>CM046393.1:3012500-8712500 GCA_025413875.1 Rhododendron molle
TTGATAATCCCAAATGCACGGACCCCCATGTGAAGGCTAATGCTCTGCTACAAGCCCATTTCTCAAGGCATGTGGTTGGTGGGAATCTAGCTTCTGATCAGCGAGAGGTGCTCCTTTCTGCCAGTAGACTGCTCCAAGCTATTGTCGATGTCATTTCCAGCAATGGGTGGCTTAGTCTAGCACTTCTCGCTATGGAAGTAAGCCAGATGGTGACACAGGGCATGTGGGAGAGGGATTCTATGCTTTTGCAACTTCCACATTTCACGAAAGAATTGGCTAAGAAATGTCAAGAGAACCCTGGGAAGAGTATTGAGACCGTGTTTGATTTGGCAGAGATGGAGGATGATGAAAGGCGAGAACTGTTGCAAATGCCAGATTCACAGTTGATGGATATTGCACGGTCTTGTAACCGTTTCCCAAATATTGATCTGACCTATGATGTCGTTGATGGTGACAATGTGAGGGCCGGGGAGGATGTCAGTTTACAGGTTACTCTTGAAAGGGATCTCGAGGGCAAGACAGAGGTGGGGCCTGTTGATTCGCCTAGGTATCCCAAAACCAAAGAAGAAGGATGGTGGCTTGTGGTTGGTGATACCAAAAGTAACCAGTTGCTTGCCATCAAAAGAGTTTCGTTGCAGAGGAAAGCCAAAGTCAAGCTTGATTTTGCTGCTCCTGGAGAAGCTGGAAAGAAGACGTATACCCTCTACTTTATGTGCGATTCTTACATGGGTTGTGACCAGGAATATAGCTTTGCTGTTGATGTCAAGGAAGCCGCGCTCGAAGATGACAGTTGAAGAGAATTATTGTGTGCTCTGTACACTGAACTTCTGGGCTACTGCACTTTTGGCATGGTCATTGGATTTAGTACTTTTGCTTTTGTCTGTTTTGGATTTAGCATGTTAATTATTACTGTTATTGCTAGACTTATGTTGACATGTTATGTATCGTTTTAAGTCGACTCTTACTTAAAATGGTGGAGAGATCTTTTTAGCTAACAGGCATCGCTTGTGTTAGCTCTCTTTTTGTGATGTCCAGCTTAATACTATTTGATTATCAAAGGAATCACACTTGTTGCTCTCATTTTCCATGTTTTTGCTTTTAATTTTTGTTTCAACTCCTGTGAAGGTAGTTTTCCTGTCATCAAATAGTATATAGGAAAATTGCAGGTGAGTGGTGACATAACTATTTTGTCCCTCAGCGGTTTGAGTCTGGTTATGTTAGCTCCCAATGAGAGATTCATGTCTGAGCCTGGTTACTTATGCCCAATACTCTCTGTTAAAGAAGAAGAAATTATTGGATTTGGCGTCATTATTTGAAATTTTAGCCAGTGAGGTCTTGAGTCCAGGTTGGTAGGTTTCTGCAACCATGTTGTGTCATCGTTTGCCCTTACTGGTGATCATGAAATGGCATACTCGTGTGATTGTAAGGTGAGGATGGATTTGCAATTTCTTTTAGAATTATCATTCAAATTAAAAAGGACCCATTGGTTGAATAATGTTGTAATGTACTTCAAGCTGTCTTAAGAGAATGCGGAACATCTTTTTGATGTTCTTTACATTCCTAAGTTCTCGAAGGGTTGTTGTGTGTGTGTGCGCACACTCGCGTGCTCTCCCTCTCTCAAATCTAGAAATAGGAAAAAAATGTGGTGCCAAAAAGGTGTAAAAGTTGGTTGAGGGCATAGTGAATGGAATACATACATGGCTTGAAAAAAAGGAAAAGGAAAAGGAAAGACTTCCTCGGTCCCTTCGTAGTTCCTAGTTGTTCCGTGGCGCACTAGTGGAAGGGTGGGCCAATCAAGATGGTCTGGACCTGCCCCCCGCTCCAAATTTAAAACACTGGCCCATTATCTAGATCTGGGCCCACCAACGTTGAGATTTTCTTTTTTTTGATCCGACCTTGAGATTTTCCACTCCCATTCATTACCCCCACTTGCGATTACAAGGAAGATCCCTAATCCGAATTTGAAAACTCCCTCTCCCTCCCTCTCTCTCTCTCTCTCTCTAAGAAGAAGAAGACAGTAAGTAGGTAGGCAGTAGCGATGGAGAAGGATGATGAGATAGGAGTAGTAAGGTTGGATCCAGAGTCGGAGTTTCTTTACTCCAAACAAGCGACTACTGGTAATGAATGGGAACTATTCAAGGAGAATGTCAAACCCATCAAGAGAGGTCGAAACGTGACCCTCCTAAACCACGCCCTTAAATCCCACTCCGACTCTCAACTCAAGAAATCCCTCCTCCACACCCGAAGGTACTTTATACATATCTTGATGATTTGTGCCAAAGGCTTTCAACTTATCGTTTATAGACATTTTTTCATCTTCGATTTCCCATTTCAGGAGGTTGATTGAAGCGATTGACGAGTACAAAGGGGATGACCCTCTTCATCCATGGCTTGAGTGAGTACACAGATACCCTTTTTGTCGTTTTCTTTTATATGCATTTGAATTTAAGGTGTTCATTCTGTTCAGTTGTTCATTTAGATAGAGCGTTTCGAGTTCAGTCCAGCTCCTGTAGTAGCTGATGATTATGTAGGGTTGTTATGTTAGCTGATTTATGAAACTGGGGTTTCTTACACTTCAAAATGGTGAAGAACATTATCCCGCCTCCAAATGTATCTACACCCTTTTAGTGTATTATTACAAGCGCGGTAGCATGGAAGCAAGGGAAAATCATGTTATGTTTACTGGTATTTACCCCTTATCGGTTTGCAATTTAACATCAAGTATAGAAATAGACGGGAAAAAAAATGAACTTTATTGAGAATACGGCGGTACGCCATGTAGGAGAGAGAATCGAGAAGAGAGCTTCTTTGTATCTTCAGTAAATACACTTGCTTAGTGTATTGTATATGGTTATTTTGATATGTATGTTGGCTCTCTGTTTTGAGGAAACCCTAGGAAGAAAGAACAAGAAGTTTTCAGTGACTCGACTACCTTGTTTTCGTTTCTAGCAGTGAAAGAGACCCTGAATAACCAACACAAACAATGATCAGGTTCAGTTGACTACAGGTTTTTCAATAAGAAATTAGATGTCAACTTAGGAAAGCTAGGCACTTACGCATCAAATGTTGACTTCAGATTTCCGTCGCCATGTTAATTGCTACTTATTCAGGTACTGACTTCTTGTTCTCTTTAATTTTATTTTCTAAAGGTGCATCAAATGGGTCCAGGAGGCTTTTCCTCCTGGTGGAGACTGCTCAGGACTGGTTGTGATTTATGAACAATGTGTGCGTACGTTTTGGCATGAAGACCGCTACAAGAATGATCTTCGTTACCTAAAAGTGTGGTTGGAATATGTGGGTGCCTTTCATTCTGACCTGACTGCTTTAATAACACACTATATAATTCATATCCTTGAGTCCGAGTTCAACTATAAGCTGTTGTATCATTAGCTTAAGAAGTGGATCTGAAATGTCATTGCAGGCTGAAAATTGTGCAGATGCTGAAATCATATATAACTTTCTGGAAGCAAACAAAATTGGGCAGGCACACTCTATTTTCTTCATATCATATGCTTTGCACATGGAATCGAAGAATAAGATTAGAACAGCAAATGAAGTATTTAATCGTGGGATGTCAAGGTAAACTCCTTTGATCCACAATTCCATCAGTACATTTTCTGAACGCTGCATTGCAAATTAACTTCACTTTTATGCTTTAATCTTGATTTACACCCTTAGAAGAAAGCATGGAATACAAACTTTCGATAAGATCATAGTAGACATTCTAGGTATTATGCAAGTTCATTAGTTGAGTCTTCTCATGTGTTTGTTGATTTTTATCTTTTGATGCATGGTGGTTATTATGAAATCACAAGCTTGTGTTTCTCATTACATTTTCTATGCCATAGGGATGCTCAACCAATTGAAAAATTAAAGGCTGCTTATAAGAAGTTTCTTGCACGTTCAATGGGAAGACCAAAAGCTACAGATGTAGGCAATGCAATGAGTCGAAGTTCTATTTCTTTTTCTCTTTGTTTATCAAATGAAAATTTGTTACAGATGTCATCCTAAACTCCATTTTTTCCAATTGTCAGGAGGATTCCAAAGAGAATAGCTCGCTTGTCCGAAGCTTTGGAACTGTATTGGCTAGGGGAGAAAGCCGTAGGTTCCAGCTTTGTTGAAGTTTTTCCTTGTGTCATTCTGCCACCTGAAATCTTGCCTGCTGAAGTTTTTCCTGTTGTTGCAGGAACCCAAACAACAGAGAGTTCTGATTTTCCGAGGAAAAAATTGAAGCAGGACAGGTGAGTTCACAGTGCCCTTTATCTTGCCTTATAAGGAAAGAATATGATTTAAAGAAAAATTCAACATGCACCTTCAAAATAGTGTAATAATACAAGCTGTTTGACTAATTAATAATTATGCAGCTTTATTGGGTGTAACCGTGTAAGTATATCTACGTTGCTGTTTATATTTTGTTTGAATCTACTCTCTATTTTATTCTTCTATAGGGCTCATGGAACTCCACTTGCCATTTACAAAGATACCAAAGCAGATGTCAGCTTAGTTTATCAACCAGAGTTGTCAAAGACAGACACCAAGTCTTGGAATGTTCTTGGAGCTCGAGCAGAGAGAAATAAAGAGAATAATGCGATTCCTACCAAGTGGACCTCTAATAAGGTTAGTTTTGGAATATTATCATATTCTACTGTCCATTTTGCCTGCGGTTTGAGCAATGGTGTTATCACATCACAACTGAGTCGTATCCCACGTCAAAATTACTACTTTCAGATTCCACAAAGAGCTGTGCCTAGAACTGGAGGAGCAACTGCCAGTGCCTGCATTGAGATCTTCGTTGACGAGGAGTGTGCAGAGTGAGTAATAAACACCTTCTTCAGGCTATATATACACCGTGGATAATATATCAAATAGGTCAGTAATATAGGGGCAGATTCATATTGGCAGTCATGTGGACCAAGTTAAGGTTGCTTTGCCTTGATTTTATGCTGCCAAATTTCATGGGCATCTCATTTGTTTGCTACACCTCTTCATGATTTTCCATGTAAATGGTTGTCTAATAGATTTTTTTTGTGGTTGGCTTTGGTTAAATGTGTCTTGTTTAACCGGAACAATCCCCGAACATCGAACTATGGTTTTATTTAGCAACAATAATTCTTGCAGTTTCACCTGATCGCCTCCTTTGCCACGGTTATACTACACATTTCCAGGATTATTGATGTTAATTCCTTCTTGTTAAATTTTTGATTGGTCCTTCCCAGAAGTAACAAATACGGCAGTGACAGCGGGAAGTCTTCTACTTTGCAGCTCAGAGACGAGGAGGGTCATGACCTGAAAAAGTAAGTCTTCAACTATTTATGGTAATTCGTTCTTGTTGTTTGAGGTACATGTTTTCTGAGCATAGTCAAACTTTATAAAAATTACTAATGCTTTTTATAGGAAAACGGAGCTATTGAGGGAGAACCCACTGCGCAACTTTCCACCAGATTGTCTTCCCAGATAATCGAAGTAGAATGGTCATCTGTATTTGTTCTGTTGTATGAATTAATCTTCGGCTCAACTTTAGTCTTTAAAGCTCGATCCGTAGTGATGAGTGATCTATCAACATGTTCTCAGTATTGAGAACATTTGGAACTTCTAGTTATGTGTATTGAAATTTTGGAGATGTTAATGAACTATTATTTTACAAGTATCAATGTGTTTGTGCATACTTATCAGTCTTCGTTTGAGCCATCTTTCCTGATTTTCTCCCGCTGATATGGATGTACTCTCTGGATTCAATATTTTAGTACAACTTTCGGAAATTATGCCATTTTACTCGCATACCTCATACTGTGGTAGTAGTCTTTTTTCGTGCGAGGAAATCACTTTGTGGCGTTCCTACTACCTGAAGTGATCCCTTTCTGGTCCTTTGGAAACTCTTCCTCTCAGTTAAGTCTTGTGCCTTTTTGACGTTGATTCCCTCAAACTCGTTCTCTCCACCTCCAATACTCAACTCCAGTTAGTCGCCCCTTCGTCAATTTCTCTCATTTTGAGCGCTAACGGAAACCACGGTATTATTTTTTTTCCTTCATATTTTCACCCCCTTTTTAGCTCAGTTGTTATTTGGTCACCGGTTTTTGTTTTCCAGGGACTCCAAATGAGATTTTGATAAGGTGAGAAGAGGATTGGGGAAGATAATTTACAAGGGTAAGATAGTAACTTCACTATTCCGTTAACGGAACACAATTACAATTGGCATAGTTGAAGGAGGTTACAGAAGGAATGAGGAGATAGAAAACGGAGGTTGCCGTGGTTTCAATGGCGTGATGGTGGGTTAAGAAGATAAAGAGAGGCTAAATTTGTCAACGAACTTATTTATCCGGTCAATAACTATTCAAGTGGAATATTCCATCCAAAATCTTTCTGTTTGGATGACAGGAATCTTGAGGAGGAATGAGAATGTAACACCATACTTCGATGATTCTGGAAAGGAACAGAAATAGGAATCTGATGCCACACTTTTAGGATTCCCGTATTTGAGAGAGACAAGAATAGGACTGGAATTCAACTGGGATTTTTGACGACACATCCGACCAGGAATCATATTACCTGATTGAGTGGAAATCTGATCCCTCCCTTGTCCCATGGGAATTTTAGATTCTTGACTCAATTAAGTTAAAAAAAAATATTAACTTAGATAAAATTTTAAAATAATTGATTCCTGTATAAGATTATTGAATTAATTTAAATACTAAAATGAAATTACTTCAGGTATTGTATTCTTATGAATTTCATTTTTAATAATCTTATTTCTATTCCTACTCAATAAAATTTCTAGGAATTTGATTTCTATTAATCACATTTCCATTTCTACTGAAATAATACATGAGCAGGGGGTGAGTGGTTGAGTTTAAACATTAAGGGCTCATTTGAACGAGGTATTAGGTTTGGAGGTATTATGTAAGAATGAAGGATTGGATAGTAGGGGGTATTATGTAAGAAGGGTGGGTCCACATTGATGTGACGGGAGGATTAAATAATACTTGGTTTGGATGAGGTATAAAATGGAGGGATAAAATTGTATTGTAGTTGAATGGATGAGAGGGGGGTATTATAAGGGGGGATTCCACATGACCGGCTCCCACCCTAGCCATGTGTAAGCCCCCCTTAGGGTTATGGAGGAGGCCGTATAAAGATATCCACCATAGTTTTGGACTTCCCAAACCACGCCATATGCATGGGCCCATGTATTAGGAGGAGAATATCATAATTCCCCTTTACGTTGCTGCCTCCAAATAGGCCCTAAGGGGGTAAAGTGGTTGAGTTTAAGACAATACATGAACGGGGCAAAGTGGTTGAGTTTAAACATTAAGGGGTAAGTCGGAAATCAGTAATATTTTGAAGGGGGTAAATGTATTCCCCCCTCACACACACACACACACAAACTAAATCGTACGTAGTTAACCTTCTAATTCGCCTTTCAAAAAAAAAAACCTTTCTAATTCAACCCCTCCACTCCACTCCACTCCACTCGGCTTCACTCCACAACTGCCCTAACCAATTTCTCAAATTGAATTTCGTCTTTCGCCTTAACATCGTATCGTTTGCGAGAAAGAATTCAATTCCTTACCAAGAAAAGAAAAGAAAGGAAGACTGATCTCTACTCAATTCTTCTTTCATTCCATTCCATCTCTTTAGAAAACATACAGTAAGTAGTATAATTACGGTATTAGGAATTCCTAATTTCCTCTCTCTCTCTCTCTCTCCCTCTCCCGCCCACTCATTTCCTGCCAAAAATCCTAAATGGCGGAGCACTTGGCTTCCATCTTTGGCACCGAGAAAGACCGCGTTAACTGCCCCTTCTACTTCAAGATCGGCGCCTGTCGCCACGGCGATCGTTGCTCTCGCCTCCACAACCGCCCCCACCATTTCCCCCACGCTCCTCCTCTCCAACATTGACCACCGCCCCGACATGATCACCCCGTCGACGCCCAAGGCAACCCCATCCACCCCCGCAACATCCAGGACCGACCACTTCGAGGACTTCTACCAGGACATTTTCCAAGAACTCAACAACTACGGCCACATCGAGACCCTCAACGTCTACGTTCAGTTCAAGGAGGAAGATCAGGCCGCCGTTGCTTTGCAGGCTCTCCAAGGCCGCTTCTACTCCGGTCGCCCTATCATTGCTGATTTCTCCCCGATTACGGATTTTTCGGAAGCCACGTGCCACCAGTACATTATGGTTATTAAATGTGGTGATTATGTTTGAGTGGTCTTATGATGTGTTAAGGTATCTACAAAGCAATAATTAAAAATTAATAATTAAAGTTGCCACATCAGCTTTTAATTATTCATTTAAGAGAAAAATAATATTTTCAAACTATAAAAACTAAAAATTGTGAATAGTAAAAAATAGTTTTGAAACTAATAAAAACTATTTACTAGAAATAGAAAATAGTTTTTGAAACTTTTTTTTGAAAAAAAATTATATTTAAAAATTGTTTTCTAAAAAAATATTTTTTTAGTAAAATATTTTTTTTCAAAAACATTGTTTGAAAAGAAAGAGAGAGGAAAAGGGAAGAGAGAAAAAACATTTTTGTATAATGATTGATGTATTTGATTGAGAATATATAGGGTCTATTAAATTTGGTTATTGTTAAAATGTTGCTTGTTTTGGTTATTCAAAACTCAAAATTTGATTATTTCTAAGGAGATTGTTAAGTTTGATTATAATATTGTGAGCCATATTTTGCACAAACATTGTTAACTTTAAAAATATTTTACTTTTGATTATAGCATTGTGGATATTCTAATTACAAATGTATTTTAGAATGTGCTTCATTTGTCATTTAGTGAAGCACATTCAATCAATGTAATGTAGACACATCACATATTTTTCAAGCCATTTGTGAGACTTTCTACCGATATATTTGTGACACATCACATACGAAACAAAACATGCCAAAAGGGGAGTGATTTTTGCACCCCCAAATTATTCCGAAAATCGATATGGCGTTAATTTTACCATTTTCCAAGTTAAAAATTAGGGGAGTGCGTTTAACAATTTGAGGAGTGCGAAAATCACTCCCCTGCCATAAAACATGCCAAATGTGGTCACTTTGCTATGGAATGCGAAACTCAATACAGTATTTAGTTATTTTTTGCACTTTCCAAAGTTAATAATTTGGGGTGTGCAGTTAACAATTTGAGGGGTGTGAAAATCACTCATATGCCATAAAACATTAAAACATGCCAAATGTGGTCACTTCTATTTGGATTATGTTTTGGTTCTTATTCAATTTTTTTTTGTATTTATTTATTTTTTGTCAAATTTTTGTAAATTATTACTTCATCATGATGAGATGAATCTAAAAAATAAAAAATTAACATCGAAATCCAATTTTTTGAATAAAGACGAGTGTTAAACATTGAAAACATGTCGTCTTTATTCAAAAAATTGGATTTCGATGTTAATTTTTTACTTTTTAGATTCATCTGATCATGGTGAAGTAATAATCCACAAAAATTTGCCAAAAATAAATAGATACGAAAAAAATCTGAATGAGGGAAAAAAAATAATTCAAATGGATTATTTGCCAAAATGAAAGTCCAAAGAAGCGTGTGTGTATCTAACCGTAGCAAATCCATACCTTCTTGTGTTAGGTGGTTTCCTATTGGTTCGATGACGGCATTCTGTACACAGTACGTTGATCCTCTGTTGCCGGTCACTGAACAACTCCTGTCGTTTACTACCATAATTTCGATTGGTCAAAAATACTACTTATTACTACTTTGTTAATTTGCGGTGAGGAAGGGGAAGGGTCTTGAGGACTTGGGGCCGGGCACACTGAATAATTACTCCCGGTTTCCTTACCCACGAAGCAAAGCGCGGATTTCTTCTCACCGTTTCTTCTGCGTTCTTTCCCTTCCCTTCCCCTATCTCTCTGTTCTGTATATAAACTTCTCCCAAAATTACTGGGTACTATGCGCTCGGTAGCAGTATCGTTTTTTTCTTTGATTTTTCTCAATTTATTTTTCCTTGTAACCCAATTAGTAGTAGCGAGATAGGGTAGGGTAGTGTTGTGTTTTGTTGTTGGATTCCAATGGGTGATTCTGGAGTTACGGATAACGAAGTTGCAGGGCAATACGATTGGATACTCGATGGAATCCCCGATGATTTGAGCCTGTTCTTTGATGATATTCCCCTTTCAGATGTAACGGATTCGTCTCCTGATTCCCTTCCTTTGACGATCGACGACATCGACCAGATTTTATTGGGAGACGACGACAACGAGGAAAGTCGCCGAGATACGGTCGTTGCGGAGCAGCAGCTGGATATATTCTCGGATTACCTTCTCGATTCGCCCGTCGAGTCCGATCGCACTGCTGAAATCGTTGACTTAACCGACGGGGGCAAGAACGCGAATTCTCCTTCTTTTTCCTCGGAGGAGGATCGTCGTGACGTCATCCTTCCGCAGGATGACAGCGGAGATGGTGGAGATCCGTCTAACAAGAAACGGCAAAGGTACGTTTCATTTGGCTTCTCCCCCTGTATACGTCTAGATTCCTCTATGCAGTTGTTAGGGTTTTGGACTTTACTTGTTGGAAGATGCTAAGCATATATAGCTCTAGGGTGGCGGATAATGTGTGAAAATTGTATCCATATCCGAGAATAATGTATTAATATGCGTGAGATGTGCATTAAAATTTGAACTTGGTTGGCATTAGATCTATATTTTACATGGACAATGGTTAGCAAGGGCCACTACTCCAGGTAATCGTTCTTCAGTTTAGCACTTTAGCTTCTGTTTTGTTTACTTGGTCAACTGATGGGTAAATCCTTTGAAGACATTTATCTGTATTGAATCAAGCTGTAGATTTGTCTTTCTATTGTAAGATTGCAGTAGAGATTTTGGGGATGGGGATATTTGTAAATGTTACTATGTTATTTACAGGCAGTTGAGAAATCGGGATGCTGCAGTGAGATCAAGGGAGAGGAAGAAGATGTATGTGAAGGATCTTGAGATGAAAACAAAGTACTTAGAAGGGGAATGCAGGAGGCTGGGGATGTTGCTCCAGTGCTGTTGTGCAGAAAATCAAGCTCTACGCCTTTCCTTGCAGAATGCCAAGGCCTTTGATGCTTCCATGACCAAGCAGGAGTCTGCTGTGCTCTTGTTGGGTACGAAACATGATCCTCCCCTCCCCTCCCCTGCCCTGCCCTGCCCTGCCTTTTCTTTATTTTTCATTTTATACTGCCATTATGCTGTTATGTTTGGGGTTTTCTAGTTCTAAACTGTACATACAATGACTAGTTCTCTAATATTTCCGTTTGACCAAAAAAAGAAAGAAAGACTAGTTCTCTCATCTTTTTAACCAACGAAGCCAGAGTGTTGGTTGTGTCCCTCTTTAGTAGGTAGGTTTTGTCTCCTAGTTGTTTGCAGGCAGAATGTATAGATCTGTTCATCTCTCTAGGGTGGCTTTACTAAGGCAGTAAGGCTTGAACTGGACTTCATGACTTGGAGTTTTGTGCGTGTTGAGTTACTAGCTCTTGCAAAAAATGGATGTGATCAATCATTTCCCTAAGCATTACAACTTTCATAAATAAATATATCAGTATGAATCAGCGATTATGCTAGATTGTGAATGCATGTCTCAGGTAGTGGAGGAAAACTATCTTGGAACCAGTGTCTCTACAAACTCTCCTGTTGTCTCGTCAGAATATGGCCTAACTAATGATGGTAGCGGTGTAGTCATGTCAGTTGTAGTACAATTTGAGCTATGTAGCTTAACTAATCATGGAATTGACCATGCATTTTCCTACGCCTTCCTTTTTCACTCTCGTCAATGGCTGCACACTTCTGTATTCCCTGTTTTGGTAGAGGATGAACTATGTAGGAACTCATGTCCTTTAAATCCTAAGGCTTCCGTGGAGTATTTTGCCGGTGGAGCTATAGAGATAGGTTGGTTTTTTCGTTACTCTTGAAATTATATTCTATCCATTGACTTTAAAGGATTTGTTTTGGTGACAAAGCTCGAGTCTTTGGAAACCAGTGGTGTGTGTGGTTGGTTCTTAGGCTTCGTGTCTAGAGAATTTGTAGATTTTGAGACTGTGGGACAGGGTTTTTTATTTGGTTGTTTAGGAGTTTTGGTGTCTCCTTTTAATCAGGATACTGTATAGAGATTGGAGGGTCATTTGCAGTATGTTGTTTTTCGTTTTTCCTTCAATCATGTTGTGGCGGACAACTTCTCGTTCTTGTTCTCTTTTGTAGTTATTTTCTTTTTCGCTGGTTGAAGTTTTGTGGTGTCCATAAGAAAATTGCCAGCTCAGTGTCAGTTTCCAGTTTTGTAGCCTTACTAAATAATAATCCTGATCAAACATTTTTCTTAGCCATTTTCCCACCCCCCCCCCCCCCCCCCCCCAAATCTTTCTTAGCCTTTAACTTCCGTTCCATCCAGCATTTATATTTGATATTTGATAGCTCGATACTGATTCTGCACTGTCTGGTTAAGGAAAGAACTATCGATGAACTTGTGTCATCCAGGCTCCAACTTACTTTAATGTCTCGTTAGATTATGTTCTGTCTTAAGGATGTGGCCTGATTTATAATCCTTGCCACCTTTTTCACTTTTCCGTGGGCTTCTGGAAGCCTTTCAACTGTGAAATCGTTTATCAGGTCTCCTTTTCCTCGGTCATATAGCAGTTCTTGTTTTTCTTTGCCCTTTCTGTCATTTGCTTTTCCCAAATGTTTTGTTTTTATCCTTCTTGTTATGGTGTTCCCTTTTGGCAGTAAAATGAGGGCATCTTCCTTAAACTTGTTTAGTTGTTTAGCTGGAATCCAACACCCAAATTCGCACTTTTCTCCGCTATATTTTGGTTCTTAGTGAGGAAGCCTTGATAAATATTGATTTGGATTTTTCGTAGCTGTCAATTTTTATGCAGGGTTGAATTGTTTTGGGCTGATCTTACGAGCTGGTGGAGCTTGTGAGGGTTCCCACGTTGGGTGCAACTCTCGCTGTTGCATTTAGGCCTTTACGGTCGAGCTATAAGGGGTATTCATCAACTAGTTGGTTTTCTGCACGTGGATAACTTTCACTTTTGGTTTTTGCAGAATCCCTGCTGTTGGGTTCCCTGCTTTGGTTCCTGGGCATCGTTTGCCTGCTCATTCAGCCCGGACTGCTCCAGTTCGATCTGGAAACAGTTCAAATAGGAAGCGTGGACAAGAAAAATCAGGGAAGTCTGGCTGTAAAAAAGCCAGGAAGTAAGGTGTTTGGACTCAATCTGTGCCGGTCGTATATGATGAGCAAGAGATGCAAAGCTTCAAGGTCGAGGATGAAACCAAGTTTCCTTTCTATAGAAGTTTTGGTGTGACTCATGAGGCGTTTCTCTGCTTTGCTTGGCATGTTTTCTGGTTCTATAGTAAAAAAGTATTGGGCTCTTTCTCTCCTAATTTCTCAATACTGTGTTTTAGATGGATAATTTTCTATGACGCTATTATGAGTTTCGTCAGCTGGAACCCCAATATGTTCTTCTTTTTTTAATGTTGCGTTCGTTGGTCGATTATATAGATTTAACTGTTCTTTGAAATGGTTGATAAATTTGGCTATATTAGCAGAAAGCCGCTTAAAATGCTTGTTTCTGTTTTTGCATTTGCCAATGGGGCAGGGTTTTCAAAACATGTTAAGGTGTGGTTGGGTCTACTGGTTGTCTGGGCAATGATTTGAATCACGTGCTTGAAGTGGCTGCATGGGGAATTGAAACTCTGAGTTTGGACATTTCCCCCCATTGTAATGCCATGAAGTTGTGAAACGATGTTTCCACTTAACGGGAACTGTAAATTGTTGTGATGGTGCCAATCATCAAGCCAAGCGAATGAATTGAGGAGGGCCAAGCCGAAAGAAAAATGAAAAGAAAAGGGAAAAGTCCATGTTGGATCGTTAGGTGAGGGGGTGCTGGAGTGTTACATTTTGTTTGTTTGGTAAGCCCATGGGCTTTTTCGGAAGGAGACAATAATGCCCTCAGCAGCATATTCCTAACCAAGATGCACGCTACTCGTATATACTCCTACTCTCCTATAACTTTCCACTTTCTGTAGAGGGGCTAATTACATATTTGCCCTGAACTTGTTTAAAAGTTACCCCCCTCCTCCCTCCCTCCCTCCCTCTCTCGTCACCATCTTTGATTTAAAGTTTGTATCCCAGGAGCCTTTGACTCAGTAAGAACTGTCTTATACTCGGGTCATAAACAAACTTGAAAATGAATCCTATCCTCAGGCAGTGATCTTTTTATAGACCATCTTAATTTCTCCATTAAAGGAAAGGTTCCTGCAATTCGTTATCAAAATGAAGTGTTACTTTTATGGACCATCTTCGCCATATTAATTTATTCAAAAGAAAAGGCTCTTGCAATCCATTGGTGAAATGAAGTTAATTTCTCCAAAAGAAAAGGCTCTTGCAATTCATTGGTGAAATGAAGTGTTCTGAGTTCTCACACCAGGACTTGATATTTTTACATAGTTGTAAGTCAATGTCTCACTAAAGTGTTGTTGCGTGGAAAAAAGAAATTTTAAGGAGCTTAAGATGAATGTTTCAAGGAAAATATTAATTGCGTGTACTTGTTGGAGAAGTGAAATTAGTAACTTCTCGATTGTTTTTTTTTTTTTTTAATTTACAAATAAACATTATCAATTCTAATACATACTTTAGGGCTAAAAAACCTAGTGCTGGTGCAATAACTTTATGATGAAGGGGCTTCTGACGTACCAATGAAAAAGGACAGGGGAGGCAATACTGATACTTAAATTGTTGAGATCCATTCTCTCAATTAAAAAAAAAACACTTAAAAAGAGAAATATATGACCGAAGAGCAACGACATATCAAGCTAGTTAATAAAACCACAGGCCCTTCTTTCAGGTCAATGTTGTCATGTCTAGTAGTAGTATTTCTCAACCTCAGACGTAAGCAAGCAAAGGAGTATATCTAGAATCTAGGCTCCTTTTGTGTTTCTTGTTTCTACTGGGTGGTATATTAGTCAATTCATGAAGTTGGAGTGGTTGAATTGTTACAATGACCATACTAAACTGGTGGGGTAATACCGGAGGGTAAAAATGGGTGGCTTGGTTGGTTGTATCGTCCCCCGTCCCCGCCGCTATATATACTGTTCGACTGAGGAGAGAGAAGCAGCACAACAAACAAAACAGAGAACGTATTGATAGAGAGAGAGAGAGTAGGTGAAAAGAGCAGTGCGGAGAAAGAAGGCGAGAGAATGGATTCGGATTACGGAATTCCGAGAGAACTTTCCGATCTGCAAAAGCTTCGATCTACCTATCAGCCGCTTGTTCCACCATGTCTTCAGGTATATATCTCTCTCTCTTCCTTTTGCCTTCTCTTTCTCTCACACTCTCCGTCACTCTTTCACGCTCTCTCGTTCGTTACGTTTTCTGTGCTTCCTTCTCTGTTTCATTCATAAATCTTTTGCTTTCTTCTACTCCTGCAACGTAACTCATTCGATGTATTAATAAAAGTTTTTTCTGGTTAACGTTATTCGCTTAATCTCCTGTTGTTCTTTGACAATCGGACTTTGCGCTATGAAGATATCTGAGATCTCATTGCTGTGTGATCTGCATATACGGGGAAAAACTAGATCTGGCTAGTAAGATAGTAATGTTCGTAGGATATTGTGTAATTTCTTTACCTTATGACAACTCTGACTAGTAACATAGTAATGTCCGTAGCATATGGAGTACTTTCTTCTCCTAATTGTTGTCATATATTTGGCTGAGTCAACTTGGTGTAACATGTCTTTCCTGGTTGGATAGCTTGGGGCACAAGAAGCATTGTTCACATAATCAATTTTTTAGTTTCGAATGTTAGATTGGTGATGATTTGGATATTGGAATTCGACGACGTAACTCGTCATTCTTGTAATTTCTTAACAAAATTGTTGATCTTTGGCTTGATTGATGCTTACAAAATTCAAAATAAAGC
Organism: Rhododendron molle; assembly: GCA_025413875.1. Classification (NCBI taxonomy): domain Eukaryota; kingdom Viridiplantae; phylum Streptophyta; class Magnoliopsida; order Ericales; family Ericaceae; genus Rhododendron; species Rhododendron molle. Next base: position 3,028,426 of record CM046393.1, read on the forward strand.
AACTGGAATCAAACTTGGAAAAAGTTAAAGGCATTTGATCAAATGCAGAGGCTGCAAGGTAGACACCGTTTTCAGTCCTGCGAGTATTGTGCATTTTGTTGTTGTCTGTGTTTAAACTAAAAAAGAAGGAATGCAACTCGACCAGTTTACAAGTGTTCTTACTTAATGCAACATTAGTAGGAAGCATCTTGCCCATAGCTGCTGTCCCATTGTGTGCATTAGGACAACTTCTTGCCGAAAATTCGTTTTGGCTTTACATTTTGGGAGTTCATGCCGCGACAAACTTGAGTTCCATTTATTCGTGGATTCAAGGTTGGACTCTAAGTGTCTTTCTCCTTACTAAGGGACAAATATGCACTCGAATTTACACATACTTACATGGTGCATTGCCTTGTTGACAAAGAAGAATTAGGCTGTGCTTCAACTCCATGCACTCCTAAGGGAAATATCATTTTACGAGTGGTTTCACTCAGAGAGATTTGCTATGGGAGTAAATCTGTTCCAGTTCTTCCCTGTACTCATGTACCGACAGCAAAATGAAGGGGAAACAGAATAAGTTTGTTGCAACAGCTTGGCATTCTTTTTATGGAGAGATTTCAACTTGGCATCATCTTTTCTGATGTGTTTTTCACTTTTAAAGTATTGGTAATTTGTGGCTAAATTTGATTATCTAGATTTACTTATTCGTCCTATGTTGTCCACACAGGGAACTACTGTCAGGGTAGAATTTGGTGATGCAACTACTGCAGCAGACTCGTCTGGTGCCCACACCATTAGTCGCATATTTCCGCATACATATGGTCAGCCTTTGGCTCACTTTCTTAGGGCAACAGCAAAGGTCCCTGATGCTCACATTATCACTAGTCATCCGACGATTAGGTACGAATATAATGATCACTTCATCGACCTTTCTGTATATTGGTTTCTATATAACTTGGTGCAATTTCCCCAAACCTACAGTAAATAAGTACGTAAATATATGTGTTTTAAGGTCTTGCAGTTGTAGATTCTGTTTAACTCATATTGTAATGTAGCTTACACCTTCAATTTTCTTGCGCTTTCTTTACCCTTAGTTGATTATTATCCTTGCATTCGAGTGTAGGATGCGGTAAGTAACTATTTGCATTATAACTCGTTATGTTGTTTGTTCTCTCTATAAGATTTAACTAAAAATTTCAATATGATTGCAAATTCTTATCATTGTTATGGTGATTTTTTTTTTCAGAGTGGGAGTGGTCTTCTGCGGGAGGCAGTCTCCTGGAGGACATAATGTTATATGGGGTCTTCACGATGCTCTTAAAATTCACAACCCAAACAGTACTTTACTTGGATTTTTAGGCAAGTGAAACTCTCTTGTTCTGGTTGTGGCTTTTTTCTTTAAATGCATGGGCATTCTTACTTTAATAGAAACATATCTATGCATTGTGTATGTAACTTCTAACGGGTCTGCTGAATTGTCATGAAATTTCTATGTTTCTGATGTTTCATGTGGTCATTTATGTTGTCAATTTTGCACTAAGTATTATCTGTTTTGGCGAGAGTGGCACCTTTCATCCAGTTTCATGTCTTTTGATTGCATATCAGACCTCATTATAAAAAAAATCAGGGCTGCCCACTTTGACTTAGTTTTTGGTTTTGTGATATAGTTTTTGTGTTTTTTGAACATTTAAATCAATATTATCTACCTTCCTTTAGTTTTAGCAGGCATCGAGGAATTAATTAATTATTATTTTTTCTCTTTATGAACCCAATTATATGTTGTACTGAGGGAATCAAATTTTCCTTGAAACAAAGAACGAAATTTCCACGCTAATCCAATTATACATGTGTTTCCAGGTGGTTCTGATGGTTTATTTGCGCAGAAAACTCTTGAGATTACAGATGATATTCTTGCAACATACAAAAATCAAGGTAGGATTGTGGACTACACTTTGTTGACAATATATGTTTTATGATTTCCATTTCCACTTTGACCCAAACATTGGTTATATAATTCTATCTAGGTGGTTATGATTTGCTGGGACGGACAAAGGATCAAATAAGAACTACTGAGCAAGTTAATGCTGCACTTGCTGCATGCAAGGCTTTGAAATTGGACGGCCTTGTCATTATAGGAGGTATATTGGGGTCATTGTTTTGATTTTTTTTCTTTCAACCTTATTCAGCCATTAGCAAGTTCTGCTCACACCAATGTTGGGTGGTGGGAGGAAATGAACAAAACCTCAGCTTTGGCCTTTTCACAATTAGTCCTCCAAATTCTTTTAACACTAAAGTTTGGTATTTGTGAAGGTGTAACATCAAACACAGATGCTGCTCACCTTGCAGAAGTATTTGCAGAAGCAAAATGCTCAACAAAGGTAGATGGTGCTTATTTTTCCTGGTGAAAGAGATGTCTTTGCTGCCATTATTGTGTGTTGTGATGTTCATTGATTTGATTTGATCCACTTTTATTGAGAAAACTATGGAACTTTCCTCCAGTATATCCTATTGACGGGCCAATGTCATTCGTGACTATTTGTTTTTTCGCAGGTGGTTGGTGTTCCTGTTACTTTAAACGGAGATCTCAAAAACCAATTTGTTGAATCTAATGTTGGTTTTGATACGATCTGCAAGGTAGTAATCCTGGGTTCTCTATGGTTTGCATGGAGTACTTACATTAGGATATGAGATATAGTTGCATTTAATTGATGGTAAAATGCTTTTCAAGTGATATCCTTGCTAATAATTTAACTCATGTCAAATAGAAATTTGAATAAGGATGACTACAAGATATTTGCAATCGTTTTGTTTTATCTGAAATCAAATAAAAGTGGAAGTTAACCTGAAAAATGAACCATGTTACACTCTCAAGCTTTTTAACAACCACTCACTTAGGAATTCTAGAAGTTAGATGGCATCTTTATGCTTTGCTCATTCCCATCTTCTAAGTTACGAAAGATTGGAATAATAATGTCAGGTTAGACTTTTGAAACAGATAATGTGGTCACTTGTGGGTCGAGGGAAATTGTGAACCTAATTTTTTTTTAACAACGAAGCAAAAAAATTTATTGATAAGGAAAAAGGATTACAAAGCAAAGCTCAAGTTGGCAAGAAACCAACAGAGCACCCAATGGGCCAAAGATCACCAAAGGGTCTAAATATGTACAAATATAACAATAAAGGCCACAAGAAACCCAAAACCCAAATACAACAATTAAGCCCAAAACTTCGAAACCCTAACCCAAAACCTAAAAGGCATAACTCATAGACAACATAGGCCTAGCTGGAGACCAACCCATAGACAGCATGGGCCAGCCTAAACAGCAACCCTACCCACCGCCAACCGCGGCCACTTGGAGTGAGACGGGCCGCTGCCACCACCGTCCCCGGAGCCCGGGGAACAAGCCCCTGTTGCTACCCCGGAGAACGGCCCGACCACCCCACCACAGGCCGCCCCACCACAACCCACCCACAGCCATGCAGCCGTACTTGAAACGCAACAAAACCACCCCAATCTGCCCCCCCACACCACCGCAGAAACCAACCCACACCACCCCAATCAGCCCCCCACGCCGCCACAGAAACAAACGACCTGCAGAAGACAAACCAAAAACAAAACCCAACCCCATGCCTCCAACAACCACCAGCCGCAACAACACCACCATCGCCGACCCAACAGCCATCATCGAAAACAGCCATTTACTCCGACCAAACACCAACGGCAAGTGGCAAGAGAAGAAAACCACCCCAACGTAGCCGCGAAGAAACCCTCGCCGTTAAGCCAAAACCAGATACAGCGGGATTCCGCTGCCCGAAACAGCCCCCACTCGCTACAGCACTCACCTCGCCGTTAAGCATAAACCCGGATCCAACCAACGGAATAGATCCGATGGGAGACTGGAGAACGAAAAGGAAAGCAAAATCGGCAAGGGAACAGCGATCGATGGAGGAGAACGGGTGGATAGTCGCAAGAAGAAAGAGAAGGGGGTAATAAGAAAGCGGAAAGAGGTCCGGGCCGGCGTGCCCCCCCAGACAAGGGCGGAAAGTGAAAGGTTTCAAGGGTAAAGGGAAATTGTGAACCTGTGGGAAGCTTTATCTGCACTATTTCCTCTCCAGTTCTGTCTTTTCTCCTCCTATTATGTAAAAGAGTTTTTATACGTTACATTCACACTGCTTGTTGTAAGGATGGTCTCTTGGTGGAGTTACTGGAGTATTATACACCAATTGCAAAATGTGATGACTTGCTTTTCGTTCAGGTTGAGTATTTACGATTAAATGGTTTTGCGGAAGAATTGAAACCATCTGTTTTGTCTTATATTCAGGTTAATTCTCAGTTAATTAGCAATGTTTGCACTGACGCTCTCTCTGCAGAGAAGGTAACAGAGTGATTCGTGCTAGTTTTATACTCTTGAGAGGCATTTTTTTAGCATTCTATATTATTTGAGTTGCCTTTCAAAAGCCTGAGACTTTGTTGCTTTTTCCGATTGCAGTATTATTATTTTATCCGCCTCATGGGCCGTAAGGCATCACACGTTGCTTTGGAATGCACTTTACAGTCACATCCAAATATGGTTTGTTTTCTTTTGTTTCATTTCAACTTCAGTATGTTGTTAGGAGGTTGTTGCCTCGAAGCCTTGTTCATGTTATTCTTGAAGGAAAAAATACCTTAATATGTTCTTTGCAGGTTATTCTTGGCGAGGAGGTGGCTGCATCAAAGCTCACTCTTTTTGACCTGACAAAACAAATTTGTGATGCAGTGCAATCCAGGGCAGCACAAGGTTTGTAGACTCTAGGTTGCTTTTTATGGTTATTGTTTAATTTGTCATCTGACCTGATGGTTTTGCGCCAGATAAGTACCATGGAGTCATTTTGCTACCAGAGGGGCTTATTGAAAGCATTCCTGAAGTGTATGCTCTCTTGCAGGTAACTGATGCATAAAAACATTTAGCTTGCAAAGTGGGTTATTACTTGTTAGGAATTACTAGTAGGAGTGATGTGCACTGGCTTAGTTAGTAATCCTATTTTGGGTTGCAACACTTGTTACTATCTCTTCTCGATTAACAGCATTTATGGATGAAATAAGTAGGTTGGTTATTCACAGAAGTCTTACCTAGTGAACTACGAGAGGTGGCCCCCCTGCTAACTGGTTTTATTTCCTTCAGTTACTTCTATTTGTGTTTGCTGCTTTATAATAGGTGCATATCCGGAGCCGTGCAGTTATAGTTGGGCTCCTTTTTTGTTCTCTGTTGACCCCTCTTCCCCACAATTAAATTTTCCTTACCAGAAAGATGAGGACAATAATTTTTTTTAGAGAGATAGTCCGTGATGGCTTCACAATTTGTTCCTCTATTTACATTTGACATGTGTGGATATGTGTGTTTGCTTCATGACACTATGGTACTGACATCTTGTATGTCCCAGGAAATTCATGGTTTACTACGGCAAGGTGTTTCTGTTGACAACACTTCTTCCCAGCTGTCACCTTGGGCATCTGCCTTATTCGAGTTTTTGCCACCTTTTTTCAGAAAGCAGGTTTGTCATCCCACACATCTTCAAATTGAGCGTCTTTTTTTTTCTTTTTCTTGAGACATTAATGTTAGTGATCAATGATTATTCTGTTTGATTTAACAGCTCCTCCTCTTCCCCGAATCGGATGACTCTGCACAATTGTCCCAGGTATAGGCCTGAGATCCTTGTAGTCCTATGGAATAAATCTTGCAAATATTTTTGTCTTATGACTGTTCCCCTTTTTGTACCTTTCCAGATTGAGACGGAGAAACTTTTAGCTCATCTTGTGGAAGAGGAAATGAACAAGAGAACGGTAAAATATAGTCAATTTCTGCCTCGGCCATTATTTGGCTCTAACAAGCTGAAGTTTCATTTTGTTCCCTTTGTAGTTGGATATTACACCCGCTATTGTAATCTTATTGGAGTTAGAGTACCGAAATCATATAATCCTTCATCTCTCTTTAGCAAGTCATACTTGTTTAAAGATTGTATTCTTCTATGCTGCTTTCATTTTATGAATTCTTGAAAGTGGAGCTAATCTATAAGTGAAAATTGACCTTTCATGATTCAGAAAAAAGGAACAAGATGTTAATGTGTTTGGGTGATTTACAGGCAAGTATTTCCTGAAGAAATATAGGTAAAGTCATGGCAGTGTTGGATAATCTGATTAAATTCTAGTAGAGGAGGCAAGAAAAGAAAGTCTTAAGCTTTATCAAGCGCCTGAAACATGTGTGCGCGAGTGTCCGAGCATGGACCGTTTGTATCTGAGTGTTATCATGTCCTTCGGCTAGCGTTGTGGTAGAATATTACAATTCGCCTAGAGTTTTTAATTGTATGGATCCTTTTGAACCAACAAGGTCTTGGGAAATATGGTCCATGAAGTCCTCAGTCATATTGTGGAATGATAGTCCTGGTAGTAACAAAGCAATTTGTTCTTTGACTTGTTATTAAGTTTTTTCATTTCTATGAAATAGACCTATTGTGAAAATTGACTCTCGATTTCCTACACAGCGCACAGTGTTTGTTTCCATTATTTAAAATGGCGGCTGGCATCATAGTTACCTGCTATTTTTGCTTTAGGATTCTCAAATGTGACCATCTCACAAATCAAGCATAACACCTCGACAGCATTTTCCGAGTGGAAGGAAAATGGAACGAGAAATGACTATGTTGGTCCCACGGTCAATATTGGTGTTATGATGTTGTTGACCACATTCTTGATCTTATGGGCATCACGGCATCTCTAAACTCTATCTGCAATGTTTACTGTGATCTGAACAGAAAGAAGGCACATACAAGGGGAAGAAATTTAATGCGATCTGCCACTTTTTTGGTTATCAAGCGCGGGGATCTTTACCATCGAAGTTTGATTGTGACTATGCCTTTGTATGTTTTGCCCAAGGCTGCTTAACCTCAACTGTCTATTCTTCCCAGTAAATCATTTCTGGTTTCTTAAATTATGCTTCTTATGCCAGGTTCTTGGGCACATTTGCTATCATATTTTGGCAGCTGGTCTCAATGGTTACTTGGCTACTGTTACTAATCTGAAGCATCCTGTGAACAAGTGGCGTTGTGGTGCAGCTCCTATTACAGTACGATCTATTTTCCCTTGCTGCTTTATAGAAATCTCTAGCATTTGAAGTTGGGAACTCAGATTTTGTAGTTTACTTGTATCCTGCATGTTTTGTTCGAAGCAGTAGTGCAAATTCTGTTTCATTTTCTTACCGTGATATTTCATCAATTCTGTTTTGGTTCTTTGCCTGCTGCTAAAGCCTGTAATGGCCAAGAAAGCTGACTTCTGAACTGTACAAATAAATCTCAGGCAATGATGACTGTTAAGCGTTATGGTCGCGGTCCTGGGGCCTCATTTATTGGAAAACCTGCTCTGCATCCTGCTACCGTGGATTTGACAGGCAAAGCCTATGAGTATGTCTCTGTCTTGATTTTTCAGATGTTGTCTTGATGTTTGGTTTTCCCATTAAGGGTTTGGATTTTAATTATTTCTAACTAATCTTGACTGGAGATGCATATAATTACGTTGATCACTACAAAATTGTGCGGTTATTAACGTCTTTTCTCTCTTCTGTTAAACAACTCCTTGGTCTTGTTTGCAGGCTGCTGAGAAAAAATGCAACAAAGTTTTTGATGGAGGACGTTTACAGAAACCCCGGACCTCTTCAATTTGATGGTCCTGGTGCTGATTCTAAGGTTGTGACTCTTTGTGTTGAAGACCAGGATTACATGGGCCGCATCAAGGAACTGAAGGAGTATCTTGACAAGGTGCTTTCTGTTCCTTCTCCACCCACCCACCCCCCATCCACCCACCCAAACACAAAGAAATAAGGAATAAGAAAGAAAGCAAGAAACAAAAACAAATTGAACAATTAGGGCACTGTTCCATGTTCATAAGATTGAATCTGGCTCTCAGGCTGGATCTGCTTTCTGTTGTGGAGTTTTTAGAGCTTATCACACATTAGAGATTGGGCGGTCTCTCCACTCATTTCCAATTGACTTCGAGCCCAAGGCTTTAACATCTTGAATAGTATCAAGATAGTTTCTAGCCTAGTGAGCTTGCCAGTTGATTAGATTGTTCATCCTAAAAATTAGGGGCGGGCAACTATATAAAATTAATGAAAGCTTTTCAGCAAGTTTGTCATTTTCTTTTTGGTGAATCCACAAAAACAAAGTGAATTTGTTATTGGATGAGTAATTTTCCCTTCTTCGTATGTTTTTTTTTTTTAATCTTCTGATGGTTTTGAAATTCTGTTGAACTCGAATCTGGTGTTTTCTTCTGCTACATCCAGTTACAGTTCAACTGGTACTTCCTGCATGTTTGAATGCACCTACACAACTCAAAAGCTGATTTCTATATAAGTGAATTCAAGTTAAAAAAAAAAAAAGATGTTGGGCATCGCAGTGGATGGGATCCTCGTTGTCTTGTAGCTTTATAGCTGGTCATCTTTTGTGCATTTGCTCAGATTTACTTGTATGTGCTTTTGAGTGATTGGAGTGGGAGGTGTAATGGTTTTGTAAGAGCCTCTAACGGAAGATGATAAACTGTTCTGGTTGGATGGGTCTTATCCGTCTGACTGCTGTTTGGTAATCACAATTATGACATCATGACATCACAGCCACGCGATAGCATCTTCATATTGGAGTATTTTGATGTTGGCATTTGTATCTTGTGTTTATTAGTTGTATCTCATGTTGTATTGTTATTCTTATAATTTGTTGTCTCCTTTTCTCAGGTTCGAACCATTGTAAAACCAGGGTGTTCACAGGATGTTCTCAAAGCAGCTTTGAGTGCCATGGCTGCTGTGACTGAGATTCTCTCAGTCATGTCCTCACCAGCTAGCAATGGGAACACACCATTTTAGAAGCGCAATAGAACATTATAGGCCACTGTGCTTGGTACCTGGAGTTCCAACTTCCTTTTCGATCCTCGTTTCACTCTTTATTTGTATTTTATCATAAATAGTTTTCTGGTAATTTCAAAATTTTGTAGCTTTGGGTGCAAAATAATTGGAAGGACTATGTTGAGCACAATGGATGCATGGTTTTGTTTGCCTTGAGATCAATGGGAATAAACAGGACTGGATCCATTACGAGGGTAACTGAATTTTTATTTGTTGCGACATCTGCTGGAGTCGTGATAGACAGTTGCTGTTATTATTTACCGGCATGAAAGTTTTTTGTGGAATAATTCCCAAATTACCAATGGAAAGGCAATACGCTTTTGTTTCTAGGCCCTTTTTCTGTGACTAGAAATTTTGTGCATCAACCATTGGGTTGGGGGGGGGGGGTTGGATTGCGGGGAGAAGGTACCCTTGTTATCACATGAGTATCTAGGCCATTGAAATTTAACCTGTCGTGTTATGGTTTGAAGTTGGATCCTCAATATTCCTTAACATTGGGCTTTCTGTGGGGTCATTGGATTTGTTTGGCAGCCGGTGATATTGATTTAGTATCTTTATCCTCTGAACAACCTAAAGAGAAAATGGTCACTAACGATTTGATCAGTGAGATTTTCCACTCCTTTATCCTACGGAAAGCGAATCCTCTTTTTTTTTTGTTGTTGAAGGTTTTCAAACATTTTTGACTATTTTATCATAGGACTTTCTACTTTAGCTTCCCGGGGTTCATTCTCCGGATTACAAGAGAGAAGGCCTTTTTCGTCGCCCTATTTGCGACGGCCATCGCAAAAAGTTAGTTTATTGCGACAGCAGACACTCCCGTCTTAAAAAATATCCATTTGCGTTTTGCGTCCGTGATTACGCCTTCGCAAAAAGGCTGTGGCAAATAATTTATTTTTTTGACGGCAAAAAAACGCCTGACGTAAAAAAATTCATTTTACCGCTAAGGATTGGCGGGGAACGAAATGATCTCAAACTTTTTCAGGGGTTAAATCATAAAAACTTCATTCCTAAAACCACTACACCTGTTCCACACGCCTTTCCTCCACACACCTTTCACAAAATCCCAAATCATCAGACCTTACGCCCAAATCTTGTTCCAAAATCAAACACGGTTCAGTTCCTCCGGCGACGACGATTCTCAAGGCTGGCGACGATGCTAACATGCAGGTACCTCTCTCTCTCTCTATCTCTCTCTCTCTCTCTCTGTGTTACATTTGGGTCTCGTGAGTTGATCCTCAAGGGGCGCTTGAAGCGGTGATTTTCTAGTTTTCTGTAAGAAAGTACTTTCTACCGGCTGGGCTGCTCATCGAAGAAACCTACCACGGCAAGGAAGACCGCCAAACACCACACACCTGCTACTCTCTCATCCAGATTCAAGTCTCAACAGATCGACATTCGTCTCGTCTTGGGAGTCTTCGAAGATCAGATCTGTGGCTGTCCGGGTGGCCGTTCACGAGCTCGCCTCTGCTTCTTCTGGACCGCTAAAGGTAGCTTGTTAGCTGAAAGTCTTCTTCTTGGTTTAAAGATTAGGGCTTTTTACAATTAATCCCCTATCTCTTTTTCTTTGTGCAATTTTTGTTTAGTTTTCGTTTATTTGTGGTATTTATGTCTAATGGGCTTATAATTTTTGTTTATGTTTTTTTTGTTTCGGTCATCCATATTTTTCTTTCAAGGTTTCGTCTCTTAGATCCAGCTCTTCTCGCTCTGTCGTCGTCGTCACATATTTCCTCAGGTAATTATCTAACTTCTATGTTTGGAAAAGCAAAATATCGAGACAACGAGCTTTATTCTTTTATAGAGTTCAAGCTTACCTTTTGGATAATGACCCTAATAAAACTATTGTGGTTTAGCTGATGCTCAACCATGATAAAACTATTCATGTCTGGGGCCTATAAATTCTTAATTAGATGATGCTACACGTTGGTTGCTTCAGCTGTTGTGGCCTGTCTTGCCTTGTCCGATGCTCTGCCTTTGCCATGGCAGACTTGTCTTGGTGTTGGCATACCTTCATATGTCTTGTGTGCATGTAGTCTTGTATGTTATATCGGCTATAGATTATTAAAGTTTTCGAGTGTAGTACTTGTTAATAGCTAATCTGATACGAATTGGAGGTTTGGTGCAGGGATTGCTATCTATCAAACCTGTTTTCGAGTTCGTTGTAAATTTAATGATCCCTGCACTTGGTGTAATATGTGCTTGATTTGCTAGATGGTCAAACAATTTAGAGGGTAACTTTTAGGTCTATCACTAAATCCCCCAATTTTCGAAAGCCCTAATTTTAGATTACGATTTGATTGATTAGGGCTTTGGTAGCGCTGTGGAGAGAGAAGAGTTGCCTGAAGATTTTGACAAGTACTTGCGCACGGAGCTCAACTGGTCTCGATTGGAGGACGCCGTCAGCGAAACCCACGTCACCGGTTGGGTTTTCTGGTGTTGACAAGACGACAGACCACCCCATGCTCCTCCGGTTTCTGATTGCGGTATCAACTTCTCTCTCTCTCTTTCTCTCTGATACATAGGCAAATCATTGAAGAAATTACTAATATTCATTCTTCATCTCTTTTTGTTAATAAATTTCTTACTTATCAAAAAAAAAGTAATTGCATGTTTGCGCATTTGGTGATTACTAATCTTTATGGATTGGGCTGGGAAATTCTCAATTTGCCTGATATGGATACCATTTTGTGCCAAGCTTCATTTCTGGCATCATCATTTGTAATATCCTGAATCCTTAAGTATTTACAATTGGTGTACGTGTTGAGTTCTAGCTAAACGTGTGAGTTTTATACTTGATTTTACTTGTTAATTGATTTTGGATCACACAATAACACATGGACGCACCCACACAAAATGATTTTTCCTTGATAGTCTGATAAAACAAAAAGGGGAAAGAGATCAACGATCCTATTATTTCTATCGGTTCCACCGCTTCTAAATATCGGAGAGAGATAGAGAGAGAGAGAATCAGAGAACGGCAAGAACAGAGAAGAAGAAAAGGAGAAAAAGAAGGAGAAAGTCAAGGTGGTGAGTGTGCTAGGCTTGAATTGAAGCTCTACAAGGTAAATACATGATTCCTTGTTCTTAATCTCATAGTTTTAGTGGTCAATTTCATATTTAAGATAGGGTTTTGAGTTTAGAGACCATGAAAACCCTTGTTCAATGAGTTTTGAGAGAGTTCGTGATACACCCTTGATGAATCGTGTAAATTTTTATAGGAATTACTTAGTTTTGAAATTCTGCGGAATAGAAATCTTGTACCTGGCTGATTTTAGGGATTTTTGTTGAGGTAGTTCTAAAACTCGAGAATTTATGAGATTTTTACTGGGACTTCATTTATGTATCTTCTACATATGGTAAAAATTTCAGAACTAAATTTGAGGTATTGAGCTTTGTAGAAATTTGTAATCTAACAGCACTCAAATTCGTCACTGTGCAGTCAGCACTGTCACATGTTAGGAAAATGGCTCTATCTTTTAGCACGAGCATCGAAAACGCGCACTGTTTGCTGATTTTGAAACTAGACACATGGACCTTTAAAAATATGTAAAGGTTGCACCTTAATTATGTTGGAGCAAATCAGTTTTTGGTTTGAACTTGTCAAAATTGCAGATTCTGTAATTGTTTTCTCAAGGCTCGCTATCTAACTTTATATTTATACTTTTATAGTTTTATTATCTGCTGATATCATTATCTGATTGTTTAACTGCCAATATTTGTTATCTGTCAATAATGCTATTGCAATCCTTAGTTCGTTAAAGCTTGGTAGAAGATATTGGTTGATTGCTATGCAGTCAATGACTGAAAAAAGGAAAACCTGATACAATTATATGCGATGGTACGTAGATCTATACACTAATTTCTGCAGGTAAATTGCTCGTATGTTGCCAGTGTCATAAATAATGATGTTCAATAATGTGCTTTAGGATCCCACTTGTAGAAAAGGCTGCTGATGAATGATATCATGACAGGATCAGTGGATACTAGATCAGTTGTTTTGAAATTGACACTGACCCTTGTTGGAGGATAGTGGATGATACCAAACGAATTATAACATGGCTGATTGTCTTGACAGGGGAAGCAACTAAGGAACTGAATTTGTTACCGCCCCTTGCAGTCCTTGGAAGGGAGCATACCATTGCAACACGACGTAGTTGTCAGGCTGTACATATATCAGGGAGGCAGAAGGTTACTGCCCGTTTGTAAGTTACAGCGGGGACCTTCCTCAGAGGGCTTGTTATTTTCCTCAAGCAAACAAAGGTGTGTTCTTGAGCTTCAATTCTTATTTTCCTCAAGGGAATATTTATTTGTTTGGCGTGCTCTGGCATGAGTTCACCACCTATTAAAGAACTCCACTTCAGTTCCTTTCAGTTCATATGAACAATGTTAGGGGCTCATGTCTCCCATTATGATGATTACTCATAAAAGGTTGAAGATCAAAAGCTATATGATCTTTTCGTTGGCTTGATTCCTTTCAACGTCTAATCTTTCAGGCCACATTGTAATCTGAAGCCGGAAAGCATTTCCATCAATGGGTAGACATTAGGCATAGATTCATCAGTTTTGGCCACGTCAAGTAACAAAGGAACCATTGTCGATTCTGGAACAACCTTGGCATACATAGCTGAAGAAGCCTTTGATCCTTTTGTTAGTGGTGTAAATCACGATAGAGTGATTGATTAAATGTTTGGTAATGTGATTGTCAACCATTGTCTGGAATTTTTAAAAAAAAATATGTTCTATGTTGTAGTTATGAACTTATGATAATGCAATTATAACTTTAATTGCTCTTTCCTCTCTGCTGATTACATCGGCTATTTCGTAGTCGTCCGTATGCTTTATTGTTTCCAGCGGAAATCAGTGTTATCTAACCACATCCAAGTCTATTTCACTGTCTAACATCTTAATTGCTCTGCATGCTTACTCCTTATATTCAACTCATTTTTGTGCCATGTGGCTTTATATCTGCAGTATCTCTGAAGTATTCCCTACAGTTAGTTTAAACTTTGCTGGAGGTGCATCCATGATTCTCTACCTTGAAGACTACCTTTTGCAACAAAATTCTATTGTGAGTGGTTAAGGTTACATTTTCTTCCCGTCAATTTTTCCCGTCAGGTATGAGAGAGTCTCTTTCGATAATTTTTACATGCTGAACTTGGTTAGTTGCAGTTTCCCACTAAAGATAAGAAAGATACATAAGGCTTTGGCATGGACATCACATTTACTAAAAATTCTTATTTTCCAATTTTTTTTTATTGTGTTTTGTCCTGTTTAGAAGGCGTGCTTGGGTAATCTGAGCCTCAATGGCTTTTTCACAGAAATGTCATGCCACAATGCCATAGTAGAGTGCTTCTCTACTCTCTGCATTTATAATTGGTCCTTTGTGGCTATAGTATCTTTTCCATTGAACTTTATGTATGAAGTTCTGATTACTGAGATGTAGATAGGACCGCAATTTGCAAATGAGAAATGCTAAGTGCAAAGAAAATTTACCCGGAAATTACCCCGAAGAGCAAATCAATGGTACAAATTCACTTTGAATTGTATCTGTACCGTGGATTTGCCCATTCGGGGTAATTTCCGGGTAAATTTTCTTTGTACCTAGCACTCCTCAAGTATGAATACCATGTTGTCTGGTAGGAGACATACGATTCCATTCATTTTGTAGATCTCTTGCTTCTACTCTTCGTATTGATTCCAGCGTAGATACGTTTTGCATGACCAAATGTGATATTTCTACAGGCTGGTGCTGCTGTGTGGTGCATTGGGTTCCAAAAAATTGATGGTCAAGAGATTAACAATTTATTAACAATTTTAGGAGGTACGTGTTTGTGCGCAAAGTTAAAAGTGTAGCTCAGTTTAATTCTAGTATGGATAGTATCCTTGGTTTGGAAAGTGTTGTCTGTACTAAACTCCCCCAAGTTGTTTGGGAGTGCTGGAAAGAGAGCATGAAATGCAATTCTTCATAATTGTGCATATAAGCTTGTATAGTTTGCAGCAAATCCTTCCACTGCGTGTAACCAACTACTCTGAGCTTGTATATATAGACTTGTATATAAGCTTGTTTAAATAAGAGAGAAAAAGAAACACTGAGGCTATGATTGGATCAAGGATTTGGAAAGGGTAATGGAAAAGGGCAAAGTTGCAGGATCTTTTGCTGCGAGCTTTCACATTTAATAACTTTTTCTATTTCCTTTTCCTGCTACTTACCCAATCCCTGATACAAATACAGCCAAAACAAATTTGAAGGAAAATCACACAAAAATTACTGCCCTCAAATCTAACTTCTTCCCTTCAACGGGATTGGCATTCGTCGAAGAACCTAGTCTAATAAACATATTATCTTGGGCAATCAATTATGAATTTTTTTGGGATTGAATGAATGACTTGAGTTAGTTTTGATATGAATGAGTGAATGGTTAATTGGTTCTATATGAGAATGAGGTTGAATGAATATTTTTTTCCATGATATTGGAGGTAAATAGCAATAGGTTTTGCAATCGCCTGTACCTGAAGCACAAAAGGAAATTGTTTTTGTTTTTTTTTTTAGCTTTTCAATTTTTTGCGACGGCATGTATCCCGATGCAAAAGATAGTATTTGCGACGGCATAAGCCGACGAAAAAATGTTATTTGCGATGGCCAGGCCACCCGATGCAAATGATTATATTTTTTTCAATTTTCTTGAGTCGGGAAGAATGTCGACGCAAAAAAACTATTAGCGACAGTGCTTGCCGACGCAAATACTATGCGACGGCACATGCCGACGCAAAAAACTTTTTGAGACCCCCACCATTTTCGTCCCCCCAAATGCCGATGCGTTGCCGACGCAAAAAACATATCCCGTCGCAAAAAGTGTCCCTGCCGACGCAAATAGGTCGACGCAAATAGCATATTCTCTTGTAGTGGGGGAACTCTTGAACATCATTTGCTAGGGCATCAACATATTGGTTTTCTTTGCGGTAGATTTGATTGAGACTATTCTTGTCAAAAAGCTCCATTAGGGACCTGTTGTCATACATGATATTGCTGAGATAGCATCAATTTTAGGAGCTAAGAGAAGTTGGACTGCAAGAGCACCGGTCCCGTTTGTTATCACTGATAAGTTAGATTATTAGATCATGATTATTTTGGTTATTCACTTAAAAACTAAAAATAAGTTGGTGATGTGTTTGGTGTAGCTTTAGCTTTTAATAAGCTAAATTAAAACTACAGACTATTGTTAAATAAGTTGTAGAATAACTTATTATCAGGCAAATGTCTAGATTAAGTTTAATCATTGTGTAGAGGCACTCTTGAATAAGTGATTTTCTGTAAATGCAATTTTACAGCTTCAAATAAGCTAAAAAAAAAAAAGCTATGAATCGTAGGTTAAAATAATCTCACTTTTTTGGGTTAAAAAAGCTAAAAAAGATTATTATTCGTAATTGATACCAAACAATATTCATCTATTTTTTTTAAAGCAAATAAGTTATATTATACTCTGTAAGTGTTAGCAAACGGAGCCATCGACTTTCACTTCGGAACTATGCATGTTTCCCATGTGTGCATAACTCAGGGCATCTCTAATAGCCCATAGTTCCGCCATCAAACTTGAAGGAGCATGCATGATGCGTGCGGTGAAAACCACAAAGCCATTGATCCCTATGATCCCGAATTATCCTTCCTGTTGAAGGTGCCCTTGTAGTAATAAGATTTACCGACCCATCTGAATTGAGTTTGCATGAATGTAGGGGTGGAGGTGTTTAGCAGAAAAAAAAAATGTAGGGGTGGAGGTGACAAACTACAAGGATATTATCCCGCCCGGCGCCTGTGGACTTGGGGTTTGATGGTGAAATATTAATGCCATTCCACTTATTTTTTGGCATAGATGATTTTCGTGACTTGAAAAGGTTGGTTGATACTCGAGTTGGGTAGGGTTTCAAAGAGACTCTTGTTAGTTACGATTACAATTACACCAAATATGCCGACAAGCAAAAAGAAATATGAGGCTCCAATTAACCCCGGAATGATGGAATCTAGGAAGGAGGAGTTATTAGCATTAGTTTTTTTGGAATCCAGTATTTTATAGTAGGTGAAGGGGAATTGAAGGGCAGTTTGACGACCATGCAACGAAGTACTTCCATCAGATTGCTATATTTACAAGATGTAGCAAACATCTTCAAGTATAATGATAATTAAATGAGGGTAAAAGTATAATTTTACATCTATATATATATTTGGGGCAGGTAATATCAACCTCACACTGGCCGAATTTTTCTAATTTTCCTCCAAATCTGTCCCGGCATCCAAAAATTTGATAAAAACCAACCCCGATTAGAGGCGGGGTGGGTGGGGCAAATTGCCATGTCGATTTTGAAATTACCATCAACTAGGCGGTTAGCTGTGATAGTACTTTAACTAACCTAAGAGAGGAGTGAGAAATTTAGAAAAAAGACCGGAGAAATCGTTGTAGAAGGCTCGAGGTGAGAAGAGAGAGCAATTGAGAGTGGAAAAAAGAGAAAAAGGTATGACCTCATGGCCTCACCTATGTACTTTTAAACGAAATGGACTAAAGCACATGTTTTCACGAATTTTTGTACAAATCATTTTCTACACATCTATCAACTAAAATATCATTTAATGAAAATTACTTTACTATTGCAATGACAGAGCTCGAACCCTTACCTCCCAAAAGAGAATAACCAAGAAATATAATTGGACTATAAGTACTTTGGCAATGCATCCTACTTGTACTATTTGTCATATAAAACAAAAAATTCAATTCCACTTTTTTACAATTTTTTGGTCATATAACAATACATTTTTAACTCCACGATCGGATGGCCTTTGGTAGTTACTAAGGGGCGTTCGGCTAAATAAGCCAAGTGGCTTATTTTTTTGTCCTTATTCAATTTTTTTTCGTATCACTTAGCTTATTATCATTTTTTTTTGGAGATTATTACATCCTCATGACAAGAGGAATCTAAAAAGTAAAAAATTTTAATCGAAATCCAATTGTTTTTTAATAAAGATGAAAAAATTGGCTTTTGACTCATTTTCTTATCTCTTAGTGAAAAAATGAACACAAATTTTTTACTAAAAGACAAAAAATGAAGTGCTATAATAAGAAAAGGGAGCGTGAAAATTATTTTTCTACATAAAATTCACAAATAAAAACTCTCACTAGTACAGTATTCATAGTTGGGATGGTTATCTCGGCCGACCCGTTCGTATCCGATTTGTTATCCGTCTTGAACAGATCAAATTTTTCGGATATCGGAGCGGATTCGGATTTATTTTTTAAAAAAATTCCAGAAATCGGATTGGATTTCGAGGTAAGTCTGCCTCCAATCCGATCCGTCCTGAATCCGATCTCCATCTCCGAATATCCGAAAATCTATTTTTTTTGAAATCAAAAATCCGCCTCCGATCCACCCCAATCTATCCCCGAATTCTCTTTTTGATAAAAAATGTGGGTTTTTTTTTTCAAATTCGGATACCCGAATCTCCGATCGGATCTCCGTTCGGGACGGATTCGGAGGACCGAAAATATATTCGATCGGGGATCGGGGCGGATTTGGAGGTCGGGTGGAAGGTTCGGATTTGGATATGTCAATATCTGCCCCCGATCCGCCCGTTGCCATCCCTAATTTATAGCCATACCGGTAAATCGAAGACAGATGTAGGGGCATTTACGGAATACAACACCAAGTTTTGAATTTCAAACAATGTTGCCGTTGAGCGACGGATCATACGGGTCACGCCGCGGTTATATATATATAGGAGTATATATAATCAGGCTGGGCATCGAGAACCCGTTACTCTTCTTGAGAGATCTTTGTTCCTTGTATTCTAGAGAGAGAGAGAGAGAGAGAGAGAGAGGAGAATGGAAAAACCAGTAATGGAGAAATCAGCAATGGAAGCGTTCGAGAAGCTAGAGAAAGTGGGAGAAGGAACTTATGGGAAGGTGTACAGAGCAAGAGAGAGGGCTACGGGTAAGATCGTGGCTTTGAAGAAGACGAGACTCCACGAGGACGATGAAGGAGTCCCTCCTACTACTCTCCGTGAGATTTCCTTGCTTCGTATGCTCTCTAGGGATCCCCATGTCGTCAGGTCCCCACCCTCCCCTTCATCCTTTACTTTATCATGTAATTTCTTCCTAAAACTGTACTCCTATTATAGATCTGCAACTTCTCTACTCTTGCAATTTCTTTGTTCTTGGAACTTGATTAAGCAGTCGACTTTATTTTGTTTTCTTGAAATGCTTTGTTAGTACTCTGCCTCAATTTTGTTGTTTCGTGTTTAGGGTTTGGATTTCCCATCTTGTTGGGTTTTTTTTTGCTCTAATTGGAATTCGTTCTAGGGTTTCCAATCCTTGTTTTTGCTATTTCCCATTTAGGGTTTAGATTTTCTTTCTTGTTGGGGATTTGACTATGGCAATAGAAAATTTGGAAGTTAATTTGTTTCATAAATCTGTAGATTGATGGATGTAAAACAAGGCCAGAACAAAGAAGGAAAGACGGTTCTCTACCTGGTGTTTGAGTACATGGACACTGATCTGAAGAAATACATCAAAAGCTTCCGTCAAACTGGAGAGAACCTTCCCATCAAAACAGTCAAGGTAATGGACTGTTTTATGAAGTACTCCTACTTCTCATCTTTCTCAAAGAGTATGCAGTTGCTTATCAAGGTAGAAATACTTGTTTTGTTTTTGTGCAGAGCTTGATGTACCAACTCTGCAAAGGTGTTGCTTTCTGCCACGGTCATGGGGTGCTACACAGGTAATCTCTGTCAAATTATTGTCCTGGAAAATGCAGTGACCGTTACAGAGAACACAAAATTACTGTTAATCCTTTCTGTGCTAATTTAACTCAGGGACCTTAAACCTCACAATCTTTTGATGGACCGAAAGACAATGATGCTCAAAATAGCGGATCTTGGATTGGCCCGAGCATTTACTCTACCTATTAAGAAGTATACTCATGAGGTAACTGTCCTCATTATTTCACTGTACTTCACAACTAGGGCACATACTTTATCAGCATTCTATACTTACTGTGTGCTGGTTGCGGCAGATATTGACACTGTGGTATAGAGCTCCTGAGGTACTTTTGGGGGCTACACATTACTCAACAGCAGTGGACATGTGGTCCGTTGGCTGCATTTTTGGTATGTTTGGCTTCTGAAATTTGTGGCTATTTGATGCAGCTTCGCCAAACTTACTCTTTCCTTTTGCTTATCCACCTCTCTCTCTGAATTGTCTTGATTTTAGCTGAATTGGTGACAAAGCAAGCACTCTTCCCTGGAGATTCTGAATTGCAGCAGCTGCTACACATTTTCAGGTTCAGTAACTAATCCCTTTCATTTTTAATTTTTCGGCTTGGCAAAACTAATCCCTTTTATTCCTTGTAATGACTTATCCGGATACCTTCTATTTTTCATGTGTTATCTTACAGATTGTTGGGTACTCCCAATGAAGATGTGTGGCCAGGGGTAAGCAAGCTAATGAACTGGCACGAGTACCCCCAGTGGAACCCTCAAAAATTATCATCAGCTGTACCAAATTTGGATGAGAATGGCCTGGACCTGCTATTGGTAAGTTTGATCCTGCTCCTTGTGAGTTGAGAAATGGCATCAATGTGCATGTCAATTGTGTTTGTCCTTTGAGCAATTTTAGTCTCACCATTTTTTTTTCAATTAAACTTGCAGAAGATGCTGCAGTATGAACCGTCTAAGCGAATTTCAGCAAAGAAAGCTATGGAACACCCTTACTTTGATGATCTGGAAAAGGCCCATCTCTGAAAACCCTGGCCCTGTGCTGAATCAGCAATTATTTGGAACAGGAGTCCTATTTTCCTATTTGGAATAGAAACCTGATTTGGTGTCTAATTTGGAATAGCTACGTATTGAAGATTACTTGCTTCCCTCAAGCATTTTTCATGTCGTAAAACTTGTAGGTTGATCAATTACATCTTTGATTGCTGGACTATTTTGCTTAAATGTGGCTCTCTCCCTCTACTATTTTTCGCCTTTGACTGAAGGGCCATGAGTGGCAATCACAATGATCTTTAATGTACTAATTTTAGCAGAAATGCGCATCTTTAGCTAAAGCAGCTTTTTAGTTGCACACAAGTTTCTCTCCAAATCTATAATGAATCGCAATTGCAATTAAACCAAAAGATACCATTTTAACATAATGAACTATTCGATCATGCAGTGGATGTCCTTTTCACTTGGTACAATTGTGTAGATCATCCTTCGTTGTTTGCTATCCTATTGTTGTCTAAACTAGAACCATTCAGCGTTCGCAAAATTTTGGCATATGCAGCTTTCCAAGTCACAAGCCACCAGCCGCATGAAGTAGGTAAACCAAAGAGTAATTGCAATGGAAGGCAGTGCATAAGTTTATCGCAAAATCTAAAATGGAGTATCATCAACCCAATAAATCACAATTAAACCTAATGCAAAAAGTTCTTTTTGTGTGTGTGTGTGGTAATCAGACCTTTTATTAGAGGATCTCCTATACAAGTGCAAAAAGTTACCATTCTATCTTGTTGAACAACAAATAGATCACACATTGGATGTCCTTTTAACTTGGTACAATGTGTAGATCATCCTCCTTTGTTTGTTTGCTATCCTATTTTTATCTAAAACTTCGAATCATCCAGCGTTAGCCTCATTTTGGCATATGGAGCTTTCCAAGTCAAGTTACCAGCCACATGAAGAAGGTGGACCAAAGAGTAAGTGAAATGGAAGCCAGTGCATAAGTCCACAGCATAATAACGGAACATTCACTCTCACCAGCTCCAAACAACTGAGTTATGGTGCCTGCACAGCCCAGCGATCACATGAGTTGTGGTTACGACTCAATAATAATAGAGGGAGAAAGGCCAAACAAAAGCAGATGAAGAAATTATATATTTGCAGCTTAACCAGAATAATGATCAAACCTATGTTCATCGCCGGAGGAACTGCAAATTGTAGTAAAAGAACAAACTGATACAGCGGGTTTTCGTGCACAAAACCAAAACGCAATGCCCCTTTAACAATGACAATTCCCATCAAAGGTAGGGCAATATAACGAGCAACAA
Organism: Rhododendron molle; assembly: GCA_025413875.1. Taxonomy (NCBI): domain Eukaryota; kingdom Viridiplantae; phylum Streptophyta; class Magnoliopsida; order Ericales; family Ericaceae; genus Rhododendron; species Rhododendron molle. The sequence goes on from CM046393.1 coordinate 3,050,397, forward strand.
TGACTCCTAAAATGATAGACTTCTGAATCCCCGATCCTTTTAGACCTGAAGAAGAAACATTGAGGAACAATGACAATTTACTTCTTGGTAAGACCAAAAAGCACCTAGTGATCCAAAGTAGCCGAACCTAAATAGAAGGACCAGTATCAGTTATGTTTATTACCCCTAAGAAGGTTCCCTCCCAATATCAAGGTAACAGCTGGGATGGCTCCATCCCTGCAGTCAAAGAGAAAGATGTATAAGCACATTATCTACCATGTATGTATGAAATCAGAGTGATGAGCACCCAATATTGTAGATATTTGGTGCGACTAGTCCCTGCTTATGCTGCTTTTACTTATGTTTATTTAGCTTTTATAGCGGTATTGCGCGTAAGGTAGATTTTTATATGTTTCAGGTAAAACGTGCAAATAAGAGCATTTCAACGCCATGGACGGCCCAAGTGCTTCCAAGTACCCGAAGACCCTGTCGGCCCCTTAAAATCTGTCTAAGTATGGAAAAAATGACTTTCTGAAAAAGTTTCTATTTTCGAGATAAAAAATGGCGGTAATTGATCCTTGGATTTTTCTAAGAGTAACTACAAAGTTACAAGGTTTTATTCGAAGAGCAAGGTCATGTTTTGAGCCATTTTCTCTTGAGAAAAACGTACAGTTTTCCATTTTACACTAAAAGTGGGGGGATGACATTTTGATTTAAATGGAATTTTGAAATTCTGGTAATGCCATTGTTTCCAAATGGGGGGTACTTTCTTATTTTCATTAAATAAAATTAAAGTAAAGAAAAGGTAAAAGAAAGGTTTAAAATGCAATCTTAAGGTAAAAGAAAGGTTTAAAATGCAATCTTTACTTAAATTTAGAGAATGAAAATAAGGTGCTGAGAAGCTGGAAGTTGCTGAGGAGCTGTGTGCTGAAGCTGAAGCCTGCCTGAATCTGCAGTTTTTGAAGAATGTTATCGATAACATAGGACAGAGTTATCGATAACCATGCAGCATCTTTGGTCCAGAAAGTCTCCAGCCTTGGGAGTATCGATAACCTTTCACCATGGTTATCGATAACATGCTTTTTCGATGAAGTCAAGAGCAGTGTTATCGATAACACTCCTTTGTGTTATCGATAACAGTTCGTTTCCAGGAGATATTTTTGTTGCTTTTCAGACTTTCCATTTATGGAAACTTTCTACTTTTGGATTGTTTTTGAGATATTTTGGGAGCATTTTTGTCCACTTTTTGGCTGATTTGTAAGCCCTATAAATTGGCTTGTATGCCATTTATGGAAGGATGGGCCATTAGTTAGTTTAGGCCTAAGTTTTCTAGTTTTTTGCTCTAAAGTTCCATAGCTTTGTTCTTCAAGCTTTCTTAGCATTTCCTTCAAGAACTACTTAAGGTATTAGTCATTTATTGTTTTCTTGTTCATTAATGTTGTAGCTACGGTTGAGTTTCTTACTAATATCAAGTTTATTTCCGTTTTTATCGGTTAATCATGTTTTCCTTTCCTAGCATAATTTCTAGTCTTTTTCCTATGAGTGAGTAGTTATAAGGTTTGGTCATGGGGTGAGGTTCACTCTATGAATTAGTCATTCAAATGGTTTCGTTTAAACTTTAGCTCAATTTCAATGTTTTGAATGAATTAAACCCATGATGTCTAGCTTTGATCATAGGGTCGGTGGCTTCTTTGATCAATGAGGTCTATTGCCTTATGCTATGTGCTTGATTATCCTACGCGTGTGAACGATCCTTTTTCGTCTCTCACTTGCGTTAAATGAGTTCAATTTGAATTAGAGCATTGAATTGAGTTACAAGTAGTCTTCAGCCTTTAATACTTTTAGTGGAATCCGGACAGTTTCGGTCCACTCATTAGTTAGATGAAGAAACCGTTTAATGGCTAAGTCGTGGGTTAATCAATCCCTTTTGACTCGACCATTCTTAATCCAGTTTAAATTCCAAGTTTAAATATCGTCTTTCAAAGTAAATCTCAAAGTTGGCCGTCTTTAACGCCTTACAATACCTACAATCCGAACAAGCTATATTTGAGCTCCCTGTGGATCGACTCGGACTTTCTTGCTATACTATGTAAATCATTAGTCATAGTCCGGTTTATAAATAATTGAATTTGACGGCCGTTTGGTAAACTTCAACGACTACCGAAGGGACGTATCACAGAGGATCCAATATATCAACTGTAATTTTCACCATTTTATGTCACAGGGCTATGTGGCAGGATTTTACTTTCCTATCCTATTTTTACAATGAATTTTCCAAAACAAAGAGCCAATAATGAGTCACTAAAGAGGCAGTGACACAAACCTGGTTGCACGTAGCAGTTTAAATTTAATAATACCGAAATCAGAAAACGCAACATTTCATGGGGAATTTTCACCATTTTATATCACTGGGCTATGTGGCAGGATTTTACTTCTCTTCCCTATTTTCACAATGCATATTCCAAGAGAAAGAGCCACCAAGGAGTATCTAACTACACAGTGACACAAAACTGGTGGCGTGAAGCAATTTTCTTATGGAAAATGGTTAAATCCCACAAGTAGGCACTCTAAATCGTAAATTTGACTTTCTAGGCCAAATTTTATTCCAGTATCTCTTTACCTCCAAGTGTAACTATGCTATTAGATTTACTTATAGAAAATGTAGTGCTACAAATCACAATCAACCCGACTTTGTGCAAATTCCTTACTTGCCAGTTGCACGGGCCAACTCCAGGCTGATGAGGGTTTTCAAATTATCTCTTCTTCTCATGATTATCTACAAGCTGACATTAAGTCTTAAAACAGTTTTGAACCTTTTGGATACGAATGTCCCGGTAAATTTAATAGTAGGTGCATGTAAAAGCAACCAATTGTTCACCACAATTCAAATAGATGAATGAATGTCACCATCGTAACTTTCACAACTCATTTAACAAGCGCTATGGCCAGAAACTGAAGCTCTTTACCTTGTGGTGGCGCCCCAATCAGGCCATTCCAGTGGCTTTCTTGGTTGTTTAAGAATTCAACAGTTCAAAGTTTCCGAATGTAATGTAACTGTTCACACTCGCATGCTCAATTTGTATGACCATATCATCTAGTGTGACAACCATAACCAAACCCAAACCAAGTAATGTAAAGATGAATTTACTGATGGAACTCATACCCCAGCAAAGAAACAGAGTCTTGGATCACTTGAAGAGGAGCTGCATCACCAATCAATGCTGTTCGGATTTGAGGTACAAGTCCAACTATGAAACCAACAATCTGTAGAGTAGCAAAGCAGGCAAGTTAGTCAAGGTATCACTTGCCTTTGAGCAGAGCAAAGTTGCCTTGCCTTGACAAGCAGCAGGTCTGTGTGAAGGCAATAAAGTGAGTTCAAATGCGGTAACTCTCTGATGCGGGTTACTCTAGTTGACTAGACATGTAAAATGGTCCTACAAGAGTTCTTATAGGTTTGCACCTCCATATATCAGCTAAATACAGAATATTAACCCCAGTCCTTCGCATATAAAGTACTAACGGAATTTTTAAGAATACTCATTTAACTCGACCACCCGCAAACACTTGGCTTATCAATTTCCAAGACTGCTTCCTACGGCTTTATCTCCTGTTGAAATAGTATTAGTGGTCAAGTCGTCAATAGTAAAACTAATACTTATCATTGTACTGGAGATGCCCTTTACAGATGCACAAGTACCTTAATTAATGCCTATATATACCAACTAGTATAAAAGAAGACCTAACTCAAAAAGAACAAAGGAAATGGTTCATATAGAAAATGACAGGGAGTAGGATCATACCGCTCCAATAGTTGAAGGAGCAAATAACCTCTTCAGATTGATCTTTCCTAAAAGCATCCCAATTTTTTGCTTGACATGGTCTAAAAATGGCACCTGCCACAAACTTCAAAGGTCAGATTTTAAATTTTCACAAGCTGCTTCACCTATGTGATTGAATGCCCACAAACTAAGCATGAATGCCGATCAAAAAAAAAAAACTGAGCACAAGAATTTCTGTCAAACTGCATTGACATCCAACTTATACATGAAGAGCCATTTGACTTCTCCACTATTCTTCAAATTTTGAATCTTTTTCATTTCTTTTTCTCAAACCTCTTGTGGTCTTACAAAGAAAATACAACGGACCCTAACCACCAAAATCATCTACCCAATTATATTGCCCTCTTGAAACACATAAACAAGCTCACCCCAAACCGGAATAATACACAGAATGACCTCACAGAATGCCCCCCTTTGGACAAAAGGACGCTCTCATTATTGATGCAATAAGTGACTTAAAACAAAGTGATTCTAGTAAGTAAGTGTTTGATATGGTGTGGTCATGCTTATAAAGTAAGAAAATTTGATTCAGGCAGAGGGAGCTAAAAAATAGGTAGGGCAAAAAGACAAGGGTTAAGTCAGTGAGAAAGGACTTGGATGTCATAACTTCAGTTTAGAAAGCAAAATGAAGAAACCAAATTCTGATAGACGACCCCAAGTAGTCAATAAGGTGAGTTGAGTTTTGAGAACAATAGCAGAACGTGATAGCAAACCAGAAGATTGGATCTAGAAAGCCCTTCAAGTGAACAAACTTTATAAATTTTTTGTCAAACTTGAGAATTTATACTACCCAAATCCTTCCCATCATGTCAACAAGGGTATTAACTTCCTCGGCATAGGAGTTGAACCCACAACCTCGCTCCACGTAAGTGCAGCTACACAACCATTGGGCCACAACTTTGTCGGCTTTTCTAATTTAATTTCGTGGCAAAGCACAATTGTACCCTAATTAATTGAACCTTGTCTAGAGCTATATTCCTATTCACAACACGCGTATAAATTCACTAGCACATTCATTAACTTCTGAAAGTGAAAGAAACTCTATCACGAGTTTAAGATACAAGTTCAAAACCCTTAACCTCTCCTGTACTGGACAATTGAAAGCAAGAAAACAGTGAGGAAACAAAGAACATAAAATGAACAAATCAAAACCCATCAGTGGAGCTACATTTACATACCAGTGGATAAAGGTATCATCAAATCCACTATAGTGTGGTCATTATATGAGAAATCTCACCATTATTAAAACCTAAAATCCCAAAGAGAGGACAAAACCGAGAACTGAACATATGATAACTATTCGTAGTAACTTGAGAGAATCTCTCTCAGAAGTATTAGTTATCAACTCCTACTTCTAGACCACCAAAGGGAAAGTAATATTCCTTTTCGAGAAAACCCTCAGCTCAGACATATGCCAAGATTAATATAAAGTGAGACAGTACCCAAACAATCTGACATGGGTGTTCAAGTCAACTTATCAACTATCTAACCCTTGTAATAGATTCGATTTCATCCAAATTCTTTCGGAATATTACAAATCTATTGCAATTACTAATAACTAATAATAGAGAGTGGCTTTCCTCATTTGACAAAAAAACAGAGATTTGCATTCCTAGGTACAAAGAAAATTTACCTCGAAAAAAGCAATTAGTGGTTTGGTTGAGAATCACTTTGATGATTGGGTCACACACATCAAAGTGAATCTCGAGCAACTAGTTGCTCTTTCCGGGGTACTTTTGGATAAGTTTTCTTTGTCCCTAGCATTTTCCTTCCTATAATGCCTTTCTTTTGTGTCCGAGGATGACTCTAATACTCATTAAACCAATCAAGTACCTTGAAAGACTTATGTAAACAACTTTATTAACTAGGTTATATACCGAAGATAAAAACATAAAGCTTGAAACAAACCTGAGCTTTCCCCTCAAATCTAGTACAGGGCAGTGCAAATTGAGAGGCATGGTCTTCAGATACTACACATGGTACCGAAGAAAGTAATGGCTCCTTGTAACTCAGCTGTTCAGATTTCGAGGTGTCTTTAGAAGACATACATTCTGGGGAATCAACTATTTTGACTTCTTTTGAGCTCTTACTTGAAGATATACGCACGATGTTATACACATAAGACCACAGATAAACAGCTCCTACCTGATCCGACAAGCAACATGGAAACACTGCGTAAGTCCCTTGCTGTTACGAAGCATGTAAACACACTTATTTTATGAATGATCTTCCAAGCTCAAATATTTTATTTATGCAAGTCACAAGAGGAGATGCATAGAGCATTTCTTTCTTTGCCCTGGGCGGGGAGGTGGGGGGAGATGGTTAAGGGTCCCCATCTATCCCTTTTTGGTTCCCATCTGGAATGTGCTTGATCTCGAGTAAATCAATATAAATGTCACGCCATGCATATTGGAAAGATTTCTGAGTGCAAAGACTCAAGAAAACACATACAGCCATTGAAAGTGAAGCATATGCCATTCCATATCGATGACAGACATCAGGAGCTCCAAACGGGCTTCCTTTATCTTTGCAAACTGCAGGGATTATGATGATAAGAATGTTCCCCAAGTTTCCTGTTCAAGGAAATCTTTTAGAAACTTCCTCAAAAATTTCAACTTACAAGGGCTGTAATGTTTTCAGTATATCAAAGCAATGACGATTTTCTTCAGGGCCTAAGACTGTTTATCAGAAGCAGAAAAAGAAAAAGAGAGGATGATTCTCGAAGTCTAAACATCTTTTCTGGTCCTGTTTGAAGAAAAATATTTCTGCAAAATCGTAAAAATATAATATTCCCAATTTTTAAGTTTTGTAGTATCTAATCTTTGTTGTGCCGCCATCCAATAGGTTCGATATCTTGCATTGGGGATCTAAACTAAGCTTCTAAATGAGTAATATTTCACACCATATGTAATTAAATATAATCTAGGGCAATATGAAACCAAAAGTAGCAGGCATCTCAAAATAATGCGAGCAACTCTTAAGAGGAAGTATGATGATGCACTACACTCTGCTGACCACTACCCAGCATTGAAAGCGACTGAACAAAGTGATTCAGATCATCTCAAACGAATCACTAAAGTATGTAACTGAAAATATACTCAAGAAACTCCCATCATGAAGCAGCTTGTGATTTCTCCACTATAGCATGCACTTCACCACCAAAAATTACCGAGGAAGCTTTTCCTCAGAAAACAGCCTTACAATAACATTGCTCTTCCAGTCTTAGCAGCCAAAAGCCACTGTAGACAATTACAAGTTTTCATATTCTCCCAATATCAACTTCAGAGTTCAGCTATTATTTGTTCGTATGAAGAGTTCAGGGTTCTCATACAAAAGCTATTCCTCTTTCAGTTTTGGTCTACTTTGGAACACAGAGTACGCTTCAGCTACATGGATGCACGAACTTTGTCTTGTTTACGGTTAATTGACATATTTGTGTACATGCCAAGAAGACAAGTAATTCTTGATCTAGTTCAATGCAACAGATTCAGAGTCATGTTGATTCCTCAGCCACACACTCATCTCTTATTTGGATGCCCAAGCAGTGAAAGGAAAATTGTGTGTCTAGTTTCGCTGACCTAGTGAGCAAATAAGTTGCATGAAAAACCAGATCATCCCATTGCCTTATATTTACCTGCAGCACAACATCCTATTACAAGGCCTCGCAGATGTGTAGGAGCTCTTGTGATCTGGTTGACAGCCCACCCAAGGGCTGACCCAATAATAAATGTGATCAGAATATTGACCGGCATGAACCACCTGCACGTACAAATGAACTGAAGTTAGTACTCAACCCAAGTAAAGAAAATACAAGCAAACAAAGGATAGGCAAGCTTTCACTCTTTCAGTATACATTTATACAAATTGAGGCAGTGAAACAACCAAAACGAAGAAGAATCAGCAGCAGTAAAAAGATATTAACTCACAACTCAACTAGGCTTTCGTATGTTATTGTTTGGGCCAAGTTGCTTCCAACAAGTGCTGGATTGAATACATAGAATACATTCTGTTAACGTGAACCACTCCAATTAGTATTTCAGAAGGATCAAGTTAGAACAACAGAATATGGTAAAGACTTACAGAGATAAGATTTGAACACTCACATTGTTCATGTGCTTCCTCGTGTCCTCCCCTAAGATGTTGATATGATCTAATGCAAGAAAAGACCCAACCGCAGTTACCAATAGCACTTTTACGACTGGAATCGACGCGGCAACGAAGAGATCCAAAAGCTTCATCGTGAGCTTATATCAGGAATCTTGAAATGGAATTCACCTCCTACGCCCACAAAACTTTCATAAAGGCCTAAATCTCAAATCTTTGGGTAATCCAGTGGGACGTTGATGCCCCTAAAGGCCAAGAAAAATGCATTTACGAAATTAAAAAACTGTGTCCTGGACTAGGATACCTAGTTCTCCATACAGGTTGCCTAAATAACCGAAAATCTGGAAACATTTGTATGATGAATGACATATAGTAGTATTAGTTTTCCCACCTCATCAAATGTTCTGTGATGAAAAGTGAATAAAACTGAAAACGAAAATGATTCATCAAATTATGTCAGGCCTAATTTGTTGCAATATCCTGGAGGAAAATATGAGAGGACAAGAAGTTGCTCCGGTCTCCAGCTTTAATTAAAAACATTTGCCATTGCAACTTTCATTTGTTAGACAATTCCCAGAAAAAGCTACTACTACATAGCAATAAATGGAAACCAATGGCCAAGATCTTTGGTCCAACGGCATCAATGAAGGATGTACTTAGGTGCCACAAGAAAGAAAGAAAGGAGGTTAGAAGTCATATCACGCTGGGAAACCTTGTTTCGTTCCCCCTGTGTTATGTTGTACAAAATGAGTAAAAATACGTAATCTTGACCTACAATCGCACGGCTCATTTGATACAGAAATAAATAACTCGTCCAAAAATGACTTTCTTTTTTCTTTTTTTTTTGGGTCAAGCAGAAAATCATCCAAAAACGACTTTCGAAACACCTTCTCACAAAAACAGAAAGTCTACACACAGCAGATCTGTGCACAGATTTCGTTGTGAGGTCCACCACGGGTTCCACACAAATCATCCGAGCCGTTCATTAAATGTAAAACAATTTTTCAAGGATTTCTGTAAAAAATAAGCTCAATCCGATACCTATAGGTGCTCGATCCAACCATATAACTTTTCATTGTCCAGAAATCTGAATGAAAAGTTAGATGATTGGATGAAGCACCTATATATATCGGATTGAGCTTATTTTTTACGGAGACCTTTGAAAAATTGTTTTACATTTAATGAACGGCTCGGATGACTTGTGTGGGATTCGTGGTGGGCCTCACAACGAAATCTGTGCACAATCTGCTGTGTGCAAAGCGAACGAAAAGACCAACCTTCGGAATTTTGAATTACTTCACTTCTGAGGACATAAAACCAGAGAGAGAGAGAGAGACAGAGAGAGAGAGGGGGGCTTTGAGAGGAGTCTGGAACACAGAGTAAGCTCTAATACTCCTACTAGGTAGCTAGCTAGTTTTTGCTTCCTTCCTTTTTAGTAGTATTACAGTAATTGGTACTCCATAGGATCAGTAGTTGCTCACTAAGGAATGGTAGGTAGTATTCAATCAACTTCAAGTGAAGGAAGGCGAAAAATACCAAAATGGGGATTGCATTTGCTGCGGCGGACTCAGTGTAGAAAACAAAATGTGGTTGGAGAGAGAGAGAGAGAGAGAGAGAGAGAGAGAGGCGAAAGGTGTAATCATGTTTGGGTGGCCACATACAGAGACGGAGGGAGGGTGCATGCATGGGAATCTCACTACTCTGCGACGCAACAGGTGGATGGGTGGCCCCTCTCTCTCTGTCGTGTTTGGCGTGGAAAAATTAGAATCTGGCTTGTCTGTAGTCCGGAATGCTGAGTTTTGTCTGTAGTCCGGAATGCTGAGTTATGGTCTAAGTAATTACAACCGTCGGATGGTATTTTAATGATTCAAATTTGTTTTCAATTTAATAATAATAATAATAAAAATTTACCGGTAAAAGATTCAGCGAATCTGAAGTATTGATTATCAAGATGAACGATTCAAATTGAACCGCACAATCTTCTCTAAAACCGGATCCAAAAATTATTGAGAAACAACTCATAGATACCTGACAAAAACAATGTCAGTCAATTAAAATTAAAGGATGCACACAAGAAAAACGGACTGATAAACAAACGGGACAAAACAGAAATATTACAAATACTATTTTACTTACGTGATTCGATCTCTGTATTATTCTATCTCTATCTATCTATTTATTCAATAAAGAAAGATTACAATATATGATTATAATTTACAAATTACAAATTCTAATTAATTACTCGGATATGGCTGGCAGTGGCAGCTATGATCAGCGTCTAATTAATTCAAGGGTACTGTTGCATTGGCTGGCTCTCAAAGTCTTCATATATATCCATTGTTGGCCTGGGTAAAAGGACAGAAGTAGTAGTAGTAGTATTCTTAAAGAGAGAAAAAAAACAAGCTAGCTAGCTAGAGTCGTAACCTATTTGGATACTCCACTATATATACTTGTAGAGTAGTAGTATTTGATTTGCTCGAATGCAGGAGTATATATATATATCATAATCAAACACGTTGAACACACAGAGGTGTCACCTCAGGACTGGACCCACTACATCATACTAGTGGTAGCTAGGACTATCAAATTTGTACTAGCCAAGCCTAGCCTACTTTCATATACTCCACACCATCATGTGTGTGGGGTCACCATGTACTACAACTACAATTTGTCCTTTACAACTTAAGTCTCGTGCCTGGCTCATTTTAATAACAATAACAACATGTTAAGCACCATCCAAATCAAAATAAATGATATATGTCCGCATGTTGTACAAACAACAATTCTCTTGATTCCCCGCACCGTAATCAATCACATCTCACTAAATTCTTTGGACCGATGATCTTGTACATGTACCAATGTGTTCCATGATAATCAACTGCACAAACATAATACACTACTTATTCTCAATTACAATGGCATTATCAGAATCAATAATAAGATTAACGATAACAAAAGAGCACAAATAGGGATGATGGATAAAAATCACTCCGGAGACTTGGAATGTATTGTATATACTTCCGGTACCTCAAATGAATACTGTTGAACAAATACATCTCATCACCATGAACAACTTGTGATCATATATGATCGATCTCGCCGTTGATCTCAAGACTCCAAACTCATAGCCCTTTACTGTATTTGGTTTCTCTTTTTTTCCAATTGGAACCCAACAGATAATAAGCTCACCTCTCTAACCCCTTAACCAAGAACCAACCTCTGATATCTACTCAAGCAAAGTTCCAATCTTCAATGAGAGTAATGGTAGCCACCTAACATATTAAATTCTACCCATTATATACTCAAGCAAAGTTCCTATCTTCAATGGCAGTAATGGTCAAACCCTAACATATTGAATTCTACCCATTACTCCTACTTGATTCAACTGCCACCCTAACAAATTAACCCCTCCACAATGCTATGACTAGGGCTGCAATCGAGCTGAGTCGAGCCGAGTAGCCTCAACTTGACTTGCAAGAATAAGAGTAGGCTCAAGCTTGACTCAAACTCGAGTCAAGCTACTAGATCATGGCTCGATCTAGGCTCGCAATTCTATACTGCAGCTCGAGCTCGGTTATCCCATGCAGGAGGTACGGCTTGAAATGAGTTGGGTTGGGTGTTGTACTTAAAGAAGATCTTTTGTACAACACGCATCAAATTGTTCGATGTGGGACTTGCAACTTATCCTTTCCCTTCATTTGTGTTTGCCCCACATCGACAAACCAAGACCCACCAAGTATTCTCTCTTTTATAAATCCGTCATTTCCCAAATTCACGCTTCTAGAGGCCTTGCACATGCTCCTCTGACACTTGGCTGCCTTGCATGGTTGCCGAGGAACAATTTTGAAATTTTATATGTGGATGGAAAGTAAGGTGCAGTGGTCCAAATATTCTGGTTTGGCCACAGTCGCTACGTTTGGCGGAAGGCCACGATGCTACCCTTTGCGGTTCGGCTCGAAGCTAGGCCATGAGGCTCGGCTCGGCTCGTCTGAGAGTTAGGCAACTAGGCTAGGCCATATCTTCCATGGCTCGACCCGGAGTTAGGCCACAAGGCCCCGCCATGTTTCCCATGATAGCTCATCCGCAAGGCTCGGCCCGACCCGGAGCTAAGCAACTAGACTCGGCCATGTCTTCCATGATAGCTCCCTTGAGGCTCGGTTCGGCCCGGAGTTAGGCAATTAGGCTCGGCCATATCTTCCATGACAGCTCTCTCGAGACTCGGCTCGACCTGAAGCTAGGCAACTAGGCTCAACCATGTCTCCCATGACAGCTCCCTCAAGGCTCGTTTTGGCCCGGAGCTAGGCAACTAGACTCGGCCATGTCTTCCATGACAGTTCCCTTGAGGTTCAACCATGTCTTCCATGACAGCTCTCTCGAGGCTCAACTCGGCCCAGAGCTAGGCAACTAGGTTCGGCCATGTCTTCCATGACAGCTCTTTCGAGACTCGGCTCGGCCCGAAGCTAGGCAACTAGGCTCGGCCATGTCTCCTATGACAGCTCTCTCAAGGCTCGGTTTGGCCTAGAGCTAGGCAACTAGACTCGGCCATGTCTCCCATGACAGCTCCCTTAAAGCTCGGCTCGGCCCGGAGCTAGGCAACTAGGCTCGGCCATGTCTCCCATGACAGCTCACACTAACCGCCTTATCCATTACGTCACGGGTGACATTAGCCGATGTGTGTCAAACGCATAGACGAACTTGGAGAGCAAGCCAAGGACCCTCTATAAATACCAAGGGATAGCAGCCCTAAAAGGTTAGGCAAAGGCAAGACGATTCACTCAATTCTAACTAGAGGTTCAGAGGTAGAGGACCAGATTCTTTGGAGCCCCACATAAAGTATATAATATACATTTATATACGAAGTATATAACATAATAATAATGACAATAATCATAAATATAGGACCTCGAGCTCGACTTGTTAAGCAAACGAGCTGAAGAAAGATTGGGCTACTTTTCTCAAGACCCAAACATATTCTAATGAAAAAGATTGGGCTACTTTCTTTGATTTCAATCCTACAGATATTGACAGCTAAAGCCCGAGTCTTTTAATTTCTCGGCTAACTGGTTCGCATCTCTTTTGATTTTAGTCCCTGTAGTGGAGCAATAAACAAAGGACAGGAATTGGAAGAGTAGATACATTCTTGTGGCGTGTCAGATTTGGAAATCCCGTAATTACTTGGGATTTCAACTCCAACCCAGTTAATCCTAAGGAGACTATTGGGAAAGCTTCCTATGGTTGGACTGAATTTCAAGGAAATTTTGGTATGCAGGAGATTCAGAGAAGCGTTGAGACCCATCCACCTGATATTATGCATTGGGTTCCACCTCAGGAAGGACTTATCAAAGTAAATTGCGATGTGGCAACGAAGAAAGGAAGTCCAAGAGCTGCCATTGCAGCTATGGCCAGAGATCACAGGGGAATGATTGTGGACGGTCATGCTGCAATAGTTTCCATCCCATCTGCTTTTCAAGGAGAAGCCTTAGGAATTCGATTGGCGGGGTCAGATTCTCCATCTCAACCAATTCACAAATGCCACTGTTGAAAGTGCTAACAAGGTGGTTATTAAGATGTGCTCAACAGAAAATGTCCCACCTTGGGAGTGTGCTACAATTTTTGCTGACATTAGAATGTTGAATACTTGTATTTCCAGTTCCTTTTCTTGGGTACCTCGAGATATTAATAGGGCTGCTCACTGGATAGCAACCCAATTCCTTAAGGGTTCTATCCCACCTGACTGGGTTGTCAATACCCCGCCTTTTCTTTCTTCCGTTCTGATAGCCCCATGGTTTAGATTTTGATGATAACAAACACATCCTAATTGGGATTAAATTAGTCTATTGGGCTTAATTGGAATAATATGTTTTTATCGAACTAAATCTGCCATTACGTATTTTTATAAGGACTCATGTAGTAATTCCTTTGAAAACAATATGTGACAGATGCAGGGAATTATTCTCCTAACCTAGTCTTCTACGTCTGAAAAGAAAGAAAGGGGCGAAGTAAACAAGAAGAAAGAGGCGATACAGAATCAAGGTTTTCGTGGCTATCAGAGGCAAAAATTAAGGGATTCTCTTCCTCAAAATTGCTATCTCCAGTAGACAAGAGAATTGAAGAGGGAAAGAGATTAAGGAAAATCTCTTCCCATTGACTAACGGCTGGAACGGGTTCGAAAAGGAAAGATGAAATCTTGTGCTTGAAACATAGAGATTGAAGGAGGAAGCAAGTAAGGCAATGGCTGATTATTTGCAACGGCTAGTGGAAAAAGACTTCAACGTTCTTCTGGATCTTCAAGATAAAAAAGAAGCAGGAGAAGGCAGAGATAGATACGCGACTCTTGAAGAAATCTACTGTGAGCTTTCTCTTAAAATTCTGTCAGTAAAAAAAAATTCAAAGCTTCATCTTGAATATCCTACACTAGCTTGAGTGTTATCTTTGAATCATATTGTAAAAGGGATTTCATACCCTTGTCTGAGATTGAAACCATTTTTCTGAGTGATTTTTGGGTAGAAAAAATCATTTGGGTTTAGGTGTAACTAGCGCCGGAGTCTTAGCTAGTTGGGAGTGGATTCGGAATAATCGCCCGTTATAAGGTTCTCTGGCACCCGCAAAGCTAGAGGTTTGTAACAACTATTGGAGATAGTGCAGCAATTCCCGAGTAGGATACTTGGGGAGTGGAGTAGGCCGTGAAGTTGCGGACCGAACCACTATAAAATCCTCGTGTTTGATTTCTCTTCTCCTTACTCCTTTACTTTCCGTTTTGCATATCTTTATTGCTTGAGTAAACTGAATAATTTGTGAAATCAGACTTGGGATAAATTAGCCTGCATAATTAGTTGATTTAGTGGTTATATTGCAGTCTTAGAATCTGTTGAATTGCTCTCTGCATCTGCTGTGTTTCTGGTCATTGAGCTCGCTCAATCTGTTAGACTTGTTGGTTGAGTCGACTCAATTGTGATCTGCGTTGATTTGTTTCTTGCATTTAGTTTTTTTTGAATTGTGAAAAATTAGTGTGAAACCCAATTCACCCCCCCTCTTGGGTTGCTTTTGGACCAACACGTTCGTATTTCCTCTTTTGACGGTTCGAAAAAAAAAGGGACAACTTTCAGAAAGCAACCTTATTGGTGCAGAATTTAAATGCCAGTAAGAAGAAATACGACAGCAGTTGCAGAGGACTAAGCCATGGCAGAACAAAGATCTGATGAGGCCGAAGACCAAATCTCTATTGAAAATGGTGTGGAGGACCAAAAAAATTAGCTGTGATAAGCAAATGCCTGTTGAATTGCCTGTAGGTAGCAAAGTTTAGTTTTTAATTGTGTAGACAGAGTTCTTGCTGCTAGGCTGTCTTCCTAGCCATTTAGTTGATACATGTGCAAATTTGAATTTGATTTTCCATTGGGAATTCCTCCATTTTTAGAATATGTTTGTGCTTCTATATCTTTTCCTCGGCTCTTTGTGCCTTGGAATGCTTTTGTTCTGAAAAATTACATGCCACAAGAGTGAATAGGATCATTGACATTGGAGTTTTCAATGTAACTTGGATCAACTGGCCTTTGTCCGTACTACTTGTGGTCAACTACATGGATTTATTAATTCTATCGGTTCTATTCATAATTATATCATTAGGTAGTTTAAGATTCTATCGGTTCTATTCATAATTATATCATTGGTTAGTTTAAGATAGTCATGTTCTTAAGATCACCTCAACATTTAACTAGGCAACTTTTTGTTCAACAAGCAAATGAAAAAAAAAAAAATGTTGAGCGCCAACTTCTTCTTGTAGCCCTGCCTCAACCTTAAAATGTGGAAATATTTGCATATTGTAGTTTATGAATTTTACTGGAATTCCATAAAGCTGAGGAAGATCGAGTCATATTCTTGTCATGCCCTTGGTCCAGTGAAGTCATATTCTTGAAAGCCATGGATTCCATGGACGCAAGGAAGATGGAGTCACATTCCTCGTCTGTGGAATGTAGTCTTGATTTGGGTAGGTAGTTCGTTTTTTTCATCTGAGATTTTAAAGTAGTTCAAAGGTTGAACTTTTAGAATTGACGATTTGGGAAATCACATTGTCAGTGCTGGTAGTCTTTAATATGGGTACAATTTACCTGCAAGACACGTGCACTCTCTCTCTCTCTCTCTCTCTCTCAAGTTAACTGTGCAGGCAAATGGTTATCTAGCACCAGGATCAGGTAGGGCATGAAGGGATGCTAGCTGCAGCTCGTGCCATGGATGGTGGCACGTCCAGCGTCTATTTGATTATGATGAAGTTGGTGAGCCTACTATTAAGGTCTGTTGGAACTCTATTGCGCAAGAGCCTGTCTCTCTTATAGTAAGCTTAATGTATCCTGTAATATTCCTTTCTTTCTTGACTTTTAAACTATTTTGTTGGTTAGGACAAAAACGTTAATGATATGCTAAAGCATGAAAAATGTCTCAAAAGCGTCGGTATATCATATCCTTTATATATTTAGCATGTCAAAGGTTTACCCAGAGTTTTGTTAGGGGTGCAGACAACCTTCAGCAGTGGTTTAGCCTAAGGGTGTGGGGCCTCCACGGCACAATAGGACCCGACCTAATTTTGGCAATAGGACCCAGGTTTTTGAGAAAAACAGAGAGGCAAGAGAAAACACAGGTCTCAGAGAGATTGTGAGAAGACTTGTACTCTTGATTCGATTTCATATTGGACTGGTGTGGCTCCCATGGTTTTTCCTAGCGTTGAGGTTTTTCACGTATATCTTGTGTTCTTTCTTTTCTTGTTCGTTACGCACTATTTCTGTTTGTTTGCGATTTATGTGATCCTAGTTTTCAAAATCCGTAGGGCGTCATGAGTTAAACAAGGAGTTCGATTCGAACAACTTGTTGGGATTCCACCCAAGTGGGGTGGTGTGTGCGAAGCACAAGATAACTCCCCACCTTATTTCCTTACGCCTATTAAGGTTTTCCTTGTC
Organism: Rhododendron molle; assembly: GCA_025413875.1. Taxonomy (NCBI): domain Eukaryota; kingdom Viridiplantae; phylum Streptophyta; class Magnoliopsida; order Ericales; family Ericaceae; genus Rhododendron; species Rhododendron molle. The sequence continues at coordinate 3,067,267 of CM046393.1, forward strand.
TATATATATATACATGTGTAGAGCGAAGGAAGGGTGTGACTGAAACAATGTGAGGGAAAGGGCGAGGACAAGTGGGTGAGCCGGTGTGGCTCACCGGAGCGGTGGAGAGCCGGTTGTGGCTCTCCCGGAGCGGTTTTTTCATCTTGTATTATTGTGTAAATAATATTAAGGGAGTTTTTCCCCATATCGTTGTGTTGTTGAGTGACCCCGGATCCTTAAAAAATTTCTGTTGCACAAAAAAAAAAAAAAATGAAGAAGAAGATGCAGCAGCATGTTTTTTCTGTGAAATATGTTCTGTAACGTATCCTGCAAAGAAGCCTTGTACAGAGACTTGAGTTAAAAAAAAAAAATTAAGAAACTGGTAGAATGTTGAACTGAACTCCGACCCTGCTCTTGATTATTTTGTTGATTTCCTTTAGATTGTTTGTAAGATTTGTTGATGTAAACAGTCCTGCTTAAAGAAATTTGAGCAAGGGTTCTGAAAGCAGTTCTGCTCATAGAAATTTACAGAAGGGGCCCCATCCAGTCTTGGTTCCTGTTACTCATTCGCAATTTGAATTTTATTTATTGTCTCAGGTTCAGTAAAACAAAAGAGACCAACAGAGGAGGCGCATTCCATGAAAGTTGCTCGAATTGGAACAGCTATCCAGTTAACCTCTGATCATGTCTAATGTCTATATTTTGATGGCAAAAGGAGTAAGTAGTAAATGTAGTTCCTCTCCGGAAATATCGTTTTCTACCCAGCATTTAAAACCAACAAAATTATCTTCATTTGCAGGTTGGTGACAACAGTTGTTGATGCTGCCACCCCTGTTGATTGGGTGACGATTAATGTGCGAGAAACTGTAAGTTTCTCTTGGATGAACTAGTTCTATATCCTCGAGTTTCCTCCATTGGAGGTCTATGTGCAGAAAGGTTGCTTTGTGGTTTATGCGGCTGTCCCTCGGCTTTTGCATGAGCAGGTTTGTTCTTGTGAAAACATATACTAGCTTTATTTTCATTTTCCTCTTGCAATGCATATTTTTGTCTCCTTATTTGCTGTATAATTCAAATTTTGGTTATTGAAAGTTTATTCCGCACTTTGATCTGATAAACCTTGAGCCCACCACAAATCATTGAAACTGATTCTTCTCTGCTAGTATTACTTGCCAATGACTTTTTGTCAGTGTCGTCTTGTCTGTCATTGCATAAAATACTGAGTTTCTGCTTCATTTATTTTCATTCACATGCATAACTTTAGGACCCAAAATGCACACTTGATAGAGTTGGAATAATTTGCGGCACATGTAGTAATGAGATATATATAGCCCCTCTCTCTTCTCGGTTCTCCATCATTAAGGTCTTTTAATTGATAAGGCCTAATAAATTCTGATTTTAATTGATGCAATGCTGTGTGGATATATCAGGTGGTGAGCTAACCTGGAAGGATTGATCTACTTCAGCCCGTGGCCGAGTCTTTGTTCAAGCCCCTTTACAAAGCCATCGGATTTATTAAGGACCGTCTCTAGGAATATTGAAGTGTGATGATCAGAGACCTTGTGGATGGTGTTACCCAAAATGTTTCAATCGGGAGTCCAGAATACGAATTCTATTACTTTCCACATGAACAGAATTACAACAAAATGAAGTTACAGAAATTGAAATGCAAACCGAAATACAGATTGGATTCATGAACCGAAACCCGTGATTCACACGGTGTCCTTAAAACAGATTCACCGCCTACCGGAGGGTGTTGAGGTTACTCGGCGTCTGTCTCCCAGGATTGATCCGGCTCGGACCACGAACGTCGGAACACCACCGAAGAACGTCTTGGCGAACTAACTCTGCGTTCGTCTCTCTCTCACTCAATATCAGAATGTAGTGAACTCTTGTGAATTTCTGTGCTCTAAAACTATGTGTGAGGTGCTCTTTATATAGGCAGATAGCTGCCTAGCCTTCAATTCCGTGAGTGAATGGCAGAGTAAATGGGGAGAAAACTCCCACAATCAATAGAGGAATAACCTCCCAATGAATGGAGGTAACCCCCACCTTGAATATGGGGAAGTAATGACCCCCAATCCATTCAAATTTTCCAACAGATGGTTACCAAACAGCCATGTTGTGGTGTATTTGCTTTTCATATTGGTGTCAGAGGTAACGACAGAGCTAGATTTTCAGGTTTCGGGTGGGAAACATGGGGGTTTGGGTGCTTTTGTTCTTTTCCATCTTTTTTGAAGCTTGGATTCTAGAAGATAAATAGCTGCAGTTCTATTCTCTACAGAAGACCAACCTCGTGGAGCGGTAGGAGAATTAAGGATGCAGATAGGGGCACTTTATATTTTCAAGATTGCTTGCATTAGTAGGTGGGAGATTGTTGTACCAAAGTTCAAATGTAGAAAGGAGAATGGTGCCTTGCCATGACCGTGATCAGGTGCATGACATCGTACTTGCTTGGTGCCCGAGCTTCTTTTGCTCCTCACTTTACCCAATCAAACGGTAAGATCTGTAGAAAAATGCAGCACACGAGGCTTTAATTGATGTTGCAAGGAAGGGTTTGATGGCCAACCGCATCAAATGGAGGGATCAGATGGAGGGCTTTCTCTTAGTCTTTTATCTGTACTATCATTCCTTTTGCTCTTCTATTAATAAAATTCTTCTTCACTGTTCAAAAAAAAAAAAAAAGATGGAGGGATTGGATGGTGCCATTTGCACCCCCTTTCTAGATGTTAACATAAGGTGAACAAAATTAAGTGAACTGTTTTAGACTTGTCCATTTTGAGGAAGCACACCAAGAAGGATTACCATTTCTGCAAAGTAACTGGCGAGAGAAGAAACCTTATGTTTTCCGTACCTAATGGTGGAATGTGGTTTGTAAGAAACGATTGCCCAATCAAGGGAATTCTCTTCTTTTTGGCACATCTCGGAATGCATGGGTATTAAAAACTCTATAAAACAACAACGCTCTTATTCCTCAGAGTTTATCAGAACCCAGCAATCAAACACACAAAAGAGTGGTAATCGAGCGAGTGAGTTACTAAATGAATTGCTATTATAGCAGGGGAGGTGGCAGGAGATGGCAATCAGCAAGAAGCTTCCGTTTGAATTTGAGGCAATTTACAGTACGCAGGCTGCAAGTAAGGTTATTTTACCTCATTAGATTCTTTTCTAGGTGGAAGTTTCGATGTGAACAAGCCTCACATTTGCTGAAGAAAGGCATAGGAAATAGTTGCAGTAACAATTGTTACAACAATTGTACAAAAGGTACTAAACCACGAACTGCAGCAATGTTGGAGAGTGGAAGCTCCAGTGGACGCTCAAGGTCGTCATACTACGACTCATCCAATTCATTTTATTCAGAATTAGCAATTCGCGAATGCCTGGAATTCATCAAGATGAGTACTTCTTCTTCTCTTTCTTCAGATCATCAGGAAGCTATTGACCGGTAGATCGATGGCTGATGGCTAAAACCGCATGTCATTGTTTTAATATTTGCGTCCATATGGTGGTTTTAATTTGTCCGGAAAAATTTCTCACCCTTATTACGCCTGCCTAAGTGTATATACGAGAGCTTGGATAGGACTGAAAGCGTCCAGTAGCATTGCAAGCAAAATGTAAACCTTTCATCTCTTTTTTTGTTTCTATAAATGAATTTTACATGTTTATGTGTTATTTGACTGATAAAATTAGCAGCATTTTGAAGCAATTCTAATTCTGGAGATACATATATGCGGCCCAGACAATTTATTTTTTGGCTTGACCCGGTTCAAACCAAGGTTCTGAATACCGTATCGGTCAGGGTACCGGTTCTTCTACTGGTACGGTATGTACCGATACCGGTTGTGGGCACACGCCCCTGAAAATCCCCGCATTTTCGGCGTGCGGGGGTTAGGTTTGCGCCCTTTTTGTTTGAAAGCATGACGAAATGCTATTTTGAGAGAGTCGCCACCCGGGTTTTGCGGAAAACACCCAAGAAACCGATTTGAAAACGTTTTTGTTCACGCTTGTTTGATTTGAAAAGGCTTGTAGACTGGACCGTCGTTACCTTCGATATATGAGGTTCGGGAGCCAGGTTACGAGAGGGGAAGGGTTTTATGGCACCCCTCTCGCCCAATCCGAAGATCGGTCTCTACTTAGGCATTTTGTAAAACATTTGCATTTTTCTCTCTTTTAATCATTTATTCAGCCAATTAGGGCGAACAGTTAATGGAGATTGACAAATGACAAATTGTATTTATGTGGCAAAATGTAATGTATGGATTATGAACAAATGTATAATAGATTGAGAACAAGCACTTCGTGAGTGTTTTGAACAAAGCTGAGTCTTGGCGCCGCTGAAGTCGTCGTCAAGCACGTATCGACATGCAGATTTGACCGATGCATGCCAAGATAATCGCGACGCCACCCATAATCAAGGCGCGCGGTGAGCTCAACCTCACAGATCCTGCTCAACCCTCTGGCTCTGGAATGGACCAATGCACACCCAGGACAAAGCAGTTGATATAGCAACATATATACAGTCACAGGGTACAGCAACAAATCAAACAGTAACAAATAGACTGAAGATCCCATAAACAGAGTGGGGGGAATTAAACAAAGGCCCGATCTAAGCTAACAAAACAAGGGCCAGCCACTGGGACTTGAAGTACTGGCGCACGCTGGTCATGGATGGCCGTGCGCCAGTTGTCAATGTATCCCAGTGCTTGGCTTTGCTTCTTCTGGGTTCTGGAACAGGACCAGAAGGATCCCTTAGGAAACAGAAGGAAAAATCCAGGCAAAACGGGGCCTGAACTAGGTTCAAAGATGCCCCACACTAAGAGCGTCAGCGAAGGTGACCACATCTATGTATCAGAAATGAGGATGATCATGATCTAGCATTATATAACCGGAACCAAACTGAATCACCAGGATGCATGAATTCCACGTAGCACATGTGATTGGGCTATCCAGTGTGTCATAACCATTTCAGGCTTGGTATTGATTACCAGCCTGGGTTCTGCTGGCTCCCCTCAGGGGTCGAAATGAATTCCAGAACAGAAGGTGGTATACCTTTGGTTTGAGATTGATGGATGGTTTGAACCTTAAGATGGATGGATGGATGAATGGAAGATGGAAATGTAGGTTGTATGACTGATCAGTGGAGTGGAGTGTTGCTTGCTTACTCTTTCAATGCATGAAAGGAGGAGACAAGAAAAACTAGAGAGAGAGAGAGAGAGAGAGAGAGCATTGAAGTTGTTGAACCCTTTGCAAATAAATGCAAGGGTGTATTTATAGATTGAGATGGAGGGCTGATCAGCCTGGCTTAAGGGGCTGTTTGGGGTGGCAAAGGAGAAGGGAGCCTCCATGCATTGAATGCATGAGACTTGCCTTGATGGAGGTGTAGAGAGAGGGAGACCGCTCAACGATGTAATCATCGTGGAGCTGTAGACTACGCTGCGGCCACAAAAGTCTCGGGCAAGTGGTCCTTAAAAGGTGATTTGATCGGCAATATGTGGCGGCGCAGAGGTAAGTGGGCGTCTTGCCAAGATATGGTGTTTGATGCCCGATGGATCGACACGTGGCAATGAACCAGCCGCGCCGGGCCAATCATTGCGTGCTGAAGCAGGGTTTTGGTGAGGCCATTTGGTTCGGCTCGAAGGGTTTGAAAGGGGTTTTGAAAGGGTTTGACGCTCAGAGCTCAAACACACCATCAACGTCGGGTTCTCGACCATTAATCATCATCGGGAAACAAAACAAACAACAAAAACGATATGAACTAGTCTCGATACCCGAATGGGGTGTCTCTGAGCCCCTTTGACAAAGACTTGGAATACCATTGCTTTGGTACAAGTAATGTCAAAGGTTTTCTAGACACCCATTTCCAGATCACTCAGAATAGAATCATACGAGCCAAAGAAAGATGCGTAATCTTTAAAGAACCTGGTTGATTGAGTGGACGGATAGATCGTCATTTGTTGAGAATGTACAGGCCATGTGGACTGCTGCATGATTGAGGAAATGGTTGACTCTCTTAGGGAGCAAAGAGTGACGACCTGCCGGGGAGATAAGAGACTGACGGGTAGATCGTCGCTGATTTGAAAAATGGACAAGAGGCGGACTCTTCTGGGGATAACTTGATCTTGAATTCGATTAATTCGAAGTTGGACGGATAGATCGTCGTTGATTTGAAATTGGACGAGTGGATCGTCGTTGATTTGAAATTGGACGAGTGGATCGTCGTTGATTTGAAATTGGACGAGTGGATCGTCGTTGATTTGAAATTGGACGAGTGGATCGTCGTTGATTTGAAATTGGACGAGTGGATCGTCGTTGATTTGAAATTGGACGAGCGGATCGTCGTTGATTTGAAATTGGACGAGTGGATCGTCGTTGATTTGAAATTGGACGACTGGATCGTCGTTGATTTGAAATTGGACGAGTGGATCGTCGTTGATTTGAAATTGGACGAGTGGATCGTCGTTGATTTGAAATTGGACGAGTGGATCGTCGTTGATTTGAAATTGGACGAGTGGATCGTCGTTGATTTGAAATTGGACGAGTGGATCGTCGTTGATTTGAATTGGACGAGTGGATCGTCGTTGATTTGAAATTGGACGAGTGGATCGTCGTTGATTTGAAATTGGACGAGTGGATCGTCGTTGATTTGAATTGGACGGATGGATCGTCGTTGATTGAATTGGACGAGTTCTGCTTGGGGAAACATCATCCAGGAGAGGCACAGCATAATCGGGTGGCCCTGGGCCCCGACTTGAGATAACTTTGATCCAGGAATGCAGATCGGGCCTCAGGCCCAAGAACCACTGGCGTGCGCCAGTTAACTTCCTGCGTGCGCCATAAATATGAAAGATCCGAGCCCAAATCCGGCCCAGATCCAGCCCACACAATGTTTCTCGTCTCTTAAACTTCTACTCGACGACTGAAACCGCCATTCTGGGTTTCGAAAACTTCTCCAAGTCTCTCAAACCCTCACAAAACTCTCCAATCTCACTCTCATTCCCCTTCTCCTCTCAAACCCACTTACCCACGCTCATCCATGGCGGACTCCGGTGGTGACGGCGGTAATGGTAACGTCGGCGGTGATGATGGTTCGGGGCAGCCGCCGAGGGATCCGGCGAGCGAGAAGGCTCCGATGGTCATGGACGAGAGTATACCAGTAGTGAGGTCAGACCACATAGAGCGGGTGGAGTTCGTGCCACCCGTGGCGTCGTCGAGTCACGAGCCCATCATGAGTAGTGCTTTGGCGGAGTACGTCGGTCCTGATAGACTTGCCCAGTTGATGAGAGAGAATCCCCATGTAGTCGAGGTGGTGGAGAAGGCCCGAGAGGAGAGGTTGGCGGAGATTGCTCACTGGAACGAGCAAGAGAGGTTGATACGAGAGCAAGAGGCTGCTGCGAGAGGCGCGGAGCCGACTGAGGGTGTTCAGGACGACCTGGTACGTGAGACTGAGGCAGCGGAGCGAGAGCAGGAAACGGGGGTGTGGGTGACTGAGCGTGCTGTGGCGCAGGCCAAGACTTTGCTGGAGAGAACTAGAGCCACCTTTATACCAGGGACGTACACTCCTCCCGCGGCCCACCTGTTTGTCCCCTCGGGTATAGACGGCTACACGCCTTCACAGGACAGTTACGACGACGGGCTGGTGCTGAGAGACCCACTATTTCACATGTCCGTTGGTTGGGAGCAGGTATGACTCGTAAACTACTTCCTTTTGCACTTGAAATTGTAGCTTCATAGTCCATGGCTTAAATTGATTATCTTGTGAAGCATGTTGTTCGACTTGCAGAACTTCGACTTAGTTGAAAATATCCTTGCCTGTTGGATTGACTGAAAGAATATCCTGATAACTTGACTCGACCATGACAATGCCCGAAAGTAGGAATCGACTGTAGATTGCCCCAACTTTGATTGATAGAATACTTGACATGACTTGATTCGACTGATGAGTTACTTTGTTAACTTTGACATCGTCTTATAGAACGCCCGTAGATAATGGAGATCGACAAATAGAATACCTGATGACGTTCGAATTCGACCAATAGGATGCATGCTAGTTGAGATCAACTGATAGAATGCTTGGTAACGTGCCTCGTAGCTTGATTCGACCGATAGAGTAACTGGTAAATTGATTCGACTGATAGAATACCATGCTGCTTGATTCGACTGATAGAATACCATTCTGTTTGTGGCTGTTTGTTGCATGCAGAGAGGAGTGGCTAGTTCTCGAGGACATGGCGGGCCGGCAGCTTCGTATGAGCTATACATCAACTTGCCCGAGAGAGTGAGGGTGTTGGTGGATGCTGCAGGGTTTGGCCCATTTATACGGACGCTGGTAGCAGTGAGGAGTGACCACGCTCTATTGACAGCCCTGGCGGAAAGGTGGTGGGACACGTCCAACTCCTTCCACTTCCCGATTGGGGAGATGACGGTGACCCCGACGGACTTTGCAGCGATTACGGGCTTGAGGGTAGGAGGAGATCCGATCCCTTTTGACTCTGGGATTTATAGTGACGCAGCGGCGCTGAGATGGTTTCTGGGCCAGGTGCCCACGGGTAGTGCGGAGATGGTCCCGCATGAGCAGTTTGCGAGGTACTTAGAGGGGAGGATACCTGCTTCAGAGTTGGAGGAGGCACAGATGGCCAGAGCTTATCTGTTGTACTTGTTCGGGGCTACTCTGTACCCGAACAAGCGGTCCACGGTGCACCTGTCTTACCTGCCGGCCCTCTACGACCTACACACAGCTTCTCGGTTTGACTGGGGAGGAGCAGCGTTGGGTACCTGTTATGCGTTCATGGGAGAGTTCTCACGAGGGGCGGCGGCGCCTGCTGGTTACTGGAGGATATGGGAGGTAGGAAACAACTTGTATTTCATACTTGTACTTTCCTTTGGATTATACCATGCATGCGGTATTTTGATGTCTTGCTTGATTTGACATTGCAGTTGTGGGCTTACGAGGTGTTGAGGATGTTCCCTCCAGAGAACAAATGCCCTGACTTGAAGATGTTCCCTCGTGCGATGATCTGGGGGCCTCTGCGCGGCAGCACTAGGAAAACGAAGAAGACTCTGATGGAGTTCCGGCTCTACCTTGACGAGCTGTCGGGTATACAGGTCGAAGCAGTTCCCCTAAGTTGTCTTTTCCCTTAACTGTTTTAATGCTATCTCTGACGTCCTTTGTTTCGACTGTTTACTTGTGCCACAGGTGAATTGGGATCCTTGGACTAGCGCGGAGTCGGGGCCCGAGTATGTGGAGATGAGTAGGGCTGTGACTGCGAGCCGAGTACTGCTGGAGTCGGCCTTTGGGTGGCAGTGGTACCTAGGTGACAGGGTGACACGTCAGTCACTCGCTTTGGAGGAGTTTCTAGTTCCTGGATTGCTTCCTCGGCATGCCTCGCATACGAGCAGGTATACTCTGGCTGAGCTTCAGCGTTTCACGGTGCCGCAGGCGGCGTCCACTTTTACGAAGCCTAGGCAGGACTATGCAGTATACAGGAGGCAGCATTTAATGGCACCACTCGGGGTGATAGAAGCTATGGCGGTGCGGAAGGAGGCTGCGAGAGCGAGACAGGAGAGACAGGGGCAGAGAGGTAGAGCATCACGCTCCAGGGAGAGGAATGATGCTCAGGCGACTGGTCTTCCTGAGCTTTCATGGAAGCTGCCAGTGAGGGATGCACAGGGGGAGGCCGCTGAGATTCAGTTTGAGCCATCCAGGACAGAGCCTACGGAAATCACGGGACCGGTATTCCATGCTTTCTTTCTTTGTTCCTTTGTACTGCATCTACATTGTATCCAAACTGTATTTTGATCCTGACTCCAAAAATATGTTGCAGGTGCCGAGGGAGTGGGCCCAGGAGGCTGTTCGCTTGATGCTTGCCATGGAGAAAGCATTTCACAGGATAGCAGCTGGCACTCCTTTGCAGTTGCACTACCCTCCAGCTATCTCATCTCCTGCCGTGCAGCCTCAGGTATAACCTCGAACACTTGTTGCTTTTCGCCTTTGATATTTAGATAGCTTGAGCATGTTTGATACAATGCACCCTGGATATGCCTGCTTTGGTTTCCTGTTTCAATATTCCACACAATATATGCACAACATATATGTTGAAATATTTGAGATGCAAATGACAATGTAGGGGCGCGCTAGGGCGGCTTCTAGGAGGAAGACTGTGAGGGCTGCCCCACAGAAGGGCAAGGGCAAGGCACCGACGGCAGCCCAGCGCCAGGCTAGCACTACACGACCCGAGTCCAGGGGAGTGGTGATCGTCTCAGCGAGCGAGCCGGAGCAATTCCGCAGAGTCCTGAGGAAGAGGACTGGCGACAAGAAACTGCCGGAAGGACCCTCGAAGAAGAGGAGGCAAGAAGAGGCAGAAGAAGAAGAAGAAGAGGGAGAGACAGAGTCCCTCAGCAGCGGATCTGACTCGGCCAGCGACCCGAGGTTCCGATATGGTCCAGGGGAGATGGCTGCAGCTGAGGAGAGCGAGGAGGACAGCGGGAGCGGCAGCATAGACCCCGAGGATATTGCTGACTGAGGGCTACCACGGAGCCTCAGCCACTTTACTATCTAGCCTGCTTTTGATACTTTGATACACTTGACACTTCAGCATTTTGATACTTTGGTACATTGATTTTGAGGCCTGCGTGCCTTGGCCATTGGGCAGATGTGCCCCACATACTTTGGTTTTGCTTGCTTGGGCCGTTGTGCCGTTCCGTACATTTAGTACTGCTTTTGACATTTGATAGTTTGCTTTGGGAGGACATAATAACTGCATTTTCCGTTTATTAATCTCCTTTCGATAAAATTTTGGCAAAGGAAAAGAATAATCCATTCACTAATACCCAACATGCATTGACAATTGACCTGAATCGACTAACAAAGCTAACATGTGAATAGGACAGACCTAGCTCGAAAGAAATGGATAGAAAAGTTTCAGGATACGCTCCGTGTCCCCCAGGATACGAGGAAAATAATGACATTTTGGGCATTAATGTGCCAAAAGTCAAAATTCTCTTGAGACAAAGGAAACTGACACTTCTGTACAACGCATAATGACTTGTGAGAAATGACGGACTCGAGGAAAACGCCAAGATACGGGCGAAAATGCCAAAAATTAGGAAAAATACCACAAAATGGGTATAAAATGCCAAAGATGACTCGATTATAGGCCCGGACCGAAACCGACACCCCCACACAGCCACATTAAGTCCATGTAAGCTGTATGGCATGAGAACACTTGGCAGAAGTTCCCGAAACGAATTTTGACCTTCCGTATCCCCCATTCTAGTAGGATACGGGCCGTTGGAGGTCGAAAACCTTCGTTGGGCATGGCCAAGGTTCGTTGCTCTGACATAGCCCCAAATACCATTTATGACTTGTATGTATCACCCATGCAGCGAGAAAAAACCTGGAATTGCAAACGGAGGCTCGACTGCAGTAGCTGCTGTAAACTGCTTCTGATGCAAGTTTTACTGTCGTTGTAATCGGTGCGCCATATGTTGAAACTGGCGTGCGCCACCGGATGAGGGGCGTGCGCCGTTCAGGTGCGTTCCAGACCCACTTGTCTGACCAACTGTCCTTTCCTTGGCAACTCCTGTTTACGACCCCACGCGTTTTGTACACGGTTTCTGCCATGCTCAGGGGGCAGAGTACCTCTCCAAGTGGCCATTGGAGTATAGCCTGTGGCATTGAATGTAACATGGGAAAAAGGATGCATATTAGGGCCTATAAAGAGAAGCGTATACACCCTGTTGCTCCTACAACTGCTCACTTGTCATTCTTACCCAAAAATCCAGCAGCTTTCAAATGGAAAATCCTCTGCCAACCCTGCTTAGGCCATGGCTCACACAATTCTCGGGTATCGACTGGCTAAATTTCCAATACCACGGTCTTGCCTCGTTTCGATATTTGCGACACGTGCCGCTCCGTCCCGCCCTCCTTCGGGCTGCTCTCCGGTTTTGGGACCCTGACGTCCATGTCTTTCGCTTCGGCGATGACGAGATATGCCCGACTATCGAAGAGTTCCAGGCGTATCTTCGAACTTTCGTGTCCGCCACGCTTGTCGTTCCACCATATCAGGTGAGCATGCCCGGCCTGCTGGAGACGTCGCTGGGAATTTCTAGGGGCCTGGCGAACACTCTCGTCGAAGGTGGCCAGCTCAATGTCATGCGGCTGATCGAGCGATACAGTCCTGATGGTGACCTAGAGGACATGGTTGTGCAAGCCCGGCGCCGCTTTGTGCTGGTGATCTGTCTGCTTGCTGCCTATCTGCTTGTTCCGGCTGACGGCCGGGTTAGCCCCTTGCTGGTGAGTGTGGCCACTCAGATGGTGGACCGGAAGAATGTGGTTCCTTTGGTCTTGGCGGAAACACTCACGGGACTAGACTTGGTGTATACAGGCCAGGCGAATTCCGGCGGCAGCCCACTCCTGCTTCAGGTTACCTCACTCGAGCTCACCTTTTTCCGGCTTCACATTCTCTTTCCTCGACACTCGGCTTTAGGCCTTTTTCTGGGCTTTTTACTTGTTTTATCGCTCAGGCTTTATCTGGCTTCTTACTTGTCTTTTCACTCATGCGAGATATGGTTATGTGACAAACTCGGGCTGTTGCATCCTCCTGCGGACGGCTGCTCCCGAAGCGGATCCACCAAAGGGGAATGAGGTATCCAGACATGGATCTTGGAGGAATGGTATACATTCCTGCAGCAGTTCAGCCCGATGAGATAGCTTGGAGGTGTCCCTGGTTGGAGCTCCCCACCATGACTCTGCATTCTGGGCTTCGATAGGGTGGTGATTGCAGGGCTGACCGGTTTCACGTTCTACATTCCCGGCCGCATTCTCGACAAATTTGGGCGTCTCGCGAGGAAATACCCGTGACGACAGATGGCTTCAGCGCTCCAAATTTCACCGCTCAAACCCTCAATGGCTCACCGGAGGCGCTGGGTTTTAGGACGTTCCAGGGGGAAATGCCAGACTTCACCACAAGACTAAGGAACAGCTACAAGCAATGGCTGAGAGCAGAGGTGCATGCAAGGGAAAACATCGACTGACTCAGACTATTTTGCTGCGCTTGGAATAAGCTGTGAGCCGTTAGGCTTCTCAAGCATTTTGTTCTGTTTTTCATGCTTTAACTGTTTTAAGGTTTCATGCTCAGCCCATGTATTAGAGATAGTGATTTTGCAATAAAAAAGATAGACGGAGGGTTTCCCCCTTTTGATTTTCTGATAACATCTTGACTTACCCTCGATTTTCGTTCGACCTTTGCTGTTGATGCCAAAATGTGTAACCATGGATCGAGTTGATAGAGTGTGACCGGGTCTCAAGGTGAGACTGCCTACGTATCCCTTTTAAGAGAATCAGGTCAGAACGTAGTTCAGGCTAAGGTTCGCTCGTGTATTTTATCTATCCTTTTACGCTCTAAATTTTGCCTAGAACCGCCTTTTCAGGTTTTCGGTCCAGCGAGCTTTCAACTCTTGCCTATTTATTTTTGCCTAGACCGCCTCCTTAGGTTTTCGGCCTAGCATGCTTGCTCTAACTTTTGCTTGGCACCGCCCACCGCTTGTGGTTTTCGGTCCAACGAGCATCTCTCGGGATAAAAGCGCTTGAGTTGATCCAGGTTGACTAGAGTACTGAATTCGTTGCCGTCGAGGTCGATGAGTTTGGCAGCACCCCCGGATAGGATGGTCTTGATAATGTAAGGCCCTGAACGCTTCGGTCGGAACTTCCCGCGGACATCGAACACTGGGGCCCGAATCTCCTTCGTCACCATATCTCCTTCGACTAAGCCCCTGGATTTCACCTTCTTGTCAAACGCCGGGCGATTCGACGTTGATACCCCTGCACATGATACAGAGCGCGGAGCCTTCTTTCATCAAACAGCAGCAACTCTACAAACCTTCCGCTCAGCCATTCGGACTCTTCAAGACCACTTTCGACCATGACCCTCAGGGACGGAATCTCCAACTCAATGGGAAGCACCGCTTCCATCCCATAGACCAAGGAAAAGCGAGTCGCACTCGGGTTGAAGTGCGGATCGACGCGTTGTATGCCCAGAAAGTGCCGATGGTAGCTGCTCATGCCAATCCCTTGCAGATTCAGCAGTCTTCTTGATAATTGTCTCGACGTTCTTGTTTGCGGCCTCGACTGCTCCATTTGTCTGCGGGCGGTAGGTTGTGGAATGGTGGACCTCGATACCGAACTCCTCGAAAAGCTCCAGGACCCTTCCTTTGAAATGACTCCCGTTATCTGACACGAAGGCCTGAGGGACACCATACCGGTAGATGATGTTCTTTCTGATGAACTGAGCGACCTGAACAGTTGTCAAGGTCTTGTAGGACTCAGCCTCGACCCATTTGGTGAAGTAATCTATCGCCACCAGTATGAACTTGTGACCATTCGAGGCAGACGGTGTGATCATGCCAATAACGTCGATTCCCCACACGGAGAAAGGCCATGGCGAGGTCATGCCGTACAACTTAGACGCAGGAACGTGCTGCAGATTGGCGTGGATTTGACATTTGTAACAGCGCCGCACATAGTCGATGCATTGTGACTCCATGGTTGACCAATAATAGCCCTGCCGGAGGATCTTCCTTGCAAGCATAACACCGCTCATATGAGGACCGCAGACTCCTTCGTGAATCTCCTCCATGATCCTTGTTGCTTCAGCCCCATTGACACACAGCTTGTGCATTCCGCAGTGAGACCTTCGATACAGTTTCCCTCCACAAATGATGTATTGGGCAGCCAGCCGCTGCAAAGCAACCCGATCTTTCCTAGTAGCTCCGGCGGGAAATTCCCCGTGCTCCACGAAGTTCCAAATGTCATGGTACGAGGGCAGGCCATCATTGACGTCATCGATGGCGTTGACATACTCATAAGTGGGCAAATCCTCTGTTCAATTACGATCGGTCGCAACCGGACCCCAATCGGAAGTTCGATCATTGAAGCCAAAGTCGCCAAGGCGTCGGCGAACTGGTTCCTCAAGCGTGGAATATGAGTGAAGGTCACTTTATTGAAGCGAGGAATCAGTTCCTCCAACTCTTGGTGATAAGGCTTCAGCTTTTCCTCACGCACCTTCCAGTCTCCGTTAGCCTGAGACACCACCAGGTTTGAATCCCCAATTACTTCTAGCTTTTCAACCCCAAGGGCAATAGCAGCCTCCATTCCGACGATACAGGCCTCATACTCAGCTTGATTGTTGGTGACGTCGAAGTTTAACTTGAAAGCAAGCGGAATCTGAGCACCGGCAGGCGTGATTAGCAACACTCCGATCCCAAATCCCTTTTGATTCGCAGCCCCATCAAAGTAGAGCGTCCACACTTCTTCGACCACTGTTAGCACGTCCTCATCAGGGAAAGTAAAGTCGACATCCTCCGGCCCATCAATCGGGTGATCTGCCAGAAATTCAGCCACAGCACGGCCCTTCACAGATTTCCTTGTAACATATTGGAGATCGAACTCAGCCAGCAAGAGCAACCAACGTGCTAGCTTATGAGTGAGCGCCGGCTTCTCGAACAGATACTTAAGAGGATCCATCCGAGAAATCAGTTTCACTGAATAGGCTAGCATGTAGTGTCTAAGCTTTTGGGTAGCCCAAACTAGTGCCCAACATGTCTTCTCTAGGGAGGTATAACGCTCCTCACTGCCCACCATCTTCTTGCTCAGATAGTAAATTGCCTTCTCGACCCCGTTGTCTCCTTCTTGTGCCAGCAGACATCCCATAGCTGTCGGGGTGACTGATAAGTACAGAATCAACGGACGACCCGGTGTTGGGGGCATTAGCACGGGTGGATTTCGCAGATACTCTTTTATCGCCTCGAAAGCAGCTTGACCACTCAAAACGAACGTCCTTTTTGAGTAGTCGAAACAACGGCTCGCAAGTCAAAGTCAACTTGGCGATGAACCGGCTAATAAATTGAACTTCCCAGAAAGCTTCGCACTCCCTTCTCCGACCGTGGGGGCTCCATCTCGAGAATAGCCTTGATCTTAGCCGGATCGACTTCAATCCCTCTGGTTGTGATTAGGAACCCTAACATTTTGCCTGCTGTGATCCCAAATGTGCATTTTGCGGGTTGAGGCGCACGTTGTACTTCCGAAGCCTTTCCAAAAACTGCCGAAGTGCTGGAATGAAATCTTCCTTGTTCTTAGCCTTGACAATCATGTCGTCGACATAGACCTCGACCGTTTTATGGATAAAATCATGTAGCAGGGTTGTCTGTGCCCACTGAAAAGTACAACCAGCATTCTTGAGCCCAAACGGCATCATCACATAGCAATATGTCCCCCATTCAGTGACGAACGTTGTTTTCTCTTGATCCTCCGGTGCTACAAAGATCTGATTATATCCCGAGAATCCGTCGACAAAGGAGAGCAAGGCATGACCTGCCGTGTTGTCCACACATCGATGTGAGGCAACGGAAAGCTGTCTTTGGGGCTTGCTTTGTTCAGTCCTAAAGTCAACCTGCACTGATTCTCCGTCCTTCTTGGGGCGGCACAATGTTGGCGACCCACTTCGGGTACTCAGCGACCCTCAGAAAACCTGCGTCAATCTGTTTAGTAACCTCTTCCTTGATCTTCTCAACCCAATCCGGCCTCATCCTGCGGAGCTTCTGTTTAACCGGAACAGCCCCAGGTGCTAACGGAATTCGGTGCTGTACAATTTCGGGATCGATGCCGGGCATATCTTGGTGCGACCACGCGAAGACCTCGAAGTATTCCTTGAGCAGATCGATCAAAGCAGCACGGTCCTCGGGGGATAAAGTAGAACCAATTTGCATCAAACGGGGGTCCCCCTCGTTTTTCAGATTTACAGAAATTACTTCTTCTTTTAGAGGCTGAGCATGCCTTTGGTCTTCCCTTTCGATGAGGGAATGCAACTCAGCCGGGATATTCCCGTCGAAGTCTGTTCCTTCATCGTCGGGGTCGACACAGTTTATATAGAAGTCAGCAAAGTAATCAGAAGCAGGGTCGTTCATTTCATAAAACCCAGACGGGTTGCCAAGTACAGTAGACTCAAATTCGAAGTAGAAGCTATGACGTGGAGGGCCAAGAGGCACAAGCTCCGACTCTGAGCTAGACTTAGACTCAAAAGACTCTGTGTCAGATTCAGACTCACTGTCAATGCATGTTAAGCGTGGAGTGAAAATGCAGTTATTAATACTGCCCTTTGCCTCGACAATGAGGGTGGTTGGATCCTCGAGAGCATCTGAAGAGTCGGGCCCAAGCATCAACACCTCGGCCGCTTCTTCCTTGCCAACCAAACCTACTTGGGAGAACACGACATCTCGAAGCCCCACGATCGAAAGTCTTCAACGATCCATCTTTCCCCTTGATCTTGGCCAGCTGTTCCTTGAATTCTGCCTCAGCCAGCTCATCCTTTGCAATGTCCTCTTCGGTATCAGCCCAAGTGTCAGCAGCGAAGATCTCAAACCCTGGAAGCCAAGCGCGAGTCTCTGGATCCCAAAACGGCTCAATCTGCCCCACATAAGCATGTCCTCCTCCCTCACGGACGAAGTAGCTATCAGGGTTACCATAGAGGGTTCGAAGTTTTCCCGCGTCTTTCCCATTCTTGGCCTTTTTGGCAAGGGGAACGTATCCCAAACCAAACTGACCTTCGGAGAAGGGAAAGACGGGGAACTCAGTGATCCCTTGTTGGTTGATCCCAAGTCCAAAACCAGGCATGAACGCCATTCTCCTCATGATCTCGAAGGCGGTGGAACTGATGATGAAGTCATCCGCTACGGCAATGGCGAGAACCGATCCCGAAGTCGAAAGAGAAACCTCCAAAGTCCGAATCCTCCTCTCCATGCATGATCCCCAGCACCAGGCTCATCCGCTTTGAGTGGGCGGATCCCAGAGTCCCCACAGATGTTAAACAAAGCAAGCCCCAAAGATGACTTTCTCTTGCCACACATCGGCACTGCCATGATGTTCGGCCGGTGCATCCAAGGTCTTCCCAACAGGCAGGTTAAAGGTGGCGGGGATGTCCACCACATGAAATTCAACACTCATCTCAAAGCCCTCGGCATCGAAAGCGTAAGAGTTATGGTCCGCTTCCACCACACGGCGCGTCTTTATCATAAGCCTCGACGGCCAGGTTAGGCGGTACGAAAGTCCTTTTGCAAGCCACTAGCGGTATGCTACCCTCGTGAGCGGAACATTAATGGCGAGAACCATTGTCAATGAGCACGGTTCGATCCGAGCCCTTGCATTTAGCGATGATATGTAGTGGGCGGTTGTGAGCAGTCCCCTCGATCGGCAATCCTTCTCGGTAAAGGTAACAGAGTGTTTAGAAAGCAGAGGCAGGACGAGGGCGATCATTGCCTCGGGGGTGATATCAGTTGGTACAGTGATACGGGACAAGGCCAAGGACAACCCTTCACGATGCTCCTTTGATGACGCAATCAGACCCCAGACAGATACAGCGGCCGGAATCTTCTCGAGCTGTCGTTGGATAGCACTCTCCGCGGGAACCTCGTTGTGTGCGCAGAATACTCCTTTGAGCAGTCGCAGGAACAGCAGGTCTTTGAATCGGAGGATTGGACGAGCTCCCAGCCTGTAGGTTAGGCGGCTGAAAAACTCGGCCGCTCCTCGTGACGTTCGCTATATCCCACCAGGAGGTCGCTTTATCATCAAAATCCCAGAAGTCAGTAGGGATTTCAGTCATCTTGCGTTTCCCCTTGTCGACAGACGCCACAGTTGCAGGAGAATCCTGTTTCAGCGCCGTCTCCAAGTCTTGCAGTACCTCCCAGAATGTGGGATCCTGAGCTGCGGCTTCTTCGAAAGGCACTCCCGGATTTGTAACGAATGGCGAGTCCCAGAAACCAGCATCGACCAGAGCAGAATTGACGGTCCACACCTCATTTCCCATCTGTATGTCCACAACTTTGTCTACGTCCCAGAGATCTTCAGGTAGCGGTTTTGAGTTCAGATCCACAATGTCATCGAGACCCCACAAGTCAGCTGGGACCTCATCTATGGCCATGACAAGGCAGTCATCTTCAAGCGTAGTACGCGGGCGTGGCCCTTCCACAGGCACTATTTTATTGATGGGGTCGAGCTCATGAGGGAACTGGTGGACCACGTCCGAAAGTTTGTCCATCAAAGGGGTGAAAGATCAAGCTGGCGGTGATCACTAGGAGGGTTTCCCCGTCGGCATAAAATTCCAGGTAAGCCTCGTCCACATCATCTTCGGCATCTGCCGGGGTCAAATAGAAATTCTGGTCCCAAGCCAATTGAGCAGCCGTTGGTTGCGGATCCCAGACATATTCCTCCTCCTCGGGGTCAGCAGGCTCGGGTTGATAAAAGAGCATGAACAAAGAGAGGCCATCCAGAGGGTCTGCTCGTGCTGCTTCCCATTCTGCTTCCATCTGGTCAACCCAGGCTTGATCGATTTGAGGGGCCGCGGGGAGTCCCGAATAATACCGTTCATACCAGTCGTTACTGAGTTCCGCCCACTCGGCCGCCTTGTCTTCCATTTCCCATTCTAGAGCCAGCATGTTGACTTCGGGTTCCTCCTGGGTCAAGACAACGGGTTTCGGGTTGTGTTCTGGGGTTATATGGTCAGTGGGGTTGAATATGGTGGAGCTGGGAGATTTAGTGGAGCTGAGGGATATCTGGTTCACCTGTTGGTTGTGCTGAGGTAGGGAGTTGGAGATAACGTTGGGTTTAGGAGGTGGAGTTGGAAGAGTGCCGTTGTCGACCAAATCTTGTATCGCATGACGGAGGCGAAAACAAGTATCGGTGTGATGGCCGGGCATCTGGTGGTAAGCGCAGAAAACGTTGGGGTTGTGGCTAGGGGTAGATTTGGAGGAAGTGAGGTTGGTGTCAAGGGTCGGAGATGACCGGACTTGACCAGGTTTCTCTAAGACCGAGGAAAGTGGAGCCTCGAAATTGGAAAACACACGAGGTGGGTTGCGGTTTGGGTCCTTTGGGGGGTTTGAACTTAGTTGATGTCGGCAATATGGTTGGAGGAACCTTGGCGGCGGTGTTCTTTGCCGGCGATTCTTCTTGGCATAATTCTTTGCACGAAAGAGCGATCTTGTTCGGTGTAGGCACGCAGTTTGGCCTTGGAGGCTGCGGCAGAGGCGGTGTTTGTTCTTGTCGAGAACTCGAGGGCTTGTCAACAGCTAGACCAGAATCAAAGAATGTCTCCCAATTGGCACCTTGCACCAGACACAAGGTTCTTGGCAAAGTCGGGCAGCAGTTACGGGAGATGATCTGGATCTGGTCCTTCTCACCGATACGATCGGTCATGAGGGCGGCCTTGGTCCTCCACCGCTTGATAAAATCCGCAAAGGACTCCTTTGCAGTCATCTTGGTCGACTCAAGCTCGCGAGTGGTCATCTTGAGCTGAGCATTATAGCTGTACTGAGAGTTAAAGGCAGCCCCAATGTCTTCCCAGGTTCTTCTTTTGGAAATGTCAAGAGACAAGAACCACTGAAAAGCTGGACCAACCAGGGTCTGAGGGAACAGTTGAGCCATGGCATCCTCTTCTACCCCATGAAGTTTCATGGCGCTGTGATAGGCCAACAAGTGAGTCCTAGGATCCCCGGTACCATCGAACTTCGCGAAGTCCGGCATTTTGAATCGCTCAGGCAGGCGAGCATTCGGGAAAGGGCAGAGGCGATCCATGTCTAGGCCACCCGCACCTAGTCTCTCGGATTTAGTGACGGATTCTTCGAGCTTCGTCATCTTGGCGATCAGAGCGGCTATCTCAGGATTCTGAGCAGGGTTCTCTTCTCGGGGAGTGTCTTCAGCCTCGACTTCCGGATTTTGCCTTTCTCCGCCGCCGCCAGCTGCAGCCACTAAAGGAAGGCGCTCCTCGATTAAAGTACGAAGATTGGTCATGGAGGCATCGGTCTGATCAGCCCTCCGCTGCATGGCAGCCATGTTTCGTTGGATGTCGGCCAAGACAGTAGCGAGATTCGGAGCTTCGGCCATGACTACAACTTCAGTCTTGACAAGTTTCGGAGATGATGGTGGAGATGGTGAAGATGAGGAGGTTTCGTGTGGAGTAGACAGCGGCGAATCCTCCTTTGACAACGTGCAACCCTGAGCTTCCGTTGCGACGGACTGAGCAACAACCCACCCAAATCTTCCTTCAGACAGACCCAGCAGACGGACCCAAGTAGGTTTGGCTCTTGACCTTTCGAACCTTGATTTGACAGTGCAGGCTAGACAGTAAAGTAGAAGAGCTCAGTGACAGCCTGCAGCAGTTCAGTAAAAGAGATGGAAGAAATGGGAAATGCTCGTCGTCAGTGTCCTCCTAGACTCTATACTTAGCAAGCAAGTCCATCTCGCGGCATTTTTAGGACGACATTGTGATCCTCGGATTTCTTTTCGACAATGTATCCTTGTTTGAATCGACAAAAACCAAGAGATGTCAAAACAGCCTAAGCCTTTGGCTACTCCTTTCTCAAGGTTTCAAAATTTGGAGCGGAACAACTTGATGTGAATGTCGTGATACCATGACCAAAATGGCGTAAGCAGCACTGTGCCGGAGCCTTGAAATGGTGTAAGTGTTTAGCACTTGCAACCGGAAAGGTGTAAGCATCACGTCATGCCTCTTGTTGTTCCTGGATTTCTGTTTGAAACTTTGATTGGGTTTAGACAAGGACTTAGGAAGTCCCGATTTCTCGAAGTCTCTTTGACTCACGGGATTTTGAAAGGTTGATAACGTACATCGTCAAGATGCACGACTCGTCATTGGTCCAAACGGCGTCCTGATAGGGACGAGATAGACTTGCCAGACAGACAGACCTAAAAGCCGCCCTAGCATGCTCCTACGCAAAACGGTATGAATGTATGTACAGACATGCCATAGGGAAAGCAGTAACACATAGACAGTTTATGGGGGTTAGATGCACATAATCCTACCCTGCAGGTTCCTGTCTTAGTTTGAAAGGTTCTATTGCTTTGTACGCATGGAGAAGTTGGTTTTGGCTTAAAGGGGTTCCTCCGACTAGAGCCACGGTATACCTCCCAAAGCAACGCGTATAGCAAAGCAATGGTCGAACGGTATTGCGATTCATCATCGTCGAAGGTTGTTGGGCGTTCGAGGACCCCGGGCTCCAGTAAACTGTGCCGGTTACCCAAAACACCTCAACGGGGCTA
Organism: Rhododendron molle; assembly: GCA_025413875.1. NCBI lineage: Eukaryota > Viridiplantae > Streptophyta > Magnoliopsida > Ericales > Ericaceae > Rhododendron > Rhododendron molle. Next base: position 3,089,342 of record CM046393.1, read on the forward strand.
AGTAGCACCGATGCAAATGGAGAACGCCAACGAATGATTATGAGAGAGAAATGCAATGTTTAGAAAAATGCATTTTCCAAGCTTGGCTCACTTTTATTAATCAAAATTTGGAGAAAACTACGCAAGTGAACAATAGTAAAAGCCCCAGTTCGGATTGGTCGGATGTAGAATCCTGTTATGCATTCCGTTCTTCAGCAGCGCGGAGCGTACTGTTTTGACAGACTTTTGAAAATTGTTTCAAGTATGTATTAATTCCCAAATTTTAATTAATGTAATGTTCCCCAGCAGAGTCGCCACTGTGGGCACACGCAAATCCCGCATTTTTGGTTCGTGAAAAGTTCGGTTTTGCGCCCTTTTGTTTGAAAGCATGACGAAATGCTATTTTGAGAGAGTCGCCACCGGGTTTCGCGGAAAACACCCAAGAAACCGATTTAAAGTTTTTGTTCACGCTTGTTTGATTTGAAAAGGCTTGTAGGCGGACCGTCGTTACCTTCGATATATGAGGTTCGGGAGCCAGGTTACGAGAGGAAGGGTTTTATGGCACCCTCTCGCCCAACCGGAGATGGGTCTCTACTTAGGCATTTTGTAAAACATTTGCATTTTCTCTCTTTTAATCATTTATTCAGCCAATTAGGGCGGGGGAACAGTTAATGGGGATTGACAAATGACAAATTGTATTTATGTGGCAAAATGTAATGTATGGATTATGAACAAATGTATAATAGATTGAGAACAAGCACTTACGTGAGTGTTTTGAACAAACCGAGTCGCCGCTCGAGTCGCCGTGCAAGCAACGTATCAAGATGCACCGATTTGACGATGCATGCCAAGACAAGCTGGCGACGCCACCCATAATCTGGCGCGCCGGTGAGCTCAACCTCACAGATCCTGCTCTCAACCCTCAGGCTCTGGAATGGACGGTACACCCAGACAAACCACGCAGCTTGATATAGCAACATATATACAGTTCAAGAACAAAGAAAGAATCAAGCAAGAATAACAAACTGAAGATCCCATAAACAGAGTGGGGGAATTAAACAAAGGCCCGATCTAAGCTAACAAAACAGGGCCACCATCGACTTGAAATGCGCGCACCTGGTCATGGATGGCCGTAGCCGGTTGTCAATCTATCCCGATGCTTGGCTTTGCTTCTTCCGGGTTCAGGACGAGAAGGATCCCCTGAAGGCCTTACTAAGCGATTAAAAGCAGATAATAAGCTACACAACCCTAAAATATGTAAAGCGATGGCGATTTTTAGCATGCTTCAAGGTGATCGGAAATAAGAGAAACTGAAATGAGGATGATCGGTGATCCTCACACTAGTCCTCGCCATGCAGCCATGATCAAGCTTTACATGCACGACCGGCGCGCCATCGATTTTTCCACTACATTGCTTTATTTGCTAGCTTTGAACTCGAGGCTTGGTATTGATTACCGGCACTGGGTTCTGCAGCTCCCTCGAGGTCGAAATGAATTCGAGCAAGGTGGTATACCTTTGGTTTGAGATTGATGGATGGTTTGAACCTTGAGATGGATGGATGGCTGAATGGAAGATGGAAATGTAGGTTGTATGACTGATCAGTGTGGTGTGTTGCTTGCTTACTCTTTCAATGCATGAAAGGAGGAGACAAGAAAAACTAGAGAGAGAGAGAGAGAGCATTGAAGTTGTTGAACCCTTTGCAAATAAATGCAAGGGTGTATTTATAGACTGAGATGGAGGGCTGATCAGCCTGGCTTAAGGGGCTGTTTGGGGTGGCAAGGGAGAAGGGAGCCTCCATGCATTGAATGCATGAGACTTGCCTTGATGGAGGGTGTAGGAGAGAGGGGGAGACCGTTCTGAACGATGTAATCATCAGGGGAGCTGAGACTACGTCAGGGCGGCCACAAAAGTCTCGGGCAAGTGGTCCCGAAAAGGTGATTTGATCGGCAATATGTGGCGTCGCCAGAGGTAAGTGGCGTCGCGCCAAGATATGGTGTTTGATGCCCGATGGCCCGACACGTGGCAATGAACCGGTACGTCGATCAATCATTGGCGTGCGGCGGGGAGTTTCTTTGAGGCCATTTGGTTCTGGCTCGAAGGGTTTGAAAGGGGTTTTTGAAAGGGTTCGGGACGCTCAGAGCTCAAACACACCATCAACCTTGAGGGTTCTCGACCATTAATCATCATCGGGGAAACAAAACAAACAACAAAAAAAACGCATATGAACTAGTCTGGACAGTCCAGAATGGGGTGTCTACACCGGTCAAATACCGGGATTCCATTTCGGATTTACTGCAACTATAATACATATAATAATTATAATTCAAAAAAATTCCCCATACCATGCATGTAATTTATCATAAAATACCTATATTAAGACAACAAAATTCACATAATTAAAATACCTATAGAAAGCTCATGGAGTTGTTAGGAAGAAAAAAAGGTTGTTGAATTTATCAGTTTTTAAATTAATTGCATTTATCCATTCCTTGGCCTAAGCACGTGAATTTATAATTAAATTAATAAGCATGTGACGTGAATGCGGGTCTCCCAAACGGTGGGCTTAAAAGTTAAAACCGAAACCACTAGTTTCCGTTCCAATACACTGGTTTTCAAAATTCAAACACACTTCCTTCTCTCCCTAGAAAGAGTAAATGCATATTCCAAAATCCCACAACTATTTCACTTTCTACTCTATGTTTTCAGCTCACCAGAAACAACAGAGAAGACCAACAGAGAAAAACGTACAGGAACAATTGGAATAGATCGATCAGCTCTCGCCCATGGTGGTGATCGATCAGCTGCACGATTACGCTGGATTGCCGAAGAAGGCCAAGAGGATTCAACGTCAAATTATTGTTTCTCCGATCGTCTTCTTTTTCTCTCTGTTTTGCAAAATTTCGAACGAAATTTTCGGTAACGACATCTCGGCCGGTATTATCCGGTAAGGAGTATTGGAGCCGGGACGGTATTAGAAGGTTAGGATACCGTTTTTCTCTCAAACCGGTCCATACCGACCGGTACAAAACGATATTGATAACCTTGGTTCGAACCCAGCCATTTTTTTCCTCCTCCTTCTTCTTTTCTTCTATCTCTCTAAAAACTTTAGTAACTGAAGAATTTTTCTCTTCGATCTTTAGCTTCCACGGAGAAAGCTTACGGTTGAGCAGTCGAAGTTAAAAGAAATTGAAATGGGAATTAAAGGGAATTAATGACTAGAATCCAAGAAACTCATGAACAATCTTAATTTTTGCAACTATATATCACTATATATCTTTTACATATTGCGAATTAAGTTCAGCTGGGAATATTGTTCGATGTTTTTATGGATTCTTATATAACAAGTATAACTAAAGTAGTACGTACTCTCTAGTTAAAACTCGATATCGTACCTTGGCATCTGCTTAATGAGATTAAATTATTTACACCGTCTGTGTAAATATTTATTTCCTCTAAATCAATTACATTGCGCTACGTCGTCATGCTCTATTAATTGGGACCAGTATTTTGACGACGTAAAACAATGTACTCCCTCTGTCCCCTTTTTAAGTGTCATGTTTCGTAACTTCAACTTATTAAAAAGACATCATCATTATACTTATCACATCAACTTTTTCTTCCACTTTCCCTATTTATCCATCATCATTACACTTTTACTCACTAACTTTTCAAAATAGAATATACTTTTAGGGACAAAATAGACAATGCACCAACTTTTACCCACTAACTTTATAAAATAGACACTTATTAAGAGACAACCCAAAATGAAATAATGGACTATAAATAAAGGATGGAGGGGGTAATAGATTTGGAGGAAATAGTAATAAATGTTTATACCGCCCGTGTATATAATTTAAACTCCTGCTTAATTGTTGATCAATACTAGAGATTCTCGAGTTAACTTCTGACCTGAATGTAAGTAATTTAGTACAAGAGGGGATAAGACGCGAGGCTGTTTGGACAAATAAGCCAAAGTGGCTTATTTTTTGTCATTATTTAATTTTTTTTTTTGCATTTTGTGGTTTATTGTCAATTTTTTGAGGATTATTGCTTCGTTATGACGAGAGGAATCTAAAACGTAAAAAATTTTGATCGAAATCCAATTTTTTTGGAATTTCGACGAAATTGGCGGAAAAGCCACGTTTTTCGTCTTTATTCAAAAAAATTTGGATTCTGACCAAAATTTTTTACTTTTTAGATTCCTCTTGTCATGATGATGCAATAATCTCTAAAAAAATGATGATAAGCCAAATGATACGAAAAAAATTTGAATAAAGACAAGAGAAAATTACCTCTAAGTATAGAAAATTGACACTTAATTCCCATTAAGGAGAGATGAAATACTTAATTACCACTAAGTCCACTTTTACAAAAATACATTTACCATTAATAGAAGTGTCACCCTAGGGTTTTAGGGTATGATAGGGTTTTATGGTACCCTAATGGGTACCCTAGGATTTTAGGGTTTTAGGGTACCCTAGGGTTTTAGGGTACCCTAGGGTTTTAAGGTACCTTAAAATTTTAGATTTTAGGATACCCTAGGGTTTAAGGTACCCTAGAGTTTAGGTTTAGGTACTTTAGGTTTAGGCACTTTCATATGAGTTTTAGGGTGCATTTTCCTATTATGGGGTTTTAGCGATTTAGGCACTTTTATTGGGTACCATAGAGTTTTAGGCACTTTTATAGGGTACCCTGAGGTTTAGGCACTTTCATAGGGTGCCCTAAGAGTTAAGCACTTTCAGTATTTGGGGTTTTAGGCACTTTCATAGGGTTTTAGTGTTTCGTTAATTAGAGGAGACTTGGTGGGAATTACTTTATATTTTCTGGACCTAGAGGTAAATTGCCCTAAAGACAACAAAATTTAACAGAAAAACCAAATGACTTATTTGGCGAAACAGGTTCTTTCGAGTTAAATACATACTCCATAGTACGATGCCTATACCTTAATTGTGACTGACAAAAAGAACTTTCCTGGTGTAAGAGTTTGGTCAGCACTGTGTGTGTGTGTGAGAGAGAGAGAGAGAGAGAGAGATCTGTGGTCAGTCTTCTGAAATGGTCTGAAGTTTGAAATAATGGCTTTGCAAGGAGAGACCGGCTTTGAAGTTTTTTTTTTTGTATATGTTTGTGGATTGGATAAGGGTAAATAAGTTACTACAACTATTTTAAAATGACAACAAAAACCACAAGACAAAGCAAGTAGAGTATTCACGCCGGGGCTATGACATGGCAAAATTTTTGGTCATTTCCATAAAATGGTGCAAGAAATGGCAAATTAGCCGCTACACTCTTGTCATTTTTGGCAAATGATAATTCCTTTGCCATATTGACAGCGTTGACAATGGCAAAACATGAGCGTATAGTAACATTCTTGTCATTTTTTTTTGGCAAAATAAAATTCAGTATCCAAAAATAACAATGACAAAATAACACATGTTAATGTTTGGAAAAAAAGAAATGGCACGGGCAGTGAAGAAAAAGCATACATATCTCTATCAACCACTAGCTTTGTTAGTATTTTTTAAAATATTAGAACAGTACCCTTTTGTTACCGAGAGATATATTGGCAGCTGTGGATCATTTGATTAGAGTTAAATTTGAAATGGTGACACATGACGATATGAATCATTTGAAAAATAAACGTATTCATTCTCGATATAACTGATAGAAACCGTAGTGTATATATATATATATATATAAATGAAATATTGATACTCAAATACAGTATGATACTAGCTAGCTCCTTAATTTGTACATGATATAAACATTCAAACAAGGCAAATTAATGCATGCATCATTATCTATGTATCCTGCTTGCACGTGCAAAGTTCAATTTTAAAATTAAACCATGAACACGTACATACAACTAAAACACAATTTTGCTTCAACTCCGAGGAAACACATTATGGGTACAATTACATGTGCATCCTAGCCAGCTCACAATTTCTACATCCCACACAGGAACTATGTAAGTGTAAAACCAGAAATTAAGAGAGAATCGAAGAAGAAGAAGAAGAAGAAGAAGAAGAAGAAGAAGGGAAGAATTAAAAAGGGGCCGGCCAGATGATCAACTGGAAAATTAAAGCCCGTGATATATACTTTATATAAGAAATAGTAATAGGGATTCATTGACAAAAAAAAAAAAACCATTCATGGAAATTAAGAGTGACCTTGACCAACGTCTTCCACTCTTCAAATTCTCAATTCGATCAGCTTCGATCATCAAATTAATTCTTCATCGTTATCCTCTGAATGAATGAATGTATCAAGGGCCAGACGTTCTTTCTCTCAATGTACACAAAATTTTCATAATTTCTGGAGGTATCGATCCAATCCACGTTAAAACCAAATCAAACCATCCGTCACATTTCCTTTTCTTGGAATTTCTTCTGATGATCAGTCACATTCTTCTACAACAGCTTCCTAGCTTAATTTACATTTCCTCTGGATCCTCATATGGAGTATATATGTCCAACTCCACCCCGCGATCACTAATTATCTCCAAGTGTATGTAATTCATTAATTAGCAAATCACATGAAATCAAACATGCAGCTAGCAGTAGCTCGGCCGGCCATTAGTTAAAAAGGAGGCCTCGAACCAGTACCACTAGTACCCCATGTTCCAAACCCATCAGTACCTGCTGAAAACGAATAGTTATTATTGCCTGAAGCTGCATTTCCAGCTCCCACACCAAACAAACTACAAACACCACCACCTCCTCCACCATCACCCAAATGCGCCCCTCCACCTCCGGTTACGCCCGAAGTCTGCGACGCTGCTGGCTGAACCTGCTGCGCACCTCCTCCTTCCTCCTCCTCCAACGGTAACCTTTCAAACACCGCATTCGCAAACGACGCTGCCATCAAAACTACCGGACCCAACGCCAACAATGGACCCACCACGCTCCCACCCACCACCTGTCCCTGTCCACTTGACAAAAATATCGACAAACCACCAGCCCCAGGCGGCGCCGGCGGCGGAAGCACCGTCCCAGACAAAGAAAGTATCTCGAACCGGCCGTGTAACGTTACCACGCTACCAGCCGGAGCAGCCGGCTGACGCAGCGTAACGTTCGAAACTGTGCCATTACCGCTGAGGACGCACACCCCTCTCCCTCTCCGCCTGGCGTAAACCGAGACGCTCTCGATGATGTCGGCGCCCGCGGAGACTTCGAGCACGTGGGATCGGAGTGCGTTGGGGCTGTCCCGTGTGACGATTATGGGAGGCTTGGGCTTGTTTTTGGAGCCGGGGGGACGGCCCCGAGGGCGACGGGAGGAGGGCGTTGCGCCGCCGGAGCCAGTGGCGGCGTTGGGTGTGTCTGTGTCGGTGGTCTTGTGGTCTTTGTCGGGTGAGTCGTCGGTGGAATTATCTGATGGTTGGGTGGTTGTTGGTAGAGATAGGGTTTGTATGTGTAACTCCGGTCTGAAGAGCTGGTGGACGTAGCGAGAACCTTGACCCGGTTCGAACCCAGCCATTCTTCTTCTTCCTCTCTCTCTCTCTCTCTCTCTCTAAAAAGAAACCGAAGAATTCCCTCTCTTCTCTATCTTCCACGGAGAAAGCTTACGGTTGAGCTAGCAGTCCAAGTTACAACACAAGAAATATCAAGAATTTGAGATGGAAAAATGAATGACTAAAATCCAAGGGAGCGTTACTGATATTTTCTCTTTACCAACTTGAATTCATAAAAACCTTTGGAAAAGCCATGTGTATGTATATCAAATACCCAGAAGCTGAAAAAAGGAATTATTCAAGAAACTGCTTCCTTTTGTCTTTTTTTTTTTTTTTTAAAAAAATTTTCCGTTCTTCTAACAGAGCATGGAGTGGATGCACTACTGGTGGATTTGGCTTGTTTGTTTATTGAAAGAAGATTTTTAAATAGAATATGCGAAAACCCAAAAGCTTGTAAATGATCTGGTCATACCTTTCCATATGTAAATCCCTGACGATTCAGCGAGGTTTGATATCACAAACCCTATCCAAGTTCGATCAGATCTTCAGAGTAGTATCAGAAGCGACGACAGAGAATTAGTAGCTAGATCTGACAGCTTAGAGAGAGAGAGAGAGAGAGAGAGAGAAGCTAGATCTTGAGGCAAATACACAGCTTTTTAGAAGTACTAGCTGCAACTGATGATGAAGAAAGTGGAGTACTGATGGAGAGGATATCGATCGATCTTTGTCAGTGGTGATAGTGGAATTTTCCCAAATGGAAGTTTTTTAGAAGTGTAGTGAGGAGCTCTAGGTCATTGTTGGTTGGGGATCAGAAAGGGATAAAGAAAAGAAGACACAGGATTATAATGAAAAAGAAAGAAAGAAAGAAAGAAAAAAAGAAAGAATTTGTAGCTAGCTCTTTGGCACAAACACAAACAACGTAACAGCTAGCCCGGCCACCACGCGCTGAAAATGAAGATCGAGTCAATATAATGATGAGTATTTACTATCACTAGTAGTATAAGTGAAATGTTTACATTAATTAGGAATTTATGTTATTTTATTTTCCGATGAAAATTTATAAGAAATCGGAGATATATTAATTTTGTACTATTTTAAGTATAAAGTTAATTTAAACTGTTTGTGAATAATAAGTTGTAAAAGTAGTTTATAATCGAGCTAGCAAATCTCTAGAATGACCTAATTAATTATTTTATACAAACAGTACTCTTGAATTAAAACGTCTTTCCATACACATTTTTGAGTGCTAGCTAGCAAGCAAACATGCAACAAGGGCCGCCATGTTTGTTTGTTAGCGTTTTAATTTACTCCATTAATTATACTCCAACTAACTATGGAAGATGCAGTAAATATGCAGACAAGAAGATACTGATCAAGACGTGGCATCAGCTAGCCAGCCGTCTTAAGAAATTAAACAGACGAGTAGTAGTTTAGTATAAAAACAGAATGTTGACTAGTACTCCCTTCGTCCCTAAATAAGTGTTTGGCGTGTAAATCTAGGCCTTTAAAAAAATGCATTTGTTTTGTTAAAAACATCAAATTTTCTTCACAAATCAATAGATGGCAATGAAATCTATTAGATTGCGGGAAAAAATTAGATTTTTTAACGAAAAACATGCATATTTTATAAGGCCTAATGTTGCGCGCCGAACACTTATTTAGGGACACAGGGAGTATCATTTTAACATTAATAGGCGCTCAACAAACTACTACTGTTTAAAAAAAAAAAAAAAACTACTACTGTTTTGGAGGTCTTTTGGAAGAATAATCTTATCATAATTAAAAATTACTAATAATAGTTGCAATTGATGATTTGGGCTTCTTCTAAAATAAAAATTTGAACACCCAAACTATATTTTTTATATTAAAATAACAGAGTTACAAGAGTGTTGGATTTTTGCAAGATGAAAAGCAGCTAGCGATGCTATATTCACGGCTTGGTTGGCCTCGCGATTGATAGCAAAATTAAAGTCAGCTTCAAACTAGAAAAGTACTGGCGCAATAGAGAGAGAGGCAGATGTCCCACTAGCTTGGACTTGCTTCCTGCAAAAAGCATTGAAAACAAAATTAATGTGAATCAGTTTCCACAATTAAACTAGTAAAACCAAAAAGTAAATCAAGCCATACAAACCATCCCTCACTGCCCATAATTCAGCAACCATATATAGTGGAGTTGATATGAATTGATCGTTGATAAGTACGGAGAAAATTAATGACCCTGAGAATCACAGAAAATACCAGTCAAGTTAGCCAACAAATCCTAGATTTGACATAGATGATCCGTCCACACTATGAGTTTATGATGAGATGACGTACAGAGACACAGGATACCAATTCAACGAATCCACAATGTAGTAGGCCGAATGACATTAATTAGTTGTCATGGGAGCAAAAGCCTCCTAATATAGTTTAAGGTAACGAGTAGCTGCAAGCCATACAAAATAGGGATTTGTTGTTACGGACAATTGCTTCATTCCTCACATTCCAAATAAACAATGAAAGTGTTAGCTATTGTTCTTAAATATGAGAAATGCAAAAAGAAAAACGAATCATCAGTACTTCAAAGCTACAAGTAAGAATCATATTCCTCATTTAACGTACGTATATCATCAGATAGACAGTACTAATCCCTTTCAATGATCGATTGTTTAGAGATTTAATTTCTTTTAAGAATAACAAAATTTATATTGGAACAATCTTTTACTACAGTATAATTTATGTGATTGAAAATTGTACTTAATTAAAGACCAACAAATGACAATTTTGTTATACTCCTACCAATTATTATTTCAGCATACCAAAGACTACCTAATCATCGTATATAATTTTATAGTTTTGGTCCCGTTCCGTTAACTCAATTAAGTACTTTTTTATTATTATTATTAAATGTAATATATTGTGAAAGAATCTTAGCAGAACAGGGCCTTAATATCTAACCTACGTACTTTGAAGAAAAGAAACTCATCCTGTTGAAGCTACATTAATTAAGTAGACAACTCAAAAGTAACAAAAGAGTTATGAAAAACAGAAGTATATATGTGATAAATGATTAAAAAGAAGAAGAAGAAGAAGAAGAAGTAGTGAAGTTTACTTTAGTGGGGAGTAGTGAATATATATTATGAGTACATAATCTCATTTGCCAATTAATAAAATAACATAGAGAGATTGTGAAAAAAAAGAAAAGAAAAAGCACCGCATAATTAGTACTATACTAGAAAGTAATTGGAGTAGAGTATTCTAACATTTCTTTCATAGCCTTGTTCTTTGTGTTTCGAACATCAGTGATGCTTTTCAATATTTTTTTTTTGTACAAGGCGCCCGGAATATTATTCCTTTCTTTCCGGCCAATGCAAGCCACAAGCTTTTTTTATTTTTTATATATATATGCACCAAAATATTAAAATGGAACAATATAATCAGTATAGTCGACGTACATAGAGTCTATGTATTCACATTAATCTTCATCTGGACAAAATAAAAACGTCACATAGACAAAACCTGCAGAGGGGGGTTTTGGTATTTTCATTTTTCGACGGTTAGAGATATAAGTTTACGCATGACTTAACCCATGTTTTTTTCCTGATTCGGTCAAAGGTCATTGAGACCAGGACTAAGAGACCCACATAAAAAAAAATATATTGCAACTTAACCTAAAAAATCAAACTCTAATTAATTGTGTGGAAGCAAACCTATGTACCACCGAATGATTCCAATTACGGGACTAACCTTGGGGCTAAGTTTTGGTGGACAATTTTGATCCCACGGCACACATATGCACCGAGCTTAGCAGGAGCCACGTGCGGTCAACAGGTCAAAATGGAAAGAAGGGGGTTGGGGGGTGGGAGACCACGTGGAGGGTGTCGGGACATCGGAACTTGGTCAACATTATCTAGAATAGAGTGGAATTCGTCCAAATCCCTTGAATATTTCCAGAGACTTCTTCATCCCATTAATTAATTCTGTGTGTAGTATAGCAGATGGTTATTAATTCACAGAGCTCCGTGGATTACTTATTTACGGAGTCACACGATTTTAGCTTTTTTATTTTGGATTTAAGACGATTCAAATTTAAATAAATTAACATCCGAACGTCTAAAATACTCTTGGACGACTGCGAATCACTTTTGTAAAACAACTGTTCACGTTAAAAAGATTTTCTCCACTACTTTTCTATAAAAATGAGTTTGTTTGTTTGTTGGTTTCGTTTAACGGAGGAGGCTGAAAATCCGCCCGTTTTAGAGGCAACCCTGTCGTGTCAGTGTCCCCACAATTACAAACAACGCAATAGACAAGGAAACGCCCCCACTTCTTGTCCCCATGCAGTGGGAAAATACATTATTACGTGCTCTTGCTCTTGGAGCAAGGGAATGTCATGCTCCATCGCCTTTATTTACTACACATTATTGTGATTAGTTACACTATAAAGTTTGTGACTCCCGTATTAATGTGCAGTAAAAAAGACTTTAAAGCACTACGTAACGATATTCTAAGAGCATTAAATATTCACTCATGCAGTGTGATCGAGTCCTTTGGCTTCCCTCACTCAGGGGGTGTTTCGGTTTTCCGGAAAAAGAATTTTAGAAAAAGAAGGTAATTTCAAGCTTAAAAATTATGTGTTTACACAAATAATTTTCCTACCAATATGGATCTTGTTTGATAGATCTCATTAAGATCTTTTAAACAATGCAAAAAAAATTGAAAAAATATTTTTCACATTTTCATTATATTTGAGTTTGAAATTACGTGAATTTGAAAAAAAAAAAAGAAGAAGTTTTTCTAAAAGGGGGAACACCCCCTCACAAAGATACGTAAACATTGTGGGCTCAACAGTGAATCAAATGCACTTTGAAATGTTGTTGTCTTGTCTCGAGATAACTTTGTTACGAATTAAAGTGCTTATTTTATGGAGTTCTTCAATTACTTACTTGATTTATACAGAAATTCATATTAGTAATTGAATATTGTTTGTAATCGCATATGATTGAGGTAGCTAGATTTGTTTAATTAATATATTTCATTCTCTAATAAATTGAATGTAGTACAAGTAATTCAGTAATTGAGGAACTCTATATAAAAATGAACAATATTTGCTCATGAATCATGATGATAATAATATACATCTAGCTAGCTCCAATTAAGGGTCTCATCGAGTCAACTACTGCTCGGTAGTGGATTAGTACAAAACCCTCCTCTCAAGATATACTAACCTCTATCCAATCTAAGTACTAGTTTCGAAATTGGAGTGAAAAATCCATTACCAAGTTGACGATGTGATACCACGCAGTGACGCACCAAGTTAATAACCAACTTCACACGAAATAATTAATGAATTCCACTAATAATTTTTTTATAAAATTTTCTTTTGCCAAGCAAAAATAAAAAATAAAAAAAAATAAAAAAATAATAATAATAATTTTTGTAAAATTAAAATTCTTAGTTGTTTTTCCGTGCCCAGCTAGAATCATGTCGTGCCCGTCTCACTTCTGTATCGTGCTCGTGCCGTGCCACGCCAACTTTTGTGTCATGCCCGTACTGGGGTCCGCCCACTTTCGTGCTCGTGCCATGTCAGACCGACCGTACCTGTAACATGTCGTGCCACATTTAATCGTGCCGTGCCGGCCCAGCCCGGCCCATTTAACATCTCACATAGTGGAGCTTTGAATCCACATACGATACGTTGCCTACTATTGATCGGTGATATATACTCGTGTAATTAAAGGACATGCACTATATAGGATACTTCAATACATGGAATGTCTCTAATTAAGATAAAGATTTTATTTTGGAACATTACTCCAAGGGGTTGGCCAAGTGGTCTTGGCCTGAGACTTAGATGTTTGCTTCATCCTGAGGCAGGGACGGAACCAGAATTTTTAATGCGAGGGGGCCGGCCAGAACATGAACAAAAAAATTTTAAAATTTCGATGTTCAAGAACATAAAATATTTGGATGATCAAAAATACCCATTACAAAACACAATATATAGGTGATCTTAACAAACCAAAAATAACTAAAAGGTGAAAAATAAAAGTTTTTCAATTCATTACACCCCAAGCATGTATCAAATGGAATTTAACGGTACCTTAGATCCGAAAGTCACCTATATATGATTGAGTTGGAACTAATTGTTGCAGTAATTTCCTTCTCAAAAAATATAACCAAAATATTTGTGAGAAATTCATTCTCCATCCAAAACATGTGTTGAAAATGTTTTTTCTGATAAACTATTTTTATTAAGATAAAATAAAAACCTTAGATAGTACTCCCTTCGTCCCAAAATACTTGTCTGGTCCGCAAAACGGAGTGTTAAAAATAATGCAATTTTTTCAAGAAAAAATTCAAACTTTTTTCACAAATTAAAAATACTCATTGATATCTAGTAAGTTGTTAAAAAACTTTTGATCTTGCAAAAATTGTATTATTTTTAACACTCCGTTTTGCGGATCGGACAAGCATTTTGGGACGGAGGAAGTATAAAATTTCGAAACCACGCGGGGGCCGTGGCCCCCATATGCCCATACTTACCTCCGTCTCTGTCCTGAGGTCTCATCAGGTTTGATTCTTCTTACCAGCAATTCTTAGAGCCACCTCACCCTCATGCATAAGCGTGTGAAACGGTTGTGAGAAGGGCTGTAGAGATTAATCCGAAGTCCGCGCAAGTTGGCCCGGAACACCTGCATTACCCCCCAAAAAAAAAAAAGAAGAAGAAGTCGAAAAATTGAGATCAATTATTTTCTCATTCACTCCCAACTCCAAATCCTTATTCCGCCCTTATCTCGCAAACATATACTCCTACTACTAATAAATGGTGTATTGGATATGTATTATCATCCGCATGCGGCGCACACTAGCAAATGTACCTAGACGGCTAGACTTGTTCAAATTAACCGATGTAACTATCCACAAAGTTGGCGCTGAAGTGATCATTATCCCTCGGGACTTTCTTCTCCAGTCCAGGTACAATTAATTAATGGTATTGTTACGAGAGAACACATTAATGTTTTGTTTGGTTTGCTTTTTGAAAAAAAAAAAAAATTCAACTCAAAAAATACTTATTACCCATACTTTTAATTATATATTACTCTCGTTTATTTCTTTAATCTCTAATCATTATTCTTATTTCTCTCTCTATCTCTCTCCACTCATTACCTCTATATCCAATCATTATCCTATATCTTTCTCCGCTCATTATCCCAAAAACCAACTTCAAAAAATCTCAAAAACTCATCTAAACACAGCATTAGCTAGCTAGCGATGACTTAAAAGCAAGAGGCCGGTTTTAACTGATCGAGAGAGATCTGATCTATCAGGACTTCCATGTGTAGATCGACGAATTAAAGGAGGTCAGCATCCATTAATACCTTAATAATTAATTAATGTGTGTTGTGATAGTTTGAAGTATGAAATCAATCACCAGAGAGATCGAGGTTGTGAGTAAGCTAGCGGAGAGTGCATGCCAATCCTATACACTGTACTGTATATACCAAATGAGTCGTGCAAACCCACTAGCTTTTTGGAGAGATCGAGCCTCCTTCAACCACTTGGATATATAGGAGTATGTATATATGGGACCAGACCAAATGATACGGGCAAGGCGGACCTGTTCATGATCATGATGCCACCATGCACCACCTCAGTATTCAATCTTTCTTTTGTGTCCTTTTGATAACTCAGGTTTCGTTTCTACGCGCATCTCAATTAATCCCGAAAGACAAACCCCAACATTCACTTGTCGGGGTTCCAATTAAAGTCGACATAAAACTCAGCATGGACTGCCCTCGACTAAAGGATTACATTCTAAAAAACTGGAGATAAATATGTGAACTTTGGTTTAATTGTTTCGGCCTAGCTCTCAGCTTTGATTTGTTTTCATTTTTTGTTTGGAGCTGTGGTTTTGAGGCATGGTTTGGAGTTCTCGTTAGGTATTTAGGTGCTCTTAGTTAGGTTTTCCTCAGGAATTTGCTGTTTTGGACGGAGTCTTGCCGTCCTTTTTCGGACTTGGGTGGCTTATGTCGATTTGTCCTTGTTTCGTTTTAATCTTTGTAATCGATTATAAAAGATTGATAAAAACAAATTGCCGAGGGGAAAAAAAAAATGTATGTGTTAAATTTGGTGATCAGTGTCCTCTATATAATTGTTAGCATGTTTTAAACAGATACTCCTCTAATATATAATTGAGCTTTTAAAAAGTTTGAGGATGACGGGCGTCTCTGTACAATCCTCCTCGATCAATTGGGTTCACACCAAACTCAAACCTAGGGGCGTGATTTATAAACCATATTACTGGGAGTAGTAATTAATGGTGACAAACCCCGTAATTAAATTATGCTGTATTATATACCCAAATAACTACAGTACTTAATTGTCTACTAATAAGTGTAAAGTTAGTGGATCGTGCTGTTGCAAGAAGAAGGTCCCTCGGACCCGTAATGCGCCGCCAGTGAGAAGAAAAGGGACCAATATATATATATATAATACTCTAGTATATATATATATATATATATATATATATATATATATATATATATATATATATATATATATTCGTTCACTCTGTCCTGCATTTTGATGCATATATATAATACTCTAGTATATATGGATCATGCGCCCACAATTAACCAATTAGTAATATTCTTTTTGATGAGTTTTTTAGAAATTTTTGAGAAATTTTATAAGATTATGAGTGAAGAGATAAATAAGAGTAATGATTTAAAGTAAATGTAACAATTGGAGAGAGATAGAGAGAGAGAAATGAGAATAACGATTGGAGATATATGTGGGTAATGATTGAAAATAGATAGGAATAATGAGTGTTATTTGAGTTGAGAAATTTTTTTCAAAACCCAAACCAAACAAAGGATGGGACCAGGGGGGTCTAGTAACGGCAACCAAAACGACAAGGATTTTAGAAAATGCAATTATTATATGTAAAAAAAAAAATTATACCCAACTTATATAGTCTCGCAGCCATTAAATTTTTTTAGCATACATTTCGCCACTATTAAAGATAAAAGTCTGGTTCCGTCAACAAAGCATTTTTCATTTGAAAAGACGTACTACACCAGCTAAATATCAAACTACTACTGGCCTAACTAATAATCTAAAACCATTCTAATAATAAACTCCAACACGTACGCAGTGACGCACATAGATTCAAACTCTTAATCTTGTTCCTTTATTTCTTCGTCGATCGGTCGGCCGGCCGGAACATAGATTTCAGAAGAAGAAAATTACAACTCCATTTTCACAAATCTTCATAGCTTCTCATTTGCACACAATATTATTAACAACTACTGTACTAGTATTTAGTTGTACAAATGACTGGGTCTGGTCATCATGATGTGAGATTGTGAGTGAGGTTGACAATCCTATATATCCTTTAGGCTATACTACTGGAGTATAATATCAATGTCGTTCTTATAGTACTATGATTCATTGTTAAAATCACGTTCTGAACATATTGAACGGCTCGAATCATAAAAAATCAATCGGGAAAGAGGAGAAATAGGGTGGTCCGCACTTTACTCGGATGCGGAGATCCGCATATATATATATATGTATGTGTGTGTGTGTGTGTACTTATTACATAGGTTCAAATACCGACAGCTTGAATTAAAACAATCGCAATCTTTCTGAAAGTGAACTTAATTTGTAGGAGTATTAATTAATTAGTTGATTGATTTCATACTTAAATTAGTCATAAACTTTTTTATAATCTCTGTGTTTTACTGAAAATGGTTGCAGTTTTTGGGTTTTATAAATTTATTTATATTTTTTGTAAGCACTACTTGTCTATGCATGGGATATCCAATCGAGTTTAACTTCTACACGGCCCCTCCATGTACTTGGATTACACGGCCAGCCATTAAAAACCTTACACATCAGCTAATATTTAATGATTGCATCAAAGAAGTGACGCAGCCAAAACCGTGGTTTGAAGCCAGCACGCGAGGGAAAAGATTAGTATTATTTTTTATAATCGGATGTCTGGACCAGTTTGAGTGCGCCTTGACTAATTTTGGAGCCCTGAAGTTAACGATCGGGCAAATCTCCAGTGGCCCCAAGACTTGAAATGTTTGGCATCCGTAGGAGTGAAACATGTGACCTCGTAAATGAGCACTTATTGTTTTTTCATATCAACTTAGATCAATCCCTTGGAAATTGAAAAAAACTTAAAGCAGGCTTTTCACGTACATAATGGAAAATAAAATTTATAATTTATATAACTATAAACTTAAATTTATAATTTATAAACTTAAATTTTTTTCGTGTTTTATAATTTATGTATAAACTATTATGTAGAAAATATAATTTATTTGCTGTTTTAGACCTATACTAGAGTGTAAATATCTAGTAATATTTTGATTTGTTAAGGCTCTTAAACAAGTTTGAGTGAAACATAGGCAAGCTTGGCTCGTCAATTTTTTTTGAGCTTGAGCTCGAGCTCGAGCTCGACTCAGAGGTCATTTAAGTACTTATCGAATGAACTTGAACATTTTAAAGCTCAGGTCGATTCGACTTGTTTACCGTCCCAAGTACTATCACAATTGTTTCGACTTCCTCAGGAGTATTGATAATGGGGCATTTAATCACAAAACCTTGCAACTTGTGAGGTCATATGTGTAACGCCCCGACTTTTCGGGAGTAAAATAAAATGATTTCTTAAGAAAATTTTGCTAAATAAACATAATTTTCCAAAATAAAGATTTAGTTATTACAATCTCAAGGGAATCTACTGATTCAAAATATATTAACTTCAGAGCTGACTCTAGACTTGATACGAATCCTAAGCATCCTCGATCTTCGTTACTGATATTCTTTTCGTGTCGAACTGCATCATCGTTGAATCTCCTCCATTGAATCCTGCGCCCTCTAGCAAATTGATCGCCGAAGCAATCGATTTGCCAGAATACGAACGTATTCGTGAGTGATAAATCACCCAGTAGAATAATCCAACCCAACCACCCCTCTTACAATAACAGCTAGCAAGTAAAACAGGATAATCATGATGCGAATAAGTAAAATAGAGATTTTCACGTCAACCAGTTCATTACTATCCATTAGCCTAACGTGTGATCCAAAATCTCCCTACGAGATCTTTTCTCCCCAACCGCTAGCCATGTTCGGTCCCATGAAATCACTTCCCTTTGCTGTCGTAGATAACCTAAGTTACAATACTACAACAATGGGATAGCTTATCATGCCTGAATCACAACTAGGGTTCGCCTATCTTATATACCACATCACAATCGTCACTGGACACACGCCAGTTTATCAACTCACCACTGGATACACGCCAGTCTACCACCACAAAACATCACTGGACACACGCCAGGTTTTATCGTCACAAAATATCTCTGGAACACTCGCCAGGTTTTATCAACATAAAACGTCACTGGACCACCGCCAGGTTTTATCGTCACAAAACATCACTGGACCATCCGCCAGGTTTTATCGTCACAAAATATCGCTGGACCTCTCGCCAGGTTTTAACATCACAAGATATCACCTCGACCACCGCCAGGTTTTATCAACGTAAAACGTCCTGGACCAACGCCAAGTTTTATCAACCGAAAACATCTCGGACCACCGCCAGGTTTTATCAACATAAACCGTCACTGGACCACCGCCAGGTTTTATCAACATAAAACATCGCTGGACTACCCGCCAGGTTTTATCAAAACATCACTGGGCTTACTTTGCCAGGTTTTATCAAAACATCATTGGGCTTACTTTGCCAAGTTTTATATCATCACCGGGCTTACTCTGCCGGTTTTAAATCATCACAGACATCATCATATCTCAACATCACGCCTGCAGGCAACCTCTAAACAGAAAGAACTTCAAATTTATCCATTACTTAGCATCGTCTATGTGATTTCTATTTCGCATACCACCCCATGTCCCTAGGGTCCAATCTAACATTCAAATCCAGTATCAACACAATATCATTCTCAGTAATAATTAAAACGAATAACAAACAGATCAAAACAAACATTAGGTAATGCAATCACATAACTTTTTATGACTGGGCCGTTGCCCTTAATCTTGTATGGTCACAAAGTCATTAAGAATGTAAGAATTATTTAATTAAGATTTAAAAATAATTTTCTAGACTTTTATTAATTACTTAGGGTAATTAAGTTAATTAAACACTAATTAAATACATTAATTAGTTAAAAATATTAGAATAATTATCATAATCTTAATAAAGGTCCTAACAGTCCCCTATAATAAGTTTGAGTGCTAAAAGTTGGGTTTGAACGCTCACGGATTTATTTTGAATAAAAGATTCAAGTTAATAGGCAAAACAAGATTAAATAGACAATAAATGATTAAATATTTGATAATATTTTTATATTTACAAAATAACATTATGGGGCTGTAAAAAGTATAAATAAAATTATTTGGAATTTTAAACCTTCTTTATAATATTTTACGGTATTATTATTAAGAAACAATACTTAAATAATAATAAATAGTTAATTAAATCAATAAAATTTTATCTGAACAACATATCACCTTTGAACTGTCAAGAGTCTAAGAAAAATATTTTCGATATTAAAAATATTTTTTATAAGGTCGTTATTAATTTTCGTTTATAACTTTAATTAAAAATAAAATAAATAACAAATGACATCAAAAAGTTATGAAATCAACAACTTATGATCTTTAAGAAGTTAGGGATGTAAGAAAAATAGTTTGGGGATTTATAGAATAATTTAAAAGGTCGTAACGAATTTTAGTTTACAAACGATCTCACGATTACGAATAAAAATTAAATAAATAGTAGATTAAATAAAAAAAATCTGAAATTAACAAGTTATGAACTTTAGAATGTTAGGAACCTAGGATAAAAAATTCGAAATCAAAATCTATTTTTAAAGGGTCGCAAAATCAATTCGAAACCAACAAAAAAAATCACGCGCGGCTGGAAATAACAGAGTTCGCGGCCGCGAACTCTGTTTTGCTGGTTCATGCGGCTGGGATCCCCGAAGGTCGCGGCTGGGTTCGGTTTTTTTTATTTTTTTGGTACTTTTTCGATGCATGGGACTACGGGGCCTATTGGGTTATGTCTATAAACATCAAATATACTTAGAGGAGGCTTCGGATTGAATTATAATACCTCGAATTGGGTGGAATTGGTTTTCGATCGAACTTGAACGTTTGGGGAAGACAACTTTCGGTTTCGTCGATCGGGGGACCTTGGGGCCGAATTGGTTGTTGATTGGTGATGCTAGGAGTCGTAGGAAGTAATTCAATCGATCAATTTGAGTCTCGGAGGAACGGAACTACAAAACCCACTTTTCTCTCTCTTTCTTTCTCTCTCTAAAATTCTATGGATTGGGGTTTGGTTCTCTCTGATTTTTCTCTCTTTTCTGACTCTGTGGAAGGTGGTGAGTATGGTACGTGCCCTAGGGTCGGAGTAGTAATGTATTTATAAAAGAATTTTGATGTAGAAAGATTAGATCGAGTCCTAATCGAATTGGGTTTGTAAACGGACGAATTGGGCTCGGTTTAAGGGTTACGGAGGGGATAGAGATTGAGTAGGAGAGGGAGATATAGGAGAGTTGTAACCATGCATGTATTGTAGGAAAAATAAAAGTATGCATGCATAATTGTATCTTAAAAATAATAATAATAATAATAACAATTGTATTAGGAAAATAATTTTTAATAACATAAAAAAAAAATTTGGGTCAAAAATCCGGGTCGTTACAATATGTATTATTTCCACAAAAGCAAAACATTTCAAAATTTGGGGTCACTAGAGATTCGCCCGATTGTTAACTTCTGGGCTACGAAATTAGTCGAGATGTATTCAAACTAGCTCGGACATCCGGTTATTAAGAAAAAAAATCATTTTTTCCCACATGTGGTGGCTTCAAAACACAGCTTAGATTTGGCGGGGTCGATGCCTTATTAGCATTTCTTTGTTGTAGTAGCAACGTGTAGGTTTTTAAATGGCTGGCCGTGTAATCCAGAGTACACGGAGGGGCCGTGTAGAAGTTAAACTCTATCCAATTATCAGTTTTTTTTTTTGAATCGTCATACATCAGCGGGGGTTAGTGGGGGGTGTTAGAATTAATACGGAGTCCAGAAGCTATCCATAGCTTGGGACCCCAAGAGTATTGCTTTGGTAGGAGTCGAACCCATGACCTCCTTCATAGGGGAGAGATAACATACCAACTGCACTAGGCAGTGGTTGTCTATCCGATTATCAGTTTAGGAGAAATAAATAAATCTCCTGGTTTTGGACACCAAAGAAACCAAACTTGCACTTAGAAATGCAAAAGAAAAAAAAAAAGAAAAAGAAACCAAACTTGCAAGTTCTAGTTAGCATTATCCGTAATAAAATAAAATTTTCGAAAATTTATGGCAATTAAAACTAAAGCCTGAATTTTTTATTTTTTTACTTCACAATACAATTAAAATAGCCTACTCCTACAGGCTACAGCCCCCTGTGAAAGAAAATCAAACTACTTAAATTTAAGATACACACACACAAGGGAAGGGACCACTGATTAGTAGTACTCATATGTGTGTGTATATATATATATAATTAAAGGTCCATAATAAGCTTGACAAAAGCCCCTCCCGCCGAGCACCACCAAATGTCTTAATTAGTCCATTTAATAATAAAGCATAATTAGCAAGTTGCAAATTGGATTATGCATGTCCTCATGTGATGTGGTGGACAGGACAGGCACTATATAATATATATATCATCCATTTGTCGCCTTTGCCCACGAATCCTTTTTCTCGTTGCCATCGGCTGGACAAAGATCCCCTCACCAATTTATTTTATTTTATTCTATTCTACTCTACTCTATTGTTGAAGAGCCAATCTAAACCCCTTTATTAGCTTTTTCTTTATCTTTAATTATAAAAAATACTAATATGTGGAGAAGAGATGGAAATGATTGATTACCACTAGTTGAATATATTTATTTAACAATCAGCCAATTAAAATATTTGTTAGGTGAACTACATGTTACGATAGACATTTGTACAAGGAATTTACTTGTTGGTTTTACGAATAAAATAAGTTTTGTAGGCTTGTATTATTAGAGAGTTCTGCTTGTTATTGTAAGCATCTTGATTAAAGTCGTACCTACCTACTGCTGTAAGTTAAAGGAGTGCGACTTTTATCACAAGAGAGAGAAAGAGAGTGTGTGTTTTTTCTAATATCCTACCTAAACTCTAACGTAACGCTCTTACTTTATTAATTATGCGACTGGAGACAAAATCTCCGTCACATGCTTTTGGATTTGAATCAACACTTTATGATGGATTCCGGAAAAAATATGTAAGTCACTTGTGAGAATTCGTTCCCCGTACGTACTAAATAATTTCCACCAACTTGTCTGACCTTTGAGAGTAGTCAAGTTTTTTAACTAGCATTTGACCATCCCAAGCCGTGCATGCACCTTAATCTTCACTAGGGTGTGTCTCTATTAACATAACATAAAATGCAAAGAGAAGAGAGGATAAGATAAACGCAACGAAGAAACAAAGCTGACAAGGATTAGTTCACGTGCTAGGCTTCCAAGTAGACCTGTGAGTGCATGACGTGGCGTGGGAGCGGGGATAGCGTTGGCGATAGACGTGACTCCAGTGGATTGGGCCAGCCGCTGAGTGGGCTTGGGAGCCCACAACACATGACCCCACCCGTCATCTCATAAGGGACCCACCCGTGTGGACCCTACGTCATCTTTTAACTCAACCCCCAAACTCCAACTCCCACAAAAACCGAAAATGTATGCACAAATTTGGGCTATTTATCACACCGAACAATCATACCCAAAAAACATAGGAAGCAAATGGTATTTCATTCTAAAACTAAAAAAATTAAATTAAATTAAGTCTTCCAAGATCGAGCACAATCAATAGGATTGAGACTTCAAGATTAGTCGGAGTACGCGTAGATTGGATCAGACACCTGAGTTATGAAAATAAAATAAAAAAAGAAGATGGAGCACAATCAAAGAAACAAGAGCAGAAACATAAAAGGAAACTAACAGCAAGAAACTACTCCAGTAATAAGAGCCTTTAATTTTGAATTCAGCGACTTGACTTCCCCGCACCTGATCTGTATTGGGCACACCATTGTCTAAGTTTTAGGTAGCACTACTCTGGATTGGCTGCTTTACAACCTTACCCCCTTGACTTTTGAACTCTCACCCCGTGTCACATTGAATCAAGTGGAATCTATATCCTACCCCACCTTGTAGTTTTTCATGAACCAGCTTGCTTAACTTAAACGACTTCTTCAACTCTCCAGGAGATTAGTATTAGACTAGTTCTCAGAGAAAAAAGTGATCTCCCAAGTCCTACGACTCGCACGCATTTTCCATGGAAGCTAGGGCTAAAGTTTAATCTCGTATGACCCCAGCGCCGAAGCAATGAACCCAAATGACAACCCTTGAGAGCTCTCTTGAGTGAGTTCCCTAGTTTTCACAAACATGCCTTGAATTGGAATCCTAGCCTGTCACATCTAGGAAATTTGTGCTGGAAATGATAACAAATTCTTGATACTCTCATCGACTTGAGCAAGTGATAAATCAACCAATGACTAATTTAACCACGTGTATGAAGCCAACAGTATTCTCATTTCCGCTTACCACCCGAATTCCACGCTTAAATCAATAGCAGCTTATGTTCAGCTATGCCGGCAGCAGGAAGGGATCTACTCGAATAAAGAAAGGCGGCTCAATAAAAGAAGGAACTCGGTCCTTCAAGCTTAACAGCTCTGGTTTTCAAGTACCTAAACAACAGTTAGAGTGATTGAATTTGAATTTGACAGGGGAAAAGCACAAATATAAGATCATTACTATGATGTTTCTTGTACCAAAACCATAGGTAAACATCACATCTACATCAACCAAATAAGAACCTCTAAGGATACGGGCTTCCCTTCATCTTACAAAAACAACTCTAAACAGCATAACCAAGAGCGTATAATCTAAAATTACTTGATCCCCATTGCAAAGGGAAACGGCTGAAATTATATAGTACACTATAACCCAGAAATTTGTAATTCCCAATAGCATCACCTGTACCTAGTTTGCGGGAATCTTTAATTACTGTCCAAACAAAAGAATCAGCAATCCATGCTATTACAATGGAAACAATTTTGTACATGTCATCAACAGCAGCAAATAGAACTCATGATGTACACACCTCAGAGCAAGAACTACACAAGATGTTAGCAGAATATTCAGATAAAGGGGGGTATACAAAGTAGAGAAACAAAAAATTACCCAAGACAAACAGTACAAATTAGTTTCTTACAAGATCTACCTTTACACTCAACAGCCAATCAGCCATTCTAGAGAGATGTTATTAATCCTTACTTTCTTTTCAGAGGCATTTATAGCCGAGAAAATCTTAATTTGTTGGCTAATTGGCTATCATAGGAACCCACACGCCTAAAAGGCCATCAATAATTTCTCATTGTGCCCAGAAGTCACCTTTTACCATTTCAAGCCCACTAAAAGCATCACTGCCGGCTTTTGCTGGCCCTGAGTGTCAAAGTACAAGTCCTTAAAGAGGATTCTCTTCTCGTAACACCAAATGTTGAATGCCTCCCTATGGTTTGGCCATTTTGCAGATGACCTCCCTGTGTTTCACTCGTAACCACTTCACCCACCTATGGTTTTGTAGTAAAGTGCAACTGTTAGCTTTTCCATCCAAAGTAAAAGTGTGTAGTTGAGTTTTGTTCACCCTCCACTTACATTACCCTCTTTAAAAAGGGTGAGCAAAATTGCACTTAAAAGCGTGTGTTCCTCACGTGCTCCAAGTGCATTTATGGTAGGGAAATCACTATGAAAAGTGAAAACCAAAAATTAACCCAACCACTATCTACCACAGCCCACCCAACCACTACGCCGGATGCCGGCCACACCAGATTCCTTGACTTCAATTCCCACCCCCGGCACCAGCGCCGGTGTTATTGGTTCTCGCCGGCAATGACGTTGTCGAAGTTCTTGGTTCTCTCCAGCAATTCCTCCTTCCAGTGCCGTCTGATCTTGATTTCTGCTCATTCTAGCTACTTCTTCTCCATCTCCACCTCCAGCTAATTTGTTACTCAATCTATTGTCTAAGCCCCTATGTAAAGTTTTTTGACTTTAACGAAACACGAGTTTTTTCTTAGGAAAATAGATATTTCCAATATTTTTTGCTTTTTTATTCCAAATTAATAGGATCTACTCCTGGGGCAGAATATGGAAGCAACTTGACCATTCCTCAAGTAGACAAGGGCCCAAGGCAGTGGTGGGATATCAAAGATTTGGAGTTTGAAGAGGATGTTTCATATTAAAATGAATCAGATCAGGTCATAGGTCAGAAATGATGTTGGGCCCCATAAATTAGTGATGAATGAGGGGTTTTGTGTCATTTTCCGGCGATCCAGGAGGTGCCGGCATTGAAGAGTTGCACTTCTCGTTAAGTCTTGCTCCAGACGACAAGAGACTTCACTGTTTCCTCTTCTTGAGCCCTTCTGAAATTTGTACTCTCACTGATTGAGATGGGCTCCACTGTGCTGAGGGATAGAGTGGTCTTTTTACTTCTACCCTAAACGGAGTTAGAAGTTGCATTTTACTCCAAAACCATAGGTGGGTGAAGTGGTTACAAGTGAAACACAAGGAGTTCATATGCAAATGGCCAAACCATAGGGAGGTATTCTACATTTTGCCCTGTCTTTTACTTAGACACATTGTGGATACTCTAGGACATCTTGGCAACACTCTTGGAACATGCTAACAACGCATCAAAATGTCTTCAACGTTTATATGAATTCATAACATACCTCTATAATACAAATACACTTTGCATTTGATGTGTCCCCGACGTGCCTGTGTCCTATTTTTTTGAGAAATGACGTGTCCGTGTATCCGTGCCGTGCCTTGTCAGGTCTGTATCCGTCCTTAGATTATAAGTTACGACGCTACCAAAGAAGGATGTCCAGGTTATCAGATAGACCTCACACACGTCATGCTTTTTTATCGTATTACAACTGTAAAGCAAATGAATAGGTCTTTATTGTACATGCAAGTCAGATAAAACCCAGATAATCTTGCTAGGACAAAACGCATGCTCATAAAAATAAAAAAAAACTAGTGAATGTCTAACTGCCAAATGACTACTTTAGTCCAACAATGCATTTTCCATGGCGTACAGCTGTAAGCTGGTATTTCATTCCTGATCTAGACAAGAGGGGAAAGATTGGCATGCCGCATAGTGCATGCTTTAAGTGTTAAGTGGTTCTTGTCAAGTAATTAACAAGCCAAGGCAATAGCTGTTTGAGAAGGGATAGAGTGGATCTACTATTAATGCCTGTTGTTCTTTATTTCCCGGTTACGATGCATGTGGTTCTTGCTGAACTTATGAAAAAGCCAAGGCAGTAGCTGCTTGAGAAGTGACAGAGTGGATCCTACTTCAACAACACTAAGAAGGAGACCTGTTCTAACTGACCCTAACGCAGTATAAACGATGTTAAAGAGAATGAATTCTACCACCAGAGTCTAAATGTGCTTTTCCAAACAAAAATTGCAAACATAAATATTGAAGGAAATGTTTGACACTAGAGGCAAATGGAATGTCAAATGATTCCGCTGATTCTCCAGCACAAACACTTTTAATTACGGTAACCAACCTTGTTACTACATCAGTCAGCACAGCTGCTACTAGAATTGGGCCATGAAGAGGCCAATTAGCAAGTCATTTTCAGGCCGAAATGACCAGCAAAGTCTGCACAGCATCTAGATTCAATTTGCCCAAATTGAGTTCCATCGCACCACGAGAAACACAAAATAGTGACAAAACATATACTCGGGACTGAGATCCTTTCCTATTACTTCAAAGTTAATGGAAAGATAGGTCAGAGACAGGAAACATAAAATATACTATGTGTACAACTATATGAGCTAGTATCCGTTATTACAATGCGCTGATGAAAGAGTTGCCACATCAACACAACTGTCTCACACAAACATCTATCAGCAGAAATTTACGACTGGACTCCCAGTTCTTTATTGAGTTCTAATGACCAAAAAATCATTTTTGATTCCAGTAAATAATACAAAACCATACTTAAAATTTAACAATATCCGTCGACACATCTCAGTTTCTGTTGATTGCAAGCTAACTTACAGAGTGCACCACTTCCCTTAGACTAGTCTTCGGATTTATTGCTTCTATTCTTGTTTCCATACACCAGACCGGTTTCCTGAAAACCATGGAACCAAAATTGGAAATCAATACAAACATAAAGACACAAACTCAAGTCTAATACGAATAGAATTGTGATTGATACCTGAGGATCAGGAATGGGTTTTCGTTTCTCGACGTAACGATAAGGATCTGACGCTGCAGCCGCTGCAGCCAAAGCCGCTCTTTCCTGGAAAGCAATTACCGTTCAATTATCACAATTAAGAAATTCTGCGTTAAACCACAAAAGCGAGAGTGAAGAAGAAGAACCTGTTGTTCTCGTTTGAGGTCTTGGGATGGCTTGACCCAAAGGAAATAAGCTAGGGTTCCGGCGACGACCCAGGACGCCAAGTTGGTTCCTCCCCTCAAACCTCCCATGGAATTCCCAACGAACGACCTCACATTTCCAAACGTCCTTCTCCAACTGCTGCTCCCCATCACCAAACACAAACCCACAAACGCAATAATAAAACCCACAATTATGCTCCCCTTTCCAATATTCTTTTCCTTTTTACCCTCTAGTCTCGACTTCCGAAGCTGAATTCCAATGGGACTAGGTTTTCTGTGAGTCAATTTCTTGCTCCCCAGTTTTTGCTGCTTTCCATTTCTGTCTGTATGTAGAGAAATATCTCAAAATTGTGAAAGTGCAATTCACATTTCCGATCGGAATTCGGTGTAGAGATTTCGTTGGTGGCGGGCGGTAAGGGCGGCATACGGTGTAGGGCCCGACATTTGATCCATTCCATTCTTGGGCACTTCTTATGGGCTTGCGAGTCTGTTAGGTACCGGGCTGGCCTGTAATTAAACTAGAAAAACTCGGGCCCGTTGTGTCATCGATATGCATATGGAGAAGCAGCCCACCTCCTAGAAAGCAAGAAGCGACGCTAAAAAACTCTCAAAAGGGTTAGTCCTGTTGTTCGTGTGTTTTCTCCCATTGATCAGGGTTTGATTCTTGGGATTAGGCTGCAAGACAATACTTTCTTGTAAACATTATACTCTCAGTGTGAATGATCTGTCTTTAACCGGACCAGAGAAAAGAGCAATTGAGGTGCTCGTAAGTTAGTCTAAACGTGCCTAACCATCTTCTAAGAAAAAAAAAAAGCTATACATTACATGTAGTGCGAAAAGAACTCTTCGAACAGTGTGAGACAGGATCCGGAATTTTCACTGCAGATGAGTCACATGGATTGAGTTTTAAAAAACATGTTCAAGTTTTATTAGGTTTACTAGTCCCAACTGCTCTGAAACTGGCTTTAATTTGAATCATCATAAATCTAGCTCGATCATTTTGGTACGTTTTATGCAATGTATACTTCTCGAACCGATTTCGAACTAGATTATTAAAACTTCGTCTTCGACACAACTTGGGGATCTTGGAAGAACTTTCAATTATGTTTGTTCATTTTGCTGGCCTCAATTTAAAGGAGGGGGGAAAAAGAAGAAAGGCATCTTTTTTTTTCATTTCAAATTGCAAATACCGGCTCATTCGATGCCCCATCAATCCCTCTAGGAGTGTTTATATGTTGCAGTCATTAACTTTAGAAACTAATTCTAAATCCCGTTCTGTTTAGAAATACTTATTTTTTGAATTAAAGATAATGTATTATGAGAGAACTGTCTCGTAAAATAAGAAATAAGTATTTAAAAAATAAGAACTTTAACGGAACGGGACCTAGTGATTGGTGAAAACAAATGAAGGTTTAATTTATCACAACAAGATAGTGTTTGGATGCCCTTTTTGAGAGTAACTTTCAACTCTCGGCACAGTTTTCAATAAATCTTTCTCTCTATCTCTCTCCACTTATTACCACTCAACTCTCAAAAATAACTTTCTAAAAGCTCAGCTTTTAGATTCACATGGGATTGGGGGGCCAAAGGAACATGAATGGCTGTTTTGAGTGGGAGCTGAATCATCTCGCTCTCTCTCTCTCTCTCTCTAACCCCACTTACCCATCACATTCAACAATTAGTACAGGCTGTTGGCATTCCAAAATCTTGAAACCCTACTCACACTATTATTTCTTTCATTGTCTTTCTTCTTTCCTATTGCAAACATTGATCACTTGATTGTGACATGACTTTTTTATTCTTGGTTTATAATTGCAAGTTCCGGAAAAAAAAATAGCGGTGACAATAATCTACTATACCGAATCTAACCAGCAACCCTGGGCTGAATTCCAACAAAGGATTCAAGGGAGTTTGGTGAGAGTTGGATTCTTAGCAAAAACAACACCCCTCAAATATTATTTATCCTTCCAATTAGGGGGGTGGGGGGGGAAAGAATCTATTAAACTTGTAAATAAAGCCCATTATTACACCACTCCAAAATGTAGAAGAATGCAAGGGAGAGGACTCGAGCCTTTATCAATATTTTTGTTGGGAACACATGCATTATGCTTCAATCCTTGCTCGCGGCTGTGATCAAGTCGGTAATAACCTGAAATATGTATCCAATGGAAACTTCGAATACCCTCCTCAGAAAATAGGGAACAGCATAACCACTGGTGTATAATGACTACAACTATCTCAAATTTAGCTGCAAGAGTCGAGGCCACCATTGCACTTCAGACAATCATAATCCAAAACAGAACGTGAATCAGCTGCATTCACAGTAATCCGCATTCACATGCTAACTGGTCCATGCGTACCTAATGGCATGCCTTCTGATTTAAGGCACGTTTTTACTGTGTCAGGAAGTCCACTGTGTCAAATATGTTGTAGGGGAGATGTACACCACAACTAACACCAGCATCTACCCCCAAGAAAACAAGAGAAGGACAAGTGCATCCCTCTCCAAACACCAAAATCCTGACAAAATTTAATCTTGTGTACAAATCAACAAGAGAGAAAACAACAATTGAGCCAGTACTCAAAACAATGTGGCCCCCAATTACAACAAATAATGGCACAAAACAAATCGAAACAGGAGAGGGAGGGCAAGTTTCAAGTTCACAACTGGGACACACAACTAACTCGATATCCGAGGGGTCTACAGTGTTCACACACGAAAGCGAGAGAGGGAGGTGGAGATAGAGAGAAAGACACTAGAGTACAACCATGCAAGTTAGCCTAATGTCTTCTCACATCACATGATTGTGATCTTTACGGATGGACAACCGATCTCACATGGGTGTTGTTCACCTTTGTCCTCCCCAACTTTGCCTTCTCGGCCTCTTTGAATGTTAGTTGCTTGGGACTTTATTTCCTCTTAAGATGCAAGATTGGAGATATCTCTGCTTGATCTGTTGTATTTCATGTGGCTCTTGACAAGCTGCCCAGCGGCAATGGCAGACATCAAGGATAGCTCACCTGCCAAAACTGATCCAGCTACAATGGTGGCTAAAAGCCTAGCATTAGATCCCGGGGACTCTTTGTTTGCACCTTTCACACCAAGAAGGTTAAGGCAAGCTGACTGAGATGCAAGTTGAGTACCGCCTCCAACTGTGCCCACCTAGGAAAAACCAAAACCAAGCACGATATGAGGGTATAGAAAATGATATATAAAAATCCAAACCGTACAATAGGTCTCAATACTTGCAGCAACATTTCACCCTTTTGAGTCGCAAAATGAAGTATGGCTTCACAGATGAAAAATCCTAGCTGTGAGCAGTAGTCAGCCTCTAGCAGAGAGAGGTACTCAGCCTCAAAAGGTCCTCAGATTAGACCATATACATAGCCTTTAGCAAAACAAGCTACAAATGCGAATCACATATCTTTGTTGTTAATATGAGGACAACCCATGTATCGGAGTTTCCTGGAACTCCATTCGACAGAACTTGTATCACGACAAAATCATAATCCACATGAAAGAGGGAAACTCTATCGGAATATAGGATCACCTCAATGGCAGGCATGGTCACTGAAACATGAAGATCCTTTCCATCATTGACTGCTTCCATCATAGTTATGCAGTGGGAACTCTCAATATTCTGTGCTGGATCCTGCCCCGTAGCTATGAATACAGCAGAGACTATATTGGCAGCATGGGCATTGAAACCACCAAGGGCACCAGCAACAGCAGATCCAGCAAGATTTTTGAGCATGTTAAGCTCTACAAGTGCAGGTACGGTAGTTTTCAACACCTTCCTAACTACCTCTTCACTGATAATTGCCTCACAAACAACCGACTTTCCGCGCCCTTCAATCCAGTTAACTGCAGCTGGCTTCTTGTCCGAACAGAAGTTCCCTGGAAAAAATGAGAAATTAGGTTACAAACCAATAAACAAGCCCTAAAAAAATGAACATGACTTAAAGGGCTTACCCAGTAAGTCAGTAAAGTGGAACTAGAAATTTCTTTGACCACACTAATAATGATTATGGAGGTATATATTCAATCAAACAGCCACTTATCAGAAACAGCCATTTGCAATAAGAAGAGTTGAACATATAAATTATACTGCGGATCCAAGCAGATTTGTATCAAGTCCCAAGAGAGAGAGAGAGTTACCAGAGATGCCAATTACATCCATGTCTGGAAAATCAGTTTGGAGGTAATCTAAAACATTTTGAACACCTTTCGACACCATGTTCATCCCCATCGCGTCCCCAGTGCTGCAGCTAAATCTCATGTACAGATTTCTCCCTGCAATAGAGCACTGAATACCTTGGAGCCTTGCAAATCTGCTCGATCTGCAACAATAAAAGCCCAAAAACTGTTCAAGAAAATGCTTAAAACACTGTATCCTAATCATGAAAAGCATCGTACAGGTGCACAAACGAATGCTGCATACCCGGATCACGTCAAACTTCGAAGCAGAAACGACAAAACACAAGATAACAAAATCATAAGCAATTCATAGTGCATACAAACAAAATTAAAGCACCAGAATTCAGACAATAAGCGTATGAGGCCACCTCCAATCCTTACTCTATTTTTACCAGACATATTTCAGTAAGAATAGGACTGCTGCAAGTTTATTAAGATTTGGTCCGTCCTTGATCTAATATACTGAAGGTTTTGGTTCTTCCTTAATTCAGTTATGAAGTAAAAGCAAAATAATTTGAACTCATTCATAACCCATTTTTTCCAAAGTACTTTTTGATCTATTTAAGTGAATCAACCTGCAATTAACAGACAATTAAACATAGATCAGACAAACACTGCATTCAGTACTGTCGGCAAAAGTGGACGGCTTTTTTCGAGTAAAATTCAAGGCATATATGTGGACTTGGACCATATGAAAAATTTTCCAAATCTATGTCAAACAGTGACCACCAAGGATCCCCTGTCCGAGTGAAATCCGGACAGGGGCCTGTCCAAGCGCTCAGAGCAGTTGATCTCGCAAATCAACGGTTAAGATCTGCCGAGCCAAAACGTCGTTTTGGACCAGAAAGTGTTCGGCAGATCTCAGCCGTTGATTTGCGAGATCAACGGCTCCGAGCGCTTCGGCAGATCTCAGCCATTGATTTGCGAGATCAACGGCTCCGAGCGCTGGGACAGGCCCCTGTCCGGATTTCACTCGGACAGGGGATCTGGTCTCAACAGTGACATAGTAGTCAGAAATTTATACACTGTTCTACATTTTCACTACTTTGTATACGGAGCCATTGAACTTTTCTTTTTTTCCTTTCTCACATATATCCTAACCAAGTTAATTCATTGCAATTATGCAGAAACATTAAGAATCAAGCATACAACCCAACCACTAAAAGATGTTAAATTAGCTATCAACATCATCACATTCTTCAAACTAAAACAGAACAGACGCACAAAAAAGTACTGCTACCATTTTAGCATATTTTCCAACAATCTTGGAGAAGCAATAGCATGTCAAATCTATGAAATGTGATTATGCATAATTGAATAGAGGAAATCAAACAGAGACTTACTTGTTAAAAAACACGGACAAAGTATCGAAATTAAGAGGATTTTCCAAGAAGAATTTCAAGTCGGAAGCCCTCTTGGCCGTAGGAAACCTGACAACTGGAGCCCTAGTCATCCCATCTCTCAAAAGAATACTGGTGGCCCCACCCGAAGCATAAATGGCCTTACACCCTCTGTTGGTACTCGCTACCAAACACCCCTCCGTTGTAGCCATGGGCACCGAGTACTCACACCCGTTCATCAACAACGGCCCGGCTACCCCAACCGGAATTTGCACATACCCCACAGGCATTTCGCAACACTGCCCCAAAATCGACTCGTAATCAAACCCCTCCAAAGGCAACCCAACGAGAGACCTCCCCGTCAGTCTCTGCACCGCCTCGCGCCGAATCAACGCCGCCCGATGGCAGTTCCCCAGGTGTGACTCCAGCGCGTACGATGGTAGCGTGCCGTTGACGACGGATTTGACGATTTCCTCGTCCTCCTCGGAAGAGATCAGCTGCGGCGGCGGAGGATCCATGATTTTGGGAAGAGGTATGTAGGCAGCATCTACTGGGACGGCGTCGTCGTCGAGGTCCCAGGAGTCGTGTATGGAGGCACGCGCGATGAACGATTGGACGAAGCCAATGCCGAAGAAGCCGAGGAGGTAGATGAAGGAGGCGATGAGGGAGACGATGGCGCCGAGTTCGGAGAGGGTGACCACGTGGAGTGGGGTGTGGGATCGGATCTTGTCGCGCCAACGGTGGAGGAGGAAGTAGGCAACGGAGAAGAAGAGAGTGAAGAAAATGGCGTTGGTTAGGTACAGTGGGAGAGGGAGGGCGTCTGAGGCTTTAGGAGTCGGTGATTTCTTCCGGTGGTGAAGATGGTGATGGTTTCCGGAGAAGGCGGCGTTGGTGTTGATGGGGACGGGTGGTCTAGGGGGTCTCCGGCGGACGTCCATCCGGATATTCCGGCGGAGTTATTTAGTACTAGTAATGGGAGTAATGGGGGAGAGATTCGTAAAGGAGGTGTTTGTTTTTTTATTTATTCAGAGAAGGGGGCGGAGGAGCGAAGGTTGCGGAGCGGGGGTGCTGTTATTTATAGGATTCCTGCTATTGAGGAACCGTTCCAGTTTTAAGAAAAAGTAATTTTTGGAAAAAGAAGATAATGTGTTTACGTAAATAATTTTTCTATCAATGTGTTTACGTAAATAATTTTTCTACCAATATGAATCTTGTTTGATAGATTTTATCGAGATCTTTTATACGATGCAAAAAAAATTAAAAAATTATTTTTTATTTTCATTATATTTAAATTTAAAAATTAAAGAAAACAATACTTTAAAAAAAGAAAGGAAAGTGGAACGGCTCCTAATTGGCCACCTCCTGGGGCCGCGTATAGCCACGCCCAAACGCCTAAAATACTATTATAATAAGTAGTGTTGGAGTACCGAACCGAGAACAGAGTGGATATGATACAGTACTTATTATGTTAACCCCTTGCCAGCGCATCACTAATCCTAATTTATTGCCCAACAGGCCAACACCAACACACCTCCTCCTCACCCCATAATAATACTTACTACTTCTAATTCTAATAATAATAATAAAAAATGACCTCATTTGCTGTCCGTGTTTGTTTTGTTCTCTTTCCAATTCAAAAAGAATTTTTTAAAAAATCCTTCTTAGATTTCTCTTAATTCTTACATTTCTCTCTCTATCTCTCTCCACTTATTACCCCTACTATTTTTTCAAATTTTTTTTCAAAATACAATCCAACCACAGCATAGACCGCTGAGAATGGTTCGGACAATCTCAATTGTCTGAACATCTTTTAAATGACCAAATTTCGTTGAAAGACCCCTTCGTGGAATTTATTTATCCAGCCGAGCCAAGATGGGACTGCAAGGCTTGTTTGCGATTCAGGAGCCGTTCCACTTTCCTTTCCTTTTCTGAAAAGTATTTTTTCTTCAATTTTCAAACTCAAATATAATAAAAATAAAAAATAATTTTTTAATTTTTTTTGTATCGTATAAAAGATCTCGATGAAATCTATCAAACAAGATCCATATTGGTAGAAAAATTAATTACGTAAACACATGATTTTTGAGTTTGAAATTACCTTCTTTTTCCAAAAATTACTTTTTCTTAAAACTGGAACGGCTCCTTACTCACTGATCTCGTGGGGGCAAACCCGCGTTAATGATCCAATACAATACTCGTACTGTAGGTATTTGGACATTCTCAGGTACAGTCTACCTTACTTTTATCAAAAAAAAAAACAAAAAAAGGTACAGTCTACCTTCAAGGCCAGTATTTTTTTGAAATATATATATACATATGTTTGTCACCGCAAACACTTGTATATATACATAAACATAAATTCTCTCATACTAAAATAAGGTCCACACATACTGCACACACATTGTGCGTGGGGCCCACTAGTGCAAGTGTTTGTGATTATAACAAAATTATGGGAGATGGTTGAGAAGAAAAGTGTGAGGAAAATGTACTATGCTCGGAACTTTCAATGCTTTGTTTGGATTGCTTTTTGAAAAGAAAAAAAAAATTCAACTCAAAAAACACTAATTACTCTTACTTTCAATCACTATTCACCCCTGTCTCTGATCATTATTCTCATTTATCTCTCTATCTCTCTTCAATCATTACCTTTTACTTCCAATTATTACTCTCATTTCTCTCTCCACTCATAACCCTCAAAAATTTCTTAAAAACTCATCCAAATACAACATAGATTTTTTAATTTTTCTCTCACTTTCCTTCTAAACCGAACAAGGGGAGTAGGGCTAAAACCGGTTCGGTTCGGTTCTTGGACGTTTTTGTGCGAACCGGTTCGGTTCGGTTCGGGAGGTTCACTGAACCGAATCGGTCCGGTTCGATTCGGTGTCGATTCGGTTCGGTTGAAGTAGGCGGTTGATTGATTCAGAAAAGCAATTAATATATATATATATATATATTAAAATGTATTAAAAAATATTTAATATATTTAAAAAATATTTAATATATATATATATATTAAGAAATTTAAAAAATATTTAATATATATATTAAAATATATTTAAAAATATTTAATATATATATATTAAACCGGTTCGGTTCGGCTCGGCTCGGCTCGGTTCGGTTCGCTGGAAATTTTCAAGAACCGAGAACCGAACCGGTTTCAGAAATTTTTAACATCTAAGAACCGAACCGGTTCGGTTCGGTTTGATTCGGTTCGGTTCGGAACCGGTTCGGTTCGGTTCGGCAATTCGGTTCGGTTCAGTCGGTTTTTTGTACACCCCTAAAGGGGAGTAAATTTTTTTTAAAATCTTTCTTTCTTTCATTTCGTTTTTTCCCCACATGTTCCAAACAATGCCTAGAGTTTGGCAATCACAGTATTTATACAAACAAACAAACAAAAAAAATCAAGTTTTAATCCATTGTCGAAAGTACATGATGAAATATCACATAATTTTAAATTAATAGACGGTTAATTTGATTCAAAGAGCTAAAACTGTCAAACAAATCTCTTTTGATGATGCCGTTATAAATGTCCAATTAATTTGATTTATGCGAAAATGCAGTGATCGCGCGGACTCTATTGATTGATTAAATTCGAATTGTGATATGATATCTTGAGAGACTACGCAAAGGCATAGTATAATTTATTTAGTGTATTTGCCGGACTACAAGAATCCCAGGTCCCAATCACCATCAATTTGGGATCCATGTACTTAATCTTGAGGTCTACGTCAATGTGCAGTAAAAAAGATATAGAAGCATTATGTGACGGTGTTCCAAAATATCTAATATTTTTTCTCAACTCGACAAATTGGATAAACTATTAGGATGCTTTTTATTCTCCAAAAAAATGAATGATGATGTATATATATTGTATTTTGTGTCTGCGAGCTTATTCTAGATGCATGTCCTTTAAGTAAATCTAGCTCTGCTTATTTTATGAAACGTGTTTATGATTCTTACACGGCTCATTAAAAAAGAGTCCTTATCGAGCAGCTTGAGCACAACACGAATCATTTGGAGCCCAAGAGATCGAGTAATTACTTCATGTTCTGGGGTAACAAGTGGTGGTGTCCCAAACTCTTGTTTAATTAGTCCACATTTATGTGGCGAATAATTTTTCCAAGAGATCGTAAGTTTTGTGAAATTTGATGACGAATGAAATCTATTTAATTTAAATGATATCCGGACAATTTGATGTGAGGTGTAAGTGGGCCTTTGGTGCTGGTATATATATCAATACTAGCTCCTAGTAAATTTTTTGTTCTCAAGCGGTGGACTTTTTTTGTCCCATGCGCCTGACCCTCTCCCCCCTTTCCACATTGATATGACCCTAAAGTTGCCTTTATTTTAGAGTAATAATTTATTTTCTCTATACTTTATTTTTCTACCTCTTTTTGTATTCCAAATGACCCGAACAATTTGACTTCTATATTATGCCTTGCATGGAAGGAATCAGGATTATGGAGTAATTCAGAATTTCTTGCAGTTCCCAAAAAAAGAGAGAGAGAGAGAGAGAATTATAACTTTTCAAGAAAAATGCATATCAAAAATAAAAATAATAAAATGAATTACTTTAATATTTAATTTAGTGGCAAAGCAGAATCATCTTGCTCTTTCACTAAGGTTAGAAAATTAATTATAAGCACGTCAATACGCTTTATAATGATAACGTGCACCACAAATCACCTGATCCCAGTTGAGACTTGTAAACGAAGAAAATTGTTCGTGCCTACCATTTTCATTTCCCAAGGGGAAAAGGTATATAAGACATTATTATAATAGTAATTTAATTTACTCTTTATCTATCGATCAATACGGTTTGTCTGCGCTTGAAGGCACAGATCAGCAACGCGCTCTTTGCACAAATTAAATGAATTATTTTTCCTGTTGTTGACCGTCTCGCCAACGGCTACAGAGTTACTAGGTAGTACAATCAAAACGATTTGTAGAGGGTGCTATGTTTGTATGCATAGATATTTTTGTGGAAAACTGCTCGATCTGTTTTTAATGTATTAGTTTTATAATATAGGTGTTTAACGGGCTCTTAGTAGGTAATCATGAATTTATTATAATATCAAGATATTGCGGCAACCTTTGGAACTTATCAGTTTATTATGCATGCATGCATGCATGGTTCTAATGAATTCTAGATAGCATGGTTCAAATGAATGCATGCCAGCGCAATATCATAGGAGATAGTAGTATTGATTATCAATCAACGATCGAACAAAAGTGGGAAAAAAGGGGGTACGGTGTGAATTATTCGAGTGACGATCCCACTAAAAATCAACCAAAACGAACTCCAAACAGTCCAAAGTAAAAGCGTGCATCTCTTTTTCGATGTATCCGAAAGTATGTGAATTGTGATGATCATCTCTTTTTCAAGTTGCAGCTTTTGCATTTTTTTCATTCCTTAATTCAGGTTATCGACCATCGATCACACACAAACAGACATGGTTTACAGTCAAATCTGCTTGTTAACCCACTTATCTCACCATCGATTCCTCTAACTCCCGCAAATGTACACAATGCAGTCGAATTAAAAATCATCACGTACGCACAA
Source organism: Rhododendron molle (assembly GCA_025413875.1). Lineage (NCBI taxonomy): Eukaryota > Viridiplantae > Streptophyta > Magnoliopsida > Ericales > Ericaceae > Rhododendron > Rhododendron molle. The sequence continues at coordinate 3,128,369 of CM046393.1, forward strand.
CAATATGCAATTAAATTAGTGGTAATTAACAAGAAATCCTAATTAATGAAGAAGTAAATGCGCAAAATTGGGAAATGCGTATATACGTCTTTTAAGTCTTAAAGTGGGGAGGTATAAATGGAATAAAATAATGCTACATACACTACACATTTTCACTACATCATCCACTACATTCTTTATACGACTCATTTCGGGGTCCAACAAAAGATACAGAAAAATATTCATAAATTTTAAAATAATATTTTAGGGAGTCCTGTAAAAAATCAACTCGAACGGATATCAATAAGTATTATTTCAAGATTTGCAGGAGCAAAAATGCTCAACTGCGCAGTTTCGAACATACGAACTCAGAAATAATACTTATCGATATCCGTTAGTGTTGATTTTTTACAGGGTCCCCTAAAATATTATTTTAAAATTTATGAATATTTTTCTGTATTTTTTGTTGGACCCGAAATGAGTCCTATAAAGAATGTAGTGGATAGTGTAGTAAAAGTGTATAGTGTATGTAGCATTTCTGTAAAATAAAGAAGGGAGAGAATGTTTGACATTTTCAAATTCTTACTCAAGATATTCGATTTCTCTTATTCAACATAACAATAGAAGTACGGGGGAAAAAAAATTAGTATCCATCAACGAAAAAGTTGAAGAAAGTCAAAAATCTGTTTGTTTTGATTTATTTTTTCTTGAATTGGTTTTTTTTTCTTTTTCATCATAATTTAATACTTTTCTCGATTCTTCTTAACAAGACGCATTTGAAAGTAAAAAGGTTCGACTTAAAGTTGATAAAAGATTAAAAAAAAAAGAGGAAACAAATAGCTTTTTGTGAGGAGGAACATGCATGGATTCGACACGTGCATGGCACCATATTCTTAAACAGTAGAGACAGACAACTCTCCATGATTCATGAAACAATTGATTTGACTCTTTCATTAAGCAATTACAGGATTGACTACTGTACGAATTTATATTACTCCACTACTATTGTTTTACCAAAAACAGTTTGTAAATTTTAAATTTTACTATCGTCAGTGAACTTGTGATAGTTGTTGGTCAACTTTTACTTATTTTTAGTCAATCTTGATTAGGGTAATATATATATATATATAATAAATTAAAAAAAACAACATCTAAACCAAGTTTACAAGAAACACACCATCAAAAAATAAGAAGAAAAAGTACGTAGTTTTATTTTTCCTGGTGGATTTAATTTAGCATTTAAAGACCGAAGTAGTTCTTGGTACTTTGTGCATGTTAATTGTACTATAACGGTAGGTTTTAATGTAAAGTAAGGGAGGCCAACATTATTCAAATTATTTGTAACAAGGGTATAACGGTTAATTATTCATCAAAGTTAACACCGTTATTGCCAAATTCAACGGCAAGAGGGCTATTTGCATATAAATTTGTAAAGTAAGGAAGGTGAATAATTTTCAGAACCGGAAGGTAAATCAATGTATTTACCAGAAGCCTCAGGGGAGTTCAGCGTAATTCACTCGAACAAGTCACTGCTTACGCAAGTCGGATAAAACGATTTGTACTTTTTTCTATCGGTATTTATACCCACTTTTTCTTTTTCTTACGTACTGACGTACTGTATACCCACTTTGATCAGGGAGAGAGAGAGAGTGAAGAGAAAATGGGGGAGAAGGGGACAGTGTGCGTGACAGGAGCAGGTGGGTATGTAGCTTCTTGGCTGGTGAAGCAGCTTCTCTCTGAGGGCTACAATGTCCACGGAACCGTCAGAGTTCCTCGTACGTTTCAACCCCCTCCTTCCCTCTTGTTCTTGCCCTCTCGGTTACATTTACTGTTCCATTAATTTCCCTTTGCTTGTTACTCACTAGATAAAAGAATTCCGATGTGCCCGGTCTAAATGAATATTGATTGCCTCATGCTTCTTGTTCTTGGCGGTTCTCTAAGCAGTGAAGTAATTTTCAATATCAATCTCTCTATAGGGAAGAAGCAGTTCAAAAAATCTCTTATAGTGAAGTTTCTTCCTTTCCCTAAACAAAGAGTCACTTTCTTTACTGGGGCCTAGTTCTAAAGTTTTACTAATTTTTAACCAGACTATGATTACCCTTTAGCGCTGATTCAATAATGCTATTCGGACCAAAGTGGCGTCCAGAAATGTACCGATCTTTTCCCTAATTTCCTGGTTAAAATATGAGATCACAATTGAACGCATAATGAAGAAGGGAGGGCCCCATTCATTTCAAACTCTGATTTTGGGCTTTGAGAGGGCCCCATTCATTTTTAAACACTGATTTTGGGCTTTGAGTAGTCTGTCTACTTTGTCCTATTACCAAACTGACTGTGATAGCACGGTTAGCTCACAGTTTCATTCTTTCCAGGGATGCTGTGTTTTTCCGTCTCGGTATTTTTCTTTAAAGTTTATGTTAGCAGCAAAGCTTCGGAATCCAGTAGACGCCTTCCTTCGTTTGCAATCTAATTGGTTTATTTTCATTAAGTCAATCTCAGTGTTAGAATTCAGGAGCCAATTATTTTTTGCTTGGCTCAATTCATTACTGTGGATATACTTCACAAGGATATTGTCAAGCGCTTTACTAAAAGCCCTAGTTCATAATATCGTTCTATTTTTCAGTTCATTTTCTCAAGGCATGAATCTCTCATCTGAAATAGGTGCTGGATGACAATAAGGTCTCATCATGGATGAAAACATTAGCGAATTGATACAGAAGGCGCTTTTTGAAATTTGAATTATGATAGAATTGCTAAATAAAGGAAGCAGCCTTTTAGCAAATATTGTGAAAACACCCAGTGCTACAATGAGTTTCTTTGAGACTAACATGTTAATAAAAGCTATTGGCAAAATTCTACTTCATCTATAGACTAAATATTTTCTCTAGGGTTTGATAAATCTTTTTGAATGTATCTTGCAGAGAATGATAAAAATGCTCACTTGAAGAAGCTTGAAAAAGCATCCGAGAACCTGAAACTCTTCAAGGTAGATCTGCTGGATTACAATTCTCTTTCTGCAGCCATCACAGGATGCGATGGAGTGTTCCACGTGGCCTGTCCTGTTCCCTTCGGCAGCGTCACGAACCCAGAGGCAAGAATACCTCGTGATGGAACTTATTTACAGAATCATTTGTTTGCTAGGCACCTTGTACTTGCATTGACTTCTGAACCAGTGTGTAGTGTTCCATGTTGTCCGGATTGTAACATTTATGGTGTATTATGTGAGACAGCTTCTACTGGTAGCATATGTCCACCATCCATACATTCATCCCACATGGTCAAACCTCTTCTCTAAGTGGCCATCAGGTTGCTGAATGTATTCCTGTTAATTGCAGTGAACCCTGATTGCTTACAGGTAAAGAGGGGTCTCACAGTTAGTTGCACGAAGCAGGAGCGGGGGAGTGAGGGAATACAGAAGCTCCCAAGGTTGGGAGCGTGAGACCAGCGTGTACAAATATTATAAAAATAATGTAGCATAGAGTATTCACTTTGAAAGTACAATCATTTTAAGAATTAAAGAAGTAAAAATATCGGCCAAGTCCACCATAAATGTAAGAAATGGGCTAGTGTTACAATATATGATTTTCTTTTCAAGATATCATGACTTGGGCTAGATATCATGTGTTCAGTGAAGATCAATGAATAAAGCCAAATGACAGACCCCTGTTTTCCTATAAAAAGATCATACAAAAGCTCCCATCTTTGTAAGGAGCGAGCTCCTATCTCAGTGGGAGCGGGTTCCCATCAAGCTCCTTAGTTGGGAGCGCAAAAGTTGGCTCCCAAGGAGGGAGCGGCTCCATTTTAGGAGTTTCCTGCAACTAAGGTCTCACATGAGACTTCTCCGTGAAAAATTTAGCCTGATTGAAGTGTGATGTGTTAGATAACTTGATAATTGATATACATCGTTAGACACATTTCCTAATACCCTTAAACTTTTGGGACAATTGTTAACATGGTATTAGAGCTCATGTTGTGAGAGGTCTTGAGTTCAAGTTGCTCTGTTAGCATTATGTTTCTTTCTCCCCTTTGCATTCCATTGCAATATGTAGGGATGTTTGCATCTCCATGTGCAAGACGGGGTTGCACTTGAGGGAGGGTGTTAGATAGCTTGATATAGATTGTTGGGCCCATTTCCAAATAGCTTAATCTTTTGGGACAATTAGTAACGTAGGTTTACCATGGTAATGTGTTATTGAGCTGAGTGACTTCTTTAATTCCCATATAATCTAATGGCTCGGTGCAGGTAGAATTAGTTGAGCCTGCTGTAAAGGGTACACTTAACGTGCTCAAGGCATGTTCTGAAGCAAATGTCAAGCGAGTGGTGGTTGTATCTTCTGCAGCTGCCGTTTTATTGAGCCCTGATTGGCCCAAGGGTCAAGTTAAGGATGAAAGTTGCTGGTCTGATAAGGAATACTGCAGAAGAACTAATGTAATCCTTAAACCCAATGACTGCAGTGTTATTATCATGGATGTCTTCTTTGTCTTATTAAAAGTTTTTGATTCTTAAGCATAGTTTTGTGCCAGTGTTTTCCTTCATTCGTACTGACTTTCCTGGTTCTTTGTCCAAGAATTGGTATTGTCTTTCAAAAACAGAAGCAGAAAGTGAGGCTATAGAGTTTGCGAAAGTAAGCGGGCTTGATGTTGTGGCAGTTTGTCCATCCCTTGTTTTAGGGCCAATGCTCCAACCAACGGTTAATTCTAGTAGTTTGGTCCTCATAAAGCTTTTGAAAGGTAATTTCTTGAGTCGAACCTATGTCATTATACCTTCTAGTAGAACTAGCATTTTTATACATGCAAATCCTATATTCTCTATTTGAAATGATGTGTCTACCTGTACCTATGCTTGTTTATTTGCTTGTGAGTGTTAATTTTTGGCTATAACGCCGTAGAAATTACACTTGATATAGCAATCCATATGATAGCACATGTTTGCTCTGTGTTTTCCTTTTCAGCAAACAGATGGTGTACAATTTACTAATTTAGGGTCGCAGTTCATACTAGAATGATAAATAGGAAAGTACAGTCCTGGGATGTCTTGCTTTGTGTTTCGAAGAGGTTTAAGCTCCAAATTTCAGTCTTGCAATACTTTTCTTGAACTAAGTCAGCCGTTGAAATTTGTATTGTTGACATGGTGTTCAACCAACAAACTAGCGAATCAATGGCATGATTTTGTTATATGGTTGAAGAATTTCAGTCCGAAGTGTAATTATGGCAGCTAAATTTTCTATGATTTGCCTTCATGCTTAGCTTTGTGATGACTTGCTTGACTGTTATGGAGTATCCAAAGTTAACATCCTGGGTGGAGCACCAAGACAGTGGTCTAGGGTCCTGCCGTTTCATAATAGTTTTTGAGGGATCAAGTTTATAGGCTATGAACTGTAAAAAATTTAAGTGGATGGTTAGCTTGTGTCCAAAGTATTGCAATCTAAAAACTTAGTCTTTTATTTATGAACCATCATGTGAGTGGAATGTTTGTTGCTAACTCAAGAAGACCTATGTTGCGCCTTTCTTTTTGTGTCAACACGTAAATTCTCTGCCATGAGGCCACACGGATATCCTAAAAGTTGCAAGTATTTCATATTCATCACTTGATACTGTTATTTCGCCCATGCACAGAAGGATACGAGGAACTGGAAAACAGGTTGCGCAATATAGTAGACGCACGAGATGTAGCTGAAGCACTGCTATTGGCATACGAGAAGCCTGAAGCTAAAGGGAGATACATATGCACAGCTCACACTATCAGGTTACAAGATCTGGTGGATATACTCAGGAGGCTTTACCCTAACTACAACTATCCTAAGAAGTAAGCGTCCTTCTCCATATTAAATCCATCTAAAAGGATTTTATTCTCTAGGATCCTGCGAGATTTAGGTAAATATGGCATCATTTAGTTAGAATTGTTGTTATTGTTCGTCACCATAGAAGATGTACCAAGATCTAGGCAAAATAGTAACATTGTTGAGTTAGAATCTTTGTTATAGTTCATCAGACCAAAAAGGTGTGCCCGACGTCCTGAACTACTACTGTGGTTTTTCGTTTGTTAGAGTTTTTTCCCTTGAAATAAATTAGCTGCTTCATTCATTTATCTACTGCCAGATTTACTGAGGTAAACGAAGGAGAAGGGCTCACAGAAGGGCTCAGTTCAGAGAAATTGCAGGAACTGGGTTGGAGTTACAGACCATTAGAAGAAACTCTTGTTGATTCTATTGAAGGCTACGGAGAGGCTGGACTTTTGGACTAAAAAGGGCTTTCCATTCTCTTGTAGTCTTCGCTGGTTGTGTACCATCAAACATTCTCCTCCTTTTTACAGCCTGTTCGTTATAGTTACTGCTCTATAGATTATGGGCTTGTTTGTATAGTCTTCTGCTTTGGGCAGCAGTTCTTGTTGATCTGATATGTGGCACTAGAACGATATTGCCACTATTCCACGGAAGACGGAACTTCTCTTCTTGGAAATGATACTGTGGATAGCAGAAGCTCTATTTTGCTGTTTCTTACTTCTTGTGGTTGTGGACAATCTCAGGACCTGAACTTTGCTTCATTTTTTTTTCTGGATGAATGAGACAAGTTACAATCTATAAAGCACTCGATGGTATGCATTTATGGAAGGATGAATTGTAAATTTGTGTGGAAAATCTGTGCTGGGGGCATGGTTGTAGGTGTTTGGTTGCTTGTATATTCTTGAACCCCATTGTTTGGTTTTGAAATTTGCCTAAAACAAAACCAAATCAGTTCCATACGAAACCGAGTAGTTTTGGACAAGTTGATCTTTTTCTGTTTTTTTTTTTAAAAAATTTTTGCCCTCTCGTACCAACGAAAGAGGGCGACTAACCACGGCATAGAAGTCTACGTTAGTATATCCACTGGGACACTAGCAATCATGGGCTGGGTTGTGGTTTATCATGGTCGGAAATTACAGCCCACGATGAAACGAAAGGTAACAAGTTCATGATAAATCATGGTACATGGTCAAATGCAGGGTTATATTGGCGATGTGTGGTTCTAAATGATTGATAAATTATTATGCTTTTGATCTGATGTCTAAAGTTGAAATGTTGGATTAAGATCAAGTAGAAGATACTAGCAAAAAGAGTGAGTGCAACCTGCTGTTGAATGTCTGTACTTGAAAGCTACGGGTTCGAGTTGGAAAACTGGAAATTGAAAGTATAGTTGCAACAAATGGCAAACCATGAGGTTGATCATGCAATATGTATCTTCTTCTTTTTAAAAATTTCTGTATATATCGTAGATATTTTCCGGAAAAATTTAAATAAAAAAAAAAAACAGAAAAGAAACAGAACAGCTCTTTCTGTTTTTTTTTATTTGCCATAGATAGCCTTAGAGCATGTACACAACTCTTTCAGTAATATTTGAGTCTCTCTCATTCACTTTATTTTCTTTCTCGCTCTACCCACTTTTATAATTATAATCACTTTATTTTCTTTCTCGCTCTATCCACTTTTATAATTAATTGTTAAGTATTTGGATAGAGCAACTATTGTATGGTTTTAAGAAAAAGTTGATAGATAAAATAACTTTTGTACTACCTTTTTAAATAGGTATATTTCGGCAATCATCATCGGTTTACACGCTCTTAGTGATTAGTAGTAGTAGTTTTTGAGTGATTAATGAGAGTTGATCTTTCATCAACTGGAGTATCATTTTTTGCTATCACCCCAATCTTGTCGTGTGGTCCCGATGGATAACCAACTCATGGGCACTGAATTTATACCATGAAGTCATTGCTTACGCAGGATGTATGGAAGCACGATTATTCACTCTAATTAATGCATGGTGGAGAAGGCAATTGAGCAGCTAAGGAGTAATAATTTCCCAAAATTCAAGAGAGAGAGAGAGAGAGAGAGAGAGGAGTGGATATGGGGGAGAAGGGTAAAGTGTGCGTGACAGGAGCAGGAGGGTATGTAGCTTCTTGGCTGGTGAAGCTTCTTCTCTCCAACGGATACACTGTCCATGGAACCCTCAGAGATCCTCGTATGCATCCCCACCCCCACTCCCACCTACTTTTAATTGCTCTGTAATTTCATCGGGTTTCTCTTGTTATTTGGCAATCTCATCATTTGAAGTTATACGGTGCTTAGCTTGATGATGATCTCTCCCTCCGTCATTTGATCGAATTTCTCTTCCTTTTGGTTTTCATTGATTTTCTCGTGATGAAATATCTCAGAGCTGTCTCGTGTCTAGTCTTGAAGAATTTTGGAGTGCTAGAATCTGTATGAATTGAGCTGGCAAAATAAAAACTTCTGTAAGAACATTCATGACGTGAAATTGATCTGTATTGGTGCGAAAGCCAGAAGAATGCAAGCTAGGAGCGGGATGTATATATTTGTGGTTCCTTGCATATGAGAGTTGTCCATTTACATGTACAAGCCGCAAGCACTTTTGCCATGAGTCACGACTGACCTCCAAGTGACATGGTAATATGGCTCCTGTGTTTGGCTAAAGTTGTCACAAACACACTCAATCTCCCATAGTGAACTTCTTCCTTTTCCTGATTAGACGGTGGCCAACACTGGGCCGCTTACTCCTGGTCCTGGACTGCCTCTAAGTTCCAACCAGACTACGCAAACACCGATCATCCATTTCACGCTCTGAGTAGCCTGTTGACTCTGCCTTCCAACCCATGCCCATCCATTAACTGAAATCACAGTAGCTCAAGATTCATCCCAAATTGGAAGTGGTTTAGTGTCTGAAGACAGAAATTTCAAAACTAGGGATGATGTGTTTTACCTCTCATTATTGTTTTTGATATGTCTTGAAAAGGCATGTGGACCTTTGCAATCCAGGAGATATCCTTCTTTTCTGTGACATCTCTCATTCTCCCACAAACTACTGAATACATTTTGGTAAAAAGTCTAATAGATTATTGGGTCAAAACATCAATTGCTGTGTTAGAATTCAGCAGCCAATTATTTGTCGAATGGCTCAATTCATGGCTGCCGATATGCTTCGGAAGGATATTGTCGAGAGCTTTATTAGAGCCCCAGTACAAGATATCATTCTATTTTCAGTCAATTTCTTTTTTGAAGGCATGAATATATCTGCTTGATGAAAATAAGGGTCTCACTTGTTCAACACATAAACAAAGTAATTGAGAAGACAGTTATGGCATTTGAAGTACAATATAGCACAATAAACGAGGTAGCCTTTAGCAGATATTGTGGAAACACTTATATGTCTTAAGTCAAATGTGGTGCAGCTTATTAATCCAGTGTCACAATGAGGTTCTTTGATTTTAAAATGTCTATAAAAGCTACCTAGCTAAATTTTACTTGATCTAAATGATTTCGCATGGTTTTCTCAATCTTTTGTAATGCATCATGCAGAGAATGAGAAAAATGCTCACCTAATGAAACTTGAAAAAGCATCCGAGAACCTGAAACTCTTCAAGGTAGATCTGCTGGATTACAATTCGCTTTCTGCAGCCATCGCTGGATGCAATGGAGTGTTCCATGTAGCCAGTCCAGTTCCCTCCAGCAGCGTTCCAGATCCAGAGGCAAGAAAACCCCTTTACGGAACTTGTTTATAGAATTCATTTGCATGCTAGGCACTTTGTATTTTCCTTGACTTCTGAACTGGTGCATAGAGTTGCACACTGTTCAGATAGTAATAGTGAAGATGCATTATGCGGGATTGCTTCTTTTGGTAGCATATGTCCAATGTCCCTGCATTCAGCCCACATGGCGGAACCTCTCAGCTCTCTCTCCAAATGCGTCTATCCGGTTGCTGAATGTGTTTCTGTGGGCTTGTGAATTAAGGTGAACCCTGATTGCATACAGGTAAAGAAGCTTCTTAGAAAAGACATCTTGGTGAATGGGTTCTCCCTGTTTGTCTAAAGTTCTGATAGGAATACGCTAAAGCATATTGGTCTCTGTTGGGAAGACTAAGGGGGCTGAGGCTGACTCGGATTCTAATTTAGCATGATTGAAGTGTGATGAACTGTGTATACAAAATAGGTTTACCTTGGGAAGTGTTTTTTGCTATGAGTTGAGTGACTTCTTTTATTCTCATGTTATCTAATGGCTCGGTACAGGTACAACTAATTGAACCTGCTGTAAAGGGTACAATTAATGTACTCGAGGCATGTTCTGAAGCCAATGTCAAGAGAGTCGTGGTTGTATCTTCTGGAAAAGCTGTTTCTGAGAACCCTGATTGGCCCAAGGGTCGAGTGATGGATGAAACTTGCTGGTCTGATAAGAAACACTGCCGAAGAACTAAAGTAATCCCTTAAACAAGCCAAAATTAAAATAGTCATTCTGATAAATACGGTGTGATTATATTGCATTTTATCTGGATGTTAGTCCGTTTTGTGTGTGTGTGTGTGTATGTTTTCTATTTCTATGCTAACTTCCTAGTTCTTTGTCCTAGTACTGGTATGCTCTATCAAAAACAGAAGCAGAAAGTGCCGCTTTGGAGTTCGCAAAAACAAGCAGGCTTGATGTCGTGAGAGTTTGCCCAACCTTGGTTTTAGGGCCAATGCTCCAATCGACGACTAATGCTAGTAGTTTGGTCCTCATAAAGCTTTTGAAAGGTACCTTCTTGAATCAGACGTTTAGGATTTATTTTTTCAAGTAGCAGCAACATTTTTGTTGATGCAGTTCCTATTTTCCCACAAATTGTTATTCCGGTTTTCTATGGTAATAATGTGAATCCATGGTATAATTTCTTATTATGGTTTAATGATTTCTGCTATTGGTTAGACTTATCACCCAAAAGTAGAACTATGGCAGCTAATTTTATTTTCTGATTTGCCCTTATGCTTAGCTTTGTCTTGCCTTGCTCGACTGTCATGCAGTGTCCAAATTAAATATCTTGGCGTGGAGCAAGAGATGACAGTTTGAAGATGTCATGGGATCTAGAGTAGGATCCTATAGCTCTAATTCTATGAAGTTTAATCTGGGGCAAGTGTAGAATGTTGCTGAACTGATGGTGCAGTTAGCTTCTAAGCATGACAGAAAACTAGTCCAAATTCATTACAGCAGCCAGATATGTGGTCTGGGTACCTCAAACTTCGCAATACTATTGAGACTTTGAAAATTACCATCTCCAACACCACCACTACTGCCTTCAATTCCTTTTCCATTTCCAACACCGTTCCGACCACAAGCAATTTGAGAATTGCTTCCAACCATTAAGTAGATATACAGCTCCGAAGACTACTGCGGTCTAGAACTTCAAATCTTGTGAAACCTCTTGTGAGCGGAAATTTTGTCAACTCAAGAAGAAGAGAACTATACAAGCATATCCCAACCCGTGCACATAGTTCGTATTCATTCTAAGTGGATGGTTAGCTTATGTACTCCAAATTTTTAGTCTATTAAAATCTTGTGAACTTCATGCAAGCGGAACGTTTCTTTAGCAGGGTATCTCTCAAGAAAAAATATGTTGTGCCTTTTGTATATGGTAGGCACTTAAATATCCTCTACCAAGGAAAAATATGTTGTGCCTTTTGTATATGGCAGGCACTTAAAAATCTTCTATCATTGGACCACATACACATCCCTATGCTTATATATATTTCATATTCACCACTTAAATGGGAATGGTAGCTGCAAGCCTGCCAGAAAAGTTCCCGTGTAAGAGTCGTTATGGTAGGCCCCTCCATGGCATCACGTTAACTACTCATGAAGATGAAGCGGGCAGATTTCCTGCTTCTTTGTAATGTTCTCAACAAGTGAGATATTATGACAAGAACTACTTGTGGATATTTGGTTTGTTATAAAATTATCTGGGACAGTTATATCCTTCTTCAGAAATAGTTTTCAGTGAAAATGTAGCAGCACCTAAGACCATATATTCTCAATACTGAATTCTTATCCCATGATTACAGAAGGATGTGAGGAACAGGAAAACAGGTTGCTGAAGCTAATAGATGTACGCGATGTAGCTGAGGCACTGCTATTGGCATATGAGAAGCCTGAAGCTGATGGGAGGTACATATGCACGGCTCACATGATCAAGTTACAAGATCTGGTGGAAATCCTGAAGAGGATTTACCCCAACTACAACTATCCTAAGAAGTAAGTTTCCATCGCTATATTGTTTATTCATTTATAAGTATTTTCTGTTGTAATACCAATTTTGTTTGCGGGTAAATTATTATCGTAAGGATTGTTTTAGTCTAGTACCAAAAAAATGGACCTGAACGGTGGTTTACCCTTTGGTGGGGTGTGTTTCCATGGTAAAACTTATCTGTTTCATACATCTGTCTACTGCCAGGGTTACTGAGGGAAAGGAAGAAGAAAACATCAGTTCTGAGAAATTGCAGAAGCTAGGTTGGAGTTACAGGCCATTAGAAGAAACACTTGTTGATTCAGTTGAAGGCTACAAACAGGCTGGACTTCTGGACCAAAATGAGTTAGGCATTCCTTTGTAGTATTTGCAGATTCTTGTCATAGTTGGAGCCTTTTCGTTATAAGTATGTTTGGCTGGTCGGCCTCAAGTTTGTGGGTCTTGGACAAAGTGCGTGGGACCCACATGTATAATAAGTTACTACTCCCTATGTCCTACTTTGTTGCGCCTGTTTTCTTTTTGGGACCCACATCTATAATATTTTTTTATAATTTCGAAAACTTTGTTTAAAAAAATAAATTAAGATCTATCAAACAAGATCCATATTGAATATTAGATTGTGAGATATAGACAATTTTTTGGGACGTCCCAAAAGGAAAACAAGCATAACTGAGGGAGTAATATTTAGTGCTGATTTATATAATAAATTGGTGTCATGGGGGCGTTGGTGTTATAACTTTTAACATGTTAGAAGTTGGAGCAACAAAGTGCAATTTCTTCACTTATAAGGTGCAAGATCAGTGAACTGAACATGAGCTCCCTGTTTTTTTTTCATTTTTTGTTCTCTCTCTCTCTCTCTCTCTCCCAAAAAAAAAAAAAAAATCCATGGAAATCCCATCATGTGTTTTACTAGCAATCTAGACTCTTTAATCTTGTGCCAAGGCTAGGAGAGAGATTATTTTTGGTGGGCTACAACAAACTCGAACTTGGAGCACCTAGGATTCTTGTAGTATTTTGGGGGTTTGCTCATTGAGGTAGGATTTATATTAACGGTTTAAATATGGATGTGTGAATTTTTAAACATCATCATTAAACGAGCCTAATAGTAGGTTGTTTAAGTTTAGTTTGAAAGCTATCAAAGCTTGATTTGTTTAAGTAATTAATCAAATCTCTAAAGAGCTTTCAACGAGTGAACACAAATTTAAATTCGGCTAGCTCGTTTCATTATAAGGACGGTGCTAAGATTGGGGAACTGCACAGAGATAGGAACCGTGGGCTGAGGTGTGATTTTCTGATTCGGGCTGTAGGCCCAAATTCCAAAAGCATTGAGGCAGCTCCAACATGTCCTCGTGCCTTGCCAGATTTAGATGTCTCTCACTTTCCCCACAACCACAAAAAAAAACATCAAGATGCACTACATCTACATACTATATATATAGATGGGTCCCCTAAAATATGTTTATCAGTTGTGGTCCAAAAACATCTGTATTTGGGGCCCCCTCCCCCCTAACCATGAGAGCTCAGGCCTATAAAAAGTATTTAACCCTAGCCACCGGCCTGAAAAATGGCTCAAACATCCACCAACGCATGCAACTCGACTATGACTGTTCCGTTGTATTGTCCACGGACGTGTCTATGTGTATACGTAGCGAGACCGACTGCATTGGGTTGCAAAATTGCAGGACCACATCCATGTACACACTCAAGTACACACCCACATACATAAGTGCCCACACACTTATGTATGTGGGTGTGTACTTGGGTGTGTACATGAGTGTGGAGGTTGCATCACTCAATAAGTTCACACAAGCCATGTTCTCTCTCTACATGGAGTATTATTTATTATATATAAAACTCTACTAGTCTACTCCAACCAGTCTATGGTGTGCACTTTTCAATTTGTAGGATCAAATTGCTGTAAAGTTCGTCTTCGCTTGTATACACTGCTAATCTTTTCATGCAAGAGAAAAACAATGATTCATGTCGCAATCTCCATCATCCATTACCACTGCTGAGGGGTCACTTAGAGCAAGTACACTAATGAAAAGGTAAAATGCCTCGTGAACAGTGTATTTTTTTCATTTTACCTATTCATATTTCTCTCGACACTACACTAACATAATTTATTTTACCTATCCTTTACTAAAATATTATTACTTTGAGAGAGAGAGAGAGAGAGAGAGTGTGAGAAGATGAATAGTGGTCTGAGTGAGAGAAGAGATGAGAGAAACTAATATTTTAAAGGGTAGCTGGTGAACAGTAACAGTACCATCTTCGGCAGAAGTAACTAACCACTGTTCAAGAATGGAAAATACTTGCCCTTTTTCCAAAGCTGCTGCAGCTGGTTTTTGTTTGTTTTCCTTAGCTAAAATAACTAAAAATGCATTATACATTGTCTGGTATACATGCTCTTAGAAAGGGAAATTACCGCGTGCAGTGCTGTGTCTGAGCCGACAAGGTGGCGGATTTATGCCCCAAAATTTTGGATCAAAATTAGGGTGCTAGATAGGTATAACCAGATATGTAATATATATTTAATTTTGTACTTATATAACAAATAAACTAGCTAACCTAGTGCAAATGCTTAGTTCCTCCATCCAATTAGTACATGGTTCAAGTCTCAAGGGTCTTTGTTTTTCTTCCCCATATGAATATTTTTTCTCTCATAAATTCGTCTTAGGCCCCAAGAATCTCAAAGCCGACCTTGAGTGCATGTATCCATGAAAGATTCAGTGACAACCGCATGCAGGACTGCAAATGAACCAAGCTGTTTCCGAGTTGCTCGAGGCTTGGCTAGTTAGTAAATGTGTCGACCTCGAGTTAGTTGTAACTTGGCTCGTTTATAAATACTCGGCTCTTTAACGGAAGCTTGCATAGTAAAGAATTGAGCTTTGCCGTTCTGCTTTCTTTTTAAAGCTTTTTTTTTTTCCTAAAAAAAGGTAATTTCAAGTTCAAATATAATGAAAATAAAAAATAATTTTTTAATTTTGTTTGCATCTTTAAAAGATCTCAACAAGATCTATCACACAAGATCCATATTGTTAAAAAAATTATTTGCATAAATACATCATTTTTAAACTTAAAATTATCTTCCTTTTCTAAAAGTTTCTTTTTTCAGAAACCTGAACACCCCCGCAATTTCCTCAATGCTAAACGAGTTGGGCTCATGCTAGACTAGGTTTTGACAAAACCCGCCTCCCACGCACCGTCAGGGACGAAGCAATCTGTGTTTGGATTGTGTTTTGAAAAGTTTTTTAAAAAATAGTAGGGTTAATAAGTAGAGAGAGAAATGTGGGAAGTAGAAAGAATCTAGGGAGAATCTAGGGGGAATTTTTTGAAAAATTCTTTTTGAGTTGGGAAGAGAACAAAGCAGTTCTACTGATACAGATTTAATATCTGTACCAGCACGTACAAACTCTTTTTTGGTCTTGTTTCGAGTCTCAGAAAAATGATCAAAATCACTCATTATATTTAAAATATTTTGTTTATGGTCAGTGCAAAAAATAAGCTCAATCAGGTATCGGTAAAGGCGTTTACAAATTATCCAATTTTGTTCCAGAATTCAAGCATGAATTCTAAAGCAAAGTTGGATATTTTGTAAATGCCTACACCAATACCGGATTGAGCTTAATTTTTGCAAGGACCATAAGCAAAGTATTTTAAACTAAATGAATGGCTTTGATCAGTTTTTTGAAACCCAAAAGGGGGTTTGTACGTGTTGATACAGATTTTTGTATGTACTGTTATCATTTCTGATTCCTGTTATCATTTCTGATTAAGGATACCCTAGATAGGAGTCACGTGCCGCCTGGATCCTTATCATCTGCTGCTCTCTCTTATTTTTATTTTTATTTTTAAACACCTACTCAAAAGATGTTAGAAGAATTGGAAATTTTAGGTATTGAGCTTGTTATTTACTATGTTGTCGTGGGTTTTCCAACTAAATCTACAGATTCTTTCAAGAATTAAATTAAATGCTCGTTTCACCGAGGCAAATATCGAATGGCTATTTTTGTGTAGCATGTTTGAATCCATTCAACTCATTTTCTAACTCTTTGAAGAAATATTTGATTTCACTTATCAAATTTTATCCAAAAGAATTTTTTTCCGTATAGCTCATGGTACCATCCGATCAACTAAATACATTTATTTTTGACATTCGATCAACTGATGATTTCCCAAGATTGATTTTGTTTGACATACATAGTTGGGGTCAATGGTAAATAAATTTTGCAACGAATATTTAGGCTTTGATCCCGTTCGTTTTGAGATTTTGGATTTGAATTTATAGGTAATGAATGTAGAGAAAAATAGAGTAATGGAGTAATGATTAGAATTCAAAATTCAAAACTCCAAAATGATTATGTTTAAAAAGTTTTTGAATACATCATGCTACAAAGCTTTTGTGCCTAATGGAGTAGTATATTTTACTAGTGTTGTATTAATTTTGTTTTTAGTTTATTGTGGAAGAAGTGCCCCTTATGAATGGAATTTGTGATAGTATCCCTACTCGATGTCTAATTGAAATTTTCATTTGATAATTTATTTATTTGTTTTTTTATTTGTGATTTTTTGGTTGTGTGGCGTTTAAAAGTTGAGAGGGGGAAACTTTTAAAGCCCAACGGTGAAACCAACCAAACAAAAGACAACGGTGAAACCACCCAAGCCCGTTTCCCGGGTTCCCTAGTCCGTACCAGTTTCCCGTTCGTTTATACTAGTACTACTGTACTATTTCCCTCCTCCTCTCTCTCTCTCACACACACACACACAGAGTTACACTGTGGTGTTCTCCGTGGGAAAATCATCACTTTTTGCTTTCATCATCATCATTATCACTCACTCCATTCCATATTTCAATTCCAAATACAAATACAAATCCAATCTTCTCCTCCTTAATTTGCTCACAGTATTTCTCTTTATTTACTCCTAGTAGTAGTATTAGTACATTCTGTAATAATCCCCCTTAACAAAATACTCCACTACTTCTCTCTCTCTCTCTCTCTCTCTCTCCTGTTCAAAAAAATAAAATAAAAAAACAAAAAAAACTCCACTCCAATTTAAAACAAACAAACAAAAAACACTCTGTGGAGTTGTGTTTCTCCCACATACTCTTGCGTGCTCCGTTGTACATCCAAGTGCACCACCGACCCTCCCTCCCTCCCTCCCTTTTGACCTTCTTCCTTTTTCCACTTCAATTCAATTCAATTCAATTCAATTCTAGGGTTTGGTTTTCCCTTTTTCATTTCCTTTCCCTTTTTTTTTTTTTTTCTCTCTTTCTGAACACCATCCTTTTGTCTGTCGTCTTGATCACTCCCCTTACCGATCCCTTTTTCCTTTCAAATCCATTCACTACCGGTACCACCACCCTCGCCGCTTATTCCAATTCCTTGTATGTAAATTCTCTCTCTCTCTCTCTCTCTCATATCGTCAAGATTCCAAAGGTTTTGATAGGGTTTTTCTTCTGCTCCTTCAACTATGGGGCCAAGTGTTTATTTGATCGACTGTAGTAGTAGTAGTAGTGGTGGTAGTAGCACTTAAGTCTATTCGGATTTAAAACTCCCTCTTTTTGAATCTTCCCCCTTTTTTCCCCTTGTTTCCTCTGTCGGCGAATCAAAGTTATATCTTCTTTTGGTTTTCAAACAAAAACAAAACACGCAAGTCTTTTAGATACATCAAGTATTATTTATGGCGTATCAGCCGGCGATTCCACGTCCGAGTTCAGGATCGAGTTCCAGTTCGGGTTTCCAATTCCCGAATTCCCCTTTCGGTGACACCACCTACACCAAGGTCTTCGTCGGAGGCCTCGCTTGGGAGACTCAGAGCGAAACCTTGGGCCGTTACTTTGAACAGTTTGGTGAGATTCTTGAGGCCGTTGTCATCACCGATAAGCACACCGGCCGATCCAAAGGCTATGGCTTCGTGAGTCTCTTCTTCAATTACCTCATTCATCCTCCTCCTTGTTACAAGCTCTCATACCATCTTACAAGAGTAAATTGTCAACAACCTACAGTAACACTATATTATGGTTAAATTGCATTTCATCACTTTTTTAATATTTGATCGTGTCATCAATTTTGGTTGTATTTGTGGTTGAAGAATGGGTTGGGTTCTGTAATCAATTCATGTTTATCGGCAATCTTGATGGTTAGTTGGTGGGATGAATAATTGAATGACTTTGGGTTCTCATTGGTGTTTGTGTGGAGGGTTTTTAGGTGACTTTTCGGGAGCCTGAATCTGCAAGAAGGGCATGTGCTGATCCAACACCAATTATTGATGGTAGGCGGGCAAATTGTAATTTGGCTTCACTTGGACGGCCTGGACCTTCTCTACCCTTTGGTATCAAATTCTTATCTACTTCCTGCTCTTATATCTTCGTAATGGATTGATTCAACCACCCTCTTACTTGCTTCTTATATATGACTATATCTTCGATAGGGTCTAACAACTCTTACATATTTGAGACCACACACTTATGGAAGGGGTTGAAAATTGATGCTTTTTCTGCGCTAAAATCCATGAGGATGGGATATATTTTTTGTTGGGAAAAGATTCTTTTTTCTGTATAGTCAGCTTATTTATTGTAATGAGGCCCCGTTCCGCTAAGGGAAGTACTTATTTTTTAAATTAAAGGTGATTTATTGTGAGAGAATAACGTGTCTCGTAAAACGGAAAATAAGTACTTAAGAAATAAGACCCTTAGCGGAACGGGGACTCACTCAGTCGCTGTGTCCAAGTTGTGTATCTATTTCAGTCACTTACCTTTTCAGATAGTTTCGTGGTTTTGGCTTATGCTACGATATTTTGTTAAAAGAAAAAAATGAACAGAATAACACTTAGTGCATACTTGCTTCTTGACGCAATTCACTCTTCACCTAACCAACTGGGTTCCTCTAGTTGGCCAAGGCCTATGTCTCCAAAATGAGAAGTTACGGGGTTTGATGTGAAGGGGTACAACAATGTTTAGACTTTTTGTTCCTCACTCCCCTTAAAGCTACCCCTCAAGGCGCCGGTAATTACCTCGTAGATGCAGAACAAGGACTACATGCTATGCGAGATTAGTTCTGCAGCAAAGTCCTAGTCAGCAGTGAAAAGAAACTTCAATCTTCACATTTTTCCTGAATTCTGTGCCAGCAATCAATTAAGTTGATTTATGGGAAAATACCACTATAATCAGATAGGGAAGGCATTCAAGACAGTCCATCTCTCACGTATCTCTAATGTGGTCAATTTGTTCCTGATTTATGACTGGCTTATGTTCAAGGGGTATTTAACAGGTGGTTCGTCGAAAATTGTCTCTTCAGGGAAAACAGTTTTTAGAGGAATTTCTTGCATTCTGCATGAAATCATGTCAACATTGTTAATACTCTTTGAATCGAGCGGAAGTGCATTTATATTCTCTGTGTTGTTGCTTCTAGGACGTATTGGATCGCCAAGACCCTATATTGGCAGTGTCCCAGCTGGCCGGGGGGCCTACGTTGCAGGTTTTGGCTACCAGCAACCAGTTTCTTACAACTATCAACAAGGATTTATGTATCCTCCATACGGGTAAGCGTGCTTTCCAGAGCAAAGAGTTCATAATCTAGTGTAAAATACTGAAATCTATCTCGCATTTATAGGTTCAATATGCTATTGTTCATTGTTTTTTTTGAAAAAGTTTGAGCCTCCGTGGTATGACTAATTGGAGCTTACCTTCTCGCCTGTCCGTTTGTCGCCTATTGCATCAATCGAAGTGTTTTTCTCACATGTTATTTATTTATCTTGTTTTTTCCTTTTTAAGGACAAAGTAAGTCCATGGATGAGTGTGTGCTGGCTTATATTTATTGCTTGCCATCATTGTTTGTACAAGAAGTTTTTTTTTTCCTTGAATGCACCTTCCATGCCTCATTTCTATTTACCTATAATCTCGAGTCATGGGTATACGCACAAATAGGTGTCGGTTCAAAATATGTGTTTGGATTACCCGTGGTAATCCTTACTGTTAATATTCAATCCATTCGGTATATGGCCTCAATTCGAAAAGCATGGGATTATCAACCTTGACTGACTGGAAAGTCAGAAAGCATATCCCTTGGCCCTGTAAATTATAACTTATATTTTTCCCCTTAAAACTTAAAACCAGAAATAGATACCGTGGTGACTGCCTGCAATATGAATCATCATGCAGGGCCACTTGATCGTTCTTGAAGTTGTTTATTGCCGATAGAATTTAAAAGGGAAAAAAAGAAGTTCAAATCAGAGTTGCTCTTGGAAGATTGTATAATTTTGAAGCTAGATATTTATATATTACTTGCTCAATCATCATCTTGGATGGAAAAAATTCTATTTAGTGGTGTGGTTAAAAAGAAGAGAGAAAAAAATGAATCCCATCAAATGAGGTTGTTAAGTTTATTATCTGAATTTGAGCACAGAAGAAATAAATAAAGGCACTAGAATATCATCAATGGGGCTGTCATTGATGTTTCTATCTCTCTGTACTTACCCTTCTGCTAAAAGCCTATGACATGAATCAACTCGAGTGAACCCTTTTTTCCAGTTGCTTGAGGTTGGCGGTTTGAAACTTGTTTCACCATTCTGCTCACTCAAGGGCCATAATCTCTGCTAAACCACAAGAAAACATGTCTTCTTTCTACATTCTCCCGACCCAAGTCAACAGTGGTTACCCTAGCATTGGCCTCAATGAGGATATATTATCAATTTCTTTTCTATGCATGTTCTTGCTAGTAGGAGCATCTACTTGAGAATAAAGGAAAAGAACACCCTGTTGGAACTTCAGTTCTGCGTTTATCATCCTCTTGAATTATTTTTCATGCTCTTGCTAGACCTTTATGGCTTGCCATTTTGAAATTCGCAAATCAGTCTTTAGTATAGTCACGGGTCCTACCATATCATGTATTCAAGATATATAATAATCCTATTTTTCTAAATATACCTGATGCCTTTTATTCATGCAGGTATACGACATATGGTTCTGAATACGTCTACCCACAGGTTAATTGTGCTTCCAGCTAGCAGCTGCAGCTGCAGTTGAAGTTAAATGATATATTATACCAAAAACTAACCTGCATGGTTTTCATATGAGGCTAACTTCTCTCCTATGTGTTGTTGTCATCTTTTCTGCCAGGGTGTTTACAATCCATATGCGGGTCAGCAGTACCTTCAAATATATGGTGTTCCTGGAACAGTTAACCCAGCTATGTACCCTTATAGCCAATTGGGTCAGAGTATTCCAGGTGGCCAGGGTTATACTGCGGTGCAGGGCTATACAATGCCAGGTCATCAGATTGTGCAATTTGGTGGGCCCGGTGTCAATGCAATAACAACTTCACCTGTTCCCACGCTTCAAGTGCCATATCCTACAGGCAAGTTTTCTTTCTTGGCTGCTATTTTTCGTTCCTCAAATGAAGTTAACGTACTGTTCTTGAACTATAGTCATGCATCTCTTTGTATATAAGCATGTAAGTAACATTGGTTACAGTGGGACTTGTGGAAACAAATGGGCCAAGTTGTTGGAATCTTATCCTTTTTAGCACCTATTGACAGATTAACAAAGGATGGAAAGGGGAATAAGTGAATAACAAATGACCGAGGTCTCTTTGAAATTTTATTTAACAACGTAACTGCGTTGGCTTCTCAGGTATTGGTGCACCGGTTCCAGGACAACCACAGTTCATAGTTCCTGCTCATTCTCCTCAGTTCATGCAAGCTAGCGGTTCTGACCAAAAATCAGGGTGAGGGGTTGATCAAGGTGAGTCCCATGTATCATGCTTAATTGTGGTGTTTCAGCTTGCTTTTTCCTTGCCACATTATGATTTTTAGTAGAGGTTTTCTATTTACAGGTATCCTTAAGATTGCAGCGGGACTAAGAGGATCGGTACTGCTACTTGAGTGGCAGGATTTGAATCTAGCCTTGCAAATTATTCATTTCGCATTCTAGAGGTATGCCAATTTTGTTCCGCATATTTACATTGGACATAAACTTAGCATGAGCTATAACTTCTGTCGAGTTAGAGTTGGACCCAGGAGAGTGAACCTTTAACCCAACCCAGCACCAAAACAAAAATGGCTTTATGCAGCCATCGACGAGAAAAGGCTTTGGATTTCATGTGGCCATCAAGGAAATAAAGCATTGCGTAGTTTCAGGAATGCAAGTGCTTTAGTCATTTGAAGTATGATAACATGGTAGGGTGCCATCATCCTGGTTATATAGATACATATGGGAATGATCCAATGCACATGGAAAGTTAAGCATAACCATTTGTCCGTAATATATTCCAAGCAGAGAGTTGGAAAAATTTTGATGACCAAAGAATGAAAATTTGAGCAAAGAATGGGTGCGCTAGTCTTTTTTGATCAAGGGGTGTCCTAGTTGTCCGTTGAGTTTTTTTATGAAGTCTAGCGATACTGCTCTTTGCAGTTGAGTCCTAATTTTTAGATACATCATCCTCTTCTAAATTTTGTGTAGCGAAAGCTAACAGTAAACCAGATCGAAAAGTTTTGCTTGCATTTGAATATTCTGTTTGCAAAGCTAGCGACTGATACTAGAGATCTTCTGGCATTGCTATATACTCCTGTATTTTGTTTACATAGCACATGGGAAGAATGAATTTTCTAGATACCTTGAGAGTTTGTCTGAGTGGCAAGGTCCCTTGAGTTCCTCTATTTCTGGAGTTCTAGGGGGTCCACTACTTCAGGGGTAAAACTTTCTGAGAGCATCCACTTTGTGGATATATTGCCAAAAGTTGGGCCTGTCTTTCTGGTCCTTCCCCACCCATACCCCTATGGATTGGCTTGGGTACTGTTATTGTTGTTTTATTGGAGCTCACATTCTGCTGGTGATTGTGATAGTTAGAATTGTTAGATTCCAACTATATAGAGAGGTTGCACAAATCTGTTCCCGATGGTCAGACTCTCTGAATGATCATAGGCTGTTTGTCTTTTATATCAGGCTGAACCTAATCGGCTTTCGCAATGAAAAATACAATGTTCTGAAGATTTTCTCCTGGGAAAACCTTGAAAGTAAATTGACTGGATTGATATATAAACATTCTTATTGGATTAGTAATCATCGTGAATTGATTGGTTTCCACTTTGGTATACATAAACACTAGTACTCAAAATTTGCTTCTTTCTTTGTTTTGATAAACTTTCAAGCATTTAAGGTGTGGATATTTATGCAGGTTACGCATAGTCATGCTCACCAGAGAAGTCATGTGTCCGAGTCGCTCCAGATGGTGGAGAAAGGGACCATGGAAGATGCGGGCTGCTCTTCTGTCATCATTGTAAATTTGAAACCTTTTGTACTGCCAGTTGTTCAGATGACTGGTAGAGAGTGAGAGTCATCAGTCATGGATTGATGGAATGCTAGAATGGGTTTCTGGCAACCATCATAGGAATAAAACTGTGCATGGTAGAATCAAAATATGATTCTTTTTACGGTCCAATCCCAGCATTTTGGGAGTGTAAATAGTCTCTGTCGTCTCTTTGGTGGGTTAGAATCAAAATATGATTCTTTTGTTGTCCGGTCCCAGCATTTGGGTGTGTAGATAAGTCTCTGGTGTTCGTGGTGTTGGGTCCTGCATTGCATTTGAACATCATGTATGTGCATAGAACCAACTTAGTCTAATCGAAGCTATAAGTGAAAGCCTTGACCGAGTCGTGTGACTGTGTCAATGGTAATTAGGGTTTTTATTTCGGAACTCTATTCTGTAAAATTTGGGTTATTTTGAGAGCATGACCTCAGAGCATGAGTGAAGCTCCATAGCTATCCATTTCCAACAACTTTTGTGTATATGTAGGTTCTTATTGCTTCGTATTAGTTAATTTGTGGGCCTTATCATTGCATGTCAAGAGGCAATTCATTCGGTTTGTTTCTTTCCTATTTCCTCTCACTGAATTGAAGGTTAGATTTTTCTGTGTTCACAGTCTAATTAGTTCTTTTTCTGTCGAATATCTTGGGGTAACACGAAATTGTTCTACCACTACTCAGTTTTTTTGTTTTTGTTTTTTTTTTTTCTCTTTCTAAAATAGATATAGATAACAAGGTATCAACGATGTTCGGTTCGGATACTGTTAACGCATTATTTGAGAAAAATACGTCTTCCTAGAGTCAATTTGTTGGACCAGCCACATGCATTTTGAAACAAATGCAGTTTAAAAGGGACTTCAAAAAGCATTGTGACGAAGTTAAGGATAAAAGGGGTTTCTCTTGGCCAAATCACAAGGAGGGAAAATGCAAAAATACCTTCTGACTATCATTATCATCTACGTGACACCCATTTTAATTCTATTTCTTTATCCACTAAATTGTTGGATTTCGTCTCCAAAGGTTGTATCAGTTCAATGGCTATGCCTTGACAAAGGTTCTTAGGCGACTATTTAAACCTGAAAAGAAATTATTAACAGGGGTTAACAATTCCGATTAAAAAAAAAAAAAAGGGTTAACTATTCCAAAAGTCTTATAACAACTAGATGGTTTCTTCTTTCTTGGATTTGAAATTATTATAGGTTGAGAACCCACACAAAGTAGTTACTACTACTATTATTCGACCCACTGCTCGGTTTGTGATCAGGATATCCTCCTTTCCTTTGGGTTCCCACAGCAGCTGTGAAAGTGAAGCCAAGCCCACTGCGACCTTGATGGTGCCCTACTGTTCAAGCATTCAAACCATACACAATGCATATGCGCAAACGCATGCATATCATTGAAGATAGTTTCAACGAACCTTATATGTTCCGCGCATCGCAGCGTCGTGTAACACAATAGTATCCTTTTTCTACTCGTGCTTTTCTAATGTTTTTTTTTTTTGTAGGTGCTCGAGGATCTTTATCCATGAATGCGTTTCGTTGCTTATGTTTTCTTTTGAGAGTTGGCCGTATGTTTTTCGTCGATTGTTTAGTTTTTGTTCTCGCCGTATGTTTTTTCGTTTCTTGTACTATCTCCTTATTATTAATTATCAATGCATTTCTTACTTTCCTAAAAAATGAAAAAAAAATACCGGAGGAAGCTATTTTCAATATATATAGATATGAAGACGGGCCTCTCCCTACGGGCTGGGCCCACTTACCGTTCAAGTAGACTCGATTCCGGGCTGGACTTCACCATAATATATACCCCAAGAGGAAGAAGAAGAACCAGGTGTTGATCTTCTTCTTCTCTCTCTCTCGTCATGGGCACGAACTCGCCAACAGCCGAGGAGCTCCCAAACCTCGCCGCGGAAACCATACCCCTAAAGCCAGAGTCAGCGGCGGAAAGCACGCCCCAAAAGGCAGAATCCGTCGCTACAACAAATCCGACCGCCACTCCCACCAAAGAAAACTCCGCCACCGTTATGCCCGCTGTCCACTCCAAAGAAAACTCTGCCACCGTTCCTCTCACCATCGACTCCAAAATAAACTCCGCCATCGTTACCCCCACGCCTCCAGAACCACCTTCAACCCCTGCCGCCGCACCCGCCCCCACTACCTCCACCGACCTCGTTTACATCCCCACTTATTCCAGTAAGAAAGCATTATTTCATGTTCAAGTTACTGTTATCCAATCCCGTTTTAGGGCTTCGTTTTCTCTAGGAAAGAATGACAGGAAACAGAAGAAATTATATTTGAATTTCCTTTTTCTGTCCAGCCCCTTTTGGATTGAGAGATTTCACAAGAAAAGAAAGGATTAGAGTCTCTTGTCTAATCGCTCCTTTGGATTGAGTAGTTTGGAGATAAAATGTACAAAAATGGTATTTTTTTATTGGCTCCTTCCCTTTTCTTATCATACCCTTTCTCACAATCCGAAGGGGTTGTTTGAAAATGTAATTCTTTTCTCTTTCCTGTGTAATTTCGTAATGACGCTGTTTAAAATTGTTTTCTTTTTAGGGTGGTTTTCTTTTAACAACATTCACGAGTGTGAGCTTCGGTTCCTCCCTGAGTTTTTCGACGGGAAATTGCCTTCGAAGAACCCTAGGGTTTACATGTACTACAGGAATTCCATCATTAGGAAATTCAGAGAAAACCCAACTACGAAGATCACCTTCACGGAGGCTCGTAAGACTATTATCGGAGACGTGGGATCGGTTCGGAGGATATTTGATTTCTTGGAGGCTTGGGGTTTGATTAATTACTCACCCCCTCCTGCGTCCAAGTTGCCCCTCAAGTGGGATGATAAGGAGACCAAGTCTATTACAGCATTGTTGCAGAGCACCGAGCCCACAGTGAATGTTGCTGAATGTATGGTGCCGAAGAAGAAATTATGCAGTGGTTGCAAGTCAGTTTGCAGCATTGCTTGCTTTGCTTCTGATAAGGTGATCAATCAGTCACTCCTAATTAATCAGCAAGTCTCAGGGTGGAAAAGATTCCATGATATGCAACTTTTTCTGTCTTGGTTTTGTGGGAATCAAGTTGAGATAACTAAAGTTCTAGGCTGCTTGAGCTTGAGTTATTTGACTAAGGATAGAATCTAGCTCAGCTCGAGGTTGAATTGAGTTTCTGGGTGTGATTGAGCTCAACTCGTTTGGCTCAGAACTAAAAGCAACCTTGAGCTCTTGCTCAGGCTCGGGATACTTTAGCTTGGGCTTTTGCTAGTAGTGTGAGTTTTTGGCTGCCTACATCTTATTAATGCTCATAATTACATATTAAAGAGGACAAAACAATCTTCATGTTTTCCTTCTCTTTGCATTTTTGCAGGCCTTTCTTTTTATCTTTTTCGGTTTCTGCTTTGACAACTGCTCCTTAGTATAACACCTCGGGTGAGTTGTTGCCTCAGACTTGGTTTGGAGTCTTTGGACTCCTGAGAATCCTTAGTTTGGATTTGAACTCGGCTCTTTTACCCATTGAGCTTAAGTCGATCAGGCCAAAATTGGAGTGAAACATGAGCCAAACCCTGGTTGCTCCTTTTACACCCCTGACTAGGCTGTTCTATCCCAAACATCATCAAGTAACTAAAGTTCTGTTTGGTTTTTCTGTTGGAACTTGAAAGTAATTTCTGGCTTTTAGAGTTGCAAATATCAACAAAACAATGTGCCTACTAGCAAAGATTGTAGCGTAATCTTTTTCCTTAACTTTGTAAAGGACTCCAATTCTTTTTTTTGGCTGGGGGCGGGGAGGGCCAATCAATTGTAAATCACCTTGAAGCCAATACATACGTGCATATTCGTGAATGCTTGTTGGAGAAGAAAAGCATGACGTTGACTGTTATGACCTTTATTATGCATTACGTCAGCCATTCCCAGTCGCAGGACTAATGTTACTGAATTCTACTTTCCACCGTGTGGGAGAGAAGATGTTGTCAGTCGACAGTCGTAGTTAGTCCCTGTAGAGGCATTACAAGGACTAACATTGTGCTGAGATGTCAATTTCTAATGGGAACAGCTTGCATGCTCTGTAAATTATGTGTTCCACTTGCTTTTTAGAAGTTAGCATCTGAAGAGTTTCGATGTTCTATTTACCTTTTCCTGTGTCCTACATTGCCTTAGTATACCACATCATTATAATTCCCCAAAACACTAAGATGCAAAATAAAATGAGGAACTTGGCCTTGCTTCCCTGACTCTGAATGTCAATATAGTGATTGGTACTTTTATCGTATGACATGCAAAATTGTTGCTTCAGTAATAAGTTCTTTACGATTCTTTCCATTTATGCAGTATGATTTGACTCTTTGTGCAAGGTGCTATGTCCGTGGGAATTACCGGGTTGGTGTTAGTTCTTCAGATTTCAGACGAGTTGAGATCAATGAAGAGATAAAGACAGATTGGACTGAGAAAGAAATTTTACTCCTTCTAGAATCCACCATGCAGTATGGTGATGACTGGAAGAAGGTTGCAGAGTATGTTGGTGGTAGAAGTGAGATGGAATGTGTCACGCGCTTTATCAAGCTTCCTTTTGGTGAGCAATTTTTGGGACCTTCAGACTCTTGCGAGTTCAGCAGGAAATTATGTCAAACAAAGGACCAGAATGTTGCTACATCTGGATTGCAAAGTTCTGAAAGGTCATTCCCAAACAAAAGAATGTGTCTTAACCCACTTGCTGATGCAAGCAATCCAATTATGGCTCAGGTAGAGGCTTTTATCTTTCGTGTACTTCTAAATAATTTGCATGAAGCATAAAGAACAGAATAGGAAAAGAAAAAGCATCTGAATTCTTATATCAGCAGGGCATTGCATATACAGGTGGCTAGATCAATTAGGTGCTGAGGCCTTTGTGTTGACCTGCAAGAATCAAGATAGTAAGGAGTGTAGAATTGTAGTTCATTTTATGAGCGAAAGATCCAATTCCTTATTTGGGTTTCACTACCACGTGGGCAGAATAGGTAGAAGTTGTTCTCTTTGAATGAACAGAGCTCTGATATCGACCATTGATTATGCCTTTAAATGGCACGGCTCCACCGCAAATGCACACTGTAAGCTCCTTGCATTTATAGCGCTTAGGAATATGGGAATTCCCAAATCTGCTTTGTGTCTTGTTCTACGACCTGAACGACCAGGCCATGGTTATATGCGACTCTGCTTGTTTTCCTGTTGAGTGTCACATAGGTTAACTCATTGTACAAGACTCATTTGAAATCTTGGCTTTGTGATGGTGACAATTATTGAAACACGAGAAAATAAGAAGCACTGTGAAATTGAGTAATTGGTCTATACTATCGGTCAAACAATAGTGAAGGGGATGATGATGCTTGTGTTATTTTTTACTTCCCATAACTTTTGTTCTATTTGTGCAATTCGTTAAAGTATGACACATTTTTAACTTTTGTGCTTGATTATTTCACAGGCTGCTTTTTTGTCAGCTTTAGTGGGTGTAGAGGTTGCTGAAGTAGCTGCCAGTGCTGCAGTGAGAGCTCTAGCTGAGTTCGGTTATGGAGCCATTAAAGAACATCCTAGACTTCTTTCTAGTCATGGAAGACAACAAGGTACAGATAAGTTCTGTTGTGATCATGCCTGCGCTTGCAACCAAACGTGGGCATGATTGAAGCCCTGTTTGATGGAATAAGAATTCTGGTGCCATTTAGTTACGGACTTACAGTTGGTTATAATTCACTAACTGTAATTCAGTCGTGCTCTTTGAGACCATGATGTGTTTTAAAGATCTGATTTACCTCATCTTGTTGGCTGTTGATAATTGAAGACCGTCTGATAAAAGTTAGGGTGTCACTTTTCTTTGGAAAGTAGCTAGTTAAATGTTAGTTGAATATTTTCTAGTTATTTTAGAGCAACGCATTTAGGTTGTGGATGCTCTTGTTTGCCCAATTATATATTTGTTCTAGTGGTTACCCAATTATATTTTTGTTCTAGTGGATCCCTCAAGAACATGAACGGGACCCTGGTTAAGGAGTCACTTGGAAGTCAGAATGCTTACTCTCAAAAGTTGGGCTTGCTATTCTAAATTTATTTCAACTGCCTAACTAGTCGTCAAGTACAGAGAGAGTTATCATGGCGTGAAAGTGTGCTCTTTCTTTCACGTTAATAATGTAACGGTTTTCTTTCCGGTTGCAGAACCTGATGCTTCATCTAACGGTGATGCCACTTTCAAAACATCGGAAGGACTTGATATAGATATGCAATCTCAGCTTGACAAGGAGGAGCAGGACTCGGAGAGGGCAATGTCTTTCATGACTGAAGTGCAGGTGGGTGAAAAAATACAGTTCATAATGACTTTCTTTGAGTTGCATCTGAGAAGAAACCCTGATTGCCAATGTAATTTTTCAGATGAAGGAGATTCAAGATAAGATTTCTCGTTTTGAGAAGTATGAATCGCAAATGGAGAGGGAGTGGCAACAACTGCAGCAAATGAAGAACATGCTCTTTGTTGATAAGCTCACGCTTCTTTTAGATAAAACTCGTGCACAAAAAGCTGGAGGAAGCATGCAGCAGGATGCTAAAACAGAATGATGTTCTTTTCCCTTCCTATTAGTTCTGTTCTACTTTATTTCATTGGAGGATAGGTTTTCCTTTCTTTTTTCAGACTTGTTTCTCCCTAGGATCAGCTAAACTAGTCTCAAAAGATGTAACTAATTAGTATGGCTGTCCCTAGTGCTCCTGTCCGAGTTTCGAATTCCAGTATGCGCTATTACAGAACCGGGGCCATTTTTTTTGGAAGATTAAATAGAGCTTGAGTTATTCTAGGTGAACCTTGGCCCTATTACAACGCACTTATCGGATTGTAGTTGACACCTTCCGTGATTAATGGAGATGGTATTTGATCACGCTTTTTACAAGAGCCCATACAAATGAAAAGTACAGGTCCGACCGTGGAGGGTGAAGGGTGCAATGGGATGTTTAGGTCTGAATCAACCACAACAATAGTTCCTTGTATGGGCAAAATAGTTCCAGAATGCCACAAGAACAATAGCAAGGGACATTAAGTCGACAACAAGAAGGGAAAGGAATAACGAAAGAAAAGCAGAGAGTAAATATGCCAAAAATATTGTAGCCTCAAACAGGTGAAGAAAGAAAGAAAATAAAGCCAGCAGCTGCTCTGGTTGGTGGTCTGCCAAATACCCGCTTCCGGTGCAGCAAAACTCTAGCTCCGGATGGAAAAACCACTTGACGTTTGGCCTTTTAACAGAGAAACTCAACTTCCGTTGGAGATATTGAGCCAACAAGAGAGGAGGTTGGAAGCAACAATCAAAAGGATCCTGGCCACCATAGAATTGAATTCAATAAATTGATTAGCTGAAGGGAAAAGAGAACCTATCTGAAATCTCAACCAAAAACTTAACTGAAGCAATAGAAACTAACTTAAAATCATCAGCATACATGTGTGACTTGACCGGCTAGTGAATCAGAAGTTCAAACCATGAGGTTGTCCAATTCATCTCATAATTATCTTTGAATCTTAGATAAATCTAAAGGATGCAACAGCCTGCGTAGATCAAGAAAATGATAAAACTCCCGATAAGTTTGCCTCGATCCACCAAATTCACTCGGCGGTACAAATTACCCTGGACAAACTACTAGCCTTGGGAAATACTGAGAAAGGAAATTGTTTGCAAATGTGGATAGATATTACTCTAATTCCTCTAAGTAACACAATGTTGCTTCGATCAAATAAGGAAAAAGCACAATGTACGTAAACGTTAACCTGAAACTGGGAACCCAATATGACAATGTACAAACATATAGTACCAGAGTGGTAAAGGAAGACAAAAAATTGTAGTCCTTAAAGCTTACTTTCTCAATTTTTGAACCATATTTTTCTGAGTCTTCGTCAACATACTGCAGGAAAATATAAAGCATGATTCTTAGGCCGAGAACCAGCTTCAAGTACAATTATGGAGTATGAAAGCTATATTATCGGAAGATAGCGAAAACTGCATATGCGCATTTCTTTTAGACACACTGACCTGTCCAGTGACAGTATATAGTCTGTTATACCAACCAGTGGTTGCCATCCCAAGCACTGTAAACAAATGTCTGCGAGTTTCACCAGGGTTTTGCAGAGTGTAATCGATGTAATACAATCCTGGCAAATAAGTAGGACATATGGTCACCAATATGTATGCATTAATACAGTCGACCCTTAAACTTCTACAAGCTTTTAACTTTCTCAATGATGTGGATGATGGGGTCTTGGATGGCACCGCTGAACAAAACTCCTGACAACGCCACTTCCTAGGTTGGACTATCACCATCATAGTTAAATTACTGGAATGCAGCCAAAAGAGTAGAGGATTACCATTAGCAGCTTTCGAGTCAATGAGTTTTGCTTTCACACCTGGGGGTCTTTGCCAACTTCTGTCCAATCCACTAACCTGATGAAGAAAGTTATGAGGCATAAAATAAGCACTCAATCTAATTGAGCTCCCATTCCTAGTAAAGAGTGAAGGAGTTGGACGTATACTCACTAGAGTCTCAGCAAACTCATCAACTTTACCAAAAGATTCCAATCTGGTAAAATCCGGACCAAGCCCCGTGATTGCAACGGTAACTGAAGTATCCGATTGATCAATTTGTCAATAGTAAGAAACCAAATAATCAAGGGATGGATCAACCACATACAATACACACCATTTGACTTAGAAGGTTCTGCAGGGAAAAATCCAGTAACTGATTTGATTCCATTATTATCTCCTGAACCAACTTGCCAATCTACACAACAATGGACCGGCTGTTATCATGATAAAGGTGCATTAAGTAAGTCAAAATATAGATGCTTGTGTAAAGATATAACAAGAAACAGTTAACGTTTTTTTTCCTTTTAATTTGTTGCCTTGGTGCAATTAATGTTGCTCCATTTTTAATCATCTTTGGTGGTTGCAATCATGAAAGGTAACAGGACTGCTAATTTGTGCCTAGTTTCTCCTTTTCCCAACCAAAAGATAACCATAATTAAAGATTACAACTAAAACTATGCCCTTTCGAAAAGGTAGTTACATTCAGCAAATGTGCATCTATACACAGGAGACTTAAATCAACAGGAGTGTGTAGTGATGGACTATCGAGGATCACAATAACAACTATGTTGGGCTGCTTGGGCATGTGCTGGGGTTACTGTCTATGAATGTAAAATAAGGAACAGAAATAACTTATTGTTATATCTCGGATCCTCGAGTACCGATATCATTTTGGCTTGTGATTTCGAAACTGGTTCATTGCAGGAGTAGCATCAAATCGGGTGAAGGAAAAAGAGGGAAATGTGAAAATTGGGTAGAAAATAGCTTTGAGAAATCACCTTGGGGAATCATAATTTTGAATTTGTTTGCTTCATCGGAGTAAAGGCGGAAATCCCCTAACACCTCTGAAACCCATTTTAAATCATAATAGATAAGAATAAAGTTCAACTGCAAACAAAACTCAAGCACATATCAATTAGTCTCACCCACCCACACGCACACACGGATAGGGATAGAGAGATGATTACCAGTGTCTGCCAAAGCAATGGAAACAATTGGAGGAAAAGAAAATGCAGCAATTATGGTCTGGAACAAAACCTGTCTCCTTATTATAGTTCCGGATTGGCACTGAATGGAAAGACTGAAAATTTATTCAATAATAAGGGAAAGAAGAACGATATTAAGACCTAAAGATTGATTTTACCAAATTAAATCTCAAAAACAAATAAGCAACTTTTGAATTAAAAAAAAAAGATTATTATAAACCTTGAATTTTGGAGGTGGGTACTACTGTAGCTCCCGCAACAAAGAACTTGCGACCTTTTGAACTTCTTGAGGCCTAAAAAAATACTCGCTCGTAGTAATAATACGACAATGAAACTAATCAACAACACCAGCCACCTTAACTAGTGAATACAACGTTAATATCGAACAGAAAATGGGTGAAATATCGGAATTAATTAAGTTGATAGTTTTGGGATTTTGAAGACTAACGATAAGGTTTTTCAGAAGATAGAAACGGAGCGGCGGAGCCGTGAGAATTCAGGCACCACACAGACGCCATTGTTGCTTGCTTGCTTGCTTCGTCTATTCAGATTTTTCCGGATTTTGTTTTTCCCTCTAATAATCTCTGTGTGTTTTTCTTTTTCTTTTATTATTAAATTCTAGTGGTTCGAGTGTTACGGCAAATACAGTAGGTAGTGTACATATTATCCTTTTACTATCTTCTTCTGGGGCTCGTGTCAGCTGCGCCTCTCGGAAATTTTTTCAGTTTTAGTCTCTGCTAGGACTATTTTTATTTTATTTTATCGAGAATAAATTATATAAAATATCTGTGTAAATATTTATTTTCTTCAAAATTAATTACAATTTATTATCTCACGTCATCAAAATAGTGGTCCTAATTAATAGAACATAGTGACGTGGTGTAAAGTTAAAAGAAATAATATTTACACCGATTGTGTAAATAATTTAATCTCTTTTTGACCATCTTGATTTGGGCCTAACTATAGACTATATTGTCGTCTGGACTGAAGTTTAAAAACACACACCATAGCGGACATCAGTCGATTTTAGCATCTTCTTAGTTCTTACATTACTTTTTTCAACTTGAAATAAGGAAATTGGTAATTAGGCTTGTAGTGAAGCAAAATTGTCATTTGGTTATTTTTTAGGATTTCGAAATTAATCAAAGTGCTCGGAAGCTGACTCGAACATCTATTTACGCTCGTTTTTGTTTGATGACAAAGCTACATGCAAACGGGAGCAATTTAGCTCCAGTTTTTTTTTTGTCCAGTCCGGTCCAGTTTTGGGCCGTTCGGAATCGTTCATTTTGTAGAGCTCGTCGAATAGGTCGTCCACGCCAAAAATTAGCTTCATCGAACATCAATTATTAAAATTAGTAATTGCCCATTTTTTTCATGTACAAATCTGTTTCATCCATGTACCTATTGATGTTCGATGAAGCTAATTTTTGGCGTGGACGACATATTCGACTAGCTCTACAAAATGAACGATTCCGATCATTGTTGTGGGCCCGGAAGGGACCCACAACGGCCCAAAACTGGACCGGACTGGATAAAAAAAAAACTGGAGCTGAATTGCTCCCCTAACAGGCAAACTAGTGCTTTCCAACTGTACAAGGAGCCAACTAATTACGTAATCACTAGTGGAGTATTTTTTGTGTAATAATAAAATGATGTCGTTGGAACCATAATGAGGAAGATAACTTCAAAGCTAAAAAAAAAAGAGAGCACAAGAATGACGACAAAAAACACTAAAGTACAAAAAAATCTATGAATACATGCTAAAGTAGCAACATACGATACTCGCTGTCTCCTAACAGACACGCATTTACTCCAGTATAGTCACGCAAACCTTTAAAATGGGAAAAGACAGGAGCAAAAATAAGTTCTTATTTTTTAAGAAAATAATTTTGAACTAAAAAATAATATATTTATATAAATAATTTTTTCTAGCAATATAAATCTTGTTTGATTATTGAGATCTTTTGAACGGTGTAAAAAAAGTCGAAAAATTATTTTGGATTTCTATTATTTTTGAGTTTGAAAATATGGAATAAATTGTTTGTTTTTTTAAGAAGATTTGTGGAACAAGACCATTTGCGTTTGCGATCGCACTCCACACCCGCACGCAAAAGACCTTATTCGATTAAGGATTTTGAATTCTAATAATTATTTTATTTATTTCCAATCATTATTCTCATTCTGCTCTCTTTTTTTCAATTACTATTCATATTTTTAATTATTATTTTTTTCTCTCTACACTTATTACCTCTCTATTCAAATTCAAATTCAAATTCAAATTTAAATACGAAATCTCAAAACCAACGAACGGGGGTCATGTGACTTGGGTTCAAAGTTGAAACTTGCCAGTGTGGGGGAAAATACTCGGGGCGGGCGGGCGGGCGGGCGAGATGGCGAGTAGAGAAAACAGGAATACTCGAGGGAATGTGGGAGGCTGCTGCTGCTTTTTTACCTACTTTTTTAAAAATGCAGAGAGACAGACAGCAGCGACAAGTTATGAAAAAGTGGAAACGCCGATTTCATATTAGGAGGAGAGAGAGAGAGAGAGACTACTGTAGTAGTACTAGAAAAAATTCAAAAACATTTACTTATATAGTAGTATAGTAGTAAAATATTTACAGTTCTCTTCATTTCCGTAGAAAAACCCCTCCCGAAACTCCCTTTTTCTCCCTCCATTCGCCGACCCTAAAATTACTTTCTCCCTCTTCCTAACCTTCTCTCCGTTTCTTTGCAGCTTCACAAAATTTTCCCTATTTATTGGTAAGTAATTTCAATTTTCCGGATTTTTCCCCTTGTTTTTCGATTTTCCTGTGATTTTGTGCTTCTTTATACGATTATATATAATATAAAACACACAAAAAAAAAATAACTTTTTTCACGAAACTCATCCTGCTCGTATAATGTTATTTCCAAGCATTATCTCTGACCCGATCTCTTGAGAAATTTCAAATTATCTTCTGGATTTTTATTGTTTATTTATTTTGCAAAATCCGTGAATTTTTAGGTCTTCAAATTACCTGCACATTTTAGGGTTTTTTTTTTTCTTTTAAATTTATCCTAGATTTTAGTTAGATTTTACGGCGAGATTTCGGGTGAAGATTGAGCATTTATCTTACTGCTTTGATCTCAGTCAGTAGTTTTTACTTTTCCATTTCTGTTGTCCATTGTCTTGTTGGTTGCCATGTCCAGCAAGAATTGCAAAATGCGCTTCTTCTTTATTTTTCTGTCTCAGTATTTTCCCTAACTTGTTAACTGTTCAAGTTGTGATTTTTAGGGCTTTTGAGCGTTCAATCATAAAAAAAAACTTAGTGACTTTTGCTGCAGTGTAAATTAGGAAATGAAAAATGTCGGGAT
This sequence comes from Rhododendron molle, assembly GCA_025413875.1. Taxonomy (NCBI): domain Eukaryota; kingdom Viridiplantae; phylum Streptophyta; class Magnoliopsida; order Ericales; family Ericaceae; genus Rhododendron; species Rhododendron molle. Next base: position 3,164,594 of record CM046393.1, read on the forward strand.
CTGAGACAGGAGGTGCAGTGATGATGAGTTCATTCACAATCGGAGTTCACAACACTCCGCCGGCGGCGGCGTCCCAGCCATTGACACACACCATGCGTCTGGGCAACAGTTCCGACGGAACAGCCGTATACAAACCACTCGCCGGAAACTCCTCTCCGTTCCAGCCCGCCGGCACGAGTGGCGGTGGCGCCACCGGCGAGGGTCAGGCCATCATACCACATAATTTGAACGTGAATGTGGGGGATCCCGTAAAGAAGAAGAGAGGGAGGCCCAGAAAGTACGGCCCAGATGGCGCCATATCATTGGGCCTGACTCCTGCGACTGCACCGCGTCCTGCCGCTGTTGCTCAGCCCACTCCGACTTTCTCTCCGTCGTCCCATACTCCGACTCCGGCCTCACCGTCTTCGTTGAAGAAAGGTAGAGGTCGACCACCTGGGTCCAGCAAGAAACAACAAATGGAAGCGCTTGGTAACTAAGTTCTAACCCATTTCTTTATTGTTTTGTTATTGAGCACTTATTTCCTTTTGTTTAGACTCATGGGCTGGGTTGGATATGGGGTGTTCTGTTGTGGGATGGAATACGGAAATGTTTTTTGGTGATGCTATTGTAGTAGAGTACAAGGGCGGAGCCAGAACTTCTTGGCAGTGGGGTCAATTTCCTATAGCAAAAAAAAATTTGTTTCATACTACTTGATAGTAAAAAAAAAAACGTTGAAATGGTAAACAAAAAAGAGTTAACTAGCTATTTTTGGGGGTTTTTTTGGGGGGAGAAGTGATGGATATTTTACTTTGCCCCTTTTTTTTCCTCAAGTTCTAAACTTTTAAACGGATTGGGGTCAAGTAAGCAATTTTGGAGTGAAAACTATAACTATTTCCATTGTAATTTGGAAGTTAGGGGGGTCGGATGCCACCCCTTGTCTCAAGGTGGCTCCGCCCCTGGTGGAGTAGGCAAATAGTTATTTAGACCTGTTCTTTAAAGGTCACTAGTTTTGATTGGGAAATGGATTTTTAGTTTCTTCTTTTGTTTCCTTTCTTAAAAGTGGTTGATTAGTCGGGATTATAGAAGGAAATGGAATTGTGTTGTGCATTCTACTTGATATTCTGTATTATGCATATGGATAATGGGTCAAGTGGATGAGTTGTATTAATGGGAAAAAGAAAGGCAATGTAGTTGTGGTGGAACACGGATCTGCCGGGTCTGACTCCAGATTCCTATTCCTTATTAAATTACGATTTTGCCCTTTCATGTTACCCATTTGTGATGTTGTCTCTGTTGGGTTTTCAAATTCTCTTGATGTGCCAGGATGTCGTGCGAAAAGATTCTTCCTTTTGTGGCCTTAATAAATCTGAAACATTTAGAATTTAGATTTTAGAGTACGAAAAGTATAAGAGACATTTGGAGAACACAGATTCTAGACTGATATTGGAATCTGAGTGATTAATACAGTTTGTTTCTTTCTTCCAGAAACAAAGAATGAGGTCTGATATTTGCATCATTTTCGCTCGTCACTCGACAAAAAAGTTCCGTTAGTGTTATTTTTACAATTCCTTTGTGGGAGAAATTGGTTGGAAAATATAAATCGTATTGCTTTATATTTTCTCTTATAGGGCCCATTGTGAGATTGGTATTTTGGATAAGCTTCACTATGCCCAATGCTAAATATCTTCTCCAATTTTGTTGTTAATTGCAAAATATGCATGTTTCCTCCGTTTCGCATTGTGATTAGGGAAGAGAGAAATTTGGCTCGGATTTAGTGTATCACAATTCCCAAAACTTGTGCTTTATGTGAATACGAATGCGTTGAACTTTTCTTGTTTGCCTTTCCATTTTGACAGTTTTGCATTGAAGTTTTGCACTGCCGTTCTGCTATTCACAGTCGCATGTACATATATATGTTGATTGTAAATTCCTAATTGATGCTTTTGATTGCAGGAGCAGCAGGAGTTGGTTTTACGCCGCATGTTATCACCGTGAAAACTGGAGAGGTTTCTATGTCCCTTTCTGATTCTTGATTTATCCATTTGGATTAGTTTTGTACCTTCTCTTGGGTGATTGTCAATTTTGTTGTGCCTCTAAGCTGGATTGTTAGTTATATTAGAAGGGTGAACTAGAAATAGAAACTGTTTCCCTTGTGATTTGCTGTATTATTTTCCTTATGGCTGTAATAGTGCATAATTACATAATTTCCTGAACAGCTTCTGTGTGCATCTGTAATGTTTCGCGTAGTTTTTAGATTGCTGAAAGTTTAGCAAAACTTATCTTTGAACACTTATCTTTGAACATATGATACGTTCTTGGGACTAGTTAGGACTAGGAGTATCATTAGTAACTCCCAATGTACTTGACCACCGAAATTTCTTCAGACTGATGTCTCCTGCATCCATTGCTATGAAGCATGGATACTCTATTTTGGCCTCCGTATCACGTATCGTATCCGTATCGGATACCGATACTCTCGGATACTCTCCGGATACATATCCGATACATTTTTTTGAAGTATCCTACTTTTAGAATTATTTTTTGGTATCCCGATACGTTTCGAATATGCGCGGATACTTGTTGGATATGCCCGAGGGAAAATATGTTATTACTGAAAATAAATGGGTTAGAATTGCAATTAGAACTATATTTTTCTTCTTCCCTTAGCAGTCGACACTAGAAACACACGGACGATATCCTCTCTTTCGTCTCTCATCTCTCTCGACAACCTTGTAAATCGATCTCTCTCTCCCCCTCTCTCTCTTCTCTCATCTCTCACATCTCTCCCTCTCGTTGTGTGTATGTATATATACAAGTATATAGATACAGTTATATAAAGCTAGATGTAAATATCTCTCCCTCGGCATGTGAAATGGTGAACTTGTGTAATGGAAAACTTTAATCATTAATGGAATTAATAATCATATATATAATATATTTTTTTATTTACTTTATATTCAACGTATCACCCAACGTATCGTAACCTTTTTTTTGGAAAAATCGCGTATCCGCGTATCCGTATCGTATCATGTCCGTATCCCGTATCTCTATCCGTGCTTCTTAGATCCTTTGTTCTCCTATTCCGAGAGACATTGAATACTGCATGCTTTGGAAGCCTAACTTATGGGAGTGGTGAAGATTACTATATTTGAATAGTGTGGTTGGCCATCTTTGAGTGTATTATCTACTTTCAAGCCCTTTTACCTCATTTCTGCTGGATGACTGGAGGGTTTGAAAGGGCCACTTGGAATAAACATAGAAAGAACCACAGATGAGAAGAAATAGCAGTTGCTTCTAAGATTTCTTTTCTGGAGTACCACCTAAGTCCTAATTAATGTGTCGTAATATTTGGAATCATATCGTTTTCAGGATGTGTCATCAAAGATAATGTCATTCTCTCAGCATGGTCCTAGAGCTGTTTGCATCCTGTCTGCAAATGGTGCTATATCCAATGTTACTCTTCGCCAAGCGGCAACATCTGGTGGAACTGCAACATATGAGGTTTGTGTAATTGCTGATCGCTTTTTGAGAGTCGTGGAACCTGCAGTTTCACACCTGCTGTGCGTCATACAGCTGCCACAATCCATTTGTTATCATTTTTGATGATGGTCCTTGAGAGCTGAGATTGCTTCTTCTTTTATTTTTTCTCCCTGGAATCATCAATGAGTTTATGTGATGATTTTAATTTATGCTGCAGGGGCGATTTGAGATTCTGTCGCTATCTGGTTCGTTTCTGCTGACAGAGGTTGGTGGTCATAGGAGCCGAACTGGTGGGTTGAGTGTTTCGTTAGCTGGACCAGATGGACGTGTTTTGGGTGGTTGTGTTGCTGGGCTTCTTACTGCTGCATCCCCTGTTCAGGTTTGTCTCCTTCGCTAGCAAATCTTTTAATTAGCATTAGTATTAGTATTAGTATGTATGTGCTACCTTATTGTTTATTTTATGAAGTAAATTTTCAAAAAGCACACTCATTCGCCTCTTCAGCAAGACAACTGGTTTTCTGTATCTTTTTCCAATTTACTCACTGTGTTCGGTAATTTCCAAAAAGCACACTCACTGTGTTTGGTATTTTGCTGTAAGCCAACTGCTTAGTTTAAATCCTTTTTTTTTTGGGTGCTTTGGAAAGTAGTTTAAGTCCTCTCGATCTATGAAGCACCAACACTCCAAAAGGGCACAATGTCCACGTATTGGACACGGGGACATGGTGGGGACACGCCCAAATAAGTATTGGACACGACATGTGGCGTGTCCAATAATTTTTATTATTTTTTGATAGTGCACACAGCTGGGGATTGGACACCCCGTGTCCAATAATTTTTATTATTTTTTGATAGGAGACACAGATGGGGTCAAAATGTAATATATTTTTAATTTTGAGGGGTTAATATAAAATTATTCAAAACATTTGGGTTAAACTATAATTATGCCTTTATTTGGACCATGGTAATCTTATACATTCATATATGACATGTTTTCATCAATGGACATGGAAGAAAAGAAAAAATATGTGTGTAAATATGTATTTATATATTTATTTATACACGTGGCATGTCCCCGCCGTGTCCGTACCCCCATTTTTTTAGAATTTCCGTGTCCTGTGTCCGTGTCCGTGTCTATATCCGTATTCTTGTCCGTGCTACATAGCTTTCGATTTCCTATTGCCCTTCCTGATTATACATACAAATATCTTTCTTTGATAAAAGGGGATATATTACTGGTGTTTGACTTTGACTTTGTGTCCATTGACTCCAATAATGATGTGCTTCCTCCTCCATTACAGGTAATCGTGGGCAGTTTCATTGCAGATGGTCGCAAGGAATCGAGGCCTATAAACCAAGCGGAATCACTTTCTGCTCAACCAAAGCTTGCCCCGGGTTTCGGTACAACAGGAGCAAGCAGCCCTCCTTCACATGGGACCCTCAGTGAATCCTCTGGTGGGGCTGGGAGCCCCCTTAACCACAGCACAGGCAACAACACAAACCCCCAAGGCATGTCGAGCATGCCATGGAGGTGATCTTTCAGCGGCTTGGTTTTCCCTCTAATTTGTTGAAGCACGGGCTCTCTATTGTTTATTAGCTAATTCCTTCACCCATGGAGAGATCCGCTTGTAACCGTAGCACAATGCGCTGTTGTAGTGGGCATGGAATAAGAAAAACTTCCGTTAGACCTTGGTGTTGTGGGAAATAGTCAACCTTGTTGTAGTAAACATGTGTTTGTTAGGTTTGTGGTTTTCGAAATTCTGTTGGTTAGGATGTTGATTTAGTTTGCCTATGTTGTCTGTTGTAGTAGCCTGTTGCTCTCAAATGATACCTAACTTTCAACTCTTTCTCCCGTGGTCCCCGTATTAGGGTTCCTTATCTATTCTTCCTCATTCCTTCTCTTAGTTTTGCTTGAATTGATAAGAGTAATTTGCAGTTTCTTCTGCCAGACTACGTCACTGATCTTCTGACGGATGCAATGCCCTCATCATGCCTTCTACATTGGAATATATGTCCTTAACCTTCACGAATCTGCCAATTCTGCACATAAAAAAATGGTGTGATTGTTTTAATGCTGTGTTTCGTTTGGTTTTTGAATTTTTTTTTTGAAAAATAATAGGGGTAATAAGTGAAAAGAGATAGAGAGATAAATGTTAGAAGTAGGGAAATCTAGAGGGAATTTTTGAAAACCAAAGAGAACGAATGTTGGATCTCCGCCCCTGAATTCTGAATTTCCGAGTTCATGGGTATGTAGGACGTGTTTGGGTGAGTTATTTGTACTTGGAATTATTGAGGAGAAAAATAAGTGGAGGAAATGATGAAGAGCATCAAGAAATGATGAAGAAAATCTGAATGAATCCCTAATAAATTTTTGCCACAAATTTAAAGAAGAAATTTGAAAGTTAATTGATAAAGAGAGGAAAAAAAGTAGTATATTGGTGTAAACAGAGTATAAAAATCACTCCTTATAGTATTTGGTTGCAACTTGCAACTTACCCTTCTTTTCCTATCCTGTTGAATTCTCTGATCTTTCGCTCGGTAAAGCCTGTGCATATCCATTTTGTCTGCCGTATGGACTTAAAAGACTAATTTTCTAATGATTTCGTGCCTAAACGCAATATTTTCCACAACATAGTCTAAATAAAGTATTAAACTCCATTTTTCTGAAGCCTTTTTTGGGTACAAAGTTGTTTAGAACGACATCTCACATGTGGTGAATGTGTATGGTCTCATCTCATGTGAGAGGAGCGTCTCAACTAATTGTGCATCAAAAAAATTTTCCTTCTCTCAACAATAATTATGCCTTTAAAATAAGTTTCAAACATGGTCCATCTAGCCAAGTTTATAAAATATTCTAACACAACAAATATTACCAAATCTGTGTAATTTAAATTAGTTGCATTTAGGGATAGCATCAGAGATATTAAGAATGTATAATCATATGGGATTCCGACTTGAATTCAATTTTCTGAACGTTCGCTTACTCAAAAGTGACATCCTTATCACACTTATTTCTTTAACTGACCTAAAAATAAAAAAGCAAAATAATTTCAAGATTACGTATAAACAAGTAAGGAAGTAGAGTTTGAAACTCTATCTTCCCAAAAGGCTTCAACAAAAAATCTACAATCTTCAATCCCAGAAAAATTATGAAAGTCCAAATCATCTAAACCAACAGCTCAAGTGCTATTGAACAACAATTTTGTTCTCTTACCTAGTATTTCAAAAGAAAAAGAATCTATCGCGAAGAATTACTATTGGCCACGAAGAATTACTCTTGGCCGTAAAAAATTACTATTGGTTGCACAGAATTCTTGCAATTCTATGCGGCCAAGAGTAATTCTGTGCAGCCGAAAATAATTATTGGCAGCCAAAAGTAATTTTTTGCTGCCAGAAGTAATTCGGCAAAAGTAATTCTTCATAGCCAAGAGTAATTCTTTGTGAACTTTTAATCTCAGCCATTAGTTTCAATGGTTGAGATGGAGTGTCTTTTTTTGTATTCCTGAAATACTCCCTCTATATATATATTCTTCAAATTATCACATAATCTGAAAAGTTTTGGTATTCTTCTTTTTTTTTTTTTTTTGAAAAATTACTGAGACATTAATGTACAGTTGTTAGGAGTAAATAAACTCACAAGACAATGGTGTAATATGTGCAAAAAGTGTGAGTAGCTCACAAGACAATGGTGTAATATGTGCAAAAAGTGTGAGTAGTTTACTGAAAGGAGGAGAATGAACTTAGATTAAAGTAATCATTTATTACAACAACTTGTCTTTTGTTACGTATGAATGGGCCCGACACCCTTGTTATATACTATAGAAAATTAAATTCAATAAAAAAATTAACTCCAATGTAGAAACACGTGCACATGTATATTTTCGTAGACTTTCAACTCGATGAAGGCGAAAATGAACTATGACTTAAAATTAAGATGCAACAAAATTAATACCTTGGCTGCCACCAACATATTGCATATTGCAATGAATCAAATAACAAAATATATAATTAATCAGTTTTTTTCCATCAATCATTCAATTAGCAATTTGAACACATTTCAAAAAATGAGAGAGAGCAATTTTGGATTCAAAATTGAAATCCAATTTAGAATTAACATGTGAGGAAGAGAGAGACAATCCCAAATCACCGTAATCGTTTTTGACCGAGGAAAATTCGAAAATAAGAAATCGGAATAAGATTAGGAAACACGAATTTTAATTTTTCTTTCATCCTTCTTCTAAATATTCATTCTTTCCAAATATATTTCTAATATGAGAGTCCAAAATATGAAGAATTCAAAAACCGCTGCTCTATATTATATAAATTCCTATCAAGATATTTACATTTTAAAAGACAAACGGAAATTTATGTCTCAACGCCTGTTATTAAACACCCACTCGGTGGTTTAGAACATGTAAATTCAAGTTAACCCGGAGTCTCATATTGATAGAACCACAGTGGTTCTACACATATTATCTTTTCACAGATTTTCACAGTACCAGAAATCCTGAATTAAACTGTATTCAAGCTTACAGCCGAGGACGAAACTGTTGTCAAGTTATGCAGAACAGGATTACATCATCATATGTTCTTACTCTTCTTGGCTCTCTTCAACAAAAACCGTAATGAAAATATCCCAAGAGCAAGAGTCTGCCAAAACCACCCTCTCAAATTTGAAGGATCCACCTTTTTTGCCAGGCGCCACGCATAGATAGCCTCGCCAATATGAAATGCTGTAGAAACTACGAAAACTATTCTTAATACCCACAAAGACCGGAAGAAGAAGAGATGGAAACCTCTAATCAGCGACACAGGTCCAAAATCTGGCCCATATGCAGCAACAAATAGCGCAGTCATTCCAATTATACAGAACAGCCATGGATATATTGTAGGCCCATCCAAGCTTCTCGTTTTCCTCTCTTGCCAGTATGATATGGTGGCAGCCATGCCCTCTCGAGGACTCACCATAGGGACATAACCAAGCTCCGCCTTTGCTTTTAGGATGGAGAAATAATGAGTAACACCAACCTGTGAAGTGGGACATGTATCTAACACGATTAGTATAGAACACAGTGGAAGTCCGTAAAACATGTTTTTCATGTTCTCAGGGCAAGGGGGGAAATGCCATCTCATTCCCTTCATACTTGAAACAAGAAGCAAGTAGAGTATGCTTTTTGAAAAACTAAAAAGTGAACCAATATCCTTCCATCTAACTCAAGTACAACTGTAAAATATGCAATATCATATGCCCTCATGGGGCATAGAGTATATTATAATCTAATCCTGTTGTAGGTATGAATCAAAGTAGCAATATAATGCACTGGCCACTAAAATTGAAGGTGGTGACTAGGGGTATATAACCCTTTATAAGATCAAAGGAGGAATCAATCTCAAACATTTCACCACCTACTGAAGACATGACCTTTGGTGATGGCGGAACACTACAAGACAGGTATCATCACATGACTTACAAGGGAAGACATATACTTGAGTTCATAAATTTCGTTGTGAATGAATATGAACAATTATAGCAGCTATATATTGTTTTCCTTGAAATTATTCGTATGCAGAAAGAAAAATTTTACAAGTCAGAATTTATTCAGAAAAAAACCTAGGAGATTTAGGAGTGAACCTGATACACTTCAGCAGGAAGTATCAATGGTTGAGGAAGCCACCATCGGTTCAACCATGGATATAAGATAGTGTACATTACCCAAAATATCTTTCCGAGAATGAGGGCATGAGGGACAGTTAAGGACATCTTTGGCATGTCATAGTCAAGGCTCTGGAGTAGGGGACAGAGGAACTCAAAACTGTTAACTGGAGAACCTGTAAATTAGAAGAGACATCAGACAGCCTAACAATAACTAGCATCGCTAAAAGTTAAAGGTCAACCACTTGACCATTAATATCTTTAGTTCCCACAAAACATAGTATAAAGTGTCTAGCAAATGGATTGAGACATCACCGTCTGATATGAAGTATGGTTGACCAGCAGCTATTGGACGTCCTTCTCTCTGGGGAATGTCATCCAAGAGTCCCATGCTAGCCAATATTAGGGCCAACACAAGGTTGTCTATGTAAACCCAATCTATCTTCACTCTTTCTTCACCAATTCTGAATGGAAGCAGACCTAACTTCGCAAGATTTATGATGCGGGGTAGGTGTCTCTCCTCACCTGGTCCATATATAGCAGCTGGACGAATTGCACAGGTATATAGATGTCCATTCTTCTTCCTACATGACAGAGAACCATCCTACATAACTATGTGTTACAACCTAGATGAAATTAACTCCTCTTCTTTTTCTTGAACTATATGAAAGTAAGTCAACAAGGAAACTCGTACGTAGGCTTCCCCTTCCCAGCTGCTATTGCAAACCATAAACATGGTCTATAATCTACTTTGTAGCCACATGTTTAAGTTTCCCTTAAGAAAGGATACTTTCATCATGTTAATGTTGGACTATTTAGGCTGTTTTTAGATAACATGATGTTGAGAAGTGAGAAGAGCTATTCAATAACCTGATAACCTCAATACAATAATTGGAAGAAGGATGCCATACATTCCAAGAAAACCCTCTAAATGTGAAGGGGCCCATTAAGAATCTTTTGAAAAAACTATTTTCTAGCTCTGATTGTAAGGATTTTCAAGGTTAAAAGTGAAGAGATTCAAACTATCCATAAGAAAATTGAATGACTTTCCTAAAGTCTGAACATAGGTGATGCCCTCTAGATCTGCTATGAAGGCATTGCATGCTTACCTAGGGGTATGTACAATTTAACCTCTACTTAATGGCTAACAATACAATCTCTTACTTACTTGAAAGGCCGCCCGTTGCTCTTTAGAACCAACTGTTCAGCAACACATTTGCTGCGGCTGTATGGATCAACATGATCGTCTAGAGGGAAGTAGGGCAAGCTTTCATTGCCATTGACAATCTCTTTTCCCCCAAAGACAACATTGCACGTGCTCACGTAAACAAGCCTCTTGATCCCTAGCTCAACACATGAATCCAAGACATGGCACGTTCCATTTATATTCACCTCATCAATACGGCCATATTGGAGCATTTCCTTTCCGGACATGCCATAAGAAGCAAGGTGAAAAACACAATCTGCCCCACGTAACGCTTTTTGGACATCTTGTTTGCAACTGACATCTCCTATCAGTATCAGAATTTGGCCAAATTTAAGTTGCAGCTAAAGTGATTGGCAGACTGGTAGTTAATATAGGATACCAAAGGCAATCCTCAACATTTAGAGAGCGACAGCTTAATGAACCAGCAGGGTAAACTGCAAAAAAGGAAAAATAAAATTTTTTTCCCCCTTCCAAATGTGGGAATACAAGTGGGGTTATAGGAGTAGCTGGTCTGAGAAGCAAGCAAAGAAAGATGGTTTTCAAGTATCCTTGCAACGAACAACCATATGACCAGAGCTTCTTTTTCAATCTCAACAAACAAGAGAAGAAAATGAAGCCTAAACAATCACCTTCAATCTTTATAGCACAAAGACAACCCTATTTAGAGAAGGGAAAAGGCACAAAAAGAAAACGCAAGTAAGATTTTCACTTTGTACGAGAAAAAGTGTTATCATCAAAACCAATTGCATTGTCCTAAGACTACTATTTTTATGTGCAGGAAGTTTGTTGCAAATACAAGAATATCTGATAGATGGTGATTTCACAAATTTCTGTGAGATAAAAGGCATACACCGCATACTTCTTGTATTAAACAGATTTTGAAGCAGATATATCTTGCTGATGAACATGTATTTGTGGATAAAAAATCCAAGAGGGGGAAGAACGATTGCATGCAGCTGAAGCTCCCAAGTGCTTCACTCGATTGCTGAGAAAATGAAGGAAAGAAATGAGGAACTGATGCTTCGTTCCATCTTTAGTCCAGAAGATAAGAGCCAAATTCCTCGGATCAGCTTTACCTAATTTTGTTATTAGGCTTCATTGGACAAGATCTCGACACTTGCAGGAACCAATACATTTTACGTTACAACAAACGCATTACTATATTATTTTCCTGATTCCCACTGTAACCAAAAGCCCATTGGATCTAAATCAAGGGCAACTACTTATGCTAAAACGATGACTAAATTGGGGTACTGTAATTGCACAGTTCAAAAAGTGGAAACCATGCTTTTCACAGTTCAAACTTCAGAGTGGAATAGACGACGAATTTAGTCTTTAGGTAAATCAAAGAGGAAACGAACGGCTAGACAAGAACTTGTACTCCATGAAAAACTCACGATCAACAAAAACAAGAACTTGTAATCGAAGAAAGATTCAAGATCAAATTAGTTGGATCAAAATTACTGTATAACGTAGTAAAAGATTGTAATTGAAGCATCTGAAACAAATAATTAAAGAATAATGTTACCAAATTCGGAGATTCATAACCCAAATCGTCGTAAAGAAGAAAGAGCATCGATATCAGAATGGTTGGATGAATAGATACATACATACTCCTAGATGGATGGGGAGAGAAAAGGAAGGAACCTGGTATTAAGTGGACGCCGTTTTTGAGGAGATGGGTGGACCAGGGTGAGGTTGTTCGAAGGTCCAACACCCGAACCTGGTGTGCGCCCCTTCTTAACAGCTCAAGGCATAGAGCAGACCCGACACAACCCAACCCTCCACTCACCACGAACGTCTTTCTCTCTATCCCCTCGTTCTCGCTCAAATGCATCTTCTTTCTCTCTCTCTTAAACTCCCTCTCCCTCTCTTGAAAATAGTACTCTTATCAGTTCAATACGTGCTAATGCTGTTCCTTTCTTGGTTCCTCCGATACAGAGAACTCATGGAAGGTGAAGGGGTGCGCTCTCTCTCCCTCTCCCTCTCTCTCTCTCTCTCTGTTCTATGTTTTTCTTTTGGATGCGCTGGAAGGTGTCCGTGTTCCGTATCGCCTCAATGTCAACCCCTTTCCCTTTCATAAAGAATGGAAAATTGCGGATAAAAAAAAAAGAAAGGGAAAATCCGTAAGGTAACGCCACAGCTAAACCTTTCTCACCCTCCCCAAAGTTGAAGGAATATCACCTCCTTTTTCAAGAAGTATTTATAGTAATATGACTGATTTTTAATTACCCCCCCAAAAAAAAATTGACTGATTTAGATTTGGATAATGTGCTGGTGGGCTCCTCCCAAATTTTGATATTAATAGGAGTATTAGTGTATTATTACGTGTTCAATTAAAATCCTATGTATATGAGAAATAATTAGTAAACTTATCTATATAGTTTGATTGGGAGATGGTGCTGTAAAGTAGTGTGCGCCGTGCTGCGCACTTTTGAACCGTCAGATCGTGCATCTGACGGCTCGAATCTTATCTCTGCAATGAACGGCTCTCATTTGTTAGTTGCGAAGATGAAATTTGAGATGTTGGATGCATGATTCGACAGCTCGGAGGTGCGCAGCACGATGTTGTGCACCTCACTGCACAAAACCAACCCAAAATCCAGTTTGGTACTACAAATTTGAATTGATTTCCGATTCAATCAATTTTCTTCTACTTAATTTTTAAAATCTTAATATTTTTTTCATAATGTAATCGAAATATGTATGCCCCATATCCAGTGGTGTAGAAAATCAATTTTATGATTGAGAAGAATGGGACCAAACATAACCCCATTTTCAGTGTTTTGATATAGTTCTTATATGTTGATATATGGAGTTTGAACATTGGTTGTTTATTGAAGTTGTACGTCGGTTTTAACTGGGGAGCTGTAGTTTTTTTTTTTTTTTTTGTGATTAAGTTCTCACGTCATTACACAAAAATAAAAAATCATGATCAAAATCTTAATTAAGTTTATTAAGAAAATAATAATCCAAAATAAATAAATATTTTTGAATTCTTTTGTCTTCATTCAAAAATATTATAGGTTGATTCATAATTTTTTATTTTATAAATTTCTCTCGTCGGGTGACTCGGGTCGAATGAATAATTCAAAAATAGACTAAAAAAAGGTAAACATGAATTTTTCTGAATAAAGAAAAAAAAATAATTCAACTTAATTTATTAAGCCAAAATGGATTTCTACTTTGCGAAAATTAAACTGCTACTACTTTCTACCGGACTTCGGGATGGTGTTGTGCACCGTGCTGCGCACCTCTGAGCTGTCGGATTCTCGAATCTCATCTCTACAATCAACGATCGAGAACCGTTCATTGCCGAGATGAAATTTGAGCTGTCGAATGCACGATCCGACGATTAGGAGGTGTGCAACACAGTGCTGCGCACGCTACTACACAACACCGTCCCCAATTGCTTTCTACGTATGGTGGAAAGTAGAAATACCTACCCAAGGGTTAAAGTGGGATCCACCAAAATAGTTTTCCACTATGAGTTAGGCTCTGTTTGGAACCTAGGGAAAAGAAAAGAAAAGGGAAGAAAAATGAGAGAAAAATAAGAGGGAAAATTTACTATTCATTAACTTATAATCTTTATTTTCTTCTTTTTTTCATTTCTAACCAGACAATAAAAAGAAAAATTCTTTAATTTTTCTTTCTTTTCCCTGAGTTCCAAACAATGGCATTATCATTTCATTTCCCTCTGCTTTAGTATAAGCATTTTAATACCTCTTCGGTTGGCTTTGGTTTAGTGGACGTCCGGACGCAATGCGGTAATCGGGTAATCCGGAGAAAACATTTTCTCCACTTTTAATATGTGATGCATAGAAACCTAACACCTCCATCCAAATTCGTTAGAGTAGATTTAAATGCATGAGGATGATGCGTGTCTAATTCTTATGCTCAAGAGCTTATACGTGGGAACATTGAGTTTTAACACCTACCAAATTCCTAGGTATCAGGAGAACTTTACGACTATTTCATCCACCAGAATCGCCCATGTGGGATTTAGGTAGAATACGAGTGAGAGAGAGAGAATTTGAATGAGCTTGAGATACTAAGGGAAAACCTTGGAGGAAGAAGACGAAGAAGGAATTGAGAGGAACCCTTTGCTAGAATCTGTACTTGGTCTACCCATTAGGTAAATTTGTGCATATCTACACTTATTATAGCTCCCTCTCCCCGTTTAATTTCTGGGATTCATACATCTGTAACTTTAGAATACCACAATAGACATGGACTCAGAGATGGGTTGGGTTCTTGAAGATGCATGGCCCCTAGCTTATAAATCATAGGATTAATTCATGGCACATGAAGTCTTAGAAATTTCTTTTCTCATATTGGATCCCTTTGTTATGTGATTTGGAAGCTTTAGAACTGAGTTTAGGGTATGTTCAATGGGGTTCCTAGAACAGTATACTGTCCTGTTTCACTTTCTAACTTTTTACGCTGATTTATTTTGAGCCTTCTATTAGGACTTCCTAACAATGCTACAGAAATATTGGGGCAGATGTATATATTTCCTAAAAAAAAAGCCTTTTCCAAAAGCTAACAGTGAATACTCTACAGTGCATACTTTTGTTTTGTTTTTTACCGGATGCCTAGGCCAGCTTGCGCGCACATCGAACTAGTATCGGGTCGAGGCCTTGAAGTTAATGATCAGGCAAATCCTTTGCCTCAAGTGGCCCAAATGTTTGGAATATGTGGCTTCCGTGAGAATCAAACATGAGATTGTCTCATGGACAAACACTTATTAGCGTTCTCATGCCCACTTGGCCAAACCCTACCCTTAGGTTATCTTCAACGGTGTGTGATCAGTTAGTTTGTATAATTGAACATTTGAACTATTTTGGTTTTAATCTTTTTCTCTATTGTGGATATGTTTGCATGTAGACACCCATTTGGCCAGGAGTGGAAGGAACTGGTCCTTTATTGTCTAGTTCTCTTTCCTTATTTATCATGGACCTATTCTGTTCATTTCATTTTATGTTCATAAATATTACAAGTTCTTCTTGTGTGACATTAAGAATTGATTGACACAGTATGTGATTGTCATTGCCCTTGATGATCTTACCTTGGAAGTTTTACAAAACACAGCTAGGCAGATATAATTTCAAGTTGCACTCTTGGAATTTCAAGTTGCACTCTCGGAATCCCCTCCCTCATAACACTAGACAAGAGATTTGGTGAAGAAGGTGAAAAGGATTATATAAGGATTTGTTGGAGACTATGGAAAGAAACGATTCGCTTTTCAATGAAAACTCATCGGCGAAGGTTCAAGAGGCATTAGATAAAGGGCAGCACGTTGATCCTTCTGAAATGTCACTGGTCCCAAGTGCAAGCGGTTTGGATAGGCCCTTCATGATGCCCCTATTGCCAGTCCCAAATTCGGAGACTTTTAACTCAAAGGCATCTATTGTCTTATCTGGAACAGCTAGAAGAGGGGTAACCGGACCAGCTGTTGGAGTAGTGGACATTGGGGTCAGCAAATACGCATACTTCTTTCGAGTTGCTCTGCCTGGGGTCAGAAAGGATCCTGGTTTGTTTGTCTCGTTTCCTTAAATTTTTTGCTTCATTTAAGCATTAATGTAAGATATTATTGTGTGTAGTGTTATTGAATTATTCCTGCTTACCACCAGACTACTCCCTTCAGTTACTGGAGATTAAAATGCGAAATTCTCCTTACTGCCTAGTTCTAAAAGTTTGGAAAACTTCGAAGTAAAACTGCTTATGAGGCAAGCACTGAGCAGGATGTCCTCTACACTTTGGAAATCCCTAAATGCCAAATAGATTGTCTGGAGGTCAAACCTACAAAATCAGACACTGAATATGAACAATATTACAATTCTCAAACGATTGTGTGAGCTTCTGAGTTTGCATGGCACATAGGGTACAAAGACATTTTGACAAGGATGGATATACAGGAAGTGTATGTACATTTGTGGAATTAAATTTCCATTGTGCAAAACAAATATTCTAGCCTAATACAAGGTAGGTCACTGGGTCTAGAGCATGCCTTTGCGGGGCAATTTCTTTACCCCGCTGACGACTCACAGGGCTACAGACATTATTGCTTTGTGAGAAAACTCGCTGTAAAGAAATTGGATAAGAACATCCTGCTGCATCTTAACGCCTACAGTTGTTGGATACAAGTGGTATTGTCAGTTAATAGATCTGCGTTCCTGAGGATTACCAATTGGTTTTTCAGTAACCACTCTCTTGTTAAATGTGCTCTTGTAATGATGTCAGACTGGGAATTATAATTAGTTGCTGACTTGCTGTATGGTGCATTTGTGCTTAGCTTAACTTCGTTTTTGCATTTAGTTAGTAACCTGAAGACAGGCATCTGGTGACAGGCATCTGGTATGGTCTTCTAGTTTCCTTCTTTCCCAAGGTAAAGGGAAAAAACGGATGAGTTTCATTTCAGAAATTCCTGCTTTTGCTTTCTTTTCCCGTTGCGGCAATAGGAAACACGTTGAGCAGATGGATCAGGAAAGAGCTTTCAAACAAAGAAAGAGTATCTCAGTTTCCTTATCTAGACTAGATATTTAGATTGACTATGTACTGATATCTTCGATCTTTTTCGTCCCACTTTGATGAAGAGCTTTCAAACCACGAAAGAGTAATGCACTTGCCTTAGTACACGAAAGAGTAATGCACTTGCCGTAGTACAAATACTTGCCTTAGTACAGGTATGTCTGAACTTTTTCTTCTCGCTTTGATACTTAATGAGATTATTTGCATTCTCCATATGTCAAGCAGGTTTATTCAGCTGTGAGATTGAACGCGAAGGAAAGGTCCATGTACGCGGTGTGACATCAACTGGCGGAGAAACTGTTTCGAGACATTCTCGCATTTATGAAATGAAGTTTCAGCAACAATGCCCACCTGGACCATTCACAATTTCGTTCAGTCTCCCAGGTTCTGTAGATCCGAGGCTTTTTTCACCTAACTTCAGATCTGATGGCATTCTGGAAGGTGTAATCATGAAATATGAGTAAATATTGGCTGTTCAGTTGCGGGGCTAACGGTCGCAACCTTGTAAATAAGACATCCATCTTGCACATTTTGGGTTGAAGATGTACATAGTGTGCCTGCTTGGTCCAGGTGATCAATGCTGTGCATGAGCCTTGTGGTCTGTCTAAAACGATGTCCGTGGACTCAGGATTTTGGGTTGATGATTTTCCTCGAGAAGAAAAATCATCTTGGGTTTTCTGGCACATTTTCATCTACATTTATTTTCGTGCAAGTTACCTGGAAGTCCATTAAAACTAGTTGGGGTACGTTAAGAGTATGGAGTTTGGTTCAATCTGGAGAGTCTAAGCCATTTCTTTGGCATGATTGAATAATTTTGTTGGGCAATGGCAGATTAGGCAAGCGTTTTGCCATCAATAATTTTTTTCATCCCTAGCTTTCCGCACATCGCAATTTGTAGAGCTGAAATCTGGGCCACACATGGAGTGGCATTATTTGCTTCCCATTTGCTTAGAAGGGATTGTGTGTTGACAATCTTCTCATCATCCGTGAAAATTTCTACTCCTATATGCCTATCAACCTCTTATATTGAATGAATGTGATGAGACGTCGTCTTGCAGGAGTTGGATATAAGAGCATCCGAATAGAAAAATATAACACTCTCATAATTAAGAGTGGCTGGTTAAAATTTAGCTAGCTAGGGAATGTGCAGAAAATAACTTGAATGGATTAGCCATGGTTTGTTGTCAAGCACCAAGGATGCAAACAACTCTTTACATAAGCAGCTAACATCGTACTACTATCGAGCATTTCTATGGTTCACTAGCCAAATGGCTAGCTGTTGCTATAGTAATAATACTTTGAAAGTGTGAGTTGTTCTTACTATACAACTTTCTTTATTACGGAGTATTTTTTTACAAATTTGCCTTTGTTTAGTTTGTAATGGAATTGCAATACATGTGAGAGAAGTGGAAATTAATGAAGCAGGAGGAAATAAAACATGAACTCTATGGCAAAGAGAGGTTAATAGGGCCATTAAGCATTGTTGGTCAGAGGTCACTAGTGAAATGGCAGGAGGACCTCTCTGAATGTGACATCTTAATTGAAATATTTTCTAAACTTTTTATGATCGGTGCAAGAATGAGTATTACTGATACTTTTGGAACACCGTTATGTGATGTCGCAGAACCACTACTGACAAAGAGACTAATGTCTAAGACATTGTTACCAATAGTATAATATGCAGTAATAAAGGTTTTTTTGGGAAGTAAATTGGTTAGATTTAAAAACTGGAGGATAAAAATCTGAAAAAACTAAGGCTTTATTTGGAACCTATAAAAAGTGAAAGAAAAGAAAGAAAATAAAAAAAATTTCTTAGGAGTTGTTTGGTTCTTATCTAAGGAAAAGGAAAAAAGGAAAAAAGAAAAGAAAGAAAAGTTTGGAGTAGATGCTCATGAAAATGGAGAAACAAGGGCGTCATAATTTGAACTTTTGAAGAACCAAAATTTTCATTTTCTTCTTGAAGCCAAATAAGAGAAAATCATTTTCTTCCTAATTTCTTTTCCTTTTCTATTTATAACCAAACAAGAGAAAAGAATTGACTTTCTTTCCATTTCAATTTCTCTTTTATTTTCCTTTCATTTCCTTCCCACAAGTTACAAACAGAGGTAAATGTATGTGTCAGCCAGCCCCAACAGTAGCAACCGATCACATTCAGCAACCACCCCAAAATCTTGATCTAAATCGAAAGCAGCTCGAGCGTCGACGGTCAGCGCCTCCGGCAACGATAAGAACAAGTACCCTCTCTTTCTCGATGTGTTTTGTGTGTGCGTGTAGTCGTCGTCGTCTCTTTCTCTTTCTGTTTGTTGTTTTGACGGGTAATTTTGATTCTTAAACTTACCTTGCATGTTGAGCTGACCTTGGTATGTCTTCTTTTTTGTTGTCATCTTTGCTATCGCCGTTCCTTCTTCATGAGAATTGCTTTTAAATTTGTGTCACGGTAACTGGATTTTGTTTAGCAATTCGCAGAACCGATTCTGTGAACCAAAAATCGCCGCCTTCATGCACATGACAACATTGCATGCACATGCATTTCCCGGCTTCTAATTCCACTTGTTATCTGTGTGTGCTTTTTGTTCATTTTGGATAGATAATCTTCATTTCTTCTGTTATATTTTGATGGTAATGCGAGTGGCTAGTTTATTTAAGTGTTACCCCTTTGTTGGTAATGTTAGGAATCGAAGTCATTGTAGCTTGCAAGTCTTTGAACATATCTGGGACCATTTTAGTTCCGGTTATGCTAAATTTTCCTATTCTTTTTAGTTTGGTTTTAGCTGAGTTTATATCTTCTTGTCTCAAGGCGTTAAATTTGCTAACCTATGGGTTCAGATATAACTTATAGGGCCCTAACTTATAAGCTTAATTAATTAATTATTCAAGTTGTGATCAACAACTAATTTCTTGCGAAACTTGTACTTTTCTTCTAGACGGGGGAGGAAAATTGGAATTAAACTAGTATCTGTCTAAGATTTGTTCTCTTTCCTAGTTATGTTGGTAGAGGTTCTTTCAGCTAAGACGGGAAAATATCCTCTTAGGGTCTCCTAGTATTATTCATCATGGAATCTTCTAGTCTTCATGTTTAGATATGTTTCCGTTCATGCCAAATGATTACTATGTTAACTTATATTTTTGGGGGGTTTTTTTCCCCATCTGCTTTTGGTTTTCGGGATTTTTCTTGATTTGTTGACGTGATCATCATCCTTCATACGAGACTATATGAATTTGTTTAGTAGCAAAAGCAATAATTGTGTGGGCTATGAATTGTAGAACTCTTAAGATGGGTCACATTACAAATCCAAAATGTACATAGTTGTGTACTTGTGTTCTACTTTTAGCTTCTAGATATATCAAATGAGTTTCTCTTTGATGGCAGTTTGATCACAATCAAAAAACTTAAGCTATTAGATGGAGAGGTCCCAACATTGAATTAATTGATTACCCCTACCATATTCAACCCCTGTGGGACCTAATATCTGAAATTGGGAATTGGAAAATAAAGTGCATGATATTTATCTCAAGGGTTTATGGAATCCACACTATTTCCTCTTTGTTATTCTTTGGTTTTTGCGTCGCAACCATACTTGTTACATCATCTGTTATTTATTGTGACTCTAAGATATGAATATAAGATAGTTTGAGTGCTATGTCTGACAAATCGGCCTGTCCAAACATGACACCTGTAGATGCACAATCTGGTTCTCTGTTATGGATAACCATTTACGTTGCAGATATTCGGTATTCATTGTCCATCAGGGCTTCTACGGTCTTCTTTCCTTTAGGGGCGGGAATGATGGTATTATACCATAGAAGGGACTCTCCTTACTATTAAACATGGCTGTAGCTGCAGTTTCTTAGCCTAGAGTGTGTGCAGTATGCTTATTTATGGTATTCATAGATGCATCTTCAGTTGGTATGTCCTATAAATGGGTTCCGACCTGGATGGTCTCGTTGCATTACATTTTGTTTTCTGCATTACTGCAAGTTTTTTATGGTTCGTGCACATTTATTACCGTGGGGATTTGTATCTGATTGCTATGATCTTATTCAATATGGCTTCCGTATTGAAAAAATTCTTATCGAACAAGACTTCCTACTAGCTAGTCTAGGAATGACAACTGTAACATGAGGTTCAAGAAGCCAGCAAATATCTATACTAATCTGTTTTAGGTCATTGTGTTTGGAGTCTTGGAGCCTTAAGATACAAGAGACAACTTCGTTTATGAGTCCCGATACTTCTATAGTACTCCCTCCGTCCCAAAATGTTAGCCTGGTTTACAAAACGAGAACTAAAAAAAATGCATTTCTTTTTAGAAAAATTCTCACTTTTTTCATAAATTAAAAGAACTTGTCAAGATCTGACATATGTTTGGTGACAAAGTTTCTTTTTCCAATAACCTAGAAACTGTGAAGTCTGGTCAATCTGACTTATGTTTTCAGCATACTTTGCTGTTCTGGATTTCTAGTTGAACTTATTGTGCCAAACTTTACAGGATGCCTTTATGTATAAATTACTGTATTAACTCAGCTATTGAATACATTTGTTCTTGCACTCCTGTCACATTGCATGACTTGGTCTATTGCTTGTCGTGGAAGCTTTTAGGATTCAAATTTCAACTGGCTTCCATAGGGTTATACATTTTTCTTTCTGTTCCTGTTATCTTGCTTTGTTTCGTAATGCATGATTCCTTCCTTCCTTTTCTCCTTAATATACAAGACCATTTCTCCAGTTACGTAGATGAGCATTTTATCGCACTTTTGTGAATTGTAATTCCCACCTTACTTTTTGTTGCATGCATCCACATTTAGTCTTTTCCGAAGACAATGTCGAGTTTAAATAGCAAAAAGTAGAATGTGAATAAGATCGCCTTCATGTTAGATTCTTCCCTAATGCGCTATCTTCATTGTACGCAGGTTTTAATTTTTAAGTACGAACCTGGAAACTGTATACATGCTTTTGTTTCTATAGCTGCCTTAACTAGATGCACAATTATTGCTTTGCCCACATTGTATTGAATCCAAGTCATCACGTTTATTTTTGCAAAAGTGGGGCCATTTCTAATGATAAAAACCTCAGGCAGCCACACATCGTTCACATAATTGCCAAGATGAGGTATCTAGCACTCCCGACAACCTTGATTAATGGCAAACAGCCATGGGGAAGGCCTTGAAGGCTAATATTGTCCATCAATATAAGATTGGAGCCTAAAGGTTTCATTTTGGGGGCTAAAATAAGTTTCATTATTACTATCAGAGTTTATGTGTATAGTATGCCCAAAGCTTTTGGTCAATACCTATGGAAAAGAGTTGAGAATCAAATGCTTGTCTACAGATCCCATTCTCTGAAAATCGACATGGAGCACCAGGCAGAGAAGCCAGCTGCAGTTTTGACTGGAACAGCGAAGGCAGGGCGAATTGGACCACCTCTTGGTACTGTTGACATTGGCCAGAGTGAAAGTGCCTACATTTTTCGGGTTGCTTTGCCTGGTGTGCATCAGCATGACAGTAAGTTTCCTGTCCTGCTTGTTTATCAGTAGATGGCAGCAGATATATACATGTGTCCTGCGTGTGTGTGCATGAGTGCATGCGTGTTCGTATTTTGTAATGCCAACGTTCACAAGGATGCAAACAACCCGTTTTTCTTTCCTTGGTGCTAAAATTGAGAACTTCATCAGTAGTAAGGATCGTTTTGACTTAAGTCAGTGATGGGGATATGTACGAAAGGGAGATAGATGAGAGGAGTTTCCCTCAGACAATGAGACGGGGGAAGAGGGAAGGGGAATAGACTTTAAACGAAACAATCAAGCACAAAGACTTCAAATGGGAAAAACAAAAAACCAAAGGACAGGAAAATCTATTACATACTTCTAGGCACTAAGACAAGTGACAAGAATGACTGAAATCCGGCTCCAATCCTGCACAGTTCAATGCAAGCCTGCACCTGGTCTGGTCTGCACCCCTACATAATTCACTTGGAAAACTAGCAATACTTAACTGTATTTTTTTATCTTGGAGGATAACTCATGAATAAAGCGCAATAATCTTCACCCTTTGAGCGCTAAAAATCAGCGTTGATATCATCCCAAAGAGACAGGCAGAAGAAAATATCTCGAGGATTTGGCAAAGGCAGCCTGATGAGCAAAAGAAAACTTGTGCATAGGCAAAGTGAACTTTGGCTCACTATAGTGGCTGCATTTTGTAGTGGGATCTGGATTCAGAACATTGGGTTCAAGAGAAATAGAAACATTGTAACATATGGGCGCAAGGGCCGAATAAGAGGCCTTAGGATCTGTTGGGCCCGGCGTGCCCCTATGGATTTGGTTATATTTGCGGGTGCGATGTCGAATGCCATAAAAGACTTAATTGAAACCCTTCCTACCACCAATTGGTTTTAGAAGAGATGGTGGAAAAGTGGTCCGACAGGATCAAAGCCCACAAAGAAGCCCCTTGATGCCATCAGTATAGAGTATATTAAATATTTCACCTCAGCTAAGTTGAAAATGGAATCACCCAAAAAAGAGTAGTACAAGTAGATGCCTCTGATAATGCTTTGGTAAATTCTGACATTCTCTCTGAAGAATAACGAAAGAACAAAAAAAAAACAAAGAGAGAGGACGTGACTAACTGCATATTGTTTGTCATCGCAGGTAATCTGAGGTGTAATGTTCAAGCTGATGGTAGAGTCAATATTGATGCGCTAGTGAGAGATTCTGCACTTTTGAATGATATGAGTTGCTATGAAATGAAAGTTGAGCAACTGTGTCCGCGCGGACCGTTCTCTGTGGCTTTTAATTTGCCTGGACCTGTTGATCCCAGGCTATGCTCTTTGAACTTTAGGCCTGATGGTATCTTGGAGGTGGTTGTAAAAGCCAAGATGGGATGATTGCTTCCTTTCTCAATCTCTTTTTGAAGCCGAGTGCAATGTTCTGAGACTTTTTTTTTAAACTCATTTTCAATGGTTGGTTGTGAAACAGAGATGTTGTATTTGGCGTAGTACCTCAGTCATCATTATGGGTAGTACCTCAGTCATCATTATGGAATTCAAGGTTTTAGTCCTAATTGAATTCATTTTTGTGTACTTTTTTCCAGTTCTGATTTCCCATTTTAAACTCTCAAACTCAACCCAAACCTCTACGCCTCAAACCAAACCCAAACCTGGACTACATCTACGCTTCTACGCCTCCCTCAGCTTCACCCGCTATGCCACCGTCACCTACAATAGCTTCTTTGTCTAGATCGCCGGCAGTAACAACGGGTGTCAGTGGAATTTCACAATAGCTTCTTTGTCTAGATCGCCGGCAGTAACAACGGGTGTCAGTGGAATTTAGACATATGTATTCACATTATATACAGACATAAACATAACCCATCTCTCTCACCAAATGGGTTCAATCTATGGCATGTTGATTCCAATTTCTTCAATCAGTGGCAGCTCGTCCTTGAACTTGGAATCTGTCCGTGATTTCGCCTTAAATGTTAGCAAATTGTGGAGCCGACAAGGATATGGAAGCCACCGATAGTTCTTGGATTTCGCCTTAAATGTTAGCAGATTGTGGAGCCGACAAGGATATGGAAGCCACCGATAGTTGGTAGAGCTACGAAGCTTTGTTGTATTCAAGATTGAAATTTTGAGGGCCTCACAAATAGCTCTCTCTCTCTCTCTCTCTCTCTTATATAAATCGCTAAAGTTCGAACCTAGTTTTGCTATCTCTCTTAAAACTCCTCCTTTTTTCATGATCAGAAACTGTTAACCTAGGTTTCGCCACTAGAAAGCGCCCATGGACGAATCGAAGATGAAGAGAGGTATTGTGATTTGTCGGATAAGGGAGAGTGAGAGGATGGGGACAAGGAGAAGAGGGGGTAAAGGGTTATATTTGTATGTAACCAATGAAGGGTATTTTTGTCCAAACAAAAATATTCGCCCTAGATATCCAACATTATTTAACGGACATTTAACAGAAGGGATCCATTTGGGTAATGTTTATAGAGGGGGTCAGAGTGGGTGATTTTAAAATTTAAGGGGTGTCTGTGAAAAATAGGTATAAATGAGGGAGTCTCTGTATAATTTCACCTCATTTAAATTTAGAAACAAAAATAAAATATGGGGGCGGTTATTCGCAGCCTCGTATTTTCTCCCTTAGCCCGTTAAAAATTTTCAACTATACTCAACAATTAGTTACCGAAATTGAGATACATTTTCTCCATCTAATTACCGAAATATAATCTTTTTTTCAACAGCTATTTATTAAAAATGTATGTTCGGCAGTTGTTTACCGGAGGTTGAACATATTTTTGACATGTAGTTACCGAAATATAATCTTGTTTTCAACAGCTATTTACCGAAATGTTATGTATGATTTTCAACAACTATTTACCAAAATGTAGTGGGCTAAGGGAGAAAATACAGGGCTGCGAATAGTTGCCTCCTAAAATATCCGATTCCTTGTCAACACAATTACCAAAGTAATTTTTATGATTGCACATCATTGGGCCGGGCCGGCTCAACCCGCCAAGTCACTACCCAAGTCCGTCCATGGGTTGGGCCGATCAGGCTTTTTCTTTTTACAGACCGGGTGGGCGAGGCTATCCGAGCTACCTACCATAAATTGAAGCTCGGGCCCAGCCCACGGTCTAGCCCAATTGACGGGTTGACAGGTCAAAAACCGGACGGACTTAAATTTCCTTGGGCAAGAGAAAAAAGAAAGAATTTTATAGGATTTCGGGCTAATGGGCGGGTACCACGAGCGAGCCTACGGGCGGACCAAGTAAAAATTTATAGGCCCAAGGCCGCCCATTACAAACTAGGAGCCGGGCTAGCCTGCCCATTTCACGAGCTCGAATCGAGTTAAAGTCCAATGGGCTAGGCGGGCTTCGGACGGGCCACGGGAGAATAAACCAGCGCCTTGAGCTTTGAGTTCACTGGAATTACAATAACTGATCTTTCTCTTGTGCCAAATTGCCAATTGACAAACAAGAAGGGGTCCACGTGGTGTGAAATTATTCAGTAGTCTGCAAGAACTGTCAGATCTTGTTTCGGATCATTATTCTGAAGTTTGGGAGCACCGTCACATTTTGCTCTGAACTACTTCACAATCACATATTGTCGTGAGTACACAACTTGTAAGTGTATGGATCTTACATAGATATGTGGTTCTGGGAAAGATTTGGAGCACCACGTGTTGGTGCTCCCAGACTATTAAGGGTGGATTTGGCTTTTTAAGTGAAATAGTAACATACTCTCTCTTTTTTTGTCTTTATTAAAAAAATTCGTATTTTTTAGTTTTGCGTTTAACTTTTGTGACTCATCGATTCGTATCGGCGAAATGAATCAAAAAAGTATAAAATTTTGATCAAAACTTATAATTGTTTATAAAAAAAACAAAAAAAAAAGTACAAAAAATTGTCAAATTGATTTATTTTGGTCTTTATTAAAAAAAATTGAGTTTCAATCAAAATTTTAACTTTTCCAATTCTTTTCAATGAGACGAATCAATTAATCACAAAAATTTGACTCAAAAAAAAAAATTCAAATAAAGACAAAAATAAGTTACTAAAATTTTCAATCCAAATCCACCCTAAATATAACTCGACACACGATTGAAAGGAAGGGTTTTGCTTGTTAGTAGCAAGCGTATTCTTGTACCCGAAAACAATAGTTATTGGTCAGTTAATTGGATCGACTCATTGACGTAATTCCCTATCATCAACTAGAATTAAACAATTCTTTTAAAAGTCAACATAAATGGGTCCACACGGACCTTAAATCCGGGGTCATGTTATCTGTAATTGGATCAATTCATTGACGTAATTTCTTATCCTTATCTGAAATAACTACAAACACGTCTTTAAAATATGTCATTATCATGTGAGATTCTTTAACAACAGAATTTGGGAAAATGACGGCCAATGACGTTTTTTGATAATTAATACCCGTCAAGGACATTTTTAGCATTAATAAATGTTCTAAGCATGTCCTTGGCGGGTATTAATTATCAAAACACGTCATGAACCGTCATTTTCCCTTTAGTCAAGTCGTCATTTTCCCTTTAGTCAAGCGTGTATATATATAAGACCTGGAGTCTTGTGCGAGCTCATTTGCCCTCTCCAATCTAGTTTTTTATCCGGTTGTAGTGGGATTGATAATGTTACTATTGTGCAAGAAGTTTTTTTTTTTTTTTTGCAACAACGATAACAGGTGATATTATAGATTCAAGAAACAATACATCAAGAGGAAACTCTATCCCTAAACAAGGGATCAAGAAACCAAATAGGAGGGGACTCAGTACAAAGACTATACCCATCTCCAACTAAACTCATTGCTCCAAACAGATGAAGCACTGCAGAAAATAACCAAAAACACCCACATAGGGGTGATAGAAGCCCCACAAACAGGGAGAAATCCCACACAGGGGACACCAAAGAAAAGAACCAGAAAAAAAGAGAAAAATCGGTAACGGAACCGAACGGAGTCCGTCGTACCGGAGCAGACTTCATCCACTCACCTAGATCTCCCACTCCGGCGGGAGGAGAACGCCTCCGACAACCACGATTTGCAGGCCACTACATCCAAAAGCCGTTGGACTGCACGGCAGAAGAGACGGAGGAGGGGCGGCGGATGGTGGTTTGGAGATGAGGACGATGAGGTTGAAGGGGAAAAGAGAGAAAACTTTCGAGATCTATAATCGAGAGATTGAAAAATCCCACGAGGGGTAGAAATCCCTCCCCTCCCGTCACCCATTGGGGCATAAAACCCTGGGAGGGAGGGGAAGAAGAGAAATGGGGGCGACGACTTCTTTAGGGTTAGAGAGAGAGGGGAGAGGAGTCCAATCAATAGTGTTTGCCAAAGTGCCCTCCTCACTATTGTGCAAGAAGTTACTCACCGTTTTAATGTTATGAAAGGTGCTAAAGGCCACATGGTTATTAATTAAACTAGATTTGGAGAAGGCTTATGATAGGCTGGAGTGGAGCTTCATCCATAAAGTGCTTCATTTTTTCAATTTTCCACCTTTCTGGATTAAATTGATCATGTCAGTTTGTGTCTATCATACTCCATGTCCGTCCTGATCAATGGTAACATAACTGATACCTTCTTTCCATCAAGAGGTATTCAGCAAGGGGATCCTATGTCACCTTACATCTTCATTCTCTGCATGGAACACCTTCTTGTTCAAATCACTATGGCTTGCGAGAATAGATCGTGGTCTCCCATTAAGATCACTTCGAGATTTGACCTGGTCCGTCGCTTTTCCATTTATTCTTTGTCGATGACCTTGTCCTTTTTGCAGATGACGCGGTGGAATTCACGAGAGATTAGTTAGCGTACTAATCCAAACGAGATAGAAACTCGTAGCAACGAGCCATTTTTGAATCCACAAGAAGAAAGACAAAAGCAATGGCGGAACTACCCACAGGCTCCCTTGGGCTACAGCCCTGGTCAATTCCAGAACACAAAAAAACATAAAAATTATTTATATGTAAAATTTCATTTTAAATAATTTTAACTCAACCCACCATCCCATTCAGCCCTACTCACCATCCAAAATTCAGCCAAGCCCAACCCACCATCCAAATGATTTTAGTCGGCAATAGGTCGAATCGCAAGGCTTCAGATCCGTAAGTATTCTCTTATTACGCAGAGTACTGGCCGGTATGCTTAGATTTGTACTTATATTGTTAAATGCAGAGCATTGGTTGGTGAGCCAAGATTTGTTCTTATTTTGTTAAATACAGAGTACTGTACTTAGATTTTTACTGATTTAGTTAATGCAGAGCACTATTTAGTGTGCTTAAATTTGCTTAAAATGTTGGTTCGTATAATCTTACTCTTTTAAGTTTAAATTATAATGGAACAGAAAAAAAAATCTGGAGCATTTTTTAAGATTTGTTGATTCCCAAAGGGTTTTACAGGAGCATTTTTTTCTTCATATTGTGCATGTTAAAACACCACTGCATTAACTCTTAAAATAGATATCTGATGTCATCACTCGTTATAATTTGGACATTCAAAATATGCGAGGTCAATGGTATGATGGTGCTAGCAATATGCGCGGTGCATGGAATGGATTAAAAACCTTATTTTTTAGAAATTGTCCACTGAATATTATATACACTGTTTTGTCCACCAAAAACAATTTAAATTAGCCCAGGGCAGAATTAATTCCTAATTCCGCCCTTGGACAAAATTTGAATATTATTGATGAAAAGTTAATAATTGAATAGGTTACCGTCATTTTTATTAATTCTAACCTAAACGAAAATATTCCTAGTAAAAATCTTATTCTAAAACAATAGAAATAAAATATAGAAACACCCCATTCGTGTCCTACATCAGTCTCTTTTTCTTCAAAAGAACTCGACCTTGAGTTCTCGTTGATTGAAACCTCTTCACACGTTGGCGCTTGTTCTCGTCAATTTTGTACTTCAAATTAATTTTTTCAAACCTCAACTTCAACAATGAACTCCACTCAGCTTCACCTCGAAAATATTGTACTTTTGTCATCTTCCAATCATGACTCCTAAAAAAGTAAAACTGCAAAAAAATCTTCCCTCCATGCTTCAGCTTATTGACAATATCCACTAGATGGGAATTGGAAATCAAATCATGTAACATAAATTTTATGTTGACTTTGCGGGTTCTCTCGATGTTTTTCCATCTTAAAATTGGTTGACCCATTAACTGTGTGCAAAGTAACATCAAAATCACCACTCAAAACCCCTTCCTTTTCACTATTGGGACTATCCATAACTCCTTGGAGAAATAGATTAGGAAGAAGACTAGTTATTACTTCAACAATTTGAGAACCATAATTCAAAACCTTTGAAATTGGACTAATTTGATTATACCATGGTGTAGCCACTGTCATATTCCATTGGGTAGTCGCCACTAGAAGTAAGAGACTTACCAATGTTGAGATGACCCATGGACGACCCACGTACACTACAATTAGTTGGCACTCCTTCGTCACAAAATCGATTTCCGGCAACAAATATTTTTCCTTGTAGCATTGTAGTCAACTCCAATGTGGGTGATTCTTCAAGCCCAAATACATAAACCTCTGATGCAATATTCTTTTGTTCCTCCGCAACCGCATCCGAAATAATTTTAGTATCCTCTTGCACACAAGCATCGATGTCAATTTCGTCTTGATCTTCAACTTCAATTTTGACTTCTCCCACGGCTTTTACAATAATTTGTTCTGCATGATACTATTTTAGCCTATATTTTCCTCCAACAATTGCTCATAATTCCATGGTAAAAATCTCTCAATCATATGTTTTTTAATTCTGTACCATGCATGAATTGGATGCTTGTCCAATCGATCTCTTAGAAATTGCATATCTAGCCACCATCGTAGCGCTGGACACGTAAGCTTCACTAACAAATGCCTCCACATTTGTTCTGTTGGAATTTTTGCATACTTGAAGGAATCTTCGATGTCTAGAAATCCAATCCAAACGATCTTCAAAAAATTCAAGACCACTAAATTTTGGCAAATTATTGTAATACCTGAAATTTGATTGTCGCTTTATCTACTGATAATCATCATGGTTTTTGAATAGCTCGCCTTCAAACTTATTCCTACTATCGTAGTGATAATAAGAATATCCTCCAGAGACGTTTTGGTTAACAGGTTTGTTGCGAGCAAATCCCTCAACACGATTTCTATCAACTTTGCATTTAACAGATTGACCATGGGCAAATCCCTTGGTGCGAGTCCTGTTAAATCCTTCCCCATGACCAACGTCAATGGACGTGTCTTCAAATTTGTTTGGTGACATCAAACCAGGAAAAGCGTGGCTCTGATACCACTTGACGCAGAGGAATTCACGAGAGATTAGTTAGCGTACTAATCCAAACGAGATAGAAACTCGTAGTAACGAGCCGTTCTTGAATCCACAAGAAGAAAGACAAAAGTTTGAATATTATTGATGAAAAGTTAATAATTGAATAAGTTATAGTCCAAGACCCTAACCCTAGAAATTCTACTGAAAAATAAATCATAAATAATGCCAAAACAAACGGCATTAAAGAAAAGGTATTTC
Source organism: Rhododendron molle (assembly GCA_025413875.1). Classification (NCBI taxonomy): domain Eukaryota; kingdom Viridiplantae; phylum Streptophyta; class Magnoliopsida; order Ericales; family Ericaceae; genus Rhododendron; species Rhododendron molle. The sequence continues at coordinate 3,195,478 of CM046393.1, forward strand.
ATATTTAATTAAATAAAATTCTAATTCTTGTAAACCAAGAATCCTAATAAAGGTAAAATTAAAATCAAACCAAATGCGGAAAGTTAATAATTGGGCAAATTTTCGTAGTAGTCCCTGTAGTTTTATGGTTGTCTCACTTTCGTCCCTCTAGTTTCAAAGTGCTCCAATTTCGTCCCTGTAGTTTGTTTTTCGTCCCAATTTGGTAAAATCATTAACAGTGTTAACGAAACTAATGGAAAATATTTTGTACACCGTTTATATATTTTTTTACACTTATTTATTTTGTTTTCGTATTAGTATAATTGGGATGATCTTTTTGCCTGAAAAGGAAAAAAAGCTATGGTTAATAACTTCTCAATTAACATGTATTATTTTCTCCTTTTTGGGCTATGCTTCTTTTAATTACGGCAATGTGAGCCATCCCGACATTTGCAAAACACAGATTAAATAAGATCAAATCAAATTTAAAAAATTCCTAATTTCCAACGGAAAAAAGAAAAAGAAATTACGACAATGTAAGAATATAAAAAATTCCAAAAAACTTCTCATTGTTTCATACTTAATTCTAAAGATCTCACTCAAATGTTGTCCTCCTCTTTAATTAAAGTACTAATTAAACCCGCAAAATCAAGTATGACCAGTATTTTACCTTCTCGACAGCACTAGTCTTTGTATTTTCTTTTGGTAAAACATTTTCTCCATTAGTTTTGGAGATTGGAACCTTAAAAGAGGATTAATTAATGACGAACTGTTCTTATTTTTTAGGACAATTATAGTTAATATCCCGAAAAAATTGGAGCTCTCGATTTTGTAAGCTTTGTTTTCAAACGGTCCCGACTATATTTTTTAATTAATATTGTAAACGGTGTAAAAAAATAAGTGTTCCAATTATCAATCCGTTTGAATCGGTTTGTAAACGGTGTAAAAAAATAAGTGTTCCAATTATCAATCCGTTTGGAACACTTATTTTTTTACACCGTTTTTTGCACCGATTCAAACGGATTGATAATTGGAACACTTATTTTTTTACACCGTTTACAATATTAATTAAAAAATATAGTCGGGACCATTTGAAAACAATTATACTAATACCGTATCATCCCAATTTTTACAATTATACTAGTTACAATATTAATTAAAAAAAGTATCATCCCAATTATACTAATACGAAAACAAAATACAACAAAATAAAATAAGTGTAAAAAAATATATAAACGGTGTAAAAAATATTTTTCCGTTAGTTTCGTTAACACAGTTAACGATTTTACCAAATTAGGACGAAAAACAAACTACATGGACGAAATTCGAGCACTTTGCAACTAGAGGGACGAAAGTGAGACAACCATAAAACTACAGGGACTACTACGAAAATTTGCCCTTAATAATTCTAACCTAAACGAAAATACTCATAGTAAAAATCTTATTCTAAACAATAAAACTAAAATACAAAAACTCTCTATTTTTGTCTTACATAAGCAGAGGCTACCTCCAAAAATTGTGACATTATCTCAAGTATTCTTCATGATTTTTGTTCTATTTCGAGGCTTAAAGTGAGCTTGAGGGCTGTTTGATAAAACTGAAAACTCAAACTTAAGGCTGAAAAATTAAGTACTGAAAGCTGAATGCTGAATTTTTTAAGTTGAAAAACTGTTTGATAAATATATTAAGTGCTAAATTAAAAAATGTTGAATTAATTTTAGTTTTGATTCTCTCTTAATTTACTAATAGTCATAATATACTTATGGTAATATTGGACTGTTGATTGTGGTGGTAGTGGGTTGGTGGTGATGGAGCGAGGGTGGTGGATTGGTGAGGGTGGGGATGGAGTGAGAGTGGTGGTGGTGGTGGTGGTGTTGGAGTGGTAATGTAATGGTAGGGTGGCAGTGGAGTGATATGGTGGTGTAATGACGGCAGTGAGTGGTGGTGGTGGCGGTGTGATGGTGGGCTGGAGTGGTGGTGGCAGTGGCGATGAGTGGTGGTGGCAGTGGAGGTGTGGTAGTGGTGGTGGTGAGTGGTGGCGGCGACGGTGTGGCAGTGGTGGTGGGCTGGAGTGGTAGTGGTGGTGGAGTTGTGGTGGTGGTGGATGATGGTGGTGGAGTGGTGGAGGTCGTGGTGGAGTGGTGGTGGTGTAGTGGTGATGGTGGGAATGGTTGTGGTGGTGACATTGTAACGACCCGGATTTTCAACCCAATTTTTTTTTTCGAATAAAGAAATTAGTATTTTAATCAAATAGTCTATAGTAACGAATTAGTTATAAAAATATAATTCGATTGAAATCTAGATTTATTTTTGGTAATTAAAATTGGTTTAAATGTTACATTAATTAACTTATAACCGTATAAGTGTTTTAGCAGCCCGAAAATTTTCATTATCATTAGTAATAATAAAATCATTTCCCTTAAGAGATTATACAAAAATATATATATGTATATATATATATATATATATATATATAAATATAATTATCTAATCCTATTTTATCTCTCTTTTATTTTTAAATTATATGCATGCATACAACTCCTTCCATCTCTCCCTCTCCTATTCCTACTCCATCTCTACTCCGTCCCAGACTGTATTTTCATCCATATTCAGTCCATATCAAAACACAACGAATCGAAATCCTTTTCGAATTCGAACTCGTCATCCTCTCCCGAAATTCCCTATAAATATCCCATAACTTTAACCCTAGAGTTCATTACGAAATTTCCTACACCCTACCAGTCCAGAAGAGAGAGGAAATTCATAGGAAACGAAACTCCAATCCATGGAGTTCTAGAGAGAGAAAGAAAGAGAGAGAAAAGTGGGTTTCGTACCAAGACTCAACCGGAATCCAAATTGATCGTTCCAATCACTTCTCTCAACCCTAAGCATCTCCAAAGATCATTCAATTCGAGCCCAAGGTCCCTCGATCGAAGAACCCGAAGCTTTCTTCTCAAATTTTAAAGTTTCAATCGAAAATCAATTCAATCTAATTCGAGATAGTATAATTCAATCCGAAGCCTCCTCTAAGTATATTTAATGTTTTTAGACATAACCCAATAGGTCCCGTGACCCCATGCATCGAAACCGAATCAAAAAAATCAAAAAAACGAAATCCAGCTGCGACCTTCGGGCTCCTCCACCGCAAGAACCAGAGAAACGGAGTTCGCGGCCGCGAACTCCCTTTAGCCCAGCCGTGCATGTTTTTGTTGTTTTGGTTCGAAGTGATTTTTCAACGTCCCGAACATGGTTTTTGACCCCCAAACTATTTTTCCTAGACTTATAACACTCCAAAGATCATAACTTGTTAATTTTATATTTTTTAATTTTATTATCTATTTATTAAATTTTTATTTCGTTTTCTAGCAAAGTTTACAAACGAAAAATAGTTACGACCTTCCGAACAATATTTCTAACACCCAAACTATTTTTCCTAGACTCCTTGAATCTCAAAGATGATATGTTGTTGAAATAATATTTTTTTTATTTAATTAGCTATTTATTATTATTCACACATTATTTTTAAATAAAAATACTTTACGACATTATAAAATATATTATTAATGTCCGATTAATTTTTTTTAGATTCTTTACAGTCCAAATATGATACGTTGTTAATCTCAACATATTTTTAATTATTTAACTATTTATTATTTATTTATCCTTTTTTTGTCAATTATCTTAATCCTTTTATTTAAAATGATCCCACGGACCTCCAAACCTAACTTTTAGCACTCGAACTTGTTATAGAGGACCTTTAGGACTCTCATTAAGGTTACGATAATTATTTTAATATCTTTACCTAATTAATGTATTTAATTAGTATTTAATCAATCTAATCATTTATTAACAATTAATAAAAGTCTAGAAAATTAATTCTAAATCTTTTATAAAAGTTCTTACTTTATTAATGATTTTGTGGTCATAAGATTAAGGGCAACGGCCATTCATAAAATATTACGTGATTGCATTGTTTATTATTTTGTTTTGTTTATTATTGGATTAATTGTACGATGTACCATTATTTGCTTTAAATGCTAGATTGGACCCTAGAGACATGGGGTGGTATGCGAATATAGTTCACATAGTCGATGCTAAGTTATTGGGAAATGGTAAAGTGTTGAAATTTTGAGATTGGTTTATGATGGCTATGGCAAGGGTGACCTGTTGGGCCCTGTGTTGAAATGGGTTACCTGAGGGGCCCGGTGATGAGATTGTTGTGACCCTAATGTATGGTACGCCATGGGCAGTTTCAAAGGGTAATCGTGCCTTGCAGGGCCAGCAAGGGGGATTGTTCCATGACACGATCATAGTTAGTGGCTTAGGAATGGTGCGACCCTAATGTATGGTACGCCATGGGAATTCCAAAGGATAATCGTGCCCCTTGTTATGGTTGTAAATGAATTCATACGAAGTACATAACTGAGGTGAATTCATTTAGGACCCCGTGTGCAGGACAAGTAAGGGGGGAATTTTCCATGACACGGTCATAGTTAGTGGTTATGGGAGGAAAGATCTCGTGGATGAGAACTTAGATCACACGTCAGGCTAATGGATAATAATGAACTGATTTATGTGAAAAATCTCTGTTTTACTTATTCGTATCATTTTTATCCTGTTTGCTTGCTAACTGTAAAGTAAGAGGGGTGGTTGGGTTGGATTATTCTACTGGGTGATTTATCACTCACGGATACGTTTGTATCTTGGCAAATCGGTTGTTTCGGCGATCAATTTGCTAGAGGGCGCATGATTCAATGGAGGAGATTCAATGATGATGCAGTTCGACACGGAAGAAATATCAATAACGAAGATTGAGTGTGCGTGGAATTCGTATCAAGTCTAGAGTCAGCTCTGAAGTTAATATATTTTGAATCAGTAGATTTCTTGAGATTGTAATAGTTAAACTTTTATTTGAAAAATTATATTTATTTAGCAATATTTTCTCAAATAAATTATTTTATTTTGCACCCGAAAAGTCGGGGCGTTACAGACATGGTGGTTGAATGCAAGTACATAAAAATTCAGCCAGAATTAAGTAGTTCAAAACTACTTAATTTTTTTTCAACTTTTTAGCCTTCATTTTAAGTAGTACTTAGAGCATCTCCAACCCTGACTTCAAATTTGAGGATGTCAAATTTTTTTGAAGGCTTACGTGGCAATTTGACATGTTAGAGTTTGACATTTTCAAGGTACTCATTCCAACCAACATGTCAAATTTATTATTTTAGAAAGTTTTGGAGTGAAATATGAAAGAAAATGTTTGACATCACATTTCAAAGTTGACATAAAAGAGAGGAGATGTCAAATGACACATAAGTATTTGACATCTTGGTTGGAGTTGTTTCACATGTCAATTCTTCCACTTGGCATGCCATGTCAAATTTGACATTCTTGGTTGGAGATGATTTTAATTTGTAAAGTAATATAAAATATGGTTATCAAACCCACTGAATCACTTATTACTTAATTGATTCAATTTTAAGTGCTCAGGTTATCAAACAAGCATTCGAAGTTCTGTTTTCCAAAAACACTCCTGCGGAAGCCGTTCGAACTTGTCCTCCCGTGCGCATCCTCCTTTGGAACTTGCCTCGGTTGCCCCATCCATCACTCCCGCCCAACCAAACAATCATTTAGGTTTATATCATGAGAAAATCGAATCTAAGCTTGCCGGCTGGAAGAGCGAACACCTCTCACTTGCAGGTAGATCCTCCTTGATTAAATCGGTTACCGAAACCATTCCTGCCCATATTATGCATTGTAATCTCCTCCCGGTTGCGGTCACTAATAAGATTGATCAAATCAGTAGGAATTTACTCTCGATCCAATGATTCAATCGTGCAGCCGATCTTACAATCTGGAACCTCACCTCCACTGGGGAATTCAGTAGTAAATCGGCCAAACTCCCTTCTTGATTACAACTCTCCTCAGAGTCCGGCCCCCTCTCAATTGGAGATGGATGGATGGATGGATTAGTTAACCGGACGGATTGTAATTTGTAAATGGGGGAGGACCCGGATATAATAATCCCAGCTGGCCTCCCCTGCCCCATCATTATTATATCCGGGCATGCATTGTTTACCCATTTGCCCTGATCTCTTTCTTGCCTTCAAAAGTTCAACTCTCAGCTTAATTGATTGACGATCTCACCAACAGTTTTTTTTTTTTTTTTTTAAAGGAGAAAATCTAGTTTGGGCCTAAAACCATTTAATTGAGGGCAAGTAAGAAAAACACCACTTTTGTTTATTATTCACCCATTCATATTCACCCATATCAACCGAGTACAAAACAATCAAAGCATATGCATATCCCCTTCTACGTACAATACCAAACCAAACCAAACCATGTATAACTAATCCCCCTTGTATCATAGCTGCATAAACCGTATCCTGTCGGCAAACAACTCATGCATGAGAGAAGTGGTGTTATTATATCTGGCTCCAAACAGGTATACAATCTGGGAGATATTATATCCACCATCCATATCCGGATGGTAAACACCGGATATAAATAGTTCGGATATATATACTATCTGGCATGATAGCATTTTTGCTCTATATCTCGTCGGCAAACGAGCCGTAATAAATAGGAAGAATGCAGCCGCACATTTCCAAACAGGCCTAAAGTCCCCCATGCAAATCCCTTCTCAGAGGCAATGAGAGGGTTGTCCTTATTTTTCAATTAATCAAAGACAAGACAAACCTAATTCCAAGAGTAGCTGCATAAACTGTATTCCTAAAATGTGAAATGGAGAGTGAAAACAATGATGAATAATGCTTTCCTCAATGTGGTGCATCCAAAAGGCGTATGAGGGTTTAATAGGCCGGCCAGCATGATCAAACTCGTCGGTTCGTTGTAAAAATGTCATGCCAACAGGATTATATACTATCGGATAATGAACTTTTAACTTTGATTCGTTGAAAAATAGAAAAGTATGCAACAAAATGCACAGAAACGGGAACAGGTAATTCACATGACAGAGGTCGCTAAGTTTGTGAGCATCTTATGAGAGTGAGCTGCATCCCATTTCCGTGCATGCACATTGGAGTAGTATCTTTTTCCTCCATCAGCAGTGCAGTTAAAAAGGCTTAATTACATGGAGATCTGTTGCAGGGGGTTAGACAAAAATGAAAAAAACCATTAAAGGACAGAAAATGAGTTAGTTTTATTAAAGGACAGCTCAAATAAAGGTGAGAGGAGGGGGTACTGGTCCCCTGCCTAGCTATTCAAATGAGTGTGTACTACTCCAGTAGAAGAGTAGCCCTAAGAAGCTGCAGCAATGGTGGTGACAATTATTGTAAGGTCCCCAGCTGTTTCCCCAGAGGCAGCTGAGGCCTAGCTAGTTTTAGCTGCTGAGCTCTTCTACTTCTAGTGGCATGGCATGCATACGTACGTACAAATAATGTAGTATTGGCAATTTGGCATTGGCTCCATTGATAAAACGGTCTTCCTATTGTCAGTCCATTGGGTTGACAATAAACACACTAAATGACCAGAAAAATACGTATTTTTGTGTATTTTTTATACCCTTTAATACACATTCACACACTTACTATTGTCAGCCCATTAGGCTTATTTTAGAATTTTCTCTTGATAAAATTATTGGCTGGAATTTTGAGTTGTAGCTAGTACTGCTACTGCTGGCTGCTGCTCTCTCTCCTCAAACCAAACATACTCCCCACCTAAAACTCTGATGTTTAGCCGGCCTTGCACGTGCGCATGCATTCACCATCGATTCCTAATTCCCCAACCTTACTTGCATCTCTATTTCAGGGGGCCACATGCAGTTTTTTACAGTCCTGCTCCTACTCACCCACCCCATAGGCCATAGCCCAATATTTACAATGCTAGATGTCCTAGGTCAAATGGTGGAATAGTGCCTTACATAAATTTTTTAATTTAAAAACGATAACAAAAATACTTATCTATATATCATTTTCGTTCATACTATTCAACATGGTAAATATTTTGGCCTTAATAGTTTGTGCGGTTGCAATAATATTTAGTAGACTCAGATTTGAATCACAAGAGCTCCAATTTTTGTGACTAGAGAAATTTTTTTTGGCAAAAAGGCACTTTAAAAAGGTACCCTACCAAGATTCGAACCCATGCATCTTATGTGGAAGATAAAACATTTTACCACTGAACCACCAAATGAGTTTATATTAAAGTTTTTTTTGATCCGCAGTTTATATTATAGTTGTGCACAAAAAATATATATACTTATCTAAGAAGGGGTACCCCATTTTTTGCCCAAAATATGGAGGCCCTAGCGGTGGCCTCTTGGGCCGGCCCTGTGCTCGACATATCTCATCTTACTATAATAATAAAACACAATACTGTTTACTATTTAGCAAGGTTTTGAATCTCTCATCGTACCGACTAGAATGTACTGGTATTGATCAAATTTGGTATGCTACACATCTAATTTTGTTTTGACTCAAATCTCGACGTCAATACCAAATAGTACCATGCTACTTTTAAATTTATTTTTTTCTTCCAGTACATTGACTGGATTACATTTACATTTATTTTTCTTTTTAATATATAGTACTAATAATGATAAATTTGAAATGGTAACCGGTATGTACCATGCTACTAGAAAATTCAGTACTCTAGTTGGTTAAATTATTCAAAACCTTGGTTGGTAGTATCATTTTAGGGGTTTTTTCCACACACATGTAGGAATTTTTTGAATTTTGTACCGTCAAATAAAAAATTAGTCTTAGATCTATTATGTGAACTTAATAAACCCATAAGTCCACCTATTAATTTTGTAAAGATTTTAGGTGCACTTTCCTATTATAGGGAAGGATACTCTAGAGTTTAAACACTTTCATAGGGTTTTAGGGTCCACTTTCTTATATATTAGGCCTCGTTTGATAACAGAGATAGATGGATGGGATTTGTAAGGAGATGGGATTAGGATTGGGATTCGTAAGGAGATGGGATTGGTAATGAGAAGGAATTGATAATGAGTATGTTTGTTTGGGATGGGATTAGATGATGGGATTATTAATATCATGTTTGTTTGAGATGGGATTAGATGATGGGATTGGATTGTTAGAAGAAATTGGTAAAGAGAAGGGATTGGTAATGTGAAGGAGTTGTGATTGGATTATTAATACCCCTCAATACCAAGTCTCACGGGGTATTAGCAATACCCCCTAATACCCCCTCTATTAATCCGATCGGACTAATAGTCCGGACCTTTTTTTGTTACCAAACGGAGTATTAATAGTCCCATGGGATTATTACTCCAATCCCAACCCTCAAACCCGTTATCAAACGGGGCCTATAGGATTTTAATGGTTGATACACTTTTATAGAATTTAAGATTTTAGCTTGGCACTTTCATAAGATGTAAGGACAAAGGAAAACATTCTCATCCCCTTACCACGAGAGGATGGGGATGGAGCCAGAGGGTGCGGTACAACCCACCCACCCCTCATTTTGTTGTTAAAGGTTAATTGTAACAGGCTAACAGATATAATATTTTCCGAGCCATGAAACAACTTTGTACTTAAATTAGTCTTGATGAGGTTTAGTTAATTACAATTCTTTTACGCAAAATAAGGATACCAACATCAATTACTTAAAGCTATGGGCTAAAATTAAATAAAAGAATAAGTAACGGTTTAATATTGTCATTTAAACAAATACTAACTTTGTACTAATATTTTTGTCTCTCCTTATTTTTAATTTTTTTTATCGCATATATTCGTCCCCTTACGTATAAATACTGGCTTCGTCCTTCTCGTAACTCTCTAATTTGGTGGAGGGACTTCTTAACTCCTGCCCACACTATGATCACCACTAACTAATTGGTTCGGGCTTTAAGAAATTAATTAAAACAAAAAAAATCCTTCTAGTTGCCATCATTTTCTATTATCGTTCCCAAACTAATTTGTTATTAGATCCGTGAGGGTAAACTATACATGCATCAGCAAATAAAACCCGTATGAAACTAATTAAAATTGTCATGCATAATTACATATGAGTAGAGAATATATAGCACTGATCAGTAAATATATTGTACTAACATGTAAATACACTGGGGGTGTCTTGTCTCTGTCATCTTCAACTACGTATGGTGTTAGCTAATTAGTGCGGCGGCGGGGTATCAAATTGTTGTAAGGTCCACAGTACTCATCATGAATTAATTAACTAATTTACATGCATGCATGGTACTGCATGTATTCATTGCAAATAAATTTGGAAAGGACAATGGAGACATGCATTCACAAATTTAATGTCTCTACATAGTACCTACATATCTCTGTGTGTGTGTGTGTGTGTGTGTCAAATAAATTTTCTAAATGGGCTATGATCCGTTGGGCTTAAAATCATAATGGGATTTAGAAAATTACCATATTGAAGCATGTCTTCATAGATATAGTATCCCAAATTTTCTTAAGCATAAGCTTGGCAGATCTCTGCAATGACAATTTACTTTATAGCTGTATCAAATCATGCATGTGAACACTCGGGAACCGTTGATAATGTGGTCTACGAGCTTCGGAACACTTCCGAACCGTTGAGCAGAAGACGGTGGTCGGTAATGATATCGAGCATTGTTGATCGATGTTTACCAGCGCGCATTAAAATTTTCTGCTTGAACCCGGAGTTTATAGCCGGTTGCTGTTTGGGTTGTCATGGACCCTTTCTAAGTCACTCCATGCCTTTTTTTTTCACAACTAGCTCTAGCGTACGTGAAGATGAGCATATGTGTGCACATCGATTTAGAGTCCAAACAAAGTTCCAAATCTTAACTACGTACCAAGCCAACCCCTTGTAATGAATTCTCAAACCTATTAAACATTACTATTAATAGTAAATACAACAATCAAGGGGAATCATGCATGTATGCACTGATAAGCTGATCCAGACACCTAAACAATCGAAAAAAATCATGCATATATGCATGCACCGGTTCATATCGACCACTATTCAATCAATTAAACCAGTATTGTGTACTAGTATCATCACATATTTGAATGTAAAAATAAGGCATTTACGGCGTACCGTCTATATACGTACGTACTACCCTAACTAATTAATGTCTCGTAATTCATGCATGCATGCTAGCTATAGCTATATCACCTAATTAATAACCTAATTAATTAAAACCTCTGGCCTAGGTACCGATCTGCATGCATTGGATTTGGGTATTGTCCCTATAATTACGTTTGTTTGTAATTAATGGCGTCGATTTCCATATGCAATGTTAGCCTATTTTGACTTTAAAATATATAACAAATTAGCTGCATGCAAGGTTATTTTAAGATGATATATATCCTCTCACACTGACCCAGACATCCGAGTTATTTCAAAAAAAAATTATCCAGTCATACACATACACAGAGAGAGAGTGAAACTGCTATTAATAGAGTTGATTTCACGACGGTTTTAGGAATCTATATATACTATATATACTAATAAAAGAATGTTGCCTAATAAATACTCCACAACTCCAATTAGTAGTGGTAGTAGTTTTCAGCTGTTGTATTTTGGTTCCCGGTGGTTTTGTGCTTTTCGGACTGTACGTTATCTTGCCCACCGTGGCCACGAGGATTCGTCGGTGGGGTTATTGCTCGCCAGTGTTTTGCTTCTTCTCGCAACCAAAGTCCATTGTGTCAGCGGGGCTGTGTTTATGGTTGAGAGCCTGTTTATCAGATCGACGAGTCTTGAACACTCTGGTGCGGCTCTTGGGATGGCAGATCGGTGCTCTAGATTTCATATGTGCTTTCTTGGGTTTGAGCTGAGTGTTCTTGTAGGATTCTCTATTACCTTTTTCGCGATTGATTCTTATGTATAGACTTTTCGCCGGGCCTGCAGTTGCAGTAGGTGTATGTGTCTAGATTAGGTAGTTTGGTTCATTCCTTTATCTTGTGAAGATTTCTGTAATGCCTTATGGCGTTTGATATGATATGATACGATATTGACCAGTTTATCAAAAAAAATAAAAAATAAAAAGAAGCTTTCTCTTCTGCATGAAATTTTATCATTTTATCATCTTTTTTTATTCATTATTTTATACTTCTTTACAAAACGTAAAATATAATATTTTCCTTTCCTGTGCATTGAACGGGATACTTGTGAGCAAAGATGGAGTTGGTGGTGTTGATGTGGAGTGAACTGGCGATTTCAAAGAGATTTGTACTTTACCGTCTCATAATTTTAGTTAACATTTTCATTTTAAGATGTCCCGTTATAAATGTCCAATTTTGACAAGTCCAAAGAGAATTTTTCTATCCTTGCTCTTTTGGAGTGGGTAAATAGCTCCTATTTTTCAAAATACAAGTTAAATTTGAAAACTTAACTATTTTTCGGAGACGGTTTGTCCGTAGTTTGACGAGAACTGCAGTACCCCATCCAATTTGGCATTTTCTAGCCACTTAACGGACCTATTTATATAGTAATTGGGTCCCGTTCATATTGCTGACCTTGTCGACACGCACAAGTGTGATATTTAAATCATGTTACCAATTAGTATAAACTGAACATAAATAACTCAGAACTGAATTTTGTTGGGTTCATACCAAGTGTGTGAGGAACCTAACTTTGATTTGTTTTGTTTTTGTATTCCAATAATATACTAATTAGTTTCCACTTAACATGATTTTAAACCACCATTATATATGCTCTTCGATGATATCTACAATACAAACAAAATCAATCATTGAATTAGATTCGGCAAGTGGCCAAAAAACTGCCGAAATTGCGCGGGTTATTGTTCTCAATAAACTACCGACAAGCCTTTTCCATACCTTTTAAAGGTATGAAGAAGATATCTCTTTAAGCAATTGATGAATGTTCAAAGAGGATCCAAAGTTAGGAAAAGGTGGGAGTAACATTTAGCTTCGATTCTACTAGCTAGTAATATATGAGATGAGGTTAATTTTCCGAAGGCCAATCTGCCATCGTTCCATCCTTAGATGTATGTGTGGCTTCCAAAGTGATGTGTGGAGCAATAAGTGCATGATAAAGAAATAAGTGTTTTTTTCTATGACGTTACATGTTCGAACTCTACAAATGTAAACATTTCAAATCTTGAAGGTAATAGAGGATTTCTGGTCGTAAATCTTAAGAGCCACAAAAATAATTAGGATGCAGGCAAGCTGACTCGAACGTCCCGTTATACTAAAAAGGAAAAAGTGACGTGGAGCTAGCAATGCCATGAAAGTGTAGAGGATAGATCGAGAGTAATTTTTGGTATGGAAACGGAGTGGGTGAGGGGAAAACCTGAGGATGATATCACCGTTCTGAGCCTACCCACTGCACAGCTTTCTCTCTCTAGGAATCTAAAATATGCTCACACAGGCACGCATAAATCTGATCATCTGCCAAAACCCAACTTTGCATTTAATACCCCCCACTCCCCCCCCTTCACCTTCTCCCACCATATCTTAATTTGCTTTGCTTATGGAGTACTACTATTATCTAACCCTTTTTGCTTTCAGGTCCTTTGCATTAAGTTTAATAGGTAATAATAAGTTTATAGGTAATAATTAGGTATCATTATTATCAGCTAACACAAAATAGCCTTTTTATTTTCTCTTTTTTGCCGTTCAAAAAAAAAAAAGCCTTTTTGCTAACGAATATAAGCTCAAAACGAGGATGGGGTAGGGTTCTTTAGAATCGTAAATTGTAGGCAGTATGTGAAACTAGCATCTAGCATAAAATGTAGCGTCATCACTATTTATCTGGTTATTACTGTAGATGGTTTATCTTACGGAATTGCACTGCCGCGTATGTATTTTTTATTTTTTACTGTTTGAGGGTTGTTTTGAAAATTCTAAGAAAAGTAAATTGTCACTATGATGATCAGTTTTTATTGCTGAACCTAACTTTGTCTCCATCTGTATAGCTAATTAGAGGTGTCAAATTGGTGGGTTTGGGCAGGTTTGGACAGGTTAAAACGGGTCGCGAGTCAAATATGGGTCAAATAGTAAACGGGTTAAAACGGAACTGGTCGAATATGGGTCAAGTCAAACGCAAACCTGCCTGATCCGTTCCCCACTCCTTTCAAATACTACTCAAAATCAACTCGACTCCCTAACCCACGCCATGTACGATATCGTCACACTATTTTTCCCTTTCAAATACATTCCAACTGTTGAATGATGGAATTTTGTGTGCTATTCTTTTTTCTTTTTTTTTTCCCCAATCGCCACGACACGTACATGTGAATTCCGATCATATATATGTCAAATTTTGTCTTCCAGAATCTCTTGATTTTGTGTGTGTAATCACATGCCAAATTGTGTTGTTTCGGTGATGAAATCGTTTCTTCGCGATAGACCATTTTTGTTGCAATGAAATAAAAAAAAAGTGCTGAGTTTGTTCAAATATCGGTGAAGACCAAATGAAATCAAAAGAGTATATAAGTTAGTTTTGGATTAAAAAGTAAAGTCGATTTTTTGGTCTTTACAACCAGGAAACCCCCTGTTTTTCTTTTTTTCCTGCTTGGTTCCTCGGAAAGCAAATGAGAAAAATATAACAGTTTGAATGAATTAACAATGGAGTACTAGGCGGTGATGAGCGGCTTGCGTCCTCGTCGGGGCTGGTCGCCTGGACGAGAGAGAGAGAGAGAGAGAGAGAGAGAGAGAGAGAGAGAGAGGTGGAGATTTGCTTCAACTGCAGATAGGACCTAAGGGTCCGTTTGGACGTGGGTAAAGAATTGGTGGTATTAATTAATAAGGGGATTAGATAGTAGGGAGTATTAGTTAATAAGGGAAGGCCCACATTGATGTGATTTTTATAGAGGGGGATTAAATGGTATGTTGTTTGGATGAGGTATGAGAGAAGCGGGATTAAATAATACTTCGTTTGGATGGAGGATTAATAGGGGGTATAAGGAAGGGTGGATGATGTAAAAAGCTGTCAAATGACCCTTTTGCCCTTTTGCAGTGTTAAGTTAGATTATTCATTAAATTAAATATATATTATGAAATTCAACTTTTATTTTTTTTTCACACATGATTAATCAAAAATTATTTAACTAATATAATAATTATATAAAATAAATAAAATATTAACATTTTGTTTTTTAATCATGTGTGAAAAAAATAATAAAAGTTGAATAATTTATTTTATATAACATTTCGTTTTTTTTTTTTTTAAAGGCTAATTAAACAGGCACTTGTCCTTAAAAAAGAAACAGGCACTTTCATTTTAATTAATCTTGTCCTTTTTTCTTCTTATCGCTAAGAGAGAGAGAAAAAGAGAAAGAAAGAACGGCGGCAGCAGCAGAAGGAGGAGAAAAAGAAGAAGAAGAAGAAGAGAGAATAGCTCGACACACTCCACTCTCCAATTCCTGGTGAACGCCTCCCTCTCTCCGATCTACTGTTCTTATTTTTCTTCATGTTCTTGTTTCACTGTTCATCTAAAAAATCCAGACAGGTTGGGGGTTGGGAGGGGGATAAGGAGGGTTAAAATCGTCCAATTTGTAGGGGTATTGGGAGGGATAACTTAATAACACCTCCAACCCTATCCGAAAATAAGACCGGCGTTTCCCCTCTTCTCCGGTCTTACCGAAGGTGCCGGATTATGGAATACCCCTGCGAGTTGCCTTCCCAAACGAGGGCAAGAGATGGGCCCCAGGTCTAAAATGAGCGGTATTACTTATGCCCCCTTCTTATACTGCATCCAAACGGAGCCTAAGTTCTATTGGACCGACAGCACAATGGAAGCAATGAATTGGAAATTTCTTTCACGACTTCAGCTTATAACCCATTTAAACTTTAGAAAATTAGAAACCGGTCCTCTTTTTTTGGTTTGGTTTGATCCCAACCCTAAATATTTTTCCTGAACCTATATAGGCTCGGATATGTTATATTAGGTCTTTTTTGCCCTTTTTATTCCAGACGACTGTTACGCAACCTCCGCTCTGTAACACACTCTCTCTCTCCAAAACCTCTGCTATTACTATAAAAAAAAAAAAAGGGCGGCGACAGCGTTGTTCAAATAGATCTGTGGCGCCACCACCACCACCTCCAATCCTCCTCTGCCACCGGCATTTCAAATATCAATCGGAACCAGAACTTTGCTGCCAAAGCTGCCGCTCAGCATCTCACTCAGATGCGATTTGTTCGCCGAAAGCCTGACCCCTCGCGACAGCGCTGCCGCTGCAGTGTCCGTCCTCCGCATATTTGTCGCCGACACGTCTATAGAAGTGTTCGTCTTCATAGGTCCCATAACATTTGTGATAGGGGTGAATAAAAAACCGACCGAACCGAACCGAGTTCAAGAACCGAGCCGAACCAGTTCATTTTTTCGATTTTTTTCATTATCCGGTTCGGTTCGGTTCTTAAACTCGGTTCAGTTTTGAAACCGGTTCGGTTCTCGATTTTTGAAAATTTTCGACAAATTGAACCGATTTTTAATCTATATATATATATATATATATATTAAATATATTTAATATATATATATATATATTATATATATATATATATATATATTTTAAATATATATTTAATATATATATATATATACTTAAAATATTTTAAGTATATTATTTCTTAATATATATATATATTAAATATTTTTAAAATTTTCGGCGAACCGAACCGAACAGACCATTAAAACTCGGTTTCGGTTCCTTCTACTCCCTGAACCGATTTCATTCGGTTTCGTCAAAATCCCCCCTGAACCGAACCTAATCGAACCGGTTACACCCCTAATTTGTGAGTCCCAGATTTATCGTCTGCAAATCTGCAATTAGTTCCTTACTTTTTTTTTTGCCAATGAAAGTGCCTTTTTTGTATTCAAAATATTCACGTTAATCATCTATTGTTGAGTCTGTTGTTATAATGTTGACCCTAGTGTCAAGAAATTAGGTGTAACATTTGGGCCATTTGGCATGTTGTGGTAAAGTCGGTCAATGGATGCAAGGATGTCGGTCCACCGCCGGTCCAATTTCACCGGCAGCGACGGATTACGAGTTTATCCACGATGACTGTGAAGACTCTGGCCACAAAGTGCAGCCACGTTTGGAGCTGCAACCACTGTCAATGGCTGTTTCGCGGCATTCGTCGAATTGGACATAGCAGAACTTGTCGAGGTCGACGGCGAAGGATACGACAAAGGAGAGAGAGTAGGATTTGACGGCGTCGGGGAGGTCATGGATATCATCGGCACTCAACAGAACCACCGGCCGGACTGAATCGAATACGAAATTAAAGCAAATATTGATCAACCTGTAACGGTAATTGGTAATGGAGTTTCCTTTGATTGAGGAGGGATGAATGGGTATTATTCTATGCACTCGTTATTGCATGGACAAGTCATCTCTCGTACGCAAAAAATGATTGTACACGTTTGATTTTGATTAGTTTGATTTGATTTTTTTTAATTTTTGATGTCAATTGTGTATGAGAAGTGTGTATTTTTCTGTATGAGAACTGTGTTTTTCATATGATAACCGTGTATTTTTCTATGAGCACTGTGTACGAGAAGTGTGTTTTTTTGTATGAGAACTATGTTTTTGCTATGAGAAGTGTGTATTTTTTGTATGAGAATTGTGTTTTTATTATGAGAAGTGTGTAATTTTTCTATGAGAAGTGTGTATTTTTCTATGAGAAGTGCGTAATTTTCTATGAAAAGTGTGTATTTTTGTATGAGAATTGTTTTAAAGCATATGAAAAGTGCGTATTTTTCTATGAGAAGTGTATATTTTTTTATGAGAAATGTTTATTTTTGTATGAGAACTGTTTTAAAGCATAAGAGAACTGTATATTTTCTATGAGAAGTGTGTATTTTTCTGTATGAGAACTGTGTTTTTCATATGATAACCGTGTATTTTTCTATGAGCACTATGTATGATAAGGATGTTTTTTTTATGAGAACTGTATTTTTGCTATGAGAAATGTGTATTTTTTGTATGAGAACTGTATTTTTACTATGAGAAGTGTGTATTTTTTATGAGAACTGTGTATTTTAGTGTATGGTAAAACTATTTGAAGTATGTATTTTTTAGTTCACGTAGTCTGGTTCTCATAACCAGTTTACAAAGCTAGTTTTCTATGAGAACAATTACTTCTCATAGCCAATTCTCATATAACTGACTATGAAAATCAGCAGTTCTCATAGAACTGACTATGAGAATTGGCAGTTCACATAGCCAATTCTTATAACTCAGTTCACAAAACTAGTTCTCAGCAGTTCTCATAGAACTGATTATGAGATTTGACAGTTTTCATAGTCAGTTTACATATCCAATAGTATTTTTGTCCGAAATAATATGATTCAAAAATTTGATTCTAAAAATATAGTTCTCATAGGCTCAGTTCTCATAACCATAGTTCAGAGACAGTTCTCATAAAAATAATAATCATAGACACTTTTCATAGAGACAATTCTCATAAAAACAAGAGAAAATTACCTCTAAGTATAGAAAAGTGACACTTAATTCCCATGAAGGATAGATGAAATACTTAATTACCACTAAGTCCACTTTTACAAAAATACATTTACCATTAATGGAAGTGTCACCCTGGGGTTTTAGGGCATGCTAGGGTTTTATGGTACCCTAATGGGTACCCTAGCACCCTTGGCACACTTGGGTACCCTAAAATCTTAGGGTACCCTAGGGTTTTAGGGTACCTTAAGATTTTAGGTTTTAGAATACCCTAGGGTTTAAGGTACCTTAGGGTTTAGATTTAGTCACTTTCATAGAGCGCTAGGGTTTAGGTTTAGGCACTTTCATAGGAGTTTTAGGGTGCACTTTCCTATTATAGGGTTTTAGCGGTTTAGGCACTTTCATAGGGTGCCCTAGGGGTTTAGGCATTTTTATAGGGTACCTTAAAGTTTAGGCACTTTTATAGGGTGCCCTAGGGGTTAGGCACTTTTAGTATTTAGGATTTTAGGCACTTTCATAGGGTTTTCGCATTTTGTTAATTAGAGGAGACTTGGTGGGAATTACTTTTTATTTTCTGAACCTAGAGGTAAATTGCCCTAATTCTCATAGAAACAGTTCTCATAGAGAGTTTTCATAACAAAGGATATTTTTTTAATTTTACATAATTTCATATTCAATATGGATCTTGTTTAGTAGATATCGTCGAATAGGTTCCAAAAATATAATTTTTTTAAAAAATGAATATCTACAACAAAAGATATGACTTTTTGAAATTTAAACAATGTTTTAATGGTACACCAATGTTCATGGAGCATTGGATAATTTTTCTATACTAGATGTTCTTTAGTTTCGTGCGCTGATACTCGTGAAGGGGCATGGTTGGAATAAAAAATACAAACAATTGTGCAGGACTAAATTAAGTCCGAGCCTAATTTTTTGGGCCGGCCTAAAAATTCCCCTTTAAACTTCGACCCGTATATAACACATTTTTAATCCATCTGAACCCATGTAAATATGGGTTAATATGGGTTCAATCCATACCAATCCATATTATAATATAGGCGAATTGGATTGGGCTATAAGTGGATGGATTTGGACGGGTTAAAAAATGTGAGTTGAGATTGCCACCTGTATAGCTAATGCATATTCTTGAGCAAGATTGATGCAGACAACTATTTTTCTTTTTCTTGAACAGTAGGATTGATCTTGCAGAATTAGTAAATATGTGCATAAACTACGTGGAGACTTGAGTTATCAAAAAAGACAACTCTCTCTCTCTCTTTTTTCTTTTTTTTTTTCCCGTTTATTCTAGACTTAAGTAATACTAGTGCTTGTGTTTAGGTCTTAGTTTGTTGATAAAAGTTTACCGTTTTCTACTAGTAATGAAAGTTCTTTCTTTTCCTTGAGAACATGCAAAAATTGTAAGAACTTTGTCTTTGATTAATCTCACCGCAACACTTGATATTTGTGCCTTGAGCCTTGTATTTAACTTCACAGTTCACATCTCTCTTCCCATCCATATATAGCTTTGGCTCTTTGTCGGTTTCAGTGCTCCCCCTATATATATCTCACGTCATTTTTCAGATCAAAACAACCCCTTTCATTTATCCATAAGCATATCTCTCTCTCTCTCTCTCTCTCTCGAAGATGTTGGCTGTAGAAGACTTGCTGAGTGAACTGATTAACGAGGCAAACGAGCAAGGACTGCCACCGGGATTTAGGTTCCACCCAACCGACGAAGAGCTCATAACTTTCTACCTCGCATCAAAAGTGTTCAATGGCAGTTTCTGTGGCGTCGACATTGCTGAGGTCGACCTCAATCGATGTGAGCCTTGGGAGCTTCCAGGTATTTTTACACACACACACATATATATATGGAAAATATACGTATAATTCAAAGGTTTTACTTGCAAAGATGAAGTTCTTCCTTTTCCTCGCATTTCAAATCAAAACATCCACTGTTGCAACTAATAACTTTAAAAATATCACCTTCATAACAATATTCTACAGAGTTTTGGGTATACAGAATCTGTTTCTACAGTAAATGAGCTCCACTTTGAAGATGACAATGGCCAACTCGCGTCGCCGTTAAAAGTGATGGACTGACTAAAAATACTGTCACGTGTTATCACCGTCGTAAACCAATAGCTCGTCGTCCAGACGGTGCCATACAAATGTTTCACCATTTTTTTCATGTACCCCTTTCTCTTTTCTTTTCTTTTTTTTTTTTCCCCCTGGCCTGGCGTTCTCTTCCTCATGTCATCAACAGTAGCATTGCATTTACTACTTGTTTACTTGTACAACCAACACAACAGTGTGAAGATTTTCCAAGATCCAAACTCATATCTATAATGCATCTGGTAAGTTCAGAGTCTTCAGACCCATATGCAGTTCCCCAAAGTAATTACAAAGGTCCCCCCTCCCCCACGCATAACATTTCCATCTGAAAACTCCCAGACATGTCTCTTTACGGATGCTCTATCAATGCCATGGATTGGGTCCCACTGAATCTTGGCTGGGAAGAGTCTATGGCCCGAGCAAAAATCATTTAATTTTCGACGTACATATTGCAAAGAAGAGACTAGTCGGTCTATGGTTTTATGGTGGTGCTGAATTTGACTGCAGATATTGCCAAGATGGGGGAAAGAGAGTGGTACTTCTTCAGTTTAAGAGACAGGAAGTACCCAACTGGGCTGAGAACCAACAGAGCCACCGGAGCCGGCTACTGGAAAGCAACCGGTAAAGACAGGGAGGTTTATAGTAAGAGCGCGTCAGGTGGTAGGGGGTTGATCGGAATGAAGAAAACCCTAGTTTTTTACAAGGGAAGAGCACCCCGCGGCGAGAAGACCATGTGGGTGATGCACGAGTACCGCCTTGACGGTCAATTCTCCTACCGTCACATGTCCAAGGTACATGGAATTTAAACATAACCCTTAACTTGATAAATCAGGTCATCGTACCAAACTATAATGTCCAAAAATTTACAGAGCATATTATCATGCTATTATTATTCTTCTAAGAAACATCTTCTGTCTCAGGAGGAATGGGTAATTTGCAGAATAGTTCAAAAAAAAGGAGAGAAGAAAAACCCACTGCTTATTCAGGACAGAAGCAGCTACTATCTACCCGAGGCTTCTTCTTCACCTCCCATCTTGGGTTCCTTGCCCACATTGCTTCAAACTTCAACACCACCACCGGCAACGTCAACGGCTTTTGCTGTCGATTCACATGATATTCACAACCCGATTCAGAATCTCCAAAACCCTTGTCCCATTCATCACCACCAACATCAAATGGCTCCACAACCCCATCAGTTCCCAGTAAACGGCCTCCTCCAACCCTCTTTTTCACCTACTACTCTGGCCACCATCGACATACCTAAAGAAATGAACAACAACAATAATAACCAATCACAATCTCAACTGTTCAAGTCCCTTCTCTCACATCAAGCCTGCAATTTGAAGGAACAAGGTACCACTATTCCAAAACAGTGCAAGACAGAGGTCAACTTTTCCCTGTTCCAACTACCCAATGCGAACTTGCGCTGGCTAGATACGGTTCACCCTGACCCGTACTCAAACCCCTTGTTACTAGGGATGGATTGTGGTGTCACGGGGTTTTCATCAGCTGCACCAATTACTACTACTACAACTGTTCCTGGCATCGATGTCCATTTCAATTGCTTTCAGTAGAGCAGCTGCATCCTAACGTTGGTGGTGGAACCTACCATCAGATCTTCACCCACAGGAAAAATCCTGGCCTTGGATCTTTCAGAATCTTAACTTTCTATTTAAGCTATATAGTATGCTGAGTCTGTACTCTATATATAGTACATATTATATATTATATATTATTATATATACATTGCATAACCTCTACCTATTTATTAGTTCCAATGTTTCAGATGTTGTAAATGGTTGGGGAGCAGGCCTGCCATTATCCAGCTATTCAAATTCAATTAATCTGGGATTAGTGGAGAAGTTGCTTCAGCCGAGGATGTATTAGATTTAAATTCTTGAAATATCAATGGCCTTTCCATGGATTTTGTTAGTACTCCTACTATTACTTTGCCTTGGATAGATTTGGACAAGTGAGGGGTCCTGTTTGACGTGACAGCATAGATGGGATGGGAACTGTTATAGGATTTTTGACGTCACTTTATATTCATCAATGAGGATAGGGATAGGGAATTGGGGTCCTCCCTCCCTCTTTTCCTTCTGCCTCACTGCGTCTGCATGCATGCAGTAAGCAGGTTAGTAGGATCTAACCACTCTCTCCCTCAAGCTCAACGTGTATTGGCCAGGGGTGTCTATGAGGGAGGGAGGGCGGGCAGGCATTCTAATGAAATGAAATCATGGATCAGAGGATCATCATTGATTTATTCTGTAGTTTAGTTCATTAACAAGCATAGCCATAGCCATAGCCATAGCCATGGGAGCTTAGGTTAATTTCCAGATGCACAGCGTTAAACTACAACACTATCCTCACATGGAAATGCTCCAATTCCCATCTCCTGCTCTATTTCGCCTCCCTAATAACCAACTACATCAAGTCCATCACCGACTGAATAATCGGAAAACACTCCAATTCCGATCTTTTTTGGACAATTAGGGGGGGCCATATCCACAACCGAATACCATAACCAACCACAGAATAGGAAGGCACTAAACGTTCCGAGTTAATTCTATATCATCTGCCAATTTTGAGTCTACCAAGAAAAAAATCAAAATGCCACCGGGAATATCCCATGTTTATACTAGGCCTCGACCTTTTGAAGTTGATGAACCGTTTTACTCATATTTATATATCTCCCTACATTACGGGGAACATATCTAAACCATTTCTCATTGTGGAAGAGGAATTATGCAAATTGAAGATCATTAGTGAGGAAGGTAATGCAAGATGAAACCACCACCCCCCCCCCCCAAAAAAAAAAAAAAAAAAAAAAGAAAAGAAAAGAAAAGAAAAGAAAAAAGAGGCAAGTCTCTCTAGGCACCAAGTACTCATTACTATGGATATTCGTCTTCCAGTACCAGGACCTCAAGCTTTCTTTGATTCAAAAACTAATGATCTTGAGAAGTTCACATCAATAGCAGCACAAGCTACCATTTGAAAGTTTATACAAATCGCAATAAACGTTCTGCAGTTGCTGCTTAGTTTAATGATATCACTGCTCATAAGGCACTGCAATTAGTGAACATTCACATACTAAGCTTCATACGGTCCACGATCGGATTAAGCGGAACTTACATTCATCAAACTCAAATCCAAATTGATGGTAAACATCACAAAGAGCTGTTCAAAATTCTACGAAGGAACAGAACAAATTCAAATCACCATATGCCTACATATGGAATACAGCCATCGCAGTTATTGTATACCAGAACCATCCAGCAAATCCCAACAAAGCTCCAAAGATATCATATACCTTGTAGCAGTCAAAAGAAGCCTGTAAGCAAAGGCATTGTAAAAGCTAAGCCACTGTTTATGGATATCTATATCCCAACTCATATACATAGAAAGAGCATTGTCTGTACCAAGAAAAAAACAACAGCTTCCCCTTTTACCTGGAGTGAGCTGAGCGCCTTGGAAATATGAACCCCAATATTAGCAGATGTAAAGCAAAATAGTCCTTTATGAAACTCTCTCCATCACCCTCTCTCCCTTCTACTATTCATTCAATTTTGTTCTAATTTTCACAGTTGAGACTAGAAAAGCAGAGGACAACACCTGAGCATCTACTGGATTCTCTTGGCAGGTCCATTGCACCCAAATGTGCTACAAACTGAAGTTCTAGTTCAACGTTTAATGCATGGCCCCAGGGGATTCTGGAATCTGGGGAACCCATTAATCCATCGAGTATGGCCTGAATATTCAAGGGGCAGACACGCGACTCCTGATATTTATTTATTTTTTGATTGGCATCCTCCTGATATTTATTGATATTGGTTCATTACTGATTCATCAAATAAATCACAATTCAATGGATTGTGATCAAACTAAAATGGAGGGCTCAGTGTTTGGCAGAAAAATATTACTGCCCTAAGTGATCAATAGAATTATGTAAAATGAAGGTAGTCTGAAAGTTAACAATTTGACTAAATATTTATTGCCTTGCAATGCACAAGGTTTTACCCTCTTGAAGTAAAGGAATCACCTACGGTGAAGCAAAGCTATACACCTACGAAGAGAAGTCAATACTACGCTAAAGTACTTTGAGCTATTTTCCGAACGAAGCTAGTTATTTCTAAGTCTGTTGTAATGGATAATGCCAATGGCAAATCAATTGATACTCATACGACTTTGGCTTGAGTACCTTTAGAAGATCGTTTATATTCTATCATCCAGAGGATAAGGTTAAGATCCATTAAAAAACCAACTCACATAAGCTAAGCTCAATTGAAGCTTGTTCGAGTTTGGCTTGATTGATCAGAAGCCAACCTTGAATAAATTTTCTAAGCTCATATAGTTTTCAACTGAAATGAGAAGCCTAGCCTAGACACTTTAAAGGCTCATTTTAAGTGGATGATGCATTAACATAACAGGTAAATTACAGTGACTTCCCAATCCCTCCCTTGAGGATATCTACACTTCTAATAGGTGGTCACAACTTTCTTTCCTTTTTATCAGCCCTTGGCGGCCACAATTTTCCTTTTTAGCAGCACCAGAAGATTACGGGAAACCCTAACACTGAAATTTAAAACAGAGGAAATGAAATCACAGCGAAAAAGGAATAGAAATCAAACCGTAAGACAAGGTCGAAGGAGAGAGATCAACATACCATACTACTTGGACGAGGAAGCGTGATCGTGTTTCTTGGAAGAAGCGTAGTCCGGAGGAGAGTAGATCAGAGCAGCGATCATGGCTCCAGGAAGCACCCCGTACTTTGCAATCACTGCAAGCTTTGCCACCAGCGGCTCTCCCCTCATAAACGCCATACCCAATAATCTACACGCTCTATCGAACTGCTAGGGCAACAGAGAAGATATAGAGTGAGGACCCCTTTCTAATTCTAGGCAATGACCGATTATTTTTCACAGGAAATCAATCAGTCGACGAATATAAGGGCTCGATTGGATGAAGGATGGCAAGGGGATAACTAATCACCCCTGCTAAGGCCGTGGGCCCCATAGTTATCCCTGGTTTGGGAAGCTCAAAAGGCGAGGGTTTTCATTAATCCCGGTCCTTGCTTATGCCGGCGAAAAGGGGCTGCGGGGTACTACTTTCGGCTGGGTTTCGAGGTGTTATTAAGTTATCCCCCTAATCCCCTGAAAATTGGACGATTTCACCCCTCCGTATCCCCTTCCCCCACCCCCAACCCGCCTGGGTTTTTCCGATTCAGACAATGAAACCAGAAAAAGAAGAAGAAAAACAGCTGATTGGAGAGAGGGAGGACGAACCTGCGACGTTCAGCGGGGATCGGAGAGATGGAGTGTCGTAGCTTTTCTTCTTCTTCTTCTACTCTGCCTCTTCGTCTTCTTCTCTCTCTCTCTCTCTCTCTCTCTCAAACGCTGGAAGTGATAAGAACGAGGACAAGAAGAAAGAAAAATTATTACTCCATGTGCATGTGTGACAATGTGTTCTCATATATAGTACTGTAGTAAAATCTAAATTAAAGAAAGTACTTATTACAAATTTCCCACTGAAAAACGAAATTAAAAAAAAAACACTTTAAAAATTGAATTTTTTTTATTTTTTATACTTAGTAAATTAATTAATTTATTAATAAATTAAATTATTATTGCTTAATTATGAAAAAAATAATTTATATTTAATTTAATATTTTATAATGACAAAATAGTCATTTATTAGCTTATTATATTATTCTCCTTTTTTTATTTTCCTATTTCATTCTTCATCCAAATCAAATACTATTTTATTCCTCTTTTTAATATTTTATTCAAACCAAATACTAATTAATCCTCTTCCATAAAAATCACACCAATATGGGTCCACCCTTCTTAAATAATATCTCATACTATCTTATTACTCCTTCATAAATAATATTCTCAATTCTTATCTCGCATCTAATCGGACCTTGAGAGTTAAGATTATTGTATATCACACTTTAAACCCCATGAACTTGGAAAATGTTAATTTCACCCTATATAACTCCATTTCGTCTCAATCCCGTACTCCAACTTTCAGATTGTTTTCATAAAACCCGACCTTTCATTTGACGTGATTGGGGGAAAAAATAGTAGTGGAGGCTTCTTTTCTTAAGTTCATATTTGGGTAATTGTATACGTCTTTTTCAATTCTTGACACAAAAAGTAAACTTCGTCTGTCGTGCAAAACAAAAAGGTAAAATGAGAAGTTCACTAAGTTTTGCTATTGACTTTTCAAACTAGAAAAATATTATGCGGCAAGTAAAAGCACGAAAGTGCCAAATTTTGCGGGACGAAAGGAGTATATGGTAAGATTAGCTCACGTATGGAATATGTGGGTGTGTCCAAACCATTGGAAAATACATTTTCAAAACGTTCCCTAACTTTGCCAGTGTACTTAACTGAGCCAATCTTCAGGGTAATGGTACTGTAACTACTTTGGTTGAAGGTTGTTGGGATTTTTAGTTCCTCGTCGCAACGGAAGCACGTTACAAAATTAAAAAATCACAAAAAAAAATAAAGATCATAAGATTTTCGTGGTTCGGTCTCAATACCTACTCCACAAATAAAAGAGAAATTCCACTATATTGATCGAGTACAATAAGATAGAATATTAATCCTCAAGCCCACGTTCACTAATATTTTTTTATCTCTCCCTCACTCTTACAATATATTTTCTCTTGCTCTCACCAATTGTGTATCTCATACACACATATAAATCCCAAATACGCCATGGTATTTATAGAGTATCAAGCCTTGACCTCCAAGGCTTCCTATTGCCTTGTAATTCATTTTCCTACTCGGACTAGGAAATACACCTAGAAGGAAACTCTTCCAAAGTAATACCGCCAAGTATAGAACTCTTCCAACTTGCCATAGGATTTGATTCTCTAACCAAAACCGAATATAACATAACTACACGCGAATAATTATCAAGCACCCCCTCGATAAATTATCACACATGAGTGAAGCACAACAATGGTAAATGAAACATGGTTATATGGGATAAGTTGGTAGACCAAATCTTAATGGTAACTTGTTTATTGTGGCACAGGCAAAATGCATGGTGTAATCACTAGGAGAGGGTTTTTATTACTATTGTAACAGGTAAGGTAAACGAATTGTACAACTAATGACGCAATGTACATGTGCTACCCATGTTGGAGTAAGTGGTTAGAGATAGAAACTTATTCACGAATGGGCGCGTGAAGTTGTTCACGTAAAACACACAATCTCATCTGTCCGTTTCAACAATCAACGATTGAGATATGTTTTTAATCTTTGACCGGTAATAAATAACTATTACCATTAATATTTTGTCTTAAATCTGGATCGTCCAAAACACTTTAAACGATCGAGATTGGCCTCCATAAACTTTATTTACGGAACCTCTAAATAAAGATTTTCCAGTTTGGTTACTATTGTAGTGTTTGTTGGGCTCTACAACTTCTTTTTCTATTCAAACGGCTCTCACACTAAAAAGGATTAATTATATGGTCAGTATTTAATTAGTTTCATATCCACACAATTAATAAGGTGCACATGCTATCTTTATCTTCAGGTTAATTATTAGGACAAGAAAAATCGGCAGTCTTTTCGGTGAAGTTTCCTCTTTGACATGACATCGAGGATTTTGATGCTCTTCGTAAAGATTTGCTCTAATCTTGCCCACCCTATATTGGAACACGACCGGAGCTTTTGGGTGATTGTCTTTGGGTGGACCGCACCTTGCGTTTATTTTTTGGAGTCCACAAGGTGAGACCCTTTTTGATTGTTAATTTGTTTTTCCGAGGTTTTGCTTGGTGCATATTGTTTTTCGTTGGCATCTTGCCAACTTTCCCATCTCGGATTTTGGCTCTTTTCATTTTTGTCAGCGACTCAGGAATACGTGTCATCTTTGTTTGAAATATATTTTCCTTCCATTTATGTTGAGGAGCTTTTTTTCGATTGATCGATGTGGCAGAAATTTATCGATAGTTTTGTATCTTGCCAATTTTGTATGTTGAGGAGTAACATTTTGTGTTTTTTTTTGGTTGTTTTATCTCTTTCTTTCCTTTTGTAATATTTTGTTCTCTTCAATGAAATATTAATTTTTTTTTTTTGTTAAAAAAAACAAGAGGGGGGCTTTTTTCCGTGTATCTCACTGTACTTTGCGTTTTCGAGTCAATAAATGATCTTTTTTTTCGATCAAAGAAAAAGTAAATATTTCATGATACTATTCCCACAGTATTTTTCTTTTTGTCGGCGTAGTATTTTGGTACAGTATTTGTTTCCATTTTTAGTAAGTGGTTTGCCAGCTGATCGAATTGTCACTTCTACACTCAAATTGGCCTCATTAGTTCAAACCGATAGAGGCCATCTATGTCCCTATCATTTGCCATCATTCACTCAACATGCTCGCGCCTTTAAGAATAAAGAAATAAATAAGTGCTAGTAATATATTTATGACTTTAAATATCATGAGAAAAAATTGATCCCACAAATATTAGAGAATTGTTTCAAAGACTAAAATTTCAATCCTTGCCATCAGGTGGGTGTTGTTTCAAATTCTTCCTACACCATATGTTGGTGCCGGACCCACACAAAGCGTGATGGAGCCCACACCAAGGTATAGCGGAAAATAGTCCTAGAACGTACACCACGCGACCGTGTCTTTGGAGGGTTTAATAATTTTTTCGTTCCCACCACTACTGGCTTCTCTACCTCGTATGTTCTTCCCCTGGTCTCCAAATCAAATTAATTAAAACTTCTGCTATTTCAAGATAATAATTTAACCTAGTAGAGCCATGTGTATTCCGTCCTGCACCTTTAACGCGAGAATGGAAAAACCCACGTACACAAATTTTTGCACCCCCTCTTCGAATATAATCGTGTCCAAAATCGTTTTATTTACATGGACCTCGCAAAATACTGCAAGATTCACATGCATAGAAATATATATATCCATGTCTGAATCTATGCGCAGAAATTTGTCTATCATTGCTCTTAATTGATTCAGTGGATCAGCAGAACTCGTTTATGTGGTTTTGTAGCTAGCGTGGAATTCACAAAAAATCATCAGAAAAGCTAGTAGTGTATATTAGTTCATCTCTGGGAATATATATACTATAGAAGCAACACTGCGCATCGGACACGCGAAACACTGTCACTATTTTCTGGAATTTGCATTTGATTCGCGTCAAATTTATTGAATTAACCATGAACTCTTTTTAAATGACCTATATATACTACTACTAGTAGTAAGTAAATAAAAAAAAAAAGACGGTGTAATTAACGTCTACCATGAAGCCAGAAGAGTAGCTTGACTTGAAGCTCCAGCCTGCAGTGCACTATGCCCATCTACTACGTAGAGTACAGTACTGTACATCCCGATCGAGGAGGCCAGGAAGAAGAACTTGTTTAACATATAATATAATTAATTAAGAAAGCTACTAGCTAGTAATTTCTTTTTCACATACTGCATGTTAAAGTGTTAATAAATAATTGTCCTAGCTAGTCATATACTTCCATAGATGAGATGAAATCATTTATTAATTTGCACTTTATCAATATAGACTAGTATGTACTAGTAATAATAAGATATACTACTAGTAATAACCACTGTAATTTTTTAATTAACCTAAGGTAAGAAAGTAATCACATCGTCTATCCTCCGTTGATGATCCAATCCAGCTTCGGCCCCCGGGAATCCACCGCACTTCTGGCACCTGGAGGCGGCCACGCACATCTGACGACACGACGGGCACGAAGAATGAGATCCCAGCCACGTGTCGATGCAAGCCACGTGGAATCCGTGGCCGCACTGCGGCAACGCTCGGATTTCATCTCCGGCGACGAACTCAGCCAAGCAAATGGCGCAGTCGGAGAATTTACCGGCGTGTTCGACGGCGTTGTAAGTGAGCTTCGGGAGGGAATTGAGGACTTTCTTCTTGAGGCCTTTGTTCGCCGCCGCCGGCGGAGTAGGTGAGCGGCCGGCTGCTCTGTCGGAGATGCGGCGGAACCAGGAGCAGCGAGCGACGGCGACGAGGCCGAGGACGCAGATTAGGGCGCACAAGAGGGCGGCGAGGATGACAACGAAGTCTTGGTTGAGCGAGCTCGGGTTCGATGAGTTGTCCGGTTCTTTCGTCGACGAGTTGACGTCGCCGAGAAGTCTTGAACGAAGACTCATGTGTAGAGAGAGAGAGAGAGAGAGAGAGAGTCACGTGTGGGTAGTTGGAAGGTAGAAAAGTGTGTTGATTTGATGAGGAAACTGAAACCAAAGTTTCGTGGGTTTTTAAGCCAAACATTTGGCTCTGCCTGATATATAGAGTGAGAGAAAATCTTCTTTACGGAGCATTCCGTAAAAAAAACTAACTTAGGGCGCTAAATTGTGCGCGTTTAAAAGTATTTTGAACGGATCGAATTGAAAGTTAATTGTAACTGGTAACTTAAAAACACATCCCAACCATTAATTACTCAAATAGACGAATGAAATTGCACGAAGCCGTGAATAAATTTCTCTCGTAGAATTGGTTATTAATTGAAGTATATGTTAAACATCACATGACATTAAAAACTGCCATTAAAAAGGTAG
The DNA here is from genome assembly GCA_025413875.1 of Rhododendron molle. Taxonomy (NCBI): domain Eukaryota; kingdom Viridiplantae; phylum Streptophyta; class Magnoliopsida; order Ericales; family Ericaceae; genus Rhododendron; species Rhododendron molle. The sequence continues at coordinate 3,226,499 of CM046393.1, forward strand.
GACCTTAGGAGTAATATTTGTGATAAAGTCACATGCATGGTTGGGTTATTTATTAGTAAAACTTCTTTATACAATGGATAAGGAATCGCTGCAGTGCACCAGCTGTCCATTTTGGCACGAAACGGTTCCGAGCTCCTATAAATCCGAGTCGTTCATTGTTCGGCTTAAAATCGGAGCCACCTATTACCGAGAAGGATGGTCATACCGACCGATCTTGCAGGGTGCACTACAGCACCCCGGATCTCATCTGCTCGCCATTTCCAAAATCCAAATTGAATATGAGTCATATGACTACCTGTTTGAATTACATTTACAAGACGTAATGTGAAAATATTCTTTGTAATGTGAAATGATATTGCCACTCCAAAAATTGACGGAGACACTCTAATATTAGTGTAATTCCAAAGCCACTTTCCTTTATTTTTTTGGAGTGCCAATATCATTTTGCCTAATTTCGATTCACATTTGTTTTTGCAGCCTTCATGCTAAATAACTGTCACAAAAAGTAAAAAGGCTTTGGATGTTTATCCAAAACAACGTACTCCAACTAAAAACTCTAGCCAAACTAGGCATTAACCAAGTCGATAAGCAATGCATGACCAAAACGTCATGAACCAATTCTATGGTTGAACGAAAAACACCCATCAACCACTGCGTGTCATCTTGATGATTGATGACATTACCTCACCTAATTCATGAAAACGAAACTCTTAGATCCACTTGACTTTCATCGATCACCAACCCTCATCCCAATGATTATTATCCCACGAGTATCCGGGTCAACTTACGCGCACCTCGATTATTTCTTGAAACCAATCTCACCGCCTACTTGTGAAAGTCTCAGTTAAAACTAGAGCAAAACTCTTATATCTGGATCCAAAGGAGCTGATAACATCTCGTAAGTTTCGAACTCGAGACTCTAGGAGAGAGCAAACTTTCAAGTCTCAGGCCTTGACCACAAAACCAACCCTTTTGGATTCTTGAGTGATCTTTTCCTACGACTAACCAACCCGATTTTAACCAATTCTCATAAGAAGACAGAGGAAGCCTACCTCCCATTGCGGCTTCATGTTTAACCGTTTCCTTCCTTGTTTGAGGAACCCACGCTTACATCACGTGGGCAAAGGAAAGGAACCGTTACCAGAAACTAGAGCAAAATCGTTGCACAAGATAGTACTGCATATTAAAAAAAGGTTCGTTTGGTGACCTTAAAGCTTATTTGCTTTACTTACTAAAACTTGCAAAACACAAAATAATCTAAGTAAAATTCATTCCGCAATTTGCTTGCTTATTTGGTTAAATTACTCTGGTTGATGATAGGTTAAGCAAATAAGCAATGACAGTCAACCAAAACCATATTATTTGCTGATAACCAAACGAGCGATAAGCCCATCAAAATGTACACCCGTAAACAACTAGCATGCAAACACCCGTGTGTTCCGTTATCTACTGGTTTGATTTTGCTGCTCTCTAACTGATCAGTGTCGGATACTAATTCAACCAGCTTATACATCTTTCACACGTTATCTAAACCCGATCAGACCGACAGAGTGCACATTTATTAGCCGAAGAATGCAAACTCAAATGTTTAACCAAGGTTTCTTGAAATGCACTGAAGCAGAGATGTTGCACAGAATCGTCACTTTTTTACTTTGGGGTAGTTAACCAGAAAAAGAAGCAAAGTTCTGCGCTTCTTATTAGTATGAATAAAAATAAATAAACAAAAAGGGAACAAGAAGAGATCTTCTTCAATGAGTTCGCCACGTATACATCTCACTCAAGGAAACTGATGGAAGATGCAAAGTAACATGGGCACTGATTGATCTCTAAGATTGCATGCACACCCATTTTAGAGCAAATAATATCTGAAGTACAACGTTTTGAATATCCTTTTTTCCCAAACGCACTCAGTAACATGTCAACTGCACTCGTTGCAGACCACCCCCACCACCCCCCAAAAAAGAGAGAGAGAGAGAGAGAAAGAGAAGGAAAACAGGAGAAAAATGCACACACAAGGAATGAGTCCCAGCGTGTCATCAACCTTTGGTGAACGCAATTAGTGGTTGCCCAGCTAACGAAAGGACTGCTAGACCCCACCCTACCAAACATACATAGTGGTGCCTTAAGCCAAACAAGCCAAATTCTAAGAGGGAAATGATGGGAAGGGAGAGAATACAGCTCCTCTATGCCCGTGATTATAAGTGTAGCTGCACAGAGGGACCATCAGAATCTGTATAATCTTTGGGTGAATTCATTGCAAGCAAGAAAGATAAAAGCTGCATGTGGATGTAGAGGGTGAGAGAGGATATATGATAAAGGGACTTAGGAGAACGAAGTCTCGATCAGACCAACTTGGGTGGCTTCCAAATATTAAGCATTTAGCACAACATTATTCACCTCACAGCATTTGATAAAAGACGAAAGAAAAGGACAATAACAAGCCGGAGGGAAGAGAGACCTTATGTGTGAGACGTGAGTGTTGAAACGAGAAAGTGAGAAAAGGTAAATCTTAAGATCAAAACGTTTTGAGGTTGCAATAATTAAGAGGGTTCCTCATTTTCAGCCTTATGCCCAAGGTCATTCACCTAAGAAACTAAATATCAATCCTACCAGCCCTGCATAATACATACACAAATAAACCATGAGAGGAAACAGCAATAAGGGGAAACATTCCCTGCAATTTCTCTCTCACCCCAATTGAATAAATCAAGCTCTTCCCTTTTTCTACAAGTCATATCTCACGTTCCATTTGCCGTTAACGTCAACGTTGAGCGTCCAATTATTTTCCTTGATCTGCACATATGGAACCTGAAATAGACAAGCAAAAAAGGAGAAGCAAGTGAATAAACAAGTCAAGATTAATGAGCAATGACATTATAGTGATTACGTAGACGTTAATTTACCAGAAGTAGGAGAGCATCCGTATTAAATATGTTCTTGTAAAGCAAACCATTAAGACATTAGATTTCACCACAAAGGCCACTAGGGAATTCACCAAACCTAAAGGAAAATGGTTTCCGCACTAATCTTCTGAACAATTTTTTTTATCTGAATCTTCTGGACAATTAAATGCCCTTTTTTGTGCTTGTTAGTATTAAGTTACGTAACTACATCAATTCAACAAGTATTGGAACATTATCTCATAAATAGTGGGGTAATTTTGAAAACTAGCATGAATTACGGAAAAAGGAAGTATAGTTGTACAAAAGAGGAGTGGGAATACCATTATCTACCCATAATAAATTCGGACTGTTTTGGGAATCACTGAATTGATTCAAAGTTATTTCTATCCTATATGGATAAACATGTTCCATGTCACCCATTTCCATGAATCAAATGGCTAAATATCATCCATTGTCAAAACTAAATGGTATACGACCTCGATGGTTGATCCTCCTAGGGTTTGACAAACACCCAACTGTTGAATTTGCTACCAAGACGATTTCTTTTGTGCCCACTGATGAACCATTTCTTACAGGAATCATCATAATTTAGAGATACAACTTCTAGTCATGAAGCATGCAGAGTCTAATAGATGGGAAATCACATGTTGAATGTGGCCAACAATAAAATCCCAAAGTGAGACCAATGTTCTAAAACAAGTATGAAAATCCAGGATAAGAGATGAAAGTTATAGGACGCAGGGGAGGGAACAGGAGCGGGAGAGTGAAGGAACATGGAGGCTCCTTGTTTTGGAGAGCCACGGGAGTGTTTAGGAATAATTTATAAAAACAATTAATTTAGCTTTACATAGAGCCCAAAATTGAGTACAAGGACATACTATAAGATTTTTTGCTATAATAAGGACATAAATATTTTCCCTTAAAGTCTAAAGGACATTTTGTCCAGAATTTACCAAATTGCCTTTAATGAGACAAGGGCCTTGTTTGACTAACACAAAAAATGTCTTTTTTCATTTAAATTAACTTTAATGGGACAAGGGCCTTGTTTAGCTAACACAAAAATGTCATTTTTTAATTTTTTTTAATTTTGACCGTTGACCGGCGTTGTATCTGTTCATTTTTGGTGTATCTGTTGATTTTTTAATTTTTTTAATTTTGACCATTGACTGGCAATAATTGGTATATCTATTCATTTTTTGTATATCTGTTGATTTTTTATTTTTACCTCCACCACCACCACCACCATGTCGCCACAACCTCCACTTCCACCACCACTCCATCACCACCACGCCACCACCACCACCACTTCCACCGCCACCACCATGCCACCACAACCTCCACTTCCACCACCACCTCTACCACCACTCCATCACCACCACGCCACCACCTCCACCTCCACCACTTCCATCACCACCACTATGACGCCACCACCACTACCACCATGCCACCAATACCCTCGGAAGTAGACACTCGGTCTAGGGGTTAATGAAACAATTAGTTCATCTACTTTTTCCCTTATAGTCTCCAGGATAATATACACTCGGTCTCTAAAAAATACCCTCAGAAGTCGCCAGACATTGATCTGTTAATTTTTGGTGTATCTATTGATTTTTTAATTTTTTTAATTTGATCGTTGACCGGCATTAATTGGTGTATCTATTCATTTTCGGTGTATCTGTTGATTTTTTTATTTTTATCTCCACCACTCAACCACCACTTCTACCACCAACACCATGTCGCTATAACCTCCACTTCCACCACCACTCCATCACCACCTCCACCACCACCACCACTTCCACCGCCGCCACCACTTCCACCGCCACCTCTACTTCCACCACCACTCCATCACCACCACGCCACCACCACCACCTCCACCACTCAACCACCACTTCCACCACCACCATGACGCCTCCACCACCGCCACCATGCCACCACAACCTCCACTTTCACCACCACTTCTACCATCACCATCACCATCACATCCACCTCCACCACCACCACTCAACCACCGCTTCCACCACCATGCCACCACAACCTCCACTTCCACTTCTACCACCACCACTCCACCACCACCAAGCCACCACCTCCACCTCAACCACCACCTCCACCACTCAACCACCACCACCACCACTATGACGCCACCACCACTACCATCATGCCACCAATACTTCCACTTCCACCACCACCACGCCACCACCTCCACCTCCACCACCGCATTCACCACTCAACCACTATTTCCACCACGATGCCACCACCACAACCTCCACTTTCACCACCACCTCTACCACCACTCCATCACCACCTCCACCACCACCACCACCACCACCCATCAGCACCTCCATAACCACTCCACCACCACCACTCCACTCCACCACCACCACTCTAGTTCCACAATCATCTCCACCGCCACCCCACCGCCATCGCCACCACCACAACACAAAACAGATATACCAGATATAGATATACCAAAACAGATACAATAGATATACCACAACAGATACACCAACACAACACAAAACAAATACAGATATATCAACAGCAGATGTACCAAAACAGATACAAATATACCAACTATATCTGCTGGGGTTTGCTCCGACTTCTCTCTTGCAAAATTGGAGAGAGAAACATGTTTTCCGTTTGTTTTTAGACGGAGGTTGACGGTAGAAGTTTAATTGATGAGTGTTTTTTAATACGTCAAGTGTTTATATAATATTTCGTTATGGTCAGGTGTCTGTGTGATTTGCGAGAAAAGTCAGGTGCTAATATAAGATTTTTCCATTCAAATATATCAACAGCAGATCTACCAAAACAAAGTCTCTTTTTCTTTATTTCTTAAAACAAAACAGATATAATAGATATACCGCAACAAATACACCAACACAAAACAGATACAGTTATATCAATAGCAGATGTACCAAAATAGATACAAATTACCAACAATAGATATAAATATACCAAAACACATACATCAATACATCACAAAACAGATACAGATATATCATCATATATACCAAAACAGATCCACAACCTCCACTTCCACCACCATCTCTACCACCACAACTTTCACTTAAAATACAGATATACAGAATATCGACAATAGATACACTAAAAATGAACAGATACACCGGTCAACGTTAATGCCAATTAACGTCGGTCAACGGTAAAAAAAATAAAAAAAATCATACACCAAAAATGAACAGATACGTCGGTCAACATCAACGTCAGTCAACGCCGGTCAACGGTCAAAAAAATAAAAAAATCAATAGATATATAAAAAATGAACAGATACACTAGTCGACACCGGTCAACATCGATCAACGGTCAAAATAAAAGAAAAGACATTTTTACGAATACGGCCAAAAAATAAAAATAAAAATAAAAAATCAACAGATATACCAAAAATGAATAGATACACTAGTCGACGCCGGTTAACATCGATCAACGGTCAAAATAAAAAGAAGACATTTACGAATGTCAAAAATAAAAATAAAAATCAACAGATATACAAAAATTAAACAGATACACTAGTCGACGCGTCAACATCAATCAACGGTCAAAATAAAAAGAAGTTTGAGAACGGTCAAAAAAATAAAAATAAACAAATCAATAGATATATAAAAAATGAACAGATACACTAGTTGACACCGGTCAACATCGATTAATCAAAATAAAAAGACATTTTTGCGAACGGTCAAAAAAATAAAAATAAAAAATCAACAGATATACCAAAAAATGAACAGATACACTAGTCACGACTGGTCAACATCGATCAACTGGCCAAAATAAAAAAAGGACATTTTGTGATAGGCAAAAGACCTTGTCTCATTAAAGTCAATTTAAATGAAAAAGATATTTTTGTGTTAGCCAAACAAGGCCCTTGTCTCATTAAAGGCAATTTGGTCTTTTCACGGACCTTAAACTCCAAAATATTTTCATAAATGGACTTAACACATCATTGAAACTTAAGCTGGACTAAATCTGATTTGGGACCTCTTCTTTTGGACTTTAGACCAATTTGCTGTAAATCTTATTATATACTAAGTAATTGAGTAATTATTTTCTAGTATCTTGTCCATATAGAGTAAACATTTTCTAATATCTTATCCATACTTCATATTTTCTCTTGCTTCGTAATTTTTCTTTTATTTCTTCTGGGATTCATATGCTTAGAGTTCTATCCTAGTTGGGAACGTGCTCCTTTCTCGGCGGAAGCGAGATTCCTAGGAGCTTTTGACTTAGGAGAGCAGGAGCGAGGTTCTAGGGTGAATTTGCGTGACGGACAGAAGGTTCCTGCAACTAAGGATGAAACTATAGAAAAAAAGAAATGATTCACGGGAAAAACCAATAGTACAAATGGAGTTCCTTATATTTGAAGGGGGAAAACCATTACATCATGGAAGAGAAGCTAGGAGTGTACACAACTACAAATGATGAATCGAAAATTTTTGGGAAAGGAAAGTGTTTGGATAAATTCTTTGAACAATATAGCCTACAGGACACATACCTTGTCAAAGACTTCATACCCAACTTTTAGCCTTACATCTTGATTGTCCTGAAAATCGAGAATGCCCAAGGTAAACTCTGCAGCTCCTCTTGCTTTGCTCTGTCAAAGTAACAAGAACTGTTAGACAAATAGGAAGATAAGAGCCCAAATTTTCATCTTACTGAATAGCATCATTTAAAGAAAGAAACCAAAAAGACTGTACTTGGGATATGCAAATGTGAAGAAGGTAAGACATGCCATAAGTCATCACAAATTCTGAAGGCAAAAAATACAGAAGAATTTCGTAAACAAATGAAAGATTATTCAAAACTTGAGTGAAAAAAGGTACAACATTGAGCATGGATTCTCTCATCGGTGACCTCCCCTATGAGTTATGATCAAATCACATAGAACTGAAAGGAAAATGCAAACCTGTTTGAATTCTTTATCAACATCAAACTGTCCCTTAATATTAAACAGCAGAACTCCATTCGTTGTCACAGGGATTGACTTCTTTCCACGCACATTGTACCGAAGCTTCTCATGTCTATCGTATTGCACTCCAACACCAAGACTAGCTGATAGCTACAAATGATTATTTGAAACGTTAGTAATCAAGAAGGATCTGCAAAACTCACAAGGAAGCTTCCTCATGAATTGCTGTATGTAAAATGTCAGTACATACATCTGGATAAAAGTGTCTAATCATTGCACTTAAATAACTCGGAGCTCCACTTTTGGTATCTAGCTCTCCATGGACCTGCCACACACGCTCAAGAAGATAAAACGATAGATGGAACAAATTTCAATTCAAAAGAAACTTAATAACGTATAAGAAAAGTACAAAGAGGGAATAATTGGAGTATAATAGTTGGTGGGGAAATTCAACCCACAATTTACATAACTGAGAGGAAGCGAACATGAGGTAACCTTTATTTTATTATTTTTGATTTGATAAGTGAGTGAACATGAGGTAACAGTGACAGCATAAAGAGATTTTCCTTTCAGTTGTGCACTCTGTAGTCCGTACTAGTTGTGCTGCTTGATATTGATCTCATGATATTTTCATCCAAATGCAAAACCGAAAAATAATAGAACAGGTAGCATACTAAAGAATTTCTTAGTCTAAGGCGAGAAGTAAAACTGTGTGAGTGAAATGACGTTTTGAACAGGGCTCAAATGGACGACCTTACTTGAGAACCAAAGGGATCTGACCCATCTCCGTTCAATTTGAAGCGACCGAGGTTTAGATTTAGCTCTCACAAATCAAATCCAACATCCTCGGTTCAGCGAAGTGTTGATTGGTCTGTATACTCAAACAAACTGGAGAACTAATGCATTGTGTCCTTGAAAATTACTTCCCTCATCCCTTTTTAAGTGTCCACTATGAAAAGTCGAGGAATCTTCAGATAAAAAAATAAATTTATTCCCTAGATAATTTTTATAAACTTTTCAAATCAATTCAAGGAACTAATTGAGAGATTTAACTTGGTATAGAGAAATTGAATAACTTATGCAAGGAAGTACTTTATTTTTCCATCTGAACATTGAATGATTTTCGTAGTGGACAACTTAAAGAGGGACAAAGAGAGTAATGCATACAAGTTCCGCACTCAGTATAGGAGAGATGATTCCATTCACATGAGAGATGCTTGTCCCACACTAACCAAACAATATATGCTATTCTTTTTCAGTTCAGCAAAATCAGCAGCTTGTGTGAGCTATTCTTCCCAGATTCCCACACCAACGGTAAACAAAAGTTCTCTCATCGCTCCTTACATAAGTACAAACCCGAGTATGAGGTCCAATAATTTGAGGACAACCCAATTGAACAAGTTGTTGGACTCAAAAAAAATGTGCCTCTCACCATGTTGCTTTCAAGAAGGCAATATAAGTTAGTTAGAATAGCACTTTGCAACTAAACAGAACTGCATTGCTCTGTTGAGGTTTGGTTTGGGTTCCATTCTAAAGGCCTGCCAGTTCAGTAAACGGGCAGAAACTTATGCAACCAACTAACGTAGATTAGGCAATGGCCCTCTAGAATAAAATCAACTTGCATAGAACCAATGCACGAGCATACCTACTTTAAGTAGGCCAATTATTTCTCCTTTTAAACAAAACATTGTTATGGTCATTGAAAGCGCCAATGGAAAAGGAAAACAGACAATGTTTACAAGTACCCATCTTGGCCTTTTACAATCATTTAACCATGTCCGTCTTTGGCTGGCGACAACAACACAATGTAAATTGTCCATTTAATATCACCAGTCTACGGAAAATAACAAGAAAACATCAGAAAGAACAAGTACATTTTAATCTTTGCTCAGTAAATATGAACAGCATCAACCTAAAGGACCCAGAAGGGGCACAACCTTCGTACAAAATCAATAAATAAATAAGGAAAAAAATTGACACCCAAGTTGAGCTCACCAATGAAAACTACGAGAAAAAAGGATTCACAAAAACAAATACGCTATACCAAAGAAGGAACTATCAGTCGCTAAATTAGAAATGCAGTAGCCATTATTATTAAACTATAAGCTATACCCAAGTCTGAAATACAGAATTCAAGGCAGTTTAGCACAAACCCGGCTGGGCTAAATCGTTAACTAATGAGCAGTTTAATATATAATCCCAGGGATTATTTCAACATCTCCTACTGATTTGAGAACATCGACAGTAAGCGAATTTACAGTGACGCAAGCTGGTAAGAAAAACACATGCAGAAAGAAAGGGAAGGAAAGGAAAAGGACCTGCAATCGAGTATTGGAGTCGATGAAGAGCTTCTCTTTGGCATGGATTTTCAAAGCTTTCGAATCTCCGCCATATCTGATTGAAGTCTCCATTTCCGATACTACTACACAAGAAGTCTCCTTCGGATATCTATCGATAGTGAGAGTACCAAATTCACCGAAGAGGCAGCAGGCCCTAAATAGTGGAGTTCAATTTTAGTACCGCTCATCCGTTCCATAATGTACGTCTGTTTGTCCGGTCTGCGATCGGCAAAACAAGAACATAAAAATAATATATTTCTTCCGTTTTTATTTTTTAATTTTCTTTTGGAGATTCCAACTAAATAAGTGAATATAATTATTACATTTTTAAAAATTTATTTTTCTCATTTTACCCTTCAAATCATTGTCCTTTTGTTAACTTTTAGTACTACTAATTTAAAAATGGAAAGGTAAAAAAGGAAATTCATTGTCTATAACCCATTACTAGTTTTCAAGTGGGACAATCTTTTTAGAATGCCAAAAACTGCTAACGGGGACCAAAAAAAATGGTGACGGAGGGAGTACAATTGTTGAAAGAAAATTTCAATTTTTTTTTTCAATCATTTACTTGATATCGATGAGTTCTTTTAATTTATAAAAAAAAAATTAATGTCTTGAAATAAATGCATGATTTTTTAGTTCACGTTTTGCAGATTGGACAAACATTTTGGAACGGGATAGTATCACTCTTTTTGCCCCATCGGATTAATGCATTTGTTGCGAATTTCATTTTTTTATTTCTAACACTTTCCTCAGTTTTTTTTTGATAGGCAATTTATTACTATAAGGGTAACACTTTCCTAGTATGAGCATACTTTAATCAGGATTTTCTTTTGACATTTGGATTATGGAGGATAACATAATAAGTTAATTTATAAGAAGGCTGAAAAAAAAACAGAATTAAAAAAAAAAAAAGTAATTTTCACACTCTTTGATTAACAGCTGTAATCTTTTTTACAACATCGTCGTCTCACTTGTTTAGTCAAATGGTGAGTTGAACTTCCCTGGGTGCATATTTCAGCAATGTAACTTGGGTGCTCCTCGTGACATCTGCAAATGTAACTTTGGTATGCCTCATGGAGATCTGCATATGGCATTCTCTTTTATTTCTCTCGCTTGAATTTCTCGTGCATTGTTTTGAATTTTAAGCGTAAGGCTCCAGAGGAGCCACAAAATCTGTTCCCATGATGGATGCAAGCTCCGAAATTAATTTAATAGGAGTATCATCTACCGTGACAATCCGGACTGTAGGGGATTTTTTTTAGAGTTTATCATAGTGGTGGGGCTATATATGAAAGCCCGATGGAAAAGCAACCAATTCCACAAAAATGCAAGCATTTGGTATATTTGAACAGAAGCAAAAATCAGAAAATCTTGGCGATAAATAACAAAATACTGATCTCACAAATTGCCCGACAAAGGTCATCAAAGTGGGTGAAAGAACCCTGAGCCCATACGTAAATCTTAGATCTCATCAATGACTTCAAGAAGGTCATCAACCTCCTGCCACAAAGCTGTGAGTTTCTGCCGGATCAACGCAACCCGGTTCTCCATTTCCCGTCCCCCAGATTTTTTCTCATAGCCTTCTACCACTGTGGAGTGTTTCAGCATTAGCTTCTCCTGCAGTTCGTGCTCCTTGGCAACCAGATCCTCCACCTATGTAAAAACACCCATTAAGCTGTCTAGCACATTTACAGCAATAGCCACTAGAAGAAGAAAGGACTGCCGTGCATAGTAAATAATGTACACATAAATTAAGCATTTGGTGTACTGAAAAAACACAAACCAAAAAACAGCTGCACGTGGGCAAAATTTGGTGAACTGGAGTCCGATTTTTCTCACCCTTGCAAAAAAAAGGTCTTGGTGGGAACCGCACTCTCTCAGCAAAGACCAGCCTTATTTCTACATTTCATGCATTAAAGCCTTCCCACGGGCAATCAGTTTTTTCTAAAAGAAAATAGTACCAACAGAAAATAGGGAGCACCCAAACCTTCAGCAATGTTTGAGCAGCCTGCGGAGAAGAATGTAAGAAAGCCAACAAGGGCTTCAATTCTTTGGAAAGATCCTTCAATAAACTGTCAGTTGCTTTCCGAGCTACTTTACAGGCTTGCACATCTCCAGTTCTGGAGAGATCACGTAGCATTGCATCAAGCCTATCGTGGACTGTCAAACATCGATTAATGCTGTTCTGAATCTGCTGAATAGCAGTTTTTACCTGAAAATAATGACATCTAAGTATCCCCTATGCAGATTAACAATTGAAGTAAATATTGAACAACGCCCATCCAGAGTACCTCGTCCCATTGCAGTTTTGCCACATAAGAAGCAGAAGACTTTGAGATTGTCAAATCCGCATGCACATATACAATGCAGGCAATAAACATGAAAAATTCAAAATTTAACATCAACAGCTCCCTCAGCAATGAAACATTGTTGAACTTGTAATAAACCTGAAAGGCAAGAAATGATAACCAAAAGCATTATTCACTTTTTATGAGAGGGGCAGAAGCTTCCTCTTCTATTCAGCAAGGGAAGTAATCTACTCTGCCAAGGCACGATAAAGAATAGGATTTCATCGAAAGAAGACAGCAATAAAAGAATGCCACTCACAAACAGAAGAGAAACAATAAGGCAAAACTCCTACATGGCTACATGCATCAAAAAGTTCTATAAAGGTTTCATCTCCCCCTATATCTGTTCCCTCTCCCCCAAATGCTCTGCGTAATGCATAAGTGATCCAACAATTACGTGTTCTTCCCCGTTTTCCATACCCTAGCATAGAGGACAATTGTTTGAACTAATAGTTAATACACTAACATAAAAGTAATTTTCCCCAACTGTGTAAAACAAATGGTCAATGGGAAAATCTAGCACACGAGGGCATTGGACCTGTAATTGTTCCAACATCTCCATGAGACCAGCAATGACAGGATGTTAACAAAATGAAACTTCTTTACTCCTCATAACACATCAACTACGGAGTTTCACACAGAGCGGGATGGAGGATATTTTGACAATATTTTGCAAAAGGGATGGGTTGTCAATTAAGAAGCATATACATTTTAAAGGAGGATACACACCCGATACTCTCTCTTGTTTGTGTCGACAACAAGAAATAAAAAACGTAATTCCAACAGTGTCAAACACTGTATTTGCAACATGTCAGCCATTAATCCATCGAGAAATAAAAAACTCACATTAGAAAATACTCCTATTAGGGAGAAGATTTAGCATTGCCTAGTTGTGTTTCCTAATGTGTAACATATACTTGTGGTGACAGATGCTTAGTATGTATGTGAATATATACAAGACAACATTTCTCCAACATATCCGTACTGAAAAAAGAGCATATCCATGTCGTATCCTTGTCATGTGTCCGTACCTGTGTTTCTTTGTGATATTGCAGCGAATACTTGAAAAAGTAAGAAATGATAACCAAACTAGTCAATGCGTAAACAGAGTCCAGAGAAATAGCAAATGACTTTTGGCCAACAAAAATGAAAGAACAAAATCAGTATATCCTCTTCTTCTAACTACCACAATGTTCTTTTCCTTTCTCAACATTACACGCTTAATGTTTAGAAAGTGCAACGTGGTTGGGCAGCTTATCCTCCATTCAAGGGTTAGGAAATGGTTCCATTGATGGTTGAAAAGAATATGAGAAGTGTTAGCAGACTTCAGGAAGTAGGGAATTTGTAACGAAACTGTGGTCAATCAACACAGGAAGGAATATGGGATAGATGTCGAAGTTTGTTCGAAAGGTGTCAGTGTAAGACACGTCTGGAAATGAGACAACCCCTCGATAGAGATTGTCTCAGCTACTCAAATTGTAACAGCATCGTGCCTCATCCAAATTCCATACTAATTTTCATGTTCGTAGAAAGATATGAATTCCGTAGTATGATGGGTAGGGCTGACAGATAAAATTCTGAAGCTGACAACACATGCTTAGCATAGCACAACTATGCATGATTTTAAGCCTAATAACCTAAAAATTTTATGTTGACAAAAAAGAGTTAAAGGAATACCTGAAAATATTGACTATGCTCCTGTACCACATTGGTTTTCTCTAGTACAACTACTGGTCTACCATCTATATCCAAGTGGGAAAATTTTGTCTGCATTAAGCCAGAAGCAACATAGTTTGAAGATTAAAGTTAATGGGAAAATGGCAATAGCGATTAAAGAGGGAAAAAAATGCAAGACATAAGAATGTTGCAATACCTCGTGCCATTGTTTCACAGGAAATGGGGCAGAAACCGAAACATCCTTTGAACCCTCGGGCAAAACAACCTTTAAAGTGAAAATGCAACATCAAAACCAATGATAGATAAAATTTTAACAAAAACAGTATGAACTACGACAATATGTAAACAAAGCATGAAACTCAGCACAACAACTAATTTCATGGATGAATCTGAATAGGTTTGTGCTCATACTTAACAACTGTTTCTAAAATCATTACATGTCAGAACGGATTAACATTGGAACAAGATCAATTTCTTAAATGAGGAGTCCAATTCGACATTTTGCAACAAAGAATACAGAAAAACAAAAACAAAGAGCTCCTGAATCTAGTAATTGTTTTGTCACAATCAGTCAAAGAGCACTCTCGAGTCTCGACCAATCAGTTTACATGTGAGCTCAAATCAGGCTAGACCAAGCTTGGGATGACAGTGTGACTTTGTTCCTAAGACCTATCTGAATACAAAAACAAAGCCACCCCAGCTTGCAACTTGCAGAAGAAAAAAACAAGTTACATCTCAAAACCATTAACTTCACGATGAGGTTGTCAAATGTCAATGACCAAATCTCTGATCGGGATCCCAAAAGAGATATTAAGGAAGCGCTTCCCCTCTGACTGAAACAAGAAGTCTTTAAGTGGTAGGCCATATCCAATTGTAAATGATGTTCTCCAGCCACCAAACATTGGATACCTAGGTTCAATTTCTAATTGGGTCTGCAATTAAAGGGAAGATTGAGTAAAATAGCGGAAAAGGAAACCGCGAATTTTTTATTTACATCCACACAAACTAGAATTTCCCACCTTTTTTGAATCACTCCACAAATTAGACGTTGAAATATTTCCAATTTCATCCCTATAGTAAACAGAGTGAGCCCTTGGTGGCAAATTGGCAACAAGATGCCTAATGTTGACGCACCTCCGACACAAGGCCTAGCCTAATAGTCCAGTCTGCGGAATTCATGTAAGTCAAACATAATTGAGTCGTCTAAACCACACAGATACCACTGAATTATAGATTCTCATAAAGGAGTATGAAATTACCTGGAAAACTCTCCCTTGATTTGAGATCCTCCATGGATAAGGTTGTAATGCTCTGTCACCTGCACGTTGCCCCAGTGGGAGATCTCTATCTCTCGCAACAACTCTTGAGCAACAGCAAAAGGTTGAAAGTTTCCAAAGTGAACTATAATTGGTGAGTATGAGAAAGGGGGAAGGTTCTCATAGGGGCCGTATTTAATCTCTGAGCCAGAAAGCTCACTTTTCTCTAGTTTTGTATAGGATTCAGGTTTGAAATCAGGAGGCAATTTGACACTAAGTTATTGGACCTTGACAATGTAAGGAGAAAGATAGTGCGCACTCCCTGGAACGCAACTGATTTTCAGCTTGTGAAATTTTTTCTGGAAATGGCCTCAGTGCATGAGTGAACACGGCCAGAACAGCCAAAGTCAAACTTTCCCCCTTACCCAGCCCCCTTTGTAGGGATACAGAATACCATGTCAGCGCCGGGGGCATTTCATTTGGCTGGACAACTTCAATGGGTAGACTGGTTGCAGGACCTTTTGATTTTCCTTTTCCTTCATTAGTTGCTGCGGCTAGATATGCCAAGTACTTTGCCCGGTGATCAGGAAAGGGAAGCAAAACTTCCAACACTGGATCCGGTCCTACATTTTTAACCTGTAAATAAGGGTAAGAAAGAATCATGAGCAATGCCAGAATTGGTAGGTACTTACTCGGGACAATGTGACTCACTCTTGAGTTCTTAAAATAAATGCTTTGTTCGGTTCACTTTTTGGAAAAAAAAAATCCCAATTCAAAAAACACTCATTACCCCTGCTTTCAATCATTACTCTCATTTCTCTCTCCACTCATTACCTCTATCTCCAATCAATATTCTCATTTCTCTTTCTATCTCTCTCCACTCATTACACCTATCTCCAATTATTAACCTAATTTCTTTCTCTACTCAATACCCCAAAAACCAAACTCAAAAAATCTCAAAAACTCATCCCAACACAGCATAAAATAACTAGAAAAACAAAATTTGACATCAAGAAACAAAACGATGGAGCCAAAGAACGGAAAAGGATAAAAACTGCATTATTTCACACCTTTAACATCGCCGAGATGCGTACAATTTGTGAGGTCAAATCAATCTACAACAGAAGGAGCCGATGCAGTGAGAGAAGGTTGAAATTACAATCAATAAAACATGCAATGAGAAGTCAACTTTATTCAACAGCTTGTCAAGTCAAAATAAGGTATGTCTGACATGGCATCTCTTGAGCTTCACTTTTGGCATAACAAATAAAAAGCACCGGCGAAATAGAAGGGTTTTTTTTCCTCCAAGTTATCTCGAGTAGCTGAATAATGTCATCACCTCATCTTATAGATATTTTTATTTGTAGGCAATGAAACCAAGAATGTGCAGAGCATACTGGGGCACACCCCAGAGAATATTGAAAAGCTAGGTAAAAGCTAATAGAAAGGGCATACCTCAGATACCAACCTTCAGAAGGCACCAGAGGTTAACCAATATAGGGATCAAACATTGGAGAAGTATCACACCCTAGTTAGCTATATCAAGCCACTTCTCCAACAAAAATAAAAGTAAAAAAACAGTGCTCCATCATACCAAGCGTAATACCTGGACATTCTCAGGAGTCAGGACTAAGAGGCTAAATGTTACAGTTCAAGGACGTTGGGTAAATTGGGTCAAATGGACAAATTAGAAGAGTTCTTCAAAGTCAAACGGATGAATTAAAATAGGTTCTTCACAGTACAAGCTGAACAAGAACCATCCTTTGAATGATAGACGCGGTATGCATCTCAGGTACAAGTTCCTTTAAGATAACTAGGGAAATCCAATTCCAACAACTAAAACCTAGGGAAATCATCTTCCTTACCTGCTCAAAATCACACAAACTCGAAGTCGATAATTATACTGGTAGCTGTAGGCTTGTAGCTGAGTAGCTCCTAGTCCAACAGAACCAGTTTAATCACTATGCCTTCCTGCATCTTCTATTTTTTGAGTTATCTCCTCCAATGTAAACATCCTTCCTTGTGTGGTTGCTTAATATCCTCTACAGCAAAAACGTTCACCCTGTCCGCAACCTCTATTCAGCTGCAACCTGGATTCTTCCGAATTCTTTAAACATTTTCACACATTCAAAACACAATCTAACTCACCAGAGTCTGAATATACATTAGCTAAAAGGACTAGACGCCCCTGCATTCAACTCAATCAGATTCTTTACAGCAATTTTTGCTAGTTTTTGTTGCCGTGGATCCTGCAAACACAAAGAAAAGCTCCCCAAAAAACCATACTTTGGGCCTAGTACTCTAGCAACCCAACTTGCCCGAGTAGATCTACCATGAATCCAAAAGAAGGGAGTGTACTTTTTCTTGAACACAACTATTTATGGAGTAATACTTGAGCATGCCCACCCCAGCATTTCGAACCATTTCAGACATTTAATTTTCAGGAGGTCGATAGAGAATTTCCAAAAAGTTTGGGTACTTGAATATGACAATAGTATAGGTAAATTAACGTGATCTACTGATTATACGTGCCCCAATATGTTTTGAGAGATAACCACAAAAAAACTAAAAAATTATGAAAAACAGAGAGAGCCTCAATGTCTCAGACTCTCAGAGAGACAAGATGAAGATAGATTTTGCTCATGGCATTGCAAAAGCAACCATCATAACAAAAATATGCTCAGGATACACTGCAAACACAAAGCCTGCTCGAAAGTGTAGAACTCAGGTCAGGAGTTATATTTACAGTTGTACATATGGCAATTTGAACTGGGACACCAGAAGGTAGCAGCAACAAGAGGATACTGGATACCAATCTAAGGAGTTAGAATCAGAATCTTAGATACATATCATTTGGACTCTATTTCGTCATAAATTCAAAATTTTGGAGGTTACTGCAACCATATATAAATTTTGATATTGCAGCCACATATAAATTTTGATTCCCTAGATTTCTGGCGACTCTTCAGAGGTTGAGTTGCTTCCAAAGGAGTTGGGGCCGTGTTCCAATTTGGAAGGCTTGGGAGCCAAAGGATTATAAGATTGGTTATCTTCTATTTTCCCATCCTTTGGATGTGACTTGAAGGGTCTTTCAAAATCCTTGGCAGCTCCAGGATCTATTACTAACTTCTTGAATTGTTGTTGCTGCAAAGTAGAACAAACGAAGGCAAATAAATAACCCTAGTATCAAATACACGTGCTGCGTATCCAGACATGAAAACACCTTGACTTGGGTCTATTGCAAACAAACCCGTATGTATACAGTGTGTTGGCATGCGAGAGGATGCATGCTAAAATTGGAAAAACAAAAAACAAAAATGATGAAATAGAATTCGATGCCAAAGAGAGCTTTACACACTCACCTACACATATACATGTAAATTTTTCACTAGGAGTGTTTTGGTAGCTAGTTTCAGTCAGTAGATTTTTCAGCCAAGGACCCTAAGATAAAGAGAGAGACCATCTACCAATACCTTGCCATGTACTGACTTATTTACAGAGTCATACTAATACATTTCACCAATAAGCAGTGGATGTTAAGCCAATCCAACCGATACAAAGTTTATTTCCCTTGATGTTAAGAAACTAGAAGGTACTAAAAAGTGCTTACACTTTGTAGTGCTTCAAGCTTTCTCTGCAGTGCCTCATGTTCAGCCTGAATACGGAACGGAACCCCATGTTTCTGATACACGTTGTTTTGAGCCAAATCCTCATCAATGTCACTAGCAGTAGTTGCAAAAGGATGATTTGCAGGAAGCCACCTAATCGTATCGGGGTCTACATCAGGGGGCACTGGATCGCCCTCTCTAAGAAATATGGTAGGTCTCTTCCACTGATATGCACGTGACCTCCTCTTTTGATGGATAGCTTGTTGCTCTCTTGTGAGAGTCACCGGTGCCAAGCGATAAACCTTTCCACACATCTCAACAGTTGAATTGCTCTTACCAACCTTCACCAATGGGTTATTGAATGGGTCTTCATACTTCAGAGGCGTGGAGCTGTGAAGAAGAAATTCCATACAAAAAACCATATCAAAAGCACAAAACAAGTGGAAGGTTGCCTAGCACCAACATATCACCTTCCAAGTATGATGTGCAAAAAGTTTCTCCTTTGGTAATTCCTTTACAATGAAACGACTTAAAAGTCTATATATCATTCAGAACTACACAAGTAAAGACAAGCCAGGAAGTAAAGATCAGGATCATACATGCCTCTTCTATCGGATCTTAGCTGGCCGCGCCTGACAAGATCGGCTACAGAGCCAAGACGGCTGTGTCTTGCCTTCTTCGCCATATGAACTCTCACCGAAATAAACAATATTGTTGCAAGGATACAAAAGGCAATAGCAAAATTGCTTCCGGGTTGTCTTTTCATCTGAGATGAAAAAGGAAATGGCTGACAATAAAAGTATAAACTAAACTTATTGAAACAGAAATAACGTGTGCACAGCATACTAAAGTTCCGTTATCAAGTTTTGAGGCAGAAATTTCCAATTCAAGAAAGAAAAACCAGATGAAACAGACATAAGGGGAGTTCCTTGCATCCCTATTAGTACAAAAAAGAATTTGGACCCGCAATTGGACATTACAGGCGCAAAACCTTAGGTTTATCGCTAAAGTACAGCTTTTTTGCTTCTGAATGAGTATAATGGTGGAACAATTCATGATCACATATGAAGCTAGCCATACTATGGCTTAATTCCACCGTCATTTCATTTGCATTCATCCTCAGCCTTTTTCGCAGTTCAATCGAAGACCTGATCATAATAAGAGGCTATAAGATGGCTTCGAAACCTAGCAACCATGAATAGGTTTTCAGTTTTCCCGCACGTGTTCGACAAAAGGATGGATGGCACTGCTGGACGAAGGAAACCAGTAGACATGCTTCTGGAGCAAGGAAAGACACGGATTGATCACCAGTACAGAACTCAAATGTCAAGCAATGCACATTTTAGCACTTTACACTTCATAAGAATCATAACTAATATGTGTGATGGCACAATATCTAGGACTTCTCAAGACCCTTTCGTTTGTTTCAGCTAATCTATTACAAGTCAAACATCTGAGTGTTAGAGGTCCATATCCTTTTGATGAAAAATCAAAGCCCACATATCCTAAGTCGACAAACCATTTTCTGACTCAAACTGTTAGAATCACAAAGTTGACACTTAATAAGTTGAAATTTGGAACCACGAAAGCCATCTCGACACTCGAAAATAATGAAGTAGGACGCTTGAATCCTGATGGTTCTCTACTCTCAACAGCAACGGCCTCTCGCACTTACCATGTTATGCTGCTTATAGTCATATCCCGTTATCACAGATGCCGTCAATCGCATCACTATTTGAAGTCGTTGGAGATTTCATTTGAACAATTAACCTTCGGGATTGTAAATGAGTTCATTTTCGGGTCAACTACACAAGTTTGCTGTCGATTCTAGTTTCATTCAGTTCCTACAGTTTATGACAACTTTTGAGTCTTGTTATCCTGTACCAGTACGAAGTCGATGAGCCATTTATGTCTCATTTGGGTGGATACTCAAATCAATCACGAAAAAGTAAAGAAATCAATAAAGAAATTACCACAAAAACGACGGGAGGTAAAGAAGCAACTGTTGCTTGCAATCTTGCAACTTGGTTTTTAAAATCCACCACCTTATCTCTCTTCCCTTCAATAACAATCTCACCAATGCGCTTGTCGTCATCAAAACTCCCAGAATTGCTCGACGCTCTCAACACGATCATTCCGCATCTCTTCTTCTGATTACCACAATTAAACCCCCAATCCGTTCTCAATTCCAGTACATTGGATAAAACTTGATGCTTCAAAACACAAATTGAAGGCTACATAAACAAAAATGAGGGTTAACCAATAAGTGTGGGTATTATTGTGTATGTGAAAAGAGAAAAATGCAATAAAAATTCGAGTTTCGCCGGAAAGGAACCAGAATGAAGTTGAAGAGTCCAAAATGAGTTCATAATTCAGACAGAGAAACAGTCTCACTGTAAAAAAGGGAAGAGAATAAAGCGATTGAGCTCATGCGTTTTGAAAGAACTGACCAAACATTAGAATTTGAGTTACAGTTTGAAAAGTTTACTGTTTTCTTCGGAATAAACCGAGTTCTCAGTAAGGTCGGACTCATGTAAGGGCGTGTTTGGCCGTGAGGTCGATTAATGTCTAAGGAAAATGATGATCGATGAAGATGAAGGAAGCGTCTCCGTACGCAATGGCGTCGTTTTTTAAGCTGTTTTCGAACTTCAGTCTTCTTCCAAACTGGACCCAACCACTAGTTTGACTGTTTTTTTTCCAATACTTTATACATCATCGGAAGTTAATGGAGGAAGTTAGTGAGTTAGTCCACAGGGGATTCAAAAGCTATCCATAGCCCTAAACCCACAAACCGCCCACAGCAGGGCTCAAACCCTCATCTCCCCCACAAGGGAGAGCCAGGAGTTACCAACTGGGCTACAAGCCCATTGGTGACCCAACCACCAGTTCGATTTGCAGGCTTTGGTCGATGGGAAAATGACGGCCCAAAACGTATTTTAATAATTAATACCCACCAAGAATATGCTGAGAACATTTGTTAATGCTGAAAATGTCATTGGCGGGTATTAATTATCAAAACATGTCATTGGCCGTCATTTTCCCTTGGTCGATTACTAAACTAAACTGGCCCATAATGTAGGGGAGTGATTTTGCCATCCCCTTTTGTTAATGTCACTCCCTTTTGTGTCTTAATTAGATGATTTGTTTTGTGAGAGAATGGGAGTGACATTAACAAAAGGGGAGTGGCAAAATCAATTCCCATAATGTATCCTTATTTATTTGTTTTGTGAATCGACCCAAACCCGGTACTTCAATTGGGACGGGTATAAGCAACCTGCAAACCCGACCCAACAATAAGCAAGGCCCAAGTCATATCTTGTTGTCATGTGTCACTACTAACAGAGAGAGTGAAACAAAACCAGATTCACGATTCCTATAGTGAAGCTGGACGCTACAAGGTTGCAGTGATTAATCTCAGCCGTACAAAAGTGTTTTCAATGATCTGGATTAAAAACAGATCGTTGAAAACTTAAATAAACGGTTAAACTGCTCATTGCAACCGTATAATGCCCAGCCTCACTGCAGGGGAAAATCCATCTCAATTATATGCCCCCCAAAATTTGACCTCAATGTCACCAATTTGACAAATTTGGACCTCACTACAGGGGAAAAGTTTACCGTTTTCTTCGGAATAAACCGAGTTCTCAGTAAGGTCGGGCTCATGTAAAGGGCGTGTTCGGCCGTGAGGTCGATTTATGTCTAAGGAAAATGATGATCGATGAAGATGAAGGAAGCGTCTCCGTACGCAATGGCGTCGTTTTTTAAGCTGTTTTCGAACTTCAGTCTTCTTCCAAACTGGACCCAACCACTAGTTTGATTGTTTTTTTCCAATACTGTATACAACATCGGAAGTTAATGGAGGAAGTTAGTGAGTTAGTCCACAGGGGGTTCAAAAGCTATCCATAGCCCTAAACCCACAAACCGCCCACAACAGGGCTCAAACCCTCATCTCCCCCACAAGGGAGAGCCAGGAGTTACCAACTAGGCTACAAGCCCATTGGTGACCCAACCACTAGTTTGATTTGCAGGCTTTGGTCGATGGGAAAATGACGGCCCAGAACGTGTTTTAGTAATTAATACCCACCAAGAATATGCTGAGAACATTTGTTAATGCTGAAAATGTCATTGGCGGCTATTAATTATCAAAACATGTCATTGGCCGTCATTTTCCCTTGGTCGATTACTAAACTAAACTGGCCCATAATGTAGGGGAGTGATTTTGCCATCCCCTTTTGTTAATGTCACTCCCTTTTGTGTCTTGATTAGATAATTTGTTTTGTGAGAGAATGGGAGTGACATTAACAAAAAGGGGAGTGGCAAAATCAATTCTCATAATGTATCCTTATTTATTTGTTTTGTGAATCGACCCAAACCCGGTACTTCAATTGGGACAGATTCAGGGTTCCTATAGTGAGGCTGGACGCTACAAGGTTGCAGTGATTAATCTCAGCCGTACAAAAGTGTTTTCAATGATCTGGATTAAAAACAGATCGTTGAAAACTTAAATAAACGGTTAAACTGCTCATTGCAACCCTATAATGCCCAGCCTCACTACAGGGGAAAATCCATCTCAATTATATGCCCCCCAAAATTTGACCTCAATGTCACCAATTTGACAAATTTGGACGACAGGGGCCTAATTGAATAACGACTCAATAGTTTTAAGTGTTAAATTAATTAAAGTTTAGCAAAGTTTAGGTGTCTATTAGACATTGAAGTTAAAATTCAGAGGGCATTTTAAAATTTTCCGTACTACACCTCTTCTATAGTAAGTATATGGTAAGATTGGCTCACATCACATCTGGGATATATGGGTGTGTACCGTGTGTTAGGTAAATGACACATGGTTTTATGGGATAAGTTATCATGGTCATCTTTTTCAGAGATAATTTGCTAAAAATTAATCTGAATCGGCATGCGGTTAGCTTAGCATTTTATAAAATAATGCATTACTTTTTCAAGTGTTCAGGATTAATGGCAGTCCATGTACAACTATATATGTATAGTCATTAATTTGTGTATTGTTGTTGTCATTTCAAACGTAGATGTTGTCGTTTCGAATTCAATTGGTATTTAATTAGGATTCAAGCTGTTGTCCCATAATTTATGCATTTCTTTCTAGGGGAGGCTTTTACTATATTGTACATCTGTTGTAGAGTATATTGATCACCACAAATTAAAAAGAATAGATCTAATAATTTAATTGTGAATAAAAATGTTACTGTGCAAATAGAATACATCATTAGGAGGAGTCTATACGAAAATGTTTTTTCTGCACAGCCCTGCATGCACATTAATTGTGTGTATAATTTTATGCGTCCAAATCTAACGGTAACTTGTTTATTGTGGCGCAGGCAAAATGCATGTTGTAATCATTAGGAGATCAAAGGTATTTTATTATTATACCAGGTAAATGAACTGTACAATTACAGACGCAATGTACATGTGCCACCCATGTACAGTAGGAGTATTTGGTTAGAGCAAAACTTATTTACGAAGGGGCCGTGAATAAGTTGTTCACGGAAAACACGCAATCTCACTCGTCCATTTTGACAATCAATGATTGAGATATGATTTTAATCTTTGACCGGTAATGAATAACTATTACCATTAATATTTTGTCTTTAATCTGAATCGTCCAAAACACTTTGGACAACCGAGATTGGCCTCCATAAACTCTATTTACAAAATCTCCGTAAATAAAGATTTTCCAATTTGGTTACTATGGTAGTGTTTGGTGGGCTCTACAGCTTCTTTTTCTATTCAAACGGCTCTCACACTAAAAAGGATTATCTAAAAAAGATTATATGGAGTGATTAGTTTCACATCCACACAATAATTAAGGTGCACTATCTTCATCTTCAGGTTAATTAGGACAAGAAAAATCGACAGTGTTTTGGGTGAAGTTTCCTCTTTGATATGACATCAAGGATTTTGATGCTCTTCGTAAAAATTTGCTCTAATCTTGCCCGCCCAATATAAGAACACAACTGGAGCTTTTGGGTGATTGTCTTTGGGTGGACCGCACCTTGCATTTATTTTTTGGAGTCCATAAGGTAAACTTTTTGATTGTTAATTTGCTTTTCAAGGTTTTGCTTGGTGCATGTTGTTTTTCATTGGCATCTTGCCAACTATTCCATCTCGGATTTTGGCTCTTTTTATTTTTGTCAACGACTCAGGATTACGTGTCATCTTTGTTTGAAATATATTTTCCTTCCATTTATGTTGAGGAGCTTTTTTTCGATTGATCAATGTGGCAGAAATTTATCGATAATTTTGTATGTTGTGGGGTACATTTTGTGTTTTCTTTGGTTGTTTTATCTCTTTCTTTCCTTTTGTAATATTTTGGTCTCTTCAATGAAATATTAATTTTTTGGTTGTTGAAAAAAACAAGAGAGGAGCTTTTTTCCCTTTATCTCAATGAACTTTGCATTTTCATGATACCATTCACATAGTATTTTTCTTTTTGGTCGGAATAGTGTAGTGGCTCGGATAAATGGAGCTCCGTACCGACCCCCCAAGTCATATTACCGAGGGCTCCTACCGACCCCGGAGACATACCACCAAGGGCTCCGTACCGACCCCGGAGACGTACCACCGAGGGCTCCGTACCGACCCCGGAAACATACCACCGAGGGCTCCGAACCGACCCTGGAGACATATTACCGAGGGCACCCGAGGGCTCCGTACCGATCTCGGAGACATACCACCGAGGGCTCCATACCGTCCTCGGAGACATATTACCGAGGGCACCCGAGGGTTTCGTACCGACCTCGGAGACATACCACCGAGAGCTCCGTACCGACCCCCAAAACGTAGCACCGAGGGCTCCCGAGCAAGCCTCCTGCGTCTGATGAGACACAGCATCGAGAAGAATCCTCGCGAAGGGCTGACCTGGCCATGTGCCCCGAAACCGCCTTATCCGGTGGGTCATCTATGACGTTACCCGAGGCGGTTACCTGAGTGTGACCTCCACGCGCTAGCTTGGAGGCCAAGCAAAACAAGATCTATAAATACAAAGAGACTATAACCTAAAGATGTAGGTCATTCTACCCTAACCCCAGACCTATACACTTCCCCTTACATCTAACTTGATCGTCCTAGAGTCACTGGGCTTCCACAGCCCTAGTGACTTGAGGCAGGTCCAGTGGCGGAGGCGCAGAGCAAGGAACTGGAATCCTCTCATGATCGGAATCCCGACAATTGGTGGAAAATGCCGGTTTGGTCATCTGAAGCATGAAATAACACTGTTCATTGTGCTGTTCATGTTCTCCCCGAAGTCTATATTCTTCCCGAGGCCTATCTCCTTCCCGAAGCCGTCAACGCTCTTCCCGTCACGGCCAAACAGTCATTAGGGAGGATGTCGTTTCTCCCTAACCCGAGATCTAAACCTCTCTCCCTAGATCTGACTTGATCGTCGGAGGACGCACGGAGCTGTAAGGAATAAGCCAGGAGCGGAGCCCGAACTGACTATCCAAATCCGAACCCCAACAAGTAGTATTTTGGTACAGTATTTTTTTCCATTTTAAGTGGTTTACCAGCTAAATTGTCACTTCTACACTCAAATTGGCCTCGTGTATTAGTTCAAACCAATAGAGGCCATCTATGTCACTATCATGTGCCATCATTCACTCAACATGCTCGCACCATTAAGAATAAATTTAAAAAAAAAAAGTGCTAATATATGTATTACTTTTAATATCATGAGAAAATTTTGATCCCACAAATATTAGAGAATTGTTTCAAAGAATAATTTCTTAAAATTTCAATCCTTGCCATCATGTGGGTTTTGTTCCAAATTCTTTCTACACCATATGTTGGTGCCGGACCCACACAAAGTGTGATGGAGCCCACATCAAGGTCTAACAGAAAATGGCCCTAGAACATCACGCGACTGTGTCCTTGGAGCGTTTAATAATTTTTCCGTTCCCACCACTACTGGCTTCTCTACCTCGTATGTTCTTCCCTTGGCCTCCAAATCAAATCAAATCAAAACTTCTGCTATTTCAAGATATCAAATAATTTAACCTAGTAGAGCCATGTGTATTCCGTCCTGCAACTTTAACGCGCGGATGGAAAAACCTGCGTACACAAATTTTTACACCCCCTCTCCGAATATGGTCGTGTCCAAAATCGTCTTATTTATATGGACCTCACAAAATACTGCAAGATTCACATGCATCGAAATACATATCCATGTCTGAATCTATGAGCAGAAATTTGTCATCATTGCTGTTAATTAATTCAGTGGATCAGCAGAACTCGTTTATGTGGTTTTGTAGCTAGCGTGAAATTCACAAAAATAATCAGAAAAGCTAGTAGTATATATTAGTTCATCTCTGGGAATATACTATAGAAGCAAGACTGTGCATCGGACGCGCGAATGTCACTATTTTCTGAAATTTGCGTTTGATTCGCGAAAAATTTATTGAATTAACCATTCTTTTTAAATCTATATAGTATAGAGTAAATAAAGAAAGACGGTGTAATTAACCTAAAGGACCCAGAAGGGGCACAACCTTCGTACAAAATCAATAAATAAATAAATAAATAAGGAAAAAAATTGACACCCAAGTTGAGCTCACCAATGAAAACTACGAGAAAAAAGGATTCACAAAAACAAATACGCTATACCAAAGAAGGGAACTATCAGTCGCTAAATTAGAAATGCAGTAGCCATTATTATTAAACTATAAGCTATACCCAAGTCTGAAATACAGAATTCAAGGCAGTTTAGCACAAACCCGGCTAGGCTAACTAATGAGCAGTTTACTTCCAGGGATTATTTCAACATTTCCTACTGATTTGAGAACATCGACAGTAAGCGAATTTACAGTGACGCAAGCTAGTAAAAAAACCACATGCAGAAAGAAAGGGAAGGAAAGGAAAAGGACCTGCAATCGAGTATTGGAGTCGATGAAGAGCTTCTCTTTGGCATGGATTTTCAAAGCTTTCGAATCTCCGCCATATCTGATTGAAGTCTCCATTTCTGATGCTACACAAGAAGTCTCCTTCGGATATCTATCGATAGTGAGAGTACCAAATTCACTGAAGAGGCAGCAATCCCTAAATAGTGGAGTTCAATTTGTGGGTAAATTTCACTGACCTCCCTGATGTTTCTGAAATGTTACTGGCCTCCCTTACTTTTGCTGACATTGTCAAGATTCCCCCTTCCGTTAATTTAACCTTAAACGGCGTTAACTATTGTGATAAAATGACATATATGCCCTCTACTTGTATCTCCATTTGCCCTCTACTGAATAAATCTCCCGCTTTGCAGAGAAACCCAACGGAAATTGCCGATTTGGATGTCGACATAAGCAAAGAATATAATGGGAGATAAATAATTAAACCTCACTTAGGGTAGGTTTGGATTAAAAAGTTAAGAGTGACTTTTTTTTTGCTTTTATTCAAAAAAAGAAAAAAATCATATTTATTAGTATTGCTTGCGAATTGCATAAACATACAAATGGTAGCTTGCTGGGAGATAAAAGTTTGGATGTATTCCCAGCAAATGCTGGGAGATATATCAATATTAAAACGGTTCATCAACTTCTAAAGGTGGAGGCCAAATATATATAAAGATGGGATATTCCCCGGTGGCATTTTGAATTTATATATTTTTTGTCGGACTCAATTGGCAGATGATATAGAATTAACTGGGAACTTTTAGTTCCTCTTCCTATTCTGTGGTTGGTTATGGTATTCGATTCTGGAAATTGCCCCTACTTGTCCGAAAAAGATCGGAATTGGAGTGTTTTTCCGATTATTCTGTCAGTGATGAGACCTGATGGTGTTGGTTATTAGGGATGCGAAATAGTACATGAGATGGGGATCGCAGTATTTCCGTGTGAGGATAGTGTTGTAGTTTAACGCTGTGCGTCTGGAGATTAAGCTCCCATGGCTATGGCTATGCTTGTTGATGAACTAAACTACTGTATAAACCAATGATAATCCTCTGATCCATCATCCATCATTTCGTTGATGAATAGGAGTATAACCTGCTGTAGTTAGCGACAATTACCCGAAAAAAAAAAAAAAAAGAAAAGAAAAGTTAGCGACCAAGGCTCAGTACGTATGAATTTATGTTTGTGTTAGTAGATTCCCATTTTCCAGGTAATTCATACCCTGATTATTGTGCTGGTCGTATTTTATTTCAGTTGGATTTAGTAGTTGCTTTTTTGCTGGTCAATTGTTGAAGATTTGCATGGACGTGATTATCTTAGTGAGTTGTGACCACCTAGGGCTGATTAAAAAGAGAGAGAAATTTGTGTCCACCTAGGGTGTGGTTACTTAACTTAGTAGTTATTATAAGTGTAGAAATCATCAAGGGAGGGACTGGGGAGTCGGTGTAATTCACGCGTTGTGTTAATACCTCATCCGCTTAAACTGAGCTTCTAAAGTGTCTAGGCTTTAGATTTCATTTGAACCTATACGAGCTTAGAAAATGTATTCAAGGTTGGATTTTTATCAATCAAGCCAAACTCAAAGGAGCTTCAATTGAGCTTAGCTTCTGCGAGTTGATTTTTTCATGGATCTTAACCTTACTGATCTGATCGAATGAGAGAAAATTAACGATCTTCTAAAGGGACTCCAGACAAATGCAAACAAGTTTCAAGCAATTTGAAATTGGCATTATCCTTGATAACAGACTTAGTACATAGCTTTGTTGGGAAAATAGCAGCGATGGACAGTAGAAGGGGCTGATCTTCGATCAAATGGTGAGTTCACCTTCCCTGGGTGCATATTTCAGCAATGTAACTTGGGTGCTCCCAATGACATCTGCAAATGTAACTTTGGTATGCCTCATGGAGATCTGCATATGTCATTCTCATTTATTTCTCGTGCATTGTTTTGAATTTTAAGCGTAAGGCTCCGGAGGAGCCACGAAATCTGTTCCCGTGATGGATGCAAGCTACGAAACTAATTTAATAGGAATATCAACTACTGTGACAATCCGGACCGTAGGGAATTTTTTTAGAGTTTATTATAGTGGTGGGACTATATATGTAAGCCAGATGGAAAAGCAACCAATATCACAAAAATGCAAGCATTTGGCATATCGGAACAGAAGCAAAAATCAGAAAATCTTGGCGATAAATAAATAACAAAATTCTGATCTCACACATTGCCCGACAAAGGTCATCAAAGTGGGTGAAAGAACCCGAGCCTAAATTAGTTTAACCCATACGTAAATCTTAGATCTCATCAATGACTTCAAGAAGGTCATCAACCTCCTGCCTCAAAGCTGTGAGTTTCTGCTGGATCAACGCAACCCGGTTCTCCATTTCCCGTCCCCCAGATTTTTTCTCATAGCCTTCTATCACTGTGGAGTGTTTCAGCATTAGCTTCTCCTGCAGTTCGTGCTCCTTGGCAACCAGATCCTCCACCTATGTAAAAACACCCAATAAGCTGTCTAGCACATCTACAGCAATAGCCACTAGAAGAAGAAAAGACTGACATGCATAGTAAACAATGTACACAAAAATTAAGCATTTGGTGTACTGAAAAACCACAAACCAAAAAACAGCTGCACGTGGGCAAAATTTGGTGAAATGGAGTCTGATTTTTCTCACCCTCGCCAAAAAAAGGTCTTGGTGGGAATGGAATTACTTTTTGGTGGGAACCGCACTCTCACAGGAAAGACCAGCCTAATTCCTTCGAGCCTAAGGTTGCACATTTTATTTGTTTCTACATTTCATGCATTAAAGCCTTCCCACGGGCAATCTGTTTTTTTTAAAAGAAAATAGTACCAACAGAAAATATGGAGCACCCAAACCTTCGGCAATATTTGAGCAGCCTGCGGAGAAGAATGTAAGAAAGCCAACAAGGGCTTCAATTCTTTGGAAAGATCTTTCAATAAACTGTCAGCTGCTTTCCGAGCTACTTTACAGGCTTGCACATCTCCAGTTCTGGAGAGATCACGTAGCGTTGCATCAAGCCTATCGTGGACTGTCAAACATCGATTGATGATGTTCTGAACCTGCTGAATAGCTGTTTTTACCTGAAAATAATGACATCTAAGTATCCCCTATGCAGATTAACAATTGAAGTAAATATTGAACAACACTCATCCAGAGTACCTCGTCCCATTGCAGTTTTGCCACATAAGAAGCAGAAGACTTTGAGATTGTCAAATCCGCATGCACATATACAATGCAGGCAATAAACATGAAGAAAAATCCAAAAATTAACATCAACGGCTCCCTCAGCAATGAAACATTGTTGAACTTGTAATAGACCTGAAAGGCAAGAAATGATAACCAAAAGCATTATTCACTTTTTATGAGAGGGGCAGAAGCTTCCTCTTCTATTCAGCAAGGGAAGTAATCTACTCTGCCAAGGCACGATAAAGAATAGGATTTCATCAAAAGAAGACAGCAATAAAAGAATGCCACTAACAAACAGAAGAGAAACAATAAGGCAAAACTCCTACATGGCTACATGCATCAAAGTTCTATAAAGGTTTCATCTCCCCCTATATATGTTCCCTCTCCCCCAAATGCTCTGCGTAATGGAGATAATGCATAAGTGATCCAACAATTAAGTGTTCTTCCCCGTTTTCCATACCCTAGCATAGAGGACAATTGTTTGAACTAATAGTTAATACACTAACATAAAAGTAATTTACCCCAACTGTGTAAAATAAATGGTCAATGGGAAAATCTAGCACACAAGGGCATTGGACCTTTTCATTGTTCCAACATCTCCATGAGACCAGCAATGACAGGATGTTAACAAAATGAAACTTCTTTACTCCTCATAACACATCAAATACGGAGTTTCACGCAGAGGGGGATGGAGGATATTTTGACAATATTTTGCAAAAGGGATGGGTTGACAATTAAGAAGCATATACATTTTAAAGGAGGATACACACCCAATACTCTCTCTTGTTTGGGTCGACAACAAGAAATAAAAAACGTAATTCCAACACGTGTCAAACACTGTATTTGCAACATGTCAGCCACTAATCCATCGAGATATGAAAAACTCACATTAAAAAATACTCCTATTAGGGAGAAGATTTAGCATTGCCTAGTTGTGTTTCCTAATGTGTAACATATACTTGTGGTGACAGATGCATAGTATGTATGTGAATAAGACAACATTTCTCCAACATGTCTGTGCTGAAAAAAGAGCGTATCCATGTCGTATCCTTGTCATGTGTCGGTACCTGTGTTTCTTTGTGATATTGCAGCGAAAACTTGAAAAAGTAAGAAATGATAACCAAACTAGTCAATGCGTTAACAGAGTACAGAGAAATAGCAAATGACTTTTGGCCAACAAAAATGAAAGAACAAAATCAGTATATCCTCCTCTTCTAACTACTACAATGTTCTTTTCCTTTCTAAACATTACATGCTGGTTTAGAAAGTGCAACGAAGTTGGGCGGCTTATCCTCCATTCAACGGTTAGGAAATGATTCCATTGATGGTTGAAAAGAATATGAGAAGTGCTCACAGACTTCAGGAAGTAGGGAATTTGTAACGAAAGTGTGGCCAATCAACACAGGAAGGAATATGGGATAGACGTCGGAGTTTGTTCGAAAGGTGTCAGTGTAAGACATTGATAGGTGCGTAAGTGTGCCTATTTACTCTTGTTATGTCCATTTATTATATTAATTAGAGTTTGATATTCATTTTCCTTGTTTCAGTTTCCACAGAGCCATTGGATAACAATCGGAGCTAAATTGAGAATTTTACCAGCGCCAATCGAATTAATTAAGAAAAGAGACCAAGTTTATATTGGATATTTGAAGAAGAGAAGCACTGTATAAAATTCCTAAGCTACTATGGAATTGGACCCACTTAATTACAAATTTCAGTAGAGAAGAACGGGGCTACCACCTACAGTGAACACTCGGCTAGTATAAAAAGAGAAAAGCAAGGGTTTTGTTTGGGATATCTGATTCCCACGATGAAACAGAGCACTACGGCTGCGGCAGAAGTCCAATGGAGTTTCATCCTTGCGCGATCATCTTCTCCTCCATGCGCGGCTAAATCCTTCGCTAGGGCGACGAGGAAACTTTCTCCGAGTAATGTAATCGTTTAATTTTTGGGGCTTTATTCAACAATAAAATTGTATGACTCTTTGGGATGATTCATAGTTTTTATGAGAGAACATATTTTTCCTATTTATCCAATGTGTTTGTATTCCGGATATCAAACACTGTCATACAATAGTTTTCACTTTTCCAGGATAGTCTCTGAGATGGGTTATACAACGTTAGACGGATCGTGCTGTTGGTTAAATCCAGTGCCGTTGGTTAAATCCAGTGAGACGATCCGCGCTATGTTGAGATAGCCTTTACGGTGTACGAGTCCTATGAACCCTTTTGACGATTGTCGATAGAGATTGCAAGCCCTAGCGACAATCTTATTTGTTATGTTGAATAATTACCCTAGACTTTATTACTATTATATTGCAAGGGGAAGGTGGAATCGAAACCCTAGTTCTTTCTCTCTTCTGTCTTGGAAACTTTAATTGCTTGCTAGTTTAATTATAGTCTACTCAAATCAAATCACAAATCGAACTTCCTTTTCCTTTTCCTTACAGAATTAACTTAAAAATAGATCGAAAGTACCGCAACTTAGCTTTTTACTCTCCATGGACGATCTCGGACTTGACCACTATTCTTTGGAATATTAGATAATTGCTTGTTTTATAAATTA
Source organism: Rhododendron molle (assembly GCA_025413875.1). Taxonomy (NCBI): domain Eukaryota; kingdom Viridiplantae; phylum Streptophyta; class Magnoliopsida; order Ericales; family Ericaceae; genus Rhododendron; species Rhododendron molle. Next base: position 3,260,226 of record CM046393.1, read on the forward strand.
TATTTTTCGTACGAAAATGATAGACCAGACATGTCTGGAAATGAGACAACCCCTCAATAGAGATTGTCTCAGCTACTCAAATTGTACCGGCATCGTGCCTCATCCAAATTCCATACTAATTTTCATGGTCGTAGAAAGATATGAATTCCGTAGTATGATGGGTAGGGCTGACAGATAAAATTCTGAAGCCGACAACATATGCTTAGCAAAGCACAACTATGCATGATTTTAAGCCTAATAACCTAAAAATTTTATGTTGACAAAAAAGAGTTGAGCAATAATACCTGAAAATATTGACTATGCTCCTGTACCACATTGGTTTTCTCTAGCACAACTACTGGTCTACCATCTATATCCAAGTGGGAAAATTTTATCTGCATTAAGCCAGAAGCAACATAGTTTGAAGATAAAGTTAATGGGAGAATGGCAATAGCGATTAAAAAGGGAAAAAAATGCAAGACATAAGAATGTTGCAATACCTCATGCCATTGTTTCACAGGAAATGGGGCAGAAACCGAAACATCCTTTGAACCCTCAGGCAAAACAACCTTTAAAGTGAAAATGCAACATGAAAACCAATGATAGATAAAATTTTAACAAAAACAGTATGAACTACGGCAATACGTAAACAGAGCATGAAACTCAACACAATTTCATGGTTGAATCTGAATAGGTTTGTGCTTAATAGTATACTTAACAACTGTTTCTAAAATCATTACATGTCAGAATGGATTAACATTGGAACAAGATCAATTTCTTAAATGAGGAGTCCAATTCAACACAAAAACAAAAAGCTCCTGAATCTAGTAATTGTTTCATCACAATCAGTCAAAGAGCACTCTCGACCAATCAGTTTACATGAGAGCTCAAATCAGGCTAGACCAAGCTTGGGATGACAGTGTGACTTTGTTCCTAAGCCCTATATGAATACAAAAACAAAGCCACCCCAGCTTGCAACTTGCAGAAGAAAAAAACAAGTTACATCTCGAAACCATTACCTTCACGATGAGGTTGTCAATGACCAAATCTCTGATCGGGCTCCCAAAAGAGATATTAAGGAAGCGTTTCCCCTCCGACTGAAACAAGAAGTCTTTAAGTGGTAGGCCATATCCAATTGTAAATGATGTTCTCCAGCCACCAAACATTGGATACCTAGGTTCAATTTCTAATTGGGTCTGCAATTAAAGAGAAGATTGAGTAAAATAGCGGAAAAGGAAACCGCGAGTTTTTTATTTACCTCCTCACAAACTAGAATTTCCCACCTTTTTTGAATCACCCCATAAATTAGATGTTGAAATATTTCCAATTTCATCCCTATAGTAAACAGAGTGAGCCCTTGGTGGCAAATTGGCAACAAGATGCCTAAATGCTGACGCACCACCGACATGAGGCCTGGCCTGATAGTCCAGTCTGCGGAATTCATGTAAGTCAAACATAATCGAGTCCTCTAAACCACAGAGACACCACGGAATTATAGATTCTCATAAAAGAGTATGAAATTACCTGGAAAACTCTCCCTTGATTTGAGATCCTCCATGGATAAGGTTGTAATGCTCTGTCACCTGCACGTTGCCCCAGTGGGAGATCTCTATCTCTCGCAACAACTCTTGAGCAACAGCAAAAGGTTGATTGTTTCCAAAGTGAACTATAATTGGTGAGTATGAGAAAGGGGGAAGGTTCTCATAGGGGCCGTATTTAATCTCTGAGCCAGAAAGCTCACTTCTCTCTAGTTTTGTATAGGATTCAGGTTTGAAATCAGGAGGCAATTTGACACTAAGTAATTGGACCTTGACAATGTAAGGAGAAAGATAGTGTGCACTCTCCTGGAATGCAACTAACTGATTTTCAGCTTGTGAAATTTTTTCTGGAAATGGCCTCAGTGCATGAGTGAACACGGCCAGAATATCCAAAGTCAAACTTTCCCCCTTACCCAGCCCCTTGGGTAGGGATACAGAATACCATGTCAGAGCCGGGGGCATTTCATTTGGCTGGACAACTTCAATGGGTAGACTGGTTGCAGGACCTTTCGATTTTCCTTTTCCTTCATTAGTTGTTGTGGCTAGATATGCCAAGTTCTTTGCCTGGTGATCAGGAAAGGGAAGCAAAACTTCCAACACTGGATCAGGTCCTACATTTTCAACCTGTAAATAAGCGTAAGAAAGAATCATGAGCAATGCCAGAATTGGTAGGTACTCACTCGGGACAATGTGAGTTCTTAAAATAAACGCTTTGTTCAGTTCACTTTTTGGAAAAAAATTCCCAATTCAAAAAACACTCATTACCCCTACTTTCAATCATTACTCTCATTTCTCTCTCCACCCATTACTTCTATCTCCAATCATTATTCTCAATTTTTTATTTCTCTCTCTATCTCTCTCCACTCATTATACATATCTCCAATTATTACCCTAATTTCTTTCTCTACTCATTACCCCGAAAACCAAACTCAAAAAATCTCAAAAACTCATCTAAACAGAACATAAAATAACTAGAAAAACAAAATTTGACATCAAGAAACAAAATGATGGAGCCAAAGAACGGAAAAGGATAAAAGCTGCATTATTTCACACCTTTAACGTCGCCGAGATGCGTACAATTTGCGAGGTCAAATCAATCTGCAACAGAAGGAGCCGATGCAGTGAGAGAAGGTTGAAATTACAATCAATAAAACATGCAGTGAGAGGTTAACTTTATTCAACAGCTTGTCAAGTTAAAATAAGGTATGTCTGACATGGCATCTCTTGAGCTTCACTTTTGGCATAACAAATAAAAAGCACCAGCGAAATAGAAGGGTTTTTTTTTCATCCAAGTTATCTCGAGTAGCTGAATAATGTCATCATCTCATCTTATATAGGCAATGAGACCAAGAATGTGCAGAACATACTGGGGCACACCCCAGAGAATATTGAAAAGTAGGTAAAAGCTAATAGAAGGGGCATACCTCAGATACCAACCTTCAGAAGGCACCAGAGGTTAACCAATATAGGGATCAAACATTGGAGAAGTATCACACCCTAGTTAGCTATCTCAAGACACTTCTCCAACAACAATAAAAGTAAAAAAACAGTGCTCCCTCATACCAAGCGTAATACCTGGACATTCTCAGGAGTCAGGACTAAGAGGCTAAATGTTACAGTTCAAGGACGTTGGGTAAATTGGGTCAAATGGACAAATTAGAAGAGTTCTTCAAAGTCAAATGGATAAATTAAAATAGGTTCTTCACAGTACAAGCTGAACAATGAGAAAATTTAAAAAGGTTAAAATGACACAAGGAACAAATCTAGTAAATATGTCTTTAAACTCAACATGCCTCTATCAGTCAAAGTCCGAGTTCCATGCTTGCTAAAACTGATCTGTCAATCAGAAAAATAGAGTCCATTAAAAGGGCATAGGTGGTGGTTGGCCGTTGGTGAATTGAAAATGCACAAACTATTGTGCATAGAGTACAGGATTTAAAGACCAAGTAAAATGCTTATGAAATTAATTGAGTAAAGATACTATGGATTATTGGGAAATAGATGTTTATAATGGGCAAGAGAAACCATGCTTTTCCTTTGAAGAACATCATAAACTAGCTAGCATTGTTAAGTAACATTATCCTCCAATTAATGTGCCACGAAGATTTCAAGTAAAAAAGAAAATGATTTTGGTATATCAACTATTCAAAGTACTATACACATCACAAGCTGTCAAGCATAAAGAGATGACCAACTAAACCCACAAATCCAAACGCCAAGCTTAAATTCTTCCAGGGAAAGTGAACAAATATGTGAGTGTTGGGTTTGGGAAACCTTATTTGGACTAATTTGCACTGTGCTAACTATTCGGTGTTCGTCAGGTTGCAGGGTCCAGGGGCAGCGCACACTGCAAGGGCTTGGGGACAGCACCCCCAAAACCTAGACAGCAATATTATGGTAAATGATCGTGTGAACATTAGGTTATAAATACATGTTTTACGCAGTCAATGTAACTTGTAAGCCATTCTCCTTTGGGTACATAGTGGAAGCCGCAGATGTATTCAACTACACAGATGAAGAATCGCGTAAACTACACAGTTGAAGAATCGCGTAAATTCTGTTTCGCATTCTTTGTTTCTTTACTCGATTGTTCTACGCGCATGATGTATGTATTTGTTAGTTTGGCCGATTTCGGAACATGAGTTCGATTCTTATTCTAGATCAATAAACCGCAGCAAATCAGACGGAACCAAACCAAACCAAACACACCCAACACGAATACGAAGTTGATAGATTTCAAACAAATTACAAGAAATGATCTAAATTATCAACCAATACGACGTGATAATAGGATTACGCACCCGGCGATCAACCTTGGATATGACTAGATCGGATAAAGAAGGAGCCAGCAAAATGGCGACAGATAGGAGGAATAGATCGAAACGAAACCCCATCTCTTGTAGCTGGGCGTAGGGTTAGTGTCGAAAGTGCCTGAATTTAGGAACACGTAAATAAGTAGAGAGAAATTACAAGTCAGAAAGTACGGATAGAAGAGGAATATTTGTTGAATCCAAACTTGGATTTGCCTATCGAGGCGAAGATCCTCCGATTCTCTTCTCGTCTCTTCTCTTCTCTTCACTGGTGGTGGTGGGGGTGACCCTTCTCACTTCTACAAGCGCATGCGGCTGGCTGGCTTACTTGACGCCACGGTCTGTTTCGGACTTGACTTGGGAGAATTTTTCGGATCCGGCGTGCTGTAGTGAACCCGGTTGAGGGCCATCACACAGCTGTCAATCTCTTCGATCAACGATTCAAATTAAAAACAATTTTTTACCGGCAAAAGATGGAGTATTTATTACTGATCAAAGTTAAAAAAATACAGCGCAACCATTGATTAATGAGATCAACGTTTTATGTACGGCACTACGCCATAGCACCTCCAGTTCTAAAAAAGGAAGGGAAAATACGACCTGTAGTAGAGTAGGAATTAACGGTGTGTTTGGAAGGGAAAAGTGAATGAAAAGAAAAGAAAAGAAAAGGAGAGTGAAAGTTTCACTACTTACAATACTAGAATTTGTTGTTTTCTCTTTTTCTTATAATCAAACAATGGTAAGGAAAATTTTTGAAGTTTCCTTTCCTTTCTTTTTTTTTTTCCACAAGTTCCAAACAAACCACAAAAATATGGGGAAGAAAAGTGGATACAAAGACCAAGATACTTCCGATTTTGTTACTCCTATAAAGTATAAACCACATAATTAATAAAGGAGAAATTTTTCTGCTAGTATCTCATTATGGCGAAATTTTTCTGCTAGAAGTATTTCATTATGCAGTACTCATATGTTCCACAAGCACAGAGTCTCCCAACTACTACATTTTTTAGAACAATCTAATATTTCCTTGCAATATGGATTGGTTGATTGCACTTTTTGATCGTGGCAACTCGCCAACTATCGAGTAGGCCTGTCGGACAAATAAAGGATTGTACAAATACCTGTCATACAAAATCAGTAAAACAAAATAGAATCTTGAAAAAACTGAAAACATTGAATCTAGCTCTACATTATCTAGCTCTACATATATAACCCGGGAAAGAAAAATTCGCGTCTCATGGCAATCTAGAAGAAAACTGGTTTTGCTGGGAATCACTGGGAACGAAAACCGGAAGCTGGCCACCCCTCTGTGATCTACCCTGTTGGTAATAACTTGACGCGGGACCTCTCTGTGGAGCAGCAGCAGATATGGAGCTTCCACTTCTCAACCCTCTATTCGATTCATTCAAAAGAGGCCCGCCATAAAATATAGATTGACCCGTATACAAAAGCTCAGATCCAGAAACCTGAGAAGAACCACCAACAGTGCTCCTTGTCGCTGCAGAGACAAATCGCCCGGCTTCCTGATCCCAAACTACAGCAGCAGCCGAGCTATTTTGCCTCATAGGTGGTAATCGCGATACATTTTCAGTGACAGTAGTTTCATTCACATTACTTGCCTTTGTTGACCAGGGAGACTGATTCCCTGATGACTGATACATTGGGTTGAAATGATCTTTGTTAGAAGTCTGCTGATCCAACGGAGAAGGGGTCATGTTGATGGTGCGATTCGGACTACTTCGGTTACTAAGGCTGTGAGCACAAGTTTCCAGATCTTCGCAGCTTGCGCGACTAGGAGGATATGAGTTTTTGGAAGAAGATACCATTGATTTTCCTGATTTAGAGCGTCGATCGTGGAATCCCTGATTGGTGCCGACTGGACTGCTTCTTCCGCTCACATTGCTACTCGAAAAGTGATCACCATCGTAAGGGTGATGTCGAGAAGAAACTGGGCGTAGGACCGAAGATGAAGCTCTGGCCTTAGCACCTGCTTTGACCGCTTCATTTGAATCCAATTTTGCAAGCTTCCATGCACTGATTCGGACTGGACGAGAGGGTAGTTTTCCCTTGTCATTTGGCTGTACTGCATCTGGATCTACTGTAGATGGTAGACGTCCAGGCACCAGATGTGGGATGATTTCATCCTGTTAGTGACCACAAAAACAAAAAAACAAATGAACATTATGAACAAGCTTCTGAAAAGATGACACATGCACTCAACATATCGAAATATGGCACACATTGGAGCACTAGGCGAGAAAGATTATGCATCTAAATCCAGTTATCAATTAGTTGGTAACTCAACAGCTCTGGAAACATAGTATCATGGCAATCGAAGTAACCAAATAAAGAGAGGACACTATAAGCACTTGTTCAGTTGTTTTACTAGATCATGATTCGAATAAAAAGGTTGGTCAGCATATGAATTAGAAAAGCCCCAATTTTTGCCACCCATGTTCCATTACTACAAACGGGAATCTAAACTTTTCTTTTTCATGCTCTTAGTTGTCAGAATTATTTTTCTCAATAATCCTCCACCATTTTGCACCTGCAAATCTATGTTTTGGAACGAACAAAACAAGGACATAGTATATGTCGTATGACTCTGTGTATGAAGAGGTACATATGTCCATGCATATGTACACGATTCTTATAATTCCGCCTTCCACCCACATTCTTCAAGTCAAGCCCCAACTATAATATCACTATTTATTTATTATGGTTAAACTTGCCGATAAGTTCTGTCAACCTGTTTTTTCTTGACTAAAAGAAAGCCATGATAGTCATTACATATCGGTAAGTTGGCAAGACATCTGAATTTAGGTCTCCAAACTAACAAGTTCAATCATTGCAATACAGAAGTCTCCAAACTTATCAACCATTTCAAGGGATGTGCATGACAAGTGGCAGAGTTAACATTTGCATGATCTGCAATGCCCTCTCTTGAAATGTTTGTGCTTCTTAGAGAACATACAAGCTTCACACTATACATTGCAGTACCTGGTGGTCCATAAATATTCTTGGTGGGGTACACCAAGCACCTTTATACTGCAGGCCCATCCCGACAGAGCTTTTTCCACTAATTGCAGTCACAGCAGAGCTTGTTGGTGAAGAAGGCAAACTATGCTGGTCTTCTCCATCTACTGAGGGTCCAGGAGGTTCGCTCTGTGCCCTCATCGCAACAACATACTCATATGTTGTGATACCCTGAAGCAACAAAGATTCTGATTCTACAACCATGATCCAACACGCACACAAAGAGAAAGCAAGAGAGCCTAAAATGAAGTGACCTTTCGTATCAGAATCATGTGGAAAAAGAACAGTTCTCCTAGAGGCACAACAGCAAGTAAAGAAACAGCTGTACATAGGGCCTGAAACGAAGGAACAAAACCAACGTAAAGTTGATATCATAACAGGAATCCTTGCATCATCAAATATAGCCATAGTAAATGTAATCTTTGGCTGAAAACATTGGTGAAGTGACGTATATAACGAATAGCTCCTAAAACACTAGGTCCTACAAATGTAAAGTAAATTGTTCACGAAGTAATGCCAAAGGTTTGCTTATGGGATTACAAAACACCCCTAGTTACATAACTTTAAAGTTAAGATTTGCAACCTAGATCTGTTTCCTTAACCTTTTCTTTTTAACTTTTAAGCCCCTCTTCTAATCATCAAAGAAAGCAAAATGTGTGCTACTATTCATCAGTGACCAGGGTTTCTGCACAGCAAATGCCACAATACTGGCCCATTGTCAAAAAATTTGACTAAAGTTGGGGAGATGAGATCCACTCTCCTAATAATAGAAAGTAAAATTATCTTATGAACGTAAGGTGCACAAAACAGACACACACGTTAATATTTTTTACTAAAGTTGGGGAGATCCACCATCCTAATAACAGAGCAAAATAATCTTTTGAACGTAAAAGGTGACAAAACAGACGCACGCGCACACACAGAGAGAGAGAGAGAGAGAGAGAGAGTTCTGCAAGAAGAGAATCAAGAAGATATACCACAACACTAGCAAAGGGGGGCCGGGAAAATCCATCTCCAAGCCTTTCAGTTATTTGATGTTCTATGGCCTTTCGATCAACAAAGCACCGGACAAGGACGGCAATGCCGATCCCAAATTGAACAACAAGCTGGTGCACAAACGTACCCACAGACACATGTCCGAAGTTTAGTTGTGATTAAAAGGAATGTAGTAGTGAAAATGAAGCCTAACAAAAAATTACTGGAAAGAATACCAAAGCAAGTATCTCAAACTTACCCAACACAGGCTCATTCCCATGAGGCAAACGAATGTGATATAATTTTTCCTCCCCACACAATTATTTAACCACTGCAAAACAAATTGTCATTTCCATATATCATTTCATCCCTTGAACAAAGGAATGCACAGAAATAACAAGAAAAGCAACCCTGTTGTTTTTGCTGGATTATCTTGTTGGAATACAAAGTAAGTTACAATCAAGGCGTACTGCATAAGGAAAATTACGGAAGCTACTTATCACTCCACTATGGCTGTTTTCCCACCTCTTGTCTTCTCTCTGTCTGCCAGATGCCCGCTGGATTCTATCTCTTGGGGATTCCGGTTGGTCTAATGGCTAGGTGCATCTTGGTGGCGGAGGAGGCAAGGCTGTATGGTTTCTCCCACCATAATTCACTCTTGGGTATTTACGGTCTTCGCCTAATGGCAAGTGGAGGTCTTCGGCAGACGTCTGGTATGGCTGTGGACACAAGTGTTTGCTCGGAGCTTTGTTGGGCGATTTCTAGGCGGTGGCGAACGGTGACGGTTTCCCATCATCTAGGGGTCCGGTGGTGTTGTAGTTTTTTTTTTATCCGAGGTGGTGTTGTAGTTCACGGCTGGGATTGGAGATTAGATCTTGTGGGTTGTGGTTTGATTGGTCTGGTGTGGAGGAGTGCAGCGTGGTAGGGATGCGGCGGTTGCTGATCTGTTTTAGTTTTGGGTCTGGGTTTTGGTGTTTTTGCAGGTGATGCGAGGTGTGGCGGTCTGACGTGGTTGCCTCTGTGGCCGGCGATTCTCCAAGGCAGTCCGAGCGTTTTTGGGATCGGCGACATACGGCGGGTTCACGGCATTTAGGTTCTTCACGGCGGCGGCAGCGGCTTGGCGTCGGGATTCCAGATCTGTGCATTAGGGTTCCTGTGTCTTTGGGCTTAATTGTTGGGCTTTGGCCTTGTATTTGGGCATTTTAGGCCTATTTGGGTGTTGGGCTGTGTCCCTTTTGCGCTTTATTGTTTTATTTGGGCATTAAGGCCCATTAGGTGTTGGACTCTATCCTTTAGGGTGTCTCTTTGGTTGGTACCTTGCCAATCAAAGGCTCGGGTCTCGGATGGGCACGTGCTGCCCTTCTCTTTGCTCCTTTTGGTCTTTGAATTCACATTCAAAGATTAATAAAATTCTTTTTCGCCATTCAAAAAAACAAAACGTGAGGGAGAACAAAACCATAACATTAGCTACAGTGACATGACAACCAACATGGGATCTACAAATTCCTTCAAAGGGCAGTACCTTTCTAAACATGATTGATCATATATTCGTCGATGTTACACCATGTCTCAATAGTCAATATTCAAGGGTCATAAACTCAGGAAAGTTACAGAAATGAAAATATAAAATTACCCGGCAGTGATGATCAAATCCATCAACACACTTGTCACAGCTTCTGCAATGTTTGCTGAATTTGCGTACCTACAAAGGAACAAGAACTACATTGGTTGATTGGAATAATTATCTATATCGTCCTTGTTTCAGGGACTGAATTGAGATTAAGATAATTTGAATTTCTACTGAAGACTAAAGATCATATCAGAAGGGGCACATACAAACTCTCCCCTACTTCAAATAACACCTAATGCTAAGGAATGATGATGAGTTTTTCTCCATCCTAAAGTAGGAAGTACAAAGCTTCCAACTGTGAACATGGATAAAAAGTCAGTGATACAGAACTGTTGGAACTCCCTAGTACAGAGTTACACTTCAGTACAAACTCCACATGTGATGAGGCTACGACATTTACCACACCATATCACTTCAAGAGGCAGAAAGATTACAGGAACTCCCTTTTTTTTATATCTTTCTTTATGTTTCAGGTGGCAGTGGTGAGGTGCAGATTTGGCATTGGGGGCATTGCAGTGGTCATCTCAATGGAATTTCTCTAAAACTCTAATGGAAAATCTCTTGACACTAGATAGCTCTTTGTGAAGGAATGAATATGATAAGACACAAACCCGCATCAAAGGTAAAAAAAGGTAGTGCAACAGAAACCCTGTGGACTTCAAAATGAAAACATGTACCTCAGCATGGCACAGGGTACAGAATAAACCATCTTCGTCTCCAGATTGTTCCAGCAAAAGATCATCATCATTGCGACAATCTTCCCGAACAAGACAACCGCAAAAGAGTCCCCCAACTTTTGAACAGCAGCTTGAACTGTGCCTATAAGGTGTTCCTGCATCCCCCAGCCCTTCCTTGCTAGGCGCCTCAACAGATGCATTCCCTGATCACAAATCACAACTTTTAAGGGAAAATGTGAAGAACAAAATAACATCACCTACCCAAGTAAAAGTAAAATTCCAGAGCGCCAGGACCTATGAGAAACCCTATTAAAAACTTAATGGTGACTGTATTCCCACAAACAACTTCTGAGGACCAACGCTCGAATTTCCTTTTGCGATGGTCCAACAGGGATGTGAATAGGCGTTATGATCATGTAATGATGGTAGAAGTGGTCAAGTCTCCTTGGTTCTTTGACAGCCCAATGGGTAAACGGGTAGGTGATATACACATCAAGCCATGCCCGTAAGTGGATAAGTGACTTGACTCTTGGGTCTCCTTGGAGGATCCATACAATGTTGAACTTAAATGATATTACAGCAAATACTAACCAGTCAAATCTGTGCCATTCTGCGATCTATGGGCTGATGTCTTGTCAGCTTCAACCAAAATTCCAGGATCAGCAGGATCAATAGCAGTGCATCTAACATAGAGAATAAAAACGCTGATTGCCTGAACAAAGAACAACAAAAGACAATAAGATAGAAATTAATGAGCAGTAGATAGTGCTGAAATTATTGCAGAAGTAATCAACTTTTAGGCTTGTCATGCTTACCAAGAGGGAATAGACACCAAGGGCCACGTATTCATATATGTCCGCCCTTCCAAGAAAGGGAGCAAAAAACGCAAAAAACGCAACACATAGCAAGAAAAATACTGTTATGGCCACAACCTGTACATCAAGGAAAGAAAGAATGAACAAAGAGATCAAGAAATTATCTCACAAGTTCATAGAACACAGATCAGCCAATATACTCAAGGTATCCCTAGTGAAAACTTATGTTGCAGGCAAGGTAATGCCTTTAATTACCTTTCTAATCAAGGAAATTGTGCAAGATCGGAAATGTAAAAAAATTCATGCACACACTAATGTGCCCCAGTAGGAAACATGAAAGCTTCTGAGAAACATGTTCTTGCTCATGAGTCATAACACCAACAAAAGTTGAACAATTACCTTCCTGATATACAAGCATGTTCGCAATGGGATTCATTGTACAAACCAATTATCCAGAAATTTTTACCAAAAAAATATATATATATTATATTCACATGGAGCGTATTAAACCCATGCAAAACAGATCACGGATGGGTCCTAAGAAAAACACACTCTCTTGTTTTGAGAAAAAATACTCAAAGAAAGAAATGTATTCCCACGAATCAACAATTCCACGAACACGGACCAATTTAAAACTGCATACAAACAGAAACCAACGATAATCCAAAAATCCAAAATTTGCATCTCTTTGGACAGGAAAAAGAACCACGCATTCTTCTTTTGAGAAAAAAAATAGTCAAACCTCAATAATCCTAAAATAAATAAGAAAGAAATGTATTTCCCTGAATCAAAAAATCCTCAAACACGGACCAAACGAGCAGAAACCAACCATAATCCACAACAATAAAGTTTAAAACAAGAAACAGCAATGCTTCTGAGAATTTACCGAGAATAATCTAACTGCAAGTACCAAAATAAGAGCCAGAACCCCTAAACACAACCCACATTTTCAATTTCCACTCGATGAAAAAGGGTGAAATGCGAATGAGGCCCACAGTGTAAGGTACCTGAAACGTGTGAGCAGGTAGCTCCCACCCGTGACGCCTAGCCATGTCAAAAACCCAGTCTAAACTTGTCAATCAATAGAGTCTTATACAATGAACCATCCAAATAATGAAAGAACTCTTTTTGCTAACTAAAACCCAGGCTTGCTTTCTACCTAATCAGATCATGGGGGGACCAAAGCAGGCAAAGCTGCTAGTGGGTTTAGTGAGACTTCGATCTCGACCCAGATGTTCAAAACCCAAATGAGGACTTCCCATTAAGTCTGTTCTAGGGTTTGTGCAGTTCGATTTTTATGGAGCAATGAGCCGTGGAAGATGATGATTGAGATGGAGAACGGGGAAAAAGGAAGAAAAAGGGCACCAGTATCATTTTCTGTTATATAGAGCACTCCCAAAGGACTGCGATTCTTGCTAGTTGCTATAGCCGGACGTGTTACGGAGTACTTTATTTTTAGTTATTTGAAATTTGGCCCGTTAGAGCATCCGCATTGTAATAATCAAATGGATATAAATAAACAAACTTAATAATAATGCTCAAAAATACCTCACATTGTAATAAGCAAAGTTACAAGTCTTTCAGCAAATAATCAAATTCCACCCATTTCATAACCAAACTTAACAACTTTTACTAATAACCAAAACTCAATAACCAAACCCAATAAGGAAACTCGAAACTCAATAACTCAAAAACACCCCTCATTGGAATCGTCTCATCGAGACGAACAATTTAGTGTGATCGGATGCGTGATTGAAACTCGTTTGCGATTGGACATAGGTGCATTGAATATTTTGAGATTTTTTTTTGTTAGGGATGCAAAAATAACCAATGTGGAGATAGAGGTTGTTAAGTTTAATTATGAACTAAATGGATAATCAAATGCTGACGTGACACATTTTGGTTTATTGATTTTGATTATTCCCGTTGCAGATGCTCTTAGAATTCCTAAATTACCAAACACGATAGTTTAATCTTCTATGTGTTAAAAATGTAAACCAAGGTTATGCAATTTTGTTTGACAAATTATGAATTCGACATTTTGAAGAACATCTCTGCTCTTGATCCAAACATCTACTCGTATTGATGGATAGATTTTAACTTTTTAAATATTTCGAGAATATTTTGTAGCCGATAAATTATTATTACATTCTACATAATGACAAAGTTCTTTGTGAGAATTTGTGATTGGATCTGAATTTATTCATCTCATAATTAGCGGTACAAAAAATAGGAATCTTTAAAAGTTTGAGAATGAATTCATTTTTTACGTACCCTAAAAGGTAAATCATGTAGGAAATTAACCAACCCCATTACTTGTGCGTTCACTCCAGTTTTTTATAAGATGGTGGAAAATAGAATAGAATGTTCAGTAAAATGAAAATTTTTTAAACCGGGAAAAAAATTGTAGAAATCTTTGATTAATCAATGAAACACTCACACATGATCCAAAGAGTAGATAGAGAACTCATTTCTGCAGTCCAACTGCAAAGAAGTCTTTGCCTTTAAATCCCAACAATTCATTTTTACATTCAACGGTTCATTTTTAAAAGGACTCTTCCTAGAAGAAAGTGTTTTTAAAATTGAAACCCTTCAAAACACATTTAGACAGTAAAGATTACACGGACGACTCACTACAGTCCAACATCATATCATAGGGAAGCCAGATTATAAATAGATACAACTAAAGAAAGAGGAGTCGCTTGTACTAATATAATTCCAAAGTTAATAGTATAATAATGAGTTTGACTCTTGGGATGCCTTTAGCTTGAGTGAGCTGCCCCTGGCTACCATTTAGCTGCTCCCCTGGTTTGTTCAACATGGACCTAGATATGTGTACACAAGATTTTGTTTTTTATTTGCAAATGGTTATTTGGTTAGGTTTACGTATGCCTTTTTTTCTCACATAAACAAGGGGGAACATGGACCCCACGTTCATTAAAAAAAACTGATAGTGATGCATGTTTTCACAACAACTATGGTTTCGGAATCTTCTTTTGTTTTATTTTTTCCTTAAAAACCTCCCTTTTGGGGGAAACCATGTGACCACAAAGTCACTTATTACACCCTTGACCGTTGGATGGAATCACGAAACTCCGTTGAAGCTTTACTATGCGTGGGCCATTGCCATTTTGCGGTCAGAACACTTGGGTGCGAGCTAAGTCACACAATCAACCGTGAGAGAGAGAGAGAGTCCAAACGCGGGTGTGAACATGGAAGCGCTTTTATGAAATATTTCAAGCTATCGAAATTTGTGAGAGCGAGGATTGAGAGTAAGAGAGAAAGACACTACAACGCATGCACTTAAAGCTCGTCAGCACTTTTTTTATGAACCGCGATGACTCCCGCTACACCTTCTTGCCATGCCACATCACAGCCATTCGCCAGTTCCTTTGTTCAAATCAACATGATTTGATATTCGTACGCGGCCAATCACTGGCTTGTTCCCCTGATGGGGACTGATTCCGGAGTTCTGATTCTAAGGTAAGGGGGCAATCGATCGAATGGAAGTGAAGCTGGAGCTAGAGAACCCATCGGCATTGGAACCTGACCGAAACAAGACATACAAGTCAGCTGGAGCAATAGGAACCGGTCCTTTATCTTCTTTATCAAGCCAAGCCCACGGAGCGTAAAGGTAAAAGGCTAAGGCCAGGGGCAAGCTCCGTCTGTTCCCGTGGCAAGTGTAGTCGCATACAAACCAACCCCTGGTTCTGCTAGACCTGGAACTGGCTCGCGTAGTGGGACTGGACTACACCTCGCAGCATTTGACCCGTGGTATGAGAAGACAAGAAAGGAGGAAATGAATAAGGTGAAGCGAAACGTACCGTAGTCTCAAGGCGAGAGCTAGAGAACCCATCGGCATTGGAACCTGACCGGAACAAGACATACAAGTCAGCTGGAGCAATAGGAACCGGTCCTTTATCTTCTTTATCAAGCCAAGCCCACGGAGCGTAAAGGTAAAAGGCTAAGGCCAGGGGCAAGCTCCGTCTGTTCCCGTGGCAAGTGTAGTCGCATACAAACCAACCCCTGGTTCTGCTAGACCTGGAACTGGCTCGCGTAGTGGGACTGGACTACGCCTCGCAGCATTTGACCCGTGGTATGAGAAGACAAGAAAGGAGGAAATGAATAAGGTGAAGCGAAACGTACCGTAGTCTCAAGGCGAGAGCGGGTGGACTCGAGGGTAGTTGCTTTTGAAAGCTAGTCTTTTAGTGGTAGGAGTTCGGGGGCTAGCGAGGGGTGTAAGCAAGCAGTAGGGCGAATGGTTTCTAGTTGGCAACTGATAGGAACAATATACAGTCCAGCCGTCCCATGCCGAGAAAATATGATACAGCCCTTGCTCCCACGATGGAGCCGCTGGTTGCATTGGAAGGTGATGCAGCAGAGGCTGCCGATACCCATATCATATTGTTAGCCCGACCCTACCCTAGATAAGTCGTTCTTGGAACAAGGGGTGGAGTCATATAAGTCATGAATCCAATCTGAGGGGGGAGTAGCCAACCTGGTATTCCCTTTGATAGTCTCTGTCCATAGTTCCTTTTTAGAAAGGAGTGCCGGAGGTATTGAACCCGTCTACTACCCACGGATGAGAAAGCTGGTTAGAATCAACTGGGGTGGTTTTTAAGTCTTTATTGACTTTTCTTTAGGGTCGGTCGAGATATTACATTGGACCTTTACTTTTCACTAAGATCATAAGGATGAAAAAATCATCGCTGCCGTGCAAGGTGTCTCGTTCCATTAAGACTTTTTTGATTCTTTCTAGAGTAGCGGCTCTACAACTCATATTTCGTAGTGGGGCTGCCAGCGATCAGGTTCGTTCGCAGTTCCATGCGAAGACCTGCCATACGCATCTGTACAAGCTTTGCTGAAGGGATTGCTTTTGATACAAACAAACCATAGAGAGTAGGTCAAACCGTTCTTGATACAAACAAACTGATGAGAAAGGGGTGGGTGAATCCTCATCGACAACCTCATTTGATCCAACCTCACAAACAACACAAAAAATAGGGGAGGGGAGGTATTGTTAGGGCTTACGAAGCGATACCGACATGGGGAAGGCAGATCGATCGGAAGCGTATCATCCCATCCCTCCTGTAGATTGAAAAAATCGCTGTTATTGAAATGCTACTTTCAGTGGAAAAAAAAATGATGGAAGGTAAGAAAGATCACCATTAGTATTAGTAGCATCATAGCTAGTTGTTGAAGCAGTTCCAGAATCTGATGATCGTGATCGAGATTATGCTTATTCGAGCGAGATCGAGACCTAGCCCTTTCCGTTGTTTAAGCAAGGGAGCCCGTTGATTAAGCTGTAACCGGTCTAGCCATTGATTCAGTCGGCTCTCTTGATTCGGTTGATGCAGAGCCAATTCCAATAGACTTATTAGAGGGTCCCATTAGCATGCATCCAGCAGGAATCGAACCTACGAATTTTCCTCTTGTATAGGTTGGGCGCTTTAACCATTCTGCCATGGATGGAAAAGAGACTCCGCGAGTGAACTAGGTTTTGGTATTCCTTGAGCTTCTATTTGTATCCCCTTTAGCTTGTATTGGTGTTCCAAACCTTGTTTGGTTGTGAGATTTGGATTTTAGATTCTAATTATTATCCTAATTCTATTTTCAAGATGGCAAATTGCCTGAGAAGAATCCCTTCCAAATTACTACTTTATAATGCAAACTGTTGCACCAAGTTAAGGAATTGCAATTTCTGTCATTATTTGACAATGTAAAAGGAACACCTTGTTTCAGATTTTATCAATTTCTCTCAACTGGTTTAGATTTTTATTCTGAGAGTTCTGTAATGCACGCATAATGTGTGCATGGACTCGGTTCCCATCCAGTTTCCGTGCCCTCAAGTTTGGTCCAGTTTTCGACCATTGTGAATTCCATCCCCCAGTGTGGTTCAGTTTTTGCGTAGACCCACTCGGGATTCTCAACGACCGTAACCGGTGCTATGGTTTGCCACATCTCTGCATCCAAGTCCAGGAGAAATCATTGTGGGCCTTGGTAATTTAGGCGGGCCTTAACTCAAACCTGGGCTTACTTTTGTTGCCCTTTTTTTTCCAGCAGCGGACCATTACTCAGATAGGAGTATATAACTCCAGTCCTGACAATAAAGGAGCCCAAAACTTGCTTGGTGCCGTGTACGGAGCCATTCGATGTAATCATGCAATCCCGTGATCAACACCATCCACCAGCATTTACATCAGAAGCTCGGTCCAGATCATAAGGACATGGTACTTTCTATTTTTAAGACCTAGAGGTAAAAAGACCTCTTTTTTTTTTTTAGGAGAGATAACAAAACATCATTCGATTGATCAATCAATCAATCTATATTATATGCAAAGTGGTGCTTGAGAAATGGCTAATCCCAATTTCTGGAATTTTCTTGATTGTTTATGAAAAATGTTGAAAACCAACTGCAAAACATGTGCTCTAATCCACCCTCACTGCCACTGAGGGATGGTGTTGTCACTTGTCCCTTCAAAAGAGCAGCACTGTGATGCCCTGTCAAGTGGGATCTGCTCCGGTCTCACTCCGATTGATTCGAAGCATTCGTTTCATAGAATTCGTCGCGTAGAACAAGTACGCAAAAAATAAGCTCGGTCGAATATTATTACTTCTACATGCTTGATCGGAACACATATATCTTAAAATATATAGGGTACTAGTGGATTTGATCTAGTGTTTTGGATCTGTTATTTTCAAGATAAAGGTGTTTCGATCAAACATTTCATGATATCCGATCGAGCTAGAGAACCAATAGATATGTGGCCCAGATAAGTCGGATATGTGAAAGTAAAACATCCCAAGTTTGGTTTGACTATAAAATATATATAACTTATGTACTCCTTTTTATCCCATTGCACTCATTTTCTTGTCATTGTTCACCTGAAAATGACTGAATTAGGAATTAAAGATAATTTAATAAATTTACATGAATAAAAATAAAGAGTGCAGTAGAATAATAGGAAAAAAAGGGAGTGCAAAAAATACTTTTCTTTTATGAGCATAGATATCGAGAAGTTCATCATTCGTATGGTTATTAACTTATTAAATCAAATCACATACTTACGGCCCGTTTGGACAAATAAGTCACTGTGACTTATTTTTTGTCCTTATTCAAATTTTTTCCGCATTTTGTGGCTTATTGTCAATTTTTTGGGGATTATTGCTTCGTTATGACAAGAGGAATCGGAAAAGTAGAAAATTTTGATTGAAATCCAATTTTTTTGGAATTTCGACAAAATTTGGCGAGAAAGCCACGTTTTCGTCTTTTTGTGCAAAAATTTGGATTTCGACTCAAATTTTTTACTTTTTAGATTCCTCTCGTCATAACGAAGCAACAATCCCCAAAAAATTGACAATAAGCCACAAAATGAGAAAAAAAATTTGAATAAGGACAAAAAATAAGCCAAAATGGCTTATTTGGGCAAACACATACTTACGGCCCGTTTGGACAAATAAGCAACTGTGGCTTATTTTTTGTCCTTATTCAATTTTTTTTTCGCATTTTATGGCTTATTGTCAATTTTTTGGGGATTATTGCTTCGTTATGACGAGAGGAATCTAAAAAGTAAAAAATTTTGATCGAAATCCAAGTAGCGATGAATTTCGACGAGAATTGGCGGGAAAGCCACTTTTTCGTCTTTATTCAAAAAAATTTGGATTTCGATCAAATTTTTTTACTTTTTAGATTCCTCTTGTCATAACAAAGCAATAATCCCCAAAAAATTGACAATAAGCCACAAAATGCAAAAAAAAATTTGAATAAGGACAAAAAATAAGCCACAGTGACTTATTTGTCCAAACAGGAACTGTTCATGTTTATTTTTTCTCATTAAATATTAATTTACAATTGCTCTGTCACATAATAAAATTAAAATAAGCTACTGTAATTCTCGAGGTGTTTAATTTTTATGGTTAAAAAAATTTAAAACAGATCACGATCTGCTCCGTTTGACTTTTTATGTCTAAAAATTTCAAGATATCAATTCGCGATTTGGTGCGTTCAACTTTTTTCCTTTAAAAATATCAAGCGGTGGACATTTTTATGTTTACAAATTTAAGAGATCAATGATTTGAGAAATCAATGGCGATCTACTCTATTAAAATTCATTTCGGGTTATAATTTTGACACTCCATTTTTCGAAACTACACTCCAAAAGTATTTTGTCTCTTAATGTCTTTGTTATGTGTATTTTGAATTATAAAAATTAAAAATTAAAGTGTAATTATAAAAGAAGTGGAGGGCAAAAATTTTCCAACCAAACTTTTGTGGGAATTGTTATTCGCACTCTTTTTTTTTGCAGGCTCCCCATTTCCAACTGAACAAAGTGAAACGTCTATATCAAAAAAGAACAATGGCTTCAACCCAATCGGCCCACCTGAGAGTGCGAATATCAATTTGCTTTCATTTTTACTCGGGAAAATTTCACGTAGGCACCTGCACTTTCACACAAATCACACATAAACACCTGACTTTTCTTAAATTTCATATAAACATCTGAGTTTTCTAAAAACTCATCAATTCAACACCTGACCTTTCTTAAATTTCATATAAACACCTGAGCTTTCTAAAAATTCATCAATTCAACACCTGGTGTCACCCTCTGTCTAAAACCAAACGGAATGGCTGAGGTGCTCCAACCAAAACAAGTTAAGTGCTCCAATTTTTAATTTATTTGAAACAGTAAGATCTTGTTTTTTCAGATCATTTTATCCAAAAGAATAATAATTAATTTTTTACTTTAAAGCTCCCGTTAGTCAGCCCTAAGAAAGCCGTAGAATCAAATATCTCTTAGGACTAACTAACGATAGCCTTAGAGTCAAAAATTAATTATGACCCTTTAGAATAAAATGATCAGAGAAATAAAATCTTCACATCGGTTCAAACGAATTGAAAATTGGAGCAATTAATTTGTCAATCATGTATAGACCGTTAATATATTAAAAAGTATGTTTAAAAAATAAGTGCTCCAATTTTCAATCTATTTAAATCGGTACGGAATTCTTATTTCTCTGATCATTTTATTCCGAAGGGTTATAATTAATTTTTAACTATAAAGCTATCGTTAGTTAGCCCTAAGAGATATTTAATTTTACGACTTTCTTAGGGATGACTAACGAGAACTTTAGAGTAAAAAATTAATTATGGTTCTTTAGGATAAAATGATCAGAAAAATAAGATCTTCACACTGGTTCAAACAAATTAAAAATTGGAGTTGGAGCACTTAACTTTTTTTTGCTTGGATCACCTCAGCCATCCTGTTTGGTTTTAGATGGAGGGGTGACGGTAGATGTTGAATTGATAAATTTTTAGAAAGCTTAGGTGTTTATATGAAATTTAAGAAAGGTCAGGTGTTGAATTGATGAGTTTCTAAAAAGGTAAGATGTTTATATGAAATTTAAAAAATGTCAAGTATTTATGTGTGATTTGTGTGAAATATCGTGGGCCTACGCGAAATTTTGTCTTTTTACTCTCGTGAATCACCGTCTTTATTTCAACCCAACCGGCCACCCTCTCTCCCTCTCTCTCCACTGAACGCGAATTTCCTTCAGGCTTCAATTACCTTTGGATATCCCAAGACGAACAATGGCTGCTCTATCGAATCCTTCGGTTTTAAAAAACCATTCTCCACTCCATCTATCACCTGGTAATATCTCTCTCTCAGTAATACTAATCATCATTACCATATGTTGATCTATCAATGCTTCTGTTATCCACACTGTGCCTCGTTATCATCGATATTTTTCCTCAATTCAATTTTGTTCCCTATTGTATGATTTTGTATGCAGATTGAACTCATCACCTCTAATTCGAAATGCGAGCGTTGTGAAAAGCTTAAAGCTCTTATTTTGTTTAGAGTTAATTACCTCTAAGTACAAAGTACAGAAAAGCGACACTTAATTCCCATTAAGGAGAGATGAAGTACTTAATTACCACTAAGTCCACTTTTACAAAAATACATTTATCATTAATAGAAGTGTCACCCTAGGGTTTTAGGGTATGCTAGGGTTTTAGGGTACCCTAATGGGTACCCTAGTACCCTTGGGTACCCTAAAATCTTAGGGTACCCTAGGATTTTAGGGTTTTAGGGTACCCTAGGATTTTATCCAGAAGAATAATAATTAATTTTTTACTTTAAAGCTCCCGTTAGTCAGCCCTAAGAAAGCCGTAGAATCAAATATCTCTTAGGACTAACTAACGATAGCCTTAGAGTCAAAAATTAATTATGACCCTTTAGAATAAAATGATCAGAGAAATAAAATCTTCACATCGGTTCAAACGAATTGAAAATTGGAGCAATTAATTTGTCAATCATGTATAGACCGTTAATATATTAAAAAGTATGTTTAAAAAATAAGTGCTCCAATTTTCAATCTATTTAAATCGGTACGGAATTCTTATTTCTCTGATCATTTTATTCCGAAGGGTTATAATTAATTTTTAACTATAAAGCTATCGTTAGTTAGCCCTAAGAGATATTTAATTTTACGACTTTCTTAGGGATGACTAACGAGAACTTTAGAGTAAAAAATTAATTATGGTTCTTTAGGATAAAATGATCAGAAAAAATAAGATCTTCACACTGGTTCAAACAAATTAAAAATTGGAGTTGGAGCACTTAACTTTTTTTTGCTTGGATCACCTCAGCCATCCTGTTTGGTTTTAGATGGAGGGGTGACGGTAGATGTTGAATTGATAAATTTTTAGAAAGTGTAGGTGTTTATATAAAATTTAAGAAAGGTCAGATGTTGAATTGATGAGTTTCTAAAAAGGTCAGATGTTTATATAAAATTTAAAAAATGTCAAGTATTTATGTGTGATTTGTATGAAATATCGTGGGCCTACGCGAAATTTTATCTTTTTACTCTCGTGAATCACCGTCTTTATTTCAACCCAACCGGCCACCCTCTCTCCCTCTCTCTCCACTGAACGCGAATTTCCTTCAGGCTTCAATTACCTTTGGATATCCCAAGACGAACAATGGCTGCTCTATCGAATCCTTCGGTTTTAAAAAACCATTCTCCACTCCATCTATCACCTGGTAATATCTCTCTCTCAGTAATACTAATCATCATTACCATATGTTGATCTATCAATGCTTCTGTTATCTACACTGTGCCTCGTTATCATCGGTATTTTTCCTCAATTCAATTTTGTTCCCTATTGTATGATTTTGTATGCAGATTGAACTCATCACCTCTAATTCGAAATGCGAGCGTTGTGAAAAGCTTAAAGCTCTTATTTTGTTTAGAGTTAATTACCTCTAAGTACAAAGTACAGAAAAGCGACACTTAATTCCCATTAAGGAGAGACGAAGTACTTAATTACCACTAAGTCCACTTTTACAAAAATACATTTATCATTAATAGAAGTGTCACCCTAGGGTTTTAGGGTATGCTAGGGTTTTAGGGTACCCTAATGGGTACCCTAGTACCCTTGGGTACCCTAAAATCTTAGGGTACCCTAGGATTTTAGGGTTTTAGGGTACCCTAGGATTTTAGGGTACTTTAAGATTTTAGATTTTAGAATACCCTAGGGTTTAAGGTACCCTAAAGTTTAGGTTTAGGTGGTTTCATAGAGCCCTAGGGCTTAGGTTTAGGCACTTTCATAGGAGTTTTAGGGTGCACTTTCCTATTATAGGGTTTTAGCGATTTAGGCACTTTTATTAGGTACCCTAGAGTTTTAGGCACTTTTATAGGGTACTCTGAGGTTTAGGCACTTTCATAGGGTGCCCTAGGGGTTAGGCACTTTCAATATTTGGGGTTTTAGGCACTTTCATAGGGTTTTAGTGTTTCGTTAATTAGAGGAGACTTGGTGGGAATTACTTTCTATTTTCTGGACCTAGAGGTAAATTGCCCTTTTGTTTATTGCCCTACCTTGCTGATGCAGCCCCGCTGTTAAAGGAGTTGGATTTTGTTCACTCTCCACTTAAGAGGGTGAACATTACCTTCTTTTTTATTGGTTGAAATGATAAGGATCTTACTACAAAGTGATGTCATGTTTATCAAAGAGTGTATTGCATAGTAAGCATAACATCACTTTGTGGTGGAACCCATACCATTTCAACCAATAAGAGAGAAGGTAATGTTCACCCTCTTTTAAGGAGGGTGAACGAAATTGCACTCTTAAAAGAGACAAACAGAAGCATAAATTTGAAAGAAAACTCTTTTCGACAGAACAAGCTTTCTTATCCATGTTAAATGGTAGCAAAATTTAGAAATGGAGCTATATTTACTACCTAAATCTTAACAGCCCAGGTTAAAACTTTTAATTCTGACATCGCATGCAATAACTAACATGGGCATACCATGTGTGAAGTCAGTGTTCTAAAAGTTGGCCTCCACCTAGGCGATGGTCCAACGCTTGGATCAAGCGGCCGAGTAGTGCCTAGGCACCCCTTTTCTGCCCGACTAGTGCCTAGCGGTTTTAGAACATTGACTGAGGTAGAAGTATTCCTTGTATTTGGTATGCATCTCACTCCATGTGCTGGAGGCCAATCATCAGCCCTTTCATTTATACTTTTATGGCCTTTTCATTTATTTGTGATTGCAAAGAAAAGGGGTAAGAAGAGACCCAAAAGATGATATGATATATATATTAGTAGGATGATTGGTAAGCAATTTATGGCTTTAACTAACAAAAGGGCTCCTATGGAGGACTTTGATTTTGTCGCCTTGCAAAGCTTGTGGAATCTGGATACTATTTGATGTCTCTTGTTACTACTCCCTTGTCCCAAACTGTTGTCCCCCTGCGAATTTTGAGACAAAAAAATAAAATACTTTTGTGCATAATTTTTAGAATTTCTTTACACCATGTTAAAGAACTTGTGAAGTATTTTGATTTTGTGCAAAGAAATTCAACAAATGATGCACATGAGTACTTTTTTTCGATTTTGAAAATTGCTCGACTTTTTTCTAGGGGGGCAAGTAATTTGGGACGTAGGGAGCATATTTTACTAGACTAAGGGCCATGTTTGGTGAAGAAGCCATAGGCTGGGCTGGTAATGTTGTTTGCAAGTATACTAGTTTACTATAGACTTGATCCAGTACCTATGTCGGTGTTTGTTATGTCCGTTCCACTGGCTTTATATTTGTGTCCAGAAGAGTGCTTCCCTGACTGTGAATGCATTGCCTGTTTGGCAATATTTCTCAGTTTTTTTGTTGTTGTTGGTATATTTCACTATTCTTGTGAAATCTATGCTAGGCTATGCTTTCAAGCCAATGGACCAATATATTGGAAGTTCGGCCCCCAACTACTTGTCCTTCAGATCCATTCAGATAGGGGAAAGACAAATTTCCATCTCTAGAAGGGCACTTACTGTTCAAGCCGGATACAGGTATCATTCTTGTTAGTGATGCTTCTACACCACTAAGTTAAAGTGGAGTGCATAAAACCTTTTGCTTCTAACTTCTAACTGATAGTCTCCTGTTTGCTGTGTAATTATAGGGACGGTGGAAGGTCAGGAAATTCAACCATCTTTGTTGGTGGTTTTCTTTTGGGAGGAATAATATTTGGCACACTTGGATGTGTATATGCACCTCAGGTCCTGCTGGTTTACCTACCATGTACTTGTCATTTCAAATAGCTGGATCAGTTTTTATGTATCAATGGGTTATGTTCTTATAGTGATTCTTGGTGCAATTCATGCTCTTTTTGGGCTACGAGTCTTATGCTCTATTTAGTGTTGGACTGAAAGGTTTGTTGTTTGACAGATCAGCAAGGCACTGCTAGGACCTGAAAGAAAGGAGTTAATGAAGAAACTGCCCACTTTTAAATATGATGAAGAAAAAGCCATGGAGGTCAGCTGTTGATCTTAAGCTATAATAGACTTTTCAGCATACTGCCCCCTCCTGAGGGAATGACCTTTTTTTTGCTTTCTAACTTTTTAAAATCTCTTTTTCCTTGGTGATGTTGGAGATTTAACCCAATGTGTGGCAATTGTGCTGCATAACCAGCACTGCTTTTTATCTACATAAAATAACAGTTGGTCACTCTGCAAGAAAAGAGAGATGGATATGCAAACTTCTTTTCCATCTTAATAACTTGTGTATGCTGTACTTTAATTCTTGTTGAAATGTCACTCGGAGTTTGTAGAATCATTTGTTGGAAAATGATCATGTTAAGGGCTTGTTTTTCACATTGACTAATTATCACCTTCAAAAATATTATATGAGCCTGAACAACCTCTTCGCTCAGAGTCGATTGATTTTGAGTTGGATGCTTAAACATGGTACTTTTGGATGCTTTTGGGCTTGACTGTTTAATAGTGACTGATTTGCCCTTTGTTTGTCCCTAAAGTGCACTTTGTTTGAATTTTGTTTTTCTTCGAAACCATGTTTCCGGCAATCAAATGGTCTTGTTATATTCCTTCCTTTCCAAGATACTAATACGTTAGCTCATTTGCAGAAAACTTGAAAGTACTAGAAGAGAAGATAGCACAGCTGACCACCACTTTAGACGAGGTTTCATCTCGCTCCTGATCAGGAGTATCCCAAATCAACTGAACTGTCTGTGGATGCAAATGAACTAGTGAGCGCATGAGAATGCTCATATTTAACATTCAGTATCGTGGGCCTCAGATTAAGAAGTAATTGTTGATTTCGTCTGTTATCTTTCCTTCTCGACAGAATGCGGTTGTGTCTTTTGATGTAACAGTTCTGTGCCTATGTGAACTTTTTGTTTTATTGGTAGAATAAGACTATGGCACAATATCTGTGGGCTGATTTGTATATAATGCCTTTTCGTGTTCCTGTTTCGGTGTATTGTTGGCTTTTGCAACCACAATTGTGAATTTTCTCAAGTGACTTCTTGAAGCGTAATACTGTGTGATGTGAATATTTTGTGAATCTCTGGTTTGGGTGGATTCCTCTGATCCTCTCTAGATTCTGGAGCCGAAAAGAAATTGAACTTGATAAAAATTCTAAGGGTAATTTGACCATATCTTTTTCCGGCTTCATACTTCCAAGTTTTGCTTCTGGAGGAGTTATTCTTCTAAATTACACCTCTACAGTTGCAGGATGGTTGATCATTGGATTACACACCACTGGTTCATTGTGATTCATGCTGTTGAGTAATGATTGTGGATCTACGATAGTGGGAAACAGTTTTCAAATAACCGCAGTTGGACCAAGCTATTTTGTTCTTACTTCGTAGAAACTGGGTAGAACCCGTACTTTGGAGGGTAGGATTTTTCTTTGTAATTGTGCATTTTTCTACTCTTCTTGGGAGACTTCCCAACTATCCATCAATTTGCTTGTGAGCCAGAAGAATGCTGTGAAAGATCTAATGGATGGAAATCGTAGACATCGGCATGGGGCCTTTACCTTTCTACTTCACATAGCAGCAAATATAGGTACACGGAACCCGGCCCGGGTCAAGAAAGTTCGTTATACCCGGTCCTCTGCCCATGTTACTGAGCCAAAAATAATACATACACGTACACATGTAAATAAACCGTTGTGGGAAATAGGCTAGTATGCAAGGGCATACGAGGAACAAGGAATGAGTGAACAATAGTCATCAGTGGCTATTTTGCAACACATGATCTTATCTCATATCTTTCATCTAACATTTTCTCACCACACGTTCCTCTGCAACCATAATTCTTTAGCTTTTCAGATTTTCTGTCCGCCCAACATGTATAATAACTGAAATAAAATTGCGATTAAAAGTTCAGCCATAATTCTAACTAAATTTTGAGTGAGGGAGTTGCAGCCATGGCCACCCACTCAGCTCTGGCTTCTTCAAGAATCTCAGCTAACACAAGACTAACCTCGTCTAAGAGCTCTCACTTATTCCCCACTCAATGCCTTTCTAAGGTATCTCTCTCTTTTCTCTCAATTCAGGATTATGCAGAGGCTTCAAATTAGCAACTAATTGCTTATTTCTAATTGGGTGCACAGAGAGTAGAATTTGCTGAGTTCTCTGGGCTTCGAACCACTGGATTTGTGTCCTATGGAAATAATGCTAGGGATGCAGTGGCTGCCCAACTCACATCCAAGGTTATCTTCAAATCCTTCTTGTTAAGTTGTTCAAGATCAATTGTTTTTTTCACTCTAGCTAGTGTTTAATTTATTTCTGACCATCACCATGCAGTTTCCAGTACCAGTTTTGCCAAACATTTTCAGGAAACTATTTCTTAAACGAAACCACTAATCATGTTATTACTTACTCATTTTTTAGTGCGGAGTGGTTTCCAAGAATTTGTAGATGTCTTTTTTGAGTTTTCCAAAAAAAAAAAATGGATTCTTTTTCTGAAAACAAGTAAAGGATGTGAGATGAAACTGACCCCAATTGATTTGGACTTAAGGTTCGGTTTGGTTTGGTAAGTTGAGTATATGAATTTTGTTAGCGACAACCGACAACTGATTTGTGTTAGAACATTTGAGAAGAAAATATTGTATTGGAATTGAGTTGTGTACACCTTGTCCAAGAGAGGGATCTCTAATTAACCTAGTCATAAGGAGCGAAGTCTTAGACAATTAAATAAATCTAAGAAACAAGAAACTAGGAAAACATGTAAATATGTGATGTACATAAATATTGGGATATGCAGTTATTGTATGCTTCTTTAATCTGGCATTGATAAAATGAATTTTTATTTTCAAACTAGACTGCAGGATCCACGTCCACCCATTTCAAGCCAGTGGCCAAATTGAAGGTGGCTATTAATGGTTTCGGACGCATTGGCAGGAACTTCCTCCGATGCTGGCACGGTCGGGAAAACTCACCACTTGACGTGGTCGTGGTTAACGACAGTGGTGGTGTCAAGAATGTGAGTAAATATTCTAATTTCTTCATTTGCAATTATCACAAGGGAGATAAGTCAGCCATAGAAACTATGAGTCTTTTATCAACATCTTTGACTAATTAGTTTTACATTTGAAATGTAGGCATCTCACCTGTTGAAGTACGATTCGATGCTTGGAATTTTCAAAGCAGATGTGAAGATAGTGGACAATGAAACCATCAGTGTTGATGGTAAGCTCATCAAAGTTGTCTCTAGCAGAGACCCTTTGAAGCTCCCCTGGGCTGAACTAGGCATTGACATTGTAATTGAGGTACTGTATGTTTTTCCAGGAGACGACTACTACAATCCGTATCTTAACTGCTCGGGAAATCTTGTTCAGTTTCTGCTTGTAAAACATTTCATTGACACCTTTTGGAAGTTATTTGCGGAATGTATACACAGCGTTGTGTATATAGTTATAGTTAAGCAGCTAAAGTAGAGGCCAACAAGAGGTATTCGACATCCTTTGCGACTCGCTAAGAATTCGAATTCCTTAAAAATCGGTTCTTTTGCAAGAATTTCCATAAATTGTTCTTTCAAAATCTGTCAAACAAATAACTTGTCAAAAAAGGGTTTTAGAAGTATGATTCTGAGAGATGTGTATCATCCACAATTCTATCTTGAGTAAAATAACCAGTTTCTTTGGATTTCCTTGAGATTAAGAGCTCCCTCTGTAGTTAGCGCTGAACTGAAGATATCTCCATCTTTTTGTGCTTTTATTCCCTTCCCTTCTATTTAAGTGTATGGTCAAAAGAATAACATAACAAAAACTACTTAGTTCAAGGAAAGACAAGCAGCTCAGAAGCTTCCCTATTCCAAAACAATTCTCGAAAAATTAATTACACTGTGTGAGCTACAGGGAACCGGTGTGTTTGTGGATGGTCCGGGGGCTGGGAAGCACCTCCAAGCTGGTGCCAAGAAAGTTATCATCACTGCTCCAGCAAAAGGTGCTGACATTCCCACTTATGTTGTTGGAGTAAATGAAGTAGACTATGACCATGACGTTGCCAACATTGTGAGGTTCGTATTGCTAAATTCTCATAATTTCAGGGAAGCGCGTTAATGGCATTACTTTTTAGATGCTTTGGTTCGACGTAATAGAATTAATTGGAAATTTGGTGCTTGCAGCAATGCTTCTTGCACGACAAACTGTTTGGCTCCCTTTGTTAAAGTATTGGATGAAGAATTTGGTAAGCATCTATTCTGTTCACAGTTTGAATTCTTATTTTAGACTTTCTGCATTAGTCCACTGAGAAAAGAAAAAAGGGTATGGTAGAGTAGTGATGAAAGTATATTGGGAGCTACGGCAACTTCGTAGGAGTAGCCAGTAGAACACTCTGTTAATTGTTTCATCGCTAATTGCAAAGCATATTTGTATTTGCAGGTATTGTCAAGGGAACCATGACAACCACTCATTCCTACACTGGTGATCAGGTAATCACGCATCCATGGAGAAACGATCTTCAGTATGTATAACGAAAAATCTACTATTCTGGAAAAGGTTTCACTGGATATTGGGCACAAGGACCAAGTAATTAGGTCAATTAATGCAAAAGGACCAATATTTTGTTTCTTTTTGGTGTGATGGTTAGCTAGGAACAAGAACGCTTCAGAAAACATCTCAAGGTTTTGGCATGTATCGTATAAATTTTGGCAGGTTTTGGTGCATTTCGGTTGGAAACATTGGAATTTTGGATTCCAGCAACGCTTTCGTTATGCTCTCGAAATGGAAACATTTTGGCCGTTTTTCCTGATAGGAATACTGACCCAAAAAAAAATGTTTTTCCTGATGGGAACAAAATATTTTTGCTCTTTGGTAATAATGCCCTATGTGTTGAATCCAATTTGAAACTACATGTATTTTGTGCAGAGACTTTTAGATGCTTCACACAGGGACTTGAGGCGAGCCAGAGCTGCAGCTCTTAACATAGTCCCAACGAGTACAGGTGCAGCCAAGGCGGTGTCTCTAGTGCTACCACAGCTCAAGGGAAAGCTCAACGGTATTGCTCTCCGGGTACCGACACCTAATGTATCTGTGGTTGACCTAGTCATAAACGTCGCAAAGAAAGGGATCTCTGCTGAAGATGTCAATGCGGCCTTTAGAAAGGCTGCTGAGGGGCCGTTGAAAGGCATATTGGCCGTGTGTGATGCTCCTCTTGTGTCGGTGGACTTCAGGTGCAGTGATGTTTCCTCCACCATTGATTCGTCATTGACAATGGTAATGGGAGATGACATGGTAAAGGTGGTGGCTTGGTATGACAATGAATGGGGATACAGGTACGGATGACAAATCCTAAGGACTAAGGTTGCTTTTAAGCTTTTTGCAGTTTCATAAGGAAAATGAAACAAACTGAATTTTCGTACAGAAAACTCATCTCAAAATAGTGTGACAAAGATATTTTGGACACTATCAGCCAAATAAACAAGTGTCTGGGTTTACAATGAAAGGAACTTAAAAAGCCACATTGTTCTTGATAGAATTGTCTATGAAATTCTCTTTCTATAGCATTACGGCAGTGAAAAACACTGGATCTGTTTACTAACGGTTGCCTTTTTCTTTCTTTTTAGCCAACGGGTTGTTGATTTGGCACATCTGGTAGCGAGCAAGTGGCCAGGCCTGCCTACACAAGGAAGTGGAGATCCGTTGGAGGACTTCTGCAAAACAAGCCCCAGTGATGAAGAGTGCAAGGTTTATGAAGCCTAAACCGTTTGCATTTTGTGAACTTATTTTTTCTTTCAACTATTATTGCACTTGGTACCCAAATCAATCAATAATGGTACTTCTCTTAATGGCAACTGCGCAGAGGAGATAGATTCGTGAATATTTACTCGATCGAAATATTGCCTCATGCTACCTCTGAAATGTCCCAGTGAAATAATGTATGTATAGTTTATGCTATAACGCCCGTAACTATAAAAAGTGAATCAGATGGCCGTGGATAAGGAAGCAATGACGGCAGTTGTAATGTGCGTGCCGGTCCTGCTCGTGCAATGAGAAAATGGAACCTGTAGCCAAATTGCAGGTCAGAATTCTACTGAACATGTGAGGGAAGAAAATGCAGATTTAGAAAGAATGTGACCATGCTTGTCGGATTACTTCCTCTCCCATGGACGAACATGGAGTTAAATCATAACAAAGGAAGAGTTATATATGTCTATTATTGGGGAAATGATCGGTAAACCGGCTTACAAGTGGAGTGATTGCAAATATCATCACTAAAACCATATGTTATATTTTGCGCTAGCAGGCGATGAGATTGGTCTTTAATAATTAATTAAGGTGTGTCTAAACTAGCCAGGAAATTTTGGGTTAATAAGTGTAAAAAACATATTTTTATTTGTTTTTGTCTCGGCAGGTGTCCAAATATTACTTGTTTGTGTCCTAGATGAGTTTCATAAGCTGATTGAAGATTGAACCCTTCAAATTTTCCTCCTCCTTCTTCAAGTGTTTTCATGCATTTAGCAAGAAAAACAAAAATCGCAAGTTCCACCCGTGATTGGATTCCTTCTCTTTTTTCCAAACTTGAATTGAGAAAATAATAAAATTAAACTTATTGCTACATAAAAAATAGATATTGATCAATTCTGAATTGTTAGAATCTCTGATATTTGTAGGGAAAGTCCCTAGAAATCACATGAAAAATATTAAGAATGTTGCCAACCAACCCATTTGCATTATCTTTTAATTAACTCAAAAGTGAATTAGAGAATCG
Source organism: Rhododendron molle (assembly GCA_025413875.1). Lineage (NCBI taxonomy): Eukaryota > Viridiplantae > Streptophyta > Magnoliopsida > Ericales > Ericaceae > Rhododendron > Rhododendron molle. Next base: position 3,292,192 of record CM046393.1, read on the forward strand.
AGATTATACAAATGAACTCAAGTTTCGCGTGACCTCTTTAAGAACTCCCCGTTTGAATCAAGCTTTTATTAGGCTGACAAAAAATAGTTGCTCTTCAGGCTAAAGAAGCTACCTTAGCTCGAGAAATCATTTCGTGCTCCTGAAGCTATGTTCCATGGGCCTCTCCCGCTACACATTTTTGTGTACTGCTCACATACTTTGAGGTCGGTTCCACAATAATAGGCGATGCCGGAGGCCTCGAGAGTCGGGAGCAAATGCTCACCCGTCGGCCTAGCAAAATACTCCTAATGTCCAAAACATTTTAGCCTAACCCCAACCATTAATTATTGTACGTAGTAAATGGCAAGCCCACGTATAACTGATATAAGCCCAAGTATAATTAGGCCCATTCCGCTTTAGGAAAACAAATACTTCTTTTTAAATGAGTATTTATTTTTTAAATTAAAAATAATGTATTATAATTTGTCTCATAAAATGAAAAAATAAGTATACGTCAAGTAGGAGTTAATGAAATATTAATATATTAGTCCATAGGAGATTCATATAACCTTGAATTCTAACAATGCTCCTGTGGGACTCGAACCTCTGCTAGCACTGTGGGTATAGAGTAAAACCGAATCCTTTTTTTTTTTTTTGCCATTTGTTAATACTCTACTTTAAAAGACTTAGGGAGGGGTGCTTACGAAAATCGAACATGCTCACGTGCATGGGTGCACTTGCCTCCCAACAACGCCCCCTTGGGCTCGAACCTCTGCACTTGTGGTGGTGGGGAGTGGATCCGAATCGTTTACGCATTTTGTTGAGCGGAAATCGGCCAAACTACTCGGCGGACGTGGCTGTGCTTACGTGGAAAAGATTGGTTGGTTCCCCCAGTTCAGTGGGGCTCCACGTGTATATATATATATTGCTGTTGAAGTCAGAAAGTCAAACATTTCTCCGGGATAAGAGACGGCGTACGTTTCTCCGGGATAAGAGAGAGGAGACGGCGTACGTAAAGTAGTAGTAGAAGAGAAACTGGGGAGACATTTTTTCCCTTGTTGAAATCAGATTTTTCTCCCTCACTCACTCACTCAAACCATCGATCGTTCCATTGCCCACAGTTTTTTCACACCAATTTTTCTGATATGGAACGGCTTCGGATAAGTGTCGTTTTGTTCTTCGCCTTGTTCTCTGCCATATCCGGTGGCCTCTCCAATTTACAGCTATTCTCCGACACCCTCGTCTCCGATGTACTAGTAAATCCTCCACCGACCCCAATCCCGACCCCGACCCCGACCACCTCTCTTTTGCCAATCACTACGTAAGTCTATTTCTATTTCCTTCTTTCTTTCTTATCATTCGAATTCTTAATTGCTGCAATCGCATGGTTTTAGTTTGTGTTAACATGGTTATCAGACGTCTTCACGTCCAATCGAGTATGCTCCTTAACCCAAGGGGTTGACCAGATCGTCAAATCACTTTGTCTCAGGTTCGAAACCTTATTTGTCAATCCATACGGAGCTTTCTTCCGCTTTAATTGGGCCCATCAGTGGACGGTGGGGTGGTCCTCGGATTAGTCAAGGTGGGTGTAAGCTGGTCCATACACCTTCAAGGTGGGTGTAAGCTTTCTCCCGCTTGAATTATCAAGGTGGGTGTAAGCTGGTCTTTGGAAGAAAGAATTAGTCAACCAATTGCCTGCGTTGGAAAGCCAATCCCATTAAGATTATGTGATATTGAAGACAGGGAGGTGTCTGGTATTGTTAATAACACCTGGTATAAATCGTATGATTACTAATCTTATAATAACAGTTTCGAGTCTGGGACCGTATTCCCCCTCACTACTATTTCAGCTGATCAAACAACACCAAAGAGGTTGGAATTCTCCTCCCCCCACCCACATAGGACTATAGGAGCCAAGAGAGAAAGAGTGGCTAATTCTGCTTATTAATGTCATCTGCAAGTCCATAGTTGGATTTAGTCATGCAACCTGCTGTTGGATTACCTTTTACAGTACCGACAGCTCCAGTGGAATAGCTACTTTGTACCAAAAAATTACGAGTTAGCTGTAGAATATGAGCAGATGAGGAACAATTTTTGGTCTTGGTTGAAGTCCCCAGAAATTTAATGATTGGTGGTTGATTAGTCTGCTTTGTTTCGGAAAAGGTGTTAAAATAGATAATGCGGGGGTGAATATGTCCCATTACTCTTCACCAAGAAGGCCAAATGAAAAATATATTGATGGGTGGATAGTGACTCTGGCTCTTGATGCAGTTACGTCCATTGCGAAATGTACAAAGTTTTACCTAGGGCACTGCAATGTAGATAAGATCCAATGAAGAACTTAAATCTCCAGTTATGCGTTCTCAAATTGCATCGTGCATGGGGTGCGATTTCTGTGACTATTCGTACGTAATTCCCTAATCTTTTCATTTTTGAACAGTTTTCCCCGCAACGGACAATTTGGTCTTGTTGTCTGCATGCTAATTGTTTATTTGTCTTTGATCTTTTATACCTTGGTCTTTGATTCAGTAAACATAACACTGCATTAGTGGCTGCTCTAGATGGAACGATTTATTTAGTGGAGATAAATTCAAGAAAAATCCTGTGGTCATTCACATCAGGCCAATCAATTTATTCTTCATATCAGGCTCTCCCGAACCATGGCAGTGATAATCATAATGACTCTGCACCAGATGACTTCTTTATAGATTGTGGAGATGATTGGGGACTCTATGTGCATGGCCCTGGCCATAAGAAAGTGGTACGTACACACATGCAGCTTTTATATTTGGTGAATGTATATAAGTGTCTTATGCCCTTGTTGGAATAAGGAGACTACATCTCAGGTTCAAACTTTCAATGATTCATCTGTAAAATGTAAAATGTAAAACTTTCAAAGACTTGCTTGTGAAATGTTTTTGTCGCTGTCCATATACAAGAATGGTATGGATGCACGCTGGTGTGATGTTTTCTATTTATGAGGATGAGTCCTTATCAGAGATGTGTGGTTTTTGTTTGTGTTAAAGAAAGTATGTCCCATTTATGCAATGGAACATTCCTCAACGTCCCTCTTTTCCTTTTGTGCTGCAGAAACTCCCACTGAGTGCTGAAGAATTTATCAGACGTATGCCAATCATATCAGCTGATGGGGGAGTCATGGTCGGATCAAAAAATACCACTGTGTTCCTCGTCGATGCTAAGTCTGGAACAGTGATTTACGCTTTTAAGTCCACTGATCATTCTGCAACAGGGGATCAGATTGCTCCAGGAAAGCCAATTCTACGGGTAAAAGATGGTGAAGAGCAGGTAGAGTCTAGTGCAGTGGACTTGGAGGAAGTTGAGCAACCACTTTATGTTATTAGGACCGACTACGCAGTGAAGTATGTTTCTCGAAAGACAGGCAAAGACTTATGGAGCCTAAGGTTTTCTGAAATTGAAGCTTCCTTTCGATGTCAAGACACTAGTAATTTTTTTGGTGGAGTCCCCTCTACTTCAGATGATGATTTTGGTCCAGATTCAGATAGCGATGATGAGTTGCCCTTTAATTGTCAGAGAAGGGTTGTTGTCTACAGAATTCGTGATCATAGCTTGTTAGAGCCACTCTTTGTATCTGATGGACTATCAAGCATTCATCTGGGAGGTAGGATGCCTTTCTTACCTGATTATGAACTCTATCCTCATTTAAAACCGGCTGACAAACTACCCGGGGTGCATCAGAATGATGAAGGCAATGTGGTGCTTGCTTTGCCCTCTCCTGAGACGAAAGACTTCGGCATCTTGACTCTCCCTAGCGGAGGCGCTGGTGAAATGTATAGTGTTGCTCCTGAAGTCTTTTCAGGATCTCATTTGTGGTACTTTTTCCTATGTGTTGCCCTTCTATCTACTGTGGTTGCTTTCATTTTTCACCTTACTCCTTTAGCAGTTGGGAAAAAGGTTAAGTTGAATAAACCATCTGAGGAGAAAGTGCAAGCTGTGGTGCCCAGAAAGAAGAAAGCTCGGAAAGCAGTGGTCAATAATAATAGTTCTCGTACTGACTCTGTTGAGACAAGTTGGAGAAATTATCCACTGGAGACTGGGGTTGGAGACACCAATGGACTTCTGAAGAATCTGCATGTTCTGAGAGGTGGAAGGAAATCACAGTTAGCTTCTCTCAGTCCTGTTGAGAGTAGCATAGATGGACGCAAGATTGGTAAATTGTATGTCAGTAATAAAGAAATTGCCAAGGGAAGCAATGGTACCATTGTACTTGAGGGAACGTATGATGGTCGTCCAGTAGCTGTTAAACGCCTTGTACAGACCCATCATGATGTTGCTTGGAAAGAGATTCAAAATCTTATTGCATCAGATTGTCATCCAAATATAGTTCGATGGTACGGAGTGGAGTATGATCAAGACTTTGTCTATCTTTGTCTGGAGCGTTGTACGCTTAGCTTGGAGGATTTGATATTTTCATATTCAAGTTCTTCTAACAATCAAAAAGTTAACAAGCATCAAGATCCCAACTACTTTAACGATTGCATTATTCGATTAGATTCAGCAATGGAACACTATAAGGATTATAAACTGTGGAAGTCCAATGGGCATCCTTCAGGGCAGTTGTTAAAACTGATGAGGTTAGTTGAAGCACCTTTTTCCCTTATTTAACTAGCTTCATATGGTATTTGGAAAGTTCTTTATTTGGTGTTAGCGGACGTTTGTGGATAAGTAAAGGTACTGATGCTAAAGCCATTTCCTCACCCATTCTCTCGCATAGATACTGACACTATACATGTCCTATGTTGCTGTACAAGTGGAGTCAATTTCTCACTGCTCTCTCTGTGAAATAGGGGATCAAATTGATTTATGAGCATGCTTTGACCTTCTATGGAATAAATTGAGACTTCAAATTTTGTTCTGAAATATATTTACCTAGATATTCATTTAGTGGTAATAGATTGAAACTTTGAATTTTGGTTTGAAAGATTTTTAAATTTGTACCCATTTAGTGGTAGTAGATTGGAACTTCAGATCTTGAAATGAAAGATCTGAAAATAGATGATTGATTAGTGTCAAGGGATCAGCAGAAAAGGAGAATTCCAAGTTGCATATAAAGTGGAGATATTCTATCGATTGGACACGCACCAAGATGTATCTAAAATTGCCCCTCTCAAAAGCTGGCTCTACCACTTACCAATGGAGTTGCATTCTGAGTCTTGATCTCTTGTTCTACAAACGATCCTTTCCAGACCCTACCTCAATTTATCAAGTTTCTTATGCTTTTTATCCTCAGATGATCAGGCTAAGTCATTTTGAATTTCTTCTTTTTTGTGTGCATCTGTTGAATATGCAAGTAAGAGAAAACGAAATGGAAGGAGGCAGTTTTGTTACACTAAGGAATTGGGCTTAAATCTTCCATTAGAAAATAGTGTATTTTTAGTCCCCAGGTATACTGTCAATAGCAGATCCCACCTTGAATTTGCTTAATGTTAATAACTTAGATGGATGTTTGAGAATTGCACGGATTTCATGGCATGCCAGTTGCTCCATCTGGTATAAGAGCTGTTTTAAATAATACCTGGTTCTTTCTTTTTTTCTGTCATCCTTTATTTTTCTCCGTACTACCAATGGTTCTTTGCTCTTTAAGCGGGTGAATGATTGAATGGAGTTCCTCCTAAAATAGTGATGACCTATATGTTTATTTCTTTTGAGTTTTGACAATCTTGATTTGTGCAGGGACATAGTTTCTGGTCTTGCCCACTTGCATGAACTTGGAATCATACATCGGGATTTAAAGCCTCAAAACGTGTTGATAATCAAGGAGAGATCAATGTGCGCCAAGCTTTCAGATATGGGAATTAGCAAGCGCCTTCCTGAGAACATGTCATCTTTAACCAGAAATGCGACTGGTTAGTGTGTTCCATAAGTTTTGGTCTGGATTTTCTTTAAAATACCTGCACAGTCGGGTCCAATTGTGGCTCGGTTGAGGGCTGTTCCTCGGTTATCACACACAAAAATAAAAAAAATACTGGGTAGGATAGGGTTGTTTAGGTATGGGATAGGGTGAGCCCTGCGGACATTAAAGTTTGAAGGCACTTTCATGACAATTCTCCCAATTCATCTTTCTGTTAGTGTTTACTTTTGTGAATCGCATGGAATCATGGCCTTTTTTCTTTGTGAAGGAAAGAATATTGGGGTAGCTCCTCTTGACCCGCTGTGTGGTCTGGGGTAGCTCCTCTTGACCTGCTGTGTGTTCTGTGTTGTAATCTTACGTCTGCATTATGCTACTTCTTGTAGGTTGTGGAAGTTCGGGTTGGCAAGCACCTGAGCAACTTCGTCATGGACGTCAGACGCGGGCAGTAGATTTATTTAGTTTAGGCTGTCTACTCTTTTTCTGCCTTACTGGGGGTCAACATCCATTTGGTGAAAGTATTGAGCGTGATGTAAATATTGTAAACAACCGGAAAGACTTCTTCTTGGTGGAGAATTTTCCAGAAGCTATGGATCTTATCAGTCACCTTTTGGATCCAGATCCTGATTTGAGGTATGCCACTATTTCATTACTTACATCATATCCCACCCAACCAAAAATTTTCTATTCATCGAATACGAGTTTGCTATATTGGACCAATACCGGTATTGGTTCTGGTTCACAAAATCGCTAATTTTGATTCAAGATGAACATCCGAATCAAAATCTCGAAGAAATGCAGACCGCTGCGGGTGACCTACTAGGCTATGTCATAGCCCTTCGGCATCTGATTTATTACAACTACTGTATAGCGGGGCATGCACGAAATGCAAACGACCCGGATACTTCTGAAATGGGAAAACTACTTTCGATGGGAGCTGCATGTATTCAGCTCTTTACGAAAGCCTTTTTCATTGTCGCCATTTGGAGACAAAAATGGGCGGACCTAAAGCTACAGTCTATACGGAAAGACGTTTTAGATCAATTCATTACTGAGCTCTTAACCAGCTCAACTCCCGGGCAGATACTACTTGCCTGTGCTCCCACATGAATGCACAAAACTTTATTTGTCCGGCATATTTGGTGCACACCATTAACCTTTTCTTAAGACTCTATTTGGATCATGAATTTGTTGAGATAATGAAGCAAATAAGCTAAATCTATTTTGTTGGTTTCCTATCATCGCTCTTTTCTTGGTACATCCTTAAGTTTATAATATTTCACTTCCCCCCCCCCCCCCCTGTGATGATAGCGAAAGTATATGCTGTGTAGGACAAAAGCTGTGGATGTACTGCATCAACCGTTGTTTTGGAATGCTGAGATGCGACTCTCATTTCTTCGAGATGCTAGTGATAGGGTAGAACTGGAAGATAGGGAGAGTGAATCGGAACTCTTAAAAGCATTGGAAAGCATTGCACCTGTTGCATTGGGTGGTAAATGGGATGAGAAGATGGAAAGTGCATTCATCAGTGATATTGGCCGCTACAGACGCTACAAGTTTGACAGTGTTCGTGACTTGTTACGGGTCATTCGTAACAAATTGAATCATTATAGGGAACTATCTCAAGAAATACAAGGCATTTTAGGACAGGTTCCGGAGGGATTTGATAGTTATTTCTCAAGCCGATTTCCGCACCTTTTAGTTGAGGTTTATAAAGTCATTAACAGGTATTGTGGGGAGGAGGAATTATTACGCAAGTATTTCAAGAGCAATTGAATCTGATTCTCTGTTCTATATGACTAACTACTTGTAGGTTTTGTAAATACAAGTTCTTTGTTTTGTCTAATTACACAGTGAAATGGGGTAGTTAGATTAATGTGTGCTGCTCCTGTCCCCATTTGTATCTTGTTCCAACTGTATTCATCAGTTTTTTTTTTTCTTTCCCAATCAGCAAAATTAAATTTTATTTTTGGGGTTAGGAGAAAGGGGTTCCAACCAATAGTTGGAAATACAGCTAAGAGGGACAAAACCCTCAACACCCGAGGGCCAAAAAGCCTAGATACAAAATTAAATTTTATTCATCATTTTATTTTGGTGTTCTGCCATTTGCTAATACGCCTTTCATTGGTTCATTTAATTCAACTAGCTTGCTCTACAATGATCATGTTCTGTGACCGATTCAAGTATTTTTATTTTTTATTTTTGGATCTTGTTCTTCCAACTGGATTAATTGGAAGAAGTTCGATTTCAGTTGGATTGCCGACTGATTCCAATTGGAACATAGCTGAAACAGATTTTAAAGTCTGTAACAAGATTTTTTTCCGGTGCTTAAAATGGAAGTACATGTATGGTACTTATCACCTCCGCCAAGAAGTAATAATTTCCCATTACATCACACCGCTATCTGTTATGGAAACCAAGTGCTGAATGACTTGGGAAAATTCGATTATTAAACTGTGTCATTGTCCTAGAATTTGAGGATTAGTCTATTAGATGAATCCAAAGCATTGTGACATGCTTGCTCCAGATAGCTACTAGCTTTGTTTAGGGAACTTATTATGGATCCAAAGGCTCTTCTAATTATGGATCCAAAGGCTCTTCTAAGAGTACCCCTCCCCGAACCATGGAGAAAATTTACTACTTTCCTTGTGAGCTGATTTCTATTTGCTCTTGCGCATATTTGCAGTGAAGGTTCCTTCCATGAAATATTCTTAATGAAATTAATGGTTCATTGCAGCCATAATGAGTGTGAGGAATGTCTTGGTAAAGTTCGACTATTAAACTGTGTCCTTGTCCTAGAATTTGAGGATTAGTCGATTAGATGCATCCGAAGCTTTTTGGACACGCTTGCTGCAGATACCGCTATTTTTGTCTAGGAGATATACTACACGGATCCAAAGGCTCTTGTAAGAGTCCCCCTCCCCGAACCAAAGAGAAAATCATTCTTTCCTTTTGAGCTGATTTCCACTTGCTCTCTGCGCATGAAAGAAACTATGAAGATTGAAAGGATTGGGAACCAAATGTCTTCCTCCTTGGCCTCAAGGGCTTCACTATTACAAAAGCGACTTTTTCCCGCCTTTCTTCCCCCCACCATTTATGCAAAACCTTGCATTTACTTATTTTTAGGGTTGCTGCCTGAGGGGAGCCTGATCAATAGATTAGACTTTCCAAAATCTTTGTACTTCACCGTGAATACCATTTTTTCCGTATTGTTCAAGACCGCAAGCCGAAGGCAATTTCCCCCTTTCGTATTTCCGTATGCAGCACGTCCATCCAAAGTCGAAGAGAAAAAAGTCGGTGCCCTGACTTGAACTCTTGTACTTCTTCCCTTCAGCACTTGTCGATCTCTTCTGCGTCTCCCCTTCTCCAGCATCAATTGACCTCACTCTTTTGTAGTAGTTACATCTTTATTCTATCTCTCTCTAAAAGATTATTTTATCCTCGTTCGTTAAATAAATCATGTGGTTTTTTTTTTTTTTTTAATCGGCAAGAGCAAAATTATGATGCGGGTCTAATGGTATAGAATGTATCCATTGTCTTTACTACTCTTTAGGTTTTATTTGGTTCGTTCTCTGAAATATGTGAAAGGTGAACCAATTTGCAGCTAGGAATATTTGAAACAATTGAATGTCTGCTGTATGCTTGTGAGCAATGGAATATGATGCTACCTACTGGTAACAGTGATAAGTTGGCAGAAATGGTACTGTAGTTTTTTTGTCAGGGTTTAGGTATAAGGAATTTTACTACTCCTTTTAGAGATACGAGAGGAGGGAATCAAAAGAATGGAACCAAACCAATAGCAATCCGCATGTTGTGTGCAGTGCAACACCTGAAAGTTTTTTCAAATCTTTTAATTATACAGTATTCAAATTCCAAATAATTATGTCTGCGTTTTGGGGACAAGGGATTGTTGGAAAGCATAATCTAAGGATTCCTTTATGACTCTCACTCCGAAGTTGTTTTGCACTTTCTTTATCAACACTTAACCACCGTAAGGTCCATAACCCAAGCTTGTATCTTCGCTACTTCCTTACTTACTGTATGTATTTCTGCTTGCATTTTACTGGCAATAATTCGTATACGAACTTCATTTGTATGGAACCCTTCAATTTAATCACAAATTTTAGCAAAACTTTCATATAACGTAGCAAGTTGGTTCATTTGATAAAACTCACGTCACGTATTTCAGAGAATGAAACTCAATTTGGCATGTCTGCGTCAAGGACAAGTGAGTTTTAAGAAACTTTACTCAGAATAGTCAGATTTTAAGTCTCCTGTTTTTTTTGTGCAAAATAAGATATTTATCACCGGACATGAAGCCTAAAAAGGCAAGATAGAAAAAACTCTCTGCCTTTTTTATTTGACATTTAAGGCAAACAAATAAAAGGGCTTGCATTTTTTTGTACCAAATGCTATGGTGACTATATTTGAGTACCACTATTTTGGGTACAATGTGAGATGTCACCATTGCATTGATAGAATGTGCTCCACTACTTGACAAATGAGACACATTCTATCAATGCAGCGGTGACACATCAAATGATATCCAAGGTCACCAAAACATAAGTGTTTTTTTCAAAGAAAATAAAAGCGATGAGGATTCTTTTGTTTCAAATCATATGCCCTTGTTCGGTTTGGAATTCTAAACCCAGGGTTTTGGATAAAGTAATTTTTCTACTTTTTCTCTCTCTAACTTTTCAATCATTACTTTTATTTTTCACTCTATCTCTCTCTACTTTTTACCTCTCTCCTCAATCATTACTCTCATTTCTCTCTCTACCTTTATTCAAAAACACAACTCAAAACCCACAACCGAACAAAGCCGTAACTCGTAGTATTAGATTTGCAGTTTCAAAAGGAAATTGATTTTCACTCTCTTTTCGTCGAAGTGCACTTCATTTTTTTCCTTCTTTCATGTACAATTACAAAACTACACTTCATACTGTATATTTTTTCCTTTACACATTAAAAAGGGTAATCATGTGAAATACATCACTGCGAAACACAGGAAAAAAAAAAAGTAGTACATTTGAATTAAATAAGAATATGAAAATCAATTCCCTTTTCCAGAGATAGTACGTTATCCCAACACTTTTTTCAATCCCAGTCTTTCTCACCCTTTCGGCGGAAAGTGCTTTTCGTTTTTCCAAATAAAACAAAAGCGCCTTTAATTTCGGAGATTTTGAACCTTTTGATCATTTGCATGCTCATCTTTCTCTTCTTCCAATACGGAAAGTTAAATTTCATATGCGGATTTGAGCAATGTTACGGAGATAACTAATTTTACAGCACTAACTCTCAAACAATTTTAAAATACAACTCCGGACACATTTATGTTTTGAACTGTTGGATGAATATGGACCCATATACAACTAACGATTCCGGATACAATTATATTTGAAATTGTGTTATAAAAGTCGCCTTGTTAGACTTTTTGTGCCGATTTCCTGGGTAAACCAACCAAACATTCAAAATCCTTTACAGAACCTTAACTTTTAATTCTTCGATCTCCCAATAATTTCTTTCAAGTAGGAAAACGAAATTGGGCCTCGTAAATTGCCAATAAAATAAAATAACACAAAAGTACAAACAAGACAATACGAACGAGGTGTCAACCGCATTGAACATCTCTCTCTGCTTGATCTTCTCACTGCTCGATTTGTCACTGACCAGAATACCGGCATGTTCCATAACCTGATCATAATTTCAAAGGGCATAAAAAATTAGTATCAGATTCAACCAGCATGTTCCATAACCTGATCATAATTTCAAAGGGCATAAAAATTAGTATCAGATTCAACCAGCAAACCTGACAAACATTTTGGGATAGAGGCCGTAGCAGAAGAATGAATAAATAATGTAGGTATATGCATGGCTACTTACTTGGATCACTAAAAGTAACAAGGCCAGTGCCCTTGAAATCACAGTTCCAATAATTCCTCCCATGCATCTGATAATAAGCATTCATAGCGTACGATGCATGCGCATGAACCTTGTCAGGCCCAAAACAATCCCCGCTCTCGTAAATCTCCCTGCAATCCACTCCCCCAGGCCCGCAGCAGAAATCCAGCACCTGCTGCACCACCTTCTCCTCCGCATGCGGCTTCGCCACGCACCACACCGACGGCCCCCTCCCCACGCCCGCCACTTTCTCGCCGAACTCCAGCTTCACGCCGCCGCTGCAGAACTCGCAGCTCAAATCCACGTCGTACACCTTCGACCCGTCCCCGTTGAATATCCCGAAGTTTCTCTCGCTGGCTCCCCCTTTCTTCTTGTTCTCGTTGAACAGCGCGAACACGAAGATGTCTACCTTGTCCTTGGGCCTCATCGGAGTCCCCTTGTTGGACTGAGCGCGTTCGATTAGCCGGGTGTTGTAGGTCTTTGCATTTTCCGGTGTGGCGGCAGATTCGCCGGCGTCACCCTTTGACGGCCATCCTGATTCGGAGACGGTGATTTCCACCATCTTATTCCCGAAGCCTAGGGCGTTTATGGCCGACCGAACAGCGTCGATTTGTGCATCCAGCATGTTGGTGTACACATAACCTGTTCATGATATTTCGTAAAACAATAAGCACCAATATACTGTAGTTAAATAAATTTACAATGGACAAATTAATTAGAGGTAAGGAAATCTCGATCTATTTAAGGAGGCTCATTTTGTGTTTGTCCCGCTAGCCTAAAATTGCTATCAATTATCAACAGTTCATACAAAAAAATTTTAATAAGTAAATGTCCGGACTAACTTATGCGCATTTTTGATTAACGACAATTTAAAGTACAAAGTAATATCAAAATATTAGAACATAACCTTTTGGGTCACGTACTCCGGTTGAATTTCCTAGCAACGCGTACTGTAAATTGACGGAGTTAGGGTTGTTGCGGAATGCGAAGTAGGGGTAGGCATTGACCATGAAAGGCGCGGCTGTATCGGATAAAAACCCGACGATCGAGGTCATAATTGGAATGAAATTTAGTGCAAATGTGGAAGAAGAAGGTGGAAACGAAGAAGCCAGAACAGCCATGCTATGTGGGGTTGTGACCTTGATTTTACGGTCCAGTCCACGCGCCACCAGAACCGCGTGGAGGTTCTGCATGGCTTGGATTAGGCTTTTCGGGTCGAGGTGGCTGTTGTTATCTTCGTCGTCGGCGGTTAAGTACTCGTTTCCGACGGCAATGGCGACGACGGAGGTGGCCGGGATGAAGGGGAGGACGCGGGCGGAGAACCACTGGTCGGCGGCGGAGGGGGAGGAGGAGAGGTTGGAGACGCGGGAGTTTTCGACGGCGACGATGAGGTCGATGCCGGTGTTGGAAAAGGCCTGGAGGATGTCGGGGTTGGTGTCGTAGATTTTGACCTTGTCGATGAGGGTGGACTGGAGGAGCTGCGCCACTCGCTTCGGCGGAGGGAGGTTGTTTCCGAGGGTTCCGTAGTTTATTCCGATGGCGGAGACGCCGCGGAGAGGGCTGAAGAGGAGGACGAGGAACAGGAGTGGGGATAGCAAGAGATGAGTCTGGTGTGTGGTGGCCATTTTGCTATGATGGTTTAGTAGGAGTGAAAGCTTTGGTTGAGTGAGCTTATTTACACAGTTTTGTGATAGAGGGACACAAGGACCGGGAAAATTATTGATTGCCCCTTCGGGCACCGCTATCGTGGTGCTCCAAATTTTTCATTCATCACATATTTATGTAATTCTTACCATAAAATATGTGAAGTCTACAAATACGAGATAGAAAAGAGTTTGGGACATCGTTACGTAATGTTCGGAGCAAGAAATAATTATTAGTAGGACCGGACTTTGCTTCAATCACATCAGTTGTTGATTTGATTTGAATTTGTTTTGCACTTTTGACCGGAGGGGAAAAAAGCACTTTAGTATTGCTTTCCACCGAAAGGGGGACAACGAGAGGGAAGGCCGGAGAAAAATTCGCAGGAGCAATTCTACTACGACATGATTGGTGGAGAGAGGTCTTTTTTGTTTGTCTTAGTAATTCATTGGCAGCTACACTAGACTTTCGAAATCTCAAAAACACAGTTTCAAATCCAACTTGGGAAGAACTTATAGTTAGCTTATCACTGGTGATTGAGATCTGAGGTTTGATACATCCACCTACGAGACTCACCTTTGTCCTAAATCTCAAGACATGATCATGCAAATGCTCAATTTGATTTACATATCGATCTTCGATCAAGTTGATTTTGAGCGTGAATATACTACTCTGAAAAGAACGGTTCAAATTACTATAGTTAATATACCGTGGGGCTCACAATGGCCATAAAGGGAAAATCCACAATTTCCATGATGCTGGCGAAAAGGATTTGAACTCTTTTCAAAATTATTTCTACACATACCCAATTAAGCTAATGGTCTATTCACATCCTTGAATTGTGTGGAATGATATCAACCTCCGTAGCTTGTCGCCTTTTCGGACTTGTTTCAAGTACCGAATCGGATGATGATCTCTCCGTCTTTCTTCTCTTGGGCTCTCTTTTTGACGGGTCTTTCTTCTCATCAATCAATAACAATAGCCTCTGAAGACGCTTGGACCGTGAGCTTCCTTCACCATTTGAGAGTGATTCAGTAGGTGCAGTGCGGGAATACTGACGCATAATCTGGATGAAATATATGACTAGAGCACAAAAGCAAACAACCCCGATTATAAGAAAAAGGCCCCAAAAGCTCTTTAGGTGAAGGCGGTCTGACTCGATCTCAGCTGTGTCTGAGGTACAGACACTGTTTTGCAACCATTTGTCGTGGATCCGCTGGAGATCCCCATTTTCAGAAAGAGTTAGAATTGCTGTGGACATGTCAACAGCCAAAGGAGAGTCCTGCGGAAATGCCTAACCAAATTTGCATCAAATATGAATATTCAGCCATCCAAATTTGGAGAATAATGATGAAAACAAATTCGAAGCCATCGAATGCAAAAAACTTCCTCCTGTAAATAAAAGAAAACAAAAAGTACTTCTTCGTGTTTTATCTCCGCTATTCACAAAAGTCCATGAACTCAGTGAAGTTTAACCTCCACTTTTCCCTGCGGAAAGGATTATCTGATATAGTACCACTATTGTTTGCAACAAGATGTAGATGCATAAATGTAATATTACATGGACTCTTATAGATGTAGTAAGTACCCATATCAAACACTCAAGTAAGACAACCACTGTCCAGTGCAGTTGGTATGTCATCTCTCCCTTACGAGGGAGGTCCTGCGTTCGACTCCTGCTGGAGCAATACCCTTGGGGTCCCAAGCTATGGATAGCTTCTGGACCCCGTGCTAATCCTAACACCTCCTGCTAACCCCCGCTGATGTATGACGATTGGAAAAAAAAAACACTCAAGTAAGGATAAGGGATCAGTGCCCAGCGTGTTTATTTGACACTCAGATTTTATTATAACCTCTGCATAGAAATAGAACTAACTACATTGGGCATGAAACGCACTGTGACACCTTGTAAATCCCATTCATCCAAGAAAACATATGGGTATACTAAGGAATATAAAAATTTCGTGTGTCCCTGTGTCCTTGATAGGGATATTAGATGTATGCGACACTTAAGGCACATACTCAAACCCAGCACCCACACACATAAAGAATATCCTATGCGTTTGTAGATGGAGATAAAGGAGAGAAAGAAGTAGATGCTCACAAAACCCCAGCCGCTTTTGGTGAACTCTTGACCAATGACCCTGAATTTGCACTGGCTCGACAAGAAAAGCTCCACATATGGTTGTTCATCAACTACCGCAGCAACACCCCCCTTTTTAGGGCCATTTTGTAGCGCAGTAGCATATGCTTCTGGTGATCCAAGGGCAACAAGCCTTGAACTAGGTATACCAATTTCCTCGATTAAATAATGCTCAGCAAAAGAGCCCACCTGATATCCAATAGGCTCATCGCTCGCTTTCAAGGTGGCAATACCTTTTATAGGAGAAGATAGTCGCTGCACTGTGAGAATGGAGGTCAAACTTGCAGTATAACTTGAGTTTATTATCAGGACTACAAATAGCCATATGAATAACACTAGACGACCCAGGTTGCTCACTGTGTTCTCTCCTGCATAAAAGATTTAGCAAAAGTTTATATTACTGCTTCAAAGTGCCAATATAATCCTTCTTATCCATTAGGGCCTCAGTTGCACTTACTATGAGAAAAAAACATGGTTGAGAGGCTAAACCTGGAAGGACAGCAAAGAAGAGAAACATCAGATGGTGCATCTCGGAATCGGAGAAAGAATTATCTACTGCTTTCCAATCAAAATAAACATAAAACACTTTCACTTCCATAAATAGCATGAGCATACGAGTCTGTCCAACGATTCCAACTTCACAACTTTTTTCCAAGAACATCACGAAACACTGACCAATGACAAAGCAAGCAACTACAGCAGTACTTTAGAGGGCACCAAATGCAGATTTACTTCAGTGGCTTACTGTTGTAGGACACAAAAACTGCTAGTTTAGCTTTTCTGATTGCCAAACCTGATAACAAGGTGAGCACTGAACAGAAGACACTTGTCCACCTACCCCAGTCAACAAAATGAGAGAAACAGGACAGATGAGCACAATCAACATTTTTAAAGTAGGTTTCTTACTGGGTTCTGATCCATTCCCCTAAATCAAGATCCATAACTAGAAAATGCTATGAACTAAATGACTACCAAACAAATAAATAAAGGCAAAATTGTTCACAGAAATAATCCAACTTGTTAAAAGTGAACCATGTGACAACTTCAGAAGTTCCAAGGGCAGAACTTACCACAAAATCGTTATGAGTTGTTGCCTAGGCGACCCTCTAAACTCATCGTTCATCCGATGCTCCAAAATCCACACCACTATCCCCACAACCAGGAAGGAAGCAGCAGTGACTCCCCACATTAGTCGAGAAAATGGCCGCAGGAAAGCCCAAGCACCAGTGTTCAGCTTTTTAAATGGGGCAACTGCAACTAGTCCAGATGCAGCATATGGCTGTGTAAAATCCACAATCTTTGTCCTGTTTGTGGTGATGGCAATGTCACCAACAGCACCATCTAAATCCTGGGTGAAATAGATAAACAAACAAAGAATTAGAGCCACAAACACTTAACTTCACCTAACTTCAAGTCTTCAACAGTAAACATCATAATTTTATTTGCACTCACACCCGCTGCAATTGATTCCACAAGCTCTGTGTAGCTTGGGTTTTTCTTGCCATCACCATAGGGGATAAATTGATATGGAACTGCATAGGGTAATAGGTTGACAGCAGCTGTAAATACGTCTATGCAAAACCCTTTGAAATTGTTAGTGCCGTGCACTTGTGATACAAATTCCTGATAACTCACGCGAATAGGCACCCCAATTTTCAATTGCTTCCCGTTGTTTGGGAAAACCCATCCACGTGGTTTTATTACTGTTTCTCCAGGCCAAACAACACTATATAGGTTTTGGTTTGCACTGGAACGATTAGGTGGCCTTGAGTAGAGTGTATCAGGAGGCACAGTGGATAAACCAGAATAGTTAGACCAATAACCTATCCGTCTAAACCCATTCCCAATCACATTGATAATGTCATACGCTGTAAGAACGAGACTCCTGTCCGCATCAAATTTGATAGGACCTGTCAATCCAACTAGATCACTCTGCAAAATACTATTCAACAGGGGAGACCCTCCGTCAAAGATGCTCAGGGCATCAAGGTGAAGATCACTTCCTTCAAGATTAATCAACCTAGAATCATTGGAAAACGAAATAATACCTCCCTTACTGAAAAATGAATCAAGAGCATGAGCAAGCAACCAAACACTATCATAAGCATAAAGTCCATACGAATTTACTCCAAAAGAACCACCACTCAGTTTTTTCCATCTAGACAAGAAATTTCTCTTCCTATCCGAATCTGGTGTGTGTGCACGCAAAACCAGAACTCCTTGCAATGAATCCATTTTATCAGATGGAAGAGGAGAAAAGGAATCTAAAACAGAAGAAAGCCAATCAGTAGCTAGCCAAACATGCCCATTAGCCATCATTCCAAGATATTGAGCCACAGAGAATACCATGAAACCCGAATCAGGATTTACATGAAGAACAATAACCCGAGACTCCAGTAGTGCAACCTTAACAAGAATATCCGTAATGTCACCACGACTAAATGCAGACCCTGGGGGTATCCCTGCCTTGTAGGAGACTTTACATCGCCTAGCTGCAAGCACATCTTCTAATGCTGCCACACCATTCCTCCCATAATCATCATCAAGGTATATTGCAATAACTTCCTTCCAGCTATAGTAATCGACTATCTCAGCTATTGCGGTCATCTGGTACAAATCATTTTGCGTCATCCGAACAAAAAAGGGGAATTGAAGAGAAGACAGAGAGGGATCTGTAGCTGCAAATGACAAAAAGGGAACTTGGAGTTCATTTGCGAGATTTAGAACCATACGGGCAACTACGGAAGATTGTGGACCGATAACTGCAACAATATCCGTCTCCATTAATTGCATAGCTGCAACAAGTCAACCACCATTTATTAGCTCATCTAGTGGATTAAGAACAACTCTTCCGAAACAGATTTCTTATGCAATGCTCCATTTGACAAGATTGTGGTTCCTCACCAAATCTAATGAGATTTGATGGGAAACAAAAATGGACCAATCAAAACTCATACTTCTCGTTCGATTATCACCTTCTGGTTCTGGCGTTATCCAAACAAGTGATAGACTTCTCATTTCTTTTGTTTTCCCATCATTTCTCAAAATCTAAAGGGGTTGGAATTGTACTATTGATTTTAGCTGGGGAGAATTGAAATAGCGTACAACATGAAAATTCAAAACTCCATTTTTCCCTTCCTCTAACTTCTGCCAGCAATCAAAGAGATAAAAGAGATTTCGAGACGCGGTATTAAAAAAAAAAAAAAAACTACCTCCAACCATGCCAAGAAACCCACTGCAATTGGAATTTTGCATCTGCACCACAAGTCTGGTACCTGGGAGAACACTAGAGTTGGAGTTCACATCTTTCACAGCCTCCTCAATTGCAATCTTGGCGACTCTACCAATGGTAGAATTAAATGCGAAAATAGCTCCAATGTTCACAACAGCAGGTCTAGAAGAAACGTTCGCACGGGACACACATTGGAGATACCCAAAATGGAGTAACAGCAATGAAATAATCCCAACCACTCTCATATTAGTAGATTGCTTCAACTGATATCTTTGAACCCACACGATAAACCCAAACACCTGAGAAGAGGATTTTTTGCACAGCTGAGCTGAATCATGGGTTTGGGGAATTTTTTTACCGAAGCTAGAAAACGAAAAGGACAGCCCAAAAAACGAAGACTAACCACAGGAAAAGTACTCCTAAGAAAAAGACAAAGGGAAAACACTACGCAGACGCAGGGTTCAGATTCTCTTCCCCAGGTAAATCCCCGAAAATTAGTACTCCGTATTTCTTTCTTCTTTCATATGAAAAGGATGAATTGAAAGGAGCTCTTAATTCAAAAAGCATGAAGTGAAAGGAGCTCATAATTCAATAAGTTGTTGGAGTTGGAGAAAATAGATATATTATCCAGGGCCACACTTGATGCCTAGAATCTAGCAAACGAAAAGGAAATCAACATCAGAAAGTCTACCGTTCACGACCAAAGGAATCCCGACCCCCCGCCGAGCTCACTCCGGTCACCGGATGGTCGATTCGAGCCGTCCAATGTGGAGTATTTGAATCGAGCACCTACACTCATCGTGCCGTTGATTCTCGTGTAGGCCCACTCAATTTTTTTTTAGAATTTTTGAATAGCACGGATCGAATGTCTAGTAGCCGAAATCGGCCCGATGGGGCGTCGGGATCCCTTTGGAGTCGGGAACTGTAGCACCACCGTTTCACTTGGGGGTAGAAAAGGCGGGAATTTACTTGGTCATGGAATACTACTCTCTCCATCCCGATTTGTTCGTCCTTTTTTTAACTTTTAATAGTCCTAAAATATTTATCAATTTGATTTCTAATTAAATTAATTTTCCCTTTTTGCCATTTATTTAGAGGAATGAAGTAACTTTTTTTAAAAAGTTGGGGGTAAATGTAGAAAGTCGTATCTGAAAAAATCTATTTAGGTGTAATCATTGTGTTTCCTAAAAAAGTTGAATTTTCAAGGTTGGACAAACAAATTGAGATGGAGGGAGTACTAGGGGGTGTTCCACTTTTAAAAAAACTTCTTTTTTTTCAAAATAAGGAAATTTCAAACTCAAATATAATGAAAATGAAAAATAATTTTTTAATTTTTTTTACACCATTTAAAAGATCTCAATGAGATCTATCAAACAAGATACATATTGGTAAGAAAATTATTTAAGTAAACGCATAATTTTTAAGTTTGAAATTACCTTCTTTTTCTAAAATTTCTTTTTTTACAAAACTGGAACGGCACCTATACAGTTTGCACCAAATACATGTGGATTTACAGTATTTTCTTGAATTGGAAGAGGAAATTTTCAGTGGGTGTTCTCTGAAAGGAATGTTAGAGGGTGGGACTCATGGGAGGATGTAGTATCATTAAGGATTGGGAAAGGAAGAAGAGAGGGTGGGACTCATGGGAGGATGTAGTATCATTAATTCATTGGCAGCTACGCTAGACTTTCGAAATCTCAAAAACACAGTTTCAAATCCAACTTGGGAAGAACTTAGGGTATGTTTGGTTGGATGGAATCAAGGTTGGAATGAAATAGTCATTTCAAGAACTTATTTATTCCAATGTTTGGTTCACCATTAACTAATGGAATAATGATTTCAAATGGAATCACTATTCACCTTAGTAAAAAAATTGTTATTCCATCCAAAAAACTAAGGAATTGTTATTCTATTTTTGTCACACCAAAATTACTAGTGCCACTCCAATATTCACTATTGCCACTCCAAAAATTACTATTGCCACTCCAAAATTACTATTGTCACTCTAAAAATTACTATTGCCACACTATTCTATTGGAGATGAGAATGATTATTCTTAAGTACAACCAAACATAAGAATGAGAATAATTATTCCATTCTCAATTCCTCCAATTCTATTCCATTCTTAATTCCATTTCTATTCACATTCCATTCCATCCAACCAAATGCATACTTATAGTAATCAGCTTATCGCTTTTCTGACCTGGTGATTGAGATCATCCTATTGTGCTTCGATACATCCACCTAAGAGACTCACCTTTGTCCTAAATCTCAAGATATGATGATGCGAATGTTCAATTTGATATACCTATCGGTCTTTGATGAAGTTGATTTTTAGCGTGAATATACTACTCTGAGGAGAACAGTTCAAATTACTGTAGTTAATACACGGTGGGGTTCATAATGGCCATGAGGCAAAAACCCACAATTTCCATGCCGGCAAAAAGGATTTGAACTCTTTTCAAAATTATTTCCAAACATACCCAATTAAGCTGATTCATTATCTATTAATCACAATTGAGGGAGTTTCTTAAACTAAGTTATTAGGATCTAATTAGTGTATCTTAAATCGAAGTCACATGAAAAAATATGAAGATTTTCCCTCAAAAAAATATACTATGAAAGATTTTTTGACTACACAAATGGCCTCGAATTCTGTCTTCAAGAAAACCAATCCAAGTCAGGTCAGTACAGCATACATATATTTGATCCATATTGCCAACTCGAATGTTTCCTCGAGGTATAAAACAATGGCCTATCCTACAAAGAAAAATGCCCCCACCAGCTCCTCATAATCTATTGCCCTACTCTTTGATGAGTTACAACTTACAATTGCCCAACTTGGACTAGATGATCATGTCCTAAACTTCCACAACAAAACCAGAGGAGGTGTCTGATGGTCTATTCACATCCTTGAATCGTGTGGAATGCTATCAACCTCCGTGGAAAATTTAGCTTGTTGCCTTTTCGGACTTGTTTCAAGTACCAAATCGGATGATGATCTCTCCGTCTTTCTTCTCTTGGGCTCTCTTTTCGACGGGCCTTTCTTCTCATCAATCAATGACAATAGCCTCTGAAGACGCTTGGGCCGTGAGCTTCCTTCACCACTTGAGAGTGATTCAGCAGGTGCAGTGCGGGAATACTGACGTATAATCTGGATGAAATATATGACTAGAGCACAAAAGCAAACAACCCCGATTATAAGAAAAAGGCCCCAAAAGCTCTTTAGGTGAAGGCGGTCCGACTCGATCTCAGCTGTGTCCGAGGTACATACACTATTTTTCAACCATTTGTCGTGGATCCGCTGGAGATCCCCATTTTCAGAGAGAGTTAGAATTGCTGTGGACAAGTCAACAGCCAAAGGAGAGTCCCGCGGAAATGCCTAACCAAATTTGCATCGAATATGAATATTCAGCCATCCAAATTTGGAGAATAATGATAAAAACAAATTCAAAGCCATTGAATGCAAAAAACTTCCTCCTGTAAAAAACAAAAAGAAATCAAAAAGTACTTATTCGTGTTTTTTCTCTCCGCAATTCACAAAAGTCCATGAACTCGTGAAGTTTAACCTCCACTTTTCCATGCGGAAAGGATTATCTGACATAGTACCACTATTGTTTGCAACAAGATGTAGATGTAATATTACATGAAATCTTATAGATATAGTAAGGACCCATATCAAACACTCAAGTAAGGATAAGGGATCAGTGCCCAGTGTGTTTATTTTGACACTCATATTTTATTATAACCTCTGCCTAAAAATAGAAATAACTACATTGGGGCATGAAACGCACTGTGACACCTTGTAAATCCCATTCATCCTAGAAAACATATGGGTAAGGAATATAAAAATTTCGTGTGTCCCCGTGTCCTTGATAGGGATATTAGATGTATACAACACTTAACGCACATACTCGAACCCAGCACCCACACACATAAAGAATATCCTATGTGTTTGTAGATGGAGATAAAGAAGGAGAGAAAGAAGTAGATGCTCACAAAACCCCAGCCGCTTTTGGTGAACTCTTGACCAACGATCCTGAATTTGCATTGGCTCGACAAGAAAAGCTCCACATATGGTTGTTCATCAACTACCGCAGCAACACCCCCCTTTTTAGGGCCATTTTGTAGCGCGGTAGCATATGCTTCTGGTGATCCAAGGGCAACAAGCCTTGAACTAGGTATACCAATTTCCTCGATTAAATAATGCTCCGCAAAAGAGCCCACCTGATATCCAATAGGCTCATCGCTCGCTTTCAAGGTAGCAATACCTTTTATAGGAGAAGATAGTTGCTGCACTGTGAGAAGGGAGGTCAAACTTGCAGTATAACTTGAGTTTATTATCAGGACTACAAATAGCCATATGATTAGCACTAGACGACCCAAGGTGCTCACTGTGTTCTCTCCTGCATAAAAGATTTTTCATAACTTTATATTACTGCTTCAAAGTGCCAATATAATCCTTCTTATATATCCATTAGGGGGTCAGTTGCACTTACTATGAGAAAAAAACATGGTTGAGAGGCTAAACCTGCAAGGACAGCAAAGAAGAGAAACATCAGATGGTGCATCTCGGAATCGGAAAAAGAATTATCTACCGCTTTCCAATCAAAATAAACAAAAAAGTGAAAAACACTTTCACTTCCATAAATAGCATGACCATTCGACTGTCCAACGACTCCAACTTCATAACTTTTTTCCAAGAACATCACAAAACGCAGATCAATGACAAAGTAAGCAACTACAGCAGTATTTTAGAAGGCACCAAATGCAGATTTACTTCAGTGGCTTACTGTGGTAGGACACAAAAACAGCTAGTTTAGCTTTTCTGAATGCCAAACCTGATAACAAGGTGAGCACTGAACAGAAGACACTTGTCCACCTACCCCAGTCAACAAAAGAGAGAAACAGGACAGATGAGCACAATCAACATTCTTAAAGTAGGTTTCTTACTGGGTTCTGATCCATTCCTCTAAATCAAGATCCATAATTGGAAATGCTATGAACTAAATGACTACCTGAATGAAGGCTAAATTGTTGACAGAAATTATCCTACTTGTTAAAAGTGAACCATGTCACGACTTCAGAAGTTCCAAGGGCAGAACTTACCACAAAATCGTTATGAGTTGTTGCCTAGGCGACCCTCTAAACTCATCGTTTATCCGATGCTCCAGAATCCACACCACTATCCCCACAACCAGGAAGGAAGCAGCGGTGACTCCCCACATTAGTCGAGAAAATGGCCGCAGGAAAGCCCAAGCACCAGTGTTCAGCTTTTTAAATGGGGCAACTGCAACTAGTCCAGATGCAGCATATGGCTGTGTAAAATCCACAACCTTTGTCCTGTTTGTGGTGATGGCAATGTCACCAACAGCGCCATCTAAATCCTGTGTGAAATAGTTATACAAACAAAGAATTAGAACCACAAACACTTAACTTCACCTAACTTCAAGTCTTCAATAGTAAACATCATAATTTTATTTGCACTCACACCCGCTGCAATCGATTCCACAAGGTCTGTGTAGCTTGGGTTTTTCTTGCCATCACCATAGGGGATAAATTGATACGGAACTGCATAGGGTAATAGGTTGACAGCAGCTTGAAATACGTCTATGCAAAACCCTTTGAAATTGTTAGTGCCTTGCACTTGTGATACAAATTCCTGATAACTCACGCGAATAGGCACCCCAATTTTCAATTGCTTCCCGTTGTTTGGGAAAACCCATCCACGTGGTTTTATTACTGTTTCTCCAGGCCAAACAACACTATATAGGTTTTGGTTTGCACTGGAACGATTCGGTGGCTTTGAGTAAAGTGTCTCAGGAGGCACAGTGGATAAACCAGAATAGTTAGACCAATAACCTATCCGTCTAAACCCATTCCCAATCACATTGATAATGTCATACGCTGGAAGAACGAGACTCCTGCCCGCATCAAATTTGATAGGACCTGTCAATCCAACTAGATCACTCTGCAAAATACTATTCAACAGGAGTGACCCTCCGTCAAAGATGCTCAGGGCATCAAGGTGAAGATCACTTCCTTCAAGATTAATCAACCCAGAGTCATTGGAAAACGAAATAATACCTCCCTTATTGAAAAATGAATCAAGAGCATGAGCAAGCAACCAAACACTATCATAAGCATAAAGTCCATACGAATTTACTCCAAAAGAACCGCCACTCAGTTTTTTCCATCTAGATAAGAAATTTCTCTTCCTATCCGAATCTGGTGTGTGTGCACGCAAAACCAGAACTCCTTGCAATGAATCCATTTTATCAGATGGAAGAGGAGAAAAGGAATCTAAAACAGAAGAAAGCCAATCAGTAGCTAGCCAAACATGCCCATTAGCCATCATTCCAAGATACTGAGCCACAGAGAATACCATGAAACCCGAATCAGGATTTACATGAAGAACAATAACCCGAGACTCCAGCAGTGCAACCTTAACAAGAATATCCATAATGTCACCACGACTAACTGCAGACCCTGGGGGTATCCCTGCCTTGTAGGAGACTTTACACCGCCTAGCTGCAAGGGCATCTTCTAATGCTGCCACACCATTCCTTCCATAATCATCATCAATGTATATTGCAATAACTTCCTTCCAGCTATAGTAATCGACTATCTCAGCTATTGCGGTCATCTGATACAAATCACTTTGCGTCGTCCGAACAAAAAAGGGGAACTGAAGAGAAGATAGAGAGGGGTCTGTAGCTGCAAATGACAAAAAGGGAACTTGGAGTTCATTTGCGAGATTTAGAACCATACGGGCAACCACGGAAGATTGTGGACCGATAACTGCTACATTATCCGCCTCCATTAATTGCATAGCTGCAACAAGTCAACCACCACTTATTAGCTCATCTAGTGGATAAAGAACAACTCTTCCGAAACAGATTTCTTATGTAATGCTCCATTTGACAAGATTGTGGTTCCACACCAAATCTAATGAGATTTGATGGGAAACAAAAATGGACCAATCAAAACTCATACTTTTCGTTATCACCTTCTGGTTCTGGAGTTATCCAAACAAGTGATAGACTTCTCATTTCTTTTGTTTTCCCATCATTTCTCAAAATCTAAAGGGGTTGGAATTGTACTACTGATTTTAGCTGGGGAGAATTGAAATAGCGTACAACATGAAAATTCAAAACTCCATTTTTCCCTTCCTCTAACTTCTACCAGCAATCAAAGAGATAAAACAGATATCGAGACACGGTATTAAAAATTTAAAAAAAAAAAAAAAACTACCTCCAACCATGCCAAGAAACCCACTGCAATTGGAATTTTTCATCTGCACCACAAGTTTGGTACCAGGAAGAACACTAGAGTTGGAGTTCACATCTTTCACAGCCTCCTCAATTGCAATCTTGGCGACTCTACCAATGGTAGAATTAAATGAGAAAATAGCTCCAACGTTCACAACAGCAGGTCTAGAAGAAACGTTCGCACTGAACACATTTTGGAGATACCCAAAATGGAGTAACAGCAATGAAATAATCCAAACCACTTCCATATTAGTAGATTGATTCCACTGATATCTTTGAACCCACACAATAAACCCAAACACCTGCTTCAGAAGAGGATTTTTTTGCACAGCTGAATCATGGGTTTGGGGATTTTTTTTTGCCGAAGCTAGAAGACGAAAATGACAACCCAAAAAACGAAGACTAGAACCACAGGAAAAGTACTCCTCAGAAAAAGACGAAGGGGAAACACTACGCAGACGCAGGGTTCAGATTCTCTTCCCCGGGTAAAACCCAAAAAATTATTTACATTCTCCACGTTTTTTTTTTTTGATAATACATTTTCCATGTTGATTAAATGATGCTATTCCCTCCGTTTTAAATTGCCTCGTCTCCTACTAAAAAATTGTGTACTTTTTAAATAAAAAAATAAAAAATACTTTGAAGCATTTGTTTTCAAGTTGCTTTGCACCAAATCAAGAACCCGGCAGAGTTCGATGCCAAGTGTCAACACAAAATCCGGAAGTGGGTCAGGTTGTTTTGTGGTGTACTGTAGTAAACCCAAAAGAGGTAACCCGTTACCTTGTCTCTTTCTTTTTTCAGATGATGAAAAGGATGAATTGAAAGGAGCTCATAATTCAAAAAGGTGTTGGAATTGGAGAAAATAGATATATTATCCAGGGCCACACTTGATGCCTAGAATCTAGCAAACGAAAAGAAAATCGACATTTCACATGGGGGTAGAAAAAGGAGGGAATTTTACACTTTGTCATGGAGTACCATACAAGTTTGCACCAAATACATGTGGATTTACATAATTTTCTTGAATGTTGCTGATTTTGTCACTCTTTTTTTTGTTAACGCTACTCCCTTTACACTTACAGAAGAGTGGCGTTAACAAAAAAATGAGTGACAAAATCATTTTCCTTGTTGAATTGGAAGAGGAAATATTCAGTGGGCGTTCTCTGAAAGGAATGCCGAAGGATGGGAGGGTGTAGTATCATTAAGTATTGGGAAAGGAAGAAGAAGAGATGGATTAGTAGGTGGCGGAATCGAGAGCTATGATTGACATGCTGAAGGAAAGAATAAAGTGTTAGGATTTGTAGGTGGTGTTGCATCTTGCAACCCAACGTCGACCAAGCAACGAAGCAAACAATATTTTGGGGTTCTTTTCTCAGGAAATGAATCCTCTCCGATAATGGTAAGGATAGTTTTAGAGTTGTCTCGCAAGTTTAATATTGAGAGTGTGCTATATTATAAGAAAAAAAATGTTAAACTTTTCAAAACAGTAAATAGAGAGGATGCCATCCTTAAAAGAAGAATTATCAAAGGGGGCCTAATAGAAGTTCCATAAGAGAGAGATCACACAGTCCAAATTGATCCAGTTTCGGAGAAATTCAAGAACCAACCTGTTTCTCGCCATTTCAAAAGGTTGGAAAAAGATGAAAATATAATAACTTGTCAACGTGAAAGGGCGTAATGTAATTGATTTGGAGGAAACAAATGTTTACGCCGACGGTGTAAAGAATTTATTTCTCAATTACATAGTATCCCCGATTATAGTGATTATTTAATTAGTTACTCTATACTTTTTTTTTTTTATTGTTGCTTAGTATATAAATTTGTGATATTCTCTCATGACCCATGGGGCTGAGTCGACCATTGCGACGACGGCATAACCATGTGAAATGGCAACGTGAATTCTCTAACAAAGTTAATGATTTAGAACTTTTTGTCTTTATTTATGGAGTATTTTTTCTTTTTTACATTTTTTAGTTTTGTGCTAATTTTTTGTAAATCAATTATACTTCTCGACGAGACCAATAACAAAAGTAATTTTGTTTTACTTTTACCCAAATATTTTGAAAAATATCCACTTTTAAGCTAAAAAGTGGGGAAAAATATTTTTTAGCTTAAAAGTAGATATTTTCCAAAATATTTAAATAAAAGTAAAAAAAATTTACTTTGAGGCGAACCAATAATTTACAAAAAATTGACGCAAAATTAACTAATACAAAAAAAAATTGAATAAAAACAAAAAGTCTTTTGCTTAGCAGAACACCATGTGAATCATGCCAATTAGGAGTTAGGACAAGTGACTCACAAGTCAAGTCAAGTCAAGTCGCGGTTAGAAACAAGCCTTCTTGTGGTCCTCTCCAATGAGGAATCACTTAATTTTTGTATGAATTTTAGGTATGTGTTGTGTAGTGGTTTTGGACATATCCTCAGTGCGCTGATGAAATCGGAAACGTTCACTTTTTTCAGATCGTCGAGTAGGTCAATCACCAATAAATTCAGGTTGACCGAATACTAGTAATACATGATAGAAGCCTATTTGCTACACTAAATTTTTATGGGTAGACCTATGGTACACACCCTTTATTAGGGGGTGTACCGTACACACCATAATTTTAAACCATTGGATTTGAAAGTGAATAATCCGGACCACCAATTTATTAAATCAATTAATAAAATAAAAAAATGGCTTAGCAGGTAATAGGTTGTTCTCTCCTTCTTGACTCTCTTTCCCCCTCCCTCATTAATAAAATACTGCAAATTCTATAACATGACCATTATTGTTATGACAACACAAAAAATTGGTATTTCTTTACCACAATGTGTCGTACCAAAGGAATATTTAGAATTGTATATTTCAATATACTTGATATGAAACCAATTTCTCTATTGTAACTAAATATACGGTTGACTTGCAATCACGACACAATAATGATGATCAAAACCAATGATTTCGTTATATTTGTAGATTAACTAATTCACATAATTTTTTGGCTCAATAGCGTTTAGAAAGCCCTTTCATTGGCACCCGAATTTAATAGTAAAAGAATTTTTTTGTCTGATTAAGGGTCTAATGATAAGCAATCAACTTCATTCTTGGTACATGTGATCTATTCATATTATGTAAAAGATAGACGGTTCCGATAAAAAAAAAGCATTAGATGGGGCTCGGGTGGTGCATTGTTAGACTTTAATGTATTTGGATACATTAAATATTTTTCGATTACGGAGTTGTCGATATTTGATGATATCTAATTTTGGTGACAATGCTGAATATCGTATGACTTGATATTCTAACAGTTATGATCGATCATTTTAAAAACATACTCGCTAACGACATTTAGTTATGATATGGTATTTTGCTGATTACTGTGGTACACAATTGAGAATTTAAAATTTTGAAGGCTATTAATTATAAAATACTTTCTTGTACGTAGGAGTCCTATTTCCGGCAGAAAATTTGAGAAAGCAGTGGTCTCAAATGCCTCCGCCCTAGTGTTGGGCATGCACTTATAGATCATATTATGACCTATGTCATTAGTGTAAATCAGTATGTCTATTATAATAATTTTTTAAAAAAGAAAATATAATGACAATAAATTTACAAAATTATTTTGATTGTACTTTCACGACCTAGTTCCAAGGACCACCATTAAATTTGGATTTGTATGCATAGGGTGAAGGTTTAGTATCAATCCGCCTGTCAAATATATAGTGCCAATTGTTAAGTGCACCGCATTGAATATCCGTATCTTGAGACAGTTGGATAATTATTTATTTTAGTGACATCTCATTTTTCCACGAAAATTTGAAGGAATTTTGATTTTTTGAATTAAATTTTGTAGAGAAAGAACATAATTTAGACTAATATTTTGAGAAAAAATTGTAGTTGTATTCAAAAATTTGGGTATAGTACTTACTTTTTGGTGAATTTCTTGGATGAAAATTTTGAGCGAAAACTTTATTTTTAGTTTAAATTATTGAGGTATTGTGTAGGGATAAATAAGAATTTGAAAAAATAGTGTGCATGGAATTGAAAATTAAGATAATATGGTAAAAGTTTTATATGACACGTTGTTGGTATAAAACGTCAATCTATGGTGTTGTTATAACAAATTTGGTTATATTACTGAATTTGTGAAATAGTATTTTGCTGATTATAACTATCGTTTACTGAACATTCCAATTGAATTTTTTTATACGACACGATGTGGGTATGAAAACGTCAATTTATGGTATTGTCATAACAAATTTGGTTATATTACTCAATTTGTGGTATAATATTTTGCTGATTATAACTATCGCTAATTGATCTTTCTGATTGGAATTTTTTATACGACACATTGTGGGTATGAAAACGTCAATTTATGGTATTGTCATAACAAATTTGGTTATATTACTGAATTTGTGGTATTTTAGACATGTGTTATTACAAAATATTTTAATTAATTTCCTTTGGTACGGCACATTGTGGTAAGAAAACGTCAATTTATGATATTGTCATAACAATTGTAGTTTGTTATATAATTTGTCGTTTTTTAATATGTTTTCTTTTGATACGACACATTGTGTTAAGAAAACGACAATTTTAGGTGTTGTCATAACAATTGTGGTTATTTTATAAAATTTGTGGCATTCTACAAATATTTTTGACTTGGGTATAACAATTGATGAGTCTGATACGACATATTTTGATTTTGTTACAAAATATCATACGAGTCAAAGAATTTTTGGTACGACTCATTGTGGTAAGATAATGCCAATTTATGGTGTTGTTATAACATTTGTGGGTAGCATTATTTAATTTTTGATATTGTACGCATATATCTGGTTAGGGTACAAGTATTATGGATTCCGGTACGAATAATTATGGTTATATCATAACAATATTTTTTAATGTGGGTAACCTGCTAGTGACCTGTTCAACAGGTAAATTTTAAAGTAAAAGTCGTAACTGAAGTCATAAATATGCATTACAAAATCAAAAATCGGCATAATGAAAATCACAAATTGTCATAATTTAAACATACGGTATACTTTGTGTACCATAGCTTCTCCCTGAATTTTTAAACTCATTTTAGTGAGCTGCCATGAGTTACATGTGCCCATTCAATATGAATATTTGCATGCCAAGTGTAGTAGAGTGCAGTTGGTGCCTCTCTTATATACTTTCATGTACATGAGCAGGATTCGATTCATGTAAGCACTCATTCCCCTTTTCAACTCCCCTAAGATAGAATAGATTAGGCTTAACGAATTTGGGGGGGAAAAAAATGATTGTTTACATGGATGACCTAATAAAATGCATTTTTTCATAGTTAGTGGAGTAATTTTTTTTACAATCACAGGACAACATGAACCATGTTTCACCTTTTTATTATTATAGAATGAAAAAAGCTCCAAGGTGGGATACATAGATCTTGCTTCTGCCTTAAACAATCTAAAGTAGAATTCAAATTTTTTACTTAATTAAAATAATAGAGTTTACCTCTTCCAATTTAATTTTATTTAGGTTTGAGTTTGTGTACTGACATGCTTAATGCCTTGTTTTTGGATGGTGTTTTGAAAATTTTTGAGTTTGGTTTTTGAAATAATAAGTAGAGAGAAAAATTAAAGTAATAATTGAAGATATGGGTAATGAGTGAAGAAATATAGAAAAAGAAATGAGAGTAATGATTGAAAGTAATGATAATGAGTGTTTTTTGAGTTGATTTTTTTCCCTTCAAACTACCGTCCAAACAAGACATAAACTTGAGTAACATATGAACAAGGGCCAATAAGTGTTTGTCATCGTATGTTCGAAACTCATTGAGATCAAATATTTCAAACCTTAGAGATATTGGAGGCCGGAGGATTTACGCTAATCTTAACATCCCCATTAACCCCCGCTGATGTATGGCGATTGAAAAAAAAAAAAAAATTCCCAACAAAGCATTAAAACAAAATTAGTTCTGCCTAAATAAATCTAATAGGTAAGATGCTTATTTAATTTCTTCTTTATTTTGGTCGCCCTTTAATCCATTTATTTTCAAAAAAGTATGGTCAACTCCCCCGACGACGACGAGGCTCCGTCATTCACGGCGGTGCCTAATTTTGTCAAATAGTGCCCGGTTTAGTTGACGAACCGGGCCCAAACCAGTTGCACTGCACTGTTTGCTAGAGAGAGAGAGAGGAACGAAGGACAAAGAAATGACAAAGATGAGAGTGGAGTCACTGGCTTGGCTTCTCACCATTCTGGCCATTTTCTCAGCCGCTGCTTCCATTGATGATAAATGTGCTGCTTGTAACGCTGTTGCGGTAAAACCCTAAACCCCAACTCCGTTGACATTGTTTCGATCGCAACAGATCTATTTGTCTCTTCCTCTCTACTTTCGAGCGATCTGTTCTTGAATCGCTTTGAATTCAGACAACCTTGAATCGGAGTACGTAACATTTATTTATATAATAAACATTCATAATATATTAGCATAAAATTCATATATATTATGTGAATTAAGGGCGATTCAAGTTATCTGACTTGAGGGCAATTTATAAATTCACACAATATTATGGAGGTTTATAGGAATGGTATCGCATTTATAGAATTTAGATAAAATTCATAACATTGGGTGGTCTGTTGTCTTTATTCTTGACTTTCGCAAGATCTGAACTTGATTCGGGTTTGCGTTGTGCTAGATGCTAATAGAGCGTTAGGCTTGCCTCTTAGCAAAGGAATAGAGCTTGCAATCGATTGCTACGATGCTATAAAATTATTAATCCGTGCATTAGATAGGTTGTGTAGACTTCTACTAGTGTTGTTGTGATGAATCCTGTAAGTGCCATTAGGCTTTTCTTTCTAGTTTTCTATGGGAAACTTCTCCATGTAAAAAAAAAATCTGAATAACATGTTTTTCAAGAGTTCGTAGATCCTTGATCTGATTTCCCTGTTAAATTTTTTGCAGGAAGAGCTAGAAATTGGACTTTCCAATGTAAGTATTCAATATCTATCCTGCATTGTTCACTTGTTCTTTAATTTGAATACACTTCTAAGTTCTAAAGATGGAAGCAAGAACTTCTTCCGTGTTTATGGATCTGAATACCATGATGTCATAGTTTGCATTACAACTTATATACCCTTTCCAAGTTGATTTTGTGTACATCGCCTGATTCAACAGCACAGATGCATTACAATTCCTATAGTGCAAATGGTTGTATTTGATTGTTGAATTCTATTGTCATGGAGATGATCTTTTTTCATTGCTTCTACCTGTAGGGATGGGCAAACATCCTTACACCGTACTTGTAAACTTCCAAAATTTGTAGGTATAAATGACGTGTCTAAGGCTTGTAAACTCTGTATACTGAAAGGAAATGAGACACCTCAACCACTCCAATGGGGAAAGCCCTAGACACCATAACCGAGGAAAAGATCAAGTCAACAACTTCATTCCATCACATGCCTTACTCTGATCAATTGTCAATATTAAGAATTTTTCTAGAGTTGTGCACCACATGAATTTAGGAACGTTCTTTGTTGCGCATTGAATAAGTCGCCACCGCATAGGATACCCATGAATAGAGCTGTCATATGGAGGTTTATGTGTACAACTGGTATTTTTTTCCCTTGAGATCACTCACTCAACTTCTAGCAGTAGAAGAATTCAATTAGCAGTTAAATGTTGGGCATTGAAACTATTTGTTTTCACATTATTCACATTTCTCTCTTTGTGAATATTGTGTTAGTGATTCTACATTTTCTGCAGGAGAAACCGAGGAATCATTTGGACATGAGGCATCGGTTGGACTCAAAAGGTCAACGCGAAGGAAAAGTGATTGATTATAGGTAGACCTTATGCTATCTCTGATCGAAAATCGGAGGCGATAATAAGTGGCTACCACTCGTGAACAAACCTTATACTGTTAAACTTATACGATTGTGTTTGTTTCTCATATGTGATACCTTTTTTTATCTCTTAGTTGGTTCTAATTCTATTGAAACATAGGTTGCGAATTGATAGAGTGGGTCAAAATATGTTGCCTGACCTTTATGAACTTTAACGCAAGAATGTAACTGGTAGGTATTGACTGAAAGAAGTAGGTGGCATTGACTTTGTTGGGTTACTTGAATTTTGTGACTAGATTGAGATCACGCGGTAGTTATAGCATTTTGAGATTTTCACAATTGAGATACACAATGGTGCAGTGTTCTAAGTTATTCTACTATGCGATGACTCTCTTGAGTCAACAATTATCAGCTATCCCAATAGCTAAACTCATTAGAGAATGGGCTCAGCAATGTATATCTGCTCCAATGTTTATTTGTCCAGTATACTTACAAAAAAAAAAGCATTTATTTGTCAACTTTAGCTCTTCATCTCTCCGATTTATACTAAGCAATGTACATATTCTTTTTATTTTTCTTCTCTTCTCTTCTCACTCAATTTTATTCCTCCTCCACCTTCTCCTTCTTTTGTTGATAGAAGTTTGAGGAAAGTCCACTTTCACCCCCTGTGGTTATCGCCATGTGCGGATACACCCCCTGTGGTTTAAAAGTGTGCACATAACCCCCTGTGGTTTTCAAATTGTGCGGATAGACCCCCTGCCGTCATATTTTCCATCCATTTTTAACGGAGGTGTATCTCACACACCTCTAAAATGTAATCTGAGTCGTTCATAATGTATTAAATAAAGAATAGAGTATCTCTGTAAAAAAATCATCTCGATCAGGCATCAATAACCCAGTGATCTAACTTGTAGTAAATTCAAATTTGAAATTTTAATTTCATAACAAAATCGATTTGACCATAAGCTTTTCATTTTTTGATTGACTTGAATTTTGGCATAGACGCAGTACTCGTCAAAATTTATAATATCAACGGTTTGGATTCAATTTTTGGTATACGGGATGGTGTGGTTAGATTTAAACAAGAAGAAGAATTAAG
Source organism: Rhododendron molle (assembly GCA_025413875.1). NCBI lineage: Eukaryota > Viridiplantae > Streptophyta > Magnoliopsida > Ericales > Ericaceae > Rhododendron > Rhododendron molle. The sequence continues at coordinate 3,327,161 of CM046393.1, forward strand.
GGACGTGATGAGGGGTATAACGGTCTTTTAATGTTGTTTCCGTTAAAATGGATGGAAAATACGACGGCAGGGGGTCTATCCGCACAATTTGAAAACCACAGGGGGTTATGTGCACATTTTTAAACCACATGGGGTATATCCGCACATGGCGATAACCACAGGGGGTGAAAATGGACTTTCCTCTAGAAGTTTCTTATTACTGCATCATCTGCAAATATCGTAAAACAGGGTCAGTGAGCTGAGAGTTGTTGAACTTCTGGATGGACTCTGTGAGAAAATGCAAGACTACACTCTTAAAAAGGTTAGCCTTTCTCCAAATTTGTTTCTTTTCTCCCAACTTATAAAGTGACACCACAAATAATTTTGTAGTTGGGAGGTATTTTCGGAATTTGTTTAAATAATGCGTATAGAATGTCTGAGAAAATTTGGACTTCAGTTAGTATTCTACTTATGATTTGTTTCAGTTTGGTGACAATTGTAAATGATATGTTCATTCTCTTTTTCCTGCTACTAGCTTGCCAACTATTTTTTCATGAAACCATATGAGCAGAGAAGGTGTATAATTCAAACTTTTAAGCTCATGGCGAATCCTCTTTGACTTTGCAGATAGATGAAACCAAACAAGAATGGGTCAAAGTTGATGATTGGGATAACCTTACAACTGGTATGTAACCATGTATGATATATTTTCATTTTATATGATCCATAGCTCATATAACCAGAATTCATTGCTACCCGAAATTGCATAATTTGGTAAGAGTGATGATCTTTTTCATTTTGACATAAGGTTGGATTGCAATGTTCTTGTGCACTTTTTGTTAGGGTCATGCATGTTGTCCGACTGGACAAGGTTGTTGAGGTCAATAAGATATAGTAGAAAAGGCATGAAGGAAATGCCAGTCAGTCATTTCTTGAATGTCTATGACATGGAAGAAGATAACTTTTTGATCCATATCTGACATAGTCGTGGGATGAAAATGAGCATAGCTTAAAGGTTCCTTATGAGGTCCATTATATATGAACGTGGTCAGTCTGAGGTTCATTGCTTGTTGGGTGTTTCTGGATCTCTTTATCCTTATAAGCTGATTTGGGGGGGGGGGGTGGTTGGGGGGTGGGGCAAGGGAACTGAGCGAAACTATTGGGCACATGAAATTGTATATAGCTTTCCCCTTTTCTTCATTTCTTTTCCCCTTGGCATCAAAAGGGACACGTCACAGACAGTTGTTTCTTGGATGAAATATAAAATGCAAAAGGGTTTTCAGGGTCTGAGGCTCTACATGACTTCTTCGTTTAGAGTCTTTTGGAGGCCATCAAAAGACTGAGGAATGGAAAATTGGTCATTGAGGTTCGCGTAATGGTGGTTTGCCCATATTCCAGGTATAAGTATGATTATGTGCAATTAACGGGATGAAGGCTGTAGCTGTGTGTTAGTGTCGGATGTGTTGTAAGTGATTATTGTCAATTGCACCCCATCTACCCCCAGCAATTTCTCGTTTTCTCAGTTTTCATTGCTTTCATCCTCTGTGGTGCTGAATTGCGGTTAATTATTTGAGGGCCTGGGTGTGCCTCATTTTTTGTTCTAGATATACTATGGTAAAGCTGTAAATTTTTTTCATATTGGGGTCATGATATTTACTTTTCATTGACATTTTGGTTCTACCGAGGATTTTGCATCTTGCTTGGGTTTCCTCATAAACTTCTTTTAATATTGTTACAGATAGACAAAAAGCCCGAGCATATTCTAAAGATATATCAACTTATTGTGGAAGGTGAGACATGGAACTAGACATCCTTCTCTTCTTCCAGGGGTCATCTACGAAATTTCCTTCCATTAGGCCTTGTGTTCTCTCAAATTCTTTTACATGCCAAAGAGTTAAAATTTGGCAAAAGTTGATAATATTAATCATTGTGTATTCTGTGGCACAGGCTGCTTGAGGAAACTGAAGATGAGGTGAGTTTTCGTTCCAAACATCTTATTGTCTATCCCCTAAATGTGGTTTACAATGTAAAAATTAAACCTCTATTTATTGCCTTTGGTCTATCCAGCTAGCAGAATTAATAAAGAAAGGACATGTTAAAGTAGGAGAAGTGAATCGAGTTCTGTGTCAAGAATTGAGCCAGCACTGTAGCAAGACAAGGTAAATTTAGGCCCCTGTATGCGATTCTCTTGTGTACTACATGTTTTCGTCCAGGCGTGGCTTGTTGTCAATAATTGTACCATGCCCAATCTCTGAGAATTCGTTGGTGTGTGTGTGTGTGTGCGTGTTTTTTTTTTTTTTTTGTCCTGATGTTTATTAAGTAGTGTTGATCTAGGTAAAAAAAAGCGTTTGACATCGGTCAGTTTTATTAGTCAATCAACCGCCTCTAATCTACATGGATAATTGATAGCCATCTACTTTTAAATATATCGGAAACTGGTTCATTGAGGTTTGTGTTTCCGTCTACAGAGGTTACCGGGAAACAGGCATCAACAGCGACGATGACACTGAAAGAGAACTTTGAAGCACTCAGATTATCTGGTTGGTTGTAACCCGTTTTTAGTTCAAGAGTTATTAGTTTCCGGATGCAGTTCAGGAATGAGAGCTTCTGATTAGCTCCCATATGCTAAAATTGTTTCAACTTTTGTTGTCTTGAGTAGTACTGATAAAATTGGGAAAAACTAATTTTCAGAATCCCAAATGAGATAAAACAGAAATAAGTTGCCAAGGAAGAATTGTTTCTTGGAGTGGATATACCCCCGTGTCAAATAACGTAAAACATGCTGCTGCCAAAAGTACTGACAGGCTGTAAGAGTGAGGAGGCTATAATTTGACGATAGTAAAACAAAAGTGATCGATGTTTTCGGGTTTCCCCTACGGACTAAAACAGGCTCCGTAAAATACGGATTTCGAGCTCGTTTTGCCGTCAGACCTACCACGGGGGCACTGAATGGGAAGTAGGTCGAATGGCGTAATCATCCCTTTGGACTTGGGAGTCATATATATTACTGAAAACAATGGGTCTTGTCTTGGGTCCACCAAGTACTGTAATTATCCACCATACTAGAGTACCCTTTTCTTTCTTTTTTCTGGACTATATATCACCAAATTTAATTTTAAGAGGAAAGCAATTCTACACGCTGCGGAATGAACACAAACACTGTATTTGTCCATCGAGAATCAAGAATTATAGACTGAAAGTGAAGAGTTCGCGACTAATGGCTGTTCAAGAAAAAAGGTTATATATGGAAATATAAATCAAAATAAAATTCTGAGCAACAAAATGGGCCAATTGCCAAATGAATAGCAAACCAAACATATTTCTCTATTTCAACCTGGGCCCCAAGAGCCTCAAGTTACACAAATTTCAAAACGTGTGAATTCACAATTCATCTCTTTTGCCGCTTGAGCTATTCTTGGGTTGACCTGACTACATTTTAGTAGGGTTGGACTGCTAGTGGGTTTCACCGTGAACTTCATTTGAATTATTCGTGGAAATTAGCACCCTTCCATGTTCATAATTAATCAATCAAGTTTCTTTAATTTTTTTTTTTTTTTAAAATCTCGTAACCGTACTGTAACCGCAGTTGTTTAACCTTTTTTCAAATGCTTTAAAATTTAAACTTTGATGTGGAGTTAAGTGCCCATTTAGGTGCCTTTGCTTATTTCGAAGTCCAAATAACTAGCGGAGTACTAAATTAATACTAATAACCCAATGGCCAAATGGAGAACGTAAAGCCAGTTTTGAAATCATATTTGTTGAAATGATCTGATCTGATCTAAGCAATTATTAGTTGAAGAGTTTAACAAAATAAATATACAGTAATTCCTTTGTAATCTTGGCATACCATTGAGTAGTTTTCAACACTCGTCACATTCTTACATTATTGTGGAGTTCATGTACACTTTTGATATCCACACTCCCTTTTTCGTTTTCTAGTGTTGAGAGTGTGTGTATTTTTTCGCTAAAAAGGGAAAAAATACTAGTGTGGATATAAAAAAGGATGTGTGAAAATTAATTCCCTTATCACTAATATTGGAGTATGTTCCACTTAAATTTTAGAAAAATAAGTTGGTTTTGTCCTTATTTGATTTTTCTTTTTCTTTTCTTTTTGCATTTATTAGTTTTGCGACAAACTTTCGAGGATTATTGATCTGTCTCGATGAGATGAATTGGAAAAGTAAATCTTTTTTACTTTTACCTAATTTGTTTTTGAGAAATAATCACTTTTCATCAAGAAAAATCAATTTTGTGGATTTTTTTTTCCCTTCTATAAAGTGGTTATTCCACTTTTTTTAATTTGTCTCGACAACTCGAAACAAATCAATAATCCAATAAAAATTTAGCAATAATTAACAACCACAGGAAAAAAAATTAAATAAGGACAAAAAGTAAAAAACGAAACGGGATCATATCTCGAGTTAGATGATGCCTCGGGATGTGCAAAAATAAACTGTACTAGTCGGACGGCTGTTAGAAAAAGGTTGGGAGAAAAAGTTCAGGTGGGGGCGGTCCATGAATCATAACCATGATTATCATCTTCGAAAACAAATACAGTAAAAGAGGAGTTTGTTTATAGTAGGTAGGAGTAGAGTACAGTAGAGTTATTATTGGAAAGAAAAAGGAAACAAAAAACAACACAACAAAAGGCGGAGCCTATGCCGTATTGGAACAGATATTGGAAAAAGAGTGAACAAGGGAGGAGCTGATGAGAGAGAGAGAGAGAGAGAGAGAGAGAGACCGAGAGAGAGAGAAAGGCGCTGAACCGTCGCTTTTATATTAGTAGCAGCGGCTGTGTCGCTTTACTAATTTCCAGATTACTTACCATTTCTCCCCCCACCCCCACCCCCACCCACCCACCATTAACTCCTTCTTCACTCTCTCTCTCTCTCTCTCTCTCTCTCTCTCTCACACGCACACACACACAAAGGATCCTTGCAAACACGAGAAAGATATGATTGTAAAATAACTAGCTACCTGATCTCTTTGTTCTCTGAACCTAATCATTCAGCTCGGAGCTCGCTGAAAATTGTTTGAATTCTGTTAATGCTGTTCGATCTCACCTCAGATTCACCTTCAACCTCTGCTCAATCGAGCAACGGTTCAACCATAACCCACAGGTACCGGTTGCTCCAGTTGAATTTTACTGGTCTCTCGCGCTCTGGAAATGTGTCCGTTGATTTGCATCTGGCGTAATCTGTGGCTTTGACTTCGTTTGATTATATTATACTATTTCGTGGATTCTGTGTAGAAATAGTTGTGTTGTCGGATAGCCGGTTTTTGAGTTTCTGTCGAAGTGATTAATTAACGGATTTTGCGATGTGATCTGGATTTAACGGCGTTTGTTAATGGGCGTTGTACTACGTGATTCTTGAATGTACATGATTATTTTCCTTCGATTTCATAACTTCGCGTTTCTTGGATCTCTTTTTGGCTCATAAGAAACTGTCTAAACTTCAAGCTTTTTTCTTTTTCAATTTGAACCTCAGAAACAATTTGCTAAAGAACGAAATAAGAAAGAGATGTTTTATTTCACCTGACTGAACGTATACGGAAAGTTAATTAGGTGGATCACTGGATCCCCAATAATGGGAAAAAAATCCAAGATTTGTAATGTAACAAGAAATCATGTTATTCAAAATGAGAATTCTTCAATTACACTCTGCATCTGTGTTTTATCAGCAAACAGGAGGAATATCAAGTTTCGTTTTTTTACTAGGTCTTAAACTTCCTCACATGGGATCCTGTAAGGCTGTACCTAATATTTCTGTTTACTGTCCATTCCAACTTCCCGATTATAATGCATGAAATGAAGTTTCTCGGGTGGTTCTAAATTTTCAGAACGTTTGCTTTGTGATAGATGAATCATGTTTGCACTTTCGTTGAGGAATCATTAATAAGCTGGGTTAGGATGATACTGATGGATGCAAATTGCAATGTAGAAATGCATCAACTGCTCTCTTTGCCAAAGAAGGGAAAAGGGTGGTTTCTGAAAGACTAATGGGAGAAGCATCTCTTCGCCAAGATTTTGAGGCTTTGAGTTTGTCTCGACGTCTCATCAGAAATGTTAGCCAAAAGTTGAAAAGAAAGAACCATGAAGGTGAAGGGGATGAAGATGACAATATGAGAGGGGTTTCCATTAGATGTCTTACTTTGTATGGTAGGGGTGGAGGCTGCAAAGTAGGTGCCGACACAAGTGATGAGTTTGGGGATCCTGGTGGTAGAAGGCGATCAAGTTCCAGTGAAGAAGGCAAGGGCTACCATGCTATTTGTGGAACTGAGGAGACCTCTGTGGATTGTTTTCCTTATGGAGTGAGGGAGAAGTTTTGGAGAAGGAATAACAGGAAGGTGTTAGAACTTGAAGAATCACCTCACAGCAGCAGAATGCACGTGTTTCTTCCGGATGACATTCTGGAAATGTGCTTAGCGAGACTCCCGCTGACCAGTCTCAATAATGCCCGCCTCGTGTGCAGAAAATGGAGAAACCTGACTACAACTGCGCGGTTCATGCAAATTAGACGAGAAGGTTTTTATCAGAGTCCGTGGTTGTTTGTGTTTGGTTTCGTTAAAGATGGATATTGCTCAGGGGAGATACATGCGCTAGATGTCTCTCTTAGCCAGTGGCATAGATTAGATGCTGAATTCCTCAAAGGGAGATTCTTGTTTTCTGTTACCAGCATCCGGGATGATATTTACATAGTTGGAGGTCGTTCTAGCTTGACCAACTATGGGAGGGTGGATAGGAGTTCATTTAAGACGCACAAAGGAGTGCTTCTATTCAGCCCCTCAACTAAATCATGGCATAAAGTTGCATCCATGAAGCATGCAAGGTCGTCACCAGTTTTGGGAATTTGCGAGATCAGTTCAGATTCTTTCATTATCCGAAACCAGCAAAATCGTCAGGAGAGACGTTTCCCCAGGTCAAGAGTTGGTGGGGTATCCGATGTTTACGAGGATCCCCATAGGCTTTCTGTGAGACGCCAGCTCTGGAATTCTGTTGATGAGAATGATTATTCGTTGTTGCCGAATATAAAGCCATACAGGTTTGTTAGGCAAAAAAGTGACCACCCCAGCGCCAAGGATGGTAAAAGGTTTGTGCTGATTGCTGTAGGAGGGCTTGGATCCTGGGATGAGCCTTTGGATTCTGGCGAAATTTATGACTCTGTATCAAATAAATGGATGGAGATTCAGAGGCTGGCTGTAGATTTTGGTGTAGTTTGCTCAGGGGCTGTTTGTGAAGGGATGTTTTACGTTTATTCTGAAAATGACAAGCTCGCAGGGTATGATATAGAAAGGGGCTATTGGGTTGGAATTGAAACACGTCCATTTCCTCCTCGTGTTCACGAGTACTACCCAAAACTCATCTCTTGTAACGGTTGTCTTTTCATGCTGTCTGTCTCATGGTGTGAAGGGGATGGTCAAATAGGGAGGAGAAACAAAGCTGTTCGAAAGCTCTGGGAGCTCAATCCCATGTATCTGAATTGGAAAGAGGTTTCAATGCATCCGGATGCTCCGATGGACTGGAATGCTGCATTTGTTGCAGATAGGAACCTAATATTTGGTGTTGAAATGTTCAAAATATTTGGACAGGTATTAGACTTCTTGACTGTGTGTGATGTGTCCGAAACAGAAATGAAGTGGAGCCACATCTCAAGGAATCATATGGCTCATGAACTGGATGCTTCTTCCTGCATGACAAAATCAATGGCAGTTCTACATCTCTAATATTCCCTATTTGGCGTCATCTTGAGAATTTGAAGTTTCGCGGTGGGGAATGTGGGCTGCCTGATGTAATATTTCAGCCCCGATTAGTTTGTACCACACATGGTCTTCCTTATCATGGTTCTTGTTTGCTTTTGCTGCTTCAGCTTTCATTTAATTTGCTCACAAAAAGTTTGTCCGTTGACAGATGAATGTTTCGATAAATATTGATCATTTATTTATCAAGTCAATTTCTTAAATATGCTTATTAATCAAGGGTCCTATACTTGATGGAAGTTTTTGTTAATATCTGCTCAGAACAGGTGAGCAGGTGTACCATTTTTTGGTTGCTGTAAAATTTCAGCGACTATTTATTTGAAATTTTGCATTACATTTGCAATCCAGCTATAGAGCTCCGACCGAATGAATATGCCACACGTGCTCTCGGAATTGGAAGAAGTTTGTTTGTGGATGGAGAAATCTGAGTGTTATCTTCTCCGATGAAGCTGGGGAGTTGGCACATTGATTCCAACTTCAGTTGACCAATGATCAGTCTTTGATCATTGGCACCAAGATGAAGATTTTATTAGCAAACTTGCTTGATAAGGTATAGCTTTGCGTTGACTTCTGTCCAGTCTGTGACCCGGGGATCCTGTAGGGCAGATCGCAAATCTCAGCTGTCCGTAAGTTTCTCAACAGTTCGGACAAAAATGAAACTTTTCCGGGTAAGAGTTTTGTTTTTTCCCGGAAAAATTTCATTTGAGTCCGAGCCATTAAAAACATTCATGGACGTTTGTGCTATGCCCTACATGCCTTGTAGTGCATTTCCGGATCCCTTGCAATGGATAGCTTCTGTTTAGTGCAAGAATAGTTTTAAACGTCACTTTTTTGGTATAAAAATCTTCTTGGGGTTAAGTCTGTGAGGAGGAAAACTACTGCACAATTGGCACTGAATCTTCTGTTCAAAATCTGTTTATTCCCGATCTAAAAAAATACAAAAATAAAATTAAAAAAAATGGACAAAACCACTCAAAAGAAAGTACAGCATATGAAACCCTTGATTAACCCAACCAAATTAATAAGAACAAATGGAAAGTTTGTAAAACCCTCTACAAATTTATAAAACAGAACATAATCCGCCTTCCCCGTGATGGTTGACAAGCCAGGATACTAGATTCAGACCAAACGCCTTGACAAAGAAGGGGAAAATGCAGTAACAAACGCAAAGCGAAGCATTCAGAGGAGGCTCATCCCATGTTTGGAAAGATCCCCGAGAAGTTAGGTATCTTATCAACATGCTTCAATGCACACTCAGCAATCTGTCGCGTTCGGTAGTCTCCGTGCTGGAAAGCATCAACAAGTGCTGTACTCACATTTGGATCGCCAGAAACTTCATAAGCTATGTCCTCGGTCCTCAAAAGTCTCTCAACAACCCAAACTGCCCTCCGTCTGAGATTCTCTGTGCGATTCTCTTGTAACACATCCAATATAGGCTTGATTCCCTCAGCCTCACACAATACCGTCACCCCTTTCTCAATATCCACCCCATCATCTAACAAAGTCGACAATGCAGCAAGTGATGCCTCAACAACCTTCTCGTTAGTGTGGTCTAGAAGAGCCACCAGTTTCTCCACACCCTGCCCTTCCAAGAGACAAAATGTTTCTTTCAACGAACAAGTCCCTTGGTGGACCCTACACAATCCTGTTATAACAGGCGGTTTGTGGCAACACGGAAAGAGAATTGCACTAAGACTCGGTTTAAGGTGAAACTCCGTCAGCTTTGTCAAATTCTTGGATTGTTGGGATAAGTTCTCTAGAGCAATGGCAGAAACCATTTGAACGTGATCAAGTCCGTTAGCCTGAAGCAGATCGGTGAAGAGCGCAGCAAGATTATGCTCGCGGCAGAGCATGAGTGCGTCAGGCTCATCAGCCAAGACAAAAGTAACCCTAGAAAGAATGCGAACAAGCCCTTCTAGATAGGGTGTGACAAAACGGCTGCCTCTAGTCTCACCCTGCCGGATCTTGACGATTCTGGAAATGACTATCTGGAAAGCACCTTCATCTAGCATCTGGCGAGTTAGGCCCACGTCCCTCTCCGGCAAATCTGCTAAAAGCCCCACTGCTGCTGCCTGCTCTTCTGTTATTCCAATGTTTTCTGATATGATTTTGATTAGGGTTCCAAGCTGGCCAGCTGTGCCACGTAAAGCGTCAGCTAATTCCTGACCCATGTGTGGAGAGAGATTCTGGAGGAGTTTAATGGAAGCCAAACGTAATTCCTTCTGTGGAACCTCAATGAATTGAACCAAGCTTATGGTAGCACCAGAGCTTTTAATGGCAGCAACAACACTTAAGACAGTGGTGTAAGAACTGGTTAGACCGACAAGAACGTTGAGAAGCTTGCATTCTATCGCAGGACCAGTATTGCTAATAAGATGTAGTAGGTGATGAACTGTATCTTCCGACACCAGAGTCTGGTGGTCGGGCCCCACCAGAATGGAATCAAAATCATAACCCGAGTTGACTAAATTGGCGAGAATCGTCGCAGAAATTTCCTTCAGTCGCATAGGGAGCTGATTCATGCCAACGGTGAATAGGTCCTTGACAAGAGGGGGAAGTATACCTGCCTCTATCAAAACCCGGGCACTTGCCTCGAATGCTGAGATCTGATTTAATGCTTTTAGAGCGGCTTCTCTGCACTGGATGTTACTACTTATCATGATATTATTGATTAGTGATGAACCAACAGTTCTGGCGACAAAGACTTTCACGTCGTTGTTTAGAACCAGCTCACCGAGGTACGAAGCCATGGAAAGCTTAGTTTCTGGTGGGCCTGCCAAAATTGATGTGGCAATAAGACAACATTTAGCTAAAAAGAACCCAGCATACCTTTATGAAACACAAGGAAAAGTAATTAAGTCCAAATATAAACAGTCGCAACTATTTAACCAATCCAAGGCATATAGCCAGCAACTGATATCAAACCGTTACCACAAGAGAAACAGCCACCAACCCTGCCCCTGCATAGGGCTGTAAATGAACCAAGCCCTTTGTGAACTGTTCAAAGCTCGACTCAGTAAAGCCTTGTTCGAGTTCGATTCGTCTCCTAAACCAACTGAACTCGAGCCTCAATTTTAGGCTCGTTTAATAAATGAGCCCAACCTGAACCTGACAGTATTTGGCTCGATTAGGCTCGTGAACCTGGAGCATTTGTATGTTGTGAGAGCATGTGTATATCGTGAGAATTCATATATAAACTTGAATATGTCTAAACTTATATAACTTGTATATGTATAATCTTATATACGTACATAATGAAAATTTAATAACTTGCAGATTTATAAAATTTAACAAGTACTATAAACTAATAGATGCACATGTTTTTATAGTTTTATACATATATGAACTATTTATGTACATAATAAAAACTTTAAATTGCCGCTTTAGACCTGTGTGAGAGCATAAATACCTAATATTTTCAGCTCATTAAGGCTCGTGAACAAGCTCGAGTTCGACTCAAACCTTGACAAGCTAGGCTCAAGTTTGGCTCATCAAATTTTCATTTGGCTCAAGCTTGAACTCAAGTTCGCTAAAAAATATCAAATGAATCTGAGCATCTAAAGCTCGACTCAATCTGGCTCGTTGGCAGCCCTACGGCCCTACCCTTTTGAAGAAACGTATGGTTTTTTGAAACATATATGGCTCTCTTAAGCTTAAGTTGTTAAGGATTAGTTATTGGTGAAACAAAGATGGAAACAAACTGATCAGGAGACTACAAAATTGCTAAAAAAAATCAAAAAAGAATTGTACATAGACTTTGGCTCAGGGACTTTGCATAATAGTGACACCCTACGTCCAGAACCAGTTTTGCCCTTCTACATAGTACCTCGTACACCCCACAGGAACACCATAACAAAATCTTGAACTCAATTTGAATGGTTCTAATAATTCAGTCTCAAACAGATTCATTCAAAGAAGTGCTAATATTGGGGCACGAATAAGTTTTCTCTTCTCCTACTTTCCTAATGTCTATCTTGAATTTTAATAGCAAACAAAAAGTTTGCACCTGTTCTTCTTCAATACCTTTACATTCAAGTTCTATCAACTAAGAGTTTCAACTAAAGAGGCACTTTAAGCATAAGTTTTCACTCTGAGGTCATCTTTACTACAATAAGGAAGATTGCGGGCAAATTAAAGGTTTATGTTTAGGATTAACTGCCCCAGAAGACTTTTTTTAATGCACCATAATAGAGGCTTTACTGTTCTTTCTAACTCATCAGTCCTCTAAAGATGTAAGCCAAGAAGTCTCTCTAAAACAAGTTGGGTGGCCCAGCTCTTGATATGGACCGAGTATTGAAACAACAATTTACTAGACTAAAACAGTAGAAAGCTTTTCTTTTAAATAAAAAACAGTAGAAAGTTTGGTCCAAGGATATGAAGACCTAGATTAAAACAATCTAAAACACTATTGTGGGCAGTCCCAGAAAATTGAAAGTAAATGTATCAAGCATGCTGCTTTTGGAAAAAGTGCAGAGGATGGGAGACAGGAAAAAAGGACCCCCGATGCGCTTTGTTTTGGAGAAAAAAAAGAAGTCAACTAAAAAGTAATCGAGATCACAAATCTGACCACAATGTCCAATGACCTATCTTCCCATGTTAAAAGAATCAAATGGGGTGTAAATACTTAAGCATTTCTTCTTCTTTTTTGATAAGATAAACTAATCAAGCATTTACTAATTTCTCATTCTCTGATCTTCTTACTTGCGATCAACTCAACTCAACCCTAGAAGCCCCAACATCAACGTACGTCCCATTGAGTTTTGTAAGTTGTACAGCAAAAACAAGATAGAACCCTTTCCAACAGCAGACTATCGTTCACATGAAAAATCGTGACATCCATTCTTGAAAAACAAAGATGAAACGTGCCTTATGCCTCCTGCAACTACAAAGTTGACCCAAAGAAATAATGATGGTAATTGCTTTCCAGCCAAAAAAAAAGTGCATAACTATGTATGACAGTGGATATACCTTCAAGGAGTAAAGTCAGAAGAGGTTGCAATCTACCATTTTCAGCCATCTGTCGAACATTACTCTCACAAACTGCCAGATTCTCCAGAGTTTTATCAGCATTCTCAACAGTCAAAAGATTTTCTGATTTGCTGCTGGTCATTCCAACCAATATAAGAATTGCTCCATTAACTGAACCAATCTTTTCACACAAACTTTCGGACTTGGAGAGCTCAAACAGCAAAGCAACAGCCTCTTCCCTCTCTTTGGATTGCTCGTGAGACAAGAACTTAACGATGGTCCTCACAGTGTCCCCTTCAGCCAATATTTCCTACAAAACCCAATGAAAACATCAACACATAACTAAGAGGAAGCAATTGCATCCATGCCCATGTCGATGAGTAACCTGAACAATGTCCCCAAAAGAAAAGTTAACCACCTTATTATCAGAGTCTTCTTCTGCCACAATTCGAAGAGTTTCCAAAGCTTTACAGCGGACTCTACGACTGCTGCTCTTCAACATGTCAACAATCATAGGTATCAGCTCTGCATTACGAATGACATGCTTATTTGACCGGCTTTTTTGGCAGAGGTGCTGAACAAACATTAAAGCCTGTAGAATTTCACTCTCTGCACCGCCCAGAGATAGAGACCTGCGAGCCATATCAAGTTTAGCAGCTTCATTCCTGGCATTCCATTCTTCAATGGTGTTCCTTAGCGCTAGACTTGGATTTAATTCTGTGCTCCTTAGTTCTTTTAGCGTCAACGGGCAAACCAGCTTTCTTCCGCTCTCCCTGCACTCTGTAAACCACTTTTCAATTGCTTCCCGCTCAAAGGTTTGTCCATTTTCTGAGGTAACTGGATCGTGCATGATTTGTTTAGTTAAAGGGCATATAAATGCATCATAAATGGGCTCTATGTGTTGTCTCTCAAAGTGATAGCTCTCATCGGACAGGCTACCAGGATCAGTACTTCCATCCCAGCTTCCAGCCATCGAATAGTAAGTACCTGTCATCCAACCATATTCCAATTACTTAAGATCAATCTTCGTATCAGAACTATTAGACCACTGATTGAAAAATGAACAGAAATGCAAAGAGGTGAAGAGAATAATTCAAGGAGAAAACATAGGACAGGTGGTCTGCAAGCATAGTGGCATTCCATATCCTCATCAAACAAAAATTCCATAACATGAAGTGTGTAGCACAAAAAAGGAGGCCTTGGAATAAGTTCAGTGGTTTTGCAAACCAATTTAGAGCATCTCCAACAGCCTCACTATTTTGTGAGGTTTTGCCGAGCCAAGGCTCAGCAACTCCTCGCCAATTCCACCATTTGCTACAGCTATGAGGCGCAGGTACAGGAGGATGTGTTCGAGATCGACTCGGGCCGAATCGAGCTGCCGAGTAACTTCGACGAGTCTCGGGTGGGAGACCGAGTTGAGTAAGATCTCGTTTAGTTCAGCGGCGAAGAATAAACACGGTGACGTCGAGAGGAAGAAAGGCACTCCGTGGAGTGTGGACAGAAGAAGAACACAGGTACATGCATATATGTACACTCAATGTTGGCGTATATTCCTATACATATGTGCGTGTACATATGTATGTATGTGAACATTTTCGAATTAAATCAAAATGCGTGTTGAATAGCCATTTTGGTAGGCTGTTGGAGTGGGGATGGATTATGTGGCTAGCTACAATAAAATTTGGCACTTTGGGTAGGGATTTTGGTTAGGCACTGTTGGAGATGCTCTTACACCCTACTTCTATGATCAGAACTAGCGAGCTAAAGTCTCTCTCTCTCTCACACCGCCCAGTCAGCTTCACATAATCAAGCTCTCCATTTTGTCATGACTCATGAGGAATAATGAATATTAGGGATTTTTGTGGTATTCGCAATCACAAGCATATACAACCTTTACTTCCATCTAAACCCCTGCCATCCATTCTTCCCTCCTCTTCCTTTTTATTCTCGAAAAAACCCATAAAACCACGACCTAACAAACCATCCCCATAACACCAAATTATACCTGTTAATTACACAATATGAGATTCTGAATAATTCAGCTGAGCATCGCCACAGCAGATGAAGATTAGAACTTTAAATCAAGGATCCCAAACAATTGCAATTTTGGTCATTTAAATTGATATTCCGCTAGTATTAGTCAATGACAGCAGTACCAAAGCAAATCAAAAACTTTACAACCATCCCGATTGTACCAACTAATACCCATGAATTATTGGCACAATACGAGTAATTCCAAATAATTCAGCTGAGCATCGCCGCAGCAGATACAGATTAAAGCTTACATCTTTGATCTCAACCCAATGGGAATTAGGTCATTAGATTAATATTCAGCTAGTATTAGTCAATGACAGTAGTATCAAAATCAAAAGAAAGATACATACTCTCAAAGCATATAATTCGCCAGCAATTACACCCACAGATTGAAAGAGAAATTGAGAAGCCAAGAAAACCGTTACCTTGGAGTGAATTCTTCAAACTTCAGGGACTTATCGCCGAAGCTCAATTCTCATGCGGCGACACGCCATGTTCTGTCACTGAAAGGTGGAAGCTATAGCCAAGTAAAACAGCGAAGGAACAAGTAGGTTGATGAGTTCAGGAATTAGGGTTTTGTTGTTTTGTGCACGTTTTTTTTTTTGGCTTTGGAATCGGGAGAAGGGGGGGGGGGGGGGAGAGAAGGGTAAAAAGAATAAAATGGCACTGCGTGCACAGTTGGAGAGAACAACAGAAGGAACACAACGAAAATTCTTCGAGAGAGAGAGAGAGAGAGAGAAAGTTGACTGATGGCCAATAGTCAGTCGTCGGCTCTAGTCGAAGTCGATTAGCCGAACAACAAGAGAGAGAGATGGGGAGGCGGTTAGTCCGATTTGTTGTGTTCGTGTTCGATTCTTGGGATTATGTCCCAAATAAAAAATTATGTACATAATAATTTTTTATTTTTTTAGTCTTAATGTGAATAATTTGTTTTTAATCCAATTAGAGAGTGAATTAATTGAAGTACAAGTAAATTAATTCGAACACCCGTGAAGCAAGAGAGAGAGAAGAGAGGAGAGAGCAAAAGTCAAGTGAGCCAACCACCCTCTCTCTCGACTTCCGGTGTCCCCACACAACTTGAAAAAACCAGCTGGCCGTTTGTTCGTGTACTCCTATACGGTGTTTATGATTTTTCTAGGTCCAAATCTTCCTCTACTATAATGATCATGGTGCATTCTTTTGGCCCTTAAACTTAAAATGAGAATTTTGTCTTTATTTGTATTTTTTTTGTATTTATTAATTTTGCGTTAAATTTTTGTAAATTATTGATTTGTCTCGATGACACAAATGAGAAAAGTAAAAAAAATTCACTTTTGCCCAAATATTTTGAAAAATAACCACTTTTTGCTTGCGCTAAAAAGTGGTTATTTCTCAAAATATTTGGGTAAAAGTAAAGAAATTGTACTTTTTCGATTCCTCTCGTCGAGACGAATCAATAGCTGACAAAAATTTGATGCAAAACTAACAAATACGAAAAAAATTCAAATAAGGGCAAAATTCTCATTTTAAGTTTAAGTTTAAGTTAAGGCCAAAAGAATGCTCAATGTGATCATCCTCTTGTATAATGATCTTTAAATGTGATATTCAATTCATTTTGTAAACTTAGGTCTCATATTGCTAAGTTTCTTATTTTTTAAGTATTTATTTTATGCTTTACGAGACAAATTATTCTCACATAATACATACCTTTAATTCAAAAAATAAGTACTAATTTTCTTTAGCGAAACGGAGCCATTATCTTCGACATTTATGTGACAAATCAAACTTATTTGACATGAGTATCTACCTAAATGAAACATAGTTCTCCCATAAAAAAGTTTGGTTGGATTCTGACTGTTCAGTTTTACTTTGGGCAAGAGGATTTGATAAAGTTTTTACCATTGTTTGATCGTCAGGTGATAATTTTTATTGGAAAAATTTCTGTTATATCCATTCGACTTTACACGAAAATTTAGTTTGGTCCTTCTAGTTTTAATTTGAACAATTCAAACCTTCGATTTAGGATTACGTTTACCCTCCGTTGCATTCCGTCTATTTTTCCGTCTATTTTTTGGACGAAAAACATGAATGTGCCTATCACATGATCAAATGGGAGGGGTATAATTGCCAATTCCCTCCTTCCCTCTCCTGTCTCCTCTCCTCTCCCCTCCCCTCCCCTCCTTCACCCCTGACTCCCTTGGAGGGACAAATCCCTCCCAAAGTCTGCTACCCAAACCCATTTTCAACCACGACCGCTATCTCCCATCACCAAAGCCACCACCACCACCCACCTCCACATCGAATCAAATCCTCTCCATAATTTCTTTCCTACCGCCACCACCACTACCATAGAGCTTGTCGGGGTTCGAATTATCGGGAACAGATCCAAGGCTCAGGTTGGGCTCCTCCTCCCTCCTAACTGCTCGGCTTTCTTTGAGATTCTCAAGCACTGGAAATCAGGGGTTGACACCAATGACCTCCAAACTGATCAAGTTAGATCTCGTGGGAGTGAGTCTACAGGGTTGGCAAAGAGAATAACATACCTCTTTTAGTTAGTGATCCTTTGTATTTATAGACTAGGGTTTCTTGGACTCCACATTGGTAGCGTGGATATCGCCTTTCGAATCCGCCAAAGCGGTGATGTCATAGGTGACGAGAGTGACGAAGCGGTTACGGAGCACATGGTGGGGGGAATCCTCATGATTGCATCCGTTGCATGACCTTTGTGGGGACCGCATGGCGTAACAACATTCTGTTGAAGGACTCAAGAATATCCTTAGGAGAGGCAGGACAGCTGTCAGCAATGCAGCACGCGGGGGGCTGACCTCGAGGGAGACACCGAGGAGTAAACCGATGTGTGGAATCTTCACAATCATTATGGCCTAGGACTCCTCGGGTGCCGGAGTCACCTCATATGGCCCGGTTACCGAGATTGTAACCGAGGCCACCACAGAGCTTAAACCAGAATCAAAACTAAAAAAATTGCGCAAGTCTCCAAAATCTGTTTTGGCTTAAAAAATTCACCTTTTCCAATCGGATCAAAGAACTCAATTTGCAGGATTTTCAAAATCTGTTTCGGCTAAGCAATGAAATATTACTGGATAGAAGCTTTCTTCTATCTGGACAATTTTTACAGAGTTTGGAACGGTTTTCCAAAAATTCGTGTAGTTGACTGTTCTCAAAACTTGTTTTCTGCTATTATTATTTCGGAAAAGAACTCACTCCACAGGAATTTCATTTTCCTTTTGATTTTAAAAGCTATTTCAGTAGAAAGATGAAAAAGTTTCTTCTGGACTTCTCTCTCTCTCTCTCTCTCTCTCTCACTGAAACTGATCTGGATTTTGTGATTCGGACAAGGGGGGAAACCGTGGTGCTTGAGTGCGTGGGGGAAGCAGAGAGGAGGATAGCAGAAAACAAGAACGAGTGATTTCATTCCGTCCATTTTTTTTAATCACCTTTTAATCGTATTGATTGCTCAGAAAACAAATGAAAGGATAAGAAATGTGAACTCTGAATCTGGAAGCTGAATGATTTGCTCTGAAATGGATTTGTCTTCATTGGGAGGTTTGGTATTGATTTGGGAGGGGATGGTTTTTGCGAGGACATGGATTTCGAGAGAGGATAGGGAAATGGCTGGAAGGAGGAGGAATTAATGGACAAATATATCCCTCCCATCCGGTTACGTGAGACGCACATGCATGTTTTCCCTCCAAAAATTAGACTGAATGCAACGGAGGGTTCACATTGAAACGTAATCTTAAATCGAAGGTTTGAATTGTCCAAATTGAAATTAGAAGGACCAAATTGAAATTTTTTTATGTAAAGTCGAAGGGGATTTTTATTTTACTTGTGAGAATTACTACTTGAAAATGATCTTAATTCATAGTCCTGTCATAACAAAATAAAAGTGGGATCGATTGTTCATGAGAGATTGAGGTTGACATTGGAAATGGATTCGTAGTGATTCAGATGGATACTGAAGTAAGTTCGCTCTCCATGTTTATTTTTCATGGGATTGATCGATGTCAGTATTTATACTCTTTCCTTCTTCTGGTTAAACTCTATTAATTTTTTTTTTTTATCATGTTGGAATAGAAAAAGGAACTATCAATGGAAGAGAAACAAATCTATTGTCAAAATTCATTAATAATGAGAAAACAGCATAAAAATCTATATAAAACGTTTACAGTTTTTTTTTTATTTTTTTTTAAAGAGAAATAAAAGCATTAGGAGACAACTTTTACAAGTTACAACTCATTAGAAATCGTGTATATATACCCCCAACCTAACATTAGTTTCTTTTGGAAGTTTTATTTTTTTCATGTATCTTTCCTCTCAAGTTTGTCTTTTCAATCTTAAAATTATAAACACTTTTTAATTGACTTTCAAGAGATGAAATAGACATAGGGACTATGATTACCAAGAAATCTTATCTTTTGAAAGTCTGGTTACTCTCCTCATTGAAACATTCATCCACAAAAGTTTTTATAATATCAATGTGGCCACGAAAGTTTTGTTACACCTGTTTTACCACAAAGAAGTTTACCATGATCACAATTTTAGTGGGGCCGAGGACCTCCAAGAAACTTTTATATAATTAGTTTTCAAAATAACTAATTTTTAAAATATTTTATTTCGGATTGCTTTTGCAAGGAAAACATTTTAGACCACTTAGGCCCCGTTCTGCTAAGAAAAATAAATACTTATTTAAGTACTTATTTTTCAAATTAAATGTGATGTATTATGAGAGAATTATCTGTCTCATAAAACAAAAAATAAATACTTAAAAATAAGAATCTCAACAAAAAGGGGACTCGGAAAGAATTTTAAAAGTTGTTTAGAAACTTCTTCCATTGTTTTGAAATTAAAATGGAGATAAACAAGGCCAATCAAGCCCTAGAAGTCCAAAATGCGCCCCATAAAAGTCCAATTTTTAACATTGCGCCCTTGCTATAAAAAGTTGCGGCCATGAGAATAGAGTTTGAGTCCAAGTCCTAACAACGCAAACTTATTCTTCCAACCTTGCGGCCAAATCCCACGAAATTTCCAGCTTTGATAAACTTACACGAAGGATCAAAAAAAAAAGAAGAAGATAAACTTACACGAAGCCCCCGGGGAAAAAAAACCAAAACCCAGAAACGGTTTGGATATTGCTGTGTAAAAGAAATCAAAGACGCCTGATTTTCAATGGGAGAAGAAGAGGAAAGAAGCAATCTTGAGATTGGAAGCGATCAAGATCAAGAAGAAGAAAAAGGAGAGCACCAAGTCGTGAAGTTTCTTGATTCGGTTGATAGCTATCTGACCCTTTTCGAGTCATTATCCACAACACTTCGCCAGGTGAAAAATCCAAAACCCAATGAAGATATAGTAACCCCATTGCTCATCCTTGGTGCAATTGATTATTCGTTCACTTCTTGATTCGAGATTCCTATTTTCATGAACTAATGACTTGTTTTCACGATTCATTGTTTGTTTGTCTGTTTCTTTTTCTTTAGTTTATGTTTTACTTCCTATGAATACTATCTATATTGGATTCACAAATTCTGGATGCTGCGCGAAAAGGATTGCAGTATAAAGATTGAGTTCAACTGCATCAATTGATTTTCAATTCATGTTTTTGTGAACTTTTTACTTGAACAGTATTTTTGTTCTACGGGGATGATGTCTCCTTTAGCTTGTTTTAGATCGGTTACATGTTACCTAGAAATTCATAAAGTCTTGAATACTTGACAGGAGTGTTATGCTTCCACTTACTGTTGGAAGAGTTAAGTGAAGAAATCACTTTGTCATTATCTTGGTCTTGGGACTTGTGGTAACAACGATAACTAGGACCACTAATTCTTCTGAACTTATCCTTGATGTAGGGATATCTGGAATTAGCCAGTGCTCGACAATCCATGGGCGCTTCACGCATCAATAGTGCCTTGTTTGATCTCAAATACCACTGTGCTGCTACATCATTGCAAGTTATGCAAGAAGATGGTAATCCTTCTTGAAACAATCATGTTGTTGTCATTGTTAATGAGTAACTATTTTCCATTATGGGGTCTATGTTAGCACTTCAGCTTAACTAGTGAGAACATGCATATAGTGGCCTGGCAACTTTTCCAAGGGGCATTCAGAAATTTTGTCTTAAATGGATTCCTCGACTCTATCTTTGGCACTTTGCCAGTTCAAGTAAGAACTTTCATACAATGTTAAGGACTGTTTCAGTGCTCTACCACTTTATAGATGGGTTTTTTAAGTTTCAATTGTTAGAGTCACCTTTTTATCCTAGAATACGATAAGCAAAGCTCCTTAAAGGAAAAAAAAAGTTCTTTTTGTCGGTTCAATATATGTTCAATTTCCAACTTCCTTTAGCCCATCCTTCTCATCTGTGTAGGCGCACTTGCCCACAAGCTTACGGTCTTACGTTCAAGCCTTCTAACTGAATATATACCATTCACTAGTGTTGGTATATTGCAGATTTCTTATCTGTTATTGTTGGTTGACTCCACAGTTAAGGGACCTGATTTTAATTTGTGCAAGTGGGTGTCCCCTGATAATAACAAAAGCTGTTCTGAGGAAGTAAAATTTGACCAGGATGGGTTGTCTGAAAGGAAATCAAGTAATTCGCAGCTTCGGTACAGGGGAACATCCGGTATGTTTTTATTTTTTTTGGGTCTCTTTCTACTGGATTTCTATTATGGTGCTGTGGCAAATTGCGGTGTTGTTTGGCAATCAACTTCTACTCACAACACCTTGGAACATGTATACGCAGTTTTGAAACCACATCTTTGGAATCTATCGTTGTTTTTTTCTTAATATTTTAGTTTACCATCATTAAGGGAATTGCCCACTTGTGGTCAACTTTTGCCGAAGTCAGGTTCTGTGTCGTCGTAGAATGTCTGTGAGATTCTACTGTTCACTGCATTTTGTTTTCCTTTACTGGTTAGATTTGGAATCTTATGATCTCTTGTCTGTTTGTGCAAAGAAATTCAGGAGAAAATACTAGAAAGTAATGGTTCTACAGCTGCAGTCGAGGACCAAGTAAGTATTCCTCAACCCTGCTCTAGTTTGTTACTCAGTCTTAAAAATCAAATTCTCTTAAGAGTCATTCTTATTTTAGCTGGTATTGCCTTGTTGGTGATTGATTTTCACTCTTATCACAATACTTATTCTTGAGTTCACAATGCAAAATGCTTGTATACATAGCGCCGGGGCCTAGATCAGTAGGGTAAGGACCATACCTAGAGAAGCGGAGTTCTGCATTGAACTCCTCTCAAGTCCTTGGGGCCACCTGCACTAGGTAAGTGGTAACCATGGTCCTCACAGGCCTTGGCTTTGCCCACTCTATGTGTATGCTGAGGTGTACATAGACCTGGGTTCCTTGACATAAAAAGAGGTGTGTATGCATAGAAGTTCCTTTCTATATATGGAAAACCAAAAAGTGGTTGCTTGGTGAGACAAAACAATTGAGTTGCTCAATTATACTGCTGAACTTTGTAAGTTACTGAAATCTAATTTTAGATTAAGGCTTGTATTCTTTAAAGTTTCATTATTGCTACATGTGTCAAACTTAAAAGGAGCTGTTTGGTTAGACTTAATTTTAATCTCTGATTTATGTCACTAAACCTTTTGAATTACACGAGTTAAACTCGAGGTCAACTTAGTCAACTGTCCATAAACATGTTGGATGGGTGGGTTCTCTTGAGGGAGCGTCGGAGAGGGGGCCGGTTCACCAGCCGCGGGAAGTCTGGCATCCGTCGCCAGATGAGATGATGATGCTTGGGCAGCGGGCTTTCCGCCCAACGAAAACACCTCATCCATATCCCGCTCCCGTGGCAGACTGGCCCAATCCAACAAGGCTCTGATACGACCAGAAGAATAAGACGATGATTCCTCTGAACCAACCGACCAAATGACGGTCGATTGCGAAAACAAAGTAAAGCCAAACCATGAGCGACCGCACGTAATAATGATATGCGGTTGCTAGTGTTCTCTCATGCACTATTGAAGAATGGCAACAAATTTTCACTTTCCACTGTTTTGGGTATCGAACAGCCTCCAAGTTTGTAAATCTCTCAAAGAGAAGGTGACTTTAGCATAGGATTAAGATGAGAACATCGGTAAATCTTATGTTTTATTGGGGCTGTTTGAGTTGGGAAATGTGTATATGGATCAATTGCATATTATCTTCATTCTTGGTGTAGATTCAACAGGAACGGTCAAAATCATTGTCAATGTTTGGAAAATTGGTTTCACCAAAGCTTCGAGATGCCCAACTTTCGTTTGAGACAGGTAATAAGCGAGACACTAAATCCATCCATCTCATTATTCCTCCTCAATCCACCCACCATACATGTGTGCATGCACTGCTTGCATATCGATTTTGGACTTGATATCTTTGTTTCATGATATACAGCTCTGGATATCCTTATAGAAATAGCAAACATGAGATCATCACTGCTATCTGCTTATGATCAAGTGCGTAAAGATATGGGGAGCACTCAAGGTTGACAGGAAGTTGGTTTCTCCAAGTTAGCTGGTAATATTTCTGACCTTTGTCTTTTTTCTTTCTTTTCTTATTCTGGGTCACTCTTGGAACCAGAAACCACCGCTTATCGCCCTCTAACCAAACCATAGCAAACCAAACCGAGCCTTATGTCCCAATCACTTGGGGTCGATTACATAAATCATTTTCCTCCATTGAGCTCTATCTGGTGCCACTTGTTCACACAAACCCATTATCGCCCTCTAGAAAAAGAAAAAAGAAACAAATACTCAAATAAAATACACACATATAAACACACAAACACGCGCACAGAATAATATTCTGACATATTCTACTTCGTATCGTGTATGCCATCTTATGCTGTCCTGTTTATGCGATATGCAGTTAAGCGATCTTCTCGTTTTCTTAATATATAGATCTTCCGCATTTCTAATAAGGTTTATCACCACTGCACAAGCTCACGGGTCCAAATAGGAGTGCTTTCAATTATCATTTTGGTGGTGATGAACATAAATATCATGGTGGCTTGGGCCATAGTGGATTTTCCTTTCCTTTCCTGTGTAGTATTTTATGTATTACAAGTTCTAGTTGCACAACGTACTGGGTTCCTTTCTTTCCATGTAGTTTGTACAGTCCTATTATTTATTGGTGATGGTTTGAGGTTGTTGCGATGTATTCATCTTGTTTTTTTGCGGGAATCAATAGGACCATTTGGATATCGTTATTTAATTCAGGTGGTCAAGGCATACTCTCCGTTGTTTAACTGTAACTGGTTCACAATAAAATATAGAGTTAACCGTCCTACAATGGCTAGGAAAAATTTGTGCAAGTGGCACATATAAGTGCTCTAGGCTTGTAAGTGAGCACATTGGCTTAAGCGAGCATATTCAAATTTGCCGGGAACCCAGTCTAATGATTTGCTTGGGCATTCTGTTATGCCACGAGGATGGTCATTCTGTACGTACTTTACATGTTGTGAGTGACCCCGGCCTCCATTCATTGCCATTGGGACTAAATATGGTTTTACTTTCAAAGGAGCACATTTAGGATTATGTTTCGGCATCACTTGGCTTATGGACCTTTTTATTTTGGTATGTGAATGCTTTGAGTTTGTTTTGCAGTAATTTGCGTCCTACGGATAGAGCTAAGCCTGGAAATGCTGTGGAGGCTGAGAGAAGTGATAGGCCTGTTATAAAGGTGTTCGAAATGACTTACTTTTTGAGTGGGAAGCCCATCTTGTGGCAAATTTTCTGGCAGTGAGTACATGGACTAGAGAAGGTTTTAATTGGATTGGCATGCACGCCGCCCTGAAGAGTGATTACCTTCATTTCCGGACAAAATGTTCGGTCAATAGTTTTATCTCATTGTACGGACTATTTGCTCAATGGATACAATCCGCTCATGGTAAAACTTCATATGGGTTTGATGTAATTTTATCTTCAATGAGTGGCCCGGCATTCAATGCGGGCTGAAGCATATGGTTGCCCGGTTGGTTAAATGCAGACTACGGATGCAAAGGGCACTCGACTATTCTTCTCATTTTTGTAAAATAGTCCATGTTTGACACACTTGTTGGGTTCTAAATGATCCGAATAATATTTGGGCAGTGCATCGGGTTTTCAATATGCGGGGTTGCCCCATGCGGAGAGTCATCTCTGCCGTCGCCATCTTATTGCCATTTACCCCTCAAAAACTCGTTTGTAAAATCATCTCTCGGGTTGGATTGATCAAACTGAACTGAAATGTGAATGCGGAAGAGCAAAAGATAACGAACTGAATTCCGGTTAAAGCAGCTAGATGATTTATTCTTCTTCGTAAGAGAGTGGAGAATTATCAAACCCATTTAAGCACCCCCAACTTAATTTTTTGAGGCAGATTCTATGACATATGCTTGTTTTTAAGTTTTGGAGTGCAACAATCATGACCAACCAGATGTCTTCCATTCTCCGGCTATTTGGCCTTCCCATATTACTTGTACTAGCGGATGCCCGTGCCTGAAGGCACGGCTCGAACGA
The DNA here is from genome assembly GCA_025413875.1 of Rhododendron molle. Taxonomy (NCBI): domain Eukaryota; kingdom Viridiplantae; phylum Streptophyta; class Magnoliopsida; order Ericales; family Ericaceae; genus Rhododendron; species Rhododendron molle. The sequence goes on from CM046393.1 coordinate 3,352,388, forward strand.
TCAGCACACGCAAATAAATAATAAACTCCTATGTAATATATCAACCCCTGTAGAACAAACAATTTTCTAATCCCTAGTGATTGTGTCAATGCCTAAAGGCACGACGCAACACCCTCGCAACACGTTCTCAACAAATGAGCCAGTGCCTGAAGGCACTTATTAAAAAGCATTAACCTAATATAAAGGTTTCTTACACTATCAATATTAAAATTGCCTACTCTCAACCAAAGATATTACTTAAGGAATCAAAATTGTTTGGAAGCTGCTATTCAAATCAGAAAGCATTCATTGAGTCAATCAAAAGAGTTTTTAATATCACTAAAGATAATTGCATTTAGTACATAGTGGGCCTACCCACCAAAATTGAAGCCGCCAAAGTATAAAAAGAAAAAGAAGAAAGAATGGGAGTCAATCCGAAGACCCAAACGATTAGTAAGAGAATAGCCAATAGTATGACCGCCACCACCATCCTCCATCTCTAGATACCTGTATATTGAATCTAAACGTTGGTGGAACGGGATTTCAAAGGGTCAGTTGAGTATTATTTTAGGAGTGTTGGTGCTTCAAAGAGTTTCACCAAACCAAATCAGGTATATGTACAACAGGTAACTTCCCACAACCTATTCAACTAATCCATACTCCACAGATATACAAAACTTGGTTTTCAGTCGGATAACCATGAACCACATTACACCACTACCAATTGCATTATGCATGAAACTATAGAAAATGCCCAAAAAGATCAACGTCCAAAACATATGAAGCACCGACACGCTTAGCAAAAAAACAACACCACCACACTTAAGAAAGAATTAAGCCTGTCTAAGGTATTCTGAATTTCTAACTCTACAAAAGTAGGAAACAAAAAAGAAGAAAAACAATGGCAGCATACAGTTGAATAGCTTGGGGGCTTGGGCTACCCACTATTAAATCAATTTTATCAATTAGCTTTAACACAACTAACCCTTGCATATACCAATTTCAAATAATTTTCCTGCTTGGGCACAACCTCATGGTTGATTTCTCTCGGCAACTATAGCTACTGAACTTTGCCTACGGTACCACCGCAACCGTAAATTTTGACAAAAAAGAAAGCAAATCAAAGGTTTATATTTCCTCTTAGGAATCGGATGAAAACAAACAAAAAAAACATACAGTGTAAGAGGTTGACAGCTAACCCCCCCCTCCCTTTTTTTTTTTTCAAGGAAAGAATAGAAAGCCAATTTCATGCTTATTGCTTATTTCATGCTTATTGCTTAGGTTTAGCTAGTAACAAATACTTAAATGAACTAACCAATTAGGCACACAAAAAGAATACTCATTCAACTAAGAAGATTCGCACACATGAAACATGGATGGTTAAAAGGGATTACTTGAGGTAACATTGTTAGAAAAAGCAAGTCAATCAAGGAAGCATACGCTCAAAATTGGCAGTGCCCAAAAAGGTGCAATATCGCCTGTCTTTTGTCGTCCAAGCAAACATCAGTAGCAACAAACTATTCTTGATTTCTCCCAGCAACCATAGTTAGTGAACCTTGCCTACAGTACCACCACAACAATAAACCTTGACAAAAAAGAAAACAAATCAAAGCTTTATATTTGCTCTTAGGAATCGGATGAAAACAAAAAGAACATACAGCATAAGAGGTTTGACAACTGTCTCTCTCATAGAGCTCGACTTTTTATTTTTTATTTTTGCTCAAGGAAAGAATAGAAAGCCAATTTCATGCTTGTTGCTTAAGTTTAGCTAGTAACCAACCAATTAGGCACACAAAAAGAATACTCATTCAACTAAGAAGATTCGCACATATGAAATATGAATGGTTAAAAGAGATTACCTGAGGTAACATTGTTAGAAAAAGCAAGTTAATCAAGGAAGCCCAAAATGTGCAGCATTGCCTGTCTATTGCCGTCCAAGCAAACATTAGTAGTAGCAAACTATTCTTGATCAGATAAAGATGAATAACTGATATCAGAACAGAACATCCGGCCTCATAAAACATGCAAAATATCAAAGTAGAAATTGGAGTTCGTAAGGAAGAATGAAGCTCACCAGAGCTTCGCCTATGGAGGTTCTCGATAATATCAAATTGATATGATATTCTATATAGTTATCGAAATTGATAAACGACACGTCGGTGGCCTTAAATCGATCTTGTAGATGATGGAAAGTTAAGTGTTTCCACACTTGGTAGCTTGCCATCGATCTCATTGACCTCAAATTCAATTAAGCAATGACAATATTCAAAATTTGTAATTAACATTACCAGTCTACTAAGAACTGTAAGACACACAAACCGAATAGCCAGAGACGACAAATCCAACAGAGTCACAAACAGCCTGAAATTCAAATAATTCAAGGCAAATATAATCAACACAATTATTAATTAAGGAATCTGAAAAACCATCTATGAGACTAAGTTGAGCCTTGCGTTTCCTTTATACCACCAAAGAAGCAAGGTATGATCGTGCGATTGGTCAATAACGGCTAAGTTTACTTAAAACCGGAATACGTTACCATAAACAACCCAAGTAAGGTATATTTTTTTGACACAAAAGTGCAAAGAAGCAATGTATGTTGTCATACATGTGTCTGTCTCACATATTTTGCCAAACACGTAGAATGTAAGGAAAAAAAAAATCCCACTCATGTCTCTCACACATTAATTTTGTCAAACACAAAGGATACAAATAAAAATGGGAGCACACTCTATATGAATGCTCATTTTTATAATTCCAGGGAATAAATTTAACTTCCAAATGTTAATAAGAGGTCTGTATTTGGGTTAGAAAAGACTCACATGTGGCCAGACACAATCTTAAAATTAAACAGCAAAATAGTCCCAACAAACTAAACCAAATTTTGATTAGGCAGAAAAATGCAGAGAACCCAAAATACTGTAGTAAGTAAGGTTATGGGTACCAAACATTCACGGCACGACAATGGGGAAGGAAATTTCGCTAGTCTATATGATAAGGGAGATATATACACTGAGAGAGAGAGAGAGAGAGAGAGAGAGAGAAACCCACCAAAGCATTATTGGACACGGTCGCGATGTTATTGTATGGACGTTGGGAGAGCTACGACGATGGGCAGAGCTGCAATTAGGAGAAGGAAAACACACAAATCATATCATAAAATCCCTAGAAATAAAAAAATAAATAGCGCAAACGTGCTTTGGTTTTCCCACATCATCTCTATTTCAGGGAGAGAGAAGACGGGGCAAACGTGCATGGATTGATGAGCTTCGTTTGGATTTAGAAAATGCAGAGAGAAAGAGAGGCCGTTAGTTTGAGAGAGAGAGAGAGACGCTGAGACGCATATGGGATGAAGGGCTGGGAATAGGAAAAAAAGATTTTTTATTAGTATATAGATATAGATATTTACATATACCATATTAGCCATATATATTGTTTCCTTTTTAAGTACTCCGTATTTACTTATCTCCTTAATTTTAAGGTGTAATATTAATATATTGTATACCTTTAGATAAAAATCAGTCGAAGATTTGTAATATAAAAAAGGAATGAATTTTAGATTTCCTTTCCAAATACTTATGTTTAGATTAGGAAAATAAGGAAACAAAATTAGTTTGAAATTAAGATTTTTTATTTTAAGGGTTTAAATGATACTGTATAATTATTCATGTTGAAATCAACCAATTAATTGTTTCTTTTATGCTAATTGTTTCCTTAGATGATGACCGAAATCAATCAATCAATTAAGTCCTATAATTGTTTCATTCCCATGCTTTCATTTGATGACCGAATAATTGTTTCCTTAATATTAATAAGATTTCCAAATTAGGCACGGGAATATATGAGTGAGAATGCTCATAAAATGTTAAGTATTTACGGGCCTGCCATTGTAGAATGGACGGTAGAAAATATGCGAGAGACAATTCTGGACCGTCGGTTGTCTTTTGGATTCAAACCCAGTCCTCCCTTATTATATAGATTGCACACATTTGTTATTATTGGAAAGCCATTTCATAATACTACCAATTATAATCGCATATGTCCCCACCATCTTGTGTTGGGTTTGTGAAGCTTAATTCGATTTTAATTGTGTTTGCACTTAATATTTGGGGCTCTGGGATCGCGCACCCAAAACCTATGCAAGGGGTATTATGGCTATTGGTGACGTGAATCTGGTACTCATTTGATTTAATATATACAGTAAACATTACTCGTTGTATGAGTAGTAGATGTGCTCAACTACAAAGTTGGAAAATCACCTTAAAATCTCGGCGACTTTTCCGTTTGCGTTCTTCACACATTACGCATGCAGTGATTTAAGCGATTTCTCAACAGACTCAAAGTATTTGACTTCTCGATTTAGATTCCAGCTATATGATTCACTCAACACGGTGGCACACAATCTACGACGCCCCGATGACAAGTAGTTTTTCTTGATCGTAATTTTTTCTTCTCTTTATCAAAGTTAAGTTCACACAATCTACAACGCCCCGATGACAAATAATTTTTTTTGATCGTAATTTTTTCTTCTATTTTATCAAAGTTAAGTTCAATACTGTCAAAAGTCTTTCCGTTTAGAAGGACAGTGGTCGGAAGTAAGCAGCGATTGAGTTCCGCTAAGAGCATTTTAGGCTTTTTACATTTTGTTCTTATTCAGAAAAATTTCGCATTTTTGTTCTTATTCAATTTTTTTTTCGCGTTTGTTCGTTTTGCGACAAATTTTTGAAGATTATTGTTCGACTCAACAAGAAGAATCGTAAAAGTATTTTATTTTATTTTATCTTTACCCTAATATTATTTTGTGATATCCAAGAAAAAGCCGGCTCTTTGGGCTTTATCTTGGATATTTCCAAAAATATGAGTAAATGTCATAATTTTTTACTTTTTCCAGTTTTCCTCGTCGAGACGAATCAATAATCCACAAAAGTTTGTCGCAAAACAAAACAAACGCAATTTTTTTTTGAATAAGGACAAAACGAAAAAAGCCCAAAAAGCTTAACGGAACTTAAGACAGTCAATCCCCTCAGGGAGTGAGTAACCCTTCATTCTGTATCGCAAGTAAATTACAGAATTTCTTTTTCTTTTCGCTCGCAATGGAGTAAGATGCAGTGCTTCTCATTAAAGAATTCCAAGTGTTACTAAACGTGAACTAATTGCTCTGGGATGGATTTATGCTATGATATCTATGTCCATCAGTAATCGCACATTGATCATATCCTGAATTAAAACTCATACCCAATCAATGTAGAAGAATACCCTCCAGTTTGTTTTTGACATTTGGAAAATAACATCTGTTGAAATCAAGAAGTAAAATCTGTTAGAATCCACAACACTTTACAACTGACATCTTAAACTGCGGATTCCACGAGCCTATTACGACTATATCGCCTTCACCTGCAAATTGCACAAGAGAATTTCACTACCTGCAAGAATAGGATGCAAACCATTACATAAAAAGGCTGCCGCAGTCGCAATATTTCCCGTACAATCTGCTGCTGCTGCAGCAATATTCCCCACTACTTCCCCTTAAAAACATTTTAGCCACTTCTTATATGACATTATGCTACTTTTACTCAATGCAAATACTGTCCCACAAAACCCCCCAGATCATCAGATTTGCCATTCCTCTATTGATGCTGGAGAAGGGGAGACGCAGAAGAGATCAACGAGCACTGAAGAGAAGTAGTAGAAGAGATCAAGTGAGGCACCGACCTTTTCCTCCTCGAATTTGGATGGACAGGCCTCATACGGAAGTACGGAAGGGGGAAACTATTTTTGGTTTGCGGTCTTGAAGAATATGGAACCATAGTGAAGTGCAAAGATTTTGAAAAGTCTAATCTATTGATCTGGCTCCCCTTGGGCAGCAAACATAAAAATCAGCAAAACGCATGGTTTTGCAAAATGGCAGGGGAAAGAAATGCGGGAAAAAATCGCTTTTGTACAAGTGAAGCCCTTGAGCCCAAGGAGGAAGACATTTGGTTCCCAATCCTTTCAATCTTCATAGTTTCTTTCATACGCAAAGAGCAAGTGGAAATCAGCTCAATGATAGAAGGAAGAGAAGCCCTCATGAGTTTAATAGAGAAATTAAGGAATAGTGCTTTACTGTTGTTAGCATTGTGCCTTATAAAGTCAATTGAGATCGATATTCAATAATAATGGCCACTTGAAATGTATGTACCAGTAGTTGGATGTGTTCATGTTTAGACATAGACACATGGTATTTTGGTGATGTTGATTTACAATTGTCTCACTTTCACGTAAGTGTTGGCACATGGCCCGAAAATCGCATCGTGACAAGCGGGTGCGCCCCTTTTTGGAAGTACGGAGAAAAGCTCAATTCAGAGTCGCCACTTGGATTTGAAGGTCCGCCATCCAAGGAACTGAACTTGAAACGCTCGCTATGTTGTTTGATTTGAAAAAGCCTCGTAGACTGGTCTGACGTCACCTTGATATCTGATGTTCGAGAGCTAGGTAATGAGAGGAGAAGGGTTTTAAGGCACCCCTCTCGCCCAATCCGAAGATCGGTCTCTACTCGGGCATTTGTAAAACATTTGCGATTCTTTCTCATTAATCAATTGTTAGCCAGTTAAGGCGGGGGAATAGTTTAAGGGGATTAAAATTGTAATAGGTTCGCAGGATGTGATGGATGGCATGCTCGCTTATTGGAACAGTTAGTATAGGATGAAAACAGACTCTTGTGGGAGTTTAAACAGACTGGAAGGCCACTATTTTGGAGTGTCATGCGCAGGAAGAAACCAGCATGCACTGATCAAGTCACTGCATGTTGTCCAACCTGCGCACGCCAGTAGGTTTAAGCTCACAGTTCTTATTTTCAACCCTCTGGATTTTGGAAGGACCAATGCACACCCAGGACAAACCAAACAGTTCATATGGTAGTTGATATACAGTTACATGCAGTTTGAAAGGCCTACAAAGCCACAAAATAAACAAAACACACCATAAACAGTGTGAGGGCAAAAACAGAGGCCAAAGCCTCGTTACCCGTGCAAAGGCCAACCACTAGTCGAGACTGAACCTAAGCACGCGGGTAGACCACTTCTGCGCGTACGTTTGAGTCAACAAACCAGTACTTGGTTCTATATGTTTCTGGTTCTAAGACATGTCCCAAATGGTCCTAGGGGTATTCCATAGCGGCAGATATGCATATTGAAATAAAACTAGCAGTTTTAATAAAGGGTAAATTACTGTTTACCCCCTCTAACTATGGGTCGGGGACACTTTACCCCCTCTAATTTATTTTTTTAGCACTTAACCCCCTCTAAGTTATGGAAACCTTATTTCCGTTAGACTTCCGTTAGGAAATGGATGGAAAGTGTCAGCTGCCACCATTATAGATATTATTACCCTTTTCCTTCTCCTGCTAGATATATATAACCCATATATATATATATATGGTCTCTCCCGCACCACCGCTACAGATCCCGGTCAGCGACATGTGAAACCTAAAAGAGCTTTCGAACCTGTCGCTCCTCTTCTACCTGCGGCGGCAACACCCTCTCGTCAGTGAACAACATCCCTCCCTCCCGCTTCCGACCACCGCCGCCTTCGAACTTGAACAGCGCAACGTCGCTGAACCTCTGCTCGACCTCCAAGAGCCCAGCGACGACGGCCGTGACTCATCGTCGTCCCTGCACAAGTTCCACCACCTCCGCCGTCGTTCCCCACCGCGTCACGAAAAAATGAACCTATCGATTGTACATACACACACGAACAACCAACACAAATCCAGATACGAGTTTCGATGAGTATGTAATTGAAGAAAATCTGATTATTCGAGAAGGATAGATAGATGCAGATTGCGATTTTTTTTACCTCAGTGTCGAGATCGGAGGAGGAGTTCGTCGGAGAGCATGGGGTGAAACCACGGCAACGAAATCCCCAAATCTACAGCAAACAATCTCTCACCAACAGGAACTCCTCAAAGTTGTCAATAATCATATGGAGTTATAGGCTAAAATCTGTCAAGATGGTCCCCATAGATTTGGCTTATAATCTTAAGAGACTTCTGTGGCCGAAGGGAAGAGCCAAAAAAATTGCAGTTTTTGTGAAGGAAAGAGCAGAAAAAATGGCTTGTAATCATAACTCTACAGCTGGTCACACCCATGTTTTTTGTGTGCGTACCTGAGGATTGTGAGGGAGTAGGAACAGAGGGGGGTGGGAGAGAGGGCAAAAGAGAAAAGGATTTTTTTTGTGAAGGGCAAATTCGTAACTTTATGCCTCTCCGTTAAGGAAGTTAGACGGAATAAGGTTTTCATTAATTAGAGGGGGTTAAGTGCTAAAAAAATAAGTTAGAAGGGGTAAAGTGTCTCCGATCCATAGTTAGAGGGGGTAAACTATAATTTACCCTTTAATAAAAGAAAGCAGTAAACTTGTTGTTAGCATGCTAACAGTAATCTATATACAAAGGAGAGCATAAAACAAGAAGACCCCAGGCCCCACGCAAGATCTGCGCGTGCATTGATGAGGCTCTTCGAAATAAATCTTGGAAACCTATCAAAACGCAAATAGGGGTCCTTACCTCTCTCACTGTTTTTTCGCGGATGATATTGTTTTATTTGGTAAAGCAACTGATGAAAATTGCCGGGCAATTATTGAAATCCTTGCTGAGTTTTGTGAGCAATCAGGGCAACGGGTGAGTCTTTCAAAATCGAAAGTTATTTTCTCAAAAAATGTTGCTGAAGTTGACCAAATCCGTTTTGCTTCCATTTTGGATATGCCACTCTCCCAATCCTTTGGAGACTACCTTGGCTGCCCCCATTCTTAACAGGAGACCAAAAAAATCTGATTTCAAGTCTCTGATTGATAAGTTTTACTCTAAACTGGCGGGGTGGAAAACTAAATGTGTTGCCATGGCTGGTGGAGTGACCCTCATTAATTGTACTATCCCTGCTCATATCATGCAAAATATCTTGTTACCTAAAGGGGTCCATAAGGCCATTGATAAAGCAAACCGTGACTTTTCTTTGGGGGTCGTACGTCTGCGGATCAACGATAGAAAAATCCATTCCGTGGGATGGGATAACATCGATCACCAAGCCTGTTGAATTAGGGAGTCATTGCCATGACCAAACTGAATTGGAGGGTAAATGTGGAGGATAAGGTTTGGTCCTCTGTTTTATTATCCAAGTACAAGGACCGGTCTGTTGCTTACAACAGACCATCCTCTACTTGGCATGGCTTGTGCAAAGGTGAGAAAGTTTATAAAAGGTGAGGAAGTTTATATAGCAGGTGTCCGGGTTGCGGTAAAAAATGGCCTGACCACTTCCTTTACTTTACCTCTCCCCCCGCTTGGTTAAAATTCAATTGTGCTTCCAAAGCCACTCACCATTCGGGTATTCCATGGAACATTATTTTTCCTTTTGTTTGCTGGAATATCTGGAACCTTCGAAATAAAAGCCTTTTTTCAATCCAATGGAAATCTTACAAGTGAGACCACTGCCTCTACCATCCATACCAGCTTAGCCCAAGCGTCCGAATGGCATTTTACTGCAATCCCTGACCTTGGTTCTGTAATTTAGAAGAGAATCATATCTATTTCATTCATTAACAATGTATATATACAACCCTAATAGCCTACTTATGGTAAACCTAATTACAACCTAATTACAGGAAAGCTAAATAAGGTAAGTAAGACTAGCTAGGATCCTAATTATATAATTGTCACGCCCCAAATCCGGGAGCATGACCGGCCGTGTACCATGAAGCAATCATGAGACACGAAGCCTAATTAAAAATATTTTTAGCAACTTGAAACAAATAAAGAAAAATTAGATATTTTATTACAATAAAATGCGCTACTCCAAACCAATAATTTTTTTAAGCAAATGACACAGTATCTCTTATTTTTCAATCTCCAAACTCCACCATGAACTGCCAATAAATAAAAGTGCGGAAGCTAATAAATAAAAGTGCGGAAGCTTTTTAACAGTAGAAAAGAAATAAAAATGCAGACGCCCTAGAGGTCCAAACACAAGGTTCCGGCAATGCCGCAGAGTCCACTACAATGCCCCATGCACTAACCTGAAAATAATGTGGAATAAATCCGTCAGCTGACGCACTCAGTGAGTAGTTAAGCATGCTAAGGGTGATAATAGTACACAAAGTGGCATACGATTGAACGAACGATAATTGAGGGTTCCAAAGAAATGGTTTTAAATTATTACGGGAGGTCGATGGTTCAACAAATAGTATCACAAACCGAATATTGAGCAAAGGGATCAACAGTTCAACCAATAGTGTCCACAAGATGAATAATGGATTAATGAATAATATGAACAATAATTGAGTCACCACAATAATTACACCAAATAATGAGTCCAATGATATCCGAACGGTGAACAACGATAAACGGGAGTCTAAACCAAAGTGGGAACCATATCTTCCAATTACCAAGTACCAAATGCCAAATATTTTCTCAGGGCTTCGCCCGTTGGATCCAACACCGTACTTAGAGTCACCACAGGATGGCGCCTGGGACCTTTTCCCTAAGCCGATCTGGAGTAGGGTCACAGGGTATTTCACAAGTCTTTTCCCTATCCGTTGAGCACTAGAGTCACAGGGTATTTCACAAGTCTTTTCCCTAGCGGCCAAAGTCACCACGATATCTCACGGGTCTTTTCCTTGGACTTTAATAAATATAAACATAGTCCATGGTCCCAAACACAAATAGAACAACGGCGAGCCGGAGGCACCTGCACCAGGATTATTCCCCGTGCCGTTGCAAAGTCACAATAATATTATGGAATCAACGACATAGACAACAACAAGATAAGGGAATCAATCAATCAGAATTATTATCAGTGAACCTTGTATGCCAAAGGGTACGTCAATCGTTTATAAATATGAGAGCAACGAATAAGAGTATCATTTATCGGATCACAACAAATAACGAACTGACAAGGATAGATAGGCTCAAGAGGATTCCAAAGAACGGGATCACATGCTTAACCACTCCCCTTAGGTCCGAAAGGATGCAACCAAATGCGACGCTGATAACAATCCACTAGTCTGTTTTGCAAATAAAAGAAACACGTAGAATTATAAGTGTTTGAATGATCCACTGTTCTGTAACTAATCAATGCCTAAACTTATACGACTACTATTAATTAATTCCTAAACCTAAAACCAAATGCCACACCAACCATCTTCAATCCAACATGCAAACCACCAGAATCTTAATTTGCAATTAAATACCACCGTTACTTCTCACCTTCACACATGGCATCAACACACAGCACCACATGCACGCACCCTCTCTCACTCTCTCTCCACCCCACCGATTCACTTCTCAAACAACAAAACTCATATCCCATTATACGATCATAAAAGCTTAAAGGGTAAGTTACATAATATAATATCTAAGAGAAATTAATTAGAAGACATACCTAAGAATCACAAGTCCGGTGAAACCTTCCCACGCCGCCGCACTATCTACTGCTCTCACAATTCTCTAGAGAAACTAAAATAACCTAGGTCTCTCAACACTTATATATATGCATGTAACAAAAGGACCCACTCTCCTACTAACCTTAAAACTCTTAACACGGATAAATAATTATACACATCTCATAAACTGACATTTAATATAAAAACACATATTAGGAAATAGCCCCAATATTATGAAATTTAAAATAGAAGTATTTTATTTTATTAAGAAGTTTGAAAAAGAGAAATGAAAGATTTAATTATTTGGGTCAAATATATATATATATATATATATTTTTTTACTGAAAAAGTGTTTCTTTAGAAAAAGTGGGATGTCACATCATTCCCCCCTTAAAAAGAATTTCGTCCTCGAAATTCAGAAAAGCAGCTAAAGGACAAACTAATACGACCCACTAATGAATTAAACCATGATGATATTCCTAGTAGATATGGTAAAATGAAATAACACCTTTTTCTTTACAGCGAGCAACTACATGTCCAGGTTGTCCACAATTGTAACATAACTTAGGCGAGCCATCACACCTATAACCGTAATGAGATTTCCCACAACGATTGCAAAACCATTCAATCTGCTGACTCCCATTACCATTTGACTGCGTTAGCGTACAAGTCCTCTTGTTAGAGTTACTACCCTCACTGCTTTGTCCTAATTGCCACCATTCTCTAGATCTCTTAAACTGGCGCTCCTCACTCATCTTCTCCTCTTTCAAATCATTCTCTGCTGTCAATGCTTTAGTCACAAGTTTAGGTAGCGTTTTCGTGTCAAGTAAGGAAACCCTTCCATGAATCTCGGCCCGGAGCCCCCTCTGAAAATGCCACACCTTATCTAGTTCTTTTTCCACTAAACCTCCTGCAAACCTAGACAGTTCATCAAATTTCTGCTGGTACTCCGCCACTGACATATTTCCCTGCATTAAAGCCAAAAACTCAGTCCGCATTTGGTCTTTGACTGCGGGTGGAATATACTTCTCCTCAAAATCCTTCTTGAAATTACTCCAAACCAATTCATCTTGCTTATCTTTGTAATACTGCTTTGCTGACCGCCACCAATGCTCAGCTCCCCCGCCTCAAAACAATCCAACACATCAAAGATCTTCTCCATTTGCAACAACCAAGCCTCAGCATCCGATGGCTTATCAGTCCCCATAAAAGATGGTGGATTAGTCTTCAGAAATCTATCAAAAGTATTGCCTTTGTCCAATGTCAGAGCCCTTGATGCAGTTGCTGGTGCTACTTGGGCCTGATTCCCTGCAAATAATCCCATAAAAGTCTGAAAGGCTTGAACAGCAGCTACCGGGTCAACAAAACCTGTGGGTGCACCAGAATTTGCAATAGTATCTGTAATTGGATCAGTTGGATCCGCAGCGGGGTTGGCATTATTTTCTATTTCAACTGTATCATCAAAAACTTCAGCCTCAGCACTACCTCGGCCACGGCCCGCTAGATTGGCGCGACCACGGCCACGCGCTGCATGAGAGGCCCTTCCGCGGCCAAGAACTGTAGGAGTGGCATGTCCACGGCCACGAGCTAAAGGAGTGCCCCGACCACGACCACGAACCTCTAAACCCCCACTTGTCGACCTAGATTATGACGTGCACGATCCATTTCCTAATTTGAAGATATCATATAACAGACCATAAGCTAAACACAAAATTAAACAAATAAAATAGCGACTCACATGCCTAAAGGACTCCGGGACCTGGACCTTTTCTAAGACAAGATGCAAAAGACAAATGTAAGTGTAAAAATCGAAACCTAAGCTCTGATACCACTCTTGTCACGCCTCAAATCCGGGAGCATGACCGGCCGTGTACCATGAAGCAATCATGAGACACGAAGCCTAATTAAAAATATTTTTAGCAACTTGAAACAAATAAAGAAAAATTAGATATTTTATTACAATAAAATGCGCTACTCCAAACCAATAATTTTTTTAAGCAAATGACACAGTATCTCTTATTTTTCAATCTCTAAACTCCACCATGAACTGCCAATTAATAAAAGTGCGGAAGCTAATAAATAAAAGTGCGGAAGCTTCCTGACAATAGAAAAAGAAATAAAAATGTAGACGCCCTAAAGGTCCGAACAGAAGGTCCCGGCAATGCCACAGAGTCCACTACAATGCCCCATGCACTAGCCTGAAAAATATGTGGAATAAATCCGTCAGCTGACGAGCTCAGTGAGTAGTTAAACATGATAAGGGTGATAATAGTACACAAAGTGGCATACGATTGAACGAACGATAATTGAGGGTTCCAAAGAAATGGTTTTAAATTATTACGGGAGGTCGATGGTTCAACAAATAGTATCACAAACCGAATATTGAGCAAAGGGATCAACAGTTCAACCAATAGTGTCCACAAGATGAATAATGGATTAATGAATAATATGAACAATAATTGAGTCACCACAATAATTACACCAAATAATGAGTCCAATGATATCCGAACGGTGAACAACGATAAACGGGAGTCTAAACCAAAGTGGGAACCATATCTTCCAATTACCAAGTACCAAATGCCAAATATTTTCTCAGGGCTTTGCCCGTTGGATCCAACACCGTACTTAGAGTCACCACAGGATGGCGCCTGGGACTTTTTCCCTAAGCCGATCTGGAGTAGGGTCACAGGGTATTTCACAAGTTTTTTCCCTATCCGTTGAGCACTAGAGTCACAGGGTATTTCACAAGTTTTTTCCCTAGCGGCCAAAGTCACCACGATATCTCACGGGTCTTTTCCTTGGACTTTAATAAATATAAACATAGTCCATGGTCCCAAACACACATAGAACAACGGCGAGCCGGAGGCACCTGCACCAAGATTATTTCCCGTGCCGTTGCAGAGTCACAATAATATTATGGAGTCAACGAAATAGACAACAACAAGATAAGGGAATCAATCCATCAGAATTATTATCAGTGAACCTTGTATGCCAAAGGGTACGTCAATCGTTTATAAATATGAGAGCAACGAATAAGAGTATCATTTATCGGATCACAACAAATAACGAACTGACAAGGATAGATAGGCTCAAGAGGATTCCAAAGAACGGGATCACATGCTTAACCACTCACCTTAGGTCCGAAAGGATGCAACCAAATGCGACGCTGATAACAATCCACTAGTCTGTTTTGCAAATAAAAGAAACACGTAGAATTATAAGTGTTTGAATGATCCACTGTTCTGTAACTAATCAATGCCTAAACTTATACGACTACTATTAATTAATTCCTAAACCTAAAACCAAATGCCACACCAACCATCTTCAATCCAACATGCAAACCACCAGAATCTTAATTTGCAATTAAATACCACCGTTACTTCTCACCTTCACACATGGCATCAACACACAGCACCACATGCACGCACCCTCTCTCACTCTCTCTCCACCCCACCGATTCACTTCTCAAACAACAAGACTCATATCCCATTATACGATCATAAAAGCTTAAAGGGTAAGTTACATAATATAATATCTAAGAGAAATTAATTAGAAGACATACCTAAGAATCACAAGTCCGGTGAAACCTTCCCACGCCGCCGCACTATCTACTGCTCACACAATTCTCTAGAGAAACTAAAATAACCTAGGTCTCTCAACACTTATATATATGCATGTAACAAAAGGACCCACTCTCCTACTAACCTTAAAACTCTTACACGGATAAATAACTATACACATCTCATAAACTGGCATTTAATATAAAAACACATATTAGGAAATAGCCCCAATATTATGAAATTTAAAATAGAAGTATTTTATTTTATTAAGAAGTTTGAAAAAGAGAAATGAAAGATTTAATTATTTGGGTCAAAAATATATATATATATTTTTTTACTGAAAAAGTGGGATGTCACAATAATTATCGCAACACTCCCCCTCAAGTTGGTGCATATATATCACACATCCCTAACTTCTCAACAAATTTTGAAAGCAACTTATTTGATATTGCTTTGGTAAGTACATCCGCCAACTAATCCTCTGATCGAATCTTGGGCAATTCTATAATCTTTGCTTCCAATTTTTCCTTGATAAAAAATCTGTCAACCTTCACATGTTTTGTTTTGTCATGTTGAACTGGATTATGGCCAATATCACATGCGGATTTGTTGTCACAATATAGTTGAATCGGTTGTCTCGATGAATACCCCAAATCTTGTAAGAGCTGTCTTAGCCATAATACTTCACAAATCCCCAGTGCCATACCTCGATACTCAGCTTCTACACTTGAGCGCGCAACAACATTCTACTTCTTGCTTCTCCAAGTCACAAGGTTCCACCTACAAAGGTGAAATAACCAAAGGTGGATTGCCTGTCGTCTATCGACCTAGCCCAATCAGCATTAGTATATGCTTTAACCTTTTGATGATCAATACTCTTGGAAAACAAGATTCCTTTTCCAGGAGTAGACTTCAAAATACGCATTACTGCACTCAAGTGTTGTTCTCCAGGATTATGCATGAATTGGCTAACAATGCTCAGGGCATAGGTAAGGTCTGGTCTTGTGTGTGCCAAGTACATCAATCTCCCTACAAGTCTCTGGTATCTCCCTTTATCAGCTGGTACTTGATTAGGATCAATACACAATTTCAACCCTTCCTCCACTTTTTTTTTTTTGGGTAATTAACCCTTCCTCCACTTGAGTATCTGTTGGTTAACATGTTGACATTCCAGTTTCTTGCAACAACATACTTCCTCTGAGACAGAAAGATCCCTTTAGTGGATCGAGATACTTCTATCCCAAGGAAATATTTCAACAGACCAAGATCTTTCATTTCAAATTCCTTGGACAAGTAACTTTGTAGTGCCTTTCTTTCCTCATGATCTGTAACCACCATATCATCCACATATACAATAAGTGCAATAATCGTACCCTGCTGTTGTTTCAAAAATAAAGTATGATCTGCATTGCTTTGTCTGTATCCAAATGCCTACATGGACTTTGTAAATCTTCCAAACCAAGCTCTGGGAGATTGTTTTAATCCATACAACGACTTCAATTTACACACTTTTCTTTGATGTTTTCCTGATATAAGACACGAGGTGGGAAATCCATATAGATTTCTTCTGTCAAGTTACCATGCAGGAAAGCATTCTTTACATCAAACTGTTGTAATGGCCAATCTAGATTCACAGCCAGAGACAACAGAACTCGAACAGTATTGATTTTAGCCATAGGTGCAAAAGTCTTCATATAGTCAATCCCATATGTTTGAGTATACCCCTTTATCACCAATCGAGCTTTGAATCATTCAATAGTACCATTTGCTTTGTACTTCACGGTATAGATCCATCGACATCCAACTGGCTTCTTCCTTGATGGAAAATCAACAAGTTCCCGTGTTTCGTTCTTTTGCAAGGACTCCATTTCTTCATTCATCGCTGCTTTCCATCTTGGGTCAGCTAAGGCTTCTTGTACACTGTTAGGAATATATACAGTAGATAATTGATTCACAAATGACTTGTTTGATTCAGACAAGTGATGGTTGGACACATAATGACTCATGGGGTATTTGGCCTTGCTAGTAAGTTCAGGTTCGTACATGGGTTTAGGAATACCTCTAGTACTACGAGGAGGATTATGCCTTTTTGGAGAGTTTGGAACTGACTCAAGAGCATCCTCAACGAGCGATGAATCCAATCCAAACCGAATGATTTGGTTTAGTTTTTTAGTAGGGTGGTTTGGTTCGGGTTTAAAAAAATTGAAAACCGCGTTAAATGGTTTGGTTTGTGAATTTACATTAATGGTTTCGGTTCCAAAGCAAATCGAACCGTATATTTATACATTTCATTTAATTGAGATACACCAAGTATACTTGAGAGTTATATATAGTCAACTAATTTTCTAAATTAATAATCTATTCAATCCATTGTCCTATTCAGTATTCATTTACTATCAAAATTATTTAGCATAAACTTCTATATATCACATCTTATTCCTATAATTAAAATTTTCATTTTACGCGTCGTATTCTACCCGCTCTTAATTCTATTTTAATTAAGAACTTTTCCTAGTCTTGCTTGTTGAAATCCAGTGATGTTATAAAAAAAAAACTTATTCCTATATTTTTGATACACCAAAAGTACATGGTATATAAATATATAGTACTTCATTTAGTGAATAGTGGTTCCACGGTTCAATTAATACCTAAATTTTCCTACATATCTATAAGTGAAAACCAATTCTTAGTTATCTTCGCAATTTGGAGTATTTTAAATAGTTTACGAAGATGATATTTCAGTTTTAAGTAAACCGTGGTTCGAAACCGAAATCAAACCATAATCCAATGGTGTAGAGACCCGTATTTTCAGAAAAGTATTTAAATGTTTTATAAATGTCAAATGTTGGGGATAATAAGGAAAGTGTGATTATTTGATTTGGGGTTTAAATTGTTGGAATGGCTAATAGAGGGAGTGCTTGTGTGATTATGCATATGTGTTGGTATATATAGGGGTGAGTGTGTGTAGGAGATCACAACACCCACCCATATCTCTCTCATCTTTCACGTCTCTCTCTTCTCCCTCTTTCGGCTCTCTCTCTCTCTACCTCACTCACACAAAACTCCACCATATACCTCAAAAAACCTCAAGGATCCATCTTGTTTTCACCTCTAGAATGCAACCCCGGGCTCGTATCGCGTTGGGTGAAGCTTGAAGAGGAGATCTCGGTTGATTTCAAGGAGTTCGGACCTAGGGCTCGTACAAATCTCTTGGGTTTCGACATTTGA
The DNA here is from genome assembly GCA_025413875.1 of Rhododendron molle. Lineage (NCBI taxonomy): Eukaryota > Viridiplantae > Streptophyta > Magnoliopsida > Ericales > Ericaceae > Rhododendron > Rhododendron molle. The sequence goes on from CM046393.1 coordinate 3,370,561, forward strand.
CTCGAGGTAGGGATTTCTTACTTGTTCTATGCATAGATGAGTTGAATTGGTGCCCCAATCTCAGGCCCGATCGTTGTTTTGATGTGTATTATTGATCCTTGAAAATCTGTGTGTTGCGCTGAAATTTGCAGGCGCTACCCGTAGTCCGTTTTTGGTCCTACCCGTAGCCACTGATCAGTAACTGAACATTTGTTCCGCTACCCGTAGTCCATTTTTGGTTCTACCCGTAGCCACTGCAAATTTTGCTGTTTGCTCCAAACCTATTTTTTTTGCATGTTCAATTGACTTTCTTCGATCAATCGACATTGTCCTTGAACCGTCGGCCTCCCGTTAGTAATGGACGAATAATTGTTTGCTTGGTTATAATGTTAATAAAATGCTACATGTGATTGATTGGCTACCTGTGAACGTTTGTGGCATGTTTGTGATATTGTAGGCATATTGTACGACGTTCGGTGTATAAGTATGAGCTTGGTAAGGGTTTGACGTTGCATTTGGAATGAGAAACTTGTCGTTTGAGTCGGAAGTTGATTTAGGAAGTCTCGTAACGCAAGGGGTGGTAATACGAAGACATAGGCGGTCTCGTAACGCAAGGGGTGGTAATACGAAGACATAGGCGGTCTCGTAACGCAAGGGGTGGTAATACGGTGACCCGAGTTGTTAAGGGATCATCGTGACGCAAGGGGTGGTAACACGGTAATCCTCGTAGTGTTTTACGGTAGCGCAAGGGGTGGAAATACCGATTGAAGTGTTTGGCGATAGTGAGTCATGTCGAGGTTGCCAATGTTGCTTAACATCGTGTGAACTTGGTGGTACATTGAGCTATAGGCATGTGTTAGGATGATCATATTGAACTTGGAAAGCCCTTGAGTCTATTGTTATCTATCAATTGAGCCGTACTTCCTATCTTCACCTTACTTGCTCATTTCATCATGTTTATGCATAGAACTGGCAAAGATTTTCCTACTGGGCTAGTGTAGCTCAACAAAATCCTTCTTTTCAGGTTCGAACGCCGGATAGTAGCTTCATGCGTTGCATGCTTGGATTTTGGACAGATTTTTGGAAGCTCACCTCACTTAGTTACTTTTTTCATCTTGTAATCGTCTAGCTTTTGGGGTCAATATGGCTTTGTAACTAATTATCCTCGAACTATCCTTGACTAAGTTTGTAACTGTATTTAAGTTGATTTGGGCCGTAGTGCCAAAGTTGTAATTACTTAAACTTGGGGACTCTTTTGGGTAATATTTATGTTAAGCAAGGATCTTTTATTGAAATGAATTATTTATTTATGTTGAAAGTCGAGGGCGTGACAAATGGTTTGGATTGGTTTGGTCCTCCGCTTTTTGTGGGTTGATTTGGTTCCCTAAATTCATAATCCGTCGGTAAGTGGTTTGATTCTTGGTTTGCTATAAAACCGAACCAATCAGATCCATGCTCATCCCTAATTGGTTAGGTGTGTCAAGTCGTAGCGCAAAGGATTCAAGCAGTGGTTCCGTTTCAATATCATGAGAACTTTCATCATAATCTGTATCCAAACCATTCTCAGGATTGTGTGAGTTATCACCATAACCTGTATCCCCATAACCTGTATCCAAACCATTCTTCGAATTGTGTGAGTTTCCATCAGCACCTGTATCTAAATTGCTTACATTATGGTCCACAGGTTCAAATATTCCACCATAATCAGAATTCAAAACTTTACATCTTATCTTCGTGAAAAACAACATCCAATGTAATATGCATGACCTTTGTGGGGGAATGATAACATCGGTAGCCTTTTTGATGTGATGCATACCCGAAGAAAACACAACGTAAGGCCCTAGGGTCTAATTTACTCCGTTGATGTTTATGAAGATGTACAAACGCCACACACCAAATAACATGAGGTTGCAGATTAGGGACAGTGGGAGCATTAGTAGCATCTTGTAGAGCTTCAAATGGTGTTTGAAACTTGACAGTGCTAGATGGAACACAATAAATTAGATATGCAGCAGAGGTAAGAGCGTCACCCCAATATGATACTGGCATATGAGCTTCAACTAAGGAAGCACGAACAACTTCCAGCAAGTGTCAATTTTTCTTTTCTACCACCCCATTTTGCTGGGGTGTAGTAGTACATGTAGTTTGATGAACAATGCCCTGTGCAGTCAAATAGTGTTAAAATTCAAACTTCGTATATTCTCCACCATTATCACTACAAAGGACCTGAACCTGCAGTTTATATTGAATCTGAATCATTGTATGAAATTTTAGAAACAATGAATTCACCTCCTTTTTGGACTTCCTTAAGCATACCCAGGTCATCCTACAACAATCGTCAATAAACGTGACAAACCAACGTGATCCACTCAAGGTAGTAACTGGAGATGGACCCCAAACACCGAAATGGATAAGAATAAAAGGAACTGAACTTATATTCAAAGTTGATGAAAAAGAGACACGGTGACTTTTCGCAAGTTCACAAACATCACAGAGTGGAAGTGTGGTGGTAGAGGTGGTGAAGTGATGGTGGTGTAGGTGGTCAAGTGATCATGGTGGTGGAAGGAGTGTATTACGGTGACATTGTTGGTGGCAGAGGGGTGGTAGTGCTCCCATGATCTTTTTAGTGATCAGCTTTCTACCCATTTTTTATAAACTAAACTTTATTATTTTTATGATTGGATTCCTCTATCTTTTAGAACTTTAAAAACCGACTTTTGATATATAATAGTCTTTATCCATTTTAAAATGAAGGTGATGCCAGCATTTTACAGGAACGATTTACTTTTGGACTCACTAAGGGAAAAAGTTATATCTTTTGATATACATTTATATCTTTTGATATACATACAATATTGGATCCGAACTACTTGGGTTAGAAAGTAGACTCAACAAGCTTTTTAACGTTTCAAACCATGCAAAAATCGGAATTCGGAAGTGCTCAGGAGAAGCCCGCAAAATTTGACAAATTATGGATCTTTGATGGGCTTGAGGCAGATGTTATTGCACCCAAGGCGCACGAAATGGCGCCTAGGCGCCCTCAAACTCCACAATTTGACAAAATTTCCAATCTTGTTCCAGACACTCCCGAACTCCGATTTTCACAAGGTTTGAACCATTAGAAAGCTTGTTGAATCTATTTTCTAACCCAAATAGTTTTGATCCAAAGTTATTTGTACATAAAAATATGTGACTATTTTACCCTCAGTGTGAGTTAAAAAATAAGTCATTTTGTAAAACGCTCGTATCTTCTTTATTTTAAACCAGACTGAAACTTATTTCATATCGATAAAGAGGGTATTCGACGCATTAAAAGTTTATTGTATGGAAACATGAAATAATAAATTTTGGTTTATAAACTGTGGGTCGAAAGTAGACTAATTCAGTGATTTTCGGAGCCACTGAGGCTAAAACACATTTTCATGCCCCTTACACTCATTCTAAGTTCCATTCAACACTCCCATTCTAGCTCTAAGGTACTCTTTTATTTCTTAAGAGTTCTAGAGAATTCATAAGGCTTTCCACAATTCATCAAAGCACAAAGAAACTGCTGAATCATCGGGATAAGCCTAAGAAGTACGCTTGAAAGGGTCAAATAGAAGGCCACAATTATCGCAGAGTAGAAGTGTGGTGGTAGACGTGGTGAAGTGATGGTGGTGTAGTTGGTCAAGTGATCATGGTGGTGGAAGGAGTGTGTTACGGTGACATTGTTGGTGATGGAGGGGTGGTAGTGCTCCCATGATCTTTTTAGTGGTCAGCTTTCTACCCATTTTTTATACACTAAACTTTATTGTTTTTATGATTTGATTCCACTAGCTTGTTCTACTTTAAAAACCCACTTTATCGATATATATTATTCTTTATCCATTTTAAAATGAAGGTGATGCTAGCATTTTACAAGAACGATTTACTTTTGGACTCACTAAGGGTAAAAAAGTCAGATCTTTTGATATACATACAATATTGGATACCGAACTACAATATTATACATACAATATTAGACTCAACAAGCTTTTTAACGGTTCAAACCTTGCAAAAATAGGAATTCGGAAGTGCTCGGGAGAAGCCCGCAAAACTTGACAAATTATGGATTATCGATGCGCCTGAGGCGCAACTTATTGTGCCCAGGGCGCACGAAATGGCGCCTAGGCGCCCTCAAACTCCACAATTTGTCAAAATTTCCTATCTTGCTCCGGACACTCCCGAACTCCGATTTTCTCAAGGTTTGAACCGTTAGAAAGCTTGTTGAATCTAGTTTTTAACCCAAATAGTTTTGATCCAAAGTTATTTGCACATAAAATGATGTGACTATTTTACCATCAGTGTGAGTTAAAAAATAAGTCATTTTGCAAAATGCTCGTATCTCCTTTATTTTAAACTGGACTGAAACTTATTTTATATCAATAAAGAGGGAATTTGATGTATTAAAAGATGATTGTACCAAACCATGAAATAATAAATTTTGGTTTATAAAAAGTAGGTCGAAAGTAGACTAATTCAGTGATTGTCGGAGCCACTGAGGCTGGAACACATTTTCACGACGCTTCCACTCATTCTAAGTTCTATTCAACACTCCCATTCTCGCTCTAAGGTACTCTTATTTCTTAAGAGTTCTAGAGAATTCATAAAGCTTTCCACAATTCATCAAAGCACAAAAAATCTGCTTAATCATTGGGATAAGCCTAAGAAGTACGCTTGACAGGGTAAAATAGTATGCCACAATTATCGCAGAGTGGAAGTGTGGTGGTAGAGGTGGTGTAGGTTGTCAAGTGATCTTGGTGGTGGAAGGAGTGTGTTACGGTGACATTGTTGGTGCCGGAGGGGTGGTGGTGCTCCATGATCTTTTTAGTGGTTTGCTTTCTACCAGTTTTTTTATAAACTAAACTTTATTATTTTTATGATTAGATTCCACTATCTCTTAGTACTTTAAAAACCCACTTTTGATATATAATAGTCTTTATCCATTTTAAATGAAGGTGATGCCAGCATTTTACAGGAACGATTTACTTTTCGACTCACCAAGGGTAAAAAATCATATCTTTTGACATACATACAATATTGGATCCGATCTACTTGGGTTACAAAGTAGACTCAACAAGCTTTTTAACGGTTCAAACGTTGCAAAAATCAGAATTCGGAAGTGCTCGGGAGAAGCCCGCAAAATTTGACAAATTATGGATCTTCGATGCGCTTGAGGATCATCTTTTTGTGCCCGGGGCGCACGAAATGGTGCCTAGGCACCCTCAAACTCCACAATTTGACAAAATTTCCAATGTTGTTCCGGACACTCCCGAACTCCGATTTTTGCAAGATTTGAACCGTAAGAAAGCTTGTTGAATCTAATTTCTAACCCAAATAGTTTTGATCCAAAGTTATTTGTACATAAAAAAATGTGACTATTTTACCCTTAGTGTGAGTTAAAAAATAAATCATTTTATAAAACGGTCGTATCTTCTTTATTGTAAACCAGACTGAAACTTATTTGATATTGATAAAGATGGTATTCGACAGATTAAAAGGTGATTGTATCTAACCATGAATAATAAATTTTGGTTTATGAAAAGTTGGTAGAATAAATCTGTGATTGTCGGAGCCACTGAGGCTAAAACACATTTTCACGACGCTTCCACTCATTCTAAGATCCATTTAACACTCCCATTCTAGCTCTAAGGTACTCTTTTTCTACATTGGTTTTCATTCATTTTAAGTTCTCTATTCTCTATCTCCTTTATTTTATATGGGCAATTCTATTCATATTTGGCATCCTTGTTTTCCACCGACAGTGTAACGTAGAGACAAACTGTAAGATTTGTGAGTTGTATCGTTGAATTGTATTCAGCCATTAGAACTTATACGAAAGGAAGCAAATATGGTTGTAGGACGGATGTCGTGCCTCTCATCCATCTCACAGACTATTTCTCCCAACCCTACTTATCTAAGCATCTTTGATTATTTGAGTTCATGATTTTAGTGTTTTATGATTATGAAGGAATAAATCCCCAACAATCTGAAGCCCTTCGATTCCTTTATCAAGAAGAGTCTCTTATACATATCACAAAAATGGGGAAATGGTTCTAAACATATTCTGTGGCCTTGATGAAGTTCCAGTGGTATTACTTTGTTATGTATCTTGATATTTTGTGACATTAATCACAATTGGCCAGATATGAAACATTGTTGGTGATGGAGGGGTGGTAGTGCTCCCATGATCTTTTTAGTGGTCTGTTCTCTACCAATTTTTCATAAACTAAAACTCTATTATTTTTATGACTGGATTCTACTATCTTCTAGTACTTTAAAAACCTTCTTTTAACAATATAAAACAGGTCTTTATCCATTTTAAAATGAAGGTGACGCTAGTGTTAATTACAGGAACGATTTACTTTTCGCCTCACTAAGGGTTAAATAGTCATATCATTTGTTATACTACCAATATTGGATCCGAACTACTTGGGGTTAAAAAGTAGACTCAACAAGATTTCTAACGGTTCAAACTTTACAAAAATCGGAGTTCGGATGTGTTCAGAGAACCCCGCAAAATATGACAAAATTTTGATCTTCAATGCTCCTGAGGCGCATCTTATTGAGCCCGGGGCGCAGGAAATGGCGCCTAGGCGCGGCGCCCTCAAACTCCATAATTTGTCAAACTTTCCAGTCTTGTTCCGGACACTCTCGATCGAACTTCAATTTTCGCAAGGTTTGAACCGTTGAAAGCTTGTTAAGCTTGTTGAGTTTTGATCCAAAGTTATTAGTACCTAAAAAGATGTGACTATTTTACCTTCAGTGAGTAAAAAAATAAATCATTCTGTAAAACATTTGTATCTCCTTTATTTTAAACCAGATCGAAACCTATTTTATATCGATAAAGAGGGTATTCAATGTATTAAAAGATGGTTGTATCGAACCATAAAAATGAAAGATTTTAGTTTATAAAAAGTTGGTCAAAAGTAGACTAACTCAAAGATTGTCAGAGTCACTGAGGCTACAACATATTTTCACGCCTCTCAACTCATTCTAAGTCGCATTCAATAGTTCCATTCCAGCTCTAAGGTACTCTTTTATTTCTTAAGAGTTCTAGAGAATTCATAAGGCTTTCCACAATTTATCGAAGCCCAGAAAAATGGCTTAATTATCGGGATAATACTAAGAAGTACGCTTGACAGGGCTTACACATTTAAAACCTCAAATTTTGGTGTCCATACCACCACTGTTTTGCGGGCGTGACTCTTGGGAAAATGTTTTTGGAGTTCTATAAATAATAGGGGACCATCCACATTGCTTTTAATGCATTTGAAGTTCTCTCTTCTCTATTTCCTTTATTTTATACAGGCAATTCAATTCATACTTGGCATCCATGTTTTCCACCGATAGTGTAACGAAGAGACAAATTGTAACATTTTTGTGGATGATCTGTTTATTCTTTGTGGGGCTGATGTACAGTCCTTCCAATTAGTCCATGATTTGTTGAGAGATTTCCATTTATATTCTGGGCTCCAGCCTAACCTTATGAAAAGCACTGTTTTCTTTGCTGGGGTACCTACTGATCTGAAGAATCATTTGCAACATATTCTCTCTATCTCTGAGGGTACTTTACCTGTCAGGTACCTTGGTGTTCCTCTTATTACTTCTAGACTTCTTGCGTCTGATTGCCAAGTGTTAGTCACAAAGATTTTGGACAGAGTTTTGTCTTGGTCCAATAAGCTCCTTTCTTATGGAGGTCGAGCAGAGCTTGTTTCCTCTGTTTTATTTAGTAGCCAATGCTATTGGAGTTCTATCTTTGTCCTTCCTAAAAAAGTTCTGAAAGACGTGGAGAGAATTCTTAGGTCTTTCTTTTGGACAGGGCCTGATATGAAATCTTCTGGGGCTAAAGTCAGTTGGGACTCTGTCTGCCTTCCGAAACCTGAAGGAGGCCTTGGATTTAGGAGGTTACATGATTGGAACGTTGCCGCTATGACTAAATACATATGGGCTCTTGCGAAAAAAGCTGACACTCTTTGGATCAAGTGGGTCCATATGTTTGTGATTAAAACTAAACGCATGTGGACTATGAAGGTTCCAGTCTCTTCTTCTTGGACAATCAAGAAGATTTTTAAACTTAGGACCATGGTCCAGCCTTGGATTAAATGTATTGTGGGTAATGGCTCCAACACATTTCTTTGGTGGGATAATTGGCACCCAGTTGGTCCTTTGTTTCAACGATTTGGTGACAGATTAGGTGACATTTTACATAGGGCCTCCTCTGCTAAAGTCTCCTCTGTTATTGCTGGGACCAGTTGGAATTGGCCAAATGGTAGATCTGCTATTGTCAAGGCTATTGAGAGGGCTACTCCCACTTCTTTTTTGCCTAATGTGTTGTGTGAAGATTCAGTTCGTTGGTGCTTGTCTCCCACTGGGGTTTTCTCTATCAAAACAGCTTGGAATGGTTTCCGCCTTGCTGCCCCTGAAGTTGACTGGCATAAGAGTGTTTGGTTCAAGCATCATGTTCCTCGGTGGGCTATAATTCAATGGCTGTGTGTCTTGGGGCGGTTGGCCACTAGGGATCGTTTGCATAGCTGGGGAGTTATTGATTGTGCTACTTGTGTGCTTTGTAATAATGCTGATGAATCCCATGTCCACTTGTTCTTTAGTTGTCCTTTTTCTAATTCTGTGTGGCATCATTTTTTGGCAAAGAATGGCATCCACAGGCCCTGCCTCATTCTGCAAAGAGAGATCCAGTGGATCAATGTTCATAGGGGTGGTGCTAATTTGCAAAGCCTTCTGGTCAAGCTGTCTTGTGCTGCCATTGTGTACCATTTATGGAGGGAGAGGAACGGGCGCATTTTCCATGCCATACAGTCTAGTCCAAACCAGATTATACGTGCTGTGGATTCGGATATTCGTGGATATGTAAGCTCTTGGAGGAATATTAGGCGGTCTGATGTCAATAGATTGATATGTAGGGATTGGAACATCTCAAGCAGAGTCTTTTCTTAATTCCTGTTTGTTGTTTGTATCTTGATTCTGTTGAGATAGGGGGTCGGCCTTGTGCCGTGTGTTGTTTCTTCTTGGGGAATGCCCTTTGTTTTTTTGTTTTTGTTTTGGGGTATGCCCTATATTGTGTAATGTGGGTTTTCTAATAAAATTTTACCTTACCCAAAAAAAAAGAGACAAATTGTAAGATTTGTAAGTTGTATCTTGCAATTGTATTTAGCCGTTAGAACTTACACGAAAGGAAGCAAATATGGCTGTAGGACAGATGTTGTGCCTCTCATCCATCTTGCAAACTATTTCTCCTTACTCTATGAAAGAAATTGGAATGGGGCCTAAGCCTAGACTAGCATTAAAGTTTGCTTTTGTGAGAGAGCGTATCCATTAGTTTCTCCCCCTTTTTTTGATCCGCCAATCATGCATTCAAGGCCACAAAAAAGAGCTATCAAAGCTTAAAAAAGACAAAGCTGAGTAAGGAGGATTAGCTGGCCCTCCAGTTAGTCAAGAGGAAGCTTGCCCATCTTTGCAAATTAAAGGAGGCCACCTCATGCACCACCCGATTCACCGATCTTTTAACCAAGTCGAAAGAAATCCCTAGCTCTTGAGCCAAATCTCTGATATCCATAGTTATAGTTCTACTTCCCATGGTGGAACTGATTCAGAAATGCTACGCATAATCGCCTCCTTGTTATCCGATTTTATCACCGCTTGGTTTATCCACATTGCTTTAACAAGTAAACACGCTTGCCTGATTACCAAAGCCTCCCTTTGAAAAACTTGAGGCAAACTTCACCTGCTTGGTTAATCCATTCACCAGCTTCCCCTCATGGTTCCTTACCACTACCGCCACCATCCTTGCAAATCCATCTTTCTCCACAGCAACATCACAGTTGATTTTGAGAGAATTATAAAGTCTGGAGCCTTCCACGAAGAGTTTTCAGCCCCTTCACTAAGGTTAGCCATAGGGACAAAAGGATTCACCAAGAAATTAAGAAACTCTATATGGGCTGCCCAAGCACTGCCCATGGTGTCCAAAGGGTTTATAGTAGCCCCCCTAAAAATAAAATCATTTTGAGAGTTCCAGATATGCCAAGCAATTGCCTATCGAAGCAACCTGACCAATCAACTCTTTACTATCAGGATGGAGAATGGAATTGGCCAAGACCAAGATCCCCATTGATTCAACAAATTCAGAATTCAATTCCTAGTTCAATTCAACCTCGAAGGGCTAGAGAAGATGAAGTTATATGGGTTATTTCCCCTACTGGCAATACAATACTAAGCAAGCATACTTGGGAGGCTCTTAGTCACAGAGGAGGGACAGTTCAGTGGGCTTCAATAGTGTGGTTTTCCAGAAGTGTTTCAAGGTGGTTGTTCATTTTATGGTTACTTGCTTAAAGAAGTTAGCTACAAAGGAGAGACTTGGTAGATGGGGGATGACGATTGATCCTGGTTGTGTGTTGTGCTCTCAAAGTGATGAAACATTGCAATAGTTCTTTTTTGAATGTAGCTATTCCAGCAGCATTTGGAAGGTTATCGTTAACAGATTCCAAATTCAGAGAAATCCGAAAGTGTGGGATAGTGTGAAATTAAGTGGGCTATTAATCATTGTAAGGGTACGAGCTTCAGTACTTTTTTGTTCAAGCTAGTCTTGGCAGCTAGGGTCTACCATCTATGGATGGAAAGAAACTCTCGAGTTTTTGCAGGTAGAAGCAGAAGGGCTAATGCAGTGCTGGCTTGTATTGAGGATAATGTCAGACTTCGTGTGTGCACTTGGGAGCATTTCCCCCACTCCCTTGATAACCAAAGACTATGCAGTCTCTGGAATATTTCAAGCAAAGTTCTTGGTACTTAATTTTGTAGTTTTTTTGGCAGATTGTAGTGAGGAGTTTCCTTTGTAAAGATTTTGAACAGTGGGTTGATCTCCCCTTGTTTTTGTGTTGGTTGGTATAAAATGTGCAACTTCCCAAAAAAAAAAAAAAACTCTTTACTATATATCCTTTATAGATTTCCCCAAGTCAATCACTTGGGATGTCCATTAATTTAAGAGCAGGAGGCCCCCTTCCACGATCAAGATTCACATGGGAACCAAACCACACCGATCTCGCCCACAAAAATAAAAAAACGAATGTTCAATCGATTCTGAAGCTCCATTACAAACTAAACTAGACACAAAGCCGACCGCCCACAACCTCTTCTAAAATGATTTTCTTTTGTTGCCAGGATTTTTTTACACACCTTCGATCATAACTTCTCAAGTAGTGACATGCAATAAAAAACGCAAATGAAATAATGGATGGTGAATATTTCCTGAATCCTATAGCACATGAATTGTATGCATGTAGTCCATCAATTTCCACATTTGGGTTGTGGATTCCACTATCTCATGCTAAAAAAAGAATAGGAATCGAGTGAAGAAGAAATCAACAACAATAGAGGCAACAAAGAGTCAAAGAGTTGTCCAAATGCCTTTTCTGGTTATGCCTTATAGCTTCTAATTTATGTATATCATTTTTGCTAACCTCAACTCACTAGGTAATGGATAATCTAGACTTAATAACAAAAAAATTAGACGCGTTTATTATGAGTGTCTTGTGGGGTTGTTTCTTGGGATGAAAAGAACAAGAAGTTAGATACGTTTCTTAACTATTGAGATATATTTTAGGATGTTTTGAGATCATTACAGTTGGCCACCATTATCGCAGAGTGGAAGTTTGGTGGTAGAGGTGGTGAAGTGCTGGTGGTGTAGGCGGTCAAGTGATCATGGTGGTGGAAGGATTGTGTTACGGCAACATTGTTGGTGGCGGAGGGGTGCTAGCACTCCCATGATCTTTTAGTGGTCTGTTTTCTACCAATTTTTCATAAACTAAAACTTCATTATTTTTATGGCTGGATTCTACTATCTTTTAGTAATTTAAATACCCTCTTTATCGATATATAATAGGTCTATATCCATTTTAAAATGAAGGTGACGCCATCTTTAATTACAGGAACGATTTATTTTTTGACTCACTAGGGGTAAAATAATCATATCATTTGGTATACACACAATATTGGATCTGGACTAACTGGGTTAAAAAGTAGACTCAACAAGCTTTCTAACGGTTCAAACTTTGCAAAAATCGGTGTTCGGAAGTGTTCGGGAGAAAGCCTGCAAAATTTGACAAATTATGGATCTTCAATGCGCCTGAGGCGCATCTTGATGCGCCCGGGGCGCAGGAAATGGCGCCTAGGCGCGGCGCCCTCAATCTCTATAATTTGTCAAACTTTTCAGTCTTGTTCCAGACACTTTCGTGTTAAAGCATCCAACTCCAAACCAATTGGCAAAGAGTGGAGAGGCTGCCCAGGCTCATATATAAGTTTTGGAGGAGATTATTAACCGATGTGGGATAAACTCCAACACTCCCCCGCACGTGGGACCCCCGACTAGCACGTGGAGAGGTAAACAAAGGATCCGAAACACATGGATCACAATGAAAGAAAGTGCAACTATGGCACAGACAAAGGGGAAAAGCCTCCGAAACTCTAGCTTTGATACCATGTTAAAGCATCCAACTCCAAACCAATTGGCAAAGAGTGGAGAGGCTGTCCAGGCTCATATACTAGTTTTGGAGGAGATAATTAACCGATGTGGAATAAACTCCAACATTTCGAACTCTGGTTTTCGCAAGGTTTGAACTGTTAGAAAGCTTGTTAAGTCTATTTTCTAACCCAAGTAGTTTTAATCCAAAGTTATTTGTACCTAAAAAGATGCGACTATTTTACCTTCATTGAGTAAAAAAATAGATCATTCTATAAAACGTTTGTCTCTCCTTTATTTTAAACCAAACCGAAACCTATTTTATATCGATAAAGAGGGTATTCGACGTATTAAAAGATGGTTGTATTGAACCATAAAAATAATAGATTTTGGTTTATAAAAAGTTGGTCGAAAGTAGACTAATTCAAAGATTTTCGGAGCCACCGAGGCTAAAACACATTTTCACATCTCTCAACTCATTCTAAGTTGCATTCAATACTTCCACTCCAGCTCTAAGGTACTCTTTCATTTCTTAAGAGTTCTAGAGAATTCATAAGGCTTTCCACAATTTGTCAAAGCACATAAAAACTGCTTAATCATCGTGATAAGCCTAAGAAGTACGCTTGACAGGTCTTATATACATTTAAAACCCCAAATTTTGGTGTTCATACCACCACTGTTTTGCGGGCATGACTCTTGGGAAAATGTTTTTGGAGTTCTATAAATAATAGAGCGCCATCCACATTGGTTTGAATGTATTTTATGTTCTCTCTTCTCTATCTCCTTTTTTTTTGTACGGGCAATTCAATTCATACTTGGCATCCATGTTTTCCACCGATAGCGTAACGTAGAGACAAACTGTAAGATTTGTGAGTTGTATCTTGCAATTGTATTCAGCCGTTAGAACTTATACAAAAGGAAGCAAATACTGCTGTAGGACAGATGTCCTGCCTCTCATCCATCTCCCAGACTATTTCTCCCAACTCTACTTATCTAAGAATCTTTGATTATTTGAGTTCATGATTTTAGCGTTTTATGATTATGATGGAATAAATCCCAACAATCTGAAGCCATTCGATTCCATTATTAAGAAGAGTCTCTGATACATATAACAAAAATGGAGAAATGGTTCTAAACGTATTCTGTGGCCTTGATGAAGTTCAGTGGTATTACTTTGTTATGTATCTTTATATTTTGTGACATTAATCACAATTGGATATGAAACACATACACAAATAACGTTTCAAGGAAAAATTGAGTATGACTAGGCCCGGAGGGTTTACGAAATACAAAGTGCTGGTTTATTAGAGCGAACAAGCTTGGAGCTCTCAGCTCGCTGTGTCAAGGGCCCGGACTACCAAAAGCGAGGGGCCATTCCACAGCTTGCTTCATGCGCAGAGAGCGACAAGGAGGAAGGGGGGTTGTTGCTGGGATTGTGGGTTGAGCAAGACATTCACCTAATCAGACTCGCGACTCGCCAAACATCTCGAGAGAAACCCACGGTCTCTCGGCTGCTGATTTGTCCGTCTTAATGTAATTGTGATGTGCATTTAGCTAGTTGTATCAATTGGGTATCAGCCAAGACTTTGGCTGCTGTTGGATAATTGATCTTTACGTCTTTATTCAAAAAGTTCATGTATTAATGAAAGAAGGGCGAAGGAGGAAAAACATAGAAAGTTGGCACTCCATATTTTGATAACTACACTTTAATATTTGACTTTTTAGTGATCATATCATACATATTTTGAACGTTAAAGAATAAATATTGGATGGTGTCAAAAAGTAGAGTGCCAAAAAAAATTGTTTTCCTAATATTCGACAACAATTTGCGATAGTCGACACTTGCTGCCATTAGGTTTAGAGAAACCATCTTTCTTTCGCAAGAGATAAGATTATTCACGGAACTTCCATTTAAGCCATGTTGTACGGCCATCTGTTGACAACTTGACACCTCACCTAATAGGGAGGAAGACGGAGGGACCATAAGCCAAGAGATAATATTCTTCACGAAACTTCCGTTCAAGCCATGTTGTACGGCCATCCGTTAGCAACTTGGTGGCGGAGGGGTGACAGTGCTCCCATGATCTTTTTTGTAATATGTTTTCTACCAATTTTTCATAAACTAAAACTTCATTATTTTTATGGCTGGATTCTACTATCTTTTAGTACTTTTGAAACTCTCTTTATCAATATATAACAGGACTCTATCCATTTTAAAATGAAGGTGATGCTAGCATTAATTACAGGAACGATTTACATTTCGACTCACTGGGGGTAAAATAGTCATATCATTTGGTATACAAACAATATTGGATCTGAACTACTTAGGTTAAAAAGTAGAGTCAACATGCTTTCTAACGGTTCAAACTTTACAAAAATCGGAGTTCGAAAGTGTTCGGGAGAAGCCCGCAAAATTTGACAAATTTTTGATCTTCAATGCGCCTGCGGCGCATCTTATTGCACTCGGGGCGCACGAAATGGCTCTTAGGTGCGGCACCCTCAAACTCCATAATTTGTCAAGCTTTCCAGTCTTGTTTCGGACACTTTCGAACTCCGAGGTTTGCAAGGTTTGAACCGTTAGAAAGCTTGTTCAGTCTATTTCCTAACCCACGTAGTTTAGATCCAAGTTATTTGTACCAAAAAAGATGTGACTATTTTACCTTCAGCGAGTAAAAAAATAAATCATTCTGTAAAATGTTTGTATCTCCTTTATTTTAAACCAGACTGAAACCTATTTTATATTGATAAAGAGGGTATTCGACGTATTAAAAGAGGGTTGTATCAAACCATAAAAATAAAATATTTTAGTTTATAAAAAGTTGGTCGAAAGTAGACTAATTCAAAGATTTTTGGAGCCACTGAGGCTACAACATATTTTCACGCCTCTCAACTCATTCTAAGTTGCATTCGATAGTTCCATTCCAGCTCCAATGTACTCTTTTATTTCTTAAGAGTTCTAGAGAATTCATAAGACTTTCCACAATTTATCAAAGCACATAAAAACTGCTCAATCATCGGGATAATCCTAAGAAGTAAGCTTGACGGGGCTTATACATTTAAAACCCCAAATTTTTGTGTGCATACCACCACTGTTTTGCGGGCGTGTTTCTGGAATAATGTTTTGGAGTTTGATAAATAATAGAGGACCATCCACATTGGTTTTAATGCATTTTTAGTTCTCTCTTCTCTATCTCCTTTACTGTATACGGGCAATTCAATTCATACTTGGCATCCATGTTTTCCATCGATAGTGTGACGTCGAGACAAATTGTAGGATTTGTGAGTAGTATCTTGCAATTGTATTCAGCCGTTAGAACTTATACGAAAGGAAGCAAATATGGCTGTAGGACAGATGTTTTGCCTCTCATCCATCTCACAGACTATTTCTCCCTACTCTACTTGTCTAAGTAGTATCTTTGATTTTTTGAGTTTATGAGTTTAGTGTTTCTTGCCATTTCTGATTTTTAGTGTTTTATGATTATGATGGAATAAATCCCCAACAATCTAAAGCCATTCGATTCCTTTATTAAGAAGAGTCTCTGATACATATAACAAAAATGGGGAAATGGTTCTAAACGTATTCTGTGGCTTTGATGAACTTTATTATTTTTATGGCTGGATTCTACTATCTTTTAGTTCTTTCAAAACCCTCTTTATCGATGTATAACAAGACTTTATCCATTTTAAAATGAAGGTGATGCCAGCGTTAATTACAGGAACGATTTACATTTCGACTCACTGAGGGTAAAATAGTCATATCATTTGGTATACAAACAATATTGGATCCGAACTACTTGGGTTAAAAAGCAAACTCAACAAGCTTTACGGTTCAAACTTTACTAAAATCGGAGTTCGGAAGTATCCGAGAGAAGCCCCCAAAATTTGACAAATTTTTGATCTTCAATGCGCCCCTGGCGGATCTTATTGCGCCCAGGGGGCACGAAATGGCGCCTAGGCATGCTGTACGTCCATTCAATAGCAACTTGACACCTCACCTAATAGGTCCAAACATGTGAGAAAAAGCCCAAACTTGCTTTCATCAAGATCAAATGACCACCCACCAAAACCAGGACATTTCCCCGCATAAAGCATTGTTGGGGCTTGTATTCTTGCAATTATTTACCCCGACAAAAATATTCGTATCCGTTTATAAATCATCTACCTTTGAGAAACCATCAAGATTCGCACATCTGACAGGCCAAGCTTTTTTTTTTTTTTTCGATCAATAGAAGAGATCATTTACATCATATATGAAGTACAAAGTAAAAACTCAGGACCCTATATCCATTGTGAGAGTCCACGAGATAAGTCAAATAACAAAGTCCACAACTCAACCATTACAAGAGATAAACCCATTATAGGGTAGAAACCAAAAAAGAAAGGAAAAGCGTTCTAAGCAAAGAAGGCTCACACGCAGTCGGGGATTCGAACCCCTAACCTTCTAATGAGATACAGGAGTGGCTAATTGAGCTAGTCCCAATTGGTTACAACAGTCGACTTGCTCAGGCCAATTATGCATAAATAAACCCACTTTCCAACACTCCCTTCACCTCTTGCAAAACCCAACATGGCTGCAACTGCAACTCCTTCTAATCTTGAAGAAATGATCTTGAAACTGCCCAAGAGTGTTCAAGAAATGTCCATAAAAGGAGACGAACCCCCACAGCCATTAATCGTTAGGCACGACGTCCCTTTTGGTCCCGTAGACACTTCCCCTCTGTTAGCTTCAATCCCCACCATTGATATCAGTCTCTTTTCACCATTACCATCTTCACTGGAATCATCCATACAAGAAACACAAAATGAATTGGACAAGCTCAGATCAGCTCTATCCTCGTGGGGTTGCTTTCAGGTTTCAATTGTCAATAACTTTGTTAAAATTTCACGAGAGTAAATGATCACATGGCACTGGATTATTTGTCGATTTGGATTTTTTCCCTTATCAAATTGCTTTGATTTGGGTGATGATTTTTGTTGGTTGTTTTGCAGAATGAATATTGGGCCAATAAATCAAACAACAGTTAAACAACAAGAACACACAAGATTTTTATGCTACTCCATGGCAGTCTCATCCATTCTCATTAATAAATCTCAAAGAGTACAAATATTCACTTACATCAAGTACATCATTGTGGATATTAATGAATTATCCATAATAAATGAATAACAAAATATCGGATGGAGGCACGGATATCTCGCTTTCTTTAAGGAGATTCAAGCCTTCTTTGGTTGAATCTTGAACGGTTGAACCACTACTGATGTCACAGAACTCCTCATATAGCCTATCTCCTCCAGGATACACAGCCTGACTATTAAGTTGTGTTGGCTCGGGCCACCATGCTTAAGTAGGTTAGAACCCAAAGCTCTGCCACAAAAATGCCCTTACATTTTTCTAGGTAATCTCTCTGTAAGAAAAATATTGATGATACAAAAATGGAGCAATATCGGATAACATTGATCACACTACACTGCCCCAGGCTCTCAGCCATAGGTTTATGCTTCTGCCCCTCAAACGCCTGCCAGCATCGATATATAACACCAACATTTTCTAACTTTGTAATAAATAGCAAGAGTAATTTGTAATATTAAAATACTTAAAAAAAAACAACATTTTTTTTACTGGGTATCAGGTAATAGGGCATGGGATATCAAGGCAGTTTCTTGACAAGGTAAGGGAAGTCACCAAGCTAGCCCTCCAGCCAGTCAAGAGGAAGCTTGCCCGTCTTTGCCAAGGAGGCCACCTCATGCGCCACCCGATTTGCCGATCTTCTAACAAAGTCAAAAGAAATCCCCTGCTCTTGAGCCAAATCTCTGATATCCATACTTATAGTTGCTAGTTCCAGTGGTGGAACTGATTCAGAAATGCTAAGCATAACCGCCTACTTGTTATCCAATTCTATACCTCTTGGTTGATCCCCATTGCTTTAACAAGTAAAAACGCTTGCCTGATTGCCAAAGCCTCCACTTGAAAAACTTGAGGCAAACTTCACCTGCTTGGTTAATCCATCCATCGGCTTCCCCTCATGGTTCCTCACCATTACCGCCACCATCCCCACAAATTCATCTTTCTCCACAGTAACATCATAGTTGATTTTGAGACGAAGAGTTTTCAGGCCCTTCGCTATGGTTATCCATAGGGACAGAAGGATTCACCGAGAAATTAAGAAACTCCATATGGGCTGTCCAAGCTCTACCCATGGTGTCCAAAGGGTTTATAGTAACCCCCTAAAAATAAAATCATTCTGAGAGTTCCAGCTATGCCAAGCAATCGCCAATTGAAGCAACCTGACCAAAAGAATGGAATTAGCCAAGACCAAGATCCTCCTTGATTCAACAGATTCAAAATTCAATTCCTAGTTCAATTCGACCTCGAAGGGCCAGGGAAGATGTAGTTATATGGGTTATGTCCCCTACTTGCCAATACAATACTAAGCATGTTTTTGCTGGTAGAAGCAGAAGGGCTGATGCAGTGCTGGCTTGTATTGAGGATAATGTCAAACTTCGTGTGTGCACTTGGGAGCATTTCCCCCACTCCTTGGAGAACCAAAGACTATGCGGTCTCTGGAATATTTCAAGCAAAGTTCTTGGTATTTTGTAGTTTTTTTTTGCCAGATTGTAGTGAGGAGTTTCCTTTGTAAAGATTTTGTACAGTGGGTTGATCTCCCCTTGTTTTTGTGTTGGTTGGTATAAAATGCAAGACTTCGCAAAAAAAAAAAAAAAAAACTCTTTACTATCCTTTATAGATTTCCCCAAGTAAATCACTTGGGATGTCCATTTAAGAGCAGCAGGCCCCCTTCCACGATCAAAATTCACATGGGAACCAAACCACACCGCTCTCGCCCACAAACAATCAAAAAGCAAATGTTCAATCCATTCTGAAGCTCCATTACAAACTAGGCACAAAGCCGACCGCCCACAACTTCTTCTAAAAAGATTTTCTTTTGTTGTCAGGATTTTTTTACACACCTTCGATCATAATTTCTCGGGTAGTAGTGACATGCAATAAAAAAGTAAATGAAATAATATTATGGATGGTGAATTTTTCCTGAATCCTATAACACATGAATTGCATGCGTGTAGCCCATCAATTTCCACAATTGGGTTTTGGATTCCACTATCTCATGCTAAAAAAAGAAGAGGAATAGAGGCAACAATGAGTTGTTCAAATGCTTTTTCTGGTTATGCATTATAGCTTTTAATTTATGTATATCATTTTTGCTAACCTCAACTCACTAGGTAGTGGATAATCTAGACATAATAACAAAAAAATTAGATGCATATATTATGAGTGTCTTGTGGGGTTGTTTCTTGGGATGAAAAGAACAAGAAGTAAGACACGTTTCTTAACTATTTAGATATATTTTAGGATGTTTTGGGATCATTACAATTGGCCACCATTATCGCAGAGTGGAAGTGTGATTGTAGAGGAGGTAAAGTGATGGTGGTGTAGGTGGTCAAGTGATCATGGTGGTGGAAGGATTGTGTTACGGCAACATTGTTGGTGACGGAGGGGTGGTAATGCTCCCATGATCTTATTAATGGTCTGTTTTCAACCAATTTTTCATAAACTAAAATTTCATTATTTTTATGAATGGATTCTACTATATTTTAATACTTTAAAAACCATTTTTATTGACTTATAACAGGTCTTTATCCATTTTAAAATGAAGGTGACGCCAGCGTTAATTATAGGAATGATTTACTTTTTGACTCACTAAGGGATAAATAGTCATATCATTTGTTATACAAACAATATTGGATCCGGACTACTTGGGTTAAAAATTAGACTCAACAATCTTTCTAACGGTTTAAACTTTGCGAAAATTGGAGTTCGGATGTGTTCGGGAGAAGCCCGTAAAATATGACAAATTTTTTATCTTCAATGCGCCTGAGGCGCATCTTATTGCGCCCGGGGCGCAGGAAATGGCGCCTAGGCGCGGCGACCTCAAACTCCATAATTTGACAAACTTTCCAGTCTTGTTCCGGACACTCTCGAAATCGGATTTTCGCAAGGTTTGAACTGTTAGAAAGCTTGTGAAGTTTATTTTCTAACCCAAGTAGTTTTGATCCAAAGTTATTCGTACCTAAAAATATGTGCCTATTTTACCTTCAGCGAGTAAAAAAATAAATCATTCTGTAAAACGTTTGTATCTCCTTTATTTTAAACCAGACCGAAACCTGGAAAGTTCGGAAGTTCGGAACTATTAAGTCGTGTTGGCTCGGACCACCATGCATAAGTAGGTTAGAACCCAAAGCTCGGCCACAAATATGCCCTTACATTTTTCTAGGTAATCTCTCTGTAAGAACAATATTGATGATAGCAAAATGGAGCAATATAGGATAACATTGATCACACTACGCTGCCCCAGGCTCTCAGCCATAGGTTTATGTCTCTGCCCCTCAAACGCCTGCATGCATCAATATATAAAACCAACATTTTCTAACTTTGCAGTAAATTGTCACACCCCAAAATGAGAAGTGACCGACCATAAACCACGCTAGACCAACGCTCGTAGAACATGTAGCCTAAAAAGAAAATTTATAAAGACTCCCAAGCCAAGATCCACCAAACAGTCAACCTTTCCTTTTTTTTTTTTTTTTACTCAGAACATCTCTAACAAATAAATTCCACAAAAAGAATGGGGCACAAACATCCCATAAACCAAATAATACCCAGTGATCCAACATTAATAAAAGAATCCGGATGTCTGACAAAATGTTTCAATGCGGAAGCGATAAAATAAAATAATAAGCTAGGATGAGACACCCTAAGGAGGTCAACAAACGAAATCCCAAAGATGCCGCCAGAGTCCTTGCCTATATTCCCAACTTGCCTGAAAAGAAGTTGGAATAAATACGTCAGCTGACGAGCTCAGTGAGTAGTAAAGCATGTATAATAATACAGTTCCAAAACATGGCTAAAAATAGATTATCGCGTTAACATATTTTGGCATACGAAGGTGTGCTTCAAATCAACAAATAAGGCCATAAATCATTTACCAAAGAGTCTCAATGGTGATCACAATCCAAACTCCAACAACAATGGGGAACCACAACCAATACCAAATAGTACCAAGTGCCAGTGAATAAATGTCTAAAAAATTGGATCCAATATCGTATTTTAGAGTCACCACGAGTAGGCAGCCCGTGGAACTTTTCCCTAGGAACGATTCGGTCAGTAACAACCGTTGAGCATTAGGGTCACCGGCCTAATCCGGTCTGTTCCCTAATGGCCAGAGTCACCCGCACACAGAGGATTAATTTTCCTGGACTTCCAAAATATGTTCCCATCAATATCCACAAAGTTCTCATCCAAAGATTTTTCAAAGAACAAATGATTTTACCGATACCGCATGCCAATTTAATACGAACAAATATAACAATGTGTTTCCAATTTCAATCATAAATTTTCCAACACAACAATTTAAGGGACACGGGGAAGTTCGAAAATACGTAACATGCTTAACCACTCACCTCGGTCCAAAAGTAATGCAACTCGAGTACGCAAAAGATGCTAACCTGAATAAAAGAACTGTATACGATCACCAAAAATCCCAAATATAATACTACCTAGACTAATAGAAAATTATAGTTTACTAATTAATCCTAGTGCTAAAGTCAATTAAGACCACCAGGAACACCCAACTCTATAACTTCATGTAGAGTAAACTCCTTGATTCCCACGTGGACACCATGGCCGCACACCTCCTGCTCCTTAAAGAATTCACCCAAAACATATTACACTACCTGCACCGCCACACACCACTTCGCCCCACACACAGCACACCGCATGCCGCCACGCACAATCTCGGCATCGATCTGGTCTCGCACCCACATCACAACACAACATCTCCACTACTCCATATAATCTCCCAGTAACTCCTTTGTTCAATAACTTTGCTCTAATCCATGTACAACAAAGAATGGAAAAAGGGACAAGAATAAAGGAAACAAGTGCCGCTTACCCGATCACGAACCAGCCGAACTCAAACTTCTCTGCGGCTTTTGCCTTTCCACACAAAGTTCTCTCAAACTTCTTATCTCAGGCGTTCTCTCCAAATAAAAACCCTACACCGTGAAAATATCTCCTAATTTTCTAAAACTACCCACTACTCCCTATATTATAGCTAATTAGTAAATTAGAATAAGATAGAATGTAATACAATTTATAAAATTACCATACCGCTATTTTACCCAAAATCAATCTCATACCCCAAATATTACAATCGTGTCAACAATATCCATAGCGCGCACAAATAATTAATTAGAACCCAACCATATCACACATATAATAAATGGCGACATAATCAATTAAATAAATAAAAATGCTAGGCCGTAACATAAATAGTAAGAGTAATTTTTAATATTAAAATACTTAAAAAACAACAACATTTTTTTTACTGGGTATCAGGTTATAGGGCATGGGATATTGTTTACCAATTTTTCCCTCGATCGAAATCGACAGAGATTTCGGGAAACAATGCCAACAACAAAAATAAGGACGAATGCGGCTATGTCTTCACAAGACGGATCCGTGGCTCCATGTCGTATTTCAGGACTTCACCGGAGAGAAATGGCGGTCGAGTCAAATGTGAGATTGGTGATATCGATTGGGCGGAGTGGAATGATGGTTTAGTGAAGTGGGGAGGAGCGGAAGAAAAATAACAAATGGACTTTGTTATTTTTCAAGGTAGAATTACAATCAAGAAGGACGGATCCTCGTCAAAAGTAAGAAAATTAAGTTAATCCTACTCCTACTCCTAATTATAACCCGAATGGGTTAGTTGTTCCAAAAATTAAGACAAATAAAGATAGACTTTGATTTATTGGAGAGAGTTTACAATGAGGCATAAAAAGGCTATTTATAGGAAACAACAAATGTGCAGGAAATAACTTCCTAACTTCCCACTACTCTTCATTCTTCTAATTTGCTTCCAAGTGTCCAAATAACTTCCCTTCAACTTCAAAGTGTGTAGGAACGCGCCAAGTGTCCTACATACAAATAACAATAATAAAAGAAATACTAATACTAGTTCTAATATTAATACGAATACTTAATAATAATAAAATAGGAAGCATTATCATAATTGCCACCTTCCGGTCGATCATCGACAGGTGGTGAAATATGGTGTAAACAGATATCAAGGCAGTTTCTTGACAAGGTAAGGGAAGTCACCAAGCTAGCCCTCCAATCAGTCAAGAGGAAGCTTGCCTGTCTTTGCCAAGGAGGCCACCTCATGCGCCACCCGATTCGCCGATTTTCCAACAAAGTCGAAAGAAAATCCCCTGCTCTTGAGCCAAATCTCTGATATCCATACTTATAGTTGCTACTTCCCATGGTGGAACTGATTCAGAAATGCTAAGCATAATCGCCTACTTGTTATCCGATTCTATCACCTCTTGGTAGATCTCCATTGCTTTAACAAGTAAAAACGCTTGCCTGATTGCCAAAGCCTCCAATTGAAAAACTTGAGGCAAACTTCACCTGCTTGGTTAATCCATCCACCAGCTTCCCCTCATGGTTCCTCACCACTATCGCCACCATCCCCACAAATCCATCTTTCTCCACAGTAACATCACAGTTGATTTTGAGACGAGGAGTTTTCAGGCCCTTCGCTAAGGTTATCCATAGGGACAGAAGGATTCACCGAGAAATTAAGAAACTCCATATGGGCTGCCCAAGCTTTACCCATGGTGTCCAAAAGATTTATAGTAACCCCCTAAAAATAAAATCATTTTGAGAGTTCCAGTAATGCCAAGCAATCGCCAATCGAAGCAACCTGACCAATCAACTCTTTACTATCAGGATGGAGAATGGAATTGGCCAAGACCAAGATCCTCCTTGATTCAACAGATTCAGAATTCAATTCCTAGTTCAATTCGACCTCAAAGGCCCAGGGACGATGAAGTTGTATGGGTTATTTTCCCCTACTGGCCATGCTCAACTCCGCAACCTACCCTCCAAATAAAGCGAGGGCTCGGTCGTTGTAAAGCATATTAACCGGTAAGACCGGATCGTTCCCACGAAGAAATCTTTTAAGCGTACTTGGAATAGATGAAATGAAAAAGGTTTCTAGCTTTCAAGCAACCAACTTTGTGATTTTGCTTTGAATGACGAAAATTAACTTGAATTTAAAATAGATTAAGGTGGTCGAGTCAAGAAAGCTCGGTTTACTCATGATTCAGCCAATCAAATGGTTCCTTTATCTAACTAAAGAGTGGACCGAAACCGTCCGGATTCCACTAAAAGCATTAAAGCTGAAGACTACTTGTAACTCGATTCAAAGTATTAATTCAAACTGAACTCATTTAACGCAAGTGAGAGACGAAAAAGGATCGTTCGCACGCGTACGATTTATCAAGCACGTAGCATGGGCCGATAGACCTCATTGATCAAAGAGGCCACCAATCCCATGATCAAATACTAGAAATCATGGGTTAAATTCATTCAATACGTTGAGGTCGAGCTAAAGATTGAGCAGAACTATTTGATCGACTAATTCATCGAATAAACCTCACCCGAGACCGAACCGATTAACTACTCACGCATCGGAAAAAGACTAGAAATTATGGTGAGTATTGAAAACATGATTCACCGATGAACTTGAAAATAGACTTGATGTCTAGTAAGATCCAACGTGTAGCAATACCATTAACAAACAAGATTTAAACAAATAACCCACACTTACTTGAATTTGCAAAGGAATTGAAGACTAAAACTTGAAGAAAGGACTTGAGAGCTCTTGAAAGTGAAAGACTAGAAACTTGTAACGTAATACATAATGGCCATTTTTTTGGCTTACAAAGCTATTTATAAGCCTTACAATCAGCCAATAACTGGAGCAAAAGGCCCCCAAAAATATCCCAAAACCACGCCAAAAAAGGAAACTTTCCATAAAAGGAAAGTTGAAAAGTCAGGCAAAAATATCTTCTGACTGACTAAGTAATCGATACCTTTGTGTTTCCCTTGCCACGATCACAATGTAATCGATACCACTGTGCTTATGTAATCGATACCCTACAGTCTGGAGTCTTCATGGACCAAGATCAAGCCAAGGTATCGATTACATTCTGATTGTAATCGATAACTTCATAACGTAGCATGATGTAATCGATACCCTTGAGGCTGGAGGCTGCTTGGACCAAATTGGGCCAAAGTAATCGATACCAATGTGTTCTGTAATCGATTACTTCTCATTTGGGGTCAAAGGTATCGATTACTTTAGCCTTTGTAATCGATAACCTTTTGAACCACCATCAGATTTTAGTCTTCTGCTCTGCCACCTTGATCTCGACACTACCGAGCATCTCCCGAGGCATCTTCCCTTGACTTCTCGGACTCGGTGGCACACCACCTCGGCCTCGGATTGCTCAATCACCCTCGAGGGCTGTACTTGGTGCCAAATCATGCCTTAATTGCACGTTTTCCTACAAAACTCAACGAATACCTTTACAAGCAAAATCGAGCTAAAAACGTAAATAAAACATAAATAAGCTATGAACTACGGGACTAACGCACCAAATATTAGCAATATTGGGTGCTCATCAGGCCAATACAATACTAAGCACGTTTTTGCTGGTAGAAGCAGAAGGGCTGATGCATTGCTGGCTTGTATTGAGGATAATGTCAGACTTTGTGAGTGGACTTGGGTGCATTTCCCCCACTCCTTTGACAACAAACGTTTATAGATTTCCCCAAGTCAATCACTTAATTTTGTGCAGTCTCTGGAATATTTCAAGCAAAGTTTTTGGTACTTAATTTTGTAGTTTTTTTTTGCCAGATTGTAGTGAGGAGTTTCCTTTGTAAAGACTTTGTATAGTGGGTTGATCTCCCCTTGTTTTTGTGTTGGTTGGTATAAAATGCAAGACTTTGCAAAAAAAAAAAAAAAAAAACTCTTTACTATCGTTTATAGATTTCCCCAAGTCAATCACTTGGGAGGTCCATTTAAGAGTAGCAGGCCCCCTTCCACAATCAAGATTCACACGGGCACCAAACCACACCGCTCTCGCCCACAAACAATCAAAAAGCAAATGTTCAATCCATTTTGAAGCTCCATTACAAACTAGGCACAAAGCCGACCGCCCACAACTTCTTCTAAAAAGATTTTCTTTTGTTGCCAGGATTTTTTTACACACCTTCGATCATAACTTCTCAGCTAGTGACATGCAATAAAAGAGCAAATGAAATAATATTATGGATGGTGAATATTTCCCGAATCCTATAGCACATGAATTGCATGCGTGTAGTCCATCAATTTCCACATTTGGGTTGTGGATTCCACTATCTCATGCTAAAAAAAGAAGAGGATAAGAGGCAACAATGATTGTTCAAATGTATTTTCTGGTTATGCATTATAGCTTTTAATTTATGTATATCATTTTTGCTAACCTCAACTCACTAGGTAATGGATAATCTAGACATAATAACAAGAAAATTAGATGCGTGTATTATGAGTGTCTTGTGGGGTTGTTTCTTGGGATGAAAAGAACAAGAAGTTAGATACGTTTTTTAACTATTGAGATATATTTTAGGATGTTTTGGGATCATTACAATTGGCCACCATTATCGCAGAGTGGAAGTGTGATTGTAGAGGAGGTAAAGTGATGGTGGTGTAGGTGGTCAAGTGATCATAGTGGTGGAAGGATTGTGTTACGGCAACATTGTTGGTGGCGGAGAGGTGGTAGTGCTCCCATGATCTTTTTAATGGTTTGTTTTCTACCAATTTTTAATAAACTAAAATTTCATTATTTTTATGAATACATTCTACTACTCCCTCCGTACAAAAAAGAACGACAATTTTTGAAACTCGTGTCGTTTTTCGTCACTTATATCTTTCAATCAATAATATTTTTCACGAGTTTGAAAATTTTGTATAATAGAACTAATTGAGAACTATCAAACAAGATCTATATTGCATATTTTTTGAGATTCGTATTGAAAGATATAAGTAATTGAAATTCACATAAATAGCAAAAATTGACATCCAATTTGGGATGGAGGGAGTATCTTTTAATACTTTAAAAACCCTTTTTGTCGACATATAACAGGTCTTTATCCATTTTAAAATGAAGGCGACGCCAGCGTTAATTACAGGAACGATTTACTTTTGGACTCACTAAGGGTAAAATAGTCATATCATTTGGTATACAAGCAATATTGGATCCAAAATCGAAGTTCGGAGGTGTTCAGGAGAAGCCCGCAAAATTTGACAAATTTTTCATCTTCAATGCGCCTGTGGCGCATCTTATTGTGCCCGGGGCTCAGGAGATGGCGCCTAGGTGCGGCGCTCTCAAACTCCAAAATTTTTCAAAATTTCCAATCTTGTTCTGGACTGTCACACCCTCGATTTTCAACATAATTATAAAGAATTTTCATAAATAAAACCTCACACTATTCCGTACGATTCCCAAAATAATATAGCATTTTTCATTTCCATCATCTCATTCCAAACATCCAAGGGTTTCCAAAATATTACAACTTTGGCTTCGTGGCCCGAATTAACTTAAATATCAAATATTCGTAAGCTAAAGGTTCACAACATTTTTATGCCAAAGAATTATCAAATGAAGTTACAATTTCGTCTTCTCAAAAAAATGAATTACAAAGATGACTCGGTAACTCCTCTATGTTAGCCTTCAAAACGGTGTCCACAACCAAGCACACAAATATGCCGCTACCGCCCTGGGTTAATACCTGAAAATGATGGAAGGTCTGAGCTACACTAGCCCCGTAGAAATCTTTAGTCTAACAGTGTATGCAAATGAAATGTAGGAGTGAAGAATAGACGGACAATTTTATCAAAACCGAATAATGATCAATGACGGAGATTTAACGTCAACACTTCCTTTCTAAACCAATCACATGATTCAATAAGCAGCCCTTTTCAAAAATCACCAAAAACCAAAATGTGTCTCGTTTAAGTGTCACGAGCCGAAGCTCCTGCCGGGCCAATTAAAGGACCCCGATGTCCTCTGCCAGGCACCTTACCCATAGGGAGGTCCTGAAATATCAGTTACGAGCTTATAGCTCCTGCCGGGCCAATTAAAGGACCCTGATGTCCTCTGTCAGGCACTCACCCGTCGATGAGTCCTGAATATTCTCGTCGTGTCCGTAAAGTATCAAAATTCATTTCACCATTTTGGAAATACTATTCAGAATGCAACTGTGTTTCATAAGGAGTTTCAGAAAAAAAAAAAAAAATCATGTTTAACAAAGTTCTAAAATCATGGTTATGTTCGATGATGTCAAAATGCATGGGTGACCAAGTTAAAGATCATTATAATAATGTTTAAATAGGCTTGGAGTAATCAAAGCCCAAAATGGGAATGAAGGTATCAATAACACGTGGGAACCAGAGTTGGCAAAACCGAGCAATTTCGAGGTGTTATCGATAACAGCGGAATGGAAGTATCGATAACATATGGTCGGGATAAAACAAGTCAGAGAGTTATCGATAACAGAAGTAAAGGTATCGATAGCTTATGGGTTATGGTCATTCCAGACGCAAGGGTAGCGATAACAAATGCTAGGGATATCGATAACATTGCGTTTTTTGGGTTTTGGGACAAAGTGTTATCGATAACAAAGGAAGTGTTATCGATAACGATGGGTTTCGAGCTGATTTTTGACAGACAAACATGGGTTGTTCAACAACGACAACGTCAACAACAACAACAACGATCCAAGGCACAAATCAAGCTTCAAGAAACACATCATAAACATATATTGCAAGTTAGAACCTCCTACCTCTAGATTCAAGAACGAAATCAACGAACCCTCCAAGCCCTAACTCCAAACTTCGAATACGGGAGGGATACACCTCCACCGCGCTCAAACCCAAGCAATACGAACTAAGATACACGAAGGAGTGAAGAATTTAAGGTTGTTTTACGTGGGTTTTGGGTGAGAGCAAGTGAGAGAGTGACGGAGCCGAGAGAGGAGAGAAAGAACGGGAGAGTGGGAGTGGAGAATGGGAATTTTAATTCCCTGCATACATACACCAGACTTAAACACAAGGCACAAATCACACACTCACCCCTCAAATGCAACATTTGACACATTAGTCCCAATTCTCGATATTCCAAATCAATCTCATCCTTTTATTTCTTATAAAACATTTAAATAAATTTTACGAATTTACGGGTCTTTACATGGACGCTCTCGAACTCCGATTTTCACAAGGTTTGAACTGTTAGAAAGCTTGTTAAGTTTATTTTCTAACCCAACTAGTTTTGATCCAAAGTTATTTGTCCTAAAAAATGTGACTATTTTACCTCCAGTGAGTAAAAAAATAAATCATTCTGTAAAACGTTTGTATCTCCTTTATTTTAAACCAGACCGAAACCAATTTTATATCGATAAAAAGGGTATTCGACGTATTAAAAGATGGTTATATCGAACCATAAAAATAATAGATTTTGGTTTATAAAAAGTTGGTCGAAAGTAGACTAATTCAAAGATAGTCAGAGCCACTGAGGCTAAATCACATTTTCAAGTCTCTCAACTCATTCTAAGTTGCATTCGATAATTCCATTCAAGCTCTAAGGTACTATTTTATTTCTTAAGAGTTCTAGAGAATTCATAAGGCTTTCCACAATTCATTGAAGCACATAAAAACTGCTTAATCATCGGGATAATCCTAAGAAGTACGCTTGATAGGGCTTACACATTTAAAACCCCAAATTTTGGTGTCCATACCACCACTGTTTTGCGGGCATGACTCTTGGGAAAATGTTTTTGGAGTTCTATAAATAATAGAGGACTATCCACATTGGTTTTAATGCATTTTAAGTTCTCTCTTCTCCATCTCCTGTATTTTATACGGGTAATTCAATTCATACTTGGCATCCATGTTTTCCACCGATAGTGTAACGTAGAGACAAACTGTAAGATTTGTGAGTTGTAGCTTGCAATTGTATTCAGCCGTTAGAACTTATACGAAAGGAAGCAAATATGGACGTAGAACAGATGTCGTGCCGCTTATCCATCTCACATACTATTTCTCCCTACTCTACGAAAGAATTAAACTTGAACGCACTACTACAATAATAGATATATATCACACTAAGGAAATTCACAAAAATCACGGTTTTCAGTGAAAACGTGATAAAAGGTGGTACTTAAAATTTTTTATCACAGTTTAAGTCCAAAACTGAGATAAAAAGTGGATTTTAGCGCGGAATAAAAGATCTCGCTCTTGCGGTGAGATAAAAGAAAAATAACCTCACCCTTGCGGCGTGATAAAAGATTTTAGGGCAGAAAAAAATGAGATAAAAGATCTCACTCTTGTGGCGAGATAAAAGAGAAAAGATCTCACCCTTGTCGTGTGATAAAAAGGAGAAAAGATCTCACTTTTGTGGCGTGATAAAAGATTTTAGGGCGAAAAAGAATGAGATAAAAGATCTCGCTCTTGTGCCGAGATAAAAGAGAAAAGACCTCACCCTTGTAGTGTGATAAAAAAAACTTTAGCGCGAAAAAATGCGATATAAATGATCTCACTCTTGCGGCGAGATAAAAAGCCTACCCATTTAGGCGTGTGGTCTGAATTTTCATGGGGCGAGCTAGTACTCATTTAGGCGGGTTTCGAAAAGTTATGAAAGAAAAACGATGTCGTTTAAGGACTTTGGAAAAGAAGATCGGAGCAACATTCTCCGGTGTGAAGCAACTGTTGCCGTGGGTGAAGCAACTGTTCTTCTCCGGCTTGATCGATCCATTTTTCTTAACATTTTTCTCCATTTTGGAGATAAGTTGGTGTGCAGGACTGTAGGAATAGAATTAAGGTCACCGAGAAAGAGAAGGAAGTTTGTTTGATGGGTTTTGAACCATTCATCTGCTCCCTAGTAAAAGAGTAAAGTTGGATTGAAAAACCAAAAATCAGTGGTTTTGAACCCACGAATAATGAGGATTAACAACACGTGGCAAGAGAGAAACTTCGAGTATTTTGAATATTAAAAATAAATGTTAACTGGATTTTTTAAAATTGTAATAGTCTAATAGAAATTTATATAACGAAAAACAAGGTTATAATTAAATGTATATATATTTTATATTTTTAACGATAAATCCGAAACGGTACCCGATAACATACCGGTACCAGTACGTACCGTTCCAGTGACAAATCTTGTACCATATCCAAAACGATATTCAGAACTTTGGTCCATAATGTTACAATTTGCATGTTGTGATAATTTTCATAAAATTTGCATATATCATGTTAATTGCATTTCAAAAAATTCAGCAAATTTTAAGGGAAAAAAAGTGTTTTCTCACTTTAGGAAGTCAGTATAAATATTTTTGTTTTCCAATTGTAACAGAAGTTTTTGGCTAACTTAGTGGTAAGGGCTTGAGAAATCAATCAAGGAGCATGGGTTCAAAACTTGGGAATGAAAAGAAAAGAAGGTCTAATAGATACAAAGAAAAGATCACGAATCATCTCAATTTATGGTGTGATTATTTTGAACTTTCAATCACGGTTATAGACCGTGATCTAAAGTGACAAGCCCAAGAAAAACAATCACGGCTTATAACTGTGATAAAAGAGAAACGATCTCGGTTTATAACTGTGATAAAAGATTGTGACTTACAATCACACTCAAATCTATCACGGTAGCAAGAGTGTGATGGAAAATTTACAATCACAGCCAATTGCTGTGATCTTTATGGTTTATTGTAGTAGTGACGGGGCCAAAACCTAGACTAGCATTAAAGTTTGCTTTTGTGAGAGAGCTTATCCATCAGTTCTCAACCCACCCAACCCCTCTTTTTTTTAAACCGACAATCATGCATTTAAGGCCAAAAGAAAAACTATAAAAGCTTAAAAATACAAAGCTGAACAAGGAGGATTAGTGAACCCTCCAATCAATCAAGAGGAAACTTGCCCGTCTTTGCCAAGGAGGCCACCTCATGCGCCATCCAATTTGCCAATCTTCTAACGAAGTCGAAAGAAATCCCCTGCTCTTGAACCAAATCTCTGATATCCATACTTATAGTTGCTACTTCCCATGGTGGAACTAATTCAGAAACGCTAAGCATAATCGCCTCCTTGTATCCGATTTTATTACCACTTGGTTGATCCGCATTGCTTTAACAAGTAAACAGGCTTGCCATATATCCAAAGCCCCCCCTTGAAAAATTTGAGGCAAACTTCACCTGCCTGGTTAATCCATCCACCAGCTTCCCCTCATGGTTCCACACCACTACCACTACCAGTACCACCACCATCCCCACAAATCCATCTTTCTCCACAGCAACATCACAGTTAATTTTGAGAGATTTAAAGTCCGGATCCTTCCACAAAGAGTTTTTAGGCCCATGGCTAAGGTTATCCATAGGGACTGAAGGATTCACCGAGAAATTAAGAAACTCCATATGGGCTGCCCAAGCTCTGCCCATGGTGTCCAAAGGGTTTACAGTAACCCCCTAAAAATAAAATCATTCCGAGATTTTCAGATATGCCAAGCAATCGCCAATCGAAGCAACCCAACCAATCAACTCTTTACTATATATCCTTTATAGATTTCCCCAAGTCAATCACTTGGGATGTCCATTTATGAGCAGATGTTTGAGGCCCCCTTCCACGATCAAGATTCTCATATGAACCAACCACAACGCTTTCGCCCACGAACAATCAGAAAGTAAATGTTACTCCATTACACTCTAGGCACAAAGCCAACCGCCCACCACCTCTTCTAAAAAGATTTTCCTTTCTTGGCAGGATGTTTTTACCCACCTTCGATCCTATAGCACATGAATTGCATGCATGTAGTCCATCGATTTGCACATTTGAGTTTTGGATTCCTCTATCTTATGCTAGGTTCAGGCCATCCCTTAGTGACCAAAGTTCAGCTGCAATCATATTTATTTATGTTTCTTGTTTATGCGTTATAGCTTTTAATTTATGTGTATCAGTATTGCTAACTTGTGGGGTTGTTTTGTTGGGATGAAAAGAACAAGTTAGATAAGTTTCTTAATAGTTTAAGATATTTTAGGATGTTTTGAGATCATTACAGTAGGCTACAATTATCACAGAATGGAAGTGTGGTGGTAGAGGTGGTGAAGTGATGGTGGTGTAGGTGGTCAAGTGATCATGGTGGTGGAAGGATTGTGTTACAGTGACATTGTTGATGGCGGAGGGGTGGTAGCGCTCCCATGATATTTTTAGTGGTTTGCTTTCTACCCATTTTTTATAAACTAAACATTATTATTTTTATGATTGGATTCCACTATCTTTTAGTACTTTAAAAACCCACTTTTATCTATATATAATAGTCTTTATCCATTTTAAAATGAAGCTGATGCCAACATGTTGTTGGAATGATTTACTTTTTTGACTCACTAAGGGTAAAAAAGTCATATCATTTGATATACAAACAATATTGGATCCGAACTACTTTGGTTAGAAAGTAGACTCAACAAGCTTTTTAATGGTTTAAACCTTGTAAAAATTAGAATTCGGAAGTGCTCGGGAGAAGCCTGCAAAATTTGAAAAATTATGGATCTTCGATGCGCCTGAGGCGCATCTTATTGCGCCTGGGGCACACGAAATGGTGCCTAGGCGCCTTCAAACTCCACAATTTGTCAAACTTTCCAATCATGTTCCGAACGCTCTCAAACTCCGATTGTCGCAAGGTTTGAACCGTTAGAAAGCTTGTTAAATCTATTTTCTAACCCAAAAAGCTTTGATCCAACGTTATTTGTACATAAAAAGATGTGACTATATTACCCTCAGTGAGTCAAAAAATAAATCATTTTGTAAAACACTCGTATCTCCTTTGTTTTAAACTAGACATAAACTTACTTTATATCGATAAACCGGGTATTCAACGTTCTAAAAGATGATTGTATCTAACCATAAAATAATAAATTTTAGTTTATAAAAAGTTGGTTGAAAGTAGTCTAATTCAAAGATTGTCGGAGCCACTGAGGCTAAAACACATTTTTATGCCCCTTCCACTCATTCTAAGTTCCATTCAATACTCCCATTCTAGCTCTAAGGTACTCTTTTATTTCTTAAGAGTTCTAGAGAATTCGTAAGGCTTTCCACAATTCATCAAAGCACATAAAAATTGCTTAATCATCGGGATAAGCCTAAGAAGTATGCTTGACAGGGATTATACATTCAAAAACCCAAATTTTGGTGTCCATACCACCACTGTTTTGCGGGCGTGACTCTTAGGGAAAATATTTTTGGAGTTCTATAAATAATACTCCCTTCATCCCTTTTTTAGAGTCCAGTATTCCATTTTGAGCTGTCTTTTAATAAGTGTCCATTTTGTAAAGTTAGTAGGTAAAAGTTGGTGAATTTTCCATTTTGGCCCTAAAAGTAGATTCCATTTTGAAAGGTAAAAGTTGGTGAATTTTCCATTTCCATAGAGGATAAGGAGGGAAAGTGGAGGTAAAAGTTGATGTGAAAGGTATAATGATGATGTCTTTTTAATAAGTTGAAATTACAAAGCAGAACACTTAAAAAGGGACGGAGGGAATAGAGGACAATTGACATTGGTTTTAATTCATTTGAAGTTCTCTCTTCTCTATCTCCTTTATTTTATATGGGCAATTCTATTCATATTTGGCATCCTTGTTTTCCACCGATAGTGTAACGTAGAGACAAACTGTAAGATTTGTGAGTTGTATCTTTGAATTGTATTCACCCATTAGAACTTATGCGAAAGGAAGCAAATATGGCTGTAGGACAGATGTCGTGCCTCTCATCTTCTCACAGACTATTTCTCCCAACTCTACTTATGTAAGTATCTTTGATTATTTGTGTTCATGATTTTATTGTTTTATGATTATGATGGAATAAATCCCCAACAATCTGAAGCCCTTCGATTCCTTTATCAAGAAGAGTCTCTGATACATATAACAAAAATGGAGAAATGGTTCTAAACGTATTCTGTGGCCTTGATGAAGTTCCAGTGGTATTACTTTGTTATGTATCTTGATATTTTGTGACATTAATCACAATTGGCCGGATATGAAACATTGTTGGTGATGGAGGGTTGGTAGCGCTCCCATGATCTTTTTAGTGGTCCGTTCTCTACCAATTTTTCATAAACTAAAACTTTATTATTTTTATGACTTGATTCTACTATCTTTTAGTTCTTCAAAAACCCTCTTTTAACGATATATAACAGGTCTTTATCGATCCATTTTAAAATGAAGGTGATGCTAGCATTAATTACAGGAACGATTTGCTTTTCGACTCACTAAGGGTTAAATAGTCATATCATTTGTTACACAAACAATATTGGATCCGAACAACTTGGGTTAAAATTACACTAAACAAGCTTTCTAATGGTTCAAACTTTGCGAAAGTCAGAGTTCGGATGTGTTCGGGAAAAGCCCGCAAAATATGACATTTTTGATCTTCAATGCGCCTGAGGCGCATCTTATTGCGCCCGGGGCGCAGGAAATTGCGCCTAGGCGGGGCGCCCTCAAACTCCAAAATTTGTCAAACTTTCCAATCTTGTTCCGGACACTCTCGAACTCCGATTTTTGCAAGGTTTGAACCATTAAAAAGCTTGTTAAGTCTATTTTCTAACCCAAGTAGTTTTGATCTAAAGTTATCTGTACCTAAAAAGATGCGACTATTTTAACTTCAGTGAGTAAAAATAAATAAATCATTCTATAAAACGTTTGTATCTCCTTTATTTTAAACCAGACTGAAACCTATTTTATATCGATAAAGAGGGTATTCAACGTATTAAAAGATGGTTGAATCGAACCATAAAAATAATAGATTTTGGTTTATAAAAAGTTGGTTGAAAGTAGACTAATTCAAAGATTGTCGGAGCTACTGACGCTAAAACACATTTTCACATCTCTCAACTCATTCTAAGTTGCATTCAATACTTCCATGCCAGCTCTAAGGTACTCTTTCATTTCTTAAGAGTTCTTGAGAATTCACAAGGCTTTCCACAATTCGTCAAAGCACATATCCACAATTCGTCGAAGCACATGAAAACTGCGTAATCATCAGGATAATCCTAAGAAGTGCGCTTGACAGGGGTTATATACATTTAAAACCCCAAATTTTGGCGTCCATACCACTATTGTTTTGTGGGCGTGACTCTTGGGAAAATGTTTTTGGAGTTCTATAAATAATAGAGGACCATCCACATTGGCAATTCAATTCATACTTGGCATCCATGTTTTCCACCGTTAGTGCAACGTAGAGACAAATTGTAAGATTTGTGAGTTGTATTTTGCAATTGTGTTCAGTCGTTAGAACTTATATGAAAGGAAGAAAATATGGCTATAGGACAGATGTCGTGCCTCTCATCCATCTCGCAGACTATTTCTCCCTACTCTACGAAAGAAACTGGAATGGGGCCTAAGCCTAGACTAGCATTAAAATTTGCTTTTGTGAGAGAGCATATCCATTAGTTTCTCCCCTTTTTTTTAATCCACCAACCGTGCGTTCAAGGACACAAAAAAGAGCTATCAAAGCTTAAAAAAGACAAAACTGAGCAAGGAGGATCAGCTAGCCCTCTAGTTAGTCAGGAGGAAGCTTGCCCGTCTTTGCCAAGGAGGCCACCTCATGTGCCACCCGATTCACCAATCTTCTAACTAAGTCGAAAGAAATCCCCTACTCTTGAGCCAATCTCTGATATTTATACTTATAGTTGCTACTTCCCATGGTGGAACTGATTCAGAAATGCTAAGCATAATCTCCTCCTTGTTATCTGATTTTATCGCCGCTTGGTTGATCCATATTGCTTTAACAAGTAAACACGCTTGCCGGATTACCAAAGCCTCCCCTTGAAAAACTTGAGGCAAACTTCACCTGCTTGGTTAATCCATCCACCAGCTTGCCCTCATGGTTCCTCAGCACTACCGCCACCATCCCCGTAAATCCATCTTTCTCCACAGCAACATCACAGTTGATTTTGAGAGAATTACAAAGTCTGGAGCCTTCCACGAAGAGTTTTCAGGTCCTTCGTTAAGGTTATCCATAGGGACAGAAGGATTCACCGAGAACTTAAGAAACTCCATATGGTCTGCCCAAGCACTGCCCATGGTGTCCAAAGGGTTTATAGTAACCCCCTAAAAATAAAATCATTCTGAGAGTTCCTGATATGCCAAGCAATTGCCTATTGAAGCAACCTGACCAATCAACTCTTTACTATCAGGATGGAGAATGGAATTGGCCAAGACCAACATCCCCATTGATTCAACAGATTCAGAATTCAATTCCTAGTTCAATTCAACCTCGAAGGGCTAGAGAAGATGAAGTTATATGGGTTATTTCCCCTACTTGCCAATACAATACTAAGCAAGCATACTTGGGAGGCTCTTAGTCACAGAGGAGGGACAATTCAGTGGGCTTCAATAGTGTGGTTTTCCAGAAGTGTTTCAAGGTGGTCATTTATTTTATGGTTACTTGCTTGAAGAAGTTTGCTATAAAGAAGAGACTTTGTAGATGGGGGATGACGATTGATCCTGGTTGTATGTTGTGCTCTCAAAGTGATGAAACGTTGCAACACCACTTCTTTGAATGTAGCTATTCCAGCAGCATTTGGAAGGTTATCGCTAACAAATTCAAAATTCAAAGAAATCCGGATATGTGGGATTGTGACGTCCCACTTTTTTAGTTAAAAATAATAATAATATTTTTGACACAAATAATTAAATCTTTCATTTTTCTTTTTCAAACTTCTTGCTAATAAAAAAAGAAGAAGAAGAAGAAGAAGAAGAAGAAGAAGAAGAAGAAGAAGAAGAAGAAGAAGAAGAAGAAGAATAATGTTGGGTTGATTGTGTAATTAGACTAGATAAGTTTTAAGTTTTATTGGAGTGAGGAAACGTTTGAGGTAGGGTTATATTTGTGAAGTGGGTTGCTACAGCTTAAGAGAGAAAATTGAAATAGGTTTTCTTTCGCTTAGACGGCGAAGTAGAAGCCGCAAGGTTTTGATCGAGTTTGACTGCTAATCAAGTAATCAATATTCATTCTGTTTCATCTCCTTTTCTTCGTACAGTGGCGTTTGGTGGTGGATGAGTATCCATGACAGTGGGATTACTTATATATATATGAGGGTTTGATTGGGTTATTGTATGAGAGAGAAGGGGGTGCGTGCATGTGTGGTGCTCTATGTATGTGCCGTGTGTGAATTAGGAAGGAGAAATTGGTGGTGGACAAATGGTGTGACGCTGTTACGTGGTTAAAAGCATGAGGTTCTACTGACTTGGTTTAGATCTAGGTTCATGTACATAATAAATGGTATTGCTAGGTTTGTATAAGCAATGTCATTATATTTCAAATAGGCAGTGATTTCATACGTTGAAATTTTGTACAGGTTAATCCTTTTTGCGTGCTCGAGTTGCATTATCTTTGGACTTAAGGTGAGTGGTTAAGCATGTGATCCCTTCTTTTGGAATCCTCTTGAGCCAATCTATTCTTGACAATTCGTATTCGTTGTAATCCGATAAATATTAATCTTGTTCTTTGCTCTCATAATTATTGACAATTGACGTACCCTTTGGCATACAAGGTTAATTGAGACTATTTGTGATTGATCGACTGTCCTTACTTTTATTGTCGTCGATTCGTTGACTCCATCATATTATTGTGACTCTGCAACGACACGGAGAATATTCCTGGTGCAGGTGACTCCGGTTCGCCGTTGTTCTTTTGTGTTTGGGACCATAGGTTATGTTTATATTTGTGAAAGTCCAAGGAAAAAACCCGTGAAATATCGTGGTGACTTTGGCCACTAGGGAAAAGACTTGTGAAATACCCTGTGACTCTAGTGCTCAACGGATAGGGAAAAGACTTGTGAAATACCCTATGACCCTATTCCGGATCGGCTTAGGGAAAAGGTCCCAGGCGCCATCCTGTGGTGACTCTAAGTACGGTGTTGGATCCAACGGGCGAAGCCCTGAGAAAATTTTTGGCATTTGGTAATTGGTAATTGGAAATTGGTAATTATGGTTCCCACTTTGGTTTATACTTCCCTTATCGTTGTTCGTTGTTCGGATATTATTGGATTCATTGATTGGTATAATTATTGTGGTGATTCGATTGTTGTTGCTATTCGTTAGTCCGTTATTCATCTTGTGGATACTATTTGTTGAGTTGTTGAACCGTTTGTTCAGTATTTAGTTTGTTGATAGTATTTGTTGAACTATCTATCTCCCTTATTAATTTGAAACCACTTCTTTAGAACCCTCCTTATCGTTCGTTCAAAAGTATGCCACTTTGTATTATCACCCTTAGCATGCTTAACTACTCACTGAGCTCGTCAGCTGACGGATTTATTCCACATTTTTTTCAGGTTAGTTCATGGAGCATTGTAGTGGACTCTGTGGCGTTGTCAGGACCTTGTGTTTGGACCTCTAGGGTGTTTGCATTTTTATTTCTTTTATCGTGTCAAACCGCATCCGCACTATTATTTATTAGCTTCCGCACTTTTATTAATTGGCATATCATTGTGGAATTTGGAGATTGGAAAGTATTGGATATCATGTCATCTGCTTTAATAAAAATATTGGTTTCGTGTCGCACAATTATTGTAATAAAATATCTAGTTTTTCTCTTATTAGTTTTGGATTGTAAAAAGTATTTTAATTAGGCTTCGTGTCCCATGATTGCATCATGGTACATGGCCGGTCATGCTCGCGGATTTGGGGTGTGACAGGGATAGTGTGAAATTAAGTGGACTATTAATCATTGTAAGGGTATGAGCTTCAGTTCTTTTTTGTTCAAGCTAGTCTTGGTGGCTGGGGTCTAGATGGATAGAAAGAAACTCTCGAGTTTTTGCCAGTAGAAGTAGAAGGGCCGATCCAGTATTGGCTTGTATTGAGGATAATGTCAGACTTCGTGTGTGCACTTGGGAGCATTTCCCCCACTCCCTTGAGAACCAAAGACTATGCAGTCTCTGGAATATTTCAAGCAAAGTTCTTGGTACTTAATTTTTGTAGTTTTTTTGGCAGATTGTAGTGAGGAGTTTCCTTTATAAAGATTTTGTACAGTGAGTTGATCTCCCATTGTTTTGGTGTTGGTTGGTATAAAAGGCGCAACTTCGCAAAAAAAAAAAACTCTTTACTATATATCCTTTGTAGATTTCCCCATGTCAATCACTTGGGACGTCCATTAATTTAAGAGCAGGAGGCCCCCTTCCACGATCAAGATTCACATGGGAACCAAACAACACCGCTCTTGCCCAAAAACAATCAAAAAACAAAGGGGTACTTAAATAGGGGTCCTCTTCTATGTATATACTTATGTCCTAATCCTGAAGGGTTTAAAAACTTATGTTGCCATCCTGAAATTTAAATAATACCCATATTACCCTTAATATTTGATTTACCATAAAAATTCACTAAACAAACGTGAATAGGTAATATCTCTTAACTAACAGAAAAAACTTGTTTGGGATTAGGATTAGTTGTAGATAATTATTATCCACATATAACTTTGTTTGCATAGGTCCCATCATCCCATCCCCAATTACTCTACGGTTTCCAATCCGTATATAACTCATCGTTCAAAAAGAAAAGAAATAGGACTGGGGGGAAGTAAAAAGACGACAGAAAAAGAAGGGGAATCGGAAGAAAGGACGGCCGGTCCAATTCATTCGGCCATCTCGTCGGCAGTAGCATCCCATTCTAGAGGAGTGAAGGAAACCCTGAACGAAAACCCCCCATCCCGTTTGTTTGGCAATCTCTGATCGACATATGTATCATAAAATTGTGCCGAAGAACTACATTAAACTGAAATGATGACAAAATTCGAAAGAAACCAAAATACGCATACAGAAAATATGACAAAATTTTTGAAATCATCATAAAACATAAAAAATCATGATCACGTATCGTAAAATTGTGCTGACGAAAATACATTAAACCACAATAATGACAAAATTTGGAAAAACCGAAATACACATCGAAATCATGACAAAATTTGTGAAATCATCATAAAATATAAAAAAAAATCATGAACATGTATCGTAAAATCGTCCTGACAAAACTAAAATAAACAGAAATCATGACAAAATTTGGAGAAATTGAAACACATACACCAAAATCATCACAAAAAATAGTGGCTTATTTGCACTTTTTCCTCTTAATTCCTTGCCGTCAATGAGAAGCCAACTGCTAACTGGCGTTGGTGTGCTAGTAAATCAGGCACCCAGCCATGGTGCCCCCTTCAGCCTTTTACCTCTTAGTTCCTTATCTCGTTTTGCTATCTAGTTTGATTCTGTAAGAGATCATCAGTTTTGGGAATGACAGATTGCTTGTTTATTGGAGATATAATAGGAACAGAATTTGTTTGTGTTGTTTTCATATGGGAACATCCCTATAATTATGGAGAACTGGAAACGTCCTCCTCCCTCAATATACGGCATATTCAAATATTAAATACACAATATCTATATTAATATAAAACTAGGGGTATAATGGGACAACAAAGCATTTTGAGGATGAGAACATAAGTATTTAAAATTATCAGGATGGACACCTAAATAAGTATTCTAAATAGGATGCCTATTTAATTTCTTCAAAAAAAAAAATGTTCAATCGATTCTAAAGCTCCATTACAAACTAAACTAGCCACAAAGC
This sequence comes from Rhododendron molle, assembly GCA_025413875.1. Taxonomy (NCBI): domain Eukaryota; kingdom Viridiplantae; phylum Streptophyta; class Magnoliopsida; order Ericales; family Ericaceae; genus Rhododendron; species Rhododendron molle. The sequence goes on from CM046393.1 coordinate 3,412,587, forward strand.
CAACCGCCCACAACCTCTTCCAAAAAGATTTTCTTTTGTTGCCAGGATTTTTTTACACACCTTCGATCATAACTTCTCAAGTAGTGACATGCAATAAAAAACCAAATGAAATAATGGATGGTGAATATTTCCTGAATCCTATAGCACATGAATTGTGTTCATGTAGTCCATCAATTTCCACATTTGGGTTGTGGATTCCACTATCTCATGCTAAAAAAAGAATAGGAATCGAGTGAAGTAGAAATCAACAACAATAGAGGCAACAAAGAGTTGTCCACATGCCTGTTCTGGTTATGCATTATAGCTTTTAATTTATGTATATCATTTTTGCTAACCTCAACTCATTAGGTAGTGGATAATCTAGACTTAATAACAAAAAAACTAGATGCATTTATTATGAGTGTCTTCTCGGGTTGTTTCTTGGGATGAAAAGAACAAGAAGTTAGATACGTTTCTTAACTATTGAGATATATTTTAGGGTGTTTTGAGATCATTATAGTTGGCCACCATTATCGCATAGTGGAAGTGTGGTGATAGAGGTGGTGAAGTGATGGTGGTGTAGGTGGTCAAGTGATCCTAGTGGAGGAAGGATTGTGTTACGGCAACATTGTTGGTGGCGGAGGGGTGTTAGTTCTCCCATGATCTTTTTAGTGGTCTGTTTTCTACCAATTTTTCATAAACTAAAACTTCATTATTTTTATGGATGGATTCAACTATCTTTTAGTACTTTAAAAACCCTCTTTATCGATATATAATAGGTCTTTATACATTTTAAAATGAAGGTGATGCCAGCATTAATTACAGGAACGATTTACTTCTTGACTCACTAAGGGTAAAATAGTCATATCATTTGGTATACAAACAATATTGGATCTGAACTACTTGGGTTAAAAAGTAGACTCAACAAGCTTTCTAACGGTTCAAACGTTGAGAAAATCGAAGTTCGGAAGTGTTCGGGAGAAGCCCGCAAAATTTGACAAATTTTTAATCTTTGATGCGCCTGAGGCGCATCTTATTGCGCCCGTGGTGCCCTCAAACTGCATAATTTGTCAAACTTTTCAGTCTTGTTCCGGACACTCTCGAACTCCGATTTTTGCAAGGTTTGAACCGTTAGAAAGCTTATTAAGTCTATTTTCTAACCCAAGTAGTTTTGATCCAAAGTTATTTGTACCTAAAAAGATGCAACTATTTTACCTTCAGTGAGTAAAAAAATAAATCATTCTATAAAACGTTTGTATCTCATTTATTTTAAACCAAACCGAAACCTATTTTACATCGATAAAAAGGGTATTCGGCGTATTAAAAGATGGTTGTGTTGAACCATAAAAATAATAGATTTTGGTTTATAAAAAGTTGGTCGAAAGTAGACTAATTCAAAGATTGTCGGAGCCACTGGGACTAAAACACATTTTCACATCTCTCAACTCATTCTAAGTTGCATTCCATACTTTCATTCTAGCTCTAAGGTACTCTTTCAATTCTTAAGAGTTCTAGAGAATTCATAAGGCTTTCCACAATTCGTCGAAGCACATAAAAACTGCTTAATCATCGGGATAATCCTAAGAAATACGCTTGACAGGGCTTATATACATTTAAAACCCCAAATTTTGGTGTCCATACCACCACTGTTTTGCAGGCGTGACTCTTGGGAAAATGTTTTTGGAGTTCTATAAATAATAGAGGACCATCCACATTGGTTTTAATGTATTTTATGTTGTCTCTTCTCTATCTCCTTTATTTTATACGGGCAATTCAATTCATACTTGACATCCATGTTTTCCACCGATAGTGTAACGTAGAGACAAACTGTAAGATTTGTGAGTTGTGTCTTGCAATTGTATTCAGCCATTAGAACTTATATGAAAGGAAGCAAATATGGCTATAGGACAGATGTCGTGCCTCTCATCCATCTCACAGACTATTTCTCCCTACTCTACTTGTCTAAGTAGTAGCTTTGATTTTTTGAGTTCATGATTTTAGTGTTTCTTGTCATTTCTGATTGTTAGTGTTTTATGATTATGATGGAATAAATCCCAAACAATCTAAGGCCATTCGATTCCTTTATGAAGAAGAGTCTCTGATACATATGACAAAAATGGGGAAATGGTTCTAAACGTATTCTGTGGCCTTGATGAAGTTCCATTGGTATTACTTTGTAATGTATCTTTATGTTTTGTGACATTAATCACAATTGGATATGAAACACATACACAAATAACATTTCAAGGAAAAATTGAGTATGATTAGGCCTGGAGCGTTTACAAAATACAAAGTGTTGATTTATTAGAGCGAACAAGCTTGAAGCTCGCTATGTCAAGGCCCCGGACTACCAAAAGGGAGGGGCCACTCCACAGCTTGCTTCAAGTGCAGGGAGCGACAAGGAGGAAGGGGGGTTGTTGCGAGGATTGTGGGTTGAGCAAGACACTCACCTAATCCAACTCGCGACTCGCCAAAAATCCCGAGAGAAACCCATGGTCTCTTGGCTACTGATTTGTCCGTGTTAATGTAATTGTGATGTGCATCTAGCTAGTTGTATCAATTGGGTATCCGCAGAAGACTTAATTTGTACGTAGCCAAAATAACTTGTTGCTCCAACGTACTCCGTTTTGGAGGTTGCAATCGAAAAGTTGGATAATTGATCTTTACATCTTTATTCAAAATGTTTACGTATTGAAAGAACGGCGAAGGAGGAAAAACATAGGTGGCACACCTTATTTTGATAACTACACTTCAATATTTGTCATTTTAGTGATCATATCATGCATATTTTGAACGCTAAAGAATAGATATTGGATGGTGTAAAATAGTAGAGAGCCAAAATAAATTATTTTTCTAAAATTGGACAGCAAGTTGTGATAGTCGACACCTGCTGCCATCAACTTTGGAGAAATCATCTTTCTTTCGCAAGAGATAAGATTATTCACGGAACTTTCAGTTTAGCCATGTTGTACGGCCATTCATTGGAAACTTGTCACCTCACCGAATAGGGACAAAGGCAGAGGGACCATAAATCAAGAGATAATATTCTCCACGAAACATCCATTCAAGCCATGTTGTACAGCCATCCGTTAGCAACTTGGTGGCGGAGAGGTGGTAGTGCTCCCATGATCTTTTTAGTGGTCTGTTTTCTACCAATTTTTCATAAACGAAAACATCACTATTTTTATGGCTGGATTCTACTACCTTTTATTACTTTAAGTACCCTCTTTATCGATATATAACAGGACTTTATCCGTTTTAAAATGAAGGTGATGCTAGCGTTAATTACAGGAACGATTTACTTTTTGACTCACTAAGGGTAAAATAGCCATATCATTTGGTATACAAACAATATTGGATCCAAACTACTTGGGTTAAAAAGTAGACTCAACAAACTTTCTAACGGTTCAAACTTTGCAAAAATCGGAATTCGAAAGTGTTCGGCCGAAGCCCGCAAAATTTGACAAATTTTTGATCTTCATTGGGCCTGAGGCGCATCTTATTGCGTCCGGGGAGCACGAACTAGCACCTGGGCGCGGCGCCCTCAAACTCCATAATTTGTCAAACTTTCCAATCTTGTTTCGAACACTCTCAAACCCCGATTTTTGCAAGGTTTGAACAGTTAGAAAGTTTGTTAAGTCTATTTTCTAACCCAAGTAGTTTTGATCCAAAGTTATTTGTACCTTAAGGCCCCGTTTGATAAATGGATTGGAGGTTGGGATTGGATTATGAAGGTGATGGTATTAGTAATACCTTGTTTGGTAACCAAAAATGGTTCGGACTAGTAGTCCGATGGGATTAATTGAGGGGGTATTAGGGGGTATTGCTAATACCCCGTGGGACTTGGTATTACGGGGTATTAATAATCCAATCCCAACTCCTTCACATTATCAATCCCTTTTCATTACCAATTTCTTCTAACAATCCAATCCCATCATCTAATCCCATCTCAAACAAACATGATATTAATAATCCCATCATCTAATCCCATCCCAAACAAACATACTTATTATCAATCCCATCTCCTTACCAATCCCATCTCCTTACGAATCCCAATCCTAATCCCATCTCCTTACGAATCCCATCCATCTATCACTGTTATCAAACGGGGCCTAAAAGATGTGACTATTTTACCTTCAATGAGTAAAAAGTGGGTCGAAAGTAGACTAATTCAAAGATTGTCGGAGCCACTGAGGCTAAAACACATTTTCACGCCTCTCAACTCATTCTAAGTTGCATTTGATACTTCCATTCTAGCTCTAAGGTACTCTTTTATTTCTTAAGAGTTCTAGAGAATTCCTAAAATTTTCCATAATTTATCGAAGCACATAAAACTCCTTAATCATCGGGATAATCCTAAGAAGTACGCTTGACACAGCTTATACATTTAAAACCCAAAATTTTGGTGTCCAAACCACCACTATTTTGTGGGCGTGACTCTTTGGAAAATGTTTTTGGAGTTCTGTAAATAATAGAGGACCATCCACATTGGTTTTAATGCATTTTAAGTTCTCTCTTCTCTATCTCCTTTATTTTATACGAGCAATTCAATTCATACTTGGCATCCATGTTTTCCATCGATAGTGTAACGTAGAGACAAACTGTAAGATTTTTGAGTTGTATCTTGCAATTGTATTGGGTTATCCATAGGGACAGAAGGATTCACCGAGAAATTAAGAAACTCCATATGGGCTGCCAAGCTCTGCCCATGGTGTCCAAAGGGTTTGTAGTAACCCCTAAAAATAAAATCATTCTGAGAGTTCCAGATACGCCAAGTTATCGCCAATCGAAGCAACATGACCAATCAACTCTTTATATATCTTTTATAGATTTCCCCATGTCAATCACTTGGGATGTCCATTTAAGAGAAGATGTTGGAGGCCCCCTTCCACGATCAAGATTCACACGGGAACCAAACCACACCGCTGTTACCCACGAACAATCAAAAAGCAAATGTTCATTCCATTCGATCTAAAGCTTTATTACAAATTGGGCACAAAGCCGACCGCCCACAACCTGTTCTAAAAAGATTTTCTTTTGTTGCCAGGATGTTTTTACACACCTTCGATCCTATAGCACACGAATTGCATGCATGTAGTCCATCAATTTGCACATTTGGGTTGGGGATTCCACTATCTCATGCTAGGTTCAGGCCTTCCCTTAGTGACCAAAGTTCGGCTGCAATCATATTTATGTTTCTTGTGTACACATTATAGCTTTCAATTTATGGATATCAGTATTGCTAACTTGTGGGGTTGTATCTTGGGATGAAAAGAACAAGAAGTTAGATACCTTTCTTCATAGTTTAAGGTATTTTAGGATGTTTTGAGATCATTACAGTAGGCCACAATTATCGCAGAGTGGAAGTGTGGTGGTAGGGGTGGTGAAATGATGGCGGTGTAGGTGGTCAAGTGATCATGGTGGTGGAAGAATTGTGTTACGGTGACTTTGTTGGTGGCGGAGGGGTGGTAGTGCTCCCATAAATCTTTTTAGTGGTCTGGTTTCTACCCATTTTTTATAAACTTGAGTTTTATTATTTTTATGGTTGGATTTACTCTCTTTTAATATTTTAAAAACCCTCTTTATCGATGTACAATAGTCTTTATCCATTTTAAAATGAAGGTGATGCTAGCATTTTATAGGAATGATTTACTTTTCGACTCACTAAGGGTAAAAAAGTCATATCCTTTGATATACAAACAATATTGGATCCGAACTACTTGGGTTAGAAAGTATACTCAACAAGCTTTTTAACAGTTCAAACCTTGCAAAATTCGGAATTCGTTAGTGCTTGGGAGAAGCTTGCAAAATTTGACAAATTACGGATTTTCGATGTGCCTGAGGAGCATCTTATTGCGCCCGGGGCGCATGAAATGGCGCCCAGGCGCCCTCAAACTCCACAATTTGTCAAACTTTCCTATCTCGTTCTAGACACTCCCGAACTCCGATTTTTGCATGGTTTGAACATTAAAAAGCTTGTTGAATCTATTTTCTAACCCAAATAGTTTTGATCCGAAGTTATTTCTACATAAAAAGATGTGACTATTTTACCCTCAGTGAGTCAAAAAATAAATCATTTTGTAAAATGCTCGTATCTCCTTTATTTTATACCAGATTGAAACTTATTTTATATCTATAAAAAGGGTATTCGACGTATTAAAAGATGATTGTATCAAACCATAAAATAATAAATTTTAGTTTATAAAAAGTTGGTCGAAAGTAGACTAATTCAAAGATTGTCAGAGGCTACTATTATAAAACACATTTTCACGCCCCTTCCACTCATTCTAAGTTCCATTCAACACTCACATTCTAGCTCTAAGGTACTCTTTTATTTCTCAAGAGTTCTAGAGAATTCATAAGGCTTTTCACAATTCATCAAAGTACATAAAAACTGCTTAATCATCGTGATAAGCCTAAGAAGTACGCTTGACAAGGATTATACATTTAAAACAAATTTTGGTGTCAATACCACCACTATTTTACGGGCGTGACTCTTAGGGAAAATGGTCTTGGGGTTCTATAAATAATAGAGGACCATCCACATTGGTTTTAATTCATTTTAAGTTCTCTCTTCTCTATCTCCTTTATTTTATACGGGCAATTCAATTCATACTTGGCATCCATGTTTTCCACCGATAGTGTAACGTAGAGACAAACTGTAAGATTTGTGAGTTGTATCTTGAAATTGTATTTCAGCCATTAGAACTTATACAAAACGAAGCAAATATGGCTGTAGGACAGATGTCGTGCCTCTCATCCTTCTCACAGACTATTTCTCCCAACTCTACTCATCTAAGTATCTTTGATTATTTGAGTTCATGATTTTAGTGTTTTGATGAAATAAATCCCAACAATCTGAAGCCATTCGATTCCATTATCAAGAAGAGTCTCTGATACATATAACAAAAGTGGAGAATTGGTTCTAAACGTATTTTGTGGCCTTGATGAAGTTCAGTGGTATTACTTTGTTGTGTATCTTTATATTTTGTGACATTAATCACAATTGGATATGAAACACATACACAAGTAACGTTTCAAGGAAAAATTAAGTATGACTAGGCCCGGAGGGTTTACGAAATACGAAGTGCTGGTTTATTAGAGCGAACAAGCTTGGAGCTCGCTGTGTTAAGATCCCGGACTTCCAAAAGCGAGGGGCCATTCCCCAGCTTGCTTCAAGCGCGGAGAGCGACAAGGAGGAAGGGGGGTTGTTGCTGGGATTGTGGGTTGAGCAAGACATTCACCTAATTGTTTGTTTCCAAATTAAAAAACAGGCCTGGGAACAGCGAGTGGTGTATTTCTAGGCCTTGTGCGGACGTGCCAGGGCAGGATTGCTGCCCAAATTTGTATCAAGGCCTGGAAGCCTCAATCCAGGATTGAATTGCAGTCCAACTTCGTGCTAAGGCCTGGATGCCTCAGATCTGACTTCATATCATGCGATTGAGTACGACCTAAGGGGTGAGGCCGTATGGTGGTTCGTGGTTTGCCTTTGCGGGATAAGGACTTAGAATTTTCCTAACCGTTGTTAGAAAATGGAAAGAAAAAAGAAACAAGGTGCGATGAACTTAAAAGAACTTCATTAACAGTTTAACGAAGTTTAGGTACAAGGAAATGAAAGGAAATAAAATCTAGGCTGGCTAGATTGGACTGAAAGATAAAATACTTTGTGGGAAAGTAAAGAAATGGAAATGGAAATGCATAAGCTGTGAGCTTTGAGGTCGTGGACCTTTGATAAGGCCTTCAAAACTGGTATTTATACGCAGAAGTTCCAGGCGTTGAGCTGCTTGAGCTGCTTCCACAGGCCTTCATGCATGGCTGCCATGTGGCCTTCTAGCAGAGGCTTGGGCTTGAGCAGCTTCGAAATGCTCCAATGAGGGGCTATTCCCTGAACAAAACGTGCCTTTTACTCCAAGAAAATGGCAAAAGCCTGAGAAGTCCTTCTTCTTTGCATGAAACTTTGTAAAAGGGCAAAAATAATCTCAGTCTCTGCAACATCCAGGCCTTTGAGCTGCTTGAATGGACTTCTTCTGGGCCCACCACGGCTGAAAACCAAGACTTCTCCAGGCCTTCCCATCCACTTTAGTGGACCTTGCACCTCTTGTGGGCCCCTCAAACCTCTGGGCTTGACTCCTTATAGAAGAAGCAAAAGACCAAGCAGACCTGGGTGAGCTGGTTGTAAGCAGTTTGCTGAGGTATGCATAAGCCATTCACTAGCATCTCCAAGGGTTGCATGTACGCCACCTGTCCTTGGCCTTGCTTCATGCTGAAGAATGGGGTCCACTCAGACCTTGAGCTGTTTGTAAGCAGCTTACCCAGACCTGTCTAGCAGGTACATTCCAGGCCTTTGAGCTGCTTACAATCACCATTAAGCAGCTTGCTAGAGAGAACCTTCTAGACCTTTGAGCTGCTTGTGCAGGCCTAAGCTGCTTGGGATGTCTCCATGCATGGCTGCCACGTGTCCCAAGCCTTGCTTCATGCTGAAGGATGGTGGCCATCCAAACCTTGAGCTGTTTGTAAGCAGCTTACCTAGACCTGCCTATTGAGAACATTCTAGGCCTTGGAGCTATTTGTGAGCAGCTTAAGACCTTTTCCTTCCAGTTGAGGCCCATATGCAATGTTTCTAAAAAGGAGGCCCACACAAGACTTGGGCCTAAATTTGAGGTGCAAGATAGGCCTTAGTCTATTGTAAGCCTTGTGAGCCCAAGCCTGGAGAAAAACCCAAACTTTAACTGATTTGGACCTACTTGTAGGCCTTGTTACCTCTAAGAACTAGGCTAGGCCTGGATAAAAATGCTCAGGCCTAATGAGTCGACTCAAGACCTTGGCCATCCCTGGGCCTGAATTTGCGATAACGAAATTTTAGGCATTAATTTGGCCCAGGCCTTTGCAAACTCAACTCGATCAGTGGCATTCAAATTGGCCTGATTTCATGGATAACCGATCATGAGGCTTTTCAAGGCCTGAGACCTCATTCAAGGTCTTCTTCTAACCAATAAATTGATTTTCTGAATTTTGATCAAAAATGGGTGTAAACACTAATCACACTCGCGACTCGCCAAACATCCCGAGAGAAACCCACGGTCTCTCGGCTGCTGATTTGTCCGTCTTATTGTAATTGTGATGTGCATTTAGCTAGTTGTATCAATTGGGTATCAGCCAAGACTTTGTAGCCAAAATAACATGTTGCTCCAACGTACTCCGTTGTGGAGGTTGCAATCAAAAAGTTGGATAATCGATCTTTACATCTTTATTCAAAAAGTTTACGTATTAATGAAAGAAGGGCGAAGGAGGAAAAACATTGAAAGCTGGAACTCCATATTTTGATAATTACACTTCAATATTTGTCTTTATAGTGATCATATCATACATATTTTGAACGCTAAAGAATAAATATTCGATGGTGTCAAAAAGTAGAGTGCCAAAATAATTTATTTTCCTAAAATTGGACAACAATTTGCGATAGTCGACACTTGCTGCCATCAGGTTAGGAGAAACCATCTTTCTTTCGCAAGGGATAAGATTATTCACGCAACTTCCGTTTAAGCCATGTTGTACGGCCATCCGTTGGCAACTTGACACCTCACCTAATAGGGACGAAGACGGAGGGACCATAAACCAAGAGATAATATTCTTCACAAAACTTCTATTCAAGCCATGTTGTACGACCATCCGTTAGCAACTTGGTGGAGGAGGGGTGGTAGTGCTCCCATGATCTATTTAGTAGTCTGTTTTCTACCAATTTTTCATAAACTAAAACTTCATTATTTTTATGGTTGGATTCTACTATCTTTTAGTACTTTCAAAACCCTCTTTATCGATATATATAACAGGACTTTATCCATTTTAAAATGAAGGTGATGTCAGCGTTAATTACAGGAACAATTTACATTTCGACTGACTGAGGGTAAAATAGTCATATCATTTGGTATACAAACAATATTGGTTCCAAACTACTTGGGTTAAAAAGTAAACTCACAAGCTTTCTAAGGGTTCAAACTTTTACAAAAATCGAAGTTCGGAAGTGTTCGGGAGAAGCCCGCAAAATTTGACTAATTTTTTATCTTCAATGCGCCAGAGGCGCATCTTGTTGGGCCTGGGGCGCACGAAATGGAGCTTAGGCATGCTGTACAGCCATCCATTAGCAACTTGACACCTCACCTAATAGGTCCAAGGTCCATTTACCGGCCGGTCCTAAAAGAAGAATCAAAACTCCAGAAGCTCCAAGCCCAACCCAAAATGCACGCATAAGGACACGGACTAAAAAATTGCCAAAAATACCCTCGGAATAAAATACAGCTTACTAACGCGAAGAAACATTCCTTCTCTCCGTCTACACCATCGCCTCTGTCTCTCTCTCGTAGCCTGTTCTCACTCTGTCTACACCATCGCCTCTGCATCTCTCTGGTAGCTTGTTCTCTATCTGACTTCTCTCTCTGACTTCTACACCATCGCCTCTGTCTCTCTCTCGTAGCTTTCAATTTCGAGATCTCGTACCTTGTTCTCTCTCTCGTAGCAGGTTTTCATTGTCGAGAAAATGAGGAAGAAAAGTAAGAAATTCATTACTCGTCTAATTTATTCATTACTCCTTTAATCTATTCACTAATGACAATGCATGCAAAGAAATTCATAACGGAACTATAAATCGTCTTAAAAATATCCGATTCGAAATCGCGAACCCTAAATCACCTTAGATATTCACGGTGAGCTTTGAGAACTCAGTCTTTATTGTTTTATAGATTGTTTCAATGCTTATGATTTTCCTATGAGGATTTGCGTTGTTTTGGTTTACTGTAAATAATGCTAGTGACACATGGTATTTCACTTGCTAAAAACTCTCAGACCTGTTATATGTATGTGAAAAATGTGTGGAATCAAAATGTGCCTGGCTGCGAAATTGTTCGTATGAAAAAAACATTTTGAATATATCAGTATCTCGCTTAATTTTCACTTTGCGTAGTTTATACTTAAACTAGTGGATACCTCTAACCTGAGCGTGTCTCTAACTTGAGGTGTAACGAAGCTACAGTAAGTATAAACTACCTTATTATTTATTGTCTTTAAACATGTCAGATACAATTAAACTAGTAGGATAATTGTCTAGTGTACAATTACCACTGGACATAATTGAACTGACAGATTGTTCATTATTTATGTTGCATACCTTATAATGGAAGATTGTTTGCAGGTTTAGCATTCAAGAAGAAAGCAAGCAAATCAAGAAAAACTTCTGTTGCAACACCAACACCACCTAGCACACAGTCGACATCATCAACCAGGAAAAAAAATAGTAGTCCTTATCTTAGACATTCACCGTACAGAGCAAATCTACGGGCTGCGATAAAGTACATCCCAATGATTGAACTTAGAAAACCACATATTGAGCTTCTCAAGGAAACACCATTTTGGTTGCTAATAAATATATTGAAAGAAAAGGCTTTGAAACTAGAGGAATTCAGAAAAGTAGATTTTTCTGTGGAAATGATATTGAAGCAATATAGAGGAAACGGCCAATTCCTTATAGGTAAAAAATTGGTTGAGCTTCGAGTATCGGATATCCAGTTGATTTTTGGGATAAGAAGTGGAAAAGAGAAGGTTTCTGGCTTGTACTGTTCTTCTAATAAAGTGAAGTTTGCAAGAAGAAAGAATTTGCAAAGATTGGACCAGCAAGCAATTAAGAATATGATAACTGAACAACTTCTCAAAAGTAATAAGAAGACAGATGTTGAGGATGTTGCTCGACTTTTGTGTCTGTTTTTATGTGCAACTCTGTTTTTCACAACTAGTGCAACACTATCATGGGTGTATGTTAAGCACATGGATGACTGGAATAAAATGAAGAATTATGATTGGGGTACAACAATAAAGGACATGTTGATCAGATCAATAGAGAAAAATATTGCTGACCCATGGAAAGTACAAGGATGTGCCATTTTGTTGTTGGTAAGTGAAGAATATTGTTTTATTTTTTATATAGAAACAATTTTATGTTTGTATATCGAAATATAATATTGAATTTTTTGTTTTCAGTATTGGTTTTGTGAACACACAAAAATAATGCAACCAAAAACCGAGCTTGCAGTACCAAGATTTTTAAACTGCGACATTTCAAGATTGCATTTGCAAGATTATGTTATAGGAAATAAGTAAGATGACCACGTAAAAAAAATTATGAAACAAATAGAATAGTAGTTTGCTCTTTTTCTTGAATTATATTACTGGTCTTTTGTTTAAAAAGACAATTTCACAGACATTTTTTTCAAACGGACAAGTTAGTTTTGTGTCCAGTGCTAAGGAATGACGAATGAGAGAACTGGACAATTTCGCAGACATTTGTATTGTTCAAAGTTCCACAATTTCGCAGGGATTTTTGTTGCAGTGTTTTCTACATCAAACAAATTTGCAGGTCTTTGTGTATATCAGTATGTTCAAAGTTGAACAATATGCAATGAAAAAAACTTGTTGGCTGCTAGGTCTGCGAATTTGTTAGGTTTATATTGGTAAAATATAAATTGAGAAGTAACAAAATCAATTTGATTATACATGTTTTTTCTTAACTTCACATTTCAACAGTCCACAGGGGTCTGCGAATAATTTGATTATACATGTATAATTTGATTATACATGTTTTTTCTTAACTTCACAGTTCAACAAGTTCGACAATTTGGCAAGGATTTTGTTGCATTATGTTGAAAGTTCGCAGGTCTTTGTATATATCAAACAATTTCGCAGGGATTTTTGTTGCAGTGTTCACCAAGCATGAAACAATGTTTATATGTCAGATTGAATGGAAAATGTTCACAGGGATCTGCGAAGTTCACAGGGGTCTGCGAAATTGTTTATATGTCAGATTGAATGGAAAATGTTCACAGGGATCTGCGAAGTTGTTTACTAGACATTTTTTGCAGACATTATTCATGTTAGGCCTTTGTACATATCATATGCGAACTTGTAAGGCAGACGGTTCTGCTAGGTCTGCGAATTTGTTAGGTTTATATTGGTAAAATATAAACTGATAAGTAACAAAATCAATTTGATTATACATGTTTTTTCTTAACTTCACAGTTCAACAATCCACAGGGGTCTGCGAATTTGTTGAGAATTCAGATTAAATTGGAATGAAAATAAACTAAAAAGAATTTTCACAAGAGTCTGCGAAAATAGTTAATACGTGGGCAATCTGATTGTACATATTTTAAAATTTTCAGTTCTAGGATTGTTTATATGTATTACTTGTCGGCTCTTCGAAATTGGCTACTTTGAGGCAATTCTATGATTGTACATATTTTTAATTTTATGAATGCTAGTGTTTGTGCAGAATAGAATCCTTTGTGTTCTGAAACCACTAGTATAGAATTCTTAGTGCTCTTTTGTTTAAACAAATCCCAGTGTTCTGAATTTGATTTTGACAATTCTTAGTGATTTGATTGTAACAATGATAACATTACTGACATAACCAGGTCAATGAAGATGAACTTACAACAACAGCAGAGGAAGATTTGATTTACAAAATTCACATTGAACAAGAAGAAGGAGAGGAAGGGGAAGTGGAAGAGGAGGAGGAACAGGAGGAGGAGGAGGAGGAGGAAGAAGAAGAAGAAGAAGAAGAAGAAGAAGAAGAAGAGGAAGAAGAAGATGAAATAATGAATCATCAACACGAAATAGAACAAGAAGTAATACACATTGAAGAAGAAGAAAATAAAGAAGAACTAGAAGGAGAAGAAGAACGAGATGCAACACCACTTGAACAAGTTGTTCAAGAACATAATGAGGCACATTTAGTAGAAGAAGAAGAAGAAGGAGGAGGAGGAGGACAGAAAAAGAAACAGCAAGGCAAAGAGCAAGAGGAAGAGGAAGAGAAAGAGGAAAAGGAAGAGGAAGTACAAGTAGATGGACGAGTAGAATCAATTGAAAAAGTTGTAGAAGGAGGAGATTCAGAAGAAGAACAGCAAGGCAAAGAGCAAGAGGAAGAGGAAGAGAAAGAGGAAAAGGAAGAGGAAGTACAAGTAAATGGACGAGTAGAATCAATTGAAAAAGTTGTAGAAGGAGTAGATTCAGAAGAAGAACAAGATTCAATTGAAAAAGTTGTAGAAGAAGGAGGAGATGATAGTGAAGGAGGAGATGATAGTGAAAGAGCAGGTCATGATGATACTGAAATGAATGAAATGTTCCATACTGCAGAAGCTGTTGATGAACAATTCCAATCAACAAACCAATCAGCTTCAACATTTGTTCCCGAGACGCAGTTTTCAAAACAAGCAAGAGTTGAGACTGCAGTTAAAAGGCAAACCCAAGTAAGAAACGTTTTTGATAAATTGGAAGAACAAATAGTAAAATTGCAGCATAACTGTGGAAAGCTCAAAGAGGACAACGTCATTCATGAAGCCCAAATTAGAAACCTTGAGATTCAAAACAGTCAATTGGAAAGACAAACGTTGCTGCTGAGGTTAGAGATAAATGAAGAGTAACAACGTAGGGAAAGAGTTGAATTTGAAAAAAGCAAGATGGCTAGGGAAAAAGATGCGGAAATAGCATTTCTGAAACAAAGGATAAAGGAATTGACAAATCAAGTGAAACAGCAATGGAAGCAAAAGCAATCGGAATCAACAATTTTTGATTCTATGAGTGATGCCCAATTGCATGAAATAACCCAACAAGGGCGAGCAACCATTGAGAAAAGGAGACATGCAGAAATAATGTCTCGATCGTGTCAGCAAAGCACATATATCAGACCTTTACTGAAAAAAGTTTGGAAATTCTGTGCTCAAGAACAATGTACAACAAGTTTTGATAGTGAAAGTGAAAGGCTAGTACACGAACTGACACAAAAATTTGGGGTCAAGAAGGATGAAGAAGAAAAAAAGAAAGAAGTTTCGCATCAAGTGGACTCAAAGAAGAGGAAAGCAAAAATCGATGTCAACGAACGTGCTAAAGATCCTGGACAAGCTCAACCAACAAAGAAGAGAAAACTTTTGAAGACTGGTCCAGTATTCAAATATCTTTCGAAAGAGTCAAATAAAAAGTTGACATCATTCTGGAAATCAGCTGCTGAAACGTAAATTCATTACTATAACACAAAAATGTTTTAATTTCATATAAAATGGTTTCTATATTAATTTATCCTACTTTTTTGCAGGGACAGCTTGTGGGCTGGTAATCATTATGAAACATCCATTTATGCGGATGAAGTAGGTCATATTCTCGAGCAGGAAGCCATAGCAAACAGTGTAAGTAATTTAATCTTTTTAGAAAAGCAGTGTTGTGCTTTATTCTAGTTAGTGACATAATTTTTGGAATCTTGTAGACGATAGATTCCTATGGTGAGATTTTGCTTGGAAAGTATCCAAAAACGAAATGTATGATATTGTCAACACGTTGGTTGGTAAGGCATCCTCTCTGTTTTTTCCAACCTTTGTTGTTAGATTTGTTTATTAGTAAGATATTTTTTTGGGTAATTTATTTTCTAAGTGGTTGATGGTATTGCAAATATAGTATGTGGAAGCAAAAGCCAATGAAACAACAAGGAGGAAGATGTACGATGATGATTTGAACAACGTGTTGACATTCGATTTTGTTATTTTCCCAATACACGAAGATGACCACTGGACACTTCTTGTCCTGAAAGTTTTAGAGGGATCTTGGTGTTTCTATGATTCAATGCTAGAAAAACGAAAACAAATGTCAAACAAATGCAAGCCAGCAACACTCCTTGTAAGGAAACTACTTACTTTGTGCTCTTCTCCGAAAATATTCGAACTGCAAAATACAAAACTATGAATTCCTTTTGTTTCTATAAAACAGCAAAAGCGTGTGACCGATTATCTTAAAGAAAGGTGGCAGTGTCTACAAATTGAGTCAAAAGTACGGATAGAACAAGGTTGTCCGCAACAACCTCCAGGGTAAGCATCTGCATCATTAAATTTGTTTGATGTTAGTCAAAACAATATGAGATCTGACATTTATAAAACATACTATGCAGATCCGATTGTGGGGTAATGGTATGCAAGATAATGAAGCACTTGGTTTTAAATGAAGAAATTCAGTCCCACATATCAGATGAGGAGAGCAACAAAATGAGAGCAGAAATACTGGAGGCATTCATTACAGATGAAGATGGATCATGGCAATCTCAGGAGGAGTTGTAGTTTTTAAAAATATTTGCTTGTTTGGGTTGAATGCTAATGTTACATTGAAATATCCGTAACTGACCACTCCTAAGTAATGAACAACAACAAGTTCGACAATTTGGCAGGAATTTTGTTGCATTATGTTGAAAGTTCGCAGGTCTTTGTATATATCAAACAATTTCGCAGACATTTGTATTGTTCAAAGTTCCACAATATCGCAGGGATTTTTATTGCAGTGTTCACCAAGCATGAAAGAATGTTTATATGTCAGATTGAATGGAAAATGTTCACAGGGGTCTGCGAAGTTCACAGGGGTCTGCGAAATTGTTTATATGTCAGATTGAATGGAAAATGTTCACAGGGATCTGCGAAGTTGTTTACTTCTAAGAATCCCAAATTTCGGAGTCATATGTATTTCATAAGAATCCGCAATTGAAAACTTTCTATGGTAATTGTCCAGAACTAGACATTTTTTGCAGACATTATTCATGTTAGGCCTTGTACATATCATATGTGAACTTGTAAGGTAGACGGTTCAGTAATTCATTTAATTGGACAATTCCACAGGTCTGCGAAATTGTTGACAATTCAGATTGGCTGTGCGAAATTGTTGAGAATTTCGATTGGTTCTTGGAGATCTCTTTCAAGATCTTCCCCTTTGTTTAAATGGTCCAAAAAAGGATAAATTTTGTACTGCCACCCAGCGCATGGGTGGGTTTTATGTGAATATCAATTAGTCGAGTCGTTGTTAGTCTGCGAAATTCCCAATATGTTCACAGGACTGTTCGAAATTGTTCACATGTGGGCAATCTTATTGTAAATATGTTTAATTTAATACCTCTATAATTGATTTTAAATTTCACAAGGGTCTGCGAAATTGTTGAATTCAGATTGCCTGCATATGTATTACTAGTTGGCTCTGCGAAATTGTTTAATTTGGGAATGAAAATAGAAGAAAAGAACTTCAAAGGAGTCTGTGAAATTTTTTATTTGTGGAAAACCTGATTATAGTTATATTTGTAATTCATTTTTAATTTCAGATTTTTCAATATTTGTCATTAAACAGTTCTATTTGTTTGAATTGATTATTGGTGTTATTCTTAGTAAATTAGTCTGCGAAATTCTCCATACCTGCGACGCAGAACAACGGTAGCATTAATCACCAAGCATGATATTTTAAAAAAGACTTGGTAGCTCTGCAATTTTTATATATCTGTTAGAAAAAAATTTAGATGGACTCTGCGAAATTGATTTAAAAACTGGAATAAAAATAGAAAACAACTTCACAGTAATCTGATTATAAATATATGTCTAATTGAACAATTATATAATTGATTTTTAATTTCACAAGGGTCTGCGAAAAATAATAAAATGAATTTAATGTTTTTTAAATTGGTTCCTTAATTTATTTTATAAGCAAGAATACGCAGGAAATATTAAAAATAGCAGCCCATTATATACAACCAAAATAAAGGTCTGCGCCTCTACTGAGAGTATAAAAATCGTACAACCTTGTCGACGCCTCTCCGTCTCATTTCTGCGTTTAAACTTGTCGAAGCCTCTCCGTCTCTTTTTTTCCGCTCTGATTTCTTCGACTTGAAGTGTTGAAGATATACGAAGAGAAGAAACTTCAAGCCAAATGAAGCGTAAAAGAGGACAGAGTTCAAGCAGAATGAAGGGGAAAAGCGGTACGGACTTTGTCTTGAAACAATGCTCGTAGAATTTTTTTTGGAAAAATTGTTTGATTAATTTTTCTCATTGTTACACATATTTTGTAGTTTCATTTTTCTCGTATTGTTACACATATTTTGTAGTTTCATTTGCAGTAGATATTCTTACAAAATAGTCTGTTTCCTAAAAACCGGAGACTTAATTTATTACGAATTACGTAGACTTATAGCATCAGAATGTGTTATGTATGTAAATTAAAATAATTCCCACGGACTCTGCGAAATTGTTCGATTCGCAGATTTATATAAACAATTTCGCATTGTGATATGTATTTTTTAAGAATTCCCTATTATGACATTTTTAGGGTAATTAAACAGTGATGACGAATAAGCAATGACCTTGTATTATATGGAATTATTTTGTTTTGTTTTGAAAAAAATAGTCATTTAATATGGATTGCTATACAATATTTTTGTAAAAGAATTTATTTATGTGACAATTTTGAGTGTCATTTGGGAATTTATTCTATAACATTCAGGTGGTGGGAATGCATATCAACTGAGACTGAGGGCAAACATCAATCGGTCAACAATGGAGGAACCTGAAACTAGTATAACACCAACAAAAAGAAGACAAAATCAAGGGAAAGTTCAGCTCAAGAGCAAACATAATAAGAAAAAACTGGATGCTGAAGGAACACAGGTCACATACCGATCGAACCTGCAAGCGATGGTAAATCTTATGAGAGATTTACAACTGCAGGAACACCATTTGAAATTGCTAAGGAGGACTCCATTCTGGTTGTTAATTGATGCGTTGAGAAAACAAAGACTGTCAAACGACAATTGCATGAAGTTTGATAAAGTAGCTCTCAAAATAATAAAGTCCAATGATCATGAAGCGAAGACATTCAAAATTGGTGGACGAGGTGTAAAAATTCAGGCTAACGACATAGCGCTGATTTTTGGAATTGTATCTGGTGAGGAACCAATTCCAATTACAAATCAATACCAGAAGCGGAATGAAGTTCAACTTCTAATAAGAAGAAATTTAACAGAAACAAAAGGAATGACAACTAAAATAGTTGCAAATTTGATCGAAAGCATAATAGAAAACGACGATAAGCAAGCGATCAAAGATGTTGTGCGGCTAGTATGCTTGTACCTGTGTGGTACACTATTTTTTTCTGGGCGTGGAATTCAGATCAGTTGGAGTTTTGTTCAACTAATGGAAGACCTACCAGCTATGAGCAATTATAATTGGTCACAAGCAATACTCAACAACTTAATGAAATCAGTTGAAGCGTATGCTACAAAACCAAAGGATGTTGCTGGATGTGTTATGCTATTGTTGGTAAGTCAAGCAAAGTTTATACTCTTACGATTGACTGATGCTTATAGTTTAGTTGTCTAATATTTTTGTATACATTATGACTACATTGCAGTATTGGCTTTGTGAAAGGACGAATATAATTGAACAAGAGACACGACTCTTCACTGTTCCTAGAATTCTGAAGTGGAATTTGCCAAAGCTGAAAGAAAAATTGGAAGGGATAGAAAGCTTGGACAATCTCAGAAATGTACAGGTGAAATTATTAAATGAGTACATTTTTTCTTCATTACTTCCTTTTCTTTTTGCTTTATTTGGTCTTATTTGGCATTAAGAAGCGAAGTACTTTTCAAAAATTACGTATGTGAAGCAAAAGAGACGAATAGTTTGCCAATCCAGAGTTATCTAATGAAAACAACATGTTGCATATATCAGTATGTTCAAAGTTCCACAATTTCGCAGGCATTTTGTTCCAGTGCCTTCTAAAGCAAACAAATTCGCATTTGCTATTTTACCTTTAATGAGTAAACAATTTCGCAGGCATTTTGTATTCCTGACTTGAAAACTATTACATTGCAGCTGTTGGACGGTACGCTTCAACAAACAGAGAGGGAGGTTCGAGTTTTCCGTACAGTTCGTAACAATCAAACCACTAGCTCAGACCATGATGATAGCTCAGAACATGATGATAGCTCAGAACATGATGATAGCAGTGTAAGCCCAGAAAGTGATGATGAGCATGATAATGAAAGCCAAGATGATGATCATGGAAGTAATGACAATGATAACGAAAGCCAGTGTGGTGAAGATCATCGAAGCACAGAAAAGGATGGTGAATATGATTTCAGAAATGTACAGGTGAAATTATTAAATGACTACATTTTGTCTTCACACACATATCCTTTTGGTTTGATTATTGTTTTCCTCTTTTTGCCTTTGTAGAATTAATTATTTGGTCTTATTTGGCTTTAACAACCAAACTACTTCTCAACGATATGTATGTGAAGCAAAAGAGAGGAATGGTTTGCCAATCCAGAGTTATGTGATTGTGAAATTGTTAATATGAATAAAAATAGGAGAATTTCGCAGACCTTTGTTGAACTGATCTGTTAAAAATAGCAGTGCACATTGTTGAACTGATCTGTTACCTATTCACCTTCGTTGGGGGTAATTGTCCACTGTTTTCTACAATACGCAAATGAAAAATATCATTTGGTATATATTTGTGCGTTCAAAA
Organism: Rhododendron molle; assembly: GCA_025413875.1. Classification (NCBI taxonomy): domain Eukaryota; kingdom Viridiplantae; phylum Streptophyta; class Magnoliopsida; order Ericales; family Ericaceae; genus Rhododendron; species Rhododendron molle. The sequence goes on from CM046393.1 coordinate 3,432,927, forward strand.
GTTAAACAATACGCAATGAAAAGAACATGTTGCATATGTCAGTATGTTCAAAGTTCCACAATTTCGCAGGGGTTTTGTTCCAGTGCCTTCTACGTCAAACAAATTCGCAGACCTTTGTATTCTATCTGGCATTTGCTATTTTACCTTTAATGAATAAACAACTTCGCAGAGGGTTTGCTTCTTCTTCTTTTTTTTTAACATAGATTCCTGACTTCAAAACTATTAAATTGCAGCTGTTGGATGGTAGCCTTCAACAAACAAACCATGATGATCATGATGATGGAAGCTCAGAACATGATGATCATGATGATGGAAGCTCAGAACATGATGATAGCGGTGGAATCCCAGAAAATGATGACCATGATAACGAAACTCATTGTGCTGAAGATCATGGAAGTTCAGAACTTGATGATAGCGGTGAAACCCCAGAAAATAATGATGAGGATGATAACGAAAGCCAGCATGGTGAAGATCATGAAAGTGCAGAAGCTGATGACCTTATAAGTAATGAGCACAGAACTCCAGTTTATACTCCTTACTTTGGTTCATTAGTATCAGAAGACGGACTTGAAAGAATAGACTTGAATCAAACTGAGCAGAACATCCTTCAAAGTGAGGAGCAATCTCCTATTTATTTGGATTCTGCAATGACAACCAAATCGAGTCTTTATCTGCTTTCAGAAACAGCAGCCATCGCACAGCAATCGAGCCTGGTATACAAAAGAAGAGTGAAAATTACAGGAACCGAATCACAAAAAGAAGAGCAATCAAGTCTCAAGGATCAGTTGGTTAAATCTACAGAACCGGAACAACAATCTTGTCGTTTTCTGGATTCCATAATTACACCTCAAGGTGAGCAGATGTAAATGACTACATTTTTTTCTTCATCACTCCCTGTTCCTTTCATTACTATTGTATTTAACAGTGCTCAATGAGATTGCTTATTTGGTCTTATTTTGGTTTAATGAGCAAACTACTTTTCAATGATATGTGTGTGAAGCAAAATTGAGTAGTATGTGACTGTGAATTTATTAAATGTCAGGTGAAACACCACCAATCGAAAAGCCATCGGGTTATTTTCTGGATTCCAGAATTACACTGCAAACTGATGAGGTGGAAATGAATGGAATTGAATCACAAGAAGAAGAGAGATCAAGTGTGAAGGATCCATTGCTCAATTCTACAGAACTGGCTTGTTCAACTCTTTATCTAGATTCAACAATATTGGATAAGAAAATGGAAGAGCTTCAAAGACAAATTGATGATGAGAGAGCCCTGAAGGAGAAAGAAATGGAAAAGAATGAGGAAGTAGTCAAGCAGATAGAGGATATACAAAGGACAAATGAAATACTTCTAGTGGTCATTAACTACATCAATGAAATAGCAAAGCAAAATGATGAAGAAAGAGGTGCCAGTGACAAAGAAAAAATGGAAAAATCTGAAGAACAGACACGTCTTATGTTGAAGGAGAATGGAGTCTTGCAAAAAGAGAATGAAGCTGCAACTTGCAGAATTGGAGAACTTGAGAGAGCCCTGAAGGAGAAAGAAATGGAAATGAATAAGGAGAATGCAGCCCTGCAAAGGGAAAATGAAGCTGCAACTTCCAGAATTAGAGAACTTGTTGAGCAAATTGATAAAGAGAGCATTAAAGGAGAAAGAAATGGAAAAGAATAAAGAACTAGTCAAGCAAATGGAGGAATTGAACTGTCAAGTAGTAAAGCAACAAGAACAGAATGCAGCAAAAATTGCTCAACTTGAAGAACACAAAGCTGTGATGAATAAAGAGAATGCAGCGCTAGTCATTCAGATAGATGAAGAGAGGGCTCTCAAACAAGATACAATGGAGAAATTGAACTCAATCATCGAAAAGAGGGATAAAGAGGTAAAAGCTATTGCATATAAGATCCATACAACTGAGTTGGATGAATTGACCAAAGCTCAGGCTGAATTCAATAAATTGAAGAGAGAGTACGGAGAACAAATTCTTCTGAGAGATGGAAAAATTAAAATGCTCGAAGAACAAATGGCTGCTCCTGTTCGTCCAGAACCTCAAATGGCTGCTCTCGTTGCTTCAGAAGCACAAGTAAATGCTCTGACACCACAACAGAACATTAATTCTGAAGAAGATCGTGTGGTTGAGGAACTAGCACCAGAGAAGGAAGCTATTGTAGAAAAAATTATCAAGGAAATTAAAGAAAACTACTGTGATCCAGAAGTGCTAGAGAATGCAGTCCACCGCATGAACAAAACGTTCATGCGGAGCCCAAATTCGTACATCAAAAGACTGAAGAACAGGACTGGAAGGAAAAACACAAAAATTGCTGAATATCATTATACACCTCTCAAAAAGCAAACAAGAAAAGGAGCAGAGCTGAATGTGGAAAGCTTCAAAGCTTATGAGCCACCTGTTGCAACGCAGCAGACCACCAATGATGAACACAAAGAACATTCTGATGATCAAAAGAAAGAGATGGAAGCGATTGATTTTATTCCAACAGAATACAGAGTCATGGTTACTACTATATTGAAGGATGAGTCGAGGTAAGAATCGTACAAAAAATTGAAGTTTGATTTCCCAAAGTACTTTAAAACTTTACCTACTAACATAGAAATCTAACTTGCAGAATTCTTGTATGGGCTGGAGAAGAACTTGACAATTATGTATATGATGATGATTTCAGATTTCTTATGCTAGATGATGCGCTAACGTGTGGGGTAAAAATGAATATGCTATTTTACTTTCATTAAATGTGTTCAGCTCTTGCGTACACTTATCGTCTTGCATATATATCCTCACACAGACTGTAGGTGCTTATGCGAAAATATTGATGGATCGAAACAAAAACAAACAAAGTACAAATCCAACATTTTCACTTGGATTGGATACACAAACGTCATATTTGTTCAACACCAAATTCACGGTAAGGAGCAATACTATTAAATTCCATGCAGCATAACAGTTTGTTCATTAAGTTTGTTAACTTAATTCAACTCTATGAACATGTGAAATCAGCTAATGAAATTGAAAGAGCAAAGAACAGATGTGCTTAAGGACGGTCTTGCAGCTGCTATGCAATGCACGTTTATTCATTTCCCATTGCTTCATTGTAACCACTGGACACTGCTTGTGCTTAATACACTTAATGGGAGATGGGATCTTTATAACTCATTGGCAAAACTGAACAAGAAGCATGCGGACAGGGCAAAACAACTTGTAAGATAAGTGGTTGCATATTACATTTTTCATATTGTTTGTTTTGCATTAGACATAATGTTTCAAAATGATTTGCAGGCAAATCAAATTGCAAACGACATAAATGGCTTGATACCAGGAACCATACGAATCACTAACAAGGTCAGGACTGTAACAGCTACACCGCAACAACACCCAGATTCGTAAGTTTTAACGAACTTTGAATTCGTTATCAAAGTTTAACGCTTAATTCACTAATGTCAATACAATTTTTTTGCAATTACGATTGCGGCGTTATAGTCTGTTATTTGATGAATAGAATTTCAAGGAACAAAGAAATTGATCCCAACCTATCAAGGCAACAATGCATAAGATTCAGAGCAAAAATTGCTGTTAAATTGTTAAGCGATAGACCAAGATCATGGAATCCAGAAGACAATGAAGACTCTGATTTTGATATTTGAGTTATCTTAAATAATGCTAGTGGTTTTTTCTTTTCTGCAAACAAATGTAGAAATCTCCTCCTTCTTGGACACATGCTCTTTCACTTGCCACAAATTCGCTGACTTGTTATATGTATCTGAAATTGTTTGTCTGTGAATACAAAGTTGCATGGCTGCGAAATTGCTCATTCAAATTTTGTAGGAATGATCACTGCACAATGAGTACTTAGCATTATTGAACTGATGCGTGGTGTATTCATAGCTATTTGGATCTTAAATATGGATGTTATATCCGATTTATATTGTCATAAAACAAGCTCGCAGAGCCTCATTGCATAACAAATTCAATGTAACAAATTCGCAGAGGGGTCTGCGAAATTGTTTACATAAATTGTTTATTTATAGCTCATAGATATTTGGATCTTAAATATGGATCTTTATATCCATTTTATATTGTCAGAAAACAAATTCGCAGAGGCTCATTGCACAGTAACACGCACATTAACTTATGGCGGTTAACTAGGTGCATCCCGTCCCCTCAACTACCACGTTTCTCTTTTTTCCTCGGGATAACAGCCCACGATTCACGTCTGTAGGTCTTCTTTAGTCTATAAATATCAAACGTAGGTATGGTATTTACCACTTGCACACCTTTGTTCCTTCTCTAAAATGGCTGGCAAAATGCCAGAGAGCAACCTCCGTTCTCCCCTCTTTACTCAAATCACCCCTGCCCAGATCAAACAGTTGGCGAACGAACTCTCCTGGGTTCTACTGGAGGACCACACCGAATGTAAGAGGAAGATCCAGACCATCCATGACCGGGTGGAAGGAATGGCGCTTCGCATGGAGAAGATGGAGTTTACATCAAACTTGTAGTGGCCAACTGGGACACCATCGAGTACAAGCCTCCCTCAGCACCTCCATGGCTGGCACCTCTGGCCAGTGGAAGGAGTGGCCTACAAAATAGGCCCTCTTTCTGTCCTGTTTTCGGGTGGTTTTAGTAGTATTTTTGTTTTAGGTCTCACTTGAGATCTTTATTTTTGTTAGACCCCTCTTGGGATCTTTTCTTTTCTTTTCTTTTTCTGTATTCGCAGGGGGGTCTGCGAAATTGTGTGTATGAATTGTTTATTCATAGCTCATAGCTATTTGGATCTTAAATATGGATGTTATATCCGATTTATATTGTCATAAAACAAACTCGCAGATCCTCATTGCATGTATGAGCATGACTTGTTTTAAAAGTTCCCGGGGGGGTCTGCGAAATTGTTCATCTAGAATCTTGGCTTGTTCATCTAGTATCATGGGTTCCTGGTGTCTGCGAAATTGTCTATATGTAGGCGAGCTGATTGTAGATTTTTTTAATTTGACACTTCTTTATATTTGTAATGGAACAACCCTTTGAATTTCTTCAGATGTATCAATACGTCACATATGAAATGTTTCGCAGCATTTCAAATATAAAACAGTGGAAATTCGCAGGGGGGTTTGCGAAATTGTATGTATGAATTGTTTATTCATAGCTCATAGCTATTTGGATCTTAAATATGGATGTTATATCCGATTTATATTGTCATAAAATAAACTCGCAGATCCTCATTGCATGTATAAGCATGACTTGTTTTAAAAGTTCCCAGGGGGGTCTGCGAAATTGTTCATCTAGAATCTTGGCTTGTTCATCTAGTAACATGGGTTCCTGGTGTCTGCGAAGTTGTCTATATGTAGGCGAGCTGATTATATATTTTTTTAATTTGACACTTCTTTATATTTGTAATGGAACAACCCCTTGAATTTCTTCAGATGTATCAGTACGTCACATATGAAATGTTTTGCAGCATTTCAAATATATAACAGTGGAAATTCGCAGGGGGGTCTGCGAAATTGTATGTATGAATTGTTTATTCATAGCTCATAGCTATTTGGATCTTAAATATGGATGTTATATCCGATTTATATTGTCATAAAACAAACTCGCAGATCCTCATTACATGTATGAGCATGACTTGTTTTAAAAGTTCCCAGGGGGGTCTGCGAAATTGTTCATCTAGAATCTTGGCTTGTTCATCTAGTATCATGGGTTCCTGGTGTCTGCGAAGTTGTCTATATGTAGGCGAGCTGATTATAGATTTTTTTAATTTGACACTTCTTTATATTTGTAATGGAACAACCCCTTGAATTTCTTCAGATGTATCCGTACGTCACATATGAAATGTTTCGCAGCATTTCAAATATAAAACAGTGGAAATTCGCAGGGGGGTCTGCGAAATTGTTTGTATAAATTGTTTATTCATAGCTCATAGCTATTTGGATCTTAAATATGGATCTTATATCCGATTTATATTGTCATAAAACAAATCAGTATGTCTTCCAAGTTCCCAGGGCGGGCTGCGAAATTGTTTATATTTATTTAAAAAACTTCCAGGAGTTCAGCAAATTTGTTCAATTCAGATTGCATCTATTCTTTATTGTAGATGTGTAAATTTATTCAATTCAGATTGCATCTATGCATATTAGTGTTTCAGTAACGAAAAGTGTAAATGAAAACCTTGTAGAACTTCCGTCAAAATGAAAAGCAAAAACATTACTCATATTAGTTTTTGTCTTTTAGCAACAAATGCAAATCCGTACAAATTTATACCAGTCATTGTCGTTTAGCAAGAAATGGAAAACCCTACGCGTTTTAGCCAAAACCCTACGCATTTCTCCCAAAGAGCGAAAACGCAACAAAAAAACCATGGCAAGCCGCCTGGAAAAAGTGAGTGAAATGTGCGAAATGGTCTACGCCGGTACGCGAGTGCTGCTACGTGAGGTGAAAAAACTCAGGAAAGAGATAAAGAGGCTGAAAGAGGAAGAAGAGGCTATGAACTTGCATCTCGAAGAGGACAACGACGACAACAACGACGAGGACGACGACGACGAGGACGACGACGACGATGACAACAATGAGGAGGAAGATGACGAGGACGACGACGAGAACGACGATGACGAGAACGACGATAACGAGGACGAGGACGAGGACGACGAAAATGAGGACAACGGGGATGAGGATGAGGACGACGAGGATGAGGACAAGGGAACTAACGATATGCACTATCAACAAGTCATCACCAACGGACACAAAAGTCCCCTTCCTAGTCCCCTTCCAAATCTGTAAAAGAATAAAAAACGTAGATATGAATATGTGGCTAGTTTAATGTTACAGCTTTTTCTACGTTAATGTTAATGGTATCTAGTTTCGTGTTGCGAAATTGTTCAAAGGTGCCTGGCTGCGAAATTGTTAGTATGGGAAAAATAAGACAATTTCGCAGACCTATTCACACCTATCTGGATCTTAAATGTGGACTGATGGGTTACTGGTCTTTCTACTTTAATGTTAATGGTATCTAGTTTCGCAGGTCTTTGTGTATAACAGATGTTCAAAGTTGAACAATATACAATGGGAAAAACTTGTTGGTTGCTAGGGCTGCGAATTTGTTAGGCTTTGAACAATATGCAATGGAAAAAACATGTTGGTTGCTACGTCTGCAAATTTGTTTGGTTTATATTGGTAAAATATAAACTGAGAAGTTAAAAAATCAATTTGATTATACATGTTTTCTCTTAACTTCACAGTTCTTGTAAGGCACCCAATTCAGTAATTCGTTTATTTTGACAATTCCGCAGGGGTCTACGAATTTGTTGACAATTGAGATTGGACCTGCAAGATTGGATAAATAGCAATCGCCTGTATATGTTTTACTTATTCGCAAACATGCCTCATACAACTGAAGTTCCATTTAGTATACTGACACTTCAAACTCCTACTTATGCACAATAAGGATGTTTTTTTTTTTTTTTTTTTGCCCCCTGTAATCCTTTAGCATCTCAAAACAGCTCCACTTGCCATAATCTAATCAGGCCAAGTTCTTCGAAGAGCCAAAAAGTTCAGAAATAAAACATGACAATGCTAAAAATTCTGGTGTTCGAAATGATATTCCCAAAGCAGGCTTCACAATATAGGCTACCTTTGAAGGGTTACCTCTAATTAAATGACTCCCCATACTATATATATTTCTAATTGAACAGTTTCCAATCATGTCAAAACACCATTTATACAATAGCCAATGAAAATAAAATTTCAGTGTACAACTTCACAAACCTTTGTACCACTGCCTTCAGCATTGGACAATTTCTCATATTTCATAACCACATATGCCAATGGAATGCGAGAAAGTTTAAAAAAGTGGTGGTGCTACATAGAATGACGAACAGAAAGATAAAACTTCACTGGACTTTGCGAATTTGTTTATATGTGGAGCAAGTAAAAGGCAGACTAAAACAACTAAAAACACTATAAGTAAAGCACAAATCCTGTCAGTGCTCCAATGGTTCTTTGCACCTTGCCCTATTATGTCTCCCAACTTGGCCACACCTCCCGCATGTGATCTTCCTGGTTTTCACTCCAGTTGAAGGGATACGTTCAGTTCATGGTCTTCCTGGTGGTCTCTTATTACACAGTGGAGGAAGAAGAACATTGCCATCAGAACCAACAGTGACATCCTTCCATATGGTAGGTACAGGATTGATGGATTTGGAGTATGTATTTTGAAAAGCATGGACAGAGTAGTAATGATCCACGTAGTCATTCAAATTTTTCCCCGCTCTCTTGAGAGCACAAAATGCATGAGCACATGGGAAACTATTAATCTGCCATTCTCCACAAGAACAACTCCGGGAAGCTATATTTACACTCACAGAAGGGTCGCACCGAACCTCATACAAATCATCACTTGACCTAGAAATAGCCCACGTTTTTGACACATTGAACAACCCCTTGAATTTCTTCTCCATGATAGGACATATCACACCTTTCCATTTCATTGATATTGATCTCCTCGACATTTGTTCCATTATTTTCAGCCTAATCTTATCAAAAAGCAAAGTAATAGGCAAACTCCGTTCCTTTTTTATCCAATTATTAAAGCACTCAACTAAATTTGAACTCAATTCACCATATCTCTTCCTGGAAAATAAGCATGACACCAATGCTCATTATCTAATGTATCCAGAAAGGCAGAAACTTTTACTCCACCTTCTTTCTTGAGTTTGTTCATCAACTTTTCAAACTCTCTTACAGTTGGTGCATAAGCACACAAGTTGAACAAATTCAGTAGATACTTCTTCTTGCTATTGTCCAACCCGCCAAAACGTTTCTTCAAATTTTCTTTTAAATGAACCAGACAATGTGAATGTGGCGAAGAAGGGAAAATTTGTTTGACAGCTTGCAACAAACCATCATGCCGATCAGAAACAAAAACCAAAACCCTTCCATCTTCAAGGAAATCCTTCAACTGTTCCATAAACCAATGCCAGTTTTCATAGTTCTCTGAATCAACGACAACAAGACAAAGCGGATACAATCCTACAATCAATCCAAAACGGCTAATAAAATTTAACTACTTGAGTAACAAATCCCCAACAGAAGTCAATCAAGAAATGCATATCCTACTACTTAGCAGAAGCAGTTTATCACTTAAATTTTCTGTAAACGGGGAAAAAGGGAAAGTGCAGAAACCTGTCCCCAATAATTGAGGAGGGGAAAAAGTATTGTTTATATAAAAATGGTAGTGAAATGTTACCTTGGTTACCATCTTTTGCACAAGCTGATAACAAGCATCCATTGTGTGTGCTCTTCAAAAAAGTGCCATCGACAAACAGAATAGGACGGCAAAAGGTAAAGCCATACTTGCAAGCGGCAAACCCGAGAAACATCCTCTTGAAATGGTCAGAATCATGACGCTCTAACACACACATACTATCTGGATTTGAAGATCTAAAAGCACCAACATACCACGACAATTCCTTAAACGACTCCATATAATCCCCATATACGTGTGCTCTAGCTTTTTTAACCGCCATCCAAGCTCGACGATAAGTGATCTCAACCCCATAATCTTTCTTCATATCCTTCATAACCTCAACTGAGCGTTTTGATTCATCAGATCGCATGTCTTCAGAAACCAATCTACTAACAAAACTAGAAGTACTACGAGAACTACTATATGACAATGAAGCATCCCCACAAGTGTGCTCACCAACAAACTGCTTTATAACAAAGTAACCACTAGGCATTTCTAACTTGGCCTTCACAATCCACTTACATTCCTTTGATGTATGCCTTTCCAAACAAACAGTCTTCACTGTTTGGGCATCATTTTTCGCGTAAACATATTTGAAACCATGGAACAACGAGTACATAGACAATGCATCACGAAAACCAACAGCCCCGTCAACAAAGACCTGACCAACTCCAACAATTGCAGTACACCAACCAGCTGACTTCAGAACCTTACTCTTATTATTATCACTAAATGATGGTGGCAAATCCACTTGAGTGCCAACGCAATCTAACAACACCAACTGATCACAACCTACATCACCACTACTGCTACAAACATCAACAACAGTAGACACCATACTTGTATCAACCAAATCTTTGACAGCAACATCAACAAACTCAGTCCTAGATGACAAGGTTAAAGCATATAAGACACACAAGTCCTCATCACACTCCAACAAACACTGCGGATGGCCAGCAACTGAGAAAGAAAGAGAGAATGAGCCTTCGGTCAAATCTTTCCACTTTGCACATAACTTCGTCATCAAAGATTGAAAACTCAAAGTCCGTTCTAACAAAACACCACAACTAACATCACCCCGTTTGCACAACAATACGACAGCATTTTCCATAGTCCCCGTAGACCTAAAACAAAACAAAAACACTTAGAAAACAGCCACCAACAAAAGATCAGTATGACTTCTTAAAGAAGTTGACTATTTGTATTACAATTTCATTATTTTCACAGACGTTCTTAATACAAATAGTCATCACAGGGTGGTCTGCGAAATTGTAATACAAATGTCTTGGACTTCTTTAAAAAGTCAAACAGAAAATGATATTCAATAGTCTCTCTAATTTGGCTAGATGAAGAACAAACGAGTTTATCTAGTTTGTCAAACTTCATTACGTTCAATAGTGTAAACAAAGAAATTCACTACTTTTGGATGTTTGAGTTGTTTTCGTTTAATATTAATGATTGCAGTGGTGTTTTTTTTGCAAGCACAAGTTGGAATAACCTTCTTTGGACACATGTTGTCTGACTTGCACAAACTCGCATACCTGTATGGCTGCGAAATTGTTAATCTGAATAAAAATAAGAGAATGTTGCAGACCTTTGGTATGGTGATTGTCCATACAAACGTCATTACTTTCACAACTTCAAACCCAAAGAAATTCAGTAGTTGTAATAATTCACATAATAAATCACAGCTTTCAACTACTGAACCAACAGAAATCCACTAGTTCCACCAACTCAAAACACCATCAATGAGTTTAACTAGAGTAAATATCAAGCTTCAAATTCAGTAGTTGTAATTCACGTACTAAATCACACCTTTCAACTACTAAAGCAAGAGAAATCCACTAGTGCCACAAACTCAAAGCATCGAACGTCATTACTTTAACTAAATCGATCAAGTAACTCAAGTGAAAAAGAGAGAGAGAGAGAGAGAGAGAGAGAGAGAGAAACGTTATCTCAGCAGAAATAAATCCAGTGAATCGAAAAAACAAAATCTACGAAAGTAAAAGAAATCGCGAGAATCGAATGAATCAAACAAACCTTCTGGATTGAAATCGATCCAACGGTCAACCCAACTAGGTAATCGAATGAATCGAATGAATCAAACCCTCGCGAGAATCGAATGAATCAAATAAACGAAATCACTGAAGAGAATGGAAAGCCCCAGCGATTAGCGGTGGAAGTCGTTTATATTTTTGAAGAGAATGAAAGAGATCAAACGCGCGAAAATAAAGGGAATAAGGGTAGAGCGGTAATTTCAACTCCAATTTATCCTTCCACGTAATTAAACAGATTCTCCATCCTTAATGGGAATTAGGAATCCAAAATCAGGACCGGCCGGTAATTTTCTCTAGGTCCAAACATGTGAGAAAAAGCCCAAACTTGCTTTCATCAAGATCAAATGACCACCCACCAAAACCTGGACATTCCCCCGCATAAAGCATTGTTTGGGCTTGTATTCTTGCAATTGTTTACCCCGACAAAGTATTCGTATCCGTTTCTAAATCATCTACCTTTGAGAAACCATCAAGATTCGCACATGTGACGGGCCAAGCTTTTTTTTTTTTCCCGATCAATAGAAGAGATCATTTATATCATATATGAAGTACAAAGTAAAAACTCGGGACCCTATATCCATTGTGAGAGTCCACGAGATCAGTCAAATAACAAAGTCCACAACTCAACTAATACAACAGATAAAATCCATTATAGGGTAGAAACAAAAAAAGAAAGGAAAAGTCTTCTGAGAGAAGAATACTCACACGCAGTTGGAGAATCGAACCCCTAACCTTCTAATGAGATACAAAAGTGGCCAATTGAACTAGCCCCAATTGGTTACAACAGTCGACTTGCTCAGGCCAATTATGCATAAATAAACCCACTTTCCAACACTCCCTTCACCTCTTTAAAAACCCAACATGGCTGCAACTGCAACTCCTTCCAATCTTGAAGAAATGATCTTGACACTGCCCAAGAGTGTTCAAGAAATATCCATAAAAGGAGACGAACCCCCACATCCATTTATCGTTAGGGACGACGTCCCTTTTGGTCCCATAGACACTACCCCTCCGTTAGTTTCAATCCCCACCATTGATATCAGTCTCTTTTCACCATTAACATCTTCACTGGAACCATCCATACAAGAGTATTTGGTCATTCATTAAGAGTTTCACATGGTTCATAGGGCTTTCCATACTTCATTAATTCCTCACAATCTGTTTAATCATTATGATTCACAAAGGAGAGGCTTGTACATTTACAAAACCAAATCGGTCGTCTACTATCTCTTAACCACTACGACTACGAAAGTACCATGACCATCGTCATTTTTCCACCACCCCCTTTCACCCCACTAACAAAGCCGCCAGCACGTCGATCACTTTAACTTCACAACTGCACGTTCACATCACCCCCAATCAATTATCATAATATCACCATAACAATATCTTAGTGCTACACCACGTCACTTCACCGCCACTTTAACCATTATTTCACCACAACCAAACTCACAAAATAGTTTAAAATGACCACAACAGAAAAATCTACCGACATCACTACGGAAATATGATCTCCACTATCAGCTAATACATAAAGAATATTTCGCAGTCTAAAATTTTTGAGGACTTCAGCATTGTATTTGGAATGGGAATATTTCCCCGAATAGAGAATGTCAGGAATCCGTTGTGGAGGCACTACATATCCTAGTTGTAATTTAGGGGTAGTTGATTGACATATAGAACAGAGTTTCAATCCTTTTTAGTGTTCTTGAGTGGAAATATTCTCAATATTTTGTTGTGTCGAATGTTTTAGATGCCCAATTTTGAATTCAAAAATATTTGAGACCCAATTTTGGCCAAGGTTGATGATGAAGCAAATTTTCGTACGCTTTGACGGATTGTGGAAACTCTGTAACAATTAAGCAAAGAAGAAATACCTTCGAATTAGGAATTTGATTACAAAATGCAAGGCAGAATGTGTTTTAGCCTTACTGGGTTCGACGATTTTTGTAGTTGGATGGTTTCTACCCAATTTTCATAAACGAAAAGCAAATATTTTTATGGTTGGATTTATCCAATTTTTAGTACTTTAAAAACACTATTTTTTGACATATGATGGGTCTTGATCCAATTTAAAATGTGAAACACACATGCGTTTTACCAAAATGAATCATATTTTCACCCATCGAGGGTAAAATGGTCATTTCCTTTGATGTACAAATGAACTTTTATAAAAAATACTTGGGCTAGAAAGAGAATTGGACAAGCTTTCTAACGGTCCAATCCATGCACAAATTGGAGTTCGGGAGTGTCCGGGGCATGTCCGCAAAGTTTGACGTGTATTGGAGCACTAACGCGCCTCAGGCGCAATCTCATATGCCCCGGGCGCATCCTAAACATTGCACAACAAGTCCAACTTTGCGGACTTGCCCCAGACACTACCCAACTCCGATATGCGCATGGTTTGAGCCGTAAGAAAGCTTGTTCAATCTACTTTCCTACTGAGTTTTTTTCGATGAAAACTAATTTGTACATCAAAATACATGACCATTTTACCCTTAGGTGGTATAAAAATAAATTTTTTTTAGTAAAAGGCTCGTATTGCCTTCATTTTAAATTGGATTAAGACAAATTATGTAGAGACCCGTGTTAAATTTCAATAATTTTAATGTTCAAATAAAAGTTAGAATTATGAAATAATGAGAAAGGTGATTTGTATGTGTGTTTGGGATTTATGTGATAGGATTTGGAAGTTTGGGGTGCAAGTGTAATTTGAAAGTGTGGGAGTATATATAGATGGGGTGTGTGTAGAGAATCATTTTTCTTTTTCCTAAACACACACACACCTCACGGCTCTCTCTCCCTCTCTCGGCTCTCTCGCTCTCTCTCTCTGATATCTCTCTCCCTCCCCTTTCTCACTCAAAACCCATGAGATTCAACCTCCATCCCACCTTCCGTACACGATCTTGAGCTCGTATTTTGTTGGGTTTAGCTCGGAGTGGAGCGTTCGATTGATTTTAAAGCTTCGGAAGCTAGGGCTTGTTCAAATCTCGTGGGTTTCGCTCTCCAAGCTTGAGGTAGGGATTTCTCTCCTCCTTTATGTGTTTATGTGTTGTTTTGATGTGTTTAAGGGTGCTTAAATGTCCGTAGTTGTTATTGGGAGAAATCTGTTCAAATTTGAAATCGTAGGCTGTAAACCCTGGTCCTACCGGTAGGAATTGTGTATCTACCGGTAGAAAAGCTGTCCAGTAATGTCTCTTTTGTGAAATTCTGGTCTCCTACCGGTAGGTAATGAAAAATTTGGTGTTCTACCGGTAGGAATTGTGTTCTACCGGTAGGTAACGAAAAATTTGGTCTTCTACCGGTAGAAATTGTGTTCTACCGGTAGGTAATGAAAAACTCAGCATTTTTGAAAAAACTTCGAACGGGCATAACTTTTTCATCCGAACTCCGTTTTGGACAAATTTTATATCGAAATTGATGTACTCGGAACGTACTTTCCGTTGGTGGTGGTCTCATGATCTAGTTCTAATGCAATTAAAAGTTATGGCCAAATAAGACAAGCTGGTCATAAGTTTACAAACCTATTTCAAGAGTTATTTCATATTTGAACTTTATGATTGTTTTGGGACACTTCTAGGTGTTGACATGGACATATTAGTATTCATGAGATATCGTTTAGGATAGATATGTTCGTATATGTTGGGAAATCCTTTCCCTTAAAGTCGTTTGGGTGAGACACGGACGTTCTTAGGTTCTTCTGAGTATTCAATTGAATGGTCTAACGAGGTTTACGTGGTAGGCTATCATACTTGGGAAATGTTGGTCGATACCTAGAGGAATTATGGGAAATGTGTAACGGTTGGCGATGCATATGTATTATTGCGGTCTTGATATACACCGAGATGATTTGATATTGAAGTCATTCGATTGATAAGAACTAAGAGTTGTTGTTTTACATGAGGGGAAGCGGGTCCCATAACGCCCGGCAGGAGCATTCGCTCATGACATGGACTAGGCCCACCAGCGGGTGTGGTGCTAGGGCAGGGGAAGCGGGTCCCATAACGCCCGGCAGGAGCATTCGCTCATGACATGGACTAGGCCCACCAGCGGGTGTGGTGCTAGGGCAGGGGAAGCGGGTCCCATAACGCCCGGCAGGAGCATTCGATCATGACACGGACTAGGCCCACCAATGGGTGTGGTGCTAGGGCAGGGGAAGCGGGTCCCATAACGCCCGGTAGGAGCATTCGCTCACAAGAGCATAAATGAGAACTTTAGAAAGAAAGACGATTACGAATGAGGAACAATTAATGTGGAACACCGATGAGTTTATTGGTTACTTACGAGGAAATTCAAAGAGTTATCGTCATTTTTTGCCAGAGTTGCTATATTTTGTTTACTATAAAACATGGAGTTGTGGTTTATGAAAAGGATTTGGGAAAATGGAAGTTTTATATGAGAATGGTTCTGGTAATCGTTAATAGAAAATGAGACAAGATGGTGTGATCATATGAGAACAATGAACAGTGAACCTGGGTCGGTATGATAGACTGTTTGAAATGTCTGTGTGTGGCTTCCTTTTCTTCTTACAGCCTTTTCGATTGCACTGGTTTATTAATTCTATGTCGACTTTGTGATTTGTTTGGTATGGAGACATGTTGATACTTGAGGTGTGATAGTGGTTCTAGAAGGTTTAGATTAATATTTGCATGAGGAGTTAAAATGAACATTTAAGGAACATGGGTATAGGATAAGGGGCATGTGTGCGTGTGTGAAGATGAGTAGACGTTGATACAATGGCTTTAACATGAGAAAGTCATGAAGGGGACACAAGGGAGGATACGATAAGCATTAACCTGAGACTTAAGAGATTGAACCATGTAGCTTTATGGATTCTTGACGTCGTCGTGACGTATAGTTTGAAGTGTCTTAGTTTGCTTTATGCTTCTCCTTCTCATACTTAGTGTGTATACTTAGATGAAACGTGGGTTAGTGAAGTGAGATAAGAAAGAAGAAATGGTCGTTACGGATTCGGAACATTTCTAGATCATTGAAATGGGAATGTAATAACAAGAGACAATATTGGTAATGGCAAACCAAGGTCAAATTGAAAGGTGTATGTGCGTGGTTTATAAGGTTAATATGTATGAGATAGAGTGCTACGTTACGTGTTCGTTTTAAAAAGTTGAGACTGAGTTACTTGTTCTACTTCTAGTCAAAACGTTTTGGTTGCATTAAAATATTTTTCCTTGGCACTCGTCTTCCCATAAGCATATAGAGTTTGTTAGAGATTTTCCTACTGGGCTAGTGTAGCTCAACAAAATCCTTCTTTTCAGGTTCAAATTCCGGTCAATGGCTCACATATATCGAGTGCTTGGATGAAGAAGTATACTTTTCAGAAGCTGGCTTCATTAGTTTCTTAATCATCTTGAAATGGTCCCCCTTTTTGTTAAAGACGACTTGTAACTAAAAACTTTTGAACTTCTTGACCAAACCGGTTGTAATCCAATAATTTGTTCGTACTTGTACTTAAGTTTAATATTTGGGCCGGTGTGTCAAATTGTACTTCGTTTAATCTTGGGGACTTGATTTGTAAATTAAACAGGTGGAAGACTCTTTTGGGTATTATTCATGATATGCGAGGGACTTTTATTTAAAATGGATTATTTATTTATGTTGAAAATCGAGGGCGTGACAAATTATATAGTGATAAATAAGGTATTCCATGTACGAAAAGATGATGGAAAAGAACAATGAAAATAATAATGTTTGGTTTATGAAAAGTTGGTGAAAGGGAGACCAATTCAAAGATCGGCAAAGCCACAGCGGCTAAAGTACATTTTCGTGCCCATTTAAACATTCTAAATTCTATTGACCGGCGCATCCTTAGTTCTAAGGTATTTGGCCATTCATTAAGTGTTTCACATGGTTCATAGGGCTTTCCATACTTCATTAATTCATCACAATCTGTTCAATCATCATGATTCACAAAGGAGGGGCTTGTACATTTACAAAACCAAATCGGTCGTCTACACTACCAGCACTAGCTCTTAACCACTACGACTACGAAAGTACCATGACCATCGTCATTTTTCCACCACCCCGTTTCACCCCACTAACAATAGTGTCAGCACCTCGATCGCTTTAACTTCAAAACTGCACGTTCACATCACCCCCAATCAATTATCATAATATCACCACAACAATATCTTAGTGCTACACCACCGTCACATCACCGCCACTTTAACCATTATTTCACGACAACCAAACGCAAAAAATAGTTTCAAATGACCACAATAGAAAAATCTACCGACATCACTACGGAAACATGATTTCCACTATCAGCTAATACATCAAGTATATTTAGCAATCTAAAATTTTTGACGACTTCAGCATTGTATTTGGATTGGGAATATTTCCCTGAATAGAGAATGTCAGGAATCCATTGTGGAGGCACTATATATCCTAGTTGTAATTTAGGGGCAGTTGATTGACATATATAAAAGAGTTTTAATCCTTTTCGGTGTTCTCGAGAGGAAATATACTCAATTTTTGTTGTGTCGAATGTTTTAGACGCCCAAATTTGAATTCAAAAATATTTGAGACCCACTTTTGGCCAAGGTTGATGATGAAGTAAACTTTCGTACGCTTTGACAAAGTGTGGAAACTCTGTAACAATTAAGCAAAGAAGAAATACCTTCGAATTAGGAATTTGACTACCAAACAGAAGGCAGAATATGTTTTAGCCTTACTGGGTTCGACAATTTGTGTATGTTTGATGGCTTCTACCCAAGTTTCATGAACGAAAAGCAAATATTTTTTATGGTTGGATTTATCCATCTTTTAGTACTTTAAAAACACCATTTTTGGAAATATGATGGGTCTTGATCCAATTAAAAATGTGAAACATACACGCGTTTACCAAAATGAATCATATTCTCACCCATCGAGGGTAAAATGGTCATTTTGTTCTAATGTACAAATTAAATTTTATAAAACTACTTGGGCTAGAAAGAGAATTGGACAAGCTTTTTAATGGTCCGAACCACGCGCAAATTGGAGTTCGGGAGTGTCCGGGGCATGTCCGCAAAGTTTGACGTGTATTGGAGCACTAACGCGCCTCAAGCGCAA
Source organism: Rhododendron molle (assembly GCA_025413875.1). Taxonomy (NCBI): domain Eukaryota; kingdom Viridiplantae; phylum Streptophyta; class Magnoliopsida; order Ericales; family Ericaceae; genus Rhododendron; species Rhododendron molle. The sequence continues at coordinate 3,451,306 of CM046393.1, forward strand.
TCTCATGCGCCCCAGCCGCATTTCAGTGCGCCCCGCGCGCATCCTGAACATTGCACAACAAGCCCAACTTTGCGGACTTGCCCCGGACAGTACCGAACTCCGATATGCGCATGGTTTGAACCGTTAGAAAGCTTGTTCAATCTACTTTCCTACCAAATTTTTTTCGTTTAAAACTAATTTGTACAACAAAGTACATGACCATTTTACCCTTAGGTGGTCAAAAAATTTAAAAAATTTAGTAAAGCGCTTGTATTGCCTTCATTTTTAATCGGATTAAGACAAATTATATATTGATAAATAAGGTACTCCATGTACGAAAAGGTGATGGAAAGGAGCAATGAAAATAATAATGTTTGGTTTATGACAAGTTGGTGAGAGAGAGACCAATTCAAAGATCCGCAAAGCCACATCGGGTAAAGTACATTTTTGCGCCCATTTACACATTCTATATTCTATAGAACCGGCGCATCCTTAGTTCTAAGGCATTTGGTCATTCATTAAGAGTTTCACATGGTTCATAAGGCTTTCCATACTTCATTAATTCATCACAATCTGTTCAATCATCATGATTCACAAAGGAGAGGCTTGTACATTTACGAAACCAAATCGGTCGCCTACACTACCAGCACTATCTCTTAAACACTACGACTACGAAAGTACCATGACCATCGTCATTTGACCGCCACCCCCTTTCACCCCACAAACAAAGTGGTCAGCACCTCACTCGCTTTAACTTCACAACTGCACGTTCACAAAAGAGTTTCTGTCCTTTTCGGTGTTCTCGAGGGCAAATATTCTCTTTTTTTTTTTGTGATGAAGTGCGGATACTCATTGAACATAGTGAAACAATTAAGCAATGAAGAAATAACTTCGAATTAGGAATTTGATTACCAAATGGAAGGCAGAATGTGTTTTAGCCTTACTGGGTGCGACGATTTTCGTAGTTGGCTGGCTTTTACCCAATTTTCATGAACGAAAAGCGAATATTTTTGTGGTTGGATTTATCCATCTTTTAGTAAATCATATTTTCACCCATCGAGGGTAACATGGTCATTTTATTCTGATGTACAAATCAAATTTTATCAAAACTACTTGGGCTTGAAAGAGAATTGGACAAGCTTTCTAACGGTCCAAACCACGCGCAAATTGGAGGTATGGAGTGTCCGGGGCATGTCCGCAAAGTTTGACGTGTATTGGAGCACTAACGCGCCTCAGGCGCAATCTCATGCGCCCCAGGCGCATTTCCGGGCGCCCCGGGCGCATCCATGACATTGCACAACAAGCCTAACTTTGCGGACTTGCCCCGGACACTACCGAACTCCGATTTGCGCTTGCTTTGAACCGTTAGAAAGCTTGTTCAATCTACTTTCCTACCGAATTTTTTTTGATGAAAACTATTTTGTACATTCAAATACATGACCATTTTACTATTAGATGGTCATAAAATAAAAAAATTTAGTAAAACGCTCGTATTGCCTTCATTTTAAATCGGATTAGGACAAATTATATTGTGATAAATAAGGTATTCCATGTACGAAAAGGTGACAGAAAGGAACAATGAAAATAATAACGTTTGGTTTATGAAAAGGTTGTGAGAGGGAATCCAATTCAAAGATCGGCAAAGCCACAGCGGCTAAAGTACATTTTCGCGCCCATTTACGCATTCTAAATTCTATTGGACCGGCGCATCCTTTGTTCTAAGGTATTTGGTCATTCATTAAGATTTTCTCATGGTTCATAGGACTTTAAATACTTCATTAATTCATCACAATCTGTTCAATCATCAAGATTCACAAAGGAGAGGCTTGTACATTTACAAAACCAAATCTGTCGCCTACACTACCAGCACTATCTCTTAACCACTACAACTAAGTACCATGACAATGGTCATTTGACCGCCACCCCCTTTCACCCCACTAACAAAGTCGTCAGCACCTCGATCGCTTTAACTTCACAACTGCACGTTCACAAAAGAATTTCTATCCTTTTCGGTGTTCTCCAGTGGAAATATTCTCAATTTTTTTGTGACGAAGTGTGGATACGCTGTGAACATTGTGAAACAATTAAGCAAAGAAGAAATACCTTCGAATTAGGAATTTGATTACCAAATGGAAGGCAGAATGTGTTTTAGCCTTACTGGGTTCGACGATTTTTGTAGTTGGCTGGCTTCTACCCAATTTTCATGAACGAAAAGCGAATATTTTTGTGGTTGAATTTATCCATCTTTTAGTACTTTAAAAACACTATTTTTTGACATATGATGGGTCTTGATCCAATTAAAAATGTGAAACATACACGCGTTTTTACCAAAATGAATCATATTTTCACCCATCGAGGGTAAAATGGTCATTTTGTTCTGATGTACAAATTAAATTTTATCAAAACTACTTGGGCTAGAAAGAGAATTGGACAAGCTTTCTAACGGTCCAAACCACGCGCAAATTGGAGTTCGGGAGTGTCCGGGGCATGTCCGCAAAGATTGACGTGTATTGGAGCACTAACGCGCCTCAGGTGCAATCTCATGCGCCCCGGGCACATCCAGAACATTGCACAACAAACCCAACTTTGCGGACTTGCCCCGGACACAACTGAACTCCGATATGCGCATTCTTTGAACCGTTAGAAAGCTTGTTCAATCTACTTTCCTACCGAATTTTTTTCAATGAAAACTATTTTGTACATTCAAATACATGACCAATTTACCCTTAGATGGTCAAAAAATAAAAAAATTTAGTAAAACGCTCGTATTGCCTTCATTTTAAATCGGATTAAGACAAATTATGTAGTGATAAATAAGGTATTCCATGTACGAAAAGGTGATGGAAAGGAACAATGAAAATAATAGTGTTTGGTTTATGAAAAGTTGGTGAGAGGGAGACCAATTCAAAGATCGGCAAAGCCACAGCGGCTAAAGTACATTTTCGCGCCCATTTACACATTCTAAATTCTATTGGACCGGCGCATCCTTAGTTCTAAGGTATTTGGTCATTGATTAAGAGTTTCACATGGTTCATAGGGCTTTCCATACTTTCTTAATTCATCACACTCTTTTCAATCATCATGATTCACAAAAGAGGCTTGTACATTTACGAAACCAAATCGGTCGCCTACACTACCAGCACTATCTCTTAACCACTACGACTAAGAAAGTACCATTACCATCGTCATTTGACCGCCACCCCCTTTCAGCCCACTAACAAAGACGTCAGCACCTCGATCGCTTTAAGTTCACAACTGCACGTTCACAAAAGAGTTTCTATCCTTTTCGGTGTTCTCGAGTGGAAATAGTCTCAATTTATTTTTGTGGCGAAGGGCGGATACCCTGTGAACGTCGTGAAACAATTAAGGAAAGAAGAAATAACATGAAATTAGGAATTTGATTAACGATTGGAAGGTAGAATGTGTTTTAGTCTTACTGGGTTCGACGATTTTTGTAGTTGGCTGGCTTCTACCCAATTTTCGTGAACGAAAAGCGATTATTTTTCGTGGTTGGATTTATCAATCTTTTAGTAATTAAAAACACAATTTTTGGACATATGATGGGTCTTGATCCAATTAAAAATGTGAAGAATACACGCGTTTTACCAAAATGAATCATATTTTCACCCAAAGAGGGTAAAATATTCATTTTGTTCTGATTTAAAAATTAAATTTTGCCAAAACTACTAGGGCTAGAAAGAGAATTGGACAAGCATTCTAACGGTCCAAACCACGCACAAATTGGAGTTCGGGAGTGTCCAGGGCATGCCCGCAAAATTTGTCGTGTATTGGACCACTAACGCGCCTCAGGTGCAATCTCATGCGCCCCAGATGCATTTCAGTGCGCCCCGGGCGCATCCTGAACATTGCATAACAAGCCCAACTTTACGGACTTGCCTTGACACTACTGAACACCGATATGCACAAGCTTTAAACCGTTAGAAAGCTTGTTCAATCTACTTTCCTACCGAATTTTTTTTGATGAAAACTATTTTGTACATTCAAATACATGTCCATTTTACCCTTAGATGGTCAAAAAATAAAAAATTTATTAAAACGCTCGTATTGCCTGCATTTTAAATCGGATTAAGACAAATTATATAGTGATAAATAAGGTATTCTATGTACGAAAAGGTGACGGAAAGGAACAATGAAAATAATAATGTTTGGTTTATGAAACGTTGGGGAGAGGCAGACCAATTCAAAGATCGACAAAGCCACAGCGACTAAAGTACATTTTCGCGCCCATTTACAAATTCTAAATTCTAATGGACCGGCCCATCCTTAGTTCTAAGGTATTTCGTCATTCATTAAGAGTTTCACATGGTTCATAGGGCTTTCCATACTTCATTAATTCATCACAATCTGTTCAATCCTCATGATTCACAAAGGAGAGGCTTGTACATTAACGATACCAAATCGGTCGCCTACACTACCAGCACTATCTCTTAACCACCACGATTACGAAAGTACCATGACCATCGTCATTTGACCGCCACCCCCTTTCACCGACAGCACCTCGATCGCCTTAACTTCTCAACTGCACGTTCACAAAAGAGTTTCTATCCTTTTCGGTGTTCTCGAGTGAAAATATTGTCAATTTTTTTTTGTGACGAAGTGTGGATACTCTGTGAACATTGTTAAACAATTAAGCAAAGAAGAAATACTTTTGAATTAGGAATTTGATTACCAAATGGAAGGCAGAATGTGCTTAAGCCTTACTGGGTTCGACGATTTTTGTAGTTGGCTGGTTTGTACCCAATTTTCATGAACGAAAAGGGAATATTTTTGTGGTTGGATCTATCCATCTTTTAGTACTTTAAAAACACTATTTTTTGACATATGATGGGTCTTGAACCAATTAAAAAGGTGAAACATACACGCGTTTTACCAAAATGAATCAAATTTTCACCCATCGAGGGTAAAATGGTCATTTTGTTCTGATTTAAAAATTATATTTTTCCAAAAGTACTTGGGCTAGAAAGAGAATTGGACAAGCTTTCTAACGGTCCAAATCACGCGCAAATTGGAGTTCGGGAGTGTCCGGGGCATTTCCGCAAAGTTTGTCGTGTATTGGACCACTAACGCGCCTCAGGCGGAATTTCATGCGCTCCAGGCGCATTTCAGGGCGCCCCGGGCGCATCCTGAACATTGCACAACTAGCCCAACTTTCCGGACTTGCCCCGGACACTACCGAACTCCGATATGCGCATGGTTTGAACCGTTAGAAAGCTTGTACAATCTACTTTCCAACGAAATTTTTTCCGATAAATGTAATTTGCACATCAAAATACATGACCATTTTACCCTTAGGTGGTCAAAAAATTAAAAAAATTTAGTGAAGCGCACGTATTGCCTTCATTTTTTATCGGATTAAGACAAATTTTATAGTGTTAAATAAGGTATTCCATGTACGAAAAGGTGATGGAAGGAACAATGAAAATAATAATCTTTGGTTTATGAAAAGTTGGTGGGAGGGAGATCAATTCAAAAATCGGCACAGCCACAGCTGCTAAAGTGCATTTTCGCGCCCATTTACACATTCTAAATTCTATTGGACTGGCGCATCCTTAGTTCTAAGGTATTTGGCCATTCTTTAAGAGTTTGAGATGGTTCATAGGGCTTTCCATACTTCATTAATTCATCACAATCTGTTCAATCCTCATGATTCACAAAGGAGAGGCTTGTACATTAACGATACCAAATCGGTCGCCTACACTACCAGCACTATCTCTTAACCACCATGATCACGAAAGTACCATGACCATCGTCATTTGACCGCCACCCCCTTTCACCGACAGCACCTCGATCGCCTTAACTTCACAACTGCACGTTCACAAAAGAGTTTCTCTCCTTTTTGGTGTTCTCGAGTGAAAATATTCTCAATTTTTTTTTGTGACGAAGTGTGGATACTCTGTGAACATTGTTAAACAATTAAGCAAAGAAGAAATACTTTTCAATTAGGAATTTGGTTACCAAATGGAAGGCAGAATGTGCTTAAGCCTTACTGGGTTCGACGATTTTTGTAGTAGGCTGGCTTCTACCCAATTTTCATGAACGAAAAGTGAATATTTTTGTGGTTCGATTTATCCATCTTTTAGTACTTTAAAAACACTATTTTTTGACATATGATGGGTCTTGAACCAATTAAAAAGGTGAAACATACATGCGTTTTACGAAAATGAATCATATTTTCACCCATTGAGGGTAAAATGGTCATTTTGTTCTGATTTAAAAATTATATTTTGCCAAAACTACTAGGGCTAGAAAGAGAATTGGACAAGCTTTCTAACGGTCCAAACCACGCGCAAATTGGAGTTCGGGAGTGTCCGGGGCATGTCCGCAAAGTTTGTCGTGTATTGGACCACTAACGCGCCTCAGGCGCAATTTCATGCGCCCCAGGCGCATTTCAGGGCGCCCCGGGCGCATCCTGAACATTGCACAACTAGCCCAACTTTCCGGACTTGCCCCGGACACTACCGAACTCCGATATGCGCATGGTTTGAACCGTTAGAAAGCTTGTTCAATCTACTTTCCAACCAAATTTTTTTCGATAAAACTAATTTGTACATCAAAATACATGACCATTTTACCCTTAGGTGGTCAAAAAATTAAAAAAATTTAGTGAAGCGCTCGTATTGCCTTCATTTTTTATCGGATTAAGACAAATTTTATAGTGATAAATAAGGTATTCCATGTACGAAAAGGTGATGGAAGGAACAATGAAAATAGTAATGTTTGGTTTATGAAAAGTTGTTGGGAGGGAGATCAATTCAAAAATCGGCAAAGCCACAGCTGCTAAAGTGCATTTTCGCGCACATTTACACATTCTAAATTCTATTGGACCGGCGCATCCTTAGTTCTAAGGTATTTGCTCATTCTTTAAGAGTTTGAGATGGTTCATAGGGCTTTCCATACTTCATTAATTCATCACAATCTGTTCAATCCTCATGATTCACAAAGGAGAGGCTTGTACATTAACGATACCAAATCGGTCGCCTACACTACCAGCACTATCTCTTAACCACCACGATCACGAAAGTACCATGACCATCGCCATTTGACCGCCACCCCCTTTCACCGACAGCACCTCGATCGCCTTAACTTCACAACTGCACGTTCACAAAAGAGTTTCTATCCTTTTCGGTGTTCTCGAGTGAAAATATTCTCTATTTTTTTTTGTGACGAAGTGTGAATACTCTGTGAACATCGTTAAACAATTAAGCAAAGAAGAAATACTTTTGAATTAGGAATTTGATTACCAAATGGAAGGCAGAATGTGCTTAAGCCTTACTGGGTTCGACGATTTTTTCAGTTGGCTGGCTTCTACCCAATTTTCATGAACGAAAAGTGAATATTTTGTGGTTGGATCTATCCAACTTTTAGTACTTTAAAAACACTATTTTTTGACATATGATGGGTCTTGAACCAATTAAAAATGTGAAACATACAAGCGTTTTACCAAAATGAATCATATTTTCACCCATCGAGGGTAAAATGGTCATTTTGTTCTGATTTAAAAATTAAATTTTGCCAAAACTACTAGGGCTAGAAAGAGAATTGGACAAGCTTTCTAACGGTCCAAACCACGCGCAAATTGGAGTTCGGGAGTGTCCGGGGCATGTCCGCAAAGTTTGTCGTGTATTGGACCACTAATGCGCCTCAGGCGCAATTTCGTGCGCCCCAGGCGCATTTCAGGGCGCCCCGGGCGCATCCTGAACATTGCACAACTAGCCCAACTTTCCGGACTTGCCCCGGACACTACCGAACTCCGATATGCGCATGGTTTGAACCGTTAGAAAGCTTGTTCAATCTACTTTCCAACCAAATTTTTTTCGATAAAACTAATTTGTACATCTAAATACATGACCATTTTACCCTTAGGTGGTCAAAAAATTAAAAAAATTTAGTGAAGCACTCGAATTGCCTTCATTTTTTATCGGATTAAGACAAATTTTATAGTGATAAATAAGGTATTCCATGTACGAAAAGGTGATGGAAGGAACAATGAAAATAATAATCTTTGGTTTATGAAAAGTTGGTGGGAGGGAGATCAATTCAAAAATCGGCAAAGCCACAGCTGCTAAAGTGCATTTTCGCGCCCATTTACGCATTCTAAATTCTAATGGACCGGCGCATCCTTAGTTCTTAGGTATTTGGTCATTCATTAAGAGTTTGAGATGGTTCATAGGGCTTTCCATACTTCATTAATTCATCGCAATCTGTTCAATCCTCATGATTCACAAAGGAGAGGCTTGTACATTAACGATACCAAATCGGTCGCCTACACTACCAGCACTATCTCTTAACCACCACGATCACGAAAGTACCATGACCATCGCCATTTGACCGCCACCCCCTTTCACCGACAGCACCTCGATCGCCTTAACTTCACAACTGCACGTTCACAAAAGAGTTTCTATCCTTTTCGGTGTTCTCGAGTGAAAATATTCTCAATTTTTTTTTGTGACGAAGTGTGGATACTCTGTGAACATCGTTAAACAATTAAGCAAAGAAGAAATACTTTTGAATTAGGAATTTGATTACCAAATGGAAGGCAGAATGTGCTTAAGCCTTACTGGGTTCGACGATTTTTGTAGTTGGCTGGCTTCTACCCAATTTTCATGAACGAAAGGCGAATATTTTTGTGGTTGGATCTATCCATCTTTTAGTACTTTAAAAACACTATTTTTTGACATATGAATGGTCTTGAACCAATTAAAATGTGAAACATACACGCGTTTTACCAAAATGAATCATATTTTCACCCATCGAGGGTAAAATGGTCATTTTGTTCGGATTTAAAAATTAAATTTTGCCAAAACTACTAAGGCTAGAAAGAGAATTGGAGAAGCTTTCTAACGGTCCAAACCACGCGCAAATTGGAGTTCGGGAGTTTCCGGGGCATGTCTGCAAAGTTTGTCGTGTATTGGACCACTAACGCGCCTCAGGCGCAATTTCATGCGCCCCAGGCTCATTTCAGGGCGCCCCGGGCGCATCCTGAACATTGCACAACTAGCCCAACTTTCGGGACTTGCCCCGGACACTACTGAACTCCGATATGCGCATGGTTTGAACCGTTAGAAAGATTGTTCATGCGCCCCAGGCGCATTTCAGGGCGCCCCGGGCGCATCCTGAACATTGCACAACTAGCCCAACTTTCAGGACTTGCCCCGGACACTACTGAACTCCGATATGCGCATGGTTTGAACCGTTAGAAAGATTGTTCAATATACTTTCCAACCAAATTTTTTTCGATAAAACTAATTTGTACATCAAAATACATGACCATTTTACCCTTAGGTGGTCAAAAAATTAAAAAAATTTAGTGAAATGCTCGTATTGCCTTCATTTTTTATTGGATTAAGACAAATTTTATAGTGATAAATAAGGTATTCCATGTACGAAAAGGTGATGGAAGGAACAATGAAAATAATAATGTTTGGTTTATGAAAAGTTGGTGAGAGGGAGATCAATTCAAAAATCGGCAAAGCCACAGCTGCTAAAGTGCATTTTCGCGCCCATTTACACATTCTAAATTCTATTGGACCGGCGCATCCTTAGTTCTAAGGTATTTGGTCATTCATTAAGAGTTTGAGATGGTTCATAGGGCTTTCCATACTTCATTAATTCATCCCAATCTGTTCAATCCTCATGATTCACAAAGGAGAGGCTTGTATATTAACGATACCAAATCGGTCGCCTACACTACCAGCACTATCTCTTAACCACCACGATCCCGAAAGTACCATGACCGTCGTCATTTGACCGCCACCCCCTTTCACCGAAATCACCTCGATTGCCTTAACTTCACAACTGCACGTTCACAAAAGAGTTTCTATCCTTTTCGGTGTTCTCGAGTGAAAATATTCTCAATTTTTTTTTGTGACGAAGTGTGGATACTCTGTGAACATCGTTAAACAATTAAGCAAAGAAGAAATACTTTTCAATTAGAAATTTGATTACCAAATTGAAGGCAGAATGTGCTTAAGCCTTACCGGGTTCGACGATTTTTGAAGTTGGCCGGCTTCTACCCAATTTTCATGAACAAAAAGCGAATATTTTTGGGGTTGGATCTATCCATCTTTTAGTACTTTAAAAACACTATTTTTTGACATATGATGGGTCTTGAACCAATTAAAAATGTGAAACATAAACGCGTTTTACCAAAATGAATCATATTTTCACCCATCGAGGGTAAAATGGTCATTTTGTTCTGATTTAAAAATTAAATTTTGCCGAAACTACTTGGGCTAGAAAGAGAATTGGACAAGCTTTCTAACGGTCCCAACCATGCGCAAATTGGAGTTCGGGAGTGTCCGGGGCATGTCCGCAAAGTTTGTCGTGTATTGGACCACTAACGCGCCTCAGGCGCAATTTCATGCGCCCCAAGGGCATTTCAGGGCGCCCCGGGCGCATCCTGAACATTGCACAACTAGCCCAACTTTCCGGACCTGCCCCGGACCCTACCGAACTCCGATATGCGCAGGGTTTGAACCGTTAGAAAGCTTGTTCAATCTACTTTCCAACCAAATTTTTTTCGACAAAACTAATTTGTACATCAAAATACATGACCATTTTACTCTTAGGTGGTCAAAAAATTAAAAAAATTTAGTAAAGCGCTCGTATTGCCATCATTTTTTATCGGATTAAGACTAATTTTATAGTGATAAATAAGGTATTCCATGTACGAAAAGGTGATGGAAGGAACAATGAAAATAATAATGTTTGGTTTATGGAAAGTTGGTGAGAGGGAGATAAATTCAAAAATCGGCAAAGCCACAGCTGCTAAAGTGCATTTTCGCGCCTTTTACACATTCTAAGTTCTATTGGACCGGCGCATCCTTAGTTTTAAGGTATTTGGTCATTCTTTAAGAGTTTGAGATGGTTCATAGGGCTTTCCATACTTCATTAATTCATCCCAATCTGTTCAATCCTCATGATTCACAAAGGAGAGGCTTGTACATTAACGATTCCAAATCGGTCGCCTACACTACCAGCACTATCTCTTAACCACCACGATCACGAAAGTACCATGACCATCGTCATTTGACCGCCACCCCCTTTCACCGACAGCACCTCGATCGCCTTAACTTCACAACTGCACGTTCACAAAAGAGTTTCTATCCGTTTCGGTGTTCCCGAGTGAAAATATTCTCAATTTTTTCTTGTGACGAAGTGTGGATACTCTGTGAACATCGTTAAACAATTAAGCAAAGAAGAAATACTTTTGAATTAGTAATTTGATTACCAAATGGAAGGCAGAATGTGCTTAACCCTTACAGGGTTCGACGATTTTTGTAGTTGGCTGGCTTCTACACAATTTTCATGAACGGAAAGCGAATATTTTTGTGGTTGGATCTATCCATCTTTTAGTACTTTAAAAACACTATTTTTTGACATATGATGGGTCTTGAACCAATTAAAAATGTGAAACATACACGCGTCTTACCAAAATGAATCATATTTTCACCCATCGAGGGTAAAATGGTCATTTTGTTCTGATTTAAAAATTAAATTTTGCCAAAACTACTAGGGCTAGAAAGAGAATCTGACAAGCTTTCTAACTGTCCAAACCACGTGCAAATTGGAGTTCGGGAGTGTCCGGGGCCTGTCCGCAAAGCTTGTCGTGTATTGGACCACTAACGCGCCTCAGGTGCAATTTAATGCGCCCCAGGCGCATTTCAGGGCGCCCCGGGCGCATCCTGAACGTTGCACAACTAGCCCAACTTTCCGGACTTGCCCCGGACACTACCGAACTCCGATATGCGCATGGTTTGAACCGTTAGAAAGCTTGTTCAATCTACTTTCCAACCAAATTTTTTTCGATAAAACTAATTTGTACATCAAAATACATGACCATTTTACCCTTAGGTGGTCAAAAAATTAAAAAAATTTAGTGAAGCGCTCGTATTGCCTTCATTTTTTATCGGATTAAGACAAATTTTATAGTGATAAATAAGGTATTCCATGTACGAAAAGGTGATGGAAGGAACAATGAAAATAATAATGTTTGGTTTATGAAAAGTTGGTGAGAGGGAGATCAATTCAAAAATCGGCAAGGCCACAGCTGCTAAAGTGCATTTTTGCGCCCATTTACACATTCTAAATTCTATTGGACCGGCGCATCCTTAGTTCTAAGGTATTTGGTCATTCATTAAGAGTTTGAGATGGTTCATAGGGCTTTCCATACTTCATTAATTCATCACAATCTGTTCAATCCTCATGATTCACAAAGGAGAGGCTTGTACATTAACGATACCAAATCGGTCGCCTACACTACCAGCACTGTCTCTTAACCACCACGACCAAGAAAGTACCATGACCGTCATCATTTGACCGCCACCCCCTTTCACCGAAAGCACCTCGATTGCCTTAACTTAACAACTGCACGTTCACAAAAGAGTTTCTATCCTTTTCGGTGTTCTCAAGTGAAAATATTCTCAATTTTTTTTTGTGACGAAGTGTGGATACTCTGTGAACATCGTTAAACAATGAAGCAAAGAAGAAATACTTTTGAATTAGAAATTTGATTACCAAATGGAAGGCAGAATGTGCTTAAGCCTTACTGGGTTCGACGATTTTTGTAGTTGGTTGGCTTCTACCCAATTTTCATGAACGAAAAGCGAATATTTTTGTGGTTGGATCTATCCATCTTTTAGTACTTTAAAAACACTATTTTTTGACATATGATGTGTCTTGAACCAATTAAAAATGTGAAACATACACGCGTTTTACCAAAATGAATCATATTTTCAACCATCGAGGGTAAAATGGTCATTTTGTTCTGATTTAAAAATTAAATTTTGCCAAAACTACTAGGGCTAGAAAGAGAATTGGACAAGCTTTCTAACGGTCCAAACCACGCACAAATTGGAGTTCGGGAGTGTCCGGGGCATGTCCGCAAAGTTTGTCGTGTATTGGACCACTAACGCGCCTCAGGGGCAATTTCATGCGCCCCAGGCGCATTTCAGGGCGCCCCGGGCGCATCCTGAACATTGCACAACTAGCCCAACTTTCCGGACTTGCCCCGGACACTACCGAACTCCGATATGCGCATGGTTTGAACCGTTAGAAAGCTTGTTCAATCTACTTTCCAACCAAATTTTTTTCAATAAAACTAATTTGTACATCAAAATACATGACCATTTTACCCTTATGTGGTCAAAAAATTAAAAAAATTTAGTGAAGCGCTCGTATTGCCTTCATTTTTTATCGGATTAAGACAAATTTTATAGTGATAAATAAGGTATTCCATGTACGAAAAGGTGATGGAAGGAAAAATGAAAATAATAATGTTTGGTTTATGAAAAGTTGGTGAGAGGGAGATCAATTCAAAAATCGGCAAAGCCACAGCTGCTAAAGTGCATTTTCAAGCCCATTTACACATTCTAAATTCTATTGGACCGGCGCATCCTTAGTTTTAAAGTATTTGGTTATTCATTAAGGGTTTGAGATGGTTCATAGGGCTTTCCATACTTCATTAATTCATCACAATCTGTTCAATCCTCATGATTCACAAAGGAGAGGCTTGTACATTAACGATACCAAATCGGTCGCCTACACTACCAGCACTGTCTCTTAACCACCACGACCAAGAAAGTACCATGACCGTCGTCATTTGACCGCCACCCCCTTTCACCGAAAGCACCTCGATTGCCTTAACTTCACAACTGCACGTTCACAAAAGAGTTTCTATCCTTTTCGGTGTTCTCGAGTGAAAATATTCTCAATTTTTTTTTGTGACGAAGTGTGGATACTCTGTGAACATCGTTGAACAATTAAGCAAAGAAGAAATACTTTTGAATTAGAAATTTGATTACCAAATGGAAGGCAGAATGTGCTTAAGCCTTACTGGGTTCGACGATTTTTGTAGTTGGCCGGCTTCTACCCAATTTCCATAGACAAAAAGCGAATATTTTTGTGGTTGGATCTATCCATCTTTTAGTACTTTAAAAACACTATTTTTTGACATATGATGGGTCTTGAACCAATTAAAAAGGTGAAACATAAACGCGTTTTACCAAATTGAATCATATTTTCACCCATCGAGGGTAAAATGGTCATTTTGTTCTGATTTAAAAATTAAATTTTGCCGAAACTACTTGGGCTAGAAAGAGAATTGGACAAGCTTTCTAACGGTCCAAACCATGCGCAAATTGGAGTTCGGGAGTGTCCGGGGCATGTCCGCAAAGTTTGTCGTGTATTGGACCACTAACGCGCCTCAGGCGCAATTTCATGCACCCCAGGGGCATTTCAGGGCGCCCCGGGCGCATTCTGAACATTGCACAACTAGCCCAACTTTCCGGACCTGCCCCGGACACTACCGAACTCTGATATGCGCAGGGTTTGAACCGTTAGAAAGCTCGTTCAATCTACTTTCCAACCAAATTTTTTTCGATAAAACTAATTTGTACATCAAAATACATGACCATTTTACCCTTAGGTGGTCAAAAAATTAAAAAAATTTAGTGAAGCGCTCGTATTGCCTTCATTTTTTATCGGATTAAGACAAATTTTATAGTGATAAATAAGGAATTCCATGTACGAAAAGGTGATGGAAGGAACAATGAAAATAATAATGTTTGGTTTATGGAAAGTTGGTGAGAGGGAGATCAATTCAAAAATCGGCAAAGCCACAGCTGCTAAAGTGCATTTTCGCGCCCATTTACACATTCTAAGTTCTATTGGACCGGCGAATCCTTAGTTTTAAGGTATTTGGTCATTCATTAAGAGTTTGAGATGGTTCATAGGGTTTTCCATACTTCATTAATTCATCCCAATCTGTTCAATCCTCATGATTCACAAAGGAGAGGCTTGTACATTAACGATACCAAATCGGTCGCCTACACTACCAGCACTATCTCTTAACCACCACGATCACGAAAGTACCATGACCATCGTCATTTGACCGCCACCCCCTTTCACCGACAGCACCTCGATCACCTTAACTTCACAACTGCACGTTCACAAAAGAGTTTCTATCCTTTTCGGTGTACTCGAGTGAAAATATTCTCAATTTTTTCTTGTGACGAAGTGTGGATACTCTGTGAACATCGTTAAACAATTAAGCAAAGAAGAAATACTTTTGAATTAGGAATTTGATTACCAAATGGATGGCAGAATGTGCTTAAACCTTACTGGGTTCGACGATTTTTTGTAGTTGGCTGGCTTCTACACAATTTTCTTGAACGAAAAGCGAATATTTTTGTGGTTGGATCTATCCATCTTTTAGTACTTTAAAAACACTATTTTTTGACATATGATGGGTCTTGAACCAATTAAAAATGTGAAACATACACGCGTTTTACCAAAATGAATCATATTTTCACCCATCGAGGGTAAAATGGTCATTTTGTTCTGATTTAAAAATTAAATTTTGCCAAAACTACTAGGGCTAGAAAGAGAATTGGACAAGCTTTCTAACGGTCCAAACCACGCGCAAATTGGAGTTCGGGAGTGTCCGGGGCATGTCCGCAAAGTTCGTCGTGTATTGGACCACTAACGCGCCTAAGGTGCAATTTCATGCGCCCCAGGCGCATTTCAGGGCGGCCCGGGCGCATCCTGAACATTGCACAACTAGCCCAACATTCCGGACTTGCCCCGGACACTACCGAACTCCGATATGCGCATGGTTTGAACCGTTAGAAAGCTTGTTCAATCTACTTTCCAACCAAATTTTTTTCGATAAAACTAATTTGTACATCAAAATACATGACCATTTTACCCTTAGGTGGTCAAAAAATTAAAAAAATTTAGTGAAGCGCTCGTATTGCCTTCATTTTTTATCGGATTAAGACAAATTTTATAGTGATAAATAAGGTATTCCATGTACGAAAAGGTGATGGAAGGAACAATGAAAATAATAATGTTTGGTTTATGAAAAGTTGGTGAGAGGGAGATCAATTCAAAAATCGGCAAAGCCACAGCTGCTAAAGTGCATTTTCGCGCCCATTTACACATTCTAAATTCTATTGGACCGGCGCATCCTTAGTTCTAAGGTATTTGGTCATTCATTAAGAGTTTGAGATGGTTCATAGGACTTTCCATACTTCATTAATTCTTGACAATCTGTTCAATCCTCATGATTCACAAAGGAGAGGCTTGTACATTAACGATACCAAATCGGTCGCCTACACTACCAGCACTGTCTCTTAACCACCACGATCACGAAAGTACCATGACCGTCGTCATTTGACCGCCACCCCCTTTCACCGAAAGCACCTCGATTGCCTTAACTTCACAACTGCACGTTCACAAAAGAGTTTCTATCCTTTTCGGTGTTCTCGAGTGAAAATATTCTCAATTTTTTTTTGTGACGAAGTGTGGATACTCTGTGAACATCGTTAAACAATTAAGCAAAGAAGAAATACTTTTGAATTAGAAATTTGATTACCAAATGGAAGGCAGAATGTGCTTAAGCCTTACTGGGTTCGACGATTTTTGTAGTTGGCTGGCTTCTACCCAATTTTCATGAACGAAAAGCGAATATTTTTGTGGTTGGATCTATCCATCTTTTAGTACTTTAAAAACACTATTTTTTGACATATGATGGGTCTTGAACCAATTAAAAATGTGAAACATACATGCGTTTTACCAAAATGAATCATATTTTCACCCATCGAGGGTAAAATGGTCATTTTGTTCTGATTAAAAAATTAAATTTTGCAAAAACTACTAGGGCTAGAAAGAGAATTGGACAAGCTTTCTAACGGTCCAAACCACGCGCAAATTGGAGTTCGGGAGTGTCCGGGGCATGTCCGCAAAGTTTGTCGTGTATTGGACCACTAACTCGCCTCAGGGGAAATTTCATGCGCCCCAGGCGCATTTCAGGGCGCCCCGGGCGCATCCTGAACATTGCACAACTAGCCCAACTTTCCGGACTTGCCCCGGACACTACCGAACTTCGATATGCGCATGGTTTGAACCGTTAGAAAGCTTGTTCAATCTACTTTCCAACCAAATTTTTTTCGATAAAACTAATTTGTACATCAAAATACATGACCATTTTACCCTTAGGTGGTCGAAAAATTAAAAAAATTTAGTGAAGCGCTCGAATTGCCTTCATTTTTTATCGGATTAAGACAAATTTTATAGTGATAAATAAGGTATTCCATGTACGAAAAGGTGATGGAAGGAAAAATGAAAATAATAATGTTTGGTTTATGAAAAGTTGGTGAGAGGGAGATCAATTCAAAAATCGGCAAAGCCACAGCTGCTAAAGTACATTTTCAAGCCCATTTACACATTCTAAATTCTATTGGACCGGCGCATCCTTAGTTCTAAGGTATTTGGTCATTCATTAAGAGTTTGAGATGGTTCATAGGGCTTTCCATACTTCATTAATTCATCACAATCTGTTCAATCCTCATGATTCACAAAGGAGAGGCTTGTACATTAACGATACCAAATCGGTCGCCTACACTACCAGCACTGTCTCTTAACCACCACGATCACGAAAGTACCATGACCATCGTCATTTGACCGCCACCCCCTTTCACCGAAAGCACCTCGATGGCCTTAACTTCACAACTGCACGTTCACAAAAGAGTTTCTATCCTTTTTGGTGTTCTCGAGAGAAAATATTCTCAATTTTTTTTTGTGACGAAGTGTGGATACTCTGTGAACATCGTTAAACAATTAAGCAAAGAAGAAATACTTTTCAATTAGAAATTTGATTACCAAATGGAAGGCAGAATGTGCTTAAGCCGTACTGGGTTCGACGATTTTTGTAGTTGGCTGGCTTCTACCCAATTTTCATGAACGAAAAGCAAATATTTTTGTGGTTGGATCTATCCATCTTTTAGTACTTTAAAAACACTATTTTTTGACATATGATGGGTCTTGAACCAATTAAAAATGTGAAACATAAACACGTTTTACCAAAATGAATCATATTTTCACCCATCGAGGGTAAAATGGTCATTTTGTTTAGATTTAAAAATTAAATTTTGCCGAAACTACTTGGGCTAGAAAGAGAATTTGACAAGCTTTCTAACGGTCCAAACCATGCGCAAATTGGAGTTCGGGAGTGTCCGGGGCATGTCCGCAAAGTTTGTCGTGTATTGGACCACTAACGCGCCTCAGGCGCAATTTCATGCGCCCCAGGGGCATTTCAGGGCGCCCCGGGCGCATCCTGAACATTGCACAACTAGCCCAACTTTCCGGACCTGCCCCGGACCCTACCGAACTCCGATATGCGCAGGGTTTGAACCGTTAGAAAGCTTGTTCAATCTACTTTCCAACCAAATTTTTTTCGGTAAAACTAATTTGTACATCAAAATACATGACCATTTTACCCTTAGGTGGTCAAAAAATTAAAAAAATTTAGTGAAGCGCTCGTATTGCCATCATTTTAAATAAGATTAAGACTAATTTTATAGTGATAAATAAGGTATTCCATGTACGAAAAGGTGACGGAAGGAACAATGAAAATAATAATGTTTGGTTTATGGAAAGTTGGTGAGAGGGAGATCAATTCAAAAATCGGCAAAGCCACAGCTGCTAAAGTGCATTTTCGCGCCCATTTACACATTCTAAGTTCTATTGGACCGGCGCATCCTTACTTTTAAGGTATTTAGTCATTCATTAAGTGTTTGAGATGGTTCATAGGGCTTTCCATACTTCATTAATTCATCCCAATCTGTTCAATCCTCATGATTCACAAAGGAGAGGCTTGTACATTAACGATACCAAATCGGTCGCCTACACCACCAGCACTATCTCTTAACCACCACGATCACGAAAGTACCACGACCATCGTCATTTGACTGCCACCCCCTTTCACCGACAGCACCTCGATCGCCTTAACTTCACAACTGCACGTTCACAAAAGAGTTTCTATCCTTTTCGGTGTACTCGAGTGAAAATATTCTCAATTTTTTCTTGTCACGAAGTGTGGATACTCTGTGAACATTGTTAAACAATTAAGCAAAGAAGAAATACTTTTCAATTAGGAATTTGATTACCAAATGGATGGCAGAATGTGCTTAAGCCTTACTGGGTTCGACGATTTTTGTAGTTGGCTGGCTTCTACACAATTTTCATGAACGAAAAGCGAATATTTTTGTGGTTGGATCTATCCATCTTTTAGTACTTTAAAAACACTGTTTTTTGACATATGATGGGTCTTGAACTAATTAAAAATGTGAAACGTACACGCGTTTTACCAAAATGAATCATATTTTCACCCATCGAGGGTAAAATGGTCATTTTGTTCTGATTTAAAAATTAAATTTTGCCAAAACTACTAGGGCTAGAAAGAGAATTGGACAAGCTTTCTAACGGTCCAAACCACGCGCAAATTGGAGTTCGGGAGTGTCCGGGGCATGTCCGCAAAGTTTGTCGTGTATTGGACCACTAACGCGCCTCAGGCGCAATTTCATGCGCCCCAGGCGCATTTCAGGGCGCCCCGGGCGCATCCTGAACATTGCACAACTAGCCCAACTTTCCGGACTTGCCCCGGACACTACCGAACTCCGATATGCGCATGGTTTGAACCATTAGAAAGCTTGTTCAATCTACTTTCCAACTAAATTTTTTTCGGTAAAACTAATTTGTACATCAAAATACATGACCAATTTACCCTTAGGTGGTCAAAAAATTAAAAAAATTTAGTGAAGCGCTCGTATTGCCTTCATTTTTTATCGGATTAAGACAAATTTTATAGTGAGAAATAAGGTATTCCATGTACGAAAAGGTGATGGAAGGAACAATGAAAATAATAATGTTTGGTTTATGAAAAGTTGGTGAGAGGGAGATCAATTCAAAAATCGGCAAAGCCACAGCTGCTAAAGTGCATTTTCGCGCCCATTTACACATTCTAAATTCAATTGGACCGGCGCATCCTTAGTTCTAAGGTATTTGGTCATTCATTAAGAGTTTGAGATGGTTCATAGGGCTTTCCATACTTCATTAATTCTTCACAATCTGTTCAATCCTCATGATTCACAAAGGAGAGGCTTGTACATTAACGATACCAAATCGGTCGCCTACACGACCAGCACTGTCTCTTAACCACCACGATCACGAAAGTACCATGGCCGTCGTCATTTGACCGCCACCCCCTTTCACCGAAAGCACCTCGATTGCCTTAACTTCACAACTGCACGTTCACAAAAGAGTTTCTATCCTTTTCGGTGTTCTCGAGTGAAAATATTATCAATTTTTTTTTGTGACGAAGTGTGGATACTCTGTGAACATCGTTAAACAATTAAGCAAAGAAGAAATACTTTTCAATTAGAAATTTGATTACCAAATGGAAGGCAGAATGTGCTTAAGCCTTACTGGGTTCGACGATTTTTGTAGTTGGCTGGCTTCTACCCAATTTTTATGAACGAAAAGCGAATATTTTTGTGGTTGGATCTATCCATCTTTTAGTACTTTAAAAACACTATTTTTTGACATATGATGGGTCTTGAACCGATTAAAAATGTGAAACATACACGCGTTTTACCAAAATGAATCATATTTTCACCCATCGAGGGTAAAATGGTCATTTTGTTCAGTTTTAAAAATTAAGTTTTGCCAAAACTACTCGGGCTAGAAAGAGAATTGGACAAGCTTTTTAACGGTCCAAACCACGCTCAAATTGGAGTTCGGGAGTGTCCGGGGCATGTCCGCAAAGTTTGTCGTGTATCGGACCACTAACGCGCCTCAGGGGCAATTTCATGCGCCCCAGGCGCATTTCAGGGCGCCCCGGGCGCATCCTGAACATTGCACAACTAGCCCAACTTTCCGGACTTGCCCCGGACACTACCGAACTCCGATATGCGCATGGTTTGAACCGTTAGAAAGCTTGTTCAATCTACTTTCCAACCAAATTTTTTTCGATAAAACTAATTTGTACATCAAAATACTTGACCGTTTTACCCTTAGGTGGTCAAAAAATTAAAAAAATTTAGTGAAGCGCTCGTATTGCCTGCATTTTTTGTCGGATTAAGACAAATTTTATAGTGATAAATAAGGTATTCCATGTACGAAAAGGTGATGGAAGGAACAATGAAAATAATAATGTTTGGTTTTTGAAAAGTTGATGAGATCTAGATCAATTCAAAAATCTGCAAAGCCACAGCTGCTAAAGTGCATTTTCGCGCCCATTTACACATTCTAAATTCTATTGGACCGGCGCATCCTTAGTTCTAAGGTATTTGGTCATTCATTAAGAGTTTGAGATGGTTCATAGGGCTTTCCATACTTCATTAATTCATCACAATCTGTTCAATCCTCATGATTCAGAAAGGAGAGGCTTGTACATTGACGATACCAAATCGGTCGCCTACACTACCAGCACTGTCTCTTAACCACCACGATCACGAAAGTACCATGACCGTAGTCATTTGACCGCCACCCCCTTTCACCGAAAGCACATCGATTGCCTTAACTTCACAACTGCATGTTCACAAAAGAGTTTCTATCCTTTTCGGTGTTCTCGAGTGAAAATATTCTCATTTTTTTTTTGTGACGAAGTGTGGATACTCTGTGAACATCTTTAAACAATTAAGCAAAGAAGAAATACTTTTGAATTAGGAATTTGATTACCAAATGGAAGGCAGAATGTGCTTAAGCCTTACTGGGTTCGACGATTTTTGTAGTTGGCTGGCTTCTACCCAATTTTCATGAACGAAAAGCGAATATTTTTGTGGTTGGATCTATCCATCTTTTAGTACTTTAAAAACACTATTTTTTGACATATGATGGGTCTTGAACCAATTAAAAATGTGAAACATACACGCGTTTTACCAAAATGAATCATATTTTCACCCATCGAGGGTAAAATGGTCATTTTGTTCTGATTTAAAAATTAAATTTTGCCAAAACTACTAGGGCTAGAAAGAGAATTGGACAAGCTTTCTAACGGTCCAAACCACGCGCAAATTGGAGTTCGGGAGTGTCCGGGGCATGTCCGCAAAGTTTGTCGTGTATTGGACCACTAACGCGCCTCAGGCGCAATTTCATGCGCCCCAGGCGCATTTCAAGGCGCCCCGGGCGAATCCTAAACATTACACAACTTGCCCAACTTTCCGGACTTGCCCCGGACACTACCGAACTCCGATATGCGCATGGTTTCAACCGTTAGCAAGCTTGTTCAATCTTCTTTCCAACCAAATTTTTTTCGATAAAACTAATTTGTACATCAAAATACATGACCATGTTACCCTTAGGTGGTCAAAAAATTAAAAAAATTTAGTGAAGCGCTCGTATTGCCTCCTTTTTTTATCGGATTAAGACTAATTTTATAGTGATAAATAAGGTATTCCATGTACAAAAAGGTGATGGAAGGAACAATGAAAATAATAATGTTTGGTTTATGGAAAGTTGGTGAGAGGGAGATCAATTCAAAAATCGGCAAAGCCACAGCTGCTAAAGTGCATTTTCGCGCCCATTTACACATTCTAAGTTCTATTGGACCGGCGTATCCTTAGTTCTAAGGTATTTGGTCATTCATTAAGAGTTTGAGATGGTTCATAGGGCTTTCCATACTTCATTAATTCATCCCAATCTGTTCAATCCTCATGATTCACAAAGGAGAGGCTTGTACATTAACGATACCAAATCGGTCGCCTACACTACCAGCACTATCTCTTAACCACCACGATCACGAAAGTACCATGACCATCGTCATTTGACCGCCACCCCCTTTCACCGACAGCACCTCGATCGCCTTAACTTCACAACTGCACGTTCACAAAAGAGTTTCTATCCTTTTCGGTGTTCTCGAGTGAAAATATTCTCAATTTTTTTTTGTGACGAAGTGTGGATACTCTGTGAACATCGTTAAACAATTAAGCAAAGAAGAAATACTTTTGAATTAGGAATTTGATTACCAAATGGAAGGCAGAATGTGCTTAAGCCCTACTGGGTTCGACGATTTTTGTAGTTGGCTGGCTTCTACACAATTTTCATGAACGAAAAGCGAATATTTTTGTGGTTGGATCCATCCATCTTTTAGTACTTTAAAAACACTATTTTTTGACATATGATGGGTCTTGAACCAATTAAAAATGTGAAACATACACGCGTTTTACCAAAATGAATCATATTTTCACCCATCGAGGGTAAAATGGTCATTTTGTTCTGATTTAAAAATTAAATTTTGCCAAAACTACTAGGGCTAGAAAGAGAATTGGACAAGCTTTCTTACGGTCCAAACCACACGCAAATTGGAGTTCGGGAGTGTCCGAGGCATGTCCGCAAAGTTTGTCGTGTATTGGACCACTAACGCGCCTCAGGCGCAATTTCATGCGCCCCAGGCGCATTTCAGGGCGCGCCGGGCGCATCCTGAACATTGCACAACTAGCCCAACTTTTCGGACTTGCCCCGGACACTACCGAACTCCGATATGTGCATGGTTTGAACCGTTAGAAAGCTTCTTCAATCTACTTTCCAACCAAATTTTTTTCGATAAAACTAATTTGTACATAAAAATACATGACCATTTTACCCTTAGGTGGTCAATTAAGCAAAGAAGAAATAGTTTTGAATTAGGAATTTGATTACCAAATGGAAGGCAGAATGTGCTTAAGCCTTACTGAGTTCGACGATTTTTTCAGTTGGCTGGCTTCTACCAAATTTTCATGAACGAAAAGCGAATATTTTCGTGGTTGGATCTATCCATCTTTAGTACTTTAAAAACACTATTTTTTGACATATGATGGGTCTTGAACCAATAAAAAATGTGAAACATACAAGCGTTTTACCAAAATGAATCATATTTTCACCCATCGAGGGTAAAATGGTCATTTTGTTCTGATTTAAAAATTAAATTTTGCCAAAAAGAGAATTGGACAAGCTTTCTAACGGTCCAAACCACGCGCAAATTGGAGTTCGGGAGTGTACGGGGCATGTCCGCAAAGTTTGTCGTGTATTGGACTAGTAACGCGCCTCAGGCGCAATTTCATGCGCCCCAGGCGCATTTATGGGTGCCCCGGGCGCATCCTGAACATTGCACAACTAGCCCAACTTTCCGGACTTGCCCCGAACACTACCGAACTCCGATATGCGCATGGTTTGAACCGTTAGAAAGCTTGTTCAATCTACTTTCCAGCCAAATTTTTTTCGATAAAACTAATTTGTACATCAAAATACATGACCATTTTACCCTTAGGTGGTCAAGAAATTAAAAAAATTTAGTGAAGCGCTCGTATTGCCTTCCTTTTTTATCGGATTAAGACAAATTTTATAGTGATAAATAAGGTATTCCATGTATGAAAAGGTGATGGAAGGAACAATAAAAATAATAATGTTTGGTTTATGAAAAGTTGGTGAGAGGGAGATCAATTCAAAAATCGGCAAAGCCACAACTGCTAAAGTATAATTTCGCGCCCATTTACCCATTCTAAATTCTATTTGACCGGCGCATCCTCAGTTCTAAGGTATTTGGTCATTCATTAAGAGTTTGAGATGGTTCATAGGGCTTTCCATACTTCATTAATTCATCCCAATCTGTTCAATCCTCGTGATTCACAAAGGAGAGGCTTGTACATTAACGATACCAAATCGGTCGCCTACACTACCAGCACTATCTCTTAACCACCACGATCACGAAAGTACCATGACCATCGTCATTTGACCGCCACCCCCTTTCACCGACAGCACCTCGATCGCCTTAACTTCACAACTGCACGTTCACAAAAGAGTTTCTATCCTTTTCGGTGTTCTCGAGTGAAAATATTCTCAATTTTTTTTTGTGACGAAGTGTGGATACTCTGTGAACATTGTTAAACAATTAAGCAAAGAAGAAATAGTTTTGAATTAGGAATTTGATTACCAAATGGAAGGCAGAATGTGCTTAAGCCTTACTGGGTTCGACGATTTTTTCAGTTGGCTGGCATCTACCCAATTTTCATGAACGAAAAGCGAATATTTTCGTGGTTGGATCTATCCATCTTTTAGTACTTTAAAAACACTATTTTTTGACATATGACTGGTCTTGAACCAATTAAAAATGTGAAACATACACGCGTTTTACCAAAATGAATCATATTTTCACCCATCGACGGTAAAATGGTCATTTTGTTCTGATTTAAAAATTAAATTTTGCCAAAACTACTTGGGCTAGAAAGAGAATTGGACAAACTTTCTAACGGTCCAAACCACGCGCAAATTGGAGTTCGGGAGTGTCCGGGGCATGTCCGCAAAGTTTGTCGTGTATTGGACCACTAACGCGCCTCAGGCGCAATTTCATGCGCCCCAGGCGCATTTTAGGGCGCCCCGGGCGCATCCTGAACATTGCACAACTAGCCCAACTTGCCGGAATTGCCCCGGACACTACCGAACTCCGATATGCGCATGGTTTGAACCGTTAGAAAGCTTGTTCAATCTGCTTTCCAACCAAATTTTTTTCGATAAAACTAATTTGTACATCAAAATACATGACCATTTTACCCTTAGGTGGCCAAAAAATTAAAAAAATTTAGTGAAGCGCTCGTCTTGCCTTCATTTTTTATCGGATTTAGACAAATTTTATAGTGATAAATAAGGTATTCCATGTACGAAAAGGTGATGGAAGGAACAATGGAAATAATAATGTTTGGTTTATGAAAAGTTGGTGAGAGGGAGATCAACTCAAAAATCGTCAAAGCCACAGCTGCTAAAGTACATTTTCGCGCCCATTTACACATTCTAAATTCTATTGGACCGGCGCATCCTTAGTTCTATGGTATTTGGTCATTCATTAAGAGTTTGAGATGGTTCATAGGGCTTTCCATACTTCATTAATTCATCCCAATCTGTTCAATCCTCATGATTCACAAAGGAGAGGCTCGTACATTAACGATACCAAATCGGTCGCCTACACTACCAGCACTATCCCTTAACCACCACGATCACGAAAGTACCATGACCATCGTCATTTGACCGCCACCCCCTTTCACCGACAGCACCTCGATCGCCTTAACTTCACAACTGCACGTTCACAAAAGAGTTTCTATCCTTTTCGGTGTTCTCGAGTGAAAATATTCTCAATTTTTTTTTGTGACGAAGTGTGGATACTCTGTGAACATCGTTAAACAATTAAGCAAAGAAGAAATACTTTTGAATTAGGAATTTGATTACCAAATGGAAGGCAGAATGTGCATAAGCCTTACTGGGTTCGACGATTTTTGTAGTTGGCTGGCTTCTACCCAATTTTCATGAACGAAAAGCGAATATTTTTGTGGTTGGATCTATCCATCTTTTAGTACTTTAAAAACACTATTTTTTGACATATGATGGGTCTTGAACCAATTAAAAATGTGAAACATACACGCGTTTTACCAAAATGAATCATATTTTCACCCATCGAGGGTAAAATGGTCATTTTGTTCAGATTTAAAAATTTAATTTTTCCAAAACTACTAGGGCTAGAAAGAGAATTGGACAAGCTTTCTAACGGTCCAAACTACGCGCAAATTGGAGTT
Organism: Rhododendron molle; assembly: GCA_025413875.1. Classification (NCBI taxonomy): domain Eukaryota; kingdom Viridiplantae; phylum Streptophyta; class Magnoliopsida; order Ericales; family Ericaceae; genus Rhododendron; species Rhododendron molle. The sequence continues at coordinate 3,477,684 of CM046393.1, forward strand.
CGGGAGTGTCCGGGGCATGTCCGCAAATTTTGTCGTGTATTGGACCACTAACGCGCCTCAGGCACAATTTCATGCGCCCCAGGCGCATTTCAGGGCGCCCCGGGCGCATCCTGAACATTGCACAACTAGCCCAACTTTCCGGACTTGCCCCGGACACTACCGAACTCCGATATGCGCATGGTTTGAACCATTAGAAAGCTTGTTCAATCTACTTTCCAACCAAATTTTTTTTGATAAAACTAATTTGTACATCAAAATACATGACCATTTTACCCTTAGGTGGTCAAGAAATTAAAAAAATTTAGTGAAGCGCTCGTATTGCCTTCATTTTTTATCGGATTAAGACAAATTTTATAGTGATAAATAAGGTATTCCATGTACGAAAAGGTGATGGAAGGAACAATAATAATAATAATGTTTGGTTTATGAAAAGTTGGTGAGAGGGAGATCAATTCAAAAATCGGCAAAGCCACAGCTGCTAAAGTACTTTTTCGCGCCCATTTACCCATTCTAAATTCTATTTGACCGGCGCATCCTCAGTTCTAAGGTATTTGGTCATTCATTAAGAGTTTGAGATGGTTCATAGGGCTTTCCATACTTCATTAATTCATCCCAATCTGTTCAATCCTCGTGATTCACAAAGGAGAGGCTTGTACATTAACGATACCAAATCGGTCACCTACACTACCAGCACTATCTCTTAACCACCACGATCACGAAAGTACCATGACCATCGTCATTTGACCGCCACCCCCTTTCACCGACAGCACCTCGATCGCCTTAACTTCACAACTGCACGTTCACAAAAGAGTTTCTATCCTTTTCGGTGTTCTCGAGTGAAAATATCCTCAATTTTTTTTTGTGACGAAGTGTGGATACTCTGTGAACATTGTTAAACAATTAAGCAAAGAAGAAATAGTTTTGAATTAGGAATTTGATTACCAAATGGAAGGCAGAATGTGCTTAAGCCTTACTGGGTTCGACGATTTTTTCAGTTGGCTGGCATCTACCCAATTTTCATGAACGAAAAGCGAATATTTTCGTGGTTGGATCTATCCATCTTTTAGTACTTTAAAAACACTATTTTTTGACATATGACTGGTCTTGAACCAATTAAAAATGTGAAACATACACGCGTTTTACCAAAATGAATCATATTTTCACCCATCGACGGTAAAATGGTCATTTTGTTCTGATTTAAAAATTAAATTTTGCCAAAACTACTTGGGCTAGAAAGAGAATTGGACAAACTTTCTAACGGTCCAAACCACGCGCAAATTGGAGTTCGGGAGTGTCCGGGGCATGTCCGCAAAGTTTGTCGTGTATTGGACCACTAACGCGCCTCAGGCGCAATTTCATGCGCCCCAGGCGCATTTTAGGGCGCCCCGGGCGCATCCTGAACATTGCACAACTAGCCCAACTTGCCGGAATTGCCCCGGACACTACCGAACTCCGATATGCGCATGGTTTGAACCGTTAGAAAGCTTGTTCAATCTGCTTTCCAACCAAATTTTTTTCGATAAAACTAATTTGTACATCAAAATACATGACCATTTTACCCTTAGGTGGCCAAAAAATTAAAAAAATTTAGTGAAGCGCTTGTATTGCCTTCATTTTTTATCGGATTAAGACAAATTTTATAGTGATAAATAAGGTATTCCATGTACGAAAAGGTGATGGAAGGAACAATGAAAATAATAATGTTTGGTTTATGAAAAGTTGGTGAGAGGGAGATCAATTCAAAAATCGGCAAAGCCACAGCTGCTAAAGTGCATTTTCGCGCCCATTTACACATTCTAAATTTTATTGGACCGGCGCATCCTTAGTTCTAAGGTATTTGGTCATTCATTAAGAGTTTGAGATGGTTCATAGGGCTTTCCATACTTAATGAATTCTTCCCAATCTGTTCAATCCTCATGATTCACAAAGGAGAGGCTTGTACATTAACGATACCAATTCGGCCGCCTACACTACCAGAATTATCTCTTAACCACCACGATCACGAAAGTACCATGAACATCGTCATTTGACCGCCACCCCCTTTCACCGACAGCACCTCGATCGCCTTAACTTCACAACTGCACGTTCACAAAAGAGTTTCTATCCTTTTCGGTGTTCTCGAGTGAAAATATTCTCAATTTTTTTTTGTGACGAAGTGTGGATACTCTGTGAACATCGTTAAACAATTAAGCAAAGAAGAAATACTTTTGAATTAGGAATTTGATTACCAAATGGAAGGCAGAATGTGCTTAAGCCTTACTGGGTTCAAGATTTTTGTAGTTGGCTGGCTTCTACCCAATTTTCATGAACGAAAAGCGAATATTTTTGTGGTTGGATCTATCCATCTTTTAGTACTTTAAAAACACTATTTTTTGACATATGATGGGTCTTGAACCAATTAAAAATGTGAAACATACACGCGTTTTACCAAAATGAATCATATTTTCACCCATCGAGGGTAAAATGGTCATTTTGTTCAGATTTAAAAATTTAATTTTTCCAAAACTACTAGGGCTAGAAAGAGAATTGGACAAGCTTTCTAACGGTCCAAACTACGCGCAAATTGGAGTTCGGGAGTGTCCGGGGCATGTCCGCAAATTTTGTCGTGTATTGGACCACTAACGCGCCTCAGGCACAATTTCATGCGCCCCAGGCGCATTTCAGGGCGCCCCGGGCGCATCCTGAACATTGCACAACTAGCCCAACTTTCCGGACTTGCCCCGGACACTACCGAACTCCGATATGCGCATGGTTTGAACCATTAGAAAGCTTGTTCAATCTACTTTCCAACCAAATTTTTTTTGATAAAACTAATTTGTACATCAAAATACATGACCATTTTACCCTTAGGTGGTCAAGAAATTAAAAAAATTTAGTGAAGCGCTCGTATTGCCTTCATTTTTTATCGGATTAAGACAAATTTTATAGTGATAAATAAGGTATTCCATGTACGAAAAGGTGATGGAAGGAACAATAATAATAATAATGTTTGGTTTATGAAAAGTTGGTGAGAGGGAGATCAATTCAAAAATCGGCAAAGCCACAGCTGCTAAAGTACTTTTTCGCGCCCATTTACACATTCTAAATTCTATTTGACCGGCGCATCCTTAGTTCTAAGGTATTTGGTCATTCATTAAGAGTTTGAGATGGTTCATAGGGCTTTCCATACTTCATTAATTCATCCCAATCTGTTCAATCCTCGTGATTCACAAAGGAGAGGCTTGTACATTAACGATACCAAATCGGTCGCCTACACTACCAGCACTATCTCTTAACCACCACGATCACGAAACTACCTTGACCATCGTCATTTGACCGCCACCCCCTTTCACCGACAGCACCTCGATCGCCTTAACTTCACAACTGCACGTTCACAAAAGAGTTTCTATCCTTTTCGGTGCTCTCGAGTGAAAATATTCTCAATTTTTTTTTTGTGACGAAGTGTGGATACTCTGTGAACTTTGTAAACAATTAAGCAAAGAAGAAATAGTTTTTAATTAGGAATTTGATTACCAAATGGAAGGCAGAATGTGCTTAAGCCTTACTGGGTTCGACGATTTTTTCAGTTGGCTAGCTTCTACCCAATTTTCATGAACGAAAAGCGAATATTTATGTGGTTAGATCTATCCATCTTTTAGTACTTTAAAAACACTATTTTTTGACATATGATGGGTCTTGAACCAATTAAAAATATGAAACATACACGCGTTTTACCAAAATGAATCATATTTTCACCCATCGAGGGTAAAATGGTCATTTTGTTCTGATTTAAAAAATTAAATTTTGCCAAAATTAGTAGTGCTAGAAAGAGAATTGGACAAGCTTTCTAACGGTCCAAACCACGCGCAAATTGGAGTTCGGGAGTGTCCGGGGCATGTCCGCAAAATTTGTCGTGTATTGGACCACTAACGTGCCTCAGGCGCAATTTCATGCGCCCCAGGCGCATTTCAGGGCGCCCCGGGCGCATCCTGAACATTGCACAACTAGCCCAACTTTCCGGACTTGCCCCGGACACTACCGAACTCCGATATGCGCATGGTTTGAACCGTTAGAAAGCTTGTTCAATCTACTTTCCAACCAAATTTTTTCCGATAAAACTAATTTGTACATCAAAATACATGACATTTTACCCTTAGGTGGTCAAAAAATTAAAAAAATTTAGTGAAGCACTCGTATTGCCTTCATTTTTTATCGGATTAAGACAAATTTTATAGTGATAAATAAGGTATTGCATGTACGAAAAGGTGATGGAAGGAGCAATGAAAATAATAATGTTTGGTTTAAGAAAAGTTGGTGAGAGGGAGATCAATTCAAAAATCGGCAAAGCCACAGCTGCTAAAGTGCATTTTTGCTCCCATTTACACAATCTAAATTCTATTTGACCGGCGCATGCTTAGTTCTAAGGTATTTCGTCATTCATTAAGAGTTTGAGATGGTTCATAGGGCTTTCCATACTTCATTAATTCATCACAATCTGTTCAATCCTCATGATTCACAAAGGAGAGGCTTGTACATTAACGATACCAAATCGGTCGCCTACACTACCAGCACTATCTCTTAACCACCACGATTACGAAAGTACCATGACCATCGTCATTTGACCGCCACCCCCTTTCACCGACAGCACCTCGATCGCCTTAACTTCACAACTGCACGTTCACAAAAGAGTTTCTATCCTTTTCGGTGTTCTCGAGTGAAAATATTCTCAATTTTTTTTGTGACGAAGTGTGGATACTCTGTGAACATTGTTAAACAATTAAGCAAAGAAGAAATACTTTTGAATTAGGAATTTGATTACCAAATGGAAGGCAGAATGTGCTTAAGCCTTACTGGGTTCGACGATTTTTGTAGTTGGCTGGCTTCTACCCAATTTTCATGAACGAAAAGCGAATATTTTTGTGGTTGGATCTATCCATCTTTTAGTACTTTAAAAACACTATTTTTTGACATATGATGGGTCTTGAACCAATTAAAAATATGAAACATACACGCGTTTTACCAAAATGAATCATATTTTCACCCATCGAGGGTAAAATGGTCATTTTGTTTTGATTTAAAAATTAAAATTTTGACAAAACTACTTGGGCTAGAAATAAAATTGGACAAGCTTTCTAACGGTCCAAACCACGCGCAAATTGGAGTTCGGGAGTGTCCGGGGCATGTCCGCAAAGTTTGTTGTGTATTGGACCACTAACGCGCCTCAGGCGCAATTTCATGCCCCCGAGGCGCATTTCAGGGTGCCCCGGGCGCATCCTGAACGTTGCACAACTAGCCCAACTTGCCGGACTTGCCCCGGACACTACCGAACTCTGATATGCGCATGGTTTGAACCGTTAGAAAGCTTGTTCAATCTACTTTCCAACCAAATTTTTTTCGTTAAAACTAATTTATACAACAAAATACATTACCATTTTACCCTTAGGTGGTCAAAAAATTAAAAAAATTTAGTGAAGCGCTCGTCTTGCCTTCATTTTTTATCGGATTAAGACAAATTTTATAGTGATAAATAAGGTATTCCATGTACGAAAAGGTGATGGAAGGAACAGTGAAAATAATAATGTTTGGTTTATGAAAAGTTGGTGAGAGGGAGATCAATTCAAAAATCGGCAAAGCCACAGCTGCTAAAGTACATTTTCGCGCCCATTTACACATTCTAAATTCTATTGGACCGGCGCATCCTTAGTTCTAAGGTATTTGGTCATTCATTAAGAGTTTGAGATGGTTCATAGGGCTTTCCATACTTCATTAATTCATCCCAATCTGTTCAATCCTCATGATTCACAAAGGAGAGGCTTGTACATTAACGATACCAAATCGGTCGCCTACACTACCAGCACTATCTCTTAACCACCACGATCACGAAAGTACCATGACCATCGTCATTTGACCGCCACCCCCTTTCACCGACAGCACCTCGATCGCCTTAACTTCACAACTGCACGTTCAAAAAGTAGTTTCTATCCTTTTCGGTGTTCTCGAGTGAAAATATTCACAATTTTTTTTTGTGACGAAGTGTGGATACTCTGTGAACATTGTTAAACAATTAAGCAAAGAAGAAATACTTTTGAATTAGGAATTTGATTACCAAATGGAAGGCAGAATGTGCTTAAGCCTTACTGGGTTCGACGATTTTTTCAGTTGGTTGGCTTCTACCCCATTTTCATGAACGAAAAGCGAATATTTTCGTCGTTGGATCTATCCATCTTTTAGTACTTTAAAAACACTATTTTTTGACATATGATGGGTCTTGAACCAATTAAAAATGTGAAACATACACGCATTTTTCCAAAATGAATCATATTTTCACCCATCGAGGGTAAAATGGTCATTTTGTTCTGATTTAAAAAATTAAATTTTGCCAAAACTAGTAGTGCTAGAAAGAGAATTGGACAAACTTTCTAACGGTCCAAACCACGCGCAAATTGGAGTTCGGGAGTGTCCGTGGCATGTCCGCAAAATTTATCGTGTATTGGACCACTAACGCGCCTCAGGCGCAATTTCATGCGTCCCAGGCGCCCCGGGCGCATCCTGAATATTGCACAACTAGCCCAACTTTCCGGACTTGCCCCGGACACTACCGAACTCCGATATGCGCATGGTTTGAACCGTTAGAAAACTTGTTCAATCTACTTTCCAACCAAATTTTTTTTCGATAAAACTAATTTGTACATCAAAATACATGACATTTTACCCTTAGGTGGTCAAAAAATTAAAAAAATTTAGTGAAGCGCTCGTATTGCATTCATTTTTTACCGAATTAAGACAAATTTTATAGTGATAAATAAGGTATTCCATGTATGAAAAGGTGTGGGAAGGAGCAATGAAAATAATAATGTTTGGTTTATGAAAAGTTGGTGAGAGGGAGATCAATTCAAAAATCGGCAAAGCCACAGCTGCTAAAGTGCATTTTCGCGCCCATTACACATTCTAAATTCTATTGGACCGGCGCATCCTTAGTTCTAAGGTATTTGGTCATTCATTAAGAGTTTGAGATGGTTCATAGGGCTTTCCATACTTCATTAATTCATCACAATCTGTGCAATCCTCATGATTCACAAAGGAGAGGCTTGTACATTAACGATACCAAATCGATCGCCTAGACTACCAGCACTATCTCTTAACCACCACGATTACGAAAGTACCATGACCATCGTCATTTGACCGCCACCCCCTTCCACCGATAGCACCTCGATCGCCTTAACTTCACAACTGCACGTTCACAAAAGAGTTTCTATCCTTTTCGGTGTTCTCGAGTGAAAATATTCTCAATTTTTTTTGTGACGAAGTGTGGATACTCTGTGAACATCTTTAAACAATTAAGCAAAGAAGAAATACTTTTGAATTAGGAATTTGATCACCAAATGGAAGGCAGAATGTCCTTAAGCCTTACTGGGTTCGACGATTTTTGTAGTTGGCTGGCTTCTACCCAATTTTCCTGAACGAAAAGCGAATATTTTTGTGGTTGGATTTATCAATCTTTTAGTACTTTAAAAACACTATTTTTTGACAAATGATGGGTCTTGAACCAATTAAAAATGTGAAACATACACGCGTTTTACCAAAATGAATCAAATTTTCACCCATCAAGGGTAAAATGGTCATTTTGTTCTGATTAAAAAATTAAATTTTGCCAAAACTACTAGGGCTAGAAAGAGAATTGGACAAGCTTTCTAACGGTCCAAACCACGCGCAAATTGAAGTTCGGGAGTGTCCGGGGCATGTCCGCAAAATTTGTCGTGTATTGGGCCACTTACGCGCCTCAGGCGCAATTTCATGCACCCCAGGCGTATTTCAGGGCACCCCGGGCGCATCCTGAACATTGCACAACTAGCCCAACTTTTCGGACTTCCCCCGGACACTACCGGACTCCGATATGCGCATGGTTTGAACCGTTAGAAAGCTTGTTCAATCTACTTTCCAACCAAATTTTTTTCGATTAAACTAATTAGTACATCAAATTACATGACCATTTTACCCTTAGGTGGTCAAAAAATTAAAAAAATTTAGTAAAGCGCTCGTATTGCCTTCATTTTTTATTGGATTTAGACAAATTTTATAGTGATAAATAAGGTATTCCATGTACGAAAAGGTGGTGGAAGGAACAATGAAAATAATAATGTTTGGTTTATGAAAAGTTGGTGAGAGGGAGATCAATTGAAAAATCGGCAAAGCCACAGCTGCAAAAGTACATTTTCGCGGCCATTTACACATTCTAAATTCTATTGGACCGGCGCATCCTTAGTTCTAAGGTATTTGGTCATTCATTAAGAGTTTGAGATCGTTCATAGGGTTTTCCATACTTCATTAATTCATCCCAATCTGTTCAATCCTCATGATTCACAATGGAGAGGCTTGTACATTAACGATACCAAATCGGTCGCCTACACTACCAGCACTATCTCTTAACCACCACGAGTACGAAAGTACCATGACCATCGTCGTTTGACCGCCACCCCCTTTCACCGATAGCACCTCGATCGCCTTAACTTCACAACTGCACGTTAACAAAAGAGTTTCTATCCTTTTCGGTGTTCTCGAGTGAAAATATTCTCAATTTTTTTTGTGACGAAGTGTGGATACTCTTTGAACATTGTTAAACAATTAAGCAAAGAAGAAATAGTTTTGAATTAGGAATTTGATTACCAAATGGAAGGCAGAATGTGCTTAAGCCTTACTGGGTTCGACGATTTTTGTAGTTGGCTGGCTTCTACCCAATTTTCATGAACGAAAAGCGAATATTATTGTTGTTGGATCTATCCATCTTTTAGTACTTTAAAAACACTATTTTTTGACATATGATGTGTCTTGAACCAATTAAAAATGTGAAACATACACGCGTTTTACCAAAATGAATCATATTTTCACCCATCGAGGGTAAAATGGTCATTTTGTTCTGATGTACAAATTAAATTTTTGTCAAAACTACTTGGGCTGGAAAGAGAATTTGACAAGCTTTCTAACGGTCCAATCCACGCGCAAATTGGAGTTCGGGAGTGTCCGGGGCATGTCCGCAAAGTTTGACGTGTATTGGAGCAGTAACGCGCCTCAGGCGCAATCTCATGCGCCCAGGCGTATTTCATTGCGCCCTTGGCGCATCCTGAACATTGCACAACAAGCCCAACTTTGCGGACTTGCCCCGGACACTACCGAACTCCGATATGTGCATGGTTTGAACCGTTAGAAAACTTTTTTAATATGCTTTCCTACCGAATTTCTTTCGATGAAAACTGATTTGTACATCAAAATACATGACCATTTTACCCTTAGGTAGTCAAAAAATAAAACATTTAGTAAAGCCCTCGTATTGCCTTCATTTTAAATCGGATTAAGACAAATTATATAGTGATAAATAAGGTATTCCATGTACGAAAAGGTGATGGAAAGGAACAATGAAAATAATAATATTTGGTTTATGAAAAGTTGGAGAGAGGGAGACCAATTCAATGATCGGCAAAGCCACAGCGGCTAAAGTACATTTTTGTGCCCATTTACACATTCTAGATTCTATTAGACCGGCGCATCCTTAGTTCTAAGGTATTTGGTCATTCATTAAGAGTTTCACACGGTTCATAAGGCTTTCCATACTTCATTAATTAATCACAATCTGTTCAATCGTCATGATTCACAAAGGAGAGGCTTGTATATTTACGAAACCAAATCGGTCGCCTACACTACCAGCACTATCTCTTGACCACTACGACTATGAAAGTACCATGACCATCGTCATTTGACCGCCACCCCCTTTAACCCCACTAACAAAGCCGTCAGCAACTCGATCGCTTTAACTTCACAACTGCATGTTCACAAAAGAGTTTCTGTCTTTTTCGGTGTTCTCGAGTGGAAATATTCTCAATTTTTTTTGTGACGAAGTGCGGATACTCTGTGAACATTGTTAAACAATTAAGCAAAGAAGAAATACCTTCGAATTAGGAATTTGATTACCAAATGGAAGGTTGAATGTGTTTTAGCCTTACTGGGTTCGACGATTTTTGTAGTTGGCTGGCTTCTACCCAATTTTCGTGAACGAAAAGCGAATATTTTTGTGGTTGGATTTATCCAATTTTTAGTACTTTAACAACAATATTTTTGGACGTATGATGGGTCTTAATCCAATTAAAAATCTGAAACATACACGCGTTTTACCAGAATGAATCATATTTTCACCAATCGAGGGTAAAATGGTCATCTTGTTCTGACGTACAATTTAAATTTTATCAAAACTACTTGGGCTAGAAAGAGAATTGGACAAGCCTCCTAACGGTCCAAACCACGCGCAAATTAGAGTTCGGGAGTGTCCGGGGCATGTCCGCAAAGTTTGACGTGTATTGGAGCACTAACGCGCCTCAGGAGCATTTCAGTGCTCCCCGGGCGCATCCTGAACATTGCACAACAAGCCCAACTTTACGGACTTGCCCCGGACACTACCGAACTCCGATATGCGCATGGTTTGAACCGTTAGAAAGCTTGTTCAATCTACTTTCCAACCGAATTTTTTTCGATGAAATCTAATTTGTACATCAAAATACATGACCATTTTACCCTTAGGTGGTCATAAAATAAAAAATTTAGTAAAACGCTCGTATTGCTTTCATTTTAAATCGGATTAAGACGAATTATATAGTGATAAATAAGGTATTCCATGTACAAAATGGTAATGAAAAGGAACAATGAAAATAACAATGTTTTGTTTGTGAAAATTTTGTGAGACGGAGACCAATTCAAAGATCGGCAAAGCCACAGGGGCTAAAGTACATTTTCGCGCCCATTTACACATTCTAAATTCTATTGGACCGGTGCATCCTTAGTTCTAAGGTATTTGGTCATTCATTAAGAGTTTCATATGGTTCCTAGAGCTTTCAATACTTCATTAATTCATCACAATCTGTTCAATCATCATGATTCACAAAGGAGAGGATAGTACATTTACGAAACCAAATCAGTTGCCTACACTACCAGCACTATCTCTAAACCACTACGACTAAGAAAGTACCATGACTATCGTCATTTGACCGCCACCCCCTTTCACCTCACTAACAATGTCGTCAGCACCTCGATCGCTTTAACTTCACAACTGCACGTTCACAAAAAGAGTTTCTATCCTTTTCGGTGTTCTCGAGTGGAAATATTCTAATTTTTTTTTGTGACGAAGTGTGGATACTCTTCGAACATTGTGAAACAATTAAGCAAAGAAGAAATACCTTCGAATTAGGAATTTGATTACCAACTGGAAGGCAGAATGTGTTTTAGCCTTACTGGGTTCGGCGATTTTTGTAGTTGGCTGGCTTTTACCCAATTTTCATGAACGAAAAGCGAATATTTTTTTGGTTGGATTTATACATATTTTAGTAATTTAAAAACACTATTTTTTGACATATGATGGCTCTTGATGCAATTAAAAATGTGAAACATACACGCGTCTTACCAAATAAATCATATTTTCACCCATCAAGGGTAAAATGGTCATTTTGTTCTGATGTACAATTTAAATTTTATCAAAACTACTTGGGCTAGAAAGAGAATTGGACAGGCTTTCTAATGGTCCAAACCACGTGGAAATTGGAGTACAGGAGTGTCCGGGGCATGTCCACCAAGTTTGACTTGTATTGGAGCACTAACGCGCCTCAGGCGCAATCTCATGCACCCCAGGCGCATTTCAGTGCACCCCGGGCGCATCATGAACATTGCACAACAAGTCCAACTTTGCGGACTTGCCCCGAACACTACCGAACTCCGATATGCGCATGGTTTGAACCGTTAGAAAGCTTGTTCAATCTATTTTCCTACCAAATTTTTTTCAATGAAAACTAATTTGTACCTCAAAATACATGACCATTGTACCCTTAGGTGGTCAAAAAATAAAAAAAATTAGTAAAACGCTCGAATTGCCTTCATGTTAAATCGGATTAAGACAAATTATAGTGATAAATAAGGTATTCCATGTACGAAAAGGTGATGGAAAGGAACAATGAAAATAATAATGTTGGGTTTATGAAAAGTTGGTGAGAGGGATACCAATTCAAAGATTGGCAAAGCCACAGCGGCTAAAGTACATTTTCACGCCCATTTACACATTCTAAATTCTATTGGACCGGCGCATCCTTAGTTCTAAGGTATTTCATCATTCATTAAGAGTTTCACATGGTTCATAGGGCTTTCCATACTTCATTAATTCATCACAATCTGTTCAATCATCATGATTCACAAAGGAAAGGCTTGTACATTTACGAAACCAAATAGGTCGCCTACACTACCAGCACTTTCTCTTAACCACTACGACTACGAAAGTACCATGACCATCGTCATTTGACCGCCACCCCCTTTCACCCCACTAACAAAGTCGTCAGCACCTCGATCACTTTAACTTCACAATTGTACGTTCACAAAAGAGTTTCTATCCTTTTCGGTGTTCTCGAGTGGAAATATTCTCAATTTTTTTGTGACGTAGTGTGGATACTCTGTGAACATTGTGAAACAATTAAGAAAAGAAGAAATACCTTCGAATTAGGAATTTGATTACCAAATGGAAGGCAGAATGTGTTTTATCCTTACTGGGTTCGACGATTTTTGTAGTGGGCTAGCTTCTACCCAATTTTTCATGAACGAAAAGTAAATATTTTTATGGTTGGATTTATCCGTCTTTTTTTATTTTAAAAACACTATTTTTTGACTTATGATGGGTCTTGATCCAATTTAAAATGTGAAACATACACGCGTTTTACCAAAATGAATCATATTTTTACCCATCGAGGGTAAAATGGTCATTTCTTTTGATGTACAAATGAAATTTTATCAAAACTACTTGGGCTAGGAAGAGAATCGGACATGCTTTCTTACGGTCCAAACCACTCGCAAATTGGAGTTCGGAAGTGTCCGGGGGCGTGTCTGCAAAGTTTGACGGGTATTGGAGCACTAACGCGCCTCAGGCGCAATCTCATGCACCCCAGGCGCATTTCAGTGCACCTCATGCACCCCAGGCGCATTTCAGTGCACCCCGGGCGCATCCTGAACATTGCACAACAAGCCCAACTTTGCGGACTTGCCCCGGACACTTCCGAACTCTGATATGCGCATGGTTTGAACCGTTAGTAAGCTTGCTCAATCTACTTTCCTACCGAATTTTTTTCGATGAAACTAATTTGTAGATTAAAATACATGACCATTTTGCCCTTTGGTGGTCAAAAAATAAAAAAATTTAGTAAAACGCTCGTGTTGCCTTCATTTTAAATTGGATTAAGACAAATTATATAGTGATAAATAAGGTATTCCATGTACGAAGAGATGATGGAAAAGAACAATGAAAATAATAATGTTTGGTTTATGAAAAGTTGGTGTAGACACCCTATTCTGGACCGTCCAGATTAGTTTATTTACGGTCTTTGATTCTCCAATGATGATTATAGGTCAGGAACATCCGTGATTGATTGTGTATTTGAGCTTTGAGCATCCCGAACCTGTTTCAAAACCTTTCAAACCCCTTTTCAAACTCTTCAAGCCAGAACCAAATGGCCTCATCAAAACCCTGCTTGCATAAGCTGGTGCATTGCTAGCGTGCGCTGGTAGTGTGCCACGTGTCAGTCATTGGCCTCTGGACCAGGCTTTACTGGCACACGCCAGTCAACCAGTGGCGCACGCCAGTCCAAATCCGTCAAATCAACTTTATTCAACCACTTGCCCGAGACTTTTGCGGCCACCCCTATGTCGTCTACAGTCTGCCGATGATTGTATTTGTGCAGTTTGTCTCCCTCTCTCCTACCAACTCTTTCAAGGCAAGTCCCATGCATTTAATACATGAAGACTTGCCACCTTAACCCAACCAGCCCTCTAACCATCTGGTTACAGCCCCTTCAGTCATCCCTCTCTCTATAAATACCCCTTTCATTTATGAGCAAAGGGTTACAATCAATCAATTCCCTTCCAAGTTCCATCTTCCTAGTCTTTCTTGTGTCTTTCTTTCATCCATTGAAAGGGAAAGCAAGAAAGACCAGACATATTCCCCACCATTAGCTTCAATCCCCACCATTGATATCAGTCTATTTTCACTGCAATCATCCATAGAAGAAACATAAAAGGAATTGGACAAGCTCAGATCAGCTCCATCCTCTTGGGGTTGCTTTCAGGTTTCAAATTTTCACTACCTTTTTTAGAGCATCTCTACTCCATACTCAAATTTTGACTCAAACTCAAATTTGAGTAAAAATTACTCAAAACCCTCCTCCACTCCTTACCCAAACCTCTACCAATTTTGAGTCCAAAACTCAAATTTAGTTAGACTCAAAATTTTAAAGGCAAATTTCACACCTTTAATTGTATGACTTTGCCATTAATGAAGCTTTTAATCAAATTTGTGCATATTTGTGCTTGGATTTGAGTTTGCCCATTTGAACACCCAAGAAAGCTTTTACTCAAATTTGAGTGAAAATTTGAGTATGGGGTGGAGATGCTTTTACACAGGTTTTTTTCCGCTTATCAAATTGCTCTAGTTTGACTAGTATTGATTTGGTAATGGTTTTTTACTGGGTATCAGGTAATAGGGCATGGGATATCATTCCAGTTTCTTGACAAGGCAAGGGAAATCATCATAAAGTTCTTTGAGCTTCCAATCGAGGAAAAGCAAAGACATGGTAAAGCAGCTGTTGCGAAGGAAGGGTATGGGCTTGATTCTTAGTCACAGAAAAACAAGTTCTTGACTGGTCTGATCGTCTCTCTGTGTTAATATACCCAGAAGATCAAAGAGATCTCAAGTTGCGGCCAGAAAAGCCGCAAGATTTTAGGTGAATTCTTTCATTCGTACATAACTTTGGAAAATAAACTAGGAAATAACTTTCGTAGATAACCAAATGACGCATGTCCCAAACCAAATTTCAGACTTTTTCTTCTCCCCCTCAGAACTATCCACTGTCAAGGCCTTATGTAACTTGTCTGAACTCTTCGACACAAAATCCATGTAATACAGCCTTCCTCGCCTAACACCATAACCAATCGTTTGTCTCGTTCAAATGTCATTAAAAACACAAAAATCAAGCCAAAAAATTACGATGCAATGTAAAGCCAAGGTTATTTGAGCAACTGACAATAAATTATAATCCACGGATGGGACAATTAGAACAGACTCCAAGTTCAAAGTATTTGTAAGAGACACATCACCCTCTCCATTAACTGGAGCTGAGGTACCATTAGCAGTGGACACAAATTTTTGGGAAGAGGTTTTGAGAGTGGGACCTGTCTAGAATCAAATGTCATATGGTCTATGGCTCCTGAATCGATTATCCATGTATTATTCAAACAGGTGCAAAAATATTTAAAACCTTACCACCACTGTTACTTGTCGTTGCTACTAAAGCAGAGGTGCGTTCAACAACTTCATCATCTCCATTTGCCTTACCCTCAGCAAGTGCAGTAGTAGAGTTCCTACCAAAACTCCTCTTTCTTGAATCGCGGTTGTGATCCCACCATTCTGGATATCCTACAAGTTCGTAGCAACGACTTTTGGTGTGGCCTGCTTGGTCACAATGAGTATATTTGTAGGATGGCTTGCTAGTACTACGGGATCAATCATGTGGACGAGATTGATCCTGTCGAGTTTGCTGAGGGCGGGATCGATCCTGTGGTTTTGAACTTGGGTGATTGTGAGCCAGCATGACAGAGGTCTCCAAGTTTTTTGATTCCCCTTTTAAGGTGGCACGACGTACTGCCTCACATCAAACGAACGCATAGCATTCTTTCAAATCAGGGACAGGTTCCTTGCAAAGAACCTCTCCACGAATCTGTTCAAATTCACCATCCAATCCAGCGAGGAATATGTGTACCCTTTGCCATTGGATAGATTTTTCATATGTTGCAATATCATTAGTGTGCTCCATGAACACTTTATCACGATGGTCCAATTCGCGAAAAATTTCGCACAACTCTCCATAATATACAGAGAGGGATTTTTCACCTTGTTTGGTCGTAAAGGCCTTTTGATTCAAAGAAAATACCTGTAGTTGATCGCTTCCATCATAGAAAGCCTTTGACAGGGCATTCCAAATTTCACGGGCATTAGGTAAGTTAGTAACTTTCGCCAAGCAAAAAAAAAAAACTACAGTAAGAAACCCTTATTACTAACTTTTGCCAAGCCAAAAAAAAAAAAAAAACTACAGTAAGAAACCTTATTATTTCATCATTATTATACTGTTTCCATATTGCCAGTCGCGGAGAAGAGGACTCCAAAGAGAAACATGGGGTGTGCAACGTCGTCTAATATCTTATCAGTGGCCCCGTTTACTCATGTCCTGCGTCTATAGGAAGTTGCAGCGTCCAACACCTCTCGTTACTGCTAAATGTTTGAAAATTTTCTCCCAGATTGAAGAATAAACACCAGATGGAGATGAAAAGGTTTAAGTTTGTGAAATCCCGTATAATTATACATTCTTAATATCTCTGATGCTATCCCTGAATGCAACTAACGGAATTAAACAGATTTGGTAACATTTGTTGTGTTTGACTATTTTACGAACTTCGTTAAAGGGACCATGTTTAAAGCTTATTCTTAAAATGAAAATTTCTGAGAAGTAGATTTTGTTGAAAGAAGGAAATTTTTTCTAATTCATGGCTATTTGTAATGTTCCTCTTGCATGAGGTGGGATCATACGCATATCTGAAACTCATCTCATGTAAGATGGTGTTAAAAAGAACCGTTGTATCCAAAAAAAACCTTCGAAAAAGTGGGGTTTGATACTTCATTTAGACTATGTTTAGAAAGCATTGCGTTGTGCCTTTAGGCATAGTTTAGGCACAGACAATTACTAATAGTACTAATATTGCATACATTTGTTATTATTGTAAAGCCATTTCGTAATACTACCAATTATAATCACATATATCCCCACCATCTTGTTGGGTTTGTGAAGCTTAATTCGGTTTACATTGCACTTGCGCTTAATATTTGGGGCTCGGGGATAGCGCTCACAAGACCTATGCAAGGGTAGTATGGCTATTGGTGACGTTCTCTTCAATATCTTGGCGACTTTTCTATTTGCGTTATCTTCTTGATTGTTCTTCACGCATTATGGGTACATGCAGTTATTTGACCGATTTCTCAATAGACTAATTTCTTAACATACTCAAAGTCTTCGACTTCTCCTCGATTTAGATTCAGATTCCAGCTGTATCATTCACTCAACATGTTAGCACACAATCTACAACGCCTCGATGACAAATAGTTTTTCTTGAGCGTAATTTTTTCTTTTCTTTATCAAAGTTAAGTTCAATACTGTCAAAAGTCTTTCCGTTTTGAAGGACAAGAGGTCGGAAGTAAGTGACGATTGAGTTCCGCTAAGAGCATTTTGAGGTTTTTACGTTTGTTCATTTTATGATAAACTTTTGGGGATTATTGATTCGTCTCGGCAAGAATCGGAAAAGTAATTTTTTTAACTTTTACCCTTATATTTTTTGTAATATCCAAGATAATTAAAGCCAGCTTTTGGGTTTCATCTTCGATATTTTCAAAAATATTCGAATAAAAGTCATACTTTTATACTTTTTCGATTCCTCTCGTCAAGACCAATCTATAATCCACAAAAGGTTTTTTTTTTAAATCATTATAATCCACAAAAATTTATCACAAAATAAATAAATGCGAAAAAAATTTGAATAAGAACAAAACTAAAAAAGTCCAAAAACCCTTAGCAGAACTTGAGACAATCAATTCCCTCGGAAGTGAGTAACCCTAGCCAAAGGAGTTTAGCCACTCACGGAGTTAAAATAAATAGACATGCAAGAATAAAACTTCATTCAATAACAAACCAAAAGCTCGAAAAGAATAAAGATTAATTAAACCAGAACCTTGTTTTCTTCTTCCGCTCGTCTTGTTCTTGTTCTCTGTTTCTGCGTTAGAAAAAGTGTGCCAACTCCTTTTCTTTTTCTTTTCGAAGGCCATTTCCAATAGGTCCACTTATTATTCTTGGGCCCACTTGCACTCCCAACTTCCTGGTCCAAGCAAAACTCTAGTCTAGGTTTTGAAGTGGAAAAATGACGTATTTTGATAATTAATATCCGTCAATGATATTTTCAGTATTAACAAATATTCTTAATTTGTTCTTGACGGGTATTAATTATCAAAACATGTCTTGGACCGTCATTTTCCCTTTTGAATTAGTACATATACACCTTGACCAAATTTCCAACCAAATCAGAACTTGGACCACGGGCAAACTGCTATGGTCTTGTGTCAAAAATATATCGGGGCAAAAATTGGTGCTTCTCTTCTTCTTGATCTCTAACAGTCTGGACCCAATATTCGAGTTGATTTGATCACAGATTTTGCTTTGACCTCAAGTAAAATTTAATTTTGCGATTTAGCTCCAAATGCTAGTCTGCGGCTTCGTGAGGCCTAAAACACAATTAAGTGTCAAACTCAAAGTAGCGTATTAAATAAACATAACAAGCCTAAGTTAGGGGGCGTAAATAAATGTATTTACTCACCTATCAGCAGGGGAGGTTTCATCGTTGTTGTCACGGCGGTTCCGTTTTTCTTGTCGTCGTCGGAGGTGGTAGCGGTGGAGATGGAGTCGAGGAGTGAGTGAGTGGCGGGGGAGGTTTCGTTGTTGCTGTCGCGACGGTTCCATGTTTCCATGTTTATTGTCATCGGAGGTGGTGGTGGTGGCGGTGGAGATGGAGTCGAGGAGGGGTATAAGTGGCGGTGGAGGTTTTATTGTTGTCAAGACGGTTCCGTTTTTGTTGTCGGAGGAGGAGGCGGTGGCGGTGGTGGTTTCGTTTTTATAAAGAAAGGGTTTTAGAAACAGTGCAGGGCAATCTAGGTTTTAGAAAGAAAGGAACGAGGCAATTGTATGAGTGGAGAGATAGATAAAGGGAGGGAGGGAGATAGGACAGGGAAGAAGATAAGGTGAGTGGAAGTTTAAGGTTACTAACAACTTTTTTGGTATATTTAGTTTAAGATGTCTGACGACGACGACAAAACGAAACCTCCACCACCACTCACTCCCCTCCTCAACTCCACCGCTACCACCACCGCCTCCACCACCACCACCTTATCACCTCAACGACGACAACAAAAACGGAACCGTCTCCCCTAGTTTCAATCTCCTCTAGATTGGAACGCAATGGAAGTAAGTCAATTAATTCCTATTATAACAGTACAAACTGGGTAGGATCTTCCCGTCTTCTCAAACTAAACTGAAGACTTATCAAATCCAGTCCGGACACTTTGGTTCAGTTTGAGAAGAGGGGGAGATCCTACCTAGTTTATGCTCTCAAAACAGGAATTAATTGACTTACTTCCTCCAGAGGGGAAACTAGTGGATCGTAAGGGTTGTAAAGTTGCATGTGGGACGCACGTCTACAATTATGCGGCAAAGTACGGGGTGTGCTTGGAGAGCGATTATCCTATCCAGAGCAAGAAAGGATGGCCTACTGAGGCTCCTAGAGCGGCAATTCAATTTCTTCATCCTTGGATCCTAATACAAGTCCTTTCTTTCTGGGAAAAAAAAAAAACAAAAAGACAGCAGTGTTTAGCGGTCAACTGCAATTTTAAGCGGCCAAGAGCAATTTTCAGCGGCCAACTGCAATTTTCAGCCGCCAACTGCAATTTTAAGCAGCCAAGGGCAGTTTTCAACGGCCAACTGCAATTTTAAACGGCCAAGAGCAGTTCTTAGCGGCCAACTGCAATTTTAAGCGGCCAGAGAAGAAAATATGATGGCCAGTGGACTAGAATGCGTGGTTGACAAACACGCTTTCGTCGAGAGAGTGGTTGACAAACACGCTTTCGTCGAGAGAGACTCAAAACACAACCACTCTCTCTCTCTCCTCCATCAAAACCTCGACTTCAATCCCGCAGAATACTCCAAACCGATCAAGGAGATCTACAAGGGCTAGAATTGCATTGGGACTAACAAATTCGATGCTTTTGATATCGTTAAGCCTTGGTAGAAGGAAGCCCCACTAACAAATTCGACGCTTTTAATTGATATGTACAAGGGCTGGAATTGCATTGGGACTAACAAATTTCCACGGTTCGATCCTCTTTGGTTTCTCAAAGGCTTCAGAGACACCACTATCGGTATTCTCTCTCTCTCTCTCTCTCTCTCTCTCTCTCTCTCTCTCTCTCTCTCTCTCTCTCTCTCTCTCTCTCTCTCTCTCAGTTACTTGATAACTTCGGCGAAGACTGAGCTTTGTTTTTTTAGTGAGAGAATATAGCAGGAAATTGGGAGGAAAACAGAAGAAAATTCTTATTTTGAACGTGTTAGGGTGGTTTGGACATTACTACTATGGTAGATTGGCCGATGCAATAGTTAAGAACAACGAAATGTCTACAGCAGATGGTAACAATTAAGAGAAGGGGAGGGGTAGAAATTGACTTTAAAGGCTTTAGTTTGAAAGGGACACAATGCGATAGTTAGGAAAAGCGATATGGTTACCTTAGCGAAATGGGGGATGGAATGGTAATGATGTCAACCATGGCGTCAAGGAAGGCCAAGAGTAGAAATTGTGGACAGCCGACCCAATTGATTGGGAATTAACATTTGGTTTTGTTTTGTTTGGTATAGTTTATATAAACAAAGCACAGATAGGACATGAGATTCAATACAGATAGAAAGATACATAAATTTGTCAAATGTTTGTATTTACTATTTACTACAAAAACTTGGGTATCGTGAGAAAAGGTTGTAATCTTTGAATGGTATCAATCTAATTTGAATAAACCTTCTAATTTCAATGGGGCATATAAAAGCTTCATTTGGTTGTCAAAGAACAAATAAATGACACAACGAAGAGATGCGTCAATCGAGAAAATAAAAAAAATGGATTGTGCGACATTGACTCTGGCTATTTTCTTCTCAAAGTAGGCAAAATGCTGCATTCTAATGCTATACAATCAATGCGTCAATTTTCATTTTGTAGAAGTTTAGCTATGCGAACTGAATCCGATATTCAAAGGGGAAAACATAATTTTCGGATTTTGGACGCTGAAACATGAATGTTGGATGCAATGCCTTTCCAATAGTAGTATATTGGCTTCGCAGGTTTGATTCTTTGGTTTTCATTGATGACTAAACATTGAAATTGTCTTAGAAAAGTCATCACATCCTGTTTATCATGTAGTTTACTCTTCAAAGCTGGCATTTTTGTAGATTTCCATAACATGCTGGTCAAATTAGCTTTCTCTATTTATTTGATTCGATGTAGAATGAAATTTGAATTTGTTGAATCTTTTAGAATTGAAACAGTGGATAATGATGCTTAATCTTGATTCTTATATTTTCTCAACAACCAACAGTTTAAAATGTGTACATATTAACTCATTACATGGTCTGATTTCAAGATTCCTATGTACCTTGGTCCTTCTTATGTTCATCTTTTTATTATAGGTTTTTGTTTCATAGGTTTAAGCACTGGTATCGAGCTTATCCATGATTAACGGTGCAGGGTTTGAAGGTGACTCCCTGAATAGAAATATGTTTGTTTCTCTTTTTGCACGTTGAAACGAGTCCCAGGTGAAGTGAGAAAGTGGCGTCCTGTGGGAGTAGACCGTGGATTTACATTTCTTGAGTACAACTTTACTACGTCGTGTCATCGGGCGAATCTTTTGGTGCGATATGGTAGGTAAGCTATATCTAAGCTGATACCATATCGGAGTAATATTTTACCAGTTCATTAGAATATGAGTTGTCCGTAATCCATACGTGATGTTGCATGGTCGTCACGAGAACCATAACGAGAAGTAGAACAATGTACCTGCACTTAGAGTTCTTAGAGGTATCAACTTAGAATCGAAGATATAGTAATGGGAAAAACTTGGGGGTTGTTTGATAGAAGTTTTTGGAGTAATAAGTGGAGAGAGATGGATAAAAAAGTGAAAGTATAAATGGAGTGAAAACTTATTGAAAATAATGCTAAGATATAGGAGATGGTTATGAAAACCCCAAGGGAACAAAGCCTTATTTTCTTATGAAGTTCCTTTGTTACAATGAATCAATCTGCTAAGCACTGTGATGAAAGGATATTAACAGATGATGATTTCTCATATAAGTGGTGCATTATAGCACTTGACCTGTTTAATGAACTTCAATTTTGGGTTGTCCTACTTGAGACAAAATTAATCATGTATATTGCCCACTTCCACTCTATCAGTATCAATGTTCATCAGATTGTGCACGTGTTTACCTATCATTTCTTATCTTTTGTTTATAGTTGATATGATACAAAGTAGATTTGGATGTAGACTATTCCATATTTTCATTCACTTCTCTCCTATTTTACATGTTTTCTTTAAAATGTATAAAGTATCCATGTGGGCCACTCGATACTTGAATAAGGGAATGGGGGGTCCGTGTTGCGGTGTTGGACCTTAACTTAACAAGCATATTTTCTAATTCAATTTCCGCACGAGCTATGTATAAAACTGCTATAACATGCATTAAAGGGTGTAAGACAACAAGCAAACACCATTTAAGCCACCAAATATAATTCATATATTGAGTGTTTTTAAAGTTCCGACATGTCCTCGTATCCTTGAATTGAAGTTATATGATCAGAAGCTTAGACCTTAGTAGCAGGATCCTTTTAAAATGGGTGCAATCCCTAGACGGGAGCTCGCTCCTAACTAAGATGGGAGCTTATCGGGCCGTTAAGACGGTTATTCTCTTACTTTTAAGGGAGTTATGTTTGTCGTGGAAATATGAACATGTGAATTATACTCAAGAAGTTTTGCAAATTGAGTATAATAACAAATGTAAGAAGTCAGCTCAAACTTGCCGACAAAAAAAATAAGATCTTCGCACTGATTCAAACAAATTAAAAATTGGAGTACTTAACTTTTTTTGCTTGGAGCACCTCAGCCATTCTGTTTGATTTTAGACAGAGGGGTGACGCCATGTGTTGAATTGATGAATTTTTAGAAAGCTCAGGTGTTTATATGAAATTTAAGAAAGGTCAGGTGTTGAAATATTGATGAGTTTTTAGAAAGCTTAGGTGTTTATATGAAATTTAAAATATGTCAAGTGTTTATGAGTGATTTGTGTGAAAGGTCAGGTGCCTAGGTGAAATTTTCTCAAACAATAACTACCCAAAAACAAATAACTTGCAGAAGACTTCTCGATCAACCACCGGAGTCATTCTTTTAGGTCGGCACCGCACTTTGGCCAGCTAAATTTCAGAGCCCTCCTCTCCTCCACCTGAACTGAGCCTGTTGGAACTTTGTGGCTCATATGTTGTGTATGAGAGGTACTCGTAAAAGGCTAGAGCCGAGCGGAGTGGAGCGGAGTGGAACAGAGCCCATCGCAAATTCAGTTGATTGGGCCAAAGGCCCAAAACAGTTTGGGGGGTGCGGGGGGGCGTATGGTACAGAATAATTAGGGTTGGAATAGAAGTAGCGATATAATACTCTCTATTGTAAAACCCTAAATACTGTGATCATCAAAAAAAAAATTCTCACTCTCTCCCGTGGACGTACCCGGTTTTGGAGAACCACGTATATTTTTGTGTTGATTCTTTACTGTTTACTTGTATATCGTGCGTGCGTGTGTGATTCGATCCTAACAAAGTGGTATCAAAGCTCGGGTTTGATTGAACACGCAAAGAACGATGGCTTCGAGTTCGTCTGTTACAAAGTTCGATGTGATAAAGTTCGACGAGACTGGGAATTTCGGACTATGGCAACAAAGAGTAAAGGATCTATTGGTGCAGACGGGACTGGTGAAGGCGTTGAAGAAGAAACCAGAGGCCATGTTGGACGACTACTGGGAAGAACTCCAGATGAAGGCGGTGAGTACTATTCGTTTGTGTCTTGCAGACGAGGTTACGTATCACGTGATTGGTGATGAATCGCCGGCTGGTGTTTGGACTAAGCTGGAGGCCAGGTATATGTCAAAGTCGTTGACAAATAAACTGCTCCTGAAGCAGAAACTGTTTGGGTTGAAGATGATCGAGGGTTCCGACCTTATTCAACATATTAATACGTTCAATCAGATTATTAGCGACGTGCTAAGGATTGACGTGAAGTTCGACAAGGAAGACCAGGCGCTGATGTTGTTGTGTTCCCTACCAGGTTCTATGGAGACTCTTGTTACAACTCTACTCTGGGGGAAAGAAACCCTAGAATTGGAGGAAGTCACGGCAGCCCTACTTGCGTATAATCAACGCAGGCAACAGACCGAGAGTATTTCGGGTGAAGGGCTGGTGGCAAAAGGGGGAGAGGAACGTGGCAGAAAATCGGATAGGGAAAAAACAAGAGCGCGTGGGAAGTCGAGGTCAAGGGGTAGGACTCCCGAGCCAAAGGAGTTCAAGTGTTACAAGTGCCACAAAACAGGACACTTCAAGAAAGACTGTCCATACAGGAAGAAGAATGGGGGAAAGGGAACATGGAAGAAAACTGGACTATCGAAATCTGCAAACGTTGTGGAGGAGTCATCGGATGATTGTGATGGTGATATGTTGTCGGTTTCAGCGAACGTAGAGCACGTAGAAGACTCATGGATTCTGGACTTAGCATGTTCTTTTCACATGTCGCCTAACAAGGAGTGGTTCGACACGTACAGGTCAGTGAATTGTGGTACTGTTCTAATGGGTAATGATGCATCATGTAATGTTGTTGGAATAGGCACAATGAAGATTAGGATGTTTGATGGTGTTGTGAGAACCCTTGGTGATGTTAGGCATGTTCCAGGTTTAAGAAAGAATCTATTTCGTTGGGAACCTTAGACTCTAATGGCTGTGAGTATAAAACAGGTGGTGGAGTCATGAGGGTAACGAAGGGTGCTCTGGTGATTATGAAAGGTTCTAAGGTTGGTGGAAATATTTATCGATTGATAGGGAGTACAGTTGTAGGTGGAGCTGCTGCCACTACAGGTGAGGAAACTGATGATACTTTGTTGTGGCATATGCTGTTGGGGCGTATGGGGGAACGTGGGATGCTAAAATTACATAAAAGGAACCTGTTGAAAGGGGTAAAATCGTGCAAACTTGATTTCTGCAAGTTCTGTGTTATGGGAAAACAGTGTAAGATGCAGTTTAAGCATGCAGTGAACAAAACTAAGGGAATACTTGACTATGTGCATTCTGATGTTTGGGGGCCAGTGAGGGTAGCTTCGAAAACAGGATCTCTGTATTTCGTGACCTTTATCGATGATTTTTTTAGAAAAGTTTGGGTGTACTTCATGCGGCACAAGTCTGAGGTTTTTGAGAAATTCAGACTGTGGAAAGCTGAAGTGGAAAATCAAACAGGGAGACGAGTTAAATGCCTCAGAACAGATAATGGGAAAGAGTACAAGTATGGGCCTTTTCTGAAGTTTTGTGAGGAGCATGGTATTCAGCGGCACTGGACTGTTAGGAAGACACCACAGCAGAATGGGGTGGCAGAGAGAATGAACAGGACTATAGCAGAGAGGGCACGGTGTATCAGGTTGAATGCAGGGCTTTCGAAGAATTTCTGGGCAGAAGCAGTGAGTATGGCAGTTTTTATTATAAACAGGTCACCGAGTAATGCTCTAGGTAGTAAGGTAGCACAGGAGGTGTGGACAGAGAAAGAGGTAGATTACTCAGGTATGAAGATCTTTGGCTGTCCAGCCTATGTTCATGTTCCCGGTGATGAGAGGTCGAAGCTTAATGCAAAGTCCAAACAGTGTATCTTTCTTGGGTATGAGAAAGGTGTGAAAGGGTACAAGCTTTGGGATCCGGAATCAAAGAAAGTGGTGATTAGCAGGGATGTGGTATTTGATGAAGCTTCAATGGTCAAGGCACATCAGGGGGTTCAGAAAACCGAGACTGGGGAAGTTATCAGCAGACAGCAGCAGGGTGTACAGATTGAGCTAGAAAATTGTGACACTGGCACTCCACCGCCAGCGGGACAGGTTGATCAGCAGCAACAGTAGCAGGAGAGCATAGCCACAGGGAGACCCAGACGCACCATCAAACCACCGGAGAGGTATGGGTTTGAAGATATGGTTGCATGTGCACTGTCAACCACCAGTGGGGATCCGTCTACTTTTCAGGATGCTATCATTAGTCCTGAAAGGGACAGATGGATGGAAACCATAGTGGAGGAGATGGAATCATTGAAGAAGAAGAAGAATAAGACTTGGGAGTTGACATAATTACCTGAGGGAAAGAAGACAGTGGGTTGCAAATGGGTATACAGGAGGAAAGAGGCTGTGCCAGAAAAGGAAAGGGAGAGGTTCAAGGCTCGATTAGTTGCAAAGGGGTACTCACAGAAGAAGGGGATTGATTATGATGTGGTGTTTTCTCCAGTGGTGAGGCATACTTCAATCAGGATTATCTTGGCATTGGAGGCTAGCTATGATCTGGAGTTGGAGCAGCTGGATGTGAAAACAGCTTTCCTCCATGGTGATTTGGAAGAAGTTATATTCATGGAGCAGCCGAGGGGTTCAAGCAGCCAGAGACTGAGCACCTGGTTTGTAGATTGAAGAAATCGCTATATGGGTTGAAGCAGTCTCCGAGACAATGGTATAAGAGGTTTGATTCGTTCATGATCCGGATTGGATTCACACGCTGTGAGTATGATTGCTGTTTTTATACGAAGAGTCTTGATGATGGTTCATATATTTTTCTGTTACTTTATGTGGATGATATGTTTATTGCTGCGAAAAGTACAGTTGAAGTCAACAGGTTGAAGGCCTTGTTGGGAAAGGAATTTGACATGAAGGATTTGGGTGCTGCTAGGAAAATACTTGGGATGGAGATTCGCAGGGATAGGTCAGTTGGTAAACTGCGGTTGTCCCAGAAGGATTATATGGAGAAAGTGTTAGAGAGGTTTAGCATGGCTAATGCTAAATAGATCAGCACTCCATTGGCAAGTCATTTCAGGTTATCTACAGCACAGTGTCCGGAGTCATCTGAAGAGATTCAGGATATGTCAAACGTGTCTTATGCGAGTGCAGTTGGTTGCTTGATGTTTGCGATGGTATGTACAAGACCCGATTTGGCACATGCAGTCAGCACAGTGAGCAAATACATGGCAAATCCAAGCAGAGAGCATTGGAAAGCGGTCAAGTGGATATTCAGATACTTGAGAGGTACTGCAGACCATGGGATTATGTTTGCTAAGCAACGGGATCAGATTTCAGTTGTGGGGTATGTAGATGCGGATTATGCTGGAGGGTTAGACGACAGGAGGTCTACGACAGGGTTTGTTTTCACACTGGCGAGTGGACCAACTTGTTAGAGATCCATGGTACAACCTCTAGTGGCTCTATCTACTACTGAATCTGAGTACATGGCAGTAACTGAGGTTGGGAAAGAAGCATTGTGGTTAAAGGGTTTTGTGAAGGAGTTAGGCATAGATCAAGGTGGAGTGCAGCTGTATTGTGATAGTCAGAGTACCATTTATTTGGCAAAGCATCAAGTGTATCATACGAGGACCAAGCATATTGACGTGAGATTTCACAAGGTGAGAGAGTTAATTGCTATGGGTGATGTGATATTGGAAAAGGTGCACACTTCTGAGAATGCAGCTGATATGTTGACAAAGACTGTGACCGCGGACAAGTTCAAGTACTGCTTGGACTTGGTTAATGTCTCCAGGTGCTAGAAAGGAGGCGCCCCCCAAACTAGTTGGATCAAGATGGCTGTCTTCTGAATGGGCGAGGTAATTCGCCAAGGTGGAGATTGTTGGAACTTGTGGCTCATATGTTGTGTATGAGAGGTACTCGTAAAATGCTAGGGCCGAGCGGAGTGGAGCGGAGGGGAACGGAGCCCATCGCAGATTTAGTTGATTGGGCCGATGGCTCAAAACACTTTAGGGGGGTGCGGGGGGGCGTAGTACGGAATAATTAGGGTTGGAATAGAAGTAGCGATATAAATACTCTCTATTGTAAAATCCTAAATACTGTGATCATCAAAAAAACAAATTCTCTCTCCCGTGGACGTACCCGGTTTTGGGGAACCACGTATATCTCTGTGTTGATTCTTTACTGTTTACTTGTACATCGTGCGTGCATGTGTGATTCGATCCTAACAGAGCCCAATATACTTAAACAAGAAAATACAAGAAATAATAAATTTAAGAGAGAGATCGAGAGAGCAATGTCGCCAATTTGTCCCCCCAAAAACCCACTCTACCACCACTCACTCCCCTCCTCAACTCTGTCTCCACCGCTACCACCACCACCTTATAACCTCTGACGACAACAACAAAACGAAACCTCCACCGCCACTCACTCACCTCCTCGACTCCACAGCTACCCCCACCGCCTTCAACAACGACAACAAAACCATCTCCACTAGTTTCTCCTCTAGATTGGAATGCAGGGAAGTAAGTCAATTAATTCCTACTATGACAGCACAAACTGGATAGGATCTCCCCATCTTCTCAAACTAAACTGAAGACTTATCAAATCCAGTCCGGACACTTTGGTTTAGTTTGAGAAGAGAGGGAGATCCTACCTAGTTTATGCTCTCAAAACATGAATTAATTGACTTACTTCCTCCAGAGGAGAAACTAGTGGATCGTAAGGGTTGTAAAGTTGCATCTGGGATGCACGTCTACAATTATGTGGCAAAGTACGGGGTGTGCTTGGATAGCGATTATCCTTTCCAGAGCAGGAAAGGATGGCGTACTGAGGCTCCTAGAGCGGTAATTCAATTAATTTCTTCTTATTTTATGTTAATTTTAGCTTACAATTCAATTTTTTTTTTTTTTCCCAGAAAGAGAGGACTTGTATTAGGATCCAAGGATGAAGGAGGATTCCTCCAGAAACTCGTTTGCTGACATCAAAAAAATTATTGACATGCACACAAATTACGGTCGACATGCAAGTGGGTGCACGAGTCTTTTTGTGACTACAAGAAGGTAATCATTTGTTTGGCTTGTTTATACAACACTGCATACTAATTATAGTTGTTTGTGACTTCAGGAGATCTATAAGGTGACAGCGAATAAATATGACATGCGCGGCGGCAGACATGGAGTAGTTGTTGTGGGATACGGAAGAAAATCTTCGGCCCGGACGTGCGAAAAAATTTCTTTTGGATTAAAAAGGAGAAAAAGGGGGAAAGGAGGTTATGAGATCGGGGTCATGCGTGCAGTAAGATTCTTGTGCCAGCTAAAATTCCGACGGCTCCTCCTCCTCACCCGAAATGGAGAATCAGAGTCAAACATCTTAAACTAAATATACCAAAAAAAATTGTTAGTAACTCTGAGCTTCCACTCACCATATATATCTTCTTACCCGTCCCTCCCTCTATCTATCCACTCATACAATTGTCTCCTTCTTTCTTTCTAAAAATCAGAAAACTCAATATGAAAAATTGAGTTTCCTAGAAGGTTTATGTTTTCTTTGGACTGTACCACGGGTTTGTTTGTTTACTTCTATTATTTATTGAGGACCTTACTTCTTCTGGCATAATACCCATATTTAAAATATTACTACGAGTAGGATATATTTAAAGCAATTTTACAAATGTCTGAATGAATCTTACCTTCTTTTATCTATTTTGCTTAAAGCCCGCTTAATAATTAAGACCAATAATTTTTTATTCTTAATTGAAAAAATATTCGCAATGAATTACAAAATTTGTCTTGACGAAAGGAATGTTGGCCATTAAATGCATAATTATTGCTTTGATGAACAACAAACTAAAATATCGTCTCAAATAGAGATCATATCACCGTTGATCACAAGGAACCGTCACTCACTCTTTTGTTACTGCTACCTTGTTTTAACTCTCCCCTTTATTTTTATCATTCTCCCATGATTAAAATCCACAGCTACACATGAACTCATAGCAGCTGCTAGCCCAAAGAAAAAATCCCTGTCGAATCAACCACAGCCAACACTCATGCATTATCCCATTTTTTGTTCTCTTGTATTCAAACTGGAACACAACAATAATACTAGTGTATAATAACAATGAGGGAGCTAGCTTTACCCATGATTTCTGAAAGGGTTTCATAAAACACAAGACCATTTCAGCTTTACCCATGTTCTTTAGGGGTATACACGGTCCGGATTGATCCGATTGTCTAAAAAATCAATAACCGGACCATTTCAAACAGTTCTAAAAAATTGAAAACCAAAACCTAACCAATATATGCATGGAACCTAACCAGAGCCAAACCAAAAGACTGGTCCAATTTTGGTTCGATTCCGATTTTATCCAATAAGCATCTAAACACTTATTCACAAAATATGAACTCATAAAATTAAAGAAATAGGAGGATAATCTGCTGGAATAAGAAAGGAAGAAAATAAAAACTTTTCTACAAAATAAGATTTCATCTCTAAATAAATTAAGTTTAGCAAGGAAAAGATTAATCTACCAAATTCAAATACATATTTAATTACACACACATATATATTTCTATATTTATCCTAGTTTTAAACGGTCCAATTCGGTTCTAACCACGGTTCATTAAATTGAGAATCAGTAACCGAATCAAAATTAACGGTTCTTATTTTTTTGAAATCATAACCTGACCGTAGAACCACAAAACCGGACCAAATAAGACAATTCGGACCGATTTTACGGTTCGAGCGGTTTTCTTGAACACCCCTAAGCATCAGTAGGATATTAAGATCTGAGCGCATTCCGAGTAAGAGAAGGCATTATAAACAGACCAGAGAAAAATGGTCCAAACAACAACGCTATCAGGCCCTTGGGAATGAGGAGGGGAAAGACTAAAGAGGCAGGTACAGTGAAAATACAAAGTCCACTGATCAGTGAACATGGTGGCAGAAAACTGTCCCATAGCAGGGTATCATATCAAGCTCTTAATCAGCACGGCCAGTAGAACCTTTAACAGAATTTGTAGGGGTACAAACGATATAAAATGACAAGTCCTTCGCCAGTGTTCATGCTCTTCCTAGACTCGAGGAGAAACAAAAGTGTACCAATCTGGAGTTCAAAATTTATAAGGGACAACAAACATGATATGAACACCGATATAAAACCACACAATTACCAAGGGCATAAATGATACAAAGAATACACAGGAGCTGCACGTCTCGTAGGCATTAACCTTTCTTTTCTCGTACAAGTCTTCAAACGAATTGGAATACCAAAGCAGCGCAAGAGCATGAACCTTTTTCCCTTCAATCATGGCATGCCAGGAAAAGATATATATTTCAGGCATAAACACAGCAAGGCCAACACCAAAACTTTGCATAGTCCCAACTCTGTTTAACTCTTGTTCATTCTATACAGAAAACAAAACTCGGCACGTCATCCATACAAAGAATGCTGACAGAAGAGGGAATGGAGGCTGATAAGCACCCAGTTAGAAGGAGTTCCAGTTGTCCGAACCTTTCCTTGGATTTTGACTCTCCGACGAGACCTTGAACGGACCACTTGATCCAAACGGGTCATTATCATCAAAAGAAGAGAACCTACTGCGGTCATAGCCTACATTACTGTTTATGGAATCAAACCTTGTGAGAGTTCCTTGATTACTGTTCATGGAGTCAAACCTTGAGAAGGTCTCCCGTCGAGGAGAAAATGCATCGTCGGGCATACTGAAGGAATCAAACCTCGAGGAACTGTCGAAGAATGGGTCCACTGATCCAACACCGTAGCCCGGTGGAGAATTACCAGCCCTGGAAAATGGAGTGCTAGGAACAGAATCGTCAAAGAAATGCTTTTCATGACCCGAGTCCTGAAAGTTGCACAAGTTGAGGAGACAAAAATTAATGTGTGGAAGGCACAATCTGAACAGCCACTAAGCTAGCCGCAGCAAGGCAGGCCCACCATATCCATTTGTGTGCCTTTTGTGTGGAAACTAAGAGAAACAAATTTTTACTCATCGTTCGTCATTTTTTCAATGCTTTTTTCATAGAAGACAGATATCTGTTCATTTTTTTGGCACAACCAAAACACCCAAAAGTATATTCGGTTGCGACGCATTAATAAAGAATTTTGGGAAATCTTTCATGGCAAAAGGTAAAAATAACTGAATTTTGAAGAGACCAAACTAAGTTTTCGAAAATAATTTGGAGACTACTGTACCATGTATAGTGCAAATACTTCGATTTATAACTAGTTCGATTTCAAAAAAAAATATCATTAAATAAATTGCCCACTCCCGCAGAATCCCCAAAATGTAGTGCCAAATCCCTTAGCCAAACTCACCTTGGTATTAACAGGGTTAAAACCCCATATTGAATCTACATCGTCATTATTATCAAAGCTACCAAAGGATGGCTCATCAAATCCTCTGTCCATAAAAGATAAAATCAGAACCATGACAATTACAGAAGGAACACATACAAGAATAATATAGAGATACATGAAGTCATAAACAAACAATTTGAATCTAAAATCATACCTATGGCTTTCTGCATCTGCTTCAGGACTCTTTGAGAAATGGTTATCTGAGTAGTCTTGAGATGGACTTTTTCCTGATTCATCATCACTATGAGTGTATGCTGATTCACTCTCAAAGGCAGGACCACTTTTACTGAAAGATTTCTCTGACATGACGTCAGAATGAGGCAATGAATCAGGAGATAAACTATCATTTGGATAACCATTTTCTTTCTCGACAGAAACAGAGTTTGTCTTGGCACCGTCAAATGAAAACCCTGAAAGTAAATGTTACAATTTTTTAGATGTATATGCAACTCATAGACCTACTTGCCAAGTATCTTATGCCATTGAATAAAAGAAGAGGTGTTGTATTATAGAGAATGGCAGTGGAAAAGGGGGGAAAAGACCAGCTCATAAAATTTTGCATATAGAATTAAGGATGCCTACCTTCATCTTCGAATTTATCCCAGTCTTCATCCCAAACAGATGATACCTCTGGAATTCCAGGTTGCCAGCCTAAAAAGATCATTAGGACATAAAAGGTCAGAAGTACAAAAGAGTGAAGAGGAATCCAACTGCAATGGAAAACATTGAACCAACATGAAAGTTTCCTCGGGGCCCGCTGACCGTCTATCGTCGTCTCTAAATAGTAAATAGTGAACCGAAAATTCGAGATTAGAATCCTGCTTCCATCAGGGTGGAGAGGTTTATGAACATCTGAATGGCTCAGTGCATGCATCGCTCAGTGCCAACTGCCAATGTACGCATGAACCGACACTGACGTCACATGTGCATGCTTGAGAGAGAGAGAGAGAGAGAGGTGAATTTTCTTAAGCAACTATTGAAGTCAGATATGATACAGTATTATATTCAGCGAAAGGTCCAACCCAGGCAGAATAGTTTTTTTGTCCTTTATGATCGGTGAAAGTAAGAAATGTCAGAATAGTTAGATTAGCACCTTGGAGTTGAACTCCTATCGTCCTTTCTCCTGACACTAAAGTGTGCTCCTAATGACATTGGGCCAAACACCTCTTGGCCCCAGGCAAAATAGTTGACCTCGTGTACTAAACCAATTTAGGAAAAAAAGGATGACAGAGAAATTCATAAAGAGATGCTAAGTTTATCTGTGATACAAAACAGTTGAAGCGCAATCATAAATTGCAACATTAAGAACCACCAAAGTGAACGTGAATGGCAAATCATAAAAACAAATTAGGCAACTCATTAAGACTTCTCCTTCAGAGACTGTTACAACATTGTAAGCATGAAGCAGTTCCAATAGAAGTAATAAGAATGAAGTACAGAAGAGTAGAAGGTACCAGTGGGGAGTTCAATTACTGCCATGGATTTAATGTCCATCCCGTGTTTCTTGCAACGTTCAGTTAAAGCCTTAATTAACTCCTCAAGGTCTGATTGTATACGATCTGCACGAACCTATAATTGACAAGGAAACATTACAGTCGCATAATTTCGTGCCAGTTCCCCATAACCTATAACACCTGAGGGGTTAGATTACCTGAAGAATACCATCTGCACTGCCACCTTGTTCCATTTTAATGATTGCCTGATGCAATTCCATCTTCCTCTCCTACGTATATTGAGGAGAATTTAAGTCAAGTGTAATAATAATTCGGTCCATTATGTAAGATATCTACAAGGCCACACTTTCAGTACAGAATGGCAAGGACAGTTAAAAAACAGCATCCCCATAAGAATTGGCAAGAACAAATCAAGATGTTGACATGTACAAGAAAGGACAGAGTGTAAAACCAGAACATAAGCAAAAGAGAGTTTTAGCCCAACTTCTAAGGCAATAATCTGTATGGGAGAAGTCAACCAAGATGATTCCAATCTTCTGCAAAAGATGCCAATAAATTAAACAGTATTCTGGATCAGGTGGAAGAAGCTAAAGGGAAAAGGAGAACGGTGAAGCAAATCCCACATCACTCGAGTACCGAAGTAATGTGAAGTAGGTGGGCGTGAGGACAACCTAACTTCAGTAGCTAGGTTTTGGGGTTGAGTTCTATAACAAGAATAAGAAATTATGGTCAATCTTTTCTCTAGAAACAGTAAACGTCCAAATTTGCCTCCACAGTTGGAAGTTGTAACTTGTAACCTATTGATAGTCACACAAAGGAAAAGGTATACAACCTGAATTTCACGAAACGCGGCCTCTTCTATTGTTAATTTTGAGGCTGTCTCTGCAACTTGCTTGTACTTCTCTTCATATTTCTTACCAAGCAACTCGGCCTGAAATATAATGATTAACATAT
Organism: Rhododendron molle; assembly: GCA_025413875.1. Lineage (NCBI taxonomy): Eukaryota > Viridiplantae > Streptophyta > Magnoliopsida > Ericales > Ericaceae > Rhododendron > Rhododendron molle. Next base: position 3,512,210 of record CM046393.1, read on the forward strand.
GTTTCTTACGTAAAAGAAGGAAAACCAAACCACTGGCAAGAAACGAGAACAAAAACATAGAAAACCTCTACAACTAAGTGAACACAGTTCAGTAAATCCAATAAAACACCTCACGCTTATCTGCTAAGGCCCTTTCTGTTATCTCATTGAGTCGGTTGTCGCATCTGCTTTTGTACAGTACCTAGGATGAAAACAGAGAGAAACTCGTAACAAAAATGTAAAAGATGAAATACTTGAACAAAAAATTAGGAATCAAGAAGTTCAAGTTCTGGAATTATGTATATCTCTACAGTGTCATAAATTATCGACAAGTAGATATCCGTAACTCAGTAACTCATGAGATACAGAAGAAAACTAACCAGATCCTGCATTTTTGTCCGGTAGAACTCAATCTTGTCTCTAGAATCTAGAAGAACCTTCTCCTTGTTTTCAACCTACAAGATCAAAAATATTTTAATTTAGACCCAATTGACCACTTGACATCCTTCACAAATACTATAATGAGAATATTTTTGCACATCAAAAATTTGTTCATACTCTCAATCTCTAAAAGCAAGTGCATAAGACAAAGCCAAGTTACACAAGTTAGCTCACGGTCGGACTGGTCAGAAACTTGCGTTCCATATTGTTCATGAGGTAACCCCATCACTTAATCATAATTCCAAGGTTGTTCAATAACCAACTTCGATCCAAACCCAGAATGAACAAGGCTTAAGCTTCATTTAGGGAACAGATATCTCTTCAAGCGGAGCATGAGCACACCATTGCCCATTCTTGGATTGACTCTGGCTCATTTCATTAAAAAGAAGTATGGAGGACCACGGGTGCAGGAAGGGTGTCAAAGACATGTATTCATAACTCGGCAATTGTAAACATTCCATCGGTATACTTTGTATATGCAGGCAATATGCATAAACCATCAGACAATGGAACTGAATGAAAGACAGTTCTATCTTTGATGATTGAGCAAATGAACAGGCCACAGATGCCTGAAGAAAATATTCATGTTCAATGGACGTGATAATTGAACTCAAAACTCAACACCTGAAGACATACCTTACTTTCAATGTTGGGGCTTCATTGCAATTGTATCTACCTGATAAAAACCATACTTGAAGCCTTCGGGTAATTTCATAACAATGTGCCATTTAAGATATTGTATCTGATAATTCATGGTTCTAAATCACTCTAGTTCTCTACAAATTATATCCGATAAAGGATTAATTTAGGTCAGGTACACCACAGACGAACTAATAAACATGTCCCACATCTGAGGCAGAAAAGGGAAGAAAAAAAACTCTGGTGGATAGAGCCAGCCTATGTAAGAGAAAATAACCGCAATAAGAAAGAGAGCCGCTAAATATTAGGGAACGTCGGGCAAGATAATTTAAAGAGGCAAAAGCCTATAATTGGAATCCACTCGCAATAGCTCAAGATTGGTCAAATCAAGTTCACAAGAGGGACTGAACAACCAAAGTAAACATTTCATGTCAAATACAAGATAAAGTCACTGGAAGCTTCACAAGTTCTGTATCAGAAAGGACACAACTACTCAGGACTTAATCCAACAGTTCGTGCTAGAGACATGCTAGTGTGCTTACTAAGTCACCTAGCAAGCAGACCAATTGGTTTCACACTGTTCCTCACTAATCACGGAAACTAAGAAATATGATTTGTATTCATAGAAAATGGAGAATTTCCCTCGCTTTTGTCTAGTGAACCAAAAAAACTCCATTTAACAGATGTACAGGCAGAAATAAACAATATGATTTACAAACAATTCCATATAGAGTGAAGAAACAAGAGTCCTGTACATTTTTTTCTGTTTCTGCAGACTCGTGGAAATTTGAATCTGCCGAGTTTTGTTCCCCATTACTGAGTTGGTTTACTGGGGAACCTCCCATCGATGGCACTCTTGCATTCTGCTGAAGCATTCCAGGCACTGGAGGCCTCAAACCAGCTGCAGGTGCCATTGGTTGGACAACAGGCATCCCTTGCTGTGGTCTGAAACCTAAAGAAAATGATGAATTGGATCAGTTTTAAAGGATGGTGATGAAATTAATAATCCTTAAACTGCAATTTAAACCAATACCAGCGGGGTTTCCCCAAGTTGCATTTCCATAAGCAGCATTGGGCTGACCAGTCATAGACAAAAGAGCCTCATCAAGCAAAATATTACTTGGAAGCGCTGGTGGAAGAGGATTTCCTTCCCTGTATCGCTCCATCAGATAGAGAGCTATGCAGAACTCCCTCAAAGAGAGCATGCTGTCATTATCTTGATCAGATAAGTCCCAAACCTGCTTCAAGACCTCTGGAAAAAGCCAACAATTATAAAGACGAGGCTAATATAATCAGAAGACAAAAAGCACCAAGGCCACCAACCCCAAACTAACAAAGTAGAGAACTAGAAATTAATAACACAAAAAATAGCACTAACCGTAATAACAACAATAACACAACAAACACCAGGAAGGCAGAAAACTTCGATAACAGGATAGTGGGAGTAAGGAAAAGGCACGAAAGATACAACAAAGATGTGAGCATATAAAGGAACAAGGTAAACACAATATCTTCAAATTTCCTATGTCAATCTCGCAAGCTTAGGAAATCTAGAATTTCTTGCTAACCCATCAGTATCCCACCATGGATGGTCATCAAATCTCAAAAAGATCATTTCCACATCCAATGGTCCTGCAGGGTCGGTGTCTATCTCCTTCCCACCTTGCACCTTAATCACAAGCGAAATTCTTCGGTGATTATGGGCTAGGCCTTGTCCAAATCTAAGTGGCGAGTGAATGATTGGGCCTCCAGTCAATGACTGCCAAATCTTCCTGGGTAATCAGACAGAATGAATCCCGATGCGGGCAGACACATCCAAAGACATGTGAGTTTTGGATATCGTAAAGGCTATTGGATTGATTCGTTAGTCTCAGTTGGCTTTTCCAAAAATAGCGCTGACGGGGTTTGTCAAGAGCAAGCCGCAAGAACCACATCTTCATGATCCATGATGACACAATTAGATACTCCACATTTTATACCCCACGAACGTATACAAGATGAAAATTGCTAACACTCAAGTACGTCGAAGATAATTTCAAGGACTTCACATTGCCATTTGAATGTTCCACACCTCTCTGTATCCTCTTAGTCGAAAACAAATCAGAATGAAACTGATAATTAGATACCATTATACACATATGAGTGCTAGTCTTTGCACATCGCAACAACACTGCAGGGGAAGGGAAATGGAAAATGTAAGAAGAAACAAACATGAAAGTCTTAGAATCATCCAGAGTCTACCTCTTGGAAGTCTCCAACTCAAAAATAGGTTCCGTGCCTGATCACCAGTGATTTTCCCATCTCTGTCTGTGTCTACATCCATAAACACTTTCGTATACTTTTGAATACCAGCTCGCGTCATTTTGGGCCATGAAAGCTGGGACTGGTTGGAAGCAGAATTTCCTGGCCCACCTGGAACTACTGATGGTGGAACTGAAGAAGCATTTTGAACTGAAACATGTTGACTAGGTTTCGAAGGTGTCTGGGCGTGCTGCAACTGGTTTCCCACAGGCTGTTGCGAGAAAGAACTTTGCAGCAAATCAAAGGGGTCCGACTTAGTTGAAGATTGGGGCCCAGCAGATACTGGAACAACTGTGGATGATGCAGGTGAACTGCTCACAGAATATGTTGGCGCCCCATGCTTTGGTAAAGGTTGGGTGGCAGAAAACACGTCACCTCCAAACATTGCGTCGGAAGCAATCCCATTCCTAGAACCAGCTGATGTTTGAGAATCCTTCGTTGCTGGTAATGAAGGTGATGAAAGTGAATATGGTGGCCTAGCTCCGGCAGAGGGCATTGATTGAGTACTTCCTTGGTTAGGGACATGAGATGCACCGCTTGAAACTCCACCAAGCCAATTGCTTGCAATATTTGAGTTTGCAGTAGTAGGACCAGCCACACTAACTCCTCTTGAGAGATCAGGACTTGGAACGGCTTGAGGTGGTCGGGCAGCATTAACGGAAGACGGAGGAAGAGGAGGCCTCATTGTCTGATTCCCTTGCAATGGGTAATATTGTTGGTTCATAGTCGCATTTGGAGGTACTTGTCCTCTGAAACTAACGTTTTGCAAGGATGTTGGAGCAACTGGACCCATCTGCGGTGTAGGTGCAGGAGCTAATGAATTTTGCTGAGGTGCTGGGATAGCCGCAAGATTAATCTGCGGTGGAGGGATTTTAGCTGAGGCAGGCCCATATAAAGCCGCCTTTACCATATCCGGAGTTAGTTCGCGCTTACTCTGTGCCACGGTTACAAGTTTAAGTGCATTGGAAAATTCAGCCCGGCCAAGGAAACCAGTACGGGCATGATCTGCGTGCATCCATATCTGCAGCCAATAAATCAATCAATCACAGGACATCTTTTCTTCCTCAAGACATAAACAGAACATTGTTCCGAAGCAAAAAGCAACAATTCACGTGAAGTAAACCCTAAGAAACTTCGGAATTCAGGGACCTGTGGAATAACTGGTGGATTGGTCATTACGATAGACGGAATAGTTTCTCTCCAAACACAGATCTTGAACTGGAAACATTAAGCCATCCTTCAAGCTCCTTGACCAATATAAAGAACAACCACAATGTCTATTACTATTGTAAAAGGAAAACAATCCCTTTAAAGGGCTGAACGTCAGTTTTGAGACTAACTCACACTTTTTGTTCCCAAACTACTCCTACCATTTAACTACCTAAAGAAACAGCCATACAGAAATATATATATTTTCTGAAAATTTTCTCCCTTCTTTTCTACTTTCCCACTCATACTTCATTCCATGTTAATCTCAGATCATGATTTCCCTCTCCATCTTTCGCATAACACGATTTGCACCCGCATCGCGTGTGTCACGGAGTTTAGTCATCCTAGCATACTAACATACCAAACGGAAATACATGAACCAAACACGGTACCCTAGCTTAAACGAAATTTAGCAGATATAAACCAAATTCAGAAGACCTCCTATACAAATTTTTGCACGAAGTTGAATAAATATACATCCACAGAGAGATAGAGGAGCAACCTGAGCGAGAACTTGCTTGGGCAAGTTGGATCCTTGAAAGAAAGCAACAGCTTCGGCACCACTGATCCTGCCATCACGGTCCAAATCCGCTCTCCGAAAGTACGCTTCGAATTGATCCATAGCTGTATTTTCCAGGTCAACCGCCGCTAATTGACGACGAAATTCGCGGAAATCTTCGCAGATCAACGCATTATTACACAGACACAAACCACTTCACGGATGCTAGAAGATTGAAAAGTAAACGTTAGGTATATCAGGGTTCAAATAATCAGAATGAATGATAATAATTCCGTCAAAACAGCATAATTACCGGAGGGATGAAAAGGAAGTACGCCGGTGGTTATTGGATCGATAAAGGCCGACAGAGTTCGAATTCAGCAATGTTCGAGATTTTATGGAGTTATAAACAGGAGAGAGAAATTCTTGCGTATGAATCAGATGGGGAAAATTTCGTCTGCGTCCGGACCCCGATCGATATTAATGGGGATTAAAATGTACTCCGAGTACTAGTAAAAAGAAAAGTAAGACGAAAAAGAAAATGAAAATGAAAATAGAGGGGACTAAAATGAATAATTTAGGAAATTGTTCCTTCTTTCTTAGGAAATTGTTAAAGGACACCTCGTAAATATAGGTCGACTCATTGTTTTTTAATATTATATACATTAGCGGGGTTTAGAATTTTTTTTTTTGATGTTGAAAAATGTTTGGCTTTTAGGAGGGGAGAGCATATAGGAGTTGAGTTTAGAGGGATGTCTAAGAGCATCTCCAATTAGGGCTGAAACCGGTTCGGTTCGGTTCTTGGACGTTTTTGTGCGAACCGGTTCGGTTCGGGAGAAGGAACCGAAACCGAGTTTTGATGGTCGGTTCGGTTCAGCCTCGGTTCGGTTCGGTTCGCCGAAAATTTAAAAAATATTTAATATATATATATATTAAGAAATTTAAAAAATATTTAATATATATATTAAAATAAATTAAAAAATATTTAATATATATATATTAAACCGGTTCGGTTCGGCTCGGCTCGGTTCGCTGGAAATTTTCAAGAACCGAGAACCGAACCGGTTTCAGAAATTTTTAACATCTAAGAACCGAACCGGTTCGGTTCGGTTTGATTCGGTTCGGTTCGGGACCGGTTCGGTTCGGTTCGGCAATTCGGTTCGGTCGGTTTTTTGTGCACCCCTATCTCCAATTAAGCATAATTTCCAAAATTAATAATAATTAAATTTGGGGATTTTCATATTCTTTTTTTGTTTTGCATTTGTTAGTTTTGCGTTAAAATTTTGTAGATTATTGGCAAGTGAAGTGGAGTGCAATTGGTGTCTTTATTATACTCTCATGCACGTGTGTAGAGTTCGATTCCCATAAGCACACCTCCCATTCCCAAGTCCCACAGGATAGAGTAGATTAATATTAACAAATAGCAAATAAAAGATTATTGGTTCGTCTCGACGAGAGAAGTTGTAGCAACTCCGATTTTTTAGTAATAAAAATCTCGTTGTTTTATTCGAACATGCTTTATTAATTCTTTCGTTGAGCAATAAATTGTCTTATTTCTTCTAAATAATCCGTCATAATTACATTCACGACTTATAAAATTGCATTTCCATGCACTGAATAATTTGGTCAACTTCTAAAAACAATTATGCTTATATAGGCGCCTAATTATTTTTCCGAAGGGGTAAATTAGGTCTTAAAATTACCGTTATTGACTAGAAAATCCTACTCAACAAACATAGTTAGTTATTAACCGATTAGTTAGTAAATCCTAACTACCATTTGACTTGGTTACATTTCTCTAACCGAAAGCAAACCTTATGAACCTTGCAAACCCCTATTGAACCCTTGAACCCTAGAAATAACCTTTAGACTTGCTTGTTTAGTCTTGTCAAGCTTATCCTTCCAAAAGAAACAACCATGGCCTTTGCCATGCATGCAACCCTAAAATCCTAGCCTTATCCTCCTTAGTCTTTCATCATATATGCATATATGTATATATGTATTGTTTGACCAAGAGAAAGAGAGAGAGAGAGCTGAATAGGGAGAGAGGGGAGGGAGGGCCGGATGGGAGAGAGGGAGAGTGAGGAGTGTGTGTGTGTGTGTCTTTGGCAACTCAATCAAGTAACCTAGTGTACTATACTTCATCCTACTTCACTCAATCCAATTCTAGGCTTCTTTATACATAACCATAGCCTATCATTGCCTTCTTTCTTGCAAGACTAACCATTCTAGGCTTAAGACCTTCATGATGACCTAGGATGTGGCCAAAAATGGAAGTGACTAGGCTTGCATGCTTGAAAGGTTTGATTGGACTAGTCCATGAAGCAAAGCAATGGAAGAAGAGGAGGGGGAGGGGGGCTGGCCATTGAGGGAGCGAGAGAGAGCTCCATGTTTGGCTATAAATAGCCTCCACACTTCTCATTCAAAGCACACCTCAAGCATTGCTCCATCTTCTCTCTAAAAATCCTTCCTGTTTTTTTTTTTTTCAAACAGCCTACTGTCTTCTGTTTTTCCTCATTTTTTGCCTTCTTAAGTTAGTTTTTAGAACCAACTCCTTTGGACAAAGTTGTAGAGCACTTCAAAACCTTCAAGTTAGACCCAAGAATCACCCCAAATGGTCAAGAAATGACCAAGATATCGACATCCGAAATTCAGTAAAAAAATCTGAAAATTCTAGTCCAGACAGCTTACTGTCCACTTTCTTATCCCCATTTTCCTCCCACCTTAAGTCGTTTCTAGGAGCAACATTCTTCCCGAAAGTTATAGAACACTTCAAGATCTTCAAATTAGACTCAAGAACGACTATATTCGGCCAAATATTGACCAAGTTATCGCCATCCGAAGTTCGGACCAGATTGAGAGCTCACCGCCGTAGAATTTCCAACTAACTTCGGCCCCGACTAGTTTCAGATCAAGGTAGAATATTCTTATACCTCTAACTCTAAGTCGTTGTCCCTCACTCTTCAATCTTAAGTATATGAAGTTTCTAATTCCTTTAAAAGTTGAAATGCATGAAAGAAAAACGACGTTTGTTTTCAATAAGTACCAACTTAGTTCAAAAGGAGTATACTTTGATCTTTGAAATAATTACGAGCTTTAAGGTATGTTTTAAATATTTGTGAATGTTTGAAAGCATAAATAAAGATTCTTCGAGAGCATCCTTACATGTAGCCTTATTCGTTAGCAATAATTTGAGTACGATTAGGTAATATAGAGTTGAATGATCTTGCTAGATAGATTACAATGAATGATTTAAAGTCAATCTATATGAAAAGTCCCACCGCGGAGTCATTGCATAAAAACGAGACACGGAAACCGAGAAAATAGAAACATGGCACTTAGGGTGTGTTAAAGGCATGGACTTGGTTAAATACTTTTGAAACTACATAATGACCAAATGTGGGTGCATTATGTGAGTGTGTATGTTGTGTGCCAATGGGAACCCGGCGCGGCGGAACCATTGTGAGGATACTCGGGAACCCGGCGCGGCGGAACCGAGGTTGGGTGTGTAGCTTGGTTATCTGCGGAGAGGAGCCAATGCAAGGAAATGTGTGCCAATGGGAACCCGGCGCGGCGGAACCATTGTGAGGATACTCGGGAACCCGGCGCAGCGGAACCGAGGTTGGGTGTGTTAAATGAGATTTTCAAATTGTTGATTTGGAAATGAAAAACGAGACACGTTTTACAATGAGTCGCGTAGGAGAAACTCGGAAAACATGGACACCAACGTATGCTAAATTATTGATTGTGAATGTGTTTATTAAATTACTTGGATAAAAATGCATGACTTCATGGTAATCGTTAATCCTATGATTTATTGTTAGTAAGTTATGGGTTAGTTACTCTATTGAGCCTTTAAAGCTCACGGTGCTACCTTTGGTAACCCTGACATATTATATTGGTGGCGACGCCGGTATAATATGTCAGATCTGATAGATGAACAGGGTGAACTCTATTCCTTGGAGGCCTTCGGAGCCGAGGAGCTGGCAAGAATGGAGGAAGAGGCAGAACAGTAGTTAGGAACCCTAGATTCCCTCCTTTTGTTGAATAAAAGTACTCTTATGAAATTTGTGATGTAATAATGAGCTTGACTCTCCTTAGTTTTCAATAATATTTCCCCATTTAACGTTCCCAAAATTAGGGGCGTTAAAGAAGTCGAAAAAAAAAATTTTGACTTTACCATTTTTTTTGTTTTTTGTTTTTTTTTGGGGGGCATCTGAAATTTAGCAATTTTACTTCAGTTTTTTGGTCTAAGAGTATTAAATTTTTGATATTTTCCACAAACAAAAAAAAGGGAAAATTTTATATTTTTTACTTTTTCGATGCCCCTTGTTGAGGCAAACCATTAATCAATAAAAGTTTAACTAAAAACTAACAAATGAAACAAAAAAAACTTGAACGAGGACAAAACAAAATTTAAAAAAAAACATGTTTTTTTTGGAAACTATGAGTTAATAATTTCAAAAGTATTTTAGTGACATAAATTTGGAGTTACTAGTAAGGATTATTTCAACTTCCGCCCAAATGGTGTAGTATAATAGATGAAAGGTGCATTGATATCTGAGAAAAATGTATTGATATTTTGAAATTGTATCAATATTCGTGAGATGTGCATTGATATCTGAACTTTTGGAATTATGTGCACATTATCCTCCGCCTAGCTGACGGAGGTTAGCAACACCGTACTAGTAAATGTGTGTGTTTTTCCTAGTGAGTGTAATATTTTGTGTTTATTTGAAAGTGTCCTAACATGTGTGTTGTTTTTAGGAGATATGTTAATAAATAAGTAAGAGGAGAGAGATATGAAATGTGTTTTAGGTTAAGTTTCGCTAAGTTGTTAGGCTTGTGTTAGATAACAAAAAATTTGCAATAATATGGTGTAAACAACTTATTGCTACTATGTTATTGAAACACTCCAACACAAGTAGTCTCTGAGCTATAGATTGGACATGTTTATTCCTCTATTTAAGAAGCGGCAAATGAGGTAGTGGCGATAGTTTGGAGGAGTGGAGGCTGGTGGTAATGAGGTGGTTCAATGATGGTTTTTGTGGTGTCGTTAATAGTTACGGTGGTCTAAGTGATAAAGATGATGGTGGTAGGATAGTGGTTATGAAGTGATGGGGGTGTAAAGTCAACCAATAGTTGTGAAGTGATTGCCAAAATTCTTAAATTTTTAGGTTGAGAATATATTCAACATGCTTTGGGTGGCGTTGAAAATGGTGAGTTTGAAGTGATAGAATTTTGAAATTGAGAATATTCTTAGGGAAAAAAAAAGGATATGGCAATATTCTCAATTTTAAGGTTTTAAAATATTATCAATGTATTTTGGTGGCAATGGAGGTCGTGGTTATGAGGCGGTGGCAATATATTAGAATATCTAGAGTATTCTCAGTTTACTACGGTGTTCTACAATGTTGGTGGTGGTAAATTAGGATTGTGGTAGTGAAGGCGATCCAAAATTTTTACTCCAAAAATTTTAGCAAAAAATATTTTTTTTTAAAATACAACTTTTTTTCAAAAAATATTTTCCAAAAAATAAAAGAAAAAATTGAAAATAAAAATACAACTTCTTAAACATTTTTTTTTCAAAATAAAAAATTTACTGTATTTTAAAAAAAATTTCAAAAATTTATAAAAAGTAAAAAAAAAAAAAAAAAGTTCGGATTCGGATTGATAACGGATTTAATCCGATCCGATCCGGATCCGATAACGTTACCGGATTCGGATTATCAGATTATCGGATCGACGTTATCGGATTCGGATCCGGATCGGATTTTTCGGATCGGATCCGGTCTATTGACAGGCCTAGTGGCAGTGGAGGTCGTGGTTATGAGGCGGTGGCAATATATTAGAATATCTAGAGTATGCTCAGCTTACTACGGTGTTCTACAATGTTGATGGTGGTAAATTAGGATTGTGGTAGTGAAGGTGCGGCAGTAAAACGATGGTGATTGAAGTGGTGGCGCCCATGGTAAAGTGATAGTGATGGAGCAACAGTGGTCGTTGAGGTATGATTTTAGTGGTGGTGAAGTGAGAGTGTTAGACGTGGTGTATTGATGACATGATAGTTATGAGATGGATACATTGGTTATGGTAGTGGGTAGTGATTATCGGAGGCAAAATGATGGTGGTGGGGAAGTGTGGTAGTAGTTGTGGCAAAGTGAAAATGAATGTGAAATGACGACGGCAGTGTTGACGGTGTGGTTGAAGAGGCGGTGAAGTCATTGTAGCAGTGGCAGTGGTGGTGTAGGGGTTGAGGGATTATGGTGGTGATGAAATGATAATTGTGACAATTGTAAAATTGTGGTGGAAATGGGTTACATGCGTCTGGTGCAATGTGATGCGCCCCATGCGCTTTCCCTTTGGAATCAATGCGCCTCGGGCGCAATTAGATGTACCTCAGGTGCAACTATTTCAGATTAAATGTGCCTTGGTTACCATCAAAAGCTCCTCGAACGCATTCCTAACAAATTCAATGCGCCTTAGTTGCAATTTGATGCGCCCCAGGATGCTTTCTGATTAGCACCCAAGATTGTAGATCTCGGGGCTCAAACTCCTCATGTTTTGTCGTTTGTTTGTGTAATTGTTCGTTATTCGTTTGATTTTGCTCGTAAGGTATGTGGTTAAGTTTTGTAGGTAAATTGGGCAACTCAAGGTGTTTTGAAGCCGAGAGATGTTTCTTGAGTTACTTGGGAGGCAAAGGCGCCTCAGGAAGCGAAGGGGGACCCACCATTGCCAAGCACACCAAGGCATGCCGAGCAAGCCAATTGCTCCGTTTCGAATCCTAAAGGTGTCCAAGTGGCCAAGGTCGTGAAGAGTGGTGTCATCGAGCTCGGGACACCATGAAATAATGCTTGGAATGAAGCTCGGGAGGTGGCATAGCAGGGAATTAGTTCTACCAAGTTCTGCAGTTTTTGCAAGGGTTATCGATAACACTCTCAATGGTTATCGATAACAATGCTCAGTTTTGGTCGATCAGACAAAGGTTATCGATAACACTCTCAATGGTTATCGATAACAATGCCTCCTCTCTTGGTCCAGAAGACTCCAGCCCTGGGAGTATCGATTACACCTGATATGTTATCGATAACAAGGTCCAATTGCAGGGTGTTATCGATAACACTCCCTTGATGTTATCGATAACAGTACGTGTTCAGCTGTCATTTTTGCTGACTTTTCAGACTTTCCTTTTATGGAAAGTTTCTACTTTTGGGATGTTTTTAGGATATTTTGGGGGTCTTTTGGTCTTTATTGTGGCTGATTGTTTAGCCCTTAAATAGCTTTATTGGCCTTTATTTGCAAGTATGTACTCTATTCTAATTTCTAGTTTTTTTTTACGTTTGAGAGCTCTTAGCCATTCTCTTCAAGGTTTAGCTTCCAATTTCTTAAGAACTCAAGTAAGTTGTTATTTTACGGTTAATTCCCGTTTGTTAAAGTTGTTCGTACACGTTGGATCGCAATAGAATTCAAGTTTATTTTCGAGATTATTGGTAAATCATGTTTTCTCTACTTAGCATAGTTTCTAGTCTTTTTCCAATGTGTGAGTAGTTAATCGGTAGGGTCTCGGGGTGAGGTTTATTCTATGATTTAATCGATCAAATGATTCCGCTTGATCTTTAGCTCAATTTCAACGTATTGAGCGAATTAAACCCATGATGTCTTGTGTCGATCATGGGATTGGTGGCTCCTTTGATCAATGGAGTCTATCGGCCCATGCTACGTGCTTGATTAATCGTACGCGTGCGAACGATCCTTTTTCGTCTCTCACTTGCGTTCAATGAGTTCAGTTCGAATTAATACTTTGAAACGAGTTACAAGTAGTCTTCAGCGTAAATGCCTTTAGCGGAATCCGGACGGTTTCGGTCCGCTCTTTAGTTAGATAAAGGAATTGTTTGATTGGCCGAATCGTAGGTAAACTGAGCCCTCTTGACTCGACCACCTTAGTCTAGTTCAAATCCAAGTTTTCATCATAATTTCAAATCAAACGTCGAAGTTGGCTGCTTGAAAGCCGAAAACCATTTTCGTTACATCTAATCCAAATTAGCTTAAAAGATTTCTTCGTGGGAACGATCCGGTCTTGCCGGTATAATATGCTTTACAACGACCTAGCCCTTGCTTTATTTGGAGGGTAGGTTGCGGAGTTGAGCAAAATTTTGGCGCCGTTGCCGGGGATCTCTTATTTTCGCTTATTTGGAGGTTCGACAAACCGCTGTAAGTATTCCGTTTATTTTACTTCAAGCAATTTGTACTCATTCTAGTGGAAACCTCTAACCGATTTTCCTATCAACTTGAGGTGTAACGAAACTAGTATGGTTATAACTTGTTTCCTCTTTTTGTACATAATCAAGTTTTAGTTAGACGTTTGTTAGTTTATTTTGTGGTTGCAACTTTCATCAATTCTCTTTTGAGTGGTAGTGCATGACTGAATTCTATCGGAGTCCAAACTCTAATAGACTTTGTCATTCATTATCGCCTCAAGGAAGCCCGAGAGGACGATCTCCTCCTTTGGCGGCTTATAGACGTCCGAGATTAAAATCTACATCACGTCCGAGAGGCCGCCGTCCTAAAAAGAGAATGGCTGACCAACCACCAGTGAGGACTTTGAGGGATATTTTGAATCCGGGGAGTCCGGTTCAACAATCCCCCATAGTCCTTCCTGTTACTACTAATGCCAATTCGTTTGATTTTAAGCATGGGTATCATAATCTCATCCCAATATTTCGTGGATTGGACCGAGAGAGCACTTATGATCATATCCGTGAATTTGAAGAGCTTCTCAATACTTTTACCACGGATGTCGCTCGATTGGAGAATGGGCGGTTGAGGTTATTTCCTTTTTCCCTCAAGGACAAAGCGAAACAACGGTTTACTTCTTTGAAACCTCAATCGTTGAGAACATGGGCAGCTGTCAAGGCCGAGTTTCACAAGAAATTCGTTCCGGTCCATAGAACAAAGCTCCTCAAAGAACAAATTCAGAATTTCAAGCAAAAAGAGGGGGAATCGTTCTACAAGTATTGGGAGCGGTTCAAGGATTTGGTTGCTGCACTACCACATCATGGGTTTGACAAGCCACAGTTGATTGGTCATTTCATGCAAGGTTGCTCCCAATCAAGTTACCAACTCATTGATACTATGGTCGTTGGGGACTTTCTAGATAAGACGGGTGTGGATGCATGGGAATTTTTGGATCAATTGGCGGATAAGAATCAATCATGGGATGTGGTGGATGTTGGCGAGCGTGCTATGGCAAACCAAGGCCCGAGTGGTTCCGGTAAATTTTCATTGAACGAGCCTAATGCCCTCGAGTCTAAAGTGGAGCAGCTCACTAGGAAGTTGGAACAAATGGAGTTGAAAGGAGCACATGAGGTGAAGTCTGTTATCAAGGTGGAAGAGATATGTGCCATATGTGAGATGGCGGGCCATTCAACCGGTGAGTGTTACAACATTCCCGCTCTTAAGAACGTTCTCAATAGCATGTCTCCGGAAGAAGTGAGTGCTATTCAACGATTTGAGCCTTATCCGAATACTTTCAATCAAGCTCAAAGACAACATCCGGCACTCTGTTGGAACCAACCGCAAGACGGAGCACAATTCCAAGGACAACCATCGGTTCAAACTCAACCATGGCGGGCTCCGCACAACTTTGGGCCACCACGTTTCCAACAAAATCAAAGGCCGCCCGGATTTAATCCTTCCGGATTCTCACAAGGTCAATCTTCTCAAGGCCAAGGCCAATTTCAACAACCTCCCCCTCAAAGGCGATCACTGGAAGATTCGATGCAATCCTTCTTCCAAATGCAAAACGCTATGAATGAGCAAAATACTCAAGCTATTGGAGATTTGAGAACACAAATGGGGAAACTTGCCACATCGGTTGGTCTCTTGCAACAAGAGAGAGGAAAATTTCCGGCTCAACCTCAAGCTAACACTCAAGGTCAAAATTTGGTTGGTAGCTCTTCGGTGCCTTTCCCCGAGCAAGCCAAGTCCATAATTACTTTGCGGAGTGGAAAAGTGGTGGATAATGCACAAGTTGAACCACCGGTACCAACATTTTTGAAGACCGCTCCGGAACCAACTTCATCAAATTCAACACTTGGGGAATCTCCCAAGCAAGCTTCAAAAGCAATGGACAACATGCCTCCCGTGCCACAAGTTTCTCCCGTTCCGGCTCCCTATCCTCAAAGGTTGAAAGCTCCAACAAATTCCGCGGCCAATGCGGATATCTATGAGCTTTTCAAACAAGTCAAGATCAACATTCCACTTTTGGATGCAATCAAGCAAATACCATCTTACGCCAAGTTTTTGAAAGACTTGTGTACTAAGAAGCGCAAGGTCAACGTCCAACAGAAGGTTTTTCTTACGGAACAAGTGAGTTCGATTATTCAAACGGATATTGCGCCTAAGTACAAGGATCCGGGGTGTCCTACTATATCTGTCACGATTGGTGGGAAGCGGATTAAGCAAGCCTTGTTGGATTTGGGGGCGAGTGTTAATTTGCTTCCATATTCAGTCTATGAAGAGCTGGGTCTTGGGGAGATGAAACCTACCCGTGTCACTTTGCAATTGGCGGATAGAAGTGTCCGTATTCCGAGGGGTGTTGTGGAAGATGTTCTGGTACAAGTTGATAATTTTGTGTACCCGGTGGATTTTGTGGTGTTGGACACTTGCCCAATCTCTTCGTCGTCAAACTCAACTCCCGTTATTCTCGGACGGCCGTTTCTAGCCACCTCGGATTCTGTTATTAATTGCCGAAGTGGGTTAGTGAACATGACTTTTGGCAATATGAAGATGGCCGTTAATGTGTTTCATGTGGGGAGTCAAATGGGGGATGACGATGATGTGCAAGACGTCAATTGTATCGACTCCCTAGTTCAAGACCATGTGGAGGAGCTCTTGTGCAAGGATTCTTTGGAGGTATGTCTTACCGCCGAGGAAGCCGATTTTCTAGAATCATCGGAAGTGGAGTATCTTTGTTCTATACTTGATGAGGAGGAAGCTTTCGGGGCGGAACCGTGGGTTCCTACATTTGAGCCGTTGCCGCTTGTTGAGAAGAAGACGTTGCTATCTAGTGTTGAGCCACCTAAGCTTGAATTGAAGGTTCTACCGGAAACTTTGAAATATGCATATCTTGGTGATAATGAAACTTTTCCGGTAGTGATATCTTCCACTCTTGGGAAACGTCAAGAGTTGGAGTTGCTTGCACTATTGAGAAAGCATAAGAAGGCTATCGGATGGACCATAGCCGATATACAAGGCATCTCCCCCACCCTTTGCTCGCATCATATCTACCTTGAAGACAATGTGAAGCCGTCACGTCAACCACAACGGCGGTTAAATCCTAACATGAAGGACGTGGTGCGAGCCGAGGTGTTGAAATTGTTGGATACGGGGATCATATACCCGATTGCGGACTCTAAATGGGTGAGTCCTATCCAAGTGGTACCAAAGAAGTCGGGGGTTACGGTGGTGAAGAATGATCAAGATGAGCTTGTGCCTACTCGAACCGTCACCGGGTGGCGTGTTTGTATTGATTATCGCAAGCTGAATGCGGTCACAAGGAAGGATCATTTTCCGCTCCCGTTTATCAATCAAATTCTAGAAAGGGTAGCTGGCCATGCTTACTACTGTTTTCTTGATGGCTACTCCGGGTACAATCAAATAGAGGTCGCCATGACCGATCAAGAGAAGACAACATTTACATGCCCGTTCGGGACCTTTGCTTACAGGCGCATGCCATTTGGTTTGTGCAATGCTCCCGGCACTTTCTCGAGATGTATGATGGGTATCTTTAGTGACATGGTGGAGAAGATTGTCGAGGTCTTTATGGATGATTTTTCAGTGTTCGGAGACTCTTTTGAGTCGTGCTTAGCCAACCTTGATAAGGTGTTGGAACGATGCGAGGAGAAGAACCTTGTTCTCAATTGGGAGAAATGCCATTTCATGGTAACACAAGGCATTGTGTTGGGCCATATCGTGTCATCAAAGGGTATTGAAGTTGATAAGTCCAAAATCGATCTCATTGCCAATCTCCCCACCCCCAAGTGCATCAAGGATATTCGTTCCTTCCTCGGGCATGCTGGTTTTTATCAGAGATTCATTAAAGATTTTAGTGCCATTTCACGGCCCATATGCCATCTACTCTCCAAAGACGTCCCGTTTGAGTGGACGAATGATTGTGAGGAGGCGTTTCGGAAACTTAAGGCAAGTCTTACCACTCCGCCTATTGTACAAAGTCCCGATTGGAGCCTTCCGTTCGAACTTATGTGCGATGCAAGTGATTATGCAGTTGGGGCTGTTTTGGGTCAAAGAAGGGATAAGCAGCCTTGTGTGATTTCCTATGCAAGCAAAACCTTGAACGATGCTCAAATGAATTATTCCACTACCGAGAAGGAGTTGCTTGCGGTAGTGTTTGCATTGGACAAATTCCGCTCCTACTTGATTGGTTCACCCATTGTCATCTTCACCGATCATGCCGCCCTCAAGTACTTGCTCACCAAGCAAGATACTAAAGCTAGGCTCATTCGATGGATTCTTTTGCTTCAAGAGTTTGACTTGACCATCAAGGATAAAAAGGGAGTGGAGAACGTAGTGGCCGACCATTTGTCAAGGTTGGAGTTTGAGGATCGAACAACTAGGCTTCCAATCATTGACACCTTCCCCGATGAGCAACTCTTTGGAGTTTCAAGCGCCCCGTGGTTTGCAGATATTGTCAACTACTTGGCAACGGGGTTACTTCCAACACATTGGACGTCACAAGAGCGGAAGCGGTTTCTATCAAGGGTGAAATGGTATTCCTTTGATGATCCCTACTTGTTTAAATATTGTCCGGATCAAATCATCCGGAGGTGTGTTCCGGATTCCGAGCATCGAAGTATCATGAACTTTTGTCACACGGAAGCTTGTGGCGACCATTTCTCTTTCAAGAAAACTGCAGCTAAAATTCTACAATGCGGTTTCTATTGGCCTACTTTGTTTAAAGACACGTTCGAGTACACTAGAGCTTGCGAAAGGTGTCAAAAGCTGGGCAAGATCACCCGCCGCAATGAGATGCCTCAAAATCCCATCTTAATCATCGAAGTTTTTGACTGTTGGGGCATAGATTTCATGGGGCCTTTTCCTACGTCCTTTGGCTATCACTATATCTTGCTTGCCGTTGACTATGTGAGCAAGTGGGTGGAGGCGATCCCTACGCGTACCAATGATGCCAATGTGGTAGTCGAGTTTCTTCGGGCCTACATTTTAGCAAGGTTTGGCATGCCAAGGGCGATAATTAGCGATCAAGGCACACATTTCTGTAATCGATCCTTTGCGGCTTTGATGAGGAAATATGCTATTGTGCATAAGGTATCGACAGCCTATCACCCCCAAACGAATGGCCAAGCTGAATTAGCCAATCGGGAAATAAAGGGCATTCTTGAAAAGACGGTTAATCCAACCCGCAAAGATTGGTCACTTCGACTGACTGACGCTCTGTGGGCTTACCGTACTGCTTATAAGACTATTTTGGGAATGTCGCCGTATCGGCTTGTTTATGGGAAGCCGTGCCATCTTCCGGTGGAGTTGGAGCATAAGGCTTATTGGGCGATCAAGAAGATGAATACTTCCATGTCGCTTGCCGGTGCTAAAAGGAAGCTTCAACTCAATGAGCTCGAGGAAATAAGGTCCGATGCTTATGATCGTTCTAGTGCTTATAAAACCAAAGTCAAAACCATGCATGATAAGAACATTCTTAGAAAAGACTTTGGAATAGGCCAAAAGGTGCTTTTGTATAATTCTAAATTGCATCTATTTCCGGGCAAGTTAAGGTCCCGTTGGGCCGGTCCTTATGTTGTTAAATCTATCGCTCCTCACGGGGCTATAGAGATTGAGAATGAGTCCAATGGGAATATTTTTAAAGTGAATGGCCAACGGCTTAAACCATTTCTTGGCCATTTTGAAGTTGGCGAACCTGACGAGGAATTGAGCAATCCTGTTTACTCGGATGCTCTTGTTTCTTAGTTCGTTTTCCACTATGTTTGCACGGGGAGCGAAAGCGTAACCGCTGAACTTAACTGTTTGTCGGACCCGGCCCCTTGACTTCATTGTAAGGGGTACCCTCCATTGACTTGGGTATTTGTAGCTTCGCACGCCGCTACTAAAATAAGGATCGTGTGCCCAGCTCCGGTTCGACGGGCAAATTTTAATATCAGTGACATAGGGCTTTCATTAGTCTTTCTGATAGGAGTAATTCACAGGGAACCACTCACGTCTACCAGATTAGCCCCAACGGGGGCGGTATAGATCATAGGTTAGGCCTTGGTATTCCCGTGCTCCATTACCGCACTTGGCTCTGCCTTGTGCCTACCTAGTTACGATCTTAGGGGACGCTGGACTTCATTGTCTGGCGGAGTCCATCTGTGACTTGGACGCTCCGAGTTCTGATATTAAATTCTTTTTGTTTGTACATATTGTTCATAGTGTGCATATTGTATATAGTTCTTTCATCGGTTCTGCTTATTTTCTGTGTTTTGGGATTTTATAATCAAGAGATTTCACCAATGCATCATTGTATCGGGCTTTCATTAGTTCTCTTTGTAGTAGTTTACCGTTAATGATCCATGCTTTCAGATATGTCCCTATCGGGAGCAGTTTAGGTCTGTGGGTGTGACTTGATATTCCCGTGCTTTGGCGCAAGGCTCTGTCTAGTCTCACTTTGTTTCGATCATAGGGAACGCTAGGCTTAATTGCTTGGCGAGGTCAAGTGGTAAATTTTACTTCGGGCATGATGTAACAAGTGTTTGACGGTCTAGTATAGCCACCTGTGTCCTACCTCGCGGTGCGATACGGGAAGAAAAGTATGACTCGTGAGATTGCGTGAATATCGGGTGGTGTTTTTACTTGTATTATTTCTATTTCTGTTGTTTGGTGCCCGGATACCATGAGCCGGGCGGTTCTAATGTCATTTGGCTCTTAGTAGGTAGTTCGAGCTTAAGTCTTTTGCAGGGTGCACGTGCTACCACACCAGCCTTGGTGGATTGGGTCTAAAGTCGGAGTGATTGAGGCATTCAGGAGCCCTAAGCATGGGTGCGATTACGTGTCGCGGTTGTCAGGCCAATAAAGCTTTGACCATGGTCCCGTGTGACTAGCTGTGGTGTTGAAAGAGCCGAAGGAGTTGACCTTGGAAGCTGTTCGGATGACAAACGGAGCCGGTGACGACAAAGCCGCCAACTTGGTCGCGGTATAAGGGGGTTGACATTCCCCCGGAGGTACAATTTTTGCACTTTCCCTCCCAATTCTATGCTATGAGGGCATAGCACATTTTAAGTTGGGGGGAGAGTATATATGCTATATACTTTTTGTTTGTTTTTTGTTTAATTGGGTAAAATTTAAAATTTTTGGTAAATTTGGTTAAGTTTAGTTGCAATCCTTCCGTTATTACAGCCTTAGTGGATTAAAAGAGCTTGGCACATGCTCATTGAGTGATTATTTAGCAAGAGTTCGTTTTACGCAAATTTTGTGTCTTGCAACTTGCATGAATGGACTAAGGTAGATTCACGATGTTTGAGTGTGTTTTGAACAAGTTTTGTCCATGTCCTGTTTTTATTCTTTGTACATTCTTAGTTAGGTAACTATTCTCATGTCATGCCTAAATATGTTTTATGTCTTTATTGAATCGTCACGGAATATATGGCGTACTTAGGAGATGATACAAGGCATTCATTGTTTGATATTACCACATATGTGTCCCCTCGTCCTATTTTGTATCTCAGTCCGTGTCCATCCAATTTCTTCATTAACTTAAGGTACCGGAATTCCTCCTCATAAGCCAGGGCTGTTCAAAGACCTCTATATTGTGGTAAACCAAGTCGTGCACTATAATCTTTATCCCCGAGGAGCGGAGAACAAGCCATCGAGGAAGAGTGCTGAAATCTTGTATGCTTTCATTCATGACGACGAGTTCACGGCTGATTGGGCAGAGTTCATTTTTGCACAGATTGTGGATTTTAAAGGAGACACTTTGAATAAGGCCCGCTGCCCTTTTCCATGCATGATCACTCAGTTCTTAAGGGATAAGGGCATTGCAGAGGGGCCTTATGAGAAGATGGAGCCTCCCTCTCCCGGTATTATCGATAAAGCAGTGATTAACCGAAGCAAATCTCATTCCAAGGCCGCTAAAGCTGGTACATCAGCAGGGCCTTCAGTTCCATCTGATCAGTCCTTGTGGGCGGTGCCTGATCCTAAGGCATCGGAAAAGAGTTTAATGAGGAAGCTGTGTTGCCAAAATATCGCCATTTGGAACTGCATCCGAAAGGAGAAGAAAGAGAGGAAGAAATTAGCAAGGGATGTCAGGGAGCTCAAGCATGAGCTGGATTGGCATACGCAGTACATCGAGAGTACTACTAATGAGAAGTACGAGGCTCCGCCAAGGGTTGAGGAAGCTGACAGTGAGGAGGAGGTGTTGTTTGGACCGGGGGCTGCTCCCGGAGGACAGTGAGTGGGGCGTTCGAGTCGGTGGTTAGGAGTTTAGGTCAAAATCCCTCTACTTGGTCGGGGTGCTTGGTGGTCGACAGCCCACCTTACTATCGTTTTATTGTCTTTTTGTAGTTGAACTTGTAGCTAGTAGTTGTTTTGTTTTTGTTTTGGCCGGCATGTGGCCGTGACTTGGTAGTTTGAGGTGGTGGCGGCCAAGGGTAGATGACCATGCTAGTATATGGCCGCCATCTCTTTTTGCTAACCGTTCTCCGACAAAACCAAGGTCGTTATATGCTTTTAAGTCCTTAGTTGATCCATAGTACGCCTTTATTCCATTTTGATTCAATTTGTGATGTTGTGCATACGTTAGTTCATGGCATGCATTCTTTTGTTGCTTTAGCTTATGGCTCGTGTTTATGGCAAATTCTTTCTTTGGTGCTCTCCACATATCAGGCATGGTATTTTTGCTTCCCATTGCCTACTCTCCGAGCACCTCTTCGTGGGATGTGGTTCGTAGCATGCTTGTGCATACGTGATAGCCGTGTCCTCCATTTTAATGCTGGATACGGTCTTTTGTAGCTTGTTCAGAATATGCTTCGTACTTAGTGGTTTATCGAAGTTTTCAGCTGTTAGTTGCGAGTTTTGGATAAATTTGCTTTTGGAACTCTTGCTAGCCTTTTGGTAAGGAGCATGTGCCTTAGTTATTTTGTCGGAAGGATTGGTACTTAGTTTTTGTAGTTTGTTCGTGTTGCTCGGGACGTAGCAACGTTCAAGTTGGGGGGTGTGATTAGCACCCGAGATTGTAGATCTCGGGGCTCAAACTCCTCATGTTTTGTCGTTTGTTTGTGTAATTGTTCGTTATTCGTTTGATTTTGCTCGTAAGGTATGTGGTTAAGTTTTGTAGGTAAATTGGGCAACTCAAGGTGTTTTGAAGCCGAGAGATGTTTCTTGAGTTACTTGGGAGGCAAAGGCGCCTCAGGAAGCGAAGGGGGCCCACCATTGCCAAGCACACCAAGGCATGCCGAGCAAGCCAATTGCTCCGTTTCGAATCCTAAAGGTGTCCAAGTGGCCAAGGTCGTGAAGAGTGGTGTCATCGAGCTCGGGACACCATGAAATAATGCTTGGAATGAAGCTCGGGAGGTGGCATAGCAGGGAATTAGTTCTACCAAGTTCTGCAGTTTTTGCAAGGGTTATCGATAACACTCTCAATGGTTATCGATAACAATGCTCAGTTTTGGTCGATCAGACAAAGGTTATCGATAACACTCTCAATGGTTATCGATAACAATGCCTCCTCTCTTGGTCCAGAAGACTCCAGCCCTGGGAGTATCGATTACACCTGATATGTTATCGATAACAAGGTCCAATTGCAGGGTGTTATCGATAACACTCCCTTGATGTTATCGATAACAGTACTTGTTCAGCTGTCATTTTTGCTGACTTTTCAGACTTTCCTTTTATGGAAAGTTTCTACTTTTGGGATGTTTTTAGGATATTTTGGGGGTCTTTTGGTCTTTATTGTGGCTGATTGTTTAGCCCTTAAATAGCTTTATTGGCCTTTATTTGCAAGTATGTACTCTATTCTAATTTCTAGTTTTTTTTTACGTTTGAGAGCTCTTAGCCATTCTCTTCAAGGTTTAGCTTCCAATTTCTTAAGAACTCAAGTAAGTTGTTATTTTACGGTTAATTCCCGTTTGTTAAAGTTGTTCGTACACGTTGGATCGCAATAGAATTCAAGTTTATTTTCGAGATTATTGGTAAATCATGTTTTCTCTACTTAGCATAGTTTCTAGTCTTTTTCCAATGTGTGAGTAGTTAATCGGTAGGGTCTCGGGGTGAGGTTTATTCTATGATTTAATCGATCAAATGATTCCGCTTGATCTTTAGCTCAATTTCAACGTATTGAGCGAATTAAACCCATGATGTCTTGTGTCGATCATGGGATTGGTGGCTCCTTTGATCAATGGAGTCTATCGGCCCATGCTACGTGCTTGATTAATCGTACGCGTGCGAACGATCCTTTTTCGTCTCTCACTTGCGTTCAATGAGTTCAGTTCGAATTAATACTTTGAAACGAGTTACAAGTAGTCTTCAGCGTAAATGCCTTTAGCGGAATCCGGACGGTTTCGGTCCGCTCTTTAGTTAGATAAAGGAATTGTTTGATTGGCCGAATCGTAGGTAAACTGAGCCCTCTTGACTCGACCACCTTAGTCTAGTTCAAATCCAAGTTTTCATCATAATTTCAAATCAAACGTCGAAGTTGGCTGCTTGAAAGCCGAAAACCATTTTCGTTACATCTAATCCAAATTAGCTTAAAAGATTTCTTCGTGGGAACGATCCGGTCTTGCCGGTATAATATGCTTTACAACGACCTAGCCCTTGCTTTATTTGGAGGGTAGGTTGCGGAGTTGAGCACTTTCCTTCGAAATCAGTATGCCTCAGACGCAATTGGATGCGTCCCAGGCACAATTCTTTTGAATTAAATGCATCCCAGGCACAATCAAATGCTCCTTGGGCGCATTCCTAACAAATTCAATGCACCTTAAGTGCAATTTGATGTGCCCCCAAGTGCTTTCCTTCAAAAACAATGCGCCCCAAGTGCAATTCTTTTGAATTAAATGCGCCTCAAGCACAGTCAAATGCTCCTCTGGCGCATTCCTAACAAATCCAATGCTCCTCAAGCGCAAATTTGATTTGTCATGGGTGCATTTCCTGTCGAATTTAACATACCTCAACCAGATTTCAATGCAATTCTAAGGCTCCAAAATAACATCAAACTTCGTGCATTCGGCTTAGAAACCTACAATCACAATAACTACTTGAAATGGAAAGAGACATAACCACTCCTCATTCTCCACCTTTACAACCACCCAGACCAGTATCCAATTGTATGATTTTTAATTTTTTTGTGTTTCATCACCACTACCATCGCATAAACCACAACCGAACAACCACCATTGCTTGACCACTACCACCACTTCATTGTAATTTACCCCGTTGCTTCATACTACTATCACTACCACCACATCCTTAAGACTACTAATGCCATAATTTTTCTTCACCACCACAATTGTCATCTTTCTACCACTCCCAATACCATCGCGACCTCAAAACCAACATTTTACTTCTACCAGCATCGCACCACCTCCACCACCATTACTTCATCATTACTATCACTATAACACCTCTAGTGTCATCACCAAATAATAGGCCATCACTTCACCACCACACCTCCACCCTACAATCGCCGCTGCCCTCGTTTCACCACCATCGACATCACTTCAATAACATTACCACTACCACCATCTACACTCTATCACTTTATCACTATACCTCCACCATGCCAGATCCATCACTCAATCACAACCAACACCACCTACAATTATCACCACACCTCCACCCTACGACCATGCCCTCTTTTCACCACCACCACAATCACTTCCCAACCACAACTATCACACCTCCACTAGTCACCGTCATTTCACCGCCACATAATTGCCATCCCTCCCTCCATTCTATTGCCCCTGCCATCTCCCAATCATTATTTTACTGCAGCTATCACCACCACCATCGCTTCACCACATACACCATCATTCCAACAATACAACTGCTATACCCCCAAATTTGACCTTCATTTTACCTCACATAATCACCTCCCCTTCACCCTACCACTAATGACACCATTGTTTCACCATCGTAACTATCGGCCTACCAATAGAGCCATGAACATTATCGCTACGTCACAACCACAATAATACTGCTATCACCATCGCACCACTTCCACCGCCACTAATTCACCACCATCGCCTTGTTTCACCACCGACGATATCACTTTTACCACCACCTCCACCTACACAATATCACTTCAACACCACCACCACCTACCCACTATCACTTCAACACCGCTCATCTACCCATTTGGTATTAATCACTCATTTACTCGTCTAGTATTAATCATACGTATCAGCGAAATGATTTAAAAGATACGAAACCTTTGACCGCAATTGAAAAAAATCATACAGGACAATAAATATACAAAAAATCTTGATATTTTTTTCGGTATTTAGTAAACTTTTTTTTCCTTTTGGTTATTATTTTTTTATATATTTTTCAGACTTCTCTTGTTGAGGCAAAATGAATAAAATTACTAAAAATGGCAAAAAAAAAAAAGCCGAAAATGTAGGGAGAAAGGGGACTTGCAATTTCCAAGTTTCAACCTAATTTGTTTGGAACCCATTAAAAAGAAAGAAAAAGAAAAGAAAATAGAAGAGAAGGAAAATGAGTAGAAAAATTTGGCCTTATTCGTTTGGTGACTTTGGATATTTTAGTTTTGGTAGTGGGTGGAGAGAGAAATAGGGTAATGATTGGAGAGAGGGGTAATGAGTGGAGAGAGATAGATAGAGAAATGAAATTAATAATTGAAAAAATAGGGTAATGATTGGAGAAAGATATAGGGTAATGATTGAAAAATAAAGTTAAAACAAAGTAAATTATGTAAACGAACAAGGCCATTACACTTAAATTTTTTCACCATTTCTCTTCCAACCAAACAATGGAAGGGAATTTTTTTAATTTTTTTCCCTTTCATTTCCATGGTTCCAAACAGAGCCTAAAACAAACTTCCTATGGAAGCAACCCGCCACAAATGAAAACTCCAAACTCCTTCCCGCCCAAACTCAACAGCCCTAATTCCCAAAATCCACCGGCAATTAACACTCTCACAAAAAATATCGATGAAGAAGAACACGCAGAACTCAATCCCAAACCACACAGAGATGGACACCTCAGCACCACAAATCAGAAACCCTAAAAACGCATACCACATCGGAGGCATCCCAGTCGAATTCCCGTACCAACCCTACGGATCCCAGCTGGCGTTCATGGGCAGAGTCATCTCAACGCTCGATCGAGCTCAACGGGACGGCAGCTGCCACGGCTTGCTCGAGTCGCCCACGGGTACCGGAAAGACGCTGTCGCTGCTCTGCTCGGTTCTCGCTTGGCAAAAGAATTACCAGTCGAAGAATATCAGCGCCAATCCTGCCGCGTATTTGAGGCCTGATCTGGAGGCCCGGACTGATCCTCTAGGTTATGGCGGCGGATTTGTTCCCGAATCGCAGCCTTCAGGTTCTATATCTATTCCCATTCTTAGCCTTTTAAAATTATTTGCAGTGTATTGCCAACCAACGTCAGCTAAGCGGTGGATAGTATGCATATTATGCCAAACAATAGAATTTCAATACATTTTTCACGGATATCAATAAGCTTTTACTAAAGTTAAGATATTTTTGCGGATATCAATACACCTTATATGAATTATCCACCGCCTGGCGGTTGGCATTTTCCTTATTTGCAAGGAAACATTGGCGAAAGAATATATGATATCTCAGTTTCGATAAATTACCTGTTTTTATTAGTCAAGAAAGAGCATATTATTACCCCTAATACTCTGTTTGGTTGATGAAATACCCGAGAAAAGAAAGTATAAGACTCCCCTACCTCTTCCTCCCCCAGCAAAGAATCAATTAGGAGTTCACGTCCGAAGAGAAAACTCAGATGGATCAGAAATGTATACATCCATTAGAAAAAACGTATCCCTAACTAATTAGGGTTAGACTTTTTACAGCAAAAAATGACAATTTTTGTCCTGCCAAGCTATCATATGTTTTGTGGGATCATTGGGGCAAGGCAAGCTAACTCTATATATTATGATATATGGGTAGTCATAAATTGTTTTATTGCTGTTGTTGTCCTATCAAGATTAGACTATTTTTCTAATTTGGAGATCTTCCAATGCTTTAGCTTCAGGAAATCCAGAGCCAGTTCTGTCCGCAACAAGCAACAGTAGTTCGAAGAAAAAGACTGCACCTACTATTTTCTATGCCTCGTAAGTTTAATCTGTCAGACACGCACAAGGAAAACACATATTGCCGGAATTGGTTAGAAGTTCGATTAGTGCAAGGGGAAATAAAAGTGTTTTCAAGACATTGACTTTACAAGTATTTATTCACTTATCATAGTGACAAAGTTCCTATAAAATTGTACATATCTTTCTTAACGTAATACTGTGGATTTTAGTCTGTGGATTTTAGTCAGAGTTACCTAATATTTTATAAGAAGTTATAACTTGTTCTTTCCATGATTCCACCATGTTATAATTTTTTAATTCCTAAGAGCATATTAAGAGTAAACTTTTATAATTGCTGGATAGGATGATACAAGTTGAATTGACAAATTGGGAATGCTCATCATTCCACTCTTAAGTTAATGTTTTCTGGAGCTTCCTGTATCATATTCTTGAACTTCTGGAATCACATAAAATGGTTGGAACAACTGTTTTGAAGTTTTTGCAAGTATCCTTAAAACTTACCAGCAATTGTCAAGCAAAAATTGTGCTGGTTTGGGAGTTAGATGAGGTTTAGCAGTTAAGTTCTTTAACCAAGCACCGGGAATCGGAAAGCTTTTCATTTTCTAACAGGATTCTTTGTTTTCATAATCGTTCACTAATCACGAGATACCTAGGTGATAGGTACTTGATTATTACTTGCAGGATATTTACCTGTTTCCTTTCTGCTAATTAATTAGGAGGACACACGGACAAATTACTCAGGTGATCCGTGAATACAAGAAAACAACTTACCGGGTGCCAATGGCAGTATTGGTATGTTTATCCCAATTTTTATTTCATTTTGTGGAATCATGATTCCTATCTTCAAAGCTTGGTTTTGTCGCTCTTTGTTTACTTATAGATAACCGAGATTGCAGGACTTCACCTTGGATTACTGGATTATTTACTCTTGAAAGCTTTCTATATACTACTTGGTTTTGATCTTTCAATTTAAGACTGAGTTTTGTACAAATAATTTTGTGACCTACAATCACAAAAGTATCCCAAAAGACATCAAAAAATAGTAATAATGATAACAATAGTATTAATAAAGATAATAAAAAATATAATAAAAGATAGGACAAATGTACATTAGGCGGCCTTGATGTGTACGCTTTGGCTCTTATCGTTGATCTATTTTTGTAGTCATTTTGTATTATTGGTGTTGTTCCAGTTAAGGTTAAGCTGTTCACTTTTTGTCTATATCTTTCCAGGCATCAAGGAAACATTACTGCACAAACACGCATGTGCATGGCCAAGACAATATCGATGAAGAATGGTAAGTTTTTTACCATTGGAAACTTTTCTGTCTGGATTCACTTGTTTTTTTCTCAACTAACAGGTGTCAATGATTTTGTTTCAGTAAGTTGCTTTTGAAAGATCCTGACGTAGGGTGCCCAGAATTCAAGTGAGTTCTGGTTTTATCAACAAGCTTCTTTTTTTTTGGCTACATTGTCAATGGAATGGTCCTTAGCCTTTGCTTTATTAAACAGAAACGTGAACAAGATCAAAGGCCATTTATCTCTCAGGAAAGGAGGCTGCCATGAGGTTCATGACATTGAAGATCTTGTGAAAGTTGGACAGGCTGTGAAAGGTTTGTTATCTTTTGGTTTTATTTTTAATGCTTTAGTAATTGTTCATGTTGCAGGCACATTGAGCCCCTAACAAATTTCTTCAATCCTCAGGTTGTGCCTATTTTGCTGCACGGTCCATGGCAGAAGATGCGCAAATAGTTTTTTGCCCATACAACTACATTGTTAATCCAGTTATCCGCAGAGCAATGGAAGTTGATATTAAAGGGGCCATTCTCATTCTTGATGAGGCGCAGTATGCCTTGCAATCCCTTATTTTCTTTTGTCAATGTGGATAATTTACTAATAATTTTTCTGTAATTCGTGGCTTTTTTCACGGAGCTAAACCGCAGGAAACTCATTACTAAAAAGAAAACTTGGTCTGGTTGTGTGGAAACAGAATACACATGGTGGGGGACTTTGTCTTGGTTAAATGACAGATTTCATTACAAAAACATAGAAAGAAGTTTATATTTACATAAGCCCATTGAGCAAAGACAATTCTATTGCCATGCAATCTTGAGAAAATGATAAGTTTCAAACTTTTCCTTCCAATTTACCATAATAGTTCCCTGTATCCCTTGATTCAGTAACATAGAAGACATGTCTCGTGAGGCAGGTAGCGTGGATGTTGACGAAGACGTTTTACACAGTAAGTTTAAGGCTGTGAGCTGTTTTCTTTCTTGTTGCTTATAGGTATACTGGTTTTTATTTATTTATTTATTATTATTTTTTTTTTATGGCTCTTCTACTTTTTGAAAGAACTGCAGACAGAGCTAGGGCAATTGACTTTTGCTGATGCAACGATTTACCAACCTTTGTATGAAATGATACAGGTAATCTTTTATCAGGCAGCATTTGATAACTTTGGGTTCGAAAGAAATATTTGTTTGTAATGACTTTTATCTTCGTAGGACATCATAAGTTGGATGGAACGAAGAGAAAGTACCTTAGAAAAGCGTGAATTTCAGCATTACTTCTCATGGTGAGCCTATTTGGCTGTCAATCTTTATTATGTTGATGATTTTTTTGCAACATCTGTGCCCGACTGCCCGTATCACTTTATTTGGATATGCTCATATACAAATGGGCTGTTTTTTGGGGGAGAAACGAAGCTGAACTGTGTAATTAGGGTTAGGGAGTTTTGGGATGCCCGCCTATTGTCCTTTATCATCACCTCTTTTTTTTTTTCTGTATTAAAATCTCCTCATAGTCCCCTTTGGATGCAGGCTTTAAGCCTTTAAGCATGACCATATAAATGTATTGTCTATTTTTGTGTTTAGAGTTTGCTATATCTTAGATCATGCTTTGACACTTTAGAAGTTACGGTTCTGTGGGGTGGTAGTTTGAGAATTCCTTCTCGGTAGATCTGAACACCTTTGCCTATTAGCGCTGTCGGACCGGAGTCAGCCCAACGATACTTCAACGATCAAGTTAGTATGTGGAGGAGGAGAAGAAGTACTGTAGAACTATTGGGAACGACGTACCTTCTCTAGGGTTTATCCCTTGGTATCATAGTTGTTAGAATCGTATGATTCACGATTTGATACGATTTGGTGGGTAATCGATACGAACAGACTGCTTGAATCGAAAATAGTGGCGAATCTTAAGTGAATTGGTGAATTGATGAATCGTTTGATTTGATTCACCTAAAATTTACACAAAATCCATTTTTTAATCTTTGTTTGCTTTTTTGTTGGTGGAAATGGGTTCAAACTTCAAATTATTTTCTTAAGGTTTTTAGTATTGTTATGTGCCATCTTTTGTATATTTTTCTCCTTATGTAGTATTATAGGCACTAAGAAAGGAAGATTTATTATGAGAGTGGATCGAAAATGGGAAAGATATAGGGAATACAACCACCTTATAGATCTTCTAAGGGGTTGTTTTGTACTTTTAACTCTTTTTTACAAAAAGGACTAAAGGTAGGATTACTGAATCCTCATCTCTTGGAAGTTGCTATAGAAGCAGCTTACCTAATACCCCACATCATTGTCAACTCATCATATAGAAGAAGGTTTTTATTGATTTTGGCCTAAAACTTTCATTCATAATATATATTTTTGTACCCTAATCAATAAATATATGTTTCCATGCATTATAGAAATCATGACCGAATCAGAGCGATTTCTGATTCGACAACCTTGCTTGGTACATGTAGACGGTTTGTACTTGCTCTCCAAGTGTGCAGGGCACACGCCCGACGTCACACGTAGCCTCGATTAGTGACATCATGGTGATTGCCGGCTAGCTCATGGCCTCCATGTGCCCCAAGCATAACTCTAGAAATCTTTCCAACTAACTCCCAGGTTGATACTTGGGTCGGGTGTGCCGTCGGTCTCTGACCGATCCCTAGGATAACGGGTCGTGGGCCTCTGGTCTGACATAACATGTGGGCCGTTGGCCCAATAATGTTCGGCCCACTGCTTCTCATGTGGACTGGGCTGCCCGTTCTGGCGAGCCCCATACGAATCATGTTGGGCCCATTGCCGAGTACGGGTTTGGCCCGCTACAGGTACATTGAGCGTTCAGATTGAAGACAAGTCTACAGATATTTCCTTTTGAAGCCTACATCTGTACACTTTGAACTCCAGGGGAACCTAAAGCAATTTCTCTGTTGTAATCACTTTAACTAGTTGGAGCGGGGATAAGGCTTTAAGGGAGCTCGAAGAAGCAAACATTTCGCGGCAGTGCTTCCCTATATTGCTAGATTGTGCCACAAAGGTAATTTCTTAGATATCTTAATAGGGCTTGTGTCGACGTTTAAATGTTCACAAAGTTGTTTTTTATTTGTCATATTTGTTTGTGCATTTTTTTTGTTTTTACGTTACCTTTTTTAAAATTTTCCATTTTTTGTCTCTCTGTTTAGGCAATCAAAGATGCTTCAGAGATGGAGATGGCCCATTTAACGGGCATGTCAGCTATAACATTGGAAGGTTGATGAGGTTTCCCATTTTCATGTTTCTTAGAATCTATCTACCAATACCAGTTTGTTTCTATCATTTCAATTGACTATGAGATATGTACAGGGTTGTTCTCATCACTTACCTATTTCTTCTCTGGAAATGGGGTGCACATAAATGATTATCAGCTTGTGCTACAACGATATGTCAAAAGAGATTATCAGCTTGGACTACAACGATATGTCAAAAGAGATGGTGGTATAGTGTTTATTTTGCACCCTTACCATACTATAGCACAACAAGTTCACCTTATGGAACTATAAGAACTCTCTTTTTCCATTTATCTCTGACATTTTTGGCTCATTTTCCCGTTTTTGTTTGATTTTGTGGAAGAAAGAAAAAGACTGATGCTAGTTGTATTTTGCTTTCAAGAATCTAGTTAGTTTGCAAGTGATGCAAGGTATTTTGTAATGTTGGTGTAAATTATCATGAATGTTTCTTTCACGCATGCAGGAAATGTTGCTGCTGTCTGGACATATACCTTTAGTTTGTGGTGCATGAATCCAGCTGTTGTCTTCAGAGGCATTGCTGATCTTTCTTTATCTGTGATTCTAACGTCTGGGTTAGTATAGACACATTTAGCTGTGCATCCTAGATGAGATTAAGTTGTGATGTTTCATGTTTACTACTCACAAGCATAGTAAAACAGATGTTCGTGTTCAATAAGAAAGCCTAGATGTTTCACAGACCACATTTTTGTTCAAATGGTTCTTGCTAAGTTGTGGTGCCCCTCTTCATTGTACACATTCCCACCATTTCAGGCACATACATCTACCTTACTAGAAAGATACGTTATGCTTATCCCTTCTCAAATTAGCATCATTTTTGGGTGTTCTGTAGTTGTCCATTTCTTTTTTCATGTTTCTGTTATGCTTATGTCTTTTTAGGTTCCCACATATTTCCTTTAGCTGCATGCCTAAAATGTTTTACTCTCCTTAGAGTACTTGCATCTCTTTCAATGATACAGGACCCTATCCCCAATGAACTCGTTCTCATCAGAACTTGGAGTTCAGTTTGGAACTTGTCTGGAAGCTCCACACGTGATAGATGTTGACTCTCAGGTGCTAATGAATTTGCTTATCAGGATAAGTGCTTTACAGATTAAATATGTCTCTGTAGATGTTTTTGAGTAGGAAATTTTCTATTGTAGGCATGGGCTGCTGTAATCTCTACTGGCCCAGGTAATTTTCCATTGAATGCAAGTTATAAGACAGCTGATGGATTTGCCTTCCAGGTACGACCGGAAACTTTCTACCATGTTTCAATCAGTTGTTTGTTGGGTCTATTGTTGTCCAATACATGGCCTCAATATCAGTATATTTGCTGAAGGATGCACTAGGCACATCGTTGGAGGAAATATGCAAGATTGTTCCTGGAGGTTCTCTTATTTTCTTCCCTAGCTATAAGTTGATGGAGAAACTTTGCAATCGTTGGCGGGAAACAGGTCAATGGTCTCGATTAAGTGCTCAGAAATCCCTTTTTATTGGTAATACATTTGGATCCCTCTTGTTCTTATGAACGCTTAATGTAGTTGAGATCATACAGTGACTATAGAAAGATGGAGTCCAAGATCATTTGATTTTTGTGCGTTTAGTGAACCTGTTCCTCTGCATGCTGATTTGGGGTTTGCTTATCACCCACCCATTTCTTTGCCTTCCATGCTTTGGCATCTTCTATGGCTGCGTTCTTGGTTGGAATGAGAATGCTAATGCCTTTTGTGATTTGTTTAGAGCCGAGAGGAGGAAGCCAGGATGATTTTGAGCCTATGTTGAAGGATTATTACGATACGATTAGTGGAAGCAAAAAGCCTGCTGTTGGAAGAAAGAGAAGGGGTAAAAAACTTGGCCTTAATACCTGTGACAGTGTGGATTGTGCAGGCATTTCTAAGGAAGGAGCTGCTTTTCTAGCAGTTTGCCGAGGAAAGGTATACATACTAAAATGAAACTATCGTGAACTCCGTCTCTTCTTATGCATCCTTAGTTTGTGCACTTTCCTTGATAGAAATGCCTGTTGCTCTAATGATGTGATTTCAGAAGACAGCTTTGTTTGTTCTGATATCCATAACCTCCTTATAGGTTTCAGAAGGACTTGATTTCTCCGATGAAAATGCTAGAGCGGTTGTATCCTTTTCTTCCTTAATTAAGCTTATCTGCCACTTGAATCATGGAAACATATCAGACTGGAAGACTCTGTATATGCTACGTTTATGGATCAGATTGATTGTAGTGGATTCTTTGCAATAACGTTCAGAACAATTATATCCAGCTCTCTGGTGTTTTTAGTTGACCACTGCTCTCTATTATATTTCTTAAACTATAATTCAACTGGGAAAATTTAATTGTTGGCACTTATCTAGACGATTGTAGTTCATATTGTGTTATTCCTGAACTATGTCAGATAATTGTGGGCATTCCCTTTCCAAACATGTGGGTGTTCTCACATTTTTCCTTTCATTTGCCCTATTCCTTTTGACTAATTTGAACAAGTATTCGTTAGAACATGTTCATATATTTTGACATGATTCAATTCTATTGTCAGAAATGATATTCAAATTGCTCAGAAGAAGAAATATAATGACACATACAAGTCATCTAGAAACCTTCTGAGTGGGAGCGAGTGGTACTGTCAACAAACCTTCCGAGCTCTCAATCAAGCAGCAGGTACGTCCTGTTATTTGCACTCCAGGCTAAGTGTTTGGTCTGTATATCGGGTCATGATATGTGAGTAGTTTGTTAACTATCTACACTTGGACTAAGCTAGCTTGTTTCTGTCCATTTCTTGTTGCATCCCATTTGCCTCCTAGCAAATTACAATTGTTTTTCTTGGGGTTGGGGGAAGCATGTCTATTGATCATGCAAAGAGGCAGTGTAGTTCACAAATATGTCACAAGTAATTCTTCTTTTCTCGTAGGCCGTAGCGTACCAGCAGAGCTGCAGCCATCTTAGTCCTTCATTGTGCATTCAAGCTTTCCCCCTTTCTCTTTTTTCCTGGGTAGTGGCATATTATGAGATATGTGTGAATAACCTAGTGGTTATAAGTTTAATTCATCTCTACGATTGATCCAGTTATTTCTGTTCCATTGCTTGTTGGAGTTGATTCTTGGTACCATCAGTTTGGTCCATGTTTTTCAACTGTAAGTCGTCCTCTTTTGGATGGTTTCAACTTTTGACTAACAACCGGTTTTCCAAAGAAATACCCCTTCCCCAATTTCTGCTGCAATGCCTTCTCTGTTGTTAGTTGACACCAACGACCCTAGCATGGCTGTAGGGCAACCTGCAACTAGTTTTTGCTGGGCAGAGAGGCATGAGGGCTACTTGGCTAGATGCACTCATGGCCTTGTTGATTTTTGTTTTGTTGAAAATGTTGTTTTACTTTGTTGTGCACAAAATGCTGATCAGTTATAGCATTACTGGATCTTCTTAACCGCGGTGATGTATTTAACACGGTTATTTGCTGCCTTCTTTTCTGTAGGCCGTTGTATCCGACATCGGTTTGACTATGGAGCTATCATCCTGCTAGGTATTTACTTTCTATCTATGCACACTTATTGTAGATTTTGGCAAGTGGAGATTGATGCCATTTAGTTATATTGAGGGGCTTGGTGGCGGTGAGGAGCGTAGTTATCCAATTTGCCCGCCTGTCTGTTTTTTAGAGGGTTGTCTGCCACTTTTAAATATTGGTGTTGTTTAGCCTTTTGTTGGTACTGTATTTGTGGTGTAGGTTGTTCTCATAAATTTTGTTAGATTTCAATGATTTAGCTCATCTCCTGTGATCCAGCCATTGTTCTCCCAAGGCCATTGAGTTGAGCCAATGCTATTGAGATTGTAGATGCGGTGGTACGCAAGACCATTGTCTATCGGTTGACATTCCCTAATTAACCATGAGTGAACAGGAAGAGACCATAGAAGATACCTGTTAGATCTGTTAGATTAGGAGGCTTTCAAATGTATATTGTGAAAAGCAGTGATATTTTCTTGATAGATTAGCATTTTTGTTTGACCAACACCGAAAAATACTTTGATTGGTTCATAGTTACACCAACTCAGATCAATGTGTAGATAAAGTGAATCTGGTACCAATCTACTCCTTTACCATAGGAGAACCAAACATCCAATCAAGAGGAAAGATAGGGGATGAGTTTTTCTTCTTGCAGAAGTCAAAAAACTTTCTGCTGTAATGTTCCTCAAACTTCTACTCATCCAGATGTGGGTCTTCTGCTACATATATTTGTGTTGAGGGCGAAGATGTGTAAAGTGATTGGGGGATACATTATGTGTGACCGTTGGACTATTTTTCCTGGTTCTTGGAAAGTGGGCATCTCGACTGTTCTTAATTCTTGCTTGCTTTTTAATTGTTTTGGCAAGCAGATGAACGGTTTCGTGAAGAAAGGAATAGAACTTATATTTCAAAATGGCTAAGGAAATCCATCAGGCAGTATGACAGCTTTGACAAGTCACTTGAGGAATTACAATCATTTTTCAGAGATGTCAAGGTACGGCGTTAATCTCCGGTTGTCGAAAAATCACTTCCTAGTTTATAATGTACCATTATGTCTATCTGTTCTTTCTTAAGTTAGCGGATGCTAACATCAACCAAGTGTTTGCTCGATCTAAACTGATGCAGGAACGGTTTGGCAAAGTGCCTGTTAGTGGTTTACCAAATCCTGAGGTCGATGAGGAGAATATTTCTGGTATGCCTCAGGGCAAAGGGTCCACAAGAAAGAGAAATCAGAAATTGAGCAAACCTAATAAGTGTGGATCAAAATTAAATTCAAATGATATGACAGATATGGACGAAACTTCCAGTTTATGCCAATCTCCAACTTGTGCTACAAAGTATGATGCCACCTCTATGAAATCAAAATCAGAAGACAATGATGAAGTTCAAGTATTGCAGCTGACAGATGCAAAATATACCAACTGTTCCAGAGAGTATATTGATCTCAAAAGCAGTTCTCGGAATGATTTCAGGTGAGTTTTGATCTTGTTAAGAGTTATTTTTGAATTTGTTCAGCGCAATTAAATCTCCTCCGGTCATGCGCTTACTGTGTACTGTCAGACTATGTTGCTGAGTCTTTCCATCTAGGTGTCAGTATTTGATGTGAGAAGCAGGGCAGTCGAATTAACATGGCAACAGTGTCTTTTTCCATAAAAGAAAAAGATTGATCAGAAACCATCATCACTTATGTTTCCAATACTTCGGCACATCATCACTTAGATTTGGCAACAGCAGTCTTGCAGCAGCCTAAGAAATGTTCTTTTTACTGGTTTACCCTAAAACCCCAAAAGGAGGGCAGCTCTGTTCTTTTGCGTCCGCTCTTTTCTGACATATTGAATGCTGGGTTCCAGAAAACAATCTAGTGAGGATACCATTGTAGTACCTGATTTAGGAGAACTAAGAATGGATCTCTCTCTCTCTCTCAACTTAATTTTGTTTTGTTTTGTTTTGCTTTTACTAATTTTGTTTTGCTTTATTGATCTCTTGAAAGTTTCTTAATCATTATTTTGACTAGGTTCTCTGATTGGTTTACTACTTAGTTAAACTATCCCTTTCATATTTCTGATCTCATGATCTCATAAATAAAATGTCATACCAGCAGAACTTTGTTACATGGTGAATCCATCTCTATGCAGGTGCTCTGGGCCTTTATCCATGACATTTACCAATGATGACCCCGAAGTAACCATTGTCAAAGAAACCCCTTCGGTGGATGTCAATCTCTCTCTAACCAATCCACAATCCTTCTCTAAGGATGAAAATTCTTGTACAACAATAATTCAGGCCCCTTCTGAGTTTCCGGACCACTTATTACATTCCACATCCCCATCAATTTCAAATGCAGGTCATTTTTTGTACAGTAGTCCATTGGCGGTCACCCCTGAAAGAAACTTCACTAGAGATGCAAACAGATTATTAGCTGATCCAGAATGGGCCTTGAATTTGAGCGTCAATTCTCATATCCAGAAAAGGAGAAAGTCTGTAGGGTCAACATTAGTTAACCTTGCGCGAGCGCAACAGTTTGATGCTTCTGATTGCACATTCAATGATCCTCAATCCATCACGGGAAATGATTCTTTGGAATCATGTAAGTCTTCAAGTCATGTTTTGGAAAAGGGACTGCAAATATTTTGCTCACTCTGCAGGAATCCGTTGGGTCTTCCTGAGAACCATTTGTTTGTTAGATGCTCCGAAACTTCCTCATCAAAGACTTACTTGGCAGCTCTTTTGAAAGGAAGGTTTGAAGATTCTGGTGACAGTAAGTCAATTGATATACGTGTCGTGATATCAGACCTATCATCAGTTGATCAGCGGCTTTTTAATAGAACTCATGAAGGTGCTCTAGGACAGGGCGTTTGGTGTAGGGAAGATGGTTGTGTGTTCAACACTATTTTATGCCCCTTCTGCACTAGTCCAGAAAATTGTCTTGGTGTACGGGTAATGGCAACTGATGCGTCAAATCTTCATTTACTTGACAAGGTATGTGTTACTGTTGGCAGGTTACTTTTAGGAAACTCACCACTGCAGGGTAAATATGTAACTACGCTTGGTTCTTGCAATTATTTGATGCTTCAAATTAAGCATGCTATACCTTTGTGGTTGGTTTTGCTTTGGCAACTTTTTTATTGTTGATGATTTCTTTCCTGATTATTGCTTCATGTGCAGATAATGTTTTATCAGGATCGTTTGGAAATTAAGAATCTTGAAGCATCAAAAGAAAAGGTAAGTTTGTAACTATGTCTGCATATTTGCGGGTTTTTGTTGTTGGGCAATTTGTAGAAATTATTTTGATTAAAGCACTATTCAGTTCGAGATTATTGCAGCAAAGGGTTTAAAGCTTAAAACTAATTGCTTACTGCAGGGATTGGGTTGTATGCCTTTCCTGGAAGGCAAATTAACACTTGTGAACTCAATTGTAGGATATATCACCAGTCAGTGGCTCCGTCTCCGATTGTGCGGCTCCCATTTTGATTGAGAAATTCTCATACATCCCTTCACAGAAGAACCCAGAAGGCTGGAGGACTACTAGATCAAAGGTTAGAATTAACATATTCTTGAGCTTGAATTTTAGAGATCACTATCCTGACCCAAGTTACATTTTTTTTCATTAATCTTGCAGGTACAATTGTCAAAGAGAAGGCTTCTTCCTACCTCAAGGGTTTAAGGTTCAACCCAGACAAAACTTTTAGGATCTACACGGCATTGTAATGTGCAATTACAAACTGGATTAGACGGAGCATTTGTCAGGACTGGAGATGTCAAAATGCTTAACTGGGTGAGATGTAGATATTTTTCAAGTGGGCATTTGAAAGCTTTTTGAGAGGGAAACAAGCCTTTGTAAGGTACATTGGGGAGTTGCGTTTTCATCACGCTTCCTGCAACTTTGTAGCTCTTCCTTCAATCTCTAATAGCCCTACGAGTTTTGTGACTGTCCTTGCAGTTTTCTTGAGATTGTTCTAGTCCTGATGAGGTGTAGTTGAGCAGAGCTTGTTTGCATAAAGGGGGAGGATGACAGTATTCTTTATCTTTTAACTTATGTACAATGTGTTAAATGAGTTTTTGTGTCTTGAAACGAAATTTTGACCCAGATGAATGCTAGTGTTAACAGCATTCATGACAGTCCCCCACTAGCTATTCACAATTTCTCTTTTTCATAATGATGAAGGAGAGGTGTGACCAAACTGATGTGCACATAATTGGTCAAAAATGTGTTGAGAACTATTTGATGCTTGAGGATCGCTCATTTTATTATTGAATCTACGTGCATTGAACAACTCCATACAGATCTGTGTTTGGATTTATACACAAAAGTCTGCATGTATCATTGCTTAATAATAATCTAGATCTAGACACTGTATAATAAGAGAATTTGGTGGCTTACATCGTCCACTTTTTGGCCATGGATGCCGAAAATACCCTTCGTATGTTGCGGTTGGTTGGGAGTTGTTGAGGGGCAAAGTTGAGATTGGGTCTGTGCGGTGTCGTTTGGTTCTGAGTTGTATACTTCTGTTGCGCAGAGGAAATTAGGAAAATAAATGGGCAAAGTTGAGATTGGGTCTGTGCGGTGTCGTTTGGTTCTGAGTTGTATACTTCTGTTGCGCAGAGGAAATTAGGAAAATAAATGGGTGAGGGACTGTCCTTGGCAGAGTGGATTTGATTGTGGCGTGGCGTTAAAGAGGGGTTCTCCCAGTGCATTCTCTGATTTTCTATCTGGGTTATGGAGACAGGTTAGGGTCTTTGTGGGCTTCTCCCGAGCTCACAACTATTAACGGAATTATTCATTCTATAGAGTTTGTTGAGAATGCGATCAATGTAAAAAATTAACTTGATCAAATATTGATAGGTATATAGATGACACAAATTTATACAATAAAAAAATATGTAATTTTAATTATCAAATAATTTTTTGTCACCTCATTTTCATTGTACAAATCTGTTTCGTTTGACACACTCGGAGAGCTCTAAAAAATTAACGATTTCGATAATTGTTGTTGACTTGGAATGAGCCCACAATGGCCCACGATAATGTTATGGTATATAAAACCTATACCTGACCCCTCAAAAGAAACCTATCCATGAAAAGGTTTAAAAAGGACACTGGATGGTTTAGATTTACATTAACATAATTGCAAAGTAAGGGTTTTTTCATGACAACGGTAATAAGGAGCTTGGTCCGTCTAGTTAATGAATATATATCTTCTTTCCAACCTACATATATCCAGTGATTATCGGGCAAAACTGATTTCGATGCTTCTAACCTCATTTGAAAACAGTTGATCTCAAGGAATTTATAAGTTGTCAAAGATAGAGCTCCTAAATTCGTACACTACCCACTTTACGAATTGATAACAAAGGGAATGGCCAAATCCCTGAGCATTGCCTTTATTTGAACATTTATACAAATTGCTCGGCGTATGTTGCATTTGCCTTTTTTTGTACATTTATACAAATTGTTTGGCGTATGTCACATTTGCCAACCACATTGTTAAATACGTACTAAAAGGGAAGAGGAAAGTACTATGACATGCAATAAGTAAAAGGAGAGGGAGCCGAAAATAGTGATGAGATGCACAATCCAAATTGAGACATAATCTTACGAGGTGTGAATTTGATTTGGAGTCGTTAGCCCATATGTCAGTAGCGCTCCATAATTAGCAGAGATATCTTTGATACAATTCCTGCAAATGGGAATGCCTCCGTGCGTGCAATGGGGAGCAGTCAAACGAGGAAACACATTCCAATAGGCAGCTAGCTGTTTCGACACACATCCTTGATCTGACATACTGCTAGCAATACTCAGAAAAGCAGAGATGGTTGCACCATGTAACAAAGCCCTGGCCAACAAGAAAAAGTTAAATTAGCGAGCGAGGTAGGAAAGATTTAGATGTACTAGAGAGCACTATATCGTTCAAAGGAGTATTTACATTTCCTAATACTAACAGAATAAGCCACAAAGCAAGGAGCTTTCCTAAGCCAAGTAACCGAAATCACATTCTTTTCCACTCTTTATCAATTCATAACAAAAAACTGCCAGTGGTTTTTGGCTGGTGAATTTCATCGGTCTTGGTATAAGCTGTCATACCATCGCCTAGTCAAATTCTCAAAATTGAAAACCTCCACCTGAACACGTGTCTGAATAGTTTGGTTGTGAAAAAAACCGAGAAAAGAAGGGAGTAAAAAGAGAGAAAATTCAACCCAAATTGTAAGGGAGAAGTAACAAAAACCTTTCTATGGCAACAGCTAAGCCAGGTCATATACAGGCCTAGGCAAGTTGGATTTTCTCTGCTATTGTGTCGTGGTTAAGTCATCTCAAACTAATTACCAGGATCTGTTAGCCTTACTCGGATAGAAACCCAATAAGCGAGACTCCGTTACCATCACCTTGGTAGAAGAATAAATTACCATTCTTCAATCTTCCTTCTGCTTGTGTGTAATTTAAATAACCATTGATATGGCATAGACCTTTTTTTGGTTTTGAAGAGATAAGACATTGACCTCAAAGCACACAAGATGTCCGTAAATGTCAAGACCAAGGACATGCATGTGGAAATCAGACACACTGGTTGTGAGGGTTTTAAAATAAGCACTTACTCGGGACTCTCTTCTGATGGCCAAAATCACTTGCTGCTTTCAGAACTGTCTGGTATGTCTACGGCATGGCTTCCTGCCAGGAAAAGGGAAAATAGATATAACTAAACCACGCAAAGAGAGAGTTTGAATCACATAGAAGGTAAAGGGCAGGCCGATAAAAGCATAACAGTTCCCCGGATGGAGACCTGCAAGGACTTACTACGCGAAGAATAGCCTGGACGGACCAGGGGTGAATTATTGTCAATAGCCAGTTGAAAATTCCTACCAATTTCATTGTGCACCAACTTGGAAAAAAGAGAAAAGACGACATGCTCTAACATAGACATTAGCAACAGAAATCAGAATCTGCCTGCGGGGGGGTGATAACCCATAACATATTTCTAGCAGGGCTATGTAATGTGTGCCACGTCAAATTTTCTCAGACAAGCACCTCCACAAGTAATGTTGAAGGAGATATCACAAAAGTGAGGTTCCTACCCAGAAAACGAGTCCTTCTTACAGCAAAATACCATTTACTGGGCACTGACAAAGTACCCAGTGACCTGCATTCTTATATTACCTAAACCTTTCCCCTACAAGGCCTTTCTCTGGTCATTTTCAAACATTCCATTTTTCATAAAAGCATC
Source organism: Rhododendron molle (assembly GCA_025413875.1). NCBI lineage: Eukaryota > Viridiplantae > Streptophyta > Magnoliopsida > Ericales > Ericaceae > Rhododendron > Rhododendron molle. Next base: position 3,554,863 of record CM046393.1, read on the forward strand.
GTCTTAAGTTATTACCAGATGACTCATCTCAAATTGAGCTAATCAGGCAAAAACAGATGAAACCACCAAGTTCAGCAATAAATAATGCTCATATGGATTTATCTCCAACTTGCACCATTTTTGCACACTTCACCCAACTCCTACATCACATGGCTCTTCTTGTTGACATCAATGGATGTCGCTAAACTTGTGTAAACTTCGATCTTGACCTGGAAAAGAAATGATACCATTGATGGGGAATACAATAAAACAAATGTCACTATCTTTTTGTTCTGGATTCTCACAGTCCAGCTGTTGCTTTTTCTGTTACTTAGACACCACTTCAAAGTAAATGCCAGACAGAAAAGTTAAGAATATCGAAGCTCGAGTTAATTGATTCGATTGTCCTTATTGGCGTGATGTGTTAATATAGTTCCTGGCTGGAAACTGACATAAAGGAATAGACAGTTGACGTATAATTAACCATGCCTAAATAAAACGGAAGCTAAATAGCTTATTACAAACCCGCACCTGTAATTTAGATTCAAATTCTTCAGGGGACCAGTTAATCAGTTCAGGTTCTCCTGCAGCAACCTAAAAACCAAGTACTTGAGGGGTTTAGCACATAAATGAAAAACAATACATCCAAGAGCATATTTCGTACTAGAAGCAAATCATATTACAACCAAGAGCATCATCAAAATAAGGAGTCAGCAAAACAAGCTATTAAAAAGCAACTTCTTCTAATTAGATCTGTGCATAGAGTAGAATAAAAAGCCTACCAGCTAAACTATCTCCCAAAATCAGCATCAGTAGTTAGCCTTTCCCATATGATTCCATGCATTCGTCAGAGCCTGAATACGTGACCATAACAACAGCTGCAGAAATGTCTCCATAAGGCTGCATAGTTGTCTCCAAAAGGCTAGGAAAAATAGCATCAACTCTAGAGTTTCCTACATCAAAGCAGCAACTTCAATTAAGCAATAGACCTTAGCAACAATCCTCTGTGGCAATAGACCTTTACATTATCCGCAACAAGGCAATCTACAATAGCATAAAAATGTCTTCTAACACACACCTGAAAAATGCTTGCAGCCTTCCCACACTCAATCCCATACCAGTCTGCCCTACACCTCTATTCTCGCACACACCTTTGAACGAACTACACAGTTCTTAATCAGACAGTTAAAACCTTGTCAAATGACATGGCACTATAACAGGTTGTGGAATAAAACCTTCCGAAATCACATTCGGGCTCCGTTCGGAAAGAACCGACCACAGCCAAAGATCCAGCAGCTAATCAAATGTAGGGCAATAACACTTCCAAATTCACCTATACTTGAAACTTATCCAAACACTCCGAGATCTTCCATGGAGGTACATCTAAAGAAAGGGACAATGACACTTCCTTCCTCCGACCCATTTTATTTGCTTGTAAAGTGGAGTCAATGTCATTGACCTAAAAGATAAGGTGCTTTCGACAATAATTGTCTGAATGCAGATCGGTGCAAAAAAATTTGAAAAAATTATCACGGGAAGTAATTTATTTCTGAGGTAAAAATAACACGATTTTCCGTAGAGAGCAAACAAACTAGTTTTGGTGATAAAGACTGGCCATAATAACAAGAGTTTCCCGAAAAAACCAAGCAAGACAAAGAAAAACATCCTGAATTACATTAGGTAACATGAAATGATGACACCGAAAGCATAATTTGAATGAAGATTTAGTGAAATACAATTTGAATAAGACTTGAGGTTTTGCATATCTGGAAATCTAAGGCCATAATCAGTTTGCAGAGGGAGGGAGGGAGAGAGAGAGATATCTTGTGGGAAAATGGGTACGACGATTGGAGTTCGGTTGGCACTCATCAGACACAGCGTCGCAACCGGGTTTCATTCAAAGCTCGCGACTTGAGCACTGGAGGTTTCTCCAAAACGACGTCGCCTGTATTCATAAAGACTTCTCATCTTGAACATACGAAGTTCTTTGAAAACGTGAATTTGTCTAATTGTGAGCTTGTTCGGATTTATCTGTACCATCAAAATCGTTCATGTTTCAGATCTTATCAAGTTCATAAACCATATTAAAGATAATTTGAATCAAATACCGATTGACATATGATCGGAGACAATAACAGTGAATTTGTTTTCCTGCAAATAAATATGGCCACACTGGATTAAACCCATTAGATTGAAAATGGCGTCTCTCAGCTGAAACCTCGTACTGTTGAACCTGCGAGGTCCTTGGAAACGAGGAACTACAACGCGAATTCGTCTAATTGTGATCTCATTCTTATTTGTGTCCATGATCGAAAAGGTTCATGTCGTAGAGCTGGTAAAAAAGATAAACAATGTAGCAGATTATATTAATCAAACACTGATCAATACATAATCAAAAATAAATTTTAGTGAAATTGTTTCTATAAAAATAAATTTGGCCACACTGTAATAAACCCCTTTCATCAGCCGAAGAATAAAAGGCAATTCACTCCGACCAGGGACGTCCCGACGGAGTGGTTGTTCAGCAGAAAATGACCCAGATTGTGATCTGCGACAGAGAGAAATTTCTTGCTCCGTTGCATGCGAAATCTGAAGTGGGTTTTTGTGCTATGTATGTATCTAGTATATTTTCATCAACAATATCTATTTAGGCAACTGCAGCTCTAGTTTTTCTTCAGACCCAACTGCCCAGCAACGGTTGGATAGAGTTTCAGAGCTTCCTGGGCAAGCTTTCAATGCGAGTTTTGCACGCTACTCTGGTTATGTCACAGTCAATGAGGAATTCGGGAGGGCTCTGTTCTATTGGTTTGTTGAGGCTGTTGACGAGCCTGCCTTGGTTCTTTGGCTCAATGGAGGTGAATCTATCAATTGGGAATATAGCTTTTGTTCTTGCTTTGACTTTAATTTGCTTTGTGGCTTTGGTTCTAGATTTTCCTAAGTTGTATCAATTGGATGGTAGAATTATTAGCGTTCGATGATTTCTTATTCTGATTTTGGCTCTGTTAGCCCAAAGGTTTCTATAGAATACCTTATCGATTTTGATGATAACAAAACATAATAGAATTGAAATATAATTAATATTGTGATATTTGGGACTCAATTGAATTCATGTTTATTTTGTAGAATTTGGTTGAAGTTCACATGGAAAGATTATACACCAAATTCCTATCTGCAATGGTCAAGGTCAAAATAGAGAAAGAGTAAGACTAAGGACAAGTCTTCTCTATATTTCTAACGGCTAGAAAAAGTCTCTTAAGGAAAGAAGAGATTTGATTGAAGAAGGCTTGATTGATGAAGGTTGATTGCTCATAAATAAAACATGGAATTGTTTGGAAAGGCAAGATTGGAGAACAATCCTTCAAACGGCTAGTAATGGCCCTTAAGGAAAAAGAAGCTCAGTTGAAGAACAAATCAAGAGGAAGATGGAAAGGAGTAAACAAGGCAAGATTGTGGAGCTAATTGATTCCAACGGCTGGTGGAAATTTCTAACGTTCATATTGGGTATTGAAGATGAATACTCCAGGTAGTTGAAGAAAGAGGATAACAATATACATCTCTGGAGAAATAATTTAGTGAGCTTTTCAATTACAAATCTCTATCAAACTCTATGCTTACATCTTGAATATCTACACTAGCTTGAGTGTTGTTTCTTGAACCTTCTTGTAAAAGGGATTGTACACCCTTATTCATACTCTTGTGAGAGTTTATCTTTTTGTGAGTGGTTTTGGAGAGAAAATCACTTGGGTAGTTAGGTGTTACTAGCACCGAAGTCAAAACTAGTTGGGTTAGGTGTGACTAGCACCGGAGTCAAAATTAGTCGGAGCGATTGGGGATAGATTGCTCGTTGTAAAGGTTGTCTAGCACCCGCGAAGCTAGAAGATTATAACTGTTGGAGATAGTGCAGCAAATCCTAAGTTGGATACTTGGGGAGTGGACTAGGCCGTGAAGTTGCGGACCGAACCACTATAAATCCTTGCGTTCGATTCTCTCTTCCCTACTCTCTTTACTTTCTGTTTTGCATATCAATATTAATTGCATGAGTAGAATAGTATATCATTGAAATTAGAATTGTGGTTGAGTAGATTGAAAATTAATTTTTTAAATTCCGCATTATTTGAGATACCCAATTCACCCCCCCTCTTGGGTTGCTATTTGGACCAACAGGCTCAATGGAGGTGAATCTTTCAATTAGAGACATGCTCTTTTGTTTCTGCTTTGAATTTGATTTGCAAAGTGACTTTGGTTCTAGATTCTCCTAAGTTGTATGAACAGGATGGTAGTATTATCAGTGGGCAATAATTACTTATAAAGTTCTGATTTTGGCTCAATAGAGGTGAGTCTTTCGAGTAGAAAACCATCTTTTTGTTCGTCTTTATCGTGTTGCTTTGATTGAAGTTCGCTTTGTGGGTGCTTTTATTTTGGTTATGAATTTGTGTTAGTTGTACTAATTGGATGGTGATAAAGTTTCATTTATAGCTACGATTTGGATGGTAATAAGATTTCGAATAAGCACACTCTTGTTAATTTGTCTATGTGATACGTGGTACTATTCTCAATAGTTCCCTACATTTTGTTTGTGAAATAATCTGAAGAAAATGTTATTCACTTCCGCTGTCCCTCCAATCCCCCTTTTTCCTCCTTGCATACACTATTCCATCTTCATATGTGTCTGTGGATAAATATACAGTATTGTGCAGTAATCTGAAGAAAATGATAATTACTTCCTGTGTCCTACATCCCCCAGTTTCATCTGTTGTAGTTATGAAAAAATACATGAATCCATCTTCACATCTGTCTATGGACTATGGGTAAGTATGCTTGTTTATGTAATACTATTCATATAGGATTACGGTATTTTATTTGCATATCATGCAGGTTCAACTTTTTGGTTCCAGTCTATGTATGTGTGTACCTGGCGGTGCCAGCAAATGCATTCTGTTTTGATATAGTGCACACATGTTCATTAACTTGTAGTGTCTATTATGTCCACCTATAACATCTTAGTATGTCTTTCATACCTTTATCGGAAATGTACAGAGTATTTCGCAGTGGTCCCTCTACTACATGATAGTTATGCAGCTCGATCCCTTTCATTGTGGGCTAGATATTGTTACATTTCTAAAATCAAACCACTTTACAGTGGATTACTTTTTCTTTTCCACATTGGAACAGGAGTTCCTTCGCAAGCATAGAACAAAAGCAAACGATCCAAGTATTTGTTAACTGAAACGATTCCATTCCAAGAAGGAAAGCAAACATCAATTACCACGTAAAGGCTGACAGACAAAACGAACTCCCATATGCAGTCTAACTGAGCCATCTTCTAGATCCAAAACAAAAGTAGACATAAAAGAAAGTGAGGAGAACAAACACATAGAACAAAATGAAAGTCCACAGCTACTAAACGTAGCAAATAAGAAAACCTTCTGATTGAGATAGTCGACATTGGGAGCAAGATCGGAGGGAGAGCTGAATTGTCCACGCTGAGTTGAACATCGAGCTGGTTGAGCACTTAGGTAATAGGTTGACTGTTAGATTTGATACACACTAGTTATACCAGTTATACCGGTATGAATTTCACCACTATACTCTTAGTATGCCTAATAGGTTTGTGCGAACAAGGGGCCCTCGACAGCGCTCAATGGAGAAAACGGATTCATGTAGCCGACCCCAAGTGATTGGGACATAAGGCTCGGATTGGTTTGGTTTGGTTTGGTTACTCTTAGTATGCCTATAATTCTCGCATATAACATCTTTCTTTTCGCTTCTTGTTTTTCGGAACGTTTTTTTTTTTGTCATGTAAATGCCTGCATTATTGGTCTTAGCAGTGAGTGACACTCCGTTTATACCTTTCACGAGGGATAATATAAGCCTTGAAAACGAACAGTTCATTTACTATGCTGTTTCTTTCTTATAACAGTTTGTTTTTTACTTTTGAACTTTCCATCATTTTCGCATTATTCTGTTTCTTTCTCAATTATAACATTATTTATTCACATTAAATAAGAAACTCCAACCGCACGGTCTTTGACCAAATTGCCTTCTAATACTATCTATTAGTACTACCAAAGGCAATTTTTTTGAACCCCTCTACTAAACAGCGCCATTTTTTTTTTTTGAACAGAAGAAACCTCAAAGGGTGCCATTGGAGAACAGAACCTTGCAAGTTTAAGTAACTCATGTAGGACTCCAAATTTTATTATATGAGGATAATGATAACTATTAAAAAAAATTAGTGTTTTGTTGAATAGTTGCTGTCATCCTCATATAATATGCACATGTCCTCCTGCCTCTTCTTTGTCAACAACAAAGATGATATTTTTCGGATGATTGGAGCAGACTTCAGTGGTGACGATTAAGGTGGTAGAAGAAATCAAGTAAGGGTGTGCGTGACGAATACGGATGGAAAATCTCTAGCACTGATGACTCCGTACAAGATAGGCCAATTTGATATTTCTCACAGGTCCGTTCTGATCCTACCCAGGCTAATTGATCCTTCCAACCTATGCTAATGTCCCATCAAATACTTGCTTTAGTTTGTGTCTTCTTCTTCATAATTGACAAATGATTTTTGTATGTTTGTAGGGTAGTTTTGGCACTGTTAACGAGAATGAGATCATACGATTTTGTGGCCCAACCACATGCCATTTTGTATTAGTCCCAAAGAACAACAAAAGGTGGCTTTTAATCGGCGAAGCCTCTGGAATTTCAGATACAGCTCAAGGGTAACAAATTGGGGTGATTGCTTATATGAATAGCCTCTCTCTCTCTCTCTCTCTCTCTCTCTCTCTCTCTCTCTCTCTCATGTCGTTAGAGGCGTGTCATAAAAATTGATCTTCATGGCCATTTGGTGCTGAGCAATTTACAATTTGCCAATCAAAAAAAAAATATCACAAGTTGTGTTTCTTCTTTTCCAATGATACAATCAAATAGTATTTGTTTGGGTCCCATTTTGAAGATACCCAAACATGCCTGGGATTTGGATGACAGAACATGTGGAGGCATGGAAGCCAGTTGTGGATGCTGTTCATGAGAAAGGAGGAATTTTCTTTTGCCAGCTTTTCCATGCTGGGAGAGTCTCCAACTATGGTAATACTAAAACCTAATACCATGATGGGAGAGTCTACACTACCGTACTAGGTCTCTTCTGGCATCAAATCCTGTTTACTCTTTTTTCTCTGTACCTCTATTCCCGTGTATTTTTTGGCATTGGATCACGTGAGAATTTTCAGACACTGAAGTTTAAGAGACACGATCCGCAACTAAATGCACATGAGAGCATGGGTACATAAGACCTGCTGCTATTTTTGCATACCATGCCCGAACTTCTAAGCATGGTTTTAAATATTACATTTATTTGCTTACAAATTGATCAGTCTAATCTCTGGCTTGACAGGCTATCAACCAAATGGTCAACCTCCAATCTCTTGTACCGACAAGCCGATACCCAGCGAATTCGACCTTGGTGACTCTGTAGGAGCAGAATTCTCACCTCCACACCGGTTATCAGTTGAAGAAATATCACATCTTATAAATGACTTCAGACTTGCAGCAAAGAATGCTATTGAAGCAGGTAATCATCAGGTTTAAATTTACTTTAATACCCTATTGGAAATCTGAATCTAATACCTGTTAGACCATAAAAGAGCAACCGCCCATGGCGGTATGGCAATGACACCAAAGGTATTACACTGAGATAGAATTCCCAGCCCTTACTTCTGTTTTTGATCATGTATGTACTACAATTTTGGTCGAGGATATTTATAATGAAACGATTCATCTTCCTAACATCTTAAACTTCTAAATGAGTAATGGACTAAAAATTCCACATTCTGTTTTCATCTGGGGACAGTGGGGGGAAGCGAAAATTATGGAGTCAATGGATATAAATAACAGGATTTGATGGAGTGGAGATTCACAGAACCAACGGGTACCTAGTTGATCAATTCATGAAGGACCAAGTCAATGACAGGACAGACGAATTTGGAGGGAGCTTAGAAAACCTTGTCGTTTTCCACTAGAAGTTGTTAAAGCAATTACAGATGAGATTGGACCAGAAAAATTTGGCATCCGGCTTTCACCTTTTGCAGACTACAACGACAGCAGAGACTCGAACCCAGATGCTCTTGGCCTTCACATGGCTAAGGCATTGAACCAATACGGTATACTCTAGTGTCATGTGATAGAGCCAAGGATGGTCACAGAGCTTGAGAGGAAAGAAACCAAAAAGAGCTTGCTTCCAATGAGGAAAGCTTTCGGGGAGGACTTTCATTGTTGCCGGTGGCTATGATAGAGGAGACGGAAATGAAGTAATCGGGAATGGTGGTGCCCATCTGGTGGCGTTCGGGTGCTGGTTTTTGGCTAACCCGGATTTGCCAAGAAGGTTTGAACTTAATGCTCCCCTTCAACAAGTACAATAGGAGCACCTTCTACGCACCTGACCCTGTCATTGGGTATACAGACTACCCATTTCTTGAATCCACTTATCAGCTTCCGCATTAAGGTACAGAAAAGCAAATAGCAAGAATATGGGCCAGAGAAACCCAAAACCCACACTACACTAGGGGATCCGGTGAAAGCTGGAGCAGCCTCCTCCCACCGTGCAATAGTTTTCACTACAATACTTCGGCCGAATCTGCCCCCCACTGCAAAAACTTCAATTTTTGTGCATTGCCAACTTAAATGTGTTGCAACTAAAGACAACAACTTACACGTTTCCAAGGCATATTTTGTACTAACAAGCAGATTCTCCCTCCATCCTCCTTTTTCCAGCAAATAATTAAGCTGCACAGTTACTACCAAGGCCAAATTGGTTAGTGAACACCACAGTGACATTGAAACTAAAGAAGGATGGCTGAGTTTAACAAGGCAAAACAACAAAAAGCAATAAACTCAGCTTGCCTTTTTAAAAAAAAAAAAAAAAAAAAACAGCATACCGAAAGAAGATTTATAGAGCTGTAAATCAATGGACTTGAGATTTGACTAGGGTCAATTGAAACCCTTGTAGAAATGACCCTAGTTACAATAAATTTTAACTACTTAGTAATCTTTACTAGCTTTACACAGATCTCCACCTTAGAATTTACCAGAAAGCAAATAAGCAATTTACCTCCCATAGCATGCATTTCTGGACCAGGGGAGCATATGAGCCGAGCCGAGCTCCGTAGTGTTCGAGCAAGAGCTCGCTCATTTGTGTAGGAGTCGAGTCCGGTTCATTTACTAAACTAGCCTCTAGAAACGAGCCAACCTTTAGAGTATTGAGCTCGACTCGTTTACTACGCTGCACTAAAATTCAAGCTCAACCTCAGCTTATTAATTGCCGAGCCAAGCGTGAGCAGCTCAGTTGGTTTGCATTCCTAGGACTTCACAAAAATTCAACCCCAGATCCACCTCAGATTGAATAAGAAACTATAAGTCTATAACTGTGAGGATTCTACATCAGTGCACCCATTCACACTGAATAAGAAACTCCAGTCGCACGGGGTTTGACCAAATTGGCTTATTACCAAGTACCAACTGGCAATTTTTCCAACCCCTCCGCTAAAAAGGGTGTCATTCTTTTTTGGGCTTATTCTAAAGGCAACTTCTAAACATGTTCTGACTCTGCTTTGACAAAAAAGAAAGATCATATTTGTGGTTGTGAGATGACCGGAGCAGATTTCGGGTGAGAGAATTAAGGTGGAAAAAGAAAGTAAATTAGGGAAGGAGGTGATGAATATGGAGGCAAAATCTCTAGCCCTGATGACTCCACACAAGATGGGCCAGTTTAATCTTTCTCACAGGTCAGTTCTGATCCCACCCAGAACTAATTAATCCCCTGTATTTCCTCTTCTAATACTACCTTATCTCCACTCCTAATGGGGCAGAAATTGTTTAATTAGTTGGTATTGTATAGCACCTGTAGTTTCCCTGCCTTTTTCAGTTCACCAAGTTGGTAGACTAGTTTGCATCACAGGAGGGATCTTCCACATAAGAAGATCTTGATTCGGTAGGCTAAATATATATATCTTGCTTCATTGGATTAGGTTAGTTGCCGGTTCGAGTTTGGGGACCCATTTCCTGCCTTCTATTCTTTACGGTTCCGCGAAACTGGGTAGAGGAAATTCTTTTGACGAGTTCTGATGGGCAAAAGAAACTTTTATTTTCTCGAAACACGAAGTACAACGAGTTAAAGGGTGATGGGTGATGGCAGAGCATCAACTGTGGTATAGAAATCCAACTAGGTTGGCATAACCACCAAGTAATTCATGTGCTAAACGAGTAACCAGAAGTTGGCCAGATGCCAACTCGAAAACAAGGCACCAAAATACGAGCAAGTTTTTGAGAGAATGTGAGAACTTCCTAGATAATACAAAAGATTGCGACAAGATACGCAAACCTTAATATGGAGACAACTAGAACCGAAACAAACAAAAACCAACAAGTAGCTAGGCCTACCACAACAGAATTGCAGGAGCAACTACTAAGTGCGTACTTACTGAAACATCTCCTCTCCCACCTGCAAAGATCCATTAGCTAGAGAATGAACAACAGGTAACTAAAGGATACTCATGGAGCACGTGATGCTGTGGAGCTCCGAAAACATGAGGATGGTCGGAGCTATCATCAGTGTTATGAGATCTTTATACTTTATCATGCATTATGTTAGAAGGCCCGCAGTACTTTCAACATTGTCGAGGTGCTTAAGTCTTGATTCTTGCCTATGAGTCCTGCGATTGGTTGGAACAACTACAAGATGACCTAAATCCCCAGAATAGTTGTATGATTGTATCTAAAAGCAAGCTCAAAGTAGGAAATACACTGATAAAGTAACAAAAAGAGCAACTCTAGCCTTCACTGTCTCCACGATCTGAAACCTAAACATCAATAGATATTCCTTTGGTCAAGATTCACCCATTTCTCTCTTGCAACAACAGCATATTAGTCCCCTTCCTCTGCTGACCTTCTTACAGTCCTGGTACGGTAATACCAGATCTAATCAGCTCCGGTTAATGGCAGATTCAGTTTTACGACTCATATAATTGATAGAAATTTTACGATTCACACTAAATAGAGGTTGCTATAATTGGTGGCATCTCCTTAGACTTTTCTATTATTTACTGATTTTTCCTACAGATTAGAGGAAGCCGTAAGTGATAACCGTTGTGGTCCTTTGAAAAATGTTTCACATGTTCAACCAAGTTTATCTTGCTTCTTCTTCTTCTTCATTGATTTATGGTTCTTTGTATGTGTGTAGGGTAGTTTTGGCACCATTAACAAGACTGAGATCATACAATTATGTGGCACAACCACATGCCATTTTGTATTACTCCCAGAGAGCAGCAAAAGGTGGCTTTTTGATCACTGAAGCCTCTTTAATTTCGGATACAGCTACAGGGTAACAATACACTCCATGCTTAATGCAGAACAGTTTAGAGGGATTGTTCTTTGTTCATGTCAATAACCTCTCTCTCTCTCTCTCTCTCACACACACACACGCGCACACACGCACATTTGCTTTTGTTAATGTATAACAGTTAGGCATGGTCCCTTCAAGGACATCCGATAAAATTGGAACGAAACAGTTAGACATGTCATTTTAGCAAAAAATTGAGGCCCAAGGCGACACATCTTCCTCAAGGCTGGCTAGGTGCAAGAGGCAGCCTTAGGCCTCCAAAAAATTGTAAAATTAGGGCCTAAAACATTTTCAGTTACCAACATAAAAGCTCAAAAGAAAAAAAATTAGTGACCGAGGGAAAAAATTAAGCCCCCTTTGAGGTTCGCCTTAGTCTCTGAAATATCATGCCGGTCTTGCTTGTCAAGTAAATTGATGGCGAAATATACTGAGGGATATTAAGTACCCCATAAAAAGTACTCAACTGTTTGTTTTTGTCCCATTTTGTAGATACCCAAACATGCCTGGGATTTGGACGAAAGAACATGTGGAGGCATGGAAGCCAGTTGTGGATGCTGTTCATGAGAAAGGAGGCATTTTCTTTTGCCAGCTTTTCCATGCTGGGAGAGTCTCTAACTATGGTAACATACTCTACACTACCGCACTATGTGTTTTTTCGGGCATCAAATCCCGTTTACTGTTTTTTCTCTGTACTGCTGAATTTAAGAGACACGACCCAACAACTAAAAACACACGAGGGCATGGGCGCATCAGACTTGGTGCTATTTTTGCATACCATGCCCAAACTTCAAAGCTTGGTTTTGAATATTACGTTTATTTAGTTACGCAGTAGTCATTCTAGTATTTGGTTTAACAGGTTATCAACCTAATGGTCAACCTCCAATCTCATGTACCGACAAGGCGATAATCAGCGAAGTCCACATTGGTGGCTCTGGAGGAGCAGAATTCTCACCTCCGCATCGGTTATCAGTTGAAGAAATTTCACAAGTTATCAATGACTTCAGAATTGCAGCAAAGAAAGCTATTGAAGCAGGTAAACATCAAGTTTAAATTTAATCTAACACCATATTATAAATCTGAATCTAATACTAACTATTAGATCATAAGTGAGCAACTGGCCATGGCAGTATGGCACCGAAAATATTACACTTGAGAGAGAATTCCCAGCCTTTCCTAAAATTTGTATTATGTTTTCATCTGTTTAAATCTTACAACTCATGGAGTCTGGATATGAATAACAGGTTTTGATGGGGTGGAGATTCACGGAGCCAATGGGTACCTAGTTGATCAATTCATGAAGGACCAAGTGAACGACAGAACAGATGAGTATGGAGGAAGCTTAGAAAACCGTTGTCGTTTTCCACTAGAAGTTGTTAAAGCAGTTGCAGATGAGATTGGAGCAGACAAGGTTGGGATTCGGCTTTCCCCTTTTGCAGACTACAACGAGAGTGGAGACTTGAACCCAGATGCTCTTGGCCTATACATGGCCCAGGCATTGAGCCAATATGGAATACTCTATTGTCATGTGATAGAGCCAAGGATGATCACACAGTTTGAGAGGATAGAGACCAAAACTAGTTTGTTGCCCATGCGGAAAGCTTTCAGGGGAACTTTCATTGTTGCCGGCGGCTACAATAGAGATGATGGAAATGAAGTAATCGGCAATGGTGGTGCCGATCTGGTGGCGTTTGGGCGCTGGTTTTTGGCTAACCCAGATTTGCCAAAAAGGTTCGAACTTAATGCTCCCCTCAACAAGTACGATAGGAGCACCTTCTACACACCTGACCCTGTCATTGGGTATACAGACTATCCATTTCTTGAATCCACTTATCAGCATTAAGCTACGGGGAAGGAAACAGCAAGAATAAGGGCTAGCAAAACCCAAACCCCACACTACACTTTACATTCAAACAGAACAATTTATGAGAATATTCTGCATTCTCATATTGTAGTAGTTTCTGTATGAGAGAACAGGAATTCCATCAAACAGGAATTCCATCAAACATACATGAACGAGAAAATATCAATTTAAGGAGCATTACCTTACCAGTAGGAAATTTACCATTTCTGGTGATAAACAATTCATGACAAACCACGATAGAGCAGGGAAGAGAAGAGAAGCATGTTCATCTGATTGACCCCCCTCTTTCGGATTCTCTACTTCAAGTGCAAAAGGAATAGAGTTCCCCATCAGGAAGCCTACGATATTTTCATTTATTTATATGCGATGGGTCCCTGTTTGGTTTGGTTCTCCTTGGGATGAGAAATGGTCTACCTTAACTCAATGGTTGGAGTGTTGCTCTCATATGGCGGGAGACATTAATTCAAATCCAATAGTAAGTATCCTTCTCCACCCACAATTGGACAAAAACATCTCTTTCATCAATACGGGAAAAAGCAGCCGAAGCAAAAGAAAGAAGGCTGGTGGGAAGTAGGCGCTCGAAAAGGGAGTGACCCTCTTGGGTGAGGGATAGGGGTGTAAACAAGCCGAGTCGAACCGAGCTTCGGTGAGCTCGAGCCTTAACCACTTACTTAACGAGTCTCTTTAATCGAGTCGAGCTTTCTTTAATGAGCCGAGCTCCACTCAACTTGTTTAGTAAACGAGCTGAATACTCGAGCTCAAGTCAAGCCAAGTCTTAACGTACCGAGCTCGCGAGCTACTCGGTTTATTTACAACCCTAGTGAGAGGTTTCGTTTTTGATCTTCCTTTTGCCAAGTGAAGTCCTCTACTTCGAGTCGGCCATGGGACAACCACCTCTGACACACCACTCCATTCTGACAGGAAGGGGTTTCTGGATTGGAAGAATGTCAGGGAGTCAGTGCTTAAGTAAATAGGTTAGTCAATCCGTACCGTACCGATTGATATACCAATAATAAAGCCTTGAGCCGACTGGTGGAATACATGTTGGCGGGTCCCTTGAGTGTCAACCAAGGGGTGTTGTTTTTTCTTGATCAGCTCTCCCTCGATCCAAAAGTTCCTTACACCAGGAATCTAGTGGAGCACCCTCCTGTCACAGAACCTCAGTTTTCACTATAGTACTTTGGCCCCACTGTCAATATATTCTCTTGGGCATTGCCATTTGCCAACTTAACGACTTGCAATTAAATACAACACCATACATGTTTTCAAGGCAATTTTTTGTTGGACTAGTAACAGACAGATTATCCCTCCATCCTTTTCCAACAAATAATAAGAGCTGCACAGTAATCATCAAGAGAATTTCGTACTACTTAGAAAGATAAAAAGTAAAACAGGAGTACTACAAACTACACCATATGAAATCATTACTTGTTCAAAAGATAGGATACACATGGAGGTTAGATGAGTTCTATCAACTATCTAGATTGGAAAAACAAATTTGAGAACGTGGGCAATATCATGTTTACTGAAAAGCGTAACCCTGTACTACAAATCCATTGACAGACAAAAACAAAAAGACAAAACAAGAACACCTAACAGCCCACACGACTATGCTACCATCCATGCCCACATTTAGTCGTCCTCTTCCTCCTACAAAAACACACCAAACAAGAATTTAGCATGACTACAAGAATGTACTTGTTTAGTAAGACAATAAGAGTGCCAAAGATGTACACAAACCTCTCCACTGCCATCCTCCTCATCGACTTCAGACCCATCATCTTCAGCTGCGTTTGTACCTTGAGCCTGATAAGTTTCAAGGGAACAGTTACCACCACAAATCAGCACAACCAATATCAACAGACATGAGATGGCTTAATTAATTTACCAGTTTCTTATTGTAGGCCTCCATGTTTTTCTCATAATCCGTCTTACGCTTGTCTGCCTTGGCTACATAAGGAGCCTTGTCCTAAACATCATGATCACAACAGTCTCAAATTAACAGGCTGGTTTCTAATAAGCACTAGGTAAGTAAAATTGAGAATAAATTACACAAAGGACAAATCTATAATTAAAAAAAAAATGCAACTCACAGCTTCAGTCATTGATTTCCATTTGGCTCCACCAGCTTTAGCAACCTTATTTCCAAAACATACAACAATATCATACATCAATTACTCAAAAAAATTTGAGCACTAGATTGGTGAACACCCAATGACTAGACTGAAGGAACAATTAAATTACTCACAATAGCAACAGACTTGTTTCCAGGGTGTTTTTCCTTGTACTGTTCCCTGAACTCCTCCCTTCAACAAAGAACCAAAAAAACAACTCAGGTACTTATAAAGAATGAAGTCATAGGTACTAATTTTCACCAAGGGAAACCAGAAACAAGGAGGCAAGTATATAACTATTTGATCATGTATAACACGTACTATTATAAATGAAACACACGTGCAAACGTCAATTGAGAGGTAGGCTCACACTTTTTCCCCAAACCCTAAAAAAATGCAACCCGTTCTTCCCTCTTTCCTACATTTTTTCCATAGACTCAAACCGTAGACCTCCCCCTTTGAAGCAAGCGGTACCACCAAATGAGCTAATAGCTGCGTCTCCCCCTTTCTACTGTAACGTCCCAGATTGATCTCAATTCACAATTTCCCTAATTCCATCTTTTTACATAGCACAATTTGCACATGAATCGCATGTACACAAAATGAAATCATCATTACAAACTTCCACAGAAGGAAACCAGAAGCAGTATATGCGAAGATATATATTCATACATGAAAACGAAGAAAGCACTGGGAGGCCTCTTGGGCATGTTAGGGTCCTTGTCCTTCTTAGTTGATTTCTTCACCGCGCCTTTCTTCACGGAAAGCCTGTCGCCACAAACCAAACATCATTGAAGACGACACGTACACACTTACTATCGGCAAAACCTAAGACGATAAAAAAATCGTTGACTTACTTGCTGTCCTTGGCTTCAGCTTTTGATTTAGCTCCCTTCATGACGAAACCTGCAGTCGTAGTGGTAAATCGGTAGCAAAAACAGTAAGAATCGATGAAAATCGGAAGGAAAAAAGGGATTAATAGTTGATTCGGAGTCGAGAAAACCCTACCGCTCGGTGGTTTAGGGGAATAGAGTTTAGGGTTTGGGAGCGAGAGAGAGAGAGAGAGAGATGTGGAGGGAGTCTGGGAGGAAGAGAGAGAAAGGCGGAAGGGATAGATATAGTGGAGAGTTTGTGGGGGAAATTGAAATTCAATAGCGGGTGAAATGAAAAAAGGCTTTTGGGTTTGGGCGGGATGTGAATTTTCATGTCACGTCACCAATCCGGGTGCTCTCACTCTACTTGTACGCTGTTTCTCTCTCTCTCTATGCTACCCCGTACCCACACAACAAAAAATGCATAAATTTGTTGTGGAGCACATTATAGGTTTCACACAAATAATCCAAATCGTTCATTGAATGTGAAACATTTTTTCAAGGGCCCTTGTAAAAAATCAACTCAATCCGATAGTTATAGATACTTGATTAATCATCTATTTTTTCATTCAAATTTCAGGATAATGAAAAGTTAGATGATTGCATCGAGCAATTATAGGTATTGGATTGAGCTTATTTTTAGCGAGAGCCTTTGAAAAAATATTTTGCATTTAATGAACGGCTTGAATAATACAAATCTATGCGCGATCTATGTGGAAAATGTCTGTGTGAAACAGGCTTACTGCTCTCTCCCTTAATAACTAGATGGTCGAATTAACTTGTGTGCATTTTGATTAATTTTAGGATTCTAAAGCTAATAACCTGTCCAATGTTTGAAATGTTTGACATTTGGAGAATTCGAACGTGGGAAGCATTCACTAATAGTTTTCTTATGCGCACTCGATCAAATCCCTTGGAGTGAAAATGGAAGAGCATGTAGGGCACTTCGTCAAATTCGTCATAAAATATTGTCCCACCCGTTCATACCACTATCTGTACGGGACCCCACTGCACTTATTTCAAAACCAAAGATAGGGTCCTTCCGCGTGTAGATAGTGTTAGGAATATTGGGCTATACGGGGACTTGAACTTGGTCGTTGTACAGCCAAGTCCAAGACTCCTAGGAGTAATTCGGAGCCCAGTTGGTCCAAATTCTACGTATCCAAGAAGCCCAGTCGAGTTTGGGCCCAATGGAAGCAGCACTGCTGTCTACTTTCCACATGGGTTTGGGCTCAATAGCACCGGCCCTTGCTATCTGTACAAACTCCTCGAAGCCCATTTTGGGCACTCTGTCCATCGAGTTTATTGGAACAGAAAAGCCGAATTCTCATTAATCGATTTTATTTGTTTCGATGAAAGAAATAAAAAAAAATTAAAAATATAGACTAAAATTGGAAAAGTTCAACTAATTAATTTGATAGTAATTTCTCAAATTTTGTATTCATCCTGTCAATATATAATTATTAATTTAAAAACCTTAACGTAATTTAATAAGAATTCAGATTAAAAATGAACATAAATAGCTACTATAAATTTTACCCCAAAGGGCGAAGATAAAACTCGCACTTGATGGTCTTTCAAGAAATACCAACAAGGGTTCACCCATCATACACGAGCCGCCAGCCAGAGGAACCCGCGCTTCCAATTCTGCCGCTCTTTCAGCGACTTCTCGCTACTTGGTCACTCTCAGAGGGTGCCTATGTTTGGTACTCCAGTGGCTATCAAGTTCCTCACTTCAACTTCTTATTCGCGGATCGATGGAATATATAGAGGTATTCGGTGAGAATCTCAACATACCAACTTATTATCACTGTCTGTTATCTGGGTTGTTAGAGTTTTATGCTCTTTTTTGAAGGTTTCAATTTTACGAACCCAAACTTTTGATATGTGTGCAAAGATACGAGTATTTGAGGTATGTGTGACCAAGTGGCCTTTGATAGAGTGAACGGCGGAAACGGATTCATGTAGCCGACCTCAAGTGATTGAGACATAAGGCTCGGTTTGGTTAAACTTTCGATATGTACTTCGTTGGAATTTGGCCTGTTAATTTTGTTTAATATAGCCAGGCTTGTGTCTAATTTGCTGGAAGAGAAGTTTATGGGTTTTAAATCTCCTTGTCAACCAGCATGCTACAATCAAGAGGCACGATGCTTTGTTGTTTATACTTTATAGTATTTGCTGTCGTTCTTTTCACTTTTGATCAGACGGGTACCACTCATTTAGCTTGGTAGCCCCTCATGGCTAGTTATCTTTTTTGTTCGGAGTAATGATGTAGAGGAGAACGTACACACTACAGTGGCTTTGTTCCCTCACCTTAGAGGCACGTCCTCTTCGTCTGATACATTGAGTTCCAGTTGTTACATAGAATTTCACAGTTGAAGTCGAGTGAAGTTCTGCGGGAGTTTTGAATCATGTTTTTTACTTCTCAATCCCTTCGTAGTTGTATGTCATAGAACATTTTTCCGGGGTTGATTTTTGAGTAGTGTAATCGGTATTTTGGTGCAAAGACTCTGCATATGATGGCTTACACTTGATCTCTGAACTTCAGGTAAGTTCTGTTGAGAAATCTACACGACTGATGCCCTTCTCTTTGCACCCATTTTTTGTTGATTTTTTTTTTTTTGGGCATATTCTTGTGAATGTTGATTTTCATTTTAAACGGTTTTTGTCTTCGTCTTTGGAATGATGATGGAGAGGAGTTGTTTGTCCACGTCTAGAGGCTCCAAATGTTCTCAGTTTTAGTTGTTACATATCTCCAATTGTTAGGTCTGGGTACGGAAGCTTCACATGAGTTGTTATTTACTTTTGACTTCTGAATCTCTACGCAATGGTAGGGCATACGTTGTTCTCTCGGTGTTTATTTCTTGTGTCGTGTTTGTTAGTTTTTTTGGTTTGTTGGTGCAAAGACTGCATATGATGGCTTACACTTGATCTCTGAACTTCAGGTAAGTTACTTGTTGACAAATCTATGTGACTGATGCCCTTGTCTACGCACGTCTTGTTAAAGGAACTTTTTTAAAGTTATATTTGGCATATTCTTTTTTGCATGTCATGTCACGCATCGGTCTTTGTCCCTTATGGGTTACCGCTTCTTTCAGTTGGGAGTGGTGATGTAGAGGAGAGCCTACTACCTACAATTGCTTGGTTCCTCCCTCTAGAGGTATGTTCATGCGGTCTGAGTTTAAATTGTTGCATGTTCCAATCTCTTAAGTCTAGGGAAGCTTCACATGAATCAACTTTGACTTGTGTAACTCTTTGTGATGGTATGATCCTTTTGGTTAGTTTTTTTCGTGCTTTGTATGTCTTGGGTATGTTGATGCAAAGACTGCATATGATGGCTTACACTTGATCTCTGAACATCAGGTAAGTTTTCTTGTTGACGCGTACACGACTTATGCAGTCTTTGTGCTCTAATTAAAGAGATTGTTTTTCTCCCCAAACGCTTATGTATTGTTGGTTACTCCCTCTGTCCCAATTTATTTGTCTCCTGTTATACTATTCTATGTCCTAAAATGGTTGTACAAATCTAAATTGACTTTGCAATAATCCATTAATACCCTCTCTATGGAGAGAGTACACTCTCATCCAATATCAAAACGTTAAGGTTATTCTTGGAAAATTCCATTTTTTCATAGGTAATCATTTTGTCTAATTAATAAGTTGAAATTTCAAGATCGAACAACTCATACACAGTTAGTCTTTTCTCTCTTAAAAATGACGATGTGGAGGAGAGCATACCGTGGCTTTATTCCTTCGATTGGTTGAAATGGTCTAGTTTCGGTCGTTGTAAGGTTCAAACTTTTAGGGGGACTAATGTTTGGTCGGCTTATTTTTTCTGCTAATCAGATAAATGTTTCAATCTGGTCCAGCGTTCCACTTTTTCTTTGGAGTACATGTCCCAAGTGATTGGGACATAAGGCTCGGATTGGTTTGGTTTAGTTTGGTACGTGTATATCTTGCTGGTAATTGCATCTCCTAGATTTACTCGGATTCATGCCATAGAAAAATGTGGCAGATTCATTCAAGATATATGTAATCCATTTGAAATGTTGTGAAATTTGAAATGACATGGAATATATAGTTGTTGTTTTTTTCCCTTATACAGTCTCAAACTTACTCATAAGGGTTTTTCAAAGTTGATTTTGCAGAGCCTCTGTTGGGCTTAGAAACGACCGCTACGTGTTTCGGATGATTATGTTTTTGAGGGCCTTACCAACTTAGGTCTTGCAGCGGATGTGGTAGAAGCAATCCGCCATTACCATTTGCCGTGGTTTGACTTGCTTGTTGCTTAGTAGATTGACGCAAATTTGGGGCCATTGAATGAGAAGCTGGAATTCCCTTGAAAGCTTATATTACTCTGAAAGATGGAATGACAACTATACTCTGGAACTGAAAGCGGATTCAATGAGTGGGAAAATCTTACATTTGCTTGTGTGGCCCTTACTTGAAGGGCTTGAAAGAGTCGTTCTTTAAGCTTGCTGGACAGTGAAGCAGTCATGAAAGTATCCACAAGGCTCGGTGATGCAGGGAAGCGTATGAAAACAAGAACAGACACGAGAACAAAACTCACAAACTCACAATGTAGAGAAAGCTCTCTGTTTTCTTATTATTCAAACTCAATCCCCTTGCCCTAAGGCTTACAATGCCTATTTATAGGCTACTAAGATCAAGCTAATTAGGAAACAAACAACCAAAAGGCAGTACTGCCAATCAAGAAAAAGATCTAATTACCAAAAATAAAAATATGACTTATTCCTAATATTAACTCCTAGAGAATTCTTGCCAAAATAAGCGGCATTAAAAGATACTCAAATAAAATATTCTCCTACTAGAAAATCAAATCAAATCTTCCCATATATGTGAAGATTTGGAGGACTCGTAGAAATTGTGGTACTAGAATGATCTACCAAATAATGGGCCTCAATCATGGGTCGCTCCTCCACTGGTACTTAAGTCCTTGGATTGTTTCGCTCAAACCGGCCCATATAATCAAGTGCGATCACTTCTGCATCACTCGGCAAAATCAAAATTGCAGAGTCTTTTCAATGGTTGACTAAATGGAGATACAACTTGTAAGTTTGTTATTCTCGAACCAACAATATGTAGTTTTGTTCATGGCCCCTTTCACTAGAACGGTTATACTGATGTCTTAACAGATAGTATTGTTTCTCCAAACGTGAGGCAGTTTATGAAATGATACCACTCTTGTTTGGTACCTACATTATTTCCGTGCTGGTACCGTAGTAAACGGAAGCAAATACGGTGGCATCAAGTTTATGTTTTGGGTGTCATTTTATCAATTTGCTTAACGAGGCCTATTTTACGGCTGAATTTGATGTCCGCGGATCTAAAAGGGACGTACTTGGGTTTCACTCAGCTCTGGCCAGTCTCTGTGAAACGTATAAACTCTTGGCTTTGTTGTATTTTGTATAGTTTAAATGGAAAATGCTAACTACGGATGGTGGTTAAAGGGAAAAAAGTATGTCCATGATCTGGATATTCACGATATAGTATTGGAATGTATGAGACGAGCATTCAAATTTTAAACTTCTTGGCATGATTGGCTCCTTAACCACTGCCGGGTGGGCATTTGTTTGCATAACTTTTTAGTTTGAGAGATTGAAATTTGAGTGTGCAAAGTGCAAACAAGTCACAGGTTCTAGTCTGCCCTCCTTCTAGGGATAATTTGTGGAAAGAAATCATGCATTTACTCAGGTCATATGTCGGTGCCCGTTTCTGAATGTTGAATGCCAATACGTATATATGCAAAGATGTAATTTTATATATTCCTACAAGGTGAGTTACATAAATCTTTGCTTAAAAGTTTTAGGAATTACAAATACAGTAGATCCTATAACCTCTTTACTCTGTCTTTAATACTGTAGGACTCAAATAGAGAAACCACGAAAGAGAGCACATAATATACCAGGGCAGACTGATTTTCTAGAGATGCAGACATCTATGGCATCCTGTCCATCTTCTTCGGTTTAGTTATCTGGTATGTGACTGTTTGCTCCCTCCACTTTTTACTCTCCAGATACATCTCATAGAAGGTCACTTCCCCTCCGTCTGTAACGGTCAACGCGGCGGTGCTTCTAGTCCCGTAACGCCCCTGTGATTGACAGACAAGTACCCCATATAGGCACTTCTTTAGTACCAACACTGAATGCAATTTGTTTGTGTTTTTAATTTTAAATTCATTATGGTTGGTTATTAAGGTTAATTAATTACCAGCGTGGCCTGCTAAGAAGTACTCCACCCCATGGCATTTGTATTGTACCAGTTAATGCAATTTGATTGTGCATTGAGTTTAAAATCATTATGGTACACAATCACAAAACGGTTGGCAAGTAAGACACAATCTACTACTTAGTATTGCCATGTGGTATTCCCTGCAAATAAATATTGCCACATAATGTGGTGTACTCTTTGTTTCCCAACCACCCACAAAAGTGAATAATAACCTCCCCATTGCATAATTTATTGCTACATAAATGGTGGAGAGTACGTAAGGCTGCAAATGAACCGAGCTGTCCGCAAGTAGCTCGAGGCTCGGCTTGACTCGTTTAGTAATTGAGTTGAGCTTGGGCTCGAGTTTTGGGCTTGTTTAGTAAACGAGCCGAGCTTAAAATTCCAAAGCTTGGCTCGGCTCAAAAAAGTAGGTCTGACTCGTTTTAAAGAGAATCGTTTAGTAAATGAATTCAATCTCGAGTTTTAGCTCTTTTAGTAAATGAGCCAAGCTCGAACACAACAAAGCTCGACTCGACTCGTTTGCAGTCCTACACATAGGCGACGCCACTTAATACTTCGGAAACGCTGAATAATTACATCAACCATTTGATGACTCATTTAATGATCATCGCACCATCAAGAAGTTTGTTGGTTCACTTTTGGCAAATAATGTGTCATTAATTGTTCCTTACTGTTAGGATTTGCCTTGCATTAATGGGAGAGTAATTGACAATGATACATACCAGTGGTGTGTCAACTTCAACAAAAATGGAGCTCAAACTTAGTTCCCAATCCAGCGAACAAATGCGAGGCAGCTTGCTTTCCTCAGCTTTGACTCTGTCTCTCATCAGTTTTTCCACCATCTCATTCACTGGAATTTCACCTTCTCCATATTCTCCAATCAGATCATTGAAATTCAGTTCCAAACGCTGGACCTGGAAAATAGAAGGAGAACAATAATCAACTCTCTCTCTCTCTCTCTCTCTCTCTCTCTTTGCATGTATATAATGTATATATGCTCTCTCTGTACATGTAAATAATGTATATATGCCTGACCTTATGCCAAGGCGAGTTGAGCTTTGCATTTGAGAGGACATGGGTACCCGGGGGAACGTCCTGAATCGAGATGGGTTCCCCTTTTGGCCTGTTGGAGACATAGACCATTGCGTTGGAGGAAAGATCAGCCACCACGAGGTTAAACCCATTGTAGTAATGCCCTTCTCTGGCAACTTCCTCGGCGAATTCTCTAGGACTCTTTCCGCTCTGCAAAACCCACCATTCATCATGTCAAAAATCAATCTACAGGCCTTTATAATCTTTGGAATGAAACAAATCAATCTTGCAAAGTGTGGAGCTTGATGGTACTTTACAGTAGAACGCCCCGTTTCGATTACAGTGTCTATGAACACATTGGGCAAGTCATGTAATCTCATGTTTTTTGTGGAATTTGCATTTTGATTTCTTAAATCTCTGCATTTGTAAACCTCAGATCATGCGGTGGGGACTACATGAATGCCTAACCATTTAAAAGTGAGTTTTGGTACATACCTCTAAGAAACGCACAGGGAGGTCTCCCCTGCTTTTGGCCTCAGGAAGGGTATGAAGTTCCAACACATTAGTAATGAAAGCCAGTCTCCCTCCTCTTGAACAGGCTAGCCATGTACCCCCTGCAACCTCATCCCTCCCTCCCAATATCTCCCCTCCTTCCCACCATGCCGCTGGCTTCGTAGGCCTGAAAACACAAAAATCAACAACAAACCCGTCATTCGCAAGCCAAGAATCCAGCTCACCTCTGGTCTTCCAATCCTCCAGTGCCGTATAGTTTTCGGCTTTTGCGTACGCATTCCCGGCTCGCAAGAGAGATTCAAACGACCATTAAAAAAAAAAAAAAAAAAACAGCTTGATTGAATATCAGTAGCTGCATCATGCATGAATAGATCACACTTGTGAAGGAGAGAATAATTGGCTTAGTATCAAATCATAGAAGCCGTCCATTTTTTTTTCCTTGCGCAAGTTGAATCTGTTGATATATTTTCAATCAATCTGGTTTTTGGCATGGTGGTTCTTGTTTGCGAGGTTTACTTACTTAGTTGACGCACTTAAGGTGAGCTTAATTCAAAAGCTAAAAACTGGATAAGTGGAAATCATCAAACATGCATAACGAGAGAGAGAGAGAGAGAGAGAGAGTTTTGCCTGTTGTGGTATTCATCTCTGTTGTGCAAGAGGAGAAGTGGGTAGAGAGGGTGAGCTTGCCAAATGAAGACTGCAATGCACATTTTATAGGTCCAAGTGATGAAGAAATGCAACAATTGTGAGAAGAAGAAGAAGAAGAAGAAGAAGAAGAAGAAGATGATGACGATGAATGAAGAAGGAAGAGTTGCTTCGGTGGGCGTTTGTCTTTTGGCCTCTCAGTCGGTTTAAGGTGGTTACAGTATAAATATACACACACTGACACTGTGGGCGACTTAAAATAAAATTAAATGCATAATCCGGGTGGTTTTGAACGGACACGTGGGTACGTGGATTCCTTTGTTTGTTTTGTAACCATCGAACTTATCCGTATTAACTTCCGGATAGTATATCAGCTTCTACAACTCACTCTCTCACAGTACATGTGGGCCCACACACATTGCACACTTTTAATGTGTGTGGGCTTCACAATTTCTGTGCGTGAGTTTGTGTACGTATTTGATTGTGATTCTAAAATTATTGTTGTCAAAATTCAAGGGATTGAGTACTTATTCCGTGGTCTCGTACACTTTGTACGGACCCACACAAAAACCTGTGGTGAACGAATGTACGGCCGTTGGATACCACGTGACAGTGCTTCGAGACCACTAAATAAATAATTGTTCAGAGTCAAGGGTATGTGAGTTGATAAAACATTAAAAAATGAAAACCTACGTTTAATACTTTAATCCTATCACTTTCTCCACACAACAGCAAACAAATAAAAGTTAAAGAAACGAAAAAAAGAACACGTAAGCGAAAAAAAAGCTACTCCTACAAGAAACGCGTGACATTTCGTTATGATAAAGGAACTATCATATCCCCTGAGATTTTCAAGATTTTTATAATATAGGTATTTGGCTAAAAGGTGGCACTTTTCAATGGAAATCCGCTAATAATTATTGTATGTTTTTTCGTGAAAATGCGAAGGAAAAATATATTACAAAATCAGCTGTCTTGATTTTTTTTTTGAAAAGAGCTTTTGGTTGAACTATCTCGTAATATTTAAATGAAAGTCACAAAGATATTATTCATATGATCCAAACCGTTTATTATTTGAAAGTAATTGCTATTTGTTTTATTATTTGTGTAAAAATTCAAGTTGTTAGAGTACCCATATGTACCAAATCGATTTCGGTTAATAAAAATAAAAATAAAAAGTTTTTCGGAACAGGAGGTGGCATGTGCCGCACCCACCCAGGTCTTCAAAAGCCTCTTTTATCACCACTTGACTACCTAACCAAGGGTTACATTTTACAATTAGATTTGTAGTGATAGCATAATAATGTATCAAAAATTGAGGAATACAACTCTGGAAATAACTGTGTTCGGAACTATTAAACGTATGTGGACTCACGTGCATCTAACGGTTTTAGACACAATTGTGTCCGGAGTTGTGCATATATCATTGCTCTAGTGGTAATCGTGAGTGGAATAGATATGGTTCACAATTTTCTTTAACATTTCGTTTCTTTATAGATTGAACCAGCTATCAATACGTGGGAATTAAATCCATACTTAGTTGAGTTCAATTTTGTTCACCCACCTTTAAAAGTGGGTGAACATTTTACCCACTATGTTTCCGGTCTTATTTCGATGATCAAAATGGTCCATCTTTTACAACATGATCTTTTAACTTCCCATGCAAAAAATCAACTGAAGCGGATATCATTAAGTGCTTGATAAAATCGAGTTTACTCTTCACATTTGACGAAGGCATAGTTGGATGAATATTATTATTCCACTGTCATCTTTAGTCTTATATCCACTTCGGCCTCGTTTGATAACAGAGATAGATGGATGGGATTCGTAAGGTGATGGGATTAGGATTGGGATTCGTAAGGAGATGGGATTGGTAATGAGAAGGGATTGATAATGAGTATGTTTGTTTGGGATGGGATTAGATGATGAGATTATTAATATCATGTTTGTTTGAGATGGGATTAGATGATGGGATTGGATTGTTAGAAGAAATTGGTAAAGAGAAGAGATTGGTAATGTGAAGGAGTTGGGATTGGATTATTAATACCCCTCAATACCAAGTCCCACGGGGTATTAGCAATACCCCCTAATACCCCCTCTATTAATCCGATCGGACTAATAGTCCGGACCTTTTTTTGTTACCAAACGGAGTATTAATAGTCCCATAGGATTATTACTCCAATCCCAACCCTCAAACCCGTTATCAAACGGGGCCTTCAAGTATGTTCTTAAATGATACACGTACGGTCATTTCTACTTTTCCATGTGTCGAAGATTACATATATCATCTTCAAAGAAAAATAGATTACGGGGGATCGATGGTACTCAACATGATAGTATTGAACCAACTTAAATCAGTTTTTTTTGTGTGTGAGCTAGATCCGTCCCTGGGTCGAAGGATTAGACCAATCGCCATTCATTACCATCTTGCCGGCCCGTCAACACCACACACAACGCACAAAATTACTATCATAGGTCTGTGCTGTTTTTTTCCTTAGTTACTCGGCAAAAAAAACTTATCAATCTTTCAAAAAGATCGAATACCAAGATTAAAGGGACCAATTAAGGGCACAACGACAATCGCCACCCTAGATCCAAAACCAGAAGGCAAGACACCAGCCAAATTAAACAAAAAGGAACGTCGAAAATAAAACACCCAAGCATAACTACCGGTACGTCTTAGGGGTGTGCTGCTGTGGCCATAGGCTAATAGCTGTAAAAAGCATTTGAATAATTTTGGGCCTCTCTTCTTGCCTCCCATAGGCCTCGAAGGAAAGAGATCGAAGGTGACCAATAGCCACCATAGTCAAGTCTACGGGGGCCCAAAAAATTGATAGTGATAATTGACGAAAATTAAGCTCCCAGTTCTTCCTCCTAGCTAAATGCCGAACATGTAGTAGTAATTTGATATATTTCATGTTAATTGGCTGCACATGTGCATTGATATTTTTTGATTTTGGCAAGTTCTGCAAATTGTTCTCATCAGTCATCCTCGTTATGATCCAGACAACTGCAAAATTTTCACAAATCGAAGACATATTTGGCGTAGATATTTGACTATCATCTGTACGTACTTCCTTGAGGGGGAGGAAAGGAAAACAAAGTGAGCGGGCCCGAGCCCGAGCTCAACGTCAAGCAACTCAAGTCTACCCCTCCATGCACGGTAAGTTGATATTGATAACCGATTAGATCTGTTGTTTTGTGTGAGCTAGATCCGTCCTTGGGTCGAAGGATTAGCCCAATCGCCATTCATTACCATCTTGCCCGTCAATACCACACACAACGCACAAAATTAATATCATAGGTCTATGCTTTTTTTTCCCCTTAGTTACTCGGCAAAAAAAACTTATCAATCTTTCAAAAAGATCGAATACCAAGATTAAAGGGACCAATTAAGGGCACAACGGCAATCGCCACCCTAGATCCCAAACCAAAAGGCAAGACACCAACCAAATTAAACAAAAAGGAACGTCGGAAATAAAACACCCAAGCATAACTACCGGTACGTCTTAAGGGTGTGCTGCTATGGCCATAGGCTAATAGCTGTTAAAAGCATTTGAATAATTTTCGGCCTCTCTTCTTGCCTCCCTGAGGCCTCCAAGGGAAGAGATCGAAGGTGACCAATGGCCACCATAGTCAAGTCTACGGGGACCCAGAAAATTGATGGTGATAATTGAAGAAAATTAAGCTCCCAGTTCTTCCTCCTAGCTACATGCCGAACATGTAGTAATTTGATATATTCCATGTTAATTGGCTGCACATGTGCATTGATATTTTTTGATTTTGGCAAGTTCTGCAAATTGTTCTCATCAGTCATCCTCGTTATGATCCAGACAACTGCAGAATTTTCACAAATCGAAGACATATTTGTCGTAGATATTAGACTATCATCTGTACGTACTTCCTTGAGGGGGAGGAAAGGAATCATCAGTACTTCTTGAGGGGAGGAAAGGAAAACAAAGTGACCGGGCCCGAGCCCAAGCCCAACGTCAAGCAACTCAAGTCTACCCCTCCATGCACGATAAGTTGATATTGAGAACCGATTAGAACGTTTGGAAGACCCAATGTGTGATGGAATGGAAATTTCATCGATCGGGACATTCTTTGTCACCCCGGAAAAAGAAAAGCTAATTCTCAATTTTGGCGACTTCTGCAAAAATATCGCGACCAAATTATGTGAGTCACTCCATATCTCCCAACCACCCAACCAAGTGAAAGATGATATTCCTATCGAATAATTTGCTGTTACGTAAATTGTTAGGACTGATGGGGCTATGAGGAAAATTCAAACAGCATATGTGGTATTGTTGCAAACGTACCTCATGGATTGTGTTGGGTAAATTTCAAATTTTCAAATATCTAATTTTAATTAGTGTTTTCAAGGCAATGACCAATACTATCTTTTTTTGTCGCTCCCAATTTTCTTCTTACGAAAAATCGCCCTGCAATAAAATCTTTACGGTTGGCAAATAAGACACAATCACAAAACGGTCCATTACTTTTGCACAAAATGCTACTCTTCTATTTGGCATTGTCATGTGGTATTCTCTGCAAATAAATATCGCCACCACATAATGTGGTGTACTCTTTGTTTCCCAACCACCCACAAAAGTGAATAATAACCTCCCCATTGCATAATTTATCGCTACATAAATGGTGCAGAGTATGTAGAGCTGCAAACAAATCGAGCTGTCCGCGAGTAGCTCGAGGCTCGGCTCGACTCATTTGTAATTGAGTCGAGCTTGGGCTCGAGTTTTGGGCTCGCTTGTTTGGTAAACGAGCCGAGCTCAAAATTCCAAAGCTCGGCTCAAAAAAGTAGGCTCGACTCGTTTAAAGAGAATCGTTTAGTAAATGAAGCCCAGTTCAATCTCGAGTTTTAGCTCTTCTAGTAAATGAGCCAAGCTCGAACATAACAAAGCTCGATTCGACTCGTTTGCAGCCCTACACATAGGCAACGCCACTTAATACTTCGGGAACGCTGAATAATTACATCAGCCATTTGATGACTCATTTAATGATCATCCGGCCACCATCAAGAAGTTTGTTGGTTCACTTTTGGCAAATAATGTGTCATTAATTGTTCCTTACTGTCAGGATTTGCCTTGTATTAATGGGAGAGTAATTGACAATGATACATACCAGTGGTGTGTCAACTTCAACAAAAATGGAGTTCAAACTTAGTTCCCAATCCAGCGAACAAATGCGAGGCAGCTTGCTTTCCTCAGCTTTGACTCTGTCTCTCATCAGTTTTTCCACCATCTCATTCACTGGAATTTCACCTTCTCCATATTCTCCAATCAGATCATTGAAATTCAGTTCCAAACGCTGGACCTGGAAAATAGAAGGAGAACAATAATCAACTCTCTCTCTCTCTCTCTCTCTCTCTCTCTCTCTTTGCATGTATATAATGTATATATGCTCTCTCTGTACATGTAAATAATGTATATATGCCTGACCTTATGCCAAGGGGAGTTGAGCTTCGCATTTGAGAGGACATGGGTACACGGGGGAACGTCCTGAATCGAGATGGGTTCCCCTTTTGGCCTGTTGGAGACATAGACCATTGCGTTGGAGGAAAGATCAGCCACTATGAGGTTAAACCCATTGTAGTAATGCCCTTCTCTGGCAACTTCCTCTGCGAATTCTCTAGGACTCTTTCCGCTCTGCAAAACCCACCATTCATCATGTCAAAAATCAATCTAAAGGCCTTTACAATCTTTGGAATGAAACAAATCAATCTTGCAGAGTGTGGAGCTTGATAGTACTGTACAGTAGAACGCCCCCGTTTCGAGTACAGTGTTTATGAACACATTGGGCAAGTCATGTAACCTCATGTTTTTTTTGTGGAATTTTCATTTTGATTTCTTAAGTCTCTGCATTTGTAAACCTCAGATCATGCGGTGGGGACTACATGAATGCCTAACCATTTAATTTAAAAGTGAGTTTTGGTACATGCCTCTAAGAAACGCACAGGGAGGTCTCCCCTGCTTTTGGCCTCAGGAAGGGTATGAAGTTCCAACACATTAGTAACGAAAGCCAGTCTCCCTCCTCTTGAACAGGCTAGCCATGTACCCCCTGCAACCTCATCCCTCCCTCCCAATATCTCCCCTCCTTCCCACCATGCCGCTGGCTTCGTAGGCCTGAAAACACAAAAATCAACAACAAACCCGTCATTCGCAAGCCAAGAATCCAGCTCACCTCTGGTCTTCCAATCCTCCAGTGCCGTATAGTTTTCGGCTTTTGCGTACGCATTCCGGGCTCGCAAGAGAGATTCAAACGACCATTAAAAAAAAAAAAAAAAAACAGCTTGATTGAATATCAGTAGCTGCATCATGCATGAATAGATCACACTTGTGAAGGAGAGAATAATTGGCTTAGTATCAAATCATAGAAGCCGTCCATTTTTTTTTTCTTGCGCAAGTTGAATCTGTTGATATATTTTCAATCAATCTGGTTTTTGGCATGGTGGTTCTTGTTTGCGAGGTTTACTTACTTAGTTGACGCACTTAAGGTGAGCTTAATTCAAAAGCTAAAAACTGGATAAGTGGAAATCATCAAACATGCATAACGAGAGAGAGAGAGAGAGAGAGAGAGTTAGTTTTGCCTGTTGTGGTATTCATCTCTGTTGTGCAAGAGGAGAAGTGGGTAGAGAGGGTGAGCTTGCCAAATGAAGACTGCAATGCACATTTTATAGGTCCAAGTGATGAAGAAATGCAACAATTGTGAGAAGAAGAAGAAGAAGAAGAAGAAGAAGAAGAAGATGATGATGACGACGATGAATGAAGAAGGAAGAGTTGCTTCGGTGGGCGTTTGTCTTTTGGCCTCTCAGTCGGTTTAAGGTGGTTACAGTATAAATATACACACACTGACACTGTGGGCGACTTAAAATAAAATTAAATGCATAATCCGGGTGGTTTTGAACGGACACGTGGGTACGTGGATTCCTTTGTTTGTTTTGTAACCATCGAACTTATCCGTATTAACTTCCGGATAGTATATCAGCTTCTACAACTCACTCTCTCACAGTACATGTGGGTTTTAATGTGTGTGGGCTTCACAATTTCTGTGCGTGAGTTTGTGTACGTATTTGATTGTGATTCTAAAATTATTGTTGTCAAAATTCAAGGGATTGAGTACTTATTCCGTGGTCTCGTACACTTTGCACGGACCCACACAAAAACGTGTGGTGAAAGAATGTACGGCCGTTGGATACCACGTGACGGTACTTCGAGACCACTAAATAAATAATTGTTCAGAGTCAAGGGTATGTGAGTTGATAAAACATTAAAAAATGAAAACCTACGTTTAACACTTTAATCCTATCACTCTCTCCACACAACAGCAAACAAATAGAAGTTAAAGAAACGAAAAAAAGAACACGTAAGTGAAAAAAAAGCTACTCCTACAAGAAACGCGTGGCATTTCGTTATGATAAAGGACCTATCATATCCTCTGAGATTTTCAAGATTTTAATAATATAGGCATTTGGCTAAGAGGTGGCACTTTTCAATGGAAATCCATTAATAATTATTGTATGTTTTTTCGTAAAAATACGAAGGAAAAGTATATTACAAAATCAGCTGTCTTGATTTTTTTTTTTTTTGAAAAGGTGAAAAGCTTTTGGTTGAACTAGCTCGTGATCTCTAAATGAAAGTCATAAAGATATTATTCATATGATCCAAACCGTTTATTATTTGAAAGCAATTCCTATTTGTTTTATTATTTGTGTAAAAATTCAAGTTGTTAGAGTACCCATATGTACCAAATCGATTTCGGTTAATAAAAAAAAAAAAAAAAGTTTTTCGGACCAGGAGGTGGCATGTGCCGCACCCACCCAGGTCTTCAAAAGCCTCTTTTATCACCACTCGACTACCTAACCAAGGGTTACATTATACAATTAGATTTGTAGTGATAGCATAATAATGTATCAAAAATTGAGGAATACAACTCTGGAAATAGCTGTGTTCGGAACCATTGAATGCATGTGGACTCACGTGCATCTAACGGTTTTTAGACACAATTGTGTCCGGAGTTGTGCATATATCATTGCTCTAGTGGTAATCGTGAGTGGAATAGATATAGTTCACAATTTTCTTTAACATTTCGTTCCTTTATAGATTGAACCAGCTATCAATACGTGGGAATTAAATCCATACTTAGTTGAGTTCAATTTTGTTCACCCACCTTTAAAAGTGGGTGAACATTTTACCCACTATGTTTCCGGTCTTATTTCGATGATCAAAATGGTCCATCTTTTACAACATGATCTTTTAACTTTCCATGCAAAAAATCAACTGAAGCGGATATCAATAAGTGCTTGATAAAATCGAGTTTACTCTTCACATTTGACGAAGGCATAGTTGGATGAATATTATTATTCCACTGTCATCTTTAGTCTTATATCCACTTCAAGTATGTTCTTAAATGATACACGTACGGTCATTTCTACTTTTCCATGTGTCGAAGATTACATATATCATCTTCAAAGAAAAATAGATTACGGGGGATCGATGGTACTCAACATGATAGTATTGAACCAACTTAAATCAGTTTTTTTTTTTTGTGTGAGCTAGATCCGTCCCTGGGTCGAAGGATTAGACCAATCGCCATTCATTACCATCTTGCCGGCCCGTCAACACCACACACAACGCACAAAATTACTATCATAGGTCTGTGCTGTTTTTTTCCTTAGTTACTCGGCAAAAAAAACTTACTCGTATCAATCTTTCAAAAAGATCGAATACCAAGATTAAAGGGACCAATTAAGGGCACAACGACAATCGCCACCCTAGATCCAAAACCAGAAGGCAAGACACCAGCCAAATTAAACAAAAAGGAACGTCGAAAATAAAACACCCAAGCATAACTACCGGTACGTCTTAGGGGTGTGCTGCTGTGGCCATAGGCTAATAGCTGTAAAAAGCATTTGAATAATTTTGGGCCTCTCTTCTTGCCTCCCATAGGCCTCGAAGGAAAGAGATCGAAGGTGACCAATAGCCACCATAGTCAAGTCTACGGGGGCCCAAAAAATTGATAGTGATAATTGACGAAAATTAAGCTCCCAGTTCTTCCTCCTAGCTAAATGCCGAACATGTAGTAATTTGATATATTTCATGTTAATTGGCTGCACATGTGCATTGATATTTTTTGATTTTGGCAAGTTCTGCAAATTGTTCTCATCAGTCATCCTCGTTATGATCCAGACAACTGCAAAATTTTCACAAATCGAAGACATATTTGGCGTAGATATTTGACTATCATCTGTACGTACTTCCTTGAGGGGGAGGAAAGGAAAACAAAGTGAGCGGGCCCGAGCCCGAGCTCAACGTCAAGCAACTCAAGTCTACCCCTTCATGCACGGTAAGTTGATATTGATAACCGATTAGATCTGTTGTTTTGTGTGAGCTAGATCCGTCCCTGGGTCGAAGGATTAGCCCAATCGCCATTCATTACCATCTTGCCCGTCAATACCACACACAACGCACAAAATTAATATCATAGGTCTATGCTTTTTTTTTTCCCTTAGTTACTCGGCAAAAAAAACTTACCAATCTTTCAAAAAGATCGAATACCAAGATTAAAGGGACCAATTAAGGGCACAACGGCAATCGCCACCCTAGATCCCAAACCAAAAGGCAAGACACCAACCAAATTAAACAAAAAGGAACGTCGGAAATAAAACACCCAAGCATAACTACCGGTACGTCTTAAGGGTGTGCTGCTATGGCCATAGGCTAATAGCTGTTAAAAGCATTTGAATAATTTTGGGCCTCTCTTCTTGCCTCCCTGAGGCCTCCAAGGGAAGAGATCGAAGGTGACCAATAGCCACCATAGTCAAGTCTACGGGGACCCAGAAAATTGATGGTGATAATTGAAGAAAATTAAGCTCCCAGTTCTTCCTCCTAGCTACATGCCGAACATGTAGTAATTTGATAGATTCCATGTTAATTGGCTGCACATGTGCATTGATATTTTTTGATTTTGGCAAGTTCTGCAAATTGTTCTCATCAGTCATCCTCGTTATGATCCAGACAACTGCAGAATTTTCACAAATCGAAGACATATTTGTCGTAGATATTAGACTATCATCTGTACGTACTTCCTTGAGGGGGAGGAAAGGAATCATCAGTACTTCTTGAGGGGAGGAAAGGAAAACAAAGTGACCGGGCCCGAGCCCGAGCCCAACGTCAAGCAACTCAAGTCTACCCCTCCATGCACGATAAGTTGATATTGAGAACCGATTAGAACGTTTGGAAGACCCAATGTGTGATGGAATGGAAATTTCATCGATCGGGACATTCTTTGTCACCCCGGAAAAAGAAAAGCTAATTCTCAATTTTGGCGACTTCTGCAAAAATATCGCGACCAAATTATGTGAGTCACTCCATATCTCCCAACCACCCGACCAAGTGAAAGATGATATTCCTATCGAATAATTTGCTGTTACGTAAATTGTTAGGACCGATGGGGCTATGAGGAAAATTCAAACAGCATATGTGGTATTGTTGCAAACGTACCTCATGGATTGTGTTGGGTAAATTTCAAATTTTCAAATATCTAATTTTAATTAGTGTTTTCAAGGCAATGACCAATACTATCTTTTTTTGTCGCTCCCAATTTTCTTCTTACGAAAAATCGCCCTGCAATAAAATCTTGAGAAAATTACCTCTGAGTACAGAAAAGTGACACTTAATTCCCATTAAGGAGAGATAAAATACTTAATTACCACTAAGTACACTTTTACAAAAATACATTTACCATTAATAGAAGTGTCCCCCTAGGGTTTTAGGGTATGCTAGGGTTTTATGGTATCCTAATGGATACCCTAGTACCCTTGGGTACCCTAAAATCTTAGGGTACCCTAGGATTTTAGGGTTTTAGGGTACCCTAGGGTTTTAGGGTACCTTAAGATTTTAGATTTTAGGATACCCTAGGGTTTAAGGTACCCTAGAGTTTAGGTTTAGGTGCTTTCATAGAGCCCTATGGTTTAAATTTAGGTACTTTCATAGGAGTTTTAGGGTGCACTTTCCTATTATAGGGTTTTAGCGATTTAGGCACTTTTATTGGGTACCACAGAGTTTTAGGCACTTTTATAGGGTACCCTGAGGTTTAGGCACTTTCATAAGGTGCCCTAGGAGTTAGGCACTTTCAGTATTTGGGGTTTTAGGCACATTCATAGGCTTTTAGTGTTTCGTTAATTAGAGGAGACTTGGTGGGAATTACTTTCTATTTTCTGGACCTAGAGGTAAATTGCCCTAAAATCTTTACGGTTGGCAAATAAGACACAATCACAAAACGGTCCATTACTTCTGCACAAAATGCTACTCTTCTATTTGGCATTGTCATGTGGTATTCTCTGCAAATAAATATCGCCACCACATAATGTGGTGTACTCTTTGTTTCCCAACCACCCACAAAAGTGAATAATAACCTCCCCATTGCATAATTTATCGCTACATAAATGGTGCAGAGTATGTAGGGCTGCAAACAAATCGAGCTGTCCGCGAGTAGCTCGAGGCTCGGCTCGACTCATTTGTAATTGAGTCGAGCTTGGGCTCGAGTTTTGGGCTCGCTTGTTTGGTAAACGAGCCGAGCTTAAAATTCCAAAGCTCGGCTCAAAAAAGTAGGCTCGACTCGTTTAAAGAGAATCGTTTAGTAAATGAAGCCCAATTCAATCTCGAGTTTTAGCTCTTTTAGTAAATGAGCCAAGCTCGAACATTACAAAGCTCAACTCGACTCATTTGCAGCCCAACACATAGGCAACGCCACTTAATACTTCGGGAACGCTGAATTATTACATCAGCCATTTGATGACTCATTTAATGATCATCCCACCATCAAGAA
The DNA here is from genome assembly GCA_025413875.1 of Rhododendron molle. NCBI lineage: Eukaryota > Viridiplantae > Streptophyta > Magnoliopsida > Ericales > Ericaceae > Rhododendron > Rhododendron molle. Next base: position 3,591,370 of record CM046393.1, read on the forward strand.
GTTTGTTGGTTCACTTTTGGCAAATAATGTGTCATTAATTGTTCCTTACTGTTAGGATTTGCCTTGTATTAATGGGAGAGTAATTGACAATGATACATACCAGTGGTGTGTCAACTTCAACAAAAATGGAGCTCAAACTAGTTCCCAATCCAGCGAACAAATGCGAGGCAGCTTGCTTTCCTCAGCTTTGACTCTGTCTCTCATCAGTTTTTCCACCATCTCATTCACTGGAATTTCACCTTCACCATATTCTCCAATCAGATCATTGAAATTCAGTTCCAAACGCTGGACCTGGAAGATAGAAGGAGAACAGTAATCAACTCTCTCTCTCTCTCTTTGCATGTATATAATGTATATATGCTCTCTCTGTACATGTAAATAATGTATATATGCCTGACCTTATGCCAAGGGGAGTTGAGCTTCGCATTTGAGAGGACATGGGTACACGGGGGAACGTCCTGAATCGAGATGGGTTCCCCTTTTGGCCTGTTGGAGACATAGACCATTGCGTTGGAGGAAAGATCAGCCACTATGAGGTTAAACCCATTGTAGTAATGCCCTTCTCTGGCAACTTCCTCTGCGAATTCTCTAGGACTCTTTCCGCTCTGCAAAACCCACCATTCATCATGTCAAAAATCAATCTAAAGGCCTTTACAATCTTTGGAATGAAACAAATCAATCTTGCAGAGTGTGGAGCTTGATAGTACTGTACAGTAGAACGCCCCCGTTTCGAGTACAGTGTTTATGAACACATTGGGCAAGTCATGTAACCTCATGTTTTTTTTGTGGAATTTTCATTTTGATTTCTTAAGTCTCTGCATTTGTAAACCTCAGATCATGCGGTGGGGACTACATGAATGCCTAACCATTTAATTTAAAAGTGAGTTTTGGTACATGACTCTAAGAAACGCACAGGGAGGTCTCCCCTGCTTTTGGCCTCAGGAAGGGTATGAAGTTCCAACACATTAGTAATGAAAGCCAGTCTCCCTCCTCTTGAACAGGCTAGCCATGTACCCCCTGCAACCTCATCCCTCCCTCCCAATATCTCCCCTCCTTCCCACCATGCCGCTGGCTTCGTAGGCCTGAAAACACAAAAATCAACAACAAACCCGTCATTCGCAAGCCAAGAATCCAGCTCACCTCTGGTCTTCCAATCCTCCAGTGCCGTATAGTTTTCGGCTTTTGCGTACGCATTCCGGGTTCGCAAGAGAGATTCAAACGACCATTAAAAAAAAAAAAAAAACAGCTTGATTGAATATCAGTAGCTGCATCATGCATGAATAGATCACACTTGTGAAGGAGAGAATAATTGGCTTAGTATCAAATCATAGAAGCCGTCCATTTTTTTTTCCTTGCGCAAGTTGAATCTGTTGATATATTTTCAATCAATCTGATTTTTGGCATGGTGGTTCTTGTTTGCGAGGTTTACTTACTTAGTTGACGCACTTAAGGTGAGCTTAATTCAAAAGCTAAAAACTGGATAAGTGGAAATCATCAAACATGCATAACGAGAGAGAGAGAGAGAGAGAGAGAGAGAGTTAGTTTTGCCTGTTGTGGTATTCATCTCTGTTGTGCAAGAGGAGAAGTGGGTAGAGAGGGTGAGCTTGCCAAATGAAGACTGCAATGCACATTTTATAGGTCCAAGTGATGAAGAAATGCAACAATTGTGAGAAGAAGAAGAAGAAGAAGAAGAAGAAGATGATGATGACGACGATGAATGAAGAAGGAAGAGTTGCTTCGGTGGGCGTTTGTCTTTGAGAAAATTACCTCTAAGTACAGAAAAGTGACACTTAATTCCCATTAAGGATAGATGAAATACTTAATTACCACTAAGTCCACTTTTACAAAAATACATTTACCATTAATGGAAGTGTCACCCTGGGGTTTTAGGGCATGCTAGGGTTTTATGGTACCCTAATGGGTACCCTAGTACCCTTGGGTACCCTAAAATCTTAGGGTACCCTAGGATTTTAGGATTTTAGGGTACCCTAGGGTTTTAGGGTACCTTAAGATTTTAGGTTTTAGAATACCCTAGGGTTTAAGGTACCTTAGGGTTTAGGTTTAGTCACTTTCATAGAGCGCTAGGATTTAGGTTTAGGCACTTTCATAGGAGTTTTAGGGTGCACTTTCCTATTATAGGGTTTTAGCGGTTTAGGCACTTTCATATGGTGCCCTAGGAGTTTAGGCATTTTTATAGGGTACCCTGAAGTTTAGGCACTTTTATAGGGTGCCCTAGGGGTTAGGCACTTTTAGTATTTAGGATTTTAGGTACTTTCATAGGGTTTTCGGGTTTTGTTAATTAGAGGAGACTTGGTGGGAATTACTTTTTATTTTCTGGACCTAGAGGTAAATTGCCCTTTGTCTTTTGGCCTCTCAGTCGGTTTAAGGTGGTTACAGGATAAATATACACACACTGACACTGTGGGCGACTTAAAATAAAATTAAATGCATAATCCGGGTGGTTTTGAACGAACACGTGGGTACGTGGATTCCTTTCTTTGTTTTGTAACCATCGAACTTATCCGTATTAACTTCCGGATTGTCACGACCCGTTATTCCTAGACCCCTTAAAAGGGAATCACGATCCGGGACCCGCCAACAAGGCCTTCTTACATAATCAAATAGGTTCAAGAAAAAGTGCTCTAAATAAAAAAAAAGAACATTTGCGGAAGCGATTAAAAAAAAAACTTCATTTAAATTTATGGAGTCTATTAATAAAAGTAACCATAAATAGGTTTAAGCAAAAAAGCACAACCCATTTGGTCAAGAGCATCCATACATCGATAACTTTCATGATATCATAATTACATTAGTATGAACATCCATAACCTTTCCCTAAAATACATAGCTTACATATATCACTTTGCAAAAATATATACATCATTGATCATAAAGGAAACAAGTACAAAACATGCCCAAAATACAAGTCTTCTTTCTACTTCCTTCCTACATGTAAAACGATTCCATGAAGTCCAAACTTGCACAAAACATTGCACCTATAAGCTATCATACTTCCTCACCTGAAATTGGTAATTAGACCGTCAGCTGAAAGCTTAGTGAGTAAAGCTCATACTCTAATTTGGGTTTTGAATATTCAACACACATATAGCACACTAGTTACGAACATTTAAAAAGAAAACGAAAAGATATTTTACATGAAAGCATACGTACTCGAACACATTTACGTAACCAATACCCCACCAAGCTTATCACACACATAGACATACTTGACGCATATCGGGATTCCGGCCGATTATTGGTACCCATCGGCAAAGAGCACATACCTGGATATTATAGAACCCTCCAGGAAGGCACATACTGGATATTATAGAACCCTCCAGAAGGGCACATAATGCTGGCTATTATGGAACCCACCAGCGGGCACATACGATAAAGCAAAGACATGACATCCACACTTCATAAGCTAAAACTTGTAACATACATGAACTTGTAACATCTTAAAAAGCAAATTGAGAACCATTTCACACTATAACATAGTACTTCAATAACGTAGGCACGTTACTTTACAGCATAAGAAAACCAACTACACTTCATAGAAAAAAAAAAAGTTCATAAAAACTCCCATTTCAAAGTATGAGGTTACTCACTTTCTTTGCACTTCAAGTATTCATCAACTTGTGTCTCTTTTATCCTTCTCTTGTTCACCAAATCTTTCTTTGCACTTCAAGAAATCATCAACTTGTGTCAAAGGGCACATACAAAGTTTTAAGTTTCAAGGGAATTCCTGGAGTATGCATGTAGGAGGTCCTTCTAAGTTCCATTTGTTGCACAAGTTGAGGAGGCTTAGGCCTGTTCTCCGTTCTTTCAATAAATCTTTCTACTCCAACCTTAGTGTAAGAGTTGAAGAGGCTAGGGTGTCTTTGGCTCAGTTGCAATCTCAGTTGGCTGCCTCTCCACATGACCAGCAACTCCATCATCAGGAACAAGCTTTGTTGGGGTCCTTTATTGAGCTTAGTGCTGCTGAAGAATCTTTCAAGAAACAAAAATCTAGAGTTCTTTGGCTGGCTTTAGGTGATCGGAATACAATGTTTTTTCACCAAAAAATGAAATCTCATTGCCTAAGGAATAAGATTTTGAGTTTAGAAAATAGCAATGGTGTTCGCTTGTGTTCCCCTTCCGAGGTTAAACAGGAAATCTTGGGTTATTATGAGGGACTCTTAGGCACTCCTTTTGGTGAGAGAAGGGATGCTCAACAGGTTCTGAGTTTGGTTTTGTCTCATAAGGTGACCAGAGCTATGGGGGCAGATCTTGTCAAGCCTATTACTGCTGAAGAGGTTAAGAAAGCTATGTGGTCTATTAGAGGTGATAAGGCTCCAGGCCCGAATGGTTTTAATTCTGCATTTTTTCAGAAAAATTGGGAAATCGTGGGGACGGATGTTATCCAGACAGTTCAACAGTTTTTTCAAGAGGGAGATATTAAACACTGGAATGCTACAACCATCACTTTGGTCCCCAAGTCTAACTCTCCTTCCACTATACGGGATTTTAGACCCATTGCTTCCTGCAATGTGATTTATAAATGCGTAACTAAAGTGCTTGCTACCAGGTTACTGCCCATCTTGCCTAGTATCATGAGTCCTAATCAATCTGCGTTTGTGAAAGGTAAGAGTATTTTGGATAATATCCTGTTAATGCAAGAGTTAGTGAAGAACTATCACAAGTCTGGAGGGACTCCAAGATGTGCCATTAAGATGGATCTAATGAAGGCCTACGACTCTGTTGATTGGTTTTTTCTGCTTGACGTTATGAAATATATGCAGTTTCCTAATTTGTACATTCAGTGGGTTAGAAGCTGTATCACTACCCCTATGTTCTCTATCATGGTGAATGGGGAGCTGAAAGGTTTTTTTCCTGGTCAGAGACGGCTTAGGCAAGGGGATCCACTATCTCCTTACCTTTTCTTGTTGGTTATGGAGGCTTTCACTGCCCTCCTTCAGTACAAGGTCAGACACCAAACTTTCAGATTTCACCCTAAGTATCATAGCTTACAGTTGTCCCATCTTATTTTTGCTGATGACCTTTTTGTTTTGTGTGGAGCTGAAGAGGGTACCTTCTCTATTGTTGCAGATGTACTAGATGATTTTCATATGTTTTCAGGGTTGAAACCTAATTTGCTCAAAAGTTCTATCTTTTATGCTGGGGTTGATGATGCTACAAAGATTAGGCTGCATTCTATTTTGCCAAGTCCTGAGGGTTTTTTACCAGTCAAATACCTTGGCGTTCCATTGATTTCTACCCGGTTGAGAGCTTCAGATTGTGATCAATTAAAGAATAGAATTCTATCTAGAGTACAATCATGGTCTAATAAGTCTTTGTCTTATGGTGGAAGGGCTCAGTTGGTTGGGTCAGTTCTCTTTAGCATACAAGTCTATTGGGCTTCTATCTTTATCATTCCTTAACAGGTCACTAAAGAGATTGAGAAGATTCTTCGGGTTTTCCTTTGGTCTAGGGCAGATCTAAAAAGTGTGGGGGCTAAGGTCTCATGGAAGGATGTCTGTGTTCCAAAGGATGAAGGTGGTCTTGGTTTCAGATTAATGAAGGACTGGAATAGGGCTTCAATGACTATACATGTATGGGCAATTTGTAAAAAGTGCGATACTCTATGGGTTAAATGGATTCACACGTACATTCTCAAAGACAGGAGTATATGGGGCTTGAGAGTTCCTCCTACTGCTTCTTGGACTGTTAGGAAACTCTTTAAGCTAAGCGATAAAGTTCAGCCTTGGATCTCATACCAAGTTGGAAATGGTAAAGACACCTTTTTATGGATGGACAACTGGCACCCCTTGGGACCTCTATACCAGAAATTTGGGGAGCAGTTAGTGCGTAATTTTGGGAGATCTCTCTCTTTAAAAGTTTGTTCTATTATTCAAAGGGATAGCTGGTGTTGGCCTAGGCAGCGACATCCTATCATCATGGAATTAATGAGTGCTACACCTGCTCATTTTGTTCCTAACTCCAACTCTGCTGATTCTGTCTTTTGGAACCTCTCTCCTGGGGGTGTTTATACAGCTTGCTCGGCTTGGCAAGCCTTTAGGGAGTTGAATCCTCCTTTTCCTTGGCATATCGTGATTTGGTTCAAGCGTCACACTCCAAGGTGGGCCTTTATTCTGTGGTTATCTGTTTTGGGCAGATTATCTACCAAAGATCGTCTTATCTTGTGGGGTATGCAAGTTGATCCTACATGCAGCCTATGTCTTTGTGAACCTGAATCCCACTCCCATCTCTTTTTTTCATGTCGTTATGCTCAGCAGGTTTGGTCCTACATCTTGGCACAAAATGGAGTTAGTAATGGTCCAATAGATTTGCCTGGGGTTTTGTCTTGGATGCAGCAATGTAGCAGTGGCAGTTCTATGGCTCTTACTGTATGCAAATTGTCGTTGGCAGCCACAGTTTATTGGCTGTGGAGAGAACGGAATTTGCGGGTGTTTCAGCGAAAAGGTGTGGATTTCTCTCTTTTGTAGCTATCTATAACTGAGGATGTTCGTGCTTGTCTCAGCTCCTGGAGAGGGATTCGAGCTTCTGCCCAAAATCTGTAAATTGTGACATCCTGGAGAATTCCCAGAAATGTTTTTTCCTCCTAAGTGTTTTGGGGTAATAGTTGCAGCTATTTCTTTAGTTGCAGTGTGTTTGGGTTTTTTTTTTCTCCTGGCTTGTAAAGGACTAGTTCCTTTGTTCTGTAGTTTGTTTGTGCTTATAAAATCTTCAATTTATCCAAAAAAAAACTTGTGTCTCTTTTATCCTTCTCTTGTTCACCAAATCCTCTTTAGGGTTAAAACCATGGATTGAGAGAGCTTCAAACACATGGGTGAGAGATGGATTTGAGATTGAATCTTGCTCCAAGAACTTGATTGAACCCTAGAACCAAAACCCTAGAAGAAGAAGATGGGGGGACTTCTTGATTTTTTTTCTTGAGAGGAGTGGGAGAGAAAGAACGTTGAAAGGAAGATAGGGTGGGACCCGATTTTTTTTTTCTTCCTTCCAAGTCTGGAATTGTCTAGAAAAGGGATGGTCAAATTATCAAATAAACCCTCACATAACATTCTCTTCAAATAAGGACCCAATAATATTTTCTCATTAACCCATAACCTTGTTTTATGATTCTCTATGTTTTGTCTTAGGAAATTGACTCATAACACATAAATCATATAGATGGCATATAATTCAAACATAATTCATGTGTGTTACATAGCACATAAAGGACACGTAAACACTTAAAGCCACATAATTTAATATCTATGATTAACTTATACTTAACAAACATGATTAGCATAATTAAACATCTTGGGTGTTACACGGATAGTATATCAAACTTCTACAACTCACTCTCACAGTACATGTACATGTGGGCCTACACACATTGCACACTTTTAATGTGTGTGGGCTCCACAATTTATCTGCGTGAGTTTGTGTACGTATTTGATTGTGATTCTGAAATTATTGTTGTCAAAATTCAAGGGATTGAGTACTTATTCCGTGGTCTCGTACACTTTGTACGGACCCACACAAAAACGTGTGGTGAATATATATACGGCTGTTGGATACCACTTGACGGTGCTTTGAGAGCACCAAATAATTGTTCAGAGTCAAGGGTATGTGAGTTGATAAAACATTAAAAAATGAAAACCTACGTTTAACACTTTAATCCTATCACTCTCTCCACACAACAGCAAACAAATAAAAGTTAAAGAAACGAAAAAAAGAACACGTAAGTGAAAAAAAAGCTACTCCTACAAGAAACGCGTGGCATTTCGTTATGATAAAGGACCTATCATATCCTCCGAGATTTTCATAATTTTAATAATATAGGCATTTGGCTAAGAGGTGGCACTTTTCAATGGAAATCCATTAATAATTATTGTATGTTTTCTCGTAAAAATACGAAGGAAAAGTATATTACAAAATCAGCTGTCTTGATTTTTTTTTTTTTTTTTTGAAAAGGTGAAAAGCTTTTGGTTGAACTAGCTCTTGATCTCTAAATGAAAGTCATAAAGATATTATTCATATGATCCAAACCGTTTATTATTTGAAAGCAATTCCTATTTGTTTTATTATTTGTGTAAAAATTCAAGTTGTTAGAGTACCCATATGTACCAAATCGATTTCGGTTAATAAAAAAAAAAAAAAAAAAGTTTTTCGGAACAGGAGGTGGCATGTGCCGCACCCACCCAGGTCTTCAAAAGCCTCTTTTATCACCACTCGACTACCTAACCAAGGGTTACATTATACAATTAGATTTGTAGTGATAGCATAATAATGTATCAAAAATTGAGGAATACAACTCTGGAAATAGCTGTGTTCGGAACCATTGAATGCATGTGGACTCACGTGCATCTAACGGTTTTGTAGGAAAGGTCAAAGGGCGCGGCGGTTGACCGTTTGACCATCCAATGAGCATGTGACACGTGTACTCGTCCTCGTGGGGTTGACGATTTGACCAACGAACCCTAGCTCGCCACGTGGCACCTTAGTCGCGCGACACGTGGCCCCGCGCGAGGGAGCCTCGCGCTACCCATCGCTTTGCAGTGACTATGTAAGGGTCGCAAGCCCAAATTCCTCCCTTAAGGAGAGAGTTATACTTATTCAGGTGGATGCTTGGTGCGGTCTCGATCTAACGGAGACGATAACGCTGTTTAACCAAGGCGCACCAGTGATTTGCCCAGACTCTTATGTCTGCTCCGGCCTTTAGGCAGGACCCGAGGGGCCCCTTGAGGCTTGGCAGCGGTACAGGCGCGATCGATTAAGGTCACGACCTTGCCCTTACGGGAATGAAGGGGATCTAGTGGCTTGGTGGCTGTAAAAGAAGAAGAGGTTCTCCGCGGATAAGAGGACGCGCCTACCGTCATACTCGCGGTCATCGCGAGGGTAGCGACGCCTCCGCGGTCAGGGGAAACAGGAGGGACACGTGTCATTTTATCAGCGCGCCACTTGGCGACCGAGCATTAGCTCGTGTGGGTTATAAATATGAACATCTTTTCACTGATTTCCAGAGATTGAGCTTTGTGAACATTCCCTAGAGAGAGAAAGTTGGTGAGCACTGATTTCAAAGGAGTTCTTATCCTCTTTCAGGGGCTCTATTATCTTTCCTCTTGGGGATCTCTAGGTTAGGGTCTCCACTGCCTACCCTCTCTGTTCACCCCTGCTCTCTTCTTCACCCTTCTAGATCACTCATCTCATTCCTTTCCATAAGCTATTCTAACTTCTCCGGCACATCTATTCCTTGGGAGTATTTGTCCATTCAGAAATCGGACCCATCCTACAGATTTTAGACACAATTGTGTCCGGAGTTGTGCATATATCATTGCTCTAGTGGTAATCGTGAGTGGAATAGATATAGCTCACAATTTTCTTTAACATTTCGCTTCTTTATAGATTGAACTAGCTATCAATACGTGGGAATTAAATCCATACTTAGTTGAGTTCAATTTTGTTCACCCACCTTTAAAAGTGGGTGAACCTTTTACCAACTATGTTTCCGGTCTTATTTCAATGATCAAAATGGTCCATCTTTTACAACATGATCTTTTAACTTCCCGTGCAAAAAATCAACTGAAGCGGATATCAATAAGTGTTTGATAAAATCGATCACCAAATTTTCAATTTAGAAGTTTCACATAAATCTGAATTTTGAAGATTGTAACAATATAGGTCTTCGAAAGCCTCTTTATCGCCCCTCGACTACCTAACCAAGGGTTACATTTTTTAACATCTATATTTGTAATGATAGCATACTCGTAATCGTGAGTGGAAATCTAACTTTCAGACACGGCACGACTCCATCGAGTAAAAACTAGATTTCATCGGTCGTTTGGCTTCAATCGGTCGTGCTTTCATGTTCTGTGGCTAATGCTCGGAAAAAAAAAGACCGAAATCGACAATATTTTTCAACCGGTCTAGCCAAGGCATGGCATGGCACGACTCTATCGATCAAAAACTAGATTTCCTCGGTCATTTGGGTTCAATTGCTCGTGCTTTCATGTCCCAAGATAACGCTCGAAAAAAGACAGAAAATGGCATACTATTTTAATCGGTTTATGCCAAGGCATGGCATGCCGATTGCTTGTCACACTACAAGAAAAAACAGTTTCACCAACATACCCAAAGTTGTTGCTAAAAACACAATTTCGTCGGCAAAAGTTTTTGCCAACAAAAATTGTTGCGTCGCTAAGTCGTCGCTGAAAGTGCGTCGAGAAAAGTTTTTACCAACGCAAAATGAAAGGCGTTGGTAATGCATTAGGATTAGCGACGGCCAGAGCGTTGGCAAAATGATCCTAGCCAACCTTTTTTACATACTTTTGCCCACAGTTAACTGCGTTGGCAAAAAGATTTTTTCATTCTACATATTTGCAATACTTTTACCCACAGTTAATTGCATTGGTAAAAAGGTTTTTTTCGTTCTACAAATTTATAATTCTACAAAGCATAATCGCTGGCCAGTTCGTACCTATACCACATTCCCAATAGCCTGTTCATACAAGGTCTCCATTCACAAACATTCAAAGAAAACATAAACAGATCCATATATCCCAAATGTGAAAAAATATATTCAATATAAGATGTAATTCCTTATCATCCACAAGTAATTACACAAAATGGATCCAAAAATCCAAAAAGTAATTTCACCATATCCAACTACAAGTCCACATGCATCACATGCCAAAAGTTGACAAGGCAAAGATCGAAAAGTAAATCTTAATTTTGCTCGTCTCCCTCATTGTTGCTCCATTCAATACATTCATGATGATGTTCGGAGTGGATCTACCTTGCTTTTGTAGCCATAATAATCTATCTGAGTCAATAGTTTGTTCTCCTGTCCAGAGATACAAGATAGCATCGATTAAGAAAGAGTATTTTACACAAAATCCTCATAAATGATGCCGCACAAGATATCTCTATAACTCAGTAGAGAAGGATTCTTACAAATAGAGAGTGCGAGGATTATGAATGTGGAGCATTTTATCAAGATAAATGTAAAGGCAGAGAAATCAAAGAATAAATGTAACCTTTTGACATCAAATTTCCCTTCCTCTTCATAAGTCATCTCTGCGAATCCTTGATGCAAATGCACTCTTAAAAACACAAGACACTTTCTCATCACCAAAATCCCTTCCCAATCCTGCTTCCTTAGTGAGCGTGCGAAGAATCCTTCTCTAACCTCTAAATTAAACACAACTGCGCATACAAAGATGTACAAGATAAGTGATAAAATAAATAAAGAAAGATAGAAAGAAGCTGAAATCTGCACACACAAAAGAGCATAAGCAACAAAGCTGCAACTCTTCTTTAGTTGGATTAATTGTTAGTAAATCACAAGATACTTTCAGTTTGTTATTCACATTGCCGTCCCACCAGTTATCTACTACAAATGGTACACCGAGAGTAAAACCCTTGTGGCGATCAAAGAAAAAAGCATAGTAAATCCCTTGGTTTCATGAACAAAAAGATGAAAATGAGGAATGAAGAAGAACATAATCTGCAGAGGAAGACAACTGAAGTCCTCAAAAGTTAATTATCAACTATTCAGAAAACAAAAGGAGAAGCAATAGATCTAGAAACCTCATTCATAGAGATGCCGACACGCTGTCTAATTAGATTTTAACAGAATGTAAAATAGGAAACTATGCAATAAGGAAACTAAAACTAAAATCCTATTGTTGGAACATAAATAAAAATACTAAAAACTATTCTTCTAGCATAAGTAGAGAACTACCCCAGAAGGATGCTTTCTATTCAAACTACTACTCTTTCCAGTGGCTTAAGGCAGAGGCCTAGCATAACGTAACAACATATATTGTGCTTCACTGCCTATTTTAAGGCCACCAAATTCAGTTGCAATAAAAGAGAATCATGAAAGTATTAAATGAATATAGATACCTAAGTTGGCGGTCTTGGCGAGTTGACCTCCACAATGATATCCCACTAGGGGTGCGAGTTCAAGCCCAATTTTGTTTTCATAAATCAGGATGAGAAGTGGGAACAGGATGATAGTATCAACGGAATACAAAGTGAAATAGTCTGGATTCAATGACATTCACCCACATCTAATCATGTCTGAACATATACATATGAATATCAAATTTGCTATTTGAATTTAGAAGAAACAATGAGAACCTGCTATCAATTGGAGAATGTGAAGCAGGACTCCGAATTCCCCCCTTGTCGAATCAGCCAGTGATGATTTTGCGGTGAGATCGTAAGCCGATGATGCCATTATGGTTATAAGAAATTAACCATACCTTGAAATCCAACTTAACAGCAACCAAGAATAAGATAAGTAAGAAAATTGACAATATTTATATAGAGGACTAAAAATCAAATCTCACCTTGTGAATTCAAACCAAAATTTGCACAAACACAGAACAGTGATTAACTGGTGGTACAATTGTATAAGACTCGCAATAGCAACAACAGGGAAAAGCCCTGGTTTCAAAGATAGACCTAGATTAACACATCCAATAATCAGAGGAACATTACGAAAGCATGAGCCAAATGGCTACAGATGATTCTAAGACGAGAACAAAAACCAAAGTACCAACGAAATTTCAGTTTGCATATATTAAGCAAATTGTAAGCACAATAGTTGGTAATGTCATTTGTGTATATATTTCCAACACAACCACCAAAGCATCCAAGGGCTCAATGACGAGTCTTATGGCTTAGGACTAAGGGATTACCCTTTCGAATTTCTATAATTTGGGCGTTCACCGAAGGAAAATCCATAAAGTCGGTCAATTTTTTTAAACTGTAAATCCCAATAGTACTCAATCAGGAAATCAAATTCATCCACATGTACCCCACATGCAATTCGTAGAGCATCAAAAATTTCAATTATCGAAACCAATCTCGAACACGAGTTCCTGAAATAATTAGTTCTAATTCCGTTAACCACACAATAGAAGAAAATCTTTACATGATACCTTAACATTGCGGGAAAAAAATCCTAACCCGTCGCAGTCCCTATCCACCTGTGCTTTCTCATCGACGAATCCAGCGCTGTATTTGATCGCTAATAACGGTGAGATCCGTCCCATTGAAGATCGATTTAGGGATCTTTGCGAGTGTGTGTGTGAGAGAGAAAGAGGGGGGGAGCGAGAGCGCAGGATCCCAAAGGAGTCGAGCGACAGTTGCGTGTTACTTGTTTATCTCTAATAAAGACACGTTTAGTTTATTTAGCATATAAATAGAAAGTGCCATTGAAAAACTTAATTCAAGTTTCAGCCTTTTTAAGGGACATGAAAAACAAGCTAGTATAAAAAAAAGAGAGAGATGAAAAATACATAGTATATATTATCTCAGCTACTGTATTTTGTCCAAAAAAAAAAAGCTTCTAACTTTGCATTTTTTTCAACTTTTCACAAAGCAACAAGTGCCTTAACTATATACTATGTAATATAGTTACCAAAAAAGTCAGATTAAAATTTAAGTTACTACCTTTAGAACTAAGATGGAAAATAGTACATAAAAATTTAAAATTTCGGCCAACAAACATAATAATATTACATTCCCGCTGCTGAAAAAAAAAGCCATAGTAATATGTTCCCCGACACAATAGCTTCGTTGCCAAAAGAATCCACTTTCACCAACGCAAATGGGTTGCCAAAAAGTAAACTCTGCGTAGGTAACATATTTCCACCTACTATTACCGACAGACCCATTTCTCGTCGCCAAAAGTAATGATTCAGTTGGCCTTTTGCCTACACATTCTGCTTTTTGTAGCCAAAAACCTACTATTACCAACGCTAAATGCCTTGCGTTGGCAGAATTAGTCGCTAATGGTACATTTTCTTGTAGTGTCACCGAGCAAGGCAAGCCATGACACGACTCTATCGAGCAAAAATTTCTTTCAGAAATGAAGCATCTAGCAATCTAGCATTTCAGGTACTCTCATTAAGATCTTATACCCGAGAAACAGATAGTACCTGACAACTGAATAAAAATTTTCATTTCTTTATAGATTGAGCCAGCACTCAATTACGTGGGAATATAATCCTTAGGTTAAAATGTGGCTGTTGGTTAATTATATCATTAGAATCACGTACATATAACAGGGTCCGATTAGGACCCGGAGACCCAATGGTGCACTACAGGAATGAAGTGTGTAGGGACGGTCAAAATAAATCAACCGTTGACCAATTACAAGACTTCGACCAATCTCTTTATCATGCGACGCGTGGGAATAATAAAGGAGCGGCATGTAGGTAATTATTGCTGCGACAGGCCCCGCGCGCAGAGGTAGCGCGCATACGCATAATGCGTGCGGGTACAGCGCGCGAACACGCCCTCTAAAAGAAGGGCATCAAATTGTTAGGAATACAAACTCATAAAGGCGAACGAGCAGCGAGAGATATCGCGAGGAAGAACCGGTCCACGCGGACCTTGGAGGGGTCCTGGAGCGCGAAAAGGACCGAGATACCAACAGATTGCCTAGATGGCAGAGCACGCCCTGGTCAAAGGCAGAACCAATGGGCTCAGAGGAGATACGATCGTTGCAGGTCGCGACCTCGCTCCAGCAGGAATTGAGGAAGATCTAGTGGTTTGGTGGCTAAGGAAGAGGAGGGTCCGTCGTAGGGTGTCGCGCGCCACCCACGCGCTGGGTGCGCGCGATGACGTCACCTCGCGACCTCGGGAGCAGGAGGGACACGTGTCAAAGCTAGGCTGGGCCGTCCGGGGGACCCCCCCCCAGGCCCAGAGGCCTATAAATACGCACCGACATTTCCTTCTGCAGAGAGACACATGTGTGGATAGAGACAGAAGCTGACTATTCCTAGAGAAAAGATTGAGGAGTACTGGACTGAGAAAGAAGAACATTCTTCTCGGACTAGTGCCGCGCGATCCATCTGGGAAGAACTGTCAGTGACACGCTGCCTTTGTCCTTTCTGTTCCCGTGCCCTCTTCCTCCCCCCTCACCAGATCATTTCCCCTCTTTCCCCTTTCTCTTAACAAACGACCAATCACACCTCTCCAGCTCACGTAGATTTACACGTCAACTACTCTGCGCAAAACACGACCCTACAAAGTGCAGCATCTCAGTTATCCTTAAGTGTTTTCGATGATCCGGATTTTTAAAAAAAAGACTCATTACGGGAAGAGTCTTTTTTAATTACAGGTTCCGTTGTGTTGGAATGCCCCGGAGAGATACAGAACTTTAGGTTTGATACTGCCAAAAACCTTTTTTGGTAATGGAGCATTATCCTTTCTGTTCCCATGGGTTAACATCAACTCACCTTCCAAGGCCAATCATCGTACTTATTGGTTGTTACACCAATACTTGCAGCTTGTAGCCGTGCCTTATATAAACCTACCTATTAGAGGCCGGCCTAAATTTCTAGTAATTAAAATCTTGTTGTGCTCCCCAAGCCGACCCTAAAGTTGTGCCCAAAATCATCATATTTATCGACTTGATTTGACATCGATAATCACATGAAAGATACACTTTTGCCTTGAAAGTTTATTCACAATTCCCCATTCATGTACCTCTTTGGAAAACGAATTTGGTTCAAAAAAATATTGTTGTTGACGGCCGATTAGTTTGAAAGGACGATTCACTACGGAAGTTCTCTAAAATATTGCCAAAAATCAACTTGATTAGCCACATGATAGATAGTTAGATACACATTTGTCTTGAAAGTTTATTCTCAATTCCCCATTTGCCATTCCTTTTTCGGAAACGAATTTTGTTCAAAAAATGTACTCCAATTGTGGATGTCCGACTAATTTACAATTTTCCAAGGACGATTCTTCTTCTTCTTCTTCTTCTTCTTGTTTTGGCCAATATTGGATATATCGATAAGGGATTAGTGAAAAATTAATGTGTTAACAATCAAAGGAGGTTCGATGTCTCTCCCTAAACTCGAACCCAAAGACTCCCCTACAAGACAATGGGTACAACTAGACGTCGGGGCTAAGAACCACATCTCCAAGGACGATTCACTGAGTGAGATCTACAACAGGCTGATTTGCTTTACGGGCATGGTAGCACTCCCATACGCAATGAAATATGAGAAAGGAAAATGGAGTGGAAACCTTTCTAGTACGTTTTTTTTTTCCTGTGTCAAGAAAGTTAGTCCCTATGGAGAAAGAGAGCTGATATAAATTGCAATTTCTCTGGCAGGTTGATTTGCTTTATGGGCATGGTATTGGTAGCTCTCCCATCCTTA
This sequence comes from Rhododendron molle, assembly GCA_025413875.1. Classification (NCBI taxonomy): domain Eukaryota; kingdom Viridiplantae; phylum Streptophyta; class Magnoliopsida; order Ericales; family Ericaceae; genus Rhododendron; species Rhododendron molle. The sequence continues at coordinate 3,607,548 of CM046393.1, forward strand.
CCCGATGAAATTATATGAGAAAGGAAAATGGAGTACTGGAAACCTTTTTACGGCTTTTCCCCGTTAAGAAAGCTAGTCCTTATGAAGAAAGAGGAGAGTGTCTTCTTCACAGAGTTTCATCCTGTTTACGAAGTTTTTCAATCTCGTGCATTCATTTCTGTTTTGGACGGTCCAGATTTTAATATAAAGTTAATCACAATCAATTATTACCGGTCATAATTGATTTTTAATCCGGATAATCCAAAAACACTTTAAACGGCCGAGCTCCGCAACTTCTTCTTTACTGAACAAATGCAGTGGTTAATTTTTCTCCAACAAAAATTTATTAAAATTTAGACCGTCTAAAAGCAAAATGGACTCGTGAGATTAAACAACTCTCCTAGGTAGGACTTGTGAGCTAAGCTACGAAATTGATGGGGATGCTGGTACTTGTACTTCTTTAACCAGTTGGATGGTCATCGTGGGGTTGTACTCGTACGGTTGTACCTATGATGTGAACAATGGGGAGCGGAATGCAGACAAAACTCTAGCGCGTGTGGTTGGAAGTGTTTTAGCTCAGAATTTTCTCACCTCTATAAAGAAGATTTTCGGTAGTGAATAATTTAAAGATTTTTAGTATTTGTGTTTGAGATAAGTTGTTGATGATTTATAAGTAGAGTTACTATAACAAAAATAATTTTTGTTGATAATTTTTGCCTACCCGAATCTGTCCCGATATATATTTATATATGTAATTATACTTTCATCGTAATTTAATTATCATTATACTTAAAATTTAAAATTTTTACTCTAATATCATTATCATTATGCTAAAAAACCTTATTCTTGACTTTATATTTTCACCATTATACTAAACTACTATTTTTTTTTGTAACTATTTTATTTCTGTTTTGCTTTTAGATTACCATTTTTTAAAAAAAAATTTACGGGGCGGGACGGCGCAGGTAAATTCGTTCCCTGATCGGGGTGGGAAAAGATATACCCAACAAATACCCGGTTGGGTTTGGGTCAAGGCCAGAACCGTGTACTAATTTTCGAATCGGAATACACAAAAACCTGTCCCGTCTCACCCCGTTGCCATTCCTACTCCAAATTAAAAGATAAAGATGAACATATATAGGTAGCCCATTAAAAATAGGTAGCCCATTCCTGGATAATTAATTTTAACACATAAAAATAGGCCGGCCCACATGTGCTTAGGTGTAGGCTTTAAACAATTTTTAGGGAGTGTACTAGTCTGGCTCGTGTTTACTGTAGTGATTAACTTATACAGTATAATTTTTTGGTGTTGTCTTTATTCAAATTTTTTTTTTTTGCATTTGTTAATTTTACGCCAAACTTTTATGTGGTATGGGTGAGTAAGGACGAGAGGAAAATGGAGTAAACGAGAAGTCTAGGTTGTTTTAGAGATGAAAATGGAGTTCTCCACCTATGGGTGTGCATAAAGTGAATGTCGACCGCAGTTGTGATATCAAGAGCAAGGTGGCTGGGATTGGGTGGACCAGTGCCAGTGGCTGTCAATTACAAAACTATTTTCCTTTTTTGATCGGAGTAGAGTGCTCCAAGAATACCACGACACGTGATGTTCTAGGTAGCTTCCACAGGCACGCATTCACTCGGGTGAAAGCATCACGTGATTGTGCTTCAGGATCATTGAGTAGTCAATCGCTTTGATTGAAGCGTGGCTATGAAGTTACATTTGGCGGTTTGGTAATGGATCCTCTTCGATCCATGTTTGGATCAAAAGAGACAATCCTGATTGGGACCGTTCATTTGCTGCAATCAACGGTTTGGATGTATATTTTTTTTTTCCTTTTACTCGTAAGAGTGTATTTTTACTGGTAAAAATGTATGAAAAAATTCGAACCATTAAATCTACGAATAGACGGTTTCGATTTGGACTGTCTCGTCCCGTCCGAACCATTAGACTGGAGAGGAACCCGGACCCGTTACGGCTTTGCCACCCTTCAACAGTGATCAAAGCTTTAGCTATGAGTGTTTTTCTTGGTTTTGCAATACAAGTTGGCGTTTGCAATTCATGAAATTTTCACAGAGAGTGACCCATTAATCACTGTGAAGGGTGTGAATATTTCGAAGGATGATTTATCAAATTAAAAAATCCCGATAACGTGATCAATTATTATATATTTTTCCTTTTTTTTCTTGTTCTAATCTAAAAACGTATGAAAAAACACATGGGTCATTCTTTGCCTAAATATGCTTAAAAAAAGTCTGCTTTGTGTATTATACGATTTTGAAGATCCGTTAGTGGATTATTCAAGCAAGGCTTCGTGAATTTATACTGATATCAAAATAAATACACGTACTACACCGTCGCAATATTATAATCGATACGGTATTTGAAATCTTATCCTGATTATTGGAATAGTCCCACCCTCCGGGGGTGGAAATAACACAACTTCCCATTGGTTAGGTGTAATTTTTTTTTTTTGATTTGAAATTTTATAAACTTTATACAATAGCATATTCTTGCCTCAAAGAGTTGGCAAAAATTGCTGACTCCTTGCCGTATTACAACTCCAACTCACGCTTCTCTCTCTCTCCCTCCTTGAAAAATTAAACCCGTCAAATATTATATTTGTTCCTGATTTTCAATGGGAAAATTACCGGCAGGCGGCTTTGACCGGGAATAATCACCACCCCATGGTATGAGGTCTTAAAATTACCACAGCCATGACATGAGGAGAAATATTCACCAAAACATGGTAGGCCTGGTTGAAAAGACAACTATACCCTCCCATATATTATCTGTAAAATGCCCTAATTTTTCATTCCCTCCCAAATCCATCGCTTTCTGCTTGAAGCGTTTCCCTCATCCCTCAGCAGCTCTCGACCCTCTCTCTCCAGGTTGGTCTCTCTCTCGCTCTCGCTCTCTATTTCCTATCTATGTCTCTCTCTCTCTCTCTCTCTCTCAGTCTCTCACTCTCGTATGTGCGTGTGTGGGCTGTGTGTGTTCTGTGAAATAACACAGACAAAACCCCCGTAGGTGCGTGTGTGTGTTGTGTGTGTGCGGACAAAACCTCACTCCAAACCCCCCCTCTCTCTCACACACACATAGACTGGCAGTATCCAGACATTGAGACAAATTTTTGGTTGTTTTATGCAGATATTGGGCCACATTGTTGTGTGAACCCTGAGTGAAGGTTTGACAGAAGCTACGTTGGTTGAGTTGGTGAGTTTGCTGTATTATGTCCATATTTAGGTCATTGTGTTTGATTTTGTTATGTTGTACTCTCTGTTTAGTGCATATTGTTGTGTGGCATGAGGGTGTGTTTACAAATAATGTGTAACTACCTGATCAGAACAGATTTTATGGTTTCCATGGTTGGTATAGAGTTTTGATCTTTAGGATTAGGTGATTTTGTCCTTACAGAACATGTATGTGGTCTGATTCACATTTCACCTGCAACAAAAAACCTCCTGATCTGAACAGAGATTTTCGTTTCCATGGTTGGTATAGAGTTTTGATGTTTATGATTAGGTGATTTTGTATTTACAGAACATGTATGTGGTCTGTATTCACATTTTACGTGCAAGTAAAAAACCTCCTGATCTGAACAGAGTTGTTGGTTTCCATGGTCGGTATAGAGTTTTGATATTTATGATTGGGTGATTTTGTCTTTACAGAACATGTATGTGGTCCATATTCACATTTCACCTCAAACCGAAAAACCTGGTAGCTATTTGATTAAGTTTGGAAAAAGGACATTGCAATCTATATCGTAGAAGAAATTAGGGCATGTTGACCGTGTTCCCATTAGTAAATTTCTTGTTGTTGAGTTGGGGGGAAAAAAATCATGCCGAAGCTTAAATCATGGTAGTTTTGTTCACCTTTAGTTACAGTCTTTGATTTGTCTTGTGTTGTATTGAACTGGAAGTGGAAAAGATTTTTGGGTTTTGATTGATGACTGAGTTTGGTCTTGCTATTGTATTGGAATGTATTTCACGAATCCTAACCTAAAATAACATGGAAACAGTAGAAATTGGCGTGCAATTGGCAAAATTAGAAAGGACATTGGAACAAATGGGGATGAAATTGAGTACGGAGTCTGGAAATATATAATTTCCCCTCCCCTTTGTTTGAATCTCCTGAACATGCATTTTCACAAATACGTTGTACGCAAAAGCATGCCTTCTCAGCTAGGTATGAACTGTGAGCAAAAGCAGAGAGGGAAGAGGGCCAAAAGGGGAATATATCAGTCGCAAATGAGTTGCGGTGAGGGCCGATGAACTGGTGGTGGTGATAGAGGAGGATGGAATGACAAGTTGGTGGTCGGACATCCGAAGAGCACTTTCCGTCTTCCCTCACAATGCCTCTTGTTTAGCTGCGTTGAAATGAAAAATAGCCAAACCTCATTGCATTTCTTGCTAACCTGCGTTCAACTCATGACTGAATCTAATTTTCGTAAGTTGCATCCGAACACAAAACTCATACTGAACCCTTGAAACCGAGAGAAAGTAGACATTTGAATAGGGGGAACAGTGGTGTTATGTCACTGTACAGTGAGACATATCGGAAGGGAGAGTACATTGTTTGTGAGACAGAGAGGCTGTACGTAGGAGATGGGGGCCAAATTTTGGGCCTTTAATGTAATGCCATATTTGTAATTAAGTCTAAAACTATGGGCACTTTAATGGAAAGAGGACAAAGCTGAATCAACAGTTGGATGAAATGATTTTCACGCATTATTAAAAGAAACTGTGTTTGTATCGGGTCCACACACTTGTGTTTTTTTTCGTTGATTTTTAACTTTAATTGGTACTCCTTTGAAGGAACAAACCATGGTTCTTCAGTTGACTTGCATAGTTTAACTCCTCTGAAAATAGTATTGATGATGAATTGGAATATTGTTTGGAACTTGAAGAATTAGATTATTCTCATACTTAGTCATTTTTGTGAATGGTAGGGGAGTCATGGCGTGTAGTTCAAATAGTGGTACTCCAAGTCCATTGAGGATACGACTATGCAACCACGGGAAGGAAGCGGTATTGCACACCTCTTGGACTGAAAAAAATCCAGGTAGGAGGTTCTTTGGCTGCCCTTTTTGGGTTCCTGGTGCGCCAAAGAGGAATGCTCCACACTGCGACTTCTTCGAGTGGTTGGATGGTGAGATAGGTGACCAAGAGAAAGTGGCTCGCCTATCTGAAAGGGACACAAGATCACTCCATCGGCGTATTGAGGAAAATGAGAGAATGATGGAGGAATATGAGAGCAAGATGGACAAAAGTGAATTTAAGTGTAAGGAACAAGAGACCAAATGTAAGGAGTATAAGAGGAAGATGAAAGAAATGGAGAAAAAGATTAATGATTTGGAGGCCAAGGTGTGGAAAACCACTGGAATGATGTGGGGAGCGTGGGTTGCATGTTCCATTTTGGTGGTCATCATTTTTGGAATGATCTGAACTGGACGTGGGTTTGAGAAAAAGTATTTGGGAAGGGCTCGTTGAATGAAGGGTCGTATGCTTTGGGTTTAGAAGTTTGTAAAGCGGGACTACTAAGTGGTCCCTTTTTGTGAGTAGAACATGTTATGAAACCTGATTATGGAGACAATTAAGCTGGTTGTTATATGTAATATGTGAAGAAAATATTTAGTACTGAATTTCTGTATGATATATATATGTTTTTGTTGGCATTTATATTTGTCCTCTCCTTGTCAATAGAATCGTTTGCACTTTGCATTCAATATATTGCTTACATAAAACCTTGTATCTTGTACCATCCAAGTAATGGTACAAGTCATAATATTGGTCAACTGGAGCTCAAAAAATGAAATCTTTTACACCAGCGTAGCTTAGATGAGGACCAGAGGGTACTGAAAGAAACATTTGGTTCAGAAGGGTTTAAAGTGGTCAGTCGTCTTTTTGGTGGGATGTACATGTATTGTCCAGATAAGCACTGACTACATGGTATTGTAGTGTTGCGAAAACTAAAGATATGAGGACACACAGTAGTTGGGCACCGTGATCTCAATTCTTACGTACCAGCTGGTGAAATGAAAGAAACTTGATTTAGTTTGTTCATGCAAGAAGCCTGGTTTGAATACTATCAGAATAAACCGTTAATTACCAAATCAAACCAAGCATTACATCCCCAACCCTTTGGGGTCCGCTAAAAGTTGGTTAATGTAGTGAGAAAGTATCTTATAAGTACAGTTATAACAAATTAATAATCTGTAGATAGGCGAGCTGTGTTGTGGGTCTCATGTAACCAAACCAGAAAACGGTAAGCCTTTTTTGAACTAATGTTTCTCAATCATGAGTAAGTTGTACCATGAGCTCAACAGGAAAAGTGTAATCGTATCGCATTGGGGAAAAGCACACGATGTATACATGTTCAGTATGTTGTTGAGTTGGGTCGAGTAATTGTGGTTGGCATACGTCTAACCACTGCATTGGATCCTCAAGGTTCTCTGTCATTGACTATAGGCACTAGAATGCATTATGCCCTGTTCTGTAATAAGCTCAAATAACAAGAGACAGTGTTTGGTTGATGGGAGGGAATGTTTATGTTTGTGAACTGTAATATGTTAATCATACGTTTCCGGTTTTCGAAGCTACTTAGCCTTAAATTTGCTTAGTTGGATCTGTATCTTATCTCATCGAACGCCTCAAAAATATCAACGCTTCGTTGATGAATACTGCAAACCGTTGTCCTTCCTGCATTTGAAATCGTACAGTGCCCATGACTATTGCTGATGCTTGAGCATCTTAACCTGATGTAGCCTCATCCATGAACATTATGGAGGGATTGAAAACAAGCTCCACTGCATTTGTTAATCTGTTGCGCTGGTCAGTTGAAAGACCAGTTTGCCCTGGATTTCCAACTAAAGATTCTTTGATGCCAAGATGCTCAATTACTTGAATAACTTGTGTTACAAATTTATGCATTTTTTACATGTCGGGGAATAGATAGCCTCATTTTGTTGTCTTAACTGTAAACAGAATTTGTTTGTCTGTCCTCTATATAGTATTAAAGACTAGGAGTAATTAGTTGCTCACTTCTTACATGGTTTATGTCCGATGTTCATCTATGTCAACATCTATTACCAACACAAGGCTAACCTATCGGTTTCATTTGTTGTAATTCAACTGTGTCAAACCCTACCGGATTAGCTAGAGTTGACGTGCTCGTTATACAACAAACATGTGGTCCACACAAACAATTGACATTCTTGTTTTAGCAATATGGACTTGGTATTTGTCTTCAAAGAACCACCAACTAATACCGATTTTATGTATTGAGCACCCAATTTTTGTCAAATTAATACCTAAACATTAGCACAAACTGTTCGTGTAGTAATGATTGAAAAGGGGATCATGATGGTAGTGATTGATTATGTTTGTTCATATGAAAGTGATTTTACAGCCCACATTATTCTTCTTTCAAAGCCGCACAAACGAGGACACTTGTGTTTTTTAGCAATGTGATTGATTTCTTGTGAGATAGATGAAAAGAAGGAAAATTATAGGAAGATATGAATTTGATGCTCGGTGCACTTCATCTCCCAATAAGTCGAACGCAGTTTTTGTCGTTTGGCTTGTATAACTTACTGTTTCTTGGTCAAGTTGTATGGGTACTACTTGTAATTTTCGTCATAGAATTAAAGAGAACTTCATCTGAATTCTACCTGCAAATGAAACTGAGCTGTCTTTTGAAAGGTTCGAAGATTTGTGTTCGTACCCAATTTGCAGCGGTAAACAATTAGGCGTGTTGTGGATAGTGACATTTTCTACCATGCATATTGGTTATCCATGAGAGTCACATGTTTTATATTGGATTCACGTTTTGTGCATTACCATTTTTTGTGCAGTCTCTCAACCAAGATAAGAGCATTGGCTTCACCTAGTGCAACCAAGTCTTCTGAAGATTCCTTTCATGGACTCTTAAATACGTTGCCATCTTCAGTACCAAGTCATACCAGGGGAGCCAGCCTGATTCTTAGAGCTGAGAGCGTGAGTTTCCTATTTTGATTTTAGCTTCGGAGTTACTTCTACTCTTTCCTTCATTATTGTATATGCTTATAGTACTAACTTATTGTCACACAGGATTTATATGCTGTTGTTGGGGTCAAAAAATTTGCAACCAAATCAGGAATCAAAAGTGGTGAATACACTTCATCCTTGTTCTCTAGATTCTTCATTACTGAATCGATTTTCATTTGTGTCATGGAAATTTTATGTGCATCCTTATCTGAATATTTTGTGTGCTAATTGGCCGTTTGCCCTTCTAGTCATTTGTTGTTGTCATTCAATTTTTATCAAGGGATGAATGTTAGTGCATGATGATGTGATTGACAATCTACTTACAAATTTTATTGCTTCCAATCTAACTTATTTCTGTTTATGTTTTGTTCCTTGTGTTTCGCTATGTGTCTATACAGTATCTGCAGAAAAGCCAGTACTACCCTATGGTACATTCAATAGCTTATGATTGTTTTTAATGACTGATAAACTTGGACAATTTGCTATTAACCATTTTGGCTTCCCATTTATCAGCTGTCAGTTTCCATTTTTTATATGGCCTTTACTAGCTAAATATGATTTCAAGCTTTACTCGCCTATAGTGCCACCCCTTTCGGAAGTTGCTCGTGGCAAATTCTACGTCCATTTATTGCATTAGATGTGATGCTAGAGGGCCTGCTGAAAGTGAATTCTTCACTTTCAGCACTTTTCAGTCATCTTTCGCGAAGCTATGGCTCTAGCCAGTTTTGGTTGGAAATTTATCTATCATACCGTATCCTGTCATCTGCACAAAAGATAGGTGGTTTAATTCCCTATGTAATCGTAGATGACGACGGGTGTTATGCTCTTGTTGTAATTGGGGATGCAAACTGTCCCAACATTCTCTGCTTCAGACCTCTGTTTTAATCATTTGCTTCAGACATCACTTGCTTGCACATATTATTGTCAGCTCTTACAGTTCCAAATTTTGCTTCCCCTGTCTGTTAGTATTATTTTTCTTTTGTTTTCTTTTTCTATGTTCACATGACTCACCTTGTCTCCAATTGCAAGTTCTTACTTTATCTGGACTTAAATATTGAACCTCCATATTCAATTCCTAGGAAACGAGAAACATACCCTGATTCTTACTCCAAACAAGACAAAGAGAAAGGGCATTCTTTCCATGTCTCCATGCACTCTCCCCTCTCGGTTGCCATTTGCATTTCTCATGTACCTGACGAACAAGGAGAATAGAGAAAGAGAGGGAGGATGTCTCTATTCACTTTTCGTCATACTTTCCTCTCTTCTCCAGATGTCTTAGCTGTCCTCTCCTCTCTGTTTTTCCTTCTTCCAATTATGTGGTTAGTGGTTTCGTTTTTCCTTTTTCTCAATTCCCTTATTCCACTGTGTTCTCCCGCCTAACATGAAAAGTATAATACGTTCGGCTTTTGTTCAGTAAAATTCTTCATCTTCATTGTCTTCAGAAGTACGAGTTAGTGATTGCTACGAGAAAAGAACCTATCCATGAGGTTTTGTTGACAAACTAATTACATATTTACGGTCTCTTGGTAATGAAATACCCTGGGAAGTAATCCTGGAATTGCCCATGCCTGATTCTTGCCTATTTTTGCTGATTATTTACTTTTGTGACTGTTGTAAGCTTCGCTAATTTATGGATATGCTCAGACAACCCCTTACAAAAATACAACCACTGAACATCACCAACCTAGTGGCCATGCGATTGATGATGTTTTCAGTTATTATTTAGAGCTGAAGTCTTACCAGTTCATGCATACATGTACCATCAGTTGGCTTAGTTCTGCTAAAATTTGGTCTCCCGTTTTTTTAATAAGTAGCCTTGCTGCCTTGGTGTATTTTTGCCTCCTGATTTATTGGACCGGGCCTTTCTACCACTTGCTGATAGCAAAGTTTGGCTTTTCTAAGTACGAGCATTCCTGATAGCAATATTCTTTTCTCATTTTCCTGACGGCAATACGACCATAGATGTGACTATTCTCGTAAAACATCAGAAGTGTCTGATGCTTCTTAAGTTGTATTCCTCCTCTTTTTTCTGATACACCTTTTGTTTCAAAGTGAGAGAGTGAGGGCTAGCTGAAGAGAGATAACACAATGTCATAATGGTAAGATTCGATTGGAAGGCCTAAGTGGACAACAAGGATTGGGGTCAAGGTGTTGACAGTGTATAAATTTTGTGAATAATGCCTTCAAAGGTGTTATTCTGAGTCCCTAAATTGCGCCTCTTCCAATCTGCTTGTTCACTAGTTCGTTTGTCACGTTCACATGGCATATTTCACTCCCCGTTTGTATTGCATTTCAGTTCTTCACGTAAGCTGGTCTTTCCTGATAAAAAAGTGTTCTTTTCCTGCAGAGAACCTGGAGCAGAACAAAAATTTAAGGAGATTACCAACGCCTATGAGGTACACTTCTGTGTCATTAAACATGTTCTCTCACTTTGCAATGCCCAATTAATCAGTGGTAGGATTAGGGTAGGTGGACGATTTAACCGTGTCATTTATTAGCAAGCATCGTTTACTACATGTTGTCTGACTTTGTACGAAACTTGTTTTACTTTGATCATGCAAGAACCCAGGTGTCCAACCCTATCGGATTTGCTACAGTTGACGTGGTCGTTATACATTAAACATGTGCTCTACACAGACATAGAGTGTAGTCTTTTATCGATATGGACTTGGTCTTTGTCTTCAAAGTACCACCAACTAATACTCAATTTATGTATTAAGTACCCAATTTTTGTCAAATTCACATTAATGTCCATAAATAACCTTGTATCATGCCATAGAGTATCAATTGTCTAGTACTTATATCATGAAACCGGAATATGGTTGTGCAGCCATGTCGACGACTCCTCAAAAGAAGCTGATGTGCTTTTGTTATGCCGGTGGTGAGCGCATGGTCAATGCCGATGGTGTGTTAGGTAAATATTCGGGTGGTGTTTCCGAAGCCACAGTCATCGAAGAGGGCATATCATTTGACGAGTTCGTTAGAAAAGTTTGCTCCCGTATGGATATTAGCCACGATGGGAAGACTTTATTTTATAGTACTTCTAGGGACAAGTCAAAGCATTTGCGTATTAGGGATGAAGATGGTGTTCGTATGTTGTTCCATTTAAACGATGATGAGGTTGACATTTATGTACAAGAAGAGACTGTTACCCCCTTGCCTTGCAACATAAGCAGCAGGTATGTACTTGGTCTTCAAATTTCCTAACTATATAGAGAGATATAGAAAGATTTGGACAAGTGTATTTTTTATTTGATTGACGTGATTGGGACTTAAGGCTCGGATTGGTTTGGTTTGGTTATTGACGTGTTTTGTTTGCATTCCTTCTGTAGGGAGTCAAACTTGTTAAGTACCAGCCCTTCCACAGCTGGTGGAGGAACTTGTTCGCATGGTGATGGTACCTTGGCCGTTTGCCACGAAATGGGTTTGGTCCCATACTCCCAACAACGAGGTGAAGACATCCTAACTGGGGACGGCCAAATGTTTGACAACCCTAGCCTGTTTAAGAAGGCTGTTATTCTATTTTCCGCCTTGAACAAGTTCACATTCAAATATTTGGACAATAGTCGTGCATATTATAGGTTGGTTTGCGTCATTGAGGGTTGTCCATGGAAGCTAACGGCTAGAGCGCAAGGCAAGTCCGAACTTATTAGAGTGATCAAGCTGAACAACGAACATTTGCACACTGCACATGACACGGCTTCTTACAAACCAAGGATTCGGGCAAAAGAGATGGGTATGATTTTCAAGGACAAACTACTTGTGCAGCCCGAGCTCCTCCCGAGGACCATATGCAAGGACTATGAGTTAGCGTTCCATAGTCCCCTAACTTACTCGCAGGGATGGAGGACTAAGGAACGCGCCCGTAAATTGATAAGTGGGCCAATTCCTATGACGTATCACTTAGTGCCGTGGATGTGTGAACGCCTTATAGAATCGATTCCTAACACAAGGGCAGTTTGGACTTCGAATGTGGGTGGCAAGTTCAGCCAACTTTTTGTCGCTTATGGTTGTAGCATTATGGGCTTCTTGTCGGGATGTCGACCCATGTTGTTTATCGATGCCTGTTTTTTGACTGGTCCTTATCGAGGTAGTTGCTTGTCCGCAGTGGCATATGATGCGAATGATCAGTTGTTCCCCGTTGCATATGCTGTTGTTTCATCTGAGAACTATGAGGATTGGCTATGGTTCATGCAGAATTTGAAGGAAACTGTTGGGGATAAAGCAGTTGTGTTAGTCACTGACCGCAACAATTCGTTGTTAAGAGCAGAGTGAAGGAGGTGTTTGGCGAGGAAGTTAACGCATGGTGTGTTCGCCACGTGAAAGAGAATTTTAGTAAGTTTGCCAACGGGAAAGGATTGAAAGGGAACCCAAAGAGTTCCGCATTGGACCTTTTCACAAAAATTGCGTATGCAAGAGATCAGCGACTCTATGGTGTGTACATGACCAAATTATTTGCTCTGTCACCTGAGTTGGCAAAGTGGGTCGAAGACAATGGTCCACAACACTGGTCTAATGCCTTTTTCATGCACCGGAGGTGGAACAAATTGTATACGAATATCGCTGAAAGCTTCAACAATTGGATATTAAATTTGAGAGACTTGGACATCATTCAATTCATGAAGGGCCATGACCATAACTTCTGACCTGTTATTTAGGAGGAAGATGGAGGTCACTAAATGGCATCCTTTGCCAGTTGGGAATAACATTGAAAAAAAGATTCGGGAAATTCAGTTCAAATCTCAGTGTTTGACTTGCCGGCAAACTTCTCCTACGGAGTTCCTCGTGCACAACGGTGACTGGAAATCTCATGCGGTGAAGCTCCACTCTCGAACGTGCACCTGCTTGTTATGGCAGATGTCAGGAATCCCTTGCAAGCATGTGGTGCGAGCGATACAGGGTACCCCATACAATATATATAACCTAGTGGACCCTTTGTTTAGGGTGGAGGCACAACTCACTATATACACGACTGTAATGTCTCCTGTTCCTCTCCATGACATGCCCTCTTCTACTGATATGGTTCCACACGTGAACGAGATTGAGTCTGGTTGCGATGTACTTGATATAGGTACATCGTCTTGTACACCCATGGCAGCATTGCTGCCCCCCATTCCAAGTGACCAGCCGGGCGCCCGAAGAAAAAGAGGATTGAGTCCCAATTTCAAGACAAGCAAACAATTTTTTGTGGACTTTGCCACGAGCCTGGACACAATAGAACCACGTGCAAGTCTCCTTTGCTGGAATGATCGTTCGACCAATACTTTGTTCAAACTATTTTTATGATTATGTAAACCACTCTATATGGTACTTTCATTTAAACCATTGGTATATTCGTGGCATGCATTCGAAGTTGTACTTTTTATTTGAATGCAATAAAATGTACTTCTGTTGTCTGACTTTGGGTTTAGTTGATTGGAAGACACTTCTTCTTATTAGGTTCTTATGATAATGCAATGTAATGCATCTGTGATGGCTTGCGTTACTGCATCTGTGGTGGCCATCGTTACTGCAACGTGGAAAAAAAAAGTGGGTTGATGGCATTCATAATCTTGTCTGTACTGATGGCTTGGGTTTTGTTGTATAATTTCATCTAGTTCTATATGTTCAGAAGTTGTGGTATTAGGGGCCATCGTTAAATTCCAGTGTCATACATTTTTCCACTTCCAGTGCTAATGTGTACTGCTTGTGTGGTAAGCCCACCCATGGTCCTCCTGCTCCAATGTGTTTAATACTGATATTGCACACAGACATTCCACAATTGCTTGTGTGCAGTCCAGTTTCATGGACCTGTTATGTTTGGAACCTTATATCATCTTTTCAATGTCAATGTTGTTAAGGTGCATGCATTTTAGTAATCTGCAAGTTGGCGTGCATTGAAGTGGTCCCTTCGTCAAACCCAAATATTTTCTTATTAATGCTTTATGTAAATCTGGTGTACACAATTACACTTTTGTTGTGTGTTTCCTTTCCCTCTCTCTAGAGGGGATTCAAACATTCTTTAGCAATATGACGTATTCTTGAACAGCAGTAACGTGGTCTTTATACAATAACTATGTGGTCCACACAGATATAAAGTTTAGTCTTCTACCAATATGGACTTGGTCGCGGTCTTCTAATAAGCACCACATAATTGTTCACACTTCTGACATGCCAAATACATATTTAATGTATTTTTTTTATTTTTTTGCAAGATCCTCATGGGATATGCCCCTGGTAGGAAGTATATTCGGTCTGGGTTTTTCCGTATTTGAAGGTGGTTTATCCAAAAACCACTGAAATGGAGAAACAATGAGTTGGTTCCAACTGGTAAGGACATAACAATGTAAAAAATTGAGTAATATGAACTATTAAGAAGAGGACCAAACATGACTAATATTCGATTGGGAAGCACGATGGTTAAGATGTACAACAATTTAACATAACCTCCACCTAACTAGACAGGAGTCTTTCCAAATCAGTTCCGTTTCTTTCAACCTAAGGTAGCACTTGGCTGATGAACCAGGCGTATGCTGTGTGATTGATAACAGCATCGAACCCATTGCCATCATGCCAATGAGGCTCCATTTCAAAGCTGTAGCTCTTGTATGCGAGCAAAACATCTCCATGGCTTCCGCCGCCCATGGAGTGAACGCTGGTAAATCGCATGTGACCTAAGGGACCAAACTTCTTATGCCGCTGTTCAATGTTGGGCGCCCCTACAAGCACAACAATGTCTGGGTCGTGAACACATACAAATGCACGAACCGTGCGAATGATTTCCTTTGTTGTGCACCCACAACAATCCCATACCATAATTTGCATACTAGGATTGTCTGGAATGTCCGGCAACGTGGCATCATTTCCCCACTGGAGCATCGAGCGGAGATCAGCATCGGCTTGTTCTTTTGATTTTTGGGTCGCCATTTTCATCCTATGCCACCTGCCTCCGTTCCATTCTGGTGCTAGTTCTAGCACCATGTGAAGCTCCTTGAAAGTGTAATTCAAGGTAATCAGGTGCGCATCATGGACCCCTGGAATTATGTCAATCTGTAATGGCGCACTTGTACCAATGTCGTGATGGGAAATTGGGGGATGTCCTTGTCTAGGCATTGCTTTGTTTGATGAGTTATGAGGTAGGTGTGATTAATTTATAGCTGAAGAAAATATAAGGAGAATAGTAGTCTTCGTTTCTTGAGTTATCCTTTATGAGGAACAGGTAATGGTGGTTGAAAGCAATAGACCATTCCACCAATCTATCATGAATATGGTTGGAATATCATTAATATGGGATGTGCTGTCTGCAATGCATTGATGATGTTGTCCCATTGGACCGACCATCCCATTAATATAGGACAAGGGGTAGGAAAATGTCCAGTCCCCACATATGACATAGTGTTTCCCTATTAACATGTTGGTCTTGTTGCATGCAATATAAGCTCTTCAAGATTATTTAACTTGCTCTTTTCGTGGACCAAAGAAAGTTGGGGTTGAACTACCTATCTTCCAACATTGTCAAACCGACAGGTTATATGCCATAGACCATTAAAAGTACTGAAAACACTTACTCGGCATTCAATTTCATTGACTCCGTTGCATGCATATCAATATCATTTGCCTTTATTATTTAGGAAGACATAAAATATAATAAGCGAAAATTGGATTCGATTCGGATTGGGTTAAATCGGATCGGGTTAAACCCCATCCGATTATATGAAAACAAGGAAATATTTTGTAGATATATACATAGAAAAATATATATATCTATACTCGGGTTCGGATTGGGTTTTACATCATGCCATCCAGTATATACATATAATTGGCTATGCCAGACGACTATAGACTTTCGTACTAAAGTAAGCCTAGCCTAATAAAGCCTATTAAAACCCAAACTTAATACACCACGTTTGTCATACACATATCACTATCAAACCTACACCTTTAACTACTTTAACAGTACCTTCACCAATTATATTGTACACCCCAACAGTGCACAATCCAATTATCAGTACACACCTAACTTTCCACGCTTACCACATGACTACAGAAGGACGTGCTCTTTATACAAAATAAATGTGGTCCAAATACATAAATAATGTAGTCTTATTCCAGGATGGACTTGGTCTTCGTCTTTCAAAGAACGACCACCTAACATTCCACCCTCATCACGTGGCCAAAAATAAAATGAGCTCTATAGTCAAATTAAATATGGTTGAAAGAGATATGTAATGTAGTCTTCTTGCAATACGAACTTGGGCTTCGTCTTTCAAAAAAGGACCACCTAACTTTCCAGCCTCGTCAGTTGCCGAAAAATAAAATGTGGTCTTCATACTAAATAAATATGGTCCAAAGAGATATATAGTGTAGTCTTCTTCCAATATGGACTTTGTCCTCGAATTTCAAATAACGACCTAACTTTCACTTGGGCAAAAACAGGATATGCTCTTTATACACAATCAATATGCTCTTGAGAGATACATAATATAGTCTTCTTGCAATATAGACTTGGTCTTCTAATTTCAAACAAGGACCACCTGACTGTCACTTGGCCAAAAACAGTATGATGTGCTCTTCATACAAACTCAATATGGTCGTGAGAGATATATAATATAGTCTTCTTGCAATATCGACGTGGTCTTCTAATTTCAATGAGCGACCACCTGACTTTCACTTGGCCAAAAACAGGATATGCTCTTTATACAACTTCAATATGGTCTTAATAGATATATAATGTAGTCTTCTTGCAATATGCAGTTGGTCTTCGAATTTCAAAGAACGACCTTTCACTTGGCCAAAAACAGGATATGCTCTTTATACAAGATCAATATGGTCTTCAGAGATATATAATATACTCCTCTTTCAATATAGACTTGGTCTTCCGATTTCAAAGAACGACCACCTGTCACTTGGCCAAAAATAGGATATGCTCTTTATACAACGTCAATATGGTCTTAATAGATATGTAATATAGTCTTCTTGCAATATGCAGTTGGTCTTCGAATTTCAAAGAACGACCTAACTTTCACTTGCAATATAACAGGATGTGCTCTTTATACAAGATCGATATGGTCTTCAGAGATATATAATATACTCCTCTTGCAATATAGACTTGGTCTTCCAATTTCAAAGAACGACCACCTAACTGTCACTTGGCCAAAAACAGGATGTGCTCTTTATACAACTTCAATATGGTCTTAATAGATATATAATATAGTCTTCTTGCAATATGCAGTTGGTCTTCGAATTTCAAAGATCGACCTAACTTTCACTTGGCCAAACACAGGATGTGCTCGTTATACAAGCTCAATATGGTCATGAGAGATATATAATTTACTCTTCTTGCAATATGGACTTGGTCTTCTAATTTCAAATAACGACCACCTAACTTTCACTTGGCCAAAAACAGGATGTGCTCTTTATACAAGGTTAATGTGGTCTTCAGAGATATATAGTGTACTCATCTTGCAATATAGACTTGGTCTTCCAATTTCATAGAACGACCACCTAACTGTCACTTGGTCAAAAACAGGATGTGGTCTTTATACAACTTTAATGTGGTCTTAATAGATATATAATATAGTCTTCTTGCAATATGCAGTTGGTCTTCGAATTTCAAAGATCGACCTAACTTTCACTTGGCCGAACACAGGATGTGCTCTTTATACAAGGTCAATATGGTCTTCAGAGATATATAGTGTACTCATCTTGCAATATAGACTTGGTCTTCCAATTTCAAAGAACGACCACCTAACTGTCACTTGGTCAAAAACAGGATGTGGTCTTTATACAACTTCAATGTGGTCTTAATAGACATATAATATAGTCTTCTTGCAATATGTAGTTGGTCTTCGAATTTCAAAGATCGACCTAACTTTCACTTGGCCAAAAACAGGATGTGCTCTTTATACAAGGTCAATATGGTCTTCAGAGATATATAATGTTATCCTCTTGCAATATAGACTTGGTCTTCCAATTTCAAAGAACGACCACCTAACTTTCACTTCGCAAAAAACAGGATGTGCTCTTTATACAAATTAAATGTGGTGTTTAGACATATGTAATTTAGGCTTTTTCCAATGTGGACATGGTCTTCCTCTTTCAAATAACGACCACCTAACTTTTCACCCTCATCACTTGGCCAAAAAAGGATGTGCTGGTTATACAAATTGAATGTGGTCTAAACAGGAATCTAATGTACTCTTATTCCAATATGGACTTGGTCTTCATCTTTCAAAGAACGACCACCTAACTTCTCACCCTCATCACTTGGCCAAAAAAAGGAAGTGCTTGTTATACAAATATAATGTGGTCCATCGATGTATATGATGTAGTGTTATTGCAAATGTCTTCGTCTTGAAAGTACCACCAACTAACGATCAACGCTTACGAGTTGGCCACAAATTGCACGTGCTATATCTAAATTTAGAATGTGGTGTACAAAGAAATAATGTCTACTCGTTTTTCAATATGGAGTTGGTCTTTGTCGTTAAAGAACGACCACCTAACTTTGCACCGTTGCCAAAAATATGATGTGCTCTGTATACAACAAACATGTGCTCCACAGAGATTTAAAGTGTAGTCTTTTAACAAGATGGAATTTGCCCAAAAATAAACTTGAGGTTGAACGGAGGATAGGTCCAATTGCGGAGACGGAAAAATCCAACAAAAATACATAATCAGATTGCTGTCAACGAAATTTTATGAAACATAATACGTAATCCGGACGTAATAATTTAAACCGAATATGGCAACAAACTACGTACCCCGTACATAATAAGTTGAGCGTAATGGCCCACCAAAATACATAATCCTAAAGCTTCAGTGCCTATTCGTCATCGGGATAATCTGACAGTTCGTTATCGGTTGCGTATTGCGGATCCCTCTTTATTGTTTTAATTGTTTCATATGGGTCTGAGCTGTCCCTTTCAGCAGCCCGCACAGCCTTTATTATCAATCCTTGATGAATTAGTCGCTTGCACATAGCATTAATCTCCAACTCCAGCCTTTCGCAAACGTCGTCGTGGAGACGGTTTGGCCTTCGCCCATCTATCATTTCTGCAGATCGTGCTTTAGGCACTTGTAGTAGGTACTTACGACATTTTGCCTCCAACTTGTTCCTCCGTTCAAACATTAGAGGCCAGGTAAGTAACGCAGCAGCATCACCCTCAAACGAAGATTGGTTCCAATGTAGTATGAAAAATGAATCTTCAGTTGCATCATACTGCAATGTAGGCTCGATAAACGTTCGTTTCCCCCGCCTGTCGTATAAACCAAGGGTGTAGTCTAATCTCGGGAGGCGGCGTTGATCTTCATGTCGACCTACCGCCGCCGGTGGTGGTTCCGTACTAGGCCTGCGCCATTTCCGAAATGAGTTGCGCGACATCACCCCGCGGTACCCGCGCATGTGGATAACTGGCAAATCATCACGAGTTGTTGCTTTGTGATGGGCCAACCAATCATCCAAACGGGGAAGCTGAATTTCTGGAGGGCCGTCATTGTGACCTCCGTCAATCTGTCTTCGTAGCACCATTGGCAGTTGAAGGGATAGGAAAATAAATGGTGTGTCATTTAATCAACTACTTTGACTGTTTTTGGGTTCGTACAAGCGATTTTGTTGGCGCTTCACTGGTGGGTGTGCAAGAAGGCAGATTTGTGAAGCCGGTTTGTCGGCATTGTTTTATTTATTGTTTACCTGTAGTCCTATTCGCTTCCCGGTTAACAAATTGTATGGTTAATAAGGCAGGGGATGATGTCAAAAGCTACTGAAAGACAAAGAGTAGTGTAGTATTTAATTAGGTTACTCAGTAAACTGAAAAGGTATATATGTTATAAAATTCAACAAATATATAATTTTCCAGACATGAATAATCAAGATATATTTATTAATGAAATATAATAACTGGAGGGGAAAAACCCCAAAGGGATACAACTTATTTCTCTCTTCTCTCTGCTCTCTTTTTGTTCTTTTCACACTACATACATTTATACACTACATTTGCAGACAAGTTGGTGTGGCCCTCTCTCTCTATATTTCCATTTCACATGGCAAGCATCCCCACATGGGCTGCCAAACTTTTCACATTAGCCCACATACGCCTGTCATATTCGTCTTCAAAGTCCTGCCAAAATTCCAAAGGATATGATCCTATCAGATTTGGGAAGACAAATCCTCCACATGGTCCAAAGGCTCATTTAATAGGATGGGAGCCACCATGGGCCCAATACTGAACATTGCATTATTGGAGGATTTGTGCAGTCTTCATTTCACATGGCAAGCATCCCCACATGGGCTGCCAAACTTTCCACATTAGCCCACATACGCCTGTCATATTCATCTTCAAAGTCCTGCCAAAATTCCAAAGGATATGATCCTATCAGATTTGGGAAGACAAATCCTCCACATGGTCCAAAGGCTCATTTAATAGGATGGGAGCCACCATGGGCCCAATACTGAACATTGCATTATTGGAGGATTTGTGCAGTCTTAATTAATTCTTGGTTACAACTTATGTTGCCAACCGGTCGTCAACCCGTTGACCCTCTCAGAAAGACAAAGAGTATACAACATAAAAGTGGTCAAAAGAGATATCTATATAGTCTTATTGCAATATGGACGTGCTCTTATTCTTCCAAACAACACCACCTAACTCTTCACCCTTAAATGTGGTAAAAAATTGGATGTGCTCCTTATACAACTTGAATGTGGTCCAAACAGATATCTATATAGTCTTACTGCAATATGGACTTGGTCTTCGTCTTTCAGAGCAAACCACCTAACTCTTCACCCTTACATGTGGTACAAAATAGGATGTGCTCCTTATACAACTTGAATGGAAAGGGAGAGAAAAAAAAAGGAAATGGAAAGGGACTCCATAGTGGATGGGGCTCAAATAATAAGGTCGATACCTTGGCTGCAACAAATGTTACCCCGCCAACGTATCGACCTTAATTAATAACTTAAATCATTCATCATTGCCCTAGCCAACAAGTCAAACCCTAAAATTAATTGATGCATTTGGTGTAGCACAATTTCACCTGCAGGAACAAGTAGGTCAAAACTACTGACTGCCATGTGGCTCACAAAACTATCATCATTTTTGGAACCTTATAACTGCCAATTCAACAACACCACAGCCTGCAAACAAGAGCAGCAGCAATGTAATGCACAAAACTGGAGGTCAAAGTCACACACTGATCTGCACTTGCAATCCCATGCATAACAGTCGAAAGACACAAAAACAAACTGCACTGTCCAAGTAACCCATGCCACACACACACCCTTTAAGAAAATGAACCCTCCAAACACTGTTCAACATAGTTAACAGCCCTGAAACCATCATTATAAGTAATGCAATGTGTCTCAGATAAATTTCATCATAGACAATACCAAGTACCGAAAAGCATTAGAGCCCCGGCTGCAGTTGCCATACTATCCATACGCGCTTTTCAAGCGATTCGCCCTCAAAGAACGACCACCTAACAGTCCCTGTTTGGGCATAGCAATAACCCAAAACAAACTACAGTTCAGACAAAGTAGTTTGGACACAGCAGTAACAATTAAGACAATACTGAATGCCAAACCAACATTTCAGTATGGCGACCTATTTTTTTTTTATGCTGTTCTGTGGCTTCCTATTCAGAAAACCAATGCAAAGCCTACCTGTCATGCACTTTTTCTGCACTTTGCAGACACACACTGGTGATAGTCCAGTGCAGAAATAGAAGCACTAACAAACCAAGGTACGTGCAGAAATACGGCAACTCCACACACACACATTGTACTCATGGCTGTCTAACGATATGCAATTAGTCAATATTTGGCTCAGATTAACACCTTTTCGAAGCACTTGAAGGCTGCAACATTAGTTGCCAATTGGCCATCTAATGTTACCCTGCCTAAGTGCGAAATGTGTGTTATAGGGAAACATTCATCATAGCCAATACGTAATGGAAAATGATCCAACCCACAAACTAAAACATGTTAAACTCTTCACCCTTCGCACACATGGCTGCAAGTATGACAATGGTAGAGAATTTTCAGAATAGCTATAGCAGAAACCAACTCAGTTGGAGCATTTCCCGAATTTCCAAGTTTTGCAATGCACATACAAACTAAGAACAGCGTCAAAGAATACAAGGAACAATATTCCCTCCCCTCAACAGGTCCAAACCAATAACCAAGCAGTTGACTGTACCACAAACCAGCACTTACAACCACGTACTATCATCTGGAAAAATAATGCACTGACTATCTTAGTCTAGTCGAAATAGAAAGACAAAGTTAGTGGACTAAAAAACAGATTAAATATCCAAAAGACAAAACCAGTTCATAAGGAATCCAGTACACCCCAACAGTAGTGCTCATTGAATAGTCAGATTTCATTCCGTATTCAGTTATGAAAAAGCATGTCCAACCTTCATGACGAATGCAAGGGTACCCGGTAAATTTTATCTGCACTTCAGCAGTACATCTTCTCGGCTTTTGTTGTGCGGGGATAATATAAACCGTACGAGTAGCCTCCTTCGCATATCAATACCCATGTTAGCCTGTATAGTTCAACATTTGTGAATAGCTTACACATATTTGTCATGTGCACATGGTTGATGGAAATTGTTCCGGAAGTTCTTACCTCTACTTCACGTGTATTCATCCTTCCCCCAGTCCAGTGCTCCATAAACCTTAGGGTGTAAAACCCACAGTCGACCCTGCACCCACATAAGTGTGTCCCATTCATAATAATGCAAAGATTATATGGGATATGGAAAGCAACTGTAGGCACTCACAAGTTATTTTGCTGTGGGACATCTGCTTGTTTGATAACCCAATTCGTCCATGGGTATTCCATTCGATCGTGTGTCCGCTTCAAAACACTAAAGAGCGCCGCTACCTGAGCAGAAAAAAAGAGTCCATTACAAAGTGCTTCAACAATCATGTCTCCTACATTTTTGGGCGAAAACCATTGGTTTGGGATAATCAAACAATAAACATGTGCTTACCACTTCCGCAATCGCAATGGTCTTTTCTTCACTTTTCTGGTTCATCGAATCAAGGACATCAATACGCTTCTCAACCAGGTTTATGACAACACAAAACCAATGCTCGCATGTGGCCAAGAAAATGGGAAGAAACAACTGCAATCCACAATGAATTTGAAATCAGTATAGGGCCCAACCATATAAATTAGCATTTATAATTTAAGAAGATTAATAAATAAAACGTAAGACTTGCCAAATTGCACATCGTGACATCATATCCAAGAATGTTTGGATCAACTCTATCATTCACGACATTCTGCTTCTTTAAATTCCGTAAATTTCGCAAATTTCCCTACATTGGATGGAAACATGGTCTAAAGTTCCACAAATTTAAGTAAATGAAGAAGTGAAGAACTTTGATGTAACGTATCCTTTTCAAAATACCACAAATGTGGTTGAGAACATGTGGCGTGTCGGAATGGGGACTCCGTTCTTTGTTGAAGCCTTCCTTTTTTCTTCTTTCATCAACCAAACAATAATGCTATCCATGACCTGATAAAAAATGGGTAAAAATAAAAAACACGACATGAATACATGTACACAAAAGCAATGTGGGAAAAAATGAGAAATTAGATTCGTGGGCCAAAAATGGGCGAGTTATCCAATTACCAAGAAAACTACTAGGGGGTCATGTACCCCATGCTTAATCGTTATTGTTTTTTGGGGTGGACCGATGATCGTATTAGACGTGGCTCATTTTTAACCAAAGAAGCCTGTGTATGAATGATAGGGGTTAAATTTACTTCGGCACATAGCTACTTGCGGGCGGGGGGGTAGGTTATCGTGGAGAAGTTGTACACACCTTTCCATATGAAGTGCACAAAAGTAGAAGTAGGAAATTATTTACCAAATTCGTCATGCGACCCCTTTCTTTGAACACATTATGCAAATCAGTCCGCGATGGGTTGAACATCATGCCATCCATACTCACAATACCCTTCCTGCAAGTATGAACATACACGTAATTATTTACTTATACGTTCATCACAGAATCTAACAAACCACGGAGACTGCTTGTCCAAGTTAGTCGTCATACATATCTTCCTTCTTCCGAGCTGGTTTCATAACGAAGTTAATCAATTGAAGTTCTTCTTTTGTGAACTTCGAATCTTTCACCTCCGGTTCAGCCACATATGGCGTCCTTGTAGCTTTACTTGCTTTGATTGTCCTGTTACCTCGTTTCTTTGATGGTCTCGTCAAAGCACGTTCTTCTACAACCCCTTTAGCATCCACTTGTATTTCTAACTGAACTGGTTCACCTTCTCTGTCGACTTTCCCTTGCATCTCCCCCACGACTTCCTGTTGCACTTGTTCAATGTCGATGTTGAGTTTGTGCTGGTCAAATGGTACCCCCGATAGACTTCCACATTTTTCCATTCTGGAGGTGTGTACAACATCATTTGTCAGGTGGTCAGGGGTGGAAAATGGCCTGTCACAATCATTCTGGACATTTTGAAAACCGGTTATCCTATCCTCTTCCATTTCATTTATAACAACCCCTTTCGTCGCCTTCTTCGGAGTAGATATGGAACTTGACGGAATTCCATGAGAAGCATAATCGTCAAAAGGACTGTCCATGTCCCTCACCTCCTTCCCTTTTGACATATTTTTTTGGCGTGTCGTTTCAGAAACACGAGCCATCAACGAAGCATCCATGATGATGATATGTTGCATTTGAACTATAAATGATTTCTGCAGATCATGAAAAGCCTTTTGCGCATCCTATTAACATAAGGTCAAGTAAAAGTTACACATTGACATGACATAAAGGGTTAATTGGACATAACGAGATGAGGTTTTCTCACCGGGTGCAATAAACGAGGCTGAGGAAATTGACCGGAAATGGGATCTACCAAGTCCAAATTCTCCTCCTTGGCAATTCGTTCCATTATAAGATTCGTCGTCCATGACTGAATCAATGGAACACCAAGAGAACCAACATTCATTCCCATGTCCTCCTTATCAAAGTATATAAGCTGCAAAGGAAAAGGCAAAATTTCAGATTTTTGAGGAAATAATTTGACAAAGGTGAAGACATATTTATGTTGAAGAAGAAAATGGAAGGTACATTACCAGTAAGAGCAACACACATCCAGAAACGCCAGGGGCATCCTTCTTCTCATCAACGTCCTTCATATCTCTATTCTTAAACTTTGTTATTACCTTGACCAACCAATCCAAGACAAACTGTGGCCATGCATATGACGAAATCTTCGTTAAATCATGCACTGCTGCATAAAACTTGGTGGAGGCCACATCTTTTGTCGTTGGACACAATAAAGCAGATAAGACAAACAAGACATATGAAGTCTGGAACTTCGCATCTGCTGCACCAGACTCAAAAACTTCCTTCATCATTCCAAAGGTTACCCCTCTCTTCAATTGTTCATCCTCTTTTGCGAACAAGGCCCGAATGTGTTCATAGTGGAAATCTTCACAATTAGTCGGAACCGGTACGGTTCCTAGGGGTAGCCCTAACTCCTTTCCAACATCAGCCGGCGTGATTGAATAGACTTTCATCCTCCCAAATTCTAAGGTCTTGTTCTTGGGGTTGAAGTGGTGAACCAATTTCGATATGAATTCACGTTTAAGAATTTCGCATTGAAGGGTCAGCATCGATCCAAAACCAACTATTTCAACAGCAGTTCTTTGCTCTTTGTTTAACGATTCATTTAGTTTAACCACTGCCTTCGGTGAACACCTACTCCGAAATACGGGCTGCACATGTAAATAATAAAACCATACATAAAAGGTTTCGATATGGTCGTAAGGGTTGAATATTTAATAGGACCATGATTCAGACACAAATAATAATTTCACCGTAATAATGAACTATATGAACAACCAAAAGTGTGAAGCCATACCAACGTACACGTCTTTTTCTTCTTGGGGACATTGTTCTTCTTGCGGGCCTTTCTTTGGTTGCCCAACTCCAAGAATGGTGCTCTCTCAGCATCAGACATATTCTTCCATGCTGCCGCAGCTGCTGAGCTATGCTGCATAGTTGACAGGAATATTTAGACCCATAACATGACATAAATAGTCCAAATTAAATTCTATAACCCAATGTTGTTTAACTGTACTCTTATGTACGCGTTAGAACCACAATAACTCTAACCTTTGAAACAAAAAACCTCGGACCAGTATGTGCCGTTCTTGCTCTTTTTAAATAGTCATCACTGCATTAGAAATCATACGAATTGTTGTGAAGCTCAACACCAGGTGGAATGTAACACATTGTCCACTTAACTACATTGGCATTAAACATAAGGCGGGAATGATTATGAGTACATTGGAAAGATTATCTCTGCATAGCATACTGAACTATGATGCTAACATCATATCAAGAAGGTGCATATAAACAACCCATGGTCAACTACTCACTATCGTTATGCAAAAGTGCCGACTATAGGAAGCACTGAATATGGTTGAAATCATACAAAATGTTGTGAATCTCAATACAAGGTGGAATTGAACACATTATCCACTTATGTACTTCAGTAGTAAACAAAAGGCGGGTAAGATTATCCACGTAAGACATTATAACTGCATTGGAATAACGATTTAAAATCCACATCCAAATTTGAAGTAATGGGGGAAAAATTGACATGGGATGAAAGTAAATTTTTTTGATGATTTTATCACATCTCGACAATGTGATAAGAAGAAGGTCACTGGGCAAGCCATTGTCGAATTAGCCTGCTGCATAGTACTGACGGTTATGGTCGCACCAAAAGGCTGCCTACGTATTCCATTTGGGAAATCAGACCATACGTAGTTCTTGTGTGTATTTTCAGCCCAATTAAATATGTCCCACCGTAGTTCAAATTTGGATGTGGAGTTGAGATCGTTCGTCCAATGCTTAAAAGGTTCTGAACATGTTTTACTTGCGAAATTGCGTGGGAATGCGATTTGGGATGGATGAAGATATTCCTAGTAATCTACTCCGGTAATCATTTCAGTAGTGAAATTATTACTTTATTTGTTCCACCAATATAGGCACGGAGGGCAATGGCCACTATGAGAGAGATTTGCAACCATGTTGCCCATACCTCAAACTTCTTCCCACGGGGTATTGGCCATAAGTAGAGGTCCAAAATGCTCAAGAGTAAAATGCTGAAATTAGAAAGCATGTAGCTCGGCCAAGAACATATTTCGAGGATCTAGTGGTTGAACTCGAACTTGATCATGGTTGGACTAATGATTGAGAAACGGACCCTGTTATTGTCTTGGGCCCACAAGCAATAACCCCTTCACAACAACCAAATCTTATTTGATGATAGTACACTCTGGCAACTGCAATTTCTCTGCCACATCCAATGCACATATGTAGTGCATACCTTGTGACCTTCTCCCACAGAGATGACCTTAAAAGGATGCGAACTTGGATCCCTAAGGTAATCCTCCCACAATTACCAAATTTCCGCAAATATATTACCATTTTAAGTACCATTGGTACGACTTCTCATATTCAATTGCACATAAAATAGCCAATTTAGCAATATCAATGTGCAAATGATTAAAGAAAATGTCGTACTAATTAAATGGCACTTGATGAAGCTATCTTGGTGGGAATGTGGTCATTGTGGGAGGATTACCTCAGGGATCCAAGTTGGCATCCTTTCAAGGTCATCTCTGTGGGAGAAGGTCACAAGGTATGCACTACATATGTGCATTGGATGTGGCAGAGAAATTGCAGTTGCCAGAGTGTACTATCATCAAATAAGATTTGGTTGTTGTGAAGGGGTTATTGCTTGTGGGCCCAAGACAATAACAAGGTCCGTTTCTCAATCATTAGTCCAAGCATGATCAAGTTCGAGTTCAACCACTCGATCCGCGAAATATGTTCTTGGCCGAGCTACATGCTTTCTAATTTCAGCATTTTACTCTCGAGCGTTTTGGACGTCCTATTATGGCCAATACCCCGTGGGAAGAAGTTTGAGGTATGGGCAACATGGTTGCAAATCTCTCTCATAGTGTCCATTGCCCTCCGTGCCTACAATGGTGGAACAATTAAACTAATAATTTCACTACTGAAATGATTACCGGATTAGATTAGTAGGATTATCTTCATCCATCCCTAATCGCATTCGCACGCAATTTCGCAACTAAAACATGTTCAGAACCTTTTAAGCATTGGACGAACGATCTCAACTCCACATCCAAATTTGAACTATGGCGGGGCATATTGAAAAGGGCGGAAAATACATTTTTTACATGAATTTTCAACTTCTCGACAATGTGCTAAGAAGAAGGGCACTGGGCTAGCCAATGTCCAATTATCCTGGAACATATTACTGACGATTATGGTCGCACCGAAAGGTTGCCTACGTATTCCATTAGGAAACACATACGTAGTTCTCGCATGTACCTCTATGATATATATAAACATCTCACCGTCAGTGGTGTGCAGTTGGCAAGGGAATGTTGAAAAGGGCTACGACTTTAATAAACTTCAATGAACTTTGCTCAGAGCAGTCAAAACAACGTACAGTCGAACAGTTCAATTGGAGGCACAAAGTGATGGCGATTAACTTACTGCGCAAAGATTTATGAATAAACCATTGTCTCTTTCTAACTTTATATGAAGCCCATTTATGTTGAAAAACTAAGCTTCATTGTTGGAAGAAAAATACAGTATTTAGTCTAAACATTGTACTCTGCTTCAGACAAGCAAGTTAGTCCTAAGTGAAAGTGAACCATCAAAATTGTTTGGTACGAAAGAGAAAATGACATCGACGTACAAGTACGAGTGTACTTGTAATGTAATTCAATGTAAGGGAGCTGAATGACGCAAGTAAGAAACAATTGTTGTTGAATATTTCCAAGGAAACCACCTACTCCGCAGTCAATATCATGGACATGGTTGCTAGCGTGAAGTGCAAGGTGCCTACTATAGATCCCATAAACTACTTTAATGAGAGCTACCATAGTGAACTATGAGGCGACCATCATACCAAACAGGTGCATATAAACAACCCATGCTCACATACTCACTAAAGCCATGCAAACATGCCAACTATAGTACTCACTGCATTTGAAATCGTACAAAATGTTGTTAAGCTCAATCGAAATTAGACATACGTACAGGAATAGTAGATACGAATTGCTGTTGGTACTTTCCATTTGTGCCTTCGTCCCACTACTACTCCCTTTTTCCATCCGCGATCGCTTTTGTCCTCTTTTCATCCTTGATTTACAAAAAATGAAATAAACTTTACGCAATTAAGAACCAGTAGTGGCAATATATTCTAAAGCCGTACATAATATTTATTAAAAGACACACAAATATAGAGATCAAGAAGATAATTAACTGATTTTAATAACTCGCAGGGTATTTTACTTGAATCAGAAGAGGAGCCATATATCAATGTTAGTGCTACTGGATGTCAGAAGGACAATGGAGTAGAGGAATCAGAACTTAGCTTTCAGACAAAAGCAGTAACAGTAAACGCTCTGTTTTTCACATTAGTAAGATACTAATCAAGCTCATTCGTAATCTAATTCAGTTCAAGGCCCAATGCAGAGTGGCTTTTTTCAGTAGCGCACATCATAATTCTAGAATGGCAGAGATATTTAAAAGAAAGTGAACAACAATGTCACCTGGAATCCCGCCTAACCCTGTTTAAATGAAATATTGGAATAACAAGAGTTGCGTTTAGAAGTCCAGCCACAGCAACCGCATCCGATATCTGTGTCGAAAAGGAGTAGTAAAGCACTTTCAGCACTTAAGAACACTTATTCATAATTGCAAAAGAAGATATTAGTAGAATCTCGGCTCCACTCCATACACTTATAGCACTGTCTTTCCTTTAACTGAAGCCAAAACTTATGCTCATGAAATGGAGAGAGAGAGAAGAGAGAGGCAGACATACAGATAATCGTTGTTGGTTCAAACCACCATTTGCTTCAATTATAAGGAAACCGTTTGACTTTTCCCCTTGCAGAACAAGGCAAACCAATAAGATAACCAAGAATAAAGCTAACTGCAAAGGTTAAACCTTGGTCCTCTAAATCTCTATCGAATGCTGGGAGGTCAAAGCCCTTTTTTTTGTGGATGACAGAAATCCAAGGTCACATGGCTGGTTTTTTTTAGTGTTCAAACCTATTGGAACACGCATTCCATCCTTCCCAACTTTGTGCCATAGCATTGAACAAATTCTTCGGATTTTTCTTTGCTTCGCTCTAATACCAATACTTCCACACACAAAGTTTCATGAGACATTAGTTGTAGACCTCATAAAGGGGGCCTTGGTATTAGAAGCATTGTTGGTTGAAATACCGCAGCCATGATGAAACGTACTTGATCTATATGCTGCGTGGGTGGGTGTGTTGATACAATTGTTCTGATGTGTATCCCCTTTGTTATATGGTCGACCATGGCAATGTGGGCATAATATTGTCATCCACCTTAATTGGAGAGGTATTCAACCAGATAAAGATAATGCTTGGAATGAACAAGTTTTGATAATCAGGTTTAAGGGGGATGATGTCAAAATAAACTTGATTGCCCACATTCAGAGCCTCCAAAGTGAATGACCTACTTCCTACAGGTCCCAACAGATTGAACGACACATCGATTCAAGCTACTAATGAGGTTTCTTAATTCACCTCCAATTTCAACTGGAAAATCAGCCTATGTGGACCTACCTACCGTATTCCCAAATATCGGGCTTTTTTTTTGTTCTGTGTTTTCTTTTGTTTTAGAGGCACCAACCAGGTTCTCACATCATTAATTTGTATGTGTGTGTGATTCAATCGCACCAACATAAAAAACGCCCAAAATTTATCAAGTAACAAACCCGGATGGTCGATTAAACAACTAAATTACACATAACAAGAACAACAACACAAAGAGGTAAATTCCAATGACTACATATAAAAACAAATACGCCTGCCATGTGCTTGAATTGTCGATACATGTGATATAGAGTACTTGATTGAGTACGGACCTAGGGTTTCGTTCCTTTTCGTTGCAGTTCCGTACGAGATCGACAATACTGACTTTTGTCGATGAGAGAGAGAGAGAGAGAGCTATGCATACCAGGAAGGGAATCGATTCAACTAACCTGATGAACTGGGAATGGAAATGTTAGAGCGTGGGCGATTGAAGGCAGCGTCTCCGGGGCAGATGATTCAAACAGATGCGAAGGAGGGAGTTGGGGAACAAGGTCGGCTCCTGAAGGAGGGAGTAGGTAGAAGTCTTCAGAGCGTGGGGAGCACAAAGGAGAGAACAGTCGGACCAAACCCTAGAGAGAGGGGAGGATGTGGTTCGTCTGTGGAGAACGGAAAAAGAGAAGAAAAAGAGAGAAGGGAAAAGGGAAAGGGATTGGAACGGTGCCGTCTTAACAAAGGGCATATTTGTCCAGTCTCATCATGCTTTTTACCCCATACCATGTATTGGTGATATTGTTTGCAGGTGCCATGTCTTGGTAATTTGGAGACTTGACACCATGAAAGTGGTGATTACCTCCGGTTGACACCACCTGCCTGTAATTTTCCCATTTTCTTTCAATTGCTAAAAGAAATTTTACATCTTTTAAGTAATTAATTAATTAACTCCATTGCTAGTAAATCGTGCCTCCGCCTTCGCCTTGCCTCCGTCTTTTTTATTTTATTGTGTGGAATTACAAATATAGTGTCTATTTACCGGAAATTTCCATGAAAACGACTATACGTCTATTGTCATTGCCTGTACCATTAAGTGTACCAATAAAACAAGACAACAGAAACTAGAATATTTGGGATTGGAAACAAGAAACATTAATAGGTTCTGTTCCGTTAAAATTTTATTTTTTAATACCTATTTTCTGTTTTACGAGACATATTATTTTCACATAATAAATATATCACCCTTAATTTAAAAAAATAAGTTCGTTTTTTCCGTATTTTTCCTTAGCGTAACGGAGACATACTCCTCGACCTTTGATGAGACGGACAATTAGTCACGTGCCCGACAACATCCGACCTGCCCTTCGTTTAATACGTGTGACTCTCACGTACGAGTCCCCCATTCCCTAGGGAAAGCAAACGAAAATTAAAATTTAATAAAAATAATTAGCCGCGTTCCGTTTCGACAGAGAGAGAGAGAGAGGAGAGAGAGAGAGAGCAGGAAATCGGTAAGGCAGCAGCGGAGAGATATGATGAAGAAGAAGAAAGGCCGTCCCTCTCTCTCTAACCTCCGTAAGCGCAACCTCGACCAACAACAACAAGAACAAGAAACCCTAATTCCTCCCAACCCTAATTTCAACACCCCCGGCAGCCGTCGATCTAAACCTAATACTAATAACCTCAACGGAATCTCCCCCGGTTCCGACTGGATTTCCGGCGACGACGACGACGACGAGCGCAAGGAGAAAAAGGTCAAACTCGTGGTCCGCCTTCCTTCTCTGTCCGTGAATTCGGCTTCTAAATCCAACGGCTCCGATTTGAACGCCGACGGTGATAAACCCCAGATCAATGACAGATCTGGCGACCTCTCCACTGCTGATCAGGTGAGGATTTACCGTCTGGATATATCCGTTAATTTCTTTTGGCGTCTTTAATAAATGTGATCATTGGGGTTTCTATTATTAGAAAATCGGCGCTTGTTTTATTTTTTCTATTTTGGAAAAAGTTTCTAGTGCGTCGATGCGGTTTAAATTCGTTGGGATTTCGCGCGTAATTCGAAGCTTCTTTATTGGTACCAAGATCTGGACCGAGCATTACTTGTGTTTTGACCGGTCAAGGCTTTTGGATATATACGTACACCACTATATACTTCTATTAATATATACTTCTATTAATAATAAATATACGGTATATATAGGTGTGTCTTTTTTTTCTTTTTTGGTGTAAGATTTTGAGATATATCTGGGTTTTAGTTTCCACTTTCTAAATGTAAACCCTTTACTGATGCACTTGCCCGGTGAGAGAAAGTAATTTCTTGTAAATTTTCTAATTTTTGCGTAGATGGTACGCCTTTAACCGGGGTGGAGAGTGCGCGTAAGCTGGCGGGACAACCCGACTGTTGAACCAAAAAAAGAAAAAAGATACAGTATTATTATAGTGCTTCATTCCTCGAATTCAATCGATCTCTATTTATGTGCACATAAATGTCTTGGAAAAAGTTTTAATTTGTCTGTACTCTGATATTCTCTGTTGTTTTGACGCGTACTTTCCCATCTGTCGCTGTTTATTTATCTACTTCTTGTGATCCTGTAACTTTCCTTTGATGAGTTCTGTTCAGTGATCTGTACGTATATAGTATCCCCCTCTGACCCAACCACTGGGTATTGGATTGGTTTCGTGCAGGTTGAAATGGATGAGAAAGCGACGGACATTCTACATGGTACCTTCAACCTCTCCATTCTTTTTGCAAAAGGCGGTGTTTTGGGGTATTTCAAGTAGTTATATTTAGTTCAATTTGCTTATGTGCTTTGTTTGTGGACAGGGTTGCCGTTGGAGTCTGGCCCCACACCAACTTTGCCAGAGAAAAAGTTGTTGGTGTTCATTCTTGACAGGCTTCAAAAGTGTGTATTTGACTATTTCCTTTTCGGGATTCATAGATTATTTTAATTTGTTTTTCGTTTACTGTTCCGTTTGGGTATTTATTGTAGAATTTTATTGGTTATTTGAACTCAACTGCAGGAAAGACACTCACGGGGTCTTCTCAGAGCCAGTTGATCCCAACGAGGTGCTTATAATGGAAATACGCTGTGATGATTGTGTTCTTAACTGTTACATTTCTCATGTTGGTACTTAAATATAGTTTTGATGCAGCTTCCTGATTACCATGAAATTATAGAGCACCCAATGGATTTTGGAACGGTGAGGAAGAAACTTGACAAGGGGCGTTATTCCAGCTTGGAGGAATTTGAGGTGGGTTATGGGCTGTATTCACTAATTCACTGGATGTTTGCTGTGTGTTGTGGCTGTGACACTGCATTTTGTATTGCTAGAAATATTGCCATGGAGTTACTTTATGGGTTGAATGCAGGATTTTACTGTTCTTGCGACAATGACCACTTCTTTCGTGCACAGAAATATGGGTTTGGGTGTTTCTATGCTTACTAAAAAGACATTAGATACTGATGCCATGAGGAATATGGTAACTAGAAACTAGATTTGGTAATTGGCACTGATATGTTGAGTGTGGTTCTTACCTAAGCCTAGCCAGAATATCATTAAGCACTTCTTTTGTGCTTTTGGAAGGTTAATTGTACAAATTACAAAAATGGGGACATTTGAGAACTCCATACAGCAGTCAGTAGTTGGTATTCAGGACAGATGGCCAATATCACTTGAGCATTATGTCCAACGATTATGGTGGAGTCTTTTGGTGTTTCGGGGAAATTAGTTACAAAAATTACAAAACCAGTGAAATTTGAGTATTTGTTTCTTGTAGCAAGTAGTTCTTTAGAAATGATTGCCAAGATCACTTAAGCATTGAAGGAGGAGGGATAAAAGAGTTATAGTTTCAAAGAAGGGACTTGTGATCGTAGGCATATTATCTGTTTAGTCGCATTAGAATCTTATTACCATCACTAAATTAGATTGTGGATTTATTTGAGTTCATGGATCCTCTTAGGTGTTTACTGATGGTAATGTGTGAACTGACTGAACTTAGGTTTTGTTGTGACTGGAGTTTAATGTGCAACATTTAAATTCAGACAGACGAACTGGTTATATTTCTATTATTACTTACAATAATATTAGGTTCTCGAACTTGAAAGATCTGAGGCTGTTGTATCTTCCATCTCTTCTTGTCCTCCTAAAACGATTCTTCATCATGAACCATCCCCTTGTGGTGTAAACTTGGTTATGTCAGGCTATGTTTCAACTATGTAAAATATTTTGATGATGGTTTTTAGGTTTCTGATCTCTATTCTATTCTGCAGGCAGATGTGTTTTTGATATGTTCAAATGCAATGCAGTATAATTCTCCAAATACCATTTACTTTCGACAGGTATGGCTTTGTTTGCACTCACTCCTAGGTTTGCAAATTTGCATATTCTTTCTAATGTTAGGATTTTTTATAGGCACGGTCCATACAGGAACTAGCAAAAAGGGACTTCGAAAATTTGAGACAAGTCAATGATGATGGTGTACCACAACCGAGAATAGTGAAGAGGGGCAGGCCACCTGGCAAGAATTTGAAGAAGCTTCTGGGAAATCCTTCATTTGATCGTGTTGCTCCTGAGTCTACCTCTGATGCAACTCTTGCTACTGTGGGAGATAATGCGACTGGGTCCAACTCTTACAATCTTAGAAAAGCACCTACTGTGTCATTGAGAGTTCGGTCCAATGATGAATTTTTGGGGGCCTCTCATCTATCACGCAATTATGAAAGTTACTCTGAATGGTTGTCTGAATTGAATAGTGAATTTCCAGGTTTGCAACTCTCATTACTGTCTTTTTATGTCTTGTGCACCATGCCTCCACTTGATTACTTTTTACTTAGATATCTGGCCTCTGTTTGTAGTTTTAAGCATTTGTGGATCCACTTTGCAGCTTCCGTTTTGAAGGCAGAGGCAAAACATGGGAAGAAACAAACTATTGTAGACGAGAACAGACGTGCCACCTACAGAGATTTCCATCCTTCAGCTTTTGGCCATAACCAATCTGCACTGACTACTCTCAATGGAAACACGAAGCAGTTAGTGCCGGTATGTATTTTTGCTGCGTTATTATCTTATTTGGATGCTAGTTGGTGGCTGGAAGCCTGGAATCGCTTTGTTGTATAACATATCAACGTACAAATATCAAGCACCATCATTCAAATGTCTCTTATCATTCAGTATTATCCTGTGTTTGGTTTTTGGGCGAGGGTGGAGACTGCTTTGTACTACCTATCCTCAGGCTTTGTTGTGCTTGGGAACTAGGAACCTTGCCTTTTTGCATTTGGTACAAAGCAATTTTATTATTTTGGATGAGTTCTGGGTTCAAGGCCAGCTGGTGCTTTCCACAAAACTATTTGGGCTAGTATTATTAACAGGAGGTGTGGAGAATATTTGGGCTGCAGTCTGCATTTGCATTATTATAATCTTTGGCAGAAGTTGAAGAATCTTGGTATTTACATTCTTGAAATAATCATGTATGGTGGGGTACTGGTTACGCTAGATAAGTATGTGTAAAAAGTGTGTGAAAGACTGAAAGTGTATATGGATATTTAAAAGGTCTCGAAGTATGTGAAATCTTTATTGAGATGCTATGTTTGTGTCTTACTTAAGTTGCGTAACCACTGCCATAGCAATACCTTTGATGATCGATGTCAGTGTAGTACATTTGAATGTTACGAGGATTTGGTTAAACTACCAGGATGCTTACTAATTTTTCAATACTGATCATGTCTATCCTAAAAAGTTATACGGAATTCTTTTTGGTACCCTGCTTGGATTTAGATTGTTGGGTCCATTTCCCAGTTTAAGGACATTAAGTCACTTAACACCCTATGTTATTTTTTTCCCTTTTGGGCCCTATACTATCAGGTGACCTGTGCATAACGTTTATTTCTACCATAATTCAGGTGGGTCTACATTCTGAGCATGGTTATGCAAGAAGCCTAGCTCGATTTGCTGCAAATCTTGGGCCGGTTGTTTGGACTATCGCTTCCAAGAAAATTGAGCGTGCTTTGCCAAGTGGAGAAAAGTATGGTCCTGGATGGGTGGGAGAATATGAGGCATTACCGCAGCCACGCTCTGCATTACATGAGCAGAATTCTTTGCCTTGCAGAGAAGAGACGGTTGAAGCTGCTAGTGTACAAGATTCAAATAACGAGTCAGCTTTATTGAGGAGTGGTACCGGTGAAATATCCCATAGATTACCCATCCAGACTCAGCAGAAACACATGCTTCACTCTAATCGGAATGGCTTCAATGGTGTGTCGGGTTACGGTCTTTCGTCTCAAATGGTACAAGCGAACTTATCCATACCCACTGGACGGTCTCAGTTGGATGAACTTTCCAGAAGCAAAAACGGGTTTTCAACTCCTCCAATGGTTCCAAACCATGTAATTTCAGAATCCAAGTTACCCGATAGTTCAAGAACTGCAAAATATGAAAATATTTCTGGGGTGCAAGCTTGGCAGGGATTGCCATTGCAACATAGACAGTACTCGTTTCCAGTTCAACCTGACCTGAATGTCAGGTTTCAGGCTCCCGGTTCACCGGGTTCTAGTTTCCGGAACGATTCTCCGCAGCAGCCAGATTTGGTATTGCAGCTGTGAGTTGAGATTTGGTATGGTTTCTTACTATTTGACTTGGGGACGATAGGAGAGAGGTTATGCAGCTTCTCGGAATAATTTATAAGTTGTATTCTCCCGTTTGTTTCGAGGTCATCATACCTTGATTTTGGGAGAAACCATGTACAGATTAATGTACCAATTTTTTTAAGTTCAAACCACAGAATCCTAATTCATGTCGAAAAAGAAAATCTTATTTGTAATCTATTTGAAGTAGTTTTACTGGGATGCTTTATTTTAGTTCTCTATATTAAAGGAAAGGAAAAGGCTGGAAACTATGGCGTCGATAATGTGAATGCGCTGCTCCTTTATGATTTTCAGAAGTTATTGAATCCGTTCGGAAAACAGAGCAATAATAAAGTGGGCATCTAATGAATTATTTTTTTTAGGGCGTTTTATCAGATTCTGAGATCTCCATCTCATAATAATCTTGTAATGGGTCGAGAAATCAAAAGGTCTCATAATCTTGTAATGGGTCGAGAAACCAAAAAGGGACGATTGTGTGGGTTTGTCTAATCATTAACTTTCGGATATCGAGCTTAGTCGAAGACTCGAGGTGGGATGTAAACGACTCCAATAATCGGTTGTTTGAGAAAATAATAGTAATGTTCGGTTGAGGAAAGAATTGTACTTAGAAAACACTCGTCATCATGGTTGCTATAACTTTGAGCGGGCGAAGAAGAAAGAAGTCAACAAAACCCCTAAACTAGTCCTTAAATGTCAGAAACAAGAAAACCAAAGAAAATGATGTGATGAGAGAACATATTAGGTGGGTGGAAACCATTGAACCTGCTCCTACCGAATTCTACTTCTTATGTTTCTTATTGAGTACGCAAATAGAAGAAGATTGAAAACTACATTTCCTTGATGGACAATTCTGTCGTCTAAACTCAGCAACTTTTAGAAAGGAGTAGTAGTTTAGTAACCAACCAACCAATCAATCAACTTAATACACCATCCACCCCTCGTAATGGAGTAAGTAATATAATTAATGAATCTGAGGTTTTAAATATATTCCATATGTGTTAGGATTAGAGCCGAGTGGTCGAGCACTAACTTGTTAAAAGTGTAACTTCTTTAAACTCGATTTGAAAACTTCACACGAGTTTCGAAAAAGATGTTAAAATTAAAACGATCTTTGTCCAGTCAGACACTCCACCAAGTATGATTATGAGGACATTCTCTCGTCTGTGTTATTTACCGTAATTGCAATGCCACGGAAGTACGGATACATGCAAAATGCATGTATGTGGATATATATATATGTGTTTTGAACCGTTTAAATTCTGAAGCACTATAAGTACTATATACAGTAGATGTGGGGCCTTCGTTCTGAACGTTTCGACACTTGGATTAATACTTTCGTCACGCATATTATTATTATTTTTCAAAATGTTTGTCGTATTCACGAGGCCATTCTCAGGGATTAACTGAGACGGGTCGCAACCAAAATTAACAAATACTACTAGTAAATGGGAACGTGCCAAAAGGTTGTGACCAAATACTACTAGTAAATGGGAACGTGCCAAAAGGTTGTGACCTTACTAACCCAAGGCATACCTATTATGTTTATCTACTCC
Source organism: Rhododendron molle (assembly GCA_025413875.1). Lineage (NCBI taxonomy): Eukaryota > Viridiplantae > Streptophyta > Magnoliopsida > Ericales > Ericaceae > Rhododendron > Rhododendron molle. Next base: position 3,646,369 of record CM046393.1, read on the forward strand.
CAACATTGTGGCACGGATTCTGGACATTTCTTAAAGAAACCACCAGATTCCTTCCGGACCAACCTTAGGCCTAACCCTAATGGTCTCTAATTCCAACACGTAAGGCACAACTCCGTCTCACTTGGGTGATTTAAATCGTTCATTTTGTAAATCTTAACTTACATATCATTGGCAGAAAAAGATAAGTTGACTATATTTTCCGAACAACTCAAAAAATCAAAAGTCTACAAACATCTTTAGTTTTTCCTCTTTCGCCACGAGATAGCGTTAGAATTAGTTTACGATCAGATTTCGACTCTCTCGATGACCTCAATCCTCCAACCTCACCCTTGAAATCAGTGGTACTTGTTATATTTCTTGAAGGGTTCCAACTTAAAACCAATTAACATTAGGTGGAGTAGCCTCATTTAACCAAGTTTGAGTGGCTTAATTAGATGAGCGACGTGAAATAAAGTCTAACACCCCCCCTTATGTGCAGCTCGGATGCATGTGGCGGTACGAATTGAGGAAACTAGAAAATTTGACTCGGGTGCAGGAGACTCGACCTAACTCTGATAAGATGTTAGATTTCTTAGAGGATTTTAACCTAAAATCAATTGGCTGCACCACCTAAGTTGGAAGTGTTTATCGATAATTTACATGGGAACTTAAAAGAATGGAAGGTTGGTAGAACACATTAGAGAGGACTACGGGCGGGCGTGAGTACCTGACCGCAGCCTGAACATGGAGATTGAAGCCAGATCACAACAGCTAACATTTATAGGTGATGAAGAGAAGAGCAGCTCCCCTGGCAATAGATAAAAGGCCTGATTTTGTGAACTCATTATTCGTTGCTTTACACTTGCAATTATTCGTGATCAACACCTCAACACACACATTATTCTATTCTCATGTGCTACATGTCCACACGGCGTTTTGCGATTGGTGGAACTACCGTAAACCGAATGAGTGGGTATGATTTTCTCAATAGTCAATGGTCTCTACAGCTCCATATATATAACAGTGAATTTTTTCCAAGATTAGGATTTAAGCCATAGGGAAAATCTGAGAAAGCTAGTCTGTACCACTTTTTCTTTTGTTCTATTGTTTCAACCAAAAAATATAAACCTGTCGCGAAAGGGGGACAACGTACTTTGTCGGCTGTAAACGAGCCGAGCCCATCTTTTTCGAGGTTGGCTTGAACCTTGACGAGCCGAGTTTAGTTATTTTGTAAATGAGCCTTCTTAATCGAGCCGAGCTTTTTGTCGGACGAGCCGATCTCCATTCGACTCGTTTACTAAATTAGCTGAAAACTCGAGTTTGAGCTCGCGAGCTGCTCGGTTCGTTTACGAGGCTATTGTCATTTATGCCCCCAAACGTACACTAACAAAAAGCCAAAAAAGAAGAGACGGCAAGAAGACAAGAAATTGTCTATGAGGTACCAATTTATATTATTTGTCTGAGTGCATGAAAGAAGTTGAAACAAAAAATTCCCACCCATTTATCCAATCTATACCCTTTTGTTCAAATAAAAACCGTGCCCCAAAAATGGCTCTAACAATTTCAACGTGCTAGCTAGCTCAACTTTCTTGCAATCCATTACGGTACCCGGATGACAAACCAAACCCGAACCACGCCCGGGTCAAATCCCTCAACCGGTTATCGTACACCTCACAGAACTTCCCGGCCCACCCGTATGGCTCGACAGGCGCATAGCCCAACCCGGGTGTCCTATCCTTGGATGCCGGGTTCACCGCTTGCGTCCAATCCGCCACGTAAGCCGAAACCCGCCTCCGAAACTTGGTCTTGAACTCGACCCAAGCCTGGTACTTGTAATGGTTCACAACCGCGTCTCCGATTCTCAATTTCTTGCCTTTATACCCTTGCTTCAACCGAAAATGATGAATCACGTTAAGCAAAGACTCATCAATCGCATCCAACAGCACTATCGACTTGTGCCTATTTTCGTCCCTCCTTCGACAATTATAACCCTGGATAACTCCTTTTCTCGGGTTCGATTTCCGGTTCGACGGTCCAAACTCGTAACAACTAATCAAAATCTGCCCAATCGACGACTCCTCTGATTTCGGCAATAGAGCTCGTAACATTTCTCGCGACGGACTCAACGAATTTAGCCACGATCGAGAGTAGATAAACTCGTCGACATCGATGAACGTGACCCATTTGCACGTGTCTTTCGCGCGTAGGGCGCAATGAGAGAATCCCGATTCTTGCGTCTTGGCCCAAACCCAAAACGTCGTCGTCACGTCGTACCCCGATTGGATTAAATCCTCGACGACCCTATCCAATTCATCGTCGCTCCCGTTGTCGTACAGTATGAACCGTTCGACCCCAATGGCAGAGTGGTAAATCACCCACTCTCTCAAGAACTTGGCTACGTTGTACACCATTGTGCACGCGCATAGTAGAGATTTCGGCTGCTTTATCGCTATCTTGGGCGGGGGAGTGTAGTACGCAACGGAGGGAACCACGCGATTCTGTTCCGAAATCTCGAGTGAGATTTTGATTCGTTCTTCTCCGCCAGGTATGGAAAGGGCCGTCAGTTTCGGGATACGACAGCGGAATACTTCTTGGACAGAGGAGGTGACGGCGGTTTTGACGCCGTTGATCACGTCGTCGCCGAAAACGCAGGCGAAGTCGCTCGACGATCGGCTCGAGCCTTGGCGATGGTTGAGGCCCTTGACGAACAAGACGACGTCGTCTTCTGTCGTTATCGAGTCGTACACGAGGAAGTTCCACCGGAGAAGCTCCGGCACCGATGATTTAATCACTGGTAGATTATTTTTCTCCGGGGAATTCAGAACAGGCTGGGGAAAAGGAAACCGGCGCCGGAGTCTCGCCGGGAAATCGCACTTGAAGGTTGTTCTGTAAGGAGAAGAGAGGAATCCAGAAGGTCTTGCCGTAGAGGAAATGTTGTTGGGAAAGAGACAGGTGAGGCGGGCGGCGGACGGCGGTGGGGGAGACTCCGGCGGGAGGACGACTAGGATTTCCCAGGCCGGGAGAAGGATCGAGACGGCGGGGGTGGATTCCTTGAGGGAGGTGACGTGACGGGTACTCTTGTAGTGATCGACTTCTTGTTCTTGAAGTTGTAGTCGTTTGTGTTCCGAAAGTGCGAGGTTGGGGTTGGTTTGGAGGTAGAGAGGGAGCGGCGGTGCAAGGAGGCCTTCGGTGGCGATTGACGGTGGGTGGCGTAAGAGGTGGTGGTAGATTGTATTCAAGAACACGAACGACGCCGCCACGGCGATCAAGGCCGTGCGAAGTATTCGCGCCATGGATTCTTCAATTCAGAGAGAGAGAGAGAGAGAGAGATAGAGGATTTCTGTATGGGGTTTATTCAGAGGCGGCTTTCATTTTTTTTTTTGGGTAAATGAGGTGGCTTTCTTGTCAAATACTAGCATATCATAGATTTTTGGAAAGGCTAAGGTTTGAGAAATTTTTCGGTGCCGGGCAGTACCATGTGGTGCCCGTTTGGTGAATCCGAATCATTTATTTTGGTTTTGGAACTGTTCAAATTTGGGGAAAGAAAGAAGAGAGAGAGTGTGTTTCAATCTAGGCTGTTTAATACACTTTTGAACGGCTCAGATGTGCCCGTTTAGGCATCACATTAGCCTGGTGACATGGTATCACTGGCACTGAAAAATTTCTCAAGGTTTAGATTACCAAAAACTCTAAAATCAATTTCTTATTTACATGCGTGTTTATGGGGAAATTTTTTTTAGTGCCTGGTGGGTATCTCGTGGTGTCCGCTCGACCCATCCGAACCGTTCATTATATTTTTGGAAGGCTCAAATTTGGAGAGAAAATGTTAGAATGAGAGGAGAGTAGAAATTTCAATCCAAACCATCTAAAATTGTATTGGACGACCCAAATATACCGAGTGAATACCACGTGAGATATACCCATCTTGACACCAATAAATTTCTCGGAATACGGGGAGCATACGAGGAGTTGGATGGCTGATTAAGAGAAAATTAAAAAAATAAATGAGGAGGTTATTTTTACTAGTATTTGTTTACTTTGTTGGCGTGTCATTTCCGCTTAGTTGGGAATCGGCGTGACAGGTCATTGTGGTGCTTTCGCTTTTTCTCAGTTTCTAAAATGTTATTCCGGTGACACGTGTGCTCCAACACTACACACCTAATCCACACTTTGTTACCGATCCCTAATAGCGACTGTACCGATTCGGCATATGTGTGGTGAGAAAATCTTCTTTATAGAGGTGCTGTAAACACTGTAAACAAGTGTTTACAGTACCTTAATTGTGATCGTTGAAAAGTGTTTTGGACGGTTAAGATATGACCGGTCATAATTGAAAACGAATCTCAGCCATTGATCGCGCGAATAGACGACTGAGATTGCGCTGTTTTGTTAACAGATTGTTCACGGAGCCTCCGCAAAAAAGACTTATCTCAAACCAAACATGCATGTACCTGCCGACTTTGCATGAAACAATTACGAGAGACACCTAGATTGACTGAAAATTACTCAAATCCAGAATACTTTTTGTTGTTCTTTTTCATCTTAACTATTAAAGGCGATCATACATTCCGAACACCCTTTCCACTTCTCTGTTACTCTTTACAGCCTCTTTAGATGGGGGGTTTTCAAAAGAAAAGAAAACAAATCGAGAGAAAGAGCATTCTCTCCCATGTTTGGATGGCCATAGAGGTGAGAAAGGATGAGAGAATATGAGAATCAAGAACCCCTTAACGAGTTATTTTTTGTTTCTCGTCAAAAGTTGTGAGATTCGGAGAGAACGAGAAAGGAGAAGTATGCAAATAAGATGATGAGAAAGCCTAATCCTTTCTTTTATTTTCTCATGATCGAGTAAATAAAACCTTAACCCTTCCGTTTCTTTTCTCACCTGGCTAGGCTTCGTTTCAGAACACTTTCTTAAAAAATAAGTACTTATTTCATATTTTCAAACTCAAAAATAATATAAATGAAAAATAAATTTTCTATTTTTTTTTTACACCGTATTAAAGATCTCAATGAGATCTATCAAACAAGATCCATATTGATAGGAAAAATTATTTACGTAAGCACATAATTTTTGAATTTAAAATTACTTTTTTAAAAAATAAGGATTTATTTCCCTTTTGGAAACGGGAGTAGCCAAAAGGGGCAGTTAGTCTTTCCCTCCCATAATTTTAGTTAATAAAATTGATGTGGATCAAATCGAGCGATTATTATTACTCCTACTTTTTTGCACAAGATATTTTTGCTTGCTTAAGTTAATAAATTGATGTGGACATAATCGAGCAATTAATACACTCGGGGTCGGAGCTTGAATATCTACATAATTTCCTGGATTTTCTTAGGATTAGTCAAAGTTCTATCGATCTCCAGTTTGACAGGTTTACATTAGATTATGCCAACTTAAGAATTGATTACTCTTATCCAACTGTAAATCTTCTCCTTGGAAAATGAAGTCACTGCCTCTCTCTCTCTCTCTCTCTCTCTCTCTCTCTCATTGAGATTTGAGACATTAAACTCTCTCTCATTGAGATTTGAGACATTAATTTTTTGACGAACAACTATGAGGATTTCTTTAATACCATATATTACTGTAATTGGGGTCCAAATTAAGTGTATCGAATCTAGATTGTTCTTGTTAGGTCGTCATGTTTGAATCTAACGGAGGCTAAAATATTTCAAACCTTTAAGGTCACTGAAAAATTTGGCAGATCGTTAATTTCAAAACTCCGAATCAGCTAAAACGCGCGAGCACGTACGGGACCAGACATCCAGTTATTAGAAAAAAGCAAAAGAAAGGAAGGTGCCTGGATTGCTTAACCTAATAAGTCGAAGCTGTGTAAAAAGAGGAAGGCGGGCCATGGCTTTACAGCAAAAACTGGCCACACACTTTCTTTAGCGTATGGTTTTATACTTCAACAGCACACAAAGTTTTATTCCTAGGAACGATATTCTATTTCCATATCTCACTCTGCCTACAAAAAAAAATGTTGATTTTATCCTTTAATTGCTTCAAAAGTTAGTTCACATGTTACTTCAATCCACTAATATTTAGCATTTCAACGGAACATGTTTACTCAATCCAATAATATTTAGCATTTCCATACGTTTGCACTTTGCGCTTTAGATTTGCATCGTCAAAGGCAAACGGGAGGAGAAAATAAGAACGAAACAATCTGCACTTAAAAATGCTTTCCTCGCGTCGAATCTGATAGTATTTTTCAGTGTATCATTTTGGTTATAACAATGCCAAAAAAAAAGAATGTGCGCGAGCCCGAGGCCAGTGAGATTCCTCTATATTTTTGAAACAACCGTCTTATTGTAGAGAGAGAGAGAGAGAGAGAGAGAGAGAGCAGATAGCGATTTGTCAGTTTTAATTTGCTCTCACTTAGCACTTGGTTGGGTGTTGTCCAAAAAAACATTTTGTTTCTCCTACCCAGATTGTATATTCGGGTTCACTCCAATTCGGTGTTTGTCAATTGGGGATCCGGACCATCATATCCCACCCCCACCCCACCTAAGAAAACTCGGTCTCCAGACTCTCCACCCATCACTAGTTATTTACGAATATGCCGTTCAAACGAAAATAACTTTATTATTTGCCAAAAAAAATATCAGTATCCATCTATATCTCCTATCCTAAGTAAATCCCATATGACTAACCATATATCCCCGCACAGTGATCCCCATTCTACAATACGTATGTCTTTCTTATTATATCCCCGTACGTGCAATCCCAAAACTTATCCCGCTAACAAATGAAACTTGTCCCGCTAACAAACGGACCGGAAGGGATTAAATGTATACCAAAGAAGAAGAAGAAGAAGAAGAAGAAGAAGAAACCGATTCGGCAAAAAGGTCCAATCCAGACCCCTGATAGGCTCCAAGCTCACATAATTGATTATACAAAAAGATTAGACCAAAATGAGCGGTGATAATTACTCCAGATTAGATGACTTGTATGGCACCAGAACGTAACTTGGATCAACCTGGGCTTGGCCCATTGGACCCTGAATCCACTCAGTTCACTCCACATCTTGACAACAGTACTGGAGCCCGTTTCAAAATTATTACTGACTACAAATTATAGGCCCGTAAAAGGAAAACATAATTATATCTCTCTTGGTCCTTTTGCTTCTCCCCGAGATAGGGTAATCGGGTTTTGCTCATGAACTTTGCCCGCCGTATGGACTATGCGATTAAAATTCTAGTTCCTTTCAACGTAGATGAAATCCTAGCTCGTGCTGCACGTACTTAAGCGGATTGAAGGCAGAGTTCGACAGAGTCTCTTTGTATAAAATCTTACGTCTGTCTCGTTTTGTGTGGGCTTTTGTCGTGGTCGGTCTTCTGTTTTCTTTCTTTGATCTTGACTTTGTTGCATGGTAAGCCTGGAGAGACCAACTATTATCTTTTTCGCAATTTCTTTTTTTCATAATTTTATCAACCAACTCTAAAAAGCATGTGCCTTGTTTCCAATGAGGAACTGTGCTCTATGGTTTTGAAGATTCGATTACAAACACCAACTTACAAAGAGATTGGGTTGTCAAGGAACTTGCGTACAAGGCCGAAGCCCGTCCGGTTTTAGCAGATTGGGCTTTGGAAATGTTCCAACAAAGAAAGAAAAAGGCCGTCCGAACGATATGCAGTTGGAGGTTTGGACACAACGCCATTTGTTTGTGCTTGTAGATGGTCAGTAAATAAACAAAATAATACTCTCTCCGTTCCACTTTGTTGCGTCCGTTTCCCTTTTGGGATGTTGTTTGTCTATTTTTCGCTCTTAGTCGATGATCGACTACAAATCGTGTGAGTGCTGGAATGTGGATGGAGTTTGGTTCCTCGCCGTATTTCAGGACTTCTCTGGAAGCAAACTTAATGAAGTGAATGAAGATGGAAGAAAAGTAACAAAATGGACTTTATTACTTCTCACAGTAGAAGTCAGTCGACTACAACAAATAGCCGAGTAGATGGTTTAAGTTACAAGCTACTTCTAGTGCAGGAAAAGTAAAGTCCAGATAAAAAGTAAAAGCCTTTGGGCGATTGAGTGGGGGGGGGGGTCCTCAAATTGTCTTCACTTCTCGTATTTATAGGCTTCACTTCGACTTGAAATTCAAACTCGGCTGAATTCCCTCCATTAATTTGAATCAAGCGGTTACTTCCTTTGTACTTGCTCCATGATCTGTATAAGGCAGTTACTTTGACAGAAAATTCCGTCATTTGCTTCATCTCAACTGCCTCTTCCCATGATCTACATGTGTTTCACTTGTCTTTTATCCAATTGCCACGCATCCAATTACCACGCATCCAATCAAGCGGTTACTTTTTTGACTAGTTGATCAATCCATTTGATACTTCATCATTATCAAGCTATAATCAAATTAGCTCATTAACCATTGCCACATGTCATTATTTAGCCCAGTCGATTAGTGATGACTATCTTGCTAAGATATGGTGTAAACAATGCCCCCCCTATTTACTTGAGTTAAGGATTAACTTTGGTAAATATTTCTCTTACTTTTAAATCACCCATTTGTCGATATCGACGGGTGGTAACCTTTTACAACGTAAACATTTATGCCCCCCAACTCCCGAAGAGGTTTAGATAAATTTTATACCAACCCTTTCATTTTTCGACTGATATCACAAAGCCTTCAAGGCTTAATAACCACTGTGGAGAATAACATGGCTCTGTCGACTGTTCCCTTGACGGAAACTTTGGTCGAATCGTCTGCCTTCGACTGTACAAAAGCATGGAGCCGTATCTAGACATTTTTTATCTATCAAGCGGTTACACGGTGTTTTTGGGAGCCAAAAACAGTTTACCCATCAACTCCACTGCTTTCTCGTGAATCATCGTATAATGAGGCCATTATGGCAGTCGATTTGGCCTTATTAATTTCCTTCTAGAAACTGCAAGCAGTTGCCTTACTTCTTGGGTCATTTTGGACATACGTGGCCTTACCAATAAGCCATTCCTAAAGAAACAATTTCTTTCCTAACCCTGAATTAGGCACTCATGAAGGATTTATGCCATGAGTCTTAATCAAGTACAAGCATTTGTTTACTTAATTTCTCCCCCAACATTTGATAAAGAAATGGCCAAAACACGCGCGTAACCAACGACAAACATTCCCTTGATCAAATTACGGGAGTTGAGATTCTTTCGATAAAGAAAAGGCCAAAACATGCGCGTAGCCAACGACAAATATTCCCTTTATCGAATTCATCCGAGATTTCGGAAAACAAAGTTGAAACAAGAGTAAGGGCCAAAAACAATAATTTCTTTTGGATTTGGAGGCCAATGGAACGCTCAACCTTTCGAGCCCCTTTAATGAATTTTGCCCCCCAAGTTCATTTGGCAAGACCAAATAAAACTGGGCAATTAACGATTTTCACATATTTTTCAAAGGGTTCCTTTGGCCCATAAACATGATTAAAGTTTGTAATCAAGGGTCAATAATACAAGAACCGTTCTTTGAAAGTATGTGCAATATTTGCCAAAAGCCTTGTCCTTTATCGACTGTGCAAAAATCGAAAGGACTATGGCCTATTATTGACAGAAGCATCCTGTGACGATCGACTAGAGCAATTTTATATAGTCGACTACAAATAAAGACAGTCGATCAGATGTTATACTTGTATCTATCCAAGAGTGGCCAAAGCAGATTTGTCGTAGAATTAGCAAATCAACCAAAGCCATATAAACGGCTCTAGAAATCCAATTTGGACACCTGGCAAATACCAAAATCTTCACCTGTTGGGTAAAGGAGCATTTTCATCAACATTACTTGATCAATATAAAAACAATTTACTCGACTGTTCATGACCTCATATTGAACATGTAGTTGTTCATAATTCACAGCCATAATTGGTTTGAACTCATACTCCATGGTTAAGTTTTCACCAATCTTAACCCATATAAATGGAGTGGAGGGACCATCTTCTACTTTGACCATTTATGGTCTAAATTGAACAACTCTAGTCGAATTAATATTTTCATGATTCGACTTCTTTCAAGTCCCGACGTCAAAGCCGAATTTGCCCCCCTTGCAAATTTGTTACCAAAAAGATGGTTGTTTTCATTGCAAGGTTTGGCCAAATATGGAGTGCCATTTTTGTTACTGTCGTAAGTTGACACCATATATTAGAAACCTTGAACATGCATTTTCATTGATGGCCAAATGTTCACAGATGGTGTAAACTATTGGCCCGACCAACTGCCAAATGGCACCAAGACAGCCCCAAACCATGACAAAAAAGAGACATGCAGTTAACTTGTCCCGAAGTTAACTTGGTCGATTGCAATTGTCTCTTTAAATACTAGTTTAATCGATCGACTAGTACAATTGACTTTTTCGTTTGAATCGACTAGTTTTTTTTTTTTTTTTGAAGCCTTAGTTTCTAGGCTTTCATTCCTCATTACACTGGGTTTTTCTTTTAACTTCCAGAATGATTCCAAAGTGGGCCAACAAACCTTCAATGCAAGACTGGAAACAGTTTTGGTTCTTCTCTGATGCAAACCACTGAGAATTACGCCGAGAATTAGCCAATGAATGGCTTTCTTTGCACGAATAAATTGTCAAGCCTTGTAAGGCTTTTATTAACATCCGATCTTGTTTCTTCCGGATATCATCCATATATGCAAACAGATTCAAGAATTGGCCATTATCCATTTCTGTCCGTTCTTTTCTTTTTCCAGAAAGCTTCAAGAGTTGGCCAACTAATGGCTGTTATTTCATTTTCGCAAATTGTTCAAGCCTTACATGCAAGGCTTCACATTTGATCGTTGCCATTGCTTCCAATTTAGTGATGGTGTGGACAAAACTGCATGTGGCCAATTTGGCCACTTATACTTGCCCAAAATTGTAGAAAAGCAATGAACATTATCTATACCTCTTAAGCAAAACTATACATATTTCAACCAAAAGCAATACGGATACCAATACAAATGACTCCTGAAAAATTCATACCTTTTTTGAATATTGTTGATCAACAATTGAACAAATAGTTCTGGAGCCCTCGCGGTTGATGTGTAATGTGCCATAGGAGGCACATATTGGCTTTGATTAGTACCAAAGCTAGGAGGTACATTGAAACCCGTAGGAATGTTTTCATTTTGGCCACCACCACGTTGAGTTTCAATTCCATTACTTCCACTAGTATTTGGAACTAGTTGATAAAAATCTGTAGGCCTTGTTGGGCTAGGCCTAGGTTGACTGGACCGTAATGGAATTCTATTCGCTCCATGTTCAAAAATAGGATTAGTATATACCTGTTGAGGATGCCCCCCAGGCGTATCTGAAGTTTCTGGAGTTTTCCTATCGTTAGGCAAACCACTTGAAGAAGGAATTTCTCCTTGTCCTGGTGCAATCAACCTTCGTAATAGAGTTGAAAATTCTTGGGCTGATTCATCTTGTGGATTTGCCGAAACATAAGTCAAAACTTGAACGAATTGCTTGACTAGGTGTGCCATTACTTCCAAATTAGTAAGTGGCCCTACTTCTAGCGCCAAAATCTGTTTGTCTATTTTTCGCTCTTAGTCGATGATCGACTACAAATCGTGTGAGTGCTGGAATGTGGATGTTGTGGTGGTGGAGTTTGGTTCCTTGCCGTATTTCAGGATTTCTCTGGAAGCAAACTTAGTGAAGTGAATGGAAATGGAAGAAAAGTAACAAAATGGACTTTATTACTTCTCACAGTAGAAGTCAGTCGACTACAAAAAATAGCCGAGTAGACGGTTTAAGTTACAAGCTACTCCCAGTGCAGGAAAAGTAAAGTACAGATAAAAAGTAAAAGCCTTTGGGCGATTGAGTGGGGGGGGTCCTCAAATTGTCTTCACTTCTCGTATTTATAGGCTTCACTTCGACTTAAAATTCAAACTCGGCTAAATTCCCTCCATTAATTTGAATCAAGCGATTACTTCCTTTGTACTTGCTCCATGATCTGTATAAGGCAGTTACTTTGACAGAAAATTCCGTCATTTGCTTCATCTCAACTGCCTCTTCCCATGATCTACATGTGTTTCACTTGTCTTTTATCCAATTGCCACGCATCCAATCAAGCGGTTACTTTTTTGACTAGTTGATCAATCCATTTGATACTTCACCATTATCAAGCTGTAATCAAATTATAGCTCATTAACCATTGCCACATGTCATTATTTAGCCCAGTCGATTAGTGATGACTATCTTGCTAAAATATGGTGTAAACAGATGTCCTAAAAAATTGTCTATATCTCGCAATCTATAAATGTTTTTTTATGATTTTGAAATTTGTTTTAAAAAATAAATTGAGATCAATCAAACAAAATCCATATTGAATATATAAAATACTACAGATTGTGAGATAAATAGACAATTTTTTGGGACGTCTCAAAAAGGAAACAGACGGAACAAAGTGGGACGGAGGGAGTAGCATATTAATCGAAGATATGGAATATGAATTTCTCATTGGTCATCGTCATTAGAAATGAATATAACAATTGGAATATGTTTATTTTATTTTTATCTTAGTAGTGTTGTACATGCTCTGGAATTATCTGAAACAATTATGTTTTCTCTAAACTTTTTTCAAATCAGGGTTCCTGGTATGGGGAGGAGGTTGCTCCTGCTCCACTTCTCTGCCTTCAATTCCTCCTATACCTCTTTTAGACTTTTGGATGGTAAAAAGAGTTAGGTCCCCCCGCATTGTAGGCGTCGACTCTGGTGATGATGTTTTGCTCCAGCAACGTTAGAGTCGATTTTGACGGCAAAACGATAGATCTAACTACGTCAATTTTGAAATAATGAAGTAAGTATCAATCAAACAAGGCGATATTTGTTCGCATCCGTTTTTTTTTTTTTGTTTTTTTTGTTTTTTCCCCTCACTCTGTGGTGGAGTGTTTCCCTATTTTTGTGTGCATTTGGGGATTTCAATTATTGTGCTTATCTCCATTGGTTTTGACCATTTATTGGGAGCATCTATTGTCCCGTCAATATCTTCCTGGAAATAATGAAAGCGGGCTTCCATGTGCATTTTTCCCGGGGGGTGTTTGGAAACCTATTTTTGGGCTTTTCATTTTCAGCTTTTTGGCTTTTTGGTTTTTTGGATTATGACCAGAATGTATTTTGGGTATGGTAGAGTGTTTGGGAGATTTGTGCAGAATGTATTTTGAAATTGTAGTAGTATTTGGTAGATGATTGTTGAGAATGAATTATGGGTTGCATTTTTACCATATTGCCCTTTGTCTTCTTATAACTGGTCACTTGCGTTTTTTTGTTAAATTTTTTTTTACTTTATTAGTGAATAATTTTTATGGGCTATTTATTGAAGTCTATTATTCTAAAGTAATGTTTTGTGTTTGCCTCTTTTTTTTCTTTTCCAGATCTGCTGTTTGCCTTTGGGCAAATCTGGTAAAATGAGGGAGTATTATGGGTATATTCGTAATAGAAACTCAAAATTCGAAAATGAGAATCCGAAAAACTCCTCCAACCCAGATTTTGGTTTTTGGCTCCTAAACCCAAAATCCGAAAATCTATTCTTCCAAAATTTATTCTCAACTTCAGTTGCCAAACACTCAAAATCCGAAAATGAGAATCTAAAAATCCGAAAATCCACTTGCCAAACACTCCCGAAAACTCCGAGTTTAATTCATTTCCGTGAACCGTGCCCACCATTGGCTGAAATTACAAAAAAAAAAAAAAACAAAAATAAAGTACTCCTAATGCAGTGAAATGAAAGGTCCAGAAAGTCAAAAACCAAAGGCAGCCTGGCTGGTTCTTCATTTTTTAAAACCATATTTGTCAGCAATATATATTAAGCGTCATGTGGTGTAATCCATTATTGGGTTGGACCATTACAACTAGTACTACTATTATGATGTCAGTATATTTAGACAGACCCCATTCAACAACTTATTGATCATGATGCATGTATGATAAGTTCGACAAGGTGTACACAATTTGGGGTACAAATATTTTTTTGATAAACCGAATGTCGGGCGAGCTTACGTGCACCTCAACTTATTTTCAAAACCGTAAAATTAGGACCGAACAATTCTTACCGATTGAATGTTTAGGGGCCATTTTCAAATTTCACCCAGATGAATTCTGAGACGCATTTTGTAGAAAATAATATTTAAATCTGCTGCGTAAATAATTTATGCTCATTTCGGCAAAAGAAGTTGGCGAAACAATCAAGCACTTGCAGATATTTGATGGAACTGATTTTTTACACGACAGGTAAAGAAGATTATTGCCTACAAAAGGACCGGCCCGGATTGTTGCATCTTCTGTACCCGGCCCATTGGTTCTGGTGGAGCCGTGGAATTATTTGATTTATGGAGTAAGGGCCCGTTCCGGAAACCTTCTTAAAAAATAAGTACTTATTTCTCAAACTTCTTATTCCACCTTCTTATTTTTTCCAAACAAAAAGTTTCTTTCACATTTTCAAACTCAAATATAACATAAAAGAAAAAAAAAAATTTTTTTTTTGCACCGTATTAAAGATCTCAATGTGATCTATCAAACAAGATCCATAGTGATAGAAAAATTATTTGCGTAAACACACGATTTTTGAGCTTGAAGTTCCCTATACAAAAAATAAGACTGGAACCTATATAATTGGTGCCGACGGACGAAAATCGTACGGCGTGCGGCCGCCACTCCGGTCACCAGAACGCCGATCCGAGCCGTCCAAAATTCTAGAAAAAAAAAAAACCAAGGGGCCTCATGAGGGGAATATGGCATCCGAGGTGTGTAGGATGCTTGATCCGAGCACCCTTTTCCGTGTACTTATCAAATATCATACGTATACGAAAAATGGGTCGGATCAAGCATCCTACACACCTCGGATGCCGCTGATTCTCGCGTAGGGCTTTTTTTTTAGAATTTTTGACGGCTCGGATCGCCTGACTGTGAGAGACGGCGGCCGCCGGTACGATTTCCCTCCCCGGCGCCAATTGGAACCTATAAAATTCTTGGGGAAATAAGTGGCAACTTCTTATTTATGTGGAACAATGCTTATTATTGGACAAAAAAGAAGAGCTTCTCTCCGTTCTGGAACACACTCTAAATACTGGAGAATAAAACAATTCCCAAGGTTCTTAAAAACAGAAAATTACTTATTCTGCAAGGAACCTCACGTGAAAGATCTAGATGACGGGAACGATTAGATCATCTATCTCATCGCAACTCGTGTCGGTGATTTTCATGCAAATAATAATAGTATTCATTATGCATTAAAAGAATCTTTGCTGAATCACTGCTAATTTTTTAATTACCCCTAACTAGATCATGTGCAAATGTTGTGCAGTTTTTTTCAACTTCACGCATCCGCTCTTTTTTTTTTTTTTTTATCGTACTCTCCTTGTCTCAAATTGGATGACAATTTTTAAAATTTTTGTCATATTTCACTACCTATATCTTTCAATTTATGTAATGTTTATCACGAGTTTGAAAATTTTGTATATTAGAACTAATCGAGAACTATCAAATAGGATTTATATTGCGTATTTTTTTGAGATTCATATTGAAAGATATAAAGAATTGAAATCAGCATATACAGATATCAAAAATTGTCGTCCAATTTGGGACAGAGGGAGTAGTTTTTTTTAACTTTCGTCGTTAACCATTAAAATAACTCTAGCTGTTGTTTAATCCCGGATACTAATAAGAAAGATCGATACACTGGAGGTCTAAAGTTAGACACTCTTTCAAGAGATGACCTGTTATAATTAGGGTCAGTATCTATATATATAACGAGAATTGCATGTATTCTACTACTATTCTCTTGAATGGAAAATGATGATTTGACCAGGCATGGTTCATGGTTGTAGGAGAAAACCTCGCGTTTTCCAACTTAACCGCTTTATTCAAGTCAGTTCACACGTACAATGATTAATTTTTGGAATTCAATTTTACTGGAGCCCGATTAAAGTCGGAGCAAAGTTTCATATGCGCTGACCCATGAGACTGTGAGAGTTGATAGCATATAAAAAGTGGAAATTGATTTTTACACTCCCCTAATTGATTCAAATATTTTTTTTCCCAGTCTTTTATGATACCTACGAACGAGTAACAATGAAAATAGGCGAAATCACCATTCTCTCGTACTAGCTTAAACGTTTATGATACTTTTGTAGTAGAAGTTGAAATCTGCAAACCTATTGGTAGAGAGTGAGGATCCGAATTGTCTTCAATTTTCTTCAAGATTAGAATTTATAGATAATGAGTGTGGAGAGAAATAGAATAATGATTGAAAATAAAAATATTAATTAAAAAGAAATAGTGATAAAAATAAAAATAATGATTAAAGAAACCAAAATCCAGAATTACGTTGTCCGAGTTGACCTTGCCAACTTACATTACATCATTGTCATGTGTTATCTAGCTTGTTTTGCAGATAACCTAGAGAGCTAGTGGTGACCAATCCACCCAAATTTAAGAGTAATCAATCAATCCAAGAATTCATAATACTTTCTCCATCCGAATTTTAATGTCATTTTTGAAAATTTGTGTCATTTTTCAATCGATTATATCTTGTAATTTATAATATTTTTATATAATTTTGAAAACATCGTCTTATCAAACAAAATCCATAGTGGATATAAAATTTATTACTAATTGAAAGACATAACTCATTTTTTATCCGATTAGAATTGATCTAGAAACTATTAAATTCGAACGGAGGGAGTACTAGTTTTTATTGGCCAAGATCCCAAGAATTTGTTAATTTGATTAAGAGCCCCAAGAATTCGTTATGCATTGAACAATTTCGGTCATAATTTTGTCCGGTATTTTAATACTATTGTGTACGTAGCATTGTTTGTTAAAACACACAAAAGTTACTACAAAATTACCCACAAATCCCAAAAAATAAAAGTAAATAAAAAAGTTAACGCCACCCCACTTCGAGGCCAAAGGGGAGAGGGAGGGAGACAGAGAGAGATGTGGGGGGAAGGAAGAGACGAGTGATCCGAGGGGGACGGGAGAGAGAGTGTGGGACTGTGAGCTGCAAACAATCATCACAGAGAGAGAGAGAGAGAGAGAGAGAGAGAGCGCTTTAAATGCAACTCATCACCATCATGGCCCCACCCACCTTCCTCTCACTCTCAACAGTCACACACACCATGTAGGGAGAGAAAAGAGGGATCCAAAAGAGAGAGAAAGGGGATATCTTGACGCAAAAAGTGGAGCAATAGAAAGCTCCGTCAAAATTTTGCATTCAATTCAACTTAAATTGGAGTAAAAACATATAACCTCTTGGTCTTCGTCTTCCTTCCTCACCGTAATTTCCTGCATTTCCTTTTTTCGCGCTTCTGTGCTGTCCTGCAGGTCTTTCCCTTTGAGTCGATTATTAGTATTCATCTTCTTGCCTTTCTGATTAAATCTTGGTGATTCTCATTACCTTTAATTTTTTGGCTAATTTCTTCTTTGGGTACAAGTTGTATTTAAGAATTACGGAGTACTAAGTTCAATTCTGTTGTCTTTTTCCTAATTATAGGCCACTCGGTTTTGGGTTCATCTACATCTCCTCTGTCAGCCTCTGGTTTCCTCAGGGTTTCCGTTCTTCGATCTTTCCTTGTACGAGAATACAGAATTCTGCTCGCTATCTCTCTCTCTCTCTCTCTCTCTCTCTAGGACATCAGAGTGCACCAGGCGAAAAAGGATAATCTTTTCCCTCTTAGGGTTGGGGGCAATCTTTGATTTCTTTGTTGTTAATCAAATTGGTCATCACAAAATTAAAAGTTATTTCATCTCTCTCTCTCTCTCTCTCTCTCTCTCTCTCTCTCTATAACCCTCTTGCAAAAGGCAGATGAGTTGTTTTCCTTGCGTGAATAGTCGCCGAAAGGATGTCAGGGATGTTGACGACGATATGGCCGTTAGGCCAGCCGATTCTTCAGGTTTGAACTCTTTATTATACGTCTCTCTATGGTTTACTAGTATTAATTGACTTTCATTAAGTTTAGCGGTTTTTACTTGGTTTTTCTGCTTAACACGATTTTGTATTTACAGTTAGTGGCAGAGGAAATGCAAATGGCTGTGGCAGTGGTAAGATTCATACATTACATCCACAAATCACGAAATTCTTGTCGGAATTTTTGTTATCGAGTCATTTACGGTAGTGGGTGTTGTTTTATTTGGATTTGAATTAGAAGTTTTATGTGCAGATCATGGGAGTGGAGCGCGTTCTTTGAGCGGTAAAAGCTGGGAAAGTCGTGGCCAAAAGGGTAATGTGGCACGTAGCTTCACGTTCCGTGAGCTTGCCACGGCGACAAGAAACTTTAGGGAGGTTAATTTGATTGGGGAAGGGGGTTTTGGAATGGTTTTCAAGGGCCGCCTGGAATCAGGGCAGGCAAGTTTTGCATTTCCAACCAACCCTTGTCATTTGAATTGAGTTTCTTTGATTAACTTGCGTCCAAAATCAGCATTCTCTTAGGCTCCGTTTTGGTAGATGTTGATTTCGAATGTAAAAGATGTGGCATTGTTATGCGTAGCTTAAATTTAGTTTTCTTAGCTTACATAGAGATTTGGAAATTGAGTGTTGGGAGCTCTATCATCTTGAATTTGAAATAACACTATTTCAAGTTGACAGATTTGAAATCCTTCGTTTGAAGGATTTTAGTTATACAAGGATCATAAAATTACATGGATTCTACCTCTAATCCATCTTTCACTCTAGTTTCACAAGCCATTATCTAAACCTCCTATCTTGTGCTATGATTGAACACGGAACATAAATACTTTCTTTTGAGATACACATCTTGCCAACGGCGCCTTATTTTATTATTATTAGAAGAATATAAAATTGGCTTCTCTAGTGATTGAGTAATTATTTTCTTTGGTGATGCCTTGGAACAGTTGTAAGTTTGTCTGTGAAGTGCCCATTATTTGTTGGCTTGGTTTTGTGCATTGTAATTTGTTGAATTGGTTTCAGCAAATATTAATCCATTCCGATCCCTCAACAGATTGTTGCAATCAAACAACTTAATCTCGATGGTCACCAAGGGAACCAAGAATTTATAGTGGAGGTTCTTATGCTGAGTCTACTTCACCATCCCAACCTTGTCACCTTGATTGGCTATTGCACTGATGGAGATCAAAGACTTTTGGTTTATGAGTTCATGTCAATGGGCAGTTTGGAGGATCACCTTTTTGGTAATTATGAACTACATTATACAATCTTTGATTTATTTTTATGTTATGCAATTCCAGTTCTGTTCCTTTCAGTTTCACCTTATTAATGCATTGATATCTTAAGCTGTGTGGCACACTAGAAGTAGTTCTCTCTGAATTTGTTTGTCTTATGCCTTCTTTCCTAACTGAATTGCAGGTATTTGGTTTAAGAATTGGGATTAATAATCGATATGTTTTGAAAATTTTTGTTGAGAGAAGCAATAGTTAATGGGATTTTAGATGCTTGCAAGCATGCATGCAAGCCCTCTTCTCCTCCACATGGTGTTAATTCGTACCTTGGCACTTTGGAAATACGCAAGGTTGATGTCCTAGTTTGGACTTGGGTCGGGGTTCTTATTATTCAAATTACAATGAAACAACTTCCTTTTTTCTTTAGTGGTTTCCCCTCTATCCCAGCTTCCTTTTCTCTTTTCTCTTTCCCTGGAGTGGATCTAGTGTTGCCAAATTTTGTGCCAAATGATGGCAATGGCCAAGGATATAGCTGCTCTAATGAGAGTGCCCAATAGAAATCTTGTACCCTTTCTTGTGTGTTTCCTTTTCTCTTTCGTTAGAGTGCACAACGATCCTGTTTTGCTTTTAAACCACCGCTTGCTTTCCGAAGTAAAATAAATACTAGAGCATGATAAGGAGAATGCAGGTGATCTTTTTTATTTTCGCCTAAATGCTTTTGTTTGCTCACTGTTGAATTGAGAACGAAACATACATTAACACAGGTTGTTTAGGGACTGTAGTCTTAATTGTTAACTGGCCAATGAAGGTGCTTCATATTGTCAGATGTTGAACCTGATAAAGAGCCATTGAGTTGGAGCACGAGAATGAAGATTGCTGTTGGCGCTGCACGGGGCGTCGAGTACCTCCATTGTAAAGCAAATCCACCGGTTATCTACCGTGACTTGAAATCTGCAAATATTTTATTGGACGAAAACTTCAATCCTAAGCTCTCAGATTTTGGACTTGCTAAACTGGGTCCTGTGGGTGACAATACTCATGTCTCAACCAGAGTAATGGGAACATACGGATACTGTGCCCCAGAATATGCCATGAGTGGCAAACTAACTCTAAAATCGGATATCTATAGCTTTGGTGTCGTTATGTTGGAGCTGATCACTGGGCGTAAGGCGATTGACTCCACTCAAAAGCCAGGAGAGCAGAACCTTATAGTTTGGGTGAGTTAAAATGTCTTTTCTCATGTTTAATCACTGGATGTTGATAAAAAGAAGCCTTTAAGTATGTTTGGAACCTTAGATCTGGTAGCCGTAGTTATGTGGCCTTGGTGGCTGTGTAGTTTTATCTGTGCTCTCGTTACGGTTTCTTACACAAGATTATTACATGGATTTTTCTTTCTCTTGTACATTCTGATTGGGCTTTTTCATCCATCAAACTCAAATAATCTTTGGCTGCATTTCAATGACTAATGGCATGTCAGATGATAGTTTGGCTGTCCTTCAGATGCTTTAACATTGTAGAGGTGCTCCTTGAATTAGGTAATAATAACATTTTCTTAGCTACCCTTAAGGAGATGAACTTCGTAGACCAGAATTTCTGTCCAATAGTAAATTTGCACCATATGAAGGGGTGACTACTGGTTTAGTGTTAGAAACCTCAACCGACTAAGTTCTAGGTTCTGGTTTTGAGTCTTGAGGACAACCACTTTTTTGCATTTAGTACCAAAGGTGAGGTCTTCTCCTAATCTACCCCTCCCAGGAACCCATTAGTTGGTACCCCCATTAATGTAGCTCTTTTTCTCAAGAAGCTTTTCTCTCATTTGTGCAGGCTCGTCCTTTCTTAAAAGACAAGAGGAAGTTCGTTCAGCTGGTTGATCCCTTGCTGCAAGGACGCTTTCCTCTCCGTAGTTTGCACCACGCAGTTGCCATTACAGCAATGTGTCTCCAGGAGCATGCACATTTCCGCCCCCTCATTGGTGACATTGTTGTAGCACTCGAGTACTTGGCCTCTCAATCGCATAAAGAGTCGCCGAGGGGTGTGGCCCGCTCTCCCTCATCATCATCACCTTTACAACGCAACAATGGCTCTTTTTCTTGAGGATGGGACCTCTGAAGCCATTTCTTCTTTCATTTAAAGCTTGGTGCAAGTTGTTTTAATCACTCTGATCACTATGATGCACCACCCCACCTAAATACCAGATTTCACAAAATTTGGGTCCAAAAGGCTTTGTTCCACGAGGAATCGAAGGAAAGAGTTGGGTCGTCTGGTGGAAACATGAGGTACGAAGATGCTCTGTGTATACATGAATGCTTCCGATTTTTCTTTGTAAGTGTCAGCTATCCGTGTAGGTGTGTACTTTGCAGGCGGAAAAATTGTTGAATTAGCGATATGAAGTGAACTTTTTTTTTATAGCTGCTGTGATCTTTTGTTGGAGGATTGCTTATTTTTGCCTCTTGTTCTTTGTATAATTAGGACTAGTCTCTGGTAGTGCTTCAAACGTAAATACCACCATAAATACATTTGTGTGCATCGGCTTGTTGATTGTCATGCTGATCTCTTTGTGCCTTCATTTAGATTATGAATCTAAGATATTCTTATACGTGATGATCTCTCACATGGTATAAAATATTACTCACTATGGTCTTTATTAGACGATTTTGAGGCATTCATTTTGTGAGTTTTGATTTGTTATCATCCATACAAAAATTAAGACTGATCGGGCATCGATACAAAAATGGCGCCACCAGGATTCACGGCTCCAGAGGAGGCCAAATGATTGTTTAGCCGATGATGTATTTCGTTGATCGAATCATCTTTGTTTGTGGAGATATGAATGGTCAGAGTTTGGACATCAATTTTTCCTGTTCGATTCACTCGACTTTTTGCATAAATGATAAATACATTACAAAATAAACGACTCGAATGATCAAATAAGACTATGGTGTGTCCAATTTAACATCACATGAGGGTTCGTGGACTCTTTTGCGCTTTTTTTATCTTTGACCACCGACTCTTTCTCCCTTGATCTTCTCAAAGTTCACGGTAACGTTTATACAGGCTGCAAGTGGAGTGGTAGTCAAGTGGTAGGTATCATATACTACATTTATTTAACAGGTCGTTCTTACCTCGCTAACTACAACTAACAATGTTGACTTTTGCTGAAAAGAAAAAAAGGTTTATATGTGGGCCAACGGATTAGATGAGCTGGGTCTCCTAATACAAAGTCGAGGACTCTCGGGCCAGTCAAGGGGCAACAAACCAGGACCAAAAACACAATTATATAACCACTACTGTGTGAGTTTGTTCATTCAAAATTAAGAATGAGAAAAATCACTAGAAGGTAACAAAAGCGTGTATCCGGTTTGGAGGTTGGAATAGTCATGTGTTTTGAAAGAGAGGAAATGCATTCTATACTCTTTGGTCACGTTTGATAATTGTGATAGATGAGTGAGATTCGTAAGGAGCCGAAATTAGGATTGGGATTAATAATGCGAAGAGATTGGTAATTTGCATATGCTTGTTTGACACGAGATTAGATGATAAGATTATTAATTTCATTTTTATTTTATACAAGTAGGATAGGATTAAAACATTGAATTTTGAACATTACCCTTGTCCATAATTGTGTCCACCCGCTTGGAAGCCAACTGATTGTCCAGTACTTTTCATTGCATGTATATACTGTACTTGTTAGTCATTGACTCTTTAAGTACTTGTTACTTGTTAGTCATGTCTCGTGAAAAAGAGGAAATGCATTCATCTGGGAATTTTTCCTAAACTACAGTCTGGAAGTTGATGATATGGTGTTTGCTTCGGTGGTTAGCCTATTGATTTCTTTGGCGTCGGAGCTTTGCTCCGACTTTAATTTGAAACAATTAATGCAAGTGGACAATAGAATTGATCCTTCTGAATTAATCGAGGTGTGCATTGATTGGGACGTTTGGGTTATAAAAAATAGTAGAAAATTGATAATATGGGTCACAAATGCATGGCCCATTGCTCCCAGAATCTATGCAAATGAGGAACGCGTTGGCAGTTCAGGGCACAAGTATTACCGCGCATTTCACTCCGAAAGCTAAATTGACGTTGCCCCGCACAAGTTTGACATTCCATGTACAAACAATTTCTACGTGTTAATGTGTCTCTCTCGCTATAATTGCTTTGAAATCACCAATCAAACCGTGTCAAATTTGACTTAGTCTGGACACCCAGTTACAAAAATGAACATCTCATCAACAGATCGAGCAAAATTATGGTTTTACATAAATAGTAATTGTAGGCTTACCTACAACAGTGCTAGAGTTTTTCCAACACTGGTTAATAACCAGCTCTAAAAATGATATACAAGTCTGGACAGTCTCTTTATGCATTATCAATTGATTTTAAAGTTGAATACTTAAGCATAGTAATCACACCTTGCTTCGTTGTGATTCCACCAAGCTTTGTTTGTGGCCAACCAATGATGACGTTTGGAATACGTCGGATAACATATTTTCGAACAATCATTCTACAAGCATAAATACTTTCACAAACATTTATACAAATTTACTCATATTAGGGCCCACACACACTACACCTACACCACGAGGAATCCACCAAAAGATGTGAATGTGTATGTAAAGTGTTAGTGTATGCGTTTGTGGTTGAATAATAATTGATCCTCGAAACCATGCGGCTTAAGTTAACTCCGTTAGCTTCCCAGACTTTTTCTTTATTGATGGAGTAAGTTTTTATTGAAGTCTTCTTGTCGAGTTATGATGGAAGTTCGATCGAGTGAAGATGCCGCACAGAGAGCTGAGTCATAGAGATGGGAGATGTAAACTTAAACAGCTGTAAACTTAGACGCGTCTGTCCCTGCGAAACTTTTTGGTACAACGGGTATATAACCCAGTTAATATTCCCTCTTCACCATTTTTTTCGAGGATTATTGCATTTTCATGACAAGAGAAATCTAAAAAGTAAAAATTTTTGATCGAAATCCAATTTTTTTTTGAATAAAGACGAAAATAAGCCAATAAGCCGCTTTCCCCCCCGCTCCCCTTTTTTTTTTTTTATGATATATCATCCCGTATTTTTTAGAAACCCAAATCTAAGTCACCCGTAAATACAGTAATTACCCAAACCGAAATCCCATAAATCTTGGTTAAACATTTACCAAAACTAAGCATTAAATTTTGGATTTTCATATTTGTTTTCAAATCACCGAAATCCCATGTTAGTTTTCAAATCCCCGAAATCCCATATTAGTTTTCAAATCTGAGATTTTCCGTCAGCCTCACACCACCCATCCCACCGTCGTCATCCTCCATCACCTCACACCGCCCAACACTTTTTTATTTTTCGGAATATAAAAAATATGGTTTTCGAATTTAAATGAAAAATAAAGGAGTTTTTTTGGTTATTATATATTTTTTAAATTTTGAAATCCACTTTTGTAATTATCTCCCGTAATTATTGTATTGAATCCCATTAAATTAGAAAATGATTGATTCCCTCTAAATTAGGAATTAATAGGTTCAAGTCTAATTCTACGCTTTGTAAAGTAATTGAGAGAAAAAAAAAAGTGTTTCAATTGATCATGTTTATCCGACTGTTTTTTTTCCATTTTTGTCCTTTATAGAATAAAAAATATCGTTACAAAAATAAGTGTTTCAATTTTCAATCTGTTTTAACCAGTGCAAATATGTTTTTTTTCTGATCATTTCATCCTAAATGGTCGTAATAAATTTTTGCCTCCAAGGCCTTTCAATAGACACCCTAAGAGAGCCTAAAACTAAATAATGAGTCTTAGGGTGTTCGTTGAAAGGCCTAAGAGCAAAAAAATCATTATGACCATTTAGAATAAAATGGTCAAAAAAATACGATCTTCGCCCCGGTTAAACGGAATTGACAATTGGAGCACTTAATTCTTGAATTATATTTTTTAATATAGAAATGGTGTATTTATAGAAATTAAATAAATAAGATAAAAGTAATTAAATAAATAAAGAAATTAAAAAGTGGGAGTAATTTAAGGGGACCCAGGGGCTCTGTTGCCCCAGGGGCACAGGAACCCGTACCCACACTGCCAAAACGTTGTCGTTTTCGTTAAATAAAAAATTATTGTCATCAATTTGCAATCTTATGGAGCAGATAGCCTTAGAAAAATTTTTTGATTATGTCTCCTTTGAATAATATGATCAGAATAATAAGATCTTTGCACCGATTCAAACGAAGTGAAAATTTGAGTACTAATTTTTTGAGACCGTTTATATATTAAAAAATATGGTTAAAAAATTAAGTGGTCCAATTTTTAGATCCGTTTGAACGGGTGTGAAGATCTTACTATTCTGATCATATTATTCTAAAGAGATATAGTCAAATTTTGTCTCTATAGCTCTAATAATCACGTTTCTGCTCTATAAGATTGAAAATTGATGGTAACGACTTTTTATTTAACCAAAAGGGTAACGACTTTTTATTTAACCAAAAGGGTGCCGTTTTGGCAGTTTGAGTAGGGGCGGGTCCAATTTTTTTTTTTTTTTTTTTGGGGGGGAGGGGGGTGTGTGTGTGTTGTGGTAAAAGTAGAAATGGGCAGTGGGGCCGGGGGATCAGCAACTAGAAGACTTCAATAAAAACATACTCCATCAATAAAGAAAAAGTCTTTGGCAAGAAGACGACGACTACTCATAGGTTTATAAAAAAAAATACTCCCTCCATCCGTCTCAAATTTAAGTGTTCACTGCATCTCTTTAACATATATTATTTTTTATGTTTTTAAAATTATTATCTTATAAAAATAATTGAGAACTATCGAACAATATTCATATTACATATTTTTAGCGACCAAGAGAGTTTACACTGTACATGCATGCGACGGTTTGTCGTATTCAAACACGTTTTTGTCTTATTTCTGCTGCCCCTGTTTTCCCAACAGCCCCTTTCTTCTCTCCTTCCCAGAACCAGAACCACAAGTGGTAAAAAAACCCATATCAACACATCCGTTATATATTTAACGAACCTGATCCATTCTCACAAACCAGTACTCTTAACGCATTGATATATACGTACATACCCACAGAGGAGAGAGAAAGAGAAAGAAATAGGTAGAGAGAAAGATGGGGAACTGCTGGCCATCTCCGGTTGTCAATCGTAGCCCAGGCACCACCAAACATTGCAACCCAGGTATCTTTACCACTCCAATTCCCCAATCTAATTCTTTCAAATTTACGTTATACATGAAATAATTCAGCTCTAAGGTCGGGGTTATACAAACTAGTCCAGTTCATCAAGACACTCTTCATTACAAAAATAACAATAATAATAATAATAATTCAGCTAATCTTCGTTGATTTCTGTAGTTTCTGTAGTGGGCTGGGAGACAAAAAAAACCTTGGTCTGAGAGAGAGGGTTATCAGGATTTGTATTTGATTCGATTAATACAAAGTAGAGGTTTTTTGTCTTATATATATTGTGTGCGGCTACCGTAAAGCACAGCATTGTTCCATCATCCAATAAATTTTGTCAAACAGTAAGTTGACAATTCCAATATTTCATTTGAATCAGTAGTGCCCAATCATGCAGCGAGGACAGAGCAGAGCAAGAGCACCGAAAACTGGGCATCGTTGCCCCTGCCGCAGCTGGCGGAGGAGGGCGGGAGCATGGCGGAGGATGACGTGCCTCCAAGCGGAAGGTTTGTGACGCCCAACTTGAGAATGTACAAGTATGCTGAATTGGAGACCGCGACTAGGAATTTTAGGCCCGACATGGTGTTGGGGGAAGGAGGGTTCGGGATGGTTTTTATGGGCTGGGTGGACGAGAAAACCCACGCGCCGTTGAAGGCCGGTGTCGGAGTGCCGGTCGCCGTGAAGAAATCCAATCCTGATAGCTCCCAAGGACTTAAAGAGTGGCAGGTAAAATTCTATGCCTTACATATTGGGTCAACAGCTTAAAAGATCTTTCTATTGTACGTAAAAGGGGGGTTGTTTGAAGTTTTTCAATGTCGTGCGGGTACCACGTGATGTCCGCTCAACGCATTCGGGCGATTCATTTCGATTTTGGACGGTTCGGATTTGAAAAGAGAAAAAGGGAGAGAGAAAGAGTAGAGAAAGTGATGAGATGAGAGAAGAGAGAATGTTTCAATCTGAGCCGTCCAACACATTTTTTGAGAGCTCGGATGTGAATGCTTGGCGCCATGTCAGCTGGGTGACGTGATACCCACCCAGCACCCAAAAATTTCTCGTTCGTAGGCATCAGAGAGGGCAGGCCTAAAGATCCAAATCAATTTATGTGCACATTATCATGTTTTCTTCATTGATAATTCAAAGCATCGGTATGCACATGAGGACGGCTGAATGTATTAATTACAATTATAGTCGGTGGACTAAGGATTAAGGTACAGCAGGTACATTAAAGTGTAGTAATTAAATTGATAAAGTGGAGTAATTAAATTGATATAGTTTGACTTTTGAAATTATTTTCCAGGTCTCGATCCAGGGTTTTTAATTCATGACGGTGCCCGAAAAGACAAAAGAAGGGTTTTTAATTATTTCCCATTTCTTTCTTGTATGATGAGAAAGAGAAGGTTACATCATCAATTACCCATTTATTTATTTATGCGATTTCACGGGAGGTTTATCCGATCGTTTATTTTAGAACCTCCAGAAGGTGGACTTAAGCTCGTCTGAAAAAAAATTACTGTAGTTACAAACAAAAATGTTCAAAATGCATTGCCTTATCTAATTGATGATGTTTTGATACATTGGTGCAGGCGGAGGTCAAATTCTTGGGTAAATTTAGCCATCCAAATCTAGTTAAGCTATTGGGTTACTGTTGGGAAGACAACCAATATCTCCTTGTCTATGAATACATGCAGAAAGGCAGTTTAGAACGTCACCTTTTCCGAAGTAAGCAATTGGCGCTTCTGCAAATTATTACATCGTGATTTAGAAACAAAAATCATGCTTCGTACATATGTTAACAAACAATTTGCTTGTTGCATAGGGTGCAGAATCGCTCCCGTGGGATATATATTAGCAAACAATTTGCTTGTTGCTTAAGCTGCGTAGCACTCTAGAAGTAGTTCTCTCTGAATTTGTTTGCCTTATGCCTTCTTCTTTCCTAACTGGATTGCAGGTATTTGGTTTAGGAATTGGGTTTAAAGAATCAATAAGCTTGAAATTTTTTGTTGAGAGAAGCAATTAAACGAGATTTTAGATGTGCTTGCAAGCATGCATACAAGCCCTCTCCTCCTCCTCGTGGTGTTAATTCGTGCCTTGGCACTTTGGAAATACGCAAGGTTGAAGTCCTAGTTTTGGACTTGGGTTTGGTGTTCCTTTTTTCTTCAATGGTTTCCACTCTCTCCCAGCTTCCTTTTTTATTTTCTCTTTCCCTGGAGGGGATCTCGTGTTGCCAAATTTTGTGGTGGCAAAGGATATTAGCTGCTCTAACGAGAGTGCCCAATAGAAATCTGTAACCCTTTCTCGTGTTTTTCCTTTCTCTTTCGTTAGAGTGCACAACGATCCTGTTTTGTTTTTAAACCACTGCTTGCTTTTTAGAAGTAAAATAAATACTAGAGCATGATAAGCAGAACGCATGCGATCTTTTTTATTTTCGCCTCAATGCTTTTGTTTGCTCACTGTTGAATTGAGAACGAAACATACATTAGCACAGGTCGTTTAGTGACTGTAGTCTTAATTGTTAACTGGCCATTGAAGGTGCTTCATATTGTCAGATGTTGAACCTGATAAAGAGCCATTGAGTTGGAGCACAAGAATGAAGATTGCTGTTGGTGCTGCACGGGGCCTCGAGTACCTCCATTGTAAAGCAAATCCACCAGTTATCTACCGTGACTTGAAATCTGCAAACATTTTACTGGACGAAAATTTCAATCCTAAGCTCTCAGATTTTGGAATTGCTAAACTGGGTCCTGTGGGTGACAATACTCATGTCTCAACCAGAGTAATGGGAACATATGGATACTTTGCCCCGGAATATGCCATGAGTGGCAAACTAACTCTAAAATCGGATATCTATTGCTTTGGCGTCGTTATGTTGGAGCTGATCACTGGGCGTAAGGCGATTGACTCAACTCAAAAGCCGGGAGAGCATTACCTTGTAGTTTGGGTGAGTTAAAATGTCTTTTTTCTCATGTTTAATCACTTCATGTTGGAGCTGATCACTGGGCGTAAGGCGATTGACTAAACTCAAAAGCCGTGGTGGCTGTGTAGTTTTATCTGTGCTCCCGTTACAGTTTCTTACGCAAGATTATTACATGGATTTCTCTCTCTCTTGTACATTCTGATTGGGCTTTTTCATCCATCCGACTCAATTACTTCTTTGGTTGCATTTCAATGACTAGAATGCCATTAAATGTAGCTCTTCTTCTCAAAAGGTTTTTTTATCTCATTTGTGCTGCAGGCTCGTCCTTTCTTAAAAGACAAGAGGAAGTTCGTTCAGCTGGTTGATCCCTCGCTGCAAGGACGCTTCCCTCTCCGTGGTTTGCACCACGCAGTTGCCGTTGCAGCAATGTGTCTCCAGGAGCATGCACATTTCCGCCCCGTCATCGGTGACATTGTTGTAGCGCTCGACTACTTGGCCTCTCAATCGCAGAATGAGCCGCCGAGGGGTGTGGCCCGCTCGAGGGCGGAAGTACATTCACTTGAGGATGGGCTGTTGCAAGGTCAACTGGAAAAATAATAATAATTTGTATGTAAGATTTTAGCCCAATAAATTTTAGCCCACCTCATTTTCTTTTCATAGCGCAAGCCGTTCTATATGATTGATTATTTCGTTGAAAAAGTACTTGTTGAAGATTTCGACTTAGATTCAATAATAAATGATTTTTAATCTCTAAAATAACATAGGGCATAGTTTCAATAAGGTCCAACTTCAATAGTGTACGTCTTTTTTTTTTTTTTGTACTTTTCTTTTATTTATTTTTGTATAAGTTTGCTAGACATTAATTATATAACTTTTGGTTTATATATATTAATTTATTAAATTTCAGATTAGACTAGGATAGATTAAATTTTTGGATTCGCCCTTGGCCCGCTCTCCCTCATCATCATCACCTTTACGCTGCATCAATGGCTCGGTTTCTTGAGGATGGGAGCTTTGAAGCTGTTAGGACTATAGCACACGTTCTCTATTTGTTGGAAAATTTTACTACAAAACACACATTTAATTGTATTTCTAATTATCGAGTAATTGGAGTGGAAGTTAATCAAGAGTATGAAGGGATTTCGTTCATATATTAGCTCAATAAGGAAAGGAAATCAAGGGTTTCAAAATATAGAAACGTTTTTTCAGAAAAAGTGCTCGAGCAACTCAGACAGGCTTCAGATAGTGCTTGAGCAACTCGCCATATTTTGTAGCTTATGTATATTCGACTCATTAGGGTTTCTATTTTACAGAACACATTAGAGTCGCCTCTCTCTTGCTCCAAATTTCAGAAAATACTTAAAGGAGTTTTTAGGTTGTCTCTTGGAGAAAACATTTGATCCGTTGATCATTAGGCTTTCAAAATAACTCCTAGAGTTCTTTTCCAACTTTGATTGCACTATTTGAATTGTTCTTCCGGTGGATTTCTGGAAACATCTCAAAGGACTTGAGGATTTAAGGCGTTCGGCAATCAAACACTTGGAGCGATATACGTGGATTCAACAAATCGATCTTTGGTCAGTTGGTGAAGATTCACGATTGTTTTAATTAAGATCGTTTTGTAGCTATACAATGTAACTATTAATTCTCGTGGTTTTTATCCTTTCAAGGGATTTTTCCAGGTATATTCTTGTGTTATGTTTATTGTTTTTCAATCCCTTTTGGTTTCGCAAAATTTGGGTCCAAAAGGTTCTTTTGAGGAATCAAAGGAAAGAGTAGGGTCTTCTGGTGGAAACATGAGGTATGAAGTGTGTACACGTCAATCTTCCGATATTTCTTTCTAAACTTAAACTTAACTTAAATTAAAAAATTTTGTCTTTATTTGATTTTGTTATTTCTCAAAATACTTGGGTAAAAGTTAAAAAAATAATAATTTTCCGATTATTTTCTTCGAAACGAATCAATAACCCACAAAAATTTGGCACAAAATTAACAAATGCTAAAAAAATCAAATAAGGACAAAATTCTTAAATTTAAGTTAAGTTTAATTTAATTTCATAAGAACACAACCGAAGTGTCAGCTATCCGTGTAGGGGGGAAGGAAAAGGAGACGTGGGCTAAAAACCACCGCAACAATATTACCTTGCCTATAACAAGATTTGAACCTAACCTGTTTCAGATTTCAAAATAAGTACACTTAATTCTTTAATAAGGTAATTTTAAATTCCAAACTAATGTTTTTATGTAAATAATTTTTCTAACAGTATGGATCTTGTTTCTTCAATACATTATTTTAGAGTTTGAAAATTGAAAATAAATACTTATTTTTCAAAAAGAGAAATTGGAACGGAGACTCCTCCTCCCCTAGTTGGGAGTAGGTCTGTTAATTGGTCAGATCCGAATTCGATAAGACTCAAATCCAATAGTGGTAATCTGGATCCGATCCGAAAATCCGAATCCAAAAACCTTTTTTACTTCAAAAATTTTAGCAAAAGAAAAGAATATATTTTTTTCAAAAATTTTTTTAACCGTTTTTTTAAAAATTTTAAAAAGTAAAATTTCAAATCTGATTGATATTCGTTATCAATCCGATCCGAATCTAATACGATCCGAATTTGAATTACCGGATTCAGATTATCGGATGTACGTTATTATCGGATTTATATCGGATCCGATCCATTGACAGGCATAGTTGGGAGGATTAAGGAAGTGCCATCTCTCCCCCAATGCCCACTAAAAGGCTTTGTTGATTTTCTTGTCCGTTTATTTTGTTCGCCTAAATTCATGGATCATCTACTCCATCTATGAAAGAGAAGATCTATTCTAACAATAAGGTGACGCAATTATGTTACCCTTCTCTTCAGTTTTTTTTAAAAAAAAAACACTAAAACAAAAATGTTAATAACAATCGAATTGGTAGTTTACTCTCTCCGTCCCAATTATTTAGTTCCTTTTGGGAGTCTGTGTCAATTTTTAATTGATTATATATTGTAATTTATAATTTTTTAGGTGATTTTTAAAACATTGTTTAAAAGAGCTCATTGAGATCTATCAAACAAGATTCATATTGCATATAAACAATATTACCAATTAAAAGTTATAATTAGTTTTTTATTCGGTTGGAATAGGACGCGGGAGAAAAGAATGAAGAATAAGGTAGGAGAATCCATTCATCCCTTTTCAAATCAGGGATGGATATCATTCTTTCTATTTTTTAACCCGTTCAAATTCGCCCACCTATAACCCAATCTAACCAACCCATATTGTATAATGGATTTATATGGATTGAACGTCCACATAAATTCATAATTATATGAGTTTAGACAGATTGGGAATGAGTTCAATATTTTCAAGAACTCGAAGACGTATCCCACCAGTTTTTCTTTGTTTTGCAGCCATTGAAAAGTAAAGAGCACGTTTGCAATAGATGTTTTGTAGCGGAATTTTGGTGACATCTCCAAAGTTGGGCCATGACTTTTTGTTTTTAAAAAATCAAGTTTGTTGACTTCGATTATATGCTTTTGAACAAGAAAAGGAAGAACTTTAAAAGTTGTAGGGTGTGTTTGGATTAAAAAGGCAAGTAACTTTTTTGTTTGTCTTTATTCAAATTTTTTTTTTTTTTGCATTTGTTCGTTTTGCGTCAAACTTTTGTTACTTATTAATTCGTCTAGTCAAAAGAAATCAGAAAAGAAAAAAATTAATAAGTTACAAAAAAATAAGTAAAAAAAAAAAAAAAACAATCTTTTTGACTTATTTTTGTCTTTTTAAAAAAATTTGAATTTCGATCATTTTTTAAAACTTTTCCGATTCCTCTCGACGAGATGAATCAATATTTTACAAAAGTTTGATGCAAAATTAACAAATACGGGAAAAATTTGAATAAGGACAAAAAAAAAAAATCGTTTTGATAGTTTGATTGCTTAGCCGATGATGGATTTCGTTGATCGAATCATCTTTGTCTGCGAAGAAATGAACAATCAGAGTTTGGACATCCATTTCTCCAGTTCGGTTGACTTTTCTCTTTGCATAAATGAACAATACATTAATACCTACTACAAAATAAACAACTCGGATCATCAAATAAGACTATGGTGTGTCCAATTTAACATCACATGAGGGTTCATGAACTCTTTCTCGCATTTTTTCTTTGATCGCCGACTCTCTTTCTTCCTTGACCTCCTAAAAGTTCAAGGTAAAGTTTATATAGGCGGCAAGTGGAGAGGAGTGGTATTCAAGTAGTAGACACCATTTACTCCCACCTATTTAATCAGGCCGTTCTAACCTTGCTAACTACAACTAACAATGTTATTTTCGGTAGAAGAAGAAAAAAGGTTTATAGATGGGCCAACGGATTAAATGAGATGGGTCTCCTTCTACAAAGTCAAGGGCTCTCGGCCCAATTATGGGCCTCCATAGAAGAACAGCTCCTTTAGTTATTAAACTATTAATCAACACAATATTCTCATTACAATAGAAATGAGAGTTCAATGTTTTTAGAGACATTTGGAATTTTCTCAATGTGAGAAGATTTGTCATGATTTTTAAATATACAGTCATCGTAGGGCAATAAGTTTGAAAATAAATAAATAAATCTAGTTGTAAAGTATTGAAAATTTTATGGGTCTTGATTAGAAGACCGATAGGATTTCAATTAATTGGTTTGGGGACTGATAATTTAATGCTGCGTCAAACCAGGACCCAAACACAATTATATAACCTTTACTATGTGAGTTTGTTCAAAATTAAGAATGAGAAAATCACTGCTAGAAGGTAACAATAGTGTGTATCCGGTTTGGAGGTTGAACTAGTCATGTGTTTTGACAAAAGAGGCAAATGCATTCTTACTCTTTAAGTAATCGTTAGTGATTGACTCTCTTTTAAGGTGCGGTGTTAGTGTACCAATCTCGGAGTCACATGTGGCATTATTCACGTGTTACCAGAGGTGGACTTATTATGGTTTACAGCGGGGGCCATGACGCCCCCTGTTTTTCTATTACCACCAATCCATATACTATAAATATATAGACTATATAAACGCACGATTTTAGTATATTGGCACCTCTTCTACAAGGATCAAATCAAATTTAACATAGAAAGAAAAACCATATTAGGTTGTGACTTAGAGATTTTACTCCAGCAAGTTGGGATTTTACCGTAGGAGTACGAGGAGTGGGCTTTATCCTAAAAGAACTAAATATACATTTGTTTGTTTAGTGAAAATTTAATCTTGCCATAATATATTTCTCAGGCTTGGTCTGTTAAAAATTAAAATAGGGGACCCCTTAATGTGACTCTCATATTTTAGCTGTTATTTTGTAAATAATCAGTTAATACGGGAGTTTTTTTAAAGTTTGGAGGTGCGGTCACCATCTTACGCCCCTTTTGGTTCCATCGTATTATTGTCCATGTAATAATAGTATATGATGAACCATTGCTTAGTGCAGTTGGTAAGTCATTGCCTCCCTTTTGTGGCAGGTCTTGGGTTCGAGCCCCACAGGGGACAGATCCTTTAGGGGGCCAGGGCTATGGACAGCTTCTGGTCTCCCCGTGCTAACTCTAACACCCCCACTAACCCCCGCTGATGTATATCGCTGTGACAAAAACAAAAATAGTATATGATGTTGCGAGTAATAATTTTGTTCCAAATGGTGAGAGTTTTCGTACAATTATGGTACTCTAGCTAAAACCACTCTTATTGTGTCCTAAAGGCCTATTTAATCTGCCGAAGTTTGTTGTACTCACAAGTTAGAGATTCAAACGAGCCCAACGTCCCCCCAACCAAGTCAAGTTCTGACTTCTAAAATTGATAATATGGGTCACAAATGCGGTGGGCCCATATCAGGGCGTGATATTGCCGCGCATTTCACTCCGAAATCTTTAATTGAAGGTACCCACCCCGCATGATGCACGCATTTATAGTACAGAACATCCGAAACTTGAAAAAGGCAGACAAAGAAAAACAAGCACATTTTTGGCATTCCATGGCCAAACAATTTCTACGTGTTAAATGTACCACACACACACTCTCTCTCTCTCTCTCTCTCTCATAATTACTTCGAAATCACCACTGATACCGTGTCATATCTGAGTTCGTCCGGACGGCGGACACTCAGTTACAAAAATAAACAGCACATCAACAAAACGATTAAATTACGGTCTTACACATATCGTAATTGTAGTTCGTCCGGACGGCGGACACCCAGTTACAAAAATAAACAGCACATCAACAAAACGATTAAATTACGGTCTTACACATATCGTAATTGTAGGCTTACCTACAACAATGCTGGAGTTTGTCCAGCATTGGTTAATTATAAGCTCTAAAAAGAATATACGAGCTTGGACATATTAGTACTTGGCCCTTTTTTTCTTGTACTTAATCCTTTAATTTCATCTAAATCTTTCCCCCGAAATTAGTATCCCAGACCTGAAAGAACTGCTATGAAGATCTCGACTAGCTTGGACTACTCCAGCATTCCAAAGAAAGAAGACTAGGTCGAGTTGAAGAATCAATTTACAAACCAAAGCCCAAGCCTTATGGAATGAAACCTGGATTTCGCTTTCTTGCCATTCGCTGAACTCATGATCAATTGATTTTGAGTTGATTGTGTAATCATGGTATGTAAGTGCCTGCTCTTCGAAGGGAAAAAAACGGTAATCACACCTTGTTTCGTTGTGATTCCTATATATTATGGATTATTTATTTGCCTCTTTATGTGTGGTTCAGATATATGCATAAAGTGGCTTGTCTTAGAAAGTTTTGTATTCCCCTATGTCTTCAAAATTCGAGAAACTCAAGCAACGTTTTGCCGTAAAACCATGCTTCCAATTTCCAAACCAAAGTCGTAAAAAATCATAGATCAGAGTAGGGGCGCCCAAGCACAAGTGTAACGACCCACCTTTTTCTAGAAATGAACTCCAAAATACACTGTATTTTACACACTACCAGACCCCATTCTTTTCACATACAAATTTACATCTCCAAAATAAACCAAAAAGCCTCCAAATAAATAATCTTCTAATACTCCAAAAGTTCGTTCAAGACTCCCTAAATAATCCTTATAAGCTCCGATTCAACCTCCACTAATTTGGCTCCACACCTGAAAAATGAATTATTCGAGAAGAATACGATACAATAGAATAACAATGCTCATATTCAAGTGGAATCAATAAACGATAATCGACTGTCCAGTCGAAACAAGCAATCACAAGGGATCTCATACCATGCCCTCCTCAGTACATGATCAATAACCCTCCCCAATACCTTTCTCACCGAGCCCCGACGGACCCGTTCAGGACTATTGGACAGGCTATTAGTAAGGTCACTCAATCCCTGTACTGAACAGTTCTATAGCACTCAGCCATCAATATCATACTATCAATAACAATTATTCCACTTTCAACAATATTCTATAAGATTGAACAAATATTACGAGATAATCAAGAAGAGTACAAAATGAGAATTTGTAAAGGATTCCGGAAGTGGGAAGCATATCCTATACTTCCCGAATTACCTCAAATTAAGATCTGACAATGAACACCATTTAAAAATCACGACCAAAGTGGCCACTGGATGAAGGCTACTACTGCCTTGAGTTACTACTTTCTCTTCTATGGGTATAATCTCACTCAACAGAAAAAAATTTTTTGACAAGGATCTTCCTTCAACTAGTTATCTTAAGTTCACTTGTCATTTTTGTAGAAAGATTGGTCATATTTCTCCAAATTGCCGTATGAAAATTTTTCCAAATGGTAGAAAGACTCGGGTTCCTAAGAACCATGTTAATGCTAACTTTCAAAGACCCAAAATGATGTAGGTACCAAAAGTTAAGACTCGATTGTAGGTGTGCTTGAAAAGTACATGGAAGGATCAAAGCCAATGAGCACATCAACGAAGCTTGACAAAGATGAGAATGAGCGAAAAAGATGAAAGAAGACATTATCCTTCGCCATCGCAATGACATTCCTACCTTCCCTCTTAACACCCATGTTGATGATGTCTTAAAGGGGAGAAAAGTCTTGATTTTATGTTTTAACTCGTACTTGGTTCCTTAGTTGTACTTTTTTTTTTTTTTAAACTTTGTTCTTTGTTTTATGAGTTGCATCGGTTGAACCTACGTTTAAGTCGCATTTGTCTAACTTATGTTTGAGACTTACCTATGCTTTCGTATTGCTAACTCTGATCATTAAGTCTGTTACATTAAGTTTGTGCTCATCTGAAGACATGTCTAAATATGCCTCGCTCATATCTATCTATTAACATGCTAATTTTGTAGGTATCACTTTGTGATCAACTTTTTTTTATATACCCCTCATATTCCTTTAAAGATTTTATTAAGGGGGAACATGTACTAAGGGGGAGATTTATTGGCATAATTTTTTAGCTTCATAAAAACTATCATGTTTGTGCCATCATCAAATAGGGGGAGATTGTTGGAAAAATGTATGCATATTAATTTGTTGGAAAAATTATATGTATTACAATTATACATTTATTTTGATGATGTTTTTATAGTTATCGCCAAGTCATGTTCGGACTAATTTTCTCAACCTTGTAAAATTGTTTTAAGTCTCTTGAATTCAAAGTTTAATAGCTACAAAGACTTAGTAAGCTCAATACATGCTTTAACGGAATTATTCAGACGAATTTTTGAACTACAGGTTGACGTACCGGCTGATAGGCCGGCTGTCTGAACAGAAAGGGTTGTCAACCAGACTTCACTGGATGGCAGACCGATTGAGAGAGCGGACGACCGGCCGGACGTCCGGTAGTATATTTCTGCAGATCAATAAAATCCCAACGGTTATATTTTTCCTAAATTAACCCTCCAACGGCACCAATATCTTATTAATGGCTAGTAGGTGGATGGATCACTATATAAGAATTGAAGAATACATTGATGAGCACTAAGACAAGCACAATCAATCTATATCATTCCAAGAGCAAACTCTCCAAAGATCAAAGCTTACAAATCTCCTTGTTCTTCCACTTTCATATTTTTCTTGAGAGAAATTTTGTACAAGTCTTGAGCGATAATTTTCATACTTTCCCCACATACTTGTAATTCCTAAGCGAGTGTTTGAGTTAAACACTTGAAAGCTTAGAAGACCAAATTCGGGTTTGAATTTGGGTGTTATTATTTTCGAGAGGTTTTTGGAAAAAACTCTTGCGGTTGTACTAGCTCCTCGGGAAAGCTAAGGGATAAGGTCGTTGTAAGCACCCGCAAGACTTACTACTTGTAATCTTTTTTAAGATTAAAGGAACTTTCAAGTAGTTGCTTGAGGAGAAGTAGACTAGGCCGGACCGTTGACAAATTCGGGCCGAACCACTATAATCGGGTTCTCTCTCTCTCTCTCTCTCTCTCTCTCTCTCTCTCTCTCTCTCTCTCTCTCTCTCTCTCTCTTATTTGCGCACATCGTTTTGATTAAAAGATTGTTAGAGATAATCTTTATTGGCATTTTTACTTATCAACCCTATTCATCCCCATTCTGAGTTGCCATTTTTGGGTAACACATCACATCAATGTGAGTCATCCCTTATTAACTAATACCATATACTATTTTATCCCCCCTTCATAAATAATACCCCAAATCTTATCACGCATCCAAACGAGCCCTTAAGGCAGTTTTAGAGAATCATCACTTTCATACATGTACAGTTTTGAACAATATGCAATATAAACAATAGCTCACACATCGAACAGTTACTAAAGTTCAACCTGTTGAGACTAACAAGATATCCAATACATGGTAGCATTACTATAAAGAGAAACATTACAATTTACAAGCTGATGAGAACGTGATGATAACATTAAATCACACTTCACAAAATCAAATTACTTAAGCTGTCCATTTCACTAATAGAACATTACCACTGCATTGGGAGAAGATCTGGGAAAACTTAAAAAGCTTTTGGAAAAATTCCGTGGTTGGTTTAACATTATCCCTTAAGGCATCGATAACCATCTTGTGCAGCACCCTTGCAATTCTCTAGCAGAAATTGTACAAATACTAAGTTCAAGTCACTGCATAACCATCTTGCCCCAGCAAACTTAACTTTCTTGAGATGCAGAATCAGTGATGAGCACCCAATATTGTAGATATTTGGTGCGACTAGTCCCAGCTTATGCTACTTTTACTTATGTTTATTTAGCTTTTATTGCGTTATTGCATGTAAGGTAGGTTTTTTTTGTGTTTCAGGTAATGTGTATAAATAATGCACGTTCGAACGCCAAGGAATGTTCTGGGTGCAACCAAGTACTCAAGGCCACGTGCCACCCCATTGTGGTGCCCAAAGAGTCATGAAAAGGTGGTTCGGAGGTTGCTCGGGTCACCCAAGAGTCAAGAGAATTGAAGGAGAAGTGAGGATTTTACCAAAGCTACTCGTCTTCCGACTAGCTGAGGGTATAATTGTCATAACTTTTGATGCATAAAGTACTTTTGATCCAAACTACTTGGGTTAGAAAGTAGACTCGACGAGCTTTCCAACGGTCCAAAGAACACCTAAATCTGAGTTCGGGAGTGTCCGGAGCGAGCCCGCGAAGTTTGCCCAAAAATCTGTCTGGCAAGCTTGTACCGGTACGGGGTTTTGGCTGTACCGGTTCATGGTGTTCAGAATATTGTTTTTGGCAGACTTTTCAAGACTTGAACCGGTACGGGGTTTTGGCTGTACCGGTTCATGTTGCAGAATCTGTGCACGTTTTTGCTACTTTTTCAATCTTCCATTTATGAAAAGTTTTCCACTTGTGGAATGTTTTTGGGATATTTTAGGGACCTTTTGGTCTTTTGTATGGGATATTTTGCAAGCCCTATATATATATGGGTGTATGCCTTTTAGAGAGATATAGGCCGTTTAGTTAGATTTAGGCCTAAGTCTTTCTTGCTTTCTAGGAAATCTCCATTGATGTTCTTCAAGCTTTTCTAGTTATTTCTTCAAGAACTACTTAAGGTATTTGTCGTTTGTTAATTTCTCATTTATTAAAGTTGCTTGTACGGTCTAAATTTTTACTAATATCAAGTTTATTTCCGTTTTCATCGGTTAAAAGTTATGCCTA
This sequence comes from Rhododendron molle, assembly GCA_025413875.1. NCBI lineage: Eukaryota > Viridiplantae > Streptophyta > Magnoliopsida > Ericales > Ericaceae > Rhododendron > Rhododendron molle. Next base: position 3,686,597 of record CM046393.1, read on the forward strand.
ATTTTTATGCTTTATTTGTTGCTTTAAGTATGTGTGAGTAGTCATTTGGCTAAGTCTCGGGGAAATCTTTCCCGAGGATTTAGGTTGTTATTTGGTTCTCGAGCCATCGGGCTTAAAAGCATGGTTTTCGGAATAGAACTTGTCTTACAATTTTGGTCTAAACAAAGGAGTGTTAACTCCTCGGTATGATGTTTAGTCAAGCGGTCTTGGCAAACGTCATATCGAGGGCTTGTGGCCTCCTATGGATTCAATAAATGTTAAAAACAAGTTAGTTTGCCTCCGTTTAATCACATCTTCCAATTATTGTAGTCATTAAAGCTAAATTCTCCGGGTGTGAGCACGCGGTCGTGACTCTCGCCTGAGTTATAATCGGGAATCGGTAACGATCTTTGTCAAGGGAAAGACGATCCCTAGACTTGCCTCTTTTAGTTCATTAAGAACATTTCTAGTCTTTTTCCTTAGTATTTCTACCGTTTAAAGCAAAATCAAGTTGGCCGTCTTAAACGCCGAAATCCAACAATATTAAGCCTACAATCCGATTAAACTATATTCGATTCTCTGTGGGTACGATCCCGGACTTTCCGGTTATTATGCTATTGATGACCTAGCCCTACGCGTCGGGTTTTTCAACCTTATATTTGAAGGCAAGGTTTCGACGTAAGCAATCAGACACTCAAAAGTCCTCTTTTGGAATGTCTAATGGAGCTTTTCATCAAAATCGCAAAGTTTGGTGAGCGTTTTCCCAAAATACTGCAAACGTAAAATACATTGTGCTCAAGTTGTATTAAACCTAATGCATGATGTGCTAGTCTAAGAACCTCAAAGAATGCCTCTTATGAACCATAAATTGATTCAAATGTCTGATTTACAGTTCATTTACGAGGATGTCTACACACTAAAAAAAGGAAAAGTGATTTCAACAAGTCACCTGCAATCACGAGTAGCGCAATAATGGCTTATCTATCTCTTCCTTCAAAGAGGTGCCCCCAAGAAATTATAGTGACAGCCAGTGGCGTCGATTGCCCTGTAACGACCCTGACCAGCTCCTGAAGGTCTTGGTCATAACTTCATACATGTACAGTTGTGTATGCTGCAAATTTTGACTTCCTCATGCTTAAATTTCGCCTTTAGGCCTTCGATCAAATGATGATGTTGGGGCCGCCCCAGTCATAGAGAAGGCAGTCCCAATCTGACGGCTCAAATTTTGTGCTCAATCAAAACTCAGAACATCATAGTATTAGGGGGTGTTCCACTTTCCCTTCTTTTTCTAAACCTCAGTTTTCTTCAATTTTTAAATTTAAATATAATGAAAATGAAAAATAATTTTTTGATTTTTTTTGCACCGTATAAAAGATCTTAATGAAATCTATCAAACGAGATCTATATTAGTAGAAAAATTATTTGCGTAAACACATAATTTTTGGACTTGAAATTACCTTCATTTTATAAAACCTCAGTTTTGGAGAAACTGGAACGGGGCCTTAGTGCACAATAAAAGTGTAGGCTTTCTGACTTTCTCCAAAAACAAAAAAAAATGCCAAATAGAAAGGACAGACTCATTGGCACAACTTCAGGAATAGTTCATGTTGCATATGTAATCGACATGTCACCCTTCGAACATCATTACCACTACCATTATCCCAGAAAACCCGGTTCTCCATCGGGAACAGTTAGTGGGTGCTCTTGGGGGGCAGTGCCCCAACACCGTTTTCCCCATCATTAAGTCTATGAACAATTAGTGGGTGCTCTTGGGACCGCTGAAGATTTACTCGGTTAATTCTCAGGCAGTCAGGTCCCAAGTGTACATCAGTACATTTAAATCAGAGAAGCACGAATACGAATATGGGATATGAATACGACATGACACGAATATGCAGATAATGTGATTTTTTCAAAAAGAAAAGTTGGGGGATACTTTATTTATTTATCAGCCAAAAAATTTATTAAACACCGAGTTCGAAAATTACAGAGATTAAACTACATTGAATTTAAAAAGTACATAAAAATTATAAAGGAGTAATATATATAATTTTTAATTTCTAAAATTCCATTAATTATTAAAGTTTCTAATTACACACGTTTACCATTTCACATGCCGAGAGAAATATTTACATATAGTTATATTTATATATACACACACACATACATATACACAGCGAGAGAAAGAGAGATGAGAGACGAGAGACTTACAAGGTTGTCGAGAGAGATGAGAGATGAGAGATGAGAGACGAGAGAGAGGATATCGTCAATGTCTTTCTAGTGTGGATTGGTGGGGGAAAAAGAAAAATATAGCCCTAATTATAATTTTAACCCATATATTTTAACTAATAACATATTTACTCTCGTGCATATCCAAAACATATGCGAGTGTATCCAACACGTATCTGAAACGTATTGAGATACCAAAAAATAATGTAAGGTCAAGTTTTAATTTGGCAAATCCCATGGCAAAAATACATTGATTTGTATAGTTTATTATTGAGTTGAAATTTATTCTTTATTTATTTCTAGAGTGTCTGTTTAGAAAGTGGAAGGAAATTATATCGTTTCTAATTGAGAGGATGCGTTTTTAGGAACTAAATCAATTATATTGTAATTGAGAGATAGAGAAGGAAAAGGATGGAAGGAATCAAGGAGATTCGTGATCATGACAGATGAATAAGGGAAGAGGATCTCAAAATCTGTGGGTTGAAAATAAGGCAACGTGCATCAGTTGTGATTCCTCGAGCAACTCCGAACAAGCCTATACTGGTGCTTGAGCAACTTGACAGATTTCATCCATCTATACATATGCGGCTCGCTTGGAATTTCGAGGTGATCGAACATATGAGAGCCACCCCCAAGAACGTCCAAAGCTAAGAATACATCCAAGGGGTTTCGGTTTTGTTTCTTGAAGTACAAACATGATCAATTGATCATCGAGCAATAAGGTTACTTCATAGAGTTTCTTTCCAATCTTTGATTCAACTTACTTGAGTTGGCCTTTGGTGGATTTCCGAAGGATAGTGGAAGGCTTGTGGATTCAACGCAGCGACAGTCAAGCACTGGTTGTGGTGAACAAGCGATTCGGCAATCAACCTTGGTCAACCGAGAGCGATTCTAGGTTGTAAGTATAGGTTTGTTTATAACTGTATAATGATTATAGTGTTTAGATTCCTTCCCGTAGTTTTTTTCCGTTTAGGATTTTCCACGTATATCTTTACGTTCATCCTTTTATTGCTCCTTGATCGTTTGATTAGCTTATTTATCGATTGGTGAATTGATTAATTAAAAAGATAAAAAAAATAGCAAATCTATATACCTAGGCGAAAGCGATCTAGGATTTTTCAAATAATTTTAAAAATAGGATACTTCAAAAAAAAAAAAAAGAAGAAGAATCGGATACGTATCCGAGAGAATTGGTATCTGATACGAATACAATATGTGATGATATGGGGACTAAAATAGAATATCCGTGCTTCATGGATTTGAACTCAAGCCTCGTCAAACCCTTTCCGCTGGTTTCCAAGATTTGTTGCCTCTGCAATCTGCATGCATGCATGGACCTCAAAGGCCGGAAAAAACGTTGAAGCCCCTCTTTTCTTTGGCTTTGGTGCGAAAACGTTGAAAGCCTACTTTATTTTTGCCGAAAGTGCTGTAATCCAGTACAATACGCGGTGCATGAGGGACCCACTATTTTAGCTCGTCAGTGCGCGTTGTCATATTTTAATCATTCGTCAACACACTACTTTCTAATGCCAAAAAAAAAAGGAGAAACTTTTATATATAGCCGGTATACCAACCTCGTGGTATCCCCTTCCGGTTCCTTTCTCATTTTTCGGCTATTTTCCGATAATATTTGGATGATCGGCTCCGTTCATTTTGTAGAGTTCGGCGAGAAGTTTAATCACACCAAAAATCTTGTTCATTGAATTTTATTAGGTAGATGATCGGCACACGTGAAAATTGAAGAAAATCAAAACTGGGTCCAAAAAACACACTGAATCGGAACCCAGTTTTGGTTTTTTTCCCATTTTCACGTGTGCCAATCGTATATCAAATAAAGTCCGATAAACACGATTTTTTGTATGATTAAGGTTCTCGTCGAACTCGACAAAATGAACAGAGCCGATCATCCAAATGTGATCGAAAAATGGCCGAAAAATGAGAAAGGAACCGGAAGGGGATACCACAGAGTTGGTATACACAGTATATATAAAAGTTTCTCAAAAAAAAAGATACACATGTACTACTCCTAATAGTTAACTTAACTACGCCCTGCCTCGAGCACCGCCGCCTAGAGTTTCGGTATTCTCACTCACAATCCAGTGGTGGGAGAACAACAGACATTGACACATTGTGGTGCAGCTCGCATTAATGTATGGTGGAAAACGATTCTAGAACTCGTATGTGGAACACTTCGTAATTTTTGGGGGTTGTCTTTTGCATTTTTATGTCAATAAAATAACCATAATTTGTATTAAAAATTAGTTAATCTCTTTGTTTTTGGTGCATTATCGAATGTTCTTGATGCTATGATTCTACTGTTATGCAAGTAAAAGAAAGTGGTAGGGGGAATTAAACAGGTGAAGATCAAGTATCTTTTATGGAGGTTTACCAAAACGAGAGGCCTAAACTCAGGGGTTGGACAAGTGGTTTTGGTCTGAGATTTAGTTAGGTGTTTGCTCAATTCTAGGTCTTATGTCCGATTGTCTTTGTCAACAACTCTTGGGACCACCTCACCGCCATACGTAAGCGTGTAAAATGGCTGTGGGAGGAACTGTAGAGATTAGTCTGAGATGTGTGTAAGTTGGCTCGGGACACCTTGCATTACCAAAAAATAAGTCGCCTAAAACGATTTCCCTAGGAAAATTGGGGAATAATTACTTATAGATAATGATCAGATGATAGTGGCAAGGTGGCAACCCCACCAATTAGCCCGGTAATAAATTAATCAAACAACAAAATAATACTAAAAAGAAGATAAAAATGCCCCAAGTGGGCCCAGAGTTTGTCGGTAAAACCCAAGTCAAGAACGAAAATTACTCTATTACTGGTATTTTGTCTTAATTAATTACAGGCCCCTGATTTCGGCCCTCCCTTTTTCAACACTGGTGCTCTCTGTTTTTTTTTGCCTTAGAGCAAGTACTGTATATAAGAGGAGTCAAAGTGCATTTTTAGGCATTTTAGAGGGTCAAATACACAAAAATACCATGCACCAGCATTGGTAAAAGCTCAGGTAAAGTAAATGCAACTACAGTTCTTAGGCATAAGAGCATGTACACCAATAAAAATGTAAAAATGCTAGTCAACAGTACACTTTGTCATTTTACCCTCTCACATCTCATTCAACAGTACATCAATCCTATCTATTTAACCTATTTCCTATTAAAATATTATTACTTTTATTTTCTCTTTCTTTTCTGGGGAGAGAGAGAGAGAATAATGAATAAAATAACATATACATGGTGAATAGTGCTTAGGTATATTTACCTCTTCACTATTCATGGATGAATTTTAGCTAGGCTTTTACCTAATCTACTGCAATGCCCATTTAGAGGTTTTGCTTAGGTAAAATAGCTAAAAACTTGCTCGAAGAGCATGTACACTAGCATTGGTAAAATAGCTTTCTAGCTATTTTGGAGAGGAGAAACTCAAAAAATACCTCTGCACCAGATTAGGTAAAAGGATAGGTAAAATACATTTATGAATAGGGCTTAGCCACTTTTACCTAAGTACTATTCACACTCCTTTCTTTTTCTTTTTTTTTATTGTTTCTTTCTCTCTCTCCTCCCTTCTTGGGAAAAAAAATAATAGGAAAAAAGTGAAAAACAATGTATATTTTAATTCGTGTTAAGTAAAATAAATAGTATTAGTGTAATTGTGAAAGAAAAAGTTGATAGCTAAAATAGAATTGTGAACTATTCACAATGTAATATACCTATGTATTAATTGATAAACTTGCTCCAAGTATCGTGCAACTATTCACTATGTATTTGATTATTTTATTCTTTTGTGCTTCTTTTGCACTTTCTCTCTCTTCTCTAATTGGTTATCTTTTTTTTTTTTACTTTACCACATAATGAACTAATAATATTATATTTAGGGATAGATAAAATAGAGATTATTGATATAGTGTTGAAAGAAATGAGGGTAGATAAAATGAAAAATATGTACTATTCACCATTTTTTTTTATCTAATGACCGGTAAACTTACTCTTATAAGGTAAAAAAAATTTCTAAACCATCCTTGTACTTTCTTTTGGGTTCTTTTCATAATGTCCAAATTACCCTCATTGATTTATTTACTCCCCATCCCAGAACATTATCTTCTTGGGCATGACTTTTCGGGTGAAAAGTGAAAACCCTTTTCACTGATACCCATCTTCTTCGTCCACACACTCCCGTTCACTCCGGCGAGGGCGCAGTTCGGTCGTTTCAAGCAACTATGGAAGTTACGGATGAAGAGTTTTCAACAATGGAGGGTGAGAATCAAGATATTAGTGGCTTTGAAGCAACTATGGAATTTACGGATGAAGATTTTTCAGAACTAAATGACATCGTAAATTTCACTGTAATATCATCTGCAATTTTTTTGTTGGACTTTATGAAGATCGAATGATTGGAGATCTCTACTGGGATAGATGCTAAATATTTGTATGAGTTTTTGGAGTAAAATTTTGTGAACTTGTATTTTTTGGACTTAATTTGGGAATGGTCTTGGATTTCAAAAAAATTCAAGCATCTAATTTGGCCAAGGTTGTTTTATGATTTGCAGGGTTTGAAGGTTGTTTAAATTCTGGGTATGATTTTTCTTTTTTCTTTTCTTTTTTTTGAGCTGGAATTATGCAGTTCTTTTTTGAAGTGGAATTCTGGTATCACGGATTCACAAGGAAGGGCCAGGCCAATGAAAGCGAGACATGTACAAGAAAGATTAAAGAAAGAAGGAACCGCTTTCTTTATTAATTTATTATGAGGGTAGTTAAAGTATTTGGCCATTGAAAGATTAAAGAAAGAAGGATACTTTTGTAACTTTACACAATGAGGACAAAAGTTGGAGTGCCATTGGACGGACGAACTTGGAGGGCTAAAATCAATCTCTTTGATGAAAAGGTTAGAAATGTCGTACAGTTTAAAGATGTGAGTTTTCATGCAGTGAATAAAATTATTTAATTCAGATAAAAAAAATAAAAATAAAATAAAATTGTTTAATTCCAAACCTATAGAATATCTCAATTTTCTCCTAATTTTTTGTCCGCCAATTCAAGTAACTGAAATGGACCCTTGTCTAAGTCTGAAGTGGCGAGAGCGCAAATGTATCTTTTGAAAAACATTTCTTTCTAAGAACAAGAATGCAACGTGAGTGCGTAAAGGAAAGATGGAGAGAGAGAAAATGGAAGCGGATACCTATGGATACCTATGGATATGATAACGAAACAAAAAATGACCATATTAATTGCTATTGTATCAATAATATTTTTGGTATATTTTCGACTAGCTCTACAAAAAGGCTAACTTTTTGTTCGTTCGACATCAAATGAGAGACAGAGAGGAGAAATTTTTGGGTGCCAAACGGATATTATGTGGCGGTTTTCGTCGGCGATCTCGGTCGTTTAAGCGTGTTTTGAATGGTCCAGATTTATTTCCTCTCTCTCTCTTTTCTCTTTGTGAAATTTAAACCTTCCAAAAACATGTTTAAACGGGTGGGATCGTCGAACCGAATACCACGTGTGTTACGTACTTCACCCGAAACCGAGAGAGAGAGAGAGAAAGAGAATTCAATCAAGAAAAAGTCTAATAAGAAAAACAAAGAAAAAGTCTTGCCAAAGACGACGACGACTTAACTGTCAGTTTCCACAAAAATATAGGAGTATATATCTCTCTGTCTCTCCATGATTTTTAGTACTACTACGGTATGTATTGTCATATTTAAACAAGTCTCCTCTGCTAGTTTTTCCTGCTCGTCGTATTTCCTCTGCTCCTTCTTCTCTCCTTCCCAGAACCAGAAGTGGTAGAAAAACCAATATCAACTTCAGTTATTTAACGAATCTTCCTTTCTCACACACCAATAGTCTTCAGAAAGAGAGAGAGAGAGAGAGAGAGAGAGAGAGAGATAGATGGGGAACTGCTGGCCATCTCCGGTAGTCAATCCTAGCCCAGGCACCACCAAACATTACAACCCAGGTATCTTTACCACTCCAATTCCCCAATCTAATTCTTTCAAATTTATGTTATTAACGAAATAATTCAGGTCTAAGGTCGCATAGTCGATTCCCCTCGACATCTATTTTTTCCTGGGCGACCTCACGCAAACGTCTGAAAAGGGCTGCGAGAGGAGACTAGTCCATTTAGTTCATCGAGGCACTCTTTATTACCAAAAAAAAAAAAAAGAGAATTAATTCAGCTAATCTTCGTTGATCTCTGTAGTTTTTAATCCGATCTATTTTGTCAATCAGTAAGTTGACAACTCCATTATTTCTTGTATATCGGCAGTACCCAATCAAGATGCGAGAACAGAACAGAGCAAGAGCACCGAAAGCAGGGCATCGTTGCCTCTGCCTCCTCCGGCGAAGGAGGGCAAGCGCGTGGCGGGGGAGGAAGTACCTCCGTGCGGGAGAATTGTGACGCCCAACTTGAGAAGCTACACTTATGCCGAATTGAAGGCCGCGACTAAGAATTTCAGGCCCGACACGGTGTTGGGGGAAGGAGGGTTCGGAAGGGTTTTCAAGGGTTGGGTGGATGAGAAAACCCTCGCGCCTTCGAAGGCCGGTGTCGGAGTGCTGGTCGCCGTGAAGAAATCCAATCCTGATAGCTCTCAAGGACTTAAAGAGTGGCAGGTAAATTCCATACCATAGCTCTCAAGGACTATTGGGTCCTATACGCTCAAAAGATCCCACTAAAGTCTATTATGGCAACCAACACGATAAGAAAATGTCAAAAAACACATAATTGAATATTTTTTAAAACACTTTTGAATTCACTAAAATCATGGCAACCAATAGTGAGCTTTTTTTAGCATTTTTAAAAAAAATATATAAATCTAAGAAAAAAAAGTTAATTAAGCATCTACACACAGATTATGTGCACAAATCCAAATACGAATTCACTTGCAAGGATGGTTCCCGCCGTGTCTATGTTGGATGTGGGCACATGTTCTAGTAATATATATGCATATATTTTGTATTTTTAGTAAGATATCAACGTATTTTTTGCACATTAAATTATTGTCCCTGTGGGTAGGATGTTTCATGTAAGCTGTTAATCATAGTTGGTGGATTAAGATTTTTTTTTTTAATTTTTTTTTGAATGGCAATAGTAAACATTTTATTAGAAAAATGGAAGAAATTTCAACCAAAAGTTAGAAAATACAGTCAGAGAACAAAGCCTAATGTAACAACTGAGGGTCTAAAGTAACCAGATTAAAACGATAAATAGGTCAAACAACCCAAAATGCCTAAAAAGCCTAGGTAGATCAAACATTAAAGGCTAGACTGGCCAGTCACCAAATGGGCTTGTAGTCGAGTTGGTAACTTCTGGCTCACCCTTGTGGGTTCAGGGCTGGAATAGCCTCTGAACTCTCTGTGGATTAACTCACTAACTTTTTCTACTAACTCCTGCTGATGTATATAATATTGGTAAAAAAAAAAATTAAAAGTCAGTCCAAAGAAACCCAAAAACCTAGCCCTATGATTAAGGTACAAAGGTAAGCTTAAGGTATATTAAGGTATGTAAACATTACTTATAATAAACTCTGAGACAGTCGTTGACATTCTAGGATACGACTTTATCTAACCACTGAGCAGTAGGACCAAGATTGTCTCATTATATTTTAGAGTATATAACCTCTACAATGTTCATTTTCATTTACATATGTCTGTAAATCTGTCAAGTCTTCGTATAGAACTGTCCAATTTTTTTCATAACCGGATGTTCGAGCTAGCTTACACATATATCTTGACTAAATCCGGACTTTGAAATTAACGACCGGGCAAACCCTCTAGTGTCAAAAGTAAACGCGGAAGTTAACTGTCCATTTTGGCTGATGATGTATGCCCATTTGAAGGAAAAAAGACAAGACAATTTCATAGAGTCAATTGATGCGTCTACTGGGGTTACCAAAGTGACATATGCTAATTCAACCTCTTCGTTTTTTTATTCAATTTTCTGTATACTAAGTTCTTTGGTCCTGATTCTGTAAGATTGCGGATAAGATTAGGAGCCAAATGTGTTTTTGTGAGAGAAAATAAATTGATGCTAGAACTGATACATCATCAAGATTTACGTATTAATTAAAATGATATAGTTTGACTTTTGAAATTATTTACCAGGTCTCGATCGAGGGTTTTTAATATTCATGATAGTGAAATGAAAAAAGCAGGGGTTTTAATAATACCAAAATGTTGTCACCGTGATTTCCCCATTCTTTCTTGCAGTGAGAAAGAGATGGTTACATAGTCAATTACGTATTAATCTATGCGGTTATGCTTTCACGGGAGGTTTATCCGATCGTAAATTTTTAAACCTCTAGATTTGTCGAGGTGGACTTATGCTCGTTTGGACAAAACTGGTTATGGAAAAAAAATGTTCAAAATGCATTGCTTTATTTGGGAATAGAATACTTTATTGTGCCTATAACTCTTTTTTTTTTTTTTTTTTACCCGTAATACCTAAATCTCTTGCTAAGTAGTGTTTTGAAACATTGGTGCAGGCAGAGGTAAAATTTTTGGGTAAATTTAGCCATCCAAATCTAGTTAAGCTATTGGGTTACTGTTGGGAGGACGGTCAATTTCTCCTTGTCTACGAATACATGCAGAAAGGCAGTTTAGAAAGTCACCTTTTCAGAAGTAAGCAATGAGCTATTTCTGCGAAATCATTATTACATCCTGATTTGGAAACAAAAATCTTGTCATATATGTACGCGCGTGTGTGCATATAAGAAACTAACACAAACAGTTTGCTTGTTGCGCGCAGAGGGTGCCGAATCACTCACATGGGATACGCGGCTTAAAATAGCAATAGGGGCAGCACAAGGACTTGCGTTTCTGCACACGACAGAGAAGCAAGTCATATACCGCGACTTCAAATCGTCCAACATACTGTTGGATGGGGTAATCAGTCTTGGCACTCTGTGACTACAATTTTTCTTTGCAGCCGAATGTATTGTAAAAGTTAATTATGGAAAGCGAAAGTCTGAAAACAAACATCAACATGAAAATTAACTTTTAGAAAATTAGATAGATTATTTTTGCATTGTACATAGACTAGAAATTCATAAGTTGGGACACTTAAGCCAAGCGAACACTTCAAACTATGTAATTGGGAGGAGCTTTACTTTAACCATGTACTAATTTCGCATAAATCTTGTTAATTTTGCAGGATTTTAATGCGAAGCTTTCGGACTTTGGGTTGGCAAAGTTAGGTCCAGTTGATGGTGATTCACACGTGACAACAGGCATTGTTGGCACGTATGGCTATGCTGCTCCAGAGTACATGGCCACTGGTAAGTCCTCATCTTCCTCTAAGTATTTGATGATCACATGACTCCTAATAAAGGTGGTTACAGGTTTTGAATTTGTAGATAGATTTACCTATGGAAAGGAAAACTATATTGACAAGTTTATGTCCAAAATGATCAAAATCTCTCTTCGGGATAAGTTTCTCCAGATGACTTAAACTTATCGGGATTGATCATATCCCAACAGGTCACTTGTATGTGAAGAGCGATGTCTACGGTTTTGGAGTGGTCTTGCTTGAAATACTAGCAGGCCAAAGGGTGCTTGACATGGAACGAGCAACTGGGCAGCACAATTTGGTTGACTGGGCAAGGCCTTTCTTACCTGATCAAAAGAAGCTAAAGAAGATCATGGATCCACAATTGGCGGACCAGTACCCTTCAAAAGCTGCGTTCCAAATAGCTGAGCTTATACTCAGATGCCTAGAATCGGACCCTAAAAACCGGCCACCCATGGAAGAAGTTTTGGAGACTTTACGAACGATTCAGTCCATCAAAATGAAGCCCAAGGAGTTGAAAGCCAGCGCAAAGCAGAAGCAGACGGCCCAGAGGCACCAACAGAGTCCTGGAAAGTATCACCATCATCGCCACGGTCAAACTCAGTCCCCGGTTCACCACAAGAACGATGGTGTAGCCGGGGCCAAACGATATGAAATGTACTTGGGCCACTGACCTCTTGATTTGAGATCACAGCTTAGATTCTTGGCGCTCACTGTAATTTACGAGAATATTTTAGCTACAGCTTTGTTAATTAGGCATGTAATGGCCAATGTGAAATTCCTGGGAGTTGCTGGCGCTGTCCGAATTATCGATCGGCTGTGCCAGAAAAAGGTTTGATATCGGGAAAATGAACACTCCTCTGTAATGTTAATTTATAGTTTATTTTTTTTACGGCAAAATTGTTGTAAAGTTAGCAATGTTATATCGAACTCAAATAAGTTATATAGATTTGCTTATTTATTTTGGGACTTGGCGTGTCATGGTAGATTTGCAGGATTAATGAGTTCTTTAATTTTGGACTTGGCGTGTGTAATGATAGATTGCAAGATTAATTTGTTAGTTAATTTGGTGGATCTCGGCGACTGGTGGGGGAGATGTTTGGGCGTTTTGGTTACCCGTCGGTTGCTCTCCTGGGAGGAACCGGTCTTGTGCCTAACGGCTTAGGGTTTATCAAGCGGCTGCTGTGGTGTGATTCTCTTTCCCAAGCCGCTGTTGCTGCTGGCTGTTCCTCCGGCTCTGGTTTGGATGGTGGAGGGTGCGTGCGTGCCCCAGTCTGGCGACGGTGGCGGTTCGTGTTGGTCTGAGTTTTGGACAACTGCCGGGGCTGTGATGGTGGCTGGGAGAAAGAAAAAAAAAAAGAGTTATATGCATTTGGATTTTTTGGGCCTGGTCCTTCAAGGAATGAAAGGCCCAGGCTGAATCTGCAATTTTCAGCCCCCTTGTTATGTCTCTGTTCGATCCCGTCAAAAACAGATCAATCGTGGAAAGGCCAGCCTAGTAAGCCTGCCTTTGCCAGGAACAAATCACGTATGTAGCCCAAAATTCGAAAGGACAGTGGGTCATTTCTCGGTCTAAGGCCAGCACCTCTTGCAGCCTGCAGGCCTGGCCATGCTCTTTGTTGTTGAAGGTATGAGACGATTCAAATTAAATGATTATCGAACTTGCTTGCACACCGAATCCGCTTGCGCTCGGGGATGCGTGAACTAAATCGATAATCGAACCTGCTTGCGCACCGAATCCGCTTGCGCTCGGGGACGCATGAACTAAATCGATTTATCGAACCTGCTTGTGCACCGAATCCGCTTGCGCTCGGGGATGCATGAACTAAATGCCGTGTGAGAGAAGACCCACTAGTAGCTTTGGCCGTTGTCCCTTCTGTGGGTACCTCAGCAGGGTTTGAGGTGCCCATGTTCACGTTCTGATCAAATATAACTACGCTGATCACCTCCTCCATGATCATTACAACTCGGCAAAAAAGACATAAAAAAAATTAAATAAATTTGCGATTTGGGAAAGGCTTGTGTTGGTCCATTGTGATATCGTGAACTATGAATTGGTTGCGTCACAAGGAAACACAAGAAAAGCCAACTGCACATTTTCCATATCTAGTTTTGCAGCAAGTAACGTATGAAGAATTCCTAATTCGACTTTCATAGCATTGAAAGTGTGGCTGTATTGAGAAGTTGTTACGAACCCCAAGGAATTTGGTCAAGTGAACATAAGAAAGCAGTTAAGGAGCTTGTCTCTCAAGAAGTCGCAATTTTGAATCTCGCGATGATCAAACATATCAAACATCGGGACCACTAGAGATTTGTCCGCTCGTTGATTTCTGAGCCCAAAAATTAGTTAAGATGCACGCAAGTTGACTTAGGCATCCAGTTATAAACAATGGAAAAAAAGAGACAAAGAGGAGTTGTCACGCCGCAAATCCCCATGCCGATGCTGACAATCATTATCCTCACATGCCAAATCTGTGTTTTTGATCAGCCACATGCCAATTCTGTTTGTCAAAAAGCTTTTTAGAAAGGAAATCATTTTTGGCATCTAATTACAGCTGATAATGAGGTTGTTTAGCATTATGCCCACGCCCTTTCACGTGAATTACATCAGCTTTTCAACGGTTTTTCCTGCCATACCAGGTTGAAATATTTCTTAATCTACTCCATTTATTCTGTGTTCCAATACTAGATAAAATATTCGACCATATCGAATGATGTACCTTTACTAGTAGACCTAAATCTAATATTTCGAGCAGTAGGAATGGCTTCTTTATCTCTTCATGACATAAGAGAGTAAGCACATGTTGAAAAGCGGCGCCATTTGTAAGCATTTGCAAAGTGACGTTACGAAAAACAATTTTGAACCTGGCTACAAATTCTCTTTCCTAACTAGCATTCGCTTTTAAGATCAAAACTAGCCGTCACTACAAAGGGTGGAGCTACTGTGGAGCCAATAGAACCCGAAACCACCCAAAAAAATATTCCAAGTATAGCTTACTAAGTTTCATTACCCATCTATTAGAAAAAGAAAAAAAAAAACAAAAAAATTTCAAACCATAATTACAAGGAGTATAAACAATATATCCATGCTGAGCGCACCAAATATAGTGGACGATTCTTTTGGATGGTGATACCACTTTGTCATTGAACCAAGAATGAGAACAGAGGAGCACTGGCACTGCCCTATAAATCCTTCTTATTTCTTTCTTTGAAATTTTCGAGTATGATTCCCACATGCTGCACGCAGTCATTGGTGGCCTCAATTTTGTGTGGAGCAGGGAGCTCAGTTTCATGCGATGCCTAGCTATTTGATTAACAACTACGCAGTTTTAAACTTCAAGGATTGGCCTGGTCGTCAAGCATGAGAATTAGGAGTTTGCTACCTAGTGAGATTAGTTTATATGGAAATTCACTCCGTCTTTAACTAAACTCCAGCAAGTGGGTGATGGAATTGGATCTCAAAAATTGATCATGGTATGTGTAAACTGACTCAAACACGTGCGTTAAAAAAAAAAAAAAACTAATAGAAGTTTTGGTAAGTACTAGTACTATTTTGATCTGGGTTGAGGAGGCGTGGACCAACTAGTGAATCAAAACACATGCGCCGTGACTGCAAGTGCAAAAGCCCTGCATATTGCAGGCTAATCATGGTGTGATGATGGTCTAGCTATCGATATGGGTGTCAGATTCAAGAATTCTCATCTTTTTTCACTTTGTAGGGATTTCTGTACTTTCCTACTCTTCCTGTTCTGTTTGATTTCTGATCATGGTGATGGGTTAATCAGATTCAGATGAAATAAATTAAGGGAGGGGAAAGCTGCGGGAGAGGAATCTGATTAGCAGCCCAAAAAATTAATTAACTTTCTTTCAGGCCGGCGTGCTAGGCCATATGAACTATGAAGGATCACGCTTGGTTTTTAAAATTGTGGTGCAATCAATCGACCTAAAATAAGTAGGGCATTAATTACAACAAATGACAACAATAGAGGAGAAGCTTTGTTAAATTCGTCACGTGCCGTGTGTATGTACACGCTACGCGTAGGTTGAACGGTCAAACTTCTGACTTTAGTCAAATTTTATGAGTGTTGACTTTTACCAAAATGGTAATCCTAAAGTAAGAATTAATTACGATAAATCACATCAATAGAGAAGAAGCTGGTATTGAATTCGTCACGTGTGCATATAAGGATTAATTACAATAAATCACAACAATAGAGAAGCAGCTCTTGTTGAATTCGTCACGTGTCTTGCATATGCACACGCCACACGTAGATTGAACGGTTGGTTAAACTTTACGAGCGTTGACCTTCCCCGCAATATTAAATTGAGGTACAATGAATTACCAACAATAAAGATGAATATTTACAACAAATCGCAACAATAGAGAAGCTTTTTACGAGGGATAAATAAACAGGATATTCGAGGGGGGGAAAAACAATCTGGGGTGATTAGAGTCCAATATTGGCATCCTCTCTAGCAAGATGTACAATGTGGTTTTCATAAAGCAAATTCGTATATCTCTGGATAAAGAAACGAGTTTATAATTCCAAAGGGTTTGGTCAAGTAAACACGATTAAGTTAACAAGTGTATGTCCTTTACGGGCACGTAGGTTCGAATTTCACCGAAATCAAAATTTTCGAAGCATGGGGTCACTCTAGGCCTTGTTCGATTATTAATTTCAGGACTTTTAAATTAGACGGAGTTGGTGCACTTTTCAGGTAAAAAATATTAGTTTTTTCCTATTAGTGTGACACTAACCTTGATGGACTAGGTGTCTTTTAATAATTATCACTAAGGCCCTCTCTCCTCTATAAAAGGTAAAATACTCATCCCTTATTCTTACGGTTTTTTCAAAAATTAAAGTCATCGGGTTATTCTAAAAAAGTAGAGACAGAGAGGAAAAAGTGAGCCAAGAATTAAAGTTTCACCTAATTAAGGGGTTTATTCTCTCTAATCTCGATGGCCGATAAAGATACGTTATTTATTATTCTAGAGATGCGTTGAATTCAATATCTTTGTTAATCCATAAATCTGTTTTCCGCATAATAGTTTTAATACAGATATAGATTTAAAAAACAAAACAGACGGAGCATATAATAAGGATAGGAATTGGAAGAGCACAAGTTTTTCACAATTGAAAATCTAGTGCAACTCCGTTTAAAAAAAAAAAATTCTTATTTTTTAAGAAGGTAATTTCAAACTCAAAAATAATAGACTTATTAAAATCTAAAAATACGCAATACGGATCTTGCTTACAGTACAAAAAAAAAATCAAAAAAATATTTTTCATTTACATTATTTTTAAATTTAAAAATATAAAATAAGTACTTATTTTTTAAAAAGGGGCACAAGTAAACTTCTTCGGATCCACAAAGCAGTGGCAGGTATCAAGATGTCGAGAAGCCTGATACAGTTCCTTCCTTCATTCATTCACTTCATTCATAATTGTACTCCTCCACAATGTACAGCAGCACTGCACATGATCCCAGCCATGGGGATCTCTGGGAACTGCAGACTGTTTTTTGTTTTTTTGTTAATTTATCAGGCCTTGCCTGCCTTAAACATCTGTCTACTATTAAAAGCTTTGAGAGACAGGATAAAAGGACCGCAATGGACAAAGACGTCGGGCATTAAATTTGCGGCACCCGCTCTCTCCTGCTAGTTGGAAGGAAGAGAGATTCGATCTCGTCTTCGCGTGCGGGGACCAATAACTTATTACACTGGACTGGACCGCCACATACAGTGTATATTTTATACTACTGTTTTGTGTTTTTGCAGAGCAGAGCCCTCTCGTAATGAATGTGCTGGGGCCTTGGGGGAGCTACCTCTTGGGACTACTTTCCCAACCCCAGTAGCTGCTAGCGGTACATGATTTCCTCTTACTTTCTGGTCAAACTTTACTCATAAAAACAGTCACTGTCATGTTTTAATGCTTGGGCTGGTCAAATTTAGTAGTAATATATACTCCATGTATTGTAGTAGTATTAACCAAGTTTTTTTTTTTTGTACTCCTATAACTTGAGGGTCGAGGCCAGTTTACGTGGATATCGAGTCATCTTGGAAGTTAATCTCACAGTCCACTAGTCGGGGGATTTTGCAGGGTAGACACTTTAGTGCACCATGCAGAACACATCAAAACCATTCATCTCCACAATCAATGATATAGGTTTGTTTTTTTTAATAGTCCTGTAGGGGAAGCGTCCCGTAGGACCCTTTCCAATTCCGAGTGGGGGACCTAATTGAGTCCTGAAAGAGTTGATCATCTTAATTAGGTTATTTTTCTTTGCCTAGGCTAGCTTCACGAGTTTTTGGGGCCACATTCTATTTCTATATATCGATATATGATCACAGGGCATTAATAATTAGGCTTTCACCTTAGCGTCGCAAGTGAAATTTTGGGCTCACAAACTTGAAATGATTGAGTAAATTTGTTTGGTCTATAAGTATCCAAGTCTTGGGCAAATTAAAATTTAAAATTAAAGTATAACATAAATGAAGGCACTTATTTACCGTTTTTATTCCACACATACGAAAAAATAGTCAGTGTTACACTATCATATATATTGTACATGTCATCGTTATAAGTAAATAACACAATTTTTTTTTTTTGAAAAATAGATGATATTTAAGTAGTATTATTTCATCAGTCTTGAAGTTCATGAATTAGAAAGAACGAAGAAGTAAGGAAATGAGACGACTCTTTCTTGAACTACTCTGTATATCATAAGTAGAAGACAAATGCTACTCGGTTATTATTCGTCGAAGAAATAATCGAACAACGAAACATGTCAAAAAAAAAACTCGCATTTTGAAGGTAAACATTTCTAACTTTGTCCCAAACTCAAAAGAGGGGGAAAATCTCCTTGCAATTGCAACTAACTTTTTTTATTCTCCAAATTATGATCAGGACTGCCAAATTATTGATGTGAACACAATCAAGTTCACGTCATGACGGCCCTTCAACCCATAATTCCCATAGTTAAATAAGACCTAGTACGAAACTCGACCTGGCATGTTCACTTTTTTGACTTTCGAAAAATGTGGCAATGACACTTTTTTGAGTGACCCTTTGGAGATTCAAAAAGTCTATTGCTAATCGTCACTCTCAATTTTATCGTCAGAGTTCTTTTAAAATTAAACTATAAATTATCGAAATGAATGATGAAATTAAACGCTACGGTAGAAGAGCGGCGAGGTAGACTTAACTTTTGGAGATTAGTGTGAAAAAGCATGGAGGAGAGAGAGAGAGTGACAGAGAATGTGATAATCGGCCGGTACATAATCTTTGCAGCAAATTCCACTAACCTACCCTACCCTACCCTACCCTACATATGAACTTTTCATATAGCAATGTACCCCCTACTCCTCCAAATACCATCGCGCTCCTACACGTGTAGTGTTAGTGACTGCGATGATGCTTTTTTTTTAATAATGTACACAATTCATATAAACTTTTACTAAAAAGGTTGAGCGGAATATAAAGCATATAAAAATAGATTTTCATTTCTATCAGACTATCAGCAACTATAGTTATGTCTATGTATACCGATGAAGCGGTTATGAGCGCCTTCATCATTCGACGCGCGTAAGAAAGAAATAAGGACACTAATATGGTGCTGAGCACGTTTTTTTTAGAGTCGTAGAGTGGTCATGGTCTACTATCAACCCTACACCTATGTGTACATAGACTTTGAAAAATTTAACGATCTAAACAATAATATGGGGCCATTCTTGTCACTCCGAATTAATTCTCTTCTTATCTTTCATACCATAATCTAAGATAGATAAGAAAGAATGAAGATAATGTCAAGTGAAGATTGCTCATGCTTGTGACATCTCATGTAACGCAACATATATATGGGATCTATGAAGATTACATAAAAAGATTTCACGTTCAAGAAAGTAATGAAGAGCAACCGTTTTCAAGAGGCGCACTTCGCTACTCAAATAAGGTTTACCATCATAGTCTTGCATTTGCCACTATCGGCCATATGTAACATTTCGAGAAGTAGTAGGAGTATAGTGGTATACATATATCAAAAGTATGTAGGGGAGGTTTGAGTAATTTCTCATACTCTCTCTCTCTCTCTCTCTCTCTCTCTCTCTCTCTCCTGCGTGTGAAGTTTGCATGATCAAGGCGTGGCGCAAAGGGAGAGTGATGATGAGATCAGATGAGTGGCAATGATGAGTGAGTGGAGGCTGGAGAATGTGGCTATCCTTTCTTTTTTTACCTTTTTCCTCCAAAAAGAGACCCGCGGGTGTGTTGTTATTCCATTCATGGGCTTTGAGAGTTGTCACACTTTACCATTTAGCCCCACATCTAGAATCTATCCCCACCCGGGCCACCCCCCCAATGCTCCCAACGACTCGAATTATTGGACCCTACCATCACACCCTCCATCATTAATTCCACCACAAAAAACTTCACCATTAATTCTCCGTATACACCAAACGTACGCTATATTGTGTGGAATCTTACTTGGGATCCCGAAAGAATTTTCCGATCCTGACGCAATCTGGTGTATATTTGATATACATCAAATGGTGTACCATAGCTGGGCTCCCAATTCTCTTTGCACTCACTATACAAACAAGTGCATTGATATAACACGAAATTGTCTATGATTTCAAAACAAACGAACGAATCATATTGATATGTATTCCTTGTCCTAAAGCACTCAATCCCCAAATATAATCTTCCAGAAGAAAATGGTCCGTTATAAGTAGAACCTCAGCTACCCTGGTTTCATTTGGGATACAAACTATGCCACATAATTTTTTTTTCCTTTTTTCGTGTCACATAATCTTTTTCTTAGGGGTTTTCTATTATCGCTCTTACGGGGGCGTCTCCGGTAATAATTTGGGGGAAAAACTTAAGTCATTTTACCATTTTGTTCTCATTAATCAATAAATTTTTGCATTTTAGCATTTTGTTCACACTAACTAGCAACTTGTCAGAAACAACTTCTTTTTCAACAACTTTTTCGCTCACATACCCATCTACAACTTAAGGGTGTTTTCCGGTAGTGAAAAATTTGTAGATTTTTATTTGTGGTTGAAAAGTTGTTAGGTGTTTCCGATAGTGAATAAATTGATGAGAAATGTCAAGTTGTTTCCGGTAGTAAAAAAGTTTTTGCTGAGCATGTGAGTGTGATTTTTTTTGAGTTGGTAAAAACTTTTTTTGTTAGTGAAAACCAGTTGTAAAATGTGTTCAGTTTTTAGTGTTTTTTGTCGGTGGAAACGAGATGGTAAAATGTGTTAAGTTTTTTGTTATTTTTGTTAGTGGAAACGGGGATTCACTACCGAAAATAACTTCATATTTCTCAACAACTTATTCACTACTGGAAACACTTAACAAATTTGATTGCAACAAATTTTTTTCTCACAATTTATTCACTACCGGAAACATCCCATCTCAAATTTTAATAATTTGAGATATTTTTGAAAGACGCTTTTACACTTATGTTCACATTCACGCATTGAACACTCACACTTTTGAAAGACGCTTTCACACTTATGTTCACATTCACGCACTGAGCACTCACACAAGACTCCAAACAGACAAGGCTTTCGTGAAGCGGTGCGCGCCAAATGTAGTTAATTAGGTGGTATTGCGCCTGTGGAAGGATGTTGATCTCTTGGCATTAAGCCTCAGTTCTGAACTTGGTGGGGTGGGTGTAGATTTAGATCGATAATCATTTCAACTTCTTGTAAACTAGACAAGGAGGGTTGGTGATTAAGAATTTTAAGGCCTGAGTGGCCGATATCCAGTTTCCATATGGCCCCATAAGAGAAGGCCGGCCATCTGCGATACGTGGCCACGCATAAAATTAGCACTACCTAGCCTAGTGCTAAAAGCACAAACAATCACTTCATACTTGACCTATAAATTAATCGAAGATATCAGGGGGGTTTTTTTTCCCTCCTTCTGGTTCGGACCAATTTACGCTCACATTGACTAGTTTTTAGAAGATCAATTCCACCGTCCACTTCGTTTGGTGCACGAAAACTATCTTCGAAATAGTAGAAAAAAAAATAAAAAAGTAAAATGATGATTTGTTACGTCGAAGGAACACACCGAAATATGCTGAACACTGATCACTACTGAACGAACTCAAACAATACTATTAGTGGGATTAGGAGATAAGAAGAACATAAGGAGATGTACAACGCTCCTTAAGAGCACACGTAGCTTAAACACTCAACAATATATCTACTTCTTTGACATTTTTTGAAGTTAACTTAGGTTGTTTCATACATACGGCCAATGATCCTCTATACAGTGTGGTCTTACGTTCTTCTAGATTCCTACAAGTTAATCAAATGCATGAACCTCCACACAAACATACCAACATATATACCGAAAACGTGTACCTTGAACATACGTTGAACATTTTTAGACTCTTCATATACCTAATATATGAATCTGTGTTAACGATTTATCTAAGATTATTACTCCTAATTAATTCTGTTGACTTTTCTAATTTAACTTTTAATAAGGCCCGCAACGTTTATGATGCAGTAGGATTTATGGGTATTATTGTCATTTTAGTGTCTTTAGTGTGTGTAGGGTTTTGAGTCTATAAATAGGAGTCTAGAGTGCTCATTAGGTAGTTTTTTTTGAGTCTATAAATAGGAGTCTAGAGTGCTCATTAGGTAGTTTTTTTTTGATGTATTGATAAAAGAATATAGAGAGCTTTTGCTCCTTATATCCCATTTTGGGATTTATCTCTCTTATGCAATCTATCTCTTGATTTGGTTTGCATCATTTGGTATCAGAGCTTCTAGGCTCGATCCCACCGTTCATCTCGCCGGAACCCCGGAAATCTGACCCTCGCCGGAAAATCTCGCCGGAAGCCCAAGCGGTGGCGGAAATCTCAGAGCCCCAAATCACTCGAATCCTCGGATCTATCCAACTGACACCTTATACTTTGATTTACGACCCTATTATTACAGATCAGACCAAAAACCTTGATCTGCTGTTTCGGACCATTTCGGGATGCTTCTGATGATTTGGAGAAATTTGCTCTGATGATTCGAGCATGCTCTGATGATTTGAGATGCTACTCTGATGATTTCGAAGTGCTGACTCACGGTGATTCACAGGCGGCTACTGATGATTTGAGGCTAACTCTGATATTTGAACTGCTCACGATTGATTTGGTGATTTGACTTGTTCTGCTTGATTTGGACGGATCTGAGGTGGAGTAAGTGTCGAATCTTCACTTCTTTGCTGGGTTGTTGCTAGATTGCTCCGTGGTTGTCGATTTGAGTGTAATTACTATTGATTAAGTCTTTTGGGGGTTGTTTCTATTGAAATTGGTGGTTGAATTGACTGGGTTTTCATTATTTGGGGTTGATTTGCTTGTTTGAAATTGATTGTGGGTATTGTGATGGCTCATGGAGATAGAGTTAGAAGAGGAGGTAGCGGTAGAGATGTTATGGGAAATTTTGGTGATGAAATTGATACTTATGGCAATTCAAATTGCGAGAGGAATGAGATTAAAGAGTTGAATAATGAAGTGGCTACCTTGGTTGAAAAGGTGCGACGTTTGCAAGTTTCAACCAAAGGAATGGATTCTTTTAAGTATAACCATCGTGTTGGTGCTCGGCATTGGCATAAAGCATGTTCAAACAACATTGTGGTTAAACTTCCCATGTTTGATGGAAGCCTCACTCCTAAGGAGTTTGTAGATTGGTTGAATACTCTTGAGAGAGTATTTGAATGCCATGTTATCTCCGATGAAATGAGAGTGAAGTTAGTTTCTAAACATCTTCGAGGAAGAGCCTTTGATTGGTGGGAACAATTACAAGATAGTAGGAAAAAGAGAGGTAAGGAAAAGATTAGAGAGTGGAAGAAGATGAAGAAAATGTTCGAGGAACGATTCTTATCTTTCTCTCACTTTGCCAATGTTGGTTCTTTGACTAATGTTGCAAAGTATAAGACTTGTGGGAAGTCTTTTGGAGTTGGAGTACGAAGCACGATGGATATAGGTGCTGTCCCAATACAAAATCAACCTTTATTTAACACTTTGAAGGCTAGAAATTCTTCTACAAATGAGAAACTTGAAGGCTTCAAGCAAGGAAAATCTAGTTTCAAGTTAGAGGTTGATGAAAATGTTTATGAGAATCAAAGTAATGCCATTTTTGTTGAGGAGAAGATGAATTTCAACCCGGATGTGTTTGATGATGAGATGAAACATGGTTATTTCCACGACGCTCCCATCTTTGATGAGTATCCTAATGAAGAACTTGAGGGTGTTCTTGAAGATGATTGTGTCTTTGAGATTGAAGATGTGCCCATCTTTGATGAGTTTCCTAATGAGGAGTTTGGTGTTGATAATGAAGAGGAATGCTAATTGATGAACTTTTGGCGGAAGGTTATGGAGAAGAAGGAAGTTGTAACCTTGAGATTGAAGATTGCTCTCAAGAATTGAGTTTCAAATTGCCTTTGGTACAAGACACTCAAATTGAAGAGTATGGGAATGATGTGGAAGCTCTGCTATTTGATGAAGAGTTGGTTGAACCAAAGGTCGAGGATTGCTTCCAAGTGTTGCCTCGCAAGATGTTCAAGTTTGTGGTACATTGGTCCCCAACTCAACACTTCTCTCCACACCCATCCCTTGGGATTCACCGAAAGAAGCGGAAGCACTCATGGGACAATTTGAAGACCCCTTGGGTATGGTGTTCACTCGAGCGAGTCTTGGATATGAGGTGGTGCACGCTCTTAAATCTTCGAATGATGATTGGTCTAAGTATATTTTGGGCGTATGTGTTCGGAGATCTTTTGATGGTGTTTTGTTGTACCGAAGACATGCCAAATGGATTGCTTATTCACACCTAAGAATGACTGCGGTGGATGTATACGAGAAAAAGCTCATATTAAAGATTGGTTGTGATGAGGGAGATGTGATCGAGGAAGTGTAGCCACATGCCTACTTCGAAGCTGGATAATAAATAGTTCTATGTTTTCTTTATTTAGTTGTCTTGAGTCTTGTGTCCAACTTGAGGACAAGTTGTTTTTTTTAAGAGGGTGAGTCTGATGCAGTAGGATTTATGGGTATTATTGTCATTTTAGTGTCTTTAGTGTGTGTAGGGTTTTGAGTCTATAAATAGGAGTCTAGAGTGCTCATTAGGTAGTTTTTTTTTGATGTATTGATAAAAGAATATAGAGAGCTTTTGCTCCTTATATCCCATTTTGGGATTTATCTCTCTTATGCAATCTATCTCTTGATTTGGTTTGCATCAGTTTAATACATTAACCTTAATGTACGATTATTTTTTCTAGGATCCACAACATTTAATTCGCTAAATTCTATGTACAATCGTAGGCTATATTCGACTTTTCTAGGACCCGCCAAACTTGTTGTCTCAATCGACAATGACGAAAAATGCCATTGCGATACGGGAACTTGATGCAATTATATGTACAAATACGATAGAGACTACCTTGACTTCGCTTGCTGTTAACGATGTACTCCATCTAAGATTATTACTAAATTCTGATGACCTTTTTAAATAACTTTCGCTTGCTGCAAGAACCACCTTGACTAATTATGTTTTGGTTTCATTTCGAGTTAATTAAGAGTTTAATAATAGTGGCACTTGCGTTGTGTATTTCCTGCCCATGTGCCAAATCACGACTATCATGACCTTTACTCAAATTTTATGTCTCACATTTAATATGTTAAACTTTGTGTAAAATGGGAGACTATAGTATTTAACTTTTCTAGGGCCCACAGCATTTAATTTCTCAATCGACAACGATGAAAACGTCATAGCGATAGAGGACCTTGATGCAATTGTATAGACAAATAAGATAGAGACTACCGATGTCGATGGATTAAATTAACGGACAGTGCTAATCCACAAATTTAGAAATAGTAGTAAATATTATTGAGGAATAATAGGGACAATTATTGACAAACAAGATTAAAAATTTGATTTGATGGAGTCTAACTAAAGATGATAGTTGAGAGAATAGTACTCCTATACAATTTATACATGTGAATTTCAATATTCAACGACATTGTATGCAGACTTAGAGATTATACCTACGAATTAAGATAATTAGTGGCAATCTAAGATGATGAGAATATCTAAAGGAAAACCAATCTTCATTTTTTTACTCAACCCGCATATCGTCGTGTATTTAAGAAGAGAAGGAACGCTGATTTTGACGTTCTACTTTTGTACGCAGACACTCCAAAATTAATTTTCGAAAGAGAAAATGCCATCATGTAAACTGACAACGAAGATGAAGAAGGGTCGAAATTTAAGCGTCAACATTTGGAAAATTTTCAGAACCAGTGACAACTCCTTTTGTCCATTGGAAATAACTGGTATGCATATATGACAACTCTTTTTGTCTGTTGGCAACTTGGCAAGTGCAAGCCATTTAGTACGGAGTACTAATTTTCAACACTCAACTACTTATATTTATGGTGGGGTTTTCGAACTTTGTTTTTATTCATATTTCTCAAAATTTTGTTAGATTGGCATTATTTTTTTTTTTTGAATTAATCCTTTATTTTTTTTACGAGAGAAATCTAAAAGTATTATGAGTAAAAAATACTTCAATGAAAAAACTAAAAAGATCGCTAAGTATCACGAAAATTGTAATAATGATGGTCGGTTCATATTTTAAAGAATAGTGTATGTGGCCTAATTTTTTCCCCTAGATATAGTAGCTAGGTATTAAACTACTCATTTTGCCTTAGTAGATTCTAAAGAATTCCATAACAAAAGTGTAATAATATTGTCTTCGTAAAAGACAATTATGAAAAGTTACAATTTTTTAAGTGTAGCGATGATGTCTCAATAAAAAGTTAAATTTAAAAAGTTGGACAGCTAAAATGGATGGAGAGAGTATTTTGGATGTTTAATCACGGATAATATGTTGAGTGTGAAGTTGAATTTTGAAATTTTGTGCGAATTATGAGGTCTCAGCATCAAGAGGAAGCAAAACCTGAAACTGTGGACCAGGCCAACGGCCGTCCGGACCAACTCAGGCGGGGAGGAACTGGAGCTTTAGTCTGGGTAGGGGTGAACAAAAAACCGGCCGAACCGAACCGAGACGAAGAACCGAACCGAACCGGTTCATTTTTTCGATTTTTTTCATTGGTCGGTTCAGTTCGGTTCTTGAACTCGGTTCGGTTTTGAAACCGGTTCGGTTCTCGGTTTTTGAAAATTTTCAGTTCGATTTGGTTCTCGGTTTTTGAAAATTTTCGGCGAACCGAACCTGTTTTTAATATATATATATATATTAAATATTTTTTAAATATATTGAATATTTTTAAAATTTCTTAATATATATATATTAAATATTTTTAAATTTCTTAATATATATATATATATTTTAAATATTTTAATATATTTTAAAATTCAACGGCCCAAAAAGCACGAACATCAAAACTCGGTTTCGGTTCCTTCTAGTCCCTGAACCGGTTTCAACCGATTTCGTCAAAACTCCCCCCGAACCGAACCGGTTACACCCCTAAGTCTGGGTGAGCAGGCAAGTTAGTCCGAAAGAAACGTTCGGTGGCGCAAACGAGCGAGATGCGGATGTGCGCGTTTTGATGTATTTAGGGTTTTTGGGAGACTTCTCTTGTATGACATATAAAAGGCAAAAGATAGGAAGCCCAAATTGTTAACTTGAATCTATCTTTTTCATCATAGTGAAACCCGTAATTATACCCCATGAAGTACGATTAAGCGATTTGCTTAAGCCGGAACCTCTTATATCACATATCTTGTACTCTTTAGGCCCCGTTCAGTTGTCAGGAAAGAACAGGAAAGTATGGAAAAATCAATTTTCCCATAACTTTCCCAGTGTTCAGTTGGCAGAAAAATTCTAGGACTTACCAATTTAAGTTTTCCTACAGGAATTGCTTTCCTGCAAAAGTGATCCTGCAAAAAACACAGGATTTCGCATCGCGGGAAAAGGAAAATGAGTGAACACTCACAAAATTTTCCCGAAAGTTTCTTTTTCCTAACAAATGAACAACTAAACCTTAATTTTTCTTGCAAAATTCTTTTGTCAAATGAACACTCACAGAAAAATAAATTTCTTTTTCTTTTACTTCACCTCATTTCACTTTTTCTGGAAACCAATTTTCTACACAACTTTCTCAACTGAACGGAGCCTTAATTAAATGCTTGTTTTCCTTCTTTTGAGTGGGGTCTTGCCCTGACATAATAGGAAATTTAGCAATATTACTCAATTTGATTCCTTTGACTTCACAACCTTTTGTTTTCTTTTTGGTTGGTAGAAGATTTCTCTTTCCTAATGCTGAAGATTCTGGTTTAGATTAGTCATTTACTTGTTCCAATGGTTAATAGTAATAAATTAGCTAGGTTCGATGTCAAGAAAGGGAAAGGGAGGACCAAGCAATTTACTCGGACAAAAACCTTTGTATATGATATTAAAAAATCTCAGGTATTTGATTTTTACACTCTTTTTTTTTTTTAATATATACACACTTTTATATATATATATATATATATATATACTCACCTTTTATTTGTATATTACAATTTTATATCTAAATGGACAACATTGTAAATTTGTTTATATTATAAAAATACAAAAAAAGAATTGTAGTTATGAAAAGGGAGCGTGAAAATTAACACGAGTTTCTAGTATTGCTTATCTTAGGCTTCGTTCCAGAAACCTTCTTAAAAAATAAGCAGCTTATTTCACATTTTCAAACTAAAAAATAATGCAAACGAAAAATAATTTTTTAATTTTTTTTGCACCGTATTAAAGATCTTGATGAGATCTATCAAATAAGATCCATAGTGGTAGGTAAATTATTTGCGTAAACACATTATTTTTGAGTTTGAAATTGCCTTCTTAAAAAATAAACAGCTTATTTCGTTTGCGGAACGGAGCCTGATACAAAAAATAGCACATATATGGTACCTATATCTACCCACTCCTAGTAGCGACAATTTGTTGTTCAGATTTTTATCCAAAAACATGGTCATCAGACCCGATTTCGCACCACGACAAACGAAAACCTGCTTCTACGTACAAAAGTTACCGAAAATACCCCCTGTCCCTGTACGAAACACCTGAAAGAGTATGTACGTAGTATATGGCAAAATTGCAATGTTTGAGATTGACAAAAATGACAAAACATTGGGGTGTGCGTAGCGGATCCAGGGGTGTTGTAGCGCACTTATGTCAATTTTTTTGGCGAATGTTATTTAGGGTCCGTTCCAGAACGCTTCTTAAAAAATAAGTACTTATTTTGCATCTTCTCATTCCAAAATAATCCATCCTTCTTATTTTTTCTCAAACAAAAAGTTTCTTTCACATTTTCAAACTCAAATAAAACATAAATGAAAAAAACTTTTTTTTTTTTGCACCGTATTAAAGATCTCAATGAGATTTATCAAGTAAGTTCCATAGTGGTAAGAAAATTTTTTGCGTAACCCTATTTTTTTTTACCTGGAAGTTCACTATACAAACAGTGGACTGTTGGTACACTAAATGAGGGCCAGCGGACGGAAACCGACCGGCAGCCGCGCCGGGCCGTCTCCGGCCGCCGGACTGCCGATCCGAGCCGTCCAAAAATTCTAAAAATTAAAAACAAGGGGGCCTACGTGAGAATCAATGGCATCCGAGGTGTGTAAGATGCTCAGATTGAACAATCTTTTTCCATGTATATATGAGTAACAATATGTTTTGATACATACACGAATAAGGATTGCTCGGATCAAGCACCCTACACACCTCGGATGCCGTTGATTCTCGCGCGGGCCCCCTTGTTTTTTTTTTTTTAGAATTTTTGGACGGCTCGGATCGGCCGTCCGGTAGCCGGAGACGGCCCGGCGCGGCCGCCGGTACGATTTCTCTCCCCGGCCGTTAACTAACCCATATAAATTCTTGGTCTAACAAATAAGAAGGCAAAGCGTTTTGGAACGGGGGTTCTTTTTGGACAAATAATAAGTACTTATTTGTTTTCTGGAACACACTCTTATTGTCCAAAAATGAGAGAGAATGACAATGGCAAAATGACAATCATAATTGTGGATGCTCTTTAAATGGGAGGATGCTCTTTAAATGGGAAAAAAGATAAGCAATACTAGAAACACAGCTTTAAAAATAACTTCGAACAAAATTATATATCCAGAGCCATTCGATGCATGTAAACCTGCAATAGTAAGAAACCAAACACAATCGTACCCGAAAATTGTATTTTTACACTTCTTTGAAAAAGTGCAATGTTACGGTACTTTGAAAATTTCTCTCGAAAATATTCAAGAAAGATGAATGAGTTGTTCAGATTCACTTTGGTGTTTGGCTTCCTATACACCTGTGGGGGGGTGAATTCCACTAAAATCCTTGAACGGTGTGGGGGCGCGTCGAGTCTGGATAGGTTCCTGCCGAGCGTGAGGAGGTTGCTGCCGAGCTTGACACCTGCAAACCGAAGGGGGGTTCCTCCGGGTAGAGCCTCCGACGAGCTAGTTAGTACCCGAGGAAGATAAAACGAAACATAAAGCGAAGAATGTAAACTCTTTATGTAAGAGAGGAGAGGAGAGAGATGTACCTTAGGTGGGGGGGAGCCTTGTATTTATAGAGAAAAGGAGAGAATTAATGGCTAAGTCTCGGCTATTAATAGATAGTTACTATTAATGGAAGAAACGACTATTAATAGCGGGTTTCCATAAGTGGAGGGTTAGGTGGCGAGTAAAGGAAGCTTCCAGAAGATTCTAGAATGTCATGACTTGTCGCGTCCATGTACCGAGCAAATAGCAGTACATTCCGAGCAATAACGAGCGTCCATATATTTTACCGAACGATAAAGGTGTTTGCCGAGTAGGTGAAGTAATCCGAGCAATACGAAGAACCTCCGAGCGATACAAAGAGCTGCCGAAGAAGGCTAAGGTTGGCCGAAGAACCAAGTGATAATAAGAACTCCCGAGTAATGATAAAACTGCCGAGCGATAATAAGACAAACGTTCGGCAATACTTGTGGGATAATACTTGTTTGAAATCATTTTGCGGTAATGACACAACACCTTATGATTCTTCCGAGATATGATGGTACCCCTTTTGGCTTTTATGAACTGAGGGATATTTCGGCCCACTACAACACCCAAGTAAATTTTGATAATAAATTCTACTCTCCGGACATTTTCGAAGAATTTTCCTGGATTTCAAGGGTGAATCGGTGATACTGAGAATAACTGATGCATACGAACGGAACTAAAGACCGACAAAGCAACCGAAAGTAAGGGTTATAAAGTAATTACATCCGCGTACCCACAACTTCGGATTATTTAATTGATTACCCTTAAATAGCGTGATGTGTAGAGAATTACGACTGCCCAATACCAGCCTCGTGAGTACAGTATGTACTTAAATGCTTTGACTTCTCTCTCTCTGCTTCTCTCCTTCTCCTCTCTCTCCTTCTTAACCACCGCAACGGCTCTTCACTTCATTCACTTCCCATTCTCTCTCTCTCTCTCCGCCGCTGGAGAATCACTGGCGATGAAGCTCTCGTCCAGTATAACAATGGAGCTCCGCCTAGGGTTTCGAGCGGCGGTGTCTCTGATTCAGGCTAGCCTTCCCTCTCTCTGTGTCCTTGTTTCACGTCAAACTTTCCTTCTTCTTCTTCTTCTTTTTGTTGTTGTTGTTGTTGTTTTTAGTAACGGCGTCTTTTTCGACGATTTTTTTTTCTCTCGAAAGCTACTGTTTGACAATTGACAGCACTACGCTTTCGGTATTGTCTCTGGACTTGTTCTGTTTGAACTGAATTCTTGCTGCTTTTGAGTTTTCGGTTTTGATACGTGATTCAGTTATTTTTGAATCATCTGAATTCCCCTTATTTCGTGAAGCCTTATTTACTTCTTGTGTGGAATGAACCCTGCTCCAATTGTAGAAAAGGAAGTAGCTTCAGCCGGTGGTTTGCAGCTAAATCACCTTTTTATATAGCATTTACTTTTTTGCAGTTGCCTGTCTTTACTGTTACTCGTGCTTTTAGTTTGTGAATTGACAGTAGGTCATGTTTGGATTTGTTTTAAGGCCTAGTTTCCCAAAAAAATTAAATGACAACTTAGGCCTTTTTGTTTTGCCTCATTCAATTTTTTTTTTGCATTTGTTCGTTTTGCATCAAGCGTTTGTAGATTATTGGTTTGTCTCGACGAGAGAAATCGAAAAAAGTAAAAGATATGAGTTTTACCTAAATATTTTTGGAAATATCCAAGAAAAAGTACAAAAAGTTGAGCTTTTTTACTTTTCTGATTGCTCTCGTCCAGACTAATCAGCAATCCACAAAAGCTTGACGCAAAAACTACAAAATCCAAGTTGTCTTTTTTTTTTTTGGAAAACTAAGAAGATGAGATATGTTCTAGTAGGAATAGTTATTTTATGTTTGTATCTACTATTATGTTTGTGCTTTTATATATTTGATCGAGCTGTGATGAAATTAGTCATTTTGATTGAAGTACACAGTTTGTTTGAGTTGTGCTAGTTTATAATCTCGATACTGTTGTAAGTTAAAATTAGAATACTGCTATTGAATGTATTGCACATACACATATGTCCTTCTGTTGAATTTCAGATGTTTGTTCGCTATAAGAAAGACTCGGGACAAGCTGTAGTGCCTCGTTTTCTATACGAGCTAACATTTGCGATGCCACTTATCAGATTAGGCATATTCTTTTAGGCCAAAGGATGCAAAGTTGGTAATTTTTTGTAATTTGGGTGGTGATAATTTCAGGTATTAACGATTGTATTTACGGCCAGCGCAGAAAGGTCTGATACACGGTTTCTTTTGACGTCCAACTCATCTTGGGGGTAAGATTTCTTCTTGCATACTCTTTTTCTGTTGTTGTGGTACTTGTGTTTTGTGCAGCTGTTAGTAAAGCCTCCACGGCTGAAACTACCATTGCCATTTAAATTGACTACTCTAATAGTAAGAACGAAACTCTTCTTTATGTTGAGTTCATATAATGTACTCATTCCTTGTATGTAAATTGAGTCAATTTGCAAATAAGTTTCTCCATTGTTGTTCCTACCTTCTACGGTTGTTCTCAATTGCAAGCAGTTGTAGTGATACTATTGTGGTTGTAGTTGTTGCTTTCATAACCATCACTTGTTATACAAAGTTGAACTTATTGTATTTCGTCTATAAACATGAGGCTAACCTTTCATTCCCTAAACTGATCAGGAAAATACATGCTGAAGACTATTGTGCGATGTATGACATTTGTGGAGCACGTAGTGATGGGAAAGTACTGAATTGCCCTTATGGGTCCCCATCTGTGAAGGTAATTCTTGCTGTAACAGTTAATTTGATGCTGTAACTTTTCTTTATTATGACTTGCGAAGGTTGAATTTTGTCTTGTGAGAATCAACTCGTGCTATTCTTTCTTTTTGTTTTTTAAATTTTGTTATGGTTAGTGGCGGAAATTTCTTCTCACTTGCTTCTCATCTATATTATGTGTGTGGAGCCTGTTTTCCAAAGCAGGGTACATGAAAACCTGTGTTGCATTTGTTTATGCTGGTCTAGAACTGGTGGACATTGGAATATGGCAAAGTGCGTAATTTCATAAATCGTCATGCTATATTTCTTCTGCTCTATTCTATGACCTATTATCATTGAAGATTCAAAGTTTGTGTCCAACAATTACTTTTTCTTCTCACTTGCTGCTCATCTATATTATGTGTGGAGCCGTGGAGCCTGTTTTCGTAAGCAGGGCACATGAAAACATGTTATGCATTTGTGATGCGGTCCAGAAAAGGTGGCCAAGGGTATTCCAGTAATTTCACTAGTATCCGATTTTTGAGGGTTAGGATTGTCCATGGGTCTACTTGGGATATTGGCTAGACATGGGCTGGATTCTTAGGAGTGTCTTTTGGGTTTTAGTCAAGTCAAATATCTAGTCAAAGTCTTTAGAGTTAATTAGTTGATCAAAGAGTCATTTGGGTTTTCCATGTCATTAATGTTAAGTGTAGTTGAAGAGTCAATTAGTTGATCTAAGAGCCATAAGTTTTTTCCATGTCATTAATGTAGTCAAAGAGTCTATGTTCAATGTGTCTTTGGAAGTCTAAAGTTAGTTGAAGGTTATTTATGTTAGGAAGTTCTAGAGTCAAGTTGAAATGGTTATAAATAAGATTGTAAGCCTTATGGCAAATTATGAATGATTGAATGAATGAAAAAATTAGCTTTAAGCTATTAGATTGTGTGATGCAATCTTTTCTTTGGTGTGATGCTAAAGAGCCCCTAGGTGTGATGCCTTGGGTTTTCTAGGTGTGATGCCTAGACCTATCCTTCTCTAACCCTTCATCTCGTACTTCTTACAAAATACTGTTCACATCTACTGTTCACAGCCCCCAAAACAGCCCCTTTCCCTCATGTTTGATCATACTTAGCCCTATTCCAAACCTATCCTGCATCAATTTTGGTATCAGAGCTTACGGTTTCTCCACTATGTTCTCACAAAGTGGGAGATCCTATGTGCCACAACATACCTTGAACCATGAGATAGAAGTTCCAGATTTTGATGGAAGAAATGATCATAGAGTGTTCTCTAATTGGCTTGCGTCAATTGAGGATTTTTTTGAATACCATGAGATGACGGATGATCGAAGAATAAGATTCGCGAAGATTAAACTTGTTGGCTTGGCACAGATGTGGTGGTATGGTCTTGAAGGTCATATTAGAAGATTGGAATTGCCACCGATAAACACATGGCAAGGGATGAAAGCTAAGCTCCAAGAGAAGTATATGCCTTCACATTATCATGTAAAGGACTGTGAGCAGCGCGGTAGTTCCAGACCTGTTAGCAACTTATTTGAAGAGTGTATGCAAAGACTCGACGCTATTAACACTCGCAATAGAGTCGTTGCAAGCTCACGCTTACATATTGTTAGACTTGACACCACTACAAAACCACCACGACCAAAACAAGCTAGTCTGGGGCATGCGCAACAAGTGACTTCAAAACCAAAAGGTGTTGTTAAAGATACAAGCTCCACAAAGTTGATGTCAAAAGCAACTGATTATGTCCCAAATCCAGCTGGGGTGGAAGAAGATCAGATTTCTAAGCCTGAAAATGCTCTAGTTGTTGAAGTGGCTAAAGTTGCCAAGACAGTTGTTGAAGTGGCTAAAGTTGCAACCCTAGAATCTCGTGCTCCTTGTGCTTTTGAGACCAACAAACCAAAACAATCAGCACCTGAATCAGAAAATAGTATGCCACTGCATGAAATGGAGAATGTCATGGAGATGGTTGCTGGAGAAATGAAGGAAACTAGCCCAGAATCTAATATGCCTTCACAGATGGGAATGTTGTTGTCAGATTCCTCTAGTACAGTGGCAAAAGAGTTTCCTGTTGAGCAGGTGAATTCAAGCGACCATGGGAAGCCGAAAGGTCCACCAACCGTTGATGTAATTAAAGAAGAGGTCAATGTCAAATTACAAGAAGGTAATGTCACCACAAGAGAGATGGGGCCAACCATTGACTTTGTCATTCCTGACAAGTTCAAGGATCCACATGTGGAGTCAAAAGCGTCATTGTCTTCCTTTTTGTTTGAAATGAAAAAAGGTTGGCCTCGACTTCAAGCTTTTCATACCAAGATGCAATTGCAAATATGGAGGAGTTCATGGAGTCTTATACTCCAATACTTTAAAACTCGAGGACGAGTTTTCTCCAACCAAGGGAGAATGATGCGGTCCAGAAAAGGTGGCCAAGGGTATTCCAGTAATTTCACTAGTATCCGATTTTTGAGGGTTAGGATTGTCCATGGGTCTACTTGGGATATTGGCTAGACATGGGCTGGATTCTTAGGAGTGTCTTTTGGGTTTTAGTCAAGTCAAATATCTAGTCAAAGTCTTTAGAGTTAATTAGTTGATCAAAGAGTCATTTGGGTTTTCCATGTCATTAATGTTAAGTGTAGTTGAAGAGTCAATTAGTTGATCTAAGAGTCATAAGTTTTTCCATGTCATTAATGTAGTCAAAGAGTCTATGTTCAATGTGTCTTTGGAAGTCTAAAGTTAGTTGAAGGTTATTTATGTTAGGAAGTTCTAGAGTCAAGTTGAAATGGTTATAAATAAGATTGTAAGCCTTATGGCAAATTATGAATGATTGAATGAATGAAAAAATTAGCTTTAAGCTATTAGATTGTGTGATGCAATCTTTTCTTTGGTGTGATGCTAAAGAGCCCCTAGGTGTGATGCCTTGGGTTTTCTAGGTGTGATGCCTAGACCTATCCTTCTCTAACCCTTCATCTCGTACTTCTTACAAAATACTGTTCACATCTACTGTTCACAGCCCCAAAAACAGTCTCTTTCCCTCGTGTTTGACCATACTTAGCCCTATTCCAAACCTGTCCTGCATCAATTTGTTTATGCTGTTCTAGAACAGGTGGACATTAATATTGCTAAGTGTGTAATTCCATGAATTGTAATGCTATATTTCTTCTGCTCTGCTCTCCAGCCAGATGACCTATTATCATCGAAGATTCAAAGTTTGTGCCCAACAATTACTGGCAATATATGTTGTACAGAGACCCAATTTGACACATTGCGGTCACAAGTCCAACAAGTAAGAGATTCATCTAACTATTATTGTTGATGTTGCATGTTACATTTTCTAATATCAGAATATTGTATCATTTTCTAATATCAGAATATTGTATACTGCTTTCATTTGTATAGCAATGTTTTCTATAACAAGGGAGACAAAATTTTGAAGAGCCCCACAGTTTTTATTATTATTTGCAAAGTCAAATATTCTTGAAAAAACTGCTTGTTTCCATAAAAAGGGAGGTGTGAACGAAAAGCAAACTAAAGTTTGTCCAGTGAGGACCCTTTCAATCTTTGAAATTTCATCTCTAAATCCTTGAGAGTTCTGAATAAAAGAAAACTTTGATCGTTGAAAGTGGGCTAAGTTGAACTCCCTTCACAAGCACCACAGCAAACAAATCAAACATGAAGGGGCCACAGGTCAAATGATTCCCTTGCACACTATTTGAACAGAATTCCCTTCCGACACTCCAACTGTCAAATGATTGGTGACACGTTGGACACAAGTGGGACATATCCTGTACCTTAATCCATGTGTTTATGACACAGGTACTAAACAAATTTAGTAGAGTGCATGTCACAAAGTCATTGAATTTATGAATTTGTGCATACCTTAGGTCTAATGTTCTAGCACGAATTCTGCTGCATTTTGGTTGACATCTTTGCCTTAAATTTTGTGTTTAACGCTCAACTAAAGCTCAATAGTTTTTTTTTATCAATCCTTTGTTAGTTTTTCGTGTCTGCCTTCTCAAAGTAGTCTAATGTCCATTACGTAATGTCGCTTATAAATTGAAATAATGTTCTTTGTTGCAGGCGGTTCCTTTTCTTGTAGGTTGTCCGGCATGCTTGAGAAATTTTTTGAACTTCTTCTGTGAGCTCTCCTGCTCTCCTAATCAGAGTCTTTTCATCAATGTGACTTCTGTTTCCAAGGTTAGGAGGTTCTATTTAATTTTAGATAATTTTTCTATGTATGTTTTTTATGGAACTTACCAAAAGGGAATCAACTGAATTTAGTTGGCAAGGGAAAATTAAATTAAGTCGGAAGGATTTACCTAACTCTGGTATGAAATTTGACAATGAAAGAATAAGAAAACACCTGCGCAAACATTCAATGTAGGACAGGGTCGTCACAAAGTCCCTTTTTACGACCCTCGTGCCACGAGTCCATTATTAGTCAGAAGAGGATCACAATACAATCAGCTCATGTTCAGCCTAGAATAGTGATCCATATGGTCATGGGAATGGATTGGCTCAAATATCATGGGTAACAACTAAGCAACCGAAGTGGCAAGCAAACAAGACGTCAATTGGCTTCATTGCCTACCTTTAATAGCAGCTACAATAACACCAGTAATATTACAATAACACCAGCAGTGCCTTCATAATAAAGCCCTAAAACAAACTAAAATCGAGTGTTCTTATGTGGTTGCATCTTTTTTGTTCAATTTTGTTGAGGTGGTATGTGGTGAGAACAATATGGGAGATTGGTAGAATGATCGCCAATGGAAGATTGGAAAACAAAGTAGGTCAATGACGATACCATTGAAGAAGAGTGATATTCTTTAGCAAGTGAGTAAGGGAACCGCTCCTTCAGTTCAGCGCCTTGTTCGGTTTGGAACTCAAAAACCAAAATTTTGGAAAACGTAACTTTTGTACTTTTTCTCTCTCTAACTTTTCAATCATTACTCTCATTTCTCACTCTATCTCTCTCCACTTTTTACCTCTCTCCACAATCATTATTCTCATTTCTCTCTCTACCTTTATTCAAAAACACTACTCAAAACCCACAACCGAACAAGGGCTAAGGGAATTGCTAGCAGAACGGAAGGGGCGAAGGGCTGCTATTGATATGTGCAGTCACATTAAGTGGAATATATTAGTTGCATGTGATCGCTATGGAGTTACTCTTCTTCAGGTGGATCTAAAAAAGCTGTTTCATGCCCAAGATGACGGTGAAGATATGGTAGCATGTAGTTCTTGAGTGACTGTATTTGTAAAGCAGAATTGAAAAGCCAGTTTCACTAAGAAGAGTTTGGTTAGTTGCAAGTTTAAGCTGTAATAAGCATGGCTTGTTAGCTGAACGTTTATGTTAAGAAGCATATAATCCTTATTTGATACTTCTTCATAATTGTTTATGTAAGGTCTGAGGATCTTGTATGTGGCATTCATACTTTATATACATGTATCAATATTGCTGTTCTTTCATTAGATTGCGTTACTTTCAGGTTAATGGAAATTTGACCGTGGATGGGATTCAATATTATATAACTGACAATTTTGGTGAAGGCATGTATGAATCGTGCGCAGAAGTGAAGTTTGGTACTATGAACACTCTAGCAATGGAATTTATTGGTGCTGGTGCCACAAATTTTACAGGTACTCTCTCTCTTGCATGCAAACACAAACATATAAGTAAAAATGAAGTAATCAACAGTGCAACAGCCAACATGTAATAGAAATCCTTCTAGAAATTCAACTTCCGATTTGATCATTATTTGGCTATCTTGCTCCACTCCAAACATGCGGAAGCCCGGATGGGTTTAAGTGTTCAAGTATCATATTTGGTTGTACCTCTTCGAACTCGAAACCAGACCAGTGATCACAATGACTATTGTTTGTTTACACATTTATGGGATTATTAAGCAGGTGTCTACTAACGAAAAAGTCTTACTAAATAGGTCTCTGTTGGATTTTGTTACTTCTAATTCTCGATTCCCTGTTAAGACACTAGTGAGGTTTTCGTTTGTAGAGGTCATACTACTTAACTTAAATTAACATTGGAGTTATTTCTTGTTGCATCTAAACAATTAAAAATACATAAATACTGATAAATGTATATGTACATGTATATATAGTTAGTTGAATTATTTATGAAAGATTATAAAAGTCATGCCTTGTGGAGAAATTAACACTTCTAAACTTACCAACTGGCTATGGAGCAAATTTAGTCTAGATTTTAGTATTAGTGGAGCCCTTTTTGTCTGAAGAAATAGAGCATGATCGAAAGACACAGTTTACAACGTTTTTGAATGTGGAAGTTGTTCTACCTCACAATTTCTTGTGGTAAAGGAAGAAAATTTCATGATGTAAATAATTAAGAATCCCACAACCATCTCATATTAAAGGGTTTTTTTTTTCTTCTATAAAGTTCATTGTTTTTAATATTTCAATCAGGCACTTTGCTTTTGCATGAGCTTAGGTGAAGTTTCTTGATTTTGAACTAAGGTTAGAACTAAGGTTAGAGTTCTGTGTTAATTCTTTGCTGTTGATAAATCTTTTAAGCAATTTCTGTCACTTTGTGCAAATTAATTGTTCCCATGAAGCTTTTCTTTGAAGAACTATGATGATGTTTGTTGGTTGAGGTACTGAGGTGCTGTTCCGGTTTATCCCTTTAAAAAATAAGTACTTATTTGCAATTTTCAAGCTTAAAAATAGTAGGCTTACTGAAATTAAAAAAATATGCAATATGGGTCTAGTTTTATAGATCTCGATGAGATCTGTCAAACCCTGCAAAAAAATTGAAAAATTATATTTCGTAAACCCATTGTTTTTAAGCTTGAAAATAGGTCCTTATTTTTTAAGTACTTATTTTGGAATGTGGAATGGGGCCTGAGTGCTTTCTTCTGTGATATTTTCTTTCTTATGAAACTTCGGTTGATTGTGGCAGAATGGTTTACTTTTATCGGTACACGAGCAAGCCTTAACGTGCCAGGTTCACCATATGCAATTGATTTCGAGCCAACTGCTCCTGTGTCATCTGGAATGATACCTATGAACTTGACTACTTATTCGTGTGGGGATACTTCACTAGGGTGTTCCTGTGGTGATTGCCCTTCCTCCCCTGTTTGCTCTAGTTCAGCTCCTCCTTCCCCTGACAAAAAAGGTTCTTGCTCTGTGAGAATGGGGTCTCTTAAGGTGAGAGAAGTATTAAAGTAGAATGGCTTAATTAACCACCTCAATAATGGCGGTGGATAACCTTGGTATACATGCAAAGTGTATCAAAGTTCGCAAAAGGATGTAGGAATAAAGGATGTTTGGTGTGATTCTAATTTTCTTTTTTATTATACAGACCTTAACCACTCTGGATAGGGTGCCCTTTACAATACCCTAAACTATAAGAGGTGAATGGGTAAATTGTTATATTATTTGAGGACATTTTTGGGCCTTTCAATCTGCCGTAAGGTTGTACAATGTTAATCAGTACTTGGTATCACTAAAGATATACTGTTCTTCCAAATGGGGTTCAATGGTTTTCCATTTTGCCACCATTGGCCAATTTGGTTTTACTCTTGATGACTGCAGGTAAAATGTGTCGACTTTGTTGTGGCGATTCTGTACATCATATTGGTTTCTGCGTTTCTCGGATGGTCTTTGTTTCATCGAAAGGAGAAGAGGGCCCCGGCTTATCAAACTAGACCTTTGATGAATGTTACAAGTGTTCAAGAAACCCACTCTGTCAATCAGCAAAAACCAGAGAATCCTTCCATTCAGGTACATGTCATTCTCTAATTATAACCTACGATTGGTTTGTTTCCTTGGAGATGCTGTTCTCAATCAACATTATAAGTCGCATACCCCTTTGTCTTGTGGTGATGAATTTCCAGGCACTCAATTCATAACAGAATTGGGAAGGATGCCCATCAACTTTATTGTATGGCCTAGTCCCAAATCCCAATAACT
Source organism: Rhododendron molle (assembly GCA_025413875.1). Classification (NCBI taxonomy): domain Eukaryota; kingdom Viridiplantae; phylum Streptophyta; class Magnoliopsida; order Ericales; family Ericaceae; genus Rhododendron; species Rhododendron molle. The sequence continues at coordinate 3,727,307 of CM046393.1, forward strand.
GTCTATCGATAACTCTTATTCGGAATTTCCAATTGCCCAAAATAAAAATAAGTTAAATCCTATTCAGGGCTACAATCCTGGGCCGGGTGTGCGAATTCGCGTTCTAGTGCTAGTCTCACTGAGCACACATTGCCATTTGAAAGGGTTTTGTATCGGATTTTTACAATTTAATTGATTGGGTTGACACACCTGATCCTTAGGGACCTAAAGGGTTGAAATAGGTTCATAAAATGTGTGCTTTATCTTCAATATTACAATCATGACTTATGTAGGTTATTGTTGTTACAGGGTATTGGAAGTTCTATAACTAATTACAGTATTGTTGATAATAGTATAAAAGCTGGATATTTTATTGTTAATTGTATAATTATTATGGTGGTTCGTTTGTATATTCAGTTATAATATATCTTGAATAATTGCGAAAATGGTTTACATGAGGGATGCTCCAGTCACGCTAAACCACTCAAACAGACTACCTCCTAAATTGACCCATTTCCACAAAGATACTCCGCAACATATATCAGTTCTGGGCCAGGTCAGTTTTTGAGCTGCCCATTCTAATCTACTTCCACAGCTGTTTGATGTAGAAGGACAAAAACAAGAAAGGGTTCTTTGTATATAGACTAGGAACGCTAATCTTCTCCACTCTGAGCTCTATTTGTATTTGGACCAAGATATTACAAAAACTCAGCCACCTCTTATGAAAGTCAGTCTCAAGTCAGTTTAGTCGTCATTACTTCCTTTACTGGGTAAGAAAGGAAGCTCGATATTCTTAGTTCTGATAGTCAGACAAAGCAGCAGACAAGCAGGGAAATAAGATCAACCCTGCTTTTAGTCCAACAGAGCCTGTAATAATAGCAGGTAAAGCCACTCCATGTTATTTACACGACGGCAATATCTGATAGTCATCATTACTACCTTCAGTGGGTAAGAAAGGAAGCTTGATATTTCTAGTTCTGATAGTCAGACAAAGCAGCAGACAGGCAGGGAAATAAGATCAAACCTGCTTTTAGTCCCAAGAAGCCTGTAATAATAGCAGGCAAAGCCACTCCAAGTTATTTACATGACGGCAATGTCTTTATCAACTAAGCTAAATGCAAGGCAGGAAATAAAGCACATGGATATACTGATTCTTTGTCCTTCTATTATTGATATATTGATATCCTACTTTTCTCCTTGGGGACGACTTAACATGTACTTGCATGTGCTTGTGGTGCTAAATTGTTTTTTTTCAGACTTGTGTCCGTCAATGATCTTTTGCACATGGTTTGGTTCATTGTTGTGGACTACGTCTGCCTAACTTCGATTATTCTCTTTTCTATTTCTTTTTGGGCACTTTTTCTCTTTAATTTTAGCTTGATGAAATGTCATAACAAGCGTCTTTCTATCGTGTTTAGTTGATCGAAGACAATTCTCAAACTTCGAATGTGGTTCAACTTTCTGTTGTGCAAGGTTGCATGTCCAAATTCTTCAGGTCACCTCCTATGCAACTAATGCTCATATCAGCTAGAAGGAATGGTTTTTGATTTTGTGGGCTTGCTATGTTCAGGAGATATGGAACAATGGTTGCTAGGAATCCAATCCTTGTGTTATGTTTGTCAGTGGCTGTTGTTCTTCTGCTTTGTCTAGGTTTAATCCATTTTAAAGTTGAGACACAACCTGAGAAGGTATGATATGTCATTTGCTTTCCCCAGGGTATGCTAGGATCGTATTAGCTTTATCTATCAGTGCATTTTCCCAATTGCTAGTCAAAGTTGTGACAGTATATATACTATTTCAGCTATGGGTAGGACCTGGGAGTAAAGCCGCAGAAGAGAAATTGTTTTTTGACAGCCATCTAGCCCCCTTTTACCGAATTGAGCAGGTTCTGCATATTCGTATTTTTTCATTGGTTGATTTTTTTGTCCATCCTACTGCCTTTTAGTTGTTTTAGCTGCTACATGAGTTATGTGTTAGAATTTTTCTTGTTTGCATTGCATACTTCCTCTCCAGAGCAATTGTTAAAGCATGATGGAGAATGCATGCCATGCCTTTCTGCATTGTCACGTTGCTTAGAATTGTGACATTTGTTTTTGACTCTTTTAAGGGATGGATTGTGTTTGTCCAGAACTATGGCGTATCTCCTAGTTGGAGGGAGGGTGAGGGAGGAAACGAGGCGGAAGGTTTGCTCTCGTTTGTGTATAATGTGATTCAATTGGCAGTAAAGTTGCAACTTTAAAATTAAGAGCAAGGTTTTTTGGTTGTACTTGTAGTGGTTGGAGGAGGGGTTTGGCAGTTGAGCTGCTCCAGTATTACTTTTTCAAACTTCAGTACTAAGGGATGCATAGTCTGTTTTGTCTTTTATTTTTCCTCCTTGTGTATGGGTGGCATCCCTTTCATGCCTTTTCCCAATTTTCTTACTGAAGGAAATTATGTCTTGCATATAGTCTTATGTGTGTAATGTGGTTTGAGTCCCCAAGCAAACAACATGGTTATGTTTGGTTTAACCAGGCAAATGACTTCTATCAATAGCTAGCTAGAATGACGTGCTTGTAAAATGGTTCAAAGAGTTGTCATTAAGACTTGTTAACTATTTTCAATTTTTTGGGGGCAACATTTCTTAGAGTTGGGTTATTTATGAACGGTGTTCATATATTTTATCTATTTATGCATAACTTGGAAGATGCTTCATACATTAGCCAGAAATCTAGCTTCTTGGATTCAAATTGAATTTGGATTTGGTTTTATTACTGACTTTATAGTTTTTGCTTCGGTCCAAAGTCACAGTTCTGCCATTTTTTTTTAGTTGGATTCAGATAAAATAAACTCTAGATTATATTTGGAAGGAAAGAAATGGGAGGATCTTTAAGCTGGTTAGGCATAAAAAAGTTGCAGAAGAGCTGTTGGCGTGTTCTTGCTCTTGGAGAAGGGTTAATCATTCTGCTGATAATCTCAATGCTTGCTTAGAAGGGATCCCTACTTCAGTTTTGTTTGTAACTAGTCCTTGTTCCTTTTGGTTTGCCCTTCTATGTTTGTAGGTTCTGTTGCTTCTTTTGGGTTTTGCCTACTGGGGCCTCTCTTTTGTTTTGTAGTAGTTTGTGGTTTGTAATCTTGCTTTCAAGGCCATCCCCTTCAGTGTTGTGCTTGTTCCCTTTATAATAGCATCTTGTTCCAAAAAAAAAAAATTCTAATTGCATAATTTGTTGGTTTTGCTTATTTCCAGTGTTTTATTCACTTGCCACTGCTTTATCATTCTGAGAGACTGAAAACTCAGCAATGTGTTTTGCAGCTCATAGTTGGAACAACTCCAGATGCGATGCATAGCAACTCATCTAGTATTTTGACGGAGGACAACATCAACTTACTTTTCGAAATACAAAAGAAGGTACTTGTTCGTGATGTGTAATCTTTCCTAAGTAATGTCGGCATGTAAACTTTGGTTGAAGTTGAGGCATTCAATAGATATTGAATGCTAGTTCTGCTACTGGTACATTTACCTACTTGAGCAACTGTTGTCAGAAATGTGTTTCTTCAAATATTTTTTGCAGGTGGATGGAATTCAAGCAAATTACTCAGGCTCATTGATATCTCTGAGTGACATTTGTATGAAGCCTCTTGGCCAAGATTGTGCCACTCAAAGTGTTCTACAGGTACCATCTTGTCAGGATCTCAAGGACATTATTATTGCAGTGTTTTCTTTGTTATGATTTCTGTGAACGATTTTCATCAGGTAATAGCTAATTAAAATTCTCATTTTTCTTAACTTTGAATCCATCAGAAGCACCATGGCCGTAGATACGAGTTACCTCTCTCCAGAGCTGAATAGTTAAAAGAATATTTAGCGTTCTGTTTGTCACAAATAGTAAGATTTAGAAATAGGGCAACACACCATAGAACTTCACTTGGTATTCAGTAAGGATCGTGGGACGCTTTAAGAAGTTCAACGAGGATCACAGTGAGGGCTTTTCTATGTCTCAAAATCCAGGAATAGATTACCGAGAGATGGGAAGCAGAAACTGGGAAGGTTATGGTCAATCTTCATGGGATTCATAAAGGCCTTTTGTTCCTCCATCTTGATCGTAAAGATCTTCTTGAGGGCTAAGATGTGCTCCAAAACTCCCGCTTTTTTTTTAACAGACCATTCAAAGCGTAGCTATGCAATACGAATGTTGTCCTTTTGCCACTAATTGTCTTTTTCACTGATTACAACTAAAGGTGAAAGTACATTGGAGGCTGTTTAAGGATGGATTCAGAATCCCATTTTCCCAATGGAAGTGGCTGTAATTCTGCAATAGTGGACTAATGATCTTATGTAATCGGTGGCCAGATTGCAGGGACACACCAGAACAATGAACTTAGCATTCTCTTCCATTTTCCTAAGGATTATGCCTAATTTTTTTTTTACCATTTAAGGTATTTGCGGACTCAGTTTTCACCCTTTATCATTTTTGTAGCCTTTTTGCTGGAATTTGTTTTTTACATTAGTATTAACTATAAAGTAGTAGCTTAGTGTCTGGTGTGGGGGTGTATAGTTGCTGTTCTCAAGGACAGGAAACTTCAATGTGAGTATCAGGGATTTGGGAGGGCTGTCACTGACAGATGGATGCTTCATCGGTGCTTTGCGCTTTTGTTCTTCTTATGTTTCTGTTGCCATGCTGATATTCATACTTGTTGCCATGGATGGTCTTTTTTTACTTCCATAAAAGTAATCCTTCTGGAATGAACCAAAAGTTGCCTTATGTCGTCGTTTATGCCATGTTTGTTACTGAGAGTTGTGCCTGTTTCCTTTCAACAGTGATATACCCAATTTTGTTCTTATCTTTATAGCCCACTATTCAAACTTGTATAGTTTTTGTCTGTCCATCATCTTGTGTTGACACATCTCATTTTCCCCCTTTTTTGTGATAGTATTTCAAAATGGATCCCAACAATTATGATGACTATGGGGGCGTTGAACATGTTGACTACTGTTTTCAGGTATGTTCAGATGATCTCCATTGCCGTAGTATGAGTTTAAGATCCTTTTTTTGATAGGCAAGTTAGGGAGGCTTGGAGTCTTGGACTTTGAGTATCGTCATTGGTGGAATGTTTCCTAAGCTGTTGGGCTTCCCCTTGAGGGCCAAACTTAAGATCCTTATCTTTATTGTTTTTCATTTACCTGCCCTGTTTGTGGAGAGGGGTGTTGGAGGAGCTTGCCAATTCAGTTGTTTGTAGCTTGATGCTAAGCTCCAAGTTTAGATGCATTGGATGAGCTGTAAAGACCTTTCTTCAGAATTAAAGCAGAGCACAAGCGACCCTTATGACTAGATATTTTGTTTTTAGCTTTAATTGGTCTTGAAATGAATATAATTTTAAATATGTGTTCAGTTAGGATCATAGTAGACTTGAGTCTGGTATGATTATGAACCACTAGCTTGTGTCTGAACCCTGGAGTCTATTCTCTGATGTGGTGTCTGTTTACAAGTGTCCAAACCAGAATTAGGGGAAATAAATGTAAGCAGAAATTCGATATGAACCAAGTTAAGTTTTAGTTTCGTGGTATTGACAGTTGCTAAGCTCACATATGACCTATCAAGGGGAAAACAGAATGTGGCAGCACCATAAATTTAACATGTATTACTCTTGATGATCAATTCCAGGCACTGTTGGCAATGTGTCTGAAAATTTGATCAAAAGTTAACTTTTAACATAACTAATCTCTCCTTAAGACAATGTGGTTCCTTTTGAGAGTTCCAACTTTTTAACGGGTCATTCGTTTTACTGCAGTTAAATTCAAATAAAATGTATTCACTGTTGACATTATCACTTTATCCTCACTTTTAGAGGTAGACATAATCATCCATCTCCATGATTTCGGAAAATTAGAAAAGCTTTATATTTTGACATTTCAAAATAATGACGCATTTTGGGACAAATATGATAGGACGATAACTGCAATACGTTAGTATATCATGTGGACAGCATTACAAGATTTCTACACTCGTTGGTTACCCAATGGGGATGACCTATCAAGAGTTGCTCTCTTTCTTTTTGTTTTCCGGTCTCCAGATAGTTCCCCTTCAAAGCTTATCTTAGGATTACCAAACAAGCACTCTGCTTTATTAGTAGAATAGAAAGTGGGGTGAGTAGTTTTATAAGGATGCATCCGTAGAATACGTGTGAAATGAAAAAAGGATTGTTTGGGACATGAAAGTTGTTTTGGTGCAAATCTGTATAGGACAGGGAAATCTATGAATGTAATGAACATAAAGAAGTAGGGGTGAAAATTAAGGAAGGGTTGTTCTGAGAATGAAAGTTGCGGGGCTAACCTATTACATACGTAAAGGCGCAATTCATGTGAAAGAGGAAGGATGGGGGATTTCATAGTCTAACTTGTGATTAATGCTTGAAGTCTTCCCTTTAGTTGTTGTCCCTTTTCTTGGAGTTCTGCATTCATGACAAATGAAGTTCAAGCAGTTTATAAACTTGTAGCCTTGAGCCACAGCTTTGTCATGTATTTTATACTTTTGAGAGTTATGAGTTTGTATTCTTTTTCTAAAGCTAACTGCTTGTACTCTGCGCACTTCTCTTGAAGCACTATACTACAGCAGAAACATGTTTGAGTGCATTTCAAGCCCCCCTTGATCCAAGCACAGCGTTAGGTGGTTTCTCGGGCAATAACTATTCCGAGGTAAGTTGCTGACCTCTTGTGAACTGTGGTTGAAATTAAGGCCTGTAGTAACAGAGTAGTGATGTTTTTGACACAGGCTTCTGCATTTATTATAACATATCCTGTGAACAATGATGTTGATAGCAAAAGCAACGTGAGTATGCGAGCAGTAGCTTGGGAAAGGGCCTTTATTCAGTTGGCAAAGGTGTGCATCTGACCTATTCTTTTCCATTGTTCTTGTTTCAAAGAACCTATGCCTCGTTATGATCTGACGTTATTTTGTTTTCCTATTATGGAGTACTTTGACAAGAGTGGAGCGAATTTAGAGTGTGGATTCATCTATAGTAAATTAGATTAGATAAGAAAAGTTGATGCCAAATATTGTAGAGGATTATCTATTAGGAAGATGCAAATCAAGCTACAGTAGTTGTGTACAACTATAACCTGTGAGGGATGGAAAAATGGCCAAGGTCTCATTTCTCGTCTGTTACTTGCAATTCGTATGTAAATTGGACCAGACAAGGATCAGAAATCATGTTTATAGATTACTAAATTTGTGGTTCTTGTCTGGGTCGAGAGTAGCCAAATTGTTTGTTCATATGTAAATGGAAAATGAGTGCTGTGGTTTGCAGGGCCTTGATTTCATTTGTTCTTAATCGAACCTGAAAATAAAGTAGGTTTTATTAACCAAACATGAGGCTTTAGTTATTGGATATGGAAGAATAATTTAGATGTCCAAAATAGTGGGTAAACTCTTCGTTTGAAACACGTATAATTACTCGCTATAATCCATGCCTGAAGGCACTACCAACACAACCATTGGATGAGAACAATTTCAATTCTAAGGCACTGCCAACACAACCATTGGACGAGAACAATCTCAATTCTAACCTAATGACTTTTTGTGGGATCCACACAGTTGTGATTTGTTATGTAAATTCGGCTTAGATTCCTTCTCCTACAATTTAAATGGTGTGGGATGTATAGCACCATTTTGGCTGCATGGCTACTTGCATTACAGAATCTGATTGAGTGCTTTTGTCAGGAGGAACTTTTGCCAATGGTGCAGTCCAAAAATTTAACACTTGCCTTCTCATCTGAAAGCTCCATTGAGGATGAATTGAAAAGAGAAAGTACTGCCGATGCTATAACGATTTCAGTGAGGCCTTGATTTTGCTTTTCCCACTTAAAATATGTGATTATGCACTTTGTTAGCCATGCCATTGTCAATTCAATATGACACTGCAAATATATAATTTTTTTTTGGCCTTTTTGCACCTTATGCTGTTTCAGATAAGCTATCTTGTGATGTTTGCTTACATATCCTTGACTTTGGGCGATACACCTCGCCTCTCTTCATTTTATATTTCATCTAAGGTATGTTCAATTTTTGTTTTCACATCCTTAAACTTTTAATTGTAAATAGTTAACTGTTTGATGTTTTGATTCATACCAAACAGATCTTTCATCTAAGGTATGTTATGTTGTTGTTGTTGTTGTTGTTTTGATTCATACCCTTTTTTACAATGGCTTTCATATGACAGATCTGTTTGGTTTTTTTGTTTTGTTGAAAAAGTCAAAAACAAGAAAGACTTCAATAAAATGGCGTCAGAGGGAATGCTATATGATATATATGCATATCAACAAGTGTATATATAACAAACAATTGGTCCATATTCTCTGCTAAGTCCAAAAACATCCTAAATAATGCAACTACAATGAAATAACTTATAACTGGAGTGGAACTAACAAATCTTTCATTATTGGACCCTTATTCGAGGATAAAACTTGATTCAAGGTTTGGGATTACTATATATTTCGTGATGTCTTCATTTAGGGTGTGAAACTTCAGAATTGTGTTATTTTCCTTGTTCCCCTCAACAAAGCAATAAGATGAAGCTTTGGACTATGGACCTATAGCAACAAAACTTCTTAGGTTTCTCCAACAATACAGCATCTAATAGTTCCTCAAATGTTTTGTCGTAGATTTTGTTAGATTAGCCTAGACTGTTCAATTTTTGTTGTGTAGTCATTTAGTTGGTTTGTTAAAATTTGATTCTTATTAGCATGATCCACTCCGAAGGATCTCCTTGATTTTCTGGTGGGTTTTATTCATAAGCTTTCCTTTGTCTACTTTGGAATACATTACTTTAAATTGAAATTATCGTTTTTTGCTTTAAACTCCAACTGTATATTCTTTGATACCTCTGAAGAATTCCGTGTTCGGCTTTCAGGTATTGCTTGGCCTTTCAGGAGTTATGCTGGTCATGCTCTCAGTTCTTGGATCAGTTGGATTTTTCAGTGCTGTAGGAATAAAATCTACCCTTATCATTATGGAAGTCATCCCTTTTCTTGTTTTGGCTGTAAGTTCCACTTGTTTAAGAATACTTTTTGGCAAGTTGCATTTTATTTTTCCTAGACACTGTAAATGTGGAAAACACTACATATTCCTGTGTTTGAGTGATGTTATGTCTTAACCTGTCACAGCTCTCCTAGTGGCTAGTGGCTACCCACAAGGTGTCTCTTTCTACCAAGGGAATTATTTTGAGAATTAGTTTAACGTGGTATCAGAGGGCTATATCTGTGGTTCAAAACTCATATACAATATTCTTGTTCCCTTCTTATGCCATAGATCGTATTTCTCTTCTTTTGAGGTTTGTTTGTTTATATCATATTCTATGAGGTTTTCCACATTGTTTTTTTTTTTTAATCACTTTTGTATGTTGGTATATTTGCCTTTTGTGTGTACCTTAAGGTTTTGGTACTACCTAGGTATATGTATGTCTTTTGGTTCCAACATTTTGTGGCAAATTCAATGGCTATTACAAATGCTACACGTGTTTTACTGGAAGGTTGACGTGAGATCTTTTCAATAAAAAGGAATGGTGTAGTATGGTTCGGCACAATTTTGTTGATAAATCTCTCTCTAGCTTCCACTGTATCTTGAGAATTCCTTTCCCGCAGGTCGGGGTAGATAATATGTGTATACTGGTGCATGCTGTTAAGCGGCAGCCATTGGAATTGCCTTTAGAAGGACGGATAAGCAATGCACTTGTAGAAGTTGGACCTTCCATAACACTTGCTAGTCTCTCTGAGGTTATGGCATTTGCAGTTGGAAGTTTTATTCCCACGCCAGCATGCCGTGTATTTTCTATGTTTGCAGGTTAGAGAATTTCTGATATCTTAATTCAATTACCTTAGGTAGCAGCAGCAGCAGCGGTTCTTGTCTAGGTATTACTTGTTTTCTTATTTGAGGCTCTTATTAATTGACTACCATTCCACATTGTTCTTCAGCCCTGGCGGTTCTCTTGGACTTCCTTCTACAGATCACTGCCTTCGTTGCCTTGATTGTTCTTGATTTCATGAGAGCTGAGGATAACAGGATTGATTGTTTCCCTTGTGTAAAAATTTCTGGACCATTTATGGAACCAAATGAAGGTACAAATAGTCACCTTGTTTGGTTCCCATGTCATGTCATCTCATTTTCCTCTCTACATGCTTCTCAATACCTTTTTCTCTCTATCTCTCTCCACTTATTACCACTCATTACATCAAAAATAACTTTCAAAAATGAAAACCAAACAAGGTGAGTATCTCTTGGCTCAATTTTTTTCATTGTCGTGATCATACATTTCCTTTCGTAAGCTAAAGGTTCTACCATGGTAGGTTTTTTATGAAAGTTAATGAATCTGTAGGCCCTAGTCCAAGAAAACCTGGATTACTGGCTCGGTATATGAAGGTAATACCTTGTTCTGCTGTTAATTTTCTGCTGTTAATTTTCTTTGTGGGGATTTTGAGGTGGCCAATAAATTATGAAACTATCAAAGCTTAAATGTTACTGGGCATGAATAAGGGGAAGAAATCTTGATGTTTAGAAAGTTGTAGCATCATTTGGTTACAGTTGAAATTTGATAGTTTTATCAACTTTGAGAAAGTAATTTGAGAGTACAGGCCTCCTCATGGAGAAAATAAGTTTTACAACAATCAGTAACCTCAAGAAACCGAGCTAAGCCTTGGGTACCTAACTACCAATCTAAGAAAGCGTTCTCATGTACTAACAAACTCAACTCTTATCCGAACAGTACTAAAACACTACTTCCTTGACTTGCTAGAGAATATCTTTGATATGTCAGATGAGGTTTAAAAGATTTTGACTGCAGCATATTGCTTTGCTTGCTAAATTGCTCTCTTTTACAGTATATCGCTGGATTACTGATGCGTGTATAGATGGAAAGTTTCGGTTGTGCATGTCCTTGGATATTTTATTTTGTGTATATTTTCACACTCACCAAATACTAGGCCAAATGGGACAAGTAAACTGGCGGTTGACCATGTTCCATTATAAATATTCTACATTGAATTTGCTATGGTTTCTTGTATTTATATTTTTTTCATACCTTCTTTTTCGTAAGCTGTGGTTTGTGTATTGTCCTTTTCTAGGAGGTTCATGCACCTATTCTGGGTATTTGGTGGGTCAAAGCCATTGTCATTTCTGTCTTTGCAGCTTTTGCATTGGCTAGCATTGTAAGTTGCCCTAAATTTCTCATACTTTCTATATTACAAAGTTATGTAGTTTCGTTTATTATTATTGGCCCAGGAAAGAATTGAGAATGGGATGTAGGCCCATGTTTGGCTGAAAATGGGATTGTTATGCTCCGCTAAATGTATGTGTTATATTCTCAAATGTATCCATTATTGAGAATGTATCACTAGATTTTGCAAAATTAACCCAATTTCTAGTTCCTATAATTTTGAAGTCTTTACAAGAACATGATCCACATATGAATTAACAGATGTATAAAATTGCCTAGTACACTTGGGGTTCTGGCTGTTACATTGAGGATTGTGACTTACTGTATTTTTTCAAGCAACACATGTGGGAGTCCCACTTTACATCTTCCCCTGCCTAAACAATGATTCTCCCTTTGCTTTTTCGTGGTGCTTCTTTCACTTTTTAGTAAATTCTTAATTTTTCTTGATCCTCAAAGGCTTTGTGTACAAGGATTGAACCTGGTTTGGAACAACAGATTGTTCTTCCCCGAGACTCCTACCTTCAGGTTTAACCTAATGATCCTTAATGGTTTCATGGAATATGGAATCATGTCATTCTGTCATTTGGGGTGCTTATCGTAGCATTCCTTTTCCTGCAGGGTTATTTCAACAACGTTTCAGAGTATCTCAGAATTGGTCCGCCACTATATTTTGTTGTGAAAAACTACAATTATAGGTATTATATTGTCAATTATTTCCTTTTATGCATCTTCTCAGACACCTTGAATTGCTTATTATTTTTTTTGGGAAAGGGTCACATCAAATTCTGTTTAATTTATAATGTATGCATGTGTAGCATTGCATTTTTATTTCTCTCTTTCCTTAAGGAGGGAAGTGTGTGCTTCCTGGCAGTGCTCGTCCTATGCTATTGATGTACGTAGGTTGCTTGACAAGACAGTTTTAAGATTTTAAAACTTTAAGAGAGAGAGAGAGAGAGAGAGAGAGAGTTTTGACTGCTACAGAAGTGTTTTCTACATTGTAGAACCATCTGCAATATCATTACCATCTTTGTCTATATAGCTGGGTTAGCTTTTGACATTTTGGAAACTTTCATAGATGAATATAGGTGTATAGATACCAGGCTTACCAGCTGGTATATTTGCTGTTGGAAAAGGTTGTATGGGCTGGTATATTGTCTTGTCAAACTATTTGTCTGAAAGCAGCTATATCTTCTTTCCCATTGGATGCTTGCATATCCAGTGGGAGATGCCTCTAGCCAAACTTCTACTGAATGTTGGAAGGATGATCTGCTTCTAAGAAATTTCTAATTGGTCCCATTTCATATTCCCAAAAAGATGGAAATCAGCACATTACACACTTGTGAAGCAGCACATATACCGGAGTTGAGTTTTGTTCACCCTCCACTTAAGAGGGTGAACATTACTCTCCTTCCTATTGGTTGAAATGGTGCGGATCCCACCACAAAGTGATGTCATGCTTACCAAAAAGTGTATTGCACGGGTGGGACCTACACCATTTCAACCAATAAGAAAGAGGGTAATGTTCACCCTCTTTTAAGGAGGGTGAACAAAATTGCACTCCATATACCGCCATATATATTTCTGAAAGGGGTCTATTGATTGAAGTTCTTTCCTTCTAGCCAACATAAGAAGTTGATTTTATATGTTTTCCATGTTGATGTTGCTCTATCTCCTCAGCTCAGAATCAATACAAACCAACCAGTTATGCTCTATTAGCCAATGTGATTCTGACTCTCTTTTAAATGAGGTAATCCATTATGCCATCCTTTTGTATAGTGATAAAGCCATTCTTTTGTTGAGAATTTGTCATCATATATCCCTCTTTTTTTGCCATGCATCTATGCATAATAATCTTAAGGATCACTCATTCGCCTTTAAATAATGGCCTTCTCTGCAATGTTACTTGTATGTCGCATCTTGAGAAAGTCTACCTTGGAATAACAAAACTGCAATTCCCTTATATCTTTCTATTACTTCGTGTAGAAGTCAAAGGTGAGAACTAACACGGTTTCGCGATGGTTTACCAGAAATGTTGTGCAAACCTCTTGTCCCTCATCGGTTAAATTAGTCTTGTATTGAGTTCTCTCTTAATATAAATAATAAGTTGTTGTGTTAGGGTAAATTAACACCCTATACACTCTCTCTTATCTCGGACAACATGGTATCAGAGCCAGGTTTACTTGTATTTTGTAGTATTGTGTTTTTCTAGAGGTGGCAAACGGGCGGGTTGAAATGGGTCGCAGGTCGAATATGGGTCAAAAGGTAAACGGGTTGGAACGGGGTTGGGTCGAATATGGGTCAAGTCAAACCCAAACCTGCCCGCCCGACCCATTTTCTTCTCCTTTTTTTTTTTTTTAAAATTTATTTATAAAAAAAACAAACTAATTCCTCTATATCGAAACACAGACTTGCTAAACAAAAATACCACATCTACGAACCTTTCAGAATCAATAAGAAAAAAAAAACCCTAAGTCATGCCTTAAAAAAAAACGAAAGCCGAAGCCACCGCTTAGGTTTGGATTAAAAAGTCAAGTGACTTTTTTTTTTTTTTGTCTCTATTCAAATTTTTTTTTGTATTTGCTTGTTTTGCGGTAAACTTTTTACCCCTATTAGTTCGTCTGGACGAGAGAATTGAAAAAGTATTTTTTTTTTTACTTTTACCCTAATATTTTTTTTACTGAACATACCTAGTTTGAGGTTTTCAGATTTGAACGTAGTTCGATTCGTTTATTTACTGTATGTGTCGTATCATATTCATGTTCGTGTTCGGTTTATTTAGTAAAAAAAGTCGAACTCGAAAGGAACCGAGCTTGAGATAACTGTAGCTCGGCTAGCTCGATCGCGTTGATAAGCCCATAATCTTATGTATGAATTTATGTCAATTGGGGGAAATTCCAGACTCAATTGTGTAGACTATATACTTTACCTTCTTTCTTGGGTTTTGGAGAGAGAGAGAGATTATCTCAATTTGGCACTCAACAGCCATGAGTCTATAAATTCCAGAAAACAGCGAATGCCAACGTAATTGGGAGAAGCTGAGAAACCGTGGTTTGGTAATTGGAGTACACGTGAAACACTTGGGTTGAGTCTTTTAATTCCAACCCATGTTGAACCCATTTCTAACCCACCTAAACCCATTTAAATATGGGTTGATATGGGTTCAACCCATTTTAACCCATTATACAATATGGGCGGATTGGGTTGGGTTAAAAGTGGGCGGATATGGGCGGGTTAAAAAATATGGGTTGAGATTGCCACCTCTATGTTTTTCTCATCTTTTCAACTTTTCTTCATTTTAGTTGGGTTTACTTAGTATTTAGATCTATAGAACTATTAGTGTATGTTACGTACGTACAACTGGCTGTTCTACCAGCCTTCCATCAATAAAGACGGTATAACTTCTTCTTTTTTGATTGGCTAAAGATGGTATAACTTGAAGGTATTTTGAAGGGGGAAAATTCCCCTTTCATGTGGCTGCACACCATGGTGTGACCAAAATGTGCAAGATTCCTTATTATCAAAGAGGAGTTGTGATTCTAAATAGGAACCTTTGTTTTCTGATACCATGTAAGAAGTAGTTGCCTCCAAAACTTAAGCTGTGCGGAAATTGGACAAACAACGAATATCAAGCTCTCACATTTACCAGAATAGCGACTTATCTTTGAAAAATATTTTCAAGGATTTAAGAAGTCCTCGTTGATATGGCAGTTTCAAATGTACATGGAATGGTCAGCCATGACCTAATATTTAGGATCATTTGCTTTGGTTGAAGTCATTGGAAATTATTGTCTGCCAGCTTTCTCTCATCCTTTCATTACCACCTTTTGCTCTTGTATTTGTTGTTTAAGACATCAAAATATCTGCCATCCCGAGGTTTTCCTTTTCACTCTCTGCCGCTGGTTGCTCCTAGAGCTTTCTTTATCTGAAGTTTTTTCTTGTGCAGATTTCAAGGGCATCTTTAATTCCAGAGTCGAGTTACATTTCTAAACCTGCTGCTTCATGGCTTGATGATTTTCTTGTGTGGCTATCTCCAGAAGCTTTTGGTTGCTGTAGGAAGTTCACAAATGGAAGTTATTGTCCCCCTGATGATCAGGTCATTGCATTCATTTATGACATGAACATCTGGACTTTATCTTATACTTATTTGACTTTTGATTCTGGAACAGTTCAGCCTATTATTTTTTACTTTTCAGCTATATATAACATTATTGGCTTGCATGACAAGCGGTCGTGAAGCTATAGTTAAGATGCCAATATAATAGAAAGTAAACTCTAAAGCAGAAGTTTCATTTGTTGTTGTAGATTTGATTTTATCTTTGAGTTCCGACTTCTAGGGATTCAAAGTATCTTTTTTTTTAAGTGCCTTTCGGCTTAGGTTTGGAACCCTGCCCTTTGGTTTGAGAAGACCTTATAAAAGGAGTTGGTGTTAAACACCGACAAGAATTCATTTTAGTCCCTACTCATTACACACGAGAAAGAGTTCTGCTTTCGGTTCTGTGTATGGTCTCCCCACCAGCTATAGGCAATCAATAATCACTTACCTTGCTTTAGTAGAGTGAACAGTGAACGAACTCAAATACAGTTGTCTGGTGGGGCTCCGGATTCTAAGGAACGAGAATGAGAATTGCACCGGTCATGCTGTGAGAACTTGGCTGGTTCTACTCTACCTTGCCTTTTTGTTTAGTGATGTAAAGTAGGAACACCCCCATAGAGGTCTCCGAACGGGCCCACTTTATTAAACCAAGTGGCAATGAGTGGAGAGAGGCCCATGAAGCTCGTAGTTTTGGCGGTGTTATCATACAATGACAGGCAAGCTCTAACAATCTGCGGATCACATATGGAGAGCTATACAAAAGATTAGAGATCATAATTCAAGATGTCATTAGCTGCATGATTCAATTTGTCCTAAGCTGCAATTGTGCCAGAACCGCAGGGGGAACAAAGTATTGTGAAGATAACCGAGTGTGCCAAAACCCTCGCAAAGCCTACCCCTATTACCATTTTAAAGCATCATAATAAAAACCAGTTTGGAATGAGTGGAGAGGCCCACCAGGTTCATATTTCAATTTGGAACTTTGATAGTGGAAATTCTTGATGTCTTTTGGATAAAAGCATTGGAAAATCTGTAGAAACTTTGGAAGGTTACAAAATTTTGTGTTAGCTTCAATTATTTAAGGAATGATCAATACGCCTAGATGAATAGGGGGATGACTTGGAATAAACATTAGCTATTGGGGGACACTGATTTTCTTGGAGCACAGAAATTTCTCATCAGTTTACCTTTATTGATGTGCGGCTGACTAGAAAGTAACTGCAATAGTTCGTATGTATTATTATTTATTTTCATCAGAATACCTTTTTTTATTGAAGCACATAAATTTTCTTTCAGCCTCCTTGTTGTTCATCCAGTGATGGTTTTTTTTATTGAAGCACATAAATTTTCTTTCAGCCTCCTTGTTGTTCATCCAGTGATGGTTCTTGTGGCATTGATGGAGTATGCCAAGATTGTACCACGGTAGTTTCACTCTCTTCGATTGTTTCTTTGCGTGCTATGGCTTTTATTCATAATTGTCGAGTCAAGAGCGTCTTATCACGAGTTTCTTAACTAACTGTAGTGGAATTTTTCAGTGTTTCCTTCACTCGGATTTGACCAATGATCGTCCGTCTACTGCTCAATTTATGGAGAAGCTTCCATGGTTCTTGGATGCATTACCTTCTAATGACTGTGCAAAAGGTGGCCATGGGGCTTATACAGAGAGCGTGGAACTCCAAGGTAAGGGAGTTTAATACATACTTCAGATATTGTGACTTACTACTGTTTGTCTAGTAGCAAATGAATATACTACTTGTTAAGCCTTTTGGTTCGTGATTTTGTAGTCCATAAATTATGTATTTCCAATGTGTTGTTTGTATTAAGTCTTAGTTACTTGCTTTCTGTCATCAGGGTATGAGGATGGTGTGATTCAAGCATCCTCTTTCCGTACATATCACACACCCCTCAACAAGCAAGTATGAATCCATATTTGGATAGTTAGAACTTAACTCTTATACATGCTTACCTTTTGATCTTGATTTGTAATGCTTTGGTGTTCCTATTACTTATATAAGGTTGACTATGTCAATTCGATGAGGGCTGCACGAGAGTTCAGTTCGAGGGTTTCTAGTTCTTTAAAGGTACTATGCAAATTCAATTGAAGTAAAATTTTGAAATTATACCATAGACATTTGTTGCCCTATATATCTAGGAGAGAGCTCAAAGGGTATTTTAATGTTGACCTGCTATCTTCGCTTTTCTAACGTTTCTTTTTCAATGCAGATGGAAATCTTCCCCTA
Source organism: Rhododendron molle (assembly GCA_025413875.1). Classification (NCBI taxonomy): domain Eukaryota; kingdom Viridiplantae; phylum Streptophyta; class Magnoliopsida; order Ericales; family Ericaceae; genus Rhododendron; species Rhododendron molle. Next base: position 3,744,800 of record CM046393.1, read on the forward strand.
CTCAGTTTTCTATATATTTTTTGAGCAATACCTTGACATATGGAGGATAGCTTTGATCAACCTTGCTATAGCTATTGGTTAGTAATTTTGAGAAACTCTATATACCCCAAAAGTATTGATGAATAAAGGGGCATTTTTGTACCTTCAATATCATTTCCACTGCTGTTGCTTCCAATTTGCGTTTACTTGAATTTGTTGGCTCATAGTAATACTGAAATCTTTTCTTTTCTACTAATTTTTGTTTTGTCAAATCGTTATTCTACCCTGAAATCTGTACTTTAAATTCTTGCTGATTTTCAAGCTTCTGCCTATTTGTCTTTTAATAGGCTTGATGATGCAATGTATGCCCTTTTTTCTGAACTAATGACTACTTTACTTTACCCATAGCTTAAGGATTGCCACATACAGCTGTGAGTTGGTGTCTTTCATTTAACAACTTGAACTCACTTATGGAGGCTTGCATGTCTCAAGCTATGGTTCTACTCACGTTTAACAGTATTCATTGAGTCTGTTTGATGATTTTACAGGCGCAGTATTTGTGGTTTGCTTGATTATTACATGGAGGTCAGTATCTTTCTGCCCTTTTTGATGTTTGTGCTTCCTAATTAATATGCTGACCATTAAGTTGTTAATTTTGTTCTATTGACATTTCACGTGTAGTTTATGGAGCTCAGCAATCATCTTACTCGTTCTGGCGATGATTGTTGTGGATATGATGGTACATATTCTTCCTGTGAAACCTTTCTAACCAACAATTATGCATGGGTGACCAAAAGTTATTAATAAATCGCTTGTGCTCTAGCTTTTTGCCTCCACTCACAAGATGAAGTGATGCAGGGTGTGATGGCAATTCTGAATATCCAACTGAACGCAGTGTCTGTTGTTAACCTTGTAATGTCAGTGGGCATTGCTGTTGAGTTCTGCGTGCATATAACACATGCTTTCTCGGTTAGTTTATTTCTGCTTGGCATTTTAGATTGGCAGTCTTCTGTCTTTACTTGGAGAAGATTTATGCAAATTTGTGCTTAACTTACAAACGTCAATCGAAATGAATGAAAAATAGAAAAATGGTAACTTGGAACTAATTTTTTTGTGATGTTAAAAGAATGCCAGTATATAGGTCAGCGGTGAAAATGATTTGCAGACTGGATGGTATATTTCCAACAAAAATAAACTACACTGCATATGTTGCAAGCGTCTTGATACTAACTGAATTCTGTCAGACATGTAAACACATAGTCAATCGAAAATTAGGGTAGATTTACTGTTTGGGCTTTAATGCGTATCCTAGAAAGAAGGGGTATCGAATATTATTGTCAGTAACTTGATGACTGTGGGCTTTCTTTATTAATTTTTTTGAATATGAGGCTTTTGATTTACTTTTTAGTTACATCTAAGAGGGTTCTTTCTTTCTGCGTTCTCAAAACACTTTTCATGCAGGTAAGCAGTGGAGATAGAAATCATCGCACAAAGGAGGCTTTGGGTACAATGGGTGCTTCTGTCTTCAGGTTCATTTTCTTCTCCATGACCACGTCATTGTGTATTTTTGCTATCCGAATGAGGCTTTTGCACAACTTGGTTAATTCTTGTGGTGGCACCCTTAACAAGTAGTCAAAAACCCAAGTCAGAGGTTAGCTTTCCACGAAATGCACGTGTTTAAACCCATATGCATGGATATTCAGTGGCAGAAGAATGACACTGAGAATCCCCAAAGAGAATTCAACCACTTTCTTCCTGCCCTCCCCTCCTTCCTTTGTTCGTCCCTTAAAGACAGCTGAAGTTTGGGAAAATGACGGCCCATGACGTGTTTTGATAATTAATACCCGCCAAGGACATTTTCAGCATTAACAAATGTTCTTAGCATGCCCTTGGCAGGTATTAATTATCAAAACACGTCCTCGGCCGTCATTTTCCCCTGAAGTTTCTGGTAGCCCCTTATTAACATTGATTTAGACTTTAGACCATCTTTTACAATGTGATGCACAACAAATTGATACCCTACAGGCTACAAGTCAAACTCTTCCTTCCATCTTACCATAAATATGTGTACAGATTTTCCTCTGTTAACTTTAAATGGTTCAAGTCACAACTTTATCTGCCGATGTGCTTTTGCAGTGGAATTACGCTCACAAAGCTAGTTGGGGTGATTGTTCTTAGTTTCTCGAGGACCGAAGTTTTTGTGGTCTGGTTCTAAACATTTGAATTTAAATTTTGGTCATCATAAGCCTTTTGTTTTGGTGATCTAATGAAATATTTCCTTCCCAGGTTTATTACTTCCAAATGTTCCTGGCATTGGTTCTTCTTGGTTTCTTGCATGGACTAGTATTTTTACCGGTAAGTTATTCGCATACTTCCTCCCTACTTCCAGGTCCAATTTAACTACTGTCAGGTAGCAGAAATAGGGACCCACTTAATTTTGTTGAGAGGGAAAATTGTGTACAAACCGGCAATCCGCTTGAAACTGACTGATGTATTTTGTGTGCTAATTAACGATGGACCACTACCACTGATGGCACTGCTCTTGTAACAATTGTAGAGTACAACCAAACAAAACTGTGGTTACTTAATAAGAAGTGACAGTAGGATACAAATTACTGCTTCAAAATGCCACTAAGCAAATAACGAGTAGATTTTTCCTTGTGTTTCACTTCATGCTCGTTGAAAATTATTTCATCCGTCTTTCATGATGTGAGTTTCCCTCCAACTATCTGTGATTTTTCTGGTAATAATTTATTTCAATCCTATCACCAATCCGAAGTATCAGAAAATATTATGTAAATTTCCAGCTTTGCCCCCTTCCCTTCTGGGCATTTTGAATGAGTCAATGTTAGTAACCGTGAGCTTTCACGTTGCAGGTATTATTGAGCATGGTCGGCCCGCCTTCGAGGAGTCTAGTCACCCAGAAGCAAGATCAGCCCGTTGTTTCACCTGATCAATAAGAAGATTTGGTGCCTCATAGGAGCTCCGATTTGTGGGGTTATAGTTTAGCTGTATTTTTACTAAATTTGCATGTAAAATCAAGGAAAGAGAACAATGGATTAGCATTGTAGTTTGAAAAGTGGTAAAGGTACTTTCTAGTTTGAAAAGAAGAAAACAGCGCATACGTTTATCCTGCCTCATGAAAATGCAAAATCCAACACAGCTAATGCGAGTGGGCTTATTTGGGAGGATTTAGTGAGACAAGAAACTATGGGGGAGGATTCTCCAAGCCCTGAACTTAAAAAGTGGGACCGGACTGGAATTACTCCAGACCCAAATCTGCTTCGCCAGATTTGGCTCTGAGTCCAAAAAAGATGAGGAGATTGAAAGATTTTCCCTCATTAAGTAAAGAGCCTCAGCCATTTCACAACTATGAAAGTAGAAAAGGAAAGGAAAGATAGTCTCGAACAGAGGGAGGGGCTAAGAGGGGAGGAAGAAGGAAGAGAATCATTAAAAAAGAAGGGAGGAAAAAAAAGGATGGGGAGGAAGGGGAAGGGGGCGACCCATGCCAACATTCTCTCCCGAAACGAGGAATTATTTCATGTTCCTGGGGCATCAGTGTCAGTGCCCCAAATTGTTATTTCATGTTCCTGGGGCATCAGTGTCAGTGCCCCAAATTGTTCTCCACCATATATTTGTGTGAGCTCTATTCATTTTGTGTTGGGGACCACACAAATGTATGGTGAAGAAAGAGTTTGAGACACCAAATATGTTCCCAAGGATCAGTGTCAGTGCCCCAAATTGTTCTCCACCATACATTTGTGTGAGCTCCATTCACTTTGTGTTGGGGACCACACAAATGTATGGTGAAGAAAGAGTTTGAGACACCAAATATGTTCCCAAGGAGCATTGAATAATTTCCCCCCTATAACTCTCTCTCCTCCATAGCACTTTAGAATCAGGATCAAGAATCCCAATTGCTTGTCATCTTATTTGGAACCACAGAAATGAGTCCTTGTTTGAGCCAAATTCAATCTACCTTGATAACCATCTAGTACTTCTTGTTAATGAGATCCTTAATAAATCAGCGGAATGGAATTTCTTGTTTTCCAAAATCAGGAGCCAAAAGAGAACTATTTGTCTAGCAAACTCAGAAGAGTCATCCGCGAAGCCAGTAACCACCACCACTGGAAATATAGAAGGAGAAAACATTGAAATCCTAGCAAACACATAACAGTCATCCCCAACGCCAGCAACCGCCGCCACGGTAAAAATACAAGGGAGAAGAAAACACTGAAATCCTAAATTTCACTTCCCATAACAACCTTTTTATTATATATCATGACATCATTTGTCTCAAACAGACCATATCCTGCAACTAAAAAAGTCCATATCATGCAAATAAATATACATACATAGTATAAATAGAGAAGGCGTTTAACACTTGATTTCTCCATTTCAAACACTTCAAATTAATACTTTCACCGAGCTGATGTCCTCTCCACATTGCACCTGCCAAATCTCTGCGATAACCACAGCTTCAAAAGCTTGGCCTCACATTCAGGCTATTTGCTATCTTTTGACCCAAAGACTTATCGGCCTGCCATCGTAACACCACACCACATTGCATCAGTTAGAACTAACCCAATTCTTTGGATTTAAATTACAAATCACCGGAATAATTTGCCAAAATACTTAAATAGGAAGCAGTCTGACCTGAGACCAATATGAGATCCAGATACTGCGGATCTCATGGGTGACACGTGGGTCAGATAAAGCCTCAACCCATCTGCAGATGAAACGCTCTTGCCTGAAGGATTGCAATTTCATTATATGAAATTTCCCCACATTATTATGAGAATATTAGACCATGTCAGAGCAATTGAGAGACTATAATAAAAGTACCTGTCTGGTGCCCAGGATCGGTATCTCTCTCCAGGCTGCTTGAAGTTGTTCTCTTTCTCAATGACACGCTGAAATCGACAGGGGGTTTGACTCATTAGACAATTGCATTTCATGGTAATAGATAGTTGCATGTGTACTTCATAATGCTTACCCACCCATTCAATTAGTAGATGCAACAAAATCCAAGTAACACCTACTAAGTTAACTGAAGCATATTAAGTCTATGACCATAATAGATGAGAAACAAAAGGCGACATCTGAGAGGTCAATGGTAACTGGTAAGTGATAAACTTTCAAAATTTGGATATATGCAGAACCGGCCCTGAGCTAAAGCTTATGTTGTGGCCGCTTTAGGCCTCCAAATTTTTTTGAATTTCAAGGCCCCTCTTACTTTTTTTTTTACCCCTTATATATAATAGTCTAAAAAAAGGCCTCATTTTAATTTTTACTTTAGGCCCCTAAAAAATCAAGGCCGGCTCTGGATATATGGTCCAAACGGATATGCCTCCATGCTCAGTTAACTGCCAGAGTAACAGAGTTTGCATACAATAATAAACGCCAATTACTTCTACATGACCCATGTATCAGTCTAATTAGTAGCATGGTACATAGACTCAGGTTTGTGAATACTCATATACTGGGTTTGTCGGCTCTTGTAATGAAAACTCCCTCAACCTCAATCTCTTGATAGACTTGAGCAATGCATATGTACCCAAAAGTTGGTACAGTACGAGAACACGTATATGTATCACAGATTGTATTAATTATGTGCGTACATACATTACTGATAAGTGATAACAGCACTTGATTAAATAAGACAATTGATTGGAAAAGATTACCTCCAATGTGAGAGTCTAGAAACGATATTTCACAAACAAATGGGGCTTTTTCCTGTCCTAAAGAGCAATGAAAAGTAAAGAACTCAAGTTTCAAATTTGAGGTACAGGGAGCAAACCATGAATTCCTCCCTCATAGTGACATACTGGTGATTCGTGGAACCATGATGGGGTGCAGATACAGCCATCACAACAAGCAGTATGAGTCTATGACCATAATATGAATGTTACTAGAGTGACCATTTGAGTGCATATTTCGACTCAATAAGTATTAATTATTCATTCCTTACCCGCCACCACCTCCACAAGATGTACCTAAAATTTTCCTTGTGCTCCCACAGTCCAACCACTAACACCGCATTTTTCACAATTACAAATGCCAATGACCTGACACATTCAATATTACATGAATGTGAGGCATAGATGCAAAGCACTAGTTTACTTAGTATTCTGCTTCATAGTTTACTAAATTTTCTTCTAAAGCTGCCTGGGATGCTCTAAGGGAACCAAAGGCTGTTGTTACTTGGCCTGGCTTGGTATGGCTTCAGCATTTTATTCCTTGCTGGGCAGTGATCCAGTGGCTTTCTTTCCATGGTAAATTGGCCACAAGGGATAGATTAGGTGCTTGGGGAGTTATCTCAGATACAAGCTGTGTTTTGTGTCCTTTTTCAGCTGCAGTTTGGCAACAGGTTTTGTATAAATGCAGCATTAGTAGGTCCCCTCTCCCTTTGCAGGATGAAATAGATTGGGGTGTGACTTTCTGTAAACAGAAATCAGTTGGAGGTATTGTTTTTAAGTTGGCTTTTGCAGCATCTATTTACCTCTTATGGGGTGAAAGAAACAACACGATTTTTCGGCAATCAAGCATGACTTAGCAGATGTTGGCACCTCAGATAGAAGACAATGTGAGGGCCTGCCTCTATGGATGGAAGAAGGTGGTCCCCTCTGTGTATAATGTCAGAGTTTTTGAGGCTTGGAAAGTTACTAGTTTTGTGTCTAGGCCTGTATAGAGTTTTTTGTTTTCTCTGTCCCTAGTCTTTGGGCAGGTTTTTGCTTTGGCTGATTGTTTTGTCAGGGGTCCAAGGTCATCCCCTTGCCCCTTTTTCCACTCTTTGGTTGGTTAATATACTTAAACTTTTCGGGAGAAAAAAAACATATCAATTTTAGACCACTGAAGAGCACGTAACAAAAGAAAGGGACAAAAAAAAAAAAACTGCGATTCACCTTTTCACGCCTTCCCGTCAAGACAGCAGAAGGAATTGGGTACTTCTCAGCATGACGTACAGGATCAAACCTTGAAGGGAAGTAGTTAACCTGGAAAAGCATAACAGCATTTAATCAAACCAAAATGGAAAGAAAATACAACAGCAGAAAATATGTGTCCATGATATGCCCATGCATTTGGCATCCAAAGTTTCAACACGAAAGAGCACAGTACCTCCTCATGCCTCTGCATGAAATTCATGAATCCATCATGATGGTTGTTGTGATGAGCACATTTGGGAGCATTAGCTGGGAGCTGTAGATAGTTAGGTCCAAGCCGGTGCCTCTGGGTATCAGCATAAGAGAATATCCGAGTTTGGAGTAGCTTATCATCGGAATAGTAGACACCGGGTACAACAAGAGCAGGGCAAAAAGCAAGTTGTTCATTCTCCGCAAAGAAGTTATCAATGTTTTTATTCAGGACCAGGCGACCCACTGGCTGCAGGGGCAATATGTCCTCAGGCCAGGTCTTGGTTACATCAAGTGGATCAAAATCAAACCTATCTTCATGATCAGGATCAATTGTCTGAATAAAAAGTTTCCATTCAGGGTAATTTCCAGCTGCTATTGAGTCATAGAGGTCCTTGGTGGCGTGGCTGTGATTAGATCCCCCAACCTTAATGGCCTCATCTTCCAACAAACACTTCACTCCACAAGTAGGTTTCCAATGGAACTTGACATATTGAACCTTCCCAGCTTTGTTGATTAAGGTGTAGGTATTAACACCGGAGCCTTCCATGTGCCTGTAGTCTTGTGGAATACCCAGATCATCAAATAGGAAGGAGAACATATGCAAGCTCTCTGGATGGTGGGAGAAGAAGTCGAGGATTCTCCAGTTTTCCTGGATGTGGGATTTGGGGTTGGGTTTAAGAGCATGGACCATGTCCGGGAACTTCATTCCATCACGGACAAAGAAAACTGGGAAATTGTTACCCACCAGATCGAAGTTACCCTGAGTGCACATGGAAAAGATCACAAGGCTCAGAACATGAACACAACGGACTGAACTCAATTCGAGTAAAGCTTTAATTCTATACAAATCATCTTATTGAAATATTGTTATAGATCTGTACTCGCAAATCATTATCCGTTAACCTTTATCTTTTAACGAAACACTGACTAGGATATGTGTAAACCATTGCAATAGATCTTTAAAACTACCACAGAAGACCAACATATATAACACTGGGATATCTATGCAGATTGAGGTGTACTCATACGCAAGGACTAATCCCCGTCTATCATGTTCAAAGTTATGTAGATCTGGCCTATACATACACCAACGTAAGATCAATCATGCTATATCCAGAATACTGTGTTTTTTGCCACCCATGTGAACAGAGAACTGTTTCACCAAAATGAATTTTAATAAAGAAGAGGAGCAAGGACCTCTACCCAAGTATAACACCTCATAGTTTTGGCATTATTACCATATCTAAAAGTATGAGACTGAGCTTGTCATGTTCTCACAGCAGAATAGATGTGTAGCCAAAGTTGCTGCCCAAATACCCCATCAAATTCTAAAGACTGATGGCAGCAAATCAGGCAGTTCCACACCTATGAGCTTGCAGCAAGACAAACCAAACTGAGCCTTGTGCCCCAATCAATTGGGGTCGGCTTGCAGCAAGACAAATGTCTCTGAAAAAAGTTACTGATTTCATTTATTCTGAACTCATTGGATAGTTCTCCACGTGAATGTGGTTTGTCCTTAGCAAAGTAAAATACTTCTACATGAATGCTCCTGGTTTACAACTCTGCTAATGCTATGTGATCCGGTCAAGGCAAATTGAATGGTCTTTTTTGACTTGACAATCTGAGCAAGATCAATGGACTCGCTAAGAAAGGCCTCACTGTTTTCCTACAAGCAGCTTACGTTCTATCGCATAGTTGGGCAAATATCGACCAAGTTAGCCAATAGATACCGTCTCTACAATAATATCTTACCACGAAGAATAAACATTACCAGCCACTATCACTCACCTCTCTGGTGTAGAACTTCACTGCAAAACCTCGAGGATCCCTCAGGGTTTCAGGGCTACCACGTTCATGGATGACAGTGGAGAAACGAACAATAACAGGTGTCTGAACTCCTGGAGCTCGCAGAAAATCAGCACAAGTTAGGCGAGAAATATCATGGGTGACCTCAAAAAACCCCTTCGCACTGGCTCCCCTTGCATGGACTACACGTTCAGGGATACGCTCCCGATCAAAATTGGCAAGTTTCTCGACCAAATGATAATCCTCAAGAAGAATTGGGCCTGTGAATTTTTGAGTTTATGTAACAAGTTTAAGCTAAAAAAAGTTGAATAGCATCACTACTAATAAAACAATCCCCATCTCTTTACTGAATATATACCTCTAACTACTATACAACTAAGTTCAATGGTGAAATCCATTCATAATTTGTTTGCATGTATGATCCTTATCAAGTATTCTTGAACAGAAAGCAAGTACTCACAAACCTACACCAAGTGATTTTCAAAAAGGAAAAAACCCAGCTCTAATCCCTCATGAAGAACTGATAGTTCGCATGCACAAATTACTCCAAGGAAAGATACCACAAATATTTATGAAACAATAGAGGATGTCAGATAGCTCGAATGCCCTTAATTCAAATATAACCATATATATGAACATAATTTGTCTCCTCATTAATCACTCTGACATTCCAGGGGAAACCACCTTGTGATAGTGAAAAATCAAGTTAAAAAGTCCCAACAGTCAGGTATGGAAACAGAACAGCCACCTTGGGGAAATGTCACCAGAGAAACACATCACCGGCTTCGGCATAACAACAAAGGCAGCTTCGGTAAACTCAATTTAGACATGGTGAATCCAAACTCAATTTAGACAAAGGCAGCTTCGTTATTAACTTAAATGTTCCTCTCAACTTGTTCATCTATCAATGCATCCTCCAGTATATCACACACAAGAAAGACATACCAAATAGGCATAATTTTGACACCAAATGCAAGAACGGTCACTCGTGGTAACAAAGTTGTTCCCATTCCTGTGTGGAAAGCTACAAAACTAAAATGGCTGAAGTGCTAAGACACATTTAATACATGTCAAGTGCATTACGGTTCTCAACAAAACTATGCTTCCCTAGAAACACATGAAATTGATGTCTCGCCAGCCCCTACCAACCAACTAACGTAAAGGCATATCCAACGCATCAAAGAAGATCTCACAAAACATAGAACAAATTAGTAGCAGTACCTACAATGCTGGCAACAGGGAAAATTCATGTGAAAGGAAATACCTCTAGTCCCGACAGTCAATGAAGAGTTGTTGTTCCAAACGGGTGCTCCGGAATTTGTTGTCCAGAAAGGAGAGTCGTATGCACTTGAAGGGACGTACTGCATCAAATAAAGCAGAGAAAATGAAATCACAAATAATGCATAAATATGCGAACACAACAACATAAGCAAGTGCACACGCATATAGACATGCATGCACACGCATACATATATCGAAGCGCACACATTCATACATACACACATCCATGCACATACGTGAGTGCACGCGCAAAGAGACCAGCAGTCAAAATCCGAAGATGGAAAATCAGTCATCCGACACTAAAACGAAACAATATACGACTTCTTCTTCACCCGACTCTGTTTGGTTGATTAGAAATCACAAAAAACCAAACACAAATCTAGAAACCTGCATTGTCTGCAAACTAATAATCAAACGATACCAACGAAAACCAAACAGCTTCCGAACAGAGTATAGGACACGAGATATAATAATTTCCTGAATTTTATTGTCCTTCAATTTCCTCCGCATCCAAAGGGAGCACAAAAAACATACATCAAAATTTAAAAAAAAAACAAAACAAAAAAAAACACAGATTGTCCAAATAAAATAAGCTAAGAGGCAAGAGCATGGATGTATGATACACTATGTCATATACTTATGGAAATTCTCTTTTCTTTCCAATTTCTTGGCAACCAAACGGAGCACAAAATCATATCAACAAAAGTTGGTGCAAAACAATGTCAATGATAACATTAAAAGTAATTCACTTACGATTTGAAAAGGGAAAAGAAAAAAAAGAAGATTAGAAGGTGGAGACGCGAGAACCAGATTTTATCTAACAAACAGTCCCGATTAATTCATAGAAAGTATAGCACGCTAAAAACTTTATGAGAAACAGAAAAATTAAGCTCATGAATCAGTGCGTACCTTGTATGGGTCCATGGCCAGAGAGAGAGAGAGAGAGATTCTGTAGAGTCGGTTGGAACAGGGATGGGAAGGTATGGCGATGACAAGCTCCTTTAAATATAGAACGTCCCTAAAGGATCGCGCGTTTGTAATAACGTTCACGTTTTAAAACTTATCCTTTTTTTTTTTTACCCGGATGGTCGGGTGTTTCTGGGCCAGCTTTTTTTTTTTTTGTTGACCGATATAAGAGATTATTTACATTATGTACGAATTATAAACTATTATAAATCACGGGATGCTACATTAATTGTTAGAGTACATGGGATAACTAAGGAAAGAAACAAACAAAGAAACGAAAAGCCCATCTAAGGAAAGAACCCTCACACGCAAATCGAGAGATTCAAACTCTTAACCTTTTGATAAGATGTAAGAATTCTGACCAATTGAGCTAGTCTCAATTGATTCTCGTCTTGGACCAGCTTATGATCACATTAACTAATCTCCTGTGATGGGAAAAACATTTTGTGCATAGCTTTTTTTTAGTAATTACGTGTAATAATTTAGACTTTTCAAGCGTTCTAGAGAAATTGAAAATTGTGTACGTAGTACTATTAAAATGTGTTCTATTTCAATTCATAAATAATAATCGTACAATTCTAGAAGAATCTAAGAAACTATGGACCAGATGAAAGTACCGGGCTTGTGATATTTTGCGAAAGTCCTTTTTACCGAGGTGCTATAAACAAATGTTTACGACACTCAATCGTGACCGTCCAAAAGTGTTTTGGACGGTCAAGATGTTAATGAAACTTTTCCAGAGAAGAGTTAATTGTGACCGATCATAATTGAAAACGAATCTCAGGTATTGATTACGCGAATAGAAGGTTGAAATTGGGCCACAAAGCCTCCGTAAAAAAGACTCTCCCTTTGAGAAATTAGTGCCACGTTTTACCATTAGTTATACGTCTACTTCCGGGTTTAAAAGCCTGGGGCCATTTGTGAGTTTATCTAAATCTTTTGTGTGGTGAGATTTATGGGAGGGGAATGGAAATAAATGATTTCTAGGGTTTGGAAACAAGAAAGAAACTTCGTAAACCAAACTAGTCAAGGACGCGGACACAGATATTTGGACACGAAATGTATCCGTGACTGTAATCGTTCAATGTAAGTAGACTTCATACAATAAAATCTAGAAATTCACACACGCATCCATCGTATTGGACTTTTTTCCCCGGAGAAACGTAGGCATTCTGTTACGAAACTAGCCATTACAGAGGCGACTTCGAGCAAGATTGTGGACAACCCGCACATCATCGTATTGGACATATATATCTGTATGGGAAATATTTCCCAAAACGAGAAAAATGAAGAGGATTGTGAATTCAGTGGTGTTCGTTCCTTATCCAAGATTTTTGACATTTTCTTGGACTGCTTCACGTCCACACTTGTGGCTGGAGATGACATGGGCGGATAAGGACGCTGACACTTATGTAACAAGCATTGCAATAAACCTTTGACCTAGGAATTAAAGGCTTACTTTCTTAAGGTCTTCTGTTCGATTCTCTTTGTCAGTAACTATTTGGGCCATCTCACTCCAATGCATAAACGTGTGGCTGTGGGAGAGAGACGAATGGTGCGCCCAAGCTATTTTATATCGATAAAAAGGGTATTCAAATTACTATAAGATGGCGGACTCAAACCATGAAAATAATAGGCTCTGGTTTATAAAAAGTTGGTCAGAAGTAGACCAACTCAAAGATCGTCGGAGCCAGCGATGTTAAAACACATTTTCGCTCCATTCCCCTCATTCTAAATTATTTTGAAAAAAATTCTTGAATCGCAATAATTTTGAATGGGATCAAAACCTAATTTATATCGATAAAGAGGATATTCAAAGTATTATAAGATGGTGGACTTCGACCATGAAAATAATAGACTTTGATTTTGGTCAAAAATAAACCTACTCAAAGATCGTCGGAGCTACCAATGTTAAAACACATTTTCGCTTCGTTTCCCCCATTCTAAGTTCCATTCGGTGCTCGCATTTCCAATTCTAAGGCACTTGTTCATATTCTTAAGAACCTCAGAGAGTTCATAGGGCATTTCACACTTATCAAATCGCAAAAAACTTCTTAATTATAATCTTTAATTTCACCCGCTCAAAAAAAATGCTCCACCAAGGCGCAAATCACACCGGCCACAAACACGAATGATATTTTTTTAAACATAAACAAAAAAATACTGTAGTGGCGGAATTGTAGGCTGAGGTGTCATAGATAGTCATGGCATTTGAAGTGGTGGTGTTTGTGGTGGTTTTTAAAATGAAGATGAAGTTGGTAGGGTTGAGGTGAGGTGCCAATGGAGGCCGGTAGGAGAATGGATGTTTGGTAGTGATGGTGGTATAGGTTTTTGGAGGAGTTTTTGTTACGGCGATAGCAATTGTGGCGGATGGGTAGAAGTGCACCAATGATCTTCGTAGTGGTTTGCTTACTATGTACTTTCACGAACTAAACTTAATATGATTTTCATTTTGAATTCCACTATCTTTTAGTATTTTGAAAATCCTCTTTATCCCGGTATAATAGGTCTTTATCTCATTTAAAATGAGGGAGATGCGAAAGTTTTACCGAAAATATTTGCTTTTTGACTCACCGAGGGTAAATTGATCATATCTTTTTCATGTGCAAATAAATTATATCCAAACTATTCAGGTTAGAAAGTAGACTCCACAGGCTTTCTAACGGTTCCAAGCTTTTAAAAATTTGAGTTTGGGAGTGTCCGGAAAATACCCACAAAATTTGACCAATTGTGGAGCTTTATTGCACCCAGGCGCAATTCCATGCGCCTTAGGCGCACTGTAATGCGGCCCAGGCGCATCCTCCTTCAAATTTTAAAATCGACCAATCTTTGCAGTCTTGTCACAGAAACTCCCGAACTCCATTTTTTTTTATGCGTTTTGAACCGTTGACAGGCATTTCAAGCCTATTTTCTGACCAAATTAGTTTGGCCCGAGAGAAAATTAAAAATCAAAAGATATAACGATTTTACCATCAATTGGTCGAAAAATAAATTATTTTGAAAAAACTTCTTGAATCGCAATAATTTTCAATCGGATCAAAACCTAATTTATATCGATAAAGCGGATATTCAAAGTACTATAAGATGGTGGACTTGGACCATGAAAATAATAGACTTTGATTTTGGTCAGAAGCAGACCAACTGAAAGATCGTCGGAGCCACGGATGTTAAAACACATTTTCGCTTCCTACCCCCCATTCAAAGTTCGATTCGGTGCTCGCATTTCTAGTTCAAAGGCACTTGTTCATATTCTTAAGAACCTCAGAGAATTCATTGGGCATTTCACACTTATCAAATCGCAAAAACATGCTTAAATATAATCTTTAATTTCACCTGCTCAAAAAAATGCTCAACCAAGGCGCAAATCACTCCGGCCACAAACACGAATGACAAATTTTTAAACATAAACCAAAAAATACTGAAGTGGTGGAGTTGTAGGCTAAGGTGTCATAGATAGTCATGGCATTTGAAGTGGTGGTGTTTGTGATGTTCAATGAAGATGAAGTTGGTAGAGTTGAGGTGAGGTGCCAATTGTGGCCGGTAGGAGAGTGGAAGTTCGGTAGTGATGATGGTATAGGTTTTTGGAGGAGTTTGTGTTACGGCGATAGCGTTTGTGGCGGATGGTTGGAAGTGCACCGATGATCTTCGTAGTGGTTTGCGTACTTTTCATGAACTAAACTTTATATGATTTTCATTTTGGATTCCACTATCTTTTAGTATTTTAAAAATCCTCTTTATCCAGGTATAATAGGTCTTTATCCCACTTAAAAGGAGGGAGATGCGAAAGTTTTACCGAAATGATTTGCTTTTTGACTCACCGAGGGTAAATTGGTCATATCCTTTTCATGTGCAAATAAATTAGATCCAAACTACTCCGGTTAGAAAGTAGATTCCACAGGCTTTCTAACGGTTCCAACCTTTCGAAAATTTGAGTTCGGGAGTGTCCGGAACATACCCGCAAAATTTGACCAATTGTGGAGCTTTATTGCACCCAGGCGCAATTCCATGCGACTTAGGCGCACTGCCATGCGCCCCAGGCGCATCCTCCTTCAAATTTTAAAATCGACCAATCTTTGCGGTCTTGTCACGGAAATTCCCTAACTCCGATTTTTATACGTTTTGAACCGTTAATTGGAATTTCAAGCCTATTTTCTAACCAAATTAGTTTGGCCCGAGAGAAAATTAAAAATCAAAAGATATAACGATTTTACCATCAATTGGTCAAAAAATAAATTATTTTGAAAAAACTTCTTGAATCGCAATAATTTTGAATCGGATCAAAACCTAATTTATATCGATAAAGAGGATATTCAAAGTACTATAAGATGGTGGACTTGGACCGGTATAGACACCCTATTCTGGACTGTCCAGATTAGTTTACTTACTGTCTTTGATTCCCCAATGATGATTAAAGGTCAAGAACATCCGAGATTGATGGTGTGTTTGAGCTTTGAGCGTTCCGAACCTCATTCAAATCCTTTCAAACCCCTTTTCCAATCCTTCGAGCCAGAACCAAATGTCCTCAGCAAAACCCTGCTTTCACACGCTGGTAATCAACTGACGCACGCTGGTTCATTGCCACGTGTCAGTCATCGAGCATCAAACCACGTTCCATTGGCGCACGCCAGTCATACACTGGCGCACGCCACTCAACCCCAGTCAAATCACCTTGATGCAACCACTTGCCCGAGACTTTTGTGGCCACCGGTACGTCGTCTACAGTCTGCTGATGATTGTAATCGTGCAGTGCTGTTCCCTTCTCTCCTACAACACCCCTCAAGGCAAGTCTCATGCATTTAATGCATGGAGGCTCCTTGCCACCCAAACAAGCCTTAAGGCCAACTAAACCCAGCCTGTTTTAGCTGCTGCCCTGGCCTATATATACCCCCCTTGCATTTATTTGCAAGGGGTTAACTCCATTAAAGAGTCTCCAAGCTTTTCTCCCTTTTATCTCTAGTTTTTTCTTGTTTTTCTTTCATCCATTGAAAGGAAAAGCAAGGAAGATCAGTCACATTCACCACTTTGCTCTCCACATCCATCATCCATTCATTTCAAGGTTCAAAGCTCAAACCACCACTCAAAACTTAACCCAAAGGTATACCACCTTTGTTTCTGTAAACTGTTCAGACCCCTGAGGGGCGCTGGCAGGGTCAAGGCTTGTAATCAATACCAGTCCTAGCCCTAAAGCTGGCAAAGATTCAATGATCGTGTAATGTGATATGTGGCGCACGCCAGTCATTGTGTGCCGTGCGCCAGTTGTGGCTGCATGGCAAGGCTGGTGTGGGGATCACAGTTCACTCTTTTCTGCTTTATCTTTATTCTGATCACCGTGCAGCATGTTAAAACCAGTTTACTGCTTTTCCAGATTTTAGAACTATGTAGTTAGATATCTATTTTAACTGTTCAAAAAGGCCTCTGGGATCCTTCTGGTCGAGTTTCAGAACCCAGATGATGCAAAACCAAGCATTGGATAAATGACATTACTGGCGCACGGTCCTTATAGAGTGGCGTGCGCCAGGTATTCCAAGGATTCAATGGCTGGGCCTTGCTTGATAGCGTGGTCCTGGCCTGTGTTTGATCCCCCATTCTAAGTTCCATTCGGTGCTTGCATTTCTAGTTCTAAGGCACTTGTTCATATTCTTAAGAGCCCCAGAGAGTTCATAGGGCATTTTACACTTATCAAATCGCAAAAAACTTCTTAATTATAATTTTTAATTTCACCAGCTCAAAAAAATGCTCCACCAAGGCACAAATAACACCGGCGATAAACACGAATGATAATTTTTTAAACATAAACCAAAAAATATGAGTTGTAGGCTAATTTGTCATAGATAGTCATGGCATTTGAAGTGGTGGTGTTTGTGATGTTCTATGAACATGAAGTTGGTAGGGTTGAGGTGATTAACACCCGAGATTGTATAATCTCGGGGCTCAAACTCTCCAAGTTGTGACGTTTTCATATTTAAATGTTCGTTTTTACTCCGTATTGCACATAAGGTATGTTGTTGGATTTTGTAGGAAAAACGTGCCAATCAAGTGGTTTTGTGGGCCAACGAACGCTCCGAGATGCAATCAACATGCCAAGAGGCCGTCGGTACTACATGTACGATCATTGGGTCTCAAGAGCATCGCACGGAGGTCCAAAGGTCAACCGTTGCTCACAATTTGCTTTGGACCGTGCCAAGGCGTGGCAAACACGCCAAGTGCATCGAGATTTACGTTAGAGGGTATTTGAGCACTCAAGACCATGGGAAATGGTGTCACCGAGTTCAAGCAATCATGAAATGATGTTTTGAGTGAAGCTCGGGGGGGTGGCGGATTAGATAGCAGATCAGTAGGCCAGATTCTGAAATTTTTGCAGAATGTTATCCCTAACACTTCACAGTGTTATCCCTAACGATTGTCATATCTTGGCCCAGCAGTCAAGTGTTATCCCTAACACTTCACAGTGTTATCCCTAACGATTGTCATATCTTGGCCCAGCAGTCAAGTGTTATCCCTAACACTCCACAGTGTTATCCTTAACGTTGCAGCAATTCTTGGTCCAGAAGACTCCAGACTTGGGAGTAGGGATAACACTTTGGAGTGTTATCGATAACGTGGGCTCCGTGGGTCATCCCAGTTAACGTTATCGATAACCTTAGCCAGTGTTATCGATAACCTTCCTTTCCCAGCAGTCACTTTTGCTGACTTTTTAGACTTTCCTTTTATGGAAAGTTTCTACTTTTGGTACCTTTTTGGGATATTTTAGGGACCTTTTGGTCCACTTTTTGGCTGATTGTTTTAGCCTATTTATAGTCTTTTAAGCCTTTATTGGCCATTATGTACATTTTACACTTTAAGTCTTTTTATGTTCAAGAGCTCTCAATTAATGTTCTCAACTTCTTGTCCTTAATTCTACATCAATTCAAGTAAGTTTTGTTCGTTCAACTAAATTCCAAGTATTAAAGTTGTTCACGTAGTTTGGATCCTTAGTAAAATCAAGTTTATTTCCATTATCATCGGTGAGACATGTTTTCATTTCTTAGCAAAATTTCTAGTCTTTTTATCATGTGTGAGTAGTTACTCGGTTTGGTCTCGGGGTGAGATTTACTCTATGAATTAGTTGTTTAAACGGTCTCGCCTTAACTTTAGCTCGATTTCAATGCGTTGAATGGATTAAACCCATGATTTCTTACATCGATCATAGGGTCGGTAGCTTCTTTGATCAATGAGGTCTATCACCCCATGCTACGTGCTTGATTAATCTCACGCGTGCGAACGATTCTTTTTCGTCTCTCACTTGCGTTAAATGAGTTCAGTTTGAATTAATGCATTGAATCGAGTTACAAGTAGTCTTCAGCTTTAATACGTCAAGTGGAATCCGGACGGTTTCGGTCCACTCTTGAGTTAGATGAAGAAACCGTTTGAGTGGCTAAGTCGTGGGTAAATTGATCCCTCTTGACTCGACCATCTTAATCTAGTTTAAATACAAGTTTTAATTGTCTTTTCAAATCAATCACCGAAGTTGGCTGCTTGAAAGCCGCAAACCTTTTGATTACATCTATTCCAAATTTGCGTAGAAGATTTCTCTGTGGAATCGATCCGGTCTTACCGGTTTATATACTTGCAACGACCTAGCCCTTGCTTTATTTGGAGGGTAGGTTGCGGAGTTAAGCATGAGGTGAGGTGCCAATGGTGGTAGGAGATTGGAAGTTTGGTAGTGATGGTGGAATTGGTTGTGGAGGAGTTAGTGTTACGGTGATAGCGTTTGTGGCGGATGGGTGGAAGTGCACCGATGATCTTCGAAGTGGTTTGCCAACTATTTATTTTTCACGAACTAAACTTTATATGATTTTCATTTTGGATTCTGTAGACACCCCAATCCGGACCTCGGAGGGTCTTTGTCCACCCCGATGATGAAATAGAGGAAACGATACCTTTGCGAGCTTGAAAAAGGATCTCCTTTAAAGCCAAAAACCCAACAAATCCAACAAACCCAGCCAAGCCCAATAAAAAAAGCCCAAAAGGCCCTGGACCACAGGAGGAGGTACCGTGCGGAGCCGAATTGGAGCGCACGGCACCTTGAGAAATTCAAGAAACTGTGCGCAGCCAAATCCCTCCGCACGGCATCTTGAGCAAAAAGCTGGCTGGCTCGGAAGTCGCGCCACGCCATGTGAGCCACGGTGATGATGGCTCATTAGAAAATGCACTACGGCCCTTGAAACACCTCCACCATTTGAATTCAAAATCCTTGGCCATTTGCCTATAAATTAACCCTCCACTCAAGAGAGGTCCCTCTTAGCCTTTCTTTTGAGTCCCTCTCTTGCCTTTCTCTTGGCTTTCTCACTCTACTTTCTCTCTCTAAATTTCTACACCCACTTTCTTATTTCCATTGCCATTTCCAAGCTTTAAAGAATGTCATTCCCAAAAAACCTTCTTTAAGTGCTTTCACTCACTCCATTCTCATCATTGAAGTTGATCCTTCATTAACTTCAAAGACTCATCACCCCCAAAACACCTAACCTTCACTCACACCCATACTCCATTTGTCTCATTTAACCTCCCCCATCCACATCCGTGACGATCCATCCACATCCTTGCATCCACGATCCTCGATCAAGCTCGAAACCAAAGGTATAAACTAGTTTCCTCGGACTGGATTCCGTTCTGGTCCTGAGCGGACCTTTCTGTCAGCAGATCTAATCCCTTTTGGTTAGATCCTGACTCAAAACCTATTTTCGTAAAATAAAACCAACACTGTGCTGAGGTTGGGGAACCGCAGTCATTGATCGACGACGGCGCCAGACCCTCGGCGCATGGCATAGTGCACACTAGTGCTATTGTGAGCAGGATCCGAGTTTTCCTCATTTGTGGTTACTGTTTTTTCCGCTCTGTTTCTGTAGCTCTTAAAATAAGACCATATCTACAACCCATGTTCCGGCTCTTCTAAAATCTTTTCAAGATCATCCCAAGTGATCAAAAACGTTGAAAACTACTTTAAAACTATGTTTTGGGAAGGATAATGACGTTCTTGGGACGATCTGACCGCCGTGAGGCTATTTGTGAGTTTTCAAAAGATCTACAGAGAAACCAGTGAGCTAAATGATGTTTTGAAAGACTGCAACAGTCTGACAGCAGAGCAGGTGCCACGCACAGCATGTTGAGATGCCTCGCACGGCATCTCTGTAAAGACCCGTTAATTCGTAAATTGATTTAAAGGTTTTAAAAGAAATAAAAGGATGAGATTGGTTTGGAAAATTGAGGTGTGGGGATGAATGTGTTAAAATGTTTTATTTGGGGAGTAAATGTGTGAAGTGTGTGTAGTGTATGCATATATGTGTGTGTGTATGAGACTAGGGAATAAAAAATCCCTCATTTCCTCACTCTCACTCCCCGTTCTCTCCCTCTCTCCCGACTCTCTCTCTCTCGGCCCTCTCTCACTATTTCTCTCAAAACCACCCAAAACCCATACAAAGCTACCCTCAAATCTTTCACTCCTTCGCGTATTGTGGCCCGTATAACGTCGGTTCAAGCTCGGTAGAGGTGCATTTCATTTGAACTCAAGGATTGGAGCTAGGGCTTGAGAAATCTTTCAACTTCGTTCTTGGATCTTGAGGTAGGAGGTTCTAACTATCAATACATGTTTATGGCTTGTATCTAGTAGCTTGATTCTTGTTTTGGATCGTGGTTGTTGTTGTTGTTGTTGGGGCTGAAAAACCCATCATAATCTGTCAAAAATCTGCTCGAACAACCATTGTTATCGATACCTTAGCCATTGTTATCGATACCATTGTGTCCAAAACCCAGAAAATCACTTGTTATCGATACCTTAGCCACTTGTTATCGATACCTTTATGTTCCAAAACCCAGAAAATCACTTGTTATCGATACCATTTGCCATTGTTATCGATACCCTTGCGTCTGGAACCATTTTGACCAAAAGGTATCGATACCTTTGTGTTAGGTATCGATACCTATGGCTTATCTTCAGCATTCACTGTTTTGCTTCATTTTTTCACCGTTTTGGGTTCCAATCACTTCCAACCCATTCAAACACCTCCCAAATGATCCCTAACTTGATTACTTGTATTCAAAGACCTCGTTGAACATTCCCATGATTCTAAAACTCGTTTGGTCAAGATCTACTTCACGTATCAAAGTTGGGTTTGAATGGTACAAGCATGACGGTTAAAGAAAT
This sequence comes from Rhododendron molle, assembly GCA_025413875.1. Lineage (NCBI taxonomy): Eukaryota > Viridiplantae > Streptophyta > Magnoliopsida > Ericales > Ericaceae > Rhododendron > Rhododendron molle. The sequence goes on from CM046393.1 coordinate 3,766,148, forward strand.
TTTGAAACTTTACGGACACAACGAGATCATTTCAGGACTCATCGACGGGTGAGTGCCTGGCAGAGGACATCGGGGTCCTTTAATTGGCCCGGCAGGAGCTATATGCTCGTATTTGATATTTCAGGACCTCCCTATGGGTAAGGTGCCTGGCAGAGGACATCGGGGTCCTTTAATTGGCCCGGCAGGAGCTTCGGCTCATGACACTTGAACGAGACACGTTTTGGCAATTGGTGAATTTCAGAAATCGTTTATTAAAGCATGTGACGAGTTTGGAAAAGAAGTATAAAATTTAATCGCTCTTGTCGATCTCTCTTTGACTCTTGACATAGTTGCTTACCTTGTTTCTTTCCCTACATTTCATATGCATATATTGCTAGATTAGAACTTTCTACTGAGCTAGTGTAGCTTAGACTTTCCTTCGTTTCAGGTGCTAACTCTGGACAGTAGTGCATGGTTGGGTTGCTTGGACGTGGACACAATTTTGAAAGCTAACTTGAGGAGTTACCGAATCATCTTTATAATTTTATGTTGAAAGATGTATTAGTAACTCTTATTTGTAAATCATTTGACCATGAAAGGTTGTAAGTTCTAAACTTTCTTTTGACACTCAGACATTACGGTAATTCGGGCCTCGAAGCCAAAATTGTAATATTTTGGAAATCCTTGGATGTTTGGAATGAGATGATGGAAATGGACAATGTTATATTATTTTGGGAATCGTACGGAATATTTTGAGGTTTATTTATGAAAACTCTTTATATCTACGTTGAAAATCGAGGTCGTGACAATCTCAAAGTGCCGTGAGCGGTATTCTGAGGCCCAACAGTCTGACAGCAGAGCAGGTGCCACGCACGGCATGTTGAGATGCCTCGCACGGCATCTCAGGGTGCCGTGAGCGGTATTCTGAGGTCCAAACAGTCTGTTGAATGTTATTTACTTCCATTTATTTATGTCATTTTATCACGACTGTACAGATAGCACCACCTGCACGTCAATGTGATATATTTCCCATGTCCCTTTCCCGTTACGTGCTTTATTAAAGAGTTTGATATTCCAAATAATATTGAAGATTCCCCCCTTTTTAAAACATCAAGTAGAGACCGGTCTTACCGGGCGAATGGGGTGCTTTTTAAAGAAAAACCTTCCTCATTCGTAATGTGGCTCCCGAACCCAACGTCTCGACGTTTTCGCTAGATCAAAAGCCTTTTTCGAACCACTCCTCGGTTTCTCGGGTGACCCATCTCAAAAACCCGGGTGGCGACTCTTCGAGCTAGCGCCTTTTTCCGGGCGCGGGAGCCCACAGATTCCACTATCTTTTAGTATATTTAAAATCCTCTTTATCCAGGTATATTAGGTCTTTATCCCATTTAAAATGAGGGAGATGCGAAAGTTTTGCCGAAATGATATGCCTTTTGACTCACCGAGGGTAAATTGGTCATATTTTTTCAGGTTCAAATAAATTTAGATCCAAACTACTCCGGTTAGAAAGTAGACTCCACAGGCTTTCTAACGGTTCCAACCTTTCGAAAATTTGAGTTCAGGAGTGTCCGGAACATACCCGCAAAATTTGACCAATTGTGGAGCTTTATTGCGCCCAGGCGCAATTCCATGTGCCTTAGGCGCACTGCAATGCAGCCCAGGCGCATCCTCCTTCAAATTTTAAAACCGACCAATCTTTGCGGTCTTGTCACGGAAACTCCCGAACTTTGATTTTTATGCATTTTGAACCGTTAACAGGCATTTCAAACCTACTTTCTAACCAAATTATTTTGGCCCGAGAGAAAATTAAAAATCGAAAGATAAAACGATTTTACCCTCAATAGGTCGAAAAGAAAAATTATTTTGAAAAAAATTCTTGAATCGCAATAATTTTGAATCGGATCAAAACCTAATTTATATCGATAAAGAGGATATTCAAAGTACTATAAGTTGGTGGACTTGGACCATGAAAATAATAGACTTTGATTTGTGTCAGAAGTATACCTACTCAAAGATCGTCGGAGCCACCGATGTTAAAACACATTTTCGCTTCCTACCCCCCATTCTAAGTTCCATTCGGTGCTCACATTTCTAGTTCTAAGGCACTTGTTCATATTCTTAAGAACCTCAGAGAGTTCATAGGGCATTTCACGCTTATCAAATCGCAAAAAACAGCATTAATTACAATCTTTAATTTCACCTGCTCAAAAAAATGCTCCACCAAGGCGCAAATCACACCGACCACTAACACGAATGATAATTTTTTAAACATAAACCAAAAAATACTAAAATGGTGGAGTTGTAGCCTAAGGTGTCATAGATAGTCAGGGCATTTGAAGTGGTGGTGTTTGTGATGTTCAATGAAGATGAAGTTGGTAGGGTTGAGGTGAGGTGCCAATTGTGGCCGGTAGGAGAGTGGAAGTTCGGTAGTGATGATGGTATAGGTTTTTGGAGGAGTTTGTGTTACGGCGATAGCGTTTGTGGCGGATGGTTGGAAGTGCACCGATGATCTTCGTAGTGGTTTGCGTACTTTTCATGAACTAAACTTTATATGATTTTCATTTTGGATTCCACTATCTTTTAGTATTTTGAAAATCCTCTTTATCCAGGTATAATAGGTCTCTATGCCATTTAAAATGAGGGAGATGCGAAAGTTTTACCGAAATGATATGCTTTTTTAACTCACCGAGGGTAAATTGGTCATATCTTTTTCATGTGCAAATAAATTAGATCCAAAATACTTCAGTTAGAAAGTAGACTCCACAGGCTTTCTAACGGTTCCAACCTTTCAAAAATTTTAGTTCGGGAGTATGCGGAACATACCTGCAAAATTTGACCAATTGTGGAGCTTTATTGCGCCCAGGCGCAATTCCATGCGCCTTAGGCGCACTGCCATGCGCCCCAGGCGCATCCTCCTTCAAATTTTAAAATCGACCAATCTTTGCGGTCTTGTCACGGAAACTCCCTAACTCCGATTTTTATACGTTTTGAACCGTTAAAAGGCATTTCAAGCCTATTTTCTAACCAAATTAGTTTGGCCCGAGAGAAAATTAAAAATCAAAAGATATAACGATTTTACCATCAATTGGTCAAAAAATAAATTATTTTGGAAAAACTTCTTGAATCGCAATAATTTTCAATCGGATCAAAACCTAATTTATATGGATAAAGAGGATATTCAAAGTACTATAAGATGGTGGACTTGGACCGGTATAGACACCCTATTCTGGACTGTCCAGATTAGTTTACTTACTGTCTTTGATTCCCCAATGATGATTAAAGGTCAAGAACATCTGAGATTGATGGTGCGTTTGAGCTTTGAGCGTTCCGAACCTCATTCAAATCTTTTCAAACCCCTTTTCCAATCCTTCGAGCCAGAACCAAATGTCCTCAGCAAAACCCTGCTTTCACACGCTGGTAATCAACTAACGCACGCTGGTTCATTGGCACGTGTCAGTCATCGAGCATCAAACCACGTTCCATTGGCGCACGCCAGTCATACACTGGCGCACGACACTCAACCCCAGTCAAATCACCTTTATGCAACCACTTGCCCGAGACTTTTGTGGCCACCCATACGTCGTCTACAGTCTGCTGATGATTGTAATCGTGCAGTGCTGTTCCCTTCTCTCCTACAACACCCCGCAAGGCAAGTCTCATGCATTTAATGCATGGAGGCTCCTTGCCACCCAAACAAGCCTTAAGGCCAACTAATCCCAGCCTCTTTTAGCAGCTGCCCTGGCCTATATATACCCCCTTGCATTTATTTGCAGGGGGTTAACTCCATTAAAGAGTCTCCAAGCTTTTCTCCCTTTTATCTCTAGTTCTTCCTTGATTTTCGTAGTGGTTTGCTTACTATGTATTTTTCACGAACTAAACTTTATATGATTTTCATTTTGGATTCCACTATCTTTTAGTATTTTAAAAATCCTCTTTATCCAGGTATAATAGGTCTTTATCCCATTTAAAATGAGGGAGATGCGAAAGTTTTACCGAAATGATTTGCATTTTGAATCACCGAGGGTAAATTGGTCATATCCTTTTCATGTGCAAATAAATTAGATCTAAACTACTCCGGTTAGAAAGTAGACTCCACAGGCTTTCTAACGGCTCCAACCTTTCGAAAATTTGTGTTCGGGAGTGTCCGGAACATACCCGCAAAATTTGACCAATTGTGGAGCTTTATTGCGCCCAGGCGCAATTCCATGCGCCCCAGGCGCACTGCCATGCGCCCCAGGCGCATCCTCCTACAAATTTTAAAATCGACCAATCTTTGCGGCCTTGTCACGGAAACTCCCGAACTCCGATTTTTATACGTTTTGAACCGTTAACAGGCATTTCAAGCCTATTTTCTAACCAAATTAGTTTGGCCCGAGAGAAAATTAAAAATCAAAAGATATAACGATTTTACCATCAATTGGTCGAAAAATAAATTATTTTGAAAAAAATACTTGAATCGCAATAATTTTGAATCGGATCAAAACCTAATTTATATCAATAAAGAGGATATTCAAAGTACTATAAGATGGTGGACTTGGACCATGAAAATAGTGGGCTTTGATTTTGGTCAAAAGTAGACCAACTCAAAGATCGTCGGAGTCACCGATGTTAAAACACATTTTCGCTTCCTTCCCCCATTCTAAGTTCCATTCGGTGCTCGCATTTCTAGTTCTAAGGCACTTGTTCATATTCTTAAGAACCCCAGAGAGTTCATTGGGCATTTTACAATTATCAAATCGCAAAAAACTGCTTAACTATAATTTTAATTTCTCCTGCTCAAAAAAAATGCTCCACCAAGGTGCAAATCACACCAGCCACAAACACGAATGATAATTTTTTAAAGATAAACCAAAAAATACTGAAGTGGTGGAGTTCTAGGCTAAGGTGTCATAGTTAGTCATGGAATTTGAAGTGGTGGTGTTTGTGATGTTCTATGAAGATGATGTTGGTAGGGTTGAGGTGAGGTGCCAATGGTGGTAGGAGATTGGAAGTTTGGTAGTGATGGTGGTATAGGTTGTGGAGGAGTTTGTGTTACGGTGATAGCATTTGTGGCAAATGGGTGGAAGTGCACCGATGATCTTCGTAGTGGTTTGCCAACTATGTATTTTTCACAAACTAAACTTTATATGATTTTCATTTTGGCTTCCACAATCTTGTAGTATTTTGAAAATCCTCTTTGTCCAGGTATAATAGGTCTTTATCCCATTTAAAACGAGGGAGATGCAAAAGTTTTACCGAAATGATATGCTTTTTTACTCACCGAGGGTAAATTGGTTATATCATTTTCATGTTCAAATAAATTTAGATCCAAACTACTCGGGTTAGAAAGTAGACTCCAAAGGCTTCCTAACGGTTCCACCCTTTCGAAAATTTGAGTTCAGGAGTGTCCGGAACATACCCGCAAAATTTGACCAATTGTGGAGCTTTATTGCACCCAGGCGCAATTCCATGCGCCTTAGGCGCACTGCAATGCGCACCAGGCGCATCCTCCTTCAACTTTTAAAATCGACCAATCTTTGCGGTCTTGTCACGGAAACTCCCGAACTCCGATTTTTATGCGTTTTGAACCGTTAACAGGCATTTCAAGCCTATTTTCTAACCAAATTAGTTTGGCCCGAGAAAAAATTAAAAATCAAAAGATATAACTATTTTACCCTCAATCGTACGAAAAGAAAAATTATTTTGAAAAAAATTCTTGAATTGCAATAATTTTGAATCGGATCAAAACCTAATTTATATCGATAAAGAGGATATTCAAAGTACTATAAGATGGTGGACTTGGACATTGAAAATGATAGACTTTGATTTTGGTGAGATGTATACCTACTCAAAGATCGTCGGAGCAACCGATGTTAAAACACATTTTTGCTTCCTACCCCCATTCTAAGTTCCATTTGGTGCTCGCATTTCCAGTTCTAAGGCACTTGTTCATATTCTTAAGAACCTCAAAGACATCATAGGGCATTTCACACTTATCAAATCGCAAAAATATGCTTAATTATAATTTTTAATTTCACCTGCTCAAACAAATGCTCCACCAAGGCGGAAATCACACCGGCCACAAACACAAATGATAAGTTTTTAAACATAAACCAAAAATACTGAAGTGGCGGAGTTGTAGGCTGAGGTGTCAAAGATAGCCATGGCATTTGAAGTGGTGGTGTTTGTGGTGGTTTTAAATGAAGATGAAGTTGGTAGGGTTGAGGTGAGGTGCCAAAGGTGGTAGATGAGTGGAAATTTTGTAGTGATGGTGGTGTAGTTGGTGGAGGAGTTTTGTGTTACGGTGATAGTGTTTGTGGGGGAGGGATGGTAGTGCACTGATAATCTTCATAGTGGTCTGTTTACTACCTACTTTTTACAAACGAAACTTTATATGACTTTCATTTTCGATTCCACTATCTTTTAGTGTTTTGAAAATCCTCTTTATCCAAGTATAATTGGTCTTTATCGCATTTAAAATAAGGGAGATGCTAAAGTTTTACCGGAAATGATTTATTTTTTGACTCACCGAGGGTAAATTAGTCATATATTTTTTAAGGTTCAAGTAAATTTAGATCAAAACTACTCCGGTTAGAAGGTAGACTCCACAAGCTTTCTTACAGCTCACACCTTTCGAAAATTTGAGTTCGGGAGTGTCCGGAACAAACCCGAAAAATTTGACCGATTGTGGAGCTTTATTGCGCCCAGGCGCAATTCCACGCGCCTTACGCGCGCTACAATGCGCCTGGGGCGCATCCTCCTTCAAATGTTAAAATCAACCAATATTTGCGGTCTAGTCACGGAAACTCCCGAACTCCGATTTTTATGCGTTTTGAACCGTTAAAAGGCATTTCAAGCCTATTTTCTAACCAAATTAGTTTGGCCCGAGAGAAAATTAAAAATCAAAAGATATATCGATTTTACCCTCAATCGGTCGAAAAATAAATTATTTTCAAAAAAATTCTTTAATCGCAATAATTTTGAATCGGATCAAAACCTAATTTATATCGATAAAGAGCATATTCAAAGTACTATAAGATGGTGGACTTGGACCATGAAAATAATAGACTTTGATTTTGGTCAGAAGTAGACCAACTCAAAGATCGTCGGAGCCACCGATGTTAAAACACATGTTTGCTTCCTTTCTCCCATGTTGAGTTCCATTCTGTGCTCGCATTTCTAGTTCTAAGGCACCAGAGAGTTCATATTCTTAAGAACCCCAGAGAGTTCATAGGGCATTTTACACTTATCAAATCGCAAAAAACTGCTTAATTATAATTTTTAATTTCACCTGCTCAAAAAAATGCTCCACCAAGGCGCAAATCACACCGGCTACAAACACGAATGATAATTTTTTAAACATAAACCAAAAAATACTGTAGTGGTGGAGTTGTAGGCTAAGGTGTCATAGATAGTCATGGCATTTGAAGTGGTGGTGTTTGTGGTGGTTTTTAAATGAAGATGAAGTTGGTAGGGTTGAGGTGAGGTGCCAATGGTGGTAGATGAGTGGAAGTTTTGTAGTGATGGTGGTAGAGGTGGTGGAGGAGTTATTTTTACAGTGATAGTGTTTGTGGCGGATGGGTAGAAGTGCACCAATGATCTTCGTAGTGGTTTGCCAACTATGTATTTTTCACGAACTAAACTCTATGTGATTTTCATTTTGGATTCCACTATCTTTTAGTATTTTGAAAATCCTATTTATCCAAGTATAATAGGTCTTTATCTCATTTAAAATGAGATAGACGCGAAAGTTTTACCGAAATGATATGCTTTTTGACTCACCGAGGGTAAATTGGTCATATCTTTTCATGTTCAAATAAATTTAGATCCAAACTACTCCGGTTAGAAAGTAGACTCCATAGGCTTTCTGACGGTTCCAAGCTTTCGAAAATTCGAGTTCGGAAGTGTCCGGATCATACCCGCAAAATTTGACCAATTGTGGAGCTTTATTGTGCCCCGGCGCAATTCCATGCGCCTTAGGCACACTGTAATGCGCCCCAGGCACATCCTCCTTCAAATTTTAAAATCGTCTAATTTTTGCGGTCTTGTCACGCAAACTCCCGAACTCTGATTTTTATGAGTTTTGAACCGTTAACGGGCATTTCAAGCCTATTTTCTAACCAAATTAGTGTGGCCCGAGAAAAAATTAAAAACCAAAAGATAAAACAATGTTACCCTCAATCGGTCGAAAAATAAATTATTTTGAAAAAAAGAACCACAATAATTTTGAATCGGATCAAAACCTAATTTATATAGATAAAGAGGATATTCAAAGTACTATAAGTTGGTGGACTTGGACCATGAAAATAATAGACTTTGATTTTGGTCAGAAGTAGACCAACCCAAAGATCATCGGAGCCACCGATGTTAAAACAAATTTTCGCTCCCTTCCCCCATTCTAAGTTCCATTCGGTGCTCGCATTCCTAGTTCTAAGACACTTCTTCATATTCTTAAGAACCGCAGAGAGTTCATAGGGCATTTCACACTTATCAAATCGCAAATAACTGCTTAATTTTAATTTATAATTTCATCTGCTCAAAAAAATGCTCCACCAAGGCACAAATCACACCGGCCACTAACACGAATGATATTTTTTTAAACATAAACAAAAAAATACTGTAGTGGCGGAATTGTAGGCTGAGGTGTCATAGATAGTCATGGCATTTGAAGTGGTGGTGTTTGTGGTGGTTTTTAAAATGAAGATGAAGTTGATAGGGTTGAGGTGAGGTGCCAAAGGTGGTAGATGAGTGGAAGTTTTGTAGTGATGGTGGTGTAGCTGGTGGAGGAGTTTTGTGTTACGGTGATAGTGTTTGTGGGGGAGGGGTGGTAGTGCACCGATAATCTTCGTAGTAGTCTGTTTACTACCTACTTTTCACAAACTAAACTTTATATGACTTTCATTTTCGATTCCACTATCTCTTAGTGTTTTGAAAATCCTCTTTATCCAAGTATGATAGGTCTTTATCGCATTTAAAATAAGGGAGATGCTAAAGTTTTACCGGAAATGATTTATTTTTTGACTCACTGAGGGTAAATTGGTCATATATCTTTCATTTTCAAGTAAATTTAGATCAAAACTACTCCAGTTAGAAGGTAGACTCCACAAGCTTTCTTACAGATCACACCTTTCGAAAATTTGAGTCCGGGAGTGTCCGGAACAAATCCGCGAAATTTGACCAATTGTGGAGCTTTATTGCGCCCAGGCGCAATTCCATGCGCCTTAGGCGCGCTGCAATGCGCCCCAGGCACATCCTCCTTCAAATGTTAAAATCGACCAATCTTTGCAGTCTGGTCACGGAAACTCCCGAACTCCGATTTTTATGCGTTTTGAACCGTTAAAAGGCATTTCAAGCCTATTTTCTAACCAAATTAGTTTGGCCCGAGAAAAAATTAAAAATCAAAACATATAACGATTTTACCCTTAATCGATCGAAAAACAAATTATTTTGAAAAAAATACTTGAATCGCAATAATTTTGAATCGGATCAAAACCTAATTTATATCGATAAAGAGGATATTCAAAGTACTATAAGATGGTGGACTTGGACCATGAAAATAATAGACTTTGATGTTGGTCAGAAGTAGACCAACCCAAAGATCGTCGGAGCCACGGATGTTAAAACACCTTTTCGCTCCCTTCCCCCCATTCTAAGTTCCATTCGGTGCTCGCATTCCTAGTTCTAAGGCACTTGTTCATATTCTTAAGAACCCCAGAGAGTTTATAGGGCTTTTCACACTTATCAAATCGCAAAAAACTGCGCTTAATTTTAATTTTTAATTTCACCCACTCACAACCTCCTCAACCATGGCGCAAATCACGCCGGCCCACAAACACCAATGATAAGTTTTTAAACATAAAAAATAGACCAAAAACTACAAATATATATATATATATATACACACACACTCAATTCTGAAATTTTCACATCTCAACTACCATAATGCTAAAAGAGTTTACGAAAAATATTGACCTTAAGAACGCCGCCCGTCTCAACATGATCTTTGCGGTTGCAGTGGAGGTGGTGGTTTTGAAATAGCGATAGATTTTAGCCTTAAGAATTTGTTGAATGGATGATATTCTCGATTTAATGTGGTCGTACTTTGAAATGTGGTAATGGTAGTTTGACAAATCAAGAATATTCCCAATCCTTATTCTGAATTCTTTGTTGTGTCGGTGGTGGTGGAAAAATAATGTTGGTAGTGGTGATGAAGCGGACGGGGCGTGCTTGGTGCAGGGTTGCTGTTGTGCAGCTGCTATGCAGCACCATGCCGCGCGGCTTAGATGCCATCCGTTCAGCAATTTAACGGTTCAAATTTTATCTCTAGTCATGTTACATCCGAGCCGTTCATTGCCGAGATGAGATTTGAACTGTTGGATTACCGAACAGACGGCATCCAAGCCATTCAGCACGGTGCTGTGCAGCCGCTGCACAGCACCAACCCCCCAATTCGGGTTGAGGTGGGATAGTCGTCGTGGTTGAGTTGCATGTAGAGATGTGATAATTGTGGCATTTCACAAACCAAACTTTATTTATATTTTTTATGTTGGATTTCACTATCTTTTAGTATTTTGAAAATTCTCTTTATCTATATATAATAGGTCTTTATCCCATTTATAATGAGGGAGATGCGAATGATTTACTGAAACGATTTACTTTTTGACTCACCGAGGGTAAATTGGTCATATCATTTTGATGTTCAAATAATTTTTTATCCAAGCTACTTGAGTTTAAAAGTAGACTCCACAAGCTTTTCAGTGTTCAAACTTTATGAAAATCTGAGTTCGGAAGTATCCGGGACAATTCCACAAAGTTTGTCGACCAATTGTGGAGCTTTATTGCGCCCCAGGCGCAATTCCATGCGCCCTAGGCGCACTTCAATGTGCCCCGGGCGCATCTCCTCCTTCAAATTTCAAAATCGACCAAACTTCGCGGTCTTGTCACGGACACTCCTGAACTCCGATTTTTACGTTGTTTGAACCGTTGAAAAGCTTTTCAAGCCTAATTTCTAACCAAATTAGTTTGGCCCAAAAATAATTTACACATCAAAAGATATGACAATTTTACCCTCAATAGGTCGGAAAACAAATTATTTTTGGAAAATCCTTGAATCACAATAATTTTAAATTGGATCAAAACCTATTTTTTATCGATAAAAAGGATATTCAAAGTACTAGTAGATGGTAGAATCGAGCCATGAAAATAAAAGACTTTGGTTTATGAAAAGTTTAGTCGGAAGTAGACCAACTCAAACATCGTCAGAGCCATTGATGTTAAAACACATTTTCGCTCCATTCCCCTTTTTCTAAGTTCCGTTAGGTGCTCGCATTCCTAGTTCTAAGGTAGTTGTTCATATTTTTAAAATCCCCGGAGAGTTCATAGGGCTTTTCATACTTATCAAAGTGCATTTCTAAGGTTTGGAAACAAGAAAGAAATTGCGTAAAGCAAACTAATCAAAGAATCAGACACAGATATTTGGACGCAAAATGTACCTGTGACCGTAATCGTTCAATGTAAGTAGTCTTCATACAATAAATCTAGAAATCCACACACGCATTCATCGTATTGGACTTTTGTTTTTGTTTTTCTGGAGAACCAACTAACATAGGCGCGCATTCTCTTACGAAACTAGCCATCGTATTGGAAATATTTCCCGAAACTTGTGGCAGGGGATGACATGGACCGATAAGGACGTGAAACTTATGTAACAAGCATTGCAATAAACCCTTGGCCTTGGAATAGGGTTAACTTCCTCCTAAGGTTTCGTGTTCGATTCTCTTTTCTATAAACTCTTCGGGCCACTTCACCCCGATGCATGAGCGTGTGAAACGGCCATAGGAGAGGCGATAAGGATTGATCTGTGGTGCGCGCAAACCAGCCCGGAACATCCTACATGAAAAAAAAGAAGCTGCATTTTAAATGTGTGCCTTGGAGTTTTCTCATGGATCAATGTGAACGCTGATAGATGCCAATCCGATTCCAAGATTGAAAGGATTAGAATGAGCCGTTAGGTGTCACTTTAGCCACAACAAGCTTTTCGGTTTCTTTTTTTTTTTCTCCTCTCTCTTCCTAGATAATGTTGAGTGTCTCGTGTCAGTTTGCGCACATTGCAGTTTAATTTCCATTGTTCATCTCATAATCGTTTTACAAGTTTACGCGTAGCGGTGATGTAACCAAGAGTTGCTTATAAAGGAAGTATATCATTATGAATCAAATTCCTAGGAGTTTGACTGAATAGGAATATGATTAGTACGAATTAAATTCCTAGGAATACAATACTTGAATTAAATTCATTCCGGGGTTTGGATTAATTCAGTAATCTTATGCACGAATCAATTATTTTGAAAATTTATCAAAGTCAACATTTTTCTTAATTTATTGATTGAGCCAGGAATCTAAGATTCCCATGGGATGTGTCATCAGGAATCACAATCTTATTCATGTCTCTTTCAAACGTAGGAATCTAACTTGAAAGTATGGCATCACATTCCTATTATAGTCTCTTTCAAACGTCAAAATCCAAGGCTCGAGCCGAGCTCGAGCTCAAATTTTTGGCTCGTTTACTAAAACAAGCCGAGCTCAAACTCAACAAAACTCGGCTCAGCTTGTTTACGGCCCTACTTTTTGGTTATGAGTCTTATCCAAGGACCCTTGATATATGTTATTGTGAGGATTCCAAGTTAAACTCTTAATTAACAGAATGTAATGTCCTGCTGTTTGCCTGATGTCAAAAGCTGAGTGATCGTCACATTTTTTTGACTATGATAACTCCAATGTGATACTTTAGAGATGCTTTAATGACAAAAATTTGAAACCTAAGAGTCAAAAGGAGAAATTGATACTTTAATTGGAATTGAACTTGCCTATTATGGTGAGATTGTGTAGCCGAGATGAAATCTTGACCATTGATTACCGAACGGACGGCTCGGATCAACTACAGAATCCTCAAATCCGAGATTGTGTAATGATTACAAACATTTTCATAACTCAAAGATGACAACTAGAAGTGAGGAACACGACTAATGTAGAGTCTGGATAAAAGGTTAAAGGACCATGAACATGCACTTCTTTATTTTTTTTTTCTTTTATTTTTTCTGTTGTTGTCTTGTATTTTCGGACTCTTTTATACCCACGTACTTGTCTTTTAGTATGAATGCACTATGTTTATTTAATCCTAAAAAAAAAAACTCATGTAAGTTCAGATTTTCAAACTAAAAAATAATGTAAATGACAAAAAAAAAATTATTTTTTTTACACCGTATTAAAGATCTTGATGAGATTTATCAAACAAGATCCATAGTGGTAGGAAAATTATTTGCATAAATACATTATTTTTGAGCTTGAAATTACCTTCTTAAAAAATAAGCAACTTATTTGTGTTCTGGAACAGAGCCTTAATCCTAAAAAAAAACTCATGTAAGTTCAGATAAAATGGTTTTAATTAAAAGTGAGTTTCACATTCTGCGGAGGATAAATTTGGACACTGATGTGTTGGCGCTATCCCATGTGTGCGAATTCCACAATGCATGGTGTGGTACCCACATGCATTGTTCGGTTTTCAAACACATTTCTGTCCGGATCTGTACCTTTCCGTTTACTTCTGTATCATTATTCTGGCAAATGTGTTGGTTTTATCATTGCCAGTGTGTAAAAATTGTTCCAGAGCAAAACCATCGAATTCGAACACTTTAGTCAGAAATTGTGCAAATGTGCCAGGTAAGATCATTTGAGTAGAAGAAAATATTTCTCTCTCCTATGTCGGAAAAAGTTGTTCAGACCATTGAAAACCGTATCATGATCTTATTCAATTGCAGAATCAGAGGCATTATATATAATTACATTTCTTTCAAATATTTACTTGTTTATCAATATAGTTGAGTAGAATTTCCGATTGACCGGGAAAAAAAAAAAAGCATGTAGTAGGAGCCCATTGGGCTAATTTGTGTTTTTTTTTTTTTTTTTGGGGTACCTAACACCTTTTCGAATATGAAACAAGAAAAATTTAACTACACGAGTGGGAGTGTAAAGATTGATGTGGAACAACCACGAATTTAAAGAACATCATCCTTTAATCTGTCTTGTTAGAATCATTCGCCAAGGCGTCGGGACATTTGTTAGCTTCGCAACATATTTATTGAATCTTCTTCCCGGCCTTCAAGATTTGTAAATGGAAAAAAATTACCTGCTGGATTGCTTTCTCTACTTGAAGTCCATTGTTGAGTGAGTGGCCTCCACAATTTAAAATAACCATTTATAGAAGAAAAGTAAATGTGAATTAATGAAGTAATGAAGAAACTGATTTCACAATACTCCACCACAAGATTTTTTTTTTATGATAAGCGAATGTTCAAGCCAGCTTAATTACATGCATCTCGATTAATTTCGGAGCTCTGAAGGTGATGACCGCCCATCTATAGTATACAAGGGTATAGGGCTCATCCATACTTAACAAAAGACAAGTTGTTGAAATGGTTGAGATTATTTTGATCCAATGGTTTAGGCTTATTCTCCTGCTTTCAGTAAAGTGCTTACACTCTTTGGACGTATTACACAATTGACGTGTACTCCTAACAACTGTACATTAATGTCTCTGTGATTTTTCAAAAAAATAAAAAGAGAGAAGAATACCAAAACTTTCTAGATTCTCTCTCCCTCTATGTGCTAATTTGAAGAATATATATGAGCGTTCCGGGGACACAAACAAAAAGACAAAAAAAGACACTCCATCTCAACCAAAAATTACTTCTGCACGCGAAGAATTACTCTTGGCAGCCAAGAATTACTTTTGACCGGCCATGAGTAATTCTTGGCAACCTCATCCTTTGATTACTGATCGTCGATCCTTTGATAAATTTCCAAAGGATGTTCAGTAATCATATCTTTCCATTCGAATTGGATTCTCTTTGACATTATCTTTTTACATCAACGTTGGTTTATTGGCTCACTCAATTGAATACGAATACCAAAACCCTCCAAATCTCATTTGAATTTTCAATAAGAAACTACATTATGGAATTGTGAAGATTCATTGAAAATTTTTACTCCATGATTTGCATGTGGGATGATTTGAATTTGAAGAAAAAATAAAATTGTGAGTCTAGAATTTATTTGCATTTGTTGATCGTTTGAGCCGTGCGTTCAGGCACTGGCATACACAAGTAAACCTCCGGTAGCTAGCCCTAAAGGTTTAGAATGTTTGACCTCCGTGGAAATGGAACCTGTGAGTTTATGAATGAGCACTTATTATTTTCTTACAATCACTTGGCCAAACCCCTTTAGATTACCATAATTAAGATGTTTTTGCTCCGTTCAACAGCCAGAATTCCCGTAATATCACGGCACGTCTTAGGAAAAAAAGGTATTATGACAGTGATATTGCCTTATTACCAGCACATCAAAGTAGGATCATTATTTATTTTATTTTATTTTTTCAATCGGTAGGCTTTATTCATTACGTAATGATAGAAATATCCAAAGACACAATTCCAACTGAGCCCAAATGTGAAAGTCTCCATTCCAAATAGGATCATAATTTCGCATGTAAAATATATGGTAACTCTACAGGTCAAATGAAATTTCTTTATGAGAGAGAGAAAAAAAAAATCCAGAAAAAAGAAATCTCTTTATGTCTACAATCCATTAATCCAGTATATGTGCTGCCGATGAAAAATAAAAAAATAAAAAAATAAAAATTCAGCCTATGTGCATGTGGTGGTGATTGCTTGACAGATATAATAATTTTTATGAGAATGTAATATCCCACTTTAATTACTAATGAAATACCATCAACCCTAGGTTCAATTTTTCTTAACACATATGATTTGTAAAGTGTTCTTTTTTCTTTTCTTTTTTTAGATGGATTTGTACGGTGTTCAATGTATAGAACTTGTAAGTAAACCAATTCCATGCAAAATACAATTTCAAATGAATATTTCTAGCAATAAATATTCATGAGATTAAATTCTTTCCACCGGCGGTGAAAAATCCCACTTTTCCACCACCACCTTTTCCGGTCCTACAGTGTATTTATTGTTGATCTAAACCGTTCATCTAGTAGACCCTACATAGTAGTGTATCTATTCAAAAATTAAACTTGATCGGACATCGACAGGAGTATCAAAAATTGAATTTTGCTTTATAAAATGGATAGTTTATTTTTATTACTATTGAATGAAATTAGATCATCCATTTTATAAACCACAATTCAAATTTTAATGTATCTATCGACTTCTGATCAAGCTGATTTTTTACGTAACAATATTATATTGTTGGTCTTAAAATATGAAGGGTTCATACCACAACATTATACATTCGGTGGGGCCCATAATAGGTGGTAGTAGAAAAGTTGGATTTTACACCCACGGTGGATAGGATTTATTCTCAATATCATTTGAAAAATATAACCAATTAAATGTTCGGTTAGAATAAAAGCGAGAGACCAATAAATAGGGACGGGAGGAGTAGTAAAGAATCAAACTAAAAACCATACTTTTAAATACAACATGCCCCATTGCAGAGGCTGTCGCTAGGCCTAGGGGGTATTAATGCGAAGAATCAAAAGAAAATTTTGAAAGCACATTGGGGTTTGATAACCGTTATTAAAACAACGCGACTTTTCAATCTTGAAGATCGGACGGCTACGACTTACTAGCCGTTAGTTTTAAAAATTACTCGTGAGAAATAGGGCACATGTGCAGACATATATCCGACGTTTACGACTCAATCTCGCTCGTCCAGTTACTGATTTTCTTCTGGATTTTACTGATTTCTTGGTTTTGACTCAAGGGTCAAGACCTGGAGAAGAACCAGTGGTGTGAGAAGGATTTATTTAGAGAGAGAGAGAGAGGGAGAGGGAGAGACTTCAAGATCAAACACTCCATTGTACAATTTGATGGGGTTTTTCTGATTAGTGATTAGTTTCTCCTCTTTGCAATCACCGAAAAAGGATTGGGTTTTGGCTTGAATGATTGATATCGATACAGTTTTTTCGAGGGATTCTTGATTATTAGGTTGGGTTTTTCGATTTTAAGATCTGGGTTTTCTTTGTCGATCCTTATTGCTGATTGCTCCCTTCTTATCTGACTGAAATTCGATGTATTTTCCAAAAAAAAAAAATATGTTTGCCCGATTGGTTGATTTGTTTTTTTGAATTTTATGATCTGGGTTTGTTTGTGGATCCCTATTTGTGATCGCTCCCTTGTATTTCGGTGGAATTTGATGTGTTTTACTGTTTTTCAATGAATTTTTTTCTTTTTCCCTGATGGTTTTCGATTTTCTTTGGGTTTCTTCAAGCATCCTATTAGAATTTATTTGGATTTCTTTTACCGGTGGTAAGTTCTTTTTCTTTTTTGTAGCTGTTGGTCAAAATGGTTGGGTCAGATGAGAATCATCCGGGTGTAATCAGGCCCTCCAATGTTGTAGGTAATTTGAAATTTGAACCGATTATCAGTTTGTCTTCCCTCTGGCGTCTGTATTGAGATGACTCATTGATTACACATATCTAGAAAATAAAGGTTTGAAACCCCAAGCTTAACAAATGGAACCTTTCTGATCAATCATTATAGGGGGCTTACACCCCGGAGTTGGAAAAATCGGAGCCGGAATGGGGCAAAACCGGAGAGCTTTAAGTACGATTAACCGCAACATCATTGGAGCTCCTCCTCACCCTTGTGCAGTTAACAAGAGAGGAGCATTGTCTGAGTAATTTCTTAAACCCTTCCTTTGCTTTTGATGGTTCAAATCTTGTGTTTGATTGAACATCAAGAATCCTCTTCTTTAAGTACACCCCCTTTTGACATTCGTCATATTTTCAATTCAGAAACAATGGAATCTCAACTAAGAACCTACCCATCCCGGCACATCGACCAGTTACTAGGTCAGTAAACTATCCCTGATTGATGTGTTTGGTTCCTAAATTTCACTAGTTCACAATGTCATTGATCTACTTGGTTCTTGATGTTTCTTTAGGAAGTTTGCTGCACAAATGGCTAGTAAACAGAAGCCACGAATACCTGAGGTACATTCAGTCTGAACTGACCAAAAAGAAACTTAAATAGTTGTTGCATTGGAGTACAAATGGATTTGTGTTAATCATAAACCATGGTACTTGTCAATAGGAAACAAAGAAACTGGTCCAATCAGCTCCAGTTCCGGCTGAATCAGAAGATTGTGCCATCATAGATGTGGATGATTACAAGGCAGCCAGTGCCTGCCCTGTGCCAATGTTTGTGCAGCACACTGAGGCATTGCTAGATGAAATAGATCGGATGGTATTTGAAATTCCTTCAACTAGTAATATTTAAAACCATATGGTAAAGATGGTAGTATTTATTTTTTTCCTCCATGGTGGCATCACTTGTCGTTTTGTTTTTGGTAGGAGGTTGAAATGGAAGACACAAGTGAAGAACCAGTTGTTGACATAGACGGCAATGATAAGAAGAATCCGCTAGCTGTTGTTGAGTACATAGATGATATATACTCATACTGCAAGAAAGTAGAGGTCTGCTTCCTTTATAACTGATACTTATCGTTGAACCAGATAGATTTGTTGCCTCATTGCATTTGATCATAATTTGGACTCTAATTTGGTTTTCACACAAAAGTTGATGTTTTACTCATTCTGTTTAGATGACCACTTTGGCTAAGAGTACGATCATTGAGACACAGACTTAGAGGATCACTAATCAAACTATATGATCATCTTCTGAGCATTGAGACACAGAGTTATAGGATCATCTATTTGTTGTTTCTTTTAATGTTTGTGTTTTAACAAAATTCGGTTCCTAAGACTTATTTGTTTAAACAGTAAAATCTCTATTCATGCTAAGTTGCTAACCATAGTTTTCATGGGTTTGCTAACCAATGTTTCATATAGCTGGACTTTATATACTGATCAATACATTTTTCAAAAGAAAAAAACTGAACGATGAGTTTGTTAATGCAGAGTTCTAGCTGTGTATCACCAAACTATATGGCACAACAATTTGATCTTAATGAAAGGATGAGAGGCATTCTGATTGACTGGCTCATTGAGGTATGTTGAATTCTGTTTTAATTAGTTTAATGGATTCAGTTATGGCTAGTATATGGAACATTCAATCTGACTCTGTGACTAAAATCACTTTGGTCAAATGAGCAGGTTCACTATAAGTTCGAGCTAATGGAGGAGACCTTATATCTGACTGTGAATCTAATTGATAGATTCTTAGCAATTCAACCTGTTGTGAGGAAGAAGCTCCAGCTTGTTGGAGTAACAGCCATGCTTCTCGCTTGCAAATATGAGGAAGTTTCTGTTCCTGTTGTAGAGGATCTCATTCTGATATCTGACAAGGCTTACAGCCGAAAGGATGTGCTTGATATGGTAGGCTTTCTGGCTACAATGCAATCTCCATTGTAGTTTACCTACCAAACCTGAGTACTTTGTTAATTTGTGTTTTGGAAACACTGCTTTCGGTTTCACACATTTTCAATTGCCTGAATATAAACTCATTGATCTCTTGGTTTGAAATTGCGACTGAAGTCATGTCACGGAAACTCGTTGATGTCGTGTCATGAAAGTCAGTTATTATTTCCACTTTCATATGATTAAATTTACATGTGTGACGTATTTTCTATTGGCTGCAGGAGAAATTGATGGTGAACACATTACAGTTTAATATGTCAGTTCCAACTCCATATGTGTTTATGAGGAGGTTCCTCAAAGCTGCTGAATCTGATAAAAAGGTTTGTATTGGTAATATAGGACTGTTCGATACTAGTATTAGCTAATCGTATTCTTTGGAAAAGGATGATCCTGATAGAACTTTTTTGAAATGGCCTTAAACCAGCTGGAGCTTCTGTCTTTCTTCATAATTGAGCTGTGCTTGGTTGAGTATGAAATGCTCAAGTTCCCACCATCTCTACTAGCTGCCGCAGCAGTCTTCACTGCTCAGTCTGCTCTCTGTGGGTACAAGAAATGGAGTATGACCAGTGAGAGGCATACTAACTACTCTGAAGATCACCTCATGTATGTACTCTCTGCCTGCTCAAAAAAAAATTATTACTTTTTTTTCTTCATTTCTTTATGTTCGAGGTAGTATTCAAACTTTTGCCAAATTCAAGCTGTTTGTTAAGTTGCATATCAAACCCAAGTCGTTCTTTGGAGTTGAGTTAGGAAACGCGTTGTTTCCAAAACACGTCTTTAATCACTGGTTTTTATGGGAAAACTTTGCATTATGGAAACAAGAATAACTCCGAAAATAAGTTAAAGATGACTTAATAGAAGCAGTGTGCAAAATACAAGTGGTTTTTAACTTGCTTACCCGAACCCAAGTCTTTTTGGATGATGTTTTTTTGAAAACACTAGTTAAGGCTGAAACTCATTGATTTAGTGTTTTGAAAGTGCGACTTCATAGACGAAGTTGTGTCACGGAAACAAGACCTCATGAAACAACCCTTAATTGGAGGAGAATAAGAGAGAACCCCATCTGAATTGATTCTTAATATGAGAATATTTCATCGTATGAAAAAAACCATCTGGTTCGTAAAACACAAAAATTCATCTGAATTGATGCTTCTGGCTGACGTGGTATACTGTATATTTCACAGTCTGATATGATTCTGCTCCCTTTGGTTTCTATAGGGAATGCTCAAGGTTGATGGTTACTTTCCATGAGAAAGCAGGCAACGGAAAACTCACAGGTGTGCACCGAAAGTATAACACTTTGAAATATGGTTATGCTGCAAAATCTGAACCGGCTCACTTCCTGTTGGAGGATAGATCCTAGCGCAGACTAGAACCAATTGAAACAGTAACTAAGTATAACAGCGGGGTTGGGGGGGTGCAATTGTGCAACATAAGTTGCCCCGGGGTACTATTGTTGAAATTCATTGCAAGTGACATTTTTTATTTGATGTTCTTTCTGAACACTCTGGAAGGATGAGTTTCTCTTTTGACTTTTGTAATTTGTTGAGTTCTACTAGAACTTATTCCAGATTTTTTTTCCTGTGAATGATAAAACCTGTGGTTCGTTTGTTGCACGTGTTCTCAAGTCTTGATTGAACTTGACTTGGCAGTGTTTTGTCCCGGCTGCAGCTTCTGCTTCAGTAGAAGCAAATTTCAACTAGTAAATGGGTGACTATACACGTTAGCAGATGAATTTTTTTTTCCCTTTTGGAGACGATGAACATGAAAAGTTCTGTATCCGCTGAATCTTCTCACAAACCCACATAAATCTTTCTTTTGAACCAGGAAACATAACAAGATTCATTAATCAACCAAACATTACATTGACGGTTCCGAGCAAGCCTGTGAGCAGCCCCTCACCTCTTGCCGGGGATACCTTTGATACAAAGACGCATTCGAAGTTGGAAACTTAACTCATAAAGTCCCTAATAACTTTCTGAAGCATTACATCAGCTATAGTACTATAGGTGCAAATCTCAACTTTCCTGATCCCTTTTGCCCTTCCCCATCTTAGAGCTCGCAGCCAGCAATAGCCTCCAACTTGGTCGACGAATTCACAAAAACACTGAGTAAATTGCAGCATCGTCCTGCAACTCCCTACCACGACTACCACTACTACAGAAGAACAACTCTTGGCTACCCTGCATACATCCACATTCATCTGAAGGTTCCCTGTAACTTCTTCATTACCAGTTAATTCCTGCATCGTGGAAAAACAGTCATCAATATTCACTAGACATGCATCAATAGAGGGGCTAAAATTATAAAAGAAAACCCTATTCCGAGCCCGCCATATTTCCCATTAAACACAATTAGATTCCCACACAACTACACTGCTCGAGTGTCCGATGCCCATAATTGTTAAAAACCTACGATACGGGATACGTATCCAATTCGTATCGTCTCCTCCCAAAAACGATACTTATCGCACCCCATATCCTTTTTGTATAGAAATCTGTAGTGAGCCGAATATGACAGTTCAGTCAAGGTCACTACACTCAGTGGAAGGCCGGGTCAGGACCCTTAATTCTGTGGCCTGGCCAGGAAGGACACTGAACTTCTAGGTTCTGCCACACGCGGCTGGGCACTATCCACGCTCGGGTAAGCAATTTCTGTAGGAGTTAATCCGTGTAGGGAGCTGGCGTACCGTACCTCCCGAGGTCCGGCCAAAGCCGTAAGGCTCCTCAATCCATACCAGCTCACCCGCATGTGGTTAAACTGCCTTATCTAGATACGCTGGTTGTGGCGTCATCCAAAGCGGTTATCGCAGGAGTTAGAGCATGTGAGCATATGGAGATAACTGCCATATCCGCTACTTCATTGAGTGACGTCAGCTGAAGCATGTACTTGCAACTTCTGTGAGATATAGATTCTTGGGAAACAATTGATGGTTCAAATCGTTCAGTTGATTGGATAAAATAAAATTGCAAAAAGGGGATAGAGTGAAGCATTGTTGGCATGAAATGCCTTTGGAATGTAGAATCCCCTTGCACTTTTTGCCCAATTAACAAAACCAAACACAACCTTAAGAAAGTTGCTCAAAATGAAAAAAGATTCCGTTGCCGGGACTTGAACCCGGGTCTCTCGGGTGAGAGCCGAGTATCCTAACCAACTAGACTACAACGGATTTTGAGTGTAGATCTCATAGTTTATCAAAAAAAACAGTATTTAGTATGGACATTTGCACTCAATCAGTCACGACCTATTGTCATCATATGATCCACCAATTGGGGTGAATTCATGCTCTCTCTCTCTCTTTTGTATTCGTTCTTTTTCGTCTAAAACTTACTTCTGATAACTTTTGTCGAGTTTTTCCTCGTAGTTTTAATTGTTCCTTTTAACGAGAGGAATTGAAAAAGTATAAAATGTAAACCAAAATTGAAAAAAAAAAAATCATATAAGAAGACTCTATGACCACAAAAAAAAACTGGTGGTTTGATATTTTTTCGTTTTTAGTAAACTTTTTTTTTTTTTACTTTTGTTCATAATTTTTTACTTGTTAAACTCCTCTCGTCGAGACAGAT
The DNA here is from genome assembly GCA_025413875.1 of Rhododendron molle. Lineage (NCBI taxonomy): Eukaryota > Viridiplantae > Streptophyta > Magnoliopsida > Ericales > Ericaceae > Rhododendron > Rhododendron molle. Next base: position 3,789,074 of record CM046393.1, read on the forward strand.
AATTAATCCAAAGAATAAAATGCGAATTTAACAAAAATTCATTAAAAAAAACTGACTAAAATACCGAAACAAAAAATACCAGAAATATAAGGGTGAACTCACCCTTAATGTGGCGAAGTGTGCCAACCCAAGAAAATTATGTTGAGTCAATTCCGGCTCCCTATGGCAATTTTCTTAAAATCGAGTATCAAAAGATAAAATCTTACATTTTGATTCAAAAGTGAACTCAATGGTTAGTCAAGATGTGTATAAGTTACTCCAATTCTTGTTTGCTTAAATTTGATGGATCCCAAGGGACAGTTGATTCGTTAAGATAAAACTCTGGATTTTACACTTTGGTCAAATGGTCGTGTTAACCACATACGAAGTCGAAAATCTTACATTGTTCGCTCTTCTTGCAAATTTTCACTTCATAGAAATGAAAGCAGATGTTAAATTGGACTTAAAATCTTTTTTCTAGTCCGTCTGATTCACGTCGCACCAACACTCGTGAGATTTGGTGCATTTGAGGGAGAGCACAGCATTGCATTTGAGGGAGAGCATGAAATTAATGACCAAAAGCACTCACACTGTTAACATCAGTTCCAAGATCCACAAGACATAGAAAATCAGGCAGTAGAAGCCATCCCAAATGCATACATCATGAGTAACTGGGGCAATCACCTAGCTAACGGGAAGCTCTGCAAAAGAATAGTTGTCCTTTTCCACCAACTTCTAGGTTACAAAAAAAGTTGGATCCAAATACATCGCTTGGAAACGGTAACCGAAGAACATGGTAAAATTTAGAGCAGAGACGATGAGACCAAGGACGGATCACCTCCTTATAGAAGGCGGAACACCCCTACCAGGTGGAGCTCCACGACCAGCAGCCTGAGCCTGTGCAGTAAAATAAGTTAATCAGGTGACAATCATTAAGGGAGGTCAAACAACCAGTTAAGTTTGTAGTTCAATCATCTCGTGATTCAATTACAGCTTCCTCAGACATTCTTTTAGATGAATGACTTGAAACCCAGACACATGCCCTAAAACTCATGTTTCTTGTCTGAATAATATATAGAGAACTTCAGACTTCCTAAAAATTTGATTATTAAGACATATTTTTATGGTGTTAACAAACCATATCACATATATGAAGGAGATGGATAACTCACTCTAGCACGCATTGCAACAGCACGACCCCGGCCAACTCCAACTGACGAGCCCTTACCCTTGACAAAGCCACACCAAACAAATCAGAAAACAAATAATGAATCTGAAAGGGGAAACATGAAAACATATATGGAGTAGGTACCTTGATTCTAGACTCCAAACGCTTGAACATAGGAGCATTTTTAAGCATGTCTGGAATCACCATAAACCTGAATGAATTTCACATTACCTTAAAACAAATCTATGGCCAAAAGAATTTTAATTAAATAACCTAGTTCAAAGGATACAGGTATTAACAAAAAATTAAAATTAAAATTAAAATAACTCATGTAAGTTGAATAAAGTACCTGACTTTGCTGCCTCGGATGAAAACATGCTCAAGCTGCGAGACCTTCCCATCCTACAAAGAATCAATCATTTAAGTCAGCGCAAAAAGGAACGGTTACTTAGAAGAGTAGGTTTCACAGTCCCAGCCAACTTAAACACACATCAGCTAATCTCTTGGGGACCAATCCCTCCAATCACTAGTGCGTGACCATTTAAAGTCGGAATGAAAACCCGCATGGACTAGCCCTGTAGGAGTTGATAGCATCTAAGAAGGCATGCCTTCACCAGGCCAACACCTAAGGTTAATTTTCCATAATCTTAACAAACAAAAAGAACGGATTCCTACATTTTCCACTCGTGTTATTTTACATACGCTATTAGAATTCCCTGTTTTCTTAGGTCACAAATAATTCAAATGTGGAATGGGTTAAGTAGTACTTAATTGACATATCGATAGGCGAACTCCTCTTATAACTAGAAGCACTCGAGACAAACGGCATTGAAGGAGTCAAATCTATCTTAAAATGCCTATTCATCAAAGATCAAATGAAACTATTCAATGAGAATATGCACGCAAGGATCTTCACTTCAGAAGCTACAAATAAATTCTAATGAGCACAACCCAACTGGAAAAAACAGCCTTCAAGAGCTAGTTTCGTTTAATTTCAATGCATATTACGTAATCAATGACTTCTGATAGGGACAAGTGTAGGCCGAACGATCTGAGAAATCATAGTTAATCAACGAAAACTAATAAAAACAGTAGGGGGGGTCACTGTGATTAGAAGGATGTGTTATTACCTTAGCCGTGAAAGTGATACTCTCGAGTTGGCAATTCCAGTTGTCTTCGCATTCGACCATGCTTCCTCTGTAGAGCTCTCCACTCTTCAGTTCCACCGTTACCACGTGACCGCACGCCTCGTGTAGAAGCTTCACCGGTATTCCCAAGCTCCTGCTCATGACTATGGCTTCGCTTCACTCTCTCTCTCTCTCTCTCTCGTCCCCTGTAAAACCCTAACCTTTACTGGATTATCGAATGGGAGTCGCGATTTACTTCAATGTGTTCATCTTTTGCGTTACCTTCCCTAATTACCTTGGTTTCATTTCTACCCCCGGGATACTAGAAATTATAATGCCGTCCTTTTTAGATCTTAAGTTAAAAGCACAAGTGGTCCCACCCGTTAGTTGACCGTTGGTTAAGTTAACTGTAAGGCTCTATTTGAAAACTAAGGAAAAGAAAGTTAACTAATAGCTGTACGAATAATGCCGAAAAGGGACGTAAAATCAAGTTTATTGACTCCGGTTGATTAATTAATTAGCTTTATGTTAATATTGCTTGTCGAATGGCATTAGGGCTTTGCGGCTGAATGAATATTTTGGACAATGGGATGAGATGGAATGGTCGAGGGAGGAGACAAAACTGCTGTGTGAATTCCAATGTTCTTTACCGTGATTTCTCTTTTTCGTGAGTTTCACTAACCTTTACAACTTTGCCTTTTAGTTTCTTCTACCCCGGAGTACCGAAAATTGCAATGTCGTCCTTTAGATTTTAGGTTAGAGCATAAGTGGTACCTTCTGTTAGTTGACCGTTAAGTTAACTAACATATTTTGCTATCATCCATGTTTTATTTTTTTTCTATATTCCCACTAAAAAACTCTAATCATCTCTTTCGCATTATATGTCTTCTCAACCCTATCACCATTCTACTCCACCACCTATCTTCCATTTTGCCATCGCCCCCCCTACCCCACCATTCCCATCATTGTTTGGAATTTTAAATTTTAAATCTTAAAGTGAATTAAAACTTTGACTTAGTAAGACTTTTGTTGAAGAAAGGAAAACCTTGGTTTGAAGATGGTAGAATTATGTCAAGTTAGGTCGATTAAACTTCAAACTCCTGTATTAGCCACTTTCAAGTGTTAGGGGAGTGTTTCAAAGGTGTGAGATTGACTACAATAACAACTTGGAATTACAAGACAAATACAAGAATGATTGTAAGTTAAATAAATACGTGTTTTAAACAACTGTATCTATTTTAGGACAACCAACATGTCTCACAAATAATTTTCTAACTTTTTCTCATACCGATCAATTGGTGAAAAAAAAAAAAAAAACTAAATAATATCATCAACAAATTGTTTTTTCATTAAAAACACATGTTTTTAAAAAGGAGTCAAATCTTTTTCGGTCCTTCAATTGGATTGGAGAGTCCAATTTTAGGCTAGTTATGAGGGGGAATTTAGAGGCCGGTCCCGTTTTTTTGGTTCGGACTTCAAATAGTCCTGACAAAAATATTTTTTCTTTTCTTCAATCATTTTTCTTGACTTTTCATGCAATTTTACTATTTTGCCCATTCTTCTTAACTTTTTGTGTACATGTCCATTTTTAATAAAATTTACATTTTTTGAATCAATTCCTGACCCATACTATTTCGGACAAAAATTCCCTTGGCTATGTGGGCTATGAGAACTGTCAATTCTCATAGTCAGTTCTATGAGAACTGCTCAATTTTTATAGAAAACTGACTATGTGACCCATATTATTTTGGACAAAAATACCATTGGCTATGTGGGCTATGAGAACTATCAATTCTCATAGAAAACTGGCTATATGAACTGAGTTGTGAGAGTTGGCCATGTGAATTGCCAATTCTCATAATCAGTTCTAATGGTAAGTTTTATGAGAATTGACTATGAGAACTGACTATTCTCATAGAGAATTGACTATTCTCATAGAGAACTGGCTATGAGAATGGGGCTATGTAAACTGAAAAATAAACCGTTCACATAACCTCACCACACACTAAAATATATAATTCTCATAGAAAATACACGGTCCAATAGATAGTCCTCATGGACCATACAAAGTTCTCATTGAAAAATACACAGTTCTCATACAAAAATACACGGTTTTCATAGACAATTCTTATTGAAAATATACAGTTCTCATACAAAAATATTCAGTTCTCATAGAAAATTGGCTATGTGACCCATATTTATTTCGGACAAAAATACCGTTGGCTATGTAGGCTATGAAAACTGTCAATTCTCATAGTCAGTTCTATGAGAATCGCTCAGTTCTCATAGAAAACTGGCTATGTGAACTGAGTTATGAGAGCTAGCTATGTGAATTGCCAATTCTCATAGTCAATTCTAATTGTAAGTTTTATGAGAATTGACTATGAGAACTGACTATTCTCATAGCGAACTGGCTATGAGAATGAGGCTACGTGAACTGAAAAATAAACAATTCGCATAGCCTCACCAAACACTAAAATACATAGTTCTCATAGAAAATAAATAGTTCTCATAGGAAATACACGGTCCAATAGATAGTCCTCATGGTCCATACAAAGTTCCCATTGAAAAATATACAGTTCTTATACAAAAATACACAGTTCTCATAAACAATTCTCATTAAAAAATATACAGTTCTCATACAAAAATACATAATTCTCATTGACAATACACAGTTCTCATACAAAAATACACAGTTTTCATATACAGTTCTCATGAATAATACACACTTCTCAAAATCAAATATAGTTATCAATGTTCTCATGGCCAGATCTTATATGGAATACTTCTTAATAATTACAGAAAATACAAAAGTTTATTTACAAAATTAAAAATATTTGTCCATTTTCGTTCTTCTCCAATTGGAGCATTCAACCACCTTAAAATGGAAGGTCTAGAAGCAATATTGTGACACAGAAGAGTGATTACCACAAAAAACACACAGTTCTCATGAACTATACACAGTTCTCAAAGAAAACACACAGTCCTCATAAAAATACGTAGTTCTCCTAGACAATTCACATAGAAAAACACACAATTCTCATAGAAAATACATAGTTCTCAAAATTCAGAGATTAACTTTGTGCATCATAATGAAAATTAAAAACCATGTCTTCCAAACACGTGGTACATACCAGCTAGGAAAGACCCGATCATGATGGATTCATCTTCGATCTCCCCGCACCAGTGTGAATTCGATCATATCTCGGAACTAATTAATTAAAGACGGTAAAGATTGAATCAATTAATTAATTAACAACTCTCCTTAGCAAACTGAATCCGCCATTAGCCTCAATTCTCAAGTCGTCGCCGCTCGTGCGTTCGTCATCTTGTTTATAGGAGTTACTCTGTCGAGTGGAAGCCGTCGCCGGTGCTAGCCCTGGCCACCATCATCGACGAATCTCAAGTTGTCGACGCTCGTGCGGTCATCGGTGTCGTCCTCGGTGAAGGAGAGGATTTGGCGCTGCTTGATGTAGTGGACCTCGACCGGTGATCTCCGCATGTGATTTTCGCCGTTGCGATTGTCGACGAAATCTTGAAAATTGATCTTGATTCAAGGAGAAGGCCTCCTTCAGGTTCTCTCGAGGACCTTGTCGGAGTCAATGTGGCGTTGTCGTCGCCGCCGACCTCCTGGATCATGGCGGATACCTCGTCGTGTCACGCCCTCGATTTTCATCATAATATAAATAACTTTTTATAGTTAAAATCCTCCTAATAACATACATCATAACCCCAAAAGAGTTTTACCCAAGGCACATCGGCCCAATAACTTGAAATTACAAAGAGTGAAGGGGGAATTAAATAGTTTACAAATTCCCGTTTGGTAAATAACTAAAGTGAAGTTACAATTACATCTTTTAAATGAAATCCAAAAGAATGCCAATGCCATTTCCTCATGTCAGCTTTCAAAGGATTTCCAATCAATGCATGCACAGCACTCCATACTACAGCTCCAAATTCACACCTGAAGAATGAAGGGTTGAGCAAAACACGTGCCCAGTAGGAAAGTCTCTACAAACCTTGTATGCAAATGAAAAGATTTTGGACATAAAAAAAAATAGGGTCTGAGACAATAAAAGAGAGTGCAATGAATGCTAACCTCAAGCCGAAAACTTAAGACCTAAAGAGTATTTCATTTGTCATTAATCAATCTACTAGTCATCTACCATGTATCCTTGATAATCAACTCTCCTTCTCGCACACTTTTACATTAAAGACTTACATTCCGGGTCTTAAGGACCCCGTACGTCTCCTGTCAATCTCCAATATGAGCTCAAGTAGCTCTTCCTCCATTAACATACCAAACAGTGTGCTTAAGACATTTTCCGGGTCTTAGGGCCCCATATACCCACGTTACGTTTCTGGGTACTCGTGACCCCGTACATCCGTTTTACATTCCGGGTGCTCATGACCCCGTACATCCAATTCAAGTTCCGGGTACTCATGACCCCGTACATCAGATTACAGCTCATTTCTATTACTTCTCTTCAAACGTGTTCAAAGGCTTTGATTGAACGAGTGCAAATAAAGAAAGAGGTTGAAATCAAGTAAACAATCTTCATACTAATTCATATTTTCATTTTTATTACCAAACTAATCATCCCGACTCACTCCTCATACTACATGGCATCAAGGGTCGAGTTCTCATGTTTCGTCTCATGATTTATCCATCCTCCTATCCAACATTTAATCTTATCAACACCCACATTTAGCTTTAACGAGTTCGCTCCATTTATCTAAACACTTCACAATATCTCTAATAGCTAAACAAGCACACCAATAAAACATTAGGACGATAGTTCGTTCAATACAATACTTATATTCTTCACGACGAGAGCCAACGAACGAGAATGATCAAGAAACCATTGGAGTGTAAATAACAATGTTTGGAAGTGGTTTAGAGTAGCTAGAAGTGATCGGTATCCAAATAGAAGGTTAGGGGTCAAGGATGGCAAAAACAGTGCAACGACAATATGTTATCGATAACTAATAAAATAAGTTATCGATAACTCGAAGTCGGGATCATTAAAAGCATGAAGTGATCGATAACAAACTGAAAGGGTATCGATTACTTTAGAGTTCGATCGTTCCAGACGCAAGAATATCGATTACGAAGACGAAGGTTATCGATTACGATGGTTTTTCTGGTTTAGTTATCGATAACGATAACCAATGTTATCGATAACATTGGTTCTTTTGGTTCTGGGACTAATGTCATTGATAACTAAGAGATTGTTATCGCTAACATTGGCCGTTCGAGCAGATTTTTGACAGACAAAAAAAATGGGTTTCAACTACAACACAATCACAACAATCATAGGCACGAATTCATGCACAAAACCAACTCAAGAACATACAAGGAGTGAGGGAAATCCCTACCTCGAGGGTTAAAGCCGAAATCAAAAGATTACGCAAGCCCTAGAACTTCAAACTTCGAACCGAGCCAAATACGAGTCACCGAGCTCCTACCCACGCGATTTAAGCTCCAATACGCGCAAGGGTGAAAGATTGGAAGGTGTTTTGTGTTGGTTTGGAGGAATTCGAGTGAGAGAGAGTGAGAAGCCGGGAGAGAGCGAGAGAGTTCCAGAAAAGTGAGAGAAAGAGTTGTACTGGGAACATTAATAGACATGGGGAAAATAATCCCCTATACTCACACCCACACACACACACACACACACATTCACCTCTCTCATAACCACCCGTATATTCTTCCACTAATTCCAATTTAACGCCAAAATAAATAACTACGACGTTCTCTCGCATTTAATCCATATTCTGATATTTTTTTTATAAAACTCTGAAATAATAATAATAATAAATAGATAAATAAATAAAAGTACGGGTCTCTACACGTCGGGAGCTTGGATCACTTGGTTGAAGGCGTGTGTGAACAATGAAAGTTACGAATGGGAGAGGAGAGAGAGAGGCATGATGAATGGGAGAGGAGAGAGAAAGAGGGGGGAGTAGATTCCATTGTAGAGAGAGAATAGAGTATAGGAAATTATCACAAGAAGAGTCGATTTGGGCAAAATTGGAGAGAGAGAGAGATGGGGGTGGGTTTATCCTCTGCACACAGAAAGAGGAGGAATGGCGAGATGGAGTTGACGATGCGGAATAAAAAGGGCAAAAAAAGTCATGAGATAACATATCCGAACCTAAGCAGGTTTGGAAATAATATTCAGGGTTGGGATCAAACCGAGCCTAAAAATCAGGACCGGCCTCTAATTTTTAGGCGGGAAATTTTTAGGCCGGCCCAAAAAAGTAGGTTTGGACTTAATTTAGTCCTGACAAAAATATTTTCTGTTTCTTTTAGTCCTTTTCTTGACTTTCCATGCAATTTTACTATTTTGCTCATTCTTCTTAATTTTTTGTGTACATGTCCATTTTTAATAAAATTTATATTTTTAGAATCAATTCCTGACCCATATTATTTCGGACAAAAATACCATTGGCTATGTGGGCTATGAGAACTGTCAATTCGCATAGTCAGTTTTATGAAAACTGCTCAATTCTCATAGAAAACTGGCTATGTGACCCATATTATTTCGGACACAAATACCCTTGGCTATGTGGGCTATGAGAACTACCAATTCTCATAGTCAGTTCTATGAGAACCATTCAATTCTCATAGAAAATTGGTTATGTAACCCATATTATTTCGGACACAAATACCCTTGGCTATGTAGGCTATGAGAACTGTCAATTCTCATAGTCAGTTCTATGAGAACCATTCAATTCTCATAGAAAGCTGGCTAAGTGAACTGCTAATTCTCATAATCAATTCTAATGATAAGTTTTATGAGAATTGACTATTCTCATAGAAATTTGACTATGAGAATGGGGCTATGTAAACTAAAAAATAAACAATTCAAATAGCCTCACCACACACTAAAATACACAGTTCTCATAGAAAATATATAGTTCTCATAAAAAATACACAGTTCTCATAGACAATCATCATGGACAATAACAGTTCTCATAGAAAAAACACAGTTCTCATAGGAAAAACACAATTCTCATAGATAGTTCTCGTAGAAACTATACAGTTCTTATATAAAATGCACCGTTCTCATATTGAGTTCTCACAGAAAATATACAATTCTCATAGAAAATACACAATTCTCATAAAAAAAATACACATTTCTAATACAAATTACACAGTTCTCATGAAAAAATACACAATTTTTTTTTCAATATGAACTGAGTTATGAGAAATAGCTATGTGAACTGCCAATTCCCATAGCCAGTTCTATGAGAACTGCCCAATTTTGATAGTCAATTTTTTTCTGCTAAGCAAGCACAACATTATTACTCCTACATAAATCTGATTGAACAAAACAGAAATCAAACTTGAGGAAATTGTGGCAGGACATCTGGACGAGCTTTGTCTTTAATGCCGACGAAATCGAGCAATTTGTGAACTTGAGATATATTGCCGATGAAATAATTGTGGCAATCTGGACAAAATAATTTTATGTTTCCTTTATGCTTGAAGAATACCGGCGGTGGCGGAAAGCAGTAACTTGCAAAAATCGGACGAGTAGCGGCGACGGGGAAGTGGAACACGATCAGGACAGCGACTCGCTTACGTCGGGGCTCAGGCTCTAGTCTTCGTAGAGCTCTTCCTCCTGGCTGTGTTGGTCGGAAATGTCGTCGGAATAAATGAAGATTTTCTTCTCGAATTAAAACGGAATCCGTCGCCGACCACGACATGCTGGGCGAGTACTGGTGGAACAATAACCTCACAATCGACGCACCTTTGAGACAAAGCTGATGCTGGATCTCGATGGGAAATGTGGAAACAAGAGAGAGAGAGGAGGAATGGCGAGATGGAGTTGACGATGCGGAATAAAAGGGACAAAAAAGTCATGAGATAACATATCCGAGCCTAAACAGGTTTGGAAATAATATTTAGGGTTGGGATCAAACCAAGCCTAAAAACTAGGACCGGCCTCTAATTTAAGGTTTATGAGGTCTTCTTGGGTCCATCTCGATGATCAAAATCACCCAAAAAATCTCATTATTCGTTGGATATTGATTGGAAGTTTAAGGTGGTTGAGTGTAGAATTTTATAATTTCTGGAATAGTTTAGAAAAATATTGTGCAGTTTTGGGGCAAGATGTATTTAAGTCTAAGTTTTTCTTTTTGGCTAAACATTGGCGAATGCAATAAACTAGAAGAAAGAATAGTTGTAGCATAATAGAAAGCGTGACACGGTTGATCACAGCCATAAGACGTAACGTACCCTTTGTCGGCTGGATAAAAAAATCGGATATGTTATTACCCCGAAAATACTTATATTCGGTGTTTGTCACCCGATCTTAGATGGGAAGATATTATATTCACCTATGAACGGATAAAATAAGGATAGAGGGGAGACGTAGTGTTATTATATCGGTCTTTTTAATAACAAAAATGTCATCGTCCTCTTTTAATTTATATCCACCTACTCATATTTTTCAATACAATCAAAGCATATACATATCTCCTCTCTTATAAATTACTCAAAAAATTTATTGATATCATATTCCATATATATATCCGCCCATTTATCATGAGAAATGATATTGCCACTCCAAAAATTGATGCAGTCACTCTAAAAAATAAATGGGAGTGACTTTTGCTTTGTTTGGTTGAGAGTTTAGTTTAATTTAGTTTTGGTAGTGGGTGGAGAGAGAAATAGGATAATGATTGAAAATAGGGGTAATGATTGGAGAGAGATAGAGAGAGATGAGAAAGTAATAATTGGAGAAATAGGGTAATGATTGGAGAAAAAAATAGGGCAATGATTGGAAAACAAAACTAAAACAAAACTAATTAAACTAGGAACCGAACAAGGTGTTTAAAGTTACACTGATTTTGGAGTGTCTGTATCAATTTTTGGAGTGTCGGTATCATATGTCCCCTTATACTATATCCATTCAGAATTAATCCCGTGAGAAAGCGACCGGTAATAGATTGGATACTATTGTTGTTTGATTCATCAGAAATAATGAGGATTTATATCTATCTTTGTTTTTGGGAATAGAATAATAAAATATCCAAATAAAAAATGCTTTGCTTGTTCGGGTCATCAATGAAATCATAGCCACCCCAAGAAAGGTAGCGCCTTTTCCGAGTGTGATGAAGTATATCAAAGAATTAACGGTTCAAATTTCCCTGATTGCTATTTACGAGTCTCAATCGTTACCTAACATGTTTCATCTCAGATGACTATGAATACTGTCAAAACACACACACACACCCACACACACACAGAGAGATTTGGTAGAGAATTAAGAGAGCTAAGTTCGGAACAGTGAGTCTTGAGAGTCGTAGTCCAAAATGTACGGATCTTTGGGACTTCTTTCGGCACCTTGTGTTGTTGGATCTTTAGCGCCGTTCCACAGCAAAGATTCAGCAAAGGTAATTAGCTTTTAATTGTTCTTTCAGTTTCTGATTGGACTATGTTTCATCTTTTTTTTTTTTCAAGTTCTTGTACCATTTTTATATTACTGTATTTAATTCTGCTCATAATCTGGCAATAGCTAAAATACCCAGATCTTTTGTTCACTTGTATATGTGATATATGAATTCGATAAGCATGATTCTAGGAGCATCTCCTATGTTTGGATGCCATGGTATAATATAACCCCAAGGGTTAGCTCAAGTGGCAACACGGATTAGCGGTAAACCCATACATCGTGTGTTCGAAACTTAGCAACCCCTTTGGGGCAGGTCGCAAGAGAAATCTCGTGTGAATCTCTTAATCCCGGCATGGATGGCATGCCTTTGACAAGACCTGGGAGGGGATAGTCAAGGTGCGCGTAAGCTGGCTAGACACCCTTGCCCGTCAAACCAAAAAAAGAAAAAGATGCTAGTGCTGCTTATTAATAATATAAATTGTGCCAAATCTCTATTGTGTTATGGTAATGGTTTTTGCCAATGTATGATGCTGCGCTAGTTTGGTGAATTTTCTCTCATTTTCCCTTTCTCCCCCTCACTTTCTCTAATTTCCAAACAGGCTGGTAGTGTATGGTCTTTGTAAAAAATATATACACAGGTTAACCTTATGTTGTACTTGGCCCCAAGTCTAGCAGTATGTAAAACTAGCACCCCAAATAGCATCCCACAACTCCATGCTAGATGCCTAGACATAGTGATAGCAAGCCATCGAAGAAGCTCTAGGCAGCTTGTTTCGTGGTTTGATGAGTTGATTATGTAGCAGAAGGGTATTTTGACTTGTGAGGCAGGAAAATTTACGAAATAAACAAAGATCATATACGAATAGCTCATGTGGCCTATGGAGCACTCCTTTCCGTTAGCTATTATTTTAAAATTTGGATTTCTTTATCATTTTTCTCTATAGGACTAACCACAAACTGCTGGCAAGAATAATTGATACCTAAGGCGGATTATTCTCTGCTTGAATAGTTATGTGAAGATTAGCCTCGACGTGAACAATGTCCTCCACTGATTTCGAGTAAAGTATCCTCGAATTGTTATCTGGTCACGTATGCGTAGCTTCACAATAGATGAGACAGTGATGCCACAACTTTAAAATAGGATATACAGAAAATACAGATGTAGTATTATTTTGGTTCTTCACAATGCTATTCCATTCGTAGGATCTTTAGGGTACTAAAGGTCACTGTTCAGATTTATCAAGGTGATATTCATAGTATCTACTTGAAGAACCTTCGTATATGTTTTGGTTTCATTCGCATAAAATAACTTGATATAACATTCTGAAGCAGCACCAACAGCTATAATAGTCAATGGTTGTTTCCCTCACTTCAGTTGATTTCCTAGTTCTCTGCCTTCCTATGAATACAAAGTTATCCCCAACTCCCTCAATTACACTGTTATTTACCTTTTTGTGAGGGTAATTGTGCTAGCACTTCACCGCCAAAACTACTTCATATGGAATATGCATTTGTGATATTAGATGCCAATCGTTGGCAGATCTCCTATTCCAATAGAAGGCAATGTTTTATTTTCGTAAAAATTACCTCTTTTGTTTTGGTGGATACTGTGATTTTCTAGCCACCGCAGATTCCAAATCACAAGTGGCTCCAAGAGTGGTGGTATCTCTCGTTTGATGGTTGATAATTACCACTACATGTGTTGCATAGAAGCCACATCCCGGAAAAAACATTATAGAGCATCGACGTGAAATCCTTGGAAAACACCACTTTCTACAGAACATCAGTCAAGTGTGTTTCAGGCTTACCATGTGTAATGTTCTGCTAAGTGCTATTTCAGGACTGTGTACGAAGCAAGAATTTTCCCTCGTTGTTTATCGACTTTAATATAACGATCTTCACAGTTTGACTAATCTTTTGGTTAGGACTCAAGCCACAGCCGGTACCTTACACAACAGAATACAATTGGATTTATGGCTGGATCTCGTAAATTGCTTGGGAAATTCATTTCTCCGTTGAAGGTCAGATCAAATGGGAGGGTACGTCATAATTTTCAACATTTCTGGTAAATTGTCAGATCAGAGCTAGTTTTTAAGTTAAACAAAAGCTTGATCTATGTGGGTGGTTTTAATCATCCAATCTTCAAGTACTCTGAGTGCCACCAGCAGCAAACGTTGGATGGTTTTGAGTAACAGTTGATTGAGTAGTAACTGACTAAATTGAAATTTCTGTAGGATATCAGAAAGGGAAAAAAGAAAACAGAATCTATTTTTAATGGTCATAATTCGACTGAAGAATAAATGCTTGTTTTATAGAGCATCAATCTAATAACTCTTTTAAACATGCTTGTGCAAGTTGCTATCTGACGCATTTGGTAAACTAGGCGGACCACAGTTCCATTATATCGGCTGTTTTGACTGATGACAACTCAACTATGACCATCGAAGATGAAACTGAACAGATTGGTCTGTTCAGCATAGATCCTGGCTTGGAACCATTCAAAGATCACTTCAGACACCGATTGAAAAGATATGTGGATCAGAAAAAGCTCATTGAGAAATATGAAGGAAGCCTTGAGGAATTTGCACAAGGTGTGTCTCTACATCAGCAATGCAAGTTTAAAAGTTACTTCATCAGCTGAATGCAAAATGAATTCTCCTTAAAACCAACTGAACATTTTATTGCCTAAGTGGATGTTTTGGTTATCATTTCTGTTGAAACTAGATTTCTCTTTCTATCTATAGTTGGATTTCCTCTTGTTTATCGACCTTTCGATTTGGTCACTAGTTCGTTGTTGAGTACATACCTCAATATCAATTGGTTTTTTCTTGCAGGTTATTTGAAATTCGGTTTTTACAGAGAAGAAGATGGCATAGTGTATCGTGAGTGGGCCCCTGCAGCTCAGTAAGATCTCCAGCTGACATCTACAAAAGTTATCATGTATACTTCTTGTTTTCAATCCGAGTGTTGACATTGAAGTTGACTTTCTAATGGTGTAGGGAAGCACAAGTTGTTGGGGATTTCAATGGATGGAATGGTTCCAACCACTGCATGGAAAAGAATGAATTTGGAGTTTGGAGTATCAAGATTCCTGATTCCGGTGGAAATCCTGCCATCCCTCACAATTCTCTTGTCAAGTTCCGATACAAACATGGTGATGGAATTTGGGTTGATCGAATTCCAGCTTGGATAAAGTATGCTACTGTGGACCCTACAAAATTCGGGGCGCCATATGATGGAGTTTACTGGGATCCACCACCCTTGGAAAGGTAATACTGAATCTTTAGTGTTTGTGGGGACATTTTCTTTTGAAAGGAGCCAAATTAAGGGGTTTATAATATTGCATCTCTGAATTTTCAGCTGTCCACTTCTTAGCACTACGATAAAAATTGGTGGAATATTTATATTTTGGACCAAAAGACAAGAAAATTTGGAGCTGATTTAACTCATGCTTTCATCAACTCAGGTACCAATTTAAATTTCCTCGCCCTCCAAAACCCAAGGCCCCAAGGATATACGAAGCTCATGTAGGGATGAGCGGCTCAGAACCTCGTATTAACTCATACAGAGAGTTTGCGGATGATATTTTGCCCCGTATTCAAGCAAATAACTACAACACTATCCAGTTGATGGCCGTAATGGAGCATTCCTACTATGGGTCATTTGGGTATCACGTTACAAACTTCTTTGCTGTCAGCAGTAGGTCAGGAACCCCTGAGGACCTCAAGTATCTGATTGATAAAGCCCATAGCCTAGGTTTGCAGGTCTTTATGGATGTTGTTCATAGCCATGCAAGTAAGAATGTCACCGATGGCCTCAATGGATTTGATGTTGGCCAAAGCTCCCAAGATTCTTATTTCCACACGGGGGATCATGGCTACCATAAGCTATGGGATAGTAGACTTTTTAACTATGCTAATTGGGAAGTTCTGCGTTTTCTTCTATCTAACTTGAGGTGGTGGATGGATGAGTACAAATTTGATGGGTTTCGTTTCGATGGAGTTACATCAATGTTGTATCATCATCATGGAATCAACATGACATTCACGGGGAATTATAATGATTATTTTAGCGAGGAAACGGATGTTGACGCCATGGTTTTTTTGATGTTGGCCACTTGTTTGATTCATAATGTCTTGCCGGATGCAACTGTGGTAGCAGAAGATGTTTCTGGTATGCCTGGACTTGGTAGGCCAGTCTCTGAGGGGGGAATTGGCTTTAACTACCGCTTGGCAATGGGTATTCCTGACAAGTGGATTGATTACGTAAAGAACAAGAGTGATCAAGAATGGTCAATGCAGGAGATATCATGGAGTTTGACAAATAGGAGATATACTGAGAAGTGTATAGCTTATGCTGAGAGTCATGACCAGGTATGACATTTTCTGTTTTTTATGAAGTTTACATCTTGAGAATCTTTGGAATGGTTTCCACCTCTTGGACTTTTAAATTAATTTGGTATTACAACTCAGTTGCCAACTTCCCATGTGGAAAATGTGACAGAAAGATTCTCTCCTTTGCGCAATCCTGACATTGTACCATTGATTACTTACCTTGATCTTTTGACTAGGTCAATCGCATCGTTGGCTTTTCTCATCTCTCCTTTGCACAATCCTGACATTGTACCATTGATTACTCCTTGATCTTTTGACTAGGTCAATCGCATCATTGGCTTTTCTCATTTCGTCCCCTATTTTTCGGTTTACTGCAATGTTGTGTAGGCCATTGTGGGTGACAAGACTATTGCATTTCTCCTAATGGATAAAGAAATGTATACTGGCATGTCTTGTTTGGTGGATGCTTCTCCCACTGTTGAGCGAGGGGTAGCGCTTCACAAGGTATGTTATGGTTTTGTAAAATGTGGTTCTTCTAACAGTATCTCTGTTCATGTTCTGGGCATCAATGGGTTTCTAATATAAAATTTTGTTGGCAACCTTTTATTCCAGATGATTCATTTTCTAACAATGGCATTAGGAGGAGAAGGCTATCTCAATTTCATGGGGAATGAGGTAAATTGCAGTCCCCACCATCACCTGCCAAACTTATGGATTTAGCGCTTGTCAAGACTCAGATATTGTCTGAAATAATAATGTAGCTTCCCATCAGGATTTTAATTTCAAGGGCTTTCATCAAATTCATTATTAACGGATGAACTTCTGCCCATAAAAAGGTTTGAGGGTTGGCTTTATTAGACCTTGTTCAAAGTTGAAAACATTTAAATGAACAAGCTCACACCCTCTGCTGAGTCTGTTAATCATAAATCTGTTTTTAGGAACATAATTCTTGATTGATGCTGACACATAAATACGTAATTTTACACCATATCCACCAAGTTTATTTTTTAATGTTCATATTATGCTTCTCTGTCATGAATGCTGATTGTAGTTTGGCCATCCTGAGTGGATTGACTTCCCAAGAGAGGGCAATGGTTGGAGTTATGACAAATGCAGGCGTCAATGGGACCTAGTGGATTCAGATCATTTGAGATACAAGGTTACATTTAATTCATTATTGTTTCAGTATCAGCATCTTTGTTCCGCTGCTTTAATACAGTACTTGGTTTTGGACATCGAATGGCAACCTTCGTCCAACTCATCTCCTCTTGCAATTGATGTCCTTTCAGAATAAAGCAATATAAAATTTGTTATGGCCACATTGTTGGCTTTCAAAGACCATAGCTTGAATTTTTGTGGACTTGACTCCTCATTCCATTTAAAATTTGCAGTGTGAAATTGATATGTCCATTTTTGTAACTTCCAGTCTTCCCTGTGTATGATAATCTCATTTGTGAGTGCAGATTTGTTTTTCTTCTTTGGCTTCTGGTAATTGAACTCTATTAAATTTCTCATTTCTTGTGATTGAAATTGTGCAGTTCATGAATGCATTCAATAGAGCTATGAACGCGCTTGATGAGAAATATTCCTTCATTGCATCAACAAAACAGATTGTTAGCAGCACAAGTGAGGATGACAAGGTACAGACTACAGATGCTCCTGGGTAAATAAAAGTTTCTTTTCCACCCGTGAGTTGGGACATCCAGAATGTTATTTCTGGGATCTTGGTACAAGTTTTTATGTATATGGTTGCATATGTGAGCTAGAGTAATGGTGGTCCTGGTGCTATGAAGCTGGTCAAATCTTCTTTCGTCTCCGCATTTTCATGATTGTTAGTTGTTTGGTTTCTACGAGGAACTACAGTATCATTCAAATTGCTTAAATTTCGCCTCATTAACATTTGGTGGTCATTTTGTTTCACCTTCAGGTTATTGTATTTGAACGTGGAGATCTAGTTTTTGTGTTCAACTTTCATCCGGAGAATACCTATGATGGGTATGTATGAAGAGATTCACGATATTTGCTTCTTTGTATGTGATGTGAATGTGGTTTACATAGCATGAATGAAAGAATTGAATTTGTGGAATTAAAATTGGAACATTTTTACTCAAGCCTTGTAATATCATAATGATGATGTCAACTTCATAGTGATGGGATTTTTATAATTCTTCTTTTGATCCATATGGTCTGACACATACAGGTACAAAGTTGGGTGTGACTTGCCTGGGAAATATAGGGTTGCTCTGGACAGTGATGCTCTAGAGTTTGGCGGACATGGAAGGGTAAGGGCCCTTTTCAGTTTTGTTTTTTAATTGTTTTCATGTTATTTCTGGGCATCCAATTGCCGCCTGCGTTCATGCTGTCTTTGTATACTACATCCACTCCAAAGATGTTATGGGTATGGGCTGATCTGTATAAGAACCTCCACATGGAACTCATAATTATGCTTCCAAAAGATGTAGTTGGAACTTCTATTGTGCTAAAAGTGTTAGTACTGCGATTCGATCATCTATTGTATGATTTATGATTCAAGGCTCTGAGTAAGATGGTAGACTTTGGTTACAGGTTTCAGACATTAAAAATTAACTCTATTTGCCTTAATGACCAACTTTGAAACAACTTTGTCCATTTGTATTTCCTTCTTATTAACGTGAAGATCTCACTTGTTGGCCACTTCAGCTCTCGTTGGTCAGAAATGTGTTGCACCCTTAATGGGTTTGTTAATGAAAAATCAATTCCATCACCTATGACGCATGTCTGATGATATAATGGATATCTTTGTTTTGCAGGTGGGCCATGACGTCGACCATTTCACATCCCCTGAAGGAATACCAGGAGTGCCTGAAACAAACTTTAACAACCGTCCCAACTCCTTCAAAGTACTCTCACCAGCACGCACTTGTGTGGTATGACTGTCTCTTTTGGTCCTTTCTGTTTCTACTCATGATGATGATGTCGAAGGCTAAAGTTTCCTTCTTTTTGTGTAAAGGTTTACCACAGAGTTGAAGAAGGGTTGGAAAAAACTGATGAGAGCGATATGGCAAGTGTCAGTGAGTCAGCTGCCGCAGATGTTACAGCCAGGGATGAGAGAGTTGAAGAGTCAGCTCCTGATGACAATTTTGCTGCTGATCCAAGTTGAGGCAGAAGATTTAGAAGTGGAAGTGACAGGAGAAGGCACAATGGATGATTGATAACATCCCGTTACTTCATATTTTCATTCGAATTGATCTAAAAATGCAGTCGACTCCTGTGTACATATTGCAGTGCGAGTAACTAAGTCAAAAGGACCTGTCACGGCATATAATCGCAACAGTACCGATAGTTTTGGTGTGTACCTTGTATAGTGAGAGTGAGTCACGTTCCGGCTTTGTACATAATGGAAACTATTGGAGAATGTTGCTACTGCCATATGCTATCTTTTCCAGAAGGATCGAGTTTCATGTTTTGCTATTGCGGCACCTTATAATTCTTCTTTCTGGAGTTTGTACTGTTTCTATCAAGTTTTGTTCAATGGACTAGGATAACAGGAGCAAAAACGCATGAAACTGGCATAATTCAATAGAAAAAAAAAAAAAAACTGATCCCACAGCTGCGACTTGCAGGTGTCTTTACTAGGGCAGAATAAAAACACATGAAACTGACTATATTCATAATTCAACTGAACCCACAGTTGCGACTTTTGAGTGTCTTTACCGGAGCAGAATAAAAATGCGTGAAACTGACTATATTCCCAGCACAGCAGAACAAAATGGAAACTCTAACTCACACGTGTCCAATCTGTTAAGACTCAACATTGGTGTAAAGCGTCAAATTAAAGATGAAAATACAATAACCGAACCCGTAAACTCTACATAACTCAACTAAACCTACATTAGCGAGTGTCTTTAACAGAGCACAATAAGCACATATAAAACAGACTATATTCAAAGCACAGCAGAACAAAATGGGAAACAGGAAGGGAGAAACTATAAAATCTCAGAGAAAATAACAAGCATATAGAGTCGTGTTCCCATGAGCAAGGTTGTTTATCTATTGGTGAACCATTTTTGCCGAGAAAATATTAAAGAAAAAGATTTGTCACATTACAAGTAACTCATTTCTGAATTGTAGTGGAATTATGATTCCTCGAGTGACTTCTTGATAATTTTGTGAACAAAACTCTGGTGGCAAGCCCTTTCGCACTTGCAGAATGAGAGGATATCATCAGTGAGAATTGGTATGGAATATGCTTCTTGAGTCCCCTGCATGCAGCCACAACACCCTGCTCCCCCTATGGTTTCTGTAACTTCAACAGTACTAGTACAGTACACAAGCAACCATATCACCAATCTATTATGTTTTCACATAGACCTCATAGATTTTTTTTAGCTACTCCATATCCATATTGCATAATTGTGGAACCTGGTAAAACTACGGATTGGATAGTAATTCAGCAAGTTAGCCAACCAATTATGCTACAAGAAGGAATCACGAGATACGTGGACAGTTTGTCATCCTGAAAAACACATGCTTTGGTTATGGATGGTGTCATTAGGGAGAATCTGGATGTGGCAACAATTCTGAAGTCAGGTAAGCACAGGTATCATGTATGTCGACCAATTTGCTCTAATGAAGTAGGGTGGCTTGATGCTCCAAACTTGCAGTTGTGGAGGTTGCTTACTAGTGACATTTAATTTCTCGTGGAGCCATAGTCCACTGCTTCACCAATTTTCCAATTTTCACCTATCACATTGTATCAAGGGAAAAAATTATTTACAAAGAAAAACAGATCAAATCGAGTATGCACCAAGAAAAAGAATAAATGAATTATTATTGTAAAATGCTGAAATAAAAATGAAGTAATTCCTTAGAGTACTTCCATCTAAATGTTTTGGAGATGTATGCAAAGAACAAGTGCAGACACAACCATGCCAATGTCACAGCGTCCAACCACACTTCCTTGGGAAGGCTTTTATTGTAATGGAAAGAAAGGCTCTCTAAGGTAAGAAACAACAGACAAATTGAATGGACCACATCAGATGGTTTTCGAGTTCAAACAAAAAGTGCACAAGGAAAGGATAAAAGAATAACGCAAGACCTAATAGGACAAACCTTATGGAGCGCTAAACGAACTTTCACTTGATCAAGTTCATCATCCTTAGCCGGTTGGAATTGAGCATTTCCACCTGAGCAATGTAGAGAATGTTGGAAGCAACCTGCCATTGGAGAAAGCAAGCTAACTGGATTAATATGTATGTCACTATATTTTTCTTGTCAGGACAGGTTGAACAAGATAAGACAAAGAGAAGCATAACAGAACCAAGTTTTGGCATTCTGTCTTCCAATCAATATATGGATCTCGTCATATGATATATGCCACACCATTATTCTGGACGAAAAATGAAAATTATGTATGGTATGACGTAAACATCTTGGGATGTGCTAGATAATGGTTGAAATGGCGGGAGATGCAAGGAAAAATGCTATCATATTCTTTGGTCTATCCCTCTTCTTGTTAATCTTTCCACCTCAAACCAATAAAGTCAGACAATCTCTGCACTCTGCCACACCACAGTGACCTAATTAACTATCTCACCATTGAACATAGCCACAAGAACAAAAGAATAATGTAATAATCCTTTTTCAAGCGTGTAAATTAATGTATAGGCACACCCAACGGATGGTCTAATTATTTAAAGTACTCTTCAAATACCATTTGGCAGTACTACTTCAATGATGGCACCCAGATGCAAGGCACAATCAACAAAAAAAAAGGAAACTTCAAGCGGAGTCTTTGATACTACGCAGAGCATGGAGTCTAGTCTAAAGTTTGCCAAACCAAGATAAATTCAGTCATTGGGAATGGCCTAGCTGCAAAAATTACCGATGCTCGAAAAGGCGTCTGTTGCTTGCAAATGCCAACAGCATCTTAACAGTTAACATTGCTCATACACTCTTCAAACTTAAGCCCAATAGTTCCAAGGCAACAATGCAAACAATTTTACTTATGAAAACATACAGTTTAGAGGAAGTACGAAAAAATGGGGTTTGTTCCTCCCACGGAATATAGAGCAAAGCTTATAATGCGTGTATAACTTCCCGAATCTGTAAAATTCCATAAGAAAACCTTCAACGAATCCCAACATGACGACCTCAACGATTTAAAAACCCTGACAAACAATCATAAGAAATTATGCGTGTGTGTGTAAGCTTGAGTGCATAGCACCATGTCAACTATGTAAGGGTATGATTGCCTATTCGCCCATACCATGCCCTGGTATCCATTTTCACAATTTCCTTTTACCTTTTACACCTCTTTTTGTTTTTGTTTTTGTTCATGTGAATTTACAACAACAGCCTTTCATGGAGGAAATACTATTTACTAAGCAGTAGTAATGCTATAGTTCCTCATGAATAAAGACAAAAAAAGAATGTGAAAATCACTACACGTCTTTACGTTTACTTGCATACACTTGTAATTATGCGAAAAAAGCAAACGTTATCGTTTCTTGTAAATGTGTATGTGCGAGCAAACACCATTGAATTGGCCTAGCAGAGATTGGCAAAGATCGATGGTGTCTGAGTTCACATGACCACATCACACAACATTTAAGCAACGGAACAAAGAAAGCTAACTTATGAACTCATGAATCCCCTAGGCAATCCAAAGTTCCTAACATGCCAAACCTTCCCAAGATGAAGAACCACATGGCTCAAAAACTTCCAGAAATGATCAAACCTCGTATTGCATTTCAAGCCAAGTACAAACCGGGGTCAAACTAAAATTAACTTGGGATGTTTCGAGCGTTCTCCTTTATGTCCCTAACTATAAGAAGCAGCAAAACACAAATCCCAGTAAAACTAGACTCTAAGAAGCAGCAAAAACACAAATCCCAGTAAAACTAGGCGCTTTACTATTTTGTTAAGAAAAATCATATCACAAGAACATCAAGAGACAAAAATTATAAAAAAACATATAACCAGCGACGGAGCTGCATAAATGATAGCTTTTCTGGAACAGTCATTCAGGTGGAAACAACGTTAACAACTAGTACTAGTGTATGGCCCAGCAAAAATTCGGGGCATTTTCTCAAAAAGTAAATCAGTTTATTGGATCTCTTATGCTACAAATTAACTTGGTAATTCATCAAGAATGTTAAGTCGACACTCACAAAGGTTCAGCAGAGATGCTTTTCCGGCTCGTGGCGACGGTTGAATTGGTCGGAGATGATCTTCCCCATCGTGGGCGGGTCGGCTGGATATTTCGGGGCGGATAGAACGAAGCCGGTCCGGGACTTATTGAGACATCGCATCTCCAACACGGGAGTTTATCAAAACGACGCCGGTCGGAATGCATAGACACTTCGCAGGTTGACCATGAGAAGTTTCTCAAAACACAACTGCTACGGTAATTGATAAATTGTAAACTCATTTCTGGCTTATTTCTTGATCAGAGAACTCTTCATTTTATAGATCTTGTCAAAGGGGATAAACCAAGGTAATGATCACGGCAATCAAACACCGATTCATACATAATCGGGGATGATCGGTGTGGTTTTTTTCTAAGGAAAATGGATTTGTCCACATTAGATTAAACCCATACATGCGAGGTTGCTTACAATGATGATTCTAGCGGGGTAATTGATAAATTGTGAACTCATTCCTGGCTTATTTCTTGATCGGAACTCTTCAATTTGTAGATCTTGTCAAGAAGATAAATCATGCTAATGATCATGGTAATCGAACGCTAATTAGTACATAATCGGGGATGATCAAGATGAGTTTGTTTTTTTGAAAATAGACTTGGCCACGTTGAATTATACCCATCTGATCATCGAATAAATTCACTTCGCTCGCTCGCTCGCGCGCGAGAGAGAGATTGTTCAGCAGAGCAGAGGAAGTGATGGGGCTGGTCTAAAACTGCCATTGTAAACAGGTGTCTTCTAATCTTCCATTCTAACAGGTCTCTTCTAATCTTCCATTCTTTCAGCACTAACAGCTTGTTTGGATTGAAGGATTTCAGGAGAAAAGAAAAGAAACTGAGGGAGAGGGGACTCTCTCTCACATTTGGATGATCAAAATGGTGAGAAACGGTGAGAGAAGGAGGGGAGGGTGAGAATTAGGAACCCCATAAAACCCCATTTTGTTACTCACCATATTGGCGAGATTCTGTGAGAAAAAGAGCTTCTTCTGATCTTACACCCTGCGCCGCTCCCCTCGCCGCCGCCAGACCGCCACCTCGTCGTCGTCGTGACCCATTTTACTGTTCAGGTTTGGGTTTTTGATGAATTGGGTTTTGGTTACTCGCTCCAGAGAGAGAGAGAGAAGATGTTGAGAATCAGTGGATCTGAGCTTCAAAACCAGGACTGGTTCTGTGGAGGAGAGGGAGACGACTGGAAGAAGTCGAGTGAGGGAGACAACTGGGAGGTGAAACACCAAGGTTAGTCGAGTTGCGTATAAGCTGGCCCGGAGTTATCGGACAAAAAGAACTCAGTTTCTCTCTTTGTAAAGCGGTCTAGTTTTTAGTCAGATTTCGTTGTGGGGATTTTCATATTTATCATTGATTGCTGCTTGAACCTGTGGGGATGTGGAGTTCTTGCTGTTTCAGTGTGGGTATTATTGGGACTCAAAACATGTGACACGGCTCCAAATTGAGGTTTATCCAAAATCTGGTTTGCATTATTTTAGCTGGGCTTGAAGTTGTAGAAAGCAGGATGGGTGTGCAAAATTCTACACGTATGTTGCAACAGAACGAGACACTTCAAATTTATGTCAAGTTTAATGCTGTACCATGTATTCAATTTACCAAGAAGAATTCCAAGCTTCTTTCCTTCAGTAGATAATGAAGGAAAAATACAGAGATTAACATATCGTAATTGAAGAAAAAATACGAGGAAATTGTGTTGTGAATTGTCAGATATCAGAGTTCCTCATTGATGCACATGATAAGAATTGTGAATGGAAAGGATAAGGGCATTCGGCTATGTTTGGTTTGGTGGAATGGAATGGATACATGAGATTGCAGTCGAATTACCATGATGTGCTAAAGAACCATTCTCATTCCTGTGCATCCTCAATATACTCTTTTTTTGTAACACATATGGGTGTGCAAGAGCAGATTTTGCTGTGCCGATAGAGGATTAAGGCTTTACATAGAATGGGTTGCACAGCAGACCAGGAAGCCATAAAGAACTAAGATGATCAGATGGTTGTGTTCTTCTTGAAAAAGTGTGTTTTTTATCCTCTTTTTTTTTTTCAAGCTTTTAAACTCATGTCATGTGGTCAGAAGTGTGCATTTCTAATCTCCAAAATACATTTATACAATATATAGTGATGATTTTTGCAGGTGTGTCCAAATCATAAGTATCTCAAGCAGAAGGAAAGTTTATGCTTAAATGTTGTTTTAGTTCCGGTCTTCAGAAGAACAAGATGAAATAAGGATCTAGTTGGTTTGGAATTGAGTGAGGGTGGTTGATTGTTCTACCACGACTTCAATGTTATGTTGTTTGCCTGTTTGGCATTGTGGTTTGCTGGGACAGCGAGCTTCTTTTATCCAGTCATTCTATTTTGGCGTCTGCCGTATATAAGAAGTTGGAACCCAGATCACTAAGACCTAGTGGAATTGTACGCCTTTTTTCATATGTCTCGAGTGGTGTTGTTTTTATTACTGCATGCTAAGAATTTGACCACACGCCTCTTTTTAATAGATAATTTCTGGCTCACAAAATTTATTCTTCCCCGGTAGGGGATGTTGATTTTGAAATGATACTAATTGATGACTGAAGTCCTGATGGAACTATAGTCGATGATCAATTATTTTACTCGTTCTTGGCTTGTAAACACCCTTAATTGGTCCTTTATAAACGCAGCTGTTGAGAGCTAGATCTAAGAAACTCGAACGATGTAATGTATATAAGCTCTTCTTTTTGCAATGAAAATGATAAGTGCAATCCACTCCTGTGTACATATTGCAGTGCGAGTAACTAGTCAAAAGGACCTGTCATGGCATATAATCACGACAGTACCAATAGTTTTAGAGATCTGTCCGAGGATCTTTTGTTTGTACAAGGTTCCAGTTTTGTACATAATGGAAACTATTGCAGAATGTTGCTACTGCCATATGCCATCTTTCTATCAAGTTTTGTTCAATGGACTAGGATAACAGGGGCAAAAATGCATGAAACTGACATGATTCCACTGGACCCACAGTTGCAACTTGCGAGTGTCTTTACTAGAGCAAAATAAAAATGCATGAGATTGACTATATTCACAGCACAGCAGAACAAAATGGAAATACTACCTCACACGTGTCCTCTGTTAGACTCTACGCTGGTGTAAAGCGTCAAATTAAAGATGAGAAGAAAATAACAGAACCCCTAAACTCTAGATAACTCAAATACTCAACTAAACCTACAATAGCAAGTTTGTCTTTACCAGAGCGTGATAAACACACATAAAGCAGAATATATTCAAAGCACAGCAGAACAAAACGGGAAACAGGAAGGGAGAAACTATAAAATTTCAGAGAAAATAACAAGCGTATAGAGTCATGTTCCCAGGAGCAAGGTTGTTTATCTATTGGTGAACCATTTTTCGCTGAGAAAATATTACTAAAGAAAAAGATTGTCACATTACAAGTAACTCATTTCTGAAAGTGGTATGATTCCTCGAGTGACTTGATGATTTTGTGAACAAAACTCTGGTGGCAAGCCCTTTCACACTTGCAGAATGAGAGGATATCATTAGTGAGAATTGGTCTGGAATATGCTTCTCGAGTCCCCTGAATGCAGCCCCAACCCTGCTCCTCCTATGGTTTCTCTAACTTCAACAGTACAGTACACAAGCAACCATATCTATTATGTTTTCACATAGACCTCATAGATTTTTTTTAGCTACTCCATATCCAGTATTGCATAATTGTGGAACCTGGTTGAACTACAGATTGGATGGTAATTCAAGCAAGTTAACCAACCAATTATGCTACAAGAAGGAATCATGAGATACATGTGAACAGTTTGTCGTTCTGAAAAACGCAAGCTTTGGTTATGGATGGTGTCATTCTGGAGAATCTGGACGTGGCAACAATTCCAAAGTCAGGTAAGCACAGGTAAATTGTCTGTCAACCAATTTGCTCTGACAAAGTAGGGTCGCTTGATGCTCCAAACTTGCAGTTGTGGAGGTTGCTTACTGACATTTCATTTCTCGTGAAGCTATAGTCCACTGCTTCACCAATTTTCTATGTTTCACCTATCACATTGTATCAAGGGAAAAAATTATTTAGAAAGAAAAACAGATCAAATCAAGTATGCGCCAAGGAAAGAATAAATGAATTATTACTGTAAAATGCTGTAATAGAAATTAAGTAATTACTTAGAGTACTTCCATCTAAATGTTTTGGAGATGTATGCAAAGAAGAAGTGCAGACGCAACCATGCCTATGTCACAGCATCCAACCACACTTCCTCGGGAAGGCTTTTCATTGTAATGGAAAGAAAGGCTCTCTAAGGTAAGAACAAAAGACAAATTGAATGGACCACATCAGATGGTTTTCGAGTTCAAACAAAAAGTGCGCTAATAGGACAAACCTTATGGAGTGCACTAAACGAACTTTCACTTGATGAAGTTCATCATCCTTAGTCGGTTGGAATTGAGCATTTTCCACCTGAGCATGCAGAGAATGTTGGAAGCAAATGGCAGAGAAAGCAAGCTAACTGGATTAATATGTATGTCACTATGAAATTATGCTTATGTGTGTAAGCTTGAGTGCATAGTACCATATATATCAACTATGCAAGGGTATGATTTGTCTATACGTCCATACCATGCCCTAGTATACAATTTCCTTTTACCTTTTACATTTCTTTTTGTTTTAGTTCATGTGAATTTACAACAGCAGTCTCTCATGGAGGAAATATTTACTGAGCGAAAGTACAATGCTATAGGTCCCCATGAATAAAGACAAAAAAGAACGTGAAAATCACTACACTTCTTTACCTTTACTGACATACACTAGTGATAATGCAAAATTAACACGTTATTGTTTCTTGTAAATATGTATGTGCGAGCAAACACCATTGAATTGGCCTAGCAGAGATTGGCAAAGATCGATGGTGTCTGAGTCCACACGACCACATCACACAACATTTAAGCAATGAAACACAGAAAGCTAACTTTATGAACTCATGAATCCCCTTGGCAATCCGAAGTTCCTGACATGCCAAAACTTCCTGAGATGAAGAACCACATGGTTCAAAAACTTCAAGAAATTATCAAACCTTGCATTGCATCTCAAGCCCAGTAATAACCGGGGTTAAACTAAAATTAACTTGGGATGTTTCAAGCGTTCTCCTATATGTCCCTAACTCTTAGAAGAAGCAAAAACACAAAATATCCGGGTAAAATTAGACGCTTCACAATTGCTACGAAAAATCATATCGCGAGAACATTAAGAGACAAAAATATAATAACAAATAAACACCGACGGAGCTGCATAAATGATAGCTTTTCTGGAACAGTCATTCAGGTGGAAACAATGTTAACAACTAGTGTATGACACAGCAATGACAACTATAAAGTAGGAAAATAAACAAAATTGAGGAAATTATTCACAGAAAGCAAAGCACTTTATTGGACCTCTTATGCTACAAATTAACTTGGTAATTCATCAAGAATGTTAAGGTCGACACTCACAAGGTTGAGCAGAGATGCTTTTCCGGCGCGTGGCGACGGTTGAATTGGTCTGAGATGACCTTCCCCACCGGGGGGCGAGTCGGCTGGATATGTCGGGGGGCGAATAGAACGAAGCCGGTCCGGGACTTATTGAGACATCGCATCTCCAACACGGGAGTTTATCAAAACGACGCTGGTCTGAATTCATAGACACTGCGCAGGTTGACCATGAGAAGTTTCTCAAAACACGTAATTGATAAATTGTGAACTCATTCCTGGCATATTTCTTTGATCGGAACTCTTCAATTTGTAGAAATTATCAAGAAGATAAACCATGGTAATGTTCACGGCAATCGAACACTAATTCATACATAATCGGGGATGATTGGTGTGAGTTTTTTATTACTAAAATGGATTTGTCCACATTGGATTAAACTCATACCTGCGAGTTTACTCATAATACAGATTCCAGCGGGTAATTGATAAATTGTGGACTTATTCCCGGCTTATTTCTTGATCGGAGCTCTTCAAGTTGTAGATCTTATCAAGAGGATTAATCATGTTCATGGTCACAGTAATCGAACTCTAATTAGTAGATAATCCGGGATGATCAAGGTGAGTTTGTTTTTTTTAAAATAGACTTGGCCACATTCTATTACACCCATCTTATTATCGAACAATTTCACTTCGCTCGCGAGCGAGCGAGCGAGAGAGAGAGAGAGATTGTTCAGCAGAGCTGTGGTGGGCACGGCTCGGTGGAACGACCCTGGTGCCTCGATTCGATGAATTGGTCCGGTAGTGTGGCGGACGTGGCTCGGTGAAGGGACCCTACTGGGGGCCACTTGACCGCTGAGTTCAACCTATGGACATGTTGTCCTGGTGGGTCGGTGGAGAGAAGTACGGTGTGATCTCGCCGAACCATATCTGCCGAGGGGTTCTGTTCCAGGAAAGCTTCTGCTGCGTATACAAGTCGTTGAGTCCGGTTCGGCTAAGCACCACCGAACCGATTAATGGATGCAATAAACTCAAGGGGAGCCGGACTGATAGGTTCGGCGGGCGGCCTACCACCGAACCATATCTCCTTCCTGACTTATGGAGGAGGTCAAGAGGGGAGTTTGTTGAATTAAAAACGTGTCATTTATCCCAATATGGTAGGAGCGGACCGTTAGGGATCTGGCGAGCCTAACTTCACGGGATTGGATTTGGATGCCGTGGTGGGCGAACCAATCACCGTCTTGGCGTAGGAGTAAACGTGGTTTGAAGCACCGCTTAACCCGCTTTATAAAAGGAGTGTTGGTCGAGAAATAAGGTCGTGAAGCCCCGGACCTCAAACCACAGTCATTATTCTCTCCTTTCACGCCTTGGTAGATGCGTCAGTGCTATCCGGACCACCACGTTCGGGTTTGAAAACGCGTTCAGCTACTTGTGCAGAGTTCCACCAAGATCCAGCCACCTAGCCACCTTAGCACGAGAGGTTCGACCGGAGAAATGCACGGCACCTGATTGGCGACTCTGTGAGGACCTCTTTGAACTCATCTAGTGGTGTTACTTCTTCCCCAAACCTCAAAACTTCAACAGTCCTGAAGATGGCTTTCGCGGACGGACGACTTGGTTTGACCCATTTCGATCCAAACTTCGCGGCTAATCCCTCCCCAACGACTCAGTGCGGATGGACTGAAATTTGTGGCGGGTTCACCTCGAGAGGACCTGATGGCACGGCCATGATGGGATCGACCGTATGGAACAAGTACCCGACCTGCGGGCACGGCGTCGTTCTACATCGACGGAGTCCACGCGCACGGCAGCAAGCCTTGGGAGCTCACCGCTCTCCGAGCTCCCGGTGAAGCATGGCGGAGGAGCTGCCGCGACTAGGCAGGTGCAGCAGTGCAACACAGCAGCGGATTACCTCGCCGCCGGCCGGGTCGGATCGACGCCGAAGGAGGAATGTGGCTCGTCATACACAGACCCGATACGGCCAGGGCCTCTGCCTTCACGAGGCTCGCCAGACGAATCCCACCGGAGTCATCACGGAAATAGCCAAAGATCGACATGGCCTTGCCGGCCAAACTCCACCGGAGGAATGACCCGAGGTCGCTGGGACGTCGAGTGGTAGGACAAGATCGCAGGGGCGAACGCCATCTGCGATAAGGCCTCGGCACGGTGACCGAAGGCATAATACAGGAATCTCCACTCACCGCTCCGCAGAGGTAGGATCACCAAGCGCCGTGCCGAGTCAAAGTCTGTGGCGAGAAAGCGAAACAATGGAAGGAGCCCGCTTCGCGGCATCTGGCGGCCGGGCACTCGCCACGCCCGAACCCGGACGACACTTCGAAGCACTCGATCGTAATCCACGAGGGCGATCACCGAGGTATTGTGGCGGCTGCTCGCTACGGAGGACAGCCAGGGCTGCTCCCGAGGAAAGATCGAGGTTAATGATGGGCGGCCGTCACGTTAGTGAATACTCAGGGCGAGAGAACCACACCAGGCGATGCAACCGCCCAAGGCAGCGTCTGGGTCCAAGAAGCGGAGATCCCGAGCGTCGACGGCCGGGGGCTCCGCATGCCGTTGTCGGATAAGCGCTCGAGGGCCGCCGAAGAAACGCGGCTCATACTGTCGGTGGTCAATGCGCCGAACCTAAGAGAAACGGCGGTAGAAAAAGGGGGGTCGCCTTTCTCTAAGGCCATAGCAGAAGAAGTTCCCCCCCCCAATTTCAAGGTCCCAAAGTTCAGCATGTACAATGCAAAGTCAGATGCTCCGACCCATTATGGCCGCACTCTGTGGATTGAGCGAGGCAGTGATGTGCCGAACTTTCTCCTTGAGTCTGCCTGACACCGCCATGTTGTGGTACACGCAGCTCAAACCAGGATCGATCAACAGCTTCGGCGAACTGGAGCGCTCGTTCACCGCCCGGTTTGTAGCTAGCAACAGGCGGCCGAAGACGGTGGAAGCCTTGACGGACCTTCGGCGAAAGGTTGGAGAATCCTTGAAGGACTACTCCGAACGCTTTTATACAATTTGGTTGAAAATTGTGACCAGCAGACAGCGGCTACGTCGTTCAAACGTGGCCTGGACAGAAACTCCGATCTCTCCAAAGAACTAATGCTTCGGCCACCGAACGACATGTCGGACTTAATGCAAACCGTCGCCCGGTATATTGAATTGGAGGAGTACAGTGAGGGCTCCGATGTCGCAACCAGCAAAGCAGGCGGTAAAAAAGCAAGTCAATGTGGTGGCCAGGAAAGCTGCCGGGGCTGGTGGAAACTGAGGAGGCGGCAAGACAAGGGACCGGCCACCGAGCGACGCGCGGGACCACCTTGCCATCACCACTTACTTCAAAGAGCCGATCTTCCGTGTGCTCCGAGAATGAGGGAGGCTTCCTGGCAACAGGAGCGGCAGAGAAGTTGGGGACTGCAGACGGGCGCGAGCGAACCAGCTGGTGTACTGTTCATTTCACAACGAGCAGGGTCACTACACGACGGCTTGCCAGCCGTTTAAACTTTACCTGGAAGAGCTGGTCCAACAAGGGAGAATGGATCGGTGGATTGATCGGACGAAGTCACCCAATGCAGGTATTCAGCCGAGGGCTCAGATTTTGGACGGCGTGGTGCAGTGCATCCACGGACCGATGGATCCGAGCCGGGCCGGCAGGCTCCATGAAGAATTGTGCCACGTGTCACGCGAGGTGATGGTGGTACAGCCGTCTTTGAAGCGCAAGATGGAGGATCGTAATACGTGGGAGATCACGTTCACCGAGCGAGACTTGGAAGAGGTGTCACCGATGCCTTGGTCATATCGTTACCGTTTCGGCGGAAGTTAGTCCGCCGAGTGCTGATCGATCAAGGGAGTTCGGCGGAGATTCTCTACTTCTCGGCGTTCAAAGCCCTTGGCCTCTCGGAGGAGCGGTTGTCCCCGGTGGACGCTCCTCTCGTTGGCTTCACAGGGATTCCAGTCTTCCCCCTTGGCAAAGTGGTGCTTCCTGTCTACGCCGGCTCGATGCAACTAGACGTGGACTTTATTGTGGTGAACTCGCCGAGCCTCCCTAGCGCCATCCTCGCCGTAGCGGTTACACGGCATGAAGAGGCGTGGCCTCGGCGCTCCATCGTGTAATACGTTTATTGGCAAATCGGGCGGCGGGGAGACCATCGAGGGACGGATGGCCTCCGAAGTGCTTTGTTAACTCGTCCGCGAACAGCAGCAAGGCAAAGAGGTTCAATGGATTGAAGTCCCGAGTTCTAGCAAGCCCGGTGAAGCTATGAAGGAGGAACTGCAGGGGCCAGACGAAATTGGAAGACCGGCTGTTGATAGGGCCGTGGAGGAACTCGTTCGGGTACCAATTAACGAGGATGGAACCCGGTTCTTTTTGGTTGGCTCGGAGCTGAATGCAGCCGAACGTGATGAATTGGTCCACTTCCTCAAGGAGAATGTGGAGGTATTTGCTTGGACTCCCTACGAGATGCCGGGCCTGAGCCCCGAGGTGATCAAGCATTCGTTGAATGTTGATCCGAGCAGAAAGCCGGTAGTGCAGAAGCCGCGCCGATCCTCGGCGGCACACGCGGACGCCGTTAACGAAGAGGTCGATAGGCTCATTGACGCCGGAGCAATCCGGGAGGTGCAGTACCCCACCTGGTTGGCCAATCCGGTGGTGGTGAAGAAGAAAAATGGAGCAAGTGGCGTGTGTGCATTGACTTCACCGACCTGAATGATGCATGCCCAAAGGAATGCTTCCACCCATGGATCAATCGTTAGTCGATGCCACCGGTGTATGCACGATGAGCTTTATGGATGCATATTGCTATGGATGAGAAGGACCAGGAGAAGACTGCATTCATCACGCCGAACGGAACGTTCTGCTACCGGGTGATGCCCTTCGGCCTGAAGAACGCCGGGGCAACGTTTCAGCGTATGATAGCCCTGCTGTTCAGAGGCTTGCTGGGCCGGGTGATGGAGGCCTACATCGACGACATGGTGGCAAAAAGCAAAGATGCTGTTGATCACATCCTTCACCTCGGTGAGATTTTTGGCGTGTTGAAAAGGTTCGACTTGAAGCTTAACGCCGAGAAGTGCGCGTTCGGTGTTGGATCAGGCAAGTTCCTCGGGCACTTGGTCACTCGCCGAGGCATCGAAGCAGATCCGAGTCAGATCAAAGCCATCCAGGAGATTAGGGCTCCAGCCACGGTGAAGGAGGTTCAGCGCCTCGCCGGCATGGCAGCAGCCCTTAACGTATGCCGCCATTTTTCACCCATAAAACCGGCGTAAAGAGGCTTTGATGGGCGAAGTGCGACAGGCCGCTGGACTTGAAGATCTATTTATCACAGAGCCCGCTCGTCGTAAATGCGAAAGATGGAGAAGACCTCTACCTTTATCTCGCCGTCTCGAGCATTCGGTGAGTGCCGCCTTGGTCCGGCAGCCAGGCTCTGAAGAAGGAACTGACCAGCAACCAATCTATTACATCAGCAAGTCGCTCCTACCCGCCGAGACCCGCTATTTGCCCATAGAGAGACTGGCACTTGCGTTGGTCACGGCGAAGAGGAAGCTCTTGCCGTACTTTCAGAGTTTTACCATCATAGTTGTCACGGAGTATCCGTTGAAAACAGTCCTCCGGAAGGCGGACCTATCTGATCGGCTGTGCAAGTGGTCCTTAGAAACTTCGACGTACGTTATCAACCCCGTACGGCGATCAAAGGACAGGTGCTGGCTGACTTTGTCGCCGAGTTCTCCCGAGGGGTGGATCAAAGAGAGGGCGATGAGCCAGTCACAGACGTAGGAGCAACCGAGCCTTCCACCACGCCTTGGCTGAGTCACCCAGCACATGACAAATTCATCACTAAGCGGCCTATTCCCGCTCACCGAGCCAAGATCTTCACGGGCCACGCCTGGCGGCTCCACGTAGACGGAGCATCCAACAACCGAGGGGCTGGGGCCGGGGTTGTCTTGGTGTCGCCAGACGGGACGATGCACGAACAGGCTCTCAGTCTTGGCTTCCCAGGCTGAGTATGAGGCTCTCATAGCCGGGCTTCAGTTGGCTCGGCACATGGGGGCCGAGGAAGTTCAGGTATATAGCGACTCTCAGCTGGTTGTAAATCATCTCAACGATGACTATGAGGCCAAGGATGCACGCATGAACAAGTACGTAAGCCATGTCATCGCCCTGGCTGGCTCATTCAAGAATGTGTTCTTCGATCATGTTGGGCGAGATCTCAACTCTCATGCCGATGCTTTAGCTGGGCTCGGCGCCGTCTGCGCCGAGCATGACGGGGACCGAACCATAGTCCTCGGCGAGATCCCCACTCCGAGGCTGCGCCCCACGAGGTTATGGATATCCACAGGGCTCCCGAGTTAGGTGGACCCTCATCGCTACTTGAAGGACTCTACCTACCGTCGGAAGGAGGCCAGGATCGGCCGCCAATCAGCTTCCTACGGATCCGTCCGGCCGTCTTTGCACCGCCGCTTGACTATCGGGCCCGACTCTCCGTGTGATCCATGGCGGGAGGTGCCAAGCATTCTCGAGGAGTTACACGATGGCGTGATCTTTGGTTGCCCTGCCACGCGTGGTCGATCTCGTGGTGCTCGTCTCAGGCTACCTGGTGGAAGAAAATGGTGCAAACACGGAGTTTGCAAAGCGGTGTGAATCGTGCCAAAAGCACTCGCCGTCATCAACCACCGACCACTCCCGTTGCACCGGTTTCAGCCGCCCGGCCGCTTTGCCCGATGAAATTCGATATCATTAGGAAGCTTACCAAAGCGGACGGTGGTTTCACGCGATATCATCATCGCTGATTATTATACCAAGTGGGTTGAAGCCGAGTCTTAACGGTCACGGCGGCCGATGTGGAAAGTTTCCTTTGAAGCACATATTCACCAGGTTCGGAGTACCATATGCCATTGTGTGACAATGGAACCCGGTGGTGATGCTATCAAGGCCCTCATAAAGGCGAGTATTCGATGAAGAGGCGGCCTCCGTTTCTACCCTCGAAAGCAGGCGGTGAGCCGTAACAAGGCCATATCTGCCGGACTGAAGCGTCTCGACTCAAGAACAAGCGTGGCAAGTGGGCGGAGGAGCTGACGTATTGTGGGGCTATCGGACCACCCCAGCGTGAAGCGGCGGACCACCTTTACCATGGCATTAGCGCGTGAGCGTCTCCGTTCATTGTCGACGCCCGAAGCGGCGCTACTTTTGACGCGTTCAAACGAACGATGCCATGTTAGCCGCCGACGTATTGACGACCTCCGAGATAACGCCCACATTAAGTACGCGGCATACAGCAACAGCTGGCTCGGAGTTATAATAGGAATGTGCGTGTTCGGCCATTCAATGTTGATGATCTCGTCCTTCGGCAGGTTGTCCAAAAGAAGGACTTGAAGAAATTTATGCCCAAGTGGGAGGGTCCGTTCCGCGTGGCCAAGAAGGTGGGCTACAGATCCTATGAGCTTGCCGAGATGGATGGTACGGCAATACCGAACCATTGGAATGCCCAGTTACTTCGAAAGTTTTATGCTTAAGTTTTCTTTTCCCATTTTGTGTTTTGCCTCGGCTATTCATGTAAAGCCCTTGGCCAATAATATCGAATGAAATAAAGTTTGGTTTGTTCCACCTCGGTGGGCTCGACTTATCTCAAGTCCTCAATAAGACCTGAAGGGCGCCGAGGCAAATATTCCCGGTTCCCGTTCGGCAATATGGGACATGCATTTTCCTGAAGGGAGCATGCCCAGCGAATGCCGCTCCTTTGCTCCGGCAGAGTCATGCTCGGCTGCATGATTCACCCGAAGCAGGGGCTAGGCACGGCAAGCTGGGGCTGAATAAACAAGACAAACTATGTGCATGAAGTGCAATACATGGAACACAGACTAATATGCATAAAGTGTAGAAATTTGGAAGTACTTCGAACAAATTTTTCATTCGAACAAATTTTTCATTAAAACGAAGGACACTACAAAGGTCCGGCAGTGGTGACAGTTCCACGCCGTCAAAAGAGAACAAGCAAAAGATCCTACAAACAGAAAAGAAACAGGCCTACTGTTCGGCAACGGAGGCGTCATCGGTTTTCTTCGGCGGCGGGCTGGGGGTAGGGGTCGGCTGCTCGACGGGAACCTGGCTCTCCAAGTGATTAACTGGAGGAACCACCGGAGGCTCCCTTCGGTGGTCATCCTTGGGGACCTCGGCATAGTTGAGGCCCACCTGATAACCATGAAGGAAGGCGCGGCGGTGGGTATCCTCAATCTTTTTCCTCTCTGCAACCGTGAAGCTCATAACCAGGTCCTCCACTTGTTTCTTGTAATCCTCCCCAGCCTCGTTATAGCCGGCGTCGCCGGCCTCCTCTAGAAGCTTCGGCAACTCCTTTTCCGCCTGCAGCTTCTCTTCCCTCAGCCGACCTCGCTCGGCGGTAAGACTCTGGACCTCAAGCAGCAGCCGGTCCCTTTCCTCTCTCACAGTGGCGCGTCGGCGACCTTCGCCTCCAGCGCCTCTTCCTTCTCATGGGCCTCCTTCAGTTCCTTCCTCAGCGCCTGAATGTCTCCTTTCTGAGTCTTCCTCGTCTCAAGGACGACCTCCATGTCCTCGAAGGCTCGGCTAGCACACTGCCCGGCCTGCAATGAAAAAGCATTAGAAAAAGTCGGAGAGAGTTGCCTTTTTAGGTTGAAGGAGATTGGAATTTTACCTTTGCGAGAAACAGGCACAGTTCGGCCATGTTATTGGCCTTCCCGGAGTGAAGGTTCTCCATGTCCTTCGGAAGGGCCACCCCCTTGAGAAGGGTCATGGCCAGGAGGGGACTGGTGGTCAGGCTGTCGCCAGTTGTGATGACATGCCCGTCAGGGCACGTGAGGTCCGGCACGAAGGCCTCCCAGGGCTCAGTCAGCCCGGCGGTATCCTCCTCGGTGGCGTTGCCAGTTCCGTCATCCTCAGACACCCTGGCCTTCTTGGTGCCTTGGTCCCCTTCCTCGCCAGCCGGTTGATTTCTCCGTCGGCGGCGGGAGGCCTGAGGTTGGTTGGAGACAATTGGAGGCTGCTTCTCCTGCACCGTTTTTTCAGCAGGTGCCTACTCCGGTTGATCTTGCCGAGCCGGGAGGTTGGAAGTGGAAAGGTCTTGGGCCTCGTACTGCTTCTGCAAGGCCTGCCCGGCAACAGAGGACAGGTCCAGGGCTTGTCTCACCATCTTGCTCTTGTCTCTGCGTTTGGCGTAGCCGAAGTAAGTGGGCTCGTAGCCGAGCAGTCTGGGAGCGTCTCGGTTAGCACACCGCAGAAGAGAAATCAGGTTCGTCCAGTTGCCGGTAAGGAGGAGTGCCTTGTTCGGAGCGGAGCAGTCTGCATATGTCAAAATCAAGTCAGTTCATATACGTACAAGGCATGCCAAAGTATCAGGATAGAGTTGAGAAGTTACCAGGTTTATCTGTATAGCCGAGGCCAGGATACCCTCGTGCTCGAGGAATCCTGTATGGCCTCTCTATCGCCGTCCCAACTCTGGTTGGGTAAAGGATGTCAAGGAGTGGGTTAATGGGCCCCCACTCGAAGTTTCCCGAAACCTTCACCAGGACGCCGGACCATTTCTCCGAATCGTAAAGACGATCCACTAGGTGGTCGAAGTATTGCCTCGGTGATAGGTAATACTTGTCGTGCTTGGGGTTCCTTGACACCATATACATGAGCATCAAGTCCCCCAGGTTGAATGGAAGGTTGTTGGTCTCGGCAAGTTTCATGGCCGAGCACAGGATTCGCCAAGCGTTCAGCGAGACTTAGATCGGCGCAAGCTTGTACGAGTCCAGAAAATAACGGAGGAAGGGGCTCATTGGGAATCTCACCCCCCCTCCGTAATGGCATAAAGCGGGAGGACGATGAAGTCTCCACCGAACGGGACTCTTTCGGCGGTCACCCTCTCGATCAAGACGTCCTCCGGGACAACGTATGTCTCCCGGAATTCATTAGTAGAGCCCCCTGGTCCGTCTCCGAAGAATTTGTTGTATGGCATGGGGCCAAGGCCGGTCGGTGGTGGGGGGATGAGGTCGACGTCGTGCGGGGCGGCGCTGGCTCCTCCTGCGTCGGAAGCACTTGGAGGGCCGCCGGACGATGTGGAAGCACCGGCTTGGCTTCCCATTGCCATTCGTTCGGCGTGGGTATCTCCCTCAGAATCCCGCTCGGCGGATGCATTTGTGGGATTGTCTTGGCGAGCGGGAGTGCCCCGGCATGCACTATCATCCACTTGGAGGGGAACGTTGATCCCTGGGATGATGGATGGCCCGGTGGGAAGGGGGAGATTGCTAGAGCTCTCGTTAAAGCTTCGGTAGCCCCTGCCGAGGCTTTGGATCGTCTCCATAAGGGCTGGGTAATCTTCGGGGTTGATGTCCGGCAAGATCCACGAATCCACCATATGCTGAAGACCTAAAAACAACGGAAAAAGAAGATCAAGCTTCCTACTTCAGCATGGCCATTCTCCCCAGGCACTTCACCGGGGGAGGTTCAGAGGGATCGTGTTCGGCAAGGGACAAGGGGATCCCCTAAGGTCGGTCTGGGTCGTTGGTTAACATGGCCAAAATCGCCGGAGACCCAGACGGCGGGACAAGGCCAATGGCGGCCATGGGAGGGCAACCTCTAAATCAAAGTTTACAGTTTACTTGGGAAAAATAAGGAAAACTCGGAGGAGGTAGTTTCGAAGTTACCTGAAAGCACTGGAGGTTGACGGCGGCTGCAAGCGGAGCACAGGCGGACTCAGGGGCCGGAATAGTTCTGAGCAAGAAGCGAGAGGAAGCGAAAGTGATTTTACGCCTTGCTCTCCCTTTATATAATGAGCGAGGAGGAGGAGGAAACCCCGAGGGTCTCGCCGAACCGGCGCGATCGCCAGCCTTTCTCATCGTGCCGCGTGGAAGGCTGCGTCGATCCGCAGCTCAGCAGAACTCCACCCTACGCCCACGTGTCCCTACGTTGGGCTGGGTTAACCCCCGACCGTTCGATCCGCTGAGTCAGCGGTCGCCATCTGTCGCTTTGCGGCGGACATATCATTACTCCTTCCACAAGCGCCTCGCGCTTTCCTCGATGGTCCAGCGACACATTCGGTGAGAACCACGCCAACTCGCCCCTTACTTCCACAGACCGAAGGAGTCGAGGAGCTATTGCGGGTGGGCACGGCTCGGTGGAACGACCCTGGTGCCTCGATTCGATGAATTGGTCGGTAGTGTGGCGGACGTGGCTCGGTGAAGGGACCCTACTGGGGCCACTTACCGCTGAGTTCAACCTATGGACATGTTGTCCTGGTGGGTCGGTGGAGAGAAGTGCGGTGTGATCTCGCCGAACCATATCTGCCGAGGGGTTCTGTTCCAGTATACAAGTCGTTGAGTCCGGTTCGGCTAAGCACCACCGAACCGATTAATGGATGCAATAAACTCAAGGGGAGCCGGACGGCGGGACTGCCAACCACCGAACCATATCGACTTTCTGACTTGTAGAGGAAGTCAGGGGAGTCGTCTATTGAATAAGAAGCGTGCCATTAATCCCATTATGGTAGGAGCAGGCCGTTAGGGATCATGACGAGCCTAACTTCACGGGATTGGATTTGGATGCCGTAGTGGGCGAACCAATCACCGTGCGCGTAGGGTAAACGCGTGGTTTGAGCACCGCCTTAACCCGCTTATAAAAGGAGTGTTGGTGCTGAGAAATAAGGTACGTGAAACTGGACCCTCAAACCCTAGTACACTCATTCTCTCCTTTTCCTGCCACTGACTAGATCGTCGGAGTGCCTATCCCGGACCACCACGTTCCGGGTTTAGGCACTAACGTGTTCGCTACTTGTGCAGGTTCCCACCAAGATCCAACCACCCTAGCCACCTTAGCACCAGAGGTTCGACCGGAGAAGTACGGCACCACAAGAGCAGAGGAAGTGATGGGGCTGGTCTAAAACTGCCATTGTAAACAGGTCTCTTCTAATCTTCCGTTCTTAAATCTCACAACCAGTCAGCTGATGTTGATTTCATTCTTCTTTGCCAAATATCGCAAATGAAAATTAAAGCACTGCTGACTACTCCATTACTAGTTTGACAAACAATTAGTATGTTTATACGGGATTTTATGGTCACTGGAATTTATCTTTGATCCCTTGAAGGTGTTTTTGCACCTATTAATCTGCAACAACAATCATTTTTGAAGAAGGGAGGCTACGAACGATGTTTCTATTACCCAATGATCATGAAACTTCTGCTACATTGCCTGTTTAAATTGAGTTAATTAAGCTTTGTCAAGTATATTTGTTTACCACTGTACGAGTTCTTGCGAGCTTAGGGACATGATCCTTCGGTAGGACCCATCGAATCCGCTCTATGCTCGCCCTCACGCGTATTGTTACTATGGCTGGTCTAACTGCCATAGTAAACAGCTCTCTTCTAATCTTCCATTCTTTCAGCCCTAACAGCTCGTTTGGATTGAAGTATTTCAGGAGAAAAGAAAAGAAACTGAGGGAGAGGGGACTCTTTCTCACGTTTGGATGATCACAATGGTGAGAAACGGTAAGAGGGGGAGGGTGAGAATCAGGAACCCCTTAAAAACCCATTTCGTTTCTCACCATATTGGCGAGATTCCGTGAGAAAGAGCTTCTTCCGATCTTACCCCCTGCGCCGCCGCCAGACCACCACTTCGTTCTCGTTGTGACCCATTTTAGGGTTCAGGTTTGGGTTTTTGATGAACTGAGTTTTGGTTACTAGCTCCACAGAGAGAGAGAGAGGACTGGAAGAAGTCGAGTGAGGGGGACGACTAGGAGGTGAAACACCAAGATTAGTCAAGTTGCGTGTAAGCTAGCCCAGAGTTATCGGACAAAAAGAACTCAGTTTTTCTCTTTGTAAAGTGGTCTAGTTTTTAGTCAGATTTCGATGTGTGGATTAGCCATGACTCATGCACTTTGTATTTTCATATTTATCATTGACTGCTGCTTGAACTTGTGGCGATGTGGAGTTCTTGCTGTTTCAGTGTGGGTATTATTGGGACTCAAAACATGTGACACGGCTCCAAATTGAGGTTTATCCAAAATCTGTTTTGCATTATTATAGCTGGGCTTGAAGTTGTAGAAAGCAGGATGGGTGTGCAAAATTCTTCTACGTATGTTGCAACAAAACGAGACACTTCAAATTTATGTCAAGTTTAATGCTGTACCATGGATTCAATTTACCAAGAAGAATTCCAACCTTCTTTCCTTCAGTAGATAATGAAGGAAAAATACAGAGATTAACATATCGTAATTGAAGAAAAAAGCGAGGAAATTGTGTTGTGAATTGTCAGATATCAGAGTTCCTCATCGATGCACATGATAAGAATAGTGAATGGAAAAGATAAGGGCATTCGGCTATGTTTGGTTTGGTTTGGTAGAATGGAATGGATACATGAGATTGCAATCGAATTAGCATCTAAAGAACCATGCTCATTCCTGTTCATCCTCAATATACTCTTTTTTTGTAACACGGATGGGTGTGGCGAGAGCAGATTTTGTTGTGCCGATAGTGGATTAAGGCTTTACATAGAATGGGTTGAACAGCAGACCAGGAAGCCATAAAGGACTAAGATGATCAGATGGTTTTGTTCTTCTTGAAAACGTGTGTTCTTTATTCTCTTTTTTTTAGGCTTTTAACCTCATGTCATGTGGTCAGAAGTGTGCATTTCTAATCTCCAAAATACATTTATACAATACAATATTGATTATTTTTGCGGGTGTCCAAGTCATAAGTATCACAAGCAGAAGGAAAGTTTATGCTTAAATTTTTTTGAGTTCCAGTCTTCAGAAGAGCAGGATGAAATAAGGATTCTAGTT
This sequence comes from Rhododendron molle, assembly GCA_025413875.1. Taxonomy (NCBI): domain Eukaryota; kingdom Viridiplantae; phylum Streptophyta; class Magnoliopsida; order Ericales; family Ericaceae; genus Rhododendron; species Rhododendron molle. The sequence continues at coordinate 3,831,509 of CM046393.1, forward strand.
GGTTTGGAAGTGGGTGAGGGTGGTTGATTGTTCTACCACGACTTCAATGTTGGAACCCGGATCACTAAGACCTAGTGGAATTGTACACCTTTGTTCATATGTCTCATGTGGTGTTGTTTAGAGGATTTATTACTCCATGCTATGAATTTGACTACACACCTCCCTTTAATAGATAATTTCTGGCTCACATAATTTATTCTTCCCTGGTTAGGGATGTTGATTTTGAAATGATAATAGTTGATGACTGAAGTCCTGATGGAACTCAAGATGTTGCCGAAAGGTTGCAGGAGGTGTATGGAGATGATCGTACTGTAAGTAGCATTGGAACTATATTCGATGATCAATTATTTACTCATTCTTGGCTTGTAAACACCCTTAATTGGTCCTTTATAAATACAGCTGTTGAGAGCTAGACCAAAGAAACTCGAATGATGTAATGTATATAAGCTCTTCTTTTGGCATTGAAAATGATGAGCTGGTACTTGATGCAGTGTTAATTTCAGGGACTCCTTGTCTTCACGATTTGAAGCATGTCTCGGGCAATTTTGTTGTGATCATGGATGCGGACTTATCGCACCATGTAAGTACGTGTTTTGGTTGGTAATAGCAACTATGGGTTCTCTTTTGGTGGGTTGTGTCTGTTTGAGAGAAACTCGGGAAAACAAGTTCATTTTGATGGATATGTCGCAGACTCATGCATTGTCAGGATCCTAAAGATTTCTTCTGTTCTACTAGTTTATCTATGTCTAAATTCTCAGTGACACCAACCATTCTACCACTGGACTCCTTTGTTCAAAGGATTTCGATTGATTAATAGCTGACTTGGACCATGCAATGTTGTTCTATCTTGACGAGTATGTTTCGAGTATCGAAGATGCAACCAATTCAAGTCCAGATTAAGGGACATGTCAAGGATGTAACAAAATATTTGGTAGGTCTGACAGTTAGGAGCATCTAAGCTAGGTTTTAAATCATGTGATCCTCCAAGCATGCTTCATTTGAACTTTGGGATAACTTCGTTAGCGTATCCACTGTTGAGAATATAAATAATAAAGTCGTCCCTCTATCTAACAGCTTAAGCTTTTAGATGAGTTGGTGATTAACAATCTATTATGGTATCAGAGTAGACAATAGATCCTAGGTTCAAAACTCACCGCCTACCTAATGATTAAAATTTATAGGTGTTTAGCCCGCTTATGGAGAAGAGTCTGGGTACACGTGAGGGGGCGTGTTGAGAATATAAATAATAAAGTTGTCCCTCTATCTAACAGTTTAAGCTTTTAGATGAGTTGGTGATTAACAATCTACTATGCACTTTTGTGTATCTCCTCAAATTTTGTAAATTTTCTAATGAAGGGCATTTCCCCACAACCATCCCATTTAATTCCACTTTTTTGAAAATGTTTAATGTATGGTATTTTTTGAGCTTTTCCCACAGCCAAAGTACCCGCCAAGCTTGATGGAGACACGTGGAAGTATAGTTACTGAAACTAGTTATGTCAAAGGTGGTGGTCTGCATGGGTGGAATGTTAAGCGCAAATTGACAAGTAGGGGAGGTAATGTCGTTGTACAGACACTTCTTTGGCCGGCTTTATCAGACTTGACTGGATCTTTCCGGTATTAGTTATCTTCCTCTCACAATGTGATTTTGGAAGACATTTACAATATTTTGCACTTTTTGCAGGCTACATAAGAAATCAGTGCTTGAAGATGCCATAAGCACTTGCGTTAGTTAAGGGATACAATTTTCAGATGGAGATTATTTTTGGAAGCTTCAAGAAAAGGGTACCATATTGAAGAGGTAGTGTTAAAATCTTTATTCTCTGTGTTTCCTCATGTTATACAAACTGTGAGCTATGGTCAACTTTTCTTGCTACAGTTAATTTCGTTAATTACATCAAAACAAAATGACTTATAGCCAAATACTGCATCAATTGCATTAGATTGTGATGTCCTGGTCCATAACTGTGTGGGTTTGACCATTTGTGTGAAAACGTGAAAGGAAACACTTATTCAAGAAACGTGCTTACACAGGTGAAGTACTTTGATTTCATTGATGTCTTTAGATTGCTTTGGGGAGTGGTGAACCCATGTACCTGTATCTTTAGCAATGTTGGGGTTGATTTCTTTTATGTGATGTGCTGTGCCGGTCTCTGGCTCTGTTTAGTCTTCAAAAGTAGTTGTAGCTATCGGCTGTCGGATGTTGCAAGACGCTTTTTTATCCGAGTTTTTTCTTCAAAAAATTTCAGCTGCTAATGTCTTTGGCCCTAATATTTTATCTGTTTTTGCAGGTTAGAAAGTTTGTTTGTTGATAGGGTATATGGAAGTTCAAAACCTGGAGGTTCAGAAATAGTTGGATATCGTTGTGAACGTATAATGCAATATGCGAAGTTGTCAATCGCAAGGATCTGGCGTATCTTTTGGTTATGACATGAAGTTGAGAGAGATTATTTGCTATTTTTCTTTTCTTTTTTTGGCTTGCAGTAGAGTCATTGTTTTTGCACGTCAGGAATTCTGGTTGAAACAACTAATGCAATCAATTTGATCAGCGACCCGACCACTTCAGGAGGGAGAATCATGACACGCATTTACAATCTAAAGATTCGAAACCGCATGTATCGGGTTTTCAGGTTCGTCGGACACAAGCTGCAATGGACTAACGTCTAATCTGAAGAAGTATAAAACAGGCCGAAATGCTGCCATACAAAATGAAGAAGGGATGTACAGCTATGAAAAACATAGCCCTGTTTTTGCATGAACAAGAAGTAAATTTTCCAAGAACTATAAAGCTAGCTTTTCTTCAAACTGCTTGGAAACCAAAAGCACCACTCAAACAACTAGTTTGAAAAAACCATAGGCAGCAAAAGCAAAGCAAATCAGATCCCCTAAAGCAAATACCAGACTACAAATTTTTTTGTTCTTTCACAAACCCAATTCAGAAAAATCAGATTTTCCGAACCCTTTGAGCAGCAGTTTTCCGTTCACCGCCACCCACGGGTGGTAGAGGAGGCTTCTTGTTCTCCTTGGTCATGCTCCTCAGCAAATACCTCGGATTCTCTTTCCGATCAGCCGTTATCACCGGAGTAGAAAACACGGAATTCCTCAACCCCTCAAGCCTCTTCGAATCCCTTTTTTTCGCGGATTCGACCTTAACACCAAGACCATAAGCATTCTTCTTCCTCTCATCATCCCCTGTATCCCCCTTCTTCCTCTTCAGCCTCTCATTCCTCCTCGCAGAGTACTCCTCGTAAAACCTTCCCCTTTCAAACAGAGGACTCGACATTGAAATACCACTGGATTTGCTTCCAAACGCGGCATTACCCAAATCCGGATCTCCGAACTCGTTTTCCACCATTTTCGCCAATGCCCTTAATTCGTACGAAATCGTGTGGTATTCGGGTCGGAGCTCCGATTTGGAAGGACGATTCGGCAATTGGGTTTTCGTCAAAGAGCCTGATACAGTGCAAAACTCAACAAGAATCAAGCAAAGCTGGATATATGCAACTTTTACCCCCAAAAAATCACCAAAAATCAGGGAAAACTGGAAATATGCTAGTTTTTCGCTTCTTGCATCTGTTCCCAAAAAATGAAAAAACAGAAGATAAAACCATGTTCAACAATAAAATGGTAGGCGCAGTTTTTAAATCTCTCCAATATGTGAAAACCCATCTCAAAGTGTTTCTACACAAACTGTGAAAACTCATACGCACACAAACGAAAGAAACGAAAAAGATAATCGCTAACTGTTCATTTCTAATAACGGAAAAAGGGAAACTGCTAGCAGTGTGTTTGACCGGCGATAGAACATACCCGGCGGAGTTAATTGGACGGTGGTTGGGGTGGAGCGGAGGATACGGCGAGGACGAAGTCTCATAGGAGATCTGGCGAGGGGGGGCTTGCGATCTGTTCTCATTATCGACATTGTTCAATCCTGAGAGAACTGCAGAAAGAAGAAATCACTGAGACAGAGAGAGAGAGAGAGAGAGAGAGAGATGATGATGACCTTTCAAAACCTTAGAGAGAAAGAGAGAGAGCGCCAGGGAGATGATGGCCTTTCAAAAGGTTTTGGTTACCGTTCCAAGAAAGATGCCTTGCCCTGTTTAAATTAGAGGACGACGTGGAGCGGCTCCAACTCCAACGGTCATATTGAGGCTTCCATACATGGAATATGTCCTAGTTTGGATTTTCCAAATTAAGAGGAGTGCTTCCCCCCCCCCTCCATGTTCCCAAATTACCCCTATCAATCTAAACCCCCCAACTTTTTCCCTTTTCTTTTTTTTTTTTTTCCGGTTTTTCTGTTATTTTTTTTTCCCGGTTTTCTTTTTATCTGTCCGTTTTTTTTCCCGGTTTTTCTGTTGTTTTTTTTTCGGTTTTATTTTTTTCCCTGGTTTTCTTTTTTTCTTTCAGTTTTTTTTCCCGGTTTTCTTTTTTTTCTTTCAGGTTTTCTTTTTTTTTTTTCCCGGTTTACTTCTTCTCTTTCTTTCCAATTTGATTTTTTTTTCTCTTTATTTATTTTTCTTTCTTTCCAGTTTGAAGTTTTTTTTCAATTTTTAAAATTTTTTCTTTATTTGTTTCTTTTCCTATTTACATCATTTTTTTTATTAACTCAAATTGTAATTTCAATGAAAATTATATTCTTTTAATTAGTTAATTAATTTGTCTTAACAATGAATAAGAAAAATAACTTGTAATGAACAATAATAAATTTAAAAAAAATTTCATTTTATTATAATTGAGTACATATTGTCAAAACATGAAAAAAAAAACACAAATTTTAATATTTTAACTTAACATGCATTTTTAAATACAAAAAGAAAATATAACTACAATTTTAAGTAGAAAAGGTGAATAGAAATATTCTACCTTTCTTCTTAGCGGACGAAGTGACTTCTTACGATAAACTTTCGGTAGTTTCGAAAGAGAAAAGAAAAGATTTTCTTTTTCTCTCGAAACTAAATTTTTACTAAACTACTAAATTTTTTGGATCGAGAGGCTGGTCGGGTGGTGGTTTGGTAGCAGCATTGGGTTGAGTTTATTGAACAACTCAAGAATACCAAGAACAAAGAACAAACACAAGGTTTCTAGAGAGAAAAGTTGGAGAGATTCAAGGTGTGACTTCTAACTCTTGACAAATGATCCTATTTATAGAAAAATGAGGACCTCTTCCTTCCCCCCACACACACACACACACCCAAATCCCAATTTGGCCGGCCCCCCACCCCAATCTTGACAAATGGACCCCAATATGCCCCCCCCAATCTTGACATATGAACCCCAATATGGCCGGCCCCTCTCCCCCCACCCCAATCTTGACAAAGTGTTGCGAACTCCTGAACCCCTCCCACGTCTCCCTCTCCCTCCCACTCGCGATGTTGTAGTCCTTGATCCTGAAGTGGATGCTTCTAAGGAAGAAGGTATGCGACGTGTACTTTGCTCATCTCTACCTGCGTATTTCAATTTTTAATCCGTTTGAACAGGTGCAAAGATGTTATTTTATTGATCATTTCATCATAAAATGGTTTTAATAAATTTTTCGCTCCAAAGCTTTTCAATGGACACCCTAAGAGAGTTTTAAAACTAAATAATGAGTCTCAGGGTATTTGTTGAAAACCTTAGAGCAAAAAATTCATTATAACCATTTAGAATAAAATCATCGAAAAAATACGATCATCGCCCCAGTTCAACTAAATTGAAAATTGAAGTACTTAGTTCTTAAATTATATTTTTTAATACAAAAAAATGTATTTATAGAAATTAAATAAATATAATAAAAATAATTAAATAAAGAGTAAAATTAAAAAATAGGGTACATTTTGGGGAGGGGGGCCGGGTGTTTTCCCGGTTTTTGAGGGGAGGGGGGAGGCTGGTAATTTGGGGGGAAGGGGGGAGGTTGGTAATTTGGGGTGGTAATTTGGGAGGGAGGCTGGGGTATAATGGAAAAAATGGGATGGGGTCCGGGGGGATGTCAGGGGAGAAAAGCAATCTTCGCAAATTAAATGGACTTTTATCATAGCAAAATTACAGGCGAGATTTGATATTTGATTTGACAAAAAGACTCCTGAATAGTCAATTAATTGGACCAATAATGTCGTGCAAATGTTGACTTTTTCCCACCTTTCTACTTTTTCCTTCCTCTTTTTTTCCTCCTATTTTGGTCAATTTTTTTTATCGTGGGAAAAAGCTGACAATATTTCAAAGGGCGCTTAGAGTAATTTTTACTACTTAAAATTACGAAAAATATATGGGGAGTTAATTAAATAGTGATTATGTCCCTAAGAATACTTAAGTCTCCAACCTTAGTGATTCAAATCATTATATTCTCATCCTGAAATTTGAAACTAACAATGTCCATTTTTCCCATATAAATGTTCACAATCCTCTCATCTCTCTCGATGAATTAAAATCAAACCATACCGGCCAACACCTCTAGCCGACTACCGTCAACCTAACCACTTGGTCGCCATCCAGACGACCTAACCGCGTCGTCGCCGTCGCAATGAAGCAGTCTAAATTTTGTGGGTCTTTGCCCGGTTCTTCCGCGGGGGTCGATCCATGAAAATAATCAAAACCCTAGCCAGTCACCGCCGCTGCCATGAAGCCTTCCAATCTTTGCTATGAAGCCTTCTAAATCTCGCAAAAATTCGTTAATGAGTTTGGGCAGAGGCGACGCGTGGGAAAGGATTGGGAGTGGAGGATGACAGCAGTGGCCGACTCGATCTTTGACTAGGCGAGGCGGCTGTTTAGGACGTGCTCAACGGCGTCGATGTTGGCCATGTAGCCTTTGTTTGAAGGCGATGTCTTGGATGTAATTTAGGTACAAGATCCCTGAGTGGAAACATAAATTTTTCTCAACATAGTCTCTTTACGAAAAGATAAAATTGTTCAATGCTTCCTTGGAATGAAAGGTTCTCTACATTCATGGAACCTAAGAAATGGTGCTCTGAGTGGTCAGTCCGGCGGTGGAGAAGAGAGACGGAGGGGTTTGCAAATTTATCATGTTTGTAACTTATTTGTCATCCTCATTACAAAAAAGTACCATTCCGGTAGCCATCTTTACCAACATCTAACAAGAGAATTGATATTCACTCCTCTTTTTTGTTATCCATACACTTTCGTATTTTTGCAAAAAAAAAATAAAATAAAATACACTTTCAAGTTTTCAACAAAAAAGTGTGGATAACCAAAAAAAAGAAAAAAGAAAGAGTGAATATCAGTTCTCTCTAACAATCGTAAAACTTGTTAATTATCAATGACGGCAAGAAAAGGAATTTTCATTTTCATTCGAGGCCACCACTAGAAATTGGAAAAACTAGTGATCACTACTTTGGAATATGTAATGGCATGCGATCCTGTTCATGGTGTAGTTGGTAACCCAGCTAAGATTTGCCCGTTCCTGTTCATGCGGTCCACATACCAAACGTAGGAAACGATAAGGAACTGCAAAAGAAAATATGGAGAGCGAAAGATGAATCCAGATACTACGTAACATGAACCATGTTGGCATAGCCAACCTCCTATCAGTGAAAATATGCGGAGTCTTACCACATATCCAACTGAAAGCTACATCAACTGAATTTACCACTATATCTCTATGAAGTCACATCTCTTCCATCATAACTGATCCAATGCTCCACCCCTTGAGCGCCATCAATTCGTTTCAACCGATTGAGATTAGCATCCAACTTTTCCTCTTCTCAGCATGAAGCAGATGCATGACCCGATAGAAACTATTAGAAGCCTATAACAGAAAACATGTATAGGGAAAGAGGAGGGTGGGAGCAGCTCAGGCGCAGAGAGTAACACCGCCACGACAACAGCTCCACGGGAGGAACAAGAACGATGTAGACAGATAAGAACAATATCACAATTTCCCCACTAAGAGCATCCGTAGTGGAATAATTAAAAGTATCCAATTAAAAGGTTGCTAAGGTTAGCAATGTAGAGGTCCATAATTGTATAATCAAAATTGAATAACCAAAATTAGCCACATCACATTTTCAACTTATAAAAATCTAAAAATTGTGACACATAAAATAATTTTCAAACTAATAAAAACAAGTTATTAGAAAAAGAGAGAATATTTTTTTGAAAATTTAGATTTAAAAAAAAACAAAAACAATTTTTAGGAAAAAGTTTTTAAAAAAAGGGTTTTAATAAAAAAAAAAGTTTTCGCAAAAAAATAAAAACTGTTTTCAAAAGTATTTTTCCTTAGAATCATGTTGAAAATGGATGGCAAAATGTTGCTAGTTTTGATTATCCCATAGCCAAAATTTGATGAGTTGCTAAGAGGTTGCTAAGTTTGGTTATTCCAATGTGAGCACTTTTTGAGCAAATGGTGCTAACCTTAGCAACCTCTTGATTTTGATTATACCACGCGGATGCTCTTAACATATAACATATTAGAGACCACCATAAATCGAACTTCAAGAGAGATTGATGCCGTGGATTCCAGTTACCTTAACATGAACAGACCAGGAACAACATTGCAGCTCAGCTCAGAATGAACCACCACAATAACAGAGCTGACATAAAAAAAAATACAGAGGATAGTATAACGGCCATGATACCACTTGTGGTCAGTATTCTCGATTACGCACCTTTCCCCACAAACTGATATTGTGTCATTGTTAGCAAAAATAACCACAAGCCGCATCTTACTCGAGAGAACAAGAGAATCCAGTTCAAACTGGTATCCGAAACAAAGTCACCCATCTGCAGCAAGTAAACAAAACTAAACTGCCTACAAGAATATTTGCTACAGTGAAGGGAGGATTATGACGCCACAGAAAAAGTAGAAGCGATCTAATTCAGCCTTCATGTTGTGCTTGGCGATAGATCTCATCTATCTCGTGACCCACCTAGTTTGGATGAGGAAAGAAAGATGCAACAGAACAAAGGAGCGAAGCTCTACGCTTAGCTGCTCGACAAGTTTTGTTTCCTCCTTGAATGAAATTTAGAATGCTGCAGGGAATCAAGTAATCAATGAAGGAAAATAAACTGCATTAAATGCTGGGAAATAGTGGAAAGGGGTGCCAAATGATGGAGAAAACCTGACATTTAATACTAGTAGCCACGAGATACCCTCTCAATCTCTCATTGATCTTCTGTAAAAAGCTGTCTGACAAACATACAAAGAGGTTGTATACCATTACCATTAATGAACTCAGAACTATCAGCTTGAAATCTTTATATCGTCCAACTATTTCTCTCCTCGTAATTGTGAATAAACCAAACACCTAAATAGGCACCACAAAATAAGCATTGCTCAGAAACAAGGAACAGAACATATAAGTAATAGCTGAAGAGAAGAAAAGGATAAAAAGGGAACCAAACGAAGGAATATTGTACTTCTGCTAGAACAAGAGAAATAAAAACACACTCAACCGTCTAAAAAACGGGATCAGTATCAGCTCGAGTTGGTATTCCCGCAGCACATAACAAGGGTCTGTCTATCTACGAAGGTAAATTTCAAAAGCTCCTGATATATAAACAAAGAGATCACGCCATTCCAAATAACATAAAACCTAAAGTAATGGATTTTTTCAGTAAAAAAAATTGATTTCACCGGAGAATGCGGTTGTAACCAGAATGACCGGGCAGCCCAATAATATTCGTTTCCTCCTTGAATGAAATTTAGAATACTATTGTAACCAATATTTAGAATGTTCGTGGTCCAACTGTGATTGCAGAATTCACTCCCTTGTAGATAATACAATACACTGATTTCTGGAAAACAATCACAAAAAGGTTGAAATTTGAAGAAAAATACTACACAAGGACCAAAAAAATGATGAATATGAATGAAAGATTAAGAAAAACTGGCATATGAAAATCATCGAAAGGACCACCAAATACTTAAACTTCATAGGGTAGTATATAATCCCCGAAAATAAGGTGACTATGGAACTCAAAATCCAAATACTGGCAATAATCACTTGGCGGCAACCAACATAAAGGATAAGGAACTGCAAACCAAAACAGGAACAATATCAACCACAATTTTGATAAAAACCAGATAATTTAAGGGACTTGTAGACTTTAATTGCATACACTACGTATTGGCAGCCACATAGAGAAGCGTGGCGCCCAGCAGGAGTGAAGATACACAAACCTGCTGCACATCCAACTGAAAGATCCATTAATGGAATAACAGATGAGCCATCTCAGGGTTACACTTGAGTCCTTGCTGGAAACATCTTTCTAAACTATGAAGAAGCATACTGATTGCATCTGAACAACCATCAATATATAACATGTAACAAACTCCAGATACTGTGTGGATAACCAATGCGCCAAACTCAAGTAGCTGCTGAGAAAGTTGAATATTCAATCTGCTAGAAGTCAACACCAATCTGCTGCTGAGAAAGTTGAATATCCAATCTGCTAGAAGTCAACACCAATCTGCTAAAGTCAACACAAACAGAAAGCTAAAACAAGTGATTATGTTTAACCATGAAGGACAAGACCAACCAATGAAGAACCAGATCCCGTATGGACTGAAACTAACCAGAGATCATCGCTTGCTGCTTTATTGGTTTACCATTTAACATAACTAAGATCGAGAAGCTCGAAAAGAAGGGGAATCCTCAACAGATATCAATGTCTGAAAAATTCCACAATCTAGACTTGAGCAGATCAAAACCAAAATCCCAGCATTATCTCAGAATATATAGAACTAAAAGGCTGAAGCTCTATTCCATCAATAGAGGATGACAAGATGCAATAGGAGTGGCTATACGGTAAGTGCTCCTTCTGATGCACCTTTCACCTGGCTTTGGATCTCAGCTTCCTTCAATGCAAACATAATCACAAACACACTTAAACAGCACTTAACCGGGCGATACAGATAGAATTGGAGTACAGTTCTAACCAGAAAAGGAAACAAAGGTCACAGCAGCACACACAATTAAAAATAACCCCTGCACCACTAGAATGCCGAGAAAATCCATTACCATCATTGTGTAAGGAAACACTATGTGAGACCGGACTACAAATAGCCTGGGTGAACTTGATAGCCCAGACTATGTCTGATGAAAGCCATGTAGGCATAGCCAACATAGTATGAGACTGGATGTGAGTCTACCGCAGACGGAACCAGTCCAAAGCTTCCTTTGTTTCTGTAAAAAGAAAAATGGAACAAAAGCATGACCTAGTAGGAAACATGAGCAAAGGGAGAGAGGGGGGCTTCGAGCAGTTAGGCACAGATAGTAAGATCACTGTAGCAACAGCTCCAAGGAAGGAACACATTATGTAAAACAGGTGAGACTGATAATGCCAATAAAATCTGCAGACTTCATGCAAGAGGAGAGAGAAATGATAAAAACAGTGACTCAAAATCTCTGATATATTCCAATACTTCCACATAGAAACATAAATCAGAGTTGTCAGAAACTTGCATACCCGAGTTCTTTTAAGCAACTGGCATTGAAAGAGATAAATAAAACATTAAAACCCACATAAAAGGGTGTGAAAATCTTATACAACCTCATAATACACCGGGAAAGGAAAAAAATTACAGCGCATGACAGATAGTGCTACTGCCGTGGCATAAAAAGATCACAAAACAGGCCACCAAAAAAGAGAGGTAAACAAAAGGAAAGTTTTGCAACTAAATACCCACAGCCAGATGGTAATGCACTTATTAATCATCCCAGTATCTGTAAAAATACAAAGGAGATGACAGAAAACAAAACAAAAGAAACTACAAAAACTAAAACAGTCCAATATGGATCCAGCTCCTAGCAATCCACATCAAAGACGACTCAAACTGTCACCAAAAAGTAACTGACTACAGAGATAAAGTTCAACAAATAAAAAAATACAACATAAATCATGATACTCCAGTAGCAATCCATCTACAAACCGTCCAAAGGCATGACTTGAACAGGCCAACAAGGGACAATGCCAACTTGATACAGATCTCCAAAAGTATATTCATGTTTCTTTCTCATTGCTACTTGAGACCAAATAGAAAAGAGTATAACTATAAAAAGCTTAACTTTTAGGAAAAGACATGGCCACACAATAAAATAACTAATGCGTAAGGTTCTAAACAGATCAAGCAAGAAGTCAGAAAAGGAAGAAGGTAAGAGCATCCAACCAACAAAAACTCATAATGAACAATTCGCATGCAAGACACTAAATAACTCACGGGGGCCATGGATACTACCACAAGTTCAAGTTCAGCTACAACCATCCACAGACCTGAATGCATAGACATAAGGGAGAACACTAACTTCATACCCATCTCCGAAGCATGTTTATGTGTCTTACTCAAGTCGAGTTTCCAAAAAGTAAATCAAACCAAACCATAAATCAAATATGTTCATAAAAGATCTGATTGAATATTTTTACGTGATGGTTGTCAGGCTACCAAATGTACAACCCTCCTCCTCTCTCCGGGCTTGGGACCGGCTGTGTAAAAGAACACAGGCGGAGTTAAAATATTGATACAACAAATATTAGAAAAAAAAAAAAGCAAATACTTTCAGATAACACATACTGACTTTAGGATAGAAGACCTAACCAATGAGTTCAAATACATTTTCAGAGCTATGCTGAACAACTTGAATCCCAACCCAAACAAGACTGCAAGGCAAATACAAGTCTCAGACCACAAATGAAATGAACTGCAGAATGAAATAACTTCTGCACAAACAGATCAAAAAGAGGTATAAAAAAAGGAAAAAAAGGTTCTCCCATCAACAAAACCTCCATCCAAGAGACTTCCCATTTGATGCAGATAGATCCATAGGCAAAAGAAAGTAGCCTGAAAATCTTGCATCACGTCTCCCAGCATACATTCCCTACAACTTAAAAAAGCTAATGATGCAACGAGAGAGAGTCGAAAGACTGAACTACCAGCTACCACACAAGGAGTCTTGAAGTCTAATTGCCCACAAAAATTTCTCTAATGAACGTGCAAAACGACCAGATCCATATTTGCTATTATCATTGGAATGTAGATACAAAGACTTTATACAATGAGATAAACAATTATCACCAACAACAAACAGCACAATAGCCATAACAGCCAGCCAAAATAATATTATCCTTCATCCGTAAGAACAAGTTCAATAAGCACGAGCTAGTAAACTGAAAATTTTGCAATTTAGTATGTTCAATTTAGTCATCATAGACATAATTCCATTAACCAAACCATAACGAACTCCTTCTAACCATCAACATTAGAAACCAACTTAAAAATAACCATACCCTCCCTCAAAGATAGAATTACATAACGGACTCCTGCAAGTCAGCATGTACTTAGAAGCACAGACTTTCAACAAAAATAACTATTTCAAAAAATATAAAATTAGAAGCCGACTACACAATAATAACCATACCCTCCCTCGAAGATAGAATTATCAAAGTATTTGAAGTTAAAAAAAAAGTAAAAACCCAGAAACAAAAGAAAAGGATAGATTGACCTGAGGTGTCATGTGGCACCAATAATAATGGAGAATGAATAAAGAGGATGCACGATAGAACTCCCAAGTTTTCCTGCAGTGACAACTCTTAGAGCTTGATTACAGGCCTATCGGTCTTCCTAGGCACTGAAACAAGAGACCTATCTGCCTATTGATAGAGAAGTAAAATGTATGAACATAGAATGAAATAGAACCCTGCTTCGCATACAATTAAGAGCCCAAAACAAAGGAAAAGGTCCCAGACCCCTACCCAAGAACAAACATTGGAGACAGATGACCAAACTTCGTAAATTGCATCTACGTATATGTGTCCCCTGGACATACACAGCAGCCGCTACTAATCATCATGGGATAGATCGGATTCTTTACAAGCTGTAGTAGCATTTCCACTTTCGGCCATCAAGGATACAAGAATTTATTAGATAAAGCCCAACCAAGAGAAGACAGACAAGAATACCTTAGCATCAAGTCTACAAGTCAGACAACAGCAGAACTTGGCCATCACAAAATTAGAATATACACCACATAGGCCCTATCACGCTCCCAAACCTGCCAGTGATACTTTAAATACTTTGCTTGAAAGTGTACATGGGTAAATAAGAAGTGTTGCTGAACAGAGAACTATAACATAGTCGGTAGAGGTTGCTGACAGATTGCTAACAAAGATACTACAATAGAAATCTTCCTGTCAGCAGTATCCCCATCAAACAAAAATGGCAAAAATCTTCCCGTCTATTTCTTTCATATGGCAAGATTAGGATTCAGTTTCCTTCCCTACCTTAGCTTTATTGCACCTGGTAATGCACCAAGAGAGGAACACCAACCATAAAAGATATGTACACGGCAACCCACAGGCTACACCAAAAGAATCATGATTTCCAGCCCACAGCCTAACAATCCCTTGGATGCCAACTACATCTGAGCAACCATCAGTGCCTAACCAAAGTGTCAATGTCAACAGAAACCTACATAGAAGGAACACAACTGGAAAGCTTTATTGAAATTCACCAGTCCAGGATCCCATCTTAAACAACCAATGCAGCATTCGAGATCAACCCTCACCTATACATGGATAGACCTAACAATAATTGTAGCACAACCCAGAACATAGAGAATATGAAAAAGGGTAATTAGTAACCAAAGAGTACTGCCATTCAGTCACCAACATCTCGAAGTCTACATAGAAGTGCGTCACTTGTTACAGATCAACCAAGCTGGACAAGGCAATAAACCAATAAGGAACAAGATCATCACTAACATATCAGAGAACATGGTAAATTGAACTTCAGCAGAGATTGACACCCCAGATTCCAGTTACCTTAGATGAATCGACCAGGAACAAAGTTGCAGCTTGGAATGAACCACAATAACTGACGCACATAAATGCAGAGGACACTATAATGTAAATAATAATACCACTGTGGTCAGTATTCCCCAATATGCACCTTTCACCCACCAATTGACTTTGCACTAAAAAAACCCCACCACAAGCCAGACCACCTTACTCCAGAGAATAAGGGAATACAGCTAAAAGTTCAGCTTACTCCACACTTTTCAGCAGCACATAGAATATACTGAACGCATCTCCCCTCAAGAAGTCAAAGAAAACTGAACTGCCGATAGAGATATTTTGCTATAGTGGAAGACAGCATTATGATGCCGCCGGTGGGAGCAAGCAGAAAAAAGAAGCGATTAGGATATTTGCTAGATGGGTACGACTCTTCAACAACTTCTTATACAGAACTTTATTTTTAAATTTTTTGGTGTATATAAAAAAAATTTGCATGCTCAAATCCGCTGAAACTGCCCAAACCGATCCGCTAAAACCGCATCTAAACCGAATCAATCCAACAATACTACGGACGGTTGACGGATGGAGAAAACGACAATCCGCCACGAGCGGTGAAAACAGGATCAATCCGCATTAAACCGATCCGCGGGAAGCCCTTAAAAGATATACCGCGCACCCACAGAATTAGGATGAGGAAAGAAAAATGGAACTGCCAATGGAGAGAAGGAGAGAAACCCTTAGCTGCCCAACAACATTTGCTTCCTCCTTTAATGAAATTTATAGATTGCTGCAAGGAATCACACAATCAATAAAGTAAAAGAAAACACATTAAAATGCATGAGTAATAAGGGAAAGGGGTGCCAAAGGATGCCCTTAGATTAATCTCCTGTAAAGAGCTGTCTGACAAACACAGAGAGAGGTTGTAGTGTTGTACACCAACTGCAACGCGTCCGACCTTCCTAAACAAATCTTAGGATACTGGGATATGTGCCCCCAAA
This sequence comes from Rhododendron molle, assembly GCA_025413875.1. Classification (NCBI taxonomy): domain Eukaryota; kingdom Viridiplantae; phylum Streptophyta; class Magnoliopsida; order Ericales; family Ericaceae; genus Rhododendron; species Rhododendron molle. The sequence goes on from CM046393.1 coordinate 3,847,228, forward strand.
TTGGGTATGGGTACGGGGATGTGTCCTAAACTCTTGATTATAGTATATATTGCATAATTTTTTCAAATTATGTACTGTTTTACTATTTCATGTTTATGTGAAATACTAGAAATGTTACTTTTCTAGCTAATTTGACCTTCCTTTTTTGTAAATATCATAACAATGAGAGGATCCGAGTGTCCAAAAGGATATGGGTATCGGACACATCGACACGGGTACTTGAGCCAAAATGAAGGAACCATGTAACATAGACTGCAATTAATGAAGTCAGTACATTAAGGTTGTAACTGCGCATAAACCAAATACCTAATAGCCAGCACAAAAACTTGGAAAGCAGAAACAAAACACAAAAGAAATAAAGAGTTGAAGAGAAGAAGAGGACAAAAAGAGAACAAATAACGAGTGACAGTCTTGAGGGAAAAATAAAAACCAACAAAAGAAAAAAAGCAGTCCGGCCCGAGTTGGCATTCCTGCGGCACTTGACAAGGGTTTGTCTATCTCTGAAAGTAAATCTCAAGAGTTACTTATACCGAGACAGAGATCACAGCATTCCAACAAACATAAACCTTAAAGTAATGGATTCTTCAATAAAAAAGATTGATCACCAGAGAATGTTGTTGTAATCAGAATGAAATCATGCTTATCGTGACTTAATTTGGTGGTCCACCGTGAATGCAAAACACATTCCCTTGTCGGCACCACACTGACTTCTGGAAAACAAATTACAAAAAGGTTGAAATGTGATGAAAGATGAAAGAGAGAGAAAGATTATTGAAAGAATAATAAGGACCAAAAAAAATTTACAAGGACCAAAAAAATGTAGAAGATGAAATATAGAGTAAGAAAACAGGCATATAGGTAATGAAACACGAAAGGACCACCAAAAACTTGAACTTCATAGTGTAGTATAAATCCCCCAAAACAGGTGACTGCGGAACTCAAAACTCAAAATCCAACTATTACCAACAATCACTCGGCAACCGACATTAAGAAGGACAAGGAACTGCAAACCAAAATGAAAACAATATCATTCAGAAAAGAAACTCAACAAGATCAACCAAAATTCTTGGATTAAAACCAGACCATTTATTTGACTTGCCTAGACTTTAATTGCATGCACTATGTATTGGGAGCCACATAGGGATAGCATACGTGGTGGCAGGCACGAGGGAATATATGCAAACCTGCTGCACATCCAACTGAAACAAACGTTAATGGAAAAATAACGGATGTGACATCATAGTGGTACACTTGGGTCATCATTGGAAACATCTTTTCTAATCTCTGGAAGAAGCACACTGATTGCCACTGAACAACCATCATTGGTTATATGCCAAACTCAACACAAAGCTGCATAAAAGATTATTATATAACCAACGTGCCAAACTCAACACAGAGCATCATAGAAGGCCAAGTAGCTAATGTGCTTGAAGTCAACACAACCAGAGAGCTACAACAAGTGATTTAAGTTCAACAATTAAGGACAAGGCCAACAAATGAAGAACCAGATTCCACATGGACTGAAACTAACCAGAGATCATCACTTGCCACTGTATTGATTTATCCTAGTTTCAGAGATCACTTGCCGCCGTATAGATTTATCCTTCCACGTTTCTAAGATAGAGAGGCTCGAAAAGAAGGTGAAACTTCAACGGAGATCAGCATCTAGGGAAAAAGTTCCATAATCTAAACTTGACCAGACCAAAGCCGAAATCCCAGCATTATCTCAGAATCTAGAACTAAAGAAGTTGAAGCTCTATCATCAATAAAATAGAGCAAGATAAGATGTAATAGGAGAGGGTTTAGCATAACAATAAATTGTAATAATAGCAATATGGCAAGTGCTCTCCGTGATGCACCTTCTCACCTGGCTTCAGAATCGCAGCTTCCTTCGAAAGAAACAGTAACCATAAATACAAAACTTAAACAGCACTTAATCGGTTCATACTGAGAGAAATCAGAGTTCACTTCTAACCAGGAACAGAAACAAATGTCAGGCTGTCTCGCAAGTTACAGCAGTTCACGAAATTAGAAAGTGCCCCTGCAGCACAAGAATGCAGAGAAAATTTGAAGTGCCAATCTCGCATCGTCTACAACGGAAGGAAGAGAGCAACTCAATCTTAATGGATGAAGCAAACAGAAAAAGTAGTATGAGAGGAATTATTTGCTTGCTCTTCAATGGAATGAGTAATGTTTACCTTGTTTCCCTCAAATTCAATGCAGGTGATGTGTCATAACCTGCTGGCGGCTGACAAACCACATCTACAACACGTGAGGATACAATTAGGCTGATGGAAAGAGCAAGAGAACAACAGAAAAGACAGCAGAAAACAAAGACATTTGGGACATCTGCAGGTGCTACCACAATATCAAATACCTCCTAAAATGCAATTCCAACTTCAACAAATGCTGCAGGGAAAAGCCTGAATATAAACCATGATGGACAAGGACACACAACTTAGGATGTTAGGCGAAAGGAGAGATGGAGAAAACATTACTAATAGTACACTGTTCAGCTCCCTGGCCTACAAAACAAGCTACCAAAAAATAAAACCTTAAATAGGCACACAAAACAAAGGAACTCCAAGACCATATACATGCTTATCATAACTCATCTCAAATGCAACACTTAACCTTGATGATTCGACGATCAGTAGATATGTTTAACACCTAAAGAATCTACAAAGATGTTAAGTTCGGTCTTATAGCTGAAATCTTAAACCAATCACGGGAAAAAATTCCAGAATATACGATGTAAGACAGACAGAAGTAAAAGAACAGATATTGCATCACCCTCTTCATGCCAATAAAGATCTGCAAAACTTACGCAGGAGGACAAAAAGATGATAAAATAAAATAAAAAACCTGTAGTAAAATATGAATATAGGATAGTACAAGGAAGACAACATGATAGAGTATAATTATAACCTGCATGCAAGGGGCAACTCTCATGACACACATGGTAACTAAAAGATGAGACCCAAGACAGATACTGCTGCATGGATAGATAGCAGTAGGAGAGAAGGCAAAAAAAGGAATAAGTACATAGAATTCCATATCAGCTGTGGAATAAAACCTCCGGCTCCCTAATAGTCTCCTTGCCACCCACTAGTTCGCCGTTTGCTGTCAACTTGCAAGACTGAGAAAGAAAGACTTTGAACTGCAACTAGAGTCCTGTCCCTTTGAGGGGAATAAGAAGGCAACATACCCAATGACAAGATGGCAATGAGCTTCTCAATCATCCAAAAATTGGGATTAAAAAAAGCAAAGGAATGAAACAAAACCAACATCCATCATCAATTCACCACCTTCCTCTCCTCCATGAGACCTACTGTCATCAAAGTTTTAGTTTACAAAAGGCAAACCAACTACTACAACAAAAATAGTACAACGCAAACAATGATAAGCCGAGTACCAGTCCTTGCAACTACCCATACTCCGACATGACTTGAACAAAAGAGCATAGGGAGAATCCTAACTTCATCCTTATCTCCACCAACATATCCCTGCATTTCCTCATCACATCTTAAGGAAAGCAAATAAGTTTAGAGCAATGCAAACATAGTCCGACAGTGCCCCACCTCTCCTACAAAAGCATAAACAGCTACCCAAAAAAGACTGCAAGGAGAAGACAGGTCTCATACCATAACATGAAATATCAAAACCCAGCCACCAACAGACATGACTAGAATAATTTCCAATCCTCGATATAAAAGACCAAAGTGAACTACAAAAACAATGACATGAATGGTCACTAATGAGCGCAGAGGCAGTATCCATTAGCAAAATACTATCAAAGATTCAGAATGCATTATACACTGTGAAGCACCATTAGAGAAATCCAATTGGCCAAGGGAAGTCCATCAATCAAAATGTCTTGATGGTTGAGATAATCATGAAGAAAAATGTTAAATAAACCTTTTACATCAAAAATTCTGAGAGGAGGATCCACATTCAAAATCCTTCTACATCCTTCACTTCACCTCAATCAAAATGTAAATCTCTCCATCCGAGAGCACTGTAAAAGTAAGAATTAACTGGATGTCATGATCTCTTCAAGTAAATGGAATCTGGCTCGCTTAATCACATCTAGTTAGGAACCCATAAAAGGAATCTGTTACTCTTGCCAACAACTAAAATAAACTCTTACACCCACAATGTCAAACCAAGAATCCAAAAGTACTCAAAACCGTTTTCTGCAACAGTGAAAAACAATTTGCTCCCAATTAGTAAACTGATCAAATCACGCACAACTTGTCGGGTAATAGCAAGTAGCAACAGAAATTCGATAGAGGGCAAAGAATACCAATAGCAAAGGAACCTGAATTAATAGACATCAACCCAAACCAAAACTATCTAGAGTCCTTGACCAAGATGAAATCACCAGACGATGTGACATGTAAGGAACGCAATTTAAGAATTTTCCCCGATCAGCATGTCCATCAAACCAAGCACAACTTGTTAGGTGTAGCCAGGGGGAATCTAAACAAATCCTGAATTAGAACTCCAAAGTAACAAAACACAAGAAAATAAACCCAAGCCCATAGTATGCAATACAAAATTGCCATAGATCATCAACATCATAATATAGGGTTCCAAATTTCTACAAAGAGATCATACGGTATCTTAAAACTGAAGTAGCTCGTATTTCTCAGCAAAAAAGAATTATTACACCTAGGGGTGTAACCGGTTCGGATCGGTTCGGTTCAGGGAGGGTTTTGACGAAACCGAATGAAACCGGTTCAGGGACTAAAAGGAACCGAAACCGAGTTTTGATAGTCGGTTCAGTTCCTTCAGTTCAGTTCGGTTCTCCCGGTTCTCAAAAGTTGGGCTTTTTTCGGGCCAAGCCCAATTAAAAAACGATAGCCCAATGATAATATTACAGCCCACAAAAGTTTTTTAAAGCCCATTTAGAGATATTACAGCCCATTTAAAGCTGTTTTAGCCCATTTAAAATCAATTCCAACCCACTACCCTCAATGACCTTATCAATTTCAGCCCACACACAAATTAGCCCATTGAAAAACAATTCAACAACTAAAAAACAATACCAGCCCGGAAAAAAAACAAAAACAAAAATGCATTACAACTCTGGTGTGAGAGAGTGTGTGTGTGTGTGTCGGCTGTGGTGTGAGAGAGAGTGAGGAGTTAGGGTTAGCCGGTTAGGAAATAGGAAATACGTAACTGAGGTAGTGAGGTATATATTATATTTTAAAAATATTTAATATATATATATATATTAAAAACCGGTTCAGTTAGCCGAAAATTTTCAAAAACCGAGAACTGAACTGGTTTCAGAAAATTTTTACCTCAAAGAACCGAACCGAACCGGATAATGAAAAAAATCGAAAAAATGAACCGGTTCGGTTCGGTTCTTGAACTCGGTTCGGTTCGGTCGGTTTTTTGTTCACCCCTAATTACACCCCTCCGTCGTTCAGCTCCCCGGTAACTTGCAGCAAACAACATAACAAGCCAAAACCATGAAACAGAACTATTAAAATGAAGTGCCAGCATTGTAATCCAAAGAAAGGACAAAGCAAAGTCAAACAACTCCATTGCCTTATACTTCAACACTGAGCCATGATGTGCAGTCCAAGTACCTAGTTAGGGTAGCAAATCTCTAGTAGAAACAAAAGACAATAAATTTTTGGAATATAGCTTAGTTAACATGGTTTTATCGTCTTAGGGTTTAGCATCTTATCATTTCTCATATAGCTTAGTTAACATGGTTTTTATCGTCTTAGGGTTTAGCATCTTATCATTTCTCATTTTGAGGTTAACAGTTTATTGGGACAAGTTGTGATAGGCAATGGGTAAGGTCTTTGACTTTCTCTATGAAATGGTGTTCATGAAAAAGAACAAAGAAGAATTTGAATTCTTGTGGTGAGTAAGTAAGTGCATTTAACTTGTGCGGTGATAAACTACCTTCACTGAAAATCTGCAAACTACCATAAATAAGTGATAAACTTTTGAAATATAGCTCAGTTAACAAGGTTTTTATCATCTTACAGTTTAGCATCTTATCATTTTCTGTTTCTTGGGACGAGTTGTGATAGGCAATGGGTAAGGTCTTGGACTTCCTCAATGAAATGGTGTTTATGAAAAAGAACATAACAAAGAACAAAGACGAATTTTGAGTTCCTGGGTGAGTTATGCAGTGATACTTTTCACTGAAAATATCTAGTGCTAAGTGTATTACTTTTATTTAAAGGTGACCTTGTTTTGTATTTCCAGAGACAGGCAAGCAACTATCATCTGCAAGTTCTTATAGAAGAGAACACAACTAGAGAAATATACCTGCATGCAAGGGGCTTCTAATTCTAAGACTCGCCACACAAATGGAATGGAAATTGTGAAAAATGACATCGCATGACAGACAACACTGCATAAACAGATCAGGTAGAGGCCAGCAAAAGGAGAGGTGATACAAAAGAAAAAAGCATAGCGATAGATACCCAACGACATTATGGCAACCCACTCAGCAATCCTCCCCGAAACTGTAATACAAAATGACTAACGATATGGAACAAAGCAAAACCAAAAAATCCAGTGTGATCCAGCTCTCTCTTGGCCAAATATGAGACTCCACTGTCACCAAAAATACTTTAGTAAAGAATTTCCAACCGTAATGAACATCCTAGAAAAGCAAAAATAATTTAAAAGCAAAAATGTAAAGTTTTACTATGCAATGCTCACAACTCTCTTACAAAAGCATATGCAACTACTTCTTGAAGATCTTGAACTACCCCAAACAGGATTGCAACAAACAGACAGGTATCAGACAATGACGTAAGATACCAATCTAGCTACCAACAAAAAACTAGCATGAACCACAATTCTCAAACTAAAGGAAAATAATTTTCACCCCAAATTGTGCTTTGGAAATTGTGTAATCTCTAACTCTAAACACAAATGATAAAATTCACAATGCATGTATGGATAAATGAAGTGCAAGAATCATACCACAACCTGAAATACCAATTTATTTCACAAATTTTTAGAAAGAAAATAATGAAAATTTTGCAATAGAGTTAGTTAATGCACAACTTTACGTGCTTCAGCGACATGTCAAGTTATAGGTTTTTAAAAGCAGGTAGAGGAATTTCTGAAATATGCAAGAGCTAATAAGTTAATAACCTACCAAGAGTCATGGGAACACATCCCCCTTTCGTGCAAGATATTTTAGTTTGTTGTTTAGTGTAAAAAATAGGAATCATATGAATGGCCACCATGGAGATCCAATGTCAACGACTGGTACAATATTTATCAACAAGTAGGGATCACAGACATAACCCAGAATTATTTGTACCATACTTGAAGCCTAAACTCCAGGATGCATCATCAACAGCAAAGAACCCTCCAACTAGTTAAGTCCAATCAAAACATCAAACATATTATTAATGGTTCGAGATTTCACTAAGAAAAATACCACAAACCTTGTCCAGCAAAAATTCCGAGATGTGGATCTACATTCAAAACTCATCCAAATCCTTCAATACCCCTTAATCCGCATCTAGATCTCCCAACAGAAAACTGTAGAATTCAATGATATCTTTAAAGTAATAACCTAATGGTAGTACATGGAAATCGATTCGATTAATCACCTCTGACTAGGAATCAAAGAAAGGAAATCTTATACCCAAGCCAACAACCAGCGTTCTCAAATCAAGAATCCAAAAGTACTTTAATCCGATTTCTGGAACACTGAAACAATTAGCCCCCGATCAGCATATCCCTCAAACCAAGCTCAAGTTGTTAGGTAATAGCAAGAAAAGCCCAAAGAAATCCAAGAATTCAATTGATAAAGAAACCTCGACTAGAATTCGAATGGGAGCAAACAAGAACATCTATGAATGAAACCTGAAAAAATCTTCACCGGATACAGAATCGCCATACATTAAATTAGGGAATTCCACCAGTTAGGTAAGAGATATTCCAAAAAAAATCAGAGAACTCCACTAGTAAAGGAACCTGAATTAATATATTCGAATTGTGGCCAACAAGAACATCTACTCGACCCGAATCTATCTTCTACAGATATGGCATCGCCAAACATAACCTTTAGGAAACGGAATCAAAGAATTTCCAAGATCAGCACACCGTTAAAATCAAGCGCTACGTTTTAAGGTATTAGCAAGGGAAGTTCCACAGAAAAATCAACGAATTCCAAAGGTATACGTAACCGCTGCCAACTTGAATAAGCATTCGGATCGTAAGGAACGAAATCAACCTGAAACAACCTATACGCAATATGCAAAATACCAAATCGCCAATTTACTTAGAAGCCAAACTCCGAAACCCTAGAAAAGCGTAAGAGGGAGATACCGACAGGAGATCACCAAGTCGCTGCCTAAATGCGTAAAACCAGACAAGTGCGTGAAGCGTAAGAGGTCGAGGGCTATATTTATAGGGGAGGTCGGTGAAGATGCACGGCTGGGATTAGGCGATGTTCTGAGATCGGATGGTTGATAGACGTTCTTATCTTTCAAGGAATCATTGCCGCGTTTTTAAAGGCGGTGGAATTGTTTGTCTGGCTTATGATCTACGCGAGTGATATCGCGCCACCTGTCGCCAATGGGTCGTGTCGGTTGGTTAGTTATTTTTATTCTCGCGTTTTTTTTTTAATACCCGCGTTCCTTTGGTCAATCTAGGTAGTCGGTTGACTGCCTAAACTTTGTCTCGGGCACAAAACATCTGTTCTTATTTGTTGGTCCGATTTTAAAATTTGTTATTTTTATTGCTTATAGTTTTTAATTTATAAAAAATGTTACATATGATTTTGCAAATTTTGTATCATAAAATTAATTGAAATTTATCAAATAAGATTCAGATTGCATATTCTTTAATATCTATATTGAGAAATATAAACAATCATAAATGGCACAAATTTCAAAAATGAACTAACAAATTCGGATAGTTGGAGTAATTTTTTGGGTATTTTTTATTTTTCATAACGTCCCATCTAGTTTTTATAACCTTCTATCTTTCATAGTAGTCTTTCTTTACCATGGTATTTTTTGTTTCATATGATTTTTTTCTTACTTTTGATCATAATTTTTTATTTTTTAAATTTCTCTTGTCGAGACAGATGAAGAAGCTAAAATAAAATAAAATTTGAATCTAACAAAAAAAATTTTAAAAAAATGTCAAAGCTTTAAGGAAAACTCATCCTTATCACCTTATGGTGTGTTTACGCTAAACTAAATGAGCTAAAACAGCTTGACATTTTAGCAGAAATTCATTTAGTTACTAAGCCTCCTTAACCTGAAGTGGGTGGTGTTCCTTCTCAAAACCTCAAGGTCAAGGGTTCAAGGCTTGGTAAAGGCCAAGATCCAAAAAGAACATGAAATTCATTTAGTTTAGCACCCTTATCCATTTTCTTAATTATTTTGTTATGACCACGTAACATTGGGCAGTAATTGCCCCGCACAAAGAATGAACAATTCGCAAAATAGATAAAAATCTTTGCCCACTGGACTACAAAGCAGATGATCACATCGTTGTAGTATTATGCTATCCTCGGTGGACCAGTATAGAACATCCACTGCCCACGGCCCATGGGCAGATGATCACAGGAGTCTCCTCATTTAATTCTTTTTTGCAATGCTACAGACACATCCAAATTTGCATTTATTTTTACATCTTCTCTCATAAGTGAAGGTTTTGGACCAATTCCATCCACTTCGGACTGGACTTTTAATTTCAGATGGCAAGTATTCAGCTAAGTTTGCTTGTAGGTATAGGGATTCCTTTCAACCATGGCATACTCTTGTGTGGTTTGGTTAAGGTATTTCTAGATGGAGCTTTATTGAGTAGTTGGCTGTTTTGGGTAGGTTGTCTACAAATGATAGGTTGGTGAGCTAAGGTATAATGGTGTCCCCTCAATGTTCTTTTTGTTTGACTGGTATAGAATCTCATAACCATCTTTTCTTTGATTTTTTTTTTTCTCAGCAACCATCTTTTCTTTGATTGTCATTTCTCTATGTTGAAAAGGCAGCAAATACAGTCTAGGAATGGTATTTCTCGACCTATTTCGCCTCTAGCCAAGGAATTGGAATGGGCAGTCCAAAATAAGAAGGGAAAAGGTTTATGTGATACTTTTTATAAATTTTCTTAGGCAACTTCCATTTATGTTATTTGGAGAGAACGCAACATGAGAATCTTTCAAGGCAAATCCAAGGATGTGGATGGGTGTCTTTAGCTATCTTCAACCCAATTAGAGCTAAGGTCAACTCTTGGTCATCTGTAAAATTCTTCACCCATTCTTATAGAAGTTGTAGAAGAAACTTAACTTTATGATTCCATGCCAGCTTAAGACATTGGATGACGCAAGTTTTGCGTATAACAGAGAAGGTCTCACTAAACTAAAAGTGATAAGCACACAATATTGTAAATTATTGTGCTTAATATATCTCATTTTCTATATAATTATGTTTATTGTTGAATATTTTAGATGATATTGCGCGTAAGGTATGTTTCTCTTAATTTCAGGTAATTTACGATAAAGTGTTGCTGTTGACATCCAATTTGGCTCGCCCACTCAAGTGCGCAAAAATGACACCGGTATCATCATCGTAAAGTCCAAATAAAAATTAAGAATTTTAACTGTATTCGGATCCCAATCGGATAGCGTTAAAAAGAACAGTCAAGAGCATCACAGAACAATGCGCGTCGCGCGCGTATGCCTTCTGTTTCATCTTCTACACGTACGGAATTGGAATTGCAACTTGAAAGCTTCGCTGTTACGTGTCAGGAAAAGAATAGTTGGACGAAGACAAATAGATATTATCATATATATTATTATAATATGTTATGCATGATAATGCAATTGCATAGTATGATACTGTATATATATGGCATTAATATGCCATGACTTTGGCTGCCAGCAACAAGCCCCTTTTCTTTTACTATTTCTTCTTGTTTTTGCTTTGTTCGTTGCCTATAAAAGTAGCCAACCAGTGAATGAAAAAAGGAGACGTAGAATAATCAGTAGGAGTTTTCTCTTTCTCTCTTCGGTTAAGCCAAAAAATGCGAGTCTTCTCACTCTAGCATACCTTTTCCTTTGCCAGAACTTCTCTTTTTCCCTTAGTTTTCTCTGTACTCTTTGGAAGCATTTAGGGCTTGGCCCTTGTAATTTGTATTGTAATATTTGTTGCCTGGAATAAGATTGTAGTTTTATAATTTTCCTTTCAATTTTTTTTCAAGTTGTTAGACTGTTTAGTTCTTAGTTTAAATTTTTAAAAAGTAAAGATTGTGGTTTGGTTGTGAGTGTTCGCAACTACTCGGCTGTTTCTCACACTAACTTAAATCTAAGGTTAGTATTAGTGCGAATCCCTTAAAGGTTGAGAACGGAACGCCTTTGGCTTACCTCCGTTGTAAACATCTTTCTGGCACGCACTAGTACCAATCTTCCATAATCACCTAGACATAATTAATTATGTTTTTAGTAGTTTTTAACCTTTCCTTGGCAAGTCCTTTGTCAATGGAGGGGTAGTCGTTATAGGCTCGGCCCTGGGGTGAGTATCATCCTATGGCCTAAGTAATTCGATAATTCTCACCGTTAAAATTAATTGTATGTGAATGTGTGGTCGAATTTCTCCTTTAATCGATTCGAAACTCAAAAGTGTTAAGCCTTTGCTTATGCGTCGACAGTCAATTCTGGCACGCATAATACTGGGTCGCTGTCCTTTTAAGGGTTCGACCAACTCAATAGAGGAATTTAATCGCACTTAGCATAATCTTTCGGTCGAGCACACAAAATACCTGTGGGACTCGATTATGTAAATTAGTGAGAATATTGATTTATTTAGATTAAAGGTGGTGTAAACCATTGGCCCGAGCCCCTCACTTAAATACTTGCAACCATAATTTTAGTTTAATTTGGAATTCACCAAAACAATCACCAAAAATCAAGGGTTGGCTACCTACAGCTACAAACCACCATATAGCCCGATAAAGCTTTTCACTCCAATAAACCGTTCTCTGTGGTTCAACCTCGGACTTACCGAGTTATTCTGCAAGAGACTTGAGAGCCCTATGCTTAGGGCTAGGCACCTAGGAATACAATCTTCCGTCGCAAGCAAAAAAGCATGGCCCTAATTAGTTCCATCAATGTGGTTACAATTCTACCACAATTTTCAAACTTGTTCTACAAATTGTTGGTCAAGGGCAGAGATTAGATCATTTCCACAGGTAGTGGGTACTTTCGCATTTCTCAATTGTCAGCAAAAAGGGAGTAGAGGGAAATTTAAGGCACTTCCATTAGATAGTTGAAAGTATACCTCATGACCAAAACTCCAAAAGTACCATAACAGTAAGCATCTTTCTTTCTTCCTTTTTTTTTGGGTTAATGGGAAATTCATAAAATTACACTTGAGAAAGAGTACTACAATGTAAGTCCAACAACATGACTAGCAACATAAACTGAGGGACATCAGTCCAATACTCGGTACCCCTAAGGCAAGACTTCTCCCAACACCAAGGAAATCCTCAATGATTAAGGAGCTTATTGCTGGCGGAACATTGGCCATGATCACCAAGTCTTGAGCCTGGTCCACTCCATTCTTGCCAAGTTGTCTGCACATAGATTTGCCAAACTGCCAAGCGCAGCAATACATATGAGAATGGGAGACTCCAGTATAAGTCAGCAGCAGCTTTGCATCTTCCACAATGGCTCGGTGAGGGTGTCCCATAGGGGATCCTCATTGATTAGCTTGACCACAATGAGAGAGTCATATTCAACTTGCACTGCATGGTTTTTTCAATAATGATTGGTCTAGATATATAGCCCAAGTTCTGCCTCCAAGCTGGATCCGCATGAGAGCTTTCCACAGTAGCCTAGCCTGGGATCTATTCTCCCAAAGGGTCTCGAAGAAGGCCCCCAAACCAAACCCTGCCTTGCCATCAAAATCATACCAACAGCCATCCATGTTGAGCTTTACATCACCTGTATCGGGCATTTTCCAAACATTCAGTCAAGGTGAAAAAAGGCCACCAGAAAGAAGAAGTAACCAGAGGAAAGAATTGTGCAAGCAGATGATAATGCAATTATCAGTCATCCCAGAATCTGTAACAAAAAAAAAAAAAAAGGATAGAGAGCAAAGCGTAAACCAACCCAGCGTTTCTCCAGCTCCTTCCTATCCACTACAAAGACGACTGGAACTGCCACCAAAAAGTAACAAACAATAGAAAATCGAAGTGCAACGAAAAAAGTTATACAACGCAAACCATCACAAGCACCAATGCATTGACAGCTACTTTCTGAAAATTTTGAACCATAGGAAAAAAGACCACAACGAACACACTCGGCCACATCATAAAATAATTTCTGCGTAAACAGATCAGGCAAGAGGTAAGAGAATCCTCCAACAAAACCTCAACGATGCACCCTATCTTTCTATCCATAGAGATCCATGCACCTGAAATCATAATGCACTATTCGCATGCGAGACCTTATACAATTCACACGGGCCATAAAAAAATAGCCTGGACGTCAGGCATTCCTGGTCCTGAAAGCACAATGTACATTAAAAAAATTCAATAATTATTCTCAAACAACTAATCAAAGTTGATTGACTAGCTGTAATGATGCACAAGATGGTGAGAAGACCAGACTACCATAAGTTCAAGTCCAGCTACAACCATCCACAGACATGAATCGCATAGACATAAGGAAGAACGCTAACTTCATGGCCATCTCCAAAGCATATTCGTGTTTCTTACTCAATTTGACTTTTGTGAGCAAATCAACCCAAACCATATCTTGATTAAGTTCATAAAGGACATGCAATATTTTTACGTGATGGTTGTCAAGATACCAAACGTACAACCCTCCTCCTTCTCCGGGCTTGGGACCGGCTGTGTGGAAGATAACACAGGCGGAGTTAAAATATTGAGACAAAAAAAAATTAGGATATGATAAAAAAAAGAAAATATTTTCAAATAATACATGAAGACTTTTAAGATGCAAGACCTAACCAAAATGTTGAAATACATTATACAGCCACTTGCTGAACATCTTGAACCCCAACCCAAACAAGACTGCAAGGGAAAGACAAGTTTCAGACCACAATTGAAAAGAATTTCTGAATATCAGTCAACAACTTCTACACAAACATATCAGAAAGAGGTCAAAAAAGGAAAAGGGTAAGAGACTCCCAGCAACAAAACCTCTACCCAAGAGACTTCCCATTTGATGCAGGTACATCCCGACTTTCACCAAAATAAGTGTTCACAAGTGATACACCCTACAATCCTCGGTTAAATTAAGTAGCCAGAAAATCTTGCATCACTGGTCAAAAGAACAGAGTATATATTAATGTCTCCCAGCATGCATTCCCAACAATTTAAAAAAGCTAATGATGTGACAAGATAGAATAAAAAGACTAAACTACCAAACCAGCTACCACACGCAGGAGGAGGAGTCTTGAACTCTAATTGTCCACAAAAACTTCTCTACTGAGCATGCAAAAAGACCAGATCCATCATCGCTGCCTCATCATTGGGAATATAGATACGAAGGACTTCAGAAAAATGATCATAACAACCAGCAAAACAGCCAGCCGAATCAATACTTATCCTTTATCTAGAAGAGGATAAATAAGGCAAAGTGAATATTTTGCTACTTTTTCATCAGACATCATTCCATTAAACAAACTGCACCTAAGAAAGAAATTATCCACTGTATAACCTCAAAATTAAGAACCACTGACTTCCAACAAAAATAAATTTCTAAAAAAAATTCAGAAACCAACTAAAAAATAATTACCATAACCTTTCTCCAAGATAGAATTATCAAAAAAGTTGAAGATAAAATCAGGTAAAACCAAGGAAAAAAAAACTGGATAGATTTACCTATGAGTTGTCATGACACCGATAACAATGGAGAATAAACAAAGAAGATGCACGAACAAACTACCAAGTTTTCCAGCATTGACGATTCTTTAGAGCGGTTGATGACAGTCACACAGATGAAGGTCTTCCAAAGAGCTGAAACAAGAGACCTATCCAAAACAGCCTATGGACAATGGAATACAATGTATGAATGTAGTATGAAGGTCAACATATGCAAAAGTTAGATCCCTCAGTTTTGCTTCGAAGGCCACAATGAATCGATTCGCTCAGTTTGCTTTGAAGGCCCCAATGAATCGATTCATGAGCCAAACCTCAATGATGAGGCTTAACACCTCCACGCGAACACGTGCAATTGGAAACAAAGTAAAAAGTCCTAGGCCCCTTCCAACAAACAAAACTATGGGGACAGATGGCCAAACCTCGTTAATTGTATATACGTAGCTGTGTCCCCAAGTATCCATATACAGCCTCCAACACTAATCGTCATGGGAAAGACTTGATTATTTGAGAAGCTGTAGTGGCATTTTCCCACTGTCGGCCATCATGGCTACATGAATTCATAAGAAAAAGCCCAGACCGGCAAAAATACCTTAACAGAGTGAGACAACAGTTGAACTTGGCCGTCACGAAATTAGAACACATGGCAGATAGGCCGTATCATGCTCCCAAGTCTGCCAATGATACTTTAAATACAAGGTTTGACAGTGTACATGGGAAATAAGAAGTGTTTCTGTAAAGAGAGATATACCAAGACCAGTAGAGGTTGCTGACACTGATAAAGATACTACGACAGAAATCTTCCCAGATAGCAGTATGCCCCATCAAACAAACATGTAAAAAATCAATACCTCTCCCTCGGTCTGTTTCTTTCATATGGCAAGATTAGGATTTGGTTTCCTTCCGTAACTCAGCTTTGTTGCACCTGGTAATGCATCGAAAGAGGAACACCAAATAGAAAAGATGCATACACGGAAACCTATCCCCTAACAATCCCCATGGAACGATGCCAAATACATCTGAGCAACCATCCACGACCAACCAATGTGTCAACGTCACAACTGGAAAGCTTTATTGAAATCTCACAAGTTACTTGAAATCTCACCAGTCTAAGATCCCACCTTAATTGAACAATGCAGCATACAAGATCATAAATTTTGCTCGCCCAAACACGGATAAACCTTACAACAATTGTAGCATTACCCACATTATAGAAGATATGGAAAAGGGTAATAAGTAACTAGAGAGTACCATCATTCAATCCCCAATGTGTCTTGGACAAGGCAATTCACCAATGAGGAACAAGAACATCACTAACATATTGAGACCATAATAAATCGGACTTCAACAGATATTGATCCCTGGCTCCAGTTACCTTACATGAATAGACCAGGAACAAAATTGCAGCTCAGAGTGAACAACCACAATAACTGAAGCACACATAAAAAATGAAGAGGAGAGTGTAGCAGACACAATACCACTGTGATCAATATTCCCCATTATCCTTTCACCCACGATTCGAATTCACATAATTGCTAAAAAAATCCGCCACAAGCCAGAGCACTCTACTCAAGAGAATAAAAGAATACAGTTCAAACCAGTATTTGGAACTAAGTTCAGCGTACCTCACACTTTTCAGCAGCTCATAGAATCTACTGAACACATCTGCACCACAGAAGTTAAAGAAAAACCAAACTGCCTATGGGGATATTTGCTAGAGTGGAAGAGAGCGTTATGATGCTGCCAAGCAAGTAGAAAAAAGGAGAAGCTATTAGGGATACTTGGTAGCTAGGTACTGCGGCTCAATAGCAACTTGATATACCCTCTAATTCAGCCTTTCATGGTGTGCTTGGTGACAGAACACATCTATACCGCGTACCCACAGAATGAGGATGAGGAAAGAAAAATGGAACAGGAAAAGGGGGAGGACAGACTCACAGAGACCCTTGGCTGCCTGACAATATTTGCTTCCTCCTTGAATGAAACTTAGAATGCTGCAGAGAATCACATAATCCATCAAGGAAAAGAAAATGCATATAAATGCCAAATGGTGCCCTCTCAAAAATTTCATGTAAACTACTGTCTGACAAAGACAGAGAGAGGTTGTACTCCACTACAATTAATGAACTCAGAACAATCAGGTTGAAATCTTCATTTCGTTAACACTACTAAGCTCTTTGTAATTTGCCCATAAACCAAGTAAATAGCCACCACAAAATAATGAATAACTCGGAAAGAAAAACCAAACTAGAAAAATAAAAAAATTGAAGACAATAAAAGGACAAAAAGGGAATCAAATAAGGAGTGACACCTTAAGGAAGAAACAGCAAACTCAAACGACGGCCTTGAAAGCTTTCAGTATTGTAAATTTCTGGTAAAAAAGAGAAACATAAAAAGCAATGCTATAAATCGTTTGAAAAACGATACCAAATAACAGTCTGACCCAAAAAGTTCCTAATACATAAACAAGGAGATCACGCCATTCCAAAAAACATGAAACCAGAATCACCAGAGAATGTTAAAGTAACCAGAATCAGATCATGTTTATCGTGACTTAATTTGGTGGTTCCAGCAATGATTGCAAAATTCACCCCCTTGTAGTTGCACTGATTTCTGGAAAACAATTATGAAAAGGTTGAAATGAAAAGAAAGATATTCAACAAGGACAAAAAATTGTTGATGAGGAATGACAACAGTAAGAAAACTGGCATCTAGGTAATGAAACATCATCGAAAGGACCACCAAATCCTAGAACTTCATAGAGTAGTATATTAATCCCCAAAAATAGGTGACTGCAGAACTCGAAATCCAACTCTAAGAAAACAAACTCTCAATAAAGTCCACCACAATTTTGATTGAAACCAGACATTTTAAGCGACTGTCTAGACTTTAATTGCATGCACTATGTATTGGAAGCCTCACAGGGATAATGTATATGGTGGCAGGCATGAGCGAATAAATGCAAACCTGCCACACGTCCAACTGAAAGATACGTTAATGGAATAACAAATGAGCCATCATAGTGGTACGTCTGAGTCCACGTTGGAAAAATCTTTCTAATATCTGAAGAAGCATACCAATTGCATCTGAACGGCCATCATTATATAAGCAAGGTGCCAAACTCAACAGAAAACTGGAACAAGTGATTAAGGTCAAGTGTTTAACCATGAAGGACAAGAACAACCAATGAACAAACAGATTCCATATGGACTGAAAAGACCAGAGAAC
Source organism: Rhododendron molle (assembly GCA_025413875.1). Taxonomy (NCBI): domain Eukaryota; kingdom Viridiplantae; phylum Streptophyta; class Magnoliopsida; order Ericales; family Ericaceae; genus Rhododendron; species Rhododendron molle. The sequence continues at coordinate 3,865,306 of CM046393.1, forward strand.
ATCACTTGCCACTGTATTTGTTTACCCTAGTTTCAGAGATCATCACTTGCCGCTGTATTGGTTCATCCCTGAGATTGAGAGGCTCAAAAGAAGGTGAAACTTCAACAGACCAAAAACCAAAATCCCAGCACTATCGCAGAATATAGAACTGTAAAAGCTAAAGCTTTATCCCATCAATAATATAGACGGCGATAAGATGTAATAGGAGAGGGTGTAACAAAATAGCAATTCGGTAAGTGCCCTCCGTGATGCACCTTTTCACCTGGCTTTGGTATCTCAGCTTCCAACAATCACCAATACAGAACTTAAACAGCACTTCATCGGTTCATGCTGAGAGAAATCAGAGTACAATGCTAACCAGTAACTGAAACAAAGGTCAGGTTGTCTCACAAATTATAGGAGCACTCGAAATTAGAAAGAACCCATGCACCACGAGAATGCCGAGAAAAATTGAATCCGCATCTTATACAACTGAAGGAAAAGAGCAACTCAATCTCAATGGATGACACAGACAAAAAAAGTAGGACGAGTGGGAATACAGCTATCTGATTACTGCAGTTTTGCTCTTCAACGGAATGAACAGTATTTATCTCGTTTCCTCAAATCCAATCACGTTGATGTGTCATAACATGCTGGCAGCTGACAAACCCCACATCTAAAACACGTGTGGAACTGTGGATAAAATTAGGCAGATGGAAGGAGGAAGAAAACAACAGAAAATAAAGGATAAAACAAGACAGTTGAGGCATATGCAGGTGCTACCACAACATTAAACACCTCCTAAAATGCAATTCCAACTTCAACAAATACTGCCGGAAAAAGCCTGATCCACGATGGACAAGAACACACAGATACGTTAGGGGAAAAGGAGAGCTAGGGGAAAACATTACAACTACCCCTCCACTGTTCAGATCCCTGATAATTGGCTGCAAAAAATAAAAAACTTTAATCGGCACAAGAAATAAAGGAATTCCAAGACCCAACACACGGCTGATCATAACTCCACAAATGCAAATATATGAACATCTAACCTTGACTACTCGACGATCAGTACATACTTTTAACTCCTAAAGAAATCTTAAAAAAATTTCAAATTCAGCTTTATATCTGATCTTGCACTAAACCCAATAGCAAGTGTGAAATGAAAAAATCTAGAATATATGATGTAAATCAGACAGAACCATAATGATCTCCAAGCCAATAACGATTTGGAAAACTTATGCAGGAGGACAGAAAGATGACACAAAATAAAAACCATAGTAGTTATGAACATATGATAGTTCTCAGAAGACAATATGCCAGAGAATCATTAAAACCTACCACATGAAAGATAATGCACATGGAAATAAAAAGCCGCTGTTGCATGACAGAAAATGCTGCAAAAAAAAAAAAAAGAAAAAAGGAAGAAGCATAGCAACAGACCCAATGACAAGATGGCAATGTGCTTTTCAATCATCCAAGAAATTGGGGGAAAAAATAAAGAAAGAAAGAAAGAAAAGGAATGAAATGAAAGCAAATCCAGTGTCGATCCAGCTCCCTCTTGTCCTCAAGAAATGAGACTCTGACAGTCACCAAAATTTTGTTTACAAAAGGCAAACCAACTAAAATGACGAAAATAGTAAAAAGCAAAAGCTAGTACCAATCCGTGCCACAACCCATCCTCTGACGTGACTCGAACAAACGGACAAAAGGGATAATCCTAGCATCATCCTTATCTCCAAAAGCAATATCCCTGTATTTATCTGGTCACATCTTAAGAAAGCAAATAATTTAGGACAACAAAGGCAAATCTAGTGCGCCAATGCCCCCACCTCTCCTACAAAAGCACATAAGCTACTTGTTGAATATCTTGAACCACCCAACCAGGACTGCAAGGAAAAGATAGGTCTCAGCGCATGACATAAAATATCAACCCAGCTACCGACAAACTTAACAGAATAATCCCCAATCCTCAATCTAAAAATACCAATGTAAATTACAGAAAAAAACCATATGAATGACCACCAAGACCATCGCCAACAAAAGAGGCAACATCCATCATCCATCAGCGAAAAATATCACAGATCCAGGATGCATCACACACTGCAAATCACCATTAGAGAAATCCAACTGGTATAGGGAAGTCCATCAAACAATATGTAGTAATGGTTGGAATAATCATGAAGAAAATCGTTAAATAAACCTTTACATCAAAAATTCTGAGAGCAAGATCTACATTCAAAATCCTTCCATGTCCTTCACTTCCCCTCAATCAGAATGTAAATCTCCCCATTCAAGAATACTGTAAAATAAAGAATTACCTAGAAGTCATGATCTCTTCTAGTAAATGGAATCTGGTTCGAGTAATCACCTCTAGTTAGGAATCCAAAAACAGAATCTATTACTCAACAATTAAAACGAACTCTTATACCAGCACTAACCCAAAATACCCGGACCGTTGCCCCCAACAAGCTCACCGACCAAATCAAGCACAACTTAGCAAGGTAAATTTAGCAAGAAAAGATTATTACACCCCTCCTCTGTTCAGCTTCCTGTTTTTTGTTTTGTTTGAACTGGCTTCCTGATAATTTGCTGCAAAACACAACACTACGTAACGAGCCGCAACCATGAAACACACACACACACAAAAAAGGATGAAGTGCCAGCATTAGTAATCCAAAGAAAGGACACAAGGCAAAATCTAAAAACACCCTTGCTTCATACTTCAACAATGAGCCATGACGTGAATTCCAAGTACCTAGAGAGGTTAGTAAATCTCTGGTAGAACAAGAGAAGAAAACACTTGAAAACAAACACAGTATCATCTCTACAATGGCTCAACCTACCAACCTGCCTTAGTTCGAGACCTCCTGGAGATGTAAAATGGTTGTTCCAGACATATTAAACAAGGTTACCCTTCAATAGGACTAATACACTATGGCAGTATATGTTTTCAATGCCACGTAGTTTATCACCACTTAATTTAGTTGCACTTACCCACTCACTAAAGGAACTCCAATTCTTCAAGCAAAATTTTGTAGCGTGTTAGGACATCCTTGTTCTTTTTGTAAATATCATCTAGAAAGTCCAAGACATTTCATATTGCTTATAACAACTCGCTTGAAATCTGTTAACCAGAAAACAATAAAAGGTAAGGTGCTAAAAACCTAACATTGATGATCCAATAACAGATGAAGCATCTCCCTCTCTAAGCCAATAAAGATCTGCAAAATTTAGGTTGTAGGAGGACAGAAACACGAAAAATCCAAGTTGACTGAATGATATTTCCATGATATATTACAACTATATATAATATAATATAGTACTTCACAGAAAGTAGTGGACTCAATATCAGCAAGTTCTTATGAAAGGGAACATGATGAGAGAAACATTACGACCTGAATGGCTTATACATCTGCAAGCCTGTGACTCTCATGACAAACATGGAATGGGTAAAAAAAAGACAGATAGTGTGGCATAAACAGATCACTTGGAGGGCAGCTGAAAAGAGAGCTAATACAAAGGAAAGAAACATAGCAATATACCCAGCAACACGATGGCAATGCACTTATCTATCATCCCAGAACCTGTCATAAAAAAATGAATACTAAACGGCGTGGAAAGAACCAAAACCAAAACATCCAGTGTGATCCAGCTCCCTCCTGTCCACAACAGGTGATCAACAGTCACCGAAAATAGTTTACCAAAGAATTTCTCATTGTAATGAACAGAACCACACAAGCCAAACCATTATTGAGAACCCCCACTTCATCCCTGTATATCCGTGTATATTACTCACATATTAGAAGCGGAAATTATTTAAAACCGCAATTGCAAATGTTCACTATGTAATATCCCCACGTCTCATACAAAAGCATATGCAGCTACTTGTTGAAGATCTTCAACCACCCCAAATAAGACTGCAACGAAAAGACAGGTCTCAGACCACAACATATAATACCAATCCAGCTAATGACAAGCGACTAGAATAAACCCCAACCCTTGAACTAAACAAAAATTCATTCCTCACTCCTTTCTTGTAAATAAATACAATAAAATTGTCTTTTAGTGTGATTTGAAAATTGTACAGTGCGTTAGTCTAAACATCAATGACAATCTTAGAATGCATTTTTTATATTTATAACCAAATGAGTGTGAAAATCATTACCCAACCCTAACATCCACGTGTACTTGAAAAAATTTTGAATAGGAATCGAATGAATGACCACACTGAGACTCGATGTCCACAGCTGAGACAATATTATCAACAAGAAGGGGTCACAAACATAACACAATAGTACTTGTACCGTACTTGAATCCTGAACGCCAGGACGCGTCATCAACTGCAAAGAAACCTAGAGGGAGCCCAACAAGTTAAGGCCCATAAAAAACAACACTAAAGGTTCGAAATATCTCCAAGAAAAATACCACATAAACCTTGTCCAACGAAGATTCTGATAGTTGGGTTCTACATTAAAAATCTCTTCCAAATCCTTCAATACGCCCGCATCTAGATCTCTCACTTCAAGAGAACTGTAGAATTCATGATCTCAAGTAATAGCCTCATGGCAGTACATGAAAATTGGTTCTAGCAATCACCTCTAACTAGGAATCGAAGAAAGAAAAATATTACTCGAGCCAACAAACCAGCGTTCTCAAATCAAGAATCTGAAAGAATTAGCCCCCGATCAGCATATCCATCAAACCAAGCACAAGTTGTCAGGTAATAGCAAGAGAAGTCCAAATAAGTAATAAGAATTCAATTGATAAAGAAACCTCTGCCAGAATCCGAATGTTGGCAAACAAGAACACCTATGAAACCTGAAAAAAATCCTCAACCGATACAGAATCGCCGTCCACTAATAAATTTAGGGAACGTAATTCAACAATCTTCACATACAGCACACCGATCAAATCAAGCACCACTTGTTAGGTATAGCAACAGATATTCCAAAGAAACCAGAGAATTCCACTAGTAAAAGAACCTGAATTAAAACTCGAATTGTGGCGAACAAGAACATCTATCTACTCGACCCGAATCTATCTTCTACCTTAACGGCATCGCCCTCCAAACATAACCTTTACGATACGGAATTCAAGAATTTCAGAGAGCAGCACGCGACAAAATCAAGCACTACGTTTCCACACAACATGCAATAATACCAAATCGCCCGGCATCCAAATTAGAAGCCAAATTCCGAACCCTAAGAGAAAATACGGAACAAGAAGCATGAGATAAGAGAGATGATACCGATAGATGGGAGAGCACCTGACACGGTTGGAAGCGTAAGACTTGCCGGGGTATTTATAGATGAGGTCGGCGAAGATACACGGCTAGGATTTATCGGTGCATCGAGATCGGACGGTGGATGGACATCCTTATCTTTCAAGGAAAAGGAAGTATTCTTTGCCGCGTTTTTTAAGGAGGTTAGTAGCTTAGGTTCCACGCCAGCCACCTGGATTAGGTCGGTTTTCCTGTTTTTACTGTCAGCCACACGTAGTAGTTGAGATAAGACTTGGTCAATAACGGTGGTCAGTGGTGCCCTGGTGGTGGGGAGAAATTTCTCGTGGGTGGGCTTTTTTTTTCAATCTTTTTTGATCCGGAAACTCTTAGGCCACCAATGGCTACGGCCCACTCCAGATCCACACGGATGAGCCATTCAATAATTTTAATAAAAAAATTCAGTGGATCCATGAAAAAACATTTCAAATCCAGCACTTACACATATCAGATTGCGTTGATTTTCAAATGTTTGTCCTTTTTTTTTTATATAAAAATTATTGAACGGCTCGGATCATCCGTGCGTGGCCCAGAGTGGGCCCTGCAGGGCCGTCGGTGGCCATGGTCGGTGTGTATAGTAGAGTTGTTTTTTTATCGATCTCCGCAATGGAGTTTGGTATATTTATACGTTAAAATGTTTGTTAAAATGTGTATTAGAATAAAAATGGATCCCACAAGTATGTGTTAAACATTAATATCATAGAAGTGTGTTAGAACATCCACACTGAATTTGGTAAATTTGTATGTTAAAATGTTTGTTAGGATAAAAATAGGTCTCACAATTGTGTATTAGGAGTTATGGATATTTATATTTTAAAATGTTTGTTGGAGTTTGAATTATAGAGATATGACTCACTTATTGTTTGCTAGCATAGTTGTCAAACTTGACACACATGCTAGCACGCTATAAAATTTAACACATTCTAATAAACAGACTAACACAAGCATTGTGGCACACAAAAATATAGTTTTGTTTCCTAAATCTTAACACATACAATTAAAACACTAGTTAGCGCACTCATTATGGATGCTCTTAGTTGCCACTGACTAATCTTTTGCTGTCTTATTTTGGTGGTTTTTGCGTAGTTGGGAGTGTAACAGATTGCGGCTACACTTGGTATGCATCTAGAGACGAGGCATCGATGCTGACAATCGACGGTCCGAGATCTGTCAGGAGTGAGTGTGGGTACCGCACCGTGGGCAACTGCCAAGTTTGAAGATGTTGAGAAGAAGCTGGTGAGCCCCCAAGAAATCTGATGATAATGCCGACGGCGGTGATGTTTTCAGAAAGACGACCGAAGCATATATGCCAATGTTGGACGAAAAGGGCACAAGACTTGTCATCTCATTTTCGCAAAATATTCCATGTCTGACATACTAGTTGCATTTTAGACGATCCGAATAAAATTCTGGCATTGCATCGGGTTTCCAATAGGAAGGATTGTCCCACGCGGGAAGTCGTCTATGCCGTTGCCATTTTATTGTCATTTTTTCCAATAACTCGTTTGTAAAGTAGCTAGAAGATTTATTCTTCTTCGGGGGAGAGTGGAAATCATCAAAAACCCTTTTATTGGTCTCCGTACGTGGAGAAAGTTTGAGCACCCCCAGTTGAATACTTTTTTTAAGGTTTTGGAGTACAATAAGGATTTGTATTTAGTCCCTTTTTTGCTTAAAAAAAAAAAAAAAGACTAAATGCATATTACTAATATCGCACACATTTGAAATTATTGTAAAGCCATTTCATATCATAATACCAATTGTAAATCACATATTTCCCCATCTTCTTTTTTGTTTTGGGAAGCCTAATTCGGTTTAATTTGCACTTGCTTTTACAGTTTGGGGCTCCCAAAATTTAGACAAGGATATTATGACAATTTGTGACGTAAATATGGTACTATTTTCATTTAACTACACAGTGTACTATGTTAAGATATAGTTAAGTACACAATTGAAAACTCACTTAAAAATCTGTGCAACTTTTCTATTTGTGCTCTTTTCTTGATTGTTCTTCGTGCATTATGTAGGTTGTGATTTGACCGATTTCTCAACAGACTCAGAGTCTTTAACTTCTCCTCGATTAAGATTCTAACTATACGATGTGTTCTACGCTGTACCACATAATCTATAACGCCCCATGACTATCAAGCTTTGAAAATGTAATTGTCCGGTATTTCACCATTCAATATTTCAATGTATTCATCATTTTGTAGAATCACAGGTTAAGAATGAGATTTTTTCTTGCATATACAATTTTTATATACATTGTCAAAAAAAATTATATGATCTAAATTTTTTCTCATCAAAGCTAAGTTTTTTTTTTTTTTTAATATTATCAAAGTTAAGTTCAATACTGTCAAAGTCTTCCCGTTTTCAAGGACAGGAGGCCGGAAAGTGAGCTGATTGACCGTCAATCCCCTCAGAAGTGGGTAACCCCTCATTATGTTTTCGTACTTTTAGGTGATATTACATGGAGACACCCACATCTATACGTTTTGGATGCAGACACCACATAAAAATTAAAAACGCCAAAAGCACCCTCTCGTCTCTAATGGTTAACCAATCAGCACCATTCTGTCAAAAGACCGTTAAAATGAAGGAGTCGACATGGACAACTTTCAATAGATAAGGGGTTCAGTGCGAGCGAATTTTACAGGATTTCCTCATTTCCCCCTCATCCCATTAACTATGTTAGTCAATTTTTTAGTACATATAGACTAAGGCGTCTCAATTGATGATTTTAAACATTAAGGGGACTTCATGTAATTTCTTCTAATTTTTTTTTTTTTGCAGTAATAGAAAAAGCAGGTGTATTCACTAGTAATTTACAGAATTTCTTTTTCTTTTCGCTCGAAATAAGATACAGAGCTTATAAGGCCGCCACCTCCGGCGTTGCCCAACCAAGTTTATCCGGCCCACCCACAGTGAGTAAGTAGTTGGGCTGTATATTAGCGGGTCTCCGGTATACGGCGCTTCTCCGGTTAGGCTGTATACCCGACGGGTCTCTGGTTGATCCATATACCGGTGGATCGGTGAAATTCACGCCCACTTTTTTGGTCAGGTTCGGATAAAATATGCCATAACAACGGCCAGCACAATCTTCATCGAATAACTGGTATACAAACGTTAACAGAGCCCCTTCCTTCCTTAGTGGGCTTCCTTATCCGGAATGGAGATGACATATCAAGCCATTGATATATAAGCCCGCCACCTCCAGCGTTGCATCAGCGAAGTCGACCGAGCCATCGGCCACATCGTTTCAATCACCACCACAGGTATGCCGACGTGCCCCACCACTGTCAATGCGGTCACCACCTAATCGATCATTGCGTCGAACAAATTCGTGTATTGGTTTCCGCAGTTTTCAATGATCTGATTTTCTAATATCTAGGAAGGATAAGGTTGTTGAGACGGCGATGTGGGAAATGCCAAAACTACGGAGGGCCATGTGTACATTATGAATGGCGAGGAGAGTCAGGGTGGAGATGTAATAATGGTGGAGGAGGGGGTCTGTGGAGTCGACGGAGATGGCCGGAGAATAAGGGATCACTGGAAGCCATAAATTTCCGGGCATTGGTAAAGTTCTTTGCAAGGAAAGGAATCCAAAAAAAAACAATAGCCTAGAATTTGCCTTGAACAGCAAAAAACCTAGCCGGGAGAGAGAAAGAGAGAGAGAGAGAGTGTTGGAACAAATGACTACGGACGGTGCTACTCTATCCATCTGCCCCCTTATAGCATGTACATCAGTGTAGGTATATGAGGCATATTAGGTACAGTAGAGAAGGAAAGCCCCAAAATTGGGCTGCACCACAATAGCAAAACAGAGAGCTAAAATACCTTTGATGGATTGGCTCGGTATAGTTACCGAGGAACTATTCATGTGCAATTGGTTAAACAATAATTTCTCTCCCCTGAAAAGTGTTCATCTATCTTCCCACCCACTCTCTCCCCCCTCCCGTGTTATAATAATCGAGAGAATTGATGTATGAAAAAAGTGGACTATTAGATAGGTAAAATGCATTTTGCTTGGTGTACATGCTCTTATATATACTTGGGAAACTCTTTTTGGTCCATGAAAAATTCTAGAAGGGGTTATTTTTCGGAATTTTTTTTTTTTCTAGAAGAGGTTACATTCTTTACCACTGGGGTGCAAAACGTGTGGTTTGCACTCCCGTCATGTGTGGGTCCCATCGACAGTTTATTGCAGTAATATGAAACATTCATCTTATAAGGCACACAGAAATAGTGTTCATATGTAAAAAATTAACTTGACCCAATATCAATAGGCATACCTAAAATTAAATTTTGGTTTATAAAATTGACTGTCTGGATCATTTTAACTTAAAAACTATTGACAAAATCTAGGTCGTCGATTCTATAAGTCAAAATTCAATTTTTGATAAGTCTATTGATGTCGGATCAAACTTACTTTTTGCATATAACACTATTTTGTGGGTCCTATAAGATGAACATTTCAAATTATTGCAATAAACTGTTGATAGGCTCAACTTTCTGCATATATACACTATTATGCAGGTCCTACAAGATGAACAATTCAGATTGCTGCAATAAATTGTCGATAAACCCGCACATGATAGTGCAAACCCCACATTTGCAACCCAACAGGAAAGAAGTTAATCTCATTCTAGAATTTTAATTTTTTCTCGTCTTTCTCTCCAAACCAAATAATGCGAGAGGAGTTTTTTAATTTTCCCTTCCTTTTTCTTCTTTTCCGCAAGTTCTAAACAAAGCATAAATCTCAACGATCTCCCTGATGTTTTCAATAACTGTAGACACCTCCCTCAAGTTCCTAGAATGTCTCCGTTGCAATTTTCGCTAATTATTCGAAATCTCTTAGGTTCTATCGGGAAGTTGGGCAAATCTCAATGATCTCCCTGATGTTTTCAATAACTACAAACACCTCCCTCAAGTTTTTGGAATTTTTCTCTTGCTTCCCCTCCCTCCTCCTTCAAGTTTTTTTTTTTTTTTTTGAAGTATTAGACTCTTGTTGTGCATTGAATAAATCCATCCATGAAAACAAGTCAAGTGAATCAATCATTCTTAGTGCCATAGAAGAGACTTCCTAGAAACAAATTAATTTTCACAGGCTTACACACATAGTCTAGTTCTTAGCATATGTGGACATGGTTCATGATCGAACAAAATCAACACGTACAAGTGCAGAATAGATTCTTTTCTTCCATCGCCCACAAATTATACAGTGCCTACGCTTCCATCAGCCACAAAGAAACCCGTACGTAGACCCAATATTGTTCTTAGTAAGGCCCCGTTGGGCTAAGGTCTCTATTTTTCAAGTGTTTATTTTTTGCTTTACGAGACAGGTCATTCTCTCACAATACATCACATTTAATTCAAAAAAATAAGTAATTTTCTGATCGAATACTATATTCCATGGCCCTATTCCTTTACTAGTTATTGGCATTCTACTCTTACTCAGTTGGTTGATGTTAGCGAGCAGTGATTTTTATATAACCAGTTTTAATATAATTTCTTGTTTAACTTAACTATGTAATTTCCAGTGCTTTTAAGTAATTTATGGAGTTGGTACCGTGGTTCAAAACCAAAATCGAACCGCATTTTAATAATTTTGATTGTTTGGTTATATGAATTTTATGGGTTGCTTTGGTTCTCCAAATTTATAATTCATGATTAGTGGTTTGGTTATTAGTTTACTATAAATCGGATTAATTAGTTCCGTGCTCACCCCTGTGTGGAAAGAAAGTACTTGTTGGAAGTTTGGAATCGGAGAAAAATATATATTTCAAGTGTGAGGACAAGTGAAAACCAAACCATAGGAAAATGCAAGACATATATACACACATGGAATAATGTAAAAAAAACAAACAAAAAGATAAAACTTTACTAGTAAGAAAAGAGGAGCTAATTTCAGTTTTCTAATGTGTGCAGCAGCCCTAATTTTGGGAAACACATTGAAACCCTTATTTGAAAACACAATAATGTAAAACCCTTCAACAAATGAAGAACACTCCTCATACTATAGTTTATGCACTCTAATATGTTTATTACTCGTATATTGACATTCGACATTTTTCTTTTTTGTGAACTTAATACTGTTGGAAAGGTATTCATCACACTATTAAAATTAGACCCTATTTCAACATATCGATGCACAATCCATAAATCAAATACTAGAGTTTTAAAAGGGAAAACAACATTTTGAAAGAAATGATCGAGTCTTTAATAATTACACATAGAAATGAAAATTCGTTGTTGGAGAATGGGTGAATGGTGATATACTTCGACGTAGACATTTCGCATGGGAAAAAAAAAATCAACTGACACAATCTTTTTAGCTAGTTGTAATATATATTATACTGAGCATAAACAACGGTATATTGGCAATTAGCAAAATGTGTCCTAACTTGTCACATGCTCTTATAGACGGGTTGTTTGCGAAATTTACCATTTTCAAAATAATTTTACTATCTTGGATTGCAAGAAAAACATTTTGGACTTGAAATGAAGAATGCCCACTTTCAACCAAAATCTGAAACAAAAAGTAAAAGTTTGCGGCCACGCTTTCCAAGTTCGCCACCAATCACCATCCTGTTATTGTTTGCGTCCAGTGCGACAAAGATCGCGGCATTGCTGTTAAAATTTGCGGTCATCGTGTGGTTTTTCGCCTAACTACCCATGTTTCCCATTTGGGGTCCTTGTATGTGTTTCATGATTTTGATTGCTCGAAAATAGGCGTGCGATGAGTCGAGAAATGGAAAGGGAGGGAGAGAGAGAGAGAGAGAGAGAGAGAGAGAGAGAACAACAGACGATTAATCTCTCACTGTAGTTGCTGAACCAGATGGGCAGTCGCCGTGTCCTCTCTCTCTCCTCGACTCCATCACTCCTCGTCATACTCTTCTGTTTTGGTCCTTTCTCGCACATTAATGCCAAAGTTAATCTCACCGGACCTTCTTCCACACCGATCAATCGCGATCTCTACCATACCAGGTAAAGTAAACCACCCAGGAAAACCTCATACTAGCACATCCATGTATGATAGACGTATGTACATGTATGTATATGCTTTCTCATGCTTATCACAATGAAAGGGGAGTTCTTTCTCATCGAATCTCTCCATTTGAGAAATGAGAAGGAGCCAATCGAAAAATATCATTTTTTGTTCTTTTCTGTTCGTTTCTCACCAAGTTACTCAATCCAACTGAGTGATTTGGCAAGAAATTCTAATTCTTTCTTTTCTTTTCTTATCGTATTCCTCAATCCAAAGAAACCCAGTTCATAACGAGGGAGAGAGTCGGGTTGTTGGGATTAAAAATCTATCCTTTAGCATATGTCATCACAAATTGCTTGAATCTTCAAAGTTGAGGTGAAAATTGTTGCTCAGATTGGGACTGATTTTGTTTGTGTTTGAATTGGGAAGATCAAATCCGGTAGTTTCTTTGATAATGACAACATTAGGTTGCTGGTGTGGTGGCTTGATAATTATTGGGAAAGAACGGAAATTGTGGTTAGTTTCACATCTTGGATGATATTGCCTCAATTTTTTTTTAGCTCTTCTTAACTGATTTTCCATTTAAACTCCTCTCACTTGTGATTTTCGTTTGTCAAAAAACGAAAAAAAGGATAGCGCGAGTCTTATGTTTTTGGGTAACACAATCTCTGAAATGAAAAACATGCCTGATAATTTTTTGGGAAAGGATGGAAATTGTGGTTTATGCCGTATCTCGACTCATATTGCCTTCAAATTTTTAGCTCCGGTTACTTACGTTTTTCATTTGTCAGAAGAAAAACAAGGAATATCTTGGGTTCCTATCTTTTTTGCTATAGTTTGTGATGATCTCTGTGACAGTATGTCTAACCTTTAGTAAATGAATTGTCTTTCTTGGTTTGGCTGTATTTTGTTTTGCAGTGACGCTTTGATGGAACAAATAAAAGCTCTGGTCCATCGTCACCCAGACAAACTCTATGTAGGTGTATTTTCTTCTGCTCTGCACCGGTCATTTTATTTTGTGTACTTTTTAGTTCTGATTGTTCGTACACTACACAGATGGAGACCTTTAGAAGTAAAAATGAGGGCTACCATGCAGAGATGACTGTGGTTACTTATTGCCGGAATCGGAAACAGATTGATGACAAGTCGAAGTATCGGATACTTCTTGTAAGTTTTTTTTCTTTAGTTGTAGTCAGATTGTGTGTGGCCCGTGAATCGCCATCCAAGTCCTTCCTCCGTCGTAAGGTGGGATGGCTAGCCTCTACGTCCATTCTGCAAAAGAGCGCACGACTAAAGACCAGGCCGGGGGTTCCCCGGCAAGGCCCTCCGGCGAGAGGATAAGTATATGCAGAGAAGAAAGTGTGAGACTAGGGTTTTAGTGTGTGTGGAAGCATGTACCTCTTAGGGTTGTCATCCATTGGTATTTATAGAACCTCCTTAGCTTGCTCTCCAAGTACGATCATGTGCCTTGCACCGGTCGAGTGACGCTATCGTGATGTCACCGAATAGATCTGGTAACCGCTTTGGGCGTGGCTGGCACTCCCATGTGCGCTACATCATTATCTCTCGTAACTGTTTCAGCACGTGTATGAGCAAGCGGCTTAGCCCCATCCGCTGTTGTACTTTGTGGGCTGCCGAGCCTCGCCATTGGCCGAGCCCTGCTCTTGGCCGAGCCTAGCGTTTATCACGTGTGGCGGTCCTTCGTCAGGATCGCCCTTGGGGGGTGCCGAGCGTGATCCATTGTCGGCTAAGTCCGAACCTGTAACGATCATGAACAAGAGAGCGACGGGCTTCGGCTAGGCGCCAGGTATGGTTTCCGGTTCGGCTAGAGCGTAACGTCACCGAACCGGTGCAAACTATGTTCGGCCTGCTACAAATTGCGTTTGAATTCCTATTGCCTTTTGCTTACCGATTTTATCAACTCCAACTAAAATAGCTATATATTTTCATACATCATTCAAAATTGACCTCTAGTATGTAGATTATCTCAGATCGGTAATTGCTGGTGTTTTGACAAATAATTACTTGTCTTCCAGAGTTTTGGGCAGCACGGGAGGGAGCTTATTACATCTGAGCTTGCATTAAGGATCCTGTCCATCTTAAGCAAAGAGCAATCTCTACCCAACGTAGATCCACTTTCTTTACACTACTTATTTGAGAGGCTTGTGATAAAGGTATGGCTAGAATCTTGCCCATTGCACCAACCTCTTTTTGAAACAAATTGGTATAGATGTTAATATATATGCATATCGGTTTCGGCATCAATTAAGTGTAACAGATGTAAGTTATGGCTTAGTCAGGAGTTTGGAGCTCCATTAGGCTTACTAATGAGCATGTGAAAACTTAAAACTTGCCTATGGCTGTAACTTTAAACCGATAGGACTAGCGTTTTGAATTTTCATTGTCTTGTGGTTGGAAAAAGTTCTTGTATAATCATGGTTTTCAGTTATCAAACGATTCAGATCGCATTGTTACGACATCTACGATCATGTTTCACCATGGCTTTAAAGTTTGAAAAATGCAATCCTACTTAGGACTGTGAACCATTTATAAACAGAGCATAAACCGATGGATTTGAAGATGTTCTAGTACATAAATGCTTCGCCACAACCTAACCGTTGAAATAGGCTGAAAACCCCGAGCATAGGGCTAGATCGTCGGTAGCATAAATACCGGAAAGTCCGGAATCGTTCCCACAGAAAGAATCTCTATAGCTTGCTAGGATTGGTAGATGTAAGGGTTTCCGGCGTTTAGGCGGCCAACTTTTAGTTTTACTTTGAACGGTGATAAACACTTAAATAAAAGACTAGAAAATTGGTTTTGACTAGGTTAAACAAGCGGCATGGCAATGGAGCTATTAACGCCCGTAACTTAGGCCATCGAACCATTCTCAACAAAAACACGGTTGAATCGCACGGCTTAGGCTATCAACCGGAGGATTTAGCTATGAACCATTGAAAGGCTAGAAATTTAGTATGGAAAACAAGTGAGTTCTTTTATTCTTTTGGCAAACACAAATCGAGACATCGCTCCGGAACCATGTGAGCAAGCACTTGATCACCGGAGATTAACATCGGCAAGTTTTGTTACATAAAAGGTGAACCCTTCTCATTTTCATACCAAACATCAAGCCATGAGTTGAGAAAAGCATGAAAAACATAAGTCACGAGGTGTTATTCACCCCATGGCCAAGCCTAATCGACTACTCACGCATATTGAAACGACTAGAAAACATGGTAGAAATGGAAAACATTTTTAACCGATATAAATGGAAATAAACTTGATTTATATGAAGATCGAACAAGTAACTACAACTTTAATGCTTGGAAAATTAACAAACAACTTAAACTTACATGTGTTCTTGCAAGAAATAGCTTAAGAAAACTGGGAAAGCATTAATGGAGTAAAAACTTAAAGGTGTAATGAACTGGATGATAAAGGAGGGAGAGATGGGGTCCTATTTATACAAAGGACTGTCTCTCTCCTCCACAATATCCAGAAATAAAACAAAAGTGGAAACTTGCCACTTATAGAAAGTTAAAAACTGTCAAAAAGTAAGTCGGTAAGCCTCCCGTATCGATACTCCATATCCGTATCGATACCGAGCTGACTTGCTCTGAAATGCAGGATTCCCCGTAGATGAGCCGTATCGATACAAACGAAACCGTATCGATACGCTGAAATCCGTATCAATACGCTGAAGGCTGGATTTCCTTCTGTTTTAAAACTGTATCGATACTCCATAACCCGTATCGATACGGTGTTACTTCCTGGCAAGACAAGCCCCTTGTGCCCCGTTTTGACACCCGACGGCCAATGGCACGCTCCGGCTGCTACGGTTCTTCATCTTCAAAACCCCGATGGCCGTATTCTTAAAGGCCTCACCTACTTGGGTGCCCTCAAGGGTTGTTCAAAACACCAAAACAGGCCCTCTTACTCGCGAATTACCTGAAACGCTCAACGGAAAGCCTTAACACGCAAAATCACTAAAAATGACAGAAAAACATAAGATAAACATCCTAAAGCAAGACTGAGTGCACCAAATATCTACAATATTAGGTGCTTATCAATAAATTTCATTTTCAATGAAGAAGTTTACATATGTGATATACGGTACAGCAGCAACATGTCAAGTATGCTATTGTCGTTATTGAGGAACAAGCTTAGGTTGGTTTTGACGAATGAGTTATATTTGGAATGCTAATCTGCACACTTGTCTGCCAGGTGGTGCCAATGGAAAATATGAATGGTCGCGAACTTGTTGAAGCAGGAGATCTTTGTGAGAGAAGAAATGGTCTTACAGTCTATCCCAGTGACTTTTAAGTATAGGACACGACTACTTGCAAAGATGTTTGCATACTTATGCTTCTGTTTTATGTCAGGAAGAGGAGTCGATCTCAATCGAAATTGGAGTGTAGATTGGGGCAAGAAAGAGAAGGTTCGTTCGTAATGTTAATTTTGATACATTGTAATAGATTGAACTATTTACTCTTCCTTTGAGACCAATTTTTTTTTTCTCTCATTGTGCTTTTGGTTTCATCAGTTGTTGATTGTGGCCTATCTGTTTGGGTAACAATGCATTAAGATAATTTCTCTTTGGTGGATGTGGTAATTACGTTGCAGTTTCTCGATATGTGAACATTATGCTGCATGTGTTGCTATTCATTTTCTTAGGCTATTATATGTTGCGACTCTTTGGATGGTTTTAATTAATTCCCTTTTTATGTGTGTACTTCAATTTGCAGGATTATGATCCATATGAAGAAAATCCAGGAACAGCTCCTTTTAGTGAGCCTGAGACTCAAATGATGAGGAAACTCTGTCTCTCATTTGAACCGCATATATGGATTAATGTGCACTCAGGGATGGAAGTAAGTCATTCTTTTTTATTCTTCGTTCAATTACTCATCTTCTTCTATATTCTTTTCCAAATATTTTCTGCTGCTGTTTTTTCGTTCTAAGTTTTGGCTGCAAACCTCTTCTATTAGCACCTGCAAAAAACAAATCAATGAGATAACACACGTTATGCGTAGGACTTGGTTCCTCTTTCCCTTTAGAGTCAAGTGATGAGTTTTTCATTGGTTCTTCATCATTGTCAACAATTTTTGGCCCTCGATGCCATTAGTGAATATGAGTGAGAATTAATTCGAAGGAACTCTCTCAGTAGCCAACATTTTCCTATTCTCTGTTTCTTTTATATCTTTCAGTAGTATCCGTTAGATGCTACTTGATCTTATCTTGCTCCTCTTATGTTTTGTTTCTAGGCGTTATTTATGCCTTATGATCACAAAAACACGACACCTGATGGATTACCTTCTTATAGAATGAAATTGATGCTTCAAAGGTTGAACCATCTTCATTGCAAAGGCCGTTGCTTGGTTGGATCAGGAGGTGGCTCTGTTGGGTTAGTATTACTTGCATGTATAGCCAGTAATTTCTATGTGGAAAATATCCAATAGTAAGATAATTGACTACTATGTATGGTGTAATGGAAAATAAAGATACAAGGTAAAGAAGCTTGTTAGGGTTCCAAATCCAGATGAAGTGCGTGGCTCACTTGCAGATTGGCTGGTAACAATTGCGTTCATTATGTATTTTAGGCCTGGGATGAGCTTTGGTTTGACATAAGCAATCATGAAACTGTATTGGTGTCGCTGAAAAATATCGTGACCGTGTTCTCATGGCTTGGTGTTTTGATCCTTTTGAGATTTTTTTTTTCTCCATATTTTACTTCTGTCAAATATTTCTGTGGGTTTAACGGAGAGAGCTGGAATTCGGTGCGTGCAGAGCTAGCAACTTAAGATTGCATTAGAAGAGAGCATTTTTTCAAGTAGATTTGTTAGTTTTGGTATTAATAGCAAAATTACAAGTGTGACACTTGCATTTGTAGGTATCTAGCCCATGGGACAGCTACAGATTACATGTTCGATGTCGCAAGAGTGCCCATGGCTTTCACTTTTGAGGTTTGGGATATTTCCTTTCTTATCCAATCAAATCTCATTCCCTCATTAGCAGAGTTTGCTCCTTAGGTTTGTTATTGACTGGCAGATCTATGGAGATGGAACAGCTTCCGCAAAAGACTGCTTTAAAATGTTCAATCCCGTTGACCAGACTACCTTCAATGTAAGCCACGTCACGTAAACAATGCTACTTGGATATTTCTATTCACTTCGGATTCAATTCAAACTGCTTTTAGAGGAAGAGCGTTGAAAGTTATTACTATGAAACCACATCTTAAACAGGTAGCGCAATACTCTATATTGATTCATTTGTTTCCATTGGGTTTCAGAGAGTTCTGAATGATTGGTCTGCTGCTTTCATTGCAATGTTCAATATGAGCACACACCAGCTTGATGAACTTCGTTCAAATACCATGGCTTCAAATCTGGACAAGTCTGTATCTATCGATGACTATCTAAATGGGTATTTAATGGATAGGAGAAGTAGATACGGGAAGAAGATGGAGGTGCTTGATCTTGGAATGCAGGAAATAAGGACATATTTCAGGCTTTTCTTTTTATCCTCGGTTCTGTTATTGTTGATGTTTTGTTGTAGAATCTCTAAGAGGATTAGACCTATCATTTCTGGTACGACATTCTGAAATTTTATTCGTGCTAACGAAATAGGTATAATCTTGTTTTACAGACGTTCATTTTTAACTATATACCATTATCAGTTTACTTAGTTGTATCAACATTTTCTTCTTTCCATATTGTGTATGTGTGTCATTACAACGAGACACTTGAAATAACACAGTACAGCAGAACAGATGCCATGTTTATAGGTCATGATTACCTAATTTTTTGCTTGTCACTGCTTTCGGTACCTTGCTAGGTTTTGCCATGTCTATTTATAGCATTTGCTAGGTTTTGGCATGCCTACTTATGGTATTTGCAAAAAGTGATGAGAAAGCTAAACCGTGAACTGACTTGCCTACTCCCATGAAAATTTGATGATGTCAACAAGCGTAGACGAAAATTATTGCCAATATAAAATATTCTTGAAAAAACACGAAAACGAAGCACAGAAGATATGGGACTGAAATGAAAGAAAATTTGCTCACTTAATAGGTTCATCTGATTTACAATGCAGCCATATTTGTTTGTCACCCTGTTAAGTAAAACGTAAATGAATACAACAGGATTAATGGACTTGGGAGCCTGTGACAATTACACCCACCATTAAAATAGGTAGTTACAATTTGTGCAACTATAATACAGATACTGGCACTTTTGTACGAGCAGTGTCTATGGTGTTTCTCTTCATTCTTGATCTGTAACATCACCCCAGTAAGAGTCAGTAAGAGTTGCCAATCAAAAAAAAAAGAGTCAGTAAGAGTCCCTTCTGGTAGACAAAATGACCTATCATAAAAGAACCAACCTTCCTAAATAATCAAAATGACCTATGCCACTCAATACAAATTACAAGGTGATTTTTATGGTACTCACAAGCATTCTCAAATCATTGACCTGTTTTTCCAAAGCATCGAGTACTCAACAAAGCTCAATTGCCAATCTATTTTTTATGGAACAGGGTCTTCTCCAGTTCCTCAAAAGGGACTGAAGGGTCTTGTTAGGGAAAAATTAATCAGGCCTCTTCACTGCACATTGATACGAGGTCCAAGACAAAGTATTTGGACCCTACATCAATATGTGGTCTCACTGAAAAATCTCTCCTGTTCAAGGCATTTGTGGGTCTTTCCCGTCCCACTTCGACAACCAAAATTGTCAACTTTATAGAACTTGCTGAGAACATCTACCACGTCATTGATATATTCTTGGAACATAACAGCACCTCGCATGACTTGGTATCCAATCATAAACGAGTTCAGGATTGGAGTTGCTTACCTTGGGTCAATAATCAACTACTCAAAAAGCATGGAAGTATAATCATTCATGAAGTTTGGTCAGCTGGTTGACTTGATGCTGTAAACTACGACCTTAGTGTCTGCTTCATGTACTGCAGTGCAGAGCGTAACATTGCTCTAGCTTTCCTGTCTGGAGTGCACCCAGACAAAATCATTTCTTCATAAACAGAAGGGACCTGATATCAAATAGTCTTTAGTACATGTCCAAAGTGAGAATCATGCAACTTAACCAGGGCAACTCAACATGGCATAGCATTAGCAGTTGATTCATGGACATTAGATTTCTTTTTGTTACAAGCTTGCCCATTTTATGTTCTGAGGCAGTCTGGTATAGCATTAAGTTGAGTGCAATTTTGTTCACCCTCCTTAAAAGAGGGTGAACATTACCCTCGTTCCTATTGGTTGAAATGGTCAAAGTGATGTCATGTTTACCATGCAATAAACTTTTTGGTAAGCATGACATCACTTTGTGGTGGGGTCCACACCATTTCAACCAATAGGAAGGAGGGTAATGTTCACCCTCTTAAGTGGAGGGTGAACAAAACTCAACTCGCATTGAGTTGGCCTGAGCACACGGGATTGAAAATGCAGTTTGTGTGTATCTCATCGAATATTTGCTATATCAGATTGCCTCTATTAGCGGGTATATAATACACGAAACTTTCCTGCACTCAATCCAATGCGTGGTGTGGGTTGAATTTCAACATAAGTTGATGTTCATTAGGCAGAAGTTCCTATACATTGATTCAGGAGTTGGATTACCTACTGAAGCTCCATAGTACTAAACTTCATGTTCAAAACCACTACAGAGCCCAAACATTTACCAAACAAACTTGCACTTGTCAGTCTGGTTCATTGTATACTAAGCTCTATTAGCCCCCTGTTTGGAATACCAAAAAAAGTGCCTTCTCTACTGTACCAAATTCCAGTTTTTTTTTTTAAATAATATATAGATGTTTTATTCTTCTGTGTGGTAAATTTCACAAAGTTGACATAAAACCTATCAAAGAACCATTTTACCTTTGAATTCTCTTCAAGTAAAAATGACAATTATCTAACATCAAATAGTAAGGCTACAGAAAAATGCTGTCAATGTTTGGCAAGCTTAATGAGATTCCAAAATGTCGAGAAAAAGGAAAGGTTGGACTTTAATTGTCACATAAGTTAACATGTGATTGAATTCTCATTAATGCCCAAATATGGTTCCGGAACAGTTGATACTGTCTTCAAAGATGAATATCATGACTGAAAGATCTAATTAGGGACTTATCCATGCTCCGGTTAACAAACAAGAGCAATGATACGTACGTTTCAGATAAAACCACCTAAGTTCACTCGCTTTTCGAAGTAAATAGAACTAGGGCAAATGAGCATATACCTGATCAAACTTTTCCACGCGAATTAGAGCTTTCATAAGTGTAGTATAGGTAACTACATCCGGCTTCAAGTCCTGAAGTTAAATCAATTGCATGGAAACGTAATGACCAATGAGATAGGACCATCAACTAAAAATGCACAAAATCAACAAGAAACTGAAGTGTAGAAGAATATTATCCAAGAGCTTACAGTTTCTTTCATGAATTGCAAAACAGAGAAGGCGTCAGCAACTCTACAATCCTCACCAAATGCATTAATCAGTGAATTGAGAACTAAAATACTGGGTTTTAGACCATCAGCTCTCATGACTCTAAATGCATGAACTGCTTTGTCAGACATACCCTGTCAAAATATAAGAGGTTATCAGATGTGTTTTCAACAACCAATGCAAATCACTGAACGAAATAAAAACCAATGTTAATCACCGGAATTTTCATGTGTCCAAAATCTTGAACATACGAGTCAAGTAGGATCATGGCCTTTGTAGAAATATAATGCCTCGTTGTTTTCACATGGAGAAATTGAAGGATTTCTACAATCGTGTGTCATGAATGCATTTCAATTCATGATACTACCAAGCTTAAAAAACAATAAGTGACAGAATAGGTGATTGTAGACCAGAAAAGTTTATCATGAAAATGGCTGATATAAGATCATGCATAGGAGGTGGATTTTCAGGCAACAACATACCCTTTGTGCATAAGCATTGATCAAGGCATTATACATGGTTGAGGATGGTTTTAACCCCTTTGACTTCATATCCTCCAAGCACTCAATCGCATCACCAAATCTCCCTGACTGCCCATAGATGTCCACAAGTGTGGTGTAAGTAACAACATTAGGCAGCAATCCTTGACTCTGCATCTTGCCAAACATGTCCTTCACTTCCTCCCATCTTGCCTGCTCCCCAAAAGAATGAATCATTATATTGTACGTCATGGTGCATGGCAAGCATCCACTTTCCCGCATTTCCTCAAACAGTTCCTCTGCTTTCATATGGTGTCCCAACTTACTATGACAATCTATAAGTGTATTCCATGTGACATTATCAGGTTGAATCCCCTCTGATCTCATCCTTTCAAATGTTGCCATTGCATGATCAAGACAGTTATACTTTCCCAAAGCATCAATCATCACATTATAAAAATGCCTATCGGGCTGGACCCCGCATTCCTTCATTTCCTTCAAAACTTGAAATGATCTTTGCCACTCACCTCTATCGCGATAACCCGCTAAAATCCTGCTGAAAACATACGAATTAGGCTGCACTTTATTATCTTGCATTTCCTTCAACACAATTCTCGCGCTCTCCCACCGACCCTCATTTGCATAAGCATCGATAAGAAGACTATAAGTTTGCTCATCCGGAGATAAACCACATCTTTCCATGTCAGACACAATTGACTCTGCATCCTTCAAAGAACCTAATGTAGAACAAATACAGGAGTTATTCAGACAGTTGGGTGTCTGAAGTCAAAGAAACACCAAATCTTTAAGGGTCTGTTTGGATAGCCATGCAATTTAAATCAAGGGTATTGACATCCTTCATTAAGAAAGCTTAAATATGAGTTTGATTCTTTACATAGGGATTCAAATATCGAGTTCGAGAGCTCGACGTCGACTATCGATTTGAATTAAAAATTACATTGAAATCCTTCGTGATGAGGATTGTAGTCTTAAATAAATATAGTTTTTTTTATACTTTTAATGCATCTTCCAATTCTATATTTCACAAGCATTTTGTCAAAATTGCAAATCATATCCCTTTGATCAGAAATCCAATCTAATACTAACCGACAGTAATAGTGATGTTTTGGAAACTCTAACCCACCTTAACGTATGCCACCTGAGGTCAAAGAAAAACCAAATCTTTAAGGGTCCCTTTGGATAGCCAAATCGAGCGTTTCGACATTGTTCAATAAGAAAACTCAAAACTCGGGGTTGATTGTTCGATAAGAATTTTGATATCAAGTTTTAGGTTCAATTAGGATGGACTATAGACTGACGTTAACTATTACATTTGAAATCCTGTGTGCTTAAGGATTGTAGTTGTACACCGACCCCAACAGATTTCAACTTTTCTACATTTAATATATCTTCAACTTCACAAGCCTTTTCTATTAACATTGAACATCATATCCCTCAATTTAAAATCCATCGCAATCCAAACGGACCCTATAATAGTGTTGTTTTGGAAACTCTAACCTGCCTTATCATATGCCTTAAGAAGTGCATCTTTTCCAATTTTAACACATCTTCCACGTCTATTTTCGCAAGGGTTTTTGTCAAAATTGCCAATCAAATGGATGAAAACTCTAACCTGCCTTAACATAAGCCTTAAGAAGTGCATTATAAGCTCGTGCCCTAGGCTTCAATCCACCTTCCTTCAACTCCTCGAAAACCGCCTCTGCCTCGTGCGTCCTCCCAGTATCCCCCAACACAGATATAACAGCAACAGTAGTAGCCGTTTTCGCACTCAACCCATTCCCCTGTATCACAGCCAAGAAGTACATAGCCTTATCCGCGTCCCCAGCCTTTGCAAACCCAACAATAATATCATTCAACAGCTGTGCATCTAGCTCGATATTATCCGACTCAATATCCTCATACAGCTTCTCCAACATCCCCGAGTCAATCTCTTTGCGCCGCGTTAGTGACTGAATTACCTATTGGGGATGTATTACACAATTATCAAAAAAAACTAAATTTATCACACAATTATCACAAAACACTAAATAATAAAAATACATCATGAAACACTAAAATCTCGAACACAGTCAATTCAAGACATAATGGACAATTAGAGTTAGAAAAATAGCATGCGAGATAGCATCTTCCATGGCAACACTCTTATGAGTCAATAAACAACAAAAATAGGTGCCTATTTAAACAAAATTGAACAAAGACACGACAAGTGACTGTCAAGACAGAACCCTTGAAAAAACATCTTCTTTTAAATTTACAAAACTTATACTAAATTCCAACATTACCAAGCTATAATTGATAAAATCCGATTGGTACCCGTCGCGACGCATCCTCTCCATTAAATTCAGGGCTTTTTCGAGGTCGTCGTTGCGAGCGCAGGCCCCAATCAGGGCGTTATAAGTGAACGGCGTCAAAGCTTGTTTTTGAGAGAGTAAAAAGGCTTCGTAGAGCTTCTCGGAGCGGCCTAGGGCGTGGATGAGGATCGAGTACAGCAATTCGAACGAGAAACAGAGATTGTGTCTCTGGAGCCACGTGACGAGGGAGTAAGCGGTTTGGATGGAGGAGTTGTTTGATGAGGAGAGATTTTTAAGGAGGGAGTGCCAGAGTGGGGCCGGGACGGACCGGTAGGACTCGACGAGGCTGAGCTCGGTGGGGTCCAGTGAGGACGGGGGAGACGGTGAGGTGGAGTCTGACGGGGCGGCGGCGGTGGAGAGGAAGTCGAGGAGGGGAGTGAAGTCGTAGCTGCGGTTCTTGGGGGACGCGATGTCGTTTTCGTCGTCGGAGGAGGATTCGTCGGTGGCGAGGTGGAGGTGGAGGTGGGTGGAGTAGAGAGAGTTTCTAGTGGAGGCAGCGATGGTTATGGCGGGGGAAAGTGGGCGGTGGGAGATTGGGTGGTGGCGGTGGAGAAAGGGATTGGTTGAGTGAAGAGGGGGGAAGCGAGTAGGTAATGGCTGAGGGAGAAGCATGTTCGTGCTCCTGTTCTTGTTCTTGAGAGAGAGAGAGGGAGAGAGATGGTTTATTGGTGGTCTGATATTTTCAGTGGTTTTCTTGAGAGAGAGAGAGAGAGAGTGTGTGTGGGGGGAGGGGTGTAAGGTAGATGATGATAAGTTATGGATTTAAAAAAAAAAAAATTACTAATTGAGATGTTTCAAGAGATTATTTTTTCAACCAAACACTTCACTTTTTCACCTCTGTTTTTTTCGGTTCCATCGTATATTTATTGTTGATTTGAACCGTTCATCTTATAAATTTTACATAACAATATATTCATGCAAAAAATAAACTTGATCGGATACCGATAGAAATATCAAAAATTGAATTTTTCTTTATAAATTGGACAGTTTATCTTTGTTATTATTGACAGAAACTAGATAGTTCATGCTATAAACCAAAATTCAAATCTTGATATATCTAACAACTTTCGATAAAGCTGATGTTTTGCATGGCAATACTATATTGCGAGTCTTATAATATGAACGGTCCAGATTATAATAATAGAAGCTCGGTGAAAGCCATAATAAACAATGATAGAAAAGTAAGGTTTTACACTTGCTGTGGATAGAATTTATCCTCGTCAAATATTTCATAAATGTATGAAAATATAATTGAATTCGGAGGAAAAAAAAAAGAATCAAATGGCTTATTGAAAAAAGAACTATCCCAAAGTACGTAGTTTTTTAAAGATAAAAAAAAATTATTCTTTACTGAATTACTCTTATCGAGCCGAATTAAAAATTTTACCTAAAAAAAAAAAAAATTGAGACATCCTTCTTTGTCTATCTGTTATTTACGGAGTTACAAGCGTCGTGCCGGTGCCTAGCACAGAGGCAAGGAAAAAAAAAGGTCCCATCTTAAGGTTAGTGTAATTTCTTCTAACATTTAGCAAAAAAAAAAAAAAAAAAAGAAATTTGCTTTTGACATTATTATAGTATGTAAAAATTATAATGAGTACACGGGGGCGTTTGGACAAATAAGTTACTGTGGCTTATTTTTTGTCCTTATTCAAATTTTTTTTGCATTTTGTGGCTTATTGTCAATTTTTTGGGGATTATTGCTTCGTTATGACGAGACGAATCGGAAAAGTAAAAAATTTCGATCGGAATCCAATTTTTTTGAAATTTCAACGAAATTTGGCGGGAAAGCCACGTTTTTCTGTTCAAAAAAAATTTGATTTCGACCAAATTTTTACTTTTAGATTCGTCATATAACAAAGCAATAATCCCCAAAAAATTGACAATAAGCCACAAAATACGGAAAAAATTTGAATAAGGACAAAAAATAAGCCAAAATGACTTATTTGTCCAAACGGGTTACGTAGCTACCCAATTCCTATTTTCATATATTTTTAGCAGGATTAATTAAATAACAATATCCGAGAGGAAAACCTTATTTCCTCCCGAAAGTCCACAAAACACCCTTCGTATTTTTCAATATTACCACGCTGCCCCATCCAATAAAAGTAGCTGAACTAGGGTTTTAACGCGATTTTGGAGTCCATAGCCATAGAAGGTGCCACTGTAATGCTTCACTAGGGTTTTCGATTCTCGCTGTCTTCCATGGCGGGTTCTCGTGTTCAGGTGAACAAGGCGCACAAGACAAGGTTCGCCTCGAAATCATCTCGTAACATTCACAAAACTTCTCTTCAGGATAAGAGCAAGATCTCTAAAACCGATCGGAATGTCGCCAAGGGAGCTCGTAATGCACGTATTCAGCGCAATAAGATGGTAATCTTCTCTTGTTTCTTTTATATATTTATATGCCCGTTTATAGATTGGAAAAAAAAAAAAAATCATTTTTCCATCCAGATGAATATTATGTATGTTTATCATTATACTTGCATAATTTGAGCAGGCACTTTGATTATCCACAACCCACCAAGCTTAAAATATTTTTCATCAATAAAGGATGAAGATTTAGAAAGAAGAAATAAGATATACCTTTGAAATTTTTGGGTTATTAACAAGAAAAGCCGACCAACGTGTGTCAGTTCTTTTTCATAAGTTTAGTATTTTTGCTAAATAAAAGTAGTTGTATTGTGGTTGGCTAAAGGAAAGACTGAATTTTTGTAGATAAGGGAGCAGAAACGGGCTGCCCTCTTGAAAGAAAAAAGGGCCTCCAGCGCATCAACAAGCCCTCCCCGTGTCATTGTGAGTATCCTGGATGTGTTTTTTTTAGTGGTTTCCATACTTTGTGTTGTTTTCTTTCGACGCAAATGAACTAGTGTGGTGATTACGTTTGTGACGGTTTTGTTTGCTCGTGAATAGTTTACAGTTTGGACACTTATTTCGAAATCACCAGGAGTAAGTTCTTGATAAATTAAAAAGAAGATGCATTTAAAAGGTAGATACACTACTGTATTTGTAATGTGAAGAAGTGCGATGGACTGTTTTCACGACTACTTACGGATCAGTTTGTAAATGTGCTCCTGATTGCCATGATCAGCTTTTTATTCATGCCATTTTAGATTATTTTTCTTGACATGCTTCAGTGTGACAATGGTTGTACTTTTGAAATTTAACTGCTCCATGATGAACATGGGGTTTTACTTGTAGAATCACACTCTCTTCGTCATTGTAAAGGTGATACTAGCATAGATATGCTGGCGAACAGCATTTCCAATGAGTTATGTCACCCACAAAAAAGTGCTATTTTCAATGGAGTAATCTGTTTAAATGATTTTGAAGGTTTAAATCGTAGACTTTACTCTGTTTACTACTTACACTCTGTCTTCTCTTAATAACAGGTTCTGTTCGGGCTCTCTGCTTCTGTGAATTTAAATTCACTTTCAGAAGATATTTTCTCGTTATTATCTGCTGAAACTGTGTTTCCGGCCGTCGCTTCTCCAGAGTACAAGCTGAGAACTACGGTAAGCTTCATACTAATATAATTTTGGTAGTTATTAGTCCAGAAGCCGCTCAACTGTTCTTTATTGGCATAATATATGCAGCGTAGATAAAGATTGTGGATTCCTTTTATGTTCTTTGTTGGCATCACTAGGAATCGAGATTCAATGTATTTTTCCCCCCAAATATGTGATCTTAGCTTTTCATGTATACATTTGTCCAATGTAATCTCAAATGTCATTCCAGTCAAAGGAGAATGCATTATCGTTCATGCTTAATAAATTCTATTATCCAAATTAGGTCTTGAAAGCACCTCATGGAGATCTATTATCCTGTATGGAAATGGCCAAGGTACCTGTCTTTCTTGTTGCCGTTTATATTTTTCAACTCTTTGAATTGGAGGTTGCTCATGTCATTGTTACTCTTTTCTTACTGTTTATGACACTTGGGTATTGAATTTATAGGTTGCAGATTTGATTGCTTTTGTGGCATCTGCAAGCTCTTCATGTGAAGAAAGCAATTCTAGCTATTACATCGACTCCTTTGGAAAGCAATGCCTTTCTGTGTTCAGAGTTCTTGGTTTACCAAGTACTGTTGTATTGATTCGTGTAAGTTTGTTGTTGATGTGTTTTACTTGCTTTGGTTTTTCAGTGGACAAATTTTTAGTCGTTTTGAGTTGGAGACTCAAAATTTTCTGTTCTGCCTGTAGGATCTACCTAACGATTTGAAAAGAAGACATGATACGAAGAAGACTTGCACTTCTAGCCTTGTTTCTGAATTTCCCGAGGATTGTAAGTTCTATCCTGCAGATACGAAAGATGAGTTACACAAGGTAATTGCATATAGATCATACCCCTAGGGGGTTTAGAGTGGTGCTTTAATGGCACCATAGTTCAGAAGTCTACCACTCATCATGCTTCGTTGTGTTGTCATCCGGTGCTACACTTTCTTATACTTATCCTTTTTACATGATGATTGCAGTTCATGTGGCTTTTTAAGGAGCAAAGGCTGACTGTTCCTCATTGGCGGGACAAACATCCTTACCTCTTGGCCCAGAAGGTGGCAGTTTTGTTTACTAGATTCTATTTACTGTGCTGGTTCTAGTGGAGTTGAGGATCTTGTTTAAGCAGTAGTTTATTTAAGATTTTAAGTAATATATGGTGTTAACTACAACTATCCTTTCAAACAGCCTTTGCTCTTCAATGTTATGAAAGATCTTTGTGAACATAACGCATAGTTAATCCATTGTCCTCTTCTTTTGCCTTTTTCTTTTTGGATTTTAGCTATTTGTCATTTTGTCTTTTATTTTTCCCCACAAATTATATGTTTCTTTTAGAGAGATGCTTGTGTTTGTTGGCTCGGTGCTTGCTACATTGATTAATTCCCCATTTATGTTGGCTTGAAATACCTGTCTGCATTTTAATCGTAAAGTTTTACGCCCGTTGTTTATTTACATCACTTGGGCCATGGCAGGTTGATTTAGTCACTGATGGAGGGAAAAGTACACTTCTTCTTACTGGTTATCTGCGCACCCGTAATCTCTCAGTCAATCAGCTGGTATGTTTTTCTGGCTTTGGCAATTGCCTCATTTGGTTACTCAGCTGCGTCATGGTTCACTTTTTTCTCCTTTGTTTTTGTTGGATCAGGTTCATGTCTCTGGTGCAGGGGATTTTCAGTTGTGCAAAGTTGAACTTCTCAAGGATCCATGTCCACTGAATGCAAGGAAAGATGGGGATCTTATGGATGCAGATGAACATGATGTGCAGGTTCGTTTGTTACGTTAAAAAATAAGCACAATGACAGTGTCTTCTTACCACGAGTTATTTCTCCTCATAGATGGATGCCTTTTGTTTCTTTATTTTGAGGTTCTATGTTCCATTGTTTTATGATATATGAACTGAACTGGTCTTGTTGTCCTGGTCTGCCAGGGCAGTGGTCTTCCCTACCTTATTCACTTTTATTTGTCTGCGAAGTCCTATTCCCCATGCCCCCCTCCATCCTCCTGTAATGTGTCCTCCTTCTTGATTGTTGCAGGTTATAAGGTCTTTGGTCCCTGATCCTATGAAACAAGAGCCTCTGCTTGTTGAGAATGTTCCAGACCCTCTTGCAGGAGAGCAGGTAGCTTGGATTAATGTCAAACACTTCTTCAGCCGCATGCAAGATCAAAATTTTACTTTGGTTTTTCTTGTTTTCGCAGCAAGCATAAGCAAACAAATTGAAATTTTGATCCTTGGCTGTGTGGCCATAAAATAAGAACCTCTTACCAGATATTGTTTTAATATCTCATTAGTTCTCACCTGATGCAATGAAAATTTGCTTCATGATTGCTGCCTCGCACTTGTGGACAGCCCTCATTTATGGATGATGAAATACTTTTCTTTCACCTGAAAAGGTTTCTGTAAAACAACCCTGCAAGTACATTTTAAAGTAAATTGTTTGTGTTTGATCAACTAAGGAAAGAAACCATATGGGTTGTTTTTATTATTCTTAAAAAATTGTTTTGGAGGTTTTTTTTGGCCCAAAAAAACAAATTAAAATAATTAGAGGTTGTATTTTGTTTTCATAACATTATTTTTCTTTCTGTTTTCTTTTATTTCTTTTTCTTTTCTCTCATTTTTCTCTTCATTCTTCTTTTGCCAATTAGACATGGCCAACGGAAGCAGAAATGGCAGACGCTGATAGAAATCAACGTGAGAAAAAGCTGAGAAAAAGGACCTTGCCTCGGGGCACTTCCGAGTATCAGGTCCATGCTTGTTATTATTCTGCATAGTTTCCAATCGTCCATCCTTGCATCCTTCCAAGGTCTCTATATGACCATGATGACAGGCAGAGGCTAAATAGTAGATGTGCGAAACATTAATTTTGCAGGCTGCTTGGATTGTTGATGATTCAGACGTGGATGACTCAGATAGCAATGATGATACAGATGATGGTATGGTGTTGGACAGAAATGTTAGTGGCTTTGTAGATCGAGAATGCAATGATAAATTGGACCTTGACGATGACCAGGCTTCTCTTCAACTAGAGTCAGATGAAGAAACTGAAGTTGGTTCAGTGGTAATGGTGAGTGTTAAAGACTTAGGAAACATTTGCATAAAGTAGACCCTTCCATCGGAGGTGTAGATGCTTTTTTCATGGGAACTTTTGCACACAAAGCTGTTGGTGTGCTCTCTAGCAATTATCTGTTTATATTGTGGAGTGGTTAAAAAGATTTGTCATCAGTATTTGTGGGGGTGATGTCTCTCAATAGACTCGAACCCAACCAGATGTGGCTAAGAGCCACATCTGTGCTGCTTTCTTGAAGAGCCAATTTTTTCATGGTTTCACAATGCCAGGAATAGCTTGTCAAGAATGGCCGTATCACACAAGGTGGAAACCGTGGAATACCCAGGTACCAGAGTTACCTGCCACCACTTTGAACACAGTGCTTAAAAACTGCCCAAAACACTGATCCAAGGCTATTTGTTTGCTTTGCAATTGTGTGATGGGAGAAGTTTCCACTGGCAAATCACGAGTTTCACCATGTTAGTTGTCAGCTGCTCCATTAGTACCCTTAAGGTTTACAGTTTTCTGCTTTGGAAAGTCGGGCCTTTTCTTCCAATTATATATTTGAAGTAGTTATGCCTAGAACTGTAGCTACTGGGAGTGCATGATGAAAGTAAAAGCATCAGGGCCCTACCAAATAATGTAACGTGGTGCTATTAACTTAGCCATTATGGCCACATTTCCTTGTCCTTATTCTCTTCTTGATCTTGTCCTTGCATTCCCAGCGGTAGGTTGCCATGTGAAGGGAGTTGGTGATTCAATGTTGGTCAAGAATTAGGATGCATGGTACTTGATGTAATTTTGCGGAGCATACAAATGATAAAGTTCATTTGTCAAATTTGAAGGAGTTACTAGAAAATATTTATGGTGTTTTAGTTTGAAAGCCAGATCCTGTTTTTATTTTACTGTCTGTCAAATGCACCCTCTTAGATGCACGCTATCATTTCGTCGTCTGCTGGACATCCTAGAGATGTAAGATGCTTTACTTTGCTTGCAGGAAGGTGAAAACTTTACAAAAGAGCAAATAGAGGATGAGATTCGCAAAATTAAAGAAGCACATGCTGAAGATGAGGGTACTTATCTTTCTTCCAAATTAAATGCCATTATTTGTGGGCAGTCATTTGTAGCACTTGGTGTTTTCTCTAGAGCATTAGAAATTTCAATAACTGAACTGCAAATTTTGGTGGGATCTTACTAGGAAGTAAAGTAGCTAGTGTTTTTGTTACTTTTTCTGTTTTGTTGGATTTTTCAATGCTCCACTGGGGTCACTATTCTCCATATGATCTAACTATTGTGAATTTGTGTTTTTGCGTGTAAATACATAAAGGGTAGTACAATCAAAAATTTTTTAATGTCACTAGGGTTGTGTTGGAAGTGACAATTACTCATAATAATAGACTCTTACATGATTAGTGCCCAATCCAGTGCTCTATACGATGGGGATGGTTATCATGTCTGTTGTAGTCCACAATGCCAATTGCTTCTCGAATTTGAGTATATATCATAGGAGAGGATCTTGTGATATCGCTTAAATGAACACCTATAAATGATAATTGTTCAGTATTGAATCAGTGACACAACTCCCCCTTCTCTGCTGAGTTTATAGCTGTCTTGTTCCCATTACTCTGTTGCACGTGTATTTCTGCCACAAGTCATACTCAATGTCTTTATGATCCAAGCTTACTTTTTACCTAATGATTTTTTGATCTACTTCCTGCACTGAGGACTTCATCTAATCATGGCTCACTGTATGTCTCCAATATCTGAAAAGGACTGGATTGAAGTCGCCTGAAATAACTTAATCTTATCGCTCTATTTGTATAAACCTGAATGCAACTTGATTTGAAGATCATGTGATATCCCTTTTAGTTGAATCTCCTATAGTTGAGTTTCTGCATTCTCTCCTTTATTTTCCCCCAATTTCTGGGAGATGGTTGGGTAAGTATTGTCTGCGATGTGCATATTTCTCGAAATTATTTAGCTATTATTAGCACTAGATTCATGCGCTTATATGTTAGCTTAGTCATTTCCTAAAGCTTAATTTGCTGCGTCTCAGAATTCCCTGATGAAGTGGATACGCCAATAGATGTTCCTGCTCGAAGGCGTTTTGCTAAGTTTAGAGGTCTGAAGTCCTTCAGGACGTCTTCATGGGACCCCAAAGTAATTTTTCTCATTTGTAGATAGTGGTCCATGTTTGTGTTTTCTGCCTCTCAATTTGAGAGTTTATTAATCATTCTGTTTATCAATTCAGGAATCTCTACCCCCAGAATATGCAAAGATATTTGCTTTCGATAATTTCACAAGAACACAAAAACATGTCCTTGCAAAAGCTCTGGACACAGAGCAAGGGGACATTGATGACTGCATACCAGCAAGCTCTTACGCAAGACTTCATATCAAGGATGTGCCAACAGGTGTTGCTTCTAAACTATGTAGGCTTGCAAACACAATGCCTATTATAGCATGTGGCCTCTTGCAACACGAGTCTAAAGTTTCAGTTCTTCACTTCAGGTATCTTTTGTTCTACTGTTTGCGATTTCTTTTAATTTTCTCGGTGGTGATTTATTGCTTGTTTTTGGTCGCTTTATTTTGTCCAGTGTAAAGAAGCATGACACTTACACTGCCCCCATCAAATCTAAAGAAGAACTAATATTTCATGTGGGGTTTCGCCAATTCATTTGTAGGTAATATCTTGATTTCATGGATGAAACTCTTTTTATGTTCACTATTTACAAATTGCTTCATTTTCCTTTTGTTTTCTGATTAACGAGATTGTTGAATTTACAGGCCAATATTTTCTACGGACAATACAAATTCAGACAAGCACAAGATGGAGAGGTTTCTTCATGCAGGACAGTTTTCAGTAGCTTCGATATATGCTCCAATTTCTTTTCCTCCTCTTCCTTTGGTTGTACTGAAGAGGGAGCCAACTTCTTCATCACCTTCAGTTGCTGCTGTTGGTTCATTGAGGAGTATCGATCCCGATAGGATTATCTTGAAGAGAATCATTTTAACTGGGTATGAAAGCCATATCTGCTGCAATTTTAAGCGCTGTCTTTCTCCCCTCCCTCTCTCACCCCAAAGATGTATATGGCGGTGAAGGAATTAGATCAAGAAAAATAGGGAAACAGACACCACACTGATTGCAATTGTAAATGTATTGGTTTCCGTCAAACACTTCATAGTCACCTAATTTGTGACGGATGACGAGGTCCAGAGTTCTTGATTATCTGTAATTCTGAATTTGAAGTGTTGGTACGATTTTTGCTCATTAAAGCATATCTGATGCAGTTATCCTCAGCGAGTATCGAAGAAAAAAGCTACAGTAAAATACATGTTCCATAAACCAGAGGATGTGAGATGGTTCAAGGTGAGAAATTCTCCTAGCTGATTAGTCTCTTTGACTTGGATATACCTATGTATATATCATGATTGATCTGCTGGGCCTTCAATTTTGCTGCAGCCAGTCGAAGTATGGACAAAATGTGGTCGACGTGGACGCATCACGGAACCTCTTGGTACACATGGTATGATGCTCATTTGGACCAATATAGTTACAGTCAGGAAAAAGGATGCTTTATCATCAATATGTTTTGAATATGCCATTTCGCTGCACTTGGAAATTTTTTACTTGTAGACTGTGGTTATCTTGGTTTTGCTGGGTCAGAAGTTCATGATAGTTCTCAATCATTTCATTGTGAGGAGGCATGCAATATTTTTTTATTGTTTCTCTTCTTCCTCAGGGGCAATGAAGTGTATTTTGAATGGGGTCCTTCAGCAGCACGACACTCTATGCATGAGTTTGTACAAACGCATGTATCCTAAGTGGCCACAACATTGGTTCCCACTCGACGCTTGATTAGATGACGCCTGGCGCGGATTCTGGTTTCGATTCTCTGGAAAAAAACAGCAGAGAGAATTTATGTTAGACACCAAGGGGAATGAAGCTCTGGTTCCGATTCACAGTTCAAGTTTTGTGTTTGCCTTCTGAGTTATGTGCTCAGTGAGATGCGAGTTCGGTGTTTCCCCATTACAATTGGAGAAGCAAAAAGTTTTGCCGGTGTGTTGCTGTAGTCATTGTGCTATGTTATTCTTTTGGTTGCAAAACATATTTATGCGGAAACTTTTGAATGTAATTTATACAGATTTGTTTCTTTTCTTTTCTTTTTTCTGTACTTTAAAACTTGTTAGATCACTGCCTATCTGTAGAGACTGCATTTTGAACTTGCAAGTTCTTATTGAGCAAATTACATATGTTTATGTTTATAAATATATATATATCCCTGCGCCTACCTGTGGACTAGTCATTATCTATTTTGGGAACTTCTACATTTTCTCTGTGGTTTCCATTCATTCTTATGCTAATAGAGTGGAAATATTTGGAGACGGGCACGTAAAGTTGGTCTATTTATAATCTTCAAATTCC
This sequence comes from Rhododendron molle, assembly GCA_025413875.1. Taxonomy (NCBI): domain Eukaryota; kingdom Viridiplantae; phylum Streptophyta; class Magnoliopsida; order Ericales; family Ericaceae; genus Rhododendron; species Rhododendron molle. The sequence goes on from CM046393.1 coordinate 3,900,814, forward strand.
TCCGGCCGCTGGGAAACCCTGGCTATATAGACATGTTATTCATTTCCTGGTGAAGTTGATCATCGAGTTGTCGTTTTGGTTTTCTGAAGTTGCTTTTCCCTTGTTAGACTGGTAATTCGTGGTTTTTGGATTTGGGAGAGCTTTGTAGAAGGGGCTGAATCCTTTCCAGTTTGTGAACTGGACGACCTAGTTTTGGCCATTTGTGGCTCATACAGGTTCGCTACCAAGAATGTTCACTTTTTTAAAGCTCGTCGAGAACATTGTCTGTCAGAAATTATGCTAGTTGATTTTGATATGATTTTCAACATATTTGTCTTGATATAAATGGTTCCGATTCAATGGCTGCTACCACAATATCCGGTTATCTTCTTCGCCGCCACAATCTTCTTCAATTGCACGACTCCGCCGTCATTCACCACTGTGATTCCTACTTGTTTCCTCTCAGATTCTCTTACTGAAGGGTGGTCCGTCACAACGATTCTGCGAAAGAGTGCAATTTGAAATCAACAAATGTTGGCTGGTGTGGTTGTATTAAAGCTTTTTCACAAATAACCCATTCACAGAGCGTTGTAACCTTTAGTTACATAATCTTTAACATGTTATTGGCTCCTGCTTTCAATCCTTGCACTATGCTCACTCTTTCAATCATCGCTCTCATGGATTTTAGTAATTTAGGAGTGTTTTAAAGATTTTTTTCAAGCTCGCACTCCCGCATTCGCACCCGCTTGCGAATTATGTAATTATGCGTTTACAATGTGTTCGGATCTTTGAGAAAACTGGAAGAAAATAAAAGAAAGTGAAGGAAATGGGAGGAAAAGTTTGATGTCCACAAAATTTGAATTTGCTATTTTCTCCCCACTTTCTCCAAGCCAAAGAATGAAGATGATTTATTTTATTTTATTTTATTTTCAATAGTGTTCTCTTCTTGAGAAACTTTTTTTTTATACCAGAGATACCAACACTCTTGGTATTCTCTTCGGTCCGTTTTCAAATTTTTGGCCTTTTTTTTTTTTTATTATCACATTTGAATGATTGGCTCCGTTCATTTTATAGAGTTTGTCAAGAACCTTAATTATATCAAAAATCGTGTTCATCGGACTTTAATAGATACATTATCAACACATATGAAAATTGCAAAAGAAATAAACTTGGGTTCTGATTCAGTGTGGTTTTGGATCCAATTTTGATTTTCTTAAATTTTCACGTTTGTCAATCATGTATCTAAAAAAAATCCGATGGACTTGATTTTTGGTATGTTTAAGGTTCTCGCTGAACTCTATAAAATGAACAGAACCGATCATTCAAGTGTGTTCAGAAAATGGCTGAAAAATTTAAAATAAACCGTGTTGGTATCCCGGTATATCAAGAAGTTTCTCTCTTTTTCTTTTTCTATAGGTTATAGGTTCAAACAAACCCTCAACATAATACTCCCCTTGGTTTTTTTCAAGTATTAAAAAATAATAAAAATTTCCTTCCCTTTTATTTTTCTTTGTTTTCCTTTCCTTTGCCATGGTTCCAAACAGACAATTTCCATACACAACATAAAAAATGGTTCTAAAACTAACGGCACCGGCAAATCCAGATTGATCCCTCGCCTCCCCAAAACCGAACCTTGCCGCCGCCGCCGTCGTTGCCTGGATCCACGGGTGAATACCCAGAGCCCATTCCTCCGTCGTCTTTGCCGTCGTAATCTTCTTCCTCAAGTGCACAACCTCGCCACCGTGAAGTCATGCTAGCTCAATCTTAACGATAGCATCCCTTCCGCCGCTCAAAATGGGCCTAAGGGTTTCCACACCAGGTCGAAACATTCGTTGTGCTTACTGAGAGAGTTACCAAGTCCCAAAGCATGCGCAGGTCCCTGTTAGTGGATTTTTTCTTATGCTTATCGCGAAGAATAGGTCACGAGCACTGACATGATAATCTTTCTTTTTGTTGCACAGACTGAAAATCTCTCTGCGGTTAATTGGAAGCTCGTGTCGGAAATCGAAGGCACCTCAATGTGTAATTAATTATTCCATTCTTTTTCTGTTGTTAGACTTTCTTTCGAATATGAAAAGGCAAAGAAAAAAAATTATCCTTTTGTGAGGATTTCATTTCCACTATGTTTGGAACATGTCGAACGAAAGGGAAAAGAAGAGAAAATTGTTGAGAAATAAAAATGTGAGGAAAATAGAGAGAGAATTTTACAATGCTTGATACTTTATGTTGGCATTTTCTCTTGATGTTTCCCTTAAACCGAACAATGGGTGGGGAAATGTTTGGACTTTCTCTTCTTCTTCCGTTTCTTTCCCCGTGTCCCAAACAAAGCCCGTTTTTGTTCTTTTGTCTTCTTCAAGAACTAAACAAAGCCAAATATATTGATGGTATCATGCAGGGAATTGGTGGCCGATTGGAATCATTGCAAACTTTCTCAGCGTTAAGTGGTATTATTCATTTCATAAAGCACGATCACTTCTCATCTGTGGAACAGGATATTTATTGAAGGGAGTTGAATCCACATCGATACCAATACTCCTTGGATACTCGCGGATACGTGTCTATTTAATTATCTTTGTTAAAGAAATATCATATAGTAGTCGGATACTCTGGGTTGTGAATGGAGTCTGTGAGTCTGACATTTCTTGTATGGCATTGAATTTTAAGTAGTTGAATTGACGAATCCTTATTACAGTATCGCAAGTGGGTCGCATGTCAGCATGTGCATAGCTCTAGTTCAAACTTCATACGCTATCTGGTGGCTCTTGAATTGATACCTAATTGCTGAATTGGTTTCTCACTGTTCTTGAACTAATGCTGTGATACAATTTTAAGAATCATACAGAGACCTCTTTTACAGATGGACCTTGGCCGTGTTATATTGTATTCTTAGAGGTTTATTGGTGAAGTCATATTTGTGTCCTGTTTCTGTATCTGTATTCCATAGTTTCTTACGTTTCTGCATGAATTGGTGAAGTTCTGTTAGGGTACATAAGTTTGTCAACCATACACAAATGAGAAATGGTTAAAATAGCCTCTTATGTTTCGAGGAATCTCTAGATTGTTTGGCCTTCATTTCAGGTCATCGTTCATCGGGGTATGGGAAGAAACCAGTAAGCTCTGTGCAGATGCAGATTGTCAATGCACTTAGCTTAGGCGAGAGAAGCAGAGCATCCAGTCTACTATCCGATATTGGCCGCAGAAACATTGAATTGACAGCCAATGATTTTGTTTATGTTCTTGAGTACTGTGCACGTTCAACAGATCCACTGGTAGGCTCAAGAATGAATATTTGTTTCCCTTAGGCTATTCTGTAGTCTATGGTTTCTGTGCTTGGGGCATGCAGAGTTTGGAATATAAGATAATGAATTTCATTTTCACTCTTTGCTCATGCATTTTAATAGTACGCTCTTGAGAGTCTGGACTATATCTTCAGTTTTGCCTCACTTTCAAGTGAAACTGAGTCCTCCTACATTATCTAAATTGAAACAGAGCTTTCATAGTCACTCGCGTGGAGTTTGACTATCTCAAACTATGTATACTCCGTGGGTGGAATTGTGGAATAAAGGTTGAAGTTATTTCTTTTCCCTGCAGTTTGTGATGGAAACTTGGAGAACTATGGATGAAAAAGATGTTGATTTGGACGATAAGTGCTACCTTCTTATTATTCGAGCACTCTGTAAGGGGGGTTACCTAGAGGAGGTATGACAACCTTCTACATATATTTTGCATATTTTTGTTGTCACTTTACGGCTATTTTGCTTTCATTAAGTTTAAAAGTTTACATTATCCCTCATACCTCAGTGTATAATGTTAGAATTTTTTCATACTGGATATTTTGTTGATCGGATTCACCTTCAAAAAAATGCAATAAGTTCGTCATCAAGATGATGCAATATTAGGCTTGTTTGGTAGACACGTTTGAGATTTTTTCCCTGATGAAGTAATATTCAATTATCATGGGTATTAGTGCTTTGAAGTTCAAAATATGTCAGTTTATTTTAGCTTCAGTCCTTTTTATATTCTTTTTCCTTTTTCTATTCGTTTGTTGGAATGTACTTATCGTATTTCTGTGCTTTGCAATCCTTTAATCAGGCATTAAATATGATGGATATGCTTCGGAAAGACCATGACTTGTATCCTATTTTGCCTATGTACAATAACTTATTGGGAGGCTGCGCTCGAATTCAAAGTGTAAGTCGTGCCAATGAATGTTTGGATTTGATGGAGCGTCGAATGGTGGGGAAGAATGAAATAACATACACAGAGCTTCTCAAGGTTAGAAATAGTTAAGATTAATTTTTACTTTGTGATGGTGGTGACTATTTGTCTCCAGGAGCAGTTTCAGTTTGGACAGTCTATATTGGTTATTTTCTGTTTGAAATTTCTGCCTTCAACTGTTTCATCTAAACTTTCAGTTGATTTGGTTTGGTTTCGTGCTTGTTTGTTACTCAAGCACATTTTTTAGAAGAGATAAAACATTCAAAATATGGGGGGGGGGGGGGGGGTGCTGTTGTAGGTGGGGAATCATTGTTTCTCCTGACAGGAAATGATACAAATAAGTAGTGCCTATTGCCGTATTCAGGGAAGGTAGAAAGCACCCTATGTACCTAGTAGAGCCCCCTTCTAATCAATAAATAAAAACGCACTACCTACGAAACCCGTTACAAATAAAGAGGAAATATAGTAATAATAGAGAAGTTTAATAATACACCACATCATGTTGATTACTATTCTAAATTAAATTCTTTCAGCTTGCAGTTTTGCAGGAAAATCTCCCTGTTGTCCATGAAATTTGGAAGGAGTACATAAAATATTATAGTCCTAGCATTACTTCTCTTCGAAAGTTTGTATGGGCCTTCACAAGGTTGAGAGATCTGGAAGCTGCTTTTATTGCCTTACAACACATGGTGTCTATGGTTCTGCGGGGAGGCTTTATTGTCGGGAAAACAGCTGAGGGAAAGTTGTTCACTCTAAGACTGGACATTCCTATACCTTCGAGCTTTGAGCTGGACCTGAAGAGATGTAGCGAGGAGAATGAAGATCCTGAACTTTCTGGTTTTATAAACACCAAGGAAATGGAGGCTTGTGCCAGTAACAATAAGCAAGGCTTTACTGTCCTCACAAAAAAGAGTGAAGCTGAGAATGATGGGCGAAGTATGATGAGGAAAAGTCATGGCTCATCTGTTATGAAGGTCTTGAGGTGGTCTTTTAATGATGTGATACATGCTTGTGCAGAGTCTCCAAATTGCAGGTTGGCAGAGCAATTAATTTTACAGGTATCACAATTTTCTTGCTAAAGTTGTTTTAAGTTGTTGTGTTTGTTAATCTTTTACTTTCCTATTAGTAAATGTAGATTTTTGAACTTAGTCATGTTCCCCTAATTGACTTTTTTGAGGTCCATTTTGTTTAGATGCAGAATATGGGTTTGGAACCATCAAGCAGTACATATGATGGCTTCATAAGAGCAGTTGTTTCCGAAAGAGGTTTCCATGATGGCATTGAAGTTGTAAGATATACCAGTCCTAAAGGCTGTGCTGTTCATTGTTCATGAATAAAATGTTATGGCGTTTGAGTTAGCAAGCATTATCCAATTTATTTAGTTTCACACGTCCTCTCTCTGCAGCTAAAGTCGATGCAATGCAAGAATTTGGAGCCACACGATTCTACTCTTGCAACCATTGCAGTTGGTTGCAGCGAAGGGTTGGAACTCGATTTAGCTGAGGCTCTGCTGGATCAAATTTCCAAAAGTCGTTCTGTACATCCTTATAATGCTTTTCTCAAAGCATGTGACACTCTAGTGAGTTGATACTCCCCCTCCCTCTGATTCAGCAAGAATATGTGGTACATATGTATAGAAACAAAAGAATAGGTGGTGCCAACTGCAGTCCCCTTTGACTAGCCAATAAAGAGGCCACCGTGGTTGGTAGGTAAACATTTTTCAAATGTCAGCCCTTTTTCTTTATTAAATTATAAGTGTGTAGCAATTTTCTCGAAAGAACTCCAATGCCTTACCCACTCTTTTGTGTACTGGAATAGCTACCACTTCCTTAGAGGAGCTCTTACTTTTCACTCTGTACTATAAAAAAAATTAAGAAAGAGAATAACTCCGGAGTAAAACTAAAAATAATAGTCAAATGGGTAATGGTTCCTAATGCAAAATCACACTGTTATCATGTAGGATCGACCTGAACGTGCTGTTCATGCATTGGCTAAAATGAAAGCAATGAAACTCCAGCCAAATATCAGGACATATGAGCTGCTTTTTTCATTGTTTGGTAACGTGAATGCACCCTATGAAGAAGGCAATATGTTATCACAAGTTGATGTTGCCAAAAGGATACATGCAATAGAAATGGATATGGTGAAAAATGGCATTCAGCATAGCCATTGGTCAATGAGGAACTTGGTAAGTTCCTTCCGCGCCAGCTACTACTTAGGTGTCCTCAAAGAGCTTTGAATTCTTGGAATTTGAAACTTGTGATAGCATGGGTTTTTTGTATACTGATTTTCTTTTTCAGCTCAGCTTGTTTGTGGGAATTTTTTTCAATGTTATGGTACTTCTCTCATGTTATCAGGACCATGATTGTGCTTTAAGTACTTTGTCTTTTTACGCCAGAATCTTGGACTGCTAAGTAGTTGAAAATCCGGGTCTACTTTTTAACATCCTATGATCCACGTCAGTTTGGTAAAAGTTTTGGGCAAAGTGAGGTCACATACTTTCTCAGTATGAATGTGTTTTTATAGTCATAAATTGTGGGCAAAGAAGCCATAATCGTTATGGTCCACACTCTACATGGGATGGGAGTGTAATATGGTATCGTAGCCTGAACTGCCTTGTGGTATGTGTGTTTGTGAGAATCCTCCTTCACATAAAAGTGATACAGCTAGTTGATTTGATCCTGTATGCATTCTATTGCAGATAATAATCTGAAAATAAGTATCTCTCCGGGAAGAAAAAAAATTCCTCTGAATCCTTGGTGCCTAGAGTAAGATTTAGGAATTGTCAGTAAATTTTCCTGAATCGTGTTCCTTATTCAATTCCCAATTTATGTGGACAATGAATCATAATCTGTTATATGTGAGGGCCATGAGGCAGATTATGCTTTGAGTTTTACACTTGCCATATATGAGGTCAAAACAGTGGGCATGGCGCTAATTTCTTTTCGGTTCTTCAGCTAAAAGCGCTTGGAGCAGAGGGGATGGTGAGGGAGCTCATCCAGTACCTACGTGTGGCAGAGAATCAGTTTTCTCGTGGTTACTCTTGTCTCGGAACTGCTTCCTATAATATAGTGTTGCATTCTCTTGTTGAGGCTAACGAAGTAGGTTTCGCTATCAGATGCAAATATTCTCGAGCATCCTCTCCAGATGATATTTATTGTTAAGTTTGGTTACTAACCATATTATTTTCCTTTGAATCCAGAGTCATATGGCGGTTGATATATTCAAATCGATGAAATCATGTGGTTTTCTGCCAGATGCTGCAACTTATAACATAATGATTGATTGCTGCAGCGTTGTAAGATGTTTCAAATCTGCTAGTGCACTAGTTTCTCTGATGTTGCGTGATGGGTTCTATCCACAAGCAGTAACATACACCGCCCTTATAAAGGTATTCTTCATTTTTCCAACCACTTGGGTTTTAACTTTGTCGGCATCCCACAAAATGGTGCAGTCATATGCATCTAACTTTGACAAGAGTAAAGAATTTATTATTACTTTTGTTGGATTTACTCCATAACCTTTAAATTGACCTAGAAATTGTCAGTTTTCATATATTAGACTTGCATGTGTCAGATTCTGTTGGGGAATGGTGATTTTGATAAAGCATTAAGTCTTCTGGACCAAGGAAGCTTGGAAGGGATCCAATCTGATGTATTGTTATTCAACACTGTACTTCGGGAAGCATGTGAAAAGGTATTGGTTCTTCTGAAAAGATGTTGATGTTACCTATACCTTCACTACTAAGTAGAAGCTCTCAGCCTCTATAAGTTCACCTACTGCTGCATACCATACCATCGGTTGTCTATAAATGAAACCATGCATATAGATGCAATGGTCCATCACTCCACTGTATTCTGTAGCTTCATTTGCCATGTTAGTTTCGATGGAGCTACATTGTTTTGATCTCACGTCCAAATGTCACACCCTACGTCGGTGTAAAATGCAATGTATATGGTCCTGTTTGTGTTGACCGTTGTCAAGGAACAAAATTTCATTTTGTTTCGATTGCAACGGCTGGAACTTTTCTTTTTCCTAGTAGACCAGACAAAATGTTGGTGGAATCCTAAGTTCCAATGACACATCATGCCAAAAAGCACTGAAACATTTCGGAATTCTGCAAAAAAGTGAGTTCTTTCAACACCTATTAGAAATATCATCACATGTTTATATATTCCCAAGTTCTCGACATTTTCATTATGCTCTGACTGAACAAATAAAAGATAGATGGTGCCACTTATAGGGGGAAGTTCCAAATAGTTCAGGGTAAGTTAGACGCATCCACTTGTGGCCTATGTGCGTGTTATGCTCAGATGTACGGTTCCTCAATCTGCCTCTCTTTTTCTTTTCTTTTTTGCTGTCAGGGAAGAATTGATATAATTGAGCTTATTGCCGAGCGGATGCACCAAAAAAAGGTTCAGCCAGACCCATCAACGTGTTATTACGTGTTTTCAGCATATGTAAACCATGATTACATCAGCACAGCTATAGAAGCATTGCAAGTTCTGAGTATGCGGATGATTTCTGAGGAAGATAGCATCCTTGAAGAGAAGAGAACTGAATATGAGGAAAACTTCATCTTTTCTGAAGACATGGAAGCTGAGTCATGCATTCTAGAGCTTTTCAAGGATTGTAATGAGAATCTTGCCGTTGCCCTCTTGTACCTGAGATGGTGTGCTACGCTGGGGTTCGAGATATCATGGCTTCCTAACCGAAGTCTATGGGCCAGGAGACTGTCAAGTAATTATGCCAATGCTGAAGGTGTCGCCGGATGAATTTAAAGGTGACGTGATTTTGTGGCTTAAACTTGGTTTGGAGTTCCCAAATGATTTTGTTGCCGGGTAAGGGCCCTTTTTCAGAAAAGGGCATGGGGCCTAACTCCTTCCAATTTTGGTTAATCAGATAGTAACACAGGTCCTATAATAGACATAAAAGAACCATGCTAAATCCTAGGTTCTGTAAACTTGTGCCAACAAGGCTAATTTTCCAGGAAATGAGAAGGTTAAATGCTTATTGGAGAATTTCAATTATTCCTAGATTTCGTTAGTCTTAGATCTTACAGTATGGTGCAGGGAGACTAGCCTATCGACTTGGTAAAGATGGTGCTTTTGTAGGCTGTGGAGTGGTTCTTGTGGTCTATGTTGTAATTTTCCAGATTACATTTGAAGAAAGAACAGCTTCGTTGTAAAATGTTATAGTTAGCATGTGAGGCCATGTTAGTTCAGTTTTGGTTTCTTTGCTTTCGTGTATGGTAATGAGAGGTAGGCAATAACTTTGTCAATTGAGCAATAACATGATTTGGTTTTTAATTTACTCAACTCTTCCTGCAGCCCTTTGGGAGGAAGACTAGCCTCTCTTTTTTTTAATCCGCGAGGAAGACTAGCCATGAATAACGTATTTTGTGGGAGGCCCTCTTAAGCGAGCAATGAAATCTCCTGAGGATATATTGTTTTGTTCAACACATTCCTTCGATTTAGTAGTCTCTCGTTCATACAGAACATTATACCGTCGTCCTTTTTGGTGTTTCGATTTTGTTCACCCCAAGTTAAAGGCTTCTTGTACAACTCTGGTGGCAGTCCTTACTAACCCACTGACCCACTGAATACGACTTGTCAGCGGTTGCTGGTATCTGTGATTTACTTTACAGTTGTGAATTCAAAGTTGGCAGACCTTCAAGGGGTCCTTCTGCACTCACAAAGAGTAACAAAATTACCCAAGATGATGATGGCTAATTGAAGTTTTCAGCCTCCAATTCTCTTGATAAGCATACGGGAGTCTATGAGATTCACAATGCATTACCAACATCAAATAATCCCCAGAAATGGAGAAAAAAACATATTGCAGCACTAGTATGTTACGAATTTAGATTTCCAATATGAATGTCCTCAATAAGGATAGACGGTTAAATCCACTAACCGCCCATCCACTGGTCTTTCCTATTTTCTATTTTGCTCGATGGAACACAGAAGAGAAATAGCAAAAAAAATGTATTTCCTTCAGTAATTTTTTCAACCAAGATAGACTCCCTTGATGACCGTTGTCAGTGCTCCAACTTGTTAATCCGCTCATTTTCAGTTTAAAAAGATGCCTAAATATTCTCGGCTGGAGGCAACTCTGCAAGCTTTGGTGAAGTGCCAAGTACTCGTTCCATATCAAAACGAACCTCAATGTTGCGAATGCTGTATCCGACCACCATCAGCCAATAAAGGAGCTTTGCAAGTTCTGGCGCACTAGTTTCCGTCACGCTTGTCTGTAAATAACAGATACCAGGAAAAAAAATGTCACAAATTCAGGAAATCCAATTTTTGAGAGCAAAAGTCCAGCCCAATGAGGGCGAAAAAACTATCACAATCATCTTCTTTTTGTTTTTTTTTGTTGATATTTAAAAGGGTGGGAGGGGGCGACCAGTGTAGCAACTCTCCTTGGACGTGACCATAGAGGCTCCCTACCTGCCAATAGAATGTCCGGTTCGAGCCATAGCTACCATCCGGGAGGACGGGCCGTCACCACGGCACCACTTTAGTGCACAGCTGATGAAAAGTCCCCCCTTTGTGGTCCGCAGACGGGTTTCGAGCACCTGCCGGGACTCGAACTTCGTCTGCGTTAAGGGGAGCAGTGGCCCTCACCAATTGGGCTACCACCTCGGTGGTTATCACAATCATCTAACAAAGCAAAAAGTTCAATGGAAAGGGCACTCAAATGATGGATCTGATTGTCTTTGTTAAGCAAATCAAGCAGTTCAGAAATAGAGTTCAGAAATAGAGAACAAGTGACATTCATTAGTTTTCAGACATCTTTAGTTGCAATCTGCATGTTATGCGCCAAAAAAAATCTGCATTTTAAGTATGTGACATGTATGGTTTGAGTTGATTGACAAGAAAATAAACATAATTACATTCACTCTACTACTTGGAAGCCTTTGGTTGGGAGCACATGAAGCATGGATGGAAAATGGAAGTCAAAACTCGGTATAAGAAGGCATCAGATAAGGCAGAGAAGAGCAAGACGATAACATAAATTAAACCTTCATTTGTCCAGGATCTTTAACAGCCAACAGACGTTTTATAAATGTGTTCATTGCCAGCACAACATCATCACCAGCAGTATTCGTTAATTCCTGCATAACATCGGTCAAGAAATTAAAATGCATATTAGACAATGATGGCTGACCAATAGTTCAGGTATGTGGTGGCCTAACATGGGGAACTGGGACGTACTTATGGCAGCATAGAAATTAATTAGAACATTATACAGGCATATCCAAAAACAATGCCAGAGGCTTAATGCTAGAACTCACACTCCAGAGAAGGTAACAAGGTCTCACCTTCAGATTTTGGGGTTCAAGCGACTTGAGATAGTCCAGTAATTCATTTGGCCCATTTGCAGATTTTCTTCCTACTTGACGATTGAGTTCCTCAATTTCTGCTTCAAGTAACTCAATATATTTCACTGCATCTATTCTCTCAGCACCGGAAACGTTATTCCACCTTATAACTTCACCTGAGACCTTTTTTTGCGTACCCGGTGCATAATCTGGCACATCCTGTAGTCATAAGAGCCTGTTAAAAATCTCATCAGATAAGATTTGGACAAGATATTGGATGGGTGAGAATGTAGATAGCACCAACACGACACATAGGGGAAAAGATAAAGGATATATAACCACCTTTCATTTTATACTGGATAATTCAACAAGACAATGGGTAGATACGAAAGTAAAACCACTCCAATTTTTCATTAGATCCTTCACAAAACTACTCCAACAAAAATGAAATGTTCCTCCAAGTGGTGGAATATCAGTCTATAAGATCAAGCAAAGGAACATAGTGTTTAAACGTCAATATCATAGGCCTATAGTAACAAGGGAAATTACTATCCTCAAGGGGCCGAATGGTTTGGCTAGCTGAGGGAGGGAAGTGAAGCTAGCAATTGAATAGATTTAATATTAGTACCTCAACCAGAGTTCTTTGAAATTTCAAAACTAAGTAGAGGACAATGAACGACTAACCTTCCTGAAAATTAAACTCCAAAATGATAGACGAAAAGAAATGTGTAAATGAATGGCACACCTTCTTCTCTTCAACCTCGGGAAGAGCAACTTGATCCAAACTCTGTTGCAATTCTAACCGATATTGTGCATTACTGAACATATATCCAGTCATCAAAACACTGTACATGAGCTGCGCAAGATTTTCTGCAACCTGAATGAATGCCAAAAATCCCACTTATAGCAAACCAAAATACTTAGGTACCTAGAAAAACAATTCATGCCAACTAAAATTCGATCAGCTAGATTGCCTAACTTGGGGGAAAAATGCCAGTCTTGCGAGATTGTATATACTTACAGTGGTCACTGTCACCGCGAAGAATTGAGGAGGCAGTGTTCCAATCATATTCGTTACTGTTTGCCGCATAGCATCAACTACCTAAAAAAAAATTAAAAAGAAAAACTGTCACTACTAGGTCCTTCCATAAGGTTGCTAAATTAGTCCAGTGCAGCACTGTAAGGTATGAGACAGCCACAAGAAAGGTATAGTTTTGAAACCTGCTGGGGTGCCCTTTTCACAAACAACTCCATGAACTCTGGCTGCACATTTTTCACATACTCCAACAGAATATCCTTCCTGCTCTTCTGCTATTTTCACAATTTGTAAAACGAATGTCAAACTTCCAACCAAGTACAACTCTAGCAATTAACCCACAGAATTACATGACGAAACTCTACTATAATTGAGTGAACCCACAGAAGTAGGAACCCATAAAAGAATATTTTAAGAATAACGAGAGGTTTTGATTCATCTTTATGGGATCTGAAATGGGCCCCACTAAAATTCAATAAATCATTAATATGAAATTGAGTGTTTCGTCCTCGAATTCTGAAGAAACCATTGCCGGTATCGGATTGAGCTAACTTAAAACCTATGCTTCTTTAGTGTATTGTTTGGTGGTATTTATGCCAGAAGCAACGCACAAAAAAGGGATTGAAGCTGCAGAGATTGGCTCCATCCGATATCAGTAAAAGTTTGTTCAGAATTTGTAGGACAAAACACCCAACTTCGTATTAATGATTCATTGAATTTTAGTGGGAACCACTTCATATCATCTTGATTCAAACCGCTCCTTATTCTTAAAATATTTTTGTATGGGTTCAAGAGAAAAGCAATGAGCAAATTTACCGCACAACTGAATTGAGTGAATTTTACTGCAGCCACTGTCCACAATAGCTCCTAGAAACTAGAAAGAAAGCTCGATAGATGAACACGTTAACACAAATAGTCTTCATGATTCCAAAGCAAGGGAGTCAACTACTATTACAAGGGAATGCCTTTTGGTGTGAACGTCAGTCAACTGTCTCGCACTTTAGGGTTTGTTTGGAACTCAGGCAAAAGAAAAGAAAAAATTGGGAAAATCAAAAAAAATATCACCTCCAATGTTCGGTTCGTTTTTTCTTATCCTATTCCTCCACTTTCCTTCTTAATTATTTTCTCTTCTCTTCTCTTTCTTTGAGGTCCAAACACAGTGTTAATTTCCTAAATACCCCTTTAATTGCCTAAAGAACCTGCCAAGTGCCAAGAAAGAAAAAATTACTGTAGATTCCATTACGGATTAATCTCAATTAAAGATTTACACTTTTCCCCGTGTGTGCCCGGGCGTCTAGTAGTACACACGTATAGAGAGGGGAAAGTACCAGACTGCCGTTTGGGGGTTTAGAATCGCCGCCGTTAGGAGTGCTGTTTCCATTGCTGTTTGCGTTGTTGTACTGAGGAGAATCGGAAGAAGTAGCTCTCAAAGTGAATCGTCCTCTACTGTTTATCTTCCTTGGAAATCTGGTTGAAGAAGAACACAACCGATTACTTCGACATGAAACGAGAACGGGCGAAGAAGAAGAAGAAGGAGACTGTGAAAGTAATGACAGTTTCACTGTCAGATACGACATTTTGAAACCCACTGTGAAGGGAAAGAGAGAATTCGTCCCTAAAACCCTATCATCTTCTCTCCCGGCGATACCTCAGCTAGAGAGAGAGAGAGGGAAGAGCTTCGGAGAGGGTGTGAGCTTATATATGTAAGGTGAGAGAAGACTGGCCCGCTGAAGAAAGAGAGTCGAGAGATGAACGGCTGTGATTGATCGTATGGGAATTTATCTTTGCTTATTAGAGAAAAATACACTTTGAATCCTTTACTTTCCAATAGGTCTCGTTTTAGATCCTTCAGTTCCACCATTTAAGAAGTACATAGTAAAAAGGAAAAATTTTAGAAATGGTCCCCCTAGTTTACACGAATTTTTATTTTCGTCCCTCTAGTATTAATTGTGTTACTTTTAGCCCTATAGCGTGCATTCTGCCCCAATTTGGTCCCTCTCACTTACGGCGTTAATGAAACTAACGGAATTGGAGGATAAAATTGTCATTTCACCTCACAGAGGGACTAAATTGAGATTTCATGCAAATTGACTATTTCTACAATTTTATTTTTTACTTTTGTTTTTATAAATAAATTTAAAATACATCATATGTAATATATTTCTCATCTCATTTATTTTGAATAATAAAAATATGTTGAAATTTTTTAAAATTTTTATTATATATATCACAAAAAATATGAGAAAATTCGAAAATCAACCCCTATGTTAAATGTCTTGGTATTGTATTTTTTTTCAATTAAATTTTCACTCTCGTTATTTTCTTTGTGACATGATTAAAAAGAAAAAGTTGTTCAGTAGTATTTAGAAATCAGAAAAGCGATAGGGACCGACGGGTCCCGTAGGGAAATTGTACCGACGGCCCCGCCGGACCGTCTCCGACCACTTGACGGCTGATCCGAGCCGTCCAAAAATTATATAAAAAGAAGGTTTTTATTATGAGGGGGCCCGCTCGAGAATCAACGGCATCCGATGTGTGTAGGGACCGACGGGTTCCATAGGAAAATCGTACCGACGACCTGCCGTCTCCGGCCACCGGACGATCGATCCGAGCCGAGTTTTTAAAAAACTAAGGTGTTTGGATCAAGAACCCTACACATATCGGATGCCGTTGATTCTCAAGCAGGCCCCTTATAATAAAAACCTTTTTTTATAGAATTTTTGGACGGCTCGAACCGGCCGTTCGGTGGCCGGAGAGACCGTCGAGACGATTTTCCCTACGGGACCCGTCGATCCCTATCGCTTTTCTGATTTCTAAATACTACTGAACAACTTTTTCTTTTTAATCATATCACAAAGAAAATATGAGTGAAAATTCAATTGAAAAAAAAAATACAATACCAAGACATTTAACATAGGGGTTGATTTTCGAATTTTCTCATATTTTTTGTGATATATATATAATAAAAACTTTAAAAATTTCAACATATTTTGATTATTCAAAATAAACGAGATGAGAAATATATTACATATGATGTATTTTAAATTTATTTACAAAAATAAAAGTAAAAACAAAATTGTAGAAATAGTCCCTCTAATTTGCATGAAATCTCAATTTAGTCCCTTTGTGAGGTGAAATGAATTTTGTCCTCCAATTCCGTTAGTTTCATTAACGCCGTAAGCGAGAGGGCCCAAATTGGGGCAGAATGCAAACTATAGGGCTAAAAGTAACACAATTGATACTAGAGGGACGAAAATAAAAATTCGTGCAAACTAGGGGGACCATTTCTAAAATTTTCCCTAGTAAAAATCATACCCAAAATCCAAAAGAATAAAGAAAGAAAACTTATCATAGAAAATTAGAGGCTGGTCCTCCTTTGTAGCCTTGGTATGATCCCAACCCTAAAATATTTTTCCGAAGCTGGATGGCTCGGGTATGTTGGTTGATGGACATTTTTGCCCTTTTTCGGGTTTACTATATATAGGTTTGTTTTCAAAAGAATATATTCGCGGAGAGAGAAGACGCAGAGAGAGAGAGAGAGCGCGCGCGCGATCGCGATTGCGATCGTGAGAGCGATCGAGAGAGAAAGAAATATCGAGATCTAGAGAGAGATCGCGATAGAGAGAGCGATTGGCGTCTAGCTTGAGCGATTGATTCGTTGTAACTTTGTGGTGCGTGAAGAGATGCAGGTTGAAGGAGTTGAGCAGATGAGGTATTTAATGTTGTTTTTGTTGTTAGATTTGATTATTTTCAGTGTTTATGTGATTGTTTTGATGTATGAGAACTGTTTTTAGATCTATGAGAATTAGTTTGTGAACTACGAGAGCTGGTGTCTGAACTATGAGAACTGGTTTCTGAACTATGAGAACTGGTTTCTGAACTACCAGAGCTAGTGTTTGTACTATGAGAACTGGTTTCTGAACTATGAGAGCTGATTTCTGAACTATGAGAGCTGTGAGAACTGATTTCTGAACTATGAGAACTGGTTTCTGAAGTATGAGAACTGATTTCTGAATTACCAGAGCTGGTGTTTGTACTATGAGAACTGGTTTCTGAACTATGAGAACTGTTTAAACGTCGTTTATGTTGTTAGATTTTAGTTATTTTACTGTTTATGTGATTATTTTCATAGTTTTATTATTTAAATGTCGTTTATGTTGTTAGATTGAGGACTAGCTTTAACTATCATTGTGTTTGTTGTTATATTTTGATGTGAACTGTCTTTTCGTGTATTTTGCATAAGAATTGTGTTTTTATATATGAGAACTGTGTTTGTTTATATGAGAACTGTCTTTTCGTGTATTTTGCATGAGAATTGTTTATGAGAATTGTGTTTTTATATATGAGAACTGTTTTTAGATCTATGAGAATTAGTTTGTGAACTACAAGAGCTGTGAGAACTGGTTTCTGAACTATGAGAACTGGTTTCTGAAGTATGAGAACTGGTTTCTGAATTACCAGAGCTGGTGTTTGTACTATGAGAACTGGTTTCTGAACTATGAGAACTGTTTAAACGTCGTTTATGTTGTTAGATTTTGGTTATTTTACTGTTTGTGTGATTATTTTCATAGTTTTATTATTTAAATGTTGTTTATGTTGTTAGATTGAGGCCTAGCTTGAACTATCATTGTGTTTGTTGTTAGATTTTGATGTGAACTGTCTTTTCGTGTATTTTGCATGAGAATTATTTTTATGAGAATTATGTTTTTATATATGAGAACTGTGTTTTTTATAGGAGAACTGTGTAATTTTATGTGAATTGTTTGTTTTTTTGTTAGGGAAATGGAGAAATCGTTGATCTTGTTTTGTAAATACAATGGATTGTGTGCTGGAGTAAGATTGTCTCGGTCTTTGAGAATCAGAGATTTGATGAAGATATTGTGTGGCAAGTTTAGTGAGTTGAGAAGACACTCATTGCAGCTGTTTTATGCTATACGTGATCATCCTATCACCATGTTATATAATGACGAAGATTTGGAGGTGATGTTTGCTGTAGCTGATAGTATTGGATTGAATTGCATTGAAGTTACAGTAGTAGATAGTCGTGAATTTGATAGTGGTACTAGTGGTTGTGGTGGTGATGTTGGTGCTAATAGTAGTGGGGTTTTTGAAAGTGGTGGTGATGTTGGTGGTAGCACTAGTAAGGGCATTCCTTTCAGTGGTCAAGGGTTAGTCGGCCGTCGGTTGGAATCAATGGGAGATGTAGGTAAAGAGGATGATTTGGGAGCTATGTTTTGCCCGCATCAACAGCGGCCAAGGTTGTCTGATGGGTGGAAAGAGCTTATTAAAAGTGTTGGTCAATTGTTTGTTAGGGGTTCGGAAGGTTTTCGTGATGCATTGCGGAAATATTCAATTGTTCATTCTTTTGAGTTTGACTTTGTAAGGAATGAAACAGAGAGAGTGACTGCAGTTTGTAAGGTAAAATCTTGCAAGTGGAATATCCATACTAGACTGGACAAGGTCAGTGATTGCTATTACATCAAGAGGTATTATAATGTTCATTCTTGTGGTGTTGCTGGGCGTACGACAAAGAACTGTCATGCTAATTCAACTCTGATTAGTCAATTGAAAAGGATGATGTTCGAGACAAGTCAAAGAAACGTCCTGTTGATATTGTTGATGATTTGAAGGAGTATTATGGGGTTGATGTGTCATATAATCGTGCTTGGTTAGCTGTCCAGAAAGCAAAGTCAAGTGCATTTGGTGATTATTTAGATTCTTTTAATCAACTTCAATGGTATCGTAATGTTGTTCTGAATTCGGATCCTAGAAGTGTTTTTGATCTTGAGTGGGATGAAACCACAAATCGTTTTTTGAGGTTGTTTGTAGCGTTTGATGCCTGTGTACAAGGATTTAAGCATTGCAGGCCTGTTTTATCCGTTGATGCAACGTTCTTGAAGGCAAGTCATATGGGATGCTTGATGTCTGCTTCAGCTAAAGACGGTAATGGAAGTATGAAATAGATCACATATACAATTCTCATATGACTAAAACACACATTTCACATAGGCTACAATGCGCTATGAGAAATATTAGAACTGTTTTCAGAACTATGAGAACTGGAGTCTGAACTAGGAGAACTGTTTTCAGAACTATGAGAACTGGTGTCTGAACTATGAGAACTGGTTTCTTATAGTCATATAGGATGCTTGATGTCTGATTGAGCTAAAGATGGTAAAGCATGTATGAAATAGATCACATATACAAGAACCACAAATCGTATAAGAACTGTTTTGTCATAGGTATGAACTGGTTACTGAATTATTTTTTTCTTATCAGGTCTATTTTCATTGTGTTTTGGTGTGGTTGATGCTGAGAATAATGATAATTGGCTTTGGTTTATGGAGAAGTTGCATGGTATTTTGGATGAAGAGAGAAGAGTTGTTGTTTTTATATCTGACCGTCACAGAGGAATAAAGGAGGGTATTGCTAAGGTGTTTTCTTCAAACTTTCATGCTTACTGTCTCTATCATTTGAAGGGTAACTTGCATACTGCTTTGGCGTCCACAAATGTCAAGTATAAAGAGAGTTTGATCAGGGTGTTTTTGAAATGTGCTTATGCTCCTACTGTGGCAAAGTTTAATAAGCATATGGGTAATTTGCTGAAATACGGTGGTGCAGCAGTTGTTCATTTTCTGTCGGAGTTGCCTAATGAGCGTTGGGCGAATGTTTTTTTCTCGGGGCAACGTTATGGAGCAATGTCCTCTAGTCTAACTGAGTGCTTTAACTCATGGATATTGAAAGAGCGTGAATTGCCTGTGGTGGATATGGTTGATCGTATAAGGAAGAAGATGATGCAATCAATGTGTTTGAGGAGAGAAAGGGCAAGTAAATGGGAGCAGGTGCTTTATCCTTATGGGGAGTCTCGGTTGGAGAAGTTATATGATTTAGTTAAAACATGGAAATTGATTCCTTCGAGTGCTGATATATTTGAAGTAGACACCGATCCGGCTGTATGTGTTGATATTGGGAGGCGTACATGCAGTTGTTGTTGGTGGCAGTTGAATGGATTCCCTTGTTGTCACGCTGTCTGTGCTATCAAATATAATGGTAAGGATTTGAACTTGTATGTAGAGCGTTATTTTCATGTTGAGAGTTATCGTCAGGTGTATTCAAAGCCAATTTACCCGGTTGCGTCATTGTGGAAAGGTGATGTGGCTGATTGTGGTACTAGTATTCTGCCACCCTTGTCAAAAAAGCCTCCAGGAAGGCCTAAGAAGAAGAGGATTCGTTCGAATGGGGAGAAGGTTAGAGAAATGAAGTGTGGTAGGTGTGGGAAGATGGGGAATCATAACAAACTTACTTATAAGGAGGATTTGAGGCCTGTTTTTTAGGTTTTAATAATTGAGTTGTACAATCAACAATGTTATTGGATTTGATTTTGTGAAATAATTGTTGAGAATAAGAAAAATTTTGTGTTTGTTCTAGCACTTTTATTTTTTTGTCACCAATTTCATTTTTGGGTTTTTTATTATATGAGAAGTGTTTATTTTTGTATGAGAACTGTGTTAAGGCATATGAGGATGGTGTATTTTTCTATGAGAAGTGTTTAGTTAAGTATGAGAAGTGTGTTAAGGCATATGAGAACTTTTTATTTTCTATGAGAAGTGTGTATTTTCCTCTGAGAAGTGTTTAGTTTTGTATTAGAACTTTGGTAAGGCATATGAGGACTGTATATTTTTCTATGAGAAGTGTTTATTTTTGTATGAGAACTGTGTTAAGGCATATGAGGACTGTGTTTTTTCTATGAGAAGTGTGTTTTTTGCTATGAGAAGTGTGTATTTTCCTATGAGAAGTGTTTATTTTTGTGTGAGAACTGCGGTAAGGCATGTAAGGACCGTATATTTTTTTATGAGAAGTGTGTATTTTTCCTATGAGAAGTGTGTATTTTTCTATGAGAAGTGTTTATTTTTGTATGAGAACTGTGGTAAGGCATATGAGGACTGTGTTTTTTGTATAAGAAGTGTGTTTTTTTCTATGAGAAGTTTGTATTTTTCTATGAGAAGTGTTTATTTTTGTATGAGAACTGTGGTAAGGCATATGTGGACTGTGTTTTTTGTATGAGAAGTGTGTATTTTCCTATGAGAAGTGTGTATTTTTCATGATAAGTTAAATTCTAACTGAACATGCAGCAGATTAACATACACCAAACCATACTAACAAATAGGAAACGAGTTTTAACATAGATGAAATCGAGTTTAACATACAGAAAACCCTAATAATTGTCATCAGAGTCAGATAGTAGAAATTACAGCATCACTGGTTTAACCCAACTACAAACCCTAATATTTATCGGACTTAGATTCCATAATCATTCGAGGAAGGAGCCAAAAAGAAGCAAAAAACCCCGAAAATGTTGATGAACCCTAAGTACAAACCCTAACTTTCCCAAAAAGTAGTTGGGGCCACCAAATCCTAACTTTTACTGTGCATCTTCGTTGTTCAGTTGCTGTTCCTGTTCTTCTCTGAGAGCGTCCATCAATGCCTTCATCTCCATCTGGAGGCTGGTAAGCTCTATGCCCTGGATCCTTTGCAGGCGATGCAGGCGATTCACTTCAGTTTGGAGAGGAGCCACATGCTCCTCAATGATCTTCTTCACCGCTTCCTCCATCGGTGAGATTATCGGAGTGTTGTTCGGAGCGTTCTGATTTGTTGCTACCATAGTAGTTTGTCTCAGAGATTTCTTCACTCTCTCTCTCTCTCTGTGGAAATGAAAAGGGGTGTCCGTTTGTGTAACTCTCTAGGTATTTATTGAAATCGAAGAACCGCCTTTGCAACGATTGGGTACCCCGTGAAATAAAATAAAAAACAAAAAACAAAAAACATCATAAACAAAAACGGAAAATGATATTGCCACACCCTTTTTTGTTATTGCCACACCCTGCAAGTATATTTTTGCACTAAAAAATACACTTGCAGAGGTGTGACAATAACAAAAAAAGATGTGGCAAAATCACTAGCCAGAGATCTTAATTTTAGGCAAAAAATTATCATTCTTTTTTGGGACGGGGGAGTAATAAGAATAAAAAAATTATCATTTTTTTTCAAAAATTATCATTCTTTTTGGGACGGGGGAGTAATAAGAATAAAAAAAGAAAACAGAATATATTCTTTTTGTGTTTTATAAACAGAATTAATTATTGGGACTTTTTTTTCCTGGTTTATTTATTTTTTTGTTTTAGAATTTTTGACAATTTGTTATGAATGAAATGAAATAAAGAAGGAAAAACATCCAGATTTATAAAACACAAATCCTAGATGGAATTTATAGATCCAAATACAAGGAGAGTTCAAGCAAAGAAAGCACCATACTTAAATAAGAGATCTACTAAGAAAGAAAGAAAAAAAGCCAGATTGTAAAATTAGATCCCTAGTTAGTTGGTGGTCGTCTTCTTGGTCGCACGTTTCTGCTGGTAGTTGCTTCTTCGGCTTCCTTTGCCAACATTTTGGCAAGCTTTGCATCTTTGACGATCTGCACTTGCTTCTTGAGAATGTCGATTTTGTCCTCGTTTTCCAAGGATCGGGCTTGGGTTTCATCAAGTTTTTCACGGGTCTCTTTGAGTGATGCATCTACGACATCTTTGATGAGTCTTGCCAAGTCTTCTGCCATTTTTAGGAGTTTTTTTTGGTGTAGTCGGGATGAGGGTGGGAATGAAGATATGGGACGAGGAAGAGGGGTATTTATAGGCCATAGAAAATGGGGTTTCACGTTTAACATGTAATTTACAAAAATACCCTTCAAATTTTTAAAGAGAATTGGTTATTTTTTATGAGAAGTGTATTTTTCTATGAGAAGTGTGTATTTTTCTATGAGAAGTGTGTTTTTTCCTATGAGAAGTGTGTATGAGAACTGTGTTTTTTCTATGCGAACTGCATTTTTTCTATGAGAACTGTGTTTCTCCTCTATGCGAACTGCAAACTGTAAAGTAAACAATTCATTAACCACTATACATGTCATGAACAACACCTCCACCATGTCATTACACAGCTGCACTACTTTCACATCCAAAATCAGTACACATCCAAAACTAATATGTTTGCAGTCTAAGATTGTATATTTTCATCAACAACTAAACTAAACAACTCATTAAGCACTATACAACTCATGAACAACACCACTACAAACTTTGATTCACTACCAACTTTGATTAGTAAGTTGAATCTATGTCTGTTTTTTCTTCTCTTCAAGAATGTCCTGGTCGTCATAAAATTTTTGGAGTCTGAGATTTTTCATCCTGTTATGATAGATTTTTGGAGTCCATGATCTCTTCGGGTCAGTGAGAAATGCTTGCACAATATCAGCTCTCATTTGAAGGCAATTTTGCTTTGTTAGGTTGCTTTGAATTGGTTTTTTCATTAGCTTTTGGCGAATGATGTAGGCAACAACAACTGCACAATCAACCCTGTGAATACAAGACTGATGTTAGGGGCTTATATAAGATGGAGTGATGAGTTTTGGAAGGGTTGAAGGATACTTACGAGCCTGGTTCTTGTTGTGGTGCATTGTTGAGGAGTTTTGCAAAGGCTTTAATCTTCTTCTTGCAGTGCAGGTTAATGTAGTTCGTGACATTCTTTCTCTGTTACAGAATATGATCTTGGATACATTAACAATACACACTTCACATAGTCTGTTAATGTAGACTACAATACACAGTTGAAAGAGTTCATATATTTTTCCTAGAATAAGGAGGGATTATGTTACCAGATTGGCAGTTGCTTCACAGTATTTATCTCTTCTCCCTTCTTTGCGAATGGAGTTGTAGAACCTCCATTCTTCGTCAATGGTGTCTAGCTCAAGCAATGTATGATGGTTTGCACCATATATTGGGATAAGAATTGTTTTGGTGTTCAAAATCTTTGAGCAAACGGCATCAAGTGCTCTATTAGCTGAGTCTTGATGACCTCCAAGGAAGCTCTGTTTGGAAAGAAGATAATTAGGCAACTTCTTAAGTATGAGTGTATGCTATATGAATTGTGAGAGAGTGCTTCCTTTTCTTACTGATGAAAAGATGTTGAAGACAAACGGCATATCTTGTTGGGAATCTTCTATTCCTAATGAAAAGGATGGTCCAGATGTTGGTGGTTGTAGTGTTGTAGTCAGCAAGTGGACGTAGGCATCTATTGGCTGTATCAGAATGTAAAAAGATTTTGTTTTTATCACGTACAATTCTGATAGAAAAAACATAGTTCTCATAGAAAAATACAATGTATAATACACAGTTCTCATAGAAAAAACACAGTTCTCATAGCAAAATACACAGTTCTCATAGAAAAAACACAGTTCTCATAGACAAAATACACAGTTCTCATAGCAAAATACACAGTTCTCATAGAAAAATACACAATTCTCATAGACAGATCTCATGTATAATACACATTTGTCATAGAAAACACACACTTTGCATAGCAAAATATACAGTTCTCATAGTAAAAACACAGTTCTCATAGACATAATACACAGTTCTCATAGAAAAAACACAGTTCGCATAGCAAAATACACAGTTCTCATAGAAAAAAAAACACTTCTCATAGATAGATCTCATGTATAATACACAGTTCTCATAGCAAAAAACACACTTCGCATAGCAAAATACACAATTCTCATAGAAAAAACACACTTCTCATAGACGAAATACACAGTTCTCATAGAAAAAACACACTTCTCATAGACAGATCTCATGTATAATACACAGTTCTCATAGCAAAAAATACACTTCGCATAGCAAAATACACAGTTCTCATAGAAAAAACACAATTCTCATAAAAAAACACAGTTCTCATAGAAAAAACACACTTCTCATAGACAAAATACACAGTTCTCATAGAAAAAACACACTTCTCATAGAAAAATACAATGTTCTAGTAAATAAATACACGGTTCTCATAGACAGATCTCATACAAAAGCACAGGTCTCATATACAGGTTTTAAAATACAGAAAGTGAATTGTTTTTTTGTGTTACCTGGCCTGTCAATTCTCGATCACATAGCAGAAACCTCACATCTTCTTCATATATGCGCAGGTCATCTAATTCACAATCCCATATGTGTGTACTGCATGATATGCATAACATTAGGTAATCTGAAATGATTTAATGACAGTAAATTGTTGGGTTTAGTATTTTTACCATCCTTCCTCGAGTTCCCAAAATTTTTTGATTGTTTCTTGGCATTCGGTAGGTAGCAAGGCAAGGACAAGGCGTGCCTTTTTTTCTAGGGGAGCAATCTTGTCACCAAATTTCTTGATTTCTGCTTGTTCTTTTTGCAACCATCCTTTGTGATCGAACCGTAGTAAAAGTTGTCATCTACGTTTTGCTTTCGTGCTCTTTGTTTGCATTGTCATCTTTGTTGTCTCCTGTAGACTTTTCCTTGGCAGTACCATATAGTTGTGTAACTTTATGCACCACTTGCTCAATCTTCTCATTAGTGTACGCTTGTGTGAGCTTATGTATTGCTTCCTCACTTCTATGTGTGAGCAGAGAGGAATCAGTCTCAACAGCCGGTAAATGCTTTTGAGGTTCTTTGGTATGTGGCGGTTGGACTGAAAGCTTGCTGTTGAGGGAAAGCTTGTTGGTTAGGATTCGTATTTCTGCATCTTTTTGAACAATTATAGCCTTTTGCCTTTCTTCAGTTGTGCTCAGATACTTTTGCAGCTGGCCATTCTCGGTTGTTAGGGATTCAATTTGCATCGTAAGGGCCTTTTTGTTTTCGTTCTTCTCAATTTCAATCTGTTGCAGCATCATTTGTTTTTCTTTTTCCAATTTTGCAGTGTTCAGTTTGAATGTCTGCACCATCTCTTTCAGTGAATCCCTTTCTTTTTGCATTTCGAGCAGCTGTTTTTCCATTTCATACCTGTCCTTTTTCAGCTTTTCTTCTAGTGAATCCCTTTCTTTCTCCATTTCTAAGAGCTGATTTCTCATTCCATCGATGTCCTTTTCCAAGACTGCAATCTTCTCTATAAGGAACTTGTGTTGTTCTTGGGTCTGCAATATTGTGTTGGACATAGTAACCATCTTGTGCAACTTTTCTTTCAGTTCACCTCGTTCCTTTTCTATTTCCTCCAACTGATTTTTCATTGCATCCTTATCCTTTTGAAGTCCGTGGTTTTGTTGTTCAAGTATTTCTTTTTAACTCTGAAAATATTGGACTTGTTGGTGGAGATCCTTGATGATAACTTGATCATTGTCCTCCAGTAAGCTGTCACAGAATTTACCCATCTGGTTGTGCTCTTTAATTATGCCTGACTGAAATTCATGGAGTCCAGAAGTTGGTAGGTACTTGGAACCATAGTCTCCCCTGATTGTGATTGTGAGAACATTAGTTGTTGTTGCTCAGGAGATGATGTTGACACAAGAGGAGATGTTTGCTGTTTTTCAGTTAAGTGTATGTCATCAAGTCGTTGTACAGCCGGACTTTGAGTAGATTGTGTATGTTGCATCATCTGTGATATAGTTTGCCTGTCATTGTCATCTACAATTTCTGGATGGGCCATGCTGTAGACTTGAGCCTCTTGAGATGTTTCTTAAAGTTCCTCCTCATATACCTGTAAGATGTGAAATCACAATCAGAATTGTGTACTTTTTCTGTATGACAACTGTGTTTTTCATATGAGAACTGTGTTTTTCATATGAGAACTGTGTTTTTGCTATGAGAAGTGTGTATTTTTTGAATGAGAAGTGTGTATTTTTTGTATGAGAATTGTGTTTTTGCCATGAGAATTGTGTAATTTTCTATGAGAAGTGTGTAAATTTCTATGAGAAGTGTGCATTTTTATATGAGAAGTGTATTTTTTTATATGAGAACTGTTTTTGTGCTATGAGAAGTGTGTTTTTTTTGTATGAGAACTGTATTTTTATATGAGAAGTGTGTTTTTTTATATGAGAACTATTTTTGTGCTATGAGAAGTGTATATTTTTTGTACAAGAACTGTATTTTTGCTATGAGATTGTGTTTTTGCTATGAGAATTGTGTAATTTTCTATGAGAAGTGTCTATTTGTTGTATGAGAACTGTGTATTATGTCTATAAGAACTGTGTATTTTTCTATGAGAAGTGCGTATTTTTGTGTCCAAATTTGATTAGTGTATATACCGTAATGTTGACATTGCTCAAATCTTTCAAATCATCAAATCTTTTTTTCAGGTCTAAGGTGTTCCAGTTTAGTAGCCTTGGAATTGCTTCATTTTGTGGTCGTGCAATCAAATCCGTGTGTTCACAAATCCAGTACTGCAAAAACAGGTAAAAGAAAATTATTAGAATAAAAGAAAACTATTAGAATACCCAAAAACACTTCTAATAGCAAAATAGATTTAACTTACCATCAATGCCACCACACATCCTGTTGCATCTCTTGGTTTGTCATGGAACTTGTGCATTGATGTATTCAACGTTTTTGCAATGGATTGTGCCCAGTCGTAGTCTTTTATTTCTTCTATTTTTTCCATGCAATGCACATATGTCCATGCAATGGTGACTCCTGATGTAGAGAAGAACAAAGTCAGGCAAATGAACATGCATACGAGGCGGACTACATCTCGGATGTCTTCATCAGTCATGGATTCCTCTCTTTTTTGCAATATTTCGTTGATCATGTCTTTCATCTTTTTACTACCAATCCTTGCCTCCTTGATCCCCCTTCTTGTTGCAAATGCAACATCACTTTTCTTCTTGTTCAAATCTCCTATTGGTTTGTTCCCACAAGCTATTCCAAAGATTAACTTGATGTCATTCCTTGTTATGGCAATCTTCTTACCACCAATGAGGAACTTGCTGTCATTGGTATCAAATTTCTCAATGATACTCAGGATGGGTTTGTCGTGCTTCATGCAAGCTTTTTCGACCAACTTGCCTTTCCTAATGGCATCAATCAGCATCCAAAAAGGTGTTTGTTTCAACAGATCTAAGTGGGCATTGTTCAACTTCAGTTTTGACAATAGCCCCACTGTTCCTATTATATTGGACCTGAATGTGCATTGCTTTTGGGTCTGGGTTGGGGAGTGTGGTTCTGGTTGTGGTTCTGATTCTGATTCTTGTTTCGTGGCCTTCTTTGTCTGTTTTGGGTTCTGTTGTTTCTTTCGTCGGGTTTGCTTTTGGGTCTGGATTGAGGAGTCTGGTTCAGATTCAGATTCTTGGGTAAGCCTTTGGCGTTTCTTGGCTACTTTTTGTTGTTTTGGGTTTTGTCGTTTCTTTCCCCGAGTTTCTGAAGGGGACTGTGATGCTTGGCTAACCATCGAGGTTGTTGGCCTCTCAGGTTGAGTTTTCGATCTTGTAATGACTCCTGCCTCCTCCATTGTTAGTGTTCTTGGTTTGATCTCGTAAGAAGTTTTCAAATCTTGTGTGTAAGTCTTCTTGTGCCCTGTTGAATATATGAAAAAAAGTGACAGAGTGTTTACATTGGCTCATCATAGGTATAGCACACAGTTTGCACACAATTCTCATAGCAAAATACACAGTTCTCATAGCAAAATACACAGTTCTCATAGAAAAAACACACTTCTCATACACGGTTGTCATAGCAAAATAAACAGTTCTCATAGGAAAAACACAGTTCTCATAGAAAAAAACACACTTCTCATAGAAAATAAACACTTCTCATAGAAAAATACACAGTTCTCATAGACAGATCTCTTGTATAATACAAAGTTCTCATAGAAAAAACACAGTTCTTATAGCAAAATACACAGTTCTCATAGGAAAAACACAGTTCTCATAAAAAAAAACACAATTCTCATAGAAAATACGCACTTCTCATAGAAAATACGCACTTCTCATAGCAAAATACACAGTTCTCATAGAAAAATACACAGTTCTCATAGAAAAATACACAGTTCTCATAGAAAAAACACACTTCTCATAGCAAAATACACAGTTCTCATAGCAAAATACACAGTTTTCATTGAAAAAACACACTTTTCATAGCAAAATACACAGTTCTCATAGCAAAATACACACTTCTCACGGATAAGTATGATGACGTGTAACTTTTTAAACATGTATTGTTTGGGAACAGAGTCTAAGACAAAGATAGAGGACGAGAAGGGATGTACATGCACTGAGAAAAAACTCAAAAAATCAAAAACTTAAAGCAAAACCATCGAAAGTGCTCATCATGTAGACCCTTTCGCCGCTGGAGAAGTGAACCAGCGGCCAGTCTCATCCGTGAAGGAGCTGATCGAGAACAGTTCACATAAACCCCTAAACAATGTTCACATAATTTCAAAACACACATTCACATAGACGCAACACGTTTATCAGAGTTAGAGTTCTTATACACATATTTTACAGTTCGCATAGAAATTTCTCATAGACATTCGATATCTGATTCTTTAATGTACATACCTTTCGTTGCCATGTTGAAATTTTATTGTCTGATCGATTGCACGAGAGAGAGAGAGAGAGAGAGAGAGAGTGTGTGTGTGCTGTTGAACGGTAGAGTTAGGGTTCTGTAGAGGTGGTGTTAGGGTGGTTGTGTAGCGGTAGTGTTATGGTTTAGCGGTAGGCAGAGAGTCAGGTTTTGTTGAGCCGTAGGGAGAGGTTTCTGAAACGTGACCCGCGAGGTGTATTTTTTACCCGCGAGAGGATTCGGGATGCTTGTTTTGACCCGCGAGGGGTATTTTTGTCCACAAAGTAGCGCCGGGACTAAAGGGGGTATAGAATATATTTTGCTGGACTGAATTAGATCCGAGCCTAATTTTTTGGGCCGGCCTCAAAATCCCCCAACTTATCATCCCATGTAGATGAATTACAAAATGAGGAAGGCAATAAATAGGTTTTCCGTGCTTCGGTTGTTTTTATTTATCATGAAAAAGATGCTAATATACGCATGGTGGACAGTAATTGGTTAAAAAAATATGTATCTTAGTTAAACGTTGATAAAATAAGGGTGCCGCTATTCGCAGCTACGTATTTTCTCCCATAGCCCGTTAAAAATTTCTAACTATACTCGACAGTTAGTTACCGAAATTGAGATACATTTTCAGCACCTAATTACCGAAATATAATCTTTTTTTCAACAGCTATTTACCGAAATGTATGTATTAGCAGTTGTATACCGAAAGTTGAACATATTTTCGACATGCAGTTGGCGAAATATAATTTTGTTTTCAACAGCTATTTACCGAAATGTTATTTATGATTTTCAACAACTACATACCGAAATATAGCGGGCTATGGAAGAAAATATGTAGCTGCGAATAGCACCACCCTAAAATAAACAATGATCATCCTTATTGTATAAAAATTGACTAGGCAAGGTACAATATTTCATAAAAGTGTAGAGTTGTTGATAAGGAGTATTGACTGACGATGTAAGTGCATTGATAGTCTATTTTTTCCCTTCATTATTGGTCTATTATCCACCACCTCCACCTCAGTGGGTGAAATATTTTATTTATCACATAAATGCAGTTAACCTATATAATAACCAAACTCAATATTTTGAGAGAATATTCCTCGTATATGAATCTCCACCTTTTTATTTCTACATGTCTGTTTTATGTTTTAAATGAACTTAAATTTCAACCACTCATATTTTGGATTAATTGATCCGATGAACATTATCTCTAATGGCTAAAAAATGACTCTTGTAATAGTAAGAAAGGCCAATCACAATCCCACCAATCACACAATCTCCTCTCCCTCTCACCTTCTGTACTTGCAATTTAAAATTTAAATTCATTTGATTATCATAATAGTTGCTCACATTCACACACTTATATTATATGACTGTCAAACCATCTCTCTCATATTGCCCACCGCTCCAGTCATTAATATCGTGGAGTGGTAGGCCAACACCACGAGAAAATAAAATTTGACCAACAATCACGTTTTGTTTTTTGGCTTGTGATTAACGTTTTGATATCATTTGATTATAGAAACGTTTCAATCTCATTATAGAAATTTAACAATTTTTGTTTTGATTCCATTATTTGCCGTAAGCTATTGTATTTTTCCTTTGTAAGTTCACTTAATGAAAATTGACTAGATTGACATATCACAAACTTACATGAAAAAAATTACTGTATTCCTCAAAGAAGTCGGGTTTGTTGGTGAGGTGGTTAATAGTAACACTAGAATAGTTTATTTCAGTTTTATTCAAAATGTGTTTCGTCATGTCTAAGGCACAGACAATTTATGATATCGTGTAGTATATATGGGGTCGGTTCTAGAGACAATACATTTGACAATAATTTTGATAATACATTTTTCGGAGCTCCACTCGAATAATCGGAGTCGTTCAATTAGTTTAAAACATGTTTTTAAGGGTTCCCGTAAAAAATCAACTCATTTGGATATCGGCAAGTGCTTGATCGGCTCATTCAATTTTATCCTATCAAATTTGTCAGGAATCAACAAAATAAGCCAATCAAGCCCTTACCGATATCCAAATGCGTTAATTTCTTACGGACCCCTTAAAAACATGTTTTAAATATATTGACGGCTCCGATCATTTGTTTGAAGGTCCCATGCGGGGTTTCAAAAAAGGGTTAAATATCTACTTCCCCCTCAAACTATTCCAGTTTTAGTTACTTCCCCCTTCAACTACCAATTGAAGTTACTTCCCCCTCCAACTTCCAAAACGTTAGCCACTTCGTCCAATCCCCCATTTCCATCCAAGAATTGGACGGAAAACTTTAACACTTAACCCCAACTGGTATCATTGAAGGCTATTTATGTCTTTTACCTACCAATATATGTATATGTATGTATACCCTTTCTTCTGTTTTCCCTGTAACTCACAGATTGTTAATAACCCTTTAGATCTTCGTGATCAAATGAACCCCATGTTGAAGAACTTAATAGAAGGGGAGATACTCTGCAAAGGTCAGTTTTTCCAATTCCAGCTGGTCATGTTGGATCTTTACTTCCTCTACCTATATTTCCATTTTCTTTTTAGGCTGTGCGTGGATATTGGACTTGTGAAGGGAAATAAAAGATATGGGGTTCTACTTATTTGACTTGTTCTTTCTTCTTCTTTTTTCTGCGTAATGAAGTAGAATCCTTAAACATCTCTTGCCCCTCTATTCTCTCCCCAAATCAAAAGTCTGTATGTAGCCTTAAGTTGTATTTGGATCACGGATTTATTGAAGGGTTTATGGAAGGAGAAAGATAATTGACAATGAAATAATAGAACCCAGGTTTTCCTAACCATTTCCCGTGCCTTTCTTGAATCTTTCAAAGAATCCATAATCAAGCACAGGCATTGATATTTACCCAAAAAAAAAAAAAGCAGAGACATTGATCGCAATTTTGTTTTCCCTTGTCCTTCTTGTTGAAAACTTTGTTTATGCAGACCCAAGAGAGAGGATGACATTAGAGGCTGTTGCGGAGCATCCTAAGAGAGAGGATGCCATTAGAGCCTTCTTCTGCTTCAATACATATACATATATTGGTAGGTAAAAGACATAAATAGCCTTTAATGATACCAGTTGGAGTTAGGTGTTAAGTTTTCCGTCCAATTCTTGGATGGAAATGGGAGATTGGATGAAGTGGCTAACGTTTTGGAAGTTGGAGGGGGAAGTAACTTCAATTGGTAGTTGGAGGGGGAAGTAACTAAAACCGGAATAGTTTGAGGGGGAAGTAGATATTTAACCCTTCAAAAAATGTATTGTCAAAATTATTGTCAAATGTATTGTATCTAAAACCGGGGAGCACTTCAGCTTCAGTATTAATTGCTCCAGTCCGGTCCAGTTTGGACCCCGTTGTGGGCCCCTCCCGGGTCTACAACAATGATCGGAATCGTTCATTTTGTAGAGCTCGTCGAATATGTCATCCACGCCAAAAATTAGCTTCACCAAACATCAATAGGTATATGGATGAAACAGATTTGTACATGAAAAAAATGGGCAATTATTAATTTTAACTTAATTTTTGTCATCGTTTTTTTCATGTACAAATCTGTTTCATCTATGTACCTATTGATATTCGGTGAAGCTAATTTTTGGCGTGGATGACATATTCGACGAGCTCTACAAAATGAACGATTTCGATCATTGTTGTGGACCCGGGAGGGGCCCACAACGGGGTCCAAACTGGACCGAACTGGAGCAATTAATACTGGAGCTAAAGTGCTCCCCTAAAACCGGCCCCAGTATATATATATAGGAGTAAGGTCCCGTTCCGCAACTGAAAATAAGTCCTTATTTTTTAAGAAGGCAATTTTAAACTCAAAAATCATGCGCTTACGTAAATAATTTTCCTATCACTATGGATCTTATTTAATAGATTTCATTGAGATTTTTAATACGGTGCAAAAAAAATTGAAAAATTATTTTTCATTTACATTATTTTTTTGTTTGAAAATATGAAATAAGCTGCTTATTTTTTAAGAAAGTATCTGGAACGGGCTCTAATAAATACAAAACGAAACTCAAGCAAGTACGGAAAATTTTTCAGTGCCGAGCGGGTACCACGTGGTGCCCGCTCGTGCATCCGAGCCGTCCATTTCGGATTTGAACGGCTCAAATTTAGAGAGAGTGTGTTGGGATGAGAGGAAAGAGGGTGTTTCAATCCGAACCGTCTGAAAGTGAATCGGACGGTTGAGGTGCGCCGAACGGGTGCTACGTCGGCAATACCTGCTCGGCACTGAAAAACTTCTCAGCAAGTACAATTGATTTATCACTGGATTAGAAAAAGGACGTCAAACATTCTGATTATCTGTGGGCAAAGTAAAACTTGATAAAAGCATTGGGGCAAAATGCAATTGATTGCCTCGACGACAGTACTCGTCCAGTTCACTCGGAAACTCTCAAAATTTCAGAGTCAGCCGATCGACGACGACGGAGCGATAAGCGACGAAACCACCGATTGAGGCGCAATTTAGCAAAGACAAAAATGCTCCAAGAGCTTGACCATGTCGACGAGCATTGAATAGATTCCTGCGTCTCAAATCGGCACAACAATGCAAGGAGGATCAACGGGCATCGGATATGGTCTCAAATACCAGGTCAATAACCTCTCTCCGAATCCTTCACGATCCGTCGCAGGAAAACCCTAATTTTTGGTTTCTAATTATTCTTCACAGGCTAGATGCATCGCAGACGTCAAAGCGGACACGGATCACACCAGTTTCATCGCTGGCACTCTCAGTCTCAAAGAAGAAAATGAGGTTTTGTCACTGATTTGAATTTATGCTTCGTAACTTCGACTGTTTAATTTAAATTGAATCTAAAACAGGACGTATGTGATGTATCTCAGGTGCATTTGATTAGGCTTTCGTCTGGAGGAACTGAGCTCGTGTGCGAGGGTCTGTTTTCGCATCCGAATGAGATCTGGGACCTCTCTTCTTGCCCCTTTGATCAACGCATTTTCTCCACCGTATTCTCTTCCGGTAATTAGTCGTTTTTATTAAGAAAATTTGTTTGCGGTTTTCTGGTTTCGTTTTTGTGTGAAGGTGACATATGAATGATTAGTCCAAAGATCATTGTGCATTGCTTTTGGTTCACTAGAATGCATTGTTTTTCAGGTTCTCTTATGTTATTTGGCTTTGTACGCATTTGAATGAAACAGGCTAGTGATCAATCATGAGCTATTTTTTGGTATTGGACAGTAGAAAAACATTGTTGGCTACTATTTAGGAACATACAACCGTGGTGAATAATAATGTTATGTGAACTCTGTTTTTGATTGCTTTGAATGACCTTCGTAGCCTTCTGAAGACAACTGAAAAAGAAAATTATGGAGCCCATATGATCTTCTTTGCAACTATTTTAAATAAATGGCAAAGCCAGTATCGTAAATATAGATAGTGGTGTGACTGTGTTCCTTGTTATTGAAGGTGAATCATATGGAGCAGCAATATGGCAGATCCCTGAGCTATATGGCCAGTTGAATTCACCACAGTTGGAACGTATTGGTTCCCTTGATGCCCACAAGTCTAAGATCAAATGGTGAGTTCTACTTCCCTGGGTGCATATTTCATCAATGTAACTTGGGTGCACCTCATGGACATCTGCATAATGTAACTTTTTTATGCTTCATGGAGACCTGCATATGGCCTTCTCTTTTATTTCTATCGCTTGAATTTCACGTGCATGGTTTTTAATTTTATGCATAAGGCTCCAGAGGAGCTACAAAATCTGCTTCCGTGTGGAGGCAAGCTATGAAACCAATTTAGATCAGCCACTACGATAATCCATTCTGTACGGATTTTTGGAGAGTTTATCAGAAGTTACACTTCTAGGTTGATTGCTTTAAGAACAATTGCGATACCGTAGTTTTCGGACTAAGGCTTCTTGGTTGGTGTATAAGTTTCCACAAGAGTCGGGTACAAACTCAGAATATTATTGATGCAAAGTAGTTGCTATCGTGGTTAGGACAATCAATCATATTTCTTTAAGTTTTTGGAAGGATGACAATTTTGCTAGATTGTTGGATGGATTCTTCTTGTAGTGTCCTTTTATGAGTCACTACTACGGAGATCTTTTAGTGAGAACGTGTGAATAAATGGAGTATGTTAATGCTTGAGGTTTCTATGCTTGGTTATGGGGTAGACGTAGGTTGGACATGCCGAAGAAACACGTCTACAGTTCAAGTCTGCTGTATAAAATATACTAATGAGCCCGTTATTATGTTGGGACTTGGGTTGAAATGTGTTTGCTTTTGAAGTAACTGAAAGATGAAACTCTATCTTTTATGATGTAAAGTCTTTTGGTTTTTCACTGTATGCTCGCCAGCACGCTATGGTGGCCGTCTGGAAGGCATGACAAATTGATCAGCATTGATGAGCAGAGTCTCTATTTGTGGAGCTTAGATTCGTCCAAAAAGACAGTACAGGTACGTTATGAAGGAATGGTCGGACTAAACTTGTGCAGTTAGATATGATCATGCTAAAGGATACAGAGGAATGGGTTGCAGCTTTGTGTTGTTAAGTTTCTGTTTGACTTTAGCTTCGCCATGTCACATTATTTCTAGTAATAAAGTGCCATTTATTGGCCTTCCCTTTCTTCGTGGTGTACATAATTTGCTCTCATTGGGTGGCTACCTGAGAACTTCATTTTACCTTGTCTATTTTATTTGCTGGAAGCTACATGATTTGTCCTCCTTATAAAACTTCACTATCTGCATGCTTAACACTCATTTTGGGAGTACTTAACCATGTGATGTCATGTGAGGACTTTTTCAGAAATCTGATTAACAAAAAATCAAGAATCTACCGAAAATTTGAAAAACCTACTTCAGAATTTCTTGTTCATAACTGGACAAACTTCAAGACCTGAAAATTGCATGAGTGCCCTTGGGAGTATATTGCTTCAACCTAAATAGTATATCAGAAAATTATTATCTATTTGCAAATATAGGCTTGTGCTACGGGAAGAGTAAGAGTAATGAACTAATGATATTTCAGCAGAGAGGAATTGTTTGTCATAGGATGAGAAATTAGAGTTTCCTTGTCAATTTTCAAAATTCAAAACTGTCAGATTAGTGATTTGTGGAAAGGGATTTGCCGTTCCCTCTTGAAAAGAACTGGTAACTATGGTCATAGCGAAGATAGTTGGTTTAGTTCTTTCCAGTTTACATCTCATGCTGTTGATTATTTTCAAGCTTTCTGGTATTTATGGCTTTCATGCAATTTAGAGATGCTGCCATCAGGGTTACAACTGCATTTTGAATACTTCCTTACCAAAATGCTTTCAAGCTATCTGCTAAACTCTTTTAATGTCTTATAATTTCTTGATAATTCCTTGATTTAGATCCGTAAATCATTGCTGTGTTCTTGTGTGTTCGTCTTACCATGTTTAAGGCGCCATGTCATTGGGACTAGTTGCCACAGGTCCTCTCATCATAGTTATAGGACGTTACTTTTCTATTCTTGAGTTGATTTGTACTTAGGTTTTGAGGTGAAATCCAGGTACAATCCCAGGAGTCAGCTGGATTGCTTCATTATTTATCTGGTGGAGCATGGGACCCGCACGATGTAAATTCTGTTGCCTCAACCTGTGACTCATTGGTACAATTTTGGGATCTACGGACAATGAAGTATGTGGTTTTATGCTTTTAAAATAGATCCTATTGCTTTACGTAATCTTAAAGAATGTTTTGCCAATTCCTCCACATTAGGCAAGCATCCTGACACATCTTACTCTTTCTGTCAAAAAATAACGTTAACCCTGATGACCGTTGATCTTGCCATGCCTAATTAAATTACTTGGTGCTATTTCATAGGTAACATCCTATGCACGCCTTGCATTCCGTGTCGTACATGTGATTTTCAATCATCTGCTTACCATCGATAATTTAAATATGAAATGTACTATATATTCTTTTCCCCTTTCCCTGTCCCCCATGCGCACCCCCTCAGTGAAAAACCGTAATACGCCCCTAGGAATTCCTGCCTTCAGACTTCCCTTCAGTCCCCCTTCCTTGGCATTTTTTTGTATAAATAAACGGAGAGTCGTTTTATTGGGTGTGCTTTTGACTTTTTAAAGTAATTTCAATTTATAAATTTTAACATTTTATTCGAACATGTTGTGCTTGTTTGCACATATTGCGTTTGGGTACCATGCATTGACTCTTTGATGTCACTTTTTCTGTGGAACTGGAACTCCTACTTGAGCCTTTGCCTTGATGGGATATTGAATTCTCCTTATGGCTGATAAAGTTTTCTTGTGCTTGCAGGAAAACAAATTCAATTGAGCAAGCCCATATACGTAATATTGATTATGACACCAAAAGGAAGTATATTCTTGTAAGTATGTAACTGAGGTCGTCCCGTGAAAAAAAAAAAAAAAAAACTGAGGTCGTCCAATAATGAATATGACATCAAATTGAAGACATTTGTAACTTTTCACAGCATTGATGAGCTTGTCTTCACTCAAGACTGTGGTCATGACTACTGATCTCCACTATCTTCTGAAAGAACTGGACTAAGTCCACGGGTCACTTGAACTCTCAGTTCAATTATTTGAACTGTTACATTGTAAAAGCATCTATGTATCCATATGAAGAATAAAAGAATAAAGGTTTTAAAGAAGATTGGCATCAATGCCCTCATTCACCCAACATACAGGCAGCCTTGAGCTCTAATTAAGCTGAGGTAAAATTATGTCTTAAACTTAGACTAAGTTTTTGTAATTAGGGTGAGATGAGGCATGGATACTGGAAATACTTTCTTCAGGACCAGCACTATGACTCTTCGAGTCTACAATATTACATAGTTATGTGGACTAGTGGCTGATCTCCTCATTTTCATTCTGAAGGTCTTAGGTGATATGGCATGTTTACTCCATTTAAGTTAGAATTTTGAAAGGCATACCATAAACAGCCACTTTATGTTTCATCTGGATTTCCATGGTTCCCTTCCTTTTCCACTCCTAAATCCTAATACGTAATCCGACTGGCATGTTCATTAATACCCATTCTTCACCGCTGTACACATATTTTGTTTTGTTTTCCTGCTTTGGATTATTACTCTTTATTTAGGTCATTTTATTATTCTAGCACTGCATTACAATATCGGGGAAAATACTCCAGGTTACTGCAGAGGATGAGTCTGGGATACATATATGGGATCTCAGAATGCTGAAGTTTCCTATCCTAGAGCTTCCAGGACATTCACACTGGTATGATTGCACACGAATGCTGTGGACCAGCTCTCATTATATGTGATCATGAATCACACTTTTAAGCTCTAATAATGTGTTTAGGGATTTTTTGTTATTAGGCTTATTATTGGAGTTTGATGAATTTAAATTGGTTGTGTTTCTTGTTTGGACACTATTTTATCTAACCACGTGCGGGAAAGTATCCTACTGAGAAATTTGCAATATCTTTTGCAGGACATGGGCTGTTAGGTGCAATCCTGAGTATGATGGCATAATTCTGGTTCTCTCTCTCTCTCTCTCTCACACACACACACGTACACGCACATGCACAAACCCACATGTGTGCGCGCTTGGCTGCTTGCCCTCTTTTTCTTTAAAGAATACAGGGAGAGACGTAATAATATGGTCAAAGAAGAGATGTACACCTAGGCTTAAGTTGTAATAGATAAACACAGTCTCTATTTTGCCCAAGTAACGAGGTAGATATGAGTGCAGGCTCCTCAAATTCAGATCTATATTGTATATGTGCTATTTTGCCCAAATAACGACGTAGATATGAGTTGAGGCTCCTCACATTCAGATCAGTCTTGTATATTTGGATTCATGGCAGAACATGTGATTTTTGCAATTGAGATGACTGTCTTAGCCTCTATCTATATTATGGTAATTCAGTGACTGAAGCTACTCTTTTGTAGAGTGCCGGGACAGACTCCGCTGTCAATTTGTGGTTGGCTTCTCTTCCTACTAGTGATGATTTCTCATCTGAAAGGTCATTTCCTGTTTGCCTGCTCCTAAGTTAAAATTTGTGATGTAGTTAACCTTTTTTGATTCCGTCTAATAATCTAATTTCTGATGTTTGTTATCATTTTGCCAGCTTGGTGGAGTCACCTACAAGGCGGATAGATCCATTGCTCAATTCATTCAATGACTATGAAGATAGTGTCTATGGTGATTGTGGCAACCTTCATTCTTCTCCTTCTTCTTTAAATACGTATATATCCATGTAGATTAAAGGTAAAAAAGCTTAATACCTGAAGTTAGTCTAACTAGTTGTACCAAAATGGCAGGCCTTGCTTGGAGTTCCCGGGAGCCATGGATTTTTGCATCATTATCCTATGACGGGAGGGTAAGAGCAGCATTTTTTTGTCGTATGGAGAAAAATTGGGTACAGGATCCTAAATTCTAGCTTTCAGCTATTATACTTTGTCGTCCCAAGAGGATATAGAGTGAGTTGCTCTGACTTAACATGCTTAAAGCCTCAACATAAATGACCACTTATAAAATTGTGATTGCCTGAATGATGGCTACACAAGCTGATTATTTCAGAGTTTCTCATTTTGTTGAGTTTATGCTTTTTTGTTTTCTAAAGAATAAGGAAACCCGTTGGTTCATCATATATAATGTTGTTTGTCATCTAGCTCTGTTTCGTGGAAATTAGATTCCAGACAAAAATCTATTAGACACGCTCATTCTTATCTAAGTTAGTCTGTCGCGATTTTAGAGTACAGTCTATAGTCAGTCATTTTTAAATTGGATGATCATGCAAACTAAGGGATGAGTTTTCTGATCACTATTGTGGTTTGGCCATCGTATAGATAGCAGGAAACATGAGAAAGATATTACGGTTTTAAAACATGTCATTTAAGTTCGACCTCGTCCAAACCCAATCAAAAGTAGGGAACATCTAAGAACTAGAAATTTGAAGTCTGATTCTTTCTCACATTTGTATATATTTAAGGTACTAGTTGGTTGACTGCTTCCTTTGTAAAACAGGTGGTCGTAGAATCAATAAAGCCTCATCTTCCCAAAAAATGAGCTTACACCATGAATTTGATGTGAGTTGTTATTCACTTGTAGTCCCTGCGATTCCTTTGTCTTGTGTGCGTACTCATGACGGATACTGCATGAAACAGGTGTATATACCCTTCTTCTCACAATTCCTCTCACGAGGGGATAAATGCACCTGTTTCGTGCAATACTTTCACATGCACTCACTTATTTGCTTCAACCGCAGAATGTTTCGCTTACCGCGGAATACCTCAACACCTTGCGGGTATTGTATCTCTGCTTTGTTGACATGGCGTTTTCCACTTTCTGGTATGACATTTTTCACACCGATATGGAAGATTCTCGTCCTCGATGACGATTTTTGTAATGTTTCCGGATGCAGTTGTGGTGTGCCATTCAGGAAGAGGTGAGGTTACATGTAGTTCGTGTACTGTTGTGTGGAATTTTATCTCAAATCTTCTAATTTTTCTTGAGCCACACAGTTGCTAAAGTACACAATTCTTATTGAATTGATGTTTCTGTCGTAATCGTAGTAGTGCCAATCTTGAGCATCACGGAAATTTTGTTATTATTGGAGAACGACCTGACATTATTTAGCTTATCAATGTATTAACAGGGACCTGGGACCAGAATTGTTTAATTAATTCTCCATACCACTTCAATTCTTATTTTTTGTTTCTATTCTAGGCTGACGACAATGATCCAATAGCTCATATTTATAGATCTCAGAGAGAAAAATATTCTTGTGAAAATTAATTTAATCGGACATCAAATAGTTACATTGACAAATCTTATTTTGTTTAAATAAGTGCATCGACAAGTAGTGGACGGCAAACATAGTTTTCAACTAAAATCATGCACTTTGTGTGAGTTGTTCATGTATCTATTCAAGTATTGTTGAGTTGATTTTTTTAAAGGAAAATATTAAGGGATGTAGTGTACCATTCGAATTCGGATCATTGTTACGAGTCCGGAATTAAAAAAAAAAAAAGGATGTGGATTTTGGAAGGATATAGAGGATTAGGCTATGCCAGAGAGATGACTCCACTCAAAAGGCGCCTTATTTTCCTCGTTTTCGGATATTTTTTGTCCAATTTCCCCTGATGTTTACTTGTTTTTTTCAACAGACCTGGATGGTTCCAATTTCACAAAATCACATGAAAATAACTACTATATGTATACATGTATAAATTTTCTAAGCAAGTGTACTCTCTCTCCCTCTCTCATTCTCTCTCTCAATAAAGTATACTTTTTTTCCTACATTTTATTGAGCACCAATCGTTAAATACAAAAAAGGTCAGAAAAATATTTTTTAACTTCCTCTCATGTTCGAATTTTGGCTGTTACGTAAATTTTTATATTTAATAATATAAATCGTAAATTGATGAGGATAAATACCATTAATTTTTTCTCTTGCGTTCGTGCATTGCATGGGTATTGGGCTTGTGTTGTACTAGTGATTGCAATAATTGTAGATGAGTGTATTTGGGATCCCATCACAATGTGACTCATTTCTTGTCTCCAAACGGAGTATTAAACAAAAGTGAATGATAATAAAAAATGACTGTTGATTTTGTAATTCTCTCTTTTGTTAATTTCACCTCCCGTAAGTGTATTTTTAATGCAAAAATACACTTGCAAAAAGTGAATGATAATAAAAGATAGTTGTTGATTTTGTCACTTCTTTTTTTTTTTTGTTAATGTCACCCCCTGTAAGTGTATTTTTGATGCAAAAATATACTTACAGAGGAGTGTCGTTAATAAAAAAGGGGTAGCAAAATCATTTTTCTACGGGAGTGACCCTTGTGTTTCGTGAGAGGGTATGTATTTGGGCGTGTAATTTTGAGTGTGGTTGTAGAATTTTTGTTTGGAAAATGATATTGCCACACCTTAAATTGTTAACGCCATACCCCTATAGTGTATTTTTTGGTGTAAAAATACACTGTAAAAATGTGGCGTTAACAATTTAGGGTGTGGCAACATCAGCTCCCTTTTTGTTTTCCTAAAATATCCACTCCTGCCCAAAATTTATCGCTCCCTAAATGATTGAGAATGATTTTGAGCGCACCGAGATCGCCGAATTATTACTCCATGTATTGTTAAATCCCTTCGCAGCCGTTTTGCCAGCACACTATACAGTACACTGATCGTGTAGTGTACTGTAAATCTCTCTCTCTCTCTCTCTCAAAATCTATCCAGTCGCCGGGAAATGTCTCAACGCAAATGGTCGTCTTCTTCTGAACTCTTCATATCTCGTCCAGCCAATGCCGTTGGCTCTTAAACCCCCAATTATAAGCTTCGGGTCTTCCACTTCCGGACGTTTCAGCTAAAATTCGCCGCAGAGCTCGCATATACACAAGCTAGGGTTCGTCCCGCACCCGCCGCCGATCCTCATGGCATTTTCGTGAGTAATGGCGGCGTGGTCTGGAGGCTTACCAACTCCAATCGGTCTGAAAC
Source organism: Rhododendron molle (assembly GCA_025413875.1). NCBI lineage: Eukaryota > Viridiplantae > Streptophyta > Magnoliopsida > Ericales > Ericaceae > Rhododendron > Rhododendron molle. The sequence continues at coordinate 3,943,155 of CM046393.1, forward strand.
TGGTAAGTAGACTCCACTTGTCTCCTCTTCCTTGGTCTGGACTCGAGTCGAAGAAGAGGAGGAGGACCGAACACGGTTGTTCGGTGGTCCCGATTCGGAGAACCACTGCGACGAAGAGAGTGGAGAATGCCAAGGAACGGCGCTTCGATTCGAAGAAGAGCACTCGCAGGACTCGAGTCCAACCTACGACCGCATTGCCATTTTCATCCCCTCAGTACGTGCCAATCTTCCGAATTACATAGATTTATGTGTTTGTTCGCACTTCGCAGGGGGGCCTGACATTTGACCGGAAGAAAATTGAGTATTTTTATGCATTTTACAAGCAAAATGGTGAAATGAGACAACTTCAAAAAGCAAAATTACTGGTATTCACCAAGATAAAATTTTAAAATTATGCATATCGTAATCAATTAAAGATCACTCTCCTTGCATTTTTGGCGGTAGTATCTTTACTGGCATGCTCATTATGAATAAATATAATTTGATAGACCTATATTTAGCGGATAGCGAATACTACACAGTTTTCTGGGCACTCATTTTAGTAAATTTTTGGGGCTCAAGGCAAACGCTTTGCTTGCCTTTGCTCAAGGCCAGCACTGTCTGTTCAGATACATGTACTTGTACGGTCTTCACTTTCCTGAAGATTTTCGCTATTGGATAGCTTGAAGAGGCTACACTAATCCACCAATACCCCTCCTTCTATCCAAAGAAACTTTCCAGAATGCATGTTAGATGGAGAATACTTGTTAGTAGCTCTAACTATATTCTGTTTGATTATGAAGAAAAGAGAGGATGTCGAAGGAAAATATCTTTACCCTGCTTCCATACTTGTTTTCACTTTTCAGGCTAACTTATCAGCCGATGAATTCCTTCTGGGATTCCGGCAGTGTCTTTCTTTCCGTCCGGATTCTGAAATCTCCTTACTCCCTCTGTGAAACACTGTTGCAGTGATTGAAAGTTGTTCTTGGAACCTTGTCATTCGGTTTCCTTGATGGAGCACTGAGAGGAGTGTGATGACTGATGATAATGTCAAGATTAAATATCTGATTGAATGCATAGAAGTCATCGTTATGGAAGTTACCTTTTCCGTTGAGTTTTTTTTTTTCTTTTGGTTGGTGTCAATGAGTGTGTATGAGTACACCCAGCGTATTCAACCACAATATTGATCTAACGTGCATTATTTTGTCTCTCTCCCCCTCTCCGTGAAAACCAACTGGAAGTATGAAAAGGCTTTTGGGTTGTCAACTCCAAGATTGCTGTTCAGGTTGGGTAACAATTCATCATCAACCCCTTATAGTTGGCATCCCCAGGGGTATGGTATTTGTAAGGAAAATGATGGTTGGTTGAAATTTGTAATTTAACTTTCATTTCAATCTGCAGATCTCAGTTTGCTTCCAAACAAGAAAAATTCTATCCCCGATGTACCCCAAGAAGCTCCGGTCCACAGTCCCGTGATACTCCACCTAAACGAGGTAACCTGTTTTGATGTTTTTTTTTTAACAAATGGAATATTTCAGAGGATTAATCCCAAAAGGCATCAATATGTCTTTGTAAATATTGACATTAAGCACACATGCACATGATATAGTACTGTTAGATAGCATATTGTTAAATATTTATCTTGGCATCTTATGGTGCTGACTAATGATTTTCACTGCTTTCCTTCATGGTAGATACCGGTATTGCAAATGAAAAGGATTGGGGAATCCATCTGATAAATGAAAATATCACCGACTCTGGTACTAATGAAGATGGCAGCAAATGGTATCGAGAACGTGGAGAGGATCTTGGTGAAAATGGGTACAGATGTAGATGGACAAGGATGGGTGGTCAAAGCCATGATGGCTCCTCAGAATGGAAAGAAATGGTACATATTGGTTTCCTGACATACTGGCCTCTGATGTGGGTGTGGATACAATTTTGAAGCAATTCACAGAAAATAAACCATTTAATGACTTTCACAGTACAACTACTCTCACGTTAATGATATCCTTATCAATAATGATGATGACTAAAGTTTATCAAGCATACCACTGAGAACTATGTCCCAGATCGTCTCAATGGCTTCCCAACAGAATGGTTAAGTTCTAATTAGTATTGGTTTCTTTTTCTTGTATGGGCTAGAGCTGCACTAGCCGCTTAAAGCTTTAGCCTGTAAGCAACTTCACTAAAACCAATCTTTGACCAAGTTGCAAGAAAATCACATATAACCCCGACTCCGTTCCTTGCATTATTATTTCATAATGGAAGAAAGATTAAAAAGACAATATCCAGTGAGACAAACCGGCCTCAGTCAATTATATATCACCTTCCAATCGGTAGGAAAGCTACCACCGAAGAACCTTCGTGGCATGTGCATAGCACATAAATAGAACTACACTATAAATTGCAAACTGGGGAATCTTTGCAGCTCAATAAAGGCCAAGCCTGAGATTTGAATCATCAAATCCCTATCCTTATTCTTTTGCTATATTTCTAGGATTTAGGGGTTTTGAATTCCAAAGATTAAGTCTTTTACCATTTTGCTGAAGACTCGGTTGGAGGTGAAACTGCGAGTCACGTATGATCTTGCATCTCTCTTAATCTGAAAATCACCTGACAATATGCAAATTTTCATCTTTCTGTCGTCAATTTCATTGTCATCCGCAGCACTTTAGCTTGCATACTAGCATAGGAATTTCGATGACATACAACATTATCTGAAATACATATGCTAGTTTGGTGTATATTGGTGTGTTAACTTTTAAGATAGTTTAATTAGGTTGAAGGGGACTGAGACACAGCCCAGACTCCTACAGGAATAGCTTCTCCATTTGTTTAACTGATACATGTATGTGTGTTCTTTCGGTTGGTGGTAGGTAGGTGTGCTTTGTATCCACCTTTTGGCATGTAAATGCACTGCTTTATCCTGGTGTGGTTGGAATCTATTCACTATATCTTGTTGGATGCTTGTTCTTCAAGATTGCTTGTATATTAAGCATCTTTAAGAAGTTTTTTAACAGGAAACGTTTCCTAGATCAAGTCTAAAACCTAAGCAGCAGTAACACAGAATGCACTCTTATTTTTCAAAATGCACCATGGGAATTGCTGTGTTCAAAAGTTATGATATTCTCATGACAGTGCTACATTAAAATTGTTTCCATAACCTCATCAAGTATCATCCCAGGTATATGCATTTAATTAGATTTGTTGATCATCTTGACAGTGGTGGGAGAAAAGTGACTGGACAGGATACAAAGAGCTTGGTATGTTTCTTTGTTTTTTTTTCCTCCGTAGATATGGTGGTTTGTAGCCTGCTGCTGTTAAAGAAAGTGTTTGATAGTTGTACTGTACACACCATATAGCTATCTTAAGAATTTCGAAATACCTATTTCTGCAGCTTAATGTAGTTGAGAATTGCAAACTACTTGTAATGGTTTGGTGCCAGACAATGACTGTTTATGTTGTTTATGCGTTTTTAACCTTTGCGATAATAGTTAATCTTGCATTTGAAAATTATAGGTGTGGAAAAATCAGGAAGGAATGCTGAAGGGGATTCATGGTGGGAAACATGGCAAGAAGTTCTTCACCAAGATGAATGGAGGTTTTGCCTTTCATTATTTTCGTTTCAAAGTTGTAGCCTTTTGAGAAAAAAATATTAATTAATTGCTGCCCAACTGTATAGGCAGACTTAAACTTCACCAAGGGCATATCTTTCGATTTGTTTTGATGATACTAGTACTGCTTTCTGAAATTGCAGTAACCTTGCTAGGATAGAAAAGAGTGCCCAGAAACAAGCAAAATCAGGGGGAAATGCTGGATGGTATGAAAAATGGTAAGCTAATTTTCACTGCACAGCAGTTGTAATTTATTGACCTTGAGAATCAATTGAGCAACGTTCATGTCACTTAGGGCACGTCATATATGACAGATGCCTTCATTTTCGGGCAGGTGGGAGAAATATGATGCTAAAGGATGGACTGAGAAAGGGGCACATAAGTATGGCAGACTGGATGAACAATCCTGGTGGGAGAAGTGGGGAGAGCATTATGATGGAAGAGGATCTGTTCTAAAATGGTATTTTGTAGTCTACCCTCTCTGCAGTTCGGCATGCTTAAGCTTACCTTGAATATTTATCCCGTAGATGGTAAAATGTTCACGTTCTAGAAGATTAAGAAATTTGTCTGCAACCGTTTCTACATGTTGAAGGACATGGTTAGAAAGAAAAGCCAGGGGAAAAATCTTTCTTCCTGTAGTTTTCATTGAAGTTTTCCCCATTTCATTTCCTCAGGACAGACAAGTGGGCTGAGACTGAACTTGGAACCAAATGGGGAGACAAGTGGGAAGATAAGTTTTTTGCTGGAATAGGTTCACGTCAAGGGGAGACATGGCATGTAATGCCCAATGGTGATCGTATGTGTCATTCTACTTTTCTTTTAAATAGAAATACTTAACTCTATCAACTGCATTCATTTGTTGCACGTATCTGAAATATTAACATGACCGTCAACAACTACCAATGAAAACTTAAGTGCTCATAATATGGGTAACTTGCAGCAGTCGATGTTTGTGTTTGAGTATTAGGATACTACTTTTAGGGGGTGTTCCACTTTTGTGGAAAATTAACTTTTTGAAAAAGAAGGCAATTTTAAGTTCAAAAACTATGCGTTTACATAAATAATTTTCCTATCAATATAGATCTTGTTTGATAGATCTCATTGAGATCTTTTAAAAGGTGTAAGAAAAATTGAAAAATTATTTTTTATTTTCGTTATATTTGAGTTTGAAATTACCTTCTTTTTCAAAAAGTTACTTTTTTTGAGAAAGGGGAACACTCCCTTAAATTATGTAGTAGGTAATCTTTTGCGACAACCACTTCCAAAAAAAAAAACCCCCGCACAAGGATATATTTGAGAAATTTCTTTTTGGGTGACATATATGTTTATCTGATGTAGCATATTTGCATTTAAATACTAGAGTCAATGGATTGTAAGCAACTTAATTTTATGTACATTATTATGGAGTCAACTCAATAGATAAAGATACCATGGAGGTCTAAGCTACTAGTGCTGAGAGAGAATAAGCCAAAACCGAACGTTACTATTTGTGTCTGTAGGGAATGGCTCTTTTACTTGTGTACTGGAAGAACATGACTAACAAGGTCCTTGTAGTTGTGAAGCTCAACAAACAGTTTTTTGGTACTATGGAAATTAGAATGTCAACCAACAGTTGCGTATATTGCTCATGATGAATGGGCACTCTTTTGTGTTGTCAACCATGTGTGTGGATGTGAGCAGATGTAGTATTTGCACTCTATCAAAACTTCCCCCTTCTTTGTCTTGGTTATAAGAACAATTGGATTGATACTTATGCATTTTGTGAGGCGTTAATATTCTATCCTTCTGCTTCTAGGTTGGTCTAGGAACTGGGGAGAGGATCACTTGGGAAATGGGTATGCAACTAATCTTACGATTGCATTCACTCATGAGCAAGCTTTTGTCACGATTTAAAGCAAACTATAGTTGTTTTCGTGCTATATTGAAACTTGTGTGAACTTGTAAGCCTTCTCTCTCTGTACCAGTAAGGTGCACAAATATGGTAAGAGCACAACGGGTGAAAGCTGGGATATTGTTGCGGATGAAGAAACTTACTACGAGTAAGATATCTCTTCCTCTCTAATTGTTTTTGGTAAACTAATTCACTGAAAACAAATGCTCACAGGGGCATTCCCCTGAACAAAACAACCAAAATCACCTGAATCACAAGCCATTAGACGTGCAGCTACTACCAAGTACCAACACAAAACATACAAACAGAATTGCCTAGACTCTTTAAAGACGCGGTAGACACCCTTCAAGTACCGAAACAAGCAAAAGATAATCAAGATAGTGAAGACACTCCTATGAGTTATTAGCCAATCCATGCACACCATTCTGGTTGTATCTATTCTCTACAAATTTTGAGAGCAGTTTCAATCCTGGCAATAACAACATCAATTCCATTACTTCTATGTGGAAATATTCTTGCATTTTCCCTTCTAAGTAATTTGCATAGATCATTATTGATTGCAACCTAGACCATTCAATCTCCTCATGTAAGGAGAATGGGGCCTCCGAATGCCATTTTTCCTAAGCAAATGATCCCAAACTTGGAGGAGTAAGGACACTCAAAAGATAGGTGATCATGAGACTCTAACCCCGTGTCCTGTCTATGTAATCTGTCTCTAGTGGAAAGCCTCTCTAGAAACTTGAATTTGCGTAAAAACCAAGAAGTTTGTTTTAAAATGACGATGAAGATTGGTAATTCACTGTGATCTTAAGTTTTTAATCAAATCGACTAATTTTTAACTATTGATGGAAGGGCTGAACCTCATTACGGATGGGCAGACGTGGTGGGCGATTCAAGTCAGTTGCTATCCATTGAACCTCGGGAGAGGCCACCTAACGTCTACCCAAATATTGATTTTAGGTCATCTCCACCACCTCCAGACAACATCCCACCATCACAGTGACAAGCTGGTATTTTACAAATCCTTTTAAGAAAGTTCTTCCCTCCCCCGCGCGCCCCCCCCCCCCAAGTCTCTACTGATGCATCAGTGCATCTAAGGCCTGAAGGTTGTAAATTCAGTATTGGTTTTGCGTTGTATGAATATGTAGTTTCTGCTCTTTTCATTTTTGGTGAAGTTGCTTCCACCTTCTTTTCGGAGGCCCGACAGAACTGATACTTGAGTTGATAAAACAAAATATAATCACCATCGAAAAAGTTAAGGAAACTGACGAGGGGACCAGTGGCCACGGGGTCCGGGCCCACTTTGGAGCCTGTACAGATGATCCGAGTCATATAATGATTTTTTTTTTTTTTAAATCGAGGGAGTCTTGTGTGCCGTCGGTTCCCCGGTATTAGCAGCTCGACAATCACTATACATATCAGAAAGGAAGGAGTACTATAATAAGTAGTACTGTTTTAGCTATATTCAATTAACGTCAGAGGACATTATTAATTAATCGATAAAGATATGTATATCGATCATATCCATACCGAAATCGTACCGACGGCGCCGGCCGGCCGTCTCCGGCCACCGGACGGCCGATCCGAGCCGTCGAAAAATTCTAAAAAAAAAAACCGAGGGGCCCCTCGCGAGAATCAACGGCATCCGAGGTGTGTAGGGCGCTTGATCGGAGCACTTCTTTTTCGTGTATATATATGCAAGAGGTGCTCCGATCAAGCGCCCTACATACCTCGGATGCCGTTGATTCTCGCGAGGGGCCCCTCGGTTTTTTTTTTTAGAATTTTTGGACGGCTCGGATCGGCCGTCCGGTGGCCGGAGATGTCCGGCCGGCGCCGGCGGTACGATTTCGGTATGGGTTTCGTCTGTACGTATAGCAGCACTCATTAATTAATGTTGCGAACCCCGTGTAAAGGTACTCCGTAACTGATAAATACTCCGTACTTCCTTCTCTTTGTTTATCGATTCTTGATTCTTAGAGAAAGATTGCTTAACCAAAAGGAAGCTGCACTGATAGATCCATGTGGCTTGTGGTCCTTAATTAGGATTACTTTAATTAAGAATTAATTAATTAGCTGACAACAGACCAGGCGGCAGACGCCGGCTTTGACTCCTGATTCATTCTTTTGAGCGCGGATGAAAAAGTATTATCAAATAGAATAATACTTTGGCCGCATTTGGTTGTCCATTGTACAATTTCACACTTTAAAAAATTATACATGCCTTTCAATAAGAATTTTTAAAAATATATAATATAGATTTTACGGGATAGTTCCGGGGACATCTAAAAAAGTTCCAAAATTTTCGATCGAATTTTGATGATCCGAGCCGCTCAATGTAATCGGACGGTACCTTTAAAATTACGTTCTGAACACATTGAGCTGCTCGGATCATCAAAATTTGATCGGGAACTATGAGATTGAAATTTGGGATATTTTTCTATATATTTTTTTAGGTGTCTTCAGAACCGTCCCAGTAGATCTTATACGATAGATTTCACTTAATTCTACCATACAGAATTTTCAAAATCAGGGAATCCGTTACAAATCTAAAAGATATAGATCACTCAATACATGACAAGAATGTCGAAAATGAACTAACAAATACTGGCGGATCCAAAAAAAAAAACTAACAAATACTGACATAGGAAGTGAAGAATATTAGTAGTACAGTAGTATTCTTTTCCTTGCATACCTCACGTGGTTTTATATTTTACTATATGTTACTCCCCTAATCCCCAAATAAATTCTTCTCGGTTTTCGGTAGTAGTACGGTATAAATATACTCGGCCGGTTAATTACGGCGCAAGTTAATTACAGAAGTCATAAACATGTGCCTCCCCCAATTGGGGTCCAAAATTTATTAGTAGTAGTTAGGCTCCGTTCCAGAAACCTTCTTAAAAAATAAGCAGTTTATTTTACATTTTCAAATTAAAAAATAATGCAAACGAAAAATAATTTTTTAATTTTTTTTGCACCGTATTAAAGATCTTGATGAGATCTATCAAATAAGATTCATAGTGGTAGGCAAATTATTTGCGTAAACACATTATTTTTGAGCTTGAAATTGCCTTCTTAAAAAATAAGCAGCTTATTTCATTTGCGGAACGGAGCCTGGGTGTTTCAGTCCCCCTTTGACACCTGAACCTTTCGAAGTGTTTCAGTCCCCCCTTTGACACCTGAACCTTTCTTCATCGGATACTCTCTCCATTGACGAGTTCTCGTTTAGAATTTCAGATCCTGAAAAAAAAAAAAAAAGTTGTATCCAATTTGACTAAGCATGTTTCCACTAAAGAATTTGAGGAAAAAACGTCGGTGTTTTTACTGTCTCATTCATATACGAATTTAACAAATTTTGATATTTTAGCTTGTTGTTCATATTAACTGGCAACTTCTTTTTTAACAAAATTTTTACGCACATACCCAATCAACAACTTATTCACTATTAAAAATGCCTAACAACTTGATTGCAACAAATTTTTTCTCAAAATTTATTTACTACCGGAAATACCCCTCTATTTGCAGAGCCATTCAAAAGGGATGGTGCTATTGACACAGAGAAATAGGTGCACAGATTGTGCACTGATCGCGATGTGGAGTCTTCACAGGTCTCAGAAAGGATTCAAGTCTTCTATTAAATTTAAAACACTTCCTTAAGAGTTATTGAGAAAAATCAGCTCAATCCAATACCTAAAATTACTTAACTCTTATTTGGCTTCAAAAGTCAAATAGTAACTCTTTTTTTTGTTTGTACTGAAACTTTTTTCGAATTTGTTAATTTTGCGTTAAACTTTTGTGACTTATTAATCGAGAGGAATCGGAAAAATAAAAAATTTTGATTGAAACTCAAATTTTTTTTAAAAAAAACAAGAATAAGTATATAAAAAAAAGTTATCTTATTGACTTATTTGTCTTTATTCAAAAAATTATGAGTTTCGATCAAAATTTTACTTTTTCTATTCTTTTCCTTGAAACAAATCAATAAGTCACAAAAGTTTAACACAAAATAAACAAATACGAAAAAAATTTAAAATAAAGACAAAAAAAATATAAGTCACCCCACTTTTCCATCCAAACCCAAACCCACTTTTGATACCCCTAGCATTTTTGGATTGATGAATTGGATTTTACTCCTAGTTTAAAATGTAACATCTTAAACTGTCCTCTTCCTCATTGATTACTCGGCAACCACACGAAACACATCACACCATGAACGTTCCAAACCTACACCAATTTTCTCACTACCTAAAAGAAAGATCAAAAGGCAACAGCTTCTGAAAAGTTCCTCTCTCTCTCTCTCTCTTCTCTCTCTCTTTCCACACGTGTATAGCGTTATTGCATCGCTTCCCCCTCTCTCTCCACTTGTTTGTTTAGTGGGTTTAGGGTGTGCCACCCAAATCCGACTTTGATCAGTCCGTGAGGAGGGACGGACGGCGGCGGCGGCAGCAGCTAACAAACATGAGCCCTCAGAAATCAATATCGACACAGCTTTCGAGATGGTCCTCGGATCTCCACTGGCGGGTCATCCTCCTCCTCCTCCTCCCCCCTCTCTCTCTCCTCGTCTTCCTCTCTCTCTCCTCCTCCCCTCCCATAACCGCCTTCCGCTCCTCCCTTCCCTCTTTTGCCTCTCTCCAATCCTTCTTTTACACCCCTGCCCCGGCCCCTCCTCAACCAATTTACAGGGCTGGTAACAGCAAGAGTGGTAACCGGTCGGGGAAAACCGAGTTGGGCCGGTCCAGGATGGCGGTGTGTTTGGTGGGTGGGGCCAGGAGGTTTGAACTCACCGGGCCCTCGATCGTCGAGAGGATTCTGAAAGTTTATCCGAATTCAGATCTCTTCTTGCACAGCCCCTTGGACACGAGTGCGTTTAAATTCTCCCTCCTGTGGACTGCGCCGAGGATCGCGGCCGTGCGGATATTCGAGCCCAAGCCCATCCCCGAGACCGAGTCGCAGGCCCGAGTTCTCACCGCCAGCGGCTCACCCAATGGCATACAGGTAATTTTACTCCGCCAATCGCTAAGTAATTCTCCATGAAAAGGGTACGAAGTCCTGTTGCTTTCTAGGGGGATATTTTTATTTAACTGAGGGTTTTGTTTTCAGTCAAAGCGATCTCTAGAAGTTTGGTAATCACTTTCGTTAGTTGGTTTAGCTGTACCCCACAAACAACTCAACCGGCGCATGTTAGCTTTTGGTTGTTTTCGTTAGGAAATGACTTCTCTGTGTCGTCTGTGTTTGGATTGCATAGCGCAGTCTGTGATGAAATCGAGAGTACTTAATGGCTATTTTTTTTTTTTTTTTTAAAGAGTCGTCGCGGAAAGAATGATTCTTTTCTAAAATTTGGATCATTAGTTCCTGAGATGAACGACAAGATGAGACTGCAGTCCAATTGCAGAGAAGCTGAATCCTTTCGGAGTTTTTTTTTCTTTTGAAAGAATCGACAAATAGAAATGGTGGCTTTGGCTTTGATGTTAGACTTTATCAGCCACCCAAGCTTGGTTAATATATTCTAGAGCTACTTCAATTGCTTTTAGCTTGAAACCGTCCAAGAAATCTAACAGTCCCGATTTTACTCGGACACCCCGTTAGTATTCTACCATGTCTCAAGACTAGTTGTGGTGCTGAACACCTGATAACTTGCAGTATTGTGAACAAAGTTAGCAATTTAAAATTGGTTATTTTGAACACGGAAAAAATGTAAAGTGAAGGGTGGGAATCACTTTGTTGGTTGGTTTTAATTGGTTGTATCCGTCTGGCAAAATTTCCAACAACTCAATTGGCGCACATTAGCCGGAGTTTTCCTTTCTTTCCTTTTCTTTTCTTTTCTTTTCTTCTTACTGTACTTGGTAATACTAACAAACAAAAAAGGTGGAGACCGCTTCAATATCTTCAATTGAACATAGTGCCTCTTCATATCCAATTTGAACCACCAAGCTTCTAAGAACATTTTTTAGCAGATTCCTCAAGTATCATCTCTAGAAGTGTACTTTGAAACTTTGTAAAGTAAAGCATAAATTTGGTGGATTTGAAGGATGAATGTCATTGTATATTTAACAGACCATTCAAATACTAATATTTTTTAATAGAAAAAAAACAAACAATAATTGGAAAAGATATCTATCTAATAAAACAGAAGGGTTGTCCTATGTGGCACCCTTTGTCCTATGTGGCATCCACCACACACATGCACAAACGTTCACACACGTCGGCACACACGTTTACTGTTCACACGTGCGTAGTGCCGTAGGCACGGGCAAGCACTAATATGGTGATATAGAACAAGACATGTGAAATGTGAAGCAGTTAAGTTGACATTTAATGGGTGCTCCTCATCCATCTAATGGTGTTTGAGAAGCTAAACTCTTTGAAAATAGTGTTCGAGGTATCTCCTTAATCATACAATAAAATTTTAGATTCTTCTAAACTCTTTCTAAAGACCAGAAGCCTAGGCACACGCGACTCGTGTGCAAGTCTAATTTGTGCAGTCGGATATTGAACAAAACACCGAATCTTCTTTCAAAAAAAATTGCTTACATGAAATTTCGGTGACTATTTTGGATTTTATATGTATGTAGGCGTAGCGTCATCGACTTCTTTTTCTAAAGCAGTTGGTTCATGTACTTGTCGCGTATACGTTTTTCCTAAAAGTATTTGTGTTTAGCGTCTAAATGTACTCTTCTATTAGTATAATCAAGGTGTCATGCGTTTTACATTCCTGAAAGCAATTGCTGACCTAGATGTTGGGAATGCTCATCCCATCTAACAACCACTGGCCTGAAAGGAACTGGACTAGTTATTAATTGTATTTTTGCCGTCTAAATTGTACGGAGTACTATTTAGATTTTGCCTAATAATGTAGATCTGTCCGCGTGAGTTGCTGGGTTTTTTTAAACTTAATAAAATTGGAGGGCTTTCCTACAGAGCCAAAGTAAAAGACATTTACCATTGATTTTGCAATCCTTTAACTTATTCGTGGCATAATTCCATGGTCCCACCTTTAATACATTAGGCCAAGCTCAATCATATTGCCTAAATTCTACTACATTGAATTGTGTTCTTAGGCTCCGTTCCAGAAACCTTCTTAAAAAATAAGCAGTTTATTTCATATTTTCAAACTTAAAATTAAAGTAAATGAAAAATATTTTTTTAATTTTTTTTGCATCGTATAAAAGATCTCATCGAGATCTTTCAAACAAGATCCATAGTGCATATTTTTAGATTTCAACAAGCCCATAATTTTTGAGCTTGAAATTGCCTTCTTAAAAAATAAGGACTTAAAGTCCGTTCTGGAACGGAGCCTTATTCTCCTTAATGAAAAGTTCCACAAAAAATGTATATCAGTTAGGACATTACATTTGTAGCTGAAATGACATTGTTGTGACCTCTTTATGTGGAGGTTGCGTGTTCGAGTTGGGTCCCGATTTCTTGGTTGCTTTGGAAATTCAGGTTTTTTTTTGGTAACTTAAGGGACAAAAAAAAGAAAGAAATCCATGTCACTGTTTCTTGTTCTTGCTCTATAGTTTTGATGAAATATGGGTTTGATTTAGTATAATTCTTGTGGTTCTTCATGTAATTCCTTCTGCATTCATAGTCCTGTTGTTTAGATTTCCATTCCATTCACTATTTACTGACTAATGAGCATGGACTGTTAGGTTTGGGGGAACTTGAAGGGAGCATCTAATGAGGTCATATTGAATGCTACTTCTTCATCTAGATTCATCCTCGCGCTGTGCTTTGTTCCTTATGTCTTTTGTTGGTCTTGGCTCGTCGTCGGTGCTCTCGTATCTACTGGCGATAGCATAGATTTGTGTTTTGTGGATCTATGCTTTGTTGCTTAGGCCTTTGTATTTTGGTCTTCGCCCGTCGTCGGCACTCTCTATCTTACGATGATAGCACACTTGTACTTTTCTCCATTAATGAAATTTCTTACGCTCCCACCAAAACAAAAAAACAAAAACTCCTCGTCAAATTATCTTAAACTTGGAAAAGAACTCGCCTCATAGAAACAGAACTTCACCATTTTTGTACCCAAAAAAAGCCCTAATTTAGTGAAAGCTTTTTCTGTTTTGTGTAATTTAACTTACCTCTGTATTTTCCATACGCAGGGACTCTTGCAATATTTCCACCTCGTAGAAGAATGCCTGACGATGATCAAAGCGTACCAGGCCCAAAACAACTTCACATACGACTGGATAGTCCGAACCCGAGTTGACGGATACTGGTCGGCTCCACTCGGGCCCGAAAACTTCGTCCCTGGCAAATATGTGGTACCACCGGGCTCATCGTACGGCGGACTCAACGACCGGTTGGGAATTGGCGACTTCATAACCTCCACCGTGGCCCTCTCCCGCCTCTCCCTCATCCCCCTACTCGACTCGGCAGGGTTCCGTCTACTCAACTCGGAAACCGCCTTCCGAGCCCAACTCACCACCAATAACGTCTCTTACATCACCAAACGCGTTCCTTTTTGCGTAGTGTCTGACCGGCAATACGAATTCCCACCTGCTAGGTATGGTGTTCCGGTGGCGGCATTGTCGAGCCCAGGTCCATTGAGCGGGGCCAAGTGCAGGCCGTGCACGGCAGCATGTTATGGCCCGTGCGTGGGGAGCGCGATGGATCGGTTAAACCGGGGGTGGAGCTGGACGGAATGGGCCAACGGGGCCCTTCAGTTGTGCGATGCCCACGGGGAATGGGAAAAGGGGTGGGAGAGGGTGTTTGATAAAACTTGTGGGAAGAAGCTTGCGGCGGCGAGGAAGCGGGTTACGGGGTTGAAGTTGAAGCAGTGTGTGGATGATTTTGAGAAGATGAAGGGGAGAACGGGTAATTGGGACGCGCCGCCGGCGGTGGATATTTGTAGACTCGGATTGGGATCATAACAGGGTAATATGTGTGTAAAGAGATTGAGAATAGAAGTTAGTTCATACATAGTTACACACGTACGATACTTTTATGTTCTTTCAAATTATTTTAAAATTATTAAACGACTCGATTAATTATTTGCAAACGTTTTTAAAAATTATTTTAGAATTATTATAATCCAACCCAACCTGTCCATATTATATAATGGATTGATATGGGTTAAACTCATATAAACCCATATTTCCTTGGGTTTAGATGGATTAAAAATGGGTTCAACATGGGCTGATGTCTAATGCTGTGTTTGGTTTGGTTTTTGAAAAGTTTTTTGAAAAATAGTAGGGGTAATAAGTGGAAAGAGATAGAGAGAGAAATAGTAGAAGTAGGGGGAATCTAGGGAGAATATAGTAGGTATTTTTTGAAAAATACTTTTTGAAAAGTGAAAGGAACAAGGCATAAATTTTTAGAATGCCTGCATTTCACTTTTATTCCCGTATGTCGGCTTTTTTATCCTCTCGGCTCTCGTTCTTTTACTCCCAGGAAAGGAATTTTTCTATCTCGTTCTTTTACTCCCAGGAAAGGAATTTCAAAATAGAAAAAGAAAATGGGGTCCACATGGATCCCATTTACCAGCCAAACCTTGTTTTTTTTTTCAAACGTAAACCTTTTCAAACGTAATGCTCTCCTTTTTTTCAAACGTAATGTTTGTGGTTTTTTTGTCTTTATTTAATTTTTTTTTCGTATTTGTTAATTTTGCTTCAAATTTTTGTAATTTATTGATTTTTCTCGTCGAGAGGAATCGGAAAAGTAAATTTTTTTTTATTTATCGAAACTCATATTTTTTTTAACTAAAAAGATTATTTTTTTACTTATTTTATCTTTATTAAAAAAAACATGAGTTTCGATCATAATTTTTTACTTTTTCGATTCCTCTCGTCGAGACGAATCAATAAACTACAAAAGTTAACGCAAAATAAATAAATACAAAAAAATTAAATAAAGAAAAAAAAGTCACTCAATTTTTAATCCAAACACACCCGAAGCCGGCGTTGTTATACCGGATATTTTAGCTTAGGGAGAAAAAGGAAGTAAAACAGATCGGATTGGGTGGGTTTGGACCATAATTTTAATTTTTTGATTCGTCTCTTTGAATAGAACCAATAATCAGCAAAAAATTGACGCGGAACGTACAAATTGAGTTTTAATCATAAATTTTTTTACTTTTCTGAATCCCATTATTGAGACAAATTAGAGAAGGGGGAGAAGAGGGAGGGGGAAGGGAAAGGGAAACGGGTCGGGTGGGTTTGGGTTTGACTTAATCCATATTTGATCCAACCCATTTACTTTTGACCCATATTTGACCCACGACCCGTTTCAGCCTGCTCGGACCCGCCCATTTGCCACCTCTAATTCTTCGGATTTTGGGGCTTAATTTTGCTTGCACCATGCCCACTTTACACATCAGAAAGTCTAAAGGTACAGCAGCAGGGTACAGACCCCGTTTGCTTGGATGATTTGTAAACACTCTTCTCAACATCGGATTGACGTGATTTTTTTCAAGGACCATAAACAAAATATTTTGAACAAAATGAGCGACTCCGATCGTCTTTGTGAGACCCGAGACAGACGCAAACGGGGTCTGTACCCGGCTGCTGTACAGCAGTTGCCGTACCCTTAGCGGCTCTCTTTACACATCCCAATCCAACACACCCACACTCACAAGCGTGATGGATCCCACGCAATACTTTCAAATATCCATGAACAATATGACAGGGGCATACATAACTCTGACTTTTACAGAATAATTCAAGTGTCTTTTTTCTTTAGATTTTTAAACCGCTTTAAGAAAGACATAATCACCATGTATCATACAAATTTCATGATTAGGACTCCTGGTGCTATGCTTTTAATTTCTCCAACTAATTGTTTTAAGGAAAAATTCACCAACAAATATTGAATAATGTATGAAATTAGGAACCTGCTGTAAATTTATACGTGAACTCAAGGATTGGGTGAGAAACTCGAAATACCTAACATGTTGAATCAATGGCCATGACTTTTCACATACCCAGAGGTTGCCTTAGTAGTAAAGGAGAATGATTAATTTTGGGAGTAAGAGTCTAATTTTTTACCGGGTGAGTATCCTGATGGTAAGTGGGGGTCCGTGACTGGTGTGACTCCCGAGGTTTGAGGTTGTGCAATCGGATCTAATTGTGGCTCGACTCTAGGCTAGGCTGTTACTCAGTTATTAAAAAAAAAGAAAAAGAACCCCATCACTTTTCATAAATCACATAAACCCAAGAACCAAAAAACAAGATGAAATCTACAAAACAACACACGTTCAAAAACACGGAAAATATATCGAGACATTTTTCACTGGATATAAGATTGGCCGGTGATATCAACGTCACGGTCTCCGGTTGACGGCGGCGGCTTGTGCTTCGGCTTGACCGCCGGTTCAGCCGGCCCATCGGCGCTCTGCGTGTCGCTGGCCGGTGGGTTTCTGGGCTTCTGCGGCTGTCCCGCCTCCGTGCCGTACATTCCGCCGCCGTAGGCTTCCCTGGTGACGGGCTCCATAGGCGAGATATTGGGCGGTTGGTGCTCCCTCCGCTGGACCGGATCCTCCTCCTCCTTTCTTTGCCTCTCCTCCTTTTTCTCCATTGTTGTTTGGATTTCGCTTTACTGTAATGCATTTATATACTCCTCGGTGGGAGAGTGTTTACACGTGGCAGATTGACAACGTGGGTAATGAAAACTTGAGCCACGTTGTTTCAGTTGCATGCATTTCCTTCCTTATTTTTAGAGGAGGATCCGAGGGATTCGGAGTTCCTGTAGTCCGGTCGCCGGACGCTACAAGCCTTGCAGTCAGCACGCTGATGGTATTTGTTACCCTATTTGTTGTGCATAGGTGGCATTAATATATATATTCTACTTTCGAAGCAATTGTTTGGTTCGGTAGTTAGACCTAAACTTTTGTCCTTTTTAGCACTTTTTGACTTTATTTAATTTTTTTCCCCTTTTTTTAGATCTATGCAATTTTATTAAGGATTTTTGATTCGAATCGAAAATAATAATTTTTTTCCTTTTCCTTAAATATTTTGAGAAATAATAATTTTACAGCAAAATTTTTGCTATAAAGTGGTTTTTTTCTTAAATATTTGGGGTAAAAGTAAAATGAATTATTTTCTTTGTGGTTGAGGCAATGTATAAGCAGCGGGAGCGAGTTCTAATAATACCAGTTTTACCCCCGAATTACAAAGGCCGTGATAAATTTGTGTCCAAAATCATATACATTTCCCCCTTATAATACTTACATCCCCTAATATCTTTGTCAAGTTTTAAAAACAGTTTATTTATTTTGCGCATTTGTATTTCATAAAGACTCGTTATCTACATGTATATTGTAGCAAATTTTACGTTCAAGGTTCATTTCTTTTATATTACAGTTCTGTATTATGAATGATAGAAAATTCTAAGACAATGTTAATTAATGGTGCTCCCATCAAGCTAAATTTCTGGCTACGCCACTGAAGATTTCATTGACATATGTTCTGATTTTCAGGTATACATGATTCAAAAGTTTAGAAATGGTTAAAATATGCAAGTAACCTGTGGTTCTTGGTTTAAGCCGGTAGGTTGGTGTTCTTATTCTCTTAAACTGGGTTAGAAACACGAGAGTTCACTTTGATGAAACATAATTCCTTGGTGGGCTTTCACTGTTATTGGAGACCGGATCCCCTGTCCGATTGGGATTCGGACAGGCGCCTGTCCGAGTGTCTCTCCTCGTTTTGGAAAAAAAGATGTTTGGCTCATCTCAGCCGTTGATTTGCGAGATCAACGGCCGAGAGACACTCGGACAGAAGGTCAGACAGGGGAGTAGGACAGGGGATCTTCGGTGCTGTTATTGGCTTTTGTTGCAATTCCATTGGTAAATTCTTAGAAATCTGCAATCAAACAGGAAATGGTTCACTCTCGTTCTTGCTTTCATTTATGCTTCACTCTTTTGATCTCTTTCTTTCATTTTTATTATAGAATAGAATGATTTAACTGAGCATTTTTTCCAAACTCCAAACGTAAAGCAAACAAGTTCTTCCTTTTGAGAGAATTGGGATTTTCCTTTTAAAGAATTGTTTGGATTTGTAAAATGAACTTGAATTCTAGAATATAATGGGGATAAAACGAGTTAGATAACAGTGGGTCAATAGGGGAGACCATAGTAACATGCTTCATTACGAAGACGGTGCAATGTACCTACATTTGTTATTTGCGAAAGGTCTCTCTATTAAAATGTTAAATGAAACTGCGCAGACATTTTTATTTTCTTGCCAAACAGATTTTTTTGTCTTTATTCAAAAAAAATTTCGCATTTGTCAGTTTGCGTCAATTTTTTATAAACTATTGATTTGTCTCGATGAGATGAGTCAAAAAAATGAAAAATCATGACCCAACTCAATTATTTCTGGAAAAATCCAAAATTGGCCAAAAAATTCAAACTTTCCGGACTTTTTCTTGGTGTTTTTTAAAAATAATATTTGAGTTTGGGTCATAATTTTATAGTTCTTCGATTTCCCTCGTCAAAACGATCCAATAATCCATTAAAAAAATAAAAAAAAACTACTAACTAACGAGAAAGGAAATTGAATAAAGACAAAAAAATATTTAGGTAAACATTAATATTGTAAAAGTATAAATCCCCGAAAGAATATTTTAGGCCAACAAATTTTTAAAGGGAAAATGACGGTCAAGGACATGTTTTGATAATTAATACCCACCAAGGACAAGCTAAAAACAGTTGTTAATGCTGAAAATATTTTTGGCGAGTATTAATTATCAAAAAGCTTGAACGTCATTTTCTCATTTTTAAAAGTTTTTTTTTTTTAATCTATTTCAATGGGTTTCGGCTTAAAATGAGGTGGGTCAGCTGGTCAAGCTCAATCCAGTCCATTAAGTCGTAGAGGCCCACTTCAAAACCCAATTTCTCACTAGAAGCCCAATGCTCCGACCAAGCGACTACAATGGCAGGTATACTAGTCACGCTTTCCAAAAAATAGCGGCCCAGTGTCAAAACGTGCGGCCAGGAGTAATAAAATACGGCCAAGAGTAATAAGACGGAGCCAAAATGTCCGAAAATAGACCATACACTAATCATGCTTTTACTAGTAGTAAGCAAGAAGAAAACGCGTGTTCCGTAACCACGCTTTGAAAAAATCGCGGCTAGATGTCAAAACTTGCAGCCACAAGTAATAAGATGCGGCCAAGAGTAATTAGCTGCAGTCAAGATGTCCAAAAAATAGACCATGCACTAATCACACTTTTACTAATAGTAACCAAGAAGGAAACGCGATTTACCATCAAGTCTATGGTCTTCTCTACAGTTAGATTTATACTTGATTTTTTTTATTTTATTTTTTCAATTTCATGTTTCCATCATAATTTCCTCTGATTTTCCGGCGGCAAATTTCATCCCTAATCTACCGAGGAAATCCCCGGGCTGCTCGATTACTTGAGTCCATATCAGCAATGAGATCAGCCCTCTTCCAGATGGAGAAAGAATGCTTCTAGCTAATGAGGTCCATCATTTCAACATGGCGCCTTAAATGTGGGAAAAGGATTTATTGGTCAATATGAGTTTGATTAGTAATTCAGAAACTACCCATACAACCCCCTACTCAATCCTCTTCAAACAGAAACCATGGCTATCCGGCCTCTTGGCCATCACTTGGGCACTGCACCACAATTTTAATGTTGTTTTCTTATATTGTGATTGTTTACTTGCTATCATGCAGCTCGCCGATCAGACCGATTCGCATTACGAGGATAAATTTTTGTTGCACAATCTTGGTCGAGAATTATTCAAATTAGATTTTTGCAGGTTAACCAAGATTGAGCGCAAGGACGTGCATTCCGCCCACTGCTTAGCAAAGTGGACTTTGTTGTCTCCTACGATGTCTACAGATGCACGGGGAATACCCTTTTGGACCAGAGCTACCTCGGACCTCCGTCTTTTGTTTATGTAGTTTCCTTTCATGAAAATCGTTCTGTTGTTGTTTTGGCTTCCCTTCAATTATGTAACTGTTATCTTTCATCAATACAATTCTCTCATGTTTCTAACCCCCTACTCAATAGTCATGCTACAACTGAAATTCAGTGAACTTGATCAATAATCATAGGCCAAAACCCAATTTCCGTTTGACAAAAAAAAAAAAAAGAGGCCAAAACCATTTTAATTAATTTATTTTTAAATGGGCTTGATGGATAATGAAATGGACTTTAATCAGGGGCCTGGGCCTGGGCTGCAATTTGGAGATTGACCCGATAAGTCCCCCACAAAACAAAGGAGAACCAATTCGTACCCTGAAAGAACATGGGCTCATCTGGGCTACACAGGCCCAATGTAGATGCTTTTTTTTTTTAAGGGAGGGCAAGAGGGTAACTTCACCTACCAACTCACCTAAGCAATTGCTGAATAGGGAGAGGAAGAGTGAACCCTTTAAACACACACACTCAAACCCAAACTCCCGATGTAGGAGCCAGCCCAACTGACGTAGGCAAAGTGAGAAAAATGGAGTAGAAAGATATAGATGCCTAGAACACCTCATTTGACAGAACAAAACACATGTATCAGCGTACCAACAAATATATTCCATTTCTCACCTGCTAAATACCGGTTCTGAGGATTTTTTTTTTTTTTAATGACAAAGAAATTTTCAATTTTATCTGATGTTTGCGAAGGGACCTTGTCAAGATTATTTTAAAACTAGAGATAGATACTATAGATATGATCATGCCATAAATCATTATTAATAGGGAAATTTAAAAAAATGGTCCTCCTAATTTCATCCGAGTCTCATTTTCGTCCTCCAAATATCAATTACAACTATTTTGACTTTTAAGTTTGGTTTTCGTACCAAATTGGTCCAATTGATAGTTGTTGTCAGCCAAGCTAAATGGAAAAAATCAAATTGATGGCAGTTTGGATGTTACAGTTCGTACTAAGTTGGTTCAATTGATGAATTTGCCCTCAATTTGATTTTTTTTCCTTCTAGTTTGACTAACAATAGTTGTCATTGGACCAACTTGGTACGAAAATCAAATTTAGAGGTCAAAAGAGATGCAATTGATACTTGAAGAACGAAAATGAGATTCAGATGAAACTAAGAGGATCATTTATATAAATTTCCCTTATTAATAATGTGTGTACTTAATTTTTGCGACTAGCCAATGTTGACAATTGAAAAATAAAAAACATTACTAAAGTAAATTTGTTGTCAAGTCAATGTCAATTGCGCCGCGGTTCATGTACGATGATTATCAAGTCGATGTCAATTATGTGGATAGTCTCATTTCATTCTTAGCGTCCGTTTGGACAAATAAGTTACTGTGGCTTATTTTTTGTCCTTATTTAAATTTTTTTCGTATTTTGTGGCTTATTGTCAATTTTTTAGGGATTATTGCTTCGTTATGACGAGAGGAATCTAAGAAGTAAAAATTTTTGATCGAAATCCAATTTTTTTTGGAATTTCGACGAAATTTGACGGGAAAGCCACGTTTTCGTCTTTATTCAAAAAAAATTGGATTTCGACCAAGATTTTTTACCTTTTAGATTCCTCTCGTCATAACGAAACAATAATCCCCAAAAAATTGACAATAAGCCACAAAATACGAAATTTGAATAAAGACAAAAAATAAATCACAGTGGCTTATTTGGTCAAACAGTCATTGGTGCAAAGTGATTTAGATAATTCTCCCTATCTCTCCTCCTAAAAAAGTCCGAAAAAAGAAAAATGGGTGTACTTTTTATTTTGTTGATTAATTTAAATATTTTTAGAACTATTTTAGTTTTTTAGTCAATGTTTTTATTATCCTTATTGTTCATACAAACTAATAGTTTAACAAAATTTGGCCCAAAATAATACGATAGGAAAATTTTGAATAAAATGAAAACAATCCCACATGATTATTAAGCCAAATCACTCATTAATCATCGTTTCTTCCACTCCCAGTAAGCATGTGGGTTCATGAAAAGAACATCAGTTATATAATCCTTCAAAATATCACGCACTCTTTCTCTCTTATTTATCACACTGACTGTCTTAGTAGTAGCTTGTAATGTTATTTCAAATAAATACACTTTCACATTCTCGTTTTCTCTATAGGGTATGCGAATTATGCGAGAATCCATCCACCACCAACAAGTGTGCGGGTTCATGGTAAGAACCGTGAAGCCTACGCCTTTAGCAATGAATCTGAAAAAGGATGGGAGAAGTACCGGCAGGTGGAGCACTAAGCATTTATTTACCACTTTCTTGGTCTACAGGTTTGAAACCACAACTAAATGATACCGTCGGTCTTAATCACCAATACATGGTAAGCATAACCTAGGTGAAACAGTATGGACAATTTTACCCTTTCATAACACGACACCGTTCCAAAACTAGAAGGATCAAAACCCTCTTTCCCCTTTCTCTTCTGCTTTCCATACAAAGTCATCTCTCTCTCTCTCTCTCTCTCTCTCTCTCTCTCTCTCTCTCTCTCTCTCTTTTTTCTAGTTTGATCTCCATTGGGCGATAGAACTAGAACTTGCATCTCCCTTCCCCTTACATTTTTCTTTTTCCATTGTTGGAGTTTACGGTTAGTTATATGGAGGAGTGGGAAAAAATTTTTAATTTGGAGTTAGGGTTTTGGAATTTTTGGATTTAAAGAGGGGTGAGTGATTTTGACCAAGTAGATATGGATTGTGGGTATAGGAGTGTTAGAAATTGGGGTTGAGAAGGGGGGAGACAAATGAGAATTGAGTGAAAAATGAGAGAGTGAGGGTTTTAAGTTGTATATAAATGAGGGTAAAATGGACATTTCAAATTAGCACACCTTGTATTTGTGAATATTTAACTCTTGCCATGACAACGGTAATTTTGAAAGTGGTCTTCATGGGTTTGTGATTAAAGACGGTCTACATCTCTCTCCGGTCATTCTCCCAAAAAAGGATTATAGTACCGGAGTACTAGTGCTGTATCTTTTTACACGGATCCCAACAAAAAAAAAGGAGCAGTCCTACAACTCCACGGGCACGGAGAGGACGAGCTCACGTGGGAGAGCAGTCCTACAACACGTCCTTGCCAACAATGCTACTCTTATCATACAAATTTTATCCCACATTTATATCGCACGCATGTAAGATTTTGGATTCCAAGAATAAATAGAAAAATATTTATAAATTTTAAAATAATATTTTATCAGACCCTATAAAAAATCAATTCCAACGGATATCGATAAGTACTATTTTAGAGCATGTATACCAATGAAAATGTAAAATTGCTGGTGAACAGTGCACTTTTTTCATTTTACCTACTCATATCTCTCTTAACACTACACCAATCCTATCTATTTTACCTAACATCAATTAAAATATATATTTCTCACTCTTTTTCCATTATCTTTATCATTTTTTTTATTTCCCCAACTGGCAGAAGGACAAGAGGGTGGGAGGGAGGGGAGAGAAAAATATAATATTTTACTCCTTACCTGATGAATAGTTGTTCGGTAGAAATAACTCACAACTGTAGACAAATGGACTTTGCCTTGTTGTTTACCTATGCTGGTTCAGGTGGAATTTATCACTTTGGTTAGGTAAAATGGTTTTTTCTCTTGTTTACCTCTACCGGTACACTTGCTCTTAGGATTTATAGAAGCGAAATTGAGCAGTTGAACAGTTTCTCCCTACGAATTCAAAAAATATTTACAGATATTCGTTACAGTTGGGTTTTTTTTATAAGGTTCCATAAAATATTATTTTTAAATTTATTGGTATTTTTTCTGACTTACTGTGGGCCTCACAAGCGGTATAAATGTGCGGTAAAAGTGTGTGGTGCCGGTGAGAGTTCCCTGGAGAGGACGAGCTCACGTGGGAGAGCAGTTGTGCAACCCCACGGTTAGCCCTCGACGGCTAATACGGTTTTGCGTGTGAGGAAGGATCAAAGTAATGGACCAGGGAATTCGTGATTGAGACATTTTTTTTTAAAATTAATTTTTGCGTTACACTTTTTATTGATGGCGCTACATTTGTAATGTGAAATTACAAAATAGAACGTCATCAATAAAAAATGAAACGTGAATATCAAAATGTTTTTTTATTTATTTATGAAAATGCTAAAGACAGTTGTAGACTGGCGTTAGGAAAAAGTGTATTGAAATTAGAGGGTAGTCCTATGGTACACACCCCTTATTAGGGGGTGTACCGTACGCATCATGATTTTAAACCCTTAGATTTCAAAGTAAATAATCCGGACCACTCATTTATTAAATCAATTAATAAAATAAAAAAAGGGCTTAGTAGGTAACAGGTTGTTCTCTCCTCCTTGACTTTTTCTCCCTCTCCCTCATGTGTAAAATACTACAAATTATATAACATAACCACAATTGTTGTGACAACACAAAAAATTGACACTTTCTTACCACAATGTGTCGTACCAAAAGAAATCGATCAAAAGATACTAGATACAAGAACAAAATATATCGTAGCACAATCAATAATTACTATGCCCAAGCAAGATACAAGTCTAAAATATCACAAGTTAAATATTGTACAACTTAACATTCTAACAGTCCTAATCGATCATTTTAAAAATACACTCACTAACGACATTTAGATTGTACAGTCAATTTATATTTTGTATGAAACCTAACCCATTTATAACTTGCCCAATTTAGCCCAAATCCGCCCATTTGTCATCCCTAGCACTTTACTCCAATTATGAGAAGAAATAAACCGTTGAATCCAATGACTCAAATATAAGTTGGCAATAGGAGCCCTTAGATTGGCATATTCTCCTAGAGATACCGCCCTATTTTACTATACCTAGCTGCTAGATACATACAGAGAGCGGGAAAAAAAAGATACATACCGAGAGATTGCGAGAGAGAGCGCACCTGATGTTCTAAATAACTTCGGGATGCATTAAATGAGACACAATAATGACGATCGAAACCGTTGATTGCATTATCTTTGTTTATTACATCATCCACGAAATTTTTTGCTATTATCAAGTTTAGAAAGCCTCTTCATCGGCTCCCTAATTCAATAAAAAAAGAATATTTTCATCCGATTAATGGTCTAACGATAAGCGATGACCTTCATTCTTAATACATTTAATCTAATTCATATTCTGTACAAGATAGACGGGTCCGGTCGAAAAAAATTGCTTACATAGGGCTCAGTGTTGCATTATTAGATATTAATATGCATATGGATACATTAAAAGTCTTTCGATTACGTAGTTGTCGATATATCCAATAATCTCTAATTTTGGTGACAATGTTGAATGTCATATAACTTGGCATCCTAACAGTCCTGATCGATTATTCTAAAAATACACTTACTAACGACATTTAGATTGTACATTCAACTTATGTTTGATATGAAACCTAGTCCTCTGTTGTAGTTGAATGTAAGGTAGCCATGCGATCGTGACACAATAATGACGATTAATTCCGTTGAGTTTTGTATGTTTGTTGATTAAGTCACCTACGTAAAATTTTGCCTCGATCTGATTTAGGAAGCTCCATCATCGACACGCAAATTTAATAATATAATGATATTTTTCATCCAATTAAGTGTTTACCTATAAGCCATCAACTTTATTCTTGGTACGAATGACCTAATTGATATTATGTAAAAGATAGATGATTTCGATAAAATAATTAAAAAAAATATAACACCTTACGTGGGGCTCAGATGGTGCATTTTAGATTTTATTGTTATATTGAAATTAAACGACTAGATTTGTCAAAGTATGAAACTATAAGGACTAACTATGTAATTTAACCTTAAAAAACAACATTCTTAAAAAAAAAAAAAAAAGAAATGAAGGGTGCAAGACTTGAACCCCTGATCTTTTAGATAAATGTCCAAATTCCAACACCTTATCATTGTGGTAAACAATTGAGAATTTGAAATTTTGAAAACTATTAATTATATAGTACTTTCTTGAAAGTGAAAATTTGAGAAGGCAGTGGCCTCAAATTCACTTGAAGATCATATTATGGCCCATGTCATTGGTGTAAATTAGTATGTTGACTATAATAATTTTTTTTAAAAGAAAGTACAATGACAATAAATTTACAAAATTATTTAGATTGTACTTCCATGACCTAATTCCATGGACCGCCATTAAATTTGGATTTGTATGCATAGGGTGAAGGTTTGGCTCCAATCCGCCTGTTAAATATATAGTGCCCATTGTTACATGCACCGCCTTGAATATCCGTATCTTGAGACAATTGGATAATTATTTGTTTTAGTGACCTTTCATTTTTCCACGAAAATTTGAAGGAATTTTGATTTTTTGAATTAAATTTTGTAGAGAAAGAACTTAATTTAGACTAATATTTTGAGAGAAAATTGTAGTTGTATTCAAAAATTTGGGTATAGTACTTACTTTTTGGTGAATTTCTTGGATGAAAATTTTGAGCGAGAACTTAATTTTTAGTTTAAATTATTGAGGTATTGTGTAGGGACAAATAAGAATTTAAAAAAATAGTGTGGAGGGAATTGAAAATTAAGATAATATGGTGAAAATTTTAAAATTTGAAAAGAAAATGTGGCAGGAATTGAAAATAATTAGTGGTATGGTATTTTGCTGATTATAACTATCGTTTACTGAACATTCTGATTGAATTTTTTTTATACGACACGTTGTGGGTATGAAAACGCCAATTTATGGTGTTGTCATAACAAATTTGGTTATAATACTGAATTTGTGGTATGATATTTTGCGGATTATAACTATCTCTAATTGAACTTTCTGATTGAAATTTTTTATACAACACGTTGTAGGTATGAAAACGTCAATTTATGATATTATCATAACAAATTTGGTTATATTACTGAATTTGTGGTATTTTAGACATGTGTAATTACAAATATTTTAATTAATTTCCTTTGGTACGACACATTGTGGTAAGAAAACGTCAATTTATGATATTGTCATAACAATTCTGGTTTGTTATATAATTTGTAATATTTAAATATGTTTTCTTTTAATATGACACATTGTGTTAAGAAAACGACAATTTTAGGAGTTGTCATAATAATTGTGGTTATTTTATAAAATTTATGGCATTCTACAAATATTTTTGTCTTGGGTATAACAATTAATGATTCTGATACGACATATTTTGATTTTGTTACGGAATATCATACGAGTCAAAGAATTTTTGGTACGATTCATTGTGGTAAGACAATGCCAATTTATGGTGTTGTTATAAAATTTATGGGTAGCATTATTTAATTTTTGATATTGTACGCATATATCTGGTTAGGGTACAAGTATTATGGATTCGGGTACGAATAATTATGGTTATGTCATAACAATATTTTTTAATTATGGGTAACTTGCTAGTGACCTGTTCAACAGGTAAATTGTAAAGTACATGTCGTAACTGAAGTCATAAATATGCATTATAAAATCAAAAATCGGCATAATGAAAATCACAAATTGTCATAATTTAAACATACGGTATACCTTGTGTACCATAGCTTCCTCCGATAGGTTACTGAAAAGTATATAAAAATGTGTGCAAGTGCATTTTGAATGTGTACTTATTTGACTTGTTCTTTGCATATTGACAGTCTAGTGGGCGAATTTTATTTTGTTCACCTTCTTTGGTGTTTTTTTTTTGTCTTGTTCTTTGCATATTGACAGCCTGGTGGGCTAATTTAATTTTGTTGAGAGTGAACATTACTCTTTTTTCTATTGGTTAAAATGGTGTGGATCTCACCACAAAATAATTTTATGCTTATCAAGAAGTGTATTGTAACGTTCACCCTCTTTTAAGAAGGATGAACAAAATTGCACGCTGTTTTCAAGTTTATAATCTTTTTTTAACCCAAAAAAAAGTGGAGTGATTTTGCCACTCCTTTTTTTTTAATGTCATTCCCCTTTGTATCTTGATTAGATGATTTGTTTTGTGAGAGAAGGGGGGGTGACATTAACAAAAAATGGAGTGGCAAAATAATTCCAAAAAAAAAAAAACCCCGTAAATCGTGAAAGCAAATTGTTTTATGATGTTTTTTTCCCATAAATGGCCGACAATTTAAACAGTTTTTGCTTGGTCTTTTTCTTGTTACAAAAGTTTTTTTTTTTTTTGGAATTAATTTTGCCACTGTTTTTTTTTTTTTTTTGTAAATGTCACTCCTATTCTCTCATAAAATAAATCATCTATTAAAGACACAAGAAAAATAACATTGACAAAAATGAGAGTGACAAAAATCACTCTTTTTTTTTTTTGTTGCTTAAATGAGAATGGTAGTTGTCAAGACGTTAGTTTCACATCTATTTCTAGGTTGGGATTTGGTGGAATCAAAGGAAAAACCAAGACTCCTTAATTTGACAATTGAACAAAAGTCAATGTATTTATCCCCAAAAATAGAAGCCGTGCTTCAATCAAATGTAGCCGATTTTATCACTTTATTATTATATTATTATATATAAGTCATCATCCTGAATCATATACGTGTACTGATCAAAACATGAAAAAAAAAAAAAAAATTGATACGTCAGTACCTTCCAATCGTCTCATAAAAAAGAAGACACGTTACTGTTACTTTAAGATCCCGTTCGTTTTTGTGATTTTGGATTTATACGTAATGGGCGTAGAAAAAAATAGAGTAATAATTGGAGAGAGATAGAGAAAAAAAAATAAAAGTAATGATCGGAGAGAAATAAAATAATGATTAAAATCCAAAACCCTTGAACGAACAAGGCCTAAATTCAGTGAGTTCAATCTCATTCATACATGAAAAAAATTATATGCTCGCGATTTTCTTATACCCGTGTCCTAATGGTTCGGTGCGCGTGCATTGCAACTATATATAGTCCAACTCGGCCCATATGAAGTGTCATGCCACGCCAATCTTTAATCGTGTAGTTCCCACTTGACAACGCTACCCCCGTCCTCTTTTGGGATGCGATATTAAATATGTGCTTGAACAAAAATTCCCATTTTATTTTACAGCTTTGTTTTTCCTATTGAGTGTTTTTTTTTAAAAAAATAAGCGTCAATTTTTTTTGAGATTAATCGCTAAGTAAAATGTTATGACCATAAATTCAAAAGATTCACGAAAAACTAAAAAAGAATAATTCTTCGCTGTATTTATTCTCTTTGAGCCATTTTTTTTTTTATACCGGAGTCTTTTGTGTCATATTGTCCATATTTTTCCAACCCTTGTTCTGTGTTTTTCCTTTTTAAATTTCTCTCGATGTCAGAAATGATTATTTGTCCAAACAAACCTTAAATATTGCTTCTAAGTACTACTCCCTCTGTCCCTATTTAATTGTCTACTACGGTTCTACGTACATTTTGAACGACTTATATCTCTCAACATATATTGCTAAAAATATGCAATATGGATCTTATTTGATGGCTCTCAATTTTTTTTTGCAAGGCAATGATTTCAAAAACATAAAACATAATATACGTCGAGAGATATAAGCCGTTGAAATGAACGCAAAATCATAGTGGACAATTAAATAGGGACGGAAGGGGTAACGCTTAACAATAGGGAAGCCACTTGAAAATTTTTGTTGTCACAACATTTTTTTCCCATATTTTAGCGAATTATTGGTTTCTCTCCACAAGAGAAATTCAAAAAAGTAAAAATTAATAAATCAAAAGACAATAATAAGCCAAAAGATAGATTTTTTTAATCCATTTTTGTCTTTATTCACCAAATTTACACTTTCGATCATAATTTTTTTTACTTTCTCGATTATTCTCGTTGAGACGAGCCAATAATCTAAAAAAAATGATGCATCACAAATAAATATGGATTTCTTTGTTGAGTAAAAACGAAAAAATACACAGTAATCCAAATAGTAGTAGGTATATAGTATTAGGGCCAAATCCCTCTTTAAAGACAAAAATACCCTTCTTTATTTTTCCACCAGGTACCCTCCGTCCCCACACAATGAATACGCGCAGTGGTGGGAAAACAACAGAAAAAGATTTATCTGGAGAGAGAAAGGGTTTCCTTTTTGCAAGTGCAGAAACGCATGGAAAGATAATTACGGATAGAGATGTATAGTACTCCTACGTAGAGAGAGAGGAGAGAGAGAGAGGAGAGAGAGAGAGAGAAAACCCCCTGTGAAAGAAAAAGAAAGCCATCACCAGAACCAGTAGCATCGATTAGATCTTCCTTTCTCTCTCCCACACGAACGCATAGGTCATTGTACATAACCAACCCCCCCTCTCTATACGTACCTCTCTCTCTCTTTCTCTCTCTCTCTCTCTCTCTCTCTCTCTCTCTCTATATATATATATATATATATACCTATCTGAATATCATCCTCTCTCTAGAATCTGTAGTCCATGTTATCGCTCCGTGTGGGGAACTACTTCTGAGTCAACCTAAATGGGTTGCTGCGAATCGGCGTATTTGAAACAACCTAATTCATCTGAGAAGGATCAACGCAGGGGACAAAAATACCCTAACCACCATCAGCCCAACGGCACCGCCGCCGGAGGCGAGGCGTCCGGCGGCGTACCGGCCTTCGGCGAGTTCTCGCTCGCTGACCTGAAAGCGGCGACCAACAACTTCAGCTCCGAAAATATCGTGTCGGAAAGCGGCGAGAAAGCCCCGAATCTCGTGTACAAGGGCCGCCTCCAGAATCGGCGATGGATTGCCGTCAAGAAATTTACCAAAATGGCCTGGCCTGACCCCAAGCAATTCGCCGTATGTTTTAATTTCTCTTATTTTTTGCTTGTTGCGTTCGTTGGTGTTGCAATTTTAGGGGTTGGTGAAATTAGGGCTGCAAACGATTTGCAAGCTGTTTGCATAGCTCGACTCAGCTCGGTTCGTCGAGCTTTCATTTCTCTGTTCTGTTTTTTTGTGTGTTGGCGTTTGTTGGTGTTGCGATTATAGGTTTTGGTGAAATTAGGGCTGCAAACGATTTGCAAGCTGTTTGCAAAGTCGAGTCAGCTTGGTCCGTCAAGTTTTCATTTCTCTGTTCTTTTTTGTGTGTGTTGCGTTTGTGGGGTTTGGTGAAATTAGGGCTGCAAATGAACCAAGTTGTTTGCGTGCTCCATTCAGCTCAGTTTGTGAAGTTAATGAATGAGCTTGCGTAAGAACTCAATAAAAGATGAGCTCGAGTAAGTACTCGATAAAAGATTGATAATGGTTTTTGATAACGGCTCGAGTAACCAGAATTAATGCTTTGATGTACAATCCTAAAAAGATAAGTGTAGGGTTTTAAATTTCTTTGGATTTCTCTTGAGTTTTGCATGTTGCGTCCGTTATTTTTTGTTTTAGGGTTTGGTGAAATTAGGGTTTAATGGGTTTGTTGTTTTTTTATTGTTTGTGAAGGATGAAGCATGGGGTGTTGGGAAGTTGAGATATAAGAGGCTTGCCAATTTGATCGGTTACTGCTGCGATGGCGATGAGAGGTTGCTTGTGGCTGAGTACATGCCAAATGATACCTTGGCAAAACATCTATTCCACTGTAGGTGTACATTGGTTATAGTTTTCGATTCTGTATTGCATTTCATTTTACTTTCGCCAATTCCGAAATAAATTTCTCGAATTGCTTTTTAACGCATTTACCTTTGGCACTTGTTTGTAATTTGGTAATTTGACTTTCCAGTTTCCAATAGTATTGCTTGTTAATTTCACTGCGGTTTGGTTTGGTAAATTTTTGGGTGCATATTGTGGATAAATCATGATTGGTAAGTAGTTTTGTCATTAGCGCTTGTGGAACAATAGGTGCGCAAACATCTGCATATCTCCTGTATTTTTGCAAAACTTCCCTCTAGCGATGTGTTTGGTATGTGTGTGCGCGCGTGCTCGAGCAATGTGTTTGTGCACACAGCGATGTGGACTACCTGTAACTTTGCTTAGGTAGTGATTCTCCTCCCAGAAGTTCCACCTTGTCAAAGTTCTTTTTGGTCGAAGTATTTTTTATATGATCTGTCCGACCTTGATCCAGCCGAAGGATATTTTCATTTCGTTACTCTACTTTCTTTGACACAAGGGTTGTTGTTTTGTGTTTGTAATTAGCTAAATTTAGTTTATTACTTGCTTCACAGGGGAGAACCAAACCATTGAGTGGGCCATGCGTCTAAGAGTTGCTCTATATATTGCTGAAGCGTTGGATTATTGCAGTACTGAAGGCCGCCCACTGTACCATGACTTGAATGCATACAGGGTTCTCTTTGATGAGGTGTTGATATAGCTTAATCTATTTGTTCATCGTCACTTGATATTCTGTATTTTATTATTAGTCAACGGTCTTATTGCAAGTATGGAGAATCATTCCTTTCCCAAGAGGATCTGTTGTTTCCTAATTGGATCTAAGCGGTGACTTTTTTGTTGGTTTTGGCAGAATGGTGATCCCCGGCTTTCATGTTTTGGCTTGATGAAAAACAGCAGAGATGGGAAAAGTTATAGCACCAATCTTGCATATACACCTCCAGAGTATCTCCGAAATGGTAACCATTTCCATGGAGATGATGTGTACTTGTTCTGATAGGATGTTACTGGATTGTATTTTGGTGTATCTCACTTTGTTATATTGCATCAATGTCATTGTTAGTTGCATGAAAAGATTTTTGCTATCTGGTACACCATTTGATAGTTATTTTACGCCCACTTGTAGGAAGAGTCACTCCAGAGAGTGTTATGTTCAGCTTTGGGACTGTGCTTTTGGATCTTCTCAGCGGAAAGCACATCCCACCAACTCATGTAAGTATAGATATCTTCAATCTCTGATTAATTTTGTAGGTAAAGCATTATCTAATGGTTGTAGACTTGTAGTGCACCTACTTAGAACTGTAGGCCATTGAAGTTCTAAAGAGAATTCTTGAGGAGATGTATTAGTCCAGTTAGAATTACTCCTTGCTTAGATAATGCTGCAAGTAAAAGTCTCCTCATTCAAAAGTCTTCCTACATCTATTTTGCTATCTTCCACAGATATTGTGACTATTGTCAAGTCCTTTAACTGTACTTTGTTACCATTTTATTTTTCTTCTTGTTCCTACAAGGTCTAGTTATCCTTGTGCAGAATAATATCCTTGACGCAAGGATTTTATTTTGTACAAGGATAACTAGATCTTGTAGGAAACAAGCTCACTTATTACAAGTGTATGGTCCTTTTTATGACATAGAAAACTACGAAGACGATGCATTAACAAAGATAATTTGACAAATAATGTATTTCACTCTCTACCTTCAGTTTTGTAGTTTTGGATAGTTCGTGTCAAACCTGTAACAGAGATTGTTTATATCTGTCGAGACAACTTGGTGAGAATTGTCGAGTATGCAAGAAGAGGTTCCAACTTAATTGCATGGAGCTCCTATAGTGGTGCTGTGTGCTCCCAACTGAGGAGCTTGATGGGAGCCCGCTCCCATTGAGATGGAAGCTCACTCCTAACAAAGATGGGAGCTTTTGTATCATCTTTGTATAGAAAAACAGGGATTTATCACACTTGGCTTTATTAATTGGTCATTGATGAACTCCTATATCTAGCCCAAGTCATGATATCTTGTGGTATGTTGAGGCTTGTCTTAGGTGCCTTGGTTTTTTTCTGGGGAATGCCCCTTAGAGTTTGTACATGAGTTTGAGCTTTATAAAAGTAAAGTGCTTATCAAAAAAAAAAAAGTCATGATATCTTGAAAAGAAAATCATACTATATTGGAACTTCTGCATTCCCCCGCTCCCGCCCCTGCTTCCGCTCAACCAAGGGTTCGAGTAGTTTTATCTGGTTGTGCTTTCCAAAGAATACCCTTGGCTTTCATATTCTTATAGATTAGTTACATTAGAAATTTCTCTGGATAAAGAGTGAGAAGCAGGTTAGTTTGGTTACCAGCCACTACCTGTTGGTGTTGATTTTGACGGGGCAAGTCAATCTATGGGTTGCATTCTTCTTTCTCATGCTACTTTGTTTTGTTTTTTCTAATTTTTTGTGGGTAACTCACCATATTCTTCGAATGCATTTTAATGCGTCGAATGCATTTGGAGATGCATTCACATCTGTTTTATTTGTATAGGATTTCTTGCCCTCTTAGATATTTCGTGATCTGGATCTCATAGCAGAAGATATGTTGTAAATAGAAATTAATTGGTATCGATGCCACTAAAGGAGAAATATGTTTTCATGTTTCAAGTGTCTAATGTTGGGCTTTTTTATTTGGTAAATTCGAGCAACTATAGCTGTATCCACTGCTCTCAATCGCCCTAATGCGAGGCCACACCAATGCCTGTGATTTGGCATTTCCCTTTAGTTAACTTCCTTTTCTCTGGTAGATTTAGTTGGGAAGTTGAGCCTCATAGGTGTGACTAATATACGCTTAAGTTAGTCCACTTTTTCATGTTTTTAGATTAAAAAGGTTAAAGCGGGATGATAAGCCTTGTGTTGTAAAGTTGGTTCTTAGATGTTTTCTTACAGTAGGGTTTTACAAGATGCAATCAACCCTTGTTATGGTGGAACCTAGCGGGGCCTCATCAGATGCCTCATTTCCATCCTTGTTGGGGATCCTTCATATCTTCTGGATTGGGTATCAGTATGACAGTTAGAAACCATTTCCTATTGGGAATAATGTGACAAGTCTACGAACGTTATTACGACG
Source organism: Rhododendron molle (assembly GCA_025413875.1). Classification (NCBI taxonomy): domain Eukaryota; kingdom Viridiplantae; phylum Streptophyta; class Magnoliopsida; order Ericales; family Ericaceae; genus Rhododendron; species Rhododendron molle. The sequence continues at coordinate 3,978,109 of CM046393.1, forward strand.
GCCAAAAAGCCGTGTCACTGTCAGAAACCATTGAATAGTAAATTGGAGCTGTAAGTCTATGAACCTCGGATTTATTTACTTCGTTGTATATGCAGGCTCTGGATATGATACGCGGAAAGAACATTCTTCTACTGATGGATTCACATTTGGAGGGTAACTTTTCCACGGAAGAAGCTACTGCAGTTTTTGGCCTGGCTTCGCAATGCCTGCAGTATGAACCTAGGGAGCGGCCAAATACTAAGGATCTAGTTGCAACACTTGCCCCACTGCAGAACAAACCTGGCGTGAGTCATTATTTCCTTTCCATGGTTCTAATGCTGGAAATCCCTTGTCTCAGCTCCATGTTGTAGTTTTGTCTTGTTAGTATTTCATGTGGTTCATGGGGTATCGCGTTGCAGTTGTCCAATGGGAGTACCATGTGAGGTGATATGCGGCTAATATTTTGGTTACGAAAAATTTTCAACCAGAAGGCCACTACTCTAGCAAGATTACATTCTTGCTTCTCTATATTTATTGTCCTTCCATTTTGGTACCCTTTTTATTTTTATTTTTTGTTTTAGGCCAAAGAAATTTCATTCATCGCAAGGATAAAAAATGTAATGCCGATGTACTAAGTTTTACCTCAAGTTATATGTCTTATTGCTTATTCCCACTGTCGGGGTGAGAACTTGGTTGCAGAAATTGGGCTTACAGACATGCTTATTCCGAGCAACATTGCAGATTTCTATCATTTGATACTTTTTTGTATGTGGGTTTCTTCTGCGCAACTTTGGCAGAATAGATTGATAGCTTGCATACACCTGTTAAAGCAGTACTTAGTTTGACTGGTGCTATCATAAATGGACCAGCTATGCTTATGATTAGTACTGAAGGGCAGGATTCTGTCTGTGCAGGTTCCATCTTATGTGATGCTGGGAATTCCGAAGGGTGAGGAAGCACCACCTACTCCACAAAACTCTCTTTCTCCAATGGGTGATGCATGTACACGGATGGATCTGACAGCTATTCATCAGATTTTGGTGATGACACATTACAAAGATGATGAAGGAACCAATGAGGTAATGATTTGTATTGAATAGGTTACTGAATAATCTTATCCTTTCTTTGCTATAACTCACTTTTCCGGATATGGATTGTTGTAGCTATCTTTCCAAGAGTGGACTCAACAGATGAGAGATATGCTTGAGGCAAGGAAGCGTGGGGACTTGGCATTTCGTGACAAGGATTTTAAGGCTGCCATAGATTGGTATTCTCAGGTATTAGCTTCATTTCTGCTGTTTTTGCACACTGGTTATGTCATGCCACAGGATGAGTAACTTTCTTTGTTGTTAATGAACATCTTTAAGACAACTGATAGTGCATCCAACGTGCTGCTGATAATGTTCTCAATATTGGAATTCTTAGAACCTTGATTGTGCTGCTTATCCTTTCACGCTTTGGCTGCTTTTGTTTCAAAATTGGCTTGCGAATCTTTCTTGACTAGTAAGTTTGGTACGAGGCTGAGCCACAATTTGCTAATAACTAATAAGGTGCTGGGGATGTATAGTTCAAATTATTTCTGTCCGTGCCTCCACTTATCCAGTGGCAACTGTATTTAAAGCAGTTTCTTTTTACTCATCCGCCAGTCATATAATTTGCACGTCTTCATGCATTGTTGTGCTTCACTCTAACAATCCTAAGGCTCCATTCAATTGTCAAGAATTTGGTGCCAGAAAAATAATACAGATGAGTTTAGTTAAGTGAAGTCAAGGCAATGTGAACATATTTTCCATATCTTTGTTTGAAAGAAGGATTTTGTAAGAAAATTAAGATATGCTAGCATAATTATGTAGGAAACTAGTTAAAGAATACGATTCATGCAAAATATTGTACTAACTTTTTACTGGATAAGTTTTGAGTGAGAACTAATCCTAGTGTATAAGTTATAAACGTGGGTCCTAAAAGTTTCTTGCCACCTATAAAGTGCAGGGAATTACATACCTATTCCCATAGTACTTTTCTCTCACTTCCTGGCAACTGATCGGGTCTATGCATCTAAGACAACCAAGAAGAGGGAAATGGTTGGTGAATGATGAACGAGAATGAAGTACGCCAATGTCTATGCAATTCTTAATCTCTTCCTCTTCTGTTCTTGCAGTTCATAGACGTGGGTACCATGGTTTCCCCAACTGTATTAGCTCGGCGAAGCCTTTGCTATCTCCTTAATGACCAACCAGATGCAGCTCTCCGAGATGCAATGCAAGCACAATGCGTGTATCCAGACTGGTCCACAGCATTCTATATGCAGGCGGTTGCCCTAGCAAAGCTGGACATGCACAAGGATGCAGCTGATATGTTGAGTGAAGCTGCTTCTCTTGAAGACAAAAAGCAACGAGGTGGTAGAGGATCTTGACAAATATCCCTGTATTATTCTTGCTATAAATCAATTGTTGTTGTTGTTGTTGCTGCTAAGCAAATATACTGGGTTTATGTACAACTTGAATGAGGGCATGTTGTAGTTGTCTGAAGATGTACCATAGAGGGAGAAGATACACTTGTTTTTGGCTCGTAACAATGTTGGTTTTTTTACCTGAAATTGTCAGAAGTAATAAATTTGCATTACATGTGTACAAAATTATGTATGAACTTGTGCTTGTAAATATATCATCATTGAGCGCGTGGTTCATCATTCAACGGGTTGGATGTCTATAACTGAGTCGACGAGTCACGATGAAAGACTAAATTCCCGAAAGGCTTACAATCTTACCATAGTTAGATTTAGGGGATTCAGGGATGCCGTAGTGGACTCACTCCCATCCAGTTTCCTCCATCTAGTTTGGGCTTTTTGTGGGCCCTTTTTAGACTCATAACAATGATCGGAACTGTTCATTTTTTAGAGCTCGCCGAGATCATGGATACCATGGAAAATCAAGTTGAACAGATGTCATTTGATATGATTCAAAAGTACATTAAGTAATCAAGTTGAACAAATGTAATTTGATATGATTCAAAAGTACATTAAGTTTCAAACGGGTTGCAATCTTATGTTGCACACTTTTTTTTAAACATGATTAATACTTTTCGAAATCATATCAAACTGTATTCAATCAACTTAATTTCTGACGTGGGCTATGTTCTCGGAGTGCCCTAAAAAGTGTTGTGAGCCCGAAAAGGGCCCACAAACGGTTCAAACTATACTAGACTAGATGGAGAGAAACATGAGAGCCGAGTTCGTTGTAGTGAGGCAAAAGCTGCAACTGAGTAATCCCTCGAATGATGACATTTTGTAGGAGAGATGCGCTCTGTGTTTGCCACTAAAACAGAGTGATATTTTACGTGAATTTGTTTGTAGTATAATCATTTTACATGTATAGAAATGTATGCAAAAACTTGAAATATCTGGAGTCAGGGACGCAATTAGGCGATGAATAGTTCAGCCTTGCCATCAATGAAGAGGCTCATGAACTCTTCTCCATCAACAGATTCCTTCTCTATGAGGAGGCTAGCGAGCTTGTGGAGGATGTCAATGTGGGTTGTGATGATATGCTTTGCTCTCGCGTATGCCTTCTCTACAAGTTCCCTCACCTCTGCATCTACTATATCAGCGGTTGCCATGGAATAATCTTTCTGGGAAGACATCTACATTTGGGAAAAAAAAAACACACGAAGTGTAATAACGATTACAATGCTGATTAACAAACAAATCCAGGTAAAATTATGAAAGTACCATACTGCATTTCCACCTACCTGTTGACCTAAGAAAGGATTTCCACCGGGGCCACCAATGGCAACCTGACCAATCTTCTTGCTGAAGCCAAATCTTTCCACCATCTGCCTTGCCACCCTTGAAACTTGCATGAAATCGTTCGATGCTCCTGTTGTTACATTATCATCACCGAAAATAACCTCTTCCGCAACTCTGCATTAGTAAGGAGATCAATACACATTTTGTCAAAGCTATATAGACCAGACGGAGCAAGAAATAGTATCACGCGATCATTGTCAAACTGAACGCAATCCAACTCAGGTGGCTATGCTTTAACGAGTCAATTGATTCCAATACCGCATTTTTGACTGATATCAGTCTGGGGGCATTCCAATTAGGACATGAAATCCCGTGAAACACGATTGAGCTATTTGCCATTCAAGACTCAAAATAGCAAGATAGATCACTCAACCATTATCAAGAATCAAAGTCCACTGATAAAGATCTTGGGGCATTTGGATTAGGGAACTAGTCCAAAACAGAAGAACTGATTTACTAACCACCGAAGGTTCAAAGAGCAAGAGATTCATGCAAGTCCTCATACATTTCACTTCAAGTTTATGAAGATGAATTGTACAACTCACCTTCCACCAAGGGCAACAGCCATCTGGTTCTCCAGATAGCTTCTACTGTAAAGTCCAGACTCCAGCCTCTCTTCACTAGGAGCAAAGAAAGTAAGACCTCCAGCTTGGCCACGAGGAATGATCGATATCTTGGCTACTGGGTCATATTCTGGCATAAGTGCACCAACTAAAGCATGCCCAGCCTCTGTAATGGAAAAGTGCAAGGTTAAATACACCTATCATTAAGATTACCATAAACAAATACAAGATTTTTGAGAAGAGGTCTTCTAGATTTTTAAATACCGTGATAAGCAACTAGTTTCTTCTTCTCTTCTGAGACAACAGCATTTTTCTTCTCTGGTCCAGCAATTATTCTCTCCAGAGCATCTGAGATCTCATCTTTGCTTATTTCCTTGAGGTCACGTCTGGCAGCAAGAATGGCTGCTTCGTTCATCAGGTTCTGCAAATCAGCTCCGGTGAAACCTGGAGTTCTTCTTGCAACCTTTTCGAAGTCCACGTCCTTTGCCAGAGCTTTTCCCCTGGAGTGCACCTGTTGCGTAGAGGGGTGTCAGTTGCTTATACTGCTTAACAACAATGGCACGATTATCCACTTAGTAGTCAAAAAGCAATAGCAAATTCCCAATAGCTTTGAAGAGGGATTACTGGAAAAGCCAATTCAAGCAATATACCAAACTTTTCTTAATTGCGTAGTCATGCAATCATGGAACTTTGTAGACTGAAACAGGACCTACGTCAACGAACATGATCGGTGAGTGCAGCATCAGTGAGAAAGATAAGCTTCTAAGATTTTCGAGTTCGTACAGCAGTACTCAATTCAACCAGCTGCTGAAAAGTTACTAGGAACACAAATTTTGCCAAACCAACTGTTCTGAATTAAGCTTAAGTTCCCATTAATGCAAGCATAGGCTTCCCTACTGAAACTTGAATACTATTACTGCAGTTGTAAGTTAATCCTACTCATTAATGGAACCAACACAAAGCCATCGACCCCGTCCAATACTCATATGCCAAACAAATCACACACCACCAAGTTTTAATATGGTGCATATTGCAGAATCTAGATCAAGCTAAATTCAGATTCTAATTCCCCATTCACCTCTACTAGGGCTGTAAGTGAGCCGAGCTACTCGCGAGCTCGGCTCGGCTCGACTCGCTAAGGCTCGGCTCGACTCGGCTCGTTTAGTAAACGAGCCGAGCTCGAGCTCGAGTATCCGGCTCGTTTAGTAAACGAGCCGAGCTCGGCTCGGCTCGTTAGACAAAAGCTCGGCTCGTCAAGGAAGGCTCGGCTCGATAAAAAGAGGCTCGTTAAGTAAATTACTAAGCTCGGCTCGTTAAGGACTCGGCTCGTTAAGGCTCGAGCCGAGCTCGAGCTCGAGTTTTGGGCTCGTTAAGTTAACGAGCCGAGCTCGAGCTCGCCGAAACTCGGCTCGGCTCGGCTCGTTTACACCCCTAACCTCTACTGTCCACATTCTTACTCCCTTCTGTTAATGCATGTGACAAGTCAATCAGTTCTTACTGAAGCAAACATCAATTATCAAAAAACACAACTAAGGAAAAAACATGGGAAGCCAAAACAGAAATTTAAGAAAAGGAGCAGAAGTCTAAATCAAACAAACACCAACAGGATAAACATACAATTAAAGTATGATATGACCATCTTTCAATGCACACATACTTTAGAATCTAGATCAAGCTTGCTTCAGATTCTAAATTCTTCAAGCTTACTTCAGATTCTAAATTCTTCATTCCTCTTTAATGTCAACATTCATTCACCCTTTCTATTAATGACTTACAGAGACCAATCAAACTCTACTAGTAGACCAATAAGCAATAGCACTAATCAAGGACCTTTACCAAAATATAAGTTTGGAAGCAAAACCAAACAATAAGGCATGAAAATGTGTATGAGAGCTCACCTGAAGGATCTTAACTCTACCAGCAACATCAGGCCTATCCACGGTAACTTGCCGATCAAACCTCCCAGGCCTCAACAACGCCGAATCAAGCACATCAGGCCTATTCGTGGCAGCCAAAACAATAACCCCCGAATTGCCCGAAAACCCATCCATTTCTGTCAACAGCTGATTAATAGTCTGTTCCCTCTCATCATTCCCACCTCCAAGCCCCGCCCCTCGCTGCCTCCCCACCGCATCAATCTCATCAATAAACACAATGCAAGGCGCCTTTGACTTCGCCTTCTCGAACAAATCTCTAACCCTAGACGCCCCCACACCCACAAACAACTCCACAAACTCCGATGCCGCACAAGAGAAGAATGGCACACCGGCCTCCCCCGCCACCGCACGCGCCAAAAGGGTTTTCCCGGTACCCGGTGGCCCCACCAAAAGACACCCTTTTGGAATCTTAGCCCCTAATGCTGTATACTTATCTGGGTTTTTCAAGAAATCAACTACTTCTTGTAACTCTAGTTTAGCCTGGTCGGCACCGGCCACGTCAGCAAACGTAACTCCGGTCTCCGGCACCTCCTGGAACTTGGACTTGGACCGGCCGAAATCCATCGGCCCACCCAACCCTCCAGGCCCACCGGGCCCACCTTGAGCCCGACGGAAAAGCAAGAAAAGCCCAGCAAAAGCGAGGGCAGGGAAAAGCAAATTACCAATAAAACTGAACAACCCATTACCAGAATCTCCTTCAGAAACGGAAATATCGACGCCGTTCATTGCTAAAATGTCGATGAGGTCGGGGTCATTGGGGACGATAACGGTAGCGCGACGGCCGTCAACGGCGGTGAGCTGGAGGGCACTTCCGTCTTTGCTGAACCTGACCCTTTCGACCTTACCCTTTTTTACTGCGTTCAAGAACTCGCTGTAACGCCATTGGCTGCCGTCCGGGAGGTCAGATGTGGACTGGGTTTGTGGTTTTGGAGCAGTTAGGAGGAGATTTTGGGAAAAAGGAGAGGAATTTGATGGGCTTGGTTTTTGGGCTTCGGCTTGGATAAGCGGTGGAGGGTTTGGGGTGTCTAGGGCTAGGGCTTGTTGTGGGGTGATTGAGGAGAAGAGTAGGGCAGCAGCTAAAGTGGCTTGTGATGGGAGGTTAGTGCTGGGTTTCTTTGTGAGGAGTGATTTTGGGATGAGGAACTTTCTTTTAGAGAGGGAAGGGAGGTTGGTGGTTTTGGGGGTGGGAGGAGAGAGAAGGAATTGGTTGCCAAGGAAGGCTGAGGAGAATAGAGGGTTTGTGGTGGTGGAAGCCATGGATGGATTCTTTTCAGTTTTTCTCTGAGTCTATTTGTCTCTGGTTTCTTATCTTTATACTAGTACTAGTGATGAGAGGGGAATGCAATCCAGGGATGTGTATTGGAGAGTGTGGGGGTGGGGAGTAAGGATTTTGGGAGTGGAGATAGCAATTTTGGGAGTGGAGTGTGTAAGTTTGGTTTCGTGCTTCAATAGAAGCCATGGATTGTGAGTGTTTGATTGAGAGTTGAAAATACTGTACGTGGTTGGAATGATGTCCACTCAATTCGTTTGATTTCGAGGCCTCTAGATCATCATGTCACAAACTCACAACCAAACAAATTGAAATTGAGCATGCAAGTCCAACCTTCTCACCATTTGTGGCAATTCGGGTCATCAAAAAGGCAAGTAAAATCTTAGGTTATTTGAATGACCGTTATCTTCGCTAAGAATAAGAACACCGCTTTTAGAAATCTAATTCCTAAGGAGGAATTGTTAGGAATCGAACTACTTATTCAACTCACAATGCCCCTACGGATCTTGAAAACTAGGATCACAGAAGTTGTAAACAAACAAAAAAAATAGTTCGTAACGAACAAGAAGAGAAGGAACACAAAATATACGTGAAAAATCTCAACGCGAGGAAACCCACGGGAGTCACACCATTCCACTATAAAATCTAATCAAGAGAACAAATCTTCTTACAATCTCGTTGAGGCATTACACCCCAAGTCCTTGAAAATATCATTTCACTGCAGTTCTATGTCCGGACTAAACCATTGCTGAAGGTTGTTTGCATCTCTAATAGGAATAGGAATCTAAATTATAGGAATTTAATTCCTAAAGTAATTGTATTCTGGTGTTTAAATTAGTATTCTTATCTCGGCCTATACAAGAATATTAATGTATTATTATCTCTTGCTAAACAAGACTTGAATTTTAAAATAACTTGGCAAAACTTGAAGTCCATAATATGTTAATTTGTTATTAAAACTAATATTATAAATACATCAAACTATTATAATTTGTTTCATTTCCCTATTTCAAGTTTTTTAGGTCTATATACACACGCCAATAACAATACGTACCGAATTAGAAAACAATATTTGGGTTGGTACGAGATTGACAACCTTAACTTTTTCGGTACCAAAAAATTGGTCCATGGTATGACCCGACAAGGTTTCCAAAATGCTTGCTTGGGCCAACTTCATTTGTTTTTCCCCAAATTCGACGATTTGAAATGAGGTGGGCCATTTAACAGGCTTATTATGTTATCTAGGCCCAACAAGAACCTAAGCCGCCAATGTGTAAAATATTTTTTGGAAAATAATGGCTAATAACATATTTTGATAATTAATAATCGCTAAATATATTTGGAAATTGATTTTAGCACTCCAAAAATTGATGAAGGGGCTCCAAAACGACGTCGTTTTGTATATCAACACAGTTTAGTTTTGGAGCTTTTCCATCAATTTTTAGAGTGCTAAAATCACAATCCATATATTTTCAGTATTAACAAATATTTTTAGTATGTCTTTCGCAGATATTAATTATCAAAACATGTCATGACCTATCATTTACCCAAATATTTTAGGCTTACACGAGCGCTCAAATCCGTACCGGCACGAAAGAAAATCCAATTACAAAATGTGTATTTTTTAGACAAAAAAGAAGGAGAATGGGACAATATCACAACCAAACGAATCAAAAATGAATATGCAAATCCACCTTTTCATTGTTTCTGACAATTTGAAAAAATTATTCAATTAAGCTTTTGAATACCGTTACGTGACGCCCCAAACCACCTTTAATTTTTTTCCTATTCATATTGTGAGGCCGAAAATAAAGGCTAAGTTCGGTTGCAATTTCCGGGTAATGATCCGGAAAAAAAATTTTGAGTTAGTGATTGGTTTGGTTTTTAGAAATGGTTGTTGGAGTAATGATTTGATAGAAAAATAGGGATAATGATTGGAAATAGGGTAATGATTGGAGAGAGATAGAGAGAGAAATAGGGGTAATTATTGGAAGAGAATAGGAGTAATGATTGGATGAAAGAGTAATGATTGGAATGAGAGAAAAGTGAATAGGGGTAACGATTACACTTTTTCCGGAAATGTTTTCTGAAAATTGTCAGAAATTACAACCGAACACAGCCAAAGTGTGTAGACTTCACTTGATTGTGTGGTAGAAAATGATTTTGGAGCACCACGTGCCACGTGGCATTTTACACTGGATAATACCCTTCTCGAACAAATCTCTAACCCCAGCCGCCGACCACGTGTTAAATATGTAAGCTGTAATGAGAAAGGAAATTGACATAAAATTTTCATGGATTTAGATGTCATGAATCTTGTCATTTCTGATTAATAATAGTACATAAATACATGTTAAACTAAAATCCCATCCAGTTTTTACTTTCCTTCAGTCTTTTTGAGTTTTAATTTTTTGGGGTCAATTGTGCGGGTCAAAATATGGATCAGATACGTTTATTTTGCAGAACTTGTCAAGAAGAAATAAGTGTGATTGAATTTCATTTGATATAGTATTAACGAATCGCGTTTGTTCGAGGTAAAAAAGAAAGGAAAATATGGTTTGAAACTTCAACACCGTTCGGTTTGGGATTTTGAATTTGGATTTGTAAATAATAATGAGTGTAGAGAGAAATAGAGTAATGATTGAAAATAGAGGTAATGATTGGAGAAAGATAAAGAGAAAAATAAAAGTAGTGATTGAAGAGAAATGAAGTATGATAATGATTAGAATCCAAAACCCAAAACTTTGCTTTGTTTGGTTTGGTTTGGTTTTTGAAATTTTTTTTTTGAAAGTAGTAGGGATAATAAGTGAAGAGAGATAAAGAGAGAAATAATTGAAAATAGGGAGAATTTTTTGAAAAATACTTTTCAAAAACTAAAACAAACAAGGCATTAAACGAACGGGGTCTAATGTCTTCTTCTTCTTCTTCTTTTTTTTTTTTTTCCATGCACCAGCACGATAATGCTGTGTTTCTCTTTACAACTCAAAAAGAATTTTCCAAAAAATTTCCATCACTTTCATGAATCAAAAGAAGTCCGCTCAATTTACTTGCACATTTTTCTCGACAAGTCTTACAAAATTAAGAATTCTGATTATTTTTCGTTCCGAAATAGACTTAAAAAACGGAAAGTGATTTTCACACTTCGCATTTAGCTATTGGAACTCTACCTTTTGTCTTCATCCTACATGGAATTATCAAATTGCCCTTTATTTTGTTTAGTGCTCATCCACTTCAAAGGATATTTTTGTAATTTTCTATAGAAAAAGGGGACAAAAAACAAAGTGCCAATAGCTAAAAATGATATGCCAAAATCAATTTTTCTGAAAAAAGAAAAGAAAAAGAAGACTGGGACCGGATGGGAACCTCACGTCAGGTGTAAGTCTAATCTGGTCCAAAAGGGTAGTGTCAATAAAGTCAACAGCAAACTCACGTCGTTTCTCGCACACAGAATAAAAGCAAACCCACCAAGAAGAAGAAGAACAAGGAAAAACTTGGAACATTTCCAGGTACTCCCATGGCGCAATTGAGCATCCCTCCGATCGACCCAAGGAGCGGCTTCTCCAAATCAAACTCCACCTTCTACAGCAAACGCAAGCCCATCGCTTTACCTTCCAACGAATCCCTCGACGTCACCACCTTCATCTCGTCCCGGGCCCACCACGGCAGGATCGCCTTCATCGACGCCTCCTCCGGCCGCCACCTCACCTTCTCCGACGTCTGGTCCGCCGTCGACTCCGTCTCCTCCTCCCTCTCCGCCATGGGCGTCCGGAAAGGCCAGGTCGTCCTCCTCCTCTCTCCGAACTCCATCTTCTTCCCCATCGTCTGCCTCTCCGTCATCTCCCTCGGCGCCGTCATCACCACCACTAATCCCCTCAACACCACTCAAGAGATCGCCAAGCAAATCGCCGATTCCAAACCAGTCCTCGCATTCACCACTCCCCAACTCGTCCCCAAAATCGCCCCCTCAAACCTCCCAATTGTACTCATCGGCGATGAGAAATTAATCGGAACCGGTAATTCTAAGGTCCCCTTTGCCTAAATTATTTTTTCGATACTTTTCTTATTTTTTGTTGAATTGCCGTTATAATTTTGAAAACTGATTTTAACACTCAATTTTTACTCTTTTTACTGACAACAATTCTTTTTTTTTTTTTTCCCAGCGAAAATTGTGACTACATTGGAGGAAATGATGAAGGAGAAACCGAGTGAGAGCCGAGTGAAGGAGCGAGTGACTCAGAACGACACAGCAACTCTGCTTTACTCCTCGGGAACAACCGGGGCGAGTAAAGGCGTGATATCGTCGCACAAAAACCTAATCGCGATGGTTCAAACCGTTGTGAGCCGTTTCAATTCGGAAGGAGGCAAGCAGGTTTTCATCTGCACCGTCCCTATGTTTCACATCTACGGCTTGGTAGCGTTCGCGACGGGCCTACTGGCATCCGGATCAACGGTTGTGGTCCTCTCGAGATTCGAGATGGATGAGATGTTTTTATCGATCGGGAAATACCGGGTTACGGATTTACCCCTGGTGCCACCGATCATTGTGGCAATGGTGAACGGGGCGGATCAGATAAGGCGGAAGTACGATTTTGGGAGTTTGAAAGCTGTTTTGTGCGGTGGGGCGCCATTGAGTAGGGAGGTGATTGAAGGGTTTGTGGAGAAGTATCCGACGGTGGACATTCTGCAAGGGTATGGTTTGACGGAATCGACGGGAATTGGGGCTTCGACGGATTCGTTGGAGGAGAGCAGGAGGTATGGGACCGCAGGTTTGTTGTCGCCGAACTTTGAGGCAAAGATAGTTGATCCGGATAGTGGAGAGGCGTTACCGGTTAATCGGACGGGGGAGCTTTGGCTTAGAGGTCCCACCATTATGAAAGGTATGCTAATTCTAATGTAGTTGTAGTAGAGGTTTCATGCTGTTTTATGGATTAAAATGGAGTACTGTTTCCTTGTCTATTGTATCGGGAAAAAGTAAACTTGATAGTTTATGGTTAAATCTCAAAGACTCCAATCGAATTGATATTTTTGAATGTTTCTTTTGTACGATACGAACGATTCAAACTTTAATCGTAATTGAGAATGGAGCTATAAAATGAAATAGGAGGGATATGGAGGGATGAAGTATGAATAGGAACTGAACCTACAAACATCCCCCTTTGTAAATGTTTTGGCGCGTTTTTTTTTCCTCTGTTTCTAACATCTCTTTAAAATATGCATTTTGCCACTCTATGATTCAATTGCCTAAAAGGGATAATGGTTAATTTACCCTGCTGTACTTGTTTATTCTAAATGTGATACTGAATATTGGAGAAAGGACTCTTCTTTATTTGCTTTTGACATTCTTAACTGTTGCATCATTTTTGCGCTATAAAACCTCTCTTAGTACAGGGTCGAACAAACCCACCACAGCTATTGATTGCCTAATTTTGATTCCTTCTCTTCATAATTTTTGTCCGATGTCTTTGTGTTTAATTGTGTCATTGGCAAATTCAGTTCCTTTGCGTTTTATTCAATTGAATAGGTTAAATAAAATAGTGATCCATGTAAGAAAGTCCAGCAATGCAAGCATACCCAAAGCTGAATTGTGTACGGTAATCATGGATTTATAATGTGGTTGTTGCAGGTTATTTCAGTAATGCTGAAGCAACAGCATCAACTTTAGATTCAGCTGGATGGTTGAGAACTGGAGATCTGTGCTACATCGATGAGGATGGATTCATATTTGTAGTTGATAGGTTGAAAGAACTGATCAAATACAAAGGATATCAGGTGATCATCGAAATTTCTGTGTACTTTTCATTCTCAATTGGCATTCTTTGTGGTGGCAATATAAGTTGGACTAAATTTGTGATATTTACTTGCACTTCAAATTAAGACTAATTGAGCTAGCCGCATGATATTTGTAGGTTCCCCCTGCAGAACTAGAGGCTTTGTTACTTACTCACCCGGAAATAGCTGATGCTGCTGTTATACCGTGAGTTTTCTTCTCTGTACTTGTGAAGAACTTGGACTCACAGCTCAAAGAATGCACTTCTTTTACCTCTCCAACGATTCTTACACGCTGAAAGCAATGAAGCCAATTGTGGACTTATTATATTGGTTTGGTTGATCATTGGTACCATTACAAAAATGCGAGCCTAAGTCCCATATATTTGTTTTCTCAGGTTTCCTGATAGGGAAGTCGGTCAGTATCCCATGGCATATGTGGTACGAAAAAATGGAAGCAATTTGTCGGAGAGTTCTGTCATGGACTTTGTTGCTAAACAGGTGATTGAATGCTTAAACTCAATTGAAATTCTCTCCAATTCCAGTATTTGTTGTCAATTGTCGCAAGTGTGACTTTAACGTAATAATATGGCAACAGGTTGCTCCCTATAAGAGAATCAGGCGTGTATCGTTTATAGCTTCCGTCCCCAAGAATGCCTCAGGCAAGATACTTCGGAAGGACTTGATAAAACTCGCAACCTCAAAGCTATAATAAATGTCTTGTAACTGTCATAGTGTTTGGATAATTTATATACTAGCACCTTATCTCAAAACCGATATCCATGTTTGAGATAATAAGTTGTGCTAGCTTCTTAATTTTCCTTGGCATCAGCTAGAACTTTTGTTTATGCTACTACTAGTTGTTTTGCACATTTTAGTTTCTCTATTTTGCATCTGAAATTCAGGCAGAAGCATTTCATTTTGAAGATCAACATGAACTAGTTCTTGATTTCTGCACACCAGTCCCCAAATGTAGAGAAGAAATTGCTTTTCTATTATACCAATGCCCTAGCAATTGTAATCATCATTACTGCATTTTCGAGCTCATCTTGAAAGAGAAGAAAGAAGGAATTGCATTCTCTAATCCCTGTGGCTGTGAAAGATGCTGCTTCTTCCAAGGAAAACACAGAATGTACTTCGCAAGTTCTTTTTCACAAGGTCGAATCAAACTCCTCCTCTGCCATATCCAGTAGAACTCTGAAAATGGGGTGGGTTATACTTGGTAACATAATTCATTCATCATGACCTTTGCTCCTGCTCTCAATTCTCACTCTGCACCCGCAAAACGGCAATGATTTTCATTCAAAAAGATAAACGACACTAACAAGGAATTCCATGCGAAAAACAACGATTAGAACCTAATACACACCCAATACACAAAAGATCTAATTATACCAAAATAGAAAACTAAAATCTTTCGCCAAGACAAGACACGAGCCTCAAGCTCTCTAGCACATACTGCAGAAACAGACCAAAAATTAGTTCAGTAGTAGAGCGAGTTAAAGATAAAATACAAAAGTTCCTAAGGTGGCAAACTTAAAGTACAATTGCCACCTTGCGAACGGACTTTGGGTATGTGTTGTGCAGTAAGATGCACAACATCGTGCTATGCATTGCCGAGCCATCGGATCGTGCATCCGATGGCTCGGATCTCATCTCGGCAATGAACTGCTCTCATATCGGAAGTGCTGCGCACACCACTGCACAACATCATTCCCAATTCCGTTGTGAACTATTTTGCTAGTTTTCTCTTCTTAAAAAACCCGAGAATCTATGTTTACTATTCGAAACACTCTCAAGTACATTTCTTTTCATATGTTTTATCATGTATGTTGCTCGGTACCCAAAAACTTCTCCTAATCTTGGGCCCGATTGTCCCTTGTTACTCAATAATTTCTGGTACCATGATAAATTCAACATATGTAAACCAACTGAGAGAAAAACCATTTTACGGCGTAGTCGTGAATAAATTTTATGGCGCTCAATCGCGCGCCTCCACAAGTATTTTGGACGGTTTGGATTTTAAAAAAACTATTCGCTGGAAGAGTTTTTTTAAAATCCGGACCATCAATTGCTGAAACAGACTTATGAGATGGCGCAAGCCGTGAATAATTTCTTTTCTTTTTTTGACAAACGGAATATAAATAGAGAATAAATTCTATCCACCGCCGGTGTAAAACTCCATTTTTTCACCATCCCCTATTATGGGCCCCACCGAGTGTCTATTGTTGTAGTCTGAATCGTTCGTATTTTAAGACCCACAATATAGTATTGCCATGCAAAAAAAAAGCTTGATCGGAAGTCAATAGATGTATCAAATTTTGAATTTTGGTTTAAAAAATAGACAATCTAATTTCTATCAATAATAATAAAGATAAACTATCCATTTTATAAAGCAAAATTCAATTTTTGATACTCCTATCGAAATCCGATTAAGTTTATTTTTTGTATGAATACACTATTATGTGGAATCTACAAGATGAACGATTTAGATTAACAATAAATACACAATATGACCAAAAAAAGTGATGGGGTGGAAAAATAAAATTTTCTACGTCAGATAGAAAGAATTTACTCATATAAAAATAAGAAACCAACAAAAGCCAATAATTTCTCTCAACCAACTAATCACCCTTTCTCTCTCTACATGTACGTCTGTCTGTATTGCTTTTACTGAGTGTCGTAGGAGTAGTAGTATCACTGCGAATCTGGTTCCACGTATATCTTTGCAAACTCAACGCATATCGAACAAACAGCTGCAGCAAACGCATATCTAACCGAGTTTCTCTTTCATAACTCATGTGTTGGGGCCAGTCGGGCCAGCTTCTGCGCATATCAAACCAGCTTTTGCGCATATCGAACCGAGTTTGTACAGCTACTCCCATGGCGCAAGATACCATCCCTCCGACCGACCCAAGAAGCGGCTTCTCCAAATCAAACTCCACCTTCTACAGCAAACGCAAACCCGTCCCTCTCCCTTCCAACGACTCCCTCGACGTCACCACCTTCATCTCGTCACGTGCCCACCACGGTAACATCGCCTTCGTCGACTCCTCCTCCGGCCGCCACCTCACCTTCTCCGACGTCTGGTCCGCCGTCGACTCCGTCTCCTCCTCCCTCTCCGCCATGGGCGTCCGGAAAGGCCACGTCGTCCTCCTCCTCTCTCCAAACTCCATCTTCTTCCCCATCGTATGCCTCTCCGTCATCTCCCTCGGCGCCGTCATCACCACCACTAATCCCCTCAACACCACTCAAGAGATCGCCAAGCAAATCGCTGATTCCAAACCCGTCCTCGCCTTCACCACTCCCCCACTGCTCTCCAAAATCGCTGACTCGAACCTCCCAATCGTACTCATCGGCGAGAAATCCACCGCGAACGGTAAGACTTCCTTTTGCCTGAATTTTTCGTTTCGTTATTTTTTTCGACTCTTCTGGTTTTTTATTTGAATAATTAGATTTGTGCAAATTAACCCAGTTGTGACTACATTGGAGGACATGATGAAGGAAAAACCGAGTGAGAGCCGAGTCAAGGAGCGAGTGACTCAGAACGACACGGCGACTCTCCTTTACTCGTCGGGGACAACAGGGGCGAGTAAAGGCGTGATTTCGTCTCATGGAAACCTAATCGCGATGGTTCAAAACATTTCGACAAGGTTAGACTCGGGAGGAAGACAACGGGTTTACATCTGCACCGTCCCTATGTTCCACATCTACGGCTTAGCAGCGTTTGCGATAGGCCTACTAGCATCCGGAACAACGGTTGTAATTCTCTCGAGATTCGATATGGACGAGATGTTTTTTTCGATCGAAAAGTATCGTGTCACGGATTTGCCACTGGTGCCTCCAATTCTAGTGGCAATGGTGAACGGTGCCGGTCAAATAAAGCGGAAGTACGATCTGGGGACCTTGCATTCGGTTTTGTGCGGTGGAGCCCCGTTGAGTAGGGAGGTGATTGAGGGTTTTCTGGAGAAGTATCCGACGGTGGAGATTCTTCAAGGGTATGCGTTGACGGAATCGACGGGAGTTGGGACGTCGGTGGATTCGTTGGAGGAGAGCAGGAGGTACGGGACGGCGGGGTTGTTGTCGCCGAATATGGAGGCGAGGATTGTTGATCCCGAGAGTGGAGAGGCGTTGTCGGTTAGTCGGAGGGGTGAGCTTTGGCTTAGAGGTCCCGCCATCATGAAAGGTAAGAGATAATACGGAATAATACTATGGTAACCATATTTGTGAATCTGTGATGATGATGTTAATTATTATTCCTTCCGTCCGAATTTATTTGTACCATTTTTGACTTACACATGTCTTAAATTAATTGTCTAATTTCAAAATTAATGGATCAGATTACGTAAATTTCCTAATCAATAAATTAGATTAGATTTGATTATCTTATTAATAAGTTAGAAACCCGAGATCGGACGAATAAATCGGAATGAAAATAGTATGTGAGTTAAAGTTTAGTGCATTGATGAGGCGGACCCAATTGGTCATGTTATCATGCATGCAGAAACAATATACTATAACTCACACGCTATTATTATTCTACAAATGGTCACCAGATATTATCACCCACCATAGGGGAGCTGGTCAACTCTTGTATAGGCAGTGGCAGACGCAAGATTTGTATCTTGCGGGGCCCGAATTATGTGTATTTTCATGTTGATAATAAAAAATATATATTAATAGGTTTATAGTGCTACTTGTGATCTTATGCCATCGTTAAATTTTATACATGCAACCTAAAAAATGATTGACAATTTGAAATTTTGAAAATTTTTACCCCACACGTATACTCTCATAGGATTTTTCCTAATTAACCTAAAAATTAAGATAACACGCAAGAAAATTTGGAATTGTGCACGGACCCGAGTCGCCCTTGCACCCCCTTGGGACCACCGTCTCACCCCCTTGGGACCGCCCTTTTGTATAGGGTCAAAGTGTCAAACAAACCCGCAACATCAGTACTTAGAAATTCCTCTGTAATTGTTTGAGTTTAAATCTCTATAGAGGTTTGGTGAAGCTAAACATGAATTAGTATTTTTTAGCAAATTCGGTGAGACCTTAACTTTGGATAAACATGAGTGCAGTGGGTCGACCTAACTTGTGGTAGTTCCATATATACTCCAATATTCACGTACCAAAACAAACAAACAAACCAACAGCAGATAACTATATATCAAAGCATCCACGGTAGAATAACCAAACTTAACAATCTCTGAGCAACTCATCAAATTTTAGCCATTGATAATCAAAACTAGCAACCTTTTGCCAATAATCAAACTTAGTGGTTCCTACATTTTTTCAATTAAGTACACCCATCATTACACAAAAACCTTCTCTTTCTTCCATTTCTCTCTCTCTCTCTCTCTCTCTCTCACTCATATTTTTAAAAGAAGTTTTTTGTTTTTGTTTTTGCAAAAATAGTAAAACTCTTTTTCAAAAACTGTTATTTTAAAAAAACCGTCTTTTTTTCAAAATAAAAGTTTTCAAAAAGAAATTTCTATTTCTAATAATTTGTTTTTATTAGTTTGCAAACTATTTTAAAAAATTATTTTATATGGTGACAATTTTTAGATTTTTATAGGTTGAAAAAGTGATGTGGCAAGTTTTGGTTATTCAATTTTGATTATGCCATCATGGACATCTACACTGTTAACCTTAGCAACCTCTTAAATGAATAACCGAAAGATGATGTGGCAATTTTTGATTATTCCACTGTAATGTCACTAATATGAACCAATGTGGATAAACTTACTTAATGTTAAATTGGAGACAACGAGACAACTGAATTAATTAGGTGATGATTTACTATATGATTGTAATAGTAGGCTTAGAATGCACCCTTGATATTTTTTGCTGTAATATATATGGCATTAGGTTTGTAGCTAGAGAAATAACACTGAGAAGAAGTGAGAAAAGAAAGTGAGACAAAAGGAAAGAAAGCTAAACGAGAATATGATCAGTCAGGAAGATTGATCTTTATAGTTTAAACATTTCATTGCAAGTCATACAATGCCTTGAAGCTGAAATATCATGTTAGTAATGTCGTTGTTGTTTGCAGGTTATTTCGGTAATGCTGAAGCGACTGCATCGGTACTAGATGCAGATGGATGGTTGAGAACCGGAGATTTGTGTTACATCGATGATGATGGTTTCGTTTTTGTAGTTGATAGGTTGAAAGAACTCATCAAATACAAAGGATATCAGGTGATTGGAACTTCTATCTACCCTTCCATTTCTAACTTGGCCTTCGTCGTGGAATTCCATCTAGCTATATTAAAATATTTCTTAATCTAGCTATTTCATATATTCTGTGTTGTAGCTACTAGAATAAATATCCGACGAAGTAAAACCATCTCTATTAAGATGACAAACCCATTCTATACTATCAATAGGATCAATTATAACAAATCACAAACTCATATTTTGGAAATAAAGAAACAAAGAAATTCCGCGGTAGAACTACCAAAATAGAATATTCTAAAGATCTTGGGCAAATTCAAAGAAGGCTTTCCTTTACGTTCGTCACAAAATATTTCTAGATCCCAATACACCCAATGCCAGATAAAAGCACAAGTCAGAAAAGACAATATGTGTCCTGACCACACCTCGTAACTCTAAATCCCAGAATTCATGGCAGTCCTCCCTGTGATACTCCAACCACCCTATGAATTGGTTATTCCTAAACGAGCCATGAAAGGTATAACGAACAAACTCTGTCTCCACATTGGATCAAGAACAGGGTGAGAGGGATCAAAAACCACTAATTCATACATGCGCTTAAAATTGTGGTTTAACTTTTTCAAATATTTGTATTGAAACAAAATTTTGTTAATGTTTTTATTGAATACTAATAGCTATTAGCTGCTTCATTTTGCAGGTCCCGCCAGCAGAACTAGAACCTTTGTTGCTTACTCACCCAGATATTGTTGATGCTGCTGTGATACCGTAAGTTTTCTCCTTCATATTGATGAAGCGAAGAACTTGTAAACCTGATAAAAAAAATAATGGAGAACATTGTTCGATCTCCTTCATAAGATTCTTACATGCTGAAACTAATGTTCGAATTGCGAAAGTAAGTTTTCCCATATAAAGCAATGGATTTTACATGATTTTTAGTAACTCAGGAAATGAGCAAAAGTGTAACGTCTAATTTGTTGCATCTCAGGTTTCCTCATAAGGAGGTCGGGCAGTATCCCATGGCATATGTGGTACGAAAAAATGGAAGCAATTTGTCTGAGAGCGCTGTCATGGACTTCGTAGCTAAACAGGTGAGTGATTTAAATGCTGTCAATTGTCGAAAGTGTGAATCTAACGTAAATAAATCTGGCTGCAGGTTGCTCCTTATAAGAGAATCAGACGCGTGGCGTTTATAGCTTCCATCCCCAAGAATCCCTCTGGCAAGATACTTCGGAAGGACCTAATAAAACTCGCAACCTCAAAGCTATAGAAATTGTTTCGTTAAGTTATATGCTGGTTTGGTGAGATTTGTGAAATCAATTGGTGTTGCGTTGGGCTCAATCACAATATTGTACTGTATCTCAGAACTGATATCTGTGTTTGCAATATAAGTTGTACAAGCTTCTTTTAATTTTCCTAGGTTTTAAGGCTCCGTATTGGGCTCTAGATAAACCCTAGAGGCAAAAAGGCCCCTTAGCATAGACATTTTAGGCCCAATAGATGCCCTCCATTTGGCTCAATTCTTTCCCACAAATAAGTAAAGGGTTTATATATATCCTAGCAGCTAATCCCAATGATCCATCACATAACTAGAAATGGAACTTTTAGCACCATAAGAGCATTCTTACCAAGCTCAAAAAATTTTGGGCCAAATTAATTCTCAAGACTCACTTTTTTATTTTAGCTAGTCACTTTTACATAATTACACAAAATTAGGCTTTTTACTCTCACTATCTACTCAATTAAATATTCAAACTCATCCCAAATATTAAAATCCAGAGAGAGAGTGAGAGAATAAAATAAGGAGAATTGAGTGAATAATGGCAAGTCTAATTAGACTAGTCCATGTAGCAACTGTAAAAAAATTTCAAAATAGTGAGGGAGGAGTTGAGCCTGATTATGGGGTGTTTATTCTGTTTTGGCTCAGCAATTTAATTAGTTTAAAGGGGCTTTGATGAGCCTGATATTGATGCTCTAAGCCAAGCACCTGAGAACTTCATCCCTAAAACTCTGAAGCGGACTGAACCCTCCACAATTCCTCAAAATCTAGCTCGAGATCAAAGAAGAAAACTGACACTCAAAGAACAGATGGTTTGCGAGATTCTTTACCCCCATGGCACAAGGTACGTACAACAATCAGGGCCGGCTCATAAGTTTTGAAGGCCGGAAGCGAACCTCTTAAATGAGATCTCCCTATATTTTTCATACAAAAGTTGGTCTACAAACAGTCTCATAAAAAAAAACCATTACAAAATATTTATCATTACAAAATATTAGTATATAATTATCCAAAAAAATGCAACTATTACTAGATAGAGGTGGAGAGTTGGAGATGGTAAAAGCGGGGCCTCAAGATATTCCGTATGCAAGTATTTACCGACCACGGTGGTCCGTCGTTGTCTTCCCTTCCCTTCGAGTCCTTGGTCAAGCGTTTCGAGTCCTCCGTATGCTAATATTACCTATTTGTCCTATAGGAAGACTTGATCAATTATGTCATCCAATTGGTATTGCCGTATTGGTTTTCTTCCACCTCCTTGGATTTATATACTGATGACAACATGACTATGGGCGATTCCAAATTTCAGACCATTCGATTGCTATATCAACTAATGCTTTGCCATCAATATAACCTATTTGTCCTATAGGAAGACTTGAATTATGCCATCAAATTGGTATTGGTTCTCTTCCTCCTACTTGGATTTATATACTGATGGCAATATGACTATGGCTTATGGGTGACCCCAAATTTCAGACCATTGAATTGCTTATCGACTAATTCTATAGGAAGACTTGATCAATTATGTCATCCAATTGGTTTTGGCTCTCTTCCTCCTCCTAGCTTGGATTTATATACTGCATGGCAACATGAATATGGTCTATGGGCAACCCCAAATTTCACGCCATCGGAGATGTCTACTGACAAGTACCACTTGCCTTAAATTTCCAGCCCGAATTTCACGTCAATTTGTTTGGTTTGTATTTTGAGAGAGTTTTTTTAGGGTAATGAGGTGAAGAGAGAGAGAAAAAGAAATGAGAGAAATAAATGGGGACATGACTAGCTCATAAGTTTTGGAGACCGGAAGGAAACCTCTTAAATGAGGCCTCCTTATATTTTCCATACAAAAATTGGTCTACAAACAGTCTCATAAAAAAATCATTACAAAAGATTTATCATTAAAAATATTACTATATAATCATCCAAAAAAATGCAACTATTACTTGATAAAGGTGGAGAGTTAGAGATGGTAAAAGAGGAACCTCAAGGTATTCCATATGCAAGTATTTACCGTCCACAGTCGTCCGTCGTTGTCTTTGTAACGACCCGCTCCATCTTTATACAATATTGTCCGTTTTAGACGCCCAAAACCCATAGATTTTCCAGTGAGGTCACCCATCCCTGGATTACCCCAGGATGAGCACGCTTAACTATGAAGTTCCTATGCGCTTTGGCCTGCCCTCACGGCTTTAAAAGGCCTTGTACAAGTAGGAGGGATCTTTTTTTATAAACTATAACTTGCTCCCTCCCGTCCAGACGGAGCTTGCCATCCTGCAGTACCGCCGGCCACTGGAAAGCGGGGTGTTACAGTCTTCCCTTCCCTTCGAGTCCTCAGTCAAGCGTTTCTTTCTTCTTCTTCTTTTGGATCACCTCATTGTAGTCTTCCCGTTCCTTGGAGTCCTCAACTCCTCATAAACTGGTGTTTCTTTTTTCTCTTTTTTTTTTTAACCCGCCTCCGTGCTTCTAATTAGTAATTCTACCGTTGGGCCTATTTTGTGGCTTCTAAATTTCAATTGAGTCTATTTTATGTAAAAAAGGCTTAGTGCAAAAAAAAAAAAAAAAGGGCCATAAATACATATATATACATATATAAGGGTCATAGAATTTTGGAGGCTCTCATTTTAACCTTTTTTGGAGGCCCGAAGCCCAAGCTTCTCCCGCCTCTCTCTTTAGCCGGCCCCGACAACAATCATTCCCAATAGTCCTCCATTTCATAAATCTGTATTCTATGAAATTAGGTTAATTCTTAGCAACCCTTGAAAGAGGATTTCAATCCCAACAAAAAAAGAACAAAGTCGATTCTCGAATCAAATTTTTCCTTATTAGCAACTCTGAGGATCACACCACCCCACCTCACCCCACGCATAAGCGTGCGAAATGACTATGAAAGTGACTATAGGATTAGTTCGAGGCAGCTAACCCCGAGACATAGCATGGCACCATGCATACATCACCACCAAAAGGAAAAAAACTTGTCAACGCAATAATTGGGACACAGTTTGAAATGGCCAACGCGTAGTTTGAACGGTGCATGGATCCGCTCCACAGTATTGACTTGAATCAAAGAGAGAGAGAGAGCGTGTTTTTTTCCTTTCTAATAATGAAAACGTTGGAAGTCGTTGCTGCTGTAATGGCCCGCCACAGAGGAAATTGATTCACTGAAACTGTTTGCCATTTTCTTTCGGACGAGAGAGTCCGTCCGATCCGATATGTGTGTGGGAGCTACGCCTTTGCCTTTTTCTTCGGGCAGGTGTGTGCGTGTCAGTTTTCTACGTACATTTTCTAACTTTTCTAGAACCAGTTGTGAGTTGTGAGTCTTGTGACTCAGAAAGTAATAACCGTGTGGACCCACTTTCTTATTGAAAGAAAGGTCACGGATGTTAGATCGGGCCGTTCACATGTCTCACCAGCCAGTGATTTTTCAGTGCCAAGCGAGTATATCCTACATAGTACTCAATCGGTGTATCTGAACCATTCGATATATTTTTGGACGGCTCGGATAGAAACCCTCTCTCTCCTCTCACACCCAACACTCTCTCTCTCTCTAAATCTGAGTTGTTCAAACACGTAATAGATGGCTCGGATACGCGAGCGGATATCACGTGGTACCCGCTCGGCACTGAAATTTTTTCCCTCACCAGCAATGTACTCGTACTTATGTACGTAATTTTTTTATTTTTTTGGTGCATGGGAAAAAAAAATTCCATCTCAGAGTGTAAAGTGTAACGCATCTCAGCATCTGAAGAAGTTTTTCGGTGCCGGGCGGTGTGGAACCCGTCAACGATCCCTTTTGGACGGTCCAGATTGTAGAAAGAGAAAAAGAGGAGAAAGAGTAGTCGGGTGAGGAGAGAGAGAGGAAAAAAATCTGGGTCGTCCAAAATACGTTTGGACGGCTGAGATCGCCGACAAATACCGCTCGGTACCCAACAATTTCTCGCATCTGACATGAGGAGAAGACTCTGACTCTTCGAACTAAGTTTGGAGCCGTCCAATTCTTTGGGCGCTCACGTTCGTCCTACCGTTTTAGATACAGTTGTGTCTAATATTGTGTTTTAAAGATGTGTTTCTAACATTGCTCCTACAAGTAGTTTAGAATCACAACTTCTGAACACAACTGCGTTTGGAAGCGTCCAATATATGGGGGCTCTCATTTCTAGATATAATTGTGTCTGGATTAGTGTTTTAAAGTTTGTTTCTAAATTTTCCATCATTGGTCTTATTTTGAGTAGCACACTCTAGATTTGTGGGACCCGGGTGATGTAGTGCATCACCCGCACTGTATGTGTAGTGCAACCAATCTAGCCGTCTATCTCAGCAATGAACGGTTCGGATTTTTATCCGAACAATGGATAGCTAGGATTTGTAGACGCTTAGATTAAATCCAAACCGTCCATTGTGAGATGGACGGTCCAATTACTCACACAAAGTGCGACGGATGCACTACAACCCAGAGCCCCTCCCATTCGAGATTTGTGCGCATTTTTTACCGAATTGTTATGAATAGTGGGTATGAGCTGTGACAACGTAATTTTTAATTGAATACTGCTTTTATCCAAAGATTGTGTTTTTATGAATTTAACTTAAAATTTGAGAGTTTTGTCTTTATTTGAATTTTTTCGCATTTATAAGTTTTGCGTCAAACTTGTGTGGGTTATTGATTCATCTCGACGAGAGGAATGAGAAATACATATTTTTTAATTTTAGCCAAGTATTTTGAGAAATAATCACTTTTTAGGCCAAAAAGTGATTTTTTTTTTGGGCTAAAAAATGATTATTTCTCCAAATACTTGGGTAAAAGTAAATAAAAACAATACTTTTCCGATTCTTTTCGTCGAGACGAATTAATAACCCTCAAAAGTTTGGTGCAAAATTAACAAATGTACGCAAAGGTAGATATTATTATTTTTGTGACGCAACTGATCACAAATTTAGAATAGAAGTTTTTTTTGGTAAGTAAAATTTATACCACCAAAAAACGCAAATAGCTAAAAAAATTGGCAGAGCCCTACATCAGAAACAAACTAACCACCAAAACTAAATACGATTGTTCAACAAAAGTAAAAATTTTCAGATCGACTATATGGATTCAAGTACGTCGCGTTTCGTTATTCAAAAAATCAAGATTCTTTCGATCGAACTGCCGCCTGAAAAATGTTAATTTTGATCTACCTCTCCCCTTATTGTTACCCTCAATTGTAACCATATCACTCATCTGAACTACCGCATCGGTCGATCGTCTGATAAACACGTCCAAATCACGTTATTAATTAGAAGAAAGAATGTTAATCACTAGACATTAGGCATGAAGCAATGATCTGAAAGTAAAATTAACTACACAATGCTGACTATGCAATAATACAAACTTGTGTATATATGTTCGTTTTTGTTATGTTGAAACATCTGTCACTTACGTCAACCAAACTAAACAGAGCATTAAATCCCGATCAATTCAGATCGACTATACAGATTCGAGTACGTTGTGTTTCGTTATTCAAAAAATCAAAAGATACTTTCGACCGAACCACCGCCTCAGATGTTAATTTCGATCTACCTCTCCTCCCTTATTGTTACCCTAAGTTGTAACCATATCACTCCTCTTAACTACGGCCGCATCGGTCGATTTCTGTGATAAACGTGTCCAAATCACACTGTTAGAAGAAAGAATGTTACTAATTGGTTTGAAAATTTTGCAATTAAGAAAATGCGGGTCTTGATCTCTCTAGGCTTTCTAGGTCCCACGGATATACGTATCTGTATTCCTCTACAAAGTAGATAGATATACATGCAAGTACTTAGCGTCTGGAAGAAATCAAGAAACTTTAGTCCAAGTCAGAAACGATAAGAATTTTCCTTTTTTAATTTCCTTTTGATGGGTACATAGTCAATAAAAGAAGATTCGGAGTATCATTTAGCACCAAGAATAACCGTCCCGTCCCGGCCAACAACTCCATCAAACTTTTGGCAAGAAAAAAAAAATGAAGGAAATAAGATCACTTTTATCTTTCGGCAGTATTTTTTTGCTCCCACTCGGGATGATCGCTCTATACTTTCATTCTCAATTATCGTTCTCACGAATTTCGGAAAAAAACTTTTACGTTCTCTTTATGTATTTATTTTTTTGGATAGGAAACACTTTTATTCTCTTAATTTGACCGTTGCTCGTTTTTACGCGTGCACGCACGCACACGTATTATGTGAGTTAACTCTTGCAGCAAAGCTGCTGTGTACACATTTAAGCGCCGGTCAGCCCCAATTGTCCACCAAATATTACTCTCTCTCTCTCTCTCTCTCTCTCTCTCTTGGCACTTTCCTTCCAAACTCTACTTCGTCAAAATGAACTACTATAAATATTGACTCGTAGGCAGTTGGTAACCTGCGTGAAGGGGCGGAGTGAGGGAAAAAACAGAGAAGTGTTCCAGAGGTATGGGTGAGGTAGTTGAAGACAGCGCCACCGCACCACCGCCGGTGGTATCAGCCCCGCCGATGCAAACTCAGTACAACTCACCCTCTCTGTCAAGAAAGCCATTACTCCAAATAGAACACCCAAATGCAGCAAAACCAAAGACTCCGAAGACCTTTCATTCTCGGACTCCGAGCTTCATAACACCCTTGGGGAGTCCGGTGAGGAGGGCCATTAAGCTCACGAAGCTCGACCCTCAAGATGCTTGGCTACCCATCACCGAGTCCAGAAATGGAAATGCTTATTACGCTGCTTTTCATACACTCTGTTCTGGCATTGGGATTCAGGCTCTTGTTGTCCCTGTTGCCTTCACTGTTCTTGGCTGGTAAGCTTCTACTTACTATCATTTTGGTTGCGTAGCAACCCGGGTTTTAAATCGTGGTATCGGAAAACATAACGTTACCGATGACATGGCCACATACTGGCCGATATCAGACGTACAACATCGGTCAATACATGGATAAATAACAGTATCAGAGGTCCAAAATTCCATTACGTAACAGTCAATATGATACGTAATGGTCTTCTTCCTTCGGAACCCTGGTAGCGACGAAAAAATAGACCAAGGGAAATTGACGAAGAAAGCACAATACAAAAATTCACATATGTCAACAAGAAAGCTACTTTTACATTTTGTATCAAAGATTGATGTCTTCTTGAACGAGGCCATATGCAAGAGTTACAACGAAGCAGTTAATTAGTACACATTATATCCGCAAACAATCAATAAATCGCCGTAATAAATTAAGTAATCTTAGAAAATTTTAGTCACGATTCACGAACTGAGTTCGAGGATTCGTGGGCCTTTGAGTCCTATAATAAACAAGCTTCACACTCTCAACACTTACCAACATAACATATATTCGTTTTGTGCAAAATTCGCAATAAGAAGTCTTTCGGTCTTTTCAATTCTAACTAAAACACTAATAGGATCGTTCGTGTTTTCCGCTGTTATGTCATTCTGGATGAACTATTTGTGTAAAAGTTCTGTTTTTGGATAATCTCTTTATGATTTTTACACTCATTGACGAAGTCACATCAATGATCCTGTTAGTTTGGTAAGCTCCTTCTTGACAACAATGCTATACCTCTAAATATATACATACGTTTGAATTAGTTTATATGGGTTCGAAGGTAGAGAAAAGGGAGAAAGTCATGTTTGAATCCTACAAGATCGAATATTTCAAATCTTGAACCACCGGAGGATTTATCTAGTTGTTAAATTTATAGGGTCGGGAATCGTTGAGGTGCTGCCTGGGCACCCGGTTATAAAAACAAAGGAGAGAAAAGTGACTTTTGACATGCACCGGTTGCCGATAGCAAAACGGGATTCCCATGATTATGCACGAAAAGTAAACGGCAAAATCATGCAAATCAATTTCATTTACTCGTAGTTGATTTTCCTCAGAAGTATACAGATAACCGTCATTATCAAAACCCCTGAGTCATCAAGTACAAAAAAAAATATGTGTACTATCGACCAGTTCATACAAAACTTTGTCCCTTCTTTTGTTGTGCTTTCTTTGGTGACGATGAGATTGACTCTGAGATGAATATTGTGTTTATTACGTCGGATACCGAGTTGCTAAAAAAAAAAAAATGAAATATTCACAACACTCTAAAACGGCGCCATATGGTTACTAAAAAACAATCTCGATAATAGAAATAAATAATCAAATCTGCCCTCAACCCCGTGACCTCCCCTATAATTGACAAGATTTTAGCCATCCTGCAGTCACTGATTTTTGCCAAGAAACGGGAAAATTCATTTTGTTACTTCTACGACTTTATGTGTCGACGGCTTCACAAGATATAAATTTCTTTTGCCGATGAAAAAACCTTCGTTTGTCGATCGTTGCAGTAAACCCTTGGCTTGACCAAATTATGTACTGATTTTGTGTTTGCAGGGCATGGGGAACAATAAGTTTGACAGTGGCATTCGTTTGGCAGTTGTACACTCTGGGGCTGTTGGTTAAGCTTCATGAATCCACCGAAACTGGGATGCGTTATAGCAGATACCTCCAACTCTTCAGTGCCACTTTCGGTATGTCCATATCATCTCAGATTAATCCACAAAACTTGAACCTTGAAATTCCTTTCTCTGATTTAACAAAATTTTATACTATCAGTTTCCTAAATTGAACCAACCAAATTATGTTAAGTTCGAACAATGGATTTGTGGAGGAATTTCCAGATAAGAGGTTTGGGGCCGCGTAAGTGATTAGGGAATAGTAACCCATTTCACAGGAGGAAACTTTGCGCCCATCGACTATGCCTTTTGACCTGATCTTTGGCTTTGACTCACCATCTGTGGACGAACCTTGTGGAGGAACCCTTCTTATGCTGACATGATAATTGTTAACCCATTACTTCGTGCCCATCGACTATGCCTTTTGACCTGGTCTTTGGCCCTGACTCACCATCCGTGGACGAACCTTGTGGAGGCACCCTTGTTATACTGACATGATAATTGTTAGACAGATATTGAAGTTGTTGCCCTGTTAATGAATCGTACGCAAACAAGTCTACAGAAGGAGTTTAACTTCTTTAGCGTCATGTCAGAGTGCGAGTTCAAGTCACGAAAATCAACCTATGGAGAAAAAAATTGGGAAAAAGTTGCTCATCTAATGCCTACTCTTGTACTGACAGGTGACAAAATGGCAAACATTTTCGCCGCCTTCCCAATAATGTACCTATCCGGCGGAACTTGTGTTGCCCTAATCATAATTGGCGGTGGAACAATGAAAACCTTCTACCAAATAGCGTGCGGGCCAAGTTGCCACGGCGAGCCAATGCCGTTAACCACGGTGGAGTGGTACTTGGTTTTCACTTGCGCCGCCGTGCTTCTGTCTCAGCTGCCCAACTTGAACTCCATCGCTGGTGTGTCCCTCGTCGGTGCCATCACCGCCATCGGCTACTGCACGATAATGTGGATTGTTTCGGTCACAGAGGGCAGGCTCGATGGTGTGTCGTACGACCGAGTGAGACCGGTCTCCAATGTTGTTTGGATATTTGGCATTTTGAATTCGTATGGAATTATTGCTTTTGCTTTCAGAGGCCATAATCTTACCCTCGAAATTCAGGTACCATCAACCCTCCACTGGAAATTGCGAAGTTCTTTTATTCCAAAAAAACAAAGATTTTGTTTTTTATTTTTTTTTTCTCCTCGGCCAAAGAGGAGAATTTGTTGATAGTAGCTTTTGGTATGCAGGCAACAATGCCTTCAAGTGAGAAGCTTCCATCCCATGTGCCGATGTGGAGAGGGGTCCAAATTGCGTATGTGATTGTCGCAATGTGCTTATTTCCTCTTGCTATAGGAGGATATTGGGCTTATGGCCAGAAGGTATATATTTCTTCAACTCAGTTCCATTTTTCCTCATAACTATAACCCACAAATAAAGACCTAAACCAAGCTAAAAAAAAAATAATGGTGTCATCTTCCTTTCTTTCAGATACCAGAAAATGGTGGAATGTTGGCAGCAATTTACGTGTACCACGGTCGCGACACATCGCAAGCTGTTTTAGGATTAACGAGCTTGTTCATCATAGTAAACGCAGTGAGCTCCTTCCAGATCTACGCCATGCAAATGTTCGACGACATGGAGTCCAAGTTCACCAGCAGGATGAACAGGCCCTGCCCATGGTGGCTCCGGGCAATCTCCCGGGCCATGTTCGGGTACGGGTGCTTCTTCGTGGCCGTTGCGATTCCCTTCTTGGGTAGCCTTTCTGGGTTGATCGGTGGGGTTGCGTTGCCCGTGACGTTTTCATATCCGTGTTTCATGTGGCTTAAGATTAAGAAACCCAAGAAGCATAGTTTCGCGTGGTGGCTCAACTGGGGACTGGGAATCTCGGGCATGGTTTTGAGCGTTTTCGTGATTGCTGCTGGGGTTTATGTTGTGATTGACACTGGCATTAAAGTGAGCTTTTTCAAGCCGCAGTAAAGGATAGAGCCTGCGGGGGATATGGCAAGGAAGTATTTTACAGACATTGGCTCTGATTTGAATGGGTCTGATGAGCTGAAGGAAGTATTGTTAGATTTCCTTCATAGCTTTTGTGTTTATAGTTGCTTGCAACCATCAAATAATGCTCTTACCAATATACTCCATTTTATGTACTTGGACGTTCTTCTGTATCTGTTAACCATAGAAAAACAATGCATCATTTTGTGCACAGCGATAGTGCGGCACAGATCATGGTCGATCCAAAAAATATTTCTTCAAAGAGTCGTTAATTAAATTTAAAATATTTCTTCAAAGAGTACCGCAAAAAATCAGCTCAATCTGATACTTATAGGTGCTCGATCCAATCATCTAACTTTTCATTTAGATTTTAGGGTCCTGAAAAATTAAGTAATTAGATCGAGCACCTATAAGTATTAGAATGAGCTGATTTTCTCGAGAGGGCTTCAAAAAAAAAATTTACATTAAATGAACGACTCAAAACGTTTGTGTGAGACCTGGGTGGGTCCCACACCGTGATTTGTACACAAACGCTGTGCACAAAATCTGTATGGGTAGGCTACAGGTTTGATAATTGGGAGTGTTTGTAGTAGCTTAGATTATAGTAAAAGCCAGTTCTGTTGCCAAAGATGAAAGCAAAAAGCATCAAAATAGAGCTTTGGAATTAGTAGTTTTTTCCAGCTTCCTGAGGTGGTTTTCTCCCAGCAAGAGTTATTAGCAGAAGCCGCAACAAACTAGATGGGCACAATTCCTGATAAGTAAAAGGAGGCTAAACGTTTTAGTTTTATAAGCTGTAGCAAACACCCAACCATCGAAACCCTTGTTCCCCGGAAATAATATCCTGCAATATTTAGGAAGATTGAACTGCAGGGGTTCAGCAATGAAACATTCCGCATTCCAAACGTAATAGAAACAGAACAAATAGAAAGGTAGCCAAGCATACAACTATCTATCCTCTTTTGACCAAAAACATCCCAGGATGATCATCTGTAACTATCAGAACCACAAAGCAAAGCCAAAAAAAATGCTAAGCAACACCACTTGGGTCGTTTTGTGTTGAAGTAACCACATCAATTATACTATTTAATGAGTGAGCTTACTTTAGCTCAATACATATGTCAATAAACAAAAAGAGAGGATGGACCAAAAGCAATGGTCAAAATTTAACAAACTACAAAAGAAATCTGAGATCGCTTGGGAAAAAAGTTTATAGCTTGATATAGCTCTACATTGACAATGGAAGAAGCATCCTTCGTTTCTTTTTCCGGTCCAGTCTTACTTGCTTTGTAATTTTCATGCATAAAAGCAGCAGCAATGTGATGCAAACTAAGATAAACGCAATCTTCACGTGCCCGAAATATAACGAAACAGCTGAGAACACCAGGAAAGCTAAAATGATGAGCTCCCATAACACAAAGATGACAACGTCCACCCTGCACTCATGGAAAAGAAAAAAGCAAGACAGAAAAATGTCAGAGGTGGGTGCTATTCTTCAGCAATTCCCAAACCAAAGATTCTGCATGGACACCATACTGAAAACAAATTGCACTCTAGGGTGGAAAAGGCAGCAGTGGCAGTAGCAGGAAAAGCGAAAAGTAATCACCCTCAGCTATCAGTAATCAAAAGGTCTAAGTAATAACCAAGAAAGCTTTCAAACTGAATAAGCAAAGATTTTAAAGAAGAGGGGATGAAAAACATTCGTTGGGACTCAAGGCTCAGTTTGGTTTGGTTAGGGGATGACCAATATCAACAACTCAACCCATTAAGTCATGGCATGCTCTATTTTCCTCACTTCGATCACAAACACCTCACGCATCTCATGAAACATACCATTCATGGAAATGGAATACATTCCCATCTAAGAGCACTATTACACCTTCAGCAGCACTACAGGATTTCCATTATTTACATGGAAGTGGGATTGGGCAAAAGTAGGAAGGGTAGGGGTTGATGTTCTTGAGTCGTGTCTTAAATCGTCCTATGGGCCGTATTATTCGTCTCGAGCCACATTAGCATCTTGCAAACCAAATCAATTCTTGCTTTCGGTTGTGCCATTGATTTCCTCCTTCACTTTGTTATTGTACTTTGGGCCTTTTCTCCGCCGTTTTTATTGATGGCTTATCCAGCCCAATCCCACTTCGCCAAGGAATTTTACGAGCGAGAAAACTAAATTCGTTTTTTCCAACAATGATTAATAGTCGAGTGCTAATCCCCAATGAACCCCAGTACTGCAAAATATATCAGTAAAAATTAAAATCTAGAAACAAAAAAAAGAAATAAATGAGAGTTTTAATCCAATCACGAGAGAAGGACATGAAATTGGGCAGTCATCAGCTAAAGCCAATCAAAAAATTTCATTTTTGTTCTTTTCTCTCCATTTCTCACCAAATGCTCAATTCAAACGAGTGATTTGGCTAGAAACCATAACCCTTTCTTTTCTTTTCTGTTCTTATGAAATCCCTCAATCCAACCCAAGACAATATTTCTTCAACGGAAAGCATTCTTCTGACCCAATTAGCACAGTTTGGTAGTTCAGTTCCTTACCGTTTCCTGATTTATGCTTTGGCATGTTAAAGACCTATACTTTAGTTATATACAATTTCTTGTTTTGTGGTTTGGCATGTCTAAGACCTATGAGCAGAAAGCACGGCAGTAAACTCTATCAACAAACGCACAACCTAACTGATTCAATCGGATCAAATAATTGTCTCAAAGATCACAAAACAATCAATGCAACAAATATTAACACGAAACCCTAAATAAACAAGTTAAACGAAAATTGGGGGATTAAAAAAAAAAATCCCCAATTTACGAAACAATTAAAGGGCGATTAAAGAGTGGGTACCGTGAAAAATGGAGATTAGAAGTGGATGAAAAGACAGAGAAAGATGTCCAGTCGTACTTCGATCGAATCTGGTACTCTCTCAGCTGTTCCGCCAGATTGGATCGAGTTATCATCTCTCTCTCCCTCTCCCTCTCCCTCTCTCTCTCTCCCCTTGAATCTTACGTATATCTCCGGAGCTCAGAAGACATGTACGATTTCAATGCTTCGACGAAGAAGAAGCCGAAATTTGAAATCTGACGGAGAAAAAGGGAGGAGAGGAGAAGGAACAAAAGCATCAACGTTCTCTTTGTTCTTTTTCGCCCGGGAAATCTCACTTCGCCCCCCTCAAAATATCGCGTGCGGACGAATGCTCGCGAGGAGTTTGGTTCGTTTTAGTTCTAATTGGGTGGTATAAACTAGTAAATCCAAACCATAGTGATTATTTATTTTTTTCTTTCCAAATATATAAAAGTAAGATGTCCGGGCCATTAGGTTAGCTTTCGTGCAGTTCAATTAATTATTAAAATCAATTACACTATTTACTAATTGGAATCCCACTTAAAGTCAAAGAAAATTTCCGTTTGAACTATCCTCCTTCTTGGTCAATCCATTGTACCCAGTCCCGTGGAAGATTTCGAGCGTCAACAGATCTGGTCAACCCCTTAGGGGCATTGGATTTATTTCATTTTAAAGTCCAAAAGCAATACAGATTCCATCAAATGATACACAAGAAAGAATCAAAACTACCAAAACTTCGACACAGATACCTCCTGCAAGCAGGACTGATGAAACGCTTAGATTAGGAACCAATCTAGGTCTAGGTATTAGAGAAACACAACCGAGCACCCAGCTTAAATCCGAGAAAGCGCATATGAAATCTGGATGGTTTTATGGTTGTGATACCAGCACTTGCCGGTGGACGGACGAACGGTGCACCCACGACTACTGAAAAAACATGACCGAGAAACCCAAAACAAACAAAACAACTAAAAAACTGAAAAACCAGCTACAAAGAAGCCCAGAACAACACTGGGTTACCACATTTTTCACTCTCCATGCAATAGTAAAAAATGATTCGCAACTACTTATCTCATTCTTTACCTCAACTAAATCAAACACATTACAAGTAGTCATGTATCACTTTTTTTTTTTTTGGATAACTCGGAGTTTGGGTCAATTTACGCGCATCTCGACTAATTTTATACCACGTAAAATCTCATGTGTTATCCGAATGGCCCACATCTCCCCTTTATTCAATTTTTCTTTTCGTTTATTAGTTTTGGGTCAAATAAATTTTTTTCACAACAATCGAGTTTCGATCATGATTTTATACTTCTTCCGTCTCAAAATATTTGTCCGGTCCGTAAACAGAGTCTAAAAATAATACAATTTTTGCAAGAAAAATTTAAAAATTTTTTAACAACTTACTAGATATTAATGAGTTTTTTTACTTGTTTGATTCGTCCTTTTTTTTCTTCATCTGTCAGAACATCTCCAATGTTAGCATCAAAAAGTTAAAAATTACTTGGTTGTAAAACATGACTCACCCCTCTCTAATGGTGAGTTCTAAAATAGAATCAAAGAATCCTAAATGTTAACTAATAATTTTTCCTCCACCTTAGCAAAACCTAACTTGCAACTCAATGATCGTGATCACACAGGCGAACCTCAACCCCCCTCCGGCGAATGATCTCTCTCTCTCTCAACCCACTGCTGTGATTCCGGTGAGAGGGGTTTCAGTCGCTGTGGGGAGGTGAATTCCACTTTACTCCTTGTGAACGGTGTGGGGGCGCGTCGAGTCTGGAGAGGTTTCTGCCGAGCGTGAGGAGGTTGCTGCCGAGCTTGACACCTGCAAACCGAAGGGGGGTTCCTCCGGGTAGAGCCTCCGACGAGCTAGTTAGTACCCGAGGAAGATAAAACGAAACGTAAAGCAGATAATGTAAGC
Organism: Rhododendron molle; assembly: GCA_025413875.1. Lineage (NCBI taxonomy): Eukaryota > Viridiplantae > Streptophyta > Magnoliopsida > Ericales > Ericaceae > Rhododendron > Rhododendron molle. The sequence goes on from CM046393.1 coordinate 4,014,070, forward strand.
TGTTTATGTAAGAGAGGAGAGGAGAGAGGTGTACCTTAGGTGGGGGGGAGCCTTGTATTTATAGAGAAAAGGAGAGACTTAATGGCTAAGTCTCGGCTATTAATAGAAAGTTTACTATTAATGGAAGAAACGACTATTAATAGCAGGTTTCCATAAGTGGAGGGTTAGGTGGCGAGTAAAGGAAGCCTCCAGAAGCTTCTAGAATGTCATGACTTGTCGTGTCCGCATACCGAGCAATAGCAAGATATTCCGAGCAATAACAAGCATCCATATATTTTACCGAACGATAAACGATAAAGATGTTTGCCGAGCAGGTGGAGTAATCCGAGCAATACGAAGAACCGCCGAGTGATATAAAGATCTGCCGAACGATACTAAGGTTTGCCGAAGAAGGCTAAGTTTTGCCGAAGAAGAGCCAAGCGATAATATGAGCTCCCGAGTAACGATAAAACTGCCGAGCGATAATAAGACAAACGTTCGGCAATACTTGTGGGATAATACTTGTTTGAAATCGTTTTGCTGTAATGACACAACACCTTATGGTTCTTCCGAGATATGATGGTACCCCTTTTGGATTTTATAAACTGAGGGATATTTCGGCCCACTACAGTCGCGATCCTGGTGAGGCTGATGAGTTTCTCTCCTCTTCGATCTCACTCCAATCTCTGGTATAACTAGAAGAAAGGCGATTCTAGCATGTTTTGGTTAGTCCGGCAAATGTTTTGCAGAACCTGGCAAGATTTGAGAATTTTGGCAACCTTTCCGGCGAACTAAGGTAGCTCTGGTCATCCATTTTCTGGTACAAGCAGAAGGGTTTGATGTTGTCTCAATTATAGCTCTAGTTAATATTTCCGTTTGAAATTTTTTTTTTTTTTTTTATAGCTCTAGTCATTTGGGAATGGAAATATGCATCTCCAAATCCACCAAATGCATTTTCTAACCACCCCCCCGCCCCCCTTTCTTTTTATTATCACCATTGGAGCCTTGATTTCTGCATTTGAAAATGGAAAAATAATTATCTATCCCTCCATTGGACTTGCTTTGAATTCGGTTACCTTAAATATGAACAGTAAAGCAGCTCGTGCTTTGGAGTATATATTTTTGTTTGATGATTATTGATGATACTACATGATATCGATGATATTCCGGATATTACGATTTGTAGGCACTGGTGTCACTTTTATTCTCTGGAACTTCTAACTTACACAATGAACACCTACATAGTTTTTTTTTTTGATTGAATGGTTATTGTTATTTTCTCTCAATCCATGCTAGCGTTTTTCTATCGTACCGAGCGATTCTGTTCTGTCTACAAATAACATTGTTACACGCGCGTACTTGAACGCCAGTAGGTGTTCGATTGAATTGGAAGGATCGTAGAAGTCGATATTTATGCATGACGACCCTTCGTAAATTTTATTCGTTAGTAGTATTATTCGTAATTCTCAAACTAAATATAAATAAGATGCATGACTGTACGTACCACCATGCCGTGTGACATGCATGTCATTTCCGTTTCTATTCTTTTCCTTTCATTCAATCGCATGCCAGTTTAATTGAACTGTTAAGGATCTCATTAATCAAAGTCCATTAAATTCCACTCGTAACTCCACTGACTCATCAGAAAACCATACAAAACCACCAAAACATGAGAGAGAGAGAGAGAGAGAGAGAGAGAGAGAGAGAGAGAGCGACTCCTAAGTCCTAATGGACCAACTAAAGCCAAGCCTAGCAAATTCATGCCCTCTCACCCCTCTAACATTTCTGGAAAGAGCTGCAATCGCGTACGGTGAGATCCCTTCAATCATCTATAATGCCACCACATACACGTGGTCTCAGACCCACCGTCGATGTCAGCAATTGGCCTCCTCCATCCAATCACTCGGCATCGGGAGGGGCCATGTGGTATCCGTGGTGGCTCCCAACACCCCCGCCATGTACGAGCTTCATTTTGCCGTCCCGATGACCGGTGCGATCCTTAACACCATCAATACCCGCCTCGACGCCCGTATGATCTCTGTGCTCCTCCAACACAGCGAATCAAAGCTCGTATTCGTCGATAAACAATTCCAATCCAACGTCATCCAAGCCATCAAACGGTTCCCTCCCGAATCCCAATCCCCTACCCTCGTCCTCATCGCAGATAATGAGGTGTCAATCTCATCCAACCCATCATCATCGACTACACTAGACTTCACTCAAAATTACGAAGATCTGGTTGAGAAAGGAGATCCGGAGTTCAAGTGGGTGCGTCCCGAAAGTGAGCAGGACCCAATGACATTAAACTACACATCAGGAACGACATCGTCTCCGAAAGGCGTGGTTCACTCCCACCGTTCGATTTTCATCATCACGATCAACTCCCTAATCGACTGGTCCGTACCGAAACATCCCGTATACCTGTGGACCCTACCGATGTTCCACTCCAACGGCTGGAGCTTCTCGTGGGGCATGGCAGCCGTAGGTGGGACCAACATCTGCCTCCGCAAATTCGACGTACCATTTGTCTATCACTCTATTCGCGCCCATAGCGTGACCCACATGTGCGGTGCACCCGTGATCCTCAACATGCTGTCGAAGTCAAACTCCCCCACGCACCGGTTAAAAACCCCAGTCCACTTCCTCACTGGCGGAGCGCCGCCACCCACCGCGGTGCTCCTCCGCGTCGAATCCTTGGGCTTCGTGGTGAGTCACGGATACGGGTTCACCGAAGCAGCCGGGGTGGTGGTTTCGTGCGCGTGGAAACCGAGCTGGGACAGATTAAACGCGGAAGAAAGGGCGAGGTTGAAGAGTAGACAAGGGGTGAGGACAATCGGAGTCACTGAACTAGACGTAGTTGATACGGAGTCGGGGAAAAGCGTGAACCGGGACGGAGCGACCGTGGGGGAGGTGGTTCTGAGGGGAGGGTCGATGATGCTGGGTTATTGGAAAGATCCAGCGGGAACTTCGGAATGCATCAAATCTAACGGGTGGCTGTACACAGGAGACGTGGGAGTTATTTATCCGGACGGGTATTTGGAAATTAGAGACAGGTTGAAGGATGTTATAGTGAGCGGCGGGGAGAATGTGTGCAGCCTGGAGGTGGAGAGGGTTTTGCATGGGAACGAGGCGGTGGAGGAGGCGGCGGTGGTGGCGCGGCCGGACGAGTTTTGGGGTGAGACGGTTTGTGCGTTTTTGAGTTTGAAGGGTGGGGTACCGGGGTTGGAGGAGAGGGATGTGGTGGAGTTTTGTAGGGAGAGGTTGCCGCATTATATGGTGCCGAAGACGGTGGTGTTTATGGATGATCTGCCGAAGACGTCCACCGGGAAAATTCAGAAGGTTGCGCTCAGAGAGATTGCCAAGAGTTTGGGCTCGTTACCATCCAGGGCAAGGTAAATGTGCAAATCGTAGTGCAACGAGTTTGAAGAAAGGAAACTTTTTTTTTTTTTTTTTTGGCTCGGCAAAAGCCATTATTGTTAAATGTTACTACTAATTGATCAAGAAAGATGTAGCAGGTTGAACTGTTGAAGGAAATTAATATAGTGATTTATGGTTTGAAATTAGTTTAGTATTTGGTCGGAGGTAGAAATTGCGTAGAAATAGTAACAACTTTATTGATAGGAATTAAAAAAAAGAAATATATATATAGTCACCAAGAAGAAGTAGCAACGTCCTTAATCAAAGAATTAGAAAGTTCCAAAGGAGGGAAACATTTCCAGGTATAGACACCAAGACCGCTATTACCTCCCCTAACTAAAGAACGGCTCATCTCATTTACACTCCAATGCACAAAAGAAAACTACTCCGTACATTGATCAAACATACACTTCGGCATAAATTCGGTGGAATCCATGCAATAAAGAAATTACAAAGAAAAAAAAAATAAAACCTCCCAAAACATCACAAACTATCTTACTCAGTCACCGGCAAAACTACTGCGAACACGACCATAAACAACAGATCTCTGACGATCTCGAGGCGCTGACCAGAACCACAATTGCGTAGGTCGACCCCACCGGCGACCACGCATTGAAGACTATGGAGGAGGAGTGGTGGAGGGGATCGATGTTAAGTTCACACCCCTTATAAATGAATCAAAATTTTGAAATATGTATATTCAAAATTTGTTAAATCTACGGACAAAGTTTGAATAATCTATTATTCAAACAGTAACACACTCGACCATAACAGTTGCATTGTCACGGGCTGATATTGAAAGGTTCAAAATCATTGCAAAGGATCTGTTTCAAGTCCATTTGTGTCACTGTGAGCAGCATGGGGCGAGCACCCAATCTATCGAGCTGGCCGGGCTGGGTTTCTCGTTTTAAGCGTGTCTTCGATGAAAGATCGGGATTGGCCCATGACCCACACCCATAATTATTATGTGTACGATCCACGTGCATGCGATGAATTATGATTGAATTATTGTGTATCTAGATTTATTGTAAATAAAACAATACCAACCGACTAATGTACACAAGTGGGCCAGGTTAGAAACACCTATGGAAAATGGACAAATAGTGTGAACGGGAAAAAAGCCTCACACGAGACTCACCTTAAGTCACAATTCATGTGCATAAGTAAGAGTGGGAGCTGTAACACACAAATTTGAGTTCTGCAATAAAGACAGCGAAAAAAGATGCACAAAATAATAATCTTATTGATTTAAAAGAAATGGATACAATTCTCAAATAAATGTTCTTTTAACAAAGAAAAGACTAAAATTCTCTGATTCGATCTCTGGAGTTGATAACGTTCTAACGGCTTGAATGCTTGTTGTTGAATCGCACCAATGGTAACTTTCTTCAAATCTTCAAGTTGAGAAAATTGAAGAATAAAGTTTGAAGAAAGCTTGATCTTGAGAGAACTACGAAAAAATCCTTCAAACAAAAAGAGATTGAACTTGAAGTCCTCTAAGGGTTTTGATTTGTTCAATGATTTGAGTTGTGGAGTGATTTGATTTGATAGACTTGAGAGGAAATCAACACATTGTTTTGGTGCTTGGTGATTTTTTGCAAGGTGTTAGATGAATGTTTGAGAGTTCTGGTTGAATGTCAAGCAAAAGTTCTCTTCTCTTCTTTATATGAGCGAGCCTCTATTTATAAGACCAAGGAGAGAAGAGCCAAGTATGGCAAGATCTTAAAATAAGATCTTTGATTGACTTGATTTGATTGATTTCATTTTATTTCCTATGTAAGAAGATTTGTACTTCTTTTAAGGAAATGATTTTAATTTAAAAGAGAAATAATATATTTATTATTTGACTCTTTTTTTTTTTTTTAGGAGTTATTTGAAGTGGACCTGTACCTTTGGGCTTGTATAATTCCTTAACCCATTTGGCTAATCAACCTAGCACAACTCTTTGATCCGTTAGGCTAATTAAGTTAGCTCAATTTATTTTGGTCTTAATTGCATCTCAAATGGATTAAGCCATAGAAATTTGCCCGGCCTAATATTTATTTGAGCGCTTTGATCAATTTTGGCTTTAATTAATCAAGATTACTTATTTATCTTAATTAACTGGATGGCTATTAAATCATGCAGAAATTTTAGTGTGAACAGGAGCGCGTGCATGAAAACGTCTTCGAAACATGTCCGAACGTATTAAAATTCATGAGAATTATGATTAAAAGTGCGAGCAAAATGCAAGAATTTAGAACAGAAGCGTACAAAATTTTGAAGAATTGGCCTTGTTTGTTTTTGGGTCTCAAAATTTCTGGGTACTATCTCCAGTAATTTTTTTTTATCTATCTCACTCCACTCATTTTTCTCAAAAATCTCCTTCAAAATGTAAACCGAACAAGACGTTCAATAGTCCAAAGAGTACCACGTGACGTGTCCGCGTGATGCTCCCAACCAATCACATAGCGGAAAATTTTACAGGTGACACATAATCATTCTCTTTTGTTAGGTGTTTGGGAAAAAGGATTGACACGCTTACGTAGGACATGTCACGTGGTATTCCGAGACTATTGAAGAATTTTCTTAAGTTGTAGATCCCGACAACCACTCCCCGCTCGCATTCCCCGCCACACTTTCGGTCGTCCAACGCATTCTGCACCGACTTTTCCCATTGTCCAAAGCCAGGCCGACTCATTGGGGTCCCACATGGACCGACTTTCGTAATTAATCCACGTGTCCGGATTCCATTCGCCGTTATACGCAAGTTATGACAGCGGTGGGTCTCTCTGCTTTTCCACTTTATCTTCTTTGACTCGTGAAACCCCTCGACGCTTTACTTCCCGGCAACCACACACTCGCTCCTATCCCTCGACGCTTTACTTTTTCGGAAACTGATTTTCGCGCTCCACTTATTATTGATGACGTTAATTTGATGTTAAAAATGAAGTGCCGTCAGTGAAAAATAGAGCGCAAATATCAAAACCCTAGTAAAATTAAATAATAATTCACACTCACAACAAGAAGTTTCCGATTTTGTGGTCGCGGAAAATCATGGAAATGATTTTTTGAAAAAGTTGTAAATTTCGAAAACAGTTCATATAAACATATTTTGAGAATCTAAAGGCGTGATTGCAGTGACTGTGGATGCAGATTTTGAGATTTTACCTTCAAGACTCAACTTTAAATTTTAGGTTTCGGATTTTGGTAGAAGTTGATAAAGATGATTGTTACAGCTACGAGATTATAAGAATTTCATTCTTTTTTTAAAAGAATTTGTGTTACAGAATTTGAAAAGCTACCCAAACCTAATTTTGAAATTTTAAAAATTTCTTTCATTTTTCAGGTTCTCAAAATCTATATAGATTCTAAAAATCAGTTTTGTAGTAGAATTTTTGACAAACAATTTAAACTGAATTTTAAAAGTTAGAAAATGAAAATCTGACCAAATAATTTTTCGCAAACGCCCATTCTGACTCCGAGGCTATTCACATTTTCATGGACTTCGGGTTGGTGCTGTACAGTGAGGTGTGCAGACCTCCGAGCTGTCAAATTGTGCATCCGACGGCTCGGATCTCATCTCGGCAATCAACGATCCAGAGCTGTTCATTATTGAAATCATATATGAGCCGTCGGATGCACGATCCGACGGGTCGAAGGTGCCCACAACATAATTCTGCGCACATCACTGTACAACACCATCCCCTAATTCCTTTTTTCATTTTTACATACTCGAAATCGTTCAAAAAAATTTACCACATTAATTCACATATATCAAGAGATTCTACACATAACTGTGTCATTACATCAGAAGATTTCATATGTATCTGTATCCATATCTGTATCGATACGTTTCCCACGTAGCTACAAAAGACGATTATAATAAATATTTATGTCGGTTGCATTATTTCATTAAAAATGATTCCATAAGTATCTGTGTCAGGGGTTTGGGAACGTGGCTAGTATTTTTTCTTGTAAAAAATATGTGTGCGCGAGAGATATTATTCGGCAGAGAAGAGAATGGGGAAAAGGATTACCACTGGCTTCTTGAAAATACCATGGTATTGTATCCGTCAGTTACCTAACCTAATGAAACCTTTTCCATTTAACTTTAATCAATAAAGTCAAAAGAGCATTACGCCGAATTGGGGATGGTATTATGAAATGGTGTACGCAGAATCAATCATATTGTGATTGTGCACCTTTGAGTTGTCGAATTGTGCATCCGACGGCTCGGATTTTATATCGACAATGAACGGCTCTCGATCGTTAATTGCCGAGATGAGATTTGCGGCTCGAAGGTGCACTGCACTGCACAAACCCGAAGTCCCATTACCGGTACGTTTTTGTGAGGTCCATTTCAAGTCCTACAAAAATACAGAAAAATGTCAATAAATTTTAAAAATAATATATTTTTTGTAAAAAAAACTAGTTTCAACGGATATCAATAATTTTTGGATTCGTAGAAGCGAAAATACGCATTTGAGCAGTTTCCTCTCAACGAATCCAGAAATAATATTTTTCGATATTTTTTAATGCTGATTTTTTACAGGGTCCAATCAAAATATTATTTTAAAATTTATAGATATTTTTGTGTATTTTTTGCGGAATCCAGAATAGGCCATAAAAAAATATAATAGATGGTATAGTGATTTGGTTCGGTGTATGTACCATATCTCTTGCTTAATCGTGTCCACTACGCGTGCTATTTTTTTGTCCTATAAAAAGCACCCCGCACCCCTCACTACACTCACAAATCATATCACGAGCCTTTCGCATTCGATCCCACTTTCCATTTTGAGACTTCACTTTACTCTGCTTTCATTGGTTTGAATTCCTTTAATTTCTTCTGTTTTGATAATTTGATCGGAAATGGCCGAGCAACACGACGACCACCGCCACCACCACCACGTCGAGGGGAAGAGCGGAGAGTGCGGGAGCGGGGTAAAAACCGAAGAGGTGCCGGTTGAGACCACGGATCGGGGGTTGTTTGATTTCATGGCGGTGAAGCAGAAAGAGGAGTGTTGCGAAGAGATCAAGACGACTCATCACGTGGAGCCGGAGGACGAGGTGATCGGGGCGGAGTTCGAGAAGTTACACGTGTCTGAGCCCAAGGTGGAGGAGCACAAAGATCAGGAAGAGAAGAAAGGGAGTCTGTTGGAAAAGTTCCACCGTTCCGATAGCGCTAGCTCAAGCTCCGTAAGTATTATTTGTTCCTAAGTATAATTATTTGCACATACGTATTGGTTTGGTCCTATTTTTTTGCCTGCTTTACGGTTGCTGTGAATCTTGTGATCTCTACTTGATTTCTGTGATCACAGATCCGCTACTACTACTATTTAAAACCTTGATAGCGGCCTTCTGAATACAAAACTTGGTCGATATGGTGAGATTTTGATGAAGCTAACGAGTGTGCGATTGTTTGAAATTTTGCAGTCGAGCGACGAGGAGGAGGGAGAAGAGAAGAAGAAGGAGAAGAAGAAAAAGAAGGAATTGAAGGAGAAGAAGGAGAAGGAAGAGAAGCACGAGGAGGACACGAGTGTCCCGATCGAGAAGTGCGAAGAGGAGGCAGTGGCTCAGCCAGAGGAGAAGAAGGGATTCCTTGACAAGATCAAGGAGAAATTACCAGGGCAGCACAAGAAGACCGAAGAGGCCGCCGTTGCTCCCCCTCCGGTCGTGATTGAGTGTTACGCCGCTGAAGAGAGCAGTCCGGCTGGTCATGAGGCAGATCAGCCCAAGGAGAAGAAGGGGTTCTTGGAGAAGATCAAAGAGAAGATTCCTGGGTACCACCCCAAGAGTCCGACCAGTAGCCCTTCTGAAGAAGAAAAGGAAAAGGAAAAAGATTAAGAAGAAAAAGAGACAAATTACTACATATGAATTGCGTTTTGCATCTTGTTGCTTGTGGTGATTCAAAATGGGTTTTTGTTTTTCTTGTTTGCATTTGGTTTGATCTGATGAAAGTTGCTATGTGTAAGTGCTTCTATGTTTTGATTTTATTGGGGTTGATTTTGAGTTCTTGGATGGGGTGGGTGGGTATCTTGTCTTTTGATTTGGTTTGTGGCATATTTGCACAGTTTTAATAGAAAATTGGTGACTTTCCCTTTTGTAATTTTACGTAATTCCTAGCTTGTTGCTTTTCAATCGAATCAAATTTGCTTTATGGTACACAAGCTTCTTTTGTTTTTTTTAGGAAAGAAAAGACTTAGATGGAGGAAAATGAATGGTGCTAATGCTTGATGAGCAAAGCTACCCACACAATTCAATAAAATTTCAATCAAGATTTTTTTTTTAAATGACATTCTTAATTGTAGTAATTTGTAATCCGATTTTGAATCTCTCTTTTTTCGGATCTAGTTCCTCCTCATGTTCAAACAGTAAGATGTGTGTGGGGTTCACAACCTTGTGAGAGAGTGTGTGTGAGTATTTGTATGTTTAAGTTGGCTTGTTTCCGGCCACTTGCCAGACTTTCCTTTCACATTCTAAGGAGGTGTTCCGCTTTTTCCAAAAGTTAACTTTTGAAAAAAAAATGTAATTTTAAAGCTCAAATATAATGAAAATAAAAAATAATTTTTTAATTTTTTTTGCATCGTTTAAAAGATCTCGATGAGATCTATCAAACAAGATCCATATTGGTAGGAAAATTATTTGCGTAAACACATAATTTTTGAGCTTGAAATTACCTTCCTTTTTCAAAAGTTTTTTCTAGAAAGCGGAACACCTCCTACTTCTAATCCTATCCAACTTCTGCTTCATCACTTTACACATCACATTACAACCCTACTATAAACACGCGCGCGCACACTCTTTCTACTCGATCCGAGCTCCGTTTGTTTGGAGCGATGGGTTTAGTTGGAGTTGGGTATAGTCTTTGTACTGAGTCTCCTCCTATTTGGTTTCTTGTTCCCTTGTTTAGGGATAGAGTTTCGAGACCAGATCCCCTGTCCGAGTGAAATCCGGACAAGGGCCTGTCCCAGTGCTCCGAACCGTTGATCTCGCAAATCAACGGCTAAGATCTGGCGAACACTTTCTGGTCCAAAACGACGTTTTGGCTCGGCAGATCTCAACCGTTAATTTGCGAGATCAACGGCTCGGAGCACTGGGACAGGCCCCTGTCCGGATTTCACTCGGACAAGGAATCCTCGGTGTAGAGTTTCCTCTTGATGTATTATTTCTTAGATCTGTAATATCATCTGTTATCGTTGTGGCAAAAAAAAAAAAAGACGACCATTAGTTTCAACAAGAAGATCTACCCTATCAAGGGAACCGATTGTTGAGCTCAGTCCAGCAAGTGGCCGAAAACTAGCCAATGCACTGCTGCAGTTTACTCCTTAACTACCAATAAGCTTAAAAAATAAATAGTTTATTTTACATTTTCAAACTAAAAAATAATGTAAATAAAAAATAATTTTTCAATTTTTTTTTTTGCATCGTATAAAAGATCTCATCGAGATCTTTCAAATAAGATCCATATTGCATATTTTTAGATTTCAATAAAAGAATAATTTTTGAATTTAAAATTGCCTTCTTTTTGAATTTTTTCACTTCTGGGGGGAGAGGGAGTGAAACAATCAACTTATTCGAAGACTCGTCGAGTCCTTTGAATCTTCGAATGGAAGGAGCATCTCATGTAACGGGCATGTATTTTCCTTCTCTCACAAAACCGTGGAGAAGAGGGAATATATACCCGTTACATAGAAAACTTCCACCTTCCTATGTATCATGAAGATAAGTCCAATCAAACAGAGATTTTTTCTGTCTATCAATTGAGGGCTGCTTTTCCCCTGACGCCCCCCGGCCCCACCTTCATTTTTCCGGAATACCCCGCCTCTCTCTCTCTCTCTTCTTTCTTTCTTTCACAATTTGCTTCTTTCTTTTTTTTTTTTTTTTCCCTTTTCTTTCTTTCCGGTTAAATTTTTTTTTCTTTTTTTTCTCTTTAATAATAAGTTCAAGTCTAATTCTAGACTTTGTAAAGTAATTGAGAGAAAAAAAGTATTTCAATTGATCATATTTATCCGACTGTTTTATTTTTTTATCCTTTATAGATTAAAAAATATAATTACAAAAATAAGTGTTTCAATTTTCAATAGTGATTCAATCTATTTGAACCAATGCAAAGATATTATTTTTCTGATCATTTCATCCTAAATGGTTGTAATAAATTTTTGGCTCCAAGGCCTTTCAATGGACACCCTAAGAGAGTCCTGAAACTAAATAATGAGTCTTAGGGTGCTCGTTGAAAGGCCTTAAAGCAAAAAAATTTATTAAGATTACAATTAGTGTTCCTGAACTAATTACGAAATGTATTTTGCAAACGACATACTAATCCAGAATACAAATGTTATATTCTTACGGTAAAAGAAAATGCGTCGGTTTACCGAAAGTGAAAGTGGCTATTGAACGAAATGACTTCTTACGGTAGTTTTGAAAGAGAAAGAAAAGACCTTTTTTTTTTCTCTCGAAACTAAAGAGGTTGGAAAATTGGAAAAACTATATTTTTGTGGTAGTTTAAAACCGTATAAAGAAGTTGGAAAATTAAGTGTTCCAAAATTCAATCCGTTTGAACGGGTGGAAAGATTTTAGTTTTCTGATCATGTTATTCTGAATAGTCATATTTAAATTTTGACTGTAGGGCTCTCGTTGATTAACCCTAAGAAAGTCGTAGAATCAAATATTTCTTAGGGTTAATCAACGAGAGAAAATTTATTACTCCGACTTATGTCAACCCGTTCAAACAGATTGAATTTTGAAACACTTAATTTTCTAACTTCTTTATACGGTTTAAACTATCACAAAAATAGTTTTTCTATTTTTCATTATTTCACCATCAATTCTAACTGCAAAGTATTCGCCTATCAATTCTAAATGCAAAGTATCTATGGGCCAATAATAAATGTTGAATATCAGTTCTGGATTACGCTCTAATCGCTTTCCATACCTATTAGTGGGAATCATTTATCCACTAGTTCATTCGTACCAGCTTCAAGTCTTATCACAGTAGGGCCATGGACAGCTGGTTAAATGTCAGTGTCATAAAGGGACCCGGGACTTGCCGTGATCAAAGTCTGTACAAGTTTATAGTGACCAGTGAGCATTCTCAGGCCCCGTTTGATAAATGGATTGGAGGTTGGGATTGGATTATGAAGGTGATGGTATTAGTAATACCTTGTTTGGTAACCAAAAATGGTTCGGACTAGTAGTCCGATGGGATTAATTGAGGGGGTATTAGGGGGTATTGTTAATACCCCGTGGGACTTGGTATTACGGGGTATTAATAATCCAATCCCAACTCGTTCACATTATCAATCCATTTTCATTACCAATTTCTTCTAACAATCCAATCCCATCATCTAATCCCATCTCAAACAAACATGATATTAATAATCCCATCATCTAATCCCATCCCAAACAAACATACTCATTATCAATCCCATCTCCTTACGAATCCCAATCCTAATCCCATCTCCTTACGAATCCCATCCATCTATCACTGTTATCAAACGGGGCCTCAGTGTCTATCTCGGCGATCAAACTGTTTCAAAGAAGAGTATTTTTTTGGAAATCGATTTTCACACTCCATTCTTTATTGGTGGCGCTCCAATTTTAACGTGAAATTACTAGTAATTTCATAAATAAAGCGGAGCGCGAATATCAATTTTCTATTTTTTTCCATGAAATAATTCTTTTTAATCGGAACCGTTGAAAATACTTTTGGATGGCTGAAATTGCTCACTACAATCCTTTAGTGACTTTGACATCTGATTTTCAAAAAAAAAAACATTTACGCTACAAGGTTGGACTAGGGGGATTCTGTAGGGCATGGCGCCCCACAGGGCCCTTGTAGTGCAGTTTCGGGCCGTCCATCTCAGCAATGGACGGCTCAGATCAATAGTAGCTCAAATTAAATCCAAAACGTTAGTGCCAAAATGGACAGCTAGATCTACCACCATACACGCCCTGCAATGCAACCCACACTACAGGATTTCACATTCCGTTAGACAACAAACATTGACATCTGACTTTGAAAAAAAAAATCATAAAATTTATGTTAGAAGGTGTGGATAATGTATCTTTACGTTTGTGTGTTATTTGAAGCAGTTTCCGCGGATTACATTTTTCCTTCGGGTAAGTTAAACTTTATTGTATCAGTAGCATAGAAACAAAGAGAACCAAGTCCACTAGCACCTGGGGTGGTAGCCAAATGGCAATGGGTTATTCCCATTGAATTTGGCTCTCATCTGGTTAGGGGTTCGTAGCATGCCGACGCTTCCTCGCTCCCGTTCAAATCCTATGATTCGCCTATTGCCTTCTTCGGCCTTGGGTGGGATAGTGCGCACCTATATGTATAGGTCCGGATCTCCTTCGAGGCCCTGTCGCGAGTTTGGAGTCTCTATGATCACGCATAGAGAATAATTGCTACGCGTGGTCACCTCTTTCTCCACCCTTTAATCGACCAAAAAAGAGAGAGAACTAAGTCGACTGGGAGCCATCATCCCTACCCTACAACACCTAACTACTGACAACAACAAACAACAAAACCCCACACCCATCTACAAAGCAAAAGGCAAACGACAGAAAACAAAACAACAGAAGCAAGCCAGTGCTGTTAATACCACTGCACCACTAACCGAAAGAGCCCCAAAACAACTATGAAGTTAAAATGAAAGGGCTGTAACAAAAAATATATATGAAAGGGACAGATTCCACGGAGCACACAAAGGCTGATTCTTGACACAGTTCTTGGCCCTCCTACATGAATTCAAACAAGCTCTTAAATATCAGCAATCAACATAGTAAGGACAGAGGAAGCATCCCTCTGAGGTCAGAAGATCCCGGAAAATTCTGGCATTTCTTTCAAGCCATAGCCACACATGGTACAAAGAAGCAGCAATAGCCAAGCCAATAGTGCTTATCAAAAAAGAAGAAGCAGCAATAGCAAGTTTATAGACTGAATGCATCATTCCGTTCATATGTTGACTATCCCAGATGACCTCATGACCAACCTTGTTGGACTTCTAAGAATTCCACACCTTCTCACCGGGTCCCCTGAATGTGAGAAGAAACGAAAACCGAAAAAACAGATGACCATGGCTCTCTGTACCAGGTCCACAGAGCACACTAACACAGTCAGTAACCAAACCTCAACTATTTGGTGAATTACATTGCTTCAATGTATTAGGACATACACCGTTAAGAAAAATCTGGCCGAGTGAAACCATTTAGAGCATCTCCAACCCAATTCTTCAACTTAAAGAATCAATATACTAATGTTTTCTATTCAAAAATTGAGTTCGAAGAATTGCACTATTCACTCTCACTCCAACCCAACTAATAATTTTGACAAGTCCTTTTTTCTCACCAAGGTGTTATGCAGTAGTAGCACTATAGCACTGTGAAACTTAGAATGAGTCATACTTGGATGTGTCAAGGGCATTGTTATGGCGTTTTTTTTTGAGCTGTATGCGAATTGATCTAGGCACATTTAGGCCTTTAGGTGTTCTGGCATTTTGCCCTTGGATGGTAGGGCGTTGCCCTCTTCAGGTGTTTGTCCAACCTTTGGTTGGATCCCCCTCGCCTCTCCCCCACTTGATGTACCCTATCAAGTTTCCTAATAAACATTTTGCCATTACAGGAAAAAAAAAAAAGAAAAAAAGAAAAAGAAAAAGAAAAAGAAAAAGAAAAAGGGGGCAGATGTGTTAAAACAAGATCCAAACAAATATTAACATTTTCCCTTGCAAACAGGAAAGAATTCGGGCATGTAGAACAATTCAAAGAACCCCAAATTGAGTTTCCCCCTTACAGCAAACAATCCGAAGCTAATCAGAGAAGAAAGATGCATATCACAACCCTTTTCTCTGGCAACAGCAAAACTTTGGAATTGAGTCCAATATTAGGTTGTCATCTAAATTGTAAGCCACAGATTAGGAAACATACCATCCAACTTTTACTTGTCAAACTCCCAGATGACACCACCATCCTCTGCATTGAAAAACTGTAGTTAGAAAAAATGCCTATCAACAACTCAGAAGTCTGCAACCACAGAACATGGCAGTATGAAGATTCATCAAACAAAAAAATCTTGACTAGCTTGCACAAGAACATAAGGTCCCTACTTTCCCTTCCCCCTTTTGTGATCACCAATAGCATAAGAAATCGTTGATGGATAATAATTATGCCCCTATTGATGCTATATAACTATCATTTATAGCTTTCAATCATAATAATCAACATTCCTCATTCATGAAAACAGCCTTTCGTCTGCTGTTATAGTAAGCAGCAAATTGTAACTCGTACTCGATGCTAGTAACATTTATGGATGATCATTTTCTATAAACACTTCTTGTTGACATCACTTATAAACCTTATATCAATGTTCCACATGAGCAACACGTCCAGTGTTCCAGGACTACTAGAGAAGGGCTATACATTTATATGTCCTTCCACAGATGCGTTACTACCATCAGACACCAGACCGCCAAGCGTGGTAATGGCCAACCAACATTTACTCAGCTCTCTAGAGTCAAATTTAACTCAGCTATTTGATTCAGATGGGTATCTTGTGATTATAGGACGAAAACAGATGTCTTGGGGTCGAATAAAAAACTTAAACCACTAATAATTTGTTGGAATGGAGGGTAATAGGGAGTACCTTTGACCTTCTTCTTTATCCAGACCTCCAACAGCATCCCAGCACCAATCCCACCAGCAATCCATGCCCCGTAAAAGGCAATGGCAGAGGGTATCGATCTCCGAGGAAGAAAATAGCACTCTGGAATTTGCCTAATCTTTCGTGGCAACCGTTTCTTTATCACTGGGCCAGTGCTGGGCTCATTTTGCACATCAGAACTACCCATATTTTTCCAGTCCATTGCTTTAAATGGATCTTTAGGCTCTTCAGTAGCCATAAGAGAAAACTAGATCCTTCAAAGACTTAATTCTGCAACAGAGTAAAACATTGTGTTTGAGATGGAAGAATCATCATATGTATGGGAAGAAGAGCCAAAAAAATGACAGTGATGATCAAACCTAAAACTTGAGACACAGAAATGCACGTCCGCGTGCTAAAACACGGATGGGCAAACATAAATACAAAAAGAGATTTAAGCAAAACATTCAGCTTTTGAGGTGAGATTGATTGGCATAAGAAACCATACACGAAATGCACTTAGGCTGCTGACTTGTGACACGTGAGCATTCAGTTCATACTACTAGGTCCCGAATAAACTACAAAGGAAAGTACTCTAGACATAATAATGATAGCAGCTAGCACATAAGAAATCTCAAGACAGGGTCTCTCGTGTCATTGTAAATGAAATCTCGATACCCAATGTCTTTAAAAACAGGTTTAGGTACTACGAGTGAGCAGAAGACCATTGCATAAACCTAACTTCTTCATGCCAGAGCCAAATTTCAGTTATTCCCAGCCAATCATTCATGGCCCACTAATGCATTCTGACCCAAATAAAATAGGTCCACAACACAGGCTCCCTTTATACTCTCTCTATTTTGATTTATGTAAGACCATCATTTAGAAAAATGCCATCAATTGGACCTTCAAAGTTCGACGAAAATTTAAATTCCGGGTGAAGTTTGCACTTTTTATTCCAATGGCTGAGACATGTAAAATTATCATCTTTTCCTGCAAATTCGACAACTTACGGGAATGATCAAAAAGATAATAATAATACTCAATTAAACCCAACTTAGAACTAGCAATATATGGTATTGGAGCTTCTATCTGTCAATATTTTGTGCTTGACATAAGGAAAACTGGAAGTTCAGGCCGAAAAGCAATCTCTCACAAAACCCAGTGCTCACAACCCAAGTCACATACTGCGCGTTTGTGAGAAGAAGCACGAGCATGAAAGAGTCTTTCAAAATCATTCCAAACACAATTTGGAACTAGAAATATATGGTATTGGAGTGGGTTCGATCGGTCCTACCGAAGGATCATGTTGCTCAGCTCGCAACAACTCGCACAGTAGTAGGTAAACAAATACTTACTTGACAAAGCCTAATTAACTCAATTTAAACAGGTAAAGTAGCAGAAAATTTCATGATCCGTGGGTGATAGAAACATCGTTCTTAGCCTCCCTTCTTCAAAAATGATTGTTGTTGCAGATTAATAGGTGCAAAAACAGTATCAAGGGATCAAGACAAATTCCAGTGACCATGAAATCCCCGTATGAACACAATTGTTTTTCATGTGCGATATTGGCAAAGAAGAATGAAAGCTATACAAATTACAAAATCAACATCAGCTGACTGGTTGTGAAATATTAGGGCTGAAAAGAATGGAAGATTAGAACTTAGACCTGTTTATGCAATTGCAGTTAGACCAGCCCCATCACTTCCTCTGCTCTGCCGAACAATCTCTCTCTCTCTCTCTCTCTCTCTCGCGCTCGCTCGCGAAGTGAATTT
This sequence comes from Rhododendron molle, assembly GCA_025413875.1. Lineage (NCBI taxonomy): Eukaryota > Viridiplantae > Streptophyta > Magnoliopsida > Ericales > Ericaceae > Rhododendron > Rhododendron molle. The sequence continues at coordinate 4,031,866 of CM046393.1, forward strand.
TGTTCCATAATAAGATGGGTATAATTCAACGTGGCAAGTCTATTTTCATAAAAACAAACTCATCTTGATCATCCCCGATTATGTCCTAATTTGAGTTCGATTGCCGTGATCATTACCATGGTTTATTTCCTTGACAAGATCTACAACTTGAAAAGTTCCGATCAAGAAATAAGTCAGGAATGAGTTCACAATTTATCAATTACCCGCTGGAATCGCCATTGTGAGCAACCTCGCACATGTATGGGTTTAATCCAATGTGGTCAATTCCATTTTCATAAAAAAAAACTCACTCCAATCATCCCCGATAATATATTAATCGGTGTTCGATCACCGTGATCATTATCAAGGTTTATCTTCTTGACAAGATCTAAATAAATCAGGAACGAGTTCACAATTTATCAATTACCCGCCGTTTGAGGTTTTGAAACACTTCAGAGGTTCAACTTGCGAAGTCTCTATGAACCCCGAGCGCCGTCGTTTTTTAAAACCCCCGTGTTGGAAATGCGATGTCACAGTAAAATTGGTCTAGTGTGGCCAAATCTATTTTTATAAAAATAACGTCACTTTGATCCCCTCCAATTACGTACTCCTATAAATTGGAGTTTGATTGTTATGATCTATATAAAATGGAATGTCTTTGTCGATGAGTTCTGCGTTTTAAACAGTTGAGATTAAGAAATAAACCTGGATTGAGTTCACAATTGACGAATTAAACGTTGCTTCCCAAATAACGGGAGCTTTGCATAATTGTGACTTTGTTTTGAACAACCTCGCATCTTTGAAATGCGAATTCTTAGTGAAATTGACCGACGTCATTTTGCTGACATCCTGTGTTGAAGAGGCAAGGTCTCAGTAAAACCCGGCCAACATCGTTCTACCGTCGCCATGTGCCTGAAAAGCCTTTCCCGGCGTGGGTTTTGAGCTTGTTTTCTGGACTGAAAAGGTGGGTTTTGGAACTTGACATATGAAGCTGCTTTTGGAAGAAATTTCAAGAACTTGTTTTTTGACTTTGCTCTCTCTCTCTCTCTCTCTCTCTCTCTCTCCACAATACAGTTATTACCGTCACTAAAATGTCATTTTACAAACGGACATCAATTTTCATCGGAATGATTCTTCGTGGGTGCTTGGATTTCTTTTTTGCAATTTTTTTTTTGTATTATTGCCTCTCTTTATCACCAAGAACAATCGTTTTTCCATTCTCTTTTTTTATTTTTTTTGGAAACACGTTAGAAATACATTGATGAATAAGATGATTACAACATACCGTGTTTAACTAATACAACCGTTACAAAAACCTATTACATACAAGGAGACAAATAACACATCTTAATCAAATGAAGGAATCAAGTCCGCGATAAATTAATCCGACGGTCAGGTGTCAAAGCCGTGCATGCTATTTTCCATTCTTTATATTAGGAGTATCTCGAGTGTTTTCATAAGTTTCTGTGCATGTGTTCGATTCTCTCTGTTCCAGGAGGTTGGTTTTCCTTCACATCAAACTCGCCAGCCGCCATGTTAACAATTCCATTCATTCGGCGCAGGAAAACTTGTTGATCGTGGATTAGCTTGTTCTGCGCCGCTGGCAGCTTAAGTGTTATGATCGATGAGAAGTTTCGTTCCAGCTAAGAAACAAACCTTGAACGCTTAACTTTCTGTAGTATGGATGGCATAAGAGACACGACAGTGCAAGGTAGAAACTCTTTGACTTTTGTGAGAATTTTACAGAGTTCACAACAATGGCTGGCTGGCGACTTAGGGAGGCAGTCAAAGAGACCTAGGGTATTCGACAATGAAACCCACAGTGTAACAGCTAGGATTACAAATACTTACAGTACGTAGCAACTTTCGAGGGATACAAGCAAGTAGCAACAACCATACGAGGTACAAACAAATTCCCTTGTACCACATCAAACACAACAAATTCCCTTGTTTATTGTTTGCATCAGAACATCCATTTCCGCCGAGAAGACCTACAAAAGGAGACATAAATGTTAACCCAGAGTTCAATAAATCTTAGAATCAACCATGTCCTCAGAAGATAAATGAAATTTGTGAGACTTGCACTGAGAATGAATGTTTCCCATTCATTAGAAGATAAATAGTAAGACAACGTTCTAACCTTGACAAAAGGACTCTCTACTTTGCGTTCATGGGGTTGGGAAAATTTTTCCTATACAAAATGCTGCGGGTTTTTAATTTTCTGTTTAGCACATAAATGGAACAAATCTACAATGATTAGCATCTATGGGCTTTGAGTAGAAAGATTGATACTCTATGGGTCAAGTCCACACACGTATATTATTAAGTCCAAGAGTTTGTGGTTCATGTCTCTACCTTGGAATTATTCTTGGACAATGAGAAAACTCTTCAAACTTGGATGTTGGGCTCAACCCCTGATCAAGTGTCATAGGCAACGGCAAAGATACTTTGTTATGGGAGGATAATAGGGATGTTTTGGGACCTCTATGCCAGAATTTTGGGGTAAACATGGTTAGGAATTTGGGCAGGGTCTATCAGCAAAAGTAGCATCTATATATGCAGATGACTCCTAGAACTAACCTAGCCTGAGGAATAGGCATATTCAGTAAATTGTGGATCGTACCCCTTCAGACTTTCTTCCTCAAGTGCAAGTGGGGTTCCTTCTGTTAAAAGTGCTTGGAATGCTACAAGGACTCCTCAAGACACAGTTCCTTGGTTCCATTTTGTGTGGAACAAAGGTAATGGGCCTAAATGGTCGTTCATTATTTGGCTATGTTGCTATTAGAAATTAGCCACTGGGGATAGACTTGTTACATGGGGCATGTCAATTGAAGATGGCTGTGTGTTGTGTGAACAGTCTCATGATCATCTATTTTTTTATTGTGCTTATTCGAAGAAATTTTGGACTTTGATTATGGACAGAGGCAATGTTCGGAGGAGACCTCTTCTCTGGCCAGAGGTACTGGAAATCTTGATAGAAAATCCAACTGCATCAAGATTCTAAAAGTCTGATTTGTAGAGTTACGTTTCAGCCACTTTTGCTTGCTGTGTAGTTCTCAGGTGTTTATCCTGGGTTTCGGATAGGTTTTGTACACAGACAGGTTTTGGTTGGTATAAAATGATTAGCATTCCAGGGGAAAAAAACACCTAAGAACTAACCTTCCAACATAATAAATTCAACAGACTGCTTCAACACTGTATGGCCCGCACACTTTATCAGCATATATCAAAGAAATCAACAAATTAGGAACTGCTATGGCAAAAGGAGAAAAAATTATCAAGAAAGGCCCATCACCCCTAGATCTCACCTCTGCTCAGCTCAAGCTCTTATCTGACCCCTCAGGTGACTCACCTCCTCCTGGCATAAAATTATGGTGGCATGAAAAGAGACATACCAAACCAAACCAAACCGAGCCTTATGTCCCAAGGGTCGGCTACATGAATCTTTTTTCTCCATTGAGCTCTGTCAAGGGCCACTTATTCACACAAACCTAATATACTCATATCTTTGCGCACCACAACATCTAATGTCAATTTCGGTCTACCTCTCCCCGTAGCATTGCTACCCAAAGCTATTCTATCCGCTCTCTTAACTACCACATCTTCTGGTCTACGGTGGATATGCCCAAACCACCTTAGCCTAGTTTCCCTAAAAAACGGCTCATTCAAAAGGGGAGATAGACCAAGTGGTGGCACACTTCAGAGTCCCAACCCCACATATGACCTATTGACAGTAGGCACATTTGCCATGGTAGAGATGCTACTGAGGAAAAGATGGGTTCCAACTCTAGATGATGAAGATTTCTACAACGCTTGGTTTATGGCTTAGCAACCCTTGAATGGGGAGTTCCGCAGGAGGCTAGCTCTGGGATTTATAGCTTAAGGCACTTTGGATCATCAATGAAAACAACTAAATCCCCCACAAAGTACTTTACTGGGCATCTAGTGCATTTGCAGTGTCTGAAGATAACAAACCAGTTGTGCCACGAATTACCTTATAGGCGAGACAAAACTAAGAGCAGCTTTATCATTACGCATGGTTTCAGGAGGTATATGCATTTGTAGATTTTAATACAATCAAGCAGCGGAAGTCATGTCTTTGTGGAGGTACAAAGAAGCACGTGTGCACAACAAAAAGATGAGATGGCACTAGGGAAGAAAATAGCACTCTGGAATTTGCCTAATCTTTCGTGGCAAACGTTTCTTTATCACTGGGCCACTGCTGGGCTCATTCTGCACATCAGAACTACCCATATTTTTCCAGTCCATTGCTTTAAATGGATCTTTAGGCTCTTCAGTAGCCATTAGAGAAAACTAGATCCTTCAAAGACTTAATTCTGCAACAGTGTAAAACATTGTGTTTAGGATGGAAGAATCATCATATGTATGGGAAGAAGAGCCAAGAAAATGACAGTGATGATCAAAACTCAAACTCGAGACACAGAAATGCACGTCCACGTGCTAAAACACGGACGGACAAACATAAATACAAAAAGAGATTTAAGCAAAACATTTAGCTTTTGAGGTGAGATTGATTGGCATAAGAAACCATACGCGAAATGAACTTAGGCTGCTAACTTGTGACTTGTGAGCATTCAGTTCATACTACTAGGTCCCGAATAAACTTCCAAGGAAAGTACTCTAGATATGATAACGACAGCAGATAGAACATAAGAAATCATTCATGGCCCACAAATGAATTCTGACCCAAATAAAATAGGTCCACAACATAGGCTCCTTTATACTCTCTCTAGTTTGATTTATGTAAGACAGTCATTTAGAAAAATTCCATCAATTGGACCTTCAAACTTCAACGAAAATTTAAATTCCGGGTCAACTTAGCACTTTTTATACCGATGGCTGAGACATGTAAAATTATCATCTTTTCCTGCAAATTCAACAACCTAGGGAATGATCAAAAAGAGTAGGACGCAATTAAACACAATTAAGAACTAGCAATATATGGTATTGGAGCTTCAATATGTCAATATTTTGTGCTCAACAAAAGGAAAACTGGAAGTTCAGGCTGAAAAGCAAGCTTTTGCAATCTCTAGCAAAACCCAGTGCTCACAACCCAAGTCACATACTGCGCGTGCGCGAGCAGAAGCACAAGAATGAAAGCGTCTTTCAAAATCATTCCAAACTATAACAATACACACGAGCATAGAGCAGGTTCGATCGGTCCTACCGAAGGATCGTGCAAAGCCCGCAACAACTCGTACAGTGTTAAATAATTAACTCAAATGAAACAGGCAATGTAGCAGAAAATTTCATGATCCGTGGGTGATAGAAACATCGTTCTTAGCGTCCCTTCTTCAAAAATGATTGTTGTTGCAGATTAATAGGTGCAAAAACAGCATCAAGGGATCAAGACAAATTCCAGCGACCATGAAATCCCCGTATGAACACAATTGTTTTTCATGTGCGATATTGGCAAAGAAGAACGAAAGCTATACATATTACAAAATCAATAACCATCAAGGGATCAAGACAAATTCCAGTGTCTGGTTGTGAGATATTAGGGCTAAAAGAATGGAAGATTAGAACTTAGACCTGTTTATACAATGGCAGTTAGGCCAGCCCCGTCACTTCCTCTGCTCTGCTGAACAATATCTCTCTCTCTCGCTCGCTCGCGAAGTGAATTTGTTCGATAATAAGATGGGTTTAATCCAATGTGGCCAAGTCTATTTTCATAAAAACAAACTCATCTTGATCATCCCCGATTACGTACTAATTTGTGTTCAATTGCCGTGATCATTACCATGGTTTATCTCCTTGACAAGATCTACAACTTGAAGAGTTCCGATCACGAAATAAGTCAAGAACGAGTTTATCAATTACCCGCTGGAATTGCCATTGTGGGTAACCTCGCATGTATGGGTTTAATCCAATGTGATCAAATCCATTTTCATAAAAAAAAAAAAAACTCACTCCGATCATCCCCGATTATGTATTAATCGGCTTTCGATCACCGTGATCATTATCAAGGTTTATCTTCTTGACAAGATCTATAAATTGAAGAGTTCCGATTAAGAAATAAATCAGGAACGAGTTCACAATTTATCAATTACCCACCGTTAGAGGTTTTGAAACACTTCAGAGGTTCGAAGTCTCTATAAACCCCGACCAACGTTGTTTTTTTAAACTCCCGTGTTGAAATGCGATGTAATTGTAGCATTGGATTTGATCGAGTGTGGCCATATCTATTTTAATAAAAATAAACTCACTTCGATAACCACCGATTACGTATAAATTGGTTTTGGATTGTTATGATCTTTGAAATGGTTTGTCTCCTCGACAAGTTAGGCGTTTCTAACAGTTGCGATCTAGAAAAAAAACCTGGATTGAGTTCACAATTGACGAATTACACGTTGCTTCCCCAATGAGCCAGAACAACCTCGCATGTTCAAGATGCGAAGCTTTTATGAAATGCGTCGTTTTGATGAGATTCCCGTGTGATGAGATGCAAGGTCTCAATAAAACCCGGCCGCCGTTGTTCTATTCGTCCCAACCAATTCAACCGTCCCACGTGCTGGAAAAGCCTTTTCGGCTTTGAAGGTAGTTGGGTTCTTCAGCTTTTGTCGAAAAAGCCTTTCCCGGCGTGAGTTTTGAGCTTATTTTCTGGACCTGAAAGGTGGATTTTGGAACTTAACATTTGAGGCTGTTTTTGGAAGGAATTTCAAGAACTTGTTGACTTTGCTCTCTCTCTCTCTCTCTCCATAACACAGTTATTTTTGTATCTTTTGTTGATCTCTAGGATGTAATGTTGAACTATGGAATGTAATAACGCTTTATTTATTTATGAAGCTCTTCTCTATTGTCACAAAAAAAAAAAAAGAAGAGAAAAAAAAAAGCCGTCAATTTTCCATTGAATGATTTTTGGTGCATGCTTGGATTTCTTTTTCTTTTTTGTAATTTTTTCGTATTATATCGCCTCTGTTTATCACCAAGAACTATCGTTTTTACTTTCTTTGTATTAGGAGTATCTCGAGTGTTTCCGTAAGTATCTCGAGTGTTGATTATCTGGTGAATTTTCTTTGCATGTGTTCGATTCTCTGTGTTCCAGGAGGTTGGTTTTCCTTCACATCAAACTTACTAGCCGCCATGTTAACAACTCCATTTAGTTCGGCTTAGGAAAACTTGCGGATTAGCTTGTTCTGCGCCGCTAGCAGCTTAAGTGTTATGATCGATGAGAAGTTTCGTTCCAGCTAAGATATAAAACTTGAATGCTTAAACTTTCCGTGGTATGGATGGAATAAGAGACACGACAGTGCAAGGTAAAAACACTTCGACTTTAGTGAGAATTTTACAGAGTTCACAACAATGGCTGGCCGGTGATTTAGGAGGCAGTCAAAGAGAGACACTTACACCTGAAGGAAATAGGGGGGTATTCAACAATGAAACCCACATTGTAATAACTGGAATTACAAATACTTACAGTACGTAGCAACTTTCGAGGAATACAAGCAACAACCATATGAGGTAAAAACAAATTCCCTTGAACCAAATCAAACACAACAAATTCCCTTGGTTATTGTTTGCATCACAACATCCATTTCCGCCGAGAAGACCTACAAAAGGAGACATAAGTGTTAACCAGGAGTTCAATAAATCTTAGAATCAACCATGTCCTAAGAAGATAAATGAAATATGTGAGACTTGCACTGAGAATGAATGTTTCCCATTCATTAGAAGATAAACAGTAAGACATCCTTACATTGACAAAAAGGAGTAAAGGACTTAAATGGAATGCATTGACATCCTTACCCGCAGCACTAAGCGTTCATGGGGTTGGGAATATTTTTCTTATACCAAATGCTGCGGGTGTTTAATTTTCCGTTTTTGCACTTAAATGGAATAAATCTACAATGATTAGCATCTATGGGCTTTGAGTAGAAAAATTGATACTCTATGGGTCAAGTGGATACACATGTATATTATTAAGTCCAAGAGTTTGTGGTTCATATCTCTACCTCAGCATTATTCTTGGACAATGAGAAAACTCTTCAAACTTAGATGTTGGGCTCAACTCCTGATCAAATGTCATAGGCAACGTCAAAGATACTTTGTTATGGGAGGATAATAGGGATGTTTTGGGCCCTCTATGCCAGAATTTTGGGGTAAACATGGTTAGGAATTTGGGCAGGGTCTATCAGCAAAAGTTGCATCTATATATGCAGATGACTCCTGGAACTAACCTAGGCTGAGGAATAGGCATATTCAGTAAATTGTGGATCGTAACCCTTCAGACTTTCTTCCTCAAGTGCAGGTTCCTGACACAGCTATTTGGCTGCCAAGTGCAAGTGGGGTTCACTCTGTTAAAAGTGCTTGGAATGCTACAAGGACTCCTCAAGACACAGTACCTTGGTTCCATATTGTGTGGAACAAAGGTAATGGGCCTAAATGGTCGTTCATTATTTGGCTATGTTGCTATCAGAAATTAGCCACTAGGGATTGACTCGTTACATGGGGCATGCCAATTGAAGATGGCTGTGTGTTGTGTGAGCAAGCTAGGGAGTCTCATGATCGCCTATTTTTTTAGTGTGCTTATTCAAAGAAAATTTGGACTTTGATTATGGACAGAGGCAATGTTCAGAGGAGACCTCTTTTCTGGCCAGAGGAACTGGAAATCTTGATAGAAAATCCTTGGATTCCACTATTCTCAGACGGGCTTGCTGCTGTTATTAAAGGAAAAGCCCAGGACTTCAGTACTGTTATCAGCTGCATCAGTGGTGAGATGAGGAATGGAATTTGTACATGGAAGAAGATAGGCAATAGCTATAGGAACTGGTCTTTATGTTTAGCTTGCAATATCCCTACTAAGATTCTACAAGTCTGATTTGTAGAGTTACGTTTTAGCCGCTTTTGCTTGCTGTGTAGGTGTTTATCCTGGGTTTTGGATAGGTTTTGTGCACAGACAGACGTATGTGGTGGTTTTGCTTGGTATAAAATGAATAGCATACCAGGAAAAAAAAACCCTAAGAACTAACCTTCCAACATAATAAACTCTACAGACTGCTTCAACACTATATGGTCCGCACAGATTATCAGCATATATCAACGAAATCAACAAATTAGGAACTGCTATGGCAAAAGGAGAAATTTTTTTTAAGAAAGGCCCAGCACCCCCAGATCTCACCTCTGCTCAGCTCAAGCTCTTATCTGACCCCTCAGGTGACTCACCTCCTCCTGGCATAAAATTTTGGTGACATGAAAAGAGACATAACTGTAGCCAAAAGCGGCTCATTCAAAAGGGGAGATAGACCAAGTGGCACACTTAGGAGTCCCAACCCCACATATGACCTTTTGACAGTAGGCACATTTGCCGTGGTAGAGATGCTATAGGGGAAAAGATGGGTTCCAGCTCTAGATGACGAAGATTTCTCCAACGCTAGCTTTTATTAGCAACCCTTGAAAATGGGAAGTTCCACAGGAGGCTAGCTCTGGGATTTATAGCTTAAGGCACTTTGGATCATCAAAGGAAACAACTAAATCCCCCACAAAGTACTTTACTGGGCATCTACTGCATTCACAGTGTCTTAAGATAACAAACCAGTTGTGCCATGAATTTCCTTCTAGTCGAAGCAAAAATAAGAGCAGCTTTATCATTACATATGTTTTCAGGAGGTATATGCATTTGTAGACTTTAATGCAATCAAGCAGTGGTAATCATGTCTTTTTGGAGGTACAAAGAAGCACGAGTGCACGACAAAAAGATGAGATGGCACTAGGGAAGGTGTAAACTGAACGCAATACACCACTAGAGAAACTTACTCATCGGTTCATCCAAATAACGCATCGAAGAGACTTCCCTTCAATTAGTAAATCAAAAGCTTTGTTGATGTCTTCAAAGCTCACCTCATGTGTAACAAATTCATCCAGCTGCAGTTCCTGAAAGCGCAAACAAGAGTAAGGGTTGAGTAATGAGGCGAAAAGTTAAAAAATACAGGATGACTGAACCCTTTATGTTTCCAACTCCTACCTGAGAACTGCTTAGCATATGAATTGACAATAACATGCCTCTTAATGGAAAGTAACAAAAATCAGCTCATTTAAAGCATCAAGCATTTCTAAATGAGCTTTGATACATAAAAAGTTGCCAAATTAAATTACCTTGTCCATGTAACGTTTAATAAGGATGGGAATATCAGATTTTGGTTTGAGACCTCCAAAGAGGGATCCAGTGAGTGTCTTCCCAGTGTGAAGTACCTCGAAAGAACTAAAGTTCAACTGTGCGCCTGGCTTGTCCACTCCCACTACAATTGTCTTTCCCCAACCCTGAAATTGCATTAGGAAAGAAATTTATCTTGAAATGTCATCTGATGCCCCAAAAAGTTCTAAGGTTTGGAATGTTGCTACCAGAAATATCTTATAGGTTTTTCAGAAACCAAAAGATTTATTCAGGAAAGAAGTCAATTAAGGTCAAAAAATAGGTGATAGACCAAATGTTTCACAAGTGATGGTAAAGAAATTTCTGATGGAACATAAAGGAATTCTCTCAAGTTACAAAACCCTTAGCTGAGAGAAGCTGTTGAATATCGGTCTTGCTTCCACCACAATTTCCCCTATTTTCAACCCAATCAACTTGTGTGTACATGTATGCGTGTGTGTGTGGGTGGTGGGTGTGAAGAAAGACAGAGAGAGACACCTTTCGGCAGCAAGCAAATGCTTCGTGCACCAAGGATGCCATACCGACACATTCAAAGCAATAGTCTGCCCCTCCACCAGTAATATCCATTATCACCTGCTTAATGTAAGAGAAGACAAAATCTGTACTATTAACACCTAGTTTTTAACCTTCATCCCATGCTTAGTTCATAGTGGGGGGAAAGAAGAGTGACATTAGTGACTCAGAGAAACAATATGCCATATATAGTATCAACCCGAACCACCTCCTTCCAAAAGCGTCATTGTGGGCTGTAGTAAATTCTGACATAATAAATACTCATGAAAGCACCTTTTGGGCTCCAACGCCGTCCATTTTGTAACTTGCCGAACCACAACACTAGTATGTTTTGTAACTTTTAAAGGGGTAAATCCTGCTCCTCACCTTGCTATATCTGAATAGCAGGAAATGTTATTGTCTTATAATCTCATACATGAAACCTGTGAAGGTAAATTAGTTTTTTACTATTCAACTTCTAGCTATTACGTGAGGTGAAATATCAAGATCCAGTTGAGGCAACAATTTCAAACCATGACAAGCATGTCTCTCAATGCACACAAAAGTAGAAATTGAGAATACGGAAAATCTTTACTCCCACAACAAGTACTTGGGTGAACAAGTGTACCTCGCTCACAGACTTGTCCTTGCAACTTGCAGGGTTCACAAAATCAGTTACTCCAAATTTTTTCCCTGGTTGACAAAGAAAAGAACAACGTTCTTGAAATCCATGCCAAGAAAACTAAACACGACATAACAAGTATGTGTTCCTCAGGAAAGGCATACTTTGTTTTCCATTAGGATGATTCCGAGGGTTCCCTAATAACACAAGTGAAGCAACCAAAAACAGAAACTATGAAATTACCTATTTCAAACTTATCAGAGTTAACATCCACACCGATTATTCTAGATGCCCCACAAAGTCTTGCTCCTTCTGCGACCTTCAATACATCATAACAAGCATGATTTTTACTTGGAAACCATGTTTTTCTTTCTCATTTTCTGGTAAGGTCAACAACTGCATATGTCATCTTCTATGTGAAATAAAGAAAATAGGGGAATGATAGAAGGAAGAAGAAACAGAAGAATACTCTTATGCTATTTGGTGTTAATCATACCGCTAGTCCAATTGCTCCCAGGCCAAATATAGCAACGCTGGACCTTGCTTCCACATTTGCTGTTCTCCAAGCAGCTCCTACCCCTGAAAACCCATATTGCACTTAATTATGTATTTTACTTCGCTTGGGATCCAGGGCAATAATTTTTTCAAGAGCAAATGCTTTTAGGAAACAGCTTTGCTGCAAACTTGGCTCACAGTGAAATTTTTTCTGAACATAGACATCTCAGTTTATGCAAGTCAGTGAATTACTTTTCAGCAGAACTATGATGAGTAAAGCCGAAGAAGATAAGAACGTATATCTCAAAAACTTAGGCATATGTATGTGTTGTTCTTAAAAGCTGTGGTGGAATGTAGAGGGGTTCATTTCCTCCAGAAAAAAAGTCGTGGGACTGGAAGCTAGATGCCAGGCCATGAGGCCGGTCTGAAGCAGATCCCTTTTTTTTTCCCTTTTCGATACTTCATGTCCCTCTTTGCGATGGGAGGTGCATCTCGATTTTGTTCTTTTCTTTAAACTGCTTTAAGTCTCCTTTTAATAATGGTCAAGCGTTAATTAACCCAGTTACTCACACTGGGTACAAAGATTCATTAACTTGGTAAAGTAGTTTCTACATCTTGGAAAACTATGTTGCAGCAACCTCAAATTGGAAAACACGTCAGACACCCGAAAATCCTGCCTGCCAAAAGTGGACTCCCCCTATTATTTCCAGTCAGCACATAAGACAAAGTGATCTCATAACAAGCTAAAACAAAAAAAAGGGACTTAACCATTGAACATGTATTGGCCATATTTTGAACTGTAACAAATGCAGCCACTTTCTAAACAAGAAAAATGCAAACATATTTACCTGTTGAAACTCCGCAACTGAGGAGGCATGCCTTGTTGGGCGGGATTGCAGGGTCAATCTTTACTACATGAGCAATGTCTACCACCGTGTACTCACTAAAACTTGACACATATATGAAATGGTATAATGTCTCCCCTTTAAGATCAGTGAACCTGCTTGTCTTATCTCTGTGCGTCCAAGGAGAGACCTCGAAAGGAAGCTTAGAACATAGGTTGCTCTTAGTGGATTTGCAATCAACACATTCTCCACAATCTGGCAAAAAGATTGGGATGACAGTATCTCCCTCCGTCACCCCGTCTACATCCTCCCCAATGCTCTCCACAACTCTTAAAGCACGTAAAAACCAAATAGTTAAAAACACTGGTCAATGAGACAGGATCAAAGTAGGCTAAAATGCTTTAGATCATGAAATGACAAAAAGAAAGAAGTGGAGAGGATGGAACTAGATGATAGCACCAATGAACAATCGAGATATAATCGCCAAATAGTCCAGGGCAATTAAACAAATTCAGGGCCACAATTCCAAGTTTCCAACCCTTTATTTTCCATCGGATAAGAGACCCCAGCCCCTATTTTCATTGAATAGTTTCTTTGGTGTTTATGATAAGTTACTTCTCTTTCTTGTCCTATTTTGGTAACAGGAATGGTGCAAGAGTTGTGAAATAAAACATTAACCTCACAACGTAAGATTTCCATCATCTTTCAACATGCTTAAGACGAAGATGCCTTAATCCACATTTTCACAAGTCCTTGGTCAGGGTATTATTATGAATCAAGGATCAATAGGTAATTATAGGGGCAGGTAATGAAGTAAAGTTACATTGCTGCCACCTCTCATGAAATGGTAAGTTTCAGCAGGGTGGCATCATGGCAAATTGGCAATTGATGTCATGTAAAGACATGAGCTCAATATGGCTAGTGATCCGCAGCTTGACAACGCAAAGACGATGCAGATCATTCAACCGACAAGAATCTCTTGAGTTAGGAATGAATATCGTAATCATGGACACACCAAATGAATTGAGAACAAAAATAGTCAATTGTCAAACATTTAATGTGAAAATTCTTCTACAACAATTAAAAACAAACTACAACCAACAAAAATAAGAAAATAATAGTATATACAGCGATGAAAGAAATTGCTTCGCCAAAAATTATTGCTATAAATCAAATTGTCCACGCCCAGTTGAGTTTCATGATCTCGTGACTACAAAAATTAGAAAAAAAGAAAAAGAAAAGAAGACATAAGCTGTAAATTATTAAGATAGTTCAAAATTGATATTTGATGCTATGTGTTGTGGTTTATGGTGATGCTAAACGTTGTCATGCGCAAAACATCAAAGCTTCAGATGGTTCGGATTATCAAACAGTTCGTTTGTCACGATTCATTATCAATCTCTGGTTAGAACTCAACTTTCTGCACCTCTTGACTAAACGAAAAAGAATTTCTGAAATCAACAAGAATAAAATGAAGTAAGAAACACAGCCTACACAAGCATCCGATGATAAGGAATTACAGAGAGTATTACAGTTACCCGATGGCTTCGTGGCCGAGAATTCTTGGGAAATAACCAGGAGGATCCTTCAAAAAACACGAAACCACAGCAAAAAGTTTACCAACTAGACAAATAAATCTTCAATAATACTTTCGTGACCGCATTTCGGGTGCCATGTAATAGGTCAGAAAGTTCCCCATTTTGTCATGTGGTGGAGCACAATTTACCAATGCATAAATGACATTCGTTCCCCCGATGGCATTGCTTCTTCAGTAAAATCCACTCACGCCAAATTGCCAATTCAGTGAAATGTGGTGATTATTTATTTTATTACCTTGAGTTTCCAGAAAGTGATGTCGCTGTGACAGAGAGAGGTGCAGATAACTCGTATGCGAACCTCGTGAGCCTCGGGTGGGGCCACGATCACCTCCTCTATCACCAGCGGCTCCCCTGCTTTCCGAGCAACCGCAGCTGCAATTTTCGTTCGGAAAATTCTAAAACCTCAAACATTTTACGCAAACAAATACACAACATACTCATATGGGTGTGTAAATTATTTGTGGTCGTAGCTAGAATGATTGATTTTCATTCAGTAGAAAGAAATATGCAAAATCCGCTCTTAAATAGTTACGTGAAACGGGATTCGGATACCCATGTACCTCTGCATCGGATGGGCTTCCCCGCTGTCTTTGCTGACTCTCTTCCCTCCATTGCAGAACTAGTAGCGCGCGCGCGCTCTCTCTCTCTCTCTCTCTGGTATATATTGTCAAACTAGTTTCAGAGTAGGTGGGGAGCTTTGATCTAATTACCCCTTGAAGGCTGTAGCACTATCGGCTACTGCTACTACTTAAAAGTCTTTCAGAAACAAGTCAATTCCGGAGAAATAAAAGCACAGACGAAAATTCTAATTGTAAAGAAGATTCGCATGGAATTAGGCAAGGAAAATTGCATTTGGCCTCATTTCGAAATCTATAAAAATTTAAAAAAATATTCATAAAATTTTGAATATTATTTTATGGTACTTATCGATATTCGTTGGAGCTGATTTTTTATAGGGCTCCATAAAATAATATTAAAAAATTTATGAATATTTTTCTAGATTTTTTGGGACTCGAAATAGATCCAAACGCGTTTTTCCTTGTGTGATTTCCTGTAAATCTTTCTTGCTACGCAAGGGTCGCAATCAAAAATCCAGCAACAACCGGTGGGATCATCTGTCCCCACACCATTATGCATACTGACACCAGAAATACATTATGCATGCTGACACCGGAAATACCTGTTCATCCGTTGTGCTTTGTTTGTCCACTTTTTAACTTTTACGTGTTTCAAAATATTTGTCCATTTGACTTTTATTTGAATCAAATTTTCATTTTTACCATTTTTTTAGTGGAATAAAGTAATTTTTTTTAAAAAAAGTTGAGGATAAATGTAAAAAATTGTAACTTATTTAAGTGCAATCATTATGTTCCATAAAAAAAAAAAATTAGACTTTCGAGATTCAACAAACACATTGAGACAAATAAGGGGAAAAAAAAGGGTGGGAAGTGAGAGTGGGAGTGGGTGGAGTGGGAGATATTGACAGCTACCCCGTGAAAAATGACAATAAATTTCCTCGTCGTTTTAATGTTCTTTTCGGCAATACCCAGCCAGCCAGTGCGCAGATGTAGACGTAGAATTTGTATTTTGTAGGGGATTGAATTACGTGTATTTTTATGTTGATTATGAAATAATATAGTTTACAACTACATATTGCTATTCGCGAGGTCAGAAGAAGATACGATATTGCGTTTGCGTGCAACGCCACCGTTGAAAATTATACATGTAACCTAAAAAATGATTGATAATTTGAAATTTTTACCCCACAAATGCAGAAATAATTTTAAGAATTTTATTTTTTCACTAAAAGAACTTGCATGGGCTAATCCCATAGAATTTTTTTTAATTAACCTAAAAATCAATATAATACGACAAAAGTATTCAATGTTTTGGAGGGGCCCGGAAAAATCAATATAATACGACGGAAGTATTCAGAGTTTTGCAGGGGTCCGGACTCTCTTTGCACGGAGAAATTATTCCGTGCCCTTGGGGCAGGGACACGTGGCCGTGCCACAACACATCCGAGCCGTCCGTTCGGTACCCGGACGGCTCGGATTAAAATACCCTCTCTCCCCCTTTCTCTCTCTGGTTTCTCTCACTAAATCCGAGCCGTCCGGGTACCGAACGGACGGCTCGGATGTGTTGTGGCACGGCCACATGTTGCCCCTGGGGCAAGGAATAATTTCTCCTTTGCACCACTTGGGATTGCCCTGGCAACCAACAAAAGCTGGACCAAACACGTGTTAGAATTAGCAAAAAGTATTTTATATTGAAAAATTCACCTAATTATTTAATACCAATAAAATAAATAATATTAATATAGCTTGAAGCAAGCTATTTGCAACCATAAATTTTCTGAACGTAGTCTGTTATCATATACACATGAATTGTTTACCCTCGATTAAACAGACTACGTTCAGAAAATTTATAGTTACAAATAGCTCCCCCAATAGCTTTCCAAGTTATTGTCGCATCTTTTTTCTTTTTGGTGGCCGTGACTTATAACACATTTCTCCCTTGTGTGGATGCGCGCTAGTTGGCAGACATATATATATTAGTAGCAGTAAGCTTCCTACAAGGGTATCCGCACTCAATAAAGTGTGAACGTTTTATTTTCTGATCGAATTTTAAAAATTCGTGCCGCTCAATGCGATCATAACTTGATTTTAAAGATTCACACGAGAAATAAGCCAAAAAAGAAGAAGAAAGATTGGTACCATTAAAATCACGTTCTGAACACATTGAGCGATTTAAATTATCGAAATACGATAAAAAAAAAGGGAACGTCTGCACTTTAACACAGTGCAATCGCCTTTATAAGAAGGCTCGTGTATATATGAGACTGGAGCAAATTGTTTGCTTCACTATAAGCTTGGGATATCAGGTCCAGATATGAATAGGGATTACATTTACCCCGTTCCAAAATTTCTTTTTAAAAAATAAGTATTTATGTCATATTTTCAAACTCAAAAATAATGTAAATAAAAATTTATTTTTTTTAATTTTTTCGTAACGTATAAAAGATCTCGATAAGATCTCTATCAAATAAGATCCATATTGCTAAGACAATTATTTATGTAAACACATTATTTTTGAGTTTGAAATTGCCTTCTTAAAAAATAAGTATACTTATTTTCAATTCTGGAACTTCCTACAAGTATTTTCCTACTTTTAGGCCTAGTTCTACTAAGGAAAATTTGAACTAAAGATTATGTATTGTGAAAAATTTATCTGTCTCGTAAAACAAAAAATAATTACTTAAAAAAGAATAACGACGTCGAAATCATGAAAAGCTCCCGTTATTAGGGAAGCAACGTGTAATTCGTCAATTGTGAACTCAATCCAGGTTTATTTCTTGATCGAAACAATTAAAAACGTAGAACATGTAGAAGAGACAAACCATGTAAAAGATCATAACAATCGAATACCAATTTATACGTAATTGGAGATGATCATAGTGAATTTATATTTATCAAAATAGATATGGCCACACTGGATGTTATTGTGACCTCGCATCTCCAACGCGGGAGTTTGTCAAAACGACGCCGGTCGAAACTCATAGACACTTCGCAGTTTTAACATGAGAAGTTTCTCAAAACCTCAAACGACCAGTAATGGATAAATTGTGAACTCCTTCCTGACTTATTTCCTGATCGAAACTCTTCAATTTGTAGATCTTGTCAAGAACATAAATCATGGTAATGATAGCGGTAATCTAACATCGGTTGGTACATAATCAGGGATGATTGGAGTGAGTTTTTTTTTTAATGAAAATGGATTTGCCCACATTGGATCAAACCCATTCATGCGAGGTTTCTCACAATTGACATCCAGCGGGTAATTGATAATTTGTGAACTCATTCCTGGCTTATTTCTTGATCGGAACTCTTCAAGTTGTAGATCTTGTCAAGAAGATAAACCGTGTTAAATATCACGGTAATCGAACAAGAATTAGTACATAATCGGGGATTATCAAGGTGAGTTTTTTGCTATGAAAATGGGTTTGCCTACATTGGATTAAACCCATCTTATTATCGAACAAATTCACTTCGCGAGCGACGGAGAGAGAGATCTGAGATTGTTCAGCAGAGCGGAGGAAGTGATGGGGCTGGCCTAACTGCCATCGTAAACAGGTCTCTTCTAATCTTCCATTAAGCTGATGTTTGATTTTGTATAGCTTTCATTTTTCTTTGCCAATATCGCACATTAAAAACAATTGTATTTGTAAGGGATTTCACGGTCACTGGAATTTATCTTTGATCCCTTGATGGTGTTTTTGCACCTATTAATCTGCAACAACAATAATTTTTGAAGAAGGGAGGCTAAGAACGATGTTTCTATCACCCACGGATCATGAAATTTTCTGCTACATTGCCGGTTTCAATTGAGTTAATTAAGCTTTGTCAAGTAGTATTTGTTTACCACTGTACGAGTGTTCGCGCTTAGCACGGTCCTTCGATAGGACCAATCGAACCCACCCTATGCTCACGCGTATTGTTATAGTTTGGAATGATTTTGAAAGACTCTTTCATTCTCGTGCTTCTGCTCACGCACGCGCAGTATGTGACTTGGGTTGTGAGCACTGGGTTTTGCTATAGATTGCAAAAGATTGCTTTTCAGCCTGAACTTCCAGTTTTCCTTTTGTTAAGCACAAAATATTGACATATAGAAGCTCCAATACCATGTATTGCTAGTTCTTAATTGTGTTTAATTGGGTAATATTATTATCTTTTTATCATTCCCTTTTAGTTGTCAAATTTGCAGGAAAAGATGATAATTTTACATGTCTCAGCCGTTGGAATAAAAAGTGCAAAGTTGACCCGGAATTTAAATTTTCGTCGATGTTTGAACGTCCAATTGATGGAATTTTTTTAAATGACGGTCTTACATCAATCAAAATAGAGAGAGTATAAAGGGTGCCTATGTTGTGGACCTATTTTATTTGGGTCGGAATGCATTTGTGGACCATGAATGATTTCTATCTATTGTCATTATCATATCTAGAGTACTTTCCTTTGAAGTTTATTTAGGACTTAGTAGTATGAACTGAATGCTCACGAGTCACAAGTTAGCAGCTTAAGTGCATTTCGGGTATGGTTTCTTATGCCAATCAATCTCACCACAAAAGCTAAGTGTTTCGCTTAAATCTCTTGTATTTACGTTTGTCCATCCGTGTTTTAGCACGCGGACGTGCATTTCTGTGTCTCAAGTTTGAGGTTTGATCATCACTGTCATTTTTTTTGGCTCTTCTTCCCACACATATGATGATTCTTCCATCTTAAACACAATGTTTTACACCGTGCAGAATTAAGTCTTTGAAGGATCTAGTTTTCTCTGACGGCTACTGAAGAGCCTAAAGATCCATTTAAAGCAATGGACTGGAAAAATATGGGTAGTTCTGATGTGCAGAATGAGCCCAGCACTGGCCCAGTGATAAAGAAATGGTTGCCACGAAATATTAGGCAAATTCCAGAGTGCTATTTTCTTCCTCGGAGATCGATACCCTCTGCCATTGCCTTTTATGGGGCATGGATTGCTGGTGGGATTGGTGCTGGGATGCCGTTGGAGGTCTGGATAAAGAAGAAGGTCAAAGGTATTCCCTATTACCCTCCGTTCCCATACATTATTAGTGGTTTAAGTTTTTGATTCAACCCCAAGATATCTGTTGTCGTCCTATAAATTATAATCATAAGATACCCATCTGAATTAAATAGCTGAGTTAAATTTGACTCTTGAGAGCTGAGTAAATGTTGGTTGGCCATTACAATGCTTGGCGGTTGTCTGATGGTAGTAACGTATCTGTGGAAGGACACATAAATGTATAGCCCTTCTCTAGTAGTCCTGGAACACGGGACGTATTGCTCATGTGGACCATTGATTTAAGGTTTATAAGTGCCGTCAACAAGAAGTGTTTATAGAAAATGATCATCCATAAATGTTACTAGCATCGAGTAAGAGTTACAATTTGCTGCTTACTATAACAGCAGACGGAAGGCTGTTTTCGTGAATGAGGAATGTTGATTATTATGATTGAAAGCTATAAATGATAGTTATATGGCATCAATAGGGGCATATTATCTATAAACTATTTCTTATGCTATTGGTGATCACAAAAGGGGGAAGGGAAAGTAGGGACCTCATGTTTTTGTGCAAGCTAGTCAAGATTGCTTTTCAACTTCCAGTTTTCCTTCTGTTGAGCACAAAATATTGACATATAGAAGCTCCAATACCATATATTGCTAGTTCTTAATTGTGTTTGATTGGGTAATATTATTTTCTTTTTGATCCTTCCCTTTAAGTTGTCGAATTTACAGGAAAAGATGATAATTTTACATGTCTCAGCCGTTGGAATAAAAGTGCAAAGTTGACCCGGAATTTAAATTTTCGTCCAAGTTGGAAGGTCCAATTGATGGAATTTTTTTAAATGACGGTCTTACATAATCAAAATAGAGAGAGTATAAAGGGAGCCTATGTTGTGGACCTATTTTATTTGGGTCAGGATGCATTTGTGGGCCATGAATGATTTCTATCTATTGTCACTATCATATCTAGAGTACTTTCCTTTGAAGTTTATTTGGGACCTAGTAGTATGAACTGAATGCTCACGAGTCACAAGTTAGCACCTTAAGTGCATTTCGGGTATGGTTTCTTGTGCCAATCAATCTCACCTCAAAAGCCAAGTGTTTCGCTTAAATCTCTTGTATTTATGTTTGTCCATCCGTGTTTTAGCACGCGTACGTGCATTTCTGTGTGTTGAGGTAATGAGTGAAGAGAGATAGAGAAAAAGACGAGGGTAATAACTAGTGAGAAATTTATTGAAAAACCGTGCACACAGAGAAGGAGAAAAGTTTCGAGAACCCAAGAGAACAAAACTGATTGATCCAAGTTGCTCAACATGGGGTCGATCACGGATTAAACTGCCCCTGTTTAATTATAGGCCAAATCCAATGACTGATGACGGAAAATTTGTAAAAAGTTGACGAAGACCCCACAATGTACATGACCTTACCATGGAAATTGGAAGGTTTCTAGCCATCTTCTGAAACCTTTGATCTTCAGTTTTCTCAATTTTGCCGTCTAACCTAGAGTCTGGTTTTGTTCACGTTCACCAAATGAGGGTGAACATCACTTTTATTTGTTCCTTCTACCTTGTAAGTCGGTAAGTCCCACCAGCTTTACCCATAGTTTTTTTTTTTTTTTCCGATAATGAAGGGTAAGGGTGTCCCAGAAAGGATGGAGCCAGGGGGGTCTAGTAGGGGCGGCCGCCACGGCAAGAATTTTAGAAAATTTAATTATTATATGTAAACAAAAATTATCTCCAACTTATGTAGACTCGTCACCACTAGATTTTTTTCCTCATTTTTTGCTAGTATATACTAGTACTAAAGTCCTCTATTTTTTTTTTCAAGAAAAGAGACCCAAAAAAGTATTCCAAAACTAAATTTAATGAGCTAAAGTGAAATAATTTAATGAGCCATAAATCTTCATTTCTTTGTGGTAAAAAGACAGAACTCTTTGTTAATAGTTTCTTTTTCCATTATCATCTCACGGTGTTTTATACATGAACGATTCAATCCTCATGTAGATGAGAAAAACATTCATTTTGTTAGGCTTGTTTTGTAAACAATTTCAGCAAGTCATTCTTTTGATAGGTATTTGATCGAATAACATGTGTCTTGTTATAATTTTGCTCCAGAATTTAAACAATAAACCAAAAATTAGATATTTTTTGCTTCAGGCCTTGCAATTTATCTTATTGAGATATTCTTCTAAAGAAATGATTAAAAGGTCAAGATGTTAGAAAATGGACTTGACAATTGAAGTAGATCTAGTATGGATCCTAATTATAAAGTAGCTAATGTTTACCCTATTTTTGAGTAATTCAACAAGATATTCTTGTTATGTACGTGTGTATGCGAGTTGGCTGGACTATATAGAAAACGATAACTGTTTAATTCAAGTAAAACTAAAACTAGATAAACGTGTGTGAGGGCCCTGTGCCCCGTTGAGCCAATATTTTGTGAGGTACAATCCCTTCACTAATTCTAAGAATATTTCCTCTCTTTTTTTCATAGAAAGAGTTTCGTTCTAATTCAGAGGACGTTTGACCGTACGATTGTTATTATATTGAGAAGATGATTTGCAATGATATAGAGAGACTTATCAACGATCGGATTGAATAAATTCAATCTTGATATATGCCCCATAGCTAGGTTGGGGCCGGGCTCCGATAGACGGAACCTTCTGTGGAAACCGACATTGTGTGCATTGACTGTGTCTGGACGAGCACGCGGGTCCCACACAAATTCAAGCCGTTCAATAATCTTAAAATAACTTTTTGAGTATTCCATAAAAATGAAGCTCAATCGGACAAGTATAGGTGTTTGATCAAATCTTTTAATTTTTCATTAAGATTACAAGGGGGAAAGGAAAAAAAATTCGACGCTTTTGGTATCATTAAGCGGTGGTAGAAGGAAGCCCCACTAACAAATTCAACGTTTTTGATATCTACAAGGGCTGGAATTGCATTGGGACTAACAAATTCCCACGGTTCGATCCTCTTCGGTTTCTCAAAGGCTTCAGAGACACCACTATCGGTACTCTCTCTCCCCCTACTTTTTGACAGTTACTTGATAACTTCGGCAAAGATTGAGCTTTGTTTGTTTAGAGAGAGAATACAGCAGGAAATTGGGGGTGGGGGAGAAGAAAATGCTTATTTTGAATGTGTTAGGGTGGTTTGGACATTACTACTATGGTAGATTGGCCGATGCAATAGTTAAGAACAACGAAATGGCTACGGCAGATGGTAACAATTAAGAGAAGGGGAGGGGTAGAAATTGACTCTATAGGCTTTAGTTTGAAAGGGACACAATGCGGTAGTTTGGAAAAGCGATATGGGGGATGGAATGGTAATGATGTCAACCATGACGTCAAGGAAGGCCAAGAGCAGAAATTGTAGACAGCCGGCCCAATTGATTGGGAATTAACATTTTGTTTTGTTTTGTTTGGTATAGTTTAAATATACAAAGCACAGATAGGATATGAGATTCAATATGGATAGAAAGATACATAAATTTGTCAAATGTGTGTAGTTACTATTTACTATTTACTACAAAAACTTGGGTATCGTGAGACAAGGTTGTAATCTTTGAATGGTATCAATCTAATATGGTTAAGAGTGCCCTTTCGGATAGTCAAAGCAGGGAAGTATAAATCTACCCCTTATGTATTTTCTTCTCAAAGTAGGCAAAATACTGCATTCTAATGCTACACAATCAATGCGTCAATTTCCATTTTGTAGAAGTTTAGCTATGCGAACTGAATCCCATATTCAAAGGGGAAAACATAATTTTCAGATTTCGGACGCAGAAACATGAATGCTGGATGCAATGCCTTTCCAATAGAAGTATATGTGCTTCGCAGGTTTGATTCTTTGGTTTTCATTGATGACTAAACATTGAAATTGTCTTAGAAAAGTCATCACACCCTGTTTATCATGTAGTTTACTCTCCAAAGCTGGCATTTTTGTAGATTTCCATAGCATGCTGGTCAAATTAGCTTTCTCTATTTATTTGATTTGATGTAGAATGAAATTTGAATTTGTTGAATCTTTTAGAATTAAAACAGTGGATAATGATGCTTAATCTTGATTCTTATATTTTCTCAGCTACCAACAGTTTAAAATGTGTACGTATTAACTCATTACATGGTATGATTTCAAGATTCCTATGTACCTTGGTCCTTCTTATGTTCATCACATGGTCTGATTTCAAGATTCCTATGTACCTTGGTCCTTCTTATGTTCATCTTTTTATTATAGGTTTTTGTTTCATAGGTTTAAGCACTGGTATCGAGCTTATCCATGATTAACAGTGCAGGGTTTGAAGGTGACTCCCTGAATAGGAATATGATTGTTTCTCTTTTTGCTCGTTGCAACGAGTCCCACGTGAAGTGAGAAAGTGGCGTCCTGTGGGAGCAGACCGTGGATTTACATTTCTTGAGTACAACCTTACTATGTCGTATCATCGGACAAATCTTTTGGTGCGATATGGTAGGCAAGCTATATCTGAGCTGATACCATATCTAATATTTTACCAGTTCATTAGAATATGGGTTGTCCGTAATCCGTATATGATGTTGCATGGTCGTCACGAGGCCCATAACGAGAAGTAGAACAATGTACCCGCACTTAGAGTTCTTAGAGGTATCAACTTAGAATTGAAGATATAGTAATGGGAAAAGCTTAGGGGTTGTTTGATAGAGGTTTTTGGAGTAATAAGTGGAGAGAGATGGATAGAAAAATGAAAGTGTAAATGGAGTGAAAACTTATTGAAAGCAATGCTAAGATATAGGAGATGGTTCTGAAAAGCCCAAGGGAATAAAGCCTTATTTTCTTATGAAGTTCCTTTGTTACAATGAATCAATCTGCTAAGCACTGTGATGAAAGGATATTGACGGATGGTGATTTCTCATGGAAGTGGTGCATTATAGGACTTGACCTTTTTAATGAACTTCAATTTTGGGTTGTCCTACTTGAGACAAAATTAATCATGGATACTGCGCACTTCCACTCTATCAGTATCAATGTTCATCGGATTGTGCACGTGTTTACCTATCATTTCTTATCTTTTGTTTACAGTTGATATGATACAAAGTAGATTTGGATGTAGACTATTCCATATTTTCATTCACTTCTCTCCTATTTTACATTTTTTCTTCAAAATGCATAAAGTATCCGTGTGGGCCACTCGATACTTGGATAAGGGAATGGGGTCCGTGTTGTGGTGTTGGACCTTAACATAACAAGCATATTTTCTAATTCAATTTCCGCACGAGCTATGTATGGAACCGCTATAACATGCATTAAAGGGTGTAAGACAAGCAGCAAACACCATTTAGGCCACGAAATATAATTCATATATCGAGTGTTTTTAAAGTTCCCACATGTCCTCGTATCCTAGACGGGAGCTCGAATCGGCTCTCCCAAAATGGGAGTTTGACGGGAGCTCGCTCCTAACTAAGTGGGAGCTTATCGGGCCATTGAGACGGTTATTCTCTTACTTATAAGGGAGTTATGCATGTCATGGAAATATGAATATGTGAATTATACTCAAGAAGTTTTGCAAATTGAGAATATATAACTTCCAATAATCACACTTTAAGATCTGGAAAATTTTCAGTAAGTATCATTTTCCTTTAATGGTTAGGTATTTAAAGATATTTTATATACATATTTTTATGTAATCTATATACGCTCTTTAGGTGCTTCCAACCTTAGGAGCTTTTAGGTGTCTCCACTCCCCCGCCCCCGCTTCGTGCTACTAAGGCTTAGACATACCCGCACCCAACATTCGTAGCCGAGTCTATGTGACATGGTTTCTCACAGATTTGCTTTGTTCGTATGCTGTACAGGTGGTCAGCCAACAGTAATGGCGATGTGCTGGAGTCTTTTGGGTATAAAGAGGGTTACAGAGTTGATGTTGATATTCCAGAAGGAAAATGGGCACAAGCTTTTAGTATCCATGATATCCTCATCTTCAACACGGGACATTGTCACACTGGTAATGCGATCTTTCGGTCATTATGTACAATCTATTGCAAAATTGAAACGTATCACCAAGTGAATTGGGAATAGGAGAAGGAAGAACTTCCACTCATAAGCAGTTTGGGGTAGGTCGGGGGGCTATCAGCCCCTTGTGGATTCTTGCTTTATCTTTTCCTCTATAATAAGAAACTCAAGTTCTGAGGGTTCTATATACGTGGTAAAGAATGCCCTTGTGGATAGTCAAAGCTAGGAAGTACGAATCTACCCCTTTGTGGAAGTCCTCTCTCAATTTGATTCACATCCTTCTGGTTGTGCGGTCAGTGCGGTGTAACTGTCGAATTTACTGGACATTTCCTGTTTTTCTTACAATAACCACCGAATGAGTGACACCCAGTGAGAAGCTACCACACACGAGACAGGTAGGAGCTTTTTTATATTTATTGTTTCGTAGTCCAATGATTTTACATCGTACACACTTGTGTGTTCACTTGGTTTGGTTTACTAGTTTTTCATGTTGAAATATTGAGTTACCTATTTGCTTCTCGGTTCTTGTTTTAGGTTGTGGGCTCCTTCGAAGTTTGACCCAATAAAAACACCGGTTCTTTTTTCCTTTTTTTTGAAAAGGATCTACCTGTGAGGGTTGGCCTCGATAGCATTCTAAAGTATATGGTATGACCCTAAATCTTCTTCTCAAAATGCTTTCTGAGATGTGCAAAATGCTCCATAGCAAAAAATCAAAGTAGGCATGACATGTAGTGCAGTAAATGTATTTTATTTTTTACAAGACTAATCCATTTATGTGTGTTACTGTTTTGCCTATGGATATAGGTTTTCACGTCCCTAATTGTCCACTACTAGAATGGAATTCCTTGTAATGGACCACTCAAAGTATGGAATGGTGGGAAATTCGATTTAGATTCCCATTCTGCCTTTCTATTCCCGCCATCCAAACATATCCTTAGGGAATTAGAAATTTGACAAAGTAAATAAGTTAAGTTGACCAACAAAATTAATACTCCAGTAGTTACTTATTCGAAATTCACAATGATATGATGTTGCCAAAAAAAAAAAAAAAATGCAAATGTACACTCGATAACCTTCCCAGATGCCAATAGGAGTTACGTGTATCTGTGGTTGGCTTATTTTCTTTTTTCAGCTTCTGATATGTGTGATGATGCCAGATATCATTTGTAGAGGAAAGAATGAAACCAAGTGCAAGCATATTTTTACGTACCCAATCCCCTCGACATTTTGAAGGGGGTTGTTGGGACCCAGGTGGTTCTTGTTATCAGTTACATCTAGTTCTTAAAACTTTGTAGTTCTTCTCTGAGCAGATATTTATTTTTCATTAGCAGAGCGTTATTGTTATTGTTTTCATTTTCTTCTTTTCTTATGTATATTTCAGAAAGGAAACAATGAAAAATTGAAATGCTCTTTGCTTTCAGATAGCGGAAACTGTTTTTGAAAATTTGAACATATTTTCTTTGTTTCCTGAAAAGTGTGTAGTTTTCAAAAGGTTTTTCCAAAGACAGTTTTCTGCTAGCCAAACCTGTTTTCATTCCACAGTCAGGTTCTGACCTACTGTTTTTGTTTTTTTTGAGGTTGAAAAACTTTTCTCCCTGATAAGTAACGGAACAAATGTGGAGGTGCAGATGGTGAACCTGCATTTGTCCATGGCCCTCAGTGGCTCTGCGTTCAATATATTGGACCTAACCCACATGTCAATCCATCTTCGGCTAGTGGAAAGAAACATGACAATTGTATGCATTGGTGCTTACTGGGTGTTATGGATACTTGGAATTACTTGTTTATAGGCTTATAGCTCATCTAAGCAACATCAAGGTGCGGAGCAGAGCTGAGAGGTAACTGTTCCATTCTTATCGCAAGGGTTCATTTGTTGTTGGGAAAACTGTATATTTTACGCAGTCATTGTGTTGTTTGAACCGATAATGGTTGCAATAGGTTTTAGTTATGGCTGAGACCGACACAAGAGTATTTTGTACCCAAATGGTGTAGCCGACCCAATTGATTTGGAATGAAGGTTTGGTTTGGTTTTGTTTAGATATAAAAAGCATGGATAGGGTTCGAGATTCAATACAGATAGAAAGATACATGAATTTGTTGATGTTCCAGAAGGAACATGGCCCGAGCTTTTAGTTTCCATGATATCCTCATCTTTAACACGGGACACTGGTAATACTATATCTCGGTCATTATGTATCTATTGCTTAATTGAAACGTTGGGTGCATTATCTTTACCTCTATTAAGAAACTCGAGTTCTACGTCTTCTGCATACATGGTTAAGAGTGCCCTTCTGGATAGTCAAAGCAGGGAAGTAAAAATCTACCCCTTATGTTATCCCGGATCCTATAGGAGTTACAGTGTTCAAGGGCCTCCATGACTCTGCGCTCATTATATTGGACATAACCCACGTGTTTGAGTTCAGAGCAGATGCCCATCCATCTACGGCTGGTGGAAAGAAACATGATGATTGCATGCATTGGTGCTTACCGGGAATTACGGATACTTGGGACGACTTTTTTATAGCTCATCTAAACAACATTAAGGAGCGGATCTGAGATGTAATTGTGCTATTTCTTACCGAAGTTGGTTCATTTGTTGTTGGTGTTATTCTGTTGGAATTGATACGGGTTGCCGTACTCTTTTTTATTTATTTTATATATATATTATGGTTGAGTTCGACTCTTACGCAGGTGCAGTCAGTCTTTCTTGTTTAAAGGTGCCCTTTATGATCAATCCAAAGGAGACTACAACCTTTTAGTCCAAAGCGTGATTGATTGGGTGGCATATGCGTGTCCACCATGTCAGAATTATTTTGCAAAGTCCTTTTTGACACGCTTCAGTGCAAAGTCAGTAGGGTTTGGGGTGGCAAGCGGTGGCGTAGCTAGAAATCTTATTCGGTGGGGGCATAATTAAATGTACAACAAATGATAAAAAAGTGAACTTAAAACATAAAATTTGCTAGAATATGAGTAGATAATGTGTCATTTTGTAAAACCATTAAATTAAGAGAATCTTTTTAGAGAACAATTAATTTTTGGGATACAATTTGCCATGACTTTAATAATTTAGGTGTAAAATTGAAATTAATAGAAAGTGTAGTGGGGCCTGTGCCCCCATTGGTATTGACTTTGACAAAGGTTTAGCAAAGCAAAACTTATTACCAAATTTGACACAAAAAATAACTTCGCCAAAGTTGCACATCAAGTCTGGCTACTGAGTGCAGAACCTTTGGCATGCCAATGGATTTACTTAACACGTCATCCAATGTAGAATTCTCTTTAACACAGTATAAAAATGAGTTAATTTTCCCATATAAATATATATATTATTGACATAAAAACAGGTCATTCTTAAATGTGAGGCCTAAAGCTCATATTCGTCACTAGCCTAATAGACAAGTCGACTATACCATTAGTGTTAAATCCTCCCTCCGTCCCCATTTAATGGTAATAAATTTTATGTTTTTCAAATAGGTTATATTTTTAGGGAAATGATTTTCTTTCTTTCTTTTTTTCTTTTTTTATATATAAATGCAATTCATTTTTTGTCGTTTAGTAAAAAATTACACATAAAAGTTGCATTGAAAGACAAAAAATGGAGTGCATTTATAAAAAAAGGGTCCTTTTATTTATTTATTTATATAAATGCATTCCATTCCTCGGCTTATAACGAAAAATTATACATAAAAGTTGAACTAAAAGACAAGGGATGAAGTGCATTCATAAAAAATAAAGGGGTGAAAATCATTTACATTTTTTAAATTGCTAATAAATTTTACATCCAATATGGATCTTATTTTAAGTAGTTCTCAATTAGTTTATTAGACAATATTTTCAAAATCACATAAAACATTATGAATGACAAGATGTAAGCAAATTGGAAAATGGTATGAATTTTCAAAACAGATTATTACATGGGACGGATGTAGTAACACAGAATGTCATTTTTTTTAGAAGAAAAGGGAAATTATGGGGGAAGAACATGGAAGAAATGAAAAATTACGTCAAGAAATATATACTTCCATCGTCCAAATTTAAACGTCCCTTCGGAGAATTCGTGCATTTTCAAACTCCAAAAAAAAAATTACTTTGTTTACACCAAATTACGCTAATGCTTTAATTGGTATAAAAAATGATAAAAAATATATAGAAATATATTTTTGGGGTTTGAAATGTACTGATTCGCCGTAGATAACATTTAAAGTGGGACGGAGGGAGTACAATAAGGAACATAGTTTGTGGCCACGAAGTACTGATTTTGCTCCTTTTAGAGAGGGCATTATTGATAAACACCCTTTTCTCAAAAAATTGGACTAGGACCAATTTCTCGTGGCCAAGAGCAATATTTAGCGGCCAAGAGTAGGTTTTAGCCTCGGGAGCAAATTTCCGCAGCCAGGGAACAAAAGATCACGGTCAGTGGATCAGAATGCGTGATTCACAAACACGCTTTCCTCATAAAATAGGACTAGGAGCAATTTATTGCGGCCAAGGGCAGTTTTTAGTGGCCAATTGAAATGTTAACCTGCCAACAGTAATTTGCCACAGCAAGGGAAGAAAAGATCACGACCATTGGACTATAATGCGTGGTCGACAAACATGCTTTTCTCATAAAATTGGACTACGAGCAATTTCTCGCGGCCAAGAACAGTTTTTAGCGGCCAAGTGCAATTTTACGCGGCCAAGGGACGTTTTTAGCGGCCAATTGCAATTTTAAGCGGCCAAGAGCAGTTTTCAGCGGCCAACTGCAATTTCAAGCGGCCAAGTGCAGTTTTCAGCGGCCAACTGCAATTTTACGCGACCAACTGCAATTTTAAGCGGCCAGAGAAGAAAAGATGATGGCCAGTGGATTAGAATGCTTGGTTGACAAACATGCTTTCGTCATAAACTAAGTAAAAAAACGAGTTCAGTTCAACGTCCACCGTCGCCTTCCCATGGCACTGAGAGAGATTTGATACACAACCACTCTCTCTCTCTCTCCTCCATCAAAACCTCGACTTCAACCCCGCAGAATACTCCGAACCGATCAAGGAGATCTACAAGGGCTGGAATTGCATTGGGACTAACAAATTCGACGCTTTTGATATCGTTAAGCGGTGGTGGAAGGAAGCCCCACTAACAAATTCAACGCTTTTAGATATCTACAAGGGCTGGAATTGCATTGGGTCTAACAAATTCCCGCGGTTTGATCCTCTTTGGTTTCTCAAATGCTTTAGATACACCACTATCGATACACACACACACACACTCTCTCTCTCTCTCTCTCAGTTACTTGATAACTTCAGCGAAGACTGAGCTTTGTTTGTTTAGTGAGAGAATATAGCAGGAAATTGGGGAAAAAAAAAGAAGAAAATGCTTATTTTGAATGTGTTAGGGTGGTTTGGACATTACTACTATGGTAGATAGGCCGATGCAATAGTTAAGAACAACGAAATGGCTATGGCAGATGGTAACAATTAAGAGAAGGGGAGGGGTAGAAACTGACTCTAGAGGCTTTAGTTTGAAAGGGACACAATGCAGTAGTTAGGAAAAGCGATATGGTTACCTTAGCGAAATGGGGGATGGAATGGTAATGATGTCAACCATGGCGTCAAGGAAGGCCAAGAGCAGAAATTGTAGACAGCCGACCCAATTGATTGGGAATTAACATTTGGTTTTGTTTTGTTTGGTATAGTTTAAATATACAAAGCACAGATAGGATATGCGATTCAATACGGATAGAAAGATACATAAATTTGTCAAATGTTTGTAGTTACTATTTACTACAAAAACTTGGGTATCGTGAGACAAGGTTGTAATCTTTGAATGATATCAATCTAATATGGTTAAGAGTGCCCTTTCGGATAGTCAAAGCAGGGAAGTATAAATCTACCCCTTATGTTATCCCGGATCCCATAGGAGTTATAGTGTGCAAGGCCCACCATGACTCTGCTCTCATTATATTGGACATAACCCACGTGTCTGAGTTCAAAGCAGATGCCCATCCATCTACGGCTGGTGGAAAGAAACATGATGATTGTATGCATTGGTGGTTACCGGGAATTACGGATACTTGGGGCGACATTTTTTATAGCTCATCTAAACAACATTAAGGAGCAGATCAGAGATGTAATTGTGCTATTTCTTACCGAAGTTGGTTCATTTGTTGTTGGAAAAGTTGTATATGTTACACAGTTATTCTGTTGGAATTGATACGGGGTTGTCGTACTTCTTTTTTATTTTATTTTATATATATTATGGTTGAGTTCGACTCTTGCGCAGGTGCAATAAGTCTTTGTTGTTTACATGTGCCCTTTATGATCAATCCAAAAGAGACTACAACATTTTAGTCCAAAGGGTGATTGATTTGGTGGCATATGCGTGTTCACCGCGTCAGAATTATCTTGCAAAGTCCTTTTTGACAGGCTTCTGTGCAAAGTCAGTAGGGTTTGGGGTGGCAAGCGGTGGCGTAGCTAGAAATCTTATTCAGTGGGGGCATCGTTAAACATACAACAAATGATAAAAAAGTGAACTTAAAACATAAAATTTGCTAGAATATGAGTAGATAACGTGTCATTTTGTAAAACCATTAAGTGAAAAAAATCTTTTTAGAGAACAATTAATTTTTGGGATACAATTTGCCATGACTTTTATAATTTAGGTGTAAAATTGAAATTAATCAAAAGTGTAGTGGGGCCTGTGCCCCCACTAGTATTGACTTTGACAAAGGTTTAGCAAAGCAAAACTTATTACCAAATTTGACACAAAAAATAACTTCGCCAAAGTTGCACATCAAGTCTGGCTACTGAGTGCAGAACCTTTGGCATGCCAATGGATTTACTTAACACATCATCCAATGTAGAACTCTTTTCCCATATATATATATATATATATATTATTGACACAAAAACAGGTCATTCTTAAATGTGAGGACTAAAGCTCATATTCGTCACTGGCCTAATAGACAAGTCGGCTCTACCATTAGTGTTAAATCCTCCCTCCGTCCCCATTTAATGGTAATAAATTTTATATTTTTCAAATGGGATATATTTTAAGGGGAATGATTTTCTTTCTTTCTTTTTTTTTATATACAAATGCAATTCATTTTTGTCGTTTAGTTAAAAATTACAAATAAAAGTTGCATTGAAAGACAAAAAATCGAGTGCATTTATAAAAAAAGTGTTCTTTTTAAAAAAAAAAATGCATTCCATTCCTTGGCTTATAACGAAAAATTATACATAAAAGTTGCACTAAAAGACAAGGGATGAAGTGCATTCATAAAAAATAAAGGGGTGTGAAAATCATTTACCTACTTCAAAATTGCTATTAAATTTTACATCCAATATGGATTTTATTTTAAGTAGATCTCAATTAGTTTATTAGACAATATTTTCAAAATCACATAAAACATTATGAATGACAAGATGTAAGCAAATTGGAAAATGGTACGAATTTAAAAAAAAAACAATTACATGGGACGGATGTAGTAACATAGAATGTCATTTTTTTTTAGAAGAAAAGGGAAATTATGGGGAAGAACATGGAAGAAATGAAAAAATATGTCAAAAAACTTATACTTCCATCGTCCAGATTTAAACGACCCTAACGAGAATTCGTGCATTTTCAAACTCCGAAAAAAAATTACTTTTTTTGCACCAAATTTCGCGAATACTTTAATTTGGTATAAAAAATGATAAAAGAACGTATAGAAATAAATTTTTGGGGTTTGAAATGGGCCAAATACAATTTTAAGCGGGCAAGAGCAGCTTTCAGCGGCCAACTGCAATTTTCCGAGGCCAAGTGCAGTGTTCAGCGGCCAACTGCAATTGTATGCGCCCAACTGCAATTTCCAGCGGCCACAGAAGAAAAGATGATGGCCAGTGGATTAGAATGCGTGGTTGACAAACATGCTTTCTTCATAAACTAAGTAAAAAAACGAGTTCAGTTCAGCGTCCACCGTCGCCTTCTCATGGCACTGAGAGAGACTCGATACACAACCACACTCTCTCTCTCCTCCATCAAAACCTCGACTTCAACCCCGCAGAATTCTCCGAACCGATCAAGGAGATCTACAAGGGCTGGAATTGCATTGGGACTAACAAATTCGACGCTTTTGATATCGTTAAGCGGTGGTAGAAGGAAGCCCCACTAACAAATTTGACGCTTTTAATTGATATCTACAAGGGCTGGAATTGCATTGGGACTAACAAATTACCGCGGTTCGATCCTCTTTGGTTTCTCAAATGCTTCAGATACACCACTATCGATACACACACACACACACACACTCTCTCTCTCAGTTACTTGATAACTTCGGCAAAGACTGAGCTTTGTTTGTTTAGTGAGAGAATATAGCAGGAAATTGAGGCAAAAAAAGAAGAAAATGCTTATTTTGAATGTGTTAGGGTGGTTTGGACATTACTACTATGGTAGATTGGCCGATGCAATAGTTAAGAACAACGAAATGGCTACGGCAGATGCTAACAACTAAGAGAAGGGGAGGGGTAGAAATTGACTCTAGAGGCTTTAGTTTGAAAGGGACACAATGCGGTAGTTAGGAAAATTATACATAAAAGTTGCACTAAAAGACAAGGGATGAAGTGCATTCATAAAAAATAATGGGGTGTGAAAATCATTTACCTACTTTTAAAATGCTAATAAATTTTACATCCAATATGGATTTTATTTTAAGTAGATCTCAATTAGTTTATTAGACAATATTTTAAAAATCACATAAAGCATTATGAATGACAAGATTTAAGCAAATTGGAAAATGGTACAAATTTTCAAAAAAAATTATTACATGGGACGGATGTAGTAACATAGAATGTCATTTTTTTAAGATGAAAAGGGAAATTATGGGGGAAGAACATGGAAGAAATGAAAATTACGTCAAGAAACATATACTTCCATCGTCCAAATTTAAACGTCCCATACGAGAATTCGTGCATTTTCAAACTCCGAAAAAAAATTACTTTTTTTACACCAAATTTCGCGAATACTTTAATTTGGTGTAAAAAATGATAAAAAATATATAGAAATAAATTTTTGGGGTTTGAAATGGGCCAACTACAATGTTAAGCGGCCAAGAGCAATTTCAGCGGCCAATTGGAAATTTCCGCAGCCAACTCCGATTTTCAGCGGCCAACTGCAATTGTCCACGGCCAAGTGCAGTTTTCCACGGTCAACTGGAGTTTTCAGCGGCCAACGGCAATCTTAAGCGGCCACCAGGAAGAAAAGATGATGGCCAGTGTATTAGAATGCGTGGTTGACAAACATGCTTTTGTCATAAACTAAGTAAAAAAACGAGATCAGTTCAGCGTCCACCGTTGCCTTCCCATGGCACTGAGAGAGACTCGATACACAACCACTCTCTCTCTCTCCTCCATCAAAACCTCGACTTCAACCCCGCATAATTCTCTGAACCGATCGAGGAGATCTCTAAGGGCTGGAATTGCACTGGGACTAGCAAATTCGACGCTTTTGATATCGTTAAGCGGTGGTAGAAGGAAGCCCTAATAACAAATTCGACGCTTTTACTTGATATCAACAAGGGCTGGGATTGCATTGGGACTAACAAATTCCCGCGGTTCGATCCTTTTTGGTTTCTCATATGCTTCAGATACACCACTATCGGTACGCTTTCTCTCGCTCACTCAGTTAACTTCGGCGAAGACTGAGCTTTTTTTGTTTAGTGAGAGAATATAGCAGGAAATTGAGGCAAAAGAAGAAGGAATTGCTTATTTTGAAAGTGTTAGGGTGGTTTGGACATTACTACTATGGTAGATTGGCCGTTGCAATAGTTAAGAACAACGAAATGGCTATGGAAGATGGTAACAATTAAGAGAAGGAGAGGGGTAGAAATGGACTCTAGAGGCTTTAGTTTGAAACGGACACAATGCGGTAGTTTGGAAAATTATACATAAAAGTTGCAATAAAAGACAAGGGATGAAGTGCATTCATAAAAAATAATGGGGTGTGAAAATCATTTACTGACTTTTAAATTGCTAATAAATTTTACATCCAATATGGATTTTATTTTAAGTAGATCTCAATTAGTTTATTAGACAATATTTTCAAAATCACATAAAACATTATGAATGACAAGATGTAAGCAAATTGAAAAATGGTACGAATTTTCAAAAAAAATTATTACATGGGACGGATGTAGTAACATAGAATGTCATTTTTTTTAGAAGAAAAGGGAAATTATGGGGGAAGAACATGGAAGAAATGAAAAATTACGTCAAGAATCATATACTTCCATCGTCCAAATTTAAACGTCCCATACGAGAATTCGTGCATTTTCAAACTCCGAAAAAAAATTACTTTTTTTACACCAAATTTAGCGAATACTTTAATTTGGGGTAAAAAATGATAAAAAATATATCGAAATAAATTTTTGGGGTTTGAAAAGGGCCAACTACAGTTTTAAGCGGCCAAGAGCAATTTCAGCGGCCAACTGGAAATTTCCGCGGCCAACTGCAATTTTCAGCGGCCAACTGCAATTGTCCACGACCAAGTGTAGTTTTCCGCGGTCAACTGCAGTTTTCAGCGGGCAACGGCAATTTTAAGCGGCCACCTGCAAGAAAATATGATGGCCAGTGGATTAGAATGCGTGGTTGAAAAACATGCTTTCGTCATAAACTAAGTAAAAAAACGAGTTCAGTTCAGCGTCCACCGTCGCTTTCCCATGGCACTGAGAGAGACTCAAAACACAACCACTCTCTCTCTCTCTCCTCCATCAAAACCTCGACTTTAACCCTGCAGAATTTTCCGAACGGATCGAGGAGATCTCTAAGGGCTGGAATTGCATTGGGACTAGCAAATTCGACGCTTCTGATATCGTTAAGCGGTGGTAGAAGGAAGCCCTAATAACAACTTCGACGCTTTTAATTGATATCAACAAGGGCTGGGAATGCATTGGGACTAACAAATTCCCGCGGTTCGATCCTCTTTGGTTTCTCATATGCTTAAGATATACCACTATCGGTACACTTTCTCCCGCTCACTCAGTTACTTGATAACTTCGGCAAAGACTGAGCTTTGTTTGTTTAGTGAGAGAATATAGCAGGAAATTGGGGCAAAAAAATAAGAAAATGCTTATTTTGGAAGTGTTAGGGTGGTTTGGACATTACTACTATGGTAGATTGGGCCGTTACAATAGTTAAGAACAACGAAATGGCTACGGCAGATGGTAACAATTAAGAGAAGGGGAGGGGTAGAAACTGACTCTAGAGGCTTTAGTTTGAAACGGACACAATGCGGTAGTCAGGAAAATTATACATAAAAAGTTGCACTAAAAGACAAGGGATGAAGTGCATTCATAAAAAATAATGGGGTGTGAATGCGTGGTTGACAAATATGCTTTCGTCATAAACTAAGTAAAAAAACGAGTTCAGTTCAGCGTCCACCGTCGAATTCCCATGGCATTGAGAGAGACTCGATTCACAACCACTCTTTCTCTCTCCTCCATCAAAACCTCGACTTCAACCCCGTAGAATTCTCTGAACCGATCAAGGAGATCTACAAGGGCCGGAATTGCATTGGGACAAGCAAATTCGACGCTTTCGATATCGTTAAGCGGTGGTAGAAGGAAGCCCCATTAACAAATTCGACGCTTTTAATTGATATCTACAAGGGCTGGGATTGCATTGGGACTAACAAATTCCGGCGGTTCGATCCTGTTTGGTTTCCCATATGCTTCAGATACACCACTATCGGTACTCTCTCTCGCTCTCTCTCAGTTACTGGATAACTTCGGCGAAGACTAAGCTTTGTTTGTTTAGTGAGAGAATATAGCAGGAAATTGAGGCAAAAAAAGAAGAAAATGCTTATTTTGAATGTGTTAGGGTGGTTTGGACATTACTACTATGGAAGATTGGCCGATGCAATAGTAAAGAACAACGAAATGGCTACGGCAGATGGTAACAATTAAGAGAAGGGGAGGGGTAGAAATTGGCTCTTGAGGCTTTAGTTTGAAAGGGACACAATGCGGTAGATATGAAAATTATACATAAAAGTTGCACTAAAAGACAAGGGATGAAGTGCATTCATAAAAAATAAAGGCGTGTGAAAATCATTTACCTACTTTTAAATTTCTAACAAATTTTACATCCAATATGGATTTTATTTTAAGTAGAGCTCAATTAGTTTATTAGACAATATTTTCAAAATCACATAAAACATTATGAATGACAAGATGTAAGCAAATTTGAAAATGGTACGAATTTTAGAAAAAAAATTATGACATGGGACGGATGTAGTAACATAGAATGTCATTTTTTCTAGGAAAAAGGGAAATTATGGGGGAAGAACTTGGAAGAAATGAAAAATTACTTCAAGAAACATATACTTCCATCGTCCAAATTTAAACGTCCCTTACGAGAATTCGTGCAATTTCAAACTCCGAAAAAAATTTACTTTTTTTACACCAAATTTCGCGAATACTTTAATTTGGTGTAAAAAATGATAAAAAAATATATAGAAATAAATTTTTGGGGTTTGAAATGGGCCAACTACAATTTTAAGCGGCCAATAGCAATTTTCAGCGGCCAATTGCACTTTTCCGCGGCCAACGGCAATTTTCAGCGGCCAGGTGCAGTTTTCCGCGGCCAGGTGCACTGTTCCGCGACCAACGGCAATTTTAAGCGGCCAGAGAAGAAAAGATGATGGCCAATGGATTAGAATGCGTGGTTGACAAACATGCTTTCGTCATAAACTAAGTAAAAAAATGAGTTCAGTTCAGCTTCCACCGTCGCCTTCCCATGGCACTAAGAGAGACTCGATACACAACCACTCTCTCTCTCTCTCTCTTCCATCAAAACCTCGACTTCAACCCCGTAGAATTCTCCGAACCGATCAAGGAGGGCTGGATTTGCATTTGGACTAGCAAATTCGACGCTTTTGATATCATTAAGCGGTGGTAGACGGAAGCCCCACTAACAAATTCGACGCTTTTAATTGATATCT
The DNA here is from genome assembly GCA_025413875.1 of Rhododendron molle. NCBI lineage: Eukaryota > Viridiplantae > Streptophyta > Magnoliopsida > Ericales > Ericaceae > Rhododendron > Rhododendron molle. Next base: position 4,070,585 of record CM046393.1, read on the forward strand.
ACAAGGGCTGGGATTGCATTTGGACAAACAAATTCCCGCGGTTCGATCCTCTTTGGTTTATCCTATGCTTCAGACACACCACTATCGGTACACACACACACACACACTCTCTCTCTCTCTCTTAGTTACTTGATAACTTCGGCGAAGACTGAGCTTTGTTTGTTTAGTGAGAGAATATTGGAGAAATTAAGGCAAAAAGAAAAAAGAAAATGCTAATTTTGAATGTGTTAGGGTGGTTTGGTCATTACCACTATGGTAGATTGGCCGATGCAATAGTAAAGAACAACGAAATGGCTACGGCAGATGGTAACAATTAAGAGAAGGGGAGGGTACTCTAGAGGCTTTAGTTTGAAAGGGACACAATGCGGCAGTTATGAAAATTATACATAAAAGTTGCACTAAAAGACAAGGGATGAAGTGCATTCATAAAAAATAAAGGCGTGTGAAAATCATTTACCTACTTTTAAATTGCTAATAAATTTTACACCCAATATGGATTTTATTTTAAGTAGAGCTCAATTAGTTTATTAGACAATATTTTCAAAATCACATAAAACATTATGAATGACAAGATGTAAGCAAATTGGAAAATGGTACGAATTTTAGAAAAAAAATTATGACATGGGACGGATGTAGTAACATAGAATGCCATTTTGTTTAGAAAAAAAGGGAAATTAAGGGGGAAGAACTTGGAAGAAATGAAAAATTACGTCAAGAAACATATACTTCCATCGTCCAAATTTAATCGTCCCTTCCGAGAATTCGTGCAATTTCAAACTCCGAAAAAAAAATTACTTTTTCTACACCAAATTTCGCGAATACTTTAATTTGGTGTAAAAAATGATAAAAAAATGTATAGAAATAAATTTTTGGGGTTTGAAATGGGCCATTTACAATTTTAAGGGGCCAATAGCACTTTTCAGCGGCCAATTGCAATTTCCCGCGGCCAGGTGCAGTTTTTTGAGGCCAGGTGAAGTTTTCCGCGGGCAACGGTAATTTTAAGCGGCCAGAGAAGAAAAGATGCTGGCCAATGGATTAGAATGCGTGGTTGACAAACATGCTTTCGCCATAAACTAAGTAAAAAAACGAGTTCAGTTCAGCGTCCACCGTCGCCTTCCCATGGCACTGAGAGAGACTCGATACACAACCATTCTCTCTCTCTCTCTTCCGTCAAAACCTCAACTTCAACCCCGTAGAATTCTTCGAACCGATCAAGGAGGGCTGGATTTGCATTTGGACTAGCAAATTCGACGCTTTTGATATCGTTAAGCGGTGGTAGACGGAAGCCCCACTAAAAAATTCGACGCTTTTTATTGATATCTACAAGGGCTGGGATTGCATTTGGACTAAAAAATTCCCGCGGTTCGATCCTCTTTGGTTTAACATATGTTTCAGATACACCACTATCGGTACACACACTTTCTCTCTCTCTCTCTCTCTCTCTCTCTCAGTTACTTGATAACTTCGGCGAAGACAGAGCTTTGTTTGTTTAGTGAGAGAATATTAGAGAAATTGAGACAAAAAGAAAAAAGAAAATGCTTATTTTGAATGTGTTAGGGTGGTTTGGTCATTACAACTATGGTAGATTGGCCGATGCAATAGTAAAGAACAACGAAATGGCTACGGCAGATGGTAACAATTAAGAGAAGGGGAGGGGTAGAAATTGACTCTAGAGGCTTTTGTTTGAAAGGGACACAATGCGGCAGTTAGGAAAATTATACATAAAAGTTGCACTAAAAGACAAGGGATGAAGTGCATTCATAAAAAATAAAGGCGTGTGAAAATCATTTACCTACTTTTAAATTGCTAATAAATTTTACATCCAATATGGATTTTATTTTAAGTAGAGCTCAATTAGTTTATTAGACAATATTTTCAAAATCACATAAAACATTATGAATGACAAGATGTAAGCAAATTGGAAAATGGTACGAATTTTAGAAAAAAAATTATGACGTGGGACGGATGTAGTAACATAGAATGTCATTTTTTTTAGAAAAAAAGGGAAATTATGGGGGAAGAACTTGGAAGAAATGAAAAATTCCGTCAAGAAACATATACTTCCATCGTCCAAATTTAATCGTCCCTTACGAGAATTCGTGCAATTTCAAACTCCGAAAAAAAAATTACTTTTTTTACACCAAATTTCGCGAATACTTTAATTTGGTGTAAAAAATGATAAAAAAATATATAGAAATAAATTTTTGGGGTTTGAAATGGGCCATTTACAATTTTAAGCGGCCAATAGCAATTTTCAGCGGCCAATTGCAATTTTCCGCGGCCAACTGCAATTTTTCGCGGCCAAGTGCAGTTTGCCGCGGCAAGATGTAGTTTTCCGTGGCCAATGGCAATTTTAAGCGGCCAGGAAAGAAAAGATGATGGCCAATGGATTAGAATGCGTGGTTGACAAACATGCTTTCGCCATAAACTAAGTAAAAAAACGAGTTCAGTTCAACGTCCACCGTCGCCTTTCCATGGCACTAAGAGAGACTCGATACACAACCGTTCTTTCTCTCTCTCTCTCTTCCGTCAAAACCTCGACTTCAACCCCGTAGAATTCTCCGAACCGATCAAGGAGGGCTGGATTTGCATTTGGACTAGCAAATTCGACGCTTTTGATATCGTTAAGCGGTGGTAGACGGAAGCCCCACTAACAAATTCGACGCTTTTAAATGATATCTACAAGGGCTGGGATTGCATTTGGACCAACAAATTCCCGCGGTTCGATCCTCTTTGGTTTAACATATGTTTCAGATACACCACTATCGGTACACACACTTTCTCTCTCTCTCTCTCTCTCTCTCTCTCTCTCTCAGTTACTTGATAACTTCGGCGAAGACAGAGCTTTGTTTGTTTAGTGAGAGAATATTGGAGAAATTGAGACAAAAAGAAAAAAGAAAATGCTTATTTTGAATGTGTTAGGGTGGTTTGGTCATTACAACTATGGTAGATTGGCCGATGCAATAGTAAAGAACAACGAAATGGCTACGGCAGATGGTAACAATTAAGAGAAGGGGAGGGGTAGAAATTGACTCTAGAGGCTTTAGTTTGAAAGGGACACAATGCGGCAGTTATGAAAATTATACATAAAAGTTGCACTAAAAGACAAGGGATGAAGTGCATTCATAAAAAATAAAGGCGTGTGAAAATCATTTACCTACTTTTAAATTGCTAATAAATTTTACATCCAATATGGATTTTATTTTAAGTAGAGCTCAATTAGTTTATTAGACAATATTTTCAAAATCACATAAAACATTATGAATGACAAGATGTAAGCAAATTGGAAAATGGTACGAATTTAAAAAAAAAACAATTACATGGGACGGATGTAGTAACATAGAATGTCATTTTTTTTAGAAAAAAAAGGGAAATTATGGGGGAAGAACTTGGAAGAAATGAAAAATTACGTCAAGAAACATATACTTCCATCGTCCAAATTTGATCGTCCCTTACGAGAATTCGTGCAATTTCAAACTCCGAAAAAAAAATTACTTTTTTTACACCAAATTTCGCGAATACTTTAATTTGGTGTAAAAAATGATAAAAAAATATATAGAAATAAATTTTTGGGGTTTGAAATGGGCCATTTACAATTTTAAGCGGCCAATAGCAATTTTCAGCGGCCAATTGCAATTTTCCGCGGCCAACTGCAATTTTCCGCGGCCAACTGCAATTTTTCGCGGCGAAGTGCAGTTTTCCGCGGCCAGATGTAGTTTTCCGCGGCCAACGGCAATTTTAAGCGGCCAGGAAAGAAAAGATGATGGCCAATGGATTAGAATGCGTGGTTGACAAACATGCTTTCGCCATAAACTAAGTAAAAAAACGAGTTCAGTTCAGCGTCCACCGTCGCCTTTCCATGGCACTGAGAGAGACTCGATACACAACCGTTCTTTCTCTCTCTCTCTTCCGTCAAAACCTCGACTTCAACCCCGTAGAATTCTCCGAACCGATCAAGGAGGGCTGGATTTGCATTTGGACTAGCAAATTCGACGCTTTTGATATCGTTAAGCGGTGGTAGACGGAAGCCCCACTAACAAATTCGACGCTTTTAAATGACATCTACAAGGGCTGGGTTTGCATTTGGACCAACAAATTCCCGCGGTTCGATCCTCTTTGGTTTAACATATGCTTCAGATACACCACTATCGGTAGACACACTTTCTCTCTCTCTCTCTCTCTCTCTCTCAGTTACTTGATAACTTCGGCGAAGACTGAGCTTTGTTTGTTTAGTGAGAGAATATTGGAGAAATTGAGACAAAAAGAAAAAAGAAAATGCTTATTTTGAATGTGTTAGGGTGGTTTGGTCATTACAACTATGGTAGATTGGCCGATGCAATAGTAAAGAACAACGAAATGGCTACGGCAGATGGTAACAATTAAGAGAAGGGGAGGGGTAGAAATTGACTCTAGAGGCTTTAGTTTGAAAGGGACACAATGCGGTAGTTATGAAAATTATACATAAAAGTTGCACTAAAAGACAAGGGATGAAGTGCATTCATAAAAAATAAAGGCGTGTGAAAATCATTTACCTACTTTTAAATTGCTAATAAATTTTACATCCAATATGGATTTTATTTTAAGTAGAGCTCAATTAGTTTATTAGACAATATTTTCAAAATCACATAAAACATTATGAATGACAAGATGTAAGCAAATTGGAAAATGGTACGAATTTTAGAAAAAAAATTATGACGTGGGACGGATGTAGTAACATAGAATGTCATTTTTTTTAGAAAAAAAGGGAAATTATGGGGGAAGAACTTGGAAGAAATGAAAAATTACGTCAAGAAACATATACTTCCATCGTCCAAATTTGATCGTCCCTTACGAGAATTCGTGCAATTTCAAACTCCGAAAAAAAAATTACTTTTTTTACACCAAATTTCGCGAATACTTTAATTTGGTGTAAAAAATGATAAAAAAATATATAGAAATAAATTTTTGGGGTTTGAAATGGGCCATTTACAATTTTAAGCGGCCAATAGCAATTTTCAGCGGCCAATTGCAATTTTCCGCGGCCAACTGCAATTTTCCGCGGCCAACTGCAATTTTTCGCGGCGAAGTGCAGTTTTCCGCGGCCAGATGTAGTTTTCCGCGGCCAACGGCAATTTTAAGCGGCCAGGAAAGAAAAGATGATGGCCAATGGATTAGAATGCGTGGTTGACAAACATGCTTTCGCCATAAACTAAGTAAAAAAACGAGTTCAGTTCAGCGTCCACCGTCGCCTTTCCATGGCACTGAGAGAGACTCGATACACAACCGTTCTTTCTCTCTCTCTCTTCCGTCAAAACCTCGACTTCAACCCCGTAGAATTCTCCGAACCGATCAAGGAGGGCTGGATTTGCATTTGGACTAGCAAATTCGACGCTTTTGATATCGTTAAGCGGTGGTAGACGGAAGCCCCACTAACAAATTCGACGCTTTTAAATGACATCTACAAGGGCTGGGTTTGCATTTGGACCAACAAATTCCCGCGGTTCGATCCTCTTTGGTTTAACATATGCTTCAGATACACCACTATCGGTAGACACACTTTCTCTCTCTCTCTCTCTCTCTCTCTCTCAGTTACTTGATAACTTCGGCGAAGACTGAGCTTTGTTTGTTTAGCGAGAGAATATTGGAGAAATTGAGACAAAAAGAAAAAAGAAAATGCTTATTTTGAATGTGTTAGGGTGGTTTGGTCATTACAACTATGGTAGATTGGCCGATGCAATAGTAAAGAACAACGAAATGGCTACGGCAGATGGTAACAATTAAGAGAAGGGGAGGGGTAGAAATTGACTCTAGAGGCTTTAGTTTGAAAGGGACACAATGCGGTAGTTATGAAAATTATACATAAAAGTTGCACTAAAAGACAAGGGATGAAGTGCATTCATAAAAAATATAGGCGTGTGAAAATCATTTACCTACTTTTAAATTGCTAATAAATTTTACATCCAATATGGATTTTATTTTAAGTAGAGCTCAATTAGTTTATTAGACGATATTTTCAAAATCACATAAAACATTATGAATGACAAGATGTAAGCAAATTGGAAAATGGTACGAATTTAAAAAAAAAACAATTACATGGGACGGATGTAGTAACATAGAATGTCATTTTTTTTAGAAAAAAAGGGAAATTATGGGGGAAGAACTTGGAAGAAATGAAAAATTACGTCAAGAAACATATACTTCCATAGTCCAAATTTAATCGTCCCTTACGAGAATTCGTGCAATTTCAAACTCCGAAAAAAAAATTACTTTTTTTACACCAAATTTCGCGAATACTTTAATTTGGTGTAAAAAATGATAAAAAAATAAATAGAAATAAATTTTTGGGGTTTGAAATGGGCCATTTAGAATTTTAAGCGGCCAATAGCAATTTTCAGCGGCCAATTGCAATTTTCCGCGGCCAACTGCAATATCCCGCGGCCAGGTGCAGTTTTCCGCGGCCAGGTGAAGTTTTCCGCGGGCAACGGTTATTTTAAGCGGCCAGAGAAGAAAATATGGCCAATGGATTAGAATGCGTGGTTGACAAACATGCTTTCGCCATAAACAAAGTAAAAAAACGAGTTCAGCTCAGCGTCCACCGTCGCCTTCCCATGGCACTGAGAGAGACTCGATACACAACCGTTCTCTCTCTCTCTCTCTTCCGTCAAAATCTCGACTTCAACCCCGTAGAATTCTCCGAACCAATCAAGGAGGGCTGGATTTGCATTTGGACTAGCAAATTCGACGCTTTTGATATCGTTAAGCGGTAGTAGACGGAAGCCCCACTAACAAATTCGACGCTTTTAAATGATATCTACAAGGGCTGGGATTGCATTTGGACTAACAAATTCCCGCGGTTCGATCCTCTTTGGTTTAACATATGCTTCAGATACACCACTATCGGTACACACACACACTCTCTCTCTCTCTCTCAGTTACTTGATAACTTCGGCGAAGACTGAGCTTCGTTTGTTTAGTGAGAGAATATTGGAGAAATTGAGACAAAAAGAAAAAAAAAATGCTTATTTTGAATGTGTTAGGGTGGTTTGGTCATTTCAACTATGGTAGATTGGCCGATGCAATAGTAAAGAACAACGAAATGGCTACGGCAGATGGTAACAATTAAGAGAAGGGGAGGGGTAGAAATTGACTCTAGAGGCTTTAGTTTGAAAGGGACACAATGCGGTAGTTATGAAAATTATACATAAAAGTTGCACTAAAAGACAAGGGATGAATTGCATTCATAAAAAATAAAGGCGTGTGAAAATCATTTACCTACTTTTAAATTGCTAATAAATTTTACATCCAATATGGATTTTATTTTAAGTAGAGCTCAATTAGTTTATTAGACAATATTTTCAAAATCACATAAAACATTATGAATGACAAGATGTAAGCAAATTGGAAAATGGTAAGAATTTTAGAAAAAAAATTATGACATGGGACGGATGTAGTAACATAGAATGTCATTTTTTTTAGAAAAAAAGGGAAATTATGGGGGAAGAACTTGGAAGAAATGAAACATTACGTCAAGAAACATATACTTCCATTGTCCAAATTTAATCGTCCCTTACGAGAATTCGTGCAATTTCAAACTCCGAAAAAAAAAATTACTTTTTTACACCAAATTTCGCGAATACTTTAATTTCGTGTAAAAAATGATAAAAAAATATATAGAAATAAATTTTTGGGGTTTGAAATGGGCCATTTACAATTTTAAGCGGCCAATAGCAATTGTCAGCGGCCAATTGCAATTTTCCGCGGCCAACTGCAATTTTCCGCGGCCAGGTGCAGTTTTCCGCGGCCAAATGCAGTTTTCCGCGGCCAAATGCAGTTTTCCGCGGCCAACGGTAATTTTAAGCGGCCAAAGAAGAAAAGATGATGGCCAATGGATTAGAATGCGTGGTTGAAAAACATGCTTTCGCCATAAACTAAGTAAAAAAACGAGTTCTGTTCAGCGTCCACCGTCGCCTTCCCATGGCACTGAGATAGACTCGATACACAACCACTCTCTCTCTATCTTCCATCAAAACCTCGACTTCAACCCCGTAGAATTCTTCGAACCGATCAAGGAGGGCTGGATTTGCATTTGGACTAGCAAATTCGACGCTTTTGATATCGTTAAGCGGTGGTAGACGGAAGCCCCACTAACTAAATCGACGCTTTTAATTGATATCTACAAGGACTGGGATTGCATTTGGACTAACAAATTCCCGCGGTTCGATCCTCTTTGGTCTATCATATGCTTCAGATACACCACTATCGGTACACACACACTCTCTCTCTCTCTCTCTTAGTTACATGATAACTTCGGCGAAGACTGAGCTTTGTCTGTTTAGTGAGAGAATATTGGAGAAATTGAGGCAAAAAGAAAAAAGAAAATGCTTATTTTCAATGTGTTAGGGTGGTTTGGTCATTACTACTATGGTAGATTGGCCGATGCAATAGTCAAGAACAACGAAATGGCTACGGCAGATGGTAACAATTAAGAGAAGGGGAGGGGTAGAAATTGACTCTAGAGGCTTTAGTTTGAAAGGGACACAATGCGGTAGTTATGAAAATTATACATAAAAGTTGCACTAAAAGACAAGGGATGAAGTGCATTCATAAAAAATAAAGGCGTGTGAAAATCATTTACCTACTTTTAAATTGCTAATAAATTTTACATCCAATATGGATTTTATTTTAAGCAGAACTCAATTAGTTTATTAGACAATATTTTCAAAATCACATAAAACATTATGAATGACAAGATGTAAGCAAATTGGAAAATGGTACGAATTTTAGAAAAAAAATTATGACCTGGGACGGATGTAGTAACATAGAATGTCATTTTTTTTAGAAAAAAAGGGAAATTATGGGGGAAGAACTTGGAAGAAATGAAAAATTACGTCAAGAAACATATGCTTCCATCGTCCAAATTTAATCGTCCCTTACGAGAATTCGTGCAATTTCAAACTCCGAAAAAAAAAATTACTTTTTTTACACCAAATTTCGCGAATACTTTAATTTGGTGTAAAAAATGATAAAAAAATATATAGAAATATATTTTTGGGGTGTGAAATGGGCCATTTACAATGTTAAGCGGCCATTAGCAATTTTCAGCGGCCAAATGCACTTTTCCGCGGCCAACCGCAATTTTCCGCGGCCAGGTGCAGTTTTCCGCGGCCAAATGCAGGTTTCCCCGGCCAACGGTAATTTTAAGCGGCCAGAGAAGAAAAGATGATGGCCAATGGATTAGAATGCGTGGTTGACAAACATGCTTTCGCCATAAACTAAGTAAAAAAAACGAGTTCAGTTCAGCGTCCACCGTCACCTTCCCATGGCACTGAGAGAGACTCGATACACAACCACTCTCTCTCTATCTTCCATCAAAACCTCGACTTCAACCCCGTAGAATTCTTCGAACCTATTAAGGAGGGCTGGATTTGCATTTGGACTAGCAAATTCGACGCTTTTGATATCGTTAAGCGGTGGTAGACGGAAGCCCCACTAAAAAATTCGACGCTTTTAATTGATATCTACAAGGACTGGGATTGCATTTGGACTAACAAATTCCCGCGGTTCGATCCTCTTTGGTTTATCATATGCTTCAGATACACCACTATCGGTACACACACACACTCTCTCTCTCTCTTAGTTACTTGATAACTTCGGCGAAGACTGAGCTTTGTTTGTTTAGTGAGAGAATATTGGAGAAATTGAGGGAAAAAGAAAAAAGAAAATGCTTATTTTCAATGTGTTAGGGTGGTTTGGTCATTACTACTATGGTAGATTGGCCGATGCAATAGTAAAGAACAACGAAATGGCTACGGCAGATGGTAACAATTAAGAGAAGGGGAGGGGTAGAAATTGACTCTAGAGGCTTTAGTTTGAAAGGGACACAATGCGGTAGTTATGAAAATTATACATAAAAGTTGCACTAAAAGACAAGGGATGAAGTGCATTCATTAAAAATAAAGGCGTGTAAAAATCATTTACCGACTTTTAAATTGGTAACAAATTTTACATCCAATATGGATTTTATTTTAAGTAGAACTCAATTAGTTTATTAGACGATATTTTCAAAATCACATAAAACATTATGAATGACAAGATGTAAGCAAATTGGAAAATGGTACGAATTTTAGAAAATAAATTATGACATGGGAAGCATGTAGTAACATAGAATGTCATTTTTTTTAGAAAAAAGGGAAATTATGGGGGAAGAACTTGGAAGAAAAGAAAAATTACGTCAAGAAACATATACTTCCGTCGTCCAAATTTAATCGTCCCTTACGAGAATTCGTGCAATTTCAAACTCCGAAAAAAAAATTACTTTTTTTACACCAAATTTCGCGAATACTTTAATTTGGTGTAAAAAATGATAAAAAAATATATAGAAATAAATTTTTGGGGTGCGAAATGGGCCATTTAGAATTTTAAGCGGCCAATAGCAATTTTCAGCGGCCAACTGCAATTTTCCGCGGCCAACTGCATTTTTCCGCGGCCAAGTGCAGTTTGCCGCGGCAAGATGTAGTTTTCCGTGGCCAATGGCAATTTTATGCGGCCAGAGAAGAAAAGATGTTGGCCAATGGATTAGAATGCGTGGTTGACAAACATGCTTTCGCCATAAACTAAGTAAAAAAATGAGTTCAGTTCAGCGTCCACCGTCGTCTTCCCATGGCACTGAGAGAGACTCGATACACAACCACTCTCTCTCTCTCTTGCATCAAAACCTCGACTTCAAGCCTGTAGAATTCTCCGAACCGATCAAGGAGGGCTGGATTTCCATTTGGACTAGAAAATTCGACGCTTTTGATATCGTTAAGCGGTCGTAGACGGAAGCCCCACTAACAAATTCGACTCTTTTAATTGATATCTACAAGGGCTGGGATTGCATTTGGACTAACAAATTCCCGCGGTTCGATCCTCTTTGGTTTATCATATGCTTCAGATACACCACTATCGGTACACACACACACTCTCTCTCTCTCTTAGTTACTTGATAACTTTGGCGAAGACTGAGCTTTGTTTGTGTAGTGAGAGAATATTGGAGAAATTGAGACAAAAAGAAAAAAGAAAATGCTTATTTTGAATGTGTTAGGGTGGTTTGGTCATTACCACTATGGTAGATTGGCCGATGCAATTGTAAAGAACAACGAAATGGCTACGACAGATGGTAACAATTAAGAGAAGGGGAGGGGTAGAAATTGACTCTAGAGGCTTTAGTTTGAAAGGGAAACAATGCGGTAGTTATGAAAATTATACATAAAAGTTGCACTAAAAGACAAGGGATGAAGTGCATTCATAAATAATAATGGCGTGTGAAAATCATTTACCTACTTTTAAATTGCTAATAAATTTTACATCCAATATGGATTTTATTTTAAGTAGAGCTCAATTAGTTTATTAGACAATATTTTCAAAATCACATAAAACATTATGAATGACAAGATGTAAGCAAATTGGAAAATGGTACGAATTTTAGAAAAAAAATTATGACGTGGGACGGATGTAGTAACATAGAATGTTATTTTAATTAAGAAAAAAAGGGAAATTATGGGGGAAGAACTTGGAAGAAATGAAAAATTACGTCAAGAAACATATACTTCCATCGTCCAAATTTAATCGTCCCTTACGAGAATTCGTGCAATTTCAAACTCCGAAAAAAAATTACTTTTTTTACACCAAATTTCGCGAATATTTTAATTTGGTGTAAAAAATGATAAAAAAATATATAGAAATATATTTTTGGGGTTTGAAATGGGCCATTTACAATTTTAAGCGGCCAATAGCAATTTTCAGTGGCCAATTGCAATATTCCGCGGCCAACTGCAATTTTCCGCGGCCGAGTGCATTTTTCCGCGGCCCGATGTAATATTCCGCGGCCAAGGGTAATTTTAAGCGGCCAGAGAAGAAAAGATGATGGCCAATGGATTAGAATGCGTGGTTGAAAAACATGCTTTCGCCATAAACTAAATAAAAAAACGAGTTCAGTTCAGCGTCCACCGTCGCCTTCCCATGGCACTGAGAGAGACTCGATACACAACCGTTCTCTCTCTCTCTCTCTTCCGTCAAAACCTCGACTTCAATCCAGTAGAATTGTCCGAACCGATCAAGGAGGGCTGGATTTGAATTTGGACTAGCAAATTTGACGCTTTTGATATCGTTAAGCGGGGGGTAGACGGAAGCCCCACTAAAAAATTCGACGCTTTTAATTGATATCTACAAGGGCTCGGATTGCATTTGGACTAACAAATTCCCGCGGTTCGATCTTCTTTGGTTTAACATATGCTTCAGATACACCACTATCGGTACACACACACTCTCTCTCTCTCTCTCTCTCTCTCTCTCTCAGTTACTTGATAACTTCGGCGAAGACTGAGCTTTGTTTGTTTAGTGAGAGAATATTGGAGAAATTGAGACAAAAAGAAAAAAGAAAATGCTTATTTTGAATGTGTTAGGGTGGTTTGGTCATTACAACTATGGTAGATTGGCCGATGCAATAGTAAAGAACAACGAAATGGCTACGGCAGATGGTAACAATTAAGAGAAGGGGAGGGGTAGAAATTGACTCTAGAGGCTTTAGTTTGAAAGGGACACAATGCGGTAGTTATGAAAATTATACATAAAAGTTGCACTAAAAGACAAGGGATGAAGTGCATTCATAAATAATAATGGCGTGTGAAAATCATTTACCTACTTTTAAATTGCTAATAAATTTTACATCCAATATGGATTTTATTTTAAGTAGAGCTCAATTAGTTTATTAGACAATATTTTCAAAATCACATAAAACATTATGAATGACAAGATGTAAGCAAATTGGAAAATGGTACGAATTTTAGAAAAAAAATTATGACGTGGGACGGATGTAGTAACATAGAATGTCATTTTTTTTAGAAAAAAAGGGAAATTATGGGGGAAGAACTTGGAAGAAATGAAAAATTACGTCAAGAAACATATACTTCCATCGTCCAAATTTAATCGTCCCTTACGAGAATTCGTGCAATTTCAAACTCCGAAAAAAAAATTACTTTTTTTACACCAAATTTCGCGAATACTTTAATTTGGTGTAAAAAATGATAAAAAAATATATAGAAATAAATTTTTGGGGTGCGAAATGGGCCATTTAAAATTTTAAGCGGCCAATAATTTTATGCGGCCAGAGAAGAAAAGATGTTGGCCAATGGATTAGAATGCGTGGTTGACAAACATGCTTTCGCCATAAACTAAGTAAAAAAATGAGTTCAGTTCAGCGTCCACCGTCGTCTTCCCATGGCACTGAGAGAGACTCGATACACAACCACTCTCTCTCTCTCTTGCATCAAAACCTCGACTTCAAGCCCGTAGAATTCCCCGAACCGATCAAGGAGGGCTGGATTTGCATTTGGACTAGAAAATTCGACGCTTTTGATATCGTTAAGCGGTCGTAGACGGAAGCCCCACTAACAAATTCGACTCTTTTAATTGATATCTACAAGGGCTGGGATTGCATTTGGACTAACAAATTCCCGCGGTTCGATCCTCTTTGGTTTATCATATGATTCAGATACACCACTATCGGTACACACACACTCTCTCTCTCTCTCTCTCTCTCTCTCTCTCTCTCTCAATTACTTGATAACTTCGGCGAAGACTGAGCTTTGTTTGTTTAGTGAGAGAATATTGGAGAAATTGAGGCAAAAAGAAAAAAGAAAATGCTTATTTTGAATGTGTTAGGGTGGTTTGGTCATTACTACTATGGTAGATTGGCCGATGCAATAGTAAAGAACAACGAAATGGCTACGACAGATGGTAACAATTAAGAGAAGGGGAGGGGTAGAAATTGACTCTAGAGGCTTTAGTTTGAAAGGGACACAATGCGGTAGTTATGAAAATTATACATAAAAGTTGCACTAAAAGACAAGGGATGAAGTGCATTCATAAAAAATAAAGGCGTGTGAAAATCATTTACCTACTTTTAAATTGCTAATAAATTTTACATCCAATATGGATTTTATTTTAAGTAGAGCTCAATTAGTTTATTAGACAATATTTTCAAAATCACATAAAACATTATGAATGACAAGATGTAAGCAAATTGGAAAATGGTACGAATTTTAGAAAAAAAATAATGACATGGGACGGATGTAGTAACATAGAATGTCATTTTTTTTAGAAAAAAGGGAAATTGCGGGGGAAGAACTTGGAAGAAATGAAGAATTACGTCAAGAAACATATACTTCCATCGTCCAAATTTAATCGTCCCTTACGAGAATTCGTGCAATTTCAAACTCCGAAAAAAAAATTACTTTTTTTACACCAAATTTCGCGAATACTTTAATTTGGTGTAAAAAATGGTAAAAAAATTTATAGAAATAAATTTTTGGGGTTTGAAATGGGCCATTTACAATTTTAAGCGGCCAATAGCAATTTTCAGCGGCCAATTGAAATATTCCGCGGCCAACTGCAGTTTTCCGCGGCCAACTGCAGTTTTCCGCGGCCAACGGTAATTTTAAGTGGCCGGAGATGAAAAGATGATGGCCAATGGATTAGAATGCGTGGTTGACAAACATGCTTTTGCCATAAACTAAGTAAAAAAACGAGTTCAGTTCAGCGTCCACCGTCGCCTTCCCGTGGCACTGAGAGAGACTCGATACACAACCATTCTCTCTCTCTCTCTTCCATCAAAACCTCGACTTCAACCCCGTAGAATTCTCCGAACCGATCAAGGAGGGCTGGATTTGCATTTGGACTAGCAAATTCGACGCTTTTGATATCGTTAAGCGGTGGTAGACTGAAGCCCCACTGACAAATTCGACGCTTTTAATTGATATCTACAAGGGCTGGGATTGCATTTGGACTAACAAATTCCCGCGGTTCGATCCTCTTTGGTTTAACATATGCTTCAGATACACCACTATCGGTACACACACTCTCTCTCTCTCTCTCTCTCTCTCACAGTTACTTGATAACTTTGGCGAAGACTGAGCTTTGTTTGTTTAGTGAGAGAATATTGGAGAAATTGAGACAAAAAGAAAAAAGAAAATGCTTATTTTGAATGTGTTAGGGTGGTTTGGTCATTACCACTATGGTAGATTGGCCGATGCAATAGTAAAGAACAACGAAATGGCTACGACAGATGGTAACAATTAAGAGAAGGGGAGGGGTAGAAATTGACTCTAGAGGCTTTAGTTTGAAAGGGAAACAATGCGGTAGTTATGAAAATTATACATAAAAGTTGCACTAAAAGACAAGGGATGAAGTGCATTCATAAATAATAATGGCGTGTGAAAATCATTTACCTACTTTTAAATTGCTAATAAATTTTACATCCAATATGGATTTTATTTTAAGTAGAGCTCAATTAGTTTATTAGACGATATTTTCAAAATCACATAAAACATTATGAATGACAAGATGTAAGCAAATTGGAAAATGGTACGAATTTTAGAAAAAAAATTATGACGTGGGACGGATGTAGTAACATAGAATGTCATTTTTATTAAGAAAAAAAGGGAAATTATGGGGGAAGAACTTGGAAGAAATGAAAAATTACGTCAAGAAACATATACTTCCATCGTCCAAATTTAATCGTCCCTTACGAGAATTCGTGCAATTTCAAACTCCGAAAAAAAAATTACTTTTTTTACACGAAATTTCGCGAATATTTTGATTTGGTGTAAAAAATGATAAAAAAATATATAGAAATAAATTTTTGGGGTTTGAAATGGGCCATTTACAATTTTAAGAGGCCAATAGCAATTTTCAGCGGCCAATTGCATTATTCCGCGGCCAACTGCAATTTTCCGCGGCCAAGTGCAGTTTTCCGCGGCCAAGGGTAATTTTAAGCGGCCAGAGAAGAAAAGATGATGGCCAATGGATTAGAATGCGTGGTTGACAAACATGCTTTCGCCATAAACTAAGTAAAAAAACGAGTTCAGTTCAGCGTCCACCGTCGCCTTCCCATGGCACTGAGAGAGACTCGATACACAACCGTTCTCTCTCTCTCTCTCTTCCGTCAAAACCTCGACTTCAATCCCGTAGAATTCTCCGAACCGATCAAGGAGGGCTGGATTTGAATTTGGACTAGCAAATTTGACGCTTTTGATATCGTTAAGCGGTGGTAGACGGAAGCCCCACTAACAAATTCGACGCTTTTAATTGATATCTACAAGGGCTCGGATTGCATTTGGACTAACAAATTACCGCGGTTCGATCTTCTTTGGTTTAACATATGCTACAGATACACCACTATCGGTACACACACACACTCTCTCTCTCTCTCTCTCTCAGTTACTTGATAACTTCGGCGAAGACTGAGCTTTGTTTGTTTAGTGAATGAATATTGGAGAAATTGAGACAAAAAGAAAAAAGAAAATGCTTATTTTGAATGTGTTAGGGTGGTTTGGTCATTACAACTATGGTAGATTGGCCGATGCAATAGTAAAGAACAACGAAATGGCTACGGCAGATGGTAACAATTAAGAGAAGGGGAGGGGTAGAAATTGACTCTAGAGGCTTTAGTTTGAAAGGGACACAATGCGGTAGTTATGAAAATTATACATAAAAGTTGCACTAAAAGACAAGGGATGAATTGCATTCATAAATAATAATGGCGTGTGAAAATCATTTACCTACTTTTAAATTGCTATTAAATTTTACATCCAATATGGATTTTATTTTAAGTAGAGCTCAATTAGTATATTAGACAATATTTTCAAAATCACATAAAACATTATGAATGACAAGATGTAAGCAAATTGGAAAATGGTAGGAATTTTAGAAAAAAAATTATGACGTGGGACGGATGTAGTAACATAGAATGTCATTTTTATTAAGAAAAAAAGGGAAATTATGGGGGAAGAACTTGGAAGAAATGAAAAATTACGTCAAGAAACATATACTTCCATCGTCCAAATTTAATCGTCCCTTACGAGAATTCGTGCAATTTCAAACTCCGAAAAAAAAATTACTTTTTTTACACCAAATTTCGCGAATATTTTAATTTGGTGTAAAAAATGATAAAAAAAATATAGAAATAAATTTTTGGGGTTTGAAATGGGCCATTTACAATTTTAAGCGGCCAATAGCAATTTTCAGCGGCCAATTGCAATATTCCGCGGCCAACTGCAATTATCCGCGGCCAAGTGCAGTTTTCCGCGGCCAGATGTAGTTGTCCGCGGCCAAGGGTAATTTTAAGCGGCCAGAGAAGAAAAGATGATGGCCAATGGATTAGAATGCGTGGTTGACAAACATGCTTTCGCCATAAACTAAGAAAAAAAATGAGTTCAGTTCAGCGTCCACCGTCACCTTCCCATGGCACTGAGAGAGACTCGATACACAACTGTTCTCTCTCTCTCTCTCTCTCTTCCGTCAAAACCTCGACTTCAATCCCGTAGAATTCTCCGAACCGATCAAGGAGGGCTGGATTTGAATTTGGACTAGCAAATTTGACGCTTTTGATATCGTTAAACGGTGGTAGACGGAAGCCCCACTAACAAATTCGACGCTTTTAATTGATATCTACAAGGGCTCGGATTGCATTTGGACTAACAAATTCCCGCGGTTCGATCTTCTTTGGTTTAACATATGCTTCAGATACACCACTATCGGTACACACACACTCTCTTTCTCTCTCAGTTACTTGATAACTTCGGCGAAGACTGAGCTTTGTTTGTTTAGTGAGAGAATATTGGAGAAATTGAGACAAAAAGAAAAAAGAAAATGCTTATTTTGAATGTGTTAGGTTGGTTTGGTCATTACAACTATGGTAGATTGGCCGATGCAATAGTAAAGAACAACGAAATGGCTACGGCAGATGGTAACAAATAAGAGAAGGGGAGGGGTAGAAATTGACTCTAGAGGCTTTAGTTTGAAAGGGACACAATGCGGCAGTTATGAAAATTATACATAAAAGTTGCACTAAAAGACAAGGGATGAAGTGCATTCATAAAAAATAAAGGCGTGTGAAAATCATTTACCTACTTTTAAATTGCTATTAAATTTTACATCCAATATGGATTTTATTTTAAGTAGAGCTCAATTAGTTTATTAGACAATATTTTCAAAATCACATAAAACATTATGAATGACAAGATGTAAGCAAATTGGAAAATGGTACGAATTTTAGAAAAAAAATTATGACGTGGGACGGATGTAGTAACATAGAATGTCATTTTTTTTAGAAAAAAAGGGAAATTATGGGGGAAGAACCCGGAAGAAATGAAAAATTACGTCAAGAAATATATACTTCCATCGTCCAAATTTAATCGTCCCTTACGAGAATTCGTGCAATTTCAAACTCCGAAAAAAAAATTACTTTTTTTACACCAAATTTCGCGAATACTTTAATTTGGTGTAAAAAATGATAAAAAAAATGTATAGAAATAAATTTTTGGGGTTTGAAATGGGCCATTTACAATTTTAAGCGGCCAATAGCAATTTTCAGCGGCCAATTGCAATTTTCCACGGCCAACTGCAATTTTCCGCGGCCAACTGTAATTTTGTGTGGCCAGGTGTAGTTTTCCGCGGCCAACGGTAATTTTAAGCGGCCAGAGAAGAAAAGATGATGGCCAATGGATTAGAATGCGTGGTTGACAAACATTCTTTCGCCATAAACTAAGTAAAAAAACGAGTTCAGTTCAGCGTCCACCGTCGCCTTCCCATGGCACTGAGAGAGACTCGATACACAACCGTTCTCTCTCTCTCTCTTCCGTCAAAACCTCGACTTCAACCCCGTAGAATTCTCCGAACCGATCAAGGAGGGCTGGATTTGCATTTGGACTAGCAAATTCGACGCTTTTGATATCGTTAAGCGGTGGTAGACGGAAGCCCCACTAACAAATTCGACGCTTTTAATTGATATCTACAAGGGCATGGATTGCATTTGGACTAACAAATTCCCGCGGTTCGATCCTCTTTGGTTTAACATATGCTTCAGATACACCACTATCGGTACACACACTCACACACACACACACTCTCTCTCTCTCTCTCTCTCTCTCTCTCTCTCAGTTACTTGATAACTTCAGCGAAGACTGAGCTTTGTTTGTTTAGTGAGAGAATATTGGAGAAATTGGGACAAAAAGAAAAAAGAAAATGCTTATTTTGAATGTGTTAGGGTGATTTGGTCATTACAACTTTGGTAGATTGGCCGATGCAATAGTAAAGAACAACGAAATGGCTACGGCAGACGGTAACAATTAAGAGAAGGGGAAGGGTAGAAACTGACTCTAGAGGCTTTAGTTTGAAGAGGACACAATGCGGTAGTTATGAAAATTATACATAAAAGTTGCACTAAAAGACAAGGGATGAAGTGCATTCATAAAAAATAAAGGCGTGTGAAAATCATTTACCTACTTTTAAATTGCTAATAAATTTTACATCCAATATGGATTTTATTTTAAGTAGAGCTCAATTAGTTTATTAGACGATATTTTCAAAATCACATAAAACATTATGAATGACAAGATGTAAGCAAATTGGAAAATGGTACGAATTTTAGAAAAAAAATTATGACGTGGGACGGATATAGTAACATAGAATGTCATTTTTTTTAGAAAAAAAAGGGAAATTATGGGGGAAGAACTAGGAAGAAAAGAAAAATTACGTCAAGAAACATATACTTCCATCGTCCAAATTTAATCGTCCCTTACGAGAATTCGTGCAATTTCAAACTCCGAAAAAAAATTACTTTTTTTACACCAAATTTCGCGAATACTTTAATTTGGTGTAAAAAATGATAACAAAATATATAGAAATAAATTTTTGGGGTTTGAAATGGGCCATTTACAATTTTAAGCGGCCAATAGCAATTTTCAGCGGCCATTTGCAATTGTCCGCGGCCAACTGCAGTTTTCCGCGGCCAACTGCAATTTTCCGCGGCCAAATGCAGTTTTCCGCGGCCATGTGCAGTTTTCTACGGCCAATGGTAATTTTAAGCGGCCAGAGAAGAAAAGATGATCGCCAATGAATTAGAATGCGTGGTTGACAAACATGCTTTCGCCGTAAACAAAGTAAAAAAACGAGTTCAGTTCAGCGTCCACCGTCACCTTCCCATGGCACTGAGAGAGACTCAATACAAAACCATTCTCTCTCTCTCTCTCTTCCGTCAAAACCTCGACTTCAACCCCGTAGAATTCTCCGAACCGATCAACGAGGGCTGGATTTGCATTTGGACTAGCAAATTCGACGCTTTTGATATCGTTAAGCGGTGGTAGACGGAAGGCCCACTAACAAATTCGACGCTTTTAATTGATATCTACAAGGGCGGGATTGCATTTGGACTAACTAATTACCGCGGTTCGATCCTCTTTGGTTTAACATATGCTTCAGATACACCACTATCTGTACACACACACACACTCTCTCTCTCTCTCTCTCACAGTTACTTGATAACTTCGGCGAAGACTGAGCTTTGTTTGTTTAGTGAGAGAATATTGGAGAAATTGAGACAAAAAGAAAAAAGAAAATGCTTATTTTGAATGTGTTAGGGTGGTTTGGTCATTACCACTATTGTAGATTGGCCGATGCAATAGTAAAGAACAACGAAATGGCTACGGCAGATGGTAACAATTAAGAGAAGGGGAGGGGTAGAAATTGACTCTAGAGGCTTTAGTTTGAAAGGGACACAATGCGGTAGTTATGAAAATTATACATAAAAGTTGCACTAAAAGACAAGGGATGAATTGCATTCATAAAAAATAAAGGCGTGTGAAAATCATTTACCTACTTTTAAATTGCTATTAAATTTTACATCCAATATAGATTTTATTTTAAGTAGAGCTCAATTAGTATATTAGACAATATTTTCAAAATCACATAAAACATTATGAATGACAAGATGTAAGCAAATTGGAAAATGGTACGAATTTTAGAAAAAAAATTATGACGTGGGACAGATGTAGTAACATAGAATGTCATTTTTATTAAGAAAAAAAGGGAAATTATGGGGGAAGAACTTGGAAGAAATGAAAAATTACGTCAAGAAACATATACTTCCATCGTCCAAATTTAATCGTCCCTTACGAGAATTCGTGCAATTTCAAACTCCGAAAAAAAAATTACTTTTTTTACACCAAATTTCGCGAATATTTTAATTTGGTGTAAAAAATGATAAAAAAAATATAGAAATAAATTTTTGGGGTTTGAAATGGGCCATTTACAATTTTAAGCGGCCAATAGCAATTTTCAGCGGCCAATTGCAATATTCCGCGGCCAACTGCAATTATTCGCGGCCAAGTGCAGTTTTCCGCGGCCAGATGTAGTTGTCCGCGGCCAAGGGTAATTTTAAGCGGCCAGAGAAGAAAAGATGATGGCCAATGGATTAGAATGCGTGGTTGACAAACATGCTTTCGCCTTAAACTAAGTAAAAAAATGAGTTCAGTTCAGCGTCCACCGTCGCCTTCCCATGGCACTGAGAGAGACTCGATACACAACCGTTCTCTCTCTCTCTCTCTCTCTTCCGTCAAAACCTCGACTTCAATCCCGTAGAATTCTCCGAACCGATCAAGGAGGGCTGGATTTGAATTTGGACTAGCAAATTTGACGCTTTTGATATCGTTAAGCGGTGGTAGACGGAAGCCCCACTAACAAATTCGACGCTTTTAATTGATATCTACAAGGGCTCGGATTGCATTTGGACTAACAAATTCCCGCGGTTCGATCTTCTTTGGTTTAACATATGCTTCAGATACACCACTATCGGTACACACACACTCTCTCTCTCTCTCTCTCTCTCTCTCTCTCTCTCAGTTACTTGATAACTTCGGCGAAGACTGAGCTTTGTTTGTTTAGTGAGAGAATATTGGAGAAATTGAGACAAAAAGAAAAAAGAAAATGCTTATTTTGAATGTGTTAGGGTGGTTTGGTCATTACAACTATGGTAGATTGGCCGATGCAATAGTAAAGAACAACGAAATGGCTACGGCAGATGGTAACAAATAAGAGAAGGGGAGGGGTAGAAATTGACTCTAGAGGCTTTAGTTTGAAAGGGACACAATGCGGCAGTTATGAAAATTATACATAAAAGTTGCACTAAAAGACAAGGGATGAAGTGCATTCATAAAAAATAAAGGCGTGTGAAAATCATTTACCTACTTTTAAATTGCTATTAAATTTTACATCCAATATGGATTTTATTTTAAGTAGAGCTCAATTAGTTTATTAGACAATATTTTCAAAATCACATAAAACATTATGAATGACAAGATGTAAGCAAATTGGAAAATGGTACGAATTTTAGAAAAAAAATTATGACGTGGGAGGGATGTAGTAATAGAATGTCATTTTTTTTAGAAAAAAAGGGAAATTATGGGGGAAGAACCCGGAAGAAATGAAAAATTACGTCAAGAAATATATACTTCCATCGTCCAAATTTAATCGTCCCTTACGAGAATTCGTGCAATTTCAAACTCCGAAAAAAAAATTACTTTTTTTACACCAAATTTCGCGAATACTTTAATTTGGTGTAAAAAATGATAAAAAAAATATATAGAAATAAATTTTTGGGGTTTGAAATGGGCCATTTACAATTTTAAGCGGCCAATAGCAATTTTCAGCGGCCAATTGCAATTTTCCACGGCCAACTGCAATTTTCCGCGGCCAACAGTAATTTTGTGTGGCCAGGTGTAGTTTTCCGCGTCAACGGTAATTTTAAGCGGCCAGAGAAGAAAAGATGATGGCCAATGGATTAGAATGCGTGGTTGACAAACATTCTTTCGCCATAAACTAAGTAAAAAAACGAGTTCAGTTCAGCGTCCACCGTCGCCTTCCCATGGCACTGAGAGAGACTCGATACACAACCGTTCTCTCTCTCTCTCTTCCGTCAAAACCTCGACTTCAACCCCGTAGAATTCTCCGAACCGATCAAGGAGGGCTGGATTTGCATTTGGACTAGCAAATTCGACGCTTTTGATATCGTTAAGCGGTGGTAGACGGAAGCCCCACTAACAAATTCGACGCTTTTAATTGATATCTACAAGGGCTGGGATTGCATTTGGACTAACAAATTCCCGCGGTTCGATCCTCTTTGGTTTAACATATGCTTCAGATACACCACTATCGGTACACACACACACACACACACACACTCTCTCTCTCTCTCTCTCTCTCTCTCTCAGTTACTTGATAACTTCAGCGAAGACTGAGCTTTGTTTGTTTAGTGAGAGAATATTGGAGAAATTGGGACAAAAAGAAAAAAGAAAATGCTTATTTTGAATGTGTTAGGGTGATTTGGTCATTACAACTTTGGTAGATTGGCCGATGCAATAGTAAAGAACAACGAAATGGCTACGGCAGACGGTAACAATTAAGAGAAGGGGAGGGGTAGAAACTGACTCTAGAGGCTTTAGTTTGAAAAGGACACAATGCGGTAGTTATGAAAATTATACATAAAAGTTGCACTAAAAGACAAGGGATGAAGTGCATTCATAAAAAATAAAGGCGTGTGAAAATCATTTACCTACTTTTAAATTGCTAATAAATTTTACATCCAATATGGATTTTATTTTAAGTAGAGCTCAATTAGTTTATTAGATGATATTTTCAAAATCACATAAAACATTATGAATGACAAGATGTAAGCAAATTGGAAAATGGTACGAATTTTCAAAACAGATTATTACATGGGACGGATATAGTAACATAGAATGTCATTTTTTTTAGAAAAAAAAGGGAAATTATGGGGGAAGAACTAGGAAGAAAAGAAAAATTACGTCAAGAAACATATACTTCCATCGTCCAAATTTAATCGTCCCTTACGAGAATTCGTGCAATTTCAAACTCCGAAAAAAAATTACTTTTTTTACACCAAATTTCGCGAATACTTTAATTTGGTGTAAAAAATGATAACAAAATATATAGAAATAAATTTTTGGGGTTTGAAATGGGCCATTTACAATTTTAAGCGGCCAATAGCAATTTCAGCGGCCATTTGCAATTTTCCGCGGCCAACTGCATTTTTCCGCGGCCAAATGCAGTTTTCCGCGGCCATGTGCAGTTTTCTACGGCCAATGGTAATTTTAAGCGGCCAGAGAAGAAAAGATGATCGCCAATGAATTAGAATGCGTGGTTGACAAACATGCTTTCGCCGTAAACAAAGTAAAAAAACGAGTTCAGTTCAGCGTCCACCGTCGCCTTCCCATGGCACTGAGAGAGACTCAATACAAAACCATTCTCTCTCTCTCTCTTCCGTCAAAACCTCGACTTCAACCCCGTAGAATTCTCCGAACCGATCAACGAGGGCTGGATTTGCATTTGGACTAGCAAATTCGACGCTTTTGATATCGTTAAGCGGTGGTAGACGGAAGGCCCACTAACAAATTCGACGCTTTTAATTGATATCTACAAGGGCGGGATTGCATTTGGACTAACAAATTACCGCGGTTCGATCCTCTTTGGTTTAACATATGCTTCAGATACACCACTATCTGTACACACACACACACTCTCTCTCTCTCTCTCTCACAGTTACTTGATAACTTCGGCGAAGACTGAGCTTTGTTTGTTTAGTGAGAGAATATTGGAGAAATTGAGACAAAAAGAAAAAAGAAAATGCTTATTTTGAATGTGTTAGGGTGGTTTGGTCATTACCACTATTGTAGATTGGCCGATGCAATAGTAAAGAACAACGAAATGGCTACGGCAGATGGTAACAATTAAGAGAAGGGGAGGGGTAGAAATTGACTCTAGAGGCTTTAGTTTGAAAGGGAAACAATGCGGTAGTTATGAAAATTATACATTAAAGTTGCACTTAAAGACAAGGGATGAAGTGCATTCATAAATAATAATGGCGTGTGAAAATCATTTACCTACTTTTAAATTGCTAATAAATTTTACATTCAATATGGATTTTATTTTCAGTAGAGCTCAATCAGTTTATTAGACAATATTTTCAAAATCACATAAAACATTATGAATGACAAGATGTAAGCAAATTGGAAAATGGTACGAATTTTAGAAAAAAAATTATGACATGGGACGGATGTAGTAACATAGAATGTCATTTTTTTTAGAAAAAAAGGGAATCTATGGGGGAAGAACTTGGAAGAAATGAAAAATTACGTCAAGAAACAAATACTTCCATCGTCCAAATTTAATCGTCCCTTACGAGAATTCGTGCAATTTCAAACTCCGAAAAAAAAATTACTTTTTTTACACCAAATTTCGCGAATACTCTAATTTGGTGTAAAAAATGATAAAAAAATTTATAGAAATAAATTTTTGGGGTTTGAAATGGGCCATTTACAATTTTAAGCGGCCAATAGCAATTTTCAGCGGCCAATTGAAATATTCCGCGGCCAACTGCAGTTTTCCGCGGCCAACGGTAATTTTAAGTGGCCGGAGATGAAAAGATGATGGCCAATGGATTAGAATGCGTGGTTGACAAACATGCTTTCGCCATAAACTAAGTAAAAAAACGAGTTAAGCTCAGCGTCCACCGTCGCCTTCCCATGGCACTGAGAGAGACTCGATACACAACCATTCTCTCTCTCTCTCTTCCATCAAAACCTCGACTTCAACCCCGTAGAATTCTCCGAACCGATCAACGAGGGCTGGATTTGCATTTGGACTAGCAAATTCGACGCTTTTGATATCGTTAAGCGGTGGTAGACTGAAGCCCCACTAACAAATTCGATGCTTTTAATTGATATCTACAAGGGCTGGGATTGCATTTGGACTAACAAATTCCCGCGGTTCGATCCTCTTTGGTTTAACATATGCTTCAGATACACCACTATCGGTACACACACACACACACTCTCTCTCTCTCTCTCTCACAGTTACTTGATAACTTCGGCGAAGACTGAGCTTTGTTTGTTTAGTGAGAGAATATTGGAGAAATTGAGACAAAAAGAAAAAAGAAAATGCTTATTTTGAATGTGTTAGGGTGGTTTAGTCATTACCACTATGGTGGATTGGCCGATGCAATAGTAAAGAACAACGAAATGGCTACGACAGATGGTAACAATTAAGAGAAGGGGAGGGGTAGAAATTGACTCTAGAGGCTTTAGTTTGAAAGGGAAACAATGCGGTAGTTACGAAAATATTACATAAAAGTTGCACTAAAAGACAAGGGATGAAGTGCATTCATAAATAATAATGGCGTGTGAAAATCATTTACCTACTTTTAAATTGCTAATAAATTTTACATCCAATATGGATTTTATTTTAAGTAGAGCTCAATAAGTTTATTAGACAATATTTTCAAAATCACATAAAACATTATGAATGACAAGATGTAAGCAAATTGGAAAATGGTACGAATTTTAAAAAAAAAATTATGACATGGGACGGATGTAGTAACATAGAATGTCATTTTTTTTAGAAAAAAAGTGAAATTATGGGGGAAGAACTTGGAAGAAATGAAAAATTGCAACAAGAAACATATACTTCCAACGTCCAAATTTAATCGTCCCTTACGAGAATTCGTGCAATTTCAAACTCCGAAAAAAAAATTACTTTTTTTACACCAAATTTCGCGAATACTATAATTTGGTGTAAAAAATGATAAAAAAATATATAGAAATAAATTTTTGGGGTTTGAAATGGGCCATTTACAATTTTAAGCGGTCAATAGCAATTTTCAGCGGCCAACTGCAGGGTTCTGCGGCCAACTGCAGTTTTTCGCGGCCTAGTGCAGTGTTACGCGGCCAGGTGCAATTTTCCGCGGCCAACGGTAATTTTAAGCGGCCAGAGATGAAAAGATGATGGCCAATGGATTAGAATGCGTGGTTGACAAACATGCTTTCGCCATAAACTAAGTAAAAAAACGAGTTCAGCTCAGCGTCCACCGTCGCCTTCCCATGGCACTGAGAGAGACTCGATACACAACCATTCTCTCTCTCTCCCTCTTCCATCAAAACCTCGACTTCAACCCCGTAGAATTCTCCGAACCGATCAAGGAGGGCTGGATATGCATTTGGACTAGCAAATTCGATGCTTTTGATATCGTTAAGCGGTGGTAGACGGAAGCCCCACTAACAAATTCGATGCTTTTAATTGATATCTACAAGGGCTGGGATTGCATTTGGACTAACAAATTCCCGCGGTTCGATCCTCTTTGGTTTAACATATGCTTCAGATACACCACTATCGGTACACACACTCTCTCTCTCTCTCTCTCTCTCAGTTACTTGATAACTTCGGCGAAGACTGAGCTTTGTTTGTTTAGTGAGAGAATATTGGAGAAATTGAGACAAAAAGAAAAAAGAAAATGCTTATTTTGAATCTGTTAGGGTGGTTTGGTCGTTACAACTATGGTAGATTGGCCGATGCAATAGTAAAGAACAACGAAAAGGCTACGGCAGATGGTAACAATTAAGAGAAGGGGAGGGGTAGAAATTGACTCTAGAGGCTTTAGTTTGAAAGGGACACAATGCGGTAGTTATGAAAATTATACATAAAAGTTGCACCAAAAGACAAGGGATGAAGTGCATTCATAAAAAATAAAGGCGTGTGAAAATCATTTACCTACTTTTAGATTGCTAACAAATTTTACATCCAATATGGATTTTATTTTAAGTAGAGCTCAATTAGTTTATTAGACAATATTTTCAAAATCACATAAAACACTATGAATGACAATATGTAAGCAAATTGGAAAATGGTACGAATTTTAGAAAAAAAATTATGACCTGGGACGGATGTAGTAACATAGAATGTCATTTTTTTTAGAAAAAAAGGGAAATTATGGGGGAAGAACTTGGAAGAAATGAAAAATTACGTCAAGAAACATATACTTCCATCGTCCAAATTTAATTGTCCCTTACGAGAATTCGTGCAATTTCAAACTCCGAAAAAAAAATCACTTTTTTTACACCAAATTTCGCGAATACTTTAATTTGGTGTAAAAAATTATAAAAAAATATATTGAAATAAATTTTTGGGGTTTGAAATGGGCCGTTTACAATTTTAAGCGGCCAATAGCAATTTTCAGCGGCCAACTGCAATTTTCCGCGGCCAACTGCACTTTTCCGCGGCCAGGTGCACTTTTCCGCGGGCAACGGTAATTTTAAGAGGCCAGAGAAGAAAAGATGATGGCCAATGGATTAGAATGCGTGGTTGACATACATGCTTTCGGCATAAACTAAGTAAAAAGACGAGTTCAGTTCAGCGTCCACCGTCGCATTCCCATGGCACTGATAGAGACTCGATACAAAACCACACTCTCTCTCTCTCTTCCATCAAAACCTCGACTTCAACCCCGTAGAATTCTCCGAACCGATCAAGGAGGGCTGGATTTGCATTTGGACTAGCAAATTCGACGCTTTTGATATCGTTAAGCGGTGGTAGACGGAAGCCCCACTAACAAATTCGACGCTTTTAATTGATATCTACAAGGGCTGGGATTGCATTTGGACTAAAAAATTCCCGCGGTTCGATCCTCTTTGGTTTAACATATGCTTCAGATACACCACTATCGGTACACACACTCTCTCTCTCTCTCTCTCTCTCTCTCTCTCAGTTACTTGATAACTTCGGCGAAAACTGAGCTTTGTTTGTTTAGTGAGAGAATATTGGAGAAATTGAGACAAAAAGAAAAAAGAAAATGCTTATTTTGAATGTGTTAGGTTGGTTTGGTCATTACAACTATGGTAGATTGGCCGATGCAATAGTAAAGAACAATGAAATGGCTACGGCAGACGGTAACAATTAAGAGAAGGGGAGGGGTAGAAATTGACTCTAGAGGCTTTAGTTTGAAAGGGACACAATGCGGTAGTTATGAAAATTATACATAAAAGTTGCACTAAAAGACAAGGGATGAAGTGCATTCATAAAAAATAAAGGCGTGTGAAAATCATTTACCTACTTTTAAACTGCTTATAAATTTTACATCCAATATGGATTTTATTTTAAGTAGAGCTCAATTAGTTTATTAGACGATATTTTCAAAATCACATAAAACATTATGAATGACAAGATGTAAGCAAATTGGAAAATGGTACGAATTTTAGAAAAAAAATTTTGACGTGGGACGGATGTAGTAACATAGAATGTCATTTTTTTTATAAAAAAAGCGAAATTATGGGGGAAGAACTTGGAGGAAATGAAAAATTACGTCAAGAAACATATACTTCCATCGTCCATATTTTATCGTCCCTTACGAGAATTCGTGCAATTTCAAACTCCGAAAAAAAATTACTTTTTTTACACCAAATTTCGCGAATACTTTAATTTAGTGTAAAAAATTATAAAAAAATTCATAGAAATAAATTTTTGGGTTTTGAAATGGGCCATTTAAAATTTTAAGCGGCCAATAGCAATTTTCAGCGGCCAATTGCAATTTTCCGCGGCCAACTGCAATTTTCCGCGGCCAAATGCAGTTTTCCGCGGCCAGGTGTAGTTTTCCGCGGCCAACGGTAATTTTAAGCGGCCAGAGAAGCAAAGATGATGGCCAATGGATTAGAATGCGTGGTTGACAAACATGCTTTCGCCATAAACTAAGTAAAAAAACGAGTTCAGTTCAGCGTCCATCATCGCCTTCCCATGGCACTGAGAGAGACTCGATACACAACCGTTCTCTCTCTCTCTCTTCCGTCAAAACCTCGACTTCAACCCCGTAGAATTCTCCGAACCGATCAAGGAGGGCTTGATTTGCATTTGGACTAGCAAATTCGACGCTTTTGACATCGTTAAGCGGTGGTAGACGGAAGCCCCACTAACAAATTCGACGCTTTTAATTGATATCTACAAGGGCTGGGATTGCATTTGGACTAACAAATTCCCGCGGTTCGATCCTCTTTGGTTTAACATATGCTTCAGATACACCACTATCGGTACACACACACACACTCTCTCTCTCTCTCTCTCTCAGGTACTTGATAACTTCGGCGAAGACTGAGCTTTGTTTGTTTAGTGAGAGAATATTGGAGAAATTGAGACAAACAGAAAAAAGAAAATGCTTATTTTGAATGTGTTAGGGTGGTTTGGTCATTACCACTATGGTAGATTGGCCGATGCCATAGTAAAGAACAACGAAATGGCTACGGCAGATGGTAACAATTAAGAGAAGGGGAGGGGTAGAAATTGACTCTAGAGGCATTAGTTTGAAAGGGACACATTGCGGTAGTTATGAAAATTATACATAAAAGTTGCACTAAAAGACAAGGGATGAAGTGCATTCATAAAAAATAAAGGCGTGTGAAAATCATTTACCTAGTTTTAAATTGCAAATAAATTTTACATCCAATATGGATTTTATTTTAAGTAGAGCTCAATTAGTTTATTAGACAATATTTTCAAAATCACATAAAACACTATGAATGACAAGATGTAAGCAAATTGGAAAATGGTACGAATTTTAGAAAAAAAATTATGACATGGGACGGATGTAGTAACATAGAATGTCATTTTTTTTAGAAAAAAAGGGAAATTAGGGGGGAAGAACTTGGAAGAAATGAAAAATTACGTTAAGAAACATATACTTCCATCGTCCAAATTTAATCGTCCCTTACTAGAATTCCTGCAATTTCAAACTCCGAAAAAAAAATTACTTTTTGTACACCAAATTTTGCAAATACTTTAATTTGGTGTAAAAATTGATAAAAAAATATATAGGAATAAATTTTTGGGGTTTGAAATGGGCCATTTACAATTTTAAGCGGCCAATAGCAATTTTCAGCGGCCAATTGCACTTTTCCGCAGCCAACTGCAATTATCCGCGGCCAAGTGCAGTTTTCCGCGGCCAGCTGCACTTTTCCGCGGCCAACGGTAATTTTAAGCGGCCAGAGAAGAAAAGATGTTGGCTAGTGGATTTGAATGCGTGGTTGACAAACATGCTTTCGTCAAAAACTAAGTAAAAAAACGAGTTCAGTTCAGCGCCATCGTCGCCTTCCCATGGCCCTGAGAGAGACTCGATACACAACCACACTCTCTCTCTCTCTTCCATCAAAACCTCGACTTCAACCCCGTAGAATTCTCCGAACCGATCAAGGAGGGCTGGATTTTCTTTTGGACTAGCAAATTCGACGCTTTTGATATCGTTAAGCGGTGGTAGACAGAAGCCCCATTAACAAATTCGACGCTTTTAATTGATATCTACAAGGGCAAGGATTGCATTTGGACTAACAAATTCCCGCGGTTCGATTCTCTTTGGTTTATCATATGCTTCAGATACACCACTATCGGTACACACACACTCTCTCTCTCTCTCAGTTACTTGATAACCTCGGCGAAGACTGAGCTTTGTTTGTTGAGTGAGAGAATATTGGAGAAATTGAGGCAAAAAGAAAAAAGAAAATGCTTATTTTGAATGTGTTAGGGTGGTTTGGTAATTACTACTATGGTACATTGGCCGATGCAATAGTTAAGTACAATGAAATGGCTACGGCAGATGGTAACAATTAAGAGAAGGGGAGGGGTAGAAATGGGCTCTAGAGGCTTTAGTTTGAATGGGACACAATGCCGTAGTTATGAAAATTATAGATAAAAGTTGCACTAAAAGACAAGATGTATGCAAATTGGAAAATGGTACGAATTTTAGAAAAAAAATTATTACATGGGACGGATGTAGTAACATAGAATGTCATTTTTTTTAGAAAAAAAGGGAAATTTTGGGGGAAGAACTTGGAAGAAATTAAAACTTACATATACTTCCATCGTCCAAATTTAAACGTCCCTTACGAGAATTCGTGCAATTTCAAACTCCGAAAAAAAAATTACTTTTTTTACACCAAATTTCGCGAATACTTTAATTTGGTGTAAAAAATGATAAAAAAATATATAGAAATAAATTTTTGGGGTTTGAAATGAGCCAACTACAATTTTAAGCGGCCAATAGCAATTTTCAGCGGCCAATTGCAATTTTCCGTGGCCAACTGCACTTTTCCGCGGCCAAGTGCAATTTTCCGCGGCCAATTGCAATCTTCCGCGGCCAACGTTAATTTTAAGCGGTCAGAGAAGAAAAGATGTTGGCTAGTGGATTTGAATGCGTGGTTGACAAACATGCTTTCGTCATAAACTAAGTAAAAAAACGAGTTCAGTTCAGCGTCCACCGTCGCCTTCCCATGGCACTGAGAGAGACTCGATACACAACCACTCTCTCTCTCTCTTCCATCAAAACCTCGACTTCAACCCCGTAGAATTCTCCGAACCGATCAAGGAGGGCTGGATTGGCATTTGGACTAGCAAATTCGACGCTTTTGATATCGTTAAGCGGTGGTAGACGGAAGCCCCACTAACAAATTCGACGCTTTTAATTGATATCTACAAAGGCTGGGATTGCATTTGGACTAAAAAATTCCCGCGGTTCGATCCTCTTTGGTTCATCATATGCTTCAGATACACCACTATCGGTACACACACACACTCTCTCTCTCTCTCTCTCAGTTACTTGATAACTTCGGCGAAGACTGAGCTTTGTTTGTTTAGTGAGAGAATATTGGAGAAATTGAGGCAAAAAGAAAAAAAAAATGCTTATTTTGAATGTGTTAGGGTGGTTTGGTCATTACTACTATGGTACATTGGCCGATGCAATAGTTAAGAACAACGAAATGGCTACGGCAGATGGTAACAATTAAGAGAAGGGGAGGGGTAGAAATGGGCTCTAAAGGCTTTAGTTTGAATGGGACACAATGCCGTAGTTATGAAAATTATACATAAAAGTTGCACTAAAAGACAAGGGATGAAGTGCATTCATAAAAAATAAAGGCGCGTGAAAATCATTTACCTAATTTTAAATTGCTAAAAAATTTTACATCCAATATGGATTTTATTTTAAGTAGAGCTCAATTAGTTTATTAGACAATATTTTCAAAATCACATAAAACATTATGAATGACAAGATGTATGCAAAATGGAAAATGGTACGAATTTTAGAAAAAAAATTATTACATGGGACGGATGTAGTAACAGAGAATGTCATTTTTTTTAGAAAAAAAGGGAAATTTTGGGGGAAGAACTTGGAAGAAATGAAAACTTACATTTACTTCCATCGTCCAAATTTAAACGTCCCTTACGAGAATTCGTGCAACTTCAAACTCCGAAAAAAAAATTACTTTTTTTACACCAAATTTCGCGAATACATTAATTTGGTGTAAAAAATGATAAAAAAATATATAGAAATAAATTTTTGGTTTTAAGCGGCCAACAGCAATTTTCAGCGGTCAATTGCAATTTTCCGCGGCCAGCTGCAATTTTCAGCGGCCAAGTGCAGTGTTCCGCGGCCAGGTGCAGTTTTCCGCGGCCAACGGTAATTTTAATCGGCCAGAGAAGAAAAGATGTTGGCTAGTGGATTTGAATGCGTGGTTGACAAACATGCTTTCGTCATAAACCAAGTACCAAAACGAGTTTAGTTCAGCGTCCACCGTCGCCTTCCCATGGCACTGAGAGAGACTCGGTACACAACCACTCTCTCTCTCTTCCATCAAAACCTCGACGTCAACCCCGTAGAA
The DNA here is from genome assembly GCA_025413875.1 of Rhododendron molle. Classification (NCBI taxonomy): domain Eukaryota; kingdom Viridiplantae; phylum Streptophyta; class Magnoliopsida; order Ericales; family Ericaceae; genus Rhododendron; species Rhododendron molle. The sequence goes on from CM046393.1 coordinate 4,103,920, forward strand.
TTCTCCGAACCGATCAAGGAGGGCTGGATTTGCATTTGGACAAGCAAATTCGACGCTTTTGATATCGTTAAGCGGTGGTAAACGGAAGCCCCACTAACAAATTCGACGCTTTTAATTGATATCTACAAGGGCTGGGATTGCATTTGGACTAAAAAATTCCCGCGGTTCGATCCCCTTTGGTTTATCATATGCTTCAGATACACCACTGTCGGTACACACACACACTCTCTCTCTCTCTCAGTTACTTGATAACTTCGGCGAAGACTGAGCTTTGTTTGTTTAGTGAGAGAATATTGGAGAAATTGAGGCAAAAAGAAAAAAGAAAATGCTTATTTTGAATGTGTTAGGGTGGTTTGGTCATTACTACTATGGTACATTGGCCGATGCAACAGTAAAGAACAACGAAATGGCTACGGCAGATGGTAACAATTAAGAGAAGGGGAGGGGTAGAAATTGAATCTAGAGGCTTTAGTTTGAAAGGGACACAATGCGGTAGTTATGAAAATTATACATAGAAGTAGCACTAAAAGACAAGGGATGAAGGGCATTCAAGAAAAATAAAGGCGTGTGAAAATCATTTACCTACTTTTAAATTGCTAATAAATTTTACATCCAATATGGATTTTATTTTAAGTAGAGCTCAATTAGTTTATTAGACAATATTTTCAAAATCACATAAAACATTATGAATGACAAGATGTAAGCAAATTGGAAAATGGTACGAATTTTAGGAAAAAAATTATTACATGGGACGGATGTAGTAACATAGAATGTCATTTTTTTTAGGAAAAAAGGGAAATTATGGTGGGAGAACTTGGAAGAAATGAAAAATTACGTCAAGAAACATATACTTCCATCGTCCAAACTTAAACGTCCCTTACGAGAATTCGTGCAATTTCAAACTCCGAAAAAAAATTTACTTTTTTTACACCAAATTTCGCGAATACTTTAATTTGATGTAAAAAATGATAAAAAAATATATAGAAATAAATTTTTGGGTTTTGAAATGGGCCAACTACAGTTTTAAGCGGCCAATAGCAATTTTCAGCGGCCAATTGCAATATTCCGCGGCCAACTGCAATTTTCCGCGGCCATGTGTAGTTTTCCATGGCCAAGTGCAGTTTTCGGCGGCCAACGGCTATTTTAAGCGGCCAGAGAAGAAAAGATGATGGCCAGTGGATTATAATGCGTGGTTGACAAACATGCTTTCGTCATAAACTAAGTAAAAAAAGGAGTTCAATTCAGCGTCCACCGTTGCCTTCCCATGGCACTGAGAGAGACTCCATACACAACCACTCTCTCTCTCTCTTCCATCAAAACCTCGACTTCAACCTCGTAGATTTCTCCGAACCGATCAAGGAGGGCTGGATTGGCATGTGGACTAGCAAATTCGACGCTTTTGATATCGTTAAGCGGTGGTAGACGGAAGCCCCACTAACAAATTCGACGCTTTTAATTGATATCTACAAAGGCTGGGATTGCATTTGGACTAAAAAATTCCCGCGGTTCGATCCTCTTTGGTTTATCATATGCTTCAGATACACCACTATCGGTACACACACACTCTCTCTCTCTCTCAGTTACTTGATAACTTCGGCGAAGACTGAGCTTTGTTTGTTTAGTGAGAGAATATTGGAGAAATTGAGGCAAAAAGAAAAAAGAAAATGCTTATTTTGAATGTGTTAGGGTGGTTTGGTCATTACTACTATGGTACATTGGCCGATGCAATAGTTAAGAACAACGAAATGGCTACGGCAGATGGTAACAATTAAGAGAAGGGTAGGGGTAGAAATGGGCTCTAGAGGCTTTAGTTTGAATGGGACACAATGCCGTTGTTATGAAAATTATACATAAAAGTTGCACTAAAAGACAAGGGATGAAGTGCATTCATAAAAAATAAAGGCGTGTGAAAATCATTTACCTACTTTTAAATTGCTAAAAAATTTTACATCCAATATGGATTTTATTTTAAGTAGAGCTCAATTAGTTTATTAGACAATATTTTCAAAATCACATAAAACATTATGAATGACAAGATGTATGCAAATTGGAAAATGGTACGAATTTTAGAAAAAAAATTATTACATGGGACGGATGTAGTAACATAGAATGTCATTTTTTTTAGAAAAAAAGGGAAATTTTGGGGGAAGAACTTGGAAGAAATGAAAACTTACATATACTTCCATCGTCCAAATTTAAACGTCCCTTCCGAGAATTCGTGCAATTTCAAACTCCGAAAAAAAAATTACTTTTTTTACAATAAATTTCAGGAATACTTTAATTTGGTGTAAAAAATGATAAAAAAATATGTAGAAATAAATTTTTGGAGTTTGAAAAGGGCCAACTACAATTTTAAGCGGCCAATAGCAATTTTCAGCGGCCAATTGCAATTTTCCGCGGGCAATTGCAATTTTCCGCGGCCAAGTGCAATTTTCCGCGGCCAGAGAAGAAGAGATGTTGGCTAGTGGATTAGAATGCGTGGTTGACAAACATGCTTTCGTCTTAAACTAAGTAAAAAAACGAGTTCAGTTCAGCGTCCACCGTCGCCTTCCCGTGGCACTGAGTGAGACTCGATACACAACCACTCTCTCTCTCTCTTCCATCAAAACCTCGACTTCAATCCCGTAGAATTCTCCGAACCGATCAAGGAGGGCTGGATTTGCATTTGGACTAGCAAATTCGACGCTTTTGATATCGTTAAGCGGTGGTAGACATATGCCCCACTAACAAATTCGACGCTTTTAATTGATATCTACAAGGGCTGGATTGCATTTGGACTAACAAATTCCCGCGGTTCAATCCTCTTTGGTTTATCATATGCTTCAGATACACCACTATCGGTACACACACACACACACACTCTCTCTCTCTCAATTACTTGATAACTTCGGCGAAGACTGGGCTTTGTTTGTTTAGTGAGAGAATATTGGAGAAATTGAGGCAAAAAGAAAAAAGAAAATGCTTATTTTGAATGTGTTAGGGTGGTTTGGTCATTACTACTATGGTAGATTGGCCGATGCAATAGTAAAGAACAACGAAATGGCTACGGCAGATGGTAACAATTAAGAGAAGGGGAGGGGTAGAAATGGACTCTAGAGGCTTTAGTTTGAAAGGGACACAATGCAGTAGTTTTGAAAATTATACATAAAAGTTGCACTAAAAGACAAGGGATGAAGTGCTTTCAAAAAAAAAAAAGGCGTGTGAAAATCATTTACCTTCTTTTAAATTGCTAATAAATTTTACATCCAATATGGATTTTATTTTAAGTAGAGCTCAATTAGTTTATGAGACAATATTTTCAAAATCACATAAAACATTATGAATGACAAGATGTAAGCAAATTGGAAAATGGTACGAATTTTAGAAAAAAATTATTACATGGGACGGATGTAGTAACACAGAATGTCATTTTTTTTAGAAAAAAAGGGAAATTATGGGGGAAGAACTTGGAAGAAATGAAAAATTACGTCAAGAAACATATACTTCCATCGTCCAAACTTAAACGTCCCTTACGAGAATTCGTGCAATTTCAAACTCCGAAAAAAAATTTACTTTTTTTACACCAAATTTCGCGAATACTTTAATTTGGTGTAAAAAATGATAAAAAAATATATAGAAATAAATTTTTGGGGTTTGAAATGGGCCAACTACAATTTAAAGCGGCGAATAGCAATTTTCAGCGGCCAATTGAACTTTCCGCGGCCAACTGCAGGTTTCCGCGGCCAACTGCAGTTTACCGCGGCCAGGTGTAGTTTTCCGCGGCCAACGGCAATTTTAAGCGGCCAGAGAAGAAAAGATGATGGCCAGTGGATTAGAATGCGTGGTTGACAAACATGCTTTCGTCATAAACTAATTAAAAAAACGAGTTCAGTTCAGCGTCCACCGTCGCCTTCCCATGGCACTGAGAGAGACTCGATACACAACCACTCTCTCTCTCTCTCTTCCATCAAAACCTCGACTTCAACCCCTGATAGGCGCGTGATATCGTAGGTATGAGCGCCTAAGTAGGGCGAATTAAGCGCTTTAGAGGCGCGTTTTATTCCATTTACCACTTGATGCCATGCTTTCTTGTGTTTTGTATTTTTACTTTTCTTGTAGGTAATAAGGCGGTTTTAGCGCCAAGGTTGGAAAGCGTGGCCTTGAGGCCGGTTCGTACGTTGCCGAGGTGTCAAAGCGGAGGTTGCTCAAACTTGTTTTCAAGACTTTGGATAAAAAGAAGATTTTAATGAAGTTTGGGGTTAAATGGGGAATGATTCAAAATTGAATCATTCATCTATTATTTCATCAAAGTCCAAGGGCCTTTGTGTGATTAAGGTCCACAATCCCTATATAAGCAATTTATCCTACTGACTTTAGGGGGGCTGGCGTGAAAAAAAGCTGCGCACGAAGCGGTAGCAGTACGACAGGGTTCCGAAAATTACTTTTACAGTTTCAGATTTTCGTTATTTCATTCAGAGTATTTTTCCTTCGGAGTTCTTCAAGTTTTAGTCAATTACTCGCACTTCGGTAACTCGTTTTAATTTCTGTTCTTAATCAAAATTGTTCGTTTGTTTTTATTTGGTTTAGATCTTTTGTTTATTTTTCATTCCAAGCAATAGAAGCATGATGCAATCTAGGGTTTCTTCTGGTTCTTGTGCAATGATTAGTGAGTAGTCGTATTGGTAGGGTCGCGGGGTGATTAGCATACTGTGATCAGTTCGGGAACTGCTCCTGTTTCCAAACAATGAAAAAAAGCAATTTTAGGTTAATAAAAAACATTCGTGAGACGAACTCAGGCATCGTCGGAGCCCATGTGAACGGGGGAATGGGGGTCCAAAACTCATTATTCGCTGCGCATGGGTAAACGGCGACCATAGGGTCTCGTATCTTTCGGGGTATCTTTTTCTCACTAAAATCGAACGTTTTTAAGAACACTGAATGGAGCAGGTTAATCCAGACTGGTTGCGAGTGCTATGAATCCTACGACTGTACCTCCTTTTAATTATTTTAAAAGTTCAATTATTTCGTAAGTTTAGTTAATCTCAGCCAAATCAACAAGGGGTGGCTACCTAAGAGCCCGTTTAAATTATAACAACCCGAGTTTTTAGTCAGCACACATGACCGTCTCTGTGGATTCGACTCCAGTCTTACCGGATTTATTATGCTACACCGGTACCAGTCTTGCGCTTGGGACACCCATAGTTTAGAGTTAGGAAATCGGTCAAGCATTTTTGGCGCCGTTGCCGGGGACGGCATTGTGTGTTGAGAATTCGGGTAATTTTTAGGTTCTTTTCTTTTCTTTTTCTTTTTCTTTGTTGTTTTTAGTTTTTAGGATGAGATAGAAAAACTGTTCTTTTCTTTTTCTTTGTAGTTTTTAGGATCCAAAAAAAAAAACTGATGGGCCTTCTTGATAACACTGGGGAGTTAGAGCAACACCATAGTATGCTGTTGAGTAAATTAGCACAAATTAACGAACCCTATTGGAATTTTGAGAGCCAAGTAGGTAGTCCTTCGAGTCAATCTGCACAAATACAAAATTTTACTTGGGGTTACGAGAATATCCCTTCAAGTCAACTAGGTACCTTTGAGTCCTCTTGGGATCACGAGCATTACTCAGACATTTTTTCGAGTCAATTGGCACAAAGTCCTGAACCCTTTTGGGACTATGAGACCCGCATGGCTATCCTAAAGAATCATTTGGCAGAGAGTGAAATTCGAAGTTTTACTGAAAAAGAGAATGAGTCTTTTAGTGAATGTTGGGAAAGGTTCAAGGGTTTTCTCGAAAACGTCACATATCATGTCTATGAGTATCCTGAAATAGTTTGTTATTTTTACAGAGGACTTTCTGAAAAGAGTCAACAATATCTGGACGTGATGAGTGACGGGGGTTTTTGGGACAAACCGCCTGCTGAGGCTTTACAGTTTTATGATCTTTTGGCCCAGATTCCGAAAAATGAATATTGTGCTTTAAATTCTAATAGTGTCAATTCCCTGCCAAAGGAAGAGGTAACTGAGTCATTTCATTCTATGGAGGATTTTGATTCGTGGTCTGAAAGCTCCTCCGAGTTTGGACGGAGTGAAGAGTTTACTCCTAGAGAAGAGGAAGTAGGTCTGGTTAACGATGTTGAGGAGGTTGACTTGGTCTTACCACAGTCCTCCGAGTTTGGAGGGGATGATGAGTTTACTGCTAGGGAAGAGAGAGAAGAGGAAGTTGACCCACTTGTCATTGAGGGTAGGGTTGATGATAGTTTGGTGGAACCTTCTGAGTTGGGAGCGAATGCGGAGCTAACTGCCCAATGTTCCCCCCTTGAGTCTAATGTAAAGGTCGAACCCCCTCTCATGTATCCCCCACTGTTGATCCGCGCTGCCTACGTTTTCCTTTTGCGCTCCTATGAGTCTAGAGAACGAGGAGCTCAATGCCCTCCGTATGATGGTTCGATCGAAAAATCTCCTACTGCTGAGGAGTGGGACGCTGAGATTGATTATTTGCAGTCCTTAATGGACGAGCAAGATAGGAAGTATGGATTTGAGAGTGAGTCTCTTATTTTTGGGGACCAAGACTTTGTTGAGGAGGAATTAGTTGAGAAACCAAACTTGGCGGAGGAGGTTTTGGTAGAAGAGCCGAAGTCGAGGGTGGTGCAACGTATTGATTTTTTGGGTGTTGATGATGTTGATCTTGTTTACCATCCTTATATCGCAGATTTTGTCAACACCAAGAAATTTGATTTAGTTCCGCTTGTGCACTTTGAGGCTTTCAAATTTCTTAACAAAACTCAGCGATTGCTTTATTCGAAATATCTTTTCTTGTGGTCTGGCCGAATTCAATTTTTAGTGCAAAGCTTAGAGTGGGGTGGTGCATTCTTGGGAGTTGCTTTTGTGCATTTGATTAACTTTTGGATTCTACATTGGAAAGATCTCTCTCTCTCTCTCTCTCTCTCTCTCTCTCTCTTAAACTCAAAAAAAATAAAAAATAAAAAATAAACTAAAATAAAATCAAAAAATTGAACAACCAAAAAGATTTTCGTTTTAGCTTTGGGCTTTTAATTTGTGGGTCTTGTATAGCCACCCGTTTCTCGCTCATCCGCTTGACACGGGGAGAAAAGTATGACACGTGAGACTGCGTGAATGTCTGGTGGTGTTCTTTTATTTTCATTATTTTTTTTGTTGTGGCCCGGCTTCTACTAGCCGGGCGGTACTAATGTCATTCGTGTTTTTCGGTAGTTGGTGCCTAATTCTTTTGCAGGGTGCGACATTACACACGGCGGCAGGAGCGGTGACAGAAAATTCCTCGAACATCGGCCGAGGTCATGGTGGTTGGCTGCCACCTGTCGGTCCATTTCTTCTCCCTTGTGCTTTCTTTTGCTGTGTCTCCATGCTCTGGGGACATAGCATGTTTCTAGTTGGGGGGAGGGTGTACCTTGTACATGTTTTTGTTGCGTTGCTAGGGTAGTGTGTAGTGTGTAAATTTTTATTTTTAAATTTTTTTTTGGGGATACGTTTGTTATGTTTGATTGTATGATTAGGTGAGCATGTTAGAATTAGCTGAATCATTATGCTTGTTTAATTCAAATTCATTCATATATTTGGCGCCCTTTGTGAACATGTTTGTGCCGTAGATGACGTTGAGTATGTGTCCCCGCGTAGTTAATAGTGCATCCTGATAAACATTCCCATGTTCTTTGTTTTCTTTTTCTCGCATTTGCGGAAAATAGTAGGCTTTTGTTTCACAAATGAGTAGCGAGATGTTTTTCATGCATTTGTGAGAGTTGGAAACATGCATAGGGGATGAGACAAGGCATTTTTGCATGATTAGACCACATACGAGTCCCATTGGCCAATCTTAAACCAGTTCGAGTCAGTTCCCGAGTCTAACCTAGGAAGCCGGTGTGTGGGTTGGATTCAAGTTGGGGGGTCTAGCTTTGTGCATCATAGGTGTCTTGTTACATTGGTTTTGGAGCATCGTTGTCATTGGAAGTGAACGTGAAGAAATCTTGATGGGTGTCATATTTTGGAACCAAACCCAACCTTCAAGCCATAAAGCTAAGTCAAAAAAAAAAAAGAAGAAAAAGAAACAGAAAACGTGGAATAGAAAGGGAGTTGAGGCAAGTTGGGAGGAATCAGCACCTGCTGCCACATCAGAATAAGTGATTATATGATCATGTTACAGGGTAGTCCTTAGCTCCGTATCAGCCACCTTAGTTTCCGGACTTAGAGATCAGCGACGACTTTGCCAAGAGCAGTTCGGATTGATTTTGGACTTCCATGATGCATAAAGTTAGGGTGGTGGTGTTATTTTATGTGATATTTTGAGTCGTTAGTGTCGGTGGACTATTTTTATTTTCCGTTATTTCATATGGGTTTGTAATAATTTTCATAGTTGTTATTTTGTTTTATCGCTTGGATATGGTTTGGTTGGCACCAATGGGTGTGCTTACTGGGTAGTTAAGGGGAAGGTGGCGGCCATTCTGGGTAGTCGACCTTGCGCTAGTATAGGCTGCCGCCTAATTTTGCAGTTTCGCTTCCGTTCGGAACCACGGTCATTATAAACCTAATTAAGTCCTTAGTAGACCTTGTGCACGTTGTTAAACTCTCGTTCATGCATGTTTTATATTAATGTTGCTCATTTTGTGGAGTCGTGATTGTATATTTTGTGTTTTTATTCTTCTTGTGCGTTGTCTTTGATCGGCACGTGGTGGCCTTTGTTTCGGTCCCACGTAGTTCGCCAAATGCTTTTTATGGGATGTTGAGTGTTCCGGTGAGTGAGTGTGGCATTGTTGCCTTCGTGGGGGCATTTATCTCTGCGTGTGTTTCGGCGCTAATATTGTTCATCTTTTTGCCAAGGCATGCATGTGTTTGAGTTGCAGGTAAGTGAGGAGGCGAAAATCTTTCGGCCCGCCTATTTATTGTACAGCATGCATAACCTTCGTATCCCCGTTTGTGTCTTGTTAGTATTTCTTTTGTTATTTTTCTGTTCGTTCGTTACTAGGGACTAGCAACGCTCAAGTTGGGGGGTGTGATAGGCGCGTGATATCGTAGGTATGAGCGCCTAAGTAGGGCGAATTAAGCGCTTTAGAGGCGCGTTTTATTCCCTTTACCACTTGATGCCGTGCTTTCTTGTGTTTTGTATTTTTACTTTTCTTGTAGGTAATAAGGCGGTTTTAGCGCCAAGGTTGGAAAGCGTGGCCTTGAGGCCGGTTCGTACGTTGCCGAGGTGTCAAAGCGAATGTTGCTCAAACTTGTTTTCAAGACTTTGGATAAAAAGAAGATTTTAATGAAGTTTGGGGTTAAATGGGGAATGATTCAAAATTGAATCATTCATCTATTATTTCATCAAAGTCCAAGGGCCTTTGTGTGATTAAGGTCCACAATCCCTATATAAGCAATTTATCCTACTGACTTTAGGGGGGCTGGCGTGAAAAAAAGCTGCGCACAAAGCAGTAGCAGTACGACAGGGTTCCGAAAATTACTTTTGCAGTTTCAGATTTTCGTTATTTCATTCAGAGTATTTTTCCTTCGGAGTTCTTCAAGTTTTAGTCAATTACTCGCACTTCGGTAACTCGTTTTAATTTCTGTTCTTAATCAAAATTGTTCGTTTGTTTTTATGTGGTTTAGATCTTTTGTTTATTTTTCATTCCAAGCAATAGAAGCATGATGCAATCTAGGGTTTCTTCTGGTTCTTGCGCAATGATTAATGAGTAGTCGTATTGGTAGGGTCGCGGGGTGATTAGCATACTGTGATCAGTTCGGAAACTGCTCCTGTTTCCAAACAATGAAAAAAAGCAATTTTAGGTTAATAAAAAACATTTGTGAGACGAACTCAGGCATCGTCGGAGCCCATGTGAACGGGGGAATGGGGGTCCAAAACTCATTATTCGCTGCGCATGGGTAAACGGCGACCATAGGGTCTCGTATCTTTCGGGGTATCTTTTTCTCACTAAAATAGAACGTTTTTAAGAACACTGAATGGAGCAGGTTAATCCAGACTGGTTGCGAGTGCTATGAATCCTACGACTGTACCTCCTTTTAATTATTTTAAAAGTTCAATTATTTCGTAAGTTTAGTTAATCTCAGCCAAATCAACAAGGGGTGGCTACCTAAGAGCCCGTTTAAATTATAACAACCCGAGTTTTTAGTCAGCACACACGACCGTCTCTGTGGATTCGACTCTGGTCTTACCGGATTTATTATGCTACACCGGTACCAGTCTTGCGCTTGGGACACCCATAGTTTAGAGTTAGGAAATCGGTCAAGCAACCTCGTAGAATTCTCCGAACCGATGAAGGAGGGTTGGATTTGCATTTGGACTATCAAATTCGACGCTTTTGATATCGTTAAGCGGTGGTAGACGGAAGCCCCACTAACAAATTCGACGCTTTTAATTGATATCTACAAGGGCTGGGATTGCATTTGGACTAACAAATTCCCGCGGTTCGATCCTCTTTGGTTTATCATACGCTTCAGATACACCACTATCGGTACACACACACTCTCTCTCTCTCTCAGTTACTTGATAACTTCGGCGAAGACTGAGCTTTGTTTGTTTAGTGAGAGAATATTGGAGAAATTGAGGCAAAAAGAAAAAATAAAATGCTTATTTTGAATGTGTTAGGGTGGTTTGGTCATTACTACTATGGTAGATTGGCCGATGCAATAGTAAAGAACAACGAAATGGCTACGGCAGATGGTAACAATTAAGAGAAGGGGAGGGGTAGAAATGGACTCTAGAGGCTTTAGTTTGAAAGGGACACAATGCCGTAGTTATGAAAATTACACATAAAAGTTGCACTAAAAGACAAGGGATGAAGTGCATTCATAAAAAATAAAGGCGTGTGAAAATCATTTACCTACTTTTAAATTGCTAATAAATTTTACATCCAATATGGATTTTATTTTAAGTAGAGCTCAATTAGTTTATTAGACAACATTTTCAAAATCACATAAAACATTATGAATGACAAGATGTAAGCAAATTGGAAAATAGTACGAATTTTAGAAAAAAAATTATTACATGGGACGGATGTAGTAACATAGAATGTCATTTTTTTAAAGGAAGGGAAATTATGGGGGAAGAACTTGGAAGAAATGAAAAATTACGTCAGGAAACATATACTTCCATCGTCCAAATTTAAACGTCCCTTACGAGAATTCGAGCAATTTCAAACTCCGAAAAAAAAATTACTTTTTTTACACCAAATTTCGCGAATACTTTAATTCGGTGTAAAAAATGATAAAAAAATATATAGAAATAAATTTTTGGGGTTTGAAATGGGCCAACTACAATTTTAAGCGGCCAATAGCAATTTTCAGCGCTCAATTGCAATTTTCCGCGGCCAACTGCAATTTTCCGCGGCCAAGTTCAGTTTTCCACGGCCAAATGCCGTTTTCCGCGGCCAACGGCACTTTTAAGCGGCCGGAGAAGAAAAGATGATGGCCAGTGGATTAGAATGAGTGGTTGACAAACATGCTTTCGTCATAAACTAAGTAAAAAAACGAGTTCAGTTCAGCGTCCACCGTTGCCTTCCCATGGCACTGAGTGAGACTCGATACACAACCACTATCTCTCTCTCCTCCATGAAAACCTCGACTTCAACCCCGTAGAATTCTCCGAACCGATCAAGGAGGGCTGGATTTGCATTTGGACTAGCAAATTCGACGCTTTTGATATCGTTAAGCGGTGGTAGAAGGAAGCCCCACTTACAAATTCGACGCTTTTAATTGATATCTACAAGGGCTGGGATTGCATTGGGACTAACAAATTCCCGTGGTTTGATCCTCTTTGGTTTATCATATGCTGCAGATACACCACTATCGGTACACACACTCTCTCTCTCTTAGTTACTTGATAATTTCGGCGAAGACTGAGCTTTGTTTGTTTAGTGAGAGAATATTGGAGGAAGTTGAGGCAAAAAAAAAAAAAAGAAAATGCTTATTTTGAATGTGTTAGGGTGGTTTGGTCATTACTACTATGGTAGGTTGGCCGATGCAATAGTAAAGAACAACGAAATTGCTGCGGCAGATGGTAACAATTAAGAGAAGGGGAGGGGTAGAAATTGACTCTAGAGGCTTTAGTTTGAAAGGGACACAATGCGGTAGTTATGAAAATTATACATAAAAGTTGCACTAAAAGACAAGGGATGAAGTGCATTCATAAAAAATAAAGGCGTGTGAAAATCATTTACCTACTTTTAAATTGCTGATAAATTTTAAATCCAATATGGATTTTATTTTAAGTAGATCTCAATTAGTTTATTAGACAATATTTTCAAAATCACATAAAACATTATGAATGACAAGATGTAAGCAAATTGGAAAATGGTACGAATTTTAGAAAAAAAATTATTACATGGGACGGATGTAGTAACATAGAATGTCATTTTTTTTAGAAAAAAACGGAAATTATGGGGGACGAACTTGGAAGAAATGAAAAATTACGTCAAGAAACATATACTTCCATCGTCCAAATTCAAACGTCCCTTACGAGAATTCGTGCATTTTCAAACTCCGAAAAAAAAATTACTTTTTTTACACCAAGTTTCGCGAATACTTTAATTTGGCGTAAGAAATGATAAAAAAAAATATATAAAAATAAATTTTTGGGGTTTGAAATGGGCCAACTACAATTTCAAGCGGCCAAGAGCAATTTTCAGCAGCCAACTGCAAATTTCCGCGGCCAACTGCCATTTTCGGCGGCCAAGTGCAGTTTTCAGCGACCAACTGCAATTTTCCGCGGCCAAGTGCAATGTTACGTGGCCAACTGCTGTTTTCAACGGCCAACTGCAATGTTATGCGGCCACTTGCAATTTTAAGCGGCCAAAGAAGAAAAGATGATGGCCAGTGGATTAGAATGCGTGGTTGACAAACATGCTTTCGTCATAAACTAAGTAAAAAAACGAGTTCAGTACAGCGTCCACCGTCGCCTTCCCATGGCACTGAGAGAGACTCGATACACAACCATTCACTCTCTCTCCTCCATCAAAACCTCGACTTCAACCGCGTAGAATTCTCCGAACCGATCAAGGAGATCTACATGGGCTGGAATTGCATTGGGACTAGCAAATTCGACGCTTTTGATATCGTTAAGCGGTGGTAGAAGGAAGCCCCACGAACAAATTCGACGCTTTTAACTGATATCTACAAGGGCTGGGATTGCAATGGGACTAACAAATTCCCGCGGTTCGATCCTCTTTGGTTTCTCATATGCTTCAGATACACCTCTATTGGTACACACTCTCTCACTCTCTCTCTCTCTCTCCCTCTCTCAGTTACTTGATAACTTCGGCGAAGACTGAGCTTTGTTTGTTTAGTGAGAGAATATAGCAGGAAATTGAGGCAAAAAAAGAAGAAAATGCTTATTTTGAATGTGTTAGGGTGGTTTTGACATTACTACTATGGTAGATTGGCCGATGCAATAGTTAAGGACAACGAAATGGCTACGGCAGATGGTAACAATTAAGAGAAGGGGAGGGGTAGAAATTGACTCTAGAGGCTTTAGTTTGAAAGGTACACAATGCGGTAGTTAGGAAAATTGTACATAAAATTTGCACTAAAAGACAAGGGATGAAGTGCATTCATAAAAAATAATGGGGTGTGAAAATCTTTTACCTAATTTTAAATTGCTAATAAATTTTACATCCAATATGGATTTTATTTTAAGTAGATCATCTCAATTAGTTTATTAGACAATATTTTCAAAATCACATAAAACATTATGAATGACAAGATGTAAGCAAATTGGGAAATGGTACGAATTTTCAAAAAAATTATTACATGGGACGGATGTAGTAACATAGAATGTCATTTTTTTAGAAGAAAAGGGAAATTATGGGGGAAGAACATGGAAGAAATGAAAAATTACATCAAGAAACATATACTTCCATCATCCAAATTTAAACGTCCCTTACGAGAATTCGTGCATTTTCCCACTCCGAAAAAAAATTACTTTTTTCACACCAAATTTCACGAATACTTTAATTTGGTGTAAAAAAATGATAAAAAATATATAGAAATAAATTTTTGGGGTTTGGAATGGGCCAACTACAATTTTAGGCGGCCAAGAGCAATTTTCTGCGGCCAAGTGCAGTTTTCAGCGGCCAACTACAGTTTTCAGCGGCCAACTGAAGTTTTTAGCGGCCGACTGCAGTTTTAAGCGGCCAACTGCAATTTTCAGAGGCCAAGTGCAGTTTTCCGCGGCCAACTGCAATTTTTCGAGGCCAACTGCAATTTTCCGCGGCCAACTGAAGTTTTCAGCGGCCGACTGCAATGTTAAGCGACCACCTGCAATTTTAAGCGGCCAGAGAAGAAAAGATGATGGCCAGTGGATTAGAATGCGTGGTTGACAAACATGTTTTCGTCATAAACTAAGTAAAAAAAACGAGTTCAGTTCAGCGTCCACCGTCGCCTTCCCATGGCACTGAGAGAGACTCGATACACAACCACTCTTTCTCTCTCCTCCATCAAAACCTCGACTTTAACCCTGCAGAATTCTTTGAACCGATCAAGGAGATCTACAAGGGCTGGAATTGCATTGGGACTAACAAATTCGATGCTTTTGATATCGTTAAGCGGTGGTAGAAGGAAGCCCCACTAACAAATTTGACGCTTTTAATTGATATCTACAAGGGCTTGAATTGCATTAGGACCAACAAATTCCTGCGGTTCGATCCTCTTTGGTTTCTCAAATGCTTCAGATACACCACTATTGGTACTCTCTCTCTCTCTCTCTCTCTCTCTCTCTCTCTCTCTCTCTCAGTTACTTGATAACTTCGGTGAAGACTGAGCTTTGTTTGTTTATTGAGAGAATATAGCAGGAAATTGGGGCAAAAAAAGAAGAAAATGCTTATTTTGAATGTGTTAGGGTGGTTTGGACATTACTACTATGGTAGATTGGCTGATGCAATAGTTAAGAACAACGAAATGGCTACGGCAGATGGTAACAATTAAGAGAAGGGGAGGGGTAGAAATTGACTCTAGAGGCTTTAGTTTGAAAGGGACACAATGCGGTAGTTAGGAAAAGCGATATGGTTACCTTAGCGAAATGGGGGATGGAATGGTAATGATGTCAACCATGGCGTCAAGGAAGGCCAAGAGCAGAAATTGTAGACAGCCGACCCAATTGATTGGGAATTAACATTTGGTTTTGTTTTGTTTGGTATAGTTTAAATATACAAAGCACAGATAGGATATGAGATTCAATACGGATAGAAAGATACATAAATTTGTCAAATGTTTGTATTTACTATTTACTACAAAAACTTGGGTATCGTGACAAAAAGTTGTAATCTTTGAATGGTATCAATCTAATATGGTTAAGAGTGCCCTTCTAGATAGTCAAAGCAGGGAAGTATAAATCTACCCCTTATGTTATCCCGGATCCCATAGGAGTTACATTGTACAAGGCCCTCCATGACTCTGCGCTCATTATATTGGACATAACCCACGTGTTTGAGTTCAAAGCAGATGCCCATCCATCTACGGCTGGTGGAAAGAAACATGATGATTGTCTGCATTGGTGCTTACCGGGAATTACGGATACTTGGGACGACTTTTTTTATAGCTCATCTAAACAACATTAAGGAGCAGATCTGAGATGTAATTGTGCTATTTTTTACCGAAGTTGGTTCATTTGTTGTTGAAAAAGTTGTATATGTTACACAGTCATTCTGTTGGAATAGGATGAAATTTGAATTTGTCGTATCTTTTAGAATTAAAACAGTGGATAATATGATGCTTAATCTTGATTCTTATATTTTCTCAGCAACAAGCAGTTTAAAATGGGTACGTATTAACTCATAACATGGTCTGATTTCACGAGTCCTATGTACCTTGGTCCTTCTTTTGTTCATCTTTTTGTTATAGGTTTTTGTTTCATAGGTTTGAACACTGGTCTTGAGCTTATACATGATTAACAGTTCTGGGCTTGAAGGTGACTCCCTGAATAGGAATATGTTTGGCGCCCTGCCGGAGCGGACTGTGGATTTACATTTCTTGAGTATAACCTTACTATGTATATCATCGGACAATTCTTTTGCTGCCATATGGTAGGTAAGCGGTATTTGAGCTGATAGTGTATGTAGTATTTTGACTGGTTTATACCTTATAGAACATAGTTCCCAAGGCTCATAACGAGAAGTAGAACAATGTCTCCACAATTCGAGTTCCTAGAGGTAGCTTGAAGAAACAAACTTTGAATTGTAAGAATCAAGACTCAAGACACTCTCTAACTAAAGACTCTGAGTGTTATTAATCATGGGGAATTTCTTATGGTAGTTGTTTGCAGGTGACATTTTGTAGCTTTCATAGTTTCATGAATAAGGTTTGATTGAAGGTTAAATACTTTCCATCAACTCAGGATAGAAGATAAAGGTATGGAAAAAACTAATTTTGTAATGAAGTCCCTTCGTTGCAATGAATCAATCCTGCTTAGCACTATGATGAAAGGGATATTGGTGAATGACGAGTTCTCATGAAAGTGGTGCATTCTGGCACTTGCAATGTCTTGTGAACTTCAATTTTTGGTTGTCCTTCTTGAGACAAAATTAATCACTTTAAATACTGCCTACTTCCACTCTGTCAATATCTATGCACATCAGTGTGCATGTGTGTAGTAGGCCGAACACAGAACGCTCGGCTACTAGCCGAAGGTCGACGAGCCCACGCGGCTATATCAAAGACGGTCCTAGCCGACGATGTTCACGCACCGCGGACCTTACCGACGGTTCTCAACAAATGGTGTCTGCACATGGTCTATGCTGGGCTCGGCCCAAAGCGGGCTCGGACTCTTGCTGGGCTCGGCCTCAGGCAAGCCCCGCCACCCACGGAGACACGTCTGTCCCCCACGTGCTGGAACGGTTACAAAGATAATGATGGAAGCACATGGGAAAGGACAGCTCACGCTCGAACGGTTACAAATATCTAATCTAGTGACGTCACAACAACGTCACCCGGCTCGTGCAGAGCACGTGACAGTACTTGGAGAGCAAGCTAAGGAGGTTCTATAAATAGCGGAAGGTTCACAGCCCTAAAGGTACGCAACAATCCAGACTCAAAACCCTAGCTCTCTCTCTCTTTCTCTGCACTATACTCATCCTTGCGCCGGAGGGCCATACCGGGGCTCCTCCGGTGTGGTCTTTAGTCGTGCTTCGTGGTGCAGGCTAGGCGAAGAGAGCTTGATCAAACCCGAAGTGGAGGTAGGACTCGAACCAGAGACCACGGGCCACACAATGTGTTTATCAATCATTTCTCAACCCTCTGCCATTGCCTTTTACGGGGCATAGATTGCTGGTGGAAATGGTGCTGGGATGCTGTTGGAGGTCTGGATAAAGAAGAAGGTCAAAGGTATTCCCTATTACCCTCCGTTCCCATACATTATTAGTGGTTTAAGTTTTTGATTCGACCCCAAGATATCTGTTGTCGTCCTATAAATTATAATCACAAGATACCCTTCTGAATTAAATAGCTGAGTTAAATTTGACTCTTGAGAGCTGAGTAAATGTTGGTTGGCCATTACAACGCTTGGCGGTCTGGTGTCTGATGGTAGTAACGTATCTGTGGAAGGACACATAAATGTATAGCCCTTCTCTAGAAGGTCAGTGTAATCTATGAAAGGGGTAGGGAAGGGAAGGATAAAAGCGTGATGGGAGATGGTGGTCTTCTTTTTGTGCCTAAATTTTCCCTCCCATTACATTAGGAAATTCCGTGCTTTCCTCTTTCCTTGTAATTTCAAACCCATCACGCTTCTATCCTATTCTTCGCTGCCCCTTTCCATCTCAACACTAATCGTGGTCGTGAAGTACATGATGGTGGTTTATGTGATGAGGATGTTATGCAAGTAGTGAAGTGATGGTTTTAATTAGGATCAAGACCCATTATATATCAATAATTAGAGTTTTTAAATTATTAAGAGATGGTGCAATCCAACCATAAAATAATAAAAAAAAAAGTTTCGTTAATGAAAATTGGGTAGAAAGTACCACTACAAAAATAGTCAAGGAGACTAACGCTAAAACACATTCTAAGTTTCATTCGGTGATCAAATCCTTAGTTTGTAGGTATATCTATATTGGTTAAGTGAATATCAAAGAGTTTATAAAGCATTTACAATTCATCGAATCATAGGAAAGACAGTTTCATCTTTAGCCGAAAGCGGGGCTCATAGTTTCGAAGCCAAATTTTGGAAGTTACGACTACCAACACAACGTTAAAACTCTTTGAAACGATTTCTCCTAGGCTTCAATGAAATGTAGACGCTCCATCTAGCACATTCTATTTCAAAGCCGACCCTATACCAAAGTGGGGGCTACGGATAGATATAATCCAAACATACAAGATTTCAACAATTCCACAAGGCAAAATACACAGGCACGGATATGAAGGCAAAACAGATTCATTCATAGAAAAAGGAAAAAACACGAAGTATTTCCAGAGTCCCTAAACAGGAGGCTCGGCGTGGTAAACCGTTTGTTGCCGACCCCAAAAAAAAAAAACTCTTACATCTGGCACGGCAAACACTGAGTCCGGCGCCGTCCAGTCCATAAAGTTTGAAGTTCAAACAAAAACACATGAAAATTCAAAAACTTAAGGAGCATCCTTTGAAGCCGCGACATCAGCATCGGCATTGGCATTCCCTTCAGCAGTTTCATCCTCGGCTGTGGCATTCTGCGATTCTTTAACTCCGGCAGCGTCAACGGCCCCCTCCTTCTCACCAGCTTCATCCACTTTCTCCCCTTCGTCGTCAAGATCCACCAGAGTGAGATCCTCAAGGTCCTCCTCGCTCTCTGGGAACTCCTCGTCCGGCAGGGGAGCGCACTCTTCGGCGGAATAAGGGAGTTCGAGCTCGGGAACTGTTGGTGCTGGGATTCGGCTCAGGTCAAGCTCCAGCTGCATCCCCTCGCCGACAGCAGCAACGCCGGCCTTATAACCTGCCTTATAAGCACGCGGCACCCTCTCCTCAATGGCGTCGTTTACCATTGACCGTGCATCCCTCATGTACTCCTGGCCTGCACGGTCGTAGCCCGCCTGATATCCCTTCTGATCAGCCTCCCTCATCTTCCTCTTCTCCCTCCGAACAACTTGACCAAGCTCGCGCTCGGCCTTCTTCAGCTTCTCCGCCATCTCCTCTTTCTCCTTCTCCAGCTCCACTATTTGGGTCTTCGCCATCTGCAGGCTCCCCTTATAACTCCTTGATTTTTCACGCTCGACCTTCAGATCGGCGTGATAGCGTTTACGCTCGGCAGCAAGGAGGGTGGCTTGGTTGTATGCACGGAGGATTGCCTGGCCGGCCTACATAGCAGCAAAAATACAAGCTCATAAATTTGTTCAAAAAATTAAAAAAGAAACTGAGTTTAGGCAAGTACCTGAACGATATAAGCACTGGCATGAACCAGGCTCGGCTGGAGCTCCTCGGGGAGTTTCATCATGTCGTTTGGCAACGCCAAACCTTGGAGCATCGTAGGGGCCAGCCCAGGCTCCAGCTTCACGCTGTCATTAACAGAAATAACTCTGCCTTCGGCCATGGCGAAGGAAGGAGCAAACTCCTGAGCAACCATTTGGCCACCCGAGCCTAATGCCTTTTCTGAAGCTTTAGAGCCACCCGCAGCCGAAGACCCCGTCTGATCCTTCTCCTTTGAAAGCGGCGTTGGGGGCTTGGCTGGAAAGAACTCGTGGGTTGTTTTCTGCTTCTTGGCAGCACGCTCGGCTTCAGCGGCTACTTTTTGCCTGTCCACGGCACCATCTCTGATATTCATTTTTACAACGTTCCTTCGGCCCATGTTGCGATCTGGGGGATGAGTGTTCGAATGGGATCGATGTCGATACCTTCGGTTAGGGAGGGCTGACTCTGCTGGAACCAGAAGTCGGCCGACTTTTTGAGGGAAGGGAACTTAACACGTTTTCCCTTCGTTGCCTTGCTCGGATTGGGATCCTTTTTCTTCTCTCCCTGTCCCTCGGCAACCTTCTCTTTGCCCTTCTTCTTCGTGCTCGGACCACTCTTCTTCTCCCTCCTTTTCAACTTGCCTTTGTAAGAAGGCTCGTATCCAAGCAGCGTCGGCGCGTCCCGGCAAATTTGAGCAAGAAGAATCTCCACGTGCTTCTCAACGGCAAGCGATTGTTCTCGCTTGGTGATGGCTCGGTGGTCTGCAGTGGAGAATTATCCGAGTTAAAGAAAATTCAAGGTAGCTACAGACGAGTTTCAAAAAAAAAAAAAAAAGAAGCGACAAACCTCTGAAATCTTTTATCTTCGGCACACTATGCAACCGAGATGATTGATCACCAAACTCATACTCTCCGCTCACCTCTACGTAAAAACTCGCCCACTTGTCAGTGTCTTGAAGGCCGTCTATAAGCGGTTGCTTCCCACTTCTCGTGGATAGGTATCTACGATTGGTAACGCCGTGCCTAGACATAATGTATGTGTGGAAGAGGTCGGAAATGGTGAAATCCAAGTTGTGAAGCTCCTTCAGTTTGATTACGGTCATCACTATCCTATAACTGTTGATGGCGAAGAAGTGAGGTACCAGATTGAACCGGGCTAGCAACTCTCTCAAGAATGGGTGAAGGGGGAAGCGAAGGCCAGCCTCACAGATGGCCATAAGAGGGACGGTAATGTGCTCGGGACGATCTTCTGATTTGTCCCTAATGCGGTCGCTGGCAACCCTACTTACGACAACGTCGTCGGGGATGTTGTATGTACGGCAGAAGTTCTCGTACTCCTCGGGTTGCCCGCTGAAGTAATGAGCATGAGGACACACTTGACCCTTGTCATAAAGGTCGGCTACCTCCCTATCTACGGAAGGCGTTTCACTTGGCATGGAACGAGAGGAGGCTTGAGCCTCGGCTCCTGAGAGAAACCTGGACTCGGCCTCAGGGCCTAACTCGTGCTCCGCATCGGAGTGAGTAGATGAAGAAAAGGATATCTCGGGTTCGGTGTTGAACCCGTCGTCGTACTCATGGACGCGCTCGGCGTTGGAGTCACTAGCATCCGACATGTTGGACGCAATTGAGGAAGACTGTCGTCGGCTTCGTCGCCTCTCCAGATAATCTCGGATAAACAATTCAGCAGAGCCGTCTCCGGAGCTCTCAGAGTCGGAAGAGATGACAATGACTTGGTGAGCCAGACCTAACAAAAACAAAAGAAAACAATGAGAAACCTCGTCGTCGGCCAGAAGGCAAGGATCTCTACGCTCGGCTACCTACTGGCCCACCATTCCTATCCTATTAAGACTCGAGCTCGGGAAACCCTGGGACTCAGCCGGGGCTCGGCCTAAACAACTAAAAAGTGGGGCTCGGCCAAGCCTACCGTCGACGAAACCCTTTATTACCTACATGGGGCTCGGTCAACCTAAAACATCAGCCAAGTACAAGATCATTGAGAGGACTTGTGCTCAGAAGAACAGGTTGAAGGCGAAGATGAACAGTTCGTTCATCTCCAGACTTCGTACTGTTCACACAGAACAAAAAACACCAAAAACCCAGGAAAATGGCAGGAAAAGCATGTGAAAACTGTAAAAACGCATAGAGAAGTAAAAATCGAACTCGTACCTGTGATTTTTAGCAAGATCTGGTGCCAAAACTGCTGTAAATCAGGAGTGGAGGATGAACGGGCGCAGGAAGGAGCTCTGGCAATGGAGGTCTGGAGAGAGAAAGCAACGATGGCTTCTCTCTCCTCACGTCGCCCCTTTTTATAGAGCAAGGGTTAGGGTTTTCGAGTTTCCCGCCCGTTATTACACCACCGAACGGCCGTCCATTCAACGTGTGACACGTGGCGTGGAAGTGACAGCCTGCAGAAACTCTCCCCCACGCCAACCGTCCTCTCACCAGCCGTACCCAGCTGCACAGTGACACTTGGCGTTCTCGCACTGGGGGGCGCCCCTGACGGTTACCCTGTGCAGATGAAAAGACGGGTTAAGTCCAGCTTGATCTCATTTCCATCATCAATAATCCATCCTCGGCGTTCTCCACGTTCGGCCAGAGCTAGGTATCGATCCCTACCTCGCGCTCGGCATCGGCAGAGATCGAGGGGCTATTGTAGTAGGCCGAACACAGAACGCTCGGCTACTAGCCGAAGGTCGACGAGCCCACGCGGCTATATCAGAGACAGTCCTAGCCGACGATGTTCACGCACGGCGGACCTTACCGACGGTTCTCAACAAATGGTGTCTGCACATGGTCTATGCTGGGCTCGGCCCAAAGCGAGCTCGGACTCTTGCTGGGCTCGGCCTCAGGCAAGCCCCGCCACCCACGGAGACACGTCTGTCCCCCACGTGCTGGAACGGTTACAAAGATAATGATGGAAGCACATGGGAAAGGACAGCTCACGCTCGAACGGTTACAAATATCTAATCTAGTGACGTCACAACAACGTCACCCGGCTCGTGCAGAGCACGTGACAGTACTTGGAGAGCAAGCTAAGGAGGTTCTATAAATAGCGGAAGGTTCACAGCCCTAAAGGTACGCAACAATCCAGACTCAAAACCCTAGCTCTCTCTCTCTTTCTCTGCACTATACTCATCCTTGCGCCGGAGGGCCATACCGGGGCTCCTCCGGTGTGGTCTTTAGTCGTGCTTCGTGGTGCAGGCTAGGCGAAGAGAGCTTGATCAAACCCGAAGTGGAGGTAGGACTCGAGCCAGAGACCACGGGCCACACAATGTGTTTATCAATCATTTCTCAACCCTCTGCCATTGCCTTTTACGGGGCATAGATTGCTGGTGGAATTGGTGCTGGGATGCTGTTGGAGGTCTGGATAAAGAAGAAGGTCAAAGGTATTCCCTATTACCCTCCGTTCCCATACATTATTAGTGGTTTAAGTTTTTGATTCGACCCCAAGATATCTGTTGTCGTCCTATAAATTATAATCACAAGATACCCTTCTGAATTAAATAGCTGAGTTAAATTTGACTCTTGAGAGCTGAGTAAATGTTGGTTGGCCATTACAACGCTTGGCGGTCTGGTGTCTGATGGTAGTAACGTATCTGTGGAAGGACACATAAATGTATAGCCCTTCTCTAGAAGGTCAGTGTAATCTATGAAAGGGGCAGGGAAGGGAAGGATAAAAGCGTGATGGGAGATGGTGGTCTTCTTTTTGTGCCTAAATTTTCCCTCCCATTACATTAGGAAATTCCGTGCTTTCCTCTTTCCTTGTAATTTCAAACCCATCACGCTTCTATCCTATTCTTCGCTGCCCCTTTCCATCTCAACACTAATCGTGGTCGTGAAGTACGTGATGGTGGTTTATGTGATGAGGATGTTATGCAAGTAGTGAAGTGATGGTTTTAATTAGGATCAAGACCCATTATATATCAATAATTAGAGTTTTTAAATTATTAAGAGATGGTGCAATCCAACCATAAAATAATAAAAAAAGAAGTTTCGTTAATGAAAATTGGGTAGAAAGTACCACTACAAAAATAGTCAAGGAGACTAACGCTAAAACACATTCTAAGTTTCATTCGGTGATCAAATCCTTAGTTTCTAGGTATATCTATATTGGTTAAGTGAATATCAAAGAGTTTATAAAGCATTTACAATTCATCGAATCATAGGAAAGACAGTTTCATCTTTAGCCGAAAGCGGTCATAGTTTTGAAGCCAAATTTTGGAAGTTACGACTACCAACACAACGTTAAAACTCTTTGAAACGATTTCTCCTAGGCTTCAATGAAATGTAGACGCTCTATGAATTCTTTGAAACACTTAAGCAATGATGAAGTATGTACGAACTAGGGAATTGATCAACGAATAAAACCGAGAACGTGTTTTAGTCTTGGTGACCTTGACGATTTTTCTAGTGGTCTTCTTTCTACCCAATTTTCATAAGCGAAACTTGAATATTTTTTATAGTTGGATTCCATCATCTCTTTCTACATCAGAAACTCTATCTGTTGATATATAATGGGTTTTGATCCGATTAAAAGTGAGGGACATACGAGCACTTAACCGAAATGTATTATTTTTTTGAACCACAGAGGGTAAAATGGTCACATCTCTCAATCTACAAATGATTTTTTATCCGAACAGCTTGGGTTAGAAAGAAAATTGAACAAGCTTTTCAACAGTTCAAACCACGCGCAAATTGGAGGTCCGGAGGGACAACCCTTCAAAGTTTGACGTATTTTGAAGCTTTATTGCTCCTCAGGTGCAATTCGATGCGCCCAGGCGCATCCTACATTCCGTAACAAGTCAAACTTTGAAAGCATGATACAGACACTCCTGAAATCGTATTTATGCATTGTTTGAACCGTTTAAAATCTTGTTCAATTTTCTTTCTATCCCAAGTAGTTCGGATACAAAAAAATCATTCGTATATCGACAGATGTGACCATATTACCCACAGTCGTCAAAAACAATTTATTTCGGTAAAGGCTCATATGTCCCTCATTTTTAATTCAGATCAAGACCCATTATATATCAATAATTAGAGTTTTTAAATTATTAAGAGATGGTTCAATACAAAAAAAGAAAAAGTTTCGTTAATGAAAATTGGGTTGAAAGAACCAATACAAAAATCGTCAAGGCGACTATGGCTAAAACACATTCTAAGTTTCATTCGGCGATCAATCTTTAGTTTGTAGGTATATCCTTATTGGTTAAGTGAATATCAAAAAATTTATAAAGCATTTACAATTCATCAAATCATAGGAAAGACTGTTTCATCATTCTCGAAAGTGGGGCTTATAGAGTTTCGAAGCCAAATTTTGGAAGTTACGACTACCAACACAATGTAAAAACTCTTTGAAACGATTTCACATACGCTTCGATGAAATGTAGATGCTCTATAAATTCTTTGAAACACTTAAGCACTGAAGAAGTACGTACAAACTAGGAATTTGATCATCGAATGAAACCTAGAACGTGTTTTAGTCTTGGTGACCTTGACGATTTTTCTAGTGGTCTTCTTTCTACCTAATTTTCATGAGCGTACCTCAAAAACTCTATCTATTGATATATAATGGGTTTTGATCCGATTAAAAGTGAGGGATATACGAGCATTTAACCGAAATGAATTATTTTTTTGAACCACTGAGGGTAAAATGGTCTCATCACTCGATCTAAAAATGATTTTTTATCCGAACTGCTTGGGTTAAAAAGAAAATTGAACAAGGTTTTCAACGATTCAAACCACGCGCAAATTGGAGTTCGGGAGTGTCCAGTGCACCACTTCAAAGTTTGACGTCTTTTGAAACTTTATGGCTCCTCAGGCGCAATTCCATCCGCCCAGGCACACTGCAAATGCGCCCCAGGCGCATCCTATACTCCATAACAAGTTAAACTCTGTGAGCTTGATACAGGCACTCCTGAAATCCGATTTGCGCATGGTTTTGAACCGTTGAAAAGCTTGTTCAATTTACTATGTAACCCAAGTTGTTCGGATAAAAAAAAAAATTCATTCGTACGACAAGAGATGTGACCATATTACCCTCAGTTGGTCAAAAACAATTTATTTCGGTAAAATGCTCATATGTCCCTCATTTTAATTCGGATCAAGACTCATTATATATCAATAATTAGAGCTTTTAAATTATTAAGAGATGGTGCAATCCAAAAAAAGAAAAAGTTTTGCTAATGGAAACTGGGTTGAAAGAACCACTACAAAAATCGTCAACGTGACTATGGCTAAAACACATTCTAAGTTTCATTCGGCGATCAAGTCCTTAGTTGGTAGGTATATCCTTATTGGTTAAGTGAATATCAAAGAGTTTATAAAGCATTTACAATTCATCGAATCATAGGAAAGACTGTTTCATCATTCTCTGAAAGCGGGGCTTATAGAGTTTCGAAGCCAAATTTTGGAAGTTACGACAACCAACACAACGTAAAAATTCCTTGAAATACTTAACCAATGAAGAAGTACGTACAAGCTAGGGATTTGATTATTGAATAAAACCTAGAACATGTTTTAGTCTTGGTGACCTGGACGATTTTTCTAGTGGTCTTCTTTCTACGTATTTTTCATAAGCTAAACTTGAATGTTTTTTTATAGTAGGATTCCATCATCTCTTTGTACCTCAAAAACTCTATATGTTGATATATAATGGGTTTTGATCCGATTAAAAGTGAGGGACATATGAGCGTTTAACCGAAATGAATAATTTTTTTGAACCACTGAGGGTAAAATGGTTTCATCACTCTATCTACAAAATTATTTTTTATCCGAACTGCTTGGGTTAGAAAGAAAATTGAACAAGGTTTTCAACGGTTCAAACCACGCGCAAATTGGTGTTCAAGAGTGTCAAGTGCAACACTTCAAAGTTTGACGTCTTTTGAAGCTTTATTGCTCTTCAGGCGCAATTCCATGCGCCCAGGCGCATCCTACACTCCGTAACAAGTTAAACTTTGCGAGCTAGATACAGACACTCCTGAAATCCGATGTGCGCGTGGTTTGAACCGTTGAAAAGCTAGTTCATTTTGCTTTGTAACCAAAGTTGTTTGGATAAAAAAAAACTAATTCGTACGTCAAGAGATGTGCCACATTACCCTCAATTGGTCGAAAACAATTTATTTCGATAAAAAGCTCATATGTCCCTCATTGTAATTCCGATGAAAACCCATTATATATCAGTAACTAGAGTGTTTAAATGATTAAAAGATGGTGCATTCAAAAAAAGAAAAAGTTTGGTAAATGAAAACTGGGATGAAAGAACCACTACAGAAATTGTCCAGGCGACTATGGCTAAAACACATTCTGAGTTTCATTCGGCGATCAAATCCTTAGTTTGTTGGTATATCCTTAATGGTTAAGTGAATATCAAAGAGTTTATAAAGCATTTACAATTCATCGAATCATAGGAAATACTGTTTCATCATTCTCCGAAAGCGGGGCTTATAGAGTTTTGAAGCCAAATTTTGGAAGTTACGACTACCAACACAACGTAAAAACTCTTTGAAATACTTAATCAATGAAGAAGTATGTACAAACTAGGGATTTGATTATCGAATAAAACCTAGAACTTGTTTTAGTCTTGGTGACCTTGACGATTTTTCTAGTGGTCTTCTTTCTACCTAATTTTCATATGCGAAATTTGAATTTTTTTTGTAGTTGGATTCCATCATCTCTTTGAACCTCAAAAACTCTATCTGTTGAGAAATAACGGGTTTTGATCCGATTAAAAGTGAGGGACATATAAGCCTTTAATCGAAATGAATTATTTTTTTGAACCACTAAGGGTAAAATAATCTCATCTCTCGATCTACAAATTATTTTTTAGCTGAACTGCTTGGGTTAGAAAGAAAATTGAACAAGGTTTTCAACGGTTCAAACCACACGCAAATTGGAGTTCGGGAGTGTCTAGTGCAACACTTCAATGTTTGACGTCTTTTGAAGCTTTATTGCTCCTCAGGCGCATCCTACACTCCGTAACAAGTTAAACTTTGCGAGCTTGATACAGACACTCCTGAAATCTGATTTGCGTGTGTTTTGAACCGTTGAAAACCTTGTTTAATTTGCTTTGTAACCCAAGTTGTTCGGATAAAAAAAATCATTCGTACGTCAAGAGATGTGACCATATTACCCTCAGTTGGTCAAAAACAATTTATTTCGGTAAAATGCTCATATGTCCCTCATTTTAATTCGGATCAAGACCCATTATATATTAGTAATTAGAGTTTTTGAATTATTAAGAGATGGTGCAATCCAAAAAAAGAAAATGTTTCGTTAATGAAAATTGCGTTGAAAGAACCACTACAAAAATCGTCAAGGTGACTATGGCTAAAACACATTCTAAGTTTCATTCGGTGATCAAATCCTTAGTTTGTAGGTATATCTTTATTGGTTGAGTGAATACCAAAGAGTTTATAAAGCATTTACAATTCATCAAATCATTGGAAAGTTTGTTTCGTCATTCTGCGAAAGCGGGGATTAAAGAGTTTCGAAGCCAAATTTTGGAAGTTACGACTACCTACACAACGTAAAAACTCTTTGAAATGATTTCACATACGCTTCGATGTAATGTAGACGTTCTATAAATTCTTTGAAACACTTAAGCAATGAAGAAGTACGTACAAACTAGGGATTTGATTATCGAATGAAACCTAGAACGTGTTTTAGTCTTGGTGACCTTGACGATTTTTCTAGTGGTCTTCTTTCTACCTAATTTTCATAAGCGAAACTTGTATTTTATTTCTTATAGTTGGATTCCATCATCTCTTTGTACCTCAAAAACTCTATCTGTTGATATATAATGGGTTTTGATCCGATTAAAGTGAGGGACTGCTTGCGCCACAAGCTCGCCTTCAAATAACGTTGAAACACCCCAAGCGTAGGGCTAGGTCGTCGATAGCATAATAACCGGAAAGTCCGGGATCGTACAGACAGAGAATCGAATGTAGCTTAATCGGATTGTAGGTTTTGTAAGTAATGGATTTCGTCGTTTAAGACGGCCAACTTGGTTTTGCTTTAAACGATAGAAATGCAAGTAAAAAGACTAGAAATGAACTTTATGAACTAAAAGAGGGAAGTCTAGGGGTCATCTAACCCTTGACAAAGGCTGTTACTGGTTCTCAATTATAACTCAAGCGAGAGTCACGACCGCGTGCTCACGCCCTGAGGATTTAACTTTAATGACTACATTTATCAAAAGATGTGATCATCCGGAACCAAACCAATCTATTTTTGCTAATGTATCTAACACGTAGGAGGCCACGAGCCCTCGATATGTTGCTAGCCAAGACCGCTTGACTAAACTTCGTACTAAGGAGTTAACACCCCTCGCTTAGACCAAAATGGCTAGGTTAATCCAATTCCAAAAACCATGATTTTAAGCCCGAGAGTTTCGAGAACCAAATAACACCGTAAGTCTTTAGAAAAGATTAACCCAAGAGTTAGCCAAGAAACTACTCACACATAGCTAAAAAACTAGACATGGTAAGAAAATGGAGCAAAAGATTTAACCGAAGAAAACGAAAATAAACTTGATTTATGCAAAGATCCGAAGCATAGCTACAACATTAATAAACGAGAAATTAACATAAGACAAATACTTACTTGAGTTCTTGAAGGAAAAGACTAGAAAATCTTGAAGAACATTAATGGAGTCCTAGGAAATGAAAAAGACTTAGGCCTAAAAAAAAGACTAGAAATCGCCATCCTTTCCGAAAATGGCATACACCCATATATATAGGGCCTAAAAGATGGGTCGCAAAGGACCAAAAGGCCCCCAAAAATATCCCAAAAACTTGCCAAAAGTGGAAACTTTCCATAAATGGAAGGTTGAAAAAGATAACAAAAATCTGCAGATTTTTCCATGCAGTACCGGTACTGGAAATGCCCCAGTACCAGTACAAGGCTTCAACGGGCTGGAAAAATTGATCTCTTGACACCCCGTACCGGTACCCGCTCTACGGACAGATTTTTTGGGCAACTTTGCGGGCTCGCTCCGGACACTCCCGAGCTCGGATTTGGGTGTTCTTTGGACCGTTGGAAAGCTTGTCGAGTCTACTTTCTAACCCAACTAGTTTGGTTCAAAAGTAATTTATACATCAAAAGTTATGACAATTCTACCCTCAGCTAGTCGGAAGATGAGTAGCTTTGGTAAAATTCTCACTTCCCCTTCAATTCCCTTGATCCTTGGGCGACCCGAGCAACTTCTAAACCAACTCTTCATGACTCTTCGGGCACAACAACATGGTGGCACGTGGCCTTGAGCAATTGGTTGTACCTGAAGCATTCCTTGGCATTCAAACGCGCCTTATTTATACGAATTACCTGAAACACACAAAAACCTACTTTACGTGCAATAATTCATAAAAACAACAACATATATGTACAAACACAAGATACAAAAGGACTTAAGCACCAAGAATATGCATTATTGGGTGCTTATCAGGGACATACGAGCGTTTAACCGAAATAAATTATTTTTTTTGAACCACTGAGGGTAAAATGGTCTCATCTCTCGCTCTACAAATGATTTTTCATCTGAACTTCTTGGGTTAGAAAGAAAATTGAACATGGTTTTCAACGGTTCCACCCACGCGCAAATTGGAGTTCGGGAGTGTCCAGTGCAACACTTCAAAGTTTGACATCTTTTGAAGCTTTATTGCTTCGCAGGCGCAATTCCATGCGCCCAGGCGCACTGCAAATGCGGCCCAGGCGCATCCTACACTCCGTAACAAGTTAAACTTTGCGAGCTTGATACAAACACTCCTGAAATCCGATTTGTGCGTGGTTTGAACCGTTGAAAAGCTTATTCAATTTGCTTTGTAACCCAAGTTGTTCGGATAAAAAAAAATCATTCGCACGTCAAGAGATGTGACCATATTACCCTCAGTTGGTCAAAAACAATTTATTTCGGTAAAATGCTCATATGTCCCTCATTTTAATTCGGATCAAGACCCATTATATATCATTAATTAGAGTTTTTGAATTATTAAGAGATGGTGCAATCCAAAAAAAGAAAAAGTTTCGTTAATGAAAACTGGGTTGAAAGAACCACTAAAAAAATCGTCAACGCGACTATGGCTACAACACATTCTAAGTTTCATTTGGCGATCAAATCCTTAGTTTTGAGGTATATCCTTATTGGTTAAGTGAATATCAAAGAGTTTATAAAGCATTTACAATTCATCGAATCATAGGAAAGACTGTTTCATCATTCTCCGAAAGCGGGGCATATATAGTTTCGAAGCCAAATTTTGGAAGTTACGATTACCAACACAACGTAAAAAACTCTTTGAAACGATATCTCCTATGCATAGACGAAATGTAGAAGCTCTATGAATTCTTTGAAACACTTATGCTGTGTTTGGATTGTGCTTTGAATTTTTTTTTTAAAAATATTAGGGGTAGTAAGTGGAGAGAGATAGAGAGAAAAATGTTGGAAGTATGGGGAATCTAGGGGGAATTTTTTGAAAAATGCTTCTTGAAAAGCAAGAGAACAAGACATTAAGCAATGAAGAAGTACGTACATACTAGGGATTTGATCATTGAATGAAAGTTAGAACGTGTTTTTGTTTTGGTGACCTTGACGATTTTTCTAGTGGTTTTCTCTCTACGCAATTTTCATAACCGAAACTTGAATTTTTTTTTTTTTTTATAGTTGGATTCCATCATCTCTTTGTACCTCAAAAACGCTATCTGTTGGTATATAATGGGTTTTGATACGATTAAAAGTGAGGGACATGCAAGCGTTTAACCGAAATGTGTTAATTTTTTGAACCACTGAGGGTGCAAACTCTCGGTCTACAAATGATTTTTCATCTGAACTGCTTGGGTTAGAAAGAAAATTGAACAAGCTTTTTAATGATTCAAACCACGCGCAAATTGGAATTCGGGAGTGCCCAGGGCAACCCTTCAAAGTTTGACGTATTTTGAATCTTTTTTGCTCCTCAGGCGCAATTCGATGCACCCGAGATCAATGCAAATGTGCCCCAGGCACATCCTACATTCCGTAACAAGTCAAACTTTGCGAGCTTGATACAGACATTCCTGAAATCCGATTTGCGCATGGTTTGAACCGTTAAAAAGCTTCAATTTTTTTTGAAACGCAAGTTGTTCGCATAAAAAAAATCATTCATATATCAAGAGATGTGACCATATTACCCTCAGTGGGTCAAGAACAATTTATTTTTGTAAAACGTTCATATGTCCCTCATTTTAATTTGGATCAAGACCCTTTATATTTCAAAAATTATAGTTTTTAAGTTATTAAGAGATGGTGCAATCCAAAAAAAAAAAAAAAGTTTCGTTAATGAAAATTGGGTTGAAAGAACCACTACAAAAATCATCAGAGCGAGTAAGGCTAAAACACATTCTTAGTTTCTTTCGGCAATCAAATCCTTAGTTTGTAAGTATATCCGTATTGGTTAAGTGAATATCAAAGAGCCTATAAAGCAATTACAATTCATCGAATCATAGGAAAGACTGTTTCATCATTCTCCGAAAGAAGGGCTTATATAGTTTCGAAGCCAAATTTTGGAGGTTACGACTACCAACACAATGTAAAAACTCTTTGGAACGATTTGTCCTACGCTTTGATGAAATGTAGACGCTCAATAAATTCTTTGAAACACTTAAGCAATGAAGAAAGTACCGATAAACTAGGAATTTGATCATCGAATGAAACCTAGAACTTATTTTAGTCTTGGTGACCTTCACAATTTTTCTTGTGGTCTTCTTTCTACCTAATTTTCATAAGCGAAACTTGAATTTTGTTTATAGTTGGATTCCATCATCTCTTTGTACCTAAAAAGTGAGGGTCATACGAGCGTTTAACCGAAATGAATTATTTTTTAAACCACTGAGGGTACAATGGTCTCATCTCTCGATCTACAAATGATTTTTTATCTGAACTGCTTGGGTTAGAAAGAAAATTGAACAAGATTTTCAACGGTTCAAACAACGCGCAAATTGGAGTTCGGGAGGGTCCAGTGAACACTTCAAAGTTCGACGTCTTTTGAAGCTTTATTGCTCCTCAGGTGCAATTCGATGAGTCCAGGCACACGGAACATGCGCCCCAGGCGCATCCTACATTCCGTAACAAGTTAAAGTTTGCGAGCTTGATATAGACACTCCTGAAATTCAACTTGCGCATGGTTTAAACCGTTGTAAAGCTTGTTCAATTTTCTTTGTAACCCAAGTTGTTCGGATAGAAAAAAAATCATTCGTACATCAAGAGATGTGACCATATTACCCTCAGTGGGTCAAAAACAATTTATTTCGGTAAAACTCTCATATGTCCCTTATTTTAATTCGGATCAAGACCCATTATGTATCAATAATTAGAGTTTTTAAATTATTAAGTGATGGTGCAATCCAACCATAAAAAAAAAAGTTTCGTTAATGAAAATTGGGTAGAAAGAACCACTTCAAAAATCGTCACGGCGACTAAGGCTAAAACACATTCTAAGTTTCATTCGGTGATCAAATCCTCAGTTTGTAGGTATATCTTTAATTATTGGTTAAGTGAATATCAAACAGTTTAAAAAGCATTTACAATTTATCGAATCATAGGAAAGAGTTTTTCATCATTCTCCGAAAGCGGGGCTTATATAGTTTCGAAGCCAAATTTTTTAAGTTACTACTACCAACACAACGTAAAAACTCTTTGAAACGATTTCTCCTACGCTTTGATGAAATGTAGATGCTCCATTAATTATTTGAAACACTTAAGCAATGAAGAAGTACGTTCAAACTAGGGATTTGATCATCGAATGAAACCTAGATCGTGTTTTAGTCTTGGTGACCTTGACGATTTTTCTAGCGAAGCTTGCATTTTTTTTTATAGTTGGATTCCATCATCTCTTTGTACCTTAAAAACATTTATAATGGGTTTTGATCCGTTTAAAAGTGAGGGACATACGAGCATTTATCGAAAATGTATTATTTTATTGAACCACTGAGGGTAACATCTCTCGATCTACAAATGATTTTTTATCCAAACTGCTTGGGTGAGAAAGAAAATTGAACAAGCTTTTCAACGGTTCAAACTACGTGCAAATTGGAGTTCGGGAGTGTCCAGGGCAACCCTTCAAAGTTTGACATCTTTTGAAGCTTTATTGCTCCTCAGGCGCAATTCCGTAAGAAGTCAAACTTTGCGAGCTTGATAAAGACCCTCCTGAAATAGGATTTGTTCACGGTTTGAATCGTTGAAAAGCTTGTTCAATTTGCTTTCTAACCCAAGTAGTTTGGATTAAAAAAAAAAAATTCATTTGTATATCAAGAGATGTGACAATATTACCCTCAGTGGGTCAAAAACAATTTATTTTGGTAAAGGAATCATTTATGTTATACGAGTTGCTGCAGCTGCAACGGGCAATGAGATTGTAAAAGAATCATTTATGGAGTTGAAAATTGATGATCTTATGTTCCAAATTTTTAGGGCACATGATAAAGGGAGCATCCAAAGTTTGTATGATGCTATACGAGTCTTGCTAGCACCTGATGTTGTGGCATCCCTGGCGAGTAACAGCTAAGGTTTATGGAAGTTGTTTATTTTGGGTTCTTACGCGTGTATTTACTTTTTTCTTCTTCTTATAATTGAAAAGGCAAAATAACAATTAAAAATGTAGTATTGAATGAAGTTCCTTGTTTGGGTTTCTGGGAAATGGCATCTTGGAATGGAAAACATGTCATGATTTTGGGACTGAAGGATCAAACTAGTGAGCTTGCTTAT
The DNA here is from genome assembly GCA_025413875.1 of Rhododendron molle. NCBI lineage: Eukaryota > Viridiplantae > Streptophyta > Magnoliopsida > Ericales > Ericaceae > Rhododendron > Rhododendron molle. Next base: position 4,137,998 of record CM046393.1, read on the forward strand.
TCATTTAACGTCAACTATAAATGTTGCATCTGAATGTAATTGAGTGATTTCAACTACAGGTCTATGGTTATGCCCGACGTTTTGCAAAAATTGGAATTGCAGAAGTTCTTGTGGACTCTCTTAAAGAAGGGCTTAATTCGCCAAGTCTAGTATCTGCAACCATCCTTCTAAACGCTGTTGGTGTCAATAACAAACATTGTTGAGTTATGCGGCTCAGGTGCATTATGTTGCGCCCCAGGCGCAGCTTTCTGTAGAAAGTAGCAAAACTTAGCGGCTTGCCACAGAAACTGTCGAACTCCGATTTCAACGTGGTTAGAACCGTTGAAAAATTTATTCAGTCTACTTTCTCCCACTAGATATTATAATGCATATTTATTTACACATTAAAGCATACAATGACCCTAAATCTCGTAGATATTGAAGTGATCATTGTATAGGGGTAGTGTTAGTATAGTAGTGATGTGAGGTGACGGTGGTGGAGGTGGTGCGGTGGTGGCAACAGTAGAAAGATGAGTGAGGTAGAGTATAATTATTCTCTCGCCCCGGGCATAGGTTTCAAATTGCAAACTAGGTCAAACTTCCGGCATCCACAGACACTCTCAAGCTCCGTTTGTACATGGTTAGAACCGTGGAAAAGTTCTTTGAGTCTACTTTCTAACTCTAATAATTATGATTAAAAATTATTTACACATTAAAGCATACAATGATGTTACCTTGAAAGAGTTGAAAAGACATTCTTTGAAATTCTAATCATCGAAGGAAAAAAAATGGAAAGAAACAAGAATGGTAAAAAAGAGAAATAAATATGCTAATTTTATGTTGGTCATACAAAGATGATTGTATTTTCTTCAAGTGTGACTGACTTTGAATGGTGTGGTTGTGCATCCAAAATTTGTCAGGATTGTCAGCAAGTTGAACGGGTGATTGGTGTCCGTTCATTGTGATATAATTATGTGGGCGTGTCAGGCAATATCCTAACACCTTGCCAAGGACACTTTATTGAACACCAATTTCTTCGAGCCGTCGCATTAGGCGTGCGCTAGTCTATATAATAAGGAAGTAGTGTTTTTCAAAATGTACACAAGTCAAAGGACCGAGCTTTGTGGTGTGCTAAATTAACGGTTTAAGATTGGTTACTACTTCTTTTTCGATGTTTCAGATTGCGATACAGCCAGATCAATGGTCACGCTTGTTTGTTTGTGCAGGTAGTGAAGTGATGGTTGTAGAGGGTAGTTGTACGGTGGTAGTGTATGTGCAGTGATGGTGTTGGAGGTCGTGCTGTTTTGGTAGCAGTGGTGGTAGGTAAAAAGATGATGGCAATTTACGTGTAATATTGTGCATCTCAGAATTCTCCTATGCGCCTTAGGCGCTGTTCAATGCTTCTCGAGCGCCAAAAATTGTTGGGTTATATGGCCAAGCGCATTAAGTCGCGCCCCGGGCGCAGCATCCAAACTGCAAAGTTGGCCAAACTTCACGACTTGCCACAGAAACTTACGAGCTTCAATTGGCACATGGATAGAACCCTTAAAAAACTAGTTGAGTCTACTTTCTAACTCCAGTAATTTTGATTCAAATTTATTTATACATTAATGCAAACTTTTACCTTCAAGGAGTCGGGAAAAAATTCATTTTCGAAAATTCTAATCATAGAAGGACAAAAACATAGAAAGAAAGACAAGAAAGGAACAAAAGAGAGAATTACCCTCTTTTTTTTTCCTTTTTCGATTGTGTGAACTGTTATTTGTAGTTTAAATTATCTTGTAGATAGTGAAGTGATCATTGGAGAGGGGTATGGTTACGCTGGTAGTGTATGTGAGGTGACGGTGGTGGAGGTGGTGGTTATTGGAATGCGCAAGCAACATTGGCCGGTATATCACTGGTGATGATATACTGATGGTGGGTATTAAAAATTTTTATTGATAAATCACACTCAATTATATGGTGGACTCACAAATACAGGAGGGAGCTCTGCTCTACCTGAACCTCAAATCACTTCACTCATGATTTGTTTTCTAACTCAGACCTCTGAGTTCTCTCCGAGAAGGGGAAATTCGGTTGTTCTCTCAATCTCTCAAGAACACTCAATCAAGCTTACTATTTTCAACAGTGGCAGCGGTAGAAAGTGAGGTCAATTTACGCGTAATGTGCATCTAAGGCCCCGTTCTCTATCCAATGTTTCGATGTCTATTGGTACAAGTAATATCTCAAGTTGTTCTCGTGATTGTAAGTTTTGATGTTATTTTGGAGTATTATAGGTCCAGAAATGATTAATGCAAACGAAAAATTATTCTAATCAGCAGTCCAACTAAGCGCGCCCGGAGCGCAGACAACTTGCGCCTAGGCGCATTAAGAAAGCTAAAAACACACTGATGCGCCCGGGGGCACCATTGATTGCGCCTGACACGCATATGATAAGTGATTCCCAGATTCAAGCAGGGCGCACAAACGCATGTGACGCAAAAAATATTTTCATCACCCGTACCCACTGCCAGCTCTGGGCTAAGCCCCAAGAGGCGTGGGTCTTAAGCCCTTCAAAAATGTCAAAAAATAGGGCCCCCACTTATTTTTAGGACCTAGTATATATGTGTTGTTTTAGGGCCTAATTTTAAACCCAAGAAGACATTTTATACTTAAAACCCAATGGCCCAGAAAAATTGAACATGGAATGCAGGAAAAAACAAAAGAAAAAAAACCAAAAGGAGGAGTAAAAGGTCACTAGATCGCCAAAAATCTCTGGGGCCCTTCAAAAGTATTCAGTGTGGTGGGTGTATGGATGCATCTTTTTTTCCCCTTAAACGCTACTACTCTGGTACTTCTCATTGCAAACAAATACTATATCTAAATCAAAATTATTCAGTGTGATCGACTTTCTTTTTTTTTTTTTTTTCGTTTACAATTATTAAGGGCCTCAATTTTAAAGATCGTCTGAGGCCTCCAAAATCTCAATTTTGCAGAATTTAATCAACGAAAACCCAGTTGAGACAATGCACAAAGTTGGTGAACATTCTTAGAAATTATAATCTTGGAAGGTACCTGATATCTTTAAATATTCACCACAAGCAAACCAACAATACAAATAACCTAAGATTTAACACACATGAAGTTAACACCGTGAAGTACAAACCCTAAAAGTTTCAGGTCATTGGAAATTCACCAAAAATCGAATTCTCAATATTTTTGAGTGATTCCAAAGCCCAAATGACCCTAACATCTTGTAGTGTGAAACGAATAAGGACCCATAACCATATAACCAATTTGAGAACACTGAAAACGGACTAAAAATGCAGCTTTTCATGTTGTCTAGAAATTAGGAACTCAAAATACTATTTTGTTTCTAACTTTTGATCAAACTTCAAGAATACATGAACAAAACTAATCACCAAACAGTATACATCAACAAATTGAGAGAATTAGGGCAACCTATAGCTTTCCTCAACTTTGAATCATGTCAAAGAAAGAAACCCTAACTCTATATTATAAAACCTAGGAGAGAGGAGAGTCTTGGGGAGATTCTTACCTCTTATAACCAGCCGTACCCCTTCTTCTTCTTGCTCTTTTTCTTCAAGTCACTTTTCGTTTACAATTATTAAGGGCCTCAATTTTGCAGTTTGGATGCTACGCCCGGGTCTAGTCTCAGTGCGCCTGGCCATATAACCCAACAATTTCTGGCGCCCAAGGAGCGTTGAACAACACCAGAGGCGCTTAAGAGAATTCTAAGCAGCACAGTACATGTAAATTTCCCTTATCTTTCTACCCTTTAACACCGTCATTGTGGTCGTGAAGTACGTGATGGTGGTTTATGTGATGAGGATGTTATGCAAGTAGTGAAATGATGGTTTTAATTAGGATCAAGACCCATTATATATCAATAATTAGAGTTACATTTCGGTTAAATGTATTAAAAGATGGTTTATGTGATGAGATGTTACCCTCAGTGGTTCAAAAAAATAATACATTTCGGTTACATTTCGGTTAAATGCTCGTATGTCCCTCACTTTTAATCGAATCAAAACCCATTATATATTACTCCCTCCGTTCCAAAATAATTGTCCCATTTGGGACTGCGTGTCATTTTCAACGGCTTATATCTTTTGATGTGAACCTCAAAAAATATGCATTATGGATCTTGTTTGATAGATCTTAATTAATTCTATTATACAAAATTTTCAAAATCATAAAAACTACTATAAATTGAAAGATATAAGCCATTGAAAATGGCACGCAGTCCCAAAAGGGACAATTATTTTGGAACGGAGGGAGTAACAGATAGAGTTTTTGAGGTACAAAGAGATGGTGCAATCCAACCACACACACACAAAAAAAAAGTTTCGTTAATGAAACTTGGGTAGAAAGTACCACTACAAAAATAGTCAAGGAGACTAATGCTAAAACACATTCTAAGTTTCATTCGGTGATCAAATCCTTAGTTTGTAGGTATATCTTTATTGGTTAAGTGAATATCAAAGAGTTTATAAAACATTTACAATTCATCGAATCATAGGAAAGACAGTTTCATCTTTCGCTGAAAGCGGGGCTTATATAGTTTCGAAGCCAAATTTTGGAAGTTACGACTACCAACACAACATTAAAACTCTTTGAAACGATGTCTCCTACGCTTCAATGAAATGTAGACGCTCTATAAATTCTTTGAAACACTTAAGCAATGATGAAGTACGTACGAACTAGGGATTTGATCAACGAATGAAACCTAGAACGTGTTTTAGTCTTGGTGACCTTGACGATTTTTCTAGTGGTCTTCTTTCTACCCAATTTTCATAAGCGAAACTTAAATTTTTTTTTTTTATAGTTGGATTCCATCATCTCTTTGTACCTCAAAAACTCTATCTGTTGATATATAATGGGTTTTGATTCGATTAAAAGTGAGGGACATACGAGCATTTCACCGAAATGTAACCAAAATGTATTATTTTTTTGAACCACTGAGGGTAACATCTCTCGATCTGCAAATGAATTTTTATCCGAACAGCTTGGGTTAGAAAGAAAATTGAACAAGCTTTCAACGGTTCAAACCACGCGCAAATTGGAGGTCCGGAGTGTCCAGGGCAACCCTTCAAAGTTTGACGTATTTTGAAGCTTTATTACTCCTCAGGTGCAATTCGATGCGCCCAGGCGCATCCTACATTCCGTAACAAGTAAAACTTTGCAAGCATGATACAGACACTCCTGAAATCGTATTTATGCATTGTTTGAACCGTTTAAAAGCTTGTTCAATTTGCTTTCTATACCAAGTAGTTCGGATAAAAAAAAAATTCATTCGTTTATCGACAGATGTGACCATATTACCCTCAGTGGGTCAAAAACAAATGCTTAAGCACTGAAACGATTTCACAAATGCTTCGATGAAATGTAGATGCTCTATAAATTCTTTGAAACACTTAAGCACTGAAGAAGTACGTACAAACTAGGGATTTGATCATCGAATGAATCCTATAAAGTGTTTTAGTCTTGGTGACCCTGATGATTTTTCTATTGGTCTTCTTTCTACCTAATTTTCATGAGCGTACCTCAAAAACTCTATCCATTGATATATAATGGGTTTTTATTTAATTACAAATGAGGGACATACGAGCATTTAACCGAAATGAATTATTTTTTTGAACCACTGAGGGTAAAATGGTCTCATCTCTCGATCTACAAATGATTTTTTATCCGAACTGCTTGGGTTAGAAAGAAAATTGAACAAGGTTTTCAACGGTTCAAACCACGCGCAAATTGGAGTTCGGGAGTGTCCAGTGCTACACTTCAAAGTTTGACGTCTTTTGAAGCTTTATGGCTCCTCAGGCGCAATTCCATGCGCCTAGGCGCACTGCAAATGCGCCCCAGGCGCTTCCTACACTCCGTACGTAACAAGTTAAATTCTGCGAGCTTGATACAAACACCCTGAAATCCGATTTGCGCGTGGTTTTGAACCGTTGAAATTCTTGTTCAGATAAAAAAAAATCATTCATACGTCAAGCGATGTGACCATATTACCCTTAGTTGGTCAAAAACAATTTATTTCGGTAAAATGCTCATATGTCCCTCATTTTAATTCTGATCAAGACTCATTATATATCAGTAATTAGAGTTTTTAAATTATTAAGAGATGGTGCAATCAAAAAAAAAAAGAAAGTTTCGTTAATGAAAATTGGGTTGAAAGAACCACTACAAAAATCGTCAACGCGACTATGACTAAAACACATTGTAAGCTTCATTCGGCGATCAAATCCTTTGTTGATAGGTATATCCTTATTGGTTAAGTGAATATCAAAGAGTTTATAAAGCATTTACAATTCATCGATGTAGGTGCAGAAAAACAAAAGGTACCTGGAACACTGTTGATTCGCAACAGATCCACGTGATCCTCGGTTGATACCCCTATGCCTCCGCTGGGACCCTAATCTGCAAGACAGACAAGGGGTGAGCGCACCTCTGCCTCTCGTGGCAAAGGCCCTCCGATGCCTATGTTAGTATCTCGTACTGGTACGAAACCCTAGTTATCAGTAGGAAAGTATAGTATGAATGCAATGTATTGTGTACCTTTTGCTCTCAGGTTTACCTCGTATATATATACACATGCTTGCTTGTTGCCCAAGTATCCTTATTGCCCCAGGTTTCCTATCTCGTATAGGAGTCCTGGCCTTCGTAGGGATCTTATCGCCCAATGAACTGAGATTCCTTACTCGTAGGACCTCTCTCCTATATGGAATTCGCTCCATAATAGGACTGTTCCGTTACTTATCCTGACTGGATATTGAACACTTCTTCTAGAATACTGCTTCTGTCTTATCTCTTAAGGCTCCCTTTCTTAAAATGACTCTATCTGTCCGGCATTCTCTTTGCCGAACAGACTGCACCTTAATTACTATTTTAAGGCAAGAGTTCTGTACCGCCGAACAGCTGGTATGACTTTTGGATATCTCACGTCCCTATGCCCGAACAGTCCCCTGTTCAGTGCATGCTTCGGGTCATCAGCCCTTATTACCATGGTGCCTCTCATCACTTTTCTCATTGCACAATTCCCAATCACGTGTTTGGCATATAATCATGCCTGTTCGGGAGTATCATCCCACAATCGAATCATAGGAAAGACTGTTTCATAATTATCCGAAAGCGGCGCTTATAGAGTTTCGAAGCCAAAATTTGGAAGTTACGACTACCAACACAACGTAAAAACTCTTTTAAACACTTAATCAATGAAGAAGTACATACAAACTAGGGATTTGATCATCGAATGAAACCTAGAACGTGTTTTAGTCTGGGAACCTTGAATATTTTTCTCGTGGTCTTCTTTCTTCCTAATTTTCTTAAGCGAAACTTGAATGTTTTTTATAGTTGGATTCCATCATCTCTTTGTACCTCAAAAACTCTATCTGTTGATATATAATGAGTTTTGATCGGATTAAAAGTGAGGGACATATGAGTGTTTAACCGAAATGAATTATTTTTTTGGACCACAGAAGGTAAAATGGTCTCATCTCTCGATCTAGTGATGAATTTTTATCCGAACTGCTTGGGTTAGAAAGAAAATTGAACAAGGTTTTCAACGGTTCAAACCACGCGCAAATTGGAGTTCGGGAGTGTCCAGTGCAACACTTCAAAGTTTGACGTCTTTTGAAGCTTTATTGCTCCTCAGGCGCAATTCCATGCACCCAAGCGCACTGCAAATGCGCCCCAGGCGCATCCTACACTCCGTAACAAGTTAAACTTTGCGAGCTTGGTACAGACACTCTTGAAATCCTATTTGCGCGTGGTTTGAACCGTTAAAAAGCTTGATCGTTTTGCTTTGTAACCAAAGTTGTTTGGATGAAAAAAAAACTAATTCATACATCAAGAGATGTGACCATATTACCCTTAGTTGGTCGAAAACAATTTATTTCGATAAAATGCTCATATGTCCCTCATTTTACTTCGGATCAAAACCCCTTATATATGTGTAATTAGAGTTTTTAAATGATTAAGAGATGGTGCATTCCAAAAAAAGAAAAAGTTTGGTTAATGAAAATTGGGTTGAAAGAACCACTACAAAAATTGTCAAGGCGACTAAAACACATTCGAAGTTTCATTCGGCGATCAAATACTTAGTTTGTAGGTATATCCTTAATGGTTAAATGAATATCAAAGAGTTTATAAAGCATTTCCAATTCATCGAATCATAGGAATGACTGTTTCATCATTCTCCGAAAGCGGGGCTTATAGAGTTTCGAAGCCAAATTTTGGAAGTTACGACTACCAACACAATGTAAAAACTATTTGAAACGTTTTCACATACGTTTCGATGAAATGTAGAGTTCTATAAATTCTTTGAAACACTTCAGCAATGAAGAAGTACGTAAAAACTAGAGATTTGATCATCAAATGAAACCTAGAACGTGTTTTATTCTTGGTGTGGTCTTCTTTCTACCTAATTTTCGTAAGCGAAACTTGAATGTTTTTTATAGTTGGATTCCATCAACTCTTTGTACCTTAAAAACTCTATCTGTTGATATATAATGGGTTTGAACCGATTAAAAGTGAGGGACATACGAGCGTTTAATCGAAATGAATTATTTTTTTGAACAGTTGTGGCTAAAATGGTCTCATCCCTCTCTCATCAAATGATTTTTTATCCGAACTGCTTGGGATAGAAAGAAAATTGAACAAGGATTTCAACTGTTCAAACCACGCGCAAATTGGAGCTCGGGAGTGTCAAGTGCAACACTTAAAAGTTTGACGTCTTTTGAAGCTTTATGGCTTTTCAGGCGCAATTCCATCCTCCTAGGCACACTACAAATGCGCCCCAGGCGCATCCTACACTCCGTAACAAGTTAAACTTTGCGAGCTTGATACAGACACTCCTGAAATCCGATTTGCGCGTGGTTTGAACCGTTGAAAACCTTGTTCAATTTGCTTTGTAACCCAAGTTATCCGGATAAAGAAAAATCGCTCGTACGGCAAGAGATGTTACCATATTGCCCTCAGTTTGTCAAAAAAAAATTTTTCGGTAAAATGCTTATATGTCCCTCAATTTAGTTTTGATCAAGACCCACTATATATAAATAATTAGAATTTTTAAATTATTAAAAGATGGTGGAATCCAAAAAAAGAAAAAGTTTCGTTAATGAAAATTCGATTGAATGAACCACTACAAAAATCGTCAAGGCGACTGTGGCTAAAACACATTCTAAGTTTCATTTGGCGATCAAATCCTTAGTTTGAAGGTGTACCTTATTGGTGAAGTGAATATCAAAGAGTTTATAAAGTATTTATAATTCATCGAATTATAGTTAAGACTGTTTCCTCATTCTTCGAAAGCGGGGCTTATAGTGTTTTGAAGCCAAATTTTGGAAGTTACGACTACCAACCCAACGTAAAAACTCTTTGAAATACTTAATCAATGAAGAAGTTCGTACAAACTAGGGATTTGATCATCGAATAAAACCTAGAACTTGTTTTAGTCTTGGTGACCTTGACGATTTTTCTAGTGGTCTTCTTTCTACCTAATTTTCATATGCGAAACTTGAATTTTTTTTGTAGTTGGATTCCATCATCTCTTTGTACCTCAAAAACTCTATCTGTTGATATATAACAGGTTTTGATCCGATTAACAGTGAGGGACATATAAGCGTTTAACCGAAATGAATTATTTTTTTGAACCACTGAGGGGTAAAATGGTCTCATCTCTTGATCTACAATATTTGTTTAATCCAAACCGCTTGGGTTAGAAAGAAAATTGAACAAGGTTTTCAACGGTTCAAACCACGCGCAAATTGGAGTTCGGGAGTGTCCAACGCAACACTTCAAAGTTTGACGTCTTTCGAAGCTTTATGGCTCCTCAGGCGCAGTTCCATGCGCCCAGGCGCACTGCACATGCGCCCCAGGCGCATCCTACACTCCGTAACAAGTTAAACTTTGTGAGTTTGATACAGACACTCCTGAAATCCGATTTGCGCGTGGTTTGAACCGTTGAAAACCTTGCTCAATTTAGTTTGTAACCCAAGTTGTTCGGATAAAAAAAAATTATTCTTACGTCAAGAGATGTGACCATATTACCCTCAGTTGGTCGAAAAAAAATTATTTCTTTAAAATGCTCATATGTCCCTCATTTTAATTCGGATCAAGACCTATTATATATTAGTAATTCGAGTTTTTAAATTATTAAGAAATGGTGCATTCAAAAAAAGAAAATTTTTTTTAATGAAAATTGGGTTGAAAGAACCACTACAGAAATTGTCCAGGCGACTATGGCTAAAACACATTCTGAGTTTCATTCGGTGATCAATTCCTTAGTTTGTAGGTATATCCTTAATGGTTAAGTGAATATCAAAGAGTTTATAAAGCATTTACAATTCATCGAATCATAGAAAAGACTGTTTCATCATTCTCCGAAAGTGGGGCTTATAGAGTTTCGAAGCCAAATTTTGGAAGTTACGACTACCAACACGACGTAAAAATGTTTTGAAATTATTTAACATACGTTTCGATGAAATTTAGATGCTCTATAAATTCTTTGAAGCACTTAACAAGTGAAGAAGTATGTATAAACTAGGGATTTGATCATCGAATGAAAACTAGAACGTTTTTTATATTGCTGACCTTGACGATTTTTCTAGTGGTCTTCTTTCTACCTAATTTTCATAGGCAAAACTTGAATGATATTTGTAGTTGGATTCCATCATCTTTTTGTATCTCAAAAACTCTATCTGTTGATATATAATGGGTTTCGATCCGATTAAAAGTGAGGGACATATGAGAGTTTAACCGAAATGAATTATTATTTTGAACCACTGAGGGTAAAATGCTCTCATCTCTCTATCTACAAATTATTTTTAATCCCAATTGCTTGGGCTAGAAAGAAAATTGAACAAGGTTTTCAACGGTTCAAACCACGCACAAATTGGAGCTCGGGAGTGTCCAGTGCAACACTTCAAAGTTTGATATCTTTTTTTAGCTTTATTGCTCCTCAAGCGCAATTCCATGTGCCCCGGCGCACTGCAAATATGCCCCGAGCGCATCCTACACTCTGTAACAAGTCAAACTTTGCGAGCTTGATACAAACACTCCTGAAATCCGATTTGCGCGTGGTTTGAACCATTGAAAACCTTGTTCAATTTGCTTTGTAACCCAAGTTGTTCGGATAAAAAAAAATTCGTTCGTACGTCAAGAGGTGTGACCATATTACCCTCAGTTGGTCAAAAACAATTTATTTCAGTAAAATGCTCATATGTCCCTCATTTTAATTCGGATCAAGACCCATTATATATCATTAATTAGAGTTTTTGAATTATTAAGAGATGGTGCAATCCAAAAAAAGAAAAAGTTTCGTTAATTAAAATTGGGATGAAAGAACCATTGCAAAAATCGTCAAGGTGACTATGGCTAAAACACATTCTAAGTTTCATTCGGCGATCAAATCCTTAGTTTGTAGGTATATCCTTATTGGTTGAGTGAATATCAAAGAGTTTATAAAGCATTTACAATTCATCGAATCATAGGAAAGGTTGTTTCGTCATTCTCCGAAAGCGGGGATTATAGAGTTTCGAAGCCAAATTTTGGAAGTTACAACTTCCAACACAACGTAAAAACTCTTTGAAACGATTTCACATACGTTGCTATGAACTGTAGACGCTCTATAAATTTTTTGAAACACTAAGCAATGAAGAAGTACGTACAAACTAGGGATTTGATTATCGAATGAAACATAGAACGTGTTTTAGTCTTGGTGACCTTGACGGTTTTTCTAGTGGTCTTCTTTCTACCTAATTTTCATAAGCGAAACTTGAATTGTTTTTTTTATAGTTGGATTCCATCATCTCTTTGTACCTCAAAAACTCTATATGTTGATATATAATGGGTTTTGATCCGATTAAAAGTGAGGGACTGCTTACGTCACAACCTCGCCTTCAAATAAGGTTGAAACACCCCAAGCGTAGGGCTAGGTCGTCGATAGCATAATAACCGGAAAGTCCGGGATCGTACCCATAGAGAATCGAATATAGCTTAATCGGATTATAGGTTTTGTAAGTAATGGATTTCAGGGTTTAAGACGGCCAACTTGGTTTTGCTTTAAACGGTAGAAATGCTAAGTAAAAAGACTCAAAATAAACTTATTGAACTAAAAGAGGCAAGTCTAGGGATCATCTAACCCTTGACAAAGGCTGTTACCGGTTCTCAATTATAACTCAAGCGAGAGTCACGACCGTGTGCTCACGCCCGGAGGATTTAACTTTAATGACTACATTTATCAAAAGATGTGATCATCCAGAACTAAAACAATCTATTTTTGCTAATGTATCTAACACGTAGGAGGCCACGAGCCCTCGATATGTTGCTTGCCAAGACCGCTTGACTAAACTTCATACTAAGGAGTTAACACCCCTCGCTTAGACCAAAATGGCTAGGTTAATCCAATTCCGAAAAACATGATTTTAAGCCCGAGAGTTTCGAGAACCAAATAACACCCTAAGTCTTTGGAAAAGGTTAACCCAAGACTTAGCCAAGAAACTACTCACACATAGCTAAAAAACCAGACATGGTAAGAAAATGGAGCAAAAGATTTAACCGAAGAAAACGAAAATAAACTTGATTTATGCAAAGATCCGAAGCATAGCTACAACATTAATAAACGAGAAATTAACATAAGACAAATACTTAGTTGAGTTCTTGAAGGAAAAGACTAGAAAATCTTGAAGAACATTAATGGAGTCCTAGGAAATGAAAAAGACTTAGGCCTAAAAAAAAGACTAGAAATGGCCATCCTTTCCAAAAATGGCATACACCCATATATATAGGGCCTAAAAGATGGGTTACAAAGGACCAAAAGGCCCCCAAAAATATCCCAAAAACTTGTCAAAAGTGGAAACTTTCCATAAATGGAAGGTTGAAAAAGATAACAAAAATATGCAGATTTTCCATGCAGTACCGGTACTGGAAATGCCCCAGTACCGGTACAAGTCTTCAACGGGCTGGAAAAATTGATCTCTGGACACCCAGTACCGGTACCCGCTTTACAAATAGATTTTTGGGGCAACTTCGCGGGCTCGCTCCGGACACTCCCGAACTCGGATTTGGGTGTTCTTTGGACCGTTGGAAAGATTGTCGAGTCTACTTTCTAACCCAAGTGGTTTGGTTCAAAAGTGATTTATACATCAAAAGTTATGACAATTCTACCCTCAGCTAGTCAGAAGATGAGTAGCTTTTGTAAAATTCTCCCTTCTCCTTCAATTCCCTTGACCCTTGGGCGACCCAAGACCCTTCTAAACCAACTCTTCATCACTCTTCGGGCACCACAACATGGTGGCATGTGGCCTTGAGCAATTGGTTGCACCTGAAGCATTCCTTGGCGTTCAAACGCGCCTAATTTATACGAATTACCTGAAACACACAAAAACCTGCCTTGCATGCAGTAACTCATAAAAACGACAACATATATGTACAAACACAACATACTAGAGGACTTAAGCACCAAGAATATGCATTATTGGGTTTTGATCCATCATACGAGCGTTTAACCGAAATGAATTATTTTTTTGAACCACTGAGGGTAAAATGGTCTCATCTCTCGACCTACAAATGAGTTTTTATCCAAACTGCTTGGGTTAGAAAGAAAATTGAACAAGCTTTTGAACCCATGAGACTAAAGTCTCCCCACGGTCTCGAGGTGTTTTAAACTTATGCTCTGATACCAAGTTGTCACGCCATCGATTTTCATCATAAATATAAATACCTTTTCATAATCAAAATCCTCCCAATAACGTACGTCATAGCCCCAAAAGAGTTTTACCCAAGGCATATCTGCCCAAAAACTTGAAATTACAAAGAGGGAAGGGGAAATTAAATAGTTTACAAATTTCCGTTTGGTAAATAACTAAAGTGAAGTTACAATTACATCCTTTAAAGAAATCCAAAAGAGTGATAATGCCCTTTCTTCATGTCAGCTTTCAAAAGGTTTCCAAATCAACACATGCACAGCACTCCATGCTACAGCTCCGAATGTATACCTGAAAAAAATGAAAGGTTAAGCAAACACGCGCCCAGTAGGAAAGTCTCTACAAACCTTGTATGCAAGTGAAAAGATTTTGGACATAAAGAGAGTGAAGTCTGAGACAACAAAAGAGAATGCGATGAATGCTAACCTCAAGCCGGAAACTCAAGACTTAAAGAGTATTTCATTTGTCATTAATCAATCTACTAGTCATCTACCATATATGTATCCTTGATAATCAAATCTACTTCTCGCACACTTTTACATTAAAAGGCTTACATTCCGGGCCTTAAGGACCCCGTACATCTCCCGTCAATTTCCAATATGAGCTCAAATAGCTCTTCCTCCATTAACATACCAAACTGTGTGCTTAAGACATTTTTCGGGTCTTAGGGCCCCATATACCCATGTTACGTTTCCGGGTGCTCGTGACCCCGTACATCCGTTTTACATTCCGGGTACTCATGACCCCGTACATCCAATTCGAGTTCCGGGTGCTCATGACCCCGTACATCAAATTGCAGCTCATTTCTATTACTTCTCTTCAAACATGTTCAAAGGCTTTGATTGAACAAGTGCAAATAAAGAAAGAGGTTGAAATTAAGTAAACGATCTTCCTACTAATTCATATTTCCATTTTTATTACCAGACTAATCATCCCGACTCACTCCTCATACTACATGGCATCAAGGGTCGAGTTCTCGTATTTCGTCTCATGATTTATCTAAACACTTCACAATATCTCTAATAGCTAAACACGCACACCAATAAAACATTAGGACAATAGTTCGTTCTTTGTGAAAGAAAAGTCATGCCCAAACGAAAATTAAAATTCATGAGAACATCCAACAATTTTGTTAATGACTAGGAGCCAAATTAAGAATCACCCAGGAGGTGACTGGAATAGATTAGGGATAATCGAGACTTAAGAGAAAAATGGAATAAGAATTAAAGGTGAATAAAGAATGCAATTTGGAATAGTAATCAATAACAAAAAGTAGAAGGTATCGATAACAATGATCGGGATCAGTGGTTGCGTGACGTTATCGATAACAAATAAAAAAGGTATCGATACCTATGGTAAAATTCACAACGTTATCGATAACAAATAGGGGGTATCGATAACTTCAGGATAACAATTGATTACAGAGGCCAAAAGTATCGATAACAATTGATTTTCTGGGTTTGGTAACGTAGAGGTATCGATGACGATTTCAAATGGTATTGATGACAAGGCTGTTCGAGCAGATTCTAAGCAGACTTTTCATGGATTTCAACTACAACAACAATCACAACAGTTGTAGGCATGATTCCACGCACAAAACCAATTCAAGAACATATAAAGAGTGAGAGAAATCCCTACCTCGAGTTTTAAGGCCGAACCCACGAGATTATTCGAGCCCTAGACTCCAAAACTTGACATCAGCCGGAAAACTTTAAACCCACTGAAATTGAGGTTGAAATCACATGCAAGAGGTATATTGAAGGTTGACCCATGTTGGTTTTTGTGTTAATTTGGTGGTTTTTTTTTTGGTGGAGAGGTCGGGAGAGAGAAATGAGAGCCGGAGAGTGAGATGAGAGAATTAGAAAGAGAGACAGCCGAGAGAAATGAGAGAGGGGAAAGTGTTTCCTGGAAATAATAAAGATGGGAAAGAAAAAAGAAAAGAAAAAAATTAATCCCATGCTCTCACATCACACACTCACACATGCACCTCTCATCTATTTACTCTTATATCCTTCCACAAATACGTCATACCGTATATCCACACCGTCTATCTCAGCAAACCGCACAATTTTAAAATAAATAAATAATAAAAGTATAAATAAATAAATAAATAGAATTACGGGTCTCTACATCCTACCCTCCTTAAAGAAATTTCGTCCTCGAAATTTGACAAGCTGGAGCAATCACATAAGTCAACAACTAAGATATGCCGATTATCCAACTATTACGAGAACGCAACAAGCCTTTAATCACAAAACTCAAGTAATGAAATTCACAATGATTACAATCACGACAAGTCCAGATACTTCTTATAACGTCAATCTCCCTTTTCCACGTACACTCCTCTTTATCTCGTTTACTTATCAACGGTATCATCTTACATATCAACACATTATTACGCAAATGTAGGATACGTATCAGTTGCAATCTCAAGTTCGGACCTCTCTAACACACCATAGATTCGTCTTGTACTTTCTCAATGTCAATTCATAGAACGCATCATATGTACTTGAAGATTTTCAAGCGGCCATACCAAGTGATATGCGACTTGCAAGCTTCCTTCTTTTGGCGAAATTCATGCATACGGTTATCTATTTCAGCGTAGAAATCTAGCCATTAACTATAACCCGATAGTCCAATTGACTTCCCGAGACTTCCATCTAGAAGGTGCGGTGATCAATCGCCTCTTCCAACTGGATTTCGTCGATTGTCGCCTGGATATCCGAAAGACACGTACCGTATCCGATACATAACATATCCGTCTAACGATAAAAACTCCATCTTTTTCTGCCTCAAACAAAATGAACTTCAACGTGGTGCTACTTTACGAAATACGCGAGTTCTCCCACTTCGAGTGACCATGGGTGACGACAACGGTCAACACAACCCCTCGGTTATCTCGAACGAAACAAGTGAGCTCCAAAACTCAAGCAACACCGATCGGAAACTCAAAGAATGGGGACGAGGTATCCGGAATTTAAGAAACACATGAAATCTTTAAAATCGCCAGGACCAATTTAGGATAATTCAGAACTCATAATAACGTGACAAGCCACTAGATAATCAAACTGATGCACGATCGAAAATTTGTCCAGTATCAAAGGTAAGCAAAGCTTCTAACAGATTGGATTTTAGCAACATAGAATGAGTCTCGTGCCTTCAGAGTTGAAGGACTACAACAAGGGCTACAAATCTGAACGTCGCAGAGACCAACAGCAGCAAGTGAATTTGAATTTAACAATGATTATAAATCAATATCAATCAATATGTCACCATAAATCTTGACCCCAAATAGGTGAGTATTACGACACAAGAACTTGAATAAAGTAGCAATTTCCAATAGATAGACTAGCAGTAGCAATGATGGAATCTAAATCAACCAATGAAGTCTAGACGAGCAGATTGATACGAAGCAAAAGTAAGTTCAAATCACGTAACTTCAAGGTTGGGGAGTTACAACAAACTGTGACGCCAAAGTAGGCAACAATGGCGACAAGGTCCGCACTCAACGGTACGAGTGAATTAGCATAACATGAAATACATAAGATTTTTTTTTTGAAGTGGCTACGAACCCAATGCACCAACTCGTAATAACAAACCCAAGAATCTGGAAAAGGTAACTTCAATTTCCCTACTTTTCCACGAGTCTAGGGAGCGAACACATACATTTTGGCAAGAGGAGCATCATGGTACAGGTGACGAATGCAATGCAAAAGATAGGACCAAACTGACGAAAGACGCACAACCAAATTTAGACCAATACCAGAAGGTGCATGACTCTTGATAAGTCAAAACAAAACAGTGTAGAACAACCATGTATCGCCAAAGCTAAGGACTATTTCAGATTTTTTTTTTTAAACGCCTGTAAGAATCCACAATCGCAACAAGACTTGAATTGGACAACACAAAAGGATACAATGTCATTGAAGACTCCATTACTAACTTGGCATTGATAGATAGAAGCCACAACAACAAAGGTCAAGTGAATATTAACTACAAACCAAGAAATTTGCAACCATAGCTTTAGAATCTCAAATCGACTAGTGAGATTTTATACCATGAACCATAGCATCAATAGTAGAACAAGAATAAGAGCGAAGAGTACTCATGGATTTTAGCAGCAATTACGTCAATTCAATAGCAGATACATCACATGGTATCTACTAACAAGGATTCGCATAGCATAGAGTAGCACTTAGAAATGATCAGGTGGTCAACGATGTAGATGTCAAAATCTATTCAAGCCGATGAACAAACGACCTCATGGATAACTATCTCAGATACAAATTGCAATCAATGCTTAACTAGACCACAAAGAAAATAGCAATAAAAGAATAACTCGTATAGAGATACGCCCGACCTACAGCAAACAATCACTGGGTTTTTTTTTTCCTTTTTAGATAAGACCAAACCTCGCCTCACGTAAGACACTTGACAAGAAGTAGCCAACTTACAGTCTCGGAAGTTACTATCTGGAGATGTTACTCAACAAACAAGAATAGTCTAGAAATCCTCGGTGCTCAATTTCAAGTCAAAAGAGAGATGCAAATCATGGAAAGATGACATGTTCCTAAATTGAAGTAGACTGGTATTGTGGATGATTTCGAACAAAACTCCGCCCTGGTCTCACTGAACTAGACCTACTATGCTTTCCCACTTTCTGAGGGCATCTTCTTGCAAGATGATCAGGTGTAGCGCAAATGAAACAAGCCTTCTGTTGTTGTGAACACTGAGCACGGAAGTGACCCGGCTGACCACACCGATGACACACAATCTGTGGTTTGACGGAAACTCCATGACTTCCCGATGAAGTGGGTGGTCTAAAACTCTGCTGAATGTGAAATGATTGACGTGGTTCCCGTTGTCTCTTCCTCCCTTGGCTCCCAGAACTCCCCGAAGGCAAACTTACACTAGTGGTTGGTTGCTTAGGTTCCCACACTTCCGCATCTCCTTGTGCACTCATTGGATTCTCAGCGCTCCTTGCACATTCGACAATCTCGGAAAACCTCCCAATGCGTTGGCTCACCACTAACAACTTAATGGATGGGTGTAATCCCTTCTCGAAATGCCTACATTTCCTTTCCTCTAACGCCACTAATTCTGGTGCAAAACGGGACAAAGACTGAAATTTCGGAGCATATTCGGAGACGGTCATATTACCTTGTTCTAATTTCTCAAATTGTCCTCTAAGTTGCTCACGATACATTTCTGGAAAATATTGATTCTCGAAGAGTTCTTCAAACTCAGCCCAGGTCAAGTTCTCTACATCTGGTTCATTTGTTCGATTAATCGCCCTTGCCATTCTCCTAGCATCTCTTCTTGCTCCTAAAACCGATTCCCACCACTCATTTGCCTCGCCGGTAAGTTGAATGGCCACAATACTCACTCGAAGGTCATCTTCAGTAATCCTAAGAGCGTTAAAGATTTTACGAACTTGTGCAAGCCAATGGTCGGCCACAAGGGGATCGCTACTCTTCCCATCGAACTCTGGTGGTTTCATACGGCGGAACGCCCTCATCGCTTCCATGGCACGGTCATTCGTATTAGCCCTAAATGCTGAATTCAAAAGATTCGACTCTGCAAGTGCCGCTATGATTTTCCTAGCAAGGTTATTCTCACGTCTCGGAGGCATCGTGCTACAAGAATTGAAAGCATAACACAATCAACAACAAAGACTATCAATGACAACAACTATCAACGATCACAACCACGACTCCATCGTGAGATCGAACCTCCAACTTCCCCAAACGCAAGTCAACAACTCCATAACAATCTACGTTATCACAAATGCAATGTCATGCCAATGCACTGACTCATTTATGCAAGCACACATGTCATGTAAAAATTTTGCTATGATTTTGAACCCATGAGACTAAAGTCTCCCCACGGTCTCGAGGTGTTCTAAACTTATGCTCTAATACCAAGTTGTCACGCCCTCGATTTTCATCATAAATATAAATACCTTTTCATAATTAAAATCCTCCCAATAACGTACGTCATAGCCCCAAAAGAGTTTTACCCAAGGCATATCGGCCCAAAAACTTGAAATTACAAAGAGTGAAGGGGAAATTAAATAATTTACAAATTCCCGTTTGGTAAATAACTAAAATGAAGTTACAATTACATCCTTTAAAGAAATCCAAAAGAGTGATAATGCCCTTTCTTCATGTCAGCTTTCAAAAGGTTTCCAAATCAACACATGCACAGCACTCCATACTACAGCTCCGAATGTATACCTGAAAAAAATGAAGGGTTGAGCAAACACGCGCCCAGTAGAAAAGTCTCTACAAACCTTGTATGCAAGTGAAAAGATTTTGGACATAAAGAGAGTGAAGTCTGAGACAATAAAAGAGAATGCGATGAACGCTAACCTCAAGCCGGAAACTCAAGACTTAAAGAGTATTTCATTTGTCATTAATCAATCTACTAGTCATCTACCATATATGTATCCTTGATAATCAAATCTCCTTCTCACACACTTTTACATTAAAAGGCTTACATTCCGGGCCTTAAGGACCCCGTACATCTCCCGTCAATTTCCAATATGAGCTCAAGTAGCTCTTCCTCCATTAACATACCAAACTGTGTGCTTAAGACATTTTCCGGGTCTTAGGGCCCCATATACCCATGTTACGTTTCCGGGTGCTCGTGACCCCGTACATCCGTTTTACATTCCGGGTACTCATGACCCTGTACATCCAATTCGAGTTCCGGGTGCTCATGACCCCGTACATCGGGGTACATCAGATTGCAGCTCATTTCTATTACTTCTCTTCAAACATGTTCAAAGGCTTTGATTGAACAAGTGCAAATAAAGAAAGAGGTTGAAATTAAGTAAACGATCTTCCTACTAATTCATATTTCCATTTTTATTACCAGACTAATCATCCCGACACACTCCTCATACTACATGGCATCAAAGGTCGAGTTCTCGTATTTCGTCTCATGATTTATCTAAACACTTCACAATATCTCTAATAGCTAAACACGCACACCAATAAAACATTCAGACAATAGTTCGTTCTTTGTGAAAGAAAAGTCATGCCCAAACGAAAATTAAAATTCATGAGAACATCCAACAATTTTGTTAATGACTAGGAGCCAAATTAAGAATCACCCAGGAGGTGATTGGAATAGATTAGGGATAATCGAGACTTAAAAGAAAAATGGAATAAGAATTAAAGGTGAATAAAGAATGCAATTTGGAATAGTAATCAATAACAAAAAGTAGAAGGTATCGATAACAATGATCGGGATCAGTGGTTGCGTGACGTTATCGATAACAAATAAAAAAGGTATCGATACTTATGGTAAAATTCACAACGTTATCGATAACAAATAGGGGGTATTGATAACTTCAGGATTAAACTCATTCCAGACGCAAGGGTAGCGATTACAGAGGCCAAAGGTATCGATAACAATTGATTTTCTGGGTTTGGTAACGTAGAGGTATCGATGACGATTTCAAATGGTATCGATGACAAGGCTGTTCGAGCAGATTCTAAGCAGACTTTTCATGGATTTCAACTACAACAACAATCACAACAGCCGTAGGCACGATTCCACGCACAAAACCAATTCAAGAACATATAAAGAGTGAGAGAAATCCCTACCTCGAGTTTCAAGGCCGAGCCCACGAGATTATTCGAGCCCTAGACTCCAAAACTTGACATCAGCCGGAAAACTTTAAACCCACTGAAATTGAGGTTGAAATCACATGCAAGAGGTATATTGGAGGTTGACCCATGTAGGTTTTTGTGTTAATTTAGTGGTTTTTTTTTTGGTGGAGAGGTCGGGAGAGAGAAATGAGAGCCGGAGAGTGAGATGAGAGAATTAGAAAGAGAGACAGCCGAGAGAAATGAGAGAGGGGAAAGTGTTTCCTGGAAATAATAAAGAAGGGAAAGAAAAAAGAAAAGAAAAAAAATAATCCCATGCTCTCACATCACACACTCACACATGCACCTCTCATCTATTTACTCTTATATCCTTCCACAAAAACGTCATACCGTATATCCACACCGTCTATCTCAGCAAACCGCACAATTTTAAAATAAATAAATAATAAAAGTATAAATAAATAAATAAATAGAATTACGGGTCTCTACAGCGCAAATTGGAGTTCGGGAGTGTCTAGTGCAACACTTCAAAGCTTGACATCTTTGGAAGCTTTATTGCTCCTCAGGTGCAATTCGATGCGCCCAGGCACACGGACAATGCGCCCCAGGCGCATCCTACATTCCGTAACAAGTTTATCTTTGCGAGCTTGATACAGACACTCCTGAAATTCAATTTGCGCGTGGTTTAAACCGTTGTAAAGCTTGTTCAATTTTCTTTGTAACCCAAGTTGTTTGGATAGAAAAAAAATCATTCGTATATCAAGAGATGTGACCATATTACCCTCAGTGGGTCGAAAACAATTTATTTCGGTAAAATGCTCATATGTCCCTTAATTTAAGAAAGACCCATTATATATCAATAATTAGGGTTTTTAAATTATTAAGTGATGGTGCAATCCAATCATAAAAGCAAAGTTTCGTTAATGAAAATTGGGTAGAAAGATCCACTATAAAAATCGTCAAGGCGACTATGGCTAAAACACATTCTAAGTTTCATTCGGTGATCAAATCCTTAGTTTGTAGGTATATCTTTATTGGTTAAGTGAATATCAAAGAGTTTATAAAGCATTTACAATTCATCGAATCATAGGAAAGAGTTTTCCATCATTCTCCGAAAGCGGGGCTTATGTAGTTTCGAAGCCAAATTTTTTAAGTTACAACTACCAACACAACGTAAAAACTCTTTGAAACGATTTCTCCTATGCTTCGATGAAATGTAGATGCTCTATAAATGCTTTGAAACACTAAGCAATGAAGAAGTACGTTCAAACTAGGGATTTGATCATCGAATGAAACCTAGAACTTGTTTTAGTCTTGGTGACCTTGACGATTTTTCTAGTGGTCTTCTTTCTACCCAATTTTCATAAGCGAAACATGAATTTTTTTTATAGGTGGATGCCATCATCGCTTTGTACCTTAAAAACTCTATCTGTTGATATATAATGGGTGTTGATCCGTTTAAAAGTGAGGGACATACGAGCGTTTATCGAAAATGTATAATTTTTTTGAACCACTGAGGGTAACATTTCTCGATCTACGTACAAATGATTTTTTATCCAAACTGCTTGGGTGAGGAAGAAAATTGAACAAGCTTTTCAATTGTTCAAACTACGTGCAAATTGGATTTCGGGAGTGTCCAGGGCAACCCTTCAAAGTTTGACATCTTTTGAAGCTTTATTGCTCCTCAGGCGCAATTCCATGCGCCCAGGCGCACTGCAAATGAGCCCCAGTGGGTCAAAAACAATTTATTTCGGTAAAGGAATCATTTATGTTATACGAGTTGCTGCAGCTGCAACGGGCAATGAGATTGTCAAAGAATCGGATTTGCGCGTGGTTTGAACCGTTGAAAAGCTTGTTCATTTTGCTTTGTAACCAAAGTTGTTTGGATAAAAAAAAAAACTAATTCGTACGTCAAGAGATGTGACCATATTACCCTCAGTGGGTCGAAAACAATTTATTTCGGTAAAACGCTCATATGTCCCTTTATTTAAGAAAGACCCATTATATATCAATAATTAGAGTTTTTAAATTATTAAGTGATGGTGCAATCCAATCATAAAAGAAAAGTTTCGTTAATGAAAATTGGGTAGAAAGAACCACTATAAAAATCGTCAAGGCGACTATGGCTAAAACACATTCTAAGTTTCATTCGGTGATCAAATCCTTAGTTTGTAGGTATATCTTTATTGGTTAAGTGAATATCAAAGAGTTTATAAAGCATTTACAATTCATCGAATCATAGGAAAGAGTTTTCCATCATTCTCCGAAAGCGGGGCTTATGTAGTTTCGAAGCCAAATTTTTTAAGTTACAACTACCAACACAACGTAAAAACTCTTTGAAACGATTTCTCCTACGCTTCGATGAAATGTAGATGCTCTATAAATGCTTTGAAACACTAAGCAATGAAGAAGTACGTTCAAACTAGGGATTTGATCATCGAATGAAACCTAGAACGTGTTTTAGTCTTGGTGACCTTGACGATTTTTCTAGTGGTCTTCTTTCTACCCAATTTTCATAAGCGAAACATGAATTTTTTTTATAGGTGGATGCCATCATCGCTTTGTACCTTAAAAACTCTATCTGTTGATATATAATGGGTGTTGATCCGTTTAAAAGTGAGGGACATACGAGCGTTTATCGAAAATGTATAATTTTTTTGAACCACTGAGGGTAACATTTCTCGATCTACATACAAATGATTTTTTATCCAAACTGCTTGGGTGAGAAAGAAAATTGAACAAGCTTTTCAATTGTTCAAACTACGTGCAAATTGGAGTTCGGGAGTGTCCAGGGCAACCCTTCAAAGTTTGACATCTTTTGAAGCTTTATTGCTCCTCAGGCGCAATTCCATGCGCCCAGGCGCACTACAAATGAGCCCCAGTGGGTCAAAAACAATTTATTTCGGTAAAGGAATCATTTATGTTATACGAGTTGCTGCAGCTGCAACGGGCAATGAGATTGTCAAAGAATCGGATTTGCGCGTGGTTTGAACCGTTGAAAAGCTTGTTCATTTTGCTTTGTAACCAAAGTTGTTTGGATAAAAAAAAAACTAATTCGTACGTCAAGAGATGTGACCATATTACCCTCGGTGGGTCGAAAACAATTTATTTCGGTAAAACGCTCATATGTCCCTTAATTTAAGAAAGACCCATTATATATCAATAATTAGAGTTTTTAAATTATTAAGTGATGGTGCAATCCAATCATAAAAGAAAAGTTTCGTTAATGAAAATTGGGTAGAAAGAACCACTATAAAAATCGTCAAGGCGACTATGGCTAAAACACATTCTAAATTTCATTCGGTGATCAAATCCTTAGTTTGTAGGTATATCTTTATTGGTTAAGTGAATATCAAAGAGTTTATAAAGCATTTACAATTCATCGAATCATAGGAAAGAGTTTTCCATCATTCTCCGAAAGCGGGGCTTATGTAGTTTCGAAGCCAAATTTTTTAAGTTACAACTACCAACACAACGTAAAAACTCTTTGAAACGATTTCTCCTACGCTTCAATGAAATGTAGATGCTCTATAAATGCTTTGAAACACTAAGCAATGAAGAAGTACGTTCAAACTAGGGATTTGATCATCGAATGAAACCTAGAACGTGTTTTAGTCTTGGTGACCTTGACGATTTTTCTAGTGGTCTTCTTTCTACCCAATTTTCATAAGCGAAACATGAATTTTTTTTATAGGTGGATGCCATCATCGCTTTGTACCTTAAAAACTCTATCTGTTGATATATAATGGGTGTTGATCCGTTTAAAAGTGAGGGACATACGAGCGTTTATCGAAAATGTATAATTTTTTTGAACCACTGAGGGTAACATTTCTCGATCTACATACAAATGATTTTTTATCCAAACTGCTTGGGTGAGAAAGAAAATTGAACAAGCTTTTCAATTGTTCAAACTACGTGCAAATTGGAGTTCAGGAGTGTCCAGGGCAACCCTTCAAAGTTTGACATCTTTTGAAGCTTTATTGCTCCTCAGGCGCAATTCCATGCGCCCAGGCGCACTGCAAATGAGCCCCAGTGGGTCAAAAACAATTTATTTCGGTAAAGGAATCATTTATGTTATACGAGTTGCTGCAGCTGCAACGGGCAATGAGATTGTCAAAGAATCGGATTTGCGCGTGGTTTGAACCGTTGAAAAGCTTGTTCATTTTGCTTTGCAACCAAAGTTGTTTGGATAAAAAAAAACTAATTCGTACGTCAAGAGATGTGACCATATTACCCTCAGTGGGTCAAAAACAATTTATTTTGGTAAAGGAATCATTTATGTTATACGAGTTGCTGCAGCTGCAACGGGCAATGAGATTGTCAAAGAATCATTTATGGAGTTGAAAATTGATGAGCTTATGTTCCAAATTTTTAGGGCACATGATAAAGGGAGCATCCATAGTTTGTATGATGCTATACGAGTCTTGCTAACACCTGATGATGACCGTGTTGTGGCATCCCTGGCAAGTAACAGCTAAGGTTTATGGAAGTTGTTTATTTTGGGTTCTTACGCGTGTATTTACTTTTTTCTTCTTCTTATAATTGAAAAGGCAAAATAACAATTAAAAATGTAGTATTGAATGAAGTTCCTCGTTTGGGTTTCTGGGAAATGGCATCTTGGAATGGAAAACATGTCATGATTTTGGGACTGAAGGATCAAACTAGTGAGCTTGCTTATTCATTTAACGTCAACTGTTGCATCTGAATGTAACTGAGTGATTTCAACTACAGGTCTATGGTTATGCCCGACGTTTTGCAAAAATTGGAATTGCAGAAGTTCTTGTGGACTCTCTTAAAGAAGGGCTTAATTCGCCAAGTCCAGTATCTGCAACCATCACTCTGAACGCTGTTGCCGTCAATAACAGACATTGTTGAGTTATGCGGCTCAGGTGCATTATGTTGCGCCCCAGGCGCAGCTTTCTGTAGAAAGTAGCAAAACTTAGCGGCTTGGCAAAGAAACTGTCGAACTCTGATTTCAACGTGGTTAGAACCGTTGAAAAATTTATTGAGTCTACTTTCTCCCACTAGATGTTATAATGCATATTTATTTACACATTAAAGCATACAATGATCCTAAATCTCGTAGATTTTGAAGTGATCATTGTATAGGGGTAGTGTTATAGTATAGTAGTGATGTGAGGTGACGGTGGTGGAGGTGGTGCGGTGGTGGCAGCAGTAGAAAGATGAGTGAGGTAGAGTATAATTATTCTCTCGCCCCGGGCATAGGTTCCAATTGCAAACTAGGTCAAACTTCCGGCATCCACAGACACTCTCAAGCTCCGTTTGTACATGGTTAGAACCGTTGAAAAACTCTTTGAGTCTACTTTCTAACTCTAATAATTATGATTAAAAATTATTTACACATTTAAGCATACAATGATGTTACCTTGAAAGAGTTGAAAAAGACATTCTTTGAAATTCTAATCATCGAAGGAAAAAAAATGGAAAGAAACAAGATCGAATGGTAAAAAAGAGAAATAAATATGCTAATTTTATGTTGGTCATACAAAGATGATTGTATTTTCTTCAAGTGTGACTGACTGTGAATGGTGTGGTTGTGCATCCAAAATTTGTCAGCGTTGTCAGCAAGTTGAACGGGTGATTGGTGTTCGTTCATTGTGATATAATTATGTGGGTATGTCAGGCAATA
The DNA here is from genome assembly GCA_025413875.1 of Rhododendron molle. Lineage (NCBI taxonomy): Eukaryota > Viridiplantae > Streptophyta > Magnoliopsida > Ericales > Ericaceae > Rhododendron > Rhododendron molle. The sequence goes on from CM046393.1 coordinate 4,164,952, forward strand.
TCCTAACACCTCGCTAAGGACACTTTATTGAACACCAATTTCTTCGAGCCGTCGCATTAGGCGTGCGCTAGTCTATATAATAAGGAAGTAGTGTTTTTCAAAATGTACACAAGTCAAAGGACCGAGCTTTGTGGTGTGCTAAATTAACGGTTTAAGATTGGTTACTACTTCTTTTTTGATGTTTCAGATTGCGATACTGGCAGATCAATGGTCACGCTTGTTTGTTTGTGCAGGTAGTGAAGTGATGGTTGTGGAGGGTAGTTGTACGGTGGTAGTGTATGTGCAGTGATGGTGTTGGAGGTTGTGCTGTTTTGGTAGCAGTGGTGGTAGGTAGAATGATGATGGCAATTTACGTGTAATATTGTGCATCTCAGAATTCTCTTATGCGCCTTAGGCGCTGTTCAATGCTCTCCGAGCGCCAGAAATTGTTGGGTTATATGGCCAAGCGCATTAAGTCGCGCCCCAGGCGCAGCATCCAAACTGCAAAGTTGGCCAAACTACACGACTTGCCACAGACACTTTCGAGCTTCAATTGGCACATGGATAGAACCATTAAAAAACTAGTTGAGTCTACTTTCTAACTCCAGTAATTTTGATTCAAATTTATTTGTACATTAATGCAAACTTTTACCTTCAAGGAGTCGGGAAAAAATTCATTTTCGAAAATTCTAATCATAGAAGGACAAAAACATAAAAAGAAAGACAAGAAAGGAACAAAAGAGAGAATTATCCTTTTTTTTTTTTCCTTTTTCGATTGTGTGAACTGTTATTTGTAGTTTAAATTATCTGGTAGATAGTGAAGTGATCATTGGAGAGGGGTATGGTTACGCTGGTAGTGTATGTGAGGTGACGGTGGTGGAGGTGGTGGTGGTGGTTGTTGGAATGCGCAAGCAACATTGGTTGGTATATCACTGGTGATGATATACTGATGGTGGGTATTAAAAATTTTTATTGATAAATCACACTCAATTCACAAATACAGGAGGGAGCTCTGCTCTACCTGAACCTCAAATCACTTCATTCATGATTTGTTTTCTAACTCAGATCGTTCTCTCCGAGAAGGGGAAATTCGGTTCCCTCAATCTCAATTTTTTTTAGCTCAACCTTGAGTCTTTCTCTCCCACTGATTGTGGGGAGAAACCCCACAAGGGTTCTCTCAATCTCTCAAGAACACTCAATCAAGCTTACTATTCTCAACAGTGGTAGCGGTAGACAGTGAGGTCAATTTACGCGTAATATGCATCTAAGGCCCCGTTCTCTTTCCAATGTTTCGATGTCTATTGGTACAAGTAATAGCTCAAGTGGTTCTCATGATTGCAAGTTTTGATGTTATTTTGGAGCATTATAGGTCCAGAAATGATTAATGCAAACGAAAAATTATTCTAATTAGCAGTCCAACTAAGCGCGCCCGGAGCGCAGACAATTTGCGCCTAGGCGCATTACGACAGCTAAAAGCGCATTGATGTGCCCGGGGCGCACCATTGATTGCGCCTGACGCACATATGATAAGTGATTCCCATATTCAAGCAGGGCGCACAAACGCATGTGACGCAAAAATAGTTTCATCACCCGTACCCACTGCCAGCTCTAGGCTAAGCCCCAAGAGGCGTGGGTCTTAAGCCCCTCAAAAATGACAAAAAATAGGGCCCCCAATTATTTTTAGGACCTAGTATATATGTGTTATTTTAGGGCCTAATTTTAAACCCAAGAAGACATTTTATACTTAAAACCCAATGGCCCAGAAAAATTGAACACGGAATGCAGGAAAAAACAAAAAGGAGGAGTAAAAGGTCACTAGATCGCCAAAAATCTCTAGGGCCCTTCAAAAGTATTCAGTGTGGTGGGTGTATGGATGCATCTTTTTTCCCCCTTAAACACTACTACTCCGGTACTTCTCATTGCAAACAAATACTATATCTGAATCAAAATTATTCAGTGTGATCGACCTTTTTTTTTTTTCGTTTACAATTATTCACTTTTGAAGATCGTCTGAGGCCTCCAAAATCTCAAAGCCGACCCTACCCGTACCACAAATTACTTCTGCAAAAACACCCACCACCGCAATTTAAACCCGTCACCCTCTTATCACTGCCACACCCAACAATCACTACTCTACCCCCACCACACCTCTTCATCACCCGTACCACCATCTCTTTAACAGATTACCTCAGGCTCTTCAAAAGCAACAACTGGGAGGTCTAGCAAGGTGGATATACAACTTTGAGCCAAGTTAGCAGAGCTAAAGTCAATTGTAGGGTAGAATACATTGTTGCGGCAGAAACATAAATCATCCGAGGTTGATAGGGGCTGAGTAGAGAGAGCTGAGTGACGTGATGAGGGACTACCTCAACGCCACTACTTCTTTTGCCTTGCCGTCGTCTTTCTTGGAGCACGTGCGAAAGTTTTGACTGACATGGTTTGATTATTGTCCAAGTTCTTTCATGAAAAAAGGCAGACTGACGAGTTTGAGATATGTAGACACCTACTACGGTACTACCTGAGGGACTGCTTGGGTCGATCCAAGGCTAGCTATAACATACGAGTTTGAGATATGTAGACCATATTACCTGGTTGTTGAGATTTTGATCCGTAGACACCTACTACCTGAGCGTCCAGCTGCAATTTTAAGCGGACACGAGCAATTTTCAGCGGCCAACTGCAGTTTTCCGCTGCCAACAGCAGTTTTAAGCGGCCAACTACAGTTTTCCGCGGCCACGAGCAATTTTCTGCGGCCAATTGCAATTTTTAGCGTCCAGAGAAGAAAAGATGATAGCCAGTGGATTAGAATGCGTGGTTGACAAACACGCTTTCAATTCCATAAATTAAAAAAAAAAACGTGTTCAATTCTGCGTGCACCGTCGCCTTCCCATGGCACTGAGAGAGACTCTAAACACAACCACTCTCTCTCCTCCATCAAAACCTCGACTTCAACCCAGCAGAATACTCTGAACCGATCAAGGAGATCTACAAGGGGTTGAATTGCACTGGGACTAACAAATTCGACGCTTTTGACATCGTTAAGCGGTCGTAGAAGGAAGCCCCACTAACAAATTTGACGTTTTTGATATCTATAAGGGCTGGAATTGCATTGGGACCAACAAATTCCCGTGGTTCGATCCTCTTTGGTTTCTCAAAGGCTTCAGAGACACCACTATCGGTACTCTCTCTCTCTCTCAGTTACTTGATAATGTCGGCGCAGACTGAGCTTTGTTTGTTTAGTGAGAGAATATAGCAGGAAATTGGGGGAAAAAAAAGAAGAACATGCTTATTTTGAATGTGTTAGGGTGGTTTGGACATTACTACTATGGTAGATTGGCCGATGCAATAGTTAAGAACAACGAAATGGCTACGCCAGATGGTAACAATTAAGAGAAGGGGAGGGATAGAAATTGACTCTAGAGGCTTTAGTTTGAAAGGGACAAAATGCGCTAGTTAGGAAAAGCGATATGGTTACCTTAGCGAAATGTGGGATGGAATGGTAATGATGTCAACCATGGCATCAAGGAAGGCCAAGAGCAACAATTGTAGACAGCCGACCCAATTGATTGGGAATTAACATTTGGTTTTGTTTTGTTTGGTATAGTTCAAATATAAAAGGCACAGATAGGATATGAGATTCAATACGGATAGAAAGATACATAAATTTGTCAAATGTTTGTATTTACTATTTACTACAAAAACTTGGGTATCGTGAGAAAAGGTTGTAATCTTTGAATGGTATCAATCTAATACGACTAAACCTTTTAACTTCAATGGGGCATATAACAGCTTCATTTGGTTGTCAATGAACAAATAAATGACACAACGAAGAGATGCGTCAATCGAGAAAATAAAAAAAATGGATTATGCGACATTGACTCTCTCTATTTTCTTTTCAAAGTAGGCAAAATACTGCATTCTAATGCTATATAATCAATGCGTCAATTTCCATTTTGTAGAAGTTTAGCTATGCGAACTGAATCCGATATTCAAAGGGGAAAACATAATTTTCGGATTTCGAACGCAGAAACATGAATGCTGGATGCAATGCCTTTCCAATAGAAGTATATGTGCTTCACAGGTTCGATTCTTTGGTTTTCATTGATGACTAAACATTTAAATTGTCTTAGAAAAGTCATCACACCCTTTTTATCGTGTAGTTTACTCTCCAAAGCTGGCATTTTCGTAGATTTCCATAGCATGCTGGTCAAATTAGCTTTCTCTGTTTATTTGATTCGATGTAGAATGAAATTTTAATTTGTTGAATCTTTTAGAATTGAAACAGTGGACAATGATGCTTAATCTTGATTCATATATTTTCTCAGCAACCAACAATTTAAAATGTGTACGTATTAACTCATTACGTGGTCCGATTTCAAGATTCCTATGTACCTTGGTCCTTCTTATGTTCATCTTTTTGTTATAGGTTTTTGTTTCATAGGTTTAAGCACTGGTATCGAGCTTATCCAAGATTAACGGTGCAGGGTTTGAAGGTCACTCCCTGAATAGGAACATGTTTGTTTCTCTTTTTTCACATTGAAACGAGTCCCAGGTGAAGTGAGAAAGTGGCGTCCTGTGGGAGCAGACCGTGGATTTACATTTCTTGAGTACAACTTTACTATGTCGTATCATCGGACGAATCTTTTTGTGCGATATGGTAGATAAGCTATATCTATGCTTATACCATATCTAATATTTTACCAGTTCATTAGAATATGAGTTGTCCGTAATCCGTATGTAATGTTGCATGGTCAACACAAGACCCATAACGAGAAGTAGAACAATGTACCCGCACTTAGAGTTCTTAGAGGTATCAACTTAGAATCGAAGATATAGTAATGGGAAAAATTTAGGGGTTGTTTGATAGAGGTTTTTGGAGTAATAAGTGGAGAGAGATGGATAGAAAAATGAAAGTATAAATGGAGTGAAAACTTATTGAAAACAATGCTAAGCTATAGGAGATGGTTTTGAAAACCCCAAGGGAACAAAGCCTTATTTTCTTATGAACTTCCTTTCTTACAATGAATCAATCTGCTAAGCACTGTGATGAAACGATATTTGACGGATGATGATTTCTCATATAAGTGGTGCATTATTGCACTTGACCTGTTTAATGAACTTCAATTTTGGTTTGTCCTACTTGAGACAAAATTAATCATGGATACTGCCCACTTCCACCCTATTAGTATCAATGTTCATCGGATTGTGCACGTGTTTACCTATCATTTCTTATCTTTTGTTTACAGTTGATATGATACAAAGTAGATTTGGATGTAGACTATTCCATATTTTCATTCACTTCTCTCCTATTTTACATGTTTTCTTTAAAATGTATACAGTATCCGTGTGGGCCACTCGATACTTGGATAAGGGAATGGGGTCCGTGTTGCGGCGTTGGACCTTAACTTAACAAGCATATTTTCTAATTCAATTTCCGCACGAACTATGTATAGAACTGCTATAACATGCATTAAAGGGTGTAAGACAACAAGCAAACACCATTTAAGCCACAAAATATAATTCATATATTGAGTGTTTTTAAAGTTCCGACATGTCCTCGTATCCTTGAATTGAAGTTATATGATCAGAAGCATAGACCTTAGTAGCAGGATCCTTCTGAAATGGGTGCAATCCCTATACGGGAGCTCTAATCGGCGCTCCCAAAATGGGAGTTTGACGGGAGCTCGCTCCTAACTAAGATGGGAGCTTATCGGGCCGTTGAGACGGTTATTCTCTTACTTTTAAGGGAATTATGTTTGTCGTGGAAATATGAATATGTGAATTATACTCAAGAAGTTTTGCAAATTGAGAATATATAACTTCCAATAATCACACTTTAAGATCTGGAAAATTTTCAGTAAGTATCATTTTTCTTTAATGGTTAAGTATTTAAAGATATTTTATATACATATTTTTATGTAATCTATATACGCTCTTTAGGTGCTCCCAACCTTAGGAGCTTTTAGGTGCCTCCGCTCCCCCGCCCCAGCTTCGTGCTACTAAGGCTAATACATACCCGCACCCAACATTCGTGGCCGAGTCTATGTGACATGGTTTCTCACTATCGGTACTCTCTCTCTCTCTCCCCCTACTTTTTGAAAAAAAAAAGTTACTTGATAAATTCGGTGAAGACTGAGCTTTGTTTGTTTAGCGAGAGAATATAGCAGGAAATTGGGGGAAAAAAATGCTTATTTTGAATGTGTTAGGGTGGTTTGGACGTTACTGTAGGCCGATGGAGTAGTTAAGAACAGCGAAAAGGCTGCGGCCGATGGTAACAATTAAGAGAAGGGGATGGGTAGAAACTGACTTTAGAGGCTTTAGTTTGAAAGGGACACGATCCAATAGTTAGGAAAAGTGATATGGTTACCTTAGCGGATAACACTACCCTCTAAGGAGGGGAGGGCTAGAAGTTCAATTTTTGTTGGCAAGTTGGCACCCAAGTGGGGGATGGAATGGTGATGACATCAACCATGGCGTCAAGGGAGACCAAGAGCAGAAATTAAGACACTCTGGGAAGATCATGCATGAAGAGCATTCAATGCTCTTGGAAGTTTTCTTCGGTCCGTCGCTATAGGTCTATGTAATAATAAAGCGGAGAGCGCAAAGTAGTGTGAGGGCTCCTCTTTTGGGAGGGAGCCGAGCTCCTCCAGTAAGGCTTTGGCACTCTGGCAGGAGAGCGTGCGTTGAGAGAGATACACTGAGAAGTTGATTGATTGGTACCCCATGTAACATTTTTGTATTGATCATATGGTGAAACACTCCTCTCCTCCCGTGGATGTACCCGTTCTTCGAGGAACCACGTAACTTCCTTGTGTTCTATGAGATTGGGTGTGTGTATGAACTTTTGGGCAAATCTGGGGCACAACCCTTTTGATGCGTGAGGTGTCGAAAGGATCTATGTTTTATTGAATATCAGGGAACTGGATGCACTCAATGGAGAAAACAAATTATGTAGCCGGCCCAATTGATTGGGAATTAAGGTTTGGTGGGGTTTGGTATAATTTAAATATACGATGCACAAATAGGATACGAGATTCAATATGGATAGAAAGATGCATAAATTTGTCAAATGTTTGTATTTACTACAAAAACTTAGGTATCGTGAGAAAAGGTTGTAATCTTTGAATGTAAGATATCAATCTAATATGACTAAACCTTTTAATTTCAGTTGGGCATATAATAGCTTCATTTGAGATCAGCGGGAATGGTTGTCAATGAACAAATAAATGACACAACGAAGAGATGCGTAAGTCGAGAAAACCCAAAATGGATTGTGCAACATTGACTCCCAATATTTTCTTCTCAAAGTTGGCAAAATACTACATTCTAATGCTATATAATCAATGCCTCAATTTCCATTTTGTAGAAGTTTAGCTATGCGAACTGAATCCAATATTCAGAGGGAAAACATAATTGGATTTCAGATGCGAAAACATGAATGCTGGATGCATTACCATTCCGATTGAAGTATATGTGCTTCACAAGTTTTATTTTTTGGTCTTCCATTGACGACTAAACATAGAACTTGTCTTAGAAAAGTCATCACGCCCTGTTGATCATGTAGCTTACTCTCCAAAGCTGGCATTTATGTAGATTTCCATTGCATGCTGGTCAAATTAGATTTTTCTATTTATTTGATTCACGCCCTGTTGATAATATGATGCTTAATCTTGATTCTTATATTTTCTCAGCAACCAGCAGTTTAAAATGGGTACGTATTAACTCATTACATGGTCTGATTTCACTATTCCTATGTACCTTGGTCCTTCTTTTGTTCATCTTTTTATTATAGGTTTTTGTTTCATAGGTTTGAACACTGATATTGAGCTTATACATGATTAACAGTGCTGGGTTTGAAGGTGACATCCTGAATAGGAATATGTGTGGCGCCCTGCCGGAGCGGACTGTGGATTTACATTTCTTGAGTATAACCTTACTATGGTATATCATTAGACAATTCTTTTGGTGCCATATGGTAGGTAAGTTGTATTTGAGTTGATAGTGTATGTAGTATTTTGACTAGGTTATACCTTAATGAACACAGTTCACGAGGCTCATAACAAGAAGTTGAACAATGTATCCACAATTCGAGTTCCTAGAGGTAGCTTGAAGAAACAAACTTTGAATTGGTAAGAATCAAGACTCAAGACACTCTCTAACTAAAGAATCTGAGTGTTATTAATCATGGGGAATTTCTTATGGTAGTTGTTTGCAGGTGGCATTTTGTAGCTTTCATAGTTTCATGAATAAGGTTTGATTGAGGTTAAATACTTTCCATCAATTCAGGATAGAAGATATAGGTATGGGAAAAACTGATTTTGTAATGAAGTTCCTTCGTTGCAATGAATCAATCCTGCTTAGCACTGTGATGAAAGGGATATTGGTGAATGACGAGTTCTCATGAAAGTGGTGCATTCTGGCACTTGCAATGTCTTGTGAACTTCAATTTTTGGTTGTCCTTCTTGAGACAAAATTAATCACTTTAAATACTACCTACTTCCACTCTGTCAATATCTATGCACATCAGTGTGCATGTGTTTATCAATCGTTTCTCAACCCTCTGCCATTGCCTTTTACAGGGCATGGATTGTTGGTGGAATTGGTGCTGGGATGCTGTTGGAGGTCTAGATAAAGAACAAGGTCAAAGGTATTCCCTATTACCCTCTGTTCCCATACATTATTAGTGGTTTAAGTTTTTTATTCGACCCCAAGATATCTGTTGTCGTCCTATAAATTATAACCACAAGATACCCCTTCTGAATTAAATAGCTAAGTTAAATTTGACTCTTGAGAGCTGAGTAAATGTTGGTTGGCCATTACAACGCTTGGCGGTCTGGTGTCTAATGGTAGTAACGTATCTGTGGAAGGACACATAAATGTATAGCCCTTCTCTAGTAGTCCTAGAACACGGGATGTATTGCTCATGTGGAACATTGATTTAAGGTTTATAAGTGATGTCAACAAGAAGTGTTTATAGTACGAGTTACAATTTGCTGCTTTCTATAACAGCTGATGGAAGGCTGTTTTCGTGAATGAGGAATGTTGATTATTATGATTGGAAGCTATAAATGATAGTTATATGGCATCGATAGGGGCATATTATCTATCAACGATTTCTTACGCTATCCAAGTATCCAATTACTTGTGGTGATCACAAAAGGGGGAAGGGAAAGTAGGGACCTCATGTTTTTTTGTGCAAGCTAGTCAAGATTATTTTTTGTTCAATGAATCTTCATACTGCCATATTCTGTGGTTGCGGACTTCTGAGTTGTCGATAGGCATTTTTTCTAACTATAGTTTTTCAATGCAGAGGATGGTGGGGTCATCTGGGAGTTTCACAGTGCTATTACTGCATAAAAGGACTCGTCAAAATTATTAGATGGGTTGGAGTAAGAGTGAATAGTGCAATTCTTCAAACTCAATTTTTGAATACAAAACATTAGTATTTTGATTCTTTAAGTTGAAGAATTGGCTTGGAGATGCTCTAAATGGTTTCACTCGGCCAGGGTTTCATTGTCGAATAGCCCCCTATTTCCTTCAGGTGTAAGTGTCTTTCTCTTTGACTGCCTCCTTAAGTCGCCGGCCAGCCATTGTTGTCAACTTTGTAAAATTATCACAAAAGTCTCAAGTGTTTCTACATTGCACTGTTGTGTCTCTTATTCCATCCATACTACGGAAAGTTAAGCGTTCACGATTTATTTCTTAGCTGGAACGAAACTTCTCATCGATCATAACACTTGAGCTGCCAGCAACGCAGAACAATCTAATCTGTGATCAACAAATTTTCCCAAGCCGAACTGAATGTAGTTGTTAACATGGCGGCTGACAAGTTTGGTGTGAAGGAAAACCAACCTCCTGGAACAGAGAGAATCATACACATGCAAGGATTCACCACATAATGGGGGGGGGGGGGGCACATGCACAGAGACTTATGGAAACACTCGAGATACTCCTAATATAAAGAAATGATCTTGGTGATAAAGAGAGGCGATAATTCAAATAAATTGCAAGAAAGAAAAAGAAATCCAAGCACCCACGAAGAATTCATTCCATGGAAAATTGATGCCCGCCTGTGAATGATATTTAGTGACAGTAATAACTGAATCATGGAGAGAGAGAGGGGGGGTCAGAAAAACAAGTTCTTGAAATTTCTTCCAAAAGCAGCTTCATCTGCTAAGTTCCAAAACCCACCTTTCAGTCCAGAAAACAAGCTCAAAACCCACGCTGGAAAATGCGGAAGCCGAAACTACCTTCGAAGCCGAAAAGGCTTTTCCGGCACGTGGCGACGGTTGAATTGGTTGGAGCTGACCTTCCCCACCTTGGGCGAGTCGGCGGCGTCTCAGCAAAATGACATCGGTCAATTTCATTCACACTTCGCATTTTGAACATGCGAGGTTAACCAAAACGACGCGCAATCATAAAAAGCTCCCGTTACTGGGGTAGCAACGTGTAATTCGTTAATTGTGAACTCAAACCAGGTTTATTTCTAGATCTCAACTGTTAAAAACCTAGAACTTGTTGAGAAACAAACTCTGTTAAAAGATCATAACAATCTAATCGCAATTTATACGTAATCGGAGGTGATCAAAGTAAGTTTATTCTTGTAAAAATAGATACGGTCACACTGGATCAAACCCAATGCTATTGAGACCTCGCGTCTGCAACACAGAAGTTTATCAAAACGGCGGCGGTCGGGATTCATTGGGACTTCTCGGGTTAAACCTGCGAAGTTTCTCAAAACCTCAAACAACGGGTATTTGATAACTTGTGAATTCGTTCTTGACTTATTTCTTAATAGGAACTCTTCAATTTGTAGATATTGTCAAGAAGATAAACCGTGGTAATGATCATTGTAATCAAACACCAATTAATACAGAATCGGCGATGATCGGTGTAAGTTTTTTTTTATGAAAATGGACTTGCCCACATTGGATTAAACCCATACATGCGAGGTTACTCACAATGACGATTCCAGCGGGTAATTAATAAATTGTGAACTCATTCCTGGCTTATTTCTTGATCGGAACTCTTCAAATTGTAGATCTTGTCAAGAAGATAAACTACGTTAATGATCATGGTAAACACAAATTAGTACATAATCGGGGATGATCAACACCCTCATTTAAGAAAGGTGAACAAAATTGCACTTGTACTTTCAGGGTGATACTTCAACACATGGCAACCACACAGTTCCACAGGTCCTATATGCTTACACGGGGCTGTCAGTTTTTTCTTTTGAAAATAGACTTGGCCCCATTGGATTAAACCCATCTTATTATCGAATAAATTCACTTCGCGAGCGAGAGAGAGAGAGAGAGAGAGTGTGTGTGTGTTCAACTGTGTTTATACGGGATTTCATGGTTGGAATTTATCTTGATCCCTTAGAGGGTTTTTTTTGTGCCCCTATTAATCTGCAACAACAATTTTTAAGAAGGGAGGCTAAGAACGATGTTTCTCTTGCAGCCAACTCGAATAGATCCCTGAAAGCAACATCCACAAACTTCTTTTGTAATTCCAAACGAAGGCCATTTTGGGATATTGACAGGAGAAGATGAGGATGAAGACTGGAAGCCACCAAGGACAAACCCTTGAGGGCCAGGCATCTTGGGTGGATCATTGTTGGGGCTATTTCCCACAAGGGAAGCAGACTTCTCATTGATTAAACCCAACATATCTCTGATCGACCTCGTGAGGTCCGCCTGCGACTCCTGCATCTCCTTCAACGGACCAGCAATAGAATTGTTCAAACCTTCAGACAATCCGGCATTGGCTTCGAGAATCACGTCTCTCATGCCAATTGCCATATCATGAAGGTCATCCTGAGACACTGCGACGGGGATTTCTGGGTTTGGAACTCCAGAAATGTCATCCCCTGTTGCAGTGGATTTAGTTCCTTTGTTGCCTCTTCCATCCATCTTGTTACTTCTGGATTATTTTAAGTGGGTCCCACCGGGCGTGCCAAAAAATGTTGGCCCAAATGTAATATTTCCCCTGGGAAAGGAGAAACACCACAGCGGTCCGACACCAAGTAGTTGTGTAAAGTGCGAGGGCGTGCCAGGAGATACGAAATCTCCAAATGTAACAGAATAAAAGGAAATGCGCCTGAATAATCTGATCCTCCTTCAAGCGACAGCGAAGCTTTATAAAGAAGGAACTAAAGTCTTGTATGGTTCGAACGCCTTGAACAAGGACTTCAACAAAAACAAAAGTAAACCTAAACTAAACTACACATGGAAAAGTAAAGAAACTAAGGAGATAACGGAAATGGACATGGTTTTCTAAGGAGAAAACGTCTAACTAAATAGCTAGGTAATGATACTACTAAATTACTTTGCTGTTGTGAGCTTTGTTGGTGCGTGGACCCCTTTCCCAAATGCTTCAACATCTTTTTATAGGCGAGAGACCCTCATTGCAACCGCCCGAGATTATCTCTAACCGCCAAACACCTTTATCTGCTAGAAATTCGCCCAACAAGTCAATTTTTAAGAGTCCATCCTAGGCCGAGGTGATCATTTCCAAAAAAACCTTAATCCTTATACTCGCAATACACTTGTCCAAACAGATATACTCGCAATACAAATGTCCAAACTGCATCCACTTCTTCAACCCCACGAATCTCAACCTTATCTCCTAAAATATAGGAAGCTCCTATCTTTTCGGCCTTATCACTATCCGAAAATCCAGCCATCACTCTTACCCTCAAACACGTGATGAAGAGATTATTTTTTGTGGTACAAACAGCAGGAAGGGTTTCTTCATATCTTTGGGAATCACTTTCAGGTTTAGGGGTTTCTAGAACAAACAAAACATTTGATGTGCCCATCACCAATTTTATCTTCTGTTGCCAACGCTTGAAGAATAAACCATTGAATGGTTCGATTCTGGTTGCGTTGGGCATGGCCTTAGAAGCAGTAAGTAACGCAGAATCCATAACTACTCTTAAGATTGTTGGAAAAACAATAGGACAAAACTAGTAATTAAAAGAGAGAGTGATATCACTGGCTGTAGTCGTGTATGAAATACACTCCCCTTAAGAGTAGTTTCGCCCCTCTGAGATGATATCTCGGTGCAGTAGGCTCACAACGATCTACCCTCCAAGATTCACAGCCTATTCTTCTCAAGTGGGCACGCACAATGAGGAGAATTCAGGAACAACCTTTTTTGATCGAATGTATTCAGAGTAGAAACGGGAAGAAGAAAGCATTTTCTGTGTGTAAAAGCTGTAGAAAGTTCTCAATTTATACTATATTGAAATTCAGCTTATGGAAATGATTTACAATCAATTAGTGTCAATTAAAAGGATTTTGATATGATTCAAGGAAAGTTAAAGAGCCAAATAATTGATCTGATTTGTGCAATCAAATTTCACAAGAAAGGAAACTCAAGGGCTGAATTTCCTAACAAAGATTTTAGTATCTTCTTGTTTTGAAACAGACAAATATCCAACAGTAACATGCACTGTAGTTCAAAGACTGACTAGATTGGAGGAATCTGTTCAAAAGAAGATTATATACAGAATCGTACGGCACTGAAATATGCATGCACGTGGACGGATATATTACTCCAATATCATAGTTGAATGAAACCAGAGGAGATTAAAAGTAAAGAGGGATCACAGACATTTAAATTGAGTACACAACAATTTAAACTAATCGGTACTCTCGTAGTTCGAGGAACACTAAATACACATACGGAGCGTTCTCAAATAGGGAAGTGGTACTAGTTAGCTGGATCTGAAATCCAATACATGATGGTTGAAACACTATCCACATTAGATAAAAGCCTCATGGATGGAATACACTTCATACACATTTTGCAGTAAAAGAGAAAATAGGGAAAATAAATTAGCTATAGTGGATTGCATTCACTCCATAGAAGTTGGCAGTAGATGAACGAAGAGCAAAGGTGTAATAGAAATCAAAGCACGAATTGAAGTCCACAAAGGTTACTCAAATTCGAGTATCCATTCGAATATACTTAGATTTGTGAAACCTAAATTCTCATCCAGGATCACGTTATAGGAAGCGGTTGTGGTCGGAAACTAGACTGAATTAGGAATGTATTCGATTAAACATTGTCAGCGAAAGTTAAGAAACCCTCACAAATTGTGCATTGCGTCAATGTAAGCGAAGGAATCTCTTGTAGTGTCGCAGCCACCTTGAGGCTCGAGGTTGGTCAGATTCTGGAGGTCGGCGGCGATCATTAAAAGGTACTTCACCATTTTTCTCAGCTGTAATTTGTAAACCAAAGCTTCTTTCTCTCTCTTGCGCGGGCAAATGACATTTCAAATGACATATCTCTTAGGCAGGCTCCGTTTGTTTCGACGTAAAATATTTTCTGGTAAAACATTTTACCCATTTTCCGCTGTTTGGCAAGAAAAAAAAGGCAGTAAAACATTTTTCGAAGTAAAATATTTTGCACCAATGGGGTGAAATTGTTTTCCTCTTATATGGCCCGTAAGTCATTTTTGGATTTAAGCCCCAGAGGACCGACATTTCCCAAAGGGCCCAAAACCACGTATATCAGATCCCTTCTTCTCAACGCATCAGATCCAAAAACGAGCAAGAGAGAGAAAGAGAATGGCGACGCCTGATCCAGAATTACAGAGCATGGAGATCCCGCCCTTGGTGCTCTTAGCAACAATCATGACGAAGCTCGACGTCCCTTCGATCTGCTCAATCTCCAATATGCTCAATCCCCGATGGCCCGTGGCGCTCATAGATTTGGATTCGATTACTATTTTTTTTGCTATCAGGACGTTGCGCCATCAATCGATTGGCTGAGGCCTTTGTTGCCTCCAAACATTACCTTCTGAAAAAAGAAAACGGAAATCTTTAGTTTTACGCTATATATGGCGGCGGCTCGAGGAGGCTGGAGAAAAGTCTTTCCTCCACAGTGGGCGGTGATTCGCGGCCGACATGTGCAGGGTTCTTCTTCAGGGAAGGAGCGGTGAGGAAGGTGGTGATCATGTCGATCGTTGAATTCGGCGGGGTGGGAGACGGGAGGATGTCGAACAAGCATTTCGGAAAATATTTCAATTACGCGTGATTTTAGCTCAACATTCCCAGAGGGAAGTGGGTGACGGGTAGCTTCAATGTCGTATCAATGGATTTGGATTCAATTACTTTTTTTCGTCATGTGTCAATCAAACACCGAAAAATAAAAATAAAAACATTTATTTTCAGCAGAGGTATTTTACATGGAAAATATTCTACATTTACATCAAAACAAACGGAGCCTTATAAATAGCTTTTCCGTTCACACGAGACACACACACGGCCTTCTCCGGATGCTCAGAGTCAGAGGAATAAACTTACAGTGTCGAACTAGACTTGTACTATGAGACAAGCAAATTAAACCTTAAACAAAATATGAGCTTGAGCGTAACAAAATTTGCAACAATTGGGTCCTGTTGTTAGTTGACCGTGAGCGTAACAAACAAACAAACAAGGGCCCAACAAACAAACACAAAAAAGCTGAGACAAGCAAATTAAATCTTAAAATTCCAAATTTAACCTTCCCCTTTCTACCTCATTCCTCCTCCATTTGAAAGAGGATTAACTATTTCTATTCACTCTCTCTCCATTTCCTTAGCGGATCCGGATCTTTTCTAGTCGTACAGTTAGACTGGAGGGGTCAGTTGCGATCTGGAAAGTCCATTGAAAGATTCAACTGCTCGGATTTTCGGTTGCGTTATATACTCTTACCAGTCAAAGAACGAAATACATCCCAACCATTGATTGCAGCAAATGAACGGCTCAGATCGCGACTGTCTCATCAATCAAAACAGTGGTGGACGAGAGAGGATCCATTTCCTTTTTTTTAAGTGTGGTCAACAAATAAGTAAGGAATTTTATTATTTGAAGCAAATCTACATTCTGTGTACTAATAAACCTCCCATACCATTAAACAAACCCCCAGCTGCCTGCGGCGTGTTTGGGATTTTTCAGGGATGGGGTGAGAAAATTGACATTGGAAACAATAAAAACCCCCGCTAGTTTTTGACTTTTCGTATCTGGTGGGACGAATGGCTTGTTTTACTCTCTTGCCCGTTGCTAGCTTGGATTTGTCTGCTAGAAAGGGCACTTGATTTTTGCACGCAACGACGCAGCATTGAGGGGCAGCAGAATTTGCTTTTTTGTAATGACATTTGAGTGTGCAGTTTCTATTTTTGTGTAATGACATTTGAGTGTGCAGTTTCTATTTTTGATAGACATATTTTAATTGGTAGTAATGGTGTGCTTTTCCCCCCTGTAATCTGTCTAGTGTTAGTAGCCTGTGACAGCCCGTTGCGCTACACATGTTAGTAGCCTGTGATAGACATGAACTGTGTGAATGATGAATACAGAGCAATGGCATGATAGTATTTGTAAACATGTAGCAATTGCAAATCTGTCTTATTTTTGTTTAGTAAGAAACATATAAATCTGTTTTTGTTTTTTTGTGTAGTAAGAAACATATAAATTAGTTAGGGTTTTTTGCTTATTTTTTTATTGCTTTTTTGTATGGTTTATTTATCAAAGCACGTATTGCATAATTTTCTATTTGGAATTTTGAAATGAAAAACTAAGATATCTGTAAATTCGCATGTACTTTTATATAGGATTATGAATTTAGGAGGAAAGCTATATATATATAACTAATGTCTTCAAGGGTCCACGCGGAAAATTTTTAAAAAAAAACACCCGAAAGGGCTTGATCCAAGCAGTTTTTTTATGTTTCTTACTACCCTAACTAATAACTAATGTCTTCTATTTTTTAAAAAAACAAAATTTTCATTGTCAAAAAAATGACAATGCTGTAAATTTGCATGAATGGGCTTCAGGTGTAAAAGGTGTTACAGACCTCTAGTTTAACCTGTTCCTTTTGTTTGAACTCAACGTACTTGTGTGTATTTATTATACTCCGTAGTTGTATTCTTTTATCTCTTATGTGATCATGCAAAGTTCTACTATTGCCTTCTATTTTCATATAATTTAATTATATATCATAAAAAACAATGACAATGTTGTAAGTTTACATGAATAACTTAAGGAGTAAAAGCTGTAATATTTAAATTTTGAAGTGCAAAAATTTGTCAAGGGCAATCCAAGTTAAAGTACATATGCATTCTTTTCGTATAGCTATCAATATATTAATTTGTTCAAACCTCACTTATGTTAGAAGAGTGAGTAAAACTTTAAGTGTTTTTAAGACTACTCTAACAAAATTTTCTAGAGCCGCCACTGAAGCAAGCAAACCCTATAGGATGGATGAAGGCAACGCAAACGAAATGGAGTGAACAAATTATTACCCTAAAAATGTGCCGAGCTTTTGATAAACAAGGTAAGTTATAACTAGCTCTAGCTCAGCTACTAATGGGCCAAGCCCAAAGAGAGATGAGTCGATTATTCTTACGTAAAAACCAAACCAAATCAGTTGAACTGATTTAGTTTTTACGTAAGAATAAAAACCAAATCAGTTGAACAGCTATCGATAACCCAACAGTCTAACAATATTAGTCTTGCAGCATCATCGACAGCAATCAAGTTGATTTTGAGAATTCATTTTCGAGGTAAACTTATTAGAATACCAGTAATTGTACTTGAATGTAGAAACAAGAGAAAATACATATATTAAACAAATTGTCCAACGGATTTAATGTATCCAGATCTTGCGGCTCACCCCTAACATGAAGGACTCAAATCACAAAAAGCTATTTTGAAAACCGGACAAGTCAATTCTTCCATTCCAGTCAAAGCTATCAAACGTTTGGCAAAACAACTCCATAAATCTTAACTGTTCGACCTAGTTTTGTCTACCTCTGTTACGCCTATTGTAGACAACTGTCCATCCATCTTCTGCTTCCTTGGTCTGTTTGGCCCTTGGTTCATCAACCGCCATGTCCATGTGACTGGCATTTGATAAGACAACTGGAGCATCAAGTATCATTTCCGAAGAATTATCGTCCACTACACTCTCGTCATCGTCATCGGAATCAACAACGAGAACCTGATGCAAAATAAGGGGCAAAGAACAAAAGATTAACATCGCCTATTATGCAGAGTGATATCTCCATTCCAACAAGTTTCCAATTGGAAAGTTTGATATGTTTGTAATATGCCATGTCAAGGAGTTGGACATAAAAAACTAACTTTTCATTCCCTAGTAAACATGGTTCTAAAAGTTGCTAGCCTGGACAGACTAGTAGGGCAGCGGAGTGGCCACCTAGACCGACTAATAGTCAGTACCTAGAGATTAGTTGTTTCAATAACCGAAAGAAAAATTCCCCCACCCCAAAGTTTGAGTAAGTAGAACTTAGAACAAAACAAAAAATAACTTCCAAGATGAAAACATCAAACATTTATCAACTTTCCATCCATGAAAAGCAATAACTTTAATGTTTTGTTTTGCACCTATAAATTATTATTTTTTATTGTGAACTCTTCATAATGAACATTTCACCAAAGTGAACATCCATTTGTTGAGCTGCTTCGTTCTTTTTAGTCAAAATTTTCACTTTAACAGATATTTGCGTTGCTGCGATTTAGGTTTGCGTTTGCGGCCATTAATTAATGTTGATTGTCGATAAAACTCAGAAGTCATTGCATGTGTTTTGGTAAAAATAACACATGACACCCTTTATACTATTACATATTTAAAATCTCAATTCAAACAAATTGCAAAATATAACTAATCGCAGACTGATCCCACCTAGCAGCCAATTATTAATTGTCCTACCGCCCAATGTAATGCCTCGACATTTCGGCGGCGCCCAGGCCAACATTTTAGGACACTTCTATTAAAACGACTTGAGTCTTGACATACTTCAGATGTGATTTGTTCCCGATATATACAAAATATGAACGTGTACCCTACAGTGCCCGTCTACTGCCAAACAAGCACTCAACAGCATCCCTCATTCCAGCCACTAACACACGCAACAAGTTGGCAATTTTAGTTATTTTTCTCTAGACCTATATCATGATTCCAGTATCTACATACCCCACATGCAGAACAGAAATAAGACAATGGGCTCAGCAGAAACAGTGAATTTATATCCTTTAATGAGCATAAAACCTTATACAAGTACAGAAGAGAGAGTATTCTGATAACCTGTCTTGTATGAGGAACAGACCCTCTTGGGGGATTGGTTTCCCTTAGTCGTTGAATCGACATAAAGTTACCTTCCAAACACTCTTCATGCATGATCATTAACTTCAGTGCTACCTGCACAGAGTTGTTTAGAAATAACACCCCAAAGCAGGCATTGAGCAGGGAGTGCACGATCAGTGTAAACGCCATAATTGGCGAAGCATGCAAATAATTTCAGGGATTTAACTGAGCATATAAACATGAGAAAAATCAACCATCACCCAGCGCTGGTGAAGCCTATTCCACTTTTACCATATAACGAATAGCCAGAAACTGGCTTTAATTTCATCAAATGTTCCAACAGTTTTGTTGATAAAAGGTTTGACCATTTCAATAATGATAAGCCCCTAATGTTGTATATAGCCGGGCTTATCTACCTTGTTTTGCATACACGTTTGTGCTTAAACTAATTGAATTGCTTGATATTGCGCATTGGTATGTTTTTGGTGTGTTTCAGGCAAAACCATGGAATAAGCGCATTTGAAGCATTTCAGGATGTATCCCAAAGAGCCGAGGGCTAAGTGCCCCATGGCGTTACACCACCAAGCCTCGAGAGCCAAGAAACGAAGATTTGGCTAGAGCTCGGGAAGTTCAAAGGTCACAAGATCAAGCTGGAAGGCTAAAGCCGTGACCAAGTCTCACCAAGATTCCCAGTGAAGTCTGGGGGTATTCAAGCGCCAATGAGACCAAGTGTCATCCCTCCCGAAGGCCACACGAAGATTCGAAATGCTCTTGAAGAAGTCCGAAAGCACGCGAGGCCAAGGGGTGACCAAAGCAATCAAAATCAAGCTAGAGGGAAGTGGATCGATCCACTATAGCCATTTTTCTCCATCAGACAGACCTGGATCGATCCAGGTGTACCAGTGGATCGATCCACTGTCAGCCAATTTTTCATCAGACAAAGGTGGATCGATCCACCCTTCATGGCGGATCGATCCAGATGGGTTCCGGCCAGTTTTTGACAGCTTCAAGTGGTTGCTTTAATACTTTCCATTTATGGAAAGTTATGCTTTTTAACTTTTTAGATATTTTGTGAGAGAGAAAAAGTTGTATGGGTGTATATATAATCTCCTCTCTCTCCTCCTTCAAGTCTCTCCTTCACTTTAGATAGTTTTTACTTTTAGTCTAATTTTCTCTCTCCTCCATTTTTGCTCTTAGTTTGAAGCTTAATTGCCTTCATAAACCTTAGTAAGTGTTGCCTGTATTTCCTTTTCCCGTGTTTTAATAGTTCTTGTAATCATCGGATCTACGTATAAATCTAGTTTATTTGCGTTTTCATTGGTTAAATCTCTTGTCTACTTTTCTAGCTTTTTCCTTTGAAAACTCAAGTAGTGGTTGTTTGATAATTCCTCAAATCTTTATGTATCTTTACATAAAATCAGATTTTAGAGTTCTACGTCATGTTCTTTATTTCCTTCAAATTTCTAGTCAAGTTTTATACTATGTTGTGTGAGTAGTTTACTTAGGCTGGGTCATGACTTAGGTTATTTGCTCTCCTCACCATTGTTGCAAACATTGTCATGTTGAACAAAGAAATAGGATTTATTTTATGTACCAAAGCTCGGGTTTGTTAATCTCTTTGATCGCACGTGGCCAAGGGTTTATCCACTTGGCACGTGTGATGCTTAGGGCGATGTCAATTCGGCTGTTTGCCAGTTGAACAAAAAATCCTAATCTTTACTAAACACCATTTCTAGTTCAAAGTTGAGTTTAAAATCTCAATCTTCTGTTCGGGGTTGTTTAACGATGGCCCCGAGCCGGTTATTTTAGAGGAGAGTGAAATGGCTAAGTCATGGGTGTTATGATTCCCTAGACTTAGCCTTGCTTTTAATTAGTCTTTTACCCTTCCGAGTTGGTCACGAAGTTAAGTGAATTCCACCCCCAAATCACAAATTCAAGTTTGCCGCTTCAAGGCTAAAACCATCACGCACAAGTCAATTTTCACGCACGGTATGCTCGGTCCCTGTGGATTCAACTCGGTATTTCCGGTTATCATGCTACCTCCGACCTAGCCCTACCCTTCGGGCAAGCCTACTAAATAACGCAAAGTCGGGTCCAAAGCAAATAGATTGTCTTGCAGAAATGTTTTGGGATGCCTATCACGTTATCTAACACCCTCATGTATTAGCCAAAACTACACTTAGGGATGGCAATTTCCCCCATATCCAATGGATACCCGCTCCGCCCCGGTCATATGGAGGCGGGGTTTATCCAAAAATTTCTCCAATAGTAGCGGGTATGATGGGATTTATAAAATACCCGCTCGGGTATGGAGCGGGTATAATCTTGTTATCCCCACCCCCGAATCCCCTTACCCGCCCCGTACCCGGTTATATATACTATATAAATTATTTCTATATATGTGTGTGCATATATATAAAAGTCAAAAAAAATCTTGAGTATTATTTACTTCTAGAAATAAGTATATGTAGAGAAAATCATGTCAATTACTACCTATTATAACTACTTAATATACTAAGAATATTATTACAGATTCTAATTCCTAAAAGGAATCTAGAAAAATCTAGGTAAATTTAGGTTTTCCATACATATTAACTACTTAATTGTCACATACCCATTGTTAGGGGTGAAACCGGTTCGGTTTGGTCCGGTTCTTTCCTATGTTTTAGAGAACCGGATAAAACCGGTTCGGGAGAAACGTAGAACCGAGAACCGGTTTTTATAAGTCGGTTCGGTTCTTGGTTTAGTTCGGTTGGTTCTCTCAGTTCACAGGTTCGGTTCGGTTGTCAATCCATTAAAAATGTTTTACCTCATTCACACACATCTTAGACCATTCTTAGCCCATTTAAACTCATTTGAGCTCATTCAAAATTCCAAACACATTTTCAGCCCATTAAAACACATTTTTCAACCCATTAATTTCTAAGCCCAATTTTAAAAAAGAGAAGCAGCAGCAGCAGTGCACTATCACGCCTAAGAGAAAAAAAAGAAAGAGAAGCAACCGCACCTCCTGGTTGCCTTGGGAACTTAGGAAATTAAGAATAGGGTTGGAAAGTAGTGGGATGGGGGGGCGGGGGGCAGGGGGGGGAGGGGACTGGATACGTAGAAATAGGTATATTTATTTATATATTATTTTTAATATTTAATATATATAAAACCGGTTCGGTTCGGTTCAGCCTAAAATTTCTGAGAACCGAGAACCGAACCGGTTTCAGTTTTTTCAAAATTTTCTCAACCAAACCAAACCGGTTGAAGAAAAGACCGGTTCGGTTCGGTCCGGTTCTTGTTTTTTTTTTTTTCAGCCCTAACCATTGTCATTAGACTAATGGAAACTAAAACTTGATTTGTGCTTCCTGGCTTCTTGCGGCAATTTGACAATTAACAAAAGGTGAGTGTGCTCTTGTTTTAAGTTTGAAATTCTAACATGATT
This sequence comes from Rhododendron molle, assembly GCA_025413875.1. Classification (NCBI taxonomy): domain Eukaryota; kingdom Viridiplantae; phylum Streptophyta; class Magnoliopsida; order Ericales; family Ericaceae; genus Rhododendron; species Rhododendron molle. Next base: position 4,187,456 of record CM046393.1, read on the forward strand.
AAATTCACTTAGTTTAATTGTTTAAACTTATTGATTTTTTTACTTTATATTTTTGTTGGTTTCATTATTGACATGTCATTTGTTTTGGTTTGGATATGGGTATATTTGGGGAAACCCCGATATCCAACGGGATGTGGGTTTGGTACATTTTCTAATATCCCCAGTGGGGATTGGAGCGGGGATGGTAAACAAATCCCCAATTGCGGATGGGAGATAGAATAGGGTCCCCCGATCCATACCCTACCCATTGCCATCCCTAACTACACTCCATATGCCTATGAATTAGGACTCCCACGCAGAACTTTATCAACACTTTGTTAGACTACATTATGCTATATAACGTTCAACGAAACTTTATTTAGCCGGGATTAATAGCTCTGAGCCTCTGAAGTCAACTCAGCAGAAGGCATTTCCGGCTAAGTACCCCCGGCAGAGTGCCTCTAACTGGTTGCAATAACAACAGGTCAGAATTTGGCCCACTCAAAAGAAAGAACGTAACTTTAAGAATCCGCATGCAAAAAACCTAGAAATCAGCATGCAAGGAACGTACAACCATTCCCCAATAGTAAAAAGTAAACAATTTCAATTAAAAAATTATCCAACTACAACCAAAATAGTCCATCAAATAGGTTTCTCCATACAATAACCTTAAGATAAGATGACACTAACCTAACAAGGTTCTCAATAAAAATGCACATAACTAAATCATCTAGATGATCTCTTTATGTGATTACCATATACTACACCAATAAATAAATCCTCCAAAGATAAAATTCCATACTCCGTTTGGTGATCTCCTTCTTATTCCAGATCAGTTTGTTTAAAAGACTTTACTGTTAACCAATTCACCCAGTCAAACTCAAAATGACAGATTCAATGAAGTTAGATGCGTCTGCAATACTTTTGGTGAACTGAAATGCCATAATAAGACCACATAATTGTTGAACACTGTTGGGATGCCCATAATTGACAAACAGATATAAATAGAAAAAGAAACAGAACACATAATTTCATAGCTGTGTCCCATTAGGTTAGCACGAAGTTGTCCTCCCACAATATAACAAGAACCGTACTACCAAGCCCCTGTTTTTGTCTCTGAGTCGCACAACCAAACTCTCCCTCTCCCTCCCTTTGTCTCCCTCCCTCTCCCCCTGACCCATCTCTAACACCAAAGAAAGAGGAGGGAATAAGATTTGAGATCTTTTTGTATATACCCCTAGGGAGGCATAAATATGAGCAAAAAAGATTTTTCAGTATAGCCACCAAAAGTGTGAATGATCTCGAACAAGGGAGGCAACCACCCAAAATCCCAAGCAAGATCTTGAATTTGATTATGGTATAACTGTTCAGAGACTTCACCACATCTAGTCATCCACCCTCTTACGAATTTCTCTCTTGTCGAAAAATAAAGATAAGGATGTCGAGGAAGAGAAAAGTGGCATGAATTATACTCCAAGTATCTCTCTAACAGCCATTCGTTCTATATAGACTATAGGGTAGTGGTCATTGCCTTAGTTGCACGAAGCGGGGGCGGTTGAGCAAAGGTTCCTAGAAGCTCCCGAGGTTGGGAGCGGCTATGCGTATTTATAATATTTTTATCTTTCTTATCTATATTATACAAAAAATTGATACTATAAATTCTTTAATATCATTTTGTTGAACCATAGTAGTTTTCTTTCCTTGGTAGATTAATTTTGTTAATTAAAAGAGAGACTTTGTATGAGACTAATCTTCTCAAATATGAATATAAAAAAAATAAGATAATTCATAGATATTATTTGCCGTGATTTTTTTTTTATCTGATTTGCCTTGAAAAGGCCAGTGCTAATGAAAACTAATAGCATTCCCGTGACACACCTAAGACAAAAAAAAAATTAATTAAAAAAGACAAATGTTAAAAGTAAAAAAAAAAAGTACTGTGAAACTTTATTGGGTGGAGTTAATTGGAAAAAAAAAATGCAGAGAAGATGATGGCAATGGCGAGTCGGAGCTCCCGTCAAGTAATCTCTCCCTCCCTCCCTCCCTCCCTCCTGCCTCTTTCGAGAACTCCCCATCTCCCTTGGGAGCGCGATCCCATCTCCCTTGGGAGCGCGATCCCATCTCGAGGGAAACGCACATAAAACACTAAGAGAGAGATGAACACTTAAGTGTAACGTGTCTAGCACAAAATTTCCAGTTACCGTGATGTAACAAGTATAGACAGAGAGTCAGCATCGATATCTTGCAAAAACTCCAGGAAGTTACCCTGACGTAACAAATATAGATAGAGAGCCAGCGTTGATATCTTGCAAAAACTCCTGGAATTAAATTGACAAAATTAAAACTATGGGGTCTAATTTGTAATGAGGTTAAACTCTGGGCTTATTTTGTAATTTTACAACGTGATATTAGTAAAGGAAAATCTAGGGTTGCTGGTTAAGTAGAACATACCTCCTCAATGCTGCCATCTTGAGGTATAAGCATCAAAGAAGAGCACAAGAAGCCAGAAATCGTATCTTCCAAGTCATAAATGTCCAGTATCGCTGAAAACAAAAGAGAATGCAGATAGTTCAGGAAATAAAAAGCTTAATACAATACCATCAGGTAACTTTTCCCTCTACATGCAGGGACAAGGGTGAAGGGATGTTAGCCATTTTGGGAATCAACATGAACAATCTAGAAGTATTCAAGCTGCAAAAGGTGACCAAAGAATAAAGTGAATAGCTGCCACAAGTGCAGTACGTTAGGGGGACACGGAAAAACCAAGAAAAAACAAGTTACAAGTACGGAGAACGTTAGTCTGTAGACTATACTAATTGTTCAAAAAGAAGTACTCTGTACAACATTGACGCATACATAGTTCAAAAAGAAGAAAGAATTCAGCAACAAATAGAAGAGTACTTCATCTTGGTCTGCAGAATCATCTACAACTTTAGAACAGTCTTAGGTCTCTTCCCATTTTTATATGAAGATTTGTCTTCTTATCAACTATACCCTAATATTCTGGAAAGAAATGAAGAATACAAAATTGTTATTGACTTATTGTCAAGCTGAGAAAATATGTTGCTAGGTATGTTTTGATTTCTCATTTGAAAGCTTAGTTTTTTTTCAAAAATTCGTTAATTTATATGTGAATACTAACTACCACAAATACAAGCACAAACGTGTGGAAGTAGTAGAAAGAAAAATGTTAGGGACCATTTTGTAATATAGTATTATCTGTAAGGGTAATTTTGCTATTATGTTTTCTAGGGTTTTGCATTTAAACATTGTCTCTCATTTGAGATACGTAGAACGAGATATTGAAGTATTGGTCTCGTCTCTCTCTCTTCCTGTGTAAACGCTGCTTTCTCTTAATGTATTTGTATCAAAACGCGCTGAGCGACACATACACGGGACACGGCGATTATCAAAAATTGGGAACACAGAAATGGAAGGGAACACAACATTTTTTGTTAATGGAACTCTAGTCATGGAAACCTACATTGTAACCACTAAATATTCAGAGTAAGGCTCCTATAAAATGCATTATCGACTGCTGGTGTATGCCCACATATGTACACTTTGTTCATATTATAATTTTGACCCAATACGTTGGAGTTATAAGCATACACCCCTCAAGAAGCTTTTCAAATTTCCAAAATCCATCTGCATGTCCCTACGTGTCCCTGGTGTGCCCCATCAATGAGGCATTATAATTGAATGGACATGCCACAAGCAATGTCCAATAGGTGTGTCATGGGTCCCCGGGGCGTGTGACATGGTTATGACAAATCTCTAGGTGTGTGGGCGCTTTATAGAGTGTATTTCAATATATTATTTCTAATTACATTCAATCACGTATCTGCATGTCTGTGCCCGCATTCGTTCTTCTTAGCTCCAAACTAGTACTTGTGAAAATATTGACACATTTTTTTTTAGAAAATATTGAAACATAGTAAGAAAATTTTGAGAAAACAAGAAGTTAGATTAGTGTGTGTGTGTGTGTGTGTGTGTGTGTGTGTGGGGGAGACACTTAGCAAATATCGAAGGATCTTGTACAACAAAAATTTGAAATAAAACCAAGCATACCTGAGGTTCTAAAAGACGCTAGTCGGTCCCAGGTCAACCGGGTGCCAACTAGCTACTTTTAACCGACTAATCGCTAGTGACTTTGGGTGGCTGACTAGTCGGGTTTCGATCAAATATCGAAGGATCTAATACAACAAAAATTTGAAATAAAACCAAGCATACCTGAGATTCTAAAAGACGCTAGTCGGTCCCAGGTCAGTCGGCTGCCGGTTGTCAACTAGCGCCGACTAATCGCTAGTGACTTTGGGTGGCTGACTAGTCGGTTTCGATCAAAACGGGGCACCTCCGACTAATGACTTTGGGCCAACTAGTCGGCCGACTTGACTGATTTGTAGAACACTGCCGAGCCGTACCCACAACATTACTCGTTCATGTACCCATGGCGTACCATTGTCTACAAAAATGTGCCTTTTATGTTCATCTTGTCGTGGGGCCGTACTTGGTTTCTCATACAACACTTTTAGAGGCCCGCGCTTCATGGTAATTAACAATGGAAACAAGCAATTTCCCTCTTTAAAATATGCTAACAATAATCACACTTTCCGAATTACTGGTACGCGGAAATCTCGTATCAATGATGAAACAAACGCTTCGCAATGAAAAGCACAGAAACCACTTCTCAAACTATAAACGAAAACAAATTGACCAGGTTTGCATGGGAATGAAAAACATATACATTAGCGGGAAGAATCCAAAAGGTACCTTTGGATTGGGTGAACCAGGAAAAAATTTTAGGGGCGAGATCTTGAGATTTGAGTCTGGTGTGGGGGCCAGCAAAATTGTTGTCGATGGCATCCTGAAGAGCCGTCCATCGAGAAAGAACCAAACTTATGCCTTCTTCAAGCTGAGCAGCGCCCTCTGCTGAGAGCCGAGTCACCTTCCCAGTACACATTGGATTTGGTATCTCTCGCTAAAACCCTAGCCGGAGATATACACTGTTCCCCAGAAGTTGATAAAATTGGTTCATTACCATAAAGCATCAACTTAAGAGTACAGAGTACAAGGAAATAACAAAACCCACTAATCCAATCGCACCAGCTATAACATGAACATCGTTCAATCGGCCGAGTTTGGAAAACTTTACCACAGAAAAGTTAACTATTTTAGCACACAGCACTGACAGAAATATTCATGTTATAGCTACGTTGTTTCTAAATTCCCCGCATCACTATATTTGTTGGATTCTGACTCCAACAGGCATGCTAGTTTCTTTTGCGTACATCAAGTACATTCAGAAATCACAACAAACACCACTGCCAAATAACCCTAAAATCAAAATAATCGTTCAAAAAAAGCCCTTTTTTGGTTCGAGTAAAAAAACCGTAGCTTTTGAACCCACCTGAAACTCCCACCCACTAGAAATTACCCAACCCAGTTGAAACCCCAACCTAGCCGAACCTCCAGACCATTCAAAAAAAGCCCTTTTTCAGTACGAGTAAAAAAAACCCTAAAATCCGTTCTGGTTTTTGCAGAAAATGCAGAGATCTCTCTCTCGAGAGAGAGAGCTAGGTTCGAATCGGCAAAAAAGCCCTCATTTTCGAGTAACAGAACAAAAGTAATCGGATTAAAAAAAACCCCTAAACTAGTTCAAAAAATAAAAAAAACCTAATAATCGAGAGAGAGAGAGAGAGAGAGAGAGAGACCTTGGTGGTGTGTTTCGTTCTTCTTCTACTGGATCGAACGACTAATCCTTCGTCGTCTGTCGATTTCGTTCTTCATTCTACTGTGTTCGAACACAACGGTTAGGGTATCTAGTTCTCGTACGGAACGAGAGAAAGAGAGAGAGAGAGAGAGAGAGAGAGATACTTGGTGGATGCAGAAGATTTCGTTCGCGTTTGTTATCTGGTTGGCGTTCTTCGTTTTCCCTTTTCTCTCTCTCTCTCTCTCTCTCTCTCTCTGGTCTGCGTGCTTGGCGTGAAATGAATTGAGAAGGGGAAAGTGTGATGGGGAGGGGGTAAAGTGTAATTATTGGAGAGTTTTTTGCCTTTTCTTTTCCTGGCCGTTGGATTTTAATCCAACGGTCCACGTCACAGTCCCGCACCAGAGCTTCCTACGGGATCCCGGATTAGAACCCGACTGGGTATATATAAGTGCATAACAAGTAATAAGGCCCCGTTCCGAAAACGAAAATAAGTATTTATTTTTTAAGAAGGCAATTTCAAGTTTAAAAATCATGCGCTTATGTAAATAATTTTTCTATCACTATGAATCTTGTTTGATAAATCTTATCGAGATCTTTAATACGGTGCAAAAAATAATAATAAAATAATTTTTCATTTACATTATTTTTGAGTTTAAAAATGTAAAATAAACTATTTATTTTTTATGAAAATTTCTGAAACGGAACCTAAATATGGAGTATAATGTTGCACTAAAGTAATAGAAAAGCATTTGGCCCAGCAGAGAGGCTTGGCTGTTTCTTGGTAAATGCCAAGATTTGATTCCCACGGGCCCTTCTTTTCCCTTATATATATATATATATATATATATATATATATATATATTTGACGGATACAACGATTAAAATGAGAGATTAAAATGCGGGACTCTCATTTTCCGATCAAATTTTGAAACCAAACCGTTCAATGTGTGCAGAACGTGATTTTAAAGTTACCCTCAAGAAAAAAAAAAAAGAATCGGAAGGACTTCATCCGAGCAGTTTTTGGCGGTTCATATAAAAACTGCCCGGATGAAGCCTTTTCCGTCATTTTTTGCTGATTTCTCGCTGATACCCTTAAATCACGTTCCGATCACTTTGAGCGGCTCGGATCATCGAAATTCAGTCGGGAAGGAGGAGTCCCGCATTTTAACAAAATGAGGGATCCCTAAGGGATTCATATATATATATATATATATATATATATATATATATATACACTTATACTTTCTCTTCGCGGATCAAAAAAAAATACTTTCTCTTCCCTTTTCTTTTTTCTTACCATGAGTCAGTTTTCCTTTTATACCTTATCTTCGTTTATTTTTTCTTACCATGAGTCAGTTTCTACCTTCTCTTCCTTTTTTTGACCTTACCATGAGTCAGTTTTCCTTTTCTACCTTCTCTTTTCTTTTTCTTTTTCTTTTTCTTTTTTTTTTTTTCCTTCTTACCATGAGTCATGCAACGACTGAACGAAGTAGTTTGCCTTTTTTTTTTTTTTTTTTGCCCTCTTCCTTCAATTGTGTGAACACATGCTTCCACTGCATCCTTCTTGTTTGTCGACATTTTAAATTTTTTTTTGCCAGTGTCGTAATTAGGGAAAAAATAAATAAAAAACTCCGTTTGCGTATTCATAAAATGTTCACATCAATTTGCCGATTTCAATTAATTTTCTAACTCTTGCAATAAGAATAAACAATTACGACTGAAAACTATTTTTTATTAAGGGTTAAATATCTACTTCCCCCTCAAACTATTCCGGTTTTAGTTACTTTCCCCTTCAACTATCAATTGAACTTACTTCCCCCTCCAACTTCCAAAACGTTAGCCACTTCATCCAATCCCCCATTTCCATCCAAGAATTGGACGGAAAACTTTAACACCTAACCCCAACTGGTATCATTGAAGACTATTTATGTCTTTTACCTACCAATATATGTATATGTATTGAAGCAGAAGAAGGCTCTAATGGCATGCTCTCTCTTGGGATGCTCCGTAACAGCCTCTAATGTCATCCTCTCTCTTGGGTTTGCATAAACAGAGTTTTCGACAAGAAGGACAAGGGAAAACAAAATTGTGATCAATGTCTGTGCTTTTTTTTTTGGGGTAAATATCAATGTCTGTGCTTGATTATGGATTCTTTGAAAGATTCAAGAAAGGAACGGGAAATGGTTAGAAAAACCTGGGTTCTATTATTTCATTGTCAATTATCTTTCTCCTTCCATAAACCCTTCAATAAATCCGTGATCCAAATAGAGCTTAAGGCTACATACAGACTTTTGATTTGGGGAGAGAATAGAGGGGCAAGAGATGGTTAGGGATTCTACAACATTACGCGGAAAAAAAACAAGAACAAAAGAGTCAAAGAAGTAGAACCCCGTATCTTTTATTTCCCTTCACAAGTCCAATATCCACGCACAGCCTAAAAAGAAAATGGAAATATAGGCAGAGGAAGTAAAGATCCAACATGACCAGCTGGAATAGGAAAAACTGACCTTTGCAGAGTATCTCCCCTCTATTAAGTTCTTCAGCTTGGGGTTCATTTGATCATGAAGATCTAAAGGGTTATTAATAATCTGTGAGTTACAGGGAAAGCAGAAGAAAGGGTATACATACATATACATATATTGGTAGGTAAAAGACATAAATAGCCTTCAATGATACCAGTTGGCGTTAGGTGTTAAAGTTTTCCGTCCAATTCTTGGATGGAAATGGGGGATTGGATGAAGTGGCTAACGTTTTGGAAGTTGGAGGGGAAAGTAAGTTCAATTGGTAGTTGGAGGGCGAAGTAACTAAAACCGGAATAGTTTAAGGGGGAAGTAGATATTTAACCCTTTTATTAACATGAAAGACACGAATTACAAAGAAGACAAAATATGGAACACGGTATTTATCATTTGAAAATAAATGTTGGTTCTTCAATTTTTTTTTCTTTCAGAAAAAACATAGGGCCCTGGTTTATATTATCGTTTGGGGCCACGAAAACCTCAGGGCCGGGTCTGTTTGGAGGTAGAGTAAGAAGACTCTGTTTTCCAAAACGTAACATCCATAGAGACAAAAAAAACTTCTGTGAGTGAGGATCAAAACATTTATAGCCTTTTTAGGTAAGACAATACCCAACAGACACACATTTATAGGCTTTATGACCAAGCTTGCCACCGGAGGGGTGGGGAGCATGAACAAAACAGACACAACAAAAAACTCTCGGTGGAAGAGTCGTGACACGAAAGCTAGTAGGAAGACACACAAGAGGAGTTTTGAAATGGAGAACGTTAGATGGCATGCAGTTGATAAGATAGGCAGCAGTTAAAATCGCTTCTCCCCATAAATATTTAGGAACATTCATGGTGAACATAAGAGAGTGAGCTACCTCAGCAAGATGACGATTTTTGCGTTCAACACCTCCATTTTGTTGTGGAGTGTCAACAAGTCGTCTGAAACAGAATACCATTTTCATCCAGAAATGCCCGAAAACGATTATCTATATACTCAGTACCATTGTCACTATGGAGAGTTTTGATCTCCGTATTAAACTGAGTGCGAACCATCGCGTGAAAAGACTGAAAATAGGTAAAAACTTCACTTTTAGACTTAAGTAAATACACCCAAGTAATACGTGAATAACAATTAATAAAAGTAACAAACTACCGTTAACTTTTAAAAGAAGTAACAGGGGACGGACCCCAAACATCAGAATAGATAACCATAAATGGAGAATCACTCATTTTATTAATAGGTGCATAAAGAGAACGTTTATGTTTTCCTACCTCACAGGCTTCACAAAAAAAAAAACTAACTCCGAGAACAATGTTTAATTAAACTAGGAAAAAGTTTCTCTAAAATCTCAAAAGACGGATGACCTAATCTATGGTGCCACTGGTGTAACATAGAAAAAGCCGGACTCATATCTGTTTGTAGAGCAAGACCACATGACAGAGGTGAATGAGATGAACAGGGTGCAGATTCCAAAAAATAGAGGTCACCATGTGCTTTACCACTGTCAATCACTCTCCCCGTATCCAATTCCTAAAAAATACAATGAGTAGGAAAAAATGTCACATAACAGTTTGCAGAACGAGTAAGACTACTAACAGATAGAAGATTAGTGGTAAAATTTGAAATATGTAGAACAGAAGAGAGAGAGAGAGAGATAGAGATAGAGAGAGAGAGAGATAGAGGGAGATTAGTGAACAGAACCTTTTCCAGAAATAGCAGAGAATGACCCATCTGCTATTTTGACCTTATCCTTACAAAAACAAGTTGAGTAAGAATCAAACACAGAAGAACAACATGTCATATGATCTGAAGCACCTGAATCGATGATCCAAGGAATAGCAGAAGAGGCAGTAAATGCACTAGTTGGGATACCTGTGTGAGCAAAATATGAAGAAGAAGTGCTGCTGTGGAAGTGGGAGCTATAGTAGATGGAGAATTAGCCAGAACCATAAGGCGCTTGAGAGCTTGCATCTCCCCCTGAGAAAAAACTCCAATCAGATCAGAAGTCACATGAGCCCAGTACTGAACCTAGAGTCAGGCAAGGAAGCAGACTCCGAAACATGGGACTGGGCCTGAGAATGTACAGTATCACGACCACGACCACCGCGGCCACCCCCTCACCCGTGAGGGGGGCGACCATGTAACTTCCAACAAAAATCTCTGGTGTGACCAGTGTTGTTACAGTAATCACACTGGAGTGACTTGCGATGAATAGACCTGCTTCCAGCCCTAGATTGTGACTTATTGCTCTGTGAAGGAGCGACAAGCAAGGCAGAACGGTCAGGACGAGGAGTATGCACCATAGCACTCCTCCTGTTAAACAATGGCATAGGCGTCTCCCAAAGATTGAAACGGATTGCGACCCAACACCTGCACTCTAATCTGATCATATTCCATGTCAAGGCCAACAAGAAAGTCAGAAACATGCTCTTTCTCCAACCTCTTCAATAAATTTGCAGCATCAACAGTACAAACAGCCTGAAATCTCTGATAAAAATCAAACTCCTGCCACACCCCACTCAACTCCGCATAGTACACAGCAACGGATCGATGGTGCTGATCCAATGTGCGAAACCTCTTTCTCATCTCAAAACACTGAGCATCATTACCCTGCTAAGAATATTTTTGGGCTGCTGTAGTCCAAATCTTATGTGGGATGTCGAGAAGCAGAAATGCATGGCGAATATCGGCTCTCATAGAATTAAACAATCAGGTCATAACTGAGGATCTCTGAGATTTAAATTTCTTCAGTGCAACAATCTCATCAGGTTGAGTAACAGGGCCCTCAATGAACTCTGACATTCCTCTAGCTTCAATAGCTAAAGTGAAAATGCAAGACCAAATCAGATAATTGGTACCGTCTAATTTTATAGGACAAATATCCAAGGGGACATTCTCAAGTGGCCTTCCAAACTGACTCGGAACATCCTCAGTACCAGAGACCTCAGCTGAAACAACTTTTGCATCACCAGACATATTGAGATCAAATAATACTTGAACAAGAAACTACTCTAATCAGCAACAACCAGTGCCCAATTGGGAAAAAACGCTGAATCTGTAGATTATCGAATGAAACCTAGAACGTGTTTTAGTCTTGGTGGCCTTGACGATTTTTCTAGTGGTCTTCTTTCTACCTAATTTTCATGAGCGAAACTTGAATTTTTTTTTTTTATAGTTGGATTCCATCATCTCTTTGTACCTCAAAAACTCTATCTGTTGATGTATAATGGGTTTTGATCCGATTAAAAGTGAGGACTGCTTACGCCACAACCTCGCCTTCAAATAACGTTGAAACACCACAAGCGTAGGGTTAGGTCGTCGATAGCATAATAACCGAAAAGTCCGGGATCGTACCCACAGAGAATCGAATATAGCTTAATCGGATTGTAGGTTTTGTAAGTAATGGATTTCGGCGTTTAAGACGGCCAACTTGGTTTTGCTTTAAACGATAGAAATGCTAAGTAAAAAGACTAGAAATGAACTTTATGAATTAAAAGAGGATTTAACTTTAATGACTACATTTATCAAAAGATGTGATCATCCGGAACTAAACCAATCTATTTTTGCAAATGTATCTAACACGTTGGAGGCCACGAGCCCTCGATATGTTGCTTGCCAAGACCGCTTGACTAAACTTCATACTAAGGAGTTAACACCCCTCGCTTAGACCAAAATGGCTAGGTTAATCCAATTCCGAAAACCATGATTTTAAGCCCGGGAGTTTCGAGAACCAAATAACACCCTAAGTCTTTAGAAAAGATTAACCCAACACTTAGCCAAGAAACTACTCACACATAGCTAAAAAACTAGACATGGTAAGAAAATGGAGCAAAAGATTTAACCGAAGAAAACGAAAATAAACTTGATTTATGCAAAGATCCGAAGCATAGCTACAATATTAATAAACGAGAAATTAACATAAGACAAATACTTACTTGAGTTCTTGAAGGAAAAGACTAGAAAATCTTGAAGAACATTAATGGAGTCCTAGGAAATGAAAAAGACTTAGGCCTAAAAAAAAAGACTAGAAATCGCCATCCTTTCCAAAAATGGCATACACCCATATATGTAGGGCCTAAAAGATGGGTTGCAAAGGACCAAAAGGCCCCCAAAAATATCCCAAAAACTTGCCAAAAGTGGAAACTTTCCATAAATGGAAGGTTAAAAAAATAACAAAAATCTGCAGATTTTTCCAATGCCCCAGTACCGGTACAAGACTTCAACGGGCTGAAAAAATTGATCTCTGGACACCCAGTACCGGTACCCGCTTTACAGACAGATTTTTGGGGCAACTTTGCAGGCTCGCTCCGGACACTCCTGAGCTCGGATTTGGGTGTTCTTTGGACCGTTGGAAAGCTTGTCGAGTCTACTTTCTAACCCAAGTGGTTTGGTTCAAAAGTAATTTATACATCAAAAGTTATGACAATTCTACCCTTAGCTAGTCGGAAGATGAGTAGCTTTGGTAAAATTCTCACTTCTCCTTCAATTCCCTTGACCCTTGGGCGACCCGAGCAACTTCTAAACCAACTCTTCATGACTCTTCGAGCACAATAACATGGTGGCACGTGGCCTTGAGCAATTGGTTGTACCTGAAGCATTCCTTGGCGTTCAAACACGCCTTATTTATACGAATTACCTGAACCACACAAAAACCTACCTTACGTGCAATAACTCATAAAAACAACAACATATATGTACAAACACAACATACTAGAGGACTTAAACACCAAGAATATGGATTATTGGGTGCTTAGCAGGGACATACGAGCGTTCAACCGAAATGAATTATTTTTTTGAACCACTGAGGGTAAAATGGTCTCATCTCTCAATCTACAAATGATTATTTATTTGAACTTCTTGGGTTAGAAAGAAAATTGAACATGCTTTTCAATGGTTCAAACCACGCGCAAATTAGAGTTCAGGAGTGTCCAGTGCAACACTTCAAAGTTTGACGTCTTTTGAAGCTTTATTGCTCCTCAGGCGCAGTTCCATGCGCCCAGGCTCACTACAAATGTGCCCCAGGTGCATCCTACACTCCGTAACAAGTTAAACTTTGCGAGCTTGATACAGACACTCCTGAAATCCGATTTGTGCGTAGTTTGAACCGTTGAAAAACTTGTTCAATTTGCTTTGTAACCCAAGTTGTTCAGATAAAAAAAAATCATTCGCACATCAAGAGATGTGACCATATTACCCTCAGTTGGTCAAAAACAATTTATTTCGGTAAAATGCTCATATGTCCCTCATTTTAATTCGGATCAAGACTCATTATATATCAATAATTAGAGTTTTTAAATTATTAAGAGATGGTGCAATCCAAAAAAGAAAAAGTTTAGTTAATGAAAACTGGGTTGAAAGAACCACTACAAAAATCGTCAACGCGACTATGGCTAAAACACATTCTAAGTTTCAGTCGGCGATCAAATCCTTAGTTTGTAGGTATATCCTTATTGGTTAAGTGAATATCAAAGAGTTTATAAAGCATTTACAATTCATCGAATCATAGGAAAGACTATTTCATCATTCTCCGAAAGCGGGGCATATATAGTTTTGAAGCCAAATTTTGAAAGTTACGATTACCAACACAACGTAAAAAACTCTTTGAAACGATTTCTCCTATGCATCGATGAAATGTAGAAGCTCTATGAATTCTTTGAAATACTTATGCTGTGTTTGGATTGTGCTTTGAAATTTTTTTTGAAAAATATTAGGGGTAGTAAGTGGAGAGAGATAGAGAGAAAAATGTTGGAAGTATGGGGAATCTAGGGGGAATTTTTTGAAAAATGCTTTTTGAAAAGCAAGAGAATAAGACATTAAGCAATGAAGAAGTACGTACATACCAGGGATTTGATCATTGAATGAAACTTAGAACGTGTTTTTGTCTTGGTGACCTTGACGATTTTTCTAGTGGTTTTCTTTCTACCCAATTTTCATAACCGAAACTTGAATTTTTTTTATAGTTGGATTCCATCATCTCTTTGTACCTCAAAAACGCTATCTGTTGGTATGTAATGGGTTTTGATCCGATTAAAAGTGAGGGACATGCGAGCGTTTAATCGAAATGTGTTAATTTTTTGAACCACTGAGGGTGCAAACTCTCGATCTACAAATGATTTTTCATCTGAACTGCTTGGGTTAGAAAGAAAATTGAACAAGCTTTTTAATGATTCAAACCACGCACAAATTGGAATTCGGGAGTGCCCAGGGCAACCCTTCAAAGTTTGACGTATTTTCAATCTTTCTTGCTCCTCAGGCTCAATTCGATGCGCCCGAGCTCAATGCAAATGTGCCCCAGGCGCATCCTACATTCCGTAACAAGTCAAACTTTGCGAGCTTGATACAGACATTCCTGAAATCCGATTTGCGCATGGTTTGAACCGTTAAAAAGCTTGTTCAATTTGTTTTGGAACACAAGTTGTTCGCATAAAAAAAATCATTCATATATCAAGAGATGTGACCATATTACCCTCAGTGGGTCAAGAACAATTTATTTTTGCAAAACGTTCATATGTCCCTCATTTTAATTTGGATCAAGACCCTTTATATTTCAAAAATTAGAGTTTTTAAGTTATTTAGAGATGGTGCAATCCAAAAAAAAAAGAAGTTTCGTAAATGAAAGTTGGGTTGAAAGAACCACTACAAAAATCATCAGAGCGAGTAAGGCTAAAACACATTCTTAGTTTCTTTCGGTAATCAAATCCTTAGTTTGTAAGTATATCCGTATTGGTTAAGTGAATATCAAAGAGCCTATAAAGCAATTACAATTCATCGAATCATAGGAAAGATTGTTTCATCATTCTCCGAAAGAATGGCTTATATAGTTTCGAAGCCAAATTTTAGAGGTTACGACTACCAACACTATGTAAAAACTCTTTGGAACGATTTCTCCTACGCTTTGATGAAATGTAGACGCTCAATAAATTCTTTGAAACACTTAAGCAATGAAGAAGTACCTATAAACTAGGAATTTGATCATCGAATGAAACCTAGAACTTATTTTAGTCTTGGTGACCTTCACGATTTTTCTTGTGGTCTTCTTTCTACCTAATTTTCATAAGCGAAACTTGAATTTTTTTTATAGTTGGATTCCATCATCTCTTTGTACCTAAAAACTATATTTGTTGATATATAATGGGTTTTGATCCGATTAAAAGTGAGGGTCATACGAGCGTTTAACCGAAATGAATTATTCTTTTGAACCACTGAGGGTAAAATGGTCTCATCTCTCGATCTACAAATGATTTTTTATCCGAACTGCTTGGGTTAGAAAGAAAATTGAACAAGATTTTCAACGGTTCAAACAACGCACAAATTGGAGTTCGGGAGTGTCCAGTGCAACACTTCAAAGTTTGACATCTTTTGAAGCTTTATTGCTCCTCAGGTGCAATTCGATGCGCCCAGGCACACGGAACATGCGCCCCAAGCGCATCCTACATTCCGTAACAAGTTAAACTTTGCGAGCTTGATACAGACACTCCTGAAATTCAATTTGCGCGTGGTTGTAAAGCTTGTTCAATTTTCTTTGTAACCCAAGTTGTTCGGATAGAAAAAAAATCATTCGTACATCAAGAGATGTGACCATATTACCCTCAGTGGGTCAAAAACAATTTATTTCGGTAAAACTCTCATATGTCCCTTATTTTAATTCGGATCAAGACCCATTATATATCAATAATTAGAGTTTTTAAATTATTAAGTGATGGTGCAATCCAACCATTAAAAAAAAAAGTTTCGTTAATGAAAATTGGGTAGAAAGAACCACTTCAAAAATCGTCAAGGCGACTAAGGCTAAAACACATTCTAAGTTTCATTCGGTGATCAAATCCTTAGTTTGTAGGGATATCTTTAATTATTGGTTAAGTGAATATCAAAGAGTTTATAAAGCATTTACAATTCATCGAATCATAGGAAAGAGTTTTTCATCATTCTCCGAAAGCGGGGCTTATATAGTTTCGAAGCCAAATTTTTTAAGTTACAACTACCAACACAACATAAAAACTCTTTGAAACGATTTCTCCTACGCTTCGATGAAATGTAGATGCTCCATTAATTCTTTGAAACACTTAAGCAATGAAGAAGTACATTCAAACTAGGGATTTGTTCATCGAATGAAACCTAGAACGTTAGTCTTGGTGACCTTGACGATTTTTCTAGTGGTCTTCTTTCTACCCAATTTTCATAAGCGAAACTTGAATTTTTTTTATAGTTGGATTCCATCATCTCTTTGTGCCTCAAAAACTCTATCTGTTGATTTATAATGGGTTTTGATCCGTTTAAAAGTAAGGGACATACGAGCGTTTATCGAAAATGTATTATTTTTTTGAACCACTGAGGGTAACATCTCTCGATCTACAAATGATTTTTTATCCAAACTGCTTGGGTGAGAAAGAAAATTGAACAAGCGTTTCAACGGTTCAAACTACGTGCAAATTGGAGTTCGGGAGTGTCCAGGGCAACCCTTCAAAGTTTGACATCTTTTGAAGCTTTATTGCTCCTTAGGCGCAATTCCATGCGCCCAGGCGCGCTGCAAATGCGCCCCAAGCGCATCCTGCATTCCGTAACAAGTCAAACTTTGCGAGCTTGATACAGACCCTCCTGAAATCGGATTTGTGCACGGTTTGAACCGTTGAAAAGCTTGTTCAATTTGCTTTCTAACCCAAGTAGTTCGGATAAAAAAAAATCATTTGTATATCAAGAGATGTGACAATATTACCCTCAGTGGGTCAAAAACAATTTATTTTGGTAAAGGAATCATTTATGTTATACGAGTTGCTGCAGCTGCAACGGGCAATGAGATTGTCAAAGAATCATTTATGGAGTTGAAAATTGATGAGCTTATGTTCCAAATTTTTAGGGCACATAATAAAGGGGGCATCCATAGTTTGTATGATGCTATACGAGTCTTGCTAACACCTGATGATGACCGTGTTGTGGCATCCCGATTCCCTGGCAAGTAACAGCTAAGGTTTATGGAAGTTGTTTATTTTGGGTTCTTACGCGTGTATTTACTTTTTTCTTCTTCTTATAATTGAAAAGGCAAAATAACAATAAAAAAGTAGGATTGAATGAAGTTCCTTGTTTGATTTAATTCGGATCAAGACCCATTGTGGTGGGCCCGGCTCGGTGAATGGACCTGGCTGCCATGGATCGGTGAAGGGGTCCGGTTGTATATTGGATGTGGCTCGGTGGGGGATCCTGATGGAAGCCACAGTTAACCCCTGGGCCCGTCCCATAGGGCTCGGTGAGGTCCTGCCGAACCAGATTGGCCGAACCGAAGTCTTTTCCCCAGGAAGCTGTTCTGAACTTGAGCCGTGGAATCAGGCCCGGCGGAGCCTCGCCGAACAAACTCAGTTACAACGAGCTCAAGTATAGCCGAACCAGTAGGTTCGGTGGGACTGTCAACCACCGAACCATATCGACTCCCTGACTTGTAGAGGAAGTCAGAGGAGTCGTTGGTTGAATAGGAAACGTGCCATTAATCCCACTATGGTAGGAACGAACTGTTAGGGATCATGACGAGCCTAACTTTACGGGATTGGAGTTGGATGCCATAGTGGGCGAACCAATCACCGTGCGCGTGGGGTGAACGCGTGGTTTGGACACCGCCTTTACCCGCCTATAAAAGGAGTGTTGATGCTGAGAAATAAGGTACGTGATACTCAGCCCCCAAACCCTAATACTCTCATCCTCTCCCTTTTTCCTGCCACTGACTAGATCGTCGGAGTGCCTATCCCGGACCACCACGATCCGGGCTTAGGCACTAACGTGTTCGTTGCTTGTGCAGATTCCAACCAAGACCCAGCCATCCTAGCCACCTTAGCACCAGGGGTGCGACCGGAGAAGCATAGCACCACACCCATTATATATCAATAATTAGAGTTTTTAAATTATTAAGAGATCGTGCAATCCATTAGAAGGAAAAGTTTCGTTAATGAAAATTGGGTTGAAAGATCCACTACAGAAATCGCCAAGGCGACTATGGCTAAAACACATTCTAAGTTTCATTCGGCGATCAAATCCTTAGTTTGTAGGTATATCCTTATTGGTTGAGTGAATATCAAAGAGTTTATAAAGCATTTACAATTCATCGAATCATAGGAAAGATTGTTTCATCATTCTCCGAAAGCGGGGCATATATAGTTTCGAAGCCAAATTTTGGAAGTTACGATTACCAACACAACGTAAAAAACTCTTTGAAACAATTTCTCCTACGCATCGATGAAATGTAGAAGCTCTATGAATTCTTTGAAACACTTATGCTGTGTTTGGATTGTGCTTTGAATTTTTTTTTGAAAAATATTAGGGGTAGTAAGTGGAGAGAGATAGATAGAAAAATGTTGGAAGTATGGGGAATCTAGGGGGAATTTTTTGAAAAATGCTTTTTGAAAAGCAAGAGAACAAGACACTAAGCAATGAAGAAGTACGTCCATACAAGGGATTTGATCATTGGATGAAACTTAGAACGTGTTTTTGTCTTGGTGACCGTGACAATTTTTCTAGTGGTTTTCTTTCTACCCAATTTTCGTAACCGAAACTTGAATTTTTTTTATAGTTGGATTCCATCATCTCTTTGTACCTCAAAAACGCTATCTGTTGGTATATAATGGGTTTTGATCCGATTAAAAATGAGGGACATGCGAGCGTTTAACCGAAATGTGTTAATTTTTTGAACCACTGAGGGTGCAAACTCTCGATCTACAAATGATTTTTCATCTGAACTGCTTGGGTTAGAAAGAAAATTGATCAACAAGTTTTTTAACGATTCAAACCACGCGCAAATTGAAATTCGGGAGTGCCCAAGGCAACCCTTCAAAGTTTGACGTATTTTGAATCTTTATTGCTCCTCAGGCCCAATTCGATGCGCCCGAGCTCACAGCAAATGCTCCCCAGGCGCATCCTACATTCCATAACAAGTCAAACTTTGTGAGCTTGATACAGACATTCTTGAAATCCGATTTGCGCATGGTTTGAACCGTTAAAAAGCTTGTTCAATTTGTTTTGAAACGCAAGTTGTTCGCATAAAAAAAAAAATCATTTGTATATCAAGAGATGTGACCATATTACCCTCAGTGGGTCAAAAACAATTTATTTTTGTAAAACGTTCATATGTCCCTAATTTTAATTTGGATCAAGATCCTTTATATTTCAAAAATTAGAGTTTTTACGTTATTAAGAGATGGTGCAATACAAAAAAAAAAAGTTTCGTTAATGAAAATTGGGTTGAAAGAACCACTACAAAAATCATCAGAGCAAGTAAGTCTAAAACACATTCTTAGTTTCTTTCGGCAATCAAATCCTTAGTTTGTAGGTATATCCGTATTGGTTAAGTGAATATCAAAGAGTTTATAAAGCATTTACAATTCATCGAATCATAGGAAAGACTGTTTCATCATTCTCCGAAAGAAGGGCTTTTATAGTTTCGAAGCCAAATTTTGGAGGTTACGACTACCAACACAATGTAAAAACTCTTCGGAACGATTTCTACTACGCTTCGATGAAATGTAGACGCTCAACAAATTCTTTGAAACACTTAAGCAATGAAGAAGTACCTCTAAACTAGGAATTTGATCATTGAATGAAACCTAGAACTTATTTTAGTCTTGGTGACCTTCACGGTTTTTCTTGTGGTCTTCTTTCTACCTAATTTTCATAAGCGAAACATGAATTTTTTTTATAGTTGGATTCCATCATCTCTTTGTACCTAAAAACTATATCTGTTGATATATAATGGGTTTTGATCCGATTAAAAGTGAGGGTCATACGAGCGTTTAACCGAAATGAATTATTTTTTGGAACCACTGAGGGTAAAATGGTCTCATCTCTCGATCTACAAATGATTTTTTATCCGAACTGCTTGGGTTAGAAAGAAAATTGAACAAGCTTTTCAACGGTTCAAACAACGTGCAAATTCGAGTTCGGGAGTGTCTAGTGGAACACTTCAAAGCTTGACGTCTTTTGAAGCTTTATTGCTCCTCAGGTGCAATTCGATGCGCCCAGGCACACGGAAAATGCGCCCCAGGCGCATCCTACATTCCGTAACAAGTTAAACTTTCGAGCTTGATACAATCACTCCTGAAATTCAATTTGCGCGTGGTTTAAACCGTTGTAAAACTTGTTCAATTTTCTTTGTAACCCAAGTTGTTCGGATAGAAAAAAAATCATTTGTATATCGAGAGATGTGACCATATTACCATCAGTGGGTCGAAAACAATTTATTTCGGTAAAACGCTCATATGTCCCTTATTTTAATTCGGATCAAGACCCATTATATATCAATAATTAGAGTTTTTAAATTATTAAGTGATGGTGCAATCCAATCATAAAAAAAAAAAAGTTTCGTTAATGAAAATTGGGTTGAAAGAACGACTACAAAAATCGTCAAGGCGACTAAGGCTAAAACACATTCTAAGTTTCATTCGGTGATCAAATCCTTAGTTTGTAGGTATATCTTTATTGGTTAAGTGAATTTCAAAGAGTTTATAAAGCATTTACAATTCATCGAATCATAGGAAAGAGTTTTTCATCATTCTCCGAAAGCGGGGCTTATATAGTTTCGAAGCCAAATTTTGGAAGTTACAACTACCAACACAACGTAAAAACTCTTTGAAAAGATTTCTTCTACGCTTCGATGAAATGTAGACGCTCGATAAATGCTTTGAAACACTTAAGCAATGAAGAAGTACGTTCAAACTAGGGATTTGATCGTCGAATGAAACCTAGAACGTGTTTTAGTCTTGGTGACCTTGACGATTTTTCTAGTGGTCTTCTTTCTACCCAATTTTCATAAGCGAAACTTGAATTTTTTTTATAGGTGGATGCCATCATCTCTTTGTACCTTAAAAACTTTATCTGCTGATATATAATGGGTTTTGATCCGTTTAAAAGTGAGGGACATACGAGCGTTTATCGAAAATGTATTATTCATTTGAACCACTGAGGGTAACATCTCTCGATCTACAAATGATTTTTTATCCAAACTGCTTGGGAGAGAAAGAAAATTAAACAAGCTTTTCAACGGTTCAAACTACATGCAAATTGGAGTTCAGGAGTGTCCAGGGCAACCCTTCAAAATTTGACATCTTTTGAAGCTTTATTGCTCCTCAGGCGCAATTCCATGCGCCCAGGCGCACTGAAAATGCGCCCCAGGTGCATCCTACATTCCGTAACAAGTCAAACTTTGCGAGCTTGATACAGACACTCCTGAAATCGGATTTGCGCGTGGTTTGAACCGTTGAAAAGCTTGTTCATTTTGCTTTGGAACCAAAGTTGTTTGGATAAAAAAAAACTAATTCGTACGTCAAGAGATGTGACCATATTACCCTCAGTGGGTCAAAAACAATTTATGTTATACGAGTTGCTGCAGCTGCAACGGGCAATGAGATTGTAAAAGAATGATGACCGTGTTGTGGCATCCCTGATTCCCTGGCAAGTAACAGCTAAGGTTTATGGAAGTTGTTTATTTTGGGTTCTTACCCGTGTATTTACTTTATTTCTTCTTCTTATAATTGAAAAGGCAAAATAACAATTAAAAATGTAGTATTGAATGAAGTTCCTTGTTTGGGTTTCTGGGAAATGGCATCTTGGAATGGAAAACATGTCATGATTTTGGGACTGAAGGATCAAACTAGTGAGCTCTCTTATTCATTTAACGTCAACTATAAATGTTGCATCTGAATGTAACTGAGTGATTTCAGCTACAGGTCTATGGTTATGCCCGACGTTTTGCAAAAATTGGAATTGCAGAAGTTCTTGTGGACTCTCTTAAAGAAGGGCTTAATTCGCCAAGTCCAGTATCTGCAACCATCACTCTAAACGTTGTTGCCGTCAATAACAGACATTGTTGAGTTATGCGGCTCAGGCCCATTATGTTGCGCCCCAGGCGCAGCTTTCTGTAGAAAGTAGCAAAACTTAGCGGCTTGCCACAGAAACTGTCGAACTTCGATTTCAACGTGGTTAGAACCGTTGAAAAATTTATTGAGTCTACTTTCTCCCACTAGATATTATAATGCATATTTATTTACACATTAAAGCATACAATGATCCTAAATGTCGTAGATATTGAAGTGATCATTGTATAGGGGTAGTGTTAGAATAGGAATATGTTTGTTTCTCTTTTTGCACGTTGAAACGAGTCCCAGGTGAAGAGGTGTGAAAATCATTTACCTACTTTTAAATTGCTAATAAATTTTACATCCAATATGGATCTTATTTTAAGTAGATCTCAAATAGTTTATTAGACAATATTTTCAAAATCACATAAAACATTATGAATGATAGATGTAAGCAAATTGAAAAGTGGTACGAATTTTCAAAAAAGACTATTACATGGGACGGATGTAGTAACATAGAATGTCATTTTTTTTAGAAGAAAAGGGAAATTATGGGGGGAAGCATGGAAGAAATGAAAAATTACGTCAAGAAACATATACTTCCATCGTCCAAATTTAAACGTCCCTTACGAGAATTCGTGCATTTTCAAACTTCGAAAAAAAAATTACTTTGTTTACAGCAAATTACGTGAATACTTTAATTTGGTATAAAAAATGATAAAAATTATATATATAAATATATTTTTTGGAGTTTGAAATGTACTGATTCGCCGTAGAAAACATTTAAAGTGGGACGGAGGGAGTACAATAAGGAACATAGTTTGCGGCCACGAAGTACTGATTTTGCTCCTATTAGAGAGGGCGTTATTGATATACACCGTTTTCTCCAAAAATTGGAATAGGACCAATTTCTCGTGGCCAAGAGCAATATGTAGCAGCCAAGAATAGGTTTTAGCGTCGAGGAGCAATTTTCCGCAGCCAGGCAATATAAGATCATGACCAGGGGATCAGAATGCGTGATTGATAAACACGCTTTCCTCATAAAATAGGACAAGGAGCAATTTATCGTGGCCAAGAGAAATTTTTAGCGGCCAATTGAAATGTTAAGCCACCAAATGTAAATTGCCACGACAAGGGAAGAAAAGATCACGGCCAGTGGATTATAATGCGTGGTTGACAAAAGAGCTTTCCTCATAAAATTGGACTACAAGCAATTTCTCGCGGCAAAGAACAATTTTTAGTGGCAAAGTGCAATTGTATGCGGCCAAGAGCAATTTTTAGCGGCGAAGTGCAATTGTACGCGGCCAAGTGCAATTTTAAGCGGCCAAGAGTAATTTGCCGCGGCAATTGAATTATATTTCTCGCTGCAAAGAGCAGTTTTCAGCGGCCAACTACAATTTTCAGCGACCAACTGCAGTTTTCCGCAGCAATCTGCAGTTTTCAGCGGCCAACTGCAATTTTCCACGGCCAGCTGCAGTTTTAAGCGTTCACGAGCAGTTTTAATCGGCCAACTGCAATATTTAGCGGCCACAGAACAAAAAATGATAGCCAGTGGATTAGAATGCGTAGTTGACAAACACACTTTCAATTCAGTAAAAAAAACGCGTTCAATTCAGCGTCCACCGTCGCCTTCCCATGGCACTGAGAGAGACTCTAAACACAACCACTCTCTCTCTCTCTCTCTCTCTCTCCCCTCCATCAAAACCTCGACTTCAACCACGCAGAATACTCCGAACCGATCAAAGAGATCTACAAGGGCTGGAATTGCATTGGGACTAACAAATTCGACGCTTTTGATATCGTTAAGCAGTGGTAGAAGGAAGCCCCACTAACAAATTCGACGTTTTTGATATCTATAAGGGCTGGAATTGCATTGGGACCAACAAATTCCCGTGGTTCGATCCTCTTTGGTTTTTCAAAGGCTTCAGAGACACCACTTTCGGTACTCTCTCTATCAGTTACTTGATAACTTCGGCGCAGACTGTGCTTTGTTTGTTTAGTGAGAGAATATAGCAGGAAATTGGGGGGAAAAAAAGAAGAAAATGCTTATTTTGAATGTGTTAGGGTGGTTTGGACATTACTACTATGGTAGATTGGCTGATGCAATAGTTAAGAACAACGAAATGGCTACTGTAAATGGTAACAATTAAGAGAAGGGGAGAGATAGAAATTGACTCTAGAGGCTTTAGCTTGAAAGGGACACAATGCGGTAGTTAGGAAAAGCGATATGGTTACCTTAGCGAAATGGGGGATGGAATGGCAATATGTCAACCATGGCGTCAAGGAAGGCCAAGAGCAACAATTGTAGACAGCCGACCCAATTGATTGGGAATTAAAATTTGGTTTTGTTTTGTTTGGTATAGTTTAAATATACAAAGCACAAATAGGATATGAGATTCAATACGGATAGAAAGATACATAAATTTGTCAAATGTTTGTATTTACTATTTACTACAAAAACTTGGGTCTCGTGAGAAAAGGTTGTAATCTTTGAATGGTATCAATCTAATATGACTAAAGCTTTTAATTTCAATGGGGCATATAAAAGCTTCATTTGGTTGTCAATAAACAAATAAATGACACAACGAATTGATGCGTCAGTCGAGAAAATAAAAAAAAAATGAATTATGCGAGATTGACTCTCTCTATTTTCTTTTCAAAGTAGGCAAAATACTGCATTCTAATGCTATACAATCAATGCATCAATTTCCATTTTGTAGAAGTTTAGCTATTCGAACTGAATCCGATATTCAAAGGGGAAAACATAATTTTCGGATTTCAGACGCGGAAACATGAATGCTGGATGCAATGCCTTTCCAATAGAAGTATATGTGCTTCACAGGTTCGATTCTTTGGTTTTCATTGATGACTAACGTTGAAATTGTCTTAGAAAAGTCATCACACCCTGTTTATCATGTAGTTTACTCTCCAAAGCTGGCATTTTTGTAGATTTCCATAGCATGCTGGTCAAATTAGCTTTCTCTATTTATTTGATTCGATGTAGAATGAAATTTGAATTTGTTGAATCTTTTAGAATTGAAACAGTGGATAATGTTGCTTAATCTTGATTCTTATTTTTTCTCAGCAACCAGTAGTTTAAAATGTGTACGTATTAACTCATTACATGGTCCGATTTCAAGATTCCTATGTACCTTGGTCCTTCTTATGTTCATATTTTTGTTATAGGTTTTTGTTTCATAGGTTTAAGCACTGGTATCGAGCTTATCCTTGATTAACAGTGTAGGGTTTGGAGGTGACTCCCTGAATAGGAATATGTTTGTTTCTCTTGTTGCACGTTGAAACGAGTCCCAGGTGAAGGGGTGTAATCACATAAAACATTATGAATGACAAGATGTAAGCAAATTGAAAAGTGGTACGCATTTTCAAAAAAGACTATTACATGGGACTGATGTAGTAACATAGAATGTCATTTTTTTTAGAAGAAAAGGGAAATTGTGGGCAAGCATGGAAGAAATGAAAAATTACGTCAAGAAACATATACTTCCATCGTCCAAATTTAAACGTCCCTTACGAGAATTCGTGCATTTTCAAACTCCGGAAAAAAAAATTACTTTGTTTACACCAAATTACGTGAATACTTTAATTTGGTATAAAAAATGATAAAAAAATTATATATACAAATATATTTTTTGGAGATTGAAATGTACTGATTCGCCGTAGAAAACATTTAAAGTGGGACGAAGGGAGTACATGCAATAAGAAACATAGTTTGCGGCCACGAAGTACTGATTTTGCTCCTTAGAGAGGGCGTTATTGATATACACGCTTTTCTCAAAAAATTGGACTAGGACCAATTTCTCGTGGCCAAGAGCAATATTTAGCGGCCAAGAGTAGGTTTTAGCATCGAGGAGCAATTCTCCCCAGCCAGGGAATATAAGATCACGACCAGGGGATCAGAATGCGTGATTGACAAAACGCATTCCTCATAAAATAGGACAATGAGCAATTTATCGCGGCCAAGAGAAATTTTTAGCGGCCAATTGAAATGTTAAGCCGCCAACAGTAATTTGCCACGACAAGGGAAGAAAAGATCACGGCCAGTGGATTATAATGCGTGGTTGACAAACAAGCTTTCCTCATAAAATTGGACTACGAGCAATTTCTTGCGGCCAAGTGCAATTGTACGTGGCCAAGTGCAATTTTTAGGGGCCAAGTGCAATTTTAAGCGGCAAAGAGTGATTTGCGGCGGCTATTAAATTATATTTCTAGCGGCCAACTGCAGTTTTCCGCGGCTAGCTGCAATTTTCAGCGGCCTACAATAGTTTTCCGCGGCCATCTGCAGTTTTAAGCGGCCACGAGTAGTTTTCAGCGGCAACTGCAACTTTTAGCGGCCAGAGAAGAAAAGATGATAGCCAGTGGATTAGAATGCGTGGTTGACAAACGCACTTTCAATTCAGTAAAAAAAATGCATTCAATTCAGCGTCCACCATCGCCTTCCCATGGCACTGAGAGAGACTCTAAACACAACCACTCTCTCTCTCTCTCTCTCCTCCATCAAAACCTCGACTTCAACCCCGCAGAATACTCTGAACCGATCAAAGAGATCTACAAGGGCTGGAATTGCATTGGGACTAACAAATTCGACGCTTTTGATATCGTTAAGCAGTGGTAGAAGGAAGCCCCACTAACATATTCGACGTTTTTGATATCTATAAGGGCTGGAATTGCATTGGGACTAACAAATTCCCGTGGTTCGATCCTCTTTGGTTTCTCAAAGGCTTCAGAGACACCACTATCGGTACTCTCTCTATCAGTTACTTGATAACTTCGGCGCAGACTGAGCTTTGTTTGTTTAGTGAGAGAATATAGCAGGAAATTGTGGGGGAAAAAAAGATGAAAATGCTTATTTTGAATGTGTTAGGGTGGTTTGGACATTACTACTATGGTAGATTGGCCGATGCAATAGTTAAGAACAACGAAATGGCTACTGCAGATGGTAATAGTTAAGAGAAGGGGAGGGATAGAAATTGACTCTAGAGGCTTTAGCTTGAAAGGGACACAATGCGGTAGTTAGGAAAAGCGATATGGTTACCTTAGCGAAATGGGGGATGGAATGGTAATGATGTCAACCATGGCGTCAAGGAAGGCCAAGAGCAACAATTGTAGACAGCCGACCCAATTGATTGGGAATTAACATTTGGTTTTGTTTTGTTTGGTATAATATAAATATACAAAGCACAAATAGGATATGAGATTCAATACGGATAGAAAGATACATAAATTTGTCAAATGTTTGTATTTACTATTTACTACAAAAACTTGGATAGCGTGAGAAAAGGTTGTAATCTTTGAATGGTATCAATCTAATATGACTAAACCTTTTAATTTCAAGGGGGCATATAAAAGCTTCATTTGGTTGTCAATGAACAAATAAATGAATACTTTAATTTGGTGTAAAAAATGATAAAAAATATATAAATAGAAATATATTTTTTGGAGTTTGAAATGTACTGATTCGCCGTAGAAAACATTTAAAGTGGGACGGAGGGAGTACAATAAGGAACATAGTTTGCGGCCACGAACAACTGGTTTTGCTCCTATTAGAGAGGGGGTTATTGATATACACCCGTTTCTCAAAAAATTGGAATAGGACCAATTTCTCGTGGCCAAGAGCAATATTTAGCGGCCAATTGAAATGTTAAGCCGCCAATAGTAATTTACCACGACAAGGGAAGAAAAGATCACAGCCGGTGGATTAAAAAATTGGACTACGAGCAATTTCTCGCGGCCAAGAACAGTTTTTAGCGCCCAAGTGCAATAGTACGCAGCCAAAAGCAATTCTTAGCGGCCAAGTGCCATTTTAAACGGCCAAGAGTAATTTGTCGCGGCAGTTGAATTATATTTCTCGCGGCCAAAAGCAGTTTTCATCAGCCAGCTGCAATTTCCAGCGGCCAGCTGCAGTTTTCAGCGGCCAGCTGCAGTTTTTAGCGGCCCCAAGCAGTTTTCAGCGGCCAACTGCAGTTTTCCGCGGCCAACTGCAATTTGTCGCGGCCAAGTGAAATATTCAGCGGCCAATTGCAATTTTTAGCGTCCAGAGAAGAAAAGATGATAGGCAGTGGATTAGAATGCGTGGTTGACAAACACGCTTTCAATTCCAAAAAACAAAAAAAACGTGTTCAATTCTGCGTCCACCGTCGCCTTCCCATGGCACTGAGAGAGACTCTAAACACAACCACTCTCTCTCCTCCATCAAAACCTAGACTTCAACCCTGCAGAATACTCCGAACCGATCAAGGAGATCTACAAGGGGTTGAATAGCACTGGGACTAACAAATTCGACGCTTTTGACATTGTTAAGCGGTGGTAGAAGGAAGTCCCACTAACAAATTTGACGTTTTTGATATCTATAAGGGGTGGAATTGCATTGCTAAAGAAATCGTAAACCAGAAACCAAAGACGAATAATCTGTTTCACCCAATTGAAATCTTTTGTATTGTTTTCGCAGAATGGAATAACAAAGAAAACTTTTGTGCGACTTTTACAGAGTTCGCAACAATTGCCTGCCGGCGACTTATGGAGGCAGTTAAAGGTGCACTAATACGTAAAGGAAAATGGGAAGTCGAGTTGACAATGAAACCAATATTGTCATAGCAGGGCTCACAAACACCTACTTGCAGCACGTAGCTAACTTCCAAGGAATACAAGCAACAACGATACGAGGTACAAACCAAATCCCTCATGTATTATGTGCATCACGCCGTCCATTTCCTGAGATGACCTACAAAAGGACACAAGTGTAATTGGAGTTCATTAAAGCTAAAAATTAACCGGGGTTGGTAATTGATTTGCTTTAAGAAATGCTGAAAGTTGTTAAATTGTCACCTTGTTGCTTGCTAGTTCTGTCATCTAAGTAAACCAGGAACTGAACTTCCAACATAGTAAACTCGACAGGTTGCTTCAACTCTATATGGTCCACACACTTTATCAGCGTATATCGAAGAGTTCAAAAAATTAGCAGCAACTATGGCAAAAGGAAACAAGTTTAGTAAGGAAGGCAAGGCCCAAAACCCCCCTTAGATCTCACCTCTGCTGAGCTCAAGCTCTTACCTGACCCATCACTGACCTTCCCCTGGCATAATATTCGGTGATATGAAAACAACGTGATCGACCCAAAGAGGCTCATTTGAAAAGGGAGATCAACCAAGTGCCACATCATCTTACAATGATGATGATTTCTCCTTATACTTCAAGTGGATACTGGACAATGCTAGCTTTTACGGCTTAGCAACCGTTGAATGGCAAGTGCCACGGGAGGCTAGCTCTAGGATTTCTCACTTAAGGCACATTGGATCATCAAAAGAAACAACTAAATCCCCACTAAGTACTTTACCGGGGCATCTGGTGCATTTGCAATGCCTTAATATAATCAACATATTCAAACAACTTTTGAGTAACCTACAAAACACCTGTCCCACAAGTTTCCTTATAGTCCAAACAAAAATAACAGCTCCATCCTTCTCAAGAGATTTATGCATTTTTAGACTTTATATAATCAAGCAGCTAAAGTCATGTCTTTTTGGAGGTACAAAGAAGCACGAGTGCACAACAAGAAGATGAGATGGCACTAGGGACGGTGCACAGTGCACGCAATACAACACAACAGGAGCTTACTCATTGGTTCATCCATATAACGCATCGGAGAGACTTCCCTTCAATTAGTAAATCAAAAGCTTTGTTGATGTCTTCAAAGCTCACCTCGTGTGTAACGAATTCATCCAGCTGCAGTTCCTGAAATCACGAAAAAAGAGTAAGGGATGATTAATGACGTGAAAACTTAAAACCAACAGCATGATTGAACCCTTATATGTTTTCAACTCCTATCTGAGAAGTGAGAACTGTTTAGGATAGGCATGAATTACAACATTATGCCTCTGAAAAGAAAGGAAGGAAACCAGCTCATTAAAAGCGTCTAGCATTTCTACATAAGCTTCAATAGAAACTCCTCCGTCAAACCAGCTTTGTCTTAATTGTTCAGCATTGAAAGAAAAAGTTGCTAAAGTATAAGATTACCTTGTCCGTATAACGTTTTACAAGGATGGGAATATCATGTTTTGGTTTGAGACCGCCAAAAAGGGATCCTGTGATTGTCTTCCCACTGAGAAGTACCTCGAAAGAACTAAAGCTCAACTGGGTGCCTGGCTTGTCCAGTCCCAACACAACTGTCTTTCCCCAGCCCTGAAGTTACAAAGGGGTGAAATTTCCAGATTAATTTCTATCTGATGCACCGAGGAAGTTCGAAGATTTGATCACTTAAATCCTTTTCGCAATAAAATGTTGCTTAAGCTTACATATAAAACTTTGACATATATACCTTGAACTCTTGTCCTACTAGTTTTTCTAAACAATCAACATTCATATCTTACATGGTCTTGGTCTTACCTTCACAAAGGCAAGAGATACATGACGCTAAAAATGACAAACCAACAAAGATGTAGGTTAGCAGTTTCACTCAAAATGACGGTGCAGTTGAGCGTGTGGGGAGAGATAGAGAGGGAGAGAGAGAGACACCAGTCGGCAGCAAGCAAATGCTTCGTGCACCAAGGATGCCAGACCAACACATTCAAAGCAATAGTCTGCACCTCCACCAGTCATCTCCTTTATCACCTGTTTAATGTGAAAGAAGAAGAAAGACATTAAAACCTAGTCGTTAATCTTTCATTCACTGCTTAATGTCAAAGAAAAAGAAGTAAAAAAATTAATGAGAAATGTAATGATCTATAGAACCATATTATTATTATTCAAGTTTCCTGCCTCCATAGCCCCCAGCTCCACACATCCTGGTACTCTTTGAAAGACGAAATTCGCTCACAAGCAACTATTGAGATTCAAAGCACTCCATTTGTAACTTGCTGAACCATAGTAGTCGTATAGTTCTGCAACTTTTGAAAGGGCTAACCAGCTATGCACATTGCTACAACTGAATAATAGATGTCTTCGCATTGTCATATAATCACGTGAAGCTTTCCTATTAACTGGTCTGCATTACAGGTAGATTATTTATTTACTCCTATCAGAGGAACCAATTTCTAGCCATTTCAAACCATGAAAAGCATGTCTTCTCTTCAACAATTAGCATCTCAACGGTATAGACAGACAGAGAAAATGCGTAATCTATAATCACGCCAAAAAGGTTTGGGTAACAAGTGTACCTCACTCAAAGATTTGTCCCCGCAACTAGCAGAGTCCACAAAATCTGTTACTCCAATTTTTTTCCCTGGGTGAGAAAGAGAAAGGACGATCCTAGAAATCAATGCCAAGAAAACCAAAATGTACAGAACAAGAAGCATGTGTTCCTCAGAAAAGGCATAATTTCTTTTTCTCATTAGGATGATTCCAAGGGTTTCTGATTATCATAAGTGAAAGAGACCAAATACAGAAAATAAGAATCTACCTATTTCAAACTTGTCAGGGTTCACATCCACGCCGATTATTCTAGATGCCCCACATATTCTTGCTCCCTCAGCAACCTACGATGCCAAATCATTATAAGCACAATGGTTGCTTAGAAACAGTGTTTTTATGCAGTATTTTTTCCTTCGTAAGGTAATCAGCTACACGTGTTATCGACTATTCAACAGAAAGGGAAAAACGAAAAAATAGAAGGAAGAAGAAATAGAAGATTTTAGCTGCTGTAAAATCATACTGCTAATCCAATTGCTCCAAGGCCAAATATAGCAACAGTGGACCCTGCTTCCACATTTGCAGTTCTCCAAGCAGCACCTACCCCTGAAACCCAACATTGTGCTTGTTTGGTATTAACCTCATGCAGGAGCCAGAGCAATGATTTAATCAAATGCAAATGCTTTTAGGAAATAACTTGGCTACAAACTTGGGCCATAGTGGAAAATTGGTTTAACATAGTCATCTCAGACTATGCAAGCTAGTCTATTATTTTTCAGTATACCTATCATGAAGAAAACCATCAACATAAGTATGAATATCTCAGAAACCTAGGAGTATATATCCGATGATTATACTTAGAAACCTGTAGCGGCAAATGAGAGGGGTTCGTTTCCTTCGGAGAAGGGTTGGGGGTTGGAAGCTAGATGCGAGGCCATGAGGCTGGTCTGAAGCAGACAGTTTTTTAGTTCCTTTTTTTCTTCGATATTCCACTTTGTGCTGGTATTCCCATTGCTTTCTTTTTTCGTCTTTAAACTCCTCTAATGATCCTTTCAATATTGTCCAAGCATTCATAAACAAATTACTTCCATATGCTAGGATAAAAGGTATCCACAATCACGGTGAAGTACCTTCTACATTTTGCCTAGTGGAATCGATAAACAACCAACTTGACTAAAAAATCCACAGCAGGACAAGGTAATATTATTGGTGAAATCATACTTTTATTTATGGGAATGGGGTAGAGATGGACTGCAGCATCCTAAATTAAGCAATATATGTCGGAAACACTAAAATCCTGCCTGGCACAAATGGAGACTGCTCTCAATTATCTCCAATCAGTATGGAGGTGTAAGTCATGTTACAAACAAAAGAAAGAAAGAAACGGGACTTAGCAGTGACTGGTTTCACCAAAAATTCAATTGCAACATGTAACACATTCTAGATATGACAAATCCAAGTGTATTACCTGTTGAAACTCCACAACTGAGGAGGCATGCCCTATTCGGCGGGACTGCATGGTCAACTTTTACTAGATGAGCAACGTCTACCACTGTGTATTCACTGAAACTTGACACGTATAGGAAATGGTATAGCGTCTCTCCTTTAAGATCTGTGAATCTGCTAGTTTCATCTCTATGCATCCAAGGAGAGACCTTGAATGGGAAGTTTGAACACTGGTTGCTCTTCTTGGATTTGCAATCAGCACATGCTCCGCAATCTGCCATGAAGCTTGGGATGACAATATCTCCTTCAGTCACCTCATCTACATCCTCCCCAATGCTCTCCACAACCCTTCAAGGACGTAACCATGAACGGTTTATAACGCTTGGAAATTAAAAAAAATTCATGCATGGCCATTGAGATCAAACTACACCTAAACTATGTTTTGGATCATGAAACAAGAAGATGCGGAGTGGATGAAAACTAAACAGCTCCACCAACAAGGCAACATTTTGAGATACAATCACGTGCAAAATAATCAAACTCAAGGACACAATTCAATATTGTTTCTCATTGTTGCCTATTTATCTGATAACAAGAATGTTGTAAAAGAAAACACAAACCCCAGTTAGTGCATTAGTATGAATATCCTTTGGAAGTTAAAAGGGCAAGTAACGTCGTAAAATTACATTGCTTGCCATCTCTCGAGACATAGCCATCTTTAGCAATATTTCGCGGCAGTTTATGTCATGCAAGAACATGAGCCCAATATGGCTAGTTACTGCAGTTTGACAACACAAAAAGGATGCATTTCATTTGATCAACAAAATTAAATCTCGTTTGGTTTGGAATGAGAACTGAAATCGTGCACAGACCAGGTGACTTGTGAACAATACAATTAATTGTCGAGCTATTATTATGAAAATTCTAATGGATCACTAAAGACACAAGTACAAAATCATAACAACAACATTGACATTTGAGTGTTCATGGTTTTGGAAGTATTTCACGAAGTTACAGCTATAACCTATTTGGCCCACAGCCATTTGAGTGTTCATGGTTTTGTGATGGAAGTAAGATCAATGCAATATGTAAGAAAATAGGGATAAAAATTAACGAGACCATTGCAAACCGTAAGATCGCTAAAAAAGGAGGAAAATGAGGAGTAAATAAGCAAATAAATAATAAAGTTGTCCCTCTCTCTAACAAGTACTTATGTTGAATCCTTGATCCTTCACACTTCAGCACCTCGATCTCTAGCTACCAGGCGTACATCAGATGATGAGAAAATACAGTGTAGTTCATAGTTACCCGATCGATTCGTGGCCAAGAATTCTTGGGAAATAACCAGGAGGATCCTTCAAAAATCACGAAACCACAGCTAAAAGTTTATCGACTAGACAAACAAAACTTCAGTGAAATCCACTCATGACGATTCTGTGAAATCTGAGAGTCGTTAGTCATTACCTTGAGTTTCCAGAAAGTAACGTCGCTGTGACAGAGAGAGGTGCATATGATTCGAATGCGAACCTCGTGAGCCTTCGGCGTGGCCACGATCACCTCCTCTATCACCAGTGGCTCCCCTGCTTTTCGAGCAACCGCAGCTGCTTAATTTCGAAGGAAAATACTAACCTCAGCCTAGTGGACAATGGTCAATGTGCAAAACTTGATTTATGTGAAAGGTGTACCGATAGATATATGTGAAAGGTGTACTTGTTAAATAAAGAGCTTAATTTACATTGATGAGTCCATTTTCTAACAGCTTAAGCTTTGGGAATAACTGGCAACTTAACATGGTATCAGAGCTCTCCGGTTGGGAGAGATTCAAGTCTCTTTGTCTGCATTTGTTCCCGTTTATCATCTGCTTCTTCTTTTTAGCTTGTACAATATGCGCCTTCGATTCATAACATTTTGTTTAAAGATTCTCATAACATAAATCTCGCGTTCATACATATATGACAGATGTCCAAAATGTAAATAATTCAGTGGTTCATATCGTAAGAATTTTTAGGACGCCGTAGTACCTCTGCATCGGATGGGCTTCCCTGCTGTATTCGGTGACTCGTTTGCCGCCATTGCAGAACCAGTTGGCGCCTCTCTCTCTCTCTCTCTCGACGATGCGTGTGAGCATCCGATGATCGTCTCAGCTATATATAGTAGGAGTATTTCTGAAGGAGATTCGGTGGGGAGCTTCAGTCCAATTTGCCCTCCAGCATTGTCCTCTGCTCTACTCCTCCTCTTCCAAATGGCAATTTACTGATATGTTTTTGCATTGCAGCTGGTATCACTAACCTGTGGAAAACTCCAAAATGACGCATTTGGAGACTTTGTCATTTGAGCAAGCTAAACCATTGTGTCACGATAGCTCTATTTGTGAACTTTTTTGGGCTCTAGTCTGGATTTGTGGTTACCTGCAGAAACAGTCTCTGAAAATGAGTCGTTGGTGTCTGCACGTAAAAGGAAAAGCCATGTTAATATGTCAATTTTGTCTACTAATAATGAAAAGAGTCGTTTCGAAGTGCAAATGTCCTGGATCAGCCATATTCGGTTTGGATTTTGAGTGAGGTTTTTTAGAGTGATGGAGAGAGAGAAACGGGTCGAGAAAATTTAGTGGAGACCGTTGCCCAGAAATTTTGAGACCCCAAAACGAACAAGACCGACCCCGAGAAAAAATAATACTGTAATAATAATGAAAAGAGTCGGAAAGCAGTTCCCCCAAAAAAAAAGAGTCCTAAGGGCTGCAAACGAGCCGGTCGAGTTTGGTTGTATTCAAAAAACACTAGAAAACGAAAAGGAAAAAAAAAACACGAATGAGGGAGCAAATAGAAGTTTTGAAGATAGGTTTTGGAAAGTGATTTTGTTACCTTCCTTTTTTCTAACGGCACTCTCCTTCTCTCACAAAACAACTAATAGAGATAAAAGAGCAAAACGGTATGTTGATGAAACAATATGTTACTATCTAATAGTATTTTTTTTTGGTGTGTGTTATTATCTAAAAGTGAAAAAATTTACCATTCATAGTTATAGAGTAGGTAGCTCACAAACGCTACTGAATTTCCTTTCAATAATACTCCGAAGTCTCCATTCTACTAGGCAAGTCAAGTGTCACTACATGAGTTTATGAGAATTTCCCTGTGATGCGGCAAGAGCATATATGTGCCTAGTCAAGTCACATCTGTTAAGTCCATATTTTGGCAAATCCCATGACAAAATTTTTTTTCATTTGTATCCCATTAATTAAGTTGTAACTTATTGCTCTAGAGCACCTGTTTTAGGAAAGACTTTCAATTGTATTTTGTAATTGATAAATAGAGGTTGTCAAAGGAAAGTAGCTTGGAAGGAAAATCAATTGCAAGAGCATTCCGTGCTTATCAGGAAAGGAAATCAAAGGATGTGATATTGTCAAGGAAATTGGTAAGGAAGGCAATCAGTGGTGAAGAGGAATTAGTGGTCATAGTAGTTGCCGAAGGAAAGTGGATCTCGCAATCGGTGGGGGAAATAAGGGAAACGTGCATCAATTGGGTGCTCGAGCAATTCTGAAAGTGTGCTCACCTATGCTTGAGCAATTGGAAAGTTTTTGCCTCTATCTATTTATATGCGGTTTGGCTGGGATTTCGACTACACCGAATATATGAGTGCAGCCCCTCTCTTGCTCCAAAACTGAGAAATGTCTAAGGGAGATTTTTAGTTTGTCTCTTGGAAAAAGATATGATCGTTTGATCATCAAACTTTCGGATTAATTCCAAGAGCCTTCTCCATATTTTGTGATTGCTAATCGAAGTGTTCTACCGGTGGATTTTCGGTGGGTACCGACGGTGGATTCCGTAGGTT
The DNA here is from genome assembly GCA_025413875.1 of Rhododendron molle. Classification (NCBI taxonomy): domain Eukaryota; kingdom Viridiplantae; phylum Streptophyta; class Magnoliopsida; order Ericales; family Ericaceae; genus Rhododendron; species Rhododendron molle. The sequence goes on from CM046393.1 coordinate 4,223,900, forward strand.
ATTGGAAGGCTTGAGCGATTCAAGGCAGCGGCGGTCAAGCACTGGGTGCGGTGAACGAGTGATTCGGCAACCAACCTTGGTCAACCGAGAGCGATTCTAGGTTGTAAGTATAGGTTTGTTTGTAACCGTACAATGAGTTATAGTGCATGATTTCCTTCCCGTGGTTTTTTCCCGTTTAGGGTTTTCCACGTATATCCTGGTGTTCTTTATTTGTTTGCTTTGCATTGATGAGATTGATTTAATTTTCAGTTGGTGGGTTAATTATTTAAAGAGTTAAAACATAGCAAATCTATATACCTAGGCGATCTAGGATTTTTCAATTGGTATCAGAGCGGGTCGCTTATATTGGAATCGTTGGGTTTCTAAGTGGATCCTTGATTTGCTATGGAGTTGAGTACGAACCGCCCTCCTGTATTTGATAGAATGAAATTTGATCATCAGAAAGTGAAAACGGAAAAACCTATTGGATTTATGAGTAAACACAATGAGTTAAATGATCTAGACAACAGTGTTGAATATGACACAGAAGCTATGACTGTGTATATGAAAAACTTTAAAAGTTTTTTCAAGAACCAGACTAGTGAATATGGCAACAATGTCAAGAAGCAAAAACAAGCGTATAAGGTGAAAATGTGGGGAGACAGTAAATCAGAAAAAGGGGACTATAATAATAAAGACAAGAAGAATTATATGGCTTTTGTTGCTTCATTGAACTCATACGAGGATTCCGAGTCTAGTGATAATGAGTTAGAAGAAGAAGAAGAGAGTATTGGTGATTTGGAAACCTTGAAGGCCGAGTACAATAATCTATATTCAAGAAGTATCAAGGTCAATAAAATGAACATTAAGTTGATCGATAAATTGAGGGCTGCTGAAAAAATCAACGGGGATTATGCTAGAGATATTTTTACATCTCAAGTTCATGCAAGAGAACTAGATGAGAAGAATGAGTTACTTAACAAGGAGTGTGATGATCTTAAAAGAAAACTTATAATTCTTCAAGATGAAATGCATGTGTGTGTGAAAAATAAAATGCTCATGGAATCAAAAGTGGTCAAGCTGCAAAGTGAACTTGACCATGCCAATGCTACATTCGACAAATTGAATAAAGGTTCACAAGCCCTTAATGATGTGTTGAGTGTTCAGAAGGCAACTTCAAACAAAGAAGGGCTTGGTTATGTAGAGGGTGCATCATCTTCAAAAGTCGGAGGGAAGATTATCTTTGTCAAGCCAATTAGAAGTGCACCCAATCCTTCAGAGGCGAATAAATCCAAGTCAACCATTGAGGTGAAAAATGACTCAAGCATGTTTAAAAAGCATATTTCTGGAAACGCAAAAAGGCAAGCGACAACAATGAAGAATTCCACCACCACGCGCGGTGAGGTAAATTTATTTAAGTTTATTCCTATTTGTCATCATTGTGGAGTCAAAGGTCACACTAGACCTCATTGTAGGAAGTTGCATGTGCCAAAGTCTTCACACAGGCACATAGCATATTCTCATGGTTACGAAATACATATGCCGACATGTCATTTTTGTGGTGTAAAAGGTCACATTAGACCCAAGTGTTTTCAATTACACAGATACCCTCCTGTTGCGCACAATCATGTTGTCAACAATAAAGCTATTTCTAAACATGGTAATATTCGAAAGTCTTGGACTGCTAGTTACACTAAATATGATAATACTAGAAACAAGTCTGGTAAGAACATGGCTCTTGGAGTTCAACCAAATAAACTGTGTAACACTAGTCAAGTCAAGACAAGACTTATTTGGGTGAGGAGGTTGGATTTAACATCTCATGCGACTTTGTCCACCAACTCTCTCGGTGACACATGCTCATCTGGAGCTGCTGACCTTGCCTTTTAAGGCTTGGTCTCGTTTCCGTAGTCTAGGTTGGTCTTTATTGCTTATAATGTTCCTAGAGCTACGAGTTGAGTCATTTGTTTAATTTATTGCTTCTATTTTCTGAGCTCTTTTGTTAATTCGCTTCCCTGCTATTTCATGATTTCTAATGAAAATCCAAAAACATTCATATATTTATTTGTTTTTGAAAACATAAAAATCAATAAATATTTTTGGGCTAAGCATATTTTCAGTTGTGAGAAGTCAACCATGGGATTCTCAAAAATGACATTTTTTCCGAATGCATGCTCATTTCTTGTTGAACTCCACTCATGAGATATATTCGGATATTAGTTGCATAATGCCCTATGATTCTATGATCGCCACATTTACACGTCAGGATTAGAGAGATTATTCAGATTGGTTAGTTGGTTCTCATGTCCATTGGAATGTCTCATTTTTTTTCTTCGGCGATTGACCTTTTGGCATCTTGGTTGGATACGGTGTTCTCTTGGTTTGTTATAAATTAAAAAAAGAAGAACAAAAACATATAAAAAAGTCAAAAGTCTATTATGTGAGATCTTATTGCTTATCCGGGCGTTCATCGAGTACCGGACACTTGGAGTGAGGCACTCTCCCTCTGAGCGTTCGTGTCACAAAATGGATAGACTTTGTGAAGGCATTCGTGTTGGACCACTCGCTTAGTAACCGGGGATTGGGTATGAGGTACTCTTATTTCCAATATTCGTGTCAAAAGGCAGTGGGGTAAAAATATTAAAACATGTGTATTTGTTTGGAAGATTCAATAAAAATTGATATGGCAAAATACTCATTGGTTGAGGGGGAGTATTTAATCGTTGAGGGGGAGTTTGTTAGGCCTTGGGATGTCATTCGTATGGTTTGAGGAACCGAAGTTAGGGGTAGTGGAACGTATTTGTCACGCCCTCAATTTTATAACACAAAAATAAAATAAACTCCACGTGGGACAAGACCAAAGTCGTACATTTATCCCTTGAATATTCAAAGTCAACATAATATAATCCCTCCATTTCAAATGAACAAGTTCTATCCGTTAACGTCCACCACCCAAATGCATAAGTGCAAGGTTTACAAGTTATTACAATAACCAATTAGTCAAAAGATTAATAAATTGAAGTTACAAAACCATCTTTCAAAAAAATATAAGACAAAGATGGGAAAATAACTTCATGCTCGATGAACTCCAATGTTACGCAACCACACTTCAAATATCCATCTCATGCTCCATGTAGAGTACCTGAAAATTGATAGGTTGAGCTCACTAGCCCAGTAGGAAAACTATTCTACTAACACTAGGTGTATAAACATGATACATGCATAATGAATGAGTGCGGGAATGGGCACGACCAAAATACTAGTTGAAATGAACGGAAGGCTATTATACGACCACGAAAGTAACCAAAGTGTATCCAAGTGTCCAAAATGTATCCAAGTGTCCCAAAACCATTTCAAGTATCCAACCAAAGTCCAAGTAGTACCAAAATCCTCATTTTTCGCATATCGGAAGTCAAATTTTTACCAAATACGTCAAGTTAACCCAATTACATCAAACCGACATTTCATAAGCAAACATTAAACAATTTTAATAGGGAAGCATCCCTCTGCCGGATTTCATGGGCTCCGTACACCCCTGCCGGATTTATTGGGCTCCGTGCACCCCTGCCGGATTTCATGGGCTCCGTGCACCCCTGCCGGATTTCGCGGGCTCCGTGCACCCATGGCTAGGGACACCAAACGGGTGATCCCTAGAGTTTATTTTATCCAATAGTACCAATTCAAACCATTTGTCTTTCAAAAGTTCCCAAAAATCCCGTTTATTTTAAGAAATCACCGTTTTCGCCAAAAATGTGTCAACCGATGCGTGTCCGATACGTCAAACATAAAATTTGTTAATTCACGTGTCGAAGGGTCAATTTTATGAATTCGAAGTGGATTCGGTGTTCAAAATGGTGGTATGGGTCAAAAAGACGATGAAATGGACGATCGGAGACCAAACGGGCATCAAAGGGTGGCCTAAAACAACCCCAAAAACAGGGGATGCCTCTGGAAAAACAGGGGCAGCAGCCCTAAAACAGGGGCAGCAAGCAGATTTTCACCTTATTGGTGTGGAATTTCAACCCAAACACAATTGTAAGGTTCTAGGCCAAAAATTGGACATGTAGAGTGACTAATGGGCATCAAAGGAGTGCAAATCAACCAACAATAGCATCAATCAAATACTCAATCCATAGATCACAAAATCAAGCTCAAATAAACCCACTATGGAAGAAATTCAAGAAGTAGATGGAATTTAAGAGCTAGAACAAGGTATATGCTATATCTCACATAAATACAACTAGAGGAGTAGAATTTGTCTTCCTACCTCAAGAAATTTGCTTGAAATGAGTGGGTAAATGAAAACCCTAGCTTCCAATTTGCTCCAACCCGAAATGGGGTTTCTTGGTGCGAAATGGGTGCATTCCAAGCTTCAAAATGCGCAAAGGAGGTGATTTTAGGTGCGGTATATGAAGGAGACTTGAGGTTTTAGTGAATTTGTGGGTGATTTGTGCAAGAAAATGGAGGAAATGAGAGGGAGAGGGGCTGTCGGCAGTAATGAGAGAGAGAGGACTGTTTTTTTTTGAACCAAATACAAGCATAATGTGTTATGTACTCTCACCCTATTACACTTTCACCCCTAACTATCAAATGCATATTAAACACACCCAAATGCAATCTCCAACTAACACATTGACCTCTTTTAATCAAAATTTCAATTCCTCACATTTACCCAACATTATTCCGAAAAAAATTTATGCAAATTTACGGGTCCTTACAGTTGCCATTCTTATGGAACACGAGAAATCTTGCATCCGAATATGGTGGTCTTAATATTTCTGACGTGTCACACACTCACTGTTGTCATAGTCTCATATTGCATGTTGTACTTAATTTCAAATTTCTTCATGCTTGGGGTACATACAAGTTTACTCATGCATTTCAAAAACTTGTAGTGACATTTATTGATTCTCATGGTTGAGTATTCATCTCTGCATCTATGTGTTTGTCTTCCATGGATTTTTTATATAAAAAAACAGAGTATTTTTAGTCCTATAAACAATTTCCATTTTGTTTTGGGCTCTACGGTAGTGTCTCTTTCATACTCAGCAATTACTAGAGCATCCATAGAAAACAAATGAACTCTTTTTGAACTCTACTTATTTAAAAGTAAAATGCTTCTTTTTGAGCCTCAGTAGTTCATATATTTTCTTCAACTTATGCTATGTTTGTGCGTATCCGTACTTCTTGTTGGTGTTTGCCCGTTATGGCCATTGTTTTTCCTTCAGTGGATGTTCTCTAAGACTTGTGTTTTTATGGTGCTACCTTCTCGTTTTTTTTTTAGTCAGACTTAAATGGTTTCAATTTTTTCAATGGTTATTATTATCTATCACTTCCGTATTCGGTGCTTCTTTCTATATGCTCTACCTTTGTCATTCCGTGACAAAAAGGGGGAGTAATTTATTGATGAACCGATTATCTTTTCCAGATTTGTGTCTGCAGCTCTTCACAATTGTGCTCCATATTTTAAGGGATAGGTTAATCGTGCTTTGCTTGTTTTGTCATGGAAGTGCCAAATGGGGAGATTGTTAAGTCCATATTTTGGCAAATCCCATGACAAAATCTTTTTTGATTTGTATCCCATTAATTAAGTTGTAACTAATTGCTCTGGAGCACCTGTTTTAGGAAAGACTTTCAAGGATGTGATGTTGTCAAGGAAATTGGTAAGGAAGGCAATCACTGGTGAAGAGGAATTAGTGGTCATAGTAGTTGCCGAAGGAAAGTGGATCTCGCAATCGGTGGGGGAAATAAGGGAAACGTGCATCAATTGGGTGCTCGAGCAATTCTGAAAGTGTGCTCACCTATGCTTGAGCAATTGGAAAGTTTTTGCCTCTATCTATTTATATGCGGTTTGGCGGGGATTTCGACTACACCGAATATATGAGTGCAGCCCCTCCCTTGCTCCAAAACTGAGAAATGTCTAAGGGAGATTTTTAGTTTGTCTCTTGGAAAAAGAAATGATCGTTTGATCATCAAACTTTCGGATTAATTCCAAGAGCCCTCTCCATATTTTGTGATTGCTAATCGAAGTGTTCTACCGGTGGATTTCCGGTGGGTACCGACGGTGGATTCCGTAGGTTATTGGAAGGCTTGAGCGATTCAAGGCAGCGGCGGTCAAGCACTGGGTGCGGTGAACGAGTGATTCGGCAACCAACCTTGGTCAACCGAGAGCGATTCTAGGTTGTAAGTATAGGTTTGTTTGTAACCATACAATGAGTTATAATGCATGATTTCCTTCTCGTGGTTTTTTCCCGTTTAGGGTTTTCCACGTATATCCCGGTGTTCTTTATTTGTTTGCTTTGCATTGATGAGATTGATTTAATTTTCAGTTGGTGGGTTAATTATTTAAAGAGTTAAAACATAACAAATCTATATACCTAGGCGATCTATGGTTTTTCAACATCGTATCATGCGGTGACAGTGGTCGGTTTTAGAGACTCAAAAGAAATCAGACCATGATTTCAAAAGAATATAAATGTCAATCATAGATGTTCGTACCATTTACCCTTAAGTAGTGTTTTGACCAGTTATTTTTTTACGTACAGTAAAAAAAATCGTAGCAATTTGGGATGGAATGAATACGTGTTTGAGTCTCTTGATATTTGCTTATGGGCATATTTGGTAGTTGCATATGTATCATCTCTAAAGGATTCTGTGAAAAAATATTGGTTACATTATTACATATATTATTTAATAGTTACTTCTACGGATTATAATTCCAAAGACTTCTATAAGGACTTCTAATTTCTAAGGCTTCTATGGATTCTAAGTATAATTTTCAAAAATTTACAACTTACATACATGTCACTATTCAAAATCTAAAAAATAATTGGGTTTCAAATATCCCATGGTTGGATTGTGGTAAAACTGATGGAGCAGAATGAGGTGTTTGAGATCAAATTAGAATTGTGGATCAGAGATTTTTATTTTTTATTTTTGAATTACAATGAGAATATATAGAAGTGTCTGAATGGAACATGACGAGTAAATTTTGCGAACAGATTTATGAGCAAAACTATAATCGCAACAAAAAAAGCTCAAATTCATTTCGCAAAAATGCACTTGGCAATTGACTTTTGAATCAGTGGCCGAATATTTAAAACTAGCAAATTGCCCATGCCTAAAGGCACTTTCAACATAAATATTGTACTTTCTCTTAATTCTATGCATGAACACATTAACTTCCAATTCCTTTGCTCAACTATAAGTTCACACAAAGCCCACCTAAAAAAAAATTCAAATACTCAAAAAACCGGGCATAATCATCCAAATTTTAGTTGTATAAGGGTTACCTGTGTTTATGCGTACAAACACAGAAATACAACGTTCTCTTAATTCTATGCATGAACACATTAACCTCTAATTCATTTGCTCAACTATAAGTTCACACAAAGCCCACCTAAAAAAAAATTCAAATACTCAAAAAACTGGCCATAATCATCCAAATTTTATTTGTATAAGGGTTACCTGTGTTTATGCGTACAAACACAGAAATACAACGTTCTCTCAATTCCCCTATTTTCAAATGAATAGTAAAATGAATGGATTGGAAATGCAAAAAACGCGAGGAGAGTGAGATTTTAAATGTTTAAAAAAGAATATTTTTCAATCAAAATGTATAGAGTAATGGTGATTATTAATGTTACCAAAAATGGAGAGAGAGAGAGAGAGAGAGAGAGAGAGAGAGAGAGAGAGAGAAAGAGAGAGAGAGTTTAAGTTTTCCTTTTTTGTTTTTGTCCCTAATCGTGCGGTTAGAAATTCAGGAGGAAATGATCTAACGGCTATAGTGGTTACTCACGTTTATATGCCTAGACATTTTTAACAGAAACCGCTCTGTTTTATAATATAGACTAGTGTTAGTCCGTGCCTACGGCATTACGCATTCAAGTTGAAAGGGTATGGCAGTTGTGTGATTTTGGTGAAAACCATGAGCAGTTAACCGGGAAGTGGGAGGATGCACTACAGCCTTTGGATCAAATGAATCTAAACCGTTCTAACAATTTGTCCCCACACCCTTCTGTTTTATAATAGAGATGTAATGTAATTCTGCATAGGATGCAAAATGTGTCAGCCAAACACCATCTACAGATATTAGGTGCCGTTCCATTAAGCCTTCCTTTTAAAAAAGTATCTTTTCTTCAATTTTCAAACTCAAATATAATGAAAATGAAAAATAATTTTTTAATTTTTTTTGCACCGTATAAAAGATTTCAATGAGATCTATCAAACAAAATCCATATTGGTAGAAAAATTATTTACGTAAACACATAATTTTTGAGCTTGAAATTACCTTCCTTTTCTAAAAGTTACTTTTTTACAAAACCGGAACACCCCTTTATTCAATGCCTCTACTATCGCATTGTCACATATTGCTCCATGTCTCTCCCACACCAAGAGTACGTGGGATTTCCACACTTGATCTTGAACCGTTAAGCAGAATCGATCAATCATGTACCGATATTTGATTGAGAAGATTTTTTTTTTCCAGGAATCCTTAAAAAATATTTTATATAAATCGAGCAGCTACAATTATTTGTGTGGAATCCCGACACGGGTCACACACAACGCGGTGAGCATTTGGTATACACCAAATGATGTACCCATAATTTTATTGATCGCGAATAATACGCCGTTGTTGCATCAATCAATTTAGTACTACTCCTCCGTCCCAAATTCATCAATTTAAAACTACTCCGTCCAAAAATTTTGGTCCTCTACAACTTTACATATAATTTTCAATGGCCTATATCTTTCAATATATATTGTTTTTTATGTTTTTTGAAAACATTCTTTTATATAAATAATTAAATTAAAATCCATAAATCATTGAAAGTTGAACGTAAAATCAACCAAGAATTTGAGCGGGAGAAAGTAGTAATTTACCGTGCAAAAACTTTCCGCTGACGGTCGCAGAATTCTAGATGCTTCTGGAATTGTGTGGTCGATCGCCAGCGGAGAGAAAGAGAGAGAGAGGCGCTCCTATGATCCAGAGTCCATGACAAAGCGCATGTGCTAGCAGATCTTCTTCCCTTCACAAAATCCCCATTCACGAAAGAACCATCTCCTGCACCGCTGGGCCCCCACCCAAACAACGAGGGTTTCGTTTCCTCCTTCCCAAGCAAAGCAATCCGTTGTCTTCTCCGCTCTCGTCAATCCGATTCTCTCTCTCAAAGTATTCGCCATCTAAGAGGTTCGATTTCCTCGTTCTACATCGTCTCGGTCTTGGTACAAAGTCAAGCTTTGGATTCCACAAACATTTGTTAAGTTGGATTTCATACTTCATCGAAATTGTTGGAATTATCTTGGCTTTTTCAATAGGTAAAATGGCTTCCTTCTGTCATAGATTGGTTTAAGCTAGAATTTTCAATTCCTGCTATTAATCTGCATCGATCATTAGATGATCACCGTTCGTTTTCATTTCTTTACGTGCGTGTGTATAAACGCATAGTTCATCATATTGGAACTATCTTGGTTGAGGATTATTGAAAAGATAGTGTAGAGACCAGAGTGTTCACAAACCTTAGGCTATCTTGAGTATTATTGAAAGGAAATTTGGAGGACTATCATTATTATTATTGCGTCGGAGATTTACAAACCCTTGTTAGGGTTTTGCTTCAAACTTGTTACAGCATTGATCACTTGAGGACGCCTGCAATAATTGAAATATGTAGAATGGTAGAGCTGGGAAATTCTAGTCCAGATGATTAGGATGTTTCACGGTGATAGTGTTTCACATTAGTAATTGAACATAAATTGCCAAGAAATGAGGGATAGCAAAGGCCAATGGGGATGCTTTTAGTATTGGTTATAATTAAAGCCTGGAAGATTTTTATATGTTACTTTTATTTATGTGGATTCTTAGAGAGGAGTAAGGAATTTGCTACTGAGATGCCAGCCAGTAAGGAAAATAAAGGGATTAGAAACCTCTTCAATGGACTAATTTCTGTCCTTGCACCGTACCCCACCAGTAGCAATGTAGATTGTTTGTCACATTTTCGATATATTGCTTGTGGTTTTGTAGTTTTTGGCTAGTTGTAATCAGAAAGGTTTGGTAGCTTAATTTGATGGTGTGGCCTTGCATCTTTCTGTTTATTATTAGACACTTATTTTCATTGGAACTAACACATTGCGTGTGTAGTTCTTTAGCAAGCAGAGTTCGGCAGATCATCATACAATGGAAGGTTCCAGTTCCAGTTCGAGTGATAGTGGTGGTGCAAGTTCAGAATCAATGGTGGAGTTGAATATAAAGACTCTGGATTCACAGACCTATAGCTTTCATGTCGATAAAAATGTAATTTAGTCAGTCATCTTCATTTTTTCCTGTTTGTTTTTTCCAAATCATTTACAGAAATCTGCAGTTCATTTTTCTAAGACTGTAATAATGATGAAAGTATTTATTGATGATTGCCGCATTCAAATTGTCTTTTTGTTCGTGGATATCTGATTTTATTAAGAGCACCTGTAATACGAAATGGTAATATACATTTTGGTGTTGCTGTCAATAATTTTGTACTTATGATTTTCTCTTGATATTGAACAATTTCAGATGCCAGTATCACTGTTCAAGGAGAAAATAGCTAGTGAAATTGGGTTGCCAGTTGGGCAGCAGCGTCTCATTTTTAGGGGAAAAGTCTTGAAGGATGATCACCTGCTTTCTGCATATCGTATCCTACCATGTCTATGATAATGTATTTCTTCAGCCATATTAGAGGATCTTGGATTGTTCTCTTCATAAAAAGAAGGATTTTTAGGTTATAGCACTAGACTTGTTTAATAGTACTCCAGTTTTTTGTTCTTGGGTGACATGCTTTTTTGCCGCTTAATTGGCTTCAGAAGCAATATGTGGTGTTGCTGCTGTACTTTGGCAGTGCTATTTCGGAATTTCAAGGAATATGCATATGTGCTGGCTGGTTTCATGGTTAACTCTGCAGCCATTCGGATTGTGGTCATAAGATAAAAACTTCCCAGCTTTTATTTCCTTCTCTCTTCCAATTTTTACCGAAGGGTATTTTGATTTCTGGTTACACTACTTTGGTGCCGCTCAACATTCTAAGAAAAGGAAGCTTTAGAGAAAGAAGGTAATTTCAAGGTCAAAAATCATGTGTTTACGTAAATAATTTTCCTACCAATATGGATCTTGTTTGATAGATCTCATTGAGATCTTTTATACGGTGCAAAAAAAATCGAATAATTATTTTCCATTTTCGTTATATTTGAGTTTGAAATTACCTTCTTTTTGAAAAAGAAGGTCTAGAAAGAAAGCGGAACGGGGTCTTTGTATTTGGATTCCGTGTTTTTTTTGGATGGGGTAATGTAGTTTGTGGAGTGGTGGTTCAGTTATGAAGGAAAGAGACTTTTGTCTATGGAATTCATGGGTGCTGGTTTGGTGGATCGTCGCTATTGTGTTAATTTGCTCGCCAAGGTTATTTTCTTCTATATATTGGTCAAGGGAGATTCTTTCCTGTCCGAGATAGCGTGTTGCAGTTTTGATGGATCATAATTTTCACTATCCATGCATCATCAATTAATACTATAAAGCCTTAACTAGGGATAGATGTTGAAAATGGGCATACATTGCACTTAGTTGTCAGGCAACCTTCTGAATCACAGCCTGCTTCTGGTACAAATTCTGGAGAGACAAGTGCAAATAGTGGTAATAGAGGTATTGATTCATTGGCTCATTTGCTTTTATCCCGTTGTCGGTTCTATTTTTAGTCTTAAGGGGAGATCTGGACTAAGAGCAATTTTCTATGCTATTTGGCAGGACCAGATGCTAATACTGCTGCCCCACGTAATCGCATTGGACAAATATCTCATAGTGTAGTACTTGGGACCCTTAATGTTGGGGACCAGGGGGAAGGCATTGTGCCAGATCTGACTCGGGTGTGTGCGCGGACCTTTTGGCCTTTATGTGACACATTGATTTAATCATGAATTGAGTGTATTTGTTTAGGCAGGTGTGTGATATTCCTTGGTGCTCGACTTTCAGGTTATTGGGGCGGTTCTGAATTCGATTGGACTTGGGAGCCAGAATGCAAGTAATGTTGTCGGGGGTGTGCAACCCACTATGCAGGTTGAATTTTACTTGTTTATCCTTCACTATACTGTTGGCTGTGACTGTTTGATTGATTTGATAGCTAAGTCATGTGTGACCTAACCTTGAGGAATTCACTTTTAAGTGCGTTGTTGATTGAGCATGTGGCCTTTGTAATGGTTTGAGGAAGATGGACCCGATGTGAATCTGTTCTATACGCTAGTTACCTGATTAAACTACTTGTTGTTTCCTGTGCAGTTCAACATTCCAGTTCAGGCTCCACAAGGGCAGGCAACAGAAGGAACACGAAATAACTCTGGTGCTCAAAGCCAAGCTGGAACTCAAAGCGAAGCTGGAACTCAAGCACAGCCTGGACAGGCATTACCCAGCCAATTCTTACCCCAGATTTTGCAAATGCCATTGGGGGCAGCAATAGCCGTTCCTTCTCTTAATGCGGTAGGTTAAATTCTGGATTTTCTGTTTTATTCTTACTGGACTTGCATTTAGTTGTTTCTTCTTCATGTATGTTTTGTCTTTTCTTCAGCCAATTCCAGATTCTTTGCACACGCTTTCTGAGTTCATGAACCGCATGGAGGTGGTACTGTCACAAAATGGTGATAATTTCGTAGTCCTAGTGTGTTTATTATGTTTTTGGAAGTTACTGCTGAATAATGTATGTGTGTTTGGTTGCGTATAGGGCATCTGCCAAATCAATCACCTTCCAACAGTGGAGATCGACCAACAACGGAACTGCCTACCACTGCACGCGGACTGTCAACACCTGAAGCATTGGCTGTTGTTCTACGGCATGCGCAGCGTCTGCTAAGCGGTCACACTGTTGCTGCACTATCGGTACGCACTGGGTCAGATAGCTGTGTTGTGGCTTTCTGTTATGTGCTGTTAATATTACCCTTTATGAGGTCCTTTATGGTTTCTCACCCCAAAGAACGTCTACTGTCATAGCATTTAGTTGACATGCATGTTCTCGTGCATGCTATGTATGGACTTATGTCTTTAATTCAGTATTGTCATGCTCTTTGTTTCTTACTAATTGAAACAGCTTTTATGTTACAGTTAGAATTAGAAAGTGTGTATAAGTGCATCTATATATGCTGTGTAAGGAAAATAATTTGTAGTTTATCTTGCTGGATAGATGTTTGAAACACACCTTAGACTCGTTTCTGCTGTAGATTTTTTAGTTACTAGTGCATGCCCGTGCCGACTCGAACGATTAGCACACGCAAATAAATGCTGGACTTGCGTGCAATAGTCATGATTTTGCATTTGGGATACCATGCTTCAATATAGAGCATGAATCTTAAACAGTCATGACTCTTGTTTACTATTATCATCATGAACACTCTCTGAGTTGCCTTCCTAATGCATGCATCTCTGTGCTATCACCGTCACTAACCACTACATCTTCATTTTCAAGATGCTATATCTAGACATCTTAATTAGACAAACAAAACGGTTCATCTTCATCATAACAAACAGTACTCATTACCCTCACTTAAGAATGAATTATATTGAACAAAAGATAACTCACCTACTTTACCTTACCGTAACTAATAAAAGTGATACAATGAACCATTAAGTTTTTAAAAAAAATCTTGGTCCTTTGATTATGCAGTCTTCATTATATTTCTTGGCTTCAAATACATACCTATATTCATCGCGTGTGCAATTTCAAGTTCAATATCCATTCACGTTCTTCCTGATTCTTACTCAAAAAGCGAACACATGTGGAATGCATGAACCAAATATTAAAAGGCAAATTTTCGTAGTCGTCCCTCTAGTTTTACGGTTGTCTCATTTTCGTCCCTCTAGTTTCAATTGTCTCAATTTCGTCCCTGTAGTTTGTTTTACGTTTCAAATTGGTAAATCATTAACACCGTTAATGAAACTTAACGGAAAAATATGATTAAAAAATTAAGTGCTCCAATTTTCAATCCGGTTGAATCAGTGCGAATATCTTTTTCTGATCATTTTATCTTAAATGGTCATAATGGATTTTTGGCTCTAAGGCCTTTCAATGAGCACCCTAAGAGAGCCCTGAAACTAAAAGGAGTCTTCGGATGCTCGTTGAAAGGTCTTAGAGCCAAAAATTCATTACGACCATCAAGGATAAAATGATCAAAAAAATAAGATTTTAGCACTGGTTCAACCGGATTGAAAATTTTAGCACTTAATTTTTTAATCATATTTTTTCGTTAAGTTTCATTAATGGTGTTAACGATGTTGCCAATTTGAAATGTAAAACAAACTACAGGGACGAAATTGAGACAATTGAAACTAGAGAGACGAAAATGAGACAACCGTAAAACTAGAGGGACGACTACGAAAATTTGCCCAATATTAAATAAGGAACAAAAGGTGTGAAAAGTTTAAATCCGTCTTCTATTGAAACTCGAGTGCAAATCTACAAAAATAAAGCCTTGTCAAAGCACCAATGTAGGTTGGCATGGCGAATAATATTATATATGTTCTTTGAGTAACCTACACAGAAAAAAAGACCAGTAATGAACACTTTTAGCATCTTAATCTAGTTAACTCTTCTCAAGACCATTAATTAGATTAAAGTACGAAAAGTACTGCAGAACAATAGTAATATAAAATGATAAAAAGAAAAGAAACTGAAAACAAAATATGTTTTTTTCGCTGAGGCTGAAACCAACATAAATTTTTTTCTCTGAACCACCCAATCAACATATATGGATTGGATTATGAGATCATATATTTACGGGAGTTCTCTATGCCTGAGAAGACAAAAAAGCATGTTAGACCCAAGTCGAGTGAATGGAAAGCAGTGAAAATATGAATTGGGTGAGAGATATGGGTTTACATGGTACCACTTCAATATCATCTTGACAACGTAGTCGATATGTTCATGGCTGACATTTGACGGATGGATTAATTACAAAACAGCAAAAATACATATTTGGGAAGTTCTCCTCAATTATAGTTGTGCACTGCCTCCAATCTGCTTGAAGGGAGTTTTTCGTGGAGAACTTTAAGGTACTATAGGATTTATAATAACAAGTAGGTAATTGAATTCAAATGATGGGATTAATTTATTGTGATGAATTAATTATTTGAAATTTGAAACTAAAAAGGAACGTGTTGGAATCAGAACAGATATCATAAATAACAATGGATTCTATCCATACAGGAAACATTACATTGTTTAAATTTAAAATAATCATGTAGCAATTTGATTCCTTTAAACCTCAAGTTTTTATTTCCATTAATAGCAAATTTGTTAAGATTTTTTAATGTGAGGCCTTCTCACTAAATGACCCCTTTCGCTTACCATATTGTTTCGATATATAGTATAGAATTGCACAAAACATGGAATGGGTCTGTTAAACGGAATATGGATCGTCTCAAATTGGAGAGAAACGCATAGATCTGTAGCTATCTTTGGGAATTCAAAACTGATACCCTTCAATCCATCATTAATTCCATTGGAGAGAATCAATCTTCACCATTGGAAATTAGCAACTCTCAATGTAGTCCAAAAAGTTTGCCGCATAGGACTCCCAACTACCAAAATTCATTAGGGAGAATCTGGGCCTAGGATTGAACGAAAGATTCTAACACAATTCAATCCTAGCCCTTCAACCTGCCATGGCGGATAGTTGTGAGAGGGACATTTTGCAAAACCGCTCTCTGTTGTTATAGAGATGTAGTTACTTGTGTCCATCAGAACTACATAGACCTCTATTCATCTCCGTTTCACCCTTCTCCAAGACCAAGTATAATATACGGAGGCTATGAAAGGCTTGCCAATCTGCTGTTTTTTTCACCGGCAGGGGTCTTCTCATGTGTTCTTTCAGGCGCGATCCGCTATGACCTGGATAGCCCCAGGCCCCAGTCCTTAGGATTGACATTATATGAACCTGCCTCTAAGGATCACATTTCACAATCCTATGTTCCAGGTCACGTCTCCATCATCCTACATGTTGGGATCTTGCCTATGAAGATCCCATCTCGTTGATATCAGCATATAGGTAACCTCTGAGTGACGTCAATGTCGCTCCATCCTCCCCAGATGACCCAACTCGACCAATCTTATGAAGAGAGGTTTTGACGAGGCATGTGACACCTGGAAGGCTTGACTGACATTGTATAGCTGGTATGAGACATAAGGGCATTAACCTAGAGCGTGGCATGCAGTGAGGGATCCTCTGACTTCCCTTGATATTTTTGGTTCAGAGGTCAGGCCAGATTCCTCCTGGTTGTTGGCCCAAAGGGTTGAGGTCACCTGTCTTCCGTGAGTGCCTCAGCTCCATTGCCACCCTCTCTCCAAGATTGACTCAGCTTCTCTTCTCCACCTCTCTGGTGATTTTTGGTTTGTCAGTGCACACATATGACTAGTTTCACCAGACATATATTGTGAAATTACACGTTAGGCGGTTTGTGCAACTGTGTCTCCTCATGCAAGCATGATATGGCATGTATCTTGTTAAAGCATCCAACTCAAAACTAATTGGCAATAAGTGGAGAGGCTGCCTAGGCTCATATACTAGTTTTGTAGGAGATAATTAACCAATGTGGGACAAACTCCAACATTCCCATGCATGTGCGACTCCCGACTCGCACGTGGAGAGGTAAACAAACGATCCACATGGATCACAATAACTAACGGTACACTAATGGCACAAACAGGGAGAACAAACTAACAATCAATAACGAAACACTGAGCCTTGCCCAAAATTCTCCCAAACTCTGGTTCTGATACCATGCTAAAGCATACAACTCAAAACCAATTGGAACCAATTGGCAATGAGTGGAGAGGCCACCCAGGCTCATATACTAATTTTGGAGGAGATAATTAACCACTGCGTGAACAAGTGGCCTTGACAGAACTCAATGGAGGAAAAAGATTCATGTAGCCGACCCCAAGTGATTGGGATATAAGGCTTGGTTTGGTTTGGTATAATTAACCACTGCAGGACAAACTCCAACATCTCTTAACAAAGGTAAACCGGAGCCTTTAAATGTGTGTTTCTCAGATATAATTCCTATCTAAGTGCAATTGACCTTGGGTTTCATTTATTTGTACTAAATAGTGGTCGATTTAGATAGTATTGAGTCAATACTAATTGAAATGCAACCAAGTTTGAAAGTTTGGAAGTACAAAGATGAATCCACAATCTCTCACATAGGCTTCAAGTATAGTAATGCACGAATATGACCGCTCCTTAGTTGAATAAACCTTGTATTGATGTCCACCTTTTAATCTGATGTTGTAATCCGCTGCAACTCTGTAGCACATTGCAGGGCGTCTGGAGCAGGAGGGTAGCTCTATGGATCCTACAGTTAGGGGTCAAATTCAGACAGAATCAATGCAAGTTGGGTCGGCAATGCAGCATTTAGGTTCTCTTCTGCTAGAGCTTGGGCGGACAATTTTGACTCTGCGCATGGGTCAATCTCCTGTAAGCTTTTGTTCCTTCTTTCTACTTGCTTTCAGGTTTTGAATCAATTTCACTTGTGACTGTTTGTATCTGTATTGCAGGCTGAGTCTTATGTTAATGCCGGTCCTGCAGTTTATATTTCTCCATCTGGGCCAAATCCTATAATGGTTCAGGTTAGTAATTTTATGCTTCCATTTTTCGTATTGGTAGCATTAAGCAGTGGGTTCTATTGAGCTGATATCATTTCGTGGTATTAAATCATGGTCCAGAGTACATTTCATTGAAGACTAAATTGGATTAGTTAGACTGAAGTTCGAGTCTGAAGTACCAAGAATGGTCCTAGTGACGAACCAAAAAAGTTTGTGTTTTATTTTAATGTGAGAGGAAGTAAGGTCAGGAAACATGGTGGTGGTGTTTTTTCTTTAAGAGTTGTCTATTAGATTATTCAAAAGAGTTTTGGTTGTTATGTAGTTGTTTTGAGTTTTTTTGTTGCTGGTCGAGAACTCACGGTTGTGAAACAAAGTGGCGTTGTTTATGTCTAAAGAGGGTTTGGGAAAGTTTTTGGTTTGACACAAGGTGGACGTGGTTATGAACAAAAAGTGGTGGTGTTTATATTAAAGTTTGGTCTGAACTAAAAATGTTGTGCGTCAGTGTGGTTTTTTTGGTTATGACGTGAAGTGGACTTAGTTTTTCGGAAGCGTGGTTCTGGTTATGACCCATGATGCTGCTGTTTCACCCAAGTTTGTCTTAGTTGCTAGTGAAATGGTGGTCCTGGTAGTTGTGACTCAATGTGGTATCTTAGGTATCATCTGAAGTGGTGGCTGTTAGGCACCTGACGTTAGTTATGACTTAATGCAGTGTTAAACTGTTAATTATGCAGTCTTGGACATGCCTCAAAGTGCTGGCGTCATGACTTTGTGTGGTGTATTTTAGGAAGTGGTAATGGTTATGTCTACTTATGAATTAGTTACGCCTCAGTGTGATGCATTTGTATCTTTGCAGCCATTTCCTCTTCAAACCAACTCTCTGTTTGGTGGTTCTCCGGTTGGTTTATCAAATCCTGGGGCTTTTGGACCTGTTGGTATTGGAGCCGTTCCAAGACATGTAAACATCCACATACACACTGGTAAGGATGTTGTAATTTTACTAGTTTTACACCTGCCATGTGTGTTCTTATTTGACTAGACATGATTACATCCTCGCTTGCAACTATTTTTTCAGCTGTCGGTCCTAGGGCACCTAATACAGAAGGAGTGCAGGGAGAACGTGTAAATCGAACTGGTTCTGGTGATTCCGGCCAAACACGGGCTCCATCCATGAGAAATGTTACTGCAACTGCTGTCCCAACTCGACCCACTGTGACAGGTTCCAGTACTCCTCAAACTGCTGCTTCTGTTCCACAGCCGTCAAACGATTTGGTTCCGCTATCTACACTTGTAGCCGAAGTCAATTCACGAATTAGGAACTTTGTTGATGACATGCGGAGTGAAAACCAGGCTCCGTCAGGTGGGGGGAAAAAATAAAATGCCTGAGGTCACACTAGTATAACAGTCGGGTGGTTTACTGAACTGCCTTTTGACATCATGTAGGTCAAGCGGGGAGTTCAAGCAATCAGAATCCACCAGTTGTATCTGGCGGTGGGAATGATGAAGGGAACAATCAGCTTATAAATGCTGTTGACAAAGGAGCTGGCGAGGCAAGGGAAGGTCAGAAGGTACATTTCTTTATCAACACTGTTTTCATTTGGCTAACTTATACCAGTTGTTAACTAGAAACTGGAAATCTGGAATTGATTACCAGGCACATCTAGAAAGCAGCCATACGAGCAATGAACAGGGCACAGAGAATGGTGTGAAACACAAAGATTTGCCTGCTAGCAGCTCAGCCGGAGGCTCTAGTAGCTGTTCTAATACAGAAACTACATTGAAGTCGGTGGATGGCTCAGAATGTGCTCCAAGATCTGCTCAGGGGAACAGTAATCTAGATGGTACCACAGCTGTTCCACTTGGATTAGGGCTTGGAGCTTTGCAACCTAAGGTTTGCTGATTGTTGCGGCTGTCGCCTATTATAAATTCTTATTTAAGTACAAAAAGTATCCAGTTGAGATTTTGCCTTAGGCCTTGTGGAGGTAAGTGGCCATGCTTATAAGATCAGAGCCTTCTCCTTAACGGCCACTCTCTTTTCTCTAGAGCTACCTCAAATCTCTCACTCTCCAGTTTTGATGGCCCTATGCTACCATGCTAGTACGCTTTTCGTTGATTTTTTTTTTTCCGCCTATGAACTTTCCTGCTACTTGTTTATGGTTCAAGAAAAAAGAAAATAATAGTACGCCAGAGAAAATTTCAAGAATTTTTACTTAATTCAATGATGCATTAAGTCTTAATGAAATGCTTGCCTTCTTGTTCCTTGGAGGGCTCACTCTCTGCCCACATTACTTTTCTGATAAGTGAATAATTATATGAGAAACAAGGCATTCAGGGAATGCTGGCCGTACACAAAAAGGAGGCCTCATACACAAAAGGCCCTATGCACCACCACTATTTGACAAGAAAAGCTCAAACCAATGTAAAAATTGATCAATAGAGGGATTACTTTCTCCCTTGTCCCAACTATAACAAACTGCAAATCTCAAAACTTTTGATTCTAAATAAAGGCTTCTCATCCCCTTCAAAGCATCTTGAATTTCTTTCACGCCATATAGTCCACCTCAAACAAAGAGGGATCATAGCCCAAACACGCTTCCTTTTCTTGCCCATTCTAGCCCCGTTCCAAGCAATTAGAAGTTCAATAACATTCCTCGACATAGCCCATTTTACCCCATACCAAGAAAACACCACAGACCATAGCTCCCATGCTACCGGGTAACCCTTTTACACATGCAACACCTATTAACAATGATTCTCCGCCTACATGTCAAATTATCGATAGTAAGGATCATGCCTTGAGCCGCGCACCAAGCCATGAAACTCACCCTCAACGGTGCTACTGTCATCCAAATCACTTGTCAAGGGAAGGAAGCATTCCCATTTCCACTTAACTCTCTGCCCTCAGCACATCAATCATCTGATTGGTTCTTTGGTGATTTTCCATGAGCATGATTTTCTTTGTCCATAATGAGCATGTGCAGTATGCCCACATTGTTCAGTAATGTGGCTCCTAAATATAAATCTTTGCTACTTGCTGCCATTCTTCATTCCATCTGACATTTGTCATGCACTCTGTAATTTGATTTATATCTTCATTCCCACAATTATTGCCCATTGTACTGGACTGAAATTGTTCAATACTTGCATCTCAGAGTCGAAGTAGGCAACCAAGATCAGTTGGCAGGGGTAGTGGTAGTACGACCTCTAGTGCTCCCAGTCAAAACCAACAACCAACTGTAGATGGACATCAGGCTTTGCAGTCTCTTGCCTCTCTTGCAAACCAGAGGAATATAAATTCCCCATCTCCAGGACAGCTACCTCCTGCCCTAGGGCAAATTATGGAAAGTCTCCAAATGGGAGGGCAAGGAGCTGAATCAGCTGATGGCAATTTTGATGCCGCAAGTGTTATGTCTCAGGTTCTTCATACTCCTGCTTTAAATGGTCTACTGGCAGGGGTTTCAGAACAGACTGGTATAGGTTCTCCTGATGCTTTGAAGAATATGTTACAACAGTTTACTCAGAACCCTGCTATGAGGAATACAGTAAATCAACTTGCTCAACAATTTGACAGCCAAGATCTTGGGAGCATGTTTTCGGGTCTCGGAAGAGGCCAAGGAGGAGGCATTGACTTGGCCAGTATGGTTCAACAGATGATGCCCATTGTCTCTCAAGCTCTTGGCGGCGGGCCCACAACCTCTCGACCAACATCTGTCTTCAGACCTGATCCCCAGTCTCAGTATGTTGAGAGAAGTACAGATAGAGATGAGAAAGCAACTGATCAAGAATCTCAGGTTTGTATATTAGATATTAAATTCATGAGCCCATGCACGAATTCCGGAGCTATATATAGTGTTCATGCATATCTGATGACAGAATAAACTTCCAACTGTCTTCCCTTTATGTGGCACTACATGTTGACCTTTACTTTAACTATATGCCTATATGTTATGCATCCAGTTCAGTTGATTTGTTTCCTGGAACAATCTTGTTGCCCTTTAGGTAAAATCCAATCTAACTACTAACTAGAGTAAAATCAGTTCTCCTTCTGGGACAGTCAGCAGTGTTCTAAAATAAGGTATTCCTCGTCGAGTACTCACTCCAAGGTGCCTGGCCGAGGGGACTAATCCCTACTCGGTGGGCATTACTCGCTGACTACTCGCTCCAAGGTGCCTGGCCGAGCGACTACCGAGTAGCAAGTTTTTGAACACTGACAGTCAGTTTGGCTAAATTTTGATGTGGTGAATGGATTGATGCTCTGGAATTAGTCACTGAGGGACAAAGGTCCTCCCTGGTTTGTCTTAAACTTTTCTTTCTGGCAGGACATGCAGTGTTGGATGTGTCAAATGCTTCAGATTTTGTGATTAATATGCATGGAATACCTGTATAGCCTGTGATCACCAGATATTGCAATTAACAGTTAATTTGTTCCTTCCTCTGCACCCTGTCAAAAGAAATTATGGTGCTTTCTATAGTGATAAGAGTTGGATGTGGCCCATGTGAGTGAAGGCATTGTCTCAGGAACTAATAAGAGCCTAGGATCCTTGCCTTCTCCGAGTCAATTTTTTGTACTAAGAGCTCATTTGTTAGCTGGTCTCTTTGGCTGGGCAGACTAAATGCCCAGACTAGCTAATCTGGTGTTTAGTAGGCACACACCCGTATTTAGTCCCTTTGCAGTCATACTACTAATGGACGGGTATAAACTGTCCCTAATATTTCCCCCCGCCACCTCCAAACTCGGGGATTAAAAGGAACTTTGAAGGGCAAGCAAGTTGTCACCCTTTTTCAACATCCACCCAATTTTATTCGCCATACAAACTAGCAACCAAACCAACGATAAATAATCGCCTTTCTACCATATCCTCTTGTTATGCCCCTTCTTAATGGATCTCCCAGAACTAGTTAACAAATGGGCTCTTATGGGGTAGTTGTTTCTCTTGGATTTGTAGTATATCTATGCTGGCTTGCTGAGGTGCTACCCAGTGCATTAATCCACTTGCCATCCAGACTAATAGAGATACAGTGCCAGACAAAGGAGGATGTAGGAAGATCTCGCTGGCAGTTTTGGACTATTGCTTTTTCTGACAAAATGCTCCTGTTAGTTTTCATTTATAATTTATAGTCAAGTAATGCATTTTGTTTTTCACTTTTCATTCCCTTTCTTGTTGATGCTGCCTTTTTGTTCTGATGTTAAACTGCTATTCATTGGAAACTGATTGAGCTGTTTTGTAAAAGTACGCATCCATGTGCACATACTTTATATGAGTGAATTGATGGTTGAATGATGACGAAAGAATTTCTTACCAATTTTTGTTGGGACCTGCTGCATCTGTCTAGATTGACCTCAAAGAAGTGGTTCAGAGAATTGAACACCAGAATCCTCCTGGTGAAATTTTCCGTTCTATGGCTGAAAGTGCTGCCAACTTGTTTGACAACAATAGTGGAGACGATCTTGTGAATGAACTGTGCTGCGATGAAGGTCTTGCCAGCGTAAGTATCTTATCTTGTGATGCTTTCATTTGTGCTACTTTTAAAGTGAAAACAAGTGTGTGAGTCCTAAATGAGTATCTGTCGTCTGTTGCATTGCAAAATTAACTCAGCCGGTTTTGGGGCACCTGCAGGAATTTATGGAGGTTCTTGGTCATGATCTTCTTCAACGACTTAAGAATGAAAAAGGCTCTGGGGAGAAGTCATGATTATATTGTATTCTCAAGGAAAGTTTCTGATTATTGTAATTGTTATGGATGGTGACGTCCTTGGTAATTATTGGCACCGTTGTCACTTTTGAGTTTGTTTTTCCCTATATTATTGCCTGCACAGATGTTGAATTGTGTTTTCAAGTATAGTTTATCTAACTTGTTTCAGTTAAGTCCTTCCTATTTATTGAAATGTATTGGGATATTACCATTCTGTAATTCTTGGTTAGTCCATAGGTTTGCTTCCAAACCTTAATTGTAGATCCCTTGAGTTGTGCCTTGTTTCTTATTTTTAGTTGGTAATCTTTTGTTAGTGTCACTATTGTGTAGCCTGGGAATGCAAGGCCCGCTTTTCATGCTGGATTGGCTGTCGAACGCGGCTGTTTAATCAGGAATTGAGAATGATTGCGTGGGTTTAGGTCTCTTCGCTAACCTTTCAAACCCTCATCAGCTCAGCTGTACCCATTATTTCCTATACCGGTAATCTGGTTCATTTTTTGCCGTTGGAACACGTGAAAATCTTGGGAGGAAAACGATTTTTATGCGATTTAGTGACTGGAAATGCATTAGAATACTGGGACAGGATAAACAGCCGAGGATTTGAGCTCCCTTGCTAATAACTGCAGTGGTCTAGAGTAGGGGATCGAACATCGATAGATGTAATTCCCCTGAACTCCGGTGATGTTTGCTGGTGAGTTTTGTTGTTTTTCCGACTACTGTTCCCAAAAGCTAATTGAGAAGCTACTATGGATCCGCTTGTGAAAGTGAAATGACTAGTGAGGCATTCCAGTTGAACATTTTCTAGCACTTTCACGGACTCTTGCGAGTACTCTCTACTGACATGCCCATTAAAGTTACAACTGATTTGGCTGAACTAGACCAGTATGAGAGGTTTTAGCTTCCAATCTCAACGGGTGAAATTTCATAATTATCAATTAACCCATTTGTTTTGTAGCCTTGAAGCATAGATCATCCATGAAAAAAAAATATATCATATCTATTGAATACCATAAAGACTTCATCGAACACTATTTGTCTTCAAAGAAATGAAGGGTTAACATATATGACTTGTTCAAATGAATAACGATGATGGGTTAGTTTTATTTTTTGCATACTGCATAAATCGTCATGAATATTTATTTCATAATGCAGGACTTGTAACTACATGAACTTTGTTTGTTGTAGTATTTTTTTTTTTGTTTTTTTTTGTTGTTTTTCTGTATTTTCGGACCAATGAAGTTCCGGTCCTTTGTATTTTGATTTTATATATAAATCGAGTTTATTTCTGGTAAAAAAAAAAACACTCCAACTCCAAGTATTTGTGTGAAATAGTGAGGGTGAAACCTTGAAAACTCTTCAGGGAAAAAGAATTGATGATGGATCAATGATAATTGGGATCATGGTACATGATTTTCGCAATTTTTATATATTTCCAACTTCGTAGTGAAAAGTTATTTTTGCTATTTTACCTGTCAAATTATTTTTATTTCTTTGAAGTTAACTAGTCTCCTGCTGAATTTCAATGTTTAAAAGATTATGAATTTCACCTGCCCCTAAACCTTTTTTTTAGGACATGCTACCTCGCATCCGCCGAAGAATATTCCAGCTATGCTCCATCACACCACACCTCTATTTGTAATTGTAGGGATTCCAGCGCATTTATATCGGACCAAAGCCAAGGGAACTGTTCCAGTATATTTAGCCCTAATGAGAAACTACGCCTGGGATTTCCACCACTCAAACCAACTCCTCATTGGTCCTGCCTAAGTTACATTACGCATGTGTGGTAGCACGAAAGTATCTTCGAATCACATTTCGAAAGACTCAAACAATTAAAATTTACGAGAGCGAGAATTGAAAGAGCAGGTGGAGTGCGATGATTGAGACAGAGCGCTTAACATTAAGGGCCTGCTTGGATAGGGTATTGTGAAAGGGTATTGTGGTATACCCCCTTTTAGTCCGTGGGCCCAGCCGTAAGACCCCGTTTGGCAAGTAAAGGTCCGGATTAGCTAATACCCTCTAATACCCCCGGAGGGGGTATTATTTATGGGGAGGTTGTGGGGTGTTATTAGATAACACCCCCGGATAACACCCCCTCTCTCTTTCATTTCAACTACAAAACAACTTTATCCCCCTATTTTATCCCACATCCAAACCAAGTACTATTTAATACCCCCTCCATAAACATCACATCAATGTGGGCCATCCCTTATTAACCAATACCCCCTATTATCCAATCCCCCTTATTACATAACACCTCCAAACCTAATCCTGCATCCAAACGAGATTATGTGAGTAAAAGGTCCTGCCCCATTGCGATGATTGTATCACCGAAGCCCAAAACCCCCGGCCGGCCCTCAGGCCCTCTTTACTGAAAACGAATTTCGTTTCATAAAGCTCCCGCGAAAAGGGCCTCTCGATAGGCGCGCTTTGTGGTGATTCAGAGCGTTTGATAGTAGTAAAATGGAAGAAGAAGTCGGGGTGGTTAAGCCGAAGAACGGCGGCGGCCGACTCTGCTCCCTATGCAACCAACGAAGGCCCGCCCTCAAGAGACCCAAAACCCTAGAACAGGTACCTCAATACTTTTTTCGCCTTCCTTTCCTCAAATTCTACTCTTATTTATTTTATACAGTGCATGCGAATTTATGTAATTTTTGCGTGCCAAGATTTGCAAGGAGTGTTTCTACACTGTGTTCGAGGAGGAGATCCACAGGGTGATCGTTGATAACCAGCTGTTCAAGCCTGGGGAACGTATTGCTATTGGCGCTTCTGGTGGGAAAGGTAATTTTGATTTTTGCTTCTGTTTTGTGGATGTAGTCATGTGCGATTTTGTTGGATTTTGATTGGCGGAGACTACTGAGGGTTGCAGCTTATTGGTCGGCTTATGGTTTCTTGCCATATACTACTTGTTGCTTTGGTTTAGTTACAGAAGAATTTCTAACGAATTGCTGGTGTACTTGAATCTTGTAGATGAAGCACTGCAATTTAGATACTGAAATAGTTCATTAGCATCTATCTATCTATCAGCACTCTATACAAATTTGTTGAGCCTCCAGAACCCTTCAATTGTGTAATCCTAAATTTCTAGAATTTTCTTCTTCTTCTTTTTGAAATTGAAAAAAAGAGAAACGTGGTGGAGGGGGTGTGGATTTAGAGAGAGAACGTGGGAGGGGAGGGGAATTTTGAGGGAGAGATTCATGGAAAGTGGGGAGTGGGAAGTGGGTTTTATTGAATAGTGAAGATAAATGAAAATTACACTTTCTAATTTTTCGTTTGTTTTCTTTGTTTATAATTTTCAATTCATTTGAGCTTCAAATTTTAAGTGCTGCAGAGATGCATGTATATGGTCGTTAGGGTCGCACTGCAGGGCAGCAGAGATATTGCACCCTAGAGTCTAGAATAAAAGAAGTGGCCGACATTTGTACCTTATTCCCGTTCAAACTTGATTATGTGTCTTCTTTCTCCATCTCAATTTGCTTTTTGTCCCCCTTTTCTTTGATGGATGCTTTTTTAGTCAGCTCTGTCTGCCTGAGAACATGTATTTTGATTCATGAACATGATTTTTTTTCGTCCTCATATTCTTCTTCCTTTGTGCTGTACAGATTCCACAGTTCTTGCTTATGTGATGTCAGAGCTGAATCGTCGTCACAATTACGGCCTTGATCTTTTTCTCTTGTCAGTTGATGAAGGCATCACGGGGTATAGGGATGATTCTTTAGAAACTGTCAAGAGAAATGAAATCCAGGTAGGTGAACTTGGCCAAATGTCAATGAGTTTTGACGTTTGAATTCATATTTTCGTGAATCTAGTGCAGTTTTCCATTTTGATCATTTTATTGAGTTGGCACCCTTGCCTTGCCCCTTATATTTTGGATACTGATCATCTTATCAATCTTTAAGAGGGAAGCCGTTTCATGCTACCGAACTCCGTTGCATTGAAAGTCAACCGCTATTATTCTCCATTTTTCGTTTTTTAAATTTGTGTTTGTATTAAATTTTAATTAGTCAGTGATCTAATTCGAACATGATAAAAAAAAGTGAGCTAATTCGAAGAGTTGGCAAACATAAGGTCAAGTGGTAGAGTAGTTCAGGTAGTTCATGACGTGATGTGCCTTTAATTCTTGGAAAAGTGATAATAAGATTGTACGATTTCTAGCAGTCTTGCAATATGAGCTGATCTTATTTAAGACACTCACTCACATTGCCACCCACTTGGCGTAGGTGTGATTTTGCTGGAATAATAGTCTCAATGCACAAGTGGGACTTAAGTTCACAATTTATATGAAGTCCTTTATGTGTTTTGATTTATCAGAGCAGCTCTAGAGCAACTCCGCATGTGCCGTGTTTAGTCTTATTTTGTTTTTACAACCGGTCCCAAGCTTGGATAAAAGAGGAGGTGTGTGTATTTGGTAGCTGACAATCAGCATGTAAAAGCCCTGTTAGATCTTTATTACATTAATCCTAATATTTTCCCATATCACAACCATGTCGGATCCACGTCAGAGCAGCTCTAATGGGGACATTTTTGCTTATTTGTAATTGGTGCGTTAAGTTCTTCCCTTGCAGAAAAATACTTGTACTTTTTGCTCCTCTAGTCTTTCCTAGTATATTGTAGGCGGGATACAAATCGTAAATTGAGTTCATTATAATATATAGGATCTATTCTATCTTTTTTAAAATGCCTGCTTTCTGTTCGAAGCTCTTTGTTTTTCTGGCTAATAATATTTCTCTTAGTCTGCTGTGTTCCTAATTAACGACTTCTGTACTTACATGTTTTTTTAGTATGGACTGCCGCTAAAAGTGGTGTCTTACAAGGACCTGTATGGTTGGACAATGGATGAGATAGTGAAGATTATTGGTTTGAAAAACAACTGCACATTTTGTGGTGTGTTTCGTCGCCAGGTAAAGTAGTATGCTCTTTCAAATTGACAAGTTCAATCTTTTATTCACTTTATGTATGACTAATATGTTCAGGGCTTGTAAATGAACATTACCGAGCAGGCCCAGTTTCTTATTCCTGTTATGAAGAGATTGAAAAAGATGTGGGGCCTTTAAATTATGTGTGACAAGGCCCAACAGTTTTTAGTTTGATAAATTCTGAAATCAAATTTTTTTGCTAATTTTCACGTACAATCCTAATGGTAGATTTGATGTTTTTTTAATGTCATATCAACACATTCATACTATGATTGGTAACATAATTTTTATTAATGCAAACCTGTAGAATTATATAATTAGATGCCACGGTTTTTATGAAATGTCTTCAGATTATGTGCTTGTGTTCATCTGCGATCTAGTTTGGGCCCTGGTTCCCCAACTGCCTGGCAACGTTGGAAACTTACATTTTTTAAAGTTTGTATTGAATTTTACTGAGATTATGGAATGGTTTACCCACTAGGCCCTTGATCGTGGTGCTGCATTACTGAAAGTAGACAAGCTAGTTACTGGGCATAATGCAGATGATATTGCTGAAACAGTTCTTTTAAACATATTACGAGGTGATATTGCTAGGTAATTATCATCCAAGTTTGTTCTGTTTTCTTCCATCTTTTTATTTGGTGAATCAAAGTGGTGCTATGTTGTAGGTTGAGTCGATGCACCTCGATAACCACTGGCGAAGAAGGACCAATACCAAGATGCAAGCCATTCAAGTACACCTATGAAAAGGAGATTGTTATATATCCTTGCCATGTGGTTGCTCATTTTTGCCAAAGGTGGCATTTGCACATTAATTCTTAATTTTCAACTTTTATGAATCCAATTAGTTGTCAAACCTTGACCAGCTGTTCACGTATGCTTATTTCAAGAGGCTGGACTACTTCTCAACTGAATGTAATTCTTCAAACCTGTTTCCTTTTAAGCTATTGGTTCTATGATCAGGTCTACTGATTAGGTGTATGCTAGGTGGGGTTTTCTTTCTCTTACGACATGAGTTTTGGTAATTTGTTCTCGTCCAAACACTACACTAATGAATCTGGAGGTTGATGAATGCCTTTTAACTTTGGACACTATTGTTGCTCCCAACTTGGAACCTTTTCATTTCTGCTTCTCTCCATATTCATTTGACAAGACCTTTTGCTGCCTTTCTTAGATGAAATACCTGAACTGAGTTTCTCAACAAGCGTTACATCTTAGGGGTTTGTTTATAGAAGAATATAAACTTTAATGGTGTTCTTAATTAAGCTTATTTATCTATACCGTTATTCAAGTCATTTCACTTTTTAATTAAATGGTGTTTTCTGGAATCCGGCCATATTTCTGAAATTTAGTTTGGTTGAATGTAGGTTTTCTAGAATGCTGCATTTACTTAGTTTCATTGCCATGCTCTCCCTGTGAATGGAATTTATGAGATTAAACTCTACATGCAATATATCTATTGTCAAGTGTGGTCATACTTTTGGGGGCTTATTTCTTGGATTGTTTTTCTTTTTGCTTGAATATTTTTTCCGTTGGATGCCGTGATGTATGTTTTCTATCCACCTTTCCCTGTTGTAATGCTTTATTTAATGATTTTGTCTGGTTCTGAAATTACAGGCATTTATTCCCCGAATGCTTATCGTGGTTTTGCACGTGAGTTCATTAAAGATTTAGAGAGACTCAGGTCGTTATGTTGTTAATTGTTTTTTTCCCAGGAGCAAGCAGCATGTCTGTTTGGAAAGATGATGTTGTACATGTATTTTGGTTTAACGACTTGATGGTTCATAACTGCAGACCAAGAGCCATACTTGACATCATTAAATCGGGTGAGGATTTCAGGATCTCCACTTCTACAAAAATGCCGGAGCAGGGAACCTGTGAACGCTGTGGTTATATTTCTAGCCAGGTTAAGTATTTTTTACTTCAAATCCAAAACATCTCGAATTTTGGTTAATGCAAGATGTTGATTCTGGAGTCGCTTATCTCTTGGGTTTAGCATTTCAATTGTAGACTTGGTGGTTTGCCAACCTTTATGGGACCTTGTCCAGTTTAGTTAAATATGTTATTGTTGTCTTTCTGTAGCGAATAAGAGGTTAGAAGTTTGTAACTTGTTTTTGGACCAAGTGTCATAGCACAATTGCTACGTATCCATGACATGACATGAGCTATTGGCTTGAAGATCGCTTGTTTTTCTCTTGTTTTTGGACCAAGTTTCTACCTTTTGTTATTGAGTTTTGTGACAATTCCACCTATGTTCCCAGTCCAGTACCCTTTTATCCTCCGGTGAACGAGATTTAAGGACTGGCTACTCAATTTACCCTTCAATGTCTGTTTAGCCATGTATCACGTTTTTCTACCATGCTTTTCTTTTGATAAACTTCAAGATAATTGAGAAATTCCTTGAAACAGATTATTGAGCAATCACAATGGTTGACATATAGCGTTTATTCTCAATGATTCCAGGGGAAAGATTCTTCGTTGATGATGCACTTGCATATATGTCAATGGGAATGGGAATACTTACCCTATGTGTTCATATATGTGCAGAAATGGTGTAAAGCCTGTGTCTTGCTGGACGGATTGAACCGTGGTTTGCCTAAGCTGGGTATTGGCCGAAGTAGAGGTCCCAATGGTGATCGTCAAAGGGAAATGAAACAGAGTAATGGAACCAGAAATATTCAGAGCAAACAATGTGGAACATTAGACTTCTGAGGATGTCGTGTGGCAACTTCAACTTGGTTCCTCTTAAAATTGGGCTTTCATTTGTTGACTCTCAAGAGACGGGAGATTACGATTGTCAGGGACTTCAGAATTCTTGGGATTATTAGAATAATTTGTTGCTTGATCGCGCTTATGAGAACTGATTTGAGGTCATGTCATCCATAGTATGCAGTACTCGTTTCCAACAAAAGGTAGGAGGGACGTACGGAGGTAGAAGGTGCATCTCAGTGGTAAGACTCGAACTCTGGACATCAGTGACGGACGTAACTTATGCCTGGCGGGGGCATGTTCCCAACTCTTCGAATTTGTATTGTCCTCACGCGCCGAAATGTTCACGGTCCATGATGGTCACCGGTAGCCCTTTCTCAATTCCCTTCTTTTCTTTGTTGTTGTGATTTACTCTAGATTTGCCCCCTTTATATGGTTCACGTTTTGGGGACGGTCTGTGGATTGGTAATCAATTTGGGGATTAAATGCATCCACCGATTGCATTCAATGGGGCCAACAGGCAACATCCCAGCAAAGGGTTATGCCCTTTGCTTAATTTTTTTTTGTTCCCCACCAGCACAGCGTCGTATATGCATTTTGAAACAATCACGTTCGAAACGCGTTTGATTGAAAAAAAAAAAGAAGTTCGAAGCGTGTAGACCTTTTGGAAAGCGACTCAATTGGCTACGTTAGTGAGCATGTAGCGTTATTGTTACCAGAGTACGCCGTGATGGATCATGTGAGATCGAACCATGTAGTGTCGCCGAAAGGCTTTCCATAGTGCCGTTACTGCATTAGTGACATTTGCGTCAAATTTTTTTTTTTTTTTTTCTGGATTATTGATTTCTATTGAGGGGAGTAATCTGAAAAGAAAAGAATTATCAACCAAATTTTACCTACTTGTTAACAAGGACATAAATAATTCAAAAAGTTTGTCTGTTTTGGATTATTTTTGTCTTTCGTAAATTTTTTTACAGATTTTGATCCTGAATTTTTAATTTTTAGATTTCTCTTGTATATACGAATCAATAGTCCTAAAAAAAAAATAACACTTGGCTCAATTATTTAGCCGAAAACACCCGCAACAATCAATTGTGTACTCTTTCTAAGACGAGAAAGCCAGCCGACGCCATGCATATTCCTAGCATGTGCCTATCACCGTCTGTGGTTTTCAATACGACTAGGCCCCACGCACGTGAAAGGAATTACTACTACTGTCTATTTTCCCTCCACAAAACTCAACCAATTTTTATTCTTTTTTCTTAATTTTGCCGCCACTTCCAACCGCATATTTTCGTATTTTTTGTTGTCATGTGGTTATCCAACATACGTATTTGCTAAAGCGAGCATGAGAAAGTAAATAAACGTTTGTTCTCCGTGAGGTTCATAAGGTCGCATGTTCGAATCTCACAGAACTCAAACATTTCAAATCTTGGGAGAGAGTTTGTTCGGTCTTTAACTTCAGAGTTCCAAAATTAATCGAGGTGCGCGCAAGCTGACCCGAACATCCGTTTATTTAAAAATACAAGGTGTTGGATAATTAGAGACTGAATGAGTTCATATGGTGTCAATTGCGCGCGCAGCCATCTTACCCACTGAACTAGCAAATCTGGATAACTAACGATCCCAATCCCCATCCACGGTCGTAATCCGTCTTTAACAAACCTGCTGTCCTCATCGACCTTCCAATCTAGTACTAGTAGAAAACTTAGTTCCAATATATATGACATGTCCGAATTATTTCCGGGGTATTGCTAAGCGGCACAATGGTGGGGCAAGTTAATGGACATTAATCACCACACCAAACACTCGTGTTTTTAAAAAGGTTGAGGAAGTGTGACTGAATTAACCGTAATCACGTAACCGGCTGGGAGGAAGGAGAGTACGTGGGGCCGAAATCCTGTTTAACCGAGGGTGTATGGCGCCAAAACCCACTACACAGTACACACCACAAGCCCCCAACAACTACTAGCAAAACACAACACAACCATGTGGGTGCTGCATGGCCCAATTATTAGGCACTTTCCGGAGTACCACGTGGCATTGACATGTGATATTTTTCGTAAATAAAAAATCGTTACTAGACAATGTGAGTCGCTCTTTATTTCTCAACTTTTCATGTCTTTAACCCGATGATTTAAAAAAAAAAAAAACCCGATGATTTGTCGTTACGTACCAGCAACTACATAAGAGTAGTCCGGGAACACTAAATAATTACTCGTGCTGGCCGGTGATTCGGTGAAGGAGGCAAGTCCTGGTTCAAATGATATTTGCCTCCACCGACACTTCAATTTCTCCTCTCTCTCTCTTTTTTTTTTCCCGCTGTCCAGTTTCCCTCTCTTTTTTTCTTATCATCTCCAGTTTAACTTTTCTCTCTCGTTTTTTTCTCTCCTCTCTGTATTTATATAATAACCATATATCTATTTCGTTAAAAAAAAAAAGAAGAGGAGAGGCTACGTGCGGGATGCGGAGACTGTATTGTGCACTATTTGGATCATATGTCTCAGTAATCAATGATCCGGATTGAAATGAAACTTTTTCGATGAAGAATTAAAATTTGGACCGTCCATAACACTTTTGAACGATTGAAATCGCATAGTACCATACTGTGCACTGTTAGTGCACAACAAGCCCCCGGTTTGCGTGTATCTATCACGGCCTTGATTGACTCTTCACTCTCTCTCTCTCTCTCTCTAGAAGTGTAATGGTCTGTACCGCACTTTAAATTTGCCATCCCTCATCATTCACTTTCCTCCTACCTCCATTCACACTCCACACCACCTCTCTCTCTCTCTCTCTCTCTCTCCTCTTTTAAATCCTCCTCCCTTCCCCTCCACTTCTCCAAATTAATTAGTCACTTCCACTAACTAATCCTTTTGTGCGGCTGAGAAATGCCGCTAAATTTGGCGGCCGCCTTGTGCTGCATTTCGGTCATCACTCTCTCTGCCATTGTTGGCGCCGACGATCCCTACCGCTTCTTCGATTGGAATGTCACTTACGGCGACATTTATCCCCTCGGCGTTCGCCAACGTGTTAGTATCAATTATCTTTCATGAATTTTGCTATATTTAATTGGATGTATATATAATTTCATTTGATCTGATGAAGGATTTGATCTGTTTCCATTTTTGTTGTTGTTGCAGGGGATTCTGATTAACGGTCAATTCCCAGGCCCTGATATACACTCGGTCACAAACGATAACCTCATTATCAATGTGTTTAACAGCTTGGATGAGCCCTTTCTACTCTCCTGGTATGAACTTACAACACCCGATCCTTTCCTTATCTCTCTCTAAAACGGCTCTCGCACTAGTACAATTTAGGACTGCGCTGGTTCTGTAATATCCACTTACGCACGAGTTTTGGGTCTCCTTCACACCACGGGTGTTATTTTTGCAATCAGGTGAATGGAAATTAAGGAATAAGAAAGAAAAAACAGAGATTCGAATTGTTACAGTACACCGAGTAACAAAGTGTTGATCTCGGCCTTAGACTGGACCGAAAAGAGATTCGTCGAGGTGTACGTAAACTGGTCCGGATACTCTTACAGTTGAAGACAAAATAGACTGTTGAATCTCGATTACTTGCCGCAGGGTCTGAAGAAATTGGGTGGAATTGATGAGATCATTGGTGAATTTGTGGTACATAAGTTAGATCTAGCTAGCAATGCCTATTAGGTTCAAGTAATTAGCTCATAATCCAAATTCAGGTGTTTTAAGAGTGTTAAATGAGTAAAGCAGGGAGCATGTGCGTGGCTGTCCCATACTGAGGCTAGACTTGGACCATGATGGAGACGAGACATGCATCTACTAACGTGTAAACTAAGGAAAGTATTAACCCTATGATTAGTAGTAGGTGATTTTAGTGTTGCTTGAATGGGACTAATCGTTAATTAATGCAGGTGGCATTCTGTATAGGGATCATTGGTCTCCAATAATTTATTCGAATGTTTAGTTAATTGCGAACAAGCCAGAACATAATCTAACTCGTAAGCCATCCAATATGAAATGTGCTGGCCCTCATTTAAATGTCATCTATACCCTGATAAAGTAAGTACTCTCTCCGTCCCGTTTATTTATCCACTTTTTAACTTTGTTCTGTCCCAATTTATTTGTCTGTTTGACTTTTAAATGAATAAAATTCCCTTTTTGTCTTTACTTTTTTGAAATAAAGTAACTTTTCAAAAAAGGTGAAGGGTAAATAATGGAAAGTAAACTACTTTTAAGTGTAATCATTATGCTCCCTCAATAAGTTGAATTTTCTATATTAGACAAACAAATTGGGACGGAGAGAGTACTGCTTAAGCTCCCAAAGGTGTTCTTTCCAATTTGTAGTTAATGTTCGTAGTAGCTTATAAATTCAGAATTTCACTTGTGTCCTTGATGAATGGCGGGTTGTCTGTTTTTCAACTTCATGATTTGATGGCCGTAGACTAAAGGGTTATTTTGGTCTTGGCTTAAACTTAAACTGAGAATTTTATCTTTATTTGAATTTTTTCCACATTTGTTGGTTTAGCGCTAAATTTTTGTGGGTTATTGATTCGTCTCGTCGAGACGAATGAAAAAAGTAAATTTTTTTTACTTTTACCTAAGTATTTTGAGAAATAACCACTTTTTAATGCAAATAAATGCACCATAAGTAAAACAAATTAAATTGATTTGGGTAGTCCGGTCAGCTTACAAGTAAGATTGACTTAAAATGTTCTTTAATAAGTCAGTGTTTGGGTCAGTTCATAAGTAAGTTTAAGTTTGAAGCTATTTCGTAATATATCACAAATCACGCAGAGGTCAAATATTTCATACCTTGGGCCATTAGAAGGTTTGTCCGGTTGTGAATTTCAGGGCTTTAAAATTAGTCGAGGTGCGAATAAGCTAATCCAGACACCCGATTATTAAAAAAATCAAAAAATTAGCTGAACTTTGCTAACTGAAAATTGGAGAAAATACTCATGTTCGAAAATAGAACTTTAACCGCATGTCAACAAATTCTACTTCATGCTTAATTGATCCCAATAGTTTCGAATGTGCTCCAAAACATTCCTTTCAAAGTTGGCAGATTATTTTCCCAAAGACATTCATTTAATACTATTTTAGTTGGGCGGTGGGTCGTAATAACTAACACGTGATTTTTTAACAGTTGGCGGGCAATCTAGATTCTAGTGCCTCCCTCCTTCTCCGCGTGGTTTTGAGTTTTGCCTTTGAATCTGGACAAATGGCACGACAAAAGGCTGGAAAACTATTCCTTCATAATAGTACCAAACTTTAATGGTGGATTTCGGCGTTAAATTATCCCTCTAACAGAAAAACACCATTAATCCCCTTCGATTAATTGGCTTTTTTCTGCAGAATATTGATAGCAGGATCTACTGAAATATCCAGGTTTTTGCAGGTTTTCAATTCACGTGAAACTGTGGGATGTATTCTGTTTGGAATCTTTTTTTGTCTTCTTGGTCTTTGTTATTTTTTGTCATTATTTTGTGTTAGAAATTGGTACTCCATAGTAGCGAAAAAGTTCAATAGCACCTTTTCAGTTTTTTGCTAATCTATAAAGTATATTGGAGCAATTAAAAAGTTCAATGATACTTGATACATATCCACAAACATACAAACAGGTTTAAATGTATATCTAGGGCTAACAGTGTCCAAGTATTCAATTCTTTAGACCAATGATCGACTATTTCAAGGTTTAGACATGGTTATTATGTATACAACAAAGACTACTATATGATCTTCAAATACGTAGTATTTTTTTTGTTTGAGTAGTATGCGTCATAGAGCCCGTTAGCTTGTAAAGCTTTGTGCAGTAGCCCGTGTCTTAGATTTTGGTAGTTTTGGTTCATTATTGTTTATTATTGTACGATGTAATCCTCGCCTTCGAGCT
This sequence comes from Rhododendron molle, assembly GCA_025413875.1. Lineage (NCBI taxonomy): Eukaryota > Viridiplantae > Streptophyta > Magnoliopsida > Ericales > Ericaceae > Rhododendron > Rhododendron molle. The sequence goes on from CM046393.1 coordinate 4,260,677, forward strand.
TTGGAATGATATAAATTGCAGGTTGATAAAAAAAAATGAAAACAAAGACAACCCCACCAGACATTTTTTGTTTTATGTTTTTTTACTCTTGTTTTTGTTAGTAGGATGATTTTAGCAATAAATCAATAATGTAAAAATGTGACTCTTGAGATAGTAAAAAAAAAATTTTGGTAAGTGACTGTTGGGATAGTTAGTAGACTGTAAACTACCCTTTACATTTGATCTTCTTTATTTGGGTATACAGGAACGGGATTCAACAGAGGAGGAATTCATTTGAAGATGGAGTTTATGGAACAACATGCCCCATTCCTCCTGGGAAGAACTTCACATACATACTCCAAGTGAAGGACCAGATTGGAAGCTTTTACTATTTCCCTTCTCTTGCATTCCACAAAGCTGCCGGTGGTTTCGGAGGTATCAGGATCCTCAGTCGACCTAGAATTCCAGTCCCGTTCCCAGATCCCGCCGGCGACTACACCGTCTTGATTGGGGATTGGTACAAATCTAATCACACGGTATTACTTCGATCTCTTCTATACAGTCTCATCCATTTTCATCCACATGCTTTAGAATGCTTATTCAAGCTATTTCAATTCAACTCGTTTTGACTCATTGAAATATCTTTAACCAGTCAGTCTCAAATGAGGGAGTCTTCATTTTAGTTAAAATGCGGACCTCCTCATTTCTCCCATTTTCAGATTGAATTTTGATGATCCAAGCCGCTCAATGTGTTCAGAACGTGATTTTAAGTATATCCGCGAGAAAGCAGCAAAAAAAATATCGGGAAAAGCTTCATCCGAACAGTTTTTATTTGAACCGTTCGATAAAAAATAAACAAAAACTGCTCGGATGAAGCCCTTTCGAGTTCTTTTTTTGCTGATTTTTCGCAAGTACTCTTAAAATCACGTTCTGAACACATTGAGCGGCTTGGATCATCGAAATTTGATCGGGAATGGAAGGTCCGCATTTTATTAAAATAAGGTAGTCCTTACGGGGAAACGAACTGTATCTTTAACATCTACATGTTTCATAAACGAGTTTGGCTCCTCTCCAATCCTTGGAGGATTGGAGGATCCTCAAGTTCTAGTAATAAGGCGAAACAGGGCAACTATAAAATCTAACTGCTAAGATTATTAATGACCACATAATCCTTGTCATCCAGCAAAACACCGAATAATTTCACTTCCCCTTCATTATTCCAGACACCATTGATCACCGCCCCTTCGTCCCATTTCCGTCCAACCCTCCACTAGCCATCACCACTACCATCACCACTACTCCTTTCTTGCGTAGCCCAACTCTAGCCTTAATAATTGGGGGTCTTAAATCTTTAATCATCACGGTTAACAAAAACTAGTTAGCGGCTACGTTTTTCAGAGGCAAAATTGTGAATTACTCCCCTCGGCCCAAAATATTTGTTTGGTCTGTAAAATGAGATCTTAAAAACAATACACTTTTTTCAAGAAAAAATCCAATTTTTACAAAAATTTACTGTATAAAATGAAATCTTTTGATTTGTTCAAAAAGTTTGAATTTTTCTTCGAAAAAATGTATTATTTTTAAGTTATTTTGTGAACCGAACAAACATTTTTAGAATGAATGAAGTACCGATAAAGCAGTAGTTGAAATGGTCGATGCATAAAAAAAATTGCCAATGGCGGTGATTAGGGGAGAGAGAGAGAAAATGTGTGGGGTAAATAATTGGGGGAATTGCATTTCAGAGGTAAGAGGGGCAAAAAACTCCCTACTCATGGACCAGTTTTTCGGAATTCTCAAGTCATGAGAAGGAAAACAATAATTCCCAAGCCATGGTATTGAAGACAAAAATATCCTTCCCTCATGTCTTGAATCAGGCGCAACTTAGGTTCATACACGGGGCAACTTCTGGGGCAACTAAGGTTCATACACGGAGCAACTTAGGTTCATAAACGAGACAACTTCTGGGGCAACTTAGGTTCATATACGGGGCAACTTAGGTTCATACACGAGACAACTTCTGGGGCAACTTAGGTTCATAAACGGAGCAATTTAGGTTCATACACGGGCAACTTAGGTTCATACACGGAGCAACTAAGATTCATACACGGAGCAACTTAGGTTTATAAACGAAACAACATCTGGGACAGCTTAGGTTTATAAACGGGGCAACTTAGGTTTATACACGAGACAACTTCTGGGGCAACTTAGGTTCATAAACGGAGCAACTTAGGTTCATACACGGGACAACTTAGGTTCATACATAGGGCAACTAAGGTTCATACACGGAGCAACTTAAGTTAATAAACGAGACAACTTCTTGGGCAATTTAGGTTTATAAATGGGGCAACTTAGGTTCATACACGGGGCAACCTAAGTTCATACACAAGACAACTTCTGGGGTAACTTAGGTTCATAAACGGAGCAACTTAGGTTCATACACGGGGCAACTTAGGTTCATACACGAGACAACTTAGGGGGTAACTTAAATTCATACATAGGGCAACTTAGTGGGCAATTTAAGTTCATACACGGGATAATTTTTCAAACACCTCACAAGCATCCCCAACTTGCCCAAGCTTGGTACACACGGACAACAACCAACGTAGTTTACAAATAAACATCCAGATTTTTTATATTATCGAAAACCCAATTCACTCAAGGTGCAACATTACGTGACTGATGGAGCAATACTTAATATTTTTCAAAAAACCCATCTCCCACCACCGCTACTCAAATTCTACTGGGGGCAATATACCCTTTGAAGTTTTAAAAATCTCATTCGCAAACTCAGATTCAAGGGCAACTTCTGTGAAATAAGGAACAACATATTTTGATACAAGAAGCAACTTTTGTGAAATAAAAAGCAACATATTTTGATACAAGGAACAACTTCTGTGAAATAATATATTTTGATACAAGGAGCAACTAGAAAGAGAAATCCATGCATTTTCAGCAAAACACCATTACATCCCTACCAAACACCTTTCATCCGCCGTAGGCCATCTCCTCCGACCCACTTACGGTCTACACAGGGATCAAGAAACCACTTACGGTCTACGGAAATCATCAATTGAGAATGACCCAGATGCGAATAAGCACAAGGAAATCGATAACACTACGATCCAATCCCAAATCTTCATTTTGTGGGTGGGCTTTACAAGGCGTTATCTTACACAAACCTATCGGCAAACCCAAATAAAACCCAAATATTTGCCGACAAATAAAACTCAAATTAGTAGAGCAGCTGTGAAATCAAAACCCAGATCAAAAATTTTTCCAAACTGAACCCAAGTTGGTTCTAGATTTTCCCATCCCAAATCAAAATCCCCCATGGACAATTAAAACCAATGACGATTACTACTAAACCTACAAATTGAAACTCTCACACTAATTCCTAGCTACTAAACCCACAAATCAGCCAATATAAACCCACAAATAAGAACACAAATTCAAACAGATTTGGGTTTTTCTTTAGCCCAGCCAAAGCAAAACCCACTCCTCCACAAGAACCACCATTGCTCTGGTAGCTGTAGCGGTCGCCATCACAAAAGGACAGAACCGTCGTCGTTTTCCTCCAACCGAACCGACGCGCCGTGTCGCCGCAGCGAATCAACAGGGAGAGTGAACACGTGGGCAGGGTAATAGAGTTGGGTTTTGGGCCGATAAATTCGAACCGGGTCAAACGGAGCGAGACGGAAATTCCGGCTGCCACAGACGATGGTGGTGGTGCCTGAGTTCACTGGGTTTTGGGTTTGGGAGAAGTTTTTAGAGAGGGAAGGGGATTGATGGGGTGTGGTGCAGAGGTCATGGCGGCGCGGGCCGCGCGGCAGGGGAAAAGAAAAAAAGGAAGGTTATATTAGACATTTTACCTGGCACATTCCATGTTTTTTCAATTACTTTTCTCCCTTTCATACCAAGAGCAATTTTATGAAAACCCATTCATAAGTTTCGAAATATTTGCCCCAAGAGCCACTGTCCGGTAATTCCCCCTAAATAATTATGTGCCCTCATTCTCAAATCCTTTAGATAGGTTTTGTTCAAATTATAATGGGGGTAATGATGGCTCAAGTAAAACTGGGCTGCGATCGGCTAGATTTGGTAGTACTGCCAAAAGAAAAAGGTCCACTTTGAAAGTAGGTGGAAGGACGGACCTGTCGGCTGTCGCTACTCGCAAGTGTAGCACTGGACGTTAAAAGTAGCATTTGGCGGGGTTTAACCACTTTATGATTTCGTGATATGTTTGTGGTCCTTAAAAAAAAAAAAATTCAACTTTATGATTTCGGATATAAAAAAAACTTTTAATCGATTCATTCTCAACCCACTATAGCTACCCGATGAGGGTGCTAAGAGCCCACCTTTGGGTCTCACGAAAAGGATGGAGCCAAGAAACAAGTTGTGACAGTCGCTATCACAAGAATTTTTAAAAGTGTTATAATTATACATAAAATTAAAAAAATATATTTAAATTATATGTCCGCCACTACTCTATTTTTTTCATTACTTATTTTACGAGAAAGTCATTCATTCTCTAAGTTTTGTTTGCATATTATTTTGAATTTTATCTAAAGTCTATTAGTAATATTCATATCATCATTAATCTTTTCCTTTTGAGTACAAAAGTTCACCACCACTACGGTAAAATTCGGGCTTCTTCCCTGCCAAAAAAAATAATGATTCACGTTAATTTTAAAATAATTTTTGGATTAGCCTCGTGAAAAATCAGTGCAATGGAATAATGGCAAGGCTTAATTTATCAAAAGTGTTAAAAGGACGAAAGGGCCTTTTTTTCCTTTTGTATTTTGTGAAGAAAAAAAAACTCATTTAGTACTTTTTAGTTTTTTGCACTTTTGAGAAGGGAATTGATTTTACCACTTCTCTTTTTGTTAATATCACTCACATTCTCTCACAAAATAAATCATCTAATAAAGATATAAATGGAAGTGACATTAACAAAAAAAGGAGTGGAAAAATCACTCCCTTTTAAGAAACTATGCCTTCTAATGGGTCAATTTTTCATCCAGAATTATGAATCCTACAATTCTGAATAAAATATGGGTACATTGAATTAAACACTTACAGTTATCCGATTGGACTGATATTTTATGAGACCCCTGAAAAAAAAAACTTAAGACTAATGAATAGCTCAGATCACTTATATAAGACCTGAAAGTGGAGTTCACCATTGATGCACCCTTGGTCAGTACCCAAAAAATTAAAAATCAGAATAAAAAAACCAACTTTCTGATTATTCTTTTTTATTATTTGATATAGTAACAGTAAAAACTTTGTTTGTGTCGGCAGCTAATAGTTGTAGGACTTGATGATAGTCAAAGCCTTGGGAAATTCACAGCTGGATACTTGACCCCACTTTGTTAATCAATCCAAAAGAGGAATAAATTCGCAATGACTGCTTTTGTTGGTGGGTGGATTCCAGCAATAAAGAAGGGCGCCATAGGCCATATTTTGACACAATTTTAACGTGTGTCTTACAATTTGCACGTCATGCAGGATTTAATGTTAAGTCACATAATGCGCGTGCGCGTACATGAGTGCAAACATAAAAACATCATTTAATACCTCCCAAACAATTAAAATTTCTGAGTGCGAGAATTGAGAGCGCGAGCGCAGAGCAAAGATTGAGTGTGGGAGTGAAGGCTATTTGAAGGATTATGTGACTAAACTACTATGACATCCAGTTTCAAGTACTAAATAAAGACATCCAGTTTCAAGTACTAAATAAAGACGACAAAAGTGATTACTACAAAATTGCTGAACGAGGTTGTAAATTGTAGAGCATGAAACTATTTCACCAGTCCAGTTAAAATAATAAATACTTATAATGGAAGTGATTTTCCCAGTCGAACGACTAGATAATTGGCACCCTCTTGCCTCTTGGGCCATTGTTCGATAGATTTGGTGACTCTGTGGAACTTTCAAATACCTTTTGAAAGAATAGTTGGTATAAAAAAGTTTGTAGCAAAGTAGACTTTCACTAATGCTAGGATCAATGTTACCTTATAGATGCAGATCGCTTCATTACGAGAAATGGGTATGGGAATGTGATACACCAAAAGCCCTTGACTGTGGTAGGTTTCTATAGATTAAAATTTAAGATGGTACTTGTTCTATGAGGTAATCTTCCCGTAAATAATATATACTTTGCAGTATTGTTTGTCTTATGATTTGTCATGCTAAAGCTCCAAACCTTTCTTAGTGTCTTTCTTATATCTGTGGGTATACTGGTTAGTTGGTGTGCACCTCCAACCTCTCTAGTTGAGAAAAGAAAAAATTTGGAATCATTTTGAATCACTAAATTCACTGCATTTGGACGTAGATATATCACAATTCGGAAAGTGTGCTTCAAAACGTATTTGTGTATTTGCCAACATATTAGTGTTTTTTGGTAACATAGGCTACGACATTAAAATACTAAATTCTTACGTGATCCACCCACCTCGACACATGGCCCCATGCACTTGTTCCTGTTTTATTAAAGGTTGCATTTTGGACCAAATGACAGCAGCAAGATGTTGGACCAAATATATACAAATTAAATGGTAGTTGTACTAAATACCACTCTCATTGACTACATCCAGCGCTCCATGACCATGTAAATCCTACACTGATGGTAAATACCATTGCTTTTGCGTAGGATTTGAAGGCAATTCTGGATCGAGGCAAGAAGTTGCATTTTGCTGATGGAATACTTATTAATGGTCGCGGGCCTAATGGGGTCTCTTTCAATGTTGAACAAGGTGAATGAGCACCATCTTAATTTATCTTTCTGAAAATGGCACTTAGATTTTTTCTTATTTCTCTTTCAATTCGAAGAGGGGTTTGATAGTGGTTTGAATTGTGCTATTACAGGAAAAACATACAGGCTTAGAATATCTAACGTTGGACTGCAAAATTCGCTCAACTTCCGCATTCAGGGTCACAAGATGAAATTGGTGGAGGTGGAGGGAACACACACTCTCCAAACAACCTACTCCTCGTTAGACGTTCATCTCGGCCAATCATATTCCGTCCTTGTGACGGCTGATCAGCCCGCTCAGGACTACTACGTTGTTGTGTCCACCCGTTTTACTAATCCGGTCCTCACCACCACCGGCGTGCTTCGGTACAGCAACTCTGCTGGGCCGGTCTCTGGCCCACCTCCTGGCGGCCCCACTATTCAAGTTGATTGGTCATTAAACCAGGCACGTTCTATCAGGTACTTCTTGATTCACTCATCGTTTCACAAACCAAATAAGAACTTATTTTTTTGTTCAATAATAAGGTGTGTTCCACAAAAATAAGGAGCCCTGTTGCATTTCAGAATTTATATAGGTACCAATGGGCGCGGCCGTCGGTACGATTCCCTCTGCCGACGCCCATTCTCATAGCAACAGTCTTATTTCTTGTATACGGAAACTTCAAACTCAAAAATCATGTGTTTACGCAAATAATTTTTCTATCACTATGGATCTTGTTTGATAGATCTCATTGAGATCTTTAATACAGTGCAAAAAAAATTGAATTTTTTTGTTTCATTTACAATTATTTTTGAGTTTGAAAATGTGAAAGGAACTTTTTATTTTGGGAATTTTTTATTTGGGTTTTGTGGAATGACCCTTATTATTTTTGAATGAGAAGTTGCAAAATAAGTACTTATTTTTCAAGAAGGTTTCCAGAACGAACCTGACTTTTGTTTGGGTTTGAACTGTCTCCAACTCTTCAAAATAGATTAGGCCATGCAGTTTGGTCAAGTGAACCGATCATGAGTCCACCTCGATGATCAAGTATGTTCATTGTGTTCATTTTGGCATGGTAATTGGAGAAAAAAAATTTTGTTCTTGGTTTCCAGAAGTGCCCAACGTATTCTCAAGATTTGGAGCAATACATGTTCAATTCATTACAACAAACATGATACCATGTCAATCTAAACCTTTTTGTGAATGATCAATGTACAAACTAACACAGAGAGACTTAGAACATGAACAAATATCATTGAAATGGACCCTGTGGTGGGCCCACAAGACTAGAATGGATGCATCGTGTTCTTTTAGGAATGGATTATTTATGCTATGTTGGTTTTATAATGACATTTTATTTTACTCTAAGTCACACTCTGTTCTTTAGGACTAATCTGACAGCAAGTGGACCGAGGCCAAATCCACAAGGTTCATATCACTATGGTATGATAAACACCACAAAAACAATAAGGCTTTCAAGCTCTGCGGGTCTTATAAATGGCAAGCAAAGATACGCAGTAAACAGCGTGTCCTTTGTGCCAGCAGATACCCCTCTGAAGCTTGCCGATTACTTCCAAATTGGAGGAGTTTTTCGTGTTGGGAGTATCTCTGATAACCCTACCGGTGGAGGAATGTACCTTGATACTGCTGTTTTGGGTGCCGACTACAGAGCTTTTGTCGAAATTGTGTTTGAAAATACAGAGAACATCATTCAAAGTTGGCATCTCAATGGGTACTCTTTCTTTGTAGTGGGGTAAGCACAGAATCTGCACATGCAGTTTATTTACATTTATTGTGGCTGCAAAAAAACTGAAAATAGTTTATCTTGGAATCTCGAAATGCAGAATGGATGGAGGGTTGTGGTCGTCCGCTAGTAGGAATCAATATAATCTCCGTGATGGAGTCGCACGCTGCACCGTTCAGGTGAGATACGAAAAAGTCCAATCCTCTTAGTTTAGATGCTTAACTGAAGGAGTAATGCCATCCAAGTAGTGATGAATCTTAAGTTAAATCAATCAATATTGATTGTAGCTATCAAAAGTTCACAACTCCGTCGCATCATTTTGTTCTAGGACTACTTATGTAAAATTTTGTACTATCACGTTGCATAGCGATTTACATGAGAAATAAATGCAGGTGTACCCAAGTTCATGGACTGCTATCTATGTTCCACTCGACAATGTGGGTATGTGGAATTTGAGATCGGAGTTTTGGGCGCGACAGTATCTTGGGCAGCAGCTCTATCTCCGTGTATTTACGGCATCAACGTCTCTAAGAGACGAATACCCCATTCCGAAAAATGCACTTCTCTGCGGCAGGGCCAGCGGCCGCCATACGCGGCCCCTATGAAACCCCCTATGTGATGATCCATTAGCTAGGCTACGGAGAGCTTGTCCGCCTAATGTGGGGCATTGAGACCACGGTTTTTGTTTGTTTGCTTGTTTGTTTGAACTATTATTCTTAGGTGCTGTATGATGCACTGGTGCAATATGAGGAACATGTATCACTAGATCAATGTAAATGACCTTAACTCGAGGTCATATTCTTTCAGTTCTAATTGAATACTTACTATTGTATTACGTACTCTTGTGTTATTTAAGTTCCCTGCTAAAGAAGAAATATTGAACCTGCTGAATAGGAAATGGTTTTCAACACAGTCGTTTGTTTTATTACGTTCCGTTTGTTTGGGCATAAGATATTTTTCTAAAAAATATTTTACTTATTTTTTTGGTGTTTGTTTGGACGCATATTTTATTTATTTTTTGGTGTTTGATGTGTAAAAGACAAGAAAATATTTTACTCACCATATATGCAAATATTTTCTTTGGCTTTGTTGCTCGATTAATAATTATGTTACTTTGGTGAACTCCCCCACAGCCTCAATCTCAAGTTCCGTTCCGCTAAGAGATATAAGTATTTATTTAAAATATTTTTGAATTAATGTAATGTGAGAGAATGATATGTCTCGTAAAGCGAAAAATAAGTACTTAAAAAATAAGAACCTTAGCAGAACGGGACATTCACCTATGACCTAACCTTGTGCTTTCTCATCAAAGACGATGAAATTTTGTATGTAATATGTACGTACATACACGCATGTATATATGTGTTGAGAGAGAGAGAGAGTCGAGCTATAATTTAAAATATATTTCTTTTTGAATTAATTTGAACCAAAACTCTGACTTATAGGGTTTATTCCAGAAAACTTTTCGCGTGGAACAAATTATCAATCAAATACTGAAAAATAAAAACAAAATTTTTATTTTTTCAAAATTATTTTACGTGGAAATTTTTTTTACGTCCGAAAATATTTTACTTTGAAACAAACGGAACCTCAATGTCTACGCCAATTGATGATAGTAGTAAAACAAAAATAAAATGCTTGAAAATAAAACGTGATGGTGCCCAAACGAAACCTTTAGGCTTTGAAGAAAAGAAAGGAAAAAAAAAAAAGAAAATGGACGGAAAATAGAAGGAAAAATTAACTATTCACTAAATTTAAAATTTTTATTTTCTGCCCTTTTTCTTTTTCAACCAAACAATAAAATGATTTTTTTTTAACATATTTCTTTTTTTTTTTCTTAAGTTACAAATGGAGCCTGAAAAATTTTCCCTAATTATTGAATTCCTGAGAGAAAAATGAGAGGGAAAATGTACTGTTCATTACCCTTAAAATCTTTATTTTCTTTACACTTTCTCTTCCAACCAAACAATAGAAAGAAAATTTTTTTTATTTTTCTTTCCTTTCCTTTCCTTTCCTTTCCTTTCCAGGGTTCCAAACATACCCTTAATTATTGAATTCCTGAGTCTCTCTCACGTCTTTCCCTGTCTCGAGAGGTGAGAGCCGCGGGATAAGAGTTGCAGACTTGCACGCACATCGACGACGACGACCTGCGTATTTAATGAATTGAAGCAGCGGCCCACAAAGGTGAATTACTAGCATCCTCTTCATCATCTTCTTGTCTTGGAATAATCTCTCTCTTCCATTTTCTCTTTTCACATAACGATAACAATCTCTCTTCCATTTCTTCTCAATTGTTATACTCCAGTGGAGTGTCAGACTATCAGTTGCCTGTTTTTCTCGCAGATCTTGGAACAGATTTCATGGCCGACGACGCTAGTTCAGTCATCGACCCTCAGCTTATCCTCTCTCACAACTTCCCCGAGGTACTCCTTAACGCAATCACTTGAAAATTCATAATTTCAGTTATCTACTGTTGTCGGGATTGGTGTTAACAGTGCCCATTTGTTTCACTAGCTACGATTTTACTTAGTAATTGTGATTTGCAATCTCATTTTCACATGTGAGACGGTTACCCTTTTGTAAGGTGAAAAACTCTTAATTGCTCTTCTTCTTCTTTTTTTTTCCCCCCAATCGGCAAAGAAAAAATTCATTAATCATAAAGATCAAAAGATGAAATTATTACAATACTATAGGAAAAGAAATGCATTGAGAAGGCTTGGAAGAGTGGCATGCGACTCTCCTAGTGCTGCTACTCGCAAAAACCCCTAATTGTTCAAATGAATTGATCCTCATGACCCGTGCTGCTTATGGAGCACTCCCAACACATGATGCAACATGTGTGATAAAATGTAAAGCATGGATCAGGCTCTCATATCTATCGATAATATACATCAGCGGATATATAGTGTTATAGTGCCTTGAAAGAGGGAATTGCTTCAGACTCGAAATCTCTTATTCTGTTATGCTGATATTACTAGCCTAATGATTCCCTATTAGAAGTAGAGAGAAAAAGGCTCGACCTTTCTTTCTTCTAGGAATTTCGTCTTGTCTCTTCCCATTAAGTGATTGCAATCCCCTTGGCACATCGGGTGCTAAGCAAAGTACTACGGGTTATGGGGGTGTTTCTCAAACCATCAGATTTTACACAAGCTGATATTTGGAAATCAGGATTCAGAAGCACAAAATATTATGATAATAAGATCAACTTTTAAGCAGCTTAAAGCTATTTTTGCCCTAAAAGCATAAGCAAAAGTTGTGGCAAAGATACTGAACCTGCTTTTGAGGTTCTAGAATCTAAAATCACCTGCAAGCTATTGGCAACAATTCCTTGATATCTTTACGGAATCAAATGGATTGTGTGCATAACGTGAACTTAAAAAACCTCTTTTCCCATTGCTAATGGACTGTTGTGGAATGTGGATTATCAAGAGGTGACCCTGCTTATAAGGTTGAACTTTTATTTCCCGTTTTCTGATGGCGGTTATAATTTGTTTTCTTCTTGGTGTTGGATATGGGACGGAATGCAGACGACATACACATATACTGAAAGGTACATCCCGTTATATTTCCAGTTTCCATAACCTATCTTGCTAGATAGAACTGCTGATAGTGAAAATTTGTATCTCTCCTGTTCATTTTAGTTGTTAGTAGCTTCTATGTATCTAAGATTTTCATTACACCCATGAGTATGCTATTTGCTTCAGGCTGACGTTTGCGTCTTATGAATAGAGATGCAGCACTCTATGCTCTTGGCGTTGGAGCATGTGCAAGGGATGCCTTGGATGGAAAGGAGCTCAAATATGTTTACCACCAAGATGGACAGCAGTCCATCCAGGTATTGCAAAATGGTTAGAGTTTTGTTTACATGGAATTGTTATTTATAGGAAGTAAAGATGACATGTATGAAATATATTCATTTCTATTTTAATGATCATTCAGTGCTCTCAAACTCTAAATAGCATCTATTCAGGTTCTCATTTGTTGACAGTAATCTAATTTATCCAAAACCGTAGATGATTTCACTTTCCTTTTGCTTTCTGGATTTTAAGCAACCTTCAACTTTGTTTTCCCTTTGACGGCCCATATATTGTTATGGCTAGTGTTCTAAAAGGTGGCCGCCTAGGCTGATTAGTCCCTGCCTGGGCGCTAGGCGGTGGTCCGATGTCTAGATTAGACAGTCGACTAGTCGGGCGCCTAGTCCCTACCTAGGCGCTAGGAGACCCTTTTTCGCCCGACTAGCGCCTAGCGATTTTTAGAACATTGGTTATGGCGTACAATGATTGTTGCATCTTGAAGTGTGATCTTGTAGATATTTTGGTGATGGCATTGACTGCAGAATTAAACTCTCTCTCTCTCTCTCTCTCTCTCTCTCTCTCTCTCTCTCTCTCTCAATTTTTGCGCTTTCTAGGTCCTGCCAACTTTTGCTGCTCTGTTGTCTTTTGGATCTTTGTCAGAACTTACTAAACTACCTGGGTTGCAGTAAGTGCTTACGAATCTGACACTGGTGAAGTTTTCTTTCATCTTTTATCTTAATCGCCTTGTTTTCTGGACCCTTTTTAATACTCTATGGCGTTGTTGATTGGTTGGACTAGTTTTGAGGTATGTATATCCTCAGGACAAGTAATCCCACCTGATTAATAGGTAGGAGATTAGGATACCACATCTCTGAAGGTATTGTATATTCCACATGTCCATAAAAGATGTGTAATCCCTCCTCCATTTCCCGGCAACAGGCCCTTTGGCAAATACTGATCCTAAATTTGGAACTTATCCTTTCCTTTATGTGTGTTGCCTTTTTTTATAAAACTAACAGAAATTCGGATTGTTTCTCTCTCCAGATATGACCCACGCCTTCTTTTGCATGGACAACAATACATAGAAATCTACAAGCCATTTCCATCTAGTGGCTGTGTAAGCATCCTGACCCGAAGCTCCTGCTGGTAATCTGATAGATGCCAGAAATGTGTACATATGCCGTGGTTATCAGAAAGCATTGTAATTTTTTTCTATGAACTAGAAATTCTGTAAAGCTTTAACCTGATTTATTGACTAGTTCAGGTGAAATGTTAATGTTAATGTACATTCTATGGGGTCATATGACTTGTACCTGTTTCTATTTCTGCAATGAGACGAAAGATGGGGTACCTTCCTGTTAGAGCCCTTGTCAGCCATGGCTACTTCTTTGTAGCAAAATGCTTCAGCAACTGCATCTGACCTTATGAATGTATAGAATGGAAGAGTAGAGGCCAGATGAAGTAGAAGTAGAAATAAGAGACTAAACGTTTATATATTACACAACTCTCTCCATATAAGACACAAATGGAATAATGTCGGAGTCATTTTTTGTTATTTTTCTCAACCCGCAGTACAAGTGTCGAAGTGATAGCTATGATTTCTTTTTGTCTTCTATGGATATATACTTGTCTCCTAATTTTCTTTGTCTCAATATTGTCGATGCAGATCCAAAATAAAGCAAGTATCTCTGGCTTGCATGACAAAGGTGTGTTTACAAAAGTGAAATATGAGAGCTTTTTAACAATTACCGTATTTCATATCCATGTACATGAAGTTTTCCAGCGGAAAAGGGAATTTAACAGAAAAAGTACTAAAAGATAGAGGGGAAAAGAAAAGAATAGAAACAAAAGGAAAATATACAATAAAGTAACTATGTTTGAGAATGTGTACTCTTGTTGTGAAAGTGATGGTAAATTACTCTATTTATCTTGACGTAAGATACTTGCTTTCAAGCCAGATAACTTGTACAATTTGTGCTGAAGATCTATTTCAAATGGACTGGGATGACACAGTTTTTCGAAAAGGGCTACCATACTGTGTCCGCTTCAATTTTAACATATTTGATGCTAAAGATTATAGTACTAGAGTAAACTATGTATGATAGGTATTCCTCGATCTCTTTGGAGATGCATATTATTTGTATTGTAGTTTTGGCGCTGGCATTACTTTTGTTTCTTGTGCAGGTAAAGCAACTATCTTGGAGGTAGAAGTCAAAAGTTATGATAAACAGTCTGGTGAACCACTCTGCATGAACCGGTAAGTTACATTTGTCAAGGAAGATGTTCTATCTTTTAGTAGTCAATTAGTAATTAAGTGTCAGGTATTATGCAATGCAGGATGACTATTTATCTCAGGGGTATTGGTGGCTTCTCCAAATCATCTCACCCATACTCCTACAGTAAGAATCCAGCCAGCCAGAATGTAACTGCTAAAATTCCAAAAAGTCAACCATTTGCAGTTTTTGAGGAATGCACCCAAACATCGCAGGCATGTAGCCTATTTACTGTGCTGAAAATGCTATAATGATCTTTGTTTTCTCTGGGATGTGCTTTGTCGTTGCTTTACACATGCTGCCATGATCCATATGTCGATGTGCGTGGTGCACATTCATTGGGTGACGCAAGTAGTAAGAAATCGTTCTCACTTTTCTAACAATGTCTGCATTTCTGAAGAGAACACTTTTGATATTACCAAGTCCAGAGTTCATTGGTTCATTCACATTCATTATTTCCAGCTTTAGTTGTAGAAAGAAATTAATAGAAGGTTTCCAGCAACTTATCTTAGTAGACTTAAGTTTCTCAGCGCCGCTTTTCAGATAACTGCAAAAAATGAAAACCTATGTGGCTTTACTTACATATAGGTCATGTTCAACCAGGCTCCCTCTTAAACCTTGAAGTCCGTGACATTTATCCTGATGCATGTTGAAATGTTGTTGTCTGTTTTGCCAGTATTTCCTTTGCCACTCCTTAAGTTTTAAGAGCTTCATACATATCAAAGAACTAAAGTCTTGTAAAATTCCAGCAAATTTAACGATCAAACAAGGAAAGGTTTCTTGCCTAACCATGAAACAAAGAAAATTTTCTTTTCTCTGCAAATAATGAAAGGTTAACATTGGAAAATGGATCTTAGGAGGCTAAGGAGCCGTTCCAGTTTTATAAAAAAGTAACTTTTGAAAAAAGAAGGTAATTTTAAGCTCAAAAATCATGTACTTACGTAAATAATTTTTCTACCAATATGGATCTTGTTTGATAGATTTCATCGAGATCTTTTATACGGTGCAAAAAAAATTAAAAAATTATTTTTCATTTTCATTATATTTGAATTTGAAAATTAAAGAAAAAGAACTTTTAGAAAAAGAAGGGAAAGTGGAACGGCTCCTAAGTGTGCTTCTGTCGATAAACGCGAGCTTTTCCGAAGGATCCATTTTGAGACGGGGAGAGGAGTGTTCAATGATTTCTGTTTGATAGACCAGTCTTTGAATGATCCTCTCTCTCTCTCTCGCACAGGTGTTTGTGAGACAAGATTCTAAATATTTCCTTGATGTTACACAGGCATTACTATATAGGCTATCTGGTGACTATAACCCATTGCACTCAGATCCTATGGTCGCAGAAGTTGCCGGGTAAGTGAGTTAACTAATTGAAGCACTTACATTGTTGGTCGCGTGATTGAATGGAACAAATCATTTATCAACAGTTGCTCTGAATGAACTCCAGGACCTTAAGACAACTAAGAACCGCAAATCCATTTCATTACCGAAAGTAGAGGGATAAAAACACTTTGAGTATCTATAAGGCTACAACATTCAAGAACAAAGTACATTCTTTGCCAAAAAATAAAAATACTCCTATATACCTTTACTGCTTCTCAATGAGTACTGAGTAGGTATTTCCTGGTATGTTTTCTGTTCAATCAAGAGTTCCTGGCACAGTGAAACTTTACTCTCTGTTTTACGTCTCATGCATTTGGTTCTGTTTTCACTCACTTTCAAGGAGTTTATGTAACACATCAAGGATTTTATAATAGATTTTAAGTGTTTAACTGTGATTTTTTTTGGCTACAACAAGCTGATTTCATATTATCTTTTATTTATTTTTCATATCTTCCCTCATTCTGCTCTATCTTGGTTTACTTTGCTGTAATAGGTTTTCTCGTCCGATACTGCATGGGTTATGCACTCTCGGCTTTGCGGTAAGAGCTATTATCAGATGCGTGTGCAAGGGAGACCCCAACATGATCAAAACCATCTCTGGAAGATTTCTTTTACATGTCTACCCTGGTGAAACCCTGATCACAGAGATGTGGCTTGAAGGCTTGAGGTTGTTTCCCCCCCTTTTCTTCGTGTTTGTGGTACATAGAACAGAATTTTAGGAAGCTTTTTGTTCCTGTTTACATGCTTAGAAAACTTAGAAACGTGAAAATTGTGCAGGGTTGTATACCAAGTAAAGGTGAAGGAGCGAAACAAGGCTGTGCTTTCTGGGTTCGTAGAAATCAGTCATTTACCTTCATCCCTGTAAAATACTATACAGTACTACTTAGCAAATGAATAAGGTTATACAGGATATGGTTTTCTCCTATGCTCGTGGTTGAGAGAATTTGCTTATTTTGATGTCATTTCCAATACGTCTCAATAAATCGGTGGCCTGATGATGTGTACATTGTGGTTTATATGTTGTGTATGGGATATTCCCACGGTATCATTTCGAACGATCTGGGGAGTGATCTCATCATCTACTAGCGGGACGACCAATTAAAAGTTGCGGTAAATCCCGCGAGGACTGATCCAACACAGGAATTCCTAGCAAGTTGTACAAGATCCTCTCCAAGGGACTAGATAAAGTGGTCTGATCCAACACAGGAATTCCAAGCAAGTATATATGTACAAAGTCCCCTCCTCTCCAATGGACTCGATAAAGCGGTCTATAAACCTATCACTCTATGTGACTATAAGTTTGGCCATTCACTTGTAGAGAGAGAGAAGAGAGATGGGAGGGGGAGAGAAAAAAATAGGAACTTCTCCCATGATGTGTTTTTGAATATTTTTTTTTTTCATTTAATACATTTTTAACCCATAAAAAGTGAGTCCCATGTAACTTAGTCCCCATTTTTGGTATTCCATTGGCACTCAATAAATGGGTCCCAAATTATTGAAAATTATTCTTTAGCTATCACATTTTTGTCATATGATGCTCACTTGATTAAGACCGAGCCAACCTCATGTTGGAAGGAGATGGCATCAATTTGTAGGCAAAGCTTGTGATTCTTGATTAAGCAATCTTGACAGATAATTATGCTGAAATTGTTTTTGTTAATTTCAAAATTTTAATGTGCAAGAGTGTTGTACTCTATGCATGGTACAAATCTTTTATGTACTAAATTTTTTGGTATTAACGTGAACAGTTTTGACATTAACATTAGTCGGTAAACTATTACTACTATTTTAATAAAGACAAATAATTTAAAATTTCTGTCTGTTGGATTATTTTTGTCCTCATAGAGAACCTTTAAAGGTTTTGATTATAATTTTTACAATATAGATTCAATTCTCATTGAGACATATTAATAATCCAAAAAAAATTGAAGGAAAATTAAAAAAAGATAAGAATAATTTGAATAATAGGAAAAAAACATCCATTAAGAATCGGCCTCGTTCTAGAACACCTTCTTAAAAAATACTGTATTTATTTCATATTTTTAAACTAAAAAATAATGTAAATGAAAAATAAATTTTTTGATTTTTTTTTTGTACCGTTCAAAAGATCTCAATGAGATCTATCAAACAAGTTCCATATTGTTAGAAAAATTATTTTCGTAAATCCATTATTTTTTAGCTTGAAATTGCTTTTTTTTAAAATAAGTACTTATTTTCTATTTTGAAACGGGTTAAGTTCATCCAGCTTATAATTTAGTTAAGCAATTAAGCCTCTTTCACATTATAATTAAACTAGTGATTGCCCGTGCCTACGGCACTACGCACCAGTTCAACCGGATTGAAAAATAGAGCACTTAATTTTTTAATCACATTTTTGATGTGTGAACAGTGAACGCGTGTGCCGGGGTGTGTGAACATGTGTGCATGTGCGTGGTGGATGTCACCTAAGACAAAAGGTGCCATATAAGACAACCCTTCTGTTTTATTATACAGATTTGTTATACGAAACCATCGATTGTAACTCTCATTTTCTCTTTCATTCGAAACTCATTCAATATAAAGTGAAAACCGATGGGAGCAATAACGCACTCAACTACACGGTTGAAAAACCACAAGAAAATTTACACGTGCATTCTGCTTGCGTTTTTTACTTCTTTAACGTTTTTTTTTCCCCCACTTGTGTGATCTATGGTTTGACTAATTGCTCAACAGCCTCTTGCTCGGGGGTGTTTGGTTACCTTATTTTTTGTTTTTTTTTTTGCAAATTGGTTATTTACTGTTAATCTTTTTGACTTTTGGTCAGCATGTGTTTTGAATATAATAGTAAAATGTTCAAAAAATATGTGCAAAATATATTTTGCAAGTATTTAAAAAATATCTGCAAAATACAGAATTACATTCAGTAAGTCTTTTTGTTAATTAAAATAGAAAAAGTCAAAAACTCATCTTCCCTTGCTTTTGACTTCTGTCCTCTAAACCAAAAATTAGAGAAGAAAGAGAGAAAACCAAACAACTACAGTAAAATGTGAAAAATAAGAAGTTGAAAATGCAATAACTAGGGAACCAAACAGGCCCTTAATCTCTTGTATCCTTTATTGTCATGTACTATATGGCTTTCTTGTAATTTCCGACGTACAAAAAAAAAAGGCTTTCTTGCTCTTCCCTAGCTGGAGGGGAAAAAGTAAAAGTACATATATATATGATTTGGAAGCATTCTAGATTAGAGAGAATAGAAATGCTGCAGTACTCTCTGAGATGAGACATTATGAACAGTACGTACTACTACTGCATCATTCATTTCAACCCTTTCCTCCTCCTCCTCCTCCATAAAATTACTACTGTATTCATCAACGTAAGCATAATTAATTAGTAGGAGTACAACACAAATCAGATGGCCAGAAATAATTAACAACAACTACTACTACTACTACATGAATTCAAGCTTTGGCCTTATTAAAGATACAAAAATTTCAACAACTTCAGTAATTTCCCAGCCTTTTTCCCGTGGTATATATGGAGAAAGTCCATCAGATCTTGGGCTTTGCCTCATCTTTAGAGATCTAATACAACCTGAGAGAGGGAGAGAGAGAGAGAGAGAGAGAGAGATTAGGACACTGAAACCAGAAAAAAAGACATGGATAGAAAGTTTTTCTGAGGGTGAAAAAGTCGATCTTTTTTTCCCCTTTGAAAGTAGGGTTTCCGAAAAAGAAAAAGAGAAACTAGGGTTCCCAAAAAAGTTCCAACTTTAAGCGTTCCGGAAATCAACTTCCCATAGGCTCCAAATTATGGATTTGATACATCAACGCACAACAGACCATGATAACACAGCTGGAAGAAGAAGAATGATTTTAGCTTATATATAGACGTTATTTAATTCAAGAAAACGAAAAACCAAAAAAAAAAAAAAAAAATTGGTGGTGAACTCAAGTAGATGCCAGAAAGTAGAAGTCCCAAATGGGTCAGGGATCATAAATCATCATAACAAAGGGGAAAAAATAACAGCTAGAAGGAAAAAAGAAATTATTTAATAGAGAGAGAGAGAGAGTGGTATCTTCACCATAATTGTCCTTTACAAGAGAGGAGAGAAATATGAAAAGCGTGGGTTGGAGATAATCATGACAGGGTTTTAACAAAGAGGTACCTACAAAGCTCAGTTGGCAGTACGCCCACCTCCACCTCCTCCACCTCCTCCACATATGCATCAGGAGAGAGAAAGAGGAGAGAGAGAGAGGAGGGAGGTGGACAGAATGCCAATGAACTCTATATAAGAAACCCTTTGTTAAACCAAACATGAAATGAAGCTAAGCCCCAACAACATTCATCAGTCTTTCTTCCTTGTATATATAAAGTGAGATCAAGAAAGAGAGAGAGAGAGAGACAGAGAGGGGATGAGAGATTGGAGAGAGGCTGGTGGGTTCTATTTATGGTGGGATGAGGTTAGCTAGAACAGTAAATGATGAGAGAGAGAGAGAGAGAGAGAGAGAGAGTAATTAATAAAGAGGGAGGGTGGTTTGGTTTCAAGACAAGAGAGATCATGAGTACTAATAATCAGACGGGATGGGATGGATCATTCCTTAGAGGCATACAAAAGGAAGTAAAGAAGATCAAAAGACTCATCAGATTATTCTCCTCCTCTCCCTCTCTCTCATGATCAAACTCCCATACATATGCGGATCAAAAAACAAAAAAAAACTCCCATATATGTGTATAGGCACCCTAACGGCCCGTTTGGCAGGTGAATAAGGGCGTTGGGTATAAACTAATCCGAACTCATTTTTGTGCTGTCAAGTGGGTACAGAGCGACTGATCCAACTATTCATTTTAGCATGGTGGCTCAGATCGAATCTGCACATACAAATCTAAGCGTTCATTGCTGAAATAAGTGATCGGATCGGCCTCTCTGCACCTCTTTGCAAGTGCTGCAATTCCATTCCCATTTTTATCCGGTGTTTGATTCCGCCTTTTGCACCCGGATTGTTTATCCGGCCGCCAATGGCGGATTTACGGGAGGACTGGGGGCACAGGACAAACTGGATTTTTTTTTTCCCCACACTGTAAGCAAGTGTTAGAAATGGTAGTACTATATATCTTCAAATAAGAAAAGATTAATTGAGTGTTATTAGGGCACTGTTATATGTTTTTTTTGGATAAGCAATGTTGCTCCAACACCCTTCCTCAACATACTAATGTGGAACTCAAGACGTAATATATGACTCTTCCCTACATATGTAATAGTGAAGGGTACTGGAATACCACGTGACAGTGTCTCGCAACCACTAAATTATTAAATACGCCCCCATTGACTATACTTTTGCATCCAAGCTACCACGTAAACACTAGATAAGAATTTCTATCTCGTCACAAAATGTATGCCAAGCCAGAATCTTTCTCACCTTCCTTATTCCTCTCTCTGTTTTCTTAAATCTATCAATAACTCCTCTCACCTCGTATTGAAGATGATTCGTCTAAGACTAAAAATTAAATTTTTTTTTTTTTTTTTGGAATTTTCTCTTCATAGCTACTTTAAGAAAATATTATTGTTTGGAAATACATTTTCTAATAAGGATATAGAAGAAATAGTTCAAAAGAAACTTAAACATGTGTTAGATTCTTTTTTTTGATAGGCAAGATGTGTTAGATTTCTTAAAAAGGAGATAGACATTTTTATTGTCATATGTGTTAAACTGGGTGCCCCCACATGTTCAAATTTCTAGCTACGCCACTACCGGGCGATCAGGTGAGGCCCACCCCACCACCAATAAAGTTTTTTTTTTTTTTTTTGTCATTCGTTAATTCTAATTTACTTTATCTTAGGGGACTTAGGAAGATGAGTACTTAAGGAAATCGAACCCTGCTTAAGTGCTTGAGAGTATAAGAGAGACACCAACTGTACTCCACTCAACTTGCACCTTAATAAAGTTATTCAAGTGGGTGTAATTACTGACATGGCCCTCAACGACCTCCAAACCTTTTTTTGTATTTTCATTACAAGAAGTTACTAAGTAAATTCTCATATTATTAGTCGACGTGCGTAAACTGGCCTAGACATTAATGCACTCATTAATAACACTGCTCTATTGAATTCTTAACCCACACTGCTAAAACACAGAATAACACCCCTATTGAAGATGCTGTAACCTGTAAGCAAGCTAAATTTACTACCACTAAAACGTGGGTCCTGATTTTTTGTGTATGCTAATGTGGGTCCTAATTTACCACCTTCTATAATGTGGCATCCAATGCACGCTCCTTCGGTAGAACAAACTTGATCAAAGAATACTGCTCCCTCCATTTCATTTTCATTGTTTATTATTCTATTTATTTTTATTTTTATGTCTTTTACTTGTATCTTTTAGAATGGATTTTGAAAAATACATAATATGTATCTTATTTGATAGATCTCAATTAGTTTTACAATACAAAGTTTTTAAAATTATAAAAAAATATTATAGATTGAAAAATATAAAGTAATTCAAAAATGACACGCAATTTAAAAATTGACGACAAAAATAGGACGGAGGAGTAGTGTTGATCCGACCTATCTTACTACTTATTGCTATTAAAGCATTAAACAAATTAGAGCTATGCCTATCATATCATAAAGGCAAAACATAGGTCAAATTGCTTCAATTAACCAGCTTCTCTCTTATCATCTTTTCCAAGGGAGAAAGATCAGAGGAAAAAGGGCTGGAAAAAATCCTTTCTTTTTGTCGAGTGATACGTCGCACTCATCATTCCTACAGCCCACGCTCCTTCCTTACCCTCTCTCTCTCTCTCTCTCTCTCTCTCTCTCTCATAAATACATACAGTTCACATCATCAGCAGTCAACAGCTCCCCCATAAACTTGGTCAATTATTGGTTATTTTCGAAGCAACATGTGGTATAATCATGTATGTAGTATTTCCTAGTACAAAAAAATTTGCAAACACACAATGTGGGTTTCTTATTATCTTCCAATCACTTAACAAAAGTAGGAGTAATTGATAATGTCCTTGTCGAATGATTTATCGCTTATTGAGTTTTACTACTAAATATCTTTTTGCTGATAAAAAATGATTTTGTCCCTACCAGTGCCGGCCCAACCCCAAGAGGCTTCGGCCTTAGACATTCCAAAAATCTCAAATTTTTAGGGGCACTTCATATTTTTACTACTTGGGTTTGAATAAGACTCTTTCTAAGCCCAATAGAATAAAAAAATACCCAATTGGAGGTAATGAGTTAGCTAGCCTAACTTACCATCCCATAATTCCATGAAAAAATGCCCATATGTATTTGCTTATTTGGAAACTTTGTATTTTGTGTTCGTATGTAATAATTAGTAGAACTTTATATTTGTTTGGTTTCTTGTATTGTGATTGTTGCTGTAAAAATTGTTAAGTATTACTGTAACTCTTTAAGAGCATATTTTTTTTATTAGGCCTTTGGCACTAAAAACCCTTGAGCCAGCCTTGGTCGTCACACAAATGATTATGATCACCACATAGACAATGCCACATGATACTCCGAACACGCTGGAATAATTACTCCATAAACTTGCAATGCCAAACTTCCATAATCCGTTTTCTTAAATAGTAAGTACTTAAAAAATAAGGACATATTTTCAAGTTTAAAAATAATGGGCTTACAAAAATAATTTTAATTTTTTTTTTGCAGGGTATGATAGATTTCGATGATATCTATCAAATAATATTCATGTTGCATATTTTTTTTATTTCGCTAAGCCTACTATTTTTAAACTTGAAAATTACAAATAAATATTTTTTTTTAAGGACCAAAAGCGAAACGGGTTCTAAACATAATACCACTCCATCCATCTCTTTTTATTTCCCTTTTAGGAGAAAACGTGCATTTCTCAAATAAGCAATATTAAAGTTTGTTGAGATGTTATTGAATTTTTTAATCGTTTAAAATTGTTATTGACCTCTTTTCATTGGTATAAAAGACTTTTAAAAATTATAACATCGGAGTATATGTTTTGTTTGCATAAATGCACGTTCTTCCAAGACGGACAGAGAGAAAGGCCATGAGATCCTCTGTCCGACCCCCTTTCGGACTGCGGTCTGTCTGACCCCTTTTCGGCCGTTGATCTAGCAAATTAACGGTTGAGATAGATTGAACACTTTTTGCTCCAAAACGACATCGTTTTGAGCTATAAGTGTTCGGCCCATCTCAGCCGTTAATTTGCAAAATCAATGACCAAGAAGGGTAGAACAGGCTGTTGTCCGGAAGGGAGTCGGCCAGGGGATGAGAGGGAGAAAGAGAAGTTAACTTGTATGAAAAGACAAAAGATCTTCTATTTTGACTATTCGATTAATTTCTTATACCTATAATCTCATGTTTCACATATATTATCGGCACCGCTCCTATGAGAGAAATAAGTATTTTTTTTTAATTAAATGTGATGTATTGTAAGAGAATGACATGTTTCATAAAGCAGAAAATAAGTACTCCCTCCGTCCCATAAAGTTTGGCATTTTCAGGAATACGTGCCATTTTAAAATTGCATATATCTTTCAATCTAAAATGTCTTACGCGATTTTTTGAACTTTGTAGAACAAATTAAAATCTATCAAATAAGATTCATATTGCTTATAAAAAAATATTACGGATTATAAGATATAGTTAATTTTTTCATAGGATTGGAATAGTGAAAGTGCCAAATTTTATGGGACAAAGGGTAAGAACTTTAACAAAACAAGTGTCTCAAAGCATATTATAAGCGCTTGAAAATGGAATTCAAAATCTGCAAACTATTCTCCCACTGAAATTGTTGCTGTGTCATGTGTGTAGTAAAATTAAAATGTGTTTGTTACATTTTAACCTCAAGTTGTGAGAAAGAGGATAATTTATTATATGCATCCCATCATGTGTGGTCAGGCTTCTTCTACATATACAAGGGGCTAACACATGTTAGGATGAATGATTTGGTACAAGATTTGGCACAAATTTTGATTTATCAAGTAGGCGATGAGATTAGAAAGCATGATCTATTGTCTGCATGCTTTGATACCATATTAAAGTATTAACTACAAAATCGTTTAAAAATCTAAAATTGTTAAAAAGAAGAGTAACTTCCATAGTTCAATAGGCTATCAACTCTTATAGAGTCGGTTCATATGAAATTTGATAAATCAAAATTTGAATAATATACTTTTGCATCCAAGCTACCACGTAAACACTAGATAAGAATTTCTATCTCGTCACAAAATGTATGCCAAGCCAGAATCTTTATCACCTTCCTTATTCCTCTCTCTGTTTTCTTAAATCTATCAATAACTCCTCTCACCTCGTATTGAAGATGATTCGTCTAAAACTAAAAATTGAAATTTTTTTTTTTTTTTTTTGGAATTTTCTCTTCATAGCTTACTTTAAGAAAATATTATTGTTTGGAAATACATTTTCTAATAAGGATATAGAAGAAATAGTTCAAAAGAAACTTAAACATGTGTTAGATTCTTTTTTTTGATAGGCAAGATGTGTTAGATTTCTTAAAAAGGAGATAGACATTTTTATTGTCATATGTGTTAAACTGGGTGCCCCCACATGTTCAAATTTCTAGCTACGCCACTACCGGGCGATCAGGTGAGGGCCACCCCACCACCAATAAAGTTTTTTTTTTTTTGTCATTCGTTAATTCTAATTTACTTTATCTAAGGGGACTTAGGAAGGGGGATGAGTACTTAAGGGAATCGAACCCTGCTTATGTGCTTGAGAGTACAAGAGAGACACCAACTGTACTCCACTCAACTTGCACCTTAATAAAGTTATTCAAGTGGGTGTAATTACTGACATGGCCCTCAACGACCTCCAAACCTTTTTTTGTATTTTCATTACAAGAGGTTACTAAGTAAATTCTCATATTATTAGTCGACGTGCGTAAGCTGGCCTAGACATTAATGCACTCATTAATAACACTGCTCTATTGAATTCTTAACCCACACTGCTAAAACACAGAATAACACCCCTATTGAAGATGCTGTAACCTGTAAGCAAGCTAAATTTACTACCACTAAAACGTGGGTCCTGATTTTTTGCGTATGCTAATGTGGGTCCTAATTTACCACCTTCTATAATGTGGCATCCAATGCACGCTCCTTCGGTAGAACAAACTTGATCAAAGAATACTGCTCCCTCCATTTCATTTTCATTGTTTATTATTCTGTTTATTTTTATTTTTATGTCTTTTGTCTGTATCTTTTAGAATGGATTTTGAAAAATACGTAATATGTATCTTATTTGATAGATCTTAATTAGTTTTACAATACAAAGTTTTTAAAATTATAAAAAAATATTATAGATTGAAAAACATAAAATAATTCAAAAATGACACGCAATTTAAAAATTGACGACAAAAATAGGACGGAGGAGTAGTGTTGATCCGACCTATCTTACTACTTATTGCTATTAAAGCATTAAACAAATTAGAGCTATGCCTATCATATCATAAAGGCAAAACATAGGTCAAATTGCTTCAATTAACCAGCTTCTCTCTTATCATCTTTTCCAAGGGAGAAAGATCAGAGGAAAAAGGGCTGGAAAAAATCCTTTCTTTTTGTCGAGTGATACGTCGCACTCATCATTCCTACAGCCCACGCTCCTTCCTTACCCTCTCTCTCTCTCTCTCTCTCTCTCATAAATACATACAGTTCACATCATCAGCAGTCAACAGCTCCCCCATAAACTTGGTCAATTATTGGTTATTTTCGAAGCAACATGTGGTATAATCATGTATGTAGTATTTCCTAGTACAAAAAAATTTGCAAACACACAATGTGGGTTTCTTATTATCTTCCAATCACTTAACAAAAGTAGGAGTAATTGATAATGTCCTTGTCGAATGATTTATCGCTTATTGAGTTTTACTACTAAATATCTTTTTTCTGATAAAAAATGATTTTGTCCCTACCAGTGCCGGCCCAACCCCAAGAGGCTTCGGCCTTGGACATTCCAAAAATCTCAAATTTTTAGGGGCACTTCATATTTTTACTACTTGGGTTTGAATAAGACTCTTTCTAAGCCCAATAGAATAAAAAAATGCCCAATTGGAGGTAATGAGTTAGCTAGCCTAACTTACCATCCCATAATTCCATGAAAAAATGCCCATATGTATTTGCTTATTTGGAGACTTTGTATTTTGTGTTCGTATGTAATAATTAGTAGAACTTTATATTTGTTTGGTTTCTTGTATTGTGATTGTTGCTGTAAAAATTGTTAAGTATTACTATAACTCTTTAAGAGCATATTTTTTTTATTAGGCCTTTGGCACTAAAAACCCTTGAGCCGGCCTTGGTCGTCACACAAATGATTATGAGCATCACATAGACAATGCCACATGATACTCCGAACAAGCTGGAATAATTACTCCATAAACTTGCAATGCCAAACTTCCATAATCCGTTTTCTCAAATATTAAGTACTTAAAAAATAAGGACATATTTTCAAGTTTAAAAATAATGGACTTACGAAAATAATTTTAATTTTTTTTTTGCAGGGTATGATAGATTTCGATGATATCTATCAAATAAGATTCATGTTGCATAATTTTTTTTTATTTTGCTAAGCCTACTATTTTTAAACTTGAAAATTGCAAATAAATATTTATTTTTTAAGGACCAAAAGCGAAACGGGTTCTAAACATAATACCACTCCATCCATCTCTTTTTATTTACCTTTTAGGAGAAAACGTGCATTTCTCAAATAAGCAATATTAAAGTTTGTTGAGATGTTATTGAATTTTTTAATCGTTTAAAATTGTTATTGACCTCTTTTCATTGGTATAAAAGACTTTTAAAAATTATAACATAGGAGTATATGTTTTGTTTGCATAAATGCACGTTCTTCCAAGACGGACAGAGAGAAAGGCCATGAGATCCTCTGTCCGACCCCCTTTCGGACTGTGGCCTGTCTGACCCCCTCTTGGCCGTTGATCTAGCAAATTAACGGTTGAAATAGGCTGAACACTTTTTGCTCCAAAACGACGTCGTTTTGAGCGAGAAGTGTTCGGCCCATCTCAGCAGTTAATTTGCAAAATCAATGGCCAAGAAGGATAGAACAGGCTGCTGTCCGGAAGGGGGTCGGACAGGGGATGAGAGGGAGAAAGAGAAGTTAACTTGTATGAAAAGACAAAAGATCTTCTATTTTGACTATTCGAGTAATTTCTTATACCTATAATCTCATGTTTCACATATATTATCGGCCCCGCTCCTATGAGAGAAATAAGTATTTTTTTTTAATTAAATGTGATGTATTGTAAGATAATGACATGTCCCATAAAGCAGAAAATAAGTACTCCCTCCGTCCCATAAAGTTTGGCATTTTCAGGAATACGTGCCATTTTAAAATTGCATATATCTTTCAATCTAAAATGTCTTAGGCGATTTTTTGAACTTTGTTTAATAGAACAAATTAAAATCTATCAAATAAGATTCATATTGCTTATAAAAAAATATTACGGATTATAAGATATAGTTAATTTTTTCATAGGATTGGAATAGTGAAAGTGCCAAATTTTATGGGACAAAGGGTAAGAACTTTAACAAAACAAGTGTCTCAAAGCATATTATAAGCGCTTGAAAATGGAATTCAAAATCTGCAAACTATTCTCCCACTGAAATTGTTGCTGTGTCATGTGTGTAGTAAAATTAAAATGTGTTTGTTACATTTTAACCTCAAGTTGTGAGAAAGAGGATAATTTATTATCTGCATCCCATCATGTGTGGTCAGGCTTCTTCTACATAGACAAGGGGCTAACACATGTTAGGATGAATGATTTGGTACAAGATTTGGCACAAATTTTGATTTATCAAGTAGGCGATGAGATTAGAAAGCATGATCTATTGTCTGCATGCTTTGATACCATATTAAAGTATTAACTACAAAATCGTTTAAAAATCTAAAATTGTTAAAAAGAAGAGTAACTTCCATAGCTCAATAGGCTATCAACTCTTATAGAGTCGGTTCAAACGAGACTTTATCTTGATTTTATCAACTCTTATAGAGTCGGTTCGAACGAGACTTTATCTTGATTTTAATTGGGTCTCCTAGTGAACGATGGAGTTACTTCTTTAAAAGGTAAACAAAACACACGCAAGTAGTCCGAATGAGATTTGTTCACTAAGGGTTCTCAGAACCTTTTATCTCTCGGCTCTATTCTTTTTAACTTTTTTTTATCTTTTGTGTGTTTTGTTTGTCTTTTCTGAATTGTTGTTAAATTTGCATTGGAGGAAAAGATATCAAACAAAACTGTTCTTTTTGTCATCTTAAATAATTTTTTTTTCAATATCGGTCCACAGTTCTATACTTTTATAATTTATCTCGTTAAGACGAATGATTAATCCCAAAAATTACGAAAAAAAAAATCTCAACAAAAAGTGGTGAAAAGTAAAAAACACTGGAAAAAATTTTAGACAAAAAAGTCAAGAAGAATGCACCATGAGTACTTTAATAAGTTTTCAAGCCGGGAGCGTTCACGCTAGTGATTAATTTATGCAACATAGTTTTTTGGTTTTGGCATTATTCAATTTTTTTTTTTTAAAGCGTTTGTTAGTTTTACGCCACATTTTTGAAAAATATGGGTGAATAAGGACGAGAGGAATCGAAAAAGTAAAAAATTATGACTTTTACACAAGTATTTTGGAAAATATCCAACAAATGTCAAAAAATTAAACAAATTTAAACCAAAAAATTATGTTGCATAAGTTAATCATTAGTGTAATATTTGAATCTATCTCTTCACTTATTACTACTTCAAAAAAAAATCTCCCTCAAGACATTTACCAAACAACGACCCCTCTCTCAAAAGAAGAATTCACATGAGCGTCCAACAGTTTTTGACCTTTTTGCAAGTACTGCAATAAACCCACACGGTGGTCAATTTTAGAGAGTAATTGAAGGGTTCAATTATTTTTTTTTTAATTTTTGATCCTATTGAAGATTCAAATCTACCCCCAACCATATCCATTTACTACTACAATTGCTATCAACCATGAAAGAGAAACAAAATCGGAAGAAGAATCATAGGCATATCTTTTGGGACTGGAGATGGACGGTTTGTTTGTTTGTTTGTTTGTTTGTTCTCTTTAATAATAATCTAACCATCTTTACACCTCCTAGGCAGGCCAGTTGTCTCTACTGAGAGTTTTGTCAGAGCCATGATTGAATCATTGGGACTATGCAATTTTTTTTTTTTTTTTATTACTCCAATTCACAAGCTACGGTAATACTTACTGTATAATTCATTCATTCATTGAGAGTTCCCCTTGGGAAATTTACTTGGCAATAACTGCTGCCCATGGCTATTAATTAACCAGCAAAACAATACTACTACTACTACTACAAGTCTCTAGAAAAAAGAGGCGACTCCAGATCTAAGTTTTCCCGGGGGTGGGGTGGGGTGGGGTGGGGCTGCGGCCCTTTTTTGCTCCATCCCCCTCCTCCTCTCGGGTCAGGCACTGTCGCACTGGACATCAGTTTTGTCTGCCGCCCCCTGATTACGATGTGCGATGAGCGATAGCTCTTGCTCAGGCACTGGACATCAATTTTGTCTCTTATCATTAGTTTTAGGGTTTGGCTGTGTTCCTGTATATCTATATATTCGGATGAGAATCTATAATTGCCGTATAACCCGCTGATCTATACTCGGTGTTAATTAATAGATGCCGTATGACTTGTTTAAATGGATATAATTAATTCTTCCGTTGACAAAAAGAAAAGGAAAAAAAAAATTTACTCAACATCTAAAATTTGTTTGCATTTCATTTCATACCCGTTACGCAAAACTTATTTTGTCAACCGGACGCAACATTAGGTCGTGTGGTGTGGTCATACCGTGAACCAAAATCGCTACCTCGATCAGTCATTTCGCACAAGTCTGGTAAGCGTTCGGCCGGGGTGGCCCCGTGCATCCTTTGTTCCGAGGGGGCGTTATAAAAAATTTTAAATGGGTAAATTTATAATTCGAAGTAGGGCTATTCAGTGGATCAATAAAACCGTCGAAACCGATCAATCCGTCCAAATCGATCCGTCCGTGAACCAAACCGAGATATGTGATGGATGGATGGATGCGGATGAAAAAAATAAAAATCCGTCGAAAGTAAAAAATTAAAAAATTGTGAGAAAGAGTTAAGCCCTTCATAATAAATTATTTCCCCACCAAAATAGTACTGAAAAATTCGACAGTAAATTTCAACGTTATTTCAATATGAAAAATTGTTGACTAGTCTTGGGGCAATACAAAGTGATATGATGTTTTATTGTGCTACTATACTTTTTAAATTTTTGGGTTTCAAAGAGTTTTTTAGAGCAGATATGAACGTGCTTTATTTTAAAAAATGTTACTTGAGTAATATAACATTTTTACAGATGCACAATTTTGGAAGCTTTTTAGATTTTTTCTAAGGATTTAGGCTGTTTCAAATCCGTCAAAACCGACCAATTTGAACCGTCTAAACCGCAAACCAAACCAACCGAACTATGAAATACTCACAAACGATTGCGGATGGAGAAAACAACAATTTGGTGGAAGTAAACCGAACCGATCCGCCCAAAACCGAACCGGAAACAGTCCTTCGAAGACATTTTTTTTGCCAAATAGACACATACATAGAAGTCTAATTTACTAGTCAGAATTGAGGAGCGCACCTACGCACTCCTCCTGGCCTTTTATTGAGTCCGCCGGCCTCTTTTGATGGTCAAGTTCAATAAGCGGGTCTTCTGTTTCATCATTCACCTGACTGAAAAAAACCATTTTGTTTTACTAGCTTTATTCTGTTCCCAAAGAGGATTAATTGACAAAGTGATGAAATGCTTCTTCTTCTTCTTCTTCTCTTTTGGGGTTTTAAAGGTGGAGCGGGCACTTTGTAATGAGCAAGCTTGTAGCCCCCCTTGTAATGCGCAATCCAAGTCGTTCATCTCGATAATCTATGGTTCAGATATAGGAGTATTTATTACTCCTATCTTTTACCGGTAAAAGATAAACTATGACCGGTAAAAATTAACAACAAATCTAAACCATTGATTGGAGAAACGGACGATCCGGATTATCACTACAAAGTCCGGACGTTTAAAGGCTCAATGGCATTAAATCTCTTTTCGGAACGATGTAACTCTTTTTTGATAATTAGGTGTCCGGGTCAATGCACACTTTTACTAATCTTACGATACTAATCTCACCGTCCACCAACGGGAGTCACATTTAAAGTCAAAAGCAAAATTTTGTAGGAATTAACTATAAAAAAATTCTGATTAAAAAAAAAAAAAAAACTATAAAAGAATTGATAGCATCTAAGGAGGTTTCTACTTGAAACTTTAATAATAGTAGGGAGCAAAACACTTAACCACCATCCCAACCCCTCGGGGTTAGAACCATTTTTTACTTAATTAAGGATGTAACTTTAGGTTTTGGTCCCATTATTTAGCATTATATACATTGGGTCTACGCTTTGCAAAAGTTCATATGCATCACTTTATAACTTCATGAACTAATCTCACACCTTTTGTTCTTCTTCATTCTTCTGCATAATCTTCCTTTACGAAGAAAAGAGAGGGCTTCTTGGGTTGTGGTGCACGCAATGATGCAGGTGGGGAGCCGGCACCCAGCCACAGCAGGCTGTTGGGACCTCTCTGAATGGGCTTCGAACTCATCTTGAATACGTAATTTGAATCGCTCATCTTATAAATTCAACGCATAATAATTATGGAAAAATCCAAGTTGGGTAGACGAGGGTAACTCGTCAATGAGTCACATCATATATGCCTTGAATAAATAAACGAAAAGAATTACATTATTTTAGAAATATACACTTTCAAGATAATCTGGTTCGATCGATATCCATTCAACTGGCTTTTGTAGACACACTTCCGGACGAGGCCTATTTAATTAGTGGCATTACAAGCCCCAGCTTCCATTGAAGAGATGGATCTGGAAATTCTAACTTAAGATTGGCACGAGTTTAGAGTAATTTTCTGTCACCTTTTTTTTAAAGAGAAAATTACCTCTAACGATAGAAACAGTGCACTTAATTCTCATTAAAGATGAACTCGATCAATTTTTAATTACCTCCAATGTAGTTGGAATTTTAAGTTAATTTAACCATAGACATCGATCACACGACCTTTTTATCCTTCTATTTATCTTTTTCCATCACATGCTAAGCTAGTATGAATATAATCTAGGTTTTCCTTTTGAAATAAACTACAGTACAATGTTTTTTTTTTTTTTTTTTTTTTCGGTCAAACGGAAATTTACAGTACAAACTGAATCCGCGGTTAAAGTATAGCAACCGTGGAAGCGTTCACTCGTTCCTCCTGTATCTGGGCCTGGGAGATGAGTTCAGAGCTCCCCTTTCGGACCGGTCAGATCCTGGAGCTACGCTAACGAAGATGACTCCACTACAGCTAAAGCCTATTGCGTTGCAGGAAGTAGCCTAGGAAGAAAAGAAAGAACCGGAGCGGTTGGCGGGCGGGCTAAAAAATCCGCGGAAGCCCCCGTCAAGCCCTTGTTAAGCTTCTTCAAGCGGTTTTGAAGTTTGAATATCCCAATCGGCAAACTTTTCTGAAGAAAGGAACGAGTTGAATGCTGACATGAGGAAGTACTGGCATAAGATAAGTGTTTTTAAGCATCCACCAAGCTTGGTAATAATGACGAGGTTAAGACGTAATCAAATTCAAGTGACTTTAGCTAGGTCGACCAATGAGGAGAAGTTTTTGGGTGCCGACCAGTACCTGTCGATGATCCCAACCATCCAAACGTATTTTGGACGGCCCAGATTTTATTCCCTCTCACCCCACCACTCTCACTCCTCTTTTTTCTCTTTATAAAATTTGAACCGCCAAAATACGTTTGGACAACTCGAATCGTCAACGGAGTACCACGCGTGTGGTACTCGCTCAGCACCTAAAAACTTCTCACCAACTAGATTATTGAAA
Source organism: Rhododendron molle (assembly GCA_025413875.1). Taxonomy (NCBI): domain Eukaryota; kingdom Viridiplantae; phylum Streptophyta; class Magnoliopsida; order Ericales; family Ericaceae; genus Rhododendron; species Rhododendron molle. The sequence continues at coordinate 4,294,507 of CM046393.1, forward strand.
ATTTAAGCATGCATCTCACACTTCTCAATGCATGCATAATGCATACATCTGGTATCATCATGTCATGCATGTAATTAATCCCACCTTTTCATGATTGCGAGCTTGCTAATTGCATCAGTTGGTCTTTCAAAATAAGAGCCATGCCACTTAATTAATAACTTACTATAATTAAGCATGGGTTCAATACATAATCATATACTATGTCCTTTTGATTAGAGTTCATAGTAAGTATATTTTAGAAATATAGGCTCCGTTTGTTTCGATGTAAAATGTTTTTTCAGGAAATAAACTTTAAACTTTTATTTTCCGGTGTTTGGTTGGTGCTTGTAAAATATTTTTAGAAATTGACAAAAATAGTATAGAGAGAGAGGGGGCTTAAACGGTGGAGAAATATGAGAATATTGGAATTGAATGTAAGTCAGGACTGATCATCGAGAAAACTAAGCGGTGAGAATGGCAGTAGAAGGCAGCAGGTTAATTTCGGAAAATAACTTACGGAAGATTTAAGAGTAAGTTATTTTCATCCAATTAAAGTAAAATGTTTTACATGTATAATATTTTCCTTAATTTTTACACAACCAAACACCGAAAAATAGGTAAAACATTTTATCGGAAAACATTTTACGCCCGAACAAACAGAGCCTAAACTCACTTTAGATTCCCATACGAAAATGCTGTGGTTTTAATTAGGACTAAATTGCTGTATTTGCCTCCTTAATGTGAGTCAATTGCACGGTATCATTGGGGCTAATACTATTCCATCTACCCACCCTTGCGCAATTACGATATGCACACCTTGAATTCATTTTGAATTTATACTAGTTGTATAAAAATTCATAATATTTGCACGTAAAAATTCATATCCAAAATCGGATCTCACGTTTGTTTGACCAATTTTTGGGCCAACGTTGTAATGAATTTATGTACGATTGAATATTTTGAATTAAAGTAGATTCAACGTAGATAACTGATAAGCTGTATGTATTCAATATGACCGGAGTGAGTAATCTAGCACCACTCATCATTCTATGTAACCTTGCAAGCTGCAATACTCAGAGAGGGAAAAAACATGCTTTTACTGTAGGAATAAATGAGTAAGTTTAATGTCAAACAAACTGATCAATCAGCTAATGCAATCAAGATTATCATATACTAGTAGTAGAAAAGATTATTAGCATGTAGTAGGAAAACTACAAGAGAACGGAGAGGAGAGGAGTGAATGATCTGCCTTTGACTTGACAGGGAAGGGATTAGTCGAACTACAAGTAAGTTGACCCAGACATCATTAACGGTCGGGGAAAAAATAATAATGGAGAGGAGTGGTATGCATGGCAGGCAGAGTAAAATGGTTGACACAAATAGGGCCATTTTACCATCTTTAATCATTTCCATTTTAGAAACCCACTCATGAGGGACTAAGCTTCAACGCCCAGAGTCCACAAAAGAGTCAAAGAGATTACCCTACCCTTCTTCAAATGTGATTAATTAGTCAGCACAGGTGGGTAATAAATCTCGCTTAGAGCAGAGAATTTCATGATTTTAATTGATTCCGTAGAAAAATAAATGGTTACTCATGTCGATGATGAAAGGTTTTGTTGCCCCAATTGTGGGCCCCACGGGACGATCGGATTTATTTCTTAACAGCTCTTTGAAAATTACAATTGTGCTGAAATTGACGGTGATCTTACATCATTCAACAGATGGTCGCAATACATTTGTCTGCGTTTGATTTCTTGTGATATTTAATTTCTTTTATGATAAATTTCTGACAATCATGTATTCCAGGACTGACATTGGGTAAATATGGATTTTTGATACTTTTAATGATCTCGTCGATCAAATTTGAAAAATAACTACTAGTTTCGATGATAGAAAAGATCCCAAAAAATTGAGTGATTATTCAATGCTTTTGGATCATCGTCACATGGTGCTTCATATGACTCTTCCATCATACATTTGTGTGAGGGCTACATACTTGATGGTGAAGCCCACACAAATGTCTGGTGACAAAGGTCTCTAAAGCACCACGTGACAATGCTCCAGAAGCAAGTAATAATTTCACCCACTAATGAGTTCTCTAAAAAGGGGCTGGGAAGATATGTTTCGATGGACAAAATCAAACCAGGAAATGACCGTTCTTGTTGACTTCTTAAGCCCAGAGAGAGAGAGAGCGCACGCTTGGAATGAATGTAGAACTTAGGGTGTGTTCCACTAATTAAAATAGAAAATATTTTTCACTTTACGAGACATGTCATTTTCTCATAATACATCACCTTTACAAAAAAATAAGAACCATAACTTAACGAAGCCTTACAAAAGGAAAAACGGGTTGATTAGCTGAGTGGAAAATAATTAACAAGTGAAGATATAAATTAATTACACAGATTGATTAGCTGAGGTGGAAAAATAGTAAATATGGAGTGAAGTGCTTCTCAATGATGGATAGTGAATCCTGGAACAGTAAAGTCACGAGAGAGGGAGGGGGAGAGAGAGGGAGAGAGAGAGAGAGAGAGAGAGAGAGAGAGAGAGAGAATAATGGAAGCAAATGGATTTTGTTGTTTGGTTGAAGGGAAGAAGAAAGAGAGAGGAACGTGGTGTGGATTTTGTTGCAGTACTTTATACTCTTCAAGACATGAATCATTAGATCGAAGACCACATGGTTCGTGATGTGATGTGATGTGGCCTGTGGGTGTTGGCCTCTTTCCAATGACGAATGCATGCACCCATGATGAATTCACCATACAAAGCTAGAGATCCACACAGCTACCATTCAAGTGCGAAAGGGTTGATGTACGCAGTTATACCCTTGCAAGTAAAGAGATTGTTTTCGCGACTCGAATCCGTGACCTTCAGGTAAGCACTCAACCAGAGGCCTCAAAATGATATCCTCAGTAAAATTTGAGATCGGAAGCCTCATTCGAAACAAATGTTTATTCTTGTATCAAAGTAAGCACTCAACCAAACCACCCGAACAAGAAGGAAATAACACGTGCTCTTACACAATAACTAAGTGATTCCTCAGCAAAACTATTTGTGCCAAACTGCGTATCTGTGGCCGCAAGACACTAGAATCCACTCCCTGCCGGCAGGGCACCAGGAACCATCACCGATCTTCATGCAAACTTTCTCCCCAATGACAGCAGAGTAGAGATTCGACTGGGCTTCAAAAATCCTGATAGACGATCGGCTGTGGATGTCTTGACCCTTTCGAATGTTCATCTGCACATTTGCTCGGAGAATCTTAGAGCAGCTCAAGAAGGACCAATTCAAATGGTAGAATAAGTCAGTAACCGTACCAGCTTCACTATTTGGTCGTGAATGGAGTTACCCCAATCGTAGAAATGATCGTAAAAAATTGTTGGTATCCCTGGATGTGTGAGTATATATGCATAGCCCTGGATAGTGAAGGCAATGCCAGCAATCCAAATTTGAGTAAATGAAGAACCAGTAAAGAGGAAAAGGAAATAGATATGGTGTAGCTGTGCATTTAATAGCAGTGAAAGAAGTGGTGTCCAACTGGATTGGCATGATGATTGTTCAATCGCTGGGAGATGTGGCCATACAAATTCAAGTTCCCTTCTCAGAACCAGAAAACTATACAGCAAAAGAAGCCTTAGCCCATGCATCCAGAAAAACAGGAAATAGCAAGATCTTTCAGTACCCTAGATTAAGTCAATGAAGATATTTGTTCCAAAAGTGGCAATTTTTTCATAATCAAGTTACTTCTAAACTAGCACATAAGCTCACAATACCTCGTTCACAATTAGCTGTGCCAGTTGAACCGTAGGCCACAATTTAAGACCATTAACCAGAAAATCATATTGATTTGGTATGTAATCCACCTAAGATGATTTAAATTTTTCGTTCTTTCTAATGGTACTATGTTAGTGATATTATGTTCAACATGAAGAATATAATCTTGAGGTTATAAAGTTGGACAAGGACGACATATTGAGAGGATCAAGAGACGGTCAAAAAGCTCTTAGGCATATCATTTCAAGAACTCTCCACCGCAGATCTTCCAGTTTTTTCCCCCCAACTCTAGCTGCTTCTTTTTCTTTTTGAACCGGCTTATAAGTCTTGCTCCATCAAAAAAAACTCAAGTATTACAGGTGGCAAGGAATCTGGCAAATACAGAAATTAGAATACCTCCATAACATGGTGCGAAGGAAAAGGCCAATGAGCCTGCAAGAGTGGAACAACCATGAGTAAGTACTGACTCGCTTTAAGGATCATAAGCTTGCTTCTAGAACATTACCATATGAGAAAACATATGCCGCAAACTCCAAGTTATCATGAAAAGTTTTCCAGACAGATGTCATTGATACGAATACATCAACATAATACAAAAAAAAAAATTCAATAAATTTGACGGGGAGACCTCTTCCCATCTGAAGTCAATAACAGACAAGCTAGTAACAGTTAAATAATGCTTCTGAGGAGATAAATAAGGTCGGACCAGTAAACAAGAGGGACAAAATTCGTACATGTGTTAATGTAGTGTATGGATATCAGAACAAAGAAGAACGGCCTTGGAAGCATTTATGCCATATTTTTTTATGAATAATATGGAAGAATTATTACCTGTGTTGAGCCTGTATCATGGTTATCTAAGAAAGTGACAGCCCTTGAAGGCCACCATCCCATCACTCCCGGTGGATTCCCTTGAGCATCACGCAGACGCCAGAGCTCTCCCTTTACAGCTTCCTGAGTAGTTACATATTCATAAATGACAGAAATAGGATGGATTTCAGTTCAAGAAAATCAATTCCTCCTGAAAAGAAAAATGTCCCTGTGTGTACAAACTGCCTCAGGAATATACCTGAAGAATTCCCTTAGTTGTGAAGTCAAATGCAGTAGAAAGCTGCCCTGTGCCATTAATCCAATTGATAATCCGTTGCCTATGACTATCTGCATGTAGATTAAAAGACAATGAAAGAAGAGATTATTTTTTTTTACGAGCGAAAGTTTCTTCCAGGTGAAATGTTTCATGAAACAATTAATATTCTGCCTTGGTAATAAAATAGGACTACTCAACTCAACAAATTCACTACAGGAAAACACAAACAAAAATGAACTTGGCAAAAAGTATATCAATTCTTTCCGATTAAAAGACACTGTGGATGCTCCTAATCAACAGGGGTAAGGGAGATATTGGGAATTCATTACTAGAGGCAAAGCGAAACAAATGTCTCAAGTTCAGCTTAATATTTAGGGACACTTTTGCTATCCATTGGATTGAGCATTATAGAATAAAATACCTTGGTTGTACTCCAAGTGGTGACCATTGTAATTGCAAGAATCCCACCATTCTCCAACAGAAAAAAGAGGCTTTGCACCCTCAATGTATTCCTTCACATATTGTGCTGAATAACTAAAAGAAGATTTGACAATAAAAAGTTGCAAATGAAAACCTTAAGAGGAGAGTAGTAGTAAATACACAGAGAAGGGGCAGTGTCTTAGTGCTATGGTAGAAGCAGAGAATGCAAGCTATGATAACACAATTAACATCTAAGACGGCTGCTTCATGAGAATATTGCCAAAACTTATGGCTATACTTAATATTTAGCCTTTCCACCTAGAATCACCTGGATTATCCAAAGCACCAGGTGCCATAGGGCTCCACCCCCCACTTTTCCCTTCAGTCCAAAATACCCTCCAGAACTCAAAAAGAGGAAGGAACAGAAAGGGAAATACAATGCATAATAACATTACCCTCTTGCAAAATCAAATCGGAAATCTTGGAAGCCAACTGTATCTCGTAGCCATTTTAACCACCCAATAATGTCTTTTCGAACAAACAGCTGGGTATGATCAATATTCGGAACGCCATGAAAATTGTCCCCAGTGCTTTGATTACCCTGGAAGCAGATAGGAACATGTATAAAAGCGATGACGATGGAAACGAGATTTTATGGCAAAGTCATGCATCCCTAGGAGATTTGTCAATACGATAATAATTGCAGACTGGATCATATGGAGCAATCATTTCTGTCTAATTTAAAGCTATTTATACAAGAAGTCTTCATCATAATTGATTTCACATACTAGCATTTTTTGAAGCTACAAAGCAACCATGCAAACCAAGACAGTAACATCTGTAACATCCCAGTTTCCGTTTGGCAGGACTGAAATTAAATTAACTACAATAAGTACCCTTACCAAACCACCAGTACAGCTCGTAACAGCACGTTCATCCCATGATAATGGAATTCCATCGTAACGATTATACCTTCCTCCATGCCCTGTGGTAGTCCCAACACGGTGATTGATGACTATGTCAGCCATTGGTCTAACTTTGTATTGCTTCATCTTGTAAAGTAAAGCTTTCAAGAGATGTTCAGAGCCATATGATGAATTGAGAGAATATAAATTTTGAGGAAGGTATCCTGCAAACAGTAGAACAGGAAGACCCATTTGTTAAAGTGTATACACAAAAGAAAAATTAATTGGAGTTCTAAGGTGATTTTTTCCAACCTTCATGTGCGAAGGAATTAGTTGCTGGAGGTAACCATGCTGATGTAAACCCGGATTTTGCAATATCAGGAACCTTGCTCTCTAAATTTCTCCACCAATCATGTTTATGAGACTCCCAGTTGAAAGCCTGTCAAGTAAATTGTTAGTCAGTTGTCCAAACTTAAGAGGCTTTAAGAATTGAGAAGTAAAATACACTAGAGGTAACATAATCTAACCACGACCCTCAGAGAGCTCACAGAATCCATAACTTCATCTTCTTTTTCCAGTTCTACTACTAAACTTAGTAAACTATATTACATAGTACCATCTAGTCTCACTCGATATGAGTTGAAGACAGGAGTGAAAGCTGAATTTATACCTATTTCTAGTAACAATAAGTAGGCCATCATTGGAATTTACCTGCAATAGAATTTCTCTACCACTGCGTACTACTGCTCCTGCAAATGAATTAAACTCTGAACGTTAACCAGCAATCCTAAAACCGATGTCTTTCCTCTCACAGAAAAGGAAAACGTGAAATGTTAATCTGATAGCTGATATAGATGATTATGTGTTAAAGGATTCGGCGAAGAAGCATACCAACGTCAGTCTCCTGAGTACTTTCAACTTGGTTCTGCATTTGCAAGATATGATCAGGTCAAGTAACTAAACAAGTAGTTTAGCTCACAACATATTCTACATACAATAGGAATGAATAAAAAATAGTCCTCAGAAAGTTTGCTGATCTGAAAACAATAAACTGAAAAAGAAGAACTGAAGTAGGATCATACCTTGCTCAGGTAACTCATCTTGGATCAAAGGTTGTTGTAGAAACTTTGACACTGAATCGAAAAAGATAAGCAAAAGTCCTGCATCCACATATAATCAACTCATATTGATGTTTTCCGCATACTGTCAAACTACAAGTGCACTAAACAACTCCAAAATATCTGACTATAACAGGAATAATACCATATTGCAGATCAGTTGTCTCTCATTTTAGTGGGTTAGAAATTAATGCCTTGTTCTCTTTGATATTCAAAAAGAATTTTTCAAAAGATTTCCCCTAGATTCTCCCTACTTCCAACATTTCTCTCTCTATCTCTCTCCACTTATTACCCCTACTATTTTTTAAAAAACTTTTCAAAATCCAATCCAAACACAGCATAAGACTTAAAACAAGCTTAGATACCGTCTGTTCGACATCAGAACTAAGGCATCCTGACCATCTTAACAAGTTGAAATTTTCATAGCAAAGAAAGTAACAAACGTCATTTGCATCTATAATTCCATACAAATACCCGTAATGGATGGACCAATCCACAATTCATTCCTCACGGTCTCTTAAAATTACTATACTCCACGACTTAGGCTTGTAAGTTGTAAGTAGTAATACATCAGGGAAGGAAGAACTACGGGAATTAGTTAAAGACTCGAAGCGAAGCCCGAATACACTCCTCAGAAAAACAAAGAACCAAAAACTACAAAGCAAACAATTTTTTCCCTTCATGCTGTTCTACTACCGACAATAGACGAATTTCCTTATAACACATTAAGTCATTAACCCCCTATTAATTACTTCCGTTTCATCTCAATCTTGCATTTGCATTGCTACTTTCAACACATCTGATATAATAACTGGGGAAATATGCAGGGGTGATAAACGAGCCGAACGAGCCTAGTACTTAGTTGTTCAAGCTTTGTTTGAAAACTTAACAAACTTCCAAACATGTTCAAGCCTAGCTCGTTTATGAGACGAGCCACTCTCGAACGGGCTTTAATCGAGCTGATCTCGATTCTCAAGCAGCTTGAACTTTTTATACATCATAGCGAGCCTATCAGTAGCTTGTTCGAGCATCGTTTAAAAGCTTAATAGCTTAATGAGCTTCAAAAAAAGGTTCAAGTGTTTTTTGTTTTTTATGATACAAGCCGATCTGGAACGAGTTTTTAACAAACTAACGCAAGCTCAAACTCGAGTAACTTGATTTGTTTATCCGCTCTTATTTCAAAAGCGACATTTTTTTTAACTAATTCACAACACAAGTACATAAACCAAACCAAACCGAACCTTGTGTCCCAATCAAATGGGGGTTAATTACATGTTCATGGGAGGTTTCCCGTTTGAGTGAAGCCAAGTGGAAACAGAAAACGCGAAAAATGAAGCCAAAACAAATGATAGAAACAAACCATATGACATCATTCAAGCTGTGATGAAAGATACTAACCAATAACCCGGTTCTTGCACAGGCGATCTCAACGTGATAATTCCCGTCGTGCCCAGAACGCTTATATAGAGAAGGAGAAGGCGTGAATCCGATTATTGATTCCGCTGAAGTGGAACCACTAATTCGGTCCATAAACGAAAGGGAAGGAAAAAAGCGACTGATCAGAGGGACGGAATTGTATTCGATGGCCACGAAAACCACACACACGGCTATGAAATCTTTGCAAACGGTTCACAAAATGGAGAAGAGATTCGAGTTGTTGCGCAAACGGAGAATGAAAGATCGCTTTTTCGGATTCTCCCTTTCTGGTTTTTCGGTGGGAACGTAAGCTTTCGTATTGAAGGGTGAGTGCGTGGGGAGGCCACGTGTCTATCTGCCTGGGACTGTGAGAAAACAAAATGCTAGATACAATTCATGTGGACCCATCCTGGGTAGGGACGGCAAGCAAATTGCTAATTCCCCCCCCCCTCCCGACACAACCCCCCTCCGGCCCCACCCCACTTTTCCCACTTTACCCCCACCCCTCTTTTCTCTCTCATTTTATTTTTGTTTTTTTGTTATAAAATTTTAAATGGTAATAACTTTTTTTGACGTATTTTTTTAAAATAAATTTTATATTTTTGAAATCGACTCAACGAAACCTATCAAACGAGCCTAATATTGATGGTAAAATAATAGAAAATAGAAAAATTATATATTTTTGTGGTAGTTTAAATTGTATAAGAGGTTGAAAAATTAAGGCTGTGTTCGGTTGCAATTTCCGGCAATTTCAGGAAAACATTTCCGGAAAAAGTGTAATCATTACTCCTATTCACTTTTCTCTCATTCCAATCATTACTCTTTCATCCAATCATTACCCCTATTCTCTTCCAATAATTACCCCTATTTCTCTCTATCTCTCTCCAATCATTACCCTATTTCCAATCATTATCCCTATTTTTCTATCAAATCATTACTCCAACAACCATTTCTAAAAACCAAACCAATCACTAACTCAAAATTTTTTTTCCGGATCATTACCCAGAAATTGCAACCGAACTTAGCCTAAGTGTTCCAAAATTCAATTCGTTTGAACTGGTGGAAAGATTTTAGTTTTCTGATCATTTTATTGTAAATGGTCATAATTAAATTTTGACTGTAGGGCTCTTGTTGAAAAAGAAAGTCTTTTTTTTTCCCTTTTATTTCTTTCTTTCCAGTTTGGTTTTTTTTTTTCCGCTTTATTTCCTTTTATTTCTATCCAGTTTGAAATCTTTTTTTTCTTTTTTTTTTCCTCTTTATTTTTTTTCTTTCTTTTCAGTTTGAAATTTTTTCCTCTTTTGATTATATTTTTTCCTCTTTAGTTCTTCTCTTTATATATATTTTAATATATAAACAGTCACAAAAAAAATTTAAGTACTCTCATTTTTAATCCGTTTAAACGGGTGTGAAAATCTTATTATTCTGATTAACTAATTAAAATAACGAATTGTGTTGGAGAGTAACAGTGGAAACGATCAGGGTTCTCTTAGGCAGCAAAGCCCCTGGGTCCACTTAAATTTCTCCCACTTTTTAATTTCTTTTTTTATTTAATTACTTTTATCTTATTTATTTAATTTCTATAAATACACCCTTTCTATATTAAAAAATATAATTCAAAAATTAAGTGCTCAATTTTCAATTCCGTTTAACAGGGGCGAAGATCCAATTTGCTCTTAGGCCTTTCAACGAACACCCTAAGACTCATTATTTAGTTTCAGGACTCTCTTAGGGAAAAAAAAACAGATTGAAAATTGAAACATTTATTTTTGTAAGTACAAAAATGAATGTCCTTTTTGATCAATTTATACCGTACTCTTTTTATTTGCATTACATGTATACGGTCGTGAAGAACATAGACTTTCTCCCGTTTAGTAACCATTAGTTCCTCGTGTTTCAGTAACACTGCAGTTGTAATTTTATTAATAAAAACTTTGCACTTTTAGTAACACTGCAGGCTTCTTCTCTGCTGTCGGGGTCGTGGGTGGGTTTTGAATTAGGGTTTTTTTTTTTTTGGAATCGGACAGTATTTTTGGATGCATATATTTAGAATTATTATACACGGTCTGGTTTCACACAGCTTTTCTTTATTTTTATTTTGTTTTGTTATTATTGTTGTAGTATTTAATTTCGTTATTTTCATAGTACTTTATTTTTGTATTAATAGAACGGGGTACATACTGATTAGTTTGAATTATTTTTGCTCTCACTTTTAAATTTTTATTTTATTACGGTAATCTCGAACACGGAACAACGCTGAGTAATTTTGGATTGAGTGATTTCTACTACTTTTTGTGAAAAAAGCAAAAAAAAACGCTAAGGAGAGTGTAAAAGCAAAAAAAACGCGAAGGAGAGTGTGAGGGTAGACTCGAACCAATGAACTCTTGTTTACAAAGAGAGTACCTTGCCACTGTACCAACAGATAAAAAAGAAAAAAAAATTCAAACCGAAAAGAAAGAAAAGGAAATAAAATGAAAAAAAAAAAAGAAAAGACAAACCGGAAGAAAAGGAAAAAAAAGAAAAAAAGAGTAATTGTAAAAAAAGAAAGAAAAGAGAGAGATAGAGAGAGGAGAGAAGAGAGGCGGGGGTAGTTAGGGAAAAGGGAGGTGGGGCCGGGGAGGGGTGGGTGTCGGGGGGGATTAGCACCTCTCGGACGGCAATTACCTCCAACCTCCCCGCCCCAATCCGAGCGGGTATTCCCCGATCCGATAGGCAAATGGGGCGGGTATGGTATTTGCTTCTCCCTCCCGATTTAACCCGATCCGAACCAGATTATAGATATTTATATTTTTGTATGTATATGTCTAAATAAATTTCATTGTTTTGATATAATGAGAGTAATATATCAATTAATAAAACACTAATTTATGTCTTTATTTTTGTTATTTCTATTTTTATTAACTCTCATCAATTATCAATATCTTTTTTTTTTCAAAACACTCTAAAAAGAACAAAACTAGTCAAATTATTATGGTGAATGGAGACCCGATTTTTCCCGACTCCGACACCTCTCCGATTTCCCCCCGCTCCAACTCCGATCCGATATAGAACGGGGCGGGTTTTGGGGACGCTAAATCCGACCCGATCCGACCCATTGCCATCCCTAATCCTGGGTCTAAAAAAATTACAGGGAAAATGACTGTATAAATCTTAAAATATTTGTTTAGGAGTCATGTGAAAAATTGGCTCAATTGTATATCGATAAATTTTTTTTGAATTTATAAAGACAAAACTATTTAACTATTTAATTTCATCTTATATAAATTAATAAATATTTACTGATATCGAATTGAACTAATTTTTTAAAAAATAGTCAAATCGACCCATCTCGACTCCTCAAATTCCAAATCAACTACCTTTCATATCTTAAATTAAATCCTAGTCTACCAGTTTCAAATCAAAGAACCATTCATATATATTAAATCCTAATAATCGTTGAAATATCCTTTCTGTCTTTATCGGATGAGTTTATAAAATTCCCTTTCTGATCATACTTTCTTGTTCACTTGTTCAAATCACTAGAACAACGTAGAAGGGTTTATAATTTCACCCAATTGAAGAAATGAAAGTGTACAATGGGAGAAAATTAAAGTGCCAAAATCACGTTTCAAATAATTTTTTGGTAAAAGTACATAAATACCCTCTCAACTATCACTGATTCTCGTAAAACACCCCATCACATTTAAAAGCGCCCATGGAGACCCCCTCACCTATTCCCGTTACCCAAGTAACACCCTTCCGTCTCAGAACTGTTTGCTGGGAGGTCACATGTCAGCAAATTGGGCATTTTTTGGACAAAAATGCCCTTTGACAATCCACAGTTCACCATTGTCACCACCACAATCTACAATCCACCACCACTGACTTCACCACCTCCACCATTGTCGCCACCACCGCCAGGCACCAATCACCACCACCAAATCCCCCTCCCACACTCGGTCTCCAACAGTCACTACTATCACAAACCACAAATCACCAATTTCAAAAATCCCCAAAATCAAACCCTAACCCCAATTTTAGAAATCCCCGAAATCACCAAGATGGGTTTGAACCCAGAAGAGGTTGGTTTCGGGGTTTTCGCGGCGGATTTTGTAGATTTAGTAGTGTTGGTTTTGCGTTTGAGCTTAGGGCTGTCGAGGTCGTCGGAGCCAGAGGATTTCACGAACTGCTTTAGCTATCGTGGACCGGCAACAGAAGCTTGGAGTCGATGGGTAGCTCGTCAGAAACCCCATTTTGGCGCAGCTTTCGGGGCTTCGGCTCGGGCTCGGGCTCACGCTCGAGCTTTGACTCCGGCTGGGGGAGGACGAGGAGGCCAGAGAGGCCCATGGCGTCGGAGGGGTCGTGGAGGAAGAAGCGGGAGCGGTAGGTGAGATCGGAGTTGGGGGCGGAGAAGGGGTGGTTGCTGAGGAGGCGAGGGAGGTGAGAGGCGGCCACAGGGTCGTCGAAGAGGTCTTCGCCGGCGATCAGATCTCATCTTCGCCGGAGGTGAGTGCGCCACCTGGGCGCTGCTGCTGTTGCTCGTCTCTCTCTCTCTCTCTCTCCCTCCCCCAGATCAGTGGGTAAATAATAGAAAAGGGTATCTTGGTCATTTCCTCAATTCCGTTAACGGAATTAGCATTTTTTTCTTTTCCAGTAGTTGAGGGGGTCTCCATGGGCGTTTTTAAATGTGAGGGGGTGTTTACGAGAATCAGTGATAGTTGAGGAGGTGTTTATATACTTTTACCTAATTTTTTTACCTGTCATATATGAGAGAATATTCAATGCCCCGTGACGTGCGGTGTCCGCGACCCCTTTCTACCACATATCGTGATTAGTTCATACACTTTTTCTTGAGTCCTCCACAACATTTTTTAAAAACGGGCCCAAGTGCTTGCTCCCTAGGAGATCTCAAATTTTTTTTGAAAGGGGAGATCTCAAAATTGAATCTTATGAATATTGAATATTTCAAATCTTAAAGTTACTCAGACCATGTCGTTTTAAGACTTGAGAAAAGTCTTTTTTTTTTAAGTAACAAGTGAAGAGAGATAGATAGAAAAATTAGAATAATAATCGAAAGAACTTTTTTTCTAAAATTGTGAGCAGAGAAAAAAAGATGGGTCTAGAAATCCAAAATGAACATAATCTCAAAGTTTGTACGATCATTAATTTAAAAAAGGAACCATTAAATAATTCTTCATTATATGACTAATCAAAAAATAATAGTAATAATAATAATTCTTCATTATACAAGGCTCGTGCAAAACCCCGGGAAAAGAACCGGGTTAGCGCCACATCAACCGTTTCCCGTCTTCCAGTTTGTCCTCTCCTTGACTTTTTTCGATGGTTCTTTCTGCGACGGAGAAAGCGCTGACCACCAAGGCCGAGCCCAATCCCACGGCGGTTGACTGGTCGGAACTCCCACCGGAATTGATCCAAACCATCGCCGAGAAACTCATCACCCACACCGACTACCTCCGCTTCCGCGCCGTATCCACCACCTGGAGACTCTCCACCCCCACCGCCCCTCTCCACCTCCCCACCCAACTCCCCTGGCTAATGCTTCCCTTCAACCAGACCCGCCGTTCTACCCAAGGCGCGACACGGCACTTGCTCGTCGATGGGCTAGGTAATGTCATGGGTTTTGGTCCTAGTTGGCTAGTTGGTTTCTTGCCCGCCTCGAATTGTTATTATCTCCTTTTTGGTTCCTGGCGGCGTATGATTGTCGGTGTAAAATGGTGCCTTCTATGGGTGCGCTCTTGCTCCGGCTTGATGCCTCGGGTTTAGGTTCTTTTTAATCTTCGTAGCGTGTTTTCAAAGATTAATAAAGTTCTTTCTTGTGGTTAAAAAATTGGCAGGTCAACGCAAGAAAATCACGGGCGCAAGCCGCCCCTTCTTCAGCCTCTCCGCCAACAAATCCCACTCCCTCCACCTCCCGGAATCCTCCCCCCACCGGCGCCGCCGCCACCGCGGCTCCTCCCACGGCTACCTCGCCTTCCTAGACGAGTCGCCCGATTTCTTCCTCCTCAATCCCCTCACCCGTGCCAAATTCTCCCTCCCCCCACTCTCCTCCTTCCCCAACGTCGTCGCATTCGATTTCTCCGACGTCGGCCGCGAGTACTCCCTGCGCGCTCCCAATGGGGACGTCTCCACCCGTAGCTTGTCCGAAATGCGCGACTTGTTCATCAAGAAGGTGGTTCTCTCCTCGAGTCCTTCTGTTGATCTTAATTTTATTGTGTTGGCGATATTAAATCAAACTGGTGATCTCGCTTTCTGTAAAAATGGATATCGATCGTGGCTATTTATAGAGGATGCCCAATCTTATTGTGAGGATGCTATATATTGTAATGGATTATTCTACGCCGTGAATAAATTGGGGCAAATCGCGGTTTGTGATGTTACCGGGGAGTTTCCCAGGGTTTCATTTATTTGTACGCCACCACAGATTGGTGGTGATTTACTGTACTTGGTTAGTTTATCATCGGACGAGCTGTTGTTGGTTACGAGGTACTTGGATTTAGAAATCTTGGATTATGGGACTAGGGAATTCAGAGTGTATAGGCTGGATTTGAGTGGGCCAAAGTGGGAGAGGGTGACAAGTTTGGGGGATCAGATGTTGTTCTTGGGGGAAAATTCTTCGGTGGCGTTATCAGCTTCTGATTTTCCGGGGTGTAAAGGTAACTGTATATACTATACGGATGATTATTCTGAGTTGAATTACGATGGAATGGCTGGGAATCATGATTTGGGTGTTTATAATTTGGAAGATGGTAGCATTGATCCTTTACCTTGTTGTTATTCGCTTCCCCGGATGCGATGGCCACCGATTTGGGTCACTCCCAATCCTTGTTGAGCATGTAAGTGCCCTTTTCAGTTTGCTCTTACTTTGAATTAAGCATGCTTCCCTGTATCTAAATGTATGTAGTTAAGTGATGATAAGGATTTTAGCTGTCTAGACTCGACATCTCACAGCTGTTTAATAATTGGTCCATGAGCAATTTTTCTCTATTGTGTGATCTTTGCTGGGTGCCACAACAATCTTGTAACCAATTGTTGATGTGTCAAAATTTTCATTTGCTTGGGCAGATTCAAATCAGTATTTCCAAGAAATCACTCAAGTTCACCACACTGATTCTGAAGTTGTTTAGAATTAATCACTTTAAGCTCACTGCCTTTCAACTTTTTATCTCGTAGTCTAGATTCTAAAATTGATTGCAGAAATTATTTCATCCATGCTCTTATTTGGAAGCTGAGTTCTTTTTTGGAACTTCATCTTGAAGTCTGTATTAATCAATATAGGCTTCTGACTTGATTTTCCTTAATGATTATTGGTTCTTGCAAGATTCAAGAATAATGGACATTGGATCTTTAGCTGATTTTAGTTATCAAAAAGGATCTTTAGCTGATTTTATCTCTTGCTGCAGTAACGGTTGAACACACAGCTGCGAAATACTGAACCATCCCTTCTAAGGGATGATCATAAAAAACTATCCTCTATATTGTTGTTATTCGCTTCCCTGGATGTGATAGCCACCGATTTGGGTCACTCTTAATCCATGCTAAGCATGTAAGTGCTCTTTTCAATGTACTCTTACTTTGAACTATGAATTCTTCCCTGTATATGAATGTATGTAATGATGATGTGGATTATACCCGTCTTGACACCTTATTGCTGGTTAAAACTTGGTCAGTGAGCGATTTGAACGTATTATGTGAGCTTTGTTGGATACCATCACAATCTTCTTGTTGTGTCCCTTTATTTGTTTCAAATGTTTCATTTGCTTCTTGGACTTCAGATCGTAATTCCCAAGGAATCACTCAATTTCACCACAATGATTCTGAAATTGTTTAGAATTCATCCCTCTAAGCAGTTGGGGAATTAGGATTTGCAAGCAAAAGTATGGGTGATGTAACATTTAATTATGACTTTTGAGTAAAATGCTCCCTCTGATCTCTGCACAACTTTCTGTGAGGGCTCCGCCCGATCCCCATCTCCCCCCTCCCCCCTCCTTAGATGAAAAAACATCATCTCTGCATGTATATATATGAAGACGATATTATGCTTGTACTATCTAAATGATGAACTTTGGGGATGTTAATGGAGTGTTTGTTGGCTATATCTGATTGTGTTGGGTAATAATAGGAGTTTGAGCTTCATAAGGTGGTCTAGGTCTATCTCATAGTCCACAGGATTGCCTCAAAAACCTATCATCCATGCTCTTGTTTGGAAACAGAGTTCTTGATCTCTTTTTCAGATTTTCTTGAAGCCTGGATGGATCAATATGGGGTTGTGAGTTGATTTTCCTTGTTGAATAGTAGCTTCTTCAAGATCAAGAATCGTAGTATTTACATCTTTTGCTTATCTCTTCTCGTACTGCAATGATAGTTGGACATGCACAAAGCTGCGACGAACGACCATGGAAGGGATGAAACCAATTCCAAACTTGGTAACAGAAATGAACTAACTATATCATACTTAGTTTAGTTGTTTCCAGTTTATGACTAGGCGTTCCATTGTTTGTTCTACTGGCATTTGGATTTTGTACGACAACGAACCAAACTCACATCCCACTATCATGGAGAATAAGCAAGCAGATACAATAAGAACGCATAGCGCACAAAAAAAAGTTGTGGTGTGGCAAGAATGCCGACGTCCTCGGTACATGCAAAATTCCACGATATTCTTGGAATAACCATTGCTAGGTAGCCAGTATATATGTTAGGGTACACAAACAAAGAATTGACGTTATACCCGGGTACTCATAGAATCCAGTATTAATGGCTTCACAAACCCAATAGTTGTGCGATTTGGTCACAAGCATCTAGCACAAACTAAATCCAATGAACAAACACGTGTACAACATGTGTACAACATGAATCGATTTCTCTTTCCGTATCCCATTGCACAAAAAAGGTATATTGGAAGTCACAGAGTCACCCCATCTCCCATGCTCTCACAGGCTGAGCCTGCAAAAGAGCCACATGCAAGGGAGCTTGCATATGTGGTTCTGGTTGCCTGTTGGGACCCGGTGTGGTAATGTGTTACGAAACAAATTCTTCCAACATAGACGTGAAATAGGAGGGATTGGGTGCCGAAATATGAGCCGAAGGTTGAACCTTAATATGCCACCGAGCATTTCATTTTTGTTACCGGGAGATAATTGGCAGCCGCGGTAATTTTGTGACTCACATAATTAGGGGCAAAAAGTGTTTCTGTGTCAAATTCTCTACTCTAGAATTGGGAGGTGCAGATCTAATACTATCTTTTGCTAGTCTCTCTCTCTCTCTCTCCTTACTCATGGGCACGAGAAACTAGTCGTAGCTACATGTTATGGATTCTGCTATGTTGAACAATGAACACATATATTTCTCTGTGCTTAAGTTCGTTCGTGTGAGAACCGCGAATATAAAAAAATACAGGGAATAAAAGATCTTGTAGCTATGTTCAAACAGTTAAATAGTATTTGCAGCACTTAATACGTAAGGTATAAACACTCCTCAGCATTTTAAGACAATTGTTAAAGCCTAAAGGACAGGCTCCGATACCATGCCAAGAAGTGAATAGCACATTCGCCGTCGAAGGAAGAAGCATCTTGCAAATTCTATAATCTATATTACATCTTTTGTAAACGTAATTTAATCTATTGCTACCTACTGTCACCCACCTAACCTATGGCAAAACAAGAAATCCTACGAATAGAGATCACGATTTCTGCATAATTGGATTCTGCTTTAATTTCAGTTTTGGTTTGTGGAAGTAGGGTATTTGCTTTCTTGATTTTCATTGGGTCAATGGTCATGGGTTTTTTATTGGGTCGTTTCCTTTTTCCCTCTGCTTTGAAAATTTGCCTCAAATGAGGAAAAAAAATTAATGAGTTGGGTACGCAGATACATCCATGGGTCATTTCTGGGTTGGTTCTCTGTGGGAAAAAATTTACTCCTACTTGCTACTTGCAGTAGCAGAAAAGAGAGAGAGAGAGAGAGATGGAACAGAGACCTCACATCAAGCGCTCTGTTTTTTACTTATTTTGCTATAGGCCTCTGTATCAGTTTTTAATTTTTATCAGGGTAATTTGTTGGTTTTTGCATTTGGGTATTGGACGTCTACATCAGGTTTTCTCAACATCACATGCATTTTGCTCTCTCTCTCTCTCTCTCTCCAATTTCTGCTTCCATATACACACAGATTCCCGGCTTACCTGAGGTAGTGATACGGATTACTACAACCCATAACTCTGTACACGAACAACCATGGTCCGAACCATAGCAGCCATCCTAAACGAATCAACCTCAGTCCCAGAACGATCCCCCAAAACCTTCCACTGCAGAAACCTCTTCATGTTCCCTATCATATGCGCAGTGATCGTCCAGCGCGGGTCCCATCTCTTCTACTCCTCCCAAGGGACCGAACTCTTCCCCTTCCGATTCTGCTACCGCATATTCCTCTGCACTTTCCCTCTCCACTCCGCTGCCCTCATATTCATCGTCGCCTCTTACTGCACTTCCAAGCCCGTCTCTGCCATTCCCTGCAGCGTTTTCAAGCACCTCTTCATCACCTACTGCTGGGTATCTGTCATTATGGTCATTTACAACGGCGTGTTTCTCGAGTGTTTTGTCCTCGTCATGGTCGCTAATGTTACCCAAAATGCGGCGCCTCTGCTGGTAGCCTTGTTTGTTGAAATCTGCCTGATTCTTGCTGATGATGTGTCACTGTGCCAGTTGGCTGGCGTGGTTTCAGGGCTTGAACCCGTTTATGGATTCACTGCGATGGAGAAGTGCTACGTGTTGCTGAAGGCCAGGAACCCAACGGCCGCGTGGCTTGTTTTCACTTATCTGTCGGTTTATGGGTCGATTGGTGGCGCTTCTATGGTGGTTCATGGGGGATTGGATTGTGGAGTGTATGGGAGGTATATGGTTGGTGGGTACTTGGGTGGGTGGTTGGTGGTTGTGATTTCGGTGGGTTTGATGGTGTGATGCGTGCTTTCCTCTTCCAACTTCCGCCATTAGATTATAAGCGGCGTAGTTTGTGTTATGGTCACAAATGGAAATAATGTCTTGAGTTGGAGCCTTTTGATGATTTTCTATGTTCTTGAAGTTGCCATTGCCCATCTCTGAGTGTGATTCATTTGGTACAGAGGGTATCTGTTATTGTCTTAAATTTAGAAGTTTGTTGCAGTTCTTAGTTTATTCAACTGTTCTGTTCTTTTATAAATTGTTAAAAATGGTCAGTTCCAGCTTAATGATTTTGTGTGTTCCTTGTAGTTTTGTCGTTTTTAGACACCAGCAAAACCAAAGAACAGAAAATAAACCTTACTTGAAGTACCAACGGCAATGCAAGTGGAGTGGAGGGCAGTTGGCGCCTCCTTTATACTCCAGTGCATGAGGCCAGGGTTCGAGCCACCCCTTGCAAGGGAACACCTAAAATCACTATCCTGATAACCATGAGTTGAGACCCAACAAAAAAAAAAAAGGTACAACGGCAAATTCTCTAATCTAGAAATTAGTCTTGGCTATATGTTGTTAATTCAGCAATGTTGAACAATGAACACATGATAAATTCCTCTGTGCGAGAACCATGAAGATTAGAAAAAGAGAAAAAAAGCCTTTCAAAAAATAAATGAAGATTAGAAAAAAGAAACAGGGAACAAAAGATCTACTATGCTCAAACAGTTAAATATCATTTCCCATACTTAATACGTAAGATATATAATTAAAAAAAAAATCCTAATACACTAATAAGAATGTTAAAGACGTTATAGGACAGCGCTCTGATACAATGTGAAGAAGTGAACGGAACATTTGTCATTGATGAAGAAGCATCTTGCAAATTATACATCGTATCGGTTTGTACTTAATTTAATCTGTGACCGGTGCATTGCTACCTGCCATCACCCACCTAACCTATGGCAAAACAAGAAATCCTCATAGAGTTTACGATTTCTGCAGAATTGTGTTCTGATCTAATTTCAGTTTTGTATTGTGGCAGTAGGGTATTTGCTTACATGATTTTCATTGGGTCGTTTTCTTTTCCCAGTGCTTTGAAAGTTTTGCCTCAAACGAAATTTTTTTAATGAGGTAGGTAGATGGGTCCCCCACGCAGGGACTGGGGATTGTGCCGTACACATTCGAACCGTCCGTCTCAACAATTAATGGTCGAGATTGCCGAGATGATACGACGGGGGAGATTATGCACATCAGCGAGCAAATTTGGACCATTGATTGTCGAGATGGACGGTCTGCATGTGCACAGCACAGTATGCATTAGAGGTGAGCATGGACTGAATTGGTTCGGTTTTATAGTATACCAAGAACTAAATCACTATCTATGGATTATGAATTTGGGAAATCAAACCAACCCACAAAAATTGTAGGACCAAACCAATCCACACCATTAGACTATGGTTCGGTTTCGGTTTTGAACCACGGTTTACTTAAAATTGAAGTATCATCTTCGTAAACGATTTAAAGTACTCAAAATTATGGAGATAACTAAGAATTGATTTTCATTTATAGAAATATAGAAAAAATTAGGAATTAATTGAATTGTAGAACCACTATTCATTGAATGAAGCATTATATATTTATATACCATGTACTTTTGGTGTTTTTTTTTTTTTTATAACGTCACTGGATTACAACAAGTAAAACTAGAAAAAGTACTTAATCAAAATGGGATTAAGCACGGGCAGAATACAACCCGTAAAATGGAAATTTTAATTATAGAAATAAGTTGTGATATATAGAAGTTTATGCTAAATAATTTTGGCAATAAATGAATACTAAATAGGATGGTGGATTACGCACATCAGGGAGCCAATCCAGACCTTTAATTGTCGAGATGGACAATTCGGATGTGCTTAGCACGGTATTCATAGCAGCATATACCATACATCAATGGTCATGGGTTTTTTATTGGGTTGTTTCCTTTTCCCTCTGCTTTGCATAGTTTGCCTCAAATAGAGAAAAAAAAATAATTAATGAGTTGATTATGCAGATGCATCCCTGGTTCATTTCTAGGTTGGTTTCTGTGTGGGAAGCATTATTGTTCTGCAAATACATCCCTAAATGATGAAAAATTACAGTTTGGGAAATTTTACTCCTACTAGACTTGCAGTAGCAGAAAAGAGAGATGTGGAGCAGAGACCTCACATTTATACTCCATCCGCTTCATATTAAGAGTTTCATTTTATTTCTCTTGCCATTTGTCATTTTTCAAAATCAACTATTTTCGTGTATAATTTTTAAAATTTTTTTAACAACATATTAAAGATCTTGATTAGTACTCCCCCCGTCCAAAATTGGATATCAATTTTTGATATCCGTGTCAATTTCAATTCCTTATATCTTTCAATATGAATTTCAAAAAATATGCAATATGGATCTTGTATAGTTCTTGATTAGTTCTATTAAACCAAATTTTTAAACTCATGAAAAATATTATAGATTGAAAGATATAAGCGATGAAAAATAACACAAGTTTCAAAAATTATCATTCTTTTTGGAATGGAGGGAGTACTTTAATTTGATGCTAAAAAATTATACACAGAAATTAGTTAATTTTTGGGATGTGATTTTGGCACTCCAATTTTAGCCAGTGGCACTCCACAATTTTTTTTTTGTAATCTCACATGATAAAGACACAAAATAGAGTGTCTGTGGCTAACACTGAAGTGTCAAAATTAATTTCTTACACGACTTTTCGTAATGGATTTTTATTATGGAAGGAAGGGAGTATTTTGGTATAGCGGCCTCTGTATCAGTTTTTAATTTTTTCCAGGATATTTCACGTGTATCTTGCACTCTCTCTCTCTCTCTCTGCCTAATATCTGCTTTCAGATAACTACAACCGACAACTCTGTACCAAACAGCCATGGATCTACCACCAGAAGAGCTCCAATATTTCCCAACCATAACAGCCATCCTAAACGAATCAACCTCAATCCCAAACCCTTCCTCCTGAACCTGGTACTGCAGAAACCTCACACCGTTCCCATCTCTCACCTTCGCAATGTCAATGTCCGTCTACGCTCTCCCCCAAATCGACACCTCCCCATCTGCTTCTTCTCACAACATCTCCTCCCAATGGACCAAACTCCTCTTCTTCCAATTCTGCTGCCTCATCTTCCACTTCGCCTTGTTCCCTCTCCTCTCCGCCGCCTCTCTCTGCACCGCCTCCAAGCCCGCCGTGGTCTCCCTCGCGATTCCCAGCAGCGTCTGCAAGCGCCTCTTCATCACCTACCTCTGGGTTTCTCTCGTTCTGGCCGTTTACAGCGTCGTATTCATCGGGTCTTTCGCCCTCGTCTTGGTCGGAATCGGTACCCATAACACGCCTCTGCTGGTTTTAGCCGGGTTTGTGACTTTATCTGTGAATTTTGCTGATGATGCGTCCTTGTGCCACCTGGCTGGCGTGGTTTCAGGGCTTGAACCCGTTTACGGGTTCGCTGCGATGGACTTGTTGAAGGCTTGGAACCCAACGGCCGCGTGGCTGGTTTTTGCTCATCTATTGGTGATTGGGGCGATAAATGTGGTTTTCTTCTTGTGGGTTTGGGTGGTTTCCGGGCCTTGGACCCGTTTATATGTATGATTTTCTATGTTGTTGTACCCGTGCTCTCGCCTCTGCAGTCTTTTGATACGTATGACAAATTATAGCGATCTGGGTTGAGTGTGTGTTTTATTATCTTGGGATGAAAAATTGTCTTGATTCACTGTTTCATTGTTCCGATGACGAACTCGTCTGTAGAGAATCGAATCGATCATGAGCTTATTATGATGGCATGGCTTCCTTGTAAGGATAATTCAACTTGTAAATCGCTTGATCAACTAATCAAGAACATTTTGTCGCTTAAGGAAATGCGTGTCTGGTTGGTTCACAAATCATGCTTGTCTGCTCTTCCGCGTTGCTTATATATACTGAAAATTAGGCTGCTTGAGAATGCTACAACTTGGTATTGTGAACACTTACTAGAGTAAGTAAATATTGACCGTGATTCCGTGAAAAATGTATTGATTGGAGGGCTGCGTGAAGGATTTTTTGACTTGTGAAAGTAATGTTGCAGAACTTGTCAAGGAGATTACTAAACAGTCTGTTTGTGAATCGAAGGTTCCTTGCGAAACTTTCCAGTAATCCCTCATGGATTAGATAAGCATGCTTTAGCGGTTGTTGTACCGAGCACAGTCACCGGTCTTTGAGTGACGGAAAGATAGACGTGGCAAACGATCCACCCGCGCAAGTACAACAAAAAAGATAAAAAGAAGTATGCAAATGAAGAGGAAGAAGAAGTGCTATTTTTGTTGAACAAGTTGCTATCCAAACACACAACTCTTCTTGATTGTAAGCATTTTGGCTATCGAGCTAGCAAAGACTAGACTAGATTGTAGTAAGATCGATCAACAAAAATAACATTGTTTCATATGCAGAATTTAGCAGAGTATCTTCTCGGTACATTGTACCATAATTTTGAGACACGGTCTATCGCTACCAAGTACACAAGCTCTTGCGTACACTGACTAGTGCTAAGGATACAAATTTTTGGATACAGATTCGAACACAGACAGACGGACACGAGTTCCACGCATGTAATACCTACATATTCTAGATGGCTTTGAACACAGTGCCGAGGCATATCAGCATATGTTTCCCAAGCATTTCTGTCGGTATAGCATGAAGACTTTCTTGAGAACTCAAAACCAAAAATAAAACAAACAAAAAGCAAAACAAATGTGCTCTTTCTTCTAGCTAGGCAATGCATCTCATGGAGTAAACGGAAAATGGAGAGTCCACCATGGCCAGCGTAGAACAGACCAATCTAGGGTGATCGCTTTCCAACCCGTAGTCCATCATCGGACGGTGCTCCAACTCCTCATTATGATCATAAACAAACTCCGGTAACTCCATCTCGTTCCTCCTCAAGTGCTCCCACAGAAACTCCAACCTGCTCACGTACTTCACCTTCCGGTATAACCTGGGCCACATTAACAACAATTAACAAAAGTCATTACCACCGTATAGTTATGTCCAAACTCATAAGCATATAGTATGACTGTATGAGTCAAGAGATTGATTACAATTTATTGGTCTCTCTCCAGTTCTTCATACCCCATGGATTGAAGATATTATTTTGTTTATTATCTCTAACTTACATAGATGCCAAAAATTAGTTATTCGAACATTTGTCAGGGCTCTTGCACCTCACTAGAGAGTTAGGAGTTCGAATCTTCCCGACCATAATTGCTCACCTGGGACCATTCATCTTGTAGCCGACTTGGCCAAAAATATCTCTATAATGGGACATCTTTCATTTGTGTAGAAAATGTTGTTTTACCCTCTTTAGTATGATTTGTTTGTATAACTATTGATATCCGATCAAATTAATATTGAAGGTGAATAAACTTTTCTAAGTGACTTAACGATTTCGCTCAGTCCGGGTGAGAGATGAAATCATTAGAGCGCTCAAATCATTACCCTCCGCTGAATACGAGACGACCAAAGGTGGCGAGGAAAAGGCGGGATTGCAGGCCCGGGTGCAGGAAATAAACAGCCTCGAGACGATCTTTAATGTCGATCGGAATAGCGTTGTAGATCAACCGGAGGGCTGAGATTCCAGGAAAGTTCTCGCTCCTCTGAACACCGGTGTGGACGTACACCACGGAGAACGGCTGCTCATCCAAACCAGGCAAAATCTTCTCCTCCAAGTACTCTTTCAATGCCTCAACGGTCACATGTTTCGCTGATCATCAAACGGAAAATTGTCAGAACAAGAGTTAGAAGAGACAGAGTTAAAGTGGACGATAGAAAACTCTGAGAGAGAGGTTTACCGGGAAGCAGTTTTCCGATTATCTGGAGAAGTTTCCGGCCACGTTTGTCTCTGCCTTGAATCTTGAATACTCCAAGTTTGTCGAGGAGTTTTTCTTGTTCGGATTGAGAGAGTTTAGTAATATCAGTAGTGGCATTCATGGTCATTTTTTTGGCGTAAGTTCTGCTCAAAGTTTGTGTTATAAGAACACAACCGATGTGCATAAATAGGGAGAGTTAGTGTATACACAGCGTGGTTTCGCACTCTTCAAATTTCAAATTGTTAACTACACTTCCGGTCAACTCAAATTGATTTTTGCACTCCCAAAAAGTTAACAATTTTGGGAGAGAAAATCAACTCTATATTGATTTTCACACCCCCAATCACATCCCTTCAACAATGCTACATCCATACATAGGAATGTGCCGATTCTAACATAAATGTATCCGGAATTATATATTGCATGGGCTGCTTGCCAAAAAATATATCCGATGCGATATGTAAACCCCACACTATTCATGTGGGGTTCACATATCTCGAATGATTCCAAACATATTTGTGTACTCTAGTATTTTTTGGTGCTCATTTGTTGATTGTAATTAAGAGGAGTTATGGGGAAACGGTTGGCATGGGTTGGGGAGTGGGACCTTACTGCTAGTTACTGAAATCCATTTTGGGATTGGCTTTGATAATTGAAGGGATGGGTATTCGACAGAAACTCGTAGGGGAATATTCTGAAGCATCTTCCATAGTTTTTTGGACTGACGAGCCGAGTTTAATGAGTCCCTGACTCAAACACACTACTGTTACTGCCACGACTGAGTCACATTTGGCCCTATCCGGCTCTCAGTAGTATTTTAGAACCGTCCATCGATCTCTGGTTGAGCGGAGCTGAGCTTTACTGGGTTGTAAACGAGTCGAGCCAAGTACGAAAAATTTGGGTCTCTTTAATCGAGCGGAGCCGAGCTTAACGACCCGAGCTTTTGTTAAACGAACCGAAAACTCAAACTCGAGCTCGGCTGTTAACGAGATGAGGCGAACCGAGCTCGGAGACTGCTCGGTTTGTTAACAATACTCTATGTTAGAGTGTGTAGTATTAGGTGAGTGGGGGTTTGTCCCACATCGCCTATTTAATTTAATGTAAACTCCTCTCTCGAATATAAATATATGTTATGTGTGTAAGGATTAATTAGTATCCTACACACTTCTCTCTCCTCTCTAAAATGTTACAGTGTCTAACAACTTACATGGTATCAGAGCGTTATTTTCCACCACCATAACTGATCCCATAGTCGAAACCCTAACTGTCGCCCTCAACCACCATAGCCCTAACCTACTGATATCATTCACCATAGCCACCACCCTACACTGCCGCAAACCCTAACCCACACTCCAGTCCCTGCCCAGCCTCGAAACTACTCGAAACCCAAGCCTCATATCTGCCCAGTACTCTCGGACTTGCATGAACTCTCGTCTGAACAGTACTTGTCTGAACAGTACTCGCCGGCGTTGGATTAAGGTGTTTCGTATCTCGTCAGCCATCAAAACCCCTGAACCCATGCTCGAAACATCCCTCCTAGCCCTCGTCTGCCGTTAAAACCCCTAAACCCATGCTCGAAACTCCATTTCGAGATTTGAATTTCCAGAAACGTAACTTGATAATCCAGTTCGGAGTTCCAAAACCCTAAAACGCAGATCGAAACCCTTGTTTGAAGCTCGAAAATCCTTTTGCTGTGGTCGGAAACCCTCTTGCTGCTCTGTTCTCGTGGTTGCAGACTCTCGTTGTTATATATTCATCATCATCAGTGGTTCAATCATCTCGATTGGGTGTCAGTGTGCACTATTGATCTGATGTGGTAAGATCTGTCTTCGCTTTGTGCCGTATTTGGGCCTGTTACTGCTATATTATGTCTCTTGTTCCGCTGAGTTTGTCAATTATTACTTCTACTGTGTGGGTGTTGTTCTCGTCGTGGACTTCTGTTGGCCAGATTCATGCTGATATGTTGGATTGTAGTGGTGTTTGGTTTGAGCAGTGACAAGTTCATGACTATTGGTTGATTCAGTTGGTTGCATACTGGTCATTTATTAGTTATTTTTTTGTGGTTCTTATTGGTTGCTGCCTCTCCATTGTTCGGTAGAATGTCTGAAAAAAAGGATTCTGATTCTGGTACTGTTTCTAGCTCCACTTCTACTGTTATTGGTAGTTCATCTAGCTCCTCTCGGTCGCGTGATCGGTCCCCAATTACTTCTACACTATTAAATGAGAAGAATTATGTACTGTGGGCTAAGGCTGTTGAGGTATATTATTTGGGTGAGTCAGAGCGTTCCTATCTGACTGATGATCCCCCTGCCGTGTCCTCTTCCACATATGCGGCATGGCAGGCTGTAGATGCTCGTATTCGGACAGAATTGTGGAATAGTATGGACGAACATATTTCTAGTACATTGATGTTTTGTGACACAACCAAGGAAGTGTGGACCCAGGCTCAGGAGCTGTTTTCTGGGGTGAATAATCTCCATCGCATATATGATCTTCATCAGTCCTTCTTTTCAGTATCTCAGGATAATTTATCTTTGGAGGCTTATTATGCGAAGTTTAGTCGCATTTGTAATGAATTGGATGTGTGTGAGCCATTATCGACTGATATTCACATTATTCGCCGCCAGCTTCAGCGTATGCGGGTTACTCGGTTCTTGTCAGGTGCTTCATCAATTTATGAGCCGATGAGTAAGCAAATTCTGGGGTCTCCAGACCTCCTTTCTCTTGGTGAGGTATTCAGCCGTCTTCGTCAGTCGACTGCTCCTATCCCACCTACCGTTTCATCTTCTGATCGTTCAGCTTTGGCTTCTAGTTATTCAGAGGGTTCTGGGTTCTCAGTTAGTAGTGGCCATGGTCGTGGCCGTGCTTCTGGATTTCGTGGTCGTGGCCGAGATTCTGGATTCAGTGGTCGTGGTGACTTTGGTGGGCGATTCACTAATTCTGGGGGTCGTATTTTTGGTCGTGGCCGCTCGACCGGAGGTGGTGGCCGTGGTCGTGGTCTTGGTTCTAGGTTCTGTACACATTGTGAGGGCACAAATCACACAGTGGATACTTATTATGATCTTCATGGTTTTCCTTCTCAGGCTCATCAGGTGGCTTCCTCTGAGGATATTGGGCAGACTGCTAACCCACCTACAGATCCTATGGTGACTATCCCAGCAGCAGAGTACCAGCGTTTCCTGTCCCTTCAGTCTTCCCTTGCAGGTTCATCCTCCACTGCTACGCTAGCTCAGACAGGTCCTTCTCTTGCTTGTGCTGCGTCTTCCTCTTCTCACAGCCCTTGGGTCATTGATTCTGGCGCCACAGATCATATGACTGGTATTCTTACCATTTTTTCTAATTATCAGTCTGTTGGTACCCATCCCATGTTCGATTAGCCGATGGTTCTAACACTCCGGTGACTGGTTTGGATTCTGTTCCTGTTACTCCCCTCCTTACTTTACAGTCTGTCTTACATGTTCCTCGCTTACCCTTTAATCTGTTGTCCATCAGTAAACTTATGAAATCCTTAAACTGTTCCGTCACATTTCTTTCTCATGGTTGTTTGTTTCAGGATCTCGCAACGAGGGGGAAGATTGGTGGCGATGTTGAGCGTGGTGGCTTGTACTACCTCCTGGATGGTGTGCCTTCTCAGTCTGTTGCTCTTCGGACCTCTGCATCTCCTTATCAACAACACTGCCGCCTTGGTCACCCTTCACTTTAGAGTTTAAAATGCCTAGTGCCAGCTTATCGTTCCCTTCGAGAATTACCTTGTGAAGTGTGTGAATTCAGTAAACACCACCGTGTACCCTTTTATCCCAGAGTAGAGCGTCGTGTGTCTAGACCATTTCAGTTAGTTCACTCTGATATTTGGGGGCCTATCCACGTTCCCAGTGTCTTTGGATTTCATTATTATGTCATTTTTGTTGATGATTTTTCCCGTATTACATATCTTTATCTTATGAAGGAAAGATCTGAGTTAAAGTATGTTTTTCTATCATTCTTTAATGAAATAAAGACTCAGTTTGATACTAGCATCCGTATTTTTCGTTCTGATAATGCACGCGAATATTTTCATGGTGTTCTTTCTCAGTTTTTTGATGAACAAGGTATTATTCATCAGTCAGCTTGTGCACGGACCCCACAACAAAATGGGGTTGCCGAATGCAAGATTCGACATATATCGGAAGTAATGCGTGCCCTGTTATTTCAAATGTATGTTCCTAAGTCCTATTGGAGTGATGCTGTCCTAACTGCTTGTCATTTAATTAATCGTATGCCTTCTACGGTTTTTAGTGGTCAGACACCTCACGAGGTCTTGTATCGTGGGCGGCCTCTCCACTTATTACCACCTCGAGTGTTTGGGTGTACCTGTTACATTCATAACCTTGATCCTGATCGTAGTAAACTTGACCCACGGTCGATTAAGTGCATCTTTCTTGGTTACTCACGGACTCAAAAAGGATATAAGTGTTATTCCCCATCCTTACGGCATCATTTTGTGTGTACTGATGTAACTTTTAATGAGTCCTTACCATTTTATTCGGGGTCCGTCGACCTAGCTAGTCCTGTATCTGAGACTGTTTTTCCCATAGCTGTTCCATCTGGCTCCCCCCTCCTCCCAAACCCTTGCAGGTATATGTGCGTCGTCCAACGGGTCCTCCAACACCCCCGACAGGCCCACCTCAGACTGAGCAGGTGCATTCCCCAGCAGGCCCACCTCCGGTTGCGCCTCCGTCTCCACCCCGCCAGTCGTCTCCCCCCCCCCGTCGCCAAATCCCCATGCTCGTCAATACCCTGTCCGTGACAATCATCACCCTCCGGTAAAGTATAGTCTCTCTACCTTGTCGAGTACTTCTCATCCTATTGCTCGTTTTATCTCTTATTCTCATATCTCTCCGTCCCTTCGTGCTTTTACCACTATTGTTTCTTCTATTTCTGTTCCTAAAACTATTCAGGAGGCCTTATCTAAGTCTGAGTGGCAGATAGCTATGGAGGATGAAATGACTGCTCTTCATCACAATGGTACATGGGACCTGGTTCCTCTTCCGGCTGGTAAAACCACTGTTGGTTATCGGTGGGTATACACTGTTAAATATCTTCTCGATGGTACTGTTGAGCCTATAAAGCTCGCCTTGTTGCCAAAGGATACACTTAGACCTATGGTGTGGATTATTCTAAGACTTTTTCTCCCGTTGCCAAATTGGGTTCCGTACGGATCTTCATCTCTCTTGCTGCCAATCTTGGTTGGCCATTGTTCCAGCTAGATGTAAAAAATGCCTTTCTCCATGGGAATCTCCAGGAGGAAGTCTACATGGAGTAACCACCTGGGTTTGTTGCTCAGGGGGAGAGTCATCAGGTCTGTCGTGTTCGTAAAGCCTTGTATGGTCTTAAGCAGTCACCTAGAATGTTATGTGTGTGAGGATTAATTAATATCCTACACACTTCTCTCTCCTCTCTAAAATGTTACATTGTCTAACAACTTACACTCTACTTAATCTGTTAATTGGATCAGTTTTTTTTTTTTGAAAGAGACATAAAATCTAGGGGAGGCTTTCCAAACGTCCATTTGCATAGTTTACAAAAGAAAATTGTAGAGCATCTTTATTCTACAAAATATTTGGTCATCAATGGGGTACTTGAGGACTTTGGTGATCCGAATCGTCCGTCACGATAATTAATGATTCAGATTTCATCTCAACTTCTGCATATTTTAAAAGGTATATTGTCGAGATAAAATCCAATCATTAATGGCCGAGAGAGAAGGCTTGGACCCGGTTCCACCAATGGGCCTAGGGATCGGATGTCTTCCATGACCATAATTCATTCGTGGGTTGTGCTAGGGACAAAGAAAAGACCCTTAAAGTGTACATGAACGGCTTAGATTCGCTGCACGGTGCATCTAAGCCATTCATGTACACTTTAAAGGTTTTTTCTTTCTCTATTTTCTTTACACTTAGCATTTCTCTTCATTCGTATTTGATGGCTCGAAGTTCCATTCTTATGGTTAATGAACCATAGCATGTAATCATATTCAAAGAGGCAATAATTGCACGACTCCACGAACCAGAAACAATTCAAACAACGGCTATCACAGAAAACCATGAGCTGAAGCCAAACAAGTACTTAAATGTGACCATTCAAAGTCGGAGCATTTTCCAAGATAATATTGTGACTTCATGTTTCAAATCATTACTTGTTGAGCAAATGCATGGAAATAATTTTAAATAAATTTATCAGACACACTTGTGTTGAGAATCACTCGATGCGTAGTAGCTAAGAAAAAATATTGAGGAGGGAGTGGTACTCATATTAACGAGATGTAGCAAACAATACATGTCTACGAAGGAGAAGGGGCACCAGAGTGCGCTGTTGCAAATAGAAGCTCAAATGCAAATCATGAGGTGCTTTGACGTTTGTGCTTGTGAACTCTCAATGTGAAGTACGTGCCAGTAAAGCATTATATACAAAGTACTCGCAGGCCGGTGCGTGTGCTTTTTGGATGTGGCGGTGCATATAGTCTTCGAATATCAATGCAAGAGGCAGTTGAATCGAATGGTGGTGCCTACTCTAAAGGAAGGAATCTGTAGACACCCTATTTTGGACTTGCCAGAATAGTTTATTTACGGTCTTTGATTCCCCGATGATGAATATGGTCGAGAACATCCTAAGTTGATGGTGTGTTTGAGCTCTGAGCATTCCGAACCTCGTTCAAACCCTTTCAAAGCCCTTTTCAAACCCTTCGGGCCAGAACCAAATGGCCTCAGCAAAACCCTGTTCCAGCACGCTGGTGATCAACTGACGCACGCTGGTGCAGTACCACGTGTCAGTCATCAAGCATGGAACCAGTTTCCAGTGGCGCACGCCAGTCCCACCATGGCGCACGCCAGTCAAACCCAGTCAAATCACCTTTTCGGGACCACTTGCCCGAGACTTTTGTGGCCACCCTGACGTGGTCTACAGTTCCTTTGATGATTATATCGTCCAGAACTGTCTCCCCCTCTCTCCTACACATCTCCCATCACCCTTCCCTCTCATAAAAGAGAAGGAAGCCTTCCCTTCAAACCCAACCAGCCCCAACTAAGCTGGTTACCAGCCCCCTCTCCTCTATATATACTCCCTCTCTCACTCTAGCAAAAGGTTCAACAAGTGACAAGGGGGTTACACTCATAAAGAACTCCCAAGCCTTCTCCCACCTTCTCTCTCTAGCTTTTCCTTGTCTTTCTTTCATCCATTGAAGGAAGAGGCAAGGAAGATCAGTCCCTGGCCCTACATTGCCACTCTCATCCTCCATCCATTCCTCCATTCCAAGTTCAAAGCTCAAACCATCCATCAACTCAATCCAAAGGTATACCACCTTTTGTTCTGGAAATCATTTCGATCCCTGAGGGGAGCTAGCAGAGCCCAGGCTGGTAATCAATACCAAGCCTGATCTCAAAGCTAGCAAATAAGCAATGTCGTAGGAGGATAGGTGGCGACGCGATCCTCTAGCCGTCGCCAATTATGGTCGCATGGCGGGGGTGTGGGGACCACCGATCATCCTCATTTTACTTTCTCTTCATTTCGATCACCTTTTAGCATGCTAAAACCAGTTTCAACTTTCCATACTTTAGAACTGTATAGTTAGTTGTCTTTATTACTGTTCAATAAGGCCCCTGGGATCCTTCTGGTCCTGTCCAGAACCCAAATGAAGCGAAGCCAAGCACCGAGACCAAAGATAAAGTGGCGCCACGGTAGCCATTGACAGGCGCCGGTTGTCTGTGTTCTAGTGGTGGCCCTTGCTTCTCGATTCGACCACTTAGCCTTTGTTTGATCCCCACCGCTTATGGGGTTTTCGATCTATTTGTTTCGCTTGATTTGTTGCTGTACCCTGAAACTGTATATATTTTGCTATATCAACTGCGTGGTTTGTCCTGGGTGTGCACTGGTCCATTCCAGAGCCCAGAGGGTTGAGTTCAGAAGCTGTGGGTTTAGGCTTACCGGCGCACGCCAGTACTAGTGTGGCGCACGCAGGTTGTCTCTGTATGCAGTGGTGTAGCCAGTGCATACAGGTTTGTTCCTGCGCGCACCCTTCTGGGCCAGTGTGTGCCAGTATGTCTAAAACGCTCACAGAAGCGCTTGTTCTCAATCTATTATCATTATTCATATGCCATTCACCATATTTTGCCATGTAAATATAACTTGCCATTTGTGCATCCCCATTAACTGCTCCCCCGCCCTAACTGGCTAATAAATGATCAAAGAGAGAGAGAAATGCAAATGTTTTTATAAAATGTCTAAGTAGAGACCGATCTTTGGATTGGGCGAGAGGGGTGTCATAAAACCCTTCCCCTTTCGTAAGCTGGCTCCCGAACCTCAGATATCGAAGGTGACGACGGTCCAGTCTACAAGTCTTTTTCAAATCAAACAAACGTGAACAAAAGCGTTTTCAAAATCGGTTTCTTGGGTACTTTCCGCAAAACCCAGGTGGCGACTCTCTCAAAACAGCATTTTGTCATGCTTTCAAACAAAAGGGCGCAAACCGAACTTCTCGCAAATCAAAGATGCGGAATTTTCAGGAGCGTGTGCCCACAGAATCCGATCTATTTTTTTCTCAATGATTTATCAAAAGTTGAAATAGCGCTATTTTCTGTTGGTAATAGCCCTTTTATCCATCCCAAAGCTTGAGACTCCCCCCCCTTCATTGAATTCAAGCTTAAACCAATATCTTTCAAGGGGTCTTCTCTTCCTTTTGCAAGGATGAATTAAAGATCGAATAAGTTTTCGACACCGCTGTACACGGAATTGTGTTCTAAAATTGTACTCCCAGATTTACGCTCGCCCTATGGGCCTTGTAACGTAATTCTGTCGTTGGAGATCTACCTATATTGTTATATTATCTAGACAGACAGCTGAAGTTATTGTTCTCGATGGCCAATGGCTCATTCTTGTGGTTTGGGCTGGCTTTGACAAAGTCATGCTCGGTCCTCTGTAATCTTCTTATTAATAATTGTGACAGCTTTCATTAGATATGATCTGTCCAATATAATATGATGCCTCTTTGTCTGTGAAAACTCTTAAAAAAAATTCAAGTTTTGGACTCTCTTTTTCCTGGCAGCAGTACTGTGGGATTCGACTCTAGAACATCTTAACCTCAAAATTAGGACAGGAAAATGGGAGACTTGCTCCTAGAGGGAAGACAAGCATTTAAAGGGAAGCTTGAAGAAAGAGACTTAACCCCCTTATTTTTCTGTCTTGGTAATAACCAGAGGAGCAATGCTACAATGCTATGTACACGGATCGGGAAATCCTGTAGCGCGGGATGCACTACGAGGCCCCAAATGGGAATGCCACTCTCGTGCCAAAACTCGGTATCCATCCTCTGTTGCGAACCCCCTCATTCCGACACGTGTCCACACTAAATCTCAGCCATTGAATCAAATCCTCTCAGGACCTCTCCCTCTGCTCTTCCCTTCTCCAGCGAAAGTCACTCCCGTCGCCCCTTCTCCGCTTTGCTGCTGGCAACTAATCCATTGCCAAATTTTTTTCGATATCATGATTCTAAAAAGTAAAGAACATATCATCCAGTCACAGAAATGAAGATGGGCAGGTTGCAACGAGGACGATCACATAACTGGTTTAAACAGGTTTATGTTCCTACTGAGGCGGACAAGATATGCTATCTACATACGAATTACACAAAAATAAATTCGAAACAAATTATTTATGAGACCACTGCACCATTGAACAGCACAATCCATCAAGCAAACTTTCCATGACATCAGAAGGTTTCATCTGGCTAAATCAAATTACATCACATGTGACTTGTATCCCCAGTAACACAATTCAAGTATATCATCCGCAAACAACAGATCAAGAATCCTGGGGAGTTTCTAGCCTAGTCAGATTGTCAATACCCGCCAATCGCCATACAGCAAAGACTGGATATTAAAATTATAAGCAGGACAATACCCTGAAACATCACAAGAAACAATCAAGAATAAGTGCATCGTAACTCCTTTTACATAAATCGCCTAAGCAAAACACAAACAAGGGTCAAGGAAATCAGCAGAACGGATGTTGTAGCTTCAAACAGAGAGTCCAATGGATGCGCCTGAGGCGCATTACAAATAAAAAGAGAAAATCTGGGTGCGCCCGGGGAGCAACTTAACTGCGCCTGAGGCGCTTTACAGGTGCGCCCGGGACGCAATTCAGATGTGCCTGAGGCGCTTGTATGCAGAAATATTTTTTATTCCCTTTTTACTGAGTTTTGTTTTTGTCCTAATTGGCTGGAGACTACCAAAGGCAATCCTTTAAACATTATAAGGATTGTTCAAGCATAAGAGAGGCACAAGAAGCCCGTACGAAGGGATTCCAAGAGTTCCATCCATGAAGATTTCATTGAAAATTTTGGATCTCTGATCAAATTTGTAGTTGAGGATTTCATATAGAATGAAAGAGTAGTCATCATCAATTTTTTACCGATGCTGGCAATCTTTGTTGGTTATGCTTTTGTTATAGGAATCAATTAACTTCATAGTAAATAATACCTGATTGTTAAACGTCTTATTGCAGTGCTGATTGCTCCATAATTTGTTTGGAATATGGAAGATCACAATTACAGCGAACGGAGTGACCGAATGCACTTATTCTTTGGTGAAATGAGCCGTTGATGCAAAATGGAGTCTTTTGCTGTATGCCTGTATCATATGGACCCTCTACATTCGATGTTTGTTAAACTCTTTGTTTCCTTTCACAGAAATCTGAAACTTGTTACTAATACACACTTGAGATGCAGTTTGCCATGTTGGATTGTGACTTGTAATTTCCCATGAAAACAATAAATCTTGCATCAACTTGTGCTTAAACGCATTGATTTGACACTTGGTATAGTTGCATGAATCTTGAAAGACAATGGAAATATGTCTTGATTCGCAGGTATACATGATTCAAAAGTTTAGAAAGGGTTGAAATATGCAAATAATCTGTGGTTCTTGGACCTAGGGCGCTTTACTCGTGCTTTTCATGGGGTGGGGAAGAGAGAGGGTGAGGATGGTGGCGCCGGCCATGGATTAGTTGCCGGCGGCAAAGCGGGGGGTGAAAGGGAGTCTTTTGCTGGAGAAGGGAAGAGGAGAGAGCGTGGATTTGATTCAACGGCTGAGGGGGTACGCAACAGAGGATGGCTTCGTAGTTTTGGCACAGAGGACCTCACACCCTACAAGAGTGGCACCCCATTTGGCTCCAAAACGGCGTTGCTTGTGAGAGGGGTGTGTGGGACCCCATCTTGTGGGAGTCCCACAATTCTATGTGTGGGCCCATACATTTGAGAGAGGGGAGTAGTTGGTGAGTATGTAGTTATCATTTTCCTAACCCGATTTCAAAGGTTTCTCGAATTAGGACTAAAAAAAAAAAGGGTCTTTCGAATCCAGTTTTCAAAACGCTACTCAAGACGAGGTGTTGGAACTTGTTCATAATTTATTACCCTTCTCCCGCAAGCAATCACTTAACTTTCTTTTGTTTAACTTCCTAGTAGGAGTAGCTACAGAAACCAAGTGAAAAAAGAATACAAGAATTCAAACGTCAAACGTCAAACCCATTCTATTCAGTCTAATCAAACATAAGTTCTCTATAAGTTGCACAGACTTTATAAAGCAGAAACTGAAGGAGGAGAAGGAACAGAAATGGGAAGTGCATGGATTAGAACTCTTGTGATCTTACTATGCTTTTGTTTTATCCCGTCAAACGTGTGGGCTGGGAAAGCTGCTTGTCATGACCCAATGTTTGGAAGTTGTTATGGAATTCCGCACAACTGTCCAGCTGCTTGTCCTAGATTGTGTGAGGTAGATTGCAGGCTCTGCAAGCCTTATTGTGGTAAGATCCTAACAACTGCTTTTTCCTCTCTTTGCATTGCTTTGTGTGCGTGCGTGCACATGTGTGTGAGAGGGAGAGAGCTACGTAAACCACAAATGTCATTGGCGCTGATTAAAACTTTTTAGATTTGTACAACTTGATTCTGAAAAGCTGGATCCAAACGCATCAAAGTTGATGCTTCTCATAAACAACTTTTAAGCCAGAAGTAGAAGCATAAGTTGTGTTGAACACAGTGGTACGGTTTCAAGATGACAGTTTTCAGAATCAGGGTTCGAAAATGTTGGAACTTGTGGCTCATATGTTGTGTATAAGAGGTACTAAGGAGTTCTCGTAAAAGGCCCCGCGGTACGGAATTATTAGGATTGAAATAGAAGTAGCGACTATAAATACTCTTATTGTAAAAACCCTAAGGACTTTGATCAATAAACAGATTCTCTCTCCGCTCCCGTGGACGTACCCGGTTTTGGGGAACTACGTATATTTCTATGTCGATTCTTTACTGTTTACTGTCGTATATCGTGT
This sequence comes from Rhododendron molle, assembly GCA_025413875.1. Taxonomy (NCBI): domain Eukaryota; kingdom Viridiplantae; phylum Streptophyta; class Magnoliopsida; order Ericales; family Ericaceae; genus Rhododendron; species Rhododendron molle. Next base: position 4,332,363 of record CM046393.1, read on the forward strand.
GCGTGTGTGTGATTCGATCCTAACAGAAAAAGCTATCACAAACATTCCAGATATTGCTCTTAGACTCTAGGCTAGATTTAGGTGTTCTACTGTTGATGCACCCGAGTTCCTCTTTCCATTTGGATTTCACTATTTTTATCTTGTTTTCTTCTGCTACTCAGCATCATTGGCTTAGTAATTTTGTTTTTTGGTTGGAATCAGCTTGTGACAAGCCAGGAGCAGTGTGCCAGGATCCACGACTCATTGGCGGAGATGGCATCATGTTTTACTTCCACGGCAGGAAAGACAAGGACTTCTGCCTGGTGTCCGATCCTAAACTTCATATTAATGCTCATTTCATTGGGAAGAAAAGCAAGAAGGGAAGAGATTTCACGTGGGTCCACTCGATCGGGATCTTGTTTGGGCATCATCAATTCTACCTAGGAGCAAGAACGGTTTCGAAATGGCAGGAATCAACTGAAAACATGCTGATCCATTTGAATGGAGAATTTCTCGTGTTGCCAAATGGAGAAGGTAAAACATGGAAATCACCCGAAACAGGATTGACAGTCCAACGTTTAGCCGACACTAACAAGGTGAAAGTCAAAGTGGAAGGATTGTTTGATATAGAAGCGCGCGTGGTTCCAATCACTTCAGAGGAATCAAGGGTTCATGGGTACGATGTGACAGAAGAGGATTGCTTTGCGCATTTGGAGCTGAATTTCAAGTTTGAGTCCTTAAGCAAGACGGTGGATGGAGTTTTGGGGCAGACCTATAGACAAAGTTATCGAAGTCGAGTCAAAATGGCCGCTCCGATGCCAATCATGGGTGGGGCAGAGAAGTTTGCATCTTCTCATCTGTTTGCCACTGACTGCTCGGCATCAAAGTTTGGGTTAAGGAAAGAGGAAGATGGAGATGGAGTGGCATTGAGGGTCGAATGCAGAAGTAGTATTGGAGGGAAGGGTATTTTCTGCAAGAGGTGAGATCAAATTAGGCAAAGGATGGCTCATAATTGCAGAGGATATAACCAAGTGTTTTGTTGAGATCCAATAATAGTTGCTTGATAATTGTTGTGGCTGTTACTCTTTTGTGAACTAACTTTGGCTGTCTAATACACTTGAATTAATGTCTCAGTACAGTTCTTAACAATATATATGCCGGCCTTTTGAGGACTTTGGCAAGTAAAGTAGTACCATTTGTATGGTTTTAATTGGAACCCCCGCAAGTGAGCAGTGGGATTGGTTTCCCAGAATTAGTCGAGGTGCGCGTAAGCTGGCCCGAACACCTGAGTTATTTAAAAAAACTTAAAGGTGTAATTGGGTACATTTCGTTTTAATGAATAGACAATCCCACATCTCAGTTTGACAGGAGGACTATGATCTCCTTCTCTCTGCCCATTTGTGGGGATCTATCACCATTCACCAGAAGCCAGTTCTCTGGGAACCATCACAAACTGTAGCTACAGAAGCAATACAAATATAAAATCCATAGGTGAAATGAAATAAATCAGACTTATCACTTGTCATGAACATCAAATGGAACCTTTTAAAATTTGTAATTACTGTAAGAACTATGATTATGGACTAAATTGTCAAAAAAAGAAGAGGAGACTTGCCAATAATCTTTGCAAGGCATACTCATCAGCAGAATAGCTGAACAGGGAAATGGCTTTGTGTCCGGACTGGTGTTTGTCGATACACTACTCATTGAGGCATGCAAATTTGTGGTGCTGTGACAATCACCATTGATTCTGAGGTTCTTAGTTTGCGATTATGGCCTGCCACTATCAGTCACTATAAAGGCCCAATGCAATGGCCAACTTTTCTCTGTACCTGTTGATCATATTTTGCTTAGCTTCATCATGAGTGTTGTGGAGAACAGGTTCTGTTTAAGGGACATATCAAGCCTTGGAATATCCCCAACAAGTTCTTCCAATTTTTTTTTATCGTGTCCGGGTGTGCTTGGTCATCCACAACAAAGTGGCGAATCTTTGCTCTTATGTTCAACGAAACTGCATTCAGGGCTGCTCGTGAGGCCTCTTTTTCTCGTCTAAGTTCTCACATATTGAATCCTAAGTTCATGGCCAGCCGCAGACATATGAGATAATCCCTTGAGCCGGATGGCTTCAGAGAGAACATTTCTCAGCAACTCTGTAACTTCACTCCCAACTCCCAAAAGCTCACAAAGAGGGCCTCAAACGGCCGCATTCGGCTTCATTGGGGGTACTTGCAATCAACGCGCGCATGAGCATCTTTCAGAAGTCAATCACGAACTAAAAGATCAACCATGTATGAATAATTGAATAGTGATCCAACTTGGGCTCAACTTTATAACCACTTGACGATTTTCCTCATTAACAAGCGAATGACTACAAGCACCTAACAATGGGCTCAATTATTTTTTTCTTTATGTATAGCTTGGATAGTTTTTGCAGTTATTTATTTACAGAAGAAGTTTACAAAATGTGAACCATGCATAATTAAAAATTTAGAACAATCTTTATCATGAGCACACTAAATTATGATGAATGATATTGTGTGTCAGTAAATAGCAATAATATCTCAAGATTAATTTTTTAATTTATCACAACGGTTCCATTAAAATCAGCACAAGTGGATTTAATCTTGAAAAGCTCTCTGACCAAAGTTTCTTTCATAGTTCACCTAGATTTCAATTTAGAGGAAATTCATTAGCCATCCTATTTGCCCTACTTATTTAGGTGCCCATCTTACTAGGTTTGAATACTTAAGTCAACATTCTAAAATTTAAATAATACCTAAAACACCCTTAATTATGACAAATATAGAAATTATGACAAAATCATGAAAAATACAGGAATTATGACAAAATCATCCGGAATCATGACAATCTTACGTACTTTTTAAGTTAGTTCTATATCCCGAATTTCTTCACCTATATAGTAAGGAATTTTAGGACCTTAATATAACTTTTTAAGTTAGTTCTACATCCTGAATTTCTTCACCTATATAGTGAAGAATTTTAGGATCTTAAACTAACTTTTTAAGTTAGTTCTACATCTCAAATTTCTTCACCTATAAATTGAAGAAATTTAGGACCTTAAGCTAACCTTTTAAGTTAATTCTACATCTCGAATAATTTCACCTATATAGTCAGGAATTTTAGGGCCTTAAGCTAACTTTTTAAGTTAGTTCTACATCCCGAATTTCTTCACCTATAAAGTCAGGAATTTTAGGACCTTAAGCTAACTTTTTAAGTTAGTTCTACATCCCGAATTTCTTCACCTATAAAGTCAGGAATTTTAGGACCTCAAGCTAACTTTTTAAGTTAGTTATACATCCCGAATTTCTTCACCTATATAGTGAAGAATTTTAGGACCTTAAGCTAACTTTTTAAGTTAGTTCTACATCCCGAATTTCTTCACCTATATAGTCAGGAATTTTAGGACTTTAAGCTAACTTTTTAAGTTAGTTCTACATCCCGGATGACTTTGTCATGATTGTCGCTGCGCGGACCAAATTAACAAAGTCAATATACGTTATTTAATTTGGTCCACGCAGCGGCTTTATTAAAATGTAAAAAATACTAAGGGCAAAATGGGTATTATTTAAATTTCAGGATGAAAACATAAGTTTTCAAACTTACTAGAATTAGAACTTAAGTATTATATGTAGAATATGACCCCTATTTAAGTTCCTCTTCAATTTATGGCTACCCATTGCGACTAAAGTTCATGTTTAGTAAAAGCTCAAATTGTTGAAATCATAGTCACCCCATTGGGCTTCGTACCCATTCGGGGTCTCATCGCGTTGGGCTTCAAAGAATTCCAGTAGACCATTTACTTACTGGGCATTTCATCAAACAAATTATGTGCATTCTCCAATCAGGTTAGGATTGAAGCTAAGATCCCACCACATGTGGATGGTATTACGAGGATGTTTTAACTCCATTAATGAAATATATAGTGACTCAAACTTGGGCCTTATCCAATCAAGTCCGATTTTCTACCACCGAACCAACGAGATGTTGGTGGGCCCATCTTAATATGTGAGCGCAGAAAATATGGCAACGAGGAATATGCTAAGTAGTTAGTAGAGTACATATAGACTTTCCCACATAGAAAAATGCCCAGCTCAGTGATAAGAGCAAGGCCCAGCAGCCCAGTGGGCTAGTAATGCTCAGAAAATCAAATCACACGGTTAAGATCACGGCGCCCATGAATGGACGGACCCGATTTGAAATGCAAATAGGAGGACCTCCTTTTTTAAAAGGTCTCATTCATTACCATAGGCACTTGATAATCAATTGTGAGAACGAGAGTATCTATATCTATGTATATATATGATATGATGATCAAATGTGGCTTTCCTCATCCGCAATTGTAAACCACCCAATCAAGCTCATGTATGAAAGGCTCAACCCTTCTCAACCCCAAGATAAAAATGATGTCTTTATTATTTTTGATAACTAAGTTTAATTAATGTTTTATTCAATCTTGATCAAATAAAGCCTATCCATGTTATTAAAAACTAAAAAATCCGAAAAGTAAACTAGCTTGGCTTAAAGCAAAAGACTCTGTTCTGTAAGAGTTTTAGTATTGTAAAATGGAAAACTACTGCTCTCTTCGTCCGACAAATAATAGTTTATTATGGACAAACATTTAATTATTTTTATCAAAACACAAGGTAGTTATATGTATAATTAATTTGGGGGAAACAAACTTTAACAATTCTATAAAGAATGGTTAGTATTCCACACAGGTATAAATATTATTCTGAAGTCCAATTCCGTCGAGAGAAGTAATATTAAGCGATGTATTATGAGAGAGTATTATATATTGTAAAGCGATAAATAAATACTTAAAAAATATTTGTAGCAGAACGGAACCTGAAACTATTATTCCGCCCATTATTTTCAGGAACCGAACCTGAAATACTAATAAAGAATCATGCGCAAATAGTGCAATCTCATACTTTTAGGCTCTGTTTCGCAACGCGAAAAAGCTCCTTATTTTTTAAGAAGATAATTTCAAGTTCAAAAATCATGTGTTTAAGCAAATAATTTTTCTATCACTACAGATCTTGTTTTATAGATCTTATCGAGATCTTTTATAGGGTGGAAAAAAATAATTTTTTAATTTTTTATTTACATTATTTTTAAATTTAAAAATATGAAATAAGTTGTTTATTTATTTATTTTTTTTAAATTTCTGGAAGAGAGCCTGTTCGGAAATCAAACCAAGGCAATATATATATTTCTTTTTCGTACTGAACTATTTTTAGGGACGGAGGTACTCTCAATTCCATTTTAAATAATTCCGTCTTTACAACGACAACTAGCACAATCATAAAATCAGAGCATATCAACGGTTCAGATCACATTCTTTCCTATCAGTTTCCCTGTGCCAAACCACACACAAGATTCCTCCTCCTGCTTCGAAAATTCGCCTGCTGCAGGAATCCACCCACAGATGTACGTCGAGATATGATCAGATACTATGACACCCCTACACTACTAAACCTCCCCAGCCTACAGCTCGGTTCAATTCAATGGGCATGTCAACGTTTTGGAAAGAGTAACAGAGATTGCTGCACTTCTTCATACTCCTGTCCTCCGTATACTACTTTCTGCCACAGTTGTCAGTCTACCCACAAACCCACTTCGAACAACACATTTCAGAGAGGAGAGAGAGGACTGAGGAGAGAGAGAGAGAGTAGTAATTACTCGCCGGTGGGTAATTTATTGGTTCAGTGCTTTGCTTTTGGCCACAGCTAATCAGAAAGATCCAAAATTTGTATAACCGTTGTTCCACACGCGTCTCACCGTCTTCTATTAATTCCAACTTCGGTCAGACCTCTAGTACTTGCTTTTTCCCCTTAAGTACAAGCTTATCTTTTAGAATCATCTCTCTTTATCAACAAAATCATTTCAGCCTTTCTGTTTTGTCACTTCTCTCTCTCTCTCTCTCTCTCTCTCTCTGTTTCCTCATTTACCTCTCTCTGCTTTCTTGATTTTCCGGCGACCTGTGGAAGTCGCCGCCGGTGGTACAATGTCGTCGACGGCGAATGGGGCGGAGGGTAGGCGGTTTCCTCCGCCGCTGGCTTCACATGAGGATGTTGTCAAGGACCCCACTCTCTTCTGGGACACTCTCAGGAACTTCCACTCTCAGTTAGGCACCAAATATATGTAAGCCTCTCTACAAACAAACCTACTATAAAACACGCCGGCGGATGCAACCGTGCCCAAAATCATTAGGTGCAAATGAATTCACATACATCTAATGGTCCAGGACCCTGTTGTGCCCCGGGTTGTGTTTTAAAAGTGTTTTCCTCGAGTTTAGGTTTAAATATATGGGTTATTTGTGTTGATTAATTTTTGTGGTGGTGTTGTTTGAAGGGTCCCTGTGATTGGAGGGAAGGAGCTAAACTTGCATGTGTTGTATGTGGAGGTGACCAGAAGGGGTGGTTATGACCAGGTATACAACTTATTAGTATTATTTAAAAATCTTTATTTAAGGAGTAGGAGCATTATTTTACCGCAGTAATGATTTGTTTATGTGAGAGAATGATGAATAGGTTGTCTCAGAGAAGAAATGGAGGGAAATTGGTACAGTTTTCGATTTCTCCCCAACAACAACAAGTGCTTCCTATGCGTTGAGGAGACATTACTCAAGTCTTCTCCACCAATACGAACAGGTTTACTTCTTTAAGCTGCAAGGTCCCTCCATTACCTCAGCAGGTATATATAATAGCTCCTCTCTCTCTCTCTCTCTACCATTGAAAAATATTGAACATGATTTCTTCTTATGCATCCTGTTGCTTTTTTCATGTGGACCCAGAAATCAGCACACCTGACCAGGTGTTCCTCTAGAATAATAAGGGATTGTCTCAAAATTGTGGATTTGTAGGGTACTGAATGATTTATCTATTATCAGAAGCACCCTTTTGAAGGGGTGCCTCGTATCTATTTTCTGACCTCCAAATTGTCAGACTTTGTCGCTGTTTATGCAATTTCTGAGAGCACATGCTTTAGGATAAATTTCTGTTTCTTCACAGTTCCAACACTCTTTTGACTAGGAAATTAATCCAGACCTATGAAAGAAATAATCTTGTTGATGGGTTTATATTTGATCCTGTTAAGGAAATTACTGAAAATTACTGTCGTGAGAACTAGAGCCACGGACCATTAACCGCAGAAAAGCTCAATACACTCGTGCGTGACTGTCGGGGATCTTTGCTGAAATGAGAAAAGTCTGCCGTGTCGGGTATCTAGGCGTTGCTAGTTTTAGAGGGCTGAAATCTCCTTAAAGAGAGAGATATTCCCGCGCCTCAATTTGGCCGGTGAATATCCGGCTTATGCCTATTTTAGTGATAACGGATGATCTTTCCCCTTAAACAGAACAATAGAAGATCTCCCGCGAACCTAGGCTAATTTAGCTGAACCATTTACATTTGGCGTCTTGTGTTTCCCTTTCCTTTTTTGGGGGGTGGGGTGCATTTTGGTGGCGTTGGTTCTTCGCCTGTCTTATTTTTGTTGCCAATGGCAATTTCACCCAACAGATCCATTTCTAATGGTTTGGTTCTGCTTTTCTTGATGTTGAATTGACCGCGTTTTCCTCTCGTTATACGGTCTTCTATTTTGCAAAAATCGATGAAGCATTTGGTTTTTTTAGGATGTTCTTGTACTTGAATTTTACGTATATCCTTTTAACCGTGATTTTCAGCTACCGGAACAATCGATGGGAAATTCGACTGTGGCTATTTGGTGTCCGTGAAAGTGGGTTCCGAGATTCTAAATGGGGTTCTCTACTACCCAGATCAATCTGCTCCTTCCATTGCAACTAACCAATCTTGCACTACCTTGATCCCATTCAACCCTAAGCCTCTCAATTCGGGACGGAGGAACAGGAGAAGGAGAAGAAGGGGAGGAGACCCCAGCCGGCCGAAACCAAACAGGAGCGGTTACAACTTCTTCTTCGCTGAAAAACACTCCGCGCTCAAATCGATGTATCCGGACCGGGAGAGGGAGTTCACGAAAATGATCGGAGAGTCTTGGACCAACCTCAGCCAAGATGAGAGGATGGTAAGCGAGGAAGTGTATATTTTGGTTTTTTCACATGACATGGTACATTGTTGTCGGTTTTGCGATGTCGAATCTGTGAACAGAATTCATGTACTCCTTCAAGAAAATCAGACTTGAGAGTTGATTGTTGATGGGCTTGTTTTGCATGACAGGTCTATCAGAGCATTGGGTTGAAGGACAAAGAGAGATACCAGAGAGAACTGAAGGAATACAAGGAGAGGACTAACCCCCGGCAGCAGAAGGAACTTTTGTAGAAGAAGACGATGGATAGACAGATACAGGATTTCTATCTTCTTAAGCTTTGGGAAAATGTTTCCAAGAAAGAATCTGTATCTGACTTCTTAACTCCCTAGCTCAAGTATATACATATATGGAAAAAAAAAAAGGGCTCCAAAATAGACATTTCAATGCTCTCTCTCTCTCTCTCTCCCCAATGGATGTTGTGAGAGGTGGGTTTTGTGTTGTGCGGGGAAATCTAATCTGAGGGAAAATTCTCTCTCCCCAATAGATTTTGTGAGGTGGGTTTTGTGTTGCGCAGGGAAATCTAATTTGAGAAGAGAGAAAGAGAGAGAGAGGAGTATAGAATAGAAAAAAGGTTCTGATATGAGTCCCACATCGGGAAAGAAGGGAGGAGAAGGGGGGAGAGGGGTGTTATATAAAGGAAGGAAGGAGGAAGGGGAAAAGGCATCTTTGCGCTTGGGGCAATGACGCAGCTAGTGAGGTAATAACCGAGGCGCGTCAATTGCTGGTTGAAAACTATTTCCAAACCCCCTCTTCGGCCTGGGTTCAGCCTTGGCCGTTGAGAATTTCTGGAAGGGCTCCCCTAACGGGGTTCGGCCCTACAATTCTAAAGTTCAAAATTTTTCAAGACTTGGCTCGTGGGCTAAGACTTGAGTTGGGCCTAGCGTCCTCTAATTGTTTTGGGCCGAAACGTGATAAGTTGTTGCTTTCAAAATGTGGTGTATGAGAGAGAGTGAAGTTCAAAATTTGAGTTAGCTCATGGGCCGACCTGAGTTGGCCTAGCGCCGACCAATTACTTTTGGGCCGAAACGGGATAAGGGTGTGGTTTGGATAAAAAATCTGGGAAAATGACGGCCAAGGCTCAATGATAGGCTCAATGATATTTTCAGCATTAACAAATGTTCTCAGTATATTTTTGGCGGATATTAATTATCAAAACACGTTCTAGGCTATCATTTTCCCTAAAGGTTTGTGTTTGGGTTTGGAGCATAAGTGGAATATATGGTTTATTTGGGACGCTGAAAATTGAGAAAGATAAAATCTTTTTAACGGTGGAGGATCGAAAACCAATTTTGACCGGCAATCATGTTACCGATAATTGCCGGTCAAAATTGAAAAGCAATCTCAATCAGAGGATAAAAAACAAATTTTGACCAGCAAGAATTACTGAAGTTATCGATCAAAATTGAAAATCAATCTCAACCATGGATTTTCACGACGATTAAGCGTGATCTAGATTTGTTTGTACGCGTGGAGTCTTTCTGCTATGTTGATTATTTGGGTGATCAAGATTTGTTTGTGGAGTCTTTCTGCTATGTTGATTATTTGGGTGATCAAGATTTGTTTGTGCGCAGTGTACAAAATTTGGGGGTTATACCCTTATATTTTGTAAAAAAGATAAAAAATTACATTGCCGAGGTGCTATCTCAGCTCATGTGGCCAGTTCATACGATGCTTTGCTCCAATTTGAAATTGGAGCCTCCTAATGGATGCGTGTAAACTGAGTCAAACATCACTGAGTTGAATAAAAAAACATAAGCGAAAAAAGCACCAACAGCTCTGCGTTTCAATCCCTTATCCATCCTACACTGCCCACCATGACTAATACTAATGGAGAATTATGCAATACTCCGGAAGTATATGAACAGTATACTCCCCATCTCACGTAACATATGCATTCCACAGGTGAGCTCACATGTAGGCCCCGTACATTATGTTGGATATCCTTCCGGATTACTGAATAATTACTCACCTCTGTTCGCATCGCGGTACCAAAAGGCTTCACCGCCTTGCCTACCCATACAATCCTATGTCAATTAGGAAATAGGTTCTGCTCCAACCATTCCCTTATTTGGATTGGTTTTGAAAAATAGAATCCTAATTACTCACATATCCTATTCCAGTTTGAATTGGATTTTCCTATTCAAGTTTTTTTTTTTGCAAGATTTCCTATTCAAGTTATAAGTGAAAAACAGTAGTAGGTTTTTATTTCTGGAACGAAAACGAAAACCTTTTACGATTTTGATTTCCTTGTTCCTTAAGGCTTCCCCTCTTTATTATAAATAGGAGGAGCCGAGACCCTTATTAAGAGAGAGAGAGAGAGAGAGAGTGAGTGAGTGAGGAGTGAGTATCAGCAGTGATCTGGGAAGAGATGGAAGAAGAGATTGAGGAGATGGAAGAAGAGATTGAGGAAGAGCAGGAGCCGGGCAGGGGGCTTCACGACGAGGTTCGGATCGATGACACTTTTGCAAAGCTTTCAGAATTATAGTATGCATTTGCCGCAGAACAGAAGTCTAGGGAGGCTGTTGCAATGAGATTAGAGGTTAAAGAACAGATGATGATGATGATGAAGGTGGAGGAAAGCAAAGATCAGGAATCGCGTGCTTTAGCTCAGAAGGCGCCGCGGTCTGAGAGGAGTAGCTCTGAAAGTATTGGTGCAAGAGATGGTAAGCCCATTGAATTTGGGGAAGAAGCTAATGATCCATTTGGTTTGTACCAGTCCTTGAAAGATGTGAGGAAGGGGAAAAAAGGCCATGAATGAAGTTAGCAGTGGAGGGACTAAAAGCAAGTGCCGGCCGGGTCATCAACGCAAGGTGGGCATGAAGGATCTGAAAGAACTCGTTTTGCTTCGTGCACTTGTCGCTTGACCTTAGTTCCTGTCTGAAGTCCGAGCACGAAGTTTCATATTGGGAGTGCGTCCTTGGCGGATATTAATGGACAATGCTACTCACGCAACGATCCAAACACAACAACTTACACAACCTCTCACATACATGTGGGTATGTGAGAGGTTGTGTAAGTTATTGCATACATGTGGGTATGTGAGAGGTTGTGTAAGTTATTGTGTTTAAATTGTTGTGTGAGTATCATTTTTGGATATTAATTATCAAAACACGTCTTGAGCCGTCATAAAAGTTTAACTTGGTTCCCAATCCATAATCAAACCCCTCCAAAGGTTTGGCCTGGTTGTCCAAGCATAAGATATCAGAGTTGACTACATCCTAAATCCCATATTTGAAATTGATTAGGTGCTATCAGCTTGTGTGGTCAGTTGACGTGAGACTTTGCCCCAATTTGATTGGGGCCTTCTAATTGATAGTAAAATATCTGCAAAAGCAGGTCGAGAGATGCCCGTAAGCTGAGGCAAACATTATTGAGTTGTGTTTAAAAAAAAGAGAGCAGCGAATGAAGCACCAACAGATTTGCATTTCACTCCCTTTATTCCAAATTGTTTTTAAAAAATTCCCGAAATGGATAAGGCTTTTTTGGTTTTTGAAAGAAAGGTTGATGTGGTATCAACAGTCAACAGAGTAGAATGACAAATGTGAAAAGAACAAAAAGTGCCTCCAAATAAAATTAACCATCTGTAATTTTCTTTTCTACTTTCGAGAGAGAACAAAAATAAAAATAAAAATTTCATTATGATAAAGGGTGTGTTTGCTTCTTTAATAAGATCAAAAATCTGACCTAATTACATAAAAATTCAAGATTACAAGTACATCAACAGTAGCATCAATCGAAGATATTAGCGATGAAAAATCAAATAGATGTACCAACAAATATCGACAATTGAACGAGTTTGATAAAAAAATATGCATGCAATTCGAGAATGATAATCTAAAAGAAGTATCTCCATGTCTGTCTTGCCGAGAAGTTTTTGGGTGCTGGGAGGGTAACCACACATGTGGTACCCTGTCAACAATTTCAACCGTCCAAACGTGTTTAGAATGATCCGGATTTTAGAGAGAAAAAGAGGAGAGAGAGTGATCGGGTGAGATCCAAAACACGTTTGGATGGCTGAGAACGGTATCGCCACGTGATACCCGCTCAGCACCAAAAAATTTCAACTAACATTATCATCACACAAACCAACATGCAAATTTTCAAAACCTACCCTACTATTCCATCCTGGGGGGACCCATGCTGGTTATTTCTTTATTCATTTCTTCCATCGCAGTGGCTCTGATGATTAACACCTCGAGCCACCTGTTACTTTCAGCAACAATTTAAAAACTTCCATCAAACAGACAAAGTTGAGCAACACAATTATCTGCACATAAACTATCACATCCATAATGCTATCAAATTTGACGCTGCATGTGCAAAGTCAACAATCAACCTCAAAAAGCATCCCCCATTCACATCAGTGTCGCACACGTGTCCGCGAGCGAACGACTACCTAAAAATTCCCAAATCTTGGAGGCAGCTCTTTACCTGTTCAGATACCGCCCGCCCCTCGGGTACGTTGGCTCCGCGAATAACAATCTCTACGGATCCATAATCTAGAACTATCATGATTTCACGTAAAACTGTAAAGGTAAAATACAAAGATACAAACTGTAGATCTTACAGAAGGTTGTTTTATGTCCTGGTCGGAAAACAATTTTTTCTTTGTTACCTATTTCCTCACTATTCATAAAAACTGAATACAGGTAGAGAGAAGACTAGTTTTCTTCGTAATAGTGTCGTAGTTCCCGTTATCGAAGTACAGGCTCTTCTTAAATAACTTATCTATGGACAAACTGCCTAAAAGCGTAGGAAAATAGAAATGGAGAATCGTTGATAATTACATGGAAGCGGTTGTAAGGGAATTGATGGTAGCTCTTTTTCTCCATGTCTGATCAGTTCGCGCATGTAGTCCAATTGGAGGGGAGTCTGTTTGAACCCACGGCTGGCATGGTTCGGATGTTCACGTCTAGAGGCAACATGCGGTATTCAATATCGAGGTCCCTGAATATTTTGATCATCTCCTCTACCAAAAGAGCTCTCCTTGCCCACTTCTCGCCCATGTCTTGATGGTTCATTCTATGCGAGAGCCATACGGATATTTTCAGCCTATTCATGTCCTCCACATCCCTCAGTACTACCATTGGAGCTGGGTACCAATGGTCGCTCTTATTTTCAATGTACCTATAATTGCAGCAGCCATAACAGAAAGAAAAAAAATTAGACAGCTTAAGAATTGAGGATTAATTTTTCGATAAAAGAGAATATGATGGAAAAGAGCATTTGACACAAGGGAAATATCTTACAGAGCCATCAACAACTAACAACGATTTGAGACTTCCCTTTTAGAGATGTTTAAAAAGCCAACATTTTCTTGGGATTCCTAGTCTTTAGAGAAGAGCATATAGATCCATAACTGGATTTGTATGTATAGCAACTTCAGTTGTCTTTGTCGTTTCACGAAAGTATCTTTTTTCTGGGAACATGGTCAACCAGAAATTATTACCTCACGATTCTTTCCCTGCCAGTTTGCTAAGTAGACTCACTCTACCGAGGGGCAACAAAGGGTGGAACTATTCCTGCCAAAAACAAGGGACCTACTTCTCTTCTCTAATAAGTCAAATCTTTTGACTGTCCAGTTCATCTCGAATAGAAGAACTGGAAAACTAGAAAGGAGATAGACATATTTGGAAACAGTCCACTAAATCAGAATCCTGAGCTATACGATCACTGCTTCCTAGTATGTCTATGGCATTCAATTACGTATAGTATCCCTGTCTCGTAAACAACTCTACTAAAGATATGATGCATAGAATGAGAAGGGATAAAAAGATGGAGTATGTCCATACCTTGTTATTCTCTCTTTCATCAAAGCAATCTTTTCCACGGGAGTTGCAATGTGGATACAGAAATCAATTGCATCTCCCATATCCGGACTACGGTAGAAATTGCCGATGGGCTTTGTAGCTAGAATGCTATTCGGATAAGTGATCTTTTGATTATCAAACCTCAAGAATACTGTCGTTAGTATATTCATCTCTTCAACCACCATCTGAGACAAGCAACAGGAATTTACAACCTCAAAAATCCATAAAAAGATAAGTTCAAATGCTAGCATACCAACGAGTAACATCACAGGTACAAAAAAAACCGCACAAAAAAGATCTGATTACCTGAACTCCATCCACTTCACAGCGATCACCCACATCAAATGGGTGCATTACAAACAAGAAGATAATTGCCTCAAAGGTTGTCTTGCATGTGTTCCCAAACATAAAAGCCACCAAAAGCGTCTGGGAGCCGACCAAGACAAAGATATGGGAACTTGCAATTTTGAGTATAAGAAGCCATATCACGAATAGGAGGATTCCTACGACAGCATTCAACATATGGTGGAGTTTGTTCACAGCTGTTTTTGTATCATTGAGGGACAATGCCAGCGCCCTCCGTTCCCTGAATGCAGTGACCTGGGAAAAAAGAAAGAACAGGTCCACATGGTCTCAGATTCATCAATCGCAACTCCAATAGGAGAAATAACATTCTGTATCAAAAGAAGATCCTAACTGAAATGCCTTTGACCCAAGAAAGCAAGATAGCATAAACATTTCATCCAAGAATGATACAGAAGCATTGAAGGTGCAAAGGTACATTTCGATTACAAAATCACGAGCACAAAAGAAGTCAAATTGCAAAATGAAGATAACATTTACCACCCAATTCTTCAGAGCTCGCTTGCTGATTCCCTTGCCTTCACTTGCTCCTTCAAAGAGACGCATGGTCTTCAAAGCCTCATCCTCTCTCAAAAAACGCATCAGATCCTCCTGGGTGATGTATCTGATGATAATAAGGTAAACCATTAAGACATGGCAAATAAATCCTGAACAACAAGATGCCTCCATGGTCAATATACTACTTTGATCTCGGACGAACACTACAATGTAACAGTATAGTATATATCTAGATCCAAACACTCTTTTGCTCTGTTCAAACAAGTATTAAAGATCCTTCTCATGCCTTCAAAAGGCAAGTACAGAACAATTGAACTTGCCTTTCGAGTAGGTGCATTCTATATTCAGGTAATATACGAGTACATTTACAATTAAAGCCACAATGCAATCAATTGGTCACGGGAGTAAAAAGCTTACTTTGACCCTGGCTTAGCCACATTGTAGAATATCTTCTTGGCTGCAGCTTTCGCCTGGACTTCGCTCGTGATCTGCACCGCCGCCTCATCCTCTCCATTTGAATCCTGGATTTGCTCATCCAAAGTCGAAAACACCCCTTTCCGAACAGTATTCATCAACCTCTTCATATTCCACGCCGAAACATTCTTCTGGTTCAACCTGTGCAAGTGATCGATCGTGATACCCTCATCCAACTTCTGTGTCTGTGACTTACCATCGCTAGTAAATCTCGGCGTACTAAATCTCGGAGTACCCTTTGCACTTTTAGGGCTCTTGTGGTGTCTCCCACTCCCTATTACTCTCCCACTCCTTGGGAAAATACTAGCCTTCAAATCAGCCGGAATATTTGCCCCCGCGCTCTGAAGTTTCTCAACTTCAGACATCATCTTCTCCTCCTCCTCTTGCTCGTGTTGAATCTCCATTAACGGTTGACCCGAGAGCGTCTCAATCACATACTGATTAAACAAAGAATCCTGAATCCGGTCGAAAAAAGTGCTCACATGGAAAGAAGAAGCAAGAACCTTAACAAGAAGGGTTTTCAAAAGCCATATCACAGTACCCACCAAAAGACACACCCAAACCCGATTCACAAAAGGCAAAACCTGCCCATCGGTCAGGCTCTCAACCTTCTTGTCAAAAATACATTGCCAAGCAATCAAAACCAAACCCAACCATATGCAATTCTGAACAGCATTCCTCACCCCATACACGAAATACAAAACCCGCTTTCGCAACAAGAAATTCCTCTCAATGAAGAACACAACTACCCGAATCACCCAACCGGATACCAACCGGCCCGAGATGAGGACCAAAACCATCACCTCCCATTTCCACAGCTCAAGTTCAAACAGTTTCTTTTCACTAAGCATCTTAATAGTTAAAGTACAAACTAATGCTGCAACAATCAAAATCAAACTCACAAGCTGTAAAACAGAAAGTGTATTGAACTTCATCTTTCTATACTCGTCTGGTAAATCATCGTCTAAGAAAGGGTCATCCTCGTCAATTTCACTACCTCGAACTAAAAATCCGGACTTCATTAACCTCTGTGATCTGTTATCTTGCTCCGGTGGGTCCAGCAGTCTTGATTTGGTCTTTGTCATCAACAAGCTCGATTTGCGCCCTAGCGAGTTGGACGTGCAAACCAACACCTCGTCGCCGTCTCCGCCGCCGGCGCCGGTGAAATTGGACCGGCGGTGGACCGGTTCGGGTATGCTATTATTATTCGATTCGCTGAACGGAACCCCCGCCGCCGGGCCGCCACGAGGGGTCGGGCTCTCGGCGATTCGCGACAAGTCGTGGCGAGATGCCGGCGAGTCGGAGAACTCGAACTCGCGCGCCACCTTGATGGCGTCGTTGGAGAAGTCGTAGCTCTCGTCCCGCCACACCCGATTGAAGCCCTGCGGGTCGTTGGGATTCGACGGCGACGGCGACTGCGACTGCGACGGAGACTTAGAGGGAGCGAGCTCTGTTTCTTTCAAGGGAGAATCTTGGCCGTTGATCTTGATGACTACTTCCTCTCGGCGGTCACTCTGGGCCATTGGATCGTCTTGTTGGTGCAAGAGTACGTGGCGTTCTTCCGGTGATTTGTTGGGTTTGACGGATTTTCTCAGTTTGTCCATCAAAGTTGATGAACTGATAACTACACAGGGAATAGAAATCTGGGTTTTGAAGCGAAAAGGGTAATGTTGGGGGAGATGATTCTAAAAGAATGGAAATATAATCAATCAAGTAATGTGGGTTTGGTTTAGGACATTAGTATTAGGGTTCTGAGTTTTTAGGAAAGACGTAACTGAAACGGCGTTTTGTGTTTTGTTTTGTTTAAAAGCATCGGCATTCGTGTCAGGGAGGGGGGTGGCGTGGGTTGGAGTCGGTGAGATACAAGTGAGAGACAGAGCAAAAGGGTTTTTAGCCTTTTTGGGAGAGAGAGAGAGAGAGAGAGAGAGAGAAGGGGTGTTGTGTTGTGTTTGGTTAGAGAGAGAGAGAGAGAGAGAGAGAGAAGGGGCGTTGTGTTGTGTTTGGCTATGTTTGCGGCGATATTGAATGTTGGAATGTCCGAAATCGAAACCGTCCAATTTTGTCAAGTAACATGAATGCAGGGTTGCTAATAAGCTGTTGAAACCACCACCATCCCTAGTCCCATATGGCCATATAGTAATGTGATCAAGACAAAACCTAGTCCCATGTGGGGTTACTAATGAATGTCATTTGCTCGAATATTTTCTTTTTTTTTTGGGTGTTTCCTCGAAAGTTGCACTCATTTGGCACTATTAAGGTACTAAATCTTGCGGATCAAAAAAAAAAAAAAGGTACTAAATCTTGAAAATAATAATGTAGTAATTGATCCCTGTTTGCGAGCAGCTCGAAATTTCCTTTTCTGGATGTTTTCTTGAAAGTTGCTTGGGCTTGTTTAAGCTCAACTCGTCAAGTTAGTAGATGAGCTCTAACTTTGTGTGGTGACAAGTTGCGCTTGAATAAGCTAAAGTTCAGCTCGATGGGGCTAACAAGATGAACATAATATTAGTTACATTTTAATTTTATTCTATTTACATAATAAAGTTGTTGTGTTAGATTAATAGGACGCGGGCCTGTCCCCTTAGGGGCAGTAGCTTGCGGTTGTGCTCGAATTCTGGGCTCACTCTTGTCTCGCTCCGATGATTTGAAGAGTTCACTTCGTAGAACTCGTCGAGTAGAACAACTATGCAAAAAATTAGCTTAATTGAATATCATTAAGTGCCTGATTGCAACATTTTTATCTTGAAAAGAATGGATCCGAAACACTGAATCAAATCTACTGTAACCCATAGACCTAGAGTTATATGGGTTCTGATCAGGCGCGTAATGATATCTAATTAAGCTGATTTTTTGTATTACTGTTAAGTTCTACTTGAAGAGCTCTACGCAATGAACGTTTCCGATCATCGAAGCGAGACCGGAGTGGGCCCAGAATTTAGACACAGCCGCAAGCTGCTGCCCCAAGGGCACAGCAGTGCCCCCGCTTCCAGATTAATAGGTCTATCTTGTAGTAACACTTTTGAAGCAACATGCATGCACACCGGAAGTACACATCACAATCTCTTCCGAGAGGGTTTTAACTAGTAGAAAGAGTGAGACAAATAGAACAGTTTTAGGAGTAGTAAAAAGACAGATTTTCTAAATGTAGTCAAAGACATGTTTATATACTACAGTAATTACTAGGCTAGTGATTTTGCCACACCCTTATTTGTTAATGCCACACCCTGCAAGTATATTTTTCGGTGCAAAAATACACTTGCAGGGTGTGGCATTAACAAAAAAGGGTGTGGCAAAATCATTTCCCAATTACTACTAGCTTTGTTACGACCGGTGAACTAGCTTGAGCTCTATTCGAGTCTACATCAGCTCGGCTGGGTGATTTTCATTGAAAATTGGAGCTCTAAATAACTCACTAAAACTAAACATAAGCTCGGCATGGTTATTTTCATTGACTGAATTAGTGCTCGAATTCACTAAAAACTAAACATAAGCTCGGCTCTTTAGGTATTGTTTGTTGGTTGACTCCCACATCATTTGTTTTTTTAGGACATTGGGCATACCAATTACCCCCCTAAATTGTTAACCTTATTAGAGAGAGGGCCATTTAATTACTCACTTCGTCCCATTTTGTTTGCTCACGTTTTTGTTAGGAGCTGTTCCAAATTGTTTGCAATTTTCCATAATTGGAAACCACCAAAAGGGCGAAGCCCTAAATATATCCTTTTAGTGTAAAATTCTAACACAACTATTTAATTTTGTTCTAAAGGGAATTTTTGGAAATGTATACACTTTTCAACCCAAAAGCATTTGAGTCAATAAAATGGGAGAATTCTCATAACGAGCAAACAAATCGAGACGGAGGAGTATTTATATTCTCAACAGGCTCCCTCAAGTATATACAGGGCACTCACCCATGAGCATATATGCTAAACATTTGTAAATTTTATCATTAGGTCGGCGGTGAGATTTGAACACAAGATCTATTATCTGCTCTGATACCATATTAGATTATTAACCACCAACTCATTTAAAAACGATACCATATTAGATTATTAACCGCCAATTCATTTAAAAACTTTATAAGCTATTAGAGAGATGGACAACTTTGTTATGTTTATTCAACACCAATAAATTATATTTTTCCAAAGTATGATGATCTTTAACGGTAACTGATCAAGTAGTGTTGGTTGTGTCTTCAAAAACGTTGGATTATGAATAAGTGTTATTGGTTGTCTTCGAAATGGCACTGTCTGGGTCCTACCCTAGGAACACTTGCATAGTTGCATGAGATCAATAGGAAGCTAGGTGGATAATATTTGCTCTAGTTTTAAATGAGTAGTGAATGGTGGGATCAAGAGCGGAACCAGAAGCCTAATCTATTATGGGTTAATCCAAAATTTAATATACATATGTACATATGAACCAAAAAGAGTTTTATAATAAATGTCAGCAAATTTGTAAAAATTATGCAATTTAAAAATAAAACGAAAAAAAAGAGTACAAAAACGTATACTATTGAAATTGTACCTTATTGAAGTCGTGCCCTATGCTGTTTTAGAGAGTAAAAATCATTTATTCTCGAATCTAAAGTTGATATCTTTAACAAGTTATCTTCCAATGAAGATAGTCACATAGAATGGGTTGGGCTGCACAAAGAAAAATGAGGTGGGCTAAAATTTTACATATAATTTTTCATTTATTTTTAACTTGACCTGGATTACAGTCCACCTTTAAAGTCAATGTACGGCCCATGGATGGGATTGGTAGATTTCTCAAAATTAGTTGAGGTGCGCGTAAATTGACTCTGACATGCACCTAGTTGTAAAAAAAAAAAGAAGCTAAGATTTAGAGATGGAAAACGTGACAACCATAAACATCTTCCACAATTTTCTTGTAATCACGAGCAAACAAAGAGTTTCATGTGAACTCTACCGAGGGAGAAATGGTGACTGGTTCCAACCATACAATACCAACAGCTGTAGAAAAGCTTACCATGAGGTGATCGCCCCATCTAATTATCGTGACATTTGCTTATAAAGAAGGATACCGTCAAGAGGCGGATCCAGAAATTTGCATTCTTGAGGACACTACTTAATAAACTTAACCTGTACGTAGGATTACAATTTCTTGAAATAATGCATTTTTGCCGATGAATAATAAAGTGGTGATAATATACTCAACTTTATGTTATAATTAACCGAGAAAAGTGGTTTTGCATATAAAGACGGTGTGAAATTTTAACACTATAAGAAAGTACATTTGAAAAATGTCCTTGTACAGATAATTTAGAGTAATTTTATTGGGACACAATCATAAATTTATTAGGCATAATAATTGAAATATCTAAGAATATTAGATATTGTGTTAAGTACAGTGTGTACGGAGTCGGCCCCTAATTAATGTAATTCTACAAAATCGATTAGGGTCCGTGTCCCTATGAGACCCTACTTAGGTCTGCCTCTAAACACCGTAGACAAAGTCAAGTCTCACAACTTTGTCTCTTGTGTCCTTCATAAGATAAGAAGGTCACGGTAGAGGCGGCAGACAAACGGGCCGCTCCACTTTCTTACTTAACCTTCTTTCTGAAAAAGAAAGTAATTTCAAGTTAAAAAATCATGTGTTTACGGAAATAATTTTCTTACAAATATGGATCTTATTTGATAGATTCTTTTAAACATTGCAAAAAAAATCAAAAAATTATTTTTTTCATTTTCATTATATTTGAATTTGAAATTACCTTATTTTGAAGATTTTCAGAGAAAGCAGAACCGCGCCAAAGTTGCTAGTGGATTGGCAGCTAACATGACCTCCTTAGAGCATCCACAATGGGTTTGTTAACTAGTGTGTTAACTGTGTGTGTTAAAAGTTAACAAACAAACTAACAAACATTAAGTGGGTCCTATCTTCATAAATTCAACCTTTAACCATAAAACTTAAATACTCAAACTACTTTCATTTTTGAAAACCTACCGTTAGCTTGAACACCAAAGGGCAAGAACCCACCAAAGGGCAAAAACCATCCGTTACTTTCTTTTTTGATCATTACTCAAACTACTTTTATTTTTGAAAACCTACCGTAACTTTCTTTTTCTATATATGTGTTGAACACAAAAGGGCAAAAACCATCCCTCCCAGCAATGGATCCCACTCACCTGAATAATTTCGACCACTTTGAGTCCCAGCCATATGAACTAAACTCATCTTTTAACTTTGTTCCATACCACCAGTTTCCTTCTGAATCATCTCAAATCCCTCCTCATCAATCTTTCAGTAGTGATTTACAACCTCCAACATCACAAAAGAAGAACAAGGCTCAAGTTCAAACTACAAGGAAACAAAATTGGAGCAAGGAGGAAGATGAAGCTCTTTGTAAGGCATGGCTGCGTGTCTCGGAAGATGCGGCTATTGGTACAGACCAAGCAAGAGCAAAGTTATGGGACCGTGTCTGCGCCGAGTTTAATAACATATTGGGTTATGAGACGGGAAGAATTAGCAAGGGATTGTGTTCTCCACAAAAAGTGTCAAACCAAATCGGCCTGGAATGCGGGCGTGCCAGGACAGTACTGTTGTCCAAGTTTTTGTCAAGGCCTGGAAGCCTCAAGATCTGACTCTTATCAAGTGAATGTGCTCGGCCCAAAGGGTAAGGCCTCGTGAAGGTTCGTTGGTTGCCTTTGCGGGCTAAGGACTTAAAGTTTTCTAATCGTTGTAAGAAAACGGAAAGAAAGATAAAACTAGACTTAACTTGAATCAAATGAACTCCATTAACGTTTTAACGAAGCTTGGATACAAGGAAAGTGGTAAAACTTAAACTACTTATGTAACGCCCCGATTTTCGAAGGTAAAATCGGAGGTTTTAAATATTAATTCTTGAAAAACTTATTAGATCAAATTCGAAATCCAAAACGGATAATTCATCCTAATGAATTATTTATTACAAACTATTGTGAAAATATCGAAAATAGTCTTTAAAGGAATATGCTAAACAGATATTAGAGCCATCTTCTAAGTCTGATATGGGTCCCAAGCGTATTCTGGCTCAACTCCCACTTCCGGATTCTCCTCAAGATAAAACTGCTCACTGCTGGATCCCTGTGTTTCCTGGTTTTCAGAAAACTGACACGATGCTGCCGTAAAAACTGCGGTTCGAGTGAAAGAGTTCACCCCGAACTATAATCCAACCCAATTACTCCTCTTACAATACAGCTTAGCAGGCAAACAGATATATATGGTGCGAAAAAGTAAAGTAGAGATAATCATACAACTTGGATTCATTACTATCCATTAACTTAATCGAATTCTAAGATCTCTCCACGAGATCTTTCCTCCCCAACCACTAGCCATGCTCACCCCATGAGATCACTTCCCTTTGTTGTCGCAGAACACCTAAGTTATGTACCGGTGTGTGCACCCCCAATAACTACAACAAGCGGTAAGCTTATCATGCCTGAATCACAATCAGGGTTCGCCTATCTTATAAACCACATCATAATTCTTTTCACAATCATCACCGGACACCCGCCACTATCAATTCATCACCGACACCCGCCAAAGATCAATTCTCATCATAATATCATCATATCACAACATCACGCCTGCAGGCAACCTCTAAACAGAAAATAAACTTCACAATTTATCCATTACTTAACATCGTCTACGTGATTTCTATTTCGCATACCACCCCATGTCTCTAGGGTCCAATCTAACAGTCAAATGAAGCATCGGCACAATATCAATTCTCAATAATAATTAAAAACGAACAACAGACGGATCAAACAGTTATTAAGCAGTGCAATCACGTAACTTTTTATGACTGGGCCGTTGCCCTTAATCTCGTATGATCACAAAGTAATTAAGAATGTAAGATTTATTTAATTACTTAAATAATAATTTTCTAAACTTTTATTAATTAATTATAAGTAATTAAGCTAATTAAATACTAATTAAATTCATTAATTAGGTAAAAATATTAAAATAAATAACGTAACCTTAATAAAGGTCCTAACAGTCCCCTATAATAAGTTCAAGTGCTAAAAGTTGGGTTTGGATGCTCACGGAATTATTTTAAATAAAAGGATTAAATTAATAGACGAAACAAGAATAAATAGACGATAAATAATTAAAGGGTTGAAAATATATTTATATTTGCAGGATATCATTCTAGGGCTGTAAATAGTCTAAATAAAATTATTCGGATTTTTAAACCTTCTGTATAATATTTTACGATATTATTATTACGAAACAATGCTTAAATAATGATAAATAGTAATTCAAATAAATAAAATTTTATTTTTATAAAATATCACCTTTGAACTGTCATGAATCTAAGAAAATATTTTCGATGTTAAAAATATTTTTATAAGGTCGTTATAAATTTTCGTTTATATCTTTAATTAAAAATAAAATAAATAGCAAACAACATTAAAAAGTTATGAAATCAACAACGTATGATCTTTAATAAGTTAGGAATCAAAGAAAAATAGTTTGGGGATTTATAGAGTAATTTAAAAGGTCGTAACAAATTTTAGTTTGTAAACGATCTCACGATTATGACTAATAAAAATTTAATAAATAGTAGATTAAATAAAAATATGAAACTAATAAGTTATGAACTTTAGAATGTTAGAACCTAGGATAAAAATTTCGAGATCAAAATATATTTTTAAAAGGTCGAAAAATCAATTCGATCTCAAAGAAAACAAATCACATGGCTGAATAACAGTAGCCATACAAGCAAACTCGTCCGCCTGGTTCGCGTTGCCGGGAGCCCGCACTCGCGCCGCGAGGTTGCCGATCGCTTTTATTTTTTTTTCGCTCGATTGTTTTCGGCACATGGGGCTACGGACGCTGTTATGTCTATAAACCCCAAATATACTTAGAGGGGCTTCGGATTGAATTATAATACCTTGGTTCGGATTAATTTCGTTTTCGATCGAAACGTGATTTTGGGGAAGACGACTTTAATTCTTCGATCGGAGGACCTTGGGACCGAATTGCTTGATCTACTGTGATCCTGTGGTAAACAACTTGAACGATCAATTTGGGTTTCGGAAGAACCTCAATACTTTCTCTCTTTTTCTCTCTCTAAAATTCTATGAGTTGTAATTGGCTTCTCTCCGTTTTCTCTCTCCTGCCCGTTCGTGGAACGCGGGTGATGCCGTCTTCAGTGGTGATTGTAAAGGTATATATATAGAGAATTGGATGAGTTTTAATTAAAACGAGTCCTGAATCAGATCGGGTTTTTGCATGGACGAATTACGCACGAATTTTGGGTCAAGGAGGAGGTAGAGATTGAGTAGGAGAGTGAGGGAGAATATAGGCGTGTATGCATGCATTTATATGTATGTATATAATGCTAAATTAATTTTTAAAAGCTTAATTAGATAGAATAGCTTATTTTTTGTAATTATTTACTAATTAATAAATAAGGAAATCAATATTATCATAAATAATAAATTCTTTTGAATATTTTTATTAGTTAAATTTTCGGGTTATTACAACCTATCCCCCTTAAATAAAATTTCGTCCTCGAAATTAAAGTGTACCTTTAGGAGGAAACAGATTTGGGTAATTGGTGCGCATAGTATCCTCTCTTTCCCATGTTGATTCCTCAATTCCTCGATGTCGCCAGAGGATTCGGATTAGTCGAATCGTTTTGCCTCGAATGCACTTCTCACTGTTGGATCTCCACCAGCTGGTCCTCTAGAGTGACGTCATCGTTGAGTTCGATGTTTTCCCAATTGATGATGTGGGAAGGATGCGTCATGTACTTTCGGAGCATCGACACGTGAAATACATTATGAACTCGGTCCAGTTGGGGTGGTAGCGCCAGGCGGTACGCCACTTCTCCAATTTTCTCAAGGATCTCAAAAGGGCCAATGTATCGTGGTGATAGCTTTCCCTTCTTTCCAAATCGGATAACTCCCCTTCGTGGTCTAATCTTTAAGAACACATGTTCTCCAACTTGAAAGGTCAATGGTCTAGTCCTTTTGTCGGCGTAGCTCTTCTGTCGACTTTGAGCGGTCAGGAGCCGTTGGCGAATGGTTATGATCTTTTCCGTCGTCTCTTGGACTAACTCTGGTCCTAGTAACCTTGCTTCTCCCAGTTCAGCCCAACAAACTGGCGATCGGCAGGGTCGTCCATACAAAGCTTCATATGGTGCCATCTCAATGCTTGATTGATAGCTGTTGTTATAGGCGAACTCGACTAGGGGTAGATGTCGTTTCCAGCTTCCCTTAAAGTCCAATACGCAAGCTCGGAGCATGTCTTCCAAGATTTGGATTGTTCTTTCGGATTGTCCGTCTGTCTGTGCAGTGCTAAGACGAAGGTCGGTTCCCAAAGCTTTCTGTAGGCTTTCCCAAAACGTTGACGTAAATCGTGAATCTCGATCACTCACAATGGATACAAGTACTCCATGTAATCGCACGATTTCTCGTGTAGAGTCTAATGAGAGAGTCCATAGAGTCTGTCATCTTCATGGGTAAAAAGTGGGCGGATTTGGTTAAACGGTCTATTATTACCCAAATGGCGGTATTCGATTGTGGAGACAGGTAGTCCTGTCACAAAATCCATGGCGATATGTTCCTACTTCCATCCGGGTATAGGCAAGGGCAGGGTTCCACCGGGTTTCTGATGTTCCGCTTTTACTTGTTGACATGTGAGGCACGTCGAAACGTAATTGGCCACGTCCTTCTTAATTCCAGTCCACCAGTACTGTCGGCGGAGGTCTTGGTACATTTTGGTGCTTCCTGGATGGACGGCGAAATTGGAATGGTGGAATTCTTTAAGTACTGCTTCCCGGAGGGTACCAATGTCAGGTACAAAAATTCTCCCTTGAAAGCGGAGGCTCTTGTCAGCATGGATTTCCCATCCAGCTGTTGCTTTTCCATTTGCGAGTTGATAAAATCACACTCTTGTTCAAAGGTTTGGGCTAGAAGAATTTCTCGGTGTAAGGCTGGGGTTGCGACTATGGCGGAGAGACAAGCGTCGGTGTCTTCTGCAGTTGGCTGTAGCTTGAATTCGTTAAGGTCTTCCATCATCTTCCATTCTCTTACGGCTAAACTAGCCACCTGCCCTCGGTTCTTGCGACTCAGCGCATCAGCGACCACGTTTGCCTTTCCAGGATGATAGGACATCGTGAAATTGAAATCCTCCAGGTATTCCACCCATCTCCTTTGTCTCATGTTTAGCTCCTTCTGGGTAAACAGATATTTCAAACTCTTGTGGTCCGTGAATATCTCGAACTGCACTCCGTATAGGTAATGTCGCCAAGACTTTAGGGCGAACACTACTGCTGCCAGTTCTAAGTCGTGTGTTGGATAATTCCTCTCGTGCAGCCTCAATTGTCGGGATCCGTATGCAACGACCTTCCCGTTCTGCATGAGTACAGCTCCCAATCCATCTTTGGATGCGTCGCAGTACACGGTATACCCTACATCTCGTTCGGGTACGATCAATATAGGCGCACTAGTCAATCTCTTCTTAAGTTCTTGGAAGGATCTCTCACATGCTTCGTTCCATTCAAACTTAACTCCTTTTTGGGTCAATCTCGTCAATGGTTTTCCCAAAATGGAGAAATCTTGAATGAATCTTCTGTAATAACCAGCTAATCCCAGGAAACTTCTAATCTCGAACACCAAAGAAGGTCTTTTCCAGTCCATGACTGCTTCCACTTTGCTGTCGTCAACTGAAATTCCTTTCTCAGACACCACGTGTCCTAGGAATTTGACTTCCTTCATCCAAAATTCACACTTGCTAGCTTTAGCATACAGATGGTTGTCTCGAAGTACTTGGAGTACAATTCTCAAGTGGTCCTCATGTTCCTTCTCCGTTGGAAAGTATATCAGAATATCATCAATGAACACTACCACGAACTTGTCCAGGTACGGGGTGAAAATCTGGTTCATCAGACACATGAAAACTGCAGGAGCGTTGGTTAGACCAAACGGCATGACTACAAACTCGTAGTGTCCGTAGCGTGTGCGGAACGCCGTCTTAGGTATATCACCATCTCGAATTCGTAATTGGTGATACCCAGACCTTAGAACGATCTTCGAGAAACAGGTCGACCCTCTCAGTTGGTCAAACAAGTCATCTATTCTCGGTAAGGGGTATCGGTTCTTGATTGTGACTTTGTTGAGTTGGCGGTAGTCGATACAAAGCCGGAGCGTTCCCTCTTTCTTTTTGACAAATAGAGCAGGGGCTCCCCAAGGTGAGGTACTAGGTCTGATGAAACCCTTCTCTAAAAGTTCTTGAGTTGTGTTTTCAACTCGAGTTCTCATGGGCCATTCGATATGGGGCCATAGAAATAGGGGGTCGGGTTGTAACTCTATGGTGAAATCCATTTCCTTTGACGGCGGTAATCCTGGTAACTCTTCAGAAATACATCCTCGCACTCACAGACGATATGAGGAAGACCCAATTCCATCCGGTCTTTCTTCCAACGTGAGACTTGCTAACCATCCAACAGCAAGCGCCCTATGCCACTTCGTTACAGCGCTGCGTAAGTAGTGCGGTCTTGTCTATCCCCTTAAATTTGAACAGTCCCATCTCGTGAATAAGCCACCATCTTTCGATATGGCGCCTATGACAAATTTGCAGTCACCACTCCATCCCAAGTATGACATCAAAGTCCTTCATTTCAATTACTCGTAAGTCGCACGTTAATCGCAAATTCGATACTCCTAATTGCACCCTTTACGATTAGTTCTACCGGAATTTTACCCCTAACGGTGAGGTCACATGCATAGTTGTTTTTAGGGTTTCGGTTTCTAATCCAGTGGATACACATGCGGCAGATATGAATGAGTGCGGAGCTCCAGAATCAAATAGCTTGAACGCAGTAGTATAAAAGAGTGAGGGTACTCTTGAATTACCGCAGATCCATTTCCTCTTCGTTTGCAGTTGCAAACATCCTCCCAAAGATGGCCGAAGTTGGTCTGCCTGGTCCTCCTGCTTTGAGGAGGGCGAGGTGGTGCTTGGTTCCATCCGCCACGGGCCGGGTTCTCAACTCCTGTGTTGATTACCATTCCGTGACCGGCCTTACTTGATTCTCGATTTTGATTTCCTGTGTTCTCATGGGTCCTCGATCGGGTTTTACGGTCCTCCAAAATTTCCAATACCCTCACTGACAATTCCTCCCGATATGTCCTTCCTCTGTGCAAGAAAAGCAGCGGGGCCTGAGTTTGGGTTCCGGGGAAAAGTGGCCGCGTTTGGTCCAGGGTTGTGGTCTGGGTCCCGGTTTGTACTTGGATCTCGTTTGGATTAGGTTAGGTTTCGATTGAAAACTCGGGTTGGTTCCTCCATACCGGTTGGATTGTGCCGGTGAGAAGCAGGGTAGTTTCTTGGCAGGTGGCTGAGAGGTTTGATACTCCCGCCGGTAGGGTTGTCGACACAGTCCTCCAACCAAGTATCGGTTTCTTCGCTCACGCCTTGTCTTCAGTAATCCAAGTTCTCTCTCCATCTTTAGCGCACATTGCACCACTTCAGCATAGGGGGTGAATGCTTGGGTTACACCGTTCGGCGTGTCTCATTGAGCCCCCACTCAAATTTTCTTGCCTTATCATCATCGCAGGTATGATCGTTGCACCGAGCGACAGCCTCAAACCGCGGCGCATCGGGTAACGGTCATCGCACTCGCCCAGTTCATAAACTCAAGTGGCCTATTGCCTGCTTGGATGTTTTGGAAAGTACTTGTCAAGAAAGATTTCCTCGAATCTTTCCCAAGTCATTGCTGCCACGTCATGAGTGTTCTTCATCAGGTTCCACCAATGTTGAGCTTCAGCTTGCATCTGATAGGTAGCTAAAGCGATTCGATTGCTGGCTTCTTGAATGTCTAGGGTTTCAAGAATCTTCTTGATTTCTTCCAGCCAAGCTTCTGCAGCGGTGGGGTTAGGTTCTCCCTGAAAGTAGGGCGGGCGACGCTTGCAAAATTCATTCAGTGCCCTAGTCATTGGCCCTCGAGGTGTGTGTGGGGGTCCGCGGTTCTGGTTGTTGGCAGTTGCAGCGGCGATAAACGCCTGCATTAGTTGGACTATCTCAGGAGCCCCAAATTGGCCGTTTGGTTGAGGGTTTCCATTGTTCTGCCCGTTGTTTTGGTTGTTTTCTGCTCCCTCCATCTAGGTACCGTTATGTTAAAAAAATTTAGTAAGGGGGGTTTTATTATATGAACATATATATTATAAATCTATTATATGCATGGAAGACAGGATATCGTAAGAAACTTTACTCTTATTAATAAAACGAATCAAACAACTTGTTCCTATCAAAACATACTACTCAAAAATATTACTTCTAAAAGTCAAGCTAATTTCCACTACCACAATTGTTCTCCTAAAAAAAAAATCTTGTGCAAAACAAATCCTAGGAGATACTAAAGAGATCGATCAATCGAATAAAACTGGAAAGTGTTCCTCTAATAGACTCTGCCTCTCAACGGTGTCCTCTGTAAGTCCGTAGCAACGCCAAGTCACTCGCCAAAGTTGTTCTTGCTGTCCTCCGTGAGAGTTTGGGTGGTGATAGGTCTCTAGACGGATGGGTACCTCTACATAGGTGACGTGATCAGTAAAATCGGCATTCTCAGTAATGATACGATGCTCTTGCTCGGGGCGGGCCCTTGTGACGCGAGAATAGTGGATGCGGTCGGTGTAATGCTCTTTGAATCCTCGGGGTACAGCCATGAGGTAATATCCGTTGTAGCATGGAGCTATGATCCTCAATGGCCCTAAATAAGCGGACTGTGCTCGAATCTTGAAGGGGCAAGGGTATAGTGGCTCCAATTGTATATAGACCATAGTGCCAGGGTCATAATCGGAATGGTGTCCTACCCATGGGATTCCTGCGGGTCGAGTCATCCTAGGGCGAGGTGGAGGATTGGCATCTATGACTTCACATTCACTGTCTGATTCTTCCATTGGCGGGGACTGGGAGAGGTAGGGGTTCTTGCATCTCAAGTCGTTGGGTTGTCAGCCACCACTGTAACTCGGCATCCATATCTCTAGGTGCATCTACAGGTAGCATCCAACCATAATCATCCTCCTCTAGGTCTTCCAAAAACTCATCCTCAGTGTCAGCATTATTTCCTGCATCTCCTTCTGACCCAGACCCAGCATTGTCCATCTCTTCATCCTGATTCTGCTCTACTGGAACTTCCTCTTCCTCAGGAGGTTCTTCAGGATCCTCTTCTTGCTCAGGAGGTTCCTCAGGATCTTCCTCCTCTTCAGGGGGTTCCTCAGGATTTTCTTCTTCTTCAGGGGGTTCTTCAGGATCTTCTTCTTCCTGAGTATTGGGAGGGTTACGGTTTCGGTCTAGAGTAGGAATCGGGAGTTGGTTATCCATATCTCTATAGTGTAAGTAGTAGGGTTCGTTCCTAATGTCAAAGCCTGGTATGCTTTCTAGGATGTTACGAATTTCCCTCTCTAGATAAACCCTTCTCCATGGGCTTGGATGGTGAGCAGTGTATGCTTCTCTTTGGTTTGACGGATTTGCCATTAGCTGCTGATATTGGCCATACAGAATCGGGAATGCAGCAGGTACATAAGGGTCTAGGAAGGAGAAGTCGGGTCCTATGTTCTCCAAGAGATCTTGTAATCTACTCCACTCATCAGCTAGTTGGATTGCCAATGTGGGGTCCATCTACAAAATAAGGAAAATCTAATTAACGATAGGTTTTGGTATACTTCAGATAACGTTATCTAAAAGGCGTAAGGATATACTCAATTCTATGTGAACCTACCCAAACTACCCAAGGCCGAGGGTTGAACCTAAGGCTCTGATACCAAGTTGTAACGCCCCGATTTTCGAAGGTAAAATCGGAGGTTTTAAATATTAATTCTTGAAAAACTTATTAGATCAAATTCGAAATCCAAAACGGATAATTCATCCTAATGAATTATTTATTACAAACTATTGTGAAAATATCGAAAATAGTCTTTAAAGGAATATGCTAAACAGATATTAGAGCCATCTTCTAAGTCTGATATGGGTCCCAAGCGTATTCTGGCTCAACTCCCACTTCCGGATTCTCTCAAGATAAAACTGCTCACCGCGATCCTTGTGTTTCCGGTTTTCTCAGAAAATCACACGGATGCCGTAAAATCCGTGCCTGAGTGAAAGAGTTCACCCTAACTATAATCCAACCCAATTACTCCTATTACTTTACAATTAGCAGGCAAACAGATATATATGGTGCGAAAGTAAAACAGAGATAATCATACAACTTGATTCATTACTATCCATTAACTTAATTGGAAATCTAAGATCTCTCCACGAGATCTTTCCTCCCCAACCACTAGCCATGCTCACCCCATGAGATCACTTCCTTTGTTGTCGCAGAACACCTAAGTTATGTACCAGTGCACCCCAATAACTACAACAGGGTAAGCTTATCATGCCAGAATCACGACTAAGGTTCGCCTATCTTATAAACCACATCATAATTTTTTTTCACAATCATCACCGACACCCGCCACTATCAATTCATCACCTGACACCCGCCAAGATTCAATTTCATCATAATATCATCATATCACAACATCACGCCTGCAGGCAACTCCTAAAACAGTAAAAATAAACTTCACAATTTATCCATTACTTAACATCGCCTACGTGATTTCTATTTCGCATACCACCCCATGTTCTAGGGTCCAATCTAATACCAAATGAAGCATCAGCACAATATCAATTCTCAATAATAATTAAAAACGAACAAAGACGGATCAAAATATTATTAAGCAATGCAATCACGTAACTTTTATGACTGGGCCGTTGCGTCCTTAATCTCGTATGATCACAAAGTAATTAAGAATGTAAAGATTTATTTAATTACTTAAATAATAATTTTCTAAACTTTTATTAATTAATTATAAGTAATTAAGCTAATTAAATACTAATTAAATTCATTAATTAGGTAAAAATATTAAAATAAATAACGTAACCTTAATAAAGGTCCTAACAGTTCCCTATAATAAGTTCAAGTGCTAAAAGTTGGGTTTGGATGCTCACGGAATTATTTTAAATAAAAGGATTAAATTAATAGACGAAACAAGAATAAATAGACGATAAATAATTAAAGGGTTGAAAATATATTTATATTTGCAGGATATCATTCTAGGGCTGTAAATAGTCTAAATAAAATTATTCGGATTTTTAAACCTTCTGTATAATATTTTACGATATTATTATTACGAAACAATGCTTAAATAATGATAAATAGTAATTCAAATAAATAAAATTTTATTTTTATAAAATATCACCTTTGAACTGTCATGAATCTAAGAAAAATATTTTCGATGTTAAAAATATTTTTTATAAGGTCGTTATAAATTTTCGTTTATATCTTTAATTAAAAATAAAATAAATAGCAAACAACATTAAAAAGTTATGAAATCAACAACGTATGATCTTTAATAAGTTAGGAATCAAAGAAAAATAGTTTGGGGATTTATAGAGTAATTTAAAAGGTCGTAACAAATTTTAGTTTGTAAATGATCTCACGATTGCGAATAAAAATTTAATAAATAGTAGATTAAATAAAAAAAATATGAAACTAACAAGTTATGAACTTTAGAATGTTAGGAACCTAGGATAAAAATTTCGGAGTCAAAATATAATTTTAAAAGGTCGAAAATCAATTCGATCTCAAAAGAAAACAAATCGCGCGGCTGGGAATAACAGAGTTTGTACGCAAACTCATCCGTCTGGTTCGCGGCTGGGAGCCCGCACCTTGCGGCCGCGAGGTTGTTGACTGCTTTGTTTTTTTTTGCGTTTTTTCGATTGTTTTCGATGCATGGGGCTACGGGACCCGGGTTATGTCTATAAACCCTAAATATACTTAGTAGAGGAGGCTTCGGATTGAATTATAATACCTTGGTTCGATCGAATTTCGTTTTCGATCGAAACGTGATTTTGGGAAGACGACTTTAATTCCTTCGATCGGAGACCTTGGGACCGAATTGCTTGATCTACGGCGATCCTTGGGGCTGTGGTAAACAACTTGAACGATCAATTTGGGTTTTGGACGAACCTCAATACTTTCTCTCTTTTTCTCTCTAAAATTCTATGAGTTGTAATTGGTTTCTCTCTCTGGTTTTTCTTCTCTCTCTGTCCGTGGAACGTGGTGGGGTGATGCCGCGTGTCTGGTGGTGTGTAAAGGTATATATATAGGAGAATTGGATGAGTTTCGAATTAAAACGAGTCCTAACGGTATCGGGTTTTTGCATGGACGAATTACGCACGAATTTTGGGTCAAGGAGGAGGTAGAGATTGAGTAGGAGAGTGAGGGAGAATATAGGCGTGTATGCATGCATTTATATGTATGTATATAATGCTAAATTAATTTTTAAAAGCTTAATTAGATAGAATAGCTTATTTTTTGTAATTATTTACTAATTAATAAATAAGGAAATCAATATTATCATAAATAATAAATTCTTTTGAATATTTTTATTAGTTAAATTTTCGGGTTATTACAACTTATGAAATGAGTACAAGGAAAGTTTGAAAGAGATGGAAATGAAGTTGCATAAGCTATGAGCTTTGAGGTCGTGGACCCTTGGTATGGCCTTCAAAACTGGTATTTACAGGAGCTGCAAGCCTTGAGCTGCTTCAAAATGCTCGAATGCATGTCTGCCAAGTGGCCTTCCAGCAGAGGCCTGAGTTTGAGCAGCTTCAAAATGCTCTAATGGGGAGCCATTCTTCGAGCAAAACGTGTCTTTTACTCCAAGAAATCGGCAAAGGCCTGAGAAGCCCTTCTTTTTGCATAAAACTTTGCAAAAGGGCAAAAAGAATCTTCAGGTTTTGCAGCATCCAGGCCTGTTCGAGCTGCTTCAACATTCAAGCTATTGCTTGGTTGGACTTCCTCCGGACCCACCATAGCTGAAGACCAATACTTTTTCAGGCCTTGCTTCCATTCTATTGGACCCCAAACCTCTTGTGGGCCCCCAAATCTTCTAGGCTTGACTCCTTATGGAAGAAGGACCGAGAACAACAAAACAAGCAGGCCTGGGTGAGCTGCTTGTGAGCAGCTTGCTTAGGTCTGCAAGAGTCATCTTCCAATAGCCTTAAGGGTTGCATGAACGCCACTTGTCACTGGACTTGCTCTATGCTGAAGACTGGGGTCCCACTGGTCCAGACCTTGAGCTGCTTGTGAGCAGCTTACCCAGACCTGTCTGAGTGGGAACATTCTAGGCCTTTGAACTGCTTGTGAGCAGCTTTAAGGCCTTTGAACTGCTTTATGAGCAGCTTATGGCTTTTTATTGCTAATTAAAGGCCCTTAAACACGTTTTGAAAGTAGTGGGCCTATTTGAATGGGTCTGACTTGTGGGCCTTTACCCATTGTAAGCCTTCTGGGCCTAGACCTGGAGAGAAGGCCTGGCTTTAACTGATTTGGACCTACTAGAAGGCCTAGGCACACCCCGGGGCTAGGCTGGTCAATCTTGGGCTTGGGCCTGTGATAATAGGACTTGAAATATTAATTCGGCCCACCTCATTTGCCTAGCTCTATCCAACCAGTGGCCTCTAAACTGGACCAATTACCCAGGCCCATGATTGTGAGGCCTCTTAAGATCAAATGTCCACCTTTAGGCCCATAAATTCGTTTCCTAAATTTTTGGCCAAAAATGGGTGTAAACAGATTGATGCACCGTTGGGCAATCATTCAGCAGCACATTAACAAATATTCCAGTTGCGAACGATCAATCGAGAGGAATCCGATTAGCAGCTGTAATGCTGAACAATCGGTAAGTTTTCTGTAATGCTAGTTATGCATCTAATCGAAAGGAGATTAATTTCAAGTCTTATTTTTATTTCTCCAGATTGAGGCTGCGAAAGATTTGTATTACAGAACAAATGGTCATCAGTTTAGGCTTCAACGTCCTTCAAAATGCGAAGAAACAACTCTCGTCGCATCCGATATCGTTTACGAAAGTAGTCTGGTGGATAGGTA
The DNA here is from genome assembly GCA_025413875.1 of Rhododendron molle. Classification (NCBI taxonomy): domain Eukaryota; kingdom Viridiplantae; phylum Streptophyta; class Magnoliopsida; order Ericales; family Ericaceae; genus Rhododendron; species Rhododendron molle. The sequence goes on from CM046393.1 coordinate 4,367,508, forward strand.
CAGTTCGCAGCAAAATAGTCTTGCCATATTTGCTGATGGCTTTCCTCTCGATCTCGCTTTATGTATCTCCTTCGAACCGGATTTACGAGTTTTGCAAGCATATGTATTGGAACAACTAAATTCATCATCTTTTGCATTGGTTGTGTATAGGCCCGGGAAACAGTAATTTGATTGTCATCGGATGAACTTTCAGTACTGGAAGAAGAACTTGAAGGAATAATTGAATTCATCAATAATAGGATTATATGCAATGAAAAAGGCAGAAGCTGCTGGAATTTAGGCAAAATGGAGAAGGAAAATGAAAAAGGCAGAAGCTGCTGGAATTTACGCAAAATGGAGAAGGAAAATGAAAAAGGCAGAAACTGCTGTATAATCTCAACTTCTAAGCAGGAGGAAGAGGTATACGTTAAGTATGACACGAGTGAAATGACCGTTGGAAATGACCGTTGCCTTTCATTCAATACAGATAGCCGTTGTAAAAGTTATAGTCATTGTTTTAACATTAAGAGTTAACACACTCCTAATTAACCCATTGAGGGACTCACATATATCTAACACACTCCAAAGTTAACACACACTTGTGGGACCCATTTTTTTATCCTAACACATACCTTAACAAACATTTTGATACACAAATATAACACACCCATTGCGGATGCTCTTACATGCAATTTTTGGTTTTCATTTAAGATTTTTTTTGGGGTAAGTAAATTTGATTTAAGATTTTGGGTTAATGCTACTCTATTACTCAAAGAATCATAACGGGAAATTAATGGAGTAAAAGGCTAACGTTTTAGGGCGCACCATCTGTTTTCTCACTACTAAAAAGTGAATAATTCCCCGAGGACGAGATTCCCAAAATTGGACTCATCCCACCCTCTCTCTCTCTCTCCTAAACATTTCTTAGCTAAGCACGCTCTAAGAGCATCCGCATTGTAATAATCAAATGGATGTAAATAAGCAAACTTAATAATAATGCTAAAAAAACACCTCACATTGTAATAAGCAAAGTTACAAGTCTTTTAGCAAATAATCAAATTCCATTCATTCCATAACCAAACTTAACAACTTTTACCAATAACCAAAACTCAATAACCAAACCCAATAAGGAAACTCGAAACTCAATAACTCAAAAACACTCCTCATTGGAATCGTCTCATCGAGACGAATAATTTAGTGTGATCGGATGCGTGATTGAAACTCGTTTGCGATTAGACATAGGTGCATTGAGTACTTTGAGATTTTTTTTGGTTAGGGATGCAAAAATAAACAATATAGAGATAGAGGTTGTTAAGTTTGATTGTGAACTAAATGGATAATCAAATGCTGACGTAGCACATTTTGGTTATTTATTTTGATTATTCCCATTGCGGATGCTCTAACGACTTTCAGCCTTTCAAGTAGCATCAAATGACAGGAGACCAACATGAGATTATACTGATTTTAATATTCCCATGTACTGTAGCTCTTTTTTGTGGAGATTATGTCCGGGACAAAGAAAATAGGTAAAGAAAAGATCCTTAAAGTGTCATAAACCGGCTCAGATTCACTGCAAAAGTTGCAGTAAATCTGAGCCGTTTATATACACTTTAAGAGTCTTTTCTTTGCACTTAGCATTTCTCTTATTGTAGTGTTGTCTACTTAATTTCAAGAAGAAAAAAAACAGGTGATATTTACAATCTCATCATTTAACTCCCATGCCAAACAAAGATGGAAGATAGACTAACCTCAGCACTAATCCTACTCGTTCCGAATCTCAATCACAATTCCACCTCATTAATAATCTCACTATAAGTCTATCCCGGTTATCAAACAGTCCCTCCACGATGAAAGATTCATTGGCACAACAAACACACCGATTGCTTTTCCATTACAATCTGGAAGACCTCGTATTTTGGGGGGGAAAAATAAACTCAGAAGTTAAGTCATCCTCCACAGCCCGGCTAAACTCACTACAGCCCCAAAAAAACAAAAAAAAAAACAAAAAAAAAAAACAAAAAAGAAGATATATATACATCCTCGCTACAAAAGCACGAGGGTGGTAGGGGCTATGGTTAAATAACTTTCATCGACAAGTACAGACTAGATTGAAACCAAATGACGATATAAAACAAGGAAACTATGAGAGCACTATGTATAAAAAGATTATCAACCATCTGCACTCTCTTGCTTTTTCACTGCAAACCTATCAGCGTGTTTAGAACTGCCTCCTAAAAAGGGCATCCTTGTAACAATCTTCTCTTCTTTCTTTTTGGGTGAATGAACAGTCTTCCTTTCTTTTGTAACCTAGTCCAATTATTAAGATACATACATCAAGTTTCTTGATAAGAGTACAAGTGGAAGTGAAAATTTTCAGAAAACTTATCCATACCTCATTTAATATTTGATGTAACATCTCTGTTATTTCAGAAAAATCTGGCCTTGAAGATGGGTTTTGCTGCCAACATCTTTCAAGCAACGCGGCCATCTTTGGGTGAGTGTTCGGTGGTACCAGAGGCCTTAAACCCTAAAAGACAATGTCAATAGCAAGGAGTTAATCTCTTCACAAGTTATTGATAATCCCAGTCAAGAAAGTACTACAAGAAAGGGTTTGATCTTTTGCCAAAACTTGGTGCAGTTACACCACTTAGAGTCGATTTGCTAGTTCATAGGCAATGTCAGTCACTTTTTCTAACTTCTCAAAGGGGAAAACATAAACAAACTCTAGCTCAAGTCATACAAATTTGAGATCATCAGCATATGTAACCGTTTATGGAATACCTTTTGAACCACACCAACAGCTGCTTGTAACGGGGTCAACTGTTCGTATGGAACCTGGCACATTATTCAAATACAGATGAATGTAAGGAAAACAAAAACGAATAGAAAATTATTAAGCATCAAAAGAACAAAGGAGAAACAAAACAGATGCATTGAGTTGCCAAATGATAGAACCTTTCCGGTCAGCAGCTCCCACAGCACAATTCCAAAGCTGAAAACATCAGCCTTGCCATCATAGGGCTTGTGTTCAATAACCTTCACGCATCCAAACAAGTTGGAAAAAAGGTCAGACATAGGTTTAACTGCTTTAGTTATGGTCCAATCGCCATAAACGGCCTTGTTATAAAAACTATGATCCTAGTCAGTCACCCTGGAATTAAATCCAACAGCATCGATCTAGGATTGGAAATAAGGTTCAACTTCAAATGCTGACTCAGAACAAATTGTCCCAGCATAGCGACATGTCAAGTAAATATAATTGTCAAAAGTCGTAAGTATATGAAGGAAACTAACCTCTGGAGCCATCCAACGGTAAGTTCCAGTTTCTGCAGTCATCACTCCAGTTGGGGTTTGCACTTTAGCAACACCAAAATCAGCTACTTTAACGACCTAATAGGAAGAGTTTAGGATACAGATTGATGCTATGCAAAGTATAATACGGGCTGAATAACTCTCCAACAACAAAGAACTGTCAGGATGCAACGACCTAAACTGCTACAACAATGTAGGGTGAGGCATAAAACCAACCAGGGCTCATCTCTTTAAAAAGTTACTGCTACAATAACGACCAATAATCCTAGCAAAAATAACGACCAATATTGTTTCTCTCTCTCTCTCTCTCACACACACACACACACACACACTTACTTTTGGAATTGGAAGGGTAAGCTTTAGGGCACCCTTCTCCTTGCCTCTCACTCTATCTATCCCAGAGGCAAAATCTTGCTTGGCCATTTCACGCAAGTAATTAACGAAGGGAATTGAGTTCTTACATCATTTTCATCCATCAAAAGATTGGCAGCTTTGAGGTCTCGATGGACTATTTTATTATGGTGCAAGTAGTTCATCCCCTTTGAGACATCAATTGCTACTTTCAGTAAGGCTGGCAACTTGAAAATTCCCTTCTGCTTATGCAAATAGTCAAAAACACTCCCACGAGACATGAACTCTGACAATGCAAAGCAAAGAGACTAAAATAAGCAAAAGATAACTCTTTCAAGAAAGAAAAAAAAAAGGCATAAAAAAAGAACAAGAAATCAACAACTTAAACAACTGTTTATGTGCAAATTAGAATCAAAATAGAATCACCTGTCACAATGCATAAGCTAGGAGGTCTTGTACACGCACCAATAAACTGCACAACATTCTTGTGCCGAACTTTTCTGCAAATTTAAGGAAGAATTCAGAGAGACGAGCTTGTGAATGGGGGCTAATTTTCTATTAATTGTTGTGGCTGTGGATCAATGATAGTCAAACCAATCAAGGGCTAGGAATGTTTGGCTGATGCCTAGCAATCACATTTTTGTGTGATTCCCTAACAAAGGAAAATGCTAAATCCCGAGTAATGCATTACACATGCAAGTAGAATAGAACTTAATTCATTTCAGTTGCATATGTAACATTTGATTTTTAACTATGGTACTCTTTCCAGTAAAGGTAGTAGTTACTGCAAATGCAGGAAACACAAAATATCTATTCTATACTATTTTGTGCTATGTGCATTCTAAATAACTTGAATCCCAAAACGGAAAGGAAATTGCAGTTGTATAGATGAACGGAATTGTAATAGAATTCATCTATTCAGACCCTCTTTGCAATCAATCAATGACAACTAGATTAGAGTCATTATATGCTTTTAAGGGCCCAACAGAGAATGTTTCACAAATACAACCAAAGAACAGAATTGATCAATCCAATATTAAAAGGAATCAGAGACTGATATAGAACTAGTGGAAAACTACAGCACCAAAAGTTAGCTTCAATCTAAGAAAAGTCAGACACTACTTAATCAACGTTTCATGACTCTTGGAAAATCTACAAACCTCAGTATGAAAACTTCCTGACCAAACTCCCTCTGCACGTCTCCATTGAGATATTCACCCGTAAGAACTTTGATGGCCACATCCTGACTACCGTAAGTACCTTTATACCTGTGTCAATGAAGACATACTATTGAGCATGCAATACAAGACAATCAAATCATCGCATACTGTACATAACACTTACAATTTTTTACATGATCCAGTAGCAATTATGTGGTCGAATTTCAACAGCACGGGATCAAGTTCCCAGACATCACCGTCATCAGTAGGTATCTTCACATATTCATGACTTAGCTCACTCCCAGTTTGACACAACACCTCAGCGGGCGGTTTGAATTGATGTTTCGACCTAAATTGATTCTGAAGTGTACATAACCATTATGTTACATGTACAATAAATTCGTAACCCAAAAACATTATGCAGACAAGCTACCTCATTCTTAGGAATTTCCCTCTGCAATATATCTTTAAGCCCCTCTGTTTCCTAAAAATTTCCACCAGACAAACAAGTCAAGGAATTTGTAATTGATACCGATAGAAGAGAAACATTTTCAACTTTCCCTTGGATCCCTCGAAAATACACATGTATAAGAATCTGGCAATTTGACATAAACACACAGTGCTGTATGAATAAGATGATGGAAAAGGTTAAACTATATAACAACTAAATATCAACAACGTAGGAGCAACAAAATAAGAACAGATGTCTGCTAAAACCTTGAAATAACTAAATGATATTTCTGCTAGGTAGAAAAACAAAGACGAAGATCCAGGATGGAATTTTCTAACAACCTCACAAGCGCAAGAAAAACAATTGCAGCGTCTGTTTGTCGGGTTTTTTTTTATAGTTCATTTAAATGGAACCCTAGTACCAAGGTTCAGCTATAAACTGAAAACTCCAAAATAGCTAATGTGCCTGAACTTTAAGAAGTACATCGGAAACGTGAACTGAAAACTAAGTAAATTTTTAACTTTAATGACTTGGTGGATACCTTGTAGTGCCCTTTCCATATAGCAATGGACGTAATACAGGACATTCACCAAAATCCACCAATTATGCAATACCAAGATGGTTCCAAATACACAAAACAGTAACCAAAAGACAATCAATCACACAGTACACGAGGTATGTGGTTGTTATCACATAGTACACAAGCTATGTGGTTGTTATATAGCTTGATATACATTGTTGGGCCCATTACCAAACACCCTAAGCTTTTGGAATTATTGGTAACTTAACATGGTATCAGAGTTGGTTACCAGAGATGGGTAGAGTGCGTGTCTTTGGCTTGCACACAGAAGATGCTGCCGAGGTAGGGGGTGTGTCTCTGGCCTGCACGTGGCAGGTGCTGCCGAGTGAGTACGCAACGCGTAAGGAAGGGTGTGAAGCACAGTCCCACATTGTTTGGGTACCAAAATAATATGAAGTATATAAGCTTGAGCACACCCTTACTTCAATAGCTAGCTTTCGGGGTTGAGCTCTACCCAAGAGCGCGTACCATGGTATCAGAGCTCAAGTTGCAAGAGGCCTTGGGTTCAAGTCTCTTTGTTTGCATTTGTTCTCCATTTGCATTATACTTCTCCCTTTCGCATTCTATTTCGCTCTATCTATGAAAATTTGCATCTCCACATGCAAGACGAGGTTGCACGTGAAGAAGGGTGTTAGATAGCTTGATATACATCGTTAGGCCCATTTCCAAACAACTTAAGCTTTGGGGAACTTAAATAGGGATCCTACCGTATATAGATACTCTCTCTCATAATCTTTCAAATCTTTCTCCCTCCTTTATCTTTTCTAATTATATATACCAATTCTCTTTGCACTTTTTCAAACTTTCTCACGTAATCTTTTTAATTCTTTAAAACTCTCTATTCCAAACAAAATTTAAAACTATCTATTCAAAATCATAAAACTGTCTACGTCATATGTATTACTAATTTTCGAATATGATCAATTTCGAAATAATCCATGTTTTCATAGATTATTGTTCAAAATTACCATAAAACATATCTTCGAAACATGGTGAATATTGAAATTGACCATGTTTTCATGATTATTTTTTGCAAAATTACCATGAAACATATATTTGGAACATGGTTGATATATCAAATTGATCAAGTTTTTTTTGGATTATTTCTATGAATTACCATGAAAATTGAGGCTTAATAATCACAACCATAATCTACCATAAAAATCATACATTTTTTCATGAATCATTTACGCATTACGATTAAAAAAAACAGAAAGTCTACACACACATATAATCTGTGCACAGATTTCGTTGTGGGGCCCACCATGGGTCCCACGCAAATCATCTGAGCCGTTCACTAAATGCAAAACATTTTTTCAAGAGTCCCCACAAAAAATAAGCTCAATCCGATATCTATAGATGCTCGATCCAACCATATAACTTTTTATTATCCGGAAATCTGAATGAAAAGTTAGATGGTTGGATAAAGCATCTATAGGTATCGGATTGAGCTTATTTTTTACGGGGACCTCAAAAAAATGTTTTACATTTAATAAACGGCTCGGATGATTTGTGTGGGACTCGTGGTGGGCCCCACAATGAAATCTGTGCACAATTTGTGCACAGATTGTCTCTGTGTGTAGCAGGACTCTTAAAAAAAACCCCACAAAAAAGACGACCACATCCTGGCCCATTCCAACAGGCTTAACGCCGAAAACCAAACACGCCCTAAAGTACAAAAACGCACAAAACAACAAATTACCAAACAAAGACAGCCGCAAGTCTTAAATCTCACATATAAGGTCTAAAATTACTGCACATGCTCCACATAGGAAAAATATTGATCCATGGACAAGGATATTGAAATACTCCAGGCCGCACAAGAATCTCAGAAAGCCCAAATTTATATCGCAAGCACGAGATCTGATTTGATGATGGGTTTGCCGGCATGGGTCGGCAACGATAGGGTTGACGGCGATGGTGGGATTGACGGGGACAATGAGGTTGATCGGCGATAGTGGGATAGATGCATCGGGCGGCAGCAGGTCTCGATCCAGAGAGAGAGAGAGAGAGTAGGTATATGGGTTTTGTATTTAGGGGAGAGGTAACTGATTAGGCTTTATAAAATGACGTGTTTTCTTTTAATAAGGGTATTATTGGATTTTTTCAAACTTCAGGATGAAAACATAATAATTCAAATCTTTAAGGATGGACGCCTAAATAAGTCTTTTAAATAGGATGCCTATTTAATTTCTTCTTAAAGCTTTTAGGTATGTTTACCCTTTTATTATCATTTGTAAAGCCCATCTAAAGGACTCTACTCATTCTATTCGACTATTGATGAAAAATATTTGATTTGTATATGGTTTTGATACATGGATATCAATAGTTCCTTGGGCATAGGGATACCTAGGGGTCCTTAAGCACATGGATGCCTAAGGTTTTACCTTCATTTGTTTCTGCTAATCGTCCGGCATCAGTTTGGTATTAGAGTAAACATCAATCTTTGTTTGTTTTTGCTTCCAACCCAATTTCTATTTCTGGAGGGAAAAAAAAACACTGTACTAGTAAATCCCCAAAACCAATACTGTATCAAGTCCTTAACCCCAAAATTTTACTCCGGCCAAAAAGAAGATGCAGCACAATAACTTAGGAAGCAATGGGGAATAACAAATTTGTTGGAGAGCTCGCAGTTCAATTTACGGATAATAGTGCGCATATTGGCAGATCAACAAATCATTCGGGGCTGAAATTTGATCTTGAGAAAGCTTTTGGATAGATGAGATTGGTTGTCCCGCCACATCAATAGTCATTTCTCTGAGATGTTCTTCTCAAAGCTTGGTTTTGGTCATGGATGTTTTCAAGTTTTTAATGATGGACCACAGTTCTAACTCGTTGGAGTCAAGTTCTTCTCGATAGAGGAGAAATGATAGGGAACTTACAGGAATATCCCATGGGCCCCGCAAGCCATTCGTACATAACTGGGGAGGATATTGATTTATGTTATCATCATCCATTGATCATTATCTCTTTAAATGTTAGGATTCTACCTTTTACTTTTAGTTGTTTTCATTAATCGTCCTGCATCATTATGTATCCTGTATCTAGTTGACGACTAATATAAATCGGAGATATTCTAGAAAGAGAAGTATACCTCAGATGACCAGCCATCGACGACAAATATATCCAAGGAGTAACCATCTGTAGTTGAAAAGGCATGTGCTTCTTGGATATTCAGCCCAATATCAGAAAGTACGGAAGTTAACTGAAAGTCAGCATACAACAAATTAAGAAGCCGACTAAGGAAAATCAACTTAGAGCAAAAACAAACTCCATAGCTTGTGCTGGGCAATTGCAATTGAATATCGTTACAACAAGAACGAGAAGTTGGATAAATACCTTTTAAACTAATCATCCTGAAGAAAAACATACCACAGATGGTGAACAAGAAGTACCAAACAACTCCTCAGATTATTCATCCAAGTGCAGTTAGACTAATCATGGCCTCTAAAGGGCACTAGTTCAACATTGTGGCCCTATAAAAACAAGGGTTTTCCCAAGAACCAAAAGTGGGACTTCGATGAAAAAATATACTGGCCGGTGCTGAAAGTAAGGTATGACTGAGGTAATAAAGCCGCAAGAAGTAAAATGCAACAAGATGTAGAGGGAATTGTCCACTTACAAGGGAGAATGATTAACATCGCTAAATGATTTCTTTCACAGTTGTTATATGTTAGTAAGATTAATTCAAGCATTACACTATCAGCATGGCACCTGACCATATTTTCCCAAGTGCCTAACCATTGTACAACGACACAGTATAGTAGGAAAGGATTCTGTGCCAAATAGTAATCAATATTGTACTATTTAGTGCTCTCACCAAAAAACAGCCCTAATTAATTATCCTGCATATTAGATTTGGAATCAAGTACATCATAGTGGTTAACAGTGCGCTGTATACATGGTAACTAGTAAGTAATCCATAGAAATGCTTGTTCTGGTCCACCTAAAAGGAGGCAACCAAAAGATGAAGATGCCAATAGTAAGTTTAGGAGCTATCAAAAGGAAGCATGTCAATAGTAAACAAAACGTAGCTACCTGACTGAGGAGTTTTGGCTTGTCAACTGTGGAAATCGTAATTTCGAAGAAATGTCTGCATAGTTTGGAAAGTTTTACAGTCAATGAATCATGAATAAAAATCTTCCAGAATTAGCTGAAACTTAATTCTATGTCACAACTCATTTTCATGATGTCACATAAAAAATATTCAAAGAATTTGACTTGCATACAGCAGTAAGATAAATTCATCATATACGAGGATATGATCTGAACATAACAGCATTCAAAATCTCCAAAATAATCTGGCACTGAAGACAATAAGAACACGTGGAAAGAGCTTTGCAAGAGGTACTTTGATAACATGGTCGTTCTCACAAAGATATATTTAAAATGATTTTTTGAGGGGCAAAAATATGTCTATTCAGAAGAAGATGGAGACTTGGCTCCGACTGTAAATGCAATACTAAATCCCAAACCACGTGAACAAAAGAGGCAAAAGTTGTGAAAACCCAACTAGTATTAGCTAGACCTCATACTAGTTATGAAGCCTCCACTGTATTCCCAGGATGAAATCCCAAATTACAGTAAGCATGAAAGACCAAACAGCACAAATCATTACAACAGTTGTGCAAAATCAGTAACAGATCTTTAGTGTTGTCACATGTTTCTAGCAATCGTCTCATCCCATCCCATCAGCCCACAGATATATCAATTTTTACAACCCAAGATCTAATGAAGGACAATCTAATCAACGAATAAGACTCCTTAACATAACCAAAAAAATTTGACAGTGAATGATAAAATTTTTCTGGGCGTCATATATGGAAATAGCATTATATTGTTTAGTACTAAGTACTAACACTTTCTGCCAGCCTTGTGCAAAGGACTATTTTACAGATGACCACAGAAGCTAGATGCTTTTTCAATGGGACATAAATATCATCAAAATCAGCTAATATTTTGTTATTTCCACGTTCGCCATAAACAGTACCCGTAATCCTTCCGTTTCTGTTGTTTATTTGTTTCCCCCCTACCGTAATTCACATGACGAACTCAACATGCTGTTGTCCTATTTGTTAGAAGAAGCAAGGACAAGATCCTGAAAAGGATTCAGTCATGGTCTAACAAGACCCTTTCCTATGGTGGTAAGCTTCAATTAATACAATCTGTCCTTTTCAGCATTCAAATTACTGGTCAGCTATTTTTATTTTACCTCAGCGAGTGTTCCATGATATTGAGCAACTTTTGTGTGCCTTCTTATGGGCTGGACCTGATTTAAAGTGCTCTAGTGCTAAGGTGGCTTGGCATGCTGTGTGTGCCCCCAAAGAGGAGGGAGGTTTGGGCATTCGTTGGCTCAAAACTTGGAATAAAGCCTCTATGTTGCGCCATCTTTGGGCAATCTGTATGAAGGCTGATACCCTCTGGATTAAATGGATTCACACGTTCGTGTTAAAAAACCAAAGTCTATGGAGGGCTAAGATTCCTCAAAATGCTTCTTGGACGGTTCGTAAGCTCTTGAAGCTTAGGGTTATTGCTCAACCTTGGATTCGATACGTGATTGGTGATGGTAAGTCTACTTATCTTTGGCCTGATAACTGGCATAATTTGGGCCCCCACTACAAACGATTTGGTGATTCTAGGGACTTCAACGTGGGTAGACCTTTATCTGCAAAGGTCTCTTCAATTATCCATAATGGTGTGTGGAAGTGGCCTCGTCCACGTAGTGCTGTAGTGCTATTGCGCGAGAAATTGTCTCAAATACTGATCCATCTTTGCTTCCTAATGCTTCTGTTCCTGATACCATGAGATGGACTCTTGGTAACTTTGGGATATTCTCTGCTAAGTCAGCATGGCAGGAGATAAGGCACACTTTCCCTTTAGTTCCTTGGTCTAAATGTGTCTGGTTCTCTCATCACGTACCACGTTGGGCTTTCATTGAGTGGCTGGCCTTTTTGGGACGTCTATCCACTAAGGATAGACTTTATAGATGGGGCGTGGTGGGAGATCAAAGATGTCCTTTTTGTCAAATTGTAGATGAATCACATGATCACTTATTCTTTGCTTGTGAGTTTTCCAGTGCGGTATGGGATATTCTCTTGCAGTGGAACGATGTTAACCGTAGGAGTTCTGGGTTGTCTGATGAATGGCTTGGGTTATGACTCATAGGGCTGACGATTTGTGTTCCAGTAGAGTATATATAGTTTCATTGGCTGCTGCTATCTACTGGATTTGGAGAGAAAGAAACAAGAGAATCTTTCAGGGTCGTGGTGTGTCTTCTTCAGTTTTGGGTGGGCTGATTGTTGAGGAAGTCCGTGCTTGTTTATGTTCGTGGAGAGGCTTGAGGCTATGTGATGGTACGAGGTTGTTAGCTCGGTCTTGGAGTCTTAGTTCTCGTATTTTTTCCCTGTGAATATCTTTTTGTAGGTTTTTGCTTTCTGGTTTTCCTAGGCAGCTAGGAATGTGTTAGTTCTGCCTGGGTTCCCGTTGTTGGGATTCTCCTTTGTTCTTGGTTGGTTTGCTTTATATAATGGTTAATTACCCAAAAAAAATCTTGGTGTTAAATGTGGAAAGAACAATTTGACATCAACCACAAACACCTTGTGTACTAGCAAATGTAAAGAAAACCTCAATCAGGAGCAAACCTTACAGAAGTATTTACCGAAAAAAGTGCGGTTCACCATCACCTCCACCTTGACCATTTGAATTGTTAGCCTCAGTAAATTCAAGGCTTGGTGACAAGCCAAAGGCATATGTTGGACGACTGCTGAAATTCAAGAAGTATAGAAACTCAGAAAATAGGGTTCACATAGAGTGCCAGGAAAATTTGGTTAAACCAAAAGAGATAGTTCAGATAGCATTCTTATAATCTTGCTTATGCCTGGTGGAACCATCAGAAGTTTGTGGATCCACATTTCTCGTCGAATGAACAGTTTCACCGCAGCTTATATCAGTCACAGGAACCTGAATAAGAGAGAAATCCGAGATGCATTTAGCTGAGCGAAGAAGTTACAGGCCTAATCGGAGGAGCAAGAAAGAAAAGTGACAGTATTAGTTTAAAAATAATAATAAAAAACATATATAAGACGTGCAAAAGTCACGTGAAAAAAAAAAAAAAAAAGTGACTAGTAAGCAAAGGTTGATTATGCATCTATCATTTTTTTGCAGGATACATATATTCAACCACAAGTTCATGATGTCTCAACCACAGTCCTTGTTTATATAGCAACTTACTTACATGACGATATATGTAGACCTACTTAGGCTACCCTACTTTTCTCAGAATATAAAAGAGTAGATGTTCAGCACCATGGAAGAGTTATAGAACTTTCACCGTGACAAAATTTTTTGGCAACAAGATAACATACAAAAAGTTGCCAGCATCCTGGAGGGAAAAGAGAAGGTCTAAATGAAGAGCTTTGGCAAGCTGTCAAAAGGAAATTGGTAACGAATATCGTCATTCATTTATCTGCATATGCAGTAACATATCATGATTGGAACAGCCAGATAACAACCACCAATACCAGCGATCCACAAAGTTAACTTCAACAACTAACTAAACGGACAAAGTAGTTCTAATTGTTAAATGACAGCTATGCCACTTATTACCTGCACAATACGGACTTCAAAAGCAGGTCTAGTAGTAGGGTCTACTGCCCGATCCAGCAACTTCATGTGCATAATAACATCTTCTGGCTGCTCTACGTACACAGCTGTTGCGTAGCTGCAACAGGTGGCTCAGTCTATCAGTGAATAAGCCGTCACTAGAGTTCACAAGTAGGCAGGATGCCGAATAAAACCCAAATATTGGATACAAGAAAATTTAAATCCCTGCCAAATTACACTACCTAATATTTCCGAATATGACAACAGCATAATTTACTTATGACCAAATAGAAAACTGTTCCAAAGTACAACTCCTGTTTCAGTTCTCATTTTGTATAAAACTACAACTGTTCCGTAAAATAGCACCATAAGACAAACCTACTAACGAGAACAATCAATTCAAAGAACATCTCCGAAAAAACATTTCAAAACATACGGGTGCCAAGAGCCATAGAAACGTAGGAAGTGAAAAGACGATAAGCAAAAACCAGTGCAATAAGCAAAAATCAGAACAATAATCTTTTTCGAAAGAAAGAAGAAGCCATAACAGTCATTTGTTTACTTGCCGAGAAGACGTTTGGAGAGGGAAAATAAAATTTCGGATGCTTTATATCTCCTGCTGCTGTGAACACCTTAGTCACATAATCCCTCATTAGGGCCTTCCACTCCCGCTCTCAGTTCTCACTCGGGCACCCTCTGCTCCCTCTCTCAGTTCTCGCTCGAGAATTTTAGTGGTTTGGGGTGTTTTTTAACAGACACCTTCGCACTTGCACTCACGCATTAAGTGACTTAGTGAACACAGAAAGAACAAGGTGAATAGCAGAATTGCTCAATGTTTTTCTTGGCTGAATTTAGCAGCCTGTTTTGTTTTTCCCTGTCAAACCAATAATCACTACAAATTAAATCCCTTCTTCTCCTTCCTGTTCTCCTTTTCTTCATCCCCTTGGCCGTCAAACAGAAGTTCTAACTAGACAACAGGAATCAAATTACACTGTAGTTCCATTTCCTATGTCAACGGTATTCTCAGCATCCAAATTCAAAAAGGTAGTAGTAATAAAAATCAAGAATACGAATAAAACCAACAGAATTTGCGTTCGCATCTCTTTTTAATAAACAGAATAACAACAACAACAATAATAATAATAAGATTAACGGCGCAAAAGGGGCAAAATTAAAGAGGTAGGGCTAGAGAGTACCTAGAAGAAAATCGATTGAAGTGACTCCACAACTCGTCCTCGAAACCTGGTTGACTCGCCTCTTCGTTTTCCGAAGCCCTGAGCCTCTGACATATATCCTCATAAACGTCGAACTTCTGCCTCCTCATCCGCCTCTTGGTCGACGCCGACTCGGTCGCCGTACTACTACAACTCTCCGTGTCTCCCATCCACCCCTTTTCCGAAAAAATATATTTTCCAAAAATCCAGATAACAGAAAGAAAAAAGCACCCGCAGACTGACTCAGGAAAATCGAAACGGCGACGTGCCGTTCGAAAACGAAACAACAACGCTGATCACACACGGTTCACGTGAAGAGCAGATTCAAAGGCGCAGGCGGACAACGACGCGGACGAAGACGACGTCAACGAACCAGCTATAACTTTGGCAACGCCGAGGCCAATAGCTTCAACGCGCTATATATGTATATATATATATGTTATGAGTATCGATACGTATAGTGGAAGAATCGTATGAATCTCACCGTGTGCATATTCCTTGGTGAATCGTACACATAGATGGTTTACTTCTCTCTCTCTTCTCTCTCTCTCTCTCTCTCTCTTCTCTGCGAGTGTCGTCTGGCTCCAGAGTACATATATATATATATATAAACAAAAACGGAGGATTTGGCCGGACGTCAATGGCGCAATGCGCACCCCATCAGCGGGTATCGACGTGGATTCAAACGATGTTTTATTTGTCTCGCTAATGTAAGCCGGGGGGGGGTTGTCCTTATTTTGGCGATTTGTTTATATCGGAATCTAATATAATTAGTTTCCTTATCCAATAGCGAAATCTGGAATTTAAATAATGGTGATTCTATCCTTCCCACCTCCATTGCTACCCAATGGGGTGCCACTTTGGCTTCCCTTTCCCACTCAAGCCCTAAATAAAACTAACCATGTTTTGTTTTTGCTTTTTTGTACTACTAGACTAGTAGTAATACGTAAGATAGCAATTAGGTCCTCCAATCATCAACTTTGCCTTATATCACTAGAAGACAACAAATTTTTTTGTGTTTTTGCATTGCTTCTTAGTAAGACCCTATTTGGGTGGGCCCTAATTGGTTTAGGTCTAAGATTCTCAAGATTCTCTTATGTGCCGATCTCTCGTGTGCGATTGCGTACGTGACGTGAAATGAGATTCTCTTGCGACTCTTCTGGTTCGATCTGCAGATTCTGTTCAACGATTCAGGTTAATTCTTTGTTTTTTTGTGTGCGTCATTTGTGCAGAGAATCAAGTTCATCAGATATTTATGGTGACTTTGTCGAAATCGTATTCGCTGGGAGAGTAAAAATTATCTATTATTCTGAAAAAAAACAAATGCGGTTTGACCAGCTTTTAGCGGATATCTGCTCATCCTGATTCATTAACACATTGAAATCAATGAAATGAACGGCTTGATCGTTGAATAGAATCATGGTGGCTCTCATTTTACGCTACATAAAGTCATACGGAATCACCGAATGACAAGATCGTTTCTCTAATTGGTGACAACTATTCCTACGGGAGGCATAATGTTTCATGGTCGCTTATGTTCTGTCATTCCAAATATTGTGAGATCCGAGATCTTCTCATCTTTTTTATTTTTTCGGCGGGAGTCTTTTTATCCGACATCTTTTTCTCTAATATATAAAGGGAAAGCCTTATTTCGGTCCACACTCCAAATTGAAGTCGACTCACACTTTAATTAGTTTCCGCAATGAGACCAATCAAACAAAGAAAACCCAAGTTTCACATATCTCACCTAAGGGATCTATTCTATTCTAATATATAAAGGAAAGTCTTTATTCGACGTTGACTCAAAATTGAAACGTACGCAATGGGACAAAGAAAACCCAAGTTTCACATATCTTACTAAGGTAACTCAACAAGAAGAAAAAAAAAACTCTAATAACTGCCACATTCAAACACGAAGTTCTCCCAAGATCCCTCTTCCATTTACAATCCTAAAACACTTTTCGAAAATGAAATAGGTACCGACCAAAACGTAGGGAAATTGTACCGACGGCCGCGCCGGGCCGTCTCCGGCCACCCGACGGCCGATTCGAGCAGTCCAAAAATTCTTTAAAAAAAAATACCGAGGGCCTCACGCGGGAATCAACAGCATCCGATGTGTGTAGGGTGTTTGATCTAAACACCCCATTTTTCGTGTATATAGAGTGTTTAGATCAAGCACCCTACACATATCGAATGCTGTTGATTCCCGCGAGGGCCCCCTCGTTTTTTTTTTTAATAGAATTTTTGGATGAATTGGCCGTCTGGTGGCCGAAGACGGCCTAGCATGGCAGTCGGTAGGATTTCCCTATGTTTTGGTCGGTACTCATAGCAGTACTCAAAAACTTTGGCCCCCTTTTCCAAAAGTGTGCACCAGAAGATCGTCGCAATTGCGGCAAACAACCCCTCTCTCTCTCTGCATGTGTGCGCTCTTTCCTTTCGCCAAGAATACTGCCTCGGTTTGTCTATAAGTGAACCTTTTTTTTTTTTTTTGTCCGTAAAAAGAGTTTTTGGTAAGTGTGTTGTCAATTGAGTTAACTTTGCGTTTAATGAGTCTTTAAAGCGAACGGTTGTTTCGAATGAAAATAGGACATCCACGCAAACTACGCGCGTTTACTTTTTAGCATTTCGATTTGCTATGGTACAAAGTACAAACTAGTTCAAATCTTGGGGTGACGGATAGGGTTTGTGGGGGTATAGAACCTCTACTAGGGGATTTAGAATCCAGACTGGACCAGACCTTAAAGCCTTTAAAGTATGGTGAAAGAGACAACCAACAACCTAGACCAACCTCTATCTCCTTGTCTCCTTTGAAGTAGTCTTCACTTAGGGAAAATGATAGTCCATGACGTGTTTTGATAATTAATACCCGCTAAGGACATTTTTAGTATTAACAAATGTTCTCAACATATTTTTGCCGGGTATTAATTATCAAAACATGGAAGGGAAAATGACAGTTAAGGACGTGTTTTGATAATTAATATCCGCAAAGGACATTTTCAGCATTAACAAATGTTCTCAACATGTCCTTGGTGGGTATTACTTATCAAAACACGTCCTGGGCCGTCATTTTTCCCTTTCTTTTTCTTTTTTTTGTTAAAGATGGGTCAAGGCTGAATTTTCCTAGTTAGTCTTGCATGGAAATATATGTTTCACAGCTCACCTTGAGAGTCTATTTCTTATTCAAACTCTTAATAATAGATTTTGCTCATTTTTTTCCGGGAACTAAACCCCCTGCTAATAATAACAGTAAAGAAAAAAAAATCCCTTAGGGATATTTAAACCGATTTGGACCCACCTCAATTTGGTATTTGAATTTACGTTTTGACTCAAAGATGCCAAAAAATCTTACAGATAATCATTTTTCCCAACAAAAATAAGTAAAAATCACATACTATGAAAAGCCTAAACAAAAGAACATGAGACATAGTAGTCCTCAGCAACCAAATTCTCTTTGCCAACAACTCTTGGGACCACCTCACTCCCACGTGTGAGCGTGTGAAACAGTTGTGAGAGGGTTTGTAGGGATTAGTCCGATGTACGTGAGAGCGGGCTCGAAACACTCTGCATTACCTAAAAATAATAATTTAAACAACTATGAGGAGATAGGGCAGTGCCCGTGTTTTCTGTCCACGATCCCTTTTAGTTAGCACGTGAGATCCTCTGTGCGGCTATGCCGAAAATCCCTGTGCCGAGGGATTTTCGGCAGTTGGATTGTGTGATTTTTTCTCTTATGTTTTAAAAATTTTGTGTGATTCAACGGCCGGAAGACCCCTCGGCACAGAAGCACAAGAGTTTTCGGCATGGAGAATCTGAGGCCTCCAGTCAGAGCCTTAGCGCAATGAAAGACTTTATATTGAGATTCCACCCTCATACAGATTTCATCTGGTCAATGAGAATATTGTAGCTTGAGATTCCACCCTCGTTTGATCAATGTAAAGTCATTCTTCTTATTTGCTTGGGTATGATGAATTTCACTTGAGATTCCATATCTTTTGTGCATGTCATGCATTTACTATTTTGATTGGCAAGTTTTGGCTATTTTATTGCTTGGCCGGCAGTTTGACTAACAATAGCCTCTCTGACAGTGCTCATGGGCAATGGGAGGCTTCCTGCTTCCAATATTGTTGTACTAAAATAAGGCTATCAATGCTGTCATGTTTGTGTCTCAGTACATGTACTTTTTGTGTTTGTCATTTGAAAGTTGGACTAGACCATGGGCGTTAGGAATCAATATCTCCCATTTGATCATCCCTTATGTGATTTTTCATCTGACACAAAATGAGTCCGACAATGGTTTCTGTGGGTGGCGTTCCTCCGGAATTTCTTAGCTCGACCTCTTGTTTGGTCTGGGCTCTGCCTTCAGACCTAATTCTGCGAGGCTTCAAACCTAGTTCTGCAAGCTGGCAAGGAATCACTGTTAGAGCCTAACCCGTCGATGATGACCGGAAAGACACTCTAATGATTAAGTAAATCATTGATCAAGAAGATCAAGTTCAGAGCTCTTAGAAGAATAGTGATAGATCAATACCTCTCTAGGGTATGAAGCTGTACTTCATATAGGACCCCTAGGCTTAACCTCTAGTCACCTCATGCCAGGCACATGCCCTAACTGTCTGGATTGATTTCATGAATGCCGTGCCAAACCCAAGCGGTTGTGATGATGTGGCCGAACGAACTATCCCCAATATACGTGAATCCCACAATCGTGGTTCGGGTAGATCTTAACCCGACCGAGGATGATTCGATTTAGATCACACGCTCAGGCAATATGTCTGGGGCAGTTCATTGGTGCCGGCCTGCCAAACTCGGTGTGGCCCAAGCACTTAGCCTAATGTGGTGGTGCCTTTTGATTTGGTCTACTACAGTTTCATTTGATGATTCAGACAGTTCATTGTATATGTATGGATTTATTTATAGTCCATTTAAAAAGTTAGGTTGATAGGATATAAGCAAAAACTTGGTCGACTCATATTTGTTTGAAGAGAATGAACAGTCATAGTCTAACCCTCTATTTTTCTGCGATGAATATGCTTCGTTTAGTGTCCGATGATCTAATTTATCACATAGATGACAAACAAATTAAAACTTACAAAATGAATAGCTCAGATCATCAAAAAAATATTGTGGTTGGCTCTTTTTCTTTATCACATGAGTGATCATCATATAAGAGAATCTTGATTTAGTGGTAGTGGTATTACGTGGCGCGGTGACCGCTGGAGTCCAGGCCCCACCACCACATACTTAATTGCAGAGTAGTTCTGTACAATTTTTATCATGTACTCAGGAAGGATACATGGAATTTTGCCCATAATTCGAAGATGTTGACCACCTTCAGTCTTGGCACACCAAGTGTTGTGGGCTTTAGTATGGCACTTGATAATTCATTACTACTTCAATAGAATATCACATGTCATCATTTATATATGCTACCAATAACATCTCAAGATTTTATTCTTCAATTTTTTAAAATGATTCTACAGACACTAGAATCAAATTTAAATTTGAAATTTCCTTATTCAATACGCCTTTGCAAGTTTAAATTCTGCCTCCATCCCTTATTCAATTAAACTATACTATATTTTGTTGTTGGAGAAGTATCCTGCTGACTTTTGAAATAAATCTCCTTTTTAAAATGCTACAAATTGGCCTATTATATGTTAACATGTGAATTTTTTAAACCTAAGCCCCTTCCAAAGATGAATAATTATCACACACAACATGCCTGCTTTTCATTCACTTCTGTGGTTAATTATTAAAGCTAACAACATGTGGAGATGGGGTTGGAATCGCCCTATCTCTCACATAGGAGAAGGGGGGATTTATAGGTGTGCTTTTCATTCACACTTCCTGCAATCTGCTCTTCTTCTTCTTTTTCCAATATTATATACATAAGCGGGGGTGTAAATCGGAAGTTAGTAGATTAGTTCACAATGGGTTTCAGAGGTCATCCATAATTCTGAATTCCAAACGCCTACGACGAGGCTCAAACTCTGACCTTCTACATGGAGAGAACCATAAGATGCCACCTGGGCTAGAGCCCACTGACAGCAATCTGCTCTTGGAGGATGTTCTTGTTTCCTTTTTTTTTTTTTTTGTCCGACAAGCAATTCAGTAAGCAGAATTAAAATGGGTATCATATTAAAAAAAGGAATTGAAAAGGGTTGAGTCATATAACCATGGATAAGTGGGATATCCAATACAATATAAAAATTTCAACTTTGCACCTTTACAGATATGTTTATCCGAAAACACACGTCTTCTATCAACCCCATTATGTTCAGTCCACCTATTTTAATCTCAAGCCATACCTGGTAGACCTGGAACAGATTTAAACAGCCTCTGATCTGGATCTATCCATTGCCGAGCATGGACGGCCAGATTTCCCGTACCCGATTGATCTGATTGAAATGGGGTTGACTGGCTTGATGTTCGATCCGATCCGTACACAGTCGTCTGATGGCTTATGAAGAGAGGGAAGGCGGAAGGCGTAATGTTGGTTCTTAATTGCAAGCATAGTGTGCCAATCATCCCGAAAAGGGGCTTACTGTCACAAGAGAAACTGGGATGCAAATGTCAGTCGCATCGGATGGGTATCCATTACGCTGGCTGCGAATTTGGATGGACTCATATCCGGATTGTTTCTACAACCGATTTGAATTGAATGGAGTTAAATTGGATTGTATTCGGATTCAGACTCAGATCATAGCACATCCAAACTGAATCGGCTCCATTGACAAGCCTAATTCGTAAATTACCTCACTCCCTTACAGAAATTTGAGCTATGGGCTTCCCTTGTACTCCAGCTTCACCAAATCCACTAGCTCCATACTTCTTTTCTCCCCACTAAAAGACTTGGCTTTTCTACCGTCCAAATCTGCCGTCAATTTCAAACATCCAAAAGTGATCTTGACGGTTCAAAGTAGGTAAAAAATTCTAAACGGCCAGTCAACGTCTATTATTCCCTGTCATAATATTTAACAAATACGAGGCGATTGCGTCCAACATCGTGTTACCAAAGAAACTAAACACCGTGTCTAGAGAAGTGAAAGTTTGTAGAAGTCTTGAATACTGTATCCAGCTTGATACGGATTACAGCTAGTGACAAATGCATTTCATCATGGGGAGAGAAAAGAAAACAGGAGCTTGTGTCCAATGCCAGCGCAGTTGAAAGGCCGTCCACATTTCCTATGCCAAAACATCCAATGATCAGAACTGGAACTGCTATTGATCTAGTCAAATTTGGAAACAAAAGCGAAAAAAGATCTCGGGTTAAATCACTTGATTCGTTTAAGAACCTCAGCCAACTAACGGCAATCATAAAGGTTTTGCCAAACTGGGTATACATCAGGACAGCTAAGAACACAATAAGCTCTGATGGAAATTATCGAATTACCCAGCCACAAAAACGCAAGGGACTTTAAATAATCTGTTCAGAAAAAATCCGGCCATGAAACGACCGCGTCAAAAGTCAAAACCCCCTCAAAGCAATTTTGAAAAAAAAAAAAAAAATAGAGTAAAGAAGAGGGAAACAATGTACTTGTGAAAATCAGAGTTCGAAAAACTCAAATCCGTGGCCTATTCTGTTCTGCCATGACGGTGTAACACTGGAATGACATGTTGATGAAGGAAATGAGAGAGGAGACGACAGATTATCGAAAAACATAGAAACACAGGATTTAACACTTAAGAGGGAACAAATAAGACAGAAACGAGAAAACAAACACAAGGACTATAAAAATATCCCACTATGAAAAGTGGGAAGAGATTACCAGTGCAACAGAGGTAAGAACACCAGGAACATGATTCCATGCATATTTCAGTTCTGTACTTCATTCCGTACGCACCCCATTTCGTGGTGTTCACTAATTCCATAGAATTTTGTGCTAAGAAAGAACACAGCAACGTAGTAGTGGTACACGAGATCCTGAACCGGGCAAAATCTCCTTTTAAAGCCAAACAAGATACGATGTAACACACTGGTCAATGGATTGGACTCATTTTCCTGATTAAGTAGGTCACCAAAGGAGATCCATTTACTGACTTACACATGCTAAGTAGTGTCGCCTTGTCGAATCATACCTAGTGTTTAAGGCCACCCTAGATGCGCCCGAGTTGCAATACCTTGAGTCCTTGACTACAATAATGAAAGCGTAAATGGCTCAGGTCTATTGCGTGATAGGATTGTTGTGTTGGTTAACCCTTAGTTGCATGAATCAGAAGCAGGAGAATGTAGAAGCTGTCAAGGTTTGGAGCTTGAATGGAATGTGTACATATGCTACGAAAATAATGTAGAATAGAATAATACAGTGCTTTTGGGAAATGGAATGAAATTTTTGGGACAACTTTCGTTACTCGTCTATTACACTTTGAATCACATCGTTATACAACTTGCAACTTATTTGAATACAACGTCAAAACTTCATTACATCATGGATAGTACATCTTAATGAACTTAACACTGATTGGGCCGGTTAAGAAACTGTCCCCACTCTTGCTTGCGTATAATAGTCGGGCGGATAAGGTATGAAGGGGGATTGCTATAAGTATATAATCCATTTCCATGCTGTGAAAGATAAAGCAAACAACATATTACAATGACAACCTAATCAAGACGTCCTTAAAAACAGATTCATCTGGGCCCAACTGCGGAGAAGATGTGGCTGCACTAGCTAAGTCGAGGTCTTCCTGAACAGCCATGGCATGCTCCTCTTCCAGTAGTTGCACACGGACCCGCGCTTCCTGAAGAGCCTTCGCTGTCTGTTCTATCTTCAGGCGTGATGCAATCCTTTTGTCCGCAGTATTGACGTCCTCAATCTGAAGGAGGAACCAAGGCGATTTGAATTGATGTTTCGACCAAGATAGATTAGATAGATTCTGAAGTGTTTTATGTTGCATGCCTAATAAGTTCTTAAGTGAAAAACAGTATGTAGACAAGGTACCTCAATCTTAGGAATTTTCCTCTCCAATGCATCCTTAAGCTTCTCCGTTTCCTAAAATTTTTCACCAGACAAACGAGTCAATCAGTTTGTAATTAATACCGATACAACATAAACATTCTCAGCTTTCCCTTCAATCCCTTATTAAAGATACACATATATGAGAATCTGGCTATTTGACATCAAAAGAACAATGCTATGTGACTAAATTGTAGGAAAACGTTAAACTATACAAGCAGCAAATATCAACAACTTAGGAGCAACAAAATAAGAACAGACGTCTGGTAAAACCCTGAATAAATAAATGACAAGATTTAGATGTTAAGATTTTACTTTGTACTTTTAGTTATCATCGTCCATTGATCATGATTATCTCTTTAGATGCTAAGATTTTACTTTGTACTTTTAGTTGTTATTTAGGAGTTACTATTAAAGAATTTAGGTTTATCATTTATTGTCTTCTGAAGAGCCTATTTAAAGGAGCCTGCTCAATCTATTCAGTAGTTGAGAAGAAATATTTGATTTTGAAAATGATTTTGAATTTTTGATACATGGATATCATTACTGATTACTCCCTTAGGCACATGAATGCCTAAAGTTTTATCTTCCTTTATTTATTTTCGTTAATGGTCTTGCATCATTATGTATCCTGTTTCTAGTTCACAACTAATATAAATTGGAGAAATTCTAAGAAAGAACGGTGTACCTCGGATGGCCAGCCATCAACAACAAATACATCCAAGGCGTAACCATCTGAAGTTGAAAAAACATGTGCTTCTTGGATATTCAGCCCAATCTCAGAAAGTAAGGAAGTTAACTGAAAAGTGATCAGCATACAACAAATTAAGAAGCCGACTAACTAAGTAACATCAACTTAGAGCAAAAACAAAATGCCACAGCTTGTGCTGGACAATTGCAATCAAATATAGTTAGAACAAGTATGTGAAGGTTTTTTTTTGTTGATAAGTAACAAGTATGTGAATTTGGATAAATAGCTTTCAAACTAATAATCATGAAGAAAAAGATACCACAGAAGGTGAACAAGAAGTAACAAACAACTCCTAAGATGATTCATTCAAGTGCAGTGAGGCTAATCACAGCCTCTAAACGGCACTAGTTCAACAGTGTGGCCCTACAAACAAGGGTTTTCCTAAGAACCAAAAGTGGGACTTCGATGAAAAAACACAATGGCTGGGGCTGAAGAAAGGTATGACCGAGATAATAAAGCCGGAAGATGTAAAATACAAAAAGATGTATAGGGAGGTGTACACTTAAAAGGAAGAAAGATTAACATAGTTAAATGATTTCGTTCACAGTTGTTATATACGTTTGTCAGATTAATTCAAGCATTACACTATCAGCATGTCGCTTGACTATATTTTCCCATGTGCCTAATGTTTGTACAACTATACAGTATACTAAGAAAGGATTCTGTGCCTGTTGATTGATTTAGGGTTTCTTTTGGTTTGGGCTTGTCCTATGGTGTTCTGGGCTTGGCCCTTTGGGTGTGGGCTTGTCCCTTTGGGCGTGGGCTTGTCCCAAGGGGTGTTTCCTCTTGCCAATCTCGGCATTGGGTCTCATATTGGCACAAGATTGTTCTTAGCTTTGTTTAGGCATATGATGCCATCTAATACTTGACAAGATTGTTCTTAGCTTTGTTTAGGCATATGATGCCATCTAATACTTGTTCCCTTTAGTCTTTGTAACAATTTTAAAGATTAATGAAACTTTCTTTTGCCGTTCAAAAAAAGGAAAGTATTCTGCGCCAAATAGTAATCAAAATTGTGCTATTTAGTGCTCTCACCAAAAACAACCCTAATTCATTATCCAGCAAATTAGATTTGGAATAAAGTACATCATAGTGGTTAACAGTGCAGCTGTATACATAGCAAGTGACCAACAGAAATTCTTGTTCTGGGCCTTCTGGTCCACCAAAAAGAAGACAACCAAATATTGAAGACGCCAATATTTTAGATACCATCAAAAGGAATCATATCAGTAATAAACAAAACCTGATTGAGGAGTTTGGGCTCGTCAACCGTCGAAAAGGCAATTTCAAAGAACTGTCTGCATAGTTCAGAAAGTTTAGCGTCACTGGATCATGAATAAAAATTCTTCCGGAATTAGTTGAAACTTACTTCTATGTCCCAACTCATTTTCACGATGTCACATAAAAAATATTAAAAGTATTCAACTTGCATATAGTAATAAGATTATATGTGGATATGATCTGAACATAACAGCATTCATAATCTCCAAAATAACCTGGCACTGAAGGTTAACTCGAACACGTGGAAAGAGCTTTGCAAGAGGTACTTTGATAGCATTGTCGTTCTCACAAAAATAAATATGAAATGATTTTGTTCCATGCCAAGGATCTTTTCGCGTAATGACATAAAACACCAGGAGCTCTAGCTGATGCTAGTTATGAAGCCTCCATTGTAGCACCGGGATGAAATCCCAATGTTACAGCAAGAATGAAGGTTGAAACAGTACAAATCATTACAACACTTGTGCACTGTCAATAACAGTTCTTTAGTGTTGTCACATGTTTCTAGCAATCCCATCAGCCCATAGGCCACAGATAAATCAATTTTGGGCAATTTACCTCTAGGTCCAGAAAATAAAAAGTAATTCCCACCAAGTCTCCTCTAATTAACAAAACGCGAAAACCCTATGAAAGTGCCTAAAATCCTAAATACTAAAAGTGCCTAACCCCTAGGGCACCCTATAAAAGTGCCTAAACTTCAGGGTACCCTATAAAAATGCTTAAACCCCTAGGGCACCCTATGAAAGTGCCTAAACCGCTAAAACCCTATAATAGGAAAGTGCACTCTAAAACTCCTATGAAAGTGCCTAAACCTAAACCCTAGCGCTCTATGAAAGTGACTAAACCTAAACCCTAAGGTACCTTAAACCCTAGGGTATTCTAAAACCTAAAATCTTAAGGTATCCTAAAACCCTAGGGTACCCTAAAATCCTACGGTACCCTAAGATTTTAGGGTACCCAAATGTACTAGGGTACCCATTAGGGTACCATAAAACCCTAGCATGCCCTAAAACCCCAGGGTGACACTTCCATTAATGGTAAATGTATTTTTGTAAAAGTGGACTTAGTGGTAATTAAGTATGTCATCTATCCTTAATGGGAATTAAGTGTCACTTTTCTGTACTTAGAGGTAATTTTCTCATTCTACTAGCCTTGTGCCAAGGACTATTTTTACAGATGACCACAAAAACCAAACCAAACCAAACCGAGCCTTATGTCCCAATCACTTGGGGTCGGCTACATGAATCATTATCCTCCATTGAGCTCTGTCCAGGGCCACTTGTTCATACAAACCTACTATACTTATATCTTTGCGCACCACAGCATCTAATGTCAATTTAGGTCTACCCTTCCCCCCGTAGCATTGCTACCTAAAGCTATCTTATCCGCTCTCTTAACTATTGCATCTCCTGGTCTACAGTAGACATGCCCAAACCACCTTAGCCCATTTTTCCTCAACTTTTCTTCTATAGGTGCTACACCTACCATCTCATGAACCGTTTCGTTTCTAATCCTGTCTCGTGTAGTCTTACCATACATCCACTTCAACATTCTCATTTTCGCTACACTCATCTTGTTCACTTGTTGTTTCTTAATAGGCCAACATTCTGTCCCGTACAACATCGTTGGTCTGATGGCAGTTTCATAGAATTTTCCCTTCAATTTATGGGTACCTTCTTGTCACACAGTACACCACTAGTGCTCTTCCACTTAAGCCACCCCACTTGGATCCTATGGGTCACACTATCGGCAATCTCTCCATCTCTACTAATAATTGAGCCTCAGTACCTAAAATGATCACTCTTAGGTACCTCTTGGTCTTGGATCATCACTCTTTCTTCGTGCGCTCTGCTGGTACCACTAAACTTGCACAACATATACTCAGTTTTGCTCTTACTTATCCGAAAACCCTTTAACTCTAATGTTTCCCTCCAAATTTCTAATTTCATATTAACACCTTTAGCGGTTTCATCTATGAGGACAATGTCATCTGCAAACATCATACACCATGGGATATCCTTCTGAAATTGTCTAGTCAATTGATCCATAACTAAGGCAAAGAGGTACGGGCTCAAGACTGACCTTTGATGCAATCCTACAGTGATTGGAAATTCATTCATTTCCCCTACTGGTGATCGAATGGTAAGGCCTTACCCAGTTTCATCCTTTTCAAAACTTTAACCACTTTGAACTTTTGTATTCTCCGATAAAATTCATATTCTATGTTCTCGCCAGGTACATACACTTCCTCCCCACCAAAGCATTCTTCATGTTTCTCATTTAACAACTTATCGAAATACGACTTCCATCTATCCCTGATCGCCTTGTCTTTCACCAACACCACCGAATCAATACCTTTTATACACTTAACTTGAGAAACGTCTCTAGCTCTCTTTTTTCGCAACTTGGCAAGTTTATAAATAATCTTTTTTCCATCTTTACTATCGAGTCTAGCGTAGAAATTCTCATAGGCTTTCAACTTAGCCTCCCTAACGGCTTTCTTAGCGTCCTTGCTAGCTTGCTTAGAACCCTGAAAATTTTTCTCATTCCGGTCCTTTTATTACTTTTTAAAGCACTTCTTCTTGGTTTTTACCATGATTTGAATCTCGTCATTCCACCACCATGTTTCCTTAGAAATTGGACCTTTTCCCTTCGACTCCCGAAGAACTTCCTTCGATATTCTTCTAATACCGTTAGCTATGGTATTCCACATATTGTCACTATAGTCTTCTACTCCCCACTGTACTTCTTGAAATATTCTTTTCTTGAATACCTCTAGTTTCTCCCCTCTTAGGCCCCACCATTTAGTCCGTGGGCATCTAGTTTCCTTTCTCCTTCTAATATTCTCCTTGAGACAAATATCTAACTCCAAACGTCTACACTGTGCCACTAGACACTCTCCGGGAATAACCTTACAATCCTTACATGTCAAGTGGTCTGCACCTCTGGCAAGAAAATAGTCTATTTGGCTTCTATCCATTCTTAAAGGTAATTAAATGCTCTTCTCGCTTCCTATAGAGAGTATTGCCCACTATAAGGTCAAAAGCTACTGCAAAATCTAAAATCCTCTGACCACCTTTGTTAAGGTCACCAAATCCAAAGCCATCATGCACCTTCTCATACCCTTACTTATGCACTCCCACATGATCATTGAAATCGCCTCCTAAATAGCTTCTCCACAAAAGGTATCTCTTGAACCACGTCATCCATCTGCTTCCAGAATTGCTCTTTAGTAAGATCATCCAAGCCTACTTGGGGTGCGTAAGCACTAATAATATTAACTATGCTCCGATCACAAGCTTAACTAAAATAATCAGATCTCCTTTTCTCGTGACTGTAACTACCGAATCCTTCAGGTGTTTATCTACTACGATACCTACCCCATTTCCATGTCTATCCTTTTTTTTTGGGTCAATCGGAAGATTAGATATATTAAACCAGAGGAACAAACAACATAGGTACTGAGGAGTTAGATAATGTGCTACACATCACAGCCAAAAAAACAACAAACTAGTCGAGGTTTTGCCTAATGTTTAGGCAGTCTCGGAGCAAAAATTCCCTAATAGAAATAAGGGCTTGTTCAAGGACGACAAGGCTATCGTTTTGTTCGGCGCCCATTCTAGCAAGATGGTCCGCACACTGATTAGCTGCTCGAAAGATATGAGTTAGTGTTGATCCCTCCTCTATCTCCCAAAGCTTTCTCCCCTACCCACTTAGTCTCCTGAAGGCAAGCTATACTAATCCTCCTCCTAGCATGGTGTCAACTAGCTCCCTAGTCTTACGCGTTAATGTCCCTATATTCCAAGTTGCTAAACGAATCCTATACTTCTGGGCTAGCTTTGTTACCCGTACTCGTCCAGGCATGCGCGGGAACCCTTGCTCACTTATCACCACACCCAGGTGCCGATGTGGCACCCTTGCTCATTTTTCAAAGCACCCGAAGGCAGGCACAACGCGTCGCTTAAAGGGAACTCCCTAGCATGTCTCGTTATCATATTTGGATTCATGTCATAAAGATCTGACGGAACATAAATGTCATCAAAATCACCTACTATTTTGTTATTTCCACGTTTTCCTTAAATCAGTACCCGTAATCATTCCGTTTCTGCTGTTTATTTCTTTCCCCCTGCTGTAATGCACATTATGGATTCAACGTGTTGTTGTCCTCTTTGTAAAAAGAAAGACGAGCCATGACTTGATTTGAGGTAATGACTCGTTGGGGGTTGGCAAACTGCCGCTCTTCTAGACTGGAAAACTCTGACTCACTTTGTTATTGACACCAATTGTTTTTAAGCTTGCAATAATTCAGCTTTTTTTTTTTTACCAACAGAAAGTACTCCACTATTTATTTTCTTTCTTTCTTTCTCTCTTTTCTTTTTTCATTTTCCTCTTTCTTGTGTTAAAGTTATGACACCATTTGATGGGTCTGCCAATACATCAGACATAGCTGGAGCTCTTTACAATGTTCAACACTTTTTTCCCCCGAATACCACCAATTATCCTATAAGATTGAGGTAATCTTGGTGTTAAATGTGGAAAGAACAATTTGACATCAACCACAAACGCTTTGTGAACTAGCAAATGTTAGAAACCCGCAATCAGGAGCAGATCTTTTAGAAAAATTTACCGAGAAAAGTGCACTTCACCATCACCTCCACCTTTGGGCAATGTTGGAGGACTGCAGAAATTCAAGGAGTATAGAAACTTAGAAAATAATGTTCACTCAGAGTTAAACCAAAAGAGATAGTTTAAATAGCATTCTTAATATCTTACCTCATCTTGATAGAACCACTAGAAGTTTGTGCATCCACATTTCTCTTGAACTTCAAATAAACAAATTCACCGCAATTTGCATCAGACACAAGAACCCGAGTAAGAGAGAAATTGCCGAGATACATATAGTTTCAAAAAAAAATAAATAAATACATTTAAGTCATGCCAAAGTCATGTGCAAAATAAAAAGTGACTAATAAGCCAAGGTTGATTGATGCGTCTACCATTTATTCAGGATATATACTCAACCATGAGTTCCATGATGTCTCTTATGACTCGTACCACAGTCGTTGTTTACCACCTAGCAACTAGCCTACTTACATACTTGACGATAAATATAGACCTACTTAGGCTACCATACTTCTCAGAATATATAAGAGTAGATGTTCAGCACCATGGAAGAGTTATAGGAGAACGTTCTCCATTATAAAAGAATTACAAGCAAGATAACATACAAAATTAGCACACGAAAAGTTGCCAACATCAAGGAGGGAAAAGAAAAAGTCAAAATGAAGAGCTTTGACAAGCTGCCAAAAGGAAATTGGTAACGAATGTCGTCATTCATTTATCTGCGTATGCAGCAACATATCATGATTGGAACAGCCAGATAAGAACCACCAATATCGACGATGCACAAAGTTAACTTCAACAACTAACCAAACAGACAAATTTGTTCTAATTGTTAAATGACAGCTTTGCCACTGATTACCTGCACAATACGGACTTCAAATGCAGGTCTAGTAGTAGGGTCTTCTGCCCGATGCAGCAACTTCATGTGCATAATAACATCTTCTGGCTGCAATACATTCACTTCTGTTGCATAGCTGCAACAGGTAGAGCTCATTCTATCAGTGAATCAGCCGTCACATCTGTTAAACTACATAATGTCTCTGTGGATGACAACAGCATAATTTACTTAAGACCAAATACATAAGTGTTCTGAAGTACAACTCCCATTCCGTTTCTCGTAAAATGAGAAATTCCAATGTATCGGACTACAACTACCGTAACTAACACCACAAGCCAAACCTTCTAACGAGAGCAATCAATTCAAAGAACATCTCTGAAAAAACATTCAACACACTGATGCTGAGAAGATGGTAGGAGAGGGAAAATAAAATTTTAGATGCTTATATCTTTTGCGTCTATGAACACCTTAGTCACATAACCCTTCATCAGGACTCTCCGCTCGCGCTCTCAGTTCTCGCTCTACACTCGCGTTCTCAATCCTTACTTGCGAATTTTAGTTGTTTGAGATGTTTTCAAAACACACTTCCGCACTTGCACAGTATGTGTATGTGACTTAGGTGAACATAGAACAAGATGAATAGCAAAAAGGGGGTGTTTGTTGGATTTTTCACCCATGTGATAATGCATTAAAGAAAGGGAACAACTAATAATGGGTTGTGAATTTATTGACTATGGTTTTGGGAAGGGCTGGTTGGAGTTAAGGCCTTAGATATTGGTAGGAGTCAAGGGTTTGCCTTTACAGTTTTCATAGTCCCAATGGATGATTGAAGTGCCTACTTACCAGAAGCTTCTTCTCAAGTAGTCCAAGGGGCATGTCAGTGCTTTCTTCCAAGAAGATCATCTCCTATAAATATTCCTCTAGGTCAAGATAAGAAAGTGTGGTGAGAGAGCGGCTCCTTCGGGAGTTGCCAGGTACACCAGTCGTGAGTTGAGAGGAGAGTAAATATGAGGAAAAAATAGAGATGTCGCAGTGTGTGAAAAACATTGTGTAGAGCCATGGTGTTAGGAGCTTGAGGGTGCTTTTTCATCTCACATTGTAATCTTTTATTTTTCATATATAGTGGAATCTCTCTCTCTACCACGTAATAATTATTGTGTTCTTTTCGTACGTGTTTTTTTTGTTAGGCTTCCGTTGCTGGTGGGATCGAATTTATCCCAACAAATTGCTCTGTGTTTTTTTTTGGCTGAATTTAGCAGCATGTTTTTTTTTCCCTGTTAAACTAATCATCACTACAAATTAAATCCCTTCTTCTTCTTGTTCTCCATTTCTTTTCCTCAATTCTCTTGGCCGTCAAACGTAAAGTTTCAACAGAATTTGCGTTTGCATCTTCTCTTTTAAAACAGAATAATAAGATTGCGGCAAAAGGGCGAAATTAAAGAGGCAGGGCCAAGAGGAACACATACACATCAAAGAGGTAGCGGCAAAGAGTACCTAGGAGGAAGTCGATTGAAGTGATTGCATAACTCGTCCTCGAAACCTGGTTGACTCGCCTCTTTGTTCTCCGAATCTCTGAGTCTTTGAAGCACCACCTGTAAAACCTTAAACTTCTGCATCCGCCACCGAGGCTGGCTCGACACGGTCTCCATCTCTTCGCCTCCTCCCATCGCAACTTGAAGTACACAGTGAGAGAAATTGACTGGTTTCACTCTCTCTCTCTCTCTCCCTCTCTCTCTCTGTTCACTCGCTCTAGTAGAATATAAAATATAAAATAAAATACGATAGATATAGCGGGACGTTAATGGCGCAATGCGCACCCCAATGGGGTTCCTCTTTGGCTTCGTTTTCCCGCTCAAGCCTCAAACTTGCCCTTATATGTTACGGAAGTTTTCAAAATGCTCCCGAACTTTGACCTTAATGTCTCATAGATATCCAAGTTTAGTTAAATTTCAGGTAGACACCTAAACAAGTGAGGCGCTCTTCAATTAGGTCCTGCCGTCTTAATCCGCCGTCAACTTGCTAACCGAAATATCTGATTAAGGTTATTTTTACAATTACATGCTGACTTGGATATCAGCAATTTTCGTAAGTAATTGGACAGATTAGACGGCAAGAGTGTAATTGAATAACATATCGATAATTTAGGTGTCTAGTTGAAATTTCACAAAGTTCGAGTGTCTATTAAACATTGAGGGCCAAAGTTCAGAGGGTATTTTGAAATCCTTCCTATTTGTTAATGTGCTTTTAATATGTAAGAGGTATGAGTCGTATGTCTTCTTAGTAAGACCCGATGTGGACGGGCCTAATTGATTGAGTTGTTAGTATTATCTTTTGTGCCGATATCTCATGTGATTACGTATGTGATGTAAAAGCATATTCGCTATGATTTCATTGATCAATTCGAATTTCTTTATTTTTTAAGCATGTATGGGTATGTCATTCATGCAAAAAGGAAAAAAAAAAAAAGAAAACAGGTTCTTCAGATATCGATAAAGACATTTTCTAATCATATTTGTCAGAACAGTATAAAAACTATCTATTATTCTAAAAACAAATACAAGTTGACAAATTTTAAACTAATTTCTGCTGACTCATTGACACCTCGAAATTAATAAATTTAATGGCTTCATCGTTGAAAAGAATCATGGTGTGGATCTCATTTTATATTACACAAGGTCATGTTGAAATCACCACATGAAAGAAAGGATAAGGATCATATCCTTTCTCTCATTGGGGAGAAATATTCGAGATCTCATAGATCTTTTTGGAATAGTTTTTTTTTTAAATTTTTTTGACCTCGGCGAATCAGACATCTACTCTTATCTTTGAGTGAGGGGAAGGCCTTGTGGGGTATAGATCGAACCTCCACTAATGAGAAGCCTGATAATAGATTTTGCTCATATTTTCATGAATTAAACCCCTTACTTAGAGTATATAATCCCATTTGGACCCACCTCAATTGGTACTTGAATCGCACTTAATTTTTGACATAGTCCTAACAAAAATCTTCAAGAAAATTAATTACTCCAACAAAAATAATTTAAGTCAAAACCATGGACTATCAAAAGCCTTAACAAAAGAATGACATTATTAGTCCTAATTAAACTACCAATTGCAAACACCTACGAGGAGATCATGAGGCAGTGCCCTTGTTTTCTGTCCACGATCTCTTCCGGTAAGGGCAATGAAGACTTTATAAGATTCCGTCCTCGTACAGTTTTCATTTGGTCAATGAAGAATGTATCTTGAGATTATTCTACCCTCATTTGATTAATGAAAAGTCGTCGTCCTCTTCTTTTTCTTAATTTTTAGAAGTTTTGGGACTTGGGTGCTGATGAATTTCACTAGAGATCCCATATCTTTGTGTGCACGTCATGTATTTTGACCTAACCTGTAAGTACCATATCTTTGTGTGCATGTCATGTCTCGTACACAAAGTACATGTATGAGACATGACATGTACACAAAGTATATGTACAGACATGACATGTCATGTCATGTATTTTTTGGCTAAGCCTGCAAGTGCATGTACTTTGTGTTTGTTATTTTGAAGTTGGGACTCAAACCGTGCGTTGGAATCAATATCTCTCTCCCTATGATAATCCCTTATGTGATTTTTCATTTGACACAAAAATGAGGCCAACAATGGTTTCATTTGACGATTTGAACTGTTCATTTTATAGGTATTGATGTGTCTATCATTCATGTATAAAATTAGGTTGATATATAAGCAAAGGCTTGGTCGATTCATGTATATTTGTCTAATGAGAAATGAACTGTTGTAGTCTCACCTTCTATCTTTATGTCATAAAATTTCTTTGTTTAGTTTGATAATGTCCGCGTGATTTAATTTTTTTTGTTCATAGATGACAAACACATTGAGACTTATAAACTGAATAATTCGGATCATGATCGATTAAGACTGTGCATGGTTGGCCATTTTTTGTGACACATGAGTGATCACCATATATATATGAGAGAATCTTGATTACCGACCTTGTCTTATTCGAGGTGTCTCTTTTCTAATAAGTCTTAGGTGGTGTTCCACTTTATCAAAAAGTACTTTTTTTTTTCAAAGAAGGTAATTTCAAACTCAAATATAATGAAAATGAAAAATATTTTTTCAATTTTTCTTTGCACCGTTTAAAAGATCTTAATGAGATCTATCAAACAAGATCCATATTAATAGGAAAATTATTGGTGTAAACACATGATTTTTAAGCTTGAAATTACCTTTTTTTTCAAGGAGTATTTTTTCCACAAAAGTGGAACACCCCCTTAATACAATCTTGGAGAATCTAAGCTCAATATATACTATGGTAACGGTTGATGACGTTCTAACAAGTCCTAATACAATCTTGGAGATTCTGAACATATGGTTAGCATTCTGTGAATAAAACGCCTATCCTCTTTCCTAACATTGGATTGTTCATAAACAAGCGTGTTCGATAGCTCCTAGTATCATATTCGATTGAACATCACACATCAACCCTTTATTATCCTCAAGGAAATGGTCAGGCGGAGGCCACCAATAAAACTCTCATCAGGATTCTGAGCAAGTTACTAGACGAGAAAGGTGGGACTTGGTCCGAGCAATTATCTGTAGTGCTATAGGCTTATTTAACCTCCAAGCGAAAGTCAATGCGAGTCAACCCTTTTAGCTTGGTATATGGGGCAGAAACAGTGCTACCTGCTGAGCTAAGTGTCCTTTCAGCAAGACTAACCCTTGCAACAGAAGTGACTCACGAGGAAAGAAGGGCAGATTTAGAAGCCTGAGAGGAAAGGAGAGAAATGGCCGTGGAACATGAAGAGAAGTACTGGGAGCCAGTTGTCAAATTCTACAACAAAGGCGTTGCTCCGAAGGAGTTTAAAGTTGGAGACCTAGTCTGGAAGTCGACGACAGCACTAATGAGAAACTTGGCTCAGCCAAAGTTCACCCCAAAACGGGAAGGGCCTGTTATAGGCCAGCAAGAGTGGGCGAATGATTCTTAACTGGCCCAATCAATGTTAAGTTCATTAAGATGTATTATTCATGATGTAATGAATTTCGATGTGGTATTCAAATACGTTGCAAGTTGTACAATGATGTGATTAAAAGTGTAATAGACGGTTACAGAAAGTTGTCCCACAAATTTTATTCAATTCCCGAAAGCGTTGTAATAAGACTTCCCATTTCCATGCTGCGAAAGATAAAGCAAACAACATATTAACATATTACAAGGAAAACCAAATCATCATATGGGTCCTACTACAGAGAAGAAGTGGCTTCATTAGCTATTGCGAGGTCTTCCTGAACAGCCAAGGCGTGCTCCTTTTCCAATAGTTGCACAAGGACCTGCGCTTCCTGAAGAGCCTTCGCGGTCTGTTCGATCTTCAAGCGTGACGCGATCCTTTCGTTCCCAGTATTGTTGTCCTCGATCCGAGAGAGCAACGAAGGCGATTCGAATTGATTTTTGGACTGAGATAGATTCTGAAGTGTACATAACCATTATATTACGTGCATAATAAATTCTTAACTGAAAAACAGTATGTAGACAAGGTACCTGAATCTTAGGAATTTCCCTCTCCAATACTTCTCTAAGCTGCTCCGTTTCCTAAAATTTTCCACCAGACAAACGAGTCAATCAGTTTGTAATACGATAGAAGATAAACATTTTAAACTTTCCCTGCAATCCCTTAAAGATAGACATTTGCCTATCAAAAAATAAAAAATAAAATCCCTTGAAGATAGACATATATGGGAATCTGGCCATTTGGCATCAGAAAACAGTGCTATATAGTATATGAATACGATGTAGGAAAAAGTTAAACTATACAAGAAGTAAATGTCAACAACTTAGGAGCAACAACAAAGAAGCAGATCCATAATGGAATTTTCTAACAGCCTCACAAGCGCAAGAAAAAAACAATTGCACGCTATAAACTGAAACTAATAAATAACTAATGCGCATACACAAACTAAAAATGAGACTCTGCGCGTGAAATCCATGAAGAAACGAGAACTGAAAACTAAGTAAATGTTGAACTTCAATGACTTGATGGAAACCTTTAGTGCCCTTGCCATATAGCAACGGAGGTAATACAAGGCATTCACCATAATCCACCTGTTATGCAATATCAAGATGGTTCCAAATACACAAAACAGTAACTAAAGAAAATCAATCACATAGTACACAAGCCTATGTCCACGACAAAGAGAGGGGACAAATCCACTAAGGATTATGCTTCTCAGACACCCAAAGCTCTATTGTTCTCTTTTTTACAGAAACTCACCCCAGAAATGCAATAAGTATCTCAAAAACCTTGAGGTACGAGGTGCTCCTCCCAGACCCCCAAATTGGCCTTGTTCTAGCATCATAGGCTACTCCTAGCCTGGGTAGAGGCCAATAAAGTAACCCTGACAAAACAGTAAAAGACAAGAAACTTGAAAACATCACCAGTCCTAAGATATTTGATCTTATACCCATAAAGGACTTCCCATGGCACATGGCCTTGTGACTCATAGGACAACAGATTAGGTATTCTCACAACAACAAATGCGATTTCACTCTCAACTGCAAGAGTATTTGATAATTATTAATTCATCCACCAAGTTTTATGTGCGCAATCCAACTTTTCACCGCATCCAACTTCAGGTAGCCTTATCTGCTTTGGAGCATTTCTTCTATGTTATCAATAAACGTAACTTCCGGAGTATTTTGAGAATAGAGACCAATAGTTTCACAGAAAATCAATATTCTTCTTCACCAAAAATAGAACAAAAGATCGATCAAGTATTATTAACTCCACACGAGACCTTAAGATGTAAAAAGCATTGCATTGTGATCTTGCAGTTTGTATTGTATTACCAATCAACAATATGAAATTTATAATGCCTTGAGATATTAAGAAGACTTGAAGTGTCATATGACATAACCAACTATGAAAATAGAACAACTTGCAATTTATACCAAATGAGGTAAAATGGCAGAATAGTAGCACTAAACAAATAGCCCACTTGCCTACGAGTTATGTGATAGGGAATGGAAAGGAGTGCCTCATGGGCCCCACGAACAATTCATATATGATCAGGAAGGATATTGGTTTACGTCATCATTATCTATTTCTCCTAATCCCTTTAAAATTATCTCTTTTGATGCTAGGATTTTACTTAGTAATTTTACGAGTTCTCATAATAAAGAATTTAGCTCATGTTTGTGCTGTTGTTATCTTTCGAAGAGCCCATTCAAAAGATTCTACCGATCTATACAACAATTGATGAAATATATTTGATTTGTATATGGTTCTGATACGTGGATATTAGTAGTTCCATGGGCACAGGGATGCCTAGGGGTCCTTAGGCACAGAGATGCCCAAGGTTTTATCTTCCTTTATTTGTTTATGCTAATCATCCTGTTGCTCCTGCAATAATTAGGTATTAGAGTAAATATCAATCTCTGTTTCTTTTTTGGCTTCCAACCCAATTTCAACTTCTCGAAATAAAAAAATAAACAACCACTGCACAAGTAAATCCCAGAAACTAATACTGTATTCTACTTCCCAGTCCAAGTCCTTACACCCAATATTTTGGTTTAGACAAAGAGAAGAAACACAGTAACTTTAGAAGCAATGGGGAAGAACGACAAATTGTTCGATAGCTTACAGTTCAACTTACGGATAATATTGCACATATTGGTAGGTCAACAAATTATTGGGGGCTGAAATTTGATCTTAAAAAAGCGTTTGGATAGATAAGATTGGTTGTCCGACCCCATCAATAGTCATTTATGTATGATGTTCTTCTAAAAACATGGTTTTGCTCATGCATCTTTTCAAGATTTTAATAATGGATCACAGTTGGTTTTGTTCATGCATCTTTTCAAGATTTTAATGATGGATCACAGTTCTAACTCGCTAGAGTCGAGTTCTTCTAAGAGGGGAGAACTGATAGGGAACTGAAAGGAATATCCCATGGGCCCCGCGAGCTATTTGTATACCATCGAGGAGGATATTGATTTATGTTATCATCATCCATTGATCATTATCTCTTTAGACATTAGGATTATACTTTGTACTTTTAGTTGTTATTTTAGGAGATATCCTTTTAAAGAATTTAGGTTTATCATCT
This sequence comes from Rhododendron molle, assembly GCA_025413875.1. Classification (NCBI taxonomy): domain Eukaryota; kingdom Viridiplantae; phylum Streptophyta; class Magnoliopsida; order Ericales; family Ericaceae; genus Rhododendron; species Rhododendron molle. Next base: position 4,406,711 of record CM046393.1, read on the forward strand.
ATTATCTTTTGAAGAGCCAATTCGAAGGACTCTACTCATTCTATTCAGTAGTTGATAGATATGTTTGATTTTGCATATGGTTTTGATACAAGGATATCATTACTTTCTTAATGCCTAAAGTTTTTTCTTCCTTTATTCATTTTCATTAATTGTCTCGCATCATTATATCATTATGTATCCTGTTTCTAGTTCACAACTAATATAAATTGGAGAAATTCTAAGAAAGACCAGTGTACCTTGGATGACCAGCCATCAACAACAAATGTATCCAAGGAGTAACCATCTGCAGTTGAAAAGGCATGTGCTTCTTGGATATTCAGCCCAATCTCAGAAAGTAAGGAAGTTAACTGAAAAGTAAGCATACAACAGATTAAGAAGCCGACTAAGTAACATCAACTTACAGCAAACACAAATAGCCATAGCTTGTGCTGGACAATTGCAATCGAATAATGTTAGAACAAGTGTGAGAAGTTGGATAAATAGCTTTCAAACTAATCATCATGAAGAAAACAGACGGTGAACAAGAAGTAAGAAACAACTCCTAAGATGATTCATTCAAGTGCAGTAAGGCTAATCGTGGCCTCTAAACGGCACTAGTTCAACATTGTGGCCCTACAAAAACAAGGGTTTTCCCAAGAACCAAAAGTGGGACTTCCATGAAAAAACATAATGGCTGGTGTTGAAAGAAAGGTAAGAATGAGGTAATAAGATGGAAGACGTAAAATACAAAAAGATGTAGAGGGAGTTGTATACTTACATGGAAGCAAGATTAACATAGTCAAATGATGCGTTCACAGTCGTTATATACGTCAGTTAGATTAATTCAAGCATTACACTGTCAGCATGTCACTAAACCATATTTTAAAATGCCTAACGTCTGTACAACTATACAGTATACTAGGAAAGGATTCTGCGACAAGTAGTAAACAAAATTGTGCTATTTAGTGCTCTCACCAATAACAACCCTAGTTAATTATCCAGCAAATTAGATTTGGAATCAAGTACATCAATGATTAACAGTGCAGCTGTATACATAGTAAGTGATCCATAGAAATGCTTGTTTTGGTCCACCAGAAAGAAGACAAGCAAAAAATGATGACGCAAATATTTTAGGAGCCATCAAAAAGGATAATAAACAAAATTTAGCTACCTTACTGAGGAGCTGTGGCTTGTCAACAGTCGAAATTGTAATTTCGTAGAAATGTCTGCATAGTTCAGAAAGTTTTACAGTCACTGGATCATGAATAAAAAATCTTCCAGAATTAGCTGAACCTTACTTCTATGTTACAACTCGTTTTCACGATGTCACATAAAAATTATTAATAGAATTCTACAGCAATAAGATAAATTCATCATATATGTGGATATGATCTGAACACAACAGCATTCAAAATCTCCAAAATAATCTGGCACTGAAGGTAACCCGATAAGAACACGTGGAAAGAGCTTTGCAAGAGGAACTTTGTTAAGCTCCGATTGGCACATTCAATACTAAATTACTAATTCCCAAACCAAGTGAACAAAAGAGGCAAAAGTTGTGCAAAAATAATCATCACACCTCTCTTTTCCATCCCAGGGACGATTCAATACTAAATTACTAATTCCCAAACCAAGTAAACACCAGGAGCTCTAACTAATACTATTTATGAAGCCTCCACTGTAGCACTGGGATGAAATCCGAAATCCCAATGTTACAGTAAGATTGAAGGATGAAACAATACAAATCATCACAACACTTGTGCACACTAAATAACATTTCTTTACAACACTCGCGCGTGGAGACAACGGTGCACTTATGGCACAAACAAGGGGGAACAACTTCTCCGAAACCCTAGTTCTAATACCATGTTAAAGCATCTACCTCAAAACCAATTAGAAATAAGTGGAGAGTCCACTCAGGCTCATATACTAGTTTTAGAGGAGATAATTAACCAATGTGGGTCAAGCTCCAACAAGATTGAAGTAATCTTGGCGTTAAATGTGGAAAGAACAATTTGACATCAACCACAACCACTCTGTGAACTAGCAAATGTAAAGAAAACCTCAATCAGGAGCAAATCTTTCAGAAGTATTTACCGAAAAGAGTGCAGTTCACAATCACCTCCACCTTGACCATTTGACTCTTTAGCCTTAAGTGCAAGTTCAAGACTTGGTGACAAGCCAAAGGCATATGTTGGACGACTGCTGAAAGTGGAGTATAGAAACTCAGAAATAGTGTTCACACAGAGTTGCAGGACAATTTTGTTAAACCAAAAGAGATAGTTCAGATAGCATTCTTATTATCTTGCTTCTGCCTGGTAGAATCATCAGAAGTTTGTAGATCTGCACTTCTCATCAAATGAACAATTTCAGCGCAGTTTACATTAGACACAGGAACCTGAATGAGAGAGAAATTGCTGAGATACATATAGCTGAGCGAAGAAGTTACAAGTCTAATTGGAGGAGCAAGAAAGAAAAGTGATGGTATTAGTTTGAAAAAAATAGTAAACTACATTTGAGTCATGCAAAAGTCATGCGAAAAATTACAAGTGACTAATAAGCAAAGGTTGAGTTATGTGTCTACCATTTATTCAGGATATATACTCAACCATGAGTTCATGATGTCTCTTATGACTCGTACCGCCTATTAACTAGCCTACCTACCTGCTTGACGATATACATAGATCTACTCAGGCTACCCTACTTTTCAGAACATGTAAGAGTTGATGTTACATGAAAAGTTGCTAGCAACGAAGAGGGAAAAGAAAAAGAAGGAAATTGGTAACGAACATAGTCACTCATTTATCTGCATATGCAGCAATATATCAAGATTTGGAACAGTCAGATAACAAGAATCCATACAAACACCACCAATATCGACGATGCAGAAAGTTAACTTCAACAACTAACCAAACATACAAAGTTGGTCTAATTGTTAACTGACGGCTTTGACACAGATTACCTGCACAATACGGACTTCAAATGCAGGTCTAGTATTAGACTCTTCTGCCAGATTCAGCAACTTCATGTGCATAATAACATCTTCTGGCTGCTCTACGTTCACATCTGTTGCATAGCTGCAATAGGTAGCTCAGTCTATCAGTGAGTCAGCCATCGGTAGAGTTCAAAAGTAGGTAGAATGCCTAGAACCCAAATTTCGGATTCGAGAAAAATTTCAGTCGCTGCCAATTGACAACATAATTTGGGAGTTTAGATCAAGCACCCTACACACATCGGATGCCATTGATTCCCACGTAAGCCCCCTCGGTTTTTTTTTAAAATTTTTTTGGACGGCTCGGATCAGCCGTCCGGTGGCCGGAGACTGCCCGGCGTAGCCGGTCGATACGAAATCCCTACACGGCAGTCGGTCCCTATATCATTTTCGGTTTTGTATTTGGTCTTTAAATAAATTATGAAACCTTCTAAAGAGAAGGATCAATTCAAAGAACATCTCCGGAAAACCATTTCAACACACTGATGCCGAGAGCCATAGAAAGGTATAAAGTGAAAAGATGATTAGCAAAAACCAGTACAGTACGCATTTTCGAAATAAAAAAGAAGCCATGACAGTCCTTTGTTTACTTGCCGAGCCAAGACGGTAGGAGAGGGAAAATAAACCCTCCGATGCTTACTTCTCCTGCCGCCGTGAACACCTTAGTCACATAATCCTCCATTAGGACCCTTCACTCGTGCCCTCAGTTCTCGCACTCAGCTCGCATTCTCGATCCTTGCTCGTGGATTTTAGTTTGTTTGGGACACTTTCACACTCGCGCACGCGTTAAAGTTAGGGCCAAGTTAGTTAGTTATATATATATATTAAAGAGGTAGGGCTAGAGAGTACCTAACAGAAAATCGATTGAAGTGATTCCATAACTCGTCCTCGAAACCTGGTTGACTCACCTCTTCGTTTTCCGAGGCCCTGAGCTTCTTAGATATCTCCTCATAAACGTCGAACTTCTGCACCCGCTTCCGATGACTCGACACCGACTCGGTCGCTGTATCACTAGATTCACTACTCTCCGTGTCTCCTCCCATCGCAACTGTACTCTCTCTCTCTCTCTCTCTCTCTCTCTCTCTCTCTCCAGAATATATAAGCGATGGATTTGGCTCACTTTCCCGCTCAAGCCTCAAACTGCCTTTATTTGTAGGAAAATTCTCAGAATACCCCCGAAGTTTGACCTTAATGACTAATAGAAACTCAAACTTTGTTAAACTTTAATTAGACACCCAAATTAGTGACGCGTTATTCAATTAGGCACTGCTGTCTAAGTCGGTCAAATTACTGACGGAAATTGCTTATCACGATTATTTTTTTCCCGTTATATGCTGACCTGGATGATGCTCTCCCTCTCTCTCCACCCTTCATACTCCACGACCAAAAGTGCACCCTCGGCTGTCCAATCCTCGACCGTTCCTCGACGGCGGCCTCCCTTGCAACTCCGGCACTGAACTCGCCTCTAAAAGCGAATGTGGCAAAATCCAACTTCGCCTCCAACTCCTTCTCTCCGCCTAACTCCCCTCTCCCAGAGGGGCTGGTTGTGGTGGTGCATAACAGAATAAATAACCCTGGTCATCAATTTTTGTTAGTAATTTGATGGATTTAGACAGCATGAGTCTAATTTGATAACGCCTCAACAGTTCATGTGTCTAATTGAAGTTTAACAAAGTCGTAGTGTTTATTAGACATTAATGTCAAAGTTCGAGAGGTGTTTTGAGATTTTCCGTATTTGTTAACAGGGTTTTGATACGTAAGAGAGCAGAGAATACGAATACGATCCTCCAATGATCATCTTGCCTTGTACTACTGGACCATTTTTTCATTGGGTGGGCTCTCAATATTGGTTAGTCAAGTTTGTCTTGTTTGCTGATCTCTCGTGTGATTACGTGATCGATGCAAAATCAGATTCTCGATTATTCCATTCGCCAGTTCAAATTGCTTTATTTTTGTATGTATTTATGTGTACGTCATTCATGTAAAAAATCAGATCCATCAGATATAAATAAAAAAACTTTGTCGAATCACATTCAATAAAAATAATCTATTATTCTAAAAACAATAGTACGATTTTTTGCCCAACTTTTAACGGATGGAGTATCTCTCACCCTAATACATTGACACCTCAAAATCAATGAAATGTTCGGCTTGATCTTTGAATAAAATCATGGTGAGGTATTTTCTATCACATCCATATGAAATCACCACATTAGAGGATCTTTCTCTCATTGGTGACAAATATTCAAGATGTCATACTTCACCATCTTTTTGGAAATAGTCTTCTTAATTTTTTTTTTTTTTGACCTTGGCAAATCAAACATCTACTCTAATCTTAAGCTGAGGGGAAGGGTTTGTGGGGTATAGAATATCTATTTGTGAGATTTAGAATCCAGACCTTAAACTTGATAAAAGAGACATCCAACCAACCTGAATCAGACACGTTCCTATGCGGACTGTGATGCTATAATTTTAGATTGTTTTCAGCTAGCTTCTAAATTTTAATAGGGTAGCCCACAAGATGGCTAAGAAATCCCTATCGGGTACGGGAACGATGAACTGGAGAGGAGATTTCCCCCAATGGTTATCGTCCTTAGCCCTCGATGATGTTAAGGCATTTGCCCCTTCTTCTATGCAGTAATAATAATATCTTCTTCCCTCTTGACAAAAAAAAAAAAAAACTAGACCAGCCTCTATCACCTCAAATCTCCTTTGAAGTAGTCTTTTCACTTTTTTTGTTTGTTCAAAACGGGTTAATCAGAATTTTCTTAATTATACTTGTAAGCATGTTTCACAGCCCACTTAACAAAATTATTATTATTTTTTGTTTGATAGCCCATGGTTTTTAAGGGATTTAGAAAATTAATTTTTCTAAGGGATTTAGAAAATTAATTTTTCCCAAACAAAAATAAGTAAAAACCATGGACTAAACAGAGCTGTTAACAAAAGAATGAAAGTGGTCAAATGAAGAATGTATATTGGGATTCCATGCACCTTCATTTGGTTAATGAAAAGTCTTCTTCTTTCTTCTTCTTCTTTTTAAAAGTTTTGGGACTTGGGTGCTGATGAATTTCACTATAGATTCCATATCTTTGTGCACATGTCATGTGTTTCGTGAGGTACTCCCTATTACGGAGTATTTTTATTGGCAAGTTTTGGCTTTTTTTTTTTTTAAGGGAAGCCGGCAAGCGTTGGAAACAAGAGATCTCTCATGCGATAATTTCTTATGTGATTTGTCATTTGACACAAAATGAGACCAACACTGGTTTCATTTGACAATTTGAATTGTTAATATCAATGTGCATGTCTATCATTCATGCATAAAATCTATTTTGATAAGGTATAAGTAAAGGCTTGGTCAATTCATATTTGTCCAATAAGAAATGAACTGTCATGGTTTAACCCATCTATCTTTCAGCAATAAAATTTCTTCGTTTAGTTATATACCAATGTCTGAGTGATCTTTTTTTTTTTCATGGAGAACAAACAATTCAAAACTTATAAAATAAATAACTCGGATCGTCAAATAGGATTGTGGTCGGCCCTCTTTTGCGTTGCATGAATGATCATTTTGTAATCTCTTTTCTCATTGCTTTGCCAGTATACTCAATTCGGACCAAAAAGTAGTACTTCCATAAGAGTTCTGTTCAATTTTGTCATTACTCAAAAAGAATACATAGAATTTTGCTCATAATATCAATTGATGACCAACTTTACTTTCGGAACCAATGTTATGAATACCATACCGGCCAGGGTAACGTTTTTTCTATTGGTACGGTACGTACCGGTACCAGTAAAATATCGGGTACCATTTCAGATTTACCGCAACTACAATATATATAATAATTATAATTCAAAAAAATCCTTCATACCATGTAATTCAACATAAAATACCTATGTGTTTACCTCTTGTTCCATATTGTCTAGTTACAAAACTCTTTTCCATCTTAAAAAACTTTGCACATTAGTGGACTTGTAAATGAGCATCCAATGAGAGGTCTCGCGCGCTCAAAAAATGGGTCGTGGCCGAAGACAATTTGAAAAAACTTATTCAGAAACTAATTAATCGGGTGCGCGTCACGGGTATATATTTATTATAACCTTGTTTTTTCGTTGCATAAAGTCCTATGACTACGTCACGGGTATATATTTATTATAACCTTGTTTTTCCCTTACATAAAGTCCTATGACTATTACTCCCTCCGTCTCTTTTTTAGAGTCCGGTATTTCATTTTTGGCTGTCCCTTAGTAAGTGTCCATTATGAAAAATTAGTAGGTAAAAGTTGGTGAATTTTTCATTTTGCCCCTAAAAGTAGATTCTACTTTGAAAATTTAGTGAGTAAAAGTGTAATGATGATGGGTAAGTAGGGAAAGTAGAGGAAAAAGTTAATGTGAAAGGTATAATGATGATACTTTTTTAATAAGTTGGAATTACGAAGCAGGACACTTAAAAAAAGACGGAGGGAGTACAATGTAAAAAAAAATCAGTTAACATTTATTTTTAATCAATAAAGCTTTCCCAAACAGTGGGCTCAAAACCAAAACCACTGGACACTGGTGTTACACAGTTCTCTGTAGAGGAAAAATGAATCGGCGCGAGTTGTTTCCACTTTTCAATATCTGATATGCCTCTTCCCTCTCTCTCGACTTTGACTATGAAGACTCATTGAGATTGAAGAGTTTTACGGCTTCAGTAAACTTGCGAAGAAGACAGATCTGCTGAGCTGGGTTTCTCTCCCTCTCTCTCTGTTCCGATCTGAACTTCAGATCTTCCCATTCTCTATTTCCCTTCAGTTTGTTCCATTTTTTTCACTAATACGTACCGCCGGAACGAGATCTACAACCTTGGCTGCAAGATTACGCCGGAGAATGTTGCTCCGATCTTCTTTTTCCCCTCCGTTTCTGTATTTTCTTTTTTTCTCTCAGTTTTGCAAAATTTCGGACGAAATTTCTGGTAATGTCATCTCGGCCGGTATTTCCGGTATTGTCCGGTAAGGCCCGGTATTAGAGTCGAAACGGTATTAAAGGGTTACAGTACCGTTTTTCTCTCAATCCGGTACGTACCATCCGGTAAGGAACGATATTCATAACATTGCTCGGAACACCAAGGGCTTTTTTTTGTCAGGTTTAGCACGACACACGATAGTTTATCATTAGAATATGATATCATGACATAAATACTCTTTCTGTTTCAAAATGTTTATCCAGTTCGTAAAACGAAAAAAATACTACAGTACACAATATGAGAACCTAATTTTATTTTTTGAATTTTTCTTGAAATTCTATAACCTGATAAATCTAAATCTGATTATTAGATAATCCCTGCCAATAATCTGTAAAACCAATATTGCAATCGGTTCGGATGGCTCGGCACTCGATCCGAACATGGTTGTTGACGGGCTTGTGAAGAGAGGGAAGGTGGAAGACGCAATGTTGGTTCTTAAATGCAAGCTTCGCATGCAAATCACTCCAAAAGGGGCTACTTTCACAACCCTAACACGCAGATTCTGCAAAGAAGATAGTAATCCAGAATCATGAAATTATCATAAAAATTGAGTGAGAGAGAGAGAGAGAGAGAGAGAGAGAGAGTGCCATGAATATATAATGTACATAGCTGCTCCAACAAGAGAATCTGGGATTCAGTTGTCCGTCAGATCAGATTTCTCGGGCCGGGTATCCATTTCTACAAGCCTAATTCGGGAATTACCTCCTTGAATTTGAGCTCTGGACTTCCCTTGCCCTTTAGGTTCACCAAATCCACTAGCTCCACACATCTGTTCTCTCAGAGAAACTTTTTGGTATCCCGGAGATACCAAGGGGATGGTATCCCCTCCGGTCCATTTTCCTATTTTTCGATCACATGTGGATAATCGACTCCGTTCATTTTGTAGAGTTCGGCGAGAACTATGATCATACCAAAAATCGTATTCATCAGACTTTAATACGTGCATGATCGGCACGTGTGAAAATTGAAGAAAATCAAGACCGGGTCTAAAAACACACCGAATCGGCACTCAATTTTGGTTTTTTTTTTTTTTTTTTCACGTATGCCGATCATATATCAAATAAAGTCTGATGAACACGATTTTTGGTATGATTATAGTTCTCGCCGAACTCTACAAAATGAATGGAGCCGATTATTCACATGTGATCGGAAAATGGTCAGAAAATGGGAAATGAACCGGAGGGGATATCAACCCCTTGGTATACCCGGGATACTTAAAAGTTTCTCGTTCTCTCAAAGGACTCAGCTTCTCGGTTGTATGAGTTTAGACTGCAAAAGGCAGGTGTAACCTTGATCGTCTACAAGCATTTTTAATGATTCAAATTTGATCGTCTACAAGTATTTTTAATGATTCAAATTTTTTGAACCAACTCTAACCGGCTGGTAAGGATCTATCATTGCCTGTCATACTTTTTAACAAATTGATGCGAGATGAGCAATGCGATTGCTTTCTGCAGCATGTTACCAACAAAAACTAGATATACTGTGTCTAGAGAAGTGAAGTCTGGAGAAGTCTTGTATACCGTATCAAGCTGGATACAGATAACAACTTGTAAGAAATGCTTTTTATCATGGGGGAGAAAAAAACAGGAGTTTGTGTCCAAGGCCATTGCAGTTAAAAGGCAGTCACTATTCCAAAACATCCAATGGTCAGATCAGGAACTACGCGATTGATCTAGTCAAATTTGTCTCGGCAACAAAAGAGAAAAAGGATAAAGGATATTGGGCCTTACAAGCAATAAAAACCTTGACAAAAGTTAAACAAAAAGTCTAGAAACACACTTTTAAAACACAACTCCGGATGCAACTGTGTCCCAAACCGGGATGTATGTGAATCTATTTGCATATAAGAACATCGGGGTTTGCCAAACTGGGTACACGTCTAGACAGCTAAACTTCGACAACATTAACAAATTACGCAGCCACAAAACACGAGATTTTAAGTAACCCTTTCAGACAACATCCGGCCAACGAACGACTACTTCAAAAGTCAAAACCCCCTCAAAGCAATCAAAAAAACACAAGAAGAGAAAAACAATGTAAAAGTTGAAATCATAGTTTGAAAAACTCACCAGTATGGATGATCATCTTTCTTACTCGGTTCTGCCATGAAGGTGTACATTGAAATGGCATGTTGATGAAGGAAAAGAGAGAGGAGATCCAATTCAAGATTTTCTTTCTTTGGTAGGTGACGGAAAGGAATTGGAATGTAATAATATCAATTCATACAGAAGAAAAGGTTCAACAGATTATTGAAAAAGAAAGAAACGCAGGAGTAAACACTTAAGCTGGAACAAATAAGACAGAAACAAGAAAACAAACGCAAGAACTAAAACATATCCCCATATGAAAAGTGGGAAGAGATTACCAGTGCCACAGAGGTAAGAACACAAGGAACATGATTCCATGCCAGATTCCATCTCTATATCCTCACTCTGTGCACACCTCATTTGTGATGTATACAAACTCCAGAGAATTTGTGATTGCCTTAAGAAATATACTAGCAATTTATTCATGTATTCCACTGGAGTCTTGAAAATAGGCATGGCTCTCTGTTTCATCTTGGCTGGATGCCGGCTAAGGAGACAAACTTGGCGAAGTAGTAGTGGTACACGAAATCATGGACTCCCATCTTGACAGGGTAACTGAGCTAGGTAACAACCCCTTTTAAAGCCAGATAAGAAAGCTGTAATACACTAACCTACGGACTGGGTTCATTTTCCTAATTAAGTAGGTCACCAAAGGAGGATTCCTTTTCCCGACTTGTAAGTGCTAGTCTAGAAGTAGTGTTGCTTAGCTGAATCACACAAGGCGGTTAGAGCCATCCTAGATGTGCCCAAGTTGCAATAAACCTTGACTAAAACTCTGAAAGCACAACAGCTCAGGTCTCCTTGCGACCGAGGGTTGTTTTGTTGGTTGAAACTTTGGGACACATTGTGCATGTTTCTCTGCCATTGGAATTGCACCGGAATCAAATTTTATTTCCTTTTGTGGCGATAAACCAAACCACACAAACACCCAGGGCTAGGAATGCTAATGTCCAGGCGCGGGCATCGTGCCTTGCGGGTCCCAACTCCTTGGGCAATTCCAACTGAGCATGTGTCTGCACCACTTGAGCTTGTACAGAACCACAAAGCTCAAGATGAATCGTAACAGCCTGATAACGTTCTCACTTCTGACAAGGTCTAAAACAATATAGGAGAATCTGAACATATGGTTAGCACTAGTGACCAACATTCTATAATGCCTGTCTTCTTTCTTAACACTGGAAAAAGATGATAGTGGACATCATCTTGCAAAGAGTTAAATTGAGCTTTAGCGTTTCCACAGTTGCAGCTCTATATTCCTTTTGTGCATGTGTGTGTGTGTGTGTGTATTCCTCTTTGCCTCCTACAGTCCTACTTGAGGCCCAAAACACACAAAAACTACATCATCTTGAATATCTATCCACAGTTCACATGCTCAATGCTTTCATATGTTTGTTTCAAAGAAACATTACAGACCAACAAATATGCATCATGTGAGGGGGGAAAAAAGTTTACATGAGCTCCCCATCACATAACATCATTAAGAAAAGACAGATAAAAGCCCATGGAACCTCAAACAGGAGTTTATCAACAACATTACGCATGGTCCTAGACGATAAATGAATTCTTCCTCAATTTTGCAAGTATAAATACACATTGACCAACTACTTATTAAAAATTAACTATAGAAAAATACCAAGTCGCCAACGCAACATACCAATTCAATTATTAACCAAGCTTCCAGCATGAACAATACAGCAGTAAACATATTTACAAATAAAGTGACAAGTTTCAAAGTATAATGACGGTAATGTACACTCTGTAGTTATTTCACCTCATAAGATAGGAAAGAAATCATTGCCATCATCATTATCCATGTCCTCGATATCAAGGTACTTAAAGGCAACATCGCTTTTCCGGTCTGGGTAGTTGAAGCTTGGGTCCACGTAGCATTTCATATCATGAAAGAGGTTCAGGTTATCCACCAGCTTATGGAAAACATTGCATCCACAACACTGCAAAGTTTCAAGCAAGCAATAAGCATACATGACTATAGATGCAGATGCAGATGCAGATGCAAGGCCATTAAGCAAATTTATGGGGTCAAGTGACCCCATTAAATTAAGAAGTCTAAACATATGTACGGTACTATAGGGTATTTTTGGCTAACTTGTTAACTGGACACCATTGGCTGATATTTGTGGTTAATCGATAAAGGTAAATAATTTACCAGATACTGAATGATAATGGCCCTCTGATGGCTTTCGGCTTTGATTTTGGGGGCATGGTTAGTACGACAGCATAATGTCCTTGAGTTTCTCAATTTTTATTTCAGTGGTACAACTTCCTGAGAGCCGTCACTTTTTCCAAACGTTCAGGACTGGCTCTAGTCCTCCTGCCAAATACCCCACGGACTAGGGATTGCATGCGTATAGTTATTGTTGTTGGTGTTGTATACCTAATAATGTTATTTACCTAATGTGAAATCGCAGCAATTGACCTATCATATTGAACGTGCCACATTACGTCAAATACAATTAAAATGAAATTCCTATCTATCTTAGACGTCTACATTCTTATTTTTTTTCCCCATGTAACACTGGAAACTCACAATTTCCTTGTCATTTATGTTAAACACTATTCACTTTCCTACTTTTATTTTAACCATACTTTATTACCCCATATAAGAAATTTCTGGAGCTGCCAATGTACAGATGCATCTAAATATCTACACATACATTTGCAAGCCTTGTAAGAGGGGATTAATTTACCTGGACGAACACAGTGCCGTCAGTGTAGGCATGGGGATTGATAGCACGAGTAGTCCTTTGCCCACAAACATTGCAACTAAAGGCCACTAGCATCCTCCGCCTCGGCGATTTGGTAAAGAGGGACCATGGGAACGTAGAGACTTTTTCCATACCTGAGTTGGGATCAGGTCCGGCAGGGACCGAAGGACCTTCCAAGCCCGAATCTGTTGTCCAACCTCCCACAGATGCCGCACTCAACACCAATCCCATAGCCTCATCCTGAAAAAATCACACGATTCACCCCAACACAAAAACCGTAAATCAGCAACTGATTCCATGAAATGAAAAAGGTGAAGGGCTACAAATCCCTGCAATATACACCCCCTATTTAGGTGTTTACAGCATGCACCCTTTAAATCGCTTTAAATTCTTAATATTTTGCATAATGATTCATGACATCAGCCTAATTCATAACATTCGTTTATCAATTCATAACCCATAGCATTTGTTTAGACTTCATAACATTTAGTATGTCATGAATTTCTATGCAAATGTTGTGAATGTTCATACAAATACTACCAATCTCATACAAAACGTTATGGATCTTTATAAAAAACTATATAAAGTCAAGGAGGTGCATACCGTACACACACCCAAATAAGTGCGTGTATTTTATAGTAGTATTTTTAACAAAAAGCCTAGAGCATAACTTCCGGAAACAATTGCGTCATGAGCCATTCAATGTCTATCGGTCTACATGCAAACAGCTCTAGCCACGACTGTATGCAGAGTTGTGTTTTAAAGTTGCCTTGTTCAAAAACTAAACGGAAATATAAATATTAAAAAAAAAGAATTGCTTGATTACCTTAGAAAAAGATCGATTGCTGAGAATAGGCACGATGCTCGATTCGTTGAAGTCGGATCGGAGATCGGATTCGTTACTCTCATCTGAATCACCAAATTGAATAATAGCAGGTAAACTATTAGAGAGAGAGAGAGAGAGAGAGAGAGAGAGAGAGAGATGAATAGGTGGGGCTTACTCTTGGAAGAGGTGGGGAATCGGAGGGACCTTCTCGGTTTGGTGGCGGGAGAGAAAACGGGGCGGGAAGAAGAGACGATGGTCGCCGCGGAGGAGGACAGTGTTTCCATGGCTGCTGCTGTAATCGTGATCCTTTTTTCTTCGTTTCCGGATTCTTCTTGTGCTTCTGAATGATCGAGTGGTGTTTTATTGGCTCGATCCGCGTTTTGAAGATAATCTCGTTTGACAGCCTTGAGTCCTTGACCCGTAGCCTTGTTCGGTCGTGTGGATTTGAAAAATTTTTGGGTTTAGGCTCTGTTTGGAACTTGTGGAAAGGAAAGGAAAGGAAAGGAAAGGAAAGGAAAATAAAAATGAGGGAAAATGAGAAGAAAGTAAATTTTTTTTCCTTGTTTGATTGAAGAAAGAAAATGAAAAAAAACTATGAAGAAAATGATTTTCACTTGTTTGGCTTCAAGAGGAAAATGGAAAGAAAAGGAAAAAATTTTAACTATTCATTATAAATTCAAAAGCTTTCTTTTCCTTTCTTTTTCTTCTCTTCAGACTCAGTTTTCCTTTCTTTTTCCTTTCTATTTTCTTTTCCTTTTCCTTACATAGGAACCAAACAACTCCTAAGGAAAATTTTTTATTTTCCTTTCTTTTCTTCCACTTTTCATAGGTTCCAAACAGGCCCTTAGTTTTGGGAAATGATATTTTTTCTCTAAAAATTGATGCAGACACTTTAAAATTAGTGTAACTTCAAAGCCATTTGTCTTTTATATTTTGAAATATTTGTATCAATTTTTGGAGTGCCAATATCATTTTCCTTAGTTTTTGGGTAATGGGTGAGGAGAGAAACAAAAGTAATGATTGAAAATATAGGTAATGAGTGGATTTGGGAGCATTTTTTTTTCTTTCGTTTATACTTGAATTGTTGTATCAACAGAATTATTTATTTTTTCTGCTAATGATTCGAACTAGAATATATATATATTTTTTTAAAAAAGTTATCTCTTAAGAAATACTGTACTTAAGTCTCTATTGTGTACGATTCTAGGATTTTAACTGCTAATGTCTGGAACTCATTCTATCTGCTTAGGGGTGTTTAGGCAAATAAGTCTCTCGGTGTACTTTTTTTTTTTTTTTATTAAAAAAAAAACCCTCATTGGTTTGTTTCGCGTCAATTTTTTGTAGATTATTGGTTCACCTTGATAATAGGAATCGGAGACAAGTAAAAGATTATGGTCCAAACTTAATTTTTTTCGAATAAACCAAAAACTCAGCTTTATTCCAAAAAATTTGAGTTTCGATCATAATAATTTGCTTTTTCAATTTCTCTCGTCAAGACGAACCAATAATCTACAAAAAATTTGACACGAAACTAACGAATGCAATTTTTTTTTTAATAAAGACAACAAAAAAGAAGAAGCCAAGTGGCTTACTTAGCCAAAACACCAATACTCCGTTGTTAAGTAGAACTTAATTAATTCCCGAGTCTAATAGCGGTTTTCGAGTTCTTCCTAATCGTTGTGGTAAAATCCGTTTGCATTGCAGAGCCGTTAGAGCATCCGCAATGGGAATAATCAAAATCAATAACTAAAATGTGTCACATTAGTATTTGAGTATCCATTTAGTTCATAATCAAACTTAACAACCTCTATCTCCACATTGGTTATTTTTACATCCCTAACCAAAAAAAATCCCAAAATACACAATGCACCTATGTCCAATCGCAAACGAGTTTCAATCACGCATCCGATCACACCAAATTATTCGTCTCGATGAGACGATTCTAATGAGGGGTGTTTTGAGTTATTGAGTTTTGAGTTTCCTTATTGGGTTTGGTTATTGAGTTTTGGTTATTGGTAAAAGTTGTTAAGTTTGGTTATAGAATGGGTGAAATTTGATTATTTGCTAAAAGACTTATAACTTTGCTTATTACAATGTGAGGTATTTTTTGAGCATTATTGTTAAGTTTGCTTATTCATATCCATTTGATTATTACAATGCGGATGCTCTTAGGCTTGAATGGATCGGAAGATATGTTTGTTGATAACAAATATATACAGTTCTTTTCATATCTGGTCGCCCGGATTTTATTTTCATCCGGATACTATTATTTTACTCCCCTTTCAGACCCCTTTTACCTTTTCTTTAATTATTTTATTTCCCCCCCACCCACCCACCCCTTCAGACCACTTTTCCATTTTCGGCCAGAGAAGAGAAACCCTTTTTCCATTTTCGGCCAGAGAAGAGAAACGAGGAGAGGCGAGGCGACTGTACGAACGACCCACGCCGACGACTGAATACGAACGACGACCCCCAAGGTGTCTCGCTCCCTCTCTCTCTCGTTCTCGTCCTCTCTCTCTCGTTCTGTTTTGGTTTCGGCCAGAGAAGAGAAACGAACGGAGGCGACTTTCGAACGACCCAAGTTCATATCGAAGACGACGAACGTCAGCCGCTAGAAGGTCTCTCTCTCTCTCTCTCTCTTTATGTTTGAGCCCGAATTGTATCTCTCTCTCGTATCTATGTCTCGAATCTCTGGCTCGTATCTCTCTCTACCGGACTGTAAATTAGGGTTTTTTTTTCCTTATTTTGAATCAGATTGACGAAGAAGAAAGCTGAAAAATGAAGGCGAACAACCAGGTCTCTCTCGTTCTCTCTCTCTATGTTTGAGGCCGAATTGTATGATTTTAAAGCCCTAATTTTGGGTTCCGAGTAAAAAATTGGTTTTTTTTTTCTTTCTGATTTCCCTTTCTGGTTCGATTTTAGGGTTCGTTTTTGTTTTGAGACGACAAAGACGAAGAAGAATGAAAACGAAGCATCTCTTTGACTCAGGTATCTCTCTCTCTATGTCTTTGTCTGTGGGTGTTCTGGTTTGAGCAGGGTGTTCTGGTTTGAGCACGAAACTGATTTTCTGGGTTAACCCTAATTCAACCGTGGGCATATGTTTTTCCTTATGAAATCATTTGCAAATATTGAGTTGCGCTGCTCGTACAGATTGCATCTATGTCTTGTAAAGTAGTTTGGTAATTGTCTAGCTGGGAATATGTTTTTCCTCTTTGTCATACTGGTTTTAAAAAAATGATTTCATAAGGCCAAACATTTGAAAATATCATTGGACAAAAGTATCAAAGAATGGGCTTTCCTGAATTAAACTTATTTAGTAGTCTGAATAAACTTGATGGACTGGTTTTCGTGTGACTTATGCTGATTTTTTTTCCCGTAGTCTTTGAGATAATGTCTGCCATTGGTAGGTTACTCATAAGTAGGTGACAATTTGATAAAATGGAAGAAGAAGATCGAACCAATGTTGATCCAACCCCGTTGTTTCGAGCACCACCACCACCGAGGTATCTCTCTCCCTCTCTCAAATATTTGTTGCATATTATAGCATAAAGGGAGACACATAGACTGGTTTTTTTTTTTTTTAAAATGTTTGTTTGCATGGTAGTAATTGTTTTCTATTTTTAATTTTAGAATGCAATCTTTGGATGACATAGCAGTATCACCGTCACCATTCTAACCGTGTCAATCATCTGTGAATTCTTGTCAAGAAATTGACAGTCCTCCAGTGAAAAAACAAGTGATACCGAAAATAGGCCAAGAATTTTCCAAGTTAGATGACGTTTGGGAATTTTACAACGAGTATGCTAGACAAGCTGGATTTAGTGTCCGAATCAATTCTAGTCGGGTGGGTGAGAATGATAAAGTAATGAGAAAGGAGTACGTTTGTTTTAAAGAAGGGGAGAGGAAAAATTCTAAGGCCACTAAACGGCGTCGGGGTTTAACTAGAGAGAAATGTGGTGCAAAACTTGCTGTTGTGAGAAAATGTGAAGTGTTTGTTGTATCAAAATTTGTCGAGGGTCATAACCATGTGCTTACATCGCCAGGAAAGGTTCATTTGTTAAAATCTCATCGCCGAGTATCAGCTGCACAAAAAGCTTTAACGCAACAATTATCTGCTGCTAATGTACCAACGTGCCAACAAATGAGTATTTTCGAGTTGCAAGCGGGGGGTATTGAAAATGTTGGATTTTTACCACGAGATCTTTACAATGATAAAAGAGATAGGAAGAATGTAGTACATGGTCATGACGCGAACATTTTGTATGAGCATTTCGAGATGGAACAACAAAAGAATCCGGGTTTTAGGTTCACATTCGAGAAAGATGACAAGGACAGAATGACTCATTGTTTTTGGGCTGATGCGACCTCTAGAAAGTCATATCAATATTTTGGGGACGTGGTAGTTTTTGATACTACGTACTACACAAACAAATATTCATTGATATTTGCACCTATATTGGGGGTCAACCACCATAGGCAGACAACACTTCTTGGGTGTGCGTTCTTGAGTGATGAAAAAACTGATTCATTTGTGTGGTTCTTCAATGAATGGTTGAGAGCGATGCCAGGTGGACCACCCAAGATGATCAAAACTGATCAAGATCTGGCGATGACAAGAGCAATCGCTTGTGCTCTTCCAAATACGTTTCATCGATATTGTATTTGGCATATTGTGAGCAAATTTTCTGAAAAATTGGGTGGACTGTCATATAAGGAACATTATGATGAGTTCAAGAATTGTATATGGAATTCTCAATCACCTGGAGAGTTCGATGCAAGATGGGCAACTATTGTAGGAAACTCTAACTTGGCTGGTAATAAATGGTTGCAAAACATGTACAAAATTCGTCATAGATGGGTTCCCGCATATACGAACCACATGTTTTCTGCCCATATGACTAGTAGTCAACGGGCTGAAATTTCTCATTCGTTTTTCAAGAGGTATGTGTCCAAAGAAAATTCAATGATGGATTTTGTGACGCGATTCAATAGGGCACTTGCCAAAATCCGACATAATGAATTGGATTTGGACCATAAAGATGTAAATGAGAAGCCTTTGTTGAAAACCTCGTGGGCAATGGAAAAGAAAATGAGTGAAATATATACAAGGACCATTTTTGAGAGGTTTCAAGGGAAAATCTTTCAAATTAATGCATATGTGGTTACGTTCATATGCGAGAATCAACATCGGTCTTTGTGGAATGTTCAGAGAGAAGAATTGGAATTGGAAGGTGTGAGAATTCGTGAGATTTCGGTTGACAAGTCATCGAACCGTGTGAGTTGTTCTTGTAAGATGTTTGAATTCGATGGAATTCCTTGTCGGCACCTGTTGGCGTATCTATTTAGAGTGCAAATTAGGGAACTCCCTATTGAATACATCTTGCAGAGGTGGACGAAGACAGCAAAATCGGGCAGGGTGATGGATGACTTAGGTAGTGGTGTGAGAGAAATATGTAACAGTTCAATTCTTGTGAGGCGACAAGGGCTCTTCCAACTTGCTTGTACAGTTATTGATGATGTTGTAATAGATGAAGAAGAAAGTGAGGTTTTGCAAGAAGCTTTGGAATCTGTTCAAAAGAAGATTGCATTGATGAGGATTTCTCGGACAGATGGTGGTACGAGTCGTATCCAAGTGCCTCTTTCTCTCGGAAGCCAAGTGCCTCTTTCTCTCGGAAGCCAACATGGTTTGAAAGAACCACTTCAAGTTCGGGCAAAGGGTTGTGGTAAGCGTTTGAAAGGAGGAAAAGAGAAGGCCGTCAAGAAGACGAGGAAATGTAATGGTTGTGGGTTAACGGGGCAGTTGCATGACAAAAGGAATTGTCCCAAGCTTATGAACATGTAAGTTGAATTTTTTTTGTACGATGAATGTCATTGTTTATACACGGAATACATTTTAATAGATGTCTTATTTTATTAGGTCTTCACAAGATGTTGGGTTGAGTGATGATGAAGACGATGACGAGGACGACGTTGACGATGAGTGTAAGTGTTTGTCTTTTGTGGTACGTTCTTGTCTTTTGTTTCGTTTATTGATGTTATTTACCTATTTGGGTTGCAGGATGGATTGCTGCTGCTGTTTAGTTGTCCGAGATGTCCGAACTACAATTTTAGTTTTTGTAATGTTATGTGGTTTCGCTAGTTTGTGGTTGTGAACTTTATGGTTATTTGTAATGGGGGATAGGAGTAATTGTTGTGAACTCTGTGGTTTCGGTAGTTCTTTTTTTTTTTTTGTGTGAGTAATGGTTGTGAACTGTGTGGTTTTGGTAGTTCTCGTGGGTATGCCTCATTTCGTCATCGCAGTCATGGAAATGTTGAATTTTTTTGCTTGTACCACGTTCTATCTAGACTCTAGTCTATGGGAGTAACAAGTTTGTTATGGTTTGTTGGAGTAAGAAAATTGGTTTTTTAAGTTAAACAATGGTTGAATGAAATTGATCGTTATGCCAATTGGAGTGTAACTTGTTTATTCTGTTGACAAAATTAGTGACTAATGTTGAGCAGGCTTTGTGTGGAGATCTGGTCTATTTTTTGTTGGAGGTTTTAAAATGACTACAGAATGCTCAACATTAGTTGCCAAGCTGACCATCTAATGTTTCCAAGCCTTAGTACACATTATATATATATACAGTTCTTTTCATATCCGATCGCCCGGATTTTAGTATGGTCCGAATTCTATTATTTTATTCCCCCTCCCCCACCCTTAGCCCCCTTTCCCATTCTGTTTCGGCCAGAGAAGAGAAAAAAGAGGCAACTGTATACGAACGACCCAACCTGAGAACAAAGACAACGAACGATAGGCGGTTTTGGCTCAGAAAATTTTCATCATAGCCAAATAAAGTGGCTCAGATAAATGAAATGTTCATGATTCCACATTTTTAAGGCACTAAGGCGGCAACATTAGTTGCCAATTGACAATCTAATGTTTCCAGGCCTAGTACATATTGCATATTAATTTATCATCATAGCCATCAAATAGGGGCAAACAAATATGGAAATAGGGCCAAACTCTGGTTTTGGCTCAGAAAATTTTTATCATAGCCAAATAAAGTAGCTCAGATAAATGAAATGTTCACGATTCCACATTTTTAAGGCACTAAGGCGGCAACATTAGTTGCCAATTGACCATCTAATGTTTCCAGGCGTAAGTACGCATTGCATATTAATTTATCATCATAGCCATCAAATAGGGGCAAACAAATCTGGAAATAGGGCCAAACTCATAGAAAATCCGAACAATAATAAAATCCAGGCAACCGAATATGAAAAGAACTGTATATCTATATATGCAGATCATTCAGAGCCGAATGATACACTGATAACACCAAACACACCCCACTTCAAAAATTATCTGGCCAAAATCAGTATAAGTCACGCACGAAAACCAGTCCAAATTGCAACTGATCATAAGAAAATCCAACGGATCAGACACAAATCCGGACCATACAACCCCAAATCGAATATCATATATACAACCCCTGTAGAAATCAGCCATTCCGATATCGAAAGAAATCAGCCATTCCGAGATCGAAAGAAAACACAGAAATCAGCCCCTATTCTTAATTTAGGGTTTCAAAAATCGAAGATATACTGTTAGGGTTTCGAAAATCGAAGATCTACTGTTAGGGTTTCGAAAATCGAAGATCTACTGTTCGGGTTTCGAAAATTGAAGATCTACTGTTCGGGTTTCGAAAATCGAAGATCTACTGTTAGGGTTTCGAAATTCGTAGATACCGAGAGAGAGAGAGAGAGAGAGAGAGAGAGAAAGAGAGAGAGAGAGAGAGAAAGAGACCTTAGGGCTAATCGTAGCTCCGATCGTCGCTTTGATCGTTCGTCGTCGGCCATCCCGAGATCGATCGAAACCACACAACAAATCACAAAAATCAGTTCCAAAATCACATCAACGAGTGAGAGAGAAAGAGCGAAGAGAGAGAGAGAGAGAGAGAGAGACCTTGCAGAGAGAGAGAGAGCGCTGTTCGTCGTCTTCGATATGAACTTGGGTCGTTCGAAAGTCGCCTCCGTTCGTTTCTCTTCTCTGGCCGAAACCAAAACAGAACGAGAGAGAGGGGACGAGAACGAGAGAGAGAGGGAGCGAGACACCTTGGGGGTCGTCGTTCGTATTCAGTCGTCGGCGTGGGTCGTTCGTACAGTCGCCTTGCCTCTCCTCGTTTCTCTTCTCTGGCCGAAAATGGGAAAGTGGTCTGAAGGGAGGGGTGGGTGGGTGGGGCGGAAATAAAATAATTAAAGAAAAGGTAAAAGGGGTCTGAAGGGGGGGGGGGGGGGGAGTAAAATAATAGTATCCGGATGAAAATAAAATCCGGGCGACCGGATATGAAAAGAACTGCAAATATATACATATATATATATATATATATGCATAAGAGGAAAAGTTATTTTTCAACTAAACAAGAAAGAGAATAAACAACTTCCACACACACACACACACACACAAAACAACAACAATAGCAACAACAGGAACAAGCCCACCAAAAGCAGAATTCGAAGTCAAAAACCCCATTTTGATCGACTCTCACTTGTTGAAAGTTCTCATCTGCTTAATGGATTCTCCTCCTCCAACCCTTCGAAACTATTTTGACTCCCACTCAGGAGTACGTTAACGTACTAGTCGTGAGCAATGTCCCCGTGATACCCTTGCACTGTTATACACCACATATTTCTCAAGGTCCAAATACGTTTAGACCGACCCATATATATATATATATATACTAGCGAATGCCCGTGCTTCAAGGCACGGCTCGAACATTCAGCAAAACAAATAAAAACTGAACAACAAATTTAACCAACTAAGACGTATAGAATAAACTCAAACGCATAAATCTTGATCAAATCAAAAAACACCATCCAAAACACCGACGAAAATAAAAAATGATATACATTAATGAAATGCGTGCCTCGAGGAGACATCTAAAAAGAGAACATAAAACATGTCAAGACTGAAAATCTTCAAGCATATTGATCCTTTTGAGTTTCTAGGCTTCTCAATCACAATTCTAAAAAAGAATGATATGTCAACAGAAGCCTAGTTAGTACACCAAGTCATTTGTTTAAGGGATGACATATGATAACAGAAAAAAATGTAATTACAATACTCTACAACTCGTTGTACCTGGTATGATAAAGCAAACTACAGCAGAATTTCAGAGTAAACAATATTGGTAGTGGAATCTGTTTCTTCTTCAGGAAGAAGGACAGTTATACGGTCAAAAGATGTGCACCTTGATAATGCCACATATAGTTGCCCATGACTAAATACAGGTGTGCGCAAATCGACTCCAACAAATTTGACAGACTGTCCTTGTGATTTGTTAATAGTCATAGCATATGCCAAGCGAACTAGAAATTGACGCCTTGTCATATGAAAAGGAAAATCTGAAGATGATGGTGATAAAGATATTCTTGGTATGAAAGCCAATTTGCCAAATTGTTCGCCTGTTAAAATCTTAACTTCAATAATTCGGGAGCCACACCTGACAACCATCATCCTTGTGCCATTACAAAGTCCATCTTTTGGGGCAACATTTCTTAACAATATTATAGGGCAACCCACTTTCAACTCGAGTTTAAAAGGCGGTAGCCCAGTAGGATCTAATAAGTTAAGATACTCGTTGGGATACCGGTTAGTGATGCTTCTATCCATTCCGTCATCCTCAGACATTTTATCTGCAGCTAGATAAATGTATCTATTTCCTGGAAAAATATTTAGTGCAGTACCATTTATAGCATTCACGTCATCATTCCGAGCAGAGAGAATCGTGCGTTCAGTTAAAAATGTTGGGGTTGATGTATTTGCCACATCCAGTTGGGGATAAACTCTCGACAATAGTTCATTTAGATTTTGACATCTACCTATTGTCGATGGAAAGTGTACCACTTCTTGAGGGTTTGTTCCAACCTAAAAAAATATTGAAGTATAAATCAATAATCAAACAAAAGTTGGAAGAATTATTGATTCAATAAAAAAATTATTACCTCCATTAAGAAATTTGCAAAAGCAGCATTTCCAGGATCTGTTGTATTCAATCGCATGTTCAAATTCAAGGTCAAGACACATATATCATCCCACAGATTAGAGCGCCTAAGTGATGCGTTAACAATTTCCTCACGAACTCCTTTGGGTACGACTGGTAAAATTTGACGAAAATCCCCCCCAAGCACTACAGTGATACCCTCAAATGGTTTAGGATTGTCACGAATATCACGTAATGTGCGGTCAACTGCTTCAATGCAATATTTATGTTGCATAGGGACTTCATCCCATATTATCAATTTTGTTTCTCTAAATAACTCTGCTTGTAGAGATTGCTTGGTTAACCCGCAAACAGAATTTTCTAACACATCTAATGGGATGGCAAACGTTGAGTGTGCAGTGCGACCTCCTTCCAATAATAGAGAAGCAATTCTGGATGAAGCAATAGTAACCACTATATGCCCGAGACTACGACATTTTTGTACAATGGTGTTGTACAAAAACGTATTTCCTGTGCCGGCACCCCCATTCAAAAATAAGGTAATTCCTTTATTTCCAAAGACGGAGCAAATAATGGCATCATAAGCATTGCGTTGGTCAATGTTAAGGAGATTGCTATTAGTCTCTGGATTTGCCTGTTGGGCTTGGATTTGAAATTGTCGATATTTCAAAATCAATCTGTTACCAACAACTGTGCTCCAATTTTCGATAGGTTGCGGCATAAGTGGGAATTCATGTAAACTCTTACCTGTCTCTTCAAGCATCTGATTGAGAAGATACAAACCATAATCTTCAATCTGAGTCTCGGTTGGATTAGGAATGACTAATAACGTGCGAATTTTGTGCTCAAGGTCATCGTATATATGTATAAAAAATCGCTTCCATAATTCCAACGGTTGCAATGACGAGCATTGTGTAAGAATAACACAAAATAATCTTCGCAGCTGATACCCAGTCTTCATTATTGCAGCCTCTTGAAGACATTGAACCCATTCATCATCTCTTCCAAAAGCCCTCTAGCAACACATGCCGATTTAAAAGTATCATAAACAACATTGTCTACTGTGCGCAAGTCTTGATAAGATTTTGGTCCTTGACAATAGTCAATAGCAAACGTAGATAAAATTTCTCACCACAATTAGGACTGGCAAAGTACATTCTCCCGATTGCGAACCCAAACTTTCTTGGTGTCCACACATCGTTTGTCCTATCCCAAACAAAGTATTGTGGAAATTCTTGGTAAGTATACGGTGTAGAATTACGGTTGGCAGCGTACCATGCAAAAAATCCAGTTAGAGTTGACTTTTCTACTGCAGCTCTAGCAATAATGTCTTCCAATGATTCTTTGAGATTGAAATTAATGCGATGCATTTCAGGTAAATAGAGAGCGAGTCGGGTAACCGTTGGAACCTCTTCGTGCATATGATGACCGAATATATGCCAAGTAGCTTCTGGCGGTCCAATATACCTTCCATTAAGGTATTGCTTAATTTCATTAGCCGATCCCAACACCATCGTTGTCTGATCGTAACCCTTATAAATGTACTTGTGAATGTATTTTACACATCTCATCCCGGCACAAACTTCTACATTAATATGACAATTAAACATTTTGGATAGATGAGGATTATATGGCATGACATCCTTGTTGTCAACTTCGTGCCCCCTGACAATATACACTTTCCCATCATTACGGCGGCGATAGATGGGATATCCATTTTCGTCCATGGTGGTGGTTTCTACAAAGTCGCGAGGGTACCTCTTAGTGCATTTTCCATTTTTCATGCAAGATGCATGCAAATTTCGAGCACCGCATGGCCCATGTACCATACAACTCTTGATCGTTTCAAACAGTTCAGGATCATCTTCTGGATTTGGAAATTCAGCACAAACTAACTGGTCAAGTTGAGCGCAAGTACGGATTTTATCCCCACCGTTAAGAAAGAATAGTACATGCATATGTGGGAGACCACGTTTTTGAAATTCAATAGTGTATACGTGGGCAATTTTCTGACCAAACTCTTTATCTTTTTCAACCTCCTTCATCAAAGCCTTTCTCTTTAACTCGAAAACACGGGTAACCAAATCAGGACGGTCAACCGTTGTTTGATGAGGCAATAGAGCTGAAGTAATTTCCGACCATTTGGGATTTGCAGTCATGGTAAGGAAAATATCAGGATGATGGTTATATGTCGTGATAGCCATTGAATCTTGAAATATCTCAAACATATGTCTTGGGGTCCAGTGAACGAAGAGGGCAAAATAAACCTTTGACCAATTTGATCAGGGTTCAAAACATCAGGACCAATATCAGTCAAATCCTGGTATAGAGAAGAACGAAGTCTCGCTTGATTAAGCTTATAATATGTCAATCGATTCTGCTCAGTTGCTGCCCAAGCATCTACCAAGAACTCTTGAAACAATTTTCCTCCTCTCAAAATGGTTGAATACTCTGTTGTACGCTCAAATAAACGGTAACTATAAAAATCCATTTGAGTTAGTCGCTTTGCCGCAGGTCGATTATTTTTCACATCCCATTGTTTCATCTCAGGCTCCCATCCAAGTTCTCCATGTGGGAATAGCAAGACGTAGTGTAATGGCAAATACGCTGGATGACATTCGTTAATTTGCATCAATTGATTATCTCTTCTCAAATGCAAGATGATATCTCTCATGCCGCTAGCTTTAGATCCATCTCCTGGTATAACTACTGCAATCTCATCTGCCGTTG
Organism: Rhododendron molle; assembly: GCA_025413875.1. Taxonomy (NCBI): domain Eukaryota; kingdom Viridiplantae; phylum Streptophyta; class Magnoliopsida; order Ericales; family Ericaceae; genus Rhododendron; species Rhododendron molle. The sequence goes on from CM046393.1 coordinate 4,433,045, forward strand.
GTAGATTATACGTTCGTCGATCTTTTGACGAACTATAGTGAAGATGGGCTGGTAGAGTTTGTCCCGCCACGTCCAGTTGATTCAGAATTGCATATGCTTGACGAAATTTATCCACAAATGGATTAACTTGCAATAGAGTTTCTTGGATAGTTTCTAGTACATCCCTTTTGTTACGATTGCGGACTTCCAAAGCTGAAGTAGGATAAAAAATATACAATTGTGCATAGTTTGCATCTTTTCCATGTTGTGGCAGCAATGAACCTGCTCGATACCGCAATTCCCCATGGATAGTGAAAGATGTAGGACCGCTTCCAGTAAGCACTCGTGGATCCAATGTAGCACCAAGACTGGTGAAAGCATTGGTTGCATTGTACCCTCGAGCATGCTTTCGAAATGATTTTGATCGATCATCATTCCCATCATACAATGCTCGAATTGGCGAAGGGGGTGTAATAAGTGTAGGTAGTCTTATCTTTCCTTGGAAACAGCAAGTGCCGAATAATGGATGACTTGTAGAAGATTTTGTCAATCTCTCATCCATCCAATGTAGGGCTTTACAATGGGTACATTTAATATCCATATTGCCAAGATTATGCCTCCCTGGAACTACGTGAGCTCTGCTAGGTTCCTCTAAATTCACAGACACTTCCCATTCGTCTTCATAACATAGTTCTATTTGGTCGGTAAGAGTAGGCCTTCAAAAAATTAATAAAGACGCTGTTTAGGGAAAATATGGGTATTTTAAAGTTTGAGAGTTGCATTTCATCCAAAAAAAAAAAGGCGTACCGATTAGTGTGCGGGGTGGAAGTTGTATTTGGCATGAAGGACGAAGACGTGGAAGTTTGTGCAACCCTCTGTCGCTTTTCCATAGGTTGGGTGACTATTGATCCTTGTCTGAAGCAGTTGAGAGGGCGACGACTGGGTGTTAAAGGAGAGTTTGCATGTGGTATCGGTTGAAGACATTGTTGGTTCGCTCTACTTGAGACCGTTGTCCCGATTGATAAGAATAGCCTTGATTTAGATTTCTCTCTTGTTCTCGTCGTGTATGTTGGGCCATTGCTTTTTTGATATGTTATTACCGTTGGGTACCTAAAATATCAACAACACATATCGAGCTATGTTTTTTTAATTCAATTTATCTTGACTACATATATGTGGTCTCTGCTTGGAAAGGGGTATCGATGTTTGGTTGTTACTTTCATGGTCTCTATATAAATAGTGTAGGAAGTACCTCACGAACACGTATGATATTCACATTCCGCTCTTCATGGATTTCAACTCCAACATTTCTGTCTCGAAGTGGCTCTACCTATAAGAATTTTATACTAAATATTTAAAAGATTCAAACAATAAAAGAAGGTAGGGATACAATAATTATGACCCATAATTTCAAATTAGTTTAAACTACAAATAATCCATACACCAGACTTTTTTGAAAAGACACAAAGTATTGTGCAGGAATAGTACCAAAGATGTATCTTTTTCATTAGCATAGGTGAGAAGCCCTTTCCCCTTATCCGCATAACTTGACTTCTGTCTTGCCTGAGCAATTGTGTCTGCCATTTGTGTATCCTTTGAAGTAATACATAATGAAACGTGTATTCGTAAAATTAACAACGCTGATTAAAATAATTATAACTTAGAGAGAGTGCTTAAGGAATACCTCACGAATACGGACGTTGTTGCCAATGTTGGCACAATGCTCATCAGGGGCAGCCCCGATTATTTCGTGTAGAGGTTGTGTCTATAAATAGGCAACGAACAGTTCAGTTAGTTGCATTGACTATCATATTTGTTGCTTTTAACTTCATTTTGCATGTCATTGTTTTTATTCAAAAGAGTCTTACCTTGGTATCCCCTAGCAAGTGTTGTTCAGATCGCCGAGTAATGTTTTGCTTCATGATTCGCTCTCGTTCCCGTCGCGCACGTTGTGCTAGTGTTGATTTTGATATCTCTTTAATTACCAACTTGTGGCTAAAGAATGTGTAGAAGCAATTTTCATGTCATAATTAGTATCTCAATATTCCTTAAAAAAGTATCAGTATTATTAAAGTACTAATATTTGTTTCCCAAATGGAAGATGTCAACGTGTATACTTGTGAGTTTTCCTTTCCACTTGGCAAGTGTTGTTCTGATTGTTGTAAAGTGCTTTGCTTTAGAATTCGTTCTCATTCTCGTTGTGCACGCTGCGCAAGAGTTGATTTTGATATCTCTTTACCAGATTGTGCCTAAAAGTATGCGTAGCAACTATAATCAATTATTGTAATCCCAATACTCTTGAAAAAATTAGAACACGAATGTGTTGTCTACCAAATTAGGTCAAAGGGTCAAATTGTCCCAATAATCCATTTCTTAGTTAGTTCACACCCAATTTTTTAATCGAAATAAAGATAGGAGGTACGCCAAAGGGTCATACCCGTGAATATTCTTCTACATGTGTTGGCTGCCTTTTGCTAGCCATTGTCTCTAATTTTTCGTACCCTGCTAAGAAAATACATTATGTTCTTACAGGATTAGGGCACTGAAAAATGATACACAAAACTCCCAACGATCATGAAGATAGAGTCCATCGGTCTTCGGTTGCACACTTTTTTTTTCCCCATAACTTCACTAACCCAACAACCAAGATTGGGGAAAAAAATGGATGGAAGCTCAAAGTTCAATTGTGATATCGAAGTTGCGGTTCCTTATCAAACTGTATGAGGCATTTTTAATCTCCAACATCATTTTTACCACCGTTAATATAGCAAAAAAAACTAATGGCATTAACAGCACTTTACAACAACCAATGACAATATTGCCAATCAGAAAAAGAACCACCAATTGCAGCAAAACTATCTAAATTCAGTAAATACATGTAATTTGTACTTCTGAACAAAGTAAACAGTAACTAAAGAAAATACAAAATGTATAGCTAAATTCTCATATCAACGTCCACCAATCAACCAGTACAGATACCACACCAAGGATAATATTTTTGTCCCCCAACTAACCAAGCAAAATGGGCAAAAAAATGATCAAAATTTCTGGCAAAAGACACTTGAGAAATTTCACAATTTTTTTTTTTTGGTATACCCTTCACTGCTTCACTCCAACCCACAAAACAAACATAATTTTAGCAACCCACAACAATGGGGAAAACATATTACAAAGTTCAGTTCATACCCACTACTGAGAGAATAGAGTGGAGTTGCACCAAAAAACTGTATCAAGAACCAAAAAAAAATGAACTGCATGATATAAATTGAAATGATAAAAATTACCTTTGGATCCCAACGATAGATCACCATATCAAAGATGCTGAAACACAGAAAAAGTGATATATATTAGAGGCAGCACCACACCAGATAAAAAGGAGAGTCTGCAATCGAAATGTTTTTTTTTTTTTCGGGCATAGCTTGCTGTGTGTTTTGTAACCCATGATTCAGACACTTGGCACTTTTTTGGTTAAAGGGAAGGCATATTGCATTCTTTGCTTGCGAAGAGGGATTTTACCTTATTTTTTCTTGAACACTGGAGTTGCCTTTTCAAAGAAAACAATATAAGCTAAAACTATAATATGCTTCATAAAAATTTGTTTCGTGAAACTGAAATATGGCTCATGAAACTCCAAACCAATTTTAAATTGTGAACATGGAACAATTTCTGATGTCAAGAAATGGCATATTAGAAGCCTCGTTAGTTTAATACCTCTACAAAAATAAAAGAAGAGGAAAAGGAAAAGAAAAGAAAAGAAAAGAAAAGAAAAGAAAAGAGAACCTAAGTCATTGTTTGCAATTTCCAATGAGAGCTAAATCATTTGAAAGATTCAAACTAAACTCACTGATATAGATGAAACATCCAATTTTCGACAAAAAGATGTATTCAAGAGAAAGAGAGGGTGTGGTGAGGGAGAACAGTCTCCACACTTGTGAAGCCTCCATTGTCTGATAACTGTTCGGATTTACCTTCTGTAGAGTACCTATGCGTGTTTCGTGCGTGATTGGGGACAACACCGTTTGTAATACCTTTGATGGTCATTGTGGCCTTTTATCAAATAGTTAGTAATCATGAGAGGTAGTCAGTAATCATGAGAGGTAGTCAATAGCCTAACTTGATCCTAAGAAAAAAAAAATTAAGCACAAACAAACAAAAGTGCATGTAGAACTGGAGACATAATAAACTTTGTGTTCGAACTGGAGTCAAATAAAGTACATCCCTACCAAATTAGGAGTAATAATAAGGTAGGAATTAGGAGTAATAATAAGGTAGGAAAGTACAACTTCTGGAATCGAGACCTTGCGGGAGGAAGCAGTAGGCAGTAGGCGGAGATTGGCGATTCAGGGCTGGCGCGGGGAGAGCGACGACGGCGCCGCCGTCGTCTATCTCTATCTCTGGTTGAGCAATAGAGGGAGGCAGTGATTGGCAGAGGAAGCAGCAGGCGGAGGAAGTAGTTGGGCGAGATTGGCGATTTGTCCGGAGCGGGGAGAGCGGCGGTGTCGCCGTCTCTCTCTGGTTGAGCAAGAGAGGGAGGCGGTGGATAAACGCGTGAGGAGAGGAGGCGGAGGCGAAGCTGCGGGGGGTTTGTGTGAGGGTCAGAGAAACACGCGTATTGAGAGAGAGAGAGAGTGGTTTTGGAATTAGTTTCCAAATTAGACCGAGAAGGGGTGTTTGGGAGATACTCAAAAAATGTGAAATATTTACGAATCTGATATATTAGAATGGAAGGTGTAGATTTATACAGGGTATAAATCTGGACCGTTGGTTGTCTTTTGGATTCAAACACTTTCCTGTCATATTATATAGATATAGATATATATAGTTGTGTGAATATAAATGTTAAAAGCATTATTTGGTGGTGCCCGAAGACCAATGAATACATTTTCCTCTCCTCGACCCCTTGCAAGTTCTAGTACACTTATTGGATAGACCTACTTGACCCCAACTTAAACAATTCAAGCACAAGTGCAGTTGATTATTCGTATGATCATGGATTGGAATACACAAGGTGGGTAGTTGTTGCCTTAAACCCATTGAATTGAAGTTAGAACCAATTGCAGCCGTATACGCCCCCATGTTTGGAATCACCAGCCAACCGTTCACCTGCAATTCTGGTAGCTGGTGACCCCTTAACACCATGTCAATGGCGGCGCACATGGGCCCAAACACAGTTGAACAATAAGTCTTTACCCCCTGGCACGTGGGGTTACCATGATTCGAGGTGCATGCAAACGGGGCATACAACATCTCATGATTGGAAAGGACACAGTTTATGGATCCGTAAACGCCTTGGTTTATCCAATACTCCCTCAATGCGCCCCCCATTGAACCCATTGAATTGAAGTTAGAACCAATTGCAGCCGTATACGCCCCCATGTTTGGAATCACCAGCCAACCGTTCACCTGCAATTCTGGTAGCTGGTGACCCCTTAACACCATGTCAATGGCGGCGCACATGGGCCCAAACACAGTTGAACAATAAGTCTTTACCCCCTGGCACGTGGGGTTACCATGATTCGAGGTGCATGCAAACGGGGCATACAACATCTCATGATTGGAAAGGACACAGTTTATGGATCCGTAAACGCCTTCGTTTATCCAATACTCCCTCAATGCCCCCCCCCCTCCCTCACGTGCTTCCCGAAGATGTTAGGCGCTAGAGTAAAAGCGGACTCTGCAAAAAAACCTGCCCGGTTTGGAAAATGACGGTTAGATCCGGTTCGTTTTTGAAGTACTCTTGGAGGGTTGATTTAACACTGTTAGTTGCATCGTCGAAATCTGGGCCTGCTGTGAAGCCGCCACCAATGTTTAGCACACGCATTTTGGGCAAGCCGAGTTGCGAAGCAGAGTCGAAGACTGTTTTTTCCGAGGCTACAGCGGTTCGGTAAGCGCCGAAGTTGGTGGTTCCACTTCCGATGTGGAACGAGACGCCCGAGACAGTTACTTTCGCGGATCGGCGGCTTGAAGGAGTGGCTCAACTTCCTCTGAAAGGGCGCCAAACTTTGACCCAAGCGGGTAGACGGAGCCGCAAAATCTCTATGCAGAATCCAACAAGAATTTCTATGCAGAATCCGCATCCCTGTGTACTCCTATATATCTAACCGCAATAAATTTTTGTTATCACTTAAAGAAATACTTCAGTCTCTATTGTGTACGATTCTAGTATTTTTTACGTAAAATTTGAAATATAGGAGTGATTAATCTTATGGAACAATCAATCGTGACGTCTTTTACATTAAGGCTATCTTATCAATTGCAATTGCTTTGAAAAGTAAAGTTATTTCAACTAAACAAGAAAGAGAATAAACAACTTTTAAAAAAAAAAAAAAAAAAAACTAAACTAAACAAGAATGAGCCCACCGAAAGGCCGTTCGAAGTCAAACACCATTGGATACTCCTACTTCAACCCTTTATTGAAACCATTTTGATTCTCACTCACACTCACAGAGTAACTATGTAATAGTCATGGACACTGTCACGTAATCTCATAACACTTTTATCCACCATAAAATTTCTGTAGATTCATATTTTTAGTATTGGACCCACAAAAATTTCTTGTGATAAAGATATTAAAACATTATGTGGTGGTGCCCGAAAACCACCGAATACTTTTTCCTTCTTCAACCCTTTGCTAGTTCTAGTACACTTACTGGATAGACCACTGGTTGACACATGCTACTATCTCCGTCTCAAAAAAAAAAAAATCATGGTTCGCCAAAATGAAAGACTTCAAGAAAATGAACTTTTGTCGAGAAAAATTCAAAATTTCTTTTGATAAATTAAAAGAGCTCATTGTTAACTAGCTAGTAACCAGTTGCAAAAAATTTGAGTCTTCTTTTCGGTTGCAAAAATGTGTTATTTTGAAATTCTCATTTTGTGAACCGAATAATCTTTTTGGAAGGGGCAATAGCACGAGTGCAGATCATGACTATTCGTTTATCATGGATTGGAATACACAAGGTGGGTGGTTGTTGCGGCCTTAAACCCATTAAAGTTAGAACCAACTGCAGTCGTATAGGCTCCCATGTTTGGAAACACCAGCCAATCGTTCACCTGTAATTCCGGCAGCCGGTGACCCCTCAACACCGTGTCAACGGCGGTGCATGTGGGCCCAAACACAGTCGAACAATAAGTCTTCATCCCCCGGCACGTGGGGTTACCATGATTCGAGGTCCACGCAAACGGAAACGGGGCATTCAAAGTCACATTGGACAGGATACAGTTCATGGACCCGAAAACGCCGTCGTTTATCCAATACTCCCTCAACGCCCCCCTCACGCGCTTCCCGAAGATGTTAGTCGCTAGAGTGAAAGCGGACTCAGCGAAAAACATGCCCGGTTCGGAAATGACAGTTAGATCGGGTTCGTTTTTTAAGTACTCTTGGAGGGCTGATTTAACAGCGTTAGCTGCGTGGTCGAAATTCGAACCCGCCGTGAAGCCCCCACCAATGTTTAGCACGCGCATTTTGGGCAAGCCGAGCTGCGAAGCAGCGTCAAACACTGTTTTTGCCGTGGCTACAGCGCTCCGGTAAGCGCCGAAGTTGGTGCTTGCGCTTCCAACGTGGAACGAGACGCCCGAGATGGTTAGTTTTGCAGATTGGGCGGCTTGAAGGAGTGGAGCAAATTCCTCTGGAAGGGCGCCAAACTTTGACCCAAGTGGGTACCTGGAGCCGCTTTCATCCGGAGGTTTGATCCTGATGAGCAAGGAACATTCCGGGTGATACTTACGGATCTTTTCGATTTCGCCTATTGAATCAAAGGTGGTTAGTTTAACACCAACCGCGGCGGCATACTTGATGTGAGACTCAACTTTACACGCGTTAGCGAAAATTATTCGATCCGGTCCGGAGAAACCCCGAGAGACAAGACGGATTCGATCTCGGCTTGGCTGGCACAGTCGAAGCCTGAGCCGAGAGCAGCCATGGCTCCCAGGAAAGCTGGGTCGGGGTTGCATTTAACCGCATAGAAAGGACGGACGGTTGGGAGGCTGCGAGTCCATTTCTCCATGGGAGACGTTACCACACCCAAGTCCAGGACGTAAAAGGGCTCTTTGAAATCATGGTTTTCGGAGACGACGGAGCCTATGAGATCCGTCAGGCCGTCTTTCGGTAGGGCAGTCACCTTCTTCCCCTTCACCCCTGGTGCACCCATTATGATTTGGAGGCTTTTGGTGTTGGACACCATGGCTGAAATGAAAGCGGGAAGTGTTTGACGAAAACAGATGGGTTTGAAAATTGTTGTATGGTTTTGGTGGATATATATAGAGAGGAGGATACGAAGGCTTTTAAGTGTGTGTTGCTTGCTTTTTATATTATCAATATCAAGATTGCGTTAATCTGCTATGAAAGCGACAGTGATTGGTTTCGCCTGCACGAGCGGCAACGATATCGCGGCTCAAGTGCGCGAAACCGTGTCATCTGTCAGCGACAAGATCTATTTTCGTCACTGGAAAAGGCGATGAAATTGAGTTTACGTCGCCCAATACGTACTGTAGGCGGCGAAGTCGATTGTCTTCGGCAAATGCTTGCTTTCTGCGATTTTGTTTGTTTTCCTTGCTAGCAAAGGCAACGAAATTGAATGCTCGTTGCTGAAATGGTACCTGACATTAGGCAACGAAAATGTAATTTCATCGTATAAAGTCTATATTTGGCAAAAAATATATATATTGTCCTCCACTGGTTCCGTCATGTTAGCTCTTTTTTGTTGTTGTGTCTTGAAGGGATGTCGCTAAGTTTTTTTGCGTAGAAAGGGCGAATATACACAATCAAAAATATATAAATATTTTCCTCTCAGATCACTAGCTTTGTGAAGTTTAATTAGTATGACACGTGATAGTTTATTACTGTAATATGATATCACATGTCATAATTAATATATCAACAATATCTATGGATATATTCTTCAGTTTTCCAAAAAGATTCTATGAACACTAGAATAATCCATGTTAAATTTTAAATTCACTTATTTAATTTGCCTCCCCAAGTCCAAATTTTGCATCCGCCCCTTTGTTTGACTTGCAATATTTTGTTGGAGAAGTATCATCCTGACATTTGAAGTAATTTTTGTTTATAATAAAATGCACCACATTGGCCTATATAGGTTTCTGTTGTTCGCATGGTTTTTATTCATATTGCTCGCCGCTGTCTTCGCCAAAATATCTGCTTGCCGCTGTCTTTGCCAGAATATCTTCGCATTTGTTTGCTTCAAGGAAGATATGTTTGAAAGTTGCTCTGTTCACCTTCGTCCAGCCGTATCGCCCTGCAGTCATCATTAAGATTACTCAATGGGTGAGAATGATCTGCGGTGTGCAATAGTTGAATGTCAATGAAGAATTTAGAATCAATTTCCACTTGATGGATACGCGAATCTGTGATGAGCTTAAGCTCATCTCGCAATGCCCAAATTTCTGCTGCTAGACTAGTTGCTGTCCCAATATGTCTCTGGAAGCCTTGGATCCAATTTCTTGCAAAATCCCTAATAATTCCACCTGCTTGAGCTATATATCGAACCTTGAACACTACCGATCCACGTTAAGTTTGAAGAAACGTGGTGGCCAGTGGCGGTTTCCAGCTTACTGCTGTGGTTATTCTCGATCTGCTAGGAGTTTGATGCTCGCAAAGAAGTTGCAACTCTAGGCTGTTAGCTATGATACCCATAACGGATCGTAGAGAGTCTTGGACTCTAGATTGACATGGATTGTAACCGGGTTGAAATGATTTTATGTTTCGAGATAACCACAAGGTCCAACAATTGATCGGAAAGATAATTTCCCATTTAATACCCGAGGCATGAAAGGTTTTTGAAGTGCAGTTCTCCCTCACACAATCCCAATCCTGCCGGGAGAGGTTTTGAGAAGGACATCAGAATGAGAAGGGGTATCATATGACCATAGATAAGTAGTGTATCGAATATAAAATGAAATTTCAAATTTGCACATTTGCTATGTCCCAAGACGCCCATCTTCTATCAACCCAATATGTTCAATTAATCATCCTGTTTTGATCTCAAGCCATACGTGGTAGGCCTGGAACAAATTTAATCAGCGTCCGATCTAGATACAACCCGATAAATCTGACCATGAGATATCCAAACTAGATAATCAAAATAACACGTACCCCATGCCCGATCGATTGATGAGATTGTAATCGGTTCGGACAGCTTGATATTCGATCCTATCCACCTATCAGAGGGCCTTCTGAAGAGATCGAGGGAAGATGGAACAAGCAATGATGGTTCTTGATTGCACGGTTCGTTTGCAAATCAGTCCAACAAGGCTACTTTCACTGATGTACATGGTAAGTTTCATAAGCCACGGTTTCTATGTGTTGGCAAATTTCACAACACAACACACATTCAATTGTATTTCCATTTTCACACATATTAGGCAAAGAAAATTTTGAAGCATGAAAGTGGAATCTACTTTGCTACTCCGGTAATAATTGAACTTCAAAGTCACTTGGATCTGATTTCTTGGACCGGGCATCCATTGTGTTCGATTCAAATTCGGATTGACTATACACTCTTAACTTCCCTTGTCCTTTTGATTCACCTACTCCGCTAGCTCTGTTGAGAATGGTAAAATCAACTCCAAATAATTGTGTCACATGTAAAATATTGTGTTTCCATATGTGCTATAGAGCATAATCATATCTTGTGATTGAATGATATGATAGGCATAGACGTAGGGATATGATCAATATTCTCTTATATATATTCATCATCAGAGATAGTGAAAAATAACAAAGTCATTTTACACCTATATTCATTTCTTTTCAAGCTCCCTAGCTCTCTTTTCTCTGCGTTTAGATCGCAGAGAGCAGGTGCAATCTCGACCGTCCAAAATAATTTTTAATGGTTTAAATTTAGTAAAAACCTCCAACCCAGTGAACCCACCAGTAAAAATCTAGTCAATTTGCCGAGATGAACAGCCGGGATTCAATTACTCCCATTCTAGCAATCCGGCCGGGCTACCAAAAGGCTTGAATACCGTATATATCTTGCTTGATACGGATATTACAGCTTGAGATAAATGCTTCTTATCATGGGGGAGAAACAATAAGCACAGGAGCTTGCGGTCAAGGCCAGTGCAGTTAAAAGGCCGGCCATATATATTTACAATACCCAAACATCCAATGAATAATGATCAAAACAGGAATCACGCGCCATCGATCGAGTCAAATTTGGATTGGGAACAAAAGAGAAAAGGATTCGGATCCTCAATCAAAGCGGAGTTGACAAAACTTTTGGCCCGTGATTTTTGTAAACTCAGAAGAAGAAAAAAAACAACGAAAAAGAGAAATATATCAGAGACCTGCAAAGAGAAATGAGGTGCTTGTTTTCGCTCTCCACATGAATATCTGAGACCTGCAAGGATTTTGCCATTAGGCAGGCTTTCCTATCAAGGGCAAGGGCTTCACAGGACATCACTGATGGTCCTGAGATTTTAACCCTTCTAGCATCCACTATTTTGATCGATATTTTGAGGTGGTCTAGCAAGAGTTATCGTGGGGTGCTATGCAAAATTTTAAATAATTTTGCTTTGAATTTTGGGTGTGTATTTTGGGGTGTTGAGTAGATTGGGTCTCAATAGAATGATGTTTGACAGGTAAAATCTGTTGGATTTTTATTTTTTGTGTATTACCTGTTTGATAAAATCCCTCATTGAGCTCCCATAAGTTTTTAATAATAATTCAATTTGGTCGTGTACATAGGGAACGATATATTTGACAGCAATACAAATGAGATCATTTCCAAAGTTTGGAAAGTCGTAGAGGTCGATTGTGAAAAAGAGATATGTTAATTTATCGATATAAATCAACTTTTTGATTTACTTGTTACCCAAATTGTTTATTTCAATTACCAAATCGGAAAAGTGAATCACACATAGTTCTAATTTTCGACCACACAAATAAAGAATCCTGGCTCCGCTCCTGATGCAGGGCACCGTATAATTACAGAAATAATCGTGCAATAAGAAACCACAAACGATAGAAATTAGAGAAACACTCTCTAGACTCTTTTTAATTCAATAATAATCAACAATTGTCAGAAGGCTTACAACTTATTAAATAGTAAAGAAAACTCTTACCTTAATGATTCTCCCCCAACCGAAAACCAAATCAATTAATGGCGAAAATTACCAAAAACGGAAAAATTCAGAATAATAGCAAACTGGAAAATAGAGGAAATTCTAATACTTCTTCCAAAAGAACGGCTTAATTCGGATTCTCCTTGCCCAAGTTATAAGCAAGTCAAATCTTTCCTTAAATGGCAAATTTGGGTTTCCGGGACCCTAAACGGCTAAAAAACAAACAATCGCATATCTTTCCTTAAACGGCAAATTTGGCCATGTGACTTGACCATTGGGCCGTTTCGGATAGAAATCATATGGGCCCGTCACTTAACTCCATCCTAAGCTTAAAATGCCTAAGATACTCCTCCGGTATGGCATCTGCATCAGCCCCTGAGTAGGCGAGGTGAGTCGTAATTGCTGCCGTGTTAAATCCATTAAAGTTAGACCCAGCCGCCGCCTTATACGCCCCCATGTTTGGGAACACCAGCCAATCACTTACCTGCAATTCCGGTAACTGGTGACCAGTCAACACCGTGTCAAGGGCGTCGCACGTCGGCCCAAACACTGTTGAACAGTAAGTCCTCATCCCCCGACAGGCGGGGTTCCCACCATACAATATGCACGCAAACGGCGCATTCACGGTCGCATGCTTGGTCAGGTTACAAATCATGGACCCGTAAATCCCATCGTTTATCCAGTACTCCCTCAACTCCCCCCTCACGCGCTTCCCGATGATGTTAGTCGCTAGAGTGAAAGCCGACTCGGCGAAAAACCTCCCCGGTTCGGAAATGACGGTCAGACCCGGTTCGTTCATGAAGTACTGTCGGAGGGCTGATTTAATGACCTTTGAAGCCTCGTCGAAATGCGGGCCCGCCGTGAAGCCGCCACCAATGTTTAGCACGTGCATTTTGGGCAAGCCGAGCTGTGAAGCCGCTTCGAAGATGTTTTTTGCAGCCGCTATGGCAGCCCGGTAAGCGCCGAAGTTGGTTGTTGCGCTTCCGACGTGGAACGAGACGCCAAAGATGGTTAGCTTTGCACATTGGGCGGCTTGAAGGAGCGGCGCCACTTCCTCCGGGAGGGCGCCATACTTTGCTCCAAGCGTGCTTTTCGAGCCGCTTTCATCCGGGGCTTTGATCCGGATGAGCAACGCACATTTCGGGTGATACTTACGGATCTTTTCGATTTCGTCTTTGGAATCAAAGGTAGTTAGGTTAACACCAACGGCAGCAGCGTACTTTATGTGAGACTCGGCTTTACACGGGTTAGCATAAACGATCCGATCCGGAGAAACCCCAAGAGACAAAATGGCTTCGATCTCGGCCCGGCTGGCGCAGTCGAAGCCTGAGCCGAGTGCAGCCATGGCTCCGAGGAAAGCCGGGTCGGGGTTGCATTTAACGGCGTAGAAAGGACGGACGGTTGGGAGGCTGCGAGTCCATTTCTCCATGAGAGACATTACCACACCCAAGTCCAGGACGTAAAAGGGTTCTTTGAAATCTTGGTTTTCGGAGACGACGGAGTGTATGAGATCCGTTAGGCCGTCTTGTGGTAGGGCAGTCACCTTCTTCCCCTTCACCCCTGGTGCACCCATTATGATTTGGAGGCTTTTGATTGTGTCGGACACCATGGCTGAAGAGAAAAATGGCAAGTGTTTTACAATGCAGGTGTACTTGGAAATTGTTGCATGGCTTTGGTGGGTATATATAGGGGATTGGATTTTCCTATAATGCACAACTGCTGCTACAGCTTGTAGTTGTAGTGCGGCCCATTTTGCAATTCATTTTGACATGGACGATTCAAGTTTAATCCAAGCTTTTAATTATCTGAACCATTCATTGCTCGGATTAAAATCCGAGCCATCTATTATTGAATTGGACAGCCAAATATATAGGGAAGATACGAATGCCTACCCGAATCCAACCGCTGTATAAGCCAGCTAATGCTCGGCTCGAGTCGGCTTGCGAGCCAAGATATTTATTTTTGCCTATTATTATTTGCTCCCCCTTGAAAGCTAGGATGTGGGAAGTTTTTCAGTGCTGAGCGGGTATTGCCGACGTGGCACCCGCTCAAAGAATCTCAGCCGTCCGATTCACTTTCAGACGGCTCGGATTGAAACACCCTCTCTCCTCTCACCCCAACACACTCTCTCTCCTTTTTCTCTCTCTAAATCTGAGCCGTTCAAACCCGAAATGGACGGCTCGGATGCCCAAATGGGTACCATGTGGTACCCGCTCGGCACTGAAAAATTTTCCCTAGGATGTAATACAAAAGTGTCATGGGTACACCAGTGTGGCAACTGACATGGAGCAGCAATGTCCCCACCTCTTCTATTTTCCAATTGAAAATCTCACCAAAAAGTTACCGGAAATCTTGACCCAACTTTAACTCAAACTCACACTACTGATTACCCTCCTGACTTTTACTCTTACCTCACCCCATTTACACCTGCCACTGTGGACCACCACCACCGTCGACCCCAGCGACCACCATCAAGCCACCCTAATATTTTCAATTCACATTGTCACCCACAAGTGCCGAAAAATCAAAGGAAAGGAGACCCAATTTTTGCCCCAAACTTGCCTCCACTTGACATCCTTGCATTGTTGCCTCCACCGGACATTTTTTCTCGATGAAGCATGAGAAATTTTTCCTTTATCAGCATGAGAAACTTCCCATCCAAATTTTCTTCTGAAATGGTAATATTGTCCAGGTCCAGGTCTTCAAAGCCCTAATTTTGGAAAAGCCCTAACTTTAGAGTAACCCTAATTCAAAACAGAGGATGTTTTTGGAAAATTATAGCAAACTGTTTTGTATTAAAATATAGAAATTTAAGGAAGAACAGAAAATGGGGAAGATTAGTTGGAAAAAATTAAATTGCTGTGTTTGCTTCTGTTTTTGAAAAGCATTTTTCAAAAGATTCATTCTAGATTCTTTCTACTTTTAATCATTTCTCTCTCTATCTCTCTCCACTTATTACCTCTACAACTTTTTCAATTTTTTTTCAAAAAGTGTTCCAAACACAGCATAAAAGTGATTTCACACGTTTCGAATCAAGCCGTCAAACTTTGAGTTTTTTACCTCTTCAAGTTTCATTCAATTTTGTTGGACAAGTGCAACAATCGGATTCGATTTTGTAGAGAGACTGAGAGAGATGGGAGTCGCAAAGAGTGGTCGCCGGCGTCAATGGTGATGGTGGTCGGCGGTGGGAGGTGAAAATGGGATCGATGATGGGAGTAAAAGTGAGTCAACTCAGGAGGGTGTTGGGTTTGGAACTAAGTTAGTAAAGTTGGGTCAAAATTTCTGGCAAACTATGAAATTTTAAATAAGAAAATTTCAATCGTCCTTCATCTAAAACTTTTCAATGCAATGACCCATGGTCAGTATTGAAACCATGTTGCCTTTGAATTTCCTGGTGTACTCATTGGACGACCCCTCCCCTTTCAGTTCTGCCCCTTCCACCATCTGTGCTCCCTCCTCTGGTTCCAACACGTTTTTATTTTGGCAAAAACGTGAAACTATTTTTTTGTTTGGCCAATGTGTAGACTTTTTTGTTGAAACAATGTCGAAACTGTTTTTTTTTTTTTTTTTGGCAAAAAGCTGACCAAGGTTTTGTGGAAAGGAGGTGGGCTTGGATTAAAAGTTAAGTGACTTTGTACTTTATTGTTCTTATTCAAAATTTTTATGCATTTGTTAATTTTGTGTGAAATGTTTGCAACTTATTTATTCGTCTCAACGAGAGGAATCGAAAAAGTAAAAATTTTGGTTTGAACCTCATAATTTTTTGAATAAAGACAAAAATAAGTCAATAAGATGTTTATTTTTACTTATTTGTCTTTTTGAAAAAAAATTACGTATGAGTTTTGATCCAATTTTTTTACCTTTTCAATTCCTCTCGTCGAGATGAATCAATAAGTCATAAAAGTTTCACACAAAATTAAAAATGCAAAAAAAATTTGAATAAAAACAAAAATATAAGAGAAAATGACTTTTAATTTGAAGGGGGGACCATTTCTATATAAAAAAATAAGACAAAATGACTTTTAATCTGAAAGGAGAAACATTTCTATATATAGGGGATACCATTGTTGGAGGAGCCAAAGTTCCCTCCAATGGACCTAGACGAATTGATAAGTCACAAAATTTCACACAAAAGTAACAAATGCGAATTTGTTTTGAATAAAAAGAAAAAAAAAAGTCAAGTGAGCCGAGTTCGAGCTGAATGAAAAGCTCGAGCTCATATACAGGGTGACCATTTTTATAAAAAAATGTGACTTATTGATTCATCTTGATTCATTGGGGGGAACATTTGCCTCCAAAAATGGTATCCCCTACATATACAAAAATGACTTTTAAATTGCATGGGGGGACCATTTTTATATATAGGGGACCATTTTTATATTTAGTGGGGGACCATTTTTATATATAAAAAAAATAAGACAAAATGACTTTTAATGTCAAAGGGGGACCATTTTTATATATAGGGGATACCATTTTTGGAGGCAAATGTTCCCCCCAATGGACCTAGACGGTAAGGGAGGGAAGAGGGAGGAGGGGAGATGACCTAGAGGGTAAGGGAGGGAAGAGGGAGGAGGGGAAAGGGCGATAATGCCCCTCAAAAGGGAGTATGTGCTGGGCCCGTCATTTTTTCCGTCCAAAAAGAAAACTGATTTCTTCTTAAGGATGACATTGAAAAAAAATAATTAAAAAATCAAAGTATTTTTATTCCAAAATAGAAAGATAAAGAACCAAAATAAATTTTTGATCAAAATCAAAAAGATATAAAAGAAATTTTTCTAAAATTATATCATTCTCGAAGACTTTTGGTCTCGTTCTGCCAGCGAAGGATGTATTGCCAGCTAGGGTGATAAATAGAAATGTGAAGCATGATCCTTTATAGGAGGGGGTCTCTTGAACAGAGTACAAAACTTACGATGTGGGACAAAAAGATTTTTTCAAAATGAAACACATGCAAAACCCTTTTTCCCTCTTCTCCTGCAGTCCCACATCGCCTACTCAAAGAAAAGACAAACCCCTCTCAACTCCTCAACGCTTCGTTAAAGTTGAGCAGCCAAGTTCTCGAGCTCAAGTGAGCCGAGTTCGAGCTGAATGAAAAGCTCAAGCCGAAGGTTCTCAGCTCGTGACGATTTTTATATAATAAAAAAAGGATAAAATGAATTTTAATTTGAAAGGGGGACCATTTTTATATATATAGGGGATACCATTTTTAGAGGCAAATGTTCCCCCCAATGGATGGGGGGTCGAGCAATTTTATATATCGGAGGGGACCATTTTTATAAAATAAAAAAAAGACAAAATGACTTTTAATTTGAAAGGGGGACCATTTTTATATTTGTAGGGGATACCATTTTTGGAGGCAAATGTTCCCCCCAATGGATCAAGATGATTCAATAAATCACAAAAGTTTCACACAAAATTTACAAATGCGAAAAAAATTGAATAATTAAATGGGGGGACCATTATTATATATAGGGGACCATTTTTATATAAAAAAATAGACAAAATGACTTTTAAATTGAATGGGGGGACCATTTTTATATATATAAAAGAATAAGACAAAATGACTTTTAATGTGAAAGGGGGACCATTTTTATATATAGGGGATACCAATTTTGGAGGCAAATGTTCCCCCCAATGGACCTAGACGGTAAGGGAGGGAAGAGGTAGGAGGGGAGATGACCTAGACGGTAAGGGAGGGAAGAGGGAGGAGGGAGGAGGGGAGAGGGCGATAATGCCCCTCAAAAGGGAGTATGTGTTGGGCCCGCCATTTTTTCCGTCCAAAAAGAAAACTGATTTCTTCTTAGGGATGACATTGGAAAAAAATAATTAAAAAGTCAAAATATTTTTATTCCAAAATAGAAAGATAAAGAACCAAAATAAATTTTCGATCAAAGTCAAAAAGATATAAAAGAAATTTTTCTAAAATTATATCATTCTCGAAGACTTTTGGTCTCGTTCTGCCAGCGAAGGATGTATTGCCAGCTAGGGTGATAAATAGAAATGTGAAGCATGATCCTTTATAGGAGGGGGTCACTTGAACAGAGTACAAAACCGATGTGGGACAAAAAGATTTTTTCAAAATGAAACACATGCAAAACCCTTTTTCCCTCTTCCCCAGCAGTCCCACATCGCCTACTCAAAGAAAAGACAAACCCCTCTCAACTCCTCAACGCTTCGTTAAAGTTGAGCAGCTAAGTTCTCGAGCTCAAGTGAGCCGAGTTCGAGCTGAATGAAAAGCTCGAGCCGAAGGTTCTCAGCTCGTGACGATTTTTATATAATAAAAAAAGGATAAAATGAATTTTAATTTGAAAGGGGTACCATTTTTATATATATAGGGGATACCATTTTTAGAGGCAAATGTTCCCCCCAATGGATGGGGGGTCGAGCAATTTTATATATAGGAGGGGACCATTTTTATATAATAAAAAAAAGACAAAATGACTTTTAATTTGAAAGGGGGACCATTTTTATATATGTAGGGGATACCATTTTTGGAGGCAAATGTTCCCCCCAATGGATCAAGATGATTCAATAAATCACAAAAGTTTCACACAAAATTTACAAATGCGAAAAAAATTGAAAAAAAAAAGTAAGACAAAATGACTTTTAATTACATGGGGGGACCATTTTTATATATAGGGGACCATTTTTATATAAAAAAAATAGACAAAATGACTTTTGAATTGAATGGGGGACCATTTTTATATATATAAAAAATTAGACAAAATGACTTTTAATGTGAAAGGGGGACCATTTTTATATATAGGGGATACCATTTTCAGAGGCAAATGTTCCCCCCAATGGACCTAGACGGTAAGGGAGGGAAGAGGGAGGAGGGAGGAGGGGAGAGGGCGATAATGCCCCTCAAAAGGGAGTATGTGTTGGGCCCGCCATTTTTTCCGTCCAAAAAGAAAACTGATTTCTTCTTAAGGATGACATTGAAAAAAATAATTAAAAAGTCAAAATATTTTTATTCCAAAATGGAAAGATAAAGAACCAAAATAAATTTTCGATCAAAGTCAAAAAGATATAAAAGAAATTTTTCTAAAATTATATCATTCTCGAAGACTTTTGGTCTCGTTCTGCCAGCGAAGGATGTATTGCCAGCTAGGGTGATAAATAGAAATGTGAAGCATGATCCTTTATAGGAGGGGGTCACTTGAACAGAGTACAAAACCGATGTGGGACAAAAAGATTTTTTCAAAATGAAACACATGCAAAACCCTTTTTCCCTCTTCCCCTGCAGTCCCACATCGCCTACTCAAAGAAAAGACAAACCCCTCTCAACTCCTCAACGCTTCGTTAAAGTTGAGCAGCTAAGTTCTCGAGCTCAAGTGAGCCGAGTTCGAGCTGAATGAAAAGCTCGAGCCGAAGGTTCTCAGCTCGTGACGATTTTTATATAATAAAAAAAGGATAAAATGAATTTTAATTTGAAAGGGGTACCATTTTTATATATATAGGGGATACCATTTTTGGAGGCAAATGTTCCCCCCAATGGATGGGGGGTCGAGCAATTTTATATATAGGAGGGGACCATTTTTATATAATAAAAAAAAAGACAAAATGACTTTTAATTTGAAAGGGGGACCATTTTTATATATGTAGGGGATACCATTTTTGGAGGCAAATGTTCCCCCCAATGGATCAAGATGATTCAATAAATCACAAAAGTTTCACACAAAATTTACAAATGCGAAAAAAATTGAAAAAAAAAAGTAAGACAAAATGACTTTTAATTAAATGGTGGGACCATTTTTATATATAGGGGACCATTTTTATATAAAAAAATAGAAAAAATGTCTTTTGAATTGAATGGTGGGACCATTTTTGTATATATTAAAAATAAGACAAAATGACTTTTAATGTGAAAGGGGGACCATTTTTATATATAGGGGATACCTTTTTTGGAGGCAAATGTTCCCCCCCATGGACCTAGACGGTAAGGGAGGGAAGAGGGAGGAGGGGAGAGGGCGATAATGCCCCTCAAAAGGGAGTATGTGCTGGGCCCGTCATTTTTTCCGTCCAAAAAGAAAACTGATTTCTTCTTGAGGATGACATTGAAAAAAAATAATTAAAAAATCCAAAATATTTTTATTCCAAAATAGAAAGGTAAAGAACCAAAATAAATTTTTAATCAAAGTCAAAAAGATATAAAAGAAATTTTTCTAAAATTTTATCATTCTCGAAGACTTTTGGTCTCGTTCTGCCAGCGAAGGATGTATTGCCAGCTAGGGTGATAAATAGAAATGTGAAGCATGATCCTTTATAGGAGGGGGTCTCTTGAACAGAGTACAAAACTTACGATGTGGGACAAAAAGATTTTTTCAAAATGAAACACATGCAAAACCCTTTTTCCCTCTTCTCCTGCAGTCCCACATCGCCTACTCAAAGAAAAGACAAACCCCTCTCAACTCCTCAACGCTTCGTTAAAGTTGAGCAGCCAAGTTCTCGAGCTCAAGTGAGCCGAGTTCGAGCTGAATGAAAAGCTCGAGCCGAAGGTTCTCAGCTCGTGACGATTTTTATATAATAAAAAAAGGATAAAATGAATTTTAATTTGAAAGGGAGACCATTTTTATATATATAGGGGATACCATTTTTAGAGGCAAATGTTCCCCCAATGGATGGGGGGTCGAGCAATTTTATATATAGGAGGGGACCATTTTTATATAATAAAAAAAAGACAAAATGACTTTTGATTTGAAAGGGGGACCATTTTTATATATGTAGGGGATACCATTTTTGGAGACAAATGTTCCCCCCAATGGATCAAGATGATTCAATAAATCACAAAAGTTTCACACAAAATTTACAAATGCGGAAAAAATTGAAAAAAAAAAAGAAAGACAAAATGACTTTTAATTAAATGGGGGGACCATTTTTATATATAGGGGACCATTTTTATATAAAAAAATAAGACAAAATGACTTTTAAATTGAATGGGGGGACCATTTTTATATTTAGGGGGGGACCATTTTTATATATAAAAAAAATAAGACAAAATGACTTTTAATGTGAAAGGGGGACCATTTTTATATATAGAGGATACCATTTTTGGAGGCAAATGTTCCCCCCAATGGACCTAGACGGTAAGGGAGGGAAGAGGGAGGAGGGGAGATGATCTAGACGGTAAGGGAGGGAAGAGGGAGGAGGGGAGAGGGCGATAATGCCCCTCAAAAGGGAGTATGTGCTGGGCCCGTCATTTTTTCCGTCCAAAAAGAAAACTGATTTCTCCTTAAGGATGACATTGAAAAAAAATGACTAAAAAATCAAACTATTTTTATTCCAAAATATAGAAAGATAAAGAACCAAAATAAATTTTTGATCAAAGTCAAAAAGATATAAAAGAAATTTTTCTAAAATTATATCTTATATCATTCTTGAAAACTTTTGGTCTCGTTTTGCCAGCGAAGGATGTATTGCCAGCTGGGGTGATAAATAGAAATGTGAAGCATAATCCTTTATAGGAGGGGGTCTCTTGAACAGAGTACAAAACTTACGATGTGGGACAAAAAGATTTTTTCAAAATGAAACACATGCAAAACCCTTTTTCCCTTTTCTCCTGTAATCCCACATCGCCTACTCAAAGAAAAGACAAACCCCTCTCAACTCCTCAACGCTTCGTTAAAGTTGAGCAGCCAAGTTCTCGAGCTCAAGTGAGCCGAGTTCGAGTTGAATGAAATATTTTCGAGCTGAGCTCAAGCCAAAGGTTCTCAGCTCGTGACGAGCTTGAGGTGAGCTTGAGCCAATTTAATTTTTTTTGAGATCAGTGAGCTCCTGTATATTACTACATATTGTCGAAGACTTTTATAAAACGCTTGTGGGTATATTACTACAACAAGATTTTTTTTCCTAGGACTTATTTTCTTTGCTAATGATTCTAACCAGAATAATTTTTTTTTAAAGTTATCACTTAAGAAATACTGATAAGAAGTTTTTGTAGGAGGTCTTTTACATTAATGGCCTGTTTGGATGGAGTATTGTGAAGGGAATATCACAATCCCCCATTTTAGTCCCTGGGCCCCAGCCGAAGACCTCCTTTGGGAACTCAAAATGGAGGGGGGATTCTCTTTACCCCTTCTTCCACAACACCTGCTAATACCGGTTGAGGGGGTCTTAGCAATGGGTAGGGTTCGACCTGTTGTTATGGAATCCCCTGTAATCTCCCTCCATTTTGGACGATTGTACCCCTCGCAATCCCCCTTCCCAACCTACAGATACTCATTTCCTGAGCAAAAGCAAAAAAAATTAAGTGTTCCAAATTTCAATCCGTTTGAACCGGTGGAAAGATTTTAGTTTTCTGATAATTTTATCCTAAATAGTCGTACTTAAATTTTGACTTTGAAACTCTCGTTGATTAGATCTAAAAAAGTCGTACAACCAAATACGTATCTCTAAGGATGGGGGGATATATAGGGGGGACCATTTTTATATGTAAAAAAAATAAGGAAAAATGTCTTTTAATTTGAAAGGGGGACCATTTTTATATATAGGGGATACCATTTTTGGAGGCAAATGTTCTCCCCAGTGGACCTAGACGAATTAATAAGTCACAAAAGTTTCATGCAAAATTAATAAATGCGAATTTTTTTGAATAAAAATAAAAAAATGATACGAAATAACTTTTAATTTGAATGGGGGACCATTTTTATAAACAGATGGACCATTTTTATATACGGGCGACCGTTTTGTATTCAAAAAAAGTCAAAATGACTTAATTTGAAGGGGGACCATTTTTATCTATTCTAATATATAAAGGGAGAGCATCACTTTGGTGTCTCTCCCTGTCATGCTTTTCCATTTCTAAAACTACCCTCCTAAATGCCAATTGGCACACTGTTACTTTCTTTGTGTACTTCTTTTGCTTTATCCAAACTGCTATGGGAAATGATTTTGCCACACCATTTTTTGATAATGTCACACTCTGCAAGTGTATTTTTGCACCAAAAAATACACTTGCAGGGTGTGGCATTATCAAAAAATGGTGTGGCAAAATCACTACCCACTGCTATAAGGTGTTTTGTCTCTTATACTGTAGATGTTTCCTTTTCCACTGGTACGGGAAAGAAAGGGTTAGGGTGGTTTTGTGGATTGGCTTTTGTTACTTTTTTTTTTAAAACTGATAGGTTTCATTAATTTTTTTTTTAAAACTGATGGGTTTTCTTTAAAAAGAAAAAACCTACATCTACCTATGCAGAATAATTCCTTATTTATTCCGTTGAAGTGGTGGTTCTCCATTTTTTGATGCCATGTCATGTATCCTTTCTCCTATTATTGTTTTGTCTGCCTTCTTATATTTTCAATTGATTTGGGTACGAGTAACTAGAGAGCGTAGAGAGTAGGCGGAGGAGAGAGAATCGAGGGGCTGCAATGGTGAGATTGGTGTGTGCATGTGTCGAGATGAGAGAAAAATGGATTGTGAGTGAGCTGTTGGATTATGGCATTGGCAGTGGGCTTCGGTAGAGATTTTGGGTTTATCAATAAGGGTAGTAATAGGTGATTTTGGATATTGGTGTGTGCATGTATCCAAAGGCCGAGGCACACGCGATATGTGTGCAATTAAGATTTTCACAACATTTTTGTAAAATGCTTCCCATTTATTATTTTATCAAATTTTCACAAATGTTTGTGAATTTCATTGCTGCCAGTACCCATAGATGTTTTTTCTTTTTCCCCTACAAGAGATTTATTGGGTACCTTTTTTTCTGTTAAAAGATTCTATCATCAATTAATGTAGCCTGATTGTACGTGGATGAAAGCATTATAGGTGCAAACTGATTGTATTGTTCGCTCTTTCTCTCTGCATACGGTCCGTAATAAGCTACTCCCTCCGTCCCAATTTGTTTGTCCAATCGTCGAAATTCGTGCATTTCAAAAATATACTTATATCTTACATTTTATAATGTTTTTTATGATTTTGAAGATTTTGTATAATAAAACTAATTGAGATCTATCAAACAAGATCCACATTACATAATAAAAACATTACGAATTGAAAATTATAGACATTTCTTTGAGAGGTCAAATGCTCTCAAAAAGTCAAAAAATGGACAAACAAACCGGGGTGGAGCGAGTAATAAGTTTTATTAGTCACTCGTGCATACTATTTATAGTTTTTCCCAAATCGTTGGTAATACATTCATTTCAAGCGAATTGGGTTCCGTTGAAATGGTGGTTTGGCGATGAGTTTCATTAAAACATTGCTAATAGTGCTTTATGGGCAATTTTGAATGCATAGAAAAGTTAGAGCCAGTTTGTAGCTTCGTGTTTATTAGAAAAGACTAGAGGCCGGGGCGGATTATCGGATTTTCACAAGATTTGTGAAAATTTGATCAAACAAAAAGTGGAAAGCATTTTACGAAAACGTTGTGAAAATCCGACTTGATGCGTGTGCCCCGGCCTCTAGTATGTATGAAAAGAAAGAAGACAAAATGACTTTTAATTTGAAAGGGGATCATTTTTATATATAGGGGATACCATTTTTGGAGACAAATGTTCCTCCCAATGGACCTAGACGGTAAAGGAGGGAAGAGGGAGGAGGGGAGATGACCTAGACGGTAAGGGAGGGAAGAGGGAGGAGGGGAGAGGGCGATAATGCCCCCTCAAAGGGAGTATGTGCTGGGCCCGTCATTTTTTCCGTGCAAAAGGAAAACTGATTTGTTCAAAAAGAAAACCGATTTCTTCCTAAGGATGACATTGAAAAAAATTAATTAAAAAATCAAAATATTTTTATTCCAAAATAGAAAGATAAAGAACCAAAATAAATTTTTGATCAAAGTCAAAAAGATATAAAAGAAATTTTTCTAAAATTATATCATTCACGAAGACTTTTGGTCTCGTTTTGCCAGCGAAGGATGTATTGCCAGCTGGGGTGATAAATACAAATGTGAAGCACGATCCTTTATAGGAGGGGGTCTCTTGAACAGAGTACAAAACTTACGATGTGGGACAAAAAGATTTTTTCAAAATGAAACACATGCAAAACCCTTTTTCCCTCTTCTCCTGCAGTCCCACATCGCCTATTCAAAGAAAAGACAAACCCCTCTCAACTCCTCAACGCTTCGTTAAAGTTGAGCAGCCAAGTTCTCGAGCTCAAGTGAGCCGAGTTCGAGCTGAATGAAATATTTTCGAGCTGAGCTCGAGCCGAAGGTTCTCAGCTCGTTACGAGCTTGAGGTGAGCTCGAGGCCCCGGCCGAAGACCACCCTTGGGAACTCAAAATGGAGGGGGGATTCTCTTTACCCCTTCTTCCACAACACCTGCTAATACCGGCTGAGGGGGTCTTACCGATGGGTAGGGTTCGACCTGTTGTTATGGAATCCCTTGTAATCCCCCTCCATTTCGGACGATTGTACACCTCGCAATCCCCCTTCCCAACCTACAGATACTCATTTCCTGAGCAAAAGCAAAAAAAATTAAGTGTTCCAAATTTCAATCCGTTTGAACCAGTGGAAAGATTTTAGTTTTCTGATCATTTTATCCTAAATAGTCATACTTACATTTTGACTTTAGGACTCTCGTTGATTAGCCCTAAAAGAGTCATACAACCAAATACGTATCTCTAAGG
Source organism: Rhododendron molle (assembly GCA_025413875.1). Classification (NCBI taxonomy): domain Eukaryota; kingdom Viridiplantae; phylum Streptophyta; class Magnoliopsida; order Ericales; family Ericaceae; genus Rhododendron; species Rhododendron molle. The sequence continues at coordinate 4,458,673 of CM046393.1, forward strand.
GCTAACTAACGAGAGTTCTAAAGCCAAAAATTAATTAGAATCCTTTAGGATAAAATGATCAGAGAAATAGTATCTTTGCACTAATTCAAACCGATTGAATATTGAAACACTTAATTTTTCAATCAACAGTTTATATATTAAAAAATATGATTAAAAAATTAAATGCTCTAATTTTCACCCCCGCAGAGGAAATAAAGACCAGCCCAGATATTTTCACCTCATATCACGCCACGTACCCCAACAATGTGGAAGAAGTAAATGACAATTGTGGACAGCCAACCAAAAGCAGTGCCCCTCCAATTGGGGGGCAAAATCGTCAAAAATTGGCACAAAATAGCAAGCGAAAATTGCCCCAATGTGCTTCTTATTATAGAGGGGAAGGAAAGGAAATGCGTCCGCATTTTCAGAGCCGTTAGGCTTGAATTGGATCGGATTCGGAAGATATGTTTGTTGATAACTTGATAACAAATATGCAACAGAGGAAAAGTTATTTCAACTAAACAAGAAAGAGAATAAAAAAAAAAAAAAAAAAAACTAAACAGGAACAAGCCCACCAAAACCAGAATTCGAAGTCCAAAACCCCATTTTGATGGACTCTACTTGTTGGAAGTTCTTGTCTGCTTAATGGATTCTCCTACTCCAACCCTTCGAAACTATTTTGACTCCCACTCATGAGTACGTAATATAATGTAGTAGTCGTGAGCACTATCCTGTGATACCTTACCACTGTTATAAACCACATATTTCTCAAGGTCCATATACGTTTAGACCGGCCCACAATTTTTTTTTTTTTTTTTTTTTGTGTGTGAAAATAGATGTTAAGGCATTACGTAATGGTGCCCGAAGACCAACGAATACATTTTTCCTTTCTTTCAACCCCTTGCAAGTTCTAATACACTTATTGGATAGAACTACTTGACCCCAACTTAAACAATTCAATCACGAGTGCAGTTGATTATTCGTGTTATCATGGATTGGATCATACACAAGGTGGGTAGTTGTCGTTGTCTTAAACCCATTGAAGTTAGAACCAATTGCAGCCGTATACGCCCCCGTGGTTGGAATCACCAGCCAATCGTTCACCTGCAATTCCGGTAGCTGGTGACCCCTTAACACCGTGTCAATGGCGGCGCACATGGACCCAAACACAGTTGAACAATAAGTCTTTACCCCCTGACATGTGGGGTTACCATGATTCGAGGTGCATGCAAACGGGGTATACAACATTTCATAATTGGAAAGGACACAGTTTATGGACCCGTAAATGCCTTCGTTTATCCAATACTCCCTCAACGCCCCCCCCCCCACGTGCTTCCCGAAGATGTTAGGCGCTAGAGTAAAAGCGGACTCGGCGAAAAACCTGCCCGGTTTGGAAAATGACGGTTAGATCCGGTTCGTTTTTGAAGTACTCTTGGAGGGCTGATTTAACAGCGTTAGCTGCATCGTCGAAATGTGGACCTGCTGTGAAGCCGCCACCAATGTTTAGCACGTGCATTTTGGGCAAGCCGAGTTGCAAAGCAGAGTCGAAGACTGTTTTTGCCGTGGCTACAGCGGTTCGGTAAGTGCCGAAGTTGGTGGTTCCGCTTCCGATGTGGAACGAGACGCCTGAGACAGTTACTTTCGCGGATCGGCAGCTTGAAGGAGTGGCTCAACTTCCTCTGGAAGGGCGCCAAACTTTGACCCAAGCGGGTACACGGAGCCGCAGAATCTCTATGCAGAATCCAACAAGAGGCTCTATTCAGAATCCAACAAGAATCTCTATTCAGAATCCGCATCCCTATGTTCTCCTATCTACCAAGTGTACGCTTTTATTGCCTTGTTTGCCTCCTTCTCTGTGTTTATTTTTCATCTCTGTATATGAAGATCAGTGAATGGCTGAATGCAATACAACATTTTCAGTCTTCTCATCATATTGTCAATTTATGTTATCTATCTAATAAAACAGAAGAGTTGTTCTATGTGGCATTCTTTGTTCTAGGTGGCACCCACTACGCACATGCACACACGTTCACACACACCGGCACACACGTTCACTATTCACACATAAAAAATGTGATTAAAAAATTAAGTGCTCTATTTTTCAATCTGGTTGAACCGGTGCGTATATAGTGCCGTAGGTACGAGCAAGTGCTAGTAAATATAAACGATGGATTTGGCCGGCATTTAATGGCACAATTAATGCCCACGCATAAGCGGATTAAACGGGTATCGAGAGAAGCGGCCAATCTCATTGAAGGACCAAGGCTAAATCCGAGTGTGAGCCCTTTAAGAGTTGAACTGTTGATGTTAAACGTTAACCTAATATATTTTGTTTAATTTCGACTTGAAAATCATATGCTTTCTTTTTGAGATCAATGAACTCTATATTACGTATTGTAAAAGAGTTCTATTAAGCATCTGTGGACATTTTTTTATCAATATATATTTTTGTTATCACTTAAGAAATACTTCATCAGCCTCTATTGTGTACGATTCTAGTCTTTTACATAAAATTTGAAATATGGGAGTGATTAATCCTATGGAACAATCAATCCTGATCGACGTCTTTTACATTAAGGCTATCTTATCAATTGCAATTGCTTCGAAAAGTAAAGCTATTTCAACTAAACAAGAAAGAGAATAAACAACTTTCAAAAAAAAAAAAAAAACAAAAAAAAACAAAACTAAACAAGAATGAGCCCACCAAGGGCAGTTCGAAGTCAAACACCATTGGATTCAACCCTTCGAAACCATTTTGATTCTCACTCACGAGTAACTATTTAATAGTCATGGACACCGTCATGTAATCTCTTAACATTTTTATCCATCATAAATTTCTGTAGATCCATATTTTGAGTATTGGACCCACAAAAATTTTTTGTGATAAAGATATTAAAACATTATGTGGTGGTGCCCGAAAACCACCGAATACTTTTTCCTTCTTCAACCCTTTGCTAGTTCTAGTACACTTACTGGATAGACCACTGGTTGACACATGCTACTATCTCCGTCTCAAAAAAAAAAAATCATGGTTCGCCAAAATGAAAGACTTCAAGAAAATGAACTTTTGTCGAGAAAAATTCAAAATTTCTTTTGATAAATTAAAAGAGCTCATTGTTATCTAGCTAGTAACTAGTTGCAAAAAATTTGAGTCTTCTTTTTGGTTGCAAAAATGCATTATTTTGAAATTCTCATTTTGTGAACCGAATTATCTTTTTGGAAGGAGCAATAGCATGAGTTCAGATCATGACTATTTGTGTATCATGGATTGGAATACACAAGGTGGGTAGTTGTTGCGGCCTTAAACCCATTAAAGTTAGAACCAACTGCAGCCGTATATGCCCCCATGTTTGGAAACACCAGCCAATCATTCACCTGCAATTCCGGCAGCCGGTGACCCCTCAACACCGTGTCAACGGCGGTGCATGTGGGCCCAAACACAGTCGAACAATAAGTCTTCATCCCCCGGCACGTGGGGTTACCATGATTCGAGGTCCACGCAAACGGAAACGGGGCATTCAAAGTCACATTGGACAGGATACAGTTCATGGACCCGAAAACGCCGTCGTTTATCCAATACTCCCTCAACGCCCCCCTCACGCGCTTCCCGAAGATGTTAGTCGCTAGAGTGAAAGCGGACTCAGCGAAAAACATGCCCGGTTCGGAAATGACAGTTAGATCGGGTTCGTTTTTTAAGTACTCTTGGAGGGCTGATTTAACAGCGTTAGCTGCGTGGTCGAAATTCGAACCCGCCGTGAAGCCCCCACCAATGTTTAGCACGCGCATTTTGGGCAAGCCGAGCTGCGAAGCAGCGTCAAACACTGTTTTTGCCGTGGCTACAGCGCTCCGGTAAGCGCCGAAGTTGGTGCTTGCGCTTCCAACGTGGAACGAGACGCCCGAGATGGTTAGTTTTGCAGATTGGGCGGCTTGAAGGAGTGGAGCAAATTCCTGTGGAAGGGCGCCAAACTTTGACCCAAGTGGGTACCTGGAGCCGCTTTCATCCGGAGGTTTGATCCTGATGAGCAAGGAACATTCCGGGTGATACTTACGGATCTTTTCGATTTCGCCTATTGAATCAAAGGTGGTTAGTTTAACACCAACCGCGGCGGCATACTTGATGTGAGACTCAACTTTACACGCGTTAGCGAAAATTACTCGATCCGGAGAAACCCCGAGAGACAAGACGGATTCGATCTCGGCTTGGCTGGCACCAGGGATGGAGCCAGGGGGGGGCCAGTAGGGGCGGTCGCCCCTGCAAGAAGAAAAAAAAAACATTACTATTATATGTAAAAAAGAAAAAATCCTCAAAAAGTATATAGGCTTGCCCCTGTGTAGAATTTTGAAAAAAATATATAATAGTAAAATTTGAAATACGATGATACCAACATTAATTACTAAAGGCTAATGGCTAAAATATAACAAAAAATAAAACTATAGGGTTAATATTGTGAATATTCAAGTAATAACCTTCCACCTTTCATTAGATGGGTTTAGTGTTTTACAGTTTTATTTTATCTTTTGCCCTAAAATCTCAATGGCACACCAAATCCGCTCTCTCTCCCTCCCCCTCTCTCTCTCTCTCTTGGCCCAAACATTCCCAATTGTTAAGACTTCAAGGGCAATTTTGAGAAAATAGCGACGGAGGAGAAGAGATTTTGAAAACCCTAAGTAATTTGGTGAAATTTAAGTTGTAGATATGTCTTTCCTCAATTGTTGTTCTAAACTTCTACTAATTCTTTGTTTTTTGCCTAGTAAAATCATGTAAGATGAAAACTCATGTACCGAATTCTTTCAGTTGTGATGAATGAAAAAGAAGAAGATGAACAATGAAGAAAAACAAGACACATACATCAAGATCATTTCCATTAGTTAAACTGATTTGTATATTTATGAAATTTTGAGTTTTAATGTATTTGCGTGATTATGCATGTGTATTTATATTTTTTTTCTAACATGCACGGTCGTCCCTGCGTGGCGAAATTCCTAGCTCCGTCCCTGGCTGGCACAGTCGAAGCCTGAGCCGAGAGCAGCCATGGCTCCCAGGAAAGCTGGGTCGGGGTTGCATTTAACCGCATAGAAAGGACGGACGGTTGGGAGGCTGCGAGTCCATTTCTCCATGAGAGACGTTACCACACCCAAGTCCAGGACGTAAAAGGGCTCTTTGAAATTATGGTTTTCGGAGACGACGGAGCCTATGAGATCCGTCAGGCCGTCTTTCGGTAGGGCAGTCACCTTCTTCCCCTTCACCCCTGGTGCACCCATTATGATTTGGAGGCTTTTGGTGTTGGACACCATGGCTGAAATGAAAGCGGGAAGTGTTTGACGAAAACAGATGGGTTTGAAAATTGTTGTATGGTTTTGGTGGATATATATAGAGAGGAGGATACGAAGGCTTTTAAGTGTGTGTTGCTTGCTTTTTATATTATCAATATCAAGATTGCGTTAATCTGCTATGAAAGCGACAGTGATTGGTTTCGCCTGCACGAGCGGCAATGATATCGCCGCTCAAGTGCGCGAAACCGTGTCATCTGTCAGCGACAAGATCTATTTTCGTCACTGGAAAAGGCGATGAAATTGAGTTTACGTCGCCCAATGCGTACTGTAGGCGGCGAAGTCGATTGTCTTCGGCAAATGCTTGCTTTCTGCGATTTTGTTTGTTTTCCTTGCTAGCAAAGGCAACGAAATTGAATGCTCGTTGCTGAAATGGTACCTGACATTAGGCAACGAAAATGTAATTTCATCGTATAAAGTCTATATTTGGCAAAATATATATATATTGTCCTCCACTGGTTCCGTCATGTTAGCTCTTTTTTGTTGTTGTGTCTTGAAGGGATGGCGCTAGGTTTTTTTGCGTAGAAAGGGTGAATATACACAATCAAAAATATATAAATATTTTCCTCTCAGATCACTAGCTTTGTGAAGTTTAATTAGTATGACACGTGATAGTTTATTACTGTAATATGATATCACATGTCATAATTAATATATCAACAATATCTATGGATATATTCTTCAGTTTTCCAAAAAGATTCTATGAACACTAGAATAATCCATGTTAAATTTTAAATTCACTTATTTAATTTGCCTCCCCAAGCCCAAATTTTGCATCCGCCCCTTTGTTTGACTTGCAATATTTTGTTGGAGAAGTATCATCCTGACATTAGAAGTAATTTTTGTTTATAATAAAATGCACCATAAAATGCACCACATTGGCCTATATATGTTTCTGTTGTTCGCATGGTTTTTTTTTCATATTGCTCGCCGCTGTCTTCGCCAAAATATCTGCTTGCCGCTGTCTTCGCCAGAATATCTTCGCATTTGTTTGCTTCAAGGAAGATATGCTTGAAAGTTGCTCTGTTCACCTTTGTCCAGCCGTATCGCCCTGCAGTCATCATTAAGATTACTCAACGGGTGAGAATGATCTGCAGTGTGCAATAGTTGAATGTCAATGACGAATTTAGAATCAATTTCCACTTGATGGATACGCGAATCTGTGATGAGTTTAAGCCCATCTCGCAATGCCCAAATTTCTGCTGCTAGACTAGTTGTTGTCCCAATTTGTCTCTGGAAGCCTTGGATCCAATTTCTTGCAAAATCCCTAATAATTCCACCTGCTTGAGTGAAAACTCTCGTTTTTGGCACAAGGCGTGAATGGGATGAATGCGCGGGCGTGCCAAGACTTGTAGCGCCTAACTTTTGATGAAGATTCCCGTGAATCTTGACTTCTATCGTATGAGCGATTGTGTGTGATCCAAAGGTTGAAGATCACAAGGAGGTTTGGGGTTTGCCACACGGTCGTGGACTTAAAATTTCCTAGTCGTATAGGAATTGGAATGTAGAAACGTAAAAACGTAACTTTATTACACCGGGATAATAAAGTTTGTACAAGAAAAGTAAAGTTCAAACCACTTGATGAAGTGAGTTTGAATGGGGGTTGAGCACGATGTACTCGATAGGCTACTTTGCTGAAAGTAGGAAAGTGTTTGCTTCGCTGGGAAGGTTTTGGGTTTTTTAGCGTTATGCTTGATTGGTGTTGGACCCTTTTTTCGGCCTCAATTCTGCTATTTATAGACTCAGCAACATGCTGATTCAGGCCTGAATCCGGTTTTTGCACCGCACCATCAGCTGACATGTGTCCCATGTTTCCCTCCACTTTTCATGCACGTATGGTAGTGGACAGTTTCTAGAGGTTGAGAGCAGTTACATTTGATCATGGGTAATGGGCCTCTCATGGATTGACATGTGTCCCATGCCTTGAGAAAATATCTCCCTACTTCCCTTTCTTCCCTCACGTTTCCCTTTGAATTTGAAACCCAACTGCCAGGGAATAACCAACCCCCTACAAATGTGGAACCTTACTTCCCAAACCAAATCGGCAACCTCCCCTATGGGTAAAAAACCGTGGGTCATCCCCCATGGGCCGAATAAACTCATTTCTCCTTGGGCCCAATCGTGGGTTGCATTTTCTACCGTGGGCCGGCCTCTCAATCATCTTGGGTCCAAATTCCTCCAGTGGGCCGCACATTCTTTGGGTCCAAATGGGAAAAAGCCAATAGCCCAAGAATTATCCAATTAATTCAACACGTCGCTCGGCCCAAATAGTTAAGGAATTAATTACAAATTCAATCACGGCTAGCCCGATCAGTGGTGCCAAAAACGGGTATAAACATTGCCCCCCCTACGCCTTGACTCTGTGAAGATTAAGGCGTTTGGAAGAGTTCTGTTTTTGGCAGCCAAACAGGTCTTGATGCGAATAATACTTTATCAGGCCCAAACGTGGCCTAATATTTTTCCTTCTTGGAACGGCTGTAATTACTATCAGATCTTCATGTGGGGCTTCTATCCATAAAGGAAGACTCCTTTCTCCCTTGGGACTCCAAAAGCTCCCAAAAAATCCCTTTCCAATCCAAACTCTTCTTTAATGCACGTGTAGTCTTCATTAGGATAGAAACAAAAATTCAAAAGGTGGGAGACGAAAAAGGAGGCGGTACACATCCTCACCTTTTTGAACTTTACTCCCCACTCACCAACACCTGTGCCGTCCCATTTAAGGCTGACATTCTCTCTCTCTTCCTTCTCCAGAGCTAAACAAAAAAAACCTTTTGGCCACCATTGTCGACCCAGCAAGCTCTGAAACATGTCTTCATTTAGGGCCAAACAACTGGTTAAGAGCCAAACCACTTTTTCCGATGAGATCACCGCCATTATTAAATCCCAGAAGCTTTCCATCAACCCCGAGATTTTGATCGATCGTTCCCAAACTCGCTCGTCCACCGTCAAGATGGGGCTCGGGCCCGCCTTCAATGGTGATTTCCCGGAGCAGCTCTACCCATTTTACCCTCTTGCTGAAGAGGCCTTGCCGTTCAACTTCGTCACTGCCGATTGGACTGCGTACCCAAGGGACATCCCGAATCGGCTCTGGCACAGGCCTGACAAACGGTACGTCCAATGGGTCAATCGCGTGGCAGCCGTGAAGGAGGGGCTTTAGAAGGAGATAGGGATCTATGAAGCCCTCATGCTCAGCCGCCATCTCATTGACATGGACAAGGCCCTGTTCATGGCTGCGACCCAGTTTTGGTCTGTTTCTTCTAACTCTTTTCACTTTCGTATTGGGATGATGGGCAGCACGATCCAAGATGTCTCCTTTCTGACCGGCCTTCGCCCCCATGGGGTTAGGGCCGATTGCTTCGTTTCACAGAAAACCCCATCTTTCACATATCCCGAATCGGCCCAACTGGCCTACTCCATTTTCTTGAACTGCTTCGCTGGAGAGGACGGGGACGAAGTAACTGAGGAAGAACATGTGGCTCTCCTCATATATTGGTTGAACAAGTGTATTTTTTGTGTCTCTTCTAATAGGATCACCAAGGAGTTTACTGATATTGCCAAGGCCTTGGCTTCGGGCCAGAAATTGGCCCTAGCCCCATTGGTCCTCGCGCGCATCTCTACCGTGGCATGCAAGAGCTTCTAACTAACAAGTTTGTTTTTGCCCCCGGTCCCCTTTGGATCGTCACCCTTTGGCTTTGGTCGTACTTTCCCATGCTAGCCCCGAAAATCAACAAGACCCCCACACACGCATGTTATGGCCGCCACTATGTAGGTCAAGCCCTCCAATCACATGATTTCGACTCCTGTTTCACCTACTTTTATCGTGACCTCACCTCGTTGGGCAAGGGCTACATGCCATTTGAGAGGGATACCGTACCTCTATGGCTGAAAAATCCAGCCGGAGAGTCTGGGGAGAACTTTGACGAACACAAGGAGGTTTGGGCTAGCTTCCTCATCTCGAGGGATTTGCTATACGGCATGGGCGTGTCCTCGGCCAACAATAGGTGCGGAGTGGAGTATTACAATGCAGCCCAATTTGCCCGTCAATTCGGCCTAATGCAACTCATCCCAATTCCCCCCTACCTATCTTGCAATGAGGACTTCATCGATAGAGTCATTGTGCCGGAGAAAGCCCTAGAATCCATTAGGAACCAATTCGCCAAGGACGAGGCCACCTTTCAGTTAAAGCCTTATCCTGAACGCCCAGAAAAATCCCTTAGATTTGAGAAGTGGTGGACCGAGCATGTTACCAAGTACTTTGCCAAAGACCTAGGTGAGGTTTTGGCAAAAACTACCCCCGAGGCCATCATGGCTGACACCGCTTCCAGACCCAAAAAGACAGCCTCTCGTTCTGAAGGTCCTTCCCCATCCGCGAGCTTGAAGAGGAAGGGTATGTACCTGGAACAAAACTCATTTTCCTTACTTGATATTCAGATTCAGGCCTTTGTCATGTTTGCTCACATGCTCTCTATTTCAGGTATGCAAGAGGTAACCAAGCCTGAATTGGAAGAAACTCCAAGGAAGAAAAGGCTTGTGAAACTCTCAGACAAGAAGCAAACACCGGTATATTTTAATCGGTCCTTTCTTTTCCTATACATTGCTGTAACTCAGGCCTGAACGTTCACATTTTGCAGGGGAAGACAGCTGCCATCGCTGGTAGGACTCGGAGCAACACCAAAACCAGTACCAAAACCAGCTCCCCTGACCAGGTAAACCTCCCTACTCCAACATTTCTGTATCTAGGTCTGTACCTGTTTTTCATTAAGGCCTAAACAGCGATCTGTGAACTCCTGCCCAGGCCGAATCGAAGGAAACCACCCTCCGAACTGAGTCGACCCCAAAAAAGGGAACCAAGAAAGCAACACCCCAGACGACTCGTGCCAAAAAGACGCTGGAAGAAGTAGAAAAGGCGGAGCTGAAGCAAAGCCCCTCCCTCGCCACTAGTGACTCTCTCTCTACTTCATTGGAGGTATGACATCACCTTTTAGCCCTGATCCTTTTCGATTTCTTCGCTGGTTCCTTAGATAACATGCCTCTGATTCCTTAATAAATGCAGGCCACTTCAGAAGATCCTCCCATCAATCCTGAGCATGAGGCCTCATCCCATACTCCTGAGAAATCAAAGGTTTCACCATTCAGGCCTGATCCACCAACTGTCAAAAAGGATGAAGTTGTTGAAGATGCAGCCGATGAGGATATGGAGGACTTCTTCAAAACTGCTGCAAGCCTTGTCCAAGTGTCTCTCTCAGGCATCTCTGGAGATGGGTCCAGTTCAACCCAAGTGCCCCCAACTGTTGAAGAAATTGCCGAGGCTAAGGAGACATTCAAGGCTTTGATCAAGATGGATATCAGGACGGCCTTGCATCCGGGGAGAGTTTCCTCATTCAAAAAGGCTCTCGGCATCTTGGCTAGGGCTCAAGTCTTCGGTGAGGCCGCGGAAACAGCCCTGCAATACTTCCACAAAGACTTCCCAGAAATGCAGAAAACATATGATGGCGCTGCCCTTGAACTTTCCAAGGTTGAATCAAGTCTTACTGAGATTGAAGATCTTCGCCAAGAGCTGGGCAAGAGTGTAGAGGGCTACACCTCCAACAAGACTCAGATCGAAGCACTCGAAGGGCAGAAAGCTAACCTGGCCAAAGACATTCACGCCTGGGAAGAGCAGATCCAAGAGCTAAGAAAGAAGCAAGGCGACGCAGAAAAGAGTATGGAGGCCTTGGTGATCCAGCAATCAGGCCTAGAAGCCCAGCAAAAGGATCTGTTTGCTACTTCCAAGGCTGTCAAGCTCAAGCTTCTCCCTTTGGTTCCCAATCAAGCGGGCCTCCAAACCTCAAAAGAAAGGTTAGAGGCCCAACTCAATGGTCTTGCTGCTTCATGGGACAATCTCCGGTCCAGTCTTCTCAATGAACTGTAGGCCATTCTGGCCTTGTAATAAAGTAGGACTTTCTGTTTTAGCCCTGAACTCTAGTCCATAGAACTGTTTGGTGTTTGCGTGGCCTGAACTTTAGGCCTTTTGACTGTTACTGTTTTTTGGTGGCCTGATCAGATTCAGGCCTTTATGGCGGCCACAAGTTTAAGCCTAAATCTATCTTTTATGGTTTCGATGGTAGCTTCTCTTTAAAGTCCCTCATTTCCCACATCGTAGGATAATGATGCTTTAAAAACTTTCCATTGATTGTATGTTTATGCATGCCACCATTCAAGTCCATTAAAAGATAAACGTTACCTTCAAACACCTTGCAAATTTGATAGGGCCCCTCCCATGTTGGAGACCACTTTCCGTACCTTGGGGTTTGAGCGCCCAAAGGAAGAACAACTTCCCACACTAAATCACCCTCAGTAAAGCTCTTCCTTCTCACTCTTCTGTTATAGGCCTTGGCTACTTGACGCTTTTGGATCAGCATATGGTCTAAGGCGGCTATCCTCACCTCATCAAGGTCTTCCATTTCCATCAGCATGGCTTGGCTATAGTCAGCAAGACTTAGGCCCTTTTGGTATGCAATCCTGGCCGATCTAACCGCTACCTCCATAGAAAGTACGGGGTCATGGCCATATACCAACATGTAAGGCGTGACATTCGTGGCCTCTTTCTTCGAAGTCCTATAGGCCCATAATGCATCAGAAAGGAGTTCATGCCAGATCCTTGGATTGTCTTCCACCATTTTCTCAATAATTCCAACCAAGGTTTTATTGGTTGATTCGGCCTGACCATTCCCTTGAGCATAGTAGGGAGTCGAGTGAGAGAGCTGAATGTTGAATTGGCTCGTAAAGGCCCGAACCTGTTGTAGACACCCTATTTTGGACTGTCCAGATAAGTTTACTTACGGTCTTTGGTTCCCCTATGATGATTAGTGGTCGAGAACATCCAAAGTCGATGGTGTGTTTGAGCTCTGAGCGTCCCGAACCTCATTCAAACCCTTTCAAAGCCCCTATCAAACCCTTCGAGCCAGAAACAAATGGCCTCAGCAAAACCGTGATTCAGCACGCTGGTGATCGACTGACGCACGCTGGTGCAGTGCCACGTGTCAGTCATCAAGCCTGGAACCAGTTCCCAGTGGCGCACGCCAGTCCAGGGGTGGCGCACGCAAATCGTCCCCAGTCATATCACCTTTTCGGGACCACTTGCTCGAGACTTTTGTGGCCATCCTGACGTGTGCTACAGCCCCCCTGATGATTGCATCGTCCAGGACGGTCTCCCCCTTTCTCCTACACATCTCCCATCACCCTTCCCTCTCATTAAAGAGAAGGAAGCCTTCCCTTCAAACCCAACCAGCCCCAGCCAGCTGGTTACCAGCCCCCTCTCCTATATATATACTCCCTCTCTCACTCTTGCAAAAGGTTCACCAAGTCAAGGGTTAACACACATCAATAGCTCTCAAAAGCTCCCTCTCACTCTCTCTCCCTTATTTTCTTTGTTTTTCTTTCATCTATTGAAAGACAAAGCAAGGGAGATCAGTCACACAACCTACATTTCCATCTTCACCTGCCATCCATCCATCCATCCATCCATCTCAAGGCTCAAACCATCCATCAACCTCAAACCAAAGGTATACCACCTTTTGTTCTGGAATTTATTTCGACCCTGAGGGGAGTTAGTAGAGCCCAGGCTGGTAATCAATACCACACCTGATCTCAAAACTTACAAATAAGCAAGGTCGTGCTAGGATCCTTGGCGCACGCCAGTCCATTACAGTCGTGCGCCAGTCATGGCTGCATGGCAGGACTGGTGTGGGGACCACCGATCATCCATATTTTACTTTCTTTCGTTCTGATCACCTTTTAGCATGCTAAAAACCAGTTTATAGCTTTTCCCTATTTTAGAGCTGCGTAGTTAGTTGTCTGTTATAACTGCGTAGTAAGGCCCCTGGGATCTTTCTGGTCATAGTCCAGAGCCCAGATGAAGCAAAGCCAAGCACTGGTATGCCGCTTGTCAAGCGGTCTTGGCAAAAAGTATGTCGAGTGCTCGTGGCCTCCTATGGATTCGATAAATGTTAAAAACGAGTTAGTTCGCCTCTGTTTAATCACATCTTTGGGGTTTTCAGTCCATTTATCTCTGTTTGATTTGTTGTTGTATTCTGAAACTATACATAGCCTGTGATATTCAATCGCGTGGTTTGTCCTGGGTGTGCACTGGTCCATTCCAGAGCCCAGAGGGTTGAGTTCAGGAGCTGTGAGTTTGGGCGCACCGGCGCACGTCAGTCCTATGGTGGCGCACGCATGTGATCTCCTGTGTGCAGTGGCCTGGCCAGTGCAAACAGGTCATCTCCTGCGTGTATCACTCTGGGTCAGTGTGTTCTAGTTTGTCCAAAATGCTCACAGAAGCACTTGTTCTCAATCTATTATCATTATTCATATGCCATTCACCACATTTTGCCATGCAAATATAACTTGCCATTTGTGAATCCCCATTAACTGCTTCCCCGCCCTAACTGACTAATAAATGATCAAAGAGAGAAAAATGCAAATGTTTTACAAAATGCCTGAGTAGAGACCAGTCTTCGGATTGGGCGAGAGGGGTGCCATAAAACCCTTCCCCCCTCGTAATCTGGCTCCCGAACCTCAGATATCGAAGGTGACGACGGTCCAGTCTACAAACCTTTTCGAATCAAACAAACGTGAACAAAAATGTTTTTCAAAATCGGTTTCTTGGGTGTTTTCCGCAAAACCCGGGTGGCGACTCTCTCAAAACGGCATTTCGTCATGCTTTCAAACAAAAAGGGCGCAAACCTAACCCCGTATACCGAAAATGCGAGGATTTTCAGGGGCGTGTGCCCACACCTGTGCCCCAAAGAACACTGAGCCTCTATCCGCCACAAAGTGTTCCGGTATTCCAAACCTGTGGATAATTCTCTCCCTCATCACTTTGATCACATCTTGTTGATCCACAGACTTTAAAGGAATGGCCTCCGCCCATTTCGTAAAATAATCTGTGGCTACCAAGATGAACCTGTGTTGCTTTGATGACGGGGGATAAATCATCCCAATAATATCTAAAGCCCAGCCCCTAAAAGGCCAAGGCTTTACTACAGCTTGATAATCGGTTGCCGGTGTGTGCTGTACAGGGCCATGAGCTTGACAAGGCTGGCAGCCCTTTGAAAAACGTATACAATCCTCTAAGATAGTAGGCCAATAGTAACCATACCTTCTAATTAGCCATCTCATCTTGATACCGGACTGATGTGCCCCACAAATCCCTTCGTGGACTTCTGCCATCACCTTCATGGCCTCGGTGTGACATAGGCACCTCAATAGCAAGTCGTCCTCAAGGCCTTTTTTGTACAACTCATCTCCAAGGAGGACATAACTCCTCGCCCTTCTCTTGACCTTTCGGCTTGCCCCCAATTGAGGCCTCTTTAAGTAAGCAATGATGGGATCACGCCAATCCGCTTTCCCCTCCTCTTCTTCTTCTTCGGGAAGGTCTGAAGCAAATACTTCTAGGCCTAAACCTCTTCTCCTTACAGAAGGGAGTAGCCTTTTCTGGACTGTAATGATCTTACGAAAGGTTTCTGGTGACAACTTTAGGCCGGTTGAGGCCTGAGCCAGACTATTTGCTTCCGTATTCATGCCCCTTGAGACGTGCTTGACAGTTACGTTATCAAAGTCTTGGATTAATTGCATCGCCGCCATGTAATAAGGAGCTAACTCCTCACTATAGCATTTAAACGTTCCTGCCAAGTGATTGATTACGAGGTTTGAATCCCCAATAACGTTTACTTCTCTAGCCTCAAGATCCCTAAGGATTTCAAGGCCTATTACAACCGCTTCATACTCGGCTTGGTTATTTGTACAAGGGAAATCAAATTGAAATGACAATTCAGTCCTCAGGCCTTGGGGAGAGATAATAATGAACCCACAGCCTGAGACTTGTTGGGTTTTTGATCCATCAAAGAGAAGAGTCCAAGGCTTGAGTGAGATCTCGAATGCGGTCAGGCCTGAACCAGTTTCCTCGCCGATGTCAACACAAGGATGATCGGCAAGGAAATCTGCTAAGGCCTGACCTTTTACAGCCTTTTGGGGGACATTCTGAAAACTGAACTCCATTAAGGCCAGAGACCATTTGCCTATTCGGCCTCGCATGATTGGCCGAGAAAGCAAGTACTTAATTAGGTCTGTTTGACTCATAATGTAAACCACAACGGGAAGCATGTAGTGCCTCAATTTTATTGCTGCAAAGTACAAAGCAAGACATAACTTTTCAATAGGAGTATATCTCCTTTCACAAGGAGTTAACAGCCTACTTAAATAGTACACAGCTTGCTCTTTCCCTTGCTCATTATCTTGTGCTAAAAGGCATCCAATAGAGCCTTCAGCCGCTGAAATGTAGAGCTTCAGCGGCTTGTTCTTGATAGGAGGCATAAGAACTGGAGCCTTTGCTAGATAGCCTTTGATCTCATCAAAGGCCTTTTGGTGGTCTTCCTCCCAAGCAAAAACGTCTTGATCCTTTAGCTTCAAAAGTTGAGAAAAGACCTGAACCTTTCCCGCTAAATTTGAAATGAACCTCCTCAAAAAGTTGAGCGATCCCAAGAGTTTCTGCAACTCCTTCTTGGTGGTAGGAGGCTTTGCTTCCATAATTGCCTTGGCCTTATTCTTATCAATCTCAATCGCTCTGTTGTGGACCAAAAATCCTAGGAACTTGCCTGCGGAAACTCCAAAGGCACACTTTAAGGGGTTAACCTTCAGGTCAAATTGTTGCATTCTCAAGAACGACCTCTTCAAATGTTCCAAGTGTTCGTCATAGGACTGAGACTTGACCACGATATCGTCGATGTAAATCTCCATGAAACGGCCAATGAAGTCATGGAAGATGGCGTTCATTGCTCGTTGGAACGAAGCGCCAGCATTCTTTAGGCCGAAGGGCATCACGACCCACTCAAAGGTTCCCAAAGCTCCAGGGCACCTGAAAGCAGTCTTAGCCGTATCGGCCTCGTCGATGAAGATCTGATTGTAACCCGAATGGCCGTCCATAAAGGATAAGACTTCATGACCGGAGGCCCCATCTACCAACAAGTCTGCCACTGGCATCGGATACTCATCCTTTGGAGACGCCAAGAGTTTCTGAAATCCACGCACACCCTAATCTTGCCATTCTTTTTAAGGACTGGCACCACATTAGAAAGCCAAGTAACGTACCTAGCCGTGCGTATAAACCCAGCGTTGAAGAGGCGTTCGATCTCGTCCTTCACTTGCAGGTAGACCTCATTAGACATCCTCCTTGGCGATTGCTTGAAAGGCCTGAATCCCGGCTGGATTGGTAGCTTGTGTTCCACCAAGTCCCTGGACAGGCCTGGTAGTTCGTCATAATTCCAGGCAAA
Source organism: Rhododendron molle (assembly GCA_025413875.1). NCBI lineage: Eukaryota > Viridiplantae > Streptophyta > Magnoliopsida > Ericales > Ericaceae > Rhododendron > Rhododendron molle. The sequence goes on from CM046393.1 coordinate 4,475,292, forward strand.
ACAGGACTTGAATTCTGTTAAGAGCTTAATGAATTTTTCTTTCACATCTTCTGGCAGAAGCTGACTGATATATACAGGCCTAGGGTTTTCTGCATCTCCCAGGTTTACTTCTTCCAGAGGGTCTTGAACATCGGCCTTTAAGTCATCCAATTTGGCCGGAGCTGCTTCAAGATCTTCCAAACGGATCTCATCCAAGTCTTCCACCAGATCTGAATCTTCGTCGATTACTTCGGCTGCATGAGCCGAATAATCTTCTTCTTGTTCTTGTTCTTCCCAAAGCCTTTTCTCAACCAAATAGGCCTCAAACCTTGTTAACATGGCCCGCAAGGCCACGTCTTTCTCTTTTTCTGAGGGCCTTATTGACATTGAGACAACCGTTTGGTTGAAGCAGTGATCGGCCTACTTGACTCCGTGATCATTGAGCCGATTAACTCTTGGTACAACGCCTTGACCTCCTCCACTGACTTGTGAGCAGAAACAGGTACAATCTTGTGACGGCCAAACTTGTCTAGGCCTGCCACCTTCATTGGGCCGACGTCCTCATCGTATAATCTTGCCTCGGCATGATTGGTTGAGGCGAGAAAAGGTCTACGATCTGCCCAAATCACCTCAATATCCTCCTGATTCCAAAAAACCAAACACTGGTGCAAGGTTGATGGTCACGGCTAAGCAGGCGTGAATCCAATCCCTGCCCAGCAAAATGTTGAAAGAAGACCGTGAGTTCACCACAAAGAAAGGTGTAGTGAGTGTCTTCGAGCCAACCGTCAAATTCATGATCAAAATCCCTTGACAATTCGTTTCATGCCCCGTGAAGTCAGTCAATGTAGCCGTTGTTGAAACCAGGTCTTGATCTGTCTTACCCAGCTTGAGCATGGTGGATCTTGGCATGAGGTTGGCTGCCGAACCATTATCGACAAGGAGTCGATTGATTGGCATTCCATCCACACATCCCGAGATATACAAGGGCTTGATATGCTTCGTCATCTTGGGAGTAGGCTTCTCGAATATCACGCTTGCTGCTTGGCCTTCCGCGTTATCTTCATCCTTCAATATTACCACCGAAGGTCCTCCTCCATTCAGGTTTGAATTGAGGGACTCCTTCAGTATTTCCGCGGTTTGACCCATTTCTATCACATCACCTTCCATAGCAGTAAGCTCGTTGTCTTTCATTTCTAACTCAGATGGAAGAAAAACGACCATGTTGCATGGCATCTTTGAAGTCTGTCCAGGCCTGAATTCTCTGGCCTGCGGATTCAACCCTGGCTTGCCCCCCGAGGCCTGCTTCTTTGGCTTGGGAGCTTCCTTCTTCAATAGAGTGACCTGCCTTGGAGAAGGCTGAATTCTAGCCTCCTCCAGGGTTTTTTCCAGTAAAGCCTTCTTCCCCAACAGACCTTGTGAAGATGAACCAGCGACCAATTCCCCGTACGTCCTCTCCAAGGGCTTGTGCTCTTTCCTAGGCTTGACTGCTTCGACCTTCAACTCTTCCGTAGGTATCTCCATCATCTCAGCTCCTAATAAGTCATCTTCCTCCATCACATCTCCGAGTAAATCCGCTTCCTCTTGAGCCCTTCTTTCCGCCTGCCTAAACCGTTGGCGGCGTCTTTTTTGGGAACGGGACAAAGGAGGTTGAGGAGCAGGAAACTTAGGGTGTTCAATCCTCTGCCACTCATTTGAAGGAATGACAGGAGGTTTAACAGTCCTAGGCTTTCCTCTAGCTGGGGCTGAAATTCTGAGATTGTTGAGCTCATCCTCTATCTCTACCAGACCTGGCTCTATCCTGTTAAAGACTGATTCACGCCTGATCTGAGGTTGCTTCTGTTTAGGCCTGAGTATCTCCTCAGGAATGACTTCAGCTCTGCCCACCACTATGCTCTTCAATACAGGTCTGGGTGGAATTGCATGATGCCCACACTCAGAACAAACCAGTGAACAGCTCGGCCTCTCCGGCTTTCTGACTCCTTCAGGCCTTGACCACCAAGACTTCCTCCTAGCAAACCTCTTCACCCTTTCAGACTTGAAATCCTCCTCGTAATACGGCTCCCCATAACCGTCTGATTTAGGTCTGGACGCTGCTCTCGAAGGTGCTCCCAGGCTCACTTTAGGCTTAGGCGTAGTTCTGGGCATGGGCCTTGAATTCACCGAGACCATGTTTGCACCTAGGCCTGAAGGGAATGGATTGCCATCCACACCCATGGCCTGCTTATCCTTCTCGGGAAACTTGAACTCTCCCCGATCAATCTTGTCTTGGATATCATTCCTGAATACGAAACAATTGTTGGTTGAATGGCTCTAAGAATTATGATACTTACAGTATTCTTTGCCTTTTAGCTCCTCCTTGGCTGGGATCTTATGGCCAAAGGGCAATTTCAGCAACTTGTCCGCCAAGAGCTGATCGAAGATAGCCTCCGCCTTGCTGATATCAAAAGTATAGGCCCTGGTAGGCCTACTTGGTGCATCTTGGACCGGTTGCTTTGTCGGCTCCATCTTGATAAAAGCCTTACACGCATAAGGCTTCTTATTGATGATCTCAGCCACATCAACATCCACACCCTCTTCCGTTTCAATGGTCGCAACATCGTAATTAGGATCTTGATAGTAGGTCCCCTTGGAGGCTGCCTTTCTGTCCTTCTCTTCCTCCAAAAGCTTCTCATAACGTGAGGCCTTTGCGGACAGCTCAAACAAGTCCCGAAATTCCGTATCGTGGTACTTCTTTTTGAACTCAAAGTCCAGGCCGTTCAGTGCTAAACGCACATACTCGGCCTCGGGCAAAGGAATCTTTCACTTGAAGCGCGCTGTCTTGAACCGAGAAAGGTAGGACTCCACGCCTTCTTGTGGAAGTTGACGATAGCGTGACAAGTCCGCCATCGTTATCTCTAGCTCAACCCTATAAAACTGTTGGTGGAACATCTCCTCAAGTTGCGCCCAGGTCTGGATAGAATTGGGTGGCAAGTTGATGTACCAAGAGAAGGCCGTTGCTGTCAACGAATTCGGAAAAAGCCTTAACTTGAGCTTGTCATTCGTCCCAGCCTCCCCACACTGCACTTGAAATCGAGCAATGTGTTCCACCGTCGACTGCATGTTCTCCCCTGTGAAGGTCTGAAACTCGGGCACTCGATACCCCTTAGGAAATTGCTCACTATCAACCTCTTCCGTATGGGGCTTCCTGTACATGGGTCTCCCCACAGGCCTGAATCCAGGCCCTAACTGCTCCTGAAGCAACTCCAGGACTTGATCTCTTCCAATCACGGCTGGCATAGGAGGCGGCCGTGGGCCTGCCTCTTGAGCTTGCAGATTCACGCCTGGGCTTGCCCCCCGAGTGTCTGGGGCTGAATGAGCGTGAGAATTGCCCTTGTCTTTACCAGCACCTTGTCCTCCGTGAGGAGGCCTTTTGTCGGTCTTCTCAGGCCTGCTTGGGTTCTCCACTAAAACGGCCCTTTGTTCCTTGTTCATTGGAGGCGTCGGTCCTCCTCCAATAACCACGCCTTTGCTTCGTTCTCCTGCCGATGCAGGACTATTTGACGAAGAAGCTTGATAAAAAGCGGGTGGTGGCGGTGGTATTGAGTCCTTCAACCCTGTCTGTTCATGGCCGTTGCCATAAAATCCGAACTGAGGCATGACCGGCTGTTGAGGGACTGGCGGCAGCCTTTCAGTCAACGTAGCAATCAAGTTGTTGATTGATTGATTCAAAGGCTCCATGGATTGAGAAATCGTCTGCACGCTGTGTGAGATCTCTTGTCCTGCAAAAAACATATAATTCTTGACGCTATCCGTGGCGTCTTGAAGATCTTGGGCGCTGACTTGAGGAGCGGCCTCCTCGCGCAGTGGTACATCAACGGCGACTCCTTCAGGGCTGCCTGGAGGATCGGGCAGTGATGGATTAGGCTGGGGCGGATCCGGTTGCGGCTGTCCAGCTTTTGGTTTTGGCGGCATGATTGAACCTTTGATCGACTAGGGTCCCACCGGGCGTGCCAATGAAAACTCTCGTTTTTAGCACAAGGCGTGAATGGGATGAATGCGCGGGCGTGCCAAGACTTGTAGCGCCTAACTTTTGATGAAGATTCCCGTGAATCTTGACTTCTATCGTATGAGCGATTGTGTGTGATCCAAAGGTTGAAGATCACAAGGAGGTTCGGGGTTTGCCACACGGTCGTGGACTTAAAATTTCCTAGTCGTATAGGAATTGGAATGTAGAAACGTAAAAACGTAACTTTATTACACCGGGATAATAAAGTTTGTACAAGAAAAGTAAAGTTCAAACCACTTGATGAAGTGAGTTTGAATGGGGGTTGAGCACGATGTACTCGATAGGCTACTTTGCTGAAAGTAGGAAAGTGTTTGCTTCGCTGGGAAGGCTTTGGGTTTTTTAGCGTTATGCTTGATTGGTGTTGGACCCTTTTTTCGGCCTCAATTCTGCTATTTATAGACTCAGCAACATGCTGATTCAGGCCTGAATCCGGTTTCTGCACTGCACCATCAGCTGACATGTGTCCCATGTTTCCCTCCACTTTTCATGCACGTATGGTAGTGGGCAGTTTCTAGAGGTTGAGAGCAGTTACATTTGATCATGGGTAATGGGCCTCTCATGGATTGACATGTGTCCCATGCCTTGAGAAAATATCTCCCTACTTCCCTTTCTTCCCTCACGTTTTCCAGCACATGGCCAATTGACCAAGTCAATTGGCCCTTTGAATTTGAAACCCAACTGCCAGGGAATAACCAACCCCCTACAAATGTGGAACCTTACTTCCCAAACCAAATCGGCAACCTCCCCTATGGGTAAAAAACCGTGGGTCATCCCCCATGGGCCGAATAAACTCATTTCTCCTTGGGCCCAATCGTGGGTTGCATTTTCTACCGTGGGCCGGCCTCTCAATCATCTTGGGTCCAAATTCCTCCAGTGGGCCGCACATTCTTTGGGTCCAAATGGGAAAAAGCCAATAGCCCAAGAATTATCCAATTAATTCAACACGTCGCTCGGCCCAAATAGTTAAGGAATTAATTACAAATTCAATCACGGCTAGCCCGATCAGTGGTGCCAAAAACGGGTATAAACATTGAGCTATATATCGAACCTTGAACACCACCGATCCACGTTAAGTTTGAAGAAACGTGGTGGCCAGTGGCGGTTTCCAGCTTACTGCTGTGGTTATTCTCGATCTCCTAGGAGTTTGATGCTCGCAAAGAAGTTGCAACTCTAGGCTGTTAGCTATGATACCCATAACGGATCGTAGAGAGTCTTGGACTCTAGATTGACATGGATTGTAACCGGGTTGAAATGATTTTATGTTTCGAGATAACCACAAGGTCCAACAATTGATCGGAAAGATAATTTCCCATTTAATACCCGAGGCATGAAAGGTTTTTGAAGTGCAGTTCTCCCTCACACAATCCCAATCCTGCCGGGAGAGGTTTTGAGAAGGACATCAGAATGAGAAGGGGTATCATATGACCATAGATAAGTAGTGTATCGAATATAAAATGAAATTTCAAATTTGCACATTTGCTATGTCCCAAGACGCCCATCTTCTATCAACCCAATATGTTCAATTAATCATCCTGTTTTGATCTCAAGCCATACGTGGTAGGCCTGGAACAAATTTAATCAGCGTCCGATCTAGATACAACCCGATAAATCTGACCATGAGATATCCAAACTAGATAATCAAAATAACACGTACCCCATGCCCGATCGATTGATGAGATTGTAATCGGTTCGGACAGCTTGATATTCGATCCTATCCACCTATCAGAGGGCCTTCTGAAGAGATCGAGGGAAGATGGAACAAGCAATGATGGTTCTTGATTGCACGGTTCGTTTGCAAATCAGTCCAACAAGGCTACTTTCACTGATGTACATGGTAAGTTTCATAAGCCACGGTTTCTATGTGTTGGCAAATTTCACAACACAACACACATTCAATTGTATTTCCATTTTCACACATATTAGGCAAAGAAAATTTTGAAGCATGAAAGAGGAATCTACTTTGCTACTCCGGTAATAATTGAACTTCAAAGTCACTTGGATCTGATTTCTTGGACCGGGCATCCATTGTGTTCGATTCAAATTCGGATTGACTATACACTCTTAACTTCCCTTGTCCTTTTGATTCACCTACTCCGCTAGCTCTGTTGAGAATGGTAAAATCAACTCCAAATAATTGTGTCACATGTAAAATATTGTGTTTCCATATGTGCTATAGAGCATAATCATATCTTGTGATTGAATGATATGATAGGCATAGACGTAGGGATATGATCAATATTCTCTTATATATATTCATCATCAGAGATAGTGAAAAATAACAAAGTCATTTTACACCTATATTCATTTCTTTTCAAGCTCCCTAGCTCTCTTTTCTCTGCGTTTAGATCGCAGTGAGCAGGTGCAATCTCGACCGTCCAAAATAATTTTTAATGGTTTAAATTTAGTAAAAACCTCTTAACCCAGTGAACCCACCAGTAAAAATCTAGTCAATTTGCCGAGATGGGCAGCCGGGATTCAATTACTCCCACTCTAGCAATCCGGCCGGGCTACCAAAAGGCTTGAATACCGTATATATCTTGCTTGATACGGATATTACAGCTTGAGATAAATGCTTCTTATCATGGGGGAGAAACAATAAACACAGGAGCTTGCGGTCAAGGCCAGTGCAGTTAAAAGGCCGGCCATATATATTTACAATACCGAAACATCCAACAAATAATGATCAAAACAGGAATCACGCGCCATCGATCGAGTCAAATTTGGATTGGGAACAAAAGAGAAAAGGCTTCGGATCCTCAATCAAAGCGGAGTTGACAAAACTTTTGGCCCGTGATTTTTGTAAACTCAGAAGAAGAAAAAAAACAACGAAAAAGAGAAATATATCAGAGACCTGCAAAGAGAAATGAGGTGCTTAATTGTTTTCGCTCTCCACATGAATATCTGAGACCTGCAAGGATTTTGCCATTAGGCAGGCTTTCCTATTAAGGGCAAGGGCTTCACAGGACATCACTGATGGTCCTGAGATTTTAACCCTTCTAGCATCCACTATTTTGATCGTTATTTTGAGGTGGTCTAGCAATAGTTATCGTGGGGTGCTATGCAAAATTTTAAATAATTTTGCTTTGAATTTTGGGTGTGTATTTTGGGGTGTTGAGTAGACTGGGTCTCATCTCAATAGAATGATGTTTGATAGGTAAAATCTGTTGGATTTTTATTTTTTGTGTATTACCTGTTTGATGAAATGCCTCATTGAGCTCCCATAAGTGTTTAATATATTTGACAGCACTACCAATGAGATCGTTTCCAAAGTTCGGAAAGTCGTAGAAGTCGACTGTGAAACAAAGCTACGTTAATTTATCGATATGAATCAACTTTTTGATTTACTTGTTACCCAAATTGTTTATTTCAATTATCAAATTGGAAAAGTGAATCGCACATATTTCTAATTTTTGACCCCACAAATAAAGAATCCTGGTTCCGCCCCTGATGCAGGGCGCCGAATGACTACAGAAATAATCGTGCAATAAAAAAACCACAAACGATAGAAGTTAGAGAGACGCTCTCCAGACTTTTTTTAATTCAATACATAATTAACAACTTTCTTGCTCAGAAGGCTTACAACTTATTAAATAGTAGAGAAAATCATAACCCTAATTGGTTCGCCTCAAACCGGAAACCGAATCAATTAATGACGAAAATTACCAGAAACGGAAAAATTCAGAATAATAGCAAACTAAAAAATACAGGAAATTCTAAGATTTCTTCCAAAAGAACGGTTTAATTCGGATTCTCCTTACCCAAGTTATAAGCAAGTCAAATTTTTTCTTAAACGGCAAATTTGGGCTTTCGGGATCCTAAATGGCTAAAAACCACAGGGCACATGGCTTTTACCGTTGCCGTTTCAGATCGAACTCATATGGGCCCGTCGCTTAACTCCACAGTCGCGTATTTACGGTTTTGCCACCCTAGGCTTAAAATGCCTAAGATACTCCTCTCCTATGGCATCAGCATCAGCCCCCGAGTAGGCGAGGTGAGTCGTAATTGCCGCCGTGTTAAATCCATTAAAGTTAGACCCAGCCGCCGCCGTATACGCCCCCATGTTTGGGAACACCAGCCAATCACTTACCTGCAATTCCGGTAACTGGTGACCAGTCAACACCGTGTCGAGGGCGTCGCACGTCGGCCCAAACACTGTCGAACAGTAAGTCCTCATCCCCCGGCAGGCGGGGTTCCCACCATACAATATGCACGCAAACGGCGCATTCACGGTCGCATGATTGGTCAGGATACAGTTCATGGACCCGTAAATGCCGTCGTTTATCCAGTACTCCCTCAGCTCCCCCCTCATGCGCTTCCCGATGATGTTAGTCGCTAGAGTGAAAGCCGACTCGGCGAAAAACCTCCCCGGTTCGGAAATGACGGTCAGACCCGGTTCGTTTATGAAGTACTGTCGGAGGGCTGATTTAACGACCTTTGAAGCGTCGTCGAAATGTGGGCCCGCCGTGAAGCCGCCACCAATATTTAGCACGTGCATTTTGGGCAAGCCGAGCCGTGAAGCCGCTTCGAAGATGGTTTTTGCAGCCGCTATGGCAGCCCGGTAAGCGCCGAAGTTGGTCGTTGCGCTTCCGACGTGGAACGAGACGCCAGAGACGGTTAGCTTTGCACATCGGGCAGCTTGAAGGAGTGGCGCCACTTCCTCCGGGAGCGCGCCATACTTTGATCCAAGAGTGCTTTTCGAGCCGCTTTCATCCGGGGCTTTGATCCGGATGAGCAACTCACATTTCGGGTGATACTTACGGATCTTTTCGATTTCGTCTTTGGAATCAAAGGTAGTTAGGTTAACACCAACAGCAGCAGCGTACTTTATGTGAGACTCGGCTTTACACGGGTTAGCGGAAACGACCCGATCCGGAGAAACCCCGAGAGACAAAATGGCTTCGATCTCGGCCAGGCTAGCGCAGTCAAATCCTGAGCCGAGTGCAGCCATGGCTCCGAGGAAAGCCGGATCAGGGTTGCATTTAACGGCGTAGAAAGGGCGGACGGTTGGGAGGCTGCGAGTCCATTTCTCCATGAGAGACGTTACCACACCCAAGTCCAGGACGTAAAAGGGTTCTTTGAAATTTTGGTTTTCGGAGACGACGGAGTGTATGAGATCCGTTAGGCCGTCTTGTGGTAGGGCAGTCACCTTCTTCCCCTTCACCCCTGGTGCACCCATTATGATTTGGAGGCTTTTATTTGTGTCGGACACCATGGCTGAAGAGAAAAAATGGTTTAAGTGTTTTACAAAGCAGATGTACTTGGAAATTGTTGCATGGCTTTGGTGGATATACATAGGGGATTGGAGTTTAATATAATGCACAACTGTAGCTACAGCTTGTAGTTGTAGTACGGCCGATCCTGCCGTCCTTTTTGATATGGACGGTTCAGATTTAATCCACCCTTTTATTGTTCTGAACCGTTCATTGCTCGGATTAAAATCCGAGCCGTCCATTACCGAATTAGACGGCAGGATATATAGGGAATATACGAATGCCTACCCAAATCCAACTGCTGTATAAGTAAGGAAAAAGTGAGGAATAATTTTCACACTCCCATCTTTTCTGTCTTTATCCCAATGAATTTACAATATTGCACTTGGATGTGCGAAAAAATGTATTGAAAAAAAAAAGACAAAATAGTAAATTCATGTTCATAAAGTCAAAAAAGAGAGTGTGGATTATGTAAAAAGAAGTGTGAAAATCACCTCCCATCTATTAGCTAGCTTTTTTTAGATAATTACAAATGTCTTGCAACCAATAGAGTGTTATATGGAGACTCAATTTTATGCTAAGCAAGTCCTCGTCCCTGTCTATGCCTTTCCCATTTCAAGAGTTTTCCAAATTTTGTAGGGAAGTTATCAAAGAGAGGGAGCAGATGCTGCGCACACTGCATTTTCAGAAACTAGTCTATATGCTGCTATAATAGGAGTAAATTTTATTTTGAAGTGTAGTTTAAAAAAGAAGAAGAAGAAAGGAGCATTTAATAGGAGTAAATTATGCAATTGGCCTGGTGGTCTCCCTCCCGAGGTTTTAAGTTCAAAACCTGCTAAGTGCTATCAATTTCTTTATTTATTGGAGCTAGTTCATACGGAATTTCGCTCCAACTTCAATTGGGCTTCCCGCAATTGGGCGGTGAGATTGGACTCCAAAATTAGTCAAAATACTTGTAAGCTGACCCGAACACCTCCGTTATTATGGAAAAAAAATATATGCACTTGGCATGTTCACAAAATGATTGTGGTTAAGGGCAATATATAGCATATACTGCACTGGGTGTGTGCGCCATACCCTGTTGAATAAAGGATTGGTGGTTGGGCTTAAATGAGGAAGGAAAGGATGGTATTTATTGGTTAGGTGCATGTAGTTATGAATCTTAAGATTGGGCTGAAGATTATAAAGTGTTAATTATGCATGCAAGGCTTTTGGAGGTTTTATGCAAAATATTACTCCTAACATGAGGTTTGTTTGGACTTTAAAACTTTAATACTATCAATTTAATTAAGGAGAATGTATTTAATTTTCTTATATTTTTCATCCAGAAGTACTTGTAAATCTTCCCGATTGATAATGTGGTTAATCTACTTAAAATTTTGAATTAGGTCTTGTTCCACTAAGATTCTTATTTTTTAAGTATTTATTTTTTGCTTTACGAGATAAGTCATTTTCTCACAATATATTACATTTCATTCAGAAAATAAGTAATTTTTTCTTAGCGAAATTGGGCCTAAATGCGGCCGGTATCTAATGCCTCCTAATCTTACTCTAGACAGTTTTTTTTGCGTAAATTACTCTAGACAGTTGTAATGCTTTTTGATTGACCGACGGATTTTAAAGGTTAGTTTGATATACTTTTGGGGTTCCTATATAGAGACAATAAAGTATTAACCAATCATATTATTAGAAAAATAGAGTAAAGATCAATATTAATTCTCTCACAAGATAAAATATTACCCAAATTCTATTATGTGGTCGGCAGGGCCGTCACCTTCTTCCCATTCACCCCTGGTGCACCCATTATGATTTGAAGGTTCTTTGGGACCGACGAGAATTTGTGGTGCTAGACTAGGCCTGTCAATGGACCGGATTCGACCCGGATTCGATCCGAAAAATCCGATCCGGATTCGGATCTGAATCCGATAACGTCGATCCGATAATCCGATAATCCGAATCCGGTAACGTTATCGGATCCGGATCGGGTCGGATTAAATCCGTTATCAATCCGAATCCGAATCCGAACTTTATTTTTTACATTTTATAAATTTTTGAAATTTTTTTAAAATACAGTAAATTTTTATTTTGAAAAAATGTTTAAGAAGTTGTATTTTTTTTTCAATTTTTCTTTTATTTTTTTGAAAATATTTTTTTGAAAAGTTGTATTTTTTTATAAAAATATTTTTTTGGCTAAAATTTTGGAGTAAAAAGTTTTTGGATCGGATTCGGATTTTCGGATCGGATCCAAATTTTTCGGATCGGATCCGGATTTCCGCTATCGGATTTGAGTCTTATCGGATTCGGATCGGATCCAAGTCTTATCGGATTCGGATCTATCGGATCCGGACCGGATCCGGCCCGTTGACAGGCCTATGCTAGACTGTCTCAGAGCACCACGTGAGTACTGTATTTCAGGAGCATTGAATATTTAGACAGAATTCAGGTAAGATGAAGGGTGCTATTAACTTCTTTAAAGTTAGTCCATACGGAGCATTTGCTCTGATTTTAATTGGGGCGCTTGCTAGTTGATGGTGAAATTGGTCTCCAAAGACAAGCCAACGTGTTCGTAAGCTGGTTCGAACATTTTATGAGAAAGAAAAGAAAGAAAGAAGGCAAGGGATGATCCAAAATGCAAAGAAGAGACTCCCATTATGCAGGTTTTCTTGGGCTGCGGAACAGAAGAGAACTCCCATTATGCAGTCCAATGGCAAAATGGCCCATCTGGAGGACGAAAACAATGGCCATTGCAATGCCTATGGGAAATGGAACAGGTCCATTGCTGGTGGGCTAAGCATAAGACATGCCTCTTCTTTTTTTGATCAAAAAGCCTAAGACCTCTGACCTCCTGCAATCCTATTTCTAATGACCCAGCTTTTTAATAGATCCATTGAGTTTTTTTTTTTGAATCACCAAAACATGCCCAAGAGGGCTAAAAAAAAAGGGAAAATCTTAACCAAAAACAGGAAAAACTTGAGCGGGCGGAGAAGAGACCCAGTTTGGAGGAAGAATCCCTCTTTTCGCACTGGTTGCCACAGCATGAGCCAGCCCATTAGCTTTCCTACTAATCCAAGAGAAATTAACCCCAAAATGTTGCAAACATGTCTAATGTCCAGAATCAGAGCCATAACATTCCATGGAGGTTCCAATTCCAATACACTCAGCTTGATGGCTAATTGCCTATCCGATTCAATGATCACTTGACTGAGCTTCAAAGACAAGGGCGGGATACGCCAGCCGAATCGCAGATAACTCACCTCGTAAAGGAGACGAAACGCTAGCAGAACCCACTGATCCATCCACCAAAGAACCCATCCAACCTCTGGATTACTTATTCCGTAGTTTGGTCAATCAAAGTGCGGTTCAAAAACCTTTGGCCAGTGTAGTACGGGAATGTTTAGGGAAAATGTCGAAAAAACCGTCACTTGTCCCAAATGTCGTTTCCCAATCTAATACAGTAAGTTTCTCCATTTCTTTTCACATAAATCACAGAAATTGATGTAATCTGCTACTTCATGGTTTGGCACTTTAGTTAGGCCAGGAAAATGTACTTATTTTTTAATTAAATGTGACATATTGTGAGAAAATAACCCGTCTTGTAAAACGAAAAATACGTACTTAAAAAATAAGAATCTTAACGGAACAGAACCTTAGTTGCATGAGAGTATCTACACAGGTTAGCAAAGCTAGTTATCGTGTTAAATTTGGCAGGCACTAGAATGGCTTGAGCAAGTCTAGAAACATAATAACATGTACAACAATTTTGATTATTGCAAAAAAAAAAAAAAAAGTTTTTTACTCAATTTTCACGCAGTGAAACATTAACATTTTGTGGACATTATTACACACATTGTGTTGGAGTATTTCGGTATTCTTGAAATGGAAGAATGGAAAAAAGTAGACACAAAAACGAATCACGATAGCAAGGCACATCCTAAGAACGGTTATCTTTTGGGCTATATTTTCACCCTTCTAGATTGAACACACCGCGGAGTCGCGAAAAGTATGCCTCGAAGATACAATGCAACCCAAGCGATAGTGTTTTAATTCAGATTGTGTATGATCTGACCAAACCAAGAACACTATGTATGTATAGAATTGATGATGACGGTATTAAAAAACAAACATAGGCACTGAACCAAATTTTCCTTACTTTTGGTGACTTTTCCAAAAGTCACAATGAATTAAGGTACTCATTGGCTTAAACATCGCCATCGACACCGAACCGGTGCAAATAGCACCGTTAATTAGGTGCCATTCACTAAAACTATTTTAATGGACCGCTTAGGAAAATCTAAAAAAATAGTTTATGCATAATCTTTATTTTGAAAATTATCCAACACAAGCTCAATTCTGCTAAGATTTTTGGATTTTTTCTTTTTTTTTTTCTTATTTAATTTTTTTCACCATCAGTTTGCGCCTAACTTTTATGGATTATTGATTCGTCTCGTCAAAGACGAATTGGAAAAGTAAAAAATTATAACTTCCACCCAAAAATATTTTTGGAAATATTCAAGATAAAAAGCTCAAGAAATTTAGAAGAAACCACTCTAAAGATTGTTCGTTGTTAAAAGACTATTTCCAAAAAGAGACTATATTGCACAGAAACATAGATACATAATTTTATTTTATTTTTTTAGAAATTCAGTTTGACCAAGAAAAAAAAAAGATACTTACATAATTTTTTCAGAATATTTGACCTCCTATTTGACAACTACTACTAAACAACTCAAGGATAGGTTGACCATGTATACCAATGCCACAACAATAACACGACGTGTTAGCTTAGATTGGAGTAGGCGAGGTGAGTCGTGATTGCCGCCGTGTTAAACCCGTTGAAGTTAGACCCAGCCGCCGCCGTATAGGCCCCCATGTTTGGAAACACCAGCCAATCATTCACCTGCAATTCCGGTAACTGGTGACCCGTCAACACTGTGTCAAGGGCGTCGCACGTGGGCCCAAACACCGTCGAACTGTAAGTCCTCATCCCCCGGCACGTGGGGTTCCCACAATTCGACGTGCACGCAAACGGCGTCGCATTGACCGAGGCATGGTCATAGAGTATGCAATTCATGGACCCGTAAACGCCGTCGTTTATCCAGTACTCCCTCAACTCCCCCCTCACGCGCTTCCCGATTATGTTGGTCGCTAGAGTGAAAGCCGACTCGGCGAAAAACCTCCCCGGTTCGGAAATGACAGTTAGGCCCGGTTCATTTTTGAAGTACTCTTGAAGGGCTGCTTTAACGGCGTTTGCAGCGTTGTCGAAATCTGGGCCCGCAGTGAAGCCGCCGCCGATGTTTAGCACGTGCATTTTCGGCAAGCCGAGCCGTGTAGCAGCGTCAAAGACTGTTTTCGCCGCGGCTACTGCACCACGGTAAGCGCTGGAATTGGTGGCTCCGCTCCCGATGTGGAACGAGACGCCCGAGACGGTTAGTTTCGCGGCTTGGGCTGCTTGAAGGAGCGGTGTGACTTCTTCCGGAAGCGCGCCGTACTTTGGCCCAAGCGGGCATCTGGCGCCACCGTCATCCGGGGCTTTCACCCGGATGAGCAGCGCGCATTTCGGGTGATACTTACGGATCTTTTCGATTTCTTCTTTTGAATCAAAGGTGGTCAGGTTAACGCCAACCGCGGCAGCGTACTTGATGTGAGACTCGGCTTTGCACGGGTTAGCATAAACGACACGATCCGGAGAAACTCCGAGGGACAAAACAGCTTCGATCTCGGCCCGGCTGGCGCAGTCGAAGCCTGAGCCGAGTGCGGCCATGGCTCCGAGGAAAGCCAGGTCGGGGTTGCATTTAACGGCGTAGAAAGGACGGACGGTCGGGAGGCTGCGAGACCATTTCTCCATGAGAGACGCCACCACACCCAAGTCGAGAACGTAGAAAGGTTCTTTGAATTCTTGCCTCTTGGAGATGACGGATCGTATGAGATCCGTCGGGCCGTCTTCCGGTAGGGCCGTCATCTTCTTCCCTTTCACCCCTGGTGCGCCCGTTATGATTTGGAGGCTCTTAGGGCTCGAAACCATGGCCGGGGGAAAAAATGGGAGTGTTTTACAAAACAGATGGGTTTGAAACCTGTTGTGTTGCTTTGGCAGGCTCGTATATATATAGGGAAGATATGTATGAAAGGGTCCACACAACGCTGCAAAAAGGGGGGGAAAAAGTGGTGCATTATTTAGGTCTCCTTTTTGGACCAAAGAATTAAGCGTAAAGATCAACTAGGGTTTTGAATAGCTTTGATCTCGCATTAACTGATTAATGAAACCATAAAAATAATTCGATCACATGTGGTAAAAACCTAATATGACCTACCCTAGAAGTTGGGGAATGAAACCCAACAACGAGAATTGGGCCCAGATCAATCTTTTTTTCCTGGTAATTAAAGGGAATCCTTATTGCTTGGCTATTTCATTGCGTGGGGTGTAATTGCAGTGTTACGGGAGCAACGCCATAAACACTAAATAGTTTACAAAGTACTCCACATCAATGCATATTGCAACACATGGGTGGGCTCATCCACTAAAAGGACGCCACATGCACATTTTATATCCCGTTCGTTTAAGGGTTTTGGATTTTGAATTTTAATCATTCTCATATTTTTCTCTAATCATTACCTTTATTTTTCTCTCTATTATTCATATTTTTAATCATTACTCTATTTCTCTCTACACTCATTACCTATAAATTTAAATCCAAAATCTCAAAACGAACGGGCCCTTAGACCCCGTTCGTTTTGAGATTTTGGATTTGTAGGTAATAGGTGTAGAAATAAATAAAGTAACGATTGAAAATAGTGGTAATAATTGGAGAGAGATAGAGATAAAAATAAAAGAAATAATTGAAGAAAAATAAGATAATGATTAGAATCCAAAATCCAAAACCCTAAAATGAACGTATGGGATCTTAGCTAGTGTCTTTAGACTTCTCCATATTTTTAGGAAAATGATATTTGCACTCCAAAATTAGTGTAATTCCAAAGTCATTTTTTTTTATTTTTAGAATGTTTGCATCAATTTTTAGAGTGCTAATATCATTTCCCTATTTTCATTTATCAAAGAAGAGATTAAAGGTTAGATTGGAATTTAAGTGGGGGCTAGGACCACACATCATGGAATGTTCAATATTCAAAGGATTCCAAGCGCGTCGAATATTACGTGTAAGAGGAGGATCCAATAAATATCATGCATGCGATGTTGAAAAGGTACCGAATCGGACGGTGCGCTTGATCAGAGGAGAAAAGGTGTGCAGTGGGCCTATGTCTGGATAATCTTTTCATTTTAATGGACGTGCGGACTATCTTGCGTATATCTCAACAAAATTTCGGGCTCTTGAAGTTTGCGGCTGGGCGGAATCCTCTAGTGGCTCCCAAGATTTGAAATGTTTAGCCTCCGTGGGATTTGAACATACGACTTCATGGGTTTCAAGCATTTTTGTTTTATAACCAGATGTTCAGGCCAGTCTGTATGAACCTAGATAAGTTTCAGGCCTTGAAGTTAAAGATCGAACAACTCCTGCAGCGGCCCCAAGGTTTTCTTGTTTGGCTTCTGTAGGATTCAAACATGCAAACTTATGCAGGACAATCACTTATTACTTTCTAATGCCTACTTGGTAAAACCCCTTGGGTTGGTGTACATATGTCTTATTTGTAAGCTTTTGTTCGCTCATTCTGGGATAAGGGGATCCCACAGTACCGATGCGCTACAGATTGTAGGACGTCTCGTTGCGGCCCGTAATGTATTGGCGCACTACATTGTCCCTTGGTCCCTCATCCTATTCCTAAATGAGTTTGCTTGAGCAGATTAAGAAACTCTTCTTCCCTTCTGGAGAAGTTTGAAAATACCAGAAACATAATATGAAAGACCAGTTTGAAATAGGAATAGACAAACAGGACTTCACTTCTCTATAAAAACCCACCCCAGCAAAAACCCCCCTCCTTGATCAGCAACATATAGGAATTCCATGAGAGGTGTTGCCTTGATCTCGGACCAGATGGCATGAAATTTATCTGGTGGGCCATGTAGCATTGACTCTCCTAAACGTAGTCACCAATAGAAAATGTATTCAGTGCACGTGCCGTTGTGTTCAATGCTCCCTCAATTAACGCAAGGGTTAGTAAAGGAGTAATTAATTGCAGGGTTAATAAACTTGGTAACCGAATGAGTCAAGTACTGGGTGGTATCCCCGTTATACATAAAAGTTTCTTTAGTTTGAAAACTTAATGAGTGTGAAAATAAAAGAAGTTCAAGTCTAGGGCGAGCCGATATCAAACGATTTTCAAATCGAGTCAATCTCGAATAGTTTTAGTTTTTCTAAACATTATAAGTTCAACGCTTCAAGCTTGATGTAAAAAGTTAACGAACCTAAACATTATTCAAATTTTACCTATGTTTGCAACAAATCAAACTTAAATGAGTTTTTAATGAAAAAACATGAATTTAAACTCGAAGCATGCACCAAATAACTTTCGGTAGGATCAGAATTTTTTAACGTCACTTAAACTACTAGCACTTGCAAATGATGGTTTGTTGACAACATACTGTAAAAGTTTGGCCAGAGTTTGGGCTAACGACATCAGGGGCACACTTAGGTGTCAAGAGAAAGGAGATCGGGAATTCAACTTCTCTTTTAATAAGATACACACACGCACATTATTTGTGAAGTATATAACTACAATGCAGTTAGCAACTCTTGGTATTCAAAGGCTAGGGTATTGGGTAACAGTGCTATCGTTGTCATTGTCGTTGTCGCTGCTCTGGTCGTTGGCTTCAATACTAAATGAAAATTTGTTCTTTACTACTTTGTAAGAAATATAAACAAAAGACACAAAGTCTATGTTGTCCCATAGATTTCCAACGAATTTGCTAAATGGGGCTTTTAGAAACAAATATAGAGACCATGATGTAGCTTAGAAGCAATTTTTTTTTAATTAATTTCACCATCCATCAGGGACGTAACCACTACCAAATTCTAGTATTCCGTAATAGGAGAAAACAAAAAGAGAAACCCATACAACAGGATATTTCCTGGGTCTCGGATTGGGATACTGAAAAAAAAACAACGAAAGTGAGGCTTTTCAAAAAAAAATTGAGACCATGGCCCTTTTCTGACCCAGCCAATTGTTTCCAAAACAAGATTGCATAATGTCCAAGCTAAATCCATATTGTTGGTCTCTTTCTATGAGCTTTGTTTTTGGGTGGCGCTATTCGCAGCTACGTATTTACTCCCATAGCTCACTAAAAATTTCCAACTATACTCGACAGTTAGTTACCGAAATTGAGATACATTTTCAGCACCCAATTACCGAAATATAATCTTTTTTTCAACAGCTATTTACCGAAATGTATGTATTAGCGATACATCGAAATAACATATTTTCGATACGCAATGTTAAATATAATTTGTTTTTTAACAGCTATTCACCGAAATGTTATTTATGATTTTCAACAAGCACCTACCGAAATATAGCGGGCTATGGGAGTAAATACGTAGCTGCGAATAGCGCCACCCTTGTTTTTTATCTGTTCAAACTAGGACAACTACCACGAGCATTTGACACTTTTGACTTTCAAAAAAGGGAAAACTTTAAAATACCCCCCAACCTTTACACCAAAATTCAATTAGACTCCCAATCTTTTAAAAACTTCAATTTTACTCCCAACGTTATCTTCCGTTAATCCAAACACCCCCTTCTGTCCGAATGACTAACGGATTTCATTAAAGGCTCCGTTAAATATCGTCCCGATCAAATTTTGATGATCCGAGTTTAATAAAAAAAAAAAAACTGTTCAATTGAAATCCTTCCCGGTCATATTTTTTACTGATTTCTGGCGGATGCCCTTAAAATTACGTTTTGAACACATTGAGCGGGTTGGGTCATTGAAATTCGACCAGAAAAGGGGAGGTGCAAATCGAAGCAAAATCCGGACGTCCAGACTTGAACAAAATCCGGATTGATCTGCACCTCCCCTTTCCCAATCGAATTTTGATGATCCAAGCTGCTCAATGTGTTCAAAATGTGATTTTAAGGTTATCTGCGAGAAATCGGCAAAAAAAAAAGACCGGGAAAGGCTTCATCTGAATAATTTTTTTATTGAATAACTGTTTAAATAAAGCCCTTCCCGGTCAATTTTTTGCCAATTTCTCACGGATAACCTTAAAATCACGTTTTGAACACATTGAGCGGCTAAGATTATCGAAATTCAATCGGGACGCTATTTAACGGAGCTTTTAACGAAATCCGTTAGTCATTCGGACGGAAGGGGGCATTTTTATTAACGGAAGATAACGTTGGGAGTAAAATTGAAGTTTTTAAAAGGTTGGAAGTCTAATTGAATTTTGGTGTAAAGGTTAGGGGGTATTTTAAAATTTTCCCTTCAAAAAATTGTACTTCTCATAATTTTTTTGGAACTTTTTTGCATCGTTTGAAAGTACACATTGAGATTTTTTGAATGATACAAAACAAAGTTAAAAATTAATTCCGAAAGTACTTTAATTTTTGAGGTCAAAGTTAAGTCTCCAGTAGGGAGCATTTAAATTGGGACGGAGAGAGTATTTATTAGGGAGACTTAGCCAAAAATCCCTAATATTTACATTTTTTGAGCTCAAGGACAAGCTTTGCATTGTAAATATGAGGGACTTTTGGCTAAGTCTCCCTAATAAATACTCTCTTTGTCCCAATTTAAATGGTCCCTACTAGAGACTGAACTTTGACCTCAAAAATTAAAGTACTTTCGGAATTACTTTTTAACTTTGTTTTGTATCGATCATTCAAAAAATCTCAATGTGTACTTTCAATCGATGCAAAAAAGTTCCAAAAAAATTATGAGAAATACAACAATTTTTTGAAAGTAAAAATGACACGACTTTACGTAGGGAGTATTTAAATTGGGACGGAGGGAGTATGAGACTCCTGAATACTGTTTGTAGTATTTATTATGCCAAATAAAAAGTAACAAAATGTTTTATTAGCCTACGTACGCAATTCATTGGAACTAGTTTGGTTTAGTTTACGATGCTCTTTCTCTCTATTTCTCTAAAGAAGGAAATTTTGGAAGTATATATGGTAACACATTCTTGATTTCATTAGCACGTCTCAGGCTCCAGGTTGAACGAAGATGAGGCAATCAGTGTTGATACAAACTTCCGGGAATGCCATGACTAATAGCCCACTCTGAAACCATTATCGATCCCAGCTTTGATTTCCACCAAAGTCGTCAAAGCTGCTTCGCAAAACTGGACTTGAAATACAGACTCCTTGTCTTTAACACTCTGAACCCAAGCTGCAGCCCGTCGGGATGATGCCTTATGCCAAGCACCATGTATAGCAAAGGTAAAGCGCTTGTCCTTATCAATTAAAGCCCCGGGTTTTTGAAACCAAAAGCCATGTTGTTTCCCAACTGGAGGAGCAGCATTCCCCACTGCCCGCAGCACATCATCTTCCTTTGCCGCACGTATGCCTGCCCCTTCCTAGCAATAACCCTGCACAAACTTCTGAGTCCTGAAAAGCAATTCATATATAGCAAAGTGACATTGGAAGAACAAATACTCAATAGTTTCCAAGCCTTCCCCGCAAAAGGGACAAGAGGGATCAACCGCGACATGACATCTAAGGAGGGCATCTTTAACCACTAGAATTCGTTGGATAACCTTCCAGATTATAACCACTATAAACTAAGGGGGCAACCCCAGACCCCAAACAAAACCCCATAGACTAAATCTAGCTTGCTCTTTTGCCATGACCCCCTCAAACTGAGTAGTAAACCTCAAAAGATACGCCCACTTACTCGAAAAAACCCCATCTCTATTCTCTACTATGTTCCCAAACCAGGTCATCCTCCATCCCCCCAACCGGAAAATGAAGTGACAAAATCCTTGGCACCGCATCGATCCCTTGGGAAAATAACAGAGATAAGAGCTTCCCGCCACCTCCTCAAATGTTTATCAAATAAATCCACCTCCCTAAAATCAGTGAAGGACTGACCAGCACAAGTCCCTTTAAAGGGATTAGAAACGCCCGGAATCCACTCATCCCGAAGCAAGAGGTTTCCTTGTTATGCCTGTTTTTCTTTATTTTCTTACAAGTCTGGTAGCCGCATGTTAGACCTATGTTTCACACACAATCAACAATACATCATTTCGGGTTTCTTAACAATAAAAAGGAATGCCACAACATAGTATTTCTAATAGAGGTTTAACAAGCCAAAATATATGAACAAGGAATGCAGATTATTAATAGGTTAGAGAAAATCTAAAAACAAGGAAACTGTCCCAAAGATAGAAGACCGAATGAAGCGCAGCTCCTAGGCCACTCTTTCAGAAGTCTTTCTACTGGCCAGAAAGCCATATAATCATAATGTTGTCAAATTTTATATTTATTATAAATTTTTAGTTCGACTTTTTTTTTTAATGGTTGCCCCAGCCCGGAGGTTGTCCAAACAAACAGGCCTTTGACTCAGCGGACAAGGTTACATGTCCAAACCCCTTATGCCCATCGGAAGACGAGCTCGGCCCTGGAACTGATGAATTCACCTTGGACCCATCAACTACCCCATGCTGCATTGCCTGACACTCATCACTAAATTCACACCCCTCGTCTTCTTCTTCTTCTTGGAGCCACACGAATGACTCTTCCTCTTCAAATTCTATCTCACTTGGTTCCTTGAACTGAGCCAGCTTCCGCAGGTCAGATGACACCGCTTCCAAAATCTGCTCTTTCCCCTTCCCATGCAAAGCGTCCAGGGCAGAGCTGATCTTGCTCAAGAACAAGCTTTTCTTCTGCTCAAACTCGGCTTCCACTTCTTTCAGAAACCGTTTTTCCTCCCTCCTAATTCTAGACAGAGGGTGCTTGAGTCGTTTCAAATCTTCGTCGACACGCAACCATTCGTCCAACTTGACATGCTTGGTTTGACAGCAATAGCGGCAATCGTATTGAGCAACCTTTGCAAAGAACTTCCTCGGCTCCGTTGATCCATCGGGCACTGCTTGTAATGTAATAAGGTAGTAGGTATCCTCAAAAAGACGGGGAATACGGACGGCCCCGACCACCTTCAAGAACTGGACAGGTGGTTGATTCTCTTTCTTCATCTTCTTGTTGAATTCATCCACGGCGAATTCCGCGTTGGTTCGAGCAGCATCGTCGTTGGTAACCCCGAAAACCCGATCAAGATTCGACATCAACTGGTAATTCTTCGGATTAGAATTATGCCAAACCGGCATCCCGTAAAATGCCTCAAAGATCTTGCGGCCTTCGTCATCAACGTCCTGAGTAACTTGCACCTTCGTAGGAATCCATTCGCCCGCAACCGGCCTACGTGTATACCACGCACACACCATAGATGAATCCGCCCAGGTTTTTACGGAGTAGCCCTAGGTTGCGTGAGAAGATTGCAGCCGACTCGCGGGAGAGAGACAGAGAGAGAGGGTCACCAAGATCGACACAAGATGGATTAGTAATAGGGAAATGATTTTGCCAATCCAGTTTTTGTTAACAGCACTTTCTTATACTTGCAGGAGAATGCCGTTAACAAAGAAGGAGGCGGCAAAATCAACATCCTAATAATATTATATTACCAAGTTTTTTAGGTTTTATTATGAAAATTGATATTCACACCTTTAGTTTTAATCATCCACACTCATTTTTTTGTCCTTATCTACATGAATTTGCTTTCTTGCCCTTTTTCAATTCATTTTTTCATACATCCAATGGCAAAATAGTAAATTCATGCGGATAATGACAAAAACAAGTGTGAATGATGAAAAAAAGAGTGTAGATATAATTTTCCTTTTATTATTGTAAATTCTGTTTAGTTTATGATTTTATTTATGCATGTTTTTCATTATTTGTTTATATGTCTTGTAGCTTATATAAGAGAAATTTTTCAGTGCCGGATGAGTATCATGTGGTGTCCGCTCGGCATATCTGGATCGTTTATTTCGATTTTGAATGGTTCAGATTCGGAGAGAAAAAAATGAGAGAGAGTTGTGGGGTGGGAGGAGAGAGCGGGTTTCATTCTGGGCTGTCCAACACACTTTTGGACTTCCCCGATGGGTTGCTCGGAAACCACATGGGCACAGCCACGTGATACCCACCCGGTGCCCAAAAATTTCTCCTTTTGTAAAGGCACGTTAGATCTATGTTTTACATATAATCAATAATACATCATTTCGTTTTTCTTTCATTTGTAGAAGCAAGTTTTGTCATCACTCAACCTCGGAATGCATAGGAGAGGTTGAATTGTGTAGCGATATTCACCTAACAATCCGCTAAGATCTCAGAAAGCATTCAATTTCGGATCGACTCTCATCCACGTGCTATCAATTATGCTAGTCCATTTGGGCATTGGCCTATGACTTAGTTTGGCCCTTTTAGTAGCTATCAATTATGCTAGTCCATTTGGGCATTGGCCTATGACTTAGTTTGGCCCTTTAAGTAGAAAATGCGATTAGTCTCCTGCATTTATCGGTCCGTTGGTAAGCTTGATTTGAAAACCAAACTAGTTTAAAAAATGCATTTAAATTGAATCGATCTTAGACGAGTTTATTAATGAGCCAAGATACACGCAATGAGCTTGAATAGTTTTGTTTGTTTGTTTGTTTGTTTTTCAAATCAAGCACGTACTCTCGTATATATTATTATGAAAAATTGATTTAAGGTTGATTATTTTCATCTCTTTTGCTTTTCAATTTGTCTGATTGCAAGTCATATTAATGGTGAATTTTGTCATGGCGACTAATTGTGGTTTGTATGGTGTCGTGAGAGATCTTTGGTTTGACTTGTAGATCAATTGTCGTGTTGGGTTTTGTTATATGTTGGGTAAAAAAAAGTTTATTCAAGCTTGATTCAAATATTGAAGGGAAACGATTTCAAAACATCAATTCGAGTTTCAACTTACCTTCCCTGTTTGGATTTAATAGTCCTTTTTTGGAGTTCGTGCCATTTTTCAATCGTTTATGTCTTCCAACTTATACTTTACTGTATTTTGAAAATATTGTATTATAAAACCAATCGATATCTATAAAACAAGATCCATATTCGATATGAAACTAATTATGGGTTCAAAGATATTATCCATTTTTTAGCCGGTTAAAATAGAATTAGGGACAATTAAATCTTGACGAATGGAGTATTATATTTAAAAGAACCGATACCTAAATAAGAAAAATGATATTAGCAATTCAAAAATTGATGGATGCACTCCAAAAAATAAAAGAAAGTGGCTTTGGAATTACACTATTTTGGAGTGCCTCCATCAATTTTTGGAGTGCCAATATCAGTTTTCCTAAATAAAGCTTTTAACAAGCTGAATAGGAATCGGGCTCGAGTAGATTCGACCACAATTGGGGGATGGTGCTGTGCAGTACTGTGCTGCGCACCTTTGAGCTGTCGGATCGTGAATCCGACGACTCGGATCTCATCTCGGCAATGAACAGCTCTCGATCGTTGGTTGCCGAGATGAGATTCGAGTCGTTGGATGCACGGTCCAATAGCTCAAAAGTGCTCAACTCTTTGCAGTAAATCTCACTGCACAACACCAACCCAAAATCCATTCGACCATAAGGGAACATCAAATCAAAAAACATAAGCAAGTTAAAACTTAATTGGCATACTTTTCTGCCTTACCCTTATTTTCCACCTCACATGATAAACAACCAAGCCACATCACAGAACAATATCCAAACCAACCAATAATATTCACTCGTACCAGATAACCTACCCAATCCTCCTTGCCACTTATCCATCACACTTGACCCCTCCACCAACACATAACCATACGCAAACCCGTCATATAATTCGCGTGTGTGCGACAGCGCAAGCGTAAGAGTGTCTTCAAAATACATTTCAAACTATCATAATCTGTGAGAGCGAAGAATGAGAGCGCAAACGTAAAATATTTTGAAAAATTACGTGACTCAGGAGATGTTTCCGCTAATCGTTAAGTTATCTGACAAGTTGTTTCTACTAAACTATTAGCCGTAGAAAACATGTTAGGTTAGTATAAACAATTTCACAAAAGCCAATAAATTGTTGGACAATATTATTAGTGCAAACGGGGCCTAAGCCCACACCCATCTCTCCCTCACATATTAAAAGCCACGTACTCTCTGTTTTCCCCTGTTTCCAGTTCCACCACATACCCAACAACGACCTTATCGCTCAAAAAAACATCCTCTCTGAAAAAATGGCTGTCACCTCCGCCGCCGTCGCCATCCCGTCCCTCACCGCCGTAAAACCCACCACCGCGACCGCCTCAAGACTCACCGCCACCGCTAAACCCACCACCACCCCGCTCCCGTGCCTCACCATCAAATCCTCGCTAAAACAACTCGGCGCTGTCGTGGTTGCCACCGCAGCCGGCGCAATGCTTGCAGGAAACGCCATGGCCATCGACGTTCTGCTCGGGGCCGACGACGGCGGGCTTGTTTTCCTGCCCAGCACCTTCTCCGTCGCTCCCGGGGAGAAAATCGTTTTCAAGAACAACGCCGGGTTCCCCCACAACGTCGTTTTCGACGAGGATGAGGTGCCCTCCGGCGTCGATGTTTCGAAGATATCGATGAGCGATGAGGATCTTTTGAACGGTCCGGGGGAGAGCTATGCTGTGACTTTGACTGAGAAAGGGACTTACAGTTTTTACTGTTCCCCTCATCAGGGAGCTGGCATGGTTGGGAAGGTGACTGTTAATTGAGGTGTAATGATCAATTTCCTCTGGTTTGTGCATTTTAGCACTTTTCTTGAATATTTGTAGATTTATAGCTCGGGTTTGTAGCTAAATAAGCACTTGATTTTCTTTGTAATTGAAGGAAATCTTACAAGATCTATCAATTAATGTAGACTTATTGCAGACTATTTATAGACTTGTCACACATTTACATGTGTGACAATTCTCAGCAATGAACGGGGATGTTCCATGTTGTGAACTATCCAAGTCATCTGTTCGGTAATCCAAAGGCAATGAACGGCTAGGATGCTATACGGTGGAGATGAAATCCAAGTCGTTGGATTGCCGAACGGATGACTCGGATGGTGCACATCATTTGAAGCACTCTGGTTCTAACGTTTGGAAAGATTTTGAATAATTAGCAGCGAGGAGGCAAGGTTGATAAATCTCAGGAAGCATAATTCAAGTGTTTGAATTGAGAGCTTAAGCATGACAAAAATTCCACTCTTGCAGCATCTAAAGATATTCCGTACAATTCTGTGTTCTTTATAGTATGAGTTACAGGAGTGCTATAAAAGAATCACACCGGAAACACTCAGAGCTTATAAATCCTTTGTACAAATTGTCAGTATCGGTTCGATCGGCCAATAGACCTGGTGAATATCTTCCCCATCTCTCAAGAATCTCACGTAATCAAATAGCCGAATATGCACCGGAACACATGTACAAGTAAAAGTGGGTACAGAAAATTGAGAGGAAACACTGACAAGAAAATGGTACACTCGTAGTAAAAAATGGACAAGAAAACTGTCGGGAAAAGGCTACGTCGTTAAAGCATCAGGGAGGGTTGTTCGAGCGCCAATCACCTTTCCCCCTACATCAGGGAAATTCTCTTGTCCAGGCAAGGGGCCTACCTTACCATTGACGTCTACTTCCACCGGGTATCTGAGAAGATGGCCCTGCAGCAGAGTGAATTCCTCCGAGCTGAACCCCTTCCAGTTTTCTTCAGCAATCTTGTTCACGCTTTTCACACAAGCCAAACTGTGGGGCTCCTTGAAACACTTGTCTAATTTCCCCAAGTGCTCTGCCCAGAGCGACATTCTGTATCCGTATACCTGCAATTGATAGTCAATAAGGTTGGCACAACTGCGATTTTTACGCACTATTGTGATGGGAATAATAAACGAGACGAGAAAACAGAACAACCACTCAATAACTGAGGTGATTTATTTGGTTTGGCTTAAAGCTTGCATCCGTAGGCGAAGAAGAATAATGTTATGATGAAAGAGGAGAATTGCGACAGAGAACATGGTTATCTCTCACACCAAAAACTATAGAGTCGTGCAGACATATGTACAGGAGAAATCCAACACCACCAAATAAATCCAATACACACTGGAAATTCCAATATACATGAGAAAGCCCAACGTAACAAATCAGGCCAATATGCCTAATAATAACCACCCGGGTCGGTCTTTGTAGGTTGGGTCTGGCAGGTTGAAACGGGTTGTAAGAGTTCGAGACAACCCACAACAATTGCTCTTAGAAGAACTATGTGCAGAAATAAATTTTCAGTACCACCAGTCAACAACGAAGTTAATTGTGAGTGAATCCAAACAACACCTAAGGATGCAAGGTGACTACAACTAATATCGAGCAATAAGAATGCAGATACCAACCTGGCCATGTGGATGTTTTTTCTTCTTAGCCCAGGTATGATGGGGTTGATATGCGCCCATAGCTATCTCAGTGTCCCTTGAACCAGCCATAGATCGTTGGTTAATATTGGCAGAACCCAAAATCACATATTCGTCATCTACTATCATCCCCTTGGCATGAACATAAATCATAAACCGTCCAAATTTTTGGGAAGCTGACACCTGAATTGTTGGGTTTGGAAAACATAAGTTTAAGTCTATTTCGCATAACGACAACTATATCTATCAAATCATTATGTAGAACACGACTATTTATAGATTCTAATCTTATTTTTCTTGATCAGCTTTTGTTTTAATTAAACAGTTGGATTCTAATGTTAACCCCTACTGTCCATCAATCCATTCAGAGTATGAGTTCGGAAGCTTTATAAGTTATTTAAAACTTGGACCATGCAACTTAAAACTTACTGGAAAGAGAAGAAAATGGGAGCCCATGGATTTTAGACCCTCTACAGTGCAGATTCACAAATCGAGGACAGCGATATCTTCGTATAAGGACCAGCAGATGCAGGAAAATAAAATTACTAATCTTAGTACGTAGTACTTAGGAAACACGGAATATCAGCGGTATCGATAATTGAAACTGGTGGAATAAGTTATGTTTGCATTGTTACCGCATCTCCATTGGCAGAGGGTTTCTTGGTTGCATCTGAACTTTCTACTGGGCATTCTTCCCGATTACCAAGACAATAGAAATTCAGGTAGTCTTTTGGATGTGCATTGTCAAGATTCATGGCTTTCAGCTCATGGGCAATAATTTCATACATCATTTGCATAGTTTGTCCCTACAAAACCGAAGAGCCAAAGTTAAACTAAGAGTCTTCCTCGCATATGATAGAAGTATATTTCACCTACATACAAACATTTATACTATACTTCCAGTAAAACATACTAATTCGTAGTTGCAGCCAGAACTGATTTGAGTTCCTTCAATGTTACATGCCAACTTAAGATGACTTACTCCTCACCAAATTAAAGATTATACGTCTTCAGGGATAAGTAAATTATGGCAGATGGCTTACTGCTAACAAAATTAAAGAATGTGTCTTCAGTAATCACAGAAATATGGCACTCAAGATCAGGAAGTGTGTTTGCGCTCAAGGAATACTTAAGAGCATAAGGAGCAACTTGCATTAGAAGTGTTGAAGAACAATATGAACTAATTATAGAGAAACATAGGAATGGAATGCACTTTATTTTACCAAGAACTTTACCCCGAAACCTCTTCACTGTGACAAGGTTTAATTTTTTCTACTTGTTCACATTGTAGTGCCTACAATTTCACTTGACTTTTACTTTGTGCCGCTATCAATCCCCTCCATACATCGAATAAACTATATATTTTTACCTGCCAAAACAAAATTTCTTGAACAGATGCGGATGTTGGAACGCCTTCAGGCCACATTGGAATGACAACATAAACTGCAAACCTTTCTTTTGCTCTTATTTTGCTAGCAATCTTTAGCGCCAACTCCATTGGTATTAGATTATCAGCACCTAGACACAAAATAAAGGACAGAGTTTCAAAAGTCTTTTAAAGCAACAAAAGAAACCAGAATGAAATTGGGATGTGCTTAAAATTGCATAACTAACATGCTTAAAGACTTAGATGGGTTTATAATTTTGTAGACATAAATTTTGAACCGTAGATTGTAATCCACACTTTGAAATCTGTCTCAGATATCGACTGTTCAAGCGAACAATGATGATTGTTTATTTGTAGAATCTTATTTCCGATTTGAATCGTTAATTAAATACTTCAAAAGTAAAACCTCCGATAAGTGAAGAATAAAGAACATGAAAAAGAAAAGAATAACTTTGCTTTATTGATGATTGGGGTTTAAAACCCTTGTTTACATCAAACTAGAGAATATACTTAAACATGATACATTTAGAAGGATTGGAACCCTTTACCTATCACTTGGTATGCTTACCCAACAAGTTTAATATCTTGTAGGCTCAACATATATTCGTAGGCTTGTTGGGCCAACATGCCTTTTCTGTAGGCTCTTTTATGTGCGCCATTTAGTCCATAGGCCCAACGTTCTTAATTTGACGGTATGCGTCAAATTTTAGTTGAAATTTATGTGCCAACAAATGTCCCCTCGTGAGTCGTGCAAGCAAATTTTGATTGCGCGAGTCACGATTTCTTGGCACTTTTTGTGGTAAGGTATACAAGTCCTTGTTTACTTGGACTCCTTTCGTTATGAGCCTTTGGTGGCCTTATGATGGACCACTGGCCTTTTGATTTTGCAAGCCTGCACTCATAAGCACTTAATTTTTTTCCTGCAACCCTTTTTCCTTATGATGGGCTATTTCTTAATGAAGCATTCTTGCAAGCCTCTTTTTACATAAGCAACCTGGGCAATTATGGGTTTTTTTAGGGGAAAATGACGGCCAAGGACGTGTTTTGATAATTAATACCCGCCAAGGACATGCTGAGAATATTTGTTAATGCTGAAAAATGTCCATGGCGGGTATTAATTATCCAAAACACGTCCTGGGCCGTCATTTTCCCTTTTTTTAATCTCTATATTGTTGTTGTAGACCAGGCCTCCTTTTTTTTGGGTTTGTGTGGCCTGCCTTGTTATGGCTGTCATGGTCTATTCTTTTATCACGAGGCCCATATTGGATGTGGTGTAAGAGACGTGGGAATTTACAACTGTTATGAGGAAACCAATTCCCGTGGACACTTGTTTCTCTTGGACTCTTGTCTTGGCCCCGATCAGATTAATGCCATGACTTTTTCTTCCAATCCGAAAGCTCCAACAACTCCAACTTTTGTTGGATGTTCTCTCTTTCAGCTGTGAATTTTTCCTTTATAGGATCTTTGAGAAAGAGGGTTTGGGAAGGACTCAATCCTTAATGCTTCTTTTAAGAGACCTAGCTCTTATAGAAGTCAAAAGATACGTACTGGCTTATCAGATTTCTACCTAGATTTTACTCCTCTTTACCCAACCTTTCCAAGAGGTCTAGAACCGATAAATCGTGTTGGCCTCTTAATATATAGAGCTGCTCCTGTTGCAAAGTTCTGCATATCTACATATTTCTTCTTGTGGTAAGGACTTTCCCGACTCCTTTTTTTTCTTTTGCTTTTTTTCCTATTCAATACCTGTCCTTTTTCTTTTGTTTGTTTCACTCACCAAGCAAACCCCTTTCTTTGCAGCAGACCTTCCTTTTCTTGCTACCACTGTTTGCTCCTACTGGGAAATGGGGATGGTGTACCCTGCTGTGAACCATCTGCGCCGTTTGTTCGCAATCCACCCCGTTCCCTTTTACAGATTCCTTGTTCGGGTAAGTCGTCTTTCTTGCAACTTTGTTTCAGTTTTTTTTTGCCCCAGCAGCTCCTTTTACTTGCTGCAAATTTCTTTTATTTTTTTTTCAATAATTCTTTTTCTGACTTTGTAGCTATGTACGCCCTTTTTCCTGATATAAAGAAAGCTGCTTCATTGAGATATTAATAAAAACAGTCCCACATCTTTCCTTCTCTGACTAAAACCAAACATAACCGCCCTTTTTGTAAGCTCAAGCGGGTCCCCTTTTTTTTAATACCAGAACTTAACCTCTCTCTTTTTTTTGAACTTCTTTTCACTGTTGGCAGCAAGGTCCCATGGCCCGTGTATGTGATGCATTGCACTAGAACCCCCTTTTATGCAATCTTTCTTGAGAACATATTTTCTCCAAAAGAACTGGGCTAGAACCAAGCTGATCCTTTACCTTTTTCTATCGAGAAAAGGCCCTTTCATAAATTTGTTTTATACTTTTGCATAGTCAAGCCAAGCTGAAGAAAGCATTTGTCTTTCTTTTCTTTTTTGTTTCTTTTGCTACCGTAGGACCCTTTTCAAGGCCTCCTTTTTTCCCCCCCTTTTTTTTGAGAGCTTTTCTCTTGATTTTCAAGGCCTATTTGCGCGATCCTGCTTGCATCCTTCAAGGTACCCACCAACAGCTTATTGTTTTCTTAGAAAACTATTATCCTAGAGCCCTTCCTCACAAAGATGAGCACAAAAGAAGGATCAATGATGATGACAAACTTTATCCTTTCCTACGTAGTTATTTAGTGTGCATTTGTCCTAGGATCTTAACGTTTAAGGTGGGCTCTTCATTCCTCAGTGAGCCTTATGCCCCCAATCAGTAAGCCCGTCAATTTGGTTTTGGTCAAGCGTGCCTGAAAGGTTTAGATGTGTCTTGCCTTGAAACTTTACAATCCAGTCCTTCGTCATTTTACTATCATTGATGCAATGGTGCAAGAAATTAAGGTGACAGAAGCTCAATAATAACATTTGTACTCTGTTGCTACATTCCGCACTAATGATAGTAAACAAAGGAATGGAGTGCAAAATTTCGCGCTGAGATAGATCTAAAGCTTTTGGGCACGCTTGACCAAATCCGAATTGGCGAACGTACCGATTGGGCATAAAGCTCGATGAATGAAGAGTGCACCTTAAATGTTAGATCCCAGGACGAAAGCAAGGAGAAAGTTTGTTATCATTCTTGATCCTTCCTTTGGGCTCATCTTCGTGAGTAAGGACTCTAGGATAATAGTTATCTAAGAAAACAAGAAGCTGTTGGTGGGTAGAATCTTCTTTTGTCACCCTTTAGTTTTCTCCGGACTTGAAAAGAAAGCATCCCGATCAAGCCTAAGACTCCAAAGAAGAAAACCAAGAAGGCCTCTGCTCCGATCATTCTTAACCCCCCTCCTTCTTCACCTAGACCAAATACTTCACCTTCGAGATGTTCTTCTAGTAGATCCTCGAAGTCTTCTTCTCGTATGTCCTTCCCAACGAGACTTTGTCTTGACAAAGCAACAAGGCCCTCCCCAAGGAGATATCCTCGATAGTATCTTGTTAATACCTTGGAGACCAAGTTGTAGCCTTTTGTATGGGACACTCATTCGTTTTGAATTTGAGGACCCTAATGCAGTGACTTCTCCATTGGAGATGATGTTTCCTGAGAGCTTTAATCATCCCACACAAGGGTTTGTGTCGAGACC
Organism: Rhododendron molle; assembly: GCA_025413875.1. Taxonomy (NCBI): domain Eukaryota; kingdom Viridiplantae; phylum Streptophyta; class Magnoliopsida; order Ericales; family Ericaceae; genus Rhododendron; species Rhododendron molle. The sequence goes on from CM046393.1 coordinate 4,507,885, forward strand.
CTCCTCTTTGGACCAGTTTAAAGCTTACATTGACTCTCATTGAAGGCAAAGATTTCATTCTCGAAAGCAAAGATGCACAAGCCATTCTAAACAAGTTTGAGAAGGGACGTGAGTTGCTTGTCCTGGGGCGAGTTAAGGCAAAGAGCATAGAGATCCCTAGCCTTGCTATGTCTTCGGAATACTCAGCTTCGGTATCTAATTATTTGCGAGGGGAATCAAAGGATGAGGATGACAAGATTGGGGATGAAGTCGATGACTTATACAATTATACCCCATTATTAGATTGTTTTAAGGTTCTTTACCATCAGTCTAATTCCACGGGCATACATTGATTGGTACAAATGCAGGGGCCACTAATGCTACACAACATGTTTATTACGGATGAACTTTAGTTTGAGCAATCAATACGGGCTGAGCAAGCCAACATTTATGCATATTTTTATGGAGAAGGATCTAACCTGCACTCTTGTAGGATGGCCATGCATATGAAGACCCAAGAAAATACTGATTCTCAATGTATATGAAATGTTGAGCAGATCTTATTGCTTGAATATATGCTGTTTGAATGCTCCTGTCTATCACAAGATTTTTTGCACACACTAGGTTCTGCAATAAGCGCAGTGTCACAAGCACAACCTATTATTCTAACTGAAAAGAATGGAAATAATTAATCGAACTTTCCAATTTGCTAACTGACCAGTTAACTCAAAGACTAATGAGATTAATAAATGAAATGAGGAAAACCTGAGCCTCTGCTGAATGAACATCTTTTGGAAATCCTTTGAGAGAACCGGAATCTATGGATCGGAAAACCTGTTAACAACAGAACAACTAGCCAAGATTCAGCACGGAGACATTCCAATCATATGGAAGCTTTGACTGGACGAGATGTGTGTGCTAATTTACCTGCACATTCCAGTTTTGAGGATCATCTTCCTTAGAAACCCACAACTGAGGATCATCATCTGGAATAGATGGGTCAGGACTAAGTATCCATGATATCCGTTCTATCTTTATTAAAGCATCATCATGCCAATGTGATATTCTTTTAAAACGTCGCCCAAGCTCTGACCATTTTGTAGCCTTTCTCCACCTCTGCTCAAAGTTTTTGAGCACATCATATGCAGCAGGCCCTTCAATTTTACAATGCAAATCATGCCATGGTTGTCTTGGACCCTTAGATCCTCCTGCCTATCAGAATGAAGAATGTAGGGAACATCAAAGGTCAAACATTACGTTAATTTTAGAAGTAGCTAACTTCATTTTCTCTATCTTATGGTCACAAAAACCATTACTTAATGAAACCTTCATAACTACAAAAATAGCAAGATCTACACTTGGGGCTTGAATATGTTTTGGGAGCTTGTGACATGAGTAAATTATCACGTAGTTTGGATTCCTTTTATCCCGAGTTGGATTCTTAAGCAGAGTATGACGCATATTGGTAGGGTCCAACAGGAACCCCACTTTCCACTGGATTGCAGCGTTGCTGCCCAACAACCAATGCAAATGGCATACCAATTTGAATTTTGACCTATATGGGGAGACTTGATAACTACAGATGGATCAACTACTTACAGGTAATGTTGGATTATGATAATCGTCCTGAAAAACGGTGTTGAGATCACGAAATAGTCGATGCTCAGGTGTATCATAGCGACCATCACAGAGGTCCAGACCTCCAATAAAAGCAGTTAGCTTCCGGTTATTTCCATGCGCTTGTGTATCCACAATGACACATTTCTGATGGTGTGTATAGAGGCTTCCAACAACCTGAAGGCAAATGCAAGATGAAATGAGTGGTTCCTTAAGGAATATAATTATATAAATGGATGCAATCATTTCCAAAAGTCCATGTACGGGTTTTATAATAAATAACTTCTGTTACTTCAGCAGGGTTTCTTTAGCCTGCAGGCCCTGCACATATCTAATAGAGATGGATGGGATAATGAACCCAAAGAGAAACGTTGATTGGAAGATTAAGAGAAACAGTCAATCCCTTTTGAAAAGGGTAATGCAACGCGTCCATACTCAGATGATGGTAAACTATGCACAGTTGCACACAAGCTATTCTGCTATGCATGTTGATATAGGCGCGTTCCCAAAGTTCACCATTTTCACATGACAGCAGGGTCACAAATTATGAAGCAAGTTCTGTTAATGTTTTGGTCTTTTCCATGCTTAAAACTAGGAAATATAGTTTGTTAATACAGAGGAGTGCAAAGGTGTATTATGAAGGTTCCAAATGGTAACCGAATATAGTCTTCTAGCATTAATGATTGTAGACGCCAAGATCTAACGATGCCACCCTTACCATATCAAGCCATAGCCTCACTTCAGGTTACAAAAGTTCAAAGCAACCCTCACCAAACTCACCCAAACAGTATCTCATAAATTGCCATCTCCTTTTTGAGAAATTTTCACTCAACGAAGAAGGCATTTTGATGGGAGAGGTGGTGAAGATATATATTCCATAGCATCAACTGCGGCAGTGACAAGAAAGAAGAAACAAGACAGAATAGCCAATTATTTGAGATATCACCCATCGCAGCCCAATAAAAAGGAGAGGTAGCTCAATAATTTGGTCGCTTTGTTAATTGTTTCTTTCAAGGAAACAAAAGGAAGTTATACACCCCAAGGTGTTATACACCCCAGATTCCATAACCACCCATGTCGTGAGATATTTATCCCAAGATAATCTCAAGTAATCATTTATTACAGATGCACATTAGAAAAAAGGAAACAAAAGGAAGTTTCATTAACTATGGCTGAACCCAGAGGAGTAAAATTTCTAAAAAAGGAATCGAAGAAGTGGCAGCACATTCCGTTGGAATTGAAGATGTGCCTATCAAACTTATCACTGGGACCAATGTTATGCTCCATGTTCAACATGCATGTATAATTATCAGAATTTATTTTGCTATAAGCATTTAACTTGAAACATTAGAAAGGAAAGGAATTACTGGACCACAGTATAAAGCATGCCTGTTGCTTGAAAATGCTAAGCTTACTGCTTGCATATCTAGGCGACAGCACACAAGTCACAGAAGAGTGTTTGAAAAACTTCCGAGTTTCTTCATCATGAGTTCCCATCACTCCTGCCTGCACGCAGATCACTTGTACATCAACATTGAGAAAATTAACCTTGACTAACTTAAAAATGAACCACTGTAATGAGCTATTGCGTTAGTTGAAAACAATACAAAGTGGTAAAAGTAGGCGTCCAGCATCATGCATGGTCACAAATTGTTCCTGTACCCGCTCAACCATCATCTCCTCCCCATTTCCCCACAAATAAAGTTTATCTTCTTAATTATTTCAGCTCAATATCTTCTAATTGCACATGAAGTTGCTAATTCAACAAGTCAGCTAGTAGAATGTAATGCCGAAATCAAAGTGCCAGGGGTTGTCTAGATAATTTGAGCTGATTTAATCAGAAAAACTGAGTCATTTAGGATCATCTATCGAAATCTTTGATCAAATCAGTGCAAATAATGTAAACCAAACAACCACTAATTTTCCTCTTCTTTATAATTTCAGCTCAATATATCCTACATGCAGATCAGGTTGCTAATTCTACAAGTTAGCTAGTAGAACGTAATGCAGAAATCAAAGTTCCGGGTTCGTCTAGATTATTCAAGCTGATTTAGTCTGAAATCCGAGTTATTTATTACTACGATAATTTATTGAAATCTTGATTAAATCACTCGAAATAAGGAAAATCAAACCAGCACTAATTACCTAGACCATGAAGCCCTCAAAATGCCCAAACAAACTCATAGCTATTTCATTACAATGTAGACACAACAAAATTCTTAAAAACCAAGCATGTACTAGAAACAAACATCAAACAAAGGCTACCATTTCATTCATATAAATAGAAACAAAACCAACCATGTACTAGCCAAAAAAACATCAAGATTCATCACAACGTAGTCCCCACAAGTAATCCAAGGAAGCACACAACAGACACTCTTCTGCAAACAAATGCTACCACCATTTAACCCATGAAAAGAAACAAATCCAAAGCATTTACTAACCAACCAAAAAAAACCCATCAAGATTCATATATATACCGTCTTGATGAATAACTTGCTGTGGGAAGTCTTGTCATCCCAAACCAACAGCAAAACCCTAACCCCTTCTTGAGACTTGTACTTCAACAAATCACCAAGAATCAAGTTCCCGCCGCTCGGCAACGGCTTGCTCGGCTCCCTCACCAGCCTCACCTTATGGAAAATAGACCACCCAACAATATACACCAAATGATGCGCTTCCAAAATCGCGTGACAAATATCCTCCCAACACTTACCGTGACTAAACACTATTTCCTCCTCCAGCTCGATCTCGGGGAGGGCGTTCTCGGGAACGTGCGCGTCCTGGTATAGAGTCACGTTCCCCCCGTGCCTCACCGGGAAATAACTCCGGTCCACATCGAACCGGCCCGGATCACAATTGTTATAAACCGGATTCTCATCGCACGGCACGAATCTCATCTCGAGAAAAACCGCGCAGTCCGGTTTCGGCGGCTTACCGTAGGATCCGATGATCGGAAACCACTCTTTTATGACCTCGCCAGACAGAATCCTCTCCGCCGGGACGGCCGCGACGCCGATCAGGTCGGCGCCGAACATGTCGTTGTCCTTGACCTGGAACTCCACCTGGGAAACCGGATGAGCGAGAGGGACATGGAATTGCTCGTCCCATTTAGGATCTTGAGAGTTGGCGATGACGCGAGTGCGCGCCACCGTGGCGCCGGCGAGGCAGAGGTTGACGTAAGGGTCGCTCGTGATGATCTTGCGGTGGTGGTGTTGGCCCTCCTTGGGCCTGCCGCAGGTCATGTCGAAGGCGGTGAAGCAGCGTCGGAAGCGCTCGGAGAGCATGTCCATGTTCGGTAAGTTCCGAGCTTCCATAATTTTCAGATCCAGATCGCCGTGGAGGTAAACAACTCTTTCTGAAACGCCCTCCGCCATGGGATGTCGAAATCAATCACGAAGAAGCGAAACGAATTCGAAACAAACACAAAACAATACCAAGAGTCTCTCTGTTTGAGAGGGAAATATGCGGGAGGCGAGAGAGAGGGATCTGGAGGGGTGGGGTTGTTGGGCTGAGGCGGTAGAGGTTTGGCCGCCGTTGGGGGGTGGTTGCGGCGGGTCAGCCGCGGCGGGAAACGGTTGAGAGGAGGGGGAGGGGAGGGGAGGGGGACGGAGAGGATGGAGTACGTGTTGCGAGGGCTATTAGGGGAGTGACACGTGGAGGGCAGTTAGTTGGAGCGTCTCATGCCGTTGATCTGATTGGTCGAAAGGGGGGGGGGGGGGGGGGGGGGTAGTAAAGGTAATTTTTGAATTTGCGGGGTAGTGTTTTTAAAAAACAAAACGGCGATTTGTTGGGTAGTTGGATCTGTAGAGACCAGATCCCCTGTCCCAATGAAATCCGGATAGGGACCTGTCTCAGTGTTCCGAATCGTTGATCTCGCAAATTAACGGTTGAGATCTATCGAACATTTTCTGGTTCAAAACGACGTCGTTTTGGCTCGGCAGATCTCAGCCGTTGATTTGGGAGATCAACGGCTCGGAACATTGGGACAGGCCCCTGTCCGAATTTCACTCGGACAGGGGATCCTCTGTGGGATCTGTAAGGACCACGATCCCGTCCAATTTCTAATTCAAAATTCAAATATTTTTAAAAGCAGGTGTTCGGGTCACTTGTGCGCACCTCGATTAATTGAAAATTTAGGTAATGACCAGGCATAAACCTTAGTGTGGCCCTAAGGTTTGAAATGATTGATTTTCGTAAAATTTGAACATGTAACCCCATAGTCAAATACTTATGCATAAGTGTCTTTGGACCAACTTGCGCGCAACACGGAACTAAATCTCGACAGCCAGGGCCGGCCCAGGCACAAGGCCCAAGAGGCCTAGGCCTTGAGCATCCCCAAATTTCCAAATTTTAGAGGCACTTCAATCTTTTTACTACTTTGGAGGTAATGAGTTAGCCCAATCTACCATCTCATGCGTTCTTGAGATAATATGTATTTTCTTATTTGGAGACTTTGTATTTTGTATTCGTATGTAATGATTAGTGAAACTTTATATTGGTTTGATTTTCTCGTATTGTGATTGTTATTGTAAAAATTGTTAAATATTAGCTTTTTAAGGGTACACTTTTTTTAGTAAGCCTTGAGTACTAAAAACCCTTGGGCAGGCCCTATCTACAGCCGCCACCAGCCTTTGCTAACCCAAAGAATTTTAGGCATGGGTGGCCCCAGGGATTTTTTCGTAGTGCAGAAGAATCATACTTGAGACCTTAGGGTGGTAAGCCCCTCTGTCTGGACCGATCACCAACTGCACTACCCCTCCCGATTTTTTTCATGCCCACTTTGCCAACCCCTTGGGTTGTAATTCAAAATTCTTTAGGTCTAGTTGGGTGTCGTGTGGACTCTTCTAGGTCATTTTTAGGCTCACACCAATAATTGAAATAGAGTTCATTTTACAAAGCTCGTTAAATATCTGATTTGCATAAAAATAAAATTTGCTTGATTGAGCATCAGTAGCAGCATAAATGAACAGAGCAGATTTGTGGAAGAAAACATAGCAATTAAGTCCTATTATCAGTATTGGTCTGTCCGTTTTATCTTTGCACAAATCAATTTTGTTCATGCAAATCTTGATGTTCTATCAAGTTTATTTCTAACGCAAAATGAACGATTCTGATCATTATTGTAAATCTAAGAAGAGTTGACAAAATTTCAAATTGGACCGGAGTGGATCCTAAGAAGATTGGACGGGAACTTGCCCCTATCTCTAATAGGAGTAATAATAAGTAGCTTTAAGTGATTTATCTTTAGGAATACGGATGGAATCTATAAATCTTCATAAAGGACAAGATGCTATCTCTTCTAGTAGAAAAGTCCTTCTGGATCTCACGAAAAGGTGGAATTGTACTTAACATTCTTTTTATATACGCACAAATATTCCACATGCCATGTTTTCTGGTTTTGATGAAACAGTATTGCTATTGTCAGTTCAATGGACTGACGATAAACACATTAGAATACAAGAAAAATATGTATTTTTGTGTATTTTTTATTACTATTGTCAGCACATTACTATTGTCAGCCTATTGGGCTGATTTTAGAATTTTCCTTGATGAAAAAGTGATTCTATTATTCTGGCCTCGTTTGATTTGCGGACTAAAAAAAATGGGATTAATAGTCCATGGACTATTTGTCCTGAATTAATTTCATCCATAATTTCACTCAATCCCATGTTTAATTCGCGTGGGATTACTTAGGGAATAAAGAATAGTATTTTTAAAAAAAGTTTTTGTAACATTTTTTGAAAGAAGAAAATTTTGAAAAACAAAACAGTTTTTAAAAAACAATTTTGGGAAACAATTTTATTACAAAACAATTTGGGAAAAGCTTTTTTAAGAACTAATTACATTTTCGAAAGAAGAAGGTTTTGAAAAGAAACAGTATTTAAAAAATAATTTTGGGAAACAATTTGGGAAAAGTTTTTTTTTTTTGAAATAATTTTTGAAAAACAGTCATGCTATTGTCAACCCACGGGCTGACGATAAGAATATTAAAGACAAGAAAAACACGTATTTCTATGTACTTTTTATTTCCTTTAATACACATTCACACACTCACTATTGTCAGCCTATTGGTCTGATTTTAGAATTTTCCTTTGAAAAAAAAAAACCTACTCCATCAGTCCATTTTTTAGAGTCCAGTATTGCATTTTGGGCTGTCCCTTAACTAGTGTCCATTTTGTAAAATTAAGTGGGTAAAAGTTTGTGAATTTTTCATTTTGCCCCTAAAAGCAGATTCCATTTTGAAAAGTTGGCGAGTAAAAATGTAAACTATGTAATGATGATGTTTTCATAGAGAATAAGGAGGGAAAATGGGGATAAAAGCTGATGTAAAACTTGTAATGATGATATCTTTTTAATATGTTAGAATTACGAAGCAGGACACTTGAAAAGGGACGGGGAGAGTAGTCATTTTTTATAAATAAAAAAAATTTATTAACATTTTTGAAAAATAGTTTTTTGTGAACAATTGAAAATAGTTTTTTTGTAAACAATTGAAAGCATTTTTTTGTTTTTTTTAAAGAAAATAATTCTGAAGATACTTTTCGAATTTTGGAACTTTGTCAATCCTACATAATCAATCCCCCATATAGGGATAAAATTAATACTATGATTAATAATCCCCCTGATAAGATCTCAATAGTGTAAATAATAGGGCTTATCTCTTTCATTTTTGTCACACACACGAGCATAACTTGCTTGATTTGAACGATATTGCGCGAAAGGTGTGTTTTTGTCATTTTCAGATAAATTGTGCGAATAATGCGCATTTGAACGCCATGGATAGCCCTGTTGTGTCCAAGTACCCAAGGCCACATGGCACTCCGTGACCGAGTCCCAAAAGTCAAGAAAAGAAAGCTTTGAAGCATACTCGGGATGCCCAAGGGCCGAAGGAAGTGAGGGAGAATCGGGGATTTTACCAAAGCAACTCATCTTCCGACCAACCGAGGGTAAAATCATCATTTCTCTTGATGTACAAAATATATTGGATCCAAACTACTTGGGTTAGAAAGTAGACTCATCAAGATTTCCAACGGTCCAAAGAACGCCCAAATCCGAGTTCGGGAGTGTCCGAAGCGAGCCCGCGAAGTTCAGCAAGCCAAAGGCAAAATGTGTGAATTCCTACCGGTAGGTGAATAATACTTACCAGTAGGAAACCCGATCAGTGAAGCCACAATGTTGCTTCGAAGAACTCCTACCGGTAGGAGTTCAACCCTTACCGTTAGGAGCCCAGTCTGTAAATGTTTCAGTGGCAATTTTGCAATTATCTTGGATGGGGGCTATATATACTCCTTATGCACGAAATTAGGAATTCTCCCCCTTCCCTTTCTCTCTCTACCTCCCTCCTTAGGTTTTGCTCTCAATCCTCCATGGATTAAGCTTAGATTTCCATTTCCCATGTAATTTCTTCAAGAATCATGTAAGTACTCTTAATTTCAATACATGTTTTAGTTGTTAATCTCGTTTTTCACCATGTTTCTAGCTTTTCCTTCATCTTTCTTGCTTAGTTCACCTCTAATAGAGGGGTAGCCACCTTGGCTTGGTCATGGGGTTATTTCTACCCCATGACTTGGGTAGTTTAATGATTTCTCTTATTTCTTGTGCTCAATGTGGTTTGTGAATGGATTACGTTTATTTTTATGTAACAAAACCTAGGGTTGTTAACCTCTTTGATTATGTGTAGGCAAGAATTTGATCTCTTGCCACATATAATGCTTCGAGCTATGTCACTCTAGGTATTTGCCAAAATGCCTCAAAGAACTCATTGAACACTAATCTTTGGTCTAAACTTAGGGTTGTTAACTTCTCTGATTGTGTGTAAACAAGTCTCCTTGGCACACCCAATGCTTAGAATCATGGCACTCTATGTGTTTGATAAAATGCCTAAATGAGTACCTTTCCATTTCCAAACCCCGTTGTATGAGTTAAACTTGATTTTCATGGTTAAATCTTCCGAGTGAGATCAAATGACAATGTCTCTCCCTTGAGTTATCAAAGGGAAGCATTGACGACCTTAGTTATGGGCGGAATGAACCCCTAGACCTTGCCGCTTTTCATTTCTAGTCAATCTTCGTTTTCAATTAAAGTTAAGAGGTAGAGAGAATTTTCATCACTCGCAAGTTGGCTATCTCAAAGCCAAACTAAAGGTTGGCGGTCCTAACGCTTAAAACCCTTCGTAAATCAAACCTCCGGCCTAACTCCATTGGCTCCCTGTGGATTCGATCAGACTTCCGAGTTTATTATGCTACAACCGACCTAGCCCTACGCTTGGGGCATTATTATTACGGCACACATTTAGGTCGCAAGCCCCCCCCATATAAGGATAAAATTAATACTATGATTAATAATCCCAACAATCATTTCGAGAACCAAACGTGGGATAACTCAGGATTAGTTACAGTTAATCCACGAATCAAACGAGAAATGAATTCACAATCACTTTGAGCTCAACCCAAGCAATAGGCCCATTGAAGAAACCTGATGGTCCTTGCTTTAAATAGTAAAAATTTGAGTAAAATTCAATCTGTTGTGGGGGTGGAGTGAGTTTGAGTAAGGACTGAGCTGAGTTGTGTTCTAATGGCCTGATTAGCACCCAAGATCGTATGATCTTGGGGCTTTAATCCTCTAATTTGTGGCTTTTATATGTTTAAGTTGTCGTTTTTATTCAATATTGCACGTAAGGTATCTTTTGTAAGCTCTTCAGGTCAAACGTGCTAATAAGGTGGATTTGGATGCCAAGCGGAGTTCTGGGATGAATCTAATGTCCGAGTGTCCGCCGGTACCTTTGTCATTGCCACCGAAGCTTAACGGTGTTGTATGAAGTCTCGGAGGCCACCATTTGGTCAATAATGGAACGAAGTGTGCCAAGGCTTTGGAAGCGAGGCGAATGATTCGAGGATGGCTCTCGAGGGCACTCGAGAGTTCAAGACCACATAGCATACCTCTACCAAGTCCCGTTGATCAAGTAATCAAGCATCGAAGAGCCGTCGGGACAAGCCATGGCATGCCAGCCAATCTGAGCCAAAACTGCAGAAAAAAGACAAATGTAGTGCTACCTCGTTTTTTAGGTAGCACTACCTTCTTGCTGAGAATGCCAACAGTTAGTTGAGTAGCGCTACCATGTTTTTTAGGTAGCGCTACCTTTTCCCTTTAACCAGCTTTTGTGTGCTGAACATTTCAACCTTCCATTTATGAAAAGTTTCCACTTTGGGTATTATTTTGGGATATTTTAGGGGTCTTTTTGTCCACTCTTTGGCTGACTTTATAAGCCCTATAAATAGGCTTGTATGTCATTTGTGGAGGATATAAGCCATTAGTTAGTTTTAGGCCTAAGCTTCTTTCTTGCTTTCCTTAGAACTCCATTAAAGTCTTTCAAGCTTTCTTAGTTTAATTGTTCAAGAACTCTTTAAGGTAATTGTTGTTCGTTCATTTTCCGTTTGTTAATGTTGTAGCTACTCATTAGATCTTCTATAAAATCAAGTTTATTTTCGTTTCTATCGGTTAATCATGTTTTCTTCTTTAAGCATGCTTTCTAGTCTTTTTAATATGAGTGAGTAGTTATAAGGTTCGGTCATGGGGTGAGAAGGACCTTATGGATTAGTCGTTTAAACGGTTTCGCCTAAACTTTAGCTCGATTTCAATGTGTTGAATGAATTAAACCCATGATTTCTTGCATCGATCAAGGGGTCGGTGGCTTCTTTGATCAACGAAGTCTATCGCCCTATGCTACGTGCTTGGTTAATCCTACGCATGCGAACGATCCATTTTCGTCTCTCACTTGCGTTAAATGAGTTCAGTTTGAATTAATGCTTTAAGTTGAGTTACAAGTAGTCTTCAGCTGTTAATTCTTCAAGTGGAATCCGGACGGTTTCGGTCCACTCATAAGTTAGATGATGAGACTGTTCAACGGCTAAGTCGTGGGTTAATCAATCCTTATGACTTGACCGCTTTTAATCTAATTTAATTTCAAGTCAATTCTGTCAATCGAATCGAACTCCAAAGTTGGCTGCTTGAAAGCCGTGCTACATACTTACCTTCTATTCCAAATTCGCTAAAGAAGCCTTCTCTATGGGAACGATCCCGATCTTACCAGATTTATATGCCATCAACGACCTAGCCCTTTGCCTTATTTGGAAGGTAGGTTGCGGAGTTAAGCATGGCCACCTCAACCTTAAGAGTTAGAGATGAATTGTTATTGCTTTCAAGCCTCTAGACACCGCACTAACAAAAGATTGAATTCATGTCAAGGGAACAAATACACAAATCAACTTCTTTTGACAACTTGTAATGGTTCCATTTTGAGAATTCACATATTTACAGCTAAAATATTGACTCTACACATGTTGGCATTGTATCCAAAGACCAAGAAGGACGAAAATCGAGCACTATATATTTGCATTACTACTGCTTTAGCTTCTGTACAGCATTCAACACAGAACACCTACTGCCTACTGCAATTGAAGGCTGAATACCCCTTTACTATGGAGAGGTTTTCTTTGATATGTACATAGACAAGAGAGGCTTCAACAACAAACACAGAGTGTTATGATGCCAAAGAGGAAAATAGATTCTGAATTCGGCATCCACTTCACTCCTGGTTCGCCCAAAAAAAAAAACACAAAACTAAGGTTCTACGCAGTCGCAGTTGCTACTGGATTTGGAACTTGAACCGGGAGGAGCAGCCTTTATCATGGTGCTCTGAGCGAACGCTATCATCTGCACAAAAAAAATCAAGTACACTTATGAATGACTAGTATGACGTATGCGTTTACACATTCATGAAGAGTAATGCTACCCAAATGGGAAAATATTCAACGACTGCAGGGATGTATTAAGTCGTTTCTTTTGAGAAAAAGTACCCACCAAAATAGATTTTTACTATGTAATGCGGATGTGAGATCGTTATGGTAGAGATTTCTGCATAAAAAATATTTATGAACAAAGGGTTTGGATGTGTCAGTGCACAAGTATGCGTAAGTTATTTCCTCATAACTCATTGGCTTTGGCAGTTGTAAAACAGTTGATGAAGAACAAACTAGTGTTCCTAGGACTCAAGGACTGAAATAGAGAACAAGGCAGTGAAAGAGTGACCATAATTTGAAGCCCATCACTGACAAAGAATAGGGATGGCAACGGGTCGGATCCGAGGCGGATATTGCAATATCCGAATCCGAATCCGAATCTTCCATCCGCCTCCGAATCCGCTCCGAACTCCGAACGGATATATATCTTGGTCCTCCATCCCCGCTCCGAACGGAGAACGGAGATCCGATCGGATATCCGAATCCGAAATTGAAAAAAAAAAAAATTCTGTAGGACATCTTAGCACAAAAAAAAAAAATTCAAGCTTGGAGGGTACTGGAAGATGGTGTACGGAGGTGAGATGCTTTCCATCGGCCATCACCATTTCCAGTGGCTGATCCTAGGATTAGGAAACGCCTTTACCACTAAAAAACACCCAAATCTTCAAAAAACCCCTTTACTTATTATAACTCTAAAATAAAGGCAAAATCTCACTCCCTGAGATTTGAGAGAAAAAAAGAGAGAGAACGAGAGAGAGAGAGAGAGAGTCAGAGAGAGAGAGAGATCGACACTCGACGTCAACTGGGGAGGGAGATCGACTGGGGTGTAGTGGTGGAACATGGGGGTGAAGTTGGCAGTAGAGCTGTAGAGCTGGGGCTGCTGGGTGTATTTTTTTGTGGTTAGAATCCTAACAGGTACAAATAAGAGGTATTTATAGTCGGGCATTCGGAGTCGGATTCGGAGGTCGGATTCAGAGATCGGATCGGATCGGAGGCAAACTTACATCCGAATCCGATCCGATCTCCGATTTTTTTTTTTTACAAAAATCCGAATCCGCTCCGATATCCGAAAAAATCTCCGAATATCCGATCCGTTCGGAGCGGATAACAGATCGGATTCGGACGGATCGGCCGAGATGGCCATCCCTAACAAAGAACATATAGTAAATCTAAGTCACCATGTGAAAAGGATCTTACCACAGCAAATCCGGCACACGCAATGCTGAATCCAGGGAAATGAAATGGTGGATTCCCAGAGAGGAACAAAGCTGGAATTCGCACAAAGACTTAAAATCATTTAAATTGATTTTTCAGACCCAAAGAAGAAGTTCAGAACGTAACGTCTCATTTACCTGTTAGAGGACTAAAAACTAGAGGAGAGAGAATGTTGGCAAAGGAACCTAGGCCTGAAATGCAACCTTGAGCCTTCCCCTTGAAAAGGACGCAGCAGAAAGAAATAAGAAAGCAAGAAAATGGGTCAGGAAAACAGTGAAATATCACATTGGATGGTACACGTGTTAGTAATTTACTCAGTTTCTTGTGACTGTATGGTACTGGTTTCAGTAGCGAAAGATATACAACAATGTATCATAAGGTATGTTGTGGCTTCACAACTCCAACATGCACAACATAATCAATGAAAACCACCACAACTCGTCAAGACAAACCTGCTCATGGGGTCCTACTTGTTTGGATGCGATGCTCCGTAACTGCACAATTTTAGAGTCACTACATGACCATAAAACTACTCACGAGTGAGTTTCAGATTTGATGTATAGGACTTACAGCCGGCTGAGCAAACACTGACAGAACGTTGAACATAGCAGCAGCATAAGGTACCTACAAGACCCAAATTGCTAGCAAAACTAAGTAACCAGAATCCATTAGATTACTGATACATAAGTATATAAGAAGACTTGTAAAGCTTTATGAGCTCCAAGGAAGTACCCAGGGAGACCATGCAATGCTGTAAAGAAACATCTGCAATGAAGGGCGTAAAGATTAAATAAGAACTTTGCATTTATTGATAAGAGTATCGAAGGGGTTAGAATATTTCATTTAAGCTGAGTGAGTAGAGAGCAAGCCACATGCTTACATGTGCACAGGCGAAAAAGAGCCCGATTGAAAGCAGCTTCTCCTCTGCTATCACTGGAGCCAGCATTGGCATCAGAATCATCTGCAGAATTCCTCTTCTGATCAGATAGGTGTGCATAATATGGAGCTATTAACACTGTATCTGAAAAGTACTATTTATACAGAATGCCTCATGAGCGTCAAAATCATTCATTTCGAAAAATAGAAAGCCCTATGTATTGGTATTGTTAGTACCCAAAACAGCGTGAGATGAAACATGAATCACAACCAAAACGAAGTAGTGCAAACTGCAAAGCATACCTGAGATATGATCCCTCCAACCCCACAAATTATCATTAAATCAGCGAATTGGTCCTTGTTGAAGTGAAAAGTGGACCTTAGGTAGTACTGCAAAGCATTTAATTCGAGAGGTCCGTTAAAACAAGTACGAATGCCCCCCCAAGTCTTAAGGTACAAGAATGTAACCATACGGGCAAAGTTACTGATATATATTAATCCATCAAACCCAAGTCATGCGTTGAAAAACTGAAATGTATACGAAATTTCGAGCTAGCCTTAAAATGGTTTATATATAAGAAATATGGAGCAGGTCAGATGCATAATCTTCATTCAGAATTCACAATGCTAGGTCCGTTTATTTCGTTTACGATTTTGTAGAACCAGCCTTAAAATGGTTTATATAAGAAACAGTAAACTTCGAAAGGGAGAAGAAGCAAAAATTGTAATGCAGCAACATAGCGGAAATGTTTCTAAAAAAACATTGGAAAAAAGTACCAATATTGAGTCTCCAAGGGCAACATCCCCGATACTGACGAGGAATGCTACAATAGCTGTTTGCCAAAATGTCACGCTGCAAAATGATTCACAGAAAAAATCCACCTAAGTCAATAGGCATCAAATAAGGAGAAAGGTATTTAGCATTAAGGAGATGCATGTACAAAAAGGAAGAAGTTAAAAGTGCTCGAGAGGTAGAAGCAGAACATGCTCTATTGAAACAGAACTCAGGTAATATCAGAAAGCAAAAATGGCTTAAGATGCAGAACTCAACATTCAAACCAAACAAAACCGAATCTAGAGTCCCAACCAATTGGGACGGCTGCATGAATCCGATTTTTCCATTAATTTCTGTCAAGGTTGATTCAATCAACATTCAAACAGTTCTCAAAGAATCAAGAAGTCAAGAGGTTTAGCTATGCTAAAATTGGAGAGAGTGACCCAAATTCACCTGCTCCTTAACAAGGAGATGGAATCATCGAAGGAAGGCATTGTCTTGAATATCTTGACACTAGTTTTATCTTCTTCTAGAAGGCTGATATTTACGTCTCCCTTGGTAGAGTGCAACGCAGAAACGCCGACGTCTGCAATCGACTCCGGGAGGAAAACTCTCATGTATGCTGTCGCTATCATTGCCCCTACTGCAGAAACCTGACCATTGATACAACATTGTGACAACTGCTGCAATACACATAAGGGGATGCATACGGTATGTACGTCTTTGAAAGTATGTTACTAGATCTTTCATCCCATTTTAAATGCTCCTTATTGAAAACCGTATAATTTTGACCTCAAAATAAAAAATTTTGGGAATTAAGTTTAAATTTTCTTTCACTATCAAAAGTACTCACTTGAGATCTGTTGAATGGTGAAAAAATATTCGAAACAATATTTCCGGAAATACTGTTTTTTGAAGTCAAAATGCATGACTTTCCGTATGAAATGAGACGGGGGAGTATAAATTTTGCCTTCATATTACGAATATTTAAGCAAATGTCATAAATTTCTATACAAACTATATGCATGATTTGTTATGCAAAATGTCACAAAATTTAAAGTGTGAGGTGCATTCCGTATACACCCAAATAGAGGCGTGTATTATAGTATTTTTTTTATTATAAATACTAGCAGTTGGGGGCACACCCTCCCGTGTGTGCATGTGCATGTGAACGTATTTGGGGAGCGGCATGGGATGGGTAGTTTTTTGAGGTGTGGGATGGGTGGTTGAATTTGAGTGATTTTACTATTTCGCCCTAAAATTAATTCATGTTACAATAAAATCGGATGTAAAGTTTTGATTTCAGTTCGACCGGTATTGGAAATCACTTTTGTGAGTCTGTGACGAGACTTAAAACAAAGGAGACATCATGTGCTAGCTCTCTGTTGCTATTAGTACTACACTAGAAGAGTAGACTGTAGATAGATAGATATACGGAGAGAGAGAGAGAGAGAGAGAGAGAGAGAGAGAGAGAGAGAACCTGGAAGGTTAAGGGAGTGGAGATGAAGCGAGCAGACAGGTTTCCGGCTACGAAAGCGGTTGAGGTGATACCTGATAGGATTCCAAAAGCCGATGTCCGTCGATTTTCCGGAATATTATCCGCCTGACATTATTATCATAGCATAACACGTAAACACTTATAAATACTACAGTACTCCGGAATGGTGAATATAACCTGGGGTAGAAGAACCTTAATTAGAACCATGCATTCTAAAACTATCCAAATTCCAAACAGCTTCCTTTAGCTCAGTCTCACGTAACATTGTGAATTTTTTAGCCTTGTTTAAATGGAGTAATTTAAATGGCGGTAGCAGACTATGTATGTAACCAATGACGCGTAACGAGAATCGGGTGTCGCAACTATGAATTTTTTAAAAATATTTTTGGCGTCGGATCACTTGGAGCGGCCGTAGCGGTTAAGCAGCCATCATGAATCGGACGAAAAACTGGATGAAAAGCAATACGTAACTGGAATCAACTAATACGGGTGTGAGTTTTTGATAATGCTGGTATATATAACTGGTATATATCGAAAAATCGAAAAACTGCTACGCAGCAACCGATATTTAAATCCTTAGGATGATAATGACCGAAATTCGAGCGAATGACTTTTAGCATTGTCGGGTACCCTAAAGCATAAATGGTTTCAGCACTGGAGTAATAAAGAAGAGTAATTAAAATGGGTGGACAATTAAGAGAAAATAAAAGAGGGTGTGAGAGTGAGACTGACCACATAAGCAAGGGCAAGACACTGAACGCTTCCTTCACAAAGCATGGAAGTGAGAGTCCTGAGCGCATAATAAGCATAGAAGTAATTCTTTGTCCTGTCGTACGCCAATATGGCTGCACTAAACGAACAAACAATACTACTCCGCAGTTAGTTACCGGCCACCACGTTATAATTAGCTGTATCGCATGTGTTTTTTGTGCATGGTTTGAATATTTGATAGAATAATCGAAGTGCATGCAGGGCCGGCCCGAGGGCAAGACCCAAGAGGCCACCACCTTGAGCCTCCAAATTTTGGGCCCAAAATAGGGCACCCTTCTTAAAGTAAATATATATATTATTTGTTCCTAGTTTTGAACAAGTACCTTCTTTGCTTTAGTGGTAAGATGATAAGATTCTTTACTAAAAGGCCTGAGTTCGAATCCTTGAACGCAACTTTCCATTTTCAATTGTTTTTTGACCAAAAAGAAGCTCAAGCTTTGCCTTTGTAGCTGCTGTGACTCGAACATAGGCCTGGTTTCCAAGCAGTCGCTCAAGCCACCAGAACAGAAGTATTTAACGTGCTCAATATGAACCAAAATACTTACATAATAAAGATTTGGATTATTGTTGTTTAATTCAAAAATACGTAGGGCCCACCTCAAGATTTCGCCTAGGGCCTCCCAATCCCTTGGGCCGGCCCTGAGTGCATGCACAGCCCAATATCTTGGCAGTGGTGCATGCTAGCTACATCGATCAGCTTCACTTTTAGTTCAGTTCAGTTCAATCCCTACTACTCCTATCATTCATTGGTTGACTCAATGGCACAAAGTTTTAAGTACTTCCTCTGTTATGCTCCATTTTGGGGATTCCAAGTTATTAATGGGACAAAGTTCGTTTCCATACTTTGGGTATTTTAGTTTTGGTCGTGGGTGGAGAGAGAAATATGGTAATGATTGGAGAGAGGGGTAATGATTAGAGAGAGATAGAGAGAGAAATGAAATTAATAATTAGAGAAATAGGGTAATGATTGGAGAAAGATATAGGGTAATGATTGAAAAACAAAATTAAAACAAAGTAAAGTATAGAAACGAACAAGGCCGTTGCTTTTCGCAAGAAAATTTTCTTTCTTTGCCGTTCGATAAAAAAATTTGGCTCAAAAGTGAAGTTTTACTCGGAAATCAAAGTTTTACTCGGAAATCACCCAGAATGCACTTGTCGAGGGTATTTATGATCGATCATAAATACCTCCCACAAGTGCATTCTGGGTGATTTTCGGGTAAAAATTCTTTGTACCTAGCATCCCCCAAAAAAGAAGGGCAAGAAAAGAAACTCACTCTCTTTTGTACATTAATGTAACTACATGGACAGTCTTTATAGGACTTAAAAAAGCATATTTGTGGACTAACAAATACGGACGGAAGGAGTATTTTATGGGAGCAATTTAATGCTTTATTTTATTCTGGATTACTTCTGTTGATAGTTTTGGTTAATTAAAACTACCCATACAATAGTTTGATTTAAAAACTGCCCATGCTCAGGGGCGGACCCACCATAGGGCACGTGGGGTCACGTGTCCCCACGCCCTTTAAATTATTTTTTTTTCGGTTTTGTATATATAATATTTATGCTGAATGCATGTAAGTAGTTGTTTGTTGGTGCAGTGGTAAAGTGCTCTCCTTCTAACCAAGAGGTGGTAGGTTGGAGACTACCCCATGTTCACCTGTAGGTTTTTTTGGCCTTTTTTCTAAAAGGTAGTAGAAAATGTGTGTGTGTATTTTTTTTCCTTTTTCAAAAGGCAGTCAGGGTTTTTTTGCCTTTTTTTCAGAAGGCAGTAGAAAATTTGTGGGTTTTTTGGCCTTTTTCCTAAAAGGTAGTAGAAAATGTGTGTATTTTTTTTTTCTTTTTTCATAAGGCAGTCAGAAGGGTTTTTTTGCCTTTTTTTCAAAAGGCAGTAGAAAATTTGTGGGTTTTTTTTCCCAAAAGACAGTAGAAAATGGTAGTGTGTATCTTATTTTTTATACTATTCGTGGGTTCGAGTCTACCCCACATTGCATTTGTATACTTTTTGTTCGCAAAACTGCAATAGTAGAGTTAGTAATAGATAATGAACATGTGATAATGTTGTTTTAATGCATTTAGTCAAGGTGCGCAAGTTTGTCCAAGTAGCTAATTATTAAAATACATATATATACTTTAAAATTGTTAATTTATCATGAATGCTAAAATTATTTTGGAGTAAATGTGATTAATTGTAGTAACTCGTATATTACGATTACAAAAAAAAATTGGTGCCCCCGCTATGTCAAATTCCTGAATTCGCCACTGCCCATGCTTATTAATTTTACTTTCTGTTGATAGTTTTGCTTATTTTACTTCTGTTGATAGTTTTGTTTAATTAGTTTAGCTAGTTCCAGAGGTTTTGAGACTAAAGCATCCCTGTCGACGAAAATTTAAGTTTGAACAAAGACTAGAAATTCAGACATAACAATTTTGCCTTTCGTAGATTTTTTTATTCAAACGCTAAAATATTGCTATCAATATAGATTGAAAATGTCATTTTCGTCGCGTCCTGAATAAGTTTTCTCTATTTAGAATTCATCGATCATTTTTTTCATTTGTGAAAACAAGTTTTTATTGTGAAGTGAGTTAAGGTGCAAGAGGAGCTAAAAAGGGAAAGTACATATACCGAGTGGAATGATGGTGAGAGTCATGGGGATGGTGAGCAGAGCTTTCCTCCCATATTTGTCAGAGAGATTTCCAATAAGTGGCATCATCACTAGAGTTCCCAATCCTACAAGCTGCACAATATCCACACCTTCCAAATTTCATTATCATTTTTAAATTAGAGACGACACGATCGTTCGCATCTTATTCTGTGGACATGCGCGATTGTGTGACCTACCCAACCAGGCAACCACTTAATTCGAGTCTTTTATAGTATTAAAATAGACAAAAGAATACAAAATAATTTTAAAAAACTACTAACTATATATTACTGGCCATAAAAAGAAATTCCAAAAAATCTAGAGGATAATTCGACTTTAATACTCGTAAAACAAGAATAGCATAATGTTTTGAAAATCCGAAGGGTGGGGTGACCGAAATCACCTGTCCCCATATTACATCATTGACATCATCAATATCTCAAATCAAATTAATGATTTGACAAATATTCAAATAATGATTACTTTTAACCACAACTTGTTTTTGCTTAATAGTTAGTAGTTATTTGTCATTTTCACAAGTAATTATTCAACAATAAGGCCTGAAGTACTATGTTGCGTTTTCACACGGTGCTCTTTTGCAAATAACGTAGTGACAACGAGTGGCTCACATAATACTTTGTTGCGGAACCCCTTGCATGTCTAGGAATAACCAATAATTTTAAAATATCCAGTAAGTTTCTGGCCTGCAAAGAGTTGAGAACCCTTGCCAAAAAAAAATAATAAAAAGAAGTATCCGAAGAAAGGAGAGTTGAATATTTGGATAATTAGCAAAATATCGGGTAAATTCGAGATAATAAATTTGCTTCAAAGGTAAGCAACGGATCCCAACCGGGAAAACCAAGACTGTAGTCTGTAAGACAAACTCATCGAACAACAGCAATATTCTGTTCTCACTTCCCAAATCAAAAAACCAAAACAGATATAAAATTCGATAATTCTATGTACCCACCCAACTTACACTGAAATTACTCCGAAAAGGAAAATTATTAATGGTAAAGTGAATCTGGACCATCAATTTTTCTTTTTGGGGTAAGTTTTATGGGTAGGTAGCATTACTATTTAGAATTTTAATGAGAATTATACGTACACGAAAACATGTGCATAGAACATGACACAAATATGTCCAGAACAGTCTGTTGGCACGTTGGTCGCTGATTATTTTGTGAAACTCAACGTATTGTGTCGGACGGTTCTTGAGACAATTATATGTCGCAAGATAGTGCACATAGGAAGAAATACTCCCAAAATATTATTCTACTACGAAAAGATATACGAAATTTTGGATAAAAAATAAAGTACTCGTGTACATATTTTTTTCAAATTTCTTCCTATCAAATTAAAGAACTAATTGTGATACTTAAATCGGTGAGAATAAATTCTAAAAACCATTCACACAAGTACGTTACTTTTTGATCGCCAAATTGCACCCCCTTTTTTTTTTTCCCGGTGAGCTAACATTTTGGGACGGAAGGAGAAAAAGAAAAAAATCAAGGGAAAAGAAAATTAGAGAGAATTTAGCCCAGGAAGAGGGGAAAAGGACGTACGTACCACTTGTTGAATTCCGGTGAGGTAGATGGCAATAGAGCACTCATCTTCTCCGGGACAAATGGCTGACATAGTAACATCAGTTATGGCCGGTATCACCATGAACGTGGAGTAGCTGTACAAGAACACCGTCATGAATAGAGGACTCAACCCCATCACCTTTTTCACCTCCATATCTCTCTCTCTCTCTAAACCAAAAGCCCAATAGACTCTAACCCACAAGTGCTGTGTTTATATGCTCTCATATTGATGATGAACAAGTGCTTTGCATCTATTTATGTTTATAGATTTCTCATCCCTCTCTCTCTCTCTCTCTCTCTCTCAGTGCATCTATCTATAATCTAGCTACAAAAGCCAGAGAAAGAAGAAGCACCAAAAGCGGAAAGCCCAATAGACTCAACGTAGCTCAAATTAATTACTAATTAATTTCCTAAGTGCTTTGTACCTATTTATGTTCTTCCCATCTCTCTCTGTCTCTCTCTCCTAAGCGCTTTGTACCTATTCATGTTCTTCCCATCTCTCTCTCTCTCTCTCCAACTAATGGAAAAGGCCCATTAGACTCAACCTTGAAGTAATTCCCTCAAGTGCTTTGCAATCTCTATATTTATATACTTGTGAACTTGGTTTGCTTGAATGCGTACATGTTTCCTGTTTTTGAAAAAAGTACTCCTCCTTGACGAAAGGGCTGAAGTCAGGGACAGAGACATTATCGAGTTAAAAATCTAACTTTGACTCTTCTAGTTTGTTGTAGGACATATTTAAAGAAATACTCCGGAGAAAATAAAATTCAAGATCCTTTTTTTTTTTTTTTTTGGGTGATGTAAGGTGTCTCGAGCCAACTTGCGCCCACCTCGGCCTAATCTTTGCAGCCCTTCTCACAGCCATTTCACACGCTTACACGTGGGAGGTGAGGTGGCCCTAAGAGTTGTTGACAAGAAGAATCGAACTCGAGATCTTAAAATGAAGCAAACACCTAAGTCTCACGTCAAGACCACTTGACCAACCCCTCGGAGATTAACCAGATCCTTTTGATACCATAACACAATAAATTAGTGCTAATACAGGGGATCCCAAAAAACTTGGTGTATTGGAATGTAATTGATGATTCATGACATAATGTATTTTGAGTAAAATAAATGTGATATCAATAAATTTAAAAACTTAAACACGAAAATACTTTAATTTTTTTTTAAAAAAAAATTGCACGTATTTTTGCAATGGACTATCATTTACTACTAGTTAAATTCTGGGTGGGACCGACTCCGCCGGCCCCTTAATTCCTCGGTCACTAATTAACCAGAGTCACAGCTCTAAATCCACGATTAATTGGTGGGTCACAAAACCATCTATTTTGTGGACAAAATTAAAATTAGTAGGTGTGTAACTTTAACTTGTCCTGGTTTACAAAAAAACGGGGAGTTGCATAGAAGTCAAAAGAGTTGGCGAAGAAGTGACGGTGAAAGAACGGGATGCGTACGTTTGCTTGCTTCTAAGGTCACGCAAGGCATAAGTCACCTACGATTAAATATTTATTGGTTTTTTTTTGTAGAATATAAATTCAACATTACTATTGTTAACAGGAATTATGTGGCCGTGATATGAATTTCAAATTTCAGAATTTGTAAGTCAATTAATTAAGCATCGTGATTGGTTCTTCGTCTTACTCACGAGGCCGCGCCCCACCCCAAATTTTCTTCAAAGAAAAAAACCCGTCGACACAGATCGCAATATGAACCTCACCACGGGGTCCACACAAACGATCCAAAAACATGAATAAAAAGTTAGATGATTAGTAGATCGGATCCCCCACACAAACGATCAGAGCCGTTCGTTAAAATTTAAATTATATTTTGAAGGCTACCGTGAAAAATCAGCTCAATCAGATACCTGTAAATGTTCATTTTGCATAGCTCGTTGAGAAAAATGTTGCCATAAATTATGTGTCCGTGTGGCGTTTGAGTCTTTAAACTCCAATTATTTGTCTTCTCCAACTTTTTCAATAATGTTTGGAAGCGTGATGAATTTAGGGTTCGTTTTCACTAAGCAATAGATTTGTGGATCACAACTTATTGTTGAAAAATGTCAAGTTATTTCCACTAATTCATAAGTTATGAGTTAATATGAAAAACTTGTCAATAAGTTGTAGCCCGTAATTATCGGTGAAAACGTCCGCTAGGTTACGCTCTTTTTGTGTTATTTCCTGGTGATTTGGTTTAGGCTTCGAGGCGTGCAAGTTTGAATTGCGCCAACTACGGTATGATTTCCTGGTGAAGCAATTTGATTTTGATCTAGCACATGGGTCGGAAGACCCGGGAACAACTTCCGTTGGGCCTGACCCGTCTTGCGGTCAGTTGGGTTTAGTCCTCACGACCAATAAACCAAATGCAGCATTTGGATCTTTGTTTGTAGGCCCACACATCTAAACAAGAATACCTTTTAAGATGGCCTACTAAATATTTTATCCTAGTCAAAACTTGTTCATTTTGGATTTTAAAATCTCTGCGCACGGTCCCCAATAAATTGTTTTCTATCTATCTCTCTGCTCATTATTCTAAAAAAACTCTCTGAAAACCCAAACCAAACAGGAAATGTAGCCAACTAAGACTTGAACTAGATGGTTCCTTTTCTATTGATTTAGGAGAATATAGAAACAAATACGTAAGATTTTTATGCACTAAATCCCACTCATAATCATTTTCCATCACTACTATTGAAATTGATATTGAATTCTTGGGTAGCACCCAAGAATTATACATGTAGGGTGAGTTTCCTTTAAAAAGTTCGTCTACAGCTTAAGAATTTTAGAAAAGTTATTTCCGCTAAATAGACTTTTAATTGGAAGTATGTCAAGAGAAATATCTGTCTCAAAATTCGTATTTTTCCTGGTAGTAGCCCGTTCGGAGCTGACAAACACAAAAGAAGGGCTTTTTCCAGGCCTTGTAGGCTCTCAACTCTCCCTGTTTGAGGGTTTGGGCTTCCGAAGAATCCAATGTTTAGTTGGTTTGGACAACCCAACTGATCGCAAGACGGGTCAGGCCCAACGGAAGTTGTTCCGGGTCGTCCGACCCATTTGCCAGAATCCACAATTGTATGGTTGGCATTTAACTCTTGGGGCCTTTAAGGTTCCAAAAACTGAGAAGCCCAATTTCAAGACTTCAATAAGGACCAAACCTAACCCCAATGTAAGAAGGGCATAACGGAAGGCAAATGAAAGTACTTTGGGAAAATGACGGTCCAGGACGTGTTTTGATAATTAATACCAGCCAAGAACATGCTAAGAATATTTGTTAATGAACAATATGTCCTTGACAGGTATTAATTATCAAAACACGTCATTGGCCATTATTTTCCCAAGTCCTTTACTAACATGAAGACAGTGAGAGAAGGGTGAATAAAGTTTTAAAAGAAGCAAATTTTATGAGTAAATTCTGGGCCGGTCCTAATTTTGGAATCGTTACATCCGATTATGGAAAAAAGTGTTGATTTTCACTCTCTAATTTTATAGCAACCCGGCTTCTCTACAGTCTGCAGATAAGTGTGTGCAGTTCTATCGAAACCGTTCATTTTGAAAATCAATAGTTCAGATTTCTTGAATTTATTACTGGTCATAATCGTTTATTACCGATCATAAATTGAAAACAAATTTGGACCCGTAAAAACTTCATCCGACGGCTACGATCACTTGGACAGTACTTCTGCAGTCCAAAACTGGACTGCAAATAAGCCAAATTCTTTTATAGCCACACCACTCTTTTGGTAAACATACAATGATATTCACTTCCAGTACTCTCTAATTCTTTTTGAACATTAAAAAACGATGAGGTAAATTTACATGCAATAAAACAATAAATAATGTGCAGTTATAAAATAGAAAAACGTGAAAAATCAATCACCAAAGATGAGTATGAACGCTTCTTAGAGCATCTCCAATCCAAGACCCTCCAAATCTCTATTTGAGAGGATTAAATTAATCTATTTTATTTGAAAAGTAGATTTAGAGGATTGTACTATTTATCTCAACACCAACCCAATACTTTATTTTTCAATTCCAACACATATTTGAAGGAGATCTTCTATTTTTTCCTTCATCCTCTATATTTAGAGGATCAAAGTTCATCTTCCCAAATGAAAGAGAGTTTTAGAGGATGGATTGGAGAATATTTTTCCTCTAAAATGAAAGATATAGAACATCACGCATCCTCAAAAGCATATCCTGCATCTCAACAGACATGGTTTCATATTCAATTACCTCTCCATAAAAGATATTGACAGCTGAATCAGAACCATATATCTCAAGGTAATAATTGATACATCTAATACTCTCCATAAGACCTTAAAAAAAAGAAAATGATTTTGTCACTCCATTTATTGTTAACGCTACTCGCCTGCAAGTGTATTTTGATGTAAAAATATACTTACAGAAGAGTGACGTTAACAAAAAAGAGAGTGACAAATCCAAAAGCCTAAAAAAAACGGTTCCATTATCTTTGTGAACTCTTTGCGAGACCACAAGATGCATCAACTTTTGACCTGTGTGCAGTCCCCCTAGCCATCTCCAAGAAAAGGGCAAAAAGAATCAACCAAGGTATATAACCCAAAAAGAGCTGACATTAACTTTTATCTTGGCCAAAAAAAAAAAAAATTTAAAAATGAAAAGTTGAATACTACTATTACAGAACCTTTAACTGGCAAAGTATCTTTAGGCAACCAGCTTTTGGGTGAGAAAAGCTTACATTGGCAACGTGGAAGCACATTCTAAAGCAGGTTCCATGTGAATGCCAAAAGCCAACACCACGCCTGTGGATTCCCCAAATCTAATGTTGCCAATAGTTTTACTATTTGTTTCTTTCATAATGTATTGTTCCGAGTGAGTTTGCGCGTACCTCAAAATTTAATTTCCGTCATTCGTTCAACACGCTTACACGTAGGTTCTTGCAGTTTCTCTAACAAGTTCACACACGAGGTGAGGTGTCGTCAAGAATCGACGACAAGAATAACCGAACTTGAGACATGACAATAACAAACTCCTAAGCTTCTGGCCAAGACTACCGGATCAAACTCCTTTTGTGGTAATGTTGCCACTAGTTATTTTATCTTTATCTACGCTCCTTTGTTTATCATACTTAGCCACCAGTGGTACTGATACCATGTATATTTTATTTAACGACCACATTCTACGGAGTTTTTCTTTAATTTGAACAGATACGGAGCTTAGGCCTGTTTTTCTTTGATATCTTTATTTGTTTCCCCTAAAGAGTATTAGAATTAAAGGTTTGATCTTTCTCATAGACTCTTTTTGGGAAAAAAAAAAAAAGCTTTGTCACATAAAAAATCCCCTCCCCACATCATGGCATCCCATTTACCAAAAAGAAATACACGAATTCATTTCTCTTTTCAAAGAGTCATTTCTTAGTAGTGTTCTAAAAAACGGCCTAGGCGGCCGATTTATCGGCACCTAAGGGCCTAGGCAGTTGTCTAGGCGCCGGACCGACTAATCGGTCGCTAGGCACGATTAATCACCAATTAATCGGCTAGGTAGTTAGGCGGAGCTAGGCGGCCGATTAAGCGGCTCGGCTGTGCTTTACTGCACGTGATGTTTATTTATTATTTTTTTTTTGTGGTACTTTAGTATATAAGATGTTTTTTTTTATTATTATTATTGCTAATGGACTTATGTAAAGTTTTGTTCTACTTATGTTGTTATATTTGCTCTCAAAATTTGGGGAGGGGTAGGCGAATATTTAAAAAAATAAAAATATAGAAAATCCGCATAATGTCTAGGCACTGATTAATCGGCCTAGGTGCTAGGAGGTATCCGGCCGTCTGACTACCGCCTAGCGACTTTTAGAACCTTGCTTTTTAGTAATACAAGTGTTCAAGCCAACTTACGCAAGAAGGTGATGTGGCTCCAAGAGTTACTGGCAATGAGTAACGGACAAAGATCAGGCCAAATTGGTATTTTCAAAAAGTCCTTCCAGTTGATGAAACAAACATGTTTGTATATAAAAATACACCAACTCTATTTAAGACTTTGAATTCGAATGAAAAAAAAAAAACCCTTTTCTTGTGAGTGACTTTTACTTTTTAGTGAGTGTGTGTGTGTGTTTTTTTTTTTTTTGGGAAGTTTAAATAGGTGTCCTTCCCTATACAAATACTAAAGTCCTCGTCTTTTAGTGAGTTTCAAAAGTTATCTTTCCATCATCAAATTCAAATAAATTCTAAACTACCATTTCTCTCGGGAAATTATTTTGTCACACCATTTTTTGATAATGTCACACCCTGCAAATGTATTTTTACACTAAAAAATACACTTGCAGGGTGTGGCATTATCAAAAAATAGTGTGTCAAAATCACTACCCTTTCTCTCTCCTAATCTTCGAAATCTTTCACTCTTCTAATCTTCCTAATTTATCTCATTTTCTCTCCTACCATTCGCGCTCCTAATCTTCTCTCTTCAATTTATCAGTATAGTGACCATAAATAATCATGGCATATTACTATAAAAATATCATGATATATTACTTGAGCTTTACGGAGGGTCCGTAGTTCCGTACATTGTTGGGGTCGAACCAAGGTAAGGGGTGGCTCTCTCGGTTTGGTCTGGTGGGTGGTGGTGACAAGAGAAGAAAGGTTTGATTGAGTGGGAATCAAATTTGTGAGAAAATTTTGCGTGCAAATAAGGTACATCCTACGTGGTACTCAAGTATCCAATCCGAGCTGTTCGTGTTTGGATTGGATTGGACGGCTTGGATTACGTACTGGGTATACCCAATTTGCATCCAAAATTTTCTCCGAATTTGGTGATAATACCGCCACGGAGAATTATTCCCGTAAGTTAAGGAATTCCGTAAATGGAGTCCTCACAGCCCTGGAATTTTGGAAAGGAGGAGCAAATCTCTAGCATTTGGGATTTCATCTAATCCCATAAATTAAGGAATTCAGTAACAAATTTCTCCTCTTTTTTTTTTTTTTAACTTCTAGTCAAAATAGTTTATTTTATTTTATTCTTTTCAGCGAGCGAATTTAGAATATAAGATTATCATAAATTTGATAGCGAAAAAATTACACTGAAACATCACCCTTATTCCGCAACACAAATTTGCGTTCAAAACATATCTTTCGATTTTGGATGAGTATAATTTTTTTTACCTAGTCTATTATCTCGATGAATTTCAAAAATTAAACTATTTCGATCACTAAAAATAAATCCATAAAAAAAAAAAAACCCCCCTCATACCGACATTATGGTAGATCCCTTCATTAAAATAGTGACCAAAATAATTGAAAAGAAAAAAAAAATCACAGATTAAAATAGTACGAACCCCATATATTTGCTTTTACAAAGTGATAAAGAGCATAAAGACTAGATCCCAATTCCACACACTCCACTACCTCTCTCTCTCTCTTTCTAGAATTCAGAATGGACTCTCTCGCTCTAATCTGCACCGTCGCCCTCCTGGGCGGCGGCCTCTACTGGTTCGTCTGCGTCCTGGGCCCCGCCGAAGTCAAGGGCAAGCGTGCCGTCAACCTCTCCGGCGGCTCCATCACCGCCGAGAAGGTCCAGGACAACTACAACCAGTACTGGTCCTTCTTCCGCCGCCCCAAGGAGATCGAGAAGACCGAGAGCGTCCCCGACTTCGTCGACACGTTCTACAACCTCGTCACCGACATCTACGAGTGGGGCTGGGGCCAGTCCTTCCACTTCTCCCCCTCCATCCCCGGCAAGTCCGACCGCGACTCCACCCGCCTCCACGAGGAGATGGCCGTCGATCTCATCTCCGTCTCCCCCAACCAGAAGATCCTCGACGTCGGGTGCGGCGTCGGCGGCCCCATGCGGGCCATCGCCGCCCACTCCCGCGCCAAGGTCGTCGGCATCACCATCAACGAGTACCAAGTCAACCGGGCGAAACTCCACAACAAGAAGGCCGGGCTCGATTCCCTCTGCGACGTGGTTTGCGGCAACTTTCTGCAGATGCCCTTCGAGGACAACAGCTTCGACGGCGCCTACTCGATCGAGGCGACGTGCCACGCGCCCAAGCTCGAGGAGGTGTACGCCGAGGTGTACCGGGTCTTAAAACCCGGCGCCCTCTACGTCTCCTACGAGTGGGTCACCACGGAGAAATTCAACGGCGACGACGCGGAGCACGTCGATGTCATCCAGGGGATCGAGAGGGGCGACGCGCTGCCCGGGCTGAGGAGCTACGCGGACATAGCGGAGACGGCCAGGAAGGTGGGGTTCGAGGTCGTCAGGGAGAAGGATCTGGCGCTGCCGCCGTCGAACCCGTGGTGGACGCGGCTGAAGATGGGGAGGATCGCCTACTGGCGGAACCACATTGTCGTTACGGTGCTGGCGGCGCTGGGGATCGCGCCCAAGGGGACGGTGGACGTCCACGAGATGCTCGTGAAGACGGCCGATTACCTCAGCAGGGGCGGGGACTCGGGGATTTTCTCCCCGATGTACATGATCCTGTGCAGGAAGCCTCACGGGACTTCCCATGATCCCTCGTCCTAAGAAGAAGAAAACGTCTTTTGATAAAATTGAGGAGGTATTGGTTATCTTTTCAAAGTTCTAAGCATTTTCCGTTTGTCTTTTCAATTATTTTTTTTCCTTTTTTTATGAATTATCTAATTTTGCTTAGTTGGGATGGTCAAGATTTCCGGATCTTGTTTTAATTAATATTAAATTTAGCTGCTTCTGTGTCGAATTCTGTTTTTGTTTTTTTTTATTAATTAAAAAAATGTGGACTTGTTCTTGGACATGGTTCTCAGGCGTGGATGGCGGATGATTTGATTAAATAGCGTAGGATCCGGTCTAAACGGTTTTGATTTGATGAGGAGAACGGCCTACTGTAGAATCGACTGCAGTGGATGATAAGGATTCCCATGGGAAGGTGAAGTGATGTGTGGGGGATAGACGGGAGAGAGAGAGAGAGAGAGAGAGAGAGAGAGGCACATGGGTGGGTGGTGGTGTTAGAGAGTGAAAGGTTAGCAACTTGACTTCTTGTTGGGTTGGTCTCTCGGAATCAACGAAAGAGACACGAGCGATCCATCCAGCTTCAGTTTGTTTTGTCGTGTAAAATTTGTTCAATCCCTGTTTTGGAGGTACTATTATGTATGGATCGATCGATCACTCAGTAGTCAGTAGTCAGAATTGGGTGGGTGATGCTGTTGTGCAGTCGTGTATGCAGCACCGTGCTGCACATCTCTTAGCCGTCGGATCCGACGGTCCAGATCTCATCTCAAAAATAAATGGCTCTCAATCGTTGATTGTCGAGATAAGATTCGAGCCGTCGAATACACGATTTGACGGTTCGAAAGTGCGCAACACGGTGTTGAGCTGCCAACCCCGAGTCCCAATAGTCACGAGAGCATCCTCACATCATGTTTCACAGATAATGTTTCGCATTCAGGAATTTTTGTTAGGGTGTTTCTCACAAAGTTTTAAATTCTTCCAAGTGGATTCAAAAATAGGACTGAATATAAGAGAATCCTAACAAAATTGATTGTATTTTACGGACCCGGGATCCCGTAGGGCGGAGTGCCTTACAACCTAAAGGGGTTGTAGTGCAGCGATTCCAGCGAATAGCTGTTGATGTCATCGATTAACGGTTCAGATTAAAAATTAATTATGACCGATAAAAAATGATTCTTGTCGGTTATAATTAAAAATCATATCTGAACGATTCATTGTCAAGATCGATGACTTGTGTGCACTCTACAGGGTGTTTAGCAGGGACAATATCGATGACTTGTGTGCGCTCTACAGTGTGTTTAGCGTGGACAATCCGCATTTTACAAGTGCACAAAATAAATGATTACCTTGTTCAATAAAAGGTCTAAAATGTTAATTCCTTCTGCACTGAAACGTGTACTTTTTGGGTGTTCAAACTTTGTGTGTGTTACTGATAAAAAAAAAAAAAAAATACTTTGTGTGTGTTTTTTGGTTTTTTATTTTATTTTATTTTATCAAACCACAAACATAACATAACCTGGTGGATTATGCGTTTGATATGAGCCTAAAACATTATATAGACAGCCTAAAACACTATATATAGTAGTAGTAGTTTTTTCCCCAAGGGTATTCAAGTGCACACCCTTCAATAGTTGTAGAGCTGCATATGCCAGAATCAACACATCTGAGAATCGTACAATTAGTCGTGAATCCTACAAAAATATGAATTTATGTGTGAACGGGAGTTGGAACACCATGTGACATAATATAGTAGACATTTGGATTTTTGTTATTTTTTCTTGATGTCTTGTCAATTGATTGGCTATTTGATGGTGAAATTTTAAGGAAATTCATTTCTCACAGTACATTTTTATTTATGTTTGCACTTAGTTAGTTAGAGCAACTTTACCAGCAAATGTAAAATAGCTTTTTAACTATTTTAACTCATCAAAAAGGAAAAACAACCCTACACTAGATTAGGTAAACAAAGAGGTAAAATAAATATGTGAACAGTGCTTAGGCACTTTTGCCTTGCAACTGTACATCAGGCATGGGATAAAAAACATTTTTTTCTCTCTCCTCTCTCCGTCCCTCTCTCTTCCTGATTCTTTTTTTTTTTTTTTTAAATTGTACTTTGTTGCATTATTTTAAAAAGAAAGAAGTATATTTTATTAGAGAATAGGTAGAATAGATAGTATTGATGTAGTGTTGAAAGAAATATGAGTAGATAAAATGAAAAAAGTGCACTGTTCACAAGATATTTTGCCTTTTTTTACCTTATCATTGATAAACTTGCTCTTAGGCCTTGTTCCGCCAAGAGTTTGAGGGGTTTTTTTTTTTTTCCCAGTTTTTTGAGTTTTGTCTTTTCTTCAATTTTTTTTTCCTTTGGTTAGTTTTGCGTCACACTTTTGTGAATTATTGTTTCGTCACATCGAGATAAATCGGAAAATTAAAATATTTGGGTTAAATTATTATTATTTACTTTTTCGATTTCTCTTATCGAGATGAATTAATAATCCTCAAAAATTTAGTTCAAAATTAAAAATTACAATTTTCTTTTTTGAATAAGGAAAAAATTAGACAATTGATTTTTGCGCTACGCTCGCTGATAACCACACATTGCAAGAACACTAAAAGACAAATGTATAGAAATGTGATTATCAAAAAGTAGAGCACCAACTCATTGCTGCTTCCTAAAGTGTGGAACCCTTTATTATTTCATCCTTCCAAGAGTGAGAGTGAAAAATCTTCTCAGAATGCTGTGAAAAAGAGGAACTTGAAATTTCCAAATAGTGGCATAGATTTTCACTTATTTCTACGAAGTTGACCCCGCAGATATTAAAGATATTTTAATAATTTATTGCCCCAAGAGAAACACTAAACTATCCTACCACAATATTTGTTATTTCTCGAAATACTTGTTTAGGTATTTGACTTCGATCGCATTTGTGGCATTCATTGAGGTTTATTTGATTTATAGCTGATTGTTTGGTAAGTTAGAGGAGAGGAAAAGGGAAGAAAGTTTAGGGAAAGAAGGAAAAGAAATGGTTTGTTAATCTTGTTCTTGATAATTTAGGAGAGATTAAAGAGAGAAAAGAGACCTAGATTATTATCCTCCATTTGGGATAAGAAAATAAAGCAATTTAAGGTTGTACCAAGATAGGGCAAAGATAGAAAAAGCATAAATCCGTATTCTCTCTCCTCTTTTTCTCCCTACATAGATTATCCAAACGAGTGATTTGAAATCACAGATTTTTTTTATCAGTGTTTGGATTAATAGTGTTTGTCTTCCACAAGGTCGCAGGTTCGAATTTCGAGTAGGCTAAAAACATTCCAAATCTTGTGAGGGCCATAATGGGGTTGCCTAATTCTTAATTTCAAGATTCCAAAATTAGTTGTAATGCGCACAATCTAGTCAGTACATTTGGTCATGACAGCTCGACATCTTGGCCGTTAGTCTTGACAATCGATGGTTCAGATTTCATCTTGACAATGATCGTCGGTCTCGGCATCCCCAGCTCCCCTGCACTACAAGGATTTCCATTAGCTCATATTTGTGATGCGTCTCACGGGAGATCCGTTCACCGGCAATGGGCAGGCAAATATTTTGTTCTAGACTTCTAGTACGTCACAATCATTCTTTCTTTCTTTTTTTTTGACAGTTAAAGGTGTCTGGACAATTTACGCGTATCTCAACTAATTCCTTTCCTAATATAGTCAAAAGCAAATCATTTGCGCCGGAACTGGAAAACTCACAAGAACTTAGTTTCTTGCGGTTTGGCCCAAAAAATCTAATCCTGATCAATCATATGAAAAACAAATCCACCAACCAATCGAACTAGCCCTTAGGCTACGTCACAATACGATTTGATTTCCTCCCATATCAACACATCCACATGGATCGTGTGATCAAATACTGTTAAGTGGGCCTTTCTCCTCCCGCGAGGTCGTCATTTTTTTGGAGGTTTAATTGTACATTGATGTAGTTATCTTATTATTCGATATGTTGCCAGTGATAAGAGAAATTTTTGGGTGTTGGGTGGGTATCAATTGGCCGTTTTCACGTGGTGCCTGAGCAGTCTATTCGGGCCGTTCAAAAGTGAGTTGAACGACCCAGATTGAAACCATTTCTCTCCTCTTACCCACCACACTCTCTCCTCTTTCTCTCTCCTTTTTCTCTCTAAATCTGAACCGTCCAAAATCGAAATGAATGGCCCGGATGCACAGAACAGACACTACGTGGTACCCACCTGACACCCAAAAATTTCTCTACACCCAAAACCCGGTTATTCAACCTTTTTAGACAGAATCTCTTACGTTTGTGTTTGTGTGTGCAAAGAGGGGATCATCTATTATATGAAAGAACTAAATAAAGTACTGGCTCCGGTTAGGACCGTTAAACGAACCAAACAATTCGAACTTGACTAGGCTTTAGTTTGTTCAAACTTCAAACTTGTTTAAAAAATTTATAATAATTCAGAAAAATAGACATATCCTTATTATGCATCTACTTTTCCTAAAAGTCAGGACGGTAAAGGCAACATGCAGAGGTCATGCATGCCATGAGCCATCCACAATGCCACCGAATATGCCAAAAATAACAAAAGCCACATAGTTATCCCCACCACTTTTTTACTCCACCATTGACCTTGCACCGAAAGATGCTATAATAAGTCTCTGCTTACATAGATAGATATTGGCATATCGCAAATGTGTATTAGGAGAGAGCAGAAATCAAAATACCATGGTCCGAAATGTTTTAAATAACGGTATCGGCACACGTAGTAGTCGCTGTTCGATGTAACGGGTATCAGGAAAATAAAATACTCCTACGCTAAAAGGGAATTGATTGTTGCAGCCATGTATTTTTTAAAAAAAATTCGTTTTTCAAAGCGCCTAAATCAGTCGTAACAGTGTTGAATCGAAAACGAATCGATACTAAATCGAAGCCGGCTGATACGCAGGCAAATATTTATCTTACTTGAATATCGATGCATAGTCGTATCAGAAGGTGCAAAAAAGATACTACGTATCAAGTAATATGCTACAAAATGGCTCATATTTAAAACCTTGCACGAGGCAGTAAATGAAAGAATATCATCATGGCTCTTCAACTACACCCGTAAATATTAGTACTTCGATCTATTTCATGAACTGTATTGTTGCAATTTTTTTCCGCAAAACATTTAACAAATCATTGGTTAGAATTCTTCAATTAAATCAACTGCAAAAAGCAACTGATCTTCATCGAGCTCAAAAATTGGAGGGAAAAAAGGGAGACAAAGTCATCCCGAACTAATCAATCAAAGACCAAGATTTGTACAACGATTCATCTTTATTAAGTTTTGTAATTTTTACAAGGATGTAGATTGGTCACCTAGAAAAACTTGAAGTGCACTTTAAGTCACCTGAACATCTAAGTTATAACGAAAGATTTACTTTGAATGACTATAGGCCACTGCAAAGATGCCAAACGGCCGATCCGGCCATTCATCTCGGCAATTGACGGCTCAGATATTGACCGAGCAATCAACGGCTTAGATCTTGTTGTATTTGTTATTTTTCGGCCTATGGGTGCAATTTGTATCAATATAACTTGCGTTTTCTTTCCGGTAAAAAAAAAATTCTCAACCGTTTGTACTGAGATGAACGGCCGGATGCTGCTCGGCACCCGCTTGGCAGCTGGTGCTTGGCAGCATCCTGGGTCCGGAAAAGATATAAAATGAGTTTAAGGGCAGTAGCAAATACTCCAACCTGTCTATTGTGATTATAGTACTAGTAACTTAGGCGGCAGATATTTGTGTTTGTGGACACAACCCATTTTCAAAGTACTCCAAATGACATGCTGAGGGTGTGGCCCAAATTGCAAAGAAAACCATATTTTTATCTTATCCCAGTTCGGCCTATAATTCCCTTCTAAATCCAAGACCCCACATAAGAAATTGGCTCATAAGAACAGATATGTAATATGGGAAGTTCCGAAGAATACTCCCAAAAAATTAGAAATCTCAATCACCCACAACAAGATTTTTGTTCCCTAAAATTTAGAGTGTCTAAGCTTGATTAAGGATAACGGACTGGGTTTAGTTCAGTTGACCACTCTTGTACACTCTTAAATGGAATCTTGTCAAAGGCAAGAATCAATTATCTCACCCCTCAGAGGGGCTCTTCCTTTCTTTATTTATTGAAGTGTCCCATGATTTGTATTTCGTAGTTCATATACTTGATATGAATGATCTCTCCTATCGATTGACAAAAAAAGGGCTAGATCACAAACACTTGGTTCAGCGTTCCACTAGGCAGGGACCCAATTGATTGGCCTCATCGAAGAGATTTCGAACGCGATACCATATGAGAAATCAAATCTCGTCTCAAGCCAACCTCTTAGAGCATCCTCATCTCCCTCTGTATTCCTCTTCTTTCGGTAGAATAGCGAGCAAAATACTGGAAAGTAATCTGCACCAGTCTCGTGGCCTTCCAAGCTACTTGGCAAATTTTGTAGTTTTGCTACGGTTGCTTGTTACAAGAGGCAAGGGACTATTCACAAGTTTGTTCTTATTTTATTGCTTCTCCCTTCCTGTATTCAAATGAACCTGGACATCGGTTTGTCCAGGTACCTCTCCAGAGAGTTAGGTTAGAGAGAGGAGTTTGGTTTAGTGCTTTTTTTTTTCCCAAATAAAGAGACAATAACTTTGATGAAATATATATATATATATTTTTTAATATAGAGAGCCTGATGCAGTAGACATTTTGAAAGTAGATAGCTAAAATAATAGAGTGATTTATTAAAGTGTAAATTAGTCCAAAATATAGAGCGGCTGCTCTTGGATTTCCGAGCATAGCGAGTTTTTATCCGAAATGATTCCGTCGGAAAAACAAGAAGGCAAGACAAAATGATTTTAAGAGTCATGATTTCAATGACGTCATGGACATGGTCAATTCATCACCCCAATTCCTGTTTGGTCGTGTAGATATGGGCGGGCTTCGCTGTGAAGGTTGGGCTGGTCATGTGGCCCAGTCTTATATTTGTTGGTTCTCGGCCCAATCCAAAGCTATAATTTTTTTTTTAGGGAAAATGATGGTCCAGGACGTGTTCTGAAAATTAATACCCGTCAAGGACAAGCTAAGAACATTTGTTAATACTAAAAATGTCCTTGACGAGTATTAAGTATCAAAACACGTTCTTAGCCTTCATTTTCCCAACTTCTATTAAGCTTGTAGTGGCCCTGGAAATGAGGCCCGGACCATTTCAGATCCATGTACTACCGAGCGGGTTCACGTCTTCCAGGGTCTCTGCAGCGTGTACTATACCTACTATGTACACAGTTGCAGCTAAAGATCGCTTCATGGCTCTGCCTCTAAAATCATCATTTTTCACATTTTGATTAAACCATTCCAGTAGTGATCGATCCATGCAACTTGGAATTCACCGAAAATGTCCTGTTGGGTTGGTCTACAGAATGATGTTTTTGATAATTTATAGGGTCCAGGGCGTATTACGTTCACATCGACTAATTCCTGGAGGATCAACTCCACCGTTACCTATCGAAGGACTCCAATTGATTGGTCCCTCCGGAGAGGTTTCGTGCATGAGAAGTCTATAGAACCAACCTCTCGGGCTTTCGCCCATGACAAGTGATTGCTTATCCAAAATGATTCCAGCGGGAAAAGAAGAATGCAGTTCATCAATTTATATGTAGCTCAAAAAATGTCCAGTTTAATTAGTTGCGTTTTCAATTAAAATAAACTATTTTTTGGCGTTTCTAAAAAATAATATTCTTCAAATTTCAATGGTAATATATATATTAAAGACTGAAACGGACCTTAATTAGCAACACGGAACGCCTTTTTGGTGTTCCGTAATAGGAGTAATGAGTGCTTCTTGCAAATATGACAAATAAATACGTAGATGCAAGTTTCAAAAGTCATACTGTAATAATGTAGAAAAGAGGTTTCCATTTAATTAATGTTCTATAAACTGATTGAAAGAAAGGTTGGCAAATCAATGGCAGTTATCCCATTCTCACATATCTCTACAGTCAAGATTCAAGACTGCGATTTACCTAAAATGAATCAAGGTCAAAAGGATTTTAATTGCATAAAATATGGACCGCCTGTTTCCGTAATAAATGATTCAGATGTGTTTGTTAACTCTTACCGATAAGAGTTAATTTTGGCTGATAAGACAACTTCAGCGATTCAAAATGATCAATAGCAGAAACGGACTGTCTAGATGCACACTGCATGGTGCACTGCAGGACCCCGGGTCGTCGGCAGTCACAGATTCATAGATCTGATATCGTAGTTGTGTATCATCGGGTCAAAAGGTAATTAGTCAGTTCCAATTTGTTGAAATTGATTCTCAATAGACCTTTCCCATCCCATTGCGTCTTGCAATTTATAGTATTAAAATACCTGAACGCAAATTATTTGGGGTCTCAAATTCACTATCGAAGATCAAGGGGTCAGCCTAGTGGTTGTGGCACTTCCTTATCAGGTAAAATGCCTGGGTTCAATTTTTATCGCTGCGAATTGCAGCACTCCTTCCCCTATCCCCTATTATCGATTGACAAAAAAAATAAAAAAATTCACGACTGAACATACAATGGGGTCTCAAATAAGTAATAACCATGGTTGCGACTCTTTTTGCATTTTATCTACCAATTTTTGCGTTGTAGTTGGTTTTTCGGCCATCTAGTTGTGTCATGTGTGAGATGTTTTCCATGCTCTTTACATAAGGTGCTAGAGTCACTTGGTTGGTATCGGAGTCTCTGTAGGAAGCCTCGTCGATAGTGGAATTACCGTGACAGTTGTTCTTCGACCACTTGCATGCGCATCTCCGATATCTGACCACCTGAACAATTTATCGCTAGTGTATCCTTCATTTGGTTTTTTTTTTTTGGATCCGTATCCTTTCATTTGGTTTGAGTGTATTATTTGTCTCACCCGTGTGCAATTGGTCATTTTCAATTGTATTAGATGCACACGGTTGGTTTGTAATATTTATTATATTATATTATCAATGGTTTGTAATATTTATTATATTATCAATGAATTTCTGACTCTTTCTCGAAAAAAACAAACAAACAAAAGAATAGTAATAAATACAATTTGGATAAACTAAAAGTTGGTTTTTTTTTTGCCAAAAGTTGAGAGGTAGTATTTATCAAAAGATCCCCATGGGGCAGGTTGGGGAGTCCACAGATCGATACTCTAACAGAAAGAGCGTATAAGCGCATAGATGCGCCGTCCTACAGAACAAGAAGAAACCTCCCAATGGAGGACGAAACCCTCCGAAGGAGGACAAAACCTCCTGAAGGAGGGGACATTATTAAAATAAATAACAAAAAAAAAAAGAAGCACCACCGAGACATTCGCCACCACTCTTTCGCAACTATCTTGATAGATTCATAACCACCACCTCTACTTCACAAAATAGGAACACATCGTTGGGAGGTGGTCACCCAACAAACGCGGTAGACGACGCCCGGTCACAGATCTGAGAAGATGGAGGCTGAGAACAGTGGTGGACAACATCTTACCCGTAACCACTGAAAGCGAAGCCCCGGAACGTCGTTGGAGAACGATTTGGCTGAAAAGTTCCCAATGGATGCCCAAACTTCAGTCGCAGAATTGAGAGAAGAGACGGTTCGACCGTAGGGAGAAGGGAATAGAAGGAGAGAGATCAGAGGGGAAGGATCCCTCCCCTCCCGCCGCCTGAGAAGGGGGAAGGGGAAGGACTGTTGGCGGCTAGGATTTAAAATTTTTTTTAGAGACGGGGAGAGAAAAATAACGGCCGTTGGCAGCTAGGATTTAAAGTTTTTTTTAGAGACAGAGGGAGAGAGAAAAATAAGGGGGGTTTTAGAGACAGAGGGAGAGAGAAAAATAAGAGGGGAGGGGGATGGATATTTGTTAACTTCCCTTCGTGACTCTTCCCTTTTGGGAGATATTTGTTTACTAATTTGTTCCCTTAAAGTGACTATTGTTGCGATTAGTGGAATTGTGATTTTGTGCCTGGTTTGACTTAAATCCATCTCCTACGTAATAATTATTATTATACAACCAAACAATAAAATGGACAGAAGAGGTGAAAATGCTAGGTTTAATATTAGTAGCCGCCCACATTTTTATAAAGGAGTACTCAGGAAGCATACTTGCACGTCTGTACGCGTCTACAGACGCGTTAACAGGGCCCACTTCAGAGTCCCCCAACTATTATTTTGTTCCCCTAAACATAGGGCAATTGAATAAGAACACGTGAAGATTATGTATACGTAATTGCATTTAGGTATCCACTGAAAACTATTAAAATGAAATCCTAAAACTATTTATTAAAATGAAATCCCATTGTACAAATCTTTGCTTGCTTGCTTGCTTTACTTTCGATTTTTTTTTTTTAAACTTTTCAACAATTTAAGCAATCATTACCGAAAGTGATTCCAAGTAGGAGTAACAATTAAAAGAATCAAAACTAAGAAATAAGACCAAAACTAATTTCTTTAATTTGTACCATAGGCTAATTCATTGTCTAACCAGGGTCTTAACTTGAAGTGGGCTAGGTCGAGACATGGTCCTCCTTTTCCACAAATTGATTTCTTTTCTAGGCTCCATTGCCACCACCCCACCACCCCCACCAACCAATATTGGTGCAGAAAAAGGAACAAAACCTTCTTCCTCTTCCCCTTCGCTCTCTTCACCAGAATAATAATCTCCGACATCCTCATCTGTCGCCTTGACTTGATCCTCCCAATCGAAATCCCTAATTGCGTCCCGGCCGCTCGCGAACCGCCTCATCTGACTCAAACTCGGCGCTCGATCAGGCAACCTAGTCTGATCGAACGAAGCATCGGATTTCCTACCCTGCGGTTTCATACTACTTGATAATTCTTTCTGAAACAACGTCCTCGTATTCTTCTTCACCTCAATTTGGGCCGAAACGGGCTTTACGTGACCTTTGGGCTGAAAGGTGGGCTTTTCATTCTTGATCTTCTTCTTGTGCTTGATTTGGCCCATGCATGAGACTTTTGGTGACGTGGGCTCTTGTGCTTCGAAGGTTGCAGTGGTTGAGTTCTTGGGCTTCCCTCGGGCTTCCGCCGGAATTATGGACATGAACTGGCCGGAGAATCCTTTCCCGGCGAGCTGCTTGAGCTTGTCTGGGCTGAATGGTGGGTTTTGGAATGTTATGGCTGAAGCTGCTCTTGGTAGAAATTTCAAGAACTTGTTTCTCGACTTTGGTTTCTCCATACTCTCTCTCTCTCTCTCTCTCTCTCTGGATATATTGATCGATCAGTCTAGTTTTCTTCTGAGTGATCTTTCTGTAATCTCTCTCTCTCTTTCTCTCTCTCACTCTCTCTCTCTCTCTCTCTCTCTCTGAGGTGTGTGTGTGTTTATATACAAGTAAAAAGATAACAACATAAGTTATCTTTCTTGACCTTTCCAGAGAGAGAGAGAGAGAGAGAGAGAGAGAGAGAGAGAGATTTGGTCAAAGGAGAGGATATGAATGAGTTAGAGAAGTTAGAAGGGCCTTCTTTGGGTTGGATATATACCTCTCAATCGGCATTAATGTGACAGCTAGTAGTGATGCATAGGTTTCGTCTAAACTGTGTGAAAAGATTAGATTTGGATTTTAAAGTCCAAATCAAAACGCGGGGCAAAAATCAGCTGGCAACCCAATTTGGACCAATCAATAATTGGAATGTTTTGTCACACTTTCCTTATTTAAGTTATTTTTATCTACACCTTATAAAATATTACTCCATATTTCACTCCCATCATAATCAACATGTGGTTCAATTAGAAAATAATCAACAAGGGAAAAAGAAGAAGAAGATTAATGCTTGAAAAATCAAATTGGCCAGCTCAGTACGTATTTCAGTATTTTTATTCTTTCCGGTGTTTATCGTGGTGCCCCGTCTTCTTCGGCTATCTTTGGATTTTCACGTAATGACTTGGGTAATTCTAAACGCAAATCCAAACATCGTAAGCATTTTTTCTATGTCTACTAGGATAAGCAAAACCCTTCACACTTTTGTAAGTGAAAAAAAAACTTCAAAAGAGTAA
Source organism: Rhododendron molle (assembly GCA_025413875.1). Lineage (NCBI taxonomy): Eukaryota > Viridiplantae > Streptophyta > Magnoliopsida > Ericales > Ericaceae > Rhododendron > Rhododendron molle. Next base: position 4,550,141 of record CM046393.1, read on the forward strand.
TTGGAGTTCATAAAAGAAAAAAGGTCGAATTCACACCCATTTTGCGCACAAAGTATTTGAGGTTGAAGATTTTCCTTTTGGCCACATTTTTCACATTGAAGTGAAGAAACTACCCATTCTATTCTACATCCTAATTACCATGAAAGTGATGAAAATGTAGAAGGCGAAAAGAGAGAATTATACATATATACAGAGAGAATTACTTACAAGCTAGTTCGTATATATAGTTTGTTGACCGTAATTTATGAACCCTAGAGGCTAAGTAGATGGGTGTTTGTTTTAAGTTTACCTAGTCTTAGGTTCAACTCTCCCAAACTCCACTTATTCACTATCAAATATTGTATGATAATCCTTCATTTTCTAGAGAGAGAGAGGGGGAGGGTGGCATACAGACAAATCACTCTAAAAAGCCATGGTTGCATCAGATCCTAAGGAAACCGGTTGAGATGGTAATTCCCAAACAGAAACAGCCCCTCTATCTCTATCTCTTTAGATCACTCGGCTTCTCATACGGACGTCCTCAAATAAAAAAAATGCGGACATCGTTGTCAGTCTCAGTCATTGCATTGTGTTTTCAATGGTCCGGATCCGGATCTGCAGATGGTAATCTGGACCATTAAAAACACAAACCAACGACTGACAAACGATGTCCGCATTTAACAAGTATAAGTGCGCCCTTATAGGAAGGCCCGTGCCCTTTAGATAGAGGAAAGCGAAAGGTTGGAAAAGATCAATTCTCTATGTGTTAATAGGGCAGTTGCGGTGGGCCAGGTATGTATGTGGACGACAGACAGTCCATATGTTTGTGTTGAAAAGGTACAAACCGTAAAATAATTCACCAATTATTGAGAGACTCGTCATCAACTTCACTTAATTAAGGTTGAAGAACGCCTGGCCGACGTAGAAACTACACTAAACGACTAAAACTTTTATTCTACGTGTAATCTTTCAGACTTCTTTCGAGTACATAGCTTTGATTTCTGTTGCATTTAGATGGACTTATATGTTCATATTGTTGACCCATATCTCCGTGGCATGTAGTTATGTCTAATAAAGGTTTTCGGATTCTCTTCGGTCCAAGTTTTGGATTAGACGGGACAGTCCAAATCTGAAACTTATATTTGGTCTAATTAATGACTCGGATTTGCTGAGAGACTTTTACCGGTAGGAGTATATGAACATATTCAAACCATTAATTGCGATGATGAAGGATCTAAAATTGAATGGTCAGTTCAAATTAAGGACCGGAGAGGATCCAATTATATCTAATAAATCGTCAAGGTGCGGGTGGCATCCATGAAATTTTTGATAAATTTTCCTCCCCCCCCCCCCCCCCCTGTCGTACTAAAAAAAATCTTCAAAATTTGACTAAATTTATCTTTGTTTCCCAAAGTGTAGTTGATTTTCTCACAAGCCTTTTCCTATAAAAAAATTTAATACATCCTTTCGTCCGCCATGATAAAGCTTTATTTGTCTCCTAATTTAGGAGGTGCTTCTACTAACCAATAACTTGTCGACCAAATTTTTTTGGGTTTTGTCCGAGTCCTTCCTACCTAAACATCCTATGGCCTTTCTTTTCATTTCATTTTTTGTTCTTTTGAAACAGATCCTAAGGCGTTCAACTCATGGCTGACCTTTTGGTCCCCACAAACTTGGAATTTATTGTGCCAACTTTGGAGCCATTTGAATAACTAAATAGTTACAAGGTGTAATTTCTTTACTTTGGAGCCATTTCAATGCTCTTAATTGAGCTATTTGAATATCTAAATAGTTACAAGGTGAAACTCCTTTACTTTGGAGCCATGTTTTGCATAGAAGAAATTCGAGTGATAAACAGACAGGTAATTTCGATTGCAGATAATCCTGCAGACATGCTTACCAAGGTGGTTACAGAGATCAACTTCTACCACTCTACCACTCTTTGGAATTGATCAACATCTCTCGAGCAGTTGGTGCCTAAGGACGCATTGGCACATCGTTGATTCGAGTATTCTGACCAAGGAGGACACTCTTGACTTAGGCAGGGCTTCTGTGGCTCCCATCCTCCATCAGCCCTCAATTCAGCCGAAAAACTATTTCCCAATCTGTTTGTTAAAATGTTTTTGAAGTTGTTTTCACCTTCTCGGAACTGATGTCACGGAGCTGGCTCAGAGTTTCAGCAAAATCAGCAGGTGGAAAGCAAGAAAAGTTTTTGTTCTCCCTTGTATGGGGATGCCTAAACCTGCAAAACAAAGACAAGAAATTTATTAGCGGATAATTGGAAGAAAGAATTGAAGAACTAGGGATAAAAAGCTTTGGATTGCTAACCCAAGAGCCAAAGCATGGAGGCAAGGCCTCTTTATTCGGGAAACCAGTTGCATAAGTCGCCCATGAAAGTAAGATGGAGTCCTAGGCCGAAGACCCGACATGGCCATATTTGCAGTGCCACCGTAGACCTCATCCCCCAATAGAGGAATTCCCAAGTACTTTGCGTGTGCACGTATCTGTTTCAAAAAACGACCCGAGACATGTCACTGTTAAATCATCGCGATCAGTGAACAACAAGCTGCACATTGCAATAACCGCGGAAAGCTGCTAATTTCAAATTACTTAGTCCAGCAACGTTTATAGGCTACATTGAAGACTAGAATTTCCAAACAAAATGAAAGAACTATGTGGAAACAAATATGACCAAGGTTGCCAAGATACCAAGTTTCTCCAACATGAAGAAGGATACACCGTTGGAACAGACCTTTTTATGTGGGACAAGATACCAATAGGCAAATTAAAATGGCCCTAAAGTGGGTACTACAGTGGTGCACTCAGGGAATAAGAAATGATAATAGCAGGAATAACAAGTATAAAACGGAACAACCAAAAAAAAAGGGTTTCTTATATACTTATTTTCGGTCCATTTCTATGAATACAGTCATTAAAAACCATTAAGCATCACAATGAAGTCTCCATTACGAAAAAAAATAGGGTACCTGATGAGTACGTCCAGTTTCTAATCGCCACTCTACCAGTGCGGAACCACCACCAGCAAGTATTTCTAGTACTCTGTACCTAATATAATTCAAAAAACTCAATTGAAATAATCACATAAATCAAAACATCGAAGGCATATGACATTGACTATCAACACATTTGACACTGCAAACGAGGCAAAAATTAACTGAATCTCCAATTTAAAGTAAACGAGATCTCCTACTTAATTTGGATAAAAGCAGGACTGGGTCACATGCCAAATCTATGACAAACCAGATATTTAGCTGCGAAGGAAACTTGCTTGGGACAAAATCAAATTTTCTTACATTCCTATTCTACCTTCGATTGTAAGAACTTTGTTTTTCAAAATGGTCTTAATATTTGCAACAGAAACTAATGGAGAACCTTAAATCACCTACTAGCAGCATGACGTGCATGTCCACATTTGCTCGGTCCAGGAACAGCAGTCATTCGAATCCGATTATTCAAATCACGACCAATTGGAATATCAACACGTCCTGATAGTGGGGAGGGCACTCCACATGTTAGGCTGATGTATACTCGGTGGATTGTGTGTTGCTTGAATTGTTCCGCTAAGTGAGAATGAGAATGCTCATCCTGCCATCAGTTTCCAAAGGGCTTCCAATTAATAAACCGTTATATATCCCCAAAAGTTCATCTTGGTGACTAATGGTAGTGGGCATTTAGCAAGGGGCAAAACTCACCTTTGCAACAATAAGCAATCCACTGGTGCCTTTATCTAGTCTGTGGACAATTCCTGGGCGAACTGATGCAGCAAACATGGCAGAACTTACATCTTCATCGCCACTTTGACCAGCAGAAAAGCAACTAAACTCATCGTCAGAAATATCCTCCATCTCGGAGAGTACTTCTTGATTAGGAAATGCACATGTGGAAAGACTGCAATGGTGAAGAATTCCATTAACAAGAGTTCCAGTTGCATTGCCGGGGGCTGGATGAACAACCTGCATAAAAAGATCGCATAATGTTTTAAAATGAAGGATGAAAGGTCCAACAAGGAAAAACGGCAACCACTTACTGTTGGTTTGTATATCAACATAAATGAACCACAAACACATAGTTAAGTCAAGTCCACACACAAATTAAAATTTAGCACTTGGTTACAACATTTTCAGCAATCCTTGGCGAAGCCCAAGCATTCTTACCCATTATGATTGGTTAACAAGAATGAGGTTGCAGGTTTGAGCTGATGGATCAGGCTAAGCCCAAGTGTTCTTACCCGTTATGATTGGTTAACAAGAATGAGGTTGCAGGTTTGAGCTGATGGATCAGTGTCAACTAACAAATATCGTTTATCAAAAGAACTTCGGTTTTGTAGCTTGTAACTGTTGCGACTCCTGATTTACTTCTAATAGTTGTGGTCGTTTGTGCCAATTACATCTCTTAAGACACTAGGGTGTTAGTGTATCTCTAACTTACAAACATAATGAGATTTCATCGCATGGCAAAGAAAAAACGATCTACGCTTTCAGCTGTTATTTTGGTGCTAATCCTCTTTCAGAATGCAGAAAATTGAATTGCAACAAATCATTGAGCATTAACTATGGCTATCAAACAGGTTTAGACTCTTTACCATGTGTGCAGGTTTGTTAACAACTAGCACGTGCTCGTCTTCATAGACGATATCCAAAGGTATATCTTCTGGTTCAGCCTTTAGAGGTTGCAACTCTGATATAGTGCACTCAACTTCATCCCCATCTCTGACCATGTGTGAAACCTGCTAAATAAAAAGTCTATCAAATCACGAGGAACGTATTACAACACCCAAAATCACTTGAAAAATAGAACTTTGTCATCAGTAAGTTAATATCAGCTTGATTTGCCATCAATCTTCTAAATTCGCATTGACCCTGAATGAACACCTTTTATAAACACAGAATTCAGATTTATGAACAATAACTGGCTGAGTCAAACACAGCTAGGAGTCAGTGAACTAGCTAGCTCCAGTGGTGGAGGAAGCACATGCCCCTGCATCTGCCCACTGGGGGCATGTGGCCGCACTACAACGTTAATTTCTTCTCCTCTTAAAAACTTGAACTAATTTGCAACATAAATTTTAAACACATTTATTTCACATTATTTTTCATAAGTAATAGAATTTTACTAAAAGGCATCAAGGGGATGCCACCCATGTACAAGAAGAAGCGATGAATAGAAAAGAAAGGGTCAAATAGTAAAAGGCCCTATACACCCTTCTATACACCAAAAAGATCTAACATGCCAAAGCATTGACTCAAAGCACGCTAACACTCCCTCGACTCCCGACTAAACTAAGTAGAAATAAAAAAATAAAAATAAAAAACTCTTAATTTTGAACAAAGGCCTAGTATCCCTGTCAAAATATCTACTCATCTCTTTCCAGATTAACCACATCAACCACAGCTTCCGTCTTCTTCTACCCACTCTAGCTCCATCACCGTCGCAGGGGAAACTCACGACATACCCCACGAAACAAGAATCACATTCCAAATCTCCTTAGCAACCAGACAACGAACAATGTGCCACTGCTCATCTTGCAAGCATACACAACACCGATTCACCATAACCATTGGATGCCGTCCAAGATTATCTATAGTGAGAATCTTATCCTTAGCTGCACACCAAGCAAAAAAAAAAACTTGGTTGGCGCACGAGTACCCCAAATAGCTCTCCAGCCAAAAACCTGGTAATAACCTATCACCTGAAATGACCCGTTTGCTGTCGAGATCCACCACAAATAATCCTCCCCTCTCCCCATGTCCCTCGTTGCATAAAGCTTTCCAAGGAGATCCAACAACTCCTCCAACTCCCATTCTTGTACCTCCCTGCGAAGCGTAACATCTCACCGCACCATATCCCCTTCCAATTTAAGATAATTTGCCACCGCCACATCCCCATCCGCCGCCAAACAAACGATTGACGGGTAAGCATCTCGCAACATAACATCTCCATACCAAAAATGCTCTAAAAAATTCACTCTCCTCCCTGCCCCCACCTTCATACTAATAGGTATAGAAAATTCACCCCGACCTGCCCTAATACCCTTCCAAAGACCCCTCCCATGTGGCAATAGCGATTCCAATGAGGATCACTCACCCCGACATTCCCCATGCCTAGCCCGCACCACTTTCCTCCTCCATTTATCCCTTTCACAGGATCTCCCTGACAATTTCCTTAATAAGTTTTGATAGAAAATAGCAAGCTTTCTCACTCCTAAACCCCTTCACGAATCACAGTACAAACTATATCCCAATCCACAAGATGGAACTTAAACTCCTCCCCTGAACCACCCCAAAGGAAATCTTTTTCCAGCTTCTCTAACTGATTGGCCACCGAAATAGGGATGGATAGTGAACATTGACACAATCAAAAGAAGCATGTTTTAGAGCAAGGGATAATAACAAGGGCTTGTTTGCTTATTATTCATTTATTAGTCCTTTTTAAAATGCGGCAATTTTGTTACTTCTTCGATTATCTTAATTCCAAAAAAATAATATTCAAGCTAAAAATGCACAAGGTAACCTAAAAGATGATTTTTTTTTTCTCGGAAGGTAGATCAATAAACAAGACAAACTGAACGGACCTTATCGATTACGCGGCCATTAACGCTAACAAGTCCGGTTCGAATGCTCGACTGCACACGAGCTCGGCTCACCCCGTCGATTCGAGACGAAATCCACGAATCGAGCCTGATTTTGCCGGACTCGGCATCGACGGTCCCGTCTAATCGGACGCCCGCGTAACTGGTTCGCCGGCGGCCAGAGTGAAGTTCGTGAGGTTCATCGGAATCTGAGGCTGAGGAGGACGTGGAACAAGCTCTGATGGTGCTAGAAACCCTAGGGAAACTTCTGGGGTTTCTAGACTGGAACAAGGAGAGCGAGGAGGATGAGGCGTGGAGGGATTTTAAGGTGGCGAGTGAGGTGGTGGAGAGAGAGTGGAGCGAGAGCATGCTCTTCGTTTTTGAGAGTAGTTGATAATGGCAGTTGGGCATTCCCCGTTTTGACACTGGGCCATGTAAAACCATATTCCACCACCTAACTGTACATTCATCGCAATAATCGAAACCGCCCATTCTGTGCGACTTGCAGAGTAATATATCAACGCAAACAATCAGATTTGATCGAGCATCTATTAAAAATTGAATTTTTGGTTTAGAAAAAAATACTGTAGACGGCATTAATATTTAACTTTTAAAAACCAGACCATCCATTTTACAAACTAAAATACAATTTTTAATATACCTATCGATGTCCGATCAAGTTGATTCAGATTACTGCAATGCACGGTGGAGTCCACAAATTGAGGCGGTGGAAGCTTAGGGTTTTCCACCTACGCTGGAGAGAGATCTCTAGTTTGTGAACAAGGACACCAAAGAGTTACTACTACTATTTTTTTAAATAATAGGATATCAGAGCTAATTTGCACGAATTCAAACTAATTCTAGAGCTTTGAAGTTAACGATCAAACGAACTCTCCAGTAACAACAACAGAATCCTCCAGTGATTCCAAAATTTGGAGTGTTTAGTTTTCGTGAGATTCGAGCATGCAAGACCATATAGAACAAAGTTTTATCATGCCCACTTGGCCAAACCCCTTGACAACAGAGTGTTTTGTAGTGAAATAGGCTAATAACAAATGAATCAAATTTCTATAATACACTCTTCTTCTAAACTATACAAATATTGTTACTTTATCGTTGAATCTACTACTACTAACAAATGTTTAGAGACTTTGTGAACTGACATTGATTCATATGAAACACAGGTCTGGAATTTGAAACTTCAAAATCCAGCCAATTTGGACGAGATTTTGATTGTCAAATAGAATAATTATTCAACTAACACGAGGAAATAAGACAGGAAAATACAAATTGCATTATGAAACGCAGAGTGGATTGAGATTATTACATCATGGGAGATTTACAGGGAAGCAGTTTTTATCAAACTTGGGGACACTATACACAGAGAATTGAACCAGAAGAAATATTGGAATCACCGAGGATTTTAACTCTGCTGCTTTCTTTAACCCTCAGTCCAAATTTGTTGCCCGCCGACATCCGGCGTTCCTTTTCGCATCATCGCTACGAATTCCTCGTAATTAATTTTCCCATCCTGCATAGCAGAAACCGATCAGCTTAATCCGAGCAGCATTACAAAATTGACAAGGAAAAAACGGAACATGAGGTTTTTTTTTTGTTTGATTTTCCAAGAAGAAATTGTAGTGTACTTTGTCGGTATCCACATCGTCGAGGACTTCGTCTATAGTAGCGTCATCTCCCATTCCATACTCGGTCATAGAATGTTTCAGCCCATCCCTTGTAATAAACCTGGTAAAAATAGAACTCAAAATGTGAAGAGTAAATAATTCTTCTGGATAACATGAATTGGATTAAGCTCACTGTCGACTTTTGAAAAATCTTGGCCAAATCCGAAACAATATAGGGAGCATCGTCAAAATACTTTCGATAAAAACCCCCGAAACAAACAACCTCTTCTTCGGACCTTTTTTTGGAAAAAACACAGTTTCTCCTCCAAAAATGACCTCTCCCGTCGGGGAAACGTGTGAGATATTTACCGAGGTGAATCACAAGGCAGTTTAGCTGTAGTTATAGAATACTAACCCACTGTTATCCTTGTCAAAGAACTGAAAGGCCTTGTACAAGTGCTCTTCTCTCTCAAGCCTATGCCGATGCATAGTTGCAGTTACGAATTCGAGGTAATCAATAGTTCCACTCTTATCAACGTCCGCCTGCCAAAAGAATACCAGTAACAAACACTTCACTTTTTGTGGGTCCGTTTTGTTTTGGTTAGTTCACTCTTTTTTCCCCCTTCTTGTATACATTTCCCTGACTGTATTTAGGAATATCTTCACTTGAAGGAGTCAATGGATGAACACACAGTGCCACCAAAGATCGTCATACAGTCATCCCTTTTCCTTTCTTCAAGGAACTGACTTGAGAGAAAAAACTGAATTGAAGTAGAAATATACAAACAAATTGCTTGCAACCATCATTAGGTTGATAGGAAAATATATCGGGAAATGTGTCCCGTAAAAGGTATAGGTAAAGAGTTTGAACATAGTGAACAGAGTTAGTTTCGTTAGTAGCTATAAGCTAGAGTTGGTTGTGTGTGAGCGAGAGAGAGAGAGAGAGAGGGAGAGTTAGAGTTCTTACAGCATCCATAAGCGCTGTTATTTCTGATTCAGTAAGCTTTGAGCCCAGCTTAGTCAATCCAGCTTTGAGTTCCTCGTACGTGATTGAGCCACTCCCGTCGGTATCCATGTTTTTGAACGTTTGTTTCAAGCCCTTGATTTCTTCTTCTGAAAGATTTTCTGCAATAACCTTCAAGCAACCCAAAAATGTCAGCTATAGAAAACATATCGTACGATACAAAGGATGTATATTCAGTCCAATCTTGCATTGTTGCCCTCAAAAGGGTAGGTTACATGCTTTTCTTTATCACATTTTTCACTGCCTAAACCCATGTCTCAGGGCATCAAAACCCACCTGTTTTCTACCACTACCACTGTTCACTCAACACGAAAAATAAACTCAGCCTAACTATGCAACATAGGCCAACTCGAGTCTTGGGCTTCAAAGTAATGGGTTCGATAGATTTGTGCTACATGCAAACTTGATTAGTTCAAATTTGAACGCACAACATCACGAATGCAATTTTACCGGGAAAAAAAACATCGTGAATGCAAACCCCAAGGGATCTGGACAAGTAAGCATGAAAAAGCAAATAAGTGCATGTTCAAATCACAAACATTCCAAAACTTGGGGCACTAGAGGGTTTGCCGGGTCAGTAACTTCAGGGCCCAGAAAAAAATTGAGGGGCGTGCAAGCTGACCTAGATATCTGATCATCTAAAAAACATCGTGAATGCAAACGAAGGAATCACAATCCACAACATGGGTGATATAAAGTACCTCAAAGAAACATAGACAAGCTCAGCCACATCAGTAGTTGATATCTAAATCCTGCGAATTTCGTGAATTCTGAGAACTCAGTATTAAATTATACGTACCTTTAGAGCAAGCTTTTTCAGCTTGTTCATTGCTCTGAATTGTTTCATCCTAACGAGTACAGCACTATCAAGAGGTTTATCTGATGCGTCGCCGCCTTCTTTCAGCCATGGATCCTCTGGTTCATAGATGATGATCCGGATTAAATTGATGAGTACTCAAAGTTAGCTAATAGTATATCATCTTCAGCAATAGAGACCTACTAACGCTTTGAATATTGGATCCCCCAATACACTGCATCCCTAGAGCCCTCTCAAATAAGCCATTGGATAATAAAGTCAACTTATTTCTGAAAATTTTCACTTAGTCTTGATGACCTATCCAAGAGGGGCAATGAATAGATGTGGGAGGAATTGATTAATGGTATTTTCTTCCTTTTGTTATGTACTTACCAACGGCCTGAGCTGCAGTCATCCGCTTTTTAGGATCCATTGTCAACATTTTCCTGATGATATCCTTTGCACCAGTTGATATAGAAGGCCAAGGTGGGCTTTCGAAGTCGATATGGCCTTTTAAAATCTCATCAAAGATTCCTTTCTCGGTCTCTGAAGAAAATGTATCCATCCACGCGTAAAATAACTAAGACAAAATCTCATTTCGACAGAGAGTTATAGGTTTCATATCAGTCAGACTTTACGCATCCTAAAGGGACTTGGCGCAAGCACAACTAATGAAATTACAGAGTTATATTTCATAAAAGGATTAGGAGGGATGCTTAAGTCATCCACTTGGAAAACAAAAACTGGTTAATGCAATAAGAAATCCTTGGTACTGAGCGGCCATTCTGACAATGCAACAACCCAAATAGTCCAAACACAAACTGGCCGAACAGGTATTCAAGATACATTATACTCAAGAATAAATGTATTCTTTTAGGCATTGGTATATGAATAAAAAACATGCATTTACCAGCCCAAAATGGAGGCACTCCGCTTAGGAGGATGTATAGAATGACTCCTGCACTCCACATATCTATCTCCTTCCCATAGCTCCTCTTCAACACTTCCGGAGCAACGTAATAAGCACTCCCAACAATGTCCTTGTAAACTTTCCCTGGATAAACATTTTGAAGCCTTTTGTTAACACTGAGAAACTCACAAAGATGCATGATTGTCTGGCAATAGAAATGACCAATGAAATGCAACCTCAAAAAATTTCAAGGCCAAGAAAAATGAGTGAACTTCCCGACTTCCAGGGGATAAAATATGGATCCAATGTCATGTTCTTGGTATGACAGAATAAGTATTGGTTCAACCAGTTGGACGCATGGTGGCAATATAAGCTCTGTAAAGTTGAATATATTGATCAAACACCCATCGCCATCTATTTCTAATCACATATTTCATTTTAACTATGAAAATTCTTTCACTTCTTTTATTGCTGCCTACTGTGAATCCATTTAATTTGCTGCACACATATCGTACTATCGGTATCCATGCATGTATCAAAAGTTCACAGCTGTGCTTCAATTATTTAATGAAATAAACGATGGTTATATGCGTATTCACTAACTTCTTTCACTGTTGCCTATTGTGAATCCATTTAATTTGCTGCACACATATCTTACCCATATTCATGAACATTCAATACGCCTCCAAACAAACTTGACTAATAGTGATGAAATAAATAGTAATACAATACCCTAATTCTATTACCGTGTTATGTATCCCACACTTCTTGTGATTACATAGACGATGGACATATAAACTAGCCCATAAAAACATTTACCAAACACCGAATATGTGATCCCTTTAGATATATTATCCAATCCAATTCACATGTTCGGTCAAACAAACGGGCCCGGAATTAAAAAATAACCTGGGCCACTTCTCTGGTGGAATCTGACTCATAACAATGTCACCTCAGTCTGTCTCACGTGTTTGTACTAAGACACTACTGAAGATCTTGAGCAACATTTTCTACCTTTCACATGCTCTATCTAGTACCTCTTGCTCCTTTTCCAATATGTGCAAGAGAGAGAGAGAGAGAGACTTGGTTGACCTGTCCCTTTCACCATTGACCTGGGTCAATGGTTCGAGTTTAGCAGTTTTTAATTTTCATGTTGAGCAACGTTTAGCTTGCGTAATCCATAGTGTTAGCTCAAGTGGTAAGAAGAGAGGAGGTATCTACAAACACAAGTCTCTAGTTCAGCTCTTACTAAGAGCAAAGTTCATTTGCGTTGCCCTTCTGCAAGTAAAATTCAAGTTACGCGAAATGATTGTAGTAGGAGGCCCGGTATACAATTCTACCACATGAGTCACATGACCCAAGATTGCGGTTTCTCGAGTCAGTTTTCAAACTTTTTAAAAAAGTTAATTGAAAGTTTAGCAAGCTTGTTGCTTTTTTTTTTTCTTTTTATCAGATGCAAACTCTCTTTTCAACCTAATTTCACTATCAATGAACACAAGTCCCTATTATTTTTCCTCCTACAAACAAAAACCGTAACAGTAAATTCATCAAACACCTTACCTACATGCCGCGTGAAGAACAGTAAACATCCACTCACATGACCAAAAATCAAAGTCTGGGTCTGACAAGTCCCCCTCGAAATTAAATTTTAATCTTTCACCCAACTAAAACAAATAAAGAAACTCATCAAAGTGTATAGACACCTATGGTAGGACGGAAGTTTCACTGATTTGATCCCATCATGATCCAGGTTGACAGGAAATGTTGTCGGATTCACTTAGCCCTTGTTCGGTTGTGGGTTTTGAGTAGTGTTTTTGAATAAAGGTAGAGAGAGAAATGAGAGTAATGATTGTGGAGAAATGTAAAAAGTAGAGAGAGATAGAGTGAAAAATGAGAATAATGATTGAAAAGTTAGAGAGAGAAAAAGTAGAAAAGTTACTTTTTCCAAAATTTTGGGTTTGGAGTTACAAACCGAACATGGCCAGGCATTTGATGCAACAATCGAGATTGAGACAGAGGAACGAGAAATGTGGTATCTCTTCTGAGATTACTCATCCTATCGTACCCCACCACCTTCACGAGGGCATTTTGGCCCCTCATTCTACCAAACTTTTTTTTTTTTTGTCTTAAGTGTTTTTTTTTTTTTTTGGAATTTGTTAGTAGTAAATCAAATTTTCCAACGTTAAGAACCTTCTCATCAACATGAATGCATCAATTTTCCCAATTTTTAGATCCTTCTCTTCGATATGAATGCTTAATTCAACAAATATGACGTGAATCTTAAAAATTTTCGGGAAATTTGAACAAATATACCAAAAAGAAAAAGATTTTTTCGTCTTTATTCAAAAAAATTAAATTTCAATCGTAATTTTTTACTTTTTAGATTCCTCTCGTCATGACGAAATAATAATCCCCAAAAATTTGACAAAAAACTAACAAATGCGAAAAAAAATTTGAATAAGGACAAAAAAATAAGCCACTTGGCTTATTTAGCCGAACGGGGTTAATCAAGATGAGTGAATATTTTGGGCTCACGGATCGGCGCACCTCATTAGAGGGATTAGGGCAGGCACAATGCCCGACTTGGCTATTTTTGTCTTTATTAAAAAAAATTAGATTTCGATCGTAAATTTTTGAATAAAGACAAAAATTGGGCTTATTAACCTTTTTGGTCCCCAAAGTATCAGAAAATCTCAATTTAGTCCCCAACCCTAATAGGTGCCGTGGGGGAGGGGAAATGACAAACATACCCCTGGTTTTGACGTCTGGGGTAACGGCGTGAGGGGTTGGGGACTACATTGGTACATATTTACTAACGTTGGGGACGAAATGTCTCCTATTTTTAGATTGGGGACTAAATTGAAATTTTCTAAATACTTTGGAGACTAAAAAGGTTAATAAGCCGAAACAGAAAGAAAAAAGTTAAGAGTTTGGGTTAAGAAGGCACTAGCAGGACTAGCATGTCACGTACCCCTGGCTACACACAATCACTATGATTCTTATAGAGCTCGTTTGATTATTGGACTAGGAATGTGGAATTAGAATTAGAAGAACACAAAGGCCCACATATTTTCTATTATTCTTTAGTCCCGTGTTTGGTACATCTAGGATTAACTATTTGACTGGACAAGTTGGGATTATTTGTTTCTTTAATACCCCATGAGTGGGGATTAACTAATACGAGGGGAAGTAATGGTATTAGGTAGTCCCACTCCTCGAATTATCTCCCTCCTCGTCTTACGGTCAAAAGTAACCAAATATATTACAACTAATCCTAGAATTATATAATCTAATCTATTATCCCGTGATCTCCACTTATCTTCTCTGCTCCGTCCTTAATCCTATTTTTTGAATCCTTCCTAACAAATAAGCCTGCAATCAAACGTGCCCAATAGTACTGCCCATAGCACTTCTAAAATTTGAAACTAGCCCCCATGCTAACTTTAAAGTTTAAGCTCAATGAAAACATTCCATTTTCGTGGCATATCACCAAAATGACAACTTAGCCCTCATATTAGGACGACTGATTTGTGAGATGTGACAAAATATCTTCAACTACTATTTATAAGTATCCCTTTCAATTGAATTTCTAGATTCACAACTGCCAACAATATAACATAATCAAGACATGTCAAGAAAGGAACTCAATTGCAAAATGGGATGCACCCCAAAGCCAAGGACAAGAGAACAAAGCTAAGAAAATCACCATCAATCAATTGCACAAGTTGATAAAAAAGTAAAGGGTAAATTTCAAATACACTATTGTGGTTTTCCCCAATAATAGATATCCCTCCGCGTACGAAAAATGGCTATAAGCCCCCTATAATGTACTGTTCATTATACCGACTCTTAACTAACAATTAGGGACTGTTTGGACAAATAAGTCACTGTGGCTTATTTTTTGTTCTTATTCAAACTTTTTCCGCATTTTGTGGCTTATTGTCAATTTTTTGGGGATTATTGCTTCGTTATGACAAGAGGAATCGGAAAAGTAAAAAATTTTGATCGAAATCCAATTTTTTTGGAATTTCGACAAAATTTGGCGGGAAAGCCACGTTTTCGTCTTTTTGTGCAAAAATTTGAATTTCGACTCAAATGTTTTACTTTTTAGATTCCTCTCGTCATAACGAAGCAATAATCCCCCAAAAAATTGACAATAAGCCACAAAATGCGAAAAAAATTTGAATAAAGACAAAAAATAAGCCAAAATGGCTTATTTGGGCAAACAGCCCCTAAACACGTGATGGAATTATCCTAAAGCAGTTTACATTGAAAAATTCACTTTTTTGATAATAAAAAAACTAAAATAGCCTCAATTCTCAAATTTTCAGGACTTATGAAAAAATTTGTCATTTTTAATCAAAACAGTTCTTTCATACGTAAAGAAGGTATCATTTTTTTTTTTTATCCGATAAAGAAGGTATCATTAAAATCAACAGAGGAATCATACTTGTTTCTTGTCATTTCTTATACGTGTGAGGAATGTATCTATCATCATTAGAAAAAGTCTCAAGAGGTGTCACATTTGCCCAAAAACGAATCAAATGGAGAGAAAGAGAGAGGGAGAGAGAGAATTCTTTTTTCCAAAACTAACCTTCTTCAATGAAAACAGACAGCCCAAAATCCGTAGCCTTCAAAGGAGCATCCTCCTCCGTACTCACAAGCAAGAAATTCTCAGGCTTCAAATCCCTGTGCATCACCCCCATGAAATGACACACATGAACCACATTCACCACCTGCCTCCCAATCCTCGCCGCCTCCTTCTCCGAATAACTCCCCTGCTTCGTTATCCGATCAAAAAGCTCCCCACCCGAACACAGCTCCATGACCAAATGCAGATTACTCCTGTCCTCGTACGCCCCTTTAAACTCAACTATATTGGGTTGCCCGCTCAAATGTTCAAGCATCGCAATCTCTCTCCTAACATCCTCTTTATCCTTGTCAGTCACAAGCTTTGGCGTCGATATCGACTTACAGGCGTATTTCAAGCCAGTGGATTTTTCAGTGCATAGATAAGTTATTCCGAACTGGCCCCTCCCGAGTTCTTTGTCAAGATCGTAGATTTGGGTTATGTCAACGTATGGTCTGCGTAGAATGGGCCCGATTTGGGAAGATGATGAGGAGGAGGAGTAGGGGGCGAGTTTTGGTGGGTACGGTTTGGGTTCAGGTGGTTCTTGGGAGGTTATGGGTATGGGATGGTAGTGGGGAGAGTCTCGTGAGGAGGAGGATTCGATTTTGATTTCTGTTGGCTTTGAGCCGCCGCAACAGAATGCTCCCAGGCTTGCACAGAGTCCCATGTGTGGGGAGAGAGAGAGAGACAGAGAGAGAGATTGTTTCAAATTTAAGACTACTTATGGGTGGATTTGGGGGAGTGAATTCTTGTTTATAAGGATGTTTTTTTTTCCCCTTGGTGCTTTGCTTTACCTAAGGTTTGTGTTGGGCATCGTTTCTTCTGCACTTTTTTCTTGCATACGCTGCGCCAGAGAGAGAGAAAGAGAGAGAGAGAGGGAGAGAGAGAGAGAATGTGCGAAGGGGACGGGGTGGGTTTCGTCAGTATATTGGGTGCATCTCTTTTGGGTGTAAATTACATTCTTGGTCCTTATAGTTTTAGCGAAATTTACATTTCTCTTTCTGTTTTCTAGTTAATCAATTTGTTGGAAATAATAGAACAAATTCCCACAACTATTACGAATGGCACAAATCACAACCAAACTCCCGAACAAGACACAATCGATTTTTAAGTGGTTATAAACTAGAGCTACGTCCACAGGCCGAAGTCCAATTCCACTATTAAGAAAGGTTACAGGTTTACTAAGAGATACAAAGATTTCATGAGCACCCTAAGGTATAATCAATAACAACACAAAGGGAGGAAAGCTCTCACCAAATTAGACGCACCAAAAACCTGCGAAATAGCCTGAGGAAAGAGCCCAAGACAGGAAACAGTCCCGAAGGATCACAAATAAACTGCTGCGAATGGCTACAGGGGAGAAAAATGGCTTGCAGTATTTCTTCCCCTTTTCCACCGTAGAACACAAAGCACATTCATGCACTCTTGTTTTTCTTCTTAGAAGCTAATTTAGTCGCCCACAAACATGTGCCAAAAGGTGCGTAGAAAATTCGTTCTTTTTCCTTTCTTTAATAAAGTTGACTCCACTGGCAGAGTTAAGATTTTGACTTCGGGGCCGGATTAATAGACATATATTTTTTTTATCGGAATGTATATTTATTATATCATAAAATTTTTGTTCTTCAATACATTACATATGTACATTAAAAATGATCCTAGCTTAATACAACTAAAATATACCATTCATTTTGTTTTTTTCCTCTAAGCAACTTCAACAGTCACACGATTATTTTTTATTTATGAAAGAGGTTGAGAAATAAGAATGTAAAATAATAATTTTTTTATCAAATCAAACCAAAATTATTAAGATTATAAGTAGCTACACGCAAATAATTATCCACAATATTCAAAATTATGTATATACAAACTAAAAATTTAAAACTCGGGAGTCTGGAAGGGCCAGAGCCAGTCCGGGCCCCAACATAGCTCTGCCACTAGTTGACTCACATAAGGCAAAATGGCAAATGCTATCCAAATTACGAACTACAAAAGCCAAGTATACATTCTACTTCCGTATTTGACTCCTCATGATAATGAACATATTAGCCTATCGATCTTCAATTCCATGCTTACATCGTTCCTACTCCGGTTTAACCTGGGGCGGTTATTTAGTACTCTTAGAACACCACCGAGTGGCACTCATGAACCCGTTGCCATGTTAAGAGTCACATTTTTTAGGAGAGCCAGCACAAATGTATAATGGGGAAGAGATACTTGATACTTTTTCACAATTTGTTCCTTGCACTTCTTTATCGAAACCAATGCAGTGTATTCAAAGATATACAATACAACGCAAAATATAAGTCAAATTTACATATGTTACCATAGCCATATTCAAATGATCGTCATAACCATACCAATCAAAGGAAAAACTGTTCCCTACTGTATCTCAGCTGAGAGACCTCTCCACACATTCTCATAATTCATGCCGCGCACCTCTAAAATAGTAAAGCCAAAGAACATGGCCACTCAGTAGTGAACTAGCGAACCATTATACTCAAAAAGGATAGCCCGGCTCCGATTCCGATTCAGTTTGTTGCATTTTCACGGCTGTAGAACTGGTCCAGAGTTTTAGCTGGGATGCGGTGGAGAAGCTCGCGAGGGAAAATGCGAAGCAGTGTCCAAGCCAGATCAAGTGACTGAAAAATGTTCCGCGTGTCGTATGCCCCTTGAGCTACGAACTTCCTCTCAAATTTGTCTAGGAACTCCAAGTACAGCTAAAAAACGAAAACATGGAAAAAAACAAAAAAGAAACATCATCATTTCCTGAAATAAACAAAAACACTCAAAGTACACAGAAATAAAGAGACAGAGATGGGTGAGAGGGAGGTACCATGTCCTCGGAAGAAAGCGCCTCTTCTCCAACCACAGCTTTCATTGCCTGAACATCCTTTCCAATGGCATAATTTGCATATAACTGAAGACAGAATTTATTTAGGTGTTTAGCAGGACATTGTGAAGAACAGTAAAAGAAGCCTTATAACACAGAAACTTCTATTCAGACCTGGTTAGAGACATCAGCATGGTCTCGACGTGTCATTCCCTCACCGATAGCGCTCTACCAAAACAAACCCATTTAGAAGAACAAAGAGTTAGCAAGTAGGCATGCTCATGAGACAGGATGAGCTGCTGTGACACCTTACCTTCATTAATCGAGAAAGTGATGGGAGTACATTAATAGGTGGGTATATCTGTTCAATAGAAAATGAAATGATGAGCACCCCTTGCTTTCATGACGAGGGAGACTATGGAACAACATCATCTTAAAGAAAACCAGATACAGCTTCATGTTCATAAAAGCTTAAGCATTGCAAACTGAACCAAATTAAAGCAGATAACAGCTGAATATCAAGGAAACGTATTTTGAAAGAATATGAAACAACTTGAGGGAAATGCTCAAAGAAGATCTTGTTTCAAAAACATAGAAGTTAACACCAAGACTACATCTTAGTAAAAGATTGTGAGCATTCATTTTGCTTGGAAATAGATGGAACAAAAAGTGAATCATAAAGAATTCTTTCAGTTAGTGGAGTCCAATGCACGTTTCATTCATCTTTGATAAAATTTCAAGATGCATTAGATGCCCTTCACTCCATTCTCTCTACTCACCTGTCGGTTTTGGAGCTGCCTATCAATATATATCTGCCCTTCTGTGATATAACCTGTGAGATCTGGAGTAGGATGTGTGATATCTGGTTCATAAAAAAAGACTAATATCAGGTCCCTTGGTTATTCTAATGCAGAGGAGAAAGTGTCAACAGTTATATCAGTACTACTGAAAGAGGCTCGCAATACCATCATTAGGCATGGTCAATATGGGAATTTGGGTGATGGAGCCCTTCCTTCCTTCAATACGTCCAGCACGCTCATATATTGTTGCCAGATCTGTATACATGTACCCAGGATACCCACGCCTTCCAGGCACTTCCTCTCGCGCAGCAGATACCTGCAGTCCAATGTAAAGTTTTTAGACTAAAAAAACTCGCAGATGCTGCAGTTGCAAAAAGATGTCTACTAAAGGATTCAAAGGCAACGTAATCATCCTGCCTCTATCCCATCTTTTTGTTGATTTTCAGTAAGCGTGCCTTTTATCAGACCACCAAAACATCATTTATATTGATGAAAAAAGTAATCACGAAACCACTATTTGTTGATGCAATTAAAGGAACGATTGTCGAACACTGACAATCAACAAGGATTGGAGGGAGTATTACTTTTTGGAAAATCACGTAAGATTAACACACAGCTGACAGCACAATGAATCTATGAAACTTGTGTTTGGTATATTGGTGATTAAATGTATGGCTTCCCACCTCCATAAGGATCAAAATCAAATACCTCACGAAGGGCATCAGCATATGAACTCATATCTGTAAGTATGACAAGGACATGCTTCCCACATTCATACGCGAAGTATTCTGCAGTTGTGAGAGCAATTCGAGGAGTGATGATGCGCTCAATCGTGGGATCATTGGCCTGAGCAAAGATCACAATTAAAGTGTTAACGTATGTGATCATGTTCCTAATATCTGGGCAAAAAGTATAAGCTTTCACTGGAACTGACAAAAGACAACAGAAATTACACCACAAACACTAGAAATATACCCGAAGGCAGCAGAAGATTCAATTATTCATGTAATGGAAAATACCAGATTCAGGAAGAGAGAGACTCTCTCCATTGATCCATTCTCTTCGAAATCGCGCTTAAAAAATTGAGCTGTCTCCATGTTAACTCCCATGGCAGCAAACACAATGGCAAAATTATCCTCTTTTCCACCCTATTAAGGCATAGCATTGGATTAGAGATTCATGTATGGCTAACCCCCAAAGCTGAACCATCAAAAACAAACTGACAGGAAAAACAGGGAAAAGTATGAAACTGGAGAATTCACGACGTCACTATCATCTTGAACCACACAGAACCAACATGATTTGATAGTCAATGTCCCATGTACAAGGTAGTCGTCACATAAGATAGATACCACTAAGTAGTAATAAAATTTCAGAATAAGAATAATCCCGAAGGAAAAGAATCTAACAATAACTTCAACATGCAGTCAAAATCATCTTTTTCCTCTGAACATCATTTTGCTGCTGAAAATTCCACAAGAGTGCAATATACTTGAAAACCATGTTGAACGCATGAAGTATATTTTTTGTTGCATGTGAGTATATTTTTTGTTGAATGTGAGTGGCATTGGTATCAAAACCATACCTCCGTGAGATTATCAGACTTTTCCAACCGTTTAACAAGACCAGCTTGACGGCAGATCTGAGCAGCTATTTCATTATGAGGGAGTCCAGCTGCAGAAAAAAGAGGGATCTTTTGTCCACGAGCTATGGAATTCATGACATCAATGGTAGAAATTCCCGTTTGTATCATCTCTTCTGGATAGGTTCTCTCACTTGGGTTAATGGAACTTCCTGAATACACAAGGAAGGAATTTATCATGCACACACACGAAAAAAAATGCAACGTCACGGGATACCCATTATTTACAAGTCACGATCCTCTTATGACGACTCACCAGAAATATCAAGGTAAGCCTCAGGCAAGATTGGAGGTCCATTATCTATGGGCTTCCCTGAACCGTTAAAGATGCGTCCAAGCATATCCAGTGAGACAGGAGTTTTCAAAACCTGCATAACAACTACTTTAAGGGACTAAGTCCTCTTTATACGAATGAAACACAAGAGAAAAGGCCAAGCTTCCACCGCATATTAGCATGAATCCACTCATCATTACGTTATATTGACAGAATAAATAAAAAATATATATAAATACATGCAATTCCATGTGTGCTTGTTTCTCTCTACAAGGAAGAATTCCAAGCGAAGTTCACCTATAGGACCTATACTACGACATGGGAAACCTCATACCTAAAGACAAAAACTAATCCATCAGTCTTGCATCTAGCAATTTTATTACTTCTGGCTGAAGTACAACTTGGGTCAGGAGATTCTGTTGACAATATTGCCATAGAAAATATTGAAAATGTGCCTTCCTTCCTATTTTTTGAGGTTATAAAACAACAAAAAAAATGACCTTTCTGGTTGGTGGGAGGTGAAGGTCATAGTAGCCCCTTATTTATGCTTTTTCCTTCATTCTGGTAAAGCTTCCCAAAAGACAAAACGTGATAATCAAACATGCACACAAACACAAATGCTGCTCAAAATTAACCTTCTTAACCACATCTAGGATACCCGCCGCCACCCACAACATCCCACCAACCCAGTTCACTACATGGCAAAGACTGGAGTCTAAGTTGAACGCAAGAAACATAACGATTAAAAATTTGTATACCTCCCCCGTAAATTGCACAGTAGTGTGTTTGCTGTCAATTCCAGATGTTCCTTCAAA
This sequence comes from Rhododendron molle, assembly GCA_025413875.1. Lineage (NCBI taxonomy): Eukaryota > Viridiplantae > Streptophyta > Magnoliopsida > Ericales > Ericaceae > Rhododendron > Rhododendron molle. The sequence goes on from CM046393.1 coordinate 4,572,055, forward strand.
AACCTGGTGGAGCAAAGGAAAGGAAAAAAAAAAACTGAGTGCAGGGAGTAAGATTAGGAATTCCAAGGGGTCAATATCTAGGGAAAACTGCAGGCAACTCTTTTGCTTGGTGAAATGTAACCTGCACAACAGCTTTCTCTCCATCCACTTCCAAGACTTGACCACGTCGAGTTGTTCCGTCCCCCAACCGAATAATAACAATCTCCTGATATTTCGGACCCTGAACATCCCAGGACAAATTATAACATGACTCATCAAAACAATTACACTTGGAACAAGATTATCATGAGACTCCAAGAAAGAAAAAAATAGGAGAAGAAAGAACCCAACACACCTTTACTTTGTCAAGAATAACAAGTGGTCCTGCAACACCGGAGATTGTTCTGTAATCTGCAATTTAAAAAACACCAAAACAATATGATCCATTCCATGACCGAGCACCCAGTAGGAAACAGTTTGATAGAAGAAGCTATGGAAAACAAAAGAGAGGATAGTGCTAGAACATTATTTCCATTCCATGACATTACACATGAACCATAGTCATATTATCATGGGAAAGAAATATTAACTAGATAGCAGAAGAAGAAAGTACACTATCATTCATGGTTGGACTTCTTAGGTTTTCAACTTCTTCTTTGGTGAATTTATGATAAGTCCTTCAGATTTAATTGAAGGCCCACCATTTCGAAAGATAATAATGATCAGGGACTCCAGGACATAAAACTATGCCAAAACCAGTGTAAAAATCAACATTAACCCTGGCTGTCGCAACATTTAGGAAGTTAGAGGGCAAAAAACCTCTCCTAGAACAGGAGAATGACAAAAACTTTGCCACTCCATTTGCACATTATTTGTTTTGATAAGTACACTCCATTTGCACATTATTAAAGCATGCTAGATTTGATTCTCAGGTCACAAGTGAAAGAATTGTGAATGAAGAGATGTATTAGGAGCAAACGTGCCGTTATATGCCCCCAAGGGCCACATAGTCAAAAAGCCAAACTGTGTCTGGCTGCTACCAATTCAACAAACTAGTTGAACCCATGAAAATGATTAACAATCCAGACACTCTTTCAACTTCTTCATGAGGCTAGTTCGATAAATTGTCTTGAACGAAATCACAAATAGTATCCCAAAGGACCAAAACAGGTGATGACTTGAAAACTTCTTGAAACCTCACTGAACATATCAGTAGTTTAGTTAATGAACTAATCATAGTGCAACTTTCTGTTTGCATAAGTTGTATATTTTCCACTATATAGAGTTCACAGGCTTCCATCCCAAAATTCCAGGCAAGTTTAGTTACCTATAGAAATCATCATGTCAAGAAAAAAGTGAAATTCAACTGATACTACACAACGGATGTGATGAGGTTTCACTTGCAAAGAAGTGTAACTACAATTTATGAATCCATACCCAGCCAAAATGCAAAACCAAGAGCTATTCCCCAAACGAAATGGCTCACAAAGAGTCAGAGAGAGAGTTCTTTAGATTCTGATAATCCATCCAAGAGTCACAACTCACAACAACAAACCAATAACAAAACAATACTATCTTCTTAACCCCAAGGGATTGGCCTGCTGGTCAAGGCCTAGTATTTATCAGTTTTCCCGCTCTTTAGGGTTTCAGGTTCGATACGTGTGCTATCAACTCCTTTTCAAGAGCTTTCTCCCGGCTTTAATTGGACCGCCAGTAGTGGGTGACAGGATTGGTTTCCCCAACATTAGTCGAGGTTTGTGTAAGCCGGCCCGGAAACGTGAGTTATCACGAACAAATAACAACACTATCGACGACGGAAAACAAAAATTTTACTAGTATTTGCTAGTAACACTAGAACAATATATCCTTACCCATTCCCATTTCCAGGGTCCCTTCCTCCATGTCAGAACTCTTTTGTGCCTCTCCCATCTTCAAACTACGATCAATCAATCAATCAAAAACGTCAAGCAACTGTTAGACATGAACGGATAAAAGCCAATTCAACTACTACTACTACTACTACTACTAAGGGGTGTGATTTTGCAATTAACTGAGAAACTAACACAAGATTTGTTCAAATTGTCAGTATACTACCCGACATGATTTTTCGAGGAATACCCAAAAGTTGTGGGAAAAGGAGAACTTACGAGTGATTAAAGATACTTCGATTTGAGCGAGTTGGTGATTGACGGGTTTCGGATACTCTATAATAAAGCGAAAATACTCAAAGGGTGGAAGATTTTATGAAGAAAACGACGAAGAAGTTTATGAGCTTGAGAAGATACTCTGGATTTTTGTAAGAGCCAGGGTGTGATGATGAGCGTGACAGCGTCTAGCTCCCTGTTTCTCTTGCCGACACGACCATGCTCTATGCACAACCAGCCAACCACAAATCAAGCACAACTGCTCACATATGCTTGAGAACCACGTCCCTAATAGAAAGTCTACTTTCACCGCTTTTTCCTCTGTTCTCAATTTTAGAGTCCAAAAATAGTGAAGAGATCGGATTTTAAAAAATTCTTCCGGGGAACTCTTTTCTAGATTTTTTAATTTATTTTTGAAATTCGAATCGTTGATTGTCAAGATGAATGATGAGATATTGAGTGGTAAAATAGAGCGGTGGTCGTAGCACCTCTAAACTCATAATTAGGTATGAGCTCCACATGTATGGACGAGAGATTGTAGTTGATTGGTTGTGTACATATTGTTTTTTCACTCTCTTTTAAAGTCTGTTTTTTTAGATGTTGGGAAAATTGAGGCGAGGGAAAAGAACACAAATTAAAAGGTCATAATGCCTATATCTGCCTCCCGAAATTTCAAAAAAATAAAATAAATTTATCAAAAATAAAAATAAATGGGTTAAAACGTAGTAGAAAATAATCACTTTTATGTTGTTTGCCAAGTATGAATAGAAAATGGCTGTTTTTTTGTTGCACAATATTATCATTAGATTTCATGCTTGACAAATGTGGATTGTAAGTGGAGTTGAGTACAGTTGGTGCTTCTTTTATATTTCTATGCACATGGGCAATGTTTAATTCCCGTAAGCATCTCCCTCTGTTGCCAAGTCTCCTAGAATAGAGTAGATTATGATTAATGAATGAAAAAAAAAGGGATAAATGTGGATTACTTCTGTAATTTTGCTGCCGGCGAATATACGAGAATGAGAGAGAATAAAGTTTTTCCTCTTTCGATTGAGAACTTAAATACGTGTATTTTTTCTAGTCGATTTTGATATCTTTGGACGGTTGGAGGAAAGTGAGACGAAGCTTCCACCAGTATGATTTTTCACTTGAATCTTCTCATGTGAGAACCGAGGATGGTCTCAAGGATGCTACCAAGCACCCCGCTTGGCAATAGTGTCAAGTGTCGAGATGGGCGGTCAAATGGGCCACTCGGCACCTCTATCAAATACGAGATACTTGACAGCATCTCTCATTCCTGTCACGTGACCCTCGTGAATTTCTTTTTTTACAAAAATTCTCTAACTCTTCAAAATAAACACAAGAAACATACTGATGAAAAAAAAAAACATGAGAAACACAAGGGAAACGTTAATCGTTGTTAAGTAACGAAATTAAAATAGGAAGATCCAAAAGTGAACATTTTCTTGTTCTTCCTTTGGAAACATTCTTCACTTAATAACAAGACAAACACAAAAATGATACTCACACAACGGTTGCGTAAAACATTGTTACACAACCAATTTCTAGCAGTCCATTGCTGTAATAAATGGTCAGGATTAACTCAAACTCTTCCCTGGAATTAGACGCACAACCGTTGTGTTTGTTGTGCACGTAGCATCATTGCAAAACAAATTAACCCATCCAAACGCATTCCCCGGTACAATTAGCAAACTTTATAGCAAGCAGTCGGAGGCACATCAATCATCAGCGATCGGGCCGCTTTTCACAGCCCTCACACATTTGGGGTGGACCTCGTACCCGCATTCGATACAATGGTAAGCCCAGCCCGAACCCTGCTCGTTGCAGTCACAATATATAAAAGGTCCAACACCAATGAGAGATCGTGGCGGTGGCCTCTCTAGTGGCGGGAGGTTCTTAGCCTCTTCATCCATTAGCTTCTCCAGTAACTCCACTCTGGCCTTGGTAAAAATGTAAGCATTTTCTTGGTACAAGTTTATTGGGTTCCTCCCCTGTTTGGTAACTGTCTTACCATCCAGGCCAAGGATAACCAAACTCGGTATTCCTTGGATATCAAAGTACTTGGTGAGGGTTTTAGCAGCTGGCTCTCTGAAAGGCAAGGCAAGCCACGACATATAGTGTTAAAATGGGCGTCAAACTCTGTTTGGTCATGGTCACTCAAGACTAGAACTATTTGGAAGACGTCATCAATGTTTCCTTTATTATGTGGTAGATGGAGATCCAGCTTTAGAGTGAATTTGACTCCTGGAAGACACCATTGGGCTGTAAAATAGAGTCCAACTGGGTTAAGGAATTAACAGGCACCTGTACATGGAAGCCACATATCCGTACACATGTGAATATTCAAAAATTGCATAGCGATCGTTCAAGATTAGCTATCCTTGTAAATTTCAGTTCAATCTCCGGTTATTATTCTCGAAAAGTAATCTAGTAGGTCCGACTTACAATGTGACCACATGTTTATCTAGTAAAAAAACACACTAAGAGAATCAATATTGCTTACAAAAAATAAGACATGAAGTGGTCATGTACGTCTTATTGAGGAAGCATACCACACATGCAATTGGCCGGACCTACCCTATATTCTTCCCTTTATCTTCAAAATGAGACGTTGCTGCAGAGCATCCCCATTTGACTCTTTTTGCACACTTTAGTGTCAGATTTTATAGAGAGAACAAAAATTTGCACATTTGTTTGCTCCATTTGATCACTTTCGGAACCATTACCTTAGATAAAAATCTTCTCCTTAATGTTAGCCCCTTATCTGTGACTCTGTAGAGAGGGGGAGAGAGAGAGAAACGAGAGATAATGGGTGAAAACATAAAGGTGAGTCTCATTTTAATTCTTTTATAATCTTAACTAACACTACAAAAAACCCCTAAAAATATCATATGTACCACTTTGTCACTCTCTACCTTGTACCTCTCTAACACAGAATTTTTGGGCTCCACTTTTAACACTTTTTGTCATATAACAAATAGTTTTTCAAGAGTCAAATGTGGATGCATGCTCTTAGCCTTTTAGAAGATACTAAAGTACATACCTGTGGGATGCCCCAAGAGGAAGTCCCTATCATGGTTTAGTCAGCAAATTAACCGAAGTCTGGCTTTCATCTCTCTCTTTTTCCTCCCTCTTCAATTGCTCCAACCTCTCTTCAGTAAACGGAAATGCCCTCACCCCATAACGGAAAATAATATCCACTCGATCATGGAATACAGTCCCGCCTTTAGTCTTGTTTGGCTGCAGGATAATTAAGCAGGGAATTCCCTCAACATCAAACCTTCGGTTTAACGATTTCTTAGATTCCAAGTCTGAAAATGGAACGGCTAGCCACGGCATGCACGAGTGGTAGTTATTGAAGGCAGGCGTTTCTTGCTTTCTTTTCTTTTCCTCCTTGTTTCTTGCTTTCTTTTCATCCAGTCTTAGACTTTATTTTGCTTGAACTTAATCTCAGAGGAATCCCAGTGTATTCTATTCTTTGAATAACTAAGTTCCATTTTGGACTATAGTTTGATTTCTTTGTTTTATATGCAGGGCTCCAATGTCTGCGAAAGCTAAATCTGCTGGATTCGGAATATCTTCAAAGGCCAAATCTAAAGGAAACAATGGACTTAGCTATTTGTTTTCAAACCACCAAATAGTTACATTTAAAATGGTAAACGATGCCCAAAGTTCACTTGGATAAAGTGATTGTTATGACGATCAAAGTTGTTGTGGTGCGGTTGTTAATTTCGTGTATATTACCAAAGAGAATTCGTTAGGCTGTTGTCGTTTTAATAGTACATTGAAAGAATGGTTGGATCTAAACACGGTAGAAAAAGATGGGATGAGGACCAAAAGAGAAGCATTGCACTGAATTTGCCCAAAGTGGGGTTAGACAAAGTAATCTACAACCAAGTAAAGAAGCAAGGATATTATAAGGGGGATTTTACGTGCCTATTTTGAGATAGTTTCAAGATCTTATCATGAAAATTTAGAGGATCCAGACAACTACTTGATTTCAATGGTAAGAAATCTTGATCATCTCTTCCATGTTCAAAACAAGGCCCATGTTAGATTTAGGTTCAAGAACCTAAGTAATAGAGTCATCAGAGGTAAAATTAAGGAAGAACAAAACAATGATCGACGCTGCATTAGGGACATGATATTTGGAGAAAGTTTAGAGACTGACCATAGGATTTACAACCAAGAATGACAAGATTTGCACAATTTATTGGTTACGTTTAACCGTGGGTGGGGTTCAAATCAATCATGTGGGTCTATGGCACTGGAATGAACGTTTTGATTTCTTCTTCAAGCTATCTACTTGGGGGCACAACGAGATCGAAGAAAAAATCAAAACGTTCCTTCCAGTGCCCTAGATTCACATGATTGACTAGAACCCCCCACCCACGGTTAAAAGTAACCAATAAATTGTGCAAATCTTGCCATTATTGGTTGTAAATCCTATGGTCCGCCTCTAAAATTTCTCCAAATATCATGTCCCTAACGCAGCACCGGTCATTGTTTTGTTCTTCCTTAATATTACCTATATCCACTCTGTTACTTAAGTTCTTGAACCTAAATCTAACATGGGTATTGTTTTGAACATGTGAGCAATGATTAAGATTTCTTACTATTGAAATCAAGTAGTCGTATGGATCCTCTAATTTCCATGATAAGATCTTGAATTAACTACCTCAAAACAAGCATGTAAAATCCCCCTTATAATATTCTTTGCTTCTTTGCTAGGCTATGAATTACTTAATCTAACCTCACTTTGGGTAAATACAGTGCAATGTCTTCCTCTTTTCGTCCTCACCCCATCCTTTTCTACCGTATTCACATCCAACCATTTCTTCAATGTACTATTAAAGAGACAACGTTCTAACAAATACTCTTTGGTAATATCCACGAGATTAACAACCACACCACTAACAACTTTGATCATCATCACAATCACTATACCCAAGTGAAGTTTGGGCATTGTTTACCATTTCAAATGTAACTAATTTGTGGTTTGGAAACAAATATTGAAATCCATTGTTTCTCTTAGATTTGGCTTTTGAAGACATTCTGAATCCAACAGATTAGGGTTTCGCAGACATTGGAACCCCGTATACAAAATAAAGATATCCAACTATAATCCACTATGGAACTTAGTTATTCAAAGATAGTGTTCTAAAAGGTGGCCGGCTAGGTCGATTAGTCCCCACCTAGGCGCGCTAGGCGGTGGTCCGACGCCTAGATTGTCCCCGCTTAGGCGCTAGGCACCCATTTTCTGCCCGACTAGCGCCTAACGTTTTTTAGAACATTGTTCAAAGAATAGAATACACAAGGGATTCTTCTGAGACTAAGTTCAAGTAAAATAAAGTCTAAGGCTGGCCGGAAAAAAATCAAGAAACAAGGAGGAAAGGAAAAGAAAGTAAGAAACATCAATCTGGCTAAGAAAAACTACTTCAATGCTGTCCTAATTTGAACACCCTGTACCATCAATATAGCAAAGAAACATCAACAAAAGCCAACATTTAGCTGTAATTGTTATGATGAGAAAATGGCTGAACATGCAATCAAAACAAGAACAGAATCAACACAAGATATCAAAATACTACTCGTTTATTAGCAAAAAAGTAAATGGTCCCGATGGACCAATCCCAGCTAAAGATAAGACACTTGCCAGAAAGAAGCAAGCTGGATTTTATAAAACAAGAATGGGGGATCTCACAATTCATCGAATCACCATCAAAAGTACTTTATAAGTAAGAAAAACTGTGCTCTAGTGCATGACAAGTGGTTCCCACCTGTTGGAGTCGACTCAATAGGTGGCTTGCATAGACTCTGGGGGTGGCTACCACCCCAATAGTCCCCAGTCTAATACCTATCACGTTCCCGTCCTAACTGCAACAATATTTTCCAATTTGGGCTAGCCAGCTAGACCCTCACGATTTGAAAAGAAAAAAAAAACCATTGTTACGACAAAGGGATGTAAATCTTCTTAAGAATTCATTCAAGTAAACCAGTGGCTTTTTGATCATGAGAGAAATGAAGAATCTATAAAGTAAAAAAATGTAGTATGAGAGAAGTGGTGGGAAATTTTTTGCAAGAAACCAAAATGCCATAATACGCATAACGAACCTCAACAATAAAGCCTCAAGAAATCCATCAAAGAGGGATAGGAATTTCCCATTGAATGCTTATTCATATTTCGGCAACAAAGATGGTACAGAACTTTGGTCTACAAAATGCCATGTCATAAACCACCTCAGGCCTGGATAAACCAAAACGACAAAAGACGGAAGTGCTAAGTTATGAAAATTTGCTGGTTGGCTTGACCTAGCTAAATCTAAATACATGTTGAGATATGCATCTACATCTTAGTAGCAGGATTTGTCCAACTTGGTCTCGCTCCCAACACAGGAGCGCGGATTTGCGCTCCAAAGTCAGATTCGTGATGGGAGCGCGAGTCCTACCACACGGAGCTTGGACCGTGTGGGAAGAAGACCAGAGAATCAATCGATCGGAGCAAGAACAGGGGCAGCCGCAGCTGCAGATCGAAAGAAGAAGAAGGACGAGGACGAGGACGAGGACGAGAACGAGAGAGAGAGAGATAAACCTGGACGACTGCTGCGATTCCTATCGTCGACGAAGAGCTGCGGCTGCTGCGAAGAGCTGCTGCTCTATCGTCAGAATAGTATTCGTTTTAGGGTTTTGTTTCCATGTAGGAGTAACATAGACGAGTACATTTTTTTTTTATTGTTCTTTCTCGGCATGCATTTTGGGTAAAGTTCTTCGTATGTATAGCATTTCTAGAAGACCAACTTGAATGGGGGCAAGAAATTGGTTGGGCTATTCAGCACCTCAAAAAAGAAATGTCTTTTATCTGTTGTCTACAAGTTAGCAATGGCGGGTACAGTATATTACATCTGATAGGCGAGGAATGACATTATTTTTGGCAACAAGCAGTACATTTCGGATGCCATTTATGATATTATTGTTAAGGATGTACGGGATAGAGCATCTTCTTGGCAGAATTATGATCGTAGCACTGTTAATAGAGATTTGTGTAGAGTTTGGAATATTTCAGAACATATTTTGTAACTAGCAAATAGTTAGGCTCTTGTTTTAGTTTGGTGCTCCTGTCTTGATTTTTCCAATAGATTTGCTGGTTTTTCTGGGGTATGCCTTTTGATTCTTGTATTCTGGCCTGTTTTGGTAATAAAATCTCTCTTTACCCAAAAAAAACATAGATGAGTACAACTGTCAACTTTTTTTTTACTAGAAATTAGAATATCAATAGTTACAAGCGTACAACTGTATAGCAACATGGTGCTTTTTTTTTTTTTTTTACTCCTGTTTTGTATTTAAAGGTATTACAACAGCCCACTAAGGCTTTTAGGGGCCCAGCCCGGAAAAGATTACAGCAGAGACATTTCGCAATGACCCACGCAGAGATAATCGCGTTTGGCCCTATTTTGGGTCCCAAAAAAATTTAAAAAAATATTCACAAATTTTTAAATATTATTTTATGGGGCCCTGTAAAAAATCAGCTCCTGCGGATATCGATAAGTATTACTTTTGGATTCGTAGGGAACGAATTCGCTCCCACGAATTCAAAAGTAATACTTATCGATATCCGTAGGAGCTGAATAGGGCCACATAAAATAATATTCAAAAATTTATGGATATTTTTCAGATTTTTTTAACCCGAATGGCGCCAAACGGAATCTCTGCGATTGTCTCTGCTCGTAGCAGAGCTGTTTATGGGCCTATGCCTCCTTTTTCTCTCATATAATGGGAGTTTTATTGGGCCAAGTAGACTTGTTTGGTACTAGTACATGTCTAGCTCAAAATAAATTTCTATGTAAAAAAATATCTTTTATATATATATATATATATATATAGAACCCGGTTCCGGTGAGGGATCCCTCATTTTGTTAAAATGCGGGACTCCCCCTTTCCGATTGAATTTCGATGATCCGAGCCGCTCAAAGTGATCAGAACGTGATTTTAAGTGAGAAATCAGCAATAAAAATGACGGGGAGGGGCTTCATCCGGGCAGTTTTTCGAACGGTTCAGAAAAAACTGCTCGGATGAAGCCCTTCCCCGTCATTTTTTGCTAATTTCTCGCGAGAACCCTTAAAATCACGTTCTACACATTGAACGGTTCGGATTTTCAAAATTTGATCGGGAAATGAGAGTCCCGCATTTTAATCCCTCACTTGATCCGTCACCTATATATATATATATATATATATATATATATATATATATTATACGCTCCTATCCGACTCCCAATTTCGGTTAACACTTCAGACAAATACATAGAAAAATCATCATACGTTTCTAAAGGAACCAAGCATCAGATTAGTATTTCCACTTTAAACCAAGGCAAAAAGTCTTGAGCCGTCCAATTCTGTTGCTTGCACATATGACTGTTCAAATACCAAGAGGAGTTACACAAGTAAACAAAACCAAATGTCATTCAAAACTTTAAATGACTACCAGAATCAAAGACAGTGCAGTCACGCAGAACTAGTTAATGGCCAAAAATAGCACAAACTAGAGGGCAAGAAATTTACTTTCTACATACTTAGTGATACTCATGCACCTATAATTATGATACCCCAGCTGAAACAACAAGGGCACCTACTACGCATGGAACGCAAAGGAAATGGAAGTTTTGAAGAATTGGCAAAAAAAAAATCTATTTATTTCTTGAATAAGTTGAAAGTAAAAATACACTCACATAATTGGAAGCTCATTTATGTTATATTAGATTGAACGGGTCGCATTAATTTCAGACACAACATGTAAATGTATCCATGCAATGTCATTTCTATCTTAATGCAAATATATTGGCAGATTCTCCTTTACTAATGACATGAAAGGGACTCACCAAAGCAGTTGAGTTATAGTTTTCGTAGTGTATTCAGCAAGCACAATGCAGCTTTACAGAAATATTTTTCCAATTCCACAGGTTTTAAATCACTTCCAAAGAAGCATAAAACTAGTCTGAACTTTGGACTTCAAACCGCACATTATGTGCGGTCACACTAAATACATATGGACCGAGAATGAACCGTTCTTCCCGGGGTGAATTGAGCACAGTCAAGAAAAGGAAGATCCAGGAACCATCAAATAAATAAGTAACAATTACCTTGATAGCTGCAGTAAACATGCCTAACCGATGGTAAGCGCGACCCGAAGCCTGCAATCACATCATAACTCTTAGGAAGAACCATAACTAATCATTTTCCAGTAATGAATGAAACCAATAATGATGATGAAAGAGACCTGAAGGTATCCCAATCTTCTGAAAGCCCGAAAGGCCCTCGGCGTCTTCTCAGAAGCTTCCCGGCAGACAGAAACCTCGAGGGTCTCCTTTCCTCTGCCGTCCAACAAATCACACATTGCTTCCTGCACGCATCAAATAGTGCACACATGAACAGGACTAGTAGAAGCAAAGATTAGAATTTTCATTAAGAAAACATGTTAGGATTGAAACAAACCCTGGATTCAATGTCGTCGGGAGAGAGGGTGACCGCTCTCTGGTACCCAAATATCTAAACGCAGAGCCATTCTAATTTCTAAGGGTTCAACTTGGCCGAATCACAAGTCAGAAGTGAGAACCATGCTTTGTTTGGATTATATGGAAAAATAATAATAATAATATGTAATAACCCGAAAATTTAACTAATAAAAATATTCAAAAGAATTATTTAATTATGATGATATTATTTTCCTTAATTAATAATTAGTAGATAATTACAAAAAAAATAAGCTATTCTATCTAATTAGCTTTTAAAAATTAATTTATCATTACATACATACATATAATTGCATGCATGCACGTTTATCCTCTCCCTCACTCTCCTACTCAATTTCTACCTCCTCCATGACTCAAAATTCGTGCGTAATTCGTCCATGCAAAAACCCGATACCGTTAGGACTCGTTTTAATTCGAAACTCATCCAATTCTCCTATATATACACACCACACCGACCCTAGGGCACGTACACTATTCTACCACCTTCCATGGAGCCAGAGAGAGGAGAAAAACCCGAGAGAACCGAGCTTTAATCGATAGAATTTTAGAGAGAGAAAAAGAGAGAGAGAAAAGTGGATTTCGAGGTTCCGTTCGTCCGAAACCCAAATTGATCGTTCGAGTTGTTTACTACAGTCCCAAGGATCACCGTAGATCAAGCAATTCGGTCCCAAGGTCCTCCGATCGAAGGAATTGAAGTCGTCTTCCCCAAAATCACGTTTTCGATCGAAAACGAAATTAATCCGAACCGAGGTATTTTAATTCATTCTAACCTCTCCTCTAAGTATATATTGTGTTTATATGCTTAACTTTATGCCCCAATTGGTCACATGCATCAAAAACCGAGCCAAAACGAAAAAAATATAATTTTCGGCCAGATTCACCAAGTTGATATTATTTTTGAACTCAACAGTCTATTTGTAATTATTTACGTAGAAGATGACCCTTCTGATATTATTTTTAAAATCTTTTTGATATTAATATTATAAAAATTACTAAATTGATATTATTTTTTACAAAATAATATCATCTTAGTATCAAAACTATTAATTATATCAGTTTAATTTATCTGGTAGATTGAATTGATAAAAAACGTTCGAAATGACTTTTCGACATCCCGAACAATGTTTTCGACCCCCAATTTATTTTTTCTAGCCTTTTAACACTTCAAAGATCATACCTTGTTAATTTCATATTTTTTTTATTTAATTATCTATTTATTTGATTTTATTTCTTTATTATATAAAAATTTACAAACTAAAATTCGTTACGACCTTGTAAACTATTCTATAAATTCCCAAACTATTTTTCCTAGTTTTATAACATGTCAAAGATCATAACTTACTGATTTCATAAACTTTTGATATTATTGGCTATTTATTTTATTTTTAAATAAAGTTATAAACGAAAAATAATTTCGACCTTACAAATAATGTTTTTAACGTCTAAAATATTTTTCCTAGACTTCTTACATCTCAAAGATGATATGTTATTAAAATAATATTTTATTTACTTAATTAGCTATTTATTATTAATTACGCGTTGTTTCTTAATAGAAATACTTTAAAATATTATAAAAGAGGTTAATAATTCCGAATAATTTTATTTAGACTTCTTACAATCCTAAGATGATATTTTGTTAGAATAAATATATTTTTAATTATTTAATTATTTATTATCTATTTAGTCTTCTTTTGCTTTTTAACTTAATCTTTTTATTTAAAATAATTTCGTGAGCATCCAAACCCAACTTTTAGCTCTCGAACTTATTATAGAGGACTGTTAGGACCTTTATTAAGGTTACGATAATTATTTAAATATTTTTACCTTATTAATGTATTTAATTAGTGTTTAGTTAATTTAATTACTTATAGTTAACTAACAAAAGTCTAGAAAATTATTTTTAAATCTTAATTAAATAATTCTTACATTCTTAATGACTTTGTGACCATACGAGATTAAGGGCAACGGCCCACCATAAAAGTTATGTGATTGTATTGCTTATTAACTGTTTCGTCTGTTATTCGCTTTCAATTATTATTGTGATTGATATTGTATCGATATTTCATTTGAACGTTAGATTGGACCCTAGGGACATGGGGTGGTATGCGAATTAGAAATCACGTTAGACGATGTTAAGTAAATGGATAAATTGTGAAGTTTATTTCTTTTTAGAGACCTGCAGGCGTGATGTTGTGATATGATGAGATTGTAATGAGAATTGATACTGGCGGCGGGTGTCCAAAGTGATGAATTGATAGACCGGCGGGTGTCCAATGATGATTGTGAAAAGAATTGTGATGTGGTTTATAAGATAGGCGAACTCCTACGCGATGATCTCCAGATGATAAGCTTACCCTCGTCAGAAGTTATCGGGGTGCACACTGGTACATAACTTAGGTGTTCTTGCGACAACAAAGTGAAGTGATCTCATGGGACTGAACATGGCTAGCGGTTAGGGGAGGAAAGATCTCGTGGAGAGATCTTAGATTTCAGATTAAGTTAATGGATAGTAAAGAAACAAGTTATGTGAATTATCATTGATTTACTCGTTCGTATCATTTATCTCCTGTTTGATTGCTAATTGTAGTGTAAGAGGGGTATTTGGGTTGGATTATAGTTCGGGGTGAACTCTTTCACTCAGGCACGGATTTTCTGGCATCCGTGTCAGATTTTGCAGAAAATCAGGAAACACAGGATCCCGAGGGCGAACAGTTCTATGCTGAGGAGAATCAGGAAGTGGGAGTTGAGCCAGAATACGCTTGGGACCCATATCAAACTTAGAAGATGGCTCTAATATCTGTTTAGCATATCCATTTAAAGACTATTTTCAATATTTTTACAATGGTTTGTAATAGATAAATCATTAGGGTGAATTATCCGTTTTGGATTTCGAATTGGATTTAATAGGTTTTTCGAGAATTAGTATTTAATACCTCCGATTTTACCTTCGAAAATCGGGGCGTTACATAATAATAATTTTTCCTCGTTTGATTAGGGAGGAAACAAAAAGAAAAATAACAAAAGAAGAATTTTTCCCCTACTTTATTCCTCACTTTCCTTTCCTTTCCTTTCTTTTCTCTTCTTTTCTCTTCTCTAAGGCCCCGTTTGATAACGGGTTTGAGGGTTGTGATTGGAGTAATAATCCCATGGGACTATTAATACTCCGTTTGGTAACAAAAAAAGGTCCGGACTATTAGTCTGATCGGATTAATAGAGGGGGTATTAGGGGGTATTGCTAATACCCCGTGAGACTTGGTATTGAGGGGTATTAAAAATCCAATCCCAACTCCTTCACATTACCAATCCCTTATCTTTACCAATTTCTTCTAACAATCCAATCCCATCATCTAATCTAATCTCAAACAAACATGATATTAATAATCTCATTATCTAATCACATCCTAAACAAACATACTCATTATCAATCCATTCTCATTACCAATCCCATCTCTTTACGAATCTCAATCCTAATCCCATCTCCTTACGAATCCCATCCATCTATTTCTGTTATCAAACGAGGCCAAAGTTCCAAACAGACTAGTATTGGAGGAAGGGAACTATGGCATTGGCAATAGGAAAGTGGTGCTTGTACCACGCAATTAAATGGAGCAGTTCTTTATTTTTATTTAATCGAACTTTTTAGAACTAGTTTTTTTTTTTTTGACAAGTCTTTTAGAACTAGTTGATTCCACCCTTCTTCTTATGAAAAATACTAGTATAATTTTGAAATGTCCAAAATGTTCCTCAATGACACAATTAGATGGCTGATTTTTTTTTTTTTTTAATTTAAGAGGAGGGGGTGTTTAAGATGGACGTGCGGCTTTGATTGATCGGTCCAAATTGGTATATTCTGGGGGTATATCGGTTCGGTTTGGTTCGAAGAAATTTCTTGTCAACCGAGACCGAACCGAAAATTGATCGGTTTGGTTCGGTCTGAACCGAAGTCGACCAAATCCACCCTTACTTCGACCAAAAATCGAACCGATTGGTCGGTATTTTCGGTCCGTCGGTTTTATCTTTGAGAGTATGTTCTCTCCACGATAGGTGGAAACCCCATGGTTTCCACCACTGCCTATGGGCTTCATAAGATTTTTTTTAATTCTAATTTGAACCGTTCATCTTGTAGGGTATATAGAGTAGTATATCCATGAAAAAAATCAACTTGATTGGATATCGATAGATAAATCAAAAATTGAATTTTGGTTTGCAGAATGGACGGTCATAGATTTTGAAATTAAACTATCCATGACTGTCCATTTCCTAAGTCGAAAGTAGATTTTTAATATGCCTATTGACGTCCGATAAATCTCAGTTTTTGCGTAGATATACTATTCTACAGACCCTACAAAATGAACGGTTCAGATTATAACAAAAGATGTCTTGTGGGACCGTAATAGGTTGTGGTGGAAAACCCAAGATTTCCACAAGGGGTGGAAAGAATTTTATCTCTTTATGTTTCACCCCTAGAATGATCAAGTACCTAAAGGTTGACCTCTGCGATAACCAGGGAATATACTTGTCTAACTCTACCCTTGATGCATTTTATGATAGCCATCTGTTGAACTTCAGATAGACAGCCATTAACCACTTTTAACAACCGAGGCACATCTAGAGACATATCCTTAGCAAAGTAGTCATGGATTTTTGGAAGCAAAAATTTTCTTCCCTCGTCGATGTAGATGCTGGCTTGCACAAACTCTTCTTGGGCAAAGTTTCAGATCTTAAAAACACGCTTTTTGCCTTCTAAACTTGGACCTGTATTCATAGAACCAAATTAGAGAAAAAAAATACTTAGTTCAACTACTATATAATTAATTTTGAGAGAGAGAGCAAACTTCAAAGTTCAACGTCTTGACTACCGAGCCAACCCCTTGGGGTTAAACGGTTAATTGATTTTGCCAAATTCAACTTGAGATGTGGCGCGCAAAATCTCATCTCCAATACTTGAGGGAAACATTAATTGTTTTTAAGTAACTTATGAAAATTGTTGTTAATTAACGGAATTACAAGAGGAAGAGATCCAAATTAAAAGGGAACATTTTCTCGTTCTTCCTTCGGAAACATGCTTCACATATTTCACAAAAAACATACTAATAACTATTCCAAATACATCACCGGCTACAATTAGCAAACTAGTGCAATATAGCAAAGCAGTCGGAAGGCCCATCAAGCATCAGCGATTGGGCCACTTTCCACAGCCCTCACACACTTGGGGTGGACCTCATACCCACATTCGATACACTGGTAAGCCCACCCCGAACCTTGCTCGTCGCAGTCACAACATATAAAAGGTCCACCTCCGCTGCCTTCCAACACCAACGTGAGATCGTGGTGGTGGCCCATGTGTCTCTCCACTGGCGGGGAGTTCTTAGCTTCTTCATCCGCTAGCTTCTCCAGTAACTCTACTTTGGCCTCAGTAAAAGGATATGCATTTTCTTGGTATAAGTTTACAATAATGCTACGACGACAACATTGCGTTACAACATGTTTACAACATGCTGATATGGCACGTCATGTTAGCACCGGGGGACCCACCTTTTAACCAAGCCAAAAAAAGAAGAGAAAAGGGGATGACGAGAGTCCCCTGTGCCTCCGGCGACCACCATCACCACACTGACAAGATTCCAAACCACGCAGAGAGAGGACGACGAACTAGATCGACGAACTTCGACCAATCTCTCTCTCTCTCTCTCTCTCTCTCTCTCTCTCTCTCTCTCTCTGGGTGTTCTACGATTGAGCTAAAGTTTGTGTTCTTCATGGACAGCTTGCATGTCAACTTCTTGGTGACCCTAATTTTACCAACAATATTTAGTTGGGGAATTGGTTTTATGTTTTTTTGGAAGAGTATTTTCTGGAATCCAGTTTGTTGTTTAGGGTGAAATTTTCTGTTTGGGAATGTATTTGTATCGTTTAGTGCCTACACTTATTCAATAGACTTCCAACCAATTTATGTATGCTTTGCCGATCAAAAATAAAATAAAAAATTTATGTATACGTTTCCAAGTTCACAAACCAACATGCCAACCTTATTTAATAGTCATGATTGGAGAGAGCAATCAAATATTACAGGTAGGCATGTTTGGAGAGAAAGGCAATTAAGTTTTTTGGAGACTCAAGGGCAATGTTGGGGAGGACCAACACCAAGTTTTACGGAAATGCTGAATGCATCGAAGAATGCTAAAGAGTAGTTCAGTTCACTTAATTGTGGGTGTTTTAGTATTTTTATCGTGTCATATCTGTGTTGTGTCGTGTCCATTTACTAGCTAGTGCTCAATGGGATCTCAAACTCCTTTTTTTTGGCAAGACTTGGTATTGGCATGTAATATTGGGTGATGAACGTACAACCAAACTACCCCCGAGGCGTCCCCCTTTTTGAGAGTATTTGTATCGTGCCGTGTCTGTATCGCGTCGTATCTTTATCGTGTCATAACATTTGTTTGTGTTAAAGGTTTGAAGGACACCTTGCAACTTGAGTGGCATTGACAATATGTTTCTTCCTGTACAATGATTTGTCATGAACTTGCAGATTAGAATGGTTCCACAATTGGACAGATTCTTAGTTGATTATGCCACATCCAAATTTGTGTCTTTGACTCTCAAAAGACGCCATCTTTTCCGGAAATTGCTTGAGAAAGGCAACATGACCACTTTATTGAAGAACACCAGAAACTAAATTTTTTTTAAGAACACCAAAAACTGAAGAACCCCACTTTAATGAAGAACACAACTTTATTGAAAAACTGAGTACACGTTACAAAATTCATCTCTCTACATGTGGAAAAAAAAAAACTTCTAAACTAGTTCCACATTTGTGATGAAGATTAGCTGCCTGCTGAGCCAGTTCCGCAACCATGGCTTCATCAAAAAACTTGTTTGATGCTTACATCTTCGCTCATCCGCTGCCAAATATTAAATGCAAACAACTCAGCACTCTCATAAACTCACGAGCTAGGTGTTCAATGGGTGCAAGCTCAAGTGGTCTAAAGACAATACTCTTGGCAAGAGGGTCGCAAGGTACTAGAGCCCAATGATCAAACACAGAAAGGCAGAATGCTTGTCCTTGGGTGTGATATCTCAGGTCTGTCTCGAAGCCAAATAAATCGATCACGGCTAAAAATGCCTGGAATTTCACAAAGAAAAATGAACAGAACATAAATGAGATTGCTTTCGAAATTATTATTCAAACAGGAACATTCAGCTTTATGATCAAAACAGAGAACATGATGGCTCAGAAGATCAAGAAAAAAAAAAAAGGGAACATGATGGCTCATGGTCTTTCAGATCCCCATAGATTCATTTTAACGGGTAAGAAAAAAGGAATGGGTACAACAATGCCAATCAAGTAGGATACAACAATATCTTCATCCATGTCTAGGTTTTCAAAAGCCCTAATTTTGAGCAATCCTAGTTTGGGAATTAAGGGACGACCATTTTGAATTTGGGGGATTTCGCGCCCCCACCCCAGGGAGGTTAAAAGGTGGGTCCCCTGGTGCTGATGTGGCATGACATATTCCTTGGATATCTATTTGGTGAGGGTTTTTGCAACCCGGTCTCCGAAAGGCAAGGCAAGCCAGGGCATGGTGTTGAAATGGGAGTCGAACTCTGTTTGGTCGACGTCACTTGACACTAGTACTATTTCGAAGTCGTCGTCTTTATTTTCAGCCAGCAATATCTCCTTTATTTTGTGGTAGATGGAGATAAGTTTTAGAGTGAATTTGACTCCTGGCCGAAGGCACCATTGGGCTGTGAGACAGAGTCCAACTGTTTTCCCGGTTAACGAATTAACTCCTGGAAGGCACCGTTGGGCTGTGAAGCCACACATCCATACACGTGAATTATTAAAAAACTACACAGCAATCGATCAAGATTAGCTATTGTTTACACCCGTTTTTGACACCAAACTTTGAACTAGTGCTGGAAGTCTATTTAATTATTATTTGATTAAATTGGGCCAAAAATAGAGATGTATTGAGTTAAAATTAATGGGCCAAGATAATATTAATTGGGCCCGATTAATTTTAATTTGATCCGATCACGGGCTAAAAGTATTTGAGGCTAAGTTGGCTAAGTGAAATATAAAGGCCCATGGTCGAGAATAATTATTTGGGACATTCTGGAATATCCCCATACAAATAGGAGGTGAGCCCATGAAGGTTATCTATTTACTGGTCATTTGACTAATTCCCATGAAAAATGGTGAAGAAAATGACCCACTATCTCTTCAACTACCCATGAATGAGAAAGAACATGCGTGGGTAACGTTTGGAACTGCTATTAAGTATTAACCACCCATTAGCCCACGATCTGCAGTTGCATGGGACACTTGACACAATGGAGTGAAGTCAGGAGATATTCACATGCAAAAAACTGTGGAGTATAGGGGTGTCCACGGTCCGGATCGGATCGGATTCGTATGAATCCGATCCTAATCTGTATCTCACGGTTTTTAGAACATACAATCCAATCCTAATCCAAAAGTCTCACGGTTCGGTTTGGATTTCGAACCGTGAGTCACGGTTCGGTCCCGGTTTTATCCACGGATTTCCTTCCATAAACATTAAACACTAAAAAACGCAAAATTACTTCAACTACTGTATTAATCATTTCAAATTTCTAGTTCAAAATTCAGTCCAGGTTTCATCAGCCATTGTTACATCCACGGAGCAGCAGGAGGTTCTATTTACGCAGTGGTAGTAGCTAACTACAAGTTATAAATCAAAGGGGGAAGGCAGATGAAGTAAAAGTAAGGAATTTCAGATAAGGAACAGATTTCCTTCGGTCATTGTTATGAACTTAAAATTGTTTAAAAAAATTCATAACAAGTAGTAGAATTATAATTATTTATAAATATTACACACACACACACACATATATATATATATATTTTGTTTTTAAAATTTTTTAAATATCTCACGGTTCGGTTCGGTTAATCCACGGATTTGAAATAAAAATTCAATCCTAATCCGTATCTCACGGTTTTTTAATTTTCAAATCCGTGTCCGGACCATTAATCCGCGGACAAAATCCAAAAAGCACGGATCGGTTCGGTCCGGACCGGTTTCACGGTTCTCGATTTTTCTTGGACAGCCCTAATGGAGTACATTGCCTATAAATAATAAAAGTCAAGAAGAAAAAAGGATTCTCACACCAATCAAGTCCAATGCTTAAACCAAAGTCTTTTCAGCAAAGCAACTATCTTTACTTTCTCTGCATTCACTCAATTACTTCATCAAGTAATTCGGGTTTTACTTTTTCTTGTATCCAACTTTATTATTCCGACATAATAAAGTTCGTATTTCTTTTTTACGTTGCTCTCTTTCCTACACGGTAAGGAAATAGCTAAGTCCACGCTTGTTGTGACAAAATCACGAACCATCACTGTAATCTAGCCCTTAGGTTTGCAGCATATTCGCCGTACAGTTACGAAGTCAGAAAAGGGACGCTCAGTCCTTATGTTAGACGAGACAAGTCTTGGCACGTCCGCGCTCAGCCTTTGAGCCATTTCGGAGCCAAACAGCTATCCTTGAAAATATTTTGTTTTCTCACTTTTGAGCACTTTTTCAATTCAATCTCGAGATTCTCAACAACTATTCTCGAAAAGTTATTTAGTAGGTCCGACTGACTATGTGACGGTATGTTTATCCAGTAAAAAAAGACACTCGAAAAACTATTTTACTTAGAAATTAATAATAAGATGTGAAGTGGCGATGTACGTCTTATTGAGAGGGCATACCATGTGCCCAATAGGCCGGACCTATCCTATACTCTTCCCTTTATCCTCAAAATTAGACATTAAGAAAAGTGGGAGAAAAGAAAGGGAATGGAAAAGGAAAATGGAAGAAAAATAAGAGGAAAATGGGAGGGAAAATGTACCGTACACAATTATTAAATTTTTTATTTTCTCTCCAAACCAAATAAGGGGAGAGATTTTTTTGTAAAATTTTTTCTACCTTTCTCTTCTTTTTCGCAGGTTCCAAACAAAGCTGTAGCCTTTAGAAGATACTAAAGACTGACCTGTTTAGGTGTGTGATGCCCCAAGAGGAAGTCCCTATCATGGTTAGTCAGCAAATTAACCAAAGTCTGGCTTTCATGTCTCTCCTTTTCCTCCCTCTTCAATTCCTGCAACCTCGATCTCTTCAGTATACGGAAATGCACTCCCCCATACCGGTAGATAACATCCACTCCACCATGGAATACAGCCCCGCCTTTGGTCATGTTTGGCTGCAGAATAACTAAACACCGAATTCCATCAACATCGAACCTTCGGTTCAACGATTTCTTGGATTCCAAGTCTGAAAATGGAATGGCTAGCCATGGCATCAACGAGGGGTAGTTGTTGAAGGCGTTTAAGTCTTCATCGGAGGAAACAAAAACAACTTCAAATTGGTATCCAGTTGTTTTGATTCGGCCATAAGCATTGACCAGAATTTCGTTGAAGCTTCAACAGGGTAGATGCCAGTTGGCCGAGAAGAAGAGGCCTATGACTTTGGCTTTGAGGTCGGCAACTTTAACCTGTTATGAAAGGCAGAAAAGAAGAGTATATATTTTTAGCTTGAAATTTGACCCCATCATCATAACTTTCCACAGTCGCCACTAATTGCAACGTGTGGGTATAATGGTGATTACGGTGATAGGGTTTTGGAAAAGCTTGCTGAAGAGTCCAATGTTTTCACTTTTCTCAATTTCATGCTTGTTTCAGTGTACCGAAGATGTGTTCGTTCAAGCTTTCATAGGTGTTGTGCAAAATTTAATGTACTTGCAAGTGCACGAATCGCACCAAAGTATAGTTTAACAAGTGCAAGGTCGAACTCACAGGGATTATTACGGATGGATCGCAGTTGAACAACTCTAATAATCTAAAATTAAACTAATCTAGTTCAAAACATTTTGTTGAGGTTGAGAAAAATAAGTTTACAAGATAACTCTTTTTTTTAGCTTTTACTATTTTAGTTCTTCTTTTGCCAAATAAATGTATAAAATCAAAACATTCATTGAATCCATCAAAACACAATTTATATCCGTTCTTGACAAATCATAAATTGAATCCAACAAAACACAATGAAAATCTAATTTTAATGGTTCGACGAAAAATAGGCCAATGAACAACAAGAACTCTTAACAATTTAAATCATGCTTTTGTTTGAAGAAATTAAATCACATAAATAAATAGATATTTAAGCATGTAATTTCATCCTAACCATAGCAACTAATTTAGCCTAACATATTTAAAAGAACAACGAAAATAAGAAGAAACTTACTTAGAGGCATTGAATAGAACAAACTTACTTTCAAATATGAACAAAATATGAAAATAAAGAGTACAATATAAGAAAAGAAACAGAACATGAAAATAGAGCCGTAGCTCTCTAGCTACCTACTGCCTCTTTCTTCCTAGAAGTCCTCCTTTTATTGATTTTCAGTAGCAATAAAAGATAGAAATAAAAGAGCAATTTATTGGGCAGTTGGATAAGGTGAAATCTTATCCCAACAATGTATAGAAGAACCCACGCCCTGATTCCCTCCATGCTAGTTGGGAAATTATCCCATGTTTCACGCACTCATGCAACCAAGAGGAATTATCCAGTGGATCTCGGGAGATGGCTTCCAGCTTTTTCCTCCATTTTATTTCATCCTTTCACCAAACCGTTATAATAACTGAAAAACATAAAAATAGAATAAAATAAGGTTAAGCATGATAACAATAAGCCTAACAAATTATAAATTGGAGATAATAACACAAAAACGGGTACAGCAATAGGAGGGTAGTGTCATTTCTAAAACCTTTGAGGAGGTTTATATTTTTTTAGAAACCTCAGGGGAGTTCAGTGAAATTCACCCTAGATTGTTTGGTTTCAACTTCCAAGTACCTCGAAGGGTGGCTCCACAAGTGTTTCTCAGCCTTCAATCCTGCGTAAATTTCAGATCATGCATCTTTTTTGCTTGATAGTGGATGCATTGCAAGGGGAGGACACCGCTTCGATTGTGGCTCCAGGCCGAAGGTTTTCAAGATTTTGTGGCCACTTGATAAACATGTTTGAGGGTGGAAGAGAGGCCATAACTAAGAGCTAGTGAGTTGGAGATGCTAAAAGAAGACACGAGTGGAAAAGAGGTCATCAGCAAGCTAAATGTTTTCAGATGGCTAGAGTTTATCAAGTCAAGTCGCTCGAAGGTCCAATTGAAAAAAGAGGCTTACCAAAGGTAGACCTGCAGAGACTGGCTAGCTGGAGAGGTTGAGCCAAGGAAGTTGGGCTATCTTAGCCATGTCCTCCTATGCCTTTTGGTCTTGGCCTCGTTTTACATGAGTAGACCTTGTTCAAAATCAGAGAAACGCCTGGCTGTTGGCACCTACCAACAACCTGCTTAATGTGGCTCATTTGGTCAGAGCACAATACAACATCTTTTCGAGGCATTGAGTTGAGTAATCTGTGGAAGGATTGGAGACCCCTTTTTTGTCCATTTTGTATGGTTAGAGATCTAGGAATGTAAGGTTACTTTGGTGTCACATGTCTTTCTTTTTTATACAGGGTACGTTCTTATTCGGCCTTATACTGAGTCTGATATAATTCTCACTATTTATACTTCTAAAACAGCAATGCACAACTTGCCTCTCTTGTAGCTAAATTGAGTTTAGGCATAGAAACATTCACCAAAACAGAAGTAAACATAAAAATAAAGACGAGAACAAAAGAAAGCATGTAAACAATGACGAATGGAAGAGAGACTCATGAAGGGAGGGTGAAGGCATCAGATAGAAAGGTGCAACCCTCGGCGGTAATGACGAAAAGAGCTGATTGCAGAAGTTTACCCCTGAAAAAAGTACAACCCTTGTCCTCAGAGTAGTAGGTGTCTTTCGAGGCCTCAAACATTGTGATGTTAGCATAACATCTTGTAGGATCTTGGGCGTACCAATTCTGAGGAGTGGTGGTCTTCAGAGGGTTACCAAACAACACGTGACAAAAGAGTCTCCCCCCAATGTGCGCGAGGGAAACCGTGGCATGCACTAAATCGCGGTGGATCTGAATCACACCAGGCGACAAGAAGTTCTTTATGTCGAACATTTTCTCTTCTCGTTCTTCTTCTTCTTGGCTCCTCCTTCTCCAGCTGTTATCATTATTAGCAACAAGTTGACCAAATGAGGCGACACTAAAGTCCTCATAACATGAGTACAAGGTGCCGTCCTCCGTAAGCTTGGGACAGCCTTGGAAAGGAGAACGAATACTACCTTCCCAGGATTCACCGCAGAAGGGATCTTCTTCTTCTGACAGCAATTTGGTCCAGCAAGGGGAGCCATATTCTCCCCAGGTTTTGCGCCACCATTTAGAGGAGTCGAGATCAAAACAAAAGAACTCCCCATTGAGAGTGGAGAAAAAGACCTGTCTGTTGACAACAACGTGGCCCGTAAACAAGGTGCGTTTGAAAGGAGGATCCTCCAATCGAGTCCGTGTTCCACCAGTACCATCGTCGTCAGGTTTCAAAACCTCAAACCGGACTAGCGAATCATCGTCTGGTCTAGCTAAGCAGCCGGAGACCACATAAATCATAGAATCAACCACAAATGCCGAAGGTTTGAACTTTCCGGAGTTCATTTTAGGACCTACCTTCAAGGAGGAACAAGTGGGATCAAATATGTGGACATCTCTGGGGAATGGGCAGAAGTCATCGTCGTGAAACTGAGGCGGTCCTCCCAAATCCGGAGGATCAAATTCTCCCCCGAGAATGTATAGCTTGGAATCAAACTCAACGGCACACATCTCCATAGGGAATTCTGCGCGAGGGAATTCGACAAGGGGATCTAGTGGCTGTTCTACAGGTTCTGGAGGGGTAATTTCCATCGGGGAATCATCCGCTGGTAAGACGGAGGGATCGGGAAGAGGAGAAGTATCGATAACGTACAGGACATGAGCGTTAGGGCCATACAAGTGACAAGCGAACAAGTAGACTGATTTTGCTCTAGCCGGCGGCGGGAATTCTTGTTTCGATTCTTCTTCCGTCTTTGCTCTTTTCCTCGATGGTGATGGTGATGGTGATGGTGATGGTGATGGTGATGGTGATAGTTTCTCCCCTTCCCCTTTCTGCTGTTCCATCATCCTATCTGTCTCTCGCTCTCTCTCTCTCTCTCTCTCTCTCTCTCTCTCTCTCTCCCCCCGCGGGATGAAGGAATACAATTATAGAACCCTAGGTCCCTAGCAATGAATTTGTTCGATGGATTAAAGGGAACTTGAGGAAAAATATTTTATGTGGGTACCACGTGGTGCCTGCTCGCGCATCCGAGTCATCCATATCGTGTTTGAACGGCTCACATTTGGAGAGAGAAAAAAGAGAGAGAAAATATTGGGATGAGAGGAGAGAGAGAGTTTCAATCCAAACCGTTCAAAAGTGGATCGGATGACTCGGACTTGCCGAGCAGATACCACGCAAGATATACCCACTCGGCACTAAAAAATCTCTCGAACTTGAGGCTCCGTTTAGAACTTATAGAAAGGAAAGGAAAGGAAAAAAAAGAAAGAAAGAAAAGAGAATGTGAAAAAAGTGGATTCTTTTCTCTTTTCTCATCTTTTGTATAATTAAGTTCTCGTCTCATCCTGAAATAGGAGTATAAACAAAGTCCAACAACTGCAATATCTCAAACTCCTGCCCAATAATTCCAACTATGAAAAAATTAATAGACCAAGCATATTCATTGACTTGGTTAATTTTTTTAAAGAAGAGTAAGAACTTCATTGATGAATAAGATTACAATTTACCGTGTGCATCTAATACAACTTGAATAAGCCAATAAAGAACAAATAATTTATCCATCCCTAATTTTTGCATGCACAAAATCAAACACATAAAACCTGATAAAATTCAAATTTGTTGGGAATTCTTCCCCCATCAAAAACACAAATGCCAAAATAAAAATTAATACACAACAAAGAAAATGCGTGCCTTGATGAGATATAAAAAAGAACACATGAAAACATGTTATATTTACAAAAAGGGAAAAAATTCAAAAATAAAACACTAATAGCAAGTACGGTATCTCAAATGACAGCAAAACTCGAAATATGCCAAGATAACTTGTCGTTGAATATTTTAGAAAGTAGAATTGGGAACGAACAAGAACCGGGAATCAAACAAGAATTAGGTTGGTCTTGCAATTTGATCCTGGTCATGTCTTACGTGTATAATTGTACGATTTCGATTTTCAATTTCTTGAAATCACTCGATTGATCCGATTATTGAGTTCCTATATAATAGCACCAATTCGAACGATAACATTTTGGGTACAAATTTATTTTGTTATTGTTTGGACCCTTTAGGTCAAATGTCAAGCTACAACTTAAATAGTTTTTCTTTTCTTTTTGGCCTTTTCATAGCAGGTTCAAGTTACGGACCTCGAAGGCAAAGTCATAGGAATCTACTTCTCGGCCAACTGGTATCTCACGTCGAAAAACAAATTCAGATTTACAGACAGGTAAATAGAACTAAGCGTTTGGACAATATCGGGGGGAAAAAAAAATTTTGTTTCAAATAAATAGGGAAAGAAAGGCAGAGGCTAGGGAAGAAGGTGATGAGAAGAGAAGAACATTGAAAAATGAAAAGGACGAATTTGTCTACCATTGGATTGGATTTGAAAAAAGGAAATAAAGGCCATGGGCATTAATTTTTAAAAGTGTTACTCCGTATTTTACTTTTTCACTAAAAACAAGTCAATTGTAAAAATAAAAATTTAAGACATTTTTAATTTGTAGATATTTCAAAATTCGTTATCTGTAGCTAGATTAAAGGTTTTTTTTGTGTGTGGATAAGTTAGCTAGATTAAAGTTAAGGATAACGTTGGAACAACGAAACTTGGAAGAGGAAAAAAGAACGAGAATAAAATGCAAAAAGAAGAGGAAGATAAAAGAAAGAATAAATCATCATATATTCACTTTGTCAACATAACAGGATTTGATTATTATAACAGGGTAATCCCATAGGGATGTGCATGTGTCACAAGATTGATAAATTTTTGGGTGCTGAGTGGTACCACGTGGTGTCCGCTCGGCGCATCAGGACCGTCTATTTTGCTTATAGATGGTTCGGATTTGGAGAGAGAAAAGAAGAGAGAAAGAAGAGAGAGAGTGGAGGGTGAGAGGAGAGAGAGGGTTTCAATCTGGACCGTCCAACACATTTTTAGACTGCCCAGATGGGCTGCTCGGGTACAATGTGGACACGGCCACCTTATACCCACCCGGCACCCAAAAATTTCTCCACAAGATTACTTCTCTGTAAGCTTAGCAATAAGAAGGGAAAGATGATCAAACTTCAACAAAAATAGGACATGCCGCGATCGAGATTGTTTGTTAAAGGTTTTAAACGAGGTGTTTTTTAGGAATCGTAATCCTTAATGCATTTTCGTTTGAAAAAAAATAATAATAATAACAAAAGATGAGAACATCAATAAAAAAAGTTCCACGAAAACTCGTTCGTTCATGTATGATCCGTCATCCATATACAAGTATTTTTTTGTTTAATTGTTTGGAGACAACAAATTAAGAAGTCATACAAAATGAAAGATTTGAATGAAACTAATAAGGCTCTAGATGGGCTCCGTTTTTGGGGGCTAACGGCAGACCCAGTCCCGACATGCATGCTGCAGGTCATGGAGAGAGAGAACCTGAGTTCCAGTTGGAGATAGCAGAAAATCACGAATCTTTTGAAGTCAAGAGGGACAAACTTGTGGACTTAGTCGAGACAACCTCAACTAGTTCACCAAATACCTCGGATGCATGATCTTCTTTCTTCTTCTTGTTCTCCTGCGAGACTTCCTTCACCTCCTGCTTCATCTCTCTCTCTCTCTCTCAACGCATGGGCTTCATCTCTCTCTCTCTCAACGCATGGGAACAGTATAGAAGATCTTTCCGAACCCTTTAATATTCCACGGATAGCTACATTCTTATTTCTCTTTCCGTATTATTCAAAACGAGATTAAGTTATACACCGAGGGGCCGTATAAAATCCAATTGTCGCCAACCCAATAGCTGCATCCCACCTCAGCACTTCTCATTAATTTATGCCTTGACTCCTTACTCTAGCTGCACTAACTAGAGTTAACCCTATTTAAGGCAATAACTCACCCATCCAATGACTCCGACTGTTAACAAATGATGCAGCCTTGTTCGTTGGGTCTCAAATTTTTTGGGCATAGTCTCCAATAATTTTTTCTATCTATCTTTTTCTATTTATTACTCTCAAAAACCTCTCTCAAAACTTGTGTAAAAATATTTCGCGCCTGCGAGGAAAAAAGTTCGTCGCAGAGTTACCCAAAAAAAAAAAACTATTCCAAAATTAATTACAGTTTTTGGTCACTTTTTGTTTTTTAGTTAACTTGTCTTATAAATTCTCCGTATTTATCTTTTTTTCACTTTATTGTTTAGCTCATTGATACAACACAAAAAGTACTTATTTTCCCAACGCATGGCTTTACAGGACCTTTATACAAAGACGATTAAGTAGGTTCGTCCACGCGGCCTCTTAATTCCGATTCAGTAATTGTTTCCTCTAACCGTTATCGAACAAAATAAATTCGCTCGACATGGTCACAGTATCAACTCTACAATAAAAAAGTTTTATACTGTAATAATCAGATACGGTCAATTTTTTGCCAAGCAAAAATAAAAGACATATGCTTTACTTGTTGCCTTATCGAAGAAGGTGCCGTGGAAATTTGTGTTTTTCTTTTTAATCGGAAAAAATCAAGGAGTGTGGTGTCAAATTGGGAACTTTTTTGCTGAGTGCCATATTTTGTTTACCCTCCCTAAAAGAGAGTGAACGTTACCCTTCCTCTTTTTAATTGAAATGATGTAAGTTCCACCCCTGTAATACATTATATGAGCTTGGGCGACCTCTCTACTTATTGCCATTGGTATTGAGTTAGATGTTTCAACAACATACATCTTTAGGTTTGGAGTAGTTTTTATGAACTGAAATTAGCATTGTTATCACTCTTTTACTCTGCTTTCACTACACTCAAAATTAAAATTCTGTACGCTTACTCCTAAGGGCTTGTTCGGCCAAAAAAGCCATTGGCTTTCCCGTCAAATTTTTTTTGTCCTTATTCAAATTTTTTTCGTATCACTTGGCTTATCATCATTTTTTTTGGAGATTATTGCATCCTCATGACAAGAGAAATCAAATAAGTAAAAAATTTTGGTCGAAATCCAAATTTTTTTGAATAAAGACGAAAAAAGTGGCTTTCCTTCCAATTTCGTCGAAATTCAAAAAAAATTGGATTTTGACCAAAATTTTTTACTTGTTAGATTGCTTTTGTTATGAGGATTCAATAATCTCCAAAAAAATTGATGATAAGCCAGGTGATACGAAAAAAATTTGAATAAGGACAAAAAAAAATTTGACGGAAAAGGCAATAGCTTTTTTGGCCGAACAAGCCCTAAACTACAAGCATTGGTTTGAAAGCCTCAAAGCCTAAACTCAAAATAGCTTTCATCACTACCCAGCCATAAAATGCCAAAGATCCCCTCAACCACAAATGCCAACTGATGGGGCTTCCCAATGTTCATTTTGGGACCTTAACTCATGATGTAAAGGGTCCTATGCGGGTACTCCAAAAATGCCGCCATATGGGTACCAGATACTGGTTCGGTACGAGCACGGGTCTGATACGGCCAAATACATACAACAACGTATCTTGTACGTTTTGGTATCACGGAACGGCGCCGTTAGGGATGGGTACTTCGATGGGTATATATAGCTTTGATTCATCTGTTATATTTTTAGTCTTTTGTGTATATACTAGATACATAATAGTCAACATAAAACTATTCTTTTTTTCTTTCCAACGCTTATTCCTTGTTTTTACTGCACTTTCTTAATTTTTAAAGGTACTACTTTGAAGAGACAAAATTTTAAGTTCCATAAGTGGAAGTGGGACATCCATGAATCAAGAAGGACATGCTTCTCTTCAGGGGCGGAGCCAGAAATTCTTGGCAGTGGGGTCAATTTCCTATAGCACAAAAAAATTTTGTTTCATACTACTTGATAGTACAAAAAAAAAAGTTGAAATGGTAAACAAAAACGAGTTAAGTAGATATTTTTGGGGGTTTTTTTGGGGGGAGAAGTGAGAATATTTTACTTTGCCCCATTTTTTTCCTCAAGTTCCTAACTTTTAAACGGATTGGAGCAAATTGTAATGTAAAAATGGGGTCAAGTAAGCAATTTTGGAGTGAAAACTTTAACTATCTCTATTGTAATTTGGAAGTCAGGGGGGTCGGATGCCACCCCTTGTCTCAAGGTGGTTCCGCCCCTGCTTCTCTTTGGAGTTTCATTATATAGTACAAAGAAACTGGAAACAATATGAGTTCAGAAAATAAATAAAAACGTATCCATAAAAAGCAATAAAATATAGAAAGACAAATTAGCAACTACCAAATTTAATTACATCGAGACCATAAATTATACTAGTATAAAGTTAAGGCACACTCCTAAACATGCCCATGCGCGCACTATGCTTTTACTTACAGAATTGTCTTTGGTAATCTTGCAAATATGTTTATATTTGTTATCACTACCGAAGCAAAACATATGTACATATCTTAGGCTATAAGCTATTTTTTTTGGGTCAAACGGAAATTCAATAAAACTTAAGAACAAGAGTACCACATAACGAGTACAACCAAAGACTTCGAGTACAGGAGCATAGAGCTCGCAATCTAGTCAAGCACTTGCCTGAGGTTCAGGCTATCCCTAATTACAAATTCCCTCATTCCAATAGGCATGTCCATAACAAAGACGAGGTCTTCGGTGTGTTCCGCCCCCATCCGAGCAAGGTGGTCAGCACATTGGTTGGCCGCCCGGGGAATATGCCCAATCGTAGTGTTAGTCTGAGCCAGTAGGAAATGGGCTTCATTGATCAGCACACTCTGGGGGTGATTGCCTGGGTTTCCTTCCGTGACGAGGTCCACTGCTACAAGTGAGTCTGATTCAATCTTGACGTTTTCCAGCTTCCTGTCCCGAATGACTCCCCGTCCCTTGTAAATGCTCCACAACTCTGCCTCCAAGCTCGAATTAAAGCTCCGCCTGCCATAGTATCCCATAATCCAATCTCCCGCGTGACTTCTGAACAATCCTCCAAACCCTCCTATACCATTCGATTCATATCAGCAGCCATCCGTATTTAGCTTGAAGTTTCCTGCAGGTGGGTTAGTCCAAGAACTCAGGCATGTATTTATGCAGCCATCCCATGTTTATATTTGTTATCACTACCGAAGCAAAACATATGTACATTTCTTAGGCTATAAGCTATTTCAAACGTTGGATGCTTGTCTTTTGTTGACTTTAACGTTTTAGTTCTTCTCTGGAGTCTAGTCTATCAAAACTTTCCTAGTGGTATGGGAGCACCATACTTTCAAAAAACTAGAGTGCATTAACAATCAAATGCACTCTTTTGACTAATATTCTTAATTACTAATTAAGAATATTAGAAAAGATTCTCTTCAAGTGAACCAATCTATCCTTTATATGGCGCTTGCACGATGGTTGAAACAAAGACACATTTGATTGTTAATTCCAATATGGCAGATACGGACGAATCATTCGTTGAAGTCATAATCAAAAAATGAAATTATGAAAAACCCTTTGCTTGGTTATATTCTTTTTCTACGAGATGGCGGAAATTCCTTTTACCGACCGCATTTCTAGTCATAATATGTAGATTGGGAAGAAGACTATTTGCATTTAAACCTTCTTTGTTTTTTTTTTTGCCAAAAATTGGGGTGGTGTGACTATGTAACTCGTGTCAGATTAAATGACATAAAATGCATCAATAGTTTTTTTTTTTTTTTTTATCACGATAGAATCAAATTCGACTAGATACTGATGGAGATGTGATAATTGAGGCTTTTGAAGCAAAGAGGGGGACGTCGGTGAGTTCGAGGACTGCTAGAATGAGTGTGGGCAAGAAAGTTTAGGCTGGGAACTAGAAAACTGAGGTGCTCAATCGATTATGATAGGAGTGCCAAAGAAAGGGAAAGGAAGTCCACTCAAGTGAGGAAAAAGTAAGTCACTTCTTAAATTAAGCTGAAATTTGTTAATGTGCGTGGTCTAAATGTTGATCTTTAAAAGGGGGTCCTTGCTTAAAATTTATTGAGCTCGTGCAATATGCTTGAAAGTTGAAACTAATATGAAGAAGATGTCGGGTGATGTGTGAGGTGCGTGTATGTTGGTCGGTTCGTTAAATGGTGTCATTTACATGTCAGATTGCAATCAGGGCCGACGACGCTACGCAGAAAGTCGTCCGGTCATCTGACCCCGCGGCAATCTTCCCTCTTACTATCATCCTATGCATCCATGTGCTACGTGGCCCGCATTTGAATCATAAAAAGGAATGCTGACCCCAGCCTAGGCAAGAAGCTAGCAGTGCATGCATAATTTACTTCCATTACCTGTCTCGTGGAAAATATTCCTTCTTGATATTCAATGACCTCAATGGCTAGTTGTGTGTGATGGTAAAATTTTATCCGTTTACACACTTTCCGAACAAAGGAGAACATTAACGCAGAAAAAAAAAAACTAATTGAGCATGTGATATAAAATTTATTGGAAACAAAAAATTATATCTGTTATGAATAAAAAAATATTTTCGTAGAATATGGAAATGTTGAAATTAATTTTCTTGTTTACTAGTAGTTAAAAGTCAATTTCTTAGGTGATATTTACGTTTGTGAATGGCCCCATCATCATAACTTTCCAGAGTCGCCACTAATTGCAATGTGTTGGGTATAATGGTGATTACAGTGGTAGGGTTGAGGAAAAGCTAGCTGAAGAGTCCAATGTTTTCACTTTCCACAATTTCAAGCTTGTTTCAGAGTACTGCTTTCGTTCGAGCTTTCATAGGAGGGTAGTGTCATTTCAAAAACCTCAGGGGAGGTTAGTGAAATTTACCAGAGATTGTTTGGTTTCAACTTCCAAGTAACTCGAAGGGTGGCTCCACAGGTGTTTCTCAGCCTTCAATCCTGCATAAACTTCGGATCATGCGTCTGTTTCGCTTGATAGTGGATGCATTGAAAGGGGAGGACACCGCTTCGATTGTAGTTCCAGGCCTAAGGTTTTTCAAGATTTTGTGGCCGCTTGATAAACATGTTTGAGCGTGGAAAAGAGGTCATAACTAAGATCTAGTGAGTTGGAGATGCTAAAAGTAGATACGAGTGGAAAAGAGGTCTTCAGCAAGTAATGTTTTCAGATGGCTAGAGTTCTGGATGCTATCAAGTCAAGTCACTCGAAGGTACAATTGAAAAAAAGGCTTACCAAAGGTAGACCGGCAGACAAGGGAAGATTAAAAACAAAATGTTTACCATGATCGCAAAAATGAAATAGACTAGCTGGAGAGGTTGAGCCAAGGAAGTTGGGCTATCTTATCCATGTCCTCCTATGCCTTTTGGTCCTGGCCTCGTTGTAGCATGAGCAGACCTTGTTCAAAATCAGAGAAACGCCCGGCTGTTGGCACCTACCAACAACCTGCTTAATGTGGCTCGTTTGGTTGGAGCACAATACAACATCTTTTCGAGGCATTGAGTAATCTGTGTGCTTGACGAATTCCTAGTCCTAAAATAATGAGTTGCCCCAAGCGCAGGGCTGAGACCGACGTAGCACAATATCCGGTAAGACCGGAGTCGAATTCACAAAGACGGAGATGTGTGTTGAGAAAACTCGGGTTATTGTTTAAACTGGCTCTTAGGTAGCTACCCCTTGTGTTTGATGCTGAGATTAACTAAAACCTAGGAAATTGCTTATTTTTTCGAATAATTAAGAGGAGATACGGTCGAAGGGTTCATAGCACTCGCAACCATGCCGGACTTATCTGCTCCATTCGGTGTTCATTAAAACATTTGACTTTAGAGAGAAAAAGTTACTCCGAAAGATGCGAACCTTTAAGGTCGCCGTTTACCCATGCATAGCGGGGAATGAATTTTGGTCCTTCATTTTCCTGTTCACCTGGGCTCCAACAATGTCCGGATTCGTCTAACTGACATACTTCACTAACCTAAAATTGCCTTTTCATTTTTATTTCAAAACAGGAGCAAAACGCGTCTGATCTGGCCACAGTGTGCTAATCACCCTGCGACCCTGCCTATAGGACTACTCACTTATTATGAAGCAATAAACGAAAGAAAACCTAATTTGAAACATGCTTCCATTACTCGATACGGAAAATAAACAAGAGATCCAAACCAAACAAACACAAACGATCAACTTTTATAAAGAACAGAAATTAAAACGAGTTATTGGAATACGAATACTTGAACAAAACTTCAACAACTTGAAAGAAAAAGACCTCTCAAAAAAAATAACGTAGCTACTAATAAAATTCGGAACCAAAAGAAACGTCACTCGGCAGCCCCGCTCTTCGTTCTTTTTCTGTAAAAAGTGCCACCTAAAACCAAAAACCCTCCTTTTTTTAATCCTCCCCGTGTAAACCCTTTTTTTTTCCTTTTTTCCTAAGGCCAATTTCCCATCACCACTAATTATTCTTGGGCTTCAATTTCCAGCCAATAAATGATTGGGCCCAATGGGTTTTTGACCCAATTAAGATCAGTCAACGCCATATTCTCATCTTTGCCGCTTCAAACTTCAATTGATTTGAAGTTTTGTTTTGGCACGAAATAAAATTCGACTTTGCGCTTTTTACTCCGAATGTTATCCATGTGCTCTGAGAGTCCTGAAACGCATTTAACAACTATCAAACCCGAAGTAGTGCACTAAATGAACATAACAAGCTTAAGTTAAGAGGCGTAGATAGACATATTTACGCACCTATCACCGTGGAAGGATTGGAGATCTACTTTTTTGTCCATTTTGTATAGTTAGAGATCTAGGAGGGTAAGGTTACTTTGGCGTAACACGTCTTCTTTTGTATATTCTTATTTGGCCTTTATACAGAGTCTGATATAATTCTCATTATATATACTTCTAAAAATGCAATGCACAGCTTGCATCTCTGGTAGCCAAATTGAGTGTAGGCATAGAAACATTCACCAAAACAGAAGTAAACATAAAAATAAAGACGAGAACAAAAGAAAGCATGTAAACAATGAGGAATAGAAGAGAGACTCACGAAGGGAGAGTGAAGGCATCAGATAGAGAGGTGTGGCCGTCAGTGGCAATGACGAAAAGAGCTGATTGCAGAAGTTTACCCCTGAAAAAAGTACAACCCTTGTCCTCAGAGTAGTAGGTGTCTTCCGAGGCCTCAAACATTGTGATATTAGCATAACATCTTGTAGGATCTTGGTCGTATGGATTCCGAGGAGTGGTGGTCCTCATAGGGTTACCAAACAACACGTGACAAAAGAGTCTCTCCCCCATGTGCGCGAGGGAAACCGTGGCATACACTAATTCGCGGTGGATCTGAATCACACCAGGCGACAACACGTTCTTTATGTCGAACATCTTCTCTTCTTGTTCTTCTCCTTCTTGGCTCCTCCTCCTCCTCCAGCTGTTATCATTATTAGCAAGAAGTTGACCAAATGAGGCGACACTAAAGTCCTCATAACATGAGTACAAGGTGCCGTCCTCCGTAAGCTTGGGACAGCCTTGGAAAGGAGGACGAATACTACCTTCCCAGGATCCATGCCGGAAGGGATTTTCTTCTTCTGACAGTAATTTGGTCCAGCAAGGGGAATGACCTTCTCCCCAGATTTTGCGCCACCATTTAGAGGAGTCGAGATCAAAACACAAGAACTCATCATTGATAGTGGAGAAAAAGACCTGTCTGTTGACAACAACGTGGCCAATAAACAAGGTGCGTTTGAAGGGAGGATCCTCCAATCGAGTCCATGTTCCACCAGTACCATCGTCGTCAGGTTTGAAAACCTCAAACCGGAATAGCGAATCCTCGTATGATCCAGCTAAGCAGCCGGAGACCACATAAATCATAGAATCAACCACAAATGCCGAAGGTTTGAACTTTCCGGTGTTCATTTTAGGACCTACCTTCAAGGAGGACAAGTGGGATCGAATATGTGGACATCTCTGGGGAATGGGCAGAAGTTGTCGTCGTGAAACTGAGGCGGTCCTCCCAAATCCGGAGGATCAAATTCTCCCCCGAGAACGTATAGCTTGGAATCAAACTCAACGGCACACATATCCATAGGGTATTCTGCGCGAGGGAATTCGACAAGGGGATCTAGTGGTCGTTCTACAGGTTCTGGCTGGGTAATTTCCATCTGGGAATCATCCGCTAGGAAGGTGGAGGGATCAGGAAGAGGAGGATTATCGACAACGTACAGAACATGAGCATTAGGGCCATACAAGTGACAAGCGAACAAGTAGACGGATTTTGCTTCTGCAGCCGCCGGGACTGCTTGTTTCGATTCTTCTTCCGTCTTTGCTCTTTTCCTCGATGGTGAGCCAGGTGAGGGTGATGGTGATAGTTTCTCCCCTTCCCCTTTCTGCTGTTCCATCATCCTCTCTCTCTCTCTCCGCGGGATGAAGGAATACAATTATAGAACCCTAGGTCCCCCTAGCAATGAATTTGTTCGATGGATTTCAAAAGAGAACTTGAGGCTCTGTTTGGAAAAATGGATTTTTTTCTCTTGTTTGGTGGAAGAAAGAAAATAAAAAGAAACTGCCAGAAAAATTGATTTCTCCTTGGCTTCAAGAGAAAAATGGAAAGAAAAGAAAAAAATATAATTGTCTTTTCCTTATAACTGTGTGGGGGGTTTTCCCTCCTATTTTCCTCTTGTGAACTTTCTTTTCCTTCCTATTATTTTCTTTTCTTTTTGCTTAAATAGAAAACCAAACAACTCCTAGGGAAATTTTTTTATTTTTTATTTTATTTTATTTTCTCTCATTTTCAGTTCCAAAGAGAGACTGGATATTAGTCCTAAACCCTAGTAGTAAATACTTATTCGTCCTACTTGATTTGTATAATTAAGTTCTCGTCTCATCCTGAAATAAGAGTACAAACAAAGTCCAACAATACCCTTATTTATAACCTACCAGCAACTCGCATAGTCGGCACACACAAATAACGTGTAATATCTCAAACTTCTGCCCAACAATTCCAATTATGAAAAAATTAATAAACCAAGCTTATTCATTGACTGGGTTAATTTTTTTTAGGAAGAGTACGAACTTCATTGATGAATAAGATTATAATTTACCGTGTGCATTTAATACAACTTGAATAAGCCAATAAAGAACAAATAATTTATTCATGCACAAAATCAAACACATAAAACCTGGTAAAATTCAAATTTGTTGGGAATTCTTCACACATCAAAAACACAAATGCCAAAATAAAAATTAATACACAACAAAGAAAATGCGTGCCTTGATGAGAAATAAAAAAGAACACATGAAAACATGTTATATTTACAAAAAAAGGGAAAAAATTCAAAAATAAAACACTAGTAGCAAGTACGCGCATAAACAGTATCTCAAATAACAACAAAACTCGAAATATGCCAAAATAACTAGTCGTTCAATATTTTAGAAAGTAGAATTGGGACCGAACAAGAATTAGATTGGTTTTGCAGTTGGTCCTGGTCATGTCTTATGTGTATAATTGTCGGATTTCAATTTTAAATTTCTTGAAATCGCTCGATTGATCCGATTATTGAGTTCCTATGTAATCGCGCCAATTCGAACCGTATGCACCTACCCGGCTATCCCCAGTTTGGAGACCCAAAAAATCTCGCTGTTCCAGCCCCAGTACCCCCACTAGCCATGTTGGAAGATCTACACAAGGAAACAAATACAACCGTTAGCTTTTT
Organism: Rhododendron molle; assembly: GCA_025413875.1. Lineage (NCBI taxonomy): Eukaryota > Viridiplantae > Streptophyta > Magnoliopsida > Ericales > Ericaceae > Rhododendron > Rhododendron molle. The sequence continues at coordinate 4,610,478 of CM046393.1, forward strand.
CTTCGTCTCCTGCTATTTCTTCGCCAATTTATCAATTTTAGCAAGTGAGAAGATGAGATAGAAAACAAACACGAAGCTTCCTCTTTCATTCAGTTGGAATCTCTGAATGATTGATGCATATTACCAATGTTCACTGTCTTTCTTCAATTCTTTCCCATTAACCAGTTATATTTAAAGTTTGTGCTGCCCCTTCTTGTTTTGCTTCAGGAATTGCAGAGAGTGAACTCTGGGTTCAGGAGTTTTGCTTTTGGGGAGTTTGTCCTTCATTGGAGCTAATCTTTAGAAAACCCAGTACGGATTAGTCAAGGTGCGCGTAAGCTGGTCCGGACATTATAGTTAAGTGTTCAACTTGGGTACATGATATTGGGATAGAGGCTTGACAATATCTTTCAACTCTCTGACTTTTCCATATCATACATTTGGCTATATGAATAAGCATAGAATTAGCCAGTGATCAACAAGGACAAATCCAGCTTTAGCCATTCCTCCTCCTTCAATTATCTTTCAAAGTGATGACAGCGGAAATTTATCAAACTCTATAAAAATTCCTGGTTCGAATACAGCTCGCAATTCTGTTGGTAATTCCCTACTCAATCAAGATAATACAGTAGGCATCATAGGAGAAGTGTCTATTAATTCTACTTTAACTTTCTTGAAAAAACTTGTTCGTTGAACTACAAAAGATGGAGAGGATTGCCCTCCATTTGTTCTTTGCTCCAATTCGGTGCTAAGCAAAAATGAGCGTTTCCAAATGGATAGTGCTCCTGGGGAAATTTTGAAGTGGAAAAGGATTTTTCTCGAGAATTCTGGAGCTAGGTGTGGTGTAATGCCTTGTCACTTATCGCACTTGTGCCATGAGGCCCATGATGAAGTTTCATGGGGATGTTCTGTTCCTTTCCTTCATTTGGGTGAATGTGTGGCTAGGGAGCTTAAGTAAGCAAATATGAGGCCAGTTGAAACAGGAAGCCCTCTGCAGATGGGGGTACTTGCCACTGATGCAACGCTGAAGGCAGACTTTTATCAGGAGAAACTCCGGAGTGAGGTATATCTATCTGTTAGGTCTAGTCATATAACTACTTGTATACTTATATGCACTGTAGCGTTCAATTAAAAGATTTCGTGGGAATGTTAAAAAACGCGGTGTTTTACCCCTGAGGTGGAGATATTCGTTCAGTTTGAGTACATTTCCCTAAGGCGGCTTTTAGGACCTCTAACCTCCGGTCTTTAGTAAGTGTGTGGAGGGAGTAAGTCATACTGTATTATGTAGTATCAGTGGGAAAGTATTTTCTGAAATCAGTTCCCCCGCGTCTTGTTTCAAAGTCAAAAATTGTTTCGATTGTTGTTTTTCAGCAGAACACAGTTAAGCTCCCCAACTGCTGTAGGTTCTCAGGGAGCTGCATTCATTTTGTAATCAAGTAAACCATTCTTGATAAAACTGAAGAAGATTCGCAAGTTTTTTGCTTTCATCCGCGGATTACATCAGGGGGAACATGTTTTTGTTGCACCACGGAACAAAAATCATCTGCTTGTGCTTGTGATTTTCCTTTTGTCATTGCACTTGAATTCCCTTGAGTTTCCTGGTTATGTTTTTGCTTTAAGTTGAAATTCTACAAGCTGTGAAATAATCTTCCCTGTAATGTTCTTAGCCTCCTAGTCCTATTATGAATCACTTCAATTTCACTGGAAATAATTTCGATTTCCTGTACAAGCAGGATTTTGAGGTTGTATTTGGCTCTGGAGAGCCTTGGGAATTGGGTCGAGGGAGTAGTAGATTGGTTGGATTGGGCGTGGTGTGCAGGGTGGACCCCTTGTCGGATGCCGTCATCTCCGGATCGAGCCTCTTATCTGTTCCTAGTTTCTCTGTAGTAGCTGTTCAGCCTCCCCTCAATGCCGAGTTGCTATGTTGCTGCAATTCCTTAGTGATTGTTCATCAGATGGTCGTTATTCGACTGCGACTACTTTATCTTATAGTCTAGCCGGGCGGGCTGTGCCAGACAGTTATTAGCTTTGATGTCATCATTACTTCTTATATCACTTTTGTATCATACCCCGTTGTGCTTTTTTCTTGAAGGATAGTACAACGGAGTATGATAACAAATCACATTGCACTTTGTTATTTATTTTAATCTACCTTACTCTCCATGCGGGTTGTGCATGATTTATCGCATTTTTTTCACTTTCCTTTTTTTTTTTCCTCATGTCGTATGCCCCTTGTAGGCTGTACATTCGATTAATCTCTTTTAATTTCAAGCTAATTTACCCAAAAAAAAAGGATTTTGAGGTTGTGCTGCCAGGCAAACCAACTATTGAACATGCTGCAATTGAAGCTCTCAACAGAAAGGATATGGAAGGGGCAAGGAACCTGTTAAGAATTACGCCATAAGTTCTTCTGGTTAGGGCCGTGAATACTGTCATCCTCGCATCGGATGACATGCGGGAGCTGTTGCCTCATGATGATCCAATTCTTAAGAAATGTGTGGATCCATTGGATGCTTTGGGAAGGTCAACTATTAAGTGGACTCGATCTGCTGGAAAAAGGTACATGAAGAAAACTGAGAAATTATGCATAGAATTCACCATATCATTACAAATAGTTAGCAAAGCCTTTCCTGCAATAGTTCTAATTTACATATTTCATAGAAACAAGTTAAACTATTCCAAATACATCACCGGGTACGATTAGCGAACTAGTATACAGCAAGCAGTCGGAGGCCCATCAAGCATCGGTGATCGGGCCATTTTCCACAGCCCTCACACACTTGGGGTGGACCTCGTACCCGCATTCGATACACTGATAAGCCCAGCCCGAACCCTGCTCGTCGCAGTCACAACATATAAAAGGTCCGCCTCCACTGCCTTCCGACACCAACGTGACATCGTGGCGGTGGCCCGCATGTCTCTCCACTGGCGGGAGGTTCTTAGCCTCTTCATCCGCCAGCTTCTCCAATAACTCTACTCTGGCCTCGGTAAAAGGGTACGCATTTTCTTGGTATAGGTTTATCAGGTTCCTACCATGTTTGGTAACGGTCTTGCCATCCGGGTCAAGGATAACCAAACTCGGTATTCCTTGGATATCGAAGTACTTGGTGAGGGTTTTTGCAATCGGGTCATCGAAAGGCAAGGCAAGCCAGGACATGGTGTTGAAATGGGAGTCGAACTCTGTTTGGTCGCGGTCACTCGACACTAGTACTATTTCGAAGTCGTCGTCTTTGTTTTCAGCCAGCAATGTTTCCTTTATTTTGTGGTAGATAGAGATCAGCTTTAGAGTGAATTTGACTCCTGGAAGGCACCATTGGGCTGTGAAATAGAGTCCGACTGTTTTCCCGGTTAACGAATTAACAGGCACCTGCACAAGTGAATTATTCAAAAACTACACAGCAATAGTTCAAGATTAGCTATCCTTGAAAGTTTTGTGTTCTTAAAATTTTGTGGTTCGCTTGTGCACATTTTCAGTTCAATCTCGACTATTTTTTCTCGAAAGGTTATCTAGTAGCCAGGAGGTCCGACTTACTATGTGACTGTATGTTTATCCAGTTAAAAAACACACTTGAGAAACTATTTTTCTTAGAAATTAATAAATAAAACGTGAAGTGGTGATCGATGTACGTCTTATTGAGAGGGTACGCGCGTGCAATAGGCCAGACATGCCCTATATTCTTCCCTTTATCCTCAAATCAAAAACGTTGCTTTAGCCTTTAGAAGATACTAAGGCCTCGTTTGATAACAGTAATAGATGGATGGGATTCGTAAGGAGATGGGATTAGGATTGGGATTCGTAAGGAGATGGGATTGGTAATGAGAAGGGATTGATAATGAGTATGTTTGTTTGGGATGGGATTAGATGATGGGATTATTAACATCATGTTTGTTTGAGATGGGATTAGATGATGGGATTGGATTGTTAGAAGAAATTGGTAATGAAAAGGGATTGGTAATGTGAAGGAGTTGGGATTGGACTATTAATTCCCACGGGGTATTAACAATACCCCCTCTATTAATCCCATCGGACTATTAGTCCGAACCAATTTTGGTTACCAAACAAGGTATTACTAATACCATCACCTTCACAATCCAATCCCAACCTCCAATCCCTTTATCAAACGGGGCCTAAAGGACTGACCTGTTTAAGGGCGGGATGCCCCAAGAGGAAGTCCCTGTCACGGTTAGTCAGTAAATTAACCAAAGTCTGGCTTTCATATCTCTCCTTTTCCTCCCTCTTCAATTCCTGCAAACTCTCTTCAGTAAACGGAAATGCACTCGCCCCATACCGGTAGATAACATCCACTCCATCACGGAATATGGCCCCGTCTTTAGTCTTGTTTGGCTGCAGGATAATTAAGCACGGGATTCCCTCAACGTCGAACCTTCGGTTCAACGATTTCTTCGATTCCAAGTCTGAAAATGGAATGGCTAGCCATGGCATCAACGAGTGGTAGTTGTTGAAGGCGTTTAAGTCTTCGTCGGAGGAAACAAAAACAACCTCAAATTGGGACCCACTACTGGTTTTGATTTGGTCATAGGCATTGACCAAAATTTCGTTGAAGTTTCGACACGGCAGATACCAGTTGGCCGAGAAGTAGAGGCCTATGACTTTGCCTTCGAGGTCCGCAACTTTAACCTGCTATGAAAAGGGCAGAAATGAAAAGAAAAACTATTTTAAGCCGTAGCTTGAAATTTGACCCTAAAGGGTTCCAAATAATAACAAAATAAACGCTTATCGATATTGGATTGACTTAATTTTTTTTAAACTCTTAAAAAATTATTTTAAGAAAAATATGTGGTTTGGATCATCTTTGTGGGACCCTAAATGGGCCACACAAGAAAATATTTGCAAAAATCTATGTAAGACTTTTCGAATAAGTTTGTACTCGAAAAGTAGATGTTGTCAATTATTGAGTATTATGGTTCGTGTTCATCAATACATGCTATAAAGGTTCCGTTCCACTAATTCAAATAGTTAAATACTTATTTTTTGAATTAAAATTGCCGTATTATAAGAAAATAATCTGTCTTGAAAAGTAAAAAAATAAATACTTAACAAATAAAAAACTTAGCGGAATGGGACCAAATTTTCCAAACATCTTTTTGCTTTTCAATTACACTTGTGAAAAAAATCTCGTGAATTGTCACTGAAACTAGGCCCACAATAGGAATTGTCTCCCAACACTCAAAAGTAAAAAGGGGGCAAGAGACGCATGTGATGAAGCCGATCCTAAAGCCACGTACACAAACACAAAAGAGACACTTGCCCATTATTTAGGCCATGTTCCCACCAGCAGTAAAGGGGAAAACTTTTCTCTCTCTCTCTCTCTTTTTATTTCGTTCACATTAATTAACAAGTTTTTATATTTTACCAGCTCGTTCATACTAATAAAAAAGGTAGTCGACAAAAAATAAAAAATTTTCTACGTAACTCTACTCACAAACTCATCTACAACTTATTCTTACCGAAATAACTTGACATTTCTCAACACTTTATTTACTACCGAAAACACCTAACAATTTAATTTAATCATGTGTTTACGCAAATAATTTTCTTACTAATATGGATTTTGTTTGATAGATCTCATTGAGATCTTTTAAACAGTGCAAAAAAATTAAAAAAATATTTTTTATTTTTATTATATTTGAATTTAAAATTACTTTCTTTAGAAAAAAATTTAAAAAGAAAGTGGAACGGGGCGTTATTAGTTGAACCCCACGTCAACTTTGGGAGAAAGAATAACCAACGACACAACGTCGTGTAACTCAAGACAGAGTGACAGCAAATGGGAAAATGACTTTTTTTTTTTCTCCAAGTAATTCATGTCAAAAAAACAAAATCACTTTTACATTAAAAAAAGAAAAATAGACCTAAGCCTTCGGACGACATCGAAAATATAAAAGCGTACACGAATTTCCAATTAATCTTGTTTCAAATGAATATTTAGATGCAAATGGACGTCGGAAATCTCGGAGTTGGGGAAAGAAAGGGAGAGGGAAGAAGGTGACGAGAAGAGAAGAATATTGTGAAATGAAAAGGACGAATTTGCAGCGGATCAAAAAAAAAAAAAAAGGGGGGGTGTGGCGGGGGGGCAAATTTGCTTACCATTGGATTGGAATTTTTTTTTTTTTTTTATAATAATACCATTGGATTGGTTTTTTTTTTTTATAATAAAAAAGAGTGGGAGGGGGCAACCAGCGTAACAACCTCCTTTGGGCGTGACCATAAGGACTCTCAACCCGCCAATGGCTACCATCCGTGAGGACGGGCCGTCACCACCTAATGTACTGCTGGTGAAAGATCCCTCCCTTTGATTCACAAACGAGGTTCGAGCACCTATCAGGACTCGAACTCTCACCTGCGTTAAGGGGGTGATGATCTCCACCAACTCAGCTACCACCTCGGTGGTACATTGGATTGGATTTGAAAAAGGAAATGAAGGGCATGTGCATTAATTTTCAAAAGTTTTAGTACAATAGTATAATACTTTTTCACTAAAAACAAATCAATTTTAAAAAAGGGAAGGGAAAAATAAGTCCATTGTAAAAAAAATATTTAAAACATTTTTAATTTGAAGATATTGCAAAATTCATTATCTGTAGCTAGACTAAAGTTAAGGATCCACTGCTATTCTAGAGGGTTCAAGCAAACTCTCAAAGTTCAAAAAATGCATGGAATTTTTTTTTATAAGTTAAAAAATAAATTGAGTTATTCGTGCATTCTTAAATCTGCAAGTAAATAGATAGTATGTGAAAACAAAACAAAATTAATCAGTCTCAATTAATTTTTAATCAAATAAAAATCTGCATTTAAAATAGACTTTTTCATTGCAAATTTTTTTACACGATTTTGTCACTGCTGAACCGAAATTTTGGAGCCACCGGTGGTTAACGATAACGTTGGAACAACGGAACTTAGATGAATGAGAATAAAATGCAAAAAGAAGAGGAAGATAAAAGAAATTAAGAATAAATCATTTTTTTTTAATCCGCAAGAATAAATCATATTCACTTTGTCAACATAACAAGATTTGATTATGCCCGCACTCTTAAGTGATTATAACAAGGTTATCCCATAGGGATGTGCATGTGCTTCAAGATATTCGCAAGATTACTTCTCCGTGAACTTAGGCCCCCTTTCAGAACACTTCTTAAAAAATAAGTACTTATTTCATATTTTCAAACTCAAAAATAATTTAAATAAAAAATAATTTTTTAATTTTTTTGTACCGTATATAAGATCTCAATGAGATCTATCAAATAAGATCCATATTGATAGAAAAATTATTTACATAAGTACATAATTTTTAATCTTAAAATTGTCTTTTTAAAAAATAAGTACTTACTTCCCTCTCGGGAACACGTAGCAATAAGAAGGGAGAGATAATCAAACTTCAACAAAAATTGGACATGCCGCCATCGGGATTGTTTGTTAAAGGTTTTAAAGAAGATTTTTTTGGAAAATAAGTGGGGAGAAATAGATAAAAATAATAATAAAAAAAAAAGATGAGAACATCGATTAAAAAAGTTGAACGAAAATTTGTTCGTTCATGAATGATCCATGTACGACGATTTTTTGTTTGGACAGCAAATTTAAAAAGTCAAACAAAATGAACGATTTGAATGAAACTAATAAGGCTCTAGACGGGCTCCGTTTTAGGGCGCACGGCAGACCCAGTCCCCACATGCATGCTGCAGGTCATGAGAGAGAGAGAGAGAGAGAGAGAGAGAGAGAACCTGAGTTCCAGTTGGAGATAGCAGAAAATCACGATCTTTTGAAGTCAAGAGGGACAAACTTGTGGACTTAGTCGAGACAACCTCAACTAATTCACCAAATACCTCGGATTCACGATCTTCTTTGTTCTCCTGCAAAACTTCCTTCACCTCCTGCCTCATCTCTCTCTCTCTCTCTCTCTATCTATCTATCTACATACTAAAAGAGTAATAGTAACCAATGAGGGGAGACCTTAGGCTTAATTTGGCTGAGGTCTTTCCCCTGGTTTGAATCCTAAGGTTGAGATTGTGGGTTCGAGTTGATAGAGCAGCAGTCCGCCTCTTTGTCTCCTTTCTAGTAATCTAGAAGGAAAAAAAAAAAAAACCAAAGAGGGGGTTGGTTTAGTCCGAGAACTGGCCGATTTGAATGCATAAGGCCCAGGTTCCCGTCCGTGTAACCTCTTATTGGGACTAAAGACATTTTTAACAACACTCACACATAATGAAATCTCGTCTCAATTCCGAGACAGGTGAGGTGAAGTCTCCTACAGTATAAATAATAATATATGCGACGGAATAATACTCTTTGACGAAGATAACAGCTGCCACACCGCTGTCACACCTGCCCCCATTTTATGTTCCAAAATTGTTACTCCCACCAAACATAATGACTACATGAGACACGTAGCATTCATCTCCCTCCCTCCATCTTGGTTCGATAAGCTACTGCTGACATCCATGAAAAATCATGCATGCTGTCTAATAGATCACAGTAGAATTGCGCACGCGGATCACAATTTTTATTCACAAAATTAATTTTGACTAATTTTTTTGGGACATTATTTTCACTGTATTTCAGTTGATTTTTTTTACGAATCTTTGATAAATTCGCTTTTATTTTATTTTTATTTTTGTCTTAGTTACTTGTCTACCCGATTGTGGTATGGAAAGAAAAACTTGCAAAACTTGTGACTGAAATAACGAACATGAGCACGGTTCGATTTGAATTTTGGAAGAAATTTTTTAAAATACTAATTGAAGAAAAATAAATAAATAAAATTTACTGTATTAAAAATCATGCCCAAAAAATTTGAAACCCCAAAAACATATAAGACACATTATGGGGCCACAATTGAGTGAACCGCCACGTGGGTGGACACGATATGGGCCAAGATTAGGATTTTGACGTTGAGAGATCACCAACTTCTGACATTGGTGATTTACACATGGCTAGATCCGTGTAGTCATAGGATACCTTTCGTTTATTGTGGGCCCACTTTTTTGGGGACACCTGTCTCTCTCTCTCTTCACGGTCAATAGTGTCTTAGATTCACGTGCATCTCAATTAATTAATCTTTCAACCAGTCAAAAGTAGACCACCCACACCATAACTAGGGATTCAAAAAAATTTACTTAATTTCGGGCAGACTACAGATTGATTTCAATTATCGAATCTTAATAAATTATGTATCTTAATAAATTATGTAGTAAGTAAACCCATCAATCAACCGGCTTTGATCCTATAAAAAAAGAGTGTAATTAACATAAAATCGTTACAGATAAATTAGATGACCATAACATGCTCCGTCCCGTGTCAAAAAATCTCAATCCCCACATAAGACCTCGATCGGCCTCAGCCTCGTTGATGCTAGGCGGTGCAAACGGCTCGATTAAAGTCCAGTTGCGCTTAAGGACAACCGAGGTTGGCTCATCTAAATTTCAATAAGCTGGAGTCAATTACTGAAGTCCAGATCGAGCCCAAGTATTCGAGCTCGAACTTGGTTCAAGCACCACCAATTAAACAAGCCGAGCTACAGTTAAAACAAGCAAAACTCGTTGGCTTCTTGGCTGGTTAATTAATTACTCGCTTAGTTTGTTTGTTTTTTTGTTCAGAATTACTCGCTTAGTTAAACTAACGTTTATTGAAGTAGCCAAAAACAATGTTTGAGCTCAGCTCGTTCACTGCACGAATTGAGCGAGCCTAGAACTACGAACTCGCGAACAATTCAGATTATTAACACAACCGTTTTTTGAAGCTAACCTCTCTCCTCGCTCGCGAGTAAATTTTTTTTTACTATGATATGAAAAGAGCCACATAGTGCTCTTTTTTTTTTCCCTTGGTAAACCTTAGTGGTCGTGTTTTGCTATATTCGAAGATACTGTAGTGCGGTATTACGGCCATCCAAAAGTGTTTTCAACAGTTTAAATTAAAAACAAACTCTTCTCTAGAATTTAACTCTTCCCTAAAAAAGTTTATTTTTAATCTGAACCGTTAGCTGATGAAATCGACGGCTGTCCGCCGCTTTACAGACACCTTACACATGGGTGCACTACAGCACCCCGGGTCCAACGACTCCAACCCTGGAAACCTTCGGAGTTGTTCGTGATATTAATACATGGCCGTTGGATCAGCTGGATAAATGCTCCTCCTTTTGTTGGTGCGGCCCTATGTTTTGTGTCGTGATTATTAAAAAGCGCACTTTTTTTAGTCATTTTTGGAAAACTTTGTGGAAATTGCTGGCGACTAAGTTACAATACAATAGGACAACCACTGGTTAGTGCAGTTGGTAAGTTATTGTTTCTCTTTTGTGAAAGGTCTTGGGTTCGAACCCCACAAGGGACAGATCCTTTAGGGGGCCAGAGCTATGGATAGTTTTTGGTCTTCCCTTGCTAACTCTAACACCCCCACTAACCCCCGTTGATGTATATCGCTGTGGGAAAAAAAAAAAATTACAATACAATAGTACATATCATCCTCAAACAGACGGCAGGTAGTGAATCGAAGTTTGGGCCATGTCATGCCTTTGTGTTTGAGCATCACAATATTTTAATGGAGCTATTATAAAAAATACAAATACTCTTTTATAGCTCAGGGTATTTTTTCTTTCATACTTTTTTACCATTTTGCTATAGGTCTCGATGAGACCTTTTTGAATGGTGTAAAAAAATTAGAAAATTATTTTAGTAAATACATTATTATTAAATTTGAGAATTGAACATAATCTCGTAGGGGACCAATTTTATGGGACGGAGGGAGTATATTTTTTGTGAAATTTATATCATGAAAGTAAAAGTTTTAGGTAGTTAATTTCCACTTTCCATAAATTTATTCCAATTTGATTCTTCATTTGGAATACACAAAACAAGTCCTATAGTCGGGGAGTACCGCCAGACCTCACAAGAAATTCAGGAATGTGTGGTTGTAAAGCGGTCCGAAATATCACGTGGCAGTACTCCAAAATTATTGAGTAATTACTCCCAATTCAATTCTCCCTGAGAAATATCTGAGCAAAATGCCGAGCAATAAATATGGGCAAATTTAACACAGAAAGGTCTTCAGCCTTGGCATATCTACAATCCATTTCGCATGAAACCATAGCGTCCAAAATGTCTAGTGGTCCTATATAGTACTAAACCCAAAAAATGACCCATTTCAAATTAAAAAAGGCCCACACGGATACAATGAGAGCTGGGTCCAAAAAAAAACTTGGTCGCAGTTTTGTAAAAAAGAAAACTAGATGGTCCATTTTCAAAGAAACAAATTCCAAAAACGAATTGAAGCCAGAGGGCCTCTGAAATTGAAAGAACGAACAACGGTTTCTTTTTTTTTTCTAAATTAATCGGCTCACATCCCCACGGCACGTCGTCACCAATCCACACCCACCAGTGAAGAATGAACAAGGATCCTCTTGGATTATGAGTTCTTTAGTTTGAATGTTTGATCCAACATTTCAACTGCAAATTTCCATTTTCCGCTAGCTCGTAACTTGTAAGTCTCTCTTCTTTTTAAGCTTTGGAGGTATATTACAATTTCGGATTGGAATTTGGGTCTAGGCGTCGGACTCGTCTGATTGTCTGAATCGTATATTTATTTTGTTTAATAAATTATATTGCTTGAAGTTTGAAAGTGATTTTATATTGCTTAAAGCCTTAAATCTTGAAGTCTGCGATTACAAGTTCGGTAACTTTTTTGGACTATTGATATTTAGATGATGTTTTTGAAATACTGAAATGGTCGGTTATGTGAGATTTTTTCTTATTCATCAGTGCCATTTTGTTTTGCAAAAGGTGATTTGTTTATTTTGAGCTTGTCTTCAAAATTCGTAAAAGACCTCATTTTTCATTATAGCTTTAGGCTTCCGAAAACTCAGGGCCGACCCTGGAGAGAGTTGCGGAGTTTTTGGATTTATTCGACAGCTTACAACCACCAACTGAGGGACTGAAACGTAGAATTAATTCTGCAAATTCTGGACATTTGAGGTATTTGATAACAAAAACACTGAGAAATCTATGTATGCACCATGAAAGAAGTAAAAGAAATAAAGCAGAATCAAAGAGGAAAAACACCAGTATTGTTAGCTGGTGCACCAAGTTAAGAATTGGCTTCACCATCACGTAAAGGATTGTCCGGGGCGACCCTCCTCCCCGATTTTGAATTGTCAACATCAAAGCTACTAAAACTCGATTCCATGCCTTTTTCTGAACAAGCATTTTTTGAAGGTTCTCCTACACATCCAAGTTAATAGTTTTAGATTGAATGGTTAGAGGTCAAGTGTGTGCGATGAGAACCTCCTGTTTAATCCACAGAAATAGTTTCCAAATACTTTGTAGCAGGCCGAGAAAGATGGACCTTTGGCCGAACCTCCCATTGGATGGCCCGTATGGACTCAGATCACGACGGACCGATGGGAGTATGCTCGGCAAACATCAACGTTTGGATGAGCCCAAGCCCGGATAAGTTTCCCGATGGAGCATGCCGACCCTTTGACCGTTGGACATGACGTTTGGCCTTGAACGAATTAACTTTGGGACCATGTTGCCAGCTCACCTACGTGGAAACAACCGCCTTAGCCATGATGACGACTCTGACGTCATTCGAGCGGTTACGTAGTTGGATAAGAATAAGGGCATGTGAAGGCGCCAACTCACCTCCCGTTAGCGGTTACAAAACCCTAATCTGACGATGAGGTGACGTCAGCTAACGCGTGCCGTGCACATGTACAATCTTGGAGGCCAAGCTAAGGAGAGCCCTATAAATATTCCTTGATAGCAACCCTAGAGAGGTACATTCTCTTCAATACTCAAACCCTAGTCCTTGGCTTTCCTCTTTCTGCACTATACTAATCCTTGCACCGGAGGGTCATTCCGGAGATCCTCCGGTGTGGTCTTTTAGTCGTACTTCCTTGTGCAGGTTAGGTGGAAGCTAGGAGGCACTCTCAACCCAACCATGATCCAAGAAGGAGTGAACTAGATTCATCGGAACCCCACATAATTCCATGTACGTTAAACTACTCAAATCCAGGCTATGAAATCATCCAACAAAGTCATGAATAGGCCGCGTGTGTTGTGAGTTATATATTGGAAAAGTCAAAATTTTTTTTTTTGGAGAACATGTTATAACCAATTTACACAGCAATGAAGGCTGGGATAGAAAGACTAACGAAGAATTTCCAGCAAGGGCTACACAAGAAAAGTTGTTTTCAGGTACGACTCTGTGTCATGCACTTGTTATCAAAAGTCTAAAGAGGTATTTGAAGAGCTAAACCATTGATTACCGAGATGAACAGTTTGGAGGAAAACCCTCACACGATCCTCACACAGAGAATCTTCATAGAGGATGATAGAAATAACAAATATTTTCATTTTTTCCAAGGACGTCTCTCTTTTTTGATCTTTCTCAAATTCAATCTTTTAGTGACAGCAATTGTAACTAGTATTCATTAGCTCTACTAGTGTGGCACACGTTTGAATCTACCCTTGCCACAAAAATCAATGGAATAGGGATGGCAACTACGGTTCCATATTGAGAGTTCACTACGAAAAATAGTGTTATTTTTAAATCAAGAAATCAACTATGCCCGCGTATAATCTTTGAATTTTTTCGAACCAAATTGAAGTACTAATCGAAATCTTTAATGCAGTGCGAAAAAATAAGAAAAATTATACACTTAGGCCCCGTTTGATAACGGGTTTGACGGTTGGGATTGGAGTAATAATCCCATGAGACTATTAATACTCCGTTTGGTAACAAAAAAATGTCCGGACTATTAGTCCGATCGGATTAATAGAGGGGGTATTGCTAATACCCCGTGGGACTTGGTATTGAGGGGTATTAATAATCCAATCCCAACTCCTTCACATTACCAATCCCTTCTCTTTACCAATTTCTTCTAACAATCCAATCCCATCATCTAATCCCATCTCAAACAAACATGATATTAATAATCCCATCATCTAATCCCATCCCAAACAAACATACTCATTATCAATCCCTTCTCATTACCAATCCCATCTCCTTACGAATCCCAATCATAATTCCATCTCCTTACGAATCCCATCCATCTATCTCTGTTATCAAACGAGGCCTTAGATAGTTGATGGTTGATCTCAATGATGCTGAATGTAGGAGAAGGAGAAGAAGACTTCTGTCTAATCTCCTGTCCCTACGTGAGGCAGCGGTTCAAGATCCCAGTCTGGTGGCGAGCAATTTCTCTTCGTCGGGTGAAACTCTGCAAAGTAACTCTCTCGTTTGCAGAGAGATCACGGCATCTATGGCGATTGGAAGTCAACTAGGTATCAATTTCTTGCCTTGTGATGATTTGAGTATTGGAAAGATGATAGAACTTGAATCTCAGGAATACTCTCTCATGCTAGAGAGAGAAGCGGGGAGGTAGGTGTCCCCTTCTTGTGGTGTTCTTGTTTGGGTAGGTCAGTTGTTATGCAGCTTTTGACATGGAATATACGAGGTTTGGGAAGTTTGGTAAAAAAGAGATTTTTGTCTAAGCTTATCAGAAAGAGGAACCCTGATATGGTTTTAATTCAGGAGACAAAATTGGAGCATGTGGATAGAGTAACAATTCTTAAACTTTGGGGTAATGCCGACTTTGATTTTGCTTGCTCTAATGCTATTGGGGCTTCGGGGGGTTTGTTGGTTATTTGGAACAAAGATTTTTTCAAAGCTGAAACCATTACTCTTCACAGATCCTTTATCTTATTGCATGGTGTTATTAACAATATTTTTCCTTCTATTATTGTTAATGTGTATGCCCCAAACGAGGTGGTGAACAGAAGACTGTTATGGGAGGAGATCCTAGCTCTCAAAGAAAACTATCAGGTGGCCTGGTGTGTAGGAGGTGACTTCAACGAAATCAAAGAACCTGGAGAGAGGGTGGGCTGTTTGAGGATGGAGAGGGGTATGAGGGACTTTGTAGATTTCTGCAACAATATGGAATTGGTGGATATTCCTATGATTGGCAGGAAATATACTTGGACCAACTTTCAAGACCATGTTGTTCATAGCCGTTTGGATAGATTTCTATTATCTCCAAGTTGGTTTCAAGAATTTAAAGTGCTTCAATGGGGATTGCATAGACCAATATCCGATCACTGTCCGGTAGCAATTTTGGATGACTGTAGGGATTGGGGTCCGAAACCGTTCAAATTCATGGATATCTGGTTGTCTAATCCTAACTGTATGAAGATCGCAAGAGAAACTTGGAATAACACTCAGGTGGATGGGTGGGCTGGTTTCATTATTTTACAGAAATTGAAGGCCATTAAGGAGAAACTGAAGGTGTGGAATAAAGTAGAATTTGGGGATGTTAATTCAGCTCTAAAGGAACTTGAAGCTGAACTTCACCAATTAGATTTGCTGGCAGAAGTAAGACAACTCAACTCTGAGGAGAAAGCATCAAAATGCAGAGTTAAATCTGAGTATTGGAGGTTGTCTCGTTTGTCGGAATCAATGTGGAGACAAAAAGCCAGGGCAAATTGGTTGAAGTTGGGTGATAAAAATACTAGATTCTTCCAAGTTGTGGCTAACAATAGGTACAGAAGAAACATGGTGGGTTCAATTGCTGTCAATGGAAGAACTGTGGAAGACCCTTGCGAAATGAAGGAGGTGGCAGTAGAGCACTTTAGCAGTAACTTCAAAGAGGAGAGATCATCTAGACCTTTGTTAGGGGGTGTATTTCACAGAAAATTGACGCCAGAAGCATCTCTACTCCTTGAAAGACAGTTTAATGAGGGGGAGATATGTCAAGCAATAAAGGAATGCAGTTCTATCAAGTCTCCAGGTCCAGATGGATTTAACTTTTCTTTTGTAAAGAGAGGTTGGGAGTTCATGAAGGGTGTGGTCCTTCAATTCTTCTCAGAGTTCCATGTCAACGGAAAGCTCACCAAAGGTATCAATTCTACTTTCGTTTCTTTAATTCCTAAGGTGGTCTGCCCTTTGTCTTTTAAAGATTATAGACCTATTAGCATGGTGGGATGGATTTATAAGGTGTTAGCTAAAGTGTTGGCTAGTAGAATCAAAATTCAGTTACCTTCAATTATTGGTGAATCTCAAGCTGCTTTTATTGGAGGTAAACAAATTTTGGATGGGGTTCTCATAGCTAATGAGGTCATTCATAGTTGGAAGAATAGTAATCATGGGGGTTTACTTCTGAAAATTGATTTTGAAAGAGCTTATGATTGTGTCAATTGGGGATTTCTACTTGATTTACTTGCAAAAATGGGTTTTGGGGAGAAATGGTGTAGCTGGATTAAGGAATGTTGCTCATCTGTTACCATGTCAGTTTTGATCAACGGCTCGGCGTCTAAAGAATTTAGATTACAGAAAGGCCTCAGACAAGGGGATCCTCTATCCCCTTTTCTTTTCAATATAGTTGTGGAAGCCCTCAATATTTTGTTCGAAAGAGCAAAGGAGTTAAATATAATAAGAGGGATGAAGATTGGATCCTCTGGGGTATCGGTGTCCAATCTTCAATTTGCGGATGATACTTTAATATTTTGCAACAATGATAGAGAGGAGATGGCGAATATCAAAAGAATTTTGAGATGTTTTCAGCTCATGTCTGGACTGAAAATTAATTTTTCCAAGAGCTCGTTATGTGGCATCAATATCCAACAACAGGACGTGGAATCCCTTGCTCTGGTAATGGGATGCAGAATTGAATCCTTACCAATCAAATACTTGGGACTGCCTCTTGGTGCGAATCCTAACAGAATCAAGACTTGGGAACCTGTTTTGGACAGGATGGAGAAAAGGCTAAGTGTGTGGAGAAGGAGGAACAATTCCTCGAGTGGCAAACTTACTCTTGTCAATTCTTCACTTTCTAATCTGCCAACGTATTATATGTCTATTTTCAAACTACCAGCGACTGTAGCAGAGGTGATGGAAAAATTATAGAGACAATTTTTTTGGTTGATACAGTGGAAAAGAAGAAGTTACATCTGGTGAAGTGGGATTCAATCGCGAAAAAGGTGTTTGGTGGACTTGGAGTGAGGAAATTGATACAACAAAACCTCGCACTTCTTGCTTAGTGGTGGTGGAGATTCAATAAGGAAAAAGACTCACTTTGGGTCAAGGTTATCAGAGCTAATTACAAAATGGGACAGGCAGCATGGCTACCTCATTTGCCGTCGTCAGGACGTGTTACTAATATTTGGAGGGATATTTGCTCGTTAGGAGACTCCTCTTGTTTTAATTCGATAATCGCGGATGGATTCAGAATTCAGGTTAACTCTGGGCAGGAAACTTCTTTCTGGAACGATTTATGGCTTGGAGACAACACTCTCAAAAAGTCTTTCCCTGGACTATATCTTCTTTCTACTCAAAAGGAGGAGGTGATTAGTTCAGTGAAGAATGGTCTGGGAAGTGAGAGGTGGAATCTACAATTTCGAAGGGTGTTACGCGATTGGGAGAAACCTATTGAGGAGGAATTGAAGCAAAGATTGCAAGCTATGACATTGGATCAATCCAAGAGTGATAATTTACAATGGAAATGGGCTTCGGACAACTGTTTTACAGTCAAATCATTATACTACCAATGGGAGCAGCAAAGTCATGCTCGGAATCAAGTCTTGGGATCAGTTTGGAAAAACCTCAGTCCCCCAAAGGTAGAAATCTTTGCATGGTTGGCAATTCAGAGCAGGGTAGCTACAAGATCAGAACTTTTTAGTAGGAATCTGATTCTTGAGGATCACCAACAACTTTGCCCGCTGTGTTCGATGTACCCGGAAACTCCCAATCATCTGTTTTTACACTGTCAATTCTCGTGGGACTTATGGTCTCTCATTTTGGACTGGTGGCATGTAATGTGGGTATGCCCTCATTCTTTGGCAGATTTGGTACTATGGTGGTTTGATAGCAGGTTTAGGAATTTGGAGAAACATTTGTGGGAAGCAACCTTTTATGCAACTCTTTGGTCCTTGTGGTTAGCAAGAAATGACTATGTTTTTAACAACGCTACGACAAGTATTGGGGAGGTGGGTGAGCTTGTGAAGACGAGAGTGGCTATGTGGATGAAGTCCAAGTTTGAGATTAAACTATATACGATAGAGGAGTTTAAGGGGTATTTGGATGGTATTCGAAAGCTAAGGATTTAATTGTGACTCTGGTGGTGTAATGTCCAACTTTCTGTTGGACGGTTTTCTCTTTCTTTTTTTTGGTGTTCTTGCTTTCTCGATGTACCCTCTTCGAGTTAATAAATCGTTTCGTTTGCCGAGCAAAAAAAAAAAAAAATAGTTGATTTTTTTTTAATTTGAAAATGGCAAAAGAGATAGTATGGGACTCTCAATATGAAATGAATGGAGTACATTAAAAATACCATGTTGCCAACAAGTAGTAACAGGAACATCCCCATAGCATCATAGACCTAAAGAATGCTAATTAACAAAGCTTTTGAAGAAATAAACATGTTCATGAGGGATCAACATGGACATGGGTATATATATATGGTTATGTGTGGATGTACTTTCTTATTTAGAGTAATATTAATTGGATAATATCGTACTTCATCTCACTATGATTTAACCTCAATCACGCCTTTCTCTCTGTCCTTCTACGGTTGAGTCCAATTGTGTATTTTGAGCCATGAGCTTTCATTTTTGCTTATTAAGAAACCAGTTGGTGTCGCTAGCCAATAGCAATCATACGAAAACTCGTTACTCCACGTTTTGCAATAACCATCAGCTATTTTTGAATGGTAAACCGTAATATTTCTATCTTTGGAGCCCCAATAAAAATGGCAGAAGAAGAGAGTACGTATTTCTCACAGGCCAATTGCTCTCGAAGTGCCAACTGAATTCTTGGAATAATTGTAGCTCGTGCGTCCCAAGATCATCATCTCCGGACTAGCAACGAAACCGGAGTGTAGTAGGTGTATTTGGAACACCGCTGACGATATGAACGGTAATGGTACCAAACGTTGCGGGAATGAAGTGAATTGCCAATATGACTAATGGAAGGATGAATTGCCTCATTTTTGTTTTGAAGGTTTGCAATGATGGAGATACATCTATATTTACGCATAAGAATAGATGAAGAAGCAATCGAATCTTCCGTTTTTTGGTAAGTGAGCAAACGTGATTAAATTCAAATATTTTCTACTTGCGAATTAAGCTCAAATTTGGGAAGTGAGTAAACGTATGTATGGTATCATGAAGGTCAAGGATGCTTATTTCGGTGCTTCATTTTTTTATGCAGGTGCTCTATTTTATACATGAAGTTATTAGTAACTTCACGTTAAAAGTGGAGTGACTGCGTACAAAAGTAAAGCGCGAAAATCAATCTCCGAAGGTCAACTCCATTTATCATGCTATCATTGATTTTGTCTTGTTAACTTTTTTTCTTTTGGTAAGTTAATAGATGAATAGATGAAGGAGCAATCGAATCTTTCGTTTTTGGTAAGTGAGCAAATGTGATTAAATTCAAATATTTTCTACTTGTGAATTAAGTTGAAATTTGGTTAAGTGAATGTCAACTCCATTTATCATGCTACCATTGATTTTGTCAAGCTATCGTTTTTTTTTGGTAAGTATTTTGTCAAGCTAAGTTGGAACATAAAGCTAGGCTCACTGCATAAGTCCACCGCACATGTTCACCGCATGTGTGTAAGGCCCACTCCGGATTCTACAAAAATACAGAAAAACATCCACAAATTCTAAAATATTTTTTATGGGGCCCTATAATAAATCAGATCTAATAACGGATATCGATAAGTATTTAACTGCTCAATTTCATCCTTAAAAATCCAGAAAAAAATACTTACCAATATCCGTAGGAGCCGAATTTTTACAGGGCGTTCGCACCCCATTTCAGTAAGTATGAGTTAAGAATTGCAATACCCAATGGCCATCCCACTCCAGTTTTTAGCTAGAACCTAGTTCCATTCCCATTCCCATTTCTCACATAACTCTAGTGCCAAAATCAAAGAGGTTACTCTGTTCGGTTTGAGTTTTGATGAAGGTTTTTAAGAGTAATAAGTAAAGAGAGAGATAGAAAAAATTTATTAGAGACCGTGCACATGAATTTTGAGACCCTAAAATGAACAAAAGCCCCTCGAAGGACACTCTCCGTGTAGGGAAGGTTTTGGAGCCCTGGCAGGAAGGGGCCTGCAGTACATAGAAATAACTCTTGCCATGATGGACTCAGGTTCCTTGTTAAGTTTCCAATTGAGTTTCTCCAAGGCCACAATCTTGGCACCTTATGTAGCATGGACACGGATACGGATACGGATATAGACACGAAAATTTTGAAAAAATGGGGACATGGACACGATAGGAAACGCAACAAGAAAATTTCGTACTTGCATTGTAAAATGCAAACACTTATAACATAAACATGCGAATATTTATATTTATGAGACTTTGAGAGTCAAGTAACAGAGGATGAATGCATTTGGTTTAGAAGTACTGAAGGCGGCACAGCTAGTCTTTGATGCTGTCATATGGCTATATATGCAAGGTGTATTCCAATTCTGTAAACTTGGATTTTGTTGATGCAAGAGCTGAGAATGGTGGAAACAGCATGGGTTGTGAAGAGGCTGATAAATCACGTTTTCATCAGTACGTATAATAAAAAGCACGGCTGAATATTGGTTTTTTCTTTTTCTTTTTTTTTATAAATGGCACAAGTTCCTCGTTCTTGATTCGTTGTTTGACGAAAATGATTTAAGCTTTGTTGATAGATGTAGATCGAAGTGATGGGAATAAGGCCACTCAAAAGGATGCAATCTCTTCTCTCCAAGTAGTGACAATATGCATGGGGCAAGAATGCTAGTGCTCGGTCGATCGGGTTATGTCTTTAACCTTCTAAAAAGTGCTCGTGATCTTGCAAAGGATGTAAGACTCGGGATTGCTAGAAAACTGGGGAATCAGTTCTGGATCCTCGTGGTGGTCTACGAAAGATTGCAAGATCAATACCCATGCTTCTTAAACATGTTTCACAGCCAACAGTGGATCAATTCTGCAGTAAATTACATTATGTCAGTAATTTACAATGATTTGTGCCTAGGTTTCCTTTAATTCCTATTGTTTCCCCTCACAATGGCAGTCGGCACAGCTCGAATTCCTCCAGCAGCAAAAAGACATTAAATACTCTGTTCATTTGGCAAAATTTTTTTCCCATTCATTATCTTAATCTACATTATTCTATGGGACTTGGGGGGAGTGGATGCATGTGGCTTAGTAAAAATAAATTGTTGAAGAGACTCGGATTCCATCTAGTGTGCTTCCCTCCACCCCCTCCAGTTTCGGCCTTTTGTGGGCTTGGGAGATCGGAACCGTTAGCTTTTTAGAGATTGCCGATCGAGAACATCAATCACATCAAAAATCAAGTTGATCAGATACCGTTTGATATCATTTAAAAATACATTAATGTTGAATAAAAAGGTGTGCAACACAGGATTGCAACCGCTATTAGATTTCTTCTAAGCTTTGGTGGCTTAAATAAGCGATGTGAAACAAAGTCTAACATTCCCGCTCACGTGCAACCCAGATGCACGTGGAGGTACGAATTGAGGAAACCAATAGATTTGCTCGGGCACCAAAGACTCGACCACATAAGGTGAGGCAAAGCATCCAACTCCAAACCAATTAGCAAAAGTGGAGAGACCGCCTAGGCTCATATACTAGTTTTGGAAGAGATAATTAACCGATGTGGGACAAATCCCAATTAACAACCCCTTCAACACATTCTCCAAGACTTTAATACATTTATAAAAAAAAAAAACACCAAATAAAGGGAGTTTTATTGCACATTAATTTTGACCAATGAAACCGTTCATTTTGTAGGTATTGGCCAGATCAATTTCCATGCCAACAGTCAAATTGATCGGAGATTGGTAGCACTCTTAAAATTCTACATTTTCCTTGTGATAAATGGATCGTTAAAATTTTCCTGTTACTCAATTGATTTGAATCAAACACTTATCGATATCTGATCAATTTGATTATTATTCAGAAGTAATTTAGACATCTATATCTACAAAATGAACGACTCGAATTATCAGAATATGTTGTGGGAGCTCACATTACTGGGTGATGTATTTGAACGTTGTGATCGAAAGTTGTGTACGCAGCAAATTAAGCTCATATAAATTGCATAAACAAACTTTACACTGTGTAATCTGGATGAAGGTAAATGCATAATTGACGACTCCTTAGAGGTTTGGAGTGTACTGTACACTATTTACGAATTTTGCGGCTCATTTTATGAATTTTTGAAGCCTGACATTTGAATTTTCCGTGGTTTATATCCTGATTTTTTGTGCTTACAATTAGAACATTTGTAGTGTTGTTTACGAATTTTCGTGGTGTAGTTTCTTAATTTTGTGGTAAAAATAACAGTGCAACCTAGCTAGCTAAAAAAAGACGACACAAAACTATGAATTTTTATGGCGTACGTTGTTTACGAATTTTCGTGGTACCATTGTTTATGAGTTTTTGTAGTCCGATACACAAATTTTTTTTAGTGTTCAATTATGAGATTTTGTGATGATTTACGAATTTGTGTGGTTCAAAATAGAAAAGCGCATACCGTTCACCAATATTTAGAGGTGTTTACGCTGTCACAGATATAAAGAATGCTAACAAAGGTTTTACAGAAATAACATGATCATGAAGGACAAACATTAATCCATTTCATCTCATTATGATTTAACCTGCAATTATTTACGATACAAGAATATCGCCAAATACATAGATAAAGCTATGCCTTCTTGTCTGCCCTTGCAAGTTTTTTTTTTTTTTTTTTTAATCCGCCCCCTACTAGCTAGCTAGCTCAAGACCTTTTTACGGTTGAGTCCAATCGTTTATTTTGATCCATGACGTTTTGTCGGTGCTTATAAAGAAACCAGATGGTGTAGCTAACCAGTAGCAATTATATGTAGCCCCGAGATCATCCCCTCCGCAGTATTGTTGAGCTAATTTTCTATCATAAACAGCGAAACTTCTATCCTTGGACTCCCAGTAAAAATGGCAGAAGAAGAGAGTCCTGTAAAAAATTTGGGGCTTGAACTGCCAACTGAATTCTTCGGATAACTGTAGCTCGTGCGTTCCGAGATCATCGTTTCCTGACTGACAACGAAACCGGAGTGTAGTACGAACGCCGCTGACGATATGAATGGCAACCTGCGAACCCAAAGTTGAGGGAAAGAAGTGAATTGCCAGTATGAAGAATGGAAGGATGAATTGCCTCATTTTTTCTTTTGGTTGTTGTGGGTTTTCAATGGTGGATGGAGATACATATATATACACACTTAAGAATAGATGAAGCAGCAATCGAATCTTCCGTTTTATGGTACGTGAGTAAACCTGATTAAATTTTTTTTTAAAAAAAAAATCTACTTTGCGAATTATAAGTTCAAAAATTATCCAACATAAAGTATAACACAAATCTATCCATATATAGTAGCATTATAACTCAACCCGTTTATTGATTTTTAAAATGATTTTTTTAGTAGTTTCGTAAAGAATGAGATCAATCGAATAAATGTAAGGGTTTGATACAATCTTTGTAAGTTAGTAAACATCATGATTAAATTCGAATATTTTCTACTTAACCAAGCATATATATTTTATAATTGGAATTGACCTGAGTGCAATTTTGTTCACTCTCCTTAATTTAAGGAGGGTGAACGTTACCATATCTCTTATTGTCTGAAATGGGGTAGGTCCCACTTCTGCAATACATTTCTTAATAAGCATGATTTCAGTTTGTGATGGGATCCACACCATTTCGACCAGCATAATTTTGTTTTAGATTTTGTCAAATACTGGTACTAATTGTTGGTAATTATTATTTCGGTATCTGTCCATTATTGTCTTCCCAATTTTGTTTTTGTGCTATAGAGGCAACCAAGTTGACTAACAACCACTAAAGAATGGAAATGTAATATGGGTAATTCTACTTACACACTTCTCAAACACGTACACCACCAAATGGCATTTTGATCTCTGTAATTTGATCATTTGGATCTAACTTTGAATAAATAAATAAAAAAACCACAAAAATAGAGTGAGTTTTACTACACATTTTGGCAATCGAAATCGTTCGTTTTGTAGGTCTTGATGACATGAACAATTTCCACGCCAAAAAGCAGATTGATCGTACAGGTACCCCTCTTAATATTTTACATTTTCCTTGAGATAAATGGATTGTTAAAAAT
This sequence comes from Rhododendron molle, assembly GCA_025413875.1. Classification (NCBI taxonomy): domain Eukaryota; kingdom Viridiplantae; phylum Streptophyta; class Magnoliopsida; order Ericales; family Ericaceae; genus Rhododendron; species Rhododendron molle. The sequence continues at coordinate 4,634,624 of CM046393.1, forward strand.
TTTCTTGTTACTTAGTTGATTTGAATCAAACACTTATCTATATCCGATCAAATTTTTTTTTCCTTATAAATGTTTAGATGTTTAAAGTTACAAAATGAACGACTCGAATTATCAAAACATATCATGGGAGCTCACATTAATTGTTGGGTGATGTGTTTGAAAGCTATGTTTAAAAAGTGTGTACATTGCAAAGCTCGTATAATATTGCTTGCTAGTATTATTCTCTTTAACCACCGAAATATGACTTTAATTTTTAATATGGAAATAAAATACACCAACAATGTTTTGGGACCCATCATTTTCATCGCAAGACGAATTATATTCTCTAAGGGATCGTTAAAAAGTAATAATGAGTTTCTCTTCCTAATTAATGTCATCGGAAGATAAAGAAGAAGAAAGGAATCATTTTATTTTTAAGCATAGATTTGTCGGTCTTAACCCCAAATTCCGCAAGCAGCTTTTTCTTCTTAATAATCTTCTTCTTCGACCTTCTCAAGGTTTTCAATCCATTGATTATCTACTAACGAATCGCAAATCTTTGCGCTTTCCATGGCATCATCGATCATCTTCCTTCCCACCACCATCATTCTCACAGATCTTTGTGCTATATATCCATAACATCATCACAATCGATCCTTTGTGCTTTCTTCCAGATCACTTGTTCGAGAACCTCCATTCTTATGAATTAAAAACGAGGAGAAAGGTTCTTCGCATTCTTCCTCCCAGACACATAACCTGCTAAAAATGGATTTCAGGGGATTTGATCTAGTGTTTCAGATCCATTTTTCTCAAGATAAAAGCATTTTAATTAGGCACTTAATGATATCTGATTGAGCTGATTTACTGGCATAATGATTTTACTCGACGAAATGAACATTTTCGATTATCGGAGCGAGAGCGGGTCACACTCGGCCGGGACAGGACGGTGAAGGGACAGCACCTCCCCCCCGTTCCACTTTTTACGTGGTTTCAAACTGCATGCACATGGAGAAGCTCTCTCACAAAGTACAGCCCACTGGATGCACACATCCAAATTCTTAATTAGGACGCCAAATTAATCTTTTTCGAGCAATGCTACGGGTTTTTGGTTACATTAGGAAAGTGCTTTTTATTATTTCAAAAAAAAAAAAATTTTGAATAGACGACCTATTTTTATCAGAATTCTGTGGAATGGTATATGCGTCAAGAGGATTTAATAATTTCTCCATAAACTGCATAAACAAACTTTAAACTCTGTATCCCGGATGAAGTTAAATGAATAATTGAACGACTCCTTAATTAGAAGTTTAGAGTGTACGGTATACACTTTACTGGCTCATTGTATGAATTTTGGAGCCCTACATTTGAATTTTCCGTGGTTTATTTTATGAATTTTTGTGGTTAAATTTAGGACATTTGTAGTGCTTTTACTAATTTTTGTGGTGTTGTGTCTGAACTTTGTGGTAAAAAGGATAGTGCAACCTATAAAAAGACCGCACAAAAAGTTATGAATTTTTATGGCGTTGTTTACGAATTTTTTTGGCGTTGTTTATGAGTTTTCGTAGTCCGTTATACAAATTTTTTAGTGTTCGATTATGAGATTTTTGCGGTGATTTACGAATTTGTGTGGCTCAAAATACAAAAAGGTGTTTACCCAGCTAGCATTGCCCAACAAGTGGTAACACGAACATCTCAATATCATGGACCTAAAGAATGCTAACAAAGCTTTTGCAGAAATAAACATATATACGTGAAGGATCAACAATCCATGGACTTCATCTCACTATGATTTAACCTGCAATTGTTTACGCAGATACAAAAATCACAAAATACATAGATAAATTAAAAGATACGCCTTCATGTCCGCCCCTACTAAATTTTTTTTTAGTCCGCCCCCTACTTGCTAGCTCAAGACCTTTTACGGTAGAGTCCAATTGTGCATTTTGAGCCATGTGTTTTCATCTTTGCTTAGAAAGAAACCAGTTGGTGTCGCTAACCAGTAGCAATCCTGATGAGAAGCCTCGTAAGAACGACCCCCTGAGCAATACTCATTTAATTTGCTTTCATAAACCGGGAAACTTCTATCCTTGGTGCCCCAGTAAAAATGGCAGAAGTAGAGAGTTCTTCCAAAAACATTGAGCCCGAACTCGATCCCAACTGTATTCTTGGAATAATTGCAGCTCGTGCGTTCCAAGATCATCGTTTCCGGACTGACAACGAAACCGGAGTACAGTAGGTGTATTTGGAACACCGCTGACGATATGAACGGTAGTCTACGGCGTTTCAAACAAAACGGGAGTATCCGAACCCAAAGTTGCAGGATTGAAGTGAATTGCCAATATAACTATTGGAAAGATGAATTGCCTCGTTATTTATTTATTTATTTATTTGTGGGTTTTCAATGATGGAGATACATATATATATACACACACATAAGAATAGATGAAGCAGCAAAATCTTTAGTTTTTTTGGTAAGTGAGTAAACATGATTAAATTCAAATATCTTCTACTTACCCAACTGTATATATTTCATAATTGGAATTGACCTGAGTGCAATTTTGTTCACCCTCCTTAAAAGAGGGTGAACGATACCCTATTTCTTATTCGATGAGTATGATATCACTTTATGGTGGAACTATATCATTTCGACTTGCATAACATTGTTTTTGAATTTGTCAATTAATGGTACTAATTGTTGGTAATTATTATTTCAGTATTTTTCCATTATTGTCTTTCCAATTTTGTTTTTGTGCTATAGAAGCAAACAAATTGACTAACAACCACTAAAGAATGGAAATATAATATGGATAATTCTTTTTGGAAAGACAAAAATTTATTAACCTTTGAAAACAAATTGACTAACGTCTATTGTGGGTTTGCTCATCTTCTGCTTGATGCTTTGTGCTTTAGATCCTTTTAATTTTTTTCGAAAGCCGGATAATATGAGTAATTCTACTTACACACTTCTTTAACACACCAAATGACGTATTGATCTCTGTAATTGGATCATTTGGATCTAATTTTGAATTAAAAAAAAAAAACCATACAATCAAATAGGGTGAGTTTTGCTACACATTTTGGCAATTGAAATCGTTCATATTGTCATGAACAATATCCATGCCAAAAATCAGATTGATCGGACAGGTAGCACTCTTAATATTTTATATTTTCCTTGAGATAAATGGATCGTTAAAATTTCCCTGTTACTCAATTGATTTGAATCAAACACTTATCTGTATTGAACCAACATAATTTTTTTAGTAAATGTTTAGACGTCTAAAGCTACAAAATGAACGACTCAAATTATCGAAATATGTTGTGGGAGCTCACATTATTGGGTGATGCGTTTGAAAGCTATGTTCGAAAAGTGTGTACGTAGCAAAGCTCGTATAATATTGCTTCCTAGGAGTAGTATATTCTCTCTAACCAGCGAAATAGTATAACTTTAATTTTTAATAGGGAAATAAAATATAGAAAATTAGTCTTAGGTCCATTATGTGAACTTTATAAGCCCAGAAGTCCAACTATTAATTTTATAAGGTTTCAAGTCCATTTTAGGGTTCCCTAGAGTAGAGTAGGATACCCTAAGGTTTAGACATTTTTATAATATTTTAGGGCGCACTTTTTTACTATAGAATAGAGTACCATAAGGTTAAGGCACTTTTATAGAGTTTTAGGGTGCACTTTTCTATTATAGGGTTTTAGTGGTTTAGGCACTTTCATAAAGTCTAGTGTTTTAAGTATTTTCATAGGATACCCTAGAATTTAGATTGTGTGGATTTATGACTTTACAAAATTATTAGATGACCTTATTGGCTTTTAGATTATCAATAATGGACATATCATTAAATCTTCCACTAAAATACACCCGCATAGTTTTTGGGGGCCATGCATCATAGTCATTGCAAGACGAATCATATTTTAACGATAACCACAAATCCAAAGTTTTTGATATTTCTTCCCTCTGAAGGGAGAGGGACAGCACCGTCTTGTCCCATCGAGTGGGACCTGCTCCGGTTTCATGGCCGTTCGGTTAAATAATTCAAAGTGACTTATTTTTTGTTTTTATTTAAATTTTTTTCGTATCACTTGGCTTATCATCATTTTTTGAGAGATTATTGCATTCTCATGACAAGAGAAATCTAAAAAGTTGAAAATTATGATCGAAATCCAATTTTTTTTAATAAAGACGAAAAAAATGGCTTATTGACTTATTTTCGTCATTATTAAAAAAAAATGGATTTCGATCAAAAATTTTTACTTTTTAGATTCCTCTTGTCATGAGGATATAATAATCCCCAAAAAAATGATGATAAGCCAAGTGATACGAAAAAAATTTAAATAAAGACAAAAAATAAGCCATTTTGACTTATTTAGCCGACTGGCGAGATTACTGATAGACTTGGATTGGAACATCACACAGCAGGCTCTCCAGGGCATGACCCTGCTGAGGCACAACAGGCTCTCCGGGTCAATATATATTTGACACAAGTACCCAAAACAAAAAGAGAGGAAAAAAAAAACCCACATAGAAATGAAGCCTCTCTTCATCTTCCTCCTCGTGCTTCTCTCCCTTGCTTCTTCCTACATTATTTTCGTATCCGTTAGAAACCCCGACTTCTTCGTCAGCACCAGATACGACGTTTCCGTGATCAATGGCTTCAAGAACAACTCGTCTCTTCCCTTGGTCATCTGGTGCTCGTCGTCGAGGGGCGACATGGGCGGCCGAGCTCTCCAAGAGGGCGACGATTTCAGTTGGAGCCTCGAGACCAACATATGGGGAACTCCTCTTTACGGTTGCACCATGAAATGGGACGAAACGAGGAAGCCATTCGTCGCGTTCGAGGTCGGTCGCGACAGCAGCAGATGTGCTCCGTCTCGGAAGTGCTTTTGGTTGGTGAGAGAAGATGGATTTTATTTTAGCAGCGATGGAGTTATTTGGAGCAAAGATTTTTCATGGTCATAGTTGATACAACTGTGCTATTCAGACAGAGAAAACCAACACAGTTCGTGCACAGATTTTTTGTGGGATTCACTACGGGTCCTACATAAACGATTCGAGCCGTTCATTAAATGTAAAACATTTTTTCAAGGCTACCCATTAAAAAATCAGCTAAATCTGATACCTATAAGTACTCGATCCAATCGTCTAACTTTTCATTCGGATTTTTGGATAATAAAAAGCTAGATGAATGGATTGAGCACCTGTAGGTATTAGATTGAGTTAATTTTTAGCGGGAGCCCTTGAAAAGATGTTTGCATTTGATGAACGGTTCGGATCATTTATGTAGAACCCATAGTAGATTCCACAAAAAATCAGTACACGATCTGTATTGATTTTGTCTGTGTCAACAAGCTTATTGTAGTTGATATGGCTTTTGTGCCGGTGTTTTCTCATTAATCTTAATATCTGGCAAGAGTTTAAATTCTTTCTGGATGAGGTGTAAACTCCATTGTTTTCACCGCTTGTTGTGGGTTCCACTATGCATTCATCGTAGTAATCCGAAGCATTCATCGTATAAGGCCCGCAAAATAGTATATCCATGCAAGAAATTAGTTTCATCGGACATCAATAGCTATATCAAAAAATAAACTTTGATTTATGAAATAAACGGTCATGAACGGTTTAGCTTACAAAACTAGTTACAGAATCCGGTCGTCTGTTTTAAAAATCAAAAATCAACTTTTGATATAGCTATTGATGTGGTTTAGCTGATTTTTTCCGTTGATATGTTGCTTGACGGGCCCTACAAAATGAACAGTTCAGATAACTGCAATGAACGCTTGGTAGGCCAGGTCCACAATGGGTGGTGGTGGAAGCCATGAAATTTCCGCCTAATCCGGACAGAACTTAAGCAATGCTTAAGTTATTATATATAGCAATATAAGAAATAATCATTTTGAATTGTAAGGGTCTTTTTTTGGATTTTTTATACTCCCTCCGTCACTTTTTAAGTGTCATGCTTCGTAACTCCAACTTATTAAAAAGACATCATCATTATACCTTTCACATCAATTTTTTCCTCCACTTTTCCTACTTACCCATCATCATTACTTTTTTACTCACTTACTTTTCAAAAATGAATCTACTTTTAGGGACAAAATAGACAATACACCAACTTTTACCCACTAACTTTATAAAATGGACACTTATTAAGGGACAGCCCAAAATGGAATACCGGACAATAAAAAAGGGACGGAGGGAGTAGTATTATATTGAAAGCATACTTGTTTAGGAAATATTTCCCAATCTTGCAAGATTAGCCATAGTATTAACTGTTTTAGTGTCTGTGCATGCGCAAATTTCTATATGAACGTAGATATATGCTATATGAATATAGATGGATTTCATGGTGTTTAAAATGTTCAAAAAATAACGAAAAATATTTCTTATCTCGTGGATATTCTAATTTTCGCCTGAACCGAAAATTCGGGGACACCGGCCACTATTTTTCTGAAATGAATATTCTCTCTGGACAAAATAAATCCTGTGACGGACTGATGCACTTTGAGGGTAGCACGTGCACCTCGGTGTGATATATCCACCGAGATCTCATGATTTGAATCATTAGAATTCATTGAACACTACATCTAACTTGAATTTTCCTATGTATGTGTAGAACTTAGAATTTTGCAAACAGTAAAGCTATTGGTATCCATGGGTACCATATTGAAAATGGACCGACGGCCGCACCGGGCCAACTCCGGCCACCGGACTGTCGATCCGAGCCGTCCAAAAATTCTATGAAAAAAAAAATAAGGGGGCCTAAGCAAGAATCAACGGCATCCGATGTGTGTAGGTGCTCGATCCAAATACCCCATTTTTCGTATATACATATATATATACGAAAAATTGAGTGTTTGGATCGAGCACCTACAAGCATCGGATGTTGTTGATTCTCACATCAACCCCCTCGATTTTTTTTTTTTAGAATTTTTGGACAGCTTGGATCGGCCATCCGGTAGCCGGAGTTGGCCCAGCGAGACCGTCGGTCTATTTTCAGTGTGGTACCCGTTGGTACCAATAGCACTACTCTTTTGCAAACTAGTGCATTGACGCTACTACATGGTGATCCCGGCCTTTCCTTTCTCTTTCACCTTGTGATCTTCGAAACATTGCTTTCGTGCTACTGGACTCATACTTTTGTGTTCTCTTTGTCCCCTTTCGTTAAGAATTGGATCATCTTGACCTTTGTCTTGAGGGTTTTTATGCAAATCAAGGACCTAAAAAACCACATCTGAAACTGAAACCGCGCGTTGCGACGCCCATTAACAAAATTCATACATATAATCAATAGATTGTTAATGGAAAAATAAAAATTTAGGGGTTGTTTGGACAAAAAAGTCACTGGCTTTCCCCGCAAAAAATTAGCCAAACGAAGCCAAATAAAGACGAAAATAAGCCAATCAGCCACTATTTTCGTCTTTATTTAAAAAAATTGGATTTCAATCAAAAAAATTTTCTTTTTAGATTCCTCTTGTCATGAGGATGCAATAATCCCCAAAAAAAATGATGATAAACCAAGTGATACGAAAAAAATTTAAATAAAAACAAAAAATAAGCCACTTTGACTTATTTAGCCAAACGCCCTCACTTCTCGATATTTCAAAAGCCAAAAGGCAACTCTATCATTGAGGAATGAAACATCCCACCATCCATGAGACAGAATCATATGCAGTAGTCCCTTTCCAAGCTACCTTGACATTAGATAAGAATGAAGGATACTAGTAGCATATATATCTTTGCAATGTTATACCTTTCTCAGCTTTTTGGCTAAGATCAAGTATAGAATCTGTTCTTATCAATTTAATATCTGATACGTAAGTGGGCCATCGGCTCACACGATATTAAATCAATTTTTTGAGGGGATTGCCCATCAAAGTAGCTTGCTACTGGCCGGGCTGGGGTTTCTGGCGCGTCGCCTTGGCATTGCACTATTGTTTTGGCCCGGCACACCCCACCTAAAAAAAAAAAGGGAAAAAAATTCTTTGCAATGCTCCATCTGTATGACAAAAATGGACAACTCATCTTTTAACACATGATTTTATCTCTTCACTTTGTGACCTCTCAAATAGTACTACAGTTCTTTTCGTTCTTGTTGCTTTCTCCTGGGTTATCATGATCTCCCTTGAGCCCAGTTTGGTAGCCATATAAGGAATTAAACAAGAAGGGCGAATAAGAGGAGGGTACGACAGGAGGAGGAATTAACTAAAACGGGAAGATGATCTTATACTTGGTTTATATTGGCGGTTTAGTACTGGGGTGGATAAAATTGAGTGGATCGTGAAAAAATGGGCTACTTTTATATACTATCAACGAAAGATAAGTGGCTAAGGATGGGGCCTTCAGAAAACTCTTAATCAATCAAATCCATTCCTCTTTATTGATCCTCTCATTGATCAAAATAAAAGGAGGGTATTGATGCCTAATCACATGACCAAAACCCTACTTCTCTTCTTTTTTCCCTTACAATCGCTGAAATGACCTGCAATCTTCCCACATCAGTGCCAGGATGACTTTGAGATCACAATCATCCGGATCCATTGGCCATATTTGGGTTCAAATTCATCTGCAAGTGATGGAAATCCATGACGGTGAGATCTCAAAGTGTTTATGTTACGTTGTTCGCCAAAATGTTCAACAACTTTATCTCTCCGCATATTATTGGTTTGGAATGTTTGGACTTCGTAAAATTTGAACATGCAACATCGATCGTGGAGGCTAAGCATTTATTTGCTTTCTCATACCCATTAACCAAACCCCTTGGAGTTGGTTGGCTTGGATATTTACTTACTTTTAAAAATCAAGCAATGTGTAAACTAGCTAGATAGCAAAAAAATAATTTGAAAACAAAGCAAATATTTCTATCTGACCTGTTAATAAAAGAGAGATGAATGGGTGGGGCGGATCAAAAAAAAAAAAAAAAAAAAAAAAGGGCGGGAAGACTTTTGATCCAAATTTTCCAATTAAGCCCCTGGATTGGAGGGGCTAAGGTTAGTGTCCAGGGGTATTTACATCAAACTGGACAGATAAACGTTTTTTTTTTTTTTTTGTAAGTACAATATTATAACACCAAAAAATACGCACGAAACTACAAGAAATCAACAGGTGCATCCCCTGACAACCAATACAACAAAAGGACAAAGACATGATCAAAAAACAACCTCACAAGGAACCTATGAACAATTATTCATAGAAAAAAAATCCTAAAATCTAGAAGCTAATCATCACAAAGCCTCCTGTTCTGCATGGAGATTTTGACAACTGACCAAGAGCTAACCTTGGCTCTCACAGAGTTAAAGACTTCACCCACAATCCCATCAACACCTTTGGATTTGCCTTGAAAGATCCTCAAGTTCCGTTCCCCCCAAAGAACATAAATGAAAGCTGTCAAAGACAGCTTATACAGAGAATCACGCAAGCTTTTCTCTTGTCTATATTGGACTGCCCACTCCAATTCCTGGACCAAAGCCAGAACCAACCTAGTAATCCCATTTCTAGCCAAAATTTGCCTCCAAATTATCTTAAAAAGTTGGCATTCAAAGAAAAGATGGCTATGGGATTCTATATCAGTTAAGCAGAGAAAACAAAGAGGGGGCACCACCATACCCCAACTCACTAACCTGTCCTTTATTGATAGCTTTCCCAAAATAGCCAGCCAAGCAATGAAACTCCATCTAGGCACACCTTGGCTGAACCACACAAGAGTATGCCAAGGTTGGAAAGAATTCATATGCCAATAGGCTTCCCAAGCTGATTTGGCAAAAAAATTACCATCAGAGGTTAAAGTCCATATGACCTTGTCCGGAATAGCTGGATTAGGGAGAAAGTCAGCTGGATTAGGTTAAGTTTACCATGCTGAACCTGTTGCGCTGCCTAGGCCATTTTCAGAGACCATTCTCAATAATAGAAGAAACTGTAGCCATGAGAGCCCATCCTCGATGAACCACCACAGAATCACCAAACCTTTGGAATAGAGCACCAACTGGATGCTAGTTATCAGTCCATAAGAAGGTGTCCCTGCCATTACCAATAACATATTTCATCCACTCCTTACAGAAGGCAGATAAATGTTGTTCGGCTCATCTCCAATTAACATCAAAACGATCTAGGTTTTCCTTTGTCTCTTCTTCCCTCTTCGCTTCTATTCTTCTGGGTTTCTTACCGAGGATGCTACGCCTGTGAACCTAGGTCTCTCTGCCATGCTTCTGCTGCCATTAATCCAAGTAATCAATCTCAACCTCATCTTCTCTCTGGAAGAATTGGGTCATTGTGAATCGTCAAGTTTTACTCCGATTTCGATCTACCAATTCATTTTTGTTGGTCACATACATATTAGGAATTACTTTGTCCGCTCGGTTTTGGATAGAGTCAGTTGTGTAATCAGGGTGAAATTTGTATTGTGCCAGTCGTTGCATGTTATGTTACCTTCTCGCTAGCATAAAGTCGTTCCAGGTTTGGTAACTGAGATCAAGGATTCTTGCACGGCAGAAGGTTAAATGCAATGGTGGATTAGTTTTCCATTTTGTCTTTCTCTCGAATGCTATGATGGGAAAATATTTAAGTTGGTAGGCCAAAACTGCTCTCAAAAGAGAGTAATTTTCAGTTTTCTATATGCAATTTGCTTCTTAGCTGTGTATGATTGGTCCACTTTTAAGTTTTTCCCCTGAGTTATGCAAGCTCATTTTCCCCCTCTGTTGAGTTCGCAATTTGTGAATCTAGAAAATGAAATTACATGTACTTGAAGTCTCAATAATGCTTGTGCACATCATATATGTTTACGTGTGCTTGTTTATCAATTACAGTATATTATGATGATACTTTTAGTATTGGTAGAACTATTTGGTGCAAGTACATTCGTTGCCCATTAACTTGGGATGTCTTTTGTAGTGCTATGGTTGTTCGATGTCCTATTGTCCGGTGGACTTTTGAAAGCCATCCAAGTGAGACACGTGATGTTGGTGGCTATTGTTATGTGCTTACCACTCAAACTGAAAAAGAAATTGCTGGCATATTGTACCCATGATGTTAAGATTGAATCACACACGCACACGATATTCGAGTAAACAGTAAACAATCGACACAGAGATATACGTGGTTCCCCAAAACCGGGTACGTCCACGGGAGCGGAGAGAGATATTATTGATGATCACAGTACTTAGGGTTTTACAATAGAGAGTATTTATATCGGCTACTTCTATTCCAACCCTAATTATTCCGTTCCGCTCCGCTCCGTTCGGTCGCTTCGCTTCCCTCACTCCGCTCCGCTCCGCTCCGCTCGGCCTGGCCTTTTACGAGAACTCCTTAGTACCTCTCATACACCACATATGAGCCACAAGTTCCAACACATGAGAAGATGGTAAAAACAATATTCGGTGAATCAATTTTGGTCTTACCAGGAAGTCAGCTATATATCTGTGATATGCTGCTATGAGTTAATTGTGCGTAAAAAAAAAAAAAAGAGAGGCTAATTTTCTTTGGGTGTTATGAATCTTATTTGTTGTAAGTAGTCTTGGCACGATAAACCTCCATAGGAAGTCAAATCTGCAAAAAAAGAAGGCTGAGTGTGAAAAGCTTACGAATGCTTATAACAAGAAACAAGTAAATACAGTTGTGTCAATATGATACCATTGACTGTATTCAATGCATGTAGTTTTCCATTAGCTCTCTTGTTTCTCCGGTTGTTTTCTTAATTTTCGATACCTTTCTTTAAACTACATATGTTCTCGCAAACAATTTCCCTACCTGAGCACTGAAGGATAGAAAAAAAAAAAAAAAAAAAAAAAAAAAAAAAAAAAAATGGCATTGTACCTCGACGTATTTTTATTTTTTTTTTATAGGCAAAAGTAACATTTTATTAAAGGTACAGGGGAGGGGAATCTACCAAAAAGTTAGACAAATACAACCAAATGGAACAAAGCCAAACCTCAAAGGGACAAAGCCTTGAACACCTGAGGGCTAAGAAGCCCAGATAAAATAAATACAAGCACAAAACCTCAAAAGGCCAAAAGCCCAAATCAAAACAATTAAGTCCAAACCAAAGAAAACCCTAAACCTAACTCACTAATCTGAGAACATCCATACACCGCCACCCTCCGCCGCCCACCGCTTCAGACAGCAACTACCAACGAATAGATCCCTGCCACCACGCTCCGCCACACCACCACCGGTAAACCCCATGGAAACAGACAGATCCGACACCCACACATACTGCCGCGGAAGCAACACAGCCGTTAAGCAAAAACCAACCCTCCCAACAGTGATATGGCGGATGACCACGCTATCCATCACCACTGCCGCAAGCCCACCCAAGCCGTTAGGCACACCCCGGAGAACCCAATAGAAAACCGAAGGGGAAAGTAAGACAAACAACTTGATGAACAAGAAATGGGGGGAACAAAGGGTAACCAGTAATCGATGCACACAACGAGCAACTAGGGGGTCGAAAAAAGAAAGTGAGAAAGAGAGAGAACTGAAGAAACTAGAGATCCATACCAGTGCTTGTACCTCAACGTATTACAAACAATTATAGTAAAATGGATACTACACAGAAGCATATAAGTTCCACCAAAACATGAGGAAAAATATATATAGCATTATTCTCTCTGTGTGTGTGCGCACGTGTGAATATAAGAAGTGAATGAGTTGAGTTGGTCACACAAAGAACTTAGTTCCCCTCCTAATATTTGTACAAATGAAGTTGAGGAGCTTAGTTACCCTCACAAGTACTGTTCTTTGATAGATTTCTACATTCTTGGACGTTCAAGAGATGAGGAATCACTATGTTTCCCTCGTACAATTGCTTATGATTGCCAATTTCTCATCTGATTTGTAGGTATTTAGCACTTCTATCTGTCTTGTTTGCAAAGAATTTCTGTTATAATAGGAAAACAAAAATATTTATACTTACTTCCTAAAGTGAGAAAACATTTTTTTTACTTAAAATTTGCTGAATTTTTTGAAATGCAATTAACATGATATAGACGAACTTCATGAAAATTATCACAACCTGCAGATTATAACATTATGGACAAACTTTAGATTTTTTTTTTTTTTATAAACTAACTATGTCATATGAATTTTGTGTTTATATTGAATTTCAATTTCAATGGTGGCTTCCCAATTGGATTTTAATCCTTTTCATACAAGGCTAAGTCAAAATAATATAATTATTTTTTCACATAACGTGTCAAACACTTGGAAGACATCCGAAATAACTAAATTTTACTACTACAATAAACCATAAAGATCAGAGCTCGCCCACGTGAAAATCAGGCACTAATAGAACAACCCGCCTGTCGTCGAAGAAACAAGTGGGCACTGGTGGAACCCAATCGTGGGATTTGCCCTCTCTCTCTCTCTCTCTCTCTCTCTCTCTCTCTCTCTCTCTCTCTCTCTCTCTCTCTGGACGTCAAGATGAAGATGAAAGATAAAGATTTTTAAGCGTGAGTGTAATTATGACTTATCTTCTTACTTTTTGTAAAAAAAAAAAAGAAAAAAAGAACTTTTAAAGTCTTTAAACGACATCGTTTTCCTCACATAACTTTTCAAAGTCCGCCTAAATGTGTACCAGCCCGCCTACGTCAAAATTCAAACCGCGCTCCTAAATAGATAGACTTTTTTATCTCGCTGCAAGAGTGAGATCATTTATTTCACTTTTTTCCACGCTAAAGTTTTTTATCACGCTACAAGGGTGGGGTCTTTTCTCTTTTATCTCGCCACAAGAGTGAGATCTTTTATCTTATTCTTTTCCGCCCTAAAATATTTTATCACGCCACAAGGGTAAGGTCTTTTCTCTTTTTTATCACACCACAAGACTAAGATCTTTTCTCTTTTCTCTCATCACAAGAGCGAAATCTTTTATCTCATTTTTATTGCCCTAAATTCTTTAATCACACCACAAGAGTGAGGTCTTTTCTCCTTTATCTTACCACAAAAGCGAGATCTTTTATCTCATTTTTTCCGTCCTAAAATCTTTTATCACGCCACAAGGGTGAGGTTATTTTTCTTTTATCTCGCCGTAAGAACGAGGTCTTTTATTTCGCGCCAAAACCCACTTTTTATCTTAGTTTTGGACTTAAATTGCGATAAAAAATTTTAAGCACCACTTTTTACCACGCTTTCACTGAAAACTGTGGTGTGACACATATCTATTATTGTAGTAGTGATAGTATAGAACATCTGCTCGATTTAGTAACCACAATGACCCCTTTGCATCTAATTGTTAGCCACAAGTGGCACGTGACTCTTATTCCTTCTTTTGGATAGTTCATTTGAATGTTTGAACCTACATGTTACAATATTTGATAACCCTTGATAATATCAAGCTTTAACTTTTTGAATTTTGATAGAGTGAATTATTGGAAATTAAAGAAATTAAGTTTTGACTTCATCTTTTCTTTTGAATAATCTGGCTTATACCATTTGAAGTTTTCCACTCACTTGTGATTATCTGTACATTCCTGAAGCGATGCCTCCATTTTAAACTCTTTTGCTACCTGCATATTTAAGTTTTTGGCAGTAATAAATACGATTTTGAGGCGTGCAATGGCATTGAGGAAGTCGCTATGCTCATAAAAGACAAACAAATACAAGAGAATTGGAGGTAATTTTCTACCAATGCTTTGATTTGTCTGTGTCTTTTTGACTGTTTAACTTGTATAAATCACATGATTCCTGCCTTCTTTATGGTCAAGGATGAGGAAGCGATTAAGCAGAAGCTTTGTAAACATTTAAACAATCTGGCGTGCATTTAGGAAATGTGGAAGCTGAAGTCACATTCTTTGAATTTTTTTGTGATGCATGTGAAGATAGTGACCAGCTGTAACTTTGTGTAAATAACTTCTTAACTATTCTATGCTACAAATTATTTAGCTATTCTCATTCAAAAAACAAACAACGAGCAAGAAATCTTCGTGCGAGCACGACAGCATACACCTAGTACTAGATAATTTTGTTGGACAAGTAAATTAGTATTGTAACAAATATTAATTGGGCCAAATTGTTGGAGGTTTTCAATATAGAGGGTGTTTTTGTGGACTACAACACGTTAGCAAATCTGAGCTAAGAGAGATCTTAAACTGGAATTGGATAACTCCTGCTATCCATTTGGAGGAAGCTAGGGTTGTGGTGCTGTGCACGGTGCTTAATTTGCAATCTCAGCCATTCAGAAGTGTTTTGGTTGTCCGGATTTTAAAACAAACTCTTCCAGGGAGGAAAAACTTGAAAGAGTTTGTTTTAAAATCCGGACCATCGATTGCCAAGATGAACGGCCCGGATGGTACACAGCACCGTGCAGAGAATGCTCCCCGGCCAGTTGCCATTTGGATGCTAACTAGAAATAAAACAAGGGTCTGGGCCTAAAGCCCATATAATGGGAGATACGACCACATGGACTGCGAAGGGAACTGTCTACTCGCTTATTTGGGCCCTTCCAGATATACATAAACTAATTGGGCCAGGCCCTAGTGCCCATACTAGTAGCCAATGTGGTAAAAGGTTGTGCAATTCACTAACTGCTAAAATGACTTGATTATTGAGGTCGAGAGTTCAAGCTTCCTAGTAAATTTTGGGGAAAAAAATAGGGAAAATGACGGCCAGGACATATTTTGATAATTAATACCCGTTAAGGAAAAAATAAGAATATTTGTTAATACTGAAAATGTCATTGGGGGATATTAATTATCAAAACACGTTCTTAGCCGTTATTTTCCCAAAAAAATATCTTCTTTTGTACGAGGGCAATCATCAAGGTAACAAGTCTAGTACTAACCTTCCGGCGTCCAATTGTTTCCAGTTGATATTTTTGAAGCCGGGTTAAACGCTACCCCCTCCGTCCCTAATAAGTGTTCGACGCGCAAACCTAGGCCTTCAAAAAGATGCATTTGTTTCGTTAAAAAAATCAAATTTTTTTCACAAATCAATTAATAATAATGAGTTCTATTAGATTATGAAAAAAAAAATTAAATTTTTTAATGAAAAACATGCATATTTTGTAAGTTCTAGTTTTGCGCGCCGAACACTTATTTAGGTACGGAGGGAGTAGTCCCTAATCCAGTAATCCAGCCTTCCATTTTTTATGGGCTTTATATATGGAGCCCTCATTTCTAGCTTCCACTCAAGGGGATTACTGATCTAGATGATTCATTTCTAAAACAGGTGGAGATATAGAGATATATAAGAAAAACACCTCCCGCATCTGGTGCTTCCATTTTTTATGGGCTTTATGGAGCCCTCATTTCTAGCTTGCACTCCTGGGGATTATTGATCTAGATGATTCATTTCTAAAACAGGTAGAGATATAGAGATATATAAGAAAAACACCACCCGCATCTGGTGGGACCTTAGCTTCGGTTCCGACATAGGTGTGGTGGGGTCTTCTACAGATAATAGTGTGGTGTGACGGGACAATACTTTCTTTCTGGCAGAAGAGGTATTTTGCCTTATTGGGCTTCACCCACGGGCTCCCTTCAGTGTTTTGAACTTTTGGGAAAGTTCAACCTTTCGTGAGTGCTTGAATAGCCCATTCTTATCAAGTTCTAGTGCACTCATGGAATAATGACATTTTTACCAAAAATATATAGCCGGATAATGACGAGATAGATACCAGAGCAGGCCTATCAAAAAAAAAAAAAAAAAAAAAAGATAGATACCAGAGCAGACATAAACTGAGATTTGTAATAATCCCAAACGAGACAGTTCCTGTCGGACGGACCGTCCATTTCTACAATGAATGATTAAGATTTGTTACAAACTCTTCCATGAAAGAGTTACTCTTACCTGAAAAAAATTTTGAACAAATTTAAAACTACGGGCTGCGGCACATACCAACATTGGGTATTCAAGTGAACACCCCTAGCCTCCCAAACTTTGCTTATACTTGTGTCTGACAGATACCCTCGTAATTAATTGTCCAATGAGGCCACAGTCAAGGCTGGGGCCATGCACGATATTCCGGGGCGGAGCACAGTTGCACCGGTACTCTGGCGGCTCTATCTTCTTTAATTTTTCTTTTTCTTTTTCTTTGTTGGACTCTCTCTCATTTACTCCCTCAGTTTTGAAATTTTTGTTGTTGTTGTTGTTGTTGTTGGTAGTATTCAGTTTCTAATTGCACGTTGTTGATTATTCATGGATATCCGGCCATAAATTATGTAGTTCTCAATTGGATCTTCCATTTGATGTATAAGAATAAGAATTTTCATAAAATCATGCACTGAATTGCTTTAATTGTTATACAATCGTTGACAACTTTTACGACAAACATATAAAACTTGGACGAAAGAAGTAGCTTTTTTTTAGACGATCGAAAAAAAAGCAGTAACTATTTTGAAAATCTTATAGAAAAATTCTGGAGCCGCCATTGTTTGAACCTTTGATTATACCAATGGACAGTTTTGATATGGACATGCAGTCTTGATCTGGACTGTCTCGTCCAGTCCGAACCATTGGACCAGAGAGGACGCAGACCCTTTCTTGTAATTAACTAAGAAGTGATCAATCTAGGGTTTGATATTTGAGATGGGCAGCTGAGCTCTTGGTCCACTTGTCTATTTATCATTATTACAAATAGAGTGATAGATGATGAGCGATAAACTTGTTTTGCGGCGGACTTATTTTCTTATTTGTTATCCTTATTTAATGCAAAGCTAATAAAAATACAAACTTGTTTTGAAACCGGTATATTTTGTTCTAGAGCAATATCACTTTATTGAAAAGTTATTTACTCCTTCCGTCATAAAACAGATGACCATTTAAGGGATGAGGAAAAAAAAAACCTATTTATAAAAGGTTTCGTAAATAAATTTTACGAAGGTAAATCCGGACGATCCAGATTCACCCCATCTGTAAGTCTCTTTTTTAAGGAATTCTAAAGTTCCAAAAGACAATCATTACCCTTTGGAGTGTAACGTTTCAAGAATACCCTTTAATCATTACTCATTTTAATTAAATTATTATTGTCTTTTGAGTTTGGGTTATTGTTGTATCAATGGATATATTCATGTTGTTATTGCCTTATTAACTGCAAGGTGGCTCCCTCACTTTTTAATTACTTTAGAATTGGAAAAAGGGTGTGACAGTTCATAATCTAAGCAAGACTAGATCATCATTCAATAATGCCAGAGTGGCACGCTGTAACATTGTAGTAAATGACCCGACGAGAGACTTTTATGTATTCCCGGTATAAAAGGAAGGTTGGTATCACTTCCGGAGAGTTTTTAATTTTTCCGTTCATTTTCCGATCACATTTGGATGATCGGCTCCGTTCATTTTGTAGAGTTCAGCGAAAACCTAGATCATACCAAAAATCGTGCCCATCGGGCTTTATTAGATATATGATCGGCACATGCGAAAATTGAAGAAAACCGGATCAAAAAACACACTGAATCAAAACCCAGTTTTGATTATTTTGCAATTTCCACGTGTGCCGATCACGTATCTACTAAAGTCCGAGGAACATGATTTTTACTATGATTAAGGTTTTCACCGAACTCTACAAAATGAACAAAGCCGATCATCCAAATGTGGTCGAAAAATTAGAAACTCTCCGGAGGGGATACTAACCCCATTGTATACCAGGGATAAATAAAAGTTTCTCTGATCGTTCTCACTCACCCATCTCCAGCTATCCTGCAATAGAGAAACGTGTTTACCCAAAAAAAACAAAGAGAAACGTTTTTTTTTTTTCAAAACAACACCCCCAATCTCGTAAATAAGGCGTGACATACTCTTCTTCTTCATCTGATTACTTCCTCCATTCCAAAATCAATCTCTGGTCCACAAAACGAGCTAAAACTTAAAAACAATGCAAATTTTTCGAGAAGAATTTAAACTTTTTTTTCAACAATTTACTAAATATCCATGAGTTTTTTTAATTTTCAAAAAAAAAGTTTGAATTTTGTCTTGTACAAAATTTATTTTTAATTTCTCGTTTTGGAGACGGGATATTTATTTTGTAGTACAATTTTTGCATCCCCGCAATTGATATTTCAGAAAATTCCACTGTGCCCACATTGCCACGTACTGAGCCGATGTTCAGGCCTGTTAAAAGCACCAGGCTCGCCTGAAAGAAATCAAGAACAAAAATTTGACAAGCATGGTTTTGTCGAGTGGGTATAAGAAGCAAATAAGTCTTTGTCGTCATCCTTTAGGTGGTATATATATCTTTGAATCACATGAGGGCTAATATCATTTCAAATCTTAGGGCCACTTGAGAATTTAGTTAACCGGCCGTTGACTCCAGGACTTCGGAACTAGTCGAAATGCGTGCAAACTGGCTCGGACATCCGATAAGAAAATATAATGAAAACCCCACGGCAGATGAACAAAGGAGACTCAAATCTCAATTCCTCAATCTAATAATCATTGTGTAATACATAAGATTCCACAAAACTATGTGCAAAAAGACGACTATAACACTAGCTCTGAAGAAATCGAATGAAAAAGAAGAAAAACCCATCAGTGACAAAGCATAGGGGAGGCTCAAAATGGGTGCACTTATGGGGTATACTACACGATTCGAGTCATCCGTCTCAATAATCAATAGTTTAGTTTCATCTAGGTAATCTTGATCATTGATTGTCCAGATGGACGACTCGGGCTCGGACCTTTTTTTAGCAGGGATTGTCATCTGGAGGATCAACTATCTGAGGCTGGAGCTGAGCCCTGCAGACAGGACAAACAGAGTTCTTCGCAAGCCACGTATCAGCGCACAGCAAGTGAAACCCGTGATTGCAACCGGGCACCACCCTGGCCGGTTGCTCCCCCTCTATCTCGTCCAAGCACACGGCGCACTCCGTCCCCATCACCAGCTCCTTACCCGTCACCTTCGGCATCTTCTCCAGCTCCGCCGCGGACAGACCCATCTCCGCCGGCTGTTTTACCGGCAACCGTACGTCGCCCCGGTTGTTATTCGTCGCGCACCACAACAGGCATAAATAAACCAGGAACACCGCGCTCATCCCGGCGCAGGGTAGAAACAGAGCAAGAACCACCGAAAGGATCATTTTTTTTCCTTGTTCTTTTCTTGATTTTCTTGGGAGTTTAAGGAAATGGGTAATGATGCTAAGGGGGTTGATGGAGAGGTGGGATTAAAAGGCGGGGAATAGGGCTGAACATAATGTTTGGCAAGTTATATATATGGGCCTGTTAGGGCGTGTTTGGTTGGTTGGATGGATGGAGTTGGGATTAATTTGATGTGGGAATGGGGTGGAAGTACTTGAAATTGGGTTGGATGTTGAAGTGGTGGATTTCAAGGGCTGTGGAGATGTAACGTGTATTTATATCAGGAAGGTAACGGCTAGCTACATAGGGAAGACAAACCGAGGACGGAAAGAAAGTATGATTGGCAACATCGGGTCCTGTGATGTGATGAGGTAGGTCCCGTTCTGCTGAAATTCTTATTTTTTAAATACTTTTTTTTTCTTTGTTTTACGAGATATGCATGATATTCTCTTATAACACATTATCTTTAGTTAAAAAAATAAGTATTTATTTTCCTTATCGGGACGGGGCTAATGCACTTGGCACAGATATCTCGGAATGCTCAACTAAAATATTTTGTTATTCAGATCACACAGTTGTTTTCAATTTGTAGAGTACGCTGTGTAGATCATTCAGAAAAAAAAGTTAAATTAATCGGATATCATAAGTACCTTGGCCTGATGACATCAATTGGACAAAAATAGACTATCAGAATAATTTCAAATATGGATTGAGAGACAAATCTATATTAATCTTGTACGTATTAAGGTCTGATTAACTTGATTTTTTTGGTACGCATGATGTTCGACGTACTTTATAGAGTGAACGATTCATATCGCAATTATAAAATGTTCCTAGATACTATATTTCAGTAACTAAAACTAATACTTACTTGCGTTAGCGGAACAGAGCCCGAGTACACCGAGTGAGTTTGTCCTACATTCTGAAGTGCATTGACGCTGCACGGGAACCTTTTGGAGGTGACGCGTTTCGTGGGTGGAAAGAAAGAAGGTTAGAACGGTACTGACATATGCGTTTCGTACCACTTTTTTCCCACTTTTTCCTTTCCGCTGGAGTTAGTTGAGTACAACTTTTTTTTTTGCCCTTTTTCTCCCTGTGGGTTCTTCCTTTCGTTGGTTAGGGTTTATTGATGAGAAACTTTTTGGGGATGGGAATAAAACTCTGTTAAAAGATCTTTTTTTATAGTCGGATGTTTGGATCAGTTTGTGTATATGTCAACTAGATGGCTTTAAAGTTAGCGGCAGGGCAAACATCCAGTGACACCAAAATTTTGAAATATTTGGCATTTATAAGAGTCGAACTTGCAACCTCTTGGGAGGACAAACGCTTTAGTTGTTTTTGCGTATCTACTTGGCCAAACCCGTTGGGGGTTAACTTTGTTGAAGATTATTTTGAAGGCGGGTAATTGGTTGTATCCAATTTTACTGTAGTTGACCCTCACTTTATTTTGCTAATCACAAAATAAGATTTCATTCACCAACCTGTTGAGTTATACGCATCTTTACTGGCATATTTTGTGTTTGAATCTAGACACAAAAATAAGGAGATGAAGAAATGACTGAAATAGAGTTTGGGGGAATATGGAGATGCTTACCCTGAGCAAGTCTGGGGTCGAGATACTTTTCCACAAAGTACTTATGTTTCGATCTATTGTCGAATCATGGTGTTTTCTTATGTGAGAAATTGATGCAGGGAGGCGTGTCGAAAAAGACAAACGCGCAACAAGGACAATCACGAACAAGTTTAAACTAGCGATACTCTCTCTACGAACAAACGATATTGAGAAACTTCTCAATTTTTCATTAATTCAATCATCAAAACAACTCTCTTGCCCTAATAGCTACAATCTTACTATATAGTAGTAGCCACCCTAGAATTAAAAAAGAATAAAAATACTAGGAAGCAACCCTAATTCTTGTAAAACAAGAAAACATAAAATAGGAAACGGACTCAACCTAAATTAAGAAACTAAATAATTCTGTGTTAACAATCCTAAATTATGAGATTCCTAACAAAATACTAAAACTAAAATCGTAAAATAAAATACTGTTTTCTAAAATCTAATCTGCATCAGAAATGATTTTTGCGTTTCATATTTTTCTATAAATGTACTCTAAATTGCATTTTTACTGTATTTTGATATAGAAAAAAATTGAAGTGTATTTTTAAGAAAAATGGAGTGCAAATATCATTTCCTTTGAATGTGTTTAGCAATACAATAGTGCATCATGCCGATGGCGACATAATGGATCAATCGGTGAGAAAATAGCAATAATCTATTTCAAACAATTAATTTCGTTTTGTTATACCCATCAAATTGAAATATTGCAATAGTGCAAAAGCCTCAAAATGGCATTTGATTTTTGATTGAATGATGGTGTCTTGTAATTAAGTTTTGTATTATGTTATTCTATATAATAAAACAACGATCGAAACCATTCATATTTAGATATCGCAAATAAGTATGTCCCTAAATATAACTTTGATCGGATGCCGATAGCTATGTTAACAATTCAAATTTGTGGAGGACATTATATATGAACGGAAGAAGTTTGGATGGTTCAATTTGTGGAGGACAATATGAACGTAAGCTTTTGACATAGCTAATTTTCTTTTACAAAGGCATACTTCTTTGCCATATCTAAAAACATGATCGCATTCCACTCATTGTTTTGGACTCAGGGTGGGCTCACAATGTTTGAAAACTGGACTGCACTGGAGGATTAAAGCAGGACTAGAACTTGATCCTCATTCATCCGGCTAGGAATATAAAAGAAAAGGAACAAGATCATTTTCCACGCCCGGAAAAAATCCTATTCCTAAATAAAACGTGGCCGCGTCGGTATTTTTTTTGAATTGGGAGATTGCTGCCAAGCGGGGGTGTGAGAGATTAGGAGGCTTGCAACTGGCCCACATATTATCAGTGTCACCACAAATTAACTAGTAGAATTGGAAATTTCGTGGATTGGGGCCAAACAGAGGTTATACCAGATAAAGAACCCTAAGGTTATAAAAAGGCAAGAAAACGAGAAGCTATAAATGGTTGGCATCTGAATTAAATTCATACACATCTTCAAGTATACGGAAAATAGCACTAAAATTGACATCCCAACTAGGCTTAGAGTGGAGACTATGAGAAGAGGATGCCCTTTTGCTAACTTCTTGTATGCACAAATCGGGTAATAGGAATATTTCATCACATGAATGCAATCCACGTCCCCGGCCACTAGCCCTTCATAATTCATATTTATTTTTCGGTTTTCGTTTTTTTTTTCTTTTCAACGGTCTTGGATGCCCGGGCCAGCTCTGGTCAAAGGCAGGTCATTTATGTTGGGACTGGGAGATTCATATTAAATTTCTCTTTGGCTCCTGGCCCAAAGAGGTTGCCAAGTTTCGAACTCAGGATGTCTGAATTTACAACTCTTCCCTCATGCGACTAGCCTTTCACATTCAAAGAAACAAAATGTATTTTTACAAAACTATACCAAACAAAATGTATTTTCATCCGTGTGATTTTCCTTTCTCATAAAACTTCTGTACAAATAGTACTTGATCCAAACACGGCATAGAATTTGTTCGTAAATTCTAGTAAAAGTTATTACACATCCAAACTCACGAAAGATGCTTGGTGGAGAAGGCTATGCTTATCCTGAGCAAGAACACAGGCTTCAAGCCCCAGTGCAATGCCTAGTGGTCAAAATTTGGGACTTACAGGTTTGTTATCTCAAAACGTTTCAGGTGCCATTAATTCTTTAGGGTTAGTCCATATGGAGCGAAGATCCGACTCCAATTGAACTCCCTGAAAGTAGGCGGTGGAATTGAACCTCAGAACTAGCCGAGATGTGCGTAAATTGGTCTGGACACCTCGATGAGTAAAACAGTACACGGGCTTCCTCTTTTGATTGTATATTATGGGAGTACCATTTTAAGTGGGATTATGAAATTAATCATGCATGGGGGGGCCCCAAAAGAAGCCAATCCAGATAAAGAAAGCAAGGTTAGGCTACGGAAGCATTATTGTTGTAGCAGGAAAGAGAAAGTTATAAATAGGTGCGGATCTTCATCATTTCCTGCAACTTTTTCATCTAGAGAAAAGCACTTACGTTTATTTAGTATTAAACTGGTAGAAGAGAAGATGAAGATGAAGATGAAGATGCTCTCATGCTGAGGCATGCCCAAGTACCTCTCACAAGTCGCAACTGTCACAGTGCTTAAGCCCACTGACTATTTATTTTGATAACTTGTCAGCTTACGTGTATTCCGACTAAGATGATAGAGTGCATGTACTCGAAAAAAATCAAGGACTTGATTCATACAAAACTCTATACCAAAAATATTTACGGGATAAATGTTTTCGCTATGCCTAAATTCATCTCTCCTATGCCGCGCCCTTCTCCTACAGTACTCAAGTGGCCACATTTTTTTGGACCATTTCCCGATTTGTGCGTGTCACCCTTGTACAGGGATCATGCTAATCTTT
The DNA here is from genome assembly GCA_025413875.1 of Rhododendron molle. Lineage (NCBI taxonomy): Eukaryota > Viridiplantae > Streptophyta > Magnoliopsida > Ericales > Ericaceae > Rhododendron > Rhododendron molle. Next base: position 4,659,085 of record CM046393.1, read on the forward strand.
TTCGCATCGTTCCAATTTTATCGGATGACCGCGGAAGGGACCGCAAAAGTGGCCAAATATTGTGAGGAAAATATGACACGAATAGTACCATATAGTACTATTATAACTGTAGATTCCATCAGGGAGCATTGTTGCAATTCATTGGATGGGAAGGTTGGAAAAGTTGTATATAATTTTACAAAAACAAAAGGAAAGACGAGCATTGTTTAACATAACCTTATCGGCACTGCCTTTGATGGGATTAATTAAAGGGTGAATCGAGCTATTGCTCTATGTGCTGGATTCGTTGTTGATTAGGTAGTGCTTATCTAATTAAAGTACTTGTTATAACACTATTCTAAGGGCCCTGTGATAATTCTTATCACAAGCTTAAAGCCAACAAAATCACATGCTTCTTCCACAACATTGCCTTCCAATAAAGGTTGAATTACCCCGAGCGTAGGGTTAAGTCGATGTCAGCATAGTTACCGGAAGTCAAGAATCGTTCCCACGGAGAGAATCTCTACAGCTTGCTCGGATTTTTAGAAGTACGGGTTTGCAGCATTTAAGACGGCCAACTTTTGGATTTGCTTTGAATGATAGCTAATCACCGGAGATTAACATCAGCAAGTTTTGTACATAATCGCAAACTCAACTTATTTTTCATACCAAACTCCTAGCTAGGAGTTGAGAGAAGCAAGATTAATATAAGTCACGAGACAGTAATCGCCCCACGGCCAAGCCTTAACGACTACTCACACATGATAAGAAGATAAGAAAGCATGCTAGGAAGGGTAAACATATATAACCGATAGAATCGAAAACAAACTTGATTTATATAAGGATCCAAGGTTTACGAACAACTTTAATAAACGGGAATTGATCAAACGAAAGTAACTTACTTGAGTTCTAAGAGATTACACTTGAAAAGCTTGAAAAGAGCATTAATGGAGGAAAACTAAAAGCTATTAAAGGACTAGATCCAAAATGAGAGAGATGAAACCCCTATTTATACAAAATGGGTTTTTCTCACTTCAAATATCTAAAAGTACCCCAAAAGAAGCAACTATTCCACAGGTGGAAAGCCCAAAAAGTAAGAAATATCTGGCCGAAAGCTCCCTGTATCGATACGGATTATGGAGTGTATCGATACACTGACATTAAGTTGAGATGGCCATTCCCACGTAGCTTCCCCGTATCGATACGGGTTAAGACCGTATCGATACAACATTCACTGGAGCCCAAGGGAGACCGAACCGTATCGATATGGATTTCTTGCGTATTGATACGCAAAGCCTATTTCCAGACAAGCTGGCTAGCCTCCAACTCTTGGCACCCGATGGCTACCGCTACAACCAATGGCTCACGCCTTCATTCTTTGGTTACTTTGGCAAACATTCCTCCGGGCAAAGATACTTGAAATCACTCGCGTGATGGCTTGACAATCAAAATACGCTTTTTAAGGGTGTTTCGCCTAAAACACTAAACAAACTACCTTACGAGCAAACATCAAACAAAAGCGGTAATAAATAAGTAAAAACGCCACAAGCTAGGGTATTTTTAGCACCACGATCTTACAATCTTAGGTGCTAATCATCACACGTACAGGAAGAAAAAAATGGGAAAAAATCCCGAGAGGCACAGCGGTAGTGTGGTCCATGCCCATGACTTTTGTCCAAACCTATGTTAATGTCTAAGTTTAGCATGAATCCACTGATGCAAGCACCAATGCAAGCACCATTTGTTCAGTGAGGGCAGAGGGTTTGGCTCATCGCATGACAGTAGAAGTACGAAGCCTTGGCCCCCAGGCGGGCTATGAATTCCCGCTACTATTAGTTGGGTCCTCCGCAAGTGGACGGTTGGATTACTCTTCCAAATTAGTCGGTCCATCGGGCCGAATACCAAGTTATCAAAATACGGAGCACGAAACCTTGATGCTAGTCAATAAGGGAGAAGCAGAAATGGGGATTCCTAGAGAAAAAGGAGGATAACGGAAAAGAAAACAGATGGGAACGAAGAAATTGTGATAGCAATGTAGTCTTCTAGTGCAACCATGTTTTTCAATATCATTGGTGTGGTATCACCAGAAAACACAGCGGGCAGAATAACACTAGATTTAATCTTCCACTTTCGCCGCAGCCAAAGCATCGTTCAGAGCTGGGCAGAATAAGTCTATTTGTCTCGTTCAGAGCATGGCATTGAGAATTCAGAGACCCACGAATTTTGCAATCAACTGTTCTATGTAAGAGACCCGCTACTTTTGCATTATTGCGAAATATGACGACAACCTACATCACCAACTAATATGCATCAAGAGAAGGCCCAGCTCGTCACGTCTGCAGCAATGCAAATGTCTTCAATAAAAGACTGGGATCTCCCAAGGCCTGAAAAGGGCAAGACATAGCGGCCTGGATCACCTCAGATGACATTGATTCAATTACTTCCAGAAGGCGAAAAATAGAAGCCATATCACAAGCAATTCTAACGGCCTAAGCTTCGGCACCAAAAGCTGCTTATAATTTCATTCTAACTCATTAGATGGAACAATATTCCACTAACAATTATTGCAATGCTGCTTTGTGAGAGTGAGGATAGAATTAATATCCATCACAATTCACCTACCCAAAGGAGGGGGCCTCCATTTAGAAAGATGACTTCGGCTGTGTATCTCACTTACAGAGCTGGACATCTTTAAGGAGACTTCTGTCCACAATCCACTGTCCACATGGTTCACTTCGTAAGATAAATTGCAACTGGACCATAGAGGTCTAGTCCACCCACATGAAAAAAAAACATGTTCGATAGCTTCAAGCTCATGCCTGCAAATTAATCAAAGTGGTTCTCTTACAAACAAGATGTGGAAAACTACTTGAAGAACTGCTAACTGGAAAGTGAACTTTACCCAATTGTTAAATCCAAAGTTAGTCATTATGATGAGCAATTATACCTTTCCTTCTAGATGAGATACACTAGAAATTTCTTGGCATTAGCATTTATACCCCAAACAAAAAGAATAATAACTTACATCTTTAGAGGAGATTAAGTTTACAAGTCTTTGAGGCCCTTGGAAATCGGGCTATCCGCCAGGTATCTGAATGCTCAGAACGGATTGTCAATTTCTTCAAAATTTCAGCACTTTTCAGCAAATATTCTATCACTTCAAACTCAAGGCTTCCTCTACCTAAATCCAGAAACTCAACTTCCTTGAGAAGTGAGGCACTCTCAGAGGTGGACTCCAGGATTTGATTTCTTTGTTAGAAGAGTACCTACTTCCCTGATGACAAAAATACGAAATGATTTCTTTGTTAGAGGTTACCAAATGCAAACCAGTGCCAGTGCAATCCTGTTATTGACTTCCAACATACCTCATGAACAAGAACTTCAAGATTAGGCGAGTACTCAAGAAAGTCATTTAGCAAATTCAAGTTGAAGCCATTATTGTTAATGCCCTCCGTCAGCCTTAGATGTGTCAAATTATGAAGAGTAGGAGAAGTTGGCAGAACATAATCCTCAACATCGGCATAAAGCTGCACCAGAGACAAATGACAGATTTTATACCACATGGATAAGGCCTTGCTCCATTGAAGAACATATTTACTCCATTGAAGAACATAATAACTCGGCGTATCTATAATCCATACTTATTCGGGGCAAAATGAGGTTTTCACTTAATAGATAAGGCCTTAAGAGTAGAAACATGCAAAATAAATTCACCATTCATCACAAATGAGCATTTGCCATACCATTTTCTTTGATAATAATCGATGGCTACAAATCTTGCTCGAAGACTTAACAGTTGCGATCCCACGAAGAAGCTTGAGTATGTTGGTCTTGATGGGACCTGAGTCGGACAAACCAGTATTGATACGTGCTTCCAACAAGGATGATAAGTTCTCCAATGACAAATCCTTTGCCCAATAATATGTGCGATCAAGGTATTCAAGCTCAGGGGTATTGACTATAAACTGGTCAACATCACCAAGATAGGTTACCACAAGACGCTTCAATGAGGGCGCAGAAATGTTCAACACTTCTTCACTCTCACACCCCCTGTAAATTTTCAAATATTCAAGAACTGGGCACCCATGGATTAGCTTCTGAGCTCAATCTCCATTTTCATATCTAACGTCCTCCATCTTAAGAATCTTAAGACTAGGAAGCCAAACCGAAGGAGGAATTTTCAGGGAAATCGATCTGTCCAATGTCAGATCCGCCAACGTTTTGGAAATGAACATTGTCCGAGGCAACTGAAGAAGAATCTCTCCGTTGAATTCTTCAAGTATTGAAGCTCCAGCTTTTGAACGTTGCGCTTCATTGCAGTGTTGAACCATGACTTTACAATGTCAATATCTGGAAATGGTTCGAGCTTAAGACTGAATTTTTCCAAAGAGGACACGTTACTTAGAAGAAATACTGCGCTCAAGAAATACGTAAAGCTCAAATCGGCTTCAGCTTCTCCAATATCATGAGTAAAGATGCAAGTCCATAGGTATTGCCATCGTGTTTATAGAATTCTGGTTGCAACAGCATATTTTATCTGAAGGAATGAAAGTATGTGGCCCAGTATAGGATCTGGTAACATGCTGATCTTATCTAAGCTCCTCACAATATCTGAACCCATTGCACTCCACCGATGCTCTTCCTGCAGGTTTTAGTGAAAAATTATACGTCATTGTGAATCGTGGTACTTGTTTGAAAAACCCAACAGTATCACTTGATAGCGATGAAACTTCCTCCTTGATGACATTGGGGGAATCAGTGGGAAGTGCTTTGGAAACTGGTGAAGGCTTGGGCTTGACCTTGACCACCGTTGTCATCTTTCTCTCAGCTGAAACAACTACTACGGTGGGATTCTCCCTCTCAGATGGCAGTTTTATGGCTCTTTTGGGAAAAGGCGCCTCGCCTTCAGTTCAACTTCATGATTCCTATTTACCCAAAAAAAAACTTCATGATTCCTTCCGTACTTGCAGAAATCATGGCAAGAACGAGTCAGAGTCGGCTTTGGACATACGCTAGTGATGCGGCCGCATCTGGCCCCCAAATTTTCACGAATTTTGTGGGCTCCTATATATTTTGTACCCTTAGGTATAGGTATACATCTATAATATTCATTAAACTTGAGGGCTTAATTTTTATGGACCACAAAAATAAAAGGTTATATGTTTTCTCAATGCGTGGACTGCTTATAGAATATTGTTGACTATACCAGTCACGGTTGCCTCCGGAGAAAGAAGCTTTTTGAAGTTAAAGTTGATCAAATCTTACCTTCGGTCAACTATGTCGCAAGAAAGGTTAAATGGATTAGCTATGTTATCCATTGAAAAAGATATGGTGTCAAAACTTGATTATAATAGCTTAATTACTACTTTTGCTGTAAAAAATGCGAGAAGGGTGATGTTTAAGTAATATATTTTGGATTAAAGTATATAATGATTATTGAGTTTTGTGTTATCATTGTTTTTAATTCTTCTAGTCTTTTTTTTTTTGTATTATATAATGGGTCTCAAATATAAAGTTCGCATCCGGCCCCAAAAAACTCAGAGCTGACACTGAAACCAGTAGAAGCTCAGAGATAATGGGGATCAACACTTTCTCCACTTTTCAGAGAACTTGCTTTACCAGTAGAGTGCCTTGCTGTCATTTCACTGAAAGAACCAGTAATGCGCCATCTATAGCTTCTATGGATTTTTTCAAGTAGCCATATTTTTTTTTTCTTGTAATGCATTTCCAGCATTTGAAGTGCAAATATTGTAGTAATTACGTATCTGTTGAACAACCAATCGCCAAAACACAGGATCTACAATATACTTTACGATGCGATACTTTTTTATAAGCTCAGAATGTCAGGGCCAGTTTGCACCTCCGCTAGTCTCCGGGATACCAATTCCATAGTCCACTAGCGGGAGGCCATTAAAGTCGGAGCAAAGCCCCGCATGAAATGGCCCCATACATGTGGATTAGGTTTTGATCTTGAAACGTAGGAGGAAGAAAATTCTAAGTCTGGACCACCAGGGCAAACCTAAAAACCATCATTATCTTGATTAAATACCCAACGCAATTGTATCAAATTGAGTCCCAAACAAATAGATACATAATCACTGGTTTTGGTAGTGATTAACTCTTATACGACAAACTAAATTCATGAAGAATGTGGAGTAAATCAAAACTCACATGACATGCATGGCTCAGCTCAGCAGAGGTCAGGAAGGATTTTGAACAAGATGACAGACTGATAAGAAAAAGGAAGCCTAATTGAAGTGGTTACCTATAACAGCCAGGATGAGAAACTAGCCAGGGTAAAACATGGAAGATCTCTTATCCAGATTTCTGCTCCGATTTCCTCCTCTGGCTATGGTGAACAAAAAAAATGAGTTCACGTAGCGAGTCTAGGGACGATGAGGAGAAGCGTGGGTGAGGGGGGAAAAATTAAAAACGGAAAAGCGTGTTTTAGGTTCACGCTTTTCGAATTAACAGGAAAAGCAATTAAGCGCGGCCAAGAGTAATAATTAGCGGCCAACAGCAAAAGGTTTGCAACGTAATTTAAATAACAGAAAAGCGTGATGCGTAGTTGTGCTTCTACAATAGTTCACGGCCAGAAGCAATATTTTGCGGCCAAGTGTAATTTTTGGCGGCCAGAAGCAATAGTTTGCGGTCAGAGGTCAAAAGTTTCCGACGTCGTCCAGGAAAACCTCCCGTGTTTAAGTTGCGAGGACCAATGAAACCTTTTGGACGTCGTTTTGTGGAACCATGCGTCTCTGAAATGCAAGTTTCTAATGGGTGCCACCATGCTAGTAGTCGTCGTTCCCATTTCCCCGAGGATTTGTACTCTCTCTTCCAATTCTCTGCGAATTGATTCTGGCCCATCCGAATTCTATACGATACAAATTTTTTTTTTGTTTTTTTTGGCAATTCTTGTTATTACCAAAGCTAACATTTTTCCTTTCTGGCTTTCTCAAGTGTTGGATAAGTTTATGTGCATGTGAATTTCCAAGTGCAAAAGCCCCGTGTTTAATTATCTAGTAGATCTTTGGCTGTGGCAGATTCTTTCTTTCAGGACAGAGCTCGGTAAGGTAGAAAGCTTTGGGTTTTTTTTTTTTTTCTTTTTTTTTTTTTTTTTATATATCAAGCAGTAAAACCGCTTGCCAAATTATGAGTAGATCGTATTGAGAAGATCGTATTGTAAGTAGCAATGTTACTATATTTGATGATCAATTATTTTACTCATGATGGTTAGAGAGCAAGGTCAAAAAAAGTAAGCCCTTCATACCCGCCTGTTCCATCCCTCTCGACCGTTGATCTCGCAAATTAATGGCTGAGATGAGCCAAGCACTGTTTTTTCAAAACATCATTTTGGAGCAAAACATGCTTAGCTCATCTCAGCCGTTAATTTTTGAGATCAACAACCGAGAGGAATGAGATAGGCGGGTCACACGGGGAGAGTTGGACAGAGGATCTCAAGGCCCATCAAAGCTATTTCAATTTGTTTTTTGTTTTAAGCTCATATTCTAAAAAACCTCGAACTCAAATTTCAACATAGCTTTGTTGTACAAGGCACAATACCTTTTCTATTTGAAGTTTGAAAATATAGTTAGATAGCCCGGCCCATACGTGGATATAGCCAATACATTTTGAAATATCATATAGGAAAAATTAATCAAACATTTTTCGTGAATTAATACTATATAACATACGAAACTCTAGCAATCTATTTTTACAAAATTAAAAGAACAATTTTATTCACCCTCACCTTTAGTGATGACAACTTAATCCACATTTTATAAATGATGATGATGATGTGAGTTCTGCTTCAATGATAAGAATTGTTTATTTCATATGAATTAATTTGTTGGTGGATTTTCTATTGAGCTAAATTTTCGCATGGTTTCAAAAAAAAAAAAACAATTATTTTTTCATAAAAAAAATGAACCATTCTAATCAATCGAACAAAATCATATGACAAAATCAAATCCGGATGCAGTTTTCTTTACTGAATTTTCCATCTATCGAAAGTGACATATTAAAATAAAAAATAAAAAAAAATCCCATTGGGTTTGGGTGAGCCAGGAAGTCTCAAGTTTGAGTTATGCCAACGATGCCCTTTTGAATTTGGTCCTGATAGCTCGGCTTTGGCTTGCTAGCTTTTGGTGCGGTTGTAATTGCTATGGCTCTTGGGTCGCTCACGAAATTTGCTGGAGTTCTTATAATCACACCCATAATTGTTATGTGCGATCGCTCCCTCTTCCACCCTTTTTGCTTAGCTAGAAAAGGAATCCCCATTTTTGACATAAGAGAGTATGTTCCCTCCGCCTTAGGTGGAAACTATGGGGTTTCCATAGTTTCCACCACAGTGTGTGGATCCCATAAGATTTTTTTGGTTCTAATCTGAACCGTTCATTTTGTAGGGTACATAGAGTAGTATACCTATGAAAAAAATTATCTTGATTGAATACCGATAGCTATATCAAAATTTGAATGTTAGTTTACAAAATGGACGATCATAGATTTTAAAGTTAAATTATCCATGACTGTCCATTTCATAAATCGAAAGTAGATTTTTAATAGACCTATTGATGTCCAATAAATCTCATTTTTTGCGTGGATATACTATTCAACGGACCCTACAAAATAGACGATTCAGATTATAACAAAAGATACATTGTGAAACCCGTTACGGGATGTGGTGGAAAACTTGGGTTTTCCACCACAGGTGAAATGACTTCTCTTTGATTTGTCTTGGCTCTGTTTGGAACCAGTAGAAAAGAAAAGAAAGGAAAGGAAAATAAAAGGAAGGGAAAATGAGAGGAAAATGGGAGGAAAAATTTATTATTCATTACACTTAAAATTCTTATTTTCTTCATACTTTCTCTTTCAACCAAACAATAGAAAGGAAAATTTTTTTATTTTCCTTTCTTTTTCTTTCCTTTCCATAGGTTTTCAAACGGTGCCTTTGATTAAACCTGAGAGAAGAATAGCCTAGGTCCACACAAGCAGGCCAGACACCCCTCGTCGTCGTAAGAGAGAGAGAGAGAGAGAGAGAGAGAGAGGAGGAAGTTTTCTTTGTTAAACATAACCGGCCTGCACAGTGGTCCCTCCAAATCCAATGGCTCTACAGTCGTCCCTCTCCTTCTTCCTACTGCTATTCTTCTTCGCTCTCAGTAATTCGGGTCGGCTCATTCTGGCACAGGCCACGATTCCGGCCAGGTTCGACGGGTTCGTGTACGAGAGTCGCCCAATCAGCACCGATTCGATCATCATCGAGGCTTTTTTCGACCCGATTTGCCCGGACAGTAGAGACGCTTGGCCTCCTCTAAAGCAAGCCCTAGATTTCTACGGTCAACGCGTCTACCTTACCGTCCACCCCTTCCCTCTACCGTGAGTAATGGAGTAAATTCTTTCTCGCACTGTTATTAATTGCAATTTCGCTCTCCGTTAATTGCATGGTTTCGGTTAATTCAGTAACTTGTGTACTGATCCAGTGCCCTGCCCTTCTAGCAGCATTATCTAATTGATTACTTTTGATTAGCTGGTTTTGGACGTTGGGTGTGCTGAAGGGATGGAAAATGAGAAGGAAAAGATGTTACTTGTTCAATTTCTCCTTTTATGGGCAAATAATGAAAAAAAGGAGTTGATTTTCAAGTACTCCCTATCCATTTTAGTTTCATTTGTTAGCCTAGCTGGAGTCGAGGAGTAATTACTTAGTGGTCTTGGGGCGCTGCCATGTGGAGCCCTGCCACCTTTCACCATCACATCCTTGTGGGTACATACACTTAATGGTAAGATCGCACCAAAGTATGTGGTGTTGAGATGTGTTGGACACCACGTGGCAGTGTCCTAGGGCTGCTCAGAGGACGGTTTTGGGCAGTAGTTCTGTTTAAAAACCGAATGGTCCGAATTGCTCGCCGCAATTTGTCATTTTCTCCATCCGCACCCGTTCGTGAATGTTATCCGGTTCGGTTGCTGTTTGGGCGGTTCATATATTTGAAAACTGCCCAAACCACCCAAATCAAACCGAACCAGATCCGCAAAGTTCACATATTAAGATCCGCAAAGTTCACATATTAGGATCTGTACCCATCCATACCATACCGTGGGTTGGTTCGTGAGTGGTTCGGTTTGGGCGGGTTGGTTGAGCCGCTGCCCATCCAATTATTTGTCCCTAACAACAAAAGCCAAATAATTAGTTTCTCTCATTTAGTTTCTTGTCCTCTCTTTGTTTTTTAGTTTTTACCATTCCCAAAGAACAAAATAAGCATGAACGGACTTTCGCTTGGACCAATGTATTGTTTCTTGTATCACTTCGTAAGACTCTCTGTAGGATGTTTATCGAATTGGTTTTTCTTGTATAGAGTGGAATGCCATCCATCCGGTCACCACTTAGGGGGCGTTTCCGGTAAACTAAACGGATTAAATGGACTAAAGCCCATGTTTTCTTGAATTTCTAGGCTGGTCATTCTTCTCATACACATCAACTAAAATACCATTTAGCATAAACTACTTGATTATTGTCTCTAGCTTGTAATCCAATAATCTAGTGGAAATGCACCCTTAGTACGCCATGAGTTTGGTTGTATGCAAACTGTGCTCTGAATCCTCTGATGGGTGGATTGCAATTGAACCAGGTTACTGACACTTGTGTTTCCACAGATTTTAGGTCAAGTACCCGATAATATCAAAAGTGATAATAAGAGACTATTGTACCTTTTTTTTTATTTATCAAAGAGACTATTGTACCTTTCTTCTGTTTCTGGAGTTCAATATCGGCTTTATTTTGTCACCAGTACCAATGTAGAGCTGAAGACTTTGGTTGCTTAAAAGATTTGCAGGCCATCTCTAGAGTTAATTTTCTGATAACAAGTGTAATGCAGTTAAATACATGTGTCAACGAAATTCCTACTCGTATGATCCAATTGCTGTTTTAAATGCATATCATGCTACAAGCTATCGAATGTTGATAATTGATGAAACCTTTGTCAATAGAGCCTGCCAGTTTTCAGGTTTCCTATTCTCCAACATTGTGCAATGCATCGTGGTTGCACCATTATCAATGTCGAGATATCTAAGCCTACTGTTTCGAAATACCACCTTCAGGTTTATAATTTTCCCCGATACCATGTCGCTCCTATAGGTTTCGAATCCTGACGTAGGAGAGTCCTAGAAATAATTTTCCTTGTCCAACTTTTCTGTTTGTTACTTAAAATGTGTAATTCTTCGGTCTACGCTCCAAGGAATTAGACTTTGGCACTAAGGGGATAGCCGATTTATGATTTCTGTTATTTACCACATGCATATCCTTTCGGTGACAAGTCACCTCACCAAACGTGAAAGGGAGAAATATGAAACCTTGCGATAATTTTCTTGGGGGAAGTGATTGTCTAGAATAGTTTATATGAAGATATTGTCAAGCTGGTCTGCTGGTGTGACATTGATATAAGTTTACTTAACTGTGGTGTTTTAAACCAGTATCGAGTGTTGTATTAGTCTTAATTTCAAAGGATGGTTAATGACTTACTAATGGAAATTGCAGTTATCATGACAATGCTTTCGTCTCTTCTCGTGCTTTACATATTATAAATGAGCTGAACACTTCTGCCACGTATGACTTGTTGGAGTTGTTCTTTGAGTACCAGGTAAGAACTCCTTACATCATCATAATATAGATAGGTATACACCGTCTATACGTACTTAGGTTATGTGATTATGGTATTCTCATGCAATTATTGTTAGAGGAGATTGGACTGTTGTTCCTCATGTAATTGTGCATATATTGATGCTCATCACTGGTTACTACACACTACAATGGAAATTTCATAACAACATTGCAGATTTATTGTTTCCATCGCACGCACTGTACATTGTAAAAGTAGTAGTAGTTGCAGGGTTGTAAATTAGCTATATAGCCTATATTTATGTTGTATATTGTTCTCCCGACTACTTAATGGGTTATTGGACTTCTCTCATACGGGTTAAACTCGGTGGATTGTTTAATAGGAGGAGTTCTACAACCAACCCACCTTCAACTTGTCTAGGGCGACTGTTGTAAGCCGTGTTGTTACCTTGGCAACCACAGCAGTTGGTAATTCCTACTACTCTGAAGTTGCATCTGGGTTTACTGACCAGAACTCTGATCTTATGACAAGGGTTTCGTTTAAGGTAAGGTTGAAGTTACAGTAAACTCAATACATTCATAGATTGATACAGTCGAGAATTACCTGTTTCTTTTCATTTCCGTTGCCAAACTTCAAAATGAGAGATGTTTTATTTATTCTGTTTTTCAATTATCGTTGTTCTACACACTAATTTACGGCAACTTCTGTTTTCTTGTTTGTTTCTTGTGTTAGTATGGTTGCTCAAGAGGGGTGTTCGGGACGCCATTTTTCTTTGTGAATGGATTTGCATTGCCTGATGCTGGATCTGCTATAGATTACAACCATTGGAGAAGCATCATTGATCCACTAGTTCAAAAACAAGGAACGAAGAGGGAGGAATCCCGACATTTCGTCTTGTGAAGAACTCTTGATTTTTGAATTTTAATACAAAGAAGTCAATAATTCAATATCTTGGACTAATGTTCAGGATTGTATTGTAGTAATTATTTCTGCTTGTATAAAGCTTACATGCGCGCTTATATTTGCTAAGAGAACCAATGACATATTTGAAGGTCTGCTAATAGAATTTGATGTAACAAAGAATGGAACAGAAAACAAATTTGTGAAGGGCTCTTGTAGGTTCTATTAGGTTGGAATTGGGAAGGGATCACATGCAAGCATTGATCCATCATAATTCGAAACTCATTCCAATTTTCCTTGTTTGGGTAGTAAAAGTGGTTTACGGCTGACAAACAAATCAAACTATTCAAGTTTGAGCTCGTGTTTGTTCGTTAAAAACTCTTACGAGATTAGTTTGTTACATAAACAAGTCAAATTTGAAACATTTTTTGAAGCTCGATTAAGGTTTCAATTAAAGCTTGAATAACCTATCATTAGGCTTGATCAACTTTCAATGTCTAAGAAGTTTCATCTACCCAGACCAGTTTGTCATCGACTCGATTAAAACTTATTGAATATCAGTAGTCTCGTAAACTATACAAGACATTGTTCGGCTCCATGGACTGTTTATCTCCGTGCACATGAATATGGCCACTTTCCTCTCTTCCTGATCGCTTTATTAAAAAAGGCATATTTTGTACATTTAAAAAAAAAAAAAAAAACACTTGCAACTGGTTATAAATAAAATTTATCTATAAGACCACGGGCAGTCTCCACGGTTGGGATGTTTTCTTCTACGCATTCGGCTCCGCAGAAAGAGTTTAGTTTCTTTTCGCTGGTTGTTTTGATCTGAAGCTGGTAGTCGTTTTGGGAACCGCGTTTACGAGAGGCGGAGAAGGTGGCTTTGACGGTGGTGATTCCGCTTCAGCCTATTCTTGGCGGAGCTAAGGCGAAATAGATGAGTACAGGCAATGGCGGCTCCTGAAAAACTAAAAATTCAAAATCTTTCCTACCTCTAAAATTTACAACAAGTTATAAATAAAATTTATCTATAATGCCACTAAAAAACATACTCTCTTTGTTACAAAAAGTTAGTCCATGTTTTTCATCTGAAAATTGCACGTACGTATATTGCATATATATTACACGTGTTTAGTAGACTAACTTTTTGAAACGAAGGAGTACTATATTACAATTTTCCTCAATGCAGTTTCATATTTTGAAACCATTGCGTAATTTCTCATTATCAACAATCAAATACAACTCTCAATGTAAGTAACCAAGCAATTATTTATTCACTGGTTTCTCATCAATTGCAGAGATTGTAGTTTTCTACATTGGATTGATTTGTTGGTTGGGTGTTCAAATGTTTTTGGGTTAATTGTTCAAATAATTTTGGATTGGGTGTTCAAGAAATGGATAAACTAATATTAAACTAAAAATATTACAAATATGCTTAACAAAAAATTGGGTGTTCAAGTGACCACCTTAGTCACTATGTTGAGCCGCCTCTTAGTACGGGTCGTATGATAACAAGGGATGCAATATGGAGCTGTTAGTTTTGATAGCGGATCTTCTTTCCTGCAGTGTGGTTTTGCTCCATACCGGGTGGTGCATGAAGAAGTTGCGGGAGGTGGCGTGTGCTGATGATAATGGAAGGAAAGCAGCGGCGGTAAATCTGAAGAAACTGATTCTGCTCATGGCGTTCTGTGTGTCCGTCATTTGCTACGTGTTTTTCACGCGGATCGTGGTCTATGCGTTGGAGATATGGTTACCTCATATAGGTATCATTGAACCAGTGTCGTGGCTGGAGAATTGGCAACGTTTGTGTTTCTATGTGTACACGGATTATAAGTTGAAGCTGGGGGCAGAGAACCCGTATTTTGCGGCCGATGATGAAGAGGAGGAAGCCGCTGCTATAGCTGAAGGCGGAGCAGGGAGATGGGTGGAGCCCCAAGGGGGCTAGAGGTGGTGGCCGCCAATGAAATTGGTGGTGGAGTCAGGGTTTGAAACCAGAGAGCTGGAGAAAACATGTCAAGAATCCAATATCTAGAAATTTCTTCTACTTGTTTATACACTCCTATCTTGGTGGCTTCATAGTACAAGGGGCAGCTTGTAGTGGTGGCAGTGTCACTTTCAGTTCTTTTTGTTGCTTTGGTCTTTGACCTTGTTCGATCAATACTTGGGATTGTATTTACCTTTGTTGTTTCTTTGCTTGTTTTTTTTGGGTTGATTTTGCTTGCCAACCATGTAATCTTTTTGGGCTTGAGTGGCAAGCTGGTTGGCAATGGCATTATGTTTGTTGGGTGGTTAGGATGTCAATCTCGTTTGAATGCTTATGTTATTCTTCTTTTAATTTGATGTAACTGTTGCGCTTGATAAATAATTTTTTTTTTTTTTTTGCTGTGAAAAAAACAAAGAATCAGCACACAAAAAAAAAAAAAAATCAAAATGAAACTATTACATTTTATTAAGCTTTGAATATGCAACCTCACTGTACTTTTGGGCAGCTACATAATTGTTCGGCCAACAATCTCATCTCAAAAATCCCAAGGAGTTGGCCCTGTGTTCAATGTATGAAACTTAGAAGTTTGCTTCATTTTAGAGTTTCAGGTTTAGAACTTTTTAAGTGCTCAACTTCTTTGAGATCAGTCCATATGAGGCACTCGCTCCGGCTTCAAGTAAGGCTCTCGCTAGAGGACAATGGGTTTACTGTCTCTGTGATTAGTCGAGGCGTGTATAAGTCTTCTGACCGGAAACCTAATTATATAGGGAAAATGACGGCCCAAGATGTATTTTGATAATTAATACACATCTTGCTGAGAACATTGTTAATGTTGAAAATGTTTTTAACGAGTATTAATTATCAAAACACGTCATTTACCGTGATTTTCCCAATTATATATTTTATAAAAAAAAAAATCCCCCTCTCGAAATCCTTTTCACTTGTGCGGATTTCTCAGAAGGCCCAGCCCAACTTCAACCAACAAGTTCGACCCGATAGAGAGAGTTAGGGCAGTTTCCCAAACCGGTGATATAAATACCCCAGGACGTCACAGGTAAGCGGTTAGGGCGTAAACGAAGTAACGAGCCGAAGAAGAGGGCTTTCCTTCGTCGAGCATAAAAATTCTATCTTTTATTCGAAGAAGAACAAGAACAAGGTATAACCCTAATCCATCTGATCCCAATTCCTCTCTCTCTCTCTCTCTCTCTCTCTCTCTCTCTCTCTCTCTAAACCCTAGATTCCTCTATCTTCACATGTAATCGAACTCTGTTTCTCACAAACATGATATAAATATATATATTTTTAATTCGGTGTGTGTTTTGGGGCAGAAGATGGATCGGTACCAGAAGGTCGAGAAGCCGAGGGCGGAGACACCGATTGACGAGAATGAGATTCGGATTACGAGTCAAGGGAGGATGCGGAGCTACATCACATACGCCATGACTCTGCTTCAGGTATTATTTCTTTCATCTCCTATGATTGAGTGCTTGATTATTATTATTATTTTTTGCTTTTGTTTCTATGTGTAGTAGTAGTACTAGACGCTCGGGCACGCGATGCATGTGGTGGAAATCGTGTTGTGTAAAAGACGGATAGCGGAAAATCTTGAATTGAGATTAATTTGTAATGAAATCTGGATGGGAAAGTACAAAAGAGGGGAGAGGAAATTTGGGATGGTATTTTTTTTTCTTCCCCTTCTTGGCAATTTCTCTAGATAGTTATTGTTTTTATAACTCAGGCTTACATGCACCTCGACTAACCCTGGGCCCAATCCCACCGCAGCACCGTCCACTTGCAGGAAGCCCAATCAAAGCCGGAGCAACGCTCCATATTGATTAGCCCCAAAGGAGTTGATAGCACATGAGAGGTTTTGAACCTAAGACATTAGGAGGGAGCAATTTCCTAAGTTCAAGGCCTCGACCACTAGGGCAACCCCTTGGGGTTGTTTCTTTTGGTAGTTTTCGGAAAAAAGGTGTGAGCGAGTTCAAAATTGACGTTCACACTTCACACTGAAAGGGGTGTTCCTCATTAATAACATATGCTAATACCATATACTAGGCTTGTCTTCTCTGCGATAATCGTCTTGTTTTTGATAGTTGAATCTATAATTATATCATGCTGTGACAAAAAATATTGTAATAAGATACTATGCCAAGTTGGGGAGGGGGACAGCTCTCGGCAATCCCACTGTCAAATGTCAGTTGATGGAAAACAATTTTGTTTTGCATGCTTTTTCCATTTTCCGGTGTGATGTTACCCCAGCCGGTATTTGTTGTATGCTTCCTTTAGTCCTGGATTGGCACGCATGTTTTGGTTCACAACCTGATTCAAGTTATTCAACCGGTTGATTCTGTCCTTTCACTTCCAAGTAGGGGTGAGCATGGGTCGGGACGGGTTTGGCCCAAACCCGTCACCCAACCCGATCATGTGGGGTTGCTATTTTCCAACCCGCAACCGACCTATGTAGCAGGGAAAACCGTCCACAAAACCGATTATTCCTTTCAGGCTGGGTCCATCGGGTTGGCCGATCACTCAAATCTCACAAAAGCCCAGAAAGGGGTGTGTGTGTAATATGGTCGGTTGGGTCGGACCCAACCCCGAACCGAGACCCCATTTTTTAACAGAACACAACCCGCAACTGTCCGATATACCTGTTCGGACCCACCTGAACCCCTTTGGGTCGGGTTGGACCCCGCGGGTGGGCGGGTATTTTGCACAGCCCTACTTCTAAGGAACTATTAGTCGTGTTGTTTATGATTTAAGTTGGAATATTACTTGTCTTAGAGGCTTCTTTACTTGGATTTGGGTTCGAGTAGTGAGTGTGGATCTATATTTGGACATTAGACATCCTTGAACCAAATTGTAGGATGGTGTGAGAGTTTCCCCGAACTTGCAGTGACGTGGATGTTTGTTGCCATTTTAATGTATCGTATGCTGATAGTGTACCCATTGTTCTTGTATTGTTTAGGGTTGGGATGGAAATTTTTTAAACTTCCTGTCCATGTGAGAAGCTGAAGTATTATTTTTTGGTCTAGTATTGATTGTCATTTTTATATGATCATCCTATATTAAGATACCTGAGTTCGCAAATGTTTACATGAATTGCAAAGGCTTAATGTTACACATCTAAGCATCTTTTTCTTCACCCTTGGTTTTTTGTGTTTAGGGAACCATGTTGTAAAATCATAGTTGCTGCTAAAATAAGGAAATAAAAGTGTAAAACAATGCTTAACAACTATTTATTCATTTTTTGGAAATAAGATTTTGACTAGTAGTATCTGTCGGAAAGTGTGTTTCAATATAATGGCCAGTGATGTATAGGGATGATCAAATATGACTTGACATTACAAGGTTGTCTTCTGCTCCTCTCAACGTTCGGAGGAAAGGGATTGAAATTTAGGATAACACAAAAATTGCACTCATTTGAGGCAAGAGTAGGAAATGCAGGATGCTATGAAAATTATTGTCTGGAGTATGTGATGTCTTATCTTGTCTTTCGTTGCTATACTTTCTAGGAAAAAGGTTCGACTGAGATTGTGTTCAAAGCAATGGGCAGAGCAATCAATAAAACTGTGACGATGGTGGAGTTAATAAAGGTTTTTCCTGGAGTTATTCCCTTTTTCTTTTTATGTGTTGGTATACTATGCTTGTTCTCTGGTGATTACTAAATTTCATCCCACCACCATGCAGAGGAGGATTGCTGGTCTCCATCAAATTACATCAATCTCGTCCATTGATATCACTGATACGTGGGAGCCCCTTGAAGAAGGCCTCCTTCCGTAAGGCTGTTCTGGACCTTGTATTATCAACAAAAAAAAGCTTGTCTTCCAAATATTGAAATGGGAACTGGTTGCTAAATCAATGATAAATGTGAATATGCTTCATTCTTTTTCAAGTCTCTTAATTGGATATTTGTGCCGATTGCAGTCTGGAAACCACAAGGCATGTCTCGATGATTAAGATAACACTCTCAAAGACGGAGCTGAATTCATCATCTGTAGGGTGAGTTAGTACAAATTGTCTGGTTGTACTCGTATATTTATTATGCTTTTCAGTTTTCTCATCTCATGGTGAAGCAAATATTGGGTTATAATAGTTATCTTTGTCCTGTAAAAATTATTTGCTCCTATATGATTTTCATGAATCAAAATTCACGATCACTCATCTTGGTTAAAATCTCAACATGTCAGATTTCTTCAAGTTCAAACTTGTGATGGTCAGTCTTGTAGGAAAATCGTGTAGCATTACACAGGTGGAATGAAGGTTCTATCTTCTTTTTAATCTCACAAATGGTTTGTGTAGGAAGTCTTCGCAATGTCATTAAGATGGTCTTCCCCCGCCCCCTCTTAGATGTCCAACAGTTCGGTATTCCTATTTGTTTGTTTTCTAATATAAGCAATTCAATTGCTGCACTTGTGAGTTGACAATGAAGTGAATGGCAACAATACCTTTTCTTATCTTTTCTTGTTGTGAGTTGATATTTGTCGAGCAAATGATTTTTTTATGGGGACATGATTCAATGCATGAGTTTTTGGCAATTGATTCTTACCTACTGCAGGTACCAACCTCCACTACCAGCCGACCAGGTCAAGGCATTGCCTGAATTTGATTATGATGGAGGTAGTGCAAATTGAAAGCAATGTAATTGTTCTTTGGTATTCTTCGGATTGGAATTGATTTTCACTTCATTTATTGTGCAGAAGGATCACCTACTGGTCGTGGAAGGGGCCGCGGTGGAAGAGGGAGGGGAAGGGGAAGGTCTAGAGCCCCTTATGGTATGAGATTGCATAACTTGTTTTTGTTTTCTTACGTTTGGAGTTTGCTCTTGAACTTATTGTGGGGAAAGGTTTTACCTTGCGACATTGGCTGTGTTACGTTGTGGAATCTGAAGTTCACTATCTTGTTCATATTAATATGGAATTTGGAGTGGGGTATTCTCTGGATAGCAGGTTTTAGACTTGTATGAGCTTGATGCAGTTCACAGCTGCATGTCATCATGACGAGCAACCTTTTAATGCTTTTGACATATGAGAGTTTTTGGTTTTAATGGTAGGTCCTTGACATTTTTGAAATTGCATCTCATTTCAGGGAATGGATATCCGGCTGCTGAGTATGATGATGGAGGTTGGGATGGCAATCGCGGCTATGCAAGGGGCCGGGGTCGAGGAAGAGGTCGTAACTTCCGTGGCCGTGGAAGAGGAGGGTACAATGGTCCCCAAATTGATATGCAGCAAGATGCAAGTGGTTACAACCAAGAAGGTCCTGCTCGAGGTTACAATGTAGAAGCTCCTGCTCGAGGTTACAATGAAGAAGCTCCTGCTCGAGGCCGTGGTAATGTTTCATATAATAGCTCTCTGTTTTCTGCTTTAACTCTCTAATTTGCGTTTTGGTTTCATGGCTCTTGGATAGACCAACCCTTCACGACGGTGCAGGTGTATGGGGTTTGAGATGCTTGATTACTGGTCGAACCCTCTTGTATCGTTTTATTGATTGGGTTCTGGTCCTAGTGGGGATGCTTTCGCCTTTTGGTAGGCCTAGTATTCTTCAAAGCTGATCAAGATGAATTTTAGTCCTAACTTTGTCCCCTCCCTACCCTAGGGCTGACCTTATTTTGTGTTTACAAGTTATAAGTGAATTATAGGGGCATGCTGCAAGAGCGTGGGTGAGTGATAAGCGTTGGAGGCGTGCCTGAAGGGCAGCGACAGCAGTGTGGTTCCATGTGTCGTCGCTAGATTGAGATCTGCAGTTATAGACTTTTTAAGTTACTGCAGGGTGTGCAGTAAGAATCTCAAGAAAAACTATTACACTTGGATTGATGAGAAAAGAACGAAATAATAAAAGTCACTCTTTTTGTTAATTAATTGGCCATGAAAAACACAACAGACATTTTATTTTGTTACATATGTTGGGACTTTGTAACATGATTTGGGAGAGTTATTAATGACGAGAGTTATGCCTATATAAGCTCAAACACATGCACATACGCATATATATGAAGCTATAGGGGACAGATATGGATAACCTGATCAGGGACATGAATTAGGGGAAAGAAGCTAAATAATTTACTGGTTTTGATAAAATGGGTTTCTCCACGGGCAATTTTACGCCATTGGGCTCTCCGTTGTAGATTCAAGGATGAAGTATGCAACTATCGTGGAGAATTCTTTGGATTCTTGAGAAAGCAGTTATGGATATGTATAGATCCTGGTTTCAGATTGATTAGCTGAGTTTCAGATTTACTCTTTGCAATTTGATGAAGGATAAACCTATTATAACTGCAAAGTGGTTTTGGGTTAAAGCATATCATTGGAAAAGGAAAAAACAAGGGCTTCAAAAATGGGAGACACCAAGTTGTGCTCTTTTTAGTATAGATGTCCTCTTCTCTGGAAAGATGTGGTAATGAGTGGAATGTGATGGCGGGTAGTACTTTATCATACAAGGTATATTTGTTTTTATCCTCAACAGAACATTGTACTTAGACAGGGAGAAGTACCTGTAGTTAACCCTTAAACTAGGAACTCAGTGCTTTTAAATGAGCCGCAGGGGGTGTAATGGTTATCAGCTAACCATCCGTCACCCTCTTTTAGAGGAAATGGTGTATCTGGGGACATTTTCCCCCCATTTTTTTCCCTCCCAAAACTGTTGGTGGAATTTGCTTGTCGAAGTACCTGGAAACTCCGCAGTCTTGTTCATTGGAGTTTCAATTATTCTATGAGCTGTTTCTTTGATTCTTATTGCTGTTCATTGGAGTTTAAATTATATTGAGCTGTTTCTTACACTGTGTCTCGTTATACCCTCGCAGGTCGGCCATATACCCTCGCAGGTCGTGGCCGTGGGAGGGGATATGGAAATCGTGGGAGGGGTCGTGGTTTTAGATCTAACGGGCCCAATTATGCAGCTGCTGGAGATGCTTAGCCCCGTTCTCCTTTGGGCTCAATGCAAGGTTTCTGCTCTATGAATGATCTCTTTGGATGCCCGGTCCATATCTATCTGTATTTATCTTTTCGGTCTTACTAATTTTACTTTTAGGAAGTTGATCTACACTAATTTCCTGTTTTCGGAACAAGTTTTTGATTTTGAATTTTTCGTAGAGGTTGGAGAATTCTAATTTAGTGTAACTGTTCTTGTTCACTGACCGGCACATTCATTTATTTATCTGGTTTGATTAGTTATCCAATTGTCATTGTGTAGTTCTCTAAGCTCATTGGTTTTACATCAGCACGTACTACCTATTTCATATGTACTCCAGATGTTTCACGGATAGTCCACCTTTTAATCTTGGTCGAATTTTGATGGTGGAAGAAGAATTTTGTTTGGACCAGTTTTCTGCACCTGAGCAATGCTCTCTCTCTCTCTCTCTCTCTCTCTCTCTCTCTCATGGCCCAAACAATTGGGGGAAGATTTTACAACAATAATAGAAACCTTCCAATCATTGGAAGTAAAGGCGAGAGAAGAGTAAAGGCGAGAGAAGATTGGAAACAGATTTTAACTTTTGACATTATTTGTACAACGCGACTGTTTTCATAATCCACTTACCAGTGAAACAGTAATCACATACCTCCAAGATCCCGAAATGATTTTCCGAAAGATAAATCAATGGTTTAAATTTACTTGAATGTTCAGGTCACGTAAATAAAATGAATCTTAATCATTAATTTTGCTTTTGATAACATTTTGAGGGAGACTTCTCGGGGTGTATAGAATTATTGATAAATGATCTGGTGCCGTTTTCTGCACATTGGTCGAAAGGGTTGCCTTTCGAATATGTTAACCACGAATTAGTGGTCCAAAGAATCCCATGGTGGGAGAGAATCTGTTGAGCAGTCTAGATTGTATTCTTGGGCTGTGGGTGTTTTTTTTTTAGCACAAGGCTCTGTTTGTTGTGGTTCAGTTGTATTCCATTGTTGTATTGGTTGAGTTTTCTCGGTGTTACGTATAAAATTTTAACTTTAACTCAAAAAAAAAAGAAAAAGAAAAAAAAGAAATACAAAAGTCATAACATGACGCATGCGCTGCTGTCATCAGTCCCACTGTTTCTGTTTGGTTCTCCCTGGATATAATCCCCTGTCTTCGCCGCACACACACACATGATACATCTATATATCAATAGATATATAAGTCTTGAAGTGGATACTCATCAAGGATGCAAGAGATCATGGAGATCGAGGAGGATATTGTGATAGTGGGTGGTGGTATAGCTGGCCTTTCCACAGCCTTAGGCCTTCACAGGTTCTCTGTCTCTCTCTCTCTCTCTCTCAAGAGCAGTGTTTCTTGCTATGAACGAAGTTGGAATTAACATGAGCATGCAGGTTAGGACTGCGGAGCTTAGTGCTTGAATCATCAGAGAGCTTAAGAATTGCGGGTTTTGCTCTTACTCTGTGGACCAACGCTTGGAGGGCATTGGACGCTTTAGGCATTGGAAACTCTCTAAGGGAACATTCCCCTCTGATTCCGAGGTCTCTATCTCTCTCTCCACCTTTGTAGTTCGGAGTTTTTGCCACAGACAAATAGTAGGGCTGTAAACGAGACGAGATGAGCTTTGTTATGTTCAATCTCGGCTCGTTCAAAACTAGCCTAGCTCTAGCTTGAGGTTGGCTCGTTTATTATCAAGGTGTTTGAGCTCGGTGCACGAGTAAGGAGCGGAGGGTCTACAAACGAGCTAAGCTTTTATAAATCGAGCCAGGTTAACTAACTCGAGCTCAGTTCGTTTACTAGACGAGCTTAAAACTCGAACTCGACTTATTTACTAACAAGCCGCGTCTCGAGCTGTTTGCGAACAGCTCGGTTCGTTTGCAACCATAGCAACTGTGATCATGTTTGAAATCCTTGTTTGTTTTTCCCTGCTGTTGACCGCTGGTGCTTTGCAGGTTCAAAGTTACTTCTTCGGTTTCGGGTGTTACTTCAGAGATTGAACCACCTGACAAACAAGGGTGAGTAGTTATATGATTTTCAGATTTTCAGTTGGTATTTTATCATGGTCGGTCGTATTTGTTTTTTTGGTACAAGGGAGCACTACTATCCTAGCAAACTGGAGTAAGTTTTTGTACGGATGTTCCGAAACATGGTACACTGCCATTCCAAAACAGTAAATTTAGCGATCTAAAGTGATTCCCAAAATTTTCAAAATATCAACTTATTAAGGTAACAGTCTAGAGAGAGGAATTTCGGTGAGAGAATCAAAATTTGGTTATATTCCTGGAAATGTGTTTTGCATGAATTATTTAAAAAATAATACTTTGTTTTACTATATGCTTTATCACTTGGTAGGGGAAGTTCTAATTTTGTTAAAATATAGAAGCCTATCCATATCGTAATGATTTAGACATTAGGCGTACCCTATTCTTGTTCCTCGTATCGTTTTTTTATAACTCAGGTGTCCAAGTTAGCTTATGCTCCTATTCATGTTCCTCGTACCGTTGCAATCTGTGTTCCAAGTAACTTAGGTATAGAAAGACATGTAGCGGGAATTGGTGTAGCAGGTTTGAGTTCGTGAAACTATTTTTGGCGTTAGAGCACTTGAATCAGCCATAGTAGTCAAGTATCGGCCGTGAAGTGGACAAAAAGCGGATATGAAGTAATACAGTCACCCCATACATGTGAATTTTCTCTAGCACCGGTATATTGGGGTGTAATGATGTTCGAGGGCCAAAAAACCGCTACGTAGTGGCAAATTTGAAATCTTTGAGATGAATAGCTTCTCTCTCTCATTGGAAACAAAAATGGCAAAAATATGGACTGCTTCCCTTATTCCCTTTCCGAGTACTAGTTTTGGGGTTTTTAGATCACTTACAGTTTAGTTTTTCTTCCATGTTTGTACCATGGAATGGAGCAAATATTTACGTGAAGTCATGATTCAACATCATTGTCGTGAATTGGATTAGATCTCTTGTTAGTTAGTTTAAAAGTGGAAAAAGAAGAAGAAACATCAAGTGATTCATTTCAACATTACATCAAGAAATCAAAGTGGGATGTGAAACCTATGCTTTAAATCGATTCGCGATTTCCTTATCCATTCCACTATGGATGTGGGACCTGCACGCACCTATGGCAGTTTGTCCCCTGTGATGCCTGAAATCATGTTTCTATGGCTGAATTACATGGTTCTGTATTATGGTTAAGTGATAAATAACTCCTTGAATGATGATCACTATGCAACACATGGAGGGCAATGAATTACAGGTTATACGTGGGGTTTGAAATCTGATATTGGGTTTTCAAGTTCAAAATTTTCTCATGAAATCACATCTATATGTGAAGTTATCTTTTCGAACTGAGGGTTGATAGTGCTATCTTGATACTGGATTATAGCTGAAAAGTTCTCTCGACATATGTCAAAGCTATTAGTAGAATGCTACTTATTGTATACGTGATGCTGCAGTAGAGGTTATGAAGGTCGTTGCGTAAGAAGGAAGGAGTTACTTGAGAATTTGGAGAGGGAATTGCCCCGTGGCACCATCCGGTACTCTTCTAAGGTTGTTTCTATTGAGGATACAGGATACTGCAAATTGTTGCACCTAGCTGATGGTTCCACCCTCAAAACCAAGGTAACTATCCAATCTTTCGTAAGAGGGAATTAATTTCACAAGCGTATGGAAAATCTATTTAAAATGATGTGACAGGGACATTTTCGGCATTATGAGCTAAAGTATTGGCGGTTTTGGTTTGAAATGGAAGGTAAGAGAATGCCCCATGATGGTCTATAGAGTGCCCTCCTAATGATGGGATAACGTTTAGATTCTGCATTTTGAAACACGTGGGAATCATCTTTACCGCTAAAATGTCATACAATGATTAAATATCCTAGGTTCTGATGACTAACCCTTCTTTGTGTTCCAACTGAAGGTGTTGATTGGTTGTGACGGAGTTAATTCATCGGTTGCAAAGTGGCTGGGTCTTCAAAAACCTGTTTATTCTGGGCGTTCAGCCATGAGGGGCTTAGTTGAGTACCCTGATGGTCACGGCTTTCAGCCAGGGTTTCATGTTTACTTTGAAGGAGGAATTCGCTATGGTTATCTTCCATGTGATGACAAGTGCTTGTACTGGTTTTGCACTTTCAATTCCTCTCTCCAACGTAAGCCCCTGCACAAAGTTGATTCATGAACAAGTTTGGTTGCAGAGAATAATTCTTCTACCATGACTAAGTCCCGGAAAATAAAGTGCAACCCAGAAAGTTGTACGAGGAAAATCTAGCAAACTAATTCATAGAAAAACCGCACAAAACTTCTATGCTGGGACAACAGCATTAGGCCATACCTTACTAGAAGTAATGCTCTGCTTCCATACAGCACTCTAAACACTTGTTTATGGAATATTGTTCGGTTTCTGGTGTTCCACATTTCAATGTCTCTCTTTTCAGTTCTATTTTTCTTTCTTCTCTTCTTTTCCTGGCACATATGTTCTAAGACGTGTGCCAATGTGGGGTTGATTGATTTCAGATGATGAAGACATGCAAGAGAATCCAGCTAAGATGAAGCAGTTTGTGTTGAGCAAGATCAGCCATTTACCCCAACAAGCAGCTGCAGTTGTGGAACTGACTGAATTGAATAGCATCTCATGTGCTCCTTTGAAACTAAGATTGCCCTGGAATCTCTTACTGGGAAGTATCTCCAAAGGCAATGTTTGTGTTGCCGGCGATGCCCTTCATCCGATGACACCTGACATCGGTCAAGGCGGCTGCTCAGCTCTGGAGGACAGTGTTGTTCTTGCTAGGTGCCTTGCGGAAGCTTTATTGAAAAAACCAAGAAATGTGATTCAAAATGAAGAAGAAGAATATGTAAGGATTGAGAAAGGGTTGGAGAAGTTTGCAAATGAGAGGAGATGGAGGAGTTTTAGTCTCATAAGTGCTGCGTATGTGGTGGGTTTCATACAGGAAGCGGATGGAAAAGTGATGAGGTTCTTGAGGGAGAAATTTCTGTCGCGATTCACAGTCGGTAGTGTTTGGAAGATGGCTGACTTCCATTGTGGTGAGCTCAACATTTCTGGAAGTGATTAAATCTCTGTTATTTGTTGATCAGTGTGGTCTACATTGAGAGTTCATGAAGTTCAAAGCTTGAATCCTTGTTGAAGGAAGTAACTAGTCAGTTATTCATTTATTGCATTGGGACGGTTGAAACTGAAACCTAGGAATTTGAGGTTAAAATAGTCAAAATAAGTAGGAGGTGCCAGTTTATTAGAGCATCCGCAATGGGAATAATCAAAATCAATAACCAAAATGTGCCACATCAGCATTTGATTATCCATTTAGTTCATAATCAAACTTAACAATCTCTATCTCCACATTGGTTATTTTTGCATTCCTAACAAAAAAAATCTCAAAATACTCAATGCACCTATGCCCAATCGCAAACGAGTTTCAATCACGCATCCGATCACACTAAATTATTCGTCTCGATGAGACGATTCTAATGAGGGGTGTTTTTGAGTTATTGAGTTTCGAGTTTCCTTATTGGGTTTGGTTATTGAGTTTTGGTTATTGGTAAAAGTTGTTAAGTTTGGTTATGGAATGGGTGGAATTTGATTATTTGCTAAAAGACTTGTAACTTTGCTTATTACAATGTGACGTGTTTTTTGAGCATTATTGTTAAATTTGCTTATTCACATCCATTTGATTATTACAATGCGGATGCTCTTAGTGTTGTACTGAATAACTAAGAGCATCTCCAATGGCGAGTCAAGTGGTATTTTCTTTTGGGGACAACAGAATTTATTTTCCGTCTTGCTTTTTGTGAAGAAAGTAGAAAAAATAAGAATTGTACCATTGATGTTTATAGTAAAATAAGACGGTGTTGGAGAAGAGGAAATCTTTCCATATTATGTGTGATTCTATTCACAGATTTGCTACCAATATTGTGATAATTTGTTGCACAACTTGCGGCTAAAGTTGTGGGATTGTTTCCCTTATTGATCACATGTAATGGGTATTTATATTTAGGGTGTTGTATCACAGCAACCCATGAATAAGATCTCTCCCCTCTTCTCCCGTGGACTAGGTCACAAACCCTTTGTGACTGAACCACGTAAATCCTTTGTCCTTTTACGTTTTTTTCTCTTCATGGTATCAGAGCAGGAAGAAGGTAAGGTCTTGTACCCCTTTCTTTACTTTCCGATAAATCTCAATTTTTGAGCACCTCGTTTTTTTTTTTTTTTTTTTCCCCTGAAACCCGGCATTAAGCAAGATGGTTGGACAATCAGTCTTTAACTCTACTCCAAGGCTTTCTTCAGTTCTTCTTAATGGACTGAATTATGTTCCATGGTCTCGTGTAGCATCAATAGCCCTAGGTGGAAAGTCATTGCTTGGGGCATATTGATGGAACAAAACCTGCTCGACGTTGAGAAGGAGAAGTATACTGAGAAGTATGGTGAATGGAAATCCCAAAACCATTACACTATGTCTTTGCTTCTTAATTCTATGGATCCCAAAATTGCTGAAATCTTCACTTTTGCTGACACTGCTGAAGAACTTTGGACATCTGTGAAGGATTTATATGGGCACCAACACTACACCGCCTGTATATATCAATTGCAGCAAGCTAGTAATTGCAGACAAGGAGATCGTTCTTTTGTTGAATCCTTCGGTGAATTGAAGAGCATGTGGGATGAACTTGGCTTGCATCACCCTCCTACAATTGATCTGGTAACATTGCAGAAAAGAGCGGAGCAAGATAAAGTCTTTCAGTTATTGGCCAACATCAAACCAGAATTTAAGAATCTTTGAGGTCAAATTCTGATGGGTTCTTTAACTCCTTCCTTGTCAAGTGTTTGTGATAGTATACAACAAGAAGAAACCAGGAAGAAAGCCATGAACATAGACCAAAAGGCTCCTGTTATCAATTCTGAAGCAAATGTCCTAATGGTGGATAAAAGAAAAGTTCTCGACAACAAGAAGAAGGGAAGTAATATTGATAAGGAGCATAATCCTATCTCTAATAAGAGGGGTCGCTGTGATGTTTGTGACACTGATCGTTACAGTAGAGATCGTTGTTGGGTTCTTTATCCTCACTTGAAGCCGAAATTTAAAAAGGGTGACGGGATAAATAAGGTGGCCAATAGTGTCACATCGGATACTTCTGACTTGATTGGACAATTGAGTAAAATCTTAC
Organism: Rhododendron molle; assembly: GCA_025413875.1. Taxonomy (NCBI): domain Eukaryota; kingdom Viridiplantae; phylum Streptophyta; class Magnoliopsida; order Ericales; family Ericaceae; genus Rhododendron; species Rhododendron molle. Next base: position 4,687,653 of record CM046393.1, read on the forward strand.
AACAATACGGCAAATCAAGTTCTTCTATTGAATCTTCATCCTCTACCCATGTCTTAGGTAACCTTAAAGCTTTTCTACCCTCAAGTTCTAATACTTGCACTTGGATTGTGGATTCCGGAGCTACTGACCACATTACTAATGATTGTGGCACATGTGAGTTTAACTCTGAAACTAGAAAATCAGTGTCAATTGCCAATGGATCATCTATTCCTGTTCAAGGGTGTGGTAAATTGAAATTTTTCTCTGACCATCCAAACTCTGAAGCATTTTATATTCCATCGTTTCCTTGCAAACTACTTTCTGTTGGGAAACTTACAAATACCTCGAACTGTGACATTATTTTTTCTCCAATAGAGGGTATACTTTTTCAGACCTTGTATACTATGTTTTGGATAAATTTTGAAGCCAGAGATATGCATTATCGGGTGATGTCTAACTGCAGTTTAACTGATTAATACAGTAGAGAAAGAGTTCAATACTTTTGCATTGGTATTTTGTCACAAGTTGGGGAGGTGACATTTGAATCTTCCCAGACTATACAAGCCAAACGAATAATGGCCAGCCAAGGGCGGCAATTGTTTGGAAGCTTAGGGACTTCTGTACAATCCTAGCTGAATTGCACAGGAGACAAATAGGTATAGACGATCGAGAAATGCTAGAGATCCCGAAACGATTTAAGGAAAAATAAGTGCTTCAGATTCACTTCGATGTGGGGTCGCACACATAAAGTGAATCATTTTCAGAAAAACTTTTCGTGGTCCAAAGTTCATTATAACAAGTCGAAAGAATTCCATGGTGGGAGAGAATCTGTTGATTGGGCCAATAGTTTTTATTTGACTACCTGGCAGTGAGCAGTCTAGATTGAATCTGAGGAGAGATTTACAGTTGCAGTGCAAGGCAAAAGTCATAACGTGAACACATGTGCTGCTATCATCAGTACAGTAGTATCTATTTCGCCCTCTTTCTCTCTCCCTGCACACCTATATATACATTTTGGTCTTGAAGTGGATACTCAAGGGTGCAAGAGATCACGGAGATCGAGAGGAGGATATTGTGATAGTGGGTGGTGGTATAGCTGGCCTCAATACAGCCTTAGGCCTTCACGGGTTCTCTCTCTCAAGAGTAGTGTTTCTAGCAAATAACGAAGTTGAAATATACATGAGCATGCAGGTTGGGACGGCGGAGCTTAGTGTTGGAATCATCAGAGAGCTTAAGGATTACGGGCTTTGCTCTTACTCTGTGGACCAACGCTTGGAGGGCATTGGACGCTGTAGGCATTGGAAACTCCCCAAGGAAACATTATCCTCAGATTCCCTGGTCTCTCTCTCTCGCTCATACTTGAGAAAGCTTTTGTAGTTGGGATTTTTTTTGCCTGTGTGATCGTGATTGAAATCCTTGTTAATTTCCCTCCTTTTGACTGCTGATGCTGTGCAGGGTACAGGTGGGTTCCTCTGTTTCGGGTGCTACTTCAGAGATTAAACTCGGAACTCAGTGCTTTTAAATGAGCCGCAGGGGGTGTAATGGTTATCAGCTAACCATCCGTCACCCTCTTTTAGAAGAAATGGTGTGTCAAAGTACCTGGAAACTCTGTAGTCTTGTTCCTTGGAGTTTCAATTATTCTATGAGCTCTTTCTTTCATTCTTATTGCTGTTCATTGGAGTTTCAATTATATTGAGCTGTTTCTTACACTCTGTCTTGTTATACCCTCGCAGGTCGTGGCCGTGGGAGGGGATATGGAAATCGTGGAAGGGGTCATGGTTTTAGATCTAACGGGCCCAATTGTGCAGCTGCAGGAGATGCTTAGGTGGTGTTCGGCCAAATAATCAATTTGGCTTTCCTGTCAAATTTTTTTTGTCTTTATTCAAATTTTTTTCGTATCACTTGGTTTATCATCATTTTTTTGGGGATTATTGCATCTTCGTGACAAGAGGAATCTAAAAAGTAAAAAATTTTGGTCGAAATCCAATTTTTTTGAATAAAGACGAAATAAGTTGCTTTCCCGCCAATTTTTGTCGAAATTCAAATAAAATTGGATTTCGACCAAAATTTTTTATTTTTTAGATTTCTCTTGTCATGAGGATGCAATAATCTCCAAAAAAATGATGATAAGCCACGTGAGACGAAAAAAATTTAAATATGGACAATTTTTTTGGCGGGAAAGCCATTTGGCTCAAATGGCCGAACACCCCCTTAGCCCCTGTTCTCTTTTGGACTCAATACAGGGTTTCTGTTCTATGAATGATCTATTTGGATGCCCGGTTCATATCTATCTGTATTTATCTTTTTCGGTCTTACTAATTTTACTTTTAGGAAGTCGATGTACACTAATTTCCTGTTTTTGGAACAAGTAGATTTTGAATTTTTCGTTGAGGTTGGAGAATTCTAATCTACTGTAACTGTTCTTGCTCACTGACCGGCACAGTCATTTATTTACCTGATTTGATTAGTTATCCAATTGTGTTATTGTGTAGTTCTCAAAGCTCATCTTTGTTACATCAGGAGTGAAATAGGTATAGATGATGATCAAGAAATGCTAGAGATTCCGATATGATTTTACAACAATGACAAAATCCATCTAATTCCCGGTCATTGAGGGTATGTGCGGGAAAAGATTGGAGACAAATCTAAACTTTTGACAATATATGTCCAAAGTGGCTGTATTCATAACACCACTCACCATTGATACAGCCCTATACCTCCAAGATCTGGAAATGATTTTCCGGAAAAAAATATCAATGGTTTAAATCCACCTAGATGTTGGGGTCTCGTACATAAAGTGAATCTCCAACCATTAATTTCACTTTCGATAACATTTTGAGGGAGAGTTGTCGGCATAGATAGAATTATTGATAGATCATGATCTGGTGCCGATTTCTGTACGTTGGTCAAAAGGGTTGCCTTTCGAATAGGACTAGGTGCGTGCAAACGTGCAAAGCACGTTATTCATGCCCGTTGTGTAGATCGGTTTGGATTTTCCTTCAAATTCTTGATTTTGTTGATGATAGCGAAGGTTATATGGATAAATTTGGTCAAGTATATGGAAGGAAGCTTAGGGTTGGTTTGATTAATGGTTACAAAAGGGCTAAGAAAATTAGATTGTAACAAGCGTTTTCATTCAACAGTTTGGTATGCAGAATGTTAGCTTAGATAGAGGGAAAATGGCAGTGTAATAGACTGTGATTTAGCATTAGGTATATCTGAAAGAGAAGGAGACTTGGCTCAAACAATCGATTATGATCAAATTTCCAACCATAGCTAAACCAGTTTTAAATGAAATCTTTTAACAAAATTGCACAAGCTAACCTTGGAGCTGGAGGAATTCCGGACCGATCAAATTTACCAAGGTTTCTGTTATCCTTTGTGAGACTCCTTTCACCTTCAAAAACCTGAAATCCAAAGAGGAACAGGTCAAATTAAGAATCCACAAGTACTATTTACTCAGGTTATCCAACTTCATTCTTTTTCAGCATTAGGAAGTAGGAAGGTACCAAATTGTTTATTCTTAATTTGGTACCTGAATGGAGACAGTTGGTCAAATTAAGAATAAACTATTTTTTATACTTAGAAGCCAGGCATTTGGTACCTGAATGGAGACAGTGGTCAGTTGATCCTGGTAAGTGGTGAAAACTTGTGATTTCTTGGTGGGAATGACAGTGTTCCTTGGAATCAACTTGGTCATCACCCCACCAACTGTTTCGATTCCAAGGGTGAGAGGTGCCACATCCAAGAGAAGGATATCTGCATTTACATTTCATCACAAGTTAGTCATCAAAAAAAACATTGGTCAATGCAGTTTTCCTATTACATCATTGCAAATAACACATCACATAAAACCAACAAATACCTTTGGTCTCATCACTGCCTTCACCGCTCAATATGCCTCCTTGTACAGCAGCACCATCAAGGTTCACACCTCATCAGGGTTCACACCTTTGTTGGGCTCCTTCCCATCAAAGTAATCCTTGAGGAGCTGTTAGACTTTGGGAATCCTAGTGCTTCCACCAACAAGAACGATTTCATCTATCTTGCTCTTCTCCAACCCTGCGTCTTCCATAGCCTTCTTTACAGGTCCCATGGTCTTTCTGAACAAATCATTGTTCAATTCTTCAAACCTAGCCCGGGTCAAGGGTTCGGAGAAATCTGTACCATCAAAAAGAGATTCAATCTCCACCCGGACCTGGTGCTGACTGCTCAAGGCTCTCTTTGCCCTTTCACATTCTCTCCTCAATATCCCAAGAGCCCTGTTGTCCTTGCTAATGTCCTTTTCGTGCTTTTTCTTGATCAATTTGATGAAATACTCCATTATCCTCTGATCAAAATCCTCACCTGAAGGAAAGCTTAATTTAGCAATAGCAGTAGCACAAACAAATTTCCTACAAACACTTTCCTTGTGAGTTTTCTCACACGATCAACCAAAAAAATGTCATCCACTAACTTGAACAATTTAGTTACCGTGCAAAGACTTTTGTTGTTCAAGGTTCACAAACAGCACTTGTAAAAGCTTATCATATATATAGATCACAAAGAAAGAGTATAAATGACGGACATTGTTCTTACCTCCAAGATGAGTGTCAAGGACCTCAAAAACACCATTATCAATGGTCAAGATACTGACATCAAAGGTCCCACCACCAAGGTCAAATACGAGGATGTTCTTCTCACCACCTTTCTTGTCCAATCCATAGGCAATGGCCGCGACAGTTGGTTCATTGATAATTCTAGCAGCATTCAGCCCAGCAATGACACCAGCATCCTTGGTGGCCTGTCTTTGCGCGTCATTGAAGTAAGCTGCAGTTTGCAATGAAAATATAGGAGTAAGTACCATATAAACAACATTTGTACATGAGTAAACACAAGATGTAAAGGTGAACCACGTGTCACTACACCAACGAAATCACCAGTGCTTAAAGGAGTTCTACGAACCAGGAACAGTGACAACAGCATCCTTGATTTTCGTCCCAAGGAATGCTTCTGCTGTCTCCTTCATTTAGTTAAAATCATTGCACTGACTTCCTCAAGGCTGAAGACCTTGGTCTCTCCATCCTTGATCTGAACTTGAATATAAGGCTTTCCATCCTTATTCACAATCTTGTAAGGTGCAAGCTTCATATCCCTTTGAACCTCCTTGTCCTCAAACCTGCCAAAAGCTTGTAAAGATCATTCCCTCCCCCTTGTAACTCTAGAAGATGAACAAATTAAGAAAGAAGCATTACTTTCTTCCAATGGGTCTCTTGGCATCGAAGATGGTCCTCTCGGGATTGACTGCCGCTTGGTTCTTCGCAACCTCACCAATCAGTCTCTCATTCTTAGTGAATGCAACCCACGATGGGGTAATACGGTTTCCTTGGTCATTTGCTATGATTTCCATGTGACCATTTTTGTAAACACCCACACATGAATAGGTTGTTCCGAGATCTATCCCAATGTCCGTACCCAACTTTGCGGCTTCCTCTTTGGCAATAGAAATTGCAGATAGACAACCTGTCATGCAATACACGCTGAACAACAGATTGTAGAACTTAATCCTTCCACCATTGAGCACTAAGTTCAGTTACAAGCAAGGGACAAGAATTAACTTCAAATATAAACAACTGTAATTAGCAAAGTTTCATGAAATAGTGGCGTCGACAACAACCATATCGCAGTGTTTGTGGGTGTGAGGATCATAGCATTTAAAGCGATGCAGGAAAAACAAGCAGCAATAAGCGATTAGGCAATCCAGATAATACACCTATGCTTTAAGTTTAAAGTAATGCATTAAGGGGAGAATTCGCTGAAAACCTAGCCTACACTATGCCATTTATCTTTAGGTATGTAGAAAAGCGACCTAGAAGTACTATGCTAGTGTTATTGGTAAGGAATAAAAGAAAGGACGTTAGAATGTAAGTAAATTTTATTCTGGGAGCCTACACTATACTACTAAAAGATACCAAGCCTGCATTACACCATCCTACATTCATTTTGTTTCGCGACAAGTATTATGCTAGCCTCGCATTCTACGTTGATTTTCCCAAGTATTTTAGCATGATGAATGATATTGACTCATTAGATAATGCCAAGGTGGCACAAAGAATCTAAAAAGTAATTTTTCATCGAGGAAGACACATTAGGATATCAAGATGGTATCTTACCTGAAAATTCTATCCAGATCATCAAAGCTTCCAATGTTATCCCAGCCATAGTCAAATTCTATTGAAAAATTGCATCTTATCAAGATTAAACCTAAAACCACAGTAGGATTTCATTTGATTCCATTTCCTTCAAAACGAAAGATACTTTCTTAACTTACCACACCTAGAGGAATCAATCTCGGTGATTTCAGTTAAATCCTTAGATACTTCAGATCCCATGGAATCCTGATGAGTTTTGGAGGCATGTGATAGAGACAAATCAGGCCATGGTTCCATCCTACATCGTCCCGCAGAAGTTCCCTCGGCGGAGTCGTATCGCAAAGCACCCTCTTGTTTATCCCCCGCGTAATCATTGTTATTAAGATATTTATTCTGCACAGGTGGCTTAGCATTTGTAGCTTCTTGATTCCATTCCTTTTTTACGTGACCTCCATACAAACCTGGAGGTCTATCTTCATTTCCGTCGGGAAACGGAACAATATGCTCATCAGTCTCGCCCTCCTCACCCCATATTATATTTGCAAACTGAAAAGAAAAACAGAGCCATAGTTTGTTCATCTTTGTGAAGTTCTGGAGGACGAACTCCACGGCGTCCATGACAGTGTCAGCATCCCTGCAGGAGTTATGGAAAGCTCACACAGAAAACCCACCGAAAACCCATAGTTTCTGCACTTTCAAGTTAAGTTATAGCTATTTCCACCAAATCTAACTACATAATATCTTAACCCAAGTTATGATGGTTTAATTATAGATCCTAAAAAATCAAACCACTGAAACAAATAATTGGAACACAATCTAGTATCAAACTGGCAGGTAGAGAACGTAACATCTTACCAAGAGAAGCAAATCAAGATTTGACAATCCAAATTCGTTCCTTCAACTCTTCTTCTCCGCTTCTGACCCCCCTCGCCTACCAAAGAACCATAAAACCAACTTTACCTCTCTGCAAAATCGACACTAACAATCACAATCCGAATACCCCGAGAAATTAGCACTAACAAACGCATGCAAAGCGGGAAAATCAGATATATAGAAACAAAACTCAAACAAAACCCTAGATCGACAACCAAAAAGGATTAACACCCACAGAAAATCTGTATACCTTATGCAATTTCTGGAAGTCGGGTTCTCACAAATCGAAACCCACTCTCACAAATTACTACTAAACCCAAAAATCAGCCAATCGAAACCCACACCGATTAAGAACTTACCTAGCAAGCGACGTTTACGATTTTAGACGACGATATTTGTCAGAAGCGCAGCGACGATATTTGTCAGAAGCGCAGTAGCTGGACCTACCCTCTCCAGAGCTAATGACAACGACGGCGACACAGTAGCTTTGAAGGCGGAGGAACACCATGCTCTTACGATTCAGCTCGCCCAAAAAACACACACACACACACACACACACACACACTCTCTCTCTCTCTCTCTCTCTCTCTCTCTCTCTCTCTCTGTTGGAACCACAGTAGCTGGACCTACCCTCTCCGGAGCTAACGACAACGATGGCGACACAGTAGCTTTGAAGGCGGAGGAACACCATGCTCTTACGATTCAGCTCGCCCAAAACACACACACACACACACTCTCTCTCTCTCTCAGATGGGTGGGATGGTCTGGACAGTGGCAAGCGAAACGTGGTAAGATGGGTGGGATGGTTAGTGGGTGGCGTGGCAAAAAACAAAAGGGGTGGGAAATGGCAAGGGAAACGCACCAAAATGTGCTTCTTATTTAAGAGGAGCAGGATATCTTTAACCCCGAATTTGGGCTGGTCTAAAGTTGTTTATAACAAGTCCAAAGAATTCCATGGTGGGAGTGATTGGCCAATAGTTTTTATTTGATTACTTGGCAATGAGCAGTCCAGATTGAATTGGAGGAGACATTTACACTTGCAGTGCACGGCAAGATAGTCATCAGCCCTGTTGTATTATTGGGCAATGAGCAGTCTAGATTGGAGGAAGTGATCTGCGAATGTACTGGTCTGACCAAACACCGATGTAGGAATTAGGAATTAACAACGATGGCAAAGTGGGAATTATTCCAAAAGAAAGAGGGTAGCCTTATCTTTTTTGTATGGCTAAATTCAAAAATAGGAAAATTGGAATTGAAAAAGTTCCTTTCACCCACATTTTCCGTTTCTTTTTAGAAACATCAAATTGGATAATCCATTTTCCTAAAATCCATTTTCCCTCTTCCTCCCAAATACTCAAAATCCAAAAATGACAATTAGAAAATGTAAAAACTCACCAACCAAACACCCCCAAGTCCAAAGAATTGGTTGAGTTTTCTCGGTGTTATAAAATTTTAATTTCTGTTCAAAAAAAACAAAAAACAAGAGTCTTAACATGACGCATGCGCTGCTGTCATCAGTCCACTGTTTCTGTTTGGTCTCCCTGGATATAGTAGTAGTATTCCCTATCTATTTCTGGGAAGGATCCCCTCTTTCTCACTCTCTCTCTACCGCCGCCCCCCAACCCACCCACCCCCACACACGCACACACACACACACACAATATATCTATATATCAATAGATATATAAGTCTTGAAGTGGATACTCATCAAGGATACAAGAGAACATGGAGATCGAGGAGGATATTGTGATAGTGGGTGGTGGTATAGCTGGCCTCACCACAGCCTTAGGCCTTCACAGGTTCTCTCTCTCTCTCTCTCTCTCTCTCTCTCTCTCAAGAGCAGTGTTTCTTGCTACGAACGAAGTTGGAATTAACATGAGCATGCAGGTTAGGACTGCGGAGCTTAGTGCTTGAATCATCAGAGAGCTTAAGAATTGCGGGTTTTGCTCTTACTCTGTGGACCAACGCTTGGAGGGCATTGAAAGCTGTAGGCATTGGAAACTCCCTAAGGGAACATTACCCTCTGATTCCCAGGTCTCTCTCTCTCTCTCTCTCTCCACCTTTGTAGTTCGGAGGTTTTGCCACTGACAAATAGGGCTGTAAATGAGACAAGATGAGCTTTGATGTGTTCATCTTGGTTCGTTCAAACAGGGCCGGCTCAAAGGATTTGGGTGCCCAAGCTTGTTCAAAAAATGGTGCACCAAACGCTTGACAAATTTTATGAAAAAAAATAAACAGGCAGAGAAAGCCAAAATTATAGTATTAAATCCCCTTGACTAATACACACATATTTATATTTCAAAATTTGAAATTTCTCTTCAAAACAATTTTAATTTCAAAACTTGCTGCCAACTGGTTGCTTTCACGTGCAATCACTCTGTGAGCAAGTGGAACAGGTGGAGTATAGGGCTTTATTGGCGAGCAATTTGGCAATTGAGCCTTTGCTCTGTCGATGTGGGGACAAACAAGTTGCAAAACAAAGTTTGCCACCTATAATCCCACATCGCTCCCACCTATAGTCCCACATCGCTAGTTGAAGGAAAGTTGAAGGAAACAATGAAGACAAAGAATCTTTTATAAGTAGAAAATCCTACCAGTATCAATGCTCCTAGAGATTGGGCCGTGCTTTTGAAACTTGGACTGTGTCTTTCCTAAAAAGAGTCCTACACAACCCAAATACTAAAAAAAATTGGGGTGCCCCAAAAAATTGGGCATTTTAGGGATGCCTAAGGCCCAGGCAAGAAGGGCCATGAATTATTGGTTTATCCAAGGGGTTTTAAATTTGAGATGGGGTTTTCAACTTATGTGACATCCAATATACGTGAATTTTTCTTTACCAAAATCGAGTTCAGCGGTGCTATGTTGATGCTAAATTAGTAGCTGAATAGTTCTCCAGAGCCATTCGTAGAATGCTATTTATTGTATACACAATGCTGCAACAGAAGTAATGAAGGTCGTTGCGTGAGAAGGAAGGAGTTACTTGAGACATTGGAGAGGGAATTGCCCCATGGCACTCTCCGGTACTCATCTAAGGTTGTTTCTATTGAGGATACAGGATACCGCAAATTGTTGCACCTAGCTGATGGTTCCACCCTCAAAACCAAGGTAACTATCCAGTCTTTTCAAAAAGGATAACTATTCACAACCAAAATTTCTATAGAAAATCCACTTAAAATGATGTGACAGAAAATTTTCCAAATGACCTACAATGGTGGGTGTTTTGGTTTGAAATGGAAGGCAATAGAATGCCACACATCATTTTCCATAGGAGTTGTGCACCGAATATTGGGTTGTTTCTAGCATTATCGTTCATAAAATATGGCTGGGGTACCAGTGCACTCTAGTACTCGCAAGGTAAACTTTCTGAATGATAATTCTCAAGATTGGTGTTTATCTTGTACGAAATTACAAACTTTCTTAAAGGCATGCAGAATCTCCCTCTAGAATGCTTTTGTGACGACATTTTTGCAATTAAGAGCCCTTCTATAGTAGTTTGGGTTAAAAAGAAATGCTTCACGTAAACCCCACCATTTTGTGCATTGTACTTAGTGAAACATATCAGAATTATCTGGACCACCGAAGAAGTCTTGCCAATGATTCAATATGTGCTAGGTTTTGATTACTAACCCTTGTTTGTGTTCCAATTGAAGGTGTTGATTGGTTGTGATGGAGTTAATTCATTGGTTGCGAAGTGGCTGGGTCTTCCAAAACCTGTTTACTCTGGGCGATCAGCCATTCGGGGCTTTGCTGAGTATCCAGATGGCCATGGCTTTCACCCCAGCCTTCATGTTTATTTTGAAGGCGGAGTTCGCTACGGTTATGTTCCATGCGGTGCCAACTGCTTCTACTGGTTTTGCACTTACGATTCTTCTCTCCAATGTAAGACCCTGGACATGAATATAGTTTGGTATGGAGCAAAATTTTCCTAGCAGGATTAAGTCCCGAAGAAAAAAGTGCAACCCCCAAAGTTGTACGGGAATATCTATCGAACTTAAATTTTCATAGATAAATGTCTAAAATTCTATGCTGGTACCACAACATTAGGCCATACTTAAATAGAAGTAATGCTCTGCTTCCGTGCTGCATTTTGAACACTTTTTCTATGAAATATTGTTGGGTTTGTAGCATTCTACATTTCAATGTCTTGCTTTTCTGTCCCATTTCTTTCTTCTCTTCTTTTCCCAGCACATATGGTTTCTTTCTAAGACTTGTGCCTGTGTGGGGGTTGATTGATTCCAGTTGATGAAGGCATGCAAGAGAATCCTGCCAAGATGAAGCAGTTTGTATTGAGCAAGATAAGCCAATTACCCAAACAAGCAGCTGAAGTGGTTGAAATGACTGATTTGGATAGCATCTCCTGTTCTCCATTGAAACTAAGATTGCCTTGGAATCTCTTACTGGGAAATATCTCCAAAGGAAATGTTTGTGTTGCCGGCGATGCCCTTCATCCGATGACACCTGACATCGGTCAAGGCGGCTGCTCAGCTCTGGAAGACACTGTTGTTCTTGCTAGGTGCCTCGCGGAAGCTTTATTGAAAAAACCAAGAAATGAGATTCAAAATGAAGAAGAAGAATATGCAAGGATTCAGAAAGGGTTGGAGAAGTTTGCAAAGGAGAGGAGATGGAGGAGTTTTAGTCTCATAAGTGCTGCATATGTGGTGGGTTTCATACAGCAAAGGGATGGAAAGGTGATGAGGTTCTTGAAAGAGAAATTTCTGTTGCGATTCACAGCCAGTATTATGTGGAAGATGGCTGACTTTCATTGTGGCGAGCTCAACATTTCTGGAAGTAAATAAATCAGTCTGTTATTTGTTGATCAATGTGGTCTACATTGAGAGGAGTTCATGAAGTTCAAAGCTTGCATCCTTGTTGGAGGAAGTAACTAGTCAGTTGGTCAGTTATTGCATTGGGACGGTTGAAACTTGAAACCTAGGAATTTGAGGTTAAAATAGACAAAATAAGTAGGAGGGGCCAGTTTGGTTGTGTTGTACTGAATAACTAAGAGCATCTCCACTGGCGAGTCAAGTGGTATTTTCTTTTGGGGGCCGCAGAATTTATTTTCCGTCTTGCTTTTTGTGAAGAAAATAGAAAAAATAAGAATTGTACCATTGAAGTTTATAGTAAAATAAGAGGGTATACTTTTTCAGACCTTGTTTACTAATGTTCTGTGAAGGATAAATTTTGAAGTCGAAATATGCATTATCAGGTGATGTCTCACTGCAGTTTAACTGATTAATACAGTAGAGAAAGAGTTCAATACTTTTGCATTGGTATTTTGTTACAAGGTGGGGAGTTTGAATCTTCCCAGACAATACAAGCCAAATGAATAATGGCCAGGAAAGGGCGGGTATTGTTTGGAAGCTTGGGGACTTCTGTACAAACCTAGCTGAATTGCACAGAAGACAAATAGGTATAGATGATCGAGCAATGCTAGAGATTCCGAAATGATTTATAGAAAAATAAGTGGTTCAGATTCACTTCGACGTTCGGGTCGCACACATAAAGGGAATCATTTTCAGAAAAAAATTTCGTGGTCCAAAGTTCATTATAACAAGTCGAAAGAATTCCATGGTGGGAGAGAATCTGTTGATTGGGCCAATAGTTTTTATTTGATTACCTGGCAATGAGCAGTCCAGATTGAATCTGAGGAGACATTTACACTTGCAGTGCAAGGCAAAAGTCATAACGTGGACGCATGTGCTGCTGTCATCAGTCCACTGTTTCTGTTTTGGTCTCCCTGGATATGTAGTATCTATTTATCCCTCTTTCTCTCTCCCTGCACACCTATATATACATATTGGTCTTGAAGTGGATACTCAAGGGTGCAAGAGATTGTGAAGATCGAGGAGGATATTGTGATAGTGGGTGGTGGTATAGCTGGCCTCAATACAGCCTTAGGCCTTCACGGGTTCTCTCTCTCTCTCAAGAGCAGTGTTTCTTGCACATAGCGAAGTTGAAATATACATGAGCATGCAGGTTGGGACTGCGGAGCTTAGTGTTGGAATCATCAGAGAGCTTATGAATTACGGATTTTGCTCTTACTCTGTGGACCAACACTTGGAGGGCATTGGAAACTCCCTAAGGGAACATTATCCTCAGATTCCCTGGTCTCTCTCTCTCTCTCTCTTAGTTGGGATTTTTTTTTGCCTGTGTGATCGTGATTGAAATCCTTGTTAATTTCCCTCCTTTTGACTGCTGATGCTGTGCAGGGTTCAGGTTGGTTCCTCTGTTTCGGGTGCTACTCCAGAGATTGAATCACCTGAGAAAAATGGGTTTGTTTTCAGTTCATGTACTACTATCATGGTTGAGAAGGATTGCTTTTCCAATTTCAGGACATAACCCATGTTTGGGGGGGTGAGATTAGTTAAAGTTATCACTATTCGCGACTAAAGTGCTGGAAATTGTCTTAGAAGGGAAGGATGGAGACATCTTTTTAATTGTTTGATTTATCGAGAAAAAGGAAAGGCTGAGTTACCTTTCTATGACTGGTTTACCAATTATTAAGACAGTAAAGTGGAAGGAGATGGAGAGGAAGTGAGGTTATATTATTCTTACTACTTTTGATACCAAGCATGAACCTCCGTCCCATTTTGTTTGTCTGCTTTTTGACTTTTCAATGTCCCAAATTGTTCATGCACTTTGAAAGGTTCAAGAACAAATTCCTACAAAGATACCATTTACCCTTCTCTCTTGACATGACAAGTCCAATATGAATTGGAAGGCGTTTTTGAAAAGTTTAATTGTAAAGTGTAATGATTATGTCACCTCAATGAATTCGTTCCCACATCAGACGAACAAATTGGGATAGGGAGTAGTACAAGAACTATAAAATAAAGGTTCTGATAGTAAAACTTATTAAACCTCCATAATTGTACTCTTTCGCCTGCATTCCCCTCCATACCCCTCCCTTCCCCTCCTACAATGTAAAATCACCTCGAAATTGTTCACTTCCCCTCAAAGCCCCTCAAACCCAACGATACATTAGAGTTCGCTCTCAATCCTTGGGTTGCCAGTTGGTTGTAGTACTAGTATCATGAGTCCATGACAGGGATGAATACCTTGTGTTTGCTGAATATTTACGGAATCATAAACTTTGTACTGCTTCCTGGCTCCTCCTTGTTTCGGCTAGTTTTTCCTTTTCTTATTTTGCATACTTGTTTGGGGGTTTCTGCAAGTTTTAACTTCTTTGTTCTTCAATGGAAATGGTCTGAATATCTGCTTAAAGTGATATGGTCCAAGGAATCAACATCAATGTCAGGAATTGAATCGGATGTAAGATGTCTTTTTAGTTCAATGTGGAAAAAGAAGAAGAAAGATCTAAGATGCATTATATGTTTCATGGTCATGAGTTGGAGCAGGATGTGAAACCAATGCTTAAAATTTAATTACTGTGTTGAAAAGATACTTGTGGTTTCCTTATCCATTCAACTATGGGAGTGGATAGGGGAGCTGAATGCACCTTTTACTATCACCTCCCTCCAATATCTGAAATTATGTTTCTAGGGTGGAATTACAGGGTTTTGTATGTCGGTAAGTAATAATAATTCCTTGAATACTGAATCACTATACAACACAAGAAAGACCATTAATTACAGGTTTATCCAAGGGGTTTTAAATTTGAGACGGGGTTTTCAACTTATGTGACATCCAATATATGTGAATTTATCTTTACCAAATGGAGTTCGGCAGTGCTAGGTTGATGCTAAATTAGTAGCTGAGTAGTTCTCCAGACCTAACATCAAAGCCATTCGTAGAATGCTATTTATTGTGTACACAATGCTGCAGCAGAGGTAATGAAGGTCGTTGCGTGAGAAGGAAGGAGTTACTTGAGACATTGGAGAGGGAATTGCCCCATGGCACTCTCCTGTACTCGTGTAAGGTTGTTTCTATTGAGGATACAGGATACCGCAAATTGTTGCACCTAGCTGATGGTTCCACCCTCAAAACCAAGGTAACTATCCAGTCTTTTCAAAGAGGATAACTATTCACAAGCAAAATTTCTATAGAAAATCCACTTAAAAAGATGTGACAAAATTTTTCCAAATGTGCTACAATGGTGGGTGTTTTGGTTTGAAATGGAAGGCAATAGAATGCCACACATCATTTTCCAT
The DNA here is from genome assembly GCA_025413875.1 of Rhododendron molle. Lineage (NCBI taxonomy): Eukaryota > Viridiplantae > Streptophyta > Magnoliopsida > Ericales > Ericaceae > Rhododendron > Rhododendron molle. Next base: position 4,702,747 of record CM046393.1, read on the forward strand.
AGGAGTTGTGCACCGAATCTTGGGTTGTTTCTGGCATTATCCTTCATAAAATATGGCTGGGGTACGAGTGCACTCTAGTACTTGCAAGGTAATTTTTCTGAATGATAATTCTCAAGATAGGTGTTTATCTTGTACAAAATTACAAACTTTCTTAAAGGCATGCAGAATCTCCCTCTAGAATGCTTTTGTGACGACATTTTTGCAATTAAGAGCCCTTCTATAGTTGTTTGGTTTAAAAAGAAATGCTTCACGTAAACCCCACCATTTCGTGCATTGTACTTAGTGAAACATATCAGAATTATCGGGACCATCGAAGAAGTCTTGCCAATGATTCAATATGTGCTAGATTTTGATTACTAACCCTTCGTTGTGTTCCAATTGAAGGTGTTGATTGGTTGTGATGGAGTTAATTCATTGGTTGTGAAGTGGCTGGGTCTTCCAAAACCTATTTACTCTGGGCGATCAGCCATTCGGGGCTTTGCTGAGTACCCAGATGGCCACGGCTTTCACCCAAGCCTTCATGTTTATTTTGAAGGCGGAGTTCTCTACAGTTATGTTCCATGCGGTGCCTACTGCTTCTACTGGTTTTGCACTTACAATTCTTCTCTCCAATGTAAGACCCTGCACAAAGTTGATTCATGAACATAGTTTGGTATGGAGCAAAATTTTCCTAGCAGGATTAAGTTCTGAAGAAAAAAGTGCAACCCCCAAAGTTGTACGAGGAATATCTATTGAACTTAAATTTTTATAGATAAATGTCCAAAATTCTATGCTGGTACCACAACATTAGGCCATACTTAAATAGAAGTAATGTTCTGCTTTCGTGCTGCATTCTGAACACTTTTTCTATGAAATATTGTTGGGTTTGTAGCGTTCTACATTTCGAAATCTTGCTTTTGTGTTCCATTTCTTTCTTCTCTTCTTTTCCCAGCACATATGGTTTCTTTCTAAGACTTGTGCCTGTGTGGGGGTTGATTGATTCCAGATGATGAAGGCATGCAAGAGAATCGAGCCAAGATGAAGCAGTTTGTATTGAGCAAGATAAGCCAATTACCCAAACAAGCAGCTGAAGTGGTTGAAATGACCGAATTGGATAGCATCTCCTGTTCTCCATTGAAACTAAGATTGGCTTGGAATCTCTTACTGGGAAATATCTCTAAAGGAAATGTTTGTGTTGCCGGGGATGCCCTTCATCCGATGACACCTGACATCGGTCAAGGCGGCTGCTCAGCTCTAGGGGACGGTGTTGTTCTTGCTAGGTGCCTCGCGGAAGCTTTATTGAAAAAACCAAGAAATGAGATTCAAAATGAAGAAGAAGAATATGCAAGGGTTCAGAAAGGATTGGAGAAGTTTGCAAAGGAGAGGAGATGGAGGAGTTTTAGTCTCATAAGTGCTGCATATGTGGTGGGTTTCATACAGCAAAGGGATGGAAAGGTGATGAGGTTCTTGAGAGAGAAATTTCTGTCGCGATTCACATTCAGTACTGTGTGGAAGATGGCTGACTTCCATTGTGGCGAGCTCAACATTTCTGGAAGTAAATAAATCATTCTGTTAATTGTTAATCAATGTGGTCTACATTGAGAGGAGTTCATGAAGTTCAAAGCTTGTTGGAGGAAGTAACTAGTCAGTTGGTCAGTTATTGCATTGGGATGGTCGAAACTTGGAACCTAGGAATTTGAGGTTAAAATAAGACAAAATAAGTAGGAGGCGCCAGTTTATTAGTGTTGGACTGAATAACTAAGAGCATCTCCAATGGCGAGTCAAGTGGTATTTTCATTTGGGGACAACATAATCTATTTTCGGTCTTGCTTTTTTTGAAAAAAATAGAAAAATAAGAGGGTGTGTGTACTTTTTCAGACCTTGTTTACTCTGTTTTTTGAAGGATAAATTTTGAAGTCAAAATATGCATTACCGGATGATGTCTAACTGCACCTTAAGTGATTAATACAGTAGAGAAAGAGTTCAATACTTTTGCATTGGTATTTTGTCACAAGCTGGGAAGGTGACATTTGAATCTTCCCAGACAGTACAAGCCAAATGCATAATGGCCAGGAAAGGACGGCAATTGTTTGGAAGCTTAGGACTTACCTCCATTGGCTTGGAGGAACTATAACAAAGAGTGAAATTATACTGTATTGACTAAATTAGATTGGATTTGCGGAGCTTAGTATTGGAATTGTCGGAATATCTGAGAGTAACCGGCTTCACTCTTATATTGTGGACTAATGCTTGGAGAGCACTGGATGCTGTTGGCACTGGTAATTCCCTTAGCCAACATTATCCTTAAATTCCCGCATCACCCTTCTCCCCCCCCCCCCCCCCCCCCCCTTGAACGAAGTTTGTGTTGGTATTATTATGCCGGAGTGATTGTTGAATGGCCGGATCCTGCAACTAAGCTTCGATATTGCCGTTTGTCGACTACTGGTGTTGCAGGTTTCAGGTTCTTTCTTCTGTTTCAAGTTGAAGGATTGTGTGGAATGTGATGGCAGGTAGTGCTTTTATGCTTTTTATCCTGTACGGAACATTGCACCAGAGAGGGAGAGAAGTATCTGGAGTTAAACCAGTAATTAGAAAACCAGTGCTTTGGAAATGGTGTGTCTGGGACATTTTTTTTCCCCACTCTGTAGAAGTTGAGGGGTTTTGGAATCTGAATATTTCACTGAGTCTATCGTACGTTGTCTGATCCAAAAAGTCATTTTGCTTTCACTGAGTCTATCGTACGTTGTCTGATCCAAAAAGTCATTTTGCCCCTCTACCACCCAAAGCAGTATTGGGGCATCATGCCCCCGTTGAAATACAGCCTTTAGCTGTTGTAAGTATGTTTTATTTTGAAAACACCCAAAAACGTTGAAGTACAATGTGGTAAGTATGCCTTATTTTGTACTACCAAGTATCAGCATAAAAAATTGGTAAGAAGATTTGACTGAAAAAACGCAAAACCACCTTACTTTTTGGAGATGATTTTGATCCATGGGCCTAGATTAACCTAGAACCTGATCTAATTGTCTATATTAAATGGGGGCATAATGCCCCAATACCACATTGGGGCATCATAGAAATTATGAACCGTTGAAACTCTGCAGCCTCATTGATCGCAGTTTCAATTTTGATGAGCTCTTTCTTACACTCTTATTGTTTCTTCATCAGCAATTTATTTAGGAAAATTAATCTGTTTTTATGGCACTTTTGGATAAGTAACTTTGGTGTGTGTGGATTGCTTTGGTTACGCGCGTTTTCACCCAGATTGTGCAGTGGCGTGCGGCGGGCGGGAGGTGGAGGCTATCATCGAGACCGAGACTGTGCAATAAGGCATGCGGAACATGCTTTCAGCACTGCAACCCGTGAATAACTCACCAAACACGGTGGCGGCGGAGGTGGCTGGTGAATCTTGGATAGATACGGCTAGGCCTACGCATGTTAAGTATTTTGCCATAAGAGAAGGTTGATAATTAAATAAGAGATTAAATTATTTACGGCGTCAGTGTAAACATTTGTTTTTTTTAAATCAATTTCATTGCGCCACGCCGCTATGTTTTATTGATTGAGACCACTGTTTTGACACGTGGCACAATATAATTTATTTAGAGGAAACAAATGTTTATACTGCCGATGTATATAATTTATTCTCAGTACATATATATGTCTTTGCATGTCAACAATGAAACAAGGCGATGTGTTTAATTTTATGTAATTTCAATTTTACACATTTATACATATAGCTCTTTCTGTATTTGGGTTTCTGATTTGCCGAGGGAGATATTAGGTGAGGCCGTGAGGGGATGGAGAGGGAGGAGAGAGGGTGTTATAATTTCAACCGTTCATTTTAATGGCTGAGATCTTATGTTAAAAGTTGTGTTAAAATTTGTGTGAGTAGAACCAGCTCATTACTAATAACGTCCTAAAAGTGGGTTTTTTTTTTTTTTGAGGGATTCTTCCGAGCCGGTTCTATATGGGTGAATTATGTTCCAATGGATCCTTGCGCACAAATGGGGAAAATATATTCCCAGAAAGTCCTGTCGCATTCGCGCGCGAAGTATACCTCTCTGTTTCTCCCACCACCGTCTGTCCCACGTGCACCCCACTCTCTTTATTCAATATTGCCGACAGCTAAAGAAGAGAGAACACAGCGATGTAAGAGCAGATTGCATGCGCACTCTCACTCTCTCTCCTTTTTAATTTGAAAAAATGACGGTCAAAGACGTGTTTTGATAATTAATACTCGTTAATGACATTTTCAGCATTAAAAAATATTCTTAGCTTGTCCTTGACAGATATTAATTATCAAACACGCCATGAGCCGTCATTTTTCCTAATTAATACCCGCTAAGAACATAATAAGAACATTTGTTAATGCTGAAAATGTCCTTAATTAGTATTAATTATCAAAACATATCCTTAGCCGTCATTTTCCCTTTTAATTTAAAATCTGAAAAATGATTATAACTTTTTTGTACATATTCATTTTTTATAAAATTTATATTTTTGAAATTTACGTATAGAGATTTAGCTAATGAGATCTATTGAATGCAAAATCACGAAAAAATAAAAATTTCATTTTCCAATGTTCATTTTATTTTGTCCAAATTTAAAATTAACATTATAAATTCACAATTGATAGCATTCATTTAATAACTAACAATGTTTAAATTGATAATTAATAGTTTAAATGTGGTTAAATTGATAATAATAGTCTAAATTTAAAATTTACCGAGTTAAAATTAATAATCAATACTTAAAACTATAACTAATAGTGTTATTTAACACCTAAAATTATGATTAATAGTGTTAATTTTTGTATAAATTTATAATTAGTTGCGTTAAGTTAACAATTAACGGAGTTAAATTAGAAATGAACAGAGTAAATTCCCAATTAACATGTTAATTACTCTCCATCTCAATTTAATAGTCTCTCGTTCTATTCTAACCGGAAAAAAATAATTATATCCCTAAATTGGTAATGAATTTTACATAAAATATTGATCTTATTTGATAGATCTCGATTAATTCTATAATATAATGTTTGAAAATTATATAAAATATTATAAATTATAAATATAATCAATTAAAAAATGACACGAATTTTTAAAATGAACTATTAAACTGAGACATAGGAAGAGAAGTATTGTTTTTAAAGAATAGTAAAAAATAATAGCCTGCAATAAAAAAACGTTTTTGTTATGTACAGTGGAGTGGAGAGAGTATTGGAAACCTTTTGTATGATATCGGCAGTGTAATATCCGTCAGACAACTTTTTGGCGGTTGGGAGTCTTGGGACTAGGGCCGTAAATGAACACTGAGCAGCTCGCGAGTTTGGCTTAGTTCGGTTCGTTAAGACTCAGTTCGGCTTGGCTCATTTGGTAAACGAGCCAAGCTCGAGTTCAGTTTTCGGCTCGTTAAGAGAGACTCGACTCGATTAAAAAGTTTCGTTTAGTAAATAACTAAGTTCGACTCGTTAAGACTCAAGCTGAGTACTAACTCAAATTTTTAGCTCATTTAGTAAACGAGCCGAGCTCGAACTTGCCGAAACTCGGTTTGGCTCGGCTTGTTTAGACCCTTACTTGAGACCAAGAAAGAGAGAGAGTACTAGTATGAACAAAAAAGCTGGAAAAAAAAAAAAGAAGAAGTTGCTGCAAGCATTGCCGGCTCATATATTTTGAAGGTCCGAAGCAAATTTTATATATTGAGCCCCTAATATATTCATGATTTCTTTAAAAAATGATAAAAGTAAAAAAAATAACAAAAAATGATAAACACCCAATAATGCATATTCTTGGTACTTAAGTCCTCTAGTATGTTGTGTTTGTACATATATGTTGTCGTTTTTATGTGATATTGCCCGCAAGGTATCTTTTGTAAGCTTTTCAGGTCAAACGTGCCAAGAAGGTGGTTTTGGACGCTAAGCGATGTTCCGGGATGAACCAAATGTCCAAATGCCCGCCGGATCTCATTTCTTTGTCACCGAAGCCTAATGGTGCCACAAGAAGCCTCGGAGATTGGCCGGTGGTCAAGGATGGCAAAAATCGTGCCAAAGTACTCCAAGTGAGGCAAATGCATTGGGGATGGCCCTCGAGCGCATCCGAGGATCCAAGGCCACAAGGCATACCTCCGCCAAGTCCCGTTGATCAAGTATTGAAGTATTGGAGAGCCGTCGGGACACCACAAGGCTTGGTGAACCAAGCTGAACCTGTGCTGCTGTTTTTGCATGGATACCTCAAAAATGAGGTATCCATACCATCATGCCGAATTGCAAGACAGTTGAGTTGGTATGGATACCTCAATAATGAGGTATCCATACCAATGCCATTCGATCAGCACATTTTGCTGAATATTTCAACTTTCTTTTTATAGAAAGTTTTCACTTTTGGCATGTCTTTGGGATATTTTGGGAGACATTTTGGTCTTTTGTAGGGCTGGTTTGTAAGGCCTATAAATAGCTTTGTATGCCATCTATGGCCATTAACTAGTTAGTTAGAGTTAGTTTTAAGTTTTAAGTCTTTTATTTCCTAAGAACTCCATTGTTAGTCTTTCAAGCTTTTCTTGTCATTTCTTTAAAGAACTCAAGTAAGTTTAAGTGCTTTGATGTTTTCTCGTTTGTTAATATTGTAGCTACTAGGTGGATCTTCCTTAATATCAAGTTTATTTAAGTTTTTATCGGTTAATCATGTTTTCCTTTCCTAGCATAATTTCTAGTCTTTTTGCTATGAGTGAGTAGTTAATCGGTTTAGTCTCGGGGTGAGGTTTACTTTATGAATTAGTCGTTCAAATGGTTTCGTTTGAACTTTAGCTTGATTTCAAGGTTTTGAATGATTAAACCCATGATTTCTAGCTTTGATCATGGGGTCAGTGGCTTCTTTGATCAATGAAGTCTATCGCATTATGCTATGTGTTTGATAATCCTACGCTTTCGAACGATCCTTTTTCGTCTCTCACTTGCGTTATATGAGTTCAATTTGAATTAGAGCTTTGAATTGAGTTACAAGTAGTCTTCAACTTTTAATACTTCTAGTGGAATCCGGACGATTTCGGTCCACTCATTAATTAGATGAAGAAACCGTTTGATGGCTAACTCGTGAGTAAATCAATCCCTTTTGACTCGACCATTCTTAATCTAATTTAAATTCCAAGTTTAAATATCATCTTTCAAAGTAAATCTCAAAGTTGGCCGTCTTAAACGCCGTACAATACCTACAATCCGAACAAGCTATATTTGAGCTCCCTGTGGATCGACTCGGACTTCCTCACTATACTTTGCAAATCTTTAGTCATAGTCAGGTTTATAAATAATTGAATTTGATAGCCGGTTGGTAAACTACAACGACTACCGAAAGGGTTACACCAAATTTTGGCGCCGTTGCCGGGGAGTTTTTATTTTAGCTTATTTGGAGATTCGGCAAACCACTGTAAGTATCCATCTTTTGTATTTAGTTTCATGTTCTTATTTACTAGTTAGAATGGAGGAGGAATATGGGAAAATTTTCCCCATGCCTATGCACGAAATCAAACCTTTATCGAAGTAGATGATGAGCCATTTTATGCATGTTGGGCAAGATATAACGGTTTGTTTTATGGAGTCCCACATCATGTCTATGACGATTTTCAAAAAGCTTACTATTTTTATGAAGGATTTTCTCGAAAAAGTAAATACTTCGTAGACGTGATGTGCAATGGAGATTTTTTGGACAACACGCCCGCCGAAGCATTGTATTACTTTGCTCATTTGGCTAAAGCTGCGCAAACTGGGGTTTATTTTTATACTGTTGAAAATGCAAGTGAGCGGCGTATCTTTATTGACGATTCTGATTTGGATTCCGAAAACTCCTCAGAGATTGGAGGGAATGATGAGCTCAATTTTCAGTATTCTCCCCTTGAGTCCTTCCCTCCCATTGAGTCCTTACCTCTGTGTGAGGATCCGTTGGAAAATCATCTCATAGCTAAAAAGATGAACATGGATGAGATCAAAAGTTGGTCTCCCATTTGTGAGAACCCGGCTCTTGTGGTGAGCACGATAGATCAAGTGTCCTCTCCTTGTGGTATCTACCCATTGGAGAAATTACTCACTATTAAGGAAATGGATGAGGAGGTGGATTATTTGTACTCTTTGTTAGAAGAGCGAGACCAAAAGATTGAGACCAACAGTTGGTCTCCTACTTGTGCGAAGCAAGACTTCGTTGGAGTCGAATTCATTAAGGAACCTTTTATAGACTTCTTGTGGGAAGAGCAAGATACTGCATATAAGATCAAGAATAGGTCTTCTACTCTTGAGATTTCGAATCTTGTTAGCATAGAACAAATTGATTTTTTAGGTGTTGATAATTTTAATATGGTTTACCATCTATTTTTACAGAAACTCATCACCAACTTGAAGGTTAATCTGGTTTCGCATATACAATGGGTGGAACTTAAATGTCTGACACGAATTCGGCATATGCTTTACTCTAAGTATCTTTTCTTGTGGAATGGTCGAATTCAATTCTTGACGAAGAATGTGGAGTGGCAGATTATATTCATACTATTGGTTTTTACAGGCATGTTGAATGTTCAAAGCCCTCGTGTGGCTCAACACTCTATCTTTCCTTCTTTCTTTCTTTTTTTTTCTCTCTCTCTCTTTTCTTTTTCTCTTTTGATGGTCTGGTATAGCCACCCGTTTCTCACTTGGAAAATGGGAAGAAAAGTATGACTCGTTCAATTGCGTGAAGAGTTGGTTGGATGGTACGTTTACTCATTCTCTTGTATTTCATTTCAATTGTCTTCATGCTATGAGGACATAGCACCGTTTAAGTTGGGGGGAGGGATATATATGCTATATACATGTTGTTAAGACTAGTCTCATATGGTTTTTGTTAAAATTTTAAAATTTTTCGTTTTTACTTGCAATCCTCCCTTATTAGTAGTGATTTCGCATGCTAGATACTTTAATTATGCTCAATTGTATCAATGGCAAGAGTCATGTATCCCGCCGAATTTGGTTACGTGTTTAAATCTATGTCACATGCATGTCCATGAATGTTGATGAACAAGTTGAGCCTAAAAGTTAAGTCAAGTAGTGTGCATCGCTAGAGTGGAGATTCATTTCTTACGCATCCCATGCTTTTTCTTCTCATTTTCCGCATTTGCGTAAATAGTATATTTTGTTCATGCTTGAGTAGGGTATATATCTTTCATGCATCTTGTTGGAGTTATTGGCGTACGAAAGAAATGATTCAAGGCATTTTTGCTTGATTAAACCACATAAGAGTCACCTCGTCCTTATTTTGAACCATAGTCCGAGTCTCTTTCATTGTTCAAACCTAGGTAACCGGATGTTCAGACGGTTATGTGTCTATGTTTTCAATGTTTCAAGGAAGTTTGGGGGTGGTGTGAAAATGATAGAAGTTGTTGGGATGTCAAAATGCGAGAAGTTGGTACATAATTCATTATCTCTCCTCTCCCACTACAAAAGCTAAGGCCCCATACTTTTCATCTCCTTCTCCAAAACCTTCAAATTTGGCTCTAATCTCTCTCATTACAAATCTCACCTCAAATAACCCTATTCCTCAAAGAAAAGAAAAGAAAAATCAAAGAAATGCTATAAAGAGTGAAAGCATATTCGAAAGAGGGTTGAATACTATGATGAGAGGATTGGTGTGACCTCCGGGTTAGCATACATTTCGAATGAGAAAGAGTCCGATGATGAGGGGGAGCTCAATGTTCAATACCAAAAGGAGCCGGATGAGGATGACGACTTTGTGTGGTAGAGTCGGTGGTAGTAGTTTTTCTTTATTTCTTTTTCATAACTTTGTTCGGTGTTTGGCCATTATGTGGTCATGCCTTGGGTAGTTTAGGGTCGGTAGTGGCCAATGGGTAGATTAACCATGCAAGTATATGGCTACTACATTTTGTAGTCCCTTTCTCTTTGTATCCAAGGTCATTATAAGCTAATAAAGTCCTCCGTTGATCTTTAGTACGCTTGCTAACTCCATTTGGTGCATATTTGATATTTGTTATTGCTCAAGTTGTGGTATTCCTAGTCTATACTTGTCAATAATTAGTTTTTCTTTCGTTCTTAGCACTCTTTTGATAGTATGCTTAGCTTTTTGTCTCTAGCTATTGCATTTACTCGTTAGCGCTTGTCATGGGATGTATCTTTTATCTCACTGTGTGAAAAGTCGAATAAGACCGTATCCTTGTGAGTTTTAGAGTTGAAACTCGTTGTGGTGCATGTATGCTTGACTACTCTAATATGGCATATTTTGTTCATCTTAGATCATGGCTGTTTGTGCATGGATTGCACGTACTCGAATTTAAATGGGTATTTTCGTACTCTTGCCTAGTTGTAGTAGTTGAGCATAATTTTTATATCTTGAATGTTAGGAGGATTGCATAACTTAGTTAAATATATTTTATTTTAGTATGCTAGGGACTAGCAAAGTTGAAGTTGGGGGGGTGTGATAAGCACCCAATAATGTATATTCTTGGTGCTTAAGTCCTCTAGTATGTTGTGTTTGTACATATATGTTGTCGTTTTTATGCGATATTGCCCGCAAGGTATCTTTTGTAAGCTTTTCAGGTCAAACGTGCCAAGAAGGTGGTTTTGGACGCTAAGCGATGTTCCGGGATGAACCAAGTGTCCAAATGCCCGTCGCATCTCATTTCTTTGTCACCGAAGCCTAATGGTGCCACAAGAAGCCTCGGAGATTGGCCGGTGGTCAAGAATGGCAAGAATCGTGCCAAAGTACTCCAAGCGAGGTAAATGCATCGGGGATGGCCCTCAAGCGCATCCGAGGATCCAAGGCCACAAGGCATGCCTCCGCCAAGTCCCGTTGATCAAGTATTGAAGTATTGGAGAGCCGTCGGGACACCACAAGGCTTGGTGAATCAAGCTGAACCTGTGCTGTTGTTTTTGCACAGAGGTATGGATACCTCAAAAATAAGGTATCCATACCATCATGCCGAATTGCAAGACAGTTGAGTTGGTATGGATACCTCAATAATGAGGTATCCATACCAATGCCATTCGACCAGCACATTTTGCTGAATATTTCAACTTTCCTTTTATGAAAAGTTTTCACTTTTGGCATGTCTTTGGGATATTTTGGGAGACATTTTGGTTTTTTATAGGGCTGATTTGTAAGGCTTATAAATAGCTTTGTATGCCATATATGGCCATTAACTAGTTAGTTAGAGTTAGCTTTAAGTTTTAAGTCTTTTATTTCCTAAGAACTCCATTGTTAGTCTTTCAAGCTTTTCTTGTCATTTCTTTAAAGAACTCAAGTAAATTTAAGTGCTTTGATGTTTTCTCGTTTGTTAATATTGTAGCTACTAGGTGGATCTTCCTTAATATCAAGTTTACTTAAGCTTTTATCGGTTAATCATGTTTTCCTTTCCTAGCATAATTTCTAGTCTTTTTGCTATGAGTGAGTAGTTAACCGGTTTGGTCTCGGGGTGAGGTTTACTCTATGAATTAGTCGTTCAAATGGTTTCGTTTGAACTTTAGCTCGATTTCAAGGTTTTGAATGAATTAAACCCATGATTTCTAGCTTTGATCATGGGGCCGGTGGCTTCTTTGATCAATGGAGTCTATCGCCTTATGCTACGTGCTTGATACTCCTACGCGTGCGAACGATCCTTTTTCGTCTTTCACTTGCGTTAAATGAGTTCAATTTGAATTAGAGTTTTGAATTGAGTTACAAGTAGTCTTCAACTTTTAATACTTCTAGTGGAATTCGGACGGTTTCGGTCCACTCATTAGTTAGATGAAGAAACCGTTTGATGGCTAACTCGTGAGTAAATCAATCCCTTTTGACTCGACCATTCTTAATCTAGTTTAAATTCCAAGTTTAAATATCGTCTTTCAAAGTAAATCTCAAAGTTGGCCGTCTTAAACGCCGTACAATACCTACAATCCGAACAAGCTATATTCAAGCTCCCTGTGGATCGACTCGGACTTCCTCATTATACTTTGCAAATCTTTAGTCGTAGTCCGGTTTATAAATAATTGAATTTGATGGCCATTTGGTAAACTACAACGACTACCGAAAGGGTTACACCAAAAAATCAAACTAAAAGAATATAATTATGACAATATAAATGTAAAAAAAGATATTCTTGCAATTATGGAGATGTATGGGAGTCGAACTACACACTCACAATAGCATGACAGTATTATGTGACCACTAAACCAAGTATCTAGTTTGTGTTTTTATTTGGAAACATTCTAACATTAATACGTAAATTACAGTACAATGGAACCTTAATTTTGGACCAAAATTCGAGAACCGAAAGCAGTTGCTTCTTTTGCCGATCTTATAAGCCGACCCTGGCTGCACGTGGGTGAGAAGATAGAGAAGAAAGAGACCGGCCATCATTTTCTCTTTTTTTAATTTATTCCGATCATCGGAACTTTCTGGAGAGGGGGGATCTAGAGCTACCGATCTTTACCCCTTTATGAAATACTCCCTCCGTTCCAAAATAATTGTCCCTTTTGGGACTGCGTGCCATTTTCAATGGCTTATATCTTTCAATTTATAGTAGTTTTTATGATTTTGAAAATTTTGTATAATAGAATTAATTAAGATCTATCAAACAAGATCCATAATGCATATTTTTTGAGGTTCACATCAAAAGATATAAGCCGTTGAAAATGACACGCAGTCCCAAATGGGACAATTATTTTGGAACGGAGGGAGTATCATTTGAAGGGAAATTAAACGTCGTTCTTGAATACGACGTTGACCTTTCCAAGACTGGAAATATTTGTCCTATACTTTAGGCCTCTCATTCTCATACCCAAACCAGAATGACTACTTTTTTTTTTTATCAGAACCAGAATGACTACTTGTCTTATCCTTTAAAGAAGTGACGATAGTTGAGTATAATAATCATCTACCTAATAAAACAGAACGGTGTGGGCCTTCACACAAGATAAGTTGATCCAAGAGTTGAGATTGATTTGATCCAAAAGCTGATATGTACTCTCCAACTCTCTTAAGAAAACACCCACGCTCTTACAAATATATTATAACAATGTCATCAAATGATGGATAGTGTCGTAGGCACAGACAACCACTAACAATTGAATATAATAGATTAGAAGTGACCTAGGAATCAACATAGTTGAATGTCTACTTGTCTTGATCTTCTTATTCCTCAAAAGTCGTAGATCTGACAATAATGCAAAAGACAGATAGTGGCAAGATCCTCTTTCCTTTTTAGATGGGGTCTGTCCACACGTACGGGTCAGCTAAATTCATGGACCGTGAGTAAGCTGATTACGAAAAATGCACAATTTTATTTTTAATGATTGAGATATATTTTTAATTTTTGATCGGTTATGAATATCTTTTATTGTTAATAATTTATCTTTAATTTGAATCATCAGAAATACTTTTGGACAGTCGAAATTGACCTCTGTAATCTTTATTTATTAAAGCTTCGCAAATAAAAGATTTTACACCCACAAATTTTTTACTTTGACTTCTCAATGGGACTGAATGACACACTTCAAAAAGTTAAGGTAAGTTTTGGATTGGAGCGGGAATCCCCGATTCGCGTTAGAGGCAGTCAGGCAGAGGTGGTTCCCCGTTCGGGCCTTCGGGGGAAGGGTTTAGGACGGCAGGTGATATGAAGTTCGGGGATTGGAGGTGGGAATGGTCAAATCCGCCCTCAATCTGACCCGTTGCCATTTCTACCAAGTAGGCATGAAAACACAATTAATAAGTGATTATTCTCCATTAATTAGATTGCATGTTAAAGTTTCACAAAAGCCAAATATTTTGATTAAACTTTGGGGCCCTGCTCGATTGTTAACTTTAGAGTTTCGGAATCAGTTGAGGTATGCACAAACTAACTCGAACATCCCGTTAACAAAAAAAAAAATTACATAAATATAAGAGGAGAACGGTAAGGAAGGCACATTATCGTTAATTTGAGAATCCAAAACTAATTAATGATGAGAAAAATAGAACTTTCCCTAGTAAACTTGCATGGAAAGCATGGCAAATATTCTGAAGAGATTAGCACTTTTACCCTTCCGCTAGAGAAATTTTTCAGTGCCGGGTGGGCACGGCCACATGGTGCCGTGCTCCATCTCGGCCGTCCAATAAAGTTTTGGATGGTTCAGATCTGTTTGTTTATTTTTGGTTAAATTATTTGTTAATTATTAAACCAAACCTAGACTTTTCTAACCTGCATAAACTTTATAACAATGGCAAATCTTTTGAACCTACAAATATAAGGCTATATACTTTGCACCAGAACTGCAACAACAAATTAATCCTTTCAGTATTTGTAATCAACTTCTATGACTATTTCAATGTATGCAATCTGCTCACGTAACTACCAATTGAATTCTCAACTTCCAAAACCTCAAATGAAAATCATTACAGCAGCTATTACTCTTTCTAGTGATAAATCAAAACTTATTCTCTATGAGTACAAATCAACGGGCATGCCAATATTCGTCCTTTCTTATACTAAATAAATAGACTCCATCACAAAACACACAGAGACACAAGTAAAACAAATATTAGTTCTTTCTTATTTTTTCATGTCACGAGGCTGGCAACAGGATCCATGATAGCTTCACATTGGCATGGTTGGCATTCGTCCACAGTCATTCACAGTGGCATTCAGGTTTGCAATCGCAAGAGGGCGAGCATCCGCAGGCAGGACCGCTGCAACTTGGTACTTCGATGTTGTTCTCGGACCCCTCCGAAGGCCTACAAATATGTTTTGCAAAAACATAAATTCGGCAGTTTGTATACAGTTGTATTAGTCGACCAGAAAGCATTTTTCGATAATTAAAAAAAAAAAAACTAACTAATACACACATCTTCACCACCGGTAGTGCTGCACCAACAAAGGTGGCCACTGTTGGGTCTATCCCAGACCTGCCAATGAATTTGAGGAAAAAATAAATAACCACACATCAATATAGTTTGCAAAAACATAAAATTCCACAGTCTGTTACAATAGTGGGTATTAAGCCAATTTTGGCCAAATAATTCATTTGGATTATTTTTTGTCCTCATTCAAAAAAAAATTTCATTTGTAAGTTTTTCATTAAATTTTTTTTTTAAATTATTATTTTGTCAAGACAAGAGGAATCTAAAAAGTAAAAAATTACAATATGAAACCAAAATTTTTAAATAAAGATAAAAATATTGGTTGTGTTTGGTTGAGAGTTTAGTTTAATTTAGTTTTGGTAATGGGTAGAGAGAGAGAAATAGAGTAATGATTGAAAATATGAGTAATGATTGGAGAGATAGAGAGAGATGAGAAAGTAATAATTGAAAAAATAGGGTAATGATTGGAGAAAGCAATTAGCCAAATTTTTTCGTCTTTATTTATGCTGTGTTTGGTTTGATTTTTGAAAAGTTTTTTGAAAAATAGTAGGAATAATAAGTGGAGAGAGATAGAGAGAGAAATGTTAAAAGTAGGAGGAATCTAGGAGGAATTTTTTGAAAAATTCTTTTTGAGTTGGGAAGAGAACAAAGCATTAGAATTTTGATGTTATTTCACCGTAAATAATCTAAATGGATTATTTTAGTCCATCAGAAGTTATTTTCAGAAAAACTGAACAGGATTACAAACGCTAGGTACCCAACCCAATCCCCCAAAGGGAAAGAATAAGAGGGTTGGTCCCTCCTGTTAACCCAAAGCCAACTCTTCCTCTTACACACACATGCATGCATGTTTTTAAAGAAGTCTTTAAAAGCATAACAACAGTAGAGAGAAAGCGTAAAACCTGAAGTTCTGGCCAAATGAATTGGTCTCCGGGACCAAAATCCCACCATCCAAGGTCAATTCATTTTCGTTGGCTGGGATCTTCTTCTCCTCAGCCTCAATTTCAACTCCTGCTTAAATTATCAAAATCCAAACACCTCTTAATCTCCACTCATCTAAAAATTTCTCATCAGCGTCGCAAACCCATAATACAAGGAAAATCTTATTGAAAATTTAGTTTTTGGGTCTCAAAGGGATATTTCAATAAAAAAAAAATATTGGAAAAAAAGAAGAAGGAAGAAGAAGAACAGATCTGAGAGGAGAAATAAAAAATGAAGAATAATTAAGGGGAGGGGGGGAAAAAAAAGAATTACCAAACTCGGGTTGAGTGATGGGGAGAGTCATCCTGAATCGAAATCCAACCTCAGAAACTCAACCACAAAGAAAGAGGAGAGAGAAGCAAGGTGGGTGGGGAGTGATGGATTAGGGCTGGTTGACATTTTTGGACTCTGGGGAAGATCCGTATTTATAATGGCCGGAGAGTCCTTCCCTGAGAATTCGGAGGACAGAATTGAAAATAGTATTTAGGGGGGATTACGTAGATTATCAGAATTGAAAAAAAACGTACTCCTAGATTATCCGTTAGATAGAAACAAAGCTAGGTGTTCTACAGACAGAGAGAGAGAGAGAGAGTCACAGGGATACCAGGGTTTTCAAAGGGATATCAGGGTTGTCCATTCAAACAGAAAGTCTAATGGTACAGATATTATATCTGTACCAGTGAGTACAAATCTCCTTTTGGACCCATTTTGGGTCTTAAAAAAATGATCGGAGCCGTTTATTTTGTTTAAAATATTTACTTTATAGTCCTTAAAAAAAATAAGCTCAATCCGATATCGGTAAATATATTTACGAAACATCCAAACTTCGCTCTAGAATTCAGGCTTGAATTCTGGGACAAAATTGGACGTTTCGTAGGTGTCTTACCTGATATCGGATTGAGCTTATTATTTATAAAAGCCGTAAAAAAAGTATTTTAAATAAAATGAGCGGTTCTGATCATTTTTTTAAACCCAAAATGGAATAAAAAAGAAGTTCGTACATACTGATCAGATTTTATGACTGCACCAGTAGAACCATTCCTATTCAAAGCTGGAGAGAGAGAGTCAAAGGGATGGATACAAGGGTTATAAAAGGGAAATCAAGAAAAAGTGGATTCGACCGGATACAAGGGTTTTAAAAGGGATATCAGGGTTGTCTATTCAAAGCTAGGTATACCAGGGTTGAGACCCAAAACGGAACAAAAAGAAAATGGTCTTATTATTGTCAGCTCATTGCATTTGACGATAAACGTATTAGAAGATAAAAAAAATATGTATTTCTGTGTACTTTATACATCTTTTAATACACATTTACATATTCACTTTTGTCAGTTCATTGGTCTGATTTTAGAGTTTTCTATAAAAAAAAAAAAGTGAATTCAACCCTAGAAATCGCTCGGACGTTTGTTCACATTGGTCAGATTTTGCACCATTCCTATTCAAAACTAGAGAGAGAGAGTCAAAGGGATACCAGGGTTTTCAAAGGGATACCAGGGATATCTATCATCCATTTGTCGGCTAGTACACTTGCACTTTTCCTTTCCGAATTAGTCACGTTTGGCACCATTTATAGGATCGGTTCCGCCTTTCTCCCACCAATGACATAGGGGACACCGAGTCCCTGCAGTGCTTTGAAAGCACTGCAAACAGTAGTCATAGCAAACGACCCTGTTTGTGCCAAGTATGACAAAACCATTCACCTTTTGCTCCTCTCTCTCTCTCTCTCTCTCTCTCACAGATCATGTACACCAATAATTAAAATAAACCACCTCATGAACAATACAAATTTTTTTTAGCTATCAATTCAATTTTTTATTTCACAATTACACAAACACTATCTATTTTACTTAAAAAACAATTAAAATATAAATTTTCATTATAATTATAATAAATACATGTTTTTTTGAGCTGCAACGGACAAAGAAAAAAGAAAAAAGCTGCAACGCTTGGTTTGGGGGAAAGCTAGAAGAAAAAATTAAGTGTTTCAAATTTCAATCTGATTGAATGGGTGGGAAGATTTAAGTTTTCTGATCATTTAATTCTAAAGGGTCATAATTAAATTTTGACTCTAGGACCCTCGTTGATTAGCCCTAAGAAAGTCATACAACCAAATATCTCTTAGGGCTAACTAAGAAAGCCCTAAAGCCAAAAATTAATTATAATCCTTGAGAATAAAATGACCAGATAAATAGTATCTTTGCACTGATTCAAATCGATTGAAAATTGAAACAATTAATTTTTCAACCTACAATTTATATATTAAAAAATGGTTAAAAAATTAAGTGCTCTAATTTTCAATCCGTTTGAACAGGAATACGTGTTTTTCTTATTTTCTACTGCGTTTATCGTCAATCCAATGAGCTGACAATAGTAAGACCGTTTTCTTTTTTTGTTCCGTTTTGGGTCTCAACCCTGGTATACCTAGCTTTGAATAGACAAACCCTGATATCCCTTTTAAAACCCTTGTATCCGGTCGAATCCACTTTTTCTTGATTTCCCTTTTAAAACCCTTGTATCCTTTGACTCTCTCTCTCCAGCTTTGAATAGGAATGGTTCTACTGGTACAATTATAAAATCTGATCAATATGTACAAACTTCTTTTTTGTTCCATTTTGGGTCTAAAAAAATGATCGGAGTCGCTCATTTTGTTTAAAATATTTTACTTATGGTCCTTACAAAAAATAAGCTCAATCCGATATCGGTAAAAGTATTTACGAAACATCCAAACTTTGATCTAGAATTTAGGCTTGAATTCTGGGACAAAGTTAGACGTTTTGTAGGCGTCTTAACCGATATCGGATTGAACTTATTATTTATAAAAGCCGTAAACAACATATTTTAAACAAAATAAGCGGTTCTGATAATTTTTTTAGACCCAAAATGGAACGAACAAGAAGTTTGTACATATTGATCAGATTTTATAATTGTACCAGTAGAACCATTCCTATTCAAAGCTGGAGAGAGAGAGAGAGAGAGAGTCAAAGGGATACAAGGGTTTTAAAAGGGAATCAAGAAAAAGTGGATTCGACCCGGATACAAGGGTTTTAAAAGGGATATCAGGGTTGTCTATTCAAAGCTAGGTATACCAGGGTTGAGACCCGAAACGAAACAAAAAGAAAATGGTCTTATTATTGTCAGCTCATTGCATTGACGATAAACGTATTAGAAGATAAAAAAAAATACGTATTTCTGTGTACTTTATACATCCTTTAATACACATTTACATATTCACTTTTGTCAGTTCATTGGTCTGATTTTAGAGTTTTCTATAAAAAAAAAAAAAGTGAATTCAACCCTAGAAATCGCTCGGACGTTTGTTCACATTGGTCAGATTTTGTACCATTCCTATTCAAAACTAGAGAGAGAGAGTCAAAGGGATACCAGGGTTTTCAAAGGGATACCAGGGATATCTATCATCCATTTGTTGGCTAGTACACTTGCACTTTTCCTTTCCGAATTAGTCACGTTTGGCACCATTTATAGGATCGGTTCCGCCTTTCTCCCACCAATGACATAGGGGACACCGAGTCCCTGCAGTGCTTTCAAAGCACTGCAAACAGCAGTCATAGCAAACGACCCCGTTTGTGCCAAGTATGACAAAACCATTCACCTTTTGCTCGTCTCTCTCTCTCTCTCTCTCTCAGATCATGTACACCAATAATTAAAATAAACAACCTCATGAACAATACAAATTTTTGTTTTAGTTATCAATTCAATTTTTTATTTCACAATTACGCCAACACTATCTATTTTACTTAACAAAACAATTAAAATATAAATTTTCATTATAATTATAATAAATACATGTTTTTTTGAGCTGCAACGGACAAAGAAAAAAGAAAAAAGCTGCAAGGCTTGGTTTGGGGGAAAGCTAGAAGAAAAAATTAAGTATTTCAAATTTCAATCTGATTGAATGGGTGGGAAGATTTAAGTTTTCTGATCATTTAATTCTAAAGGGTCATAATTAAATTTTGACTCTAAGACCCTCTTTGATTAGCCCTAAGAAAGTCATACAGCCAAATATCTCTTAGGGCTAACCAAGAAAGTCCTAAAGCCAAAAATTAATTATAATCCTTGAGAATAAAATGACCAGAGAAATAGTATCTTTGCACTGATTCAAACCGATTGAAAATTGAAACAATTAATTTTTCAACCTACAATTTATATATTAAAAAATGGTTAAAAAATTAAGTGCTCTAATTTTCAATCCGTTTGAACCGGAATACGTGTTTTTCTTATTTTTTAATGCGTTTATCGTCAATCCAATGAGCTGACAATAGTAAGACCGTTTTCTTTTTTTGTTCCGTTTTGGGTCTCAACCCTGGTATACCTAGCTTTGAATAGACAAACCCTGATATCCCTTTTAAAACCCTTGTATCCGGTCGAATCCACTTTTTCTTGATTTCCCTTTTAAAACCCTTGTATCCTTTGACTCTCTCTCTCCAGCTTTGAATAGGAATGGTTCTACTGGTACAGATATAAAATCTGATCAATATGTACAAACTTCATTTTTGTTTCATTTTGGGTCTAAAAAAATGATCGGAGCCGCTCATTTTGTTTAAAATATTTTACTTATGGTCCTTACAAAAAATAAGCTCAATCCGATATCGGTAAAATTATTTACAAAACATCCAAACTTTGTTCTAGAATTTAGGCTTGAATCCTGGGACAAAGTTAGACGTTTTGTAGGCGTCTTAACCGATATCGGATTGAACTTATTATTTATAAAAGCCGTAAACAAAGTATTTTAAACAAAATAAGCGGTTCTGATCATTTTTTTAGACCCAAAATGGAACGAACAAGAAGTTTGTACATATTGATCAGATTTTATAATTGTACCAGTAGAACCATTCCTATTCAAAGCAGGAGAGAGAGTCAAAGGGATACAAGGGTTTTAAAAGGGAAATCAAGAAAAAATGGATTCGACCGGATACAAGGGTTTTAAAAGGGATATCAGGGTTGTCTATTCAAAGCTTGGTATGCCAGGGTTGAGACCCTAAACGGAACAAAAAAGAAAACTGTCTTACTACAATTTATTGGTCTTTATACATACGTATATTTGTGTTCTTTATACATCATTTAATGCACATTTACATATTCACTATTGTCAATTTATTGGTCTAATTTTAAAATTTTTCAAAAAAAAAAATGTATTCGACCCCGCAATCGCTCGGATGTTTGTTCACATTGGTCACATTTTACACCATTCCTATTCAAAACTAGAGAGAGAGAGTCTGAGGGATACCAGGGTTTTCAAAGGGATACCAGGGATATCTATCATCCATTTGTTGGCTAGTACACTTGCACTTGTCCTTTTCAAAATTGTTTCGAATTTAGGCCCCGTTCCAGAAACCTTCTTAAAAAATAAGCAGCTTATTTTACATTTTCAAACTAAAAAATAATGTAAATGAAAAATAATTTTTTTATTTTTTTTGCACCGTATTAAAGATCTTGATGAGATCTATCAAACAAGATCCATAGTTGTAGGAAAATTATTTGGGTAAGCACATTATTTTTGAGCTTGAAATTGCCTTCTTAGAAAATAAGCAGCTTTTTGCTGTTCTGGAACGGGGCCTTATCACGTTGGCACTATTTATAGGATCGGTTCCGCCTTTCTCCCCAACATAGCTTTAATTTCCGTGCGGATAAGAGTAGTACCATTGGTAACCGACAGACACTTTGGTTACCGAACGGTCAATTGGAACCGTCTAAGTATTCTTAAAAAATTTGACGAGGCCCACGCAGAAATCAACGGCATTCGACGCATGTAGGGTGTTCGATCTAACTGTACATATATATACGAAAATGGGGTGTTTAGATCGAGCAACCTACACGCGTCGGATGCCGTTGATTCCCGTGTGGGCCCTTTTGTTTTTGTTTTAGAATTTTTGAACGGCTGGGATTGGCTGTCTGGTGGCCGAAGTACGTGGGCCCGGTGAGCCCGTCGGTTCGATTTCCCTACGATACCTGCCGGTACCAATATCATTTCTTAATCTATTGTTTGTCTCTCCTAGGAGAAAGCCGTGACCATTGGGGAGTATTTTCAAAGTCAGTCATTCGCTCTTACAACTAGGGCAACCCCTGGGTGTGTCTACCAAGGTTGAGTTCTTCTCCACTTAGGGGGTGATTTCACTAAAAAAAACTCAAAAAATTTGATGTATTTTACCATCCCATTTCTATTAACAAAAAAGTTTCAGTATTACATCATTTCGTTCTCATTAACAAAATTTTTTTTTTGCTATAGTAACTCTACTCACAAACTCATCAATAACTTGAGACTAACTTATTCACTACCGCAAACACCTAACAACGAACATGATTTTTTTTTCAAAAAGGACAAAATCTCAAAAAAAAAAGTGCTAAAAGTTAAATGGAACGGGGCCTAAATGGGGTGTTTCCACCAACCACTACAACTTTTTGAATATTTCTTTATTCCAAAAAAAAATGCATTTGTTAGTTTTGCGCCAATTTTTTTTATATATTATTGGTTTGTCTTGAAGAGAGAAATCGAAAAATGAAAAAAATAGAAATATCTAAGTATTTTTGAAAATATTCAAGAAAATTGAAAAACGTCAGCTTTTGGACTTTTCTTGAATATTTTCAAAAATGCTTGTGTAAAAGCCATAATTTTTTACTTTTTCGATTCTCCTCGTCGAATTCGCAATCTATCGTAAGACTCAAACCCAAGAAATAGATCATTGAGGAGAGGCGGAGATAACAAGGGGCTGGGGTGGCACGTGCCACCTCCTGCGTCCTGGGAAAAAAAATTCATGTGGCAAAAACAACATTATTCAACAGAACGTGGGTCTTATTTGCGGGTATTAAGCATGTTGATGTCTAATGAATAATTAATCGATGAAAGTGTGCAAGTTTTTTGGGGGCATTATGAATAGTAGCTCTAGAAGTGTGTTTTTCTAGTACTCTTATTATGTTGATAGATGATTACAAATGAAAATGTATATCTTTGTGGGTGGGATGAATATTTAACCTTAAGAATACTTGCGTCTTTGCCACTTCCTCTTTTTTTTTTTTTTTTTTTATAACTCAAGTGTTCGGACCAAATTATGCGCATTTCGATTAATTTTTGGAGACCAATCTTACCGCCCACTTGAGGAGATCCCAATTAAAGTTAGGGCAATACTTTGTATGGACTGATCCAAAAAAAATTAATAGCACCTGAGATATTTTGAACTTGAAAACTTGAGAGGGAACAAAACCCTTAAAATATTAACATTTACAAATAATATAGGAATGGCTTTGTACGTTTGTGAACAGTAAAAGGACAGATTGGGGGAAAATTGGCCGCCAAATGTGCAAATTTGGTGCTAGTGTTGGATTTGTTATTACTAGAAAAAGTGAAGGTTAAACATGAATCAAGATCACTGCAGTTCCTATTCAGTCATTAGTTTTGTGCCAAATTTTGAATTTTTGATCCATCTCGAGGAAACGAATCAGGAAAAAATATTATTTTTATCTAAATATTTTGGAAAAATCAACTTTTTTACTTAAAAATGGTTATTTCCCAAAATATTTGTTACGGTTCAAATCTGGGATGAAGGGACCTTCCTGCAGTCACCACGACACCTTCTTAGCTACTACAAATAAGTAATTTAATGGCAAATTTAATTGTAAATTTTGGCACCAACAAATTTGATTTTGACATTATCATTACCCTTGTGGATATATTTATGCATTTATGATTACTATAATGCCCCACCTGAAAATTAAATACTTCTTGAGTGTCTTCTTTGAAAGTTATACTAGTAAATAAACCAGATGACCATTAAAAAATTCCCCCACTCGTGCACATCTTGGCCAGTCATTTCTCCATTATAAGTCACTCATAAAAGTTTATTCTTGGTAATAACTGCCGAAACCCCAAGACTATTTTAACCAAGCATGAGGGGCTTAGACCAGAGGTCCGAGACAAATCGAAAACTCTCAACTTGTGCAGCTCGATAATATATAGAGATCGACAAAGAGTAGAGAAATTGACTCGAGCAAAGACCAGAACCATTAGCCCACCTAAAACCTGGCTGACAAAATGTTGGATATTCCAAAGGTATCCAACCTAAAGGGCTAAAAGTAAATTGTCAAATGCCAATAGATGAAGTAGCCTCTAACCTTATGAACCAAGCTTGCCTTAATGCCATCATCCTCAGTAGAAGCTTTAACACAAGACTAGGCCTTCATTTGGATGAGTTAGACCTAAAACTTCGAAAAAAGAAAACGTAGTCTTCTTCATCAAAGAAGTTTAATTTTCAAAAGACACGAGATCTATGGATTTCACACATATTCTTCTCCAATCAAATCACCGAGGAATCCAATGGACTCATGTGCTTCCACCAGCAACACAACAGACGTGTCAAGCTTCACAATATGTACATACCTTCCCAAATGTACAATTGATCAACGCACATAATCCCTACCGAACAAATGACCAAGGAGAATTAAGCTCCTGAACTTCCAGTAGCACGCACCAGAAATTTAAGCTCCACAATATATCCCAAGGCATGAACATAACTCAAAGGATGTGAACAAAAGCCACCACACAACTCTTTTTACTCTTTGGAATAACAAGAATAATGACAGCTGACAAGAGATCTCTACACTTGCTGTTAGAAACAATGACATTAGAACAACCACTTCGATTTTATTATACAAGGGCACAAAAGCCCTCTGAACACATTTATGAGCTATATACTGCACGCTGGACAACTAAATCAGCGTACGGGAATATTACAGGAACAGAAAAAATCAAACATACCTAGCTAGGGGAGGAGCTCTTCGAATGCAAACTGAACCACATGCACTAATCCTTCATTGCTTCTGATGCACTTGCATACTTTTTGAACTTGTACTCTTCTAGCTTGAAGGTAGGAGGGACCTTTCCTCCACTATAGCATTGACTGCTCAAACTGAAAAGAGATTTCATCTCCTTGAACCACGACCCAATGACAGGGTAACAGCAAATTGAGCAAACATGATTACCATAGAGATTCCTATCCACCGATTCAAGCTTTACTAAACCAGACATGACACCGAAACCCCAATCAGGATCATCAAACATAGCAAGGAATTCTGTGAAGGACACCATAGCTGAATCTGTTTCCCCATGGATTTCCAGTATCTCACTCATACCATGTGAGGGAATGTAGATGGCCCTTAACAATTTGATGTCCTGTTGAGCATCGACTTTCTGAATCTGAGTGGAATTTTCATTCACAGGTCGCCATAACATGCAAAGCATCCAATGCAACTCGTTTCCTTCTTTCAGCAGTGCCACCACAAAATGGGGCAAGAACCGCGAAAAACATGCCCAAATCCACTCTACCCGACTCTGATTCATCCAATACAGAAAGGATTTTCTGGTTTATAGTTTTTAACAGTTCCAACAAAAGTTTCTGGCTTCAAGAAATTGAGCAACCGGTGGAGAATTACCTCCAATGAAGCCTTGCAAATAGGCAAATAGATTTCTCAGGAACACCCGTTCCAGAATAGGACACAGGTGCATTGTTTTCAGTCATATCCTTCTTCAAAAGTTCAACATCGCACCGACTCAACCTAGTTATCTTCTGAAATGCCCTAACATCAAGAGCAATTGCCAACTCCTGCCTCGATGTCGTCCTCTCAGTAACCGTCTTAAATTTTGATGGTTCTACAATGATAAACACTTCCTCCCCATTAGCCCCTCCATTCCCTTTCAACCTCATTTTCTGTAACTGTTTTAAGTGCGATATAGCATCGCGCAACTCAACCCTATTCATCATTCAACGCTTCCTTCAAAGCCTTCTTAGCTTCCTCATTTTCCCCAGCACCCAAAAGCGACACAGCCTTATTGACAGTGCACGCCAATGGTTCAGCCAAACAGCCAAAACCCAAGTATACATCTCCGAAGCTCTCTGATACCTACCCATATCCATATAAAGCCCACCCAGATTATACAAAGCATGCACATGACCAGGTTTCAAATCATACCTTCAAGTGGGATTCCCAAGTTGACATGTATCTGTGTAAGCAAATAAGACCATTGGTTTCCCCCGGCTTCGGCGTTTCCAAAGCCAAAACAAACTCCTCTTTAGCCTCACCATGCCTCCCAAGAACATACAAACAATTCCCAGCCCTAAGTAAGGTCACTTTTTTTTTTGGCAAATCCCATGACAAAAACACATTGATTTGTATCTCTATTTATTGCGTTGTAATTTATTTATTTATTAGAGTATCTGTTCAGGAAGTGGAAGGAAATCAAAAATATTATGTAATTGAGTGTGATAGAGACTGTTTAGGAAACTTGCGTGGAATATAATCAATATCAGGAAAAGAAAAGATTGTCAAGGCAATATGGAATGGTGAAATCACGTGTGTATGGCAAGATGGGAATGGAAGGAATCAAGGGTTGTATCAAGAGAATTTCGTGCATACATCAATTCAATAAGGAAAGGGGATCAAGAAATCAAGGGTGCAGAATTATGGAAATGAATTATCAGAAATAGTGCTCGAGCAACTTGACAGATTTCATCCATCTATATATATGCGGCTCATTTGGGATTTCAAGGTGATTGAATATATTTGTGCTGCCTCTCCCTTGCACCAAACTCAGAAAAATACATAAGGGAGATTGTGGCTTGTCTCTTGGAGTAATCACATGATTCGTTGATCATCGAGATTTCAGAATAATTCCAAGAGTTCTATTCAAACTTTGATTCTATTGAGTGAATCGTTCTTCCGGTGGATTCTGGAAGTATCTCGGAGGACTTGTGGATTCAAGGCAGCGGCGGTCAAACACTGGGTGCGGTGAACGAGTGATTCGGCAATTAACCTTGGTCAACCGAGAGCGATTCTAGGTTGTAAGTATAGGTTTGTTTGTAACCGTGCAATGGTTTATAGTGTTTGATTTCCTCCCGTGGTTTTTACCTTTTTAAAGGGGTTTTCCACGTATATCTCGCGTTCGGTATTGTTCATCATTTATTGCTTTCTGTTTCTTGATGCGGTTGATATAGTAATATGTGGATTAATTGATAGAAGAGATAGAAACACAATAAGTTCATAAATTCTAGGCAAACTAGGATTTTTCACCCTAAAATGTGGCCTCACATCAGTGATCAGTTGGTTGAAGCTCACCAGCTCTTTTAAAACACACCAAAGCTTCCTTTTACCAGTTGCCATTTGCCCATCAAATGCCTCTTCTCTTGATCTTGCCCCATCTGCCCTTGTTCTCTAAACACCCAATTCTTTCACAAAAGCAGGATAATCATGCCCTGATTCTTTCCAAACTACCCTTTTCTCTGAAATCTCAGAACTTGGCCCCAATTCCCTAGACCATCCAGGATTCGAATAAAACATCATTATTACTATTATCCCCACCCTTCATTTTCCCATCCTTCACTTTCTTTGCTTTCAACCGTTTGATCAAAATCTCCAAATCGTCCACCGCCTTCCATGTGTCATCGAACACAATCCTGTGGTTCAACGACACCGCCCACGCCGCCGTCCGCTGCTTCTTCGCCAGCTCCGCCGCCGCCCGCTTGTCAACTATCGAGGACGAAGACCCACGTCATCACCTCCACTATCAGGAATATTTTGGATGCAAACACTTAACACATTTAATTTCTTTCCTTGGGCTGTGACTTGAAATTGGTATTACAATTCATGAGCAATTGTTTTTTTCGTTGCCAGACTTGTTAAATTACTTGCATTGTCTAAGGCTTTTTTTTGGTAAAGAGACGCTAGGGCAATGTAGAACTTAGCAATGCAGAAGAAAATTAGACAATAATGATATTAAGTTTAAATATACAGCCTAAGTAGAAGCAACATTAACAGAAGGTACTGCAATACTTAGGATACACAAAAGTAAGGTGCATGTAGCAATTCAGCGCTGCAAAAAAGTGTTCTCCGAGGGCTGTTTGCAGTCGTTCTTTTTCTTCATGAAAGCAGAACAGCTAGTGGCAGATTGTCATCTTCCATAGAAGTGCTTGAACTCTCTGTGAACTTGAAGTAAATAGATCAAAAGAGGAGCAGACATGTTTCGGAAAAGAGGGTTTGTATCCAAAAACCCTTGAACGTTGTTCTATACAGCAGTGCAAAGAGTATCTCAATATATATACAAGCAAGGAATAAAATGACTAACCTACCCTTACAAGTAAAGGAAAATTACAAGACAATATAAAGAGTAAATAGACAAAAACACCCTTTTGTTTTCTCTCACCCCCCTTCAAACTCATGATGTGACAAGGATAACATCGAGAGTTTGCCAAGAAGAAATTTAAAGCGAGCGATAGTATGGGCCTTGGTGAAGAAATCGGCAAGTTGGAGGGATGACGGCATATAGGGGAGAGAGAGAGAGCCATTTTGCAAGTGTTGACGAACAAAGTGACAGTCAATCTCGATGTGCTTTGTTCGCTCATGGAAGACAGAGTTGTGAGCAATTTGAATTGTACTTTTATTATCGCAAAACATCGGCGTCGGAGAAGACATACGAACACCCATATCTTGCAACAACCACCGTAACCAAATGACCTCAGTAGCTGTATGAGTCATAGCACGGTATTCAGTTTCGGAGCTAGATCGAGATATAACACTTTGCTTCGTACTTTTCCAAGATATAAGAGTATCTCCAAGAAAAATACGAAAACCAGTAGTTGACTTTCGATCAGTAACATCACCTGCCCAATCTGCATCAGAGTAGGCTTGAAGTTCCATATTCGGAGAAGAAGAAAGAAGCAAACCTTGGAACAAGGTTCCATGAAGATACTTGAGAATGCACACGACGGCTGCCCAATGAACTGAACGAGGACTAGAAACAAATTGGCTAACAATATGAACAGCATAGGCAAGATCTGGTCGAGTAATAGTCAAGTAAACCAAACAACCAACAATTTGACGATACAAGGTAACATCGTGCAATGGGATACCATCAGTTGGGTGAAGTTTGACATTGAGTTCCAAAGGAGTATCAACTAACTTTCTATCGGTCGACCCAGCACGATTAAGAATATCAATAGCATACTTGGATTGGGACAAAAAATAACCTTTCGGAGAGTAAGCAACCTCAATACCCAAGAAATATCGAAGGTTTCCCAAGTCTTTCATTTCAAACTGGTCATATAAATATTGTTTTAGCTCACTTACACCAATTGCATCATCCCCAGAAATAATCATGTCATCGACATATATAAGCAGTAAGATCTTGCCACGTTCAGAGGTGCAACAAAAAAGAGCAGAATCATGATGACTTTCAGAAAAACCATACTTTTTCATAGTGGAACTGAATTTCTCAAACCAAGCACGTGGTGCTTGTTTGAGACCATACAAAGCTCGGTGCAATCGACATACTTGATTTGAAGGGCAAGAAAGACCTGGGGGAGGTTTCATGTAAACTTCCTCTTGCAAATCACCATTCAGAAAGGCATTCTTGACATCCATTTGGTACAATGGCCATTGTAGTTTGGAAGCCACAGAGATCAATGTTCGAACTGATGTCAGTTTGGCAACAGGAGCAAAAGTTTATTCATAATCAATTCCATACTCTTGAGCATAACCCTTAGCCACTAGCCTAGCTTTGTATCTCTCAAGTGACCCATCTGACTTAGTTTTCATTTTATAAACCCACTTACATCCAATGGCCTCCTTTTCTGTAGGTAGAGTAACTAAGTCCCAAGTCTGAGTTTTGTGAAGGGCATTGAGTTCCTCATCCATGGCATCCTTCCAATGAGGGACAACAACTGCTTCTTTATAAGATCGAGGTTCATGATAAGAATGGACCGAGGCAAGAAAATATTCATATGATGAGGAAAAGAAAGTTTTATAGTCAGTTAGCGCGCCAAGAAGGAGGATTGCGAGAACGAGAAGGATACCTGATTTCAACCTGTGAAGTTGTAGGATCGACATCATCAGAGATAACAGGGGGATCAGATTGAGAGGGAGTTTCATCCTGCACCAACATAGATAAAGGTTGAGCTTCTTCTGGCTTAACAACAGTCTCAGAAACACAAATGGACTCAGTTCCCTCATCAGGAACATGTGGAGAGTCAGAACCAAATGAAGAAGCTGAGCTAGAAAAGGGATCAGACATAAGAACATCTTCTTTAGAAACACTAGATGAGGAGGCAGGAAGACAATAATAAGGAAGATGCTCCAAGAATGCAACATGCCTAGAAGTGTGAAGCTTCTTAGCAATAGGATCATAACATCTATAACCCTTTTGATCAATACCATAACCTAAGAACACACACAAGGCAGAGCGTGCAGTGAGCTTTGTTCGTTCATTTTTCGGGAGGAGAACAAAGCAAGCACATCCAAACACTTTAAGTTCTGAGTAATTAGGTCGAATACCAAACAATTTTTCATAAGGAGAAAATCCACCATTCAATATTGTAGGGATTCGATTAATCAAATAAGCAGATGTGAGAACCGCTTCTCCCCAAAAGGAGCTTGGAACAGAAGCGGATAACAAAAGGGATCTTGCGGTCTCAAGAATATGGCGATGTTTTCTCTCAGCCTTGCCATTTTGTTGGGGTGTATCAGAACAAGCATATTGCAAAATTGTCCCCTCAGAAGCAAGTAACTCAACAAAGGGCTTATATTTATATTCTCCCCCCAAATCAGTTCGAAAGACCTTAATCTTAGCATTGAACTGCGTTTTGACCATTGCAACAAAGTTAGAATAGATTTTGAAAAAGTCAGATTTATGTTGCATAAGAAATACCCAACAATATCGAGTGTAATTATCAATGAAACACACATAGTAAGACGATCCACCTTTTGTTGCAACAGGAGAAGGACCCCAAACATCCGAATGAATAAGATTAAAAGGAGCATTAGAATAAGATGTACTTCTACTAAAAGGAAGAGCTGTGAACTTCCCAAGTTTACATCCTTTACAATCAGAGATATCGGAATGTGTCATATCACCCAAAAGACCATTAGAGAGCATATACTAAAGACGAGAACTTGAAACATGACCCAATCTAGAGTGCCATAAATGAAACTTAGATGAATGTCTATGCAAAACAAAAGCAGAAAAAGCAGATTTATCTTGATGAGCATGTGGAGCTATGAGCTGCTTCAAAAAATAAAGTCCTCTCTCTCTAAGGCCTGTCCCAATCTGCCTCCCTGTATGTCGATCCTGAACAACACAACCAGAAGAGGAAAAAGTGACATTACACCCAGAATATGTGAGTTGACTAATTGAAAGAAGATTTACAGACAATTTTGGAACATGTAAGACATTAGAAATATAGAGACATCCAGAAGGAAAGGAATCTTGAGTTATGAACCCCATTTGAAGAACTCCCATGGGTGATCCATCTGCAGTTGCAATAGACGAGGGTGAAAGAGAAAGAGGACTAGAACAATTAACAAGAATAGATGAGTTATGAGTCATGTGTTGAGAGGCACCAGAATCAAATATCCAAGAATTAAGTTTACCTGAAGGAGCTAAATTAGAGATATCGGTGTTCATGACAGACATGGCTACAGAATTTGGTGATTGAGACCCCAAGGAAGTGCCTAGCAATTGTTGAATCTGTTGAGCAACTAAGGACTGAACCTCTTCATGGGTGATGGCTGTTTGATTGAAGGTACGATCAGAACTAGCAGCAGCGGCATGTGAAGAGAAGACCGAGATAGGTCCGGAGGACGATGGTTTGAAAACATTGCGATTATAATGTGAAGTTTGATGTGGAGGAGGTAAGATGCCTTTGTCCTTGTTTCGAAGCTTGGGACAATCCTTTTTCCAATGCCCTTTCTCATGACAAAAATTGCATTCATCAGTACTTACTCTTTGGTTCCCACGAGTTGACGACTGTGGATGAAATTGAGGACGTTGTGTTGCAACTAAAACAGATTGAGTCGGCAAAGGAGGTACCAAAGAAGTTTTGAGTCTCGTTTCCTCAGCAACTAGTTCACTCAAGATGTTTTCCAAACTAGGTAGCGGAGAGCGATGCAAGATAGATCCTCGCAAAGGTTCAAACTCAAATCGCAAGACCATGAGAAACTGACAAGCACCCAATAATGTAGATTCTTGGTGCCTAAGTCCCTAATTTTGTAGTATTTATGTTCATAAAGTTAATGTTTTGTTCGATACTGCACGTAAGGTAGGTTTTTGTATGTTTCAGGTAAAATGTGCAAATAAGGCGCATTTCTACGCCATGGACGGCCCAAGTGCTTCCAAGTACCCGAAGACCCTGTCGGCCCCTTAGAATCTGTCTAAGTATGGGAAAATGGCTTTCTGAAAAAGTATCGATTTTCAAGATAAAAATGGCGGTAATTGATCCTTGAATTTTTCTAAGAGTAACTACAAAGTTACAAGGTTTTATTTGAAGAGCAAGGTCATGTTTTGAACCATTTTCTCTCGAGAAAAATGTGCAGTTTTTCATTTTATACTAAAAGTGAGGGGTTGACATTTTGATTTAACTGAAATTTTGAAATTCTGGTAATGCCATTGTTTCCAAATGGGAGGTACTTTCTTATTTTCATTAAATAAATTAAAGTAAAGAAAAGGTAAAAGAAAGGTTTAAAATGTAATATTTACTTAAGTTTAGAGAATGAAAATAAGGTGCTGAGAAGCTGGAAGTTGCTGTGTGCTGAAGCTGAAGCCTCAACCTGATGACCTGGAATCTGCAATTTCTGCAACTTGTTATCGATTACAAGTTGGATGGTATCGATTACGTATGCCCAAAGTTGGTCCAAGGAGCTGCCAAACTTGATGGTATCGATTAGTTGGGGCTAAGGTATCGATTACTTGGTTCCTAAAACAAATGTTATCGATTACTGAAGGAAAGTAATCGATACCAGTGCGTGATTTTGGTCCACAATTCCTCCAGACGTGAGGGTATCGATAACACTTGGAGAAAGGTATCGATTACATTGATCTACGGGGCAAGGACAAGAGGAAGGTAGCGATACCTTCAGTAATGGTATCGATAACTTGTGTCTGCCAGAGATATTTTTGCCTGACTTTCCAACTTTCCTTTTATGGAAAGTTTCCATTTCTAGCTTGGTTTTGGGATATTTTTGGGGGCCTTTTGGTTCATTTTGTGGCGATTGTAAGGCTTATTAATAGGCTCTTTGGCCATTAATAGCTAGAATGTACATCTTTCCAATTTCCAGTCTTTTATGTTTTTAAGCTCTTAAGTCATTTCCTTCAAGTTCTAGCTTTCAATTCCTTCTGAACTCAAATAAGTTATTGTTTTACGGTTATTCTTCAAGTATTAAAGTTGTTCATATGGTTTGGTTCTTAATAGAAATCAAGTTTTATTTCGTTTTTATCGGTTAATCATGTTTTCCTTCTTTAGCATAATTTCTAGTCTTTTTCAAATGCGTGAGTAGTTAATCGGTTTGGCCTCGGGGTGAGGTTTACTCTATGAATTAGTCAATCAAATGGTTTCGCTTAAACTTTAGCTCGTTTTCAATGTGTTGAATGAATTAAACCCATGATTTCTTGCATCGATCATGGGATTGGTGGCTTCTTTGATCAACAAAGTCTATCGCCTTATGCTACGTGCTTGATAATCGTACGCGTGCGAACGATCCTTTTTCGTCTCTCACTTGCGTTAAATGAGTTCAGTTTGAATTAATGCATTGAATTGAGTTACAAGTAGTCTTCAGCTTTAATGCTTGTAGTGGAATCCAGACGGTTTTGGTCCACTCTTTAGTTAGATAAAGGAACCGTTTGAATGGCTAAATCGTGGGTTAATCAATCCCTTTGACTCGACCATCTTAATCTAGTTTAATTCCAAGTTTAATTTCGTCATTTGAACTAAACACCAAAAGTTGGCCGCTTGAATGCCGAAGCTCGATACTCAACTTCTATTCCAAATTCGCTAAAGAAGATTTCTCTGTGGGAACGATCCGGTCTTACCGATTTTATATGCTATCAACGACCTCGCCCTTTGCCATATTTGGAGGGTAGGTTGCGGAGTTATGCAGAAACTGAACAAGTTTTTGCTCTTCTCTAACCTTTTGGTAAATAGCAAGATTATGCAATTCTGAAGGATCCATCATATCCAACTCATCCCAAATACCATTCATCACATTATAGAACTCTTGAGCTGATTTATCATCTTGTCGCATGCTTCTCAAGATATTTTCTAATTCATATCTCCTTGCGAAGTTTGACTGCACATACATACTTTCCAGATAATTCCAAACTTCTTTTGCAGTGTCAAATTTCGCAAAGTGCATACCAATAGAAGGTTCTACTGAAATGTTGATCCAAGAGAGGATTTGTGCATTGTTGACATTCCATACTTTTAATAAACCCTTATCTGTTCCGTCCGGAGCCACAACAGAACCATCTATATACCCCCAGTGTTCTTTCCCAGTAATAAAGGTTTTCATCAGGTAAGACCAATAAGAGTAATTTGATCCATTCAACAAGACAGGAATAGGGCGATTTGACTCCATACCCATACCTCAAAGAAATATATATCCACCAGAGAAATCGGAAAAAAATTTCACACCAAACAGTAGTTCCACACCAAACCCCAATCAAGGACCAAATACAAATAGAAAAGTACAAATTTTACCTTCGAAGGAGAAAAGAGAGACTGAAAGCTATTCAATACAGCTGAGATCGAACCAGAAAGAGGAGAAATCGCACCAGCAGGAATGGGATATCTCACTTCACAAGAGCGGGAGCACCAAATGCTGTAAAGAACCGAATGCTTTACAGCAGCGCCGAATCGCACCAACAAGAGTAAAGCTCTGATACCATGTGAACTTGAAGTAAATAGATCAAAAGAGGAGCAGACATGTTTCGGAAAAGAGGGTTTGTATCCAAAAACCCTTGAACGTTGTTCTATACAGCAGTGCAAAGAGTATCTCAATATATATACGAGCAAGGAATAAAATGACTAAGCTACCCTTACAAGTAAAGGAAAATTACAAGACAACATAAAGAGTAAATAGACAAAAACACCCTTTTGTTTTCTCTCACTCTCATCCTGAAATGGCTGCATGAGTGATTTGTGGTGGTGATTCAAGCTGAACTGTTGATGCACGAGGAGTCTGATCGTCTTTATCTGTTCTGATATTATCAACGAGGTCACATTCATGGATGTTAAACACACATTGTCGCAGTTGATGAGTGCCATAGTTGTGTGCACGAACCCGAACAACATATTCCCTAGGTTCGGCAAATCTTTCTACGCCTGAATGGATAAAGTACCCTGTATTTCCTCATGTAGTTGTACAGGTTCAAATGTAATTTGTGTATTTGCTATGTGGGAGAGTAGCTTTAGAAATGGCGGTTACCTCATGTTTGTTATCCTTCAGGTATTGAACTGCTACGCAGAACATGTTCTCTATGAAACTGTGGCAACAATAGTTCCAGTCTCATCTGCGAGATGCACGTTGAATCTAAAGCTATTAATGGAATAAGTTGCTCTCACAGGATGCTTAAAGCCCTGAATTTAGAAACAAACACTACTTTTCACTTCTTGTCTCAACTATATGCAGCAATTTCATAGAACTGTAAACACTAACGCTATGACCTCACTCCAGTTATAGACAAGCTAATCGCGCATTATCTTTCTGGCGAAGGACATGAAAAAGCAAAAGATTGGCTTTCAGAAGCAATTGAACCATGCAGTTTGTATTGTCGAGAAACCGAGGATTGGCATCCAGAAAAATGGAAGTTCTCTAAAATTATGTGCAGTTTCACATTCAGTTGATGTGGATTACAATGCAAACCATGCCCCAACACCAACACCACAATCAGCTCAACAACGAAAACCTTGGTGACAAACAAAGAAGCCATATTGCTAAAACCTCGATCAAGTATCATCATACCGGGATGTGGATTTTTGGTGCCCCACCATTATAATTAGAAAATATGTTTGGTGCACTACTTTCATTTCCAAATAATGTAAACAGCTTTCCCTGTTTTGAAAATTTGAGAAAGCATCCAAAGCTTACTTTCACTTCTTCCAAAATTGAAAATCCGGCTACCAAAACCTTCCAAACCTTCTGCTTCTACTTGACCCAGCTGAGGCCCAGGTTCGAGTCCAGTGCCACCTTTTTTTCCCCTCTTTTTTCCCTTCTCCTTGTCTCTTCCCAAACCCTTCCTTCCGGCCATTGAAGGTTCTCTCTCTCTCTGCTTTGTTTCACAGACTTGCTGGATTGATAATCCAAATCCTTGGATTCATATGTGTGGTGGACACGGCTTGGTGGGTGGGCCCTGTTGGTACGGCTCGGCTAAGGGGTCCGGTCGTGTTGTGGACATGGCTCTGTGAAAGGACCCCGGCCGAGGCCACCTAACCGCTGAGCCCGACCCATATACATGTTACACGGATGGGTTGGCATTGTGGGGCCCGGTGGGTTTTTGCCGAACCAGACCCGCGCGACGGGAGGTGCTCCGTCTCAGAAAAGTTGTTCTGAATACAGGTCATGGAACCTTGTTCGGCGACGTACCACCGAACCAGATAACAGCTACAACGAGCTCAAGTGTAGCCGGACTGGTAGGTTCGGCGGGATTGCGGACCACCGAACCACATCGACTCCCTGGCTTATAGAGGAAGTCGGGTGGAGTCAGCTGAACAGGAAACGTGTCATTAATCCCACTATGGTAGGAACGGACCGTTACGGATCATGACGAGCCTAATTTTATGGGATTGGATTTGGACGCCATGTGGGCGAACCAATCACCGTGCGCGTGGTGTAGCCGCCTAGTTTGGACTCCACCCCTCCCCGCCTATAAAAGGAGTGGTGATGCTGAGGAATAAGGTACGCAATACTCATTCCCAAAACCCTAAGAGCTCATCTCATACTCTCTCCTCTCCTGTCACTGACTTTATCGTCGGAGTGCCTATCCCGGACCACCATGATCCGGGTTTGAGCACTAACGAGTGTTTTCCCTGTGCAGGTTTTAACCGAGATAAGCCGTCCTAACCATATCAACACCCAAGGTTCGACCAGAGAAAGTACAGCACCACAATATGTGATACAATATTCTTTAACTACTAATCGATTTGAATCCTTAGAATTTGAGGGGAAATTGGTATTTTTGTTGTTGTTCCGTTTGGGTATATTTCATCTGGGTATTGAATTTTGGAGGTTTTTTTTTGGTTTAGGGGTTGTTTTATTGGAGGGGCGTAGGGATGAAAGTGGAGGTATGCATGGGAGATGGAGTTTGGAGTGAAGAAGTCAAGGCTAGGCGAGTTACCAAAACAAAAAAGTCAAGGCTAGGCGGGCGGCTGTTTTGGGCGCTAGAGGTTTTGATTATTACTACAGAGGTTTCCTACTTTCCACCCACTCCCTGTCAATGACCATAAAGGTGGCGTGTAGGAAGAGGAAAAGATATGGGCTTTGTTTGTTTTTAAATTTTACTTTGTTTAATTTTCTTTTTCAATTATTATTTTATATTTTTTTCCAATCATTATTTTATTTCTTTAATTATTAATTTCATTTCTTTCTCTATATCTCCCCACTCATCACCTCTCTCTCCAATCACTATCTTATTTTTCTTACCATCTACTATCAAAACTAAAATACCCAAAGTTACAAAACAAATAAAGCCGACTTTTAACGAGAAAAGTGTTTGCATTCACACTTTCTGATTTCCGGTCTAAATACTTTCGCTTTCTCTAGCTAGCACAAACTGAACTTCAATGCTAGTCTTTTTACAATCATATATATAAACCTCTAATCAAAGTCATGCACTTAATCAAACTTATGCAACTTACAATTCTACAAATATTTAACATCGTTTTCTTCAACGGGTATGTCTTGCCCGTCACCCCTCACCTAGTCTTGAATACAAATTCTGCATTGTTTCGACTGTAATGTTTTTGTTTCTAATGGCTAGCTGGTAGGCTGGGGAAAGCAGAGAAACCTCTATTGGGATACATGTGCTTTTCTAATGGCTAGTTTATCTTTATCATTATTAACAGAAATCAAATCATCCTTTTTATAAACCAAAATTTAAATTTTGATATATCTATCGACTTCCGATCAAGTTGATTTTTTGCATGGCAATATTATATTGCGGGTCTTCAAGTATGAATGGTGTAAATCACAACAATAGACACTCAGTAGTGTCCATGATAAGCGGTGGTGAAAAAATGAGATTTTATGCCCACGGATGATAACATTTATTCTCTTTCTTTCAATTCCTTGGCTTTCGTTTCAGGATCACTTGGACCCATTTTCGAACTATCACTCATAGGTTGCATTCAATGGAGTGATGCTATCCGTACCGACGGATTCCGGACAGAAATCGTACCGACGGCCTCGGTCGGCCGTCTCTGGCCACCAGACGGCCGATCAGAGCCGTCCAAAAATTCTAAAAAAAAATTCCGAGGGGGCCCTCGCAAGAATCAACAGCATCCGATGTGTGTAGGGTGCTTGATCAAGCACCATATTTTTCGTGTATTTATATGCACTTATATAAATACATGAAAAATATGGTGCTTGATCAAGCACCCTACACACATCGGATGCCGTTGATTCTCGCGTAGGCCCCCTCGGAATTTTTTTTAGAATTTTTGGACGGCTCGGATCGGCCGTCTGGTGGCCGGAGACGGCCGACCGAGGCCGTCGGTATAATTTCTGTCCGAAATCCGTCGGTATACATATCATTTCTGCATTCAATGGTAGTTGACGAGGTACCTATTTCCCGCTTCTACTCTTTTTGGATCATATATCAATGAAGAGAATGGAGATGTAACCTCTTCTGGATAATCCTTGGGTTTGATGCACCCAAAAGCTTGCCTCAGCTGCCGGGTACTTCTTCAAGATGCAGGTGGAAGGAAAGAATCTGGCTTGTCTGCAGTCTTGCAGAGGTGCGGTCCAAGTGATCATAATCGACGGATGATATTTTTAATAGTCCAGTTTTGTTTTCGATTTATAGCTGATAAAAATCTTTTATTACTAATAATAAATTCAACAAATCTAAACCATTGATTCTCAAAATAAACGATTTAAATTGAGCTGCACAATAGAGAAGCTGGGTTCGGAAGGAAAGCCGACCCACGGTAAGATTGACGGATGCTTTTCAACCGAATCCGTGCACCGTTTCCACTTTTCAGGATATTTTTTTTTTTCTAAAAATAGTAGATTGGTACTTTCAGTTTCAGCCATATATATGGGGGTTTTGAATAGCTTCTAGGGACTCCCTGCAGAGCTGCCAAAAGGGCTGCAAGCTGCAGTGCTCTGAAACCGCACTGTCCTATGCAAGTTAAAAACCTCCGCTGCTTTGGCACCTTTTTACTTAATGTCATTTTTTTTTTTTTACTTCTCTAAACTCATTTTGATAATTTGTCTTGATTTTATAATTGATTTGGCTATTTTATTAGTCTCAACAATATAAACTGAAGAACTAAAAATATATTTATTGACAAATAAGCTGAAAGGGATAACTCAAAACTTGACTTTTTTAGTTTTTTTAACAAAATAATAGTCCACCACGAAAATGTGTAATTCTTAGATCAAAAAATAATTCTTTCATTCGTAATATTTTAAGAATCTTGACACTAAATTAAAGTCCTCATTAAAACTTTAATTTGGAGAATATATTATCGTTAACTTTTAATTGTTTTAGTTTATGAATATATTATCGTTACACTGGAATTTTTTAGAATTTACTCGGGACAAAATGGGAAATGTATAAGTTTTTATGTTCCACGTACCATAATAAGTACTTATTTTTTGAATTAAATGTGATGTATTGTGAGAGAATGGTCTGTCTCATAAACCAAACCGAACCATATTATTAAATTAGCTAATTTTATACCCATTGCATATAAGAACAACTTTAGGTCTGTGTAAACAAGTGGCCCTTGACAGAGCTCAATGGCGGAAACGGATTCATGTAGCCAACCCCAAGTGATTAGAACATAAGTGAGAGAATGGTCTGTCTCATAAAGTAAAAAATAAATATTTAAAAAATAAGAACCTTAGCGAAACAGAACCTAACTTTTTGAAATAGATACTTATCAATGGACAACTCAAAATAAAATATTAGACCATAAAAAAATGGACGGAGGGAGTATATATAATCTTAACGAAACATTGTTCGGGCTAAATCGCTTACTTGGTTTTGTATGTTATCGTTTGACTTATTTTTTGGTCCATATAATTCGACTTTCTAAATTTATATAGTTGAGACAAGTAGAAGAGGCCAATAGTTGGTACAAAAAAATTTAAAAGGAATTCACTGAGAAGAAGAAATTGATCAACAAAAAACTAGGGTAATTCTAAGGCCACGACTCTTTTCTTTAGTGCCACGACTCTTTCTTTGCATTGA
The DNA here is from genome assembly GCA_025413875.1 of Rhododendron molle. NCBI lineage: Eukaryota > Viridiplantae > Streptophyta > Magnoliopsida > Ericales > Ericaceae > Rhododendron > Rhododendron molle. The sequence continues at coordinate 4,742,794 of CM046393.1, forward strand.
CCATCTTACCCTCCTTAGTCACACATAGACATTTTCACTTGTGTTTCTCACTATTCTCATCTCTTTCCTTTTCTGCTTCAAGTCCTTTTTTCCTCTAATCCTCTCACTAGGTCAGCAGATAATTGCCCCCTTTCTTTCGAACGGAGAAATTGAAGATGTCCTCTTCTCGCTCACCTGCTTTCACTCTTTCTCTTTGGATGGTAACACATACAATACCCCATCTCTTCCTACTCTCGAAACAAAAAAAAAGTAGGGTTTGGGGTAATTTTACCCCATCTCTCCCAAAGTCCCAGTAGCAGTGCACACACAAATAATTCAGGCGATAGAATCAAAGTTTAAAATACAACACAACCTAGTTTTGCCTTTTTCTCCTCATTCTCTCATTCAACAAGTGATTGAATGGGAGATAATGCTTGATCAATTAATAATAGCGACAGAAATCGTACACATCGTCCACCACGAAGAGGTCTTTCTCAGTCATCGTCGGGATCGGAAAAGGTCTTGATGACATCTGGTAGTTTGTGGGCGTGGACATTGGATCCGGATTTAGATTCTGAAATAATCGCAAAGCAGGTGCGAATCGATTAACGAGAGAAGAAGAGTAAAAGAGGAAAGCAACAAGGGACCAGATGAGAAGTGGATCAAGTCTGTACACAAATAGGAGGAAAAAGAGAAGACAAGAAGTGTAGAACAGATTGGGGCAAAATTGTCAGACTGCAGGACATGGTCGTGGCACTAGAATAGTTTGTCGTGGCATTAGGGCCACCCAAAAAACTATACTACGAAAATCAAGACAAAGCATAATTAGTTTAAGAAAAAATTTCAAAATGGCACCTGAACTTTCACTCCAATGTCACCGAAACACTTGAACTTCACTTTTTTTTAATTAAACACTTGGACTCTCAAAATTCCCAAATTGAGGCACATGCCGTTTGCCTCCATCCATTTCCTTTACAAATTGGATGATGTAGCTCATTTCTGGTGTTAAAGGGCCCCACTAGATATGTTAGGAAGTGAACTTAATGCACACAATCATAACCCATGCCAACCCTACTTCACTTTTAGTGAGAAAAATGGAGGAAAATGACTTTACTTTTAGTGAGAGAAATAAATTAGGTTGGCATGAGTTGTGATTGTGTGCATTGAATTCACTTCATAACATGTCTAGTGGGACTCTTTAACGCCAAAAATGAGTCACATCAACCGATTGGTGAAAGAAATGGATGGAGACTTACGGCAGGTTCCTCAATTTGGGGATTTTGAAAGTCCAGGTGTTTAATTGAAATAAAGTGAAGTTCAGGTATTTCGGTGACATTGAAGTGAAAGTTCAGGTGCCATTTTAAAATTTTCCCAAAGTTTAAGCATATTGATTAGAGAAGTAAAAAACAAAGTGAGATGGGCTGCTTTAGGGTGCCAAGGCAAATATGAATGATTGGGCTTCATAAATGGGTGCAGTGGTTTTTGACTTGCATAGGACGTTGCCGTTTCAGGGCCCTGCAGCCCAGGACGAAACCAGGATTTTATCGTAGCAGTGGCGAAATATATAGTAAAAAAATCTAGTGGTGGCGAGACTATATAAATTGAGCATAATTTTTTTTACATATAATAATTATATTTTTTAAAATTATTATCGTGACGGTTACCGCCACTAGACCCTCTGATCCCATCCTTAACTGCAACCCTTAGACAGTGCTGCAGAGACTCCGAGTGCAGCTTGCGGCCCTTTGGCAGTGCTGCAGGGTCTCGGAGTCCGGCTTCCAGAACTTTGAATAGCTTTGTTTGAATATTTACGTTTGACAAAAAAAAAAAAACAAAAAAGATATACGTACCGACCGTTTTCTGACCGAAATCGTACCGACGGCCGCGGCCGGCCGTCTACGGCCACCGGACGACCGATCCGAGCTGTCCGGTGGCCAGAGACGGCCAACCGCAGCCGTCAATTTCGGTCGACAAACGGTCGGTACGGCTGGCAACACTCAAAAAAAAAAAAAGAATAGCTTTGTTTGCTTTTGTACTTTTTTTGGGGTTACCAGGGAATGTTGCGGCCAGATTTTTTCCCGTGGCAATGGTAAAGTCATAAGTCCACTTCCAAGCCAGTCGCCATCGGATGCAGGAAGGAGTCAGAACCAGGTTTCAGAATATCTTTTTTAAAAATAAATATTTATTTTATATTTTTAAATTTAAAAATAATATAAATAAAAAATAATTTTTCGATTTCTTTTACACCGTATTAAAGATCTTAATGAGATCTTTCAAATAAGATCTATATTGCATATTTTTAGATTTCAATAAACTTATTATTTTTAAGTTTGAAATTGCCTTATTAAAAAATAAGTATTTATTTAGCGTTCAGGAACAGGCTCTCCGGAGAGTTTTTTTTTTTTTTTTCTTTTGTTAGACTAGTTTATACATCAACGACGTATGGGGGAGTTAGTTAGCTAGTAGGTTAATTCACCGAGGGAGGAGAGTGAGAAAATCAACTTGGACAAGCTTGATTTCTGAAAGTCATAAGTTAACTGTCCAGAAACTTTATGAAGTTGATTGTATCATTTTCATGTCTTCTTAAGTAAAAGTTTCAATTAATTTTCTTGAAATAGGCCACATAGTAAAAACTGAAATTCCAACCATTATACTGAGCACGCATGTTTGTGCAACGCACAAATGGTGACACTAGTTTTATTCAAACTAGACTCCATAAAAAAACACACATAGAGACACAAGCAGAACAAATATTAAAGTTCTTTCTTATTTTTGTCATGTCATCAGGCTGGCTACAGGATCCATGATCACTCCAAATTGGCGTGGTCGACTTCAGTGCTCTTCTCGCACCCCTCCGAGAGCCTACAATTATATTTTGCAAAAACATAAATTTCACCTTGGTTATTAGTCGACAACATTTTACCTTGGTTATTTAAAGAAAAAACTAATTAAACAAGATACGTACATCACCCGTGGTGCAACACTAGCTCTGAGGCTCACTGTGCTTGGGTCTATCGCATCTCTGCCAACAAATTACAGAAAAAAATAAATAACCAAGAATAACACAAATTTAAGTGACCAGAATAAGATAGTATTGGGGTTGAGAGAGACAGAGAGGACAGACCCACAGTAGCAGGGGTTGCAACTGCACGGGTGGCGGCATCCGCAACAAGCCCGCCCTGAAACTCTGACGCTGTTGTCGGATCCCTCCATGGACCTACAAATATTTTGCAAAAACATAAATTCCACACCTACAGTTGTACGTATTAGTGGATCGCATGTATCTTCAAAAAAATATAGAACTGAAAAATGATATCCGGTGAACATGATTTTTGACAAGATTATGTGTCTCGACGAGATCTACAATATGAACGGATTCAATCATTGAAAGAAACCAATGTTAACCGGAAAATGGCCAACTGGACGGAATTGAACAATCAGAGCAACTAGATGTCATCAATTTGTCCAAAATAATTGTGTTCTGATCGTTTACTGAATGACATCCGATGGACATGATTTTTGATATAATTATGTAGCTCGACGAGATGTACAATATGAACGGATCCGATCATTGAAAAAAGCCGATGTTAGCAAAAAAATGACCAACTAGCCGGAAGTGGAACAATAAGAGCAGCTGGACGGGAGCTTGACCCAGTGGGTATAGAATAGCAATAAGTCTAGGTTCACATATTAATTTTTTGATAAATGTGTGTCTAGGCAAGTTTACGCACACTTCGTCTAGTTCTCGGCCCTGAGCTTAACGATTAGGTAAAACCTTCTAGTAGCCCCAAAATTTGAAATATTTGGCTTCCTTAAGAAGGACAAACAATTATTGTTTTTCCATATATACTCTAGGTTGTAGGGCCTAAGGTGGACCCACACGGGGTGCGGTGGTGGTGACAGTATACAATAGCGAATATGGGGGAAGTTATAGTAGTGGATGAGAAAGAAAGGCAAAGGCCGAGGAGTTTTTCAAGGGAGGCTAGGACATCCAGACCGGCTTAAGGGTTTTTAGTGCTCAAGGCTTAATAAAAAAAAGTGTGCCCTTAAAAAGTTAATAGTGAACAATTTTTATAGTAACCATCACAATATGAGAAAGCTAAATCAATATAAAGTTCTATTAATCATTAAATACGAACACAAACCCAAATAATAAAAATATTTTATTCTATTGGGCTAACTCATTACCTCTAATTGGACATTTTTTTCTATTAAACTTAATTTAAAAAGACTCATACTCAAATCCATGTAGTAAAAATATTGAAGTATCCCTAAAATTTGGGATTTTTGGGATGCACAAGGCCCGCGTCTCTTGGGCGTTGGGGGTGGCCGGCTCCGAGGACATTGCCCACCTACACAAGTACTCCACTAGTCCACTGTAGAGGCAGAAACATGTTCTGAACTGAAACTCTGAACTGAAACAGAATACGTACCTGTTGAACCCAGTGGAATATCCAAAGAGGATTTTGGTGGAGGGGGTTGCGCTTGGTGGTGATGTAGTGGTAGGTAGTGGCGGTGAGTTGGAGGAGGTCGTGAGTGGAGGTATTGGTGGTGCAGCGGTAGTGGGTGGTGGTGGTGCGGTAGTGGGTGGTGGTGCTGTCGCGGGTGGTGACGGTGGTGGTGCGGTCACGGGTGGTGACTGTAGTGGGCGGTGATGGTATAGCAGCACGAGAGCCATGTCCTTCTGTATGGCCTCCTTCTGTTAATAGAACATGTTTGTCGACATTGGTGGTTTTTTTTTATAGGCAATGTTGTCTATCAATATTATTATAGAAATGTAGTTGGGAGCCGCACAAACCTCCAAACCCTCAATTCTCACAAACCTCCAAACCCTCAAACCCACAAATCTCTCAAACCTCCAAACACTCGAATATTCTCACAAACCTCCAAACCCTCAATTCTAACCCTTCCTTGAAAGTAGGTTACTTAACCACTCTCCTATTTTTCTTTTTTTCCTTTCCCTGATTAATTCTCTCTACTACGGAAGTTATATCTCCCACACAACCTGCACCCCACTTGTCATCCGCGTTCCCTATTACACCCTTTGTAACTGAAATCTTTACCATCAAAACATTCAAAACAAACAAAAACCGCCACCCACGTCTCGCCCAAACATTGCCCATTTGAAAGCATATAATGATGGGAAAAAAGGTTACCAAAAAGTTTGCTCACAAATCGCAATGCAATGCTCAAATTCCCACCCTCCATCCGAAATTCCTCACTGCAATATATTCTAATAATCTCACTTCATGGTTCCAATCTATGATCCTCCACTGCAAGTTTGGCTCGGTTAGGTACAAGAAATTGTTCATTGAATTTTAATTAGCAAGTTCGGCTCCATCTGTTACAAGAATTTGTTCGCACATTTTTAAGTACCAAGTAAGCCTCTGATTGTTATGAGTTTTGTTCAAGGAACACATACCAATTGCATGAAGGTCGATTTTCATCTCTACTCACGCATTTGACCACAGTGTTGGGCATATTTGCTTTTGTTCTTCAGCGTGTATATTTCATATTTTAGTACTTCAGGCTTAAGTTCATACAATATCTATTTTTTCCAGTCCTTTTTGGTTATTTTAAATTATGAGAAATTGTTCACGGTGCAGGGCATATGGAGTCATACAATATCTATTTTTTCAATCCTTTTTGGCTATTTTAAATTATGAGAATTTGTTCACGGTGCTGGGCATATGTAGTTTGCGCCTTTTTTGCTCCAAAATTCAAAATGTATTAGCTTTTTGCCCGTTTAATGCATGGGACAACAGAAAAAAAAAATGTTGCATTGCAATTGATCCCGTGCATGAAACGGGCACAACGTTCCATACCCCCAATCCTAATTTTCTAAATTTTATATATTTTTTGGTTTAGAAAAAGCACGTGGACAGAGAATGGCAACATCCTGCTCCCATTACCTAACTTCCTGTACGGGGTTAGACTTGAGATCCCCCCTACATTTTTTAACTAGCGTCATTCCCGTTTGATGCACGAGACAAAATATTTGTGTGACTCCGCTATAAAATATCGAGCTCGCACAAAATTTGGTGTTTGTCCCATGCATTTAACGGGAACGACGCTAGTATGAATTATGGAGAAGTTTTTCAGTGTCGGGTGGGCACGGGCCACGTGGTGCCGAGCACTATCTCGGCCGTCAACACCCCCTCAAGCCCAAACAGATCTGGGCCGTCCAATACACGTTTGGACGATCGAGATGCGTGCTCGGCAACACGTGGCCTGTGCCCACCCGGCACTAAAAGATTTCTTTGAATTATGAGATTAATAGGATTCTCCTTATCTTTATTTTATTCTATTGGTCAAATAGAGAAGTTATTTCCTAAATACATTATATTTTGATGGAAGTTAGTATTAATATTTAATAAGGAAATTGGTCCTCTCCCTGCCTATAAAAGAGCGTCTAGGGTTCTATCAATTTACCGTGATATACTAAACTGCTAGAAAGAAAGGCAAGGGAGAGAAACCCGTCTTCCACCTAGGGCTTAATGCTCTGGTAAAATCATGATCGCTACAGTCACTTACCGGATCGCTCAAGTTTTGCATTACTGGATCCGGGTACGCCGTTCTTGTTTATTTAGTTTTCGCTTAATGTTTGTATTGTGATAATCATGATAATTCTAGACCCTGGCATAATGAAGGATGTTAATTATCTAAGCCCATTAAGAATAAAATTTACATGTGGTATCAGAGCATGGTTTTAGAACATCAAGATTTTATGAATATGGGGTAAGATGGGGTAAGGTTGTTATGAATATATAGAAAAAATCTCATTCCCTCTTCTTCTTTTTTTGTACTGAGCTAGTTGTTTTTCCAAATCTAGCGAAATTCACTAAATGGTGGTTGTGTTTGAAGTCTCATGATATTCACGAGCTCAAAGTTAATGAAAATTCATTAGGTGATTGTTGTGTTTTGAAATTTAGTAAAATTCACAAGCTCAGAATTAGTGAATTCACGAACTCCAAGTGAGTGAAATTCACAACCTTAAAGTTAGTGAAATTTACGGTTTCAAAAACTGGTAAAATTCACAAGCTCCAAATTAGCGAAATTCACAAGGTTGGAACATCGGTTGGCCATTTTTGAACGGAATGACATCATTGTCTGCTGCAACGACGGTTCTGTATCCCCTCAATCTGTTGTGATCCGTATCCCATCACGACGACGTCACCGTCCGCCGTGATGACGTTTCTGTAATGCTAGAGAGAGAGAATGGATATTGGCGGCTGTAATATGTGTGTGTGAGTGTGTGAAAGAGAGGACCTCGTCTTTAAGCATGTGAAGCAAGGTGGTCTTTCCGGCATTATCAATACCCATTACCCAAGAACAAGATCTTGGCCTCTTTCTGCCATAAACCCAAGAGACGCCAGAAAAATAATTTACCCAAATTACTTTTTCGATTCATCTCGTTTAGACGAATCAATAATTCACGAAAGTTTGATACAAAAATTAACAAATATGAAAAAATAATAATATAAATCAACTCATTTTAAATTAAGTGCAAAAGAACGCAGCCTAAGAGAGATTCTCCTCATTTTCAAGTGCTACTCCATCATCCCTTGGAGAAGAAAATAGAAGAGGACAAAATGGGTTTGAGAGAGAGAAAGTTTGCGTGTCGGACAAAGAGGAGAGGGTAATTAATACAATAATAAAAAAAAAAACCAATGGCCCAATACGGCGCCGTTTGGCAGAGCAGCGCTTATGCCGACCAAGAGGGGGCTAGCAGTTAACCCTCTCTCCTATTGGGTAGAGGAGGAGAGCTAGGAAGGGACATCTCTTAATCCAATCCAAGTTAGTTTTAATACTTAAACTTCAAAAAAGAAAATCCAAATAGTTAATTTTTACTACTACTTCTCCCTCTCCTTAATGATACGCTTATGTTTTTTTTTCCCGTGTATTCGGCAAATTCGAAAACCCATTTTTCCAGATTCTCATCATAGCCTTGGGTGTCACTGGGATAAATGTGGAGGTGGGGGCGCTGCTGTCCTTTTTAAGGGGCATCAGCGTGTTGTCTGGCCCGGCCGAGCGAGATTCGCTCCGTTCTTGCTTTAATGATAAAAAATATTCATTTCGTAAACCTCATCGAGTGGAACAAATATACCAAAAAATCAACTTGATCGGGTATTATTATTGTTCTCCAAAACAAAAGAATCTACAAAGATCTCATATTTGGTATAAAATGTCTTTCCCCGAAAATATGAGACATCGGCAAATAATTGCAATAGTTATGAAACAGAGAAACTTTTTTGTATACGAGGTATACCAGGTACCTTGGTATCTCTTCCGGTTTATTTTTAATTTTTCGGCCATTTTTCGATCACACTTGGATGATCGACTCCTTTCATATTATAGATTTTGACGAGAACCTTTAACATAAAAAAAATCGTGTTCATTGAATTTTTGTAGATACATGATCGGCATACATGAAAATTGAAAAAAATCAAAACTGGATCCATAACCACACTGAATGAGAACCCATTTTTGGTTTTCTTGATATTTTCACGTGTGCCGATCATGTATCTATTAAAGTCCGATGAACATGATTTTTGATATAATTATAGTTCTCGTCGAACTCTACAAAATGAACGGAGTCGATCATCCAAGTATGATCGAAAAATGGCCAATAAATTAAAAACAAATCGGAGGGGATACCAAGGATGTTGGTATCCCCGGTGTACTAAAAAGTTTCTCTATGAAACAACAGAATAACTGTCACATGTCATTACCTAGTAATAAACAAAGGTGAAGTACATAAATACCCTTTCAACTATCACTAATTCTCGTAAACATTCCTTCACATTTAAAAGAGCCCATGGAGATCCCTTCACCTATTCTCGTTACCCAAGTAACACCCTTCCATCTCAGAACTATTTGCTGGGAGGTCACATGTCAGCAAATTGGACATTTTTTGGACAAAAATGCCCTTTGACAATTCACATCCCAGTTCTGGGGTTAGACCCGGCCATCTCCCTCGGTGGGAACAGCTCCACCCCATCCAGCCACGGCGACGCCACATCGCCTAACGGTACATCTCTAACATCTCCAGATTCTCATCATAGCCTTGGGTGTCACTGGGAAAAATATGGAAGCAGGGGGAGCTGCTGTCCTTTTTAAGGGTCAGCAGCGTGCCGTCTGACCCGGACGAGCGGAGCCCGCTCCGGTCTCGCTCCAATAATAAAAAATATTCACTTTGTTAACCTCGTCGAGTGGAACAAATGTACCAAAAAATCAGCTCGATCGGGTATTATTATTGTTCTCCAAAACAAAAGAATCTACAAAGACCTCATATTTGGTATAAAATGTCTTTCCCCAAAATATGAGACATCGGCAAATAATTGCAATAGTTATGAAACAATAGCATAACAGTCACATGTCATTACTTAGTGGAGTAATAAACAAATGAACAAAACGGGTTATAAACTTCAAAAAAGTCGAAATAGTAAAATGTGGTCACTGTCCACAATCATTTTTTTTTTTTCGATTACGTCAAAGCCCGAAAGCAGTACAAATTCCATCAATGATACAAGAATGAACTAAAACTACCAAGACTTCGACACAAGCACCCCCTACAGAAGTAGAACCGACGAAACGCCTAAATTATGATCCAATCTAGGTCCAGGTAGTAGAGAGCCCCAACGGACCCCCAACTCAAACCCTTAGTAAACATAAGCACAGTTGAAATATGAAAAAAACCAACTAAGAAACAACTAAAGAAAAGTACAGCTCCCCTGCCGGAGTAAAAGCCGACCGGTTGATTCACCCATGGCTCTTGAAGAACTGCACGCCTCCTCTGTCTTCATATCCCGAAGAATCAAAACATTCCACTCCTTCGTTCAGAAAAAGTAAAACACAAATTTAATATCCCATAATATATTGAACACTGCCTTCAAAAAGAATAGATAACGCTTTTCTTTTTCCAAATTAACAATCAAGATAGTAGCATGCAAAAAGGACCTACGTATGGCCTTCACTTTCCCAAAACGAATATTATTCCACAAAAATGTTACATCCAAGTAGTTGGAGGAACCAATTAGTATAAAGCAAAATTGATCAACTATGAACACTCAACAGATGGTCAAAAAAGCAATATTTAACCAAGAAATTCTTCCACTGATCCGAGACTTTTCTGATCACAAAATCACCACTAGCAAAGATATTATTCAATGGAAAATATAATCCAAAAATTATATAACCAGAACTAAAATGCTAATTAGAAAACAAAGCACTGACTTTATATCGAAAGTATATGCTCACGGTTTCCTACGTCACACAACTTGTTCAACAGAATTACCCACTGACTAAAAACAAAAACTAATCTGCATGATAGTGCTTTGGTTGAGACGGAAAAGATTACAATTGAAATTTGTTGATCTTAGTTTGGCCGAGGAATCTTTTAAACGACAAAAATCGAGGGTTCAGTGGTTAGCTTTGGGTGATCAAAATACAAAGTTTTTTCATAGGAAATTGAAAACTCATTGCTTGAGGAATAAGATCTTAAGTTTAACTAATGATGTTGGGGATAGACTGACAGATCCTAAGGACGTAACGGATGAGATCCTTGGTTATTATGTAGGGCTTTTGGGGTCTCCTTTCTCTCAAAAAAGGGACGCTTATGTTTTGAGATTTTCTGTGTCCCATAGAATTTCTGGATCATAGGGCTGCTCTTATTAAACCTGTTACAAAGGAAGAAATTAAGACAGCTGGCCATGTGGGCTATTAACGGTGACAAAGCTCCTGGTCCTGATGGGTTTTCCTCTGACTTCTCTCAAAAGAATTGGGACATTGTTGGCTATGACGTGTTTCAAGCTATTCAACTTTTCTTTGAAACTTCTTATCTCCTTAGACAATGGAATTGCACTGCTCTCACATTGATTCCTAAGGTTTCTTCTCCTAATTCTATAAGAGATTTTAGGCCTATTGAATGTTGTAATGTGTTGTACAAATGTGTGACTAAAGTGTTGGCCAATAGGTTGCAACCCTTGCTCCCTCTTATTATCAGCGCCTGCCAGTCTGCATTTGTGAAGGGTAGGTCTATAATGGACAACACTTTACTTATGCAAGAACTGGTTAGGAATTATCACAGAGATGGTGGTAAACCAAGATGTGCTATAAAACTGGATCTTATGAAAGCGTATGATTATGTGAAATGGGGTTTTTGCTGGATATTCTTAAGGTCATGGATTTCCCAAGCCAGTTCATTCAATGGGTGGAAACGTGTATTACCTCTCCTATGTTTTCAGTGGTACTCAATGCAGAATTGGAGAGATTTTTTCCAGGTAAGAGGGGGCTTAGACAAGGGGATCCGTTATCCTCACCTATTCCTTTTCATAATGGGAGGCTTCACAGCCTTGCTCCAAAGATCAGTCAGACTGGGGCTTTTGTCTTCCATCCTAAATGCAAGAGTTTGAACATTTCTCACCTAGTGTTTGAGGATGACAATCCTTGCTGGTGCTGATGAAAGATCTTTTCATCTAATAGCAGAGGTTTTGAAGGATTTTCACTTGCTCTCAGGCCTTTAGCCCAACTTGCTAAAGAGTTCAATTTTCTATTCGGGTGTTAATGAGGAAGTGAAGACCTCTTTAGGTAACATCATCCCTATTCCTGAGGGATCCCTCCCTGTCAAATACTTGGGGGTTCCATTGATATCAACAAGGTTGAAAGAAGCAGATTGCAGCCAGCTTAAGGAGAAAATTTTGAGTAGGATACAATCCTGGGTAAACAATACTCTGACATATGGAGGCAGACAACAATTGATTCAATCTGGCACCAAAGCAGATGGGTTTCCCTCCAATTTGTGCTATATATACTCTCACACATAGGGTTGAAAACAGAGTCCTACTCCACTGCCTCTTCCTACTACCCTCAGAGACCTGCAATTCATAAGCTCAAAGAGTTGCATTTTCACAAGTTCAGATAGCAAAAACCAGTCACAAAACAGAGTGCAAAAACCAATCACAAACAGTGCAAAAACCAGTCACAAAAACAGTTCCAAAAAACAGTTTGAATGCTTCACAATCACAAAACCAGTCACAACTATTGCTGCATACGTTCAGAGATCAAAATGCTTCGAATATAGTCATAAATAGAGTGCAAAAACCAGTCATAGCTTCATAACTATTGCAGTTCACCATCTCAACTACTGCAGTTTCAACAGCGCCTAAACAGTTCAAATGCTGCACACACAATATAGAATGCTGCAGCTAAAACATAATGCTGCAACTAAAGTTTTCCCACTTCTCACTACACAGACCAATAAGTTCAGAAACTAATGCAGAAACTATAAACTACTAAACCAATGTTTCCAAAAGCTACTGCTGTACTGCATTTCCAAAAACTATCAAGGCGTTTGCTACTGCATTTCCATTTGATCTTTGTCTGAGATTAAACCCTAAATGAAGGAGGGGGAGAGAGAGGACGGGGGGCTCGTGAGAAACTAGCGAACAACGATCCAAGAGTCCAAGACACATCAGATACCAAATTGCATTTTTTTTATGATAACCAAGTGTTTGGACCAGCTTAATTGCACCTCGACTAATCTTGGGGGGATTATAATTGAAATATCAAATTGCATCAATAGAATCCAAACTACATAATTGAAACTAATACCATTTGCTTTAACAGAATCCAAGTTCAACTATAACATCAAAAACGCTTAATAATAAAGTCAAACCCATACACAAAATTAACTAAAAATTATGGCCATATGTTTGGCGATAATATAGTTACAAAGTAAACTGTTAGAAAAACACAACCAGATCCGAATGTGAGGCCTTAGCTGTGAGGCTTGCCTGCCAAATGGTGCCCACTAGAAATCTCTCAAATGTGGAGATTCTATGTGACAACAGAAGGGTACTCCACCTCTGCATTTCAGAGAAGATGCCTCCCTGGGACTGTGCTTCTATTTTTGGGGCTATGTATCAGCTGGCTAATGGTATTTGCATTTCTTTCTTTTGGTCTAATAAAAATTCTGATAGAGTAGCCACTTGTCAATTGAACGGGATCATTCCAGTTGATTGGGTCCCCATCTCCTTTTCTTGTATTCTATAGATGCCTCCTATGAAGCTTTTTCCTCCATTCAAAAGAGGGGGGGAAAAAGAAAAAAGAAGAGGGAGAATAATAGTTCAGAGACTCAAATGTGAAAGGATATCCACCCCCAAGACATTTTTTCCCTGGTATCTTCTTGGGTAGACACCGATTGAACACTTAGCATGATTAGCGATGTATAATTAAGTTCAACAGAAACTTGGTCATGAAAAACACATGAATGATCTAAAAGATTCAAAGAACATCTACTACAAAACCCATATATCTATATCAAGAAAATTTTATCATTAATGTTCCAATGTGGCCTTTTATCAAACAGGTGGTGACAGTGGCACTACTTGGTTGGTGATCGTTTTGTGGGAATCTACGAAAAGGTAGTTAATCGCTTGACTTCACCTTAAGGAAGCAGGGAAAAAAATAACTAAAAATACTTGTGTAGAAATCGTCCACCATCACCTTCTGTATCGAGAAAATGTAGAAATTAATCTTATACTGGTTCCCAACCTTCCACCCTGAAAACAATGGCTAGTTATCAGACTGACGACTCGTACGGTTCCGGGCAAAATTAAATTAGGACTTTGATTCCCAACCAAAAACGGAACTACGAGTTACATAGGAGGATACCTAATAGGAGAAGGGGCAGATTGCAATTTTGTTGACCACAGATTTCTGAATCAACGTCTTCGTCACAGACCAAGAGCCCAACGGGGAGTTTTTTATCAAAGTAATTCTTTTTTTAGAACTATTTGCGGAATACTCTCATTTTCAAATTATTTTTAAAACTATTCGGTAGAGCCACTTCAACAAGCTCTACCTGAGTAACGCCATTTCAATTGGCGCTATTTGCCATGTGACGCTCAATTGGCGCTATTTGCCATGTGGCGCTCTGCCATGTTGTGCGTTGGCGTATGACGTGGACTAGCGCCACTTGAAATTGCTCTACCATATTAGATAACGCCACTTCAAGTGGCTCTATCAATTTGGTAACGCCACTTCAAGTGGCTCTACCTAATCAGGTAAAGCCATTTCAAGTGGCTCTACCTTATAAACTCACATAATAAGTATAACACGTGAATAACGGAAAACTATTATGTTTTGTTTAAAAAAAGATAGATTGACAAAACTTTGCTTAAAATTGAAAAAAAAATAATTGTCCAAAATATAACTAATATGTATAGAAAAATGTTGATGCACTTTAGGAAAGCCTTAGGATTTAATTTCACCGAAAAAAATTGTATTTATAATTCTGACCAATCAATGCAAACCCGTGACTGACTTCACATTTCTGCAATTCAAAGGTCTGTTTACACATTTGAAATGCATTATTTCAATTACACTGTTTATTGTCCTTTTGTCACATTTCTGTATTGTTCAAAATATTAACATTTCACTCCACATTGTCATGGTTTTGCTACACATCGTGTATATTTGTTTTGGTACTGAAGAATTCTAATTATCACTTATTAAATATAATAGTTAACTTTTTCTAATTTATTTCGAAACCTCATTACAATGTTAACTTTCTTCAATTATGTGGTACTGATTTTGTTATTTTAAACGGAAATTTAACAATTGAACACTCAAGCGCTACAAAAACTAATAACCATCACAACTTAGCATTACATAGCTCTAACAATAATACTTATCCTCCAACTTCCATAAAAGAAAATAAAAACTGAAAATTACAAGTTACAGATCTATTTTAGCAATTGAAAAGTCAAACAGATGCATAGTTTTAAACATTACAAATTACATATTAGCTGCTGAAGATGACGCTTCTCCCCTCTTTGAACATTTTCGCTTGTTATGCCCATGTCCACCACAGAAGGTACAAGACTGTTTGTGTGATGGTTGCGCCTCAAGCCAGCCATCCATCATATCCATCTCATTTCGAAATCGATTTACTTGTGGACGTCCTCGACCCCTAAGACGTTCCTCATCAGGATGAATTATTGGCCCATCGTAGGGAGGCCAATACGGTTTGTCACGCAAAGGTACGAACGTTTCAGAGCTATATATGGCTATGTTTGCATCAAGCCTCCAAACATTGCCTATGAATCGTGTAGGGTCCATGGTCATTCTGTTACACACTGCAATCACATGCGAGCACGGCATCCTCCATTGTTGCATCTTGTTGCAAGTACATGTCTGCTCTTTGAAGTCTACTGTGTGCCTGCGATTTCCTTTATATGGGCTAGTTGGATTCATTGGAGTTCGCACCTCATAGATTCCCGTCTCTCTGTCGAACTCAATCACTTCGTGCCTTCTTGCTCTCATCCTCCATTCATCATACTTTTCCGTTGCGAATTTGCTAAATGTTTTACCTGATTCGATCCCCTCCCTTGCTTTGACGGCATAGTCGTTGAAATACGTAACAGACTTATAGAATGTCGTCCTAATTGTGGCCACTATGGGGAGGTGTCTGGCTTCCTTGAGGACTCCATTAAAGCTCTCAGATAGGTTTGTAGTACGCGATCCGTATCGCCTACCTCCATCGTGTGCATAGGACCACTTACGTAGGGGTAGATCCTCAAGATCTTTATTTACTGCACCGTCGGAAAACCTTTCAAGTTTTTGCAGCTCAATCTCAAACTTTCGAACTTGTATTTCACAGGCTACTAGTTTTACTTGGTCGCCCACAGTTTTATTGTACCTCCGTATGTAGTTTACCCCCAAGTGGCGGGCGCAGTATCTGTGGTACGCCCATGGGGGTCTCCATTGTGGAGCACCTTTAAGATATGAAAGAAGGCCTGAGTACCTGTCTGAAATGAGACACAAGCCTTGACGTTGAGTAACGTAAAACCTTATGCAATCGAGGAACCACTCCCAATTTTCCTTATTCTCCTTCTCGACGATGGCAAATGCAATAGGGAAGATTTGATTCTCAGCATCCTGACTTACAGCAACAAGCAACGTTCCCTTGTATTTTCCTGTCAAAAAAGTACCATCAACACTAATTACTGGGCGACAATGCTTAAATCCTTTAATGACGGGTCCGAAAGCCCAAAACACAGCATCAAATATAACATGTCCTGGTCTGCCTGTCTCCTTTGTTATGATTTGTGTTTGAGGTACAACTAGATTAAGTCTATTATTCCAAACTTCTATAATTGTCCGGTACTTCAAGGCCCAATCTAACGCACCACTTTGAAGGGTTTTGCCGTGCGGCGGATCTAGAGAGCGAGACGGTGAGGGGATGCATTGGCGGAAACCAAATTGGCACATGACTCGCTCGGGCTGGTGATATTGACAAGTAGCATAATATATTAGGGGAACAGTAGCCCGCCAAATAGCTCTGCCAGCCCGACAGTATTCTGGCAGAAACTCAAGGAGCTCCTCACTGTATGGGGTCCAAATGACCTGCAAAAATGAATGTTCAAAAAATACATCAAAACAGTTCAATGCAATTAACATGTTTTGTAAAGAAAGGAGAAAGATGGTCATGACAACTGTGACACCCTATCTTGATATTAAGGATTAAAAAGAAAGCTGAATTTTATATATGTGCTATTATGATGTTTTTACAAACTATAGGGGTGTAGGTGTAATAAAAAAAACCATATGTGCTGTGTGTGCACGTGTAAAACAAATGAGGTGCTAGGTGCATGTGTGTGTATGTGATACAAATCTATTGAAAAAAAAGAAAGAAAAGTAACCCAAAACAGAGAACTCTTGTTCTACGTGGAAATTGTTTGTATGTGCTGATGAATAATGGATGTTTTAAGTGCCTAAACCAAGTGATTATTGCTGGAAATTGTTTGTATGTGCTGAAATAATAGTCTATTCGTGCTGGAACTGGGTTTAAGTTGCTTAAACTGTAGATGGGTGCAGGAAACATGTATTAGAGGTGCTGAATCTGTTAACAGGTTGCTGAAAACTGCTGTTTGCATGCTGAAATTGCCTTTGTAACTGCTGGAAATCACTAGAAAGTGCAGGAAATATGTTTTATGTGCAGGGAATTGATAGTGAATGCTGAATATAAGAATTATAGGTGCTGTAACTGTGCAATAGTTGCTGGAAATTATTGTATTTCCTGAGAACATGCTTCAAAGTGTTCTGATATGTGCTTATAGTTGCTGAAAATATGAGTTAGATGCTAAATTTAACTAAACTAGATGATGTGTTGCTGATTATTAGTATAAAAGGGAAGTTGGAGCTTGTAGTGGTTTTGGTGCGGTTATTCAATACCTTGTTATGAGAATTTGGACTTTGTGCTCATATGTGTGGATTAAAATGCTATGTTCGGAGGCGACAACGAGCACCGTGACTCCCCGTAGGGAGTGAGCTTGTGTTGATTTTTCTTTTTGTTGGACACTGAGATGAGTGTTCGATTCATAGATGTTTTTCGATTGGATTGAATTTGTGATATTGAGCTGTGACTTTGTGTTGATGAGCAATAATGGCTAATGGCCGGACTTAGTGTCGTGCTCCTAATTTCGTGTCGAATAAATTGTGGCTGTTGATCTTTAGATTTAGTTATTTTTGGTTTTGCCAGCTGGTTGTCGTTGGGGGGTTGTTGCGTGTCATATCAGGATAGGCTGATGAGGTGCTATTCTGGACCGGGGCGTGACAACAACAATTAAAGAGTAAGGATATTAATTTTTAAGCAGTTCAATGCAATCAACATGTTTTGTAAAGAAGAGAGTCATGAAAATAGTTAAAGAGTAGAGGTATTGAAGCAAACTTCTGTACGTACCTCATCCGGTCTCTGGATGTCAAGGTGGTACCTGTAAGCGCCAACAAGATGGGTCGCCAAGTCAGGGGTATGAAATACATCGTCCCACCTGAGAAATGTATAAGTTCAACACAAAGAAAGACGGAATATCCAACAAAAATAACCTAAATGTTAAGTTTTCAATAAAATTAATGTTTTAACTCTTTTGTGCTTAAATTTGAAGTGAAGTTACCGTCCAATAAGTGGAGCACCAGCCTTCGGAGCACGCTTCCCTAATCGTCCTGGGGCAAGGTATGGCAACCGCTCCCAGGCCCAAACCTACAACAGTATGAAGCAGCCAGTAATCTGTTTTGTGCCAGCCTTACAACCATGGCATAGGTTATGGTAGAGATTTGCAAGAGCACCACTGCCCCAACTGTACGTCCCAGCTTCATCAAAGTTCTCCAAACGTTCTAGGTTAGCCAAGTGCACATATCCCCCTGTGTGGAAGATGAACTCACAATCAGATGAAATATGAGGAAGGTTCTTAACGCACTGTACAAAAATAAAAAAAACAACCATTACATATAAGTATCATGAAGTCATAAAAAACCCAAATAATTTGTCCACTTTAATTCATTTGGTTACTTTTTCAAATCACAGATGGAAGCAAATATAAAAACCCTAAGTTGAACATTTGAAATATTTTCTACAAACGATTGCAATATACCTGAGTGGTCAGCAAATATAGTTTCCCCCAAAAGCAACAACAAGTAGCCGCGCGCCTGGCGCGCAACAACTCAGCCCCTTCCTTTACTTGGCCAGTGAACCTATCACTTAACCAACTGGCCTTGACCTTCATCCCGTTTATGTACTCAGACTCTTCTGTAGGTTGTTCCCCAATAGACGCTTACACAAATCATGAGGCTTCAAGTTTGTATTTCCAGTCACAGGTTTACCTTCAACCGGAATGCCTAACAAAACCTCAACATCTTGTAGCTTGATTGTGGACTCACCGGGCCGCAAGTGGAACGTGTCTGTCTCAGGCCACCATCGCTCCAAAAGTGCCGTAATAAGACCCCAATCCACGGACACAAACGGCAATGAACAAAGGCCCTCTAAACGGGCACGCCGTATCAACTCTAAAACAGGGGGTGACGGCCATGGCAATCCTCGTATACATTTCTTGGCACTACGAACTCTGACTTTTTTTGAATCCACAGGCCGCGTGCGCTAAAATAAATTGGTCATTCATGGGTTAGATTGACAAATTTACACTAAAGTTTATGAAGTACGTACATTATCCAAATGTCACTTACATCAGCTTCCCAAACTTCTCGAGAGCGGTGCTGCTGTTGTAAACGTAGAATCGACCCATCTCTGGGCCCCGGGTCAGGACTACGAAGCTCATTAAGGTTGAGGTCCATAGTACGACCTATATTTTAGATTAATTGTCAATTTCGACATATCATCCACATTGCTAAACAATATATAGGCAAATTTACAAAGATTTGAACAAGGGGTTTTGCACCTTCTCAATTTAAGGTGCAAAAAACTTTTCTCAACCATTCATAAAAGGGAAAAGAGAAATGAAAACCGAATTCCGTTGGATAGGTTGATCGTATATACTCGTATCAAACTTATAGCAATAAATGATGAAATTCTTCAACCATGATAGTGTAAAATGTCCGATGACCAGAATCAAAACATGATATATATATATATATATATATATATATATATATATATATATATATATATATATATATATATATATATATATATATATATATATTGGTGGAAAGCATAATCACATCTCATAAAGCATATAAAAATTATGTCCAAAGTCCTCTCTAGCTATGTCTTCGAGTAGCAACACTATCCACTAATACACATTCTTGGCAAGAGATGATCACCATAAGGAAAAAATTTTAAGTTACTGTGAATTGAAGATAATGCTCCACCAATAGTTAACCTGTAAAATACAGTTCTAATTAGGAGTACGAGATCTTAACACTGAACAATATGAATTAGAGTTTGCTCTGATACCACATGCAAGATAAATTGTACTACTACGAGTATATGTAGAGAAATATGTATAGATCATAATACTAACCTCTAGCCATTGTTGTTTAAGTCGATTACCAAACTCATATTCTCTAGATTTTATGTGCCATGATTCAATGGAGATCATTGGCTTTACATAAAATGCTAGGCGGGAACCCTTTAATCTCTTCAAAACCTTTTGTTTCCTTCCATTAAAGAAATATTCAAACTCAAACTAATTAACCTAGTCAATGAAAAGTTTATTAACCATCACTCTAACCTCATGGAAGTGGACAATTCATTACATTTAGCACAGGTGACTAAGAGGGTTATTAGACACTCTAGATACAAAATGTTGAACGACACCACTCTAATTGTGTATGAGAGTATGGGCTAAACTTCTCTGGTATATGCAACGCAGGGCTAGTGGTTTGCTATATTTATAGTAGTGGTGGTAGCACTAAAATTCATGGGATTAATTTCGGAGGTGACATACGTTAAAGAATCAAAAAGAGCATGTGAAAATTAATGATGCACTATTGGATTGCAACAAAAACACTCCTCCTTTTGTTTTCCTGAGCCCGAGGGGTGGTTCAAGTGGCAACATGGATATTGAACTGCAATTTCGGACATTCTGAGTCCGAAACTTGGTAATCTTTTGGGGCCAGGTTGCAAGAGAGAAACAACATTTGTTTCAAGCATTTTATCAAACACGTCACAAGCCATGTCCATTCTACCACATTTCCCATACAAATCTATTGGTCATTCTTTAGTATAATATTAGACCATATCCAATTCTCGCTAAAGCAGCATGAACTTGCTTACCTTGATCAATTAGCTGATTTTTTTGAAGAAACTCTCAGGAGTTTTGCCAATCTTTGTCGTTCACTCATCACCAAAATTTGGAGTATTAACTACCAAAGAATCACTTATGTATCTTGAAAAAATAAGCCAAACAAATTAACTAGTCTGGAAGACTAATTATATAGCAGCAATCAAAGCCGGATCAATGTCAGCGACATAGATTATTGATTGTTCCTTTATTTTTTGTTTTTTTTTTTCGTTTCTATGAACCCTAACTGTTCCAGTTCCCAGATAACAGCCTAATCAATGAGAGAGAAAGAGAAGGAGAGAGAGACATACCGTGAGATCGCAGTCGCAAAAGAGAACGAACGACGGAGTCGGACCGGTGTTTTGGATGGCGTCCGTTGAATGGCCGACCGGCCGGCAAGATCCCATAAAGGGACACGAGAGAGAGATCGCAGAGCAGAGCGGAGGAGACCAGAGATATGCAGAAGAAGCGTCTTTTGGGTTAGCGGTATAAAAACCCTAGTCTAAAGCATTAGAGCCATTTGAGATAGCGTTACTGGCATGGACATCGTTGCCACGCAAGCTACTCGTCTAGCGCTACTTCAAGTGGCTCTATTTGGTAGCTTCACTTGGAGTGGCTCTACCGAGTAGTTTTAAAAATAGTTTGAAAACGAGATTATTCCGGTGAATAGTTCTAAAAAAAGGCTTACTTTGATAAAAAAAACTCCCCAACGGCAACAGGACTTGCCGCAATCTATCGTTAATGGAGATAGCCAGATAGACAGTGGGAGAGAGACGAAGAGGGAAAGTGGAGGGTGGAAAATCAATAGATGTCACAAAGGGTCAAAAGTGTTTTGGTCGGTCCGGAATTTTAAAAAAAAATTCATGCGAATAGTTAAACTATTTGTGCGAATTTTAAAATCTGAACCATTGATTATCGAAATCAACGACTAAAATTGCACGGCTCCGTAAATAGGCTATTTACAGTTGTTTCGGAAATAAGTTTCTCTCTTTTGTGAAATGTATAGTCTTGAAAATGCCGAAAGATAAAAGGATAAAAGATATGTGTGGGATTTCGGGCCTGCGTCTTTGGGCTGGCCTCCCACATCGGGAGGTTGGGAATTTTTGTGTGTGTGTATAAGGGTCCTCCACCCTTCACCTAATCAGCAATTGCCTAGGTGTTTGGGTGTGTGGAATTATCCTTTTGCCCCTCTCAAAAAAAAAAAAAAAGATGTGTGGGAGAAGACTAATCTTGATGCATACAGATTTTTTAGGTGTTTTTATTTCCGGAAAAATATTTTGAAGTACTCTTCTTGGGTCTTTTTGTTTTGAATATTACTCCTACTTGTTACAGAAAAAAATGGTAAAACTGTGGACGAATTTTTAAATTACATAGGATCGTTTGCCCAAATTTTTCGTTTCAAATTTGAGAATATCTTGGTTGCTTTATATGGGACTGGAGAAGTGTATATGTTCAGTGTTATTAATAAAAGCAATTTTTTTAACAGCAAAAAAAATTATTAAGCACAATTAGTTGATTCAATCTTACGTGGTAAACAATTTATTTAACAGCACAATTTTTTTTTTATTAAACATAGTTATTTGTTTAAATATTACATGGTAGAACAAAAAATACTCATGTAATGCTCGATCTTCTGTCTTGCATGGCCATGAAAAACACAAACTAAATAAACTAATGCTTCATAGCATGTCCAATTATTTCGCCGCCAGACTGGGTGAATCATCAAACATTCTACGCAATGATGAGCTACGCACAAGATGCCATATTTTTTTTTTTTTTATCCGCCACAAGATGCCATATCACTCCCACGATTTTAGGCATTTAATACTAACCATGGTTAAACTTAATAGGACCTCCAAGTTGGAAAGAACCAATTAAAGTGAGGGTAATGTTCATCCTCATTTATTTAGTGAGGATAAACAAAATTGGACTCGAGAGAGACCGGTGAGGTGAGATGTCTCATCAATTTGGTCCAATATTCCAATGGAGACGAGAAAGGTGTGTATTAGTCACATTCTTTATAACAAGTGGCTAGTAGAGAGTGGTGGACTCTTGACTAAAGTGGACTCTTGACTCAAGTGGCATCTCCTACAGTCACATATATGCATGGTGCCTTAATAGAGAGTGGTGGTCTCTCTGGTGCTTGCTTCCTGAAATTTTGAGAGAGATCTCTGGAGGTGAGGCTGGTGGTCGCCGTTGTTGCGCGGCAATGAGTTCGTCGATGTCCTCCTCCTCCTCCTCTTCTCTCTCTCTGCTCCACTCCAGATTAATTTGTTTTTTTTGTGGGATGGGGATTCAAAATTTCAGCATTTGTTTTTTTTCTTTTTTGGCTTAAAGCTGACGTGGGGCCTAGGCCTCGTCAACATCGTGTTTTGGAGCGGGGATGGTTTATGCTCAGTAGACTTATAACTTATTGACTTGTCTATTACAGCACTATGTTTAAGTGGACTATTGACTCAGGTGGCATCTCCTAATACATATATGCATGGAGAAGAGTGGTGGTCTCTCTGGTGCTTGCTTCCTTAATCTTTTCTGGACCTTTGTTCAATATCTACAATGAAATCCCAACAAGACTCTTTTTCGAATTGTCGATTTACTTACCATGTGTTCTTGAGCTTCAGAGGCGAAGACACTCGAAAGACTTTCTCTGACCACCTCTACACAGCTTTGATCCATGCCGGATTCCGCACCTTCAGAGATGACCATGGATTAGAAAGAGGAGAAGATATCAAGTTTGAACTAGAGAAAGCAATCCGAGAGTCGAGGATGTCGATAATTGTCTTCTCAAAGAGGTATGCAACATCGACTTGGTGTCTTGAGGAGCTAGTGATGATCCTAAAACGCAGGACTTCTGGACATGCAATTCTCCCTGTCTTCTATGATGTGGATCCATCCGAATTGAGGGAGCAGAATGGCAGTTTCGAAGAAGGGTTTGCAAGGCATGAAGAGAAACTCAAATCAGAAATAGGAGAACAAAAAGAGGAATTGAAGGAAAAAATAGGAACATGGAGGGCTGCACTTAGAGAAGTTGCAGATGTGACCGGGATGAACTTGAAAAATCAAGCTGATGGGTAATTTCCTCATTCCTTGCTTCTTTAGCTAGGCATGACATGCAACACTTTTTATCTAATACATACTCATCCAATTATTTCAGTTTTGACAACAGCATGCTCATTTTCCTTAGTTATAGGGTGGAAATATGTATTGGTTCGTGCTATATTTTTGTCATGAATTCTTATCGGGTCATACATTTCATCTTGTCACAATTTGTCAGGCACGAGGCAAGATTTATCCAGAAAATTATAAAAGTCGTGGGAGATAAATTAAGTTGCACAACCTTGGATACTGACCCCCACCTAGTTGGAATAAATTCACGAGTCAAAAACATTCAGCTATGGTTAGAAGATGGGGCAACTAAAATTAGCATAGTTGCAATTTGTGGAATGGGTGGAATAGGCAAGACGACCATTGCAAAATTTCTGTACAATTTGAACTCTCCAAGATTCGAAGGCAGCAGTTATCTTGAAAATGTAAGGGAAATTTCCCTGAGAAAAAATGGCTTACTTCGTCTACAAAGACAAATTTATTCAGATATTTTGAAGGGAAGAAAAGTAAGACTAAACAGTATTGCTGAAGGAACAACTAAGATTATGGAAGCCATGTATTACAAAAAAGTTTTTGTAGTTCTTGATGATGTGGATAGATTCGACCAATTAAATGCAATACTTGGAATGCGAGATTGGCTTTTTTCAGGGAGTAAAATCATCATAACCACAAGGCGTGAGCAGTTACTAAGGGCTAATGAATTCTCTAAGGTGTATAGGGTTGAAAATTTGGGTGATGAGGAATCCTTAGAGCTCTTTAGCTGGCATGCCTTCGGAAAATGTTGTCCAGACAATGGATATGAAGACGTCTCAGAAAGAGTGGTACGCTATTGTGGAGGGCTTCCATTAGCACTTAAAGTTCTTGGCTCTTCCCTAGCAGGGCAATGCTTAAATGTATGGAAAAGTCAATTAGACAAATTGAAAACGCATCCCGAAGGTGAAATTCTTGAAAAGCTCAGAATAAGCTATGATTCTTTGCAAGATAACCACGACAAAAATCTATTTATCTATCTTGCTTGTTTTTTTGTTGGAAGCAATAAGGATTTTGCAATTACGATCTTAGACGGATGTGAGTTTTCTACAGTGGTTGGGATTCAAAATCTCATGGACAGATGTCTGATATCGATTGATAAAAGTAATAATGTAGTGATGCATCATTTGCTTCAAGAAATGGCGAGAGAAATTGCTTGCCAAGAGTCACCCAAGGAGCCAGGCAAACGTAGCATCCTTTGGAATCACAAGGATTCCTTCAATATTTTGAGAGACAACACTGTAAGAATTAAATTTGCTCTTCATTCCTTTTTGTATGGATTTTGTTGAGGTGTTATTTACTAATCAGTCTTCCCACCACACGTCCATCCCTTTCCCTTTTTCTCATTCTTATGTCAGGGCACAAGCACAATAGAAGGGCTTAAACTCGATGTGTGTTTGTTGAAGGAAGATGAATATGTGAGTCCGGTCTTCGGTACCAGCAGAAAACGACACTTTGAAAAGTTCCTTGAGAAACCCATATTGTCAGATTTGGGTTGTTCGCTGAAAAGATATGGTTTCAGCATGTTCTCCTCTGACCTCGGAGCCACAAAAAATACAAATCCATTAGTTTTGGAAGCTGATGCATTTGGAAGGATGCGCAAACTAAAGCTTCTGCAGCTCAATCGTGTGCATATTAGGGGACCCTATGAAAAGCTTCCCAAAGGATTAAAATGGTTGTGTTGGCATGGATTTCCACTTAAGTCCATACCTAGTGATTTCCCTTTGGAAAGCCTGGTTGCTCTTGACATGCGCTATAGCAACATGAAAAATGTATGGGAAGGAACAAAGGTATGTTACTCTTGGAAACTAAATTGAATGCTTGATTATTATTATATTTTTGAATTGTATTGATTGCTTGGATGACCGCTTTTTCTTGTTTTGCAGTTTCTAGTGCTATTAAAAATCCTCAATCTGAGTGATTCCCCTACCCTTACCAAAACTCCCGATTTTTCAAAAATCCCTAATCTCGAGAGACTGGTGCTTAAAAATTGTGCAAGTTTGGTTGAGGTTCATGAATCCATTGGCTGCCTTAAGAGACTTGTTTTGCTAAATTTGAAAGACTGTAACAATTTGAGGAAGCTTCCGAGAAGCATTGGTATGCTAAAACTTTTGGAAAAGCTTGTCATCTCTGGTTGTTCAAAACTTGAGGAATTGCCAACAAACGTGGGAAATTTTAAGTCTCTAACTGTGCTCAAGGTAGATAGAATTGTCTTAAATGAATCTCTCTCTACCAACAGGCATGTTAACACTATGCAACCTTTCATTCGGCATTGGCTATTGAAGCCAAAAAGAAGTCCAGATATCTCATGGACTTCTTTACCACGGTCCTTGGTGGAACTAAGTCTAGCGGGTTGTAATCTTTCTGACAACGCTTTTCCCACAGATCTTAGGAACCTATGCTCGTTGAAGACTTTAGATATCTGTTGTAATCCAGTTTCTGGCCTCCCAGATGTCATTAGAGGTCTTACATTGCTCGAGAAACTTAGCATAGCAGAGTGTCCAAGGCTCCGGAAACTTGTCGGGCTCCCACTAGTACGATCACTGTATCTTGGAAGTAATAAACTGTTGGAGGAAGTAACGTTTGGAAGCTTTCACGGTCCAAAAACTTCTCGTCATTTGGATACATCTGACCATGAAGGTAAGACCGTGGGCATTTTCAAATTAGAACCCATAGGAAATGTGGCAGCTGAGATTACAAAAAGTTTAGGGTTAACGAACTTGGAATCCATGGGAAATGCAATTGTAAAGCTATCGTCATGGTGTGGCAAGGAAAAACAAGCACTTCCTGTCCAGGTGCTCTCTCTATCTGTGTGTGTGTGTGTGTGTGTGTGTGTGTATGTCTCAGGGTGATGCTTTAATTCTCTTTCTGTGGTATAGGGATGTCATGGAACATATATATTCTCCGCTTATCTTCCCGGTAGCAAGGTTCCACTATGGTTCAATTTTAACAATCTTGGATCCTCGTGTAATTTTACTGTGCCTTCAAATCTTGATTCTAGAGTACGAGGCTTGAGTGTTTGTTCTGTATATGAGCTATCCGGTGCTCCACCTGAGTATTATTGGAAACAGGACACACATACTTCCTTAAGTAATAAAACAAAGGGTTTGATTTGGATCCATTGCCCAGAGGTCTTTGGATTTGGAGAAGCTGGAGAAGATATCACATGGTTAAGTTACTGGAAGTTTGGGAAACAGTTACTTGAAGCTGGTGACGAACTCGATGTTTTAGTGTTTGGAGGTGCATTTGTGCAAGTAAAGGAGGTTGGAGTCCGCCTTTTGTATAGTAAAGAAGAAGAAGAAGAAGAAGAAATGAGTTCCCAATCAGCCAATGAAGAATATGTATCCCTCCATACATTCGAAAATATCATTCGAGGAAATGTTTCTGCACATGAGGGGAGGACGAGGTTGTATCAACTCGGCAAGCATGTTAATGGACATCTCTGTGTGAATTGCCGACGTTTGTACCCTCAACCTTGGATCCCTGCCACTCCCTATGATGATAGTGATTTCGTTGAATGTCCGGCTTCAAAAAGGCTAGCGCTGAAATCGTATTATTTTATTTCTGATTCGCGTTTAGTCGAAAATCATGTGTTTTGATTTGCTAAGCTAGGTGGTACACTTTGTATGTGCCTACTGTAGTTCTGTTTCAGAATATGTGTCTAGTGCAGGGGCTCTTTGTCTGGGGTGGCCATGTTTTGTAATATTACTAGGGTATGCCCCTTTAAGTGTTGTATGCTTTTGTTTGGGCATAATGAATTGATTACTTATTATAAAAAGGTAGTACACTTTGTATCAATTATATTTACTACTAGTTACTCTAAATAATTGCATTTTGGTTCTGCCAAGAGTACATGGAGACAAGTCCAAGTATCGTTACACGGAGATAAGAGTATATGACTTATTGGTTACATCCAATCTCTATTACAATTTAAGAACGGGATTCAAGTTTTGGATTTTAAAACTAGGAAATCAAAAGAATGGGGGTTTATATAAAATAGTTGGAAAAAGGTCGAGCGTTTTGAATCCATTTGTCCCTTTCATAGCTTGGTTTTACTTGGTTAAAGAATATTCATTCAAATCAATCCAAGTACAATTAAGGCTTGCAACGCCTAGCCATATTGCCGCATGATAATCGCGGATCACCGATTGGCACAGCTTATGTTTGCGTAGCCAGATCGAGAGAGAGAACTATGTGTTCTTGTGATTGAAAACCATCCTTCCTTTCCTCCATTTTTTCTGCTTTGCTTAATCTTGAAGTATCCTAAACTAGTTCCACAAAGGCAAGTTATTATTGTTAGGATGACCCCAAAAGCTTATATAGAGCTCTTTTTCTGTGTTGGCTGAGATTGTCCTTGAAACTTTTGTTGGTAATTGGAGGAATTAATTGCCGGTAGTTTTTGGTCGGGGAGGAAACAGAGCAATGGGGAAAGCACTCCAAATTTCCAATGAGAGTTATTTTCATTCATTCCTCTAAAGAATTCTACAAGGCATATATATAGATAGGGCTGCAGACGAACCAAACGGGTCAAACCGAGCGGCTCGCGAGCGACTCGCTTACAGCTCGTTCAATCTCGACTCGGTTCCTAAATGAACAAACTCGAGCTCTATTACCTAGCTCGTTTAACAAACGAGCCGAGCTCGGGCGGCCTTAAACTCGGCTTGTAAGTTAAACGAGCTGAACTCGGGCTGCCTTAAACTCGGCTTGTATGAGCTCGCAAGCTGACCTTTATATATATATATACATATGCACATACGTAAACGTAAGTACGTACATATACATACATCAGAGACAAATGTTTTAACTTTATAATTATTAATTATTATTTATTATTATTATTGCCACAATAAGGGTTGTCATCATCCCAATCCCACTGACTACAGCGGTCAAGCTATGTCAAGCTACTAGCTACGGCTTCTAGTCTGGTACGAAGGAAATAGGGAATCCACGGATAAACCCAAGGGAAAGAGGTGCCTTTATAGCAAAGTGAATGCCGGAGGAATCTAAAAACTCTCGACGTGGGACTACAAAGTGCAAGTGAAAAACTTCTTCAAACTCTATTACACAAGTCTCACATCGGAAAAATAAAGAAGTGGTGCCCAAAGAATCCTCTACAAGGCAGAGCCTCCAGACAATCGCTCCAACAGCTCAACTTTTCTCGCGTGTACCGAGCCAAGGCGAGCCGAGCTCGAGCCGTGGTATAATGTTGCAAGTCGAGCTTGAGCCAAGTTTGTGCAGCTCGAGCTCGGCTCGAGCTGACTAATATTTTCGCGAGCCGAGCTCGAATCACGTGAAACTCAGCTCGACTCGTTTGCAGCCCTATATATAGATACTACTTTGGGCCTATCTAAAACCCTGTAGCTCAACTACAAATAACTTAAACTTGACCCGATTACGCACTTAAATGGCCCACTTGCAAACATAATCATTTTAGCCCAAGCCCAAACACAAAATACAAACAAGACTTTAAATTTTAGGAAAAATGACGGTCCAAGACGCGTTTTGATAATTAATATCCGCTAAGAATATGTTGAGAATATTTGTTAATGCTGAAAATATCATTGGAGGGTACCAATTATCAAAGCACGTCATTGACCGTCATTTTTCCTTAATTTTAACACTATGAAGTTGGCCTTTCAAAACACTAAATGTAAACAAAAACAGAAAGTCTACTCTTACCGTACATTTATACCGCATGCGTGTGGAGCCCATTCCGGGTCCCAAAAAAATACAGGAAAATACCCATAAATTTTAAAATAATCTTTTTATGGAGTCTTGTAAAAAAATCACTCTACTAATTCAGAAAAAGTATTTACCGATATCCGTTGGAGCTGATTTTTTACATGGCCCCATAGAAGATTTATGAGTATTTTTTTCTGTAATTTTTTTAGGACCCAAAGTGGGCCCCACATGCGTGTGGTATTAATGCGCGGTAAGAGCCTTGTCCAGTAGGATGTCCATCTCGTCCAATTGGATGGATCGGCACATGGCTTGGGAAATAAAACCGAGGCTTAAATCTTGGCTCGTCCGATTGGATGGGTGCCTCATCTGGTTGGATGACAGATCTTTTTCCGAACACATGGCTTGAATTAAAGGGAAAAGTTCAAAATACCCCCGAACCTTTACACCCAAATTCAATTAGACTTTCAACCTTTTAAAAATTTCAATTTCACTCCCAACGTTATCTTCCGTTAATCAAAATGCCCCCTTCCGTCCAAATGACTAACGGATTCCGTTAAAAGCTACGTTAAATATCATCCCGATCGAATCTCGATGATCCGAGCCGCTCAATGTGTTCAAAACGTGATTTTAAGGGTACCCTCTAGAAATCAACAAAAAAAATGACCAGAAAAGGCTTCATCTGAACAGTTTTTTATTGAATAATCAATAAAAAAACTGTTCAGATCAAGCCCTTCGCGATCATTTTTTTTTCTAATTTCTCACGGATACCCTTAAAATTACGTTCTAATCACATTGAGTGGCTCGGATCATCAGGAAAGGGGAGGTGCAGATCGATCCGGATTTTGTTCAAGTCCGGACATCCTGATTTTGCTTCGGTCTGCACCTCCCCTTTTTCGATCGAATCTCGATGATCCGTGCCGCTCAATGTGATTATGACGTAATTTTAAGGGTACCCACGAGAAATGAGCAAAAAAATGATCAGGAAGGGCTTGATCTAAATAGTTTTTTATTGAATAATTCAATAAAAAACTGTTCAGATGAAGCCCTTCCCAGTCATTTTTTTTGTTGATTTCTAGCGGAAACTTTTAAAATCACGTTTTGAACACGTTAAGCGGCTCGGATCATCAAGATTCGATCGGGATGATATTTAACGGAGCTTTTAACGGAATCTGTTAGTCATTTGGACGGAACGGGGCATTTTGATTAACGGAAGATAACGTTGGCAGTAAAATTGAAGTTTTTAAAAGGTTGTGAGTCTAATTGAATTTGGGTGTAAAGGTTAGGGGGTATTTTGAAATTTTTCCTGAATTAAAAATCGGACGCTGAATTTCCGACTTGTTTTGACATTTTTGAGGTGCAACCGGATGGATTTGAGTCTTCTGCAGCCGTTGGCCTTCCGTTTTGCCTCATACCTCACTCGCTTCACCTAGCTAGATCCACAAGTGCTAACCTTCGTTGTTTGGCTTGAAAATCATCACAACCGGCTTTTGGCACCTAAAACGCAAATGAAGTAGTACATCAATATCCAGTGTAGCATAATTGCGGACTTAACGAATGTAAATTGGGGAGCTTAACATGCCAAATAGCATTTTCATTGGCTAGCAAATGGATTTCTTCTTCCATTCCTTCAAATTGGTGCGAAGAAAGTCAAATTTTTGCGTACAAAAGTGTTTCATAATTTCAAGTACGGAAGTACGTGACGTGTTCCTTTTAATGTGAACTATAGCACGACTTTTGAAACATAAAAGGCAAACTTCAAATATAGTCATATACCCCATATGGTTTGCTCGATGTGTGGATATATCTCATCACCTTCGTTAATTAGCACATTATACTTTAAGTGTTGCGTTTTAATAAATGAAGGTAAAGGGTCATGTATCAGAACATCGAGCAATCCACAGGAGTTGTAAGTGAAGTTCATCCAAAAATAGATATTCTTTTCTCTCTCTCCCCCTTCTATCCGCATCTTTTTCCAATATTTTGCTAATATGGGACGGAGAGAGTATTCGGTACTATGTGGTTTTCCAGATAGCATTGGCAGTTTGAAATCGTTTGGAAATAAAAAGAGTGTTTCAATTTGTGGAGAACTCTTGCGGTTCTATATCATTACAAAGACTGTACCGAATAAAATGACTTTTGTGCTTGACTCTGCTCTATTAGAACATGATGATTCACTAATGCTCGACTTCTTTACGAGCTTGTCTTATTCATGGAGCAGCTGTGAATAAGACATTCACTAAAGTGCGCGATTTAGGTTGTCCGTTTCGGAATAAGACATTCACTAAAGTGCGCGATCTAGGTTGTTCGTTTCGGCTTTGGATAGTCCAGATTTAAATAAAACTTCTCTTCTCTGAAAAAGTTTCATTCAAAGCCGGATCGAACGCACGCGATTCACCTCCGTAGACTCTTGTTCATGGAAGCTCCGTTAAAAAGATTTTCCCTTCTTTAATAGTTGATGACTGAAGTCATGTGCGATACGGAAGAAGAATAACATTGAGCTTTAAAGTGAATCAAACTGGGCACATGACCTTGTGCAGTGTAAAAGCATCAAAATTCATCGAATTACTAGTGAAGAAACTAGAGCAATATTCTCTCTCAGGATATATATCGCGTATTTTGTTGTTAATTTGGTTATTCAAGAGACATACAGTCGCTTAATCGATTGCTTGCTTTCATTTTCATGTCGAAATTACTACTCTCCGAAATTCACTTAATCTCGTATCTTAACTCGACATGAATGAATTGAGGAGGTGTTGTCGGAACGACTACCCACCCCAAGTCTAAAAAATCCCTTGTTATTATAGTCGCATTGGTTCTAAATAATGTAAGTTATACAGAGTCACCCTCAAAGTATAAAAGGGTGTTACGATTTTTATACTACATACTTATTCGCCCTCGACCCTTCTAAAGTTGAAACTATGCGTCCTTCCTTGTAACTCAGACACACTAGTAGGGGCGGCTGTCGGAGATTTTAGCTCAGCAGTAACAGAAATGCATTCAACTTTTTTTACGCAAATTTTTTTTTTTACCAGGCCTAGTTTAGTTTGTTTTATTGAACTATAGGTTGTAATTCTAACAAAATGTAAATGGATTTAGTTATTCTGGACTTTTACGAATAATCAAGTACAGATTGTAGACACCCTATTTTGGACTTTCCAAATTAGTTTACTTACAATATTGTGATTCCCCGATGATGAAACGGATCAAGGACACTCCGGAAATGTTAGTATGTTTGAGCTTTGAGCATTCCAAAACCCTTTCAGATCCTTCTCAAACCCTCTAAACCTAGAACCAAAAGGCCTCAGCAAAACCCTACAAGCATACGCTGGTACTCGACTAGCGTGCGCTGATCTTTTGCCACGTGTCAGTCATCGGCCATTTATCCAGACACAACTGGCACACGCCACTCAACCACTGGCGCACGCCAGTCAAACCTCTGGTCAAACTTGTGTTTTTCAGCATGCAGAAGCCATGGTTAGGGGTCTACAGCACATGAGAACCTTTTAATCAGACGAGAAAGCAATTTTTGCCAGGGGACATTTTCTTACACACATCCCATCACCTTTTTCCTCTCATCCAATGAGAGGCAAGCCTTTGGGGCTAAGCTACCAGCCTCTTTGACTGGTTACAACCCCTCTCTCTCCCTCACCTCCTATATATACCCCCCTCCATTGCTCTTTCAAAAGGTTACAAGGTTACAAAAGAAAAAGGTTCCCAAGTCTCTTTCTCTATCTCTCTCCTTTGGTTGTGTAGACACCCTATTTTGGACTGTCCAGAATAGTTTACCTACGGTCTTTGATTCCCCAATGATGATTAAAGGTCGAGAACATCCAGAGTCGATGGTGTGTTTGAGCTTTGAGCGTCCCGAACCTCATTCAAACCCCTTTCAAAGCCCTTTTCAAACCCTCCGAGCCAGAACCAAACGGCCTCAGCAAAACCCTGCTTCAACACGCTGGTGATCAATCGACGACGCCTGCAAAGGCCACGTGTCGGGCCATCTCTGGGACCAATTTCCACTGGCGCACGCCATCTCCTCAATGGCGCACGCCATTTGTCCCCAGTAAATCACCTTTTGGCAACCACTTGCCCGAGACTTTTGTGCCACCCGACGTGTGCAACAGGTTCCTCGATGATTATTTCGTCCAGGACGGCTCCTCCTCTCTCCTACACCTTCCATCAACTAGTCCCATGCATTTAATGCATGGAAGGCTCCCCTCTTTCTTGGAGCCCAAACAAGCCTTAAGGCTCAACTGATCTCAGTCTGCCCTTGGCCTATATATACTCCCCTTGCATTTATTTGCAAGGGGTCAAGCACATTGAAAGCTCAAGGCTCTCCCTCTCTCTCTCTCTCCTTTTCCTTGTCTTCCTCTCTCATCCATAGGGTGTAAAGGCAAGAGAATACCAGTTCACTGATCATTTTACCCACACCATTCACTCTTCATCATCAAAACCCTCAAGCTCAAGCTCAATCACCCATCAACCTCAATCCAAATGTATATCACCTTTTATTCTGGGAACTGTTTCGACCCCTGAGGGGAGCTAGCAGAGCCCAGGCTGGTAATCAATACCACGCCTGACCTCAAAGCTAACAAATAAGCAATGTCGTAGGAGGCAAAGTGGCGCACGCCAGTCCTCCCAAGCCGTACGCCAGTCATGGCTGCAAGGCAGGACTGGTGTGGGGACCACCGATCACCCTCATTTTACTTTCTTTTCATTCTGATCACTTTTTAGCATGCTAAAAACCAGTTTACAGCTTTCCATATTTTAGAACTGTATAGTTAGTTGTCTGTTAGTATTGTTCAGTAAGGCCCCTGGGATCCTTCTGGTTGTGTTCCAGAGCCTGCAGCAAGCAAAGCTGTGCACTGATCGAAAGTACAAGCTGGCGCCAGACGTACTATGACATGCGTGGCGCCGTTGTTTGTATCTTCCAGTTGGTTGGCCCTTGCTTCGCCTTAGTTCGCCTCTGCTTAATTCCCACTGCTTATGGGGTTATCACCCATTTATTTCGCTTGCTTTGTTGTTGCCTCTCAGAATCAGTAAATAAACCGTGATATCAATGCGTGGTTTGTCCTGGGTGTGCACCGTCCATTCCAGTCCAGAGGGTTGAGTTCGAGGTCGTGAGTTTGGGCTTACTAACAGACGCCAGCCCCAGGATGGCACACGCAGTGATCGTTGTATGCATGGCATGGCGGTGCATACTGAGTTCACTCGAGTGCATCATTCTGACGATGTGTTCTAGTTTGTTCAAAACGCTCACAGAAGCGCTTGTTCTCAATCTATTATTATTGCTCATAGTTCATACATCACGTCTTGCCATGTAAATGCAACTTGCCATTTGTTAAATCCCTATTAACTATTCCCCCGCCCTAACTGGCTAAATAGATGATCAAAAGAGAAAAAAATGCAAATGTTTTTACAAAATGCCTGAGTAGAGACCGATCTTCGGATTGGGCGAGAGGGGTGCCATAAAACCCTTTCCCCCTCGTAACCTGGCTCCCGAACCTCAGATATCGAAGGTGACGACGGTCCAGTCTACAAGCCTTTTCAAATCAAGCAAAACGTGAACAAAAAAAACGTTTTCAAATCGGTTTCTTGGGTGTCTTCCGCAAAACCCGGGTGGCGACTCTCTCAAAACGGCATTTCGTCATGCTTTCAAACAAAAGGTCGCAAACCAAACTTTTCGCAAGCCAAAAATGCGGGATTTTTAGGGGCGTGTGCCCACAGTGGCGACTCTGCTGGGGATCATTGCATTAATTAAAATTTGGAAATTAGTACATACTTGAACGATTTTCAAAAGTCTGTCAAAACAGTACGCTCCGCGCTGCTGAAGAACGGAATGGTAACGTAACAGGATTCTACATCCGACCAATCCGAACTGGAGCTTTTACTATTGTTCACTTATGTAGTTTTTTCTCCAACTTTTGATTAATAAAAGTGAGCCAAGCTTGAAAAAGGCATTTTTCTCAAACATTGCGTTTCTCTCTCTCAAAATCATTCGTTGGCGTTCTCCATTGGCATCAATGTTACTTAGCCCCGTTGAGGTGTTTTGGGTAACCGGCACAGTTTACTGGAGCCCGGGGTCCTCGAATGCCCAACAACCTTGGACGATGATGAGACGCAATACCGTTCGACCATTGCTCTGCTGCACGCGTTACTTTGGGACGTATACCGCGGCTCTAGTCAGAGGAACCCCCTTAAACCAAAACCGGCCTCTCCATGCGTACAAAGCACTAGAACCTTTCAATCTAAGACAGGAACCTGCAGGGTAGGATTATTTGCATCTAACCCCCATAAACTGTCTATGTGTTACTGCTTTCCCTATCGCATGTCTGTACATACATTCATAACGTTCTGCGTAGGAGCATGCTAGGGCGGCTTTTAGGTCTGTCTGTCTGGCAAGTCCATCTCGTCCCTATTAGGACGCCGTTTGGACCGATGACGAGTCGTGCATCTTGATGATGCGCGTTATCAACCTTTCAAATTCCTTGAATTAATAAAAACTTCGAAAAGTCGAGACCTTCTAAGTCCTTGTCTAAATCTAATCAAAGTTTCAAACAAAAATCTGGGAACTACGAAGAGCACGCCGTGATACTTACACCGCTCCGGTCACAAGTGTTAAACACTTACACCATTCAAGGCTCCAGCACAGTGCTGCTTACGACACTTTGGTCATGGTATCACGACATCCGTACCAAGTTGTTCCATTCCAAATTTTGAAACTTTGAGAAAGGAATAACCGGAGACTTAGGCTGTTTTGACATCTCTTAGTTTTAGTCGATTCAAACAAGGATACACTGTCGAAAAGAAATCCGAGGATCACAGCGTCGTCCTAAAACTTCGCGAGATGGACTTGTTTGCTAGTTGTAGAGTCTAGGAGGACACCGACGACGTCTACGTGTGCATTGCATTCTAACTGTTGCAGGAACATCACTGAGTTCTCATTTACTTTGCTGTCCAAAGCTCTAGACCATTTCACCAAAGAGAAGAGCCAAACCTACTTGGGAGTATCTACTGGGGCTTTTGC
Organism: Rhododendron molle; assembly: GCA_025413875.1. Classification (NCBI taxonomy): domain Eukaryota; kingdom Viridiplantae; phylum Streptophyta; class Magnoliopsida; order Ericales; family Ericaceae; genus Rhododendron; species Rhododendron molle. The sequence continues at coordinate 4,779,196 of CM046393.1, forward strand.
AAAGGCTTACAAGGCTTGTCACTCAATCAAATACAGCGGCACCACCAGCAGGTTCACTGTTACATCCAAAGCCATATTACTTTATGTTGGTCCAAATAGCAACCCAAGAGGGGGGGTGAATTGGGTATCTCAATTATAACGCGGAATTTTAAAAACTAATTGCAATCAATTCAACCACAATTCCAATTTTAATGATATATTATTCTACTCATGCAATATTGATATGCAAAATTGAAAATAAAGAGAGTGTAGAGAAGAGAGAATCAAACGCAAGGATTTATAGTGGTTCGGTTCGCAACTTCACGGCCTAGTCCACTCCCCAAGTGTCCAACTCGGGATTTGCTGCACTATCTTCAATAGTTACAATCTTCTAGCTTCGCGGGTGCTAGACAACCTTTACAACGAGCAATTTATCCCCAATCGCTCCGACTAATTTTGACTCCGGTGCTAGTCACACCTAACCCAACTAGTTTTGACTCCGGTGCTAGTAACACCTAACCCTCAAGTGATTTTCTCTCCAAAATCACTCACAAAAAGTAATCACTCACAAGAATATGAATAAGGGTGTACAATCCCTTTTACAATAAAGATCAAAATAAAAACTCTCTCACACAAGTGTATGGATATCAAGATGAAGAATAGAGTATTGAGAGATTGGTGTATTTCTTAGAATATTTCCGTGAAGCTCACTGGTCTGTCCCTTTTTCTTCCTTGGTCTTGAATATATATATGCATGCTTCCACAATAAACGTTAGATGCATCCCATGATTTTTGGAAAATTATCCAATACATTATGGCCTTGATTGGATAAATCCTTCCTAGCAAATTCCATTCCTTTTTGTCACTAGCTGTTTGAACCATTTTGGAAGTCATATTCCATTTGACTTGTTTTCTTCTTCAATCAAGAAATCAATCTTCCATTCTTTTAAGGAGCCCATCATTTAGCCGTTAGAACCAATTTAGGTAGCCATACTCCACTTGAATTGCTCCCATCATTTAGCCGTTAGACATCATTAAGCTCCAAGTAATCTTCTATGTTCCTCCTTAATTAATATTTGCTTTACATAGGAGTCCTTATAGCCAATCAAAATTAGGAGAAGATTTGTCCTTAATCTTCCTCCTTTCAATTTCTCTTGACTATTGAAGATAGTAATTTGGTGTAGCAATATTCCATGTGTACTTCAACCAAATCCTACAAAATAAATATTAATTCAAATGAGTACCAAATATCACAATATTAATTATATTTCAATTCCAATATGGTTTGTTATCATCAAAATCAATAAGGTATTTTATATAAACCGGTGGGCTAACAATCTCCCCCTTTTTGATGATGACAAACCATTAATGATTTTATTATTTTATATAAACCGTTGGGCTAACAATCTCCCCTTTTTGATGATGACAAACCATTAATGATTTTATTCAAATAAATTCAGAAATATAATTATAACAAAAGAATAGAGATACTCCCCCTGAATTTATGCATCCTTGCTTGAGCTTTTTCTCCCCCTTTGTCTTTCACTATATTTCTCCCCCTTTGTCATCAACAAAAAGAGCACGGGAAGAGTCAATAGGATCATCTTCTTTTAGCTTTCATAACACATTTCTCCTCCATACGAGTTTGACACTCCCTTCGAATTTGCATGTCCAGAATTGTATTGCAGATCAATCAGATAAGGTGCACAAGCTAGTTCCACATCCTTTAAGCCTTCGTTATTGCACTAAAACTTCAAACTTCACACACAATTTATAAGCTGTGTCTACTTGAAAAAAACTTGTTAAACGAATCATCACCTTGACAATATCCCAATAAACTAAAGGAGGATTAATCATGTGATGCTAATGTAAAGCATTTATCCAACAGCTCGTTTGAGAAGACATTTGGCAAAATTTTCGAGCACGTTTAAAAACTTTTCAAATGCACAAGAACAATTAGCCTGTAGAGAATTCATCAAAATCGATACCTTTTAAATGATTACTACCTTCGACCGCTAAAATTGATAATTTAAAATCATACCATGTACGTCTGAGTTGATTCCAATTTGTTTGAGCTAACTCCATTGCAAGAACTCACCTTTCTCGCTATCAAAAAACATCTTTAAACAAACACCTTTGAGCGCACAAAATCTACAAAAAAATCATATGTAGTTCTTTGGTACCCATATTTTCTTGGGTCCGGGAGGGTTAGTAACAAGATGCTTTGGAACCCATGTCTTTTTCATTCCAACACAACTATTTTTACGAATAGGACAAGAATATGATAAATGACCATTCATTCCACAATAGTTGCAAGAAGTGTAAGAATGACTAGAAGAAGTTGATTTCACAAATAAAGTCTGATAAAACTTTTGCTTTTTGGTTGGATTAAAACCGATGCCCGCTTTGTCAAAAACACATCTTTGTTTTCCAAGAAGCATATCCAAATTTTCTTTTCCTTGAACAAATTTAGAAAGAGATGTTTTCAAATCCTCAACTTCATTTTTCAAAACATCATTTTCAAGTCTCAAATCATTTGCACTTTCTTTCAAAGCAGAACCTTGTTCAATTTTCTCTTTTAAGGAATCATTCTCATTTTTCAAAAAATCATTCTCAGCAAGTAGTGAAAAATTAGTCTTTTTGAGAGACTTATATTTGGAACTCAACTTCTTAAACTCGGAGTGCAATTCTTCAAAAGCATCTAACAATTCATCGTAAGTAAATTGCTCATCAAAATCATCACTAGAGTTTACCTCTTCCTCACCATGTGCCATCAAGCATAGGTTAGCGATTTCTTGCTCGCTATTTTCTTCGGAACTACTCACATCAATTTCATCCCAAGCAGCGAGCATTGCTCTTCTTTTTGCCTTTTTCATTGATTTTTTGACTTCGGGACATTGGGTCTTCAAATGGCCCGGCCTCTTGCACTCATAACATACGATTTCACTTTTCTTGCTATGCTCTCCCTTAGAACCATCTCTTTTGAAAGTTCTTTTTGCCCTGCGCATTTTTCTTTTCATGAACTTTTTCAACTTTCTTGTGATTAGCGCTAGATCTTCATCACTGCATGATTCGGAGTCATCTTCACTTTCACTTGATGTACTTGAAGTAGAAATTTTAAAAGCAAGGTCCTTTTTCTTACGACTTCCATTATCTTCCAAGTTCATCGTGATTTCATGAGTCATAAGAGAACCCAAAAGCTCATCCAAACTGTAATTTGTGAGATCTTGTTTGGCCTCAATTATTGCCGTTACTTTTGGCTCCCATTGCTTTGGTAATGACCTGAGAATCTTTCTCACAAGATCAACATTAGAGTACGACTTTCCAAGAGATTTCAAGCCATTAATAATATCGGTAAAGCGTGTAAACATGTTAGAGATGGATTCATCAGGCATCATTTTAAACAATTCATACTTATGAACAAGCATGTCAATTTTTGATTCCTTAACCTGACTAGTACCTTCATGCGTAACTTCTAACTTATCCCAAATTTCTTTTGCCGATTCACATGCAGAAACTCTATTAAACTCATTAGGATCTAAAGCACAATATAAAAGATTCATAGCCTTAGCATTCAATTCAATTCCTTTAACATCATTCACATCCCATTCTTTTTCCTCTTTAGAAACTACTACTCCATTAACGGTTTTGGTAGGACGGTGCGGCCCATCAACAACAACTCTCCACAACTTGTAATCAGTTTGAATATAAATACGCATTCTAGCCTTCCAATAATTGTAGTTGGACCCGCTAAATAAAGGAGGTCTATTGCTCGATTGGCCCTCGGGAAGGAAGGTGCCATAAGGGGTTGCCATAGATCTTACCCTAAGACGATTAAGTCAAAAAATAATTAGAGCCCCGCTCTGATACCAATTGTTGGTCCAAATAGCAACCCAAGAGGGGGGGGTGAATTGGGTATCTCAATTATAACGCGGAATTTTAAAAACTAATTGCAATCAATTCAACCACAATTCCAATTTTAATGATATATTATTCTACTCATGCAATATTGATATGCAAAACTGAAAATAAAGAGAGTGTAGAGAAGAGAGAATCAAACGCAAGGATTTATAGTGGTTCGGTCCGCAACTTCACGGCCTAGTCCACTCCCCAAGTGTCCAACTCGGGATTTGCTGCACTATCTTCAATAGTTACAATCTTCTAGCTTCGCGGGTGCTAGACAACCTTTACCACGAGCAATTTATCCCCAATCGCTCCGACTAATTTTGACTCTGGTGCTAGTCATACCTAACCTAACTAGTTTTGACTCCGGTGCTAGTAACACCTAACCCTCAAGTGATTTTCTCTCCAAAATCACTCACAAAAAGTAATCACTCACAAGAGTATGAATAAGGGTGTACAATCCCTTTTACAATAAAGATCAAAATAAAAACTCTCTCACACAAGTGTATGGATATCAAGATGAAGAATAGAGTATTGAGAGATTGGTGTATTCCTTAGAATATTTCCGTGAAGCTCTCTAATCTGTCACCTTTTTCTTCCTTGGTCTTGAATATATATATGCATGCTTCCACAATTGAACGTTAGATGCATCCCATGATTTTTGGAAAATTATCCAATACATTATGGCCTTGATTGGATAAATCCTTCATAGCAAATTCCATTCCTTTTTGTCACTAGCTGTTTGAACCATTTTGGAAGTCATATTCCATTTGACTTGTTTTCTTCCTCAATCAGGAAATCAATCTTCCATTCTTTTAATGAGCCCATCATTTAGCCGTTAGAACCAATTTAGGTAGCCATACTCCACTTGAATTGCTCCCATCATTTAGCCGTTAGACATCATTAAGCTCCAAGTAATCTTCTATGTTCCTCCTTAATTAATATTTGCTTTCCATAGGAGTCCTTATAGCCAATCAAAATTAGGAGAAGATTTGTCCTTAATCTTCCTCCTTTCAATTTCTCTTGACTATTGAAGATAGTAATTTGGTGTAGCAATATTCCATGTGTACTTCAACCAAATCCTACAAAATAAATATTAATTCAAATGAGTACCAAATATCACAATATTAATTATATTTCAATTCCAATATGGTTTGTTATCATCAAAATCAATAAGGTATTTTATATAAACCGGTGGGCTAACACTTTCCTCGACCATCAATCCAGAATGGCAGCACGAACAGAATTGGCCGAGCTGAAGAAAGCTGTAGAGGAGCTGGGTCTCAAAATGGACAAACAAATGATCATGGTCCAGGGACTGGTTGACCTCGTTACCTCTATAGCCCTGCAGCCGGATATGGGGTTAGTCGAAGAATCTCCTCATGCCTGCCACACTCCTTCGGTCGGAACCAAGCCTTGCACGAAAGACATGTTCATAATTCTGGCTGACTTCCATAAGGCTAGAGTCCACCCAAAGAAGGATACTGGATCCCCGTCCGAAGCCGGTGTTGAAAGGAAAGGCGCACACAATGACAAGGCACGACCCAATCCCAAAATGGTGTGTTCCATTGACAGCGCAACGCTATACAGCGGCGAAGTGCATAAAAGTTCCGCCAATCCTCGTCCCAATTGCAGAACCCGACCAAGGATCTTCTCCCACTTCCCCGCACCGTTGTCCTCAGTTTATGAAAAGCTTCTCGAAGCTGACTTCATCAAGCCACTCCTGCCCGCTCCTTCACCTCGGACATTCTCGGCATCTCACAATCCTAACCTTTTTTGCACCTACCACCAAATGCCTGACCATCTCACCGACGCCTGCTACCGCCTCCGACATGCCATCCAAGATCTCATTGATAATGGCATCGTCACAGCCCCACTCGCATCAAAGGCCGATGTCACCTTCAACTCCATACCTCAACATGATTCCAGCCCACATGTTAACCAGATATCCCTCATCTCCACTCGAATCAAGCCTAACTCCATCATGTTCAACCCACCTCTCCATATTATCCCAGCAAATCAAGCCAAACCAATCCTATCCATCCCATCCGAACCTGAGGTTAACTTGGTGGCTGTAGGTGGTGCAATTGAGGCCTTCTCTCCCGACACCTGGACTGACAGTGATGAAGAGTCCTCAAAGGAGAAATTCAAGAGGAAACTTATTCAATCAAGGGAGAAGACTGACTGGCAGAAGTCTTTCACTCAAGGGAGTTTGGAGTTGCTGTTCTCCCAAATGGGTTTGGTCGAAGATGCTGAAGAAGCTGAAGTGCTGATGCTTGGGCCCAACACTCTTGAGGGCTCTACCCCTCTCATCGCGGAAGCTAAAAGTAGCTTTTAAATATTGCATTTTCAAACTGCGTCTAACTTGCATTGACGACGCGTCTGAGTCTGGCACAGAGTCGGTCGAGTCTAAGTCTAGCTCTGAGTCGGAGTTTGTGCCTCTTGGCCCTCCATGCTGTAACTTCTATTTTAGTTTGTGTCTTCTTTTGAACTTGGCAAACCCTGGTGCTTTTGTGATATGCATTATCCTGCTTCTAAGTACTTCGTTGACTTTTGAATAAACTGTGTCGACCCGGACGACGAAGGGATAGATTTCGATGGGAACATTCCCAAGGAAATGTGTTCCCTCGCCGAAAGGGAAGACGAAAGGCATGCTCAGCCTATTTAAAGAAGAAGTAATTTTAATAAACTTGAAAGATGGGGCAGACCCCCGAATGGTTCAAATTGGCTCAATGCAGTCCCTAGAGGAGCACGGCGCTCGGTCAGACATGCTCGAAGAACTCATCAATGTCTTGGCATGGTTTTACAAAGACACGCCTGACGTTGATCCTGAGATAAAGAAGCATCGAATTCCCTTTGCTACCGGGTTCCAAACCATGTAAAGTAAAAGCTTAAAAAGCTCAGGGCTCCATGCCGTGTTCAAAGCAGCAGCAGCGGCATTTCCGCCAAATACAAAGAAGGGAAATGTACAAAACAGCCCGGAGCAAGGCATGTCAACCAAAGTTCTCTGAACCCTGTGTTATCAAAGCCGCTCTATCTGAGGGTGTAAACAGAAATCATCGATCTCTACGGCAACAAAATTCGATACATTGGTCACCAAGGAAATTCGTGCTCGGTTGTTTGACCCACTCAGGAAGTTCCGGCCGAAGCGCTCTGGGCCTTACATTATCAAGACTATCCTATCTGGGGATGCTGTTAAGCTCATCGATCTCGACGGCAACAAATTCAACACTCTAGTCAACCTGGATCAATTCAAGCGTTACTATCCTTGAGAGATGCTCGTTGGACCGAAAACCACAAGGGTGGGCGGTTCTAAGCAAAAGTTAGAGCAGCCTGTTAGGTCGAAAACCTGAGGAGGCGGTCTAGGCAAAAATAAATAGGCAAAAAGTCGAAAGCTCACTAGACTGAAAACCTGAAAAGGCAGTTCTAGGCAAAAGTTAGAGCGTAAAAGGAGAGGTAAAACACACGAGTGAACCTTGGCCTGAACTACGTGTTGACCTGATTCCTTGAAAAAGGATACGTAGGCAGTCTCGCCTTGAGACCCGGTCATATCCTATCAACTTGATCCATGGTTGTCCGTTGGGGTCCACATCAAAAGTCGGAAGGAGTCGAGAACAAAGTCAAAGCTTCATTGGAGAATCAGAAGGGGGAACATTTCATCTTTCAACTTTAATGCAAATTACTACTTCAATTTCAAAGCTGAGCATAAAAGCCTTAGAAAAAAAAAAGTTAAAGCGTGAAAAACAGAACAAAATGCTTGAGAAGCCTAACGGCTCACAGTTTATTTTAAGTTCAGCAAAGTCTAGTTTAAGCAACGGCAGTGGCTTTTCAGTTACGCGCGCTAGTTTGAGGCTCATGCACATTTGTTCGAAGTGATGCGCATTGGCCTCAAACCTGCGCGCGCTTCTTCAATTCCTGTAGCAGGCAACAGTTGGCAGCCATCGCGCCTAACGAAGATTTCGGACCTCCAGGGGTATTTCAAGTTATAACCAAGGTTTCGGTGCGTCGAATTCATTTTAAGGGCCCTTGCCGAGTTTTGTCATACCATACACGTCATACGGATCTGATGTGACTGTACGGGGGTGTCGGTTTCAGTCCAGGACTTATATGAGTCATCTTTGGAGTCTTTTGTCCATTTTTGGGACATTTTTCCAGTTTTTCAATCCATTGTCATTTCGGGATATTTTTCTCGGTTTTATCATTTCGTGCAAGCCATTGTACATCTATTTGACCTTTTACAAGTGTCAGTTTCACCTGTTTAGGGGATATTCGAGTTTGGGCTCATTAATGCCCAATATTTCATGTGTCAAAGAGCTTGCGCGTTATTCTGGGGCTCTTCGTTCCTTTTCGTTCGAGTTAGGCAAGTTTGAACATATATGCGCTTCTATTTGTCAACTTAGATCATTCGTCAATGCAAGTTGGATATTAGCAGTTGGTTTTAGGCTTTCTGTTATTAATTCTCCCAAAGAGAACTAATAAAACCAGAAAATACAACTTTTATTTGCTACTAACAATATCCATGAAACAACGGTGGAACATCACGCATGTCAAGGCTCCACGGCCCAAGCAAAAGCATATCTACGAGGCACATCCGCCCAGAAATCAAGGGGCGCACAGGCCCATGCTTTTCCTGCTAATGTCAACTAGGGCACGGTGGCCCGCTGCTAAGTTTATCTACATGGGCACGCAGGCTCAAATCTCAAAAGCAAAGGACAGCAAAGTAAAAAAAGCTCAGTGGTAGTCCTTAATGATAGAGCTCGGCCTCGTTCTCGTCGTTGTCGTCACTCCTGGACTCCTTGAAGTACCTGGGGCTCCGCTCCCATCTTTCCCTTTTGAGGAGGCTTTCACCGATGAGGTTTCTCTCTCTCTTAGATTTCTCCTTTGAGTCTCTAAAGACTCTTCGGCGCAAGCCGCCCTTTTCTATGTACCTTTCTTTCAACTGCGCACCTTCGGCTGCTGATTGTCTAATACTCTCGTATCCCTAAGCTGGGGCTAAAGTGGCAGTGTTAATCTATGTAGCTCTTGTAACTGTGGTCATTCTAGGTCGTCATCCTCTAGAGGCCGCCCTAGTCTGCATCTGCATTTTAAGTTCGCGCATTCAATTTAGTATACATGTCATTGCATATTGTATATCAATTGTTGAAAAAAAGGAAAAATCTATCAAATGCCAAAGCACTCTAACCCAGTATCGAAAGCAGCTGCTCAATCGCTCTACAGTGACGTTTCGTCCGTCCTGAATGGCTACCTCTACTTTAGTCCAGCCTTTAGCACATCTTCCAGCAGTCTTATTGCTCTGCCTCGGATGGTCCTTGATAAGGAGATTGGCTCTCATTCCCAACAGATGGAATTTAACCTCCCTGACGCGACCTACCCGTGATTGTTGGGTTTCTTTGTGCCGAAGAAGGTTTAATCCCCAGCAACGACGGTCTATCTGTCCACAGCTGTAATTATTTCCCTAGCAGCAGTCCTTCTTACCAATATCCATGCTAATTTTAAGGGTAATCTCTCCTTGGGATACTTGGATCAAATCAACGACGATCAGCCATGTCGTCCTTCAAATCAAATCAACGACGATCAGCCATGTCGTCCTTCAAATCAAATCAACGACGATCAGCCATGTCGTCCTTCTCAAATCAAATCAAATCAACGATAATCAGCCATGTCATCACCGACGATCAGCCATGTCGTCCTTCTCAACGATGATCAGCCATGTCATCACCGACGATCAGCCATGTCGTCTTTCTCAACGATGATCAGTCATGTCATCAACGATGATCAGCCATGTCATCACCGACGATCAGCCATGTCGTCTTTCTCAACGATGATCAGTCATGTCATCAACGATGATCAGCCATGTCATCACCGACGATCAGCCATGTCGTCCTCTCAACGATGATCAGCCATGTCATCACCGACGATCAGCCATGTCGTCTTTCTCAATGATGATCAGTCATGTCATCAACGATGATCAGCCATGTCATCACCGACGATCAGCCATGTCGTCTTTCTCAACGATGATCAGTCATGTCATCAACAATGATCAGCCATGTCATCACCGACGATCAACCATGTCGTCCTTCTCACCGACGATCAGCCATGTCGTCTTTCTCAACGATGATCAGTCATGTCATCAACGATGATCAGCCATGTCATCACCGACGATCAACCATGTCGTCCTTCTCAATGATGATCAGCCATGTTAACACCGACGATCAGCCATGTCGTCTTTCTCAACGATGAGCAGTCATGTCATCAACGATGATCAGCCATGTCATCACCGACGATCAGCCATGTCGTCCTTCTCAACGATGATCAGCCATGTCATCACCGACGGTCAGCCATGTCATCCTTTTCAATGATGATCAGTCATGTCATCACCCCGATCAACGGTAATCAGAATATCGTCCGCATTCACACCCTCAATGGTGATCAGAATATCGTCCGACCGATCCATAACAACGGTCTGCCCGTCCAATCAGTCTACAACACCGTCCGCTTATCCTGGTCCACATTGGTCTAAAAGTAGCGCATCGTTCAACGATCTTATTGCTCTGCCTCGGATGGTCCTTGATAAGGAAATTGGCTCTGATTCCCCACAGATGGAATTTAACCTCCCTGACGCGACAAACCGTGATTGTTGGAGTTTCTTTGCGCTAAAGAAGGTTTGATCCCATGCGGCAATGATTTGTTCGCAGCTGATTATTCCCCAGGAGAGTCCGCCGCGACATTCAATGATGGTCCACCCATCCTTATTTCCCAACAGCGTGTAACGATCTTGAAATGGTCCGCCTGTCTTTCCTATCAATTCGACTCAATACCGCTGCTCAACAATTTATCCCCGTAAGAGTCTGCTTGGCCCGCCTCAACGTCTACTTCAGTCTAGCCTCAAGCGCATTTTCCAACAGTCTTATTGCTCTGCCTCAGATGGTCTTTGATAAGGAGATTGGCTCTGATTCCCCACAGATGGAATTAAACCCGCCTGACACGACCTACCCGTGATTGTTGGATCTCTTTGGGCCAAAGATAGTTTGATCCCAACAACAATGACCTGTATCATTCAAATCAACGACGGTTCGCCCGTCCACTCTCAAATCAACGATGGTTCGCCCGTCCACTCTCAAATCAACGACGGTTCGCCCGTCCACTCTCAAATCAACGACGGTTCGCCCGTCCAATATCAAATCAATGACGGTTCGCCCGTCCAATTTCAAATCAACGGCGGTTCCCCCATCTAAGTTCAAATCAGCGACGATCTGTCCGTCCAAATTCGAGTCAACGACGATCTAGCTGTCTAATCTCAAGTCAACGACTCCGAGAGAAGATTATCCCCAGGAGAGTCCGCCTTCCGTAACAGCCAGCTCTGTCCATTCAACTTCAATCAAGTGGCGATCAATATCATCCATATTGTCCCCAGCAAGCAGCCGCTCTGTCCGTTCAACTTCAATCATCCAATCAATTCAATCAACCAGGTTCTTTAAAGTTCTGTACTTTCATTGACTCGTATGTTCTGTTCTGGATAGCTTGGAAGGGTGTCTAGAAAACCTTTGACATTACTTGTACCACGTCAATGGTGCCCCAAGTGCTGTCAAAGGGGGGCTACTGTAGACACCCTATTTTGGACTGTCCAGATTAGTTTACTTACGGTCTGTGATTCCCCAATGATGATTAAAGGTCGAGAACATCCAGAGTTGATGGTGTGTTTGAGCTTTGAGCGTCCCGAACCTCATTCAAACCCCTTTCAAAGCCCTTTTCAAACCCTCCAAGCCAGAACCAAACGGCCTCAGCAAAACCCTGCTTCAACACGCTGGTGATCAACTGACGCACGCTGGTGCAGTGCCACGTGTCAGTCATCAAGTCTGGGACCAGTTTCCACTGGCGCACGCCACCTCTTCAGTGGCGCACGCCATTTGTCCCCAGTCCAGTCACCTTTTTGGCAACCACTTGCCCGAGACTTTTGTGCCACCCTGACGTGTGCAACAGTTCCCCTGATGATTATTTCATCCAGGACGGCTCCTCCTCTCTCCTACATCTTCCATCAACTAGTCCCATGCATTTAATGCATGGAAGGCTCCCCTCTTTCTTGGAGCCCAAACAAGCCTTAAGGCTCAACTGATCTCAGTCTGCCCTTGGCCTATATATACTCCCCTTGCATTTATTTGCAAGGGGTCAAGCACATTGAAAGTTCAAGGCTCTCCCTCTCTCTCTCTCCTTTTCCTTGTCTTCCTCTCTCATCCATAGGGTGTAAAGGCAAGGGAATACCAGTTCACTGATCATTTTACCCACACCATTCATTCTTCATCATCAAATCCCTTAAGCTCAAGCTCAATCATCCATCAACCTCAATCCAAATGTATATCACCTTTTATTCTGGGAACTGTTTCGACCCCTGAGGGGAGCTAGCAGAGCCCAGGCTGGTAATCAATACCACGCCTGACCTCAAAGCTAACAAATAAGCAATGTCGTAGGAGGCAAAGTGGCGCACGCCAGTCCTCCCAAGCCGTACGCCAGTCATGGCTGCATGGTAGGACTGGTGTGGGGACCACCGATCACCCTCATTTTACTTTCTTTTCATTCTGATCACCTTTTAGCATGTTAAAAATCAGTTTACAGCTTTTCATATTTTAGAACTGTATAGTTAGTTGTCTGTTAGTACTGTTCAGTAAGGCCCCTGGGATCCTTCTGGTTGTGTTCCAAAGCCCAGAGGAAGCAAAGCCAGGCACTGGATTGAAAGTACAACTGGCGCACGGCGTACTATGACATGCGTGCGCCAGTGTTTGTATCTTCCAGTGGTTGGCCCTTGCTTCTCAGCTTAGTTCTGGCCTCTGCTTAATCCCCCACTCTGTTTATGGGGTTATCAGTCCATTTATTTCTGTTTGCTTTGTTGTTGCCTCCTGTAACTGTAAATAAACTGTGATATCAACTGCGTGGTTTGTCCTGGGTGTGCACTGGTCCATTCCAGAGCCCAGAGGGTTGAGTTCAGAGGCTGTGAGTTTGGGCTTACCGGCGCACGCCAGTCCCAGGATGGCACACGCAGGTGATCGTTGTATGCAGTGGCATGGCCAGTGCATACAGGTTCACTCCTGAGTGCATCATTCCGGGACAGTGTGTTCTAGTTTGTTCAAAACGCTCACAGAAGCGCTTGTTCTCAATCTATTATTATTGCTCATAGTTCATACATCACGTCTTGCCATGTAAATGTAACTTGCCATTTGTTAAATCCCTATTAACTGTTCCCCCGCCCTAACTGGCTAAATAGATGATCAAAAGAGAGAAAAATGCAAATGTTTTTACAAAATGCCTGAGTAGAGACCGATCTTCGGATTGGGCGAGAGGGTGCCATAAAACCCTTCCCCTCTCGTAACCTGGCTCCCGAACCTCAGATATCGAAGGTGACGACGGTCCAGTCTACAAGCCTTTTCAAATCAAGCAAAACGTGAACAAAAAAAACGTTTTTAAATCGGTTTTTTTGGGTGTCTTCCGTAAAACCCGGGTGGCGACTCTCTCAAAACGGCATTTCGTCATGTTTTCAAACAAAAGGGCGCAAACCAAACTTTTCGCAAGCCAAAAATGCGGGATTTTTAGGGGCGTGTGCCCACAGGTTGCTTGCTTTCTCTTCCTCCACCACATGAAAGAGTAAGCAAGAAACCCCTTTTTTACATCATCCACACCCAAACTCTCATCATCCATCCCTCAAACCTTAAGCTCAAGCTCAAAACACACCATCAAACTCAAGAACCAAAGGTATACACCTTTGTATTGTTTTCCTGTTCTGATCCCTGAGGGGGGCTGGCAGGGTCAAGGCTGGTAATCAATACCAGTCCTGGCCCTAAGCTAGCAGGTCACAAAATCGTGTAAACAAGGGACCAGCGCACGCCGGTTGTTAGTACGCGTGCGCCACTTCGTGGTTGCACACGCAGATCTGGCGTGAGGACTGGGACTTTTCTGGGATCTGTCTGGGACACGACTGAAGTGCGCCAGTCGTTAAGTGGCGTGCGCCAGTCGTGAGCCCTTCGGAACCCGCGTACTCCAGTTGTGAGCTGGGGTCAGGATCTTTATTTTTTTTTATGCTTTATTTCTTGTCTATTCATCACTGTGAGCATGCCTAATAATTAGTTTACTGCTTTCTGTAGTTAAAGTTGCTAGTTTTACTTTCAATATTCATTTCTGCTGCTTTAGAATGCCCCTGGGAGCCTTTTGGTCATGTTCCAGAGCCCAGAAGATGCAAAGCCAAGCATTGGACAAAAGGTGTCACTGGCGTACGTCCTCCACAGACTAGCGTACGGTAGTGAGATGTAGCCCAATGGCTGGCCCTTGCATAATAGCTAGATCATAGCCTCTATCTACTTCCCCACATTGTTTATGGGATTTTCTGCTCATTTCATTTCTGTTTGATTTGTTGCTCCTGTCTGTATTTTTATATTACATGTGATATAACTGCGTGATTTGTCCTGGGTGTGCACATGGTCCATTCCAGAGCCCTGAGGGTTGAGTACAGAAGCTGTGAGTTTGAGCTCACTGAAGTACGCCAGTGAGTGAGTGGCGTGCGTCAGATGTGTTAGCATGTACTGGCCTAGCCAGTGCATGCTGATGCGTTGCTTGCGTATGTCATTCCCGAGCAGCGTACTCCAGTTTGTTCAAAATGCTCACAGAAGTGCTTGCTCTTAACCTATTATGTTAGTTCATAAACCATTCATATCATTTTGTCATATAAATGTAACTTGTCACAATGTTAATCCTATTAACTGTTCCCTCGCCTTAACTGGCTGAAAAATGATCAAATAGAGAAAAATGCAAGCGTTTTACAAGAATGCCTAAGTAGATACCGATCTTCGGATTGGGCAAGAGGGGTGCCATAAAACTCTTCCCCTCTCGTAACCTGGCTCCCGAACCTCAGATATTGAAGGTGACGATGGTCCAGTCTACAAGCCTTTTTCAAATCAAACAAAACGTGGCAAAATATTTTCCAAACCGGTTCCTTGGGTGTTTTCCGCAAAACCTGAGTGGCGACTCTTTCAAATCAGCATTTCGTCATGCTTTCCAAAACAAAAAGGGCGCAACCCGGAATTTTCATGAACTAAAAAATGAGATTTTTAGGGGCATGTGCCCACACAGACAATATGCCTGAGGAAAAAAAAGTGTGGACAATATTAAAAAACATCTAAACTAATATGCAAAAATATAGTACAAAATTTGAGTGCATTTTGGAACCCAGAGCTTGAACCCCCTCAATTACTAGTGGAGCCGGCCCTGGACACAAGCTATTGAGTTTAGGTTAAGATATAGTGCAACAACAGCTTTGTGTTGTGTTTGAGTCATGGGTATTAGCCAAACCCGAAACCTCAGATCTCAAGCTCGGATCTTATGTGTGTAAGTTAGTCTGAATGCTTTGAGTTACTATCAACTTAAGGGTTGGGGTCTTAAGCACCAGGTCAACCTTTTGTATTATCAATAATTGGTCGAAGATAAAAATGTTGGTGCAAAAGTCATTGTAGCCAATGAAAGTGGATAAACAGAGATGCTTCAAGTCACGTTACTATGTTGCTGTCCTTAAGACGATATTCCCTTCAAAGATGAAAGTGGATTGGTCGCGTTATGGGTTCTTAAGACAAAGACGGATGGATGTGATTGGAGACTTCAAAGAAAACGGTGATGTAATCAAATTATGGCATTGCAATTTTCTGTAAGTTGTCTTTCGTCGGATACTTTATTCTTATGGAGTAAGGTACGTTCTAAAACATGTCCATGGTGTTAAAAATTGTGAACTCGGTTTTTCTCTTGGTAACTCCTGTCGGTATGCATATTGCTGAGTTCACGGTTATGGAGTTGTTTATATAATTTAACAGGTTTTTATTTTATGCGTGGCACAGCTTGGGTAACCGGATAGAACGGGCCGTCATTTAATAAACTTTAGTTTGTGATTTAGTAAAATCTATTTTTTACGTTGCCACACCGGACGGTGCCAGTCATGGCAGTGGGTTCACATAATTTCGAGACTTATTATTTGTGAAGTATTACTTAGATTAATATTATCTAATTGTTGCATTACCCCATTAATATCCATGGAGATATTGTTGCAATGCATGTATCAGACCTTTGATGAGATCTGATGGATTAGTAGACTTCCAGAGGTTATTTCTGTTCATGTGAATCAATGATTTCTATTGTTATTTGACTAATGGTTGAATTGTTGCACCGTTTGAATGGTTTCAGTTTTGGACCATCGTGGAGGAGTTGAATGTCATCCATGGTGTCCGTGCATATGCAACGGTTATAGTTAAAATGTTTTGTTTATATGCATGGGTACAAGGTTTTATTCATGGATAAGATTTTAGATAGATTTTTGTAGCCAAAAATTGTGGGGCCTGTCATAGGTGATACCTGACACGGTAATTATGTCATGGTGGTGTTTCGGTAACACGGAAATGTGTTATGTGATTTTCAATGAGCAATGTTTGACGACCTTAATCAAGAATCAGATAACGTGTTGGGATAAATATAAGGTTACCGTACGGTTGGACACGTGGTCAGTAGTTAACCGAATTAGCGGCTATTTAAATTATCTTGAATGTTTTGCTTTACGAAAATGCTAGATATGTAGTTTTCATATCTTTGATTTGGATGCCATTTCCAAATTGGACATACCATCATAAGTTTGTAATATGCATGTTCTTTGCATAAAGTAAACAAAATGATGGATAAGGAAATTCTTTAAATGAATAGGTACGTTTTTATAAGGAAATTAAAACGGACGGTATGACTCTTCTTGCCTTTACCAAAATACACTTTGATATATACATGTTAATGTATTTATGTGGAGGTTGAGGATTTAACCCATGGGTGTAACCCAAAAAGTGTGGTTCTTGGTTTTAGACTAAATGGTGTGACCATTGGAGGATAACCAAGGGATGTGGTGTTTGGATTAAAATGAAGAGTCATGATTATTCCAAGAAGTAGAAATAAAACGAAATGTAGTTTCAAAGAAGGAATATTGATAACGTGGCATTTCGGTCACATGTTCTCCTATGTATATAGGGAAGTAAACAAAGATGTGGAATGGTGAATTTCCACTATCTTGATTAGTTAGTTGTTCTAAACAACGACTATGTCCTACTAATGAGTTCTAAATAATTTATTTAGAGGAATTGGTTTATGTGCTTGTAATTGGTATTCATCGGTTACGATGGATGCAAAGGTGCCTAATGTAATTGAAGCATGAAAACCATGAATACATAATAAGTCTATTACATGTGGAGTTTTCTCTCTTGAAATAAAAGTGAGGATTTTACGATGAGATGGGGTGACATGGTATTTTGTCACGGATATATTTCTCAGTAAGTCACTTAAGAGAGAGAGTCGGTAGTTGTGACTGTGGTGGTAGTCCGGACAAGTGAATCACGTCATAAACTATGGTGATAAAGCTATGAAAAATATTGCTTTCAAGGCAATGGTTTTATTTACCCTCACAAGGGGGTTGATGTGGCAAACATCAAAAGGGATGGGGTTTTAGCCCAATTAGTTTAATCACTCCCGGTGGAAACTCTACTCAACGCTTAACCATACCTCAAGTCTTGAGTTCAATGAGCAAAGTACACCATATGTTGTGGTTGTAAACACTTAATTTTTTAAATTGATCCATCCCAACGTCAAGTGCTTCGTACCTGTAATGTAGAAAAACAAGAGGGTGAACTACTTAGTTCTTAATAAGATCTTTTGTGTTGCAATTACAGGAACACTGACAAATCCTACCTATATGAGTGTGGAGGTGGTGCCACTTCCTATAGGTCTCAAGGGCTTTTGACTTTAGAGCACTCATGAAACCAAGATATAGACCCAAGGCCAATACATGGGTCGGCTTTTATGAATTACCTAAGGAGAAGAAAATTTGTGTGTGAGACGTGTCCGGTTAGTGAACAAGGATTGCTAGTTCAAAGACTAGTCTACTATGCTCTTCCGACTAACTTTGATATGTCTTCACTAAGTGAATGGTTCAAATCGTAAGATGCCTTCATTTATGCACAAGGTTTTCCGAGCTTAAACAAGTTCTATTTTCAATAATATTTTGAAAATGGTGGGGGATTGTTGGAATATTTTCAAAATATTTAATGGATATTAAATGTAAATATTGGTGAACGGTTTTAATCCAAGAGGCTTGACTATTCAGGTTAAATGAATAGACGTGAACATTGGATTTAAGCATCTATTCAGGTTAAATGAATAGACATTACCAGACCAAAAGGTGTGACCATTGGGGTGGAATGAATAGACATGACTATTATAAATAGACATGACTATTGCATTTAATCAAAGAGGTGTAATCTTTGGCCAATGGTCACTATCTATGCCTATAAATAGGCAAGGGTTACCAATTCAAGGATGAAGGAATCAGAACAATTCTAATTGTTGTTTCTCTCTAGAATTATCTCCTACGATTATACTTAAGGGGGCTCGCAAAATCCGAAGGTATTCGGGTCTCTCTTCGTTTGTGCATAACGCAATTAGACAACAGTTGGAGACTAGGCTTCATTTTATTTTGGAGGCGGTTTCGATGTAACCCGGTGCACACCGAATTCTCTCGAATTGGTGGGGGCGAATATCGTCTTAAGGACAGCGACATAGTAACGTGACTTGAAGCATCTCTGTTTATCCACTTTCATCGGCTACGACGACTTTTGCACCAACAAAAAGGCCATTCTTGACCTTTCGCCTGACTACTCTTTGATCATCCAACTCGTCCTCAGACACACAAGAATCCAATGATTGCCCGCGGCCACTCATTTTTCATTCTAGCTGGTGTATAGTACTAGTAGTTAGTAGTCGCAGTTATGCATACCACCCGGGTTTGAAGCCCAGATGGCAAAGGGTTACTCAGGCCCATTGGTTTTGGCTCTTGTGTGGTCACGGGTTAGAGGAGGCATTCTAGGAGTGCCAAGACCCCTTCGCTCTCGTTTGAATCCCATGACCCATCCACCTATTGCCTTCTTCGACCTCAGTTGGGTCGGTGCACACCTACGGTTTTCCGGTCTCCTTCAGGGGCCTCTGCCAAGCATTTGAAGTCTCTATAGTCACGCCCAGCTGAGGGTAACTACGTCTGGTCACTCCCTCCTCCGCCACCCTTCTACTAAGAGAAAAAAAAAGAGGTTAGTAGTATGCATATTCACCTTCATAATCAATTCCCATGAATTGCTCTGTTTTACTATTTTTTAGTAATTGATTTTCCAGATCAACAGAATTCCACATATATAAACCTGTGTGACACTAAATCACTTGGGATATAGGACTTATACTCCCTCCATTCCTAAATAAATGTCCATACCGAAAATCTAGGCCTTTAAAAACATGCATTTTTTTTGTTCAAATTAAAAAGTACCTTTGCCCCGAAGGTATTTTTCTCAAATTTGTTGAACGAAAAGAATGCATCTCTTTAAAGGAGTAGATTTGTGGCCCAGACATTTATTTAGGGAGCAAGTAACAACTAGGAATCAAATGTCAAAACCATGTGGAGGACACAGGGGCTAGTGGGAATGGAACCATCTAAGGTCAAAGGAGAGGCATGTGAGGTGGTAGTATCAAATGATATGAAGCAAAAATAAATTCAAAGTTGAGTCATTGACTATTTTTATCTATTTCTTCTAGGTATGGCAACTATACCATTGCACTGGAAGATGTGAATTAGATAACTAGCTTGATCCACTGCAATAGTAAAACAGATAGGTTAATTACTTTAGAAGTTATTCAAAAAGTGATTTGGAAGTCAAATCTCTGCAGCTCTATCGTGTTCTATTCCCTTAAGCTGCGGAAGCAAGTGTCAGAAGGGTGGTACAGTGGGAATATAGCAGCAAAGGTGCTTACATCTTCGGTTCATGCTTGACTCTCACCTCTAGCAAAAATAAAAAAATTATGTCACAAGATCGCTCACTATGTCACAAGAAAGATTGAATAGATTGTCCAGCTATCTTATTAAAAATATGGGATTGTGAATAAGATTGATTCTGTCACAAGATTAGTATTTTTTTCCTGCTGCATGTGCTACTGTCATCAGTCCACTGTTTGGTCTCTCTCCCTCTCCCCCTCTGTGCATACATATATATACACACACATGTATATGTACAAATATATACATAAAATTACGTTTGCTTCATTCACTCCATACTCAAGGATTCTGGAGCAGGAGATGGAGGAGGATACGCCTTAAACGCCATACTCAAACATGTGAGTGCAGGAGATGGAGAAGCATGTTATGATATCTGCTCCGTACACAAGTATGCGAGAGCAGGACATGGAGGAGCATATTGTGATAATGGGTGGTGGTATAGCTGGCCTCACTACAGCCTTAGGCCTTCACAGGTTAAAAATAACAATCAAACCTCTCTCTCTCTCTCTCTTTCAAAAAGTTTTTCTTTCGAGTAAAGAAGTTGGAGTTAGTATGACTGTATGAGTATGCAGGTTAGGACTACGGAGCTTAGTGTTGGAATCATCAGAGAACTTAAGAATTACTGGTTTTGCTATTACTTTGATGACCAACGCTTGGAGGGCACTCGATGCTCTAGGCATTGGAAACTACCTAGGGGACATTATCCTTTGGTTTCCAGGTCCGTCTCTCTCTCATAATAGAGTAAACTTTTTCGTGCGGATCTTTTGCCACTGTGATCTTGTCTGAAATCCTTGTTAATTTCCCTCCCTTTGACTACTGATGCTGTGCAGGTTTCAGGTTGGTTCTTCTGTTTCAAGTGTTACTTCAGAGAATGAATCGCCAGACGCATATGAGTGAGTAGTTATAGAATTTTCAGATCATATATATGGTATGTAGTGTACTAGTTGCCTTGAATTTGGGTAACTCAGAGAATGAACCGCGTAAATCTTTGTGTCCTTTAAAAGTTGTTTTATTGCTTGTCCGTTTGCTTTCTCTAGTTCGCGATTGTCATAACAATATATTATCATGGTTGATCTTAATTGTTTTCTTCCAAAAGGATTGCCAAACACCAAGACAGATTTTTACGTGGTTTGCTGATTATATAGTTGAGTACATCTATGGCTCACACCAAATTTTTGTGGATTATTGATCTGATATCGGTTTTTCAAGTTGTTTGTTCATATTCTTCTTATTAAATCACATGTACAGGTGAAGTTATCTTTTCCAAATGAAGTTCGGTAGTGCTATGTTGATACTAGATTAGTAGCTGAAAGTTCTATCGATATATGTAAAAACTAGTAGTAGAGTGCTACTTATTGTACACACAATATTCCTGCACCAGAGGTTATGAAAGTCGTTGCGTAAGAAGGAAGGAGTTGCTTGAGACATTGGAGAGGGAATTGCCCCACGGCACCATTCGGTACTCGTCTAAGGTTGTTTCTATTGAAGGTGGAGGATACCACAAATTCTTGCACCTAACTGATGGTTCCACCCTCAAAGCCAAGGTAACTATCGCAAGCTTTTCAAAAAGGAAAAATGCAATGAGGACAATTTTGCTCTTGTATAGCCGTTTTGGTTTAGAAAGAAATGCTTCCCGTAATCCCCATTATTTTTTGACATTCTGCATATTGAAACGTGTTGGAATCGCCTTTGCCACTAAAAATGTCCTACAATGATTCAGTATCCTAGGTTTTGATGACTAACCCTTCTTTGTGTTCCGACTGAAGGTGTTGATTGGTTGTTTATTCTGGGTGATAAGCCGTTAGGGGCTTTGTCGGGTACCCAGATGGCCAAGGCTTTCAGCCAAGGTCTCATTTTCATTTTGGCGGAGGAGTTCGCTATGGTTGTGTTCCATGTGATGACAAGTGCTTGTACTGGTTTTGCACTTACGGTTCATCTCTCCGACGTGAGCCCCTGCACAAAGTTGATTTACGAACATAGTTTAATTATAGAGCAGAATTCTCCTAGCATGAATAATTCCAAAACAAAAAAGTGCATACCCCAAATTTATAAGAGGAAAAATCTTTAAAACTACAGATTTTTCAGAGAAAAACACTCAAAATTCTATGCTTGTAGCGATTCATTAGTAATAGATGAGCCCATACTTTACTAGAAGCAATGTTCTGCTTCTGTACTGTCTCTGAACAATTTACACTGAAATAGTGCTGGGTTTGTAAAATTGTACATTTCAACATCTTGCTTTTCAGTTCCATTTTTCTTTCTTTCTTTTCCCAGCACATATGGTTTCTGTCTAAGACTTGGTCCTAAGGGCGGTTTGATTGATTCCAGATGATGAAGAAATGCAAGAGAATCCAGCTAAGATGAAGCAGTTTGTATTGAACAAGATAAGCTAATTACCGCAACAAGCAGCAGCAGTGGTGGAAATGACTGAATTGGATAGCATCTCATGTTCTCCATTGAAACTAAGATTGCCCTGTAATCTCTTACTCAGAAATATCTCCAAAGGCAATGTTTGTGTTGCTGGTGATGCCCTTCATCGGATGACACCTGACATTGGTCAAGGCGGCTGCTCAGCTTTGGAGGAAGGTGTTGATCTTGCTTGGTGCCTCGCAGAAGCTTTATTGAAAAAACCAAGAAATGAGATTCAAAATGAAGAAGAAGAATATGGAAGGATCAAGAAAGGGTTGGAGAAGTTTGCAAAGGAGAGGAGATGGAGGAGTTTTAGTCTCATAAGTGCTGCATATGTGGTGGGTTTCATACAGGAAAGGGATGGAAAGGTGATGAGGTTCTTGAGAGAGAAATTTCTGTCGCGATTCACTATCAGTAGTGTGGGGAAGATGGCTGACTTCCATTGTGGCGAGCTCAACATTTCTGGAAGTAATTAAATCTGTCTTTTATTTGTTGATCACTGTGGTATTATGGGAGGAGTTCATGAAGTTCAAATCTTGAATCTTTGTTGGAGGAAGTAACCAGTCAGTTCTTGCATTTGGAAGGTTGAAACTTGAAACCAAGGAATTTGAGGTTAAAATTAAGACGAAATAAGTAGGAGGCGACAGTGGATTAGTGTTGTACTGAATAACTAAGAGAGTATGGTGAGTCAAGTGGTATTTTCGTTCGGGGACTGCAGAAATTTATTTGTCTTGCATTTTGTAGAGAATAAATATACGGTAGAGAAATAAGAATTTGACTATTGAAGCAGATTGTCTAATAAGAGGGTTTGTATACCTTTGTCAAAACATGTCAAGGATAAATTTTGAATTCAAAATATGCATTACCGGGTGATTAATACAGAGCGATAGAGTTGAATACTTTTGCATTGGTATTTGTCTCTCTCTCTCGCTCTCTCGGGTTAATTATTACCTCCATTGGCTTGGAGGAACTATAACAAAGAGTGAAATTAGAAAGACTATTATAGATTGGGATTGCGAAGCTTAGTATTGGAATCATTTGACAATCTGAGAGAAACTGGTTTGCTCTTACATTGGGGCTTGGGCAACATTATCCTCAAATTCCCGGGTAATACTTTTTAATTTCCTTGAACCAAGTTTGTGTTAGCATTTTTGCCAGAGGGATTGTGGAATGGCCGGAGTCTGAAACCAAGTTTCAATACTGGCTGTTGTTGACTACTGGTGTTGCAGGTTTCAGGTGTTTTCTTCTGTGTCTGGTTTACGGGTTTAGTGGAATGTGATGCCAGGTAGTGGCCTTTTTTTTTTTTTTTTTGAAAGGCGATGGCAGGTAGTACTTCCTAATTTTAATGTAGGAAGTTGATGTACACTAATTTCCTGTTTTTGAAACAGCAAATTTGTCGTTTGAAATTTCGTAGGGTTCGGGGAATACTAACTACTGTAACTGTTCTTGTTCACTGACCGGCACATTCATTTACTTATCTGGTTTGATAAGTTGCTCAATTGCGTGTTTCCTCAAAGCTCATCGGTGTCATATTAGCGCATGCTACCTACCTATTGCGTTGACTTGTCTACTACTTAGTCTCATCTTGAATTTGAAGCCTTCCTCTAACAACTTTGAGGGCAAATGTAAGCCCGAATAATTTTGATACAGAAAAGTGGGCCATCTGGACAAATCACTTGGATTCGAGGTGGACTGAAAGGTGTTGATGGAAGGAATATTACTTAAACTATTGACAACAGGTCTTCCATGCTCAACTACAATCTGGTGTTGCAATTTCCTCCAATGAGTGGGCAGTAATATGTCCCTGATAATTGCTTGTGTCAAATGAATTTTGTAAAACACTGATAGTGCTTTAGGACAGTTTGTGTTCTTTATGAAGTACTTCTTTCAGTTATCTAGCTTCCAAATAGACATAGGAGAAGGCAATAAGAAATGAAATGAGCCTTAGAATAATGTTTTCCTTCTCCAGTTTTTCACTTCAGTTAGTACTCCACTTGGTGTTTACAATTTGCTTTCTAAATACTTTGCTTTGTCTAACCTGCATAAACTTTATGACAATGGCAAATCTTTTAAACCTGTAAATATAAGGCTATATACTTTGCACCAGAACTGCAACAACAAATCCTTTCAGTATTTGTAATCAACTTCTATGACTATTTCAATGTATGTAATCTGCTCACATAACTACCAATTGAATTCTCAACTTCCAAAACCTCAAATGAAAATCATTACAGCAGCCATTACTCTTTATTTCTTGTGATAAATCAAAACTTATTCTCTATGAGTACAACTCAACGGGCATGCCAATATTCGTCCTTTCTTATACTAAGTAAATAGACTCCATCACAAAACACACAGAGACACAAGCAAATCAAATATTATTCTTTCTTACTTTTTCATGTCATGAGGCTGCCAGCAGGATCCATGATAGCTCCACATTGGCATGGTTGGCATTCGTCAACATTTTACAGGGCTTGCAAAATAGCGCCCCCTCTAAGGACCACCAATTATAAATTACACAGTTATACTACCGTGGTTATTTAAGAAAAAACTAATTAAACAAGATACATACATCATTAGTACTGGTGGTGCAACACTAGCAACAAGGGTCACTGGGTTTGGGTCTATCGCAAACCTGCCCAACAAATTTGAGAAAAAATAAATAACCAGGAATAACACATTGGTATATTTCTAATGGGGAAAATAAGTGACCAGAAAAAGGTAGTATTTGGGTTGAGAGAGACAGACCCATTACAGTGGCTGTTGGCTTTTCCCTAAACTATTCTTGAGTTTTAGTGAAAGAACCAAGAGAAAATATGGGAGGAATGGGCTGCCTATCCAGTCGCCAGAAGAATAGAGAAAACAGGTTTAGGAGAGAGTTATCTCTCTCGCCCTCTTCTTATTGAACATCACTTTAAATATTAGGCATTACACATGGGCTTTACCTTGCAATTGGGCTCATAACAAAACAAATAAAACGAGCCCATCACAAATATAAAATATAGCCCAAACACAAACATAAAGTTTGGTCCAATTACAAAAAGATAATAAAGTATTAATTTTAACAGTTGCATGGGTTGCATGGGCACGGGTGCTTGCATCCGCAGCAACTTGCTACTTCGATGCTGTTCTTGGACCCCTCCGAAGGCCTGCAAATATATTTTGCAAAAAGATAAATTGGACAGTTTGTTATACTACAGTTGTATTAGTCGACCAGAAAGCATTTTTCAATAATAATAAAAAAAACTAACAAATACGCACATCTTCACCACCGGTAGTGCACCAGCAATGAATTATTTTGGCCAAATAATTCATTTGGATTATTTTTTGTCCTTATTCAACTTTTTTTTTCATTTTTTAGTTTTTCATTAATTTTTTGTAGGTTATTATTTCGCCACGACTAGAGGAATCTAAAGAGTAAAAATTTACAATGTGAAACAAATTTTTGTAAATAAAAACAAAAATAAATAAATCAAACAAATTTTTTCATCTTTATTTAAAATTTCGATGTTATTTCGCCATAAATAATCTTAAATGGATTATTTTAGTCCATCAGAAGTTATTTTCAGAAAAACTAAACAAGATTACAAATGCAAGGTACTCAACCCAATCCCCCAAAGCGAATAAGATTTGGGGCAAGCGAAATTTGTGATTGCAAATAGCTTGCCCCATAAGATTTTGGGTCCTTGCAACGAGCAATTCTCGCTGCATGTTCCAGCGAGCCAAAACGTCGTCGTATAGGTCACCGACTAAGGCACCAACTCTTGCCTCAACGCTTCAACCCTTTTGCTCCTTACCTTGTACAATGCAATGGTTGTGTGAGCCCTACTTTTGGGGTTCCTCATAAGTGATCCAATTCGTTCAATAATTTCAAAATAATAATTTGAGTGAACATGTAAAAACTCATATCAATCTGATAATTGTAGTTAGCTAATCCTATCATCCAATGGTTGATTCAGAATTCAGGACCCTAGATACTGAATGAAGTTTGAAAAGAATTTATACAATTATGTGCTCGATATGCATTTGATCTGAACTCCACATATTGTAGGTCTTATTGAAAAGAACATTCAATAAACAAATTATTGTGATTGAACATCGATAGGTATTAAAACATAAAGAATATGAACTATTTTAATACGTAGCGATATCCGATCAAGATAAACTTTTTTCTGAGTTATCTTCTCAATAAGGCCTAATAAATCTACGGCTCAGATCAAGAGTTTATTTGGCACATAATTGAATACAGTAACTTTTTTTCCAACTCCATTCAATATTTAGGATCTTGAATTTTAAAGTAACAATTGGATGATTGAATTAATTAAAATTATAATTATTAAATTGAGCTGATTTTTTACAAAATCACTGAAACTATTATTTTAAAATTATTGAGTGATTCGAATTATTTGTGAGAGACTTCAAAAGTAGGACCCACACAACCATTGCACTGTATGGGGAGGAGCAAAATGGCTGAAGCGTCGAGGCAAAAGTTGGTGAGCCAACGTTTTGGCTCGCTGGAAGATGCGGCTCAGTGTAGGGACTCCAAGTCCACGTGGAGAGCCAAGAAATGTAGGTGGGTCCCGCCTATTCTATGCCTCTCTCACGCAACCCCATAAAGTCCAGAAACCAAAGTATAATGCCAAGGACACAGACAAACCCTATACATATCACGCACAGATTTTTTGTAGGGTCCAGTAAGGGTCTCATAAAAATGATCCGAGTCGTTCATTAAATGTAAAATATTTTTTCAAGGGCCTTCGCAAAAAATCAGCTATATCTGATACATATAGGTGCTCAATCCAATCACCTATTTTTTCATTATCCTAAAATTCGATTGAAAAGTTAAATGATTGGATCGAGTTTCTATAGGTATTGAATTGAGCTGATTTTTCGTTAAAACCCTTGAAAAAATGCTTTACATTTAATGAACGACTTAAATTGTTTGTGTAGGACCCATAATGAGCCCCACAAAAAATCTATGTATGATCTGTGTGGGTTTTCTCTGTGTGAATAGCACAGTTCCAAACCAAACTGTAATCAGAACCCAGAAAAAAAGAATAATAAACATTTTCAGGCGCACAAACATCATAAAAATTACTGGCCTTGTTCGTCCGGTAATTTTGGGTATTTTAGTTTTGGTAGTGAGTAGAGAGAGAAATAGACTAATAATTAGAGAGAAGGGTAATGAGTGGAGAGAGATAGAGAGAGAAATGAAATTAATAATTGGAGAAATATGGTAATGATTGAAAAAAGATATAGGGTAATGATTGAAAAACAAAATTAAAATAAAGTTAAGTTTGCAAACGAATAAGGCCACTATGATTAGGATATTTCTGCTAGATAAATTAAATGCCTAAACAAGAATAATGACATGGAAATCGATTTTGGCACTCTAGTTTTAACTACTGGCACTCCACTTTGTATGTTAATGATGTGAGCTTTCAAAATAAAAAAGTAGAGTCCTATTGGCCAAAAGTAGAGTGTCAAAATCATATCTCTAATAACAACCAAATAAGACAAATAGATATTACTCCCTCCGTCCCTTTATTATTGTCCAGTATTTCATTTTGGGCTGTCCCTTAATAAGTGTCCATTTTTAAAAGTTAGTGGGTAAAAGTTGGTGTATTGTCTATTTTGTCCCTAAAAGTAGATTCTTTTTTGAAAAGTAAGTGAGTAAAAGAGTAATAATGATGGATAAGTAGGGAAAGTGGAAGAAAAAGTTGATGTGAAAGATATAATGATGATGCCCTTTTAATAAGTTGGAGTTACGAAGCAGGACACTTAAAAAGGGACGGAGGGAGTATTAGAGAAAAGATGAGAATATTCTGTGAGGTGATCGAGACACGCGACGACGCCCTCCTAAGGAAGGATACATCCCCTTCTGCACGGGATTGGATAACATTCTTTCTCCAAAATACGACGACTTTCAAGTTCTCTTCGATGCAACGAATCGAATTCACGAATCGTGTAGTTTTCCGACACTCGAAATCCGTATAAATGCAAGAACAGATTTCTAGGACTGGTGTGTTTTACAGTAAAGAGGAAGAGTCTGAAAATAGGTTGTATCTTAGCCGAGTAGTAGGTGATAGATATATATGCAATATATGCAATCAACTACAGAACTACTAGAAGAAATAGGAGATATCCTTCCGTATAGGAGTATATAACAGAATACTAATAGTGATATTTAGGAGTAAAACAATGAGACCCAGTCAAATGGGTTCGAGTTTGGCTCCTTTCCAATCTCCTCCTGATAATTGGAGGATCCTCCGATTTTTATCTATTAACTAAGAATATAACGTTGAATAAAATCTATGATATGAGGATGAACACACATAATTATTTACCCCTCACACACTTTCTCTCTCCCTCCCTCCCTCCCTCCCCATTCACTGCCACTGACAATTTTTTTTTCATGCATCATACATTTCAACTACTGATCTGTACTTCATTCGTTCCTAAATCTTTGTCCAGTCTGTAGAACAACAACTTAAAAATAATAATAATAATAATTCGAACTTTCTAATCAAATCAAAAGAACTCATTGATATATGTAAATTGTTGAAAAAAAGGGGAATTTTTCATGCAAAAAGAGTACTATTATTTTTTAGATCTCATTTTACATACAGTATGTATGTATGTTCTTGTAGACATGAACGCAGGGGATGAGTGTACCCAAAAAGAAAGCAGGGGATGAGGAAGAAACAACAAAACCGAATTCGAGCCGTGAAAAATGCATGCCAATACACACACACACACAGAGTATGTATGTATGTGTATATATATATATATATATATATATATATATATTCTTGTAGACATGAAAGCAGGGGATGAGGAAGAACCTAAGTGGGGTATTCAAAGCACTCTCTTGTTCACCCAATCCGCAAATCAGATCCCACTGCCTTCCCATAGCTCCCTCAATCCACACACCTGCAGATCATTATATAAGCAGATACATATATATATATATATATTGATAAAAAAAAAAAAAAACAGAGGACAATGTGATTATCAACCCAGAATTGGGAAAAATTCAAATGGTCATAAAAATCAAGTGGAAAAGAAAGAAAATGAAAAAAAATTGCGCAAAATCCACCTCTGTAAGTAAAACCAGGTAAGTATGTGCTCTGTCTAGCTTTGTGGCTGTGGGTATATTAATAGGAGCATTTTTCCCATTTCTGATTTCGAATTGAATTGTCGTTTAAGTAAAAAATAAAATTTGCTTGATGACCAAAATTAATCAGAAATTATAGATTTTTGGTTTGGAATACTCCATCACAAAGAAGAGTGACAAAGGGTAGATTTTTTATTCTGCCATTTCCCTTCCTAAATATGGCTTTACTTTATTGTGTGTTTGTGGGCATTGGACTCCGAATTCCTCCAATGCTCTGAAAGAACTGCAAATTGCAGCTCATCAAAATGGCGGCGTTTTGGGCCAAGAATGTTTTCTTAAATACAATGGTTAAAGCTGTCTTGGTAAATTGAAATGGATAATAAAGTCTTGATTTCTCAAAACAGAATTACTTAAGGTCTATTGTACTCTTTTGTCCATCAAATGGCGCGTTTGGTTCCCCATTTGCTTAAGGTCTATTGCTTCAGCAAATAAGCAAGTGTTAGCCAAACAATCTATCTCACTATGAACTCCTACCTATATTGCTCACTATTTACTAAGATCCCACTAATCAATAGTAGTTACTACCTCTGTCCCAATTTGTTTGTCTACTTTTTGAATTTAACATGTCTTAAAATGTTTTTCAATTCTAAATAGACTTTTAAGGCTTCGTTTGGAACTTAAGGAAATGAAAAGAAAAGAAAGGAAAAAAAAGAGAGAAGGAAAATGGAAGAGAAAATTTATTATTAACTAAACTTGAAATTTTTATTTTTTTATTTTTTTCTCTTCTAACCAAAAAACAATAGAAGGGATTTTTTTTTAATTTTTCTTTCCTTTCCTTGAGTTCCAAACAAAGCCTAAAAGTTTCAATTAATGGTCTCTTTTGACAAATTATGCATAAAACAATGCGCACTCTCATTTAATGTCAAAAAAAGTGAGGGACATAATTGAAAATTCAAAACTTTAATAGTGATCATTTTGCCCCTAAAAAATTAAAATTTCAAAATTAGACAAACAAATTCGTACGGATCGAGTATGAACAGGTCCTAAGATAAGTACTCCAAAAATCAGCACAATGGATTGGGATGACATCCCAATTGTATCATCTGGACATCCACTTTAGTTAACAAAAGGCCAAACAGCCAAACATGACATA
Source organism: Rhododendron molle (assembly GCA_025413875.1). Classification (NCBI taxonomy): domain Eukaryota; kingdom Viridiplantae; phylum Streptophyta; class Magnoliopsida; order Ericales; family Ericaceae; genus Rhododendron; species Rhododendron molle. Next base: position 4,809,628 of record CM046393.1, read on the forward strand.
AGAAATTCTAGGCGTTTGATTTGCTTACCAGACTTGAAGTTGAACTGAATCTTCCTCGTATCCTGGTCCAAACCATTGGGCCCAACAGCCTCCGACCACCCAGCCAAGATGTTAACTCCCGGCCCAATCACATCCGGCTTCAACACCTGCTGGGTCACCATATTCGGCCCCCTCGAGCTAAACGCCGCCACCACCGGCGGCGGCCTCACACTCAACACCTTCCCATCGAAACTCAGCACCTCCGTCGCCCCGTCCTTCCTCACGTAGTCCCTTATCAAGTCCCCCACCTTCCTCCCCACCGCCACCGCTGGCAACAAGTGGCTGTCCGCCACCAGCTCCTCCCCGCTCGCCGCCGTGATCACCAGGATCATCCCCACCCAGCCCGCGTCCCTCACCACCAAACCCTTCTCCACCCGCGCGTTGATCCCCCTGTCACACAATACCAACTTCCCACGCACCACGTCCGGTTCGAGCGAACCGCGCAAACACAGATTACTCGAACTGTTCTTCCCCGTACTATAAACCAAACCAACTGGTTTCTTCCCCATTCCCCTCCCGCTGTACAACAACACCCCGGTGAAATGCTTGCCGTCCCCCATCACGGCATAAGCCGGAAATTCTAGGGTGTCTTGGTAGACGCCGAGGATGGAGTCGAAGTGGCGGAGGGATTCGGCTTGGGACGGGGTGAGGGAGGCCACGAAGCCGTGGTAGGCGGTGGTGTGGAGGAGTAGAGAATCGGAGTCAGAGTCAGAGTCAGAGGAGGTGGTGGTGAGGGAGTTGAGGGTGGCGGAGTACCAGTGGTGGTGGGTGGGGAAAGAGGAGGGTTTGAGGTTGTGGTTCATGTGGACAATGTAGGTGGAAGACTCCATGGGGAGAGGGAGAGAGAGAGAGGAGTTATGATACGTTTTGATAGGATCTTTGATACGTTTTTATACTGGTCAAAGTGGGGAGTTTTGATACCGGTCAGAGTGGGGAGAGTCCACTGTTTAGTGCAGTTGGTAAGTCATTGTCTCCCCTATGTGGAAGGTCTTGAGTTCGAGTCCCACAGAGGGAAGGCTCTTTAGGGGGTCAAGGCTATGGATAACTTCTGGTCTCCTCGTACTAACTCTAATACCCTTACTAATTTCCGCTGATGTATATCGCTATGGCAAAAAAAAAATAGAGTGGGGAGAGTCCAGATAATACTGGTCAAGAGTGGAAAGTGCATGTGTCATTCACAGACAACACATGCAATCAACATCAGCATAGGCAACACTGCAATCAACATCAGCATAGGCAACACTGTAATCAATATCAGCATAGGCAAACATGCAAAATTAACATCAGCATAGGCAAACATGCAAAATTAACATCAGCATAGGCAACACTGTAATCAATATCAGCATAGGCAAACATGCAAAATTAGTTACTTTGACTCGGAAAATGTCTAAAAGGGAGTTGCACCAGATTGCGCTTATGCAATTATTGAAGTTCAAGTTTACATATATTATGCAATTATTGAAGATCAACAAATGGACCACCAAACGAGAAACTGCTTTGAATCTCAGAAAATTACCAACTGGTCCTGTTTTGGGCCTCCTAATTCCCGTTAAGGATGGATAATCTGTTTAATTACGTGGAAGGTTTAATGGGGTCGAGTGTTTGTGTGTTTGCTCACTACGCGTGTTGCAGAAGTAGAAGAAGGGTATTATCGTTGTTGAAAATATTAAATTCCTTACCAATGCTTTTTGGGCTGGGCCAGGAGCTACTGGAGTTTTGATCCAGTTTTTTGGGCCTTGGTTCAATCATGCATGTAAAATTTTCATGTCCCGAACGCGCAATGCAACATAGGGATCAGATTTGCAGGCCAAACCTTTTTAAATATTTGTATGACTAGCATGGGAGAGGCTTATGATCAAGACTCAAGAGACCCTAATTTTTATTTTTTTATTTTTTTCTCTAGGCTTGTCCTCTCTAATGCTATTTGGCTTTGATTTGAAGGCATGATTCCACAACAAAATAGGTACAGGGGGCTATTGTTTAAGTGGTATTCTGAGAGCAGCCACTTTGTGCATATTGCCAAAACTTAGGTCTGTCTCCAATTCTCCCCCGTCCGTACCCCCAATGATTGAGGACTACATGGGGTTCTGCTTGTTGTTGGAGTGACATTATCGATAAAGTTAGTCTTTTTTCATACTCCATGTGCAAATAAAAAACATCATTTACTATAGTTTTTGTTATGTTATTTTAATTTTTTTCTGGAGCTGATGACTATTACTATTGTAATACATCTTTTTTATTTTTTTAGTATACATTTCGCCACTGCTAGGGTCCTTGCACGCACCAGATCCAATTGCCTTCCCATAGCTCATACAATCCCACACACCTGCAGATGATTATATAAGCAGATACGTACATATATATTGATCAGAAAGAAATATGAAAAAATCTGGGCAAAACCCACCTCTCTAAAAACCAGGGTATGTATACGTGGTCTGTCTGGCTTTGTGGGTATATTTCAAATGTTTGGTGCATAAGCCTAATATGTTAAACTGATTTATAGCGCATGCATGTGGATGTCGGTTTAGGGAATTGTGCTCTGTTACACTAAGCGCTACTCAATCCACCGAACACGTAAGCAAACTTTTTAGAACGAGTGCAGGGGTGCTGCATGTCCTTTAATACCACGCCGTTTTGTTTTGTTGCCAAAATGTACCCCAGAGACGATTGGGAGGCTGCCGTTTTGTTTTGTTGCCAAAATGCCGTTTTGGTTGGGAGGCTGCTGTTTTGTTTTGTTGCCAAAATGCACCCCAGAGATGATTGGGAGGCTACCGTTTTGTTTTGTTGCCAAAATGCCGTTTTGATTGGGAGGCTGCTGTTTTGTTTTGTTTTGTTGCCAAAATTCACCCCAGAGATGATTGGGAGGCTGCTGTTTTGTTTTGTTGCAAAAATGCACCCCAGAGATGATTGGGATTGGGAGGATGCCGTTTTGTTTTGTTGCGCCAAAATGCCATTTTGTTTTGGCACGTTTTGTTTTGTTGCGCCAAAATGCCATTTTGTTTTGTTGCCAAAATGTACCCCCAGAGACCGAGAGACGGTTGGGAGGCTGGCGTTTTGTTTTGTTGCCAAAATGTACCCCAGACTTTCACCCCTTGACCATGTTTGGGGCTTGAAGTTTTGTCCAAGAGAATGAGGTTTCTCTTGTTAATCAAATAAAAAATTGAGGTTTCTCTTGTTAGTAATTGTTTTTAATGCTGCAGATGTCTTGTGAGTGGATTCACTGGATGCATATCTCTCTAAACAACTCAAAGAATTGTTTGATTTGGGATTTTGTTTAATTAACAATGAGTTAAATATATTCGAAAAATTAGAGGTGATCAGTTCTACTTTTTTGCTTCGGTTTCATTCTAACGTTAAATATTATTGCCGAACTTGGATAGGTTTTGTTATGTTAGATAATAATGATTTTTTTACCCCTGAAAACTAGGTGAATTCAGAATTGTGAAAGATATATGTGAACTATGTGACCCAAGGGTATTTTTGTCAGAAATAATGGGCCCGGAACTATATCGAACAGTTGTAATATGCGCAAGAACATGGTCTAAGTGTAAATTAGGATAGAGCCCAAATTAATTCTTGACATGAATCATTGAATCCATTTACAAGACATCAGCAGCATTAAAAACAAGGAAGACTTAAAGATCAAACATAAGAACATGCCTATAAAAGTGCAAGCAATTTTTGAGCTCAAGGACAAGCAGTTTTTGCAATTAAACATAAAGACAAACGTTCCTATAAAAGTGTCTAAAACCCTAATGTACTCTATGAAAGTGTCTAAAATTCTAGGGTAACTTATGAAAGTGCCTAAAATTCTAGGGTACCCTATATATGAAAGTGCCTAAAACTTTAGAGTACCCTATGAAATTATCTAAACTACTAAAGCCTTATAATAAGAAAATGCACACTAAAACCCTATAAAAGTACCTAAACATGTTTTGGCTATTCAATAATTTTAAAAAAGAATGAATGGGCTTGTGAAAAATCACTTCAATCTAATATGTTTAGATACTCGATCCAATATTCTATTTTTTTACAAATTCAGAAAACGAACGAAAAAATGAAAGGTTGGTTCAAATACCTACACGTATTAGATTGAGCTGATTTTTTTTAGGCCCACTCAATTTTTTTTTAAATAATTGAACGATTCAGATCATCCGAGATGAAGGGCCCCGCATGGCGTCGATACGTCGGTGTGTGTAGCAAGATTGCAACGCAAGAGATTGGAAATCTGGAACTCACCTCTCTTTCCTTGAAATACGACTCCTATATCGGGAAAATTTCAAAGAACATGACCTCAGGAAAGTGAACTAGCTAGGGGATTTGTGACCTCTTTTCTGTCTTTTTGTAAGCTAGTATAATGGAAACGTTGTCGAACCAAACTTCTTATTTTAATCAAAATCTAGAGACAAAAAAATAGAAACACCACTAGGAGAGAGCATGTGAAAATATTAATTAAAAAATCAAGGAGGCCAAAAATGTACATGAATGCATGAAATGTTTTAATCTTTGAGTGGTTGATGAGAATACATTCAAACGTTGTAGAAAATAAAGCAATCAATTAATTCCGTATAGTTGGTGGACGTAACTTCTTTTCTTTTCTTTTTTTGAAAAGGCAAAAAATTTATTTAAGAAACTCAATAATGGGTATATCGAGGGAGATAGAAAGGGAAGAGAAAGAGGGGGAAGGGGAAAATTTCCAACAAGAAGTTGAAAAGAAAAAGAGAAAAAAATAAATAAATAGACAACAATCAAACAGTTACGTCCCGAGATTGAAATCTCATTACTTTCAAAATCTAAAGAACAAAAAAGTTAAGATATCATTAATTAAGATTGAGAATGTGGGAAAAAGTGAAGATACATACATGTCAAAGCTACGGCGGGGACTTACCTTTTTTTTTTTCACTCCGTAAAATTTAGTCTGCGAAGTACTGTGAACGTGGGACGTGTGTGACAGTGTGAGGTTTTTTTTTGTTTAAATTCCTGCGAGTGTTGAGTGTTTTTCTAAAAATTCTCTGTAAAATTTAGTCCGTTTGCTGTACGTGGTTTTTTTAATTAATATTTTTAAAAAATTTAAAATCTAGGAAATTAGAAATAGAAGTTTGGAGGCTTGTGGGGGTTAAATACCCTTGCATAGGATATTAATAGATAGATAGATAGATTTCACCCACGTCCCAATTTCTTTTTCCTTTTCTAATTATTTTTTTGTTTAAAAAAACCACATGTAACTACTTCCTTGACCTGACACCGTCTACCGCATTTGTTGGGCGACCACCTCCCAACGATGTGTTCCTATTTTGTGAAGCAGAGGTGGTGGTTACGAATCTATCAAGATAGTTGCGAAAGAGTGGCGGCGGATGTCTCGTTGGGGTTTTTTTTTTTTTTTTGTTATTTATTTTAATAATGTCCCCTCTTTCAGGGGGTTTGTCCTCCTTCGGGAGGTTTTGTCCTCCTTTGGAGGGTTTCGTCCTCCATTGGGAGGTTTCTTCTTATTCTGTAGAGCAGCGCATCTATGCGCTTATACGCTCTTTCTGTTGGAGTGTTCGATCTGTGGACTCTCAACTTGCCCCCTTGGGGATCTTTTAATAAATACTACCTCTCAACTTTTGACAAAAAAACAAAAAAAAAAACTACTTCCTTGACTCTCTCTCGTACACCCACGTCCCCACTTTCTTTGATTTTTTTTCTTTTCCCAGCCCCACGTCCCCTTCACGCTATTACCACCAAATCCATGTACAATAGGTCCGCACTTTCTTCACCGAGCAATCCTAATCTTGCATGCATATCAATTGGTTAAAGGATGATTTCCATCTTCACAATACCTACACATTTATGAGAATTTGATCACGGTATTGCGAGATTTTGTTAATTCTTTATGTGCGAATTTTTTTGGCAGGTTTAAGATTTTAACAATTGAAAGTAATTTGGATCTCGAACCGCTCAGTTCTGCCACCCACTAGGTATGATTTTCTCTCTGCTTCATCTACTGTAGTAGGGATAAGTTAAGAACGTCTAAATTCAATGCTCCCATTTCCCTGAGTTCAATGAAATGTAAATAAGATTTCCATGTCGTTGGTATATACGAGAATTAGCGTTTGTGCCCGTTCTATGCACGGGACCACCGTTACGGGGTACCCCAAATTTAATTTCCACCACAAGTTTTTTGGTGCAAAAAATGAGACGGTTTAATTTCTCTTATCTCGTGCATCGAAGGGCACAATGCTAATATGCATTGGTTGTTAAAAAAAAAAAAAAGAACAGCACAATGCTAATAAGCAAAAAAGATAAATGCATACGGTGAACAAATTTTCGTGACAAATAGAGCCGATATTAAAATATCCGAGAATAAAATCTTGTCACAAATGGAATCGATCGAACTTGTTACTCACAAACCCATGAAGAGATCGAGATCATGAAAACCATCAATGGCGGAAGAGCATTAGAGTTGTCGTGGTACTTTTCAACCGTCAAAGCTTGTAGTGGGTGGGATTTGTTTTCACCTACTGTTCTAAGCCACGCAAGGAAAAATCTCATAACAAACGTTTTTTTTTTTTTTTTATTACGTCAAAGTCCGAAGACAGTGCAGATTCCATCAATGATATAAGAATGAACTAAAACTACCAAAACTTCGACACAAGCACCCCCTACAGAAGCAAAGACCGACGAAACGCCTAAATTAGGATCCATTCTAGATCCAAGTAGTAGAGAGCCCTAACGGATCCTCAGCTCAAACCCGCAGTAAACATTAAGCACCCCCTGGAGAATGAACTAAAAACTACCAAGACTTCGACACAAGCACCACTTGCAGAAGCAAGACCGACGAAACACCGAAATTAGGATCCATTCTAGGTCCAGGTAGTAGAGAGCCCCAATGGATCCTCAGCTCAAACCCGCAGTAAACATTAAGCACAGCTGAAATCTGAAAAAAACCAACATCTAAGAAACAACTAAAGAAAAGTACAGCTCTCCTGCCGGAGTAAATGCCGACCGGTTGATTCACCCATGGCTCTCGAAGAACTGCACGCCTCTTCTGTCTTCATATCCCGAAGAATCAAAACATTCCACTCCTTCGTTCAGAAAATGTATAACACAAATTTAATATCCCAAAATATATTGAACACCGCCTTCAAAAAGAATAGATAACGCTTTTGTTTTCCCCAATTCCAAATTAACAATCAAGATAGGGGTAGCATGCAAAAAGGACCTACGTACGGCCTTCACTTTCCCAAAACGAATATTATTATTATTATTCCACAAAAATGTTAGATCCAAGTAGTTGGAGGAAAAGTATTCTACTGCATCGAGAAATTGGTTAGTCCTGAACCAATTACTCCAGTATAAAGCAAAATTGATCAACTATGAACACTCAACAGATGGTCAAAAAAGCAATATTTAACCAAGAATCTCTTCCACTGATCCGAGACTTTTCTGATCACAAAATCACCACTAGCAAAGATATTAGTCCATGGAAAATATAATCCAAAAATTATATAACCAGAACTAAAATGCTAATTAGAAAACAAAGCACCGACTTTATATCAAAAGTATATGCTCACGGTTTCCTAAGTCACACAACTTGTTCAACAGAAATTACCCACTGACTAAAAACAAAAACTAATCTGTATGATTGTGCTTTGGTTGAGATGGAAAAGGTTTTTCAATTGTAATTTGTTGATCTTAGTTTGGCTGAGGAATCTTTTAAACGACAAAAATCGAGGGTTCAATGGTTAGCTTTGGGTGATCAAAATACAAAGTTTTTTCATAGGAAATTGAAAACTCATTGCTTGAGGAATAAGATCTCAAGTTTAACTAATGATGTTGGGGATAGACTGACAGATCCTAAGGATGTAACGGATGAGATCCTTAGTTATTTTGTAGGGCTTTTGGGGTCTCCTTTCTCTCAGAAAAGGGATGCTTATCAGGTTTTGAGATTTTCTGTGTCCCATAGAATTTCTGGTGATCATAGGGCTGCTCTTATTAAACCTGTTACAATGGAAGAAATTAAGACAGCCAGCCATGTGGGCTATTAAGGGTGACAAAGCTCTTGGTCCTGATGGGTTTTCCTCTGACTTCTCTCAAAAGAATTGGGACATTGTTGGCTATGACGTGGTTCAAGCTATTCAACTTTTCTTTGAAACTTCCTATCTCCCTAGACAATGGAATTGCACTGCTCTCACATTGATTCCTAAGGTTTCTTCTCCTAATTCTATAAGAGATTTTAGGCCTATTGAATGTTGTAATGTGTTGTACAAATGTGTGACTAAAGTGTTGGCCAATAGGTTGCAACCCTTGCTCCCTCTTATTATCAGCTCCTGCCAGTCTGCATTTGTGAAGGGTAGGTCTATAATGGACAACACTTTACTTATGCAAGAACTGGTTAGGAATTATCGCAGAGATGGTGGTAAACCAAAACTGGATCTTATGAAAGCGTATGATTATGAGAAATGGGGTTTTTTGCTGGATATTCTGAAGGTCATGGATTTCCCAAGCCAGTTCATTCAATGGGTGGAAACGTGTATTACCTCTCCTATGTTTTCAGTGGTGCTCAATGGAGAATTGGAGGGATTTTTTCCAGGTAAGAGGGGGCTTAGGCAAGGGGATCCGTTATCCCCTCACCTATTCCTTTTGATAATGGGAGGCTTCACAGCCTTTCTCCAAAGATCAGTCAGACTGGGGCTTTTGTCTTCCATCATATATGCAAGAGTTTGAACATTTCTCACCTGGTGTTTGAGGATGACTTGTTTATCCTTGCTGGTGCTGATGAAAGATCTTTTCATCTAATAGCAGAGGTTTTGAAGGATTTTCACTTGCTCTCAGGCCTTCAGCCCAACTTGCTAAAGAGTTCAATTTTCTATTCTGGTGTTAATGAGGAAGTGAAGACCTCTTTAGGTAACATCATCCCTATTCCTGAGGGATCCCTCCCTGTCAAATACTTGGGGGTTCCATTGATATCAACAAGGTTGAAAGAAGCAGATTGCAGCCAGCTTAAGGAGAAAATTTTGAGTAGGATACAATCCTGGGTAAACAATACTCTGACAAATGGAGGCAGACAACAATTGATTCAATCTGGCACTAAAGCAGATGGGTTTCCCTCCAATTTGTGCTACACATACTCTCACACATAGGGTTCAAAACAGAGTACTACTCCACTGCCTCTTCCTCCTACCCTCAGAGACCTGCAATTCATAAGCTCAAAGAGTTGCATTTTCACAAGTTCAGAGAGCAAAAACCAGTCACAAAACAGAGTGCAAAAACCAATCACAAACAGTGCAAAAACCAGTCACAAAAACAGTTCGAATGCTTCACAATCACAAAGCCAGTCACCACTATTGCTGCATACATTCAGAGATCAAAATGCTTCGAATATAGTCATAAATAGAGTGCAAAAACCAGTCATAGCTTCATAACTATTGCAGTTCACCATCTCAACTACAGCAGTTCCAACAGCGCCTAAACAGTTCAAATGCTGCAGATACAATATAGAATGCTGCAGCTAAAACATAATGCTGCAACCAAAGTTTTCCCACTTCTCACTAAACAGACCAATAAGTTAAGAAACTAATGCAGAAACTATAAACTACTACACCAATGTTTCCAAAAGCTTCTGCTGTACTGCATTTCCAAAAACTATCATGGCGTTTGCTACTGCATTTCCATTTGATCTTTGTCTGAGATTAAACCCTAAATGAAGGAGGGGGAGAGAGAGGACGGGGGGCTCGCGAATTGACCATGCCTACGGCACTTCAACAATGATACAAGAGTCCAAGACACATCAGATACCAAATTGCATTTTTTTTATGATAACCAAGTGTTTGGACCAGCTTAATTGCACCTCGACTAATCTTGGGGGGACTATAATTGAAATATCAAATTGCATCAATAGAATCCAAACTACATAATTGAAACTAATACCATTTGCTTTAACAGAATCCAAGTTCAACTATAACATCAAAAACGCTTAATAATAAAGTCAAACCCATACACAAAATTAGCTAAAAATTATGGCCATATGTTTGGCGACAATATAGTTACAAAGTAAACTGTTAGAAAAACACAACCAGATCCGAATGTGAGGCCTTAGCTGTGAGGCTTGCCTGCCAAATGGTGCCCACTAGAAATCTCTCAAATGTGGAGATTCTATGTGACAACAGAAGGGTACTCCAGCTCTGCATTTCAGAGAAGGTGCCTCCCTGGGACTGTGCTTCTATTTTTGGGGCTATGTATCAGTTGGCTAATGGTATTTGCATTTATTTCTTTTGGTCTAATAAAAATTATGATAGAGTAGCCACTTGTCAATTGAACGGGATCATTCCAGTTGATTGGGTCCCCATCTCCTTTCCTTGTATTCTATAGAAGCCTCCTATGAAGCTTTTTCCTCCATTCAAAAGAGGGGGGGAAAAAGAAAAAAGAAGAGGGAGAATAATAGTTCAGAGACTCAAATGTGAAAGGATATCCACCCCCAAACCTTTTTTCCCCTGGTATCTTCTTGGGTAGACACCTACTGAACACTTAGCATGATTAGCATAATTAAGTTCAACAGAAACTTGGTGATGACAAAAACATGAATAATCTAAAAGATTCAAAGAACATCTACTACAAAACCCATATATCTATATCAAGAAAATTAACTTTTTATCATTAATGTTCCAATGTGGCCTTTTATCAAACAGGTGGTGACAATGGCACTACTTGGTTGGTGATCGTTTCGTGGGAATCTAAGAAAAGGTAGTTAATGGCTTGACTTCACCTTAAGGAAACAGGGAAAAAAATAACAAAAAATACTTGTGTAGAAATCGTCCACCATCACCTTCTGTATCGAGAAAATGTAGAAATTAATCTTATACTGGTTCCCAACCTTCCACCCTGAAAACAATGGCTAGTTATCAGACTGACGACTTGTACGCGGGCAAAATTAAATTAGGGCTTTGATTCCCAACCAAAAACGGAACTACGAGTAACAGTACATAGGAGGATTCCTGATGGGAGAAGGGGCAGATTGCAACTTTGTTGACCACTGATTTCTGAATCAACGTCTTCGTCACAGACCAAGAGCCCAACGGCAACAGGACTTGCCGCAGTCTATCGTAAATGGAGAGAGCCAGATAGACAGGGGGAGAGAGACGAAGAAGGAAGGTGGAGGGTGGAAAATTAATATAGATGTCACAAAGGGTCAATTTTGGTATTAAAATCTTGTTTACCGAGTTCAATCTCAGCCGTCCAAAAGTGTTTTAGATTGCCCGGAGTTTAAATAAACTTTTCGCACGAATAGTTAAACTATTTGTGCGAATAATTTTTTTAAAATTTGAACCATTGATTGTCGAAACCAACTGCTGAGATTGCATGACTCCATAAATATGTTGTTTGCAACCGTTCAAGAAATAAATTTCTCTCTTTTGTGAAATGTATAGTCTTGAAAGGCTGCTGATTTTGACACTCTATTTTTTGTAATGTCACTCCGCTGCAAATGTATTTTTGGTGTAAAAAAAACTTGCAGGGGACTGACGTTAAAAAAAAGGGAGTGACAAAATCATTTCCCTATTAACAGACAATGCCGAAAGATAAAGGGAAAATTTGACTGACCTCCCCAGAGGTTTTTGAAATAACACCTGCTCTCCCCTACTTTAACTGACATTATCAACAAATCCCCTTGCCGTTAGTTTGTCATGGATGGAGTTAACATTTGAAAGAAAAGTACCAAAATACCCTTCTAACAAAATAAATAAATTGCATGGACTTGGTTTTTGAAATCACAATTCATCTATTTCATTTTATGATTTGAATCCACTTGAAAACCATTTGGCGTATTCTTCTTGTTTTTGTTGTTATTTTGTCCTTTTTTTTTGTTTCTCCTATTTTTCTCAAACAAAATGATTAATGAAATTAAAAATAATAATAATGAATCAAGTTTATATTAAAGCCAACATTATGCACACAAAAAAAGTTACATTACTTGGCTTGTTTGGGCTTTCTAGGATTCTACTTTTTGTTGATTTTAATACATCTTTTCCTTTATTTTTTCTCAATGTCATTTTAAACAAAAAAAGGCAAAGAAAATTTGTGCTTGTGAATTAAATTTTTTGTTGTTTACAAAAAGGCATGAAGGCGCTCCATCTTTTGTGGTTTAATTTTCAAAAATTCTTTTTGTTGCTATCATGCCACCGCTGCCGCCACCTCATACATAATAATGACAAAAGCAATTCGAAATATGTACATTCTGTAAAAAAAAGAAAATCAACTTTTCTAACTATTTCCAATTTTGGTTCATGTGTTTTTCTAAATTTTTTTATTTCTCACTTCTAGATAAATCAATAATCTATAAAAATTGACGTGAAACTAATTTATTTTTTTAATAAAATTTTAGACCCAAACATCTCTTGAAAATCATAATATCCCAGACTAAGAGGGATGGAAATTAGTAATTCACATATTCTAACGTTAATCATCCATCAACATGTAACAAAAATAATTTACCAATTTATAAAAAATGAAACTCGGCATTCTTTCAATGTGTTTTTACTCTCGATAATTTACCGATCTATCAAAACAATTTACTGATACTATGAAAATCACAAATCTGAGACGTGGTGATTTTACTTTTGAAAATTGATGCATTTGTTTTTTTTTTTTTTAACTTTTTTGAGTTTTCTTGATCTGAGAACATGTCAATCAAATTTAATGAAAAAAATTGATGTCTATGTAAGCTAAATTCAATGAAAAAATTCAAAACGACTATAAGCTAGATGTCTATGTACTACAATGTTAAAAAACTAAACTTTTTAGTGTTATGTGGTTCTGATTTTTACATTGAAGGACATTTTTCAAGAAGAAGAAGAAGAAATTCTCATTACTTCATTCTTTCCGTATCCCTTTCTTTTGTTCTCAGTTACTCATCAAATGACCCTTAGTTCATATCTTTAAGTTCGATCATTGACAAGGTTCATTCCAGAGGAAAAGGCACCTAAGATCAAATATTTCGAGTCAGCTTTCATGAAAAATTTGGACTTTCTTTTTGATGTTGCGATCACATAAAAACATAAACTTTCAAATCTTTCATTGAACTTCAACTAAATTTGGTTCAATTTCAAAAAGAAGAAGAAAAAGAAGAAATTCAATTTTGGCGTGCAGAAAACACTTAAAAAATTAGAGAGAAGAGTTACTTTTAATGTGCTCTACATAATTGGTTGAAAATATGAGTTATTGTTGCAAGTATTTATGCTTATGAGAATGAAGACTATTGAAGGGTTGGGGGCATTCTTGGTATATTCAAAATAAGGACACCATTACATCAGCATGTCTTAGAACTTTCCGTCAAATTTCTAACGTTACTTGGATGGAGGGGGGAATATGTATATTGTCAGTAAAACGAAGGGAGGGCAGAGTCATTTCAGAAACCTCAAGGGAGGTATTTGTTTGTGTCAAAAACCTCAGTGGAGGTCAGTGAAATTTACCCAAAGATAAAAGGATAAAAGCTATGTGTGGGAGAAGAAGACTAATCTTGATGCATACACATTTTTTTAGGTGTTTTTATTTGCGGAAAAATATTTTGAAGTACTTTTCTTCGGTCTTTTTGTTTTCAATATTACTCCTACTTGATACAGGAAAAAATGGTAAAACTGTGGACGAATTTTTAAATTACGTAGGATCGTTTGCCCAAATTTTTCGTTTCAAATTTGAGAATATCTAGGTTGCTTTATATGGGAGTGGAGAAGTGTATATGTTCAGTGTTATTAATAAAAGCAATTTTTTTAACAGAAGAAAAAATTATTAAGCACAATTAATTGTTTTAATCTTACGTGGTAATTAAGCAATTTTTTTAACAGCACAATTTTTTTTAATTAAACACAGTCGTTTGTTTAAATATTACATGGTAGAACAAAAAATACTCACCTAATGCTCGATCTTCTGTCTTGCATGGCCTTGAAAAACACAAACTAAATTAACTAATGCTTCATAGCATGTCCAGTTATTTAGCCACCAGATTGGGTGAATCATCAAACATTCTACGCAATGATGAGCTACGCATTTGTTACTCTTGCAACGCAGGAGCGGATGATTTCCCCATAACAAGATGCCATATCACTCCCACGATTTTAGGCATTTAATACTAACCATGGTTAAACTTAATAGGACCTCCAAGTTGGAAAGAACCAATTAAAGTGAGGGTAATGTTCATCCTCATTTATTTAGTGAGGATAAACAAAATTGGACTCGAGAGAGACCGGTGAGGTGAGACGTCTCATCAATTTGGTCCAATATTCCAATGGAGACGAGAAAGGTGTGTATTAGTCACATTCTTTATAACAAGTGGCTAGTAGAGAGTGGTGGACTCTTGACTAAAGTGGACGCTTGACTCAAGTGGCATCTCCTACAGTCACATATATGCATGGTGCCTTAATAGAGAGTGGTGGTCTCTCTGGTGCTTGCTTCCTGAAATTTTGAGAGAGATCTCTGGAGGTGAGGCTGGTGGTCGCCGTTGTTGCGCGGCAATGAGTTCGTCGACGTCCTCCTCCTCCTCCTCTTCTCTCTCTCTGCTCCACTCCAGATTAATTTGTTTTTTTTGTGGGATGGGGATTCAAAATTTCAGCATTTGTTTTTTTTCTTTTTTGGCTTAAAGCTGACGTGGGGCCTAGGCCTCGTCAACATCGTGTTTTGGAGCGGGGATGGTTTATGCTCAGTAGACTTATAACTTATTGACTTGTCTATTACAGCACTATGTTTAAGTGGACTATTGACTCAGGTGGCATCTCCTAATACATATATGCATGGAGAAGAGTGGTGGTCTCTCTGGTGCTTGCTTCCTTAATCTTTTCAGGACCTTTGTTCAATATCTACAATGAAATCCCAACAAGACTCTTTTTTGAATTGTCGATTTACTTACCATGTGTTCTTGAGCTTCAGAGGTGAAGACACTCGTAAGACTTTCTCTGACCACCTCTACACAGCTTTGATCCATGCCGGATTCCGCACCTTCAGAGATGACCATGGATTAGAAAGAGGAGAAGATATCAAGTTTGAACTAGAGAAAGCAATCCGAGAGTCGAGGATGTCGATAATTGTCTTCTCAAAGAGGTATGCAACATCGACTTGGTGTCTTGAGGAGCTAGTGATGATCCTAAAACGCAGGACTTCTGGACATGCAATTCTCCCTGTCTTCTATGATGTGGATCCATCCGAATTGAGGGAGCAGAATGGCAGTTTCGAAGAAGGGTTTGCAAGGCATGAAGAGAAACTCAAATCAGAAATAGGAGAACAAAAAGAGGAATTGAAGGAAAAAATAGGAACATGGAGGGCTGCACTTAGAGAAGTTGCAGATGCGACCGGGATGAATTTGAAAAATCAAGCTGATGGGTAATTTCCTCATTCCTTGCTTCTTTAGCTAGGCATGACATGCAACACTTTTTATCTAATACATACTCATCCAATTATTTCAGTTTTGACAACAGCATGCTCATTTTCCTTAGTTATAGGGTGGAAATATGTATTGGTTCGTGCTATATTTTTGTCATGAATTCTTATCGGGTCATACTTTTCATCTTGTCACAATTTGTCAGGCACGAGGCAAGGTTTATCCAGAAAATTATAAAAGTCGTGGGAGATAAATTAAGTTGCACAACCTTGGATATTGACCCCCACCTAGTTGGAATAAATTCACGAGTCAAAAACATTCAGCTATGGTTAGAAGATGGGGCAACTAAGATTAGCGTAGTTGCAATTTGTGGAATGGGTGGAATAGGCAAGACGACCATTGCAAAATTTCTGTACAATTTGAACTCTCCAAGATTCGAAGGCAGCAGTTATCTTGAAAATGTAAGGGAAATTTCCCAGAGAAAAAATGGCTTACTTCGTCTACAAAGACAAATTTATTCAAATATTTTGAAGGGAAGAAAAGTAAGACTAAACAGTATTGCTGAAGGAACAACTAAGATTATGGAAGCTATATATTGCAAAAAAGTTTTTGTAGTTCTTGATGATGTGGATAGACTCGACCAATTAAATGCAATACTTGGAATGCGAGATTGGCTTTTTTTCAGGGAGTAAAATCATCATAACCACGAGGCGTGAGCAGTTACTACGGGCTAATGAATTCACTAAGGTGTGTAGGGTTGAAAATCTTGGTGATGAGGAATCCTTAGAGCTCTTTAGCTGGCATGCCTTCGGAAAATGTTGTCCAAACAATGGATATGAAGAGGTCTCAGAAAGAGTGGTACGCTACTGTGGAGGGCTTCCATTAGCACTTAAAGTTCTAGGCTCTTCCCTATCAGGGCAATGCTTAAATGTATGGAAAAGTCAATTAGACAAATTGAAAACATTTCCCGAAGGTGAAATCCTTGAAAAACTCAGAATAAGTTATGATTCTTTGCAAGATAACCACGACAAAAATCTATTTATCTATCTTGCTTGTTTTTTTGTTGGAAGCAAGAAGGATTCTGCAATTACGATCTTAGACGGATGTGAGTTTTCTACAGTGGTTGGGATTCAAAACCTCATGGACAGATCACTGATATCGATTGATAAAAGTAATAATGTAGTGATGCATCATTTGCTTCAAGAAATGGCTAGAGAAATTGCTTGCCAAGAGTCACCCAAGGAGCCAGGCAAACGTAGCATCCTCTGGAATCATAAGGATTCCTTTAATGTTTTGAGAGACAACACTGTAAGAATTAAATTTGCTCTTCATTCATTTTTGTATGGATTTAGTTGAGGTGTTATTTACTAATCAGTCTTTCCCCCACACATCCTCCCCTTTCCCTTTTTCTCATTCTTATGTCAGGGCACAAGCAAAGTAGAAGGGCTTAAACTCGATGTGTGTTTGTTGAAGGAAGATAAATGTGTGAGTCCAGTCTTCGGTGCCAGCAGAAAACGACGCTTTGAAAAGTTCCTTGAGAAGCCCATATTGTCAGATTTGGGTTGTTCGCTGAAAAGATATGGTTTCAGCATGTTCTCCTCTAACCTCGAAGCCACAAAAAATACAAATCCATTTGTTTTGGAAGCTGATGCATTTGGAAGGATGCGCAAACTCAAGCTTCTGCAGCTCAATCGTGTACATATTAGTGGACCCTATGAAAAGCTTCCCAAAGGATTAAAATGGTTGTGTTGGCATGGATTTCCACTTAAGTCCATACCTAGTGATTTCCCTTTGGAAAGCCTGGTTGCTTTGGACATGCGCTATAGCAGTTTGAAAAATGTATGGGAAGGAACAAAGGTACGTTACTCTTGGAAATTGAATTGAATGCTTGATTTTTTTATATTTTTTATGAACTGTATTGATTGCTTGGATGACTGCTTTTTCTTATTTTGCAGTTTCTAGTGTTATTAAAAATCCTCAATCTGAGTGATTCCCCTGACCTTACCAAAACTCCCGACTTTTCAAAAATCCCCAATCTTGAGAGACTGATGCTTAAAAATTGTGCAAGTTTGGTTGAGGTTCATGAATCCATTGGATGCCTCAAGAGACTTGTTTTGCTGAATTTGAAAGACTGTAACAATTTGAGGAAGCTTCCGAGAAGCATTAGTAAGCTAAAACTTTTGGAAAAGCTTGTCATCTCTGGTTGTTCAAAACTTGAGGAATTGCCAACAAAAATGGGAAATTTGGAGTCTTTAACTGTGCTCAAGGCAGATAGAATTGCCTTAAATGAATCTCTCCCTACCAACAGGCAGGTTAACACTATGCAACCTTTCATTTGGCATTGGCTATTGAAGCCAAGTAGAATTCCAGATATCTCATGGACTTCTTTACCACAGTCCTTGGTGGAACTAAGTCTTGTGGGCTGTAATCTTTCTGACAACGCTTTTCCCACAGATCTTAGGAACTTATGCTCGTTGAAGACTTTAGACATCTGTTGTAATCCAGTTTCTAGCCTCCCACATTTCATTAGAGGTCTTACATTGTGTTAGATATTTTGGCACTTTTCGGGGTTGTTCAAAACCTTCATTGGTGTTTTTGTTATATCGACTCCATTTAATTATAATGGGTAGGTTTTTAGGGGTAGTTTCTCGCACGATGCTCCTCCCATTATCTGCGCCAAATTTACCGCTACGGAATTGAGTCAACTGCGTGAAAGGTAAAAACATTACACAGCACATCATGCATTATTTCCAACATTAGAAATTTTATTCATGCATGTTTTTCTTTCCCATAAAACTCTTTGAAAATCTGCTTACCATATTTATATATATAATTATCGTTACGAGATTTGTCTTTGGAGGATAATAATACAAAAACGCACGTTTGCCTCGCTGGAAATTCTTTGAGATTTTGATTTCCATATTTGCATCATTAAGCATTTGTTTTATAGTGGAGTGGACGACACTTTTTATATAGAAGAATTTTTTGATTACATGGGAAGGAAAGAAAGGAGTGCCCCACTGTTGTTTTTGTTTTGTTTTCTCTCGGCAGAGGCGAGAGTATTTTGGTTATAAAAAGAAAAAGAAGGGCTGCACGTTTTCGTTTTTTGTCACAGGCGAGTTGATAGTTTTCTGGCAGCCCACGTTCTTTTTCTTCTTTCTTCTTCTTCGAACGTTTGGTTTGATTTTCGGGTCACGTTCACATCATATCATTCATCCACTTATTGTTCGTGGTTCTTTGTGCCGTTTGCTGCTGTAGCCGAATCTTTTGGAGATTGATTCGGAGCCGGTTGAATCCGGAGATCGGGCGTGAAGTCCGTCGTGCATCTATTGGATCTTGGAGAAGCTCGGGGAGCATCGGAGATTGGCGAGAGTAGGTAAAGGCTTGGGTAAGGTTTTTACTATTCTGCAATCTGTACTTCTTTTTGATTAATAAAATATATCAGTAGTGTTAGGCCGTGGTTTTGGCTTAGGGTTATTCAGGACCCTAAGTTTTTCCACGTAAATCGTGCGTATCCTGTCTCAATTTTTATTTTACTGCACTACTTGATTTTTGGTTTGGATTAATCGAGATAATCAACTTGTTCTTCTATATTATTTTTTAAATTAAGAAATTGGTGATTTTTTATCAAAACTCCTATTCACCCCCCCTCTAGGAGTAGATTGAACGCTTCCGCATAATTTCACATTGCTTGAGAAACTTAGCATAGCAGAGTGTCCAAGGCTCCGAAAACTTGTCAGGCTCCCATTAGTACGATCACTGTATCTTGGAAGCAATAAACTGCTGGAGGAAGTAACGTTTGGCTGCTTTCACGGTCCAAAAACTACTTGTCATTTGGATACATGGGACCATAAAGGTAAGACCGTGGGCATTTTCAAATTAGAACCCATAGGAAATGTAGCAGCTGAGATTACAAAAAGTTTGGGGATAACGAACATGGAATCCATGGGAAACACAATTGTAAAGCTATCGTCATGGTGTGGCAAGGAAAAACAGGCACTTCCCGTCCAGGTGCTCTCTCTCTCTCGGTGTGTTTGTGTGTGTGCGTCTTAGGGTGATGCTTTAATTCTCTTTTTGTGGTACAGGGATGTCATGGAACATATATATTCTCAGCTTATCTTCCTGGTAGCAACGTTCCACTATGGTTCAATTTTAACAATCTTGGATCCTCGTGTAATTTTACTGTGCCTTCAAATCTTGATTCCAGAGTAAGAGGCTTGAGTGTTTGTTCTGTGTATGAGCTGTCCGGTGCTCCACCCGAGTATTATTGGAAACAGGACACACATACTTCCGTAAGTAATAAAACAAAGGGTTTGATTTGGATCCATTGCCCAGAGGTCTTTGGAGTTGGAGAAGCTGGAGAGGATATCACATGGTTAAGTTACTGGAAGTTCGGGAAACAGTTACTGGAAGCTGGTGACGAACTTGATGTTGCAGTGTTTGGAGGTGCATTTGTGCAAGTAAAGGAGGTTGGAGTCCGCCTTTTGTATAATAAAGAACAAGAAGAGATGAGTTCCCAATCAGCCAATGAAGAAAGCGTATCCCTCTATACATTCGAAAATATCATTCGAGAAAATGTTTCTGCACATGAGGGAAGGATGAGGCTGTACCAACTCGGTAAGCATGTTAATGGACAGCTCTGTGTGTATTGCCGACGTCTGTACCCTCAACCTTGGATCCCTGCCACTCCTTATGACGATAGTGATTTCGTTGAATGTCTGGCTTTAAAAAGGCTGGCACTGAAGCCATATTATTGTGTTTCTGATTCACGTTTAGTTGAAGATCTTGGGTTTTGATTTGCTAAGCTAGGTGGTACACTTTGTATGTGCCTGCTGTAGTTCTGTTTCAGAATATATGTCTAGTGCAAGGGCTCTTTGTCTGGGGTGGCCATGTTTTGTAGTATTACTGGGGTATGCCTTTCGAGGTTGTATGCTTTTGTTTGGGCATAATGAATTGATTACTTATTACAAAAAAAGGTAGTACACTTTGTATCAATGATATTTACTACTTGTTACTCTAAATACTTGCATTTTGCTTCTGCCAAGAGTACATAGAGACAAGTCTATGTATCGTTACACGGAGACAAGAGTATATGTCTTATCGGTTACAACCAATTTCTATTACAATTTAAGAACAGGATTCAAGTTTTGGATTTTAAAACTAGGAAATCAAAAGAGTTGGGGTTTATATGAAATAGTTGGAAAAAGGTCGAGGGTTTTGAATCCATTTTTCCCTTTCATAGCTTGGTTTTACTTGGTTAAAGAATATTCATTCAAATCAATCCGAGAACAATTAGGACTCGCAATTCCTAGCCATATTGCCGCATGATAATCGCGGATCACTGATTGGCACAGCCTATGTTTGCGTAGCCGGATCGGGAGAGAGAACTACGTGTTCTTGTGATTGAAAACCAACTTCCTTGATCAGTTCCTTCTTTTTTCTGCTTTGCTTAACCTTGAAGTATCCTAAACTAGTTCCAAGGCAAGTTAGTATTGTAAGGATGACCCCGAAAGCTTATATAGAGCCCTTTTTCTGTGTTGGCTGAGATTATCCTTAAAACTTTTGTGGGTAATTGGAGGAATTAGTGAACAAAACAAGGAGTTCATAGTCGAGATTTTTTGGTCGGGGAGGAAACAGAGCAATGGGGAAAGCACTCCAATGAGAGTGTTTTTCATTCATTCCTCTAAAGAATTCTAGAAGGCATATATATATATAGATACTACTTTGGGCCTAACTTTACCCAATAGCTCAACTACAAAATAACTACCTGATTACACACATTATGTAAACAAAAACAGAAAGTCTACTCTTACCGCACATTTATACCGCATGCGTATGAGGCCCATTCCAAATTCCACAAAAATATAGAAAAATACCCATAAATTTTAAAATAATATTCTATTGGGTCATATAAAAAATCAGCTTTAGTGGATATCGGTAAATATTTTTCTGAATTCACATGGTGATAAATAATTTTTTCTGAATTCATAGGGTGGTAAATATTTTTCCTGAATTCATAGGGTGATTTTTTACATGGCCCCATATAAGATTATTTTAAAATTTATGGGTATTTTCTGTATTTTTAAGACCCAGAGTAGGCCTCACACGCGTGCGGTATAAATGTGCGGTAAGAGCCTTGTCCGGTAGGATGGCCATCTCGTCCAGTTGGATGGATCGGCACATGACTTGGTAAATAAAACCGAGGCTATGGGCACCTTGTCTGGTTGGATGACAGATCTTTTTCAGACACATGTGGCCTGAATTAAAAATCGGAGGCTGATTTTTTCAACATGTTTGGACATTTTGAGGTGCAACCGGATGGATTTGAGTCTTCTGCAGCTGTTGGCCTTCCGTTTTGCCTCATACCTCACTTGCTTCACCTAGCTAGATCCACAAGTGCTAACCTTCGTTGTTTGGCTTGAAAAAATCATCACAACCGGCTTTTGCCACCTAAAAGGCAAATGAAGTACGTAGTATATCAATATCCAGTGTAGCATAATTGCGGACTTAACGAATGTAAATTGGGGAGCCTAACATGCCAAATAGCATTTTCATTGGCTAGCAAATGGATTTCTCTCTCTCTCCCCCCTTCTATCCACATCTTTTTTCAATATTTTGCTAATATGGGGCGGAGAGAGTATTCGGAACTATGTGATTTTCCAGATAGCATCGGCAGTTTGAAATCGTTTGGAAATAAAAGAGAGTTTCAATTTGTGGAGAACTCATGCGGTTCTATATCATTACAAAGACTGTACCCAATAAAATGACTTTTGTGCTTGACTCTGCTCTATTAGAACATGATGATTCACTAATGCTCAACTCCTTTTAAGAGACTGTCTTATTCATAGAGCAGCTGTGAATAAGACATTCACTTAGACGCGCGATCTAGGTTGTCCGTTTTGACTTTGGACGGTACAGATTTAAATAAAACTTTTCTGGAGAAGAGTTACTCTTTTCCTAGAAAGTTTCATTCAAAACCGGACCGGGTGCACGCGATTCACCTCCGCAGACTCTTGTTCACGGAAGCTCCGTGCCTCCGTTAAAAAGTTTTTTCCCTTCATTAATAGTTGATGACTGAAGTCATGTGGAAGTAGAATAACTTTGAGCTTTGACGTGCATCGACCTGGGCACGTGACCTTGTGCTGTGTAAAAGCATCAAAATTCATCGAATTACTAGTGAAGAAACTAAAGTAATATTCTCTCTCAGGAAATCGTATATAGCGTATTTTGTTGTTAATTTGGTTATTCAACAGATATACAGTCGCTTAATCGATTGCTTGCTTTCATTTTCATGTCGAAATTACTACTCTCTAAAATTCGGTTAATCTTGTATCTTAACTCGACATCAATGAATTGAGGAGGTGTTGTCGGAACGACTACCCACCCCAAGTCTAAAAAATCCCCTGTTATTATAGTCGCACTGGTTCTAAATATTGTAAGTTATATAGAGTCACCCTCAAAGTATAACAGGGTGTTACAATTTTTATACTACATAATTATTCGCCCTCGACCCTTCTAAAGCTGAAACTATGCGTCCTTCCTTGTAACTCAGACACACTAGTAGGGGCGGCTGTAAGAGATTTTAGCTCAGCGGTAACAAAAATGTATTCAACTTTTTTACGCAGATTTTTTTTACCAGGCCTAGTTCAGTTTGTTTTATTGAACTGTAGGTTGTAATTCTAACAAAATGTAAATGAATTTTAGTTATTCTGGATTTTTACGAATAATCAAGTGCAAATAATATTCCTGAGCAGAAAAAAAAGTGCAGACAATATTAAAAAACAACTAAACTAATACGCAAAAATATAGTACAAAATTTGAGTGTATTTTGGAATCCAGAGCTTGAACCCCCTCAATTACTAGTGAAGCCGCCCCTGCACACAAGCTATTGAGTTTTAGGTTAAGAATATATATAGTGCAACAACAGCTTTGTGATGTGTTTTTGGGTCATGGGTATTAGAAAAATCCTAAACCTCAGATCTCAAATTGGGATCTTATGTGTAAGTTTAGTCTGAATGCTCTGAGTTACTATCGACTTAAGGGTTGGGGTCTTAAACACCAGGTCAACTTTTTGTATTATCGGTAATTGGTCAAAGATAAAAGGCCATTCTTGACCTTTCACCTGACTACTACTCTTTGATCATCCAACTGGTCGTCAGACACACAAGATTCCAAAATGACTGCCCGCCGCCGCTCATTTTTCATTCTAGCTTTTATAGTACTAGTAGTTAGCAGTCGCAGTTAAGCCACCGAGGATCCCCTGTCGTACTCCTCTGTCCGACTTCCCTGTCCGAGTGTCTCGGCCGTTGATCTCACAAATCAACGGCTGAGATGAGCCGAGCACATTTTTTCCAAAACAACGTCGTTTTGGAAAAAATATGCTCGGCTCATCTCAGCCGTTGATTTGCGAGATCAACGGCCGAGAGACACTCGGACAGGCGCCTGTCCGAATCCCATACCAAATTGCATTTTCATTGGCTAGCAAATGGATTTCTTCTTCCATACCTTTAAATTGGTGCGAAGAAATTCAAAATTTTGCGTACAAAAGTATTTTCATAATTTCAAGTACGGAAGTGTTCCATTTAATCCAAACTATAGCACGGCTTTTGAAAAATAAAGGGCAAACTTCACTTACACCTTCGTTAATTAGAACATTATACTTTGTGCTTTCACAAAGCACAAAGTGTTACGTTCTAATAAATGAAGGTGAGAGATACTGTATCAACACATCGAGCAATCCACAGGAGTTGTAAGTGCAGTTCATCCAAAAATAGATAGAAGTATTATTTTTCTCTCTTTCTCGCCCTTCTATCCACATTTTTTTAATTTCAATATTTTGCGAACAAGTTGGAAACATGGGACGGAGAGAATATTCCGTACTATGTGGCTTTCCAGATAGCATTGGCAGTTTGAAATCGTTTGAAATTAAAAGAGGGTTTCAATTTTGGAAAACTCATGCTGGTCAATATCATTTCTCAGACCGTACCGAATAGAATTACTTTTGTGCTGGACTCTGCTCTATCAGAACATGATGATTCACTAATGCTCAACTCCTTTTAAGAGAAGTTTTATCATTTTCATGTCGAAAATACTACTCTCCAAAATTTGGCTAATCTCGTATCTTAACTCGACATGAATGAATTGAGGAGGTGTTGTAGGAACGACTACCTACCCCAAGTCTAAAAAATCCCCTGTTATTATAGTCGCATTGGTTCTAAATATTGTAAGTTATACAGGGTCACCCTCAAAGTATAATCGAGGTGTTACGATTTTTGTACTACATACTTATTCGCTCTCGGCCCTTCTAAAGTTGAAACTATGCGTCCTTCCTTGTAACTCAGCCACACAAGTAGGGGTATCTGACATAAATGTATTAAACTTTTTTTACCCTATTTTTTTTTACCGGGCCTAGTTTAGTTTCTTTTATTGAACTATAGGTTGTAAATCTAACAAAATGTAAATAAATTTTATTTACTCTCTCCATTTACGAATAATCAAGTGCAGACAATATTAAAAAAACAACTAAAATTATATCCAAAAATATACAAAATTTGAGTGCTTTTTGTGAATCCAGAGGGTTTGCTTGAACCCCTCAATTACTAGTGGAGCCGCCCCTGCTCACAAGCTATTGAGTTTTAGGTTAAAAATATAGTGCAACAACAGCTTTGTGTTGTGTTTGAGTCATGGGTATTAGCCAAACCTGAAACCTCAGATCTCAAGCTCGGATCTTATGTGTGTAAGTTAGTCTGAATGCTCTGAGTTACTATCAACTTAAGGGTTGGGGTCTTAAACACCGGGTCAGCCCTTCTGTATTATCGGTAATTGGTCGAAGATAAAAGGCCATTCTTGACCTTTTGCCTGACTACTCTTTGATCATCCAACTGGTCCTCAGACACACAAGAATCCAACGACTGCCCGCGGCCGCTCATTTTTTCATTCTAGCTGGTGTATAGTACTAGTAGTTAGCAGTCGCAGTTATGCATACCACCTCACCTGGGTTTGAAGCCAAGATGGCAAAGGGTTACTCGGTCCCATTAGTTTTAGCTTTCGAGTGGTCACGGGTTAGAGGAGGGGTTCCAGAAGTGCCAAGACCCCCTCGCTCTCGTTTGAATCACATGATCCATCCACCTAGTGCCTCCTTCGGCCTCAGTTGGGTTGGTGCGCACCTACGGTTTTTCAGTCTCCTTCGGGGGCCTCCGCCACGCATTTGGAGTCTCTATAGTCACGCCCAGCTGAAGGTAGCTACGTCTGGTCACCCCCTCTTCCGGCCTTCTACCAAGAAAAAAAAAAGGGTTAGCAGTCAAGCATATTTGCCTTCATAATCAATTCCCATGAATTGCTCTGTTTTAGTATTTTTTACTAATTGATTTTCCAGATCAGCAGAATCCCACATATATAAACCTATGTGACAGTAAATCACTAGGGATATAGGACTTGTACTCCCTCCCTCCCTAAATAAATGTCCGGACCAAAAATTTAGGCCTTTAAAAACATGTATTTTTTTGGTTCAAATAAAAAAGTACATTTGCCCCGAAGGTATTTTTTCCAAATTTTTTGAACAAAAAAAATGCATCTCTTTAAAGAAGTAGATTTGCGGCCCAGACATTTATTTAGGGAAGAAGTAACAACTAGGAATCAAATGTCAAAACGATGCGGAGGACACAGGGGCTAATGGGAATGGAACCATCTAAGGTCAAAGGAGATGCCTGTGAGATGGTAGAATAAATGATCTGAAGCAAAAATAAATTCCAAGTTGAGTCATTGACTATTTTTATGTATTTCTTCTTGGAATGGCAACTTTACCATTGCACTGGAAGATGTGAATTAACTAGCTTGATCCACTGCAATAGTAAAACAGATACTCCCTCCTCCGTCCCTTAATTAGATCCAGTACTCCATTTTAGGCTGTCCCTTAATAAGTGTCCATTTTGTAAAATTAGGGGGGTAAAAGTTGGTGTATTGTCTATTTTGTCCCTAAAAGTATATTTCATTTTGTAAAGTTAGTGTGTAAAAGTGTAATGATGATGGATAAGTAGGGAAAGTGGAAGAAAAAGTTGATGTGATATGTGTAATGATGATGTCTTTTAAATAAGTTGGAGTTACGAAGCAAGACACTTAAAAAGGGACGGAAGGAGTAGGTTAATTACTTTAGAATTATTCAAAAAGTGATTTGGAAGTCAAATCTCTGCAGCTCTATCATGTTCTATTTCCCTTAAGCTGCGGAAGCCAGTGTTAGAGGGGTGGTACAGAGGGAATGTAGCAGGAACGTGTTACATCTTCATTTCATGCTTGACTCTCACCTCTAGCAAAATAAAAAATTGTGGGTATCCAGATTGTGCACCGATGGGTGAGTGGAGCTTAAACGATTCTGGATTTTGAATGAAAATTAGATACGGAGTAATTGAATTAAGCACTTAGAGTTATTCGATTGAGACAATTTTTCTCGAACAACTTAAAAAAAATTTTAATTAATAAACGACTCGAATCATCTATGCAGGGCCTCGGAGTGGGCCCTTCAATGCCCCACAAACCCATCTGTGCACGATTGTGCATGAGGGATCTATACCCATAGAACTGTTCCTAGCAAAAATACTTTGAAAGTACGCAAAAATACTTTGGAAGTACTGGTGGTTGCTCGATGTTAAATTTAGGATTCCAATATTAGTCAAAGTGCGCATAAGCAACCATCACTACATAGGAAGATGCAAAAGATAATTAACTTAATCTTATCCAATAGTTAACAGTTAGTTTACTTTTGAAGTTATTCAAAAAGTGATTTGCAAGTCAAAAATCTCTTCAGTTCTATCATTTTCTATTCCCTTAAGCTGTGGAAGCAAGTGGTTCAGTAAAAGAGAGATTCTACAGGGTTGGTCGAGTCCTTGAGTGGGAGTAATGTATGGCAGCAAGGAGCTTACATTCTCATTTCTCAAATTCGTAGGTTTGGCCAAAAAAAAAAAAAAACTTTGGGAGCACTGGTGCCTTGCCTGGTCGTTAACTTCAAGATTCTAAAACTAGTCGAAGTGTGCATAAGTTGACCAAACACTCAATTATAAAAAGGAAAAAAGATATAAGGTTGGCAGCTGGAGTTCAAATTTTTTTTTTTTAGCCACACTTTATACATTAGCAGGGGTTAAGAGTCTTAGAGAGGAGTTAGAATAGTAAATTAGTCCATAAGAGATTCAGAAATTGTCCATAACCTTGAACCCATAAACGCCCACGACAGGACTTGAACCCTAACCTCTCACAAGGGAGGACTAGGAAATACCATTGGGCTACAAGCCCTTTGGCAGGAGTTCAATTTCTTTCCATTCAAAAATTCCCCAATTAACTAATGTGATCCGTAAATACTCCCTCCATTCCAAAATATTAAACTTTTTTGGGATAGTGTGCCATTTTCAATTGCCTATATCTTTCAACATAATTGTTTAAAAATATGCAATATATATCTTGTTTTATAAATTACAATTAATTCTATCAAAAAAATTCAAAATTACATAAAACTTTATAAATCGAAAGATATAAGTAATCTAAAATAGCATACAGTCCCAAAAAGGTCAAACATTTTGGAACTGAGTTAGCAGTTCAAGATGCCTATATTAAACAAGGCTTTTGGGTTTGACTCAACTTGGAATTTATTTTTGCTTCAGATCATTTGATACTACCACCTCACATGCCTCTCCTTTGGGATCCAGATCCTCTCCACAGCATTTCCTCCCCACATCTACCCCATCTTTTCACCACAGCACGACAGCACATTAATGAATACAACCGACGGCCAAGATTAGATCTCAACTCCAGCTTTAATAAAACTACGCCGCTTCTTTTACTCTCACCTAACATAGCTAACGTCTTCTCCTTCCTCTCCGTTTGTTCTCTTTAACCATTTAACGCCATCAAATTCGGAGAAAAAAAAAACCCACCATCGTTGATTCTTTATCCCCAAACATAGAGAAGAAACACAACCAGAGCTCCCAATCCGTCCGGTGATTCTGGTTCGATAAGTCCGGCGACTCCGATGCTTACTCTGGTAAGATTTTGACCTCTCCCGACTCCCGACTCTCCATTTGATTTTGTTTTGGTTTGTGTTTGTTCTAGAAAACTAGGGTTTTGTTTGTACTGTGATTTGATTTGATTGTGGTTTTTGATGCTTTCCATCTCGATTTGGATTTTTTTGATTCTTCACATAGTTACACTTTGCAGGTCCATTCTGGATCATGATTTTGATCTCCATCCCAATTATTGGTTCCGAAAAAGTACGGGAAAATTTCCAAAATTTAGGTATGAGTTTTTTTTTTTTTGATCCGAAAAAACCCCAAAGGGCAGGTATGGGGGTTTGAGTGCTGCAATTTATACTGAAATTTTTGACGTCTTTCTTCAATCTTTAACATACCAAGTGAAGAAAATGCTTTCAGGGTCTACACATCACCGAGATCATCAGCTGCTATTCAAAAACAAGGAGAGGGATTTGAAAGCATTCCTTGGCATTTTCATAGTAAAGGACTGATCAAGCATTGTGTTGGTTGATACTCAATTAGCCTGGATAACAGATATTGTGCAGTACTTTTGTTTTGTATAGTGTAGTGCTTTTGTTTTATCTTTGATAAGCTTCAAGGCTATTACCTTGGCTTGACTGTTTCTTGGAAGGATTTCATAAATGAAAGAATGACTTTTCACATGTGGTATGTGGCTTTCATAAAGGATTTCATAAATGAAACTGATTGCTGGTCATGGAGTTCATAAATCTACCTTTCAATGATGCATTTGAATCATTGAGTTCAATAATTGAACAATAGCTAATTCATTAGTAGCTAAAAGAATTCTCCACCAAGAGTACCACATCATAAGAATTATAGCCCAACTGAAGCTTTGCCAAAAAAAGGGAAAAAAAAGCACCTACAGTTTGACTGCAATGCATTTTGTCCAGGTACATATACACCAAAAGATCAGTAGCTAATAGATATATCATCAAGGGTTCATAAATACAAAGCCCCCACATAACAAGGAGTAGGTAGCAGAACTGCTTCTATGCAAAACAAAAAAGGGGTCCCAAAAAAGGCTAGCAAATTAAATACCACCAAGTGGTATTTAAATACCACCAGCTGCTTGTATGATAAAGCGTACTCGGCTTCCCTTTCCTTATATCGTTTCTCATCAAGCAACCTCTCAAAGTGTGTGAAAAATTGGACCAAGTTATGATCGGATCTCAAATAGTCTTTCAAATCTGAATTGAAACTCTCACTAAGTTGAGTGCTCTTCATCCCTGCTGACCATGCCCATCTTGTATATGGCCTAGCCCATTTCTCTCTCAAGTCAAAAATGCGTTGAAGCCAAGCATTACTACGAAGATTATACTCATCTAACATAGCATTCCAAGCCATAACAAACTCCTCCTCCTCTTCATACTCGTCTAGAAATCTTCCCAATACTTCTCTAACTCTACCAGGACCCCGGAAGATGGAATTCATATGTTTCAATGCATTTTGCATCATATGCCATGTACATAGCCTGTGGTATACATCAGGCATCACAAATGATATAGCCTTAGCCATTGCAGCATCTTGATCTGTGAAAATGGTTTGTGGATGCTTGTTTGACATTGCTTCTAAAAAAGTTTCAAACAACCATATAAATGAATCAGCAGTTTCATCATACATCAATGCAGCCCCAAACACAATGACCTCTCTATGGTTATTAAACCCGATAAACACGGCAAAGGGTCTATTCTCTCTGTTAAGCATGAAGGTCGTGTCAAACGTCACAACATCTCCAAAGTGAGCGTAGTCTATTATCATTTTCGGATCTACCCAAAAAATATTAGTAATCTGCTCCTCACAATCCAACTGCACAACATGAAAAAGAGAAGGATTCTGCAATGCTTGATCTTGAAAATACTTTAATATACTCCCCGCTTCTCCAAATGCCAACATGTTTTGCCTTCTTGTTCGTAGGTAATTCTTTTGATCTACCTTCAAATAACCAAGACATTCCCTTCCACCAGCCTCTTTACCAATTAACTCATTGGACGACCTAAGAGGTATCCTAGAGTCATGAACCAAGTCAATTTGAACACATTCAGAGGCGGATATCTTTCGTCTCGATGGAAGCATATGGGCCAAATCACTTGGAACCAAGGGATGATTGTGGATATCCACAAAATCTGTAACTCTATACTTTCCGATTTGTCTGATCAATTTAATAGCCATCAAAGCATCACAATCAGTCCTCGTTTCTGCTCTAGGATTTTTCGTCTGGTAATCTCGTTTATCATGTTTTCTATGGCCCTCTTTAGAACAAACAAATGTCCTAGATGTAATTTCACCACTTTTACTTTTGGCAACATTATTTTTTCTTATACTGAATCCCATGCTTCCTCCATAGAAATTGTAAAAGTCATAAGCAGCTAATTCAGACTCAAATTCCATACCTATAACAGGTTTTGGTTGAATATCATCCACCCCAGGAACACCCATCTCTGCAGGAACATCTACCATCTCTAAATCTTTCATCTCTGCTCAATTGAACAAAAATTTAATCAATCAAAATGTTGTAAGATGGAAAAACAACATTCAACCTTGTTAGTCATCAGTATGACTACATAAACAGAGATGTAAAATCAAACAATTAGTAGTTCAAGGTGGTTAAAAATGCTTACAATACTTCCCAAAAAGAACTAAAAAAATACTTACAG
The DNA here is from genome assembly GCA_025413875.1 of Rhododendron molle. Taxonomy (NCBI): domain Eukaryota; kingdom Viridiplantae; phylum Streptophyta; class Magnoliopsida; order Ericales; family Ericaceae; genus Rhododendron; species Rhododendron molle. The sequence continues at coordinate 4,840,698 of CM046393.1, forward strand.
TCCAGAGAGAGAGAGAGAGAGAGAGAGAGAAGGGGGGTTTTAAAGATTGAGGTGGCGGGGAAAAGAGTCCAGAGAGAGAAAGGATGAAAATTATGGAAATTAATGGCGGATAAACAGATGGGTGAAGAGGGATTTAGCGCCAAAATTTTTTACGCTGGTTGGGAATTTTTTTGATGACGTTAAAGAGAGCAAACAGAGAGAAAGGAGAAGACGTTAGAGACGTTAGTGGAGAGTACAAGGAACGACGTCGTTTTGTTAAAGTTGGGGCTGAGATCTAATCTTGGCCGTCGGTTGTATTCATTAATGTGTTGTCATGCTGTGGTGAAAAGATGGGGTAGATGTGGGGAGGAAATGCTGTGGAGAGGATCTGGATCCTCTCCTTTGACCTTACATATATTTTTTTTGATCCGCAGAATAGCAGTTCCTTTGACCTTAGCTGGTTCCATTCCCATTAGCCTCCTGTGTCCTCCACAAGGTTTTGACATTTGATTCCTAGTTGTTATTACTCTTACAGCGGTGCTACTCCAACCACTCTTTTTCATCGCTCTCCCCACCGCAGTGCTTAATCTCACCGTCTATCTCGGCAATCATTAATGGTCCGGATTTTAAAATAACTCACTCTTCCTGGTAGAGTTCTTTCAAAATCCGGACTTTTGGACGGTGAAATCAAACCCGATCCGCCCATTAATCTAATTAAAATTAAAAATGACTAAAATACCCATATACACTGAAATGACCATATCACCCTTATACATTTAAATGACCAAATTACCCTTGCATACTAAAATTACCATAATACCCTTATATACTAAAATGACCAAATTACCCCTATATACTAAAATTACTGAACCGAATGGAGATTCTGTTAAAAAAAGTGAAAGTCGTTCCCATCTCTTTTCTTTCCATGTTCTTTCTTTCTTTTTTCTCTAGGGTGGGTTTGGATTGAAAAGTTAGGTAACTTATTTTTTTTGTCTTTATTTGAATTTTTTTTTTGCTTTTATTTATTTGCGTCAAACTTTTGTGACTTCGTCTCAACGAGAGGAATCGGAAAAGTAAAATTGTTTTATTGAAACTCATAATTTTTGAATAAAGACAAAAATAAGTCATAAAGACAACCATCATATTAACTAATCGATTATGATAAATTGGACCCAATTTTGCAATACCTCGACGTGACATTAACTAATCACCCGTATTGTTATCTTGTTTCTCTATCCCCCTCTTTCCATTTGTTACTCGAAAAACTTTCCTCCAGACCTGAGCCAAACAAAGCAAAATGTTGTAAATGCATGTATTCTTATTTTTCGAATTTGAAACAATTTTTAGATTCCAGCGTCCACGTGAGATGACTGCAATTTTAACCTGGAATTTTTGATTTGGAAATGAATTCGTTAATGCTTGGGGACTCATCTCATGTGGTAATAAATTATCTGATCCAGGAGTAGTCCTCGATCCCTCGAAAGCTACTTTGAGTTTGCCGAGGTTCATTGCCTTTGACAGAAAGCTTTGAAATGCAATTGGTCGATTATTTATTCTTTTACTTTATTGGTAGTTCTATTTTTTTTTGTTGGGTAATGTTCAAGACCTATTGGGCATTTAAGTTAACTCATTTGAAGCCCAATTAAAACCCAATAATAAATGGGTTAGATGGGTTTGGACCCATTCTAACCCAACTAATAAATGAGTTGGGTTGGATCTATTTTTTAATAGATGAATTTGGATTTCTTAGTGTGTTTGGGTTCAATTTGCCACCTCTAATTACTATATAAAAATGCAAAAAAGTAAGCATAATTCAAAAGATTAAGTCTTGCACTATGTCACAAGATCGCTCACTATGTCACGAGAAAGACTGACTAGATTGTCCGGCCATCTTATTAAAAATATGGGATTGTGAATAAGATTGATTCTGTGACAAGATTAGTATTTTTCCTGCTGCATTTGCTACTGTCATCAGTCCACTGTTTGGTCTCTCTCCCTCTCCCCCTCTGTGCATTCATATACATATACACACATATGTATATGGACAAATATATCTACAGAAACACACGTTTACGTCTTTAACTCCGTACTCAAGGATTCTTGAGCAGGAGATGGAGGAGGATATGCCTTTAACGCCATACTCAAAGATGCGAGTGCAGGAGATGGAGAAGCATGTTGCGATATCGGTTCTGTACTCAAGTATGCAAGAGCAGGAGATGGAGGAGCATACTGCGATTCAACGAATGGATCATCGCTCTGGTCTGTCAATCGCTTGCTAGCATTTTCATATAAAAAATACTACTCCGAAATTTTGGTTAATCTCGTAGCTCAACTCGACATGAATGAGTTGAGAAGCTGTTGTAGGGACGACTACCCGCTCCAAGTGTAAAAAGTCCACGTGACTACTCTTTGATCATGCAACTGGTCCGTCCTTAGACAAAAAAAGAAACCACTGAATGCCCGCTCAACTTTCATTCTAGCTGGTATATAGTACTCATAGTTTAGCAGTTATGCATACGACCTAGGGTGGTAACCAAGATGGCAATGGGTTACTCCTATATTGGGTTTGGCTCTCATGTGGGCATGGATTCGGACGTCCCTACGGCCCCTCGCTCCCATTTCAGACTCATGATCCGCCTGCCTTCTTCTGCCTCAGGTGGGGCAACACGCACCTATGGGTTTCGGGTCTCCTTCGAAGGACCCTCAATGGAGATTTAAAGTCCCTATGAATAGCTACGCTTGGTCGCCCCCTCTTCCACTGTTAGCAAAAAAAAACTTAGCAGTTATGCATATTTGCCTCCATGATCAAGTCCCATGTGACAGTAAATCATTAGGCATATAGGAGTCACAAAAAGTCTACCCCATCGCTATGTTTCACCACTCCTCCACCGCTCTCAGTCTTACCATTCAAAAGTCCGGCTTTTGAAAGAACTCTACCAAGGAAGAGTGAGTTATTTTAAAATCTGGCCGACCATTAATGATTGCCGAGACGGATGGTGAGATTGGACACTGTGGTGGGAGAGTGGTGAAAAAGAGCGGTGGGAGTAGCACCGCTGTAGGAAATAACAACTAGGAATCTAATGTCAAAACCACATGGAGGACACAGGGGCTAATGGGAATGGAACCATTTAAGGTCAAAGGAGAGGCATGTGAGGTTGTAGTGTCAAGTGAGGTGAAGCAAAAATAAATTTCAAGTTGAGTCATTGATTAGTATTATGTTCTATTTCTTCTTGGAATAGCAACTACCATTGCACTGGAAGTTGTGAAAGATAACTAGCTTGATCCACTTCCGTAGTAAAACAGATAGGTTACTTTTGAAGTTATTCAAAACAGAAAAACTTCTTTACGGAGCAACCGATAAATAAAGTTTACGGCGCTCAATCGCGCGTGTCCAAAACTATTTTGGACGGTCCGGATTTAAAAAAAAAAAACTATTCGCGAATAGGTTTTTTAAAATCTGGACCATTGATTGCCGAAACGGATGGCTGAGATTGCGCAGAGCCATGAATAAAGCCATGAATAACTTATTCACGAATAAGTTTCTCTCTATTCAAGTCAAATCTCTGCAGCTCTATCATGTTCTATTTCCTTAAGCTGCGGAAGCAAGTGTCAGAAGGGTGGTACAGTGGGAATATAGCAGCAAAGGTGCTTACATCTTCAGTTCATGCTTGACTCTCACTTGTAGCAAAAAAAAAAAAAAAAATTATGTCACAAGATCGCTCACTATGTCACAAGAAAGATTGAATAGATTGTCCGGCCATCTTATTAAAGATATGGTATTGTGAATAAGATTGATTCTGTGACAAGACTAGTATTTTTTCCTGCTGCATGTGCTACTGTCATCAGTCCTCCACTGTTTGATCTCTCCCTCTCCCCCTCTGTGCATACATATACATACACACATGTATATGTACAAATATGTACATAAAATTACGTTTACGTCATTCACTCCATACTCAAGGATTCTGGAGCAGGATTTGGAGGAGGATACGCCTTAAACGCCATACTCAAAGATGTCAGTGCAGGAGATGGAGAAGCATGTTGTGATATCTGCTCCGTACTCAAGTATGCGAGAGCAGGACATGGAGGAGCATATTGTGATAGTGGGTGGTGGTATAGCTGCCCCACTACAGCCTTAGGCCTTAACAGGTTAAAAATAGCAATCTAACCTCTCTCTCTCTCTCTCTCTCTCTCTCTCGAAAAGTTTTTCTTGCAAGTAAAGAAGTTGGAGTTAGTATGACTGTATGAGTATGCAGGTTAGGACTACGGAGCTTAGTGTTGGAATCATCAGAGAACTTAAGAACTACTGGTTTTGCTATTACTTTGATGACCAACGCTTGGAGGGCACTCAATGCTCTAGGCATTGGAAACTCCCCGAGGGAACATTATCCTCTGATTTCCAGGTCTGTCTCTCTCTCATAATAGAGTAACCTTTTTTGTGCAGATCTTTTGCCACTGTGATCTTGTCTGAAATCCTTGTTAATTTCCCTCCTTTTGACTACTGATGCTGTGCAGGTTTCAGGTTGGTTCTTCTGTTTCAGGTGTTACTTCAGAGAATGAATCGCCAGACGCAAATGAGTGAGTAGTTATATAATTTTCATATCATATATATGGTATGTAGTGTACTAGTTGCCTTGAATTTGGGTAACTCGGAGAATAAACAGCGTAAATCTGTGTCCTTTAAAAGTTGTTTTATTGCTTGTCCATTTGCTTTCTCTAGTTCGCGATTGTCATAACAATCTATTATCATGGTTGATCTTAATTGTTTTCTTCCAAAAGGATTGCCAAACACCAAGACAGATTTTTACGCAGTTTGCTGATTATATAGTTGAGTACATCCACGGCTCACACCAAATTTTTGTGGATTATTGATCTGATATCGGTTTTTCAAGTTGTTTGTTCATATTTTCTTATTAAATCACATGTACATGTGAAGTTTATCTTTTCCAAATGAAGTTCGGTAGTGCTATGTTGATACTAGATTAGTAGCTGAAAGTTCTCTCGACATATGTAAAAAACTAGTAGTAGAGTACTACTTATTGTATACACACAATATTCCTGCACCAAGGTTATGAAAGTCGTTGCGTAAGAAGGAAGGAGTTGCTTGAGACATTGGAGAGGGAATTGCCCCACGGCACCATTCGGTACTCGTCTAAGGTTGTTTCTATTGAGGGTAGAGGATACCACAAATTCTTGCACCTAGCTGATGGTTCCACCCTCAAAGCCAAGGTAACTATCGCAATCTTTTCAAAAAGGAAAATGCGATGAGGAAAGTTTTGCTCTTGTATAGCCGTTTTGGTTTAGAAAGAAATGCTTCCCGTAATCCCCATTATTTTTTAGCATTCTGCATATTGAAATGTGTTGGAATCGCCTTTGCCACTAAAAATGTCCTACAATGATTCAGTATGCTAGGTTTTGATGACTAACCCTCCTTTGTGTTCCGATTGAAGGTGTTGATTGGTTGTGATGGAGTTCATTCATTGGTTGCCTTTCAATAGCTTGCTCTCTGCATCCTTTCCTTTATGAATGCCTTTCCTGAAACCTTCCACCAGACATCAAATTGTTCTTCGAACTCAAATGGGTCCCTTCGCTCAACTAGTCAAGCTAAACCAAGACTATCTCCCTACCTAACAAGTGCAGGACTGGTCTGTCCCGCTGAGGCGGGCTTGCTAAAGATGAGGAACAAAACCAAGTCGTGAACTGAGAACCTAAGTCTTGAACTGATTCAAATCCAGGAATTCTCACTGGGTTTGACTTCTTACATGGGATTGAGTTTGATGGCTAACTTGGAGGGTTGAACTCCAACATGGTCATGCTAGAAGTTCGTTGCTTGATGACGAGAGCACTTATTCCTGCTGCTTGCTGCTTTGCCATGTACTAATATGAAAGGATAAGAGGCGCAAGAGAAAGTTTTTGATCCTGCTGGTTGGGATAGGGAGGTATGAAAATAGGTATGGCTATTCGACTCTTCAAGAGAGCGTTAGGTGGCAGTACCAAAAATGTCTACTCTGGCTTTCCTCTCTTTGCTTTCTGACTTCTTTTGCCTTAGCCAGTTTTGTTAGCGAAGTCAATCGCTGTGATTAGCATTCCAAGAACTTCTCTTCTATGGTAGAGCAAGACAATAACTGTCAGCTCAAGCATTTTGCTCTCTGCTGGCATTTCCTACCCGCCCTTCCTATAGAATAAAGTAAGGTTTTAGCTTTGATCTTCTTTGGCTATCTCAAACGTCTTCAATGAACATCTTGTGCCTTATTTTTGCTGATTCCTCTTGTGATGTCACCGCTGCCCTAACTTGAGGACAAGTTTCTTTTTAGTGGTGGAGTGTTGATGTAGTCATTTTTCTCCTTGCTTTACTTCTTTCATGCACATCTCGCTTTGTTCATTTATGCAAATAAATTGCAGAACTCAACATTTTTTTAGTTTTCTCTATGCTATTCGTCGCACTATTTTTCTTTTTGGCACAACGCCTCTTATCCTTCGTGACTACACCAATGAACCCCGAGAGGAAAAATATTATAGCCCTTGGCATAAAATTCATGTCAAGGATGAGCATCTATAAAACACCGACACCTCTAGAGGTCGAAGTATTACAGTGTCGGACACGGGGACACCTCGGGGACACGTATGTGGCGTGTCCCATAATTTAATATAAATTTTTTAGGGGACAACGCTGGGGACATGGGGGGATACGGCTAGGGACACTGATGGGGACACGGCAGGGGCCAAACCGTAATTTTTGAGGGGCCAAACTATAATTTTTTTCAAAAAAATTGGGGATCAAACTGTAATTTTTTTAAAATAAAATTTGGGGCCAAATTGTAATTTTTCAAAAATTTCTGGGTGTTAAACTATAATTGTTTATTTATTTAAATACATAAATAAATATACACGTGGCGTGTTCCCGCCGTGTCCGTGTCCCCATTCTTTTAGAATTTCCATGTCCCCGTGTCGATGTCGGTATCCTTGTCCGTGCATCATAGATAAGCATCTAAATATATACTATTTATGTGCCTGTCCTACACTAGAAGATAGCCTTGTGCTAATCTCCGTATCCTTTCAATGGATGACATGATAATCTCCGTATTAATTCCTTGTATTTTAGTTGATCCCTCATAGGTCTTATTGTCTTGGAACTTATGTAAACGATGAAAAGGGCGCTTACGGGTTCTTGCCTTTATGGCCTGAAAGAGCGTGTTATCTCTCCTTGTTTCCAGTCCTTCCCAGGCGGGATACAAAGTCTCTCGTAGTCAGGCTCCTTGCTAATGTTCAACTCCACATATGTACTCCCGAGGTTGTCTTTATTTGCCCCCAAGAATGGATTGGATCGAAACGACTTTCTTATTCTGGGCGATCAGCCGTTAGGGGCTTTGTCGGGTACCCAGATGGCAACGCTTTCAGCGAAGGATTCATTTTCATTTTGGCAGAGGAGTTTGCTATGGTTATGTTCCATGTGATGACAAGTGCTTGTACTGGTTTTGCACTTACGGTTCATGTTACACCCTTTTCAACATAATTATAAAGGATTTTCATAAATAAAATCTCACGATAATCCGTACAATACTCCAAAAGAGTTCAACATTTCCATTTCCATCGTCTCATTTCAAACATCCAATAGTTCCTAAAATATTACAACTTTGGCTTCGTGGCCCAAATTAACATAAGTATCAAATGTAAGAGAGTTAAGAACTTACGATATTCCTTAATCAAAAGATTTACAAATAGAGTTACAAATACATCTTCCAAAAATAAAAGACAAGGATGGTTAAGTAATTCTTCAAGTTAGCTTTCAAAACTGTGTCCACATCCAATCACTCCAAACATGAAGCTACTGCCCTGTATTAGCACCTGAAAATGATGGAAGGTTTGAACTACACTAACCCGGTAGAAAGCTCTAATCTAACAATGTATGCACATGATATGTTGGAATGATTTCAAAATGGACAATGGTAACAAGATTCGAAGAATAAACAGATACAACAATCGTTAATCCAATATTTTATTTTTAGAACCAACCATAGGACTCAAAGAATAACCTTTGAAAGCACCATGTGTCAAAACGTGTCTCGTACAAGTGTCATGAGCCGAAGCTCCTGCCTGGCCAATTAAAGGACACCGATGTCCTCTGCCAGGCACCTTACCCAATGGGAGATCCTGAAGTATCAAATACGAGCATATAGCTCATGCCGGGCCAATTAAAGGATCCGGATGTCCTCTGCCAGGCACTCACCCGTCGATGAGTCTTAAATGTTCTCGTCGTGTTCGTAAAGTTCCAAAACCCTTTAACAGACAAATTCGTACCATTGGAGCCAAAATTTAAAACGTAAACTGTTTTAGTGAAACCGTACTCGATTGAGAGTTTAAACTTATGAGGTTGTCCAACGGTTTCACAAGTTACAAGGAATCAAGTCATAAATCGTTTGGGAGGTGTGTGGAATGGAGTAGAAATGATAGGGACCCAAGATAGTAGAATAGAGATCATCATCAGCAAAACAATCCGAAAACAAGGTGTTATCGATACCCAAGAAGAATGGTATCGATAACAATAGGTTTGGGATCAGTCAAAACACAATGTTATCGATACCATTGAGAAAGGTATTGATAACATTCTGGCCAAAATCAGTCCAGACGCAAGGGTAGCGATAACAATGACTGTAGGTATCGATAACAATAGATTTTCTGGGTTCTGGAACGTAATGTTATCGATAACCATGAAAAATGTTATCGATAACAATGAGATTCGAGCAGGTTTTCAGACAGATTTTCATGGGTTTTCGATTACGACAATCTCAACAACGATCCAAACGGTCAATGGTACACATCAAGCAATAAGAAACATGTCATTTACATATATTGAGAGTTAAAACCTCCTACCTCAAGATTGAAGAACGAAATCGAAAGATTTCTCCAAGCCCTAGCCCCAAACTTGGAAACGGAAGGATTACGCCTCTACCGAGCTCAAACCAACGCTATACGGGCTGCAATACGCGAAAGAGTGTAGGATTGAAGGTGGGTTTTAGGTGAGTTTTGAGTGGAGTTTGAGTTTGAGTGAGAGTGAGAGAGTGAGGGAGTGAGGGAGCCGAGAGAGAGGAGAGAACGGGAGAGTGGGAGGAGGAAATTTGGAAATTTTTATTCCCACACACACACATGCTATATATACACTAAGCACAAATCAACATTCATCCCTCAATACAACACTTTAACACATTAATCCCAATTCTCAATTTTTCAAATCAATTTCCTCTGCTTTATTACTTAAAAAACATTTAAATAAATTTTATGAATTTCCGGGTCTCTACAGTTCATCTCTCCAACGTGAGCCCCTGCACAAAGTTGATTTACAAACATAGTTCAATTATAGAGCAGAATTCTCCTAGCATGAATAAGTCCAAAACAAAAAAGTTTATACCCCAAATTTATGAGAGGAAAAATCTATAAAACTACAGATTTTTAACAGAAAAACGTTCAAAATTATGTGCTGGTAGCAATGCATTAGTAATAGATGAGCCCATACTTCGCTAGAAGCAATGTTCTGCTTCTGTACTGTCTCTGAACAATTTACACTGAAATAGTGCTGGGTTTGTACAATTGTACATTTCAACATCTTGCTTTTCAGTTCCATTCTTCTTTCGTTTTTTTCTTTTCCCAGCACATATGGTTTCTTTCTAAGACTTGGGACTAAGCGGGGTTTGATTGATTCTAGATGATGAAGAAATGCAAGAGAATCCAGCTAAGATGAAGCAGTTTGTATTGAGCAAGATAAGCCAATTACCCCAACAAGCACCAACAGTGGTGGAAGTGACTGAATTGGATAGTATCTCATGTTCTCCATTGAAACTAAGATTGCCCCGGAATCTCTTACTCAGAAATATCTCCAAAGGCAATGTTTGTGTTGCCGGTGATGCCCTTCATCCGATGACACCTGACATTGGTCAAGGCGGCTGCTCAGCTTTGGGGGAAGGTGTTGTTCTTGCTTGGTGCCTCGCAGAAGCATTATTGAATAAACCAAGAAATGAGATTCAAAATGAAGAAGAAGAATATGCAAGGATTCAGAAAGGGTTGGAGAAGTTTGCAAAGGAGAGGAGATGGAGGAGTTTTAGTCTCATAAGTGCTGCATATGTGGTGGGATTCATACAGGAAAGGGATGGAAAGGTGATGAGGTTCTTGAGAGAGAAATTTCCGTCGCGATTCACTATCAGTAGTGTGGGGAATATGGCTGACTTCCATAATGGCGAGCTCAACATTTCTGGAAGTAATTTAATCTGTCTTTTATTTGTTGATCACTGTGGTATTATGGGAGGAGTTCATGAAGTTCAAATCTTGAATCTTTGTTGGAGGAAGTAACCAGTCAGTTCTTGCATTTGGAAGGTTGAAACTTGAAACCAAGGAATTTGAGGTTAAAATTAAGACAAAATAAGTAGGAGGCGACAGTTGATTAGTGTTGTACTGAAAAACTAAGAGAGTATGGTGAGTCAAGTGGTATTTTCGTTTGGGGACTGCAGAAATTTATTTATCTTGCATTTTGTAGAGAATATACGGTAGAGAAATAAGAATTTGACTATTGAAGCAGATTGTCTAATAAGACGGTTTGTATAAATTTTTTGAAGTCGAAATATGCATTAACGGGTGATTAATACAATAGCGAAAGAGTTAAATACTTTTGCATTGGTATTTGTCACTCGTTGGGGAGGTGACATGTGAAATCTTCCCAGCCAATACAAGCCAAATGAATAATGGTCAGGAAAGGACGACAATTGTTTGGAAGCTTAAGATTATTAGATTACACATACGGGATGTGCCAACTATGTAGCACGAACACGGATACAGATACAGATATGGACACGAATACGGACACGTGACACGTCAATTTTAAAAAAATGGGGATACAGACACGGCGGGGACACGCCACTTGTATAAATAAATATATATATATATATATATGGGAATGGTTCAATGAACACCCTAATAAAACACCCAACGGGGACACCCAAAATCTCAATCTGATAGTTCCCGATTGAATTTTTATGATCCGAACCGCTCAATGTGTGCAGAATGTGATTTTAAGGGTGTCCGCGAGAAATTAGCAAAAAAAATGACCGGAAAAGGCTTGATTTGAGCAGTTTTTATTTGAACCGTTCAATAAATAATTGTTCAAAACTGTTCGGATCAAGCCCTTCCCGGTCATTTTTTTTGCTGATTTTTAGCGTGTACCCTTAAAATCACATTCTGATCACATTGAGCGGCTCGGATCATCAAAATTTGATCGGGAACCATGGGGTGTTTTTTTAGGTGTCCCCGTTGGGTGTCCCCGAAACCGCCCCCTATATATATAAATGCATATATACATATATATATAAATACATATATACATATATTTTTTCTTTTCTTCCATGTCTATTGATGAAGACATGTCCTATATGAATGTATAAGATTACCATAGTTCAAATAAAGGCATAATTACAGTTTAATCCAAATATTTTTGAATAATTGCATATTAACCCCTCAAAATTAAAAATATATATTATATTTTGACCCCCAGCTATGTCCCCGGCGTGTCCCCAGCCGTTTCCTTGGCGTGTTCCCCATGTGTCCCCTATCAAAAAATAATAAAAATTATTGGACATGCCACGTGGTGTGTCCAATACGTGTTTGGGCGTGTCCCCACCGTGTCCCCATGTCCAATACGTGAATACGGCGCCCTTTTGGAGTATCGGTGCTACATAGTGTGCCAACATTGGTGGCTAACAACATATACTATGTACGTAAATATAAAAGCACACACGTATGTCTTCCTCTTGAACTTCAGAATGCAATAGGGGTCCTGGAGAACAAGGAAGAAGACATTGTGATAGTGGGTGCTGGTATGGCAGGGAGCACAACAGCTTTAGGCCTTCACAGGTAAAAGAGGAAAAAAATGCTCTCTCTCTCTCTCTCTCTCTCTCTCTCTCTCTCTCTCTCTCTCTCTCTCGGGTTAATTCTCACCTCCATTAGCTTGGAGGAACTATAACAAAGAGTGAAATTATATAGACTATTATAGATTGGGATTGCAGAGCTTAGTATTGGAATCATTTGATAATCTGAGAGAAACTGGTTTGCTCTAACATTGGGGCTTAGGCAACATTATCCTCGAATTCCCAGGTAATACTTTTTTATTTCCTTGAACCAAGTTTGTGTGAGCATTTTTGCCAGAGGGATTGTGGAATGGCCGAAGTCGATCTGAAACAAAGTTTCAATACTGGCTGTTGTTGACTACTGGTGCTGCAGGTTTCAGGCATGCTGCAGGTTTATGGGTTTAGTGGAATGTGATGGCAGGTAGTGCCCTTTTTTTTTTTTTTGAAAGGCAATGGCAGGTAGCACTTCCTAATTTTAATGTAGGAAGTTGATGTACACAAATTTCCTGTTTTTGAAACAGCAAATTTGTTGTTTTGAATTTTCATAGGGTTTGGGGAATACTAACTACTGTAACTATTCTGTTCACTGACCGGCACATTCATTTACTTATCTGGTTTGATAAGTTGCTCAATTGCGTGTTTCCTCAAAGCTCATCGGTTTTACATTAGCGCATGCTACCTACCTATTACGTTGACTTGTCTATTACTAACTCTCATCTTGAATCTGAAGCCTTCCTCTAACAACTTTGAGGGCAAATGTTAGCCTGAATAATTTTGATACAGAAAAGTGGGCCATCTGGACAAATCATTGGATTCGAGGTGGACTGAAAGTTGTTGATGGAAGGAATATTACTGAAACTATTGACGACAGGTTTTCCATGCTCAACTACAATCTAGTGTTGCAGTTTCCTCCAATGAGTGGGCAGTAATGTCCCTGATAATTGCTTGTGTCCAATGAATTCTGTAAAACACTGATAGTGCTTTGGGACAGTTTGTGTTCTTTATGAAGTACTTCTTTCGGTTATCCAGCTTCCAGATAGACATAGGAGAAGGCAATAAGAAATGAAACGAGCCTCAGAATAATGTTTTCCTTCTCCAGTACTTTTTTACTTGAGTTAGTACTCCACTTGGTGTGCACAATTTGCTTTCCAAAAACTTTTGCTTTGTCTAACCTGCATAAACTTTATTACAATAGCAAGTCTTCTGAACCTGTAAATACAAGGCTATATACTTCTCACGAGAGCAACTGCAACAACAAATCCTTTTGAGTATATGTAATCAACTTCTATGACTATTTCAATGTATGCCATCTGCTCACATAACACTACCAACTGAATTCTCAACTTCCAAAACCTCAAATGAAAATCATTACAGCAGCCATTACTCTTTCCTGTGATAAATCAAAACTTATTCTCTATGAGTACAACTCAATGGGCATGACATTCGTCCTTTCTTATACTAAGTAAATAGACTCCATCACAAAACACACAGACACAAGCAGAACAAATATTAGTTCTTTCTTATTTTTGCTGGCTGCAGGATATCCATGATCGCCCAACAATGGCATTCGTCCATAGTCATTACAAGTTTTGGATAGATGCCCTACCTCTCTGCTTTGATTCTCTTCTCGAGTTTTGGATGGATGCCCTACCTCTATGCTTCAATGCTCTTCTCGGACCTCTCTGAGGGCCTACAATTATATTTTGCAAAAACATAAATTTCAAAACCTGTTATACTAAAGTGGTATTAGTCGACAATATTTTACAGGGCTTGCAAAATAGCGCCCCCTCCAGGGGCCAACAACTATAAATTCTACCGTTATACTACCGTGGTTATTTAAGGAAAAAAAACTAATTAAACAAGATACGTACATCTTCACCGGTGGTGCAACACTAGCAATGAGGGTCACTGTGTTTGGGTCTATCGCAAACCTGCCAACAAATTTGAGAAAAAATAAATAACCAAGAATAACACATCGGTGTATTTTCTATGGGGAAAATAAGTGACCAGAAAAAGGTAGTATTTGGGTTGAGAGAGACAGACCCCTCACAATGGCATTCAGGTTTGCAATCGCAAGAGGGCGAGCATCCGCAGGCAGAACCGCAGCAACTTGGTCCTTCGATGTTCTCGGACCCCTCCGAAGGCCTACAAATATATTTTGCAAAAACATAAATTCGGCAGTTTGCTATACTACAGTTGTATTAGTTGATCAGTATTAGTTGATCAGGATGTATTTTTAAAGGAAAAAAACTAAAAAATATACACACATCCGAAAAATAAATCAATTAGTTAAATTTTTTGGTCTTTACCCAAAATTTCTATGTTATTTCGCCGTACCACAAATGCATAAACCAAATTGAAAACCCACAAATCTCCACAAACTGAAATTGAAAGAGTACATGCAACTATTTAATGTAGCAATAAAATCCGAGGAAAAACAAAGAAACTGTTATGCAATTTGGATCATCTTCACTTGATTCCAGTAACATCCACAAACAAATCCGAATTCCAACCAGGTATAATATATACACCCATGTATAATATATACGCGTACATACGGGGAATGAAAACAGAGGATTCGGAAGAACCTTTTTTGGGTCTTCACAGAACTCTCTAGCTTAATCAATCCACACATCCGATCCCATGGCCTTCCCATAGTTCACGAAATCCACACACCTGCAGATCAGTACATAAGCAGATACATATATACATACATATATGTATATAGATATATGATAGGCCAGATGCATATGAATTCGGGCCCTTCAGGGAGCGATTTATCACACTCAAATTCAGACAAAGCTTAAGAAAGAAAGATCACTGATAATTGGGAAAAATCCAAATGGGTTATAAAAATCAAGTGGAAAAGAAAGAAATATGACAAAATTTAGGCAAAACCCACCTCTGTAAACCAATTACGTGCTCTGCCTAGCTTTGTGGGTATGTTTTATTGGGTTTGTTATGGAGAAGGGAGGAGGAGGAGGAGGAGAAGAAGGAGAAGGGAGAACCAATTTCCATATGCGTAAGCGGTTGCATGCATTAATCTGACGTTGGAGGGTTCAGCGTTACTGATCCACCGTACACGTGTCTCCCAAGCAGCTTAGCGTGCCTTCCCTTTTCTAAGGAAAATGTCCAGCGAGTGAATCTCATTTTCGTCCTTCAAGTATCAATTGTAACTCTTTTGGCCTTCAAGTTTGGTTTTCGTACTAAGTTGGTCCAATTGATAAGGTCTGTCAGCCAAATTGGATTAGAAAAAATCAAATTGATGACAGTTTGAAAGTTTGTAGTTTGTACCAAGTTCATCCATTTGATGACGTCTACCAGAACGGGACAGATTTTTCACTTCATTTTCAAGTATAGGGAGGGTCGGGATCGGGGTCGAGGTCAAAAATTTAAAACCCGACCAGGTTCGGATAGGGTTCGGGGTGAAAGTACCCTGCCCCTAACCCGCCCCGATATGTATTTACATAAATAAAACTATACTTTTATTACTAATCTAATTAGCACTAGGGAATTGATTTTGTCACTCCCCTTCTCTCACAAAACAAATCATCTTATATAAACACAAAGGAGAGTGACATTAACAAAAATGGGAGTGGCAAAATCACTCCCCTATCATTGTACTAAATTTTTTATATTTTTACCCTAATATTTTTATCATTATATACTAAAAAAAAATGGGGCTGGTAAACCCGTTCCCCGATCGGGACGGGAACGGGGTACCCAAAAAATACCCGGTTGGAGTCAGGTCCGTGTAATAATTTTTGGGTTGATATACGCAAAAACCCGCCCTGTTGCCATTCCTGGGTGCATTTACAAGTTTCTGGGGGTATCGCAAGAACATAAGGAGCATGTTGTTCGGCCCGACACAAGCGAGAATCCTACAGAAACCGACCACACACACCGACTAGGCATATCGATGTCACGCGAGGCCCACTCCGGGCCTCTCATAGATGATACGAGTCGCTCAATAATTTAAAAAAAAATGATTGGGCTTGTGAAAAATTAGTTCAATCCGATATGTATAGATGTTTAATCCAATCTTCCATTTTTTTATGAATTCGAAAAACGAAAGGTTGGATTGAATACATACACGTATTGGATTGAGCTGATTTTTCTTAGGGCCCACTCGGGTTGTTTTTTTGAATTATTGAACGGTTCGGATCATCCGTGTGGGACCCAAAATGAGCCATGCGTGGTGTCGATACGTCGGGTCGGTGTGTGGGGTCGGATTACAACGCAAGAGACCAAGATTGGACAAGGAAACCTGAAACTCAACCGGTCTTTCCATAAAGATTCCACAGAAATGCTACGGAGTACTATATATCGGGAAAATGTCAAGAGACCTTCAAATTTTACCCTCAATGTGTATAGGCTCCCAAACTTTAACAAACTTCAATTTTACTCTTAAACTTTTCTTCCATTAGTCAAATAGACCATTTGTCACACCCAAAAAAACCATTTGTCACACCCAAAAAAGTAGTGACCGATCATGAAGCACAAAATCCAAATTCGCATAATATGCAGCCTAAAAACAATAGTAAGTTAAGTAACAAAGCTATGGATGACTAAAAAATCAAGAATCTTCTCTTTAAGAACAACACCAATCAAAAAGGTTTAGGCTCCGTTTGTTTCGAAGTAAAATATTTTTAGGTGTAAAATGTTTTACACATAAAATGATTTCAGTGAAAAAGAAATTTTTGGTTTCTATTTTACGGTGTTTGGTTGATAATTGAAAAAAAAATGTTTGAAAGAAACAAAGCTGCAAGTAAAAGGGGTTTAATTATTTGAAAAAAATGTTTGAAAGAAACAGAGCTGCAAGTAAAAGGGGTTTAATTATGTGAACTCGAGTGGAAGCTGGGAGATTCAGGCGATTGTGGAAGATATCAAATCTTGGGCTAGGGAGAGGCATTAGTCGTTTGTCTCGGGTAGTCGATCAAAGAACAAGACGGCGGATTGAATTGCTACTAATTGTGTAGATAGAAAAATTATTTCTAATACAGGTTGTATTCTGCTTGAGTTAGATTTTATCTTAAGGATTCTCGTTGATTTGGTGATGCTCAGGTGACGCTTTGAAAATAAAAATAAAAATTAAAATTATGTGAAGTTTTTTGCATTGATGCGGTGTTAACAGCTATGTTTTGCGTGCGGGTGTGTCGTGTGTGTGAGAGAGAGAGAGAGCGCAAATCAGGGAAGAAACTCAATTGGATAAGGTACCCCATTCCAAGTCAAAGACCCATGACGAGATCACCCCGGTTTTTTTTTTAATCCGCGGTTGATCAACGTAACTTACGTGGAGAGGATTTCTACCGTATGTCATTTTCCCCATGCCCAAAAACATTTTACGGGGAAAAATAATTTACCAGCGATTTAACATCTAAATGCCGAAAAATATTTTACGGTCAAACAAACAGAGACTTAGTCAAAAGTAAGGCTGCTCCAAAAATTCAGTAAACCGTGAAATCAGTCTGGACCGAACCGATTCGTACCTTTTGAATTTTGTCCGTGGATTAATGGTCCGGACACGAATTGAAAAATTAGAAAACTGTGACTCACGTTCGGTCCACGGATTTTCATTACAAAATCGTGGATTAACCGAATCGGACCGTGAGATATTTATTATATACATATGTGTGTGTATTTATATAATAAATTGTTAGTAATGTTAACACTTTGTTCTACCAATTTTAGTATTTTGTCTTAATAATAGGATATAGTGTAGATGTACATAAAATATAAGGAGTAAATCATAGTTTTTTTCGTATAAATAACGTGTAACCCTAGTTTTTTTTGTATATACTAGTGTTTAGATTTTTTTGAATCTAATTTTTGAAGTAGGCTTTTGGTAGTTTATGTAACAAGAACTTTTTGGTGGTGTTAAACTTAATTCTGAATATAACATTCTTCCCTTTTAGTGTAAGATATATGTTTGAGCTTTATTTTTGCTAAAATCCGTGGACAAAACCGTAACCGATCCGCGAGTCACGGATTAGATTGGAACCGGACCGTAGGACTTTTGGTCCAGACATGGATTTCTTTTGTAAAAATCGTGACTAGCGATTCGATTCTCGAATTCCTAAAAATCCGAACCGAACCACACCGCGAGCAGCCCTGGTCAAAAGCATAGAATACAAATATCTCGTGAACCAAATAATACCAATGAACCAACAATATTGAAAGGGATCCAATTAACTGACAAAATGTTTCAAATGCGAAAGCGATAAATAAAATATTGAACTAAAATGAAACACTTTGAGGAGGTTTGTAATTCACAAAATTGATTTCTTAAATACAATGGTTAAAGTTGTCTTGTTAAATTGAAATAGATAATAAAGTCTTGATTTCTCAAAACAGAATTAGGCTCTGTTTTCACTAACAAAAATTATTAAAAAATACATTTTATCATTTCATTTTCAGTAACAAATTTTTTTAGCATTTTACCATCTCCTTTCAACGTTCTATCCCTACGCAATGTTTTTAGCGAGGTAACCCGTGGCGGCTTGGCAAATCTATAGTTCTCAGGAGTTCATTAGTGAGTTCATACTTCGTGGAGTGCATCTGATCGTCTGGGTATTTGGTGTCTTTGTTCTTTAATTTTACACTTTTTCTTATTTGAGACTCCTAATTAGATGTTAGGTAGTTTAAAAGTCTCGCTATTGCGTCAGGCTATGCCTGGATTAGGATGAAAGATATCGATTGCCCTGTGATTTACTTATTTGGTATTTGTTAGACGATTAGTTTGGTTTTGTCAAAGTTCTATGTAATGATCTCTATTTTGTAAGTGCCATTGAGTGTTTAGCAATACAATCTTCTCACTTTTGAAAAAAAAGAAAGAAAGCATCTCGTTTTCCCTCACAAAAAAATTGTCAACAAATACTATTTTTGTTACAGTAACTCTACTCATAAACCATCAACAACTTATACATTACCGGAAATAACTTGACATTTCTCAACAACTTGTTCACTATCGAAAACATCTAACAACTTCTCGACTATAAATAAAAATCTATAAATTTTTCACTGCTGGAAACACCCCCTTAATGTACAACTTGTGTAGATTTCTTTTTTATCGTAAAAGAAAAAATTCTCTCTAACATGGCTCTTAAATATTCGGGAAAATGACAGCTAAAGACATGTTTTGATAATTAATACCCACCAAGGATATTTCAGCATTAACAAATATTTTTAACATGTCTTTGATGGGTATTAATTATCAAAATACGTTATGGGCCATCATTTTCCCTAAATATTCCTATAAAAAACAAATCTTCGGCCCATGGTTTCCATTTTACATTATTATTAGTTGTTTGTTGGCCCATGTGGATTCCTTTTCCTATAATTTAGTTTTGACCCAAAAGGACACATTAACCCCAATGTTGACAGAACCCAATGGCCAAAGGCCCAATCTGATGGTCTGCAAAGTGGATGTCCAGTTCATAAGGAGGCCGACCAAGTTCGTGAAGTGGTCAACCGGTTTCTCGTTTGGTGGTCCAATTGTTGATGAGAAGGGAAAATGAAAGTTAAGGACGTGTTTTGATAAGTAATATTCGCCAATAATATTTTCAGCATTAACAAATATTTTTAGTATGTCTTTGGTAAGTGTTAATTATCAAAAAGCGTCCTAGGCTGTCATTTTTTGTTGATCTTCAATAATTGCATGTTTGAATGCTGAATGATAATCTACGTAAACCGTTTCAAATCTGAGATGAAGGCGCCTTCTTGCTACCAGTGGCGGAGCCAGGATTAATACTTCTGGGAGGCTGGCTTAATAAACATATATTTTTTTTTATCGAAAGTTATACTTATTATATCATAAGATTTTTGCTTAACCGTTTCAAATCTGGGATGAAGGGGCCTTCCTGCTGCCAGTGGCGGAGCCAGGATTAATACTCCGGGGAGGCCAGCTTAATAAACATACTTTTTTTTATCGAAAGTTATACTTACTATATCATAAGATTTTTGCTTTCCAATACTTTATATGTCTATATTGAAATGATTCTAGCCTAATGATGTTAAAATATACTAATCATTTTGTTTTTTTAGATTACTTTAACTATCATGTGGTTATTTTTTATTTGTGAAATAAATTGAGAAATGAGAATGTAAAATAACCAATTTTTTTATCAAATTAAACCAAAATTATTAATATTATAAATAGCTACACGAAAAATAATTACGAAAAATATTCAAAATCAGGTATATGCAAAATAAATTTTTTTAAATTTGAACGCTCGGGAGGTCGGGGCTGGGGGGCCCGAAGCCCCCTGGGCCCCAACATAGCTCCGCCTATTGCTGCCACCATGACACCTTCTTAGCTACTATAGATCATGGCTTTCCCTAGGGGTAAGAAATTATTATGTTGTTTCGAATTTTCGTAGGGTTTGGGGAATTATACTAACTACTGTAACTGTTCTTGTTCATTGACCGGCACATCCATTTACTTATCTGGTTTGATAAGTTGCTCAATTGTGTGTTTCCTCAAATCTCATCGGTGTTACATTAGCGGGAGCAGAGTCCCTACGGTGTCTAAGAAGCACTACAAATTACAGCCCCTTAAAACGACATAGTTTTGAGGCAAGTTACGCGAGGAGAAACTCCTCTTGGCAAGGAGAAAATTATTCACTGCTTTGAAAACATACTTCTCTACTTTCCTCCGCATGATTTTGAAGAGGAAAAGTCCATGGAAATGCGTCTCTACTGATCACTTGATTTTTCGTCAAAATAATTTAGTTTTTCGAGTAAAGATCTATTAAATAAAATCCATATTTGATATAAAAAATATTATAGATTAAAAGATTTAGCCAATTTTTTAAGAAGTCCCAAATAGTAAAGATGACCAAGAATTGGGAGGACGGAGAGATTATGAATTTTTTGCACAAAATTGAATGAGTCAATTAGTTTTTTTTGGGTACACAAAACAATTAGTTCTTTGACAAAACTTTTAAAAATTATGCCAAGATCACTTGGCCAGGGACTTAGGAGTTTGTTCACTTCTAAGATCTCATATTCGATTCTCCCTGCCAGCAATCTTGGGGCTAGCTATGTGAGGGATTGTAGAAATTAATCTAAGATGTGTGCAAACTGGCTCAAGACACCCTGCACTACCCAAGAGAAAACTTTAAAAATTATAGGCAAAAAGACTTTATGTAATGTAATGAACAATATAAGGATACCATCTAGTTATTTCAATAACCTGCAAATTTATTATTATTTCTCCATTTTTGGTAATATTACAATAAGAATAACAGGACACATATGTTACTAATATTACAATAAGAATAACATGACACATATATTAAAAATATATTTTGATAGAAAAAGGTCAAGGGAGTAGCGACGCATTTCCATGGACTTCTTTTTTACAAAAATCTTGTGGAGAAAAGTAGAGGGGTATGGTTCCAAAGCAATGAATAATTTTCTCCTTGCCAAGAGGAGTACTTTCTCCTCATGTAACTTGTCTCAAAACTCTGTCGTTTTAAGGGGCTGTAATTTGCAGTGCTTCTTAGGCACTGCAGGGACTCCGCTCCCCTACATTAGCGCATGCTACATATCTATTGCGTTGACTTGTCTACTACTTGCTCTCATCTTGAATCTGAAGCCTTCCTTTGAGGACAAATGTTAGCTCGAGTAATTTTGATAGTGGGCCATATAGACAAATCACTTGGATTCGAGGTGGACTGAAAGGTGTTGAAGGAAGGAATATTACTAAAAACTATTGACAATAGGTTTTCCATGCTCAACTACACTCTGGGGTCACAGTTTCCTTCAATGATCGCAGTAATAAAAATGCTATATATGTTATTATGTCCCTGATAATAAGATGCAGTTACCACTTGTTAGCTTCTTCAGAGGTGAAGGGGACGATTAAAAGGAAGAGGGTTGACGGAGGATGACAGCCATGTTCCTGGTCATAGCTGATAGGCGCCACCACCGCTGCTCCATAAGAACCCACGGACCTTCGCCAAGGCTGATCGGTTGTGCTTATCTTCATCACAGTCTCTTTCACGTTAATAGATGTCATAAAGCGTCAATTTTGTAAATGTATAGTCTTGAAAATGCCGAAAGATGATTTGAGTGGGATAAGACTAATCTTGACGCATACACGTTTTTTTAAGTGTTTTTATTTGTGGAAAAATATTTTGATTTATTTCTCTTTGGTCTTTTTGTTTTGAATATTACTCCTACTTGTAACATGAAAAAAATGGTAAAACTGTGGACGACATTTTAGATTTCATAGGATTGTTTGCCCAAATTTTTCGTTTCAAATTTGAGAATATCTTGGTTGCTTTATATGGGAGTGGAGAAGCATGTATGTTCAGTGTTATTAATAAAAGCAATTTTTTATCAGCAAAAAAAAAAAATTATTGAGCTCGTGCAATTAGTTGTTTTAATCTTACATGGTCAGCAATTTTTTTTAACAGCAAAGAATTTTATTAAACACTGTTATTTGTTTAAATATTACATGGTAGAACAAAAAATACTCACCTAATGCTCGATCTTCTGTCTTCCATGGCCATGAAAAACACAAACTGAATAAACTAATGCTTCAAAGCATGTCCAATTATTTCACCACCAGACTGGGTGAATCATCAAACATTCTACGCAATGATGAGCTACGCATTTGTTACTCTTGCAACGCAGGAGCGGATAATTTCCCCATAACAAGATGCCATATCACTCCCACGATTTTAGGCTTTTAATACTAACCATGGTTAAACTTAATAGGACCTCCAAGTTGGAAAGAACTAATTAAAGTGAGGGTAATTTTCATCCTCATTTATTTAGTGAGGGTAAACAAAATTGGACTCGAGAGAGACCGGTGAGGTGAGACGTCTCATCAATTTGGTCCAATATTCCAATGGAGACGAGAAAGGTGTGTATTAGTCGCATTCTTTATAACAAGTGGCTAGTAGAGAGTGGTGGACTCTTGACTAAAGTGGACTCTTGACTCAAGTGGCATCTCCTACAGTCACATATATGCATGGTGCCTTAATAGAGAGTGGTGGTCTCTCTGGTGCTTGCTTCCTGAAATTTTGAGAGAGATCTCTGGAGGTGAGGCTGGTGGTCGCCGTTGTTGCGCGGCAATGAGTTCGTCGACGTCCTCCTCCTCCTCCTCTTCTCTCTCTCTGCTCCACTCCAGATTAATTTGTTTTTTTTGTGGGATGGGGATTCAAAATTTCAGCATTTGTTTTTTTTCTTTTTTGGCTTAAAGTTGACGTGGGGCCTAGGCCTCGTCAACATCGTGTTTTGGAGCGGGGATGGTTTATGCTCAGTAGACTTATAACTTATTGACTTGTCTATTACAGCACTATGTTTAAGTGGACTATTGACTCAGGTGGCATCTCCTAATACATATATGCATGGAGAAGAGTGGTGGTCTCTCTGGTGCTTGCTTCCTTAATCTTTTCTGGACCTTTGTTCAATATCTACAATGAAATCCCAACAAGACTCTTTTTCGAATTGTCGATTTACTTACCATGTGTTCTTGAGCTTCAGAGGCGAAGACACTCGAAAGACTTTCTCTGACCACCTCTACACAGCTTTGATCCATGCCGGATTCCGCACCTTCAGAGATGACCATGGATTAGAAAGAGGAGAAGATATCAAGTTTGAACTAGAGAAAGCAATCCGAGAGTCGAGGATGTCGATAATTGTCTTCTCAAAGAGGTATGCAACATCGACTTGGTGTCTTGAGGAGCTAGTGATGATCCTAAAACGCAGGACTTCTGGACATGCAATTCTCCCTGTCTTCTATGATGTGGATCCATCCGAATTGAGGGAGCAGAATGGCAGTTTCGAAGAAGGGTTTGCAAGGCATGAAGAGAAACTCAAATCAGAAATAGGAGAACAAAAAGAGGAATTGAAGGAAAAAATAGGAACATGGAGGGCTGCACTTAGAGAAGTTGCAGATGTGACCGGGATGAACTTGAAAAATCAAGCTGATGGGTAATTTCCTCATTCCTTGCTTCTTTAGCTAGGCATGACATGCAACACTTTTTATCTAATACATACTCATCCAATTATTTCAGTTTTGACAACAGCATGCTCATTTTCCTTAGTTATAGGGTGGAAATATGTATTGGTTCGTGCTATATTTTTGTCATGAATTCTTATCGGGTCATACTTTTCATCTTGTCACAATTTGTCAGGCACGAGGCAAGGTTTATCCAGAAAATTATAAAAGTCGTGGGAGATAAATTAAGTTGCACAACCTTGGATACTGACCCCCACCTAGTTGGAATAAATTCACGAGTCAAAAACATTCAGCTATGGTTAGAAGATGGGGCAACTAAAATTAGCATAGTTGCAATTTGTGGAATGGGTGGAATAGGCAAGACGACCATTGCAAAATTTCTGTACAATTTGAACTCTCCAAGATTCGAAGGCAGCAGTTATCTTGAAAATGTAAGGGAAATTTCCCTGAGAAAAAATGGCTTACTTCGTCTACAAAGACAAATTTATTCAGATATTTTGAAGGGAAGAAAAGTAAGACTAAACAGTATTGCTGAAGGAACAACTAAGATTATGGAAGCCATGTATTACAAAAAAGTTTTTGTAGTTCTTGATGATGTGGATAGATTCGACCAATTAAATGCAATACTTGGAATGCGAGATTGGCTTTTTTCAGGGAGTAAAATCATCATAACCACAAGGCGTGAGCAGTTACTACGGGCTAATGAATTCTCTAAGGTGTGTAGGGTTGAAAATCTGGGTGATGAGGAATCCTTAGAGCTCTTTAGTTGGCATGCCTTCGGAAAATGTTGTCCAAACAATGGATTTGAAGAGGTCTCAGAAAGAGTGGTACGCTACTGTGGAGGGCTTCCATTAGCACTTAAAGTTCTAGGCTCTTCCCTATCAGGGCAATGCTTAAATGTATGGAAAAGTCAATTAAACAAATTGAAAACATTTCCCGAAGGTGAAATCCTTGAAAAACTCAGAATAAGCTATGATTCTTTGCAAGATAACCACGACAAAAATCTATTTATCTATCTTGCTTGTTTTTTTGTTGGAAGCAAGAAGGATTTTGCAATTACGATCTTAGATGGATGTGAGTTTTCTACAGTGGTTGGGATTCAAAACCTCATGGACAGATGTCTGATATCGATTGATAAAAGTAATAATGTAGTGATGCATCATTTGCTTCAAGAAATGGCAAGAGAAATTGCTTGCCAAGAGTCAACCAAGGAGCCAGGCAAACGTAGCATTCTCTGGAATCATAAGGATTCCTTTAATGTTTTGAGAGACAACACTGTAAGAATTAAATTTGCTCTTCATTTGTTTTTGTATGGATTTGTTGAGGTGTTATTTACTAATCAGTCTCCCCCCCACATGTCCTCCCCTTTCCCTTTTTTTCATTCTTATGTCAGGGCACAAGTAAAGTAGAAGGGCTTAAACTCGATGTGTGTTTGTTGAAGGCAGATAAATGTGTGAGTCTAGTCTTCGGTGCCAGCAAAAAACGACGCATTGAAAAGTTCTTTGAGAAGCCCATATTGTCAGATTTGGGTTGTTCGCTGAAAAGATATGGTTTCAGCATGTTCTCCTCTGACCTTGAAGCCACAAAAAACACAAATCCATTTGTTTTGGAAGCTGATGCATTTGGAAGGATGCGTAAACTAAAGCTTCTGCAGCTCAATCGTGTACATATTAGTGGACCCTATGAAAAGCTTCCCAAAGGATTAAAATGGTTGTGTTGGCATGGATTTCCACTTAAGTCCATACCTAGTGATTTCCCTTTGGAAAGCCTGGTTGCTCTGGACATGCGCTATAGCAGCTTAAAAAATGTATGGGAAGGAACAAAGGTATGTTACTTTTGGAAATTGAATTGAATGCTTGATTTTTATTTTTTTTTTGAACTGTATTGATTGCTTGGATGATCGCTTTTTCTTATTTTGCAGTTTCTAGTGTTATTAAAAATCCTCAATCTGAGTGATTCTCCTAACCTTACCAAAACTCCCGACTTTTCAAAAATCCCCAATCGTGAGAGACTGATGCTTAAAAATTGTGCAAGTTTGGTTGAGGTTCATGAATCCATTGGATGCCTCGAGAGACTTGTTTTGCTGAATTTGAAAAATTGTAACAATTTGAGGAAGCTTCCGAGAAGCATTGGTATGCTAAAACTTTTGGGAAAGCTTGTCATCTCTGGTTGTTCAAAACTTGAGGAATTGCCAACAAAAATGGGAAATTTGGAGTCTTTAACTGTGCTCAAGGCAAATAGAATTGCCTTAAATGAATCTCTCTCTACCAACGGGCAGGTTAACACTATGCAACCTTTCATTCGGCATTGGCTATTGAAGCCGACAAGAAGTCCAGATATCTCATGGACTTCTTTACCATGGTCCTTGGTGGAACTAAGTCTTGCGGGCTGTAATCTTTCTGACAATGCTTTTCCCACAGATCTTAGGAACCTATGCCCGTTGAAGACTTTAGATATCTGTTGTAATCTAGTTTCTGGCCTCCCATATTTCATTAGAGGTCTTACATTGTGTTAGATATTTTGGCACTTTTCGGGGTTGTTCAAAACCTTCATTGGTGTTTTTGTTATATCGACTCCATTTAATTATAATGGGTAGGTTTTTAGGGGTAGTTTCTCGCACGATGCTCCTCCCATTATCTGCGCCAAATTTACCGCTACGGAATCGAGTCAACTGCGTGAAAGGTAAAAACATTACACAGCACATCATGCATTATTTCCAACATTAGAAATTTTATTCATGCATGTTTTTCTTTCCCATAAAACTCTTTGAAAATCTGCTTACCATATTTATATATATAATTATCGTTACGAGATTTGTCTTTGGAGGATAATAATACAAAAACGCACGTTTGCCTCGCTGGAAATTCTTTGAGATTTTGATTTCCATATTTGCATCATTAAGCATTTGTTTTATAGTGGAGTGGACGACACTTTTTATATAGAAGAATTTTTTGATTACATGGGAAGGAAAGAAAGGAGTGCCCCACTGTTGTTTTTGTTTTGTTTTCTCTCGGCAGAGGCGAGAGTATTTTGGTTATAAAAAGAAAAAGAAGGGCTGCACGTTTTCGTTTTTTGTCACAGGCGAGTTGATAGTTTTCTGGCAGCCCACGTTCTTTTTCTTCTTTCTTCTTCTTCGAACGTTTGGTTTGATTTTCGGGTCACGTTCACATCATATCATTCATCCACTTATTGTTCGTGGTTCTTTGTGCCGTTTGCTGCTGTAGCCGAATCTTTTGGAGATTGATTCGGAGCCGGTTGAATCCGGAGATCGGGCGTGAAGTCCGTCGTGCATCTATTGGATCTTGGAGAAGCTCGGGGAGCATCGGAGATTGGCGAGAGTAGGTAAAGGCTTGGGTAAGGTTTTTACTATTCTGCAATCTGTACTTCTTTTTGATTAATAAAATATATCAGTAGTGTTAGGCCGTGGTTTTGGCTTAGGGTTATTCAGGACCCTAAGTTTTTCCACGTAAATCGTGCGTATCCTGTCTCAATTTTTATTTTACTGCACTACTTGATTTTTGGTTTGGATTAATCGAGATAATCAACTTGTTCTTCTATATTATTTTTTAAATTAAGAAATTGGTGATTTTTTATCAAAACTCCTATTCACCCCCCCTCTAGGAGTAGATTGAACGCTTCCGCATAATTTCACATTGCTTGAGAAACTTAGCATAGCAGAGTGTCCAAAGCTCCGGAAACTTGTCGGGCTCCCACTAGTACGATCACTGTATCTTGGAAGTAATGAACTGCTGGAGGAAGTAACATTTGGAAGCTTTCACGGTCCAAAAACTACTTGTCATTTGGATACATGGGACCATGAAAGTAAGACCGTGGGCATTTTCAAATTAGAACCCATAGGAAATGTAGCAGCTGAGATTACAAAAAGTTTGGGGTTAACGAACTTGGAATCTCTGGGAAACGCAATTGTAAAGCTATCGTCATGGTGTGGCAAGGAAAAACAGGCGCTTCCCGTCCAGGTGCTCTCTCTCTCTCTCTCTTTCTCTATGTGTGTGTGTGTGTGTGTGTCTCAGGGTGATGCTTAATTCTCTTTTTGTGGTACAGGATGTCATGGAACATATATATTCTCCGCTTATCTTCCCGGTAGCAAGGTTCCACTATGGTTCAATTTTAACAATCTTGGATCCTCGTGTAATTTTACCGTGCCTTCAAATCTTGATTCCAGAGTACGAGGCTTGAGTGTTTGTTCTGTGTATGAGCTGTCCGGTGCTCCACCTGAGTATTATTGGAAACAGGACACACATACTTACTTAAGTAATAAAACGAAGGGTTTGATTTGGATCCATTGCCCAGAGGTCTTTGGATTTGGAGAAGCTGGAGAGGATATCATGTGGTTAAGTTACTGGAAGTTCGGGAAACAGTTACTGGAAGCTGGTGACGAACTCGATGTTTCAGTGTTTGGAGGTGCATTTGTGCAAGTAAAGGAGGTTGGAGTCCGCCTTCTGTACAATAAAGAACAAGAAGAGATGAGTTCCCAATCAGCCAATGAAGAAAGCATATCCCTCTATACATTCGAAAATATCATTCGAGGAAATGTTGCTGCACATGAGGGAAGGATGAGGCTGTACCAACTCGGCAAGCATGTTAATGGACAGCTCTGTGTGTATTGCCGACGTCTGTACCCTCAACCTTGGATCCCTGCCACTCCTTATGACGATAGTGATTTTGTTGAATGTCTGGCTTCAAAAAGGCTGGCACTGAAGCCGTATTATTGTGTTTCTGATTGGCGTTTAGTTGAAGATCTTGGGTTTTGATTTGCTAAGCTAGGTGGTACACTTTGTATGTGCCTGCTGTAGTTCTGTTTCAGAATATGTGTCTAGTGCAGGGGCTCTTTGTCTGGGGTGGCCATGTTTTGTAGTATTACTGGGGTATGCCCTTCGAGGTTGTATGCTTTTGTTTGGGCTTAATGAATTGATTACTTATTACAAAAAAGGTAGTACACTTTGTATCAATGATATTTACTGCTAGTTACTCCAAATAATTGCATTTTGCTTCTACCAAGAGTACATGGAGACAAGTCTAGGTATTGTTACACGGAGACAAGAGTATATGTCTTATCGGTTACAACCAATTTCTATTACAATTTAAGAACAGGATTCAAGTTTTGGATTTTAAAACTAGGAAATCAAAAGAGTTGGGGTTTATATGAAATAGTTGGAAAAAGGTCGAGGGTTTTGAATCCATTTTTCCCTTTCATAGCTTGGTTTTACTTGGTTAAAGAATATTCATTCAAATCAATCCGAGAACAATTAGGACTCGCAATTCCTAGCCATATTGCCGCATGATAATCGCGGATCACCGATTGGCACAGCCTATGTTTGCGTAGCCGGATCGGGAGAGAGAACTACGTGTTCTTGTGATTGAAAACCAACTTCGTTGATCAGTTCCTTCTTTTTTCTGCTTTGCTTAACCTTGAAGTATCCTAAACTAGTTCCAAGGCAAGTTATTATTGTAAGGATGACCCCGAAAGCTTATATAGAGCCCTTTTTCTGTGTTGGCTGAGATTATCCTTAAAACTTTTGTTGGTAATTGGAGGAATTAGTGAACAAAACAAGGAGTTCATAGTCGAGATTTTTTGGTCGGGGAGGAAACAGAGCAATGGGGAAAGCACTCCAATGAGAGTGTTTTTCATTCATTCCTCTAAAGAATTCTAGAAGGCATATATATATATAGATACTACTTTGGGCCTAACTTTACCCAATAGCTCAACTACAAAATAACTACCTGATTACACACTTACATTTTATGGCCCACTTGCAAACATAATCATTTTAGCCCAAATACAAAATGCAAACAAGACTTTAATTTGAACACTATGAAGTTGGCCTTTCAAAACACATTATGTAAACAAAAACAGAAAGTCTACTCTTACCGCACATTTATACCGCATGCGTATGAGGCCCATTCCAAATTCCACAAAAATATAGAAAAATACCCATAAATTTTAAAATAATATTCTATTGGGTCATATAAAAAATCAGCTTTAGTGGATATCGGTAAATATTTTTCTGAATTCACATGGTGATAAATAATTTTTTCTGAATTCATAGGGTGGTAAATATTTTTTCTGAATTCATAGGGTGATTTTTTACATGGCCCCATATAAGATTATTTTAAAATTTATGGGTATTTTCTGTATTTTTAAGACCCAGAGTAGGCCTCACACGCGTGCGGTATAAATGTGCGGTAAGAGCCTTGTCCGGTAGGATGGCCATCTCGTCCAGTTGGATGGATCGGCACATGACTTGGTAAATAAAACCGAGGCTATGGGCACCTTGTCTGGTTGGATGACAGATCTTTTTCAGACACATGTGGCCTGAATTAAAAATCGGAGGCTGATTTTTTCAACATGTTTGGACATTTTGAGGTGCAACCGGATGGATTTGAGTCTTCTGCAGCTGTTGGCCTTCCGTTTTGCCTCATACCTCACTTGCTTCACCTAGCTAGATCCACAAGTGCTAACCTTCGTTGTTTGGCTTGAAAAAATCATCACAACCGGCTTTTGCCACCTAAAAGGCAAATGAAGTACGTAGTATATCAATATCCAGTGTAGCATAATTGCGGACTTAACGAATGTAAATTGGGGAGCCTAACATGCCAAATAGCATTTTCATTGGCTAGCAAATGGATTTCTCTCTCTCTCCCCCCTTCTATCCACATCTTTTTTCAATATTTTGCTAATATGGGGCGGAGAGAGTATTCGGAACTATGTGATTTTCCAGATAGCATCGGCAGTTTGAAATCGTTTGGAAATAAAAGAGAGTTTCAATTTGTGGAGAACTCATGCGGTTCTATATCATTACAAAGACTGTACCCAATAAAATGACTTTTGTGCTTGACTCTGCTCTATTAGAACATGATGATTCACTAATGCTCAACTCCTTTTAAGAGACTGTCTTATTCATGGAGCAGCTGTGAATAAGACATTCACTTAGACGCGCGATCTAGGTTGTCCGTTTTGACTTTGGACGGCACAGATTTAAATAAAATTTTTCTGGAGAAGAGTTACTCTTTTCCTAGAAAGTTTCATTCAAAACCGGACCGGGTGCACGCAATTCACCTCCGCAGACTCTTGTTCACGGAAGCTCCGTGCCTCCGTTAAAAAGATTTTTCCCTTCATTAATAGTTGATGACTGAAGTCATGTGGAAGTAGAATAACTTTGAGCTTTGACGTGCATCGACCTGGGCACGTGACCTTGTGCTGTGTAAAAGCATCAAAATTCATCGAATTACTAGTGAAGAAACTAAAGTAATATTCTCTCAGAGGAAATCGTATATAGCGTATTTTGTTGTTAATTTGGTTATTCAACAGATATACAGTCGCTTAATCGATTGCTTGCTTTCATTTTCATGTCGAAATTACTACTCTCTCTCTCTGAATTCGGTTAATCTCGTATCTTAACTCGACATGAATGAATTGAGGAGGTGTTGTCGGAACGACTACCCACCCCAAGTCTAAAAAATCCCCTGTTATTATAGTCGCACTGGTTCTAAATATTGTAAGTTATATAGAGTCACCCTCAAAGTATAACAGGGTGTTACAATTTTTATACTACATAATTATTCGCCCTCGACCCTTCTAAAGCTGAAACTATGCGTCCTTCCTTGTAACTCAGACACACTAGTAGGGGCGGCTATATGAGATTTTAGCTCAGCGGTAACAAAAATGTATTCAACTTTTTTACGCAGATTTTTTTTACCAGGCCTAGTTCAGTTTGTTTTATTGAACTGTAGGTTGTAATTCTAACAAAATGTAAATGAATTTTAGTTATTCTGGATTTTTACGAATAATCAAGTGCAAATAATATTCCTGAGCAGAAAAAAAAGTGCAGACAATATTAAAAAACAACTAAACTAATACGCAAAAATATAGTACAAAATTTGAGTGTATTTTGGAATCCAGAGCTTGAACCCCCTCAATTACTAGTGAAGCCGCCCCTGCACATAAGCTATTGAGTTTTAGGTTAAGAATATATATATTGCAACAACAGCTTTGTGATGTGTTTTTGAGTCATGGGTATTAGAAAAATCCTAAACGTCAGATCTCAAATTGGGATCATATGCGTAAGTTAGTCTGAATGCTCTGAGTTACTATCGACTTAGCCCTTGTTCGGTTTGGAATTCCAAACTCAGAATTTTGGATAAAGTAACTTTTCTACTTTTTCTCTCTCTAACTTTTCAATCATTACTTTCATTTTTCACTCTATCTCTCTCTACTTTTTACCTCTCTCCACAATCATTACTCTCATTTCTCTATCTACCTTTATTCAAAAACACAACTCAAAACCCACAACCGAACAAAGATTGGGGTCTTAAACACCGGGTCAACCTTTTGTATTATTGGTAATTGGTCGAAGATAAAAGGTCACTCTTGACCTTTCACCGGACTACTACTCTCTGATCATCCAACTGGTCATCAGACACACAAGATTCCAATGATTGCCCGCCGCCGCTCATTTTTCATTCTAGCTGGTGTATAGTACTAGTAGTTAGCAGTCGCAGTTAAGCATACAGATAGATTTCTAGGAGGGTTCTAATCTAAAATTAATTGGTAATAGGTAAAGTAGTCTTTAAATTTTATTAATCAAGTTTGGGTGACTTGGATAAACGATGTGAGATTAAGTCTAACACTCCCCTTCACGTGCAGCCCGGATGCACGTGGAGGTACAAATTGAGGAAACTAGAAGATTTGACTCGGGTGACCCCTCACGTGCAGCCCAAATGCACGTGGAGGTATGAATTGATAAGGTAAGGCGATTGACTCGGGCGATAGAGACTTGACCACATGAGGTGAGGCCACCAAAGACCTTCTGATACCATGTTAGATTGATAAAGAAGGAGAAATGTAATATTCAATTCAATAAAAAAATTTGTACAATGAGTTTTCTACTTATACAAGCGGATGGGGCCTAATTATGGAAAGAAAATGATTCTAATTACAATTAAATCACAATCACGAAATTCATATAATATCATAATCAAACCACTCGAGTTCGTAGCCAAGCTGGCAAAGGGTTACTAGGTCCCATTGGTTTTGGCTCTTGTGCTGTCATGGGTTAGAGGAGGGGTTCGAGGAGTGCCAAGACCCCCTCACTCCCGTTTGAAACCCATGATCCACCTACTGCCTTCTTCGGCCTTGGTAGAGTTGGTGCTCACCTACTGTTTTCGGATCTCCTTCGGGGGCCTCCAATGCGTGTTTGGAGTCCCTATAGTCACGCTCAGCGGAGGATAGCTACGTCTGGTCGCCCCCTCCTCCGCCCTTCTACTAAGGGAAAAAGAAAGAAAGAAAGGTTAGTAGTTATGCATATTCGCCTTTCATAATCAATTCTCATGAATTGCTCTGTTTTACTATTTTTCCTAATTGATTTTCTAGATCAACAGGATCCCACATATTTAAAACTATGTGACAGTAGATCATTAGGGATATAGGATTAATACTCTCTCCATTCCTAAATAAATGTACAGATAAAAAACCTAGGCCTTTAAAACATGTATTTTTTTGTTTCAAAAAATGTATCTCTTGAAAGGCTTAAGTTTGCGACGAAGGAAGTAACAACTAGGAATCTGATGTCAAAACCATGAGGAGGACACAGGAGCTAATGGGAATAGAACCATCTAAGGTCAAAGGAGAGGCATGTGAGGTGGTAGTATCAAATGATCTGAAGCAAAATTAAAATCCAAGCTGAGTCATTGACTATTTTCTATTTCTTCTTGGAATGGCAACTATACCACTGCACTGGAAGATGTGAAAAATGGAAATAACTTATTCACTCACGGAGCTCAATCTCAGCCGTCCAAAATTGTTTTGGACTATTTGGTTTAAAAATAATCTATTAGCGGCTGGTAATAAAATTAAGATTAAAAATAATCTATTACTGCTAATAGATTATTTTAAATTCGAATCTTCCAAAACATTTTTGGACGGCCGAGATTGAGCGTTTATATGAAAAATTTATTCACGGCCTCGTGAAAGATAACTAACTTGATCCACTGCAATAGTAAAACAATAAGTTTATTACTTTGGAAGTTATTCAAAAAGTGATTTGGAAGTCAAATCTCTGCAGCTCTATCATGTTCTATTCCCTTAAGCTGCGGAAGCAAGTGTTATTAGAGAGGTAGTACAGTGGGAATATAGCAGGAAGGTGCTTACATCTTCAGTTCATGCTTGACTCTCGCTTCTAGCAAAAATTTAAAAAAAAAAAAAAAATTTATGGTTACAGATGGGTGTGTGCAGCTTAAATGATCCTAGATTTCGAATTAAAATTAGATAACTGAATTCAGCACTTAGAGTTATTTGATTGAGATGATTTTTTCTAGAACAAAAAACATACCCATAGAACTGTTCCTAGCAAAAATACTTTGGAAATACTGGTGGTTGCTTGATCGTTTAATTTGGGACTCCGAGATTAGTCAAAGTGCGCATGAGCAACCTGTTGGGAGTTTGTCCGATGTATCGACTTGCCATTGCTCAAGGCCCAAACTGTATGGGAGTAAGGGGAAAGAGTCCACCACATCACTTGGCCCAAAAAATATTGAATGAACCATATCCACTTAAAAAACTTAGTAAGTCACTCAATTGTATATTAAGGTCCAACTCTTTTTCTGTTTGTTCGATGAGGGACTCAATCTTCGCACATTTTCCTAACACAACCATTGCTGCATAGAAAGATGTGGAAGATAATCAACTTAATCCAATAGTTAACAGTTAGTTTACTTCTGAAGTTATTCAAAAAGTGATTTGCAAGTCAAAAATCTCAGCAGTTCTATCATTTTCTATTCCCTTAAGCTGTTGAAGCAAGTGGTTCAGTAAAAGAGAGATCAAAACCCTACAGGGTTGGTCGAGCCCTTGAGTGGGAGTAATGTATGGTAGCAAGGAGCTTAATTACATTCTCATTTCTTAAATTCGTAGGTTTGGAAAAAAAAAAAACCCTTTGGAAACTTTGGTGGCTTTTGTCTAGTCATTAACTTCAAGATTCGAAGATTAATCGAAATGCGCGTGACTTGACTCGAACACTCAATTATATAAAGGAAAAAAGATAAAAGGTTGGCATTAGTTCAATTTTTTTTTTCCCACACTTTATACGTCAGCAGGGGTTAAGTGGGACCATGGGAGTTTATAAGTTAGTTCATAAAGAGTTCAGAGGTTGTCTATAGCTCTAAATCCACAAAGGCCCACAACAGGACTAGAACTCTGACGTCCCACAACGGAGGACTAGGAAATACCATTGGGCTACAAGCCGTTTGGCATGAGTTCAACTTCTATCCATTCCAAAATTACCCAATTAACTGATGTGATCCGTAAATAGTTAATGCAATTATAGATGCCTAGACTGAGGCTGCGTTCTTGTAAACTTATTTGTCAAGAACGTATTTTGATACTGTTAACCTTTCTTTTAGTTTTTCGTCGATTTTTTTTGAGTTAATCATTCATCTCAATAAAATGAATTGGATAAGTACAAAAATATGGACAAATATTGAAAAAAGTTTATATAAGACACACTTTAGACCCAAAAAAAAAACAGTTATTTGACACTTTTTTCGTCTTGAGTGACCTTTTTTTTTGGCTTTTTGTAATAATTTTTACTTTTCAAACTCCTCTCATTGAGACGGATGATTAATCCAAAAAATATAAAGAAAATATAAGAAAAATTAAAAAAAAAAACGAACAAAACATACAAAACTAATGAAAAAAATTAAGTTTACATGAGAACGTACCCGGCTTTGGGTTTGACTCAGATTCATTAGAAGATAGAACATGACCCATTAATGCTCAATTTGACTAATAATTGATTACTGAATAACAGCAGTTAAAAACTTTAACTACACCAATTAATGGGCCCTGAATACGGCAATGGCGCTGCTCAAGAAATTAAAAAAATAAATAGAACATGAATACGCCAATGGCCTATTTCTAAAGCCCTCACATATTTTCATGATATGTCCTCCTATCTTGGAAAACATGGAATAGAACTTTACTATTGCGATTGCCTCATAAAGAATCCCACAAAAAGTTTGGGTTTTACCTTCACCAATTGCATGAACAAGTTGATTGAGCTTCAAAGCGCGCCGGTCCTATGCATATGGAGGCTCTAGGCAAACTAACAACACGGACCCTGTCTTTTTGTATCAAATTCAAAGAGAAAGGCAATTAAGAATGAAAAAAAAAATAAAAAAAAAAAGAGCTTCTTGGAGCAAATGGTTGAAAAATGCCCACAACCACTCGTGCCAAAGTTCCCACTGCTAGTGCAAAACAAGGAAGACATACCAATTCTTGTGCAATTTATATAAATTACTTGCTCCGACTTGATGGCCCTATTTTCAGCCAAAAAGGGGATTCTAGGCGGTGGCCTTGGATCTTGCCCTGGAGTCGGGCCTGTAGAGCTTGGATCAACAAGGGGAACAAAATGCTAAAGGGATGGCAAATGCTATGTCGTACATTCTAGGCTTGTGATCATATAGGTTGAGGTATGCATATTAGCCTCGCAGGGTATAAATAAGAGGAAGTTTGTCTGCCTACAAATTCTTTGAGATTCAATCATTGAGTCTCTTGTGAACTAGATGTAACCCTCAACCTGTGTATTTTATTTTGTTGAAGGGAAAAAAAAATATGTCATGGGAGAATCATGCACCTACTATACGATAAATAATTTCAAACCGAAGTCATCATTTGGAAAGAGGCCCTAAAAATGACATCCAATTGTTGAGCCAAAAAATAATTTTCTCAGTGCTCAAGTTAAATTTGGTATACTAAAAATCATGGAAAACAAACTTTGGTACGTACAAAAAATTGCAAAACCATTTTGTTGCCATTGGCATTTTGTATGTTGCTATGTGTATATCAGTATATATGGTTCAAAACTCTATAAAATGTTTCAAGTGATCCAATGGTTGTGAAGCTATAAGATTTATATATATATATATATATATATGTATATATATATATATATACATATATATATATACATATATATATATGTATATATATATATGTATATATATATATATATATATACCACGCAAATAATCCGAGCCGTTCAATTTGTTTAAAACATGTTTTTAAGGGGTCCCATAAAAAATCAACTCATTTGGATATTGGCAAGGGCTTGATCGGCTCATTCAATTTTATCCTATCAAATTTGATAGGAATCAACTAAATGAGCCGATCAAGCCTTTACCGATATCCAAATGCGTTAATTTTTTACGAGACCCCTTAAAAACATGTTTTAAAGGCATTGAGCGGCTCCGATCATTTGTTTGAAGGTCCCACGTGGGGTTTCAAAAAATCTATTGTCAAAAGTATTGTCAAATATATATATATCTTAACTTCACTGGAGCAACTTTGTAAAATTTAAGTTTCTTTAACTAGTGGAAAAATAATGGGAATTAATTTTCACACTCACTTTTCTACAATTCACTCTATTTTTATTTTTTTTTTTATCTTTATCCACTGAAATTTACTATCTTGTCATTTATTTAATATACTTTTTTTTCACATTCAAGGGCAATATTGTAAATTCATATGGATAAAAAAAAAAAAGGGAATGTGAATGGTTAAGGGAATTGATTTTGTCACTTCTCTTTTTGTTACTGTCACTCTCCTTCTCCCACAAACAAATCATCTAATAAAAACAGAAATGAGAGTGGCATCAACAAAAAGGGAAGTGACAAAATCACTCCCCATGATTAAAAGGGAAGTATGAAAATCATTTTCCAAAATAATTTTGACCGAAGAAAAATAACACAAACTATTTGAGATGATTTAATAAAACCAAAATTCCCACAATTTGCCTGCTCATTTTTCCTTGAGGCCAATTTCCAAACAGAATCCCATGCATTTCCCTCCTAGATATGGACTCCTCTCCTACCATGCACGGTAGGTCAAAGGAGAGCCATGTGAGGTAGCTGTATCAACTGATATTGCAAGTTCCAATCTTTATTAAGTACAATCATTGAAATATATTGTATTCTTTCTTCTTCTTGAAATTGCTACTACCACCACACCAAAAGGAATGTGATCTGAGATAAAAATAATAATAATAATTAACCAACTTGATCCGCGGTGTCTGATCGAAACACGGCTCTTCTGGTGGGAAAACCATGTGGGTGTGGAGGTGAAGAGGGGCTGTAGAACATGGGAAATTAATTAAATGAAGTGGCTCGAAGCTTCCTCGGCAGATTCGCAGGAGATTAAAGAATTGATCGATTTTGAATTCCCTCAACTTGGAGTCGTTCATTGTAAAAATGATTCTTGGCTCCTATTTAACAGGCCCTTAAAGTGTTCGAAGGAACGACTGAGTGAAAGTGTCTCTGCACTCCCAGAAGTCTTTCAGCCTTTCCCATCTTCTTCCTCCTCCTGTCCTCTCATTAGCCGACAACAAAAATGGTGAAAATTAGCATTCTTGAGATGGCTGTCACAGTTGTTTCTTTCTTTCTTTTAGTTAAGGTCCATGGGTTCGGGGCTACCGGATGGTCAAATGCTCATGCTACTTTCTATGGAGGCGATGATGCTTCTGGAACAATGGGTATGCTGTCCTTCAGTTTCTTTATCCTTCTTTGTTCGTGCAATGCCATACACCACTTTCAGTATCATCTACTTGTTGAAACATATGTAATTCTTTCTAATCACCGCATTGGTAATCATTTTCCAAATAATTGATGAATTTTTTTTTAACACACCTGAATCTTCAAAATTTTGAACCTGAATCGAATGACTGTTGTTTGGCTACAGGGGGATCTTGTGGGTATGGAAACACTTACACAACTGGTTATGGGATAAGGACTACAGCTCTAAGTACAGCATTGTACAACGGTGGAGCATCTTGTGGGCAATGCTACCAGATTAGATGCGACTACAAATCAGACCCATACTGGTGTATACAGGGAACTACTGTTACAGTCACCGCGACAAACTTTTGCCCGCCAAATTATGCTGTAGCAAACAACAATGGAGGGTGGTGCAACCCACCTCTCCAGCATTTTGACATGGCTCAGCCTTCTTGGCAAAAGATTGGCGTCTATTCAGGCGGGATTATTCCTGTGCTGTTCCGAAGGTATTAATTTTCCCACGTCTCTCAATATCTTCGCTCGTTTTATATATAAAACTCATCTAGAATGATATCACAATGGCAGTTTTGAAATCATTACTAAAAAAAACAAATGGCTCGTCATCATTCAAAAGGTTTTGTTTCAATGTCATTAATCCATAATGAATGATGCGACAGTAAAAAGGTTTTCGAAAGTATAATGAGAAACAGCCAGTACATTATGAGAACCGTCAATGAAGTTTCTGTTGGTATGTCATTTCTCTTGATTTTATTGGCACTTAGAAATATTGTATTGTGTGTTTGGATGCAGGGTACCATGCAAAAAAAAGAGTGGGGTTAGATTCACCATTTCTGGTAGCAACTACTTTCAGCTTGTACTGGTAACAAATGTGGCTGGGGCTGGATCTATCAAAGCTGTGTCAATCAAAGGTTCAAAAACTGGTTGGTTACCACTGTCAATCAATTGGGGAGTAAATTGGCAGTCAAATAACAACCTTAACGGCCAATCTCTGTCGTTCAGCGTCACCACTACTGATGGAGTAACGAAAGTATTTCAAGACGTTGCCCCTCCTAATTGGTGTGTTGGCCTCACCTACAGCAGTCCACTTCAGTTCTAAATATGAAGTATGGCGTTAGATTTTTGGAGTTCAATGGCAGCGGCGTGCTTATATTGGTTTTACAAATGCAGCCCGCCATTTCTCCCATTTTAGAAACGCAACTCCGCGCTAGATGCGCCAAAAGATTGTTGAAATACCGTGCTGAAGATTTTTTCAGTAAGCAGCGGGATAACATTGAAGCTTCAATATCTGGTTGTACTAATATGCTACCAGTGTACACCGTAGATGATGTCACAATACTTGTCATTGTTTCTGAGCCAATAAAAACATTCTTTGCTCGATCTCTTTGTTAGTCCGTAGCATTCTTCATCGGTTCTGAGCCAAGAAAATCATTCAGAATTGTTTGAAGCTCTGATGCCATGTTAGAAAAGTGAATTGTCAACAACCAGCTTGATTTCATTGATGAGATGCCTTTGTATATAGATTACAAGACTTGATGATTAAGAAATTTAAAACCAACTAAGAACCATGCATTGTTAAACCTATCCGGGAGATATAAACGAATGCGGAAGAATTACATACCTTGAATTACATACCTTCTGCCATGGTGATCAAGTGTGGAGAATTCCAGAAAAACTGTCTTCGATCTTGAATCAAATTGTCTAACACTCACAACTCTCACTGATTTGTTTGGAGAGAAATTGGTAGAATTTGCAGTCTATTCTATATCACGTTAATCCCATAACTTAATGGTAATCACAGACCTTTATATAGATAGACAGGGACTCTTTCCCAATAGTCACACCCTTTCCAATAGTCACACCCCTTAGACTTCCTTCTATCAAGAAAGTATTAGGAAACTATTCATAAGGTACCATTATATGGGTAATTAACTTAAATCTAATATCCAAGTTTTAATAAATATAATACATAAATACAATAATAAGATGACAAGTCATATGAGCCATACTTAATGAATATAGAACTAACATGCATAATAAAGAAATCTGAAGTAACCTGGAAACATGAATAATAAACTTTTTTTTTCCCAAAATTAGGAATATGAATAATAGCATCGAAAACATGGTAACATAATATTGTCCCGATCAATGTAATTCGAACAAGAATGATGATTTCGCACATATTCCTGAGTTCGCAGTACAATAGCATAGCCAATGTGTTGATGTTGTGTTAAAATAAGAGACCAGAAACCGAGTTGGTGGAGTGCTCCCACCAGTCTCTGCCGAAAAATCACAACTGCAACTTTACGTAGCAAGTTCTGGGTTTAATAGCCCAAGTACCTACTAATTAATTTCAGGAAATTCCTGGCCGGTCCTATTTTTTTACGTGGGTTCCATGCAAATCCTCTTTTGTAAATACTATTCCATTCAGACCCTTTTTAAATATGCTTTCACTATTTTGCCCTTTTCACTTTTCAGCACCCACAGAATTTACACCCCTTTGAAGAATTCACACCTCCAAGAATTCACACCCTCAAGAATTCACACCTCCAAGAATTCACACCATCAACAATTCACACCCCAAAGAATTCACATCTCCACAGAATTCACATCCTCAAGAATTCACACCCCTGAAAATTCACGCCTCTCAAAAGAATTCACACCCCCATAGAATTCACACCATCAACAATTCACACCTCCGAGAATTCACACATCTCAAAAGAATTCACACCCCCAAGAATTCACACCCTCAACAATTCAAACCCCCGAGAATTCACACCTCTCAAAAGAATTCACATACATTTGCAGAATTCACACACTTTTGCAAGAATTCACTCCTCTTTGTAAAATTCACATCCCTAAAATTCACAATTTTTTTTGCAGAATTCACTCCATTTTTGCACTATTCATACCCCCAGAATTCACATCCCTTTCAATAATTCACACTCATATTTCAAAATTCCCCCCTAAATGCAGAATTCGCAACTCATCTGCACAATTCACACCCACCTAATTACGCAATTCACACCCCATTTTCAAAATTCACATCTCCAAATTACGAATTCAAAATTCAAAAAAGACATAATTCACACCTAAATGAAGAGCTCACATTGAAATAACTTCCCCAAGGAGGTGCGGAAAAAATCAAACACCTCCCCCCATTGGTTTTTTCTGCACATCTCTCTCTCTCCAACATCCAGAAACAAAAACAAACCCATATCAACCATCTCACATAATTCGGATAAAAAAAAAACCATCTCAAATAAAAAAATTCCCAAATATCTCTCTCCCTCTCCATACACAAATACATACCCATGTATTGTTGAAAGAGGATGCGATCTTTACAGAATTTTCACATATTTGCAGAATTCATGCATATTTACAGAATTCACGTCCTTCAGAATTCACACCCTTCAGAATTTACACCTAAATAAAGAATTCACACATTCAAAAAATACAGAATTCAGACCGAAATGAAAAATTCATATCCCTAAGAATTGAAACCTTTGAAAAAAAAAATTAATTTTCACCCTTACGAAAACTGTACTTCCACCGCTTGATCTCCACACTTGTATCAGTTGTATGCCTCCCCACCTCGTCAGATTCTAGTATGTATGTATATATATATATATATAGCTTTGAAACATCAGCCAAAGGGACATGCAACGCTTCGGACCAAGACAACTGGACGAGGCAAGTAGGCGACGGAGTGCCCCAGCGGTAACAGCCCGCCGAGAAGTTCAGACCCTCGTCGTTAACATTCTCCCGGAACGGCCTCTTGAAAGCCTTTGCTTGCTCGCGTGTTTTTTATCCATACCGAATAGGAAGTCCGAATTCGTCCCCGCATCCGCCGGCGGCGGCGAAGAAGCATCCAGAGGCTGGATCTGAACGAAGTTTAAGGCATCCACGAGCCAGTGCCGCTCCGACTTGGTCTCGCTTGTACCGAAACTCGTCGCCAGAGTAGAGTTCACCGGGAAAAGGAATAAGCGCATCGTCGCCGACAGCTTGTTCGAAGTGCATCCTCGATCACCGGCTTGGTGGAGCCACAGTGTCGATTGGAAGTCGCCGGCGAGCCTCGCATCTTAGATCAGGACTCCCGCCTCCGTTAATCTGTTCGAGCGGAAGATCGTGACGCTTGGAGGCGTTCCGGCGCATTGTGTTCATGGGAGAGGCGATGATATTGTGGGTATTTTGGGTACCTTACTTAAAAGAGGGCTTACATGAGTAAGGTTTGACATTGGGTGGGACTGGTTGGGAATAGGAAGACAAAATGGGGCCGACCAGTCAGAACCCCCCATGAAATAGTAAGAACTAAGAGAGACTGATTATGGACTCAGAGCCCAAACACAAGCCCAGACCACAAACCTTGGGCCACAGGCCCACGATCCCGGCCATGCTCGCACGCGTGTGGAAGATATGGGTCAAACCCACTTCACCAAATATATATGGGGTTCTTCCAGGCCGGCCCCGTTTTGTCATTGGACACCCGTCCAAATCCACTATATGTCAAACACATTCCACCTAAGCCCTGTTTTAAATAAACTATCCAAAATACCCCTGAAACTGTATTTGCGGCTACCTCTTCAACCTAATCTTCGAAATCCTCTCCATAGTCTCTCTCTCTCTCTCTCTCTCTCTCTCTCTCTCTCTCTCTCTCTCTCTCTCTCGCCTCGTGCTGAACCTGGGCCGCAATGCACCGCCTTCTTCCCGCCAGTGCTAGAGTCCAACACCGTGCACAGGACTCGGCTATATCTGATCCGTCAGCAACTCAAGCCGATGGGCCCGACGCTCTCCTTATAGATCTGCAACAGGATTGCCGCTGCGATCTACTTCCGCCGGCCGCTGCGACGGAGGCTATGCTGGAGGTGGCTCTGGAGATGAAAGCTCGATCAGCCGGCGAAGGTTACGAGGCAGCTCTGGCGATGAAAACTTGATCCGACGGCGGAGGCTACAATGGTAGCGGCGGCGGAGACTACGGAGGCGGTAGTGGTTATGGTGGAAGAGGTGAGGGAGGTTACGGAGGCGACGCCAAGTATATATCGATGCAGCTGTATGGCTGTATTTTTTACGGCGATGAGATTGGCGGCGACCTTGTTGTTAGCGACAGAGTTCTGCTGTTCTTGCATGGCGGTTGTTTCGTCTAGATCAATGAATCCAGAAGGCCCTCAAAGATCCACGATGACGAAGTCGAAGACGGCAGAGGAGTTGCAGTCGAATAGAAGAGAGACTATAGCGTTATTGATTTGTTTAGGGGATGTGAATTCTTACTTTATTAGAGGCTGTGTTGATCTTTTTTTAAGGAGTCTGGGGTTATTTTTTTCTCAACAGTGATTTTAATGGTGTGAATTATAGTAACTTTGGTGGTACAAATTGTGCAGATGGGGTGTGAATTCACATCAAGAACTCACCCAAAATTCACAGCAAGAATTCGTTCAGAATTTGCATCCAGAATTCACACGCAAAATTCAAACCTCCAAAAAATTCTGAAAAAGGACAAAATAAAAATTGTACAGAGAGATTTTGAATTTGGGGGAATTTGGTGGTTTAGTGATTTCATTTTCTTATTGCAGAGAGATTTGATGGTTTGAGACAAGTAAACTGTACAAAATGCAGAATTCACAAGTCCCAAAATACAGAATTCATATGTTCAAAAGACAGAATTCACCCTTGATCCAAGGGTGTGAATTCGGTAAACGGTGTGAATTCTGTAAAGGCGTGTGAATTTTAGGAGGTGTGAATTATGTGGAGTGTGAATTTTTGGGGTGTGAATTTTGGGCGGGGTGTGAATTGTTGGGGGTGTGAATTTTGAGAGGTGTGAATTCTTGAGGGTGTGAATTTTGTGGGGTGTGAATTCTGTTGGGTGTGAATTCTTGGGGGGTGAATTCTAGGGGGTGTGAATTCTGGGCGGGGTGTGAATTCTGAGGGGTGTGAATTTTGGACGTGGTGTAAATTCTTGAGAGTGTGAATTCTGGGAGGTGTGAATTTTTTGGGGTGTGAATTCTGGAAGGTGTGAATTCTTGGGGTATGAAAAGTGATAGGGGTAAAATAGTTAAAGCATCTTTAAAAAGGGTTTAGATGAGATAGCACTTTAAAAAAGGATTTTCATGAAACCCCATATAAAAATTGGGACCGGCCAGGAATTTCCTGAATATATATAGGTCCTTCCCCCTCTAAAAATTTGGATACTCCTTTGCGTCCAAACCCACTTCACCAGCAGCGAGACTGAAGATTTGTACGCAGTCCCAACCTAGGCCACCTAATCTTCGGGAGCTTCCACAAATATTACTTTATCCGTCTCTTTTTACGTGTTCAATTTCGGTTCTAACTTATTAAAGAGACATCATCGTTAATACTTTCACATAAACTTTTATATCCATTTTCCTTACTTACTCTCTATGGAGACATCATCACTAATTTTTTAAAATGAAATCTATTTTTAGAAGCGAAATA
Source organism: Rhododendron molle (assembly GCA_025413875.1). Lineage (NCBI taxonomy): Eukaryota > Viridiplantae > Streptophyta > Magnoliopsida > Ericales > Ericaceae > Rhododendron > Rhododendron molle. Next base: position 4,885,569 of record CM046393.1, read on the forward strand.
AAAAATGCACAAACTTTTACTCACTAACTTTACAAAATGGACATTTATTAAGGGACAGTTCAAAATAGAATATTTTATACTCTAAAAAAGGAATAAAGAGAGTAATAGTTTGAAATATTTTTTTTTAAATACGTTTTCACACTACAACTAAGCTTTCACGCTTATTTTGTGACTTTCGTTACGAATCGCTACAGCCAAGAAACTCATAACCCCATTAGAACATCTCTACCGGACCTCTCAAACACCAAATATCAAAGATTAGAATGTTTTACAAGGCTTCAAGTGCTTCAACAACCCTTTCAAACACCAACTTAATTACCGATCAATTTCTTTTTCTCTCTCTTCAATGTTTTTTTTTTTTTTTTTGGAAAATAGCTCTCTTTTCAAATTTGACATATGAGTAGCATCCTTCATATATATCAAATCCTATTAGAAATGGTGATTTTGTACTTGAAGAATCTATTACGAATATACAATTAACGTAGCAAAACACATTAAATGTAGGAAATTCCCCTTTTAGCCAATATATATATATTTTTTTTTAAAGATTGCAGTATAAAATCGATTCTTCAAATTATAAAATTTAGATAATAAAGGACACTAGTAGAGAATAAAAAATTTGAGCAAAGGCTGAAGTTAGTATGAAGTACTCGAATAGACAAACTCAAATATAGGCACAAATTTGAGTAAAAAAATCATTAAAATGACTAGTTGTAAATTGTGAAGAGCAAAACAAGCCTTCAAAGCTTGAGTACAACTTTTGAGTCTCTTTTCATTCGGCGAAAATTTTCTGCAAAACTCAATCTGGTAAGAGTAATACGCTAAACTTCAGTCAGCCCAAATCCATTCTGTTTCTTTTCTGGTACTTCTTCGGAGTCGGTCGAAAAAGTGTAGTAAAAGATGAAGCAGAGCTAAAAGAGAATTCTAATGCCAGATGTGGAAGATTCATTTAATAATCGGGTGTTCAGGCCAGTTTTTGCGCCTTAATAATCCCAGGACTCGGAAGCTGACGATGAGACAAACCTCTAGTAGCCCCCAAGGGCTTGGCACGTTTGGACTTCGTGAGATTCAATATTATTGCGACCTCTTCGGGTGCAAGCCCTTGAGTTGTTGTCTCATGCCACTCGACCCTATTTCCTGGGGTTTCCTCCCATTCGTTCCCTTCGCTTCAACTAACCCTAATTTAATTCTGTCTGTTTCCATGACTGATGAAGTATCGGGCCGGCCTTGTTCATTTTTGGTCTCAAAACTACTGCGCACGGTTCCTAATAAATTTTCTTTTATCTTTTTCTACTCATTACTTTCAAAAATCTCCCTCAAAAACTCAAACCGAACGGGAGACTGTTCTATTTGACATTTTCACTAGTATTTGTTAATGGGATCTCGAAGTCATTTACCAAGTCTTTCGTCGAATTTAAATATGATGACAAAAAGGGTAAGGTCAAAGGAGAGATCTGTATCAAATCGATCAAATAGATTAAGCAACAATTGACCCCGCGGTTTCTGATCCAAAACACCGCTATTTGGGGTGGGAAAACCATGTGGGTGTGGAGGGAAGAGGGCTAAGAGAACATGGGAATGATTGGATGATGTTCCCAGTTTCCTCGAGACTGATTTTTTAAATTAAACAATTGATTTTGAATTCCCTCACCTTGGATTTGCTCATCCAGTAAGTGGACTTTTTTTTTTTTTTTTTTTGTTTACAACTAAAGAGCATCTACACTGCATGCCAAAAAAGGCAGAAGTTAAACTTTTCTTTGAAAGAGTTTTTTAAAATATAGGCCGTTCAAACACATCTGGACGGCCGAAATTTGTTACACAACAGTTGTGTGAGTATCATTTTTGTTTCTTTTTGTCGCTCTAAAATGACAAAAGACATGGCAAATTGGGAGCTACATCCATAAATAAATAAAAACTCTCTCAAATTTGGCAAATGCTAGTTCTTTTGTAATATATAGCAAAATTTGTGTCAAAATTGCCATTTTTGAGAGAGATTTGTGTCAAAATTGCCATTTTTTGAGAGATAGAGAGAGAGAGACCATTTCACTTCAAGAGACCATTTACTGTTATGGTTCGGCTACACGCCCATTCCAGCTTGTCAGCCCAAGCGTTAGAGCAAGTACACCAGTCATTAGGTAAAAAAAATGGTGAACAGTACACTTCTTTTATTTTACCTACTCACATTTCTCTCAACACTGCATCAATACTATCTATTTTACCTAACACCAATTAAAATATATATTTTTTACTCATTCTTTATTATCTTTATTGTTTAAAGAGAGGAGAAAGGAGGGAGGAGAGAGAAAAAGAAATAATAAAAAAAGAAAGGAGTATGAATAGTGCTTAGGTAAAAATAGAGAACAACTATTCACAAATGCATTTTAGCTCCTCTTTTAGCTCATTTGGTATAGACTATTTGTTATGTTTTTCTTAGGTAAAATAACAAAAAATGTATTTTTGCTCATCCAGTATACTTGCTCTTAGCCGTTTAGCGCTATACTCTGATCGGGGTTGGCCCACTACATTGTTCATTAAAAATTGATTTTGAATTCCCTCAACTTGGAGTTGTCAATTAAAAAAATGGGTTTGGCTCCTGTTTAATAGGCCCTTAAGGTGTTTGAAGAACGAGTGAGTGAAAGTACATATCTGTACTCCCACGTACAAGTCTTCCATCTTCTTCCTCCTCTTATCCTTTCATTAGCCTACAAACAAAAATGGTGAAAAGTAGCATTCTTGAGCTGGTTATCACAGTTGTTTTTTGCTTTCTTTTCGTTAAGGGCAATGGGTTTGTGGCTTCTGGGTGGTCAAATGCTCATGCCACTTTCTACGGAGGCAATGATGCTTCTGGAACAATGGGTATGTAACTTCCCTTTTTGTATCCTTTTTTTTTTTTCTACATCACTTATTAAGTGGACCAAACTAGCCTTCAAACATAGGGCAAAACTGCACAATATCCTCTGTCCTATCTCATTGCATTCCCTATCACTTAATCGTGCCTCGAGATTTGTGTATTTTTTTATGGTATCAAGCAGAAGGTTTTTGATTACGACGTTGAAATTTATTTTTGGTTAGAGCTTATTCTCGGCAGAAATCATTAGTAACACTCGTGAATCTTCCAAGCTTTGTACCTGAATTGAATGACTATTGGTTGGCCACAGGCGGAGCTTGTGGGTATGGAAACTTGTACGCCACTGGTTATGGGCTAAGGACTGCAGCTTTAAGCACAACATTGTTCAACAATGGATTAGCTTGTGGACAGTGCTACCAGATTAAATGTGACTACAAATCGGATCCGGAATGGTGTATAAAAGGAACTTCTGTCACAATCACCGCGACAAACTTTTGTCCACCAAACTATGCTCAAGCAAACAACGACGGAGGGTGGTGTAACCCACCCCGCCAGCATTTTGACATGGCCCAGCCTTCTTGGGAGAAGATAGGCATTTACAGAGGCGGGATTGTACCCGTGTTCTACCGAAGGTCCATTTTTTCCCCTCTCTCCTTTTATCTAGAACACTAATTCAAGATGATGGGAAAAAGACTGCACATTATATAACTCTGTACAAAATTTCTTCTTGTATTTAATTTTTCTTGACCTTTTTTTTTGGTAGGTAATTTTTCCTGACCTTATGGGTTATATAACATTGTCATTTGTGATGTGATATGCAGGGTACCGTGCAAAAAACATGGTGGGGTTAGATTCACCATTTCCGGTAACAACTACTTTCAACTTGTGCTGATAACCAATGTGGCTGGGCCTGGATCTATCCAATCTGTGTCGATCAAAGGTTCAAACACTAATTGGATACGAATGTCAAGGAACTGGGGCGTGAATTGGCAGTCGAATAACTATCTCATCGGCCAGCGTTTGTCGTTCAGCGTAACCACTACTGATGGAGTGACAAAACTATTTCAAAACATCGCCCCATCTAGTTGGGGCATTGGGCAGACCTTCAGCAGTCTAGTTCAGTTCTCCTAATGCGAAATACGGCTTTCAATGGAAGCGGCATGCATATATTGATTTTATGAAAGCAGCCCGCCATTTTTCTCATATTACGAAAGAGACCCATGCTAGATCCAAAGATTGTTTGATTATCATGCTGGAGATTTTTGCATATCGATCAGGGTATAAGAATATGCTACAAATGATGTCGTGGTATTTATTTGCCATTATTTCCGAGTTACTAATATATTCATACTTTCGACTCGGTTCACTCTGTAACTTTTATCATTGCTTCCTGAGTTAATGAAGCATTCTTTCTTTGCACTTTGTTCACCCTATAATTGTTGTCATTGTTTCGGAGCTAATAAAACATTCTTTCTTTTCTCTCCGTAGACTTTTGTTATTGTTTCGGAGCTAACAAACTTGTTTGGAATGATGGTTCGTGTATACTCAAGAGTATTATTCTTCCTATCATGTTATATCTCCACCACTTTTTATGTACCCTAGCATAGCAAATCAAGACTGTATTTGATGGATGACGAAGTCGTCACACCATAATATTGGTTATCACCATCGCTGACTGTGTGTGGGTTACATTTCAGAAAGGCCCTACGGGAGGTCCTTCACTTACTTGTGTGAGTTCCCCGCCCGCTCAATCACTCCGTTTGCCAATAAGAAATCAGTTCTCATCAAGTAGTGTCGCAGATGTTTGTAGGTCGAACTGGATTCAAATATTCAATTATCTTCACACAAAAAAAGAGTCAAACCCATACAAGATTGCAATTTTAGAGATTGATACAACAATTCTTGGGCTGCTGGTGAGAAGTCCTCTTTTACGGCCCACCCAACACAAGAAACTATTGCAGCCCAAGAAAGATCCAAATAGGCCCACACAGTAACCTTACGGAGGCTCGACATATTCGAGGGAGGACTTCAGAAATCCAACCCAAACAACTTTCAGCTAGAGCTGATAAGCGAACCAAATTGTTGAAGTTCGAGCTCGTGTTTGCTCGTTAACAGTCCGTTTGAAATCGGTTTGTTACATAAACGTAGTGAAGTATGAACATATTTTTGAAGCTCGTTAGGCTTCCAAACTAAACTAGAACAAACTACTGTCGAGTTGTAATAATGGGTCTGTAATAAGCTCCAATACTTTTTCCCGCCCTTTCCTAGCCCTTGCTTTGTTCAAATATCTCAACAAAAAATAATAACAAAAGTACGGAGTAGAGCTTCCGCAGGACTTCAGAAAGTCTTGAAACTGTCGGCGGAAATCGGGCAACACTACCCCCGTACCCCGGTACTTTTGAATAGCTTGAAAATCTTGTTTGGTTAATTAGATTAGATACTCAAAGATCGACACATAATTGATTCATCTCATAAACAGGTCAAAAATTAAAAGGCACTTTTAATCTCGCGTTAACTTTCTCAAACTAAAGGTTTATACCAAACTCAAACCATTAACTTTTCGGCTCGGCTCGGCTGGTTTTAATTAGGTTGTGTTCCACTAGCTAAAATAATTACTCCCTCCATTTCAATTTTATTGTTCTTTGTTCTATTTTAAGCGACTAAAAAATGAGTAATAATTTTAAATTCATAACGAACTTCATATCGAATATGAATTTTATTTGATAAATCTCGATTAGTTCTATAAAATAATATTTTCGAAATCACATAAAATATTATAAATTACTACAAGATATGATCAATTAAATTAATAATAATTATAAATTAAGACGGATTTTTTAAATAAGTATTTAATTTTTAAAATTAAAAGTGATGTAATACTCCGTATGATATAACCGAAAAAAGTACTTTCAAGTACTTAACACGTCAGGCTCTCAGCTCAGCAGCCCTCTAGGTCTGAAAGCCGGACTGAATATTTGCACGTACTGCGAACAGCCATAGCCATTAGCCGAAGAAACGTTCGCAATTTTTCTCGTTAACTGTCGGTTTCGATTCGATGTCAGAGCCAAACTTCGAAGGTACCGATATTAATCATCATGGTAGTATTACGCACGACGAATTCAAACGGCCCGAAATCTATTCTCTTTCTTGTTCTTCCGCCGAAGCGGAAGGGTTAGAGAGAGAAGATGAAGCGGATTTGAAGAGACTGCTAATGGCAGATGTGGGCGATCTTCCTCTTGTTCCTCCCTCAGCCGTTGATTCCAACTTCGTCCCCTATTTCGCCCCAGGTTTGGCTTTCTTTCCCTAACCTACATGTCCAATATTTTTTTATAACTCTTGTGTACAGGCTAACTTGCATGCAACTAGATTAATTCTGATTGATGCCACCGTCCGCTAGTGGGGTCAGTTTGCTCACAACTTGATTAATTTCTGAGAGACCGATCCCACTTAGGGCTGCAACTGAACAGAGAGGCTTGGTTCGACTCGTTTAGTTATCGAGCCGAGCTCGAGTTTTGAGCCTTTTTTTTTTTTATCAGAGTTTTGAGCTCGTTTAGTGAACAAATTGAGCTTTCCAATACAAAGCTCGTCTCGGCTTGAAATAGTAGGCTCGATTTGTTTAAAAAGACTCGTTTAGTAAATAAATCGGGTTCAACTCGTTTACAGCCGAGTTGAGTTCGAGCTCGAGTTTTTGGCCAGTTTAGTAAACAAGCCGAGCTCAAACATGATAAAGTTCGGCTCAACTCGTTTGCAGCCCTATTTTCCACTGTCCCTTGGTGGGCTTCATTGGGGGCAAAGCTTCGTATTCTCATTCACTCCAATTAATAACAAGAATGAGACGTAGAAAATTGATAGAACTCCAATTTAATCATGTCCTGTTTGAAAGCTGATAAATGATAGTGGAACAAAATGGATTGTTTGATTTTAATTTATCTTTCTACTAATAGGGATTGTTTTAGATGACATTGTCGCACTCTGGTACCAAATCTTTCGTCGAATGTGAAATTGATGGAAAGGGGAAATATTTGAACTCCAGTCCTGTCAGTTGTGTGGTATCAAGTTAGCAAAGAATCTAACTTTCCATCAAAAGGAGGAAGAGACAAATTTTAGCTGGGAATTTTCGAAAAGGTTTGATGAAATGTTTAAAGAGTATCAATTTGAGCTTTCAATTCCTTCACAAAAGTTGGTTAAAAGTTAAAACTTGCAGTAGGTTGGAGTTTTTCTATGGATTGGATGAAAAACGATTAATGGCACTTATCAAATCAAGCTTTTAATTACGCCGTTGAGTCATTGATGAGAAAAGAGAGTATAAACTGGGATGCTGAGTCTTGTGTCTGCTTTCTTATTTCCCCTCCTTTTGTGGTAGCAGTAGTATTGAGTCTATTGACCAGCAAAAAAGTTAACCAATGATACAATTGTACTCATCTTTTTCCTTTTGAGTGCCATCAGACTTCATCAAACCAGGACATGATCAATATGTTTATCGTCATGCCAATGGGTACGTCTCCGGTGTATCCTTTTAATACATATATAATCTCTTTTGTTTATCTGACATAGATAATCCATTCATAGACATGTTCACGTCATGTATTTGTAGAGTTTGATAGTCTTAAGAATTTTCTTCAATGTGATGGAAAAGCTTGTGTGTGATCGGCTTGGCACCTACGCACTTGGCGTTCAAGGATGAAGGAGGAGTAAAAGCAGTTGATTTCAATGTAGGGAAATCTGATCGAAGTGGGATGAAGGTGACAGGGAAGCGCAAGAAGGTAATCTTTTGGTTTTTCTTGTTTGGATTTCATGTATTTTAAAAATGTAATAGATTGAGTTATGTTGAGAATGTTACCAGTCTGTATTTCTACAGTTTTCCAAAGAACATTTAAGTGCTCGATATGTGATGCCTGTCTTCAAAGTTCCAAGCAGTAGTATGGCCTAAATTTTAAAAGCTAACCCTCTACACAAGGCTAGAGCTATCCACTGACGGGAAATTTTGGTATTTCTCATCTCCTTCTATTCTGGAGCTTTTCGCTGAAATATGCACCAGAAAGGGGGAATAGTTGTGTTTGATGATCCATTCTCCACAGCAGGTCCACAAGAATCTCATTTCAGGGAATTTGTATTTCATGAAAACTAAGATTTGTTTAGTCATATGCATAATTTGACTTCAAGTAGAATTGACGAGCACAACCTATTGAATTTTTTTTTTTTTTTTGGTACTCCCCTGAAGATGCAGATTTTTTCCTTCATACCCTTAAAGAAATGTACTACTAGTAATCTTTTACAAAAATATGACCTAAAAACCAGATATCTCGTTGGCCACCCTGCATTTTCACTTTCCAATTTAAATAAAGTGAATCTTGGTTGCACAAAGCGGGAATGAGAGTGGGAGCTGGAGCGCGGCAGGGGGGTATGCAGAAGACCCTAAGTTGGGATCACCAAAAGAGCGTTTGTATATGTATTAATTATATATAAAGATGAGTAAGAAAGACAGCCTAATATAGTTTTTGTATCAAATTTATGGATGAAACACATAGATAAGTCAAATACGAGACGAGAGTCCTAAATCTCTCTTACTTCTTTTCTCTTTTTCTTCTTCCTTGCATTTGTTTGCAAAGAAAAGTCTGAATTTCTTCATTGAGATTAGTGTGGAAGCTCTTATTCTATTTAGGAGCGCGCTCCCGTCTCGATGGGAGTGAGACGGGAGCGCACCCACTTTGGAAGCTCAGGAGCACACCCTCTTTGGAAGCTCCCTGAACTAAGAAGTGAACTAACAAAAGTAGGCTAAGAAAGGTCTTATAAATATTTGTGATAGTAGAATCAAGATGTTTTTTTTCTTTCCCCTTTTACCCCTTTCCAGGATTGTTGCTAACAGGGCCCTAAACTGAATCCTAAACAATCAGATTATATATCCACTGCATTCCTGGTGGACATTTGGATTAACAGGACGGTTTAGCCTGAGCTGTCCGTTTTAGTAGGTGTTAGGTGACTGCATGTTTTGGCAGTTGTAGTTTTGGCAGTTGTAGGCAACACTTTTAAGGGTTAGTGTGCAGTACACGTAGGGAAATACTTCCAGGGTAGCTTACATCGTTGCTTGTTAGTTTGCTATCAGTTGTAGTAGTATTTCGTGTACTGAGAGGAAATTAAGCAGACACTTCATTACATTTTTTCCTTGTGCCCTGGAAAAGTTGTTTTGTATTTTAGCAAAGTGAATTCCTTCTGCAGAACGCGCAGCATTTTGAGTCCAACACTGCTTTGTGTAAAGTGTGCACCAAAGATGATACTTATTACATTGTCAGGTTCAATTTCGCTTCTCATTTCATTATTTTGTTTGAATTCTTTGATATTGTTTCATTCGTAGTACTGTCAGACCAAAAATCTCCTGGCATTTTCTCAGGTGCTGCGTAAAAGGCTCTCTACTTGAAGTGAATGATAGGTTAATCAAGCAACCGAGTCTGCTTAATTCAGTGGTATGAATACCATTTACGTTCTAATATATGTTTAATGGGGGTATGTGTATGCCAATTGCCTGTCATATATCCAAGGGTCGAGCTGTATAGGCACCCTCCAGTTTCTGTATAAACCCCTTCCATACCCTGTAGGTATAATATGTGTGTCCAACAGAAATTACATTATTGTCAACAATAACATAATCCCTCGATGGGGTATGGGCGGGAGAAGACTAGAGACAGTCCTAACCATTGGTAGCAAACGCACATAGTGGCTCATCTCTAAAAGTTATGCCACCGAAATAGCAGCCTGCCTATATCTCCAAAAATCGAGCAACTCAATGGACGTTATGCCATTGAACCATGTCCGCAAATTAAAGCCGGAAGGCATAAGAGAGGGCAGCTTAGAGACCCCGATTGCTCATTACCGTGCTTCCTGTAATTTCAAAATCCAGAGCATCAATAATGCACAATATTTACTTACACCCTCTCCAGGATTTCTTAAACTTTTGAAAAGCAAGTTTTCTCATAATTTAACTGTTTACTTCGTAGAAGACGCTGATATTGTTTGCCTTTCACCTAGTTTGGCCCCCTCTCGAGCCAAAATCCTTTTCTGCAGCTGGCGACATCACATTCAAAGATCACTTGCTAGTTTCTAGTAGAACTGCCACTATTTCCCCCCGCACTAACAAATTTTACACGCGTCTCCCATTTACTCGTCCATTCGGGGTTGTATTGCAGGCAGATAGAGAAGGATATATTGCAATAATCATGCCAAAACCTGCTGATTGGCTAAAGACCAAGCCTATGTTGCTGGGCATTGATGAGTACAAGAAACTGAGAGAGCTCACTTAACCAAGTTGACTTATTCATTTCATGCAGGTCTTCAAAATAAATCGATCGGGCAGTACGGTTGCTTTTGTATACGATTGTTTGAACATCACAATTTTGTCTATCTCTAATCTATTTCGTGTATTATTTTTGTTTTTCCGCATTATTGATTGTATTTGAAGCTTAGAATTCATTTTCAGGCATTTTCTGAACATACCATGGAACTAATGAAGTGGGTCCTCCTTTCCTCCCCCATTTGCTCTCTATGCCATCGATATACCGAAACTCTCACTCGCTTGTGTTTATCTGTTCCCAGTGTTCTAAAAATTGGCGATTAATCGCTTGCGCGGTCTATCCAACTTGATCCGACTAATTGTTGTGCGCCGATTAATCGCCGATTACTAGGCCTCGAAGGCGGCCAACCGCCCAACTAGTACCTAGCAACTTTTAGAACATTGAGTTCGCTAGAGCATTTTTAGAAGTAGGTATGCACTCTGTGTGGAATCTATAAAGCCGATCGATCAGATCTGGGATGCCGAACTCGATCGATCGGTCCATTGGAAATTTTAACAGGAAGGCTTTTCACACCGTAATTAGTGAAATCGCTCGGGCCAATCGATCGTAGTTTATTTCATTTGGCTAGAAAGTAAATGTAGAATTTTTCAAGGCATCCAAAAGCCTCCTCGTGCAGTCCTCCATGACATCAATGAGAAAGAATTCAAGTTTTCAGACTCAAATTTCTATACAAGGAAGACAAGAACTACTATATATGAGGAATTTAATCACATTAATACTTACAAAATTGAATCAAATATGAGGAATTACAAAAAATTTGTCAATGATCACAACCTTAATTTACCCCAAGATACAAGCAAAGCAACAATATTGATTGATTTTTCACTTATGTTCTTGTTGGAGGCCACTAACTTCTTGCATAACTAGCGTTCTTGACCTGTTTATACTAAGGAAACACAAATATATATGCTCCTCAAGATCTTCCAATTGCTCCAAGAAGCTTGTTTGATGGATCTTGAATTCCCTCACAACCTCCATCAACACCTCAGTCTTCCCATTCCTAACACACATATCCGCAATCGCTTTGTTGTGTTCTATCTCATCTTGTAGCCTCCCCACGAGCCGACTCATCGTATCAAAATCGTTGATCAGGATAAAAACACATTTTGCTGCAACTTCAAGCTGTGCGCCAAATCTTTTAGGCGAGCTTGTTTTTTTAAGCCCTTTCGTGATCAACTCGATCCTCTTCTTGGCTAACCCTAACGAACAAGTGAGTGACGGCGCGACAACTATACCAACCACGCTATGAATTGAAATCACTAGCAATGCTATCAAAAGTCCACTACAAGAAACCATAAGACTAAACCCTAAAATCCTTTTACAATACCTATTGAACTTTTCTCTCCTTCGAATCTTCTTAAACTCCATTGTCAATCTCTCAAGCAAAAACTCAAGGCTCTCGTGTATGTCGCGGTATTGTGATGAGGAAATTCTGAGCATTGGGTTGTTCAGGCTTGCAAACGAAGAAAGCTCCTTAAAAACATGTGTGGAGTTTGGGAGACTTATAGCCCTTGTGATTATCCGGTAGTTAGCGCGTGCCTGGTGAACACTCCCAAGGAGTAATTCACATGTGTTGGATGCTTCATAGCTAGCTTCCAAGTAATCAATGACTAGGTGATGAACTCTGGTTCCTTTGGTCGCGCCGGCCAGGGTTTCTGGCCGTGGTTCAAATAGGTAATCTGAGAGACGAACGCGAAAAGGACGAGAAGATGAAGAAGGCAATCTATCCAGGGATCTTATTTCTCCCATCTGATCTTGAACTTTGTTGAACATGTCTGTGTAGGATTTCGTCCTCAGGGCTTCTATGTACTCTTCATTGACGGTTAACTTGTCAGCCAAGCCATCCACCCGGTTATTTCGACGTCTATCTGGAAAGAGAGAGAGAAAAGAGCATCAGAAATCAACAGACAATAGAAAGAACAGGTGGAAGAACCCAATACAGAAACTCAACAAGAAAAAAGAAAACAACAGGAGGGAGAGAGAGAGAGAGAGCCGACCGGTTCGAGTGAAGGGCCATTTGAGGCTTTTGAGCTTCAAGCACGCCATTGTTGAAGTAGCTAGATTGCTAATGAAAGCGATTGCTCATGAGAATTGTTGCTGTTATTTATATAGGCTGTGTGATCTGATGATTGCAGAAGTAAAATAGCTCTCAAAGAAGACAGTTGGCAATGGCTAACACCTCTTGGAATATTGGATAATATTGGCTTCTCTCAAAAGAGACTCCACGCTGTAGCGTCCCCCACACGTACGTCCTTTTTTTCTACCAGTCGGAGTAATTTATTTCTCCTGCTGAGTTTTCTACCGCCTAATTAATTGCACTCAAACTTTAGCCCCAAGTTCTACTTCTACGGAAATCAAGGTCAAATCTTCCATACCGAAAAAGTGTTTGTCTCTCTCTAGCTATTCCCGTAAAATTTCAACTGCGGGATTACACAAGGATCACTTCCTGAGAAGAATCTTCTGTGCAATCTTGCGACTGCCATTGCACAAAAGTAGAGATATACAAGCACTTTTGCGTACGAGTACTGACCTGGGCAGAGACGGAACTACTATGTGGCTTATGGGGGCCAAGGCCCACACGTTGTTTTGGTTTTTTTTTTTTTTTTTCTTTTTTCAAATCAATATTAATATTAGTTGTTTTTTACTATATTTGTTAGGAACACTTAGATATTATTATTTTTATTGGATATTATTTCGACATTTAAATGAATTTGTTCGCTTTGGGTCTCAAAACCCATTAATCTCTTTCTTTGCCCACAGTCTCCCATAAGTTTTTTCTTAAATAATTAATCTCATTTTTCTTTCTATAATCTCATTTTTCTTTCTATCTCTCTACTCAGTACTCAAAAAACCTCCCTCAAAACCTAAACCAAACAAACTATTAGATTCCCGAACCTTGAAATTTCAAAATCTTGTTTTCGATAGTTCTGCCGCCCGTATTTACAAAATCCAGGTTCCGTTCCCAGACCCAAGGCGAAATTCTATAACCACATGAGATGTGTTGCAATTAATAGTCTTGTCCTTCGAGCAATTACTAGCTTTCCGGGAATTTTTATGGTTCAAAACTTCAAATTCAATGGTTATGGTTATGAGGGCTATCCAAAAACCAAAATGATCATATTCTTGGGAAAAAAAAAGGGGGAAAGGAAGTTTATGCAAGAAAACCATGTAAAAAGCCACGCGTTTCTGTTAAATAGGTTTGGGCATTAAGAGAGAGAGAGAGAGAGAGAGAGAGAGGTATAAAGGGTTTTCCTAGATACTACCTAATTATTTATTGGATGAGATCGATGAAGTGTTGTTAAATTTGTTACTTGGAGTCCACGTCTGGTATATATATAGTTTTGCAAAGTTCAAATAATACGGGCTTTATTTGGTAAAATTCCAGCAGTCTTTTGAAACTTCACGTGACTTTTGCCCACCACATCTGCATGGCTATGATGATATCACATGCTTTGTGAGTTGTAACACCTTATGTTTTTGCCAAAATTAAGAATACTTTGTATCGAAATAAGATTAGCGTACGTGCGACCGAGTCATATATACCGTGTGGGCGAAGGATTTTTGGGCTCCCCCGGCCTGCGGCACCACCGGTGAAGGAACAAGCTACAGCTGGAGCCTGGATGCATGGTTTATCCACCACCTCCACACTATGGCAGAGCTAGGATTTTGACTCGAGAGGGGCTGGATAATAGACATGTATTTTTAATCTGAACGTATTTTTTATTATATCGTAAAGTTTTTGTTTTTCAATACATTACATTTGTGCAGGGACGGATCCAGGAATATAGGCTAGTTGGGACATCTCGTTAATCATAACGGCGAAAGTTTTTATTTTTTTTTAGTCAACCACGATAAAATCGTACAAAATTAAGATATGCATTACTAACTACAAAAGTTTATAACACGTACTTTAAATTAAATTAGGTAAAATGAGCACAAAATCTCAAAAAAAAATTAAAAATATGTTTTAAATGAACATCAACAAGTTTTACGATGATCGAATTAGTTTTGTGAATGCCTTTATTGTAAAATATTTATCCAGGCAGTTAATAATAAAAGAGAATCAAGAAAGAATATCTCAAAATGGACAAATAATTCATAAAACAAGTATAAATGCATCATATGTGTATTTTCGAGATATATGCAAGTGCGTATAAACATATTTTAGCACGTTTTCATAATTATGCTAATTTATATAAAAATATCAAATATATATATTTTAATTTCGAGTGGGGACACACGTTTGAGTGGGGGCACGTGCATGTACATCCGCCCTTGCATTTGTGCATTGAAATGATTCTAACCGAATGCAGTTAAAATATATACCAATCATTTTTCTTTTCCTTAGGCAACTTCAACATTCATGTACTAATTATTTTTTATTTATGAAAAAATTTGAAAAATGAGAATGTAAAATAACCGAGTTTTTTTTTATCAAATTAAACCAACCAATATTATTAAGATTATAAGTACTTATACACGAATAATTACCGATAATATTCAAAATCATGTACATATAAAATAAAATTTTTAAAACTCAAGAGCTCGGACGGGATCCGGTGCCACCCCAAACCCCAACATAGCTCCGCCACTACCTCCATGAGCAGATCATCGACGGCTTACTACACCAGAGCTGTTTTTCCCCGCAACGTTTGAATTTTTTGCTTTTCGTTTCTTTTATTTTCGGGACCGTGTTCATTATGCTGTTTTGGTGTCTATAAATATATGTTTCGTTTCCTCAAAAAATATAGTATATATATAATAAAAGAATAACATGTTGGGGCCTCTTTTCCATGTGAATCCACATGAAAGAATTACATACCAGAGATAGTTAAAGAATTTCCATTTTTTTTTTAAATCAAATGTGAAATGTCATGTCAATTGTTTTATTTCAAACAAAAGATGGATAAGATGCTTTAATTATCACTAGTAGTATTTATTTCAAAGATGGATAAGATGCTTTTCCTGTGCATTTAGTCAGAACTTTGTTTTCTTTTCCAATTTTTTTGGCTCTCAAATGTTTGAAAAGATTTTTCTGTCCATGTGATAAGTTTTTTGCCGTACCATACCAAAGATAATAAATAGAAGATGAATTTATCTTCTTCACGTATCACAGTATACATGTACGTAGATCGGCTCATATCTCGAAGGTTAGTCCGGTTGGTTGGTGAATTTGCTCTTTACATAATTAAAGATAATTTCTTATGAATTTTCTAGTCTCGGCATGGATGGTCTGATTTTGACTGAATCAAAAAGAAAATTAATTGAAGTGCGCGTAAGCTGTTTCAAACATTCTGACCGTAAAACTAAATTCTACAAAATCTATTTATCATAGGCTCATGACCATTTTAATACAGAGCAGCTATTGTTCACAACATGACAAATCTTTTCCTGGACTACCTTTTTATTATTTATTTTGAGAAATCAACAAATTAAAGGAAAACTAGAGCCAAATATGCAAGACCAACCAATTATTAGGAAAGTTAGGCAACGATATACTTATTGGTTAACGTCCAATGATTAGGCTCTGAGATTAATTAAAGACATTCTTGTTGCTTTCACTTCATAATATAATTAGAAGGAAGATTATTTCATTCTGTACGAGCAATATATGCTCGTTTATCTTACAAAAGTATGTGGGGTGTACACAATTAAGATGGAACCCATATAAACTTTTGTGAGAGCAAGGAGTATCGCTCCTTGACCCGATCGAAACAAATTATTTATACCAAGACACAAGTTGGACATTGGGAAGGGAAAAATATGACTCTTTGCGAAACTCGAAAAACCAAGGGGTCCTAATCAGAAGCGATGGAATTGGGATTTCTTTGTAGTAATTTTAAAATTTGAAAGTTCAAACATGACAACAAAATTAAAATGCAAGACTAGAATTTCAAAGTAAATAACTTAAAAATCTCCCAAAAGTTCTATTAATATAACTAAACCACCTAGAAAAATAACTTTCTAGCTTAAGCTTTAACAACAATAGCAAATTCAACCCATCTTGTTTCCAAACATTGGGTATATGAGCGGGGGTCGATTGAAGAACCTTTGAAAATATATGTACAAAGTTGTTGTTCTTAGAAATGCCACTGAAATAGTACTGGCCCCCCTATAACTTCAAGGACCGAGGATCTAAAAGAACGTTTTCTGGGGAACCATGCCCCCAAATGAAAATCGAAGTCTGTTTGAAGTTCACATTGAGGCCGGAATAATCAGCTACCATCAAAAGATAAAACACTTAACGCACAACTAAATCAAGAGTAAAGTCAAAATGATGAAAACAATACGTGCGAACAATAAGCTTTTTCTTTTTCAGCCCTAATTAGGTTTGATACATGGCTTCTCGGCATCCATGTCGATCACAAAACGGTACTTGACATCGTTCTTTGCAAGCCGATCAAGAGCTTCGTTAATTTTCTCGGGCGTGACAGTCTCAATGTCACATGTAATGTTGTACTTTCCACACACGTCCATCATCTCTTGCGTCTCCTTCATGCTCCCTATAATGCTACCCTTCACTGTTCGCTTTCCTAGAAAATTCCAAAACAGGGAAAAGAAAAAAAAGGGTCTCAGCATCAAATCGATGTACAAAAACTCTAAATATTAAATGGGAAAAATAACCATTTTCTTGAAATTTTCGGTGGAAAATGTGAAGGAGTAGGGGAATTTTACCAAATATCAAAGGGAATGAAGGCAGGTCCATGGGCTTGTCTGGTACGGCACCACCGGTGAAGGAACAAGCTACAGCTGGAGCCTAGCTAGATGCATGGTTTATCCACCACCTCCACACTATGGCAGAGCTAGGATTTTGATTTGAGAGGGGCTGGATAATAGACATGTATTTTTAATCTGAACGTATTTTTATTATATCTTAAAGTTTTTGTTTTTCAATACATTACATTTGTGCAGGGACGGATCCAGAAATATAGGCTAGTTGGGACATCTTGTTAATCATAATGGCGAAAGTTTTTTTTTTTTAGTCAACAACGGTAAAATCGTACAAAATTAAGATATACATTACTAACTACAAAAGTTTATAACACGTACTTTAAATTAAATTAGGTAAAATGAGCACAAAATCTCAAAAAAAAAATTTAAAAATATGTTTTAAATGAACATCAACAAGTTTTACGATGATCAAATTAGTTTTGTTAATGACTTTATTGTAAAATATTTATCCAGATAGTTAATAATAAAAGAGAATTCAGAAAGAATATCTCAAAATAGACAAATAATTCATAAAACAACAAGTATAAATGCATCATATGTGTAGTTTCGAGATATATGCAAGTGCGTATAAACATATTTTAGCACATATTCATAATTATGCTAATTTATATAAAAATATCAAAAAACTTATTTTAATTTCGAGTGGGGTACGTGCCCCCGTGTACATCCGCCCCTGCATTTGTGCATTGAAATGATTCTAGCCGATTGCAGTTAAAATATATACCAATCATTTTTTTTTTCCTTTAGGCAACTTCAACATTCATGTAATTATTCTTTATTTAAGAAAAAATTGAGAAATAAGAATGTAAAATAACTGAGGTTTTTTTTTTTTTATCAAATTAAACCAACCAATATTATTAAGATTATAAGTAGTTATACACGAATAATTACCGACAATATTCAAAATCAAGTATATATAAAATAAAATTTTTAAAACTCACGAGCTCGGAGGGGATCCGGGACCACCCCAAACCCCAACATAGCTCTGCCACTGCCTCAATGAGCAGATCATCGACGGGTTACTACACCTGAGCAGTTTTTTCCTGCAACTTTTGAATTTTTTGCTTTTCGTTTCTTTTATTTTCGGGACCTTGAGCCCTTTGTTCATTATGCTGCATGTTTTGGTTTCTATAAATATATGTTTCGTTTCCTAAAAACAATATAATAAAAGAATGACATGTTGGGGCCTCTTTTCCATGTGAATCCACATGAAAGAATTACATACTAGAGATAGTTAATGAATTTCCATTTTTTTTTAATCAAATGTGAAATGTCATCAAAATCAATCGTTTTATTTCAAACAAAAGATAGATAAGATGCTTTAACTATCTCTAGTAGCTAGTATTTATTTCAAAGATGGATAAGATGCTTTAATCCTGTGCATTTGTCGTGACTACGATTTTAGTCAGAAGCTTTTGTTTTCTTTTCCAATTTTTTTGGCTCTCAAATGTTTGAAAAGATTTTTCTGTCCATATGATAAGTATTTTGCTGTACCATACCAAAGATAATGATAGAAGATGAATTTAGCTTCTTCACGTATCACAGTATACATGTACGTAGATCGGCTCATAGCCCGAGGGTTAGTTCGGTTGGTTGGTGGATTTGCTCTCCACATAATTGAAGATAATTTCTCTTATGAATTTTCTAATCTCGGCATGGTTGGTTTGACTTTGACTGAACCAGAAAAAAAAAATTAGTTGAGGTGCGCGTAAACTGTTCCGAACATCCTGACCGTAAAACTAAATTCTAAAAAAAAAATATTTATCATAGGCTCATGACCATTTTATACAGAGCAGCTATTGTTCACAACATGACAAATCTTTTCCTGGACTACCTTTTTATTATTTATTTTGAGAAATCAAATTAAAGGACAACTAGAGCCAGGACCAACCAATTATTAGGAAAGTTAGGCAACGATGTATAATATTATTGGTTAACGTCCAATGATTAGGCGCTAAGATTAATTAAAGACATGTTGCTTGCACTTCATAATATAATTAAAAGGGAGATTATTTCATTCTGTACGCACAAAATATATATGCTCGTCTATATATTAGTACAGTATCTTACAAAAGTACATGGGGTGCACACAATTAAGATGGAACCCACATACACTTTTGTGAGAGCAAGGAGTATCGCTCCTTGACCCGATCGAAACAAATTCTTTATAACAAGACACAAGTTGGACATTAGGAAGGGAAAAATATGTCTCATTGCAAAACTCGAAAAACCAAGGGGTCCTTTTCGGAAGCATGGAATTTGGGATTTCTTTGTAGTAATTTTAAATTTTGAAAGTTCAAACATGACAACAAAATTAAAATGCAAGACTAGAATTTCAAAGTAAATAACTTAAAAATCTCCCAAAAGTTCTATTAATATAACTAAACCACCTAGAAAAATAACTTTCTAGCTTAAGCTTTAACAACAATAGCAGAACCCATCTTGTTTCCAAACATTGGGGATATGAGCGGGGGTCGATTGAAGAACCTTTGGAAATATATGCACAAATTAGCTGCTCTTAGAAATGCCACTGAAACAGTACTGGCACCCCTATACCTTCAAGAACCGAGGATCTAAAAGAACATTTTCTGTAGAACCATGCCCTCAAATTAAAGTCGAAGTCTATTTGAAGTTCACATTGAGGCCGGAATAATCAGCTACCAATACAACACTTAAACGCACGACTAAATCAAGAGTAAAGTCATAATGATGAAAACAATACGGGGTAGTGATAATGTCAAAACTATTTTTGTTGGTGTCAAAATTTCAGTGCATAAAGTCTTATACATAACAAATGGTACAAATTTTTTGTGCACTAGAGTTCTGACACCAACAAAAACGGTTTTGGCATTATCATTTCCCAACAATACGTGCAAACAATAAGCTTTAGCTCTTTTTTTAAGCCAACTCTTTTTCAGCCCTAATTAGGTTTGATGGCTCTCGTCATCCATGTCGATCACAAAACGGTACTTGACATCGTTCTTTGCAAGCCGATCAAGGGCTTCGTTAATTTTCTCAGGCGTGACAGTCTCAATATCACACGTAATGTTGTACTTTCCACACACGTCCATCATCTCTTGCGTCTCCTTCATGCTCCCTATAATGCTACCCTTCACTGTTCGCTTTCCTACAAAATTCCAAAACAGGAAAAAAAAAATGGTCTCGGCATCAAATCGATGTACAAACTCTAAATATTAGATGGAAAACAATAAGCAATTTCTTGAAATTTTCGGTGGAAAATGGAAAGGAGTAGGGGAGTTTTACCAAATATCAAAGGGAACGAAGGCAGGTCCATGGGCTTGTCTGGTGCGCCCACAACCACCAGTGTGCCATTGACTTTGAGCAGTTCTAAGTAAGGCCCGAGTGAGTGGTAAGCGGATACGGTGTCCAAAATAAAGTCCAGAGACCTCTTCCCTGCCTGTCCACCACCAAATCAAGACAATTAAAAGGAAAAAACTTCTTATTTTAGAGACGGGCCGAAGTCTTCTTTTTTTACCATCCTTTTTATTTTATCGGTAAAGAAAAAGACTTCGGATTCTCTCTCAGAGAGAGAGAGAGAGAGGACCCGTGCTACATCCAAAGCCTTCTACAGGCCCTATGCCCAAATATAATAGTTTTCGATGTGAGATGTACAAGTTGAGTCCCTAAGTCTTAATAGGATTTCTTTAATCACTAATGATACCCGTGTCAATTTACGCGTACCTTGACTAATAGGACCAATCTTACAGTCATCCTGATTAAGAGTGCTCCTATGAGGTTTCAAACAGGGGTTTACGGCGAAACAAACTGAATTTTTCTTTCATTTTGCATTCTCATCAATTCAGAGAAACTATACTTCAACAGCCTTTGATAGCCATTCTTATCCCCCTACCAATTAGAATACAACCTTACTTCTTTTCTATGGTACGGAGACCTTAAAAGTATTTAAATCCTCTGTTTTTTCTTCCTTATTATTCTGTCCGAATCTTGATTTTACAGTACAAGATTAACAAACCTTCATCTGTGCAGCATCGGTGCTAACTATAAAATCGTCGGCACCCAAACGGTCCTTGGCCTCTTTTTCTTTGGACGGAGAGGTGCTGATCACAGTCACGTGGTGCCCGAACGCCTTGCCGAATTTGACAGCGACATGTCCCAATCCACCCAAACCAATCACTCCAATTCTTTTCCCTGGTAAGTCAAGCAGGTTGTTGTCCTTCAGCGGGCAGTACACCGTTATTCCGGCACACAACAACGGCGCCGCTGCGTCCATGGGCAGGTTTTCGGGTACGTGCACGACGTATCTGTTCCAGCGTTTCAAGTACAGAATGAGACACTACATTTAATATTAGCCCTATGAATAGTTTCGTTGAATTGATTGATCTCGATAAACTCTTTCCATCTTCACTTTAAATGTTGATATCCAATCGATAATAAATATGAATAGCATTTCTAGGTCAAATTCTACCAAAAAGAATAAAGAAAACAGGCAACCAACTATTACAACTTCCTCTAGGACTAGGCGTGACCATAAAGATTGAAGACTCGAAGGCCCGTAGCAGGCCCTTGAGGGATCAATCACCCAATCATTTCTGCCGCGCCCACCAAGAACTCGTGGATCACAGCTAGGCTTAGAAGGAGGGCAAGGTTCGAGGGGCGTTTATCGCAACTTGAAACCTTAGACCTCTTGATCACCAAAACCACATGATCTAATTATGTAACCATTACCTGTGGTCTGCAACCAGCATCTTGGAGTATCCACCGTAAGTGATGCTACCATCCCAGAAAATGCCATTGTAAGTAAACTGAACCTGGTCACAGTAATTCTCCTGAGAGTCCTTGCAAAATTCGCACTCCAAACATGTCGCCGCCAAACATCCAACTCCAACCCTGTCCCCTATCTTGAACTCTGTCACGTTGCTTCCGACAGTGGTGATCAACCCAGTAATTTCATGCCTAACAAAATCCATACACACTCAAAACATTTGTTCAAACGGGTTTTGTGCAATATTTACAAAGCGATGCTACATATATAAACAGATTTATGTGCACATACTCATAAGCACATATATTTTCAGAATCGTCCAATTCACGCAGATCCTACGGAATAATGTTGTGCATCTAACGATTCCAACAGACGGGTTCACTTTGGGGCCATAAATTCGCGTACGATGACTTCCTCATATTTTATAACTAGCGTTCAACCCGTTCTATGCATGGACAAAACTAACCCGTTCTAAGTTGTGTCCGTTCGATGTACGGGACAATTAATAAAAGTAGGTTCAAACGGGCACAACGCTGGAACGGATTAGTTTTGCCCGTGCATAGAACAGGTTGAACGCTAGTTTATGAAAAAATATAATGGTAGCATGTGAATATTAAAGACAATTAATCATGCCGATTTCGTATGCTATGCTTGCTATCACATGGTCTTTTTTTTCACATGATTTGTTTGGAAAGCAAGAAATAAGCTGATTTTTTAGGGGGTGGATACCAATTGGGAGGAGCTAGCTACTGCCATCAAACTAAAGTTAGATACTAATTGCAAGTCCATAATGAGAAATTCACCGACAATCAAATGGCAATAAACAAAAAAAAAATGTACAACTCAAAGAAGGCAAACATGGTTTTGAATTTTTCCATCGTGTTTGTGCCCGTTCGATGCACGGACCACCGTTATGTGGTACCCCAAATTTATTTTCCACCACACATGTCATTTGGTGCATAAAATGAGACCAATGCTAGATTTTATAGAACACAGAACCCGAAAAAAATAGGGGAAATTACAGATGCCCCCCTTGAACTACCATCTGGTTATACATTGCCCCCTTTAACTACAAAAACCAACACTTAACCCCCTTCAACTACCATTTGCTGATAACGTGAGGATTCTCGTTAACTGAAGTAATAAATTTACCTTTTTACCCCTTTCCATTTGCACTAAAATCATCCTCAGGCTTTTGCCTTCTCCACTAACCCAATGAAGAGAGAGAGAAAGAGAGAGAGAGGGGACGGCGAGACACCACTAGCGACCTGCGCCGCCATCAACACCACCGGCGACCTCCGCTGCCATCAGCTCCTCCCCTGCACCGACGGTGACCACAACTGGCTGCAATTTTCGCCTCCGCGACCACCGACGTCTATACACCCGTACTCTCTCTCTCTCTCTCTCTGTGCTTATCAGTCTCTCTCTCTTTCTCTCTCTCTCTCTCTGCTTATCAGCCACAGTCCCAATCGGACAGTGAAAACCCTTACCCACTCCCGTCGATCGGGATTCCACCTGGAGAATCTGAGATTTCTGGCGGCTGTAATCGACTCCGACAACCGTGTACAATCATACCTATTGTGGATCGCTTCACAGATGGACTGTAAAGACTCGAGATCGGAGGAAAAATTTGGGTTTCTGGGAAACCCAGTCAAGAACCAGTTCAGCCGACAGCCATGGCTACGCGAAGCACTCCGCTGCTGGTGTTGAGAGCACCCGTCCGAGATGCTTGGGTGAAGTGAAACCCTGTTGTGGAAGTCGAATCACGGGGTGAACCGAAGAAAATTTTGGGTTTCTGGGAAACCCAGTCGAAACTTGAAAACCGGATCTCGAAATCCGACTTGTATATGATGACATCCCTTCCGGCCAGCCGAAGCTAAATCCGGCGAGCCACCATCTACGGCCATGAACACAATCGAGCAGCATCAGCTCCGGTTCTGGTCTTATGAACACCCATTTGAGATGGCTGTGTGTAGAACTTCCGAGATAATTTGTACAGATTAGGCTTGAAAGCCCAATTTCTGCGTGGTTTAAAGTAGGAATCCAAACAAATGTTAGGTGATTTTACAAAAATCAGATGAAGAAATCAAGGGAAGTGCATTATCTCTCTCTATTGCTAGAGAGAGAAGCTCTCAACCCCTGTTTTTTGGAAAAATAGCTGATGGGGAGTTAAGAGCAAATTAGTCCAACACCTTAGTTCCGTACAAATCTTTAACAGATCACAAACGGAGTTAGTTGTGTTTTCAGTTTTTGGCAGTTAGAGGGGGTTAAGTGTTGGATTTGGTAGTATGAGGGGGCAATGTGTGGCCGGGTGGTAGTTCGTGGGGGGTTTCTGTAATTTCCCCAAAAAAATATTAAACTATCTTTTTTATTATCTAGTGTTGTGCAACAAAAAAATAATTATGCGGGCTCGACAGTTTGTAGTGAGAACCACACAAACGTGATGAGATAAGTTGAACCACCACATAAAAATGTCACTGGAGCATTGAATTATTTTTTCTCATTCTCCTAAAATCTCTCTCTCTTCCCACGTTCTCTCTCTCCAGCTTCCCCTCCCACGTCCCCTCTCTCTCTCTCCCTCTCCCTCCCTCTCTTTCTCCCTCCCAATTTAAACAAATTAAAAAAATTCAAAATTCTAGAAAATTAGGGATAGAAGTTTAAAGAATTAATAAGGCTAAACACATTCCTATATGATATTGATAGATAGATAGATGACAAGCATACAAAAGAGAACCAATATTTTGTGTGTATTAGCTTAATCCAATAACAAGGATTAGCTATGTATATATAGATACCAATAACGACAAGATAGAAAAGGAAAGAACTAAAATAAGGGCCAAAACAGGCGGCCTACAATCAAGGGAAATAAACGATATGATACGCTAATTAACGCCTAATTGATTCTAATTCCAACACTCCCCCTCAAGCTGGAGCGAAGATATCAACCAAACCCAGCTTGACAATTGAAGACTTTAACAATGCTGGACCCACGGATTTAGTGAAAACGTCTGCAGTCTGTTCAGATGAGGGAACAAATGAAGGAGTCAGAATACCGGACCGGACTTTCTCTCGAAGAAAATGAATGTCCACTTCAATATGCTTGGACCGTTCATGGAGAACTGAATCGGAAGCAAGCATAATAGCTGACTTATTGTCACAAAATAACCGAGATGCTTCGCGCACCACAAAGCCCAACTCAGTCAGAATAGATCGAAGCCAAAGTATTTCACATGTGCCTTGAGCCATAGCTCAATATTCAGCTTCAGCAGATGATCTCGAAACTACGGCCTACTTCTTACTTTCCCATGATATAAGATGATTACCATAGAAAGTGCAAAAACCAGAGGTAGAGCGTCTATCAGTCTTAGATCCAGCATAATCAGCATCAGTAAAGCACGAGAGACCAGATTGAATACCAGAAGAGAAAAATAAACCAAGGCCAGGGCAAGTCTTTAGATATCTCAAGATATGAAAGAGAGCATCAAGATGGGCAGTGCGGGGGGCATGCATAAACTGGCTAACCACACTTACAGCAAAGGTTAGATCAGGTCTGGTATTGGTCAAATAAATCAGGCGACCAACCAGACGCTGGTACATAGACGGATTAGGGAGTAACTCTCCAGATTCAATAGAGAGTTTCAAGTTTGGATCCATGGGAGTAGAGGCTGGTTTACATCCCAACGTGCCGGTGTCTTGAAGAAGGTCCAATACATATTTTCCCTGGGAAAGTGATATTCCAGAACGAGAACGAGCAACCTCAATCCCTAGAAAATACTTGAGCGGACCCAAATCCTTAATGTCAAATGTTTGACCAATATCTTGTTTTACCTTAGCAATTCCAGGATAATCATTGCCAGTAAGAATAATGTCATCAACATATACTAACAAGATGATACATCGTCCATCAGAATGTCGTCGAATGAAGCAAGTGTGATCAGAATGGCATTGAACAAAGTCCATGGATAAAATAACACTACTAAAACGACTAAACCATGCACGAGGTGACTGTTTCAGTCCATAGAGAGACTTACGAAGACGACATACCTTCCCAGAATACTCCCCCTCAGCCCGAAAACCTGGAGGGATGTCCATGTAGATAGTTTCATCCAAGTCCCCATGAAGAAAAGCATTCTTAACATCAAGTTGATGAAGAGGCCAAGAATGAGAGGCAGCGAGAGAAACAAGAAGGCGAACAGTAGTCAACTTAGCAACTGGAGCAAAGGTAGCCCCAAAGTCTTTACCGGGAACTTGGGTAAAGCCTTTGGCCACTAGACGTGCCTTATCGCGATCAACCGACCCATCAGCGAGGTACTTCACACTATAAACCCACTTACAACCCACAGTTTTCTCACCAGAGGGTAATGGAACAAGCTCCCAAGTATGATTATGTTTCAAGGCTTCCATCTCGATTTGCATGGCGGTGACCCACTTGGGATTCTGAAGGGCCTCTGACACAGACCGAAGAATAGGAATACATGCAATTTTGCTAAGAAAAGCACAATACTTATCTGAAAGACCATCATAAGAGACATACTTGGAAATAAGATGATTAGTACTACTAAGCCAACCATAACGTGAAGGGGGTGGCGATTACGAGATGGATAACGAGGAGGAAGATCGGGGGAAGGAGCTAAAGAAGGTGAGGAAGTACCTGAACCCATATCCAGAGAGGACTCTGGCAAAGGAGACAGAGCGTGAGGGCGGCGAGGGGATGTCACCTCCGGACTAGGAAAAACGGAGGGAGTCACCACCGAGTCAAAAATTGGAATAGGACGGGCACTGGGTGATGACTCCATCGCAGAGGAAGATGGAAGGGTTTCCTGCAAGACAGAGTTAGAACTATAGAACGGAATATCCTCAAAAAAAGGTTACATCAAGAGAATGATAGATGTGACCAGAGCTAGGATCATAACACCGATACCCTTTGGACATGGCAGAGTACCCCAAAAAAATACAGCGAACAGATTTATTATCAAGTTTAGACCGAGTGGGACTACGATTTTGAACAAAGCAAGTACAACCAAATACCCTAGGCAACAAGGGAAATAAAGTACAGTTAGGCTTAAGAACCCGAAGCGGTGCCATGCCATGCAAAACCTGACTAGGGGTGCGATTAATGAGGTAGGTTGCAGTAAGAACAACCATATGCCAATAGGATTTGGGGACATGAATGCCACAAAGAAGACACCGAACAACAGACATGATATGGCGATTTTTTCGTTCTGCAACTCCGTTCTGTTCATACGTGTAAGGACATGTAAGTTGTTGAAGAATACCTTTCTGATTTAGTTCAGAACGGAACCCATTAGAAATATATTCTCCACCATTATCAGAACGAATATTGCGAACAACCGTACGAAATTGGGTTTTAATCATTTGAAGAAATTGAGTAAATAGGGATAAGACATCAGATTTCTTTTTCAACAAATAAACCCAAGTGCATCGAGTATGATCATCAATAAAGGTCACATAATAACGATGTCCAGAAAAAGCAGTAACAGGGGAAGGTCCCCATTCATCAGAATGAATAATATCAAACATGCCAGGAGCACAAGACATGTGAGGTATATAACTAGTGCGTGTATGTTTAGAAAGTTCACAAACCACACACTGAAATTTATGATCCTTACAAGCCTGACGCAAAGAAGGAAATAACAGACATAAATACTGAAAATTTGTATGTCCCAAACAAGCATGCCACAAATCCAAAGTCTTAAGAGAGAAAACATAAGCATGAGATGAAGGCAACACAGATGCTTGAAGACTAGATGAAGTGGGTAAGGATGGTGGCGGCTCCCCAAAGAAGTAAAGCCCATCGCGCTCATATCCCTTGCCAAAAATCCTCTTCGAAACCAGGTCCTGGAAGAGACAGTGAGTGGGTAAGAAAATGACAGCACATTTAAGGCTTTTAGCAAGGCGACTAACAGACAACAAATTAAAAGCAAAATTAGGAACATGTAGGACAGAAGTAAGGGTAATATCTGGAGACAAAGACACGGCACCCTGATTACAAACATGAGAGATAGAGCCATCAGCAAGACAAACTGTTTGGTTGGCAGGAAGAACAGGGGAAGAAAATAATGACAACTCACCAGTCATATGATCATTGGCACCGGAATCCAGAACCCAAGTAGGTTTCGCAGACCGAACATGAAAAGCAGTGGGAATACCTGCAGCGAGTGTGGCGGTAGAGGTGGAGGGGGCACTTTGAGCACGAGCAGTTAGATTGCCAAGTTGCTCTTAAAGCTGTCCAATCTGAGACTGAAGGTGGCTATAATTCGGTTGGCTAAGAGGCGCAGAAATCCCGGTATTTTCAGCAAAAGTTACTGTGCGAGAAGAGCCAAAAGAGTTAGAACCATACAAGCGATTCCGAGTAACGCGTGGCTTCAACTCGGGATGAAGTTTGTAACACCGGGCCTTAACATGCCCACTGTCACCGCAATGATGGCAAATAATCTTCCCAGATGGAGGACGAGAGCTAGCAGCAAAAGCCATCTGATCATTCACAGTAGAAGTAGTAGGAGTTGCAAGAAGACCTTAGGGCTGGATGATGCGACGGCGACGCTCTTCACTATCAATAGTAGCAAAAACCTCATACAAAGATGGCATAGGAGAGGTGTTTAAAATCTGAATTCGGAGAGGCTCGAAGTCAGTTTTCAAACCCATCAAGAACTGAAAAGTGTGCTGACGAGTAAGCCTTTTAACCACAATAGAGGCGGTCTCAGCCGGAAAGTCACTCATGGGCTCATATTGAGCCAACTCTTCCTAGCGAGACTGCAAATACCCAAAAAATTCAGCAACTGAGAGATTTAGAACCTCCTGCTTTGCATGAGATATCTCCTGATAAAGCTCACAAATGCGAACATCATTCCGAGCATGAGCATACATCTGTTCAAGGCAGCCCACAAGCGAGGGGCTGTATCGCAATACATAAACATGTTATAGATATGTTCTTCCATAGAGTTGAAGAACCAACCCAAAACTGTGCAGTTGTCGATATCCCACTGAGCGCGTTTGGGATCATTTGCCTGTGGTGGTTGTTTAGTTTCAAGTAGCCAATTAGTTTTGCCTTTACCTCCAAGAAATAAACGGAAGGAGCGACTCCAGGCTGGAAAATTTTTTCCATTTAAGAGAACGCTTGTAACTCAATGGGCAGGCGAATGATGCGCTATAGACAACTCACGAGGCACAATAAGGGTTGCTGAAGGGGTTGCATCCTTATCAGTCATGGTAACAATCAACCTCCCGAAGAAATCAGCGGAAAACACAACAAAACAAAGAGATTTGCGAACGAAGCAATAAAGCAGCCACAACAACCAGCCGAAGACACGGCAAAGCAAAGAAGTCTGCTACTGGATCATCGGTAGCCACCAGCAAGAAAAAAAAAATGAAGAACGCACTTACCACATCAGCGAGAGAATAAACGCCCTAAAATAGGGTAAGAACACCAGTGATGTAGCCGTTTAGGAGGATGGAGAGATCGATGCAAGGGATGGAGCAGCGAAGAGATCGATGCCACGGTGGGCGCCAATGGCAGACGAGCTGCCAAGGGAGGCGGAAGCTGGTGGAGGAGGGCCCCCGCGATGCGCAGCGGTGAAGGTTTCTAGGGTTTTTTTTTTTTTTTCTGTGTAGCTTTGATACCAAAAAGAGAACCAATATTTTGTGTGTATTAGCTTAATCCAATAACAAGGATTAGCTATGTATATATAGATACCAATAACGACAAGATAGAAAAGGAAAGAACTAAAATAAGGGCCAAAACAGGCGGCCTACAATCAAGGGAAATAAACGATACGATACGCTAATTAACGCCTAATTGATTCTAATTCCAACACATACGATATGTCCGAGGACGAATCTGCAATTTATCTTGATTCTTGGAGTTCTCAGTAATTTATATTGGAGGCTTTTTACACCCAATCCTTGGATTCATCACTACTTTTTGGACTGGGAATTATCAGCTTAATAGAGTTTCCACATATATTTGGATTTGGGTGTAAAATTCGGATTCCAATTAGAATTGTGCAGGTTTATAAATAGAAATTTGGACTAAAGTTTTCAAGTTTGTCCTTAAATATAAATTTGTCTGTGAGTGGGGACTAATCAATAGTGCTTGGGGTTTAGAGCAACGACAACAAAATCTTAATCTCCGACACTCGTGGGATTAGTTTATAAGATTTGTTTGTTTGCCCGATGTATTTGATATATTAAATTTTCTTTATCCGGACTAAACATTAGTGGTATACGGCCCCGTTTGATAAATGGATTGGAGGTTGGGATTGGATTATGAAGGTGATGGTATTAGTAATACCTTGTTTGGTAACCAAAAATGGTTCGGACTAGTAGTCCGATGGGATTAATTGAGGGGGTATTAGGGGGTATTGCTAATACCCCGTGGGACTTGGTATTACGGGGTATTAATAATCCAATCCCAACTCCTTCACATTATCAATCCCTTTTCATTACCAATTTCTTCTAACAATCCAATCTCATCATCTAATCCCATCTCAAACAAACATGATATTAATAATCCCATCATCTAATCCCATCCCAAACAAACATACTCATTATCAATCCCATCTCCTTACCAATCCCATCTCCTTACGAATCCCAATCCTAATCCCATCTCCTTACGAATCCCATCCATCTATCACTGTTATCACATAATTTGCGTTCGTGTGCGCAAGCAAGAGTGTGGAAGCATCTGTAAATTCATGTCAAAGTACTAAAATTTGTGCATGAGCATGAGAGAATTTAGTGTGGGAGAGCATGATATTTTAAAAAATTATGTGACTAAGGCCACGAGTTCTTATTATTCTGGACGATGTTCCAAGGACCTTCTCATGCACAGGGGCCAAACACTTGATGGTGGAGCCCACACAAATGTATATTGAAGAAGCCCACACAAATGTGTATTGGAGAAGGCCCGAAGTGCCACGTAGCGGTGCTCAAGAGCAAAGAATGATTTCCCTATGCTTACACAAATTGTATGACATAAACAGTACTATACCAGCATGTTTAAAAAAAAAAAAAAAACCAATACTATAACAGATTTGACAAAGATGCGATATTGTCACTATGAATTAATTCATAACATTATATAGTCACCCACTATTATTCGTGTCAAAAAATGGATCCACTACTCACTATTTGAGCAATGCTATGGATACAGACAAAACTGTACAGATTCAGACAAAGATTTGTTCAGAAATGTCCGATGTACATGGGCTCCACATCTTCCATGTTGGACTCAAGTGCATCGGACAATTACAGACACACCTTTATCCCAATCCGTGCACTTTCGATTGTTTGTGTCCGTAGCATTTTTGGTGAATTTAATAACTCTTTTTGTCGTAGATAATTCAAACCGAACACACGCGTATACTATGTTTTATCGGTAACTTTCTTTCTTTAACTATTTTCTCTTCTCTCCAACGGACGACAATGTAAGTGAACGGAACCAAAAATGAAGGAAAATTAAGTACATACCCGGGGACAACGGGGTACATAGTGATGCCCCAATCGTTTCTAACATGGTGAATATCGGTGTGGCAAATACCGCAGTACAGGATCTTGATTGTCACATCGTTCATCCCATTTTCTCTACTTGTCATAAAACAAGAATGGAACATTTAAAACCAGCATTTTATCTGTCGAAAAATAAATACTAAAAGAGATGTACTATTCGGTTTGCGTTTTCAGAGAGATTTTTGAAAGTAATTGAGTGGAGATCAAAAACTTTATTGAAGACCATGAGAAGAAATTTTGTGACCCCAAAACAAACAAAGCAAGTTGCTAATAATGCGCATACGTACCTTCGTTTGAAGGGTAATCTTGCCGGAGGTATCATGGGCTGCCCAGCCGGACACTGTTTGTGTGTGGTTCGGAGTTGTTACGGCCATGAGAGAGAGAGAGAGAGAGAGAGAGAGAGAGTGTGGGGGGGGATGGAGATGGTCACATGGTAGCCAAGTTTATTGCGGTAATTTATAATAGTCGGTGAAGCTGGCTGGGGTTCCTAAACGAGGACACAACTCTTAAATTTAATGAATTTGTTTCATCTTGAGATCTCTGCATAGAAAACCGTTCAAGTGTTATTAAATCTTATATATGGTCGGTTCATAGGAGTTCTGATCCGATTTTAACTGGATTCCCGCCTAAAGAACATTAGTGGCTCAAAATTAGTCGAGACGCTTGTAAACTGATCCGTTACGAGCGATAATTTAAAAAACATGGTTGAAATGAAGATGCTCCGGTAAGAGTACGAGCAAGGAGTTGGTGATTGTCTTGGTAAATGAAACTCTAACAGTTTACGTGATAGTGTCTCGTGTCGTACAGAATTTGTTCCAATGGCTGCTGGGAGCATCTTCAACGTCTAAGTTGATACATTATTTATTTATCCGTGGTGCACTAGCTCCCTGCATTACCACAAGAAGAAGAGGACACTCAAACTCAATGAAATAAATTTCAAGTAACGTATCTGATTCAATGCTAACCGGTCACGCTCTCCCTCCCTGCATAGAAAAGCAAGCCGTAAGTTGAAACTTGTTCCTAATCATGGTTTGGAGAGAGAATTGAGAGGCGCCCTCTTCCTCTTTTCCGGAGAACATGAATCATACCGTTTAGCAACAAGTCTTTTGTTGTTACCAGATATATTCTCTTTGTTTCTAACTCATCGTTAATTCAGTTTGGCAGCTCAATGGGTTGTGAAAAGCCCCTAGAAAATGTTTCACGTACTTGAGCCTTAGTGGCACGATCCTCCAACTAGGGTGGCAAATCCGACTTAGAACCTCAATCACGTGTTCCCAAATCAGAATCTCTTACAAGCCTCCCTCTCATGGAAAAAGGGGAATTCCAAAGCCAAAATGTGGTTGCATTAATTCCTTAAAATAGTTGGTTTCCGAGTGATGGACAAACAAAATGTGAGGGAGGGAGCATTAGCAAAGCTACGGACACAACCTTGGTGAGTTGGTGGCACCCACCGCTGCTAACCAATATCTCAATAGGTGCAAAGATTCTGAAATACGAAGCTGAATTTCAACTAAAAGCACTGTAATTCTCAAATGGACATTAACTGATAGCCTGATAGGGAGCCATTAGTTTTTTTTTTGGTTCTTGGAGGACATAGGGAACCATTAGCTAGGATCAATTGATTGTGCTACGCAGTACGCACGATTGAATCAAACAAGACTTAACACCAAAATTCTGAGAACAAAACGCTTCGAATGATAAGCTTTTAAGCCCCGGCCAACTCTTTGCCACCTCCAATAAGGTTCTAAAGACTTGCTGGCTTCTGGGCATCAATGTCAATCACGAAACGGTACTTGACATCGTTCTTTGCCAGCCGATCAAGGGCTTCGTTAATTTTCTCAGGCGGGATTGTCTCAATATCGCACGTAATGTTGTATTTCCCACACACGTCCATCATCTCTTGTGTCTCCTTCATGCTCCCCGTCATGCTACCCTTCACTACTCGCTTCCCTGCAAAATTTCAGAAAGACAGGTCTCGGTATCTAATCCCGACAAACTATAAACACTAAACGCGACAGGGTCGAAGCCGGCCAATGAAATAAGGAGAATTTTTAGAGGTATTCTTTTCGTGCTAATAAAGGAGCAATAAGCAATTTCTTGTAAAAGGAGTAGGGGAATTTTACCAAATATCAAAGGGAATGAAGGCAGGTCCATGGGCTTGTCTGGTGCACCCACAACCACCAGTGTGCCATTGACTTTGAGCAGTTCTAAGTAAGGCCCAAGTGAGTGGTAAGCGGATACGGTGTCCAAAATAAAGTCCAGAGACCTCTTCCCTGCCTGTCCACAACCAAATCAAGACAATCGAAACTTACTTCTTTTGTTTTGATTTCTGTACAATAAGATACATAGGAGGTAGAGTAAATGGTTAACAAATAACAGACCTTCATCTGCGCAGCATCGGTGCTAACTATAAAATCGTCAGCGCCCAAGCGGTCCTTAGCCTCTTCTTCTTTGGAAGGAGATGTGCTGATCACAGTAACGTGGTGCCCAAACGCCTTGCCAAATTTGACAGCCACGTGTCCCAGGCCTCCGAGGCCAATCACTCCGATTTTTTTCCCTGGTGCCTCAAGCATGTTGTTATCCTTAAATGGGCAGAACACAGTTACTCCGGCACATAACAGGGGTGCGGCTGCATCCATTGGTAGGTTTTCAGGTACGTGCACGACGTATCTGTTCCAAAATTCCAAATACAAGACAAAAAAAACTTGGTTTAGTATTACTCCATTAGGAGTGTATTGTTTTGCTAATTAGGATCTCCATGAGAAACTCAGAAACAACTAATTACGACCCAAAAAAAAGTTTAGAAATTTTTTTTTTTCCCAACTAATTACTAACAAAGCAATCTACCCATCTTTTGTCAAATCTTTTTGGATCTTTAAAGTTGCATACCCGGACATATATCCGGATACAAATGTATACGGAGCTGTCTGATGCACATGGTCTCACAAGATACATGGGAGACCCATACGTCAGACGACTACGAACACATCTGTGTCTGGATATCTAGATCAGATGTATAAGAAACCGTCTGATGCACATGGTCTCACAAGATGCATGGGAGACCCATACGTCAAGACAACTACGAACACATCTAGATATCTTGGTCCTCAACCATTTTTCCTAAACCATTATTGAGTACTGCATAAAGAAACAAAGGATGAACGTAATTTAGTTATTGGACATTCAAGTTTTGTGCGATTAATGACCAATTAATTTAAGGGATCGATAGCGTCGTCCTCCGATTGTAGACCATTACCTCTGATCTGCAACCAGCATCTTTGAGTATCCCCCATAGGTGATGCTACCATCCCAGAAAATGCCATTGTAAGTAAACTGGATCTGGTCGCAATAATTCTCCTGCGAATCCTTGCAGAATTCGCACTCCAAACACGACGCGGCCAAACATCCAACTCCAACCCTGTCCCCTACCTTGAACTCGGTCACATTGCTTCCTACCTTGGTGATCAATCCAGTTATTTCATGCCTAACAAAAACAATGCACACACAAACATTTGTTCAAACACTCTCTGTCATTTAAACAGACAAACAGAGATATTTTACAGGGACGGATCCGCAATTTAAATTGTGAGGTGAGAACCGTTATAAAATCTACGATATCTTTAGGTATCAGTATAATGCGGGATTCATCACAGTTTTGGGATTGGCCCATACAATTGTAGAGTTGTTACATATATTGGATTTGGATGTAAATGTTGGAATGCAACAAGAATTGTGCAGGGTTGTAGTATACTATTTGTACTAAATTTCAAGTTTTACAATAAACATAGGGAGGAAAACTTCTCAATCACGCGCATCCAAAAGTGTTTAGGACGGTCCGGATTTTAAAAAAAAACTATTCACGAGAATAGTAATCTTTTGAATTATATATAATAATAAGAATCTATTTTTTCAGTTCTATGAAGCTAGAACTAAAAAATTTTATCCCAAAAACTGGTGGAGGTAACAAAAAATGTCAAAAATTGTCAAAATACTGCAGGCGATAGCCAGCTGGATAAAAATGAACCAAAAGAAAATATTGGGATTCCTTTGGGATATAGCCGGCTGGAGTCGTGCACTAATCGGAACAACTTTTTGTTATATCTATAAATTTGGTATTGTATTGCGATAAGTTCGAAATGGAAGACATATTCTATAGATTATGACCACTTTTTTTCATAGGTTTGGTCCTACATCTTATTTACTATGTAATATATTTTCTCTTTTAAAAAATGTAATGGAAATAATAAGTCAGTGAAAGGATCTTCTAGACCCAGGAAAACAAGCACGAAAGACAGATCAGAAAAAGAATGCCTAAATAATAGTAACTATTATCGCGAATAGTTTTTTAAAAATCCGAACCATTGGTTACCGAAATGGACGGCTGAGATTGCGCGGATAAGTTTTACAGCTCCGTTGTAAATAAGTTTCTCTCAAATATAGGACATATGAGAGCCGAGAAGATCTGATAGCAACAATACTCGAAATTAACTCTTTAATTTATCAAAACCGTGCACAAATGCTCCTGACTCTTTTGTATGGCACTTCTCCTCTTTGGGAACATATAATGTCAGATCGGGTTACATATATGATAGCGATCAAGGTTCGACGACAAGTAGAGATGAGGGTAATTCTACTTCTGGAGTCCTTTCAGAGAATCGATGGCGACATCGTGGAAACTCAAAATTCCAAAGAATTTGCATTTTGTTTGGAACACCTTCATGAGATTTTGCCAACTAAATCAAAACTTTTCAGAAAAAGGTTGTTGAGGAGTCGAGCTGTCCAGTTTGTGGAATGGAAGCGGAAACGGTTCTACACCTGTTCTGCACATGCCCTTTAGCGCTTATTCCCTTTTAACACGGGCTTGGTTGGTGCTAGTTACAATTCATTTGTTGATTTGTGGGATGCTTTTGAGGCTCGTTGGCATAATGTATTGAATAAGGATGGGCATTTCTCTCTTATAGCAGTTGGGATGTGGTATATATGGAAAAACCGAAACGGTGCTGTGTTTGAACATAAAATTTTGTTGTCTCAGGTTGTTAGTTCTAGGGCAGCAGGTTGTTTGGATGAACACTTTGCAGCAAACCAAGTAATGGGAGAGGCTTTGGGAGCTAGAGGGGAGGTTTCTAGTGTTGCTTGGCAGCGTCTGAGTATTGGTTTTGTTAAAATTAATGTGGATGGAGGATGGGTAAAGTCTTACGGGAAAGGTGCGTATGGTGTTGTGATCAGAGATGCGAACGGGATGTTCATTGTTGCTGCTGCTGGATGTTTGTCTTGGCGTGGAAGCTCAGAAATTGCACAGGCCATGGCGGTTCGTCACGGCGAACAAATGGGGCTTCAATTGGGACTAAATGCAGTGATGGTGGAGAGTGGTTCCCAGTTAGTCATTAAAATGATAAATGGGAATAACGTGGTCAGTCAAAGCGTGAATTCTATCATCCATGATGTTAAAGGTTCTGAGCAATGATTTTCAAAGTTATATGTTATTGTTTGGGAAAATTTCTTTTATATCCCTTCGACTTTGACCAAAAATTCATTTTGATCCTTCACCTTTCAATTTCGGTATGAAAATACTTTGACTTTTCAATTTTTTTTCAATGTCATCCTTTATTAGGAATCCGTACGTTTTCTTTGAGTCCTGCTATAGGGACCGACGGCCACGCCAGGCCGTCTCTGGCCACCGGACGGTCAATCCAAGCCGTCCAAAAGGATGACATTGCAAAAAATTGGAAAGTCGAAATATTTTTATGCCGAAATTGAAAGGTGAATGACCAAAATGAATTTTTGGTCAAAGTCAAAAGGAAATAAAAGAAATTTTCTCTTTTTGTTTGCTCGCTGATCTTCTAATTCGGTTACGCATACTTTGGCTAGTACAGGTTTAGGTCAACAATTGTAGTTTTTGGACTGAATCTCCTTTTGTTTGGCTTCTTGATCCCTTGTCTAGGGATGAAGATTCTTCTTGATATTTGGCTTGAGATTTATAATACCATCTGTTATCGTCTTGACAAAAAAAGAAAATTTTTTTATCTAAACCGTTCAATAAAAACTTGAAAGATTGGATTTAGTCTTGAAAAATCACCAAACAAAAATTTCTTTCATAGTTTAGCCCCCTCCGATTTCATTTTCTGACTCTGCACTGCTCAAAGTTTTTCACCCGATGTTCATAGGTAAATTTGGTTGATAGAGAAGATGACGGACACACGTAGAATAAGCTACGGAAATATTAACTTGAAAAAAAGGAAGAAATTTTACATACCCGGGGACAACGGGGTACATAGTGATACCCCAGTCGTTCCTAACATGGTGAAGATCCGTATGGCATATTCCGCAGTAGAGGACCTTGATCGTCACATCGTTCATCCCATTTTCTCTGATCATCATAATAAAAGATTGAAAACATTATCAACTATGGAGTGGAATGCGTATCTACCAAACGAGGCTCTGTTCCTCTTCTAGCATCACAAAATAAAAAAATAAAGAAAGAAAAAGAAAAAAGAGAGGAGAATTCAAGTTTACCTCCGTTTGAAGGTGTACGGAGTAATCTTGCCGGAGGAATCATGGGCTGCCCAGCCGGACACTGTTTGTGTGTGGTTCGGAGTTGTTTGGGCCATGAGAGAGAGAGAGAGAGAGAGAGAGAGAGATTGGTTGAGTGGCTTTAATTGGGAGTTGAGATGGAGATGATGGGTACTGAATTCATTGTGGGTGGTAATATATATATATATATACAGTGGGTGAAGCCGGTTGGGGGTTTCCGAAATGAATGAATGAAGATGCTCCAGTGGTCTTGAGGACCGGTGAGGACAAGCAAGCGGTTGGTAGTTGGAGACAGGGAAAAGTAGTTATTTAATAGTCGGGGAGCATCGTCCACGTGATGCTTCGGACCGCTCCAGAAACCGACATTCATGTGAGGTTCATATATTCAGTCGTTGATCCCACAAGAATGTGTAGTTACGGAGTAATACAGAGCAATTGAATAATTTCACCACTAGGAAGGGTACGTTAGCGGGTTTTCAATTAAATGAAAAATATTTCGGTGACATGTTTTATACTAGTACTATAAAAAAAAATGGGCGCGGTAAATCGAAAAGGATCGGTTATACTTATAAATCCATCATCAATGCGAATTCTAGCGTTTCAAAATCGTATTTGAAAAAAAGTTGATTGTTGAGGGAAATTTCAAGAGCTAAACGAAAGATTACAAAAAAAAATTTAGAGAGAGTGGGGCCGTGTTGTCATATTTCACAACTTATGGAGGCCAAGTCTTGTGAGTAGCAAGCAATCTTCAAGGGCAAGGAAGGGAGAGCGAGTAGTCCAGGTAGGGAGGGGGTCGAACTTGAGGTTTTTGTTCACGAGCATCTGACTTAATTAGCCGACGTAATTAATCACCGTGCGTAAGTTGTATATATACAGTTAGTAGAAGTCAAGAAATTGGTGACTGGTTTCCAGGAAAATATGTCGTTATCAGCTGAACCAACACTTTGAATGCCCACCTGCCTTCCCTATAATTTCCTGCTGGACGGAAGGAATTCAACCAAATTACATGTGAAACATGGGCCTAACTATAAATGTGGAAAATGTAGATGGATGAGGAGAAGTCTTAAAGTACTTTTAATGGCCTTAAAGAGTAGTTACGCCGTAAATTCTAGGTACGTGCTATATATCAAGTAAGAGAAAATGACCTCCATTCTAGTAGTTGTTTCGTACGTTTTTTTTTTTTTTTTTTTTTAGGCAAAAATTTTATTAGGTACGGAAAAAAGGGGAAAGGAAACAATACAGCATAAGGCCGAAGCCCAACCCCTAAGGTCTAACACGAGAGTCCAAAAAATACTACAATGCAGCACACCCGGTTACCAGATATACAATATATAAAGCCTAAAAACAAACATGTCCAAAAGGATCCGCCTGACAAACCCAGCCCCACAAAACCTTAACCCGAAGCCAAACCACAGTCGCGCACAAAACGCCGAAAGCATCACCACCCGGACTAGCACCACCGCCCAACCGCCTCGCCGTTAAGCAGATCTGATCACTCACAGACGTGGATAACCGACGGCAGGAAGGAACCTAACAGACCAACCACAATAATACAAAATGGCCTACGACGGACAGATGGGAAACAAGGATAGGGCAGAGGGGTCGGAATCTGCCGCCCAAACAACACCTCCCACGAGCCCTGGAATCATGGTTGTAAAACAAACGAAGGGAGCCATCACTGCGAAGTCGACCCCTCGACCGAACTACGCCTCAGACAATCGCCGGCCGAAAACTGCACACAAAAAACAATCAGAAACTGCAGACCATTGGGGTCGCATACCCGATACGATCACACCTCCACGCCACCGCCAACCACCACGAAACACCCTTTTTGCCTGTCAGATTTTGAAAACAATAAACCTGCAAAAAAACAAAAGCGTTAGAAAAACACCCTACATCCGCCTCCAAACACCAGATCTTCACCAAACCCTCCACCTAACCATCGCCCACAGCAGCCGCCACAAATCCAGATCATTCGACGCTGCTAAGCATTTCGAAGGAGCCATGCTTGTGCCCTGAAAGCACTGTATGGTGTAGGGGAAATCATTCAGTACTCCGAGATATACTTTCTCCTCTCACATAGGAGTAATATATAGGCCCTTTTTTTTTTTCGAGGTGGACCTCACATGTTAAATTTTTTCCATGGTGTAGTCCCTAAAAAGAGAGTGCCGAAAGAGTTGAATTTTGTTCACTCTCCACTTAAGAGGGATGAACATTATTCTCTTTTGTATTGGTTGAAATTGTATGGATTCTGATGGGTTTGGTTCAAATTCCTTGGTACTTGCACGGGAATTTTTGAATGGGAAGCTTGGGTAATTGGTTTGGTGGACAGGTTAGTGGATGGTTATTAATGGCTAATGGTCATTAGTATGTTTGTTTTTCCTATGCATGGGTATATCAAATTAAGGTCTGCCGTAATTATCACGCTTCTGAATTTTTCTTTTATGCTCTATTTAAACCCAAGAGTTCTCTGTTTTGGATTATCAATATACGGCAGTGTATATGGAGTTGTGTGAGTGCAAGTGTCAAGTCTTGTACTTGGTGTGAGAGTGGTTCTTGTATGAGAGTGGGTGTATGAGGGGTTGGGTTTGAGTTTTCAAATTCGGGTGTTCTCTTGTACTAATTCTTTCATAGTGAAATAACGGAATCCTTTCCGTGGAGTAGGCGTGTTATTACCGAACCATGTAATTCTTGCGTGTCTCTCTCTATTTTATTTTTCATCGTACTTCCATTGGTTG
This sequence comes from Rhododendron molle, assembly GCA_025413875.1. NCBI lineage: Eukaryota > Viridiplantae > Streptophyta > Magnoliopsida > Ericales > Ericaceae > Rhododendron > Rhododendron molle. The sequence goes on from CM046393.1 coordinate 4,926,036, forward strand.
TGATTGTGGTTGTGTTTCGAATCTCAATTCTTGGGTGCTTCCGTGTTTAATCCCAACAAGTGATATCAGAGCCGGCTTGGTTCTTGACCGGTGTTTGAGATTTGGGTTCCAATATTACATCCGCAATGAAGGCAATGATCAACTCTCAGTTTTCTCTTGAGCAGTTTAATGAATGCGGTAGCTTTACCCTATGGCAAAGGAGGGTGAAGGATATCCTTGTTCAACAAGGGTTGGCTAGGTTGTTGAAGGGAAACGATGCGAAGCAGGAGACGATGAAAGATGATGATTGGGAAGAGTTGGAATCAAAGTGTGTGAGCACTATTCGGTTCTGTATCGCTGATAATATTATTAACCATGTTATGGATGAGGATTCGGCATCGGCCTAGTGGGAGAAGTTGGAAAAGCTCTACCTTGTAAAGAGCTTGACCAACAAGTTGCATCTGAAGCGGCAGTTGTACAAGCTGAAGATGGAGGAGGGTGGGAACGTCGTGGAGCGCATGAATGTGTTCAATGGTTATTTGGATCAGCTGCGAAAAATCGATGCAAAGATATAAGAGGAAGACAAAGCCCTTTTGCTTCTAACTTCGCTTTTGACTTCCTATGATACTTTGGTGACGACTCTCTTGTATGAGAAAGATACAGTGAGTTTGGAGCAGGTGCAGTCGGCGTTGGTTTCTCATTTTACTCAGAAAAAAATCAAGTTTTGAGGGTGGAGAAAATTCGAAACTTGCAGTTCAAAGTGAAAATCGGGGAAGGACATATGATAGTAGATCCAGAGGGAACAACAGGTCTGAGTCTAGTTCCAGAGGAAAGGGTGTACAATGCTACAATTGCGAAGAATTTGGCCATGTGAAGCGCAATTGCCCTTTGCGCAAGAACAATGGGAAGAAATTTGATGTTGCTTCGAGTGCTAGTTCTTTGGTGGTAGTGGATGATGGAGATCTTCTCACAATCTCCGAAGGTATAAACACTTCTTCTCGTGATGGGTGGATTTTAGATTCGGGTTGCACTATCCATGTTTGCTCCAAAAAGGAATTTTTTGATACATTCCAAGAAAAAGATAGTGGGTCGCTGTTTTTAGGCGATGGAACTCCATGTCAAATTCGAGGCTTTGGGAATGTAAAGATAAAAATGTTTGATGGAGCGGTTCGTACTTTGGGTGGTGTGGCTTATGTCCCGAAGTTACGAAAGAATATAATTTCACTTAGCTGAATGGACTCCATTGGGTGCAAGCATTTTGCTGGAGGTGGAGCCATGAAAATCACACGCGGCGGTAAGGTCCTAATGAAAGGAGAGAAGTGCAAAGAGTTGTATCGGTTGATTGGCAAAACTACTTACTCGACAAAGGTTTGGAAACGGTGTGAGTCTTTTGCGGCGAAGACAAAGTTATGTTTCCAAGTTGCCAATATATGTGAGAGTATAAATCCTGTTGGTGGAGAGGACGGGTCGAGGCCCTACTTTCGTGTCAATTGATGATTATTGGCACGGGGCAGCTACACACGTGTATTGGCTGTGTGGTTCGAATCAAGTTATTGGACCTTAATTTAATTCGGGACGTGTAGCTGTCGTTTTCAAGGCTTGGTGGTGATGCGGTGATGCGTGGAATTTTCACCAAGGTGGAGATTGATAGGTTTGGTTCAAATTCCTTAGTACTTGGATGGGAATTTTTGAATGGGACGCTTGGGTAATTGGTTTGATTGACAGGTTGGTGGATGTCTATTAATGGCTAATGGTCATTAGTATGTTTGTTTTTCCTATGCATGGGTATATCAAAGGTCTGCCGTAATTATCAAGCTTCTGGATTTTTCTTTTATGCTCTATTTGAACCCAAGAGCTCTCTGTTGGATTATCAATATACGACAGTGTATATTGGAGTGGTGTAAGTGCAAGTGTCAAGTGTCAAGTCTTGTACTTGGTGTGAGAGTGGGTTTTCGTATAAGAGTGGGTGTATAAGGGGTTGGGTTTGGGTTTTCAAACTCGGGTGTTCTCTTGTACTAATTCTCTCATAGTGAAAGAACGGGATTCTCTCCGTGGAGTATGCGTGTTATTGCCGACCCACGTAATTCTTGCGTGCCTCTCTCTATTTTATTTTTCATCATACTTTCATTAGTTGTGATTGTCGTTGTGTTTCGAATCTCGATTTTTGGGTGCTTCCGCATCTAATTCCAACATAAAAGTGTATGGATCTCACCACAAAGTGTTGTCATCCTCACCAAAAAATATATTGCAAGGACGAGACCTACACCACTTTAATTAATAAAAAAGTGAGTAACGTTCACCCTCTTTTAAAGATAGCGAATAAAATTACACTTGTGCCGAAAAGCCGCCGCCTCCTCGATACATTAACGTACCGAGGGGGGGGGGGGGGTGCATACTGGGCTTGTGGGGTCAGGTCCCGACAATTTTGGTTGAGTTTTGGACCTCCGATTGGCCAGCACTCCAAATTCGATAAGGTTTTACATTTCATGATTTCATCATTGTAGTGAATGAAGCACGACTGCACAAGGGTTAAGTCCAATTGGTTGAGGGGTTTGGCTACCCACAGTTGACTAGGATGGGGTCATGTCGCAAGAAAGTAAATTGTTGTGAATTTCTTTATCCTCTCGTGGATGGTTTGGTCTGTCTTTGACCGGATCGGAGAAGAGAATAGTTGAGGTAGATATAAGTTGGCCGTAAAAAAAAAAATAAAAAATCTTTGTATTGAATGATACAGTAAACACTCCAACCTAATTACTTTTAACATTGTTACTTTAATTTTTTGGACCGATTCCAAAGAAGCATCAAAATAGAATTTCTCCCATCCAAATATGGACTGAATTTTGGATAATATATTCGTGGAAATTTCCATGGAGCTATGAAAGGGGAAAGTACTGAAACGAAATCAATTGATTAGGCTGTTGATTTTATCATTCTCTTTTTTGTTAACGCCAGTCCCCTGCTAGTGTATTTTTGGTGCAAGAATATACTTGCAGCGAAGTGACGTTAATGAAAAAAGAAGTGACAAAATCATTTCCCAATGATTATCTCAATTTAACTTCCCTTTAATTCTTTCATGATCAATTCATCCTCAAAATCCATTATCTAACCACTCTTTTGAAAAACTACTACTCCTGTATTCTTGTGAAATCCCCTAGTCATGCGTGGACTGTTTTTGATCGGACCGAAAAGAAAATTAATTGAGGTACACGTAAGCTAGTTCGGTATTCCTACGATATGGTTTTTATTGTTTTCCATAACTGGCTATACAGGGCTTCCTATGAACAGATAAGCAACCAAACTTGGGCTTCCAAAGGCTCTATATTGGGCTCTGGAGGCTTCCAGCGGAGTGGGCTGAATGACGTAAGACGCCCCCAGCCTACCAGCACTAATTTGTACGGTAATTTGCACTATACCCCCTTAATTCTATCGACATCATAATTTTATTCCTTCTACTCTCTGAAAATAACCACTGCGCTCTCCTACTTTGAAATTCTGATAACCTATGCTATGATGCTTATGTGAGTCGTGCATTGAACTTAACATGTATAGATGACATTAGCAAACAAAATTAGTACCTTTAGAATGTCAACTTCTTCCTTGGACCAACTTTTATCTACTTCACTCTTTCCACTTTCCACTGATAGCATCACCACCACCACCACCATTGTATTCTTCATTCATTACCGTGAAAATCACTAAATAACATTACTAAAATCAGAACCAATTATAGAAATCACCTCCCCCTTTCTCTCTAACCCACAATGCTGGTAATCACAACAAATTGTCACTACAAAGCTAAAAAATCATGAATTTGTTACCATAATCCTTTTCTGTGGTCATCACCATCTTCTAATTGTTTGACATCTACCAAATCCTTGGTAAGTCAGCAGCCAAAAACTGAGTGTGGACTATTTAGGTGGTGAGACTAGTCCAATGTGAACTAATAATAACTGCAAAACAGATTATAATAGAATAGAAGTTAGATGTGGTATGATCGGGCAACAGACTATTAGGATGGATAAAAGGCGGCAGATGAGTGGTGGCTGTGGTCGTTTCTCACGACAAAACGACGACAGACGACAAGTACGACGTTTCTTACGCAGCTGTCATGACGTACGAATAAGTTCAAATTTCAAAACAAATGTCCTTAATTGCCATTTACTTAAAGGTAAAAATCGCAAATTAAAGTTGTTCCAAATTGGTGTATTAATTACCCCTTACTCCAAATTGGTCTGCCTTTGGAAAGCTCCTAGTAAAAACCGGTGAAATTACTAATTACCCTATACTCCCACAGCAACTTGGAATAACAGAGGAGCGGAGAGAGAATAAAACTCCAGATTACCATCACTCTCTCCCAAAGGAAACCCTAATTACTATCTGTCACCATCAAAACCCTCCATTCACTCATTAACTAATAATCTCCGGCCAACGCAACCCGCCGCAAACCGAATTGCATGGCTCAGCTCGTGCGAGGCGAACAGGAGCCGGTATCGCCGCAGCCGGAGGAAGCTACTTCGCCCGGTTCCTCCTCCGCCTCGAAGGAGACCTATCACGAGGACTCCGACGGAAATCACAGCAATGTCGGTCACCCCAAGAAGCCAGCTTGGAGCAAGCCCCTGAACGGCGTCGTCTCGGTCGGTGGTCCCGTGATGGGCGACGCCGTTTCGTGGCCCGCTCTCTCTGAGGCCACCAAGGCTCCCTCTAAATCGACGCCCGATTTTTCAAACCCTAGCGAATCGATCCCCGCCTCTCAGGTCAGCTTTGCAATTTCTGTATGCCTGTGGATTATAATTATAATGTGTGCATATTACAATATAAAAGAGTTCGAAACAACTGTCTTTTTTTTTTTTTTCTTTAGTATCTCAACCTTTTTTTCAACTCCGATTCGTTTTTTTTTAATACTTTTGTGATTACTCTCGTTGAGACGAATGATCCGTCTCATAAAAATCAATTAATTTAAGACGAATTAATTTAGGCTAAATGGGTGATATGGGAATGGATGAATGTGTTGATTTTTATGAGTGCTCATTGTTTTGTAGGCGAAGACTGATTCCTCGAATTCAATTCACAATCAGAAGAAACATTCTAATACTAACTCAAACCCTAATTCGACTCCTAATCCTAAATCGCCCCGACAAAGGTCGTCGAAGCGTGGCGGGGGAACTAGGCCCGGACCGGTGCAGAATGGCTTTATTCGCACCCCATTGCCTCCGCCACCAATGCCATTGCCGCCACCGCCACCACCACCGATGTTCCCTGTATTTGAAATACCTTACGGTGCACTCCCCCCCGTGCCTGATTATTTCCCCTACAATGGGAGTAACTGGGAAGGTATGCCAGTGGGAGGTTTCGTGCCTCCATCGAATTCGGTGAGTTATCAGTCCTCACCGCGGAATTCATCTCGGAGGGGAAACTTTGGAGGTCATCATAATGGTAGGAATGCATCCAGAAGTTCCAATGTGAGAGACGTACGTGTACCGCAGCAGATAGCTCCCCCCAGGGGTTTCCTAAGACCGGCACCACCACCACCGCCTCCCGGTTCCATCCCCTTCCTTAGGCCCCATTCTGTTGGACCTTTTGGATACCCCATGGGTTTCGGTAAGTTTTTTTTCTATGTACACGTGTGTCTTTATGATGTGGGCTTGAAACTAATGTCTCAACATGCTTCAGATATGCCATTCCCATTTGTGTATGTTCCGACACCGCCTCTGGAGTCCTTCAATGAAGTGCCATTTACTGCTCAAGCACCTCCAATGCCACCTTTGCCTTCCACTGTTCTAGATGATACTATGCGTGCTTCATTAATCAATCAGATTGACTATTACTTCTGGTATTTAAACTTTTGTTTTGTGTTCGGTCTGGCTTGTCTATTTCTTTTCGTTGTTCTCTTACATTGAGTTGTCTTCTCTTACTGCTTATTGCAGCGATGATAATTTGTCTAGAGACGACTTCTTAAGGTCTAAGATGGATGAAGAGGGTTGGGTTCCCATTAGCTTAATTGCTGGCTTTCCTAAAGTAAGTTTCTAATTATCGAATTCTCATGATTTCTTTCTTGAAACCTCAATTTGCTATACTAATCTATGTGAATGTTTTTTGAGGTCTTAGTTGAATGTTTGGACTTTATTAGCTGCCTACATGCATTGATTGTTAGTTGACTAGTTATACATCTTTCTGGTATTAATGAACCATTATTTGAGTGAAATGCATTGGGATTCCTTTTCTATTTACAATTAATCTACTTTGCATTTGAACATTTTGGTCGAGTTTACCTTATAGGAATAGATGTTGATCCTCCTAAATGTAGAATAATATATCAAGACTGAGCATGTTAAATTTAATGAGCTGGGAAAAGAATAAAGATAAGTGAATAAGATGGTGTTTTAGTTTTGTGTTTTTCTCATAACCTTGTGTGCTTGCAAGCCAAAAAGAAAAGGAAAAAGATGTTGTGTGATGGTTGTTTAAGTAGCACAAGCATTTTGCTTTGCCCACGATAAAGAAGTTGTTTGCCAGTTTGCCTGTGAGACCTTTAGAAAATCCCTTCCTCTCTCGAAACGTTGACTCCGTTTTAGTTTTTCAGCATTGGAATTCATCATGTGCAGGTTTAGACAAAGATGGTTCTAAATATGGCAATTCTTAACAAACTCGTGTTTGACATGCAAACGAATGGATTTGTTACTGAATAAATTTCTAGTTCAAGCGGAGAGAGAAAGTCCTTGCAATAGTGCTAGGCTTCATTGTCTGGTCTTTGCCTTTTGGATACAATTTGATTCAGCCATTTTCTTCATCATCTGTCATGGCTGTTGGTGTTTTTTTTATATTTTATAAAGCATGAGAATTATTATGTAAGAAAAGGAATGTTTAACGTTTTGTGATTTGTTGGTCACTTGGTTGTCATATTACTTATGGCAAATGTTTTGAATTAACTGTGAAATGAATTTGAAGAGCTTGAACATACCTATTTGAATTTTGGACCTACAACCTTTGTACAACTTCACAGACTCTTAACCATTTTAATTAAAAAGCTTAATTATTTTTCTATATGATTTCTGTAGATTGGTTTATGGAACATTTGTCATTATACTTATCTTTGGAAAATGCATTTTACTTCAAGTAGTCCCCCACACTTGCGCTTTGGACCTAGGCTCTGGGAGGGCTTTGCCCTCAAGTGTGCATCTCGCGACAAAGGATATTGCGCTGGTTCTGCATTTCGGGGTTACGTCATTTTATGGTGATTCTACAACCAACTGGGCCGCTTTGGGTTTAATGTTTGTTGGTTTATACACTTCAACCGGTCGGTTTTGGCTGATGCATTTTTGGTTCACACGAACAAATGTTAAAAGCTGTGACTTTGACTTGTTATAATTCCCAAATTGAAGGAAACTCAGCTTGTTAGAGTAAGCGACTCATGTGTTCACTAGTCACAACTTTGTCTGCAGTTGGAAGCACTGGGTGCCTGTGAATTCGTCGTGAACTTTAGTTTCAATTCCACGAATTAGTCTTTGACTTTATCAACCAACTCTATCAGACAAGCAACCTGCTGTTTTGAAGTGATTTCATATCCTACATATTTTTAGACTTGTGGCCTTCCTGTATGCCGTTCTGTACATACTTGAAATTCATGTATCTACTTTCTTCTTTAGCCAGACATTGTGACAGAGAACTTATCGATTAATAGCTAAGTAACTTCTCGAGATCAGTGTTCCGAAGGGTGTCAAGGCAAAGAGTTCCAATTATTTTTCTTCACACAAGTTTGCCGGGGGACAACGTTACGATGTTTTCCTAGGCCATCCTCAAAGGTCATGGGTTGCAGTTGTGTAATAAACTTTACCTATATCACTATTTCTACGAAATTGGAGTGTTCAAATCCAGTGTCTTATTTTAGCTTACCCTATCACATTTTCCTCCTTAGGTAGCATATTTACCCTTCTTCAATTGCAACCAATTAGGCAAGTATAAAGAATTGCCTCCACTGTTATTTAGATAGAAGCAAGTATGTCATTGACTCATTCATTGATGGACAATTCTCTCTTCGTATGGTGTATTAACTGATTAACAAGAACTTTTTTTTTAAGTAACTCCCCTGTTTTATGTCAATTTGCTATTCTCCGAAGGCTGTTAAAGCCTCAAGCTAGGGAATTATGGGATGAAGTTTGTTTAGGCACCCTTGTGTAGGAAAATCTCCTTTTCTCCTCAGTTCTTTAGCATGTTTGCTCTCGAAGTCAGAATTCTTGAAGAACTTCTCTATTTTGCCCTTCACAACCAAAGAATATGTTATTTGATTATTGTGTCTCCATATGCCCTGTACTCCTAGACATGGATGGAGAATGGAGAGTAAGATATTGGAGTCTTGCCAGAGGAACATTCCAGTCTTGGTTCGCGTCATGTTTTGTGGGGTCCGAGGAAAAAGGGTTAAAGGTTTTGGCAATGTTTACAAGAACTTGTGTGTTTGTGTACTTGCATATATGTAAATTAACTATAGAATGTTGAAGACGCTCGTGATGCGTGGTACCATCAGGACTTTTTATGACACGTGACGATGACACTCCTGTATTTATTCTTTCTATGTTTTTGTGCTACTCCCTCTGTCCCATTTTGATACTCTCGTATTCCATTTTGGGACGTCCCAAAATAATGTCTACTTTCCAAAATCAACCGTAGAAACTTGGTAAAAGTCCATTATTACCCTTATGATTAAATTGAAGTACTACTACCTACATCAATCAAATCACTTTTTGATAGGGCATAATTGGAAAGTTAAATACTGTATTCATTATGTTCCCTCAGAAAGTTGGAATCAAATGGGATGGAGGGAGTAGTTTTTCAATGTAGTTAAAATTCTAAGTTAAGTTCGTAGTCAGTATTACCATATTACAGTCTTGATGCATTTGCCAGTGTGTTGTACTATGGTTTCAGGTTGTAAGGGCGAGAGGAAGTGCATCAGATTGATTGTTCTTGAAGGCTCTCTAACTTCTGACTCAGTGGCACCTTCATTTCCTTTGTTAAATAACTTCACACTGCATGTATAGAAAGCCTTTGCCATTTTACCGTCATCTTTTGTCTTTGTTTGGTTCAGTGATTTGAGCTTTGAATGTAGTTGTCGGGCTTTGAAATGGCCTTCGCTCTCATGTTGTGCAACTATGCTTTTTATATACATGCTTCATGTAGAACTTCCATTATTTACTCCATCACGTTGTGCAACTATGCTTTTTATATACATGCTTCATGTAGAACTTCCATTATTTACTCCATCACCACGATGAATTACTTGGGTGGGGAGAAGAGAGAATAATCATCTTGCTTATTTGTCAGGGTTACACTCTCTTTAGATATTGATATGATAATGATTGTTTTTTAGCATAGCCTTGTCATATCACAATTAGATCTACTCATTTTTTTCATTTTAGTACTGGTGATGTCCATACATAGATCAAGTTTGCTCGATGGCTATGTCCTTGCAGGTTCAGCAATGGACAAAAGACATCGAATTGATATTCGATTCCTTGAAAGCTTCGTCAGTTGTGGAAGTACAGGTAAGTTTCAATGAATGGCATGATGAATATGCTCCTACATTATTCTATAAATAAATGGGTTATGATATTCTGCATTTCTTTGTTGGAATGATGTAATGGACTCGAATAAGCATTGCAAGGAATGTGTAGGTAGAAAAAAGGTAAATATATATGTACACACACACACAGATAGATAGATAGATCTATAGGTAGATAGATAGATGTAGTTATGTGTCTCTGCAACTTACAAGAACTCAAGAAGTGACATGTTATGAGGCACTGCTGCCTCTGTTTGAGATAATGGCTCAAAGGTATCAATTTTGAAGCTATTTCTATTCATGTGGCCTTATTCTACTCCATGAATTGCAGCCCTACAAGGTAAGGAGGCGTGATGAGTGGAAGAAATGGGTATGCACACCTAGCCGGTTTGCCGCTGGCTCAGGCTTTCAGTCCACTATGGGATCAACTGAGAAAACAATTACATCTTCTTTGCTTAAGGTCACATTGGATGAAGCAGCTGCTAACGAAAGCAGTATTATGAGTGAGGCAGATTCTTCCACAAAGGTAGTTCCCCCTACGAGTAAATCTGAGGAGTTTACCGGCCACTCAAACTTGGCCAATGGAGAGACTGATTGAAGCATCATGTTCAAGCCATATATGAAATATCGTTGTGTCAAAGGCTTGTGCACCATTTTCTTAGGTGATTATTGGATTCGAAGGAGGGAGGGGGACCGTTATGAAAAAGCTTTAGGATGATAATTATTGGGTTTCTCCCTGATGAGTCAATATTTGGCAGTTTGGAGGAAATTAACGTGAGTATATGCAACTTTTGCAACTTTGTAAGGTAGAAAAAGAAAAAGAAAAAGAAAAAGAAAATAAAGAGTAGAATATTGTCCTGGATAAGCATTCGGTTATTGCATCGCATAGTTCAGCTGTGTGGCTGGGCGATTTTTCCCTATTTTGGAGTGGTGGTAGGAGGTTCTTGATTTTCTATTAGTAGGACAAATTTTGAGGTGATTTCTGGTCACTGTATGTAGTCTACGATTGTTAGTTTATAGAAGATTGGGTTATCGTCGAATGAGCTTGAGGTATAGGGCACAAGCGCTCTGCTGATATGAATTGGATGGCGCTTCCTTTTGTGTCAATATATTTTCCCTTGACTTTTTATGTTTTAACATTTATATTCTATTTATTGTTTCTTTTTGTTTGTTAATTGATTAACTTCTTTTTTGTATCCTTCATCCTTGTACATTTTTGCTATATTCACGAAGACCTTTTTGAAGTTTTTGTGGCATTGAAAAATTTGCCTAATATATTGGTCAATTATCGACACACAGGGGACCTTTACTGTAACATTGGATATATTTTATAAAATTGATTTCAACTGCAAGCTTTGTGCTACTTTTCTTTTACTTGCGGGATATATAGCTGATATTCTGGATCGGGTATTTATTAGGAAAAATGGTAGCGTACCCCTAGTTCTTGCCTTTTTCTGACCCAGTTTTTCCTGTAGAGGTATTCCGGTGTATATTTGGCTGTTGGATCCAACAGCCAGAAATGCACTGGAACACCAGTGTTCCTAGGCAAAATTGGGCTTGTACATAGGCTATGAGATCCTTTTTTGTGATTCTTCCAATTCTCGTGTTGGGATTTCTTGTTGAAGGATTATTCATGGGTAGCTCAATTTTGTTTGGTTGGGATATTCAGGGTGACTCCTATTCCCTCTGTTCCATGATTCTGGGCTTAAAGTTTGTTTGAAAAGAAAGTGAACCAACAATCCAGATTCGTACTGGTGGTTTCTTGTGCATTTTGAATAAAAATCTCCACTCGTGTCCTTTGGAAATGGTGTCGCTAGAAAATCTGACCGTTCATCTTGGATCGGAGTATTTCCTCATCTCCCAGATTATCCCAGCAATTTTGAATGCATCCGCTTCAACGGCTAAGTTCTGGTATTTCAAAAGCGATCCACTGTGAATGGGGAGTGATAGTTTTTGGCAGCTTGGAGAGTGAATGAGTGCTCTATTTAGACTTAGGTATGTTAAAAGTACATGGAAGCGCATTTTGAAATCGACTCCTCTCAACAATGGGTCTAATAAAAACACCAACTTCCACATGTAAATACACGCACACTCACAATGTTGTAAGCGCGTATTTACGTGTGTGCATAGAATTTTCTCCTCTTGTCTATCCTCCATGAGAGATACAGATGCTTCTAAAAAACAAATTACATACCAAAGACAAAAAAAAAATAGACACTAACATGTTTGATGTTTTGACGAACTGACACGATTAGATAAAATTTGACTCTGAAACAGTAGTGGGTGAGGGATGGAATGGAGATGCTATCATGCAATACTTTTCTACCTTTCTCATGTCCATTATTTGTGGTGGCCCTGGTGGCGTGTGGGTTACGAGTTGTCTGTAGAATCGTAGAGGATAAATTGGAGTGTTACGCTATTTGATTAACTTATGTAGAATAATTTTTTGGTTCAAACTTGTTCATTTTTTTTTTTTGTCATTTGTTAGTTTTACGTCAAATTTTTATGTGATGGGTGAGTAAGGATGAGAGGAATCGAAAAAGTAAAAAATTAAAGTATAACTTTTACACAAATATTTTGGGAAACATCCAAAGAAAAGCTCAAAAAGTAGCCCTTGTTCGGTTGTGGGTTTTGAGTAGTGTTTTTGAATAAAGGTAGAGAGAGAAATGAGAGTAATGATTGTGAAAAGAGGTAAAAAGTAGAGAGAGATAGAGTGAAAAATGAGAGTAATGATTGAAAAGTTAGAGAGAGAAAAAATAAAAAAGTTGCTTTTTCCAAAATTTTGGGTTTGGAGTTCCAAACCGAACAAGGCCACTTTGGACTTTTTCTTGAATATTTCCCAAAATACCTGTTTAAAAGTCATAATTTTTTACTTTTCCGATTCCTCTCGTCCTTACTCACCCATATTTCCCAAAAATTTGGCGTAAAACTAACGCATGCATAAAAATTTGAATAAGGTAAAAATAAAAATAAAAAATTTGTGTTGCATAAGTTAATCACTAGCGTGAACGGGCGGGGGTGGGGGAGAATGCAATTTATTAGAATTCCTCTAAAATCCCATTTCTAATAAATCCTAAAAGTGAAGTCCTCCAATTCTCATGGTCTTTCTTACATTTCCTTTGGGTATTTTTTCCTCCTTTTTCTTCAAAAAATTCTCCATAAATCAACTCCAAACAGAATAGTCTTGGCGCGCGGCACCCATTTGAAATGAAATCCTTCTCCTCTTTTTCTCTTTTTGGAAATCGAAATCTTTTTTCTTGATCTTTAACCTTGAGTAGGTTGGGCAGTTCAGGGTGTACCGGTTCATTAACAGAGACCAGACAGTGTGGTAGTTGGTCCACAGTAATGGGAAAATCCAGATTTGTCAAATTTTGTGATGCAATTTTCTCTAGATACTACGACTACAATCTTCCTCTTGTCGCACCAGCTGAACAATCTCTACCCCTAAATCAGTAGCAAATGTTCAGTAGCAAACCCGAGATTCGGCCGAAAGAAAATACAGAGTACAAGGGAAACGCACCAAAAGAAAGGAGGAAGAGATCACTATGAACCTATAATACAAACCAATAACCACTAGCTAAACCGACAGTCCGATGTTATTGCGTGGTATTTTCATGCGGTACTACCAACCGATCACGTATCGATAAATTTTACGGTCTGGACACCGACATACAATCACTTTTATTTGGACACAAGGAATTGCTTGCGTGCACGGTATGCGTTGCGGCAACCCAATGGCTGGAAATCCTTGGCTTGGCAGGGCCTGTGCCACAACTCGTTGAGCAGACACCATTTCTTAATGCCATGTCTCTTCAGCCTAGCTCCAAGATTTAATTCCCCATGTCTGAGGCTAGGACAAGCATCAGGACATAGCCTTACTTATTGCCTCCTCTGCCTCTTGCATTTGTATCAGAGAGAGAAAGAGAGAGATGAGGGAGTGAGGCTAAGAGTATGCAATCCTCCGCGAACGATAAAGATCCGCCTCACACCTCCACAAAACCCGATCATTAGGGAACCACGTAAATCGATCCTCTATGTTGTATTCAATTACGTGTTTATGATCTTTGTGCATAGAGTCAGCGATATTGTCACACGTTCAACGACTCCGAAAGTACCTAATGACCTGTCATTTCGTTTAATTTTCCTTTTCTCCTTTCAAGCAAGTAAGATCACTCTTTTTCGCTTTTCCACAAAAAAAAAAAAAAAAAGGAGATCACTCATTTTTTCTCCGTTCATGACACTGATATTATTTTGAAGTCAAAGGTTGATCCAATCAAAAGCACTAAAGCTTTGCCATATCCATCTAATCTGATCTAACATTGTCTCCACCAAGACTTCGTAATCGGTCCCATTTCAAAAGTCAAGACCTTACATTTGGATTTGTTTGGCAAGCAGCCTAAACAAATGACTGGCTGTTTCTATCAGCCAATAGCTAGATTTCCTTATTATTAATTTTGATGGCCAATAAAGACAGGCTTGATTCCTTGTTCTTTGTCATCTTCCTGCCACATATGTGGGTATAAATAGTTTTAACATATGGATCAAGTCCATAGTGAGACAACAATGTGAACAATAATTTGGAAAAGCTTATGAGTATGACAACCGCAGGATTTGTAGTTGAAAACGTTATCTACCCTTTGCCAATCTTATCCTTCAATCATGGATGATGATGCACTGCTACGAGACAAAAAAAATTCGTGATTTTTGGAATATAATGGAATCCTTTTTCCTTAATTGAAAGAAATTGGCACGGAGTCGGTGGACGCCTGATCAACCACATTCGTTTTTTTGAAAATCACTAGGTACGTATGTAGCTTTTTGATGCACGTTCAAATCACTAAAAAAAAACTTTGTACGAATAATCCGATCCGACGGAACTTTCTACGAATTTATTGGTGCCGAATCATGACATCATGTAGCAAATCAATAGCATGCAAGCCTCGTCTTAGTTTTTGCTTCTAAAGTGCATGGAAAACTTTCTTGAAGCATAAAAACTTAATCGTACGTACTTGTATCAGCGGATGTCAAACAATGCAAAACCTGGGGTCACTGGGTGGTTTGCTCGGCCGGTAAATTCGAGGCCCCAAAATTAGTTGAGTTGTCGGAGAGGATGAATTACTCGGAGTACTGACCGTTCCGGGAATTTCCCTGCTGTCGACTTGTAGCCAAAAATGCATGCTCTTTGTGCTAGGTATTTAAAATTGATGAAAGGTTCATAAAGTTGAGTAAAATGGAAATAAAAATAGTCCAATTCGTACAAGAAGCAAGCATCGGGGACCACCTCCAGAAACCAGATTCTTCGATCTCAAATGTACCAGTAATTAACACTCTCAATAACTTTACCATTGATCATGAATACTAGCTACAACAGCTTGTAAAAAAAGAAAGCCAAAAAGGAAAAATTAGAATGTATGGAGGTATGAAGTGAAAACCCACTCTCTAATGGATCTGGAGCTCCGGCAACTGACGGCTTTCTGAAGCG
This sequence comes from Rhododendron molle, assembly GCA_025413875.1. Classification (NCBI taxonomy): domain Eukaryota; kingdom Viridiplantae; phylum Streptophyta; class Magnoliopsida; order Ericales; family Ericaceae; genus Rhododendron; species Rhododendron molle. The sequence goes on from CM046393.1 coordinate 4,941,044, forward strand.
ACGGCAGTGGAGTTTCGCCAGGAGCAGTAGCCACGGCAATGGCGACGGCGACGGCAAGGGCGACAGCAGGGTTTGGTGTTTTCGGTTGATGCAGATGTGGTTCTTCCAAAACTCAATCCTGAGTGGACTCGAGTATTACTTTTTTATTTTTTCTCTTTCTCACGGCTTTGGTATTTTGTTTTTCGGTGGCTTATTATTGCATTCATAATAAAAGACAAATACAGGGACACTACCGAGGGGCCACTGTTTCAGTGGTATTCTGACAACAGCCACTTTGTGTATATTACCAAAGGTTAGGTCTGTCTCCAATCCTTCCCCATCCATACCTTTAATGGTTAGGGATTACATGGATTCTGTTATTGTTGTTGGTGGTGGCGGTGGTTTATTTGAAGTGAAATGCAACTATCAATTCCTTTAATACAGAGTAATAATATTCATCGGTTCATTGGCGGACACGGGTTTTTTTTTTTTTTTCCGAAAAGGTTAAATTTAAAATTAAATAGAGTTCAAAGAGAGCTTGGTAGATGTAATTCAATTTTGGAGAGATCGAAATACTAAATTTTATAGTGTAAATATCAAAAGTTATTTCGGAATAATGTAAGTATGATGAAGTTTGAACGATGGTTTGGTTATTACAAAATTTATTGCAGTGCGAGTAAGTTGAGCCGAATACTCCAAGTTACCAAAAAAAAAAAAAAAAGACAGTAGTTCTGCCCCAGATTGCGATGACATTATTGAACCATAAGACAATGAAAGTTACATTGGGAAGTTATTTTCCATGAAATTGGGTAAAAAAAAAATACATGTGGATTGTGCCAGAGACAGAGAGCAAGTACGACGTGCACTTTCTCTCTAGTTATAGGGTTTTAGAAACCCACCCACCGCAGTACCCCTCCGGCCCTCCCCCTTCTCCAACTGCCCAACCCCAGCTAGCTCTCTCTCTCTCTCTCTCTCTCTCTCTCTCTGTGATATGGGTTTGGACCCTCTCCACGTGAGATGAGATCTCCCCTATTATATCTCTCTTCCATTTTTTGATCGGATCTCACTATATGGTATATGGGTTCCGATTTCTTCAGCAACTGTGGAAGCGGTGAGTGCGATGTCCCTGCGTGGTTTTTCTGAAAAATCCTAGCTCGCCTAAGTTTATAGATTTGCTATTCTTAAATCTCAATCAATGATTCACCAATCAATAACTAAATAAATCACAAAAACGAGAGTAATAAACAGAATAACACCAAATATACGTGGAAAAAACCACGGGAATGAATCGAACACTATAAACATTGTGTAGTTACAAGTAATCTTACCATACGATTTGAATCCTCACAATCAAGCCTAAGGCCTTGCCGAATCCACGTTCACCACGCGCAGTGTTTGACCGCCGGCCGCTGCCTTGAATCCGCAAGCCTTTCTGTCTGCCTCTCGAAATCCAAAAAAAAAAAACAACTCTAAGTTTGTTGAGATAAAATTGAGAACACCTCTTGGAATTTCATGGTAGCTTGAACAATTTGATTAGAAACTCCAAGATTCAATAATGAAACCCCTTGAATGTTTCTCCTCACATAAACATGTATTACGTAGGTCAAAGAAATAATAAGTGAAAGCATGTATTTATAAGACCAACTTTTTACCCAGTGGATGGGTCGATTTTATCCTTGTAATTACCTTTCCAAATATGGCTCCTATATGCCGAAACCCTCTTGCCTTGATCTTCCCAATAGTCTTCCACTCTCATTACCTAAAGACTCAATCTATCAAATACACAAGATTCGAAAAATAAATTACAACTCGATAAATAGGGATACAATTAAATAGCATGTGTTTTTGTCTTTAAAATTTGCCAATACAGAGGAACCGTGGCCCGTAGTCCTAACATTTTCCAACACCACTTCCATGAGGGTTGATTTCCAACACCAGAACTTCTTTTTCGGCATGTTTGTTTTTTTTGTTCGTGTCTCTGTTTAGATCTAATCCTTTTTCTTTTTCCCCTTTAGTTTCGCACATTGATGTTCTTTCTCTTTTACCAAAAGCAATCCTAAGAATCGGGGGAAAATATGTATCCATAAGAATTACAGGTCCCCATCTCATTTAATTATCACGCAAATAAAACTATGGGTACGCCCTGCGTTACTTTGGAACGCGGATCGTTCCGGTAGGAGGAACGAAAAACGGAAGCGCAGTACGCCACGTGCTTAAATTGTGATACGCTAGGGGTAGGCTTCTATGGATAACAAACTAGAACTTACTCTTCCAAGTGATAAACATCTAGTGAAAAATATTGTTTGTCAAATTATTCATACAAAAGATATTTCTAAGAGCACAACGAGACTAAACGTTTTACAATTTCTCCTGCCGAAATTCAATTTTCTCTTTATTTTGACCATAAAGTTACATTTTGGGGGAAACTGAGGGGATCGCTAAATTTACCGTTTTGAAACGGCAGTGTACCATGTTTTGGGAACATTCGTACCAAAGCGCAATTCGCTTGGATAGTAGTGTTCCCTGATAACATAGTACGCCACTTGGTGTATACCAATTACACACCCCGTTTGGTGGGAATGCTTATCCAATGAATAATTGGTGGGCATGCGTATTAATGGTGTTAACAGGAGTTTACAGTAGAAGCGTTAAAAGAGTCTTTTGTTACCATTTCCTTCATCTGAGTTTTTTTCCTTTCTTTGATCTTTTCCATTTCAGCCAGACCTGACAGGCGTATTTAGTGGACAAGGACCGTAGCAAGTTTGTTAAATGCAATCCGACCATTGAATTCATTTCATTTATTCATTCAGAGCTCACTTTCAAAATATTCTGTGATCGCGGTCTTAATTCTCGCTCTCCCGAATTTTAGTAGGCGCTTTCATGCCCTTGCTCCAACTCGCGCTCCCGCTCACGGATTATGTGACTTGGGAGTAACCACATACTCCTACATGTTCACACACTTACACAAACAGATCTACGAAAGAACCCCCAAATCATGCAAGTGTCTGTATAATTTTATTTTATTTTATTTTTTTGCTACACTAACTCTACTCACAAATCAAATCATGCGAGTGTATGTGGTTCTAAAATTATTGGTGACGGAAAACATTGTTTACATGAGTATTAATAAGTTTGTTTTTCAAGGGTTTTTTTTTTTTTATATATATATCTTAAAGAGCATAAAAAGATACACAAGCTGACTTGTTTATTGTACGGACTATGAGTTAATCAACCTCAGTTTGATAAAAAGGTACTTAAAATTTTTCACACATCATAAATTGAACGACCCCCAGTAACAGCTTGTTCAAACCGAAACTTAACGAGTTTTTTTAAATTTCTCAAGCTGGAGTTAGTAAAGGTATAAACTAATCTGAAACGATATTTTAACGAATCGATCACAAGCCCGCACTCTAGTAATTTTATCCATTTAGATATTACTAAATTTTATCATAGGTAAAGCATTTGTAGACGAAAGATACAAGTTACATGTACGAAACGTATGTGAACTGTAAACGAAATGACGATACAAAACCGATACGGAAATGCGAACCGAAACTTGTGTTACACATGCACAATATCCTTAAAATAAATTCGTCACCTACCGAAGGGTGCTAAGATTGAACCGGCGTCTGTCTCCCAAGATTTATTCGGCTAGGACCACTACCCACGGAACACTACCGTGAGTAGTCTTGGCTAACTGTCTCAGCATCTACCTCTCTCTCACACAAAAAATAATGTCGGAATATGGTGGAGAACGTATGGAACCGAGGAATGGGATGCTCCAATATATACAAAAAGGAGGACCTTTGTGTTACAGAGGAGAATTAAATTCACATAGCCACTAGAATAAATTCTGTCCGAATCGTCTGTGCTGACCGCTCAGCACTGCTTTATAGGGAGATGCTCTGTTCAAACTGTCCGTGCCAACCGCTCAGCACTGCTTTACAAGGAGATGCTCTACAGCGTGCGTCCCGTTTATATATGCCTTGCCGTTAATAGATAAAAAGGGAACATCTTCCTATTGCCGTCTGAAAGTATTCTCATCAGTTGAGCTGTGCCCCATCATCACATGCAGTAGTGGGAATATCTTTACTGTATATATAATTAAATAAAGTAGACAGTATAATTAAATAATCGTGACGTATTATATCGTTCGTGTTGAGTCAGCTGAATTGAGGCTTTTCTTCAGCAAGTGGAGAGGCTGATAAATGCTGCAATCCACTTCTCTCAAAGGTTGCGACCTAGGCACAATCCACTTCTATTAATTTCTTTTAGTTATAACTCAGGATGGTTGCGTCAATTGATTAGTGGCGGAACCAGAATTACCATTACGCTGTGACATTTGTTCGATAGGAGCGCAATAGTATTGTTGCACACTTAGTCATATAATCATTTCAGTAGGATCGATCATCCTTTCTCGCTCGTGCTCCTGCACATGCATTATGTGATGTTTTAGATGATTTTGAAAAATATTTTTCTCGCTCATGCTCATGCACACGCACGGGCATTATATGACTTTTTTTTGTGAACTAAGCATTATGTGACTTATCTTGCATGTTGGTCGTAGAAACCTAGAAATACAACGAGAAATTGCCGATAAAAAAACACACACACACATCCACAAAGAGAACTGTTAAAAATAGTAAAATGAGGTTTTTATCATCATGGACTTTGTTTTGCTTTTAAAAGGAATAAAAGCTCAGTTCAGCTATGGATCTCGTGGTAATCAATGAAAGTCATTGAGGTAGTAATGTTTTGATCTGAACTATTTATTTATAAGTAGCTAGTCTTTCGTTATTCATTTAAACCGTCAAGTTATTCGGATATCGGTAAGTATCTAATCGACTTCCATTATTGTAAAGAAAAAAAATGGAACCGGGGGACGGACGTGTCCCCTGTCTTTCATTAGCATTTTTTTGAACAGCTGTCTTTCATTAGCTAGCACCTTCAAAACCCAGTCCTTGTACCTCCTCAATTTAATATTCATTTTGTGAGAAGACTAGTTCTACTTTTCACTATGGGACTCCGATCAACACCGAGCTAAACTTCTAGCTAGATTGATTCCATAAGGGCATCCGCACAAGACTCTTCAAATTTTGGACCAAATTACACCTTAAAAATTTACTTTATTACTTTAGCTAGCCATTTTTACAATGTCTACTGCATCAGACTCTCTACTCTCACTCTCTTCTCAATTAAATATTCGTATTTAGGATAAATGATAAAAAAATAATTTTTTACATTTTTTTTTATAAGTGAAGATCTTATTAACCGCAACCAACCATAATTTTTTACATTGTTTATTTATTACTAAAAAATATGATTAAAAAATTAAATATTTCAATTTTTAATCTGTTTGAACCGGTGCAAAGATCTTATCTTTCTGATCCTTTTAACCTAAATAGTCATAATAAATTTTGACTCCAAGGCTTTCAACGAGTTTCCTAAGAGAGTCCTGGAATCAAATATAAAAAGTTTGAATGGAAAACATTAAATTAATGTTTAACCTGTGAATAGGTCCTCTTTGTTTTCAGCTCGAAGATTGCAAACCTGAGATCGAAGAGGAAATATATGCTAGAATATGGCTTGTCTGTAGTCTAGCTTTGGACTGCAGAAGTGCGGTCCAAGTAATCCAAATCATCGGATAGTATTTTTAACGGTTGAGATTTATAAAAAAAAAAAAACTTTTCCCCGGAATTTTTTTTTAAAAATCGAAGCCAATGAATGTAAAGATGAATGGTTGCAATGCAATTGTAAGGCAGATTGTAAGGACTCTATGCAGTTGGATTGCGTCCATATGCTAAAGTTCCAAGCTCTTGGGAATGTGTCAGTATTAAAGAGTAAACCCCCAGGAAGATATTTTCATTAGCATCTCTACTACTATTCGCCCTGGTGCCTGTGCTTTATCATCAATCAATTTAAAAGGGTACTGACAAAAAGGATAACAAAAAAATACTGCTAACTTTCTTGGCATTATAGTAGGAGATAATAAATATTTTTAAAGCTGTGCTAGCTAGGCATGTCTTTTGAAATCGATTTTTAAAGCTGTGCTAGCTAGGCATGTCTTTTGAAATCGGATTGGTTTCAAATCTATGACTAGTGTATGTCTCTTAAAGCTGTGAATTTTACTGTTTCATTGATTAAGGAGGGAGGTGAACAGGGTCAGAGACAGCGGGGCAGTCGTTACACCATTCGTGCAAGTCACTATAAACTCCCGATTCGATGGTATCAATTATCTTTAAATTGTTTGTCGTTTTTGTGATAAAGTAAGTATAATCGGCTAATAGAGTAAACATCGCGCGTGGAGGGGGTGTCACAATGAATGAAACCTCGAGAATTTTAATTTCGTCTCGTAAAAAATGAATGATTACTTTAGGAAAATTCGATACGGACAAAAATTCAAAACAAAAAGAGACCTGAAAGTAAGTTGAGCCAAATCCAGCTTTGTTCTAATAAGCAATATACAAAGCATAAAATCCAATAACCATGGAGTTGCCAAATAAATTTATCTATTGTTTAGGAGTAGTTATTTTGTTTATCACTTATCAGCAATTACTCCTGAAACCTCAAGAATTTTAATTTTTGTCCTAATCATTAGCGTTATAATTTGAAAGAAAAATCATAGAGACACAAACACAAGGACAATAACTAAGGAATGGTAATGTGCAAGGGGTGCACAACATGGCCGTTGATTTGTGCCATCAACAATTCGGATTGTTGAACTGTTGAATGGTTGAGATTACTTACATTACCATACAATCCGAACCGAGATCAATGGTCCAGATGTGCATAGCACCTCCCCCAAGCGACAAGGGTGCCATACACACTTTTACACTCACATGAGCAAAGTGTGGGTTCTGTGAATGTGTGTGATTACCTGTGTCTCGCAATTGGATCCTCTCCAGTACGGCCGGCCCATTTTCAGGCCGTTCTTAGGTCAATTTTAATAGTTGGGCCGTTCACTTTTTAGACCTTGTCAAGAACATCAACTAAGCCACGAATCATGTTTATCGGACATCATTTCGTAAGTTTTCAGAAGCGTTTGTTTTAAGAAAAATGGGTTTCATTTCACCGTGGCAATATTTTCGATACCTATTTTTTCAAAGACAAACCTGTCACGAAAACAAAACAAATAATGTCCGACTTACTGTTCTCGATAGAATCTATAAAGTGAACGATTCCGATCATGAAAATCAACCGAAGAAGAGCCCCAAAATGGGCTGAACTAAACCATCCAAAGGGAAGTTGGAACTAGAGAGATCCATTTCATGTGTCTCAAGTCTCAACCATATACTATAGCTGGTGACTAGCCAAACCAAAAAAAAACAAACCCATATATAGCTGTTATTTGGACTTGTCAAACATTGGCATAAATGGTGAGTATTGACGATTATAGACACTCCCATATATAGAAACTAGCTAGAAAAAGAGTACAGATCCCTTCTATACAACCCGGATTCCTCTCTCTCTCTCTCTCTCTCTCCACCCAGCATGTGGTCATCATCCGCTGGAAACAAGACTAGCACCACCAACACCATCTCCTCTTCAACTTCCAAATCATCCTCCAATACTTGTCTATGCCCTCGAACCAACCTCACCAGAAAATCCATGGAAGAAATCTGGAAAGGCATCAACCTCCCCTCCCTCCACCACCACCAAAACCCCGCCACCGCCGTGTTTCCGCCGGCACCGGCCACCGTGTTGAGCTTGAGTAATAGCCCGGGGTACGATGGGGTCCGGGCCATGGAGAGCCCCGATCGGGTGATGCCAGATCCACAATCGCAGAATCATGCCGACAGTGGACCTGATCCCTCTTTCCTTTCCTCGTTGAATTCTCCCTTTGATGCTTTATCTCCTTCCGCGGATCCATTTCCGTCTTTTTGCAAGAAAAGGGCTTCCGAAAATGATGATGGTTCTGGTAATTTCCGACACAAACGCATGATCAAGAACAGAGAGTCTGCTGCACGCTCCAGAGCTAGAAAACAGGCATCTCTCTCTTTCTCTCTCTCTCTCTCTCTCTCTCTCTCCCATCTCTTGGTAAATAAAGTGCAATTTAATCGATGAAATTTAAGAGTTTGTTAGTCTCGGGTACTTGACCCCCATAGAATCCATATGGTTTTATCAGCTGTTGATAATCTCTCTCTCCGTATCTCTCTGGAAATCAGAAACAGGTATATGTAGGAGTATTTTATATGGAAATATGTATAGTGTCTGCACATGTAGCTAGTTAGAAATGTACTTCCATGACAAATTACTTTACCTTAATTGTTGAACGTCTGGAACTTGGGTTTTTCCATTTTTGGGTGTGCTTCCGTTTGGGTAATGGTGTGACTTGCTTTTGGAAACACCAATGGTGTGTGGACTGTGGATGGATTTATGTGCTTAGATTCAGACACACTTGCATAAATTTTTTGATATTTGTGGCTTTTAAAAAGCCGAGTCTTAAATTTGATTTTAGAGAAGTTCAGTTTAGGGTAATTTCGGAAGACATTTAAAATTATCGGGGAGAAAATTTATTAAGAACCGTGTGCAAAGAGAGAGGGTTGGGTCTACCAGTACTCTAAAAAAGCTTCTTGTAATAAACACTGACAGCTTTTTATTGGATGCACAATCATAATGTTTGAGCTATAGCGAACAATCTTATCTGTTTTTACAAGAATATGAAATTTGTCAGCGAAACTGCTCAATTAGAGATCCAAACCGAACACAGTTAGATTCCATTCCAAATACACTAAAAGCTTCTTGTAATAAATACAAACAACTTTTATTGGAAGCACAATCATAATGTTTTAGCTATAGCAAACAAGTTTATCTGCTTTTACAAGAATATGAGAAATCTACTGCTCAATTAGCTGAAATTGTAATTTCAAATGTATTCCAAATAGCTATCACAAGTAAAGGCTGTGCACACGGATTTTTCTATCCGTAAATGGTAGTTTGGGGTTTATTTGAGGAAGTATATTAATTGGGTGTTGTTTTTGGGCATTTTATTGATTTGTTTTGGACCCATTTGGAATGTCGTGCAGGCTTACGCAAATGGATTGGAGACTGAAGTTACACGTTTGCTGGAGGAAAATGCTAGGCTGAGGAGACAAGTTGATAGGGTAAGCTCCCCTCTCTCATTGTTGTTGGAGTCCATTTTTCAGTATATGGGATGGCCTATTGGGTCCTTCCCGTTCATTTTATTTGTCCATTTCGATCTTGATTTTTCAATATTTCAAAATTGTTAGCCCATTTTGATAATTCAAATAAATAAAAAAATCCCTTAAATTGCTGAAACAAGTAGTCTCACTTCTATTGAAGTTTAAACTGTGCGGTGCAATTCGCCCAATCTCTCTCTCGTTTTTCTCTCATCATCGTCGCCGAGACCTGCAACGACTTTTCGTTTTCTCTCTCATCGTAGTCGTCGGGATCTCCAACGACTTATCCCCCTTTTGCCCTTCCCTCTCCTCTCTGTTTATAAAGCGCAATTGGCCTCGTTCTGTTGAGGGAACTTATTTTTTGAATTAAAAGTGATATATTGTAAGAGAATGACTTGTCTTGTAAAACGGGAAACAAGTACTTAAAAAATTCTAAGAACCTTAGCAACACAGATCCTAATTATGCTCGTTTAAAAATTTAGATTCCCGATAGTTAACAATTAAATTAAGACAGACGGAGTTATATTTTTTACCATACTCTCCATAGATTCCTGATAGTTGACAATTAAATTAAGATGGACGGAGTTATATTTTTCGACCATATCCTCCATCACAACTAGGGCTAGCCCAAAGTATTAAGATGTCTTAGGCCAAGTGGTAGAATAGTGTCCTACATAAATAATTTTTTTTTGGCAAAAAGACACTTAAATACCCTATTAGGATTTGAAGTTAGGCATCTTATGTGGAAGAGCAAACACTTTACTATTGAACCACCAAATGAGTTTGTATTATAGTTGCATACAGAAATCTATGTAATTATCTAAGAAGAGGTGTCCAATTTTTGACCTAAAATATGGAGGCCCAATGCGGCGGCTTCTTGGGCCTCTTCATTGGGCCGGCCCTGATCACAACCACTCAATCAAATTAAGACAGACGGAGTTATATTTTCCGACCATACCTTCCATAGATTCCCGATCGTTAGACAATTAAATTAAGACGGACGGAGTTATATTTTCTGACCATACTCGATCTCCATAGATTCCTGATGGTTGACAATTAAATCAAGACGGACGGAGTAATATTTTCCGACCATACCCTCCATCACAACCACTCAATCAAATAACAGTACAATGAGCAATTATATGGCCGTTTGTGGGGGGAAAAAAACATGGAGAGTGGTGGTTAAATGTTTTTTTACCCAAAAAGGCATCAATTAAGAAAGTCGGTTAGTGGATCTGTAGTAAGTATTTATGTAATGTTTTGCTGTTTGTTTAATTTTTTTTTTTTTCTATTTTTTTGCAGTACCGTGCCGCGGCTGCTGCTCAGCTCCCAAAAAAGCAAACTCTGACTAGAACCTTAACAGCCCCATTTTAAGAAGGGCAATAAGAGAGAGAGAGAGAGAGAGAGAGAGAGAGAAGGAGAGGTCTTTTTCCTTTTCCTTTTTCCTTTTCCTTTTGGTTTCTGTCTTTTCAACCCTCTTTTTCTTTCTTTCTTTATTTCCTTTGTTTCTTTCTTTCTACTGTGTTTGACTAGTGGGAGGGATATTACTATTATATAAAATGGTCTCTAGTCTTCTCTATTATTGTTGGATAGACGTTTCCATCAAGATTTATTAATTTGAGAAAAACGACAAAGAGGAAAATCAGGTATTCAGGCCAACTAACGTGCATCTGTACTAGTTCTCGACTTCTCGGAACCAACTCCATCCCGCATGTGCCGGGTGGCAATTAAAGCCGCACAATGGCCCTCTTGTTTGTATGCGGAAATTCATGATAGCAGTAGATAGAAAAAAGGACACGGGAGAGTGCAAGCATTTTAGTGGAACAAAATGATACCAACACACAGCCCAAATTATAACAATAATTATTCTATGACACACCCAACTTTCACACCAAATTAAACACCCAACTCACATGATTTGTGGGTCCCACACACACTGAATGTGTAAGTGTGTGTGGGGGCCACAAATCATGTGAGTGGGTGTGTATTTGGGTGTGATTGTAGCATAGTTGATTTTAAAATAATTTTTTGTGGGGTCCTGTAAAAAAATCAGTTTCGCTCCTACGAATTCAGAAAACATGTCTATCGATATCTGTTGGAGCTAATTTTATACAAAATCCCATAAAATAATACTATTTTAAAATTTATGGATATTTTCCTGTAGTTCCAGATGTGTCCAAAACAATTGAATGTGTATACATCACTCCGGTATATCAAACGACTCCGAACATATATCTGCGTTTGAATTTGTGCATCTTATCTTTGAGTCCTGTCGGCCGTGGTGTATTGCTCCTAATAATGGAATGATGGCTCCAGCATCACTCCTAGTTGAGGCGGTGCGCACAAGCCGACTCAAACGGCCGTTATACGCATCTAAGCTGTAGGGCCAGTGGTGGGTGCCCCGTCGCTTTTTATATTGGAGTATATATCTTTCTTTTCTTTTTTTTTTATTTCTCTTCATCATTTGTTGGTCTCTCGTACAAACGTGCTTTTCCCTCAACCAATGAGCTGGGCGTGGGGTGGCCAACTTGATTGGCTTTTTTGTGCACAAGAAAAGATGGGAACATGTTTGGCTATTAATGTCCAGTGTCCCAGTCCTTCTTAGCTCCGTTTGGTTATCTTGATTTTTTTTTTTTTTTTCCCGCTTATTTTAACTCAATATTTGAAATGTACTAATTGTTTTTTGTGTTTCGGTTTCCAAAAAAATTAAAAAAAAAAACTCATACAAATTTATTAAGGATTTATAGAAATACAAAATAAAATATGGAAAAATTTTGAGGCCAATTAAGTAAAAGTACGTTCAGAAACACAAAATAACTATTCATTGCAAGTTGACACCAGATGGCCTCATCTCTTTCCACCGCCACGCATTGCGTTGGCATGAATTATTTACGACTGTGAAGAGATTTGAGACCACATGAATTATCGTGTGGTGGTGCCCTAAAAGCTAGCGTCAGAGCAACTTTTTTTTTTTTTATGTAGTAGTGCGCGTGTAGGGCGGCACACAACTGTCGATCTTATCAATGAACGGTTGAGATGTGTTTTTTAACTTCAACAATCTTTAATGGTAAGAGATAGTATTTATTATCGGGCAACAGTTGATTGATGAGATCGACGGTCTATGTGCTGCACTACATTGGGGTGCAGTACAGCACCTTCGGTTCCTGCTATAAGGGTTTTTTTTTTTTTTTAAATTGTTTTCTTTCTCTGCCGACTGATTTTCCCTATCTGGTTTGTTCCTGATCGGGTTTCTCCAGATCCGATGGATTGTGGTGGTGGGTAATAAAATTAGTAGCTTTTAGCTATTGCGTGTTTGGTCTTTGGTTGATTGTGCTTCTCGAACTGCATCCTGCCCGCCGTGGTCGCGAGGATTCTTCGGTTTGCTTGCCGGTGTTTTTGATTCTCGCGTCCAGAGCCAATGTTCTAAAAGGCGGCCTAGGCGGCGGGTTGCCGCCATGATTTTCCCTAGGCGGTTTGTTTAGGCGCTCAGCGGGGCTAAGCAGAGCTAGGCGGGCGCCTAGGGTTTGGACTCGCCACACACAAAAAAAAAAAAACTTAATTGCAAGGCGAGCGTTAGGTCATCACCCGACTAGCGTCTAGCGCCTTTTAGAACACTGTCTAGAGCCCACCATTTCAGCGAGGGTTTGCATTGGACTAACGTCCTATGGTTGTAGTTGCAAGACAGTGTCTCGGGTCATGACCACGCCGGTGTGACACTTTGGGATGGTAGATTCATGTTTTAGATTTCATATGAGCTTATTCTAAACAGGGTGTCCTTTTAGGATTTTCTACTACTTTTTCTGCTAATGGTTCTTGTATTTAACGATCTCGTCGGCCTGCCTTTGCAGTAGGTGCCTCAAGCCTGCGATTGGTGCGTGTGCTCGCGTCTAGGTTATGGTAGATTTGACTCTCTCCTGTATCTTGTGATGAAATCTGTACTACCTTCGATCTTTTAATGATATGCATTGCCTCTTCAAAAAACAATAACAAAAATATCGGCAATGGTGGTTTTTTTTTTAATAGGTTAAAATAAATAAATAAATAAAATAGTCGGCAGAAAAAACAAAATGGGAAGTTTCTCGGACTAGGATTTTTATTGGAATTTTGGACCATTTTGCCACGTGTCAAACTTGTGGGCCACAAAAAACGTGTGGAAAAAGGTGGCCCTTATTTATTTATATAGTACGGAGGATTTAATATTTGAGTGTTGGCCCAATGCGAGTGGGTCTCGCGTGATCCTAGTCTCTCTCGTTTTCCATGCTTTCCAAGAATCGTTTTCTTTGCCCAAAGTGGAAAATCCCCACAACTTTAAATTTACTCAATTCAATATTGTGGAAAAATAAATTAATTAATAAATTTTTGATTTTTTTTTTTCCCTAATATCCGCGAAGAATTATAAATCTCTCTTTATTTCTTAATTCGTTTTCCACTACTTTGTCATTTTGCGTAAATAAAGAATACAAATTTACTCTCTTCGATGAACGCATGAAAATTTTGTTTTATACCATTCCGGAGAGAGGAGAGCGGGAGGTAGGGTGAGAAAATCATTATCGTAAAAATTGCTTTACAACGCTCCAATTTTCTTGCGCTATCAAAGCATCTCATCGGCCTCTCGTAGGTAGCCCACATCTTTTATTCATGAAATTGGGGAGCTTTTTTTAGTTCCGTATAGCTGAAGTGGAGCACCTTATTAGCTGCATTATAGGAATATTTAATTGGGGCAAGATAAATGAACAGTCGAAACTTGAAGTGAGAGAGAGAGAAGAGTGTCGGACCGCTTTTCCATCATCTCTCCTAAAACTAATTGGTGGTATGGAGGGTTTCAATTAAGTCTTTTATGGCATTCGACATCGCACCCGCAAGTTTGTTTTTAGAGCGGTTGCAGGGAGTAGCATTGTGTAACCAAATCCATGGGGGCACTCCGGGCCCAACAATCCCTCCCTCACGATGACGCTCCCGCGACTCGAACCCATGACATCCTGGCTCTGATACCACTTGTAATTCCTATTTCGATTTCTAACCAATCACCAAACAAGCAATAGGAATTGGAAAATAAACGATGAACACCGGATATACGTGGAAAAACCATAAATGGGCAAAAATCACGGGAAGGAATCAAACACTATAAAAACCGTTGTGCGGTTACAAAAGACCTTACTGCACAACTGTGAATCTTCACCAAATTGACTCAAGATCTATTGCCGAATCTTCGTTCACCACATCCAGTATTTGGTTGTCGCCACCTTAACTCCCCAAGCCTTCCACAATACTTCGGAAATCCACCGAAGAGCAACTCTATATTTGTTGAACGAAAGTTGAGAACACCTATTGGAGTTATACTGTAACTTCGGAAACTGCATCAGAACTCCAATCATCCAAGGGAAAAATCTCCTCTCCTTCTCTTTTCTATTTGCTGCTGCGTGTATTCTCCATACCCTAGCAGTGAAGAAAAGTCCCCTTTTTATATATTAGTTATACCCGAACCCGATCAATGGCTCGATACGTCCCCGATCAATGGTTCGATCCGTCTGGTCCAATTCCCACATGTGGCTCATTTTGTCAGCCGGTGCTTGATCCATTTGTTTTAATTACAAATAATGAAACCTTCCACTCTAGTCTTATACAGACTCGTTACACTTAGAAAAATACTGTAAAAAAGAAAATACAAATCGATAAATTAAAAATGGGATACAAAGAAAAAATGCATTTTGTCAATGGAATTGCCAACTACAAAATAATACCGCTTTTTGGAGTTAACAAAGAGTGGTTTCTTTTTTCTTGTGAATATTCATCTGTATTGTTTGGGTGTCGGGTGGGTACCACGTCACCCAGTCAATGTATATTGAACGGCCCTAATTGAAACACCCTCTCTCCTCTCACCCCAACATTCTATCTCCTCTTTCTTTCTCTATTTTCTCTCTTTAAATCCGAGCCGTCCAAAAACTAAAATGAACGACCCGGATGCACCCAGCGAGCACCACGTGGTACTCGCTCGGCACTGAAAATCTTCTATGTAACTCTTGTTACACCGGAAAAGAGAAATTAACCATGCCCTTTTTTTTTTTTTTTATGAATCAAATAGTTTTCCTGCTTACATTTTATGTCTATAGCTAGGGCTGTACGCGAGCTCGAATTTTGGCTCATTTAGTTATCGGGCCAAGTGGAGGTCAGCTCGTGCAACAAAAGCTCGGCTCGTTAAAGAAAACTCAACTCGATTAAAGAAGATCGTTTAGTAAGTAACTAAATCCGGCTCGTTAAGAATTCGAACGGAGCTCAAGTTTTTTTTGCTCGTTTACAACCCTGCTTGTAGTACGTACACGGTGATTTAACATATTCAGTGAAGCACTTATTTTCTCTCCACTAACGTATAACATGAATAATGGAGTACCACATATATATAGTTACATCACACTTTTTCCAATTCTGTCCAGATAAGGGGCACCCGAGGTAGGCCCTCCCCTAATGTGTGTACCACTGCAAACAGCACGCACTGCTCCCAAACAGCCTATAAACAACCAAACAAAAGAAATGATCGAAATGGAGAAAGTCGTAGCCTAGCTAGCATGGGAGGCCGCTTGTAATATGTAATGATGAGTGACTCCTGGGTCACCCTCAGATGATGGACTTTCTGTAAACACTGGAATTCTTATTTTCTTTCTTTGAGATAAAGGTATGTCATTTCACAAATTGATGAAAAAGGATTCTGGTGTGGAAGATAAAAACGGGACGTCAATATCAATTTGCACTTTTTCCGACTTGTAAAATTGTAACGTAATTTTAGGTGTTTTATCTAACTTTCTCTTGGGTGCTTGTATTTTCCTTTTCGGAGTATCCGAGCTCTTATTGTTAAGGTGCTCCTTCTCGATGTACCCCTTTCGAGGTATAAAAATGTTTCGTTTGCCGAGAAAAAAAATAAAATCAATTTGCACTTTTTCTCTCAAGAAAATTGAAATTCATTGTTTCAACCCTGATTATAAAATGGAAAATACAAGGCTCCATCCCTCCGCGGATCGCATGCCGACTGGGTTAGTTTTTGGTGGATATATAGTATCATGAGGACAGATGTGATAATAGGGTGGATACATATAAATGGGGATTATGATATAGATAGTTTGTCTAAGTAATTTATAGAAGATGGATATGTATATGCTTGGTTTGTTTTGAGGTGGATGAGTAGGTGGATATAGAATTCAAAGAGAATGATGACATTTTCGTAATTGGAAAGGCGAATATGAGAGCAGATATAATGACACCACCTCTCCCTCGATCCTTATCATACCATCTGTGGGTGGATTTAATATCCCTCCGATATTATTTTTGTGGTCTATATATATTCGGGTGGCAAACACTAGATATAAGTATTTCAGATATACTATCCAGGGTGATAGCATATCCGCTTCCAATATACTGTCAGCAAACGGGCCACTAAGGTGTTAAAGTTGTAGGGCTAAAAAAATAAATTAAGAACAGGAAATAGTCTATTCTGGCAATGTATAATAAAATTGATTTTCTTAGTGTCCACTTGATATATCTTTCCTTTCTTAAGTAGGGGGTGGCTTGTAGATATTATTCTCTCTTTTGGCATGTCCCAACTTTGTTGTTTTAATATTTTTCTTTGTTTCTGATAGTATATACTCCCTCCGTCCCTAAATAAGTGTTTGGCGCGCAAAATCAGGCCTCATAAAATATGCATGTTTTTCGTTAAAAAATCTAATTTTTTTTCACAATCTAATAGAACCCATTGCCATCTATTGATTTGTGAAAAAAAATTGATTTTTTTTAACGAAACAAATGCAATTTTTTAAAGGTCTAGGTTTACGCGCCGGACACTTATTTAGGGACGGAGAGAGTAGTTGCTAGAAGGAAGAAGGATCTGTCATGTGCATTGCACGTGGAACGACATTTAGATCGATTTTTTTTTTTTTTTGGGGTCAAATGTTGGGAGAAGTTAGGTTACGCTAGTTTATATCTAGCGAAAGGGACTACCTCGTCTTTTGTAAGGTTTGAACTGGAGACTTTCAAGTTGTGAGAGTCAAGGGATCTGAGACACCACCTGCACATTTTAGCAAACTCTTCTACTCCTATAATTGTATTTGATCTTATTCGTAAACAACAAAAGAGAGATGTAAAGTTGGTATAATCAATTAAAGAGTGGTGTGAGAACAATACATGATCGAGAGTCGATCTCAGATTGAAATCGATCACCCGCAAGTGGTGACTGCTAGTCTTGGACCAAAACACGATCGAGGTAATTAAGGGACCAGATGGGCAATCATCCGATCCCGTAGTTCAGCTAGCTCTCGGGGCTCGGTTATCACAACGATCAGACAAAAAGTATCTTGGTCATTGGGCAATGGATGCATCCCTGCCTTGGTTTGAACTCATTGGTGCCAACTCATCCATGTGTACCCAACCGCCTTGCTTATACGTCCTGACTGACATCAGCCGAATGATTACATTATGAGATGGCATGAGCCAATGTGATGACAACTCATGCACGTGAAGAGTAACAGCCTTATCCTATACGTCATGGGTGACGTTAGCCGATGGTAGTTACCGACCGTGCTTGGCACGCGCCAACTTGGAGAGCAAGTCACATGAGTTTATATAAGGTACAAGGGTAAACCCAAAGCGGTAGGCTCTACTTCTTGCCCAAAACCCTAAGTTCAATACTTCCATCCCTCCAACACATACTTACTAGACCGTCGGAGTGCCTTTCCAGTCGGCCTCCGACCGGTTTGGCACTAAGGGTGCGCTACTTGTGCAGGAGTCAAACGACGGAGCTAGGCGGACTAGAAGGCTGCTCGAGGAGGATCAACCAGAAGACCAGATCTGAACCTAAACCCCCACAACTATAACGAATCCCAGTCATCTTTTTGGGTCCAAAATTGGTTAATTCAAGAGACGTTAAGTTGATCCAAATTGGCCAGCTGTTCTTCAAAGGCTTAGCACTAAAGATAGCCTGCAAAGTTGGGATATGCAGATTGATAGTACCTGTTGTCTTTGCAATTTGGAGGTTGAAACACACCAGCACTTGTTTTCTGATTGTTCCTTATCTGCAGTAGTGCAGCAGCATACGGTGAGAAAGAATTTAGTGCAAGGCTTGCCTAATAAACTTGGAGGATAAACCTGATTGGTTCAATATTACATGCGAAAGGGAAGGGCTTCAGATTTACCAGCATTAAAATACTCCTTGGCGGCAGTGGTGTATGTGTGGCTTGTGAAAAGGAATTGTGGTATTTTCTAGGGGTTAGCAAAAGAACATGAGCCACAAGAATTACAGCTGGAATCAGAGATTTTCTCAGCTCAAGGAGAAATGTAAAGGCCTCTCTTAAGAATAAAGCCCTTTGTTTACAATGGGGCTTATCTGACAGAATTTTTCAAATTGCATGGCAATTTCTTTTGGTTGAGCCCAATACTTGCACTCATCAAAAAAAAAAAAAAAAAGAGACCTGGTTGTATTCAAAACTCGAGAGAGGTTTACGTTTGTGTGTGTGGGTTCGCGCAAGCGCATGTATTCCATAACAATGACTTGCACAAGCTGGGCATTCAGCTTTTTGCAGGGACCTGGAAAGCAACATTTTTAACATCAACCACCAAAAATGAGAGAATACGGGAAAACATAGGACACAAAATGGAAATTCTAAAGACTGGTTAAGGAGTAGAAAAAGAATCGTTAACAAGTACTTAAACAGACAACACACTAAGTCATCTTCTGACTTCTATACCTTCCCCATCTTTGGGTTACTGCTTCGCTTTCATTAAACGAACCACAGGCACGGTCACAGCAAAAAAAAAAATCAACAAAAAAAAAAAACCCCAAATACCTCAAAAATCCAAAGGATGATTTGCTCTAACCCGTGACTGCAGACAAAAAAAAAAACTCACTCATGAAAGTCAAAATCTGGCACCAGCCACAATTTTAAATGGAACCTGGACCCCTCCCTCTCCCAAAACTCTGCTTCTTTACATTGCAGCGCCTCAGACCCGAAAGCCCCTCGTTACATCTGAAAGATTAAGTGCTCAACTAATTATTGTATCTTGAAGAGGTTTTTCAGTTTCACAACTAGCTTCCACTCCTCGATAGACAGGTCGTCCTGCAAAATTGCAAGGTGAAGTGAGCAATGTGATTTAACCCTTGGCCCAAGAGAAATCCAAACCACACAGAGTTGAATTCCGCTTACCCGATAATTAGTTTTGAGTACATCGATTGACTTCCTAGAAATGTGGCTGACCAGCTCATCTTCCATCTCAAAATGCCTCCCAAACATCTTTTGCTGCTCCTCCGAATTGCTGCCAACTATCTGCAGATGCAGCAATAGATTTCCTATGAGCCTTAGTCTGTGAATTGAGAGTGTAATTGGCTAGGACAAACCGAAACTGGTAAGAGTACATAACTACTTGATATGATTTTAACACCTTGGCCAAAACAACCGCATAGAAGGACCATTAAAAATGGGAAATGACGAGTGAAAAAGTGTATTGAAAAAAGGGAAAATAGTAAATTCATATGGATAATGACAAGAAGGGGAGTGTTGATTGTAAAAAATGGAATGTGAGAATCACTTCCCAAAAAAAAGGGAGTGTGCATTGTAAACAGAAGTAAAAGAAGTTCAAGTATGTAGCATGGACAAAGATTAACAATTACACCTAAGAAAGTAGAACAATTACACCTAAGAAAGTAGAACACAAACATTCCCAAACACAAGAAGTAGAGAAACTTTCTGCACATAATACAACATCCTAGAACTTCTTTTGTTTGACTTAAAGATACTTCCAGGAGATCTTAGGAGTGTCCATGTTTGACACACTTCAAAACACCGACATCGAAAGTACAAATTGAGGATGCAACTTTCTTCCTATAACTCTATCTGCCAAGTATTTCGAGATCTGATAAGTGTCCATGTTTAACAGACACATAGCCCCGAATAAGATTTTAAATTTTGCAGAAACCACCCTGCGGTGTCCCCATGCGTGTTTCTCCGTGTCCCACTTGTCTCTGGTGTGTCCAAAAAAAAAAACATGAATATAATGGACAAGTAATGTCCCCAATGTATTTCGGTGTGTCTGTGTCCCTGGCATTTCTGACACGGGTACGGCGACCCCCTCTCCGTGTGTCAGTGCTACATACTTAGTTTTCTAGGAAGAGCCACATGGGGAAACCCTGTTTAGGGGCTACCAGCAAGGCCCGTGTGCACAAGCCTCTATGAAGTGACATGTGCATAACTTGATCTCAGTTTAAGCAATAAATCTGCTTATTGGGTGGGAATACTTGGATGTTGACTAGTATGAGCCTTTCAACTTGCCCAAACTCCAAAAAGTTCAAAACTGAAGTTCTTGCATGATTGGAAAAAAGAAAAGAAAAGAAAAGAAAAGAGAGAGAGAAATAAGAAGACAAAAAGATGAAATTTTTGCTCAGCCTTTGTTGTTTATGTACAGCTGAGTTCCTCTGCAGGCCTACCACCTTAACACTCAAGTAACTAAGGATGATGCTTGAGATTTGGGGCTTATATTAGAAAGTCTTGGTACTTGATCGGGGAAATCATTTCTCCTCCGCCCTTGTCTTCCAGTTTTAGGCGAAATCAATAGTTTAAGACTTGTAAGTTGTAACCCTAAGCAATTGCATTTTTAACTGCTGAAACCTACGTATGATGCAAGACTGAGTTTTGATGAAGTTGATTGCATGCTTTCAAAAGTAATCACTACCATCGAGCTCGGTGCTTTATTGCAACAAAAATTCTTGGATTCTACTTTAAGAGCCATCTACAAATTTGTTAAATCTTATTGTATGATCAGTATGGGTATAATGTTAATTCTCACTGAAAGAAACAACTATGATAGAAGGGGGCATCAAGAATAATTGGAGGTAGCTAATGCCTAATGGAGACAATGGAAAAGTGACATCAGAAAGTAAATTTACCGAAACGAAAAGAATGCTTAACACAACAAACCGATGCAAACCATAAAACAGGTCAACCATGATTGGAGAAAGGGGTTATGTGGGTCGCACGATTAAATTTATCCCCAGAGAATGGAGACAACTAATAATAATAAAAGACATTGCAGAGTAATTGTAGCGAAACACAAAAAAAATGCTATTATACCCGCGACCAACCTAAACAATACTGTACAAAAGATCGATTGAGATGATTTGGTCTCTTCCAACAATCATAAAAAAAATCCCCAAAAACCTAACAAACAAGCCAAAGATTCTTCCAACAATCATACAAAAATCCCCAAAAAACTAACAAACAAGCCAAAGATTTGTAGGACTCGTACCTTAATGGCCGCCTTTTGGCCTTTCTTTGCATAATCAACTGGCTTATG
Organism: Rhododendron molle; assembly: GCA_025413875.1. Lineage (NCBI taxonomy): Eukaryota > Viridiplantae > Streptophyta > Magnoliopsida > Ericales > Ericaceae > Rhododendron > Rhododendron molle. Next base: position 4,962,490 of record CM046393.1, read on the forward strand.
GTTATTCTCAATGGATGCAATTCGACCAATATCAATAAACTCCCTCTGTGGTATACAAATTGGAGTTCCAACCTGTGTCATCCAATTTAAATGGTATTAAATATCATTGATGCAAAAATAATTTCAGTTTTCTATCATTTTATTTGGAGGGAAATAGAAGAGGTGCAAAGATATCATAAAAGACAAGTTCCAAATGTTTAAATAAGCAGTAAATGCAGTTTTTCCACTCAACTATAGGTCATTTGGTTCAAAAATGTGGCTCCAAAGCTCCCGTACCAAGTTAGCAGAGGTCAAGCAATGGGTTCTGCAAAAGAGTAAAGGTTGTTCTGGTGCAAATATTGTGCTTAAACTTTGTCTCTGCTTCAGTATACCATTTACGAGACAAAGGAAAGGTCAGTTTTTTCAACAAAGAAGGCTTGATGAAGCTTTTATGATTTGCAACATTTTTAGGGATGTGAGAGCCCACTTAGCTCCATGGAAGAAAGTCCTTGTCACAGATGAGAGCAGACTGTTGTGTGTGTTTGGGACATGCCTAGGGATTTCCTAACCAGATAGTATGCTTATGTGTTGGGGGCAATGAAGTCACAGGTACGGTTACGTTGCTATAGCAAAGTAAAGAAATAGGGCAGGGGAGCTAGGGTACGTCCTACAAAATATTTTCATACTTCGAAGAAATGCATTATAGATAATTATCAGAAAACTGAACGAAAATATTACCTATATGTCTTCAATGAGTATCTTACATACAAACAACAGTTAAGGCTAAAAGAAAGGTACACATAAGAATTTAATTTCCTTATGCAACGAAATTAGACAGTTTAAAATTTTACTTCTAAAGCATGATATGCACAAGAAGATAAGCTATCTCGTATGAAAAGATTACTCTGACAAGGTACGGCTCTAGTATGTACAAGGTACATATGGGGTACGGTAACCACTAAGGTAAAGAACATTTGGTACACATTTTGGGTACCCGGCACGCATATAGAAGTAAGCATGCCCAGTACATATGCCCAATAAGCACCAGGTACAGGTATAAAAAGTATTTTGGAGTACCCATGCTTCACAGGTTGGGGAAGGGTTTTTTTATGCGTAGCTTCTTTCCTGTTTTTCTTTTACAGGAGGCACACTTTTGCCTCCAGTTTGTTTCCTGTTTTTCTTTTGTTAGCTCTCAAGGATATTCCCTTGGCCTTTTTTGTCGTTGGGTTCTTTTCTATAAAGAATTATCTTCCGAAAAACAAATTCAGCAATTTCTGCAAGTGGAATTTTGAAAGTTGTGGGAATTGAAACAAATAAACAAGTACCAAATAACAATCACTCAATACCTTAGCAATTCCTTCGACAACATCAACCCCCAAAACAATGGGGTCCTTCTTGTTAAAAACACAGTTCGGCATAATCCTGAGAACACATGGGAAGACTGCCTCTTCAGCAGCTTCTTTCTTCTTTTCTTCCTTGAGATTGTCAATGTAGGCCTTAAACTGATCAAACAAGTGATAAATGATATCAGCAATGAAAATCTTTACACCAGCTTCATCCGCAAGTTCCCGAGCCTCTGGTGTCACTTTAACATCGAAAGCCAAGATTGTAGCAAACTCCTTTTTCTTCTCAAGCATAACACTAGCTTTCATGACATCCTTCTTATGCACTGGGCCTATGCTGATACCACTAACGGGTATGTTTACAGCTGGAGACTTCAAAAACTCCAGTAATGCTTCTAATGATCCTAGAGTAGAGGCCTGAACGCACACTCCCTCGCCACTTTTATCAATCCTGCTCAATACTGATTTCATATCTTCCATGGCTGATTCCTTGACGTCTTCTAAATCATCATTAGGCCCCACGACATACAGACCAGTGCCTGCAATTGCGTGCTCCAGGCCCTATTTTTTTTATTGGAAAAAGGGTATTCTGTCAACAACAATTCACAAACCACCATGCAAATGGATAAATCTAAGAATGTTGGGAAATTTGGCATGTTGAAAACCATTAAGGAGTGAATCAGAAGTTGACTCCAAACATTTCAATTTACTATATTGGTTGAAGAAATTAACTTAAGGCTGATATCTTTTTTAATTTAATTATTTTGATGGATTAGTTATTTGCGTAAAGTTGCATCCATTCGCTGACACATGTTTGGAAGAATAGTTGTGTCACTTCCTTTAAAGAGTTTCCAGGATGTTCAAAAGAGTCAGAAATACGTTTATATACATGCATGTTTCCATCATTTATTTTGAAGAGATTAGTGGTTGATCTTAAGGATTGAATTTTTCAACATATGCATTCTGAGTGCCAGGCCCATCGATTGTAGAACACTGACAGGTAGAAAGCGCTGATGAACAGAATGAGGCTGATGTGTAGGCAAGAAATTTTTTCAGCCTCCTTCTAGCTTCCTTTCCCCCAATAAAATAATTTAAGCATCTGGGGAAGGCAAGGAAAGGAAACAAAACTTAAAGAGTAATAATATGTTTCCGGAAATTAACATCACCTGTGCAGTAATCTTGATACCCTGAGCGGCCTTGATTTCTTTGTGATGCAGATAAGTTCCCTAAAACATTATAACCACTAGATGTCATATAGTTACATTGGAAAGCAAAATAAGAAGCTACCTCAAAATAGTGGATACAACCAAAAGCACAGACAACACAGAGATATGTGATGAAACGAAGAGAAATCACCACATTGCTGTCCTTCTAAGTCCTTTAAATTTTAAGACCTACGTACTAGAAACATATTCCCCAAAACTAAATATGTAAACTTGGTCTTGAGCTAAGAAGCATGGACATGACATGGATACGCGGCCATTCCTTCAAAAACTAGAAAAAGGAAAAGTAGTGGACACGTCGAATAAAAAGATATATTCTATATAACAGATGTAGCTTATAAATTCATATAGAAGATAAAAATTTATTCTTCTATCAAGTTAAAAAAAGGAACCACAAAATATATTAATCTTACAAAGATACAAATAAACATTCACTGTATAAGTATTTCCAACGTGTCCTAGAGCATACAGAACGTGTCTGAAGAATTAAAAAATTTACAGACATCAGGCACGCATTTAGGCATGTCCAACAAGTGTCCGGGAGCATAGTGTCGCGTCCATGTGAGACATATCTTACACAGATTCTTGCGGACGATATACGTGCCCATGCTTCTTAGGCTTGAGTTTTGAAAAACACATATTACATTAGGTATCCAACACAGATACTTGTGGACGATAGACGTGCCCATCCTTCTTAGATCTTGAGTTTTGAAAAACACATATTACATCAGGGCATCTTTGGCTTTGAACTTCAAAAAGTTTGCAGGAGAAAACACGATAATATTTTTGATAATATGTCCCTCTCGACACAGATACTTGCGGACGATAGACGTGCCCATCCTTCTTAGGTCTTGAGTTTTGAAAAACACATATTACATCAGGGCATCTTTGGCTTCGAACTTCAAAAAGTTTGCAGGAGAAAACACGATAATATTTTTGATAATATGTCCCTCTGCATCTTATTTGCCACTGCTTAACACTTCTAACACTTGCCGATTAAAAAAAAAACACTTCTAACACTCATTCAATAATGAGAACTAAAACTTCCACTTTAGAGATGATAACCGTACTAAATATATTCAGTCACTTCTCGAAATCATAAGCAAGTAAGATCATATACATGTCCAAAAAGGAAAGAGAAGTCAGGCCGTAACATTTGTTTCAAGAATAGGGTCATAACTCTCATCTGATTTCGCTGAGATGACTGATGAGACAATATTGCATTTCATTTGTCAATCTAGAAAATCATCTATTTATACACTTCTGAATCTAGAAGCCAATTCCATGTCAGTGTGATGCTTCAGTCACTTTTTGCCGAGTGAGCTAACAGTTTTCCAGTTGGACGATAGCAGTATATTTACCCACTTCCCAGGTGCCATAATTTGTAACAAGGACTATCCAACACTTGTTTCCGAAACTCAAACAAGACAATTTACTTCCAGCATGATTAAGACTAGTAAACATACAAAGAAAACCAATTCTTCCTTCATGATTTAAGCCATTAACCTATACTTACAAAGAAAACAAACACTGTTGTCAATATCAGACGATTATACTACTCCACAGACACTGTAGACTCAGTGATGCAGCAGCCTACTCATGAAAAATCCAGGAATCAAGTCTCAACAAACCCATGCAACTATTACAACTGGGAAACATCTATAAAATCCCGTTGACCATTAGATAGCGCATTAGAGCTTAAATTTATAATACAAATTTATATAGCTATTGGGTATATAAAATGATTTCCCTCCAAGAAATCAAAATCTTAGATGCATAAATGAAAACTTCTGACACAAACATTCATCACAACTTTTCAAATGAATCCGGAAGAATAATAAATGACGAAGTAAGAAGGAAAGCCAGAATGCAACAATTATAGGGAAGTGACTGGCATTGCTATACCAATTTCCAAGATTACTATTCTTCACAATACTGCCAAAATCTTTTCAAAAGGCAACATTCCAAATGAGGAAAAAAAATGATGCAAAAAGCCTTACCTTAACACGGAGTTCCTTCATTGGGTGGGGGGTCAGTAATGCTCGAATTGTGGTGGCAATAGGTCCCTGGCAATATGAAATATAACTAAGATTTTGACAACAACTATCATTTAGATCTTAGGCAATAAAGAGGTAATAATCTTGCCTGCATGCCACAAACAACAATTTGATCTCCTTCATGAAGCACACCATTAACTAACACTACATCAATTGTTGTCCCATGGCCTTCAATAACCTTAACCTCCAAGACCGTACACTGGCAAAGAGTTCTACACAGTCAGTTATTCGCAGATTCCAAACATCTCTGCATTCAATAAACAAAGAAGCAGCAGTTGTGCTCTAGGGGGGAAGGGGGTTGTACCTGCACTTCATTACTGAATGTTAGCTTCTCTACCATTGTCTTCTGAGTCCATTGGACTAACAATAACAGCAAATCGGGAATGCCTTCCCCACTGTTGCATCCAAAGCCCAAAGTATCAGTACAATGTTGAGGAAATATCTGTTTTACCCCCTTAATAGGCTGCAGAAGAACTTTGAACAGACCACAACCAGAACACAAAAGAGTCTACCTGATTGCACTTGTGGGTACTATACTGAACGTTTCCCCCATTTCCTTATTTTTGTAATACAACTCAGTATTTAATCCTTGTTCCTTGAACTGAGTAATAACCTGAAATAACCAGAAAAAAAAAATGTAGTGAGTTCTACCATACATACAAATTAAACTGCAAGAAGGGGTGAGCAAGCATATGTGACCTGAGTGACCCTCGTATTAAATTCAAGTAGAACATCTTTTGATTGTTGCTTCATTGTCTTAACAATTGGTGCATTCCGGCTAGCTTTCCACCCATAGAGACGGTCCACCTGCAAGTTGTGAAATTAAATACACATAATAGGGAGAAAATCAAAAGCATTATGCACTCCAAGGGAAACATTGCAGTGTAATCTCAACCTTGTTCAATGCCACAATAAACTCTGTATTCCTCATTTTCAGAAGATTGAGCGATTCAATAGTCTGTGGTTCTAGGCCATGCATTATATCAACGACCAAGATTGCAATGTCACATAAACCTGAACCCCGCGACCTTAAATTAGTGAATGATTCGTGGCCAGGGGTATCGATAACTAAAAGACCTGGGACCTTTAGCTTCGCATCAGCTTTCAGTTCCTTTGTTCTCTCCCGTATGTTCACAGCTGGAAAATACGTTGCACCGATTTGTTGAGTAATCCCTCCGGCTTCACCTTCCTGAACATTAGTGCCTCTGATACAATCAAGCAGCTTGGTTTTTCCAGTATCAACATGACCCATAATGCAGCAAATTGGGGATCGGAGGTCAGCTTCACTCTGGTTAGGCTGAGCATCCGGAGTGTGCGGTTCCTTCTTGCGTTTTGGTTCTTTAGCCTTATTTGTATCTACAGAATCTGCCTCAGGCCGGCTTTTCTTACTTTCACCATCAAGAGATTTAACTGGTAAGGTTGTGGTTACTTTGGGGGCAACAACTGCTGCCTTTGAAGTTGAAGCCTCCTTCTTACCCACATGTTCAGGCACAGATTCATCCTCTTCATCAGCAAAGGCACTTGTACCAGGCAGTTTAAGATCAGCTTCGTCCCAACTCTTTGCATCCCATTCGTCTTCATCATCTTCTTCAATTACATTCTCATCAACCACATCAGTAACAACTTCAGCTTTCTCCTCCACAATCATGGTCTCCACTTCCTCAACCCCCTCTAGTTCCAAGGACTCAACCTCAGCCACAGATTCCTGTTGATCCTCCATTGCTTCTGTGCTTTCAGATGCCTTTTCAGAGGCCATGCCATTTGCTTGAGAGTTATGTGTTTTTTTCTTTGTTTGATACTTGGGTCGTTTTGTGGGAGCACCAGCTGCATCACCAGTAGCAACGGGCAATCCTCCGGCGTTAGCAAGTATCTGGTTCCTCATTGCCTCCAGTCGTCGCGCTTCTTCCTTTTGTTTCCCAGTTAATAGCTTTCCTTCCAGTTTCTTCTTCTGAAGCTTCTCCTTTTCCTTTTCCTTTCTCAAACGCTTCTTCTCTTCTGCTATCCTTTCGAGTTCCTCCTGCCTCCTTCGCTCTTCCTCTTCCTTCCTTAACTTCTCCTCTTCTTCCCTCTTCTTCTTTTCTTCCAATTCCTTAAGCCTAGCCAGCCTCTCCTGCATCTCCCTTACATGCTTTGGGACTTTCTTATCTGTTGCTTTTCCCTTTGTCTCATTTTTTGCATCTTCTTGTTTTTCTTGCCTTAATTCCTCTGCTGGTGTAGTTGCAGCAGCAGCTGCTGCAGCCGCCTTCTTCTCTTTCTCTTTTTCTTTCTTCTTTTTCTTCTTCTTTGCAGCAGCAGATTCCACACCTCCTTCTTCTTCAACTTCCTTTTCAAGTGAAGCATCTTCCAAACCAACAGATTCAAGCTGAGTCTGAACTTTATTCTCTTGTGGCGGAGGAGGAGCTGGAGCTGGTTTTGCCATAGTAGGCCCTTCACCGAGCTCTGCCAGAAGTTTATCCAAGTCGTCCTCTTCTTGAGCCGTCCTCCCACTCTTCTTCTTCTTCTTTTTGTTCTTTGAAGTTTCTACAACATCTTCAATCACCTGTTTGTTAAGTTTGGAACCATCAGCTTGTTTACCACCACTAACAACCACACTAGGCTCTTCTAGGTCCACATTTGATTCATCTCCAAGCCTAGATTCAAGTGCACTGAAAACACTATTACTCTTCTTTTTGGATGACTTCTTTTTGCCAGAAAACATAACTTCTGATGTATATTCATCCAGATTAGCAGAATCATCAGTTGTAAAAGATGTGCCCTCCTCAGTTTCTTCATCAATTAAAGCATCACTATAGATTTTACTACTCTTCTTTGAAGAGCTTGAAGACTTCTTTTTACCAGAGAAACTTATCGCAGCAACAGCATCGTCTTCTTCTTCTTCCTCTTTTGCTTCATCCTTAGTTTCTTCCCCGTGATCAAGCTCATCAATACCAGAACCACCGGACATGCTGGCACTGCTCTTCTTATTGGATTTAGAATGTTTTTTCTTCCCCGAAAAAGAAATAACCACATCATCGTCGTCGTTATCAGATTGCTTCTCCGTTGAGTTATCAATAGCTTCCCCACCTTCATCATCATCATCATCAGCAATTGCACCAAAAGCAGACGCCCTCACCCGGTTACTATTACCTTTTCCTGACTTAGTTGACTTTTTCTTTCCAGAAAAAGATACTACAGGCTCATCATCATCACTGCCAACATCATCATCATTATCAAGTGTGACTCCAGACTTGTCATCATCATCGTCCACCTCTTCAAGTAACCCAAAACTCGAAGAGCTAAACGAAGTGCTGCTCCCACTCTTTTTGGATTTAGACTTCTTCTTCCCCACAAATTGTACAACTGGTACATCATCATCCACCTCATCTTCTTTTTCTACATCCTCGTCTTTCTGCTGTGAATTCTTAGAAGCTCCCTTCTTTCCCTTCTTCTTTCCACCAACTGATGCAATCTTTTCATCTTGAACCTGCTGTTCCTCGGATAATTCCGTTCCTATAGAGTACTCATCGTCGTCAACTACCACCGCCTTCTTCCTCAATTTCCCTCCACCATCCTGAATCTCCTCATCACGTGCGGTAGGCTTCTTCCTCCCCATCGAGATTTTGTGATTTCAACAGATAAACTACGCTCCGAAGAATACCAGAAAACGAACTCGGAAAGCCTGACATCAACATCAACATCAAACACCAAAATGAGAACAGACACAACTAAATCAACACTAATAAACAGGTAATTGTACATGATTCTCTACTACCAGAAAACTAACTCCAAAACCCCAATATCAACATCAAACACCGAAATAAGAATCTACATGACTAAATGAACACTCTTAAACCGGTAATTTTACATGATTCTCTTCTACCAGAAAACGAATTCCGAAACCCCAACATCAACATCACACCCCGAAATTACAATCAACACAATTAAACCGGTAATCGCACATGATTCTCTACTACCAGAAAACAAAGTCCGAAACCCCAATATCAACATCAAACATGGAAATTAGATTCGACACAACTAAATCAACACTATCGAACCGGTAAATTGTACATGATTCTCTACTATCCACACAGGATATAAGCAGGGCCGGCCCTAAGTGAATCCCCGTGATGGGGCCCTCCATACATTCCAGAACTAAAACGCAAAAAGATACAAATCAAAACGGTGAAGCTAGAGGGATCATGAAAGAAGCTACTACTTCATTCGTTTTGTTCTTCTTTTTTAATTCATACTTCAGGTGTACAAAATACTCGAAAAAAAGAAGCATTACAATTTTCTTCAAAACGAAAATGAAATTGTTCTACGAGACAAATGGATGATTGATATACCGATGATACTTTAAGAAACTGAAAAATACGCCTCAAATTTTGCAGGAACCAATGAAACGTATTCTAGAGAGAGAGAGAGAGAGAGAGTACCTGTGCGATTGAAGATTTTGGGCTGCTACTTCTGATTCTGATCGCTTGGATGGTAGGAGTATTTATTGTATTCCGAGAATTACACAGAAAACCCTAGATTTTTGAGAATTTTGAGCTGTTCCGCGTGGAAAATTACTACTAGTACCACTGGGTTCGGGAACTCGCAGCAGGCTGGGCTGCCGAGGCTATACGGCACCGTTTCGTGATCGCATCGCCACACCACGTTGTATGGTAACAGGTCGGGCCGGTAGGTCTTTTGATTTATTTTGGGGGAGTTATTTGCAACCACAAATTTTCTGAACGTAACCTGTTTAACCCATGGTACACAATTTATGTGTATATGATAACAGGCTACGTTCAAAAAATTTGAGGTTGCAAATAGCTTGTCCCTTTATTTTTTTGTCAAAACGGGAAAATATAACAACCTAGATCGAATCCGTACCGAAACTTGATCTTTTGATTTATTTTGGGGGAGTTATTTCCAACCACAAATTTTCTGAATGTAACCTGTTTAACCCATGGTAAACAATTTATGTGCATATGATAACAAGCTACGTTCAAAAAATTTGAGGTTGCAAATTGCTTGTCCCTTTATCTTTTTGTGAAAACGGGAAAATATAACAACCTAGATCGAATCCGTACCGAAACTTGATCAGTTTTCTACCACTCCGTATCATTTAGACCGTAACCGGGATCTTAAGAGTACCGATGGGTATCGGCTCCGCTCGGCTTGACTTGTCCCTGAATCCATTTTTTATGTGTGCATTAGTGCATGTGTAATTTTTTTTTTTTTTAAAGATATCACATTAGAAACAGTACAACAAATTACTAAGAATTACAATCTTTGCGTAAAAATAAAATCTAACTCGGGCAGAATACAACCCGACTGAAAAAGTGATACTCCTATTAACAATATGCGTGGCGAACCAATTTGCCGCTTTGTTCCTCTCCCTGCCCAACCAACTGGAAGACCAATTTCTTGATTTAGTGCATGTGCATTTGCATCGGTCATATGTCATATTATTGATATGTCAACATTTATATATTACTACTCCCTCCGTCCCTTTTTAAGGGTCCTGTTTCGTAACTCCAACTTATTAAAAGGACATCATCATTATACCTTTCACATCAACTTTTTCCTCCACTTTCCCTACTTATCCATCATCATTACTCTTTTACTCACTTACTTTTCAAAAAGGAATCTACTTTTAAGGACAAAATAGACAATACACCAACTTTACAAAATGGACACTTATTAAGGGACAGCCCAAAATGGAATACTGGACAATAATAAAGGGACGGAGGGAGTACTAGGGATTACCCGCGCCCAAAAGCACGAAGCAATGCGTTTTGAGCACAAAAAGTTTTTTATTATAAAAGGTTTTTGTTTTCGATCCCTCATCGCTATTTTCAGTGGTAGTGTACGACACTATCAATGATCATCCAAATCACATAAATTTGAGCCAACAAATTCAAACCCAATATTATGTTGCATTCATAAGATCTTATGTTATTTTCTTTTGTATATGACTGTAGGAAAATCAACCTAAAAGGAAACAAATTAAAAATAAATATCGAATTGAATATAAGGAAATCAACTTTAGACATAAATCAATTATTGAATCGATTTAAGGGAAAATTTCAAAAAAGCCCCTGAACTTTCTGACAATTCTCAAAAAAACACCTGGACTTTCACTATGAACAAAAAAACACCTGAACTTTGTATTCCGTTAACAAAAAAGCCCTTGCCATCCAATTCTGTCAAGTCCTAATGGATGGAGTTAAAGGAAGGCGTTAGCTTTTTATTTTTTTTACTTTTTAAATTCAAAAATTACTTTTAACTCTTTCTTTTTTTATTGGTAAATAAATAAGCAATAAAATTTTTTTTCTTACTATTTATCAAAAATTACTATTAACTCTATTTTTTACTATTTACAAAAATAACTTTAACCCCATTTTTTATTTTCAAATTTTACCTTCCCCCCTCTCCTTTTTTATTTATTTATTAGAATTGACTCTACACCACCAATTACCCCCACAACCAACCGCGAAAACGCTTAGCCACAAAAAATAAGTTAACGCCTTTTGTGGAAGGAAATCAAGGAAATATATGTATTTTTATTTTGAGTGTTCGGAAATTAGGCGGGCGTAACTCAAGGGATTTCAGCAACCTATATATATTGGAATGTTAGGGTTTGAAAATTAAAAAACAAAAAAAAAAACATACAACAGCCATTCTTCTTCGGAGGCCAAGATATATAGCAGCCTCATTTTTTTTCCCCATTAGAAGGTATTACATAAGCTCCATATTGACGAGGAGCGTGCATACCTCAAGGGGTGTTTTTACTTCGGATATTGGAGTAAAATGGGATCGATGGATCATTGAGTATATAAGACATCTTCTAGAGGTTTCAGTATCTTCTTCAACTTGTTTGAGAAAAGCCCTAAAGAGGATTCCTAGGCAAGTTAAAGTCCTTCGGTGGATTTCCGAGAGGCAAACGGAAGGCTTGTGGATTCAAGGCAGCGGCGGTCAAGCACTAGATGTGGTGAACGTGGATTCGGCAAATAGGTCTTAGGCTCGATTGTGATGATTCAAATTGTAGGGAAAGATTACTTTAGGGCTTTCGAAAGCCTTAGCCACAAAAAAAAAAAAAAAAAAGTTAACGCCTTTTGTAGCTAAGGCTTTCGCGATTGGTTGTGGGGTTAATTGGTGGTGTGGAGTCAATTCTAATAAAAAAAAGGGAGAGAGAGAGAGGGGGGAAATGTAAAATTTGAAAATAAAAAATGGGGTTAAAGTTATTTTTGTAAATAGTAAAAAATAGAGCTAAAAGTAATTTTTGATAAATAGTAAGAAATTTTTTTTTTATTGCTTATTTATTTACCAATAAAAAAAGAAAGAGTTAAAAGTAATTTTTGAATTTAAAAAGTAAAAAAAATAAAAAGTTAACGCCTTCCGTTAACTCCATCTGTTAGGACTTGACGGAATTGGACGGCAGGGGCTTTTTTGTTAACGAATACAAAATTCAGGTGTTGTTTTGTTAATAGTGAAAGTCCAGGCGTTTTTTTGAGAATTGTCAAAAAGTTCAGGGGCTTTTTTGAAATTTTCCCTTGATTTAAATTCAAGAAGATAATTAAGCTTTTTAAGTAAAAAACAAGCTAAAAGCAATCAATCGAGAGAATTTATCAGTCATAAAGTTAGGAGGTTTCTATTAGGAAGTATGCTCTCGATCGGACGGATATGATCTATTGAAAATTCGATCCAATGTTTGCAGAGGGTGTAGGATTTGTATGGATAGAAAAAAAAACCCGCTCCGTTTCATAATATAGATATAGATTATGTTGTGGTTTTGGTGCGGCTTTCGGTCTTGTATAAAATTGAACAAGGGCCGAACCCGTTTTTTTTTTTTTTTAAATTAAAATTAATACAAAAATCAAAAAAAATCAGATTAAATAAAAAAAACGATGCAGATAGAATCATGTCCAATTTTACCAGTTCGACAGTGTTGATTTAGTTGTGTCGAATCTAATTTCACTGTTTGATGTTGACATTGGGGTTTCGAACTTTGTTTTTTGGTAGTAGAGAATCGTCTGCAATTACCGGTTCGGTTGTGTTGATTTGGTTGTGTCGATTGTAATTTTGGGGTGTGATATTGATGTTGGGGTTTCGGAATTCGTTTTCTGGATTGTTTTCTAGGTAGTTTGACTCTAATTAAGATTCAGAGTCTTGATGCTCATTCGAGCCAAAAAACCAAAAAAAAAAAAACTGAAACAATTTGGTTCTTAAATCTTATCTTGTTTTCTAGATGTTATAATAGTGTTTCCCGTCAAAAGGTGAAGGAAGAGCACAACTTGGTGTCATTGACATGGATGATGCTCAATTCGTTGATGGCTTTTATGCTTTTCTACTCCGAGGCTAACGATGACGAAAATTAGGTCATTTGCAAGACCTGAATTTTGCTTGAAGTGATCGTGAGATTTTTGTGATGGCTTTGCTAAAAAGCAAGTATACAACTCCCTCTCTGTTCACGTAAACATAAGGGAACTTCAGTCACTCTCTTTTTTCATAAGAGATTTTTTCCACATTCAATTATCTTTGTTAAGTGTTGTTAGGCGGTCGTTGTGCGCGTTCCTAACTATACTCTTTGGACGCAGTACATATATGGTGATACAAACACTTTTTGGAGAACGATTAAGAGTATTGATGAAGCTTTTGTGATGAAAAGGCTTGCAATTTGAAAGCAGTTTCATTACCAGTACAGTAGATTTTATCACTTCCTGTGGTTGGTCTTGCCTCAACTGATGCCCAAGATTTCTGTCATCCTGTATGATGCCCTGTGGTGGGCGTGGCCTGAGATCAGTGACTCTCTCTCTCTCTCTCTCTCAAACAACTAAAGCATCATGCTAAAAAGGCCTTCTTTTTATTTGGAAAATGCTTGTCAAAGATCCAAACAATGATATGTTATTGCGTTTTTGATCACGATCCAAGCCATGGTTTCATTCCTCTTTTGTTCAATCTTTAATTTTGTACTTTTTTTTTTATGCGCAATCTTTTGTACTTTATGGGAGAATTTTGAAAGGGCTCATCGTCTTTTTTTAGAGATCTACTGATTTAGTCTCCAAAATGGAGGTGAAGTCTCCATTTTTGGAGACCCAAAAATAAATTTGAAAAAATGTCTAAAAAAGACAATGGGTCCCTCCAAAGATTCTCCGAAAAAGTATAAAAAGTTAAAAGAAAAAATGGGATAACTTAAAAAAAATTCCCTTCAAGGAGCATTATAGAACTTGATTGGAGTTGCTCCTACAGGGTTTGACTACGGATCTTTGAAGTTTTTTACGCAAATCAAATGGAACTTTGAAAGTAAATTCAAACAGGGCCTTAGCCTTTAAACCCCAAAAGCCAATACCCCATTCTCAAATGCCACATCACCATAGTTTTGACGAGCCGCTCTACTGACCAAGCCTTGAGAAATTTCGAGAAATATTGGCGACCTCGCTACGTGGTGCATTCCATATGGCGATTAAGTGTCCAAATGTTGGGATGTAAACCGAGGAAACAACCAAATATAAAGAGTGAACTCGTTTATAGGTCCCACACGAATGTGCAGAGGTTGAACATTGAATATTACTAAATATATACGTATATCCATTAGTTAACATGAACCGAAGTACAAATTGAGCTCTATTCCCAATTTAGATTAAATTAAGCTTGTCATCTAAATGGCATGAGTGATTCAGTTACTAAATCCGTTACTGCCTATATTTGTGTTTGTTGGCAACTCTAGTAGTGTATATAAATCACACACGACTTTAAATAGACCCATACTTACTCGGCAAATCTACGAGATCGCTTATGATTCAATGAGCCCAATGTTCGGTATCCAGCCCTATCCCGTTTCATCATAGATGAAACACCGTGTTTTTTGCTTGTTTTAAGTTATCAATTCACCACCACTCCCCCACCTCCACCACCACCCTCTCTCCCCACTTCCACCACTTGTGGTCTCCGAAATTAAGGACTCCTAATAGTAGAACTCAACCAGACATGAAAGGACATTCCATTTCCTTGTTCTTCTACTTGTACCTGTCTCTCCTCTTGTACTTCTCACTACTCAGAGATGTCAAAGCAAGTGATGAAGCTCAGAATAATGGTGTTTATGTTGTATACATGGGAGCTGCCACTTCGCAAAATGGTACTCCCTCTGTCCCATTTTTATTGTCCATTTTCGTTTTCCGTGCCGTTCTTTCAACGATTATATCTCCCAATCTACAATGTTTTTTATAATTTTGAAAATTTTGTATTATAGATCTAATCGAGACCTATCAAATAAGATCCATATTGCATATTTTTGGAGATTCATATTGGAAGATGTAAGCGTTGAAAGAACGGCACAAAAAACGAAAATGGACAATGAAAATGGGACGGAAGGAGTAGTATCTTGAGAGATGACCACAATAAGCTTCTAATCTCTTTGTCAAGAGGGTAATATCCCTAACAATTTAATGTTTTGAATGTCAGTTACGTTATCTATTGATACGTATACCCTGATCGATGTTGGACCAAGAACCATCATCAATAATGATATTTTCTACTGCGTGACTTGATATGGGTCAATAGTATTGACTCAATACTGTTTGCTATGAGCTAATCGTGTGTCTGATATCAATTAGTACACAACTGCATCACATATACAAATATGCGTCTTGATACTTGAGATATGAGAATACACGTCTGCATCAACTACCAGAAACATGAGTCGTGTTTTTAGGTAAACAATACTATCATACTAGTATCATAGGTGATTTGCTTAGGATTGGAGCAAATTAGCATTCTTCCTGGGTAAAAATAGTAAAATCAAATTTGACCCTCCCCATGCCACCACACTTTCTAATACCATCATGTATCCTGATACCGCTATTAAGAACACTAAATGCAAGTAGGTACATACTTACATATATATCCCTGCTTTTTTATTGGTCTTTATCAAACATGTACCATCATTATTTGCATACCTACGCAACAATTTCTTCAGGAAACGAAATGCATTGGTGCACAGATACAAACATGGTTTCTCAGGGTTTGCGGCTCGCCTGTCAAAGGAAGAAGCAAATTCGATCGCCCAGAGGCCTGGGGTTGTATCAGTATTTCCTGATCCGCTCTTAAAACTCCACACTACCCGTTCCTGGGATTTCTTGAAGTATCAGACTGATCTAGAAACTGGTTCCGGCCCTCGTTCCAACATTGGCATTTTCTTTCAGGAATCATCAGATACCATAATTGGCATAATGGATACAGGTGATAATGAGCCTATAAAACGTTGTTGCTAAAATGATGAATATTTTTTATACATACAGTATATCATTCTTCTGGATACTACATATCTATATATCAACCAACTGCAAATGGAAATCAGGTATTTGGCTGGAGTCGCCAAGTTTTACAGACAAGGGTATGGGCCCAATTCTGTCCTGGTGGAAGGGGAACTGTATGGAAGGCGAAGATTTTACCTCGTCCCACTGCAACAGGTATCCAAGGTTTCTGAATATTGGCCAACATTCTGGATCTCTGATTTCTCCTCTTCTAATAATTATCTACATATGGGTATATACTCTGCGCTATTATAAGCTCATGGGGTGTTCAATTTTGTATCAGAAAAGTGATTGGAGCAAGATACTACAATGAGGTGGATGACAAGAGCGATCGTACACCCAAGGATAGGGTAGGCCACGGAACTCACGTGGCATCAACAGCAGCTGGAATCCCCATCCCCAGTGCATCATACTACGGTCTAGCTACAGGAACCGCCAAAGGTGGCTCCCCTGGGTCGAGAATCGCTGTCTACCGCGTGTGCGACTCTAGTTCGTGCCCTGGGTCCGCAATCCTAGCTGCGTTTGATGATGCAATTGCTGATGGGGTCGGCATTTATCTGTATCCCTTGGTACTGAGGCTCCAGATGAAATCGGACTTTGGTCTAGCGTGATAGCCATCGGATCATTTCACGCGGTTGAGAAGGGTATTACCATGGTCTGCTCTGGAGGGAACGATGGGCCTATGCCCGGAACACTAGCGAATATTGCTCCTTGGATATTGACCGTCGCTGCGACCACCATCAACCGTGATTTCGTGTCTGATGTTGTGTTGGGTGACTCCAGGGTGATTAAGGTACTTGGTTAGTACTTTGTTTACATACAATGAACAATCAGTGGCGGAGTCACATAAGGTCCTGGAGTGGCACCTCAAGTTCCCTAAGTCATGTTGCAACCATTACAATATGCTGTCAACTTTCGTGTCCTAAAATTTCATACACGCCCCTCTAACATGATTTCTATAAGACTATCGGTAAGTCACCAAATTTCTGATGATTTTTCCTTATGAACCTTAGGGTGGAGGCATACATTTTGGAAACTTGCAAAAGGATCCGATATATCCGTTGATATATAAAATGGATGCCAAGACGAGTGGAGAAGGTTTCGTTACATATGATGATGATGATGCAAGGTACATCCAACAAACATGTCCATGTTTGCAGCTCGTGTTGAAGGTTTTTTTTTTCCCTGTTCATTTCCAGAAATTGTAAGCCGCCTGCACCAGACGGGAACAAAATCAGGGGGAAGCTCGTTGTGTGTGAGAATTTTGATAACCAATACAAGGTTAAAGAGAGGCACGAGGGAGTGACAAGCAATGGTGGAATTGGAATAGTTTTGGTAGACAATGATGCTCGTGCTGAACATCACCCATTTCCATAATCACCGAAGATGATGGCACTGAATTACTCTTATACATTCGTTCAAGCAGGTAAAAACTTGTTGCAAATTTAAATAAAAAATAAAAAAATGCTTTCATTGTTTCAAGGAATTTGCCACTAACCTTTAATCTCTTGAAAATTTCCAAAGGAATCCAGTTGCAACAATTCTTCCAATGGTTACGGCTACACAATATAAGCCAGCTCCTATAGTAGCCGCCTTCTCATCTAGAGGTCCTGCATTCAAACTAAAGCAACTTCTCAAGGCACGCAGTAAACCATCTTGCTTCCTCTTCTGCCTTTGCTTTTGACTTTTAAACTGAGAATTCGTTGGTTATTTGGCTTTTCTGTATTGTGTTTTCCTGCAGCCTGATATTGCAGCACCAGGAGTTGACATTCTCGCGGCTTGGCCAGGAAACGACACGTCAGAGGCGCTCGAGAACAAGGACTCACCGCTGTTTTATCTGCTCTCGGGAACTTCCACGTCGTGCCCGCACATTGCGGGAATCGCTGCCACAGTAAAGTCTCAGTATCCCACTTGGAGTCCCTCAGCTATCAAATCAGCTATCATGACAACACGTTAGTACAGAACCACATGCGGAATCTGTCTTAAAAAAACACATACACTAGTTGTTCTCGGATAATTGTAGTTAGGTTTCCAAATTCGTCAGGCAAACGAGGTTTCCAAAACACATTTGCAAAAACTGATTCTGCAACAACAGCTAAACAGAAAAGATGCTGATTCTATAAGTCTACTGACACATGACAAACGTTTGAGTTTTCCTGAAGCTAGTCAAACCAACAACATGAAGGGCCCTATAACAACAGATTCTGTGAATCAGTTGCCACGCCTTACAATTATGGTGCAGGGGAAGTAACCACAACAGGACCGCTGCAACCGGGCTTAATATATGAGACCAACACAGTTGACTACTTGCATTTTTTCTGTAACTAGGGGTATGGCATACCTGATATAAACCTGATTGCAGTAGAAATCCCAGACGGCTTTCCGTGCCCTAAGGAACGAAGTGCTGATCGCATCTCCGACATGAACTACCCGTCAATAGCAGTATCCAATTTCAAGGGAAAAGAGAGCAGGAGAGTTGTGATAACAGCCACAAACGTTGGTGTGTATGAAGAAACAGTTTACACGGCAACTGTGGAAGGACCTCCCGGATGGGAAGTGAAAGTGATACCGCAGAAACTACAGTTCACGAAGGAAAATAAGAAGCTAAGCTATGAAGTGACTTTCACATCTGAGACATCACCAGAGGAAGATGTGTTTGGTTCAATTACATGGACCAATGGGATGTACAGAGTCCGGACTCCCTTTGTTGTACGCGGCGGAGACAAAAGTTAGCATTAGTGGGGGCCACCTTTGTAGTAAGCAATATAGGAAAAAAAGTGTTAAAAATAATAAAAAAGTTTGACATTTATATTAAGAAAGTAACTTCCATAAATTATCAAAATAAACTAATTGGTTGATTGTCTCAGCGAATCAAGTCTAAGAGAAATCAAAACATTTATAACTAAAATGTCAACGTTTAGCAATCTTGCTCCAATTGGAAATTTATTCCTAAATCTCCAAATTTGAATTGCATTATGAGTGCTATCGACCGAGAAAAATAACCAAACTACTGCAAAAATTATAAAGAATTGCTGAAGTATAAGCATATAGCCCATAGTTCGGCCAATTTTAAATTTGGACGTTATTCGTTAGAGAGTTTCATAGTAAGTGGTGGCTATTTTGGCATTAGACATCTCATTTCACTTATGTAGTGAAATCATTCTAATATTTTAAATAAAAAGTTGAGAATGAAATGATATACAAAATATATTAGAGTGATTAAGAAGACAACAATTTGTGAAAGATAAGGCAAAATACAAAATTTAAATTTGAAAGACAAAAAAATCAATGGGGCCCTGCTGGGCCTGCAGGCCCTCTGCCACCGGCAGTTAACAAGTATGCAAAGCCTAAGTGTCCTTCCTGAATATCTGTAATGCTGTTTGCCACTGTTGGTTGCACAATAGCACAAGAGAATTGTCAACACCATAAAACTGAGGGAATGGAGCAAGGTCAAAAGAAAGATTGTGTCACCCTGATTTCGTGGATGGAAAAGAAATGGAAGGGGAAAAGCATGAAAATTGAAGATGTTCGACAACTTTTTCCCATTGCAAAGACATTTGAAGCTTAAAACAAGAAACAACAAAAACAAATTAACACATCAACTGGTTATCAGAGATTGAACACGTAATTGACAGGTAATTGGTAAAAAATGCAGTTAAAGGCATGAAACTTGCTAAGAAGGAAGAATTGAAACAAATGTCATTACAAGAAAGAACCATTCCATATACTTCTAGCCTAAATGCCAAATTAAACAGTACAAAGACGTTCTCATGGCTGCTTGCTCAACCTAGTGCTGTTCTTTTAATGAACTCTAACTAAATCTTCCTCCGTTCGTCATGTTCAGTCTAGGTAGAAAGGAAATAAGACCCATAGCATCCGAAATCCAAATTATCAGTAAGCCAAAAATTTTGAGGGGTACTTACATGTCCAAGAAATGGTAAACCTGATCATCTAACAGGGGAAACGCAAGAGAGTGATTACAGTGACCAATTAGACCGAAGCATGAGGGAAGGAAATTGGGTAGACCCATCCATCACATATATGAGAGCTGGCTGCAAGCTGAATCTCTTTCCAAAGTTGAAGTTCAGAAAGGTTTCAACCTGAAAATGGTCCCAACTTTTGGGACCTTGTATCAACCCACCCAAACTCAAACCCCATCCAAATTCATCGTCAGGAGTATCAGCAATTGACACAGCCCACTGCAGATGTCTGGGATTATATTTTTGCATCTCGAACCAACCTCCAATTCTAGTGCTCTCATCAAGCTCTGACTCCAGCGTCAGGGCAATAGATCCAGTCCGTACATTTTCTGATGTCTGTGCCCCAATGACGGGAGCAGATGCCTCTTGGGTCATTTCAGAAATATTACGACGTCTAAAAATGCCAACTGGTATAGCTAGGGCTCCTAGATGGACTTCTTGACGGGAAAATTTAGGCACTTGGTGAATACCCAGAAGTGAGAGCTTTGTACTTCTTGAAAGTTGACAGACAACTTGCCCAAAAGTGCTGAAACACTGCGTGAATCCGACTGAACTGGGCTGCATTCCTAGTCCACTGACAAATTGAGCCAACGAAGCAACGATGTTCGATTTTCTCACCATCAATCCAATGGCACTACCATTACATAGATTCAACAGAGGTGGTCCCAATGAGTAATTGGTAAGGGCCTTTTTCTGCCAAATACAAAAAACACTTGGTTAATCCAAACCTGACTTACAAACCTCTGCAAGAAAGTATAGAGGTAAGGTGGAATGGAAACAGTACAATTTCACAATGCTTATAAGCCAACTTAGAAACAAATAAAGCATCAAACATGAATCAGCATATGATCTGCCAAACCAAAATCAGAGTTCTAAAAAGAGAAGTGAGAAAGAAGATGTACTAACACCATCATTTGAAAGTTCAATTAAGGGTAGCTTAGCATACTGTTATGGTCAAAGACAATTGGCCATGGGAGTCTTGGTCACTCTTGACACTTGAAGGAAATGTATCCATTAACCATGTGAAGAGAGATTTAGGGGACAACCATACTTGTTCAACTTATCTCTTTCAACTTGGATGCCATGAGGCGGTCCTTGTAACGTTTTAGCATACGCAGCACCGAATCGTAGATCTTCCAGGCGTAAAGCAATGGAAAAGACGTGGATGTTCAGGGCTGGTCCCATGAAGCTAGATTTTACCCTCAACAAGGTCTTGAAGACTTAAACAACTTCCTAAGAGCTCCGTAAGACTGTAACTATTGGTGCTATGCCTAACATATTGACCGAGATGTTCGATACTTGTTTGGACCAAGGAAATAAATAAATTAGCCTTGTGTGTGGAACAATCGCAAGAAATAAGAGTGGTGTGTGATATATTATTTGATTCCAGAAAAACAAGCTCTGTAACCAAGATGTATCTATATACAGAAGAAACATTGGCCACAAACGCATACAAAAAAGGATTCCAATGGAAAAACAAAGGAATATATAGTTTCTACCTGATGCGGAGAATTCGTAGAAATTCCAACATCTCGGCAATGAGCTCCCACTGGAATAGCAGACACAGAGAACCAGTCACTAATATTTGCAGCATATAACACTTTCGCCAGGGAAAGCGGACTACCTAAAACATCATCATGGCCTGTTACATTAGATACAAACTCTGTAACTAGAGTGTCTTTCTCCCGAATGGTGGTTTCAAAAATCAACCTTGAATGAACACCCGTCCTGATTCCAGCTCTCCTTATTGCATTAAAATTCTGCTGGCTATCATTATCCATAAACAATAAAGCCCCCAAGACATCAACTTCTCCCCTTACATGGGTACTAGCTTCTTGGAATGGACTTCCTTTTGAAGACTTGTAGAAAGAAAGAATTCGCTCCACCTTGTCTTGTCTGTCCCTGAGTTTCATGAGATCTGTAAATGCTTCTCGTTGCAACCGCTTCAAGATTTCAATCTGAAAATATATGACGGGAAGACATGCTAAACACCATTACACATCTTGTTGCTATCTATGGATGCAGTGAATTTGTCATAATCAATACGGCAAATATGAAAAATAACAACTGTAATAATTGAGGAGACATTAGTGTAATCTGTTTCTTGCCACATCAAGAATAGGTTAATTGATGGAGATAACTGACATCTGTCATCTTTAAAATAATCCGATAGCTCACACGAAAAAACAGACAGCATCAAGCTTCCAAATAAGCTCCAAGGAAAAAATTGTGAAATATAGGCCAAAAGGATGGAAGGATGTGATTAGATATCTTTTTAAAGCAAACAAGCCAAGATAACAAACTGGGATAGTGTTTTAAGAACAGCTTTATTTTTTGAAAACCAGGACAAAATTAGACATCATCACTTGGACAACGCTTCAATATGATACAAATCCCAATCGTGACACAAACAAATAAGTTGGAGATCCCCTAAAAGCAACTACAGTTCATGAAATCTGAAACTAGTCTAGACCCAAATGTCATCGGTGATAGTGTATGTTAAAGGAAAGATAGATTGGCAAAGGGGAAAGAGTTGCAACTTGCAACAATCATTCTCCGTCATATACAGGAAAACATGTATCAGGTACACATAACACAAAATCTTTGCAGATTAAAAATGCCTAGTATGCATATTGTGCAACCACGACAACTAAGCAGTGACAGAAATGTGGGAAAAAATCAAACTTTTTACTTTGATGAGCTATGTGAAGGATCACATTCTGGAAGATAATTCACATTTGGTGAACTAGATTTAACTTCCTAATAAGCACCAAGCAAAGATAGAAACCGATGCATGTTATAAGGGAAAAACACTAGCGGCACAACCCATATTGATGATATAGGTCAAAATATTGAGAGATTATTCATTGCTCCTGGAGTACCGCCGTGTGGTGCTCCAAGGCCTTCTTCACTATACGTCAGTGTGGGAGCCACACATGGTGGAGCCTAGGGCTGCAAACAAACCGAGCAGCTCATGGCTCGGTTCGTTTAGTAATTGAGCCGAGCTCGACATTCAAAAGCTCGGCTCGTGTGTATAGGCTTGGCTTGTTAAGTAAATTAGCCAGGCTTGGCTCGTTTACAACCGAGCCGAGCTCGACCTTTAGGCTCGTTTAGTAAACGAGCCAAGCTCAAACACTACAAAGCTCGTTTACAGCCCTAGACTACTGGAGCCCAAACACCCCTACTGGAGCCCAAACAAATCAAATGTGTAGGTAGAAAAACCCATGTAGCACCAAGAGCACGTGGTGCTCCAGGTGAAATTATAATTTTCTTAAAAAATATTGTGTTCGATGATCGCATTATTATTATTATTATTCACATAACCAAAGTAGCAACCTAGTCAACTGATGAGCAAACGCTTTACACGATCGCCGAAGCCATTTTTCAAAATGCAACGCAACGCA
Source organism: Rhododendron molle (assembly GCA_025413875.1). NCBI lineage: Eukaryota > Viridiplantae > Streptophyta > Magnoliopsida > Ericales > Ericaceae > Rhododendron > Rhododendron molle. Next base: position 4,985,758 of record CM046393.1, read on the forward strand.
TACGCGTATACGTGCCTATATACCAACGCATTCATCGAACAACAAATGATTAATTTCAGCGATTGAAAAGCTGGTGGTTTTTAAGTAAAGGATGTTGTGATCTGAAAGAGAAGAGAAATGGGGACAGTGGAGTACCGGATTGCGGCGATTGGGATTGCCGGTCCAGTGGGAGACGACACCGTTAGCGAAATCTTGAGTTGATTTCGCTAATCCTTTGAGTTTATCCACAGTTGAAGCAACCGGCTCCATTTCGTAATACGAGAGAGAGAGAGAGAGAGAGAGAGAGAGAGAGAGATGTTTAAGGCGCAAATGCTAACGAATCGAAGAGCACAAAAGAAGGAGAAGGGGATTCTAGATATAGATTACGAACGCAATTTGGGCATAAGTACCCGACCCGAATATTTGACTTGAACTTTTGGGCTTCGACTACGGGCCGAACTACCACATTGTAGGGAATGGGCCCAATAAATAGTATAATTGGTTTGCCAGAGCCTCGGTCGACCGCTAAGTGAATTCGCTGTGTGGGCGTGAGAGCGAGCATGAAACATCTTTTAAGACGCATCTTAAACTATTAAAATTCGCTAGAGCGAGAATCGAAAGTGCGAAAGGACCGCGAGGATTGAAAGCGAGAGCGCAGTGCAAGAATTGAGAGCGAGAGCAGGACATTTTGAAGGATTATGTGACTAAGATGCACCCAGCGTATACATTCCTTACTCTACTTATTTACTGCTACATTCTATTTGTATGTTTCATCTGATTGTGCTACTGCTGGCACTTAGTTCATCTCATTGTACTCATCACAAGCCTAACGTTTCGATTCAAATGGATTTTGTTAAGGTTTAGCGCCTCGAATGAGTGAACAAGAAAACTAAATGAAAAGGAATTTGATTACACATATATTCGCTGGCCAAACAACATTTATTCATTTCATAAATATAGAAATACATCTTCATCTTCAATATCTTGTCATTGTTTTGAGCCAATAATCATTTGCGCTTATACATCTCAAGGATGTTTTTCAATGAATCTCGATCGTTTTTGTAGATATATGTAAGTAGTTTCTAGCATTTCCCTTCTTCTTTAGCTCTAGAGAGATCCGATTTCAGCAACATGAACGTTTCTCAAAGGAAGCTGCTAATATATTTCTCCGCGATTTGATGGACCATGATCTTGTAAGCCTTTTCTGTTAGATGGAAACTATCCCAAAACACGTACTCCGAGACGTTGGCACATGTGTATGAGCACAAAAATGCTACTTCCACCTCACCAGTCCCGCAGCATCCTTTGTTCCCGATTTTGAATCCTGCCGTAGAAACCGGGAAAAAAAAAAAAACACTTACATGAACACGATCGTTTCTCAAAAAGAAGCTGCCAATTATATTTCTCCACGATTTAATGAACCATGATCCTGTAAACCTTTTCTGTTAGATGGACCATGATCCTGTAAACTAACCATTTAGGCTACCCTTCGCCAATGGGTCTCTCTCGAAAAGTCGCAAAAGCACAAAAAGTGTACAAAAAAGACAGTATACGGTCCACGTCCCGTACGTCCAATCTTGTGTATCCAAAAATGCGTGTACTGGTGTTGCAGTACACCAAAAATCAACCAGAAAACTAGTAGTACAAGACTACAGGGCATTTTTAGGTACAGAGAAGTTGACCCTCGGCCGAAATTCCAATTTGATGGGGTGTGGGCCACACATGAAACTGGCGAGGCAGGATCCTCTGTATCGAGAGGTTTTCCAGCCGTTGGATTTAAAATATAACAAAAAAAAAAAAAAACACAATCCAACGATCAGAAACCCCTCGGCACAGAGGCACATAGGTTTTCGGGATAGAGGAGATCGGATCTCGAAACTGGCAGAAAGTTTTTTCCTGCCCACTTGTGCTGTATTAGTACTATCATTTAGATTAATTCTGGGTTTCTTGAAACTCTCCAAATCTGAGTAGAAAAGGAGAAGATGTACCGTATTTGTCGGGGTTGCGAAGGAGATCGAGAGGAAGATCGTAAGCATCAATGTAGACAATCCTTGCAAGTGGAAGGTTGCAGTTGAAAGAGTTTAGCCTCAGTGACAGCTTTGCGTTGAACAATCTTGCTGCTTCATTGTACGTCTCCACACAGTCTCTTTGTGGACCTCCTCCCAGAGTTCTCTGTGATGGCACACACCCTATGGGAGGTATGCCAAACACACCAATTCTTCTTGCACCCAGCCCATACAAGTCCTTCAATACAGTGCAAATTTTATTAGCAGCATATTACCTTTGCTTGATTGATTGGTCAATGCACAACTGCAGAATTCTCAACGGGCACCGGATCCTCCGTATCCACTTTCTCCTATTTCGCTATTGCCATCTATTCTTCGTCGTTGGATAGAGATTGTCGTGTTTTAAGATTGCCCTATAATCCAACGTTTGAAAATAGATGGCAATGGGAGGAGATGGGAAAATAGATATGCAGAATCTGGTGCAATCTACTTCCGTACTCCTAATATTCTTAAGTCATTTGATCTTGTCTCAAGATTCCCATGTCTTGAGATTGTCATACAATCCTAGGACTGTGGTACTGTTGCATAATTTACATATCCAACAGAACGAGGCCAAAGGGCCACACGATCCTCGATCCGTAATCTTCACTCTCCCGGTCCTCGTGGGATAGAGAGGAGTTTTGCGTTGGGAGATCGGGCACAAAGGATTTGATCTAGTCGAAAAGCATGTACTCAATGGCACGAGATTCTCCATCTCTAAACTACATGTCCCAATGACACTCACTAAAACCATTCTTTTTTCGATTCGTGTATCTCGAGATCACATCGCATCGTGCAGCTGGAAGTTTAACCGGACACAGATTTTGTCCGGACATAAAATCTGATCGCGTGCTCGATAAACAAGAATGGAAAACTATTACCTGCACAAAGCTGGAAGCTGAGGTAACCATGAGATCGGTGTAGGAAGGAACATCAAAGTGCAATTTTCGGAGAGGGTTGCCGAAGTAGGTATTTGTGATGTCATTGGCCCCTGCAACTACTACGTACAGGCTGTTAGCCAGAATCACGCTTGTTCTTGCTTCTCCAACCACTCCTTTCAACTTTGCTAAGTACTCTTTGAACAAGTCTAGTTGATCTGACAATGATATAACTGACTGATATTTAATCAGTGTTAAAAAAAAAAAAAAAAAAGAGATTAACAACGAGTCGATATAAGTACTTAATTGGTGATTTTTTTTAATAAAAAATACGACGTTAAGGGCTAACAAATCTAAAACAGTCCTCCAACGTGCACAGAAACGGACACGGTGGAGGCATGGGATCCACTTGTTAGAGGTCCTTGTTGGACTTGTGTGCAAAATTTGCGTACAAGATCGAATAAAGACCTCTACCTAACATGGCCCAGAAAAACCTCTTACGTACACATGGGTCCCACGATGGAACTCTACCACGGTGCTGTGATAAAAATATATATGTACGTGTAATTTTTTTTTTTAATTGAGAAAAACGGCATACCGCAAGCTCAGATGTAAGAGGATCGAATCCGGCGCCGCCGGAAGCAAAGTTCACCCCTGTTGATAGGTCTTGTATTTGCAGATTTGGGTCAAGATATGCAGGTAGTAGCTCCTTAATCCCCAATTCCTCCACTGACATGCCACAGAAATTAGCACAAACAAAGTAATGGTATGTTTTGGTGGCGGAGGCTAGGATTTTGGCCAGAGGATGGCCGACTTAATTGACATATTTTTATCTAGGAGACTGATATTGACATTCTAAAAATTGATGCAGGTACTCCAAAATCAAAATCAGTGTAATTCCAAAGCCACTTTCCTTTGTTTTTAGGAGTGCCTCTATCAATTTTTAGAGTATCAATATCATTTTCCTTTTATCTACGCGTAAACTTATTATACCATCTATTTTTTTGCTTAATTTCCAATAATATACATTTGTACAATGAAATTATTCTAGCCTAATACAGTAAAAGAAAAAGGTTACGCCAACACTTACATGCTTATCTCTTTGTTTATGAAAGAATTAAGAAATTAGAAGGTAAAACAACCTGTTTTTAACTAAATCGAACCAAAATTAGTAAGATTATAAGAAAAATATTATCTAGTAGAATTCATACTACTCAAAAATTAGATATTATTTTCATAAATATTTTAAGCTTTTGGGGGCCAGGTTGGCCCCGGCCCGACAGAGTTTCGCCAAGCTTCCTACACAAGGACTTGGGGGCTGCGTTCAGTAGTGTTCAATCTCATTTTGGACGGTTCGATTGTGCGCTGCTGAATGCAGCCCCCTGACTATTTACATGAGAATTGTAGTTCCAACGTACCTAACAAATCCGAGGGGACCTTTCCATTAGAAAATCTTCCGGTTGGTACTCCGCCCATGAAATCCTTCCCGTAAGGAGGATAATTAACCTTAAATATTGTTTTGAGGTTGTTGTTGTTGCCCGTGTCGACTATCGAATCTCCGAACATGATCACCGCGGGTATTGTCACGTTGTGCGGTAACCTTATCACAGCCTTGGCAATGTACAAACGGAGAAGAAGAAGAAAGACACAGAGAGAAACTATTGAGGAAGAAGAAGAAGAAGAAGAAGGAAGTTTTAGCAAGAGGGGAAACTGCATTGTCTTTGGAAATTTTTGCAGAGTGACAGAGAGAGAGAGAAGAGCAGTGTAAAAGACTTATGATCGATATGACTTCCATGGTTTTACTCGGTGCATTTATATTGGTTTTTTTTTTTTGGTTTCTGCAGATGTTGACTGGATAAACATGATTATGCAACGTCCATGTGGTGGTTAATCTTGGGGAAATGAGCTAAAATGGACACTCAATATCATTTGCCATGCCTCTTCAAACAGAATTTTACCGCAATACTTACCACTGCATCATTTTTGAATATCATAGACCAAATTTTGTGTGTGTACCATAGATGGACTCCTTCAAAGAAGGCAAATGTAGCTAAGAGAGTAGGGCTAAGGCAAATGCCCAGAGCTCATTAGAGTGAAGGAAGGCGGGTAGGGCCTAGGTCCCACAATGCATGTGCCTGTACGTGAGCGGGAATGCGAAAATGTCTTGAAAAGATATCCTCTAAAATATTAAAATTCACGAGTGTTAGGATTGAGAGCAAGCGCAGAACAAGAATTGAGAGTGGAAGTAGAGGGTCATTTATGTGACTAAGGGTAAGGCTAACCAATTTTTCTAACGACTCATTTGCCAAGTGGGTTGAAGATAGACTAAACGTTTATTCATAAACTTGAATCCGAGTCTTCTCTCATGGACAGCCACCCCCTCTATCACCATTTGGGCTAAGCCGGCTGGTCCCGTATCGACTGATTTTACACATACCTTCAGCTCAGTCCATATGTATTGTTTCATTCCAGCTTTAATTGGATTACTCGCAAGTGGACGCGGTGGGATTGTGCCCAAAATTAGACGAGGCGTGCATAATCTCCGAAGTTATAAAAAGGACTGCAGCAGCATTTGCTGCAGACAGAGATGACAATAATATTACTGTATTTCCCTCCATCACACGGCTTGTGCAGCATATGGGGGTTCTTATCAATTATCATCCAACCCATGCCGAAATAAATTACTGCAATTCACATAAAAATATACATAACATGTTGTGAAGGACTGATATATGGTTGGAAGGTGAACAGTTGTTACAGTCAATTTAATGTCCACACCAAAATTCCGCTGCCAAGTCCATTTCTCAACTCTTTGGAAACTCTGCTTACAGTGGCAGACACAAAGAGGTGTGGCGCGGAGCGGAGACCGTGTAGTGGGCAATCCTATAGTGTAGTGCGTAATTTGAGCCGTTCATCTTGATAATCAATGGTTTAGATATATTTGTTATCTTTTACCGGTAAAAGTTAACAACGAATCTGAACCATCGATTGGAGAAACGGACGGTTCGGATGATCATTACCCCTGTAGTGATCAAGTCACTACAGGGTCCTCGGGTCCAGGTGCAGCAGGTGCGCCCTTGCACAACTTCCAATTATTTACGCTAATTGTACAAGTTTTTGTAGTTAATTTGAAGAAAATCTATGGAATTGGCCTATAAGTCTCTTGGGTGCATAAAAAATCTTACTAAAATTCACATATATGTCGGGGGGAAAACTCTCTAAAATTTCAAGTCATCAACCATTTTTTGGTCACAAGTATAAATTTAAATGACAATTTCATACGTATACATAATTTAGTCTCTTCATTAAGTGACAATGTATTTTTATTTTTTTTGTTATAATGTAGAAATACATGTAATTCAGACAACAACTTACTGCCTTACTGGTTAAATGCGGCCGTCTGTGCTATTTTGATACTTCATTCAATCATATTAGTGAAAACTCTCGTTTTTGGCACAAGGCGTGAGTGCTTTGAGCGTGGGCGTGCCAAGACTTGTAGCGCCTAACTTTTGATGACGATTGCCGTGAATCGTGACTTCTATCTTATAAGCGATTGCGTGTGACCCAAAGGTAAAGATCACAATGAGGCTCGTGGTTTTGTCACACGGTTGTGGACTTAAAATTTCCTAGTCGTATAGGAAGTGGACGTAGAAACGTGAACTTTATTACACCGGGATAATAAAGTTGGATTACAAGAAAGTAAAAATCCAAACTACTTGACGAAGTGAGTTTGAATGAAGGGTGAGCACGTGGTACTCGATAATCTACTTTGCTGAAAGTAGGAAAGTGTTTGCTTCGCTGAGAAGGCTTTGGTTTTTTAGCGTTATGCTTGATTGGTGTTGGACCCATTTTTCTCCTTTTGAACTTGTATTTATAGGCACTTCAGCAGTCTGATTCAGGCCTGAATCCAAATCTGCATTGCTTCACAAGCTGCCACGTGTCCCATGATTTGTTCCACTTTCCATGCATGTATAGTAGTGGACGGTTTTCAGAAGTTGAGGGTAGTTAACTTGGATCATGAGTAATGGGTCTCTCATGGGTTGACATGTGTCCCATGGCTTTGGTAAAATATCTCTCAACTTCTCCCTTTTTCCTCACGTTTCCAACACATGGCCAATTGACTAAGTCAATTGGCCTTTGAATTTGAAAATATTAACTGCCAGCAAATAACCAAACCCCTAAAATCATGGACCCTGCCTCCTGCTCCAGATTAGCACCCTCCTCATGGGGCTAAAGCCGTGGGCTACATCCATGGACCAGATTAATGCTTTACTTGTGGGCCCAACCGTGGGCCATCTTCCCAAAAGTCATGGGCTGCTCTTTTCACCGTGGGCCAGCTTCTCAATCATCTTGGGTCCAAACTTCTCACAGGGGCCGCATATCCCTTGGGCCCAAATGGGAAAAAACCCATGGCCCAAGAACTACCCAATTAATTTAAACATCTCTCGGCCCAAAATAATTAAGGAATCAATAAAAAATCCAATCACGGCTAGCCCGATCCGGAGTGCCAAAAACGGGTATAAACAATTAGGTATCAGAATTTCCATTTTTGGATCTGAAAAGTAAGCTTTGTTTAGATCTGAGCAGAGGTACAAGAATTTCCATTGATACTACAACACATAATTTCTTCATCCGTATTACAGAGTGTTGCATTCTGTGAGGGTACAAAAACCCATACCACATCTGCAAATCAGAATATTTAAGCTCAGAGTACATGTTTTTCCTTTCAAGAGCGAAAAAAATAAAATAGATTACTACTATAGAACAGCTTGCTGGCCAAATTAAATTTACGTTTAAATCGAGGTATCGACATAAACAATAGTGTGTAGAAGAGCGCTATTAACCCACATTGAGGATAGAGAGAGAAGAAGAATTAATCTGTGGGAAAACCGCGAGTTAAATTGACCTCGAAGGAGGTCTTTGATGTACTTTCGAAGGATCATATTGACAAGGACCCTCTATGTTTTCTCCGTGGGATGGAAACTGTCCCAAAATAGGTATATGGAGTCGTCTGAACATATCTTGGACAATTTGTTACATAGTACGGTTACCTCTATTTTCCCTGAGCCACAACAACCTTTATCGGCAATAGGACATCCTGCAACAATTTTTGAACAAAACATAACAAGATCAATTTAGGCAACTCATCCTATAGAAGATTGAGAAACAAGTGAAAAATCATGAGATTTACCGTATTTGCCATGATTCTGAATGAGATCGTAAAGAGGGTTGTAAATGTCAATGTAGACTATCCTGACTTGGGCGTCGTTGAGGCTGTCGCTGAGGGAACTAAGGGCGGCCTTTATCTTGGTGTTGTACAACTTCGCTGCCTGATTGTACTTCTCGGCACACACTCTCGTTCTTCCCCCGGCCAGCGTTCTCTGTGATGGCAAACACCCTATCGGAGGAGTGCCGAAAAAAGCAATCCTTTTCACCCCCAGTGCATACACTTCCTTGAAAACATAAACTTCACAGCATTAGTTTCAATGAGGTCTTTCTCAATCACGGTAAATCTGATGACCGAGAGTCTGAGATATAGGCCTGTAGGGGGCGGGGATTTTTTGGAAGCGTGATCCCGTCCCGATTTTCAGAGAGTCAAATTGATGATAAATGATGAAGAGGGAAGTACCTTTACGAGAGAAATCGCAAGCCGAACTGACCATAAAATCAGTGTAGGAATTAATATCGTACTTCAATTTCTTGATAACGAGAGTAAAATAGGTATTGGCAAGGTCATCACTGCCCGCTACCACTAAATATAGGCTGTTAGTTAAGATGAAGTTTGTTCTGTCTTCTCCAACAATCCCTTTTATCTTCCCAATGTACTCTCTGAACATCTTCAACTGATCGTCTAACGAAAAACATGCCTATTATTTTCAATATCCAAAAGAAAGCAGCAATTAGTGAAAAGAAGAGAGAGAAAACAAATGTACAAATAGCCCGAGCCAGCCTTGAGTTAAAGCTCTAGTAGCGACCGCTTTAGGCCCCAAAAAAGGCCTCATCTTTAAATTTCATTTTAGACTCCAAAAAATCAAGGTTGGCCCTGCATGTAGTTACCCAGTTGTAAGGGAATTGTTTTTATCTATACCGTTATCTGAGTAGTTAGAGGATCAAATCCAGTGCCTCCTGAAGCGAAGCTTACGCCGGTGAGGAGATCGGCGGCCTGCAAATTTGGATCAAGATATGCTGGTACAAGCTCTTTAATTCCCAATTCTTCAGCTGAAAATAATGGTGAGGTACAGTGTTTCAATGTTAATCCAGTAACGACTAGGGGTGGGAGTTTCTGAGCAAGACCCGGGATGCTACCGAGCGAGTGCATAGCGGTTGATTTGTCCGTTCATCTCGGCGCGGACGGCTCGGATCGAATTTGAACGCACACAAATCCCATACAAGTCTGAACCGTCCATTGTTTGGTTAAGATTAAAGCCATAAATTGCCGAGATGAGCGGCTGAATCAATCGCTTTGCACTGCTCTACAGGAAGATGCTTGGCAACATCTCCCATTCCCTCGAATTCAACACAGAGTTTGAGGTTCGAGTCAATTAGTTTTCTGACACGAACACGGCCCAACAATATGAAGATCATACGGGACAAATACGGTGTTATACATACATGTAATTGTTTACTTTTCCGCGTTGACCCGTTAACCACCCGACCCGACAGGGTATGATGCGGCGAGTAAAAAATGCATGATTTGGCAAGTTGTTAAGGGAACTTTTTTTTGTTCATTTTTAGTTGTGCTTTTTAAGTATTGGTATTCAAATGCGATATTGTACTGTTGTGGATTAAAGGTGGTTCACGTATAACATTGCGACTTGTATAGTTTTATGTACATTTTTAAATAAAAAATTATAAAGTAGAAAGAGTTTCAAATCCAAATGACTTTCAGGAGGTCAGTCGGCCTAGTGTCGATAGTCTCTTTTGCTTTTGCATCTTTCAAAAAATTGTGAGGTTTAATAAACAAGAACTTGCGAAATTTCGAAATGACATAACTTGAATGCGACACATCACGACGTCAACTCCTAGTGAAGACGACTTCTTTTTGATAACTTATTTTGAAAGCGACTATAATATAAAATTTCATCTCTACTTCAAAAATAAAAATTAAAAAGTGAGATTGATTGTCGCGACTCAAATTGTCTTTTAATATTGGGCTACGGATCTCAGGCTGTTGGATCAGCCCATTGGGGTTATAAGCCCAAAAGACTGGCCTGCTCATAAGCCCATTGGGCTTTGCTTTAGCTCGCCAAGTCATCCTTTGAAAAGGAAAAAGAAAAACGAAAAACGAAAAATTTCTCACCTATTTCATTCAATGAATTTAATGGGGACGAGCCAATTGTCTCTTTTTTCCAGCCATATAAATGGGCATTATTATCGTGTTGTACATCATTATTTCCTTGAGCAGAAATGCTACTGGTACAACAGAAATGACACGGACAGTGCGAACAGCGTGCGTTTGGGCTCATATCGGGTTCAAAAAAAAATAATTGGAGCCGCTCATTTTGTTCAATATATTTTGCTTAAAGTCTCTGTAAAAAATCAGCTCCATCCGACATCTATAAGGGCTTCTATGAAATGTCCAAAATCACTTTAAAAATTTTCATAAGCAATTTTGGACGCTTCGTAAATGCTCTTATCGATGTCGGATAGAGCTAATTTTTTTTGGGGGACCTTAAGCAAAGTATATTGAACAAAATGAGTGGCTCCGATTATTTTCGTTGGACCCAAAACAACCCAAACGCGTGTTGTACGGGCTATCTGTGCCATTTCTGTTGTACCAGTAGCATTTCTCTTCCTTCAGAATAGTTGTTCATTTATGAACTTTCTGAGGGGTTCGGATTTTATGTCCCCCGCCAAGGTTTTCGGCCAATATTTTTAAAAATATTTGAGTAAAAGTCACAATTTTTAACTTTTTTGATCGATTCCTCTTGTTGAGACGAACGAATAATCCACAAAAAATTTAACGCAAAAACAAAAAATTGAAGAGCGACAAAACAAAAGGCCAAGTTGGCTTTTAAAGAGGAACGAGGGCCAAGTATTTAAGAAAAGAAAAAGAAGCTCATATGTGTAGCAGAATAAAAGAAAATCAAGCATTTGACCTAGCGATTGTATAGCTACACTTGAGTGCAATGAGATTATGAATTCAATTCGTATAGAGGGAGATTGAGACTCTTGTTGATGGGTTCGATGGGAGTTGGGTAGTGAATATTTTTCTAAAGCATGACAAAAGCAAAAAACAAAAGGAGAAGATATTTAAGTATACGAGTGAGTGAAAATATGATATTACTACATTTTATCAGAGTCGATCCAGACTTTTTAGGAGCCAAAGGAGAAATTAAAAACTAGGCCAGTTTTTTTTACTCGACTATTATAAATGGTACCGACATAGGAGGGGTCCCTAAAATTTTAAAAGTTTTGGGGCCTAAACCGGCCGCCTCTTCGGCTTCAGCTTAGGGCACATTTTATCAACCAATAACCATCACTTTGATGCATAGTTTTAGCTTTGTGACGAAGGGTTTCGTTAATACTTACAAAACTTAAAATTTTCTTGGATCAAATAAAATGCCGCAAAACCAAGTGTGATGGACCGACTCACTTCGTCTCACACCTGAGTCCCTGACACTAAATTGGCGTTCACTTAATTACCTTATCTAGAGTTTTTTTTTGTTTATTGATCGACATTACGCGTAATATCTACTTAAATTCTCTTTAATGGTTTGGACTCTAAGCTCAACTTCAACGTTGTAAGATTTCCTGTTCGGTTTAGATTTTAAGGGAGGGTTTTTTAGAGTAATAAATAGAGAGAGATAGACAAAAAAAAATTTATTGAAAACCGTATGCAATAGCGTTTGAGACCCAAAACAAACAATGCCACCGCAATTCTTTTTGCTAGTTGTGTTAGGTAAATAGAAAAAATACATAAAGAAAAATCGGTAAAATGTTAGTCCACATGGGCGTAGTGACCATAGTTGGCAAATTGGGAAATCCTAGTGTAGCCCGCAGTACAGGGGCTGTAGAGCGGCTGATCCAGCCGTCTATTTTAACGCTGACAACGCGGAGTTAATCCGAGCTCCTATTAATCCGAGATGTCCATTGGCTTGGATCAATAATCCGGGCCGTCCATTGCCAAAATGGACGACCGAATTGCCCGCCCTATAGGATACTATCTAAATGTGACTCTTTGTTTGAAGCAATCGTTGCATAAAAACTGTATACCGAACCACATAGTCAGATTACACTCAAATGTGATTAACAAAAGTGAATTTAGTGCTACAGATGTAACTACTTATAAAAAACAGTGTGAATCTTGAATTTCATGAAAATTATTTGCCAAAACACACCCTTAAGCTCAAACAGATCTGGGCTAAGATGCGTGCTCGGCACCAGTTATCCGGTGCCCACTCGGCACTGAAGAATTTCTCCACAGTCACACTCAAATGTGATTAACAGAAGTGAATTTAGTGCTATAGATGATTACATGCAATTAGGTGTGAATCTTGAATTTCATGAAAATTCTTTGCCAAAACTGGAAAGTACTAAAAAAGGAAATGAATAATAGTCCATGCATGTCAGATATTAACTGCCGTACCCATGCAATTAGGTGAATTGGGAAGAGCGAAAGTCATTGAACTTTTATGAGATTTTTTTTTTTTCACGATTCTGTCGTGAATAATTATTTATTGCGCTAATCGCGGCCGTTTAAAAATATTTTGAACGGTCCTAACCGTTTAGAACACTTGTGGATGATCAAAATTAATAGTTGCTGTAAATAAGTTTTTTTTGGGTAAGATACTGTAAAGAAGTTGTTCAAAGCTGAACCGTGAATAAGTTTCTCTCGTGCTTTTGTACCAGAGAGGAGATATCTCGAATTCCTATACTGCTATAAAATAGTAAAATAAAATAAAAAACACCAGACCGGGGCCATCATTATGAACATGAAGAGATAAACGAGAGAGAGAGAGAGGAGTGGTACCAATTAAGTCAGGTGGGGTCTTCCCATTGCAAAACCTTCCGGTGGGAATTCCACCCATGAAGTCCTTCCCATACGGAGGGAAATTGGATTTAGCAAACGTACCATTAAGCTTATTGTTGTTTCCTTGATCCACAATCGAATCTCCGAACACGAGCACTGCCGGAAGCGTTACGTTTTCCGGCAACCTTATGACTGCATCAGTACTACTGCTGCAGAAAATAAGCAAAACAGAGACGGAGAGCAACACAATTGACCGAGAAGAAGAAGCAGAGAGAAGAGTTAGAGAATGGGAACAGAGCTTCATTATTGGCGAAAACAGAGTTCCCGTGGAGAGGAACTCTGGTTCCTAACGTAGGATTTTAGTTTTGTCGGTCACGGTCGCCGATGGCATGTAGTGCATGTATGATCTTGGCATTATATATAGGAAGAGAAAAACTTTTTCACGGGAAGCTCCATGAATAATTGTTTGCGGAAGTGAATCTCGAACGTCTAAAGTATTTTGGACAATCTAGATTCTAATGAAACTAGCGCGCGCGGCATATTTTAGGAGGAAAGAAAAAGAAAAGAAAAGTGATAACCTTAGGCCAAATGGCTACACCACTGCTACAAGTAAAAGATTAAAAAAATTCTAAAACCACACTAAATGGTGCTCTCACCGATCTAAATTTCTGGTCACGCCACTGCTACAAGCTAGAGGCATACTCTAGGAGGAAAGATAAAGAAAAGAAAAGTGAAACATTAGGCCAAATGACTACAAGATAATAAAGGATTACCTTACTGGGTGTTTCCGACTCATCTAAGAAGAGGGAACAGTAACAACTGAACAACATAACTTACATGGAAATAATATAAACCTAAGGGCTGAGACCACATATGAGCCGTTTCCCTCTAAAATCCGTAACAAAAAGCACATGGGGGTGAAGGAAGAGATATTCGGCCTACATGATGATAAGGGTCCAGTTCACTAGCTAGAATTCCATCTCCTTAACGAGAATTCCTCATCAATGCATTAATTTTTTAATCTTTCAGAATAATAATGGAAACTGCCATCTCCCACAATTGAGGTGCTCTGGTTAAGCTACGCATGTACTATTGGGGAATTATTGCACAATTAGCTTAAAACAATAATAATTAGAAGTGCCATTATCATACATTAAAAACATAACTCAATCAATTATTCAATTATTTAAATCTATAAAATGAAAAGACATGACTATTCATTTGAAATAGCATAAGATTTGAAACTTAATTTCCAAAGCATATTTCGTTATTGAAGTTAATAAGGGTGTTTTTCCACTAAAAATTTTGGACTATAAATTATTGCATTGTGTCATGTTATTTACACCGACCCACAAGTACTTCCTCTTCGTTGTTTCCCCTCTATTTTTCATTTTGGGGTTTTGCACCTTGAGGCAGGATTCTTGACTACTATGAATGAGGAGTGGAACGTAATATTTCTGTATACGATCTTGATAGGGAAAAAAATGTGGGTCATTTTGTGAAATTCATGCATAACCTAGTTTTGGGGACAAAGAGTTTTTGTGCTTGAAAGGTGGCTATAATGCTCCCGAGTGGTTTGGAAGTATCATGCTTCCAAGTCATTTTTTTTCTTATTCTATGGTAAGTGTTTCTTAAGGAAGTGTAGTCATGCAACATAGTAAGTATTGACTTAAGGAATGGTATATAAAACCTGTTTCTGTGGTAAGTAATATTACGTTTTTTTTTGTCAAAAAATTCTTGAAACCATCTCGTTTTTAGCAAACCCACCCTACTTTTTTTGAGTGATTTTGATCTAAAGGCTATAATTACCCTACTTTCAATCTAAGGGTCCACATTTAATGGGAGCATCATACTCTCATATCACTTGGGAGCATTGTAGAAGTTTTGGCTTGAAAGAGAATGCTAGAAAGAGGAAGTTATCTATTTTTTTTTTTTATAGGTTTGTATATGCTTTGATGACTTGTATATCATGTAGTGATGCTAGATTATTTTTTTTATAATCGAGGAACAGTCTTACAGCCAAGCCACAATTGGACCCGATTGCGCAACTCAAACCTTGAGGGAAACTAGCACAGTCACACCAGCCACGGCTCCCCACTTACTATCAGGCCAGATTCTTACTCGGTGGGGAATCGAACCCCTGACCAATAGGAGTACTCTCAAAGTCAGACATTCGCCCTTAACACTGGGACAACCTCTAGCTGTGTAGTGACGCAAGATTATTGTTTTGATAAACCCTAGGTCTAGAGAGATGTAGTAATCTCATAGATGTATATAGAAGTGACTATTTGATGCCTAAAAGGTGTTTGTTAGAATGCTTGTTTGGACTTATGAAAGGTTGAAATAAATTAAGTTAAGTGTTGGTAGACTTTAGGTGTATTGAAGTCATGGATCGGCGGGTCTATTGGCTAGGTCAATAGCTTGTAGCACGGCGAGGTGAGGCTGTTGCTTAGGCGAGGTGAAGTGAGACCAATGCCAGAACTGGAAATATCGACCGGCCTACATGATGATTAGGGTCCAGTTCACTAGCTAGAATTCCATCTCCTTAACTAGAATTCCTCGTCGATGCATGAATTTTTTTATCGACAGAATAATTGATGCAGGGAGGCGTGTCAAAATAGAAGAGCGCGCAACAAGGACAATCACGAATAAGTATGAACTAGAGATACTCCCTCTACGAACACACAATAATGAGAAATAATCTCAATTTTTCTTTAATCAATCATAAAACAACTCCTTAGCCCTAAGAGCATCCGCATTGTAATAATCAAATGGATATGAATAAGCAAACTTAACAATAATGCTCAAAAAATACCTCACATTGTAATAAGCAAAGTTATAAGTCTTTTAACAAATAATCAAATTCCACCCATTCCATAACCAAACTTAACAACTTTTACCAATAACCAAAACTCAATAACCAAACCCAATAAGGAAACTCAAAACTCAATAACTCAAAAACACCCCTCATTGGAATCGTCTCATCGAGACGAATAATTTAGTGTGATCGGATGCGTGATTGAAACTCGTTTGAGATTGGACATAGGTGCATTGTGTATTTTGGGATTTTTTTTGGTTAAGGATGCAAAAATAACCAATATAGAGATAAAGGTTATTAAGTTTGATTATGAACTAAATGGATAATCAAATGCTGACGTGGCACATTTTGGTTATTGATTTTGATTATTCCCATTGCGGATGCTCTAAGGCTTACAATTTTATTTATACTAATAGAATTCCTAAACCTAACTTTCTTAAAATCTAAAAAGGAAAATAAACATAAGGAAATAAAATCAATCTTAAATAAGAAAACTCAATATCCTAGGTAATTTAAACTAATACGGAAAGATTCCTAATAAAATAATAATTTCAAATTGAAAAACCAAATTCCTATATTTCTAAAATATCAGTCTGCATCAATAATATTGGAACTGCCATCTCCTGCAATTGAGGTGCTCTGGCTAAGCTACATATGTACTATTGGGGATTTATTGCACAATTAGCTTAAAACACTAATAAGCCCTTTGTAGCCCCCTCTCTCTAACCCTCTGACCTTCCATCTCCCTCTCTCTAGCCTCGCGCTATCAAATCTCCGAACATGATCACCGCGGGTATTGTTACGTTGTGTGGTAACCTTATCACAGCCTTGGCAATGTACAAACGGACAAGAAGAAGAAAGACACAGAGAGAAACTATTGAGGAAGAAGAAGAAGCAGGAAGTTTTAGCTAGAGGGGAAACTGCATTGTTTTTTGGAAATTTTTGCAGAGTTAAAACCTCTGCTGGGCTACAAAGTGAGAGAGAGAGAGAGAGAGAGAGGATATGACTTCCGTGGTTTTACTTGGTGCATTTATATTGGATGTTTTTTTTTTTAGGTTTCTGCAGATGTTGATTGGGTAAACATGATTATGCAACGTCCATGTGGTGGTTAATCTTGGGAAATGAGCCAAAATGGACACTCAATACCATTTGCCTAGCCTCTTCGATCAAGTAGAAAATTTCCATGGTACACAATTTTTTTTTTTAGTGTGTGGTACTCAAAAGTGATATAGAATACTTACCACTACACTGAAATTTTTACCACTATATATACTCTTCGATAGATTAACTTCTTCAAACAAGACGTGAGCAGAAACTCGCCTTGAAAAATATCCCAAAATATTAGTAAATTTGACGAGGGCTAAGATTGAGAGCAAGTGCAAAATAAAAATTGAGAGCGTAAGCAGACGGTCATTTATGCGAGTCAGTGGATAAGGGTAGGCCGTGAAAAAAAAAAAAAGGATAAGGGTAGGGCTAAACCAATTTTTCTACAACGACTCACTTGCAAATTAAGTGGGTTGCAGATGCTCGACTAGGTAAAACTCACAAGCTATATAGAATTTATTATTTGGTAGAAGAGTTTGGGAATATTATTTAGATCTGAGTAGAGGTTCAAGAATTTCCATTGATATTACAGCTATAGTCGTAAACGAATAGAGCCGTTCGTGACTCGGCTCGGTAAAAGCTCATTCGAGCTCGACTCGAGACATAAATAAATAAGCTTAAACTCAAATTCTAGGCTCATTTCGTTATCAAGCCGAACACAAGCCAGTAGAAGCTCGGCTCAAGTTGGCTCGCAAGCCAAGGCTTGGCAAACTTTTTATGTTAATTACTACAATTAGCATTAGGCTCCGTTCCAGAAACCTTCTTAAAAAATAAGCAGCTTATTTCACATTTTCAAATTAAAAAATAATGTAAACGAAAAATAATTTTTTTGTTTTTTTTGCACCGTATTAAAGATCTTGATGAGATCTATCAAACAAGATCCATAGTGGTAGAAAAATTATTTGCGTAAACACATTATTTTTGAGCTTGAAATTGCCTTCTTAAAAAATAAGCAGCTTATTTCGTTTGCGGAACGAAGCCTTAGCATTTTGATACCCTGATGCTGAATTCTTACAAAAACATATTACATGTATTTATTATTCTAAAATTGAGATTATTTTCTTGTAGAGAATAGAAAAATGAAAAATATATACCTTCACAATTAAAATATTTTTGGTTGTATTAGGCCTATACATATATATACATGTTTTTCGTTGGTCCATTAAGGCTCGTGAACAAGTTCGAACTCGAGTCAAGCCAAGGCCCGCTCGGCTCAAGCTCGACTCGTTAAGTTTTCACTGAGCTCCTCGAGCTCTGGTTCATTAAAAACTTAATAAACAAGCTTGAGCACGGTAAAACTCGACTCGACTTGTTTGCAGCCCAAATTACAGAACATAATTTCTTCATCTGTATTACAGAGTGTTGCATTCTGTGAGGGTACAGAAACCCATATCACATCTGCAAATCAGAATATTTAAGCTTAGAGTACATGTTTTCCTTTTCAAGAGGAAAAAAAAATAGATTACTACTATAGAACAGTTTGGCGGCCAAATCGAATTTACGTATAAATCGAGGTGAATCGGGAGAGAAGAATTAGCCCGTGGGAAAACCGCAAGGTAAATTGACTTCAAAGGAAGTCTTTGATGTACTTTTGAAGGATCATATTGACAAGGACAGTGTATGTTCTCTCCGTGGGATGGTAACTGTCCCAAAATAGGTACATGGAGTCATCTGAACATATCTTCGACAATTTGTTACACAATATGGCTGCCTCTATTTTCCCTGAGCCACAACAACCTGTATCGGCAATAGGAAATCCTGCAACAATTTTTGAACAAAACACAACGAGATCAATTTAGGCAACACATCCTATTGAAAATTGAGAAACAAGTGAAAAATCATGAGATTTACCGTATTTGCCATGATTCTGAATGAGAGCGAAAAGAGGGTTGTAAATGTCGATGTAGACTATCCTGACTTGGGCGTCGTTGAGGCTGTTGCAGAGGGAACTAAGGGCGGCCTTTATCTTGGTGTTGTACAACTTCGCTGCCTGATTGTAGTTCTCGGCACACACTCTCGTTCCTCCCCCGGCCAGCGTTCTCTGAGATGGCAAACACCCTATCGGAGGAGTGCCAAAAAAAGCAATCCTTTTCGCCCCCAGTGCATACACTTCCTTGAAATCATAAACTTCACAGCATTAGTTTCAACGAGGCCTTTCTCAATCACTATAAATCTGATAACTGAGATTTCGAGTTAGTGTTTACATAGTCTTCATGTGATCCCGTCCCGATTTTCGCAGTGTCAAATTGATGATAAATGATGAAGAGGGAAGTACCTTTACAAAATCGCAAGCCGATTGAACCATAAAATCGGCGTAGGAGTTGATATCGTACTGCAATTTCCTGATACCGAGACCAAAATAGGTATTGGCAAGGTCATCACTGCCTGCTACCACGAAATATATGCTGTTAGTTAAGACAAAGTTTGCTCTGTCTTCTCCAACAATCCCTTTTAGCTTCCCAATGTACTCTCTGAACATCGTCAACTGATCGTCTAACGAAAAACATGCCTGTTATTTTCATACCCGAAGAATGCAGCAATTAGCGAAAAGAAGAGAGAGAAAATAAATGTACGAATACCCCAAGCCGACCTTGAGCTAAAGCTCGAGTTGTGGCCCCTTCTTTAAATTTCGTTTTAAGTCTCCAAAAAATCAGGGTTGGCCCTGCATGTAGCTACCCATTTGTAGGGGAATTGTGTTTATAGTATATACTTACCGCTATCAGAGCAGTTTGAGGATCAAATCCAGTGCCTCCTGAAGCGAAGCTTACGCCGGTGAGGAGATCAGCGGCCTGCAAATTTGGATCAAGATATGCTGGTACAAGCTCTTTAATTCCCAATTCTTCAGCTGAAAAAGGCAAAAGAGTTCAAGAAAAATTGGAAATTTGATTGACAATTGATCGAGTTTATTATCGAAGACATTATGGACTGCCGAATAATAATGGTGAGAAACAATGTTTCAATGTTAATACAGTTAAGACTAGGGGTGGGAGTTTCGGAGCACAAGTGCACAACTCGTTAATACAACTCGAATTCAACACAAAGTTTGAGGTTCGAGTCAATTGTTTTTTTTACACAAACACGGCCCAACAATATACTGTAAAGATTATACAGGACGAATATGGTGTTATACGGACACATGTAATCGTTTACTTTTCCACATTGACCCGTTTACCTAAAATGACCCAACACGACAAGGCATGATGTGGCGAGTCAAACATGCGTGATTTAGGGTAAGTGTTGGCATTCAAAATGCGATATTCCTGTTCATCTATAACAATGCAACTTGTATAGTTTCATGTACATTTACTATAAACTAGAAAGATTAACTGTCAAATTTAAACGTCTTTCAACAGGTCGGCCTAGTGTCAATAGGCTTTTGCTTTCGCATCTGCCTAAAATTGTAGGTTTGAGTAAACACTGATTTGTGAAATTTTGAAAAACAGCACAACTTAGACGCGACACGTCACGACGTCCACCCCTAGTGAAGACAACTTCTTCCCAAATTAACATATTTTGAAAGTGACTAATATATAAACTATCATCTCTACTTTATTGAAGGGAGAGATCGATTCTCATGACTCAAATTGTTTTTTTAGTATTGAGCTATGGATCTCAGACCATCAGATATGTGTAGGACACATTCTACAATTAAATGTGTGAGACCAACAAATATGTGAGAGATGTGTGGTTGGAGAGTGATTAGTGTATATAGCATTTCTCGAAAGAAAAACAAAAAAAATTCTTCACCTATTTCATTCAATGAATTTAATGGCCAACTGTCCCTTTTTTCCAACCACATAATAAATGGGCATTATTGTGTTATACATCATTATTATTTCCTTCAGAATAGTTGTTCATTTATGAACTTTCTGCCAAGTTGTACTTTGGTTTGAGGTTGCCATTGAAAATAACATTACTACACCTTTTAAGCTCTTCAATATTTTCAAAAATATTTGAGTAAAAGTAATTATTATTTTTTTACTTTTTCAATTTCTCTCGATGAGACGAATGAATAATCCACAAAAGTTTAACGCAAAACTAACAAATGCCAAATAAATTTTTTTGTAAGAGCGGCAAAACAAATGGCCAAGTTGGCTTTTAAAGAGGAACGACGGCGAAGTATTTAAGAAAGAAAAAGAAGCTCATATATGTAGCAGAAGAAAAGGCAACCGAGCATTTGACCCAACGATTATGTACCTGCACTTAAGTGTGATGAGATTATTCAATTCGTATGGAGGTAGATTGAGACTTGTAGATGAGTTCGATGGGAGTTGGGTAATGAATATTTTTCTAATGCATGACAAAAGCAAAAAACAAAAGGAGAAAATATTTAAGTACATGAGTGAGTGAAATTATGATATTACATTTTATCATAGCCGGTCTCAACTTTTTTGGAGTCCTAAAGAGAAATTAAAGACTTTGCCATTTTTTTGCTGGACTTTTACAAATGGTTTTTTTTTTTATTTTTTATTTTTTTATGACAAGTTACAAATGGTTCAGGGTCCCCTAAAAATTTGAAAAGATTTGGGGCCTAAACCGGCCGCCTGTTCAGCTTCAGCTTATTGGCGCATTTTACCAACCAATGACCTCCACTTTGATGTATAGTGTTAGCCTTGTGACGAACCGCTTCATTCCTTATTACTCACAAAACTTAGTTTATCTAGAGGATGATGGGCTCACTTCATCAAGATGCCCGCAAAACCAAGTGTGATCGATGGACTCACTTCATCTCACCCCTTACACTAAATTGGCCTTCACTCACCTTATCTAGAGTTTTTTTATTGATCGGTCGACATTACGCGTAATAGCATCTACTTAAATTCTCTTCAATGGTTTGGACTTTTAAGCTCAACTTCAACGTTGTGAGACATTGAGCCTCCGCAATTCCTTTTGCTAGTTGTGTTAGGTTAATAGAAGAAATACGTGAAGCGGTGCCGAGAAATCGGTAAAATATATGTTAGTCCACATGGGCGTAGTGACCAGAGTTGGCTATCTCGCATTTATGTTAAGCACTATCTAAGTGTGACTCTTTGTTTGAAACAATGATTACATAAAAACTGTACAACTGAACCACACACTCAGATTATACTATCTGACTTGTCTACAGTCCAGTTTTGAACTGCAGATGTGCGGTCCAAGTGATCTTAATCGTCGGATGACATTTTTAATGGTTCATATTTGTTTTCATATTCTTACCGGCTGTAAGAGTATTCTTTTACCGGTATAAATTTCAGCATATCTGTACCGTTGATTATCAAGATGAACGGTTCAGATTGAACCGCACATATTTATTTGCAGTTGACTGCAGAGAAGCTGGGTCCAATATGATTAACAGAAGTGAATTTAGTGCTATAAATGTACACAAGTAACTACTTAAAAATTCTATGCCAAAACTGGAAAGCACTAAAGTAAATGAAGAGTATTATAGTATACTAGTCCATGCATGTCCGATATTAACTGCCGTTTCAGTGCGCATGCAATTAGGTAGAGGTCGGCCCCGCAAAAAATGGCTACCCGTATCGCTCTCATTCACCGCTCTCAATTTATCGTTCAAAAAGTGTTTTGGATTGTTCGAATTTTCAAAGAACTTTTCCGGTGTAAACTCTTTTCTGAAATAGGTTTTCAAAATTCGGACCATAAATTGTCGAGACGGACGGTGAGATTGAGCGCTGCAATGGAGAGAGCGGTGAAACAGAACGGTGTGGCAGACTTTCTGGCCCTACAAATCCGTCCAACTCAGCTCATTTGCAAGGATTGGATTAATATTCAGACCATGAAATTGGATTGGCTTGAGTTTTTAAGCAATTGAGTAAATATATGTTGGACTTGAAAATAGCCCTTCAAGCGTTCCCCGCCGGACTCGATCCATATAAAATAGACCTTGCGGTAGTCGTGGATTTATAAGAAGTTGATTTTTCCACTCTTCAGTTTACCATCTGCACTCCAAAACTGGAGTGCGATTGCATTGCGAAAAATTGTACCCACTTTTAGAGTGCAGATGTTACATTGGGAAGAGCGAAAATCATTGTGGTATTGTTATACCAGAGGATATGACCGGGGCCATCATCATGAACACAAAGAGATAAACAAGAGAGAGAGAGAGTGCGTGGTACCTAATAAGTCAGGTGGGGTCTTCCCATTGCAAAACCTTCCGGTGGGAATTCCACCCATGAAGTCCTTCCCATACGGAGGGAAATTGGATTTAGCTAACGTAGCAGTAATTCCATTGTTGTTTCCTTGATCCACAATGGAATCCCCGAACACGAGCACCGCCGGAATCGTTATGTTTTCCGGTAACCTTACAACTGCATCAGTACTACTGGTGCTGAAAATAAGCAAAACAGAGACAGAGAACCACACAATTGAGCGATAAGAAGAAGCAGAGAGAAAACACAGCTTCATTATTGGAGAAAACAGAGTTCCCGTGGAGAGAAACTCTGTTGGATTTTAGTGGAGGGAGAGAAAAGGTTGTACGATTTTTGTCAGTCACGGTCACGGATGGCATGTAGTGGATCTTGGCATTATATATAGGAAGAGAAAAAATTTTCACTGAAAGCTATGCAAATAGTTATTTACGGAGGTGAATTTCGAGCATCTAAAAAGTGTTTTAGATGGTCTGGATTCTAATGAATCTTTCTCTGGAAAAGTTTCATTTAAATTCGGACCGTCTAAAACCAAAATGGACGGCCGAGGTTGCGCGATTCCGTGAATAGCATGTTTACAGCGGCTCCGTGAACAAATTATGGGAGGACAATTTTTGTTGAGTTATTTTGACTTTTTTTAAAATTGGAAGGACATAATTATGGGACGATGGAGTTGGAGCTGGTACTTAGAAAAGGTAGGTGTCGAGTAAATATAAATATAGGCAATTTTCAAAAAATAACTTTTGGACAGTCGCGGAATTTTTTGGATAAAAAGATTAAATACTCTCATGCATAATATTTTGGGGAAAAAAAATTAAATACTACATTTGGCACAAAAAGATTCAAGAAAACGATACACGAAAGTACTAAATTAGGGACAAAGAAATTCAAGATCCTGTGAATATATAGTTGTAAAATTGTTTGAAAAATAAGGTCATAGGTATGGCATTCTTTATAGTCGTCTTATGTCAATGCTTGACTCCATAGAGAGCGGGGCTTCCGTTAGTGGACGGTGGAATTGATCCACTAGAATTAGTCGAGGTGCAATATGTATGCTAGCCCAAACACCCGATTGTTAAAAAAAAAATTGCTTAATTGGATGCACTCAACCGTATTAGAAAAAGTACGCAAGGAAAATGGGAGAAAAATCATGTCTCATTATGTGGTTGGATGTGGTAAATGTCGTAAATATCAGTAATATAATATAAGTTATATTTCAGTATTTTAAATTTCTTTATCACACAATGGCTGAGTACTACTCGTGAGTTGTTTTCCCGGCAATAATACCAATTTAAATAAGGACCCAATCGCATACATATAGTAATATTCCGAAGTACCATTAAAAAAAAATTCACATACATATAGTATGTTCAGTTTGACAATGAAATAAAATAGTCACTAGAATTTGCTAATTTGCACCATTAATAATTTGTTACATTTTCTAACAAAAAAGAATACCCACATGTGACACACACACACAGAGACACATACATATATAGTAAATCAGTTTGAAATAGAAAAAAAACTAACTGAATATATATAGACTACAAGGGGCATACTCCGGGATGGGGGAAAAAAGTGATAACCTTAGGCCGAATGGCTATAAGATAATACAGAACAATCTTACCGGGTGTTTCCAACCCATCTAAAAAGAGGGAACAGGAACAACTGGGCAAATACTAGTACATGGGAATAATAATAAACCTAAAGGCTGAGACCACATATGAGCCATTTGCCTACATAAAGCACATGGGATCCAGTTCACTAGCTAGAATTCCATCTCCTCAACTAGAATTCCTCATCAATGCATGAATTTTTTTTTTTTCTTCGAAATAATAATGGAAACTGCCATCTCCCACAATTGAGGTGCTCTGGTTAAGCTACGTACGTACTATTGGGGATTTATTGCACAATTAGCTTAAAACACAAGTTATAATTAGAAGTGCCACGTCATCATACATTCAAAACATGAACACAATCAATTATTTGATATACGAAATAAATAGATATAGAAAAATATATTGTTAGATCCATGGAATGTACAAGAAGTCGCTGTTCTAAATTTGTATTTGGGCTCCCTGGCCTCTGTGTAAATTCTAACGGTCGAATACTATCCCAAATCGCAACCCGAAAAAATTCCTCAAAGTGTCTCCACATGACATGATCGGTGAAAGACAACAATGCCAAATCTTTCTCTAGTTGCCCAAAACTATATAGGAAAACATAAGGACGAGAAGGGAGAGCAATTCTACACACTACAAAAACCTTTCGGGATAAGTAGCTTTTATTTACAGAACTCCAAATGACTCTTCACAAATTCATGTTGAAAGAAGTAAACTAATGAAAAGATACATTCCTTGGAGAAAACTTCATTTTACAATTTTACTGATCACACTCTTCTTTTGTTTTTAGTATGTGAAAGTACCAAAATGTCCTTAAATTTTCTAGAGGGAAAAAAAAAAAACATTTCATACGTATAACAAAAAGGAAATATTGAAAAGTGGAATGGTGTTTTGTAACTACAAACCCTAGAAACAAAAAAAGAGAGCACAGTTAGTAAAAAGGAGAGTGCAAAAATCACACCCTTCAAATTATATTAAAAGACATGTCTCTTGAAAAACTCTTTTCATAAAAAGACATGACTATTCATTTGTAATAGCATAAGATTTGAAACTTAATTTCCAACGCATATTTTTGTTATTGAAGTTGTGTTTGCTTTAGGATTTGAAAAACATTTTTCAAAATTTTTTTCCTAGATTCGTTATACTTCTAACATTTCTATCTCTAACTCTTTCCACTTATTACCCCTATTATTTTTTAAAAATAATTTCAAAAACAAAACCAAACACAGCATAAGGAATTGTGGAGAAAGGGGGTGGGAAATTAAATATCCAAGTATATTCAAGTTTAATATTTGTGAGTGCTCTCTTCATTTTCTTTTGCCGTTTAAATTAAAAAAACTACGAAATTCCTATGGTTTTCACCAATTGTCCCAATAAAAAAGAAATCGCCAAACTTGAACTTGAATTTTCTCCTCCCCGGACATGCGATTTCGAACTTGGAACTTAGCTAAGTATTCGTAGCTCTTGGTATTCAAATGCATACAGGGTTCGAGATTTCTTTTGACAAAAAAAAAAAAAGGTTCAGAATTCGGGAATTGAAAATTATGAAGAACTATAAATTATGTAAGTAGTATAATCTATGAGATTAACTTATTCACGGAACTTTTGTAAATCCAAATTTTACATCCACCAATGAAAAATTGACCCATCATACAACAGAGCACACCCATCAAACACCCACACTCATACACCCTCCCTCATCTGATCCCCATCCCCTCTCTCTCTCTTCCCCAAAACGTTTCCCATCTCAGACCACGATGAAGCGCTGCCGCCACAAGGCAACGGTACATCTTCCTCGTAATCTAATCTGCTAATGTACGTTATGTACATATTAAGCGGTTCGAATAATTGAAATTCGATCGAAAATGAGAGAAATTATATATATATATATATATATATATATATATATATATATATATATATATATATATATATATATATATATATATATATATATATATATATATATATATATATATATATATATATATATACGTAATGGTATGTTCTCTCAATAAAAGTTTAAATTACGAAGAAAAAGTCGGCTAATTAGCAAACACCCACAAATAAAAAAGTTTACAAGAAATACTCGAAAATGTCTTCCAATTTTACCCTAAACTATTAACAACTTTTAAATTTATTAACCACATTTGTATGTTACTCCTACCTATATTATATATGAAATCTTTTTTGACAATGCATGGTCATCTGGTCAGCTTATGTTCCGAATAATAATCTCTTGGTACTAATTTTGCCGTCCACTAGTGGATGAGCAGCACGGAATAAACTAATTCATGGCTAAGCCCTGTATTATATATCGATTCCACAATTGATAAGACTAATTAAGTTTTGAACCTAAGACATAAGCCCTGTATTATATATCGATTCCACAATTGATAAGACTAATTAAGTTTTGAACCTAAGACATAATCAACACCTTGGAGCTTTTAATATGACGTCTTATACAACATTACTTAATTTTGCCCCCATAAGGAAGGGCTCTTGTGTCGTTCAGCGACAGTGGAGCGATGAGCAGCACGGAATAAACTAATTCATGGTTGATTCATGACACAGTTGCAGACTCGCGATACACGCTTCGTATTCGGTCATGTGACATGCGTCCACATGATTATTTCATGATTCCAAATCCAGTAACATGCAAATATGGTACCACAAAGTTCTTTATATACTGATACTACTATTAAGTGATGAAAAAGTTGGCTAGCTGCATATAATTTGACAATTGAAGTTGATGAAACAAAATCCTACCTGCACCCATGGGACAAAAATGAGAGCAAAGTAAATGAGCATCGATTGATTATTTTTGTCCATCTTTGTGACTGTGTGCAAGTGGTTCCACGTCTATCTTTGGCTTCTCAACCAATTACATTAATTATGCAATATACTATCAAAATGCCATGCCAGGTGTTTCATTTGATTGGTGGTCTTAATTAATTTTGATTGGTGATCTTAATTAAGGCCTCTGATTTTATCACTTCCTTTTTTGTTTACGCCACTTTCCCACAAGTGTATTTTTGCACAAAAAATACACTTCCAAAAAATGACATTAACAAAAAAGAGAGTGACAAAAATTATTTCCCTTAATTAATTTAACAACTGATTCTAGCTATCATCAGTACCGACCTCATCCTCTTTGAAATAATAATTAATTAACCTGTCAGTCCGGCCCTACCAAGAACTTATAAAAACAAAGAGAATTAACATGCCTCATTTCCAAATGATTAATTGTGATGTATGATATGAGAATGACGATGACCTGTAATATCATAAGCGAAAAATAAATACTTAAAAAATAAGAATCTTAGCGAAACGGGTACTGATTTTTCCCGCTTCCTTTTATACCATCCGCAACCCATTTATTATTTTATTCCTCTGAATTTAATATATTGATCTATGACGAGTGAAAAAGTGAACAAAGGAAATGATAACATGGTAATTATATATGAATTTAAAAAAAATTAAAAGAGTGTTAAATAGTACAAAAGGATACGTAAATTTGTTATCCTAATAGTATTAAGTCTGCTGATTTTGGCGCTCCATTTTTGTACGCAGATGCTCTACTTTGTACATGAATTTAACTTCACATATAAAGTGAAGTGTATGCATACAAAAGTAGAGCCAAAATCAATTTCCTAGTATTAATTGTAGGAGAAATAAACAAGTCAGCCCATTGGTGGGTACACAATGGGCCATTGGGCTCCATCAAATCCACAAACCTAAATCCATATTATTAGGTGCCAAAAAGGTTGAACAGTTGCAACAAAACAAAATACACTGGGCAGGAATCTCTTCATAGAAAAAAAAGAAAAGAAAGAGAGGTTATAGTATCCTGCAAACCACATAGACTACACAAAAACCCATAATTCACTTTATTTCAAAAGAACTTGGAGATCAAGGGAATAACGAAAATGATATTGGTACGGATCAATACCATACCGAAATTACACCGACCGCCACATCGGGCAGTCTTTGGCTACCGGACGGACGATCCGAGCCGTCCAAAATTTTTTAAAATAAAAGACAAGGGGGCCTTCGCGGGAATCAATGGCATCCGATGGGTGTAGGGTGTTTGATCCAAACACCCTATTTTTCGCATATATATGTATATTGATTCCCCCGTGGGCCCCTTCGGTTTTTTAAAAAAAAAAATTTGGACGACTCGGATCGACCGTTTGGTTGCAAACGAAATGCAACTATTTTTTACACATGTAACCATGGGTGATAAGCACCCAATATTGTAGATATTTGGTGCGCTTAGTCCCGTTTTATGTTGTATTAACTTATGTTTATTTAGCTTTTATTATGATTTTGCTCGTAAGGTTCGTTTGAGGATGTTTCAGGTTTTACACCCTAACAAAGGTGATTTTGACGCCATGGACATGCCTCGTGGGAGCCCGAGCTTCCAAGGCCAAGTGGCGGAGTGCCACCGTTCTCCAATGATCAAGTTACTAGGCATCGGGTGAAGTTTGGAAGCGTCGGGTGCCAAGCCTTGAAGCTAGAAGCCAACTCTGCAGTTAGCAAAGCTGTATCCATACAACCGTTTTGGTTGTATCCATACGGTGGCCTTATCAATTCTACAGGGAACAGCGTATCCATACAACCATTTTGGTTGTATCCATACAGCTCCCCTACGGAGCATTCTCAACTCAGGCTTAACAGCTCCGTATCCATACAACCGTTTTTGTTGTATGGATACAGATTGCTTACTGCAGATTTTTCCAGCTTTTTCAACTTTCCATTTATAGAATACTTTCCACTTTTGGTGTGTTTTGGGATATTTGTTGTGAGAGGAGGGCTTGTTTTGTATAAATATAACACCCTCTCTCTCTCATTCATTACATAGATACAAACCACTTTAAGTCTTTTAAGTTTTTGTCTCACCTCCATTAGAGCTCAAGCTTTCTTTCTCTAATTCCTTGAAGAACCCTAGTAAGTATTTGTTGTTCGTCTTTTTCTCGTTTATTAATGTTGTAGCCACGGTTAAGGTTGTTATAAATATCAAGTTTGTTTTTGATTTTATCGGTTAAAAGTTATGCCTTGCTTTTATGCTTTCGTTTATGCTTTAGCTATGAGTGAGTAGTCGTTTGGCTAAGTCTCGGATAATCTTTCCCAAGGACTTAGGTGGTTACTTGGTTCTTGAGCCATCGGGCTTTAAAGCATGATTTTCGGAATAGAGCTTGCTTTGCAAATTCGGTCTAAACTTAGGGGTGTTAACTCCTCGGTATGCCGCTTGTCAAGCGGTCTTGGCAAATAGCATGTCGAGGGCTCGTGGCCTCCTAGGGTTTTGATAAATATTAAAAACAAGTTGGTTCGCCTCCGTTTAATCACATCTTTCGATAAACGTAGTCTTTTAAGTTAAATCCTCCGGGCGTGAGCACGCGGTCGTGACTCTCGCTTGAGTTATAATTGAGAACCGGTAACGGCCTTTGACAAGGGTTAGAAGATCCCTAGACTTGCCTTGTTAACTTCATCGAGCGTTTTTTGTCTTTTTTTTACCATTTCCACTTTTTAAAGCAAAACCGACAGTTGGCCGTCTTAAACGCCACAAACCGACCATAAAACCTTCAATCCGAATCAAGCTATTATCGAATTCTCTGTGGGAACGATTCCGGTCTTCCGGTTATTATGCATGCAACGATCTAGCCCTACGCTTCGGGTTTCTATCAACCTTATATTTAAAGGCAAGGTATCGACGTAAGCAACTGTCGGTCCCTATAGCAGTACTCGACAAATAAACACCAAAAATAAATGAACGGTATGGGCATAAAACAATACATACCAAATGAGTAAAACACAACAGCTATTATGGAAGGACCATTATTGACAGCACACAAGTCAACGAAATAACAAGAATGATCCGAGGGGAAAAAACTCCGACCCTAAAGAGACTTGGGTATTACGTGGCGGTATTTCAGGGGCATTGATAAACTTTTCCCAACCCTCACACGAAGTCGTTGACGTACTTTGCAAGGACCCGATCTGTAAGGATCTTGTATCCTCTCTCCGTTGGATGGTAACTGTCCCAGAATAGGTACACTGAGCGGTCCGGACATGTTTCGCTGAATTTGTTGCATAGTATGCTCACTTCGATATTTCCAGTGCCACAACACCCTTTATTGGCAACAGCAAACCCTGGACCAATTCAAAATGTACAATGCCAGGTTATATTTGTCAAGAACCCAAATCGAACAACCGAGATCACTTGCCCTCACATACTTGTTCTTGGTTTACTATGACAAGATCTACAAAATCAACGAATAAGCTATAGAGGAGCCAAGTTGTTCAAATTGGTGTTCACTAGTAAAAGCTCATTTAAGAGTGGAATGAGTTGTTATATAAACATACAACGCTTGAACTTGTGTATGCCTAATAATTTTAAAAAATATATATTTTTTCTCTCTTTGGAAACAAGAAGAAGATGAAATTCATTTTATTTGCCTAGTTTCCCCCAAAAAAGAATTCACTCTTTTAGAGAGAAAAAAGAAACTTGTTAAAGTTTTCTAATTAAGTTTGAACAAGTTACTACTTGGTTTTTTCAGCTTATGATGCTTAAAAAATTTTAACTACTTAATTGTAATCGGCTCGTTTAAAATCAGCTTGTCAAATAAGTAAACCAAGCATGAGATCACATCCAAAAACCGTCAAAATTTTCATGAACGGCTCAGTTTGGCTCGCCTATCTGCCCTACAAGTAAGATAATGGAGATCGAAGCAATTAACACATGGGCAAATGACAATACCATATTTCTCATGATTCTGGATGAGGTCAAGAAGAGGGTTATAAATGTCAACATAGACCAACCGAGCTTTGGCGTCGTTGAGGCTGCTCTTGAGGGAACGAAGCGCCACCGGTACCTTGGCATTGAACATTTGCGCTGCCTGGTTGTAATTCTCAGCGCAGTGTCTCACAAGTATTCCTCCGCCTAGTGTTCTCTGTGACGGCAAACACCCAATCGGGGCAGCACCAAAAAGGCCAATTCTTTTCGCCCCCAACTCATGCAGTTCCTTCAAAAACAAAAAGAAACAAAGAAGTTCTCGCATAATATTCGTATGATCTGGTTCCTATTTTTGGGGTAACAAATCAAAAATATATACTCTTCCCATGAGAATAAAACCGGCCCCTGCGCGTACGAATTTGTCACTAGAATACTCAAATGGGGAGTAGTTATTCGGTCGTCTTGGGGCACCAATTGGCAGCAATGATTAGCCCCCACTAAACAGTTGCATACCCTTACGTAGAGTATGTGAATTTTCTCGAGAGTGCACGAAATTTGCTCTATGTGTAACTTGGTATACTAGGCTGCTAGTAATCTGGTTTTGTTGGATGTTAGGTTCTTGTATCTTGGGGCCCATTGTTGTTTCGTATTTTTTTGCCAATAGCTACTTTGTTTCGTGTTACTTGTAATTGGTTGGTATCTTGCAAACACTTTATTTTTTCCTCGGGGACTTGAGTGACATATGATTGTCGGGTGTCTTGGTGCCAACCTGATTGAGATGTTCGCTTTCTTGTTGTAATGCCCCCTTGCTTCTTTTAATCTTTGTAAAACTTATTTCCAAAGATTATCAAATTCCTTTCTTGTGCAGATAAATAAATAAAAACCCATAAAGATCATATATAGAAGAATGGAGAGAGAAATTAATACCTTGACGAAATTGGAAGCCCCTCTAACCATAAGATCGGTGTAAGAATTAACATCGTACTGCAATCTCCTAATACCGATTGTGAAATAGGTATTGGCAAGATCGTCGCTTCCCGCTATCACTAAATATATACTATTCATTAGTATGAAGTTTGTTCTCTCTTCTCCCACCATTCCTTTCAACCTCCCAATGTACTCTTTGAACATTTTCATTTGCTCATCTAATGAAATAACTGACTGTTTTTTCAATAACAAAAGAGAATAATAGAAATAATTAGTTGTAAGCTGAATAATTATGGAAGATATACAAAGAAAATGGGTGCATATATTTTTTACCACTATGGCAGGTGTTTGGGGATCAAATCCAGTGGCTCCAGAGGCAAAGCTTACACCAGTGGGAAGATCCTTATCTTGCAAATTTGGATCAAGATATGCTGGTATTAGCTCTTTAATTCCTAATTCTTCAGCTAAAACAAAAGTAAAAATATCATTATTAAGAATTGAATGCATGCAGTGTGAAACAAATTGCGAATTATTTAAATCAACGGTGTAAATATTTATTTCCTCCAAATCGAATACATTGCGCCACATCGTTTAAACAAATAATTTATTCTCTCTCCCTCTCTAAATGTCTCTCTTAAGACCTTCTAAAACTTTCAAAATCATTTTTTTCTAGCAATATATGAAAATATATACGAGTGGCGGTACACCACTACTTGTACCTAGCAGCAGATTGTGCTCCAGACCATTTTAGAATCACATATATGTGTGAGGTAAATAAACTAGTACTTCAGCTATAAACCCAAAGAGAATGTGTGGTTGTGGTGCATTCTGGAGCATCAGATGGAGTGCTCTCGGACCAGTTAGTTTACGACAACAACCACATACACACACAAACATGCAAACTCTCTCACATTAAGTATGGGAGGGCCACACATAATATGAGAGAGTTTTTGTGTTTGTGTTTGGATGTGTTAGTGGTTGTAGACTCATACAAAGTGTCTGTAGGTCTCACACTTAATGTGAGAGAATTTTTGCGTCTTTATATGTGTAAGAAAAAATACAAAAAAAATGTGTGGAAATGTTTAATATGAAAATAGAGATATAAAAAATACTAAAATAGTAAAAAATTAAAAATTGATTGGTTAGATTAAGAATTTGCATAAACAGCACGGTCCTCTAGGACTCCCTTTTTTGTTTTTAAGAAAATTTTATTTCGATGAGGTTTGAGATGCTCTTATCAATCACAATTCGAAATAGTACGGTTCCCCTAAGAGCATCTCCAACCCATACTCTATCCTCCATTCGAGAGTATGGAACTCCTCCAACCCATCCTCTCAAGCCTCCTCTATTTGAGAGGATGAAATTTTAATCCTCCATATTTAGAGGATGGGAGAAAATATGGAGGATCCCCTCTATAATACTATTCACCTTTTAAAATGACATTTGTATTCTTGGAGCATCTCCAACCAATGCTCTATTTCTCCATTTGAGAGTATGGAACTCTTCCAACCCATCCTCTCAAGCCTCCTCTATTTTAGAGGGAAAAATAGAGGGTTTGTGGTTAGAGTAAATAGGAATAGTGATTTTCTCTAAAATCACTTTATGAATAAAATAGAATATTTTGATACTCTCAAATAAAGTATTGAATCGGAGATGCTCTAATGGGCTATCATATTGCGCCCCTTATTCTCGTAATTAGAATAGTAGTTTAACAGTTTATGTCCATCTTGCCCCACATGACAGCTTCAATTGAAACCGTAATTACCGATGTACTGCTCTGACAACCTGCAGCTATTTGATGTTGGAGAGCTGCTTCCCAATGATACGTCCACCGAGTCTCGCCCACCGAACAACCCACCGCACTACCCATTGCTCGACATGTGGCGGTGGGCCCCACCATCTTCAAAAAAGAAAAAAGAAAGCCAGAAAATTCCCCCCCCTTTTTTTCTCTCTCTCTCTCTCTCTCTCTCTCCTCTTTCTTCTTTCTCTGCACTCCAGAAAAATTTCCAAATCTCCGTTCACAAGCACTACCGATGACCACAACTACTGCCAACGATCACCACGACCGCCGTCCCCCAAACCTCCATTCTAAGTACGCCGATAATCTCTCTCTTCTCCCATTTCACACCCTCTCCTCTTTTATCTCTAGAAAAGACTCCAAATCTCAAACAAAACCTCACACACCAGGCTTCTCTGAAAAAATCATCAACTACATTAACAAAAAAAAAAAAAAAACAAGAACTAGAACCCTGCAATCAGAGAATAATAATAATAGGCCTCGATGTCCGGGTGTGCTTGTTCGAGCTTGGAGACCGGGTAAGCGTTCTCGTCGACGAAGACGGTGCGGCCGTTGCGGTTGAGGACGTGCCAGAGGAGGGTTTCATGGGTCAGGCCAAAGATGAGGAAGTTGCATTTTGGGGCAGCGGCGGGAGGACGGCGGTGATGGATTTGAGATCAACGTTGGTGGTCGGTGGTGGCGGTGGAGTTCTAGGTTGAGCCGTAGTGGAGGAGGGCGTCGAAGATGGGGTTTGGGTAAGGGGCTGCCGCCCCGGTCGACGGCAGAGGAGGCGGTTGTGGTGGCGATGGTGGGGCGTTTTGGTGGTGAGGAGTGCAGTGGAAGAAGATAAAGAAGAAACAGGAGAGAGAGAGAGAGGGGAATGGAATTTCGGTAGGGAAAACGCGGTGGGCGTATCATTTCCTTTCCCCTCCCCCCCGATGTACTGCTCTGACAACCTGCAGCTATTTGATGTTGAAAAGCGCCCCCGCGATCCTCTCCCTTCTTCCTTCCAGTTTTTCTTCTTCTTTTTTTTCTCCATTTTCCCCTCCCGTTCTTTCCGGTTTAAATCCTTCTTTTTTTCTTCTTCGAATTTTCAATTCTTTTCTGTATTTGTTTCATTTCCCCCTTTTTCCCCCTTTTTTTTTGTTCACTCAAATTCTATTTTCAATTAACCACCACAATACCATATTAAAGACCAACGCTCTGCGCCCAAACTAACGTATCTTCTATGCTTTCAAAAATCTATATAAAAAAAAATGAATATGTATAAGTACAACATTAACCAGTCTTAACATATTTTCTCTACTTTTAATACCAAAACAATTTGAGTCCGTGCTTGGATTGGATTCTGACTGTGCTAAGTAAATTTTTTGCTCTAAAGTTTTTCAATGAGCACCCTAAGACTTTTTATTTAGTTTTAGGATTCTTTTAGGGTGTCCATTGAAAGGCCTTGGAGCAAAAATTTATTACAACCATTTAGGATGAAATGCTCAGAAAAATAATATCTTTGCACCGGTTCTAATTATATTTTTTAATATATATATATATATATATATATATATATATGATAAGAGTATGAGTTCACCTAAATCGTGCACACTGTAATTTTATATGATTAGCTCACACCTGAGTATTTCTCTGTTGTAATCAGTTGGTTAGTGGAGCAGTTAGTGTAATCAGTTAGTTAGTGGAATATCAATTAGTGGAGTTAGTTGCCAGCTGTATGAGGAAGAGATGGCTTTTTGGTTAGTGGAGCAGTTAGTGTAATCAATTAGTTAATGGAATATCAATTAGTGGAGGTAGTTGCCAGCTGTATGAAGTAAGTCGGTGAAGTGTTCCCATTGTATAAAAAGAGTTTCTCTTGTATAAATGAAAGTAAGATTGGATCTTTTCTTAAATCTCTTCATGGTATCAAAGCCGCACAACTCACACGAGTAATCGATCCTCGATGTTCAATTCTACAACCATGGCTGCTCCATCTTCTGATTCTTCATCATCTATTACTATACAAGAGAATCTCAAGCATTTAATCTCGAATTTGAGTTCGCTCGTTAGAGTGAAGCTTGATTCCACAAACTTCATCATTTGGCGCAAGCAGATCCAGAATCTTCTTCAGGCTACATATCTGTTTGGATATCTTGATGGATCTACTTCATGTCCTTCTCCTATCATCAAAGATCAGACTAACAAAGATATTGTGAATCCAGAATTTATGAAGTGGAAAATCGTTGATTCTCATCTTCTTAGTTGTCTGACTGCAACTCTTACAACTTCTGTCTTCTCTCTTGTTCTTGATCTCTCCACTAGCAGAGAGGTATGGCTTGCTCTTGAAAAACGGTTTACTACACTATCTAGATCTCATATTCACCAATTGAAAGATCGTTTGAGTACTGTTAGTAAAGGTACAAAATCTATAGAGGATTATCTCAAACAAATTAAGGAAATTGTTGATCAATTGTCCATTGCCTCTTGTCCGATTCAAGATGAGGACTTAGTCTTTCATGTTCTTCGTGGTCTACCTCCTGTCTATGATGCTTTCAAAACCTCAATTCGGACTAGGTCGGAATCGATCACAATTGATGAATTGACCTCTTTGTTGTGTTCGGAATCTATTCACATGGATTTTAATTCTAAGGCCTCTAGTACCACTAGTGATTTGACTGTAGCTTTTTCTACAAATGTTACTGGTTCAACTTCTGAATTCCGGGGCACAAATTCTGGTTTTCGAGGACGATATTCATCTCGAAACGGTTATCGCGGTAGTAGGTCTAATTTCCGCGGTGGATCTAGCACTTTTGGAGGAGGTAGATCTTCTTCTAGATCTTCTGGTCCTTCTGGAGCATTTGCTTCTTTTGGTCATGGTTCCACTAATAGTTCAGATCCAGTTGTGTGCCCGATTTGTAACAAGCCTTATCATACTGCGAAGAATTGCTGGTATAGAATGGATTCCACGTTCCAATCATTGCCAAATCCATCTCAGTCCTCTGCTAGAGCTTTTGTTGCTTCTACATCCTCTCCACCTTCTTCTGACTGGTATCTCGACTCCGCTGCCACTCATCACCTCACCAACAACATGTCCAATATGAATCTCTATCAACCGTATCACAGACCTGATCAGGTTATGGTGGGGAATGGAGCCACTCTTCCTATTCAACATTCTGGTCATGGTATACTACCTACTCCTTCTCACTCCTTTTCTCTTAATCAAGTACTTCATGTGCCTACTTTAACAAATAATCTCCTTTCTGTTCACAAGCTTACTCAAGACAACAATTGTACTATCACTTTTGATGATTCCTCATTTCTGGTTCAGGACAAGAGCACGAAGAGAATTCAGTCTAAAGGTCACCACAATCATGGCCTTTATCAGTTCTCTTCCTCAGATTCTTGTGTCCCACCTCAAGCTCATCTCACCACTGCTGTGTCTGCTGCAACTTGGCATAACAGGCTTGGTCATCCTTCTCCTCTCAAGTTTCAACAACTTGCTAGTCTTTTAAAGTTGTCTTCTGTCAATAAGTGTACTACACTCAATTGTACACACTGTGCAGTGTCAAAGAGTCACAGACTCCCTTTCCATCTATCAAATTCTATTGTTAACAAACCATTGTCTCTAATACATAGTGATGTGTGTCGTCCATTTCATATGTCCACTGCTGGTTATACCTATTATGTGCTATTCATTGATGATTTCAGTCGATTCACATGGATTTTTCCTTTAAAGCACAAGAGTGAGGTGTTTTCTAAATTCATTGCTTTTAATGCCTATGCTGAAAAACAATTTAGTACTACTCTTCAAGTTTTTCGTACAGATGGTGGTGGTGAGTATTGTAGTACTCATTTTGCTGAATACTTAACTCAGCATGGTATAGTTCATCAGTTGTCATGTCCCCATACTCCTTCTCAGAATGGGGTAGCCGAGAGGAAACATAGGCATATAGTTGAGACTACTATAGCTTTGTTACATCAGTCATCTCTTTCACTTCAATATTGGTTTGATGCATTGGCTACTGCAGTTTTCCTTGTCAACAGACTTCCTAGTTCGTCTCTTGATCATAAGACTCCTTTTGAAGTCTTATTTCACTGTCTTCCTGACTATTCAATTTTAAAAGTATTTGGTTGTCAACGTTTTCCTTGGCTTAAACCTTATACCACTCACAAGTTGCAGCCACGATCTATTCCATGTGTGTTTATTGGTTACCATCCTTCCTACAAAGGATATCGTTGTCTTGATGTATCTACAGGAAGAGTTAACATATCCAGACATGTGCTTTTTTATGAGACTGTTTTTCCTTTTGCTCCTTCTGTGTGTCCTTCATCCCCCGCACCTGTTCCCTCTTTTTCCCAGTTGCAGGCATTCTTTTGGTCCAACACTCATTTACATCCAGCAACATCGTCTGTTTCAGCTAATTTTCCATCTTCCTCTAATATTTCTACTCCAGAACTTGCTTCTTCCTCTCCTAGCTCTTCTAGTTCTGCTGTTTCTCCTACTCTTTCCTCAGCCTCTTGTCATGATTCTTTCCCTTTCCTCTCATCTTCTCCTTCTATGCCAATTCAGTCCTTAGAAATTCATCTTCCATCTCTACCTCCATCAACCAAAAAGCCATCTCTTCCTCATCCTATGCTTACTAGGTCTAAAGCCAAAAATTAGCTTACCAATTGTAACACCCCGACTTTTAAAAATAGATAAGGCGATAAAATGTATAGATTCAACGCTAATAAATAAACAGTGTAACATTTAATGGTCACTTGCCGTTAGGATTCAGAAAGTATATTAGTTGTGACGTAACGTCTACAGAAAAATTAAAGTATTTTTCTACCTATGCGTCAATTTTTTATTAAGCTCTGCCAATATCGCCCCATCATTGCGACACAAGAATAAGGCACGAAATTTCCGTAAGGTGGAGAACCGTGGATTTCAAACTGAATGATCCGGAAAAGAGTCGGTGTCTTATTATAGAGCGAATCGGATAGAAATCCCTAATTTATGCTAGAAGATATGCCTAGATTCTATTTAGATTTTATTGGATTATATTTGATTATATTAGATTTTATTGGATTATATTAGGTTATTTTATTAGATAATTCTAGATATTATTAGATTTTATTAGATTATTTTAATCCTAGATTATTCTAGACTTCCTTAAGATATGATCAAAGTCCTCTATAAATAGACTCTCCTCCCTCATGACCCTCCACGTGCACAAAAACACACACCTCACACACTCCCCACGGCACACACATAGCACACACGCACCAGAAAAAAAGAAAGAAATAAAAGAGGAAGAAGGAAGGAGAAGAAACAAGGGAGAGGAGGAAAAAGATTAGGTGAGTCACTTTCTCTTTTACTGTCGTACACCTACACACACTAGCACTTGTACAAATTTGGAAAGAAACCTAAGAATTTCATAATTTAGTCAAGGAAATTATATAGGAAAAATAAGACTTTCCAATTGGAAAGAAAATCGGTTCCTAGATTCGGGAAATGAATCGTGGGATTATTTCTTAAAATTGTTAGGATTAATCAAGCTTCCCATACAACTTGTGGTTCGACTCTACTCGTTTTGTAGTCGGATCAAACTTGAACTCGAGCTCAAATCTTAAGCGTGGGTTGTGATACCCCATTAGAACACCAATTTTGGCTAGATCTATTAAAATAAAATTAGTCGAGAGAATCATGAAACACGGGCGTGCACAGAGTTGTTTTTTTCATACCAAGCATGGAATCCTCATTCACTGCCGCCACGTAGACACAATAAGAAAGTTTAGTTTCTAAGTTGCTCAAATTTATGAATTAGTACCAGTAATCATAAACTAACTCAACTATAGTTTTAATTATTTCTAATCGTTAATATGTTGTTCTAGGACCCATTACGCCACGCTAATGTTTACGGTAAAATCTCGGATGCAGAAGGTGAGTTACGAATATACTCTGGTTACATATTGTTTTTCTAAATCTTGTTTTGTGATTGTTATATTAAATCTTATATTGAATAAAAATAAATTATATAAGTATAATTGTGAAAAGAAAAAGATTTTTATAAAAAGACATGGGATTGATTTTCTTAAAAGGAAATTTAACGGATATTGGTGTAACATCTGGGCGAAGAGCTCTGAGGAGCTATGTTTGAATTGGGGCCTATGGATTGTGGAAAGGATACGGCCGGGTATCCATTGGATTGATATCAATTCCATTGTTTTGCTGGGGTCGCTCCCCGGGCTACCGGATTACCGCCTGAGATGATGGTTGAGATGATGGTTAAGATGATAATATGATTGATATCTCTATCTTTATCTCACTTGTGGTGATTGCAACTTGAATATCTGTTCTACCTCTTACGATTTTGCAAACTGATGGATTATTATGCTATGTTTTATCCTACTTAATCCCATGTTTATTATGTGGCCCTAGTATATCGTAACTTACTGGATTGGTTTTGTGTTTTTATAAAACCTTTTCAGGAAATCAGGACTAAAGAAGGCTTATCCGTTGCGTAGAAATCAGTTTTCATAAGGAGTTAATGTGTTAATAAGTGGCGTCTGTATGTGTGAGCCACAATTATGTAATTTTGAAGTTGTAATTGGTGAGAACGCTAGACAGCTCTGAATATAATATTTTATTTTTGCGATTCTGGGAGTTTTGAAATAAAAATAATAATAGTTTGGTTGTGTGATATCAAGGCCTGGGGTGATTTTTTTTAAATCACTGGCCATGTCACGAATCTATATCCATCGGATTTGGGTCGTGACACCAATCCTCACTGTCTAGCAATTACTACTTCTCCTTCTGCGTTTCTTGAACCATCTACTTACCAAGAAGCTTTTCAAACTCCTACTTGGACTCAGGCTATGCATGATGAGCTTCAGGCCCTCCAAACTCAAAAGACTTGGTCATTGGTTCCCTTACCATCTGGAAAACATGTCATTGGTTGCAAGTGGGTTTATAAGCTCAAGAAAAATTCTGACGATAGTATTGCTCGACATAAAGCCCGGTTGGTTACTAAGGGGTATTTACAAAAAGAAGGGGTGGATTTTCAAGAAACTTTCAGTCCTGTGGCTAAACAGCCAACTGTTCGGATTCTATTGTGTTTAGCCCTACATTATCACTGGCCACTCAAACAGTTAGACATTTCGAATGCCTTTCTCCATGGCAAACTTGAAGAAGAGGTCTATATGAGTCAACCACCAGGCTTTGTTGATTCGTCTCAACCAAAACATGTTTGTAAACTACATAAAGCGCTATATGGTCTAAAACAAGCTCCTCGGGCATGGTACTCAACTTTTTCTTCTTTTCTTCTTCAATATGGCTTTGTCAACAGTCATTGTGACTCCTCTCTTTTTGTGTACAAGACAGCTACTGTCCTTACTATCTTATTAGTCTATGTTGATGATATCATTCTCACTGGAAATTCTACCTCACACATTGATCATTTGATTGCTCAATTGCACTCTGCATTCTCTATAAAGGAGCTTGGGTCTCTGTCTTATTTTTATGGCATTTCCGTCCAAACTTGTGCTCAAGGTTTGTTCTTATCCCAGTCTAAGTATGCTATGGAAATCTTACACAAGGCAGGGTTGACTGATTGTAAGCCTTGTATCTCTCCTTCTGTGATTAAGCCTACATCCACTACTGCATCCTCCTTGCCATTTTCTTCTCCTGCTCTTTTTCGGAGCATTGTAGGGGCTCTTCAGTACCTTACCATTACCCAACCAGATCTTGCATTCGCTGTAAATCAAGCTTGTCAGCACATGCATTCTCCCACTAATGGTCATTTTGTAGCTGTCAAACGGTTACTTCGCTATCTTAAGGGTACCTTGGATCATGGTTTGGTTTACCAGCCTTCTTCTTTTGAGATTCAGGCCTTTTCTGACTCTGATTGGGCAGGGGATTGCACTGATCGCAAGTCATCTTCTGGTTACTATATTTTTCTTGGTGCTAACCTCATCTCTTGGTCTGCCAAGAAACAAACCACAGTCTCTCGTTCTTCCACCGAGGCTGAGTATCGTTCTCTTGCTCACACTACTGCCGAGCTAAGCTGGATTCAAATGCTTCTCCGTGATTTGCATATTTCTCCTGGCCCTACTCCTATTCTTTGGTGTGATAACACCTCTGCCATTGCTTTGGCCACTAATCCTGTATTTCACGCCCACTCCAAGCATATTGAGATTGATTGCCATTATATCCGTGATCGTGTTGCAGCTCGCGCTTTGTCTCTCCATTACATTCCTACTTCAGATCAGCTGGCGGATGTCTTTACCAAAGCTTTACCTATTAATCGCTTCCAATATCTCAAGAGCAAACTTCTGGTGATTCCATCACCCATCCGTTAGAGGGGGGATGATAAGAGTATGAGTTCACCTAAGTCGTGCACACTGTAATTCTATATGATTAGCTCACACCTGAATATTTCTCTTGTTGTAATCAATTGGTTAGTGGAGTAGTTAGTGTAATCAGTTAGTTAGTGGAATATCAATTAGTGAAGTTAGTTGCCAGCTGTATGAAGTAAGTCGGTGAAGTGTTCCCATTGTATAAAAAGAGTTTCTCTTGTATAAATGAAAGTAAGATTGGATCTTTTCTTAAATCTCTTCATGGTATCAAAGCCGCACAACTCACACGAGTAATCGATCCTCGATGTTCAATTTTTAACTATATTTTTTAATATATAAACGGTGTAAAAGAAATAAGTGTTTCAATTTTCAATTCGTTTAAACCGGTACAAAGATGTTATTTTTCTGATTATTTCATCCTATATGGTCGTATCGTAGTAAATTTTTTGCTCTGAGGCCTTCAACGAACACTCTAAGACTCCTTATTTAGTTTTAGAGCTCTTAGGGTGTTCATTGAAAGACCTTAGAGCCAAAAAGTTATTACGACCATTTAGGATGAAATGATTAGAAAAATAACATCTTTACACCGATTCAAACGGATTGAAAATTGAAACACTTATTTTTTTATACCGTTTATATATTAAAAAATATGGTTAAAAAATTAAGTGGTCCAATTTTTAATCCGTTTGAACGGGTGTGAAGATCTTACTATTCTGATCATATTCTAAAGAGATATAATCAAATTTTGTCTCTACGACTGTCATAATCACGTTTCTGCATCATAGGATTGTAAATTGATGGTAAGGATTTTTTATTAGGCTCTCGTATGAGATTATTTTCAAAACAACAGTTTATATATATTAAAAAATATGGTTAAAAAATTAAGTGTTTCAAAATTCAATCCGTTTGAACGGGTGGAAAGATTTTAGTTTTTTGATCATTTTATTCTAAATTGTCATAATTAAAATTTGACTGTATGGCTCTCGTTGATTAACCCTAAGAGTCAATTTATTTGAAGTGGGTCAAAGATCTTATTTTTCTGATCATTTTATCTTAAAAAGTCATATTTAATTTTTGTCTCTTGTGCTCTTATAGTCAAGTATTTGCTCTATAGGATTTCAAATAAAGAGCAGATACTTAA
This sequence comes from Rhododendron molle, assembly GCA_025413875.1. Classification (NCBI taxonomy): domain Eukaryota; kingdom Viridiplantae; phylum Streptophyta; class Magnoliopsida; order Ericales; family Ericaceae; genus Rhododendron; species Rhododendron molle. The sequence continues at coordinate 5,029,226 of CM046393.1, forward strand.
TTGTAAGAGTCCTAGAGACAAATATTAACAATGACCCTTTAGGATAAATTGATCAGAGAATTAAGATTTTCACACCAGATCAAACGGATTGAAAATTACTATATTGAAAGAATTCGGGGATGTTTTTGATAGTGAAATATTTATAGATTTTTAGTTGTGGTTAAAAGTTGTTAGGTGTTTTCGGTAGTGAATATGTTGTTGATAAAATATCAAGTCGTTTCCGGTAGTGCAAAAGTTTTTGCTCAGTATGAGTGAAAAAGTTGTTGAATTGGTAAAAACTTTCTTGTTAATGGAAACCAGTTAATAAAATGCGTTAAGGTTTTAGTATTTTTTGTTAGTGAAAATGGGGCCGAAATATAGATAGGTAAAATATAAAATATGTACTATCATTATCGGTTATTGTCAACAATTGATGAGAAAATCTTGTTTACAGAGTAGTTGTAAGCAAATGTTTACGGAGCTCAATTTGGAGGGGTTTGAATTTTAAAAAATTATTCACACGAATAGTTATTTTAAAATCTAGACCACTAATTGCCGAAATAGACGGCTAAAATTGTACGACTCCATAAATAAGTTGTTTGCAGCTGCTCCAAAAATAAATTTTTCTCACAACAAGTACATGTAAGTAGTATAATTTGTACTCCACTTTTGAATTGATGGGATTTCTCGCGTGGTGAGTAGCTTTGATAGACTTCTTCCTGCAGCTGCAGGCAGCAAAGGGCCCACTTAGGAAGCGCAATATTGCGCCTGTTAGCATTTGCCTTCTAAGAGCAAGTTTATCAGCTAAGGTAAAAAAGCTTTTTCGTTATTTTTGCTAATCAAAATGGGAAAAGGTCTCTTGCAGCAGCTTATGTAAACAGTTCGATAAAGTCCCTCAATCTACAGTTCTTCTCTATTTGTACCGAAGGACTATTCACTATGTATCCTTTTTTAATTAGTTTTTTTTTTTGGAATGCTCTTTCTCTCTCTTGCTTTTTTCTCTGCAACGAAGGTTTTGGGTTTACTGGTCTAGGTTCTGAAAACCCACCTCTTAAATCGGCGATTCAAAAATTCCGGCGATCGAGTTCAATCTTGCCCAGCCCACATGGGTGGCGTCTAATCGTCTTCGTTCTTCAACGGAGTTCGCCGGAACCGATCGCCGGAATCGTCTTCGTTCTTCAACAAGTTTCTATAGACGTCAATCACCGGAATCAATCTTCAACGAAGGTCCGACGACCTCAATCTCACCTGGCCCGGTGTTTGAACACCTCCTCAATCTCGTTTTTGGGTTGAACGAAGCCCATCTCGTTGTATATAACAGAGGTATGGAGTTATATGTAGATATAGTATATATGCATGTATATTATTTTTGAATATTTAAATAATAGAGAGAAAATTATACTGACGCTGCTGTGGTGTGGAAGGAAAAAATGGGTAGATAAAATGAAAATGTGTATTGTTCATCAGCATTTTTGACTATGCACTGATGTACATGCTCTAAATGATGAACTTCATGAGATCAACCAACTGCTTTTTGGACCCCATGCACCTTGTGGGCGATCTTTTGTTTCACGGATTGACATGCACGAACATATCATAACGAAAAGTACTGTGACGGATATATTAATTGCAACAATTGTAAAAAAAAAAAAAAAAAATGTCCACTCGTATGGACCAGTTTGAGCGCACCTCAATTAATCTAAGAATCCTAAAGTTAGCAATCGTAAAAACCCTCCAGTGGCTCAAAAGTTTGGAATATTTAGCCTCCGTAAGACATGCAATCTAATAAAGGACAAACACTTATTTGCTTTAGACTATATTTGAATGACTTAACAGTATGGGAAAAGAAAAACATAAGGTACAAAAGGGATTCTCTTATTTGTCTATCAACAGTTCTTTAGAGAGTATGGATCTTTTAACCTGAAAATAAAAGGCTCATACATGTTGCAAAAGGTGAGGACTCTTTTGACATTCTTTGAAATTGTAATCCTCATTTTTTAGGTTTTTTTGATAAACACAAAAGGGTAGAGGAGGCTATTATTTAGGAGGCTTGGGTCCACGGAATAATTTATCAATCATCAACAGTACCTAAAGGCTAAAAAGTGGTTGCGTTAATTAATTCACCTATACAGAATTAGACGTGTGACGGACAAGTTTCATCTGCTAGTTTGGGAAATGATACGCCCACCGCTTCTCACCCACCGAACAACCCATCGCATCACCTATTGTCCGACATGTGGCGGTGGGCCCCACCATTAAAAAAAAAAAAACCAGAAAAGTCCAGTCCCTCTCCCCTCTTTCTCTCTCTCCCCTCTTTCTTCTTTCTGTTCTTCCGCTTCCTTCTCAGTCCGCACCCCCAAAACACCCACCACCGCCACCACAGCCGCTTCCTCTGCCGCCGACAGGGGCGGCGGCTCCTTACCCAAACCCATCTTCGACGTCCCCCCTCCACTACGCCTCAACCCCGAACTCCACCGACCGCCTCTGTCGATCTCAAATCCATCACCGCCGCCCGCCCGGCGCTGCCCTAAAATGCAACTTACTCATCTTCGGTTTGACCCACAAAACCCTCTCTGGCTCGTCCTCAACCGCAACGGCCGCACCGTCTTCGTCGATGAGAACCCCTACCTGGTCTCCAAGCTTGAACAGGCACACCCGGACATCGAGGCCTATGATTATTCTCTGATTGCATGGTTCTAGTTTTTTTTTTTTTTTGATGTAGTTGTTTATTTTTTGGAGAAGATTTGGAGTCTTTTCTAGAGAGAGAAGAGGAGAGGGTGTGAAATGGGGGAAGAGAGAGAAAGGGGTGATGAGGAAGGATATTAGGGATTATCGGCGTACTTGGAACGGAGGTTTGGGGGACGGCGGTCGTGGTCGTCCGTCGTCGGCAGTGGTTGTGGCCGTCCTCCTCTCTCTCTCTCACAATTGGGTGTGTGGACTCATTTATGTTTTTTTTTCTTTTTTTTTAAATGATGCGGCCCACCGCCACGTGTCGGGCAATGGATGATGCGGTGGATGAGAAGCGGTGGGCATATCATTTCCCCACTAGTTTAACCCCACGTTTTCTGTAGCACTTTTTTTTAATCGGCAATAAGTTATTACTCCGTATTAGGAAAAACTTAAAAGGATATATCATGTTCAGGAGGGGAAAGGGAGAGAAATCCAATCAAAGAGCCAAACCCGAAACACCTAAGTACACATAGCCCATTAAAAATAGGGTCAGCTGCAGATCAATATATATATATATATATATATATATATATATATATATATATTGAAATTTCTTTCGCTGATCAGAAAAATTGCGAAATAACTTTGAAGTTTGAGGGCATATAATATTGTGGCACTACTTCACATATCATGATCAAGAGTTTTGCTAGCTAGTTACACACAAAACTAACAAATATACTCACATAGTTTTCGGGGTTCAAGCACGTTTGTTGTATGTGCAAATAGAATTTTGCATTTACCGATTCACAGGAAGTTCAAGTAGAGTGAAGAAATTAAAGCCTTGTTCGTTTGGTAACTTTAGGTATTTTAGTTTTGATAGTGGATGAAGAGAGAAATAAGGTAATGATTGGAGAGGGGTAATGAGTGAGAGAGATAGAGAGAAAAATGAAATTAATAAATGGAGAAATATGGTAATGACTAGAGAAAGATATAGGGTAATGATTGGAAAACAAAACAAAATATCAAAATGAACAAGGCCTAGTATTAACGATTTGCGCCAGCTGACCTGCTTATTCTTAGCCTAACCACGCAGCTCAAAAGATTAAATCTCAAAATATACAGTAGTTGCCCGTGTTTCCTTATATAATACCTTAACTTTTATTTTCTTCCGGATGTGGGTCACAAGTGGGATCTCACGCTTTGACTCTCCGACCTCACCGTCTAGCTGATCTTAACTATATTTATGAAGAAAATTCAATCGTCAAACCCCGGCCGACAATTCGATCTTCCCGATTTTGTGCACCATGTAGATCAGCGCACAATGCACACAGAAGGTGTCAAAAAAATCGTACGGAGTACGAAATATGGTGTACAAATGCTTGGTCACATTTTCATTGCTTTGAAGACATATTAAGAATCCGATAAATACCACAGAACTTGTAGCTGGGCATGTCAACGACTTGTTTCTTCTTTACTTGAACAAAATTCAATAAAGAAGACCACAAAAAACGTACAACCGAAAAAATGAAAGCCAATGGGGAGAGAGAGAGAGAGAGGAGTACTTCTGTCACACGTGGTATTTCAAGATCACTGGATAATTACTCGTAAAACTCTTATCAACAAATGTTATAAATCACAACCCAAAAATGAACTTTATGGTATCAACCAACTGTTTCGGGCCCCAACTTGTGGACACAATTTTGTTTCACGGCTTTACACGAGAAAATCCTTACGAAAAATGCATGCTTAGAGGTGTTTTGGCCTAATAATTCAAAAAATACATTTTTTTTGTCTTTATTTAAAAAAATAATTCTTGTTAATTTTGAATCAAAATTTTTTTTTTGTGAACTATTGGTTGATCTCGACAAGAGGAATTAGAAAAATAAAGAATAAGAACCAAACCAGAGAAAACTTGAATACCAGACAAAAATAATTCAAAACGTTAACGGTCTATTTTGAATTAATTTTGTCTTTGGTGAGCATTTTAAAATTTTTGATAATAATTTCTTACTTTTTATAAGATTAATCTCTTTGAGATGACCGAATAATCTATATAAAGTTCACCCAAAATTAACAGCAGCAAATTTGAGTAAAAAAAAAAAATAGTCGTAATGGCCTTAGGTTTGGTTCTTATCAATGCTGTTGTCTCATCCAAAATTAACGACTGTAATCATTGTTGCTGAAGTTGATGTTGTGTAATGTTCTCTTTACGATCGATTATGCGTTAAAAGTGAGATTAGAGTGATGTTAAAACTATCTACCTACATAAAACAGACGCTATTTATTACCATGTAATCAATCATAAGTAAAACGTTACACTACATCAGCTCAATGATCACCTAGCTAGTCTAACAGTTTGTTTTTTTTTTTTTGAGTACTTTTCTTCACTAAGAAGCGCACTCATAAATGCGCGAGAGAGAGGAACTACTGTAGGTTTACACAGTTATTAAGCTTTAATTTGTCGAAGTATGCCAAAATTAGCATGAATACATTATTATCTAGAGGGGGGGGGAGGGGGGGGGAGGGGGCTACTGTAGGTTTGCACAGTCGTTAAGCTTTAATTTGTCGAAGTATGCCAAAGTTATATAGCATGAGTACATTATTATATATATATATATAGAGAGAGAGAGAGAGAGAGGAGGAGGAGGAGGAGGAGGAGGAGGTCGGCATGCATGTTAAGAGAATGGCGTTTGGTGGTACGTACCCATCATGTCTGCGGGAGTCTTTCCATTGGTAAACCTTCCAGTCGGTTTCCCACCCATGAAGTCCTTCCCATACGGAGGGAAATTGCATTTAACCAGTGTCTCAATATCGTTGTTGTTCCCTTGATCCACGATCGAATCCCCGAACACGATCACCGCCGAAATCGTTACGTTTTTCGGCAGGCTAATAGCAGCTTCAGTAGTTGTAGTTATAATACAACCGCTGAAAACAAGCAAAACAGAAGCGGAAAACAGTAGAGTTGCTGGGGAAGAAGACGAGAGGAAAGGATGAGAAAAGGGTTTCGTAGAGCGAGATTCCCACACCATTGTGACTCTTGAGCATATTGTCTAATGATGGGATTATGATGGTAAATATTCTTCTTGAAGAAAAGCTATGATTTGGTTGGTATTGCTTGGATTATTTATATAGAAAAAAGGATTTTGTTGAGCTAGCTTCTTGTGGTTGTATCTATTAATTGACACAACTGTTGTGGACGGTGCAGTACCGTGGCAATTAATTTAATTTTATTTTATAAGTACTGTGGCAATTATTTAGTAACGGTAGGTGTTAAGTGGCTGTTCCACTTTTTTAAAAAAGAACTTTTTGAAAAAAAAAACAATTTCAAACTCAAAAATCATGTATTTATGCAAATAATTTTTCTACAAATATGGATCTTGTTTGATAGATATCATTAAGATCTTTTAAACAGTGCAAAAAAAATTAAATATTTATTTTTTATTTTCTTTATATTTGAGTTTGAAATTTTTGGGAGAAAGTAGAACGGCGCCTAAATACACTTATTTAAAGTCAAGTTCTTTTTGCCTTGTTTGGATAGTGATTTGAAAAAAAATTCTCAACTCAAAAAATACTTATTACTCCTATTTTCAATAATTACTCAGACTTATCTCTAATCATTATTCTCATTTCTCTCTCCACTCATAACCCTACAAAAATCTTCAATAATTTCTCAAAAACTCATCTAAACACAGCATTTGTATTTTAAGAAATCTTCAGGACTCCTAAAATACAGATGTTATTTATATGAATTCAAAGTTGATTTTATGAATTACGTTCATAGGCTATGAATTTTATAAGAAAATTATAAAGTCAATACTGATAATATATATGAACTTTGATAAAATTCGACGGTTGGAAATTAAGGTCCAAATAATTAATGACCCATTACCAAGAAAATTCAAAGAAGCAATAAAGAGCCACGATTCTTGTCTAAAAGGTGTACTCAATTCTTAGCTAGAGCATACATAACTGTGGGGCTCCGATCAAGATGGTTCGCTTTTCTTCAATTGGGGTTGGAGATCCGCTCCTAACCTTCTCTCAGCCTGCAAAAGAAAGCACGACTAAAAACCAGACCGGAGGTTCTCCGGAATGGCCCTCCGGTGCAAGAATCAGTACACTTGCAGGGAAAGAGGAGAGAAGCAAGAGCTAGGGTTCTTGAGTTGTGTAGAACGTACCGCTTCTAATAAGGCGTACGTAGTGTTGTATTTATAGGGAACCCTTAGCTTGGCCTCCAAGATAGTACGTACGTTCGCCACGCGTCGGCTGACGTAACCCATACGTCATATTAGGGTTTCGTAACCGTTTATAGGGTGAGCTGGCATCTTCACGTGCCCTCATCATTGTCCTGATAACCGTTCGGCTGACGTCATGAATGTCACCATGTTCACGGCCGCATTCCCACGTGGGTGAGCTAGAGTATTTGGCCCCCACATTCGTTCAAGGCCGAATGTGGTAACCGATTGTCCAAGAGTCGGTGAGCCGAACGAGATGAATTAACAGAAAGTGAATGAGGTGCTGACTGTTGGACCGTCGGCCGTGCCGAGTCTTGATGCCGCCACCTGTGGATGCATTGCCTGAGCCAAGGAATATGGCTCGGCCGAGGAATGGCTTGGAGTGTCCCTCGGCGCGGCTCGAGTCGTAATGCTCGGCCTGCTACAATAACACTGCCTTGGGAATAGGAATGATACTCCAATATTCTCATTTCCTTCTTCAATTCTATTAATTCAAACCTAAATTCCATTCTATTGCTAATTTCATTCCATCAAACCAAACATACCCTAAGTACTGTTTGCACATTCTATATATCCAACCAATGTGGGTTATGCTGGCTAGCTCACATGATTTTTGCCACATGTTAGCAGAATTTATATTACCTCAACCCCTACCCAACATATCAATAAGGGTCTCAACTTCTTCTCTATCACATCGATTGAACTCACAATATATACCTAAGTACAGTTACACAACTGTTTGGCCAAATGTCCCGGACTCCGGGCCGGCTGTTGTCTAAAACATCGATAAGGTACAATTTGTTTCACAGAGAACTCCCCAATGAGTCAATGACTTCTCATTTTCTGGAAAGTGATACATGATCCATTCTGTAAGAATATTGCTACACAAGCAAGAAGAGTCGACAGGGAATTATTGGTGATATATACGTACATATCATAGTGGTAAAACTTAAAATTTTCGATTTTCAAACATTATAAAGTCAATGGTGTGAAAGACTTGTGGATTTGGCAACCTGTTTAATTTTTTGGTTGACAAAGACTCCTCCACTCCACAAAAGGATTAAGGCTCCGTTCCGCAAACGAAATAAGCTGCTTATTTTTTAAGAAGGCAATTTCAAGCTCAAAAATAATGTGTTTACGCAAATAATTTGCCTACCACTATAGATCTGGTTTGAAAGATCTCATCAAAATCTTTAATACGGTGCAAAAAAAATTAAAAAATTACTTTTCGTTTGCATTATTTCTTAGTTTGAAAATGTGAAATAAGCTGTTTATTTTTGAAGAAGGTTTCTGGAACGGAGCCTAATTATGTCTGGAGCTAGAATACATGTTTGATGAAAATGAATTATCACACCTCGCAGCATTTTAGAAATATCCAATCATTTTATCCTTTTAATATTTTAAAAAATAAATATTAAAAGATTCAGTTGGCTGATTTGGTAAAGCCAAAGTTGATGCCAAATTCTAGGTGTTGTGGGCTTCGGCCGTCTAGTGTTTTTTTTTTTTTTTAACTTTTGGTTGGATCCTCCTCCCCTCTCCCCTAACTTGATGTATCCATTGTCAAGTTTTTTCTAATAATAATTTTTCCGTTTCAAAAAAAAAAAGTTGATGGCAAATTTAACACCAAAGATAGCTTATTTTCTGACGCCAACCTTCGCTTTTGACCGTACCGAAGCACTATTGTACCATATATTTGGTCCAATTTTGAATTGACAGTCTAACTACAAATAGGTCATGGATTTAAAAAAAAAATACTCCTACATACTTTGTGGAAATTTTTAAACATGCAACTTAAAATACATATATACATCGATCGTGTGTGTGTCTATATATATATATATATATAAGGGGGCGGTTCCGGGGACAACAAATTTGACAACAAAAAAAACAACACATAGTTCTTGATCAAATGTGATCAGAAAGTGATTTTAAGGATACCCACGAAAAATTAGCAAAAAAAAGACCGGAAAGGGCTTGATCTAAGCAGTTTTTAGCTTAGATTTATGAACGGTTCAATTAAAAATTGTTCAAAACAAACACTTTCCGGTCATATTTTTTGCTAATTTCTCGTGGGTACCTTTAAAATCACATTCTGCACACATTGAACGGTTCGGATCATAAAAATTTGATCGGGAACTATAAGATTGAGATTTGTGTTGTTTTTTTTGTTGTCAAATTTGTTGTCCCCGGAACCGCCCCTATATATATATACATATATATATGTAAAGAATTGAACAGAAGTTTCCCAGCTTTTTAAAGTAGTGCATAGAAATTAATTTAATTTTACCAGGTAACCTAATTACATCCACAATTAATACTAGCACACAGGCTCAATCTAGTCCCTAGATTTGGAGCTATCTCCAGTTCTTTTGACGTACAAATATTGAAGTTGGTACCACAGGAGCACTATAAAAAAAAGGAAGACATTAATTAATGATCTTTGAGTACGTCTACATGCAGAGAGAGAGAGGGGGGGCAGAGTTCGATTTCTCCTGGAGCTAAACCATGATTTAAGTGGGGTCATGGCGATGGATTGCTGTTCTAGTCTTCCTCGAGATTTTAATTGCGCAGTTGGGTCCAATAGTGGCTCATCTGCAGAATTGTTCTTCGGTTACATAAATAAAAAAACAGAGAGAGAGAGAAGAACTCTATGTGTGCAAATGAGTACTCCAGGTACGTGTTTGGCATCACCATCAAACATTTATTTATACAATTTGCACAACAATACAAAGTTACATGTGATCATCATCATTGATATTCTACTATGCTAGTGGATGCAGTCATGGCACAAAGATTGGAATTCAATAAAACCATGGTTCATTAAAGAGCGGCGAGCATACATAGAAACTTTAATAACCCGTTTGGTTTCGCCATTGGCTTTTTGTCGATCGTCCGTGATATTATTTCACTTCGGGCAAAAAAATTTAGTCTTTCGATTGGTCATTTTGAATGGCGAATCGAAGGATGTGTTGGGATTATTCCTCCTAATCAATTCCACCTGCAACGGAAGCGCAACAAAAAAAAAAAAAAAAAAAAACAAATCACACAAAAGAACAACACAACCAAAATACGTGGTTTCCCAAATTCGGGTACGTCCACGGGAGAGAGATCTTCCACTGTATGAAAAATAGAGATTACAATGTGAGATATAAAACCCTCCCCGAGCTCCTAACACATGGCTCACAATGTTTTACACTCACCCCCAACAACTCTATTTTTCCCTCACATCTACTCTCCTCTCACCTCCTGGCTGGTGTATCCGGCAACCCCCAAAGGGGCTGCCCTCCTTTTTTTCCCTCACTCGGCACACACAAAATATTCACTTTTCTTTGTGCTCTCTGCCTTAGCTCACACACTTGCACAACCTCATTTAAATAGGAACAAGAGAATGATCTACACACTTGACTCTTCATATTCCAAGCATCACAAATCCCCTTTGAGATCCAAAACATGCACAGCCGGCATAACCACTTCCAATGAGCACAATGACTTAGGCCAACAAATGCCGAACCGGCCAACCAATTATTTCTTTTCTTTTCTTTTTCAAAAAACCCACTACCACATGGGCAAAACCCAACAGGATGAGGGAAAAAACCATCGTGAAAGTCAAGAATTTAACTAGTGGCCTACTTATCCTAACCGAACAATTTAGTTCGGTTGATTTTTAAGTTGTTTGGTTTGGTCTTCGTTTACATAATAACAAATTTGTGTCAAATGGTTTGATCTATGAATTTGTGCAAATTAACAATTTCGATTTGCAAGCCGATTCAAATCCTACATATGAAAATATGTAACATGATACTAGTATTTCTTATTGGAAAAGACCTTAAAAAAATAGATTTAGGGAGCGTTAATTTTCCCTAAACTAAATCTATTAAATGAACTAAAGCACATGCTTTCACGAACTTTCGGGCTGGTCATTCTTCTCACGTATATCAACTAAAATACCATTTAATTACCGCAAACAACTTGACTATTGTTATTAACCTATAGTTCAATCATTACTTTAATGGATCTGCGTGACCTTGGGTAAAATTGGTCTAAATTAAGTTTTACCTTTATGTAATTTTTGAATGATTTGGGTAGTTGTAAATAAGATATCTCAACATAAAATATACCATGGTTCATAACCGAAATCGAACTGCACTTGTTTAGTTTAGATTGGCTCATTTCTATTAGTTTCATAGATTGGTTTAGCTCTACTCGTAGGAATTGATTTGATTCTTGTTTCCCAAAAAAGTCAGTACAATCCAGTTCATGCTCATTCCTAGTTATTCTAGAGTAACCCGTGACTAAAACAAAATGAACAAATATTATTAAAATAAAAAAATCCGAAAATTACATTTTCTTACTTATTTTGTTTGTAATGAACTTTTTTTCCAAACATTTTACTTCTCAACTGTAATCCTTTTTGCTTCTTTTTTAGTACTAATAATTAAAAGCGAGTAAGTGTGATTTTGTGCCCGCCCAAAATAACCCACTGCGGCCATCAGTAGACCACATGCAACCTGTTTCTGCAAACGCCCTTTTTTTTGGCCAGCCAATGTACGTTTTTTTTTTATAAACAACAAGATTTTATCAGGAACTCAACAATGGATACATCAAGAGGAGACCAATTACGGACCGCAGAGAATGAGGAACCGTAAGAGACCTACAAAAGAAAGAAAAGAAAGATGAAAAAATACATTCAATGGATATTGAATGAGCCCCGAGATAAGATGGCCCAAATAACATCACTTCCAATCCATTTGAAAGGGCAATATCAGCATCATGTCTCTGACCCAGAGGTGACTTCAAACATTAGAACAGACCATTTGGATCAGCATAACCTCCAAATCAGAGAGAAGCCTCCAAAACAGCAAACTTTCAGCAATAGCGCAGCAGAAACATTAGCAGCCAAGACTTCCTCCGTTGAAAAGATATCGAACACAGCAAGAGCATAACAAACATATCCATTACATCAGATTGAAGATCATCCCTCAGCTTAGGATCAAAAGAAGCAAGTGCAGCAGCCTTATCAGTTTGTTAGATCAGTAGAAATCCATCAAACAGATTTTCAGTAGGAAACCGTAAACAGGCATCTCAACATTCAGCTAGCTTCTCCAAAGACTCTTAGCCCTCCCAGGCGAGGGAGTTGAAAAGAGTGAAAAAAAAATGAGAAGATCAACTACATCTTGATACATCATCATTGAGCACCAACATCAGACATTGACAGTTAACCACAAAGCAGGGTGGCCAAACTGGAATAAACTCTTAGCCCTCCAAAAAAACTGATGGACAGTAATTGAAAGAACAGGTCTTCCTTCAGTTTATGACCAATAGTAACAAAGGCAGCACAGTACTCCCATTAGTTCATGAGAATCCCAGTTGTAAGATTCCATTAATCCATAGATTTCCAGCAAAAGCAGACAAGACCTCTCCAGCAGCAGCAATGTAACCTCAAGCACTAAACATTAACACTATCAGATATCAGGGTGACCAAATAAGAGTAAAGATACAAGCTCTTAGCCCTCCAAATCGTTGGAGTTGAAAGAGCAGATCAGACCAAACTAATCCTAGATAGCTCAACATCATACAGAACAAAGAAGCAGCATTGAAAGGGTAATTCAAAGATCTTTCAGTTCGATCTGATCCGGAGTCATCAAAAACGTAAATTTCCACAAAGCAATTGTGGGAACTAAGTCACATAATTTGTGCACGTTTGTATAAAAGTTTCTTTAAAACACATCTCAAAAACCATTGGAATTCGCGAGTGCAAAGATATCTTGAGAGCGGAAGCGTAGAGCATTTTGAAGGATTATGTGACTATCTACACCCAGAATTTATATATATATATATATATATATATATATATATATATATATATATATATATATATATATATATATATATATATATATATATATATATATATATATATATATATATTCTCAAGATGTTTCTTATAATTAAAACACCAAACTAGATCATCACCAGCTACTAGAGGATTTCGTATCTTGTACTGTAATTCTTTCCATGATTAATACAAAACATTTTAGCTTACCAACGAAAGAGAATTAATAATTTGTTTATCTGATCAAGGCCGTCGTTTACAACTGTAATACTTTGTTTTATTAAGCTAAACATACAAACTGGATATGTCCATTTTTCGTCGTTCCAATTTTGGATAATGGTTTTTTAATTACTTCACTACCTTACAAAGACGTAAAACGTTAAATTTTGTATTCTAGTGCTTAAGTATTATTAACAACACAATAGTCAAAGGATAGGGAAAATATTTCTCTTCGCGTTTAAAATAGAGTGAAGATTTCTTCATCTTTCTTTAGTTTACGAAGAAATTAGAATGTGTTGGTTTTATGGGGGGCTAGCATCTATCCTGTTTTCGAGACGCTCCCTGCTGGCACGTGGCAAGCGTAAGGAGGACTGACCACCTCCACCCGTCGATACTGTATGGGCAGAATTGCGAAGCACATCATGTCCACTCGTCGCTAAGTGCAGGGCTTTGCGCTACCCTTTAAAAGATTATGTTGTGGGTGAGTTGGTTAGGACCTGGTCCAACAAGTGGTCAAATCGAGGGTACGGTCAAATCGAGGGTACGGGTTTGAGTCCCAAGCTGGTGCAGGGGGAGATTGTTTGTTTTATGGGGGCCAGCGTTCACCATGTACTTGAGGCGCCCCTACTAGCACGGGACAAAATCGTAGCGTAGAGCTTTGAGCTGCCTTTTAAAAGATTAACCTAGTTTGAGGGATCCCTCCTGTGAGTGGAATGCAGACAACCGTGGCTCTATTTTGATAATCCGAGTTGTTTATTTATAGGTCCCGGTATGTACATCATTTGTATTAAAGAATGCAATACGAAGAACGGCTCAATCGGGTCATCTGTATAAAAGAACGGCTTAATCGGATATTAGTTTGGAAATTGATTTCTACACTCCATTTTTTGATAACCACACTCTTTCTTTCTTTCTTTTTTTTAGCAAAAAAAATACGTAAATACACTTTCAACACTAAAATTCAAAAAAAGAAGTATGGTTATTAAAAAAAAAGAGTGTAGAAATCAATCTTCTATTAACAATAAGTGCATGGAATCTCAAAAGCGGATAGTGCTCTGCTATGGATACTGTTGTATCAATTCCCTATGATTTGTAGCATATTACACAACCAGTTGTGGACTGCACATTAGCATAATCTCTTAAAATGTCACGCGCTCTCGCTCTCAATTTCTACATTGCGATTGCGCATTTCACTACTAGAATAATAGATAAAGACCACACTCAAAAGTTTGAAATAATCACAGTTTTAATGAAAGTGTGATAAAGAAATATACAATGAAATTTTCATATCACTTTACTAATGAAACCGTGATAAATAATAGTTTTTACCACAGTTTTGATAGAACTGTGATTGTAATTGCTTATTTTAATCACATTTTATTTTGAAGTGTGATAAAATATACTCACTTATTTAACTACGTTTCTCTAAAAGCGAGATCGAATAAGTTTGTTGTTCGTTTCAATCACATTTTGTTTTGAAGCGTGATAAAATATACTCACTTATTTAACTACGTTTTGGTAGAAGCATGATGTATTAGTTTGGTGTTCGTTTCAATCAAATTTTGTTTTGAAGCGTGATAAAATATACTCACTTATTTAACTACATTTTGATAAAAGCGTGATAGAATAATTTTGTTGTTCATTTCAATCACATTTTGTTGCAAGTGTGGTAATATACTTTTTGAAAGCGTGAAAGAATAGTTTTTCTATAAAATCATAGACTACAAAAACTAGGGTCCCAATGTCTATATAACACAGTTTCCGTTTTACTGAAACAAGATGAGTTCTAGCCACGTGGTAAAGGTCAACCATTGAAAGCAAGGAGTCCCTAAGTTCAAAACCTGGGAGCCCCTCTCATTTGGCAATATTTTTTCCCTTCTTCACTTGTATATAATCACGGTTTTTGTTCAAGCTGTAATCTTATATAGTTATTTACCATGGTTTTAAGTGTAAACCGTGATCATATAAATTAATTAACCAGGCTTTTGTGTCCAAATCGTGATCTTATATAATAAGTAACCACAGTTTTACATCCAAACCGTAATCTTACAATACTTTTTATCACGCCTTTTTTTTTTTTTCTAAACCGTGATGTTATCTTGCCTTTAATCACATGCAAAAACCGTGATCGAATCATCATGACTTTTAATAACGGCCCGATCAACCACGATTTTAAAACCGTGATTAAACTATAACAACCATGGGTAAAGCCCATGATCTATAACATTTATTGTAGTAGTGTTTAATCATCGCTCCTATGAATATTAGTAGTTTAGAATGTGTTTCAAAAACACTTTCATGCTCAATCGAGCTCTCGCTGTGCTGACACGCACACTCGCAAATTATGCGACTTAGGCTGGACTTGGTCTCTCTCTATCCTCCTACCATCTCTCACTATCCTTTTACACACTTCGTATTTTGTCAGGTGACATGCATCCACATGATTATTTCGTGATTCCCAAATCCAATAACATGCAAATATGGTACCACAAAGTTCTTTATATTGATACTACTATTATGTGTGGAAAGAGTTGGCTAGCTGCATGTATTGCGACAAATTGAATTGAAGGTGATGAAAACAAAATCCTACCTGCACACAAGGGACCAAAAGGAGAGGACAGTAAAAGGATAGAGGAAGTGGCCATCTGTGTGCGTGCAAGTGGTTCCACGTCTTTGGCCTCCCAACCAATTACATTAATTATGCAGTATGAAAATGCCAGCATGCCAGTTGTTTCATTTAACAACTGAACTATCATCAGCCCCCACTTCATCCTCTTTGTAATTAATTAATTAACCTGTCCGGCGCTACTTAAAAAAAAAAAAAAAAAACAAAAGAGAATTAACATGCCTCATTTCCAAATAATTAAAGGTGATGTATTGTGTGAGAATGATGATGACCTGTATCTTAAAGCGAAAAATAAGTAGTACTTATAAAATAGAAACCTTAGCAGAACGGCGTCTTATTTTTCCCCGCTTTCCTTTTATACCATCCGCAACCCATTTTTTATTTTATTCCTCTGAATTTAATATATTGATTTGTGACGAGTGAAAAAGTGAACAGATGAAATGATAACATGGTAATTATATATAAATTTAAAAAAACGGAAAAGAGTGTGAAATAGTAGAAAAGGATACTGATTTTGGCACTCTACTTTTGTAAGCAGACGCTCGACTTCATATGTGAAATTAACTTCATGTACAAAGTGAAGTGTATGCGTACAAAAGTGGAGTGCGAAAATTAATTTTATGATATTAATTGTAGGAGAAATAAATAAACAAGTCAGCTCAATGGTGGGTACACAAGTGACAATGGGCCATTGGCCTCCATTAATTCCACAAACCTAAATCCATATTATTAGGTGCCAAAAAGGTTGAACAGTTGCAACAAAACAAAATACAATGGGCAGGAATCTCTCTTTCTTTTCTTTATAGAAAAAAATAAAAAATAAAAAAAAGGTTATAGTATCCTGCAAACCACATAGACGACACAAAAACCAATAACTACATATTTGTTCATTTTATTTCAAAATAACATGGAGATCAAGGGAATCCTTCAACATAAATTAAAAGGTTTGAGGGACAGACAAACACCAAAAATAAATGAACGGTATGGGCACAAAACAGTACATACCAAATGAGTAAAACACAACAGCTAGTATGGAAGGACCATTATTGACAGCACACAAGTCAACAAATAACAAGAATGATCCGAGGGGAAAAAACCCCAATCCTAAAGAGACTTGGGCATCACGTGGTGGTGTTTCAGGGGCATTGATAAACTTTTCCCGACCCTCACACCAAGTGTTTGAGGTATTTTGTAAGGACTCGATCCGTAATGATATTGTATCCTCTCTCCGTCAGATGGTAATTGTCCCAGAATAGGTACACCGAGCGGTTCGGACATGTTTTGCTGAATTTGTTACATAGTATGCTCACTTCGATATTTCCAGTGCCACAACACCCTTTATTGGCAACAGCAAACCCTAAACCAATTCAAAATATACAATGCTAGGTTAAATTTGCCAAGAACTCGAGTCGAACAACTGAGATACTTGCCCTCATGTATTTGTTCTCGGTTTACCATGACAAGACCTACAAAATCAGGGAATAAACTATAGAGGAACCAAGTTGTTCAAATTGATGTGCACTAGTAAAAGCTCATTTAAGAATGGAATGAGTTGTTATATAAACATACAAAGCTTGAAGTTGTGTATGCCTTATGATTTAAAAGAAACTATTTTTCTCTTTTTGGACAAAAAAAAGATGAAAGAAAGATGAAATTCATTTTATTTGCGTAGTTTCCCCCGAAAAAGAATTCACTCTTTTAGAGAGAAAAAAGAAACTTGTTAAAGTATTTAAATTAAGTTTGAACAAGTTACTACTCGACTTTTTCAGCTTATGATGCTTAAAAAATTTAAGCTACTTAATTGCAATCGGCCCGTTTAAAATCAGCTCGTCAAATAAGTAAACAAGCATGAGATGACATCCAAAAACCGTCAGATGTCTTCTCTCTCTCTAGGCGATTTCAAGCACTCCAGAATACCAAAAGTTTTTCTCCGCCTGGGGGGAGGCGCCGCTCCCTCCTCCCCCCGAGCTCTCTCCCCTCCCTCTCCCCTAACCTCTCTCAATGCTGCTCTCCTACTTCCTTCTTTCTCTGCACCACTGCTTTCCTTGTTCCCGTCCGTGGCTCTTCCTTTCCTCTCCGGCGTCTCTCCCGTCAATTCTATTGCTGGGTGGAGTCAATCCTGTGGCCTAACGGCGTTGTGGAGGTCGTCCGGTGTATCCATGATCCTATTAGTTCTGTACTTTGTGTTTGGAGTTAGTAAATTTTTATCTTTTGCCAATCAAAAAACGAAACGGTCAGAATTTTCATGAACGGCGCGGCTGCTCAATTTGATTCGTCTATCAGCCCTACAAGTAAGATAATGGAGATCGAAGCAATTAACACATGGGCAGATGACAATACCATGTTTCTCATGATTCTGGATGAGGTCAAGAAGAGGGTTATAAATGTCAACGTGGACCAACCGAGCTTCGGCATCGTTGAGGCTGCTCTTCAGGGAACGAAGCGCCACCGGTACCTTGGCGTTGAACATTTGCGCTGCCTGGTTGTAATTCTCAGCGCAGTGTCTCACAAGTATTCATCCGCCTAGTGTTCTCTGTGACGGCAAACACCCGATCAGGGCAGCACCAAAAAGGCCAATTCTTTTCGCCCCCAACTCATGCAGTTCCTTCAAAAACAAAAAGGAATAGAGATGTTCTCGCGTAATATTCGTATGATCTACTTCCTATTTTTGGGGTCCCAAATCGAAAAAACCCCTGCGCGTACGAATTTGTCACTAGAATACTCGAATGGGGAGTAGTTATCTTTGTAAAACTTATTTCCAAAGATTACCAAATTCCTTTCTTGTGCTGATAAATAAATAAAAACCCCGTAAAGATCAAATATAGAAGAATGGAGAGAGAAATTAATACCTTGACGAAATTGGAAGCCCCTTTAACCATAAGATCGGTGTAAGAATTAACATTGTAATGCAATCTCCTGATACCGATCGTGAAATAGGTATTGGCAAGATCGTCGCTACCCGCTATCACTAAATATATGATGTTCGTTAGTATGAAGTTTGTTGTCTCTTCTCCCACCATTCCTTTCAACCTCCTAATGTACTCTTTGAACATTTTCATTTGCTCATCTAATGAAATAACTGACTGTTTTTTCAATAACAAAAGAGAATAATAGTAATAATTAGTTGTAAGCTGAATAATTATGTAAGATATACAAAGAAAATGGGTGCATATATTTTTACCACTATGGCAGATGTTTGGGGATCAGATCCAGTGGCTCCAGAGGCAAAGCTTACACCAGTGAGAAGGTCCTTATCTTTCAAATTTGGATCAAAATATGCCGGTATAAGCTCTTTAATTCCTAATTCTTCAGCTGAAACAAAAGTAAAAATATCATTTAGAATTGAATGCATTGTGAAACAAATTGCATCTCTCTATTAAATGTCTCTCTTAAGACATTCTAATTAATAAACTTTCAAAATCGAAATTTTCCAGCAATGTATGAAAATATATATGGGTTGAACTGTGCGGCTATTGCTGAAGTAAAATTATGTGGATTTTGAGCGTGCTAAAATTCTGAGATATGGTGAAGATATGCATTGTACCCTCAATTTTACGTGGACAAATGAATGATCATGATTCAAATTGATCACGATATGGTGACATACGTCAGTTTTTTTTGTTTTGTTTTTTTTTAATTATTGTCTCCCATGAGGTACAACGTTAGAAAGTTAGTTAATTGATATGAAGAATTTTAATGATGCTTAATTAGTTCAAACCCTTGACTTGTACATGGCAGCAAAACGTGTTCCGGACCATTTTCGAATCATATATTTATGTGAGGTTTATACACTTAGCCGTAAACCCAACGAGAATGTGCGGCTATGGAACATTCCGGAACATCACGTGGAGATGCTCTCGAACTAGTTAGTCTACAACAACAATCACATACACAGAAACTCTCTCACATTAGGTGTGGGAGCCCCCACACATAATATGAGAGAGTTTTTGTGTTTGTACATGTTTGAACGTGTTTGTGGTCGTAGACTCTGGCTCTCGGACCAGTGAATAATTTCACATTGTACGTTTGTTGGGTAATAAGTGTTAAGTGAGCTGAGCAAAGTCTCCCCAACTGACTCAACGACTCCAACTCAAACAGAATTCTCTTGTAGTGATGTCAGGCCTACCTCAGCTGATGATAGGTGTGTGGAGTTGGTTACAGCTGTTGCTAGATAATTACAACTGTTAGTTACAACTGCATTAGCGTGTAATCAAAGCTCAAGTGAGTTAGTGGTAGATATTTTCCTGTGTATAATATAAATAGAAGTTAGGGCTTCTATTGTAATTGACGATTAGATTCATTGTTTGTAATCTTGAATTGAGTTCAATGAAAGAGAGAAAGTAGTTGGTTTCAGTTTGTTCTCATGGTATCAAAGCCTACTGACGCGAGTCTTTGATCTTGCGATCCTCTCGATTACAGCAGATCGCTTTGAGTTTCTTCGTCTTCATCAATGGCGCCATCATCTAGTACTGAAAATTCCTCTCATTTACCTCCAACTCTAGCTTTCTTGATTGCTAATTTTTCATCTTTCATCTCTGTGAAACTTGATAATTCGAATTATTTCACCTGGAAAACTCAAGTCGAAAATGCTTTGAAGGCTAATTCACTGTTTGAGTATGCTGATGGTTCGCTTGGAATACCACCATTTGCAAGTTGTTGATACATCTGGTAACAAGATTCCTAATCCAGCTTTTGAACAATGGAATGTAGTTGATCGCATGCTGTTTTCATGCTTAATTGCTACACTATCTCCTTCAGTATTACCACATATCGTTGGATCTACACACTTGTTTCAGTTATGGACTAAACTAGAGGAGAAGTATAATGTGTTGTCTCGATCGCACGTTCATGATCTTAGACGAAAGTTATATAGTCTGCATAAAATTGGTCCAATGGAGCAATATATTGATTCTATCAAGGAAATTGTGCAAAAACTTGCTGCATCTGGCTCCTATGTTGAAGATGAAGAGCTGATTTTCCACACTTTGAATGGCTTGAAGACAGGTTTTAAGTCTCTGAAACAAACCGTTCGTTCACGACCAGAATCCTTCACCTTCAGTAGTTTAACTTCTCTTCTTATGGCTGAAGATCTTCATATGGAACAAGATCAAATGGAATCTTCCTCTGCTCCCATTCTTGTTGCTACTGCTTCGAACCCTAACTCTGGGGGTGCACAAGTTGGGGTTCCACAGATTTCCTCTCCTTCAGTTCCTAATCCTCTCTTACAGTCCTTTCAATTTCCATTTCCTTCACCACCATCACAAAACTTCTTCCCTTCTTCGTTTCCTACACCACGGTTTAACAGAAATTCGAATAGGTTCAGAGATAACTCCTTTACTCGACCATTTTCTTCTAATTTTACACCTGGTTTTCAGTCTGGTGGTTGTCAAATATGTGGGAAAACAAATCACTTGGCATATTCTTGCCACTATCGTTTTGATTCAGGTTATAGACCTGGAAGAGCAGCAAATAGTGGTGGCTTTCCTCCAAGGTTTCCGCCTAGATCACAATCTCAGGCACTGTATTCTGTGGTGTCTGAGCAGTGTTTTGATCCAAATACATTCTCTAGTTATGAAGTTGGATCCCATGGTTCAAGTCAAGGATTTGGAAATGGTTTTAATCCTGGTTCTGCTTCTGGTGTTGGTACTGGTCCCTCTGGTCATGGTTTTGGATTTGGAAATGGTTCTTCCCGTTATGGTTTTCATCCTGGTTCTACTTCTGGTGTTGGTGTTGGTACCTCTGGTTATGGTTTTGGTTCAGGATTAGTTGGATCTACTCCACATCAAACTGCTCTCTACACTTCTTCAGCTGTGCCTTCTGATCATGGGAAGTCTCCTGTGTCCCCTTGGTTTTTTGATTCAGGGGCTACTTCACATGTGACTTATGATGCTACTCAACTTCAGTCCTCTCATGCAGGACCAAGTACTAATCATGTGACTGTTGGAAATGGACAAAATATTCCTGTGACACATTCAGGACGAGGTATACTCTCCACTCCTTTTACTACTTTTAGGCTTGATGATCTCCTTCATGTTCCTCTCATATCTCACAACCTCCTATCAGTTCATCAATTTGCTGTTGATAATAATTGTATCATTTCATTTGATTCCAATGGTTATGTTATTCAGGACAAGAATACACACCAAGTTCTTCATTAGGGGCCATGCCACAAGGGGCTATATCCCCTTCTGCCTTCCTCTAATTCTGCTACTGCTCTTACTACTACAAGTTCTTCTGCTGCACTTTGGCACCAAAGGCTTGGACATCCTCACTCTAATCTACTTCAGATCTTGTCTAAGCAGTATCATCTTTCTATTCCATCTTCTCCTTTTGATTGCTATCCATGTAATAAGGCTAAAAGCCATAAACTTCCTTTTTCTCTTTCCACAACCCACACCACTGCACCATTTGACTTGATACATATGGATGTATGGGGTCCATCCCCAGTTTCCTTCTTCTCTGGCTATAGATATTATCTTTTGCTAGTTGATGATTTTACTAAGTACTGTTGGTTATTTCCTTTGAAAGCTAAGTCTGCAGTTCCATCTCATATTCAGGCATTTAAGGTTTTTGTGACCAATCATTTTTCTGTATCCATTAAAACAATGCGGTCTGATAATGGAGGTGAATTCTTGAGTAAGCTCATGCACTTCTTTTTTGCTCAGTTTGGCATCATTCATGAAACCTCATGTCCTCATACACCAGAACAGAATGGTGTTGCTGAGAGGAAACATAGACATATTATT
Organism: Rhododendron molle; assembly: GCA_025413875.1. Taxonomy (NCBI): domain Eukaryota; kingdom Viridiplantae; phylum Streptophyta; class Magnoliopsida; order Ericales; family Ericaceae; genus Rhododendron; species Rhododendron molle. The sequence goes on from CM046393.1 coordinate 5,051,531, forward strand.
GAGACTTCTATTGCTTTGCTTCAGCAAGCACACCTTCCTATTACCTTTTGGCTTGAAGCTTTTACCACTGCCATTTATCTTATTAATCGTTTACCTAATTCTTCTATTCAATTTCAAGTGCCATGCTTTACAATACTAGTCCTGATTACTTTCTTTTAAAACCATTTGGTTGCTGTTGTTTTCCTTGGCTCAGACCATATGCTTCTAACAAGTTAGTACCAAGGTCTACACCATGTATTTTCTTGGGTTATTGTGCCCATACCAAGGGGTATAAGTGTTTGGATCCTGCTACAAACAGAGTGTATCTTTCCCGACATGTTAAGTTTTTGGAACATGATTTTCCTTATCCTTTTTTAGTTTCTTCTCAGCATGGTGTTTCTACTCCTTCTGTTCCTAGCTCTTCTAATATCTCCTTTAAGATGGTATCTTCTAATCCTTCTTTTGTTCCACTGACTACATCACCCTCTCCATCCTTGTCTAATGCTCCTCATCCTACACATTTACCCACTACACCTCTCCCTGCTTGTTCTGGATCCTCACATCAGTCCCCTATTGTGCATTCTCCTTCTCTATCTTCTTCTCCTGATAGTACACCCTATGTTCCATCTCCTATTCCTTCTACTGCAGCTCCTTCTGTTGTTGTTCCCCCTCACTCTATGCAGACCAGATCTAAATCTGGAATTTATGTTCCCAAAATTCCTTTTTCTCTTACTGTTAGTACTCCTCCTACTTCAGAACCTTCTTCTTTTAAAGAGGCCATGCTTTATCCTGAATGGCAAAAAGCTATGTCAGAGGAATATTCAGCTCTGATTCAACAAGGCACATGGTCGCTTGTTCCTTTACCTGCTAATACTCCAACTATTGGTTGTAAGTGGATTTTCCGGATTAAACGAAATTCTGATGGGAGTATTTCTAGATATAAAGCTCGACTTGTGGCTCAAGGTTTTCAACAAACAGAAGGTCTGGACTATCATGAAACGTTTAGTCCAGTAGTTAAGCAGCCCACTATTCGCCTTGTGCTTTCCATAGCCCTACATTTTGGATGGGAAATGAGGCAGCTTGATGTGTCCAATGCCTTCTTACATGGTACTATTCAGGAGCATGTTTATCTACGACAGCCTCAAGGTTATGTCAACTCTGAATTTCCTCATCATGTGTGCAAACTGCATAAAGCTTTATATGGTCTCAAACAGGCTCCACGAGCATGGTATGATATGTTATCCTCTACTCTTCTTAAAAAGGGGTTCAAAAATAGTCTGGCTGATTCGTCTTTGTTTATCTTCTCCCAAGGACCAGACGTGGTATATGTGTTAGTCTATGTTGATGATATTATCATCACTGGTAATAATACAGCTCTTGTTACTCAAATCATTACCAGTCTTGGTACAGATTTTGCTCTTAAGGACCTTGGTTCCTTGCACTATTTCCTTGGTATTGAAGTGACTTCAGACTCTCAGGGTCTAGTGCTTTCTCAATCTAAATATACCCTTGATTTACTTAAAAAGGCTGGCATGACTGGTTGTAAACCATGTGCATCACCTTCTTCTCTTAAACCTCCAGCTTTTCTTGACGATCCTCCTTTATCCAATCCAGAATTCTATAGAACTTTAGTTGGATCTTTACAATACCTCACTTTAACCAGGCCTGAGATAGCTTTTGCAGTTAATTCTGTATGTCAGCATATGCACCACCCTTTAACTAGTCATTTTACTGCCGTAAAAAGAATCCTGAGATACCTCAAAGGCACCATTACTCAAGGTCTGCTTTTTACTAAGGGTAGTTTGCACCTTTCTGCATTTTCTGATGCGGATTGGGCAGGGAACTCTATTGACAGAAGATCCACTGGTGGTTTTTGTGTTTATCTTGGATCCAACCTTATTTCATGGTCTGCTAAAAAGCAACCTACAGTGGCTCGATCTTCTACAGAGGCCGAATATAAAGCTCTGGCAAATACAGCAGCTGAATTGGTTTGGTTAGTTCAATTGGTCAAAGATCTTCATCTTCCTCAACCTATGTCTCCTCCTTTGATATGGTGTGATAATGTCTCTGCTATCTCCCTTGCATCTAATCCTGTTTTCCATGCACGAACAAAGCATGTTGAGGTGGATTTTCATTTTATAAGAGAAAAGGTGCTTCATAATCAGCTTGTTATACAACATGTTCCATCTCAGTATCAAATAGCAGATATCTTTACAAAAGCTCTTACCATCTCTCGATTTCAGTTTCTTAGACACAAACTGATGCTATCACCTCTTCCAGCATCAGTTTGCAGGGGTGTGTTAAGTGAGCTGAGCAAAGTCTCCCCAACTGACTCAACGACTCCAACTCAAACAGAATTCTCTTGTAGTGATGTCAGGCCTACCTCAGCTGATGATAGGTGTGTGGAGTTGGTTACAGCTGTTGCTAGATAATTACAACTGTTAGTTACAACTGCATTAGCGTGTAATCAAAGCTCAAGTGAGTTAGTGGTAGATATTTTCCTGTGTATAATATAAATAGAAGTTAGGGCTTCTATTGTAATTGACGATTAGATTCATTGTTTGTAATCTTGAATTGAGTTCAATGAAAGAGAGAAAGTAGTTGGTTTCAGTTTGTTCTCAATAAGAGTATCCACAATGGCATAACCAAAAGTGCTAGGTTTTTAAAGTTAACAATATTGGTGCAAAAAATGGCTCACAATGCTATAATCAAACTTAGCAACCTCCTTAGAAATAATCAAATTTTGGACTTTCAATAACCAAAACTAACAACCTTTTGTCAATAACCAAATTTGATGAATCTCACATTCTCAATCAAATACACACATCATTAAAAAAACAAAAAAACAAAAAAACACATTCTATCTCTTCCCTTTTCCCCTCTCTTTTTCTTTTTCAACAATGTTTTCAAAAACAGTATTATACTTAAATTTTTTTAAAAAAAAAAAACTGTTTTCCCCCAAAAATTATATTTTAACTATTTTTAAAAAACATTTTTATACAAACAACTTGTTCTTTTTTTGAAAAATTATTTTGTACAAGAAAATGTTTTTTTTTAAAACATTTTCTTAGATAAAATCTATTTTTTCAAAAATCGTAATTACACAAAAGTTGTTTTTCTTTTTTTTTTTTAAATCAAAAAAAGTTCAAAAATTATTGTCTATTTCTAATAAGTAGTTTTTCATAGTCTCAAAATTATTTTTAAAAAAAACTATTTCTATGTTCACAGTTATTAGTTTTTTTTTTTTTGTAATTTAAAATGGTGTCGTGGCAACTTTTGATTATTCAATTTTGATTATGCCATTGTGGACCTCTACATTGCTAATCTTAGCAATCTCTTAAATGGATAATCAAAAGCTGATGTGGCAACTTTTGATTATCCATTTTTAATTATAGCATTGTGGATACCCTAAGGGTGACATTTATAAGTTGACAGGCTCAAAGAGCCAATTTCAATTGGAAGGTACGATGAGGCATGAATAGTGTTGGGCTACGAACAGGCCGCCCACCCGAGACTAGTCCTTTTGGACTTTACTCAAGCTCACCAAAATACTAAATCATCTTTTTAGTTGCAAAAAGGATTTTGATTTTGGCAATTCAAAATTTACTGCCGGCACTCCAAAAGTGCAGTGCCAAGGGAATGTTTGGAACACCAAAATCAATAACCTTGGGGAAAATGAAGAAGAAAAACTCAATCCAACCTATAAATTATCCTCCATGTTTTTCCGTAGGAAATTCTTTCTCCAACCCACCCTCCATTTTTTTTCGTGGGAGATGACGGAGTTAGCTACTTTATTTATGAAGTATTAAAATAAATATGGAGAATGACCTCGAATCTGTTTTTAATGTAAAAATACAAAATGTGTGGAAAATTTTAATACGAATATGAAAAATAGAGATATAAAAAGTTATTAAATTAGGAATACTTTATAAATTTAGGAAAAACAGTAAAAATTGAATGGTTAGATTAAGAATTTGCATAAACAGTACAGTCCTCTAGAACTCCCTCTTTTATTTTATAGAAATTTTGATTTTGATGAGGGATGAGATGCTCTTATCAATCACAATTCGAAATGAATATTCATTTGCCCGGAACATTGCTACCCCTCCCCATAACATTGCTACCCTATGTTTGTATCCCCTCGATGTACCCCTTCGAGTTTAATAAAAAAATTCGTTTGCCGAGCAAAAAAAAAAAAAACAACCGGCAAACCCTCCCGTGGCCCGAAGGTTTGGAATGTTTGGCCTTTGTAGAATTGAATTGAACATGCAATCTAATGGAGAACAAACACTTACTATTTGCTTTAGGGTATGTTTGAATGACATAACAGTAAGAAAACATAAGGTACAAACCAAACCAAACCGAGCCTTATGTCTTGGGGTAGGCTACATGAATCATTTTCTTCCATTGAGCTCTGTCAAGGGCCACTTGTTCATACAAACCCATTATACTCATATCTTTGTGCATCACAGCATCTAATATCAATTTAGGTCTACCCTCCCCATAACATTGCTACTCAAAACTATCATATCCGCTCTTTTAACTACTGCATCTCTTGATCTTGTTTAATTACAATTTTTTCTATCTTGTTTAATCGTTATTTCTCTATCAACAGTTCTTTAGAAAGTATGGATCTTTTAACCTGAAAAAAAGAGGCTCATACATGTTGCAAAAGAACTAGGTACCACAAGCATAAGGGGTCACGTAGAATTAGGTCAAAAGGTGAGGACTCTTTTGACATTCTTTGAAATTGGTAATCCACAATATTTAGGTTGCTAGAGCTATTATTTAGTAGGCTTGGGTCCACCGAGTAATTTACCAATCATCAACAGCTATACCTAAAGGCTCCTCATCCATGAGATATTTTAAAAAGTGGTTGCGTTAATTAATTCACCTATACAGAATTAGACGTGTGACGGACAATTAAGTTTCATTTACTAGTTTAACCCCACATTTTCCATGGCACTTTTTTTTTATTTTATGGGCAAAAATTATTATAAAAAAAAATTTTGACAAAAGGTACATCAAGTTCGGGGGAGAGAAGAGAAAAATCTAACCATGCGGAAACTTTCTTTTTATCTCTGTGATATAGTATTGCCGATCAGAAAAATTGCAAAAAAACTTTGAAGTTTGAGGGCATAATATTGTGGCACTACTTGACCAGTTGACATATTATGATCAAGAGTTTTGCTAGTTATACACAAAACTAAAAAATATACTCACATGGTTTTCAGGGTTCATGTACGTTAGTTGTATGTGCAAGCAGAATTTTGCATTTACCAATTCACAGGAAGTTCAAGTAAAGTGAAGAAATTAATACTCTGTGTAATGATTCGCGCCAGCTGACCTATTTATTCTTTGCTTAACCATGCGAATCAAAGAATTAAATATTAGAATAGTAGTTGCTCTTGTTTCCTTATATTATACCTTAACTTTTATTTTCTTCCGCGATGTGGGACAAGAGTGGGATCTCGCACTTTGACTCCGACCTCCACTGTCTTGCTAGCTGATATTAACTATATTTGTCAAGAAAATTCAATTCGTCAAATGCCGACAATTCGATCTTCCCGATTTTGTGCACCGTGTAGATTAGTGCACAATACACACAGAAGGTGTCACAAAAATATACGAAATATGGTGTACAAATGCTTGGTCACATTTGCATTGCTTTGGAGACATATTAAGAATCCAATAAGTACCACACAAAAACGTACAAACGAAAAAATGAAAGCAAATGGAGAGAGAGAGAGAGAGAGAGAGAGGAGTACTTTCTTCACAAGTAAGTTCTGAAAACAAATTCTGTATGTATATAGTATTAGATTAGGAATAAAAGTACAAATTGATTGGTTAGGACTTGCATAAACAGTCGAATCGTCCAAAAGGACTAAGTGTATGGGCCCGATAAAAATAGGGTTCAGCTCAGCTCCAGTATTTCAGCTCCAATTTGGGCCAGTTGTGGGCCCCTCCCGGGTCCACAACAATGATCGGAATCGTTCATTTTGTAGAGCTCGTCGAATATGTCATCCACGCCAAAAATTAGCTTCATCGAACATCAATAGGTACATGGATGAAACAGATTTGTACATGAAAAAAGCGATGACAAAAATTAAGTTAAAATTAATAATTGCCCATTTTTTTCATGTACAAATCTGTTTCATCCATGTACCTATTGATGTTTGATGAAACTAATTTTTGGTGTGAATGACATATTCGACGAGCTCTACAAAATGAACGATTCCGATCATTGTTGTGGACCCGGGAGGGGCCCACAACGGGCCCAAACTGGACCGGACTGGAGCTACCCAAATACTGGAGCTGGGCTGAATCCATAAAAATATGTGTTAAATAAGAGTGTTGGAATTCCGTCACATACGGTACCCCAAGATCACTGAATAATTACTCGTAAAACTCTTATCAACAAATGATATAAATCACAATCCAAAAAAGAACTTTACGGTATCAACCAACTGTTTCGGACCCCAACTTGTGGACACAATTTTGTGACTGATCTATTGAAATAATTGCGTACTTAGAGGTGTTATGGCCTAATAATTCAATTTTTTTTTTAAATTATTGGTTGCTCTCGACAAGAGGAATTAGAATAATAAATAACATAAGAACCAAACCAGAGAAAACTTGAATAACAGACAAAAATAATTCAAAACATCAACGGTCTGTTTTGAATTAATTTTGTCTTTGGTGAACATTTTTAAAGTTTTGATCATAATTTCTTACTTTGTAGATTACTCGCTTTGAAATGAACTAATAATCTATAAAATAAAGTTCACCCAACGTCGCGGAAATTCTAATTGCAAGGAAGATTTATAGGGAACCACGCAAGAAAAAATGTGTTTGGGTTCATTTCGGGTTCCACAAAAATCTAGAAAAATATTCATAAATTTTTGAATATAATTTTATTGGGCCCTGTAAAAAATCAGCTCCAACGGACATCAGTAAGTATTACTTTTGGATTTGTATGGGTGAAAATGAGCAGTTTCACCCCTACGAATCCAAAAGTAATACTTGCCGATGTCAATTGTATGTTTCTTTATGAATATTGGTGTGTTTCGGACATATAAAACGAATTCACAAATATATCAAATTTTTTATTTGCATGAATAAGTTACGGGATACACCTTTTTTTTATACTTGAAGTGAAAGAGGGATTTCCCATTGCCTCCGGTACTCCTAAAACTTGTCAATTTAGTTATTTCTTATTCTAGTCCGGAGAGACTTGACTGGGCGGCAAGAATTTCCATTGATATTACAGCACATAATTTCTTCATCTATATTACAGAATGTTGCATTCTGTGAGGGTACAAAAACCCATACCACATCTGCAAATCAGAACATTTAAGCTCAGAGTACATGTTTTCCCTCTCAAGAGGGGAAAAAAATACTCCGTAGATTACTTCTATAGAACAGTTTATCGAATTTACGTATAAATCGAGGTATCGGCGTAAACAATAGTGTGTAGAAGAACACTATTAACCACATTGTGAATAGAGAGAAGAAGAATTAATCCGTGGGAAAACCGCGATGTAAATTGACCTCAAAGGAAGTCTTTAATGTACTTTTGAAGGATCATATTGACAATGACCCTGTATGCTTTCTCCGTGGGATGGAAGCTGTCCCAAAATAGGTACATGGAGTCATCTGAACATATCCTCGTCAACTTGTTACACAGTATGGTTACCTCTATTTTCCCTGAGCCACAACAACCTTTATCGGCAATAGAAAATCCTGCAACGATTTTTGAACAAAACATAACGAGATCAATTTAGGCAACTCATCCTATTGAAGATTGAGAAACGAGTGAAAAATCATAAGATTTACCGTAGTTTTCATGATTCTGAATGAGAGCATAAAGAGGGTTGTAAATGTCGATGTAGACTATCCTGACTTGGGCGTCGTTGAGGCCGTCTCTGAGGGCACTAAGGGCGGCCTTTATCTTGGTGTTGAACAACGTCGCTGCCTGATTGTATTTCTCGGCACACACTCTCGTCGCTCCCCCGGCTAGTGTTCTCTGCGATGGCAAACACCCTATCGGAGGAGTGCTGAGAAAAGCGATCCTTTTCGCCCCCAGTGCGTACACTTCCTTGAAAACATAAACTTCCCAGCATTAGTTTCAATGAGGTCTTTCTCAATCACTATAAATCTGATAACTGATATTTCGAGTTAGTGTTTACATAATCTTCATGTGATCCCGTCCCGATTTTTGCAATGTCAAATTGATGATAAATGGTGAAGAGGGAAGTACCTTTACGAAATCGCAAGCCAATTGGACCATAAAATCGGTGTAGGAATTGATATCGTACTGCAATTTCGTGATACCGGGACCAAAATAGGTATTGATAAGGTCATCGCTGCCTGCTACCACGAAAAATAGGCTGTTAGTTAAGACGAAGTTTGCTCTGTCTTCTCCAACAATCCCTTTTATCTTCCCAATGTACTCTCTGAACATCTTCAACTGATCGTCTAATGAAAAACATACCTGTTATTTTCATACCCGAAAGAATGCAGCAATTAGTGAAAAGAAGAGAGAGAAAATAAATGTACAAAGAGCCCGAGCTGTCCTTGAGCTAAAGCTCGAGTTGTGGCCTCATCTTCAAATTTTGTTTTAGACTCCAAAAATCAGGGCTGGCCTTGCATGTAGTTACCCATTTATAAGGGAATTGTGTGTATATATACTTACCGCTGTCTGAGCAGTTTGAGGATCAAATCCAGCACCTCCTGAAGCGAAGCTTACGCCGGTGAGGAGATCGGCGGCCTGCAAATTTGGATCAAGATATGCTGGTACAAGCTCTTTGATTCCCAATTCTTCAGCTGAAAGAGGAAAAAGAGTTCAAGAAAAATTAGAAATTTGATCGACAATTGAGTGCATTATCGAAGAGATTATGAACTGCCGAATAATAATGGTGAGGAATAGTGTTTCAATGTTAATACAGTTAAGACTAGGGGTGGGAGTTTCGGAGCACAAGTGCACAACTCGTTAATACGACTCATATTCAACACAGAGTTTGAGGTCCAACACGACAAGGCATGATGCGGTGAGTCAAACATGCGTGATTTAGCAAATTGTTGGGGAACTTTTTTGTTGGTTTTTAATTGGGGTAAGTGTTGGCATTCAAAATGCAATATTCCTGTTGCGGAGTAAAAGGTGGTTCATGTATAACATTGCAACTTGGATAGTTTCATGTACATTTACTAAAAGAAATTATAAACTAGAAAGATTAACTATGTCAAATCCAAACGTCTTTTAGCAGGTCGGCCTATTGTCAATAGGCTTTTGCTTTCGCATCTGTCAAAAATTATACGTTTAAGTAAACACTGATTTGTGAATTTTTGAAAAATAGCACAACTTGAATGCGACACATCACGACGTCCACCCCTAGTGAAGACGACTTCTTCCCAAATTAACATATTTTGAAATTTGACCAATAGATAAACTATCATCTCTACTTTATTGAAGGGAGAGATCGATTTTCATTACTCAAATTGTCTTCTTAGTATTGGGCTACGGATCTCAGACCATCAGCCTTTGATGCTTCAAAAGACTGGCCTGCTCATAAGCCCATTGGGCTTTGCATCAGCTGGCCGAGTCATCCTTTCAATGGGAAAAAAAGGAAAAAGAAAACAAAAGTTTAGGAACACTACCATCGACCGCTTCCCGACCACACCTTTCTCACATATGTGTGGGGCTCATTCTACAATTAAATGTGTGAGACCGACAGATATGTGAGAGATGTGTGGTCGGAGAGTGGTCAGTATATGTAGCATTTCTCAAAAGAAAAACGAAAAGATTCTTCACCTATTTCATTCAAGGCCGGCTTATGGCATTGGCAGGAGAAACCTGCGCTTCTGGCCCCCAAAAAAGTTAAAAATGAGGGCTCCATCATGTGAAACGGAATATATATGTGTGTGTGTGTGGCTCAAAAAAAATTTGCACTGGCCTCCTTTATACAAAATATGCCCAATTAAAATTTAGGAGCCACAAAATAGGCCCAAACGGTAGAATTACTCATTAGAAATACTAAGGTGTTAAAAAAGAAAATAAGGGACGGCCGAAAGAATATATTGCGCCGATCCAAAAAGGAAGAAGAAAGAAATACAACAAGCTGCGAACGTTTCATGCTTCATGCTTGAGGAGTTGAAGGGATGGGAAAACAACAACCGTGGACGAAAAATACTTGCATACAGAATTCCTTGATCAAAAATTATCTTCGGTCAACCATGTCTTAAAAAAGATTAAATGGATTGGCTATATTGTCTATCGCGAAGGAGTTGGTGAAGCAGTTTGACTATTGAGACTTACTTAGTACATTTGCAACAAAAAGTGCGAGAAGATTAATTTTCAAATGATGAATTTTGAGGTATTGTAATAGTTGCATTTTTGGGGGGGATAATTATATATATACTTCTATTTTGTAACAGTAAATCTTTTGCAATGATTTTTTTTATGAGACTCTTTATAGACCACTTTTGTATGAAAAATATAGGAGGTCTCATTCAAAAGATTCGCTTCCGGCCGGCCCTGATTTCATTCAATGAATTTGTTAGAGATTTTCAAAATAAATGAGTCGTCGTTTTGATTTTGTAAATTTCCTTGTTTCCTTAGAATGCTTGTTTTTCCTCTTTGTGAGTTTTGTCCCACGTTGGTTAGTTGAAAGATGTTGGAGTGGTATATATTAGAAAACCTTCCTAATATGAATAACTAATGATCTAGTGTGGTGCAGTACTATGGTGCTTCGCACCATACCGGCTCCATCGGTGCTTCGCACGAGTGCACACCCACACGCGCACGAGTGGGTTGTGGTGCATTGTGGCGCTGACATGTCACATGCGTGGCAGTTGAGTCACACGGAGCGGTTCCGATCAGGTGCGACTCAAACCCTACAGGTGCGTTGGTTCGTAGAGTTGCGATCGCAGCCGTCGACCGCGAATGGGCACGATCCAACGGATTGGATCAAATCCGATTGGGTGTGAGTGAAACAGTGCACTAGTTCGGTGTGACTGGGTGTGACTAATCGATCAAGACCGTTGGATTTCAAACTAGATCGAGTGCGTTCCATATCTCAACAAGTGCGTAGTGGCCTATAAATAGACCACTACTTGACAAAATACACAGACATATGCCGAATTTCTCTCTATCTCTCTCTCTATATTTTCTAGCATTCATTCTGCATTCTGTTTTGCTGCAGAAAACCGAATTCAATGATTCTCGGTTCTCATGCTCACACAGCAGATATTCTGTCCGTTTCATTAGTGCAAACGCAAACGGAAGGAACTTCGAGTTCGGGCTTTGATTTATCTTGAAGACAGATTTGTTGTAACCTTTTGCATACCGTTTAGTGGGGCCAAACACTGTCTTTAAAAAAGCGACATAGTCGTGACTCGAGGTGTTTTCAGCATTTGTGGAGACTTCGCCAATTCAGAATATACAGCAGCCGATTTTTCCAACAGAATTTAGTGGGGACGAGCCAACTCTCTTTTTTCCAACCACATAATAAATGGGCATTATTGTGTTATACATCATTATTTCCTTCAGAATAGTTGTTCACTTATGAACTTTCTGAGCAGTTCGGATTTTATGCCCCCGGGCCAAGTTGTACTTTGGTTTGAGGTTGCCATTAAATACTGATGTTCGGTTCTCATTTTAGTTTTGTTTTAGTTTTGTTTTTCAATCATTACCCTATATCTCCAATTATTAATTTAATTTCTCTCTCTATCTCTCTCCACCCACTACCAAAACTAAACTAAACTAAATTACCAACCAAACACAATCGCACCTTTTAAGCTCTTCAATATTTTCAAAAATATTTGAGTAAAAGTAACTATGTTTTTTTCAATTTCTCTCGTTGAGACGAATGAATAATCTACAAAAGTTTAACGCAAAACTAACAAATGCCAAACAAATTTTTTTGTAAGAACGGCAAAACAAATGGCCTAGTTGGCTTTTAAAGAGGAACGAGGGCTTTATTTAAGAAAGAAAAAGAAGGTCATATATGTAGCGGAAGAAAGGAAACCGAGCATTTGACCCAACGATTGTGTACCTGCACTTAAGTGCGATGAGATTATTCAATTCGTATGGAGGGAGATTATGACTTGTAGATGGGTTTGATGGGAGTTGGGTAGTGAATATTTTTCTAATGCATGACAAAAGCAAAAAAACAAAAGGAAAAAATATTTAAGTACATGAGTGACTGGAAATATGATATTAGAGCATCCGCAATGGGAATAATCAACATCAATAACCAAAATGTACCACGTCAGCATTTGATTATCCATTTAGTTCATAATCAAACTTAACAACCTCTATCTCTACATTGGTTATTTTTGCATCCCTAACCAAAAAAAATCCCAAAATACACAATGCACCTATGTCCAATCTCAAACGAATTTCAATCACGTATCCGATCACACCAGCTCTCTCTCTCTCTCTCTCTCTCTCTCTCTCTCTCTCTCGCTCTTTCCCATCTCTCTCTCTCTCTCTCTCTCTCTCTCTCTCTCTCTCTCTTTTTTGTTTTGCATCAAACTTTTGTGACTTATTGATCATTTTCGACGAGAGGAATCGAAAAAGTAAAAAAAGTTGATCGAAACTTATAATTTTTGAAGAAGGACAAAAATAAGTCAATAAGATAAAAAAAAATTTACTTATTCTTGTCTTTTTAAAAAATTTAAGAGTTTCGATTATAATTTTTACTTTTCCAATTTTTCTCGACGAATGAATAAATCACAAAAGTTTGATAAAAAATTATTTTTTGAAGAAGGACAAAAATAAGTCAATAAAGATAAAAAATGAAAAAAATTTGAATAAAGACAAAAAAAAAGATATATACAACTCACAAAAGTTAAGTGGCTAATTTTTTTGTTCTTATTCAATTTTTTTCGTATTTGTTTGTTTTTCATTAATTTTTTGTGGATTATTGCTTCGACATGACATGAGGAATCTAAAAATTAAAAAATTATGATTGAAATCTAAATTTTTTGAATGAAGACAAAAATAAACCAATCGCCTTTTTTGCTGGACTTTTACAAATGGTACCAACATAGGAGGGTCCCCTAAAAATTTGAAAAGATTTGGGGCCTAAATCGACCGCTTCTTTAGCTTCAGCTTATTGGCGCATTTTACCAACCAATGACCATCACTTTGATGTATAGTGTTAGCCTTGTGACGAACAGTTTCATTATTACTTACAAAAATTAATTTTCTTGAATTAAATGTAACGCCCACAAATCCAAGTGTGATGGACTCACTTCGTCTTCACCCTTTACACTAAATTGGCCTTCACTCATCTTTTCTAGAATTTGCTCTTCAATGGTTTGGACTTTTAAGCTCAACTTCAACGTTGTGAGACATTGAACCTCGGCAATTCCTTTCGCTAGTTGAGTAGTTGTGTTAGCTAGGTTAATAGAAGAAATACATAAAGCGGTGCGAGAAATCGGTAAAATGTTAGTCCACATGGGCATAGTGACCATAGTTGGCTACCTCGCATTTATGTTAAGTACTATCTAAGTGTGACTCTTTGTTTGTAACAATGATTACATAAAAACTGTACAACTGAACCACACACTCAGATTATACTATCTGACTTGTCTGCAGTCCAGTTTTGATCGGTCGACATTACGCATAATAGCCTCTACTTAAATTCTCTTCAATGTTTTGGACTTTTAACCTCAACTTCAACGTTGTGAAACATTGAGCCTCCGCAATTCCTTTTGCTAGTTGTGTTAGGTTAATAGAAGAAATAAATAAAGCAGTACCGAAAAATCAGTAAAATGTTAGTCCACATGGGCATAGTGACCAGAGTTGGCTACCTCGCATTTATGTTAAGTACTATCTAAGTGTAACTCTTTGTTTGAAACAATGATTACATAAAAACTATACAACTGAAGCACATACTAAGATTATACTATCTGACTTGTCTGCAGTCCAAGTGATCATAATCGTTGGATGACATTTTTAATGGTCCAAATTTATTTTCTTACTATTACAGGTAAGAGTATAGTTTTACCGGTAAAAATTTTAGCGTATCTGAACCATTGATTATTAAAAATAAACGGTTCAGATTGTACCGCATATGCTTCTCTAACTACAGAGAAACCAGATCCAATATGATTAACAGTAGTGAATTTAGGAACGGAAGGAGTAACTACTTAAAATGAATAGTATTATAGTAGTAGTCCATGCATGTCCGGTATTAACTGCCGTATCAATACTCACAGTACCCATGCAATTAGGTGGAGGTCGGCCCCGCAACAAAAGTCTACCCCCAACACTCTCATTTACGGTTTTTCCATCGCTCTTAATTCATCCTTCGTTCAAAAGTATTTCGGACGGTTTGAATTTTAAAAAACTCTTTTATTGTGCAGATGTTACATTGGGAAGAGCGAAAAATCATCGTGCTTTTGTTATACCAGAGGATATGACCGGGGCCATCATCATGAACACAAAGAGATAAACAAGAGAGAGAGAGTGTGTGGTACCTAATAAGTCAGGTGGGGTCTTCCCATTGCAAAACCTTCCGGTGGGAATTCCACCCATGAAGTCCTTCCCATACGGAGGGAAATTGGATTTAGCAAACGTAGCAGTAATTCCATTGTTGTTTCCTTGATCCACAATGGAATCCCCGAACACGAGCACCGCCGGAATCGTTATGTTTTCCGGTAACCTTACAACTGCATCAGTACTACTAGAGCTGAAAATAAGCAAAACAGAGACAGAGAACAACACAATTGACCGAGAAGAAGAAGCAGAGAGAAAACAGAGCTTCATTATTGGAGAAAACAGAGTTCGTGTGGAGAAACTCTGTAGGTTCCTAACGTAGGATTTTAGTGGAGGGAGAGAAAAGGTTGTACGATTTTTGTCAGACACGGTCACGGATGGCATGTAGCGTATGATCTTGGCATTATATATAGCCATAGGAAGAGAAAAACTCTTTCACGGAAAGCTCCGTGAATGATTGTTTTACGGGGTGAATCTCGAGCGTCTAAAATATTTTAGATGGTTCGGATTTTACTGAATCTTCCCCAGAAAAGTTTCATTTAAACTTAGACCATCCAAAACCGAAACGAATGGCTAAGATTGCGCGATTCCGTAAACAAACTGTTTACAGCGGCTTCGTGAATAAATCTATTCCATACAAGAATAAAAGGAGGATTTTTGTTGAGTTATTTTGACTTTTTTTAAAATTGGAAGGAAATAGTTATGGGACGGTGGAGTAGAGCTGGTTCTTAGAAAAGGTAGGTCTCGGAGTAAATATAAATATAGCCAGTTTTCAAAAAAAAAAAACTTTTGGGGCATCGCGTAATTTTTTGGATAAAAAGATTAAGTACTCTCATGCATAAAATGTCAGGGAAAAAAAAAATTAAATACTACATTTGGCACAAAGAAATTCAAGAAAACAATACACGAAAGCACTAAATTTGGGGCAAAGAAATTCAAGACCCTGTGAATATATAGTCGTAAAATTGTTTCAAAAAAAAGGTCATAGCTATATCATTCGTTATAGTCGTCTTATGTCAATGCTTGACTCCACTTTTAATTGGACGGTGGAATTGGTCCACTAGTATTAATCGAGGTCTATGTATGCTAGCCCAAACACCTGATTATTAAAAAATAATTGCTTCACTGGATGCTCTCGACCTTATTAGAAAAAGTTCGTAAGGAAAAATGTGAGAAAAATGTGGTGAATATCATAAAAACAAGTAATATAAGTTATATTTCAGTATTTTAAATTTCTTTATCACACAATGGCTGAGTAGTACTCGTGAGTTGTTTTCCCGGCAATAATATACCATTTTAAATAAGGACCCAATCGCATACATATAGTAATATTCCGAAGTACCATTAAAAAAAATCACATACATATAGGTCATGTTTGATAGCTATTCTATTTTATGTTTTCTGTTTTCATTTTCAAAATTTTCGAAAATTAACTTTGAAAGTTTGTTTGGCGCATTACTTCCACTTTCAAATTTTGAAAATCACTTTCGCTATTTTCATAATTTAAGGAAGTAACAAAATTCAACTTTCACTATTTTTATAAACAAAAAATAAAGCTGCTCCGCTACAATTCCTTGGAGGTCTTTTTTCATTTCCTCTTCCTCTCTCTCAAACCCAGGCCATTGAAGATTCTCTCTCTCTCCCCATAATGCATGTATTTGTTTCTTTTCTTAGGCTTAATTACAAGAACACCTCCTAAACTATCACTTTTTGGCAAATTCACCCTCTTAAGTTTAAATTCGAGCAATTTCACCCCCCTAACTTCCAAATTTGAGCAACTTCACCCCCTCCCCGATTTTCCGTCCAATTTTGTTAGGGATTTGGATGGAAAAGTACCAAAATGCCCTTTATACACCCATTATAGACTCTATCTCTCTCTCTCTCTCTCTCTCTCTCTCGAGATCGAGGAGGGAGAGAGAGAGAGAGTCTATAATGGGTGTATAAAGGACATTTTGGTATGTTAAATTACTTTTCTATCCAATTTTCCATTCAAATTCCTAACAGAATTGGACGGAAAATCGGGAAGGGGGTGAAGTTGCTCAAATTTGGTAGTTAGGGGGGTGAAGTTGCTCGAATTTAAACTTAACGGGGTGAAATTGCCAAAAAGTGATAGTTTAGGGGGTGTCCTTGCAATTAAGCATTTTTTCTTATGCAGGGCTAGTACCGGCCATATATACTCGTACTTATAGAAGGAGAAAAACCTTATAGTCAATAAAGGACCGACTTTGGAATTAGAAAATTTTATATATATTTCATCTATATATATACTCAATCTCTTAACTTAGAGATGAGAGGAGGCCAGAAGGGATACGTTGGGCTTGTGAAGCCATCATTTTATGAAAGTTGATACTATAACTTCGGGGGGAAATGACAGCCAAGGACGTGTTTTGAAAATTAATACCTGCCAAGGACATTTTCAACATTAACAAATGTTCTAAGCTTGTCTTTTTCAGATATTAATTATCAAAACACGTCATGAGCCATCATTTTCCCTAACTTCGGCCTAGGAAAGAAGAATCCAATCTCCTGGACTCAGTGCCGGCTCAAAGATATTTGGGCCCGAAGCGAAAGTCGTAATAGGGGGGCCATTTATCTCCTCATCTTTGAACAAAATTTTGCAAAATGTTGAGGAAAACTAAGGGGTGGAGATTCGAACCCAGTTTTTAAAGCATTCAAAGAGCCTAAGTTGCCACATAACCAGAAAGATGTTACTCAAAGTAAGGCAATTGAAACTTCTTATTATTTAAAACTGAGAAACTGTATTTTTTGGAGCCCTCTCTGGGCTAAAAAATCGGAGGCCAGAAGCAACGCTTTTCCCTCTAAGCTGGCTATGCCTGGTCTATCTACCCAAACCTTTCTTTCAGAATATCAAGTATGGAATTTATTTCTAACATGATTGCAAAGGCTAGGATGACTCTCTCTCTCTCTCTCTCTCTCTCTCTCTCTCTCTCTCTCTCTCTCTCTCTCTCTCTCTCTCTCTCTCTCTCTCTCTCTCAGTTTGGGAACTAGGGGCGAAATTGCAAGAAAGATCATTTTAGAAAAAGTAAAAACTAGTTTCAAAAATTGACTTTTTTTATAAATTAAAAAAAAACAGGTTGACACAAACATGTTTTCTACTTTCACTTTTTTTTAAGAAAAAGTAAAAACTCATTTCAGCAAATAGAAAATAGAAAACGGAAAAGAAACATAGCCATAGTATGTTCAATTTGACAATGACATAAAATAGTCACTAGAATTTGCTAATTTGCACCATTAATAATTTGTTGCTTGTGACACTTTCTAACAAAAAAGAATACCCTCATGTGACATACATACATACAAGCATACACACACACTATACTCTAGGAGGAAAGAAAAAAAAAAAAAAGGTGATGACCTTAGGCCAAATGACTACAAGATAATAAAGAATAACCTTAATTATCGGGTGTTTCTGATCCATCTAAGAAGAGGGAACGAAAACAACTGGACGAATACTACGTTGAAATAATAGGAGTGATAAACCTAAGGGCTGAGACCACATATGAGCCATGTGCCTACATAAAGCACATGGGGTCCAGTTCACTAGCTAGAATTCCATCTCCTCAACTAGAATTCCTCATGTTGGTACTGGTGATGCTGGCGGTCGACTGGCGGAGTGTTGTGGTGCGGCTGGTTGCCGGTATAGTTCTGAAATTGTATAGATTTTTAGGGTTAGGTTTTGGGCTTCTTTGGGTGTGTGTTTAATTGTAATATTTGGGCTTTTTAGGCCATCAGGAGTGTGCTTTATTGTTGTATCTGGGCTTTTAGGCCCTTAGGTGTTGAGGGTTTTGTCTCTTTTGGTTGTATTTCCAACTTTTGGTTGGAATCTCTTTCCTCTAACCCCTTTAATAAACTTTAACTTTGCCGATCAAAAAAAAAAAAAAAACTAGAATTCCTCGTCAATGCATGAATTTTTTTTTATCTGTTCAGAATAATAATGGAACTGCCATCTCCCACAATTGAGGTGCTATGGTCAAGCTACGTACGTACTATTGGGGATTTATTGCACAATTAGCTTAAAACACTAGTAATAATTAGAAGTGCCACATCATCATACAGTAAAAACAAGAACACAATCAATTATTTGATATACGAAATAAATAGATATAGAAAAATATCTTGTTAGATCCATGGAACACATCAACTCGCAGTTCTAAATCAGTTTTTGGGCTCTCTTTGCGCAAATTCTGACAGTCGAATACCACTCCAAGACGCAACGCGAAAATCTCCCAAAGTGTCTCCACATTACATGATCAATGAAAGACATGAATGCCAAATCTTTCTCTAGTTGCTCAAAACTATATAGGAAAACTTAAGGACGAGAAGGGGGAGTAATTCTACACACTACAAAAACCTTTTGGGATAAGTAGCTTTTATTTATAGAACTCCAAATTACTCTTCATAAATTCATGCTGAAAGAAGTAAACTAAATGAAAAGATACATTCCTTGGAGAACATTTCATTTTACAATTTTACTGCTCACACCCCCCCCCTTTTGTTTTTAGTCTGTGAAAGTTCCAAAATGTCCGTAAACTTTCTAGAAAAAAAAAATCATATCATATGGATGACAAAAATGAAATATTGCAAAGTGGAATAGTGTTTTGTAACTTCAAACCCTAGAAACAAAAAAAAAAAGAGAGCGCGGTTAGTAAAAAGCAGAGTGCAAAAATCACACCCTTCAAATTATATATATATAAAAAAAGACGTGTCTCTTGAAGAACTCTTTTCATGAAAAGACATGACTATTCATTTGTAATAGCATAAGATTTGAAACTTAATTTCCAACGCATATTTTTGTTGTTGAAGACGTGTCTCTTGACTATTTGTTGTGATTAAATTTTACTGTACTCGCAAGTGCACGAATCGTACCAAAGTATAGGTTAGCAAGTGCGAGGTCGAACCCACATAGACTATTACGGATAGAACGTAGTTGAATAACTCTTAGAATCTCAAATTAAATTTCCTAATCTAGTTCAACAATATTTTGTTTGGTTTGAGAAAAATAAGCTTACAAGAATTAAAAGTACTTAAAGCGATAATAAAAATACTAGGTCATTGGAATCCATTACATGCATTGTATCTATAATATTTATGTTTCTCAATTCTCCAATTTCTCTACACAATAAGTCGGCGGCAAAGCTCTTTTATTGTGGAAAATATACAAGACAACTCTTTTCTTCTTAGCTTTTACTATTTTAGTTCTTCTTTTGCCAAACAGATGTATAAAATCAAAACATTCATTGAATCCATCAAAACACAATTTATATCCGTTTTTTCACAAATCATAAATTGAATCCAACAAAACACAATGAAAATCCAATTTTAATGGTTCGATGAAAAATAGGCAAGTGAACAAGAAGAACTCGTAATGATTTAAATCATGCTTTTGTTTGGAGAAATTAAGTCACATAAATAAAATAAATATTTAAGCATGTAATTTCATCCTAACCCTAGCAACTAATTTAGCCTAACATATTTAGAAGGACAATAAAAATAAGAAAAAACTTACTTGGAGGCATGAATAGAATGAACTTACTTCCAAATGTGAACAAAATGTAAAGTACAATACAGGAGAAAGGAAAGAAGCAGAACATGAAGATAGAGCCGTAGCTCCCTAGCTATACTGCTTCCTCCTCCTCCCAAGTGCTCCTTTTTATTGGCATCCAGAGGCAAAATAAAATAAGTGTCAAAATATCTTTTGATCCATTCAATGGATCCAATCCTGTCCCCAAATTCAATTGTCGTGCCTGGCAATTGAGCAGAGCCCACGCCTCACTAATGGCAATTGGAAGTTTTATCTCACGCATTTCGAACATCTGCAGTCTATGGGAAATTATCCAAGGCTTCTCGCTGCAGCATTTTTTGTGTAACAATAGTAGGGGGCTTCAATGATGCATTTTCAAGATCTTGAACTCTAGACCTCTTGCTTTTTATAAAGAGGTCTTTGCCACTTAGGCTACAAGATTGCTTGTATCAAATTGCTTCAATTTTGTTATTTATTCTTGTCTCTAGATTCCAATTTAGTAAGCAACCTTATTTGATACCTGCAAACATAAAAATAACTAAAATTAAGATTATTTAGAATACAAAATAGATCTAACAAAGTACTAATTTAAGGATTGTAATGTACACTAAAACGTGTATATCACTATTCATTTGTAATATCCAAGTATATTCAAGTTTAATATTTGTGAGTTCTCTCTTCATTTTCTTTTCCCGTTTAAAAAAAAAAAAAGGAAAGAACTACGAAATTCCTAAGGTTTCACCAATTGTCCCAATAAAAAGAAATCGTCAAACTTGAACTTGAATTTTCTCCTCCCCGAACATGCGATTTTGAACTTGGAACTTTGCTTAACTAGTCGTACCTCTTGATATTCAAACGCAAACAGGGTTCGAGATTTCTTTGGCCGATAAAAAAAAAAAAAAAAAAGGGTTTGAGATTCAGGAATTGAAAATTACGAAGAACTATCAACTACGCAAGTATAATCTATAAGAATAACTTCTTCACAGAGCTTTCGTGATTCCAAATTTTACATCCACCAATAAAAAATGGACCCATATAATACAATAGTGCTCACCCTTCAAACACTCACATACATGCACCCTCCCTCGTCTGATCCCCATCCTCTATCTCTCTTCCCCAAAAAGTTTCCTCATCTCAGCCCACGACGGAGCGCTGCCGCCATAAGGCATCTGTACATCTTCCTCACAATCTAATCTGCTAATGTAACATTGTACGACCTTTAGGGGAAAAAATTAAAAAAAAAAAAAGGAAACAATTAACAGTGTCGACGGCATCCGTAAGGTTCTTTTCTCAGGTCCCCACACGGCAATTGAGCTAATGTTGATGGAGATTGGAGAGTTGTTAGAGCATCACTACTAGGCTATTTACTTGGCTCTTTACGTTACTTTCACGAGCTAAAATCATAAAAATACATGTTTATCAGTCTCGTCATTGACTGGGTCAATTTAATATTTGTTACGGTGTCTCGATAAGAGAAGTGTGGCACTTCTGAATAAAATATTAGTTTTAGCAACGAACTCCCTCCAGCAATGGTAAAATGTGTATTGTTCATTCAATATTTAATATTTATTTGGACCCATTACAGATCCTATAAAAATGATTCAAACTGCAAATCATTCTTAAAATATATTTTTTTATAGGTTCCTTAAAACAAACTAGCCCAATCCGATATCCGTAGGGCTCTCATATAAGTTAGGGTTCTCTTAGGATGCTCATTGAAAGGTCTTGGAGCCAAAAATTCACTATAACCTTTTAGGATAAAATGATTAGAAAAATAAGATCTTCGCACCGGTTCAAATAGATTGAAAATTTGAGCACTTAACTTTTAACCATATTTTTAAATATATAAAAAAAATATGGTTAATATATTAAAAAATATGGTTAAATTAAGTCCTCTGCTTCGTTCGTCGATATATATAATAAGATCACCCCAAGCGTAGGGTATAAGCGTCCAATTGAAGCATAATAATCCGGAAGACCGGGATCGTACCCAAGGGAATAATTAATACGGCTTTGTTGGATTTGTAGGAGTAAGCACGGGTTTTCGGCCTTAAGACAGCCAACTTTGTTTTTCGTTTGCGGTGGAAAGTAAAAACGCTAAATTAAACGAGAATAAACTAGATTAAAAAGCAGGTTAGGTCTAGGAATCACTAACACCCACGACTCAAGCGAAACTACATTTTTCATCCAAATACACGGTTTAAGACGCTCAACTAAGGCTCCTAATCCGGAAGATAAGATGGTTCGAAAATCAAGCTAGCTATAGAATTCATTTAGCAAACACCTCGAGCGACAGAGCTCCAAGCATCATGTGTGGTAAGTAGGCGATGCTCTTACCTACACATGATCAAGAAGGTTAACACCTTAGCAATTTGACAAACAAATCCAAGCCCCACATCAATTTTTGAACCAAAGATTGCAACTTTATTGGTGAAAAATGCAATTTTACTCAAGCCATGGGGTGCTAATCACCCCATGACCTAACCTTGAAAGACTACTCACACATAACTATGAAGTTAAGAGCAAGCAAAAATCTACTTAGCAAATTTGACATAACAACGCTAGAAGGAAATTGGATTAAAAGATAGATCGGGGTACGAGCTACAACTTTAATGAAGACGAAATTATCAAAAACTAACTAAATAAAGCAGAAAATGAAATTTAAAGTGCTGAAAATAAAGAGCAATGAAGAACACCAAGAACAATTCAAAAACTAGATCTAGATCCTAAAAACGTGAGCAAATCTAAAAATTACTTGTTTTTGTACAATGAGATCACTCCTTAAATATCCTCCATTGTACCCGTACGGAATATTCGCCCAAAGATCCAAAAAATTGCTAAGGCCCTCGGTATTGCTACCAAGCGAAAAGTGGTAGCAATACCGAAGTGGTTAAGGGTTGACTGCTAAGAGGCTCGGTATTGCTACCATTTTTCGCTTGGTAGCAATACCGAAGTGGTTAAGGCTGCCTTGCCTTGCCTTGGCCACGCCTTGCCTGCTTTGGCCACGCCTTGCCTAGGCCGCGCCTTGCTTTTTGCCTTCGGGTGCTTTGGCTTGCTTTGCTTGCTTGCCACGCCTAGGCGTTGCCTTGGCGTCGGCTTGCTTTGCTAGTGGCCTGCCTAGGCGTTGCTTGGGCATTGCACACCAACGGGCCTCAAAACTCCGTTATTAGGCGATTTCCTACAAAATAAAACCAAAATACCACTCGAGCAAAAAAGCCATTAAAACAACTAATTTAAGCTATAAAATTAACCAAATCTAGATACTAGCGCACCCTACATTGCATTATCGGGTGCTTATCATCCTCTATTTTTCAATTCATTTGAATCGGTGCGAAAATCTTATTTTTTTGATTATTTTATCTTAAATACAAATATTTAATTAAGAAAAGAGCAAGAGTAAAGAGTCCGATGCAGTGAACATTGTAAAAATGACTACCTAATGTAATAAAGTGGATTTTTAAGGTGTAATTTGATCCAAAATCTAAAGATTCTGATGTGGATGCTCTTAACACCTCATTCCACTAGCAACTTTTTTCACTTTTCTATTTTTTTTTTGGTTTTGTTCTTATTTGAATTTTTTTTTTTTTTTTTGGTTTGTTTTGTGCCTCACTTTTTTAGTTTTTCAATTCGTCTAGTAAATTTTTTTGACTTTTACCCAAATATTTTGAGAAATAACCACTTTTTAGCACACAGAAAAAGTCTACTTTTTTGGACTTTTTTTAACTTAAAAGCGGTTATTTTTCAAAATATTTGGGTAAAAGTAATTTTTTTTTACTGTTCCAATTCGTCTCGTTGAGACAAATCAATAATTCACAAAAGTTTGGCGCAAAACAAACAAACGCGAAACTTCATAAATTTTTCGATCGCAAAATGATGAAATTAAAAATCTCCAACTCGAAACTTCATAAATTTTTCCATCGCAAAAGGATGAAATTAAAAATCACCAACTTTTGTAACTAAATTGACTTAACACAATCTGTTGATATCCTGAGACTTGGAGCAATCTTACCCGGCCTTTGTTTCGTTGTGATCTATGTATTATGGATTCATTGTTTACCTCTCCACGTGCGGGTCAAGGATCTCAAGTGTGAGATAGCTAGGGTTAGAGTTTGTTCCACGTTAGGTTGAAACTCTCTCAGAAATGAGAAATCTAACATTTCTTATAGTGTACGTAACTGAGAGATATATGCTTGTCTGACTTTTTCTCTACGTAATTTTATGTTCTCTCAATAAAAGTTTAAATTACAAAGAAAAAGTCGACTAATTAGCAAACACCCACAAATAAAAAGTTTACACTTCAATACTCGAAAGAGTCTTTCAATTTTACCCTGAACTATTAACAACAAATAAAATTATTAACCTCATTTGTATGTTACTACCTATTATGAAATCTTTTTTGACAATGCATGGTCTTCTGGTCAACTTGTGTGCCAACTAATAATTTCTTGGTACTAATTTTGCCGTCCACTAGTGGAAGAGGGAGGAGGGGATTAATGTCACAGCTAAGCCCTGTATTATCGATCCGACAATTGATAAGACTAAGTTTCAAACCAAGACATAATCAACACCTTGGAGCTTTTGATATGCCGTCTTATACAGCATTACTTAATTTTGCCCCCCATAAGGAAGGGCTCTTGTGTCGTCCGATGACAATGGAGCGGTGAGCAGCACAGAACAAACTAATTCATGGTTGATTCATGACACAATTGCAGACTCACGATACACGCTTTGTATTCTGTCATGTGACATGCATCCACATGATTATTTCATGATTCCCAAATCCAGTAACATGTAAATATGGTACCTCAAAGTTCTTTATATTGATACTACTTTTATGTGTTGAAAGAGTTGGCTAGCTGCATATATTGTGACAATTGAATTGAAGGTGATGAAAACAAAATCCTACCTGCACACAAGGGACCAAAAGGAGAGGAAAGTAAATGAGCATCGATTATTAATATTACTGTCCATCTGTGTGCGTGCAAGTGTTTCCACGTCTTTGGCTTCTCAACCAATTCCATTAATTATACTATTTTAAGTGTTGAAAGAGTTGGCTAGCTGCATATATTGTGACAATTGAATTGAAGGTGATGAAACAAAATCCTACACCACCAAGGTGGTAGCCCAGTTGGTGAAGCTCATTACACTACAAGAAAATCGAGATCTTGCAACGGTTTTGCTAGCAACGGTTCAAAAAACCGTTGGTATAGACGGTGTGTAGCAACGGTTTTCAAACCGTTACTATAAACAGGACTATAGCAACGGTTTTCGTGCAACCGTTACTATATTACAAGACTATAGCAACGGTTTTTCCATAACCGTTGCTAAAAACCGGCCTATAGCAACGGTTTTCCATAACCGTTACTAAAAACCGGCCTATAGCAACGGTTTTCCATAACCGTTACTAAAAACCGGCCTATAGCAACGGTTTCCAATGACCGTTACTAGATTTTCACACCGCCAAAACCAATTTTCTTTCACGCGATCGGTTTTCCAAACCCGAACTAACAATCGAGACCGTTGATTTTATTTTTCATGTTGATTAAATCGTGTTCTCGTACAAATTTGGCTCGATCGGATTTAGAAAATTTCTTCATCGATGGACAATTTCATTAATAAAATGAATTTTTCTGTTCGATAAGTATGTAGCGATACTCGATTAACTTCATTCTTGAACGTACTTTAGCCACTCAACCGTGACACAATCATGATGATCGAGACCGTTGCTTTTGTTAGGGCTATTTTTCCTAAATTTTTGTTGGTATTTTTTCTGGTATTGTTTATTTAACGTATTTTTTTAGCATTTTGTGGTAATTTTTGAAACTAATCATTCATTTTGGGATTAATCATTCATCTTCACAAGAATAAAAAAATATAAAATTGTGGACCGAAGTTGAAAAAAAATATTATATAAGATGACACTAAAGACAACAAATGTTAGTTGTTTGATATTTTTTCGCCCATATTGATTTTTTATGCTTTTAATTGCATTTTTTTTAGACTCATCTCATAGAAATAACTGACCAATCAAAAAAATTTATGTGAATCTAAAAAGGCAAAATTCATATTGAAAAAAAAAAAAGGAAAATAGAGAGGTTTTTTTTTTTTGGTACAAGGTGCATGTCAATTTATACCAATTTTAAAAGGTAATTATTTAACCTAGCGTTAAATTCTATGTAATAATAATTTCATTCTTTGTACAAATATTGAACTCCTTATTATGTAAAAAATAGGCGCTTCCGATCGGGAAATAAAAATGATACTCTATTAGAAGTGTTTGTATAGTATAAACCGGATTTAAAAAAAAAGGATTTAAAAAGTCCGGTTAGTATAGTATAAATATTAAAAGGTTTAAGTTTTTACACAAGTTATGGGCTAGCACAGTTGGTTCGCGCATGCGCGCGCACACGCGAGGTCGGAGGTTCGATTCCCCGGAGGAGCAAAGGAGACGTGGGAGACACGTGGATGCCACGTCAGCACCACGTGGGCGTCAGGTGGATGCCACGTAAGCGCCACGTGGGAGACACGTGGATGCCACGTCAGCGCCACGTGGAGGCCACGTGGCCGCCACGTCATATTTTACCCAGATTTTAAAAAAAAAAAAACTTGCCTTTAGCAACGGTTACAACCGTTGCTAAAGAAACCGTTACTAAAAAAAAATCTATACCAACGCTCGACAAAACCGTTGCTATACCTCTACAGCAACGGATATATTGCAACGGTTTGGGCAACGGTTCTTCAACCGTTGGTATAGCCTGAACGGGTCTATACCAACGGTTTTTGGGTTCTATAGCAACGCTTTCGACCGTTGCTATAGAACGATTTTCTTGTAGTGTTACTTCCTTTAAAGTAGGCGGGAGTTCGAGTCCCGGCAGGTACTCGAACCACGTCTATGGATCAAAAGGGGGGAGTTTTCACTAGTTGTGTACTAAAGTGGTACTGTGGTGACGGCCCGTCGTTCCGGACGATAGCTATGGCTCGAACCAGATGATTATCTAGCTATGGCTCGAACCAGGAGTTCGAGTCCCGGCAGGTGCTCGAACATGTGTGTGTATGCATACCTAGCTGATGGCATCAAAGTCGTACCAACGAGGGGAATCGGGGTCCCTAGGTTAACGAGCATGAAAACGGAAGCGGCAGCGGAGGAGCAGAATGCAGCGAATCGAAAAACGAGGATAAGGGTGTTGAAACGGCGTAGCTTCTGTACGAAGACGGTGGAGTGGAAGTGGTGGAGATGAGGAGTGTTCTGTTGGGTTCGGGGGCGCGGGGGGGGGGAGTCTTGCCCCCACCGCTCCTAAGGGGAGATTGCTGCATCTCTCCGTTGGGGGGGGGTGTTAGAGGTCAGAGAGGAGGGGTTGGGGAGGGAGTCTTGCCACCACCGCTCCTGAGAGGAGATTGCCGCATCTCTCCGTTGAGGGGGGGGGGGAAGTCATGGGCGAGGGGAGGGAGACTCGTGTGAAGTGAAGTCGGCTGGATAGGAAACTAACCCTCAAAATAAGAGGTATTTACAAAGTCGGGTATTCGGATGCGGATCGGGGCGGATCTGATACGAATCGGATATCGGATTCGGGGCGGATCGGATCGGAGGCAGACAACCTCGGAATCCGATCCGATCTCCAAATTTTTTTTCCAGAATAAATCCGAATCCACCCCAATATCAAAAAAATCCAATCCGTTCGGGATGGAAAACAGATCGGATACGAATAGGTCGGCCGAGATGGCCATCCCTAGACCTGAAGGAGAGGAAAGTAAATGAGCATCGATTATTAATATTATTGTTGTCCATCTGTGTGCGTGCAAGTGGTTCCACGTCTTTGGCTTCCCAACCAATTCCATTAATTATGCAGTATGAAAAGGCCAGCATGCCAGTTGTTTCATTTGATTGGTGGTCTTAATTAATTATAATTAACAACTGTTGTTAACTATCATCAGCCCCCACTTCGTCCTCTTTGTAATTAATTAACCTGTCCGGCCCTACTTATAAAAAACAAAGAGAACTAACATGCCTCATTTCCAACTAATTAATCGCGATGTATTGTGTGAATAATGATGACCCGTATCGTAAAACAAAATATAAATAGTACTTATAATATAGAAACCTTAGCGAAACAGGGTCTTATTTTTCCTGCATCCTTTTATACCATCCGCAACCTATTTTTTATTTTATTCCTCTGAATTTAATATATGAAATGATAACATGGTAATCATATATGAATTTAAGAAAACTAAAAAGAGTGTGAAATAGTAGAAAATGATACGTAAATTCGTTATCCTAACAATATTAAAGATACTAATTTTGGCGATCCACTTTTATACGCAGACGCTTCACTTTGTGCATAAAGTTAACTTCATGTACAAAGTAGAGTACCTATGTACAAAAGTAGAGCGCGAAAATTAATTTTCTAGTATCAATTGTAGGAGAAATAAATAAACAAGTAAGCCCATTGGTGGGTACACAATGGGCCATTGGGCTCCATTAAATCCACAAACCTAAATTCATATTATTAGGTGCCAAAAAGGTTGAACAGTTGCAACAAAACAAAATACAATGGGCAGGAATCTCTTTTCTTTTCTCTTTATAGAAAAAAAGGTTATAGTATCCTGCAAAGTCAACCTGCAAACCACATAGACTACACAAAACCAATAACTACATATTTGTTCATCTATTTCAAAGTAACATGGA
The DNA here is from genome assembly GCA_025413875.1 of Rhododendron molle. Taxonomy (NCBI): domain Eukaryota; kingdom Viridiplantae; phylum Streptophyta; class Magnoliopsida; order Ericales; family Ericaceae; genus Rhododendron; species Rhododendron molle. The sequence continues at coordinate 5,080,241 of CM046393.1, forward strand.
GATCAAGAGAATCCTTCAATATAAAAGGTTTGGGGGACAAATAAACACCAAAAATAAATGAACGGTATGGGCACAAAACAATACTACCAAATGAATAAAACACAACAGCTAGTATGGAAGGACCATTATTGACAACACACAAGTCAACGAAATAACAAGAATGATCCAAGGGGAAAAAGACCCCGACCCTAAAGACACTTGGGCATCACGTGGCGGTGTTTCAGGAGCATTGATAAACTTTTCCCGACCCTCACACCAAGTCTTTGAGGTATTTTGGAAGGACCCGATCCGTAATGATCTTGTATCCTCTCTCCGTTGGATGGTAACTGTCCCAGAATAGGTACACCGAACGGTCCAGACATGTTTCGCTAAATTTGTTACATAGTATGCTCACTTCGATATTTCCAGTGCCACAACACCCTTTATTGGCAACAGCAAACCCTAGACCAATTCAAAATAAACAATGCTAGGTTAAATTTGTCAAGAACCCGAATCGAACAACCGAGATCACTTGCCCTCATGTACTTGTTCTCGGTTTACCATGACAAGATCTACAAAATCAGCGAATAAACTATAGAGGAACCAAGTTGTTCAAATTGATGTTCACTCGTAAAAGCTCATTTAAGAATGGAATGAGTTGTAATATAAACATACAAATCTTGAACTTGTGTATGCCTAATGATTTAAAAGAAATTATTTTTCTCTTTTTGGAAAAAAAAAGATGAAAGAAAGATGAAATTCATTTTATTTGCCTAGTTTCCCCCAAAAAAGAATTCACGCTTTTAGAGAGAAAAAAGAAACTTGTTAAAGTTTTCAAATAAAGATTGAATAAGTTAGTACTCAGCTTATGATGCTTAAAAAATTTAAGCTACTTAATTGCAATCGGCCCATTTAAAATCAACTCGTCAAATAAGTAAACAAGCATGAGATGACATCCAAAAACCGTTAGAATTTTCATGAACGGTTGCTTAGTTTGACTCGTCTATCAGCCCTACAAGTAAGATAATGGAGATGGAAGCAATTAACACATGGGCAGATGACAATACCATATTTCTCATGATTCTGGATGAGGTCAAGAAGAGGGTTATAAATGTCAACATAGACCAACCGAGCTTTGGCGTCGATGAGGCTGCTCTTGAGGGAACGAAGCGCCACCAGTACCTTGGCGTTGAACATTTGCGCTGCCTGGTTGTAATTCTCAGCGCAGTGTCTCACAAGTATTCCTCCACCTAGTGTTCTCTGTGACGGCAAACACCCGATCGGGGCAGCACCAAAAAGGCCAATTCTTTTCGCCCCCAACTCATGCAGTTCCTTCAAAAACAAAAAGGAACAAAGAAGTTCTCACGTAATATTCGTATGATGATCGACTTCTTATTTTTGGGGTCACAAAACGAAAAAATATACTCTTCCCATGAGGAAAAAAACCGCTTACGAATTTGTCACTAGAATACTCAAATGGGGAGTAGTTATTCTGTCGTCTTGGGGGCGCCATTTGGCAGCACTGATTAGCCCCCACTAAACAGTCTCTTACGTAGAGTATGTGAATTTTCTCCAGAGTGCACGAAAACTGCTCATTGTGTAACTTGGTATACTAGGCTGCTAGTAATCTGGTTTTTGTTGGATGTTAGGTTCTTGTATCTTGGGCCCATTGTTGTTTCGTATTCTTTGCCAATAGCTACTCTGTTTCGTGTTACTTGTAATTGGTTGGTATCTTGCTAACACTTTATTTTTTTCCTTGGGAGATTTGAGCGGCACATGATTGTCGGGTACCTAGGTGCCAACCTGATTGAGATGCTCGCTTTCTTGTTGTAATGCCCCCTTGCTTCTTTTAATCTTTGTAAAACTTATTTCCAAAGATTACCAAATTCCTTTCTTGTGCTGATAAATAAATAGAAAACCGTAAAGATCATATATATATAAGAATGGAGAGAGAAATTAATACCTTGACGAAATTGGAAGCCCCTCTGACCATAAGATTGGTGTAAGAATTAACATCGTACTGCAATTTCCTGATACCAATCGTGAAATAGGTATTGGCAAGATCGTCGCTACCCGCTATCACTAAATATACGCTGTTCGTCAGTATGAAGTTTGTTCTCTCTTCTCCCACCATTCCTTTCAACCTCCCAATGTACTCTTTGAACATTTTCATTTGCTCATCTAATGAAATAACTGACTGTTTTTTCAATAACGAAAGAGAATAATAGTAATAATAATTAGTTGTAAACTGAAAAATTATTATGTAAGATATACAAAGAAAATGGGTGCATATATTTTTTACCACTATGACAGGTGTTTGGGGATCAAATCCAGTGGCTCCAGAGGCAAAGCTTACACCAGTGGGAAGATCCTTATCTTGCAAATTTGGATCAAGATATGCTGGTATTAGCTCTTTAATTCCTAATTCTTCAGCTGAACACAAACGTAAAAATATCATCAAGAATCAGGGGCGGAGCCAGAAATTCTTGGCAGTGGGGTCAATTTCCTATAGCACAAAAAAATTTTGTTTCTTACTACTTGATAGTAAAAAAAAAAACGTTGAGATGGCAAACAAATAGGAGTTAAGTAGATATTTTTGGGGTTTTTTTTTTTGGGGAGAAGTGAGGATATTTTACTCTTTGTTTTTCTGCACCTACAAACCGAGAACCACGTGGAACAGTTATGAAATAACAAGTGCTCCAAGTACTCTTTGTTTTTCTGCACCTACAAAGTACACTGGGTTCGAGTGTGGCCATCTTAATTATTCTACCTTATTCCATCACAAAAGGTTGGGTGTTTAATTAACTTCATCTAACTTAAGAATTCAACTCTACCCTCAATCACCACTTATCCAGTTATCCTGTCTCTGACTCCAACAAATATTTTGTGAACTTCTTACATTTGAAAAAAAAAATAAACAAGTGATGTACTGAGCAGAGAATAATTTCATTCGCGGGAGGATGAACAAAAAAATTCTCCACTGAGCGGGCCCTTATGCTGGATCAGGTGCTATTGTGCTAACCAACTCACCTAAAAGAAATTGTTAGGGAAAGGCACAACTTAAAATCAATCACGTTCGTGACATACATGCCATTAGGAGTAAATTGGGCAAAAGAGGGAAAACGAAATCCACTACGGAAGTTTCATGACAAATAGACATCTGATATTCAGCAAATAGTCGCATTTACATACAGAGGAAGACATCACCAGTAACAACAGAAACTCTCATTTACATGTCAGTAAAGCAAGATCGGCAGACATCAAGCCACGAATAGTTGGAATTAAACCAACAGAATATCGTAAACTATGCGATAATCACATGCTAATAACACTCTTATTATGGTTAAGAGAACCACAGACTGTATAACAAATCGGGAAACAAATTTAAGGAGAAATAATACAAGGCCACCATCGATCATCGCATGTGATATTAGTTGGCAGTTACAAGGAATGGATGCTGGCAAACGCCGCACTCTATGGTTTCGGAACCCGAGCTAGGAACTTGAACCTGCAACAATTCAAATTGCAAATCAGATTATTTGGTCATTTTCAAATTGCACTCATTATTTACGCAAATGGTTTTCGAGAATATAAAAACCATCATTCAACTCTACATCACAAAAGGGTTCATTCTCCAAAACAATCCAAATAAATGAGTTCAAACAATCGTCAATCATCTAAGTTTTTGGTTTTCTTTTTCCGGAGAAATTGAAACTGGAAACTGTAACCAACTCGAGCAAAGGAATCTGTCCAGAAAATTCCCAGACAACAAAATGTGTTTTGGAGGATTTCAAACCTGCAAATGGACTGTGCAAGTCGGACATGCAACTTCTTTCATCCGCCTACCAGAACTTCCATCTGACCTGAAGCCTGTGAAAGCAAGCCATTGGAATTAGAAACATTGGAAGCACGTTACATTTGCAAAGCAGACAACTATACATATAAAGGCCATGTTTGTTCCAAGGAATTGCAGTATGGCATAGGACCTAAGATAGGTGAGGCCCACATCTCGTATAACACTGAGTACCAAATTGGTTTTTGCCGTATTGGGGAGGGGAGATCTGTTTCCAGGCTTCGTGTACTAATGCCCCATTTCCACAGGATAATTTCTTCACGAAGCCGAATACCCCATTTCCATGGGATAATTTCTTCCAGGCTTCGAGTACTAATGCGCCATTCCCATGAGATAATTTATTAACCATTCTGTCTCCTCCTTCCAATGGGACAATCACTCAAGTTACCACTACCATATCATGCGAAAAAATAATCATCCAAATCTAATCTCATTTTTATGTACCAACCAACCAAAGACAGCACAATTAATCCCGGTGGACCATGGCACATATAAACACACCCAAGACTCCATGATATTCTCAAAATTGTCCCACGATACTTAAACACCTCTGCTGAGTGCTGACAAGCTAAAAGGAACTCTTTTCTGCATCTCTTAAGTGCCCCATGGTCAAGTTGATCTGAACGAATGTATACACTCAATTAACACCAATTTTAGCTAGTGAACAACCTTTTCAAGATACTTCAAGCCAGAATTATCAGATAAATAGTGAAGAAATTGGATGCAAAAAGCAAACCGACATGCAAGTACAAGCACAAGAAATTACCTGATGACGACTTGCGATTCCTCTCCATCTCTTCCTGTGAAATTTGATTCACATCAGAAACATATTGGCCGAAAGCATTGACTAATCACATCCTTACAAATGTTGCACCACATGACAAGTGACATACAATAATTAGAAAAGAGACAAGAAACCCCTGAATTGATACTGTCAAAAAGAAAACAAATCACCATGCGCGCATCTCAAGGAATATTAAAGCCGGCATGGAATAACCTGGTTGAACGTTTAGGTCAATTAAACCTTTTTTTTCAAGTACCAAGTACATGGTTTGTATAATCTCTTGGTACACCCGTTACCCAATATTATTGATCAGACTGAAATCACACACAATGCACATGTTTTTATACGAGGCAAACTAAGGAAAACGACATATGTCCAACACTAATTCGATGTACCACATAGGCAAAAGGAGACAAATGCCGATGGACAATATGGATAAACAGACATAAAAGCAATGAGATAATATGACAAACAAAGCAGTAGCCACTGACAGGTACCGGTTTTGATCTATTAATTAGTATTCTTAAAGAGGAAGGGAATTAACTACGAAGTTTTACAAAATCCGAAAGGCGGGAAATAAGGAAGGAGTGGCTCCTGGGACCGAAGTATCCCTACGTGAAAAGAAACCTAAAACAATAGGTCAAGTATATCTCCTCTTATTGCAGCCAACTTGCTAGATGCAATAAGCTTAACATAGTTGTAATAGAATTAAGCAAACATGACAAAACCATCCAGTACCGCCAGAACTAAAACTGTACAAGCACAGAGATAATATTCAAAGCATTGGTCACCTGAAGCTTCTTAGCAAGATCCTCATGACTTTGCAAACCCACTGATTTGCTGGCTGCTTCCTTAGGATTACTCAATCTTTGAGTAACTTCCGCCTGCGACGGAAAACAAACTAGTAAGAGGTAGTCCAAGTGTCTAACACGTGGAGTGAGCCTATATCATATTAGAAATGATACAAGTGAGCAAATACGCCCGCCCAAAGCTCGAAACTGGACTGATTCGTTATGGTCCTTGCCAAAACTGACCTTCAATGAGTTCAAAGAAACCACCCTTCTCAACACAGCTATTGCACTCCACATTAACCACCGGTTACCCACTCCATCGGCCTTAATAATGATTTCTGGATCCTTGGCAGTAGATGGGTTTGAGGTTTCGCCCACCAACGTCTGAACAAAAGACCTTCTTGGATTAGTCTTATTCCAGGTGGAACCACCTGAAACATTAATGTTGTCTTCCCTTCCAATATTAATGTTGCTCTGTTTAACCCTCTGGCCAGATCCTTGTGCCATAACTCCATGGAATCTAGGCAACGTAGGCTTTCTTTTTCCGTCCTTGAAATCAAAGCAGGCCTCTTTGACAAACAGTCTCTTGTCATCCACCCATACACTATTCATTTTGGATATGGCCATGCCTGCTGAAACATGACACCCAAATCTAACAAAGCCAAATTTATTACCAGAGCATTTACTTCTCTTCCTTGGAATAAAAACATCTTTTACTACTCCAAACTTATTGAACGTCCTTGAGAGCCAGTGTTGATCTCTGTCATCAGGAATGTTGTCGACAAACAAGGTGAAAAGCTCCTTAATTATTGTCCACATTCCACCCACTGTTACGAGGTTTGTGGTTCCTTATCACAGGGACCCATCCACCATAATCTCTGTTTGTCTCCACTGGAGCATGGACCTTCCCATTCACTCTTTCCCTCTCAGACTCTCTCTCTCTCGCCCTCTCTCTCCCTCTCTCTCTTTCCATAACTTTTTTCCACAGTAGGAATTGACTTGCTGGTTCGGTAGTCATTGAGATTCGGCAAAAAAAAGTTGGGGTAGCTATTATCCCACTTCTTCGTGCCGCAAAACGTCACCATTTTTACCCACCCACTACAACCCTATGGTGACTTGGGTCACCACAGGCGCCCGAGTCCGGACCAAACGGAGAGGAAAGTAAATGAGCAATCGATTATTACTACTCCGAAATATTATTCTCTATCTGTGTGCGTGCAAGTGGTTCCACGTCTTTGGCTTCTCAACCAATTACAGTAATTATGCAATATGAAAAGGTCAGCATGCCAGTTGTTTCATTTGATTGGTGGTCTTAATAATTAATTAAAGTTGTAACTATCATCGGCCCCTTCTTCACCCTCATTGTAATTAATTACCGTTTCCGGCCCTACTTATAGAAAAACAAAAGAGAATTAACATGCCTCATTTGCAAATAATTAAAGGCAACGTATTGTGTAAAAATGATGTCGTAAAGCGAAAAATAAATAGTATTTATAAAACAGAAACCTTAGCGGAACGGGGTCTTATTTTTCCCGCTTCCTTTTATACCATCCGCAACCCATTTTTTATTTTATTCCTATGAAGTTAATATATTAATCTGTTACGAGTGAAAAAAGTGAACAGATGAAATGATAACATGGTAATTATATATGAATTTAAAAAAATTAAAAGAGTGTGAATAGTAGAAAAGGATACGTACATTCGTTATCCTAATAGTATTAAGGATACTGATTCCGGTGCTCCACTTTTGTACACAGATGCTCCAGTTTTGTTTGTGAAGTTAACTTCACGTACAAAGTGGAGTGTCTGCGTATAAAAGTGGAGCGTTAATTGTAGGAGAAATAAACAAGTCAGCCCATTGGTGGGTACACAATGGGCCATTGGGCTCCATCAAATCCACAAACCTAAATCCATATTATTAGGTGCCAAAATTAAAAGGTTGAACAGTTGCAACAAAACAAAATACAAAGGGCAGGAATCTCTTCATAGAAAAAAAAAAAAAGAAAAAGAAAAAAAGGAAGAATAGGTTATAGTATCCTGCAAACACATAGACTACACAAAAACCCATAACTATATATTTGTTCATTTTATTTCAAAATTAAAGAACATGGAGATCAAGGGAATCCTAGCGGTTTGGGGGACAAATAAACACCAAAATAAATGAACGGTGTGGGTACAAAGAATACATACCAAATGAGTAAAACACAAACAGCTAGATTAACTAGTACTATTATGGAAGGACCATTATTGATAGCCCACAAGTCAACGAAATAACATGAATGAAATGGGGGAACCCGATCCTAATGAGACTTGGGATATCGCGTGGCGGTGTTTCAGGGGCATTGATAAACTTTTCCCAACCCTCACAAGAAGTCGTTGAGGTATTTTGTAAGGACCCGATCCGTAATGATCTTGTATCCTCTCTCCGTTGGATGGTAACTGTCCCAGAATAGGTACACCGAGCGATCCGGACATGTTTTGCTGAATTTGTTACATAGTATGCTCACTTCGATATTTCCAGTGCCACAACACCCTTTATCAGCAACAGCAAACCCTGGACCAATTCAAAATATACAATGCTAGGTTAAATTTGTCAAGAACCCGAATCGAACAACCGAGATCACTTGCCCTCATGACCTTGTTCTCGGTTTACCATTACAAGATCTACAAAATCAGCGAATAAACTATAGAGGAACCAAGTTGTTCAAATTGATGTTCACTCGTAAAAGCTCATTTAAGAATGGAATGAGTTGTAATATAAACATACAAATCTTGAACTTGTGTATGCTTAATGATTTAAAAGAAATTATTTTTCTCTTTTTGGAAAAAAAAAGATGAAAGAAAGATGAAATTCATTTTATTTGCCTAGTTTCCCCCAAAAAAGAATTCACGCTTTTAGAGAGAAAAAAGAAACTTGTTAAAGTTTTCAAATAAAGATTGAATAAGTTAGTACTCAGCTTATGATGCTTAAAAAATTTAAGCTACTTAATTGCAATCGGCCCGTTTAAAATCAAATCGTCAAATAAGTAAACAAGCATGAGATGACATCCAAAAACCGTTAGAATTTTCATGAACGGTTGCTTAGTTTGACTCGTCTACCAGCCCTACAAGTAAGATAATGGAGATGGAAGCAATTAACACATGGGCAGATGACAATACCATATTTCTCATGATTCTGGATGAGGTCAAGAAGAGGGTTATAAATGTCAACATAGACCAACCGAGCTTTGGCGTCGTTCAGGCTGCTCTTGAGGGAACGAAGCGCCACCAGTACCTTGGCGTTGAACATTTGCGCTGCCTGGTTGTAATTCTCAGCGCAGTGTCTCACAAGTATTCCTCCACCTAGTGTTCTCTGTGACGGCAAGCACCCGATCGGGGCAGCACCAAAAAGGCCAATTCTTTTCGCCCCCAACGCATGCAGTTCCTTCAAAAACAAAAAGGAACAAAGAAGTTCTCACGTAATATTCGTATGATGATCGACTTCCTATTTTTGGGGTCACAAAACGAAAAAATATACTCTTCCCATGAGGAAAAAAACCGCTTACGAATTTGTCACTAGAATACTCAAATGGGGAGTAGTTATTCTGTCGTCTCGGGGCGCCATTTGGCAGCACTGATTAGCCCCCACTAAACAGTTGCATACTCTTACGTAGAGTATATGAATTTTCTCCAGAGTGCACGAAAACTGCTCTATGTGTAACTTGGTATACTAGGCTGCTAGTAATCTGGTTTTTGTTGGATGTCAGGTTCTTGTATCTTAATTGGGGCCCATTGTTGTTTCGTATTCTTTGCCAATAGCTACTCTGTTTCGTGTTACTTGTAATTGGTTGGTATCTTGCTAACACTTTATTTTTTTCCTTGGGAGATTTGAGCGGCACATGATTGTCGGGTATCTAGGTGCCAACCTGATTGAGATGCTCGCTTTCTTGTTGTAATGCCCCCTTGCTTCTTTTAATCTTTGTAAAACTTATTTCCAAAGATTACCAAATTCCTTTCTTGTGCTGATAAATAAATAGAAAACCGTAAAGATCATATATATAAGAATGGAGAGAGAAATTAATACCTTGACGAAATTGGAAGCCCCTCTGACCATAAGATCGGTGTAAGAATTAACATCGTACTGCAATTTCCTGATACCAATCGTGAAATAGGTATTGGCAAGATCGTCGCTACCCGCTATCACTAAATATACGCTGTTCGTCAGTATGAAGTTTGTTCTCTCTTCTCCCACCATTCCTTTCAACCTCCCAATGTACTCTTTGAACATTTTCATTTGCTCATCTAATGAAATAACTGACTGTTTTTTCAATAACGAAAGAGAATAATAGTAATAATAATTAGTTGTAAACTGAAAAATTATTATGTAAGATATACAAAGAAAATGGGTGCATATATTTTTTACCACTATGACAGGTGTTTGGGGATCAAATCCAGTGGCTCCAGAGGCAAAGCTTACACCAGTGGGAAGATCCTTATCTTGCAAATTTGGATCAAGATATGCTGGTATTAGCTCTTTAATTCCTAATTCTTCAGCTGAACACAAAAGTAAAAATATCATCAAGAATTGATCAATGCATTGTGAAACAAATTGCATCTCTCTCTTAAGACATTCTAATTTAAACTTTCAAATCAATTTTCTCCGGCAATATATGAAAATATATACGAGTTGTACATGACAACAGAACGTGCTCCGGACCATTTTAAAATCACATATTTATGTGAGGTTTATACACTTAGCCGTAAACCCAACGAGAATGTGTGGTTGTGGAGCATTTCAGAGCATCACGTGAAGGTGCTCTCGGACCAGTTAGTCTACTACAGCAACCACATACACCCACAAACACACAAATTCTCTCACATAAAGTGTGGGCACCCCCACACCTAATATAAGAGTTTCTGTGTTTGTGTTTGGACATGTTTGTGGTTCTAGACTCAAACAAAGTGTTTGTAGGCCCCGTACTTAATGTGAGAGAATTTTTGTGTTTTGATGTGTGAATACTTGTGATTGTAGACTCTGACTCTCGGACTATTGAATAATTTCACGAAAGCCATTTGTTGGGTAATGGTGACATTTATAAGTCGACAGGCCCAAAGAGCCGATTTGAATTGGAAGGTACGATGAGGCATGAATAGTGTTGGGCCACCGACTAGACCTTTTGGACTTTACTTAAGCTCGCCAAAGCCCATCATCATTTCAGTTTGGGAAAAACTCCGGCCCGTTCTGATTTTATTTTTTAAATACATATTTCTTGTTTTACGAGACATGTCACTTTGACAATGTATCATCTTTAATTTAAAATTGAAGTACTTATTTTCCTTAGCGGAACGAGGCCTCTATTCAATCTATAAATTATCCTCTATATATGTTTCTTTCTCCAACCCACCCTCCATTTTTTTCATAGGAGATGACAGAGTAATTAGCTACTTCATTTATAAAATATAAATATATATATATATATATATATATGGAGAATGTCCTCCAATTTATTTTTAATATAAATATACACACGAAAAAAGTGTGGAAAATATTTCATATGAATATGATAAATAGAGATATAAAAAGTAGTATTAAATTAGGAATAACAGTAAAAATTGAATGGTTAGATTAAGAATTTGCATAAACAGTACAGTCCTCTAGAACTCCCTTCTTTTCTTTTTCTTTTTCTTTTTTTGTCGGAAAATCTATTTTGATGAGGTTTGGCTATTGAGATGCTCATATCAATCACAATTCGAAATAATGAACCAACTGTTTTTTGGACCCCCACGCAACTTGTTGGCGATCTTTAGTTTCACGGATTGACATGCACGACATATCATAACGAAACGTAATGTGACGGATATATTGCAACAATTGTATGCTTTTTAAAATTAAAAAAAAAAAAAAACCAAATGCCCAGTCGTCTGGACCAGTTTGACCGCACCTCAATTAATCTAGGGACGCTAAAGGTAGCAATTGGAAAAACCCTCTAGTGGCCCAAAGATTTGGAATATTTAACCTTCGTATGACATGCAATCTAATGGAGGACAAACACGTACTTATTCGCTTTTAGGCTATATTTGAATGACATAATAGTATGGGAAAAGAAAAACATAAGGTACAATAGGGATTTTCTTATTTGTCTATCAACAGTTCTTTAGAAAGTATATATGGATCTTTTAACCTGAATAAAAAGAGGGCTCTTTACATGTTGCAAAAAAACTTGGTATCACTCTCATTATTCTCATAAGGGGTCACGTAGAATTAACTCATAAAACTCTTATCAACAAATGTTGTAAATCACAATCCAAAAATGAACTTTTTGGTATCAACCAACTGTTTCGGGCCCCAAGTTGTGGACACAATTTTGTTTCACGGCTTTACACGAAAAAATCCTTACAAAAAGTAATGTGACTGATCTATCGAAAAAATTGCATACTTAGAGGTGTTTTGGCCTAATAATTCAAAAAAAAATTTATTTTTTTGTAAATTTTTGGTTGCTCTCGACAAGAGGAATTAGAAAAATAAAGAATAAGAACCAAACCAGAGAAAACTTGAATAACAGACAAAAATAATGCAGACGTCAACAATCTGTTTTGAACAAATTTTGTCTCTGGTGAACATTTTTAAAGTTTTGATCATAATTTCTTACTTTTTAGATTACTCTCTTTGACATGAACTAATAATCTATAAAATAAAAAAATAAAAAAAAAGTTCACCCAAAATTAACGACATTGTTGCTAAAGTTGACATTGTGTAATGTTCTCCATACGGTCGATTACGCGTTAAAAGTGAGGTTAAAGTGATGTTAAAACTATCTACCTACATAAAAACAGATGCTATTTTTTACCACGTAATCAATCATAAGTAAAACGTTACACTACATCAGCTCAATGATCACCTAGCTAGTCTAACAGTTTTTTTTAGTACTTTTCTTCACTAAGAAGCGCGCTCATAAATGCGAGCAAGAGAGAGGGGGGGGCTACTGTAGGTTTACACAGTCGTTAAGCTGTAATTTGTCGAAGTATATATGCCAAAGTTAGCATGAATACATGATTATCTAGAGAGAGAGAGGAGGGCTACTGCAGGTTTGCACAATCGTTAAGCTTTAATTTGTCGATGTATGCCAAAGTTAGCATCAATACATTATTATTATTATTATTATTATTATTATTATTATTATTATAATAATAGAGAGAGAGAGAGAGGAGGAGGAGGAGGAGGAGGTCGGCATGTATGATAAGGGAATGGTGTTTGGTGGTACGTACCAATCATGTCTGCGGGAGTCTTTCCATTGCTAAACCTTCCAGTCGGTTTCCCACCCATGAAGTCCTTCCCATAAGGAGGGAAATTGCATTTAACCAGTGTCTCAATATTGTTGTTGTTCCCTTGATCCACGATCGAATCCCCAAACACAATCACCGCCGGAATCGTTACGTTCTTTGGTAGGCTTATAGCTGCTTCAGTGGTAGTAGTAGTAGTAGTAATACAACTGATGAAAACAAGCAAAACAGAAGCAGAAAACAGTAGAGTTGTTGAGGAAGAAGACGAGAGGAAAGGATGAGAAAAGGGTTTCGTGGTGCGAAATTTCCACACCATCGTGACTGAGAATATTGTCTAATGATGGGATAATGATGGTAAATCTTGAAGAAAAGCTATGATTTGGGGGTATTCCTTGGATTATTTATATAGAAAAGGATTTTGTTGAGCTTCTTGTGGTGGTTCTAATTTGACACAACAGTTGTGGACGGGACAGTACTGTGGCAATTAATTTTTTTTTTTTTTTGATAACTGCTGTGGCAATTATTTACTCCAACATTTACCTTTTAGTAGCTTTTATAAAAAGTTACTTTATTTGAAAAAAAAAACAAGGGCAAAAAAGACAATTAACTCATTAAAAAGTCAAATAGACAAACATTTTGGAATATAGAAAAGTCTGAAAGTAGACAAATATATCAGGACGGAGGGAGTAGTAAAGGTAGGTATTAAATACACTTATTTAAAGTCAAGTTCTTTTGTTTTTTTAAGAAATCTTTATGATTTCACTTCAGTGTCTAGCTATTTAATTTTGTTCCTGTAATATTTAAAGAAATCTGTCATTTTTCGTGCTTTTGCTTAGGATTTTGCACGTGTGCTGGGTCGAATTTGCAACAGAAATGTACAATATGCATCCTGTTGAATCGCTAGCTTTCGTATAGAAATTCTTAACAATTTCATGAAATAATGCTAATTTTTGTCGAGGAAAAAAAAAACAATTGCAGAAAATTTATAACATTGAGATAAAACTCCTAAAATACAGATGTTACGAATTCAAAGTTGATTTTACGATTTTCGTTCATGGGCTATGAATTTCATACAAAAATTATAAAATCAATATTGATAATATATATGAACTTTAATAAAATTCGACGGATGGAAATTAAGGTCCAAATAATACTGACCCATTACCAAGAATTCAAACAAGCAATAAAGAGCCACGATTCTTGTCTAAAAGGTACTGTACTTAATTCTTAGCTAGAGCATACACAACACGACCTTTTTTTCCCTATTCTAGAAAGGGATGATTCCCAAGATCTTACGTATTTATTGATTGTAGAAATTTTATACTTAATTAACTGGGAAATGGGCTATAATTATTTGGATGTATATCATATGCACCCTCAAAATTGCTATGATTCACAGGGGAAAAGTTATGAATCATATTGCTGAAAAGTTGCGATTTTAGTATAAAAATTACGAGACGCACCGAAATGTTTGGATTTTTCATGTTTGAGATCTGAGATAGAATGGGCCCTGCTATAAAAACTTTTTGTCCCATCCAAAGAATTAAGCTAGTATTAATTAGATGGAGATCGATTTTCTAACATTACATTAAGTGTTTGCACATTCTATCTATCCAACCAATGTGGGATTAGAGAAAGCCTTCCTAGTGAAGTTGGTTTTCTCACCCTCCCTCCACAATGAAGGCGGAGGTTTAAGCCCCACAAAAGGCGAATTTGGACTTCAGGACTATATATGGACAATCTCGGGACCTTCTGTTGACTAACATATACTACCACCCGCCAATGTTTTACATAGAGTTCCCAATGAGTCAATGACTTCTCATGCATTTTCCGGAAAGTGATACATGCATGATCCATTCATAGCGGCAAAACTTAACATTTTCGATTTTCAAACATTATAAAGTCAATGGTGTAAGAGACTTGTTGATTTGGCAACCTGTTTTTTTCCTTGACAAAGGGCTCCTCCACTCCACAAAAGGATTAATTATGTCTGGAGAATACATATTTGATGAAAATGAATTATGATCACCTCGCAGGTTTTTAGAAATATTCAATCATTTTATCCTTTTAATATTTCAAAAACCGATTGGTAGATTTATAGTAGCTGTTATCACAATGGTAAGACAATATATATATATATATAACTCAAATGGCTAATGATTTAGAGCATCCCCATTGTAATAAGCAAATGAGTGTGAAGAAACAAATTTAACAACAATACTCAAAAAATAGGTGGATTGTGTATTGTGGGGTTTTTTTTGGTTAGCAATTTAAAAATAACCAATGTAAAAGTAGAGGTTGTTAAGTTTGATTATGAACTAAATGGATAATCAAATGCTGATGTGACACATTTTGGTTATTGAATTTGATTATTCCGATTACGGATGCTCTTATAGCTGTTTTTCACAATAGTATAAATTATGAGCCAGAGGAAATATTCGAAGAAATTGGGAAATTATAAGAATGTGTGAAATTTTGGCCTCGGGCAAAAGCCTAGGCACTTCATGCAGTTTGGTGGGCTACCTCTAAGATATATGGGGAGATGTGTAATAAAATATACTCCTACCTACAAGAATATATATATATATATAGGGGCCGGTTCTAAAGACAATACATTTGATAATACTTTTGACAACATATGTTTCGGAGCCCCACACAGATAATCGGAGCCGTTCAATTTGTTTAAAACATGTTCTTAAGGGTTTCCGTAAAAAATCAACTCATTTGGATATCGGTAAGGGCTTGATCGGCTCATTCAATTTTATTCTGTCAAATTTGACAGGAATCAACTAAATGAGCCGATCTAGCCTTACCGATATCCAAATGCTTTAATTTTTTACGGGATCCCTTAAAAATATGTTTTAAAATACATTGAGCGGCTCCGATCATTTGTTTGAAGGTCCCATGCGGAGTTTCAAAAAAAGTATTGTCAAATGTATTGTCTTTAGAACCGGCCCCATATATAGCGAGGTCTGTTCAAGATAAGTTGGCGTTAAACGGGAGCAGAACCGGAATTTTCATCTAGGGCCGGAAATTTAGAATGACTTGATAAGCTAGGTTACGCATTGGTGCCAAAATGAACTTTGCTAAAGATATTTTATGGATCTCTAGCTGCACTTTCAGAAAATAGTTCTACATACTCTTTCTGTTTGATGCTATTTAGATCAAACCCATTTTTTTTTTCAATTAATGCAGATCTATTGCCATGAAAGATTTAATTGGCGGATTTGGTAAAGTCAAAGTTGATGCCAAATTCTAGGTGTTGTGGGCTTCGGCCCTCTAGGTGTTTTTTTTTTTTCCCAACTTTTGGTTAGATCTCTCCTCCCTCTCCCCCCAACTTGATGTACCCATTGCATGTCAAGTTTTTCCTAATAATAATTTTTCCGTTTCAAAAAAGAAAAAATTAATGCCAAATTCGACACCAAAGATAGCTTTAGCCTTGTTCGTTTCCATACTTTACTTTGTTTTAACTTTATTTTCCAATCATTACCCTATATCTTTCTCCAATCATTACCTTATTTCTCCAATTATTAATTTCATTTTTCTCTTTATCTCTCTCCAATCATTATCCATCTCTCCAATCATTATCTTATTTCTCTCTCTACCCACTACCAAAACTAAAATACCCAAACTATGTAAACGAACAAGGCCTTTGTTATTTTCTGACGCTTATGACAGTACTGAAGCACTATTTTACCATATATTTGGTCCAATTTTGAATTGACAGTCTAAATACAAAAAGCTCATGGATTTTTTTAAAAAAATACCTACTTTGTGGAAATTTTTTAACATGCAAAGTTGACTTAAAATACATATATACATCGATCGTATATATAAAGGGAAAATTACGGCCAATGACGTGTTATGATAATTAATATCCGTTAAGGATATTTTTAGCATAAACAAATATTCTCAGTATGTCTTTCGCGGGTATTAATTATCAAAAACACGTCTTGGGCTGTCATTTTCCCATATATAAATGTAAAGAACAGAAGTTTCCCAGCTTTTTTTTGTTGGAATTTTTTTTAAAAAAATTGCATCCAAGCAAGGCAAAAACACCCAAAACCAAGTCCAAGCTCTCTCCAGTTCTTTTGACGTACAAATATTGAAGTTGGTACGTACCACAGGAGCACTATAAAAAAAGGAAGACACTAATTAATTACAACACATAATTAGTCTATAAGTACGTCTACATGCAGAGAGAGAGAGAGAGAGAGAGAAGCTCTCTATGTGTGCAAATGAGTACTCCACATACTTGTTCGGCATCACAATCAAACATCATTTATACAATTTGCACAACATTAATGCAAAGTTGAATACATGTGATCAGCATCATTGATGCTATGCTAGTGGATGCTAGAAATTAAGTGCTGCAGCAATCATGGCACAAGATTGGAATTCAATAAAACCATGGTTCATTAAAGCGTGGCATGCGTTGAAACTTTAATTACCCGTTTGGGTTTCCCCATTGGCTTTTTGTCGATCGTCCGTGATATTATTTCACTTCGGGCCCAAAAAAAATTAGTCTTTTGATTGGTCATTTTGAATGGCGAATCGAATTAAGGATGAGGAAAAAAAAAAACATCGTGAAAACCAAGAATTTAACTAGTTCGCTTGATTTTTCAATTGTTCATGTGGTTTGCTCTTCGTTTACGTAATAAACAAAATTGTGTCCAACGGGTTTGATCTATGAATTTTCGCTAATTAACAATTTCGATTTCCAAGCCGATTCAAATCCTACATATGAAAATATGTAACATGATATTTTTTTAATTGGAAAAGACCTTATAAAAACAGATTTAGGGAGCGTTAATATTTTGTTTATCTGATC
Source organism: Rhododendron molle (assembly GCA_025413875.1). Taxonomy (NCBI): domain Eukaryota; kingdom Viridiplantae; phylum Streptophyta; class Magnoliopsida; order Ericales; family Ericaceae; genus Rhododendron; species Rhododendron molle. The sequence continues at coordinate 5,097,739 of CM046393.1, forward strand.
AAGACTGTCCCAAGCTAGTTGGTTAGGACCTGATCCAACAAATGATCAGAGCGAGGTTACGGTTCGAGTCCCAAGCTAGTTGGGGGGGGAGGTGTGGTGGGGTGGGGTGGGTTGGAGTTTGTTGATTTTACGGGGGCCAACATTCACCATTTACTCGAGGCGCCCTCTGTTGGCGCTGGACAAAATCATAGGGTATAGTAGAGACAACCGTGGCTCTGTTTTGATAATCTAAGTTGTTTATTTATAGGTCCCAGCACGTAAATCATTTGTATAAAAGAACGCAATCCAAAAAATGGCTCAATCGGGTCATCTGTACAAAAGAACGGCTTAATCGGATATTAGTTACGAAATTTATTTCTACACTTTCTTTTTTGATAACCACTCTTTTTTTTGTCTTTTAGCAAAAAAAATATGTACATATACTCTCAATACTAAAATCCAAAAAAAAAAAAAGAGTATTGTTATTTAAAAAAATAAGTGTATAAATCAATTCCCTATTAGCAATAAGTGCATGGAATCTCAAAAGCGGATAGTGCTCTTCTGTGGATACTGTTGTATCAATTCCCTAGAATTTGTAGCATATTACACTACTAGTTGGACTTCACATTAGCATAATCTTTTAAAATGCCACGCGCTCTTGCTCGCAATTTCTGCACTGCGGTCGGGCTTTTAATCGTCGCTCTTGTGAATATTAGTAATTTGGAATGTGTTTCAAAAACACTTTCATACTCGATCGAGCTCTCGCTGCACTAACGTGCACACATGCAAATTATGCGACTTAGGCTAGACTTGGCCTCTCTCTATTCTCCCACCATCTCTCACCACCCTTTGATGTATTATATGAATGTACTAATCCTCTAACCGTGTGATAGATAGTATTAGAGAAAAAGGGGATTTTTTTTTTTTTTAACAGTAGAGAAAAAGGGGATGATGGCATAATTTTGACAGGATTAACAAATAGTACTACCAATAAACTTTGTAGATTGGCAAAAAATTTGTGGATGGCACGAAAGATGGTGGATAATTGACGATTTAGGCTTTGCTTGTGCTGAATCTGTCATGATCTCAGTTTTAGACCCACAAAGGGTATTTGGGTTTCGGCCTTTGTAGATGGGCTTGTCCCGTATGGGTGCTCTTCGATTGTTTTCTTTCCAATCGTAGGTTTTGCATCTCAGAATAAGTCGAAGTGTTATTTGAACATGTATACTATTTCCTTGCTCCTATTAGTCTTGTATACTAGTACAATTTTAAAATTAATAAAAAAAATTATGCTGGTGAATCTTCAATAATGATGGAATGAGGCTCCGTTCCAGAACGCAGTTTAAGTCCTTATTTTTTAAGAAGACAATTTCAAGCTCAAAAATCAATAGTTTATTGAAATTTAAAAATATGCAATATGGATCTTGTTTGAAAGATCTCGATGAAATCTTTTATACGATGCAAAAAAAAAAATTGAAAAAATAATTTTCATTTACATTATTTTTGAGTTTGAAAATGTGAAATAAGCTGCTTATTTTTTAAGAAGGGTTCTGAAACGGAACCTCGAGTCACCTGGCCACCTGGATCCAAAGATGAATCCTCCCCACACAAAAAATACTTGTAATAGTTGAGGTATTGGTGGTAGTTGAAAATTAATGTGGTTATGTTATGTCCAGTTTGAGAGATGAATTAATTAATACTCCAAGTACTGGAGGAGTGTCTGCTTTCTAACTAACAGCTACTTTTTTTTTATCCGCAACTAACAGCTACTTTGATCAAGACATTTTACAATGCGATGTGTGACTACTCGTTATGCATGGTGGTTAATTGGTGGGTTTCATAATTGATAGTACTAAAAGCCACCTATATATAACTATTTGTATATTTTCTTGATAATCGGATGTTCCGACCAGCTTACGCGCACTTTGATTAATTTCGGGACCCTTGAAGTTAATGACCGTGCAAATTTCTAGTGATCCGATCCCAAGGTCGCCTTCGTGGGATTTGAACATACAATCCCTTGAGGGACAAGCCGTTTTTAGTTGCATTCTCGTATTTACTTGGCCAAATCCCTTGCGGTTATGCTTCAGCTTATACTTGATGTCGGATCGCTTTTCTACCATCTCTCCTAAAACTAATTGGCGGTAGAAAGAGTTTCAATTAAGTCATTTATGGCATTCGACATTGCACCCGCAAGTCTGTTTTTAAATCGGTCGCAGATAGTGGCATTGTGTAACCAAATCCATAAGGGCACTCCGGGCCCAACAATTCCTCCCTCACGATGAACGCTGCCGCGACTCGAACCCATGACTTCCTGGCTCTGATACCACTTGTCTAACCGTTTTTCCACCATCTCTCCTAAAACCAATTGGTGGCATGAAGAGTTTCAATTAAGTCTTTTACAGCATTCGACATCGCACACGCAAGTCTGTTTTTAGAGCTGTCGCAGAGAGTGGTATTGCGTAACCAAATCCATGGGGCACTCCGGGCCCAACACTTGAGACTTCACACTGTATTACCCTTCAAATTTTACTTCTAACACCTTTTCAAGTGCTAACTGATAGGAGTAGTATTTTATTGCATGCCTCACCCTTTACTTTTTCTTGTTTTTTTATGCTTTCACCTGCCTGTCTTTTGCAACAATTTCAATTTTCTACAGAGAACATAGGGTTTCAAACGTCATGTTGAAGGTCGTTATATAAATAGTGCCTGATAAGAATTCATGCATCTTTCAAACTATTACTCCTATGAGACAGAGAATTACACTTTTTGCACTAAATCGATACTCTTACACGCAACAACCTTAGGCGATGACCTAATTTTTATTTTTATTTTCAGTCATTAACGTCAGAATTTTACGATTAGTTGAATTGTGCGTAAACTTAGTATGGATACCAAAGTATGAGACAGCAAGTCTTGTGCGATGCTAATTTAGGTGACCGACTCCCCGACTTTTGTCAGTTGTGCACCATTCATGCCATTACTATTTCTGGTAATTGAACATTCACAACCATTATTTGAATGGTCCATACGTGGTTTAGGACGACTCAATTGGGCTATCATATGAATTTGTGGGCGCCCTACGATTTTTTGGCTCGTGGTTGTCATGGGTTTAACAGGCCAGCTGCATTTTCAGATTCTTTTATGGTATGTTAAAAACTATGTTTTGTTTTTGTTTTGTTTTTTTGGGTTTGTTCAGAGTTTCGGTTATTGATTACTAGCGACGTATATAGTATACGCACAGCACTTGGCTACCTAGCTAGCCTTTACATCGGGCACAATAATTATAACATCAAAGCATCATTAATGTGTTAGCACACATACTAGCTTGGTCAATGGGGTGCGGGGTGGTAGCTTCCAGTGTTGTGATTTGCCCCGCAGCATCCACCCCGCTTCCCACGTACCGCTCCCTAGTGATCATCAGATGGCAACGAATCTCATTTATGAATTTCAATGCATTTGCTAGGGCTATCGTAAGTTCAGCCAAAACCTTGTTCTTTGTGAGGAGCTGGTTTTGTATGGCATAAGAGAGCTAAGTAACATAATGCAAGTGTGAAAGCGTTTCTTGAAAATATCACGAATTATTAAAATTTGATAGAGTGAAGAGAGGGAGTGTAGAGCGAAACGTACACTAGAAATGCAATTAGAGGTGAGTCCTTCCTGGCCCTCTCAGCTAGGTAGAGATCCTCTTATTTAAGGGTGCTGTTGGTACCACAATTGGGGGGTTACACCACTATAGTACTTTTTTCTTTTTTTCATAACCGGATGCATGTACCAGCTTGTGCACATCTCGACTAATTCGGGGGTCCTGAAATTAACGACCGGACAAAACCTCCAATAGCCCCAATGTTTGAAAAGTTTGGTCTTCGTAAAATTCGAACTTGCAATCACTTGGAATCAAGCCTCTAGTTATTTTCTCAAGCTCCACTTGGCCAAAGCCCTTGGGTTTACACCACAACCTTCTTGAAACAGAATATGTTTATGCACATAGGCTCGTGCCTTCGCTGTATAGTTGGCTAGTTTATTTATGGGGACTGTGATTAATTATTATCTCAATGATAATAGAAGTTGGGTACACGTCTCCTTTCTTGTACAGTATATTTCTCGGTTCCAATTTATTTGTTCAATTTAAAGAATATACTAATATTTGTCCAATTTAGGAAATATAAGGAGTAACTTATTAAGAAAACATAATCATTAGAGCTTTAAAATGTTGAACTTTTCACAAATGCTCTCAATTCAAATTGTACATGTCACTTCAAATATAAAAAGAACGATAAAATGGGAGTATTTTTCTTCAAATATAAGAACGATAAAATGGGAGTATTTTTACAATACTTCTTTCTAGGACTTTCTAAAATGGACAAATAATTTGGAACGGGAAGTACATCGGGTTCGAGTGTGGCCATCTTAATTATTCTGCCTTATTCCATTAACAAGGCACAATGGGTTGGGTGTTTAATTAAGTTCATCTAACTTAAGAGTTCAACTCTACCCTCAATCACCACTTACCCAGTTATCCTCTCTGACTCCAACAAATATTTTATGAACTTCTTACATTAGAAAAAAAAAATAAACAAGTGACGTACTGAGCCGAGAATAATTCATTTGCGGAAGGATGAACAAAATCATTCTCCACTGGCAGGCCCTTATGCTGGATCAGGTGCTATTGTGCTGACCAACTCACCTAAAAGAAATAGTTAGGTTAAGGCACAACTTAAAATCAATCCTGTTCGTGACATACATGCCATTAGGAGTAAATTGGGCAAAAGAGGGAAAACGAAATCCACTACGGAAGTCTCATTACAAATAAACATCTGATATTCAGCAAATAGTCTCATTTACATACAGAGGAAGACATCACCAGTAACAACAGAAACTCTCATTTACATGTCAGTAAAGCAAGATCGGCAGACATCAAGCCACGAATAGTTGGAATTAAACCAACAGAATATCGTAAACTATGCGATAATCACATGCTAATAACACTCTTATTATGGTTATGAGAACCACAGACTGTATAACAAATCGGGAAACAAATTTAAGGAGAAATAATACAAGGCCACCATCGATCATCGTATGTGATATTAGTTGGCAGTTACAAGGAATGGATGCTGGCAAACACCGCACTCTATGGTTTCGGAACCCGAGCTAGGAACTTGAACCTGCAACAATTCAAATTGCAAATCAGATTATTTGGTCATTTTCAAATTGCACTCATTATTTAGCAAATGGTTTTCGAGAATATAAAAACCATCATTCAACTCTACATCACAAAAGGGTTCATTCTCCAAAACAATCCAAATAAATGAGTTCAAACAATCGTCAATCATCTAAGTTTTTGGTTTTCTCTTTCCGGAGAAATTGAAACTGGAAACTGTAACCAACTCGAGCAAAGGAATCTGTCCAGAAAATTCCCAGACAACAAAATGTGTTTTGAGGATTTCAAACCTGCAAATGGACTGTGCAAGTCGGACATGCAACTTCTTTCATCCGTCTACCAGAACTTCCATCTGACCTGAAGCCTGTGAAAGCAAGCCATTGGAATTAGAAACATTGGCAGCACGTTACATTTGCAAAGCAGACAACTATACATATAAAGGCCATGTTTGATCCAAGGAATTGCAGTATGGCATAGGACCTAAGATAGGTGAGGCCCATATCTCGTATAACACTGAGTACCAAATTGGTTTTGCCATATTGGGGAGGGGAGATCAGTTTCCAGGCAAAGTGTACTAATGCCCCATTTCCACAGGATAATTTCTTCAAGAAGCCGAATACCCCATTTCCATAGGATAATTTCTTCCAGGCTTCGAGTACTAATAATGCGCCATTCGGCCCATTCCCATGAGATAATTTATTAACCATTCTGTCTCCTCCTTCCAATGGGACAATCACTCAAGTTACCACTACCATATCATGCGAAAAAATAACCATCCAAATCTAATCTCATTTTTATGTCCCAACCAACCAAAGATAGCATAATTAATCCCAATGGACCATGGCACATCTGTAAACGAGCCGAATCGAGCCGAATATTAGAATGTTCAGTTTTGTTCATTAAGTTTTTTAGCGAACTCGAGCTCGAGCCGAACTCAATGAAAATTATGACGAGCCAAACTCGAACCGAGCTTGCCCAGGTTTGGGTCGAACTCGAGCTTGTTCGCGAGCCTTAACGATCCAATAATATCATATTTTTATGCTCTCATACAGGTCTAAAACTGCAAATAAATTTTATATTATGTACATAAATATGTTCATATACATATAAAATGATAAAAACATATACATAAGTAAATTTTTAGTAATTATAAACCTTTAGACTTGTACAAGTTTTAAAATTTTCACTATATAACTATATAAAATCCCCATGATACATATATACTTCAGGTTCGCGAGCCTAATCGAGCCGAATACTGCTGTGTTCATGTTCAGCTCATTTATGAAACGAGCCTAAAATTGAGGTTCAGGTTCGGTCCATTTAGTAGACGAATCGAACTCGAACGAGTCTTTACCGAGTCGAGCCTTGGACAGTTCACGAACGGCTCAGTTCATTTACAGCCCTAAACACACCCAAGACTCCATGATATTCTCAAAATTGTCCCACGATACTTATACACCTCTGCTGAGTGCTGACAAGCTAAAAGGAACTCTTTTCTACATCTCTTAAGTGCCCCATGGTCAAGTTGATCTGAACGACTGTATACACTTAATTAACACCAATTTTAGCTAGTGAACAACCTTTTCGAGATACTTCAAGCCAGAATTATCAGATAAATAGTGAAGAAATTGGATGCAAAAAGCAAACCAACATCCAAGTACAAGCACAAGAAATTACCTGATGACGACTTACGATTCCTCTCCATCTCTTCCTGTGAAATTTGATTCACATCAGAAACATATTGGCCAAAAGCATTGACTAATCACATCTTTACAAATGTTGCACCGCATGACAAGTGACATACAATAATTAGAAAAGAAACAAGAAACCCCTGAATTGATACTGTCAAAAAGAAAACAAATCACCATGCGCGCATCTCAAGGAATATTAAAGCCGGCATGGAATAACCTGGTTGAACGTTTAGGTCAATTAAACCTTTTTTTCAGGTACCAAGTACATGGTATGTATAATCTCTTGGTACACCCGTTACCCAACATTATTGATCAGACTGAAATCACACACAATGTACATGTTTTTATACGAGGCAAACTAAGGAAAATGACATATGTCCAACACTAATTCGATATACCACATAGACAAAAGGAGATAAATGCCGATGGACAATATGGATAAACAGACATAAAAGCAATGAGATAATATAACAAACAAAGCAGTAGCCACTGACAGGTACCGGTTTTTATCTATTAATTAGTATTCTTAAAGAGGAAGGGAATTAACTACGAAGTTTTACAAAATCCAGAAGGCGGGAAATAAGGAAGGAGTGGCTCCTGGGACCAAAGTATCCCTACATGAAAAGAAACCTAAAACAATAGGTCAAGTATATCTCCTCTTATTGCAGCCAACTTACTAGATGCAATAAGCTTAACATAGTTGTAATAGAATTAAGCAAACAAGACAAAACCATCAAGTACCGCCAGAACTAAAACTGTATAAGCACAGAGATAATATTCAAAGCATTGGTCACCTGAAGCTTCTTAGCAAGATCCTCATGACTTTGCAAACCCACTGATTTGCTGGCTGCTTCCTTAGCATTACTCAATCTTTGAGTAACTTCCGCCTGCGACGGAAAACAAACTAGTAAGAGGTAGTCCAAGTGTCTAACACGTGGAGTGACCCTATATCATATTAGAAATGCTACAAGTGAGCAAATACATCCGCAAACAAACATCTTTATGGTTAAATTCTCCCCAACTTATCAATGGATATAGCCCTTTTGGTATAATTAGTTTATATGTTTGGGCCACTTTCCATGAAAATATGCCACAGGTCCTCACAGAAGATTCATCAGGACAGAACAAATGACTAGACCTTAATATGGGCTGAGCCAAACCATAAACCCGAAATCCATGCCATTGGAATCTGTATGACACAGCTTGGCATTGTGTTATCTGAACCACGGGTACGAAATAAGTGCTTTAAAGGATATCCCAGTTATATAAGGTTTGGGTTAAGTGGTACTTCACAAAAGCAGACAAAATGAAGGATCATGAGAAATTATGTATATTAATGCTCACAAGTACACAGATCAAAATAAGTACCATAGCATATATAGATTTACCATAACATGTGAACCAAGATATCCAACAAGCAGAAAGTGTCCATAAGTAGTGGATGTAGTTCTCTTGGTAAACAGTGAGATGAAAAAACCCAATCTACAATAGGACTAATCAGTTTCTTCTCCTGGTAAAGTGAGATGACAAAAGAAGGATCATGCTCACAACTAAACAAGAAAAAAAATTACCATGCATCTATCACAAACTCGAACTGGTTGAGCATTCTCCTCAGCGGTAAGAGCAATTCTACCATGGGTACATTTGTCACAAAATATATCTCCACAATTTCTGCAGTGATGCTGAAAACGGAGAAAACTCATTAGGCTCAATCTTTTTTTAAAAAAAAAAGGAAGTGCTTCCCATCTCAAGCAAAGGCGGCAGAAAAAACAAACAGAGAGATAGTGAAAAGAGACATGCCCTGCGCACAAAAGCATTAAAGTCGGCCGCACAAGCTGTACATTTGGCGACTGCTTCATCAGGAACCTGGAAAACAAAACGCAAGGTGAACTCGCAACTCAATTTTGAAACATTTTCACACTTCTAAACAAGTCAATCTTTGTGGACCAAGTCCACTTCAAACTCGCAAAAGTTCACAAACGCTTCCAATTTAAGGTAAACATTTTAACAATTTAGTCAAAAATAAAGATCATTCATATTCAGCAGAAACTAGAGACAATACCTCCACTATATGTCAAAGTACAGTACTAGTTTACTATAGTCGAGGAAAGTTCAACGCCAGTTACGCCACAAAGATATGATGCACTCTGTAGCAATAGACCACAGCTACTTCCTCTACAGTGGGAATTCAATATTCCAATTCTAGCTTCTAGATCCAACAGAAAACATTCAGACTACGTTTTAAGAAGCTTTTACCCTTGTCGCAATATATGACCATGCATAACAATGACTTGCCTTCTTTTCTAAAAAAAAAAAGGCATGCCAAAAAACTTGCAGAACTTGAAGATGAAATAGAAGTTATCTTCTTATCACTTTTCTTTTACCACCAACTCACACAACCATTTCTTTTAAAACATTGCACAGTTACTACAAAGAAAAACCAAAAAACGCATATGCTTATTAATAGTTTCAACATCCGGTAATAAACAAGGCAGTTTGCCCTGCTGCATCGAAGTAAATGGCTGATGAAAAAACTTCAACATTACCCAATGATCTTTCTCCTCACTTCCTGGCTTCATCAGATTCATCCAGTCCGCCAAACCTTTCTTCTTCTCAGCAGGCTGTTCGGTTGACTTCAAAGAATCAGAAGGCTTGCTTCTTCCGCCAATCTCTTTAAGCTGTAAATCAATTACAGAATTAAAATGTAACAAACAAACATCTATAAAGTTGCAAGGGTTAGAAGAACAAAAGACCGTAAAACCTCTCTCTGTCTCAGTGTGTGCACTTATTCAAAAAGAAACACATGTACAGCGGTACAGGAACATTGGCACATGCTCCATTGCACGTGCATGTTATTGGCGCAGCATTATCAGTATGGCCCACCATACCCATTTTAAAACAAACCTACTATTGGTGGTTTGCTTCCATCAACTTTAGCAGTTGCTGCTTCCCGGTAAAAAATTGGTTGTCATTTAATTATGTATCAAGGAATTTCTCTTCAAACGTAATAAGAAAATTCCTTGAAAGAAGAGTGGACACCAAACTATAATCTCATTGGGGACCGTATCACCAACATTATTATCACGATGATAGTTGTCACCAAGCATTGAACATTACCTAGTGTATTCACATGTTTCTTATTCATCCAAGTTCCCAACATCTTGTCCCATATGAAGTTAGTAGCTTCTTTCACCTCTCTCTTACTCTCACAATGTCAAACAACTCATAAAGACATCCATTCGAGTTCATTCAGGATAGCAGCGCTCAGCAATGAAGGGGTAAAAATAGGAATTAAAATTATAAGTTCAACCAGTTTTCTAAAAGGATGAAACATCTGTACCCATATCTACAATCAAATTAACAAAGAAAGAACCTCACTGAAAGTACAATGCAAAAGAAGCAAATGCGGAACAAAAAAAACACCTTAATGAGAACACATAAAATGAACAAAATACAAGTGGCCCCATCCTAGGCCGAAAAAACAGAATCTACAAAGCAGCAGAGTCAGAAGTGCTATCATTATCTACCTGCACAGTAGCAGCTGTCACTATGTCCAGAATAGTGCTGGTGGTATAACTGTTCGATTGCAGACGGATGCGTCGTGGTTCAATATCCACGGAACTTTTGGACCAAAATGCAAAGGTAGATGGATCAAAGACCTAAATAGTAGGAAAACACAAAATAAATTAACTGCGGAAGACAAAATTATATGAGGCCTGGACAGAACAAATCAACAAACATACCTCAAATCTGGTTACTTGTTCAAGAGGATATATTCTCAATGTCCGACTGGTACTGGGATCAAGCATACGAATACCATCTAAACCAATCTGCAAAATGCAGACCCCGTACTAATCAGCAGCCAAAGATGGAAATGAAAGAGCTACTAAACTTAGAAGTAAAAGGTAAATTGAACAAAGCCAAAAATATTACAGCAAAACAAATAACCTCCAATAACTGATACAGTTCGAATAAAACTACTAACATCTATGCCGCCTATAAAAGAAGCTTCAATGCACATATAAATCAAATTTATCCATCACACCCATCCAAAACAATAAATCAGCAACACCAAAAAAAATTGGGAAAAAATCTAATGACCCAAAGGATAAATGGCAATCATCAAGCCAAAGTGGGCTAAAGATCACCTAACCTCAAGGGGCCTGGGGCCCGTAAGCTGGACTGAAGCTCATCTTTGGGAATTGGGACCACTTGTCCCAAGTAGGGATGGGCAACCATGAAGCCAGGTCTGTCCATGCAAGGTGAAGGGGTATGCGCAGGCGATGGATTGGCCACCAAGAATGAACCAGTTTTAGGCTGAGCTGTCAAGTGAGCCTAGGGCCCTAGAGGGACACAGACGAGTGCTGGAGCTAAATCAGGACCTAACACAGCAGTCAACACGAATTGACATGAAGAAGTCTTTTTCCCGTGGCAAGGTCGGTCAGAGTACCTTGGAACGTCGGGTAATACCTGACAGCTGACGCAGCCATCCCTAATGGAATGGGATACTTCTTGTAATGGTCTTGCACTCAGGGGACATCAAATGCATGGTCGTTACTTCGAGTGAGCCATCAAGACTTGAACTCCCAAGCATGAGGTGCCTATAAGCAGGGGATGCACCCCTCTCCACTTGAAAACCATAACTCAATACCTTCTCATTATAGTTCATTGACTTAAGCACCAAAGGGGACCTGTGAAAATACATAGGTTTCTTACTCGTGCAAAGGAACTCTTTATTGATAACTTGGACAACTTATAACGATGACTTTCCAACCAAGCCCCGGTTGGAAACCCTTGTTATTCTTGCATTGTGCAGGCTATTGCTACCGTTGGAAACACATTGAAGGGAACTTGGGCTCCATGTCTATCCTAGCAGGGTGATTTTCAACCGGGGCTTGGTTGGAAACAGGGTGATTTTCACCCTGCTACACTAACCAATCAAATAAAATCCATGCACATGCAGATAAAAAATATTGCCCAGCTATCACACAAAACAGCTAATTTTAGTGCAATATTCTTCATTGGATGAAAAGGTGCTGACGGATCTAAGTTCGCTTCTCCACACATACTTCAGTATCTAAATGAAGACAATACAAACATTGCCGTTGAGATATAAACGAATAAGCTTCAATTGAAAAAAGAGGAAAATACAGTCCAAACAACAATTTGGTTTGCTCTTGGAATACCCTTTTTCCATTTCAAAAAGAAGATGAGAAGTCACAAAACCTAACACTTGATGCACACAGGTGCTGCTAATAAGTTTCCCATATGGTAAACATCAAAGAAACTACACATCAAATTCCAAAAAAGAAACTATACGCCACACTAACAGAGGGAGTCACCTATGATTACCAAGTCCACATTAAGCCTTTTTAAGTACTACGATCACAAGAGCAAATTCAAGAGACCAAGTTAACACAGAGTGGCCAAAAGCAGCTACTATGTAGCTTTGGCATAGCTGAGAGCACAAACTCTCTAGCAACGATCGTACAGAAAACAAATAACAGTTGGGTCGATTTGAAACAAGCAAAATGGAACCACACTGTAGCAGTAGTTTCATCGGCAACTTTGAGGAGGTCTAGGAACCCAACAACATGCACAACAATTTGCCAACATGCCTACGTGTCAGTGTTCCATCGGAACTGGATGAATTGCTATTTTCAACTAAAAATGAATCATTTTAAATGATGTAGTGGCACATAAGCATGTTGTGCAATGTTGCCAAAATGTTGTGTTCCTAGGCTTTCTCATGAAAATATAGTGAATACCAAAAAGTGATTCGTAGCATTAAGTCAACTGTTGACAACAAATACAAAGGATTTCCTTTAAACCTGGCAAAGAACATCCATGGTACTCTGGCCCCCACTTTCAGCCAAGAGCTTAACCCTAAACTTCTGCACTCCACTCTTCACATCTTGCTGGGTATCAGCCTTGGGCACTGCCCTCACAACCTTAGCCGGACTCGATCGATGATCTTTCCCAGATGGGAAACTAACTGGCCTTCCGAAATCATCGAACCCCGACCAAGTCGACGACTTTGGTCCAGTGCCCCGAGCGCCATACGGCTCCACCTTATTATTCCCTTGATAAGCATACACCCCATCACCATACCCACCATCCCTATCCCCATACCCACTCTCCGGTCGCTTGCCATATAAATCCGGCCCCAAATCGGACCGTCCCAAATCGAGCCGGCCCAAATCGAGCCGGCCCAAATCAGACTGGCTACGACCATAACCAGCAGCAGCACCGCCGCCGTACCTACTAGAAGGTTCGTCAAAGTATCCCCCTACCCCATCGAATTTCGAGTTATTCTCGTACGACTTGTCATTTACCGATGCAATTGAAGAGCTGAGATGAGCGTACGGGCTAGGGTTAGGGTTCGTGGGGAACGAAGAAGCGTAATTGGGAGCCGTCTGATGCTGATCGTACGGTGGGTAATACGGTGGTTGCTGCTGGTACGGGGCATGTTGATCGTACGGTGGGAAAGGAGGGGTGGGTTGAATGGGGGAGGGAGTGAATGAGTGCAAAGTAGGGTTTGGGATAATTGGGGTTGGGTTGTATGAAGGAGCTGTGGGAGGGGTGGGGACAGGATCGGGATTTTGAGGGTAAGGGGGGTAAGTGGAGGGGTAAGGGGGGTAATCGGAGGCGGAGTAGGTGGTGGTGGCGAAGGGTGGTGCGGAGGCGTAGGTGGGCGGCGGAGGGGTTGGGTGATTTGGGGGGGTGGGATTGTAGTTGGGGGTTGGGTTAGGGTTTGGGTTTGGTGGGTATTGGTAGTATGAGACGGAGCTGTAATCACCTTCTTGCATTGCTTGGAGAGAGAGAGAGAGAGAGGTGGTGGTGGACTGGTGGTGGTGGTTTGGGACGATGACGAGGAAAGGAGAGAGAAAGCTCTGCTGTTTCGTGTCCTTGTTCGGATTCGTTTTCTTGGGAGTACGAATGGCAATGGGTTGATCGTGATCCGAACCGAACCCGACTTGTTTTGGGTTGACGGTTGACCGTCTTTTTCTTTTCCTTTTTTCTTTTTCTTTTTCTTTTTCTTTTTTTATTTGTGTATATCGACCCACTTTTTTCGAATATTAATGTATTTAAACAAAATATGCACCGGTCTAGTGGGCTTTGCTAATGATTTTTCATGTTTACATATTAACTGCAGTTTCCCGTTGCTCTGCAAAAAGAGTAAGGGTAAAAAAAAAAAAAAAAAATCAGGTCTATTGACGTAGAATATCAATGAATTTCACTAATTATATAGGGAAGGAGGGGGCAATTGACTATAGCAACATTTCTGAAGTGTGATTAAATATTCAAGATCCGGAGGGAATCCCGTGAGAGGCCAATTGCCCATAAATTCGTATTGTTCAACCAAATACCAGTGATTCATACTTCATAGGTAGTCAGTTAGATTGCAAGGAAGTAAGGAAAAAATCAACATAATATAAACATTGTAAACGAGTCAAAATTTTGGTACAGGTTTTCAAAATATGAAATCAATGGATTAGAAAGAATTACTCAACTTGCAATTATGGTTCTTTACTTTCAAGAGAAAACCCCAAAAGTGCTCAAACTATATATGGATGGCTTGACTTAAGACTTGTGACCATTCCATATGTAGTGTATATACTCTTCTATACGATTTCTTTGCCATTCAAAGTCCCTTTGGATGGAGGGGTGAGAAAAGAAAAGAAATTGGTGTGTTCTCCCTCATTGGTGAGAAAAGAAAAGAAAGGGGTGTGATTTCTCACCCTCCCATCCAAATAACAGTGAGAAATCAAATTCTCACAGGCGATTCCGGCGACTCTCTGACGAGGTGAAATTCTCTCCCTCTCATCTCCGGCAAACGTGGTACTCCCTCTCTCTCTTCTCCGGCAACGCACAGCCACTCACCCGACGACGATCCGACGAGGGAGTGGACCACACGCTCCTATTTCTCACGAAATCTCGCCACTTTTGGCGAGAAACGGAACTAGGCTTGGGAGGGATCTTGATCTCCCTCCGTCTCTCACCCTCTCTCGCCTTCTTCCCCTTCCAAACGAGGGAGAGATTGAGCTCTCTCCCCGTTTTTTTTCTTCTCTCACAAATTCTCACGTACCAAACGAGTTGTTAAAGAACATGGCATGAATACCAAAGAGTGGGGGAAAAAGGCATTCCACACGGATCACCCTTAACATTGCATAAAGACTACCTACAAAAAACTAAAATGTGAAAGCTAACATCATCTTTTAGTTTTACACTCATGTTTTCTCGGGGTAATAACATATTACCTCATGTTAAACCTTTCCTTTCTGTTTGAGTAACATGAATCTTGAAAAGAAATGAAAATACGATATCGTGTTTTTATGATTCTTACTTTTGGAACTGAACAGAATAGGAATGATGAATTATATTCCTGAACGAAATAGGAATATAATTCATCATGACTTATTCAACTCAAAAATCGCATTCTCCAACTGAGGAGGAATCTTATCATTTCCATTCCCCTAGTAATCATAAATTCATTGGCTCAATCCATTAACAAAACAATAATATAAACGTCAAGATGAGAGAGAGTACAACATTTCAGCTACCAAGAGCAGAGCTGCAATTTTTCTGACAATCCAGATAAAAATCAAATCAACCCACCATAATTCTAAATTAGGAAACGGTACACAAACCCAGCAAATAAAAGATCAGCTTTTCCATGAGTGCAAAAGGGGTATTTACCCATGTACAGTACATACTGATTTGAGAAATAGATGATCGTAGTCGTTCATTTTATTTAAGATTCTTGTAAAAAAATCAGTTTAAAATTTACGAATCATCCAACCAATTTTGCTCCTAAATTTTGGATCATCTTTTTGGGACTCAAGACGTACACCAAAAAAATACGTACGCGGGATACGTACCCTTTGTATGTACTCATATTCTTTTCTACAAAGATTCTTCAATGACGATTCTTTTTCCTTTTTGTTTGCAACAATTTCAATTTCAATTCACTTTTCACCCTACAAACATAACCATTGCCATTAACACAGTACAGGCCTACAGGGGAATCAAAGAAATCTCCATTTCACCCCCCAATAAAACAGAACAAAAAGGGAAAAAGTCACTTTCTTTACCCTTTTTACCTCTTCAGACCATGTACACCTCCATGCTTGCCTCCTTTGCAGACTTACAAACAGGACAAAACCCAACAAATCCTTCACAAGGCTTGCACGAGCACAGATGCCTACAAGGAAGGAAAACAACACAACACCTTTTCGAAAAACACAGTTTGCAATCCACACTTTTATTGCTCTGTTCTGCCTCTGACTCCTCTGTTTCCTGCCCCCTGTTTCTGTTTTCCTCTCTGTTTCCCCTGTTTGAGTAAAAATCACAGACCGATTCTGCCTCCATGGCCCGCTCTCTGACTTGGGTCAGAGTGTTATTGAGCTCTGCGACCTTTGCTTCGTTCTCTCTGGCCTTCCTCTGCCATTTTTGGCTCTCCATTTCCATGCCGCTCAAGTATTCCTCAAGCTCCATTGTTTTCTTTGTTGCAATTGCCAAGTCTTCGTCTTTCTGCCGCATTAAGTTCGTCGTTTTCGAGTGATATCTTTGGAGGAGGATATCATGCTGTTGCCTGGATTCTTTTATCAATATAGTTTTCAATCTTTCATTCTGTTTGGTTAATCCAAATAGTTTGTTAGATCCGGCTTTAATCGGGCTTTCCCGCAAGAATGGGATTGAGCCCTCAAAATTACTCAACGCGCGCGTAAAGCTGGTCCGGACACTTGAATTAGCAGAAAAAAAAAAAACGAAAAATGCATGTTTATCTTATTCATACAACGTATCAATCAACACATATCATTATACATTATCTTAAGATGATCAAACTTATTCACTATTTGAAGCTCGTCGAAAACACGAATGATGACATAGTTATAAAAATCTTGAGAGAAAAGAAAAAAGCTTAGAAGTTAGACATATGTGATCAATTCAAAACCGAGATGGTTTGCCAACCCATGTATTGCCGAAGTCCACGTGATTTTTAGCATAATGTATATTATCGACAAGTTTTATTAAGTGAACGATTTCGACCGTTAAGTGGAGCATGAACATTACCAAAAAAAAAAAAACCCAAAAATTTGATTAAGAGATTCAGTTTATATTACAGAACCCAAACACAATAACCATTCAAAAAAAAACAAAGGGGAAATCCCAAAAAATAAAAAAGTTACTATAAACAGAGCGGAGTATGGGATTGATTAGATTCTGACCTGAAGCTGAAGAACCAAGTCAATCTCTTGCCTCTGCTTCTCGAGCAAAGCTGCTAAAGACCCAGAAAATCCCGGCGACGCAATATGGCCACCTCCATTTGATACAGAAGAACCCCCTTCACAAAAGTTCGTTCCCCGAAATGGAAACCCTTGATTCTGGTGAAGAAGTGGAAACCACCCTTGATTCTGGTGAAGAAGGCTAATCTGTTGAAGGTTTTCTTGAGGAGTATTAGTGAAATACCCAACATCATTTATCCCCGTAACAGAGCCATAGACCGGTATCGCCTGATTCTCAGAACAAAATTGTGATTCAACAGCCATATCAATCAACTACTCCCAAATCAAGGAGATATTTCCCTTGCAGGAAGCTTCTCTCTCTCTCTCTCTCTCTCTCTCTCTCTCGCTGTCTTGCCTCGTTCGTGGTTCAAGGGAAAGAGAGTAATGTGATTGGGGATTGTGACGATTTGCATTTACGTTTGTGATTAGCTGGAATAGTAATCCGATAAAAAGGAGGAAACAATCGTGAGAGAGGGAAAAAGGGCGGTGGTTGGGATTCTATCTTTTTCTGTCAAAGTCGAAAAAAGTTGGGGGAAGACAAAATAGAGAGAGTTAAGGACGACGTACAAATGCAGATTTCGTGACAGAAAGCTCAGACCAGAGAGTGACAGAGAGAGAGAGAGACGTTGGAGAGAGAGAGATATATAGAGGATCAAGGATTGGAAAACTTGTCAGTTTAGTCATTGGGAAGGGCTGAAGATAGATTTTTAGTTAGTACTGTAGTAAGATAGATTTTTAGTTAGTAGTGTAGTACTTTCTCAGTACTTGTTTATGTGAAAAATTGTATCATCATTAAGAAAAAGAAAATCCTAAAGAAGAGTTGAGTGATGCGTAATGAACTTTTCTTTTACCACTGAGGTAGCCCAGTTGGCAGGGTTTATTATTTGAGTTCTGGTAGTTGGCCTGGCTTCACATCTGCAGATAAGTTTTCGGACTAGTGAGAGGGGAGTTTATGCCAACTGTGCCCCAGCTAGTGCCGTATTGACGGTCCGTTCTTCCGAACAATAGTTATGATTCGAACCGGACATTTTATCGGTGGGTAGGGAGCTTCTATAGTCACACCCAAGGAGAGTTGTTACGATGGTTGCCCCCTTTCTCCCTTTTGATTATTAAATAATAAAAAAAACTTTTCTTTTTAATTACTATTACAACTTGCACGCATTCCGATTAATTTCAAACCCTTCAAGTTAACAACACGGTGAATCTTTACCCCAAGTTTTGGGGTGTTTGACCTCGGTTGGATTCGAGCATGCAAACTTATAGAGGATAAGCAAAGAGTATTTAGTAATTTGCGATGTGTTTCAAATACGCTTTTATTCTCGCTCTCGCAAACTTTAGTAGTTTACGATGTGTTTCAAATACGTTTTTACGCTCCCGCTCCACATGCACATTACTACGTGACTACTCGTGTATATATATCACAGTTCAGTTTAAAAGAAGCGCCAGAAATGCAGGAGATGGGGACACAGGCACCCGTATCTATCGAAAAAGATGAAAAGCCATGTACTCCTACGATTTACTGTATCTGGTTTAACATCGCAACGCAACGTGGTGCATTGTTTGACCCTTGGATTATTGCTGGGTGGGGATTTTTGATCGTAGTGACTGGACTAGACCAATTAGGGTTGGTTGAGGGGTTGAAAGCTTGAATTCGGTTGGAGGAGGCTCGTATTCAAGTCTTTGTATCCCCTCATTTGGCTATGTACATACTTCAAATACCACCTGCACATGATGAGATTTTAACTTTGGTCATGGCATAGAAGCGGTGGGATCCTATAAAGAGTAGTGTGGGGTGAAGGATGATCAATACTCTCAATGAAGGTGACGGAGTAACATATATGAGACTTCCATTTGAGAATCGAAAAAAGTTACTCGACTCGTGGTTACACAAGAGAGAGGGAAAAGGATTGTTGAAGGACATTCTCATGATTGGATGGCGGGAATCTTAAGGAAGAATGAAAATGTGATGTCATATTCACGTGATTCCGACGTTTGGAATAAACAACAAAAAGAATGTGATTTCATACTTCAATAATTTTGACGTTTGAAAGAGATAGAAATAGGAATGCGATTCTTGATGACAAGTTCAAGCATAAATCATATTCCTAAACTGAGTGACAATATGATCTCTCCCTTAAACCATGAAAATATTATATCCCTCGCTCAATCATTAAGGAAAACGAAACATTGATTATTTTTCAAAACAATTGTTTCTTGTATGAGATTACAAAATTAATTCAAACACCGAAATGAAAATATTCCAATTATTATATTCCTAGATATTAATTCCCAGTAAAGATAATCTTATTCCTACTCAAGAAAATTAGTAGAAATTTGGTTCTTAATGATCATATTCATATCTTCATATTCCATGAAGATTCTAGTCATTCAAACATAGCTTAAGGTTCAATTTGGATGACAGTAATTTATCAGAGGAATGAGAACGCACATGAGATTTTTACCTCTAAGTACAGAAAAGTAAAACTTATTTCCTATTAAGGAGAGATGAAATACTTAATTACCACTAGGTCCACTTTTACAAAATGCATTTACCAGTAATGGAAGTGTCACCCTAGCGTTTTAGGATATCCTAAGGTTTTAGGGTTTAGGATACTCTTAAGGGTTTTTTTTTTTTTTGATCGGCAGGATACTCTTAAGTTTAGGAGACTCTAGGGTTTATGTTTAGTCGCTTTCATAGCGCCATAAGGTTTAAGCACTTTCGTAGTGGTTTTAGAGTGTATTTTCCTATTATGGAATTTTAGCGCTTTAGGCATTTTCATAGGATACCCTAGGGGTTTAATCATTTTTATAGGGTACCCTAGGATTTAAACACTTTCATAAGGTACCCTAGGGTATAAGCACTTTCAGGGTTTAAAATTCTAGGCACTTTCACATAATTTCAGTATTTCATTAATTAGAAGAGACCTAGTGGAAATTACTACTGTACTTTCTATTTTCTAAACCAAGAAGTAAAAAGCCCGTGTTATATTTTCATAATTCCTTACTGGAATGGAATGTGATTTCTAATGGCATATTCAACGCATCAACTAGGAACCACATTCTCAAACTAAGCAGAAATCTAATTCATCCCATACCCCATAAAAATCCAAGATTCTTGACTCAACCTATTAAGAAAAATGTTTGGGAGTAGTACATTAACAAAATAATTGATTCCTTAACGGAATTAATACAAACATAATTATTGCCAAGGATTATTGGCATCCAAACCTAGCATGCATCCACAAAGGAAAATTTAGGTTAAAACCAATGCAATTTAAGCCTAATGATGAGAAGAAGGAAGGGGGGGGAGAACCTTGACCTGTTTAATAAAGGGGGGGGGGGGGGGGGGGAGAACCTTGACCTGTTTAATAAAGGTCAATGAACAAGGATCCGCTGGGTAATTTGCAGACTGCAGAACTTCAGATTGGCCATCCTGTTAAAAGATTTTACTGATCTCAAAGAAAAAGCAGACGAGAAAACCCTATCTCAAGATTCTCAAAAAAGGACCAAAACTACATCCAAGTTCTGATTTTCATCTGAAGCAATACCATTCAAGGAACCCACAAGCCGCCTAGTTCGGAGAGTGCATCACATGGAATAAACAGGCTGCCCAATGCTTTCAACAAATCAAAGCATACCATAACTACCGAAATAAACAAGAGGAGGAGTTACCGTGTGAACCACACCTCGGTGGTCAAAGAAATTCTGCAACATACTGGTCAGAAAAATCCGGTACAGGACCCGAGAAGGAGTTACCTCATAACCACACTTGATTTCATCGGGTCACTATCCGGACTCACCACTCTCCATTTCACATTCATCGGCCTCTCAGGTCCTCTGCCCGATTTCTTTTTGGGTTCTTCGATACAGGCCCTGTGGCTAAACGGGCAGAGCAGTGCAGCTCCAATCTGAACGGTCCCAGTTCACTGAGGTGCGGTTACACGGTAACTCCTTCTCGGGTCCTTTACCACTATGCTGCAGAATTTTAGTGTGAGAGATAACCAGATTACAAGGGTTTAGGATCGTCCAGAGGAGCTACCACCGGCAACAAAAGAACTGCTTACAAAAGCTGAATCCAGGTTCTCGCATTATTCTATACCGTCTACCTAAAAAGTCCAGTAATTACTTCGATCTGTTGTAGGTATGCGTTTTGTCATCACAATAAGAAATCTTAATCAGCCTCGGGAAAACAATTGATACTTGATACAGAATAAATCAAGATAGCCAAACAGAGAGATACTCCATACATGCAAGCAATTCACGAGCTGCTTAATCTAGATTAGAGATTGCATCACATGAAATAAACAGTGTGCCCAAACACATTGCGAGCTTCAAACAGATCTAAGTATTCAAACATATCAAACAACCTACCAAATAATCATGAGTGACACTCAAGAAGGGCCACCAACAAAGGGAAAAGAAAACCCGCTTACCAAAGCCAGGTCAAGGTGCGTATTATTCTCTATAATCAACCTATGAACTCTTGGTATTTAATCTCTCTGTTTCCATAACCAGTTTTTCATCGCCTAAAGAAAACTTCAAATAAACTACTTTTGCTCCATTACTCTTGAAGACTTTCCAACTTCACTTTCCATTCTGGAGTACCACTCACCAATGCGCGTGTGCTCCACCATATCTCTACCAGACTTGAGGTAGCGGATAGGTTTCAAGACACCAAAGACGGCAAGATCAGCTAAATTAGGTTTTGACCCACCTGTAGGAACAGTTAAAAGTAGAGTCGTTTTAGAAAAGAAAAACTATCAACTGTCGGAGTTTAGGAGCAACAACACAAACTGGGATTTGAACGAACCGAGAAATTTTTGACCATTAAGTGCATCCACCCATTTCTCTGCAGCTTCATACAAGGCTGCACGCTCATCAGTGATATTGTATCTCTTCTTTAGTTTCTTTGACACAAAGTACATAGCCGCAGCTCCAGCATACTTTGCCATTATTCTTTCAGTGAAGCTGAAATTGCCTGTAATCAAATGAAAACATGGCTAATTTTCTGAGTTTATCTTTGACTGGTGTCAATCTGCCATCACTGCGCATGATCTAATTCAGCTCGAGAAATGAAATGAGCTCAGTGGTACAAGCAAACCAGTATAAAATCTCAAAGCAATTAAGATGAAAATTAGTACTCCATCAATAGAAGTTGTAGCAGAATTGATATAACTTACCAGGAATTTAGCAATCAAATAGACAACCCCATAATATAGAAAGGATAAGACTTGAAAGCATTATAGATGAAATAATAGTAAGGAAACAGCAGAACCAAATGATGGCTTGGTATTAGCAATTTGCTATACCAACTAGTGTACATGTCCTCAGGTGGGGATAACTATTCAACAATGCAAATCTTACATTACTCACAGATAAATAAAGCACAATGTCAGAAGGTGGCGTGGGAAAATGTGTAAAGATCTCCATGACACGCGCCATGCACCACAACATCACCAAAACCCACAGCATGGATCCTTTTACTAGTTTAACGCCATTCTCTGTACTTCTGCAGTGGCTTTTGCCTTAAGGTAGACAGGCCAAGTACGGTGAGCCACCGGTACCTTTTCTCAACCCAAGCACGTGACACTATTCAAAAGAGCCGTTAAATATGGAGTCTCAACCTCCCTGTTTGCTTGAACAAGTTCCTCCTACTCTGGTAAGCCCGCAGAATCTATTCACCACTGCCTCACCTTTTTCCACGTGTTAAGATAATCCATAGACTCTCTTACACTTCCCTATCGACTCCATATCCATTGAGACAGACAAGGCAACAAAATTGATATATTCAGAGATCAGCTTGAGCCCAATAACGTCACTCATCAAGAACCTTAAGCTCTTGTGGGCTCGAACCATGGTGGTGAAAGAGCAAATGAATCACATGAACCCAATTTTTATTTTCATATCTGTCTTTCAAAATTATGACAAGCCCTAATGGTTGCCTCAGTCTCGCCATTACTAAAAACAGATATCGTAACGGGAGAGGAGAAAACAAGAGAGTGATTTTGCAGAACGGCAGAAGTAGTTAGGTTGTCCGCGATACCTTCCGCTAAAAAGCAGACAAAAACAAGTCGAAGACCCAAAAACATGACAAAACACAACACAAAGAAACACAAAGAACTTCTTTGCATGTATATTTAGTGATATCACAATAGTGAGCTCTTTCCAAATTCGGCAAATCAAAATAAATGTGCATAAAAGTCCTAACAAGTATTTTAAAAGCTCCCATTCCATTACACGCTTTGTCAGAACATCTAGCTTTTCTTTTTGTGGAGATGTATTTTTCTTTCTGTGGAGATCTGTCTAAGACTGTCAAAGACGCAAAACCTTCGAAGGCTAAATCACAAGAAATTTAAAGTGAAATTTAAAGGTGGAGGGTGAATATCATTTCCTTTAATGAAATAACAAAAAGTTACAAAAAGCAAGGGTTAAATGGTGAATATTATTTCCCTTTACAATATACAAAACAGTTACGAAAACAGGATATCACAATTTTGTACTTCAATGCCACATTCCAAGGAAGTTGAAGAATGCAAACTCTACTTATTGTTCTCAAAGGTCCAAAATCATTCCAGGGATCGCAATATAACATACCTTGGGTTGCGATATAATCGAAAGACTCGAGAGCCTCAGAAGGAGATCGATATATATTTGGTGATAAGACATGCACCAGGTGATTATCCACCCACCTACATCACAACCAGTGGAATTAGCATAAAGGACAGTCACATTTAAGCTACTCAAATAACCCACAAGCTTGTTATTTTAAAAACACGTCACATCTAAGCTATATCAAAATAACACAGTCTATAACAATCATGCTAATTTCAGGGGGGAAAAAAGCGGAAGAATGCGCGATTGAACATAACAAATAATGTCCACAAAAGAAGAACATTAAGGAAAAGTAGGTAATATGGAGACAAAGAAAATTATATTCAGGAAGTTCTAGAACATAGTAGAAAGACCATACCTGCGCCACTCTAAGCCAAGGTCAGGTGTCCCAGGACGGACCCTTAAAAACAACTTGTCAATAATTTCTGCATACATGGAGCATTCAAACTCATAAACATTAACTAAAGTTAAATAGTAGTACACTAGTATTTTGCTTGAGACATGAACAAACAAACGAAAGAGCTTTCAGTATTAATTAGTACAATGACGAGGTTAACTGTTCAACTTTATTTTTGGATAACCAGTGTTCCGGTAATGCGCACCTCAACTAATCCTCAAAGGGTTGATAGCACCTAGGTGGTTTCAAACCTGAGACATTAGCAAATCCCCAGGTCCCAAGACTTGACCACCAGGCCAACCCTCTTGGGTTACTGTTCAACCTCCTGAAGTTTTAACCAGTAAGCAACCAAAATCTTTTTATCAAGTACCTGATGAGTCAACCATCGGTTCACCATCAACCACCAGTATGGGGACCTTCTTGTAATCAGACCATTTGATCTCCTTTTTGTTGATGGGATTGACCTCCACAACTTTGTAAGGAATGTCATAGTAATCC
Source organism: Rhododendron molle (assembly GCA_025413875.1). Taxonomy (NCBI): domain Eukaryota; kingdom Viridiplantae; phylum Streptophyta; class Magnoliopsida; order Ericales; family Ericaceae; genus Rhododendron; species Rhododendron molle. The sequence goes on from CM046393.1 coordinate 5,122,366, forward strand.
AGGAATGCTGGGAGAAGAAGAAAACAAAGGAAAACTAGTGAGGAGGTCAATCCATACATGACTAAATCTGTCAATGAGACAGGAATATCCATCAAATATAGGAGAGCCAAATAAGAAATATGCATCGCAAAAGAGAACTCATCAATTTAATCAAAACCCTCATGCTCCAAACCTTTCTCTTCTACTGATAAGCCCACATCCTCTCATGAAATACTCCCCAAATACTTCTGGAAAGTTTCTTAATAACTTGTAAGTCAGATAGATTAGACTATCTGTTGTCCATCCAAACCAATAGTTAAATTGTATGCTCAATCAATGGATGGAGTAAATGGCTTCAATTTTGCCCTTTCAATTGTTCCCATTTTCTTCCCAATGACATTATATAATATCTAAATGAAGGATCAGACATAAAACTTGTAACACTCCTTTCCAAATCTATAGAGCCAAGAATACCCAAAGAGACTGAACAATCAATAGAGCCTATACACCTCTTAAAATGACAAATATATCTAACATGCCAAGGAATTGATCAATGGGTAGCTTATACTCCCTCGACTCCCAATTAAACAAACTAGAAAGAAAAAGACTCTTAAATTTAACCAACGACATCTTGTTCCCTGAAAATGTCTACGACTCCACCACCGTTGTAGGGAAAACCCACGACATGCCCCACCAATCTCAAACCACATCCTAAAGTTCCCTGGCGATTTGGGCAATGAATAAATAAATGCGTTCCTTTAATTCACTGTGACTCAAACACGTTTAACACCGATTCACGATTACCATCCTATGCCCTGTAAGATTATCTCTGGTGAAAATCTTATCCCTAGCTACACACCAAACAAAAAAAGAAACATTGGTAGTAGCAGGAGTGCCCCAACTGGTTCTCGAGGGAAAGGAAGTATTGGGATCTCTAGCCAAAACTTGGTAAAAAGACTTCACCCGAAATAACCATTTCCAATTTAAAGATCTCTTTGTGCTTAAAATTAGTATGCAAATCATTTGACACCCATATGAAAACCTATCACGAACCAAGTACATTTACTTCATTTTCAACTCAACCAGCATCAAAATATGCGTGGTAACATCATCTATTCTGAACATTACTTTATGGTGTGCTTCGTGTCCCATGGGATCTTGTGGTGTACATTTACATGGAATTATATGCAATTCGTAAAATGGCCAAGATAATAGATGTTCTTTACTTTGTGTGCAATCCAATGCTATGTAAAGTAGAAGTAAACATCAAGGGTTATAAACATTGCAATCATTAAAAATCCTAATTCTTTAAAGATGACTAGTCCACCACCATTCATTACTGTAAGTGATATCAAATTGTCATTTACAATTCTTCAATAGAAATAACTTAGAAACCCTAACGGATGCAAGATTTTAAGGTTGGGTGGGTGAACATTACACCAAACTGTCGCAAAGGCGATATTAAAGTTGTAAATGCACTACCAATACTATTACTGTACATACAGTCGATCAATGTACTTTTAAAATTAACTTTACTTGTCTCCAAAACTCTTGGAGGGGTGGGCATCGAATTGTTCAAAATGTCGGGTGGCCGGCGAGCGAACATATGTTATTATAACTTGTCTTTGTATAACTCATGTGGCCAAGTCAGCTTACTAACACCTCCACTAAACTGGGGGCCCAATCCGTCATAAAGACTACTTTAATCCTAGTACAAAATTTGAAGCGTGCGTAGGGCGGTTCGGTCCATCCTTGCTAAGCGAAAAATACTCAACAAGTCAGCTGAAATGGGCTAAAAGAAGAATACCTTTAACCTTGTTACAGAAGGGGCAAGCTTCATACTGATACAGGACGACTTCCTTGGGATTGAAGTTCTTAGACGGCGCCTCCTTGGCGTGGACCTCTTCGGCGAGCGTAGAGGCGGCGACCGAGAACATCATGGTTCCGGCGACGGCGTTGGCGGCGGCGGATCGAGTCCAGTGACCGGAGGAGTGATTGGCGATTGCGTGGTGCCAGAGGAAACGAGACTTGAACGGAGAAGAGCTGCTGGTGGTGGTGTACGGCGCCGTGTGGAGAATCCGGTCGTGAGTAGGGCTGGCGGTGAGGGCGGCGGGTTGTGTGGCCCGGGAAATGGCACGGTTCAGCCCGCTAAACCTCTTCATTGTGGCGGTGGTGTGCTCTGTCTACCAGGCGGAGGTTTAACGCATATTTTATATGGCAGTGTCCCGAAAGGTTCCCTTTTTTTTTTTTTTTTTTTTTTAAACAATCATTTTTAGATGCATTTTTTTAGAGGAAATTGGGGATGATCACAAAAAAAAAAGAAGAAGAAGAACAAGAACAAGAGGAAAATGGGAGATTAGAAGAAACAAAATTCAGATAAAAAATCAAACCATGGCTCGTTTTTTTAAAAATAAATATGCATCAGCGGGGATTAGAGAGATTTGTCAAGTAAATTATTCAAACCCGAGTTTTAAACATGTATAGTAAATAAACTGCATTCGAACCCTATAGAGCTCGGCTTGGCATGACTCATTTACATCCCTACATACATAATTGGGTACCAAATGTATTTTCACAATACAAACACCCTTATATTCACAATGGTTCCCGCACACATCTAATGTGTGTTGGGGGAGCGGGACATAATAATGAATGTGAGTGAGTTTGTATAAGTATTTCTGTGGTGGCAACACTTTTGAGAGAAAAATTGGGGATGAGAAGAAATAGAATTCTCAGTCAAAGTCAGAACAATTATAGTACTTTTAAGCTTAAAAAGAAACACGCTCAAGTCTCGACGTTCACAAATATGAACTCAGATTTGACCAACTAATAAGAATCAACAAAAATTTGAATAGGCAATATTATTGATAAATGGTAATGATAGTGTTGAATGCATTGAAATTAATACAATATGTGTGTGTTTTTATCTAATACTGTACTTAAAAACTAGTAAAATTTTCGTTAAAAAAAAATGCCTGTGATTTTTCGTAGTTTTTTTTTTATTTTTTTTATTGATAGGCAAAAGTTTATTCACAAAACTTGTTAAATGGTACATCAAGTTAGGGAGAAGGGAAGAAGATCCAACCAAGGGTTAGAAAAAAAGAAAAAGAAAATACCTGTTGAGACAAAACCCAAACACCTTTGGGGCAAAGCCGAAAATCGGCCAATCCCGAACCCCTATAGGCCTATAATACCGTCATTTTTCCGAGGGGGAAATGACGGCTTGGGACATGTTTTGATAATTAATGCTGAAAATGTCTTTGGCGGGTATTGATTATCAAAACACGTTATTAGTTGTCAATTTCCTTTTTCCCTAAGCTAAAAAAACCCAAAAAACCTAATAGCCCATATCCCAAAGTAGCACTGGCCCAATGGCCAAACCCTAACCCTTATCGTAACCGAACCGTACCATACTAACAGCCACTAGTGCCGGCTAGCCAACCACCGAGGCAACACCAACCCCACCAGAGGAGACCCACCAAGATCCGAACAACCATCAGACGTCAGCAAACAACTCACGCGCCAAGAGCCCTCTGCGCAGCAGGATCCCCAACAATGATCGCAGACACCATCACTTTGGCTCCCACAAACGGCCTGAGAAATCCGACCACGTTGGTACCAATTGCCGCCAACCAAACATCACCCTTGCTCAGATCCAACCACCTGCCGTGATTTTTGGTAGTTTTTTGAAGTTTTGTCCAAATTTTTTTTTATTTCGAAAACATCTTTAAGGCTTAGTTTCTCATATTATCTAAACACACTAAATAGTAAAGCCTACAAAATTACGGATTTTGAGATATGTCATTCTTCTCACATACGTCACCTAAATGTCCAAATAGCAAAAATAACTTGTTTAAAGAACATAAGCTATAAACATACTTTTTTACAAAAAAAAAACCTCACCCTAAAATCATTCTTCAAAATATGAGAAGGTAAATTTTAGAGAAATTTTAGGGAAAATGACAGAGAGGACGTGTTTTGATAATTAAGAACATTTATTAATATTGAAAATATTCTTAACAGATATTAATTATCAAAAGTCATTACGACACGTAATGAGTCGTCATTTTCCCGAAAATTTATCCTTTATCTGGCCCATACTTTTTGGGTCAATCCTCTAAAAAGCCCACATCTTAAGTAAGGCGGTGTGGCAGCATCGGCCCTGAAATTACCGGGTCCACGGAGGGGCAAAAACGGAAATCGAAAAACCCAACCGCGTCAAAGGTCGGCCAACCCTTCACGCTATATATACCCCCCTCACAGCCACGCAATTTCCCCATTCAACAAATCCCATTAGGTCGTGGTTTCCTCCCCCGAAACCCTAGCCCTAATCTTCTTCAAATCGCGGACTGACTCTCTCTCCTCGATCGAAGAACAAGTCTTGCCTTCCAATCGGAAGAATTTTTTGCGCAGATCTGCGCTACATATATAGATACACATACATACACGTTACAATTTTTTTTTGGTTGCGATGTCTCGGTGCTTTCCTTACCCTCCACCTGGCTATTACCCAAAGGGAGAGAGGAGCGAGGCGGCCTTGATCGAACCTTCGATTAAGGTTTGTTGAGCACTTGGAAACCTTTTGTGTTTTATGATGCTCGAAAGCCTTGATTTGAATTCGAGATCTGGGTTTGTTTAATGTATTGTGCGCGAATGTTCTTGTACAGAAAATATCATCAAAAAGTTGATTGTAAAGACATAACCAAATAATAGTGATTGAATTGATTGAATTGTGTGTATAACGAGGAATAATGAGCTTTTACTTGTAATTTATGTCTTTTTGCCATGTTTCTTGTTGATTATGGGTTTCAGGGGTTCTGTTGGATCTTGTTGTAGATTTGGGATCTGTGAATATGCATCATGATGATGGTTTCTATCATTGAACGGCTAGCGTTTGTTTTGTTCGTGATTTGGGGATACGAGCGGCATATGAGTTGGACTAGATGGTCAAGTGGCAGGGTGAGATAGATCATAGACGGTGGAAGAAGTGTAATTGCGTTTAGCAATTTTGGATGCCCAATACCCATTTTAGATTACTGGGCTATGCATAATTTTGGCTAAGGTTCTTTCTGCTTGTTGCTTCATATAGAGCTGATTTGAGGGTGAAAGGCTGTATTGAAGCACGTTTTGTGGTGAAAATCTTAAACTGCAGCTGGTCGTAAATCCCGTATCTATGTGGGTGGGATAATTTTTCATTAGAATTGGGAGATTGGTGAATTATTTTGAGGATTAGATTAGGTGTGTAGCACTAATGAGCTGGTTGTGAATTGAGGTTGTTAGTGGTTTTCATTACTGAGGGGAGGGTAAGAATTTTTTTGAATTGAGGTTGTTAGTGGTTTTCATTACTGAGGAGAATGCTGGACGTGCAGCCCCACTAATTTTTCTTAGACCCCGGTGAGGGATTTGAGTGGATACTAGTTAGTGTGAATTGTTGCTCATGTTCTATGTCTAAAGTATCTTTCTTACTTAGGTGATTACTCGGTCCTCTGCATGATCAAGGTAGTAACATGGAAGTTTTGTTTGCACTATAGTTGTACCGACTTAGTTATACTAGGTTGTGAGATGGCATGGTTGATGTCATAACTTGGTAAATGGTTTTGTTTGGAACTAATTGTGTTCACACTTTTGATGAATTAGTGGTGTCTCATCCCAGTCTGGTGTTTGTATACTAATTATGAATTACCAAGGATATTGTGTCCAACAATAGAGAAGAAGTTGGTCTTTGGGTTATGTTGTCTATTTTACTAATACACGGTACTATACCATGTGTATTTGAAGGCTTGTAGCTCAGATTTGAGTTGATATCTAAACCCTGTGTTTGGGGATTTGATTTAAGATCCAGGGGAGTTCTTGTTGGAAGTATAATGGTGAAAACTGGGGGAGATTGAATAGTGGTTCTCTGCTAATTACTTTTAGGAAATTCAGATGTTCCTAGTAATGTGTGTTTTTACCTGTCAGTGTCTTGCTACAAAATTAGCAAGAGTGGATTTTGATATATGTCAATAAAGATCTCTGCCCTTCGTTCGCGTGGTTATGCTTGCATCTTTGGTCTTCCCTTGTCGTCTATTCTAAATTTGTCCTTACTGGTGCTTTAAAGCTCCAGAAGGAAAGGGAGAAGGCCGAGACAGAAAGGAAGAAAGAAAGGAAGAGGGAGAAGAAAGAGAAAAAGAGGGAAAGCAAAGTAAAGGATGCTAGTGCATCTGGTCATGGTGAAAAGAGGAAGAGAAAGCAGAAAGATGAGAAGGCTCACAAAGGGGAAAAAGATACTGCTGATGTGGAAGGCAAGCACATTCAGAAGAGAGGAGAAGATGAAGCTGAACAGTTAGAGAGGAGTAATCTCACAGAAGAACACGAACAGCCTGTGTCTCTACAAAACCCATGCTATTCATCAGACAGTACAGAAAACAGCAACAAAAGGAGGAGACAGACCTCTCCTGTGAATGAAATTCGTTGTACTCAGGGTGAGTTTATGGTTCATTGTCCTGATTGTCAGTGTGTTTGTCCTCTTTTATTTCAGAACAATATTTAACATTTCCAAATATTGTGACCATTAAATAGGTAACATCTTAAGGATTCGACTACCATCGCTAAAGCTCAAAGAACCCGAGGCTTCAGTCAATGAAGAGAAGCTCCTCTACTCTTCAAAACCCGTTCGACTACCGTCACTGAAGCTCAAAGAACCTGATGCTTCAGTCACTGGAGTGAAGCTCTACTCTTCAAGCAAACCACTACCATCACTGAAGCTCAAAGAACCTGATGCTTCAGTCAATGAAGGGAAGCTGTACTCTTCAATCAAACCCATTCAAGAAGAGTTGCGTGGTAAGGGGACTGATTTATGTAGACGTGATGAAGAACAAATTTGTTCTACTTCTGGGGGAACCGGAAACTCTGCTCAAGATAAGTTGTGGACTGCCAAGGGATCCACTTCCAAAAAGCGGATTCCGACTGTTGAATCTCTTTTCAAAGATCTAGTTGAGAATTGGGTTTCACCACCTCTACAAAGTGAACGGACAGACCCTGATGAACTAGATTGGCTGTTTGGGCGGAAGCATCCTGTCAGAGAAAGAGTTAAAGTTAGCAGTGATGTCTCGTGTACTGGAAGCGCAAACTTGTTACCCCGTGCCCACTACTTGCCTGAGGCTGATATATATGCTTTACCTTTTACAGTTCCATTTTGAGTTGTCTTGTGTTACCCAAAGTTTTGTGTATAGTTCACATGAGAGCTCTGTTTGATGCCCGCTGAGTCTTCTTCCGTCTCCAATACGAAGGCTGTGTTGGTGTCATTTTCTGAGCTTATTTATATTTCACGGATTTTGAATTACATTGAGAAGATCACATTTATAGTAATGGATGGATTTATTCTTCGGAGTACAGTTAATTTGCGTTCATCCTTTCTTAGCTTGTATGTTTTTTTTTTTTTTTAAATCCTCGTAATTGGCTATTTTGTATGTGAAAAGAGTATATGAATGCATTGGGAAATCAATAATGCATTCATTTGGATGAGACATTGGGTATTCAATATGGAAGTTGTATACAATGTACAATCACAACTAGCTTATGGAGCGTCATTGGTTCGCCCAATCAAACTAGGGCATCCTTTTAACAAACAAATGACTCAAGAAAACCAACAATTGAACCGTTCCACAAATGACCAAGGTTTTTACAAGAAAACAAAAATACAATGGGGGCGAGGATGCACGGCTAAAGCGAAGCAATCGGACCCTAAAAGCACCACATCAACTCATCACTTGGAGCGGGGACGAAAAAATCAAAGCCATTCAGATCCCATCTCATTGTTCGTTCATCACAAATGCCATCTCCACTCCACCCCTGGAAACTTGTACTATGCCCATTCCCACACTAAACAGCATCACACGTTAATGCTATTATATAATTCACCCATTGCGCTGCCTTTCTCTTTCTGAAACTGAATGTAGCGCAATGCACTAGCAAAGAAAGCATCTGGAGATCGATCTGGGGTTGTGTTGTCGCTTTGCATATTTTTTATTAGTTCTATTAGCCCCTGAATTGCAGCACCTGGTATCTGCGGATTTCCCTTCTCAAAAAAATAGAGGTACCTGAATCATGAGAAAAAGGTGAATTTAACTTGTCAAAACAGAAAAAGCATTTTCTTGCTGCTATACCAAAATCAACACTTATGTACTCTTAAGGAACTAACTTGTTCAGTATTTCAACAAACAGTGTAATCGGTCCACTGCTACCCCGTGCAACATTGGCCATTTGTTGCGCAGCATTTGCAATCCTCAGTGAACGCTTTAAGCAAAGCAGGACCCTGTAATAAAACATGAAACCAGTATATCAGATCTCTTTTGTTTGAAAAAGGCAACTGGAACTAAAATTTCAAACGAACAAAGGAAAAGAAATAGAGAATCCTAGAAGAGGCTAATAATTTAATAACAGAACTTGAGAATGTTCAACTACTGACATTATGACACATGGAATTTTGTGTCATACCCGAAACACTCTTGAATTTTTTGTTACACGAAATACATAATTTGTTGATCCGATTAAAGGGAATGAGAGAGGGAATAATTAGGAAAGTCTGAGTGCAAGGCATTTCACCTTTCCCCATCCTTAATTCCATCTTGGTCATCCACCCAAAAGAGATGCGAACATGCATAAACTGCTCTGCATTGATCAGGCTTCTTCAAAAGCTTCGCTGAATACTGACAAAAGGAAAAGTTTCAGAACAAGATGCTAATGAAAAATGGAAGAAAACGGAAGTTATGAACAGTATGCGTATTAGTACCCCCGTGGCCTTATGTGTTAAGGTATCCCTATTCTCAACACCAAATACATTCATTCTCTGTAGAGTCCCAATTATAAGGTGAATTGCAGTCACCTGGGCTTTTGAATCCTGAGGATGTACATATTAATGCGGAAGAAATTAGTAAAAAGACAATCCAATCACAGTCGCTTATTGTGAAATACTTTATCAGTGTGACTTTAACCACAATAAAGTAATATCTAGGTAGTTACCGCAACTTCTTCTTCATATAATAGAAATGCTTGAGTGAAACATTCATAAGCAACCGGTTCGAGATCACTGTCATTGGCAGCCTGAAATAAAGTTCAAAGCTAAAATTTGGTGAAAAAAAAGGATTACGTTTATCAAAGGCCATAGAGCCTATCAACTGAGGGAAAATGAAAGCAAGCAAATGTGCATTGATGTAACTAAATGAGAAGAATATATCTGACGGTGACGATTACGTGTTTTCTTCACAAGTGGCACCAAATGGGAAACTTCAAAATGCATATGCAGCAAAAGTGATGAATACAACAGTATTCTGGTCGATATAATTTTCTGTTCCAGCAAATTATTTATCTTCTGACCATCATCCTTAGTGTGAAAGTCTTACTGGAACCACTTCTTATTCCTACATTTCGCAAGTAACTCATGTAGTCTCCATTTACCTCTGCACATTGCAAGTATAGCCGTAATGCCAGTTCAGGTGATTGAGCATATGAAAGCGCCTCAATGGTCTGATACAAAACAACAGACTGTTATGACAAGCAATAATAACACTTACAAGAAATATCTAGGAGATGGAATAGATGAAAGAGCCTCAATAGAAAGGGAAACAGATTAAGAACACAGGTCAGGCTATTAAATTCCAGAGGAACAAAATAGACCCCTGTAACCCCATACGAGGTTTCATACACTACAGATGTCATAGAAAAAGCTTTTGGTATTCATATCTTACATTGATGGATGAAATGTCTCCGATTGTACAAACAGTTAAAATTTTACCAGGAAGAGTGACCTCAAACAAGTCTTATGTGATAAAGTCAAGAAAGTAGGCTCACGACCAAACTATATGGTAAGGAATGCAGCACATATATAGGAGGAATGCAGATGTACCTGATTTAAGAGCTGGAAAATTTTCTTTGGTGTTGCAGGAACTTCTTCTCCATCTACTTCTCCATCTTGACCTTGCAGTTGCCTGATCAACTGCAAACCATAAACGATAGTTCAAACTTTTTCCCCTTTTTAGTGGCAGTAGCAAGTAATCAATATACTACATGCCCCAAAACGAAAACTCTAGATGCACTTGCCCACGGTTTACTTTTCTTTTAACAAGGTCCGAAGTACAATTTTGATATGTACATGATAAATTTTTTTTGATCAGCCCATGTTACATGTTTGAACAAAATTGTCATTTAGTGAAGAATCACAGGCAAAACTAGCAACTTCAAAATTGATGAACTGAATGTGTAGGCATATGGCAATTGGTGAAACATTACCAGAAGACTATCTTTAGATTTAGAGTAGTTAGCTTGAATTTTGATTATTAGACAGGAAAGTGAGTGGCATATCTCCCTCCCACCACAGCCACTTCCGTTATTTAATGGAGATAAACGAATTATTTGATTCCCTTCCACTTCCAGATTTTCCTCTCTTGCGGCCATATTTGTCGGAAATTGCAAAATTAACAATTCAAATGGTATGATTCGATTCAACTAACATATAAATCGATTGTTATCACTAGTATGTACATGGAAAACGGCTGAATCATAATCTGAATTGCGCATACTGTTGTCAAGTGTGAAGATGCAAACAGAAACCATATCCTGGACAGATCTGTTGGGCTGGGTAGCCGTTTTTTTTCCCCAGGTTTCTGATCCTTTCTGTTTTTTGTTCTTTTCGATTGAATAAAGGCTGTGCCGTCCATACCACCGTATAAAGCCAAGTACGTGCTCTTTATTTGTTCAGCTGGTTCAAAAGGAACCCAAGAGAAAACCAAAAGCCCCCAGCAGTATCCCAGAGGTCAGATACTAAACAAAGGAGCCAATTTTGGAATTCTGTAGGTTTCTAACGAGACCTAAAGGGGAGAAAACTATAAAAAGTGCAAGACACAACACATCAGAGAATTACATTAACTCTACATATGTACATGTTGATTGTGTTGTCGTGAAACTACTTCAAGATGTCAATCTTAACTTTGAATGTTCAACATCATGGCAAAATGAAACAAAAGAATGCACCTCCAGAAAGAATAAACGAACCTTAAGTGCAGAAAAAACAAGAGGAGGGACTGTGAAAGGAAGGCGTTTTGGACCTCCAGTCATAATATGTTTCCTCACAGTACATATAATCTGAAAAATACAACAAAAGAAGTTAAGAACATCGTAATTAGGGGAAGAAGAAATGCAATTTGAGAAGAGCCATAAACAGTATTGTCAAGCATTGAAAATGTATCAATATGACAACAGAAAAAACTACTATAAAAAACACGGGGAAAAACTATTAGATGACCAAGAACATCCATAACTCTATTTAACCTGGTCTTAAACCTTAAGACACTTAAAACATTTTGGAAACGTGAATTACCTATCATGTTGTATGGGTGCATGTTCAATTAGATCTATCACATACCCGTCAGAGGACCCTTGGGGATAACCAACTGGGGCTAGCTCAGTTGGCCAGGACTCTTGTATCTCACTAGGAGGTCAGGAGTTCGAATCTCCCACATGCGTGTGGGTGTTCTTTCCTTAAATGGGCTTTTCATTAAATTCTTTGTTTCTACCATATAATGGGTTTATTTCTAGTATTGGTAGAGTTGTTGGGCTTGGTTGTCTCGTGGACTCTCAAAATTGATGTAGTGTCCCAAATTTGTACTTTGTACATCATATATGATGTAAATGATCTCTTCCATCGACTGGGAAAAAAACGGAGGACCCTTGGGGTTGAGGACTCCGCATAACATGACGTATGTAACGAGAATAAAAACACAAGGAAGCCAACAGAAGACAACAGAATTAATTTTTTTAATAGTCAACAACATCAAGATGATCACATGGAATCACATCACTAATGAATATCAACTCTCAAGGCTCGCAAAGCAGTCAGCATGCAGAAATCAATAGCCTCTCAACCAACTAATTCAATAACAGTGCTGCACAATTTACTGATGGTCCACTAAAATCAACAACAAAGCCAAACATAATGCAAACATAGAAGCAATAATTTCCCAAACTGCAACGTACTTCAAAAGCAAGATGCAAGATAACCCACAATATCTAGGGAACCAATCTTAACTATATTAAACCAACTCAACTAATGAACTGAAGAGGTAAAATTAGCATCAAGGTATAATAAGAGAGAGATTTGAAACACATTTAGTACCTTTAACATCTCCTCGGGGTCATCATTATACAACATGTGTATAAGGCGAGCTACAGAATTTTGCTCCTCTTTGAAATCCTCCTCATCAAGCTAGTGACAGAAAGTACACCCCAGAAAGAGATAAGAAAGTCACCATAAGCAAACAAAAGCAGTAAACCAATCTACTACAAAAGCAGACAAGTGCATCGAAAATGCTAAAAGATAAGTAACATAAACATAGAAGATTTATCAGCAAAGCAAGCTAGCAAGAGTGCCTGAAGTCAGATAAATTAACAATCAAAACCCAGCTAGAGAAGCTTCTCATATGCACCTCATCCACTGGAGTTCCGTCTAGATCCTTGATAAGCCCTTTTATCAATTCAAACAATACCTCAACCTGAAATACAGGATGCAAAGCCCTTATTTGAAAAGCACAATTGAAATACTAGAAAACTAGAAACTAACAAACATTAAGCATTACCTTATCAGCAGTCGAAATGCAAGAGTTATTCGTCATGATGCTTTGAATTATAACCATTGCCATGACTTTGTTTGTTCCATCATCAAGGTGGTCCATCACACGGGGATAATTAGAAAGTGTCAGGGCAGTTACAATATCATTGTACTTTTCCAACGGAGCACTCAAAAGTGCAACAACTTGTTTTGTTGCTTTAGTATCTTCAAGCTTTGCTTTTCCAGAAAGTTTTTTAACACACGCTCCCTGTTGATCGATAAAATGAAAATGAACATCAGTGAGCGTGAGAATGACCAAGGGTAGCCCACGTGACATGGCATTTAAAGATATAGATTCTAGGTAGCAAGGTCCCATAGTGATGACTGCTGGTGTAAAGATAAAAACTTCAGTCAGTGTAGTCAAAAGCTGTGGGAATTCTGCTGAATGATTCTTTTAATCTTACTTCATGTATGCCCCCTCTCCCTCCTATTTCATTCATCAACTCATGTGTTTGGAATAATAACAAAAGGAATGAAAAAGCAAGAGGAACAAAAAAATATATGAGCATTTTACAGCAGCCAGTTGGCAAAATACAAACAAGAGTTTTGGAACCAGAATTCTACATCCAATTGGACTATCTTATCAAATGAGGAGTAACATACCAGCACTTGATCCACGTAATCAAGCCGATCAGGATGAACACGGAGAGTGAAGGTAAGAAGAGAGACATACAAAGTAACGGCACCAACAACAGGCATGTCAACCTGTGCTTCTATCACCTGTCATCAGAACAAAGCATGTCCATTCTCATAAGAATTTGGTAGTCATAATATTGGTTGTACATAGTCACAATTTTACTGTAGCTGATAGCCTGATAGTCACATAGATTTTGATATTAACTAACCTAAGGCAGATGAGCTTTTGTTCTTGGTCTCCTTTTTAAGTCTCTCAATACATTATGTGACAGCTATTCTCCGAACCATAAAAAAATGTCTCTCTTTATTCTCTCCCGTTTCCCTATTTCCCTTCATCTCCCTACTTTCTCTGACCAAAGTGCACTGCGCACACTTAAATGATCTTTCTGCTCTTTATAGAATATAAATTCGAGAACAAACTATGAACTACATATCGTGACATGTAACAAAATAGTCACATATGTGTATGCGCAAAAAAACATTAACTAGATAATCTGGAAACGAACATCAAAGAAACTAAATACTTTTCGAATATAAGAGGATAAGTGTTAGTTCACGAAAGTAAGCTGAACATCAAAGAAACTAAATACTTTTCGAATATAAGAGGATAAGTGTTACTTCACGAAAGTAATCTTGAGAGCATATGAAGTTCTCATAAGGAGAAACCAAGCCCCACGGGCCACCTGTTAGATAGTTCAGTTATGCCTGATACTAAGCCTAAGTCCTGCATCATAGGGCTCGGATTCTTGAGGAGCTTCTCGGGGTTCACACTGTGGAGGTATGAGGCAAACCGCCACACTGGTGTCTCCTAGATGATGTCCCAACTGAAGTAACAGCATGGGACCTTATGGGTTGGTCATATAGCACAGCCCATATACAGCCCTCTGGAGATGGTGACATAGTGTGGGCCCCTCAGGACTGGGCTACATGTACCTACACATGCCGTAAAGATTAACATGGCCTTCCAACAACGAATCAAAGAGTTCAATTTTCTAAACAACAACGAGTATAAAAGTACCATGTAATCTCCAATAGGGGTATGGGTGAGGGAGTATTGGAGAAAGACCTAACCTTTGGCAATATATGAACAAAGTGGCTGCTCTTAAAAAATTTTACCACTTACTTAGCGCCCCCCTATGCCTCCAATAATTGAGGAACTCAAGGAAATGGAACCACGCCCCCAAAATCAAAGCACGAAGGCATTAGAGAGGGCAGGACCAGAAACCCGATTCAATTTTATAAACATGCCAAAAAATAACCATTTATGACCCGCCAAATGTGTGTATATTGTGAAGATGCAACTGAACGGTCGCCGCAAAGCAGTTAGTTAAGAGGTGAGACATCCACTGCGGAAATGAAAATGAGAGTGACATTTACTCTATTATACATGGGCAACAATGACATTTACCTTCCCAATGGCATTGCTTAACTTAGCAAAAGCTTCCACTTGCAAAAATTCTGGTAACAGCTGCAAAACAATACTATATCAGTAAAGTATAACAAAGTATAAAATCAGAACCCGCAAAAGTAGCATATGAAAAAAACTCACTTCTGGACTTGAAGCTGCATAGTTGGATAGTCTCTCCATCAGTAGTGATAACACTGTCTTGATGTCAACCGTCGGCTGAGAATTAAAATGACAAAATACAATGGAAAAGCTTATATCGTTGCCTAGTTGAAGCCCGTCATGACAAAACAAAGACATCCAGGGACAACAACAAACTCATTAAGAATGCACATCTCAAAGATGAGAGGACCATATGGATGTATTTATTCCCACCTAGTACATTATCTTCATGACAAATAAGAGAAACACCAATCAAAACATCAACTCTGTACATGGCATGCCACAGGATTTAGAGAACCTTACCCACATGCAAACGTTGCTAACAAATCCTAATACCTAATATCTTGCATTCTTCATGACCGTTTTATACCCCAATTAAAAAGAAGATATTAGTCATTTCGGAATGAAAATCTCCTCATAGGATTAGATTTCCATCCAGCTACGTAGAGTTAGCAACTTACAGTACTTGATAATCGATGCACCTCCACTTAATAACTAAGAACAAGTAAAATAGCTAGAGCAGATACTGATCTAGCTCGTTCAAATAACTCCATATTCGTAGTTCTGCATCCAATGAAAACAAAAAGATTATGCACAGCTATATCCTAAAGTTCACATAGCTATACTAGCTTTAGTCTTGTATGTAAAAAAACTGTAATTCTAGACTATGTAGGACACCAATGTCATGAAACAGGATACACCAAATACATTGTGGATTCTGGTACTTGCAGAACAACGCCTAGAGAAGATTTACTGCAATCGTATGATCCTGTTACCCACCTGGAGTTGAGGGCAAGCACCCAACAATGTTTCTAGAGTTTGCAAGTGGTACTCATCAGGAAAGACCTGAATTATGCAGTCCATTAAATAATACTGCGCAAGCTCATCTTTACAATTGACAACCTGTCAAAAGATATGGGCAAAGAAAAAAATTACATCTTACGTGCCCTCCTATATCTTTGAAACCAGAGAAATAACTGCATGTTGAACTAGATGATTGACCTGCTCCAAAATTCTGGGAAGGACAGTATCTTTGTACATTTCAAGGTCAATACCCTCAATCTGACTCAGGACATGCAAATTCTTCCCAACCTGGAAATTCAGGGATGGCAGAATGATAACTTTTTTGAAGTGTTAAGCAGTCTTACCTATGAAAATTAACCAGCTTCGGAACAATGTATTACCAGATCACGAAGCTCATTCCTCTCCTTGTTCCGTTTCTCTATTACCCGGACTGGTCCCTGCAGACCAGAAAGCCCGATTGAAGGCCTCAACTCAGCATCACCAAAGAGAATGAATCTATCACAATCACTATAACACCTGCATGGCCAAAAATCATGCCTTCATGATTCATTACCTTTGTGGCATGTAAGAACTGGGGTGCCATGCATGTCCAAACAAGAGAGCAAATACTTGAGAACTATTTCAACCAACCTGAAGCTGCATCCGAACCCAAAGTTTATTCATCTCTATGAAGTTTTGCAGCACAAATTCTACAGCATCCATGATGGTGTCAGCATCTCTGCAGGAAAACGATGAGACAACATAAGTCGCCAGTTAAAAGTCATGGCCAACTACAAATATTACGGTATTGTACTCACGAAATAGATTTCAGGATTTGAGCTAGATCAACCCATTATTAAATCACTTTAACGTTTCAATTAGCACTTTCACAAGCCATCATTGTGAAGAAGCGACAATGTGATCCCTTGATAAATCTCCAAAAGACGAATTCAACTATTCTGAAAAACGAGTCTGTCTAATAATGAACACGAAAACGCAAGACTCAGATCTAGAGCTTACAAACAAGTAATAGATTTTCATCATAAGTATAAGATATACCATAAGGAAAAATTATCTTGAACTTCTCCATACAGAAGATCTTAAACATTGACAAATTCCTACACCAATTCAAGATAAAATAAAGAGAAATAGTTACACGGTTTTAGCTTCGGATTCATAAAAAAACAGTTATGAAGGGAAACAATACAACAGAAACCCTGGATGGTTTGATGGTATTCTCTACTTTAGACAACTTTTTCTTTGATAGTGAGAAAACAAATTAAGGAAACACCCGGAGAGACCAGAACTGAAGTGAATGTCTCATGTTCTTTCTTTTATCTTCATATTGTTCGACACTGAAAGTTGACTTCACCATCGCACAATAAGTAAATAGAATTAGGAATCCAATTACAAATGTCAATTTGTATAGCATGAAGAATATGAATGTCAAATGGACGTAACCGTAAGCAACAACAAAAAGAGTAAAGTAACTGTGAAACAGCTTATACAAAAATTCAAGTACTAGGAAGGGTGAGGATATCAATGCTAATGTGAAAGAAATATCGACATAGCTGACCATAGTATAATTGTAAAGAGGACACTAGTCGTTTGATTAGGATATCAATCCTGGAAAAGGCTGCAGTTACCACAAGTGGAAGATATGTACAAATCTCAAAACACGGAGAATTCAACAGTCCCATGAGAGTGTTTTATTTTTTGGAGAGAGAGAGAGAGAGAGAGAGAGTTTTGTCTAATAAGACAGGAAAAAGTGGGAAAAGGTATTTGGAAAAAAGTTGGGTTCTATATCATCAGAACCCCATCCATTATTTCTCCACTCTTGTCTCACAACAAGACTGAAAGAGCTAAGTGGCAAAAGTGGAAATCACATAGCCGATGCAAATCTTTTTTCAGTTTTTTGCACCAAATCAATAGACGCATGTTAACCAGTAGATACAGTCAATAATATCATGGCCATAAGAAAATGAAGTAAGACAAATAAGCAAGTGACAAACTTACCCTTCACACTCGGAAACTATATCAGGTAACTTATCTCTACTGACTTGAGCAAGATAACTCCTCAAAAAGAGCCCACGGATAGGATGCTGAACGCCACGACACATTTCAACAAGGTCTTTCAGCACATCCTTAGCAGGGGCATCCTTCAACTTAATGTACACAGATCCTACTGTGCAAAGGAGATACCTGGCAGATCATAAACAAGAATTTCACACACTCTGAAACCAAGGTATTGTCTGGGAAACCACACATGCATGCAAGTGAGGAACTTACGGAAATGAAGGCATTGCATATTCGAGCCAAAAGGCAAAGAGGATTAAAAACTAAGTTCTTGCAGAGTAATGCCACGGACAATATGGTTTAATAAAAGCTAAATGCTTACTATGGTATAAGCATTTACTAGGGTACCAGAACACTTATATGGCACTAACGCATCAATTTGTAGGCCCCACCCACTTATGTCCATACCCAATTATGTATTGATGTGCTAGAGGGACAAAAGTATTTAGTACACTTGTTAGGATGCTATTCAGAGTCCCAAGAAATAGTCTCAAAAGACACCTCCTGTTGATGTGTTATTTAACGTATTAGTGATGTGCGCTAAGAATTAGAAAATAGATTTTTGTTTTGGATACTCCAATGAGTGAGTTATCTTGTGTGCTAGTTTATGTGTGCCAATTTTGAGAAATCACTTATCACACATTAAGAGTGAGGGAGCGGAGAGAGAAAGGAGAGACAGGAAAGGTGGGGCCCATCATTACGAACAAATGTGCACACATATCCATATAATATATCCAGGTTCCAATACAGCTAGCTTTCCTTAGCACCAGGAGCGGAGCTTTACAGCGGGGGGGAGTGGCATGTGCCACCCCCGGTTTCAAAAAAAGTTTTATTTTACACAAATGGATTAGGCACTTAAGGGTATCCCAACAACTTTATTTTTCACATCTATGGTAGAAAGAGAGCAATGTAAAAGATGAATGGTCCGGATCGTGAAAAAAAATCTCAATGGCGTTCATTTAAAGACCACAATAGAATTGAATCTAGCCTTCGTTCTTTTTTAAAAGAAAAACAAAGCCCAGGACAAAGCCCGACTTTAAACTTGACCTTTCTCTTCATATATTTATGAAGAACATATAATGATACAAGCGAACTCCCATTAAACAGCTCAACCCCCAAATCTAGATCCCGGATCTGCCGCTGCTTAGCACATACTTTAACTGTACAATTGGAGTACTCATTCAATCCCTAAACTATAAACACTCGAAACAAAAAAAATTTGTCCCAATTTTAATACTTTTTACAAGGTAATACTCCTTTTAGCACACTTTTTCTGAGAGCCCATTGGAGATGCTCTTAGTCACTCATTCTCAGTCAAGGAAAACCACAGTTATGGCTATGACGTCAAACAAGAAAAGTAATTAATTAATCAAAAACATTAACCTATTGCAAGACATAATTCTACAGAAAACCATGTACAAAATTCCGACAGAATAAGAAACAAATCCTAACAGCAACGGTTAGGGAAAATGCATGAACCTTCCGGTAACAAGTAAACAACTTTCTTATCACTACCGACGAAGATGATGATGATCAGTTACAAAAACGATAGAAGGACATAATTGGACAAAACAAAAGTACGTAGAATCATTGAATCTATGACCAAATCTAATTTAGTGATTCCAACTCACAGTCTAGGTAAAATATTCCCCGCATGTTGAACGAGTTCGTAAAGGTCGGCTACCGAACAACCGTGCCTATCTTGTTCTTTAAAGAACATCTCGAGCTTTCTCAATTCATCGAAAGCTCGCATATCTGAGACATAACAGCAGCAAAAAGTTTAATTTTAAAAAAAAAACAAAAAACAAAAACATAGATGAATCAATTGAATTTCAAAACGTGAAACAAATACAAGTAAGCAATGGCTGTACATAGTTCGAAGTATTTGTGGGGAGAGAGTCTGGATGTTCGGAGCTCCGACAACAATTGAGCCGAGTACTTCAGGGCTTCCCTAAGATTGTTCGCGTCCTAATAAATCCACGAATCAGTACAATTGGATCAATGTAAGAGCAACGGTTCTAAGCATATATATTTATAATTGAAGAAATATTTTTTGATGTGTTCTGATTATAAATTACCAGTGCGCGATGCATATAGAAAGCGTGGTGTTGAATTCCTGCGATGCCTTCGGCGAGCCATTTGTCTTCGTCCTCGAAACCGCTCGTGATCATATTCTCTCTCTCTCTCTCTCTCTCTCTCTCTCTCTCCTTCTCCTGGATTAGTTTTGTTCCAGAGAGGTTCTCCGAGGACGAATTCGGCCAATTGAGAACCCGACACGATACGCCATCGACGAGCCAATCAAACCGTGGCCTTGTTTTTTGCAAGTTCACCCGGTTCAGTAACCCGAACCGGCATTTTAAAGTGAGAACGTCTAGAACGGTCTTTCCTAGTAGGAGTGCAAACGAATGGAGCAGCTTCTTTGAGCTCGGCTTGTTTATTTTACGAGCTTAAATTCAAACTCGTGCATGAGTTCGGTTTATCTATAAATTAGCCAAGTCCGGTTTATTTATTAAAGAAGTGGAGCCTATGCAAAAGAGTCGAGTTTTTTCGAGTCAAGTCAAAATTTATTTAGTAAACGAGTCTCTATAAATTAGCTAAATCCATAAAAACGAGATGGACTTTCTTCTAATCGAGTAGCTTGGGGTCTAAATTGTTGACCTCGGCTCGTTTATCATATGCGTAATTTTCTTTCTCACTTATTGGACACCGAGAGATGCACCTAAATTGGGTACGGAGGATGATAAAAAAAAAAAAATTGGGTACAGAGAATTGGATGGGATCATGTAGGCCACGGGGATCATTCTGCTGGAGTGTTAGTCTGGTCAATTGGTGGATTTGCTTTTCACAATTGATTAGGGTTTAATTCTTGAAATTAGACTGCAAGAAAGTATTTTTTGTGAATTATTTAGTCCTGGTATGGACGGCCTGCCTTTGAATATTAGAATAGATGATTAGTTGAGGTACGAGTAAACTGACTCAGATACCCCTCTGAGGCCTGAGGATTGATAAAAAAAAAAAATTGATTCTCCAATCTCCATCACACAGCTTAAGGAGTCAATTCATGCTGACTGCTGAGGATCAAATTTGGACACACAAATTAAGCATGTGCATGGAAGGGAACACTTCTTCTTAAGAACCTTAATGGCCATCTAATTAAATACACCAATAATGGCCACACAGATATCAAACCCACTCCCTCCCTCTCCTTCTCTCCTCTCGCATTGGCCAAAATTTCCTCCAAATCAAAACCCATTTGTGCTCCCAACTCACCACGCACCAGCACCCCCCCAACACCACCCCACCCACCCACCACCACCACCAACTGCCGACCACCAGAGACACAACTGACCGCCATACACCCCCACCCACCAACTCCTATTTGAGGATGGTGCGAACATCACCACTGAAGAGAGGAAGAGAGAGATTGTCGCGGCTAGTTTTTGTCTCCAACAAGATCTCGCCGGCCATGGCTACTTGCATCGAAGATTTTAGAGATTTGCTTGTTTGAGCGGAGTGGAGAAAATTGACACTAGTATGAACCAAAAAAGCACCTAACCCATCATTAAATGCCAGAAAAACAAAATAGAACAACAGAGACATGCTCGATGTCAAGGACAAAGTGCCAACCGATTCCAAATCCTAATATCCATTATAGACGAGTACAAACCACCTGATTCTTCCACAAGAAATCCCTATAGCAAGTCAGCAGAGACTATACACAACAATGGTATAATTCTTGCCAAAAGGGAAAGCTTCCACATGAGAAGTGATATCGCAGCACCACGAGAAGCCAATACAGAATTACAGATCATCTCCTCTCTCTCCCTGCAACTACTATTCCCGGATCATAAAAAGGAGCAACCCTTTTGTGCCTTTCTCTTCTTTTTCTTTTGCTTGGGTGGTTGGAGCACTACCTTAATGGCTGCGTCAAAAACTGCTTTCACATTCTGCAGTTACAAAAACATAGCATAGACCGTATTCATCACCATTCACAAGGAAATGCACATTTTAACTGCAGTTGTGTGAAGAGGCGTGTAGAAGGGATATATACTCCATACCTGCTGCGTCTTTGAACTACATTCGATGTAGGCAGGAGCTCCAATCAGTTTCTTCAGTTCCTCTCCCTTCAATAGAAAATCAAACACATCCATAAATACCAAATTCGGAGGCTCGGGGAGGAAAATTTTGGATGTGGGGAATAATGCTCTTTACCTGAGCTGTTGTAATGGGCACTGCACCAGGGTGGTCTACAAAGAACTGCTTATCATCCCTGAGATCTGCAGGCCAAGGACAAGGAGAGTACAAACATAAGGCCAACTTCCTACTTCCTAGCAAGAACAAGATGCCTACTACACGTAGTAGTTAAGAAGACGTATATCATGAATCAATTTAAATGCTGCAAAAAAAACATGTTAACGATTGAAGGCTATAGTTTTGGTGCCCAGTAAATGGATGAAGATGAATAGAGCCCAGCAACCATCTTTGAAGATAAGTTTAGGATCTAGCAGCACCTTTTTTTTTTTTGAAAAGGAGATCTAGCAGCACTTTAAAAAAATACATGCTCGAGTACGGACACTCAAAAACAAATTTGAGAAGGCAAAAGAGTAAGCCAAGGAAGAAAACAGAGAACCCACACAAGAGAAATGAACATCCTAGGGGACAGAAGGACTGGTTATACTAATAATTTCCGACTAAGAAACAACAAACAAAAAGAGGAAAACCAGAAATTGAAGTTTCTACTCTTTTGGTGAAAAGTTTGATGCAGAGAAGATCAAAATTTCATATATCAATGACACCAGAAAGAAAAATGAAGTATAAGAAACTTCCAAGAAAAATAGATGAACTTGCTACAAATGATACCTATTACCCAAGTCACAAAATATCTATTCCAATTTCACTCCACTTGCTCGCTGAAGCTCGTTATGTATACAGGCAAAACTTGAACCGTATGTGAAGCTCATTAGTTCTCTAAACTTGTATTAAAAAAGCTCAGATTTTCTCTGGGATTGCATAAAAACAAAGCTACACTTGAGCTTCATTTGTGATCAGCTCAATTAAAACATATATCCGATCGCTAAATCTTAGTTTCCATCACAACCCTAAACAATACAAGCACAATTGGTACCCACAAGAAATCTGCTGGAGCTTGAGTGGGAGGTTTGGGAGAATAATTGAAGTTTCGCTTTTTGGTTGAGATTGGATTTGTAATATTGTGGCCTTCGAGGCTTGGAGGTTTGGCATCCATCTGGGTGTCTTAATCAAATTTATTTTGGGCAAGTGGTTTTAGAGACGTATGATGCATATTAGTGTACCAATTATGCTGCATATTACTGTACCAATTGTGCTTGTATTGTTTAGGGTTGTGATGGAAACTAAGATTTAGCAATCTTATATATGTTTTAAACTTCATAGAAAATGGGGAAGACAAAAGAGACTACTTTCCTACAAACCACGAACCTCACCAAGTGGCATATTCCAACACAAAACGATAAAAATGAAAAATGATGAAGGGCAAAACTACAGTTTGATGGTCTAAGACTCTAAGTGATGGGAGAGTATCTTACCAAGCTTTGTTCCAACAAGAATTATTGGAACACCAGGTGCATAATGCCTCAGTTCAGGAATCCACTGAAAATAGAAGTCAAAGAAGAAACAAGCTGTCAGCAAATCATTAGTTCGCATCAAACGATAGGAGCTGAAAAGGTACAAACCAAGGGTCTTAACCTTCTTTGCAACATTTTCATAACTGGCCTTGCTAATGAGAGAAAATGCAAGAAGAAACACATCTGCTCCACGATAACTTAAAGGTCTTAGTCTATTGTAGTCCTCCTGACCTGATAAATGATTCATAAGTTCAACCCGGAAAATTAGGCTGTGTCGAAACATAAAGGAAAAGGAATATCTTGTACCCAAAAAATCTATTATGAACTTACCAGCAGTGTCCCATAAACCAAGATTGACAGTGCTCCCATCCACAACCACATTGGCACTGAAATTGTCAAAAACAGTTGGCACGTAATCCTGTTTTCAAAAACATAAAGAGTATCAACTGAACAAGTCTTTCCCACAAGATTGCAAGGAATCATAAAGTTAAATGTGTTATAATTTGACCACGGAGAGTGCAGACTGAAATTTTCCCGAAAGAACACGAACTCATATGCAATCTTAACACATTCAATTTATAAAATCTGAATCCTAAACCATGAGAAATGCAAAGAGTGCCACCGTATCAACTTGAAATGCACACTTCATTTCAAGAGTCTTCAAGAACCAAAATGGAATGTTTCAAACAAAAGACCCAGACAGAACTTGGAACTTAATTGCCATGGAAGCAGTACAAACAGTATGAGATGAGCAACATAAGGTAGCAATCAATGAGCACATATAATTCCCATATATGTTCATCAACCGCATGAAAGGATATCATATGCACTGGTTTAAACTGCTAAGTCCGTAAAGATTAAGATGGACGCATGACGATGCAATGGTACTCACTAATCAGTATACCAAAGTCCATTAATGGAACTCCATCCACACACGTGAAACCCCATTGCAAAAGATGATCAGCACAGAAACCACAAACTGGTTGTGAACTGCTTACATATATTCATCGAACAACCATAAACACCACAAACTTCACAACGCATTACAAGTAAAGCGACATAAATTAATGATTCTCTGTTTGCAATCATTCAAAATATAACACAACCATAACACCAGAATATCATTCCAAAAAGACTACAAAAAAGCCAATCAGTACTTGAAGCTAAATAGACGCATCTTTCAATTATAGCACAAAGGTAACACTAACTGTATATTTGCAGTCATAGTTACTCGTTTAAACGGCAAAAGTTAAGATGAACGCATGACGATGCAATGATAATCAAAATACCAAACTACGTTAATTGAATTCCCTCCACACCAAAAAAGGGGAGGGTAGTGTGATTTTGTCTAAAAGAAAGGCCTCATGGAGGGAATGGTCAACGGACAACACCATCCAATCATCCTTCGAACCAGAAGCCACAAACCACAAATACCTGTTCACAACCAGTACTTAAAGGCTGAAGCTACATAAATTCACCAAACCCCCCTAAACTTCATAACCCAATAAAATCCACCACGCAATACAAGTCACAAAGCTAAATTAATTTCCCAGTTTCTGTTTGCAATCATTCGAATTACAACACAACGATAACAACAGAAGATCATTCGGAAAAGATTACCAAAAGGTCAACATTTTTCTCCAAAACAGACGCATCTTTCATTATAGCATGTAGTTAACACTAACAACAGTCCCCCCCCCCCCGCCCAAAAGTTACGTACTACTCTTAAATATGGATCTACAAAACAAAATACATTCAAGATTTAGTAGTTTGTCGCCTCTTAGAATGCAAAGGGACTTGATTTTTACGTGATTGTCTTAATGTAAATTTGGCAATGATGAATAACTTCACAATAATCCTATTTTGCTGAATGCTACTAACATTTTTGCTCTTTAAACTTGACTCATCTTTTTTCATTTTGCTCGTGACATATGCACAAACGTCCCATTTTTTATTTTTAATTCGCCTTAAGCCCCGAAAATAACAGGGCCGGGCCTGCTTGACAGAACAGATCTTAACAATCGAAGTTCGAAACTTTACCGTGGGGAAAGTGTTACTGGTGTAGGAAATCAGCATGCAAGTCTTGCCGACGGCGCCATCACCGACCGTCACGCACTTTATGAACCTCGACGCACTCATTTCCACCAGATCTTACGAAAGGGGTTGCAATTGGAACAGATTCGAGAGTGATCGTGACCTTGATCGTGGATAAAGAGAGTTGATTCGAGTTAGAAGCAGATAATGCGGGTCAATTGAAGAGAAAGAGAGAGAGAGAGAGAGAGAGAGAGAGATGACGAACCTCGGGCGACCTAGACAGCCAAAATCCAGCTACGATTTGAACTACACTGGGACCTCTCTCTGTCTATTAGTTTCTGTATTTTTAACTCCTCTGCTCTGCAACTACTGGTAACATGTGGGCAATCGTTTGCGCCTGTTTGGCTCCCTTGAAGTTAGTAGAACACATTAATTGCGCCAATGGTTTTCAAAAGTGGAGTAAAAGCCAGGATGTGATTAATAGGCGATGTTTGGCTGGGGACCGAGGGATGCTGTAGGGCGGGGCGTCCGGCAGTCCCCGTGGGATAGATTCGGGCCATCTATTTTGAAATGAACGGCTCGAATTTTAATCCAATCTATGAATGGTTCAAATCAATAGGAGTTTGGATTAAATCTGAGCTACCTATGCTAAAATGAACGGCCGGATTGACCGCCCGACACGATTTTCTCTTCCATTTGGCTACTGTGGTCTGTTTGGCAAAAATGGAACACAGTCAAGGGTGGTTTTTAAATAAAGAAAAAAAAAGCCAACAAAAAAAATAGTACTGTAATGTGTAGGAATATTTTGCACAAGATGCCAATGTGCCGCCGTCCCATTGACGATGGGAAAAAAAAAATTTCATAGAATTGCCAATGAGACAATGCTCGTGTCATGTTCTGTAAAGTGATACTCTCTCCGTCTCAGAAAAAATTAATGTCGTCCGAGAAACAATAATTTAAAATAATGTGTTATTGTCAAAGGAAAATTAAACATTTTTTTATTCCAATATATTGAGATAACTCACCAATATATCTAGTAAGTTTAGATTTTTATTAAGTGCTCCCAGGGTGTGACTGTGGTCGACGACATATATCTCAAAATCACATGGCTCCGTTTTATTTCGATGTAAAATGTTTTACAATAAAAAATATTTTTTATGCAAAATGTTTTTTCAAAAAAAAAAACTTCAAACTTTTATTTTCAATTGTTTGGTTGACACTTGAAAATATTTTTAGAAATCAACAAAATAATGTAGGGAGATTTAGAGGGAAGCTTAAACGGTGGAGAGATTTGAGAATATTGGAATTGAACGTCGACAGGACTGACGATCGAGAAAATTGAGCAGTGAAAATTGCCGTAGAAGGCAGAGGGTTAATTTCGGAAAATAACTTACGGAAGATTTCAGGGTAAGTCATTTTCATCCTGCTTTACATGTAAAATGTTTTCCTCATTTTTTTACACAACTAAACGCCGGAAAATAGGTAAAACATTTTACCGAAAAACATTTTATGCCCAAACAAACAGAGCCTTCGTCATAATTTTTTGGGTTAACACTTCGACAAAACGAATCAGACCTCGACAAGACGAATCAAAAAAGGATTTTTAAGATGATTCTCATCCTGTATAGGAGTAGACCATGCACCCATGTGTTCTGGAAATGGGGCCAACCATATCACTCCATCAGCCACCCAATCCGTATAGAATCTTCAACATCGTCAATTTTCGTTTCTTTGTTCCCTAAAGGAGATTCCACTGCCGTGTTGTTGACGACAGCTTTACATTAGCTGTGTTGTGCCTTAAGTTTCGCGTCAGAGCGGGAGGGTGAAAGCGTTTTTGAAACACATCTTAAATTACTAAAATCCGCGAGAGCGAGGATTGAAGGCGCGAGCGCCAAGCGCAGAGCAAGGATTGATGGAGTACTATTCTTTAATCCGCAAGAGAAAAAATTAAGGAAGCTGTTCAAGTTTGAAAAGTCGTTAAAAAAAACAAAAAAAAAAACAGGTATAGTAGCAGGCACAATTTGCAATTATTGTGCAAAACCTTTGCTTAATAGGCCCCAACTCATACCTCTTATTAGCTAGCCTTCCAACTGTATATTATCGATCTGGTTTATCCACCTTCCAAACACCAACTAAACATGACCTTTAATTCTTTCTCCTGTTGTAGATGAACTGTTTGTGAACACCCTTTGGTGTACTTATGAGCTGGTGTTGGCTACCTCTCTCCAACACCACCGCATGCTGCAGCACAGCGACACAATCGGCATCGTATATGTGGTTGACAGCCGGAAGGCCATCACGATCATGGTCCAGTGTTTCTGCTACTTGCAGAGTAGTGATTACCAAAACCATGAATGACATGCCTCCTAAGTTAAGAGGCATTTTCGCTCGAGCAAAACTGGCCGAAAGCATAAGAAGAGAATGCGAAAAACTGTGAAATGCCGTATCCAAAACCTGGGATGTGTTCTCGCCAAAGTGCTTGCTTTTTTGGCAGGTTTACTTAGGAGGCAAATTGGATTAGTTGCTGAGAGAAAAATAAAACAGAAAAGGAAGAACATGAACACGTGTATGATTTGATGATGGTGGAATATAACACTAGTAAAATTAAAACGATCAAAAATTTGTTTCATAACGTTGTGTCAGCAATCTTCGCAACGATAATTGTCAGATTCAAGCACTTCTGTGGTTAATTTCTCAACATAACTTGATTAACCAAATAGAAGTGCCAAATTAATCTAAATTGGAATTTCATGGCTGTAGGGTATGGTCCTCATGTGGACAACAGCTATGATCCCCCAAGCAAGGCCACCTTACTGCAACCAACTAAAGGGGGAGAGCTGCAAATCCCCAACAGGAGCCCAATATGCAACCCTTCTCTTCCCCTTTGTCCTAGTGTCCATCGCAGCTGTTCAGCTAGTGCACTTCTAATTAATGTTGCATCTGCTGCTAACTTTGATATCGGAGAGCCAATGTCATTGACTCATTCTCGTCCAAATCAAATTAGCCAACCTCACTGCTAAGGATAGTTAAAAATCAAAACAACAACCAGATCCCAGTATAACAATGCAAGGAAGAGAGCGTATAAAGGTTGTGTTGGGATCTTGGATACATGAAGGGAAAAGAAAGCCCATGATTTTATTATTATTATTTTGCCTTGTAGTTTCTTCTCAGGTTTGCATGATTATTTTCAAAAAACTATTTTTGAAAACAAAAACACTTCACCGTGTTGATCTCTCATTCGTTATTGAGCATAATAGTTTTCAAGAATACGAAACCTGTAGTTTTACTGTTTCCCAAGACTGGGTTCTTTGCCAAAATTCTTCAAAAATAAGTGTTCAAAAAAAGAATCTAGGGAAAAAATCAATTGGAGCTGGTGAAAACACAGATACAAGATGTGTCTGAAACAAAGGAATGTGGGACTCATCAACTCCCTTGCTTTTACTTTCTCTCCACAAATCCAAGATCCAAGCACAACAAGAATTTGAAAGAGATCAGAAAAGAACTGGATAGCAACCTTTGTTGTATGAAACCTGAAAGTGCATGTGATCCTTGCAACTTAGAGGATGATATTAATGAAAGCTTGCCCTCTAATCTGGAAGTGGATTCTCTAAGTAGCTCGTTTGGCAACATAGCACATCTTGGAGTTCTATTCATTGTTCAAGTCCTGAAATTGTTTTGCTTTCTGCGGATGATGATGTAGTTGCAACTGACAAGCCACCATTGATATCGGTCAGTGGTGGCGCAGCAAGAGACTGTTTGAGTCCTCATAAAAGTCCAGTTGATTTTGAGGTTGATTCACCTACGAGGGAAGAGAAGCAGCCTCTAAGATCTGCCCCTGATGATTTAGAAAGCAACTCCCCTGAAAAAGACCATTAGTGCGATGATGCATATAAGCCCTTGCCAGTGATCAAGATCAATTATCCTTTGGAGCAGTGTCATCCTCCTGAGAGGCTCCTTTCTACAAGAAAGGTAGTAAATATTCTATGTAGCATTGCTTTGGTGATCATGTTTTATTCTGGCAAAGGTTTTATGGTTAAATGCTTGCTCTTTTCAGGTCATTTCTCCAACTTCTCAGGAAAAGCTATGTCAGGTGTGGAGTTGGATGGACAGATAGACCATTACAGTAAGTCAGAGTGTGGAGTTAGATTTGCAGGTTTCTCTTATTAAACTGATTGCAGTGCACACCCCAAATGTTTAGATGGAGGCGTTGTTGTATCACTCACATGCATTAAACCCAAGACCATGTTAGATATATGATCTGTGGCAAATATTACCATGTTTCTATTCCAAACTTGTTTCAGGCTGCTATAACGCAAATCAAGAGCAACTAGCTTCTCCATAGAAAAATTCCACGGTATACAATTCAAAGGGAAGCCTTTCCCGCTTAGCCATAATAGCCTTCTAGAAATATGTTCATAACCAGTAGTTAGGTGAACGTAATCGAGATGAAGCAGCCACAGGTTGTTCATCTTTTCAAATGCCTTAGCATTCACTAGGACATCTTTTGGATCATTAAAATTTAGAAGGCGGCCTTCAACTACTTCAGTTCCCTAATAAGAAAATCCATTGCATTACAAGGAGAAATAAAGTACCTTGGGTTCGAAAGCATAAAGTAAAGCCAAGACTATGCATGTAAGTTGAGACTTGGAATTACGAATGTGCATAAGCATACGTGGCATTACTGCAGACAACAGTAATTAAACATGAACAGTTGATAAAAAGATCATGTTGTGTGGTCCTCACCATGCCATCTCTCCGAACATCAAGGACAAGCTCACGATACCACAGTTCGTCCATCTTTTCAAATGGATTTGCATTTACTTAGACATCCGTAGCGTTTAGGATGAGGCCTTTAACTGCTTCAGTTACCTGACATGAAAACCCAGTTCATAATGAAGGAAGGAAAAAATAAATCGGTGAGAAAAAAAAATAAAGCTATGAATATTCATGTCAAATACATCAGAATTAGAATGGGCACAAGTGCATGGAGCATTATTGCAGTAATGAAGCATCAACAATGGAGTAAAATCTCAATGCATAAGGCTCTCACCGTGCCATCTCTCAGAACT
This sequence comes from Rhododendron molle, assembly GCA_025413875.1. Classification (NCBI taxonomy): domain Eukaryota; kingdom Viridiplantae; phylum Streptophyta; class Magnoliopsida; order Ericales; family Ericaceae; genus Rhododendron; species Rhododendron molle. The sequence continues at coordinate 5,152,753 of CM046393.1, forward strand.
TTAAGGATATCGTCACAATACCATAATCGGCTACGCTTCCCAGGATCAAGAGATTCTTGCCTGACGATTTCTCTGCCCATGTCTCTTATCATATCGTGCATCACAATTTGGTCATGACGGTCGTATTTTATGAGACACCGGTCGGCTAGTTTTCGAATCTCATCGTCTACAAAAATATCGTAGCGGCCTTCCAATATTTTTACAGTAAACTCTCGACCGATTCCAACAAAAAAACATGCCATATCTAGGAACAACTTCTTTAGTTGCTCGCTAAGCGAATCATAACTTATCTTAAGTTTTCCAAGAACATCATCAGCAGGAAATTTTCTTAATTTTGCTATTGCCCTTTCCCATTGAGGTATGCTCTCACCACGGAAATAGGAGCCCAAAACTTCAAGAGCTAATGGCAGCCCTCCAGCATAATGCACAATTTGGCGTGAAAGGTCCAAATGGTCTTCTGGAGGATGATCTTCCTTAAAGGCATGCCAACTGAAGGTGATTCGTTCTTGTCCAATTTATCTGGCCCATATATCATATCTGGCACTTGGACTCCACAGGCATGACTTGTTTGCCTTGATATCTCATGCACAGAGGAATTACTTTGGACGTAATTAGACGTATCTGAACCATGATCATTGACAAGAAAGTTTGTTTCCAGAGAGCTTTCTTCAAGAGGTGGATGCACAATGTGTCCTTCCTTGTCTTCTGATGTATGAAAAACCAAAGACTTCTGACAAGGCTTTCTTAGGTTTTCTGCATCCATAGTCTCTTCACCAATTGGAGGAAGAAGATAGTTAGGTTCAACATGCTCCAAATGATCAAAACAAACTTCATTAACAGTGCAACTATCAGATTCTTCTTCGGTGAAGGATATTTTTGCTGCTGACTCCAAGTCAGGATTAACATTGCAGATTTCTTGCTCAGCACATAAATGAGATGTATCATCAGAACTACTTGTGATATCACTGCATTCTGTGTATTCTGTTTGTGGATCCTCGACTTTAACACAAAGACGGACAGGTAAACAAGGACTATGTTGCATGGAATCTTCAGCAGTTGAAATTTCATCCGATTTCACTGAAACCTCAGTTTGAGGGGATGAAGAAGAACGCTTTTTTGCACTTTTCCTTTTACCCCTTTGATTCTTTGAAATCTTTGATTTCCAGCTGCTGATAGGTTCTTCAAGATCACATTCATCTTCCTCTGGGTGCCGATCAGTATAATCTTCTTTTGGAGACGAACACAAAGAATGTAAAGCTTTCCTTTTCTTCGTTTTGCACTGCTCCTTGAGCTGTTTCAATATCTGACCATCAGTGCCTTCTTCGTCATCATCAGAATTGCAATAAGATGTGTCCATGTTACTTCCTCTTTTCTCTGTGTCCCTTTCCAATACAGGCGGATCTGGGGACCATGTTACTATCAGCTTGGATAAAATGCAACTGAGTGCAGCTTCTTAGCTCCATTTTCTATGGCCTACTTTTGTTACTATGCCTTTTTCGTGGCAATAAAGCAGGATCAATAATGCTCAACCAGCGCCAGTAACCAACATCAGTTCTGATACATTGGACAAACTGCACTGCCCCTTCTGACTATAGATAGGAAAACATTAATACACAGGTAGACATATAGTAACCAGAAGAGAAACAGAATATGATGAAGGATTATTCTAAGTTTCTAACCTCCGCCCAAAGGGTGTAGGATAATAAGTAAAAGGTGCATTGATATCCGAGAAATGTGTATTGACATTTGTGAAAGTGTATTAATATCTGTGAGATATGCATTGCTATCCGAACTTGAAGGAATTATGTGCATATTATCCTTTGCCTAATGGACAAAGGTTAGCAAAACCGATAAAATAAACATCATTTGAAAGCCATGTTTTAAAAAGTTAGCCTTTTGGGTTTATTTTGAGATCTAAGAAGGCACCCACAAGGAAGACCTGAAAGGTGGAATCAAACAAGCTACATTGCAAGAGTAAAACTTGTTAAGCATATAAATACAAGCAATAAGTGAAACAATATGCAAATTAATGGAACCAAACGGCCTATAAAAGAGAGAACACAATCAACTTACTGACTCCCAAGTCACATGTGCACGTAAACAAACTTTATGTGCTATCTTCCGAGATATTCAATTGGGCAAATTTATGAGATAGCTCGGGCAAATCAGTGATAGATAACAAAACATAAAGAAGACATAACTGCTTGCAATAGATATTACTTTAAGATCCAAGAAAGGAGCTTCGCAAACAGCAATCCGAAGCCGAGAACCCGATGGGAAATTGAAAGTGTCAGTTATTCAAATGAACTTTACCAAGATACAAATAAAACCCTGACGCAACTCCCATGTTTCGATCTAATCTCCTTCAACGACAACTAATAGGATATACCTACGGAGAAAACCCCTCGTTACATAGTTCTACAAATCAAAAAGATATTTCTTTGTGCTGTAAACAAATAGAAATTTCTTTAAGATCCAGGAAAGAAGCTTCGTTCAAGGCAATCCAAAGCCAAGAACCCGATGGGACATTCAACGTATCAATAATTCAAATGCACCTCACCAGAATCAAATAAAACCCTAATCGGATGCCTATAGAGAAAAGCCCTCTTTACATAGATCTACAAATCAAGACAATAAATGATGTCCGAAATATGAGAGAAACGAAGCTCGTGGTGGGCTTACCTGCGGCTGAAGGATCTGTTCCGGGATAGAGGTTGTGTGCGACAGAGAGAGAGAGAGTCGACGAACATCAGTAGAGGGAGGTTTAGAGAGAGAATTGGGAAATTACTAGAATAGTTTAGATCTCGCGCCAAAGGGCTTGGCGGGAAGTTCCAGGGTTTCGGATTAGAAGGCGAGGGAAGACTCGCATATGACAGACGCGAGCTACGTTAAAAAACGACGTCGCTGGTACTTAATAAGACTTCTCATCTTGAACCTGGGAAATCCTATGATACATGTTTTCGACCAATTCTGTGCTCGTTCCTGTTTATCTCTATGATCCGAACAGTTCATGTTGTAGATCTTGTTGAGAAGGCAGACCATGTTTGAAATCATGTGAATCGAGTCCTAATTGATGCATAATCGCAGACAATCGGAGTGAATTTTTTTCTGTAAAAATGGGCTCGGCTACACTGAATTTTTTCTTCAACGTGCGAGTTCCCTTCGAAACGACTCCGCAGAGGGAGTGCAACGCGAATCCGTAAAATTGTGATCTCGTCCAGATTTATCTCCATGATCGAAATGGTTCGTGTTGTACAGCTCATGGAGGAGATTAATCGTGTTGAATATCGTATTAATCGAACTCTGATCAATGCATAATCGGAGATGATTTGTGTGAAGTTATTTCTATGAAAATAGACTTGGTTGCACCTTATCAAGCCCGTTTTATTATTTATTGAAGAAAGTAAATTGATTGAGGGAGAGCAATGGACACACGCCATTGAATTCTGCAAAAACAGTCTGAAAATCCAGCACACGAAAAGCCCAATGGTCCAATTCCTTCTCCAAGAATGGCCATTCTCTCTCTCTCTCTCTCTCTCTCTCTCTCTCTCTCTCTCTCTCCATCTGGGTTTTGTTGATTTTTTTTTGTCCCAGTTTGAATATTTGTTTTGCTGAATGGTGAACTGTGCTGTTAACACGATGGAAATGGGGGAAATTGAGTATTTTAATTCGAACTGCATCGATCAAGAAGTAAAAGAGTGGGATTGAGCTGTGAAATTGGGGAAACAGTGTGGATTTATGAAGTTTAATAATATTAGGGGAAAGGAATCAGATGTGGAAGTGGAACGTTTTGACACGTGGGCTTGCAAAGATTTCAGTTCGGTTTTGTTTGCAGTGAAATTTTCAAAGACCGATTCCGTTCGGTACAAATATTTTTCAGGATCGATCCTGACCGGAGTTTGGCTCGGTTCAGGGAGATCGATTCGGTCGGAGATTTCGGTCGGCCCCAAATATAAAATTTCCATTTTTAATTTAAAGTGTATATATGTAAAATATATATAAAAAATACAAAAATATATAGTTGGGCGGTTCGGTTCAACGAAAATCCTAGAAAACCGGTTTGGCTCAGTCTAGTCGAGTCTGGGAAAAAACCGGCCCTATCCCAACCAAAAAGTGAACCAATCGATCGGTTTTTTTAGTTCGTCGGTTTTTGTACACTCCTGTGGTGGAGTGGGTTCCCCCTCTTGTTTCTGCTATCAAGTTTAATATTGACCGGAGCATTTTCTTCCTGTCGCAACCAGGCTGCCTATGGCATTCTTGCCAGAGATAGTGGTGGAACAGCTTTCCTTTGGCGTTTCATTAAAGTGGAGGTCAGCTTTGGTCATTGAAGCTTGGGCTTTGCGTATTGTGTGTGCTATGGCATTAGAGTTGGGCTTTACGGTGGTCATGTTCAAATCGGACTATAAGATTCTGATAAATTGCATCAACGAGCCAAAGAAGTCGTGTCCTTGGGAGATTGCTGCACTGGTAGATGATATCAAGAATTGGGTTGCAGCGAGACAATGGTCTTTCGTGTGGTGTTGCCGGGAACAAAATAGGAGTGCTCACTAGCTAGTTTCTAACTGTCTTAACTAGGAAAATTATGCGGGTTGTATTCCGCCCGGCTTTAGGTCTCTCTTAGACAGAGAGTCCCTTTCTTTGTAGTTCTCTTTCTTTCGTTGTTGGTTTTGTGGCTCCCCTGATCATTTCAACAAAAAAAATAAAAATAAAATACTAGTACGAGTACAAACGAGGGTTAGATCACATGCTTTGCATGATATCGTGATCCGTCTTTGTGCTCATTGCGTGCATACTAGTTCTATTGAAACCGTGCTTAAGCACTATACATACTTGACAAGTACTACGGCTATGGGTTTTCATTGCTGCATCATATTTCATGTATCCGTCAAAATGACAATATCAGCTAACGTATTAAAAAAAAAAACTTACTATCAGCGGTCCAAAATCCCATCACGCTTATTGGCCAAACATCGATAAGCGAGCATGGGTAGTGAGACGCGGATCCGGGGTGCCTGTGGTGACCCAAGTCACCACAGGGGTGTAGTGCCCCTTGTGGGGCCCACTTCTGGGCTCCAAAAAAATACAGAAAAAATACCAAAAATTTTAAAATATTATTTTATGGGGCCCTGCAAAAAATCAGCTCAATTGGATATCGGGAAGATTCGTTCCTGGAACGAAGTAGCAAATTAAGCAGATTCGTTCCTGAGAATTTAGAAAACATACTTCCCGATATCCAATTGAGCTGATTTTTTGCAGGCCCCATAAAATAATATTTTAAAATTTTTGGTATTTTTTCTGTATTTTTTTGGAGCCCGGAAGTGGGCCCCACAAGGGGCACTACACCCCTGTGGTGACCCAAGTCACCACAGACACCCCGGATTCAGTGAGACGCTCCCCCATCAAGGTAAGGCCATAGTTCTACAACAGATAGACAGGGATCGGAAGGAGTGCTACACCTAAAAATAGGAGAGAAAACATGTTGGACTTCTAGTCTGCAACGTATCCATCAAAATGAACTTGTTTTCCCAAGTCTCTCTCAAACAGACACAACCCACCAAAAGAGAACCCGTGGTTGCCATTAGCAACCAAAACACATACTTACACGGTGCGTTATGTCCGCATCCGTGATTAGGACAAAATTGCCTGAGGCTTGCTTCCAACCGTGAACACAAGCAGTCCCTGAAATTGAAACTGCGTCAAGTACAAGCTCATCATTTTTCATTGCAAAAAGAAGAACTCATACACATTACATAATCCGAGTTTCTAAGGTCTAGCCCTCGACAGCTGCAGTTATAAAGGACCAATTACGGGTGTTTTACAAGCCAATAATGAGCAAAATAATTGATCATCAAATATAGTTCCAGTGCTACTTACAATACGATCTACCCACAATTTGGCAAGTGGTTCAACTGCTTGATATAAAATAAAATAAAATAAAATAAAAAAAACCCCAAAGCTTTCTACCTTACTGAGCTCTAGCCTGAAAGAAAGAATCCGCCACAGCCAAAGATCTACTAGATAATCAAACACGGGGCTTTTGCACTTGGAAATTCGCATGCACAGAAACTTTATCCAAACACTCGAGAAAGCCAAAAAGGAAAAATGATAGCTCTGGTAGTAACAAGAATTGCCAAAAAAAAAAATTGAATCGTATAGATCGGATGGAAATTGAGAGCCAGAATCAATTCACAGAGAATTGAGAGAGAGAGAGTACAAATCTTCGGGGAAATGGGAGGACGACTGCTAACACGGTGGCAAACGAAGTCGCAAACTTTTGGCCTGAGGCCGCTAATTATTACTCTTAGCCGCCAAATATTGCTTCTGGCCGCGAACTATTGTAGAAAGCGCAACTACGCATCACCCTTTTCAGTCATTTAAACGACGGTGCAAATCTGACGCTGTTGGCCGATAACTATTACTCTTGGCGGCCTAATATTGCTCTTGGACGCTAAATACTGCTTTTGGCCGCTCTTTATTGCTTTTCCTCCTTATGCCGTTGGCCGCTAATTATTGCTCTTGGCCGTCTAATATTGCTATTGGACGCTAATTACTGCTTCTGGCCGCGCTTTATTGCCTTTCCTGTGAATTCGGTAAGCGTGAACCTAAAACACGCTTTGTTTCCTCTTGTCTGTTTTGCTTTCCCCCTCACCCGCGCTTCCCCTCTCGCGCTTTCATCGTCGCTTTTATTGAAAGCGTGAACTCATTTGTATGTATGTATGTATGTATTCACAACGACAAACGGGGCTGTTGTTTTGTTCAGCAGAGCCAGAGGAGGAAATCGGAGCAGAAATCTCGATAAGTGATCTTCCATTTTTTACCCTATCTAGTTTCTCATCCTTGCTGTTATAGGTAATCTTCCATGTTTTACCCTAGTTTCTCGTCCTTGCTGTTATAGGTAAGGTAACCACTTCAATTAGTAGGCCTTTTCTTATCGTCATCTTGTTCAAAATGAAATCGTTCCTGACCTCTGCTGAGCTGAACCATGCATGTCATGTGAGTTTTGATTTACTCCTCATTCTTCATGAATTTAGTTTTTCGTATATGAGTTGCTAATGATGAGTTATCATTGACAAAAACAGCATGCAATTTTTTGGCCATGATTAAGCTATTTGTTTAGGACTCAATTTGATATAATTGCGTTGGGTATTTAATCAGGATAACGATGGTTATTCACTCAGAGGTAGTGTGCAGTTTCTAGTGCTTATCTTATGTAGTTTTGTATAGGCCATTATAAATTGGTCAAACTAATAACGGTTATATGCGAATTGCCTGCGGACCAATGTGTATTTGTGCGCTTGTTGTGATATATAGATTATTTTAAGTAATAAATTGTAGGACCAAAACACACACACGATATGCGAATAGAAAACAGTAAAGAAATCAACACACAAAATATATGTAGTTCCCCAAAACTTGGTACATCCACGGGAACGAGAGAGCGGCTGCTATTCTTATTATCACAGAATGAAATGGGGTACGTCTGCTCCACTCGTTCCGCCCCGCTCCGCTCCAGCATCTGGCCTCTTTCTAGAACTTCTTAGTATCTCTTCATAGTAACATATGAGCCAAAAGTTCTAACATAAATTGTTGGTGTTGGGAAGGATGAGAATTTGGTATAAAATTCATCTTTTTGACTAACGATTATGTTTTGTAATTTTGTGGGGGTTTCTTTTGTTGGTATTTCTTTTGTAATAAGGGAAACTTGAGTAATAATATATCCAAATGAATGTTTTCACTTTAGGAGCATATATCTCGGCTCTTGTTTTTTGTTTCTCAGTTGTTAATGGATATGCTGTTTAATTAGGATGAGTAGTAGAATTGGAAGAGCGGGGGCTAACATCTGTGTTTTGTAATTGTGTGTGGGTGGTTTTCTTGATGTAGAAAAGGGTAATTAAATCAGAAGTTATTGACATGAGGTTGCTTTACTTTGGGGGCATAAGTTTTTGGTTTTCTGTTTTTGTTTTTGAACTGTAAAGTGGATGTGAAAAAAAGCAACAAAAACCATGTGACTCAAGTGATGCTGCTGGGTTTATTCCAACTTACTAGTCACGATTCACAATGATGTTTGATTTTTCACTAAAACCTGCAGGAAGAGCATCGGTGGAATGCAATGGATTCATTTACTATAAGGAGCTTAGATAGGATCAGCATGTTACCAGATTCCATACTGTGCCACATACTTTCATTCCTTCCGATGTAATATGCTGTTAGGACCAGCACTCTATCGACAAGATATCAGTACCTTTGGACTTACATTACCAGCCTTCACTTTGACAATTCTGAACTCTTTAGTAATGATATTGGAGAAGTTGAGGCTGATTTGAGCTTCAGGAATTTCGTGAGCACGGTATTGGCTCTCAGTAATGTGTCATGTTTGGAAAAGTTCAGTCTTAAGCTTGAATCATTTTGCAATATTGGCATTGTCAAGTCATGGATCAGCATTGCAATAAAGTGTAACGTTCAAAAGCTAGAGCTTGGATACTCACAATTATGTGGAGAGATTCCTATTCAGTTGCCTCGGACGATGTTCATTTGCAAAACATTGGTGGATCTAACGCTGAAAGGAATGGTTCCCTACAAATTCCTGCTTCGGTTTGGCTTCCCAGTCTTAAGATTCTTAAGATGGAGGACGTTATATATGAAAATGGAGTTTCAGCTCAGAAGCTCATCCACGGATGCCCTGTTCTTGAATATTTGGATTTTTATAGGGACGATGCGAAGAGTGGAGAAGTGTTGAACATTTCTGTACCCACATTGAAGCGTGTGGAGGTAACCTGTCTAGGTCCTGGTCAGCAGCTTGTTTTTAATACCCCGACGCTTGAATACCTTGATCTCACCTATTATTGGGCGGAGGGTTTTTCATTGGTGAACTTATCATCCTTGTTGGAAGCACGCATCGATATTAATTTGTCCGGCTCAAGACCCATCAATTCAGCCAACATACTAAAACTTCTTCGTGGAATTGCAAATGTAAAGTTTCTTTGGCTAAGATTTCCACCTGTTGGTTACTATTGAAAGAAAATGTTTTGAAAAAATGCTTGCAATGATTGAGGAATTTCTTTTCATGTTTATACTTAAAGGACTTATCTATTATGTGAAACCCCGTTTTGCCCTGAATATGTATGGATTATAGATATGTTATGTATGTTCCTCAGTGGAGCAAGGAAAAAAAGACTTTCCTACTGCACCTCCACGAGTGAAAAGTTTTGACTAACAGTTTTTTAAATTATTCCATGTTTTGTAATATTTGTAAGTTGTCACTGGTGCAGTTTCATGCTGATATTACGGATTATGTTCCAACAACTTTCCATACTCTTCAGAATTTGACACATCTCCGGCTTCCGTGTGGCTTTAACTGTAGAGGCTTCAACTTGAATTTTCTGAATGGCTTTCTTGGGTGCTCGCCTAATCTCGAAGTACTTGTTCTTGAGGTATGTTGAAAATAATTACAGGATTGTTCTGGCATTGGTTTGCATTTGCTTAATTTTAACAAATAAATCTTTTCATCTTCAGGGAAATAGATTCTCTTCAACCAAATCCTGGAGCTCGCCTCTGAGAGTGCCTCATTGTTTGTTATTCAATCTCAAGGAAGTTGAGTTTCTATACTTACGTAGAGAAAACCAAGAGTTTGAAGTGATAGAATATTTGCTGAGAAGTGCAGAAGTTCTGAAGAAAATGACAGTTGATTGTCAGCATTCACATATCTGGCAGATAGCACAAGTTCCAAGGGCATCAAAGACCTGTATTCTTAATCTCATTTAAAGATGTGAGTCATTATTCTTTTTGTTTTTGGGTATAAACTGTGTAAATGCTAATGCCAAGAAATTTCTACTGGATCTCATCTAGAAGGAAAAAGTATAATTGCTCATTATAATGACGAAATTCGGTTTTACCAATTGGGTCAAGTTCACTTATGACTACTTACCAATTAGCTCATCTAAGTTCTTCTAATAGTTTTCCACGTCTTGTTTGTAAGAGATCCCCTTTGTTTAATTTGCAAGCATGAGGATGAACTTCTTGGGGTTCCTCCTCGGCCCTAGCCACCTCATTGGGTAAAGGTGGATTATTAATACGACGTTTTGCTTTAGACTATCGAATACGCCTGACTCTTCTTCCATTGAGTCTCGTTCGTTTCCGGAAAACGACCACGGTTTTTCTTTTCATTAGCAACACCGATAAGGTCTCGAGTCACTAATGAAAAGAAAGATTGAGGTCGTTTTCCGGAAACAAACGAGACTCAATGGAAGAAGAGTCTGAGGCGTATTCGAGAGTCTAGTGCAAAACGCCATCTTAATAATCCATCTTTACCCGATGAGGTGGCTAGGGCCAAGAAGGAACCCCAAGAAAACGTTGTAAGAATATTTTCTAAAAACTTCAGAGCTGTAGGATTATGTTCACAATAGATTCACACAAAGGACAATACTTGTTACGTGGCTTCGTTAGTAGTGAATGTTTGCATGAATCCCTGGTAGTTTAATATGCTGGTAAGAGATTATCTTATGGACTTAAATGAATACGATTGAACATATGGATGCCTATGGAGGTTATCGCATCTATCTCTTTCCAGGACTACTACCTCGAGGCAAACTGTTACGGTTTGGCGTATACCATCACATCACCACAAACGAGGCCCATGAAATGTTGAATTGGGCTGTTTTAGAGGAATCTCAGCAAAACCCTTCCCTGCTGGGGGATGAGTTAAGGGTTGTGGTTAAATATAATTTATAGACCAAATTGAACATTACCTAGGCCATGGATTTACAGGATAACTTCTTTGACTATAGTAGCGCCATTTTTGACATCTTTGATGATAGAAATTTTGGTGAAACGAGAAACGGGTCACACCCTATACCTGTACCTAATGTGGTACCTGCAGTTGTCCCTGCGATGGACGTAATACCTGCGGCGAATAATGATAACGACTCACAAATGAACGATGCAAACCTTTCAGGTGGGTCGACATGTTAAACTTTATGAAACATGTTTATGTTTTGTCATGCAATTATCAGTGTACTTTTAGCAGTTGGCTTCCTTTATAGAATCTTGTTTCTGTCTTGTTGCCTTAGTTGCTAGTCTATCTTTATTCATCCTACTGTTTGCTCCGTCGTTAGATGCATTAACGGGAACGAACTTGGGCCGACTGACTCTCTGGCTGATGATAACAATGCTAGAATGGCTCGGATGGAGTTGATGATGACCAATCTGGTTGGAGTGGTTCAGAATCTGCAGCAACATGTGTTGCCTCCACGATCTCCACCTTCTGCAGGAATGGGACCTCCTTCTCCTCCTCCACCTTAGGTACCATTTCCTATGGGCCAAGGTGACGAACCGAATGTTAAGGAATTTCTCAAGATGGGACCTTCGACTTTTGCTGGGGGAATGGATCCTAGGACTGACAAGTCTTAGATCTCAGCCTTAGAGAAAATTTTCAAGGTCATGCGTTGCCGTGACCATCAGAAGGTTTTTCTAGCAACTTTAGGGAGAGTCTGAACGTTGGTGACCGATGAACAAATCGGCAGACCAAATAGTGAGTTGGGCGCAGTTTCTGGTACTATGTAAAGAAAGTATATTCCGCAATCCATTCTCGATGTTAAGTTGACGGAATTTCAACATTTGAAGAACGAGGTTTATATGACCGTGACTGCTTACGAGGTGGAATTCACTAATCTTGCGGAGCCGCATATCATCAGGAATCATATGCGGTGCATACTCCGCAAGATTAGTGAATTCCGCCTCGTAAGCAGTCACGGTCATATAACCCCGTTGTTTCAGCTGTTGAAATTTCGTCGACTTAGCATCCATAATGGATTGCGGAATATAATTCTCTTTAAATAGTACCAGAAATTGCGCCCAACTCACTATTTGGTCTGCTGGTTCGTTCATCGCCCCACCAACGTTCAGGCTCTCCCTGATGACTACCAGAAAACCTACTGATGGTCACGACAGCGCATGACCTTGAATTTTCTCTAAGGCTGAGATCCAAGACTTGAAGTCCTCTCCTTCCATGGCCGGCTAAACTCCTATCTAGGGTTAGATGAAGGTTTCTTCCAAGTTGTTTGAGTTTTGCTTGTACTTTAAAATTTATTCATTTGTATCTTATGTTGTATGCCTAAGCATATTTTTCATTTCTAATGGAAGGTTTGAATGTTTTCCATTACTTGCATACATGGTTCAGTATTGATTCAAGGAGTTGGTTGAAATAGATTATGCTTTACAAGACAGGGTGGTGCTATTAGACAAACCGTACTTAGATACGGCTACTAAGACAACTTGTACTATGCAAAGATAGTCTATGCCAATCGGTTATTTAGGAATAACCTGAATTGATTTGAATGTATAGTTCTTAACCAAGCAAAATCAAGTTATGATAGAAAAAACGGATACAAAGCCATAGAAACTTTTTCTACCTCTTCAGCGAAAAGTTCGGAAGTATTGTAACCTGTGTCTCTAATAGACTGATACCATTCTTTATTCTCTGTTATCTCTTCCACCTTAGATGTGGTAAATTGCTGCTCTCAAGACTAAACCCAGATTCTCGGAGAGAAGCCTGAGCTCATATTTCTGGCTCCCATAAGGAAGCCTATCTGATATTTCTGGCACGATTTAAGGGAAGAATATTTGGACTAAAAAGAGATGACTCACGACATTCATCACCGATGTGGGCACATTATACGAATATGATCAATTGAAATCCCCCAACTCCAAAATTTTCCCATGTTCAAGCACTCCCCGTATAAAGTTGTTATAAGAGTGTGATCTTCATCGGTAGAGAAACAAATAATACTTCAAAGTTTGTCATACACCTTTGAGGCCCAAAACCAGGCCTGGACTTTGGAAGCTTGTGATGGACAATGACAAGCCATGTTAGCCACTGTTTGACTGTAACTCATTATCACTTTATCCCCCAGCATTATGAAGAGTTACATCACTATCAAACATGTCTAACAAGGCTCGGCTTGAGTTAGGCGGTGCTAGTCAAACATGTCGATCAGTTCACTCAACTCCATTGAAAATATTTTGCAAAAATTTGTAGTACTCAACTTGCAACCTTTCCTTAATAGGCTTCCCAACTTTGTGTTAAGTGGTTTGTACACATCCCAAACACCAACTAAACATGAACTACTAGGTCTTTCTCTTGTTGTAGATTAACCAATTGTTTGTATACACTCTCTTGTCTACTCATTAGCTGGATGTGGCTACCACTCTCCACCACCACCCCATGCTGCAGCACGGCGATACAATCTGCATCACATATTGTTGACAAGCGGTGGGCTACCATGATCGTGGTCCGGCCTTCCATAAGCCCATCAAGAGCCCCTTGGACCTGTTTCTCCGCTGCCGAGTCCAATGCACTTGTGGCTTCATCCAAAAGCAGAATCGACGGGTCTTTTAAAATCGCTCGGGCAATAGCCACCCTTTGTTTCTGCCCACCAGACAACTGAATCCCCTTGTCACCCACTTGAGATTGGTAACCTTCAGGCATTCTGCTTATGAAGCCGTGAGCGTTTGCCGCTTTAGCTGCCTTCATTACCTCGATTTCTGAAGCGTTTCCGTTTGCATACTTAATGTTTTCGTAGACTGTCGTCGAAAACAATGCCGGTTCTTGCTGGACCAAACCAATCTTCTGCCTCAATGATTTCAAATTTAAGCTATTGATATCACATCCATCGATCAAAACTGACCCTGAAATGGGATCATAGAATCTCATGACTAGTTGAATCACAGTGCTCTTACCGGACCCGCTTTGGCCTACTATTGCTAGGCTCTTTCCTGCTAAAACTTGTAAATTCAAGTTCTTGAAAATGGTCACCTCAGGCCTTGAAGGGTAATAAAAACCCACATTTCTGAATTCTATATCTCCCTTGATTTCATTGACAACTTTTGACGCAGGATCATTAGGGTTTATTGCAGTTTTCCTTTGGAGAATATCAAAAACTGAAACAAGTGCTCGTGATCCCTTCACAATGTCAGGTGCAAGAGCGAGCGTTTCTGCTACTGAAAGAGCAGTAATTATCAAAACCATGAAAGCCTTAATGATGTCTCCGAAGTTAGAGTCTTGTTGCTTGATCAAAATTGAAGCATACCAAAGGCCGAGAGCATAAGAACAGAATGCGAAAAACTGTGAAATGCCGTATCCAAAACCTGATATGTGTCCGCGCAAAAGTGCTTGCTTGTTTGGTCGGCTTAGTTCAGAGACAAATTGGATTGAGACCTTTTCTTCAGCAGCAAACGCTGCAACAGTGCGAATATTGGAAATGGCTTCATGTGCCACAGCAGTAGCTCTGGAATAGGCTTTGGTATAATCTCCTCCAAAACCCTTAAGAAATAGTTGCTGCAGAGAAAGAGAAAAGAGAGGAAGAATATGAACATTTACATTTCGATGTTGGTGAACTGGAATACTACTACATGTAAAGTATCATGAGCTTTTAATCAAAGATCAAAAGTTGTGTCATTAGATTGTTTTGGCTAGCTTGCAAACAAATACGTAGAAACATCATGGAAATGACAAAAGAATTTGGGAGCGTACGAGGCTTACTGGAAAACATAAACGAGCATATATGTTCCTTTCTGCTCAATATCAAAATGATTGAACATGTTGAGGTATATGAATAATGGATGATCAAAAGTCAAACTTTAAAGGCCTAGTTGCAACTTGCAGGCCAGTGTAATATAAAAGTACAAAATCTGGTGACAGGAATAAATTAAAAGTCAGAGTAAAAGATCTTTGAATAAACAGGACTTGGCGGTGACAAAGAAAAATTAATGACTTATTAATCTGCTTTTTCTTCTCCTTCCCAATTTTCATCTAGTTCTAGCTTATTATATTCTCTGACAAATATAAGGTTTTCCTTTTGTCCTTGTACATTTCTCCTGATAAAAAGATAAGGAGAAAGGATGATTATTTGCATAAGTTGCATAGTATTTCAATGGAGCACTGGCTTTTTTTTTGACTTACCTCAGCTATGGAGGCTCCAACAAGTAGTGGAAAGGTGGCAATAATAACAGATGTTAGGCGCCAACTTAGAGTAAATGCGATTCCAAATGCAGTGACAGTTAGTGCGATATTCTGCACAATAGTTGATAAGCGGTCAGCTAGTGCACTTCGTACTAACGCTGCATCTGCTGCTAACTTCGATACCAGAGAGCCAGTACTATTCTCATCCAAATCAAACCACCCAACCTCATTGCCAAGGATAGCTACAAATCAAAACAAAAAACAAGGTCTCAGGATAACTAACAATACAAAGAAGAAAGCATATACATGTGCATTTGGTTCTTGGATTTGTGGAGGGTAAAAAAAGCATGTGTTTCATGGTTGTAGTTTCTAGAGTCAATTTTGCACAACTCTTTCAGAAAAATGCTTTAAACACTTAATAGCTCTTGTATCCTATTCATCGTGGAGCTGAAATGAAATCAAGAATATGGAAACGCCTTTTCGATGTTTTCTCAAAACTGGGTTCTTTTCCCAGAATTCTCAAAAAACAATTTCCGCAGACTATCAAACAAATAAGTCTCGAAAATTGCCACAAAAGAAAGATAAAAGAATACTTCTCCCTCACTTGTCCTTACGCTCCACTAATCCAAAATCCAAACAAAACTAGAATTTGAGAGAGAGATTACTGAAAAAAACCTGAGAACATCGATAAGCGGATGCGAGCAGTGAGGCGCTCCCCCATCAAGGTAAAGTAATAGTGCTGCAACAGATATATAGGGACAGTAATAAGTGCACCACCTAAGAATATGAGAGAAACATGTTGGACTTCTTGTTTGATTTGGGCGGAATCAGGAGAATAGAATGCAGTCAATATATAAGTAATTCCAAGGGCAAAAAGAGGAGCCTCCATTCCAGCTAGAATAGCCCCCACTGAACCAAGCATTGCATAGGGCCATTCTGGTGCATTTAGTTTAACTAAATCCCAAACTGTTGGCACTGAAGCAGATTTTGATAAGGCCACATTATGATCACTTGGTTGCATCTCCTTCATGTTGATTGACTTGAAATCCTGCTGATGATCTTCACTTTCTGGGTATTCGTGAAAACTAGAAGTTCCATTAGAATTGTTAAGACTTGTACTTTTTATGCATTCTGATACTTGTAAGCCTACTAGAGTTGCATACTCTCCACCTTTGGATATCAGCTCCGAATGACTCCCCCTCTCGACAACTTGTCCATTTTTCAGGACAATGATCGAATCTACATCACGGATAGTAGATAATCTGTGTGCAATGACTATCGTTGTACGATTGGACATTACTGTATTCAATGCTTGTAGAACATTGAGTTCTGATTCTGCATCAAGAGCACTTGTGGCCTCATCAAGAAGTAGAATCTTTGGGTTTCTCAAAATCGCTCTTGCGATAGCAATCCTCTGTTTCTGCCCTCCAGAGAGCTGAGTTCCCCCCTCTCCAACCTGAAGCCATCAAACTGTCACATACAGTCTACAAGATGGTGCTGAAGACTAGTGTTTCTGTTCTAAAAAATGAGGTTTGCAGAACGCTACTCAGACACGGCCTTTGCAAACACAAAAGAACTCTTGCTTTCATAGCTTGTTGAATTTTAGCAAAATTAGTTTTCATCAATTTGAAGACGTCTATTTGATACATTGTGACAATGGTCCTTTTCTAAAAGGTAGAAATAAGCTTTAAAAAACATCAACCCAAGAAATTTTTGAGAAGTGCTCTGGATAACTGATTCTGAAACAACCATCAAACGTATCAAGCTTTCAGCCAAAAAAAAAAAAGTGGAAAAAGCTAAAATCTGCCACTTGTCTTCCACATCGGGCAATTAAGTTCCAACAAATCCAGACAGCAATAACAATTAGTCATTAATCCTGTTGTCTTGTTAAACAGTAAAGGCTCAGCAAAAATACCTACCTGAGTATGATAATCATCAGGCAAATGTTGAACAAAAGAATGTACATTTGCAGCTTTGGCAGCTTCAACGATTTGATCCATATCTGCTTCTTCTTTACCATACAGAATGTTCCCAGAAATACTAGTGGAAAACAGTGCTGGTTCTTGACTAACCAGCCCCATCTGCTCTCTCAACCATTTTAACCTCAGATTCCTTAACTCATGTCCGTCCAACATTATTGTGCCTATGGCAGTTCATAAAACACACAGAACAAAATTCTTGTAAACTAATGAGTATACAATTAAAATTCTACTTTAAGATCAAAGAGAAATTTGAGTAACTTGAGATCAAAGAGAAATTTGAGATCTGCACTCTGTGTGTTTATATGGGAAACGGATTCTATATTTTCTCTGATGTTTGGTGCGAGGGAAAACAAAAGTTAACTGGAACCTTTTCTGTGGTAATAGGAAAATGAATTGATTTTGCAAAAAAAACAAAACTATTATCTACTATTTGAGAAAATGGAAACCTTTCCGGATCAGCAACACTACCAAAACAACGCCACCCGCCACTACCATCACTACCATGTTCACTATTGTAAGTAGTTTTCTCAATATATTCTACGTACTTCCTTAAGAAATGGAGGTAGAAAATGAAATGGCTGCAAGGATAGCTTTAGACACCTGTAGTAGGCTCATAGAAGCGTTGAATCAAGGAAATAATAGTGCTCTTTCCTGAACCACTAGGACCAACAACTGCAACTCTTTTTCCAGCCTCAACTGAAAAGCTCAGATCTTTGAATACCATATTAGGACGCGACGGATAAGCAAAACCCACATCAGAAAATTCAATATCCCCAACCACCTTTGGTAATACAATCCCGTCATTTGATGCTTTAGAAGAGTTAGAATCTCCTTCAATCATGCTTACGATATTTGCAGCTGCAGCCATACCTTTGGCTATGGCAGCCAGGCTTGGAGCAGCTTGACCAAGAGCACTGCACAGGCAACAAAAAGACTCAATCGGTTACACTGTGTTTGGAACCCCAGGGAAAGCGATTATTTTCTCTTCCTTTCTCTAGGTTCCTAATATGGGTTGAAACAGTGAAGAAAATAAGTTAGAGAGTTTTACTTTTCTCCTATTTTCTTCCCTTGTTCTTTCTTACTTCCCTTCTTTTCCTCATTTCTCAAATTCTTTACTAGTTTCTTTCCCATGTCTTCTTAAAATCAAACAAAAGAAAATCTCCTTGCAAACCAACAAGGTAAAGAATCACTTCTTCTAACACTTACTCTACTATTTCCCTTCTCTTCCTTTTCTCTTAATTCCATAAGTTTCAAACGAGCCATTAATTATCAGGTATACTCAAAGCCGTTCAAAAAAAATGGTATACTCAAAAAACAGGCATTTGGGGGGGGGGGGGGGGGGTGGACTTACAAACCACTGACGATGACATTGATTATTGTTGTGAATGCTTTGCCACCGTTGGTGACATGATGCCTTACAAGTATACCAGCATACCAAAGGAGTAATGCCCAGGCACAGAACAACAAACCGTAGGTAAAGCCAACACCGAGTCCTTTTGCAAATCCACTCTTCTTTCCCAGTTTAAGGGCATTTTGAAGCGATTTGGAGTATGCTTCAATTGATCTGCTCTCTCCCACAAATGAGTATACAGTTCGAACCTGTGAAATAACCTGTTCAAATCAAAAGTAAACATATTCATCCTATTAGTTAACTCTCGATGAAGTAAACAATCAGTCTAGCAGGGTGTCTATGGTTTCACATATTATTGGTAACATATATGTTGACATACTATTGACACTCCTAATGCAAGGATCAAAATTTGTTTAGGTAAATTGTTTTTGGTCAGCTAGTGAAAAAGTTTCTGTAATGTCTTGTATGTGAGGGAATCTATGGTACTGAATTGTTGGATTTTTCTAATAGGTGCTGAAACAAGTCAATGGCTTGTTTTGTAGTGTTTTAGTGTGTTTCGGTGAATTTTGATAGAAACATTGGAACTTCCAGTTCTGCTAATATTTCACTTCAATTTATTAGGACACATCAACATTTTGACAGTTTATTTTTTTTTTATTGGATCGGCAATTAATATTTTGACCATTGCGATGAACACAAAAAATGGTGTCCTATGGTAAGAAACTCTAACCTGTAAATACTAAGCTAAGCAGTGGATTACCCATATCAATTATATTTTCCAAATAGACTTCCTCTTCCAGCAGCCTTACTGGATTAATGGTTCCAATCAGATAGTCCTGTTCTAACGAGCCAAACAAAAATGACTTAAAGAACTGATGACTTGAGATGAGAAGAATATTCTTTACCTCTTCTGCAACCTTTCCGGCTTGAGCATAAGCAGCCTCACCTTTTTCTGATAAGCTAGACATGATAAAAGTATAAGTCCCTCCTGCAACAGCTATCAATGGGACAACAGCCAAGGTGACTAGTGTGAGCTGCCATACCGAAGTGAATCCTATCGCAAAACCAGCAAAGAATTGGGAAAGGTATCGCAAACCATGGCCTATCTGCATCAAATTGTAAAAGTCAAAGGCAATGATGATTCAATAAGTACTCTTGTTAAAATTGCAGGCGGCAAATTAGGAAGAAGAAGATGATTTACAAATAGATTTTGCAGAGAAAATCCATTCAGAACAATGAGGTGCAATGTGAGTGGTTTACTATGAAATGAACGGACGCAAGAGCCAAAAGGCCACATCATCTTTATGAAAAATATGTTTGTATGGTCACACCTTGTCACCAATGGCATCCTGCACCAATATAGCATCACTTGATATGTGGTAAATTACGTTTTTGTCTCTGGCTTCTGTATCAAAAAAACTAATATCCTTCTTTAACACTGATTGCAGATACTTCAACCGTAGACGAGCAGTTTGCCGCTCCCCAGTCTGCATCCAAAACGCAACACCTGAAAATAGAATGTCATTGTAAGCTGCTAATACTCTACCAATGACAAGAAAAGGAAACCAGAGGAATCGACAGAAAAGAGTGATTTCAAAAGTAAAAGGCGGCAACATACCTATCCATGCTGATGCAAACGCAACAAGTCCAAGATAAACCAAGTATAGAGCATGCTGGAATTTTGAGGAAAACAAAGAACTGAATGTCACCACATTTGAATAGAAAAGAAAGCAAATTGAAAAAAAGAGAATAATACTATGAGCATAGAGTTGAAATTAACAGCTCCAGTGAATGGTGAGAAAAGAAAGACTTGGGGATTTTGTCAGAGAGGGTGAGAAAACTTTGGACCAACAAAATCCAGCATTTTTCTTCATTTCCCAACTCTATTATTAATCCAAAAACAAGTGATTGGATTCCCATTTCTTTTCTTTCCTCTTCTACTCTCACCATCAACTGAAGGTATAGACTCAATTGTATTTCACAAAGTAAATTGAAGTAAGCACTAAAATCTTGCAGTGTTGCTGATAATAATACTAACAATAAAGAAAAGATCTTCCACTATGGAATAACGAAAAATTGCTGCAGTAGGAGAACATAAGAAGAAAAAAGGTCAATAAATAGAAATTCACCTTGGAGACTTCTGAAGACAATCTATGAGGGTCTTTGGAAAGATGTCCCAATGAATCAATCATGCGGCCAAACAAAACGAAGAACACCGGAAGCGCAGCGCCATGAATGCATGCCCCAACGCCTCCAAAGAACATCAAAAAACAGTCCACTGCGTCGGCTGCAACAAATAGTCCTCTGAAGGAAACAGTCTCTTTTGTACTTTTATTTGAGTCCGAAGATAACAACTCCGGTTTTGGAAGCTCGGAATTGTTCACAGAGGAAAGTTCCAGTTCTTCCATTGCAGAGAATGAGTTGATGCAAAGAATTAGACAGTGAATATACAGAGGGGAGAAGGTAGTTTTTGTGTCATGGAGTGCTTGTGGAGGTTTGGGAGTCACTTCCCGCCATTAAATGCAGCTGTTTCTGGTTGGAAAATGATCTACAAACAGAAAGAAAACCCATGCACAATGGTAAGGGTATTCTTCTCATTTGAAATGAAATGACCACAAGCCACACCATTCTATAAGAAAATTACTTAGCAGCCAGGGATAAAGCCATCTAAATCTAATGGCCAAAGATGGTCATGGCCCCTCCCAACTTTCAAAAATTTCTCTAGTAACGTTTCATTTTACTGATAATTCCTACTACTTGCTTGGTATCGGACCCTCCTAAGTTTCTATAAGTTATTTATTGTCCCTTGATCTCACAAGTATTTCTACAATGTTCCGTAAGATGTATCCTATTAGTACTACACAACAATGCCATTGATTCTATGTTATACGACCTCTAAATCTCATTACTCACTGGGGTCTCACCGATTATGTATTAGGATCATGATTATACAGCTCAAAAACTGGTCATAATATTCTCCCTCTCTTTTTTGTTTCTTTCCTCTGCTGTGCCCCACTTGGCCCCATGAAGAATTTTTTCCGGCTCCATGCAGTCTGGGTGAAGAATTTGAATCCGGTACCTACCATATTTTGAGCAAATCCGTTATCCTAGAATCACAATTTCGTTTCGGCTCAAATACCGGACCTTACCAGAATATCTTTAAATTTATTTTTCTTTCCAATAAATTTTATGCTATGCAAAAAAAGAAAAAAGAAAAAAAAAAAGAAATTGATCTTACCGGTACCGACACATATTGTACCAATAAGGAAAACCAATACTTTATCCGGTACAGTATACAAAACCTTGGTAAGATGAGCCGGCCAGTCCCTTGTCACAAATGTTGAAGACCTGCACCCAGCATCTCATCTAACTGAAGTTTCTGCAAGCTTTTCATTCCCCTCAATTATCATGTGAGAGTTCAACAGGACACTGCCAGCTCATGCCAAACCGAGACTGGAGAGTAATGGCGAAAGGGGGACTCTTCATTTGGGCTTCCACGATAGAGCATCCGCCTAATGGTTGGTTGGTTTGTCATTTTAGTCCATTCACATGCAGAGTTTTGTCAGTACACAATCGGCGTGGGGCCGCAGTTATGAGATTGGAAACATAGAGGGCCTAGAGGCCATATCATTCAAGTATGTCATTGTCAACTTGTTAAAAGAAAGACTACAAGGGAAAATGCATGTGGGAGGAACTATATTGCGGACTCTTAATACATTTTAATACATTTTGCGAGCCGGCAATACTATGCCCAAATGCCAGCTCATTCTTATTGTTGCGTCAGTGCTCACGTCGGTGACATACTCGTTTTTTACTTTATCGACATCGAAGGTGCGAGAAGAATATGAGAAATCACATGATACACAGTATGAGCAGGGACGGCTGCCCACTCCAACTTTTAAGAAATCCTACTTACTGGCAAAAAACTGTTGTAAGAAATACCGTTATTTTAGAAAGATTTGTTCAAAATATCGGAAATTATGTAGATTTGCCTCCAAATGTGTTTGGAACGCCCCCAAAAGATAAGAATGTTTCATTCGAGATGAACTTGTGACTTAATGAGAGCCATACAATGCCCCTGACCATCTTGCTAACTGCCATACTGCAAAAGAACAAATAAAAGAGAACCAAATAATTAAAAAGTGCTACTATCTGTTTGTCCTAATACATGTTCATGCGAAGGATGAAAGAGTTCATATGTGGCTGATTTATGTGCATGTAAGAGTAAAATTTCATTGGTGTGAACTTTTGAGGGTATGCATAGAACTCATATGCATCAGACGACTCCGTACATGTCTATATTCAAGTGTCTGTGCACTTAGCATTATTGATATATGCATCGGCCCGGTGGTCAATACTTGATGCCTAGGATGTTGTCCCTCCTAAATCTCCGTTCGAAACCTCTATTATCAACTCCTGTACATGAGCCATTTCACATGGGGCTGTGCCCCGACTTTAATCGGCTCCCGCTAGTTGACAATGGATTGGTCCATACAGTGCGCGTAAGCTTGGCAGAAACTTGAGTCATGATAGAAATCAAAAATGTTACTCACACAACACAAACACAACCTCTCACATACATGTGAGTCTCACACACACTACTATGTGTGGATCCCAAATGTATGTGAGAAGTTGTGTTTTGATTGTTGTATGTAGCATTGTACGATAGAAATATAGAAATATATGTGGATAAGTAGGAAAGAAAGATGTGGCTGCAGTATGAGTAAAACAGTACACAGAGTAGAGATCTTTAACAACAAACAGTAAACCGCCCAACTGCCCAATTAATGAATTTCAGGAATTTAATACTAATAACTTCGTACCGAAACCGTCCTTTTTTGGCAAGTTGGTCCCACTGCCAATTCTTGCTGGGTGCCAGCTAGTCCCACTTCCCAATTTTTGGCAAGTCGGTAGTTTATGCGTAAGCCCGTTGAGACCAAACATCAAACACCTGATGGGCAAATGTTGCCCTGGTAGCCCAAGCAAAGCCCATAACAGGTAGTATTTGGATCGGACTAAATACATGGTATCGTCCTCGTGAAGCCCGACAATCCCCCAGTCCATTCGGGCTTTGAATTTGGATCAAGTACGGGGGTTGCTGGGGCGGAGAGACACAGGCAATGGTGGGCAACTGACGCCACTATCTATCAAATTTTCATAGAGATGTGCATAATTTTTATCTTATTTTTACTAATTTGATGCCACTTTAAATTCATTTTTGCCCCAGATCATATAAGGGTACTTGGGGGAAAAAATGAGTCAAAATAATATTTCCACCTATAAAATTCTCAAATGTAGCGCTAGTTTTGTTCGTTCCTCAAAACAAATCAAGGGTTTCTTTCAGAGGCGGAGCATTTTCCGCTATGAAAATTGTGAAGAGTAGGCTTCGAAATCGTATATGTGACCAATGGATGTATGGTAGTTTGGGTGTGTATATAGAGAAACATGTTTTTGAAACCATTACAGATGAGGCTATCATCCATTGTTTCCAAATTATAAAAAGTCGTTGAGATCAATTGTAAATCGAAGTTGCATTTTGTTATATTAATAATATATATCTACTTTTTAATTAACTTGTTAATTATAATTGTTTTTTTCAATTAGCAACTAGAAAAAGTGAATTACACATAGTTCAAAATTTCCGATCTCGCTTATCGAAAATACTGGCTCAGCCATTGGGGCGTTGGGTTAATCATTCATCTTAACATTAATTTAATATCTGAAAAAAGTACACGAATTTTAATGTTAATCATTCTAATGCTGTACAATAATGTTATTTTGATTGGACCGGGGTGGCCCGCCCGTGTCCCTCCCCCCACTCATTGGCTCCATCCCATGTGTATGTGTATTGTTACTTAAGAGAAGGGAAGTCTGGGAAGAGGAGGAGAGAGATAAATTTAAAAAAAAATAATAAAAAAATCCTCTTCAATGTTTTTGATTTATTTGTGGAAGAGGGAAAAAAGAGAGGAGAAATTTATCTTTTCTTTATATTCCTCGTTAAGACTTCCTTCAACCTTTCTTTTTCTTTTTTTGGTAAAACCAAACAAAAGGAAAACAATAACGGCATTGTTCGTTTAGCATATTTACTTTGTTTTAACTTCATTTTTCAATCATTAGCTTACATCTTTTTTTAATCATTACTCTATTTCTTCAATTATTAATTTCATTTCTCTCTCCATCTCTCTTCACTCATTACCTCTCTCTCCAATCATTACCCTATTTCTCTCTCCACCCACTACCAAAACTAAAATACCCAAAATTGCTAAACGAACAAGGCAAACACTTTTCTCCCTATTTCCCCTCCTCTTTACTTTCTCGATCTCATTTTCTTTTTTCTGTTTTTTCTCTTCCCTTTCCCAGCTTCCAAATACATTAGACAGTTAATCTTTTAGGCCTAATGGGGAGTGTTACCGACGGAAGGATATCGATTCGGTCACTACCCCTTTGAATTGTGAGAAAGGACAGAAAGAGAAAAATTCGATCTCTTATTTTGATAACTTAAAATGGTGAACAATAGCGAGAATGAATTTCCGACGTACAAAAAAAAAAAAAAAAAGTGAGAAATGAAGGAAAAGATGAACAAGAGATAACAATAGGATAATCCAAAGACAAACAAAGATCACCAAAACACTGGTTGATTACAGTTGAGAAATACTCTTGAAAATATATGATACAAAGTCAAACAGCTGCTTCTTTTCTTATTGATTGAAGAGAGAAGAAATATTAGTCGGGACACAGATCGATTTCCCCAACATAGACTGGACACATAGGCGTGTCTCGGTCCGATCATCCGATATATCTGAGTCTCATGCACACTGTGCAGAACTCACGTCTATCCGAACAATCTGTATCCGAACATTTACATTCGTACGAAGATTTTATTTTATTTTTTTAAAAAAGAAGGGAAAAGAAAAAGAAAAAAAGAAAAAGAAAAAAAGAGAGTAGAATCTTTACCCGCAAAGCCCATCCAATACATTTTACTTTGGGCACCCCAATTTAAAATCTTAGGCGGTGGCCACAATATTACACCCACAAAAATACCCTTTAAAAACACCATAAACTTCGTTCACACAAGAGTATTAGCATCACTCAACGGAGTCGGAGAAGTTGCCGGAGGTTATCAGTCGCGCCGGCATCGATTCCCGGGGCGACCTCCGCGTTGCAACCGAGCTTTGGCCTGAGGGAAAAAGTCGGCAAAGGCAAGCTACTCGGCGGAGGGGAGAGAGCAAAAATACCGTACACGTCCTTCGGGAGGTTGTTCGGGTCGGGTCCCACCGGCTTGCCCGACGGAATAACCACCAAACTCGCAGAAGAAGCTTTCGAGACTTGTTTTGCTGCGTCAACTCTTTTCGGACCGAACGCCGTCGCTTTGGACTTCGGCTTGTTGTGGATCTTCCGGTTCACGGGAGGGCAAGAAACGCCGCGGTTTCTAGGGTTGTTGTTCGGTTTGGGGATCGGAAGAGGGAGGAGAGGCGGCTGCTGCTGCTGATGATTTTGTTGAAAAACGGAAAGCGGAGGAGGGTACGAGTAGGAGAGAGAAAGCGGCGGCGCGTGGAGGATACCGCCGTGGAAACTGGAAGAGTTGAGACTCCGACTGTTGTTTCTCTTACCATTCCCCAACTGCTTGTATGAAGAAATCGATTTATCCGTGGAGGAATTGAACATAGTTGCTTCCATAACTGGTTAATGATTGAACTAGATGGAAATTTCAGCGAAAGAAATAGTAAAAAAAACAGCTAGTGGGCAATGATCTCAAACGAACACGGATCAATCGCCTGAAAATTTTCTGAGAAAATTGTGTACAGAGGGATAAAAAAAAGTCCTTAATAAAGACTACAAAGTAAATATAAACAGCTTAATTCATAAACAAAACCTCTTCAAGGTTAGATCTTTATTATGATAAAAAAAGAAGAAGTAAAGGTTAGATCTCTGGGAGAGAGAGAGAGAGAGAGAGAGAGAGACGAAGGCGTTACAGATCGGCAAATGGAGGATCTTTCGGGACCCTGATGTTTCAGAAGGTGACTTTCTTGAGCAAGGCCGAGACGTCTTTAAATAGACGATTACTCCAACGGCTACTTTTCTTTAATCATTTCTTGTTGGGTAAATTTGAAGACACTCCCTCATTTATCGAGTTTTATCACTAGACACCGTTTCTCTAAAAAATGCAAAATTATAAACAGTAAAAAAAATGCAAATTTCTTAGAATTTATACTTAGATCTCTCTCACACATTTTATGCATTCATATATATATGTACATGCTCGAACATACAAGTGTGAGAAAGTTGTTCCAAAGTACAAAACTTGTAAATTGATTAAAGCACCAACAATGGTGGTCGTCCTAGCTCAAGGACTGAAGTTTTGATTTTTGGGTCTCATATAATACATCACCACAGTATTGGTAAGATGCTAGAATGGCCGAGACAAGCCGAAAACTGTCAAGATGGCCTGGAAATAGAGCAAAACAAGAGATGAGAGGTTTTTTTTTAAAGGAAATAACTTTTTAACGGGCGGAGGGGTGCCGCCGAAAGGTTTTTAGATAAGGGTTGTTCAGTGAAAAAGCTCGATAGAGGAGGGGGTCTCCGAGATATTTACCCTTTCTTTAGAGATTTTAAAATTTTTTTTAGGCTAATTAACCGACAACCGTAGCAGTCGGCTACCTCCCAGTTGAAGACCGTGGTCCGTGGGGAAACTGTTGGGCGGCTACCGCCAATTCGACGGCGGCCGTTGGATCCTCGTATTAGGAAATAGCCGTTGGGGCGATTGTGACCGTTGATTCGTGTCCCCCGCTTTTCCTCGAATCTAGGTCCCGGCCTGGAAAAGTCGTGGGAACATCTTGGCCGTCCACGTTCGTAAGCTGTGGGTCCCACACTCTAGAGGGCGGTGACGATTTCATCTGCGCAGAAATTCGGGAATCGGGTTAGGCAGCACAATATAATAATACTTTTCTGGATGCTGCTGCGCTGGAGTCGACACGTGTCAGGTTTCGTGGTTTTGGGTTTGGTTGAATGATTTGTGGGGTCCGTAATAACTGATTAAATTAAAATCTGTGGTGGTGGAAAATCGTGGGGATTGGCTCATATTCTTTTCATTAAATTGACCGGACCAAACAATTGGCGGAAAAAAAATCTTTCACTTAAAAGGCTTCGTTCCGTTAAAGTTTTTAAGTACCTAGTACTCCCTCCGTCCCATAAAGAATGACAATTTTTGAAATCCGTGTCATTTTTCATCGCTTATATCTTTCAATCTATAATGTTTTTCATGAGTTTGAAAACTTTGTATAATAGAATTTATCGAGAATTATCAAACAAAATCCATATTGCGTATGTTTTGAGATCCATATTGAAAGATATAAGGAGTTGAAATTGGCACGGATATCAAAAATTGACATCCAATTTGGGACGGAGGGAGTATTTTTTATTTTACAAGATAAATTATTCTCTCATAATACATCACTTGTAATTTAAAAAATAAGTGCTTATTTGAAGAAAATAAGTGTACTTATTTTTCTTAACAGAACGGGGCTTATTTTTGGATTTATTAAAAAAATTATGAGTTTCGATCATAATTTTTTTACTTTTTTAATTCTTCTCTTCAATACGGATTAATGATTGACTTATCGTGCCAAAAACCATATAGTTGGGCTCGTGAGGCCCACCAGGAGACCAATTTGATAATTCCATGCAATAATTTTCGAAGTTTCAATATTTATAAATTTAATTGGACATTGACGGCCATTTGATCTCTCATAATCATAAGAAAGAGTAACTAAAATGTACTGTAATTGATTTTGACACTATACTTTTAATAAATAAATAAAAATTCCATTATTCGTCTTCTAGTGTTCAAATTATATATAATCTGATCACTATAAGACAGGTATTGAAATGTAGTTATCAAAATATGGAGTGCAAAAATCATTTCCCTGACTAAAATCAAAAGTTTCTTTTGAAAATTTGTTTTTCTTAATTAGTGGTTAATTACTTTGTAGAAAAGGTAATGTGACCGGTATTCTTGGCTTTCTGAGTATAAAATTTAATAGTGCAGAACCCTTTAGAGTAGTTCATTTGAAATGTATGTGCATGCATATGTAAGAACATTTCAAGGGGAAAAACAAGAGAAACTAATTTAACGAATTTTTTTTTATTTTTGTCTTGTTGATAGTTGATTGGGCTATTGTTAACATTTTTCCTTTAACAAAGCACAGATCTTGACCCTGTTTCAAATACCTGCGGCCGCCTAGCTCCCTTGCTGCACAAAGAAATTCAAGATTCCAACCTTCTTCCTTTTTTTTTTTTCGTCATCGATTATATATCAACGGGATATGAGGGAGTTAATGAGTCAGTATGTTAGTGCACAAGGGGTTCAGAAATTTCACATAGTTTTAAACCCTACCCTCGCCCCCTCACGGGGCTCGAGCTCCTGCCTCCACTTAAGAAGGAGGATGAGAAGATCAACTTGACTAGCTAGCTTGATTAATGATCATGCTTGTCTCGGTTTCCAACCTTAAGAATGCCAACTCTAAAGATTTCCGGTTACCTTAAAAACTAGTACTCCAATAAACTACGAGGATTTCTGAAAATCACTTGCTTTTGATGTACGATCTGCTATTACTATAAAGCAAGGAAATTAATTTAATGATTTTCTGGTCACCGAAAGTGTCACTGTCAAGGTTGGCAGGACCTGCCCCTTGCACTACGGCATCTGACACAGAAAAATCTGAACCTCGCCAATGGCTGATGTTTATTAAATCTTTTGGTTCACTACATGCATTATATGGTCCTTTTTTTTTTAATCAGCTAGATGTGGGCTCCTTTCCGGGAAGATCCTTTAAAAAATAAATATTTATTTGTAATTTTTAAGTTTAAAAATAATAGACTTACTGAAATAAAAAAAAATTATGTAATATGAATCTTGTTTGATAGTTCTCATCGAGATCTATCAAACCTTGCAAAAAAAATTTGAAAAATTATTTTCGTAAACCTCCTATTTTTAAGTTTAAAAATAAATTCTTATTTTTTAAGTACGTATTTGAATTTCTGAATCGGATTCTTATTGTGGTTATCCTCATCTTGTTTGTCAACTCCACTTTCAATGCCCCAGGAAATCTGCAGTTCAGCATTAAAGACAAAAAAACGTGTCATTCAATTTTTTTAATTGGGTGTCCGGATTAGTTTAAGGCCCGTTCCGCTAAGTTTTTTATTTTTTAAGTATATTTATTTTTCTTTTTACGAGACATGTTATTTTGTCATAATACATCACCTTTAATTTAAAAAATAAGTACTTATATGCATTTCGAAAACCTGAACGGTAAGGACCGAACAAATATGTGGGGCTGGAGATTTTTCTTGGCGATGGGACCTGCTTGCTGTCTGCTTGTGGTGGTTTTCGGTGGTGATTACTTGGTGGGCTTGCGGCAGTGGGTTTTGGGTGGCGCGTGGTGTTGCCAACAGTGGTAGTTAGGGTTAGAGTTTATTTAGGCTTTAATTGTTGGGCTTGTCCTATATTATTTGGACTTCTAGGGTTCTCGGGTGTTTCGGTTGCGTTCCATTTATTTGAACTGTTTTATCTGGACTTTTTGGCTTTTAGGTGTTAGGACTTTCTCCTTCGGGTGTTGTTGCCTTGGTTGGCATCTTGTCAATCAAGAGTTTGGATCTCGGATTGGACTTTCATTTTCTCATTGTCCTATTAATCTTCGTAACAATTCGAAGGTTAACAAAATTCCTTTTTTGTCGTTCAAAAAAAAAAAAAGAAAGGGAGGAAGCATCTTACTGACTGTCAAGTTCTCACTCGACCAACTCCCCATCTGAGTCTAAGGTGAGATGTGCCGGATTAAAATATAGATGGGGAGACGTTTATAAAGGGAAATGAAGCTTTCTTTTAGAACGAGCCAGCCACATTCCAATGCTGGAACTAATTAAATTAAGGGTTCGAAGGCAACTTTTAACACCATCATGAATCAGCTTTCTAAAGTGGCTTTTTTTTCGTAACCATCTCGTTCCAAAGGCCATAGCTTTAGCTTAGCTTTTATCAAAGTCCTCTGGAACGATGCTCAATCGGAGGGCACTAAGCAACAAGATTTGTGGCACTAAGTAACTCGGCATCTGATCATCAGCTTACCTGTAGCGCTCGACTACTTTTTTGGAAACTGATCTTATCGTCCATGAGGGAGACAAATTGGGATCCTTTAATTGGCACGTGCTATACTAGCTAGGATCTATTCTGTTTCGTCATTGCCCAAGAGTGTGAAATTTACCAAAAAAGAAAAGTGTACGTGTTGGATTTAGTCGCCCATTTAGGCGCCGAAAGGGGGAAAAAAAAAAAAAAGGAGAGAGAGAGGGACCATTTCACTTTGTGAATGCACTTGAAAAACGCTACTCGATTGGTGCATCTATTTGTTCTATATGCGGAGAAAACTAACAAATTCTACACAAACAAGGGAAGATTTCAATATTTTTAGGAGGAAGGGGCCAAGATCTACAATCAATGGGGGAACCAAACTGGGAAATAAAATAAATAAATTTTGACAAAAATACCGTAATTGACTTGAAACTGCATCCGTGCTTTTCTTGAGTGTACGTTGTATTCTCAACGACTTTATATATTCTTTGCTACATTATATAACACATCAACTCAACATTTGTTGTTCATTCATTCAATAAATAGGAGCACCTTAAATACTTAAATTTGATCATGTTTCATGAATAAACTAAGACAAATTTCTGGTGATAACCGTTTGGGATTATGTCACGTCTAACGTATTCAGATAAGGAAGTTAGTTACACGTGGGCAAGTTGGCATCACTACAAGAAAAATTACATTGGGTGACGAATGAAAATCGTCACAAATTGCATGTTTTTCGTCGCAAATAATATAGGTGACGAAAAAAAAATTGTCGACTAAAGGTTGTCGAGGATTCCTACCTCGTGACGAAATTTATTTTTCGTCACCTATAGTTCCTTTTGATGACGAAATATTTTGTCACCAAAAAATGAATAATTGATGACGAAATTGTTTTCCTCAACTATTGTGCTTTTTGACGACGAAATTTTTTGTTATCAATTACTCCTTTTGGTGACGAAAAAATTCGTCACTGATGGGTTACATCGGTGACGAAATTTTTCGTTGCAAAAGACGTTTTCATATGGAAAAAAAATTCTTCTATCCTGCTCCTGCTGGGTTTCGAACCCGAGTTCCTTCAATTTTTCGCGCAAGCTCTGACCAACTGCACCACACACACTTTGCAATAAATATTTGAAATATCTAATATATAACATATATGTTTAACATGAAAATATATTTCGAATGTAATTTTGAACCTTTAAACATAAAAATTAGCAATTTTGATAAACATGAAAGTTGTAGGCAATTGAGTTATTATTCAAACCCAATTTGAATTATCTCAAACGGAGTTTTTAGTAAAGAGTTATGCCCGAAAAATTTTGTCATGAAATTTAAAGGTACCCATTTGACGACGAAATATATTTTTCGTCACTGAAAGCATTAAAATGGTGACGAAATTATTTTTTGTCATCAAAGTTAAGCATTTGGTGACGAAAAAAATATTTTGTCACTAAATTGGTCTCATTTGGCGACGAAATATATTTTTCGTCACCAAATAATTATCTTTTGTGACGAAAAATCATTTCGTCACCTTTTTTAAGCTTTCGGTAACGAAAAATGTATTTTGTCGCCAAATGGGTACTTTTGGTGACGAAAATATTTTTTTCGTCGCTAAACAGGTATAATTGGTGACGAAATTATTTCGTCAGGGAAGTTGCCAGAACAGTGACGAATTTATTTTTTCGTCGCCAAATATACTCATTTAGTGACGAAATTAAATTTCGTCGCCACTTTTTCGTCACCAATTTTTATTTTTCTTGTAGTGCATGTAGGAGTTGGCTGACCCTCGGTGGCTGAACTACAGAGGATCAATCTATCCTCAGCGCGATTTAACAGCCTAGAACTGCTAACCCGAAGCATCATCATTGCCAAACCCCAATGCCGAGCCTATAAGCCCAATCAATGGTTTACTCGCATCGGACAGAACTAAGGGACTAAACCTGGGGTTCCGTCGAGCGTAGTAGCCGTGACTGAACCATCACATTCGGCCCACTACACTCTAATTAAATATAGATGATCAAAATCAAATACTCTCGAATAAAAGAGGGATGAGAGGATGGGTTAGAGAGGTTTGGTACTCTCAAATAGAGATAGAGAGGTGCTACTGTACTAGCGCGTGCATACCCTTTTAGGCCCGTTTCGATTCTAAAAAAAATAATCGGAGCCAATCGTTTTGTTCAAAATATGTTGTTTATGGTCCCTTTAAAAAATAAACTCATGCAACTTGGTATTGGTCAGGACATCTACGAAACGCCCAACTTTGTCTCAGAATTTAAGCCTGAGTTCTAAAGAGAACTTGGGTGTTTCGTAAACGCCCTTATCGATACCGAATTAAACTCATGTTTTTTCAAGACCCCATTAACAAAGTATTTTAAGCAAAACAAACGATTCTGATCGTTTTTTTAAAAATCCGAAACGGGGCCAAAAGGAATATGCATGTATGCACTGATACAGATTAAAAATCAGTACCTTTTATCATTTCTGATAGAGATGTTAAGGCTCTGTTTGGAACCGGTGGAAAAGAAAAGAAAGGAAAGGAAAATAAAAGTGTAACGACCCGGATTTTCGACCCAATTTTTTTTTTATAAAAATATTAAAAGGTATCAATTAATTCTGAAAATAATACTTTCCTTATTTATTAATTAGTAGATAATTACAAAAAAAATAAGTATTCTATCTAATTACCTCTTAAAAATTATTTTGTCATTATATACATACATATAAATGCATGCATGCACGCCTATATTCTCCCTCACTCTCCTACTCAATCTCTACCTCCTCCATGACCCAAAATTCGTGCGTAATTCGTCCATGTAAAAACCCGATACCGTTAGGACTCGTTTTAATTCGAAACTCATCCAATTCTCCTATATATATACACTACTCCGACCCTAGAGCACGCACATCACCCCACCACGTTCCACGGAGCCAGAGAGAGAAGAAAAACCCGAGAGAACCGAGCTTTAATCCATAGAATTTTAGAGAGAGAAAAAGAGAGAGAGAAAAGTGGGTTTCGAGGTTACGTCCATTCCGAGATCCAAATTGATCGTTTGAAGTATTTTTCTCAGTCCCAAGGATCACCGTAGATCAACCAATTCGGCCCCGAAGATCCCCGATCGAAGGAATTGAAGTAGTCTTCCCCAAATTCAAGTTTTCGATCGAAAACGAATTTAATCCAAACCAAGGTATTATAATTCGATCCGAAGCCTCCTCTAAGTATATTTGAGGTTTATAGACATAACCCAATAGGCCCCGTAGTCCCATGCATCGAAAAAGTACCAAAAAAATCAAAAAAAACCGAACCCAGCCGCGACCTTGCGGCCGCGACCTTCGGGGTCCCTCACCGCAAGAACCAGACCAACTGAGTTCGCGGCAGCGATTTCCAGCGTGTGTTTTATTTTTTTCTTTGATCGAATTGACTTTTCGACCTGTTAAAAATAGATTTTGATCCCGAATTTTTTATCCTAGGTTCCTAACATTCTAAAGTTCATACCTTGTTAGTTTTATAATTTTTTTTATTTAATCTTATATTTATTAAATTTCTGTTTGTAAGTGTGTAATCGTTTGTAAACGAAAAATTAATACGACCTTATAAACTAATCTATCAATACCCAAACTATTTTCCTAGACTCCCAACATGTTAAAGGTCATAACTTGCTGATTTCGTAGTTAATTTATATATTTAGCTATTTATTTAATTTTTAACTAAAGTTATAAACGAAAATTAATAACGACCTTATAAAAATATTTTTAATATCGAAAATATTTTCTTAGACTCCTGACAGTTCAAAGGTGATATGTTGTTAAAATAAAATTTTATTTATTTAATTAACTATTTATTATTATTTAAGTATTGTTTCTTAGTAATAATACCGTAAAATATTATAAAGAAGGTCTAAAATTCCAAATAATTTTATTTATACTTTTTACAGCCCCATAATGTTATTCTGTAAATATAAAAATATTATCAAATATTTAATCATTTATTGTCTATTTAATCTTGTTTTGCCTATTAACTTGAATCTTTTATTCAAAATAATTCCGTGAGCGCTCAAACCCAACTTTTAGCACTCGAACTTATTATAGGGGACTGTTAGGACCTTTATTAAGGTTATGATAATTATTCTAATATTTTTACCTAATTAATGTATTTAATTAGTATTTAATTAATCTAATTACTTAAGAATAATTAATTAAAGCCTAGAAAAAATTATTTTAAATCTTTATTAAATAGTTCATACCTTATTAATGATTTTGTGGCCATACAAGATTAAGGGCAACGGCCCAGTCATAAAAAGTTATGTGATTGCATTGCCTAATATTTGTTTTGATCCGTCTGTTATTCGTTTTTGATTATTATTGAGAATAAAATTGTGTCGATGCTGGATTTGATTGCTAGATTGGACCCTAGAGACATGGGGTGGTATACGAGATAGAAATCACTTAGACGATGCTAAGTAATGGATAAGTTGTGAAGTTTCTTTCCTTTTTAGAGGATTGTTTGCAGGCGTGATTCTGAGATATGATGAGATTTGTGGTGAAAAAGTAACACAGACGTTGTTATTGTTAAGGAAAAGGAAACAAATAAAAATCGTGGGCTAAGCAGGACCTCGGGGTGGCCTAACAGACCTCGTGTGATCGGGGTAGCCTGAGTAGGACTCGAGGCGACTGAAAGACCCGGTGTCATTAGGGTGGCCAGCGGGACCTCGAGGGTGGCCTGACAGACCTCGTGTGATCGGGGTAGCCTGAGTAGGACTGAGGGCAGCCGATGGACCTAGAATTGTGAGAATGGCCAAGCAGAACCTTAGGGGCAGCCTAGGACCTCAAGTATTGGAGGTAGCCTGAGCAGGACCTTAAGGGCGCCTGATGGACCTAGGATTGTGATTTGAAAGCGCGGGTAGTCCAGGTGATATGATTTGAAAGCGGCGGGTAGTCCGGTGATGTCCGTGATGATTTAAAACCGTGAGTAAGCCGGAGATGATTTAAGACGCAGAGTAAGCCCGGTGATGATATAAAACTTGGTAAAGTGAGCCCAAAGATGTTTTCCGTTGATAAAACCTGGCGTGGTCCAGTGACGTTTATGTTGATAAAACCTGGCGATAGTCCGGAGATGTTTTGTTGATAAAACCTGGCGGTGGTCCAAGCGATATTTTGTGATGTTAAAACCTGGCGGATGGTCTAGTGATGTTTTGTGATGATATCCTGGCGAGAGTCTATGGAATAAATTGATGTCCTGGCGTGTGTCCAGTGGTGAATTGATAGACCGGCGCGTGTGTCCGGTGATGATTGTGATGTGGTATATAAGATAGGCGAACCCTGGTTGTGATTCGAGGCATGATAAGCTAGCCCTTGTTGTAGTATTGTAACTTAGGTTATCTACGATACAAAGGAAGTGATCTCATGGGACCGAGCATGGCTAGCGGTTGGGGAGGAAAGATCTCGTAGGGAGATTTTGGATCACACGTTAAGCTAATGGATAGTATTGAACTGGTTGACGTGAAAAATCTCTGTTTTACTTATTCGCATCATAATTATCTTGTTTGCTTGCTAGCTGTAATGTAAGAGGGGTGGTTGGGTTGAATTATTCTATTGGGTGATTTATCACTCACGGATACGTCTGTATCCTGGCAAATCGATTGCTTCGGCGATCAATTTGCTAGAGGGCGCAGGATTCAATAGAGGAGATTCAACGATGATGCAGTTCGACACGGAACGAATCTCAGTAACGAGGATCGAGGATGCTTAGGATTCGTATCAAGATTAGAGTCAGCTCTGAAGTTGGTGTATTTTGATTCCGTAAATCTATCTTGAGATTGTATTAGCAAAATCTTTATTTTGGAAAATTATATGTATTTAGCAATATTTTCTTTAGAAATTATTTTATTTTGCATCCAAAAAAGTCGGGGCGTTACAAAAAGGGAAGGAAAATGAGAGGAAAATGGGAGGGAAAATTTACTATTCATTACACTTAAAATTCTTATTTTCTTCACACTTTCTCTTTTAACCAAACAATGAAAAGGAAAATTTTTTTATTTTTTATTTTTTTCCTTTCCTTTCCATAGGTCCCAAACGGAGCCTAAGGCCCCGTTTGATAAAGGGATTGGAGGTTGGGATTGGATTGTGAAGGTGATGGTATTAGTAATACCTTGTTTGGTAACCAAAATTGGTTCGGACTAATAGTCCGATGGGATTAATAGAGGGGGTATTAGGGGGTATTGTTAATACCCCGTGGGACTTGGTATTACAGGGTATTAATAGTCCAATCCCAACTCCTTCACATTACCAATCCCTTTTCATTACCAATTTCTTCTAACAATCCAATCCCATCATCTAATCCCATCTCAAACAAACATAATATTAATAATCCCATCATCTAATCCCATCCCAAACAAACATACTCATTATCAATCCCTTCTCATTACCAATCCCATCTCCTTACGAATCCCAATCCTAATCCCATCCCCTTACGAATCCCATCCATCTATCACTGTTATCAAACGAGGCCTAAGAGTATGGGTTTTCAACCATAGTGAACAAACCAAACTAATGAATTGGGCGGAAGAAATGATCATATCGGGAAACGGGCTCGAATGAAATCAACAGATAGAAACCTGACTTGGCCCAAACTTTCTTGGGCGTTTTTGGAGTGAAGAGATTGCTGTCAGTCAGCTCGAACCTCTCAGTTCTTTTCAGTGGCTTTTGGACCAAACTCTCTTTATTTCGATCAGCACTTTAGACTTTAAGAGTTTAGACCAATCAATCCATCACTTCTTCTTTTATCGGTCGTTATTTAACCGATTGAAAACACCTATTCTCAATTAAAACCAACTTTTAAAAAAAAAAAAAAAAAAAACTTTAAAATCTGTTTCTGCTTGTAAAATGTTATTTTCATTTTCCTTTTGTATTTTCTGAAAAATAAAACAATACTCCATTTTACTATCGCTATAATGATTGTTTGCTTTAACCTCTGATAATTAGTTCTACTTTTCGTCCTTTTTTTTTTTTTTTTCTTGTAATTTTGATAGACGTGGTTTTTTTCCGACAACATGACGTATTTTCTGTTATTTTTATATTTTCTTAAATCAATTAAAATGCCTAATTGAGCTCTTTCTAACTGAGGATGTGGAAAGCTTTAGAAAATTATCCATGAAGATATGTTTTTTTATTCAAGAAAATAAATGTTATCTAAAGAGACAAATAAAAGAGGACGCATGGGAGTAGTATTTAGTGTGTTAAACATTTTAGGGTTGCCGATAGAACGAGTTTAGATCTCCAACGTTCAAGAGCTGGGAGCGTGCTACATCAAATATTAAGTGTAAGACCAAATTGTAAATGGCTAACACGGTGATATTTGTTTATTCATTAACCAATTGTTTTAATTTAATGTGAAACTAAAAGATGCCTTAGTTGGGGTAAAATAAGTGTAATCACTACACTTACTACGAATTCTTTGACATTAATGAATTTTGAAATACTAAATATCATGAAAATATGGGGCCAATATGATCATGGATTGATCTGGTGTATATGACGTGTCATAGTCAAGTGTGGTGTCATCATTATTTGTTGATTCCTGTTGAGTCAGAGGTTATCGACAAACCCAACAAAATATACGATTCAGATGAAATAATCAAATAGCGAATGTATTCCCCATCACCTCAAAGGACATGGTCCAAATCCTATGATCAGGACTATCTTTTATTCCCTTAATTTTGCTATAGTTTAAAATATAAATTATTGTTTCATCCATTGAAACCAGCTTACCTCTCAACATAAAATCCCAAAACGCTTAAAGGATTCATTTCAATTACACACCAATTGGAGAAGTATTTGTTAACAAATTAATTGCAATATTTTTTGCCTCCTAATAAATTTTTTTTTTTCATATCATGGTAAAAGATTTTTTCTTGTCTAAACCCTTTTTACAATTTTTTTGTACTAATCATTAAAATCTGAGAAAACACAGTTAACAATACGTGGTAAAGCAATACAAGAAATACCTGGTTTAAAGATTAGTAATTAATAATACCAAAAAAAGATGAGTAATTGATTTTTCGGATCAAAATTTTAACACGCGTGATGTGTGAATTTGATTGGAAGTGTGAGAATAGGATTTATAGAAACGCGAAATCAGAGTAGGCGATATAAAAGTAGCCGGTAGGCATGAAAATAAAGGTATTATTCATGCCCTTATTCATATTAACATTAATTCTAAACTCATTAGTGCATTCCAATTTAGAAGGGGCTGAAGAAAATTAATTAGTGAGACTGCTTTTGGAAAAATCAAAATCAAATTTTTTTTTTTTGCACCTTTTTTTAGATTGTGCTTTTGCCTTCAATCGTACTCAAAAATGACATTATCCCAAACTTACACATCATAATAATCACCAGTGGAAACTTTTTTTGCTTTTTCAAAAACTATCGTAAAAGTCTCGGGATAACACAATTGATCGATCCACTTTTTTTTGACAAATAATATTATACTAAAATATGAATTTTTTTTTGTTTTTTGAGAAGGCTTCGAACCAATTGTCTAATATTCGTAGGGTCGAATTTGTAAAATAACAATGCATATTATATAGCGGGTTTAAGTAAGCCCACTTGCCACCACTTGCCTTCGCCCTAACCTCTATCAACATAATCCATTTTGTAGGAAGTTTTTTTTAAAAAGACTTTTATTCGGTATTTAGGCTAGGCTTTTTAAGTCATTTTTTAAAATATATCCCATAACACAGCATAGTAATTTTCAGTCAATGCAAACAAATTTATAGTTTCTTTTTAAAGGAATTTCAACAAAAGTCCCACGCTTTATTGTATTTGATTTCCATTACCAAAATAAAAAACAATGAAAATATATTTTAGCGTCGGGAAAAATCCGATAACGATGAATTATTTACTAGTCTATCATCAGGTTAGTCGGGAAAATAAAATACTCTAATTTTAGGCTGTGTGAAGGGCTCTTTGTGTGTGTGTGGCACATATTTGCTTTCTTCATTGTAAACAAAACAACCAAAAAAAGAATCAAACAACTTTGATTTGTTTGGGTTTTTTATCCATACTTTTTTTCCGGTAAGAACTGCAAAACGTACATTAACTTATGCGCAGGACTGTTCCCGACTTTTTCGAGGCGCATACGAGCTCGTAAAATGAGACCCTCGTACGTAA
The DNA here is from genome assembly GCA_025413875.1 of Rhododendron molle. Lineage (NCBI taxonomy): Eukaryota > Viridiplantae > Streptophyta > Magnoliopsida > Ericales > Ericaceae > Rhododendron > Rhododendron molle. Next base: position 5,192,328 of record CM046393.1, read on the forward strand.
TTTATAACGACTTCATAGATAAAATTAACTGCAAAAATTATAATATTAGTCAATTAGTGAGAAATTATTTATGCCCTATATTTCTGTTGATTCATATTTAATTGGCAAAGTTTATAGTAGTAATTGTTTTACTATTAAAGATTCATCCTCAATCATTTTTGCTGTTTCATTAAAATTTGTCAAGATTCAAACATCTACTGTCGCCCTGCCTTTTCAAATTCTTAAAAAAAAAAAAAAAGGTCAGCTTTCAGCCAGTAAAAAACAACAACTGATTTCGTATTATAAAAAGACCCAATTGATAATAGTAAGCATTTATAAACGTATTACTTTTCCTAATTGAGAGCCCTAGTTCCCGAATTTTCGGCCTTGCTCGTTTTGGGGCAACTCGGGGGTTCTGTTGTCCCCATTCTGTCCATTTCGGCTCAGCCGCACAGATCTCAGTCGTCCATCTGTTCATCACCGAGATAATTAAATTCTGAGCCGTCCATTGCCAAAATTGGACGGCCCGGATGGGAACAACACGGTCCTCGAGTTCGTTCCGGGGTCTCAAAACTCTTGAGCACTGTCTTCCATTAAATTTTCTCTATCTATCTCTTTTCACTCAGAACTTCTTTCAAAATTCAAACCGAACAGGGTGGCCTTGTGTCGGAAGCGGCCCTGATTACGTATAAAGCCAACTGGCCAATTCCTCGAATCCCATTTTTTAGAGTTATATTTTCCTTCACTCGCCTATTTTTTATTTGGCCAGCTCGCCAGAAGAATACCGGGCGATCCGTCGGTTGAAAGACCCGCGGCCGTGTTGAGCGTCACTCGAAGGCACGCGTTACCTATGCTCTGTTTGGACTATTTATAAGAGTCAATTTGCCATTTGAAAAAGAAAAGGAAAAAAATGCTGATTTTTTTAACCAAGTTGCAAGGACTATTTTAGACTCTTTTTTTTTTTTGTGGATTCTTGACCATTCGTTGCCAACTTGCCATATATATTAGTTGTCAAAATCATAATTTGGGAGAAATTTTTTTGTCCGACAAAATTCATGTTTGCCGAGCGAACTAAAAATTATTATCTTTGGCGTCAAATTAGGCAACAAGCAACAATCATGACATAGTCAGATTTGTCACCACCACTGCTACCAGTTGATCTTCATCGGAAAAGGAGATGAATTTAATCCGATGGTCTAAAGTTGAGATTTTGCTAATTTATACTTTACCTTGTGCAACAATTTTTTTTTTTAAACAGTACCAAGTAAAAAAAAAATTGACAAAATTATTTTAGCACCAATGAATGTACAAACCCTACTGTGAGCTATTTTGATTGTCTTAGATAACTACTGTTCCGCTAAGATTCTTATGTTTAAGTACTTATTTTTCGCTTTACGAGTCATGTTTTTTTCTCACAATATATCACATTTAATTCAAAAAGTAACTACTTATTTTCTTTCGCTGAGCATGACAATTTAGGCTGTGTTTGGAACCAGTGGAAAAGAAAAGAAAGGAAAGGAAAATAAAAGGGAGGGAAAATGAGAGGAAAATGGGAGGGAAAATTTACTGTTCATTACACTTAAAATTCTTATTTTCTTCACACTTTCTCTTTCAACTAAACAATGGAAAGGAAAATTTTTTTATTTTCCTTTATTTTCCTTTCCTTTCCATAGGTTCCAAACGGAGCCTAAAGGTTCTTTTGGGTGTAATATATCGGCCAAATAGTAAAAAACTGATAAGTTTAGGTTTACCAAACAGAGCCCAATTGTGGACCGAAACGCTGACCAGGAAATTGACAAGGTAAAATAGGATTCCGAGAAAACAAACGACATAAATAGAAAAATACTTCAATACTCCACGAAGAACAAACAGAGGTTGTTGTTCTCTCTCTGTGGTTCGAAAAGGGCTACACACAGGACAAACCGAGGGTTTTGTGAAGCAGAAGAGAGAGAAAAATAAAATCCCAACTAGTAGAAGAGAGAGAGAGGAGATTGCTCAAGTAAAGCAGTTATTAAGGTTTAGAGAGAGAAATCAAGAGAGAGAGAGAGAGAAGACCACTTCTTGTTCGCCCAGCTGCTGCTTAGGCTTAAAGTTGAAGTCTTTTTCTTCTACTCCAACCAGAGGCTCTGTCTCGGCTAGGGTTTCCGAATTCTGAACAAGGTAAAGTTCAAGTTTTTAAGTATTAGCAGTTCTAATTATTGTAATTAGGGGAAAAGTCCTAATTTTTTTGAATTTGACTGAGTGTTTGGGTGGGCCAATTGAGGATTGGCGTTTTTAATTTACTAGTATCTTACTGCATTAATTAGTGTAATCTTTATTGGGTATTTCGCCATAATTTTTCCCTTCATATTCACACCACACATGCGTGCTCAACAAGTCCCCCTTTCTAGGGTTTGATTTTTATCATCAAAGGTTGCTCCTTTCTAGGGTTGAAGTCGAATTCTACGGTTTGAATTTTCTGCCGTGGGCATGGTGTTCAGGCAGTCACTCGTCTTTTGCTCGTATTTGTTCCTTTAGGGTTTTTGTCACGAAACCCTAGTTGTTTCCTGTAATTTCGCCTGTTTTGTTCTTGTGAGTTATTATGCTTTTTGATACCATGGTATTACTCAATTTTTCTTTCTGGGGTTTTTGATTTTATGTTTTGCTACATTCAGCCTGGGCCTTTAGATTGTTTTGCCAACTATCCTGGATTGTTTTCCGCGAATTAGCATGCTTTCAGTTTTGCGGTGTTATTTAATCCGACTTTCTTCATATGGTTTCATTTAACTGATTTCTGTTCATCTATTGAATATGTGCTTGTTCTGTTTTTTGATTTCAGGACTGGCAGCCAATTTATTTGGTGGTTTTGATTGGAAAGCCCAACTTCTGTTTAGGTATTTGATCAACGGGACACTGAACAACTGGTAATTAACTGTTGTTTGACAGTATTAGATGGTTGTTTTTTTGACACGTGTGAATGTGCTGCTGTCGGCTTCTGCATTTAAGCATTTGTTGGCTTTCGTTTTATCCTTTACCTCTATCAAGTCGGTAATGGATTGGTTTGCATTGTTGTACTGTTTGAATGGTCAAATACTCTAATACTGACATCATCATCTTAACAATGGTAGTATACGAGGACTGACATTAGATTTGTTCTTTATATATGAAACTTAGCGGTTAATATGTATCTAGTGATATTTCCCATTGCGATATAATTCTTTGATGGAGGAAATGCTTGGGGGAAATGAGATTTCTATATTCCTGCATATCTATGTGAAAAGAAGGGAACTTGTATTTGTTAGTTCTTCTACATGCCTTCTTATTATGGTCTCTGTGCCTACGTGTTATGTCCTCCGTTGTCATACTCATGGTGTTTAATTATCTATTGGAAAACGGATTATGACATATACGTATACTGGTCCAGTGATATGTACTTGACTGGTAAAATTTGTAAAATGCATGTTTGTTTAGTGGGAGGAGATTTTTTTCTCTTTCACGAGTACCCTTGTGGTGCTATATATGTAACTTGACCTTTTGACATCTTATAGTGTCAGTGAAGCTTGTTCCGAGATCCTTTTATACTTTTGGACTTAGGTCATTCATGATAATGCAATACGTTCGATTATTAAGAATGTCCAAAAGGACTTTGAATGGCTTCTTAGAGCTGGTCATCAAGTTCTTTTGAGCAAAACTATAGGCATATCTGGTGTCGATGCTTGCTAGAATATATGGTGTATGGTCTTATGTTTGGGTTGTGTTAGCTTTGAATGGATTCCTATCCCTTCTCCTTGTGCTTGTCTGCATACATCCTTGTTTAGTATAGTCTTGGTGAAATAACTATGATATGGAGGATCAGTTTGTTTTCCTGTGATCCTACACCCCTGATCCTGTTTCTTTTCTTGTTTTACTTGCACTAATGTGCCTTTGGTAGATTTTAAAACCTTTCAACTTCGTGCAAAACCTTTCTTGGTTGTAGACAAGTGAATCTCAAACACGCTAATCCATATCTCTCTGATATTCTCGTTGAGTTGGTGCTTAGAAAATCTCTAGTAAATCCCATTCCATACCCAGCCGTTGGCATTCCTACTTAACTATATTTTATTTAAGTAATGGAAAAAAAGAAAGAAACAAATATCTGTTTTTCTGTCCTAAACTACTGTACACTAGCAGATCAATTTTACCCTCTTTTCCCGAAAAGGAAAGAAACAACATATTGATCTTAAAGTTTAACATGACATCCTGTTAAATCCAAGATGGTACTATCTCTGATTTTTTTCCGTCTTTTGTTCTCCTACTTCTTCTTCTGGTTACTTTAAGCCCCCAAGCACATTATCATATATGTTTCAACCTCGCTTGTTACTTACTTTTTTTATGTTGTCAATGTAACTTTGGGTAAATTTTATTTTCATTTTGTGCTCCTAAACTGGTGAGCTAACCATAATAAGCCATTTTACCCTGCTATCCATGTTTGTTGCCAAATGGCTCTGCTTGGATTTTCTTTTGATATGATTTAAGTTGACAAGAATAAACCATTTTACCTAACCATCCAGTTATTTTCTTTGATATGTCATAACTGATAAATAAACACTGTTTCCGATTCACTCATTAGTCATTTCTATTTTATCTGAAATCTCATTGTTGTTCACATGGTTAATATGACTGACATGGTAATATGTTCTGAGCAGTTATAGTTAGGTGTAAGTTTATAGAATGATTACGTTCTTTATCTATGGCATTAAGGTACATGAACCTGGGATTACTAGAATATACTACTTGCTCACCCTTATGTGATGGGGACGATTCAACCAAGCCTATAAATCATGCATTTAGTGGATTGATCTCTGTGTTGATTTTTCCTTCTGTTTTGCAACTTTTATATGCTTCTGTTTTGTTACTTTTTATGGGGAGGATTCAACCCTTCTGTTTTGTAACTTTTTTTAATGGAAGCTCTTACTAATTTCGCGATTGTATACTGATGCAGGCAAAGTCATGAATTTAGTGGTTGATCTCTGTGTTGATTCTTTACTTCTGTATTGCAACTTTTTTCTGAAATTGTTACTTATTTTGTGATTGTATACTGATGCTGGCACACCGATGCACAGGCCTTGGTGCACTAAAATATCCACACATATTATCTCCTAAAAAATCTGTAATGTCTTTATCAGTTTATCTTATTGTGGATGCTATTTAAGGGGTGTTCTAAGTGATTCTGCTTATAGTAGATATGATGAGGAAGTTTGTGCATTATTCTTTATGGTGTTTAGTCTTCTATGTTGAGTTAGTGAACATCATACAGCTTTTTAGCATTTGGATAGTTCTGTAGAGGTGTGACATGCTCAACTCTCAATGTGAACATAACTTCACGGAATCAATCACTTTGTGCAAAATAGTTGATTGCATCAAGTTTGGGCCTTTGGCATGCTTTAGATGCTGTCTTACAAGTATGTGTTTACCCATGTTATGATCCAATGGTTTTGCAGGCTATGGTTGTAATTTTGTCAAGATGAAGGATATCTTTGATGCTTGGAAGTCCTAAGTGACATGTGAAGCATTATGCCGCTTGAGGACTTTTTTACCCTTACTGAGATGAAAGATGGGCTCACTGCTCTTGGTCGAGTTAAGGAACTGGTCAATGTAATGCAGAAAGAGAAAGACTGTATTGTGAAGAATGTTGGTGATGCAACCAGGCAGTGGTCTACTGTTGCGAGCACTATAGCAGCCACCGAGGACAAAGACTGCCTTGACCTTTTTGTTCAGTTAGAGGGGCTCTGGTTTATTGATAGGTGGCTCAAGGATGCTCAAAAGTTTGGAAATGACACAGGTGAAAGCTTTGTGGAAGAGTCCATCACTGCATTACTACTTGCACTTGAAAAACTGCACATAGATCGTAAAACGTCGGTGTCTTCAGGAGTTTGGATAACAGTCAAGGATCTCCTTGGCCACACTAGTTCTAGGGTTCAGGATAGGGCTAGGGCCTTGTTTGATAGCTGGAAGCAAGACGGTGACAGTGAAACAGCTCCTCAAGATTTTCAGAAGGCAGGGAATGAAGAAAAACCTCTAGAACCACAAAAGGAAGAAATGCTACCATCTACATGCTCAGGGAATTTCCAAACAGAAAATGTTGATGATTGTCAGACCCAAACCTCTAACAAGGAAAGTACTTCAGATCACGAAGTCTTGAAAGATGAGGGTTCATCAGATCCTGTAGGGTCATCCATCGTGTTGGAATCTGTTAAAGAAAGTTCTTCTGTCGAGGAAGAATCCCCGTCCTATCATTTGGAAGGAACTGCCTCAGTTGAAACTAGTGCTTCTGTGGTCCCACAACCAGGGATTGAGGAAAAGCCAGACATTCCTGATTCGAATGAATGTAATGATGAATCAAACAAGATACCGAAGGTCACAAGTCCTCTCTTGGGTACAATGGAAACTTCTTCTGTTTCTCTTTTGGGTGATGATGTTACTGCAAATGCTCAGGAATCTATTACAGATTTGGACTTGGAAAACAATGTTGATACGAAAGACAAAGCTTGTCCACAAGTTTCATCTGTTTGTGGCACAGAGGCAGATTTGTCAGAAGGGAAAAGCAGGAGGGATGATGCTGAATCTCCGCATCATCAATGCAGCAGCACAGCGGTTTTCGAAAATCAAGGTCAAGATTGCAATACTGGTGCTCTATCAGAATTTGCCGGCAAGGAGGGTAAATTGACAAAACAGGAGGACCCACAGGCTTCTTTCTCCAGTGAATGTAGCGGGGCAACTGACGAAGTTAAGGAGCACGATAGTGATGAAAGCGATGATCTGGCATTTGATTCTGATTTTTCGAAACCTGCAATGGATTTCAAACGCTCTGATGTGATTGTTGACAAGAGTAGGTCTGATTTGGAGCTTGATGATCTCATGCTAGATCCTCTTGAGGTTGCTCGACAAGTAGCCATAGAAGTGGAGAGAGAAGTTGTCGATCGCAGCAGAGAGCCAAGTTGCAGCGGCTCTTCTGAAAAAACTTGTAAAAAAGGTGGGCAGCGGGATAGCCTAGAGGGTAAATATGGTAAAGAAATCCAACCCTTTGATGCCTCATCTAAAAAAGAGGTGCCAACTGGACCTGATCAGTCCGCTGTGTCTTCGCCAAGTGGGGACGATCTGTTAAGTAGTGCAAAAACCCTAGATGCTGAAACAGAAGATCAAAACCAAGATATAGACTCCTATGAAGTCACTGCGGCGGCAGCACAAAAGGAACCTGAAGTTAGCGCAGAGAAAGGTTTCAGTGATTTTGATCTCAATCAAGAACTTTGCTCTGAGGATATGATAGATCGCCCTGTAAATCCAAATTCTACCACCATCTCCGTGGTTTCTGCTTCAAGAGCTGCAGCGGCTCCTGGGTTTCCCATATCTCCTTTGCAGTTTGAGGGTGCTCATGGTTGGAAAGGATCCGCTGCAACAAGTGCTTTTCGCAGAATTCTGGAAGATGACAAGACTCGTGTCACGGATGGGACCCAAAACGGCTCAAAGCAGCGGCAGGACTGGCGGCTTGATTTTGATCTGAATGTGGCAGAGGCCGGTGATGATAATAAAGCTGCAGATCTAATAAAGTTCAAAGATACCCAGATAGCATCTTCGGGCCTTCCCTTTGGGGAATCTTCAGTTGAAGCCAGCACAAAAAGACATGAAAGGTTGTTCAATTTGGATCTTAATCATGTCAGTGATGATGGTGATGGTCCGTCTCCTTCCTCTTCGTCATCATCGATGCAGCCTGCCTTGAGGAACATTGATTTGAATGACCAGCCGTCTGTTCAGAATGATTCTTCGTCAGATCTAGTGCAGCCTTTTTTCCTCGGTAAGTCATCTTTGCAAATGTTAAATGCTTCCAGAGGAGTCAGATCACATGATTCGGTGATTTCCATCATGGGTACCAGAGTGGAGGTCAATCAAAAAGATTTTGTTCCTCAAACTCCTTCCTTGCAAAATGGCAGGAACGTAAACCCTACCTTGGACTTTAGTCTGGGAAATAGTGGGGGTGTTTTGGGGGTGGGTTCTGCATTTCCATATTCGGGTCCTCCAGTTTTTGGGTACAATGGGCTTCCAACAGGGCCTGCGGTAACTTTTTCATCGGCCATGTATGGGCCCCATTACATGGTAGATTCTAGAGGAGCAACAGTCGTGCCTCAAGTTTTGGGTTCTGCATCGGCATCTCCAGCTGGTTACTCTCATCCTCAGTTTGTCCTGGGTATGATTGAAAACCCTCCAGGTTCAAACGGTGCTGGGCCTTCACGGTCCCATTTTGATCTGAATTCAGGCTTGATGTTTGAAGGTGGAAACAGGGAATCCTCTTCGGGCTCCGGTGGTGTTGGAAAACGGAAGGAACCAGATGGGGGGTGGGATCCCTACCCATTTAGCTATAAACATCAACAACCGCCGTGGAAATAGGGTATTTATATCTGGGTCCCCTCTCTTTGGATCAGTTTAGGAACTAAACACAACAGACTAATGTTTTTTACATAGCTATAGGTGAGATCCAGAGAAGGTTATCCTAATTTAAATTAGTGGGAGGGAGAGTTTGTAGAAGTGAATAAAGACGATAATTGTGGATGTTATGTGATTCATGAGATTAACTGCCAAAGAAGGAAAGGAAAGGTTAGGTTTTATTGTTTTCAAATGGTTTATTTTCTTATTTTGCTTTGTCTATGTTCATAGCCGGCCCTTACTACCATAGAAAGCTTGTTACATGTAGCTGTAATCTCTCCTTATATATATCATCAAAGACATTTAGTGAAATGATTCTCTTGTTTGTTTGTTTTTTTACCATTTTCTTGTGTTTCCATGGTATTGTCTTGATTCAGAATATATCTCAAATAAATGTGTATCAAGGCTTGAGCAGATGACACATCAGATTCTTGATTTTTCTAATTTACTGTATTCTAAATGTGCTTCATGCATATTTTAGTTGCTAAATTTACCATTCTTGTGCAACTATATGAAACAGATTAGAGGGTTTTTTTTTTTTTTTGATCCGCAGAGTAGAGGGTTGTTAGACCTGATTTTAAGGTAGAAATCTTAATGCTGGAAGGTGCAGTCTTCATTCCATATTCTTCTCCTACCAATTGTGAATAATGAGAAAGGTGATGTAAAGGGTAAATTGTCGTAAACATCCCTCATGCGCGGCCCAATTCTACTTTACCCCACGGAAAAGTTTAAATCCAACAATTTATAAACCACTTTTAGGTATATGCATTTCAAAAAGAGACTTTTCATTGCGAAAAAATGTAGATTTACATTCTTCATATTGGATTTTAAACATACCTCAACCTCACCCGACCCCTTTCTCCCCCTTCTTCTCCGCTGTCATCAACCAACTAGCTTTTCTTCTAGTTGTAACCACCACCGACCTCCTCAACCACCACTGCCACTCAACTCCTCAACTCTATGTGTTCCCCCCCCCCCAACTTCACTCGATCTCTCACTCATTCTCTTTTCCTCTTTCTCTAATGGTTCTCTCTTTTCGTGTTCAATGTGAAGCATGGATAAGCCGTGTTTGGATATGAGCATGAGTAAGAGTGGTTGGTTATGGATATGAGAGCAGTGTTAAAGTCTAAATTTCTCATTCAGTATGCCACTCACACACAGAGTTCCGACTTCCCATCTTACACCCTCACTCCGGGGCTTAGTGTCTCATGAAAGAACTACATAAAGGGGTTGAGTTCAAGACATTCAGGGGTACCACGAAAATATACCAAAGTTTAACGTAGGTTTATTGCAATTACTCAATAATATCAAAATTTTGTAGGATTTGCATATGAACAATGTTATGAATACCGTACCGGTCAGGGTACCGGTTTTCCTACTGGTACGGTACGTACCGGTACCGGTCAAATACCGGGTACCGTTTTGGATTGATCGCTTTAGTGTTATTTTCCTACCTAAAAGAATTTATAGTATAATATACGCCTTTTTAAAATTAAAAAATCCGGTATTTGTCCGGTACCGTCCGGTATTTGCCCGGTACCGTCCGGTATTGACCGGTATTATCCGGTACTTGAAGAAAAAAATAAATTTAAATGTAGTCCGGTACCGTCCGGTATTGACCGGTACCAGTACCAACCGGTATTTGAGCCGGAACGGAATCAGAGGTGTAGGGTACCGGATTTTGTCAGAAACGGTACGTACCGGCCGGTACGGTACGGTATTAATAACACTGCATATGAACGACCAGCATTTTTTCAAGTCCCGCAAATTTGATCTGAATTATTAACTAGTAGTTCACATTGCAATGAAGATAGCACTGGCCAGTTCTGGCTGTTCAACAAAAAAAAAAAAAAAGATTTCCCGTTTTCACTAACAAAAAAAACACTAAAAACTTAACGCATTTTACATTTTTACCATATCGTTTTCACTAACATAAAAAATTTCAGCATTTACCTTCTCGTTTTCACTAACAAAAAGTCGTCAACAAAAACTGTTTTTGCTACAGTAACTTTACTCACAAATCCATCAACTTATTCACTATCGGAAACATCTAAACAACTTCTCGACCACAAACAAAAATCTACAAATTTTTCACTACCAGAAACAAACACCCCCTATAGAGAGTTCATCTGTAGGAACACAAAAGGCAAAGTCAGGCGAGATGCGTGTTGATTCCAATACTTTAAGTTGACAAAAAATACATCAAGAATCTCACTAAGTATAAGAAAAATATGAAAAAACAAAGAGGTTACTACGTTCCCAATCAAACCGGGTCTTGGATTCTCTGTAGTTAAAGAGACATTGCCTACTTCTTACAACTTTAAATAAAGATACTGTATAAGAAAACTATGAAAAGCTGTTTACAAGATTCGCACGAAAAGATGTAAACGAGGGTACAGCAATCCAACAAATATCCCTTCCCCTGACGGCAGTTGTAGCTAAATTGATAGTCCGAACGCCGCTCTGTCTATTGCCGATGCCTCAAACCCCTTGTACTATAAGAACAAAGTTAGATTGCCAGCTCAATGATGGTATCTCTCCTCCTGTAACCAAAGAAGATGGACAAAGTGGTGGTACATTCTTTTCCGACATTAAAATACTAGCATGGATTCAGAACCAATTCTGAGGCACTTCAAAGTGAACGCAACAATTTCTCTCGACAATACTACCTCCGCTTGTACCTGCAGAAAATCAAAGATAGTATAAGACACGCTTATCCAACTATTTATGACAAAAACTACATCATAATCAAGCACAAAACAAACCCAGGAACTAATTATATTCCCTTCACCCAGAATTCAATCCCAATCTCCAAAAAATCTGAGAAACTATAATTTTCCTCCAAGTTCATGCTAAAGAGAACTCCTTTGTCTTAAGGTAACACGTGACAGAAGAACTTATTCAACGCAGTGAACCTACCACAGGACAGAATTTAAGGGTTATTGCCCAATAAATAGCCTACCATAGGAGAATTGAAGGATTATGGCTAACCAATTAGGCTAGCACTGTAACATACAACTGCCGATGATAATAATACAAAGAAACCAAGCCCCCTAACTCTTATACCTCATATGAACACTAACACATGCAAAACAAGGATTGTTTTGGTAAATTGGAACTCTGGAACAAAATGCATACCGTGACTTGCTCTTAAACGAGGACTTCTTCTTTCCACTACCTCCATGAAGGTTTCTTTTCTGCTTTTTCTCACCCATCTCACTCTGGAAGAGCTCATGCATCTCCCCTGCCCTTGATTGGGTTGTTTGTGAAGGCCGTTTCGCTTGCTTGTTCTTCTTCTGAACAATCTTGCCCGCATCGGCTGCCTTCTTCACAGCTTTCACTGCTTTTGCTCGTCGATAAGCCAGGTCAATGAGGGAAATCCCAGATTTTTCTTTCTTATTTTTCCCATGTCCCTGTAAGTACAAATATTAATAACTCAACTGTCTTGGAATGCATGACTTACAAAAAACCTACTTGACTAAGAAGACTTGAAAGCATGTCCATTGTGGAGGGCTGAATAATCCATTGATGGGCCAAACTCATTGGGCTAGGCCCAAGGTCCGTTGAAAAGGATCCCTGATCCTATGACCGACCTGTTGAAGAGGCCGAAAGCCCAAACTAGCTCCAAGTACTGGGCTCACCACCAGCCCAGATTCCCGCATGGAGAACATGGGTCATCTTTGGGCTAGTTGAGTTTTGGGCTCTGATAGGCCCAACCTGCACCAGCTTGGTGCCACCTGGATGACAGAGTAGAATTGCTTGTGCAGTTCACTTATCGAAGAGGGACCCCAGAACTGGAGAAGCCTACGAAAAGGACCAAACTACCCCACAACATCCCCAATATGAGCTCAGTGATATCATATCGATATTACTGTAGAAGGAACCATACACTCTAGGTTCAAAAGTAGAGCAGTCTTGATTGAAGATTTACACACTCTAGGTTCAACAGTAGAACATTCTTGATTGAAGATTTACAAAAACAGCATTATAGCCATAAACTTAACATAGAGCCCTATGTTACTCAGTTCTCCCCTCAAATGCATGTAAGTGATTATCCAGGAGGCAAAACCATACTGCAATAACCTACTCTCAAACAAAAACAGAGAAAAGAACGAGGTACATACTTGCAACTCTTCATCGTCATTCTCGTCGTCCAATCTCTCTCTAGCAGCTTCCAGTTTCCTTCTTTTCCTCCTCGGGAGATTTTTCTAATTAACAAAAATAGCCCTGAGTGAGTACTAAATCATTTGAGTTACTCTACGCAATCTTTTATTTGAAAGATGTAAATGAACTGTCCAGAACAAACACCTCGCGCTCTCTCTTTCTCTTTTCCTTCATCTTAAGGTCAGCCGCTTCTTGAGCACTAATAACCTCATTTCCGGAGCTTTTTCCTTTGTCCACAGATTCCTGTAAAAAGGGATTTCCGACTTTCTCATTAACAGTCATTCAATCATGTTTGGAAACAACCAATGGTGTTATGGACCTTGGACAACAACAAATTCCAGCTCATATCAAACATATTAGGGGAGGACATGAAAACCATACATGGAACTTCAAATGAATCAAGTATTCAACGACATTATGTAACAAAACATTACCTTTGCTGCCTTAGCTACCACATTTTTCTCCTGCTCTGTAACAAACCAGGTTCTTTTAGGGCGTGAGTAGATTTCATCTCTATGAGCAATCATGTTCTCTGCCTGTGAGGTGATTAAGAATGTATGTTACAATAAATACTTATAGCTTTCAGCAAAAGATTGCGTAAAAGAAAGGTTTTCAATTTGGCACATAGCATTCATGGCATCAGTTCTGGAATTCACAACATTGAACTTAGTGCCAATGACTAACAAAACAATACCACTAATCTAAGTCAGTCAACTGCCTTTAGCAATATATATGGGTAACAAAACATGCAGAGAATGGGGATGAAAACCTTTGTTGCCTCCATTTCAGCTTTTCTCAGAGCCATTTCTTCCCTGCATAAACCACAAAAAAAGGATAATTTAACATAGAAGGGGACAGTAATTACGGATACAAACTGATATTTGATGAAATGAGTACCTCTCTTCTTGCAGCACTGCAGCCACTTTATCCTCCATCTGATCAATGTTCTGTGACCACTTAGTCACAGATTGCTCTGCAACAATCCGGCTCTTCAGCTTTGAACCAGCTCTCTTCGCCTGTTACCATAAAACCACAAGACGATAACTCTCAGTCACCATCTGTCAGCAGACTCAGCACGATATGCCTGTTCACAGGAGTTTTAAACTGCTAATGAAGTAGCATATGGTATGAACCATGGGAAGCTACAGCCACTGCATTCCCACCAACATTCAACCTTTTTTATATTAATTTCACATAAGTAAGAGAGCAACCACGGGGACCAGAGTTCAACAACTCATGGGAAGCATGATCACCCAGATGATGTCAACATGGCCAAGAAGATTAAAGAACAAGTGACAAACACAAGTTGATTTGAGATCTAATAAAAACTACCAAGAAACAAATCTAGTTATGGGTCAGGGACTGAAAGAAGAACAAGATAAGACAATTGTTTGCATCTTTGTCAGAATTGAATTCTTAAACAATAGCGATCTTTAGGGCTGTCCATCGGTCGGGTTCGGGTCCGGTCCAACCCGACCCGACTATTTGTCGGATTATGAAATATGCACCCGAAACCGACTGAACCACTGGTCGGGCTCCAACCGAAATGAGATCAGGTTGTAGTTGTTGGGTTCGGTCGGGTTGTCGGACCAAAAAAAGAAAAAAGAAAAACAAACTTCATACTTCATAGTTCATACAGAAATCAGCAGTAAGAGATCGAGGAACCCATATACATACAGATCGAGGAACACATCAGTATCACTGTATCAGTAACATCACTTGCTATTTCAGAACATAAATACACTAACGATCAAGAACATCAACCTTCAAAAACAACTGGTCGAACAAGTGCACTGAGAACGCCGTTGTCGTCAACAGAGTGCCGCCGCCGTCGATCAAAGAAGACGAGAATGGCGACGGACGAATTCCAGGAATCCATGCGCAGATCTTGCGATTTTTTAAGCGGACGGAGGAATCTTGGTGAGGGAATTTGAAAACCCTGGGGTTTCAGTCAAGGTGGAGATCGAGAGGGTGAGGGTCGATTGGATGGAGAGAGAGAGAAGGGGGAGGGGAGATTAGGGTGGGGGCAGGGCCGAAGGAGGCCGGGGGCTGGGTGTACAGTACTGTTTATGTAGAGAGAGAGAGAGGCGGAACTCAGAAACTGAAAAGAGGAGGTAACTGAGGTAGGGTATTAGGTTTTTTTTTGCTTTTATAATAGATATATCGGTCGGGTCGGGTCCGATGGAAAATAATCCCCTGCATCCGACACCCGACCGACACACACATTTTTTTCTCAGATTTGGACCCGACCCCGACCCGAACACCCGATCAGAACCGTCCGTTGGCTGTATTTTTCGGTCGGGTCGGGGCGGGTTGTCGGGCGGGGCGGGTTGGTGGACAGCCCTAGCGATCTTCAGTAAAATGAAGAACAAAATGATTTTTTGCAGTGAAATCTTAAAAGATAAAGTTCAAGAATGAGAATTCTCAACCACAATCTAGAGATCCCTCCTACATAATGCTTACAATGGCAACAAAATTTCCAGAGTTAACTAATGAGAAGCATAAGCCACTACGTAAACAGAATTAATAGAACCCACAAGAAGTTAACTAGACATGAGGAAGAATGTGATGACTCACAATAGCTTTCAAGAGGGACCGATCATTATCCGTCACAAATGTAACAGCATACCCTTCTCTACCGGCTCTTGCTGTGCGACCCACTCGATGAACATAGCTGCATAAAAGAACAAAAGGGGAAAAGGTGAAATGCTGAAGCCATTCTGAACTAAGCTAAATATGCCACGGTGGCAAGAGAGAGATAAAACTAATTTACAAAAAAATTAGGAGTGACAGCAACAGAAAATAAAATGAGGAGCCATTTGAGATGGTATGGTCATGTTTGTCATAGACTCATAGGTGCCTCTAATGAGGAGTAATTTGATCCACATTTCAGGGTGGTAAAACGAATATAGATAGACCAAGGAGAAAATGCATTGAGATAAGGACAGACTAAACTACACAGAGGGTATGATCCCAAAAGAAATCAACAAATGAACTTGCAAAAACAATTATAAGTTTATAACACAGTAATCAACTAAAATGGATCCTGCCCCATCCACGAAGAAGGGGGTGGATGACCAAATAAATGTTAGATAGCAAGAGTATGCACACCATGAAGAGCAGAAAATTAAGCTGTGATGTGAAAGTGATGGAGCAATCAACACTTCAAAGTTTCAACAGTAACAAGGAAAAGACAAGGTATACCTAGTAAGGTCTCGGGGGCATGCAAAATTTATAACTGTTTTAACGCCAATTATGTCAAGTCCCTACAGAAGACAAACAAGTCATAAGCTGCCACACATCTTGTCAGTACTGGAACATAGATTGAAAAGTGAACTTCATAGATGATCATCAAAAGTTGGTTAAACAAGTGATTCTACACAAATTTTGGTTACAAAACTGTTTACAAAGGTTCAAACAACTAGGAAATAAAATTCCATCCAAGGCATAAATCCTAATATCCCCGTTTTCTTATCGTGTTACTTTAATATTACTCTATTTACTTGGTTTGGGATGGGGGCAGTGTAGGAGTACACTGGGTTGAAGAATCTCATCTTACACGAGCAGCAACATCAGTTGCAATAAGAAAATCCACTTGTTGCTTCCTGAAAACCTCCAGTGCCTGTACAGAAGACCAAGCATAAGACATTAGCACAAACATAAGCTTAATAGAAATCAGCTTTTTGCCTTTTTTGTTTAATTTATTCTGGAGGCGAAATGGGGAGCGAACAAGGTAGAACAATAAACATAACTAGCAACTCACATCAAGACGTTGGGTTTGAGTAAGATTTCCATGGAGTTCGGCAGCTTTGAACCCAAATAATCCAAACAAAATCTTCAGCCTATGTGCAGCCTGCTTAGTGCCACTGCCAATGGAAAAGTAAAAACAATGGAATCCCGGAGACCACATCAGTAGAAGAAAGGAATAAACTAATGAGAGAAATTGCAAATGAATGAAGAGACTCTCGTTTGTTTCATTTTTGACTTTGTTAACCTCCCAATTATATTGATAAGTTGATAACCCTAAGGTCCTATGCCTGCACCTGTGTGAGGTGATGTGGAATATGAAGTTTTGATCAACTTAAAGCTAACTGTACAGCTAAAAACATGACTTCTGAAAAAGTGCTAAACAATGGCGTTTCATGTTCCCCTCTCTCTTCTAACGACTAGAATGGTGTTCAGGATGCAAGTACTCCCACCCCTACTCCAGAATTCATGGCTTTTCTCCTTTGCGTATCATGTTTCCAGAAGGATGGAATATGGATTCAAAATGGAAGTTGCAAACCTTGAATCTTCAAAATCAACATTGATCTTTGAATCATTTCAAATCAAACTCCAACCTACTTTGTGAATTAGAGGCTAGGTAAACGACCATCAAGGTGGTTCAGTGTTCATGCCAATACCTTTAGGTATAGAACTCCTCTAACCTCCTATGTAAAACAAAATCTGATAGGGCTGTTACTGTCAAGCAACAATAAAATCAGACACCATACACTCATATATCTAGCTCATTTTTGTATATTCTGCTTGTTTCCACACAATTAATACACTTCGTCTAAACGGACCCAAATATGTTCATAATTGCACTCAAAATGAATGAAAATACCATATTAAGAGAAAGACCAAACCATAATATGATTCCTTCTCAAATACAAAGACAACCAGCGACAATATGTTTAACAATGTTGCACACCTGAATATTATCACTTGAGATGTGAAAGTCTTGGAGCACAATGCAAGAAGGACTGCTTCTTGATTCACCTCAAGCATTCGGCGTATCCTAACCACCCTGCGCACAAGAAATCAACAGTTGTTAGTGTGTCCGTCAATTTAAACTTTAACACTTCCAGCAAAAGCTAAGGGACCATATAAGTAAGAGGTATTACTCCTCAGTCAATGTTGCAGGCCTTTTTGTAGATGGGTCAGCAGAGAGGCGCAGCGGTCTGGTCAGAGAAAGCTTGATAAGTTCGTCAACTTCTTCAGTCATGGTAGCAGAAAATAGCATGGTCTGTCTTCGTTTAGGGCACAATCTAACCTGAAAAAATACAAGAAAGGAAAATGAGACATAAACAGGAGATTTTGGTTAGGACTGCATGCAAATCTATCTATATCCTATAGGAATGTTTTTAGGCCTACTAATCCTCCAAACCTCCATCCCTAATTTTCTAGAGTTTTGATTTTTTTTTAATTTGTTTAAATTGGAGGGAGAAATAGAGGGAGAGGGAGAGAGAGGGGACGTGGGAGGGGAAGGTGGAGAGAGAGAACATGGGGAGAGGGAGAGATTTTAGGAGAATGAGAAAAAATAATTCAATGCTCCAGTGACATTTTTATGTGGTGGCCCAACTTATCTTTGCACCACATGTTTGTATGGTTCTCACTACAAACTGTCGAGCCTGCACAAATTGTTTTTTTGTCCCGTAAATAGAACGTGCACAACGCTAGATGATAAAAAAGATACTCCGTAGTTTAATATTTTTTTCTAGTTCTGTGTTCGATGAAAGCTAGCATTGGTCTCACTTTATCACCGAATGACATGTGTGGTGGAAAATAAATTTGGGGTACCACATAACGGTGGTCCATGCATCGAACGGGCACAAACGCTAGTGTTAAACTATGAGCATGGTTGTTAACAAGCTGAGATCAGCAGCCTATGGATTGCGTTGGACTCAGACAGAGTTTCAAGCCTATGAAAAACAGTAATGATAAGGTCCTAAGACAATCGGAAAATGGGATAGTCACAAGCTTTCAAATCCTGTACCACTTTACTTAGCAATGAACTGTAGGCATAAAGCACATTCCAAGGAGAATCTTTGTCAACTTATAAGCATTCTGAGTTTCGTAATCTGAAGGGAATGCCCTTGTCATACTTGACATGTGACTTTATTAGTTTTGGGGACATACTAGTAATTGATTGGTCCACACTACACAGTTTCAATGTAAAAACAATCAAATATGTCAAGCACTTATTCTTTAGTTGTAACTATGATTTGTAGGCATCAGCAAATTTATCAAGCAAATTTTATTAGCAAAATAGAGAAAACCATACACTATCAGTGAATAACATGAGTATATTACAACCACTACAATCACATTTATCTATCATGCATGTTAAGTGCAAAAGAAGAAAAACCTGAACTTGGAATATACCAGCTCACGAATTTCAGCATTGAACCCAAGCTCCAGAAGGCGATCTGCCTCGTCAAGGATCAAAACTGCAAGATCATCCAAATCCACGGACATAGAATTACGCAAGTGGTCTATCATGCGTCCTGGAGTTGCCACAACAATATCTGGCATTGATCTCAACGCTGTCTCTTGTGTCTGAAATATATTCAGGATTAATAAAAACAGTTTTTACAGACACAGAACCAGAAAATTCAAATGATATGAGTATCTGGAAAAGGATGTCCCATCCCAACAATGCATATTAGAAGCAGATCGTGAGTTTGTGGGTGGGTGTGTGGTTGGGAAAAGGCATTGTATACAGGTAAGGGAAAAGGCATTGTTGCTTTCCATTCTAGCATTTTTAGATAGACAAAAAATGATAATCTCAATTCCCCCAAACTAAAAGAATTTTTTTTCCACCCCAAGAGACATTGATAATTTGATATTACCAAAACCAGGTTTAAATGGAGCAAAACCATTAAGAATCTTTAAATACAAACCTTTGTAGATAGCCCACCTACTACCAGACAGCATCTAATATCCGTGAATTGAGCAATTTTTTGAACCATACTATGAACCCTGTAAGAAATTGTTTGAAACTTAATATGGTTTCATCAATGAATATAAAATGAGCATACAACACTAATTTAATCATAGTAACCCTGTAAAGATAACTTGGATACAAAAGCACTCACTGTACAGCCAACTCCCTAGTTGGTGTGAGAATAAGAACTCTAATTGCCGGAATACGTTTTGGACGGTACAGCAGTCTCTCAAGAGTAGGTAAAGCAAATGCAGCAGTCTGTTGAAAAAAACACCAGAATAAGTTACTTTCACCTTATTGCCATTTGCCACCTATCATCCAGTGCTTCAATACTTTAATTCCCCAAATTAACCTCATAAACTCATTTTAGTCTTACACAAACTCATAAAACTCCAATAGCGCAAACACATATTGGGATTGACAACTACAGCATACCTTTCCAGAGCCAGTAATAGCACTCCCGCATATGTCACGCCCCGATAAGGCCAGTGGTACGCAAGCTGCCTGCAAACCAAAGCCAAGAATTCACTACACGAAAGTTAAGCATAAGGTAGAAAAGAAATGAAGCTGCAGGTAGAAGAAGACCTGTATAGGTGTAGGCTTGAAGTAGCCCAATGCTTCACAAGCTCGAAGCAATGGCCTAGACAGATTAAGCTCCATGAACGAGCTGGCATGAAACGAGGCTCCTTCAGACGACGCAAAGAACGCCTTACTCTCACCTGCAGTGGTGTTAGCCACGTCATCACCGTCATCAGGTCTGTAATCCTCCTACAAAATACACGAAATAGAAATTTACTTGATCATCCTATATGGGGATGTGGTAATTGAATATTCCATGAGTAACATATGAAGACCAAAAAGTCCTTTTTTCAAAAAGGGGGATATGGTTTTGGCATATATAAGCAAGATTTCAATGGTATTAGGATTAGCAATAATTTTCGTAACAAGTTTCCATAAACTTCTCCAAACACAAAACTGTTCTACATCTAGCGATGACTATATGCTTAAAATAAAGATCCTCAAATGCTCAAAACTGTAAATTTTTCCCAAGCAGCAATAATTCTCAAAATGCATGAGTCTATAATAAACATGTAATCCTATGGTCGCTCTAGGTAGACTATTTTATTCATGGGAATGCATACGATTGACGACAAAAATTGTGAACTTTGACCTTAACTTGCTTTGCCATTCTCAGCTATTAGCAAGAGATTAAAACGTTCAACTGTTTCTTACCAAATCATTCGACCCAAAGGGGCTATAAATAGGATATCTATAGCATAAGATTGGGCGGAAAATCTCCCTAAATAATACTCCCCCTGTTCCAAAATATGCGAACTTAAAGAAAATGCATTTTTATCAAGAAAAATTCAAACTTTTTTGATAAATTAAAAGAAATCACTGATATTCAGTAACTAGCGGCCAAAATTCTGTTTTTTTAACCAAAATGCATTATTCATAATTTACTGTTTTGCCGAGAGGACAATCTTTTGGAAGTATCTTCGTCACATAACCCTTAAGTACACCCTTCGCTCGTGCACTCAATCCTTGCTCTCGTGAATTTAATACTTTAGCATGTTTCCCAAAGATAGCTTTTGCGCTCCCGCACCGCATTATGTAACTAAGGGGAGTATCGATTAATCTAACGAAGAATAAGCAACTTAAGAATCTGAATCGTGCTTACTTGTCGGTCAGGTTCGGAATCGTCGGCGTCATCCTCGGCGTCTTCGGCGGGGAGAGGGGCGGAGGAGCGGTGCTTGGAGATCTTGAAATCGATGGAGGTGGTGCTGCGTCGGGCGTGCTCTTCGGCTACCGATTCGGAGTAGGAAGCGAAGTCCCACGGCGACTGCGATGGCTTGCTGGGTTTCTGATGACCTAGGGCTCTTCTTTCATCCACTTCTTCCTCGTCGTCTTCTTGTTCCTCGTTGCTGTCGAGCTGGAGCTCCAGTTCTTCGTCGCTCGGGGGGTCGAACATGAAGCCGTTTTCCTCCATGTGCGGCAGTTGCAGAGCTATCTGGTTGGAGAATTGAGAGGTTTAAGCGGAGTCGAGTGTGTGTGTGTGTGTGTGTTAGGTTTTAGGCGCAGGGTTTTAACGGAGGCTGTTAATGCCACGCCGGCCCACGGGAAGATTTGTTCCTGCCACGCTCATTGATTACCCCCAGGGTGCTAGAATGACCCAATTGCCCTCCTAACCAATCAAATTTCCTTCATCTTTTCTAAACTATCCCGCCAGGACAGAATCATTTCTTCACATCTTTGTCATTGATAATCTTATTCTTTGTGAACAACATAATGATAATAATCTAATTTGACACTACTATTTTCTTCATTTTATTGACCTTCTATATCCATTCTTGTTCAATTTGATTACTTGCAATTCCATTGATACTTTTGAATTAATTGTTCAATATCCATAAGTTATGTAAACTATCAAATCAACATGATAAAATGAGAAAAAGTTCGAATGAGATAGCCACATTAAGCGCCATAGCGGTGGGAAAAAAAAATTCCTAAATCCTAACTCTAAATCTTAGTACCCACACAAAAAGTAAAACAATAAAAATGTATCCTAGGCAGCAGCGGAGCCGTGTGGTGGGGGGCTCGGGGCGGTGCCACCCCCACTCCCAATTTCAAATCCTTTTTTTTTGTACATGCATGTAATATGATTAGGCATTTAAGTACGGGTATCCAAATGATTTTAATTCTTTACGCAATGATGTAGAAGTTACGGTTCGTAAATTAAACGATTCGGATCATGAAAATATTTACCCGATGGCTTTTATTTAAAGAACGCAAGAGAGTTGGACGAAACCTTTAATCTTCTCTATCAAAAAACAAAAATCAGGACAAAGGGCATGCAATTATACGACTAATTTTCATTCTGCCTTAGTACTTTTACTGGCAACAACACAAGCACACTTCCATCGAAGAGTGTCGCATGTTGATTCAAATCCTGGCTTTGCTTGACTCTAGGTATGCAAGACGACCGCGAGAAGTACCTTTAATGTCCTAAAAAAGTTGACCTTGAAAGTTTTTCCCTCGCGTTGGAAGGCAGAGTAGTTATTCTTCGTTGGCTGCTAGGATAGTAATATTATTAATATAGCATCAAATTACATTTGGAAATGGACAAAATAAAATAGGTTCCGGTAAGAGCATGTACACTAACAAAATGTATTTTATCTATCCAATAATTCACTTATTTCTTTTTACCTACTCAAATCTCTCTCAACTCCACATCAATCCTCTCTATATTATCTCTATTTTTGTAAAATAATAAAGTATACTATGAACAGTAAACTGGAGAGGAAGAAAGAGAGAATGAGGGGGAGAGAGAGAGAGAAAAAAAACTAGTATAAACTAATGTATAGCTATGAATAGTTCTCGGTAGTTTCCCCGAGCAATTCCACCAAAGGTATTTTACCTTCCAGTTTTGCTATTCTGCTGCAATTGATTTTTATGGGTTTGGTTAGTTATTTTACCTAATTTATCACATATAGCTACCTTGATGTACATGCCCTAAGGGGTATAGGACTGCGGAGTTCATGATCAAGGAAGTCAAAAGAATTTAAGATTGTATAAGAGGGCAATTGGGTCGTTCTAGCACATTAGGTAATTAATGAGCGTGGCAGGAAGAAATGTTGTCGTGGCATTAAAAGCCTCCTTTTTTTAACCTAGTAAAAAATTTATAACCTTCAGTTCCTAATTTGGGCAAATAAAACCCTACATTCATGAGAACTACGGTGTAACCGTTGATAAGGGATGACAGCGGATTGGTTCGGTTCGGTTTAGTTCAGGTTTGTTCCAAACTCCAGCCAAACAGAAAATATTACAACCAAAATTGAACCCAAATTGAAATTGATGAGTTTTCTATCACCTAGACTATAACTATTCCTCACGGGTATCACTTTTGTGCGTATGTGCATATAAATGAGAGCATTTATGTGTATAACATATTACATATATATGAGGAGCGCATGTGTGTATAAATTAAAATCCAAAACCGTGGTTAAAAAATGGGTAAAAAACACCTCAATTCAGTTTTCAGGTACCCATCTATTCAGATGAGATTGTCATCCCTAGTAATCGAGAAATTATGATCACCAGTCACCATGCATACGGAAGTGTTACTTATTAGGAAGTCGTTTTGGATGCAATAATTGGCTAAACAATAAAATAAACTACATTTGTCCATTCTAAATTTGAAAAGATTTTTTCCCTAATGACTGGCATGGAGCTTTGAAGCTCAAATGCAGGGAAGAGAATGCAAAGAAACGAAACGATCTTGCAATTTCATACGTGCACCTCAATTGTTTGAAATGTCAAAAAATGTTGATTTTTTATCTAAAAATAATCATTTTTAATTATAACTATTTTCAGCTTTCTAATCAAACAATTTGTTCATTTTCTGATTCGTTCAAACTTCTTGGAAGCAAAACCCCCCAACGTCTTCTTGGTGAAGGCCAAACATAATCATTGAGCAGAATTCTGATTTGATTTTGCTAGGGACAGTACTCGCGTCACACTAGGCATATAACCAATATTCTAATCTGTGCATGTAGCATTCCTCGCAACTACACTGCAATCTTCTCTTGCCACGTTCACCATGACAGGAGGTCCCTGTGAATACACATTGCATAATGTCTGTGTGATACCTAAGAGAAACACGGCTGAGGTCCGATGGACATGGAACTTTCACCTAAACATCTTGTTGACAAAGATACCTATATGGTGAATTGGTGATTAATCTGACTTGCCTCGCTGCCATCACAAACAGAATAGATGTTCGCATTGATTAGATTGTCATTTACATTCATAATCCAGAGAGAGTGAGAGAGACGTCAATTGCATTTCTCCGTAACTCGACAGTTTGAAGCCCCTCAAATCGTCTGCACCCAACAAGCTAGTGCTGGTGTCCAGGTACATTTTCGACCATAGGATCACCAGAGAATTTTAAGCGGGAAGGGTTATCACGACCAATAATGTACCAGCATACCGGTACAAACAAAAATGTATACAACGTATTGAGCTCCTGTTAGAATGACAGGAGGTCCCTGTGAATACACATTGCATAATGTCTGTGTGATACCTAAGAGAAACACGGCTGAGGTCCGATGGACATAGAACTTTCACCTAAACATCTTGTTGACAAAGATACCTATATGGTGAATTGGTGATTAATCTGACTTGCCTCGCTGCCATCACAAACAGAATAGATGTTCGCATTGATTAGATTGTCATTTACATTCATAATCCAGAGAGAGTGAGAGAGACGTCAATTGCATTTCTCCGTAACTCGACAGTTTGAAGCCCCTCAAATCCTCTGTACCCAACAAGCTAGTGCTGGTGTCCAGGTACATTTTCGACCATAGGATCACCAGAGAATTTTAAGCGGGAAGGGTTATCACGACCAATAATGTACCAGCATACCGGTACAAACAAAAATGTATACAACGTATTGAGCTCCTGTTAGAAGAAACGAAAGGATTGCATGCATATAAGAGAGAGTAAGTAGACCAATCTTTAATTCAGTACTAAAAGGGTTTTCATCCTATCGACACTTCTATGCATCAAACTTCCCCCACATCTCTTTCAGCATATGCTGCGCAAAACTGTGCAAGGGCTTAATGTGTTACTTTTACATAATTGTCATCACTGATGCTGCAAAGGGACATCACTTGCTAAAGATTTGATTGCAAGGAATTAACCTAGGATACCAATGAATATTGCAGCTTACAAGAGGAGCAATCGTGCTATTTTGCCCATGCATGCAAATGTAACATGCTGAAACAAAGTCACAAACTAAGTATATTTTGCCTCGAATCCACGAGATAACAACCGTGAGTCGACGTCCTCTATCTTGATAGAACATGGCAATTAAATTCAACTCACAATAAACAGAACAACACTTCCCATTGAGTAAACTATCATCTAACACAAATGCCAAAACAAAGAAAAGAACATCTATTCTGCAAGAAGCACATTTTTCCTCATTGTCTTTGAGTGCATTGCAAACAGAAAATGTCTCTAAGTCCTTTAGCTTACAACCTAGGTCCAGAATTGTGATTTATTGTGTGCGTGCAGTCGTGTGTCTCTGTGTGCGTGCATGCTTGTGCAGAGAGCCATCTGCAATTGCACATCAATCCAGCTTGCACATAGCAGTAAAAGTTAATCGTTGGATTAAACAGCAGAAAATAAATGTTGGATTGCAAGTTAGTACTGAGAGTTGATCAGTCTTTCTAGACTTAAGAAGCAGAAGACATAATGTAACTTTCTCAGACACTACTGTAACGCAGGAATCTACAACCTTCTGATTCCCTTTTGTGTTCTACCTCGCATGAAATGCAAATCTGTGAAAAGAGGCACAACTGCGATCTTTGTGGTCCTGCGCAGGTACAATAACACGCACATGATTGTCCAATGCAATGTAAGTAACTAAACATGAGAAACACCAGCTACTACGTGAAACCTATATGTTATATGGTTTTCTACATGATGAATTGATCATTATCATCCTCCCACTCAATTCTGTTCAGCAGTTCAGTCCATTTCCTGGATTAAAAGCTCCTAGTCAAAGTAACGGGTTGAAGAACTGGTTTTCTACTCCCTAAGAATCCGAATGTAAGGAAAGAGCTCATGAAACTAGCATACAGATGAAATTGCAACTACGAAACAGCAAATTAAAAGCATGGCGAACCTACTTTCATATAACCCAGACGCAATCTCATGAAAAAGCACAGAACTTCAAAAGATCAGGAGGTTACTACTCAAAGACAGCAGCAAGTGAACATTCTAAACTTGCTAAATCAAGCAACGTCAAATTCAGTGAATTGTTATTTACATCCCACATATGAAAAACGGAAAAGAAAAACAAAAGAGAACATTCCAAATTCTAGTCCACAAAAGCAAGATTCCTTTTTTTCTTCAGGAACTAGCAAAAGGAGAGACTAAAGCAGTAAGAAAAGCATTATTTCAATTCCGACACTAAAAACTCGTACAAGCAAGAGAATATACCAAGCCACAAAAATCAACCATGACTAGAAGTCGAAGGACCGATCCCCGCAGCTTTCCCCATCCCTCTCTTCTTCCTCTCCTGCTCGTACTCCGCATCGTCCGTCTCCAGCTCAAACCTACACACCGGGCACGAATTCCTCGACCCCAGCCACGGCACGATGCACTCCTCATGGTACCCGTGCCCACACGGCATTTCCTTGGCCTTTTCCCCAACATTTACCGAATCCTTACATATCGCACAAACCACACAATCATCTTCCGATACGATTTCCAGTTTCTTCAACCCTAACACCGCCGATTTCGACGCCGGCGGGGCCCCTCTCCTCCCGTTCCCGTCGCTCTCCGCTAAATTCTGCAACAACGCCTCGTACCCGGCCGCGTCCAAGTAATCCTCCGGATTCCCCACGTAGTCGTCCATCTCTGGCGCGTGTAACCTCAGCTCGATCGAGTGGTCCTCCAGGCCCATCAGAATCTCGGCCCAGTCAAGAATCCTGTTGCGGCGATTCGCCGCACGGGCGGCCAAGTCGCGCAGGCGGAGGCGCAGCACGTCGCGCCTCTGCCTGCGCGTGTCTTCCTCATTCTCGTCGCGCTCGTCTCGACGATCGTTCTCTTCTCCTTCTTCTTCGTCGTCGTCCGTTTCGTTTCTCACCACGACGCCGTTATCCTCGTCATCGTCGTCGTCTTCGTCGTTGTTGTTGTCCCAGCCGTCGAGTTCGATCCGTAAATAATCGTCGTCGGACGGATCCGCGTGTTCGGACGGAGGAGGGGGCGGGGCGTCGTCGTCACGCGCGGCCTGGGCAATGAGGCGGAGGACTTGGATGAACTGGCTGCTGAAGGAAGGATCGTCGACCAGATCGGATGGGAGGGGAGGGGCGGCGGAGTGGGCGATGGCCTCGACAAAGCCGTTCTTGCACTCGTAACATACGACGTCGGGTAGGTCGGCTAGGGTTTCGACGGAGACGCGCTTGTCGCAGTGGTAGCACCAGTACTGTTGGACCGGATCGGGTGCGGGTGCCGACTGGGGGTCCGTCGGTGGTGATGGGGTTTGGTGATGCGACGGCGATTCGGCCATGGCGACTTGGATGGATGAGGAGAAGACTGAAGACCCCGTGCGAAGTGGGAAGGACTTGATGAGAGAGAGAGAGAGGAGGGGGAAGATGAGATTTGATTGATTGTGGGTGGTGTGGTGTGGTGGCTACGTCATGCAGCGCTGGTAGGAAAAGAGGAGTGATGTGGGCAATCGGACGGTCAGTAATTGTGTTGGATATACCACTCCTCTCTCGGTCCCAAATTATCGGCTGTGTTCGGTTGCAATTTCCGGAAAACATTTCTAGAAAAAGTGTAAAAAATTTCACTTTTCACTTTTCTCTCATCCCATTCATTACTCTTTTATCCAATCATTACCCCTATTCTCTTCCAATCATTACTCTTATTTCTCTCTATCTCTCTCCAATCATTACCCTATTTCCAATCATTGTCCCTATTTTTCTATCAAATCATTACTCCAACGACCATTTCTAAAAACCAAACCAAACACTAACTCAAAATTTTTTTCCCGGAAATGTTTTCCAGAAATTGCAACCGAACACAGCCTCGTGTTTGTTTCCTTTTAGTAACAGGCATGCACTACAAACATATAACTCGGGGGTGTGCCCAATCTGTGCAGTCAGATCGTGCATTCAATGGTTCGGATTTCATTTTGACAATGGACAAAGAAAGTCGTTCACTTTTGAGATGAGACTCGAATTGTCGGATGTACGATCCGATGGCTCGGATCATCCCCCAATTCATATTCACATATCTAGTGTTTTTCAGCCGCATGCCCATGTTTTAAGATTCCGATCATGAGGTCTTCTGTACCGAATTTTTGGTGTATTCATGCACCAAGTCATTTTTAGCCACGGGATTATGTTTTGAGATTTCGATCATGTGGTCAATGACGGAGCTACTTGTGAGCATATAGGGGCCACGGCCCCCATGTTGTTTCGGGGTTTTTTTATTTTTTTTCTAATTTTAATATTAATATTAGTTTTTTTATTTTGTTAAGAATTATGTTTTGTAATGGGTGTTATTTAGATATTTAAATGCTTAAGAATGTGTTCGTTTTGAGTTCCGAAACCCAATTTCTCTCTTTGCTCATGGTCTCCCATAAGTTTTTTTGTCAATTATTAATCTCATCTCTCATTCTATCTCTCTCTACTGATTATCCAAAAAAAAAACCCCTTAAAATCTAAACCAAACAAATTATTAGTTTCAGATTTTTGAAATTTCAAAATCTAGTTATTTATAGTCCGGCTCCCTCGTTTACGAAATCCTGACTCTGTTGGTCTTTTGCACTTAAATTTTAGTGTGCCCACGTATCAAGTGATTTTCCGCTGCAAGATCGTGTTAGGATGTGATCAAGCTAGGGAAGCTAGGGCATGGCTCCGCTGTGGCCAGATCCCTGTGTGGTCGTTACGGAGTGAACCACTAGTTCGAAATCTATTTTGAGTTCCGAAATTGAAATCGATTTTGAAAACCACGGCTGAAGACCTCCGTTGAGATCGATCGGTGAACACCTCCGTCGAAAAAATTTCGATCAAAAACCACTGGTGTGGGTGAAGACCTCGTGAAGATTTCAAAAGCCACTGGTGTGGGTTTTCCAATCAAAGAGCGCGAGAGAGAGAGGAGAGAGAAAGAAACAATAAAGAATTTTTTTGCATGTGAACAGTAGATCGCTAAAAGTAGAGAGGATTTTTCCCAAATGCATTTTACCTTTCATTTTGCCTCTTCTGATGCAGGCTCTTTTTTGTACATATCCTCTCCAAAATAGAAAAAAAGCTTTTTTACCTCTTCTCAGGGGGTCTAGTGGCAGCAGCCGCCACGATAAGAATTTTAAAAAATACAATTATTATATGTGAAAAAAGAAATTTATATCTAACTTATATAGTCTCGCCACTGTTAGGTTTTTTTTTTATTTTTTATTATATACTAGTCATAAATCTTCTATTATTTCTTTTAAGAAAGGAGACCTAAAAAAGTATTCTAAATCTAAATTTAACGGGCCAAAGTGGAATAATATAAATGATGTATAATTAAGAAAAAAAAAACTCCACATTCTAACCCTAAAATAAGTTAACCTAAAAAATTAAGGGAATTTAATTATAATGTCACTCCCAAAAGGGAGTGTGGTTATTAATTTAAGAAATCTATATAGGGATCTGGTGATTGACATTATAAATTTGGGGAGTGATATTTTCTTTGTGCATATCAATCCTCTAGACTATCAATGAAGAAACCATGATAATGTGTACATAAATTGAATTGAGTCTCTAGTCCTACCTTCTCTGATGCCATTTGACTTTGAATTGGGGGCATGGTTCCGCAGCAAAACAGGTATATGGGGCTACTGTTTAAGTGGTATTCTAAGAACGGCCACTTTGTGCATATTGCCAAAGTTTAGGTCTATTTCTAATCCTCCTTCGCCCATACCCCCAATTAATGATTTAGGACTATATGAGTTCTGCTATTGTTGTTGTTGAAGTGGTATTATCGATGTCCAAAATTAAAGTTAGTCTTTTTTTATACTCTATGTGCAAATGAAAAACATAATTTACTATAGTTTTTGCTATGTTATTTTGTTTGTAACCCCTCTAGTCCACTAGTATAGTTTAGTAAGGTCTTAAGTCCATTTTTTTTATAAAAAAAAAATAAACCAAGACAAAAATATCCTCCTATATAAGTTGTCATATAGAGAGAAACCCTAAACCAAAAACAAATCTAGAGCACAACCCCCTCTCTCTCTTTCTCTCTCGTTGCCGGCATAGAGTCTTCTAAATCGAATATTCGTTCTGCAGCAAGGGAAGTGCCTCTGAGGAACTCCTTCTGGGCGTCGAGCCTCGCGAGCGATTGCGATCTCCCCAATTCATCGTCTTGATTTGCTGCATCTGCGTCTTGGGATTTCACGAGGGGCGCATCTTCAGATGCTTCCTTTCAGGGTAAAGAAGTTTTTTAAGAAACACCAGAAAGAATATCAAGCCTAAGCTCCTCCATGTTAAAAGGGTTTTGGTTTTGTTTTCTTTGTTTTCAGCCCATCTAATACCAAAAGCATGTCAAGGTTAGAACGGTTTTGTTTTCTTTGTTTTGATCCGGTCTTTTATTTGTTTTACTGGAGAAAAATTTAGAGTAGTAAAAACAAAAAATATAATATTATAAGAAGGTTGATATAGTCTTTTGTTTGTCCCGTGTCCGATTATCATCAGATTTGGAGGTTTTTGAATAAATACATAAGATTATATGTGTGTTTTTCCTAGGGTTAGAGATCTGAAGTTTTTTGAATAAATATATCAGGTTATATTTGTGTTTTCATCAATCACTTATTGATTTGGTCCGCGCAGCGGCCTCTCCAACTTACTTCTGATACATTTGGAGTTTTTTGAATAAATATATAAGGTTATATGTATGTTTTTTCTAAGGCTAGACATATAAGGTTGGAACAGGTTGTGTTTTTTGAAAAAATATATAAGATTATATGTGTGCTTTTCGTGTCACACAAAAATATATTTTTTTGTGTCTTTTTGTTGTTATTTAATGTCATTTTTTTAAAACATTCTCAATTAGAAAGAGATATAATAATATATAACGTTATATTGTTATATACTCCCTCTGTCCCTAAATAAGTGTCCGGCGTGCAAACCTAGACCTTTAAAAAAATGCATTTGTTTTGTTAAAAAAATTAAAATTTTTTCACAAATCAATAGATGGCAATGGGTTTTATTAGATTGTGGAAAAAAATTAGATTTTTTAACGAAAAACATGCATCTTTTGTAAGGTCTAGTTTTGCGCGCCGGACACTTATTTAGGGACGGAGGGAGTATAACATTCTAGATTAGAAATATTCTATGTTATTTAATAAAGAGAACATATAATGTTATATATGACTTTTTGTAGCGTATAACGTTATATATGAGCTTCTGTCATATATAACGGCATATGCTCCATTGTTGATCACTTATTAAATTGGTCCACGTAGCGGCCTCTCCGACTTATACGTGAAAATATGTGATTTGAAATTCGGTTAGCAATGTGGTTTGATTATAGATGATCTTATCTACTGAGACATATATATTATATGTGACAATTTGCCATTGGTACCTAATTTGTCCTGTAAAACTCCAAAACAAAGAAAGTAATAACGTTATATGTTCTCTTATTGAATTGGTCCGCGCAGTGACCTCTCAAAAACACATATGAATATATCCATATATGATTATATATGGTTATATGAGAATATTTGTGACCTTATATATATACATATATGAGCTTGTATTGACATAAAAAGATATTTCAATTTGCATAGAGAACAGATAACGTTGTATATGAGATTTTTTCATGTAAAACTCAAAAAAAAAAAAAAAACTTATAACGTTATATATTCTCTTATTGAATAGGTCCGCGCAGCGGCCTCTCAAAAGTACATATGGATATATCCATATATTATCAGAAGCAAGCCGAACAAGCCGCTGCGCGGACCAATTCAATAAGTGATGGACAACGGATCATATAACGTTATATGTGAACTTCTGTCATGTGTAATATGTGTTTTTCCTAGGATTAGACATATAATATTATATCTCATTTTTGAGATACATTAATGTTGTTTATATTGTTTTGAATATGTATTTATGTAGATATAGAGATTATGGGAATGCTATTTGGAGGCAGAAAATCACAAATTTTGAAGGATTCGATGAAGGTTTTGATAAAGAAATGGTGAAAAAATGAAGCTCCTGTGGCCTCATCAACATTCAACTGGGAATTCAAGGCGCGACTGGAAATAAGGATAATGGTGGCTTGATATTTGAATATATAATATTATTTTTTGAGATATATAATATTGTTGGAAAGATATGATATTGTTTTGAGAACATATAATTTTGTGAGACTTAGAGTTACAGAAGTTCAAATATAATGTTACATATTCTGTATTTTTGTGAGTTTAGAACTACAGAAGCTCACATATAATGTTATATGTTTTGTTCTATTTTTTTGTGAGATTCAGAGCTGTAGAAGTTCAAATATAATGTTATATGTTCTTTTTTTTTTTTTGCAATATTTAGATATTTAAAAACTCACATATAATGTGATATGTTTTGTATAAATCAGCATATAACGTTAAAGACTAAAAACAAGAAAAATCAAAAAGAAATGTTGCATGTTACAAAATTTTTGCCACACATTTAATGTTGTATGTTAGAAAATTTTTATCACTCATGTAACCTTAAAAAATCAATACAAGAAAAATAGAAAAAAACAAAAAGAAATTTGTCACATATATAACGTTAAATGTTAAATGTAGCGGGTTCAATAAAAAAATCGAGAAAAATAAAAAAATACGTTTTTTGTTACACATATAACGTTATATGTGGTGTGATGGCAGCGGCGACGGTGGCGGTGGCGGTAGCGGCCGCGGTGGCAGCAGTGGTGGAAGCAACGGCGGCGGCTTGATTGCAACAAAAACAAAAAAAAAAAGAAAAAAAAATATATTTTCGTGTTAGCCAAATAAGGCCCTTATTTCTTAGGTGGGGTATTTTTGTCATTAAAATTATTAGTGGACTTAGTGGGTTATGAAACTTAGAAGTGGAGTAGATGGGTTTGGAAACTGCTATAGTGGACCTATGCAAAATTCTCCCTTTTTTATACTCTATGTGCAAATGAAAAACATAATTTACTATAGTTTTTGCTATGTTATTTTAATTTTTTTGGGAGCTGGTGACTATTAATATTGTAATTCACCTTTTTTATTTTTTTTAGTATATATTTCGCCACTGCTAGGGTAAAGTCTTGGTTCCGTCTTTGAATAACGGTTAGATATGTGCATCTAAAGACAACCAAAAACTCACAGTTATAGTGGCAAATACAGCGACAAATCAAGGACGGTTCAAGAGTTTTTAGTACCCAAAGCCTAATAAAAAAAGGGAAAAAGACAGCTAATGACGTGTTTTGATAATTAATATTCGCCAAATATATTTTCAGCATTAACAAATGTTCTCAACATGTTCTTGACGGGTATTAATTCTCAAAACGCGTCCTGAGCCGCCATTTTCTTATAAAAAAAGTGTGCCCTTAAAGAGGTTATACTTAACAATTTTTACAGTAACAATCACAATACGAAAAAGCCAAACTAATAAAAAGTCCTACTAATCATGACATACGAACACAAAATACAAAGTTTTCAAATAGGCAAATACATATTATCTCAAGAACGCATTAGTATCACTTGAATATCACTCATGTTGCATTTTTAGGGCTTAGTCGACAGTCGGATTTGAAATCGTTTTTCTTCTTTTTATCTGTTTGGCGAGTAAGTGGGTTGGGCACTTGGGCTGGGTTATGGTATTGTGGGTTTGGCATTTGGGCTTATGGGATAGTGGGTTGGGCTAATTTATTATTTCCAATTGGGCATTTTTTCATTCTATTGGGGTTAAAAAAAAGTTATCTAGAAACCAAAAAAAAAAAAAAACCCGTTATTTTAAGAACGTAATTTCAAACTCAAAAATTATGAGTTTATTGAAATCTAAAAATATGCAATATGGATCTAGTTTGAAAAATCTCGATAAGCTCTTTTATACGATGCAAAAAAAATTAAAAAATTAATTTTCATTTACATTATTTTTGAGTTTGAAAATATGAAATAAATTGCTTATTTTTTAAGAAGGTTTCTGGAACGGGTTATAATCAAACCCACGTAGTAAAATTATTAGAGTGTCCAACAAATTTGAGATTTTTTGGATACCCAAAGTGTAGGCCTCTTGGACCTTGAGATTGGGCCGGTCCTGTAACAATTGTAGCCGAGAAAAAAGAAAAAAGAAAAGACAAGGACTAGTTTGGGAATGGCAAATAAAAATTAATACATTCACTCACTTATTTTTTTGATCCTCCATTCGCTCAATTGTTATAGCTATTAATGTGCAATCATATAATACCAGGATGATGAATATCTAATTGACGTAAACAAGAAAACAAAAAAAATTAGAGTTTTAATTCAAATATAAGAGGAATGTTGAAACCATTTTACAAAATGAGGGGAAATAAGTATCCAATGCTTCTAATAAACGTACGTCCCTTTGAATGATGCTTCTAATAAACGTACGTCCCTTTGAATGACATTATAAAAGAACACGACGTTAGCACTGGTGACCAAAGTTTGAGTCCCATGGAGAGCAGATTTGGGATTTCAGGGCTATGGATAGCCTCTGAGCCATCTGTTGACTAACACACTAACACTCTGTTAATCTCCATTGATGTACTCCCTCCGTCCCGATTCTTTTGTCCACTTTTTAACTTTTAAGCGTCTCAAAATATTTGTTTGTTCACTTCTAATTGAATCAATTTTCTCTTTTTGTCATTTCTTTAGTGGAATAAAGTAACTTTTTTTAAAAAAAGTTGAGAGTAAATGTGAAAAGTTGTATATTTTTAGGTACAATCATTGTATTTTCTAAAAAAATTAAGATTTTCGAGGTTGGGCAAATAAATTGCGACGAAGAGAGTATTACGTTTGGCAAAAAAAAGAATGACATCATAAAGCATTATCCAGTGCTTCTAATTATAAACATCCCTTTGAATGACATCATGGAGCATTATCCAATGCTTTAAGGCTGAGCAATTCAAGCAACAAAACGAGGGAAATGTAGGAGTACTATCCCAGCAAGAGCAAATACATACGCGCCCACCGAAGAAGTTAAGAAACGATGGGGCAGCACACGGAACGCCCACCTCTTCGAGAAAATTTTCGGTGCTCTTTTGCTTATGGCAGCGGTGCTGAGCGGCCCAGTCGGCTGTTCATCGCGATAATTGACAGCTCGAATCTTAATTCGAGCAATAGACGGTGAATATTTTTATACACCCGGATTAGACACAAGCCGCCCGTTCCGAAATGAGAGACCGGATGCCAAGCACGGGGTGCTTGGCAGCATCTCCCATTCCTTTTTTCTTATCTTATTATATATAACTCAAGTATTCGGGCTCATTACATGGTGACACTTTATTTACAAACTAAATTGCATAACCCCGTTCCGTTAAGTTTCTTATTTTTTAAATATTTATTTTTTACTTTACGAGACATGTCATTCTCTCATCATACATCACATTTAATTCAAAAAATAAGTATTTTTCCTTTAACGGAACGGGGCCTAAGGTTGAAGGTGGGAAACACAAAATGTATGATTGCAGATATACGATCTGTTACCAAAGAACCATGCATGATGCATAGCACTGAATGGAGTGAATGGAGAGGCACCGAATACACCAGCAGTGCCGGCCCCGACATTTGGGTTGCCCAAGCCCAAGCTCATGCTTTATTGCCCACTTACTATTAAGTCATACAAAATTAAAAAAAAAAAAAAACATACAAGTACCAAAAAAAAAAAATCAAAGTTACATGTTCCTTTAGCTTGAATAATATCAAAACAATCAACATCAAAATGTAACCCCAATTATAGTGCTTTATAATTAGCACGATCCAATTCAAAAAAAAAAACAACTTCCCTTTGCAATTTTTAAAGCAAATTTGTCGGTTGAGTCATCGTATTTTACTTATCTACGAACTCGGGGTCCGTTCCACTAAGTTTTGGTTATTTGGCCTTTTGTGCTTTTTAGTTGATAATATGTGCAAGAATGGCCTATCTCAAAATGCTCTTTAATGGAATGACGCTTCATTTTCAATTGAGATCATAGCTAATCTTTTTAATCTCTCTTGCGAAATGGTAGTTCGAAGGTAAAAGCAAAAATTGTGTTAGCTCGCTTAATTTTATTTTAACTATGACTTTATTTTTAATCAAATGTAAGACTATATCTACATTACTCCACTAATATTGTGTTTGTTAAATCGAAAATTTCCAACAAAATAATTTAGAATTTTGTTTTTTGTAATATTGTGGATTGGGAGGAAAACAAAAAGATGTTGAGTTTTGTTCACCCTCTACTTAAGAGCGTGAATATTATCCTCGTTCTTATTGGTTAAAATAATATGGATCTCACCATAAAGTGATATCATTCTTACAAAAAAGTGTATTGCACGGGTTAGACCTACATTATTTCAACCAATAAGAGGGAGAGTAATGTTCACCTTGTTTTAATGAGGGTGAACAAAATTGCACTCCATAAAAAGAAGTATTGCACGGGTGGGACTTACATCATTTCAACTAATAAGAGGGATGGCAATGTTCACTATCTTTTAAGAAGAGTGAACAAAATTGCACTCAACAAAAATAGAAAAATAAATTATGGATTGGAAGGAAAACAAAAAGAGCTAGAACAAAAAATGGGAAAATAAAAGAAAGGAGGGTGGGGATAATTGGGGCGCCAGGATTCGGACCTGGTACGTCTGAAACTTCCAGGTAACGCGTTTCCCATAACACCAAGTGGATGCCTTGCGGTATGCATGGAAGCTTATTTATATTTATATCTAATATAAATTTTTTTTTTTTGGGGATGCCCCAGCCCGGGGGGTTGCCCAAGCCCGAGGGCTTGCGGGGCTTACCCCGGGGCCGGCCCTGTACACCAGTTACACCTAACATGTGAGACGGGTGCATAAGGATGTTGTGCTCAGTCAGAAATACAATCATGAAGTTGAAAATACCAGAAATTCCTAGAGGCATACCATCAAAAATCATTAGCTGGAAGGAATTAGTCTCTGCTAGCGTCAATCGAAGAATGAACAAGAAGAGGGTTATTAGTTTGATGATTTTTTTTTTTTTTTGGAGAAATCAGGCACTTCATTAAAACATACCCGAAGGCCGAGGATTACATTGCAATAACAGGAGAGCGCCAAACTATTAGTTTGATGATTGTACGTGCTAAAAATCCCAAACTTTAATACTACTACGCACCAAATTTGTCTCTAGCTCTACAAGTGACTAAGATATTATACCAAATCTATTAAGTAAAAATAAATCGTTTCATGGACCACTATCTCCACAACAGAGAGGTTGGGAAGTATATATAGTATTTGAGAGGACTCTGGCTTACGGTGCAATCACCCATCTTAAAATTAAAAGTCGAATAATCAATTTCAAAATTTAAAAAAATAAATCGTACTTTTTGGGGGTCAATTTGGGGAACATATCGATGTACTTTTTCATCATTGGGTGGATAAAACGTTACTGCTATCTTTCCTTCAAAAAAAGTTGTCCTCTCCGCAAAAGGATCACCTAAAATAAAAATTCGTGAAAAAAAATACAAGTTACTTCATGTATCTTTTTAAATGTCATGCTTCGTAAGTCTAATTTATTAAGAAAATATCATCATTATATCTTTCACATCAACTTTTACCTCAATTTTTCCTATTTACCCTCTATGGAGACATCATCATTACACTTTTACTCACTAACTTTTTAAAATAGAATATACTTTTAGGGCAAAATAGAAAATGTATCAATTTTTACCCACTAACCTTACAAAATAGACATTTATTAAAGAACAGCCCAAAATAAAATATTGAACTTTAAAAAAGGGACGAAGAGAGTAGTAGATATCAATAAATTCTTCTGACGGATGGAGCATAGAATATAAAAGGCGAAATCCATTTATGCCAATAGAAATGAAAAAAAAATTCTTCAAAAAGATAGACAGCAACGTTTGTATTTGCATACAATGGACAACAATGTTAAATATACAAATCACATATTTTTGTAATTAGTTCTGGAAAAATTAACATAATTGTAGAATAAAAATTCAGAGGGTGAGTATCGAATACAAATTTGAATCATTCATTACTCGGTTAAGATTCGAGCGAGTGCAATTTTATTTACACCCTCCTTAAAAGAGGGTGAACACTACCCTCCTTCTTATTGGTTGAAATAATGTGAATCATACCACAAAGTGATGTCATGCTTACTATTCAATACACTTTTGGTAAGCATGACATCACTTTGTAGTGGGATCCGCACCATTTAAACCAATAGAAAAGAGGGCAGTGTTCACCCTCTCAAGTTTTCGGGTACCAAGAGTACCACATGGTGTCACGCGCGCATCTGGACAGTCCATGCCGAGCAACCGGTGGTTCGGATTTTAACTCACTTTTCCTTCTTTTTTTTTATAAAACTCTGAACGATACCTTTGCATCCTGATCGTCGGTTGCATTTTTAGACGGCTGGAATGTCCTATAAGGTACCGCATCAGTATATACCTTATTTGCACCCAAAAATTTCTCACCCTCCACACAAAACTCAACTCGATCCGGCCGCTCTGCACCGCTATACAGGGAGTATAATCGAGATGCTCCCATCCCGATTATACTCCCTCGGCGCCTGGATTCATCCGTTCTATGCCTCGGCAAAGTGGTAAGAGGTTATAGGAAGTTGGAAAAAAGTGTCAAAATTGCACACACAAACTCTGTATTTACTCAATATGTTTTTCACAAAACAGCATACAAAAGAGTGATCTTGAACATCTTTATACGTATATATATATATATGTGTGGTAAAAGCCGAGAAACAAGAAAGAGAGAGAAAAAAAAAAAAAAACAACGGCTCAATCGTTAACTTTAGAATTCCGAGATTTATAGTCGAGAAAGAAACAAAACTGCAAGTTACAGTTTCAGTTACGATGTTGCTGAGGAAGCCTGAACCAGACCTGAGACGCCGGCGACCGGACCGCCACGCCGTGCCAACAAATACCCCCTCGACAGATTTCGCTACTCCCGTGATCATCATCACGCGCCGCCACCACCGCCTTGCTGGCTTTCCGATACAAATCCCAAATTATGCTCCCGACCAGGATTACACCCACCACAGCCGTCGAAACAACCAGCATAAAAACTCCACTGAGCCCCTGCCCGCACACCAACCCGTGGGCCTTCACCGCCGCGATCACCACCAGGTACACCGTCATCAAGTTGCCCACCACCACATCCGAGGCCCCCATCTCTCTCTCTCTCTCTCTCTCTCTCTGTCTCTCTCACTAGAATTGTGGGGGTGTATGTAGTCCCGAATCTGGGTGGATTGGGATGGGGTTTAATGCTTGTTTTCTTGGGAATGTTTATTTTATGACTTTGTGAAGTCGACCCCTCACTTTACTTACGGGCTTCGAGCTTATCTTTGCTTTTCAGTTTTTGGTGCTTGTGAAAGGTATCTAGGATCTGAATCATTTTGTGGGGTCCGATTTTTCTATTCCCAATTTTTATGTGCCCATGTGCTGAGAAAATTTCCGGCCGTTTAGATTTTGTACTTTACTTTTATTTTCAATTCAATAGTCGAAAAATTCTTCGGCATAAAAACTCAGAGATTCTCGACACAAAAAATTCTGTCTTCATTTTTGAAATATTATGGTATACCGTGTGATTTCTTATGTGACACAAATTGAATAATATTTATTCTCTTATTTGTATTTAAATTCGTTTATTTTACAACTTTTTCAATGTGTTTGTTATTACAGCAATTCTACAAGTAAAGTCGATCGAATTTCAACAAAAACTTTAGTCACACCATATTCTTTTAAGTAGAGAATTTGACTGTATATTTCTCCCATCACAAATGTGTTCGATCCCGGGGTGCTGTAGTGCGCCCCCCACCACAAGTACAGTGCGGTCATTCTGACCGTCCATCTTAGCAATGGACGGTTAGGATTTTCATCCGAACAATGGACAGTTCGGATTTGTAGGAGTTCGGATTAAATCCGAACCCTCCATATCGAAATGGACGGTCGGATCCGCCACAGTACAGCAACTCCCAATCCAAATATGTATCGCCCATCTGAATACCGGTACTGAATTGTAGTAATTTTTTGTACGGATCCTAAGAACGCCAAAGAGTATAAACTAAATATTGAATGAGATCGTGATACATCTTATTGTGCATTGCATAATACTGTATCACATTAAGAATCTTAGATTTCCCCCATCTTATTATCAATACTAATCACCTATTTGTCGTTGGGGATTGAGGGAGCGTGTCGTTGGATACGTTTTGAGAGTCCAAAAGCATAAGGGCACGTGTCTCCGGCTTGCCTATTGGTTTTCTGCTGACGTGGATGTACCAAAAACGGTTTGTTCTCTTACTTGTGCAGGACGACACCAGTTACTCATTCGACTCTCCGTTAGTGCTAGAATTACGCGCAAAATCACACCCTTATACACATTCACAAATCGCAACCCGCAAGGGTCTCAAATCAAAAGAAGAAAAATCGCAAGAATCTTAAGGGACCTACATTTTTGCGTCGTGTGAGACCGACTCCGGGTTTTGAATCTATGAGTTTACTTTAAGAAATTCTTTTAGGCTTTGTTCGGTTGTGGGTTTTGAATTGTGTTTTTGAATAAAGGTAGAGAGAGAAATGAGAGTAATGATTGTGGAAAGAGGTAAAAAATAGAGTGAAAAATGAAAGTAATGATTGAAAAGTTAGAGAGAAAAAAAGTAGAAAAGTTACTTTATCCAAAACCCTGGGTTTGGAATTCCAAACCGAACAAGGGCTTAATAGCTGATGGTGATTTGCCACCACCCAATCTTTTCTTGATCCTCCATCGTCCA
Organism: Rhododendron molle; assembly: GCA_025413875.1. Lineage (NCBI taxonomy): Eukaryota > Viridiplantae > Streptophyta > Magnoliopsida > Ericales > Ericaceae > Rhododendron > Rhododendron molle. The sequence continues at coordinate 5,233,125 of CM046393.1, forward strand.
TAGCCACCCAATCTTGACTCATACAGTAAAAAAGAACAGCCACCAAACAAGATTGACGGCTGGATAAAGGCCACGTGTACAGCTTTTGACAACGTCTTGGTGGGGCCATGCAATGGTAGGTTCTAATCGTGATACGACTTGGAATGAGAATCTCTGCTGAATTTGCTGTTGCGTGAAGTTTCTTTCACTGAGAGAGATCATAATTTAATCAGGGAAATTTGTTAGTGATGGCTCTGCTTGCTTTAATTATCATTTGGTCTACTATCACCCATTTATTTATTATTATTAGTATCCATGATGAGACTTGTCATCACATACTAGTATTTGAATAGGAGTAGTTGTACTTCTACCATGCGTAATTAGATTTCAATAAATTACTAGTTTGGTTCATTAAGGGGGGCGTTTTCACTAAGTAACAAGTTGTTGACAACGAAACATTTTTGATTTTGTTCTTATCGAAAAGAATTTTGCGAATGTGAGTTCTTTTCCAAACTTTTATATATTATGCGTTCGTCTCGACGAGAGGAATCCGGTAAAAAATTATGTATGACTTTTATACAAGTATTTTGTGAAATATTCAAGAAAAAACTTGAGAAGCCGACTTTTTTTTAAAAAAAATTTCTTGGATATTTCCCAAAATACTTATGTAAAAGTCGATTTACTTTTCTAATTTCTCTCGTTGAGACGACCACATCATAATACATAAAAATTTGGCGCAAAACTAACATAGGCGAATTTTTTCAATAAAGGCAAAACCAAAAAGTTGTTGTCAACAACTTACTTATTTAGTGGAAACGCCCCCTAGAGATTCACTCCGCAGCAATGAAGAAAATTTTGAATTTCAGGCTGCCGTGCATCGCCTTGTGGACATCATTATCAACTCATTTTGCAGTAATAAAGATATATTCTGATGTGAGTATATTTTCTCCTTTTACTTTCACAGGTTACTGTATTACTCCTTTTTATTGGCGTATTGATCGTGTAGTTTATTTCTATTTCAGGCACTTGATATGGTTAGGTGACGTTTTTTAGGTGAAGGTGACGATGCTAAGCTTGACATTCAGGTTAGTAGGTTATATATACTTAATACACATACAGTTGCGGCCTTAATCCTCTTGCTGAATGTGGAACTTCTGTTATCAAATGAACCATCACTGCTACGGGTAACACATTCTTACGTATAAATCAAATCATAAAGGGGCCTTATTCCTCTTGCTGAATGGGGAACTTCTGTTATCAAATGAACCATCACTGCTACGGGTAACACATTCCTATGTATATATCGAATTATAAAGGGAGAGCCTATTTGTTGTGTTAAACAAATTCGAAGCTGCATAATGCATGCCTTTTCATTTACCAACAATGTTCCTACGAAAAGTACTCTCTTGCACTCCGAACGAACGTTTACACCTATTAAGCTGGAAATCGCAGCTTTATGTAGTACTTATTTTTCTCCCCCGCTCACTCCTTCAAATCTATGGTACTTACTAACTTATCCAATAGACACAAGGGGGTGAGTGCCAGATCCACAGTTGGTGTGGCCCAGAATAAATGTGTCTATTTGGTAGACTAATGCAATAGCCATAACAATTATCTGAACGAATACATAGTTAGGTGAATTTGGATTCATGTACAAAATGACTTGTTTCCAGTTTCCACCATCACCAAGCAAAAAGGGCAAAGAAATAAAACAAGTTGGACAGCTTGACTTGTTTCTGAAGCTTAAAACCAGGATCATGCAGATTAAATTAGACAAAGAGAAGATCCTTTCAATTCTAGAGGTATAGGTATGACAAAAGAGGAGTTTATGATCAAGAACTTGGGAACAATAGCCAAATCCAGAACTTCAGGTATTTTATCAGCCGGACTGAGTTGTTTTCCTATTGCAATGTTATCTTCCCTTCTTCATTATATTGGATTAAAGGTTACAGGTTATTGAACAACGTGTTCTTTTATACAGCTTTTGTGGAGAAAATGCAGACTACTGGAGATCTTAATCTCATCGGGCAGTTTGGAATTGGGTTCTGCTCAGTCTATATTGTTGCTGACTATGTTGAAGTCGTCAGCAAACAAAATGAAGATAAGCAGTATGCCTTTATTTGCATATGCTGTTCTGTCTATTCAGACTTTACCAAAAGGAACTGAGATTATTTGCCTATGCTGTGTATTCAGGTATGTTTGGGAATCGAAGGCTGATGGGACATTTGCAGTTTCTGAGGATACATGGAATGAATCACTTGGGCGTGGAACAGAAATCAGGTTGCATCTCAGAGAAGAAGCTAGAGAATATTTGGAGAAGAGCAAATGAAAGGTGAGTAAAATAAACATGGTGTCAAGAACAAGACAGAACCCTATTATCTTGAGACCTATGGGAACTGAACTCTTATCTTAGCACCTTTAGCAACAAGAAACGTAACCCACTTGGGGGTAGCAAATTGTGGTTACTAGACATCCACCACAGTTATTTCCCCACCTATGTGAAGTATGTATTGATGGGCATGGAAAGCACCATTATGGCTGGTGCAACTCTACCTGTGAACAACTGTAATGCAGTTCCCCAACTTGAGGTTTATTTCAGAGCCATTACATTAAAAATTGTCATATTGTTCTCTATTGTTTTTCGTTTTTCCGTGATATGTCTACCTCTAAATCAGCTTGCATCACTTAGGTGTACTAGGAACTCAATACTTTCTCTGGTTTATTTGTTTCTCATTTCTAAGATTTTTTATTGGCATTACCTGTTTTGTGTGTGTGTGTGTGTTTAGGTATTCGAGGGGAGTTATATAGGATTATGCTTGTTTTAGGTCGTCATCAGTGTAAGTGGTGCTTTTGTCTGGCCTCATTCAGTACCTTGATCCTTGATGCTACTTTGGTTCTGCCTCATTCAAGGAAGATGAAGAGAAAGAAGACGATGAAGAAGGTAATAAAAATCCCTAGACAAAGAAAGTGAAGGAAACAACTTATGAGTGGGAGATTTTGAATGATGTTAAAGCCATATAAATTTCCATGCTCATTGTGGGCTTAGAATGTTAGTTTTGTCGGTTTTCTTTTCATCTGATCTATGCCTTTTCTCCAACAGGACTTCAATGACAGGAAGCCCATGGCATAGAGTCACTTTACTGCTGAAGGTGATGTAGAGTTTAAGGCAGTACTATTTGTGCCTCCTAAGGCTCCAATGATTTGTATGAAAGCTACTATAATGCAAATAAATCAACTTTTAAGTTATACGTCAGACGATTCTTCATCTCAGATGAATTTGATGAGCTTTTGCCCAAGTATCTAAGCATCTTGAAGGTAATTAAGGTTTATTGATTCTTTTTTCTGTGTGCAAAACTGCTATCTTGTAGTTATGGTCTGCTCAATGTATTGGAGTTTAGCTTGGTTCCTAATAGTTGTCCTTGTGACCAGGGTCTTGTTGATTCTGACAGCTTACCCCTGAATGTATCACGAGAAATGCTTCAACAGCACATCAGCTTGAAAACAATCAAGAAGAAACTAATCAGAAGGGCCCTTGATATGATCCGCATAATACTGATGAGGACCCTGACGAATCTATTGACAAGGACAAGAAAGGTAAGATTTAAAATGACACTGAAAGGTTTACTTTGGAATTACTTGAAGAAAGAAAGTGGAAAATAGGTATATCATGCCGCTTGTCCAATTAATGCCGTGTGGTTGTCATTCTCTTAGTTGTGTCAGTGCCATATTGCCCAAACACCATACTGGGGTGTGAGCAAGTTGCTTACCTTAAACCCTGCTCAAGTGATAGAACTTTCCAACACATTTTCTCTTTCATGTTGACACTTCTTGGTGATTCATTGTCGTTACTATGTGCTCCCTATGTTGCCTTCAGTTATCTATCTTGCTACAGATATTGAGGAATCCAGTGACGGTGATGAGAAGAAAGGTCAGTATACTAAGTTCTGGTATGAGTTTGGCAAATCAATAAAACTTGGCATTATCGAGGATGCAGCTAACAGAAACTGCTTGGAAAAACTTCTCAGATTTGAAAGGTGCTTAACTTTTTCTGTAAAGGGTTGGCAGTGGATGTTGTCTTTAATAGCTTTCTATATCTGTCCATTGGGAATAACTTGAGTGTTTTGTATATCTGTTTTTGTTTTGTAGTGCAAAGTCTGATGGCCAATTGACTTCACCAGATCAATACATTTCAAGACTGGAACCAGGACAAAAGGACATCTTCTACATCACGGGAACCAGCAAGGAGCAGTTGGGAAGAAAAGTTATGAGGTGCGTCTTGTGTTCTGTGATGTATAAAAACTTTTTCAGGGTTCTGTTATTAGTTTTTCTTTATTTGTTCGCTTCTATTTATTTTTTATTCCTTTGGTGGGGTGGGGTAAATTTGTTTTGGGTGATTTTCTTTCACGGATCCAGTGGATGAGTACCTGATGTAATACCAGATGGATTATGAAGACAAAAGGTTCCAGAATGTGTCCAAGGAGGGCCTAAAACTAGGTAAAGATTCCAAAGACAAGGAATTGAAGGAGTCACTCAAGGAGCTGACCAAGAGGTGGAAAGCTCTTGCAAGTGAGAATATGGATGATATGAAGATCAGCAACCATTTGGCTGACAAAGACATCAAAGTATGGCTGGAGTGCAAATATGGAGCGGAACATGCAATCGCAAACTCTTTCAGATGCCAGCAAGCAGGCATATATGAAAGGCAAGAGGATATTTGGCTGTGATGGATTCTTTCTTTCAGGAAAGAGCTCGGTAAGGTACAAAGCTTTGGTTCATGATAAGAAGAAGCCTAATTGAAGTGGTTACCTATGACAGCAAGGATGAGAACAGTAAAACATGAAAGATCTCCGATTGACAAATCCCGATTTCTCTGCTCTGATTTCCTCCTCTGCTGAACAAATCAACCTGAGCAGTGTGGCCAAATCTATTTTTATAACAATAAATTAATAGCGGACATACTGAATAAACGAGTTGGGGTGATTCGTCTTAAATTTGACGGAGAACCCCTCCTATAAGTAATCAAGAAGAACATGTTGTGCCCTCTACAAACTAAAATCCACAAGAATAGAGGAGACTAGCACACTAAAGCGGGGAAGCAACCTCCGCAAATTTTAAACTGGTTAATGGTCAAGCTATCAAGTAATGCGAGATGCAACATCTATAGATTCTATGGATTTTTTTTAAGTAGCCATACTTGTTTCTTGTAATGCATTTCCGGCATTTGAATTGCAAATATTGCAGTAATTACATATCTGGTGAACAACCAATCACCAAAACACAGGATATACAATATACCTTATGATGCGATACTATTTTTTAAAGCTCAGAATGTCAAGGCCAGCTCACACCTCAGCTAATCTCCGGGATATCAATCCCATCGTCCACTAGCAGGGGGCCGGGGCCCATTAAAGTCGAAGCAAAGCCCCGTATGGAATGGCCCCATTATAAGTTGATTAGGTTTTGAACTTGCAAACCTAGGAGGAAGCAAATTCTAAGTCTGGACCACAATGGCGAACCCAAAATGCGATACTTCTAATCCTACAATGCGAAACTTCTAATCGAGTCAGTATTAGTCCGCGGGCAGTTCGCATGATATAACCATTATTAGTTTGACCAATTTGTAATGGCCTATATAAAACTACATAAGATAAGCACCAGAAACAACACACTACCTCTGAGTGAATAACCATCATTATCCTGATTAAATACCCAAAGCAATTATATCAAATTGAGTCCCAAACAAATAGCTATATAATCATAGCCAAAAAATTGCAAACTGTTTTTGGTAGTGATTAACTCTTATACGACAGACAAACTAAATTCATGAAGAATGTGGAGTAAATCAAAACTCACATGACATGCATGGTTCAGCTCAGCAGAGGTCAGGAAGGATTTTGAAAAAGATGACAAGACTGATAAGAAAAAGAAAGCCTAACTGAAGTGGTTACCTATAACAGCAAGCAAGGATGAGAAACTAGATAGGGTAAAACATGGAAGATCTCTTATCCAGATTTTTGCTCCGATTTCCTCCTCTGGCTCTGCTGAACAAAAAAAATGAGTTCACGTAGCGAGTCTAGCGACGATGAAAGCGCGAGAGGGGAAGCGTGGGTGATGGGGACAAAAAAAGGGCAAAGCGTGCTTTAGGTTCACGCTTTCCGAATTAACAGGAAAAGCAATTAAGAGCGGCCAGAAGCAATAATTAGCGGCCAATAGCGATATTTGGCGGCCAAGAGCAATAGTTAGCGGCCAACAGCATAGGGAGGAAAAGCAATAAAGCGCGGCCAGAAGCAGTAATTAGCATCCAAGAGCAATATAGGCGGCCAAGAGTAATAGTTAGCGGCCAACAGCATAAGGTTTGCAACATTCGTTTAAATGACAAAAGCGTAATGCATAGTTGCGCTTATACAATAGTTTGCGGCTAGAAGCAATATTTGGCTGCCAAAAGTAATGTTTAGCGCCCAAGAGTAATAGTTTGCGACTTGGTTTGCCACCGTGCTAGTAGTCGTAGTTCCCATTTCCCCGAAGATTTGTTCTCTCTCTCTCTCTCTCTCTCTCAATTCTCTGTGAATTGATTCTGGCCCTCAATTTTCATTCGAATTCTATACGATTCAATTTTTTTTTGGCAATTCTTGTTACTACCAAAGCTATCAGTTTTCCTTTTTGGCTTTCTCGAGTGTTTGGATAAGTTTTTGTGCATGCAAATTTCCAAGTGCAAAAGCCATGTGTTTGATTATCTGGTGGATCTTTGGCTGTGGTGGATTCTATCTTTCAGGACCAAGCTCGGTAAGGTAGAAAGCTTTGGGTTTTTATTTATTTATTTATGTCAAGCAGTAAAACCACGTGCCAAATTGTGGGTAGATCGTATGGAGAAGATCGTATTGTAAGTAGCACCGGAACTATATTTGATGATCAATTATTTTACTCATTATTGGCTTGTAAATACCTGTAATTGGTCCTTTATAACTGCAGCTGTCGAGGGCCAGACCTTAGAAATTTGGATTATGTAATGTGTATAAGTTCTTCTTTTTGCAATGAAAATTAAATGATGAGCTGGTACTTGATGCAGTTTTAATTTCAGGGACTGCTTATGTTCACGGTTTGAAGCATGCCTCAGGCAATTTTGTCCTGATCATGGATGCGAACTTATCGCACCATGTAAGTATGTGTTTTGGTTGCTAATGGCAACTATGGGTTCTCTTTTGGTGGGTTGTGTCTGTTTGAGAGAGACTTGGGAAAACAAGTTCATTTTGATGGATATGTCGCAGACTCACCCGATGTCAGGATCTTAAAAATGGGATATTTAGCATTTCTTCTGTTCTAGTTCATTTATGTCTCCAATATCTGCGAAACCAACCAATCTACCTCTGGACTCCTTTTTGAAGGATTTCGATTTATTATTAGCTGAGTTGGACCATGCAATGTTCTTCTATCTTGAAGAGTATGCTTTAAGTACCACAAATGCAATCAATGATAGTATTTGAGTCCAGGACATCTCAAGGATGTAATGAAATATTTGGTAGGTCTGACAGTTAGGAGCATCTAAGCTAGGCTTTAAATCATGTGATCTTACAAGCATGCTTCATTTGAACTTTGGGATAACTTCTTTGGCGTATCCAATTTCGTGCATAATTCCAGTTTTTTTGAAAATGCTTAATTTCTGGTACACCTGCCAAGCTTCATCGAGTTAGAAAACTTCCTTTCAAGTTTGGAGTTGAAATTGCAATATGGTAATAAATGGAATGGGTGAAAGCCAAGGCCATATGGGATTGTTTTTCTAATAGCCATTGGTGCAAGAGTAGTCTTGAATGCCCAACTGAGACTTCGATCATATCCAGTCATAGAGCGAAAGGTAAAGCTAGTATAGGTAATGATGTTTCTTGGGCTACTCTCTTCATTGTTTCTTTGTGGCAAATCTGGAAAGACAGAAACAAAAGTAGTTTTGACGATACTGGTGTTGTCACCAACAATAGCTAAAGAAACATCATTAAGTATTCCGATGAAATCACAGAAGCATTCAAGTCTCCCCTTACCAATGGCTCCTTACATACTTCACTAATTTCGTGGACTGCCCCCTCTATATCCCTCTTCTTTGGTATGGTGGTTGTGCCGGTGTAGTGTTTTGATTTGTGACTTCATTGTGCATGGCTTGCCTTTGGGTCATTAACAGGAGTTCAATAGAAACTTTGTCGCTTGCTTTTTGTGACTTAAGATGATTTTATTTCTTCCCGCTTCGCAGGATTTAGGTGTAAAGCATACAGCACAGCTCATGTACCAAACAGCCCTGATGCAGAGTGGCTTCATTTTAGCTGACCCCAAGGAGTTTGCATCCCCGCCGCCCCGTATGTATGAAGACTAGTCTAGACATCAGTCCTGATGCAACAGTGGAGGAGGAAGCTAGACGTAGAAGAATTTGAATCTGAATCCGACGAGACAAAGGAAGCAGATTCCTCTTCCAAGGCTGAATCTGATGTAGACTCGGAGACTTCTGCTGTCAAGGATGAGTTATAGACTGCTTGAGTTATAGACTGAAACAATAGGTAGTTTTTGTCACCAGAACGGAGTATTTTTCTGTTTTCCATATCTCAGGAGAAAGCTAGAGTTGCTGCATACCTGATACCTGCATTTAGGCTCAACAGCTTATTTGCGAAGATTCAGCAAGAGTGCTAAAATCATAGTGGTGACTGTAGACATGCCCACTAGGAATTATGTATGTTGCATTTTGTTGATTAGGTGTGAATCGACAATGTGGTTTTGGTTGTAATGGAATATCATGTCGCGAAACTGATGTGGTGACCGCTTGGTTGGCTGGGTAAGAGACGCGACTTGGGTATCACTCTACTTGAAAAGGACTTTCTATGACTCGATAGTACACATACGTTGGTGCATGTTACGGCTACATCCAAAATTTGTTCATTGCGCTATCATTTCTCTGTGTTCGGGCACAATTAACTAGTCATTGTCTAGACAGAATTGGTATTTTTCGATACTAAATTGAACAGCTTTTCTGAACAATGAGAAGTAGGATCATAAGCATCAAAATAGATCATATTTTACTCTTTTTTGTTTTTTATCAATTTTTTAAATGTACTTCTGATCCATAAGCGCGGGTTGTTTGGACAGAAAAAATGCAGAAGCAAAACGGCAAATAAGCTGCAACAAACACTAATTAAGCTCCAGTCATGAGGTGCTTACGCTTGTCCACCCACAAAATCTAGATACTGTAGGTTAAGGCACCATTTTTTAGATGCTTGAGACCATCATCGCCCATCATTTTTTCCAATGCGATAAACTTCGTTTCTTTCAGAGAGCATATGAGCTGCACCTGCGAAGGATGGAGGCAACTGTTCGTGTACTTGGCCGCCTTGGCCCGTTATGTTTTGAATGCAGTAGTTTCGTTTGTGTTTTAGTAATGTAACATCTTCACATGGTGGATTTGTTATTTTCGCACTGCTAATCTCGTTATTATTATTCAATATTTGGTCATTTTCTGAAAAAAAACGAAAAGAAAAAGGGAGATCAAATGAGCTTTCTTGACAAATTGAAGATTCTTGATTTTCTTTTCCATGAACACCAACCCCATGAATGATGCTTTTAATTGCAGCCGCCCAAGAATAAACAAAAGACCACTCAGGCCTCAGCCATGGGACTCTACAAAAAGACGCCGATTTGATTCTCCAGCAATAAAGAAAGAACAATGCATATATATAAACAAACTAAAAGGGATTCGTTGAAGGCCACACTATGTGTCGAACAATACCAATTCTGACATGGCACCATGTATCGATTGATGCCTTGAACCTTGGGTTTACCCAAGTAGACAAGAGAAGTAAATGAGTGTTTGTTATTTATGATCGATATCGCATGTTTGAATTTCACAAAGGCCAAACATTCCAAACTTTGGGGCCACCGGAGGATTTGCTTGGTCGTTATGGCCCCGGAATTATTCGAGGTGCGCGCAAGTCGGGCTGTACGCCTGAATCATTAAAAAAGAAGAAGCAATGCCCATGCATTTGGCAACCCAAAAAATTTGTAGTAGTGAAGAATCTAGGTTCCGAAAGTCTGCAATTATAGGATTTGGATGGGAACGGAATTTCAGCCTATAAAAATCAGAGTGGGAGTTGACACCGAAAAGAGAAAAAGCTAGCTGAGGATGCATATTAACAGCCCATGTGATCATGTGTTTTTCTTGTCTTAGACTCCTCAACTTTTGTTTCATTCATTTATAGGTCCTTTTGCGGAAAAATAAACGAATAGAAATTTGCATCCATCCATTTTTAAATACTATTTGCTTGACTATCTTCATCTTAAACAGAAAGAAAGCTAGCCAAACAGGTTAAGTAGGTTTGTTCTGTTGCAAATGCACTGCATGTGCCCTATCAATTAACAAGTTTTGTCATTCAGTGGCTGATTGACCATCAAAGGCATCAACCACCTGTCAATTCCCTTCCCCTTTTAGTGCAGATATACAAATTAACTTGTGATTTTTCTATAGCAGATCTGTACCTCTATCAGCTTACGCGCACCTCCACAAATTTTGGGTCCTAAAGTTTTTGACTCACAAATTTTCAGTGGCCTCAAGGTTCTTTTTTTCCTAGCGGTGAGAGTCGAACTTGCAAGCCTGAGTAGGCTCCTGATGACTCCAGCTAGGGGTGAAGCCTGACACAGGCTAGAGCCGGAGTGGCTTTGGGTTAGTGCCCGGCCAGTTTTCGGCCCAAGGCTGGGCCAGACCAGCTTTGAGGTCGGTCTGGGTAAAACAAGAGATAAGCTGTTGTAATTCTTGAGAGAGAACTTGTAAGATTTTTCCATCAATCAATAGTGAACCGGTGCGGATCAAAAAAAAAAAAAATAGTGAATTGGTGTGGCTCCCGAGGAGTAGGCAAGTTTTGCTTTTAGTTTTTCTCATCATTTCCCTTTCGCTTGATAAGTCCTTCAACAATCTCAATTGGACAAAAATGACTTATTTCATGTTCAGGAGTCTGGAGTGCTACTTCTCTCGAGACTAGTATGCAAAAGGCTCTCATGGATTATAGCCGCTGAGTGATTTAATTATTGTACAAAATGATGCAGTTTTTCGTACATATTTTCTTCTCAAATTTAATATATCCACAATTTTAGCTCATGATTTAAAAACCCATTGGCAACGTCATTGTAGATGAATTTTCCCCTACAAATTAAAAATTCCATTCTAGATCATTTGTCCTTTTTGTAATTACATATTCATCGTATAGGCACGTGGAATCGGTAACCCTGTAGTGCACAATTCGAGCCGTCCAAAAATTCTTTTAATGGTTCAAATTTTGAAAAAATCATTGATCGTAGAGATGAACGGCTCGCTCAGATTGCGAACTACACCCTTGTAATACAACGGTGCACTACAGGATGCCTGTGTCCATAGGCCAATCTTGTCAAATTGAGCTTTCCATAAGCAAAGAATAAAAAACCATGTTGATCACCACAAAATGCCTTCTCTTGAAAAGATTTCTGGTATTGAAACTTCATATCACACTAATTTGTCTCTCTTGTCTAATCATCAAACCCATACTTCATTGGTGAGTAACTTCAGAGAATTAACTATAATTCGGTAGATCAAAGTTGTCTTATATATATATATGGTGGTAAACATCAAATCAAATAAAGGCATGACCTAACACATGCCTTTAGAGGACACAAATGAAAGTAAATAAAGACATGCATTCATCGAAGGTTGGCTGTCCACAGTTTCACTCTAATGAAGAAGAACAAAATTGGATCAGAGTTTCTATATCAATGCAACATATAACTAGGGTTATTAAGGCTGATTCTAGGTTTGTGTTCAATGCTTTACGTAGGAAGCAGGTCCTAACAAGCCAGCTCAGCAGGGTGCTTTGGGAGATTCTGGTACTAGCTAGTTTTTTAGTTCTCCTCTTTGCAGGTCATGTTTTGTCATCGCAATGCTAATGTGGCAGCTGATTTTATTAGCTAAGATGCAGCAGCAACTCAAGAAATTTTTGTTCTATACAGTAAAGCGTTGCACCAGAATTGTGGAAGCTTTGTTAATTTGATGACATGCAAGATTGGAACAGTAGTCCCTCGTTTTGTAAAGATGCATCAGATTTGTACTACTTTTGAGATCATATAAGTTACGTTGTTTGGTTTGAAAAAACAGAAAAACAAAACATAATAGTAATTGGTGGTGGACGTAACATTGGTGGTGGTCTGGAGGGGTGGGGGTTGTGAGGTGCTAAAACGACAGTGGTGGTGGAGATGGGGTAATCGTGGTGGGGTGGAGATGGAGTAATCGTGGTGGAATTGGATATGGAGATGTGAGTCGTGGTGCTAAAGTATTGGTGTGTCGATGGTAGTGGTTAAATGAAGGCGGAGGTGGTAGGGTTGAGGTGCGGTGCCAATGGTGGTAGTTGAGTGGAAGTGTGGGGGTAGTGGTTGTGAAGAGATGGTAGTGTTGGTGGTGATGGTAGGGGAGGGGTTGTGGCGTTAGTGGCGGAGTGGTGGTAGTGCTCCCATGATCTTTGTGGTGGTATGGTTTCTACTCATTTTTCATAAAACAAACATTATGGTTGGACTCCACCATCTTTTAATACTTTCAAAATCTTTTTTATTGATGCACAATCGGTCTTTATCCGATTTAAAATTAAAGAGATGCGAGCGTTTTACAGGAACGATTTATTTTATGACTCATTGAGGGTAAAATATATAGTTATATGTTTTCATTTACAAATAATTTATGATCTAAACTATTTGGGTTAGAAAGTAGACTCAACAAACTTTTTAACGCTTCAAACCTTGCAAAAATTGCAGTTTGGGAGTGTCCGAAAGTAGCCCGCAAAATTTGACAAATTGTGCACCTTCAATGCGCCTGAGGCGCATTACATTGCGCCCCTGGCGCACGCAACTGCACCTGAGGCGCCAAACCTAAAAATTCGTGAGTGTGTTCCGGACACTCCCGAATTCCGATTTTCGCAAGATTTGAACCGTTGAAAAGTTTGTTAAGTTTAATTTCTAACCCAAGTAGTTTTGATCCAAAATTTTTTTTACATCAAAAGATATGACTATTTTACCCACAGTTAGTTGAAAAATAAACCATTTCTATAAAACGCTTGTATCTCTCTCATCTTAAACCGGGTCAAAACCTATTTTATATCGATAAAGAGTGTATTCGACGTACTAAAAGATTGTGGGATCAGACCATCAAAATAATAGATTTTAGGTTCATGAAAAGTTGGTCGAATGTAGACTAATTCAAAGATCGTCGGACTCATAACTAGGGTTAAACTAGGGGTACACTTGCTTATTGTTTCGGATCAACAAATACGGACTCTCATGCATTTGATACAAACTCGCGCTTCCCCTAGCCATCGCATGTTTTGTAGCATCAAAACCAATAAATATTTCTTAGCCCTTATTACCCCGAAGCACTGCTACTGTGAAAATGAAGCCAAAACTTGCCCAATCTAGCCGTAAGTGGGGAGCTCTAAGCATCTATGGGAAATGGAAGTAACTTGAAATCTTGGATTCTACTCAGGAAAATGATAAGTTCCTTCGTAGATCTCATCCCAGATCATGTTTTAGCAGAGAAAATGAAAATTTCTGCTGCCATGTGTAGGTTTTTCCTTTCTCTTTGCAGAACTTTCTCACCCATTTTGTGGTTGGGTAGTCGATTTCATTTGGGCTCTTTCTCTTATAGTTTGAGCTAGGTTCCCTTGAAGATCTTCTATGTACCTACTACCACATTTGTAACTAGCCCTATATCCGAACTCCTTATATGGTTCGTTGCAGTATGTGTTGTTTGAGCTTGCAATATTGTGCATGTGCTTGTGTTTAGGTGATTGATCAATATCTTCGGGATGTGAATGAAATTTACCATGTTTGAAAAAAAAAAAAACCGACATTTTATTCTGTATGAATTTTTCCTCTGTATTTCTTGGTTTTTTTTTAATTAATTGCTTTGATTAAATCTCATTTCTAAAATCATGAATCTAATGAGAAAATGATTTGACCAAAAGAAAAGAAAAAAAGAAGAGAAGATCATCGTGGGGCCACAGGTAACATGATTCCAAATCCATTTCTGCAGCCAAACTTATAACATAACTAACTACCAAGCTTGCAATTCCAGTAAAGTGGGATTTCCTTAGGGGCACCCCACCAGCCATTATGCAAAGATTCACATTAAAGCAAAACACTGCACTTTTATCTCATTCTTTCTAAATCAATCATTCAAAATTAGCATATCACACCATTTCCATAAAAGCTAGCTCTTCCTTTTGATCATTAAATTCACTTCGCTTGTAGATCTTCCAAAACTTTAAGCAACAAAATTAGCAATAAAATGATACTATATATCACATACAGTGTATACTCAGCATCTAATCACAAGCTTCAACTAATCGCGGTTAATGTACAATGTTGATTTCATTGGCCTTTTTTGTGATTTAATCACCATATTAAAGGCAATGAAAAGAGAAGATTAGAAGGGTGACTAAGGTGGTAATCAATGTGGAGTGGGTGCTAAATCTAGAAATGGCTTTTGACGAGTCGCCAGCTAGAAAATTGGGTAACCATGAGTCCACCGTTTGGTTATCCGTTGATCCGGATCCATTTGTTGTACCAGTACTTGTGATTGGAGACGCGCTTGTTGGTGTCCCCGTTGTTGGTGGTGTTGGTGTTGATGAATGACTTGAAGACTTTTGGCTGCGAAAATAGAAGGGTGAATATATTAGAATAGAACATTTAGCATAATATAACTTAATTAACAAAATGAAAGAAGATAAAAAGGAGATGCTTGAGCATAAAGTGCATGCAAAACGTAGAACATCAAGAAAATGTTCATGATTTACATAATGAAAATAATGAAAACAGCACTAAATAACTACACGAAAGAGGAGCTAAAATTCAAAGAGAATATTGAGAAAATGACTTGTAAGTAAGAGAATAGAACAGAACCTCATCAAAGAAAAGGTGAAACCAACAGATGAATAAATGAATCATCGTTTAATTAATTACCTTGTCAAAGAAGGGCAAAATGTAATCGTGTAATCCGCGCCTGTACACGTAAAAGTACTGGTAGCGTCATCATAAGCATAACTATACGACCTCGGACACGCTGACTTGAAAATCTGTGAATAAACCGATGGCTGACAGGTGTCCGGAGTACTATATGCGCCGCTGCAACAGTACTCCGGACTCCCAAACGCCTCGCAAGCGCTCCTGCATGCCTGCCCACCATCGACCTGTAACTCAGTTGGGCATTGCTGGTTCAGATCCGCAATACACCCGGTTGCGCCACACACACCAGACCCGCCAACTGCTTCCACTATTATTGGCAAATTATACCCATCAACTAAGCTCACATCGTAGAAGTCCTGCAGGCTACCCGACCCGAGTGTGAACTCGGCCAGGGTTGCAGGCGGGGTTGCACCCGCCCCGTTACACTCCACTTGGTTTGACCCGCAGTCACCCGTGGCACATGTTCCTACACCTGAGTTGGCATCAAAGTTGCAGCCGGTTCTGCCCCAGAACCGGCCCGACCAACCGGGTGGGGCTTGGAGGGCTGCCGACCTGCTGGGTGGGAGTTCAAACCCGGTGCTACCCAATTGAGTGTTACCTAGAATTCCGGGCCATACCGGGTAGTCACACGTGTTTATGAAGGTAACTGTAGCCCCTGAAATGCCTGAAATATCAAAAGGGTACCCATTACAATAAGTAAATACTACTACATTACCCACCTTATTACACATAAATCATTACTCATAACTAAGCCAATCTTGCTTCGAGAAATCAAAATTTGGTTCTTTTTCTTTAACAACTTACCTCTGGTGATCACAAGCAAAATGAGGCTGAGGAAGAGAGGGGAAGGGGAAGGGTATGAGAGGATCAGATTCATTTGAAAACAGAGAAAACAGAATCCTTAAATATGCTAATGTGAGAATTCAATATGGGCTAAAAGAAGATATGGGTTTTTTCCCCAATGGTAATCTGAAGAAGATGATAGAAGAAGAAGGAGATGAAGAAGAAGAACAAGAGTGGGTGATGATGGAAGGTTTTGTGAAATGACAGAGAAGAGAAGAGGAAGGGGATTTGGGTTGAGATTTGCAGCCCATATAAATAACCAAAATTCTGAGAGTTTGGTGAATTGGGATGGGGCAGGGCATAGGGAAGAAGTGCTGAAGGGAAGACACTTGTTAACCTTCTTGAGGAGATCTCTTTGTATATATATATATATGCACGCCGGATCAGGTAAGAGATCCCGGATGGAGCGTTTCGTGCGGACCTCACGACTCAGCCGTTGGATCGTGTTTTAAATGGTCCGGATCTGCGGATGGTTTATGACTGGTCAAAAGTTTCATTAAAATCTGGACCATTGAATTAAAATACAATCCAACGACTGAGATCATGGTCCGCACTAAATGCTCCGTCTGGGATCCCTTACCTGATCCGGACTATATATGTGTGTGTGCCGCGTGTTTTATATTATATAGATTTGTTTTAGTAACAAGATTCCGGGCTAGGTTACGCGTACCTCGATTAATTCCGGGACCCTGAAAATAACGGCCGGACAAACCCTCCGGTGGCCCCAAGGTTTGGAACGTGTGGCCTATATAAGATTCGAACATGTGATTTCGTGAAAAACCAATTACTTATGCCCGTTTGGCCAAACCCCTCGCTTATATTATGAAAGTTTTGATATGGAAGAATGGAATAAAATACGTATGAAACAGTTTTTTGCTTTTTTGGACGCTAAAAAATAATCGAAACAGTTGAGTGAGGACAAAATGGACGTAATTTACGGTTGCCAAAGTGCCAAATTTTGGACCAAATCGGAGGGTTGTGAATTGTGATGCCTTAACTTTAAGAAAGGTGTGGTTTTTTTTTTTTAAATTTTAATCGCACTTTGGTGAGCTTCTACTCAATGTCCCTAGGAAAAACAAGGCCAGTGATGGGCTAGAGAATAAAGGGCCAGAAAATTAGAATTCCTAAGGACAGAAGAGAAGAAAAGAACATTAAAAAGGGGTTTATAATAAAAAATATAGAAGAGAAAACTACTTTTCATTTTCGTCAAAAATGAAACAGTTTATTGTCCTTTTTTTTTTTCACTACATTGTAGGTAAAATATTACCAAAATTAAAGACCGTTGTCTGCCATCATTCGTATGGTAAATATAAAATGGCTAAAAATAATTCTTTAATTTTTTCAAATTATTGATTTTTTGTTGTTGAACTAGTTTGATATCCGTTATTGTTTCTCATGCGTTAATCTTGTGGTTTAGTTTGGATGGTTAGGGGCTCTCTCTCTCTCTCTCTCTCTCTCTCTCTTTTTTTTCCATTATATTTTGCTAGAAACTTTTACGCGTTGTATGACTTTGAAATAAATGGCAACTCAGTAGGTTGGACATTCGACTCAAGCCCAGATAGTATTTTTAATGAAGTTTTTGCTTGTACAACAATTGTATCACCTAATGAGATATCTTTCAATAAATTTTTACCTTTGGCATCTTCTATATATGACATTTTAACTATCATGGGAGAGTTGGTATCTAGAGTTTTACAAGTTGAATTAAAGGGTCTCAAGCTCACCAAATCTAAAAATCATGAGGCTGTAACAAATGGAATTAGCAATCCACCTTTTATTTTATTTTATTTTATTATAATCAAATTTCAAGGACAACATTCCCTTATAAGCAGGAAATTCCTAGTTGGATTGAAAGGTCCTCAAAAAGTAGAATAAAGAGTAAGCATTGGCTACATCAGATGACATTTGGCGAATAATGTTTGAGTTCTTTCACATTACCATAACATTCCGAGCTAGTTGACCTATTAACCCTTAGCCTGGCTTAAAAGGTTAACCTCTGATTAAATACTAACTGCTTTGGTTTCCTTATCTTTTTTTTTTTTAATTGGCAAAAGAAATTTTATTAATCTAAGAACCAAAGTTGCAAAGATTAAAAGGAAATAGAGAAATGGCATCACAACCAAAGACCTACATTTAGTTGGATTTCCTTATTTTAAGGTGGGGAGATTGTGATACTCCACCCCATTTGGTTGTCTCACATCGGTGGCCTCGGGAGAATTGAGATGAATGTAATATATAAAGAAACCAAATGAGCTATTGTATAATCTAATGTTAACTTTTTAAGCCACGTGGTTAGGCTAAGGGTTAGCAGGTCAATTGGCTTGGGTTGTTACAGTTTTGAATTTAGAGTTGTGTTTGTTAGACTTGTCCCACATCGCTCATTTAAACCACCCAAGCTTGGTTAATAAATTCTAGAGGCTACTCCACCTATTGCCAATTGGTTTTAGGTTGGAACCCTCCAAGAAATCTAACATGGTATCGTCATCTCTATCGCTCGAGTCAGTCAGTTAGCTCCTGGTCTATTACCTCCACGTGCATCCGGGCTGCACGTGAGGGGGAGTGTTAGACTTGTCCCACATCGCTCATTTAAACCACCCAAGCTTGGTTAATAAATTCTAGAGGCTACTCCACCTATTGCCAATTGGTTTTAGGTTGGAACCCTCCAAGAAATCTAACAGTGTTGATGAGATTCCAAGGGGAAAAAAGGGTAAAAGCCGTGAAAAACTTGGTGAAAAGATGCATAAACCAAGTGGAATGATATGTCAATGCTTTGTTCGACACCGAGAGATTCTAATTTTCTCATTTTGAGCACGATGATCTTATTTTGCACAATTTTGACTTTGTTAGTTTTCCATTAATTTTTTTTTTTTTTTTTGTGAATTATTGGTTTGACAAGAGCCGAGAGGAATCTAAAACGTAAAAAATTAAGACAAAAAACTTCAAAATTGTGGGTAAAGGCAAAAATAATCCAAAAAATCTGTCTGTTTTAAATTATTTTTTTCTTTAGCAATTTTTTATTTTAGATTTAATCATAACTATTTACTTTTTAGATTCCCCTCGTCGAGACGAGCCAATAATCCAAAAACAAAATGGAGGCAAAACTAACGAAGGCGGAAAAATTCAATAAGGACAAAATAACAATAGTAATCCTCTTGGATTATATTAATTACTTCAATCAAATCAAGATTTTAAGGTTAAGACCTCTGTCTGCATCAAAGGATTCTGCTGCCTAACGTAACTAACGTGCATGTTTGGGGAAATAGTTATTCTCCATTTCTACTTGTCCACACAACTTTAAATTCGAATAGGATTCTTAAGAATCCGATAAATTAAACAAAACAAGCAACTTGATTTCTGAAATCAAATTAGAAATATTGATGATTTGAAACGAATAGTCAAGTTTGTTGACAAAAAATTTGACATCTTTTTTTTTGACTTTTAAGACTTACGTATCGCATTATCCGAACGGTCAAAAAACTCACTTAATTAAATTAACAGGTTTTGCCTAATGTTTTCATTCGACGGCCAGACAGGTATTTTGACAACGTATTACATGTTCTCGGTCGGTTTTTTTCCCCTCGGTCGTTTTCTGTTTCCGATTTTCGCCAACTGTTTCCGGAA
Organism: Rhododendron molle; assembly: GCA_025413875.1. Taxonomy (NCBI): domain Eukaryota; kingdom Viridiplantae; phylum Streptophyta; class Magnoliopsida; order Ericales; family Ericaceae; genus Rhododendron; species Rhododendron molle. Next base: position 5,252,568 of record CM046393.1, read on the forward strand.
AAGATTACAAAAAGCTTTCTGAAACACCAACCCAGTTTCTGGAAACACCAAAAATCAAATGTTTTGAGAAATTGTTTTTTACCAAAAAGGAGAAACTTAGTAGTAAAACAAAAAAAAAAAAAAGAACACAAGAGAGAGCATATATTAATTTTTAATTAGTGAGTGCCCATTGGTGAAATCATGGGCTGAAGAAGGCCAATGGGTTTAGCCCACCTGAATGTATATTTTGAGATTATTGGGCCCTACAATATATGCAGAGTACTACAGTAAGAAGAAAAAGCAGCAATTACATGGCATTTTTTTCCAAGTTGTCAACGACATGTGGAATACAATTGGTCAGAAGGGGAATCATGTTTGGTAACTTCTTGTTTTCATAAAAATAATAATTTATTAGATTAACAGAAATGTTAGGATACAGGATAAATTGTCCATGAAACTGTTCATGAAATAAATTAAACGGTCTAGTTTCTAAATAAACCGTCCTTGAGGCTTTCTTCTCTAAAATACATCAAATATCCATCTCAGTAAAAATAAAACAAAAATATGGGGTTGCGTTCAACTCAGACCTTAAAGTTACTCCCGCTCGAAATCACATAATTCGCGTGCATTAAATTAAGCATCTCTGAAATCATCCCGACCAACAAAAATTCGTGAGAGCGAAGATTGAGAGTGCAAGAATTAAAAGCAGAAGGGCGGAGCATTTCAAAGGATTTATGCGAAGAAGCGCTCCCACGTACTCATTCAAACATATTACCCATAATAATACGTAGTTACGTACACTAATCTACTGGAAACATGTTTCCCTGAAAGTCTCTCGATCAAAAAAGTATTCCCCAACCATTTGTTGTTGTTCTTTAATTAATATATACTGTATATTCCATTTGGTTTTTGTTAAGAGTCAATGAGCCATTTGTAAGTTGTAAATGCATGCATGTGACGTTGTAGTAACGGATCACATGGAAGAAGTTATCAGAGAATTATAGAATAAAAAATGAGACAATTAAAACTTAATTAAGATAATTATTTCTTTCATAAAAAAAAAAGGTGTTGCCTAAAGAAGAGAAAATCAGTATGTGGAAAGTTGACAGCTTTTCACGTGTGATCACTTGCCAGCACCAGCAGATGATCGTTTGCAAATTTAGTTTGAAATCTAGCGCGCGCGCGCACACACACTAGCTCTCTCTCTCTCTATTATATGAGTACCATTCGTCAAATATGGTGGTGTTTATGTGGATAAGATCTTATAAAAAAGTGTTATACGTCGAGTTAGCACTTCGAATGGTGACCCAAGTTTACGACTTTTCTTCCCCACGAGGGGGAAAAAAATGGATAGAAATTTTGTTATGGCTTTTCAAATTACGGAAACGGCTCATGAGTTTTTTTTTACAGACACAGATATTGTAGTCGTGTTAGAGATCGTTCAATGCACGTAGATCCCACACGATGCGGGTGAGAGTGAGATGCACGGGCATCAACCGGATACATATGCACGTATTTGTGTCTGAATATGTGCTCGGACATCTGCGTTCAAAGCATTTTTCTTAAAAGCGCGTTGTGTCGACCATGCAAAAAAGGGATTGGAAAGGAAAGGACAAGACGACAAACACACTGACGTGCAAAGGTGTGAATTTAAGGTGGCATTTGATTGACCCACAAAGTATAAATACGTGTGGGGTTCGAACAATGAGATTTTTCTAAAGATTTTTGGATAATGGTGTTATTTGTTAAGTAATTAATTGCATGGCCATCTTGCATGTGATTTATTCTTTTCCCTTTCTTTATTTGGTACTCCCTCCGTCCCATAATGGATGTCAATTTTTGATATCCGTGCCAATTTCAACTCCTTATATCTTTTAATACGGATCTCAAAAAATATGCAATATGAATCTTGTTTGATAGTTTAAGATTAATTCTATTATATAAAATTTTCAAACTCATGAAAAACATTATAGATTGAAAGATATAAGCGATGAAAAATGACGCGGATTTCAAAAATTGTCATTCTTTTGAGACGGAGGGAGTGCATTCTTCAGCCAATCGGTCGAAACAAAGGCATGAGGCAGCTCTCGATGGTGTCGGTCGGTGTCGACACTAGTCCCTTGGACAAGTTGCAGTCGTGATGCACGTGAAAACCCGATGATTATTGAGGCATGAATGCTAAACGGGAAGCAGTACCGAGTTTACTTTTATAGGTGTCAACATTGTAACCATTGTTCTAGATTTAAGAGTCTACACTGAGCGCAGCGACATTGTGCACACCCAGCAGGTCATAATTTGACACTTACTTCGAATTAATGATTAAATAGAATGACGACATGCTAAAATCACTCTCTTTATCGAGTCATCGTAAAACAAGATAATCTTTGTTAAGCCATGGCCAAAATTCGGAAAAAAAAGGAGACCACCTTCCATTGCCTTTACTGGTTATATATAGTTTTTGAACCACCCATGAATATGGGTGGCATGTTGTCTGTCGTGTAAAGATCGATCCAAAAGGATATGGATAATCGTTTACTTTTCCATTACTAGTACTTTTGGCCTTTTGTTTTTTGTTTTTTTTGTTTTCGTTTTGTTAATATTCCTTAGGCAAATTCCTTTATAAATTCATTCATGCATTATATAAACACAGCCTGAGGAAAATGCTTCACGCGGTGAGGTTAAGTTTGATGGGACCTACAATTAAAAGTAACCAATAAAAGTGAAGGTAATGTTCACCCTCACCGAAATTGGCCTCCGGCTGGTACCGCGGCATATGTCCACCTATGTTTTCGTGGTGTGCAAATATAAGAAGGCAAATGTGATGTCGTAATCTAAAGAAAAACTAATTGCTATTATGGAAGAAATATTGTTCAAGGATTTATTCTCTATATAGTATCAACCACAATATTGTTGCACCATTCGGAATTTCGAAATTGTAGGGTCACTTTGATGGTATTTTATCTGAAACTAGAAGAGCCAAATTCAGGAAATCTATATATAGCAAATGCAGATCCAACTTTAATTTATCATAATTAGGTGGAGATCTAAGGTCTCCAATTTTTTTTATCAACAAATTAAGAAAGGTTTCCATATCATTAATAAAAATGATACAAAACAGAAACCCTGCAATGATACATCAGAGAGCATTATGCATAAACGGTAGTACCTCACCTATCACTATACCTCACCTCACTCAACCTCGCTAATTATTAGGTGAGATCATGCATTCATATTCCACACTCAACCAACGTGGGACTCATATTATCTAACATCAGCTCTTCACGTGCAATCACATTTGAAGCCTATTACCATGCATTCTCTTTATTGATGAGTGCATTTTGATACCACGTAAAAACTTTTGATCCAACGAGATTAAATAAGTTAAGGTAATAGGCGAAGAGATCCTAACATCATGTTAAGCTATCACTTACGTATTACATATGCAAACAATGTGAGATATATGACATCAAACATTTTATATATGAATTTGTTTAATAATCTCACAATTTATAATATTTTTTTATGATTTCAAAATCTTTGTTTAAAAGAATTAATTGAGAACAATCAAATAAGATCCATAATGAATATATAAAATATTGGAGTATACATTAAAATATATATACAATTTATCGAGGCGTACTAAAAAGGAAACAGACACAACATTTTGGGATGGAGGGAGTAATTTTTATCTTTCCCTGTCAACTGAATTAGGACAAGTCAATTTTTGCATGCCCATGCACCAACGTCATAAAGAGGGCAACGTACATGAAAGTTGACTAACTTATTACTCCCCTTTAATAAAAAAGCAAAGCAAATGTCCCTTTAGAATATGCATGAGAGCTTATCAAAAGAGAATCTGGCAGAAGAATCCAAAAGGAATGTGTAGACGGATTGAATTTCATTAATCTGCATGCATGCATGATTTATTTATTATATACTCCTATTGGAATTTGGATATGCAATGCCATTTCAGCAACCTTTTAAATCCTTGTGGAATAGAGAAAATAACATCTTTCGTTTTTATTATCTTCTTAGCTAAGTTTTGTAAGTACTGTTCTCATTAAATCCACTTTTTGGTAGTCGCTATATATAGTTTCACGAGAAAGTCTGGGAACACAACATTTTGGCAATATTGCGCAACGTGCTTAATTATGTGCCAATGCATCGTTTTTTTTAGTTGAAAATAGTAATTCATCCAGTTGCCGATGAAACGCCGACACGTACCTAGGCATGTTGGCAAATTGTTGTGCATGAAAGTGTACATATATCCATTTGTACATCTTCTCTCACAAGTGATTGTGGGACCCTGTAATTGGTGTTGTAAGTCCTATCATCACTTGTGATAAAGATGTAAAAACGGATGTAAAGTCTGATGTGTCCAGAGCATTGCTCTAATTAATTAATTAGGCGAGACTATATATTGCGACATGGAAAACTTCTGGAAGTGCAATCTTTTGCACAACTGATCATATATACTCTGGAAGCCGAGGTGCAATCACATGAACAGAAAGGGTTTTTGAAGATAATAAATATAATGCAAAATGCTCTAGAAGCCGAGGTGCAATCACATGAACAGAAAGGGTTTTTGAAGATAATAAATATAATGCAAAATGATGAATTATGGAAATAAAACAATATTGAATATGCACAAATTTGAGATAGTAAAAGAAACGATGCACCCAGTCAATCTGAGCTGGACTCTCCAATCCAATACTGCCAGAAATCAGCTCACAAGTTAGAAAGATGGATGATAAGTTAAGTGTTCATGGAAATACAATGGGGAGATAAAGACCAGAATTGAGTCAATTGACACAAGATGCGGTAGTAAGAAACAGTATGTGTAACACCCCGTCCCACATCGAAAGTTTACATGAATGATCTTGGGCATATAACAAACCTTGTGGGCTACTACTAGTACCTTGTGCTTAAGCTTTTGGGCCATACGGTGTGGCTTGTGGACCAAAATCAAGGTATTGGGCCAGTAGTCTGCTTTGGGCGTTATAGTATGAAATTATTGAATATATTATTATTACTTGTCTAATATTCATTGGCGTAATATGATTCAGATAGCCAACCTCAATTAATTAGGAAAGACTTAATTAGTTTTTTTTTTTATTTTATCAACGACAACTACGCTTAATTTAATGTGATTTAGGTTTAACAACGTGTTTCTATGGAGTCCTGCCATAACCATTAATTATTGCCTTAGTACTTTAAGTAAGTTTACGCTGCAAAGGAGCCTTCGGCTCAACGGCACTAGTGATGCACTTAAGTGTCATGAGAAAGAAGGTGATGAGTTTGACTTCTCCTTCAAGGTGTACTGCTAATCTAATTATTCTATCAAAATTGGCTTTCGCTCATTAAAAAAAAGGCTTTTTTGTACGGATGGTCCCCAAAGTATTTCCAAAATGTCGATTTGGTCCCCAATATACAAATCGTGTCTATTGGATCCCCAACGTTTGCAATGTGCGTTTAAATGGTCCCTTCCGTTACTATTGCCGTCAAAGACAGGGGTATTATAGTCAAACCTCCCAAATTCTCCACTTTCCGCTTCAATACAGTGGTGCAAATTAAAAAAAAAAAAAAAAACTTCAAATTTCAGTGTGCTGTCAACTTCTGCACAAAAGTTGTTCAAAAAAAAAAGAAAAAACTACTGTACAGAACACAATCGAGATGTGATCATCATCAAACCGGATTCAAGTTTTCAAAAATTTCACAATCTTCCAACAGTTCATTATCTGAACAACAATTATCTTTGTCGTTGTCACCGCAACCATTCACAGATCCAACAAAAATCACCAACTGGTCTTCCTTCGTCGATAAAAAAAAAAAACTGATCTTCCTACTCTCTCTGGTTTAGGGTTGGTTTCTTACACTGAACCGACTTGGTACAATCTTCAGATTCGTCGACGAAAACGGTGAGCCGTTGATGGATTTCGACGACGACGTCTAGTCCGATCCAGAACCCCAGCAAGGAGGTGACGATCGAAACCTCATCGACGAAAATGAAGAAGAAAACGATTGGCATCGAGAGGAGCGGTCGCCGATGCTTGTCTACTAGGAACTTGAGTCAAAATCGAAGCCCCGCGAAAAAGGTTGATTAAGAAGAACTTGGCGGCGGACGTACGAGGAAGGTGCTCCCGATTTAGATTCGACGACGATGGTAACGACGTTTGAGTCGGAGAACGGTGAACCGGTGTTGTCGGGGGGTGGGATAAGGAAAAAGTATTCGCAGGATGGGGGTGGGAAGAGAGGGAAGAATGGGAATCACAGAGGAAAGAGAGAAAGAAAACTGTTGCTTGTTAAAAATTGCTCTTCAATCTGATCGGAACAAGGGAGTTTCATGGGTTTCGTGTTTTTTCCTCAAGATTCTTGTATTTGGCAGTACTATAATGAGTCCTCCAAATAGATTTACTGCCATTGAAGCATGGGTCATCATTGAGTATTTAACTGCAGAACTAATGGTTATTTAGTGTGGGTGGACAGGGTGCTTTAGAGGAGAGAGAGATAGAGTTAGGGTTTTGAGGTTGAAGATGAAGTTTTGTGGGGGTGATGAGTGTTTAAAGAGGAAATTCCATAAATACCCCCGTCTTTGACAGCAATAGGTAACGGAGTTAGCTCAAGGGACCATTTAAACGCGCATTGTAAACATTGAGGATGCAATTGACTCGATTTGTACATTGGGGACCAAATTGACATTTCGAAAATACTTTGGGGACCATTTGTACAAAAAAGCCTTAAAAAAAAGAGAGAGTTTACACCGAGTATTAGGAAAAATATTGGCATATGGAACTTCATCTTTTCAGTTGCTCTTCTTGGGCTTCATCTAATGACCTTTCTTCTTGAAGAGGTGTTTCACCCAGTAAGTCTGAGCCCATGGGCTTTCTTTGTTTCCCTTGTTTCAAGGAATCGAATTGGCTTAAAGAAAAAGTGAATAAATTCTTTACACCGTCGGTGTAAATATTTTTTTTTTCTAAATTAATTACATTGCGTCACATTGCAAAACAGTAGTCCTAATCAATAAAATATGGTAACGTAGCGCAATATAATTGATTTAAAAGAAACAAATGTTTACACCGACGGTGTAAAGAATTTTAATCTCTAAAACCAGATATGCATGAGAAGCATTACGGAGTATTGTTTTATGGACCCGATTTGAATAATTTCTTTTTTCTTTTTTATTTTTTTTATGATTTCATGGATAAATTACCGAAACCACCCCATGGTTTTTGCAAATTACATATTGCCCCCCGCCAGTTTGGGAAATTATAAAATACCCTTTGCCACATAACAAATTACTCCCTTATTGCGATGTAGCTGCTAGAAAATTGGACAGAATCTATCTGACATCATCAAATATTAATTACAATCAATCAGTGTCCTTTTGTAGCTTGCGAAATGCCGCAGAGGTGTCGAAATAGCGTTTCACTGCCTACAAAAAGATAATTTGGTCCATTGTAACAAAATACGGGTATGTTGTAATTTTCCATAGGCGAGGGGGCATTTGTAATTTCAGAAACCTTGGGGTGGTTTTGGTAGATAATCCTTTTTTAATTTTTTTTTTTTGGCCACGTCCTTCTCCCAAATTCTAAACTGCCCTTTGGCACTGTCCTCTTTCAAAACACAGCCGCAGTTCGAATTCAATAGTACTACTACTACAACATGTATCATGCCTGGCAAGTGACTTTGTTTGAATAAAGCATCAAAAACGTGCACGCCACGGAAGCCTCCCATGCTTCCATCAAAAAAATTAAAAATATAAATCAAAAAAGGGATATTTTCTGTTCACATTTTCGAATGTTTTCTCGGTGGATATACCTACACAAAATACATATTTGCGAATAAAATTAGAACGGTATACGTATATCTCTCGTATTGCAACTTGCAAGTAAAAGGTAAGCTTCTTTTTCTTTTTTTTTTTCGGTTTGGAAAAAACTTTTAAGCTAGCTCGGGATTTACGGCCCGTAGCTTAATTATATAAGTATAGAGTCTGTAGCTCGATGCAATTTAAGGTCGTATGAAAAGAACAAGGCAAATGGATTTACCAATTCTCATCCCCTTATCCCAGTACATCTTGACATAAATATTTGTATCGTGTTATTATTTATAAGTAATACGGAGTAATACTATTATTTAGTGGTTTAGAGGCATTGCTCTTAAGTCCTTTTGCAACGACACATTTATTCCAGAGAATTGAAGAAGCAAATGGATGAACAAATTTACTTGTCAAAAATAGGTTATTAGTATTCATTTCTGTACACAAAATTGTTTTCCTGTAAAGCATTATTACGGTGACCTATAACTAATTTGCGATCAAAAAAAATGTAGGAATAAATTGGTACTCCGTATTTGAAAATTATGTTGGAGCCGTGCAGCCTGGATCGATGCACGTGTAGGTACGAAAAGATAATTGACGAGAATTTTTTTTTCATTGATATACATTATATTATATTATACCGCTAGTATGCCTTTATATAGGCTCCAGTAATCAAAGAAACCGAAATCAATAAAGAAAATACGCATAACAAGGAAACTTAGATATTAGCCTAGCATAAACAGGAAACATAATATTGAAATCTAGGAGGCTGCTGATTTTGCCACTCCCTTTTTTGTTAACGGCGCTCCCTGCAAGTGTATTTTTGACACTTGCAGGGGAGTGCCGTTAACAAAAAAGGGAGTGACAAAATCATTTCCCATCTAGAAAACAACCTGAAATCTCAAAAAACTTTTAAATCTTCGGGGCATTTACATTTGCAGCATCGATCCTAACCTTCGGCATATATATAATTTTCAAAATGTCATGTGCTCTCGTTCTCAATCATCGTATATTACGCTCGCTCTATCAATCTTCGCTCTTGCGAATTGTAGTAGTTTGGAATGTGTTTGTAAGACGGCTTCGCACTCATGCTTGTGCTCCGCACATCCACTCGCACACAAACCATGTGATTTGGGTTCTAATGAATTTGTTCACAGTCGCCCAAAATATCCAACTTGGTGCCTTTAATTCTCATTGAAGCATTTGAATTATCATTGTCAATTATTGAATTTGAGAGCATGCATGTATGTCGGTCAGTAAAGTCGAATTCTGATGGCTTTTTCTTTTCAAACAAAACTCCTACCCACAGTCTGCGGTCTTATTCGTTTTGAGGCCTCAAAACTTTTAGACACGATTTTTGATAAATTTTCTGTATCTATCTCTTCTAATTCGTCACTCCCAAATAACATCCCTCGAAACCCAAACCAAACAAGGCCCGATGGAGTACTTTTTATGGGCATTACTTTCTCCCCAAAGTAAATTTTCCACGGTGTTTTACCAAAAAACAAAGGAAAAACCAATGGTACTACCACCTAATGGATAAGAAAAAATAGTACAAGGCAGGCATTTGCAACAACACCACGAAGGTCTTAATTTCTTGATCTAAAGTCACAACCATAATTTGTTTATAGGTTTTTGGTACACTTTATTTGTTCATAGGTAACATCAATAAATAAAAGGAATATTATTATATTGGTGGGACAAGGATGGACCATGACGTCCTCCAAGAAAATACATGGAGTACATGTTAAAATGCATGCATATTGCAAACATCTAAGTCTAATCCTTATAATGTTGCCCTACACAGATCCAGGGAGTGATCTCCCTCATTTTCAACATTGTTTGGTAATGGTTTGGACTTTAATTTGTTGAAATGAAAGAAAGTGACAACTTTGTTCGGTTACCCGTTTAGTTTTAGTTTTAGTTTTAATTTTATTTTCAATCATTACCCTATTTTATTTTTCAATCATTACCCTATTTTTTCAATTATTACTTTCTCATATCTCTCTATCTCTCTCCAATCATTACCCCTATCTTCAATCATTACTCTATTTCTCTCTCTACCCACTACCAAAACTAAACTAAACTAAACTAAACTAAACTCTCAACCAAACACAATAAATTATTGTAGTCGTAAGCTTTACCGCCCATGGCTTCTTTCTATTTTTCAACATCAGCAGAGGCGGCAAAAGCCAACAGTGACAACGGCCGACGATGTGTAAATTATCAAACTTGATGCATGTGTACATCCATCAGCGAAATTATTGTTTTCAACGGTACGTGTGTCATGTTTCTGACCGCAAACCGATTTCAATCCAACAAGTTGGCTATATTGCTACTTGCACTCACTACTGAGATTATAAAACTATAGTGCATATCCCCATCGGGAATTTTCCAAACATCTGCGTCGCCATCCGCGCGCATTATTGCAAAATAAATCACTTGTTTATATTATCTGAAGCAATAAGTGGTTCAATATTTTTAGATTATAACCAAGCAAGTTGGCTCTATAAAATAGTACAACAGAGAACAAGACAAATTAAAAAAAAAAAAAAATGGTAGTAAAATGAAATTCAGACTTCATATTATTGGCACCAAATGAACTGGTTTTACATATAAAAATTTCCCCCCAACCAATAAATGAATATCCTCCCCTCTCTATTTCTAAATATATATTATATATATATATATATAGAGATATAGATATAGAAATTATAAAAAAAAAAAAAAAAAATCTCCCCCAATTAATTCCCAACCCCAACGGCCCAAACTACACTATTTAAATAATAAAAATTTGAGAGAAGATAAACCTGAGAGTGACTCGTGAGCTTTTCAAAGGTGACTCAGTTCCTCGTCACATGGGCCAGAATCGGTGGGCCCAGGCCGAGTGACGAGGCCCATATATAAAAGGAAAGGGCCAGATCGAGTTACTGGTCCACACGTGACAAAACACCCAGATTCCGACAAGGGAAGATGGGGTAAGGCCGTGTTTGGAAGGTAACGTATTAATCAATATAAAAAGGTTAGGATAGAAGGAGTTAGAGGTGGTGAGTCATCATCATCATCAACCGCCAGAGAGCTGAGACGATGGCGACGGCACCGGCGACGGGGTGAGATCGAAACACGTGGAGGAACGTGGACGGCGAGGATGATAGCGATGACGCGCTGCTGGAATCCAGTGCGCCTTCGTACACCATGGTGCTGTCGACGGACGACGGCGTCGCGGTGGCCGGCGAGTCGGGCGTCACCGGCGTTTGGCTTCCCGACGATGACTTCTGGCTGCGGAATCAAAGTGGAATTTCAAACTTAAGACATTTTCGTAACATAGTGAAAACCGACAATAGATAATGCAATATGTATATACAAATAAAACTTCCTCTGTAGCATCGGTAAAAATCACATCAGATTGTTTTCCAACGCGTTTTAAAAAGCTGATTTTTTTTTTTTTTAGCTAATCTTGAATATTTTTCCAAATAAAAGTAAAAATTTCCTACTTTTTTTTATTTCTATAGCCGAGACAAATTAATAATTTATAAAAAAAAAAATTAATGCAAAACAAAAAAATGTAAAAAAATTTAGCAATAAGAACAAAACCTATGATTTTTTTGGCTAAAAATGATAAAAACTGGCTATTTTCAAAAAAAATGGATGAAAGCTCTCGTCGAGACAAACCCACAAAATCAACAAAATTTTGACACAAAACTGACAAATGCGGAAGAAATTTGGATTAGCACAAAAAGAAAAGAAAAACCTAGGGCTTATTTTGGGAAAATTGGGCCAGAATTGCCATAGGGAGCACCGGATAATTACTTCCATGGACCAGGTAATTAAGTGGCCGTTAAAGAAAAAGCCAAAACCCCCATCCCAAGGGCAAGTGTCGGGACTTGGGATGCTTTCAGCAATTTTTCTGCTTAAAAAAAAGAAAAGACGTGCATTGTCATGGGGAAACCCAGGACCTAGTGGATCAGAACCAGATTTCTCAAAGAAGCTGAAGTCATAGTTTTGACTACTTGACTGTAAAATGCACACTTTAAAAGGCGAGTTGTGTAACGTTTTGCTTACAATAGCCACCCGTAAAAGAACAAGAGAAGTTTTCGTGGTAGCACTCGTCAGCGATCTCGACCATCCAACCGTATTTTAGACCCCCCCCCCACCATTCTCTCCTCTTTTTATCTCTCAAAAATCCAGACTGTCCAATACACGCTTGAACGGTTTGAATCGTTGACAGATACCACCCGGCACCCAAAAACTTGTCAGCAAGTTTAAGAATCCGAAACAAACTCGTTGTAAAGTTGTCTTTAAAGAACGAAATTTTAGTCTTTCCCACCTCATTTTGCGAGATGATGAGTTTTCTTACGATAAAAAAATTACGAGGGGGGCATCGCCCTGTACCAAAACCGGCCTAAAAATGGTTAAAATTTTTACGAAGAACAGCCAACGCACATATTTGGAAAATAATTTAGAGGGCTTGGAGGACCGTCATCTACCACACATTTATATGAAACCTAATACTACTCCCCATCCTAAAAAGGATGACAATTTTTAAAATTCGTGTCATTTTTCATCGCTTATATCTTTTAAACTATAGTAATGTTTTTTTATGAGTTTGAAAATTTTGTATAATAGAACTGATCGAAAACTATCAAATAAGATCCATATCGCATATTCTTTGAAATCCATGTTAAAAGATAGTACAAGGAATTAAAATTGACGCGGATATCAAAAATTGACATCCAATTTGGAACGGAGGAAGTAATGAACTCTCTCAAAAATTTGTGATGGATAAAAATATCGGGTACGGTCACCAAGAACACTGAATAATTACTGTACATTAGTTGCGCTGCCCATAGTAAAAGAGAAATGCTACGTGCAAAGAAAAAGAAAAACGGAAGCGAGGGGCTGCTGTCCCCTAGGGGCAACAGCGTGCGCCTGATTTCTGGATCAAATCCACTGTAACACATGGACCAAGAGTTATATGAGCTCCAATCAGGCACTTAATGATATCCAATTAAGCTGATTTTTTGCATAGTTGTTGTACTCGACGAGCTCTATAAAATGAACGCTTCCGATCATCAAAAGTGAGACTGGAGTGGACCCCGAAATCGGGCACAGCAGCACGCTGCTGCCCTAAGGGAACAGCAGCCCCCTCGCTTCCAAAGAAAAAGGCTAGGCCGTTGAGCTGTGCGTTATTAGCACCTATGTGAAGCAATTATGAACCTTCCTAAAAATCGTTTTTAATGCCGCTCCATTATGACAAGTTTTTGGGACTTGCTCCTGACGATTCGCATGTGGAGAGCATTAAAATTAGCTGAGACCTCTCTTTCCAAAAAACAAGGAACCCAGACCCACCAAAAAGAAGAAAAATAATTTTCACGATCCACTTTTATATTAGTAATGGAGGTGCTCCATTTTGAACGTAAAATTACTAGTAGCTTTACATTAAAAATAGAGTACCCGCGTATAAAAGTAAAGCTCCAAAATCAGCATCGTCCTCCAAATTTCCCCCAAAAGAGTTTCGATCTCACTTTTTTACTTCAGTTTTTTTTTCCCCCTTGCTACTCCTATAACATTATTATGAGATACTACTTTTTTACTTTACTGGTGTGAAAAGGAAGCTGCTAACCAGCAAACCAGTGGAGTAAGTTCAAAGGGCTTTTCAATCATCTATAATTTACTTTACTACACATGTTTCTATCGATCTTCAACTACTTTCCTCTCATATATGTGTCGGTTTCACAAATTTAATTGTACAAATTTAATTGTAAAATGAGCCCCCACATGCTCAAGATAGAAGTGATCGAAAAATGGAAGGTAAATGTGACAGTAGCAGTTTTATATTGATCAGAGCGAGAATCTTCCCCTCTCCCCATTCCAACTTGGGAATGCGAGAAAAGCACGCATATCTTGCCAACCCACAACGTCCCAATTGACAGGCTTTTTTCCCCAGTTTTAATAAACGGACGATTTTACCCTTCGAAAATGATACACCCACCGCGACCTCCTCACCGCACGCCGCGGGGCCCACTCCGGTCACCGGACGGCCGATCCGAGCCGTCCAAAAATTCTAAAAAAAAAACCGAGTGGATTTCCGAAGGAATCAATGGCATCGGAAGTGTGTAGGTGCTCGATCAAAACTTCCAAAAATTAGATGATCCAAGCCGTTAAAAAATGAAAGATTGGTTTGAGCACTTACACCCGTTGGATCCTGTTGATTCCCGCATAAGCCCACTCGGTTTTTTTTTATAGAATTTTTGGACGGCTCAGATCGGCCATCCGGTGGCAGGAGTGGGCCCGGTGGCGTGCGGTGGGAGGCCACGGTGGGTGTATCATTGTCCTTTTACCCTTGGCCTCCAATTTACAAAAAAACCCCACAAAATGTACGGGGGCATTTGAGCAAAATTTACCTGGTGCTTGGTGAAGGGCAGAAGGTAATGAGATAGTCGGCACCGGCACACGTGAACGTGCTCGTCTTGTCATCATACGCGTAGCTGTACGCCAACGGGCACGCCCTCTTAAACAACTCCGAATACGACGACGGCTTGCAGGTGTTCGGGGTAGCGTACGCGCCGCTGCAGCAATACTCCGAGCTCCCAAACTTCTCGCACGCGCTCTTGCACGCCACGACGCCGTCCCCTTGGGAATCCGTCACGCTCAGCTCCGACGGACACAGGCCGTTCAAGTCCGCCGCGCATCCCGTGGTTGAACAGTTGTCCCCTGTTCCACCCTGCGGCACCACCAGCATCGGGAGGTTGTACCTGTTAAGAACATTTTAATAATAAACCTCCATGTTAGTGTTGACTTTTATAATATCAAAACGGTACGCTCAGGTTGAACATTTACAAATAGAGGAATATTCATAATTTAAAATCATACTTCCAATGTTTTTAAATAATAGTAGTTCATTATCAATAAACCCGGGGAGGTGTTGTATTCGGATCGTCCGTTCGGCAATCTAACATGTCACATTTTATCTCGGCAATAAACGGCTCGAATAATGGAAATAAAATTTGAATTATTAAATTGCCGGACAGACGACTTGAATGGCGCATAGCAACATCTCCGGTTAAATATACAACTTAGAGAGAGAATATAGTAAAATTAAGCATTGAGTTGCTTTTACTTTTTCTTTGGAAATTGTAATTGTACGTTTTTTCGTGGTGGACTATGGTTTCTAAGGAAGAAGTAGTTTTGACAGTACCCGTCGACCAAGCTGACGTCGTAGAAGGACAACCCGCCGTAGCCGTCTAGGGTGATCTCAAACAGCGTGGCGGGCGGCAGGGCGTTGTTCCCGGCGCATTCTATCTTCCCGGTGCCGCAATCGCCGGTGACGCAGGAGAATTCACCGGTGGATTGGTTTTGAGCGCAGTGGGTGCGGCCCCACATACGGCCTCCCCAGTTGGACGGGGTGTTTATGCTCTTCGACTGGCCTGTTTGGAGGACGAAACCGGTGGTGGAGAGCTGCGAGATTCCGGCGTTCGATAGAATGCCCGGCCATACGGGGTAGTCGCAGTTGTTTAGCAGCGTGAATGTTCCTGATGAAACTCCTGCAAATTCGAAGACATTTCAAGTACAAAAAAAATGAGATTCGGAAAACTGAATTGGAAACATTTGAGTAAAATGTGTCTCCGTCTGGGTAACCCAAGAGGTTAATCAAGTAGTCTTGGCCTGAAATTTTACGGAATTTGCTTTCTCCTAAGGTTTTTAAGTTTGATTTTCTTTGTCAATAACTTTTGGGTCCCCTTGTTCTGCCTAAGCGTGTAAAACAATTGCGAGAGAGACTGAAGGAATTAACCCGAAATGAGTGTAAACTGGTTCGAGACACCCTGCATTAAAAATAAAATAAAAAAATGTATTTTGTGGGTTTGTTTGAGTGGTACCTGAAATGAAGAGGGGAGGGAGTGTGAGGGAGAGGAGAGAGAATAGCAAGCGAAATTGAGCCATTTTTAGACTTTGGAGTGTATAGATATGTAGACTGATAGATAGATATATGTATGTATGTAATGGATGTAAGAGAGGGAGAGGAGGAGGAGGAGGAATGGTGTGGGCCAGCTCCCAGCTTTGGTTTTTTCAAAGGGAACACCCAGATTAATTCTTCCTCTCCTGTTAGCTGGGGGAATAATGAGATTTTTTCTGAGAGATGAGAATGTGATGTATATATAGAGAGAGATAGGTGAGAAGTGAGAACAGGAGAGAGAACAATGGAGGTGGGAGGAGGATTATGTCTCTGGGGATGGGGATGGGGATGGGGAAGTGTAATGTTTAAGTTATATCGTGGGACCAGTCGTTCTGAGCTCAAGGCTCGAGCATGAAAGGATTATTTCTTCGTAAAACAAAAGCTTCCTCCATCCAAAAACAGGGGAAGCTGAAAGCATCTCTCCGCAAAGCGGTCTCAAGCGGTCAATTCGGCGTGGTTGACTCGGCTTGAATTTGAACACATAAATCTGAATCATCTACTGCTTGGTTAAGATTCGAGCCGTCAATTGCCGCGATGAACTACCGAATCGATCACTTGGCTATGCTTTACAGCATCCCCTATTCTTTGTCTGGTTTGTAAAACGAAACTTTAAAATAATACACTACAAGTTTTTATAGAAAATTTCAAAAAACATTACTGCATGTCGACGAGTTCTTTTAATTTTTAAAAAAAGTACGAATTTTTTGTTGAAAAAACCCATTATTTTTATGTACTTGTTTTGCGAACCGGACAAATATAATGAGATAGGAACCCCAACAGATTTGGCCGAGTCGACGTGAGAAAGAAAATAAGGGCATGTCCTCCATAAGGTCACGTGTTTGAATTTCACAGAAGCCAAAACATTGGAGCCATTTGAGGGTTTGTCCGGACGTAGATTTCGAGGCTCCGAAAGTAGTCGAGATGCGGACAAACTGGTTTGACAATCTGATCATCAGAAAACATTTTCAGACAGAGGTAACACTAACTAAAAAGGACACATATCAAAATGAACGGATACGGATGCGTTCGGAATCATCTACTAATTTATGCCTGAATTGTAAATTTACTGCACGAAACTCTTGAGCAGCCTTCTCTTCTGTCTCTGTAAATCTGGAATGTGGGTGTTATGTAATAAGTGATGTTTGTGCAATTATCACCTTGTTCCTTTTGTGGGTAAGATAATAATTACCTAGATTGATTAGTAGGGATATCAAGAGTGTCTTATTAGCAAAATATTAGTAGCTCTTATCAATAATGATTTTAGACTAGAAAGTGCTGTTACCTTCATGACAGCTGAACTATAATTGTCCTAGTCTAATTACCTCATCCTTCAACTTCCACTATAAGCTATGTTATGTTCGTGGTTTGATTAAAAAAAAAAACTCACTATAAGCTAAAATGGGTAGTTAAATAAGTACACTTCAATGGTTGTTACTGTTAGGATACACAGAATCATCCCGAGAGTACCATGTGATGTTGTCTACGTGGTACTCTCAACTATTCACGCAGTGACAAATTAACTGGTAGAGACATTATTATTCACTTTTATAGGATGATTGAGAAATAAGGAGTGACATACATTGCGTCATGGCAATCTTTTATTTGTGCAGAGTGTCACATGACAATGCCACATACTACTCCGGGAGTTCCAATAATCGCCTTTCGGGCCATATTTTCTTCTCATATGGTGGTTCATTGGAACACCCTAAAGAAAGTTTATTTCTTCAGTTTGGGCTTCAGCTTCATCCTATATTATAATGGTTTGCTTTTCGTTCTAGTATCATGCAATGTTACTCTTTCTCACGTTTTCTGAAACACCAAAAGAAATGGTATATCTATGGGGCTCCACAATGAGAGGTTCAGCCGTAGTTAAAACTTGTAGTACCAATTTTTTGCAAAATGTGCAAAAATTTCAATAGCTCTAAAGAGTATTTAACCAAGGGGTTTGAGTAGTGTTGCCTCCGTGAGATCGCACATTCGAATCCACACGGAGGCCAAACAATCCAAATCTTAGGGCCATTGGAGGGTTTTCTCGGTCATTAATTTTCGAGTCCCAAAATTTGTCGAGGTGAGCGCGCTCAAGCTATCTGAACATCCGGTTGCAACAACATTGCTTCAAGGCTATATATAGGCTTATATCTTTTACAGGAACATCTAAAGAATCGTGCACGTCTCAAGGAACATCTAGCTGAATCAGCCATGTCTAACATATGACTGAACAGAAACCCCCCACATTGTAGTCAAAAAACGTATGTTCATTGTCTTGGCGTTGAATGCCTGTATAGTAAAAGTACTGCTGATATGTTTGGCAAAAACACCATTGCGCCAAACGTGGTTGTTACATTCACAATGTTTCATGAGTTTGTCCCTCTGGACTCTCAACTCAGGAGTCGCTAGACTCGCTACCTAATTTGTATTTCGATTCTTTTCGAAATTTCAGAGTGTCACGCCCAGCAGAAAAGAAAGGAAGAATGGATTGTGTTCCCAACTACCCGCATCTCCATTTCCATATCGAAGATACACTTACGTAGTTACGTTTCGGAAAACTTGTTGATCATGGATTGGTTCGTTCTACGCCGGCGGTGGCCTAAAATCAATGGCGCAGGTTAATCTCTCTAGTTGAGGCTGCATTCATTTGTGAAACTTGACACGTGGGAAGGTACAACAGAGAGGTCCAAAGTCGAGGGGAAAGCGTAAATCAATCCCACATAGGAAGAAGGCTCCTTCCAGCTCGACCTCTTTTTCTCTCACCTATGACTAGGAAGACTCCCGGGAACAGATCCAGTGGAAACAGTGTGAGGCCTGTAGCTCACATTAAGATCATTTGGTTCATTGTGGCGATGAGGATATATCTTGAAGTGTTCTACTCTCTCTTTGTTGGCTTAAGTTGGCAAAACCCATTTGGTTGAAGGGAGCTGCATTTTTTAGCGATCCATCACCATTGTACCAGTTCTTCAGGAGCAGAGCAGGGCAAACTATTCAATTGCCACTTGCTCTCCCAATTTGTAAGATTTCCTACCTCAAGCATGTGTAAGTTTAGCAAGGCCAAACCCTAGGTTTCTTCCCCACACCACATGCCATTTTTAAGTGTCTCCCTTTGATTCAATGAATGAGCATCAATTTCAGATCAAATGCAACCCCTATTCCATGAATGAGGAATCCTTTCATATTTGTGTCTTTGTTTTCGTTTTCTATTGCTTTGTTTTCTTTTCTTTTCTTCTACTTCTGTTTCAGTTTTTTTTGTCTATTAACGGGTGTGGGTGTTTGTGCATTTGTTTGGGTTATAGAAATGCATGCGAAAACAAAGGGTATTCTTTGGTACAAACAGAGTGCAAAGGCACAGATCGGAGATGTTGTAGAGCACTGCAAAACGACGCAATTTAGTCTCTAATTTAAAATTGTTTTGAACTTCCGCTTCAATTTTAACTGCCTAAACAGATGTACTTGTTTTAGACTAAACAGTCTTACTCCAATAAGGACAAAGTTACATGTTTTTAGTGCATCCCTACCGTACAACATCCCTAATCCAAGAAAACACCAGTACTGTGCTTAGGCTCCTTTTGGACAAACTTTTTTGTGACTTTTTTTTCACGATCTTTTTAATTATTTTCTCTTAATTTTAATAGGATTGTATATGATTCATACTTCACATCATTCAGCTCGAAAAGAGGAATTGGAAAAAAAAAAAGTTTAAATATAAGGTCTAAAAATGGAAAAAAATTACTAAAGACGACGAAAAAACGCACAAAAACAAGTACAATCTTTTTATGTATTTTTTTTTTGGTCTTATATGAACTTTTTTCAACTTTAATCTATGTTCATCTATACAATTACACATTTGTGATTCTTCCCGATGAACCGAACAATATGATGTAAGAATTATATCAAAATCTTATAAATTTATGAAAAAACAATAAAAAAAAATATGCCCCGAGAAAAAAGTCACAAAAGGAGTTTGCCAGAAGGGGGCTGAAGCAGGAGAAGTTTTTCCACTGGCGGCTGACGGCTGAAGTAGAGAGCCGCTGGCGGCTTCCATGTATAGGCAGATTGACAGTCACTCTTGGCAAACATTTTGGGTTGACAAATCAATTGGCCACGTTTTCAAAATTGAATTCTGGTCTTACGGTCAATTGCGTGATCAGGTTAAATTTGTTCGATCTTTGACTATTATGTCGGACGAGAAAGGAACATCGGAAAGCGTATGGATACTCTCCGGTCCAAAGGTTATTGGATTGGGCAAGACACTCTATGTACATATGGACCGTCCATTTTTGCAATAAACGGTTGAGATTTGTTGAAAAAAGTTTCCATGAAAGAGTTTTTGAATGAATCTGAACTTATATCAATAAACAATCTCGATCCAGACTGTCGCGTCCAATACGATCCAAACTATTGGACTAGAGAGGATCCGGACCCCATAGCAAAACATGACTAAAATCTATTTAAGATTTCATCTCACTTCGAGGAGTCGAAGCTTTCAAGATAAATTTCAGTAATAAAATAATTATTGTGCCTTTGACTCACATCGAGGAGTTTCAACGATGCAACCGGTAGTTTTTGGGTGCCAAGCGAGTACCACGTAGTAGTACCTGTCGACAATTCAGAGCGTCCAAACATGTTTTGGACGGCTCAAATTTATTCTTTCTCTCTCCCCTCATCCTTCCACTCTCTCTCCTCTTTTTCTCTCTCTAAAATCTTAACCGTCAAAAACACTTTTGTACTGTCCGAATCATCAACAAAGTACCACACGTGGTACCCTAGCAGCACCGCACCCCATCGAAGGTAAACGAAGAGTCCACTTTTTTCCACAAATGCAAAGCAAGATTTTTTGTTAGAAATTGAATTCTACACTCCATTTTTTGACATCTACGCTCCTTTTTTTTTTGGATTTTAGTGTTGAAAGTGTATACTCCCTCCGTCCCTTTTTAAATGTCCTGCTTCGTAACTCCAATTTATTAAAAAGACATATCATTATACCTTTCACATCAACTTTTTTCTCTACTTTTCCTACTTATCCATCATCATTACAGTTTTACTCACTTACTTTTCAAAAAAGAATCTACTTTTAGGGACAAAATAGACAATTCATCAACTTTTACCCACTAACTTTACAAAATAGACATTTATTAAGGGACAACCCAAAATGAAATACTGGACTCTAAATAAGGGACGGATGGAGTATAATTTTTTTGCAAGAAGTAAAAAAAAAAAGGAGTGTAGATGTCAAAAAAAAGGAGTGAAGAATTCAATTTTCTTTGTATTTAGTGTTAAAATTAAAGACATCGCGATTTTCAAAGCAAAGTAAAAAGCGTATTTACGAAAATCATTTCCTGAGCTCATAGACATGGCTCGTTATCATACACTCATATGTCTACTCTATATAAATTTTAATAGTTCTTTTAGTTTTTATTAGATCATCACAATAGCAAGTATGAAAATTATATTTTTCACACTTTTATAGTATTTTGTTTGAATTAGGGTATGAAAGCATCATTTGATTGGGATAAATGGATGCAACTTAAATTCGACAAAGGGTTCGTAGTTAATATTACTATTTAACCCTTTTCCCTTTTTCTATTTCCTGAGTATCAAGCTGAAGTAGAGAATTTTGATTAGACCAAGTTGAAGGCTTCAAGTTGGCTCTTTCCACACCCAATTTTCAACTTTCTTAAAATGACATACTACTTTCTTTGGACCAAATTGACAATTGGGTGATGGTGGGAAAATCCTAGTTGATTTGTGTCCTAATGAGCCATCTTATTAGCACCATTCAATGCGGCTGGTGAAGTTTTGGTGGGGGCATTATCTTTTCCTGTTCCCCACTAGGACTTTTTCCATATGGGTTGATAGGAGTATTTTTCACAGAGTCAGGCAATTGCTAACAGCACAACATCATCATACCACCCCGGGAAAAAAATACCTCACCATCAGGGTGGAAAACGTGGTATGGGAAAATAAGTTCAGATATATTTAATTAATTAAGTGAAGGATGGGCCTAGCGCAACTGTAAAATTGCTCCATTGTGACCTGGAGGTCATGGATTCGAGGCGCGGTAAAAACGTCTCTACTTGTTAAGGTAAGGTTGCATACATCAATCTTTCCTCGGAATCCGCCGTACTGGCGTGAGCTTGGTGCACTGGATTTGTGCTTTTTAGGTAGGGCATACGTAATTTGGTCTTTGAAATTGTAAATAAAGTCAAGTTTTGTCTTATTAAAATATGCAATGGTGTTTGATAAAAATTTCCTAGTGTCAGTTCGGCTCCTCTCGCGTGTAAAACCTGGATCCGCCGATTTTGGACGAAACTGTCAACGGAACGGGATTTTGTATGAGCTTTTTTTGTTTTTATATACCGGAAGTGATTTTCTTTGTCCCCTTTCTTCATCATCGTACATGGTATATAGCCAAACTACCATGACATCATAATTCAATTTTCAAACACGGAAGATAATTGCAGTGGTGAGTGAAGTGCGGTTGGTACCTCCTTTGTAGTCCCACGCATCTGGGCTGGGTTCGAGCCTTTCCCCCCTTCTCCATCTCTAAGTATCTAACAATAGTAACCCGCCGATAAAAATCGTTTGACAAAAAAATAGCCACAACTAAGTGACAGAAAGAGCAAACAAGACAATTATTTAGTTCCAAACGGCAAGACACAGAATTTTTTTTTTTTTGTTACCGCCAATAAGTTAGCCCATTTATTGGTCTATTTGCCAATTTGCTTAATTTCTCAAACGTAGAATTATTTATAGTTTATTTGTATTCACTCTGTCAACTTAGTACTAGTATCATTTTCAAAGGTTGTTTCGTGCAACATAGTATGCCTCATTTGACCCGTTAATCCAACTCTAATAATGTCTGCCGGGTGTATGGTGTTCCGGTTTACCCCACCCCAACAAGTACTTATTTTCCATTTTCAAGCTTAAAAATAATAGGCTTACTGAAATCAAATAAAAATATGCAATATAGATCTTGTTTCTATCAAACCTTGCAAAAAAAAAAAAAAAAACAAATTAAAAATTATTTTCATAAGTCTATTATTTTTAAAATTGAAAATAGAACCTTATTTTTTAAGTACTTATTTGAGAAAGTGGAACGGAGCGTGAA
Organism: Rhododendron molle; assembly: GCA_025413875.1. Lineage (NCBI taxonomy): Eukaryota > Viridiplantae > Streptophyta > Magnoliopsida > Ericales > Ericaceae > Rhododendron > Rhododendron molle. The sequence continues at coordinate 5,275,419 of CM046393.1, forward strand.
ACCCCTATGGATAGTCTCCACCACCAGAAGATAATATATACTACTCTTGTCATAAAGCGTCACGCCTTAAATCACAGTAAGCGAAAATGTTCTTTAAAACACAGCCGTAGAGTCCTAATGGTTGCAAGCAAGAAAAAGACATTCCCACTACCTTAAGGAAAAGACGATTTGTCTTTACAAAAGTTTTAAAAAAAATATTTGGAAAAAAATATCACAAAAATTGGGACCGCAGCAGATAAGACGAAACACTTCTCAGGCTGGGTCATTGTCGGGCAAGAACAAAAGAAATGGGCAAACTCCACGATATTTTACTACTTCCAAATTGAATCCCATGCATTTTTTTATCCCCAGTTTGGGATAAGAGATTACACGGGTTGGGGATCGGGGATGCTATAGAGCACTACAGCGTTGTAGTGCGGCAAAAAGATGTAGCTTTTGCACACACCTAAAGATCTTTAAAGGTAATTTCCGTTTGACCGAAAAAAAAAAAAAAAAAAAAAAAAAAAGAAGAAGAAGAAGAAGCAGCAGCTTTAAAGGCTGTTTAAACGAACGTAAATTTAACCCAGCTTTAAAAATGAACCGCAAGGTGTAGGTCCAGTGGCTCAGACCTGAGCCTCAGGTGTTTGCTCCTTTATAAGATCTCATATTTAAAATCTCCCGGGTGCTATCACCTTCTTTGGAACCACTGGAAGGTTTTTCCGATCGTTAACTTCAAGGCTTCAGAATTAGTCGAGGTGCGCGCAAGCTAACCTGAACACTTATTAAAAAAATACTAGCTTTAGATGTGGCAAATCTCTGTCGTTTTGCCTCACTACACATCCCACAACAATTCATGCAGGGATGAATTTCCCCCAAAAAGTTTGTCAATAGTTTAAGGACTTTAGACAAGTTGTTTTTAATTTTTAGTTTATGTATATGAGAAGAATGACTTGTCTCGAAATCCGTGTATTTATGGGCTTTAACCTGTTTAGTCCTTTTAAACAATAGGGGAAACCCAGTCTAAAACGGAACACAATTCTATTCTATACCCAAAAAAAAAGGCATCAGAGCCATAAATTAAATCTTCAGTATCACAACTTGTGTTTGATTACCAGATTAAAAATCTGCCACAAGTTGGATGTTGTGCCCAAGTTGAATTTGAAAGTAATTAAGAGAGCTATGTTTTTGTTCCTATACGTGAAGATGACATGAAAATTTAGGAAAACAGTGGAGCAATAGCAGCTGTTGAAAACGATAAAATCCCAAGTTGCCGTTCTAAAGCACGATTCGTATTTCAATAACCTTCAATCAGTAAGGAGTTTTTGTCAGCTACCAAGAGGGGTCTACAAACAGTAAACATCAGCAGAAAAACCCGACGGAAACGAATGTAATGCTCAATTTGTTTTTTGTTTTCTTCAGTATCCTATCAGCAAAATTGAGAAGGATTACGCAACAAGAGCGCTGTGCACACCTCAACTTTTCATCACATCAATCGGTTGATGCAAACAGCAAGCCCAATGCACAAATCTACCCTATGCACAAATCTAACCATTATTATAGGGGATTGCCGTAATAGATTAGAAACTGCTACTAAAGACTTAACTAAGGGTCATAACATTTTACAACATGATAACCTTCTTGTGTGTGTTTCCCCATTTCTAAGGAGGTCGATGCGCTATGCGTCCGCTCTACCGTTCTTTTCTTTTCAACGACATTGGATTTCAAATAAACTTATGAGGCATTCGCCCCCAAACCACAGAACATACCCTTTTCTAATCAGGTTTATGGGTGGATACTGAACAGAACAAATGACGAAAGAAAGAGATAAATGTTGAGATACTCTACTCACTTGGTAATTGCTTTGAAAGGGTCCGAAGAAAACCCGTGAGAGACTTTTTGGCACCAATTAGGGCTGCATCTACACCTCCATCATTCTTCTCTGACGAGACTAGTTTTTCTTGCACGTTATGCACTTCCCTTACAAGTCTTCGCAGTTCCTGTTCAAGGTAATAAAAGTCACAAACAAGACGGGCATGCATGCAATTAACTTGTACAATGGGGTAGCGATCGTCTAGTTTTGCCAGGAGAAAATTTTAACAGGTCGGACAAGATGGTGATGATAACCAGTGATGAAGTCAATAGACATTCCGGCTAAATTTCAAACAAAACACAGGTTGAGTTTTTCTGAAGAACAAGTACACAAATAAGAAACCATCACTTAGTTGCTCCTCAATAAAATCTCTTAGAAAGAATCAATTGCCAGAGGCCAAGATTAAGAAGAATTTGTAGAGAAAACTAAACCTTCTGAGAAATTATAAAGAAACCAATCAAACAAGGCTAGGGAGATCTCTCAATGCCAAGGTTTGTTCCATTATAGACAATGGAAATTGGAGATGGCCAAGGAGTTGGAGTGCTGTCATCGGAGAGATAATTGATGGTACTGCTGATCTGTTGCTTCATGAGGATAGAGAAGATAGGGTCAATTGGACCCTAAATCCAAATGGGTTCTAATCTTCTAAATCTGCTTGGATGGCATTTCGAAGTAGAGCTCCAGTGGTGGATTGGTATGGCATGGTTTGGCACAAGAAACAAGTCCCTAGATGGACTTTCATTCAGTGGGTAGCAATCCTTGGTAGACTTTCAACTAAAGACAGATTACATGCTTGGGGGATCACAAATGATTGTTACTGTGTGTTGTGTGTTGGGGGAGTGGAATTGCAAGGCCATATGGCATGAGATCACACTTTGTGTGGTTGTAACTCCCCAGTGCTGGACTTAACTTCTGAGCTAATATGGGGATCTGGTAATTGCAAAAGGCAGTCTGAGGAATTCCATCTACAAACCAAGTTTGGCTGCCACTATATATTACATATGGAAGGAGCGAAATTGTAGAATTTTTCACCAAGTAGGTGTAGACTCTGCAATGTTGGTGCGTAGAATGATGGAGGAGATCAAAGCTTGTGCATTGTCGTGGAGGAATTCACCACAATCTGCAGAAAATGTGAGGCTTTGCCTAGACTGGGGTATCCCATTGTATGTGCTTCCGCACTAGTTTTTCTATGTTGCTGTTTTGTTTCTTTGCTCAAGCATGGACTTGTTTTGTTGTCTTTTTGAGTGCATAACTAGCATCTACGTAACTTGTACACTTGAACTAATTTCAACTTGACCTAAAAAAGACCAAGAAAACATGGAACGCTAAGGAACAATGCTACAGTCATCAACAAATATGTTCAGACATACATACAGCATAGGATAGAAAAGAGTACTGAGGTCAAAAGTGAAGATGCATTTTATTGAATGTGGCATAGGCGATAACTTAAGCTAGACATATAGAACCAAGCACATGAACCACAAAGTTGTTGACCATTGGCCCAGAACAGCACAGCCTAGGCCTTCAAAGACATAACCATTAAGGATTTGAAACTTCTAACTGCTGAAAAATACTAAACAGTGTCAAGCTTAAATCCCAACTTAAAGCCTGAAGGCAAAAATGGCTTCTTCCTGTGTCAAACCAAATTTCCTGATAATAGCCTTCACATCCTCGTTAGTCTACTCACTTTAAGCTACATATCCTAAAAAGGAGTCTTCCTTCTCCACATTGGCCGGCCCAGAATTTAGTCAAGCTGGCCATGCTAGCCCTCTTTCCAACTCTGTGCAAGGAATAAACATTCTTGACTACATTGCACTGGCAGTTACTAGTTTATGGACTTCTAGCATAACGGCCTCAAATGCAACAGTTTGTTGGACTTGGATGGACTTCCTTTGCATGTACAACAGAAATAATTGTTTGATGAAAGAACATCTAAGCCTGCAACAGCTCCAGTATGGCCCAAACTTTGTGACTAGCTTCTCTGACTGCATTTACCAATGACTTAGCATCGAGATTACATGCATCCAATAGATTTGTGGTGTTGGCATAGGTTGTTGATGAACCAGCCAATGTTCTAAAAGTCGCTAGGCGCTAGTTGGGCGGTCGGCAACCTTCGAGCGATTTATCGGATTAATCGGTGCATATTAATTAGTAATCAGTGATTAATCGTTCGTTGGACCTAATCGGATAGGCCCCGCCAATGATTAATCGGCAATTACTTGCCGATTAATTCCTTGTTTTAAAACACCGGAACCAGCCCTCCTTTTCCTTGAGCCTAAGGGAGGTGTAAGATAAAACTTATAGGGTAACAAATAGATTCAAGACAACACGCGACCAAGTTATAATGAGGAAAGAAAGACAGAAGCTCAGTGTCAGATTGGAGAAAACATCCAAGGGGCTAGGGTACCAACCATAGAAGCAATCAGCATTCAGCACTAGAAGAGAAGTTGAGGACGCCTTTGATATAGTAGATGATCAGCAAATCATTTGGTTACTGAATTGTGTTACAGAGATAGAGGAAGAATGGTGCCATGTTTGGACTTTTGAGGCTACAGAATTTTTAGCTTTTGAGGCCAGAGATTTGCCAACGCAAAGTCACTATAGTTTGAGGCTCACTTCAGTAATAAGAGATGGACAAAGGGCACTTGGACCCTTACTCGAGATGTGATTCACAACAAAAATTTCCACCCTACGTTTTTGCGTGAACATTAGCTAGTAGATTACAACAAGCAGCACTTGAAAACTAAATATAAAAGTAAAACCATTTTGTATCCACAGATTAATCTCGCATGACTGTTCCTGCATTTGCAGATTTTAATTTAAGAAATAGATATTGCAGTATCTCAATTCACCTGACGGTCAAAATCAACATCTTGAACCGAATAGATTTCCTTTGTAATGTCAACATCCTTATTTATCAGGCCCTCAAACCATCTGTTTGCTCTGTCAATGTAACTATGAGCACCCTGCAAATAACTCCGAAGAAGTGAAACCTGTCATAAGCTTCCCGAGGTTTTACATCTCAAATGTGGGTGTTAAAGAGTCTTAAGACCTCCCCCACCAATAATGATTATATAGCTCAGAAGTCACATATTTAGGTTGTGATGCTAGTAAGAACTAAGAAGAACTAGCTATGTAGTCCCCACCCCTGACCCCTCTGACCCAAATTTCTCCAGTTGAGCACAAACTATGAACAAGTAATGTACCTCATCTTCATCTTCATCTACCGTATCTTCTATTACTTCATCATCCTCTTCAGCCAATGTTTCTGGACCAGATAAAGCCTGAAACTTACGCTGGTCACCATCTTTTGTAGCCTGAATCAAACCATCCATCAATTCAGGCTCTGCTTCCCTTAGTAGTCTACCTAACAAGATTCGAAAGGCTAACTTAATTCCATGAGCATGTGGAATTGTTGGACATCATATAAACTATATATTGAAACTCGTCATCAAGGTTCTCATAAATACAACAAATAAAGAACAAGAAGTAAGAACCGTGAAAGATATCAATTGATGGACAATTGTTACTGAGTTTAATCATATTTCTCAACCTAAATAGTTTTTCCTATTGGTGCATTGCGGTTGGTTTGATAACTCATTGAACCCCATAATTGATCCTCCATACAGTGAGATCGCAGTGTGGCGTAATATATATTGATTTAACAGTATGGACATAGAATATTCAGAAGTCGAATTCAAATTCTTAGCTCAAACTCTTTTAAATATCAGGTGCCTCACACTTCCTCAATAGGCTATATTCACCCCTAGTGAGGTTCATGTCATGAGCAATTAGGAGACAAACTGACCAAACAAATAAAACCAGAAAAATGGTAATCGTCCTAATGGATATCCTTTATTCGTACATAAAAGCTCATTGCCAGTGGCCAGTGGATAAGAGCCCATTTCATTGAAATAGAACATTAGGAAGAATCCGCTTGAAATATCAGTAATCCGTGAATGAGTCCATTCAATGATGGAAAATCATCCAATCATCCTTTTCATCATCAATTTTTTAAGTTTTGGGAGTATTTTTTTAACATGAATCACTCTAAACTGATATTCTGTTCTCTATCTTCGATAGCTGAGCAGCTAATTATTGCAAAGAACTCCACAAAGGGAGAATACAATTGCAGCCAGTTCTACGCCTGTCATGATGAAAAGGTAAGGAAATGTGCGTGAATGTTCTAGTCCCAACTTAGGGAAGTGGTCACTAGAAATAACCTCCATCATAAATACCTCCGCAAGTGCCCAAGGGCAGGATTTGATCTCTGCCCTACAACTCACATTAAACATAATCACCAGACTGAGTTCACATGCTACTTCAACTATGGGTGGGAAGGTAGAGTACACCAAAATCTTTCGAGCAATTACAAAAGCTGGAATGGATGTTTGCACCATAGCTTGTAGTCTAGTACTTTCTGTGGACAATGCGGTTTACACAGGAGGCTCCATCGAACAGGTCTTTAAGGCATGGAAGACACTTTTTGGATAACTCTTGTATGGTGTGGCACCATGGAATGTAATTTGGGACAAGGACACTTGGCACTTCTTAAGGCAGGACCGAGATTGAAGTTCGGAAGTTTCAGAAAGAATTAATGTCATTGTGAGGGCCTATGTAGTGGTGCCTATTGGCTCACTATAAATGAGTTAAAAGGTTTGATTTCTGTCTGTAGGAGTTATAGTAGATTAATAACATCCATGAGTGGGGCGATTTCATTCTAACAAAGGGGAGGCAGCTGTTTTAATTGTCTTCCAAAGGACTGAAGGCTATAATAGGCTGGAAATCAACAAGAAAGGAACAATTATCTAGTAATATCTAGATGTGGAGTAGGAATAATGTAATAAGTTATCCTATCACAGCCAATTACCATCAATTCCGCAGATCACCAATGAATGTTCTTTTCTTTTCTTTTTTTGTTTGGAATAAAGAGAACAGCATTCTACCATTAAAAAGGTACCACGGAGTTTAAACATAAAGGTTACAAGCCAAAAACACAATAACCAAGATAAGTCAAACAACATCACGATTACCTTTGTTTCAGTGTTTGCTGAACTATTTGATCGGGGAGCATTTACCTTACAATTACCTTACACTTTTTAAAAAAAAAAAAAACCAAAACCTTCTATAACTGTTCTTTTGTCAAGAAAAATGCATTCAGAAACATAGGTATCTATGTCCGATCAACATGAGTTGTTACGTGGACTAACAACTCGACGAGACGAATAAAATGAATGGTAACAACTCGACGAGACGAATAAAATGAACAGTAACAACTCGACAAGACGAATAAAATGAACAGTTCAGAACAATAACGGGACTTGGGGTGAGCCCCATACAGGTGCATAGCATAGACCCTAGCCCATGAAATCGAGAAATAAAAGTGAAAACCACACCACAATTGACTCGTCTTTCACTGTACTAAACAAATTATTCTGACCACCTGATTGTATTAGGGAATTTATTTGTAAACACAAGTCACTGTGGCTAAAAAGTAAACTGCACAAACCTCCACGAGTAGAAGAGGCATGTTATTATTAAGCAAATGTGGTTCTTGTGATCTCAAATTGGCATACCTATTAAATTGAACTGCCTTCGCTTTCCTTCCCGGACATCACGACCTAATTTCTTCAGTAAAAAACAAACAACTTCAATTCGCATGCCACACAAATGAAGACAACAGAAAACCTCAAACAAACATCTTAAAAAAACACATCCAACAACAACATTGTATAGAAGTATCACCTTTACTAGCATGATTGCTTCGAACACCTCCGGCTCAAGCGATGCCACTCTGCAACAAACAAAGACCATGGAGATTATGTAAAGGAGAAGCAATTAACTCAAGCTCCAGCTGAGATTCTGTTATAAGCATTTAGTTATGGTTGTGTTCATGCAAGGCTTTCGCCTTGGGCCCCCAAAACTTATGCACTATTCATTGAATATACGTCTATAACCTTAAATTCATTCCAACAGAGCACATCAAATAAGAACAAATTACTTATACGAGCATAAGTAGCACTTTTGCCACTAAAAATGCAAAAAGATTGATCTTTAAGTGGTTGTTTCAATTCCGTATTGAAACAGGAAAAACATGCCAGATGGCCAAACTATGAGCTAGAGACTAGAGCACGCAAGAACTGTTCACTAGCACTTTTGGAAGAAGGAAAGCATGGTTGGATTTGCTATGTTCTTGCGTGCTCTAGCCTCGAGCATCGTTCGTTGGCAAAGTAAGTTGCCGTAGTTTGTCATCGGGCATGTTCCCCTTTTCACTTGTACTACATTAAAGTTCACCTGGAGCTTGGATCCAAAATGTCAGGACCGGCTGTGTTTATCTCTGTCAGTTAGCTGGTATTTAGGATTAGTCGAAGAGCTAGAAACAACAGTTAGATACAAGCAACGCTTTCAGATTCAGTTAGACAGGTGAACTCCTAATAATATGGTATGTATTCATCTGTTCAATGAGAAACCGTGATCATTTCAATTCTTCATTTGTTCTACACTTCACCTCTCTTCTTCCTCTCCATCTCTTATGATTCCATACTTTTCTAACCGCATATGTACAAGTGAAAAGGGGAATTCAGTTTATGCACCTGAGAATGCGTTTGATTTTAGGAGTGGAGAAGGAAGCGAGGTCCATACCCCAACGGACGGCGCGCTGAGCCTCGCGCTTCTTCTCGTTCCGGCTCTTCTTCGCGTCGGAATCCGATTCTTCCCTACTCCTATCGCGCAAATCGGACGGTACGGCGGCGTTTGGTCGCTTGAGAGCTGGCGAACGGAAATGGAGGTACCGGCGGGAGGACGAGACAAGCCGGGCAGCAGTATCGGCGGCGGCGAGAAGCGAGTTTGAGCGGAGGAGATCGTGGAGAGTAGAGAGAGAGCAGGAGTGGCGGTGCCATCGCGGGCAGTGCATCAGAGGCCGAATTACGTGAGCCATTCGAAGTTGGAAACTGACTGTTCACTTCTCTATCTGCACCGTCTTGTTCTTCTCTCTTCTTACCTCTAGCTGTGGAAGGCAAGGCTATGCAAGTCCACGTCCTGGAGGCCTTTCTAGTCCAAGGCTGTATGGCCCAAACTCAATTGTAGGCCCAAGAAAGTTGAGAAAAAACCCAAAAGCTGCCCAATAATTCATAAAAGTGCGACGCAAAACTAAAAAACGAGAAAATTTTTTTTTTAATAAGAACAGAAACAAAAAGTCGTAATTTACAACTTATTAATTAATGGAAACGCCCCTTTTTCATAGATTATGGTGTTTGTTCTGCAATTAGGCCATCTACTATGCCAAATTTTTTTTTTTAACAAAAGTACTGTGCCAATTGTGCCTCTCTTTTTTTAGATAACTAGGTGTCCGGGATCAGCTTACGTGAACTTTGACTAACATTGGGGGATCATAAACACGTCGTTCACTGGCGATGATCCCATTTGAAGCTTGGACTGGTTTCAAAGAAATTAATAGCATCTAAGAAGTTTCGAATATGAAACCTTAGGAGGGAGCAAACTTTTAAATCTCAAGTTTTGACCACTAGGGCAACCCCTTGGAGTTATGACTATTATGTCTTTAGCCACCTCAACTCCGATAATGTGCTCCAAATATGGCTCATCAAACATACTATTAGGAAGGTATAGTTCCTCTCTGTTTTTCTCTACCTTCTCTCTTCTTTCTCTCTCTACAACAAACTAGGTTTTTTATTTTTTTGGAGGGGAGCTCCTCCCTCCCTCTCTCTCCCCCATGCATCCTTTTCTGGCGCTCTCTCTACTGTTCCAACTTTCCTTTTCCTTTGCCTTTCAGTTGGGGGGTTCTTGTGATGTGTGGCCGATGAGGTGGCCACGGCCGGTGGCCTTTCAGCCTCTCGTTCGCGGTTCACTCCGAGCCGTCCGGATCTGTAGGTTTGTGGAGGTAGTGGCTGGGTCATGGTATCGCGGTAGTTTGGGACTGGGGTGGTGACAACGGCGATGGTGGTAATCAATAATGGTTAATGGTGGGGCATGATGTTCGAGGGGTTATTTTTCTTCGTTCTTTCCCCATCTGGTTTTTCAGTGGGTTTTCCCTCCGATTTAGGTCTCCCCTAGATCCGGCATGTTATTGTTCTGGGTTTCCTTTAGATCCAGTGGGTGTGGTAGGTGGGTGAATAAGGTGTGGTCTGGTCCATATCTGCCTTATAAGGGTCGGGGCTTGGCCCTAGAGCTTGGGTTCCATTCTCAGCTTTGGGGAGTATCTAAGCAAGTAGATTCACTACCATTGACGCCATGGGCAGGTTCGATCAAAGTTGCTAGCCCAGGAGCGGATTTCTTCTTCGTCCTTCCGTGCCTGAAGCTTGCTTATGTTAGCGGGGGCTTGCCCCGGAGGTCTCTCCACTGGTCTAGTTCGGGATCCAGTTGGTGCCTCCTTCTTCGGCGGCGGGTGGTCCTTCCTTGGTGGGGGTTTGGCTGGCATGCATCAGTGATAGCGTTTCCATGGTGGCTGTGTTTTTTTCCTTGTTTATAGATTATTCTTGTTTCCATCGGTTCGATTTAGTTTGTCTTTGATTGGGTTCTTGCCTTAAGCCGGGGCGGCTAGGGGATAGATTGAGGGCCCCTTGTGACCCGACCCTTTGAGGTGGTGAGACGTGCTAAAGTCTATCCTCTAGTTTACGTTGGTTTTGTCGGTGCCCCTTTGTCACCTGTTTTTCACAGTTTTTTCTTCTGTGATGGCTTGTTGTACATTTGCCCCTTCTCTGTTTTCGGATGGATTCACTGTAATTAGTCATTTTTGGCTTTTAATGAAATTTGTTTTGGATAAAAAAAAAACTATTAGGAAAAATTAAGTTGATAAAAACAAACTTTGAAACCACATTTGTCATGATAGTCCATTCTCAAAATCATTAGCCAAGATGTGCGTAAACTAACCTAAACATTTCTGTTTCTGATAAAATAAAATAAAATAAAAACCTAAACACTGAGTTATTTAGGAAAGTCTTTAAAAGCAAAAATTTAGTCAAACGAATGAAAAAATTCATAAGCTAGCTATACCCAACTTAAGACACGTTATTCCACTCTATTTGATTCAACACAACGAGTTTTGGCTCCTCTCCAGCTCTCTAGTACTTGGAGGATCCTCCAATTCAATCCAACAGCTGAAAATCAATTCTTTATAACATCCTCCTTATCCCACTAACATTCAATAATTTCTCTCATTACCCTCACAACTCACGACCACCCAACTGACCTTTTTTCCGCGGTCCTCTCTCTCCCTCTTTTCCAATATTCTCTCTCCCATCCCAAAAATATTCTCCACAAAATTCTACATATATCTATTTCGGACACTGGCGAAGATCGTGTTTGTACTTAGTTAAAATTAGACTTTCATTGAACAGTTTTTGCGACAAAAAAAAAAAAGAATCGAAGAAAAATAGGAAGGTAAGGATTTTGGCATGGTCATGGAGAGAGATTCGGGTTGTGATGAATTGAAGAGAGATTAATTTTCAATTGAAAACTGTGAACGAAGAGAGAGAGAGAGAGAGAGAGAAAAAAAAAGATTATTGGGTGTTAGCAGGATAAGTAGGACACTATAAAGAACTGATTTTCAACCGTAAAATTTGAATTGAAGGATCCTCCAATTATTGAAGGATTGGAGAGAAGCCAAACTCCAGCATAGTCCCGGAGATTAGTTTTCCGTAACTCCACCATGTGTTGGCCTTTATTGCTACACCGGGTACACCAACTCCAGTCCTTTTAAGCTTTTGTGGTCCATGATCCGGACCGATAATTTGAGATCCTATTTATCTTGAATTATCTGTTTCGATTCACAAAAAAAAAAAAAAATTGCGATAACTTCAGAAGGATAACATGACCCTCGGCCTTATATTATAGCTGAATCCGCCCCCTGAAATCACTATTGGTGAAACAAAAAAAGCCCTGCGGAACCATGAAGGACCGTTTCTTTGATAGACCTCCGATTCCGAAGGGGATCAAGGGATCCTACAGGGCAGCCGGCCCTGCAGGTCGTGAAGGTTGGCTCTGAGCCGTCCGATCGGTGCTGGATCGGCAATCAATGGTCGGGATCTCAGCTCGGCAATGGACGGTTCAGATTTGAAGGGTCGGGAGATTAAATCTGAGCCGTTGAGGCTTCGATCGGATGGCTCGGAGCGGACCTTCATGCCCTGCAGGTCGGGCCGACCTGCAGGATCTCCGATTCCGAAGGCACCTGTATGTGGTTCACAGAGCCATTGATGTCCTACTAATCTCATTTTCTACCAGATGAAGAGATGAATATCAATCCTTGCCGTGGATTTCGAATGGGCCCACGATAACCCGAAATGGATAAAATCGAATCGGATTGAAATTGGACCTGAGCTTTATCCCTTAAACTATCACCCGGTAGCACTTTGCCCCCCTTAACTTTAAATTTCAACACTTAACCTCGTTGAAGTATTATCTGACTTCAATCTTAGACCTTCTGTTTGCTGTCTGTTAGGGTTTGGGATGGAAAATTTTCACTTGCAGTCAAATTCTAAACGAAAGGACAATACTACCCTCCTATGAATGAAACAACACAACCAAACACTCAAATTCTTCGAGACAGTTCAAAAAAAAAAAAACTCAAATTCTTCTCCCTCTCGTACTCATTTTCTCAAATTCCAATTCTCTCTCTTAATCATTTATACGACAAACTCTGCAATACCACCGCCACTGTTAGCGGCACTACCTCGAATTTTTAAGGAGACAGAAGGGGCAACGATTCGGGAAGAGGAGAAATTGTCTATATACAAGTTCGGGGCTGGAAAAGGATCGAGTCTGGAGCCGTCAAATTTCTATGAACATAATTTCGTTGACAATTCTGATGGTCAACAGATTAGGCTCTGATTTGCTTTGCTGTAGACTTCTCGAAGGCCTCGAACGCTTCACCGATCGTCGATTGACCACCAGACTTCGGTGACGAGGGGACAACGATGACTGTTTGGCTGCCCGAATCGGTACCGAAATTCTTTGTTGTTGACTTCTCTCTGACATATGTTGCACTGTATGTTGGAGAAGTTGGGGCGGAGGAGGTGGTCGACAATGGCGGGGTTGGCACTGTAGACGTTGTGGGAGAGGCTGAATATGTCGTTGACTTGGATGGGTGGGTGGGTTGTGATGGAAAAAGGTGGGTGACCCAGTCGAGGATGGGTGGTGGGTGGGTTGGCGGTTGCGGGGAACGAGAGAAGGTAGCCGAGAATGGGGTAAGATTCGGTGGTTGGGCTTTCCATGGTGGCCATGGAGGAAAATCTGGCCGGAAATATATGTTTATATATATATATATATATATATAGAGAGAGAGAGAGAGAGAGTCCCCTTCCGTTGCGGATGCTCGCATCGAAACAAGTTGCGGACCACCCCATTTCTCCTCTTTCCCGATTGAATTTTGATGATCCGAACCGTTCAATGTGTTCAGAACGTGATTTTAAAAGTGCCGAAATCGGAAAAAATGACCGGAAGGGCTCTGATTTGAGCAATTTTTATTTGAACCGCTCAATAAAAAATAAACAAAAGCTACTCGGATAAGCGCCGTGCTTTTTTGATTTCTACGTAATCTTAAAATCACGTTAACATATCGAAATGGCCGGATCATCAAATCGATCGGAAAGAAAAGTCCGCATTTAAGTTAGTTGCGGGCGTCCGCAACGGAAGCCCACTCTGTGTGTGTGTGTGTGTGTGTATATATATATATATATATATTACATTACATATATATCTATAGATATTAGGTAAGGGTAATTACGTAACTTCATTCAATCTGTTAACAAAGTTAAAAGAATTCCAATTATGAATAGTTCAAGAAGGTTAAGTGTTCAAATTTAAAGTTAAGGAGGGCAAAGTGTCACCGGGTGATAGTTTAGGGGAGTTTAATATAATTTCCCCGTTCTTCAATCACTAAGCCCTTGTTCGGTTTGGAATTCCAAACCCAGGGTTTTGGATAAAATAACTTTTCTACTTTTTCTCTCTCTAACTTTTCAATCATTATTTTCATTTTTCACTCTATCTCTCTCTACTTTTTATCTCTCTCTACAATCATTACTCTCATTTCTCTCTCTACCTTTATTCAAAAACACAACCCAAAACCCACAACCGAAACTCTGCTATTCCAGCTACGGCGGCGAAGTAAGAGTCCGGTTTTGTTGATACTAGTTTGAAACAAACAGAGCCTAAAAAAATCCATAAAACAGAGCCTCGCAAAGTAATCTAAAAATGCAAATTTTTTGCCATAAAACGGTGATTACTTCAGACTTCAAAAAAGCGTCTGATTACATACTCAGAAGGGTTCGAATTCGACCCGTAGCTAATACACAATCCTATCATCCTGTATGTACATGTTCAACTACATGTTGAACTTCAGTGCAATTAGAGCTCAATATAGCACTACCAGCACTGGTCGGTCTCCCACGTGCGACGCGTGCGGCCGGAGAATCCCGGCGACATTGCGTACGATCGCCGCCCTAACAGATTCCGATCGTAGTCGGCTCGTTTTTCGGGATCGGACAACGTGGAGTAGGCCGCGTGGATGCGTATGAACTCATCGGCCGACGAGTCCTTTCCGCCGATGGATTTGACGTCCGGATGAGAAGTCCTGGCCAATCTGCGGTAGGCCGCCTTGATCTCGTGACACGTGGCGCCCGTGTGGACCCCCAGGACGTCGTAGAGCGATGTGGCTGCGGCGAAGCGGGGTGCTCGCTCGGCGGTGGCGGCGTAAGCGGCGGAGACGCGGAGCGGCTGGCGGAAAGAGACGGATGTCGACGGCGTGGCATTGATGGGGGACTTGGCGGAGAGGAAAGGAGTTGAGAGGGTAACGGATGCGGAAATCATGATCGGTTTTTTTGTATGGTTAAGGATGTTCTTGAGGTTGAGGATAAGGTGAGAGGTGTGTTGTGAGCGGGTTGCAGCGGCTGCTATATATAGGGAGAGTGTGAGGACAAAGGTAAGGTTAGTTTTAACCATGGTTGGGGTGTGGTGTGGTGGCATTTTAGCCTTATCCATTTCCAATTTGGATCTGACCTTGTGCTGAGTCGGCTTGTTGTGTTAAGAAAGAATCTAGCTCTCTCAGCCGAACAGCGATGGACGGCAGATATCTGCTCTGTTAAAATGAAATTTGAGTTATTCATTGTCAAGTATGAACGGTTTGGATTGGTTCAACGCGCACGCAGTCCCCTCAGAGAAAATTTTTCAGTGCTAGGTGGATACCTCGTGGTGTCCCGCTCGGCGCAACCGAGTAGTTCATTGCATTTTTGGACGGCTCAAATTTAGAGAGAGAAGAATGAGAGAGAAAGTGTCTGGATCTATCAAACAAGATCTATCAAACTCAAATATAATGAAAAAGAAAAATATTTTTTCAATATTTTTTTGCACTGTTTAAAAAGATTTTAATGAGATCTATCAAACAAGATATATATTGACAGAAAAATTATTTACGTAAACACATAATTTTTGAGTTCAAAATTACCTTTGCTTTTTTTTTTTTTTTAAAAAAAAGAATTTTTTAAAAAAGTGAAACACCACCTAAACTGAACAAGACAATTTAGATTTTCAATCACTCATGATCAAACATTATTGATAATGTTTAACCCATAACATAAATTTAAACAATTTGGATCGATCATGACATCTTTAACATACCCGTATCAAAATACTAAAAAGCGAGCCGAAAGCCACGATTTCAGTCATCCATGTGTGTTGGAGCTCATACCAATACGTCATACACAGTAGAAAAGAAGTTCAAACGGAACGCGGCGGTGCTTTCCAAGTAGTGAGCAAAATCACTGGTGTGGATAAGCTGGCAGGCTTATCCATTTTCCATTTTGGATCTGGGCTTGAATTGATGCTAGACTTTTAGGCCTTGTTCGGTTGTGAGTTTTGAGTAATGTTTTTAAATAAAGGTAGAAAGAGAAATGAGAGTAATAATTGTGGAGAAATGTAAAAAATAGAGAGAGATAGAGGAAAAATGAGAGTAATGATTAAAAAATTAGAGAGAAAAAATAAAAAAATTACTTTTCTCAAAATTTTGAATTTGAAATTCCAAACCGAACAAAGCCTTAGCATACCGCGTGTACGGGGAACTATATAGTGAAGAACTTTACTTGAAAACTGGATAAGGGGGGGCTGGATTTCAAGGAGTTTTCATGTGGCTTGTGGGCCCACATAACATGAAAAATACAGTAGACAACTAGACGCCGGACACGTGTTACGCTCGCCACTGAGAGAACGGTGGACGTGGTCCCTCCCCCCTGAAGTCAGAAGATTA
Source organism: Rhododendron molle (assembly GCA_025413875.1). NCBI lineage: Eukaryota > Viridiplantae > Streptophyta > Magnoliopsida > Ericales > Ericaceae > Rhododendron > Rhododendron molle. Next base: position 5,291,519 of record CM046393.1, read on the forward strand.
TTAATTTATTTTAAGATTTCATAGGAAAACCCGCAATTTAATTCGATCAAAGCAATTTATTATTTATTTATTTTTGGATCAAACGGAAATATATTTGATCAAAGCATTGTTAAAATAGTAGTAGTTCCGAAGGACTTTATGAGTATCACACCCGACATCTTAACGGACGTGTTTTTTTGTGTTGACGTGGGTGATTCAAGGTGTTCTTAATATATAGTGTTAGTTTTGCAACACTTTTTGATTTTGTAAGTAAAGTAGGACAAGTTCACCTTTGTACCATTTGAAATTTGTGGAACTCTTAGAACAATTTGTGTCACTTCACTTGTTGCAAGTGTTTGCGAAGTATAGCGCTGAGATGTGCAGGGGCGGATACACGTGACCCTTGTCCAGGGGCGGATCCACGTTGTGCCCACAAAGGTCACGTGACTTCCCTGACTTTTCTATTCTTGCAATTTTATCTCTATTAATTTAATATTTAGTTGATTTAGACCCTCAAAGATTGTACTAGTGCCCCCATTGACATTTACAAAACAAGTGTTTGTGCCCGTTTGATACACGGGATAAAAAAAAAATTCATTGGTTTATTTTCAGTCCCGTGTATTGAAGGGGCAAAAACGCTAGTTGATAAAAAAAAAAAACAAAATAGTTTTATTTTTTTATCTGGTCTCGTGTTCGATGCACGCTAGTATTGATCTCATTCTATACATGGAAAAGACCTGTGATGAAAAATAAATTTAGAGTACCACGTGACGGTGTCCAGTGACATAAAATAAATTTTTCCCTCTCCCTCACTCACACACACACACACACACGCTCCCTCTCTCTCATCATAAACAAAAAAAGTGAAAAATCCAAGAAATTAGGAATGAGGGTTTAAAAGCTTGTTGGGCTCAGACACATTTCTATAGTATATTAATAGAATAGAATAGATAGATAGATAGATATGAAATCTGTCACCTTTTAAGTCTCAAGATGTATAAAAAAGAGAGAGTAAATTCTCTCCACCATAGGTGGAAACTAGGAGATTTCCATCACAGCGTGTGGGATCTGCAAGACTTTTTTTGTTATAATCTGAACCGTTCATCTTGTAGGGTATGTAGGGTAGTCTATCCATTAAAAAAATCAGTTTGATTGGATATCGATAAGTATATCAAAACTTGAATTTTAGTTTACAAAATGGACGGTTATAGATTTTGAAGTTAAATTATACAAGACTGTCCATTTTTTAAAAAGAAATTAAAATTTTAATATATCTTTTGGCGTCCAATCAAGCTCATTTTTTGCGTGAATATATTATTTTGCAAACCTTACAAGATAGATAGTTCAGATTATAACAAAAAATGCTTCATAGGGCCCGTAATGGGCAGTGGTGGAAAACCTGGAAACCCACAAGGGGAAAGAATTTTATCTCTAACAAAAAATGCTTCGTGGGCCCGTAATGGACAGTGGTGGAAAACCAAGGGTTTCCACCGCAGGTGGAAAGAACTTTATCTCTAAAAAAAAAACCCTTAATCAATGTGTTTAACTTCCTCAATCAGACAACCACTGCCCAATGTAGTTGGTATGTCTTCTCTCCCCTATGAGGGAGGTCCTGAGGAGCAATACCCCTAGGGTCCCAAGTTATGGATAGCTTCTGGACCCCGTACTAATCCTAACACTCCCCACTAACTCCCGCTAATGTATGACGATTGAAAAAAAAAAAATAACTTCCTCAATCAAAAATATCTCTTTGTTTATGCTCTATTTGATTGAAGTATATCGATTGCATTATTATTTTTTTTTTTGAGGTTTAAAACTTTGATTCCTAATTTAATTGCTTGGTATTTCATTGTATGAATACTCTTCTCAATAAACTGTAGAATATCTACGGTTCAGATCACGAGGATACCAATACCGGGCACACAATTATTAAACTTTTCTTGAAAAATTGAAAGTTATGCTTCAAATTTCATAATGTTTTAAATTTGTACATTTTTTGTTAATGAAGAATGTTTAAAACATTTTATCTTCTCATTATATTGGACCGTAATTTTTTTTTTCCCAAAAGTTATGCTTGAAAAGTGACTCCTCTGTGTGAAATTTCCGGATCTGCCATTGTTTATGTCTGATAAAATAGAAACGTCTTTTAAGTTTTAATTAATACTCGGCATAGAATGATCATCTTAAGCCGTGTCTTATTGCGATCGAGGGTGGCCGGGACTGTCACATGAAAGTTTCATCGGAGAAGGCTTTTAATTTGGTTTATGGTTTTTCCATATGGCTCACCGTGTGGGAAAAAACATGTACAATCTGTCCTTCCAAACAACATTGTGCTTCAAATCATTATTGATCCAATCCATGATCCAATCTTTTAAAATTAGAGTCGGAAATAGTTACGTGAAGAGAAATGTTCGACTTTGCGAGTAACGGAACTACGGTAAAAAAAGTTTGCCGTACTTTCAGTGTGACAGTTGCAGAACAGACTAACCACCTAGGTGGTAGCCCGGTTGGTGGGAGTCACCACCTCTCTTTAACAACTGCATAGGTTTGAGCCTCGGGAGGCACATGTGTGCAGGTACCCAGTGGTGCCATTAAAAGGTTTTGATTTGAACTCGTAGTGATGCAGGGAAGCAAATAAAAACGATGATCGAAGCAACAAGGACGATCACAAACGCAGTAATTTAGAGAAACTCTCTCTGACTCTTTCTTTATCAATCATCAACTGTCCAGCCCTAAGGCGAAAAACTGAATAAATAGGTAGCAAACCTAACCCTAAAAAACATAACGAAACAATACCGAAATTATTAAAAGCCCATAAAGTAGAGATAAAAACAAGACTTCAGAAAAAAGAATGGGCTGAAACAGAAATCCCTACGAAAAGTTATAGGAGTGCGAAAAATAGCCCAAAAACGGAACGAAGGCCCGTTTGGGGGCCTAAACGGCCTCAAAAGGCTAAAATCCTCACGGTACACAGCCAAAGGCGGTGTGTTCTGACCGTCGGCCTGTTTCGGATCAAACCCAGGTGGACCCGTCGCCTAAATCCACGGTCAATTAATTACGAAAAAACCGGCTAGTAGAAATCCTTAGAATGCTTAAAATGGTATTCTTCCTCTTTGGCTATTGCATCACGTAGTTGGGCCGAAGAGGCGGATTTCTCGCCGCTGTGCACCAGGTGGTGTCATGGTGACTGTCCGTCCCTTCGGACGGTAGCTATGGCTCGAACCGGACATTTCACGACGGGTCGAAAGGTCACGCCCAAGGAGGAGTTGCTATTCTGGTCGCCCCCTCCCACCTTTTAGATTATCAAAAAAAAAAGTTGCAGAAGGGACTAGCTGGAGAAATGTTCTGGATACAATAGGCTAACGAGCCCTTGACCATAATATATACTCTTGGGTTTTGTAATATGTGGGTTCGCTTTGAAAAAGGGCAAATGCACTTCGTAAAGCTGCAAACCCACTAGAGTCTGGGCCATGTTGAGGAAGGCCATGGGCCATTAAAATACAATAAGCAATTACTCGAGCAATGGGCACACTTCACGCCCAGGGCCAACAATCACAAGTTTGCTTCACAACGTTATTTGAAGTTTTTGAAGCTTATTTTGGACTCGCTGGTTGGTCTGGTGGACAAGACGCTTCTTAACCTTCACAGTATTTTTTTTTTACTACATGTCATGCATGCGTTCGATATTCAGCAAATGTAAAAGGAAATAATTTGACATGCATATCCTAATTTTCAATACGAAACAGTTTTATACAAACATATTTCCCTTGCTCAGTGCTTTGAAAATTGTTCATCAGTTACACATACAAAGACTTACGGTGTTTTACTAACTTAAAAAAAAAAAAAAAAAATTTGCAGTGTAAGACCGATATTTATATTTTCTTTAGGCGGATAAGGATGGTTTCTAGATAACTATACTAATATACATCACTTTATGAGATAGATATACTTGTATCCCAGTGATTGAATATCAGAATAACCAGTGTCGTGCCTATCTTTTTGGTGAAAAATAATTCCGGTTCTAATTTGTACAATAACTGGATTTTTTTTTTCCCCTTTCAATTGTCAAATAAAAAAGCAATAGATACCCATACCCCTCCGCAAATCTCACAGTCTGATGCAACAGCGTCACGAATCCAAAAACTATTTCTTCTTTAATAATCAGCTACAAATGACAAACTTCGAGTTCGAAGGCATGTGATGCTCTGTTCTCATGCCGAAACTGGTTTTTAGCTTTGGGAATCTCCAATGGCTTGCCCAATCTTGAGCATAAATTAGCTCGACATGCAATTAGGAGTTGAGATTAATTAGAGTAAGACTGCTGAAAAAAAAAAATAGCAGCAATAAGTTGGCCAACTTCGATTTTGATGATTAGGCAAAAATTAAACAATTAGAGACTTTGAATTTGTAAACTGCAGGGTTGATTATGCTCTTGACGCAATTGCATGTGCAGTTATTTTCGTACCAAAAAAATAATAATAAAGGAAAGAAACAAGTTGCATGTAGGTCTATGATTCATTTTCAAAAAAAAAAAAAAAAAGTTTTATGATTCGTACAATTCTAATTAAGAAATTTAGTTATTTTCGTGCCAAAAACAAAAAAAAACATTTTTTTTGGGGGGTGTTGAACCATATGCTTATCCTAAAAAAAGAATACTCGTCATTTGACAAGGTAAGGTTTTTTTTTTATTTTTTTATTTTTTTATCGACAATTGATACTATAAGTTAGGGCAAAACTTATCTACAGCAAAGGGATGGTAATGTAAACTAAATTCTTTTGTTTTTTGGGTCACCCTATTCCAGTAGTAGAAGTAGAACTTCAACTCAGGAAGACACCTTCTCTCTGTATATCTCTCCCCCCATAAAAGGTCGACTTGACTAGTCCAAGTTAGGGTTTCTGTTTTATTCAGAGCCCCAAAAGTACTAGCAATGAAGCCGAAGATCAAAAACGTTGTTCTTCATTTGATCTCAATTCTTCTATCAGCAGTTTTGGGCAATGCCGAGTCCCCGCCCCAACTCTTAGACTGGACTGTTTCGTTTTCACCACGCTCTCCTCTTGGGATTCCCAAACAGGTCCATATTAATTCTCTTTTTGAAAATAGAAAGTTCGATTTCATAGTCGTTGTAGCTTGATGTGTTTTGTGTGATTATGCTCACTTTAGGCGGCGTTATGATGTCAGGTGATTGTGATCAATGATCAGTTCCCTGGGCCGCTGTTGAACACGACGACGAACGAAGTTGTTAATGTTAACGTTTGGAACAATTTGACTGAACCCTTTTTAATCACATGGTATATCTCTCGTGAAAATAAAAAAGATGGTATATGCGTAAGAGACCCTATAAAGTAGTAGGCACCAGATTATCTATACCGAAATACTTCAAAGTAGTACAGATTGGATCACCGAAAAGTGCACAAAATATTTTTAATGAGTGGTTTGGTTCATATTTTAATTTTGTATAGTGGACAGGAACATGGACGATGACTTTGAGTTTTTCTTTTCTTTTTCATATATAATTTTGTTGTCAGCTTTTGAAAGTCAAAATAAAAATATCCTCAGAGTTGCTGCTATTGTATTAGGGCTGATGGGTAAAACCTAAGAAGTGGTAGATTCCGAGTGTCTAGTGCTGGCTTATATTTTCGGAGGACGTATTTTCCGTATATTCATTAGTACTTAAAACTTTTTCAATGGAACTTTTGGATTGTTTCTCTCTCTTCCCTCCCTATATGTGAATTCAGGAATGGGGTACAGATGAGGAGAAACTCATGGCAAGACGGAGTGCAGGGTACCAACTGTCCAATATTGCCTGGGCAAAACTGGACCTACAGTTTTCAGGTGAAGGATCAAATTGGGAGCTTCTTTTACTTCCCGTCACTCCTCCTTCAAAACGCGGCGGGCGGTTACGGTCCTATTCGGGTGAACAACCGGGAGATAATTGCTATTCCATTTTCTCAGCCCCGTGCGGAATTTGACGTTCTTATTGGGGATTGGTACAATGCAGACCATCAAGTAAGCACTGTGTTTATTTCTAGTTTATTGCCATTCACGGTTAGCCGTACGTCTCTAGTCCCTTTTTGTTTTTGCTAAGCAAAAGTGATTGATGAATGGAAGATTTGATACAGGATATGAGGGCTAGGCTGGACAGTGGGGATTTGTTGCATTTGCCAGATGGAATTCTTATCAATGGGCTTGGACCCAACCAGACAACTTTTGACTTCGAGCCAGGTAAATTACCTAATTAGTGGATTTAAATTGGTCCTTCAAAATTTAATCGAGATGCGCGTTAGCTGGCCTAGATATCTTTGAGTTATAAAAAAAAATATTGAAATCGAATGACCTATCATAAAATGACCTGTTTGTACGATTAATAACCCTGAGTTCAATTTGTTTATTGGTTTTGTTCCTAATCATGGTCTTGGCACTTGTCTTAAACTACTGGAGTAATTATTTGGTGGTTTTTGGGTATTGCTAACGTGCTGATGTAGACTTCACGCACTTAATCATGAACCCCCACTATAGAGAGTCTATACACTTAGTCGTGGATCATATAAGAATGTGTAGTGTCGAAAGGATGTTGGAACATTACATGACAGTGCCGGAATCATCCTATGATCTTTCCTCCGGTCAGGTCGCTTTTTTAACATCAATGGGAACAAAGCTTTGGTTGTGCTTTGTTTTCAATTTATTATAATTTACTGTTAATTCTGTCACAGGGGCGACGTACAGGCTAAGAATTTCAAACGTAGGACTTAAAACCACATTAAACTTCAGAATTCAGGGCCACCAAATGCAGCTGGTGGAGACCGAAGGATCTTACACAGTCAAGAGATACCACCACAATCTGGACATCCACGTGGGCCAATCATACTCGGTCTTAGTCACGGCACATAAGAACCAGTCCTCCGACGGCAGCTCCTACTGCATGGTCGCCTCTGCCCGTTTCCTTCCGGTGGAACTTTTCGGTATCGGTATCATTCGATACTCCGGCTTTCGAGGGATGCCCCTCGGGCCACTTCCTCTGGGGCCCATGTCATATGATTACATGTACTCTGTTGAGCAAGCTGAGTCCATAAGGTACATCATTTCCTAACTTTGAATTGTACAAAACAAAAAATAAATAGAGATGCTTTTCACAATGAGCCACTGACCACCTTCTTAGTTTAAAAATAGGAGCAAAAGTTGTGGCAATATATTGCAGTGACATAACGTTTAAGCTGTCAGAAATTTGTAAGTAATTTTTTTTCAAGCATATGATGTGAAAGAAATTTGTAAGCCCTGTGAGACGAGTGCACATCTGTGCACAGATTTTGTTGTGGGACCCACCACGGTCCCACACAAATCATCCGAGCCGTTCATTAAATGTAAAACATTTTTTTGAGGGTTCCTGCAAAAAATGAGCTTAATCCAATACCTAGAGGTGCTTCATCCAACCATTTAACTTTTCATTCAAATTTTCGAATAATGAAAAATTATATGGTTGGATCGAGCACCTATAAATATCGGATTGAGCTTATTTTTTACGGGGACCCTTGAAAAAATGTCTTATATTTAATGAGCGGCTCGAATGATTTGGGTGGAATCCGTGGTGGGCCTCACAATGAAATCTGTGCACAGATTGTATGTGTTTGTAGACTTTCTGCTATGAGACAGCCCATCTCGAGCCTTGGACAACTAAACTATTGTATCTGATTATTTAATGTTTACTAGCGAAATTTTTTGGAGCCGCGCTATTTTAACCCTTGAAAATTAGTCTGAATTTTTATTTTAAGAAAATAAGACCAAGTTTTGGCCAAAAGAGTAAGTTGACTTTTTTGTTTACATATGTTTGTTTTACGTTAAACTTACACATTGGTACATTTCAATGAGAGCAATAAAAGAAATAAAAAAGTTTTTCTCGAAACCCATAATTTTTTAATAAAGACATAAATAAGTAAAAAGACAAGTTATTGACTTATTTTTGTCTTTATTAAAAAATAGTAAAATACTAATGAGTTTTGTTTCTTTTTTTTTTTTTACTTTTTCGATTGCTGGCCGAACAACGTAAAAATAACAAATGCTTAAAAAATTTGAATAAAGACAAACAAAAAAAATTCAAGTTCACTTTTTTCCCCAAAACTATTCATACGATTAACAGTTAGAAAATCTTATAATCCGTGGTTTTTCAGGTGGGATTTAAAAGTTGGAGCAGCTAGGCCAAATCCACAGGGTTCCTTCCGTTACGGCAACATCCCCATCAATCGTACACTGGTTCTTAGCAATGGCGTGGGGTTAATTAACAATACAATTCGGTTTACAGTCAATCAAATCTCATTTTCGTACCCCGATACGCCCTTGAAGTTAGCAGATTATTTCCAGCTTAGGGATGTATTTAAGCCTGGATTCTTTCCAAACACACCGGATTATCGCCGCCCTGAATTGGGCATTTCGGTAATTGATGTTGTACGCCGTGAGTATGTTCAAGTGATTTTTCAGAACAATATGCGATTCATCCAAACATGGCATGCTGATGGGTACAATTTCTTCGTTGTTGGGTAAGCGTTTTATTCATTGTATTTCGCTCTTGAGGTTTTTTTTTTTTTTTTTTTTGTTACGACTTACTAACGGTGAAAATGATTCAAACCAAATTTCAGAATGGGACTTGGAATGTGGGATGAGAGCAAGACGACAACGTATAACATGGTCGATGCCATTTCTCGCTCCACGGTCCAGGTGAGCACGGTTAATTTCATGCAAATCAAATGTTATTGCACGTTTTTGTGCAGAATAATGTGATGATTTTGTGAATAGGCCCGTCATAAATCGATCTAATCTGATCCCATTAGGGCTCCGTTTAGTTGGCGGGGAAGTTGTGTGGGAAATTGGTTCCAGGAAAAGTAAAGTGAGGTGAAGTAAAAGAAAAAGAAAATTATTTTTCCGTTAGTGTTCATTTGACAAAAGAATTTTGCAAGAAAAATTAAGGTCTAGTTGTTCATTTGTCTGGAAAAAGAAACTTATGGGAAAATTTTGTGAGTGTTCACTCATTCTCCTTTTTCCGCGACGCAAAATCCTGTGTTTTTTACCGGATCACTTTTGCAAGAAAGTAAATCCTGCAGAAACTTTAATGGTAAGTTCCACTATTTTCCTGTCAACTGAACATTAGAAAAGTTCTGGAAAAGTTGGTTTTCTCCTACTTTCCCGTCCTTTCTTGACGACTGAACGGAGCCTAGGTGAATCCTAATTTGCTTACACAAGTCCGATTGGAAAAAATCCAAACTTTGATCACCACATACGTGTTACAAGATATATTTATGGGAACGTCTCGTTTAAAAATATCATTGTCACATAATTCTGCATTCATTTTTGCATAATTTTTAGACCTTCTCAAGTTTCAATAAGAAAAAAGCTATTGCACAGCAAATGATAGGCTAATGTTCACATATTTGGGTTGTGGTTTATTGATCAGGTGTATCCGTTGTCATGGACCGCGATACTGATAAACTTTGACAATCAAGGAATGTGGAATTTGAGATCGCAGAATGCAGAGAGTAGATACCTTGGGCAAGAGCTCTACATTAGAGTCAAAGGCGTCGGCGAAAATGACCCTTCAACCATATCTCCAAGGGATGAATTTCCTATTCCCGAAAACGTAATTAGATGTGGAAGAGCAATTTCGGCATAGTCCCCCTCCCCAACTCCCTTCAAATTATATACATGCTCATCTCAGTCATTTTTTTTTTTTTTTTTCAAACTCTAGGAGTATTTGTTTTATAGGATGTTCTTGAGGTGGATAGGAGCTCGCAGTTTAGCATTTCCTGATTAAACGGGTTTATAATTTTGACATGAACCTCAAACTACGAACTGCGGTACACACTTTTGGTTCACATTTATTGTTATGTTTTGTTTTTACGTTTAGTTTTTGACTACAGACAGTATAAAGTATACAAACATTTGAATTACGTCAAACTGAACATAGGTCTACGATCACACGGAACTCAATGGATAGCACCATTAAGGAGACAAATAAGCAAACAAAGGCCTTTCGGTTATGGGCTTGGCCCTAGTTAACTCAGCCTGATGTAGCACTCAATTTCCAGTAAGGTCCAATGAGTGTTCCCTATCAAAGACTCAGGCTGTGTTCGGTTGCAATTTCCGGAAAACATTTTCGGAAAAAGTGTAAAAAATTTCACTTTTCACTTTTCTCTCATTCCAATTATTACTCTTTCATCCAATCATTACCCCTATTCTCTTCCAATCATTACCCCTATTTCTCTCTCTATCTCTCCCCAATCATTACCCTATTTCCAATCATTATCCCTATTTTTCTATCAAATCATTACTCCAACAATCATTTCTAAAAACCAAACCAAACACTAACTCAAAATTTTTTTTCCGGAAATATTTTCCAGAAATTGCAACCGAACACAGCATCATACTTTGAGTTAGGCTGGGCACCGTTTTTCCATTTTCTTACAGTTCTGCAAAATTAAAGCTTTTTTAAGTCTAAACATGGTCAAGTTGAAAGATCTTACAAAAGATGTTATCAATAGTTTAAATTTTGACGACGATTCGATTTTATTCATAAAAGATAAATCCTTTTCTATAAAGAAAAAATGAACAGAGGACGTGGTAGCATTGAAATTTAAAATCAAAAGTAGGAATTTTAGAACCTCCATTTCGGAGAATTGAAACTCCGAATAGCAACAAGATCCTCAAATGGTGACTGACCCAATGTCCAATGGGTCACCCATCGCGCTTTGAGACGTCATTAAAATTAGGGAAGCACGTCATTAAAACCTCGATGATACTGATTTAATCTCGTGCAAAATATCTTCCTAAGCTATGGTGTTTAGTAACATAAACTTAGGCAAACATTAACATGTTTATTATCAATGACGGTGATTTTCGTAAACAGGCAACAAAAAAATGTTTAGTAACCATAGCACGATATGAACCGTAAACTAAATTACCAGATCACAAACTTGGGAAAAAACATTGAAGACATATATAGGGGGATCGGCACGCACAGCCGTAGCGGCGGTCGTATAACCGAATCAGAAGTATTCGATGATACGTTGCAGGAATCGGTTGCAAACGGTCGTTTATTTTTTGAAAATCATTTTTAGTTCTTGGCCCACGCTCGCGCTCTCAAATATCCTCACACTCACCATTTTTTGTTGTTTTGGAGGCTTTTTGAGAGACATTTTCACGGCCGCGCTCCCGCACACGCTCGCGTTTATGTGACTTAGCTCATAAGGTCTCATGTTTGAAACCTCTCGGATGCTATCAACTCATTTGGGGCCAGACCCTACGGAAATTTGCTTCGGTTTTAATTGGACTCCCAGCAAATGACCGTTGAGATTAGACCTGAAAAATTAGTCGAGTTATGCATAATATGATCCGGACTCCTGAGTTATAAAAAAAAAAAACTTGGGAAAATGACGGCTATGACGTGTTTTGATAATTAATATCTGTCAATGACATTTTCAGTATTAATAAATGTTCTTAGTTTGTTCTTAACGGGTATTAATTATCAAAACACGTCCTCGCCGTCATGTTCCCAAAAAACTTCCAAACATAGCCTAAATCATCGTGGTTATGGGCTTGGCCTTAGTTAAAAGTCCAATAAAAAATGATTGTGTTTGGATCGTTGCGTGAGTAGAATTGTCCAGGTCCAATAACAAAAGCGCCAATCAACGACCCAACAAGTCTTTCAAAGTTGGGCCGGGCACAACCCGGCCGTTCCCGCCAACCGAACCGAAAAAAGGGCGCTTTCTCTCACAATAGAGAAACATTCCTTCCGATGATTAAGGCTCTATTTGGAACCCAGGGAAAAGAAAGGAAAATTAAAGAATTTTCTCTCCCATCGTTTGGTTAGAAGAGAAAGTGAGAAAAAAATAAAGATTTTGAGTGTAGTGAATAGTACATTTTCCCTCATATTTTCCTTCTGTTTTCCTTTTCTTTCCTTTCTTTTCCTTTCTCCAGCTTCCAAACAAAGCCTAACATTTATACTCCATAACGAATATAATAATAACCAGGCCGGCATCTCTCTCTCTCTCTCTCTCTCTCTCTCTCTCTCTCTCTCTCTCTCGTGTTTTCTGTCATTTCTAGAATATTGGGTAGCAAAGCTGCACTGATGTCGACTCGATAACGAAGAACATGTTTGAAACTGTCAAACAGTCTTTCTTCGATCTGTGTGTCCAGCCAACATTAGTTTTTGAGAAAGAAGAAGAGTTTTTGATTGGTCGTACCTTTTGTCATGCGATATTCTCAAACTACAATGAATGTATCAGTCAAAACTAGTTTCAGAAGGATTTTCTGAAACTGTCAGCAGTCTTTCTTCAACCTGTTTTTCCAGTCGGCACTGTAAGCATTGTTCTCTCTCTCTCTCTCTCTCTCTCTCTCTCTCTGTGTGTCTGTACATGTGTACATTATTGTTGGATTTGCGAAGCATGATTGGTGATATAAACACATGTTTTGTAAGCATCAGATGTAATTGTACTCTCTTTTCATTCAATACATACCGGAAGCTGGTGTAAGTATTCCGTTACACAACTAGAGAACGGTGATAATCTTTTATTGATTTTTTTTTTTTGTACGTTGTGTTTGTCATGTTTTGACTGATTGCTCAACAGATATGTGTTTGAATTTTTCGGTTATTAGTGATGATTTTTTTTTTTTTTTTTTTGTTATTCAATATGAGTAGGAAAAGAATCAGCGAAGTTTCAAATTTGTTATTGATTTTCTTGTTCAACTTTTCCCAGTTTGACTATGTCTGTGTAGAGTTATAGCCACTCAGGGTTCTAAATTTCGACTGGTTAGTGTTTTCTTGAATCGAAGAGTTGGTGGTAAATGAACTTCGGCTTTTAGGAATTTGTTGCCTATTTTCTTGTTCTGTTCCCCACTATCTGTTTGATGTGTTCACTCAACGAGCTTCAGCTGTTGGTTTGTTTGACCACAGCTGATAAAACCAGTTGATTCTGTTCTGCCCTCCTAGTCTGGTTTTCGTCTTGGGGGTTTTCGTAAGACAAATATTTTTTGGATTCTGAAGTCTTGATTGTAGATTATACATGTTTGGGCTGTAATAAAAAACTGTGAAATGTGTTTGAACGATAATGTGCAGAATAGATATTTTAAAAGGGTAGTGTGTGAATTTATCACGAAAACCCAAAGTTGAAAGTTAATGTTCAATACAACATCTCAAATCTGAAAGTTTCGTAACTGATGCCAGGAAGCTAAAAGGAGAAGCGAATGAACACCCGAGAAATGAGTTGAGTTAGATTACCATTTCAAAGCTGAGCTATGGAAAAACATGGCTGAAAGTGGAAGCTATAGGTTTGCAATGGACGACATGGATATCGTTCGATTTCTGACTTCCACAGTGGGCAGTTTCATTCAGGATCGGTTGGTTGACAAAGAACAGAGAACCCAACACAAGGAACAATGTGCAGAGAGATTAGCAGCTGAAGATGGAACCTCAGATAAAGACAAGGAAATCCGGTACTCTGATCAAGCGGTATTAGCCAATTTGGATTGGGGCATTGATGCTCTTGAAGAAGCAATTAACACATCCAATATGGAAGCTAAGCTCGCACGATTGAATTACGCGGAGAAGATGTTACAAGTGTGTGCTATGTTGAATTCTAGCCATAAAACCGCTGGGGTACCTAATTTCTATCTTTCTGCTTGGGCTCACCTCAACCTTTCTTATATGTGGATATTGCGAGACAAAGTCCACAATGCAGTTTTTCATGTCCTTGAGATGTTTGCAGTTGACCCTTTCTTTTCCCGAATTGATTTTGCTCCTGAGCTGTGGACAACTCTATTTCTTCCACACATGAGCTCAATTGTTGGGTGGTATTCGGAGGAGAGACACAGACTTGTGATGGATGTTATCCCTGATTCCACTGATTTGTCCTTTACAATGGATTTTGATCAATTTTTCAGTGAATCCTTGATGTTATCAATGAGGCCGGATCAAACAGAGAAAATGCAGAAGCTTGAGCAGGTTTATGGGCATTCCTTGGATGAAAATACAAGGCTTTATGCAAAATACTATAAAGACTGCATGACCTTTGATTCTAGCACTAGCAGGAAGGCCATTCCAATGATGCCAATTGTTGAGCCGCCTATGACTCCTTTGCACGAAGTGAGCCGGTCAATCCCAGATTATGTTAAATTCGGTCCCATCTTGCCTAAGAGTGCTGGGTTTTACCCAGTTCTCAAATATAGAGAGAATGCAAGAGAAGCTTCCGGGTCTGCCTCATCTCTTAATTGCTTTGAAGCTTTAATTCTTGTCATTGCACTTAGGAGGTGTCTGTCAAAGCTTTTGAGGGCAGCTTTTGCAATTTTCTGTATGGGAATGTATACCAGTGTGTTGGCTATTTCTGCTTCTACTCCTAAAACAACTTAAAGCTGCTTAAAAGCCTGATTCTGAGAAGCTGCGATTTTGGTGCTTTTAAATTCTGCTTTGAAGAATCAGCTTTTACCCGAATCTAAGTTTTGACAAACACCACCTCAATCGCAGTAGTTTTTGTCTAGGCTCTTTTGCTCTCTTTTTTTTCCCCTTTCTTTCTTTTTTTGTATGTATAGTATCGACATCTTTAATCGAAGGCTCTGAAATATTAATATCCTTTCAAACTTTTGGCAAGCAGATCAAGTGTAACTTCCACCTTCTCAGAGAACCTGGAGGAGACTGCTATGTGGGTTCCACAAGTAAGAATTAGTCCTAAAACAGTGCACATTCATTGCTTTCATCAAGGTTTATGGTGCATGTGTTTTATGTGCTATGCTCTTTATTTCTGTTGATTAAACTTCCATCATTATTCTATCGTTAGGAAGGCATTCCTGAGGAAAATGAAGAAGATTCTGACGAGGAGAGTGATCTTTATGAACATTCTGACACTCTCTCTGGTAAACGAGTATCTCTTAACAGCTTTGTAACGAAGAAGGAAGAGGAAACTAGCCCAAACCTACAGCCAAATAAAGTGAATAGTCAAATGTATTCTCCTACAATCTTCTCTCCTAACGATTCTACCGAAAGTGGGTCAGTAAAGTCGTCGTCTCCCAAACCAGACCCGCCTTCTAAAAAAGAAGCTCCTTCTATGTCTCGCCTTTTGTCTTTTCGTATGAGGGCCGCCCCAAATTTGTCCTCCTTGCTTGTGTCTCCTCAATTCCGTAATGATTCCAGCGTTAGCCCTGGAGACTCCGATGGTGAAACAATGGTATGTATTTCAAACACCAAGTGGTTAACCTCATTTGAATTGTTTATTTGTAAATTTCTAATATATAAACTTTAGACTTGGGATTGTACTCAACGTAGCTTATATTTTCAGGATCAACAGAAAAGCAGCAGGAAAAACAGCAGACGCACCATGAGTTATGGAAATGGGACTAGCCAAATGATTGAAAACAGGTAATCTTGTCTTTGTTTGATTTTACTGCACTTGTACTCTCTACAAGAAGCCCCTGTTTTGTTCGACTTCACCATATCTTCACTCTCTTCTTTAGCCTTGTAAGCAAAACGGTCCGTTTGGCAACTTATGGGAGAGAAAGGATAAGAAATAATTGTGTTTTCTCTAATCAAGTCAGGGGAGAAAAGAGAAGATTGTGTACTCCCTATTATTCGTATGAGCAGCAGAGAAAATAGAGTGACATGAGAAGTGGGAATTTGGGGGAAAATAAAATCTCTCCATTTCCCTCCTTTTCTCTCCTCCTTAACTAACCACAGTGGTGAGGGCAAGGAGAATCTCATTTCATGCATTTTCTCTCCAATTATCCAATCCAAACGGGTCTATCCTCACCAGGGCACCATTTATTAATTCCAAAGCTTCTTCACCATTGCAGTTATCTCGATGAAAGTGATGAAGGAAGCCCGAGTTATGTTTCTCTCCCACTGTCTGAGAAGCCGACTCCTCATTCAAGACTACCAAAAGACTTTGTCTGTCCCATCACCGGCCAGATTTTTGGTGACCCGGTTACACTTGAAACAGGTCAGACATACGAAAGAAAAGCAATTCAGGAATGGCTGAAAAGAGGAAACACAACGTGTCCCATTACCCGGCAGCCTATATCTGCGACGTCCATGCCGAAAACAAACTACGTTTTGAAAAGGTTAATCACATCTTGGAAAGAGCAACACCCTGACCTTGCTCAGGAGTTTTCATACTCCGAAACACCAAAAAGTTCCTTTGGCTCTTCCTCTTCAAAAGGAAATCTCTCAGGGTCCTCTCCTTCTAGAACCTTCAGTACATACAATCGTAGGACCAGGGATGAATCTAATAACAATAACACCAGAAGATTGCCTTGCCCCCCTGTGGTGACATCTCCGACTAGTGTGATATCTCAAGCTGCTCTTGAAACAATGATCAATGGCTTAAAACCCTACATCACATGTCTATGTACTTCGGAGGAATTAAAAGAGTGTGAAGCAGCTGTGTTGACAATTGGCAGGATATGGAAGGACTCGAAATCCGATGCAGGGCTTCATTCATATTTTTCAAACTCAATGATAATAACTGGATTTGTGGAAATTCTGTCAGCTTCTATGGAGACAGAAGTTCTCAGAACATCGGTTTGCATCCTCTCTGAATTAATATCTGCAGATGATAGGGTTGCTGAGTCTCTTACACATGTAGATCGTGATTTTGATTGCTTGGCTTCTCTGCTAAAAAATGGTCTAACTGAGGCTTCTGTTCTTATATACCAATTGAGGCCAACATTCTCTCAACTTTCGTCTCATGAACTTATACCCTCCCTTGTCCAACTTATTCTAACAAGAAACGAAGACCTAGATGAAAATAAATTAGTAATGGAGCCAGAAGATGCTGCATTAGCAATACTTGAGCAGATATTGTTGGGAGGAGACGAGAACAGCAGGTCTGTTAATGCTATGGCTGTCATATCTGCAAATGTAATTCCAGCCTTAATTGAGCGCTTGGATAGGGTAGAAGGGAGAGAGGTCATTGTATCCATACTGTTGTGCTGTATTCACGCGGATAAGGGCTGCAGGAACTTGATAGCAAGCAGAATTGAGTTCTCTCATGTACTGGAATTGTTTCATGCTGGAAATGATAGCGTGAAGGGCATATGTATAGATTTTCTATCCGAATTAGTTCAACTGAGCAGGTATGAGTTAATTTTGTTTTTAAAGTTTCAGGTCATACAGAGGGGAACTTCAAAGCTCTGCCCATGTTAATTATTTGAACTATTTGATTAGGTGCAAACAAAGGATTGAAAATATCTGACAAAATCATGTTTCTGGCTATATACTCCATTTGCTTTGACTTCAATTGATATGGATCCAATAGAGGCTACTCTATCTAGCTCTCTTTCCATATTCATTACGTATTCTGTATTGACATGATAATACTTCTTGTCCAATAAGTTCTATTCTCTGCTTACAACCAATCGTGACAAAAAGACTAAGTTCGACTTTATGATGTTCAGGAGAACATTCTGCAATCAGGTGCTACAGATGATCAAGGATGAAGGCGCATTTAGTTCTATGCACAGCTTTCTTGTCTATCTACAAATGGCTCCAATGGAACAGCAAGCTGTTGTTGCTACTCTTCTTCTTCAGCTTGATCTCCTGGTTTGCCCTATCAATTCTTACACAACCATAATAACTCGTAATAAGATAAACCTTATTTGGCACAAGCCACGGAATGCATCCATTGTAAGTTCATGATTTTTGGTTTCCAGGTTGAGCCCCGAAAGATGAGCATTTACAGGGAAGAAGCTATAGAGGCATTAATTGAAGCACTTTGCAAGAAACACTTCCCTAATTCTCAAATCGCAGCACTTGATGCCCTATTATCCCTTTCTGGGCGTCTGACTCCATCAGGGAAGCCTTACATTGAAGCCTGGTTACTCAAAATTGCCGGATTTGATCAACCGTACAATGCTTTGATGCGAGCAGAAAGGCCAAAAACACATGAAATTGCATTGACAGGGACAATGGTACGGATTTATGTAGTTCCATATAGTTGTAGCATTTCTTCAATTGCTCTTTATGATTTGTTCTGCACGAATCCTCTCATGTACTCTGTGTACAGGAAGAAGAGGAGAAAGCTACAAGTTCTTGGGAGAAAAGGGTAGCTTTTGTACTTTGCAACCATGAAAAAGGTGCCATTTTTAGAGCACTTGAAGTGTGTCTTGAGAATAACTCCATAGCCATGGCAAAATCATGCCTTGTCATTGCCACTTGGCTCATAGACATGCTCTATTGTCTTCCTGATACTGGTGTAAGAGACGTTGCCCGAAAGGCTTTGCTTGACCAGTTCTTAAATGTGCTGCAATCATCAAAAAACATTGAGGAGAAGATCTTGGCAACACTAGCTTTGAAAAACTTCATTGCTGATCCAGGTACAGTTGTCTGGAAAATATCTTCTGCCGAAAAGACGGACTATTACTCTTGGAGAGCAAATCAATAGGTAAGGACCTTAAACTTTGCCTAACCCAGAGTCTGTTCTTTTCAGGTGCACTAAATGAACTGGGGGTGTATGCCAAGTGCATGTACAAAACGTTGAGAAGGCTAAAGAGGAATTCCACAATGGTCAATGACATACTGAAAACATTGATGAACTTGCCATCCGTTGACGCAGTCAGTCGATAACCTTTCTTACCATTTTCTCTTCTTGACAATAAAAGTAGAAGCCTTATTTTGTACTCTTATTGGTCCATATTCAGTCAGGGCTGTGGGGTTGTGCTGAAGCGGCTGAGTTAGATTCTTGTGCAAATGGTGAGGTCTTGTGTCTGCTACATGTAAAAGGCCGTATAATAAGCAGTCATTCTGACGGGACTATAAAGGTGTGCATCTAGTTTATCTCTTTCTATCTCACTCAAACACGCATATAGCAACAGAAACCTGCTGCAGCGTTTATACTTGACTTGGTGTTAGGCGTTTGCTCATTTCTTTGTACTTCCTTTAGTGCGAGAGGTTGAAGTTGCTAAATGCTAATATGTTGATCAGTTGATGACGGGAAAGTGATTTTCATCGTGCATTTTAGGTGTGGGATGCTGGTATGAGGGTTCCACAACTGCTTCAGGAAGTGCGTGAACACATAAAAGCTGTCACATGCCTCTATGTTTCGTCTTCAGGCGATAAACTGTATAGTGGCTCCATGGACAAAACGATTCGGGTAAAACCATCGCTTTTTTTCTTTTATTTTTGCAATTCCAATTTTTTGTTTTCTTTTTGGTAGAAGGAGGGAAAAGAAATGTAATCTAAAAAAATAATGGAGAAGTCTAATTTGCATCTGTTTGATATTCTCACATAGGGTCCGCATGTTTTGTTTTTTTTTTTGAAAGGCGGGTCCGCATGGTTTACATTGCTTATATCTCATGGATAAGCACATCATGGGGTGTTGTTTGATAAACATTGAATGCTCATTTGCTTGTTTTTCTATTTCACACAAACTGGCTATGGCCTTTAATTTTGCAATCTACAGGTATGGGCAATCAAACAGGAAGCCATTCACTGCTTTCAGATTCACGACGTGAAAGATGCAGTCCTGGAGTTAACGGCAAATTCCAACTTTGCATGCTTTTCCACCCAAGGAACTGGAGTTAAGGTAACTTATTTCAACAGTCCAGGAAATTAACTTATGACTCGTTAACGAAATGATTTGTTGAACACTTTTTTTTAGCACAGATATATAATTGGTCTGGGGTTCCAAAGCATATCAACTTCAACAGAAATGTTAAAAGCCTTGCCATGACCGACACTAAACTATACTGTGGATGCACTGGTTACAGTATCCAGGTAACCAATCTCTTCCATGAGCTTATTCTGCTAAGTTAAACAACTATAATAGTGTACCAATAAGGCACAAATATATTTTCATTAGTCCTGAAATTTCGGAGAAATCACAGGAGGTGGATCTAAGCACATACACATCCACTGTGTTCTATGCTGGTGCAAAAAAATTGCTAGGGAAACAAAATATACGTTCTCTACGTATCCACAGTGGTCTTCTATTTGCTGGTGGATCTTCTGTTGATGGCATAGCAGGGAAGGTATGAACTTATCTTCAACTCTTTGTGGCCATACACCGTTAAAGACAAACCAAACCAATCCGAGCCTTATGTCCCAATCACTTGGGGTCGGCTACATGAATCTGTTTTCTCCATTGAGCTCTGTCGAGGGCCCCTTGTTCGCACAAACCTATGATACTCAAATCATTGCGCACCACAGCATCTAATGTCAATTTAGATCTACCCCTCCCCGTAGCGTTGCTACCCAAAACTATCCTATCCGTCCTCTTTACTATTGCATCTCCTGGTCTACGGTAGACATGCCCAAACTACCGTAGCCTATTCTTCCTCAACTTCTCTTCTATAGGTGCTACACCTACTATCTCACGTACCGTTTCATTTCTAACCCTGTCTCGCCTAGTCTTACCACACATCCACCTTAACATTCTCATTTCTTCTACACTCATCTTGTTCACCTGTTGTTTTTTAATAGGCCAACACTCTCTCCCATAAAGCATCGCTGGTCTGATGGCAGTTCCATAGAATTTTCCCTTCAATTTTGTGGGTACCCTCTTATCACAAAGTACACTAGTAGCGCTCCTCCACTTGAGCCACCCCACTTGGATCCTATGGGTCACATCATCGGCAATCTCTCCATCACTATTAATAATTGAGACTAAGTACCTAAAATGATCACTCTTAGGTATCTCCTGGTCTTGGATCATCACTCTTTCTTCAGACGTATTGCTGGTGCCACTAAACTTGCACACCATATACTCAGTTTTACTCCTACTTATTCGAAAACCCTTTAACTCCAATGCTTCCCTCCAAGTTTCTAGTTTTGAATTAACACCTCTAGCAGTTTTATCTACAAGGACAATGTCATCTGCAAACATCATACACCAAGGGATATCCTCCTGAAATTGTCTGGTCAATTCATCCATAACTAAGGCAAAGAGGTACGGGCTCAAGGCTAACCCTTGATGCAATCCGACAGTGATTGGAAATTCACTTGTTTCCCCTACTGGTGATCGAATGGTAGTGAAGGCACCATCATACATGTCTCTAATCACCTCGATATACCCTTTGGTCACTCCCTTTCTTTCCAAAACCCACCAAATGATGTCCCTAGGCACCCTATCATATGCCTTTTCTAAGTCTATGAAAACCATATGAAGATCATTCTTCTTTGCTCTGTACTTTTCTACCATTCTCCATAATAGGTAGATAGCTTCCATGGTTGATCTCTCAGGCATGAACCCAAATTGTTTCTCTGATACCGTAGTCACCATCCTCAAGCGATACTCAATAACTCTCTCCCACAACTTCATCGTGTGACTCATCACCGTTAACGACAGTGGACTGCAATTTGCACCCTAAAGTATTGGTCAACTTCAGCTTTGGTTCTTGGTTATTCAATTTTCCCGATACAGTCCAAGGACCAATGCGAATCCGTTAGCTAGTGCAAAGTGCCATGTAGTCGTACAATCTTTTAGGCCTGTCCTCCCAATTCGCACTGCACTTTAACAGAAATAATTTGCTCAATTCACGAGCTCATTTTTTCACAATGACAAATTGATCCTTGATTTAAATTTCAAATTGTGGCATCAAGCCAACCAAGACACATGCCTGGAGTTAGTATTGGACAGAGTTGGAGAAACTCATTTGTTTAGGAACTAAATCGACAAAGGACCAAATTGAGGAATGAATGACACTGATGCCCAATATACCAAGAATTTGCATAGATGGCTGACGTTTGTTTCTTTTGGAAGGTCTTCTCTCTGTCCACAAAGGCAACAATAGGGTCATTCTCTACGGCACTAGACATTCACTGCATGGCAGTGAACAATGACTTCATTTTTACAGCCTCGAAATGGGGGTTCATTGAAGTATGGTTAAAGGAAAGAGTCACAAGATTTGCTTACATCAAAATGCCCGGTGGAGGAAATGCCAGAATTACATCATTGGCATCAGATTCGAATGGAGAGATGCTTTTTGCTGGCTCCTCTGAGGGCAAAATCCAGGTTAGAACACTTACCATACTTAACAATATCCTAGTAGGAATATGATAGCGGTTTCATTTGTTTAATATGAAGTTTCGATTCGAATTTACAAGTCCATGTTATGTTTGAAATTAAAGAGTAAACGGTGTAAACAAAAACATCAAGTAGCTTTTGGTTTCTACCCTGCCACCACCACCAATTCTTATTATGAATATCTTATACCTGTATAAGACTGACAAGGCACTCTAGTAGCTAGGAGTAATGTTATTGTAGTAGGAGTAATGTTATTGTAGAAGAATGTACCCATCTTTTGTGCCTTACCAATACAGGTCAATCATGTATTTATTTTATCTTATGAAAAGAAAATAGGACAAGGTGGGTGACTACTCATTATAGGTGGGACACACTGCATGACCGTGTTCTTGGAAGACTGAAAAGTTTCATCCCATTTTAGAGCATTGGAGGTCTCTTTCCCTGAGTGCATTTTTTAAATATTTATTATTATTATTATTATTTTTTTTTGGGGGGGATGGGTGAGTCGGCAAAAATTGAAGAATTTTTCTATGTTTGAATTGTTTAGATATACGTAAGTGATCGGGAATTTAAGATTTATTTATACAGCTAATGTTTCTAAAGAAAGAATTCATTCACTCTTTTATAGAGGCTTCCCATTACAAATATTCCTTATTCTTAACCAGAAAATTTACTAAAGAAGAATTGTGCACAATCTTGGTTCTTTCCAAAAATTGTGTGAAAAGGCATTATTAGGGTCGTGTGTACTAAATGACTTACAAGATTTTCTCATAATACAAAAAAAAAAAAAAAAAAAAGGAGCAAATTTTACTAGAGGAAAATAAGAGCTGAATCAGTGAATTGACTGAATTCTCGCCATCCAATACTAAGATACTTTTCTTGGTTGGTTGCAGGCATGGGAACTGGATTGAGATATGTGACACAAACTATGGGTGCTAAAAAATCAAAAAAATCGGAAAGGCGACGTGCATTTGGCATGGTTCTGCAATTTAGTGATCTGGCTATGGTGTAAAAAAGCTACCGCTAATTTTGTTTGCGGTATTGGTTCTATACTTAGGGACCGCGATCATAACCGAATGGATTATTCTTTGCATATGTACCATGTATTTGCTTGGGGTAAAAACTGAGTTGCTTTATTCATGCAAATAGTCAAAATTTTGTCAATAGTGTTAATTATCAGTGATGTGTTTGTTTGGGTAAAACTGACTTTCAATGTGAGTTTTCTAAGTCTAGTTCACAGTTTTTAGTGTTAATGAAATGTTAATAAAATCACAGTTTTGTGATTTTATTTTTTGGAGTCCTCTCAATCCCTCATCTCTTTGATACCCCTCCGAACTCATTTTTACAAGTCTCATCGGAATGTATTGATTGCTACTGTGCTTACAGCATCGCACTAATCTGGACGGTGTGCATATAACATGAACCATTCAATCGTAATTGTCTTCAAAATTACATATTTCACCTAAAGTTGTCAATGTCGAACTATTTTAGGTTTATCGCTATCCCCTAAGAAACTTACTATACCTAGAAACTTACTATACCTTACCTCCTTGCACCCTGCCCATAGCTTGACCTCAGCCTTGAACTACCTGCACGAATGCCTTCCCTTCCTTTCAAAGCGAACCAACCCAAGCAATGGAAGGAGAGAGGACTAAGACCTTTTCGCGCATAGACAGACCATCTTTAGCGGAATGCCTTCTTCCCAACCTCGCCTAAAGCATTCATTTCGTGAAAGAACATTTCATAACCAGTTGCAGTACAAAATATTCCTCCAATATGGTTTCTAAAATAAAGAGCAGACTATTAATGACTCCTTTCTTAGCTGTCCTTCAAATCCTTTTGGTGTCATCCTTTTCTTCCATCAGTGTAGTCTGTAGAGAATAAAAGGTCCTCTTTCCTGTTTTTATTGAAAATCTCAACCGTCCAAACCCACACCATCATTAACAGTATCAAGTGTGCATCTATTTTCCTCATATGAACACAAATGTGGATCCCACAATCATATTCTTGCCGGTAAAAATACATTTAGTGTGAGAATAAAACTTGACTTTCCATGCCAATAATCGGAGAAGATCCCATTCCTTCTCAAATCTGCATAGTTGGGCTATCTCCCATCTTATCTTTCTCTTGCAATATTAGACAGGTTTGGCCGGACAATATGCCATAACAGTGACCAACGTACTAACGAATTATCCGTACCTACAAGACTTCAATATAAACTTTTATGTTTATCTCAAAGACAAGCACTAGAAAATCCAAACCACATTTGTCAAGCTAAGTATCCTGTTTTTGTACCAAGAGTATCCCCATCGTATCGAGCAGTACGAGTCAAGATTGTTGATTTCACCCGGTCCTCCTCCACTTGTATCCGGGCAAGAGTGCTCCAATTTTGACCATTTGCGGATCCTTTTCGGGCCCACAACAATGATCAAATATCATTTTTTAGATCTCGTTTCCTGTCTACTCTGAAAAACTAAAAAAAAAATGGAGGATTATTCTCCAATTTCACACTCGTATGTATGAATGAATGAATTCCATTGCATACGGATTATTAGATCGAGCATGAAATTCTGTTTCCTATATAGTATAAATTGAGTATCCGTTTCAGTAATTCTGCAAAGAAAACGAACTTTACCAAATCACTATTAAGGAAAAATCTAGAAAAACACAGATGATGGGGCACTCAGAATGAAAAGGACTAATTGAAAAAGTTTAGAGAACAATTCATAGGTCTTTCAACCTCATCCAATGTTAATCCTCATCGTGCCTCTCCCCAGATCTCATCACTGTCCTCGCCAACTAGTGTAATTTCAAACGCATTCTTCAAATACAAAAACCAAAAAAAGAGTAAGGATTTCAAACAACTGAAATCAAAATTGGAGAGAGAAACAAAGCATTCAGAATGAGTAGGAGGATTTTATCCTTTCATGAAATAATCGGAATATTTCAGATTCATCATCATTATGCTCCCTCAAATCTTCGACATATACGAGTATAAACATAAACTACTTCACAAAATAAAATTAAAAAAAAAAACCGAACCAAAACTACTTCAAAATCAAACTATTTACAAATACCCACACAAACCATCGTAATCGAAATCAAAGAGAAAGTATGTAAAAAAACGGTAGGAAATCGAAACCATCAGAAACATTGGAACAGTACATCAAAGAAGACACTTTTGAAGGTGCCTCAGACGACCGTCGTGAGAATTTTATCCAAAATCGTCATATGGCTCCGCCGTTCGTAATCCATGGAAAAAGCTTCTATCAATCAAACTAGAAAACATGTGTAATTTAAAGTGGAAGAAAATTTCAAGAACCGAATCTATTTCTTCGACTGAGATATGCTCTCCAGATGGAAGAATGGGCATGGCCGACGACGCGACGGCAATTTAAAGGGGAGGACGGTTCTCTGATTAGGGTTTCTGTGAGGTTTTATGGACGAATTTACCCATTACGGAAGGCAGGTTAATTATACTTTGAACCCTGTGTTTCAATCAAACTAATATTTTGACCCCGTACTTTTAATTGCAACAGTTAACATGTTCTGAATGTCCAAGCACCTGCTACCCGCGATCTAATGTGGCTCCATCTCGGATATTCGGGTATGGTAATTTCAATAAGAAATTAATGAAAAATGATTTTTACACTCTTCTTTTTTACAGGTTGTGCAAAATAATCGTCGGCTCGCGATTCCAATCCAAAGCAACCGATTTGGTTTGGTTTTTTAGTAGTTTAGTTAGGTATCAGTTGATGAAAAAGAAACCCAAATCAAATGGTTTGGTTTGCGAACTTATGCTTGTAATTTTGGTATGAAAATAGGTCGGAACTGCAATTTTGTAGATTACGTTTAATGATAGTACATCATTTTTATTTTGAAAACAGACCTTGTTCGATTGAGGGTTTGGTTTTGGACACCAAATTATTATCTTACTCTAAAACTCACTCATTACCCTTATCTCCAATTATTATTTTCATTTTTATCCCTATCTCTTTCCAATCATAACCCCTATCTCTCTACCCTAATCTTTACAAATTCAAATTCAAAATCCAGATCCTAATCCATATCGTAATCCAAATCCAAAAACGAACAAGCCCAAGATCATGGAGTAATTGACTTAATGAGATACTTTTATCCTGTAGAATAAACACATAGGGGTATTTCATTAGTGGCTATAGGTGGGTTTTGATTTTTTGGGTGACTTTTGATGATTTTAATGGAATTAGTTTAAAATTACGAAAATAATTTTTACACTCCATTTCTTGTCTTTTAGTGAAGCTTTTGTATGTATTTTTCTCACTAAAAGACAAGAAAATGAGTGTCATTATCAAAAAATGAAGTGTATAAATTATTTTCCTAAAATTAAATTTTATATTAAGTTTTTTATGCGAATCTTCGCTCATTCAAATGTTTTGAAAATAATTTATCTCAAAATCAATTAAACTGGTTCGAAATTGGAACCAAATTTTTTGTGTATTACACGAATTTGATTTTGAAAACTATGCACCACCTCAATATTTGAGGAACATCTTTGGAATGAGACCAGTGCTAAATAATTAAAGTTTGAAGCATAATAAGTTCGAGTAGACATCAAAGGAAAAAGATGTTAAAAGAGATTGGAATTGAAACACAAATAGAGTAAGATAAAGACCCAAATAGAGATTTTCTACTAGAGTTAAAATGAAGGGTGATAACAATTTTATAAATTCACTTCAAAAGTTGCCTTTTAATGCTTCTTATTTTACCCAACAAGATCATTAAAAGACAAAATTTAAAGTACATTAATAAAAAAGTGGAGTGTCAAAATCATTTCATTTGAATAGTAAAAACCTCCATAACTACCTTTTATAGATATAATAACAATAAAAAATATTTTGAATCTCCAAAATAGAGAGGACTGGGTTAGAGATGCTCTATCTCAATTCTTACAATTTCTCACCCTTAATCTCTCGTGTGATTTGGTGAGAAAAGGATAGAAAAGAAATATGAATCCAATCACTCATTTAAGAACTTTTAAGATGACAAATGGTGGAGAATCTGTTACCTTCGTGTCTGTGTCCGTATCTGTGTCCGTGTCCGTATCCGTATCCGTATCCGTGTTATGTGATTTGTTCCCCAGGTTAACTACTCCAGTGCCCGTGACTCGGATCTTTCACTGTAAAACCCGACCTTCGTTTTCCTCACTGTCAACGACTGGAACTCAACCATGGCCATCGATACGGTCCCTCCGCTGATATACGCGCAGCTCAATTACCTCCTCACTCACTCTCCTCTCCCCATCAAGGTAAGCGAATCGTACAATCCTCGATTTAGGGTTTCGTTTTTCTTTTACGAACGCATGAGAATACGTTTTGAAAAGAAAAAAAAGTTCACGTAATTCGATTGGTTTGCGTTTGATGTAATCAGGTTGAACAGATGTGGTCTGGATCTAAGAACCACGGATTGCTTGATCGGTTCACCCTACTCATTCCCTTCTGCCTCGACTATATCAAATGTCAGTTTGTTTGTTCTCCTGTATCTGCATTTATGTACGTGGTAATAAAAGTGTGTTGCTAAACAGCACCTAGTGCGCAGTGGATAATATACACGTGTAATACCAAATACTCCCTCCGTCCTACAATGTTGGTCCATTTTGAGGATTCCAACCTTTTTGGGAACAAACATTTAAACGCGTGTCCCCTTGAAAATGACCTTTCATTTCCACTATTACCCATTGAATCCCTCCATTAAACTTGTTTTTAACTTTTTTTTGTTGGCTTTTCAAGAAGGACTAAAATTTGGGACATCCCAAAATGGAATAGAGGACTAACATTGTGGGAGTAACTTACTTATTCAATACAGTTAGCTCACTAGGTGGTGAATAATATCCACATCATTCGAAATAAGTTAGGTTTTTGATAGGCATCTCAAGAGTATTCACGGTTATAAATACGTTTTTCTTGGATTTTAATAAAAAATTTCCACATTATCCACCCACTGCCTAGTGGGCGTTGATTAGCATTTTCCATAATAAAATCGTAGATATTTTTTTTAGTATTTCAGAGTTCGTGTGGTGTAGTAGGGGAGGAAAGAAGTAACCGGTTATGGTGTCTCTTGAGGTGGGAAAAGAAAATAAATTCCCTCATTTGGGTTTGGAAGAGTTAAGAAGGATAGTGATCTGGGTGATACTTATTTACTCTGTACTTGTATGTTGATGGGAAAGAGGGGTCTTTGTTAGAATCCACATCCAGGTCAAATTTGATTTCTCACTATTTTTGGTGAGAAACAGATTTGTTTAAACATGAGAGTTATCTTTCTCCGTATTTCTCACCTCATTTCTAATCTAAAACATGAGAGGCTCTTCATCTATTGCTAAGTCACTCACAAAAGGCCTATGATGGATTTGAATGCAGGGGATGTTATATACAATGCACTTTATCCATTAACGGCTCCAGACATCATCTTTGGACCCGAAGATGAGAGCTTTCGTCCATTTCCTGTGTCTGGTGAAGAAGGAGATTTGAAGTCCCCAAAGAACAGCTTGTCTGATTGGAATTGCAAAGACCCTACTCGGCTGTTGTCTCTCATTCTTGAACTCAGGTTTACTGTTTTTTTCCAAAATAAGCGAAACTAATTAATTGAGTTCACTATGGTTGGGAAAGTTTAGCTAAGCTTTTCATCTCTTCTGTGTGCAGGGATTTGTATATGACCTACCAGAGGAAGCGTGTTGGAGATGTTGATGATGAGAGAGTGAAATTTGAACTCAGCACTATTTTTCCCAGAGAGGTACTTTGTTAGTCCTTACACAATGCATAGTTTACAAGAAAAGGAATCTTAGCACACCTTGAGATTGGAATGTTTGACTTGATGATATAAGTGCACTTTGTGCCTTGTGAAATTGGTCCAAACCAAACCGAGCCTTGTGAAATTGGTCCTGAAGAAAAATATTTGTTACAAATGAATAATAATGCCTTAGTGCCCATGACTTTACGATGAGCAATTAGCTGCATAAACCTACCAAAATGGCCTTTTTGCGATCTCTATATGGTCCATAAAATGTTTTAACCTTCGAGGGGGTAGTAATCAAAAGTTGTTTGGTCCATCGTTGACATATGGTGCCCTTTGCTTCAAAACAAAAGAAACAGCTTTGGAGCTACTTATTGGTGCTTCTTTCTCCGTGTCAAATGGCATTTGCTACTCATTCTTCTCCCTGCCTCTCTGGATTCATTCATTACAGATACCCCATTTAAAGCTTGGTATTGTTGGTTTCTCAGGTGATCCCATGATTTAGTACTTTGCCCTTTAATGCTTTCTTTCATGTGTTCTTGGGTACTAGGAACATTATGGACTGCACGAATACCTGTTGCTTTCAATGTATTT
This sequence comes from Rhododendron molle, assembly GCA_025413875.1. Taxonomy (NCBI): domain Eukaryota; kingdom Viridiplantae; phylum Streptophyta; class Magnoliopsida; order Ericales; family Ericaceae; genus Rhododendron; species Rhododendron molle. Next base: position 5,320,847 of record CM046393.1, read on the forward strand.
CAACCTAGTTTGACATTTTTCTTTTGTCTTGCTTAAACCCCATTCTGTTGATGTTGTTCTGATTGTACTTTGAGACAATAGATTTTTGGTCTAAACCTTGGTCATGTACGATGCAGGGAATCGAAATGTACATGACCTCAGGTGTTGAGAAGGTACGTTCAAACAGACATCCTTGAATATTTTGATTTAAATTAAATGATTGCATGAGAGTCAGCTTGGTTTATACTGTATTACTTGCTTCTTTGCCTTTGCAATGTAGTGTAGACTGAAGAGGTAAGATTTGCAGTGCCTTTACTGGATATGGATATAAATAAAATGGTCACCGGGTGCCCCTGGCGACACCAGCAGAAGATATTCTTACAGGTTACTCTCATATACCTTTAATTGGAAAAACAATTGGTTGTAATTTTTCAGGCCCATACACGTAAGTAGAAAAAGGGAAACCAAAGAACAACGACGAAGGACAAGCTTTACAAACTCCTCGGCAGTAGAAGGAAACTATGAGAGCAAACTTGATGAAGTTTTACTCATGGAGTGTGGGGCTTCTTTTGATAATGGTCAAAAAATTTGTAATTGAAGGGGCAAAAACTTTGAAAAATTGAGATTTTCTCATGTTTCTCTTTTTTTTCTAAGTTAAAATTGGAAATTAGACTACTTATCATTTGTTTTCCACAATTCAAATATGGAACATTAAAGAATTGAGTTTCTTAGCCTCCTTATAAAACCTACTTTCCTTTCCTTAAACGTGTCCCTTCTTTAATAGTCCTTGCAATCCATCTTAATCAAATTACTGAGACGCTTTAGTCACTCTTTTTGACAATCCCAAGTGGATTAGTAACCAGATATGAGGAAGTAACCACATATCATTTGTCCCCTCTTGAATTCCTTCCCAGTTCCCATCGGAAGCTAAATTGATTGGTTTGTGGATTTTGTTGCCTTCGCTTGCGTATGATTTTCGTCGGATTTGATGGTGTGCAGGTTATATTTCCTGTTGGCAGAAGATATATGTCTGCCTCTGCAGCCCCACGATTAAAATTGGTATCTTCTCCTGAACTTAAGGCTCTATTCTCCATTGAAGATTTCAGGCTTCCTGCATGGTTGGATGGAATGTAAGTGTTTTGCATGCAGGTCTTTTCTCTTGCACTTACCCTTTTCTTAGATATACGCATGTTGGTCATACTAGAAAATATTGATTGGCTTTTTTTCGTCTCTTGAAAGGTGCATGGCCGAATATCTTCCCATTTTAGAAGAGATACTTCAGTCACAGGTTAGCTGGCATTCTTGATCAACTTTGCTCTTACCTGCCATTCCTTTAGTGGTGATGCTTTCAAGTGTACACCTTTTATGTCTGCAATTCATTAAGTTTTCCATAGTCTGAAAGGTGTTATTTTATTTTGTTTTGAAGATTGTAGATGGAGTTGCATCTATTGATGTCAGGAGGAAGTTTATTGCGGCACTAGCTCCTCTTTTTGGACGGCCAGTGGAAGCTGATCCAGTACGAATCCTTGTATATTCATTACTATATGGTTGGATTAAGCAAAAAGCTGATTTATCTCTGCTATGCTTGCCAGGTCTTTTGCAGAAAGGCAACATTTCTGGGTTCCTCTGGGGTGTTTACGTTTTTGGTAGGATATCGATTCCTATTTACAGGAGGACTCTGATTCCTTCAATTAAATTCAACTACTTAGTCATACTTTTGTCAATCAGATGCCTGCTAAAATGACTTGGGATTTTTATGTGGCATGTTATGCTATGCCTTCATTACTTAGGATGTCCATCTGATTTATGTGGACGGGTTTTCTGTCTTTACTTTTCCCCTTTTTTTCTCACCTGTTGAAGCATCTCTACTGATACTGTTGTTCCGAGCACATTGTGGCAGCATACCCCCATTCTATCCGGATTTACATGTTAATAGAAGTAATTGTGGTGTGTTTTGGTTCTTTGTTTCTATGTAACATTGACTCAGCTAAATATGATTGTACTGACTTTGACACTTGAGGAAGGGATTCAAGGAAATGGATATGTGTCTGACATGTGTATCTAAATGTTCATCCATCAATGTCTAGAAACTTAAGTTTACCACAAACATATGCATGTTACTTGCATATAATCCTTGAGATGCTTTATGCCACCTTCTAAAAACTATTTAACTTAGAACACAAAGGAAGTATACAGAGGCTCGTAGATGTTTTCGTGTCTATATGACCTTGGAAATATGACTTCTACGGTTCTACCATTAGAAGGATCGGATGCCTTGACTCCTACCCTTGTAACATAGTTTCCTTGTTGCGGACATTTTCAGTTTAACATACACCTAGGACTCACTCTTGGGTTTTAGTGGACCAACATTAGCAGTCTGATTTGATGTTTGCAGTTATTATGTCCTATCTTTTGATCTAAGCGACTTCACATGTAAGAAACGAGAAGATAACGCTGAAGTACACCCTCCTACTATGGTAAGAGAAAATAAAATTGTCGTGGATGGTTCACTTCTGGCAACTGAACAGATTGCGGAGTAAGTTCTCACTAGATATGCAAACACTGGGAAAATATTGCAGTGCACCTGGTAAAATGTTTTTTGGTAGACTAATGCAGGCAGGGGAAGGGTGGTACCATGGGTGTAAAACAGATTTAAGTAGAACCAAGTCTTTTCAGATTTCAAGAATAAATGGTCTTGTTTTGGTTTCCTGTCCTCTTAACGTCAGACAAATGGTTTGTTCGCTGTTCAAGACTTTTAGACTTTGTTTAGTTTAGGTTTGATGGAGGTTTTTGGGGTAATGAGTAGGGAGAGATAGAGAAAGAGACTAATAATTGGGGCGCAAAGAGAAAGGATGGGGTCTAGAGACCCAAAACGAAGACAGTTTTGGTGTTCCTTCTCATTTTTTTCTTTTCTTTTTTCTTTCCCTTTTGATGTGGAATTTACTTTTTAATATGCCACATTATCGAGAATATTTCTCATTTGATTTGAAGTCTGGTTACTGTAGGTACATTTTTCCCTTCCACTCCAGTTCCCAAAGCAATATCCAGCCCTGACGCTTCAAAGTTCTCAGGTAATCAATAATTTGAGCATGCAGCCAAACTTGTGGATTTGTTCTTGTGCATGTGATTTGGATGAATGCCTGGATGACCAAGCTATAAATTTTACAGTTTTGAGTCTTTTGACTGTTTAGCGATTCAGGCTTACTGGTTACCCTTGATGACCAAGCTAGTCTCTGATGTCTTGTGGTGCCAAGCGTCTGTCATTCTACAGTTTGGTTGTATTGCATACACTTTCTGTTCACCCCGCCAAAAGGCATTCAACTGAAATGACAATATTTAGAACCCGCTTAGTATTTGAAGAAAATTTTGCTATGAAATGACCATTTGGAATCCCCTTTCTAGAACAAAGTTGATTTGCTACTAAGGAATTTATTAGGCAGTTTCTCAAGCTCCTGGCAACCAATGCACAATTCAGTTGCCTTAATAGCAAACTTTAAGTTAAATCAACAGCAATGAAACCCAATTCATATAGATCCCTCATCAAAGCTGGCAAATAAACTACACCATCACACAATAGAAAAAGAAACTAGCAATTTTTTTATGCGGAAAACCCCACTGGGGTGAAAGACTATGGGACCTAGTCAAGAAAATCAAGCACTACGAACAATAGCAGTTATAAGAGATCTTGTTGAGTCCACACTCAATGGGTCTAAGCTTCTCTTGTAGAACCCACTTATAACCCAACTTATTCTTGTCGTCTCCTTGAACCATTGCAACCGACCCACACCTCCAGAATTCATCTTAGGACTCTAATTTTGACCTTGGAGTCTTTCTAAGGTCTTCAACTCTGGTAGCAGATGGCGATAATCTCCAAGCAATGAATGATCCACTCGCGTACCTCTCTCTAGGTGTTTAGTGCTGACTGCTTAGGAGAGTGGAAATGATGCATATCAAGGTTCTGAAAGGGAAAAAGATGCTTTTATAATCTAAGTAATCCAACACAGCCCTCACGGTCCCACCAACGGTCGAGTTGTGAGCATTTGAAAGTCAAAATAAAAATCCTCATGACGGGGTTGCTGCTATTCTGTTAGGGCTGGTGGGTAACACATAAGAAATGGTAGATTCCAAGTGTCTAGTGCTGGCTTATATTTTCGGAGGGCGTATTTTACATATATTCATTGGTTGAACTTTTTCAATACTTGGAATTATTGATCCTCTCTCTCTCTCTTATAGCATTTCAATTCTTCAAGTGCACCCATCAAGTCACCTATTTTGACGGATTTTCCATGGAGTCCTAGATGGGAATCATCAGAAATGGCTGAGCGGTTCTTGTAAGTTGTCCCCTTTTTTTGGCTTGTGGGTATGTTCGGGAATTTTTTTTGGGGTTTCTATTTTTTACGATGCTAATTATCTTGGCAGTGATTATCTGGTGGAAGAATGTTTGAACTTCAAAAAGTATTGCAACGAGAGTCAGATTCAGCAACGTTAGTGATTATCTTGGCTTCCAATGTTCGTGTATCTCACCGTTGCTAATGAACAGGAAGACGTTATGTTTAGGATAGTTCGGTACGTTGGGTGTTGAAATGACTTCCTTTTGAGAGAACTAGTTCATGTATAAAGCGAAGAGAGAAGAAAGAAAACGATCTGACTATGGTTCTTGCAGAGTTGTTAAAAGATGGAGCTCTGTGAATTACATTCGTCAGGTATCTGTCATGGTTTTTTGAGAGAGTGCCTGTATGCACTACTCGTATGTTGTAGTAGCAAACTATTGCGAACCTCTTGCGCTGTTAAAAGCGAGAGCGGATTTGGTTTCTCCTGTTTTAATGCTATGGTTGGGTTTAGCTCATGGATTTTTATTTTTAACCCGAAGGCAAAACCTTTTTGCATGAAAATCAAAGATTTACGTCCTACGGGAGACCGGTCGTTATATCTATCGTTACACCGTGCATTTTGCATTAGTGAAATTCAGAAATGCACCGTATGTTGAGTCAACTCAGTTGGGTCTTCTGGGATTAAGGCTATTGGGTTAGTAACTTTTTTTGGACATTGTTTCGTGCTCCAAGTTTTGTTGTCAATTCGTAACACAAGTTAATTCCATGTGCAAATCTTTCTTTAATGGGTGGAGCTTTTTTGGGGGGAAATTATGATTTGTCCCACGCTACCACATATTGGCTGGGCTCAACCACAAAGTGTGGCTCTCTCACCGATATCTAATGGGGAAGAGTTCTAAAACACCACGTGGCGGCGCTATCAATGAATAATCACTCATCCATGCCGATATTTAGCCGGAAATTATCCTGAAACATCATGTGGCGGTGCTATCAGTAATCACTTATCTTTATGGACATAGGGAAGCTAATAGGCCCTATAGTGAGGCACCAAGTGTACTCACTCATTCTATTTTCTCTCATTATACGCTAAGTCACATAATTCACGTGTGCAAGCATGAACGTGAAAGTGTCTTTAAAATACATCTCTGACTATTAAAGCCTCTGAGAGCGAGGATTGACAACGCGAGCCCACTACAACGACTGAGGGTGCGAGCACAGTATGAAAATTGAGAACGCAATCACGAGATGTTTTGAATAATTATTACGTGAGTTATACATGCCCCTTGCCCAAATAAATGGACTCTTTAACTATAATAACGGTGGGAACCTGGGACCCTATTTACGTGCGCCCGCCTCTCTCTCTCTCTCTCTCTCTCTCTCTCTAGGAGCGGTTAGCCTGTCCGTTCCTCACTGCCACCCCATTATCCCATTTCCACTTCAAACATAACCTCCGAATCTCGCTCCCATCCTTGAATAAATGTCCGGTGTCTCTCTCTCCTCCCCCCCTCTCTCTATATCTCCATTCCAATCCCCCCTCCCAATCCACAGCCCAAGAAAACAAAAAACAATGAGAGAGATCCTGCACATCCAGGCCGGCCAATGCGGCAACCAAATCGGCTCCAAGTTCTGGGAAGTAACCTGCGACGAGCACGGCGTCCAGACCAACGGCCAGTACGTCCCCGCCGAAAACCTCCCCTCTGACCTCCAGCTTGAACGCATCAACGTCTACTTCAACGAGGCCTCTGGCGGCCGGTACGTCCCCCGGGCCGTGCTCGTGGACCTCGAACCGGGCACCATGGACAGCATCCGGTCCGGCCCGTACGGCCAGATTTTCCGGCCGGATAACTTCGTGTTCGGGCAGTCTGGTGCGGGTAATAACTGGGCTAAAGGGCATTATACGGAGGGCGCTGAGTTGATCGACTCTGTTCTTGACGTTGTGAGGAAAGAGGCGGAGAATTGTGATTGCTTGCAAGGTAAGTTTGAGCATTTTCCTAGAAACAAAAACAGTCTACGAACACAACTTTAAAACACGACACGGACGCAATTGTTCGATGCTCGTGGACCCATATGTATCGAATGGTTCCGAACGCAATTATGTCCAGAATTGTGTTTATTGTTGTACCCAATATTCTAATGGCATTGGAAAATTGTATGCGTATCGGTAGATTTCTGTTACGTATCAATTTCTTTCCCAATCTATAGACATGTCACGACCAATACTCGACCGTAGACTTGTAAACATTCTAAAACTTTTTCTTGTAAATTTTTAAAAATTCACAACCGCTACAACTGATTAGGTGCAATGATTGATACTCCCGATATGGTTACACTGCGATGAAAAAAGTTTTATCATCAAAAAATTGCCGGCAATTGCCATCAAAAGATCAAATAATGTCTTCATATTCGATTTTTTTGCAGGCAATTATAGATTTTTGGAGGAAGTACTAATTCCTCAATAAAAATCAAAATGCGAAATTGTTGCCAGTTCTGCTATTTAAAACCTTGATTACACGCATATGTATGAATTCAAGTTTAGGTTGTTTTGAATTCTTAGCCATGTCATTTATGTGCACATTGTTTGGCTCTTGAAGCATTTGTGTGAAAAATAATCTTCGTTTAAGCTTAACTTGCCTTTTTTTTTTTTTTGTATAATTACACGCGGAACGTAAAAATATATGTTGTTTTAGACAAGATAATTGCTTGCTTGTCCTAAATAATGCATTCAGATCTCTGATTATGTAGCCTTAAAAATGCGTTGGCATCGACTTCTGTCCAAAATCCGTCGAAGCTTTTGAACTGTTTCTGATAATTATCAGTTGATCATGACTATAGTCCTTTTGATCATTTTCCTCAAGGCAATTTTTATTTATTTGTTTTGATAACCGGATGTCGGGCCAGCTTGAATTCTTTGAGATAAAATGCCTATAAGTTTGCCCTTGCCTCCTGAATTATGTCCTTGCCTTTTAGTTTGACAACAGTGGGTAACCAAGATGGATTGAACCTAGAATAATTTGGGATTTGGAACATGGAAGTCATCCTTGGTGATGCCAGTGTCCATCACAAACCTTGTGCAATTCATGATCTCCAAACCCGGGCCTGTGATACCCGTTGCTGCGGTTTCAACCCAACACACAATTGCACGAGAATAAATAAGCAAGAACACAAAGAAACTGACACACAGATTTTTTCCCTTGTGTGTATTAGACGTGATTCTCTAGTTGTGGAACTACGTAAATTTTTTTGTCTTTTCTTTGCGTTCTTGTTTGATTTTCCATTCGTGAAATTGTGTCGCTGTGTTGGGTTTAATCTGCAACAGTTAATTTCTTCGCCGTATGGACATGAATAGCAATAATATTGCTTCTAGCCTAACTTCAGTTACCAAAATTTGTACTGCACGTCATGTTGATAAGGTGGAGGCCTGCCATGGGGCTGCCCGTTGTGCCACTTCTGTTTTGCAATGGGTCACTAGAGTACCGTGTCCTATTATAGTTACAGATCCATCTGCACATCGTCATTTGATTGCCATATATAGCAGTATTAGATTCAACAGCACCGACGGTTTTCCTTCTTTTAAACAAACAAAAATGGATGATTGACCGCATTTTTTCTATATCTATTCTTGTCTATCATGTGATGAAACACCCAAGATGATTAGAACAACCGGTCTCGAATGGATCTCATCGTATTGTGAAAAAGAACAATGGGGTCACCTTATCGTTGTTTGAGTTTGACAAATTAAATCACCAGCCTACGGCCCAGTAATGTTGGTTCACCACAAATTTGCCAAGTTTGTAACTTTGAAGGCTCATGTAGTTGTGTTTCCATAATAAGCTGAATATTCCAATACAGGCAAATAAATTGGGACGCAGGGAGTATGAGATTCTCTTTTTGACTAATCACGAGCATTGTTTCTAGTGTGTTGCCTCCTGAAGAAAAGTTGTGGCTATCTGGTTTAAATCTGATCGAACTCCCTCCCTCCCTCTCGTCTGTTTGTTCTTGTGTATGGTCCAGGTTTCCAGGTGTGTCATTCGCTTGGAGGAGGCACTGGTTCCGGCATGGGAACCCTTTTGATCTCAAAGATAAGGGAGGAATTCCCGGACAGAATGATGCTCACGTTCTCTGTTTTCCCTTCACCAAAGGTGTCCGACACCGTTGTTGAACCCTACAATGCCACCCTCTCTGTGCACCAGTTGGTGGAGAATGCTGATGAATGCATGGTCCTCGACAACGAAGCGCTCTATGATATTTGCTTCAGGACATTGAAGCTTAGCAATCCAAACTGTGAGTACTTTGTCACAAGTAGAAACTAGGAAGTGAACCTTGCATCATGGTGGTAGTTGGTTCAATCACCATGTAAAATTTGGTGGGGCCAGGTGAAAGTTGGCTTTTGCTCACTACAAAATCCCCGGGTCCTAAATAACTGCGAGACATTTACGAACGACAGTAAAGGGGAAATACTAGATATAGTTCCTTGGAATTTGAAGTTTTGTGGAATTAGTACATATCTCCCTCAAAAGTAAGAATTCTCCAACGAGACGAGAGGATCGGACTGAGGCAGTGCCAAAAAAATGCGATGGCCGTGTAAACCTCTTCACTGATTTCTGTATAAAAATTTCAGTTTCTAAACCATTTTCTAGCCTTTTCATCAGTAGTTTTGTGGAACATTATCAATCTAGAGCTTCACCTTGAATCTTATTGAGATTATTCTTTACTGCAGTTGGTGATCTGAACCACTTGATCTCAGCAACCATGAGTGGGGTGACTTGCTGCCTGAGATTCCCTGGCCAGCTCAACTCCGACCTCCGAAAACTCGCGGTAAACCTAATCCCATTCCCACGTCTCCACTTCTTCATGGTGGGTTTCGCACCCCTCACTTCCCGTAGGTCCCAGCAGTACACGACCCTCTCCGTCCCCGAGTTGACTCAGCAGATGTGGGACGCCAGAAACATGATGTGCGCCGCCGATCCCCGCCACGGCCGCTACCTAACCGCCTCCGCGGTGTTCAGGGGCAAAATGAGCACGAAAGAGGTGGATGAGCAAATGAACAATGTCCAGAACAAAAACTCGTCCTACTTTGTCGAGTGGATTCCAAACAACGTGAAATCGAGCGTTTGTGACATTCCCCCAACCGGACTGAAAATGGCCTCGACGTTCGTGGGGAACTCAACGTCTATTCAGGAGATGTTCAGGAGGGTGAGCGAGCAGTTTACGGCCATGTTTAGGCGCAAGGCATTTTTGCATTGGTATACGGGGGAAGGGATGGACGAGATGGAGTTCACAGAGGCAGAGAGTAACATGAATGACTTGGTGGCGGAGTACCAGCAGTATCAAGATGCGATGGTGGACGATTTGGAAGAGTACGACGAAGGTGTCGAAGAGAACCACGAGGGATGAAAAAGTACGAGGAGGAAAAACGACGACTATCGGCGATCATCGCATAGGAGTAAGAAACTCCGAGAGTAACCAACCCCTATGATCACTCGGTGTCGCTACGTTTGTTGTCCCTTCCTGCTCTTTCGCTTCGTAGAGGAACGATTCGATGGAATTGATTTGCCTTGTTTTTCATTCTATATACGAGCATTTGGTTACCGATGTTGTATTGTTGCATGTCGAACCTTCAACTTTCTCATTGTTGGTTGTCATATACAAAAAGTATATTTTGGATAACAATCGATCTGTCATTGTCGAGATAAATTTCTTTTTACCTGTTTCAAAGTAGACAGAACTTTAGAAACTATAGATATGCTTCCTTTTGATGATCTTTCTCCAGAGGATCAGACTTGAAAAACTTCTAGGCAAGTATTGCGATGCGTTGAAGCCCTTACCGAATATGAACTTTTTTGATAACTGGATGTTTGGTCCAGCTTGTTTGTATATTAACAAATCTCAGGATTCTGATGGCAATGACTTTGCAAACATATGCATCAAGTGGCGTGAAAGGTGGTGGGCCCACAGTGCAGTGCGCAATCCGAATCATCCATCTCGGCTATCAACGGGTTTAGATATCATCTCGACAAATTCATCTCAACCACTCCTGGCGGTGGTGCCTGGAAGAGTGGCGGCTCCTTGCTTGTGTACTCTTTTTGGACTCGCTTCGATAATTCAAGCTATTCAGAGCTCGGTGAGAACATTAATTATGTAAAAAAATAACGCTCATCATGGCCAAGTATTGAAAGGGTGATTACTGTTTACGATTCTCTTGTGTTTTACACGTCTCTTCACCGCGATGAATTACATTTGGCCGCGTATAATGACTGTTGGCTGCCTCGAATTACATCTGGCCTCAAGTTATTGAAAGCGTGATTATTGTTCACGATTCTCTTGTTATTGGACATTCCTCTTGACCGCTACGAATTACACTTGGCCACAAGTTATTGAAAGCGTGATTATTGTTCACGATTTTTTTGTTATTGGACATGTCTCGAGGCCGCTATGAATTACACTTGACCGCGTATAATGACCGTTGACCGTTGGCCGCATCAAATTACAAGTGGCCGCAATATATTGAAATCATGATTAGTGTTCACGATTTTGTTGTTATTGGACAGGTCTCTTGGCCGCTGCAAACTACATTAGACCGCGTATAATGATAGTTGGCCGCTTTTATTTACACATGGCCGCAAACTATGGAAAACGTGATTTCTGTTCACGATTCAGGGTGAAATTACGCGAAAGTAAATAAGCACGCTTTGAGATAAAAGCGGGGCCAGACAAGACGACCACCACGTGTCGAGGGCTCTCTTCGAACAACGCCAGCCACAAGATTCCATCCATTTCTCTCTCTCTCTCTCTCTCTCTCTCTCTCTCTCTCTCTCTCTCTCTCCCTCCTGTTCTTCCTTTGTCAGCCCAAGCTGGTTCTTCTTCCCTGATAGGGCTGTAAATGAACTAAGCCGTTCGCGAACTGTTTGAGGCTCGATTCGGCAAGAGGTCGTTCGAGTTCGATTCATCTGTTAAACGAACTGAACTTGAACCTCAATTCTAGGCTCGTTCCGTAAATAAGCCGAACCTGAGCCTAACGGTATTCGGCTCGGTTAGCCTCACGAACTTATACTTAAATTTAATTAATAATTCAATAGGGGTCTGTTTGTAAATATAAATTTTTTTAAGGTTGTATATATAATTCAATACTCATTTTTCTCCCAAATTCTATACGATCAATGAGAGAGTTTGGGTTCGCTTGAGTTTAATGAGCCGAGCAGAACCAAACCCAAGTCTTGACGAGCTCAATTCGAGCTTAGATTCAGCTCGACTCCATTCGTTTGAGTTTAACCTATGATGCACCGAAACCGACACGGACACGGACACCGACACGGGGACACGGGAATTCTAAAAAAATGGGGACACGGACACGGCGGGGGACACGCCACGTGTATATTTATTTATTTAAATAAATATTTATATAAATAAATAAATATAGTTTGACACCCAGAATTTTTTAAAAAAATTACAATTTGGCCCCAAATTTTTTTAAAAAATTACAGTTTAACCCCCAATTTTTTTCAAAAATTACAGTTTGGCCCCTCAAAAATTACAGTTTAGTCCCTCAAAAATTACAGTTTGGCCCCTGCCGTGTCCCCATCAGTGCCCCCTGTCCCCGCGGTGTCCCCGTAAAAAATTTAAATTAAATTATGGGACACGCCACGTGGCGTGTCCCGTACGTGTCCCTGCTGTGTCCCCGCTGTGTCCCCGTGTCCCCGTGTCTGACACTCCGATACTTCGACCTCTAGAGGTGTCGGTGCTTCATAGAGTTTAACGAGCCAAACTCGAGCCAAGATGTTCAGGTTCGAATCGAACCCGAGCCGAATCCGAGCCGAACTCGAGCCGAGTTGTTTGGGCTCGAATCGAACTCGAACCGAACTAGTACCTTGACAAACTCGAGCCGAACTTAACAGGGTTCGACTCGATTCGGTTCGTTTACAGCCCTATTCCCTCCTCTCTCTCTGCTGTCCGGATTTCCATGGAAATTGTATTTTCTTGCATCGTCTTCCCCCCCATCTCTGAGCGTTTATAATTTAGTAAAATCTCTGGTATTCAATTTTCTGGTCAAGATTGAGCAGTTTTCCTTTAATCTATTTACTTTATGGTTAATGTGCCCCATAATCATGGCAAACAATATCAAATCGACGTAATTATTTTGCATGATTAATGTTATTGATTAAAAATCAATTCTGATAATCAAAATAGGCCCCAAAACGGGCTTAAATCAGAAGACATTGTTGTTTTTTTGGGAGAGCACTAGAAAGTAAACAATTTTGACCAACAGCTAATGATTAAATGATATTTTCGGTATTTCCCACTAAAAATACCATCAATTTAGTTTTTTTTTAAAAATACCATCAATTTAGTTTATTTTTAGTTAGACTAAAAATGGTACTAGTATTTTGAATGAAAACTCAGCCTCAATACAAGGGCCTACAAACAGATTAGGAATAGGATTGTTGAGTCATGACTCATACTTGGATTTTGAGTCATTTGAGGTAATTATTCAATAGTTCGAGAGTACTATCACATGGTACTTTAGACCATTTTACAATCACATATTTCTGTGTGGTCCAGACGCTTAGTGGTAGACCCCACAAAAACGTGTGATCGTAAGAGTAATCCAAAGTACTACATGGCGTTACTCTTGGACTATTGTATAATTTCATAAGAATCGGAGATTCCGAGATGATCCAACCCGAAGGGTGCTTACGCTAGTGATTAACTTATGCAAAATAAATTTTTTGTTTTATCTTTATTTAATTTTTATTTTTATTTTTTTGCATTTCTTAGGGTAAGTAAGGACGAAAGGAATCGAAAAAATAAAAATTATAACTTTTACATAGGAGTATTTTGAAAAATATCAAAAAAAAGCCTTAAAAAATTAGTTTTTAGACTTTTTCATGAATATTTCCCAAAATACTACTAGTTTAAAAGTCAAAATTTTTTACTTTTTCAATTCCTCTCATCCTTACTCATATCATATACAGTAAAAATTAGGCGTAAAATTAACAAAGGCCAAAAAAAAAATTTGATTAAGGAAAAAACCAAAAAATTGTGGTGCATAAGTTAATCACTAGCGAAACCAATTAGTACTAGCTCAGTTAGTCAGGACTCTTGCATCTCACTAGGAGGTCGGGAGTTTTGAGTCTTCCCACCTGCGAGTCGGTGTTCTTCCCTTAGCGGCTTTTGCCTTTTTTTTTCTTTGTTTCTACTTTATAATGGGTTTATTTCTTGTATTAGTTTAGTTGTTGGGTTTGGATATCTTGTAGACTCTTACAATTGGTGTAGTGTCTCAAATTTGTACTATGTATTTCATATCTGATGCAAAATGATCTTTTCTATTAATTGACCAAAAAAAAAAAAGTTAACCACAAGCGTGAACGACGCAGCACTAATAACGAACCAACCCAAAAGAGGAAATATGGACAGTTGTAGAAACATGTATGTGCAAAATCTTGCAAAAATCTCTTGATCAGAACTCTTCTTATTTACATCTTTAAGATAGATACCCGAATCAATGCCAAAAAGCCAACTATAAATAGAAATGAAAGCAAAATGCTATTGTGGTTTGATGGTGGTGGCCAAAGAGTTCTTCATCTCCTTGATCCTAATCATTCGTCTCCTCCTTGCTTCGGCAGCTTTGGCTCTGCTTTCTGTAAGAGCTCTGAAATGATCCAACGGCTGTGGAGCGTCCACCCCAAAAGCCTCCTCTGCAGCAGCTACGTTCAGATCTGGAATACCAAGCGGACCCACGCTTTTGACCTTCAATTGAGGCATTTGGCCATGCCGGTAATGCAAATTCCTACTCGTATGTGATGATGATTTGTACGCCGTCCGATCCAAAATGAACGGTTGCCGATGGATCATGCTGTGAATTTGTGGGTGATCTTGATTTTGAATCATAGCGGATTGCATTATGGGTTGGTTTAATTTCATCTCAAGATTCAAGCTTTTCTCCAAATGAGGGTTTCCAAGGTAAAACTGTAGCTGTAAAAGATTAAAAATTTTGATCTTGTAAGAACACAATAACAAAGGACAGCGATTTTCGCATTCTAAAATTTACAATTTTTGGAGGGCAAAAATCAATTTGCACAAACAAAACCTTGGAAAAGTTAAAAAGCGAACAAGTAGAGAGAAATGGCACGTTGATCTGAATGATACATGTGAGACTCACACGCATTGACCGAATGGAAATTTTGTATCCAAATCAAATCATATGGCATCAAATTTTCCTCTTACCTCTTTTTTCTTTGCTTTTAGTTCCCAATTGACAGCCTGTAGCTTGTTGAAGTAACTCTTCACTGTCTCTATTTCCTGTTTAAATTTGACGACACAGCAACAAGATTTTAACTTTTACAGTTTTTATCATCACACTCACCGAATTTTACAGAGAAAGAAAGAAATTACAAGGTAGAGGATAATGTAGAAAGAGACTTTGGGGGAAAATTGAAAGAAACAGACAAAATCAAAAGAAAATTAAGTTGACAGCAACGCACCCCTCTTAGCAATTCTCTTTGCTGAACCAATCCGTCAATAATCCCAGTCCACTCCTCTCTCTTCTGCAAAATCATCAACACCATTATCACCAGAGAATATTGTATCTACTCCTCTTTACTATGTGTGCAAGAATAGGGGACGGAGGCCTAAAAACAGGGGACCCCTGAATCCTCAAAACAAGGGGAGGAAAGCTGATGTCAGACAAAACCCACCAACCAAACTCAAAAAATAGTCAAAACCCACCAAAAAATTCAATCACAGATTGGGTAATATTCAGACAGAACACCTAACAGAGAGAGAGAGAGAGAGAGAGAGAGAGAGAGACCCTTTTCTTGGAGACTTTCTTGATAGAGTCTTTGGATTTTCCATCCGATTCGCTCGGCGAGAAGGAGAGAGGAGTGGCTGGACTCGAGGCCTCGGCCTTGATTCTGGGTCTTCCCTCATCAGTCTCTCTCTTTACTTGAACGGACGGGGATTGATATGGGCTGGAATTGATTGCAGATCTCCTCCTTTTACTCATCCAATTGACCGAGAAGCGGTAAGGAGACTTGGGTTCGTAGATTAGATTGGGGAGATGGAGTAAAACATCGGCTATTTCTATCTCGTAACCAGTGAATAAAGTGGAGAGAAAGCTGCTACTTGTGCTCTGTTCCATTGTTTTCTCTAAAACCAGAGGTTTCTTGATCAGTCAAATTCCATGTAGAGAGAGAGAGAGAGAAAGAGAGAGAGAGAGAGAGAAGCTTGGATTTAGAAAGGGGTGGGGGAGTGTTGCTTGGAGAGAGAGAGAGAGAGAGAGAAGTTGACAAAATAAGGGAAATCCATGGACCATGGGAGAGAATGTGGCTGGTGCCACGTGGCGAGAAAGTAAAGATGGAAGGTTGTCTAGGGTTTATGGCACCTTTGTGATACAAATAAAGGAGTACTTTTATTATTTTTAAGGATTTTTTCTTTATTTATTATTGTTTGTGTCAATGTGTGTCTACAACAGTGCACGCTTTGCCTACTTCTCCTCCGCTAGTCCAGCTAGAAGATGTTATAAGCTCTGTGGATCAAATTCTTGTTCAGTTTCCAATCCTTCAGTTTCGTTCAATTTTGAGCAGTGGTGTGTTTATTTCTGACCCTACAACAATGATCGGAATTGTTCGTTTCTTAGATATCACTGAAAAATATGTAATTGTAAAAAATTAAAAAAAACATGTAACGATAGCTATATCAACAGTTTATGGTTGCAGATGGCAAAATGGAAGGTGAAAGTTTCGATAGTTCATTTTGTCTTCAAATTAAAATACATAAGTTGTTCACATAGCTATCAGTGTCTAATCGAGCTAAATTTCTTATGGTCAATCTATAATATGAACGATGTCGATAATTATCGTGGCCTAGAGATGAGGACACACAAAAGTTCAAAATTGAACAATACTAAAGGATTGAAACTAGACCAGAAATTGGCCCAAGACTGTTGTGTGGATGTAGTAGTAATTTTTAACTTTCTCACGCTTGTGTAATGCACCAGAACTTGGCACTTCACATTTGGGACTTTCTCTTAAGCCTTTTCATACTAAGCTAGTACAGTCGTTGAGACATTTGTGTGAAATACTTTCACTTTATTAGTTCACTTATTAATATGTTCTGTTCAAAAATACACGCTAAAAAATTCCTAAAACCGCCACCAGAAAAACTAAAACTATATCGGGTGTGAAAAGAAGGGACAACTGGTGTTAAGTGGGCGGGGGAACGGGTGGGAATGACCGAATGAGATGTGGTGGTGGGAGAGGGAGGAAAGCGGTGGTGGAGAGTATAGATAGGTTGGGAACCTATAGTATACAGGAGATAAAAGCTCGGACACCTGAGTTATCAAAACCTATGCAAGATGAAACAGAGCTTGGACAGAGAGAAATACTTACGAAACTTATTTGAATAAAAAAAACAGATTTGGAGATTAACTCTATCGTTTATTAGCGGAGATTCAATTAAAAAAAATGACAGTAAAAAAAAACACAGAGAGTAGAAAAACGAAAAAGGACTAGACCTTTTATACGGAGGGTTTGATCCTCCACAACATGGTCTCAGGTGGCAAAATAATAACCGGTACTTCATCGATCATCATAGCCTGAATTTGACTGATAAATTCATTGGAGTCGGATTCGGAAGTAGGAGACGGCGGAGGAGGAGGAGGAGGAGGAGGCCGGATTGCCGATCTCGTCCTCTTCAAACCGCTCCAGGACGGAATTTCCCGACGCCACGCCACCTCTGCCGGTGGTTTGTCTTCGAAAGCAGCGATTAGATCAGACAATTCTACAAATATTTCGGCTACCTCTTTCTCAGAATCATCAAATAAATCCAGTAGATAGCTTCCGAATTGAGAACTACTGCTCTTGTCAATACTACTAGGAGTACTACTCTTTTGCTTTTTCATTGTTAGTATTTTGACGTCCTAGTCCTCAAATAAACCAACTCTACATATATTGCAACCGATAAAAGGGAAAAAAAGGAAACTCTAAATACTAATCTGCAGGCCCTCCATGATAAACGGTTCCAATGTATGTGTATATACCGAGGGAAAAAGGAAAACCCATAGGAAGAAGGAATTCTGTATCAGTGTCATCGTTTTGTTTTGTGTTTGAGTAGGACTTGAATTTCTTCCGGAAGGCAAAATAGGATGGCAATATTAATTGTTTCAGGGCACAGTAATCCTGATAAGAACAGAATAAAAATACTACTAAAATTCTTAAACCACAGACAAATGCAAACACGTATAACACACACTTACTCGCACCTCTCTTGCGATTGTGAGTGAGTACTCCAATTAGGGCATCTCCAATCTACCTCTGTTCCTTCAAAATAGAGGGTGTATGTGACATATTGATGAGAGATTTTGTAATTTATTACCTCTTTTCTTCACTTTTTGTCCTTTTTGAGAGAATTTTTGAGGGATTCATCGATCATTAAGAGCATAAATCCTGATAATCCAATTTTTTTCACGTCCTACGGGCTACAGCACGGTTGCGTGCCTCCCCATGATCCTTAATCACCACATACTCTTGTGGGATCTACATTAAAAACAAAAATACAGTCTTTTTTATTTATTAATTTTTTTAAATTATGAGTTTCAATGAAAAAAAATTGTCCTTTTTCGGTTCCTCTTAACGAAATAATCAATAAATCACAAAAATTTAACGCAAAATTAATAAATACAAAAAAATTGAATAAAAAAAATTAATACTTTTTCATTTTGACTTATTGAGCCAAACAAGCCGGTGGTTTTGAGACCGGATCCCCTGTCCGACTGATATTCGGACAGGCGCCTGTCCGACTCTCCTCGGCCGTTGATCTCGCATATCAACGGCTGAGATGAGCCGAGCGCGTTTTGGCCCAAAACGACGTCGTTTTGGTCCAAAACGTGCTCGGCTCGTTTTGGACCAAAACGCGCTCGGCTCATCTCAGCCGTTGATCTGCGAGATCAACGACCGAGGAGAGTCGGACAGGCGGGTAGGACAGGGGAGTGGGACAGGGGATCCTCGGTCGGTGGTTTTGGGGTGAGGGGGGATACAGTTTGGACCTTCGGGGGGAGAGTGGGGTTCAAGGGAAAGTGGGTCCCAGTTTTTCCAAGTCAGCTGGCCGTACACATGGGTTTTTGTTTTGACTCTGTCCCCATCTTATTAAAAAAAATCCAAATTTGTTTTATCAGCATTATTATTTTCTTTTTCATTGATTGGTTTTTCTAGAGAAAGAAAAGGAAAAGTTTAAAAACCAAATTCAATTTTCTCTCCAATTTCTTCTTTTAACTTTTCTACTATAATCTTTCTCTTCATTATTAATTTATCCTCCTTTTCCATTTCTTTCCGCAAGCTTCAAACACACCTTATATAAAATCTTCTTCTACCGCTTTCTCTCATACTCAATCAAAAACTGTTTCTTTTATGTCTTTTGCTTCGTCTTCTCGCCCGTGACCATTATATCAAACCTTCTTTCTCACTTGATCGATCCTGAAAGTAATAGCCTTCCTTCTCGTATTGGTGATCCTATAAACTCCTCCCCGAGTATCTGATGGATCATTTGGTGGCAGTAATAAAAAGTCACATCTTTACTCTCTTTGATCACCTCAAGGATCTTTTGGTGTCTATTCATCTACTTATATTTTGTCTTAACAGATTTATACCATTAAATTAGTGATGAGAGTAACATTGGGCGCATTCATCTCAGCGTTTGTAATTGCCACGTATGATATTTTCTCAAATTCAATGTGTATTATAATATAAATTAGAGGATGCCATTAGGCACGTCAGAATGTATCATAGACTGGACTTAAATAAATTGTCCGTACTACCCAATTGCTCTATAGGATAGTTGTTATCTCCACAAAATGTCAGTTACCATTTTGAGTTATTTTCCTATTTGATCATATAAAGTATACTATTTTTACATAGAGATGCATTGCTTAAAAAATGAGGATAGAGAGGTATGGATTTATATAAAAAATATATTTTCTGTATTATTTTAAAAAAATGAACCGATGGCTACAAAGTTAATACAAGTTGATCTAATGGTTGTAGAGATTGCTCTCATTTATATACCTTGACATTTTTAATAGAAACCACATGTTTTATACTCCTTTATAATTGTATCATTCCTTGACGAGTGTCCAAAACATCAACCTAACAATTTTGTTTTTGGGTATATGTGTTCCTCTATATGAAAGGTACTATATATCAACGAGAATAAATTATATACACCGGTAAGGTAAGTATTTGTTTCTTCTGAATCAATTACATTACTTCACGTCGTCAAAACAGTGATCCCAATTAATAAACTATGGCGAAGTGGCGCAATGTAATTGATTGGGAGTAAACAAATTAATATTTATTCTCGTTGATGAGATTAAATAATTTAATCTCTAATATCAACATAGTGATACTTCATTGAGCTTTTTCATTATACCAAAATATCCCACGCGAGTATGTGTTTCTCAGTCTCTTCACTCATGGCGTTCACTTTTTTTTTTTTTTTTAAAGTGGAAAATATCCCCATATATGGAAATTAATATCCCCATGAATGGAAGCCGTAAATATAACATGGAAATTACCATTTTCAACAATCTAACCGAGTTGGGCTGCGGGCATATCCAAAAGGAAGAGTCGGCATGAGGATAGAGCTAGATTTACAAAACCTTTTAACATTTATGGAATGCCAGAATCAATCACCAAGATTCTAAAGTAATATATTTGTAGAATTTTGTACCTTCGATATTGATATTTTCCTTATATCGATTGATTTTCAATGATATCAATCGAAGCATGCCATATCACCCGATACTGCTATTTAAAATCTTGTGCCAAACCTCATTGGACGATAATTAAATTGTGAAGAGTACTAGGGAGAGAGACAGGGAGAGATGAGTTCCTTTTGTGGAGAGAGAAGAGGTCCAGAGTGGAAGCAAAGATGGGGAGAGAGAACCCTAGCCTCAACATTTCAGACCCCTATCCCTTCACTAGTCTTGTTTGGGGTCACTCTCCTCATAGTACTGTCAACTTCATCTTACTTAGAAGGCAAGGCAAAGGTGCAACAAACCATGTTCGATAATTTCCAACTATTTCTCATCCTATGGGTAGTGATTTTTACCTTATTGTTCCACGTGGTAAATATCATCCGAGATCCCCGGCCGGTGTGTGATGCACAAAGGTGGCGGGACTGCACCGATGGCTCTCCTTGGATGGTGGCGACGGTTGTGGTGTTCCTTCTGGTTATGGTGTCTTTTCAGTCTTCTATTCAATCCAAGTTGTTCAAACTTCTCTAGCAGTTAGTAGACTAACCATTTAGTTTAGTTTTTGACGGTATTTCCTCATTAGGCAGCGTCAAGGATAAGTTTTCATCTGGAGTTTTTCTCCGTATGTTCTTGTTATGAATGAATTGAGCAGACAAGGAATTCAATTTTTCGGTCACTGGAAGATTTGGGTCAGGGTTCTTTTTTCTTTTTTTTTTTTTTGCCAAAGGTTGGGAGATATTTCATTGCTAGAAAAGAACAAATATATATATCAAGGAAGTCGTTCATTCCCGAAGGGAGGATCACAACCGGGGGTGGATGTCGCATTTGGGAGTTTTCTTCCCCCCAGCATTCTTGGTCACACAATGAGCCACAAAATTGTCACTCCTCCTCACAAAACTCACCTCCAAACTCACCAAAACAATGCATAAAATGATTAATGTCGGAAATCAAAACACCCACACTCAGAATTAACTCCCATTCCTTGTTGCATCATTAAGATAACCCGTTGACATAGCCTCCACCATCAACGGCTCCACTGCCATGCTCAAATGTATGGCTCTTGCTGCTCTAAAAACCCCATCCGAGTCCCGAATTACAACGCCCAAGCCCCCACATTTCTTGTGCAAGTCCAAGCCCCCATCAAAATTAACTTTCATCCATCCTTGACGAGGCTTTTTCCATCTCTCAATTGAACCTGTGGCAGCCCCATTCGAACTCGTTCCAGAAGTCTCCACTTTTTCATTGGCTTTCAAGAAATCAACTGCATCAATTATAGCCGTTCGACATGCCACATCCGGAGTCCATCTCTTTTCGTTAAAGATCGCGTCATTCCTGCACATCCAGATTCTACACATGATAGTACTATCATACCCACCGCAGCCCATATCTCTTTATGACTCTTCACCCCTTTCCATTTTTCCAGTAAACTTTCCCACCACGTAGCCATAGATCCTGCGAAGTCCTCTCCCATAAAGTGTAAAGTATTAGGGTTGTTTCCGGTACGGTTTAACTTAAAGAATTTTTTTGTTGTTGTTGTTGTTGTTAAAAAATTATTGGATGTTTCCACTAACCAAGACATATGTTGTTGAAAAATGTCGAGTTGATTTCACTAACTAATAAGTCGTAGATGGGTATTTGAGTGAGAATGGAGAGGATTATCCTTTACTAATCTCCCATTCTCATCCCCTTATCTTTTTTAACTATAGAAAATGTCGTTTTACTCTTTGAACTCGTCATTTACCTTCCATATATAAACTACAAAACAAAGCAAAAAAAGATATGCATATCCCCTTTCTAATTACCATGAGCAAATCATAAAATCCACCATCCCCTAAATGTAATAATTTCCCTCCTACTTAGCTCCAGAACTTATTTCGCTGACAAACGGCCCTTATAAGAGTGATGGGCAAAAACACAAATAAGCCACGTGTCATTTTGGTGGGTGGTATTAACTCATTCACGTAAAGGCTTGAGTGTATTCAAGCGCTACAACGCTGAAGTAACACATGTCATACTCCCAGAAATAGCTCGAACCAAACATATCTAATATATAATTTCTGGCTCGTCGCTTAAGTATTTCACTTGTTTAGGTGAAGAGGAGAAAAGTGCTTACAAGTAGGTTTGCAAGTTATTATCAGGACGACCAAGTTGCCTCTAGCTCTGATGAAAAATTGAATTACTAAAATGCACTCATCTTCACTGTCAAGATAATTCATCTAATAATATTGTTCTCACATATTACGTACCTTTAAAAAATGAGTAATATATTTTATTATTTTTGTGAACAACCATCATTTATTAAAAAAACAAATATGGTTGAATAATCCTAATTTCTTGCATAGCAGCATAAGTCCCAAAATATCAATCGATCAAGGGACGGATATGAGATTCTGACCTTGTAACTGCGGCTTGTAAGACCATTTGATCATAGGAGTGCGAGATTCTAGGAGTATTTAAAGATGAAACCTTAAAACTTCACATTAATCATCATGAACGTACATAAACCTTTAGGTGAAAGTAAATCTTTTAAGTAATATATATAAACCAAAATGAATATTATTGAATAAATAACTAATATGACAAGCGCACAGCCATGATTTAAGCAACAGTTTCAGTTGTTGAACAAGTATCGATCTGTGGAACACTCAAAAGTAACTAAACCATTGTATAGTAATGAAATTTTAAATAGGTGATCATATACTTTTTACTTGGTGATTGACATACATATATACAATTTCCTTCAAATAAGGAGATTCTTATTTTAGTTAAAATAAGGACCTCCCCATTTCTCCCATTTTCCGATTGAATTTTGATGATCCGAGCCGCTCAATATGTTTAGAACGTGATTTTAAGGGTGCACGCAAGAAATCAGCAAAAAAAAAATGACCGGGAAGAGCTTGATTTGTGCAGTTTTTATTTGAACCGTTCGATAAAAAATAAACAAATACTGTTCCGATAAAGCCCTTTTCCGGTCTCTTTTTTTTTTGCTGATTTCACGCGAGTACTCTTAAAATCACGTTCTGAACACATTGAGCGGCTCGGATCATCAAAATTCAATCGGGAAAGAGAGGTTCTCATTTTATTAAAATGAGGTGGTCCTTATTAGAAGGGGACTCATATATCACATACTGTTCAATATTCTAACTTTCAATGGGTACTGCTCATCTCTCAGATTCAATGCTGTTATTGCCTCCTATCTCCAAATTCTCATGCCTAGTGATTGGGTTTTTTGTTTCCGTAGGTCTTCGTTGTACTTTTGAAGTATGGCTGGAGATCGATGCTCTTAGAATTGTCATACAACGTCTATTGTGTAAATATATATGAAGAACAATCTTTATAATTTGGAGGATTCGATCTCCATATATGAAGAACCAACTGAATTCTTCATTTTGAAGATTTTGAAGAATGAAAGTGAAAATTGGAAGTATGGTAGGAGTTCTCGAATAGCTACTGCATGCCCAGCTAGATTTGTAGTTTCTGGTTTTGTGATTTGGTGAGTTCACGCTGTATTTTTCGTGTTCAGTCAGACGCTGCAATACCACTTGTTTCCATTAAAGAAACCGAAAAATACCGGTTAGTCATCGTGAGGTGTCTTGAATAGTGGGTATTTTTTGGAATAAAATACCAAAAATACCATTTAGCCAATTATATGGTTTCTGAATGTGAATGAGAAACAAATTACATGTTCTTCTCCTTCGTAATCTTCTGAACTTGGGGGTTGTGGAACAATTTTTTTAAGGGTTCCTGCAAAAAAACCAGCCCATTCGAATATCGCAAAGAGCTCGATCGGTTCTTGCTCAATTTTCTATCAATAAATTGGGTGCAGAATCAATCAAGCCCTTTAACGATATCCGACTTTGCTGATTTTGTACAAAATCTTAAAAGGCGTTTTAAACAAATAAAAAGACTCCAATCATTTGTGTGGAATTCACTTCGGAGTTCTCAAGAACGTGAGTGTAAATTCGGTGTACGCCAAATAGCATACTCTTCATTTTATTAGGGAATTAATTTTGACACTTTTTAAATTACTAACCGCTTCCACATAAGGATTAATTATGGCACTCATCTTTTGGCACTCTTCTTTGAGAGTGCGGTTATCCATTCGGATAGTACCAAAATCACTCCACTATTTTTCCGGTTTTTTGGAAAGGAAAAAGCAGGTTAGATTCATTGAAAAGAAAAATGACAGGTGCGTGGAAATGAGGAGAACAGAGACGTAGCTACGCGACAGGGGATTAACCCCTCGTAGGGTGACGACACGAGTACGGTGGAGACACCCACTCTCTGTCTCCTCCCCGTCCGTTTAAGAACGGAATCAAGATTTTATTTTTACAGTGACGAAATATATACTAAAATAAATAGATAAATTATAATATTAATTAACGGACGCGTTCCATTATTCTTTCTATAAAATAAAAAAAGAAAAGAAAAGATCGGAACTCGTCATCCTTTTTTTTTTTTTTTATCGGAACTCATCTAGATTTGTTACTGCCCAGATAGATTTTAATGGAATGGACGTGTGCATTAGATTATTTTTTTTCTCAAAAATACGAAAGATCGATCGAAACTCATTTTACAAATAGTCCCTCTAGTTTACATGAATTCTCATTTTTGGGAAATTGTCCAAGTTTAAATTCAAAAGTGAAATGGCAAGCCTATAAATACTAGACGTAGAAGTCAAAACAAAGGCCGATCAATCGTCCAAAGACTTTTACTTTTGAGAGTATGTTCTCTCCACCTTTGGTGGAAATCATGGGATTTCCACCACTGCCTATGGGTCCCGTTAAATTTTCTTTTATTCTAATCTGAACCGTTCATCTTATAGGGTACATAGAGTAGTACATCCATGAAAAAAATCAGCATGATTGGATATCGATAAATATATCAAAAATTGAATTTTGGTTTGCAGAATGGATGGTCATAGATTTTGAAGTTAAACTATCCATGACTGTCCATTTCCTAAATCGAAAGTAGATTTTTGATATACCTATTGACGTCCGATAAATCTCAATTTTTGCGTGGATATACTATTCTACGGACCCTACAAAATAGACGGTTCAGATTATAACAAAAGATGTCTTATGGGGCCCATAATGGACCGTGGTGGAAAACCCTTGGTTTCCACCACTGGTGGAAATAATTTTATCTCTTTACTTTTATTGTCATTTTACTTTTATTTTCTTTACATTCCGGTTCTAGGAGTAGGAGTATTGTAGCCACCATCGACTATAACTTTTGTTACCTTCGACTGCAATCTTTAAAGTTTAATAAAAGTTCTCTTTTGTTATTCTTCTTTCTACTTTGGTTTGTTTTCGAAGAAATCCTGAAAACGGTAGGGAACCAATTACTCCACCTCTAAACACCCACATCCCAGCAATCCATCCAGAAACTGGTTCGATTTTGACTAAGTGAAGTTTTTAATAAACAAATACTAGGGGCGTTTTTGCAAGCGCCGAGAAATTAATCTAAATTCTCGGCCCTGAGGGATAAGCTCGTTGCTCGGTCCCTTACAAATATAAGCTTTGTCCCTATCGATTTCGAGAGTTGCCTAACAACACATCGCTTATGACACACTTGTCCTTTGAAGTGCAATTGGTCGTAGTAGTCGGTGCATAGTGTACTTAATGACATTGACGGCATTAATGAAACAAACACAATTGAAGGGCAAAATTATCATTTTCTCTCAAAGAGGGACTAAATTGATATTTAATGCGAAATAGAGGGACTATTTAATTTCCAGAAATCTACCTTTTACTTTTATTTTTGCAAAGGGAAAATTTTAGAAATGGTCCCCCTAGTTTGCACGAATTCTCATTTTCGTCCCTCTAGTATTAATTGTGTTACTTTTAGCCCTATAGTTTGCATTTTGCCCCAATTTGGTCCCTCTCGCTTACGGCGTTAATGAAACTAACAGAATTGGAGGACAAAATTGTCATTTCACCTCACAGAGGGACTAAATTGAGATTTCATGCAAACTAGAGGGACTATTTCTACAATTTTATTTTTTACTTTCGTTTTTGTAAATAAATTTATGTTAAATCACTACCAACAAAATGGGGTTTTTTTCTAGGCATAATTTTTTTCCAGATGCTCGAAAGGGATATCATCGAGATTTGCGGAGGTTAATAATTCAAGCCATACCTCTTGGTAATCGGGTTTTGTAAAATATTTTACGCCTTTGATTTCTTTTCTCTTTTTTTGGGTCAAATGGAATTTATTTTGATGTTTGATTTCAAGCTATATAGCTTAGTACATAAAGAGATTGATAAGCACCCAATAATGTAGATTCTTGGTGCTTAAGTCCCTGGTTTTGTAGTATTTATGTTCATTCAGTTAATCCTTTATTCGATATTGCACGTAAGGTAGGTTTTTGTATGTTTCAGGTAAAACGTGCAAATAAGAGCATTTCAACGCCATGGACGGCCCAAGTGCTTCCAAGTACCCGAAGACCCTGTCGGCCTCTTAAAATCTGTCTAAGTATGGAAAAAATGACTTTCTGAAAAAGTTTCGATTTTCGAGATAAAAAATGGCGGTAATTGATCCTTGAATTTTTCTAAGAGTAACTACAAAGTTACAAGGTTTTATTCGAAGAGCAAGGTCATGTTTTGAGCCATTTTCTCTCGAGAAAAACATGCAGTTTTCCATTTTACACTAAAAGTGGGGGGTTGACATTTTGATTTAAATGGAATTTTGAAATTCTGGTAATGCCATTGTTTCCAAATGGGGGGTACTTTCTTATTTTCATTAAATAAAATTAAAGTAAAGAAAAGGTAAAAGAAAGGTTTAAAATGTAATCTTTACTTAAATTTAGAGAATGAAAATAAGGTGCTGAGAAGCTGGAAGTTGCTGAGGAGCTGTGTGCTGAAGCTGAAGCTTGCCTGAATTTTGCAATTCCTGAAGCATGTTATCGATTACTCTTATAAAGGTTATCGATACCTTTGGTCCAAAGTTGTTCCAGTAGCTGATCGGGCCAGAGGGTATTGATTACTTGGGACTTAGGTATCAATTACTGTCTGCCTAAAGTTGATGTTATCGATTACTGAAGGAAAGTAATCGATACCTGTGCTCTGTTTTGGTCCACAATTTCTCCAGACGTAAGGGTATCGATTACCTAAGGTGATGGTATCGATTACATTGGTCTCGAGGCAAGGAAGAAATGAAGGTATCG
Source organism: Rhododendron molle (assembly GCA_025413875.1). Classification (NCBI taxonomy): domain Eukaryota; kingdom Viridiplantae; phylum Streptophyta; class Magnoliopsida; order Ericales; family Ericaceae; genus Rhododendron; species Rhododendron molle. Next base: position 5,348,067 of record CM046393.1, read on the forward strand.
ATTACCTTTGGAAAAGGTATCGATTACATGCAGGCGGCCAGAAGATATTTTGTTCCTGACTTTCCAACTTTCCTTTTATGGAAAGTTTCCATTTTAGGCTTGGTTTTGGGATATTTTTGGGGCCTTTTGTTCCATATTTTGGCTGATTGTTTTAGCCTTGAAATAGCTTTATTGGCCATTATGTACACGATGGGCCATTAGTTAGTTTAGGCCTAAGTTTTCTAGTTTTTTGCTCTAAAGTTCCATAGCTTTGTTCTTCAAGCTTTCTTAGCATTTCCTTCAAGATCTACTTAAGGTATTAGTCATTTATTGTTTTCTTGTTCATTAATGTTGTAGCTACGGTTGAGTTTCTTACTAATATCAAGTTTATTTCCGTTTTTATCGGTTAATCATGTTTTCCTTTCCTAGCATAATTTCTAGTCTTTTTCCTATGAGTGAGTAGTTATAAGGTTTGGTCATGGGGTGAGGTTCACTCTATGAATTAGTCGTTCAAATGGTTTCGTTTAAACTTTAGCTTAATTTCAATGTTTTGAATGAATTAAACCCATGATGTCTAGTGATCATGGGGTTGGTGGCTTCTTTGATCAATGAGGTCTATCGCCTTATGCTACGTGCTTGATTATCCTACGCGTGCGAACGATCCTTTTTCGTCTCTCACTTGCGTTAAATGAGTTCAATTTGAATTAGAGCATTGAATTGAGTTACAAGTAGTCTTCAGCCTTTAATACTTTTAGTGGAATCCGGACGGTTTCGGTCCACTCATTAGTTAGATGAAGAAACCATTTAATGGCTAAGTCGTGGGTTAATCAATCCCTTTTGACTCGACCATTCTTAATCTAGTTTAAATTCCAAGTTTAAATATCGTCTTTCAAAGTAAATCTCAAAGTTGACCGTCTTTAACGCCTTACAATACCTACAATCCGAACAAGCTATATTTGAGCTCCCTGTGGATCGACTCGGACTTTCTTGCTATACTATGCAAATCGTTAGTCATAGTCCGGTTTATAAATAATTGAATTTGACGGCCGTTTGGTAAATTTCAACGACTACCGAAAGGGCTGCATCAGAGATATACTATAGATGCATCACCTCTACATAGAGAGAGACTATGAATTTGGCGTATTTCGTCTTGACTCTCCTCTTTTAACATTATTCAGTTCAATTAATGTTATTTGCGATAACCAGATAAATCAATTATTTACAACAAACATGTTCATCACCCTGTTAATTTAAAATTTTGTGGTTGGCGACAAATATATTATACTCCCTCCGTCCCTTTTTAAATGTCCTGCTTCGTAACTCCAACTTATTAAAAAGACATCATCATTATACCTTTCACATCAACTTTTTCCTCAACTTTCCCTACTTACCCATCATCATTAAACTTTTACTCACTAACTTTTCAAAATGGAATCTACTTTTAGGGACAAAATAGACAATTCACCAACTTTTACCCACTAACTTTCCAAAATGGACACTTATTAAAGGACAGCCCAAAATGGAATACTGGACTGTAATAAAGAGACGGAGGGAGTAGTACTTTTTTTGATTGCGAAGTGTACTATAATTTTGGCACAAACAAAAATAATATTGGCATTAGCAACACATTTGATTTGGTTGAAAGTATTTTTTTACTTCCAAATATTTTTTATGATGAATTCCATGATAGGACAATAATTAAAGAGAAATGATTTTAACACTTTTCTTTTGTCCATTGACACTCCTTTTTATTTTTATTCACGTGAAAGTATCAAATTGCATTTTATGTAAAATGAGTTATTTAAGAGGTTAGGATAATTTATAATTTCACGCAATAAAAGATACTACTAAAAAAAAAAAAAGAAGGCCTTGTTCGTTTGGAAATTTTGAGTGTGGTTTTTAATAAGAGTAATGAATGAAAATAGATAGATAGAGAAAGTTTATTGGAGACCGTATTCAAAAAATTTGAATCCCTCAAACGAAAAAGGTTGAAGGGTGGGTTTGGATTAAAAAGTCCAAGTGAAATTTTTTTTTTTGTCTCTATTCAAATTTTTTTTGCATTTGTTTGTTTTGTGTCAAAATTTTGTGACTTATTGATTCGTCCAAGTGAGAGGAATCGGAAAAGTAAAAAAAGTATGATCGAAACTCATAATTTTTTTGAATAAAAAGAAAAAAAAGTAAAATGACGACTTTTTTGACTTTTTAAAAAAATTTATGAATTTCGATCAATCTTTTTTACTTTTCCAATTTCGCTCGCCGAGATGAATCAATAAATCACAAAAAATTGACGCAAAACTAGCAAATGAAAAAAAAAAGTAATTGAAATCTTTTGGATCAAGTAGTTTTTCCATGTAAAATAATTTTGTGTACAAAAATAAAAGTAAAAAATAAAATTGTAGAAATAGTCCCTCTAGTTTGCATGAAATCTCAATTTAGTCCCTCTGTGAGGTGAAATGACAATTTTGTCCTCCAATTCCGTTAGTTTCATTAACGCCGTAAGCGAGAGGAACCAAATTGGGGCAGAATGCAAATTATAGGGCTAAAAGTAACACAATTGATACTATAGGGACGACAATGAGAATTCGTGCAAACTAAGGGGACCATTTCTAAAATTTTCCCTTTTGCAAATAAAGAAAAAACATGTGTAATATATTTCTCACCTCATTTAGTTTTATTGAATAATAAAAATATGTTAAAAAAAACTAAAACTTTTATGATATTCAATATCACAAATATATTAGGATAATCGAAAAGAAGCAATCCCTTTATTAAATATCTTGGTATCGTATTTCTTTTTTCAATCGGAGTTTTACAATCTTGTAGGTAATGCCCAAGGGTGAATAATTATGTTATTTTCTTACATTGTAATTAGCTCTTAATGTATTTTAGTTGATTCACATGCTTATGCTCTTCAAAGTACAAATATCGATTTTTAGGAAATATTAAGGATGATTTCGTTTCATTGGCCGATCATATAGGTTGATTTTTGAATTTTCTAATATATGTGTAATATGTAAAAAGTATTTATTTAAAATTTTCACAACATATTTTAACTACCCAATAAAAAAATTTGAGGTGCCAAACATATATTACGTAAGGTTTTATTTATTGTAATATGCCAAAACGAAGGTAAAATGTTAAATTTTAGAAATAGTCCCTCTAATATACAAAAAGTCTCAATTTTCGTCTCTATGTGAATGAAAATGACCATGTTGCCCTTCCATTCTGTTTGTTTTATTGAAACCGTCCACGTGAGAGATGAAATTGAGACGGAATTCATCCCTTTTTTTTATTATAGGAACTCATCCTCTTTCTCTCTCTCTTTTTTTTGAATCCGTTCCATATTTTCTACGATTGACTTGTGAGTTCCAATGCCGATCAGTCGACCTCATGTAGTAGGGAAAGAAATGGGTCGCTAGGATTCATACACAACACAAATGATGTCAGGAAGGCTATTATGATATGGGGTAGTACTGCTTCGCTCATCATCATTAGAATAAAAGTTTCCTACGCGTAGGATTATAAACCCCCAAACTCGCTTTTCATAGTAGAGTATCTCAAATCTCTCTCTCTCTCTCTCTCTCTCTCTCTCTTATTTGGTACTGAAAATGTGATCAGTCTGCCTTATTTTTTAGTCCTCGATCATCAACTTCTGCTCTCCCTTTATAAATAGAAGAATAGATAGATGAGTTGAAACTAGTGGCGGAGCTGGATTAAGATTCCCTAGTGGTCGGAAAAATTTTCAACCTCAAACATCTTTCTATTTCTTGGTGGTTGTTTGGCAGTCAAATGGCTTTTTTTTTTTGCCCTCATTCAATTTTTTTTTTTTTTTTTTGCATTTCTTAGTTTTTTGTCAATTTTTTTAGAATTACTGCTTTTCCATGATAAGAGGAATCTAAAAACTAAAAAATTACGATCAAAATCTAATTTTGGTCAATAAAAACAAAAATAAGTCAATTTTTTCGTTTTTATTCAAAAAAATTGAATGACAAAAAAAAAAAAAAAAACCATTTAGCTTATAATGCCAAACTAGGCCTTACTCAACAAATAAGTACAAAAATAACTACCAAAATCGTTGCATTCTATAGTCAAAGAGAAAGCGAAACAGAAAAACGCATTTTCCTATATTGATCATCCATCAAAATAGAACAAAACCGAAGTTTTTTCAAATCTCAAAAATCATTTAAGATTGACTATGAACTGAATTTCATCACAACTTTCCTTTCATTGTATATAACTGAAGAGTCTGAGAGAAAATCATACTCCAATTAATTTGTTCCGAAGTCTAGTTTTGATAATCTTAATTGCCGAAAAGATCACTTTGCCCTTGCGGTAAAAACAATAAGAGTAAACACATGTGCGATTACTCGATAATTCTAGAATAGATTGAGACTTGGGAGCGGAGAATTTTTATTTTGAGTTGATCAAAATAAAAATTCTCGTATGTATTGAGACTTTTTTTAATGAATCGAAGGAGATCAGAATTGTTTGTTTAGAAATGATCACATTTCGAATATGTACTAGGAATGTGGTGGAAGACTGAAAATTTAGGGGAATGAGTTTCAGAAGTAAAAGGATTTTTAGTTTTAAAAAAAAAAAAAAAACACAGAAAGAAGTGGTTGGCCGGGCCCACCAGGCCCCTTGTTCCCTCCGCTGGATGAAATCTTCCGACAAACTCCGTACGTTTTATAATGTTTATCCAGTCCGCAAAACGAGAACGTAAAAATAATTTAATTTTTGAAAGAAAATTTTAAAAAAATTTCCACAATTCACTAGATATTGATGAGTTTTTTTTAATTTATGAAAAAATTGAATTTTTTCTCAAAAGAAATGCATTATTTTTTAGTCATCGTTTAACAGACCGAACAAATATTTTGAGACGGGAGTAATACAATTTTAAAACTAGTGACTACCGTTTCATAAAAGCCTGGAAGGCTACTCCTGATAGAACCCAGTGCTTTGCTCATCATTACTATTAATCTATTCATAAAATTATCGTAAACAAATCACCAAAGTTAAATTTCCGTTTGACCCTAAAAAAAAAAGAAAAAAAATCTTGGGACAGTTCGTGGTCGAAATCACGACCGGTCGGCAAGCCCAAAAATGCCTATATAGCGCCAAAGTTTTAGTGGTCGAAATCACAAACCAATTCGTCCCTCCTAAACTGTTCCTCCGCGCGCTCCGGCCTCTGCCACTTCTCCGCCGCCTCCTCTCATACTCAATTTAAAAAAATGGCTCTTTTTCTCCCAAATAACTTCATTTTCACGGCCATGACCATTATATCAAACCTTGTTTTTCGCTTGATCATGAAAGTAATAGCCGTCCTTGTCGTGTTTGTGATTCGAGCATTTAGACTCCTCCCCAAATTGTTGGCTGAATATTTGATGGAGCTTCTGGTGGGAGTAATAAAAAGTCTCATCTTTGATCTCTTTAATTATCTCAAGGGTCTTTTAGTGTCTATTTTCTCGAAACGGACTTCAGGCTCTGCTATCGGGTCAGCGATTGGACTGAGAACTAATTGAGCAGATATAGAATTCAATTTTGGGTGGCGATAATACCACGATTCCAAATATTAGTGACATAATGTTGTCATGCATGTTCTTTTACAATCATCTCTCTCTCTCTCAACTCTTATCTCACCGCAAAGCCCGCAACTCCCTCTCTTTCTCTCTCTCTCTCTCTTAACTCTTATCTCACTGCAAAGCCCGCAACTCCCTCTCCTATTCCCTCGTCTCTCAGTTGCCTCTTTCTCTCTCTCAATTCAATCGTTCTCATTTCTGCCCGGATCGTTCAGGCAGCCACTAGAGAGGGCGCGCAATAGATTTGTGATTCTAATACTACATGATTTGTAAGATATCGTTTGTAAAAAGTCTCGAACCTCGTTTCGTTTTGCATGCTAATTTTTTATTTAATTAGCAGAACTATGTTTCGTTGGACTAATTAGATGACACTTATAAGTGTATTTATTCTTCAAATCAAGCAACAACACGATACTAGTCACTTCTTTTCTATCTTTTTTTTTTTTTTTTTGGAGAAAGGCAGAATTTTATAAAAGGGATCAAGCCCACAACCTCAAAGAAACCTTGAGAAAGAAAACAACCACATCCACCTGGATACATCAAGAAAGGCAACTGCCTAGCCAAAAATTACAAAAAAAAAAAAATTAAATCTGAAATTCTCCACTCACTACAAACTCTAAAATTGTCAAGGGTTTTGAGCTCATGTTTCCAAGAACCAACACAACTCTTTACCTCATCCAGAATTAACTTTTCCACTCCAGTAGATTCATGACCCACCTGAAGAAAAATCCGACCATTCCGTTCCTTCCAAAGATAGTAAACAGAAGCTGCTAAACAGAGTTTAAACAAGGAGACCCTCATAGAACTGTCATTACCATATAAAGAACCCCACTGAACTTCAGAATTAAGATCCCAAGCATGGGCTTGAAGGCCACAACAAGTTTTAACCCGTAACCAAATAGAAGAAGAGAAAGGGCAATCGAAAAACAAGTGGGAATGTGATTCCACTCCACCACAGCACAGCACACAAAAACTGTCATTTATAATCCCCCATTTATGCAACCTATCCTTGGTAGAGAGTCTCCCAAGAATAGCTAGCCATAAAATGAAAGACCACCTTGGGACATGTTTTTTATACCAAACCATAGTCCACCAACCAACATCAGGAGCTTTGGAACGTAGAGCTTCCCAAGCTGACTTAGTAGTATAGGTACCAGCAGTAGACAAAGTCCAGATAACTGAATCTTCTTGATCTTCATGAGGAACCAGATCCGAAGCAGTATTCTCCATGATTTCTTTTCTATCTTGATGATATAAGATTCTAATTCTGTGGAGAGATGAAAGAAATGGGTGAAATTGGATTTCTTGTGATATCGTGTTTAGAGTCTTTTCCTGCGTTAAGTTCGTTATTTCAATTTGTGTGCCTCCACTAATACAAATTTCTGAATCCGTCCCTGAAAATATGCACATGACAATTAATTTTAACATTGGAAGTTTTTGGACCTTTTGACTTTCCACCCATTTTCTTCTTCAATAAGTGAAATTAATTGGATTTCTTTTTCCTCCTCGGTAAAAGAAATCTCTTTTTTGGTTCAACGTAAAAAGACCCTTTTGCCGGAGAAATTATTCCTTGCCCCAAGGGCAGGGACACGTGGTGCCCCTCGGCACGATCCGAGCCGTCCGTTCGGGTACCGAACGGACGAGATTAAAACACCCTCTCTCCTCCTTTCTCTCTCCCCTTTTTCTCTCTGCTTCTCTCACTAAATCCGAGCCGTCCAAGGGCTGAATGGACGGCTCGGATGTGCTGGGGCAGCGCCACGTGTTGCCCCAAGGGCACCGAATAATTTCTCCTTTTGCCGTAATCATATTTTACCCCTCCCTTTCAATGATATCCCTTCCTCTGCAAGGTTTTGGACAAAAGTGGGAATTAGACATGTTGACCGGTTGTTGTAATTTGTTTTACTTCTTGTTTAAAATGTTAGATTTAATTATTTTGTAAGTTGTATTATGGTTGGTAGTTATTTCTATTACATTAGTAAGATTTTAATTTCCGTCCTCTATAATTTTATTTCTATTTCCATAACAAAATAATGGTATTCACATTTTTTTTTAGGTCATATTTAAGACTTCTTACTCGGCAAAGAAAAATATTGGAGACGTTTCAAATATAAGACACAAGTATTTGTAAAGTGGGAAAAATCAGACGATATTTTAATTACCAATATCTTTAAAAATGTCTAAAATGGTTGTTTCGAAGGCATTATAATAAACATATAAACAGAAAAGGACAAAAGGTCAAAAACAAACTCGTAGTCTATCTTGATGATTATGCTGCCAAATAGTCCTGCTATTGCAAAATATATTGTGCACTTGTTTTTTTTGGGTAAATAATATATTATGCACTTGTCATCCACACATTCTGCAGATTCATTTAATACATTTTGGGGGATTGATTTTCATACTTCCTTTTTTTTTTGTCTAATTGTGATAGTATTAATTTACAATTTGATTCTTCCAAATGTGAGAGTAAACAAACAAAAGGTTATTATAATTTGTAAGTTCACATCACAAGAGAACAAAAAATGAAGTGTAGTTTAAATAAATAAAAAAAGAGTAGTGTGAAAATCAATTATCTAAATTTTGACAATAATTCAAAAGGCCAAAAATGCAAAATCAAAACGTAAAAAATGAGGATCCCAAACACCCCGGTATGCAAGTTCTGATAAAGGGGGAGTAAACAAAACACTGTCTGAGATTTTTCTTTTTAAGTCCATAGCTTATGATTGTAATTTTCTAGTACTCCTTTCTTACTACTTTTGAAAGAACAACTGAAAATATAGCACCACTAAGCTATATATTTAAAAAGATACTCCTTCCATCCCAATATAAATCTTGTTTGATACATCTCGATTAGTTATCTATGACAATGTTTTTAAAATTACATAAACATTATAAATTACAAGATATAATCAATTGAAAAGTGACACGAATTCCCAAAAAGACTTTTAGTTCATCGAAGGAGAATCAGGAGATAGGATCAGGAGCTTACGCGAAGGACCAAAATTCCCCACCGTTTACCAAAATAAAATAAAATTCCCCACCACAAATCTACACGCGCAACTGAACTTTAACCAAACAATGCCTACTAGGCTACTACTACCATGATTATGCAGATTACGGAGAACCTATCTTTCTTTCCAAAAAAAAGAAGAACACCAGGTAGTTTGCTCAAAAAGTGGTTGCGTAAGAAGTAACCAAGAACATCTATCGAAAATTTTGTCTACAATGTCAAAAGGTGATCTTTGAATCACCAAAATGGAATACATAAATTACATTTGATCCCAAAGCCAATCGCATAAACTAAACAAAGCAAAGAAGAATAGACACATAAATTAGTTAACACCCATCAAACATATTATACATAGCTAATGAATAAAACAACGGCGACCCGAGAAGTCAAATAACACAAGGAGATGAATTCTTCAGTTTAGGAACTTTGAACGCTGATGTGAACAATTTTGGAGTCTCTGAAGTGGGAAAGGGTTCAACTGCTGTTCTCTTTGAACTTCTGCACCCCTACAGAATAGCAAAATCTACCCTCAATAAATATAAAACCTTCACAAAATGGAATAACAGATGCCTTAAACTTCATGCTTTCTTAAAGTACAAATAACGTTGGTGCTCTATGTCATAAACCAAAATCAATATGGCTTTTACCAACATATTGCATAAATAACGGATTGACAAGCGCAAAGCCATGATTTAAGCATCAATTTCAGTTGCCGAACAAGTATATGTTGAATGCGATATCCTTTCCATGACTACAATAAGTAACTAAACAGTTTTCTGCTAATTGAATTTTAAAAAGGTGATACATTGTTCGATATTCTAACTTTCAATGGACTGTTCATTTCTCACACTCAATGCTGTCTCCAAATTCTCGTGCCTAGTGATGTGTTTTTATTTCAGTAGGTCTTCATTGTAATTGCCAATTGGAAGGTATGCCTTCCTTGTATTTCTCCGTAATGTTGTGTTTTTTGAATAAACCTTTTTGGGTCACCAAAAAAAAACTCTGTTATTGCCCAGTGATATTGGTTCAAACATGAAGATACTGCAAGTTCTGTGAAGAAATCAAAACCACTATAACTGAAGCAAATCAAGCATTATCTGTGAACACTTTAAAAGGTTCGTAAGGGTAGTTAAACAAAAGCAGAAAAAATGGAGTCGTTAGCAGAAAAGCAGTATGAATATAGCAAGACAACCCCAGAACACCCAAAACACCAAGCTTATTATTTGAAACTCCATTATGCATATCATTCAATTACCTTCTCAACTACTTGCGAAGGATGTGATTCTCTCTTCAAACTGATATTTCTTGCATCATTGCCTTCGTTTGAGCGAGATCTTGTTGAGCAACGGTGTAACACTGGTGTAACAGAAGCACTTTTACCCTTTCTTAACAACTCGAGTTCTCTTGAAAGCCTAGAAATTTCTTCACTCTTTTTCACCGAGGCTTCTACAAGTTCGGATTTCAACTTTAGTACTATACGGTCTTTCTCACTGTTTGAGGACTGCAATATCTCCATACTTGCAAGAAGTTTCTGTATCTTCTCATTTGCCTGTTCAACTTCAGTACTTTTACTCTTCAACCGGTCAGTGAGGTCGCTCTCCCTCTTTTTATACTGGTTCCAGACGAAGTCCCTCTCTGCCAAGAGGGCCGTCACCTTTGAACTGTTCTCCTGCAGATGCATTAAAATAGAGGGCTCTTTTCTTAGGAAAACAGAAGGGAATTTTCACAAACATTTCTGACTTGAAGAAGTGACACATACATTTGCGTCACTGCACTTAGAAGAGAGGTGGTCAAACCATGCTCTAAAATCCGCCAATTCACTGACTGCATCATCTGTACTTTTAATAGAAGATACTTCAGTATAAAATAGTTTGATTCCCCAACAGAATAAAATCAAGACCACATAAACTGAATGCCAAGTGCTGACCAATCCCAGAACCCAAAAAGGGAGGGAATGAATTCAAACCAATCAAATGATAAACTCACTATAGCAGCATCATAGAACTGATAATCTATAAGATGAACTGTTTATTCGTTTCTTCTAACAGACGATCATTAAGACCTTATTAATGATATCAGAAAGACTTCAAGCAACAAGAAACAGAATAGAAGATGCAGTCAAGCCTTCAAGGATACATGAGAAACATGTATATATTCTGATTGAAATTATCACTATTTAGATGTACTCCTTGTTCCTTAGCCAGTATGGCATGCTAAAACTCTAAACATAAGGTGGCCCCTTAATGCCCTTGTATCCATTCCCATACAAACACAAATGCTCTACTTGCCCACTTAGCACAGGGTTGCATCATTATGATGAGGCCGAGTGTGGAACTTCGTAGAAGATAGAAGCTATAAATTCGCAGTAAAGCTTGCACTACTTAGCACACACAAAAGGGAAAAAATATAAGCTTTCCCCCTCTTTCCTAGTTTCCTGGACTAAAACCCTTCATTTCCCACTTCTTATGTTAATGCCAACTATCAAAATATTGAACTTTGCAAAGACACATAGACAAGGAGGCGAATGGGAGCGAATACATGATCCTAATCCCAAAAATTTCTAGTTATATCATCACAATTCACTCACAACCAAACCAGAATGATGCGTAAATTTCTCGTAAATGCTCATTCACAAGAAGAAAAAGAACTAACCTAATTTAAATTTGTAGTTAAAAGCATCTCTATGCTTCTGACCCAACGTCAAATCCCAATATGCTGCATCAACATCACGCACCATCTCTTGAACAACCATTTCGCTTTTCATCTACACAAGGAAATCAAACCAACCACTTCTTATCAGAAACGCACCCTAAACCAAAACACTAAATCAGAAAGAAAAACCAAAAATTGAAACTGGTTATTCATTGAGAGGTTACCGAAGAAACAATAAACCCAAAACCGTAAATTTAAAAAAAAAAATTGAATTCAGTATAAGTTGAGGGGTTACCCATAATAAAAACCCAAAACCCTAAATTCAAGAAAAAAGACACAAAATTTGAAATTTGCGGGCAAATTGAGGGTTACCCAAGACACAATAAAAACCCAAAACCCTAACTTCAAAAAAAACACACACTCACAAAATATGAAATCGGGTGCAAATTGAGGGGTTACCCGAGAAATCTTGTCTTGAAACCATTCGCGCTGCGATTTAAGTCGATCTTCAAACATGTCTGTTTTTTCAAGGAGATATTCGATCTGGGTTTTCTGGCTTTCGATCATGTCTAAGAGGGAGACGAATACCTCACCCCATCGTCTCCGAGCGAAGGCAAAATTATTGGAGCCTTTGAGGGTGCCCATTGTATCGTATTGTATTGTATTGTAGTAGAACTGTAGAAGAAGAAGAAGAAGAAGGGATTCAGGTTGAAGGAGAAGTCGAATTTGTTACCGTTAGGCTCAGAGGAGTGGCTCAACGGTCAACTGGTGAAGTATTTTGGGAAGGAGCCATTCTCGACTGCGTTGTGTGCTTTATCAGTTGCCGTGTATTTGGGCCCAATACAAGCCCAGGTTAGCAGCCCAAGCCCATCTCTGGATGAGCACCGAAGTATGACCGGTGTCGATTGTCTGAGCCGCGGTGAGGAGTTGCTTAAGTGGTGGAAATCCAGGACCAGGTTGAAAAAGGCTCAAGTTCGAGTCAATTAATAGGGCTAAATATACTCGTAATTCCAACCACCTGTAGTCGGACTTTAGTATTGGTCATGTTGTAGTTGCGGTGGGCCCTCTGCGGTAGGGGTATGGTGTGGTGAGGCAATATCACTAACAAGGTGATGAGATACAATACTCTTTTTTTTTTTTTAACGGCATGAGCAACAATACTTTCACATCTATACTATTCGCCAAAAAAAAAAAAAAAAATCTATCAATAGAATGGCGGAACCACATGCTAGGGGTCAGGGGTGGACCCACCATAGGGCACGTGGGGTCACGTGCTCCCACGCCCTTCAAAATTTTTTTTTGTGATTTTGTATATATATTATTTATGTCGAATGCATGTACATAGTTGTCTGTTGGTGTAGTGGTAAAGTGATCCCCTTGTAAACAACAATTCATGGGTTTGAGACTGCCCTACACTCTCCTTTGGTTTTTTTTTTTTCCCTTTTTCCCATAAGGCAGTAAAAAAATGTGTTTTTTTTTTCAAAAGGCAGTAGAAAATAGCAGTGCATACCTTGTTTTTTTATACTGTCCGTGGGTTTGAGTCTACCCCCACATTGCATTTGTATACTTTTGGTCCCCAAAACTGTAATCGTAGAGTTAGTAATAGAAAAATAGATGATGAACAAGTGACAATATTATTTTAACGCATATAGTCGAGGTGCGCAAGTTTGCCCAATTAGCTAGTTATTAAAATACATATATACTTTAAAATTGTTAATTTATCATGAATGCTAAAATTATTTTGGAGTAACTGTGCTTAACTGTAACTCGTATATTATGGAACAAAAAAATTTTTGTGCCCCCACTATGTCAAATTCCTAGGTCCGCCACTGCTAGGGGTGCGGTAGGTGTCACCCCAACCTTAGTCACACAATTCGTCGAGCCTAATCTCAAGCTAATGTTGTTTTTTAGAAGAAAAAAAAAATATGCATATCCCCTTTCTAATTACCATTAGCAAATCATTAGAAAAAAAAAAAGTGCTTACAAATAGGGCTTATCCAAGGTCTGCAAGTAATTATTAGGACGACCAAGTTGCCCCTGGCTCTGATGAAAATTGAATGACTAAAATGCACTCATCTTCTGCTTTTGGAATGATGTTTCCAATCTATTTAGAGTAAGTTTACCGGTTGTCAAGTGAAAATGCTAGTAAATAGTAGTATAATTTTTCATTTTACTTATTCACGTCTTTTTTACCACCACACCAATACTATTTATTTTACCGATTCTTTATTAAAATATCATTCTTTTTTCTCTTTTCTTTCCTTGTTCTTCTTCCTCCCACTTTGGGTTTGAAGCCCTAGAATACGCGCATTAGAACAATACCAGACCAAATCTGGATTTTTTGGAATTAAATGGCCAACAAAATTTCCCCCTACTTGAGGAACCACAAATTTATACGCAGGCTTATATACGATACTTTATACATTTCTATATACACACACATGAATATACATGAACAAACCTAGTTTTCATCTTCTTAGGCATTTTTTCGCCGCCCATGTTGACTGGTCTTGCCGGAATTGGGCAATGTCTTGGTCAGCGAGATTGAAGTCGATCATTCTTGCAGATCCAAGCCTTTCTTCGTTCCTTCCAGACCCATTTCTTTCTTCGTTGGAGAGAGAGAGAGGAAAAAGAATAAACTATGAGAACCGGGTGAATAGTTCTTAGGTAGAAGAAGCGAAGAACTGTTCACAAAGGCACTCTACCAGGTAGTTTACCTAGACTACTTCAGTTGAAGATTTCTCACTTTGGTTAGATAAAATAGCTTTTTCGCCTCTGCAGCTTTGCTGGTGTACTTGCTCTTACAATTGAGAATATGTGTGGTCCCTTTGAAATGGATTCCTCTTCACTGTCAAGATAATTCGTCTAATCTTAAGTTCTTTTGACCAATGGGGTATTGATGAACGCTAGGTTTTTGAAAAGGTGGGCAGTTGTACGTGTTGAATAAATCTCCTAATTACACCATCAGAAATGCTAAGTCCACCGAACCCAAAAGCGGTGGCCGGCCACCGCACGCGTGTGGGGCCCACTCCGGGCCCCGCACGGAAAATCCGAGCCGCTCAATAATTTTTTTTAAAAAAAACCGAGTGGGACACGTGAGAAATTACCCCCGTCCGATACGTGTAAGTGCTCGATCCAAACTTTCAAAAATCAGATGATCCGAGCCGTTCAAAAGAGAAAGATTGAATCGAACACTTACACGTATCGGACGGGGGTGATTTCTCGCGACTCCCACTCGGTTTTTTTTTTTAAAATTATTGAGCGGCTCGGATTTTCCGTGCGGGGCCCGGAGTGGGCCCCACACGCGTGCGGTGGCCGGCCACCGCTTTTGGGTTCGGTGGACGTAGCATTGCTCTTACACCATTGAGCATATCCAACTATTTTTTTTAAAAAAAATCCGGAACTGATACCTTCAACCACAACCTTAAGTCATGCGGTCGCACTGTAAACCGGAACAGATATCGCCAACTGCAATCTTAAGTCACGTGGCCGCATCGTAAACCGGAGACTAGCTCCTTCCGTAATTATTTCGTACAAACTTTTTTCTTGCGATAGGAGTGGTCCAAACAATTTGGCTCTTAATGAGAGTCGAATTACAGACTTGTGATTGTAAGCTATTTGTCTATTCCATCTTATATATCCAACTTATGCTATGGGTTTTGATGTTTTTTTGTTCCTCACTAATGTAACAATATTAGACAATTTAATTTCCAGAAATTGTAGTAATGTTCTTGGATCATTTTTCCAGAATATTTTTTCATTATAAAATAAAACGTACTACAAAAGAAGTGATCCAGATGTTGTACAGCTGTCAGGTTATAATTGGCTTCCTTTTTAGGCCTTCTGCGAAGCCCATCATTTAGCTCAAAAATGAATGTCTTCAGAACAGGGAATTTCATGTGGAATGAAAGTGAATATGCTTCTATATGATCATGTATGAAATAGAAGAGATCACTGGTCATATAGGACCCACCTTTTCAATTAACCTTGTGTCTCACATGTTAATTTAGATCTTTCCCATCGCTCCTTCCACCCCTCTTTTCTAATTTCTTGAAAACCAATTTCACCTTCTACTAACACTCGAACACACTCCGGAACCTCGGATGAAAAATATAGCACATAAGAAGTTTTGAACCTGAGACCTAAGAGCGAGATAACCCTTGACTCTCAAGCCTTAATCATCGGGCCAATCTTTTGAGAAATAGGTGTTCCGCGTAACCTTTAGTGATCGTATCATGACAGTATGAAAAGAAAAATTAACTACCGAAAGAGAGGAAGACCATGTAAGGTAATAAGAGACTTCAGATGAGGTCCTTGCAGATTTTTATTTACCAGCTATTTGATGACGAGGATGGTGGGCCGTTATACAGGATTTTTTACCCAAATTTGACGGAAAAATTTATGGTTAATTTCAACGATCAGACTAGGACGGGGGAAGTCGGGGTTGGGGATCGGACCAGCTCGTATCCGGCCCACCGGATCCAGCCCTTCCGGATACAGCGATCATATCCTTACCCAAGAAGTTTGCTCAATTCTTTTGGTGGTCGGTTTGCTAATCCTGGTGATCGGGTTATTGTTTTGGGTTTTTTTTAAAGAGGCAGAAGGGCATTCTCAGCGAGCAAGAGCGAAGAGAGAGAGGTTGGCACGGTAACAGAGAGAGAGTATGTGAATTCTTAGGGGGTTTGAATTTTTTGTGTGAATTTTTGGATGTGTTGCAGAATTCACACCTCATTTTTATTATTCACACTCATTTATAGAATTCACAACGCCCCACCCCCCCCCAAAAACAAAAAAAAAAACACCAAAAATTTTTGGGGTGTGAATTCTATCTCCTTTTTAAATATGTGAATTTTGTCTTTTTTGAAGGCGTGAATTTTTCATTTGGGCATGAATTCTGTATTTTTCGAATATGTGAATTCTTCATTTGGAGAATTCACACCCATTTTCAAAATTTACAGCCATATTCACAATTCACACCTCTCAAATTACACAATTCACACCCAAAAATTCACAATTCCCACCAACAAAGTTACACCATTCACACCCATCCTCTTTCTTTTACTTCGTTCAGAACTTTAACAAAGTAGGAGTAAAACTATTTTTCGTCCAACAAAAAATAAAAGCATCCAAAAAAAAAAAAAAAAATCCACCCCTTTGTGTTCTGTCAATGATCAAAGCCTTAGCCCTCGTCGCCGCCAACTTCTTCCTCACCAGACCCTTCCACCACTCCTCCTCCTCCCTATCTTTCTGCCACTCCTCCTCCACTGTCAACGTGGATACGGGTCCCAACTGTCCCTCAATATCTACATCTACGACCATCGAGCTCGAGATTAATTGGCGGCCCTCGCGTCGTTGATGTACAGCCGCGACAGCAAGATCACCTCCCCCGAGACGATCACATCGCAAATTCCAGTGCATCTTCCGTTGTCCATTAATTACGTACGTACACTTGGAAAAAAATTCACAAAACACATGTTACTTGTTCAGTATAGAGAATATTCATGTGACTCCCAAGATGATTCACTTCCAACCCATAAGTTAACCAAATATGGTTTGGGAATCATGAGAGAGGATTTAACGCGCGAAATCAGCTAAGCGTCCAATCTCAGCAAATGAAGATATGAAAAGACATAATAATGGTATGGGATAAAGGAGGAGGGATGTCACCATGAGCACTCCTGCTGGCATTTGTTGGGCTTTGCAACAATATTACTAGCTTACAACCTAGCTAGGCTAGCTACATTTATTAGTTTGGGTGTTCAGAAATGGAAATATTCTTGACTGCTTTTTATGAGTGATGCTATCTCTACACCCATGTACACATTCACACACACTGCAGTGTGCAGTGTGTGTGGGCCCCACACACTTGTGCAGTGTGTGTGGGTGTGCACATGGGTGTGGTCCTAGAATTTTCGGCTTGTTATATCGTCAATAATAGTAGCTTCTTCTTTTTTTCCCACTTTCAATTAAATATCATGGTGGGTGGAAAAATTTCTTCAGTCTTAGGGTCTGTTTGGTTGACAAGAAATTTGTGGGGAAAAGTGAGAGCGAGAGAAAAACAATTTTATTTTCTTACATGTGATTGGTTAAAATTGAAAAAGTTTGTAAGAATCTTACCAGAAAAAATATGCTGCATTTACTAACTTACCCTGAACATAAGTTATGGATCACGATAGAGAAACGAAAGTTATGGACATAATGGAAAGTGTCATTAAATGTGGCAACTTTCACAATAAAAATTAAAAAGTGTGTAAGAATTTTGCCAAAAAAAATATATTTACTAATTTACCCTTAACATAAGTTATGGATCACGATAGAAAAATGAAAGTTATGGAAATGATGGCAAGTGTCATTAAATGTGAGAATTTTATTTTCTTGTGTTTTTTGTAAGAAAGTATAAGTTATGTACTCATGCTTTAATGAGTTGTATAAGAAAATCCATTTCCTTACACTTTCTTGTAGTTTTCATGATAATCAAACACTAGAAAAGTGTCAATGTTTTATCTTTCTTGCATTTTCTATCACTTTCCATACTAGGTTCCGTACGGGTTATGGATACTTTGCTAGTTCTTGGAAGGCTCCCTGAACACACCCTGCAACTCAGGTGTCCAAATTAAGACCTTTTAACCCTTTCTGTCGTAGAAACTTGAGCTCAAATTTTCCTACTGGGTTAAATTTGTGCATTATCAAGTACAATTAATCAAATTGTTTGGATTTGAGATTTTGCTAACATGACACCAAATTGCTTACTTTTCAAAATCATTTTTATCAATTAGTGGTAAAAAATTACTGCAATAAGGTATTTAAAATAATAATAATAAAAAAAAGGAAGTGGCTGGATAAGTTTCAAAGTGGAGTAAAGAAAACTTTCTGAAATCGACCTTTTTAAAGTGGAAAATAAATTATATACATCAGCGGTGTCAACTTTCATATTGCGTCATATCGTCAAAGCAGCGGTGAACATGACGACATTACACAATATAATTAATTTGAATGAAACAAATATTTACGTCGACGATATAAATAATTTAATCTCTTTCAAAATGACCGGTATCATTTGATCATCAGCCTACTCAAACACCTGAGACCTGTTCCGTGGGCACTAATTTCCCTCCCTCGACCATTTGGGCAAGAGTCCTGGGTCTCTGAAATTGATCTTTTGATTACTATATATAAGAATGAAGAATCGATCTTCCATCACCTATCAAATCTGATTGCATTTGTCATTACTCATCGTTTGAATTGGCACATCGGATAAGGAGCTGTGGGGGCCCCAACTTAGCTGGCAAATTAATAGAGGGAAAACGCGAAATTTTTGGGTGCTGTGCGGGTAATACGTGACGGTGTCCGTCGGTGAACCCAAACATACGGCTCAGGTTTATTTATTCTCTCTCCCCTCATCACACCGGCCACTCTCTCCTCTTTTTCCTCTCTCTAATTCGGACGTCCAAAATACGTTTGGACGACTGGGATCACCCAAAAACTTCTGGAGGTTGAACCCGTTGGATTACAATGTAGGCAGGTGAAAACGAAGCCTTTACGCGGAAGAGAAATGCATCTCTCTTTCTCTCGATAATTCCAAAGAGATTAATATCTTTTCATCGGCCGTGGAAAACTTTACTTTTTTATCATCACTCTTTTCAGTCCTACCTTGTATTTATTGTTGATTTAAATCATTCATTTTATAGACCCCACATTGTAGTGTATTCATACAAAAAATAAATTTGATCGGACATCGATAGGAGTATCAAAAATGGAATTTTGCTATATAAAATGGATAGTTTATCTTTATTATTATTGATAAAAATCAGATCGTCCATTTTATAAACCAAAATTCAAATATTGATATATCTATTGACTTCCGATCAAGCTGATTTTTTTAATGGCAATACGATATTGCGAGTCTTAAATATGAACGGTCCAGATCACATTAATAGACACTCGGTGAGACTCATAATAGGCAGTTATAGAAAAGAGAGGTTTTACACCAATAGTGGATAAAATTTATTCTCAATTCGAAACTATTCCTTTCTCTCTAGATGGCATGGTTTCTCTCAATTCCCCCTTACCTAAGCCTACATCCAGCTCGAACGCACCTAACCCACCCTCTCTCTCTCTCTCTCTCTCTCTCTCTCTATAAATACACCACATATTTTCTCTCTCATTTCACAACAAAGAATTAATTCAGATAGATCTCTAGTTACCAACTTTAGTAGAATATTTTGGTACAAAAGCCTTGGCCTTTCTATACTGACCATGGCTATCTCTAAGGCTGTGATTGCTTCACTTCTCGTTTCTCTTCTCATCTTCCATCTTGTTGAAGCTGATAATCATGAAATGGTAAGAGTTAATTTTCTCCTAATTAACCAATAAACTTTTTATGCGGTTGAATAATTCTGTTCTTAATTTGTTTCATCTTTCCTCACGTTTCTCTGTTTCCTAACCTTAGAAACAAAATCGGTTTTCCCATTATACAGGCGTCCGGGCGCAACGAAGGCGGCGTAGCTCGCTCTCTCCTCCAGAAAATAGGTTCTCTTTCCTTTGTGTATATACAAACATGATTCTAAGAAAATAAAACTTTTGGAAAAAAAAAAAAAATATTTACTCCGTATGGCACTTATTCGTCACCCTCGTATTTCATCGTTGAATCGAATGACCGTAACTAGTTCCATGTCAGAGAAAAATTAACGTAAATAGAGAAGTAAGGTGATTCATATTGTGACAAGAATGTATGGTGAGAGAAAATAGTGTAAAGAAGAATTAATTGGTACTTTTTCACCCTCTAGTTTAAAAGAAGCATAGTCAATTTCATTTCCAACTAAAAACATCTGACGCAAGATCTTATATAAGTACAAGTGCCACATTATTCTGAACAAGTAATTTATTTAGGAAGATCTGTTTTATGGTACTTTTTGGATATATATAAGGAACTTTGGTGTGTGGATCTATCGGTTACGTTTTCAACGCAGATTGTGCGGCGGCGTGCAGCGGGAGGTGTAGGCTGTCGTCGAGGCAGAGACTGTGCAACAGGGCATGCGGAACATGCTGTCAGCGGTGCAACTGCGTGCCACCAGGCACTTCCGGTAACACAGAGGTTTGTCCATGTTACGCTAGCTTGACCACCCACGGTGGCCGAAAGAAGTGCCCGTGAATAATTTCACCAAACACGGTGGCGGCCGCGGGGCGGCGGAGGTGGTGGGTGAATCTTGGATAGATATGGCTAGTCCTACGTGTGTTAAATATTTTGCCATAAGAGGAGGTTGATAATTAAATAAAGATGTCTCTGTATGGCAACAATGAAATAGGGGATGTATTTAATTTTATGTAATTTCAATTTTACTCCTTTACTCGTTTAAAGGGAAATGTTGTTGACAATAAATATAGTACTTTAACTATGATTTCTACGTTTTTATCTTTTCAAGATTGCAAAAAAAAAAAAAAAAAAAGAAGTGCTATTTGGAGAAGAAAGAAAAAGAGAATAAGAATCACTAATAACCTAAAAGTGGATTGCCGAGTTATTTTTCGAAATATTTATAAAGGATAGAGTAAAAAGATAATCCCAAATAGGCTACAAAACGGTGGTTACAAATGCTGCATCATTACTCCTTTTGTCTCTATGAAATATATTTTGTTCATTACGGTAACCACAGTTATAATAAGCAATCGGAGATGGTGTTGTGTAGTGGTGTACGCAGTACAGTGCTGCGCATCTTCGAGCCGTCGAATCATGCATCCGACAGCTCGGATCTCATCTCGGCAATGAACGACTCTTAATCGTTGGTTGCCCGAAATGAGTTCCGAGCCGTCGGATGCACGATCCGACGGTTCGGAGGTGCACAGCCCCAGCCCAAAAAGGCGTTAGCCGTAATTAAGCGAAAGTATTGATTGATGGAGAGATTCATGGGAGTTTTCTTTTTGGTACGTTGAAAACTCAGAGAACTAAATCGAAAAGGAGTACCGCATTAGGAGTGCGAGCATTGTTAGGTTCATAAATAAGAACACAAGTATTTAAATTCGGGAGAGATTTTGTCACTCCTTTGTTCTCTAATGCCACTTTCTTTTGTGTATTACGTGATTTGTTTTGTGAAAGAATGGAAGTTTCGTTAGAGAAAAATAGAGTGGTAAATCAATTCCCTTAGATTCACTATAATAAGATGTAGACATAAATAAAGGAAAATAATTTTAGCACTTCAATTTTTTATGATGGCACTCCAAAATTTGTCCTTCAGTGTGTCTTGCTATGTATAATGCGTAGTATTATTTTTACACTAAAAAACAAGTTTTGAAATATCATCATAAAAAAATTGAGTGTCAAAATCATTTTTCTAAATAAATTCTCCAATATAATGGCTATTTAATTTCTCTTAAACTTATTACTCATCACTTTACCTAACCATAAGTACTAGAGTAGTACTTACTACTAGAGAGTACTAGAGTAGTAGATAGATCAATGATTGCACGAGCAACAAGCATGCTGGTCCGAGGTTTTTGGCTTTCCCGAGTGGAATTTGCCTTACTTTTCCCCGCACAGTGAAAAGTACAAGTGAATTTTTTTTTTTTTTTTTTGCAGTCGTTTCCGTGAAAAACAATTTACGGAGTTCAGATTGCTCGCGTCTAAAGTGAATTGAACAGTCCGAATTTTAATAGATTCCCAAAAAAAAAATTATTAAAATCCGAACCGCTAATTACCTAAACGACGGTTGTGATTTAACCGCTCCACAAATAACTTGTTGTCTACCTCAAAGTACAATGGCTCTCTAGTTCTTGAAACAGGTAGAATTGAGGTTCTAGAGAGAAGAAGATGATGATGAAATACTCTCTTTCTTTATGTGTTTGATTTGATTAATAATAACGTGGTCAGGAGTGGAAACCACATAATTTCTTGTATGACCCACCTATGCATCTAAACTGTTTAATTTTCCGGCAAAATTAGTTAGCGAAAATCTTACCATGCAATTGAGCAAAAGTTGCTAGTGAACAGTGCACATTCTGCTATCCATTAATGTCGACACTACAACAATACTATCCAATTTACCTATCATCTATTAAAATTTTTTTTTTTTTGGTTTTTCAAATCTGAAAGGAAGAAGAAGACGTCCGGTCCGCCTCACCTTCTCCACGTCAGGTCTGCCGTCGACTCCGTCTCCTCCTCCCTCTCCGTCATGGGCGTCCTCCTCCTCCTCCTCTCTCCTAACTCCAAATATATATATATATATGTATATATATATGTATCAGACCAGCAAACAAAAGAGAGAGATATAACCAATGAAGATGATTGCCAATACGATCGGAGAGCCGCCCCGCCTCCTCCACTGTACCTCGCTTGTTTTAATCGATTGCTGGTGAATAGTGCATCGGTAAAACAGGCAAGGTACAGTGGTTTCAAGAATTTTGCCGAACAATTTATAGAGACAGGTGCAGATCACTTTTACACATTGTCATAGCCAAAATACCTAAAATCCATGTTTAACTAGTTTGGTGTGCATGCTCTTACTACCTTTATTAACGAACAATGCATACACGAAATTTCATGTTGTAGTGTGGAAAAAAAAAACCCATAAAATACTCCGTATGTAAGATTTTGCCATTGGCCTCGATCGTCGTAGAAAAGGAAGCTAGACAGAGCATAATCTAGAGGTAAATTAGATTCTTCTTCTTCTTCTTTTTCCCTTGAGTTTCTTTATTAATGTGATTCTGAGTTTTGGGCCTCATTTGAACTGTTGTATTGGGTGTTCCTGGCCGGTCCCATTTTTTGCTTGGAGTTCTATGCAAATTTCTTTTTTGTAAAATTATCCAATCCAGCCCCTTTTTAAAGATATTTTTACTGTTTTACCCTTATCTCTTTTCAACACTTTCAGAATTCACACCCCTGTGAAGAATTCACAACCTAAGAAATTCACAACCCACAGAATTCACATCCCTTTTAAGAATTCACACCCACCCTAAGAATTCACACTCCTCAAAATTCACACCCCTGAGAATTCACACCTCCGAGAATTCACATCCTCCAGAATTCACACCCCTTTTAAGAATTCACACCCATCCTAAGAATTCACACTCCTGAGAATTCACACCACTTTTTAAGAATTTACACCCATTTGCAGAATTCACACCCCTGAATTCACACTCCATTGTAAGAATTCACACCCTTTTGCACTATTCACACTCCTGGAATTCACACCATGTCTCCACTATTCACATTTTTTTGCAGAATTCACACTCTAGAATTCATACATCCCAGAATTCACACTCATCTGCGCAATTCACACCTCTAAATACAGAACTCACAATTCACATTCTGATATGCAGAATTCACACTCCTTTGCATTATTCACATCCCTAAAATTCACATCTTTGAAAAAAACACAATTTGCACCCAAATAAAAAAATTCACACGTTCGAAAAATATACAATTCACACCCAATATACACACGTTTGGTATAGTTGTAAATCAAAATGTTGCAAAACAAAACAAGAATACTTGTATTGCACTACAGTTCGTACACGTATAAACATATCTGGCTCCGTCGCTTGCTCATGGCATCAAGGTTGAAGAGAAAAAGAAAAACATAGACCCCAGAAGTTACTCTTTTCAAGGCCGGGGTTACAGATCTGCTCACCGCCGCCGATTACAACCACCTCTGCCAGTGCGAAACCTTGACGACATCAAGATACACCTCTTCGCCATCGAGTACGGTCCCTACCTCCAAAACGGTAATCGACATCAACAACTGGTCCCGATCTTGGCACTCGGAGCTTCTGGTGGTGCGCGACGGCGAATCTCTCCGATGGATGACGGTAACGAGAGGTCGACGCCGATAACGTCATAACTAGAGCTAGATGCGTAACGGGGTTGGACGCCGGAGTTGGAGACGGTGGTAAATGTGGATGCGTTGAAGATGAAGTTGTTGGGAACGGAAGGGAAGGAGATCATTTGCTAGTCGGAGCCTCTGGAGGTGTGCGAGAGCATGGGGTCGCAAAATTGAGGGACGAGGCGGCAACGTTTGCGAGGATTATGGATGAGGCTGGGGTATTTTGGGTACTTAAAATTAAAACGGGGCTTGTGCAGAATAGTCTTGACAGGGGGTGGGCTTGGATGGGCAGACATCGACAAAAAAGGACCGCCAGTAAGAACCGTTCGTTATTGGGGACTTTGGGGTGTAAGCCCACAGCGTACCGGGCCAAAGGTCTCCAAATGAAAGCCTAAAAAAGTTACCTCTATTGCATTTACAATTTGGGGCCGGGAAGGTACTGATCGAATGGGCAGCTCCATTTAACAACTCTAGGCATCCAACTTAAAAGAGATACGAAACGTACTCCGCCGCAATGGCTTTGATGTCTTGAATAATAACGTCACATTCCCGTGGCGGGAACTAGCTCTGAGAGACACACAGTAGTGATCATGAGATGCTTATTAGTATCATTTTCCACCTGATCAGTGCGATGAAGTTTCGAAGATTTCGCCATTAATTACACGCTTCTCGAAACGTTCGAATCTGACGGCCGGGGGCTTCGCAGGACGAAAGGTGATCCAGGGTCGACCAGAGGCTTTTACTCTTCTGCCATGAACAAGATTTTTCATGCTGTCACAGGACAAGGCTTATTACTACTATCATTTTTACTCTTCCTTGACACAAAGTTTCGTATACTTAGGGTAAGTTCCTGCTAAATTTGTTAAGAGAAATGAATTATCTTGAATGGTAATTGGTTTTTAACCAAATACCTAAACTATCGAAAGTACCGTACGTTTAGTGAAAAGCGTACGTGAACTGGCCCTAAGTACTGGCATCCAATGAAATTTGCAGCCCATTAACATGTCGAGTTTTCTGCCACATAATTATGTCTACCCCAAAGTCATTGCCGAGAAGAGCTAGCCCACAACATCTTGTCGATTTTCCTACCTAAAAGAGAGGCCCAAAGGCCTTCAATCGTTTAACGGAGATCAAACCCGCTATGTAACGACCCGATCCCGCTTTGTACAATATTGTCACTCATCTCAGGATTACCTCAAGGTGAACACGCTTAATTGTGAAGTTCCAATTGGCTGACGCCCTCACGGTTTTAAAAGACCTTGTACAAGGTAGGATGGCGATCTATTATTTATAGCACACAGTTTACACTTCACCAAGCGATGTGGGACCAGAGAGCTGCAAACGAGTCGAGTCGAGCAGAGCTTTACCGGGCTTAAGCTTGTTTATTAAGTTTTTAACGAATCCGAGCTCGAGCTCAGTGAAAACTTAACGAGTCGAGCTCGAGCTTATTCATAAGCCTTAACGGACCAAGGAAAAATGTATATATATCATGGCATAGGCCTAATACAACTAAAAATATTTTGATTGTGAAGGTATATATATTTCATTTTCCTATACTTTACAAGAAAATAATCTTAATTTTAGAATAATAATAACATGTAATATGTTTTTGTAAGGATTCTACATCAAGGTATCAAAATGCTAATGTTAATTCTAGTAATTAACGTAAAAAGCCCACTAAGTTTTGGCTTGTGAGCCAACTCGAGCTGAGCCTCTACTGGCTTGTGTTCGGCTTGATAACGAAACAAGTCTAGAATTTGAGCTTGAGTTTGTTTATTTATGTCTCAAGTCGAACTCGAACGAGTTTTTACTAAAGCCGAGTCTCGAGCAGCTTGTGAGCGGCTCTGTTCGTTTGCAACCCTAGGAACCACCCCCGACTGACCCCATTGGTCACCGATCAAACCGCCCATGCACGGGTCCCAACCGCCCTTAGGCCGATCGACTACTACCTGAAACTCCCCGGGGTGGGGGGTCACACGTTAGCTCTAATGATATTTGTACTTACAAGTTACATCTCTAATGATATTTGTACTTACAAAGTTACATGGTTCAAACTTTGATGTACAAAAAAGTGTGATAGATCTTACTTGGATAAATATTGACATCCGATTAATTTCAGTTTTTACATAATTAAATTTCTTTACCAATCCTACAAGATAGTAAATCAAATGATTTTTGATAAACGAATGATGTCCTCAAGTTTGACCTCTTGTTTGCTCGATAAAGTTCATTTAAGATCGATTGTTCAATAAACTATATTAAACTTATTTTTTTTTGTCCCTGAAGCTCATAAAAATTCAAATCAAACTTGAAATAAGTTATTACTTGACTCGTTCCGTGTATAACACCTGAAAAACTTAAGCTTCCCAAGATTAGCTCAATCAAATAACCCATTTGACTTCTGTCAGATAAACAAACTTGTACGTTTGAATATATTTTAAAATTCGTTAAATTTTAAAATTAAAAATCAGACCCCCCCATTATTGATTTCGACAAACTCTAAGTTTCAATTCTCCATAATTAATAGAAGGACATAAGAGTCACGCAACATGCATGACTGATGACTATTCCCCCACGCCAAAATGCTCAGAGAATCAAACATCATTGCCGATTCTGTACACTCCACTGGAGACTTGTAATCTTAATGGTAAATTGTTTTTCCCACCCCTGACACCACACCCCTCCCGACCCCACACCCTTTTTTCTCTTTTACCCTCCCTCAGCCCTTTTAATTATCTTCCTCCGCCTTTTTAAGTGGGCTCTAAAAAGGCGGAGCCCACTGTAACCCTAAACGGCAACGTTTGGAGTTTAAAAAAGAAGGGGTTCTTCCAAGCCGGCCCTTTTTTGTCTTCACGTTTCCATCCAGCTCCACATGATGTCTTACCCTACCCACTTAAACCCTGTTTTAAGTAACTACCGAAAATACCCTTTCATCTATCCCTGTGGCTACCTCTTCGACCTAATCTTCAAAACGACCCCATCAGAAACTCTAACATGGCTGTTGGGAGCGGCCAGAGACCGGATCTGGTGTCGTCGTTGTAGCACAGCTCAAAGCTCCTCCTCTCTCCGCCGCCGTCGTCGTCTTCGCTTTAGATTGTCGGGGCGGCTGCATAGAACGATGATCGGCGAAGATTCGTGACCAGATAGGGCGGTGCCGCCACTGGCTACGCATATTTGACACGACGGAGGAGGCGGCGAGGCGGCTGAGGGGTCCAAGGTGCACACCAACTTTGAGATCGCACTGGTCGTGCCAACGTTCTCGCCAGAGACTTCTTCTCGCCTGGGTCAAATAAGACGAAAATAACAAGCGGATAAAGAAGAAGGACAGTGGGAACTACGGAAGCGATGGTGATTACGGAGGCAACGGTGGTGGAGCCAAGTATGGAGGTAGCTGTGGTGGAGGATATGGAGCCGTGGAGGCAGCGGGAGTCATGGAGGCAACGAGTGCAGATATGAATTTTTGGTGTATCTAGAGTTGTATTTGCAAGTACGTATTAAGAATCTCGTTTCTTGTTTTAGCGATTTGAACCTGCTCATTCGGCTATTTAATTCTTCAACTTTAATAAGTTTTGTTTGGTCTTTTGTCCCTAAAGTGTATATTAGCAATAAGAAGGTTTTTGTCCCTTCCTAATGGTGTGAATGTTTTTTATTTTTATTTTTATTTTTTTACCGTTTCGTCCTAAATTTTTTGGATGTGAATTTTGAATACAGGGGTGTGAACTTTGAAATAAGGGGTGTGAATTGTGTAATTTGGGAGGTATGAAAAATGTGAATTTTGTCTTTTCCGCAGGTGTGAATTCTTGCTTTGGGGTGTGAATTGTGTCTTTTTCGAACATGTGAATTCTTCATTTGGGTACAAATTGTGTCTTTTTTCAAAGATGTGAATTATGGGAGCGTGAATAGTGCAAACGAATGTAAATTCTACAAAAAGTATGAATTCTTGTAAAAAGGTGTGAATTCATGGAAAAAAAAATGTGAATTCAAGATGATTTTTAGTGATGGAATCCAAGATGAAAACTAGTCATTTATTTTATTGTGTTTGATGTGTCTGACCAAGAGTTCACAGCAAGAATTCAAAGCAACAAATTTGGGGTTTAATTTGGAGGTGTGAATTGTGTAACTGGGAGGTGTGAATTCTTAATTTAAGAATGTGAAGTTGGAATGTGAATTCTGTCTTTTTTTTTGAAGGTGTGAATTCTTCATTTGAGTGTGAATTGTGTCTTTTCCGAACGTGTGAATTCCTCATTTGTCTGCGAATTGTGTCTTTTTTCAAAGGTATGAATTTAGGAGATGTGAATAGTGCAAATGAATGTGAATTTTTTATTTCCTCTCTCTCCCTCTATCTGTGATGTGTATATATGTATATGTATATATATTTACATCCACGTTTGAAAGAAGTTGAATAAAAATTCCAAATCCATGGGGTAAGATTTTGAATTTAGGAGAATTTGGTGGTTTAGTGGTTTCATTTTCTTATTGCAAAGAGATTTAATGGTTTGAGACAATTAAACTGTACAAAATGCAGAATTCACAAGTTTCAAAATGCAGAATTCACATGTTCAAAAGACAGAATTCACCCTTGATCCAAGGGTGTGAATTCTGTAAACGGTGTGAATTTTGTAAAGCCGTGTGAATTCTGTGGAGTGTGAATTCTTGAGATGTGAATTTTGGGCGGGGTGTGAATTTTGTGGGGTGTGAATTCTTGAGGTGTGAATTTTGGGAGGGTGTGAATTCTTGGGGGTGTGAATTCTTGGGGTGTGAATTCTGGGCGAGGTGTAAATTCTGGGAGGTGTGAATTCTTAGGGTATGAAAAGTGATAGGGGTAAAATAGTAAAAGCATCTTTAAAAAGGGTCTAGATGGAATAGCACTTTAAAAAAGGGTTTGCATGGAACTCCATATAAAATTTGGGACCGGCCTGGAATTTCCCCAAAAAAGAATCATCACCATCAATTTGCAATCCTATAGAGCAGAAACGTAATTATGAGAGCCCTAGAGACAAAATTTGATTATGTCTCTTTAGAATAATATGATCAAAATAAAAAGATCTTCACACCTATTCAAACGTATTAAAAATTGAAACACTTTTTAACCATATTTTTTAATATATAAACGGTCTAAAAAATTAAGTGCTCAAATTTTCACTCCGTTTGAATCGGTGCAAAGATCTTATTATTTCAATTTTTAATGCGTTTGAACGGGTGTGAAGATCTTTTTATTCTGATCATATTATTTTAATTTATTTCTTTATTTAATTATTTATATCTTTTTAAGGCCTTTCAACAAAACACCCTAAGACTTATTATTTAGTTTCAAAACTCTCTTAGGGTGTTCATTGAAAGGCCTTGGAGCAAAAAATTTATTACGACCATTTAAGATGAAATGATCAGAAAAATAACAACTTTGTACCGGTTCAAAAGGATTGAAAATTGGAACACTTATTTTTGTAACTATATTTTTTAATCTATAAAGGAGAAAAAAAAACAGTTCGATAAACATAATCAATTGAATCACTTTTTTTTTCCTCTATCAATTACTTTACAAAATCTAGAATTAGACTTGAACCTATTGTGTAAGAAAGAAAGAACAAATTTTTTAAATGTAAGAAATAATAGTTTGATTAGTAGCATGGATTGAAAATTGAAACACTTATTTTTTTACACCGTTTATATATTAAAAAATGGTTAACAAATTTATTATAGTTAAAAAAATTAATCCTAAATATAACATTTGTATTCTGGATTAGTATGTCGTTTGCAAAATACATTTCGTAATTAGTTCCCGAACACTTATTATAATCTTAATGAATTTTTTACTCTAAGGCCTTTTAACGAGCACCCTAAGACTCATTATTTAGTTTTAGAACTCTCTTAGGGTGTCCATTGAAAGGCCTTGGAGCCAAAAATTTATTACGACCATTTAGGATGAAATGATCAAAAAAATAGCATCTTTGCACTGGTTCAAACGGATTGAATCACTATTGAAAATTGAAATACTTATTTTTGTAACCATATTTTTTAATCTATAAAGGACAAAAAAGAAAAATAAAACAGTCGGATAAACATGATCAATTGACACACTTTTTTTTTAATCTCAATTACTTTACAAAGCTTAGAATTAGACTTGAACCTATTATTAAAGAGAAAAAAAAAGAAAAAAAATCAAACCGGAAAGAAAGAAAAGGAAATAAAATGAAAAAAAAATAAACTGGAAAAAAAAAGGAAAAAAAAAAAGAAGAAGCTGTAAAGAAAGAAAGAAAGAAAAGTGTGAGAGAGAGAGAGAGGTGGGGGTAAATCCGAAAAAAGGAGGTGGGGCCGGGAGGGGGATGTGTCAGGAGGGGGGGAAAAGCAGCCCTCATCTTAATGGAGTAATTCACCAACTCTTTAAAAAGAAAAAAAATAATTCACCAAGGTTTTTTTATTTTAAAAATAACTCACGTGCCCGGACCTGTTTTTTGCGCACCTAATTCACTAAGGTTATTACTTACCACTTCTATTAATATGTTCTTATTACAAAACTCCAAATGAAATAGCTCACGAATCGTAGGTAAGAATTGATGTGACCAAAGACTCCAAACGAGTTAAGGGAAGTTTAATTAGTTTTAATGTGCTCAGGCTTGTATAGTAGTAAGTTTATAGGAAATTCAACCTCTCAAGGTTAATAAATATTATATATTTTTTAATAACTCAAGGTGCTCGAATCATCGCTTACGGCATTGCTTCAGAATTATTATCAAAGCCAACAGAATAAATAGTCTGAATACTACTTATCTTCTAAGTAGTATAATGGCGATCCAATGTTTAGCCAATTCGAACTCGTTTACTTAACACAATGATTGAACTGAACTTTGATAATCCAATGAGCCCTTGTCGAGCCAACACAACACGCATGTTGTGTACACAGCATTGCCCTCTGCTTTCGACAAGTCGAGCCTCGAAGTGGTCCTGAAGAGCTTGGTCCATTTGCATTCTGAAAATTGTGACAACTGTGAGTAGCACTTTAGCCAAATATATATAGAAGAAAATAAAATGTTGGAAATGTGAGGCTCCTGATTATTTTTGTTTCAAAACAGAGTTAGGCTCCGTTCCAGAAACCTTCTTAAAAAATAAGCAGCTTATTTCACATTTTCAAATTCAAAAATAATGTAAATAAAAAATATTTTTAAAATTTTTTTTGCACCGTATTAAAGATCTCAATGAAATCTATCAAACAAGATCCATAGTGATATGAAAATTATTTGCGTAAACACATGATTTTTAAGTTTGAAATTACCTTCTTAAAAAATAAGTACTTATTTTGAGTTGCGGAACGGAGTTAATCAAAGAAAATTGGAATTTACACGAGTTGTAGTTCCACGTGGATCGGTGGCAAAAAGTGGTGGGTTGGCCGACGTGGCTGCCACGTGCAATCTCACCCCAGTAATCCAACGGTTACCACGTGCCGTAGCGTCGATCATCGAATGACGTAACGTGGGACCCTTCATCTTGTGAAATTTTTCCATCTCCATAATGTGAAGAGAGAGAGAGAGAGAGAGAGAGAGAGAGAGAGGCCGTTTCTTTCGGAGAGCGAAAGCTTCGATTTTGGGGGTCTGTTGCTAGGAGTGAATCTGAGCTGCTCTGGGCAGTTGGAAAATGTGAAGAGAGACAGACAGACAGACAGAACTGAAATACACAACAAATTCTTTATTCTTCTCACAAATTGGAAGGTTATTCTCAGACTCTTGCGTAATTTTCTATGCTTGTTCTTCATTCAATCGGCCTTGGCTCAAAATTCGATCATAAACCAATTTTCATCTGCTTCAATTGTTCATATTTTGCTCGTAACTGTTCCGGGTATGTTGTTTCAAAGTTCCAATTAACGATTCCATAAATATCTGAAGAATCAGAACAAATGTGTAGTTTTCTTATCTGTTGGGAGAATATCTGTATCTGTTGGGAGAATATCTGTAATTTGTTTGGTATATCTCTAAAGAAAGACTGATGCTTACTGGATTCTGTGGTATGGGTATTGTTCTACGAGATTCGTCGATTATACTCCTGCGGATTTTGAAGCCGTACTCTGATGCTCTGTTCCTTTACATGTATGGGTTCAATATGATATTTAATCTGAATATTTTCTTTTCTTGATCCCAATTCCACTGGATTTCTCGAGAATTTATCGGGTGTTTTTTTTATTAGTATGATTCTTTTTGTTCGGTTCATCTCCCCCTTTGTTTACTTTCCTGCGTGTTCTTTGCGTGTCATCTCTCTCTCGTGTAGATGAGTTTTATTTCGTGAAGAACCTGATTCTCTCTGAGCACGAGGGACGAATTCGCTTTTACTTTTAACCACCTCTTTACTTTCCACTAGTATCTCTTTAAGAGAGAGAGAGAGAGAGAGTGAGAGGGAGACCCAGAAAGATGCGCAGAAATATCTGGCTAATTTAATTGATCCTCTTTCTTCGTTTCCTATTTTTGGACCAGATAGAAAAAAACCCAAAACCCACTCCCAACTTTCTCGCTCCTCTTTCAGCCGAGCTTTTCGTTGCCAAATCCTGATTCCAAGCAATCGATTCAGCTCATACTATTATTATTTTCTTGGCCTAATTAATTACTACAAATCTGATTTCTCTAGCCTTCTGATGACATTGTACGAACTCAGATTGTAGAGAGAACAAAGGATATCAACTCTCCTCTTTATTAGACGAGTTTTTCGAGGTGGGTTTGATCGAATTTGGGCCGCTTTCAAGTGCTGTTGTTGTCGGCTCAGAAATGGACAGGAGTCGAGACGTGAGGCGTGGAGGAGCGAGTCGGTTCTCGCCTGCAAAACGACACACTATGAGCTACCATCTGGTAACCGTTGATTGTGGATTTACGGAATTCTCCTCCATTCCTCAACGAATTTTCATTTTCCCCCATGCAAGGTTTTAAATAACACTAGCCGACCCTGTCTCGGTCACAGTATCCATGTAACGGTAGCGGGATGATAGAACAATAGTAGCAAAAATTGGATGTAGCGGGCGTGAATTTTTAAAAATTATTTTGTACGGCAAAACACTTGAAGCGGCCGTAGCGGTCTAGTATCGAGTCTATAAAGTGGGGAAAAAGTCGTGATACGTATTGGAAATTGGCCGATGCAAGTATGAATTTTTATTACGCTGGTATATTGGAGTTGGAGGGTCGAAAAACTGCTACGGAGCAAGCAGCCGATATTTAAATCCCTGTGGCTAAACAACAAAAGCTCATCAAAGGTTGTCTTCATGTGTGTGGAAAATTCTTACTCTTCTCTTGGTTTGTGATAAGCGGTTGCCTTCTTATTATCTCTCCCCTTTTTTTCCTGGATTGTTCTTTGTGTTGTGTTCCTCTCTTCATTTGATTACTAGCAACTCATTTTAATGTGAGTGATTTGATTGAAGGATATGAAGGGCAATGGGGGAGGGTCTGTTTTTGCACAGAAAATGAAGAAAGAGAGAATGAGAAGATTGAGTGTTGTTAGTAAAGCGAATTCGATTAACAAAAAGGGCGAAATGGGTTGTGCAGCAGCTGGGTCTGATGGTGAATATGAGCTTCGTTCAACTACTACTAGTACTACCAAGAGATTTAAGCTTCCCAAAAAGGTAATTTTTTTGGTTATTTACGTTTATAGATTGAGAAATTCAATTGGATTGGATGGTGATTTCATGATTCTTTTTCATTTTCAGTTCTTTTATGATTGCAACACAGTGGATCATGTTCCTCGGAAGCTACGGTCAGGTGTGTAATTTCTTAATCAACTGTGGAAAATATTTTCAGCTTTGTGCTTGATTTCCTTTCCATTGGAGTGATTATTTGATTTGGGTTTATTTAGTTGGAGCCCACGGGTTTTTAAGTTCGGCTCTATCTGGTGGGTCTAGTTGGAACCTTCCTTACCTTTTACGCTTTGAAATCCTGGAATACAATTTTGCTTTAGCCTTTTGTTTCTTTTCAAGGGTGAAAGATTCTCTAGTCTTTCAAGATTTGAGATAACTATTTGAAGGACCTCCGAACACAGGTGTGTTTAACCCTTTGAAACACGTGGTACCCATGTGCATTGAACGGCAAATTTGTGTTCGAGGTATTTTCCATAGATGCTGCAATTTCGCGGTGTATGGATGCATGTAGAATGTTGCCTCTTCAGTCTTTTGTACCTCCAATGAGTTTGACGTCAACAATATATGTTTGTCTTTATTATTAAAAAGCATATTTCAAGCATAGAATATAAGTGCAAAAGAAAGCTGATTTTTTTATTTTTTTTTTAAATTTGGATAAGTAATGCGAAAGAAAGCTGAATGATTGATAGATTCTTAAGACATCAGTAATCCACAAGTGGCTGAGATTTTTTGCGGATTCTGAATCTCTGATAATGCTGCGGAATAATTCTTTCACATTTACAGCCATGAAGAAGCGCAATCGTGATTCGATATCGCCACCGTTGCCAGATGATAAGCCAAACCATAGGATTAATGGAGATGGCTTCCCTAGAAAGATTGGCACAAAGAAATCCAGACTCAATGTATTAATCATCTCTTGCCCAAAATTTCAAGTTTTTTCTTTTACTTACACTTTTTCCCCTTGACAAGGCATTAAATGTTGACAATTGGAATTGCATTTGCAGCAACAAGGAGGAGACTACTCCAATGGGTCCCAAAGCGTAGGGCCAATCACAAAAGACGAGGAAGAAGTGGTAGAGACTCTATATGCTTTGGCTGATATGTTCCCAAGCAATAACGAGAATGGTTCAGATGGTGAATTGACAGAAGCAAAATCTAGGCCTTTGCCGGAGGGAGAAAATTCAAAGCCTCCATTTGAGGGTTTGATTCTTACATATGTCATGATACTACTCTTACTTAATTGCCTTCTCTGTTGAGGTACGTTATATTATTTCCGTTAAATGATTCTGCAGCTCCTGAAGAAAAGGACTCAAAATCACTTTGCCCCTCAAATAAGGCCGAAGAAGGATTTTTAGAAGGATCAGATCAAGAAACTGTAGAAGTCAAATGTTGGAATAGATCATCACTGCCTGGTTCGCCCAAAAGCATACAATTGCAAACAAATTGTGAAGATGCTATTTCTCAAACAAATGGCCAAGCAATGTCTCAATCTGAATTAAGCCAGAGAATTTGGTGCGTGGCGTTTAGCTTTGATGCATCAAATAATTTTTTCTGCATTTTCCGGATTTGTTCTTTTCTCTTTTAATGCATTTCCAGCAGCTCTAAGCAGACAAAACACAAGGAAGCTGCAGCTTGTGCGAGAAAGCCAGAGGTTGAGGTCCAGGTTAATAGTAACTCAGATATTGCTCTCTTTCCTTTTGTAGAACTGTAAGCATGTGACTCAAGAGTGGACTTGGGTTTTTGTTTAGGCTGCAGGTGTCGGTGGTCAGAGCCAACTACAATACATCCTCAAGGAGAGCAGATATAGCAGTACCAATCTCGAACTTTGTTATTTTATCGTCACCCGCAAGCTTGCTATTGTGCCTTATGACATTGACTTAACCATTGGTTGCTGATATGGATGTTCGGTGTTGTGGCCAGGCTTGCCTTTAGCCGGATCCCATGGTGTTGGGACTAAAGGACCTTCCTTGCAGTAAGTTTCTTCCATACCTTATCCAATCTGCCATAGATTCAATCTCGTTGCCAGTCCCTCATGTAAGTTGTTTCAGGTCACCCAGCGATATTACTTTCTTAGGTACGGCTGTATCTGCAACTCCATCTGGTTCAGTGAACAATTGTCCTTTAAGCAATAAGGTAAAGACTCATCCCTAGTCTACGTATGGCTCTGTTCCGATTGATGTAGATTTCAAACGAAGGGATTTAGAGGAGTGAATTGAAGTCCTTCAAGTTAAGGATTATGGACGTAAAAGGTCCCAACACAAGCCACCTCGTGCTAAACCTCTTATATTATTGGTGAAATTGAACTTAAAAAGCCATTGATTTGTAAGTCACGTCTATTCAAACAGAACCTAGGTTTCATTCAACATGCATTTACTATTTAGTATCATATCATATGATATGGCTTACTGGATATCACTGATAATACAGGATTCAAGAGGTCCAGTTGCAAGGAAAAAGTCATGGAAGAGATGTTCAGCTCATGTATACATAAGTCGTCTCATTAAGGTCTTCCAAATAGCTGAGAAAACAGACAGGTCACCTGCTCAGTTGACATCCAATGAAGAATCTAAACAAGGAGTTGGTTTAACAACTGAGAACCTACATGGGGTGAGAAATGGTTTGAATGGATTTGTTTCTGGGCACAGAGTAGTTGCTTCTGCTGCTGAGAATAATACCAATGAAGTTAGAAATGAAAGTCTTTTGCACAAGAGGCTCCTTCTTGATCAGCAGCAGGCTTCCACAACATCTCCCTTTTACGCTTCACAGAAGCAGGTAAAACCTAATATCTCTACGTTATTAGGAGTGTTAGTTTCTTAAGTTGGGTGGTTCTAAACAATGTTATTGCATTTTTGCAGAATTTTGACTTCTTGGCCTTGTCAAACGGGGGTAGTGGGGTTGAAGCTTCCAATAGTTTGAGTAAACTAGGAAACGGGCTGGACCCATCAACACAAATTCAAATCCCTTACCCATTTATGCCATTCTCTGTGTCCGAAAATTGTTTTTCCTCAGCTCTTTCCACTTACCATCTTCAAGTAGCTGCAGCAAAGCAGGTGATTGCTTCTTAATTCTCTTGTATTAGTCTTCCTTGAAATGCTACTGGAAATTTCATTTGAGAGCGTGGTTTTTCAATGCCATTTCAGATTAGTTTGTTTGATTGAGCTATTGAGTGAACTCTATAGCTTCTCAAACCAGAAATTCACCATTTCAGGCCCGTCGATGTCGCAATTCGCTCAAACGCTCTGGTTATTGCATGCCTTTTTCATCATGATGCATAAACAGAAAATTGTTGTTGTTATTGATGACAGGTCCATATACAATCACCACCGTATATGGGAAGCCAACTTTTGGGCTCTCCTCATTTGAGTAACACTGCTTCGCCAAAACAGCAGCAGCAGAGATGGATTTGGACACCCCAGCTAGCAGCAGCTCAACAAAATCTGGTGGGGTCGTGTATTCCAAACTGGCAACATGGAAGACATGAATACCCTTCTTCCGCAGTCCATTATGCTCAAAATCTTGCAGGGTCTCAACCAATTCTTCCGCCTTCATATTCATCACTAGAAGTACTTGGACCTAAATATGCTCCACTCTCCCAACAGCAACAGCAGCAGCAGTTTATTTCTGTTACTTCTTCACCTTTGCACACTGCCAAATCTAAAAGGCAATACCAACATCATCTCCCTTCTAGGTACGACATAAATGGAGTCGGTTCCCATTCTGATGCTGCACAGCCATTGCAATTAGTCTGCAACGATCACCTATAAAGGAGATGGGCAATAAATATTGATATCTTGTTTTTCGGTATATTGGGAAACAAAGGATAAACAGAAAGAGTAATTCAGGCTTAGAGGCAGATCCAAAACCACCCTCAGGTGTTGCGCTGTATGAGATTAGTGAGGAAGTGTTTGTCT
The DNA here is from genome assembly GCA_025413875.1 of Rhododendron molle. Lineage (NCBI taxonomy): Eukaryota > Viridiplantae > Streptophyta > Magnoliopsida > Ericales > Ericaceae > Rhododendron > Rhododendron molle. Next base: position 5,385,614 of record CM046393.1, read on the forward strand.
GCGTCTGCATAACTTTAGTGTATTGCTAGGCTTTTGGAATCTGTGTTTGGATTTGCTTCATGCGTGGAGCTACAAATCCAACTCATGACAGCCCATGTTGTGCTAATGCAAAGGGAAATAATGGAATTTTATTTCTTCTCGACGAATTTTCCAAAATGAACAATTCCATTTTATTTTTTTTTAGTCTGAAACGAACTCAGAAAATGAAAACGAAGGGAACTGGACCTCAAATACACTGGACTGGAACTCGGTCTGTTTGTAAGAGGCCCAGTGGGGGAAAAAAGTAGAGAAGATATATATTGAATGAGAAGAGAAAGGGAGAAGAAGAAGAATGGATGGTCAAAACAAAGGCATTTGTATGCACAACACACAGTATAGATCAAGTTCCCTGATGAGGTAAGAAACAGTTGAGTCCGGTCGGACTTGGTTCAGAATTTGGCAAAACTCCACTGAAATTCAATATTTTTCCAAAAGCAACAAGTGTTGGTGCACACGTTTCATTTTTTTTTTTTTATTCGTTCAAAAGCAAAGATAACTTCACTAGCTCGAGCTCAAACCGAGCTGAAAAAATGGGCTCAAGCTCAACTCGTCAAGGATTTGCAAAGCTTGAGCTCGGCTCGTTAATAACACAGGAACGAGCCACCTCATCTTGAGCTCGAACTCCAAATTCCTTTAGTCCATTTCTAACCACCAAAGTAGGAAATAGTACATGAATCACCACAAAAATAGTGCAAGCAAAGGACCTAGTAAGATTACCAAATCCATCAAGGTTGACCACAATGTGGGATCTTACAAAAAAACCAGCCACCAGAAAGAACAAGTCTTTGCTTCCAAACATCTAAGTAGGCATCACGAAATGGAACAATCGATCAAAAAAACAAAAACAAAAACAAATGCCAAATGTCTCGAGTTGATAATGCGCCAAAAACTGATTGTTCGCATCTGTGCTACTTGCAAAACACCCAGTCACCTACATAACCTGATGCAGTAGACAAATGATACAAGAATTAGGATCCAATTAAATAGGACGTCCCAATCTTGTACTCCATCAAAACAACTAAACAAGGTCATACAAGGTGATACTACTTTTGTTCTCGTACACGAAAATACGAGCGGTGGTCTTGTGAGCTTGCGATAGTATTCAAGTGGTATAATAAGGGGGGGCCGTGGTGGCTGGAATTTCAGAGTTACATTCACAGCAAAGACCCTAAATCCATTACTCAGAATTGGCCGGATTGGAGGTGGGAGGCTATTGGAAAAACATACCTCCAAAGCGACTAGCTACGCCCCCCGCCTCCGCTTCTCCCGCTCTAGTTCCTCGCCAAAAAAAAAAAAAGTGCAAACAATGACTCAGAAACAATACCTGCTAACATTAAACAACACACACACACACACAATTGTACGAACCAATTTTTCACAGCTTCGAGATTCTTCTCAACCTTCATATGTAGTTCCCAAGTCTGTAATGAAGAAACAACATTTTTGAGCTCTGAAATACTCAAAGGTGCATTCTCCTCGACTTTTTTGTCTAAAACTTTTTGTTGAGCTTTTCGCCGGAGTTTTGGGATTAATCATTCGTATCGACGAAAGAAATTAGGAAAGTACTGTATAAATGTGGACCGAAAGTGATAAAAGTTCATATAAGATAACTGTTTAGACAAAAAAGACAATTGTTTGATAATTTTTCGCCTTTTAGTGAACTTTTTTTTTTTTTTTGTCACAATTTTTAAGTTTTTAGACTCATCTTGTTGAGATGGATAGTTAATCCGAAAAATATGAAGCGACTTTAACAAAAAGACACGAAAAAAACACACAACGAAAAAGACAAAAAAAGTCAAGAAGAATGGAGCCCAAGTACTTTTTGAAACCTAATTGGGTCAAAAGGTAAGAGTGTAAGACACAAATTGCCCCAAAACAATGCTTGGGCTACTTTAATAGCCAACTCATAATCCACATCTAGTAATTGATGTTTAGGGAAGAGAAAAGTGGTGGAATCGGGGGAGAGGGAAAATACGATTTCATGGAAACCATAATTACCTCTTCCAGAAGCCTCCAAGCGCACAGAAAAACAAAAGCAGCAAAGACGAGACTGTAGAAGTAGTCGTCAAGAGACATCTTCATCCTGCTGGTAGGAAACAGTGTTCAGTTCAGAGCACCAAAAAAGTCTTTCTTATTGTACAAATACACAAGTTATTCAGCCTCCTGCTGCTGCTGTTGAGTTAAACAAGAAAGTAAATGGATAAAAGCTGATCCCCTGTCCGACCCCCTCTCAGCCATTGATCTCGCAAATCAATGGCCGAGATGGGCCGAACATTTTTTGCTCCAAAACGACGTCGTTTTTTAGCAAGAAGTGTTCGGCCCATCTCAGCCATTGATTTGCGAGATCAACGACCGAGAAGGGTGGGACAGGCGCATGTCTGGAAGGGGGTCGGACAGGGGATCTCGTGGCGGGGAGCCCATGCAAGTAATTCCTAGTATCTAATATCTATCCAGCAGATGGAAAATGTAAGGAATTTTGTATCCAATATATATGTACCAAAAGCCAAAACAGAGTTGCAAATATCTCAGGTTTACAAAGCAAAGACTACTAGTTGTATATTCTTTCAGGAACTTAACATAGCAAAGTGAAAATAAAGGAGGCAAAATGCTATAGAGACAGAATCTAAAAACAAGCAGATGACAATGGAGAAGTTGTTTTGCTATTAGAGATAGCCGTTCCTATTTTTAGCTCTTCTTAGTCTCGGTCCCTTTGGACGGTGAGAAAGGGTGAGATATACGAAAGAGGAGCATTTTCTCACCAATTCTCATGCACATAGCCAATAGAAAGAGTGATTTTCTCTCCATTTCTCACCAAAATAACCAATCCAAATGAGTGATTTGGCTAGAAATTTTTCTTCTTGTTATGAAATCCCTCGATCCAAAAGGGACTGTAAATGTGAAAGTTAGAGACCACTCCACTTGCACATATACACACACAAACTTCCAGCTTTCTCACAGCATGCGGAATAAAATTATTCTACCTTGAAAGGAAAAATTACAAGAAAAATCACCACACAAATGGGACTGAAATAAATCGCTAAACTAAACAAATTACAGATAGTGCTTTCGAAAAACAGAAACAAAACCAAGAACCAAAAAGAGCCACCCATAAGTTTAGCTCAGCGGTGATTTGGATTTTTTTTTTTTTCTTTTTGTATTTATCTATCCAAAAAAATAATAATTGCTTATGTTTGACAGTTTTTCTATATGAGTAAAATTTGAAAACAATCAGAAATAATATGTATTTTTGATCTACTTTTTGTATAAGCTTTCGAGACACTACTTTTTTTACTTTCTACATTCCAACGAAATAAAAATCCACGAAAATTTGACTCAGAAACAAAGAAGCTAGCAACCAACAAAAAAATTTAAAAAGTCATCGACGAAGACTACAACGAAGAACATAAAGAGGAAAACAAAAGGCATGTCAGTGATCACAATGCATGAGAAGCAGTGAAAAATAGCAAAAAATCTCGTGGTCTGTCCTTTTCTCAGAACACAAAGAACACAGCGTGCCCGTGCCCGTCGGTTTCCGATCGGTGCTCAGGCCGACGGTGGCCTTAGCATTTCCGTAAAAATAAGCCAAAGTGGAAGAAAATTACCTGATGGAGGAACGGGGGAAATGAAAGGAACGAGAACAAGAGACCAGACGCTACAAGTAAAAGGAAGAAATCGAAAATGCAGCTGAATGTGTAAAAAGAGTAGCGTGTATCTATATATCTTTGGGAGGAAAGAAAATGACCCAGACTGTAATGAATGCAGGCTCTGAACCAACCCCAAAAGTCTTTGGGAAAATCCCATCAGGAGCAGAAGAGTGCAGAGAGTTTCCTGAGACGTGCTGGCTTCTCTACGTACAGTATGCTACCGCTTGACACGCTTGCACATATAATCACATGAAACTTGAGTTTTTAATCGTTAATAAGGTCTATTGGCCGCGATAAATACCTCGAAAAGTGTATTCTACGTACTTTTCAGGCACACTTTCTTTGTACCTAATACTTCTGCTAAAAAACACTGCAGCTATAAGCTTGTGTTCCGCTAAAAATTCTTAAAAAATAAATATTTATTCATAATTTTTAAGTTTAAAAATAATAAACTTACTAAAATACTTTTCTTTTTTTTTTTTGCAATATGGAAGAGGCAAAATTGAAAAATCGAACCAAAATGGTTAAACCCACCAAAATCGCTCCTTATTACTCTAAGGGAAGAAAAGCCACCAAAATCGAGCAACTACTTCTTGAGGTGTGTTTTCAGTTGTAAGGCCCGGTTCTTTTAAACTTAACTAGAATTTAGAAATTTTATACTTATTTGAATTTTTTTTACATTTGTTAATTTTGCGCCAAACTTTTGTGGTCTATAGAATCGTCTCGACAAGAGGAATTGGGAAAGTAAAATTTTTTTACTTTTACCCAAGTATTTTGAGAAATAACCACTTTTTAGAGAAAAATATCATTCTTTTTAATTAAAATTTGGTTATTTCTCAAAATACTTGGGTAAAAATGCCAAAATTTTACTTTTTCGATTCCTCTCGTCAAGACAAATCATTAACCCACAAAATTTGGCGCAAAACTAACAAATGTAAAGTGTTTTGAGAAATTTTTTTGTTGCAATCGTGTTTTCGGTAGTGAATAAATTATTGAGAAATATCAAATTGTTTCCGGTAATGAATAAATTGTAAATGGATTTGTGAGTGAAAAAGTAGTTGAGAAAGAAACTGTTGTTGACAAGTTATTAGTTAGCGTGAACAAGCTATAATGACAAAATTTATTAAATAATGTGAACGAGATACAGCAGTAAAAGCGCTTATATTTTTTCCTCAAATTGCTAAGAGAAACACCCCCTATTACTGAAGGGTTAGGACATCAGAAATTTCGCTCATCAAGCCAAACGGCACTTGCAAAGCGATATCATCCCAAAACTTGCAAAGCGATATCATCCCAAACTGTACAGAAAGAACTACTCCTATAACCACTTATACCTAATGTGAGCATTTCAGGCTAAAAAGCAGAGACTCAAATACTCCACATATGACCACAAACATTTTACACACACAAACTCTCTCTCTTACATTAAATGTAGGACCCACACACAATGGAAAAATTGAAGTCATGAGTAAAGTTGAAGGAAATGGAAAAATTGAAAGAATAGCCATTAGATCCTCTGACCGTTATGTTTCGATCCTTTTTCCTTCCGTTGCCCAATTCCTTTAATCGGATTACAACCTGAAGTTCATGGATTCACTCTACATTAAACACCTAGCTCTACCTTCAATCACACAAACCTTAACTGGAAAAGAAGAAGGAAAAATCTCCGTGGTGACCGCTTCACATCGTGTTCTAAAAATCATGTTTGTACTTTGAGTTTGAGGCAGCCAAGAGAGCAGCTCCGATCCCAGAACCGTCTTTCGTGTGTTCTATGATTACGTTCTTTGAAATTTCCGATCCTAGAAGTTCCTTGACCGCATCTTTGAGGTATTTTCTGTACTGGGGATAGTGCTCATACAAGCCTCCGTCCATGGCTACTACTGTCCTCTTTCCATAGATTTGGCCTTCCATATTCTCCTCCATCTTTTGAAGTATCCCTACAATGCCAGCACCAGCCAAGCGCCCACCCCGCTTCACGATAGTGTCACAAACTTCCAATACTATTTTCCTTGCATTTAAATTGGATTTCACCTGGTAGGATAGATAAAAGAGTGCAAATTGATGTCAATGTCACAAACTTCCATCACATGCTTTTATTACCAACATCTTCCATTGTCAATGTCACCATCACATTTAAGTAATTGAGAACTCATGATTATTAGTGTGGAATTTATCTTAAATAATCATACATTGATCACTGTATTACTGTAAATACCCTCTGACATGTAGAATATGAATTGGTACCTAAACATCTCATGAGAATGAAGGTTGCCTAAACGTTTGATGACATCATTGGGTATTTGGGTTTGCTAATACAGGCCTCCTTCGAACTAGATAAATTTTTTATATTTCTAAACTTTTGTTAGTTTGGCGTCAATTTTTGTTTGCTTTTCCAATTTGTCTTAGAGAGAGAAATTTAAAACAAATATCATACCAAAAGCTTAAAAAAAAAAAAACTCACCAAGGAAAATTTAATTATAAGCAGTAAAATTTGTTGGATTAGACTACCCAGTGTCGATGAGGACTTACCCCAGCTACATCATATAGCATTGCTTCGACAGCTTCAAGATCTTGAGAATTGTCTTGTTGCATAGCACATATATGTGGGGTCCTAGAGGACAAAGTTCGGAGTGTATTTTAAATATATGGTACAAAAAGAAACACAATGTGTTGGTGACAAAGATGCTAGCAAAATGTTTAAACTAGTTGTCGGTTCCTACTATGAAGCACAGACACTCCTAACTCTTGCCGCCCCGTACCCGTGTCGGACACTCTTGGGATACACGACACGCGGGGAAATGTCTTGTCCCTTGCGTGTCCGCCAAGGGTACAACAACCTCCAAGGAGTGTGGGTGCTACATAGTTGAAATAAATGCGAACATATTTCTTCAAATTCTACACAAGTGTTGTTGCCCAAGTGACTAATAACAAATGTAAAAGGAAATTCATGAAATGCAATACTGATCCAGAAAGTTAGCATGTCATACTTGGACAAAATGGTACTTAAATCATCCATACGTCATGTATTTGAATCCACTGATTCTGCCCATGGGGATTGAGTTGTTGAAGTTACTACACATGATCTAGTGGTCCTCCTACTTCCCAAGTTATTTAGCTTTTGTGTGTGTACTACCCAATTTATTCTACTGAGAGATCCCCTCTAGGTCTGGATAAGTGGAAAAAGACAAGATGATTGTTAATACCTGAGCACAAATTGAGTGGCTAATTTCTCCATGTTAGATTCCCCAAATAAATCACTTGCTTCAGCCATCTTTAGTAGCACTAGTCTTACAATTTCACCAAGGTACATACCAGCTATTGTCTTCTCAAATATCTGTTTCCATATAATGCAGCACAAAAAAGTATTTGAGATTCAGTTTGCACGATGTTTGAATAACTAACGCAACTTAATTAGGATACAAAAATATTAGTTCACCTGCTCACCAGGATTGATACTCGCAGCATCCATGTCCCTGTCAAACTGAGTTAAAGGAATACCATTTGAAAATGCTCCCCACTCCATATTTATGATCTGAAATCAAGCACATCAATCAAAACATAGGCTTGAACTAAAGCCCATGGTTATTAGTCCAGGTAGGAATGTTACAAACCGTTCTTCCAGAACTTGAATTGTGGCTTTGTAGCTTAGGTATAGCGTCGACACATTCTACATAGCATGCATTGGTTCCAGTTCCAAGAATGACGGCAACCATGACATCATCATCCCAGTATCTTGCTCCCGCTAGGGTTCCCACAGTATCATTGACCTAAGTTGTGCCAAAGTAATGGTAAATTCCTAATACAATATTCAGCAGATCAGAAATAATAACTCATTTTGAATTTCGATTGAAGGATCCTTCTACATGTGAAGCCAAATTCGACTATAACATACCAGGGCAGACACCCGCATATCCACTCCTTGTCTTTCCATAGCTTCATTCAGACACCCTACAACATCTTTTCCAGCCTATAAAAAAGTTTTAAGTTCTCAAACAAGTTAAATGAGGAAGAGCTAACTTGAGGAAGAGTTTAAATAGTAAGAGTAAGGACCATAATATAAGCAAAATGACTTCTGCTGTTTTGTTTTGTTTTTTGGCTATTGTGTATAGCTTCAGAATCTTTCGAATTCTTGGAAAAATCTGTTTATGTCCAATTTTTTGCATCATTTATGGTACAGGGTCCCAGATAGAAGTAAAACGAAAACAGTGCTGCCATGATGACTTTGAAATGGCCAAGCTATAGGAGTTATTTGAAATCCTTCTATTTACGCATTGTAGCTGCACAAATATACAAAACAAATACCTATCTTCTACCTCATATCTATCTCCTCCATAATTTGACAAGCTAACTATAGCTAAACAGCTAAAGCTCTTGTTTTTTCACTTAAACTGAACATTAATCACCTATTAGATATCCACACCTCTCCAAACAAAGCCTAACTTCACAAAGGTCCACACACGCATTTAAACTGATAAAACCAGGTTTACCCCTGTAGAGACGATCAGTACAAGTTACAACTATCATCACTAGACACCCATCCCAAAAATAATTCAAAATCTTCATTCTCCTAAGAAGCACGTACCTAGTTACATAGTAAGTTGATGCAATCAAGTTGAAATACTACAGATGTATAATGTAAATAATAGCTGCTTTATTGGCTAAGAGAAAAATAATAAACACCTACTGTTCCAGAGACAGCAAAACCTTTAGTCCACTTGATCAGTATCCCAGAATCGATGGACGTCTGCCGAACGGGGAAAGAAAACGTAAATCCAATTTCCCTTTTCGTTCCATGAGGCAGGTGATATTTTGCACCCTCCTTTTCAGCAAATTTCATCAGCCCAGAAGCTATAAAATCAAACAGTTCCTACACATACCACAACTTGCATCAATCACCGAATGAAAGAATCAAGAAAATTGGTAGGATCGATTTGGGGAGATGATGAATAAACGGACCTCAGAGGTACCAAACATAAGCTCTTTAGGGATCGACACTTGCTCGAATTCAGTGGCGACCACGCGCTCATCCTTCCCTCCTAATTGCACTCTCAGCACTCGAAAATTTGTTCCCCCAAGATCCAATGCATAAAACAATCCTTTCTCATTCCTTGTATAAAAAAATAAATTGCGTTTGGCATAAATTAATTTTTCTTAAAGATAATCTATACTCCTATTATTGATTTTTTGGATATTTAATTTAGTCAAGAGATTCAGCACTCGTCTCGACTCAACAAAGTAATTAGAAAAATAAAACATATAGCACGGACTTGGAAAAAATTCACATAAGACATACTGAAGACAATAAAGACAGTTGTTTCAAACTTTTTTGGTCTCTCGTGAATTTTTGTTCCTTGATCGTACTTTTTTACTTTTTCTATTCATCTCGTGAAGATAAATTATTGACTCAGACAACTTGACTTTCAATAAAGACGAACATAAGTACCAAGATCAAAATTTTACGTCAAAGGATTGCAACTAATTTTGCAGAAAAAGGTGAAAACATACAAAATCATCTCCAAATAACTTGGTGCAGTGATATTCCATTTGAAAATTTGGACCAACTTCACTCAATGAGTCAATCTCTTGATCGGGAATGGATATACAAACTATTTTGATCTCTCTTTGTTTGATAAGTCCAGGCCACCTTACTCGCATCTCGAATAATCAGCGGACCAATTCCACCCCCAACTTGCCTGGGTCCCAATTAAAGCGAAAGCAAAAACTTCGTTAAAAAACTATTTGATCCACCACATCGTACATATATTATCTTGTTTTGATTAGAAACATACCCTTAATTTCATCAGAAACAGTGGAAAATTAAAAAAAAAAAATTAGAAAACAAATAATCGTACAGTCAGCTACAAGCAAACCACACAAGACCAAAGTCCCTTTTTTTCTTTGTTGCTCAATCAGAACGTCAACGAACGAAAAAAAATACTGACTGAAAAAGGGGTAAAAAGAAGGAAATTTGAGATATACCGAGTTGGCAAATTGTCGACAAAGCTGAGGATCATCGGGAGATCACTGCCGCCGTCGGCGGCGAGGCCGGCGCGCATGTCGGCGGTCATGGCGTCGGCCACGTGGCGCAAGACGGGAAAAGGAGTGGCACACTCTTTCTGCAACTTGGTCAAGATGGTAGGGGCAACGGAGACGACTTTTATGCACCGGACGGCCGCGCTGTGACGCGGGATTCCGAGGGGTGATCGCGAAATACGGAGAGATCGGACGGCCGGTGGGCTCGCGGGGGCCGACATTTTCGGTGGAGGGAAAGATCAGGGATCCTGGAGAGAGAATTGGAGTTGAAACGGAGAGAGAGAGCAGACTACAGAGTGTGGTTGATGATTCGTTAACTACTCTTCATGTGGTATTCCACTTTCACAAAAGGAGTAACTTTTTTTCGAACTAAGGTAATTTTAAATTTAAAAATTATGTGTTTAGATAAATAATTTTTTTACTAATATAAATCTTATTTGATAGATTTTATTGAGATCTTTTATATCGTGCAAAAAATTATTTTTTATTTTCATAATATTTAAGTTTAAAAATTGAAGAAAAAGAACCCTGGAACACCCCTCAGTGTCCAAATTGTGTTTATTTTTTATTTTTTTTAAAGATAGGTAAATTTCACTGACACCCATGTGGTTTTCTTTGATGACAAAACCCCCTCCAAAAATAACAATGAGACCAGTTGTTTCTATGTGCATTTCACTGATATTCTAAATCGATAATTGTATGTACAAACACGTGACGGAATGAATCAAAAGTGACTTTTATCTAAAAATTGATGCCGGTTATTAAAATTTATTAAATAAACTATCAACTCTTAATTATTTTGATATTAATATGAATAATTTAGGCTCTGTACGGCTAAGATTTTTATTGTTTATGTACTTATTTTTCTCTTTACGAGACAGGTCATTCTCTCACAGCACATCAACTGCAATTAAAAAAATAAGTGTGAAACACACCCTTAATAACAACCCTTAACTATTATTTGCTCCATGTAAATTCTATTTTAGTCAGAAAGAATAATTTTCTTAGTTTTTGATCAGGAAAATTAGAATCGAGAGCTTACTGTTTATTTATTTTATTATAAAAAATGTGAATTTGCCAATACAAGTCACTCTTGCCTAATTTCATCATGCATTTGGTCGAACAAATTGGAGATTGAGTGTCGGTAAAATGAACATTAAAACTATGGGAGTTTGTAGTCATTTTTTTTTTCGCGAATAGTATCTATAGAGAAACCTCAGGGTGTCCGTGAGATTTTTTACCCTTTTCAAGATATGTGAAAAGATGATGTTGACGCAGCATCTCTGGTACTCTACTTTGTTAGGTATTGTTTGGTGAATCAGGAGAAATTATTCGTTGCCCTTGGGGCAACACGTGTCCGTGCCCCAGCATATCCGAGCCGTCCGTTCGGGTACCGAACGGCCCGAATTTAGTGAGAGAAAGCAGAGAGAAAGGAGAGAGAGAAAGGGGGAGAGAGGGTATTTTAATCTCATCCGTTCGGTACCCGAACGGACAGCTCGGATGCGCCCGAGGGGCACCACGTCACCCCTGCCCCAAGGGCAACGAATAATTTCTCGTGAATCAGATTCAGATGTCTCTGTCCTTTGAGATGTCTGCTTCTCTTTGATTTGCCAATTCTCCCAGGAAATAATTTAAGCAAGTATATTCGGTTCGGGTCAGACGAATTTGGGTCAATTTTAGGTTCTGATTTTTGAATTATAAATTAAGTCTCCCTCCGTCCCATAAAGAATGACAATTTTTTAAATTCGTGTCATTTTGTATCACTTATATCTTTCAATCTATAATGTTTTTCATGAGTTTGAAAGCTTTGTATAATAGAATTAATCGAGAACTATCAAACAAGATCCATATTGCATACGTTTTGACATCCATATTGAAAGATATAAGGAGTTGAAATTGGCACGGACATCAAAAATTGACATCCAATTTGGGACGGAGGGAGTATGTGTTAAAATATTGCCTGAGAGTGGAATGAGAGATAACTTAATAACATCTCGGGTCTCTTCACTCATTGTCAATCGGCCTTGAGTTGGTTATAAAGTTTCCATAGTATAACTTTTAGAATATACTCAGAATTTGTGAAAGTATATAAACGATTTATGCAGAACGAATTTTGCAGAAGATTGTGGTTTGGAAAAATAGTATATTGAGAATCCAAAAAATTCATCTTAAAGGTGATTTTTGCCATTCATTTTCTCACATGCATTATGATAAAATGCATTATACAATTCACTCGCGGGTCGCATATTTGTTGCATTGTGGCGGACGTGGCTCGGGGGCTCGATGAAAGGGCCCTGGCGAAGGAGACAACCGCTGAGCCCGACCCGTATACATGATACACGGATGGGTCGGCAGTATGGAGCCTATTGTGGTGGACACGGCTCGGTGGAAGGCCCTGTTTGACTCGGTTCGGTTCGGTAGTCCGGTAGTGAGGTAGACATGGTTCGGTGAAGGGACCTTGATGAAGGCCACTTAACCGCTATGAGCTCGACCCGTAGATACGTTGCACTGTTGGGACGGTGGAGTGAGGTTCGGTGTGCCGAACCCGACCCACCGAAGAGAAGTATTCCACTCCAGGGAAGCTGTTGCTCCGTCATGGGATCCGGTTCGGCGATTCACCACCGAACCAAGTAGCAGCTACAGTGAGGTCAAGAGTGGCCGGACTGATTGGTTCGGCGGTGCGGCCTATCACCGAACCATATCTCCTCCCTGACTTATAGGGGAAGTCAGGAGGGGAGTCGGTTGAATAAGAAACGTGTCATTAATCCCACTATGGTAGGAGCAGACCGTTAGGGATCATGATGAGCCTAACTTCACGGGATTGGATTTGAATGCCATAGCGGGCGAACCAATCACCGTGCGCGTGGTGTAACCGCATGGTATGGACACCGCCTTTCCCCGCCTATAAAAGGAGTGAAGACGCTGAGAAATGAGGTACGTAATATTGAAGCCCCAAACCCTAAAACTCTCGTATTCTTTCCCTTCCTGCCACTGACTAGATCGTCGGAGTGCCTATCCCGGACCACCACGATCTGGGCTTGGGCACTAACGAGTGCATTTTCTGTGCAGGTCCCAACCAGTCAAGCCATCCTAGCCATCTTAGCACCAGGGGTTCGACCGGAGAAAGTGAGGCACCACACATTAAGCTTTTCATTCTTTCGTTTTTTTACAAGTATTTTGAAGAGCCACGAACGCAAAGTTGCCAAGCACTTCACTCTTCCAAATTTGTCTATTCAACCTCACTTTTCAAACGGTAGTCCGGAGGCTTTCATGGAAAAAAAAAAAAAAATTTTGAGTATAAGAAAACTAGGTAGTAAGAAACTTTACGAAGAGAGGGTTGAATTCGCAAATTCCAAAGTAAAAATTTAATGAGAAAATAACACATTGCATTCATCTCACTTTTCAATTGTTTCAACCAATTTCAATATAATACTATAGGTCATACCCATCTAAAATTAGATGATAGTAGATGGGGGGAAAATTGTACGATAACTTGGGTGGTCTTTTTTTATTATTAAGCAGATAACTATTAAACTCATCAGAATTCCACTTTCGATTGTACACAATCAATTCTTTGGGACCGGTCCATAGACAGCTTTTCTCTCTGTTTCTAATTGATTTGGAAGTGGACGATGAGATTGATCCTCAGGATTAGTTGAGGTGCCCACGAGCTCTCGTCTTGTCACTTGAGTTGTAAAACAATAAAAATTGTAAAGGCAATAAGTTAAACATATGGTCAACAGGAGGTCCATAACGCATACTCGATCTTGAATTATGTATTAGACTACGTTCCATAACGCTTCTTAAAAAATAAGTACATATTTTGGAACTTCTTCTTAAAATTTAATAAGAAGGGTCATTTCACAAAAAACCAAATGAAAAAGTTTATTTCACATTTTCAAACTCAAAAATAATGTAAATGAAAAAAATATTATTTTTTCCCCCACTGTATTAAAAATCTCAATGAGATCTATCAAACAAGATCTATATTGATAAGAAAATTATTTGCGTAAGCACATGATTTTTGAGCTTAAAATTGCTTGAACAAAAAAATAAGGAGTTGTGCTATGAGCAAGGGGCGCCGGGGAGGGAAATCGTACCGACGGCTGCGCCGAGCCGTCTCCGGCCACCGGACGGCCAATCCGAGCCGTCCAAAAATTCTATAAAAAAAAAAAAAAAACCGAGTGTACACATGGAAAAGGGGTACTCGGATCAAGCACCCTACACACCTCGGATGTAGTTGATTCCCGTGTTGGCCCCCATCTGTTTTTTTTTTTAGAATTTTTGGACGGCTCGGATCGGCCGCCCAGTGGCCGGAGAAGGCCTGGCACGGCCGTCGGTGCGATTTCCCTCCGGAGGCTGTCGGTACCATTTCTTTACCGACAAAATAAGTAGTAAAGCAGTTTTTTTTTTTGTGAAACAAGCATTCTTATTCAACAAAAAATAAGAACTTAAGGCAGTTCTGGAACACAGCCTTAGCCACACGGATCTCAAACTAGCTTTGATAGAGCTGATCATGTTTACATCGAAAAGTCTATTCAGGAGGCGTTCCGGTTTCTCAAAAAAGTAACTTTTAGAAAAGGAAGGTAAATTCAAGCCCAAAAATCATGTGTTTACGCAAATAATTTTCCTAGCAATATGGATCTTGTTTGATAGATTTCATTAAGATCTTTTATACGGTGCAAAAAAAATTAAAAAATTATTTGTCATTTTCATTATATTTGAGTTTGAAAATTGAAGAAAAAATATTTTTAGAAAAGGAAGCAAAACTGGAACCAGATAAAAAATTGCATTCGCAATTGGCTTCTTTAATGCAAACACGAGCTGATGAGGAAAACCATCACTCCCATTCTGTTCTTCATCGACAATTATCTCACCATTTAAAATCTTACTACTGCAAGGACAACTCTACTCGTACTTTTTGGGTTTTAAAATCTCGGCGCACAATTCTAAATATATTTTCGCTATCTATATCTCTCTACTTATTATTCAAAAAATCTTCTTCAGAACTCAAACAGAACCTTTGGGCACTTATACATGGGCTCAAAATTTTCTTACAACGGAACATTACCTTGGTGGAGATTGAATCGGATGCTTCAAATGTCATCTATCTTATAAACACTACTACGAGCACCCATCATCTCTGCAAATTAATTGTTGTTTGCAGGTTCCTTTTGCACACCCACCGTTGAGGGTGGGAAACAAGTGTGTGAATCTTGTAGCGCATGATGATGCAAGATCATATATTTTTCCTTACTTACTGTATCTTTGAATTCCGTTTTGTATTACTAAGTCCCAATTTGTAGAGGACATAAGGGGTGTTACTTATTCCCACACCTTGTATTCGCTTTCGTACTTTAATCTATTTCCGTTTTACGAAAACAAAAAATATATCCCAAACCGAACAGGTTACTCTTTGCTTATATTGACAGGCGATAATTTTTTGGGTGCAAATTGGGTACCACATGGCAGTACCCAGCGCCCATTTGAGCCGTCCATCTGTGTTTTGGACAGCCCAGATTCAAGCACTCTCTCTCCCGTTCAGCCGACCACTCTCTCTCCTCTTTCTCTCTGCTTGAATCTGGGTTGTTCAAAGCTCGGATGGACCGCTCGGATCGGGTGTGGGGTACCACATGGACCTACACCTTATTTGCACCAAAAAATTTCTCACTGATTTGGGCTTAAAATGAAAAGAAAAGGCGCCAACGCATGGGCATCTATTGGAGCTTTCCAAATTTGTATACTGTACATTTTTTGTCGTACGCCGCACACGTCAAGTGGCCTCAACGCACGAAATTCGCGGGCCCAAAACCCTAATCTTCCCGGCCCCAAAAACCCTAATCTTCCCGGCCCCAAAAACCCTAATCTCCAAATCAAAACCCCGATTTCTTTGCTCAGTTGCTCTCTCCTATCTGAATTTGATTCAAATTCTTCGCCTCAAGATTTATTCTTTTGTGGAAAAAAACAATAAAGATCAAAGATGTCGCAGAATAACAATCTCGCAGACGATCCAAATCAAAACCCTAGAGTTACTTGGGAAGGTTGCAGTGTCTTGCTCGACATTAACGACAGCGATCGCCTGGTTTTCGCTCGTCTCACGGCCGCCTCGTAACTCTCTCTCTCTCTCTCTCTCTATATATATATATATATATATATATATCTCTCTCTTTCTATATACTCCTATATACATACAAGTACATACACAGATATATCTTTACATCTGTATGTGTATATGTATATATACATCCGGGCAGGCGTGATGCATGTGCAAATTGCGTAGAAAAGAGGGTATATTTAGGGTTAGGGTGGCAATTGTTTTTTCATTCTTGACTGTTTTTTTTTTTTTAAGGCAGTTAAAGGGGTTAATTTAGGAAGCTAAAGTGTGAGCCAGCCTATACTGAGGCCTAAAGTGTACCTAATGCATATGTGAGTATAATGTGATTG
This sequence comes from Rhododendron molle, assembly GCA_025413875.1. Taxonomy (NCBI): domain Eukaryota; kingdom Viridiplantae; phylum Streptophyta; class Magnoliopsida; order Ericales; family Ericaceae; genus Rhododendron; species Rhododendron molle. The sequence continues at coordinate 5,401,774 of CM046393.1, forward strand.
AATGTAATTGCAGGACTTTGACAATTGGAAACAAGAAGTATCCCCTGCAGCCACTGATTGGTTGTCCATTCGGTTCTTTGTTTCAAGTTGAGAATGGAAATGAAGGGCAGTACTTGTCTCGCGTTGTTCCAACTGCTGAAGGTTTGATTTACGACGGCTGCTTTCGTTTTGTTCTTTTACTTGCCCCTTGTAATGATCTTCTGTAGTACGTGTTGAAAATTTGAGATTGACTGAGAAAGGTAGCATCTTTCAGTGTTGTTTGATTTGAATGAATTTATGTGGGTGACAAATTCAGCTGAACTGCCTAAATCATAAATGTCTGTTGATCCCCCAAGCTGGAATTGAATTGGTATTTGGATAAGTTGAGATTCAATTAGGATAGTTTGTTCAATTTGGAATTATGTTTGTCACAAAATAACTAGATTCATGCGATATTTGGATTTGATTGAGACAAATATCCACCTAGTTTCCATTGGATATGTGCATACCTAACAGCTTATAATTCACTGGCTGAATGAGTCCAATTCGAATTTCCCCAAGAAGTTCTTGCACACAAGAAGTTGAAAATGTGTTCCCCAAAGGTTGGCACTTTGTGGAAAAAAATACTGGGTCTGCCCCTTATCTATCTTTCTACTCTTCTGCATAGCTTGACTATTTAACACAAGATTTGTTAAGGTTGGCACCCATTTTAGACTTGCTTATATCATACTTGATTATCTCTTTACGACCTATTCTTTTTAGTTATTACTTTAATACCCTCTTCTTCATTATGGGCATTATTTACATTGTCTCTGTTGAATTTCCTCTACCAGGCGATAATGTTGAAGAAAAAGGGTGTTGCCAAATAAAGGATGAGTCCAAAGACAACAGAGGATTAGTTGATAATAATACTGCCCAAAGTCTCTCTAGTGAAGATATAGATTCAATGCGAAGGTTAGAAAGTTATGCAGCATGTTCATTTATAGCCCTATTGTGCAGAACACATAATTAACATCACTTTTATTTCTAAAACAAGGAATTAATGGGCGATTAATTGCTGGCGGGGCCTATCCGATTAGGTATGACTAACGATTAATCACTGATTACTAACTAATATGCACCAATTAATTGCCGATCAATTCCATTAATTACTCAAAGGTGGCTGATTGCCCGATTTGCGCCTAGCGACTTTTAGAACATTGTCTTGAGGGATGCAAGGTTGAATTGTCAATTGTGTTAGTGCCCTCTTTCTCTCTCTCTCTCTCTCTCTCTCTCAAAGAGTGTATGTGTGTATTTGCATGTGAACTTCTAAGAGCAAGAAGGATATATTAATGTGAAGCTTAATATGCCTCTAGAAGCGTCTACATTCTTGTTTTCTCCTCATGCATCTTTTCACTCAATATCTATCAGGTCAAACTTACAGTTGCAATGCTTATGTTGATATGTGATAAAGGTGTTTGGTTAAAGCTGTTGCTTTTTTGTGGTTTGTATTAACGTGTTGTTCTTGTTTAGACTGATGTTTCTTATCTTTGTGATCTCTAGTGTGTTCTTTGTTGATACTTGTTGTTCAGTTTATTTATTTTTTAAGAAGGTAATGAGAGGTAGAATACAAATCTGCATTTGTGAGGTTTTTAATCAAGAGAGATGGACTTATACATGACAAACACTTGGAAGAGAGAACTTTGTGTTTGAACTACTGAGATATCTTTTGATTTTTTGAGAAGGTGGTATCAGGTCCATATTTGGTCAACCAGATTCTAAATGGCTTTTAGGTCTTCTGTTCATTTAGACGATCATTGATTTGTGAAAAGCAAGTGGCCAATTAATATTTGTCCCTCCTGATATCATTCTCCTACATATCTGTTAGCCATCATTTGCCTTCTTTAGATGTTTCCACGTGGAAAGTTTGGCTAATGAAAGGCTTTGATACAGACAGGGTGCCACCGGGGATGAAATAGTTCAAGCTCTCATTGCTAATAGCGCAACATTTGAGAAGAAAACATCATTTTCACAGGTGAGCTTCTGTTAGGAACTTGAATATGGGATAACATCTATGGAAAATATATGCTGAAATCTTGTGTGTTGCAGGAGAAGTATAGACTTAAGAAGCAAAAGAAATATGCACCCAAGGTCCTTTTGAGGCGTCCTTTTACACGAAGGTAACTTGTAGCTTTCTTTCATAGCCCTTGTGACAATTTCTAGGTTATAAATTCTGTGGAACATAAGAGTAAAAGATTTAAGGACATTTAGCAGCCATATCTTTGTTATAGTGGTTGCATTACCCTATTTTCCGCTCTATCATTCTGGCCTATATTACTTCATGGCATAAACGTCTCTATGGATACTCTATGGGTATTGTTCCCTTCTCTCTCTCTCTCTCTCTCATTCACTCACTCACTCATAAAATACTGTTTTACATCCTTTCACTAACCTAAAACCATCACAAAACTGATGGTAAGGCAAAATTTCCTTAACCTCTAACCTGTAGCATAAGTCTTTTTATTGCATAATTCATGATGGTACTTGTTTTTGTTTGCTGACTTGTCATGTTTTCTTCTTTTCAGTATATGTGAGACATACTTCAAGAAATATCCGGAAAGAATTGGGTAATAATTTCACCACTCATGACTTTATGATATCTATTTCAATCATTTGGAGCTTTTAAGGGAGTTTCTCTCAGTCCAAACAAGCCCGTGCAGACTGTATTCAATTAAGAATGTGTATTTCTCTTTGAATGTATTTTGTGCATTGGCTAGTTTTGGTCTTTGTTATTTGTGCATTGGCTAGTTTTGGTCTTTGTTATTTGTGCATTGCCATCATTTTGAATTATACCCTCTCTGGCTGTGGGTTGTTAAGATATGAAGTTGCAGTTAAAGATTAGTTTTTCCTTATTCTGGATAAAATAGGTGACGTCAAATTGAATCCGTGGCCGTGATAATTTTTTGTGACTCTTTCAGGTTTTTGCGGGTGGACGCTTTATCTCTTCTTCTCTCCATGGGGAATGTTGGTGCACATTCTGATGTCCTTGTGGTGGATATGGTTGGTGGTATTCTTACTGGTGCTGTGGCTGAGCGTTTGGGAGGTCTGCTCTTTGGCTTCTTTATGACAATTGACCATTCTTTTACTTGCTCCCTTGTGGCTTATGTGTGCTTATACAAAACTACTGCCCTAAGTCCATCCTACTAGGTCTTTTTTTTTTAAATTAAATTTCAAGAAAAATCACCCCCCCCCCCACCGCTCTCCTTCTCAATGTACAGTTATAAAGAGTCAGAAAGTGTAATAGACTGCCGAACTTGCTGTCTGCAGAGTAGTTGCTACTCTATCTCTTAAATAAGGAAACTATTTATTTTCAAGTAATTTACAGGACTCTAAAGATGTCCAGACTCCTGGGTATATACTTGCTTAGATGATTTTTCTTGGTCTCTTGGATCGTTATTCGGATAAAATAAAAAGCACGCAAATTCCTGCTATGTAATCAGCTGTGTTTGTAAGATTGGATATGTCAGTGTCCATGTCCTTCTGATTCTTAGCAGGTAGGACAAATGATGGGACTACGAGTTACAACTACTAAACCCTGAATTTACCCCACCCCCCAACTAGAAGAAAGTAATGGTAATCGGGGTATATTCAGTTGTTTGACATGGTCGTATTTCAAAGTTAATGGAGATTGGAGACTGCTTGACCTCCAATACTCCAGACCTATTTCAATGCTACCCCATTAATGTTGTAATAATAAGGAGATGTGAACAATGCAGAAGGCATTCTTTGTTATTGGCTACTCCCGTGCTAGAGCTGTACTTTGACGGTGCTTTGTAGACAAATGTATCTTTAATGGAGAGGGAAAAAGATGGTAGCATTGTCGTGTAATTGTTAAATGACATTGTTGTATCAACAGGTACAGGTTATGTGTGCAATTCATATCTTGGGCTTGCACCATATCCTATGGATATTATCAGAATGTTCAACTTCAGTAGTGAAACTTGCAGAAGGTGCATCTTGTTTAAAGCTTCTAATTTTTGAAGTGCAAGTATTTTAGACCACCTACCCTATTTCCTCTTTATGGGAGCTTGTTGACATTAGGCAGATGCTTACCAGTGTAATTGGTTCAGGATCGTGCGGTGTTCACTCACTGACCTTTGTTCGTCTCAAAATGGAACTTGTGTTCCAGTTGGTGAACCTGGAGAACCCCATAACATTGAAACTCAGTCACAAGTAAGGGATACTCGATACTAGATGCTTATTATCCCATGGTTTTCTATTATCATCAGGGGGCTGTTTTGTGCAGGAAGAGAGATCTCCTATGTGCTCAGCAAGCGTGGATGAAAGTGCAGTTTCTTCTGAAAACGCGATGCTGGATCTTGTCGCGGAGACATCTACCTCTCTAGTTACTAAAACATCCAAAACTCCAAAACCTGGAGAGAAGGCTTCACAAGAGCTCATTAGCTTTTGGAAAGAAAATGGGTTTTCAAGGTTGGTTGCTATTTCATGATCACTTGGTTTACGATTCGAAAGGCATCGTAAGGTTACATTCTTAGTTGTTTACATCCTTTGTGCAGTCTAATAATTGCTGCTCCAGAGGTTGATGCTTGGAGCATTGTTAGCGAACTCCTCCCATTTCTATCATTTTCTGCTCCATTCGCAATTTATCACCAATATATTCAGGTGGGGGACTTTGACTTCCTCATGTTCCTATGGTATTGTTTTTGTAATATTTTGAAGCTCTTTTGCTTCTCTCTCTGTCTTTTTTTCTATGCTGGAAGACAGTGCAATTAACTTCATTTTTTTACCATGCCATTTTTTAGCTTGTTTCTTCTTCTTTTTCCGGATAAAAGCTCCACGTAGTTCATATGGTTTTAACAAACCAGGAATTAATATTGCTGTAAAGTATATTTTTCAGATGCTTGTTATATTGGTTTTTTCTGCTAATGAGTTGACATAGAAGGAATTTCACTTTTGGACTAATGTCTTTTTTGTTGACCAAGTTGTGAGTCTTGTGACCCTTGGTAAAGTTGTCATACCTCTGCACAGTGAAACAGTCCCCAGGCTTGTCTTACACTAAGTCACACAAAGCATGTGCGTGTGCGCGAAAGCATCTAGTGATTCTATATTTTGAAGAAGTGTAACGTAGAGCGTCTCAGAGCATCTTCTCTATATATTTTAATTTATAATTTTCATGTGTAAGTTTTTGTATATTCAAGCAATTCGCCATAACATTTTACATATAATATTCAAACAACAGATATGATTTATAATTTATAATACCCATTCTATAAATATGTAAAGTCAATTTACATTTTAAGACTAAGAAATTTCGAGTTTTGATTTTTTTTTTCTTTTAGTCTAAAAGTTTGGAGGGCAAGGATGTGTCCAGCCATGTGAACCACCAGTAAGCTGATATAGCACTTTTGCAAGTGACAAACTTTGTAAATCGTACATACTTCAACTCTAGCTCTGCAGGATTCTTCCTTCCTATCTAGTTAGGCTTGTATTTGGCATATGATGGGAATATTCTTTCCATGTGTCAAGTAACTATTTGTTACCAGTCTGCGAATTGCACAAAACAATCCACTAATTTCCCTGCAAATTCTTCTTCAGTTCGCTGATCCACGCGCTAGTGCGCAGTACGCTACCTTGGGGGCATGAAGTGTGTGACTAAGGTCTTACCTTACCTACTGAAGCTTCAACTATAGGATCCACAGGGGTTCTTTTAGCTATTATTGGAGAATCTATATGTATCAAATTAACTCACTCCGAAATTTGTGAATTTCATTGTTAAATGTTACAGTATGAGATTGTCCTACTCATTATATGTTTCCTGGGCTTGTTTTGGGTATTGATACTTCAGTTGGTAGAATTACAACTTTTCCATTGCAATATATTATCTTCAAGGCGAGAAAATAAGTGATTATAATTCGTGCTTCATTTTCTGCATGAGTGCAGCCCCTTGCCACTTGCATGCACAATCTACAACTGCGGAAGATGGCAGTTGGTTTGCAAATATCAGAACCTTGGCTTCGTGAATATCAGGTTTTTTAGATCTTATTGTTTTTATCTATGTAAAAACCTTGTTTGGGCTATTTTTACGACGTTACATTTGTGATCATTGTGTGGAATGATCTACGTATGTGCAGAGGAGGTAGGGTGCCCTACTTTCTTCACATGCTTATAGGAAGGGAAGTTTGAATATTAAGTTCACTTGCTCAGGTGTAAATCGCCAAGTATTCCAGAGGGAATACAAGCAAACCTCAACTGCTCTCTTTGTTAAAATAAGTAGAACTTGTAAATAGCTACATGACTGGTTCTAGAGAGTGTCAACGTGGTCCACTGTCGATATTTTGGAACTCAATGTGGTTGTGGGCAATGGACATTCTGAGTTTTCTTAAAATTTCCTTTTTTCGCGGAAGATCTTGTGAAAATAAAAGTCTGCCTTGTGCATATTCATCCATCTATTGACCCCAATCTTGATTGTTTGCATGTTTCCATTGCATTTATGGAGCATAATGAGATTTACTTTGTGCCTTTGGAAATCATGTAGGTTCTTCCATCGAGAACACATCCGTTAATGCAGATGAGTGCATTCGGTGGTTACATTCTAAGTGGGACCAAGATACATACTGAAGATCAGCTCCAACCGAAGTGACTTAAGTTATGCTCAGCTTCTCAACTTCAATTTTTCCCTTTTATCTGGCTGGCAATACCTTAACTCGTAGTGTACACTAGCTATTTCTCCCGTAAGGATGTACCCTAGCTTTTTCAATCTTGATTTGCTAATTCAGTGCTTCCATCTGAGCAATAAGCCATGCTCTAATGCTGTTTGTATGTCAATTCTTTCGTCCTTATTTGTAACCTTGTGAGGCTGCGCCTGTTTGATGAATAAAATTTTGCGATGACTGTGTTTGCGATAGTTTTGTGTCATTATTTTCCATGGAAATTACTAGAATGACCTTGTGGACGCAAGGAACAACCCTGCGGAAAGCAAGGTAGTTTCTGAAAAAATTTAGGCAGCAGCTCTCCTGTTTCTATCCCGACGACAAGCGTCTCAATCAGTACAGTACTGTACAATAACAAAACAACAGGTTCCACACAAGCTCATGCCGGGCATTTCTCATCCTAATTACTATCATTCACAAAGCCAAAGTCTTATAAATCCTAAGTAGAACGATCCAATTCAAGCAAATAATTCATATCCGATCCAATTCAAGCGAATAATTCATATCCGAAACCCACTCCGAGTCATCATTTTCAATCCACAATTCCTGTCTAAACCCGCGCCAAGTCATTCGATCATCCGTCACATTCAAATTTAAAAGGAAAAGACTTGAAGTGTCATTTCTTGCGAGGCTTCTTTGAGAGAGGTTCCCTCGCCGCGGTCTTGCGGGTGTGTTTCTTGGAAGTCCTCTTTGTCGTGTCTTGACTCCCCAAATGTGCTACATCCTCATCTCCGGTACTACTCGCACTATCTACATACTCGATCAATTGTATCGCCCTCCGCTCCGTGTCCTCACTCCCCAACGGGTCCTCCTCTGATGACCGCTCACCGGTATTGATTTAAATTCTCTCAATCCAGCCACCTCCACGCCTAAACAAATAACGCAGCTAGAATTCGAAAAATATTTATCGCAATTTTCGGTAGACTGTGCTAACAATTGGAGTACAAATAGATATGTCACAAGCATTCATTTGATACTGAAATAATACACAGTAGAATAGCAAAGCAGAAGTCGTTTTTGCCTCCACTTACCCCTTCTTTTTTTTTTTTGGCAAACGGAGGAACCATCCCACGGAGGGGCATTTCATATTCAAAATGGATCTTATTTGAAAAAACTCGTCGAGTAGATTACATTTTTTTCCCCGATTCGTTTATGCACAACACCATTATACTAATTGTTTAAAGTTTTGGCTATATGTGAATTGTGCACCACAATCTAATGTTCGATCCGCATAGGACAATTTTTCTAATGTTAGCGCATGTACGTTGGGATAATGTTATAAAACAGGGCCGGCTTGGAAGAAGCCCGTACTACTATGGAGTAGTATGTGATAGGAAAAGCCCACACCTTTTTCTAGCATTAGGCCCATTAGTATCAATAAAGATAGGGAAAAGGGCCCTAAGCGGCCCAAAGTCAGGCCCGTGAACATTCGAAACTCACGGCCCTTCCCGCTCTCAAACAAAACCCTTCCCCCCCACCCCGCTCCCTCCCCCCCCCCAAAAACCTTCCTTTCCCGTTTCCTTCCTTCTGGGCTTTCATCGCTCTCTCTCTCTCTCTCTCTCTCTCTCCACTTTCCCTCCAACACATTCTCTCTTTCTCTCATATGCAATGGAGGCCTGCGGAGAAGATGCAAGTCGTTCATTCCAACAAGCCCTATCTCAAATTAAGACGGAGCCTCAATCTCTAAATCAATGCCACCCCTTCACCTCCTACTCCTTCCGCACACCTCATCCTTTCACTTTCATTCCTCTCTCTAACGCCTCCACTAATTCCTCCTCCGCCCCTTTTTCTAATTTTCCGGTAAGCCTTTTTTTCGGTAAGTTTTTTTTTTTCCTCACCGCTTTGTCATTACATCTATTTACTATGTACATATACGAGGACATTTTTTTTCACATCGACTAATCCCGCGGCCAAATCCCACCGCCCACCTGTGGGGAGCCCAATCAAAGAGCAATCGCTCCGTATGGACTGGCCATAGAGGAGTTGGTAGCACCTAGGAGGTTTCAAATTTGAGATCTTAAGAGGGAGCAAACCCTCTTGACCATCAGTCCAATCCCTTGGGGTTTATATGCGGACATTGTTTACGTTTGTAAACGAAACTGAATCCCTGCTTTGTAGAATTCGGATGCTAGGTGTCCGATTTCGGAGGTTTAGTCTTTCTTCTAGGTTTTGACCATGTTTATAAGTTGTGTAGTATGCTTTACTTTTTGGCCTCCCAGGTGTATGATTTCGTTTTTTTAATTTTTTTTTTAATTGTGGTTTTGTGATCAACATGACGACATTGATGCTTCAGAATTTGTTTCCTAGGGGCTATTTGAAAACGTTTTTGTTTTCATTTGTTTCTGTATATGTCTTTTTTTTTTTTTTGATAACTTAGGTGTCCGAGCCAGTTTACGCACACCTCAACTAATCCTAGCGGCCCAATCCCACCGCCCATTTGCGGGGAGCCCAATTAAAGTCGGAGCAAAGCTCAGTATAGACTGGCCTCAAATGAGTTGATAGCACCTGAGAGGTTTCAAACCTGATAGCTTAGGAGGGAGCAAACCCCTAAGTCCCAAGCCTTGACCACTAACCTTTGGGGTTTTGTTCTGTATTTTTTTTTGTAGTAATACGGAACTTAAACATGAAACTGCCATTTTTTGGTGACTTTGTCATGTAGTGCCATTGAAGTCTTGCAAAGTTAGATGCATAGATTGTGCAAACAGAATTGACTTGCATAACCTAGAAGCAGGAAGTGGTACAAACGACGAATCTATCTTGGATTTGCAACGCTTCATTCGTCAGTGCTTTGGTCTTGCTTTGTGTGTGATTAGTTGAATGACTTTCAATGGAGGACTATTTGGCATGCAAAGAATTTTAACTTTTCAGGGTGGATTAGTTACAATTAAATGAGCCAATTGAATGTGTGCATGGTAAGGATGGTATGCAAAAATCCTAATCTCAAGGAAAAACTAATGGTATGCGATTACTCATAAGTTTTATAAGATCATTTAGAGTTTCCACGAACGGAATCAGAATCTTTTTGAAGCTTTAACTTTAATGTACACCAAGCAGATATTTTGTTACCCTGGTAGCAAAAATTGGAGGTCACATTCCAAAGTTCCATTGCACATTCCTTGCCAAACGAAATGCGTCTTGAAGTGACGCATTTACTTGTATCGGAATAAAGCAACTATCCGAAAGTTCTTTGTTTAGGCATCACCCTTGTAGCTGTGTCAAGAAAAAGCCTCTGTTTGTTTGAACATCAAGAAAAAGTCTCTGTTGAATCTCTCTCTCATGTAGTATACATCATGAGTATCGAATAAAAATTAATTTTCACTGTGCTGATGAATATAACACCGGTTTGACAAAATGCTCATGTAATTCCTTCTATTTCCTTACATTTGCGCTTTGTCTGATATGTTTTTTGATTGCTGCTTAACTGTACTTTCTCTATGTTCTTTTTATAATTTTATAATAACAGGACAATGGAAATTTGGAAAACAATTCCGAAATTGACCAGATTAGTGAAGTTTTTTTTTTGGATAAGTAATTAAATATTAGAAATAAGGCATTAAGGGAATGCTAGCCGTATACAAAATAGGCCATAGACAAAAAGGCCCTATACACCACTATGTGAGATAAACAATTCGAACCAATCTAGAAATTGTTCAAGGCAAGGATTACATTCTCCCTTGTCCCTATTAAGCTACTAACGACAAAACTTTTGATTGTAAGTTTAAGCCAGAATAAAGTAATAGCCATATAAATTGTGAATGGTCGCAACTAGTATAGAAGGCTCGCTCCTTACAACTGGAAGGTCTGAGAGAGGTAGTGTGTTCCCTCCTTCCACGACTCGTACCCTGGCTATAGCCCTTCTTCCACTTGTCAAAACATAACTTCTCTGTGCACAAGGTTGAAGTCTGAAGACCTTCAACATGCATGGCATCATTGTTGGTGTCATAATGCAGCATCCCATGAATTCCCTTTTGCGCTAGCTGCTTCATAGGACATAGCTGAAAATAGAGCCATGCTGCATTACCGTTGGTAAAGTTGTGGTGAAATAAGAAAAAGTAAATGCCCAGAAAAGTTTGGCTAGATATTATCACACGAACTAGATGGTAGCTAGTTTAAGAACTAGATGACAAATGGTATTGCCCATTATGGTTTTTTTTTTTTTTTTTGAACTGCATTATGTTTGATTTGGACTTGCATTTGGCTTTGTTGCCTTCAAATGCTAGTGCACTCATATGCTGTAACGGATTGGGAGTCTCTGAGTTGATTGGGTAACTCCTGGATCTTTTTTATGTAGCCGATATCTTTTTGTATTTTTAATTTTAGCCTTGTCTATTTCTCATTTATATTCTTGCTGATTGAACTGTTTTGTAGTTGAAGCAAGCCAATGAGAATGGCAACTGCAAGGCTAATGCTAGAGCACAGGCAATTATTCAAAGATGTAGCAAAGTAGAAGCAGTTGACAGTGCTGTGCTTGGACCAGAGTCGTGCACAGGCACCAAGCCTTACAGTAAACGAAAAATTGCACGACATAGCAAATCTGGGACTCAAGTTTCAAATCCAGGTAATGTATTTCCCAACACATTAATTATGCTAAGGGTGGTTGTCAAATATCTGGGGTATTGTTTAATTGATGATTGATATGTCTTGCAGACCCACCTGATGGACTGAATGCAGCTATTGCTTGCCGTTATGACAGTTCTTTAGGTAAGCATCATCTATATGTATCTTTAGTTTCCATTTTAGCATACATATGGGATTGATTTCTCTAATAAACATGCTTATTGCTATTTAAATTTTAGACCATGAATGTACTATGTTTTGGCAGGATTGTTAACGAAGAAATTCATTAAGTTGATTAAGGAGGCAAGTGATGGAACCCTGGATTTGAATGAGACAGCTGATCTGTTGGCAGTATGTTTTCCATGTTTTCTTAATATGTCAACATTTTATTTGTACAATTGTTTTGGTTTCAAGGCTATTAACTTTTGCAAGTTTCTCATGGAACTTGAGTGAGATAGAATCCATGACATGTAGAATTAGGAGACAGATTTTTTTAACATAAATGGGTAAAACCTTTTTGAAACATGTTTAGCATGATATTCCCTGAAAGAGGAAGAAGGTAGAAAACATGAGATTTTGATCTCAAAGAGCAAATTTGATGATGTGTTCTTTCTTGGTCATTACTCATATTTTTGTTTGGTTAACGTATTTTCTCACTTTTTTACAGGTCCAAAAGAGGAGAATATATGACATTACAAATGTTCTTGAAGGGATAGGATTGATAGAGAAAACTACAAAGAACCATATACGCTGGAAGTAATATCTTCAATCTTAAAGTTGTTTTGTATGCACCTCTTGTGTGTAACGAGTCTAATGACCAGTGAACCTCTCTCAACAGGGACTATGAAATGCTGGCACGTGGTGAGGTGGAAAATCAGATTACTGCATTGAAGGTGCATATAAGGCAGCCATTGTTTTTCTTTATGAGTCTGTTACTGCCATTTACTTAGGTTGGTTTAATCAGAAGTCTTCCGTTCACTTAGGTTGGTTTAATCGGAAGTCCAGATCAGGAAATGTGAGCGTATCTTGTATAGCGGATTTTTTTTGGGATGGTAGTTATTAGGGAGCTGAATTAGAAATTTATGTTTAGTGTTCAACCTCCCATTAGAGGGGTTTAAAACCAACCATAACTAGGTCTTTTAGGAACTGGGATTAGTAACTACAAGCTTGTTACTTCTCTGGGAGTAACATTTCCAAGATGCTCAGATCTATGGTATTTTTTTACAACTCAAAGCTAATTCTCTATTTCTCATGGCAGGCTGAAGTTGAAAGCTTATATGCTGAAGAATGCAGGCTTGATGACTGCATAAGGTTGTTAACTGGGCAATGGCAGCGATATTCTTTGTAATTAACTTTCCTAGAATGCCGAACTAACATCCGCTCCTTTTTTTCAGGGAAAAGCAAGATTTTTTGAGCACCTTGGAATTTGATAAAAATTGTCAAAAGTATACATTCTTTCTTCTGATTATTTTGTCTTGCAATATGGGATCAGCTCGTCTAATTGATGTCGTTTATTTGAACTATTCCAGGTCTCTCTTTTTGACAGAGGAAGATATCGTGAGCCTGCCTTGTTTCAAGGTCTGTTTTTATAAATTCAGAATTCCTTTTCGATCTTTTTTTGTGATGATCCTTGCAGCTCACTGTATTTATGCTGTTAAAATCACTGCAGAATCAAACCCTTATTGCAATAAAAGCTCCGCATGGTAGTTCCCTGGAAGTACCGGATCCTGATGAGGTACAGAGTTTGCATAAGTGGTTGGCTGAAGAAATAAGGTTTGTATTAGTACCTGATCCGTTATTTACATGAGCAGGACATCAGTTACCCAGAAAAGCAGTTTAGACTTATTGTCAGAAGCACCACAGGGCCAATTGATGTGTATCTGCTCAGGTACTTCTTCATAGCCCTTGCGTGAATATCTAAGAACAAAGATCTCTCTCTCTCTCTCTCTCTCTCTCTCCAAACACAATCACAATAGCCCGAAGAATAAGCGAGCAATCGCAACAAGAAAGCACGGCACAGATATTATAAGTGGTTCGGCAAGGATGCCTGTCCACTGCCAGATCTCATTATGTTTTTGAATGATGAAGAGTACAAGATATCGCCTAGCCAGCAATATGTTATAGTGTTTTCATACAACGAATCACCGCACCCCCTGCCAACTCACCACAGAGTTTGATCAGCAAACATTTGGCCTCGACTCTAGTTCTGATTAGGATTCATAAATGATCATCTCTCTCTCTCTCTCTCTCTCTCTCTCTCTCTCATATGTGCATTATGCATGCTCTAACTGCCTAGTTCATTATGCTTGTAGTAAATATGAAGGGCAAGATGACGACACAAATGCTAAGCAGGCTAACTCAAGACAAAGTGTTGATAATACAAAACTAGCTTCAGACTGCCAAAACAATCATACAATGCTTTCTGATACGTTGAGTTCAATAGGCTCAGGGATTCGGAAAATTGTTTCACCAGACATCGATGTAAGCTTGTCTCCCCCATGCTTTTAATTGGTTAATGCTGTAGTTTTCTTCAACTTCTATTTCTCCGGATACTACCATGTTTCTTTCTGGCCTTTTCTATCTGCAGATTGATGATGACTATTGGTTCCTATCAGATCATGAAGTAAGCGCTACCGACTTGTGGGGTATGCGATAACCTTTAGCTGATGCTAATGCAGGGAGTTTTGATTCCTCTTCCCATTGTCAGGCAAAACCATTTTCTTTCTTTTTTCATTCTTTGTTACTCACAGCAATACAAGAAAGAGCCAGCTAATCTTGTCCATAAACTAGATAGATACAAGAAGGTTGTAGTCGGCGATGACCATAGGCTTCTCCTTGGCATTTTAAGTTAAAATTGTTGTAAATACATACAAGAAGTTATTTTTTCCTTCATTCTTTTAGCTTTTTTAGTTTGTAATGACAACGTTAATTGTTCATTAGTCAAAAGTTACAGTTTTCATAGAGCTACAAAAGCTGGTTGTAACCTAATGTAGCTGCCAGCTGGGTCTGATCAGAAACATTCTGCAGTTCTTCCCCTTAAACTAGGCTAGAGACTAGAGTGGGATTTTCCCCTGTAAAAAATGAGTTCTTTTATCCCTTACCGTTTCTCTCTTTTTCTTACCCTTTTTCTCCTTCATGTGTAAAGTGGTATGATCTTTTTCTCCTTTTGAGAAAAATAGTGCAAGGACTTTCCTCGGGTTCTCTCTAAAAGTACTGCAAATATTTTCCCATCCGAGAGAACCGAACATCCTGCAATCTTCTCCAAACATCCGAAGACTTTAACAGTAACGGGTCGTTTGTCAATCAGATCAGTTATGGGAGGGCATAATATGATATAGTAGATGGTTTTTTTAAGTAATTTATAAAAGAGGGATATGCTTGATTTGTTGGGGGTAATGTAGGTGAATATAGAATTAAAAGAGGACTCACATTTTTGTAATTAAGAAGATGGATATTAAGGCAGATAAGTGTAAAGAGATATTATATCTGTGATTTATATTTGGATGGCAAACACCAAATATTAGTACTTTGAATATTCTATCCAGGATTATAACATAATTGCCTCCTATATCCGTAGGCAAATGGGCCATAAAGGCTTGTTTGTTTTGGAGGATTGACTACGGGAACGGGCTGTAAGAGCTTGCGCAAAATAAGCAAAGAAACAAGGGCTACCAAACAGGCCCTTAACGTCACTCCCAAACACAATCTTCTCTATTTTTTTTATTTTTTTTAAACGAAACAAGGCTGTAAGAGCTTGCGCAAAATAAGCAAAGAAACAAGGGCTACCAAACAGGCCCTTAACGTCACTCCCAAACACAATCTTCTCTATTTTTTTATTTTTTTTAAACGAAGCATAACATGCCAATCAATGAGTAGATTGGCGTTTTTCAATGCCAGATTGACATATTGAGCATAATCTGGTGCAAATTGTTGTGCTTGTAGTGTAACTCGTTAAAATATGTGAACATAAAAGCACCATGTGACTTGATATCGACACCTTATAGAATGAAGATCTCAAGAATACCCAAATTGCAACCACCATTAAAAGAGCTTCACTCAGCTAACTGTACATTCAATTCAACACCCACTCACTTTTGCATGTGGTACAGTACAACTGGTGATCTGAAAGGCACTGGATCGTACCAATAGTTGCTTCAAATATCACCAGCTACACAATTATTAAAGGCCGATCCATCCCTTCAACCCTACCAAGTTAAAAGCCCCTGAACTTTTGAAAACCATGTTCAAAAAAGCATGGACACATAAAAAGGAACAAATAGAATGGGAAAACGACAAATGTACATAAAATAAAAAACCCAACATCCTTCTAAGCACCTACATGCCATGAAATACTCACTTATTTCAAGCTAAAGAGGTTATTTACGATTTGCTGGAGCAGAACGCGCTTTCCTCAATCTGGTACGCGTAGCCCTAATGGCTTCTTCCATAACAGTCTCTTGCGCTGGAGAAGGATCCACATTTTCGTTTGCTGAAGACGACACTGGTTCAATCTGCATTTCATCGGTTTCATTTGCATTCGCATGGTTGGATGTTTCGGCAGGTGGTTGAACAGCGGGTGGTTTTGGGGCATTCAAGACAGTCGTCACAGGAGGAGCTGCTGTGAGAGATTGAGAGGCACCGGATTCTTGTGCATCCTCTCGTTCATCTTGACTTGAGGATGCGCTAGAAGAAGAAGCGGGAGAAGGTTGCTCGTCACTTGGACTTGGCACCTTAGAAGTTTGTCTGCGATTTGGCGCAGCAGAGGGTTTGCGTGCTCTGGTACCTTGCTGCTGCGGCTGTAATGAATGTTTGAAAAGTAGAAAGGTATAAGAGGGGGGAGAAAGGCATAATTTAGTTGCAAAACACTCAATCAACTGAAAATCAAGTTGAGAGGTGGCAATCTGGGTTTGATAGATAGATTGTTGTACTAAAATTTGTTGATGTCAATGTGAACTGATGAGAGCTATCACTTCTGCCAATGCTTAGGCCTTTCCCCTTCCGTCCTTTAATAAACTTATTATTCATGAGTTGGATGCTTTCTTTACAGAAAGGCAACAAAATTCAATGCAGTAACAAAAGCCTGTGAACAAAGTTAAAGATTACTGGAACACATCCTCCTATCATTTTGCTTTTGCATAATTGGTGTTTCTGTCTTTGTTTCCAATTTCCTCGTATTTAAATCAAAACGTACTCTCCTTGGACTTGCAAAAGACAGAAACCAACATTTTATCCATTTCCCATAACTGAATACATTGGAAAAATTGTGAACTCGGGGATCAAATCGCTTAGTGGTATACTACTCCATCATAATTTTAGAATGACGATGCATAACATCAGCAATACATTTAAGTCCCACATTTCTAGAAATTCTAGTCTAGGCAGGATTCCCACAATTTTAATTAACTGGGAAGAAAAGCCAGTAAAAAATGATCACATCAACGGTCAAACATTATTGCAACACAACCTCCACAAGAACCCTTCTCAGAGTGGGGGAGCGCCCCCCATTTGTTATTCTATCTGAGTTATACGCACTTCAACCAAAAATTCAAAACACACATGAGACTACAAGGAAAACCATGCATGCTATGTACCAAGAGGATTTTCATGGAACAAAAGGAAGCAGAAGACCAGAAAATACCAGTGTCCACAACACATACCTGGGCTGGACGAGGTCTTGGTGTAGATTGTGCAGCCACATATTGCAGAATTTCAAAAACTCTTGTCTGACCATAGCTCGCAGCTTTTTGCCAATACACCACTGCAAAATCTCCTGCCCTTGTCCTCAGTTCCAACAGATTACGATCAATTTCAGGCTCATGCTTAGCAATGTATGGTCGGAAGAAAGAATCATACACGTATGTTGTTCCCTGAAAGAAGTAGAGGACAAGTCAAGATGCTGTTCACCCAAAAAAAAAGAAGAAGAAGAAGAAGAAGAAGAAGAAAGCCAGACATTTAGATAACCACAAGTCGCAGTACCTTCGTTCTAGGGTACCACAAATATATAAAAAACGCCAATTTAGCTTCACTGTACATTGGAACCCTGCACAATGAAAAGCAAGAAACAATCAACCATGGAAATACAAAGGCAACCATTCCAAGCGTAAATACATTTTCACACCCAAATAGAATACCTTACCATGAGACAAAGGTGTCACCAATCCGCTCGCAAACAGTCAAAACTGCAACTAAGATCCTGAAATTTTCAACATACAAACTTCACGATCAGAGTTTCCATATTAGAGTAGCGATGACAAGCAGTAGCAAGTAAAATACCAATACTGGCACCAAAAACGAAGTTGCTCAATGTCTGGTTTATTCATTTCCACTGTTTTGAAGCACTCATATGCTGGATAAGCATAACCAAAAGCCATCCTGCACAAGAAATGTACAATCAATATTAAGATATCATGAAATCCACACCACTTCGTGTCCATGACAAAGAAATGCAGGTCCGACGGGAACTTACACAAGTCCTCTGGTAAGAAAGGATCCAATCATCTTGTATGCCTAACACAAAAAATAGGAAAATTAGTGCCAAAAAACTCATGACTCAAAAGCAAGAAAGTAGCGCCCCATTTGTTTACACGTCCAAGTCCTTGTATTTGGCTGTTACCCACCCGAAAAAGATGGTGCTAGTGACAATGGTTGGTGGCAGAGTGGTGGTAGGTGCAGTAAGCTTTGTTATGTAAGATAAAAGCTGAAGGAAAATAAGGACATCAACAAGACAACAAGAAATCTAGCATTGTATGCTACCTACTTCCTCAAACATGTGCGACTCTTTTTTCACCCTCGGTCCCAAAGTTTTAGTCCATTGGGACCATTACAAAAGTCGCGTCACTTTCACATCAAAAGATAAACCACTTTAATACATAAATATTTAATCTTCCCCGCATCAATTAGTTTTTTTAATTACTGAAAAAAAATTCAAAAATTTATACGCGAAAGTACTTTAATTACTGTATGAAAATTAGAACGCCGTTTCGTAATGGACTAAAATTTGAGAATAGAGAAAACGTGAATTGTGGAACCAATAAGAATTATATCTTAAGCATAACAACTAAAATCCAGAAAAGAAAATTAAATCCGTTAACGAGTGTCACCTAGAATCACACATTTCTGACCATACGCAAAACTAGGGGAAATTAATTCCTAAATCACTCAAATTAAACCGATACCACACCAAAAATTGCACAGAAAAAAGCCCAAAAAACCCTTCTTTTACCAATCCCAAGCCAAAAGAACCAAGTAAACTTAGGCGTACAAACCAATTCATGCGACTAGAGGGATACAGGGCAAAAAAACAACCATCTATTTTCAAGAGCACACGAGAAAACGAGTGAGAGACATCGATCCGTACCCTAGAAAAGAATATTCAAGCCGGAAACCGGAAGCGAGTGGGAAAATATCACGGCGGCGAGACGATCGACGGCTTGCGGAGAAGCGGCCCGCCGGTAGGAGCGGCGAACCGTTACGAAGGCGGCGTAGAGAGTGAAATGTAGAGAGAGAGAGAGAGAGAGAGAGAGAGAGGCGCTTACGCTTTATGTCTGTTTTGAAATTCTTCTCTTTGTTATCGTTTTTATCTCTCTGGGTTCGGATTTGTTTAGTGGAGTTTAATAATTGTTGGAAATTTTTTTGAGTTCCGTAATGACTGAGGAGGGGAGCAACCACTGTGTGGTACGGAGCAGGGAGCGCGAGTGTTCTGCGACTAGATATACTCGGGATTTATCGCCGTTGGATTCCTGATGGACGGTTATCGTGCTTCGCTGCTTTCGAAATCGGGAGAGGTGTATGGAAGAGTTGTGGTACCGAGTTGATATCGCCGGTTAACGTTACTCTCATTCCTTTCGGTGATTGTTTTCGGTCACCACACCGTATGATTTTGACCTACTAGCCCTTGAGATGAAGCGAAATTGACTCAACCGTTCCAAGTTACGGAAATGGGATTTCTAGATCCTAGAATACGACCTTTACGGAGGTGCACGATCTCGGTCGTCCTGTTCGACTTTAGATGGTTCGAATTTAAATGAAATTTTTCATCCAAACTGTCCAAAACCGAAACGGGACTCATACAATTCACTTCCGTAAACAACTATTTACGAAATCGGACGAACATTAAATTCATTTTTGTACTACAGTATATGAAAGCCTAACAATATTTTTTTTCAATACAAAGTAGTACTACCTCCGTTCTACAATGACAGTACCGCTTTCTCTCTCTTACTTCTTTTCAAATCAAAAAATTAACTACTTCCGTGCATAATTTTTCAAATTTTTTCCCACCGTATTAAAGATTTTGATCAGTACTTTAATTTGGTGCGAAAAAATTCAAAAAATTATACATGGAAGTAGTTGATTTTTTTATTTAAAAAATGACACGATTTTTTATGGTAGACTTTCAATATAAAATGGAGGGAGTACAAAAAAAACTACCAGAAAGATGAACATATATATCTCCAATCAACTTATTATTCCAGTTATCATTATTAAGACAATAAGACGTAGTATAATCTTGTGCATCCCTATTAATTTTATAGTAAGAAAATAGTATTGCAAAAAGCAAAAGTGTTGCTAAAACTAGTACATTGTCAAAATTCTTAGACGGGAGTTGAATTGTTCTGAGCGATATGAGCGGGCGAATTTATGTAATTTTTAATTTTTGAGAAAGGCCACTTTTACAATTTTTAAAAAATTTGAAACGTGAGTAGGTCCGGGTTCATTCCGAAAAAGGCAGGGCTATTACGGTAAAATTAACATGTGAGGTGCCCGGACAGTACCTGGTTTCGTAATAAAGTTGAAAGTAGGGATCAGTTGCTGAAATATGGAGGAAAGTATCTAGTCAGGTAGTAAGGTAATCGTTTCGTTGTGGATAATTAATTGGCAAAATTTCCAATATAAGGCCCCCAAAAGAATCACATATTTCAGAATAACCCCAAGAACTCTTACCCCTAATTCGTAAACGGGTAAAAACCATTTGTATATCTTTCTTCTTTGAGGCCTGTCCCATCCCAGTCCCACCTTCTTTTACTGGCTAGTTCCTCTCCTTTTGCCTTTGCCGTCACTCTCACACTTTCTTTGTTTACTTACTTTTTTAGTTAATGACAGTACATAATCCCAAGGACTTAAGATTAGGTCAATTGTAGTAATTCTTGAAATGAATTTCTTCAAGTATGAAGTTCAAGAAAAAAGATGTGTTCTGGCAGATGAGACACTCCTGAAGTTCCCTTGATGCCTGTTGTCAAGCAGTAAAAGAAAGAATTTGTAAAAGTTAATGATAAACGAGATACTACTACATCATTCATGCGGGGTTTAACCCCGAGGGATTTGATTAAGTGGGCAGGCAAAAGTTAGTACGTGTTTGAATCACACGGAAATGCTTGGGGCCACTGGAGTTAGGGTTTGCCCGGTCATTATCCTTAGGGTTATGGAATTAGTCAAGATGCACGCAAGCTGATCTGAACGTCCGATTATTAGAAAAGAAGTATGTGTGGTTTGCACCTAATAAATTACTATGTCAAATGCACCACGACGCGCCATAGTGGGAAGTTGATAGGGTTGGATTTTGATATTCGCGTCTCATTTTTTTTATTAATGGCGCTTCACTTTGTTTGTGAAGTTAATAAGTGTTCAAATTGCACAAAAATATTTGGGGCCACTGGAGCTCGGATTTGTCCAGTCGTTATGGTTCTGGAAATGACAAGCTATGCTTTTGTGTATAAAAAGTCAAGCCGGATCTCCATCATAAAAAAAAAGTCAGCAAATTAACGTACAGAAATTATTGACGCCAACTAAACGAATCTGCAAAACCCAACAAAGTGGACAATTCCGGTCCTTTGCTTATGGAGTTCATTGCTTGGGCTTGAAATCATCAGACCTTCCACAAAGAGAAACAATTATACTTCATATGGAAAAATGACGGCCCATAACGTATTTTGATAATTAATATCAGCCAAAGACAAGTTAAGAACATTCGTTAATACAGAAAATGTCTTTGGCGGGTATTAATTATCAAAACAAGTAATTGGCCGTCATTTTCCCATTATATATGCCATCAATATTGAAGAGGTATGGTTCAATTGATATACAGGTGTCGATTACCCTGTTGGCTAGGTGGTCAAGACTTAAGATTTAGCTAGAAATGTGCTTCTTCTTATATATGGTCGAAGGTGTGAAGCTTCTAAGGTGATATCAACAATTTTGTGCCAGTCTCATGCTATGATTTTTATCTTGTATGTATTAAAGGCATGGTTGAAGATGCTCCAATTAAATACTTTAACCTTGACCTTCAGACAACAGTGCTAGTAACACAATTACTTTCTCTTTAATATCTCTTAATTGGTGCCTAAGCCAGTTTACATGTAACTCGACTAATCTCAATTAATAATAAACAAAGTATCAACGAGTTGATGGACTTGACGACCTCTATCTCTTTTTTCTTTCTCATGTTTGGGAGATGTAGGGTTGGGTAGCTGTAGGAGGTAAACCCCATAAAAATATAAGCAATCTAGAGATGGAGCTCAATGTTCAATTTCTCTCCTTTTTGGAGAATATTATTAATCCTGATATTGTGAAATAATTCAACTAAGAACACTTAGATTACAAGGCATAACTATATTAATTTCAGAATCCCGAACTTAGTCGAGGTGCGTCCAAATTGGCATAGACGTGCGGTTTTAAACAAGAAGAAGCAGGTAATAGGAGTAGCATCTCTTTTCTCTCTTTTTCAAAGAAGCCAAGGGAATAGGATAGGAGGCAAAAAGAGACAGGAGTATTAAATACTCCATAAAGGCATAAACCATCGAAGCATGTGGGATTCGGGGGGTGGGCTCTAATTTCCAGCTCCCAAGCCTCGGATCCGATTTCTAGAGTTTTACAAAAAGTACACTGCCACTGTTCAATTTGTCATGTTCTCATTTCTCAATTTTTTAACATTGTCATGTGCCTTCTGATAATGGTGATGGCACTTTATGGTAGCTTGCCCCTCTCCCTCTCGACCGGCCCCCTCCATTCCACAATACCATGCTCAACGGCCACAATTGACTTCTTCCCTCTCATCATTCAGGTTGGCAAATCGTGCGCTAACGTCTTGTTTCCACAAGGGCTTCGGTTACTGATGGTTCAAATGCCGAATTGGTCGAGAGTGGGTGGTCGTTTGGTGCCAACGGATCAAGCAGATGTGTTTCCACATTGGTTTGAATAGAAATGGGGTTTTCATCTCCTCCGTCCTCGCATATATATATTGAAGGGGTAATTTTGTCTTTTTTTGGCATACCAAAACAAAGGACTCGTGGGCTCACAAAAGTTCATCCCTCCGTATCCTCTCAACAAACAGCCCCTATGGGCATGTCCACAGGACCACAACAATCCTACCTAGCAGTTAAAAAAGTGATTTCTTTATTCTAGCTAGGTGATTTTTATTTGATTCCACAGCAAACTCTTTCTAAGTTTTCCCTAATTTGGTCGTCCAAATATTAGTACAGTAGATGATCAAAATGGGAAAAAAAAAAAAACCAGTAAAACAAATTCCAGTCCAGGCTTGGGATGCATAACCCATATTAAGAAAAAAAAAGTGGGAGTATTTTCATGATATATGTTCCAAATAGGACATGATTTATGTTTTCTATCTTTATGTGCAGAAATTATTGACGCAAACGAGTCGAGCCGAACTTTGTAGCGCTCGAAACGAGCCTAAAAACTCGAGCCTGAGCTCTCTTAACGAGCTGAGCCCGGTTGATTATTTACTAAACGAGCCTCTATAAATGAACCAAACTTGAAAAGTGTTGAGCTTGACTCGTTTATTCCACGAGTCTGAAACTTGAAGTTGAGCTCGAGCTCACCTTAGAGCATCCACATTGTAATAAGCAAATGAGTGTGGATAAACAAGCTTAACAACAATGCTCAAAAATCATCCCACACTGAAATAAGCAAAGTTACAAGTCTTTTAGTAAATAACCAAATTTCACTCATTTCATAACCAAATTTAACAACTTTTACCAATAACCAAAACTCAATAACCAAACTCAAAACTCAATAACTAAAAAACACCTCATATTAGAATCGTCTCATCGAGATGAATAATTTAGTGTGGTCAGGTAGGTGATTGTAACTCATTTGCGATTGGACATATATGTGTTGTGTATTATGGGGATTTTTTGGTTAGAGATACAAAAATAACCAATGTGGAGGTAGAGATTGTTAAGTTTGATTATGAACTAAATGGATAATCAAAAGCTGACGTGACATATTTTGATTATTGGTTTTGATTATTCCCATTGCGGAGGCTCTTAGGTGGAAAATCCACGATTTTCACCACCTATTGTGAGCTCTATCGTGCGTTCGTTGTAGAGATTTGAACTGTTCATCTTTTAGGAACAGCAGTGCAGTACATCCACTCAAAAAATCAGCTTGATTGAAAAATGATAGGTGTTTCAAAAATTGAATTTTAATTTATAAAATAGACGCCCATGGACAATTTAACTTTCAAGAATCATACCGTGCATTTTACAAATCAGAATTCAATTTTTGATATACCTATCGATTTTCGATGAAACTAATTTTTTGCACGGATATAGTACTCTGCGAGTTCCACAAAATGAACGACTCAAGTTAATGTAACAAATACATGATGGGGCCCACAAATTGCGACGGTGAAAACTTGGGTTTTCCGCCGGGTGAAAAGAAATCACAAAGAATATGTTTCCGAACGGGCTGTGTGGACCCAACCAACCAAATTCGATTGGTTGAAATGGATTCTACCCCCACATAATCCAAACTCCCACCACTCCTAGCTTTCCTGAATCCACAATGGTGTTCATTCCCTCTCTGCTCTCAGAATCGAGACACCTCCATTGCCATACCCATCGAAGAATCGAGCCCATAATCAAATACTACAAGTCAAAAGGAAAACGAAGCAATGTTAATTTCCCAATCACTTCCTCGCATTTACTCTCCATTCCTCTCTTGCCCTCTCAAGCTTTCTTCTTTCTCTCTCCCCACCCACAAGTCACGACCGTCTTTTCCACGGATCAAAGCTCTTGATCTTGATCAAAACACGGTTATCTCTCTATACCCTCCTCGTTTATGGGTTTTTCTTTTTCAAAATGATTTATTTGCTAATGGGGAACAACAAAATTTGGCAGATAGTAGCGGTGTCAGTTGGGGTTGCGAGCATTGCTGTAGGGATTGGAATTCCGTTTTTCTATGAATCCCAGATTGACAGTGCTGTAAGTGTTTTTGCCTTCATTTCGTTCATACCCTTTTCATTTTTTCCAATTTTCATTGAGTTTGAATGTGCCACGGACACGGAGTTTTCTCAACGTAAGTCACATAATACGCGTGCTTGAGCGGGAGCATAAGGGAAAAACTGTCTTTCAAAGCCATCACAAACTTGAAACTACTGAAATTCGCGAGAGCGAGGATGAGAGCGCGAGCGCAGAGCCATACCGAAAGATTATGTGACTAAGATCTGCACAAGCATATGTGCATATTTAAATGTAGGTATTCAGATTGTTTGATTTGTTTCTGGCTGAACCCAAATTAAATATGGTGCAGGCAAAGCGAGATAACACTCAGCCATGCTTCCCTTGCGATGGCTCCGGCGCTCGTATGTGACTACTCTTCATCTCTTGTGCATTTGCTTTATATATTGAATGTATCAACATCATTTAGTAGACTTGGGTTTGGGTTTTTTGCAATTGAATTGGAATGACTTATTGATTAAAGGCAGAGCGTTTCAATAATAAGGCCGTTCTTTGTTGGGTCAGTCCCCACGGGGGTTTGCCTGACTGTGATTAATTGGCCCACCTAGTGGACTGTGAGATTGGTCCCGATAAAGCGGTTCACTGGCTAGATACGAGTTATCAAAAACTGAACGCAATTTGGTTGGCATCTTTGTCATGTTTCAGCACAACCTTAAATTTTTACGTTTTGTTTTATTGGGAATTAAGAGCGCTGTAACATTTAAATTTTCCCTCTTGTAGTTTTGTCATTGGACTCTCTAACTCTCTATCACGCCTGTGTCTTGTTACTAAAATGTTTAACTCTCATCACGCCTATGATTTAATCACGTCAGTTGCTCGATCTCATTAGAGTTGAGCATTTCTAGTCGTTCCTCACTGATAGAAAGTGGAAATTTCTGAAATTCATTGACAGTATAGTGGGAGGTACTTTATTCTGGGGGTGTCTAAACTATGGCCGTATGCCCAAAGCTCACTTACAACAGGGTTTGGGAGATGTAATAGGAAGGCAGCCTTCCCCGCACTGCAGGTATTTAGTTAGATAATTCATGCACCGACAATGTTGTCGAGGTAAATGCGGCTTCAGTGCTGGAGTTTGAACCACTGTAAATGTCTTGAGTCTATCTGCCTTCTGCTGTATTTTAGTGCCCACATGAGACCCCCTTCAAAATCAGGGTGTCATTTGCTTTGTGTTATCGATTTGTCTCTGTGGAAGGTGGCATAACTTTGGTTCTTGAAATCTTGCCTCCCAGAGAAGTGCAGATTTTGCCTGGGAAGTGGCAGTGTGACAGTGGAGCTTGGAGGGGATGAAAGAGAAGTCTCGCGATGCATAAATTGTGATGGTGCTGGTTCTTTGACGTGCACCACATGTCAAGGCAGTGGTATTCAACCTCGATACCTTGATCGTAGGTATGAGACTTTTAGACTTGGAATTCATCAAGCACATATGATTTACTCTCTATGCCACATTTATTTGGATTTAAGCTCCCACAACTAACTGAAAACTTTGATAATGAAATGTGAATATCGGTGGCTATTGCTGCAAAACAAAATATACACAGAGCGTGACAGTTTCTTCTGCACGGTCTGCTACTATGATATGACAGAATCACAGAACACGAGTTTCAAGCTTTTGTACTATGTTTCCGCTGGATGATGCCAAATTGCCAAGAAATGTTTCCTCTTTCTTAATCAATCTATGATTTTCCGTTGTTGATGCAAGCATGTGTTTATGTTGAACAGAGAATTCAAAGATGATGACTGAGTTTTTGAAGACGCTTCAGTGAGAGATCCTAGATTGCAGTTGACGGTTAATTCAATTCATTCGCACTACTTGAAAACACTCCTGTAACATATATTTTTCTTTGCTTTCCCTTTTCTGGTGATGAATTGTTTTTCATGCCTTCATCTGACGTATGATTCTGCTAACAAGTAATTCAAGGCCTTTCTGTAAGCTACAATGAACAATTGTTATCTGAGAGACAACGCAATGGATCACGGATCACGTGGGGAAAAAAAAAAAAAAAAAACCTGCAATCGGTCTGGGAGATGATTTTTGAGCCTAGATATTGTGTTTTTTTCTCGCTAATATATATTTGTCTTTGGTAAGTTAAGATTTTAGTGAAGCAATGATTCAATACAAAATCCAAGGGGCACAAACGAAAGGATACAAAACCCCAGGCAAAACAAAAGCAGACCTATGGCCAACTCACAGGAAAAGAAACCAAAACAGGGACACAAACAACAAGAAGGATACAGAAAAACTAGCACACCTCAAAGACACTAAAAGAGATGTTCGGATCCAGAGAGATCAACCTATTGTCATCAGATTTTCTCAACTTCCTCCAAGAGCTAACGTAGGCTCGAATATCAGCAAGGATACCATGAATGACATGTTGAACATCGGAACTTTTATTCTGAAACATGCGACCATTCCTTTCCTTCCATAGGAGGTAGATAGCAGCAACACACGATAGCTTAGAAAGCAGGTGCTTCAAATTAGAGCCATTTCTATGGCTCCTCAACCACTCGAACAACTCATCCACCAATGAGAGACAGGGTCTGTGAATATTGTTCTGCCGGACCTGAGAAGAGAAGGGACAAGAGAAGAAGAGGTAACCATGAGTTCCAACATCTTGGATGCAAAAAAAATCAAAGAATGTGATATAGTCTAGTGTAAGGGATTTCTTTATCTTTAGTTGTTTCGGCAGGTGGTCTCTCTAAACACACACACACGCACACAAAAACCACCAATAATTTTCTTCTCTCGTAAATTTTCACCAAAATTTATCCCAAAAATGGAAAAACAAATGTGACAATAGTTCTCTTTGTGCCACCCAGGGGTGGTAGCCTAGTGGCCCATGGCTCACTCCCACAGGGTTTGGGTGGCCAGGAGGTCATGGGTAGTTATGTTAACGACACCCTCTCAAACTTGGTCCTCTTGCAAAGCTCGGTTGTGGTCCACTAGTTCTTGGTAGGATGGTAGTTGTTATGGCTCTTTGGTTCTTTCTGGGGTCCACCACGGGTCTAGAGTTCCTATGATCATGTCTAAGGGAGGGTCACTATGCCCGGTTGCCCCCTCATCCACCCTTTTTTCTTATAATAAACATGAGGAGACGAAAGCACAGACACAAGGTAAAAGAACATGGAAAACAAGTATTTTATTTCGTAGTGTGAGTCGGATTAGAATAGGAAAAAGCTTCTATTCTGTGTCTGTACTTCCGCTCTCTCATAAGCTTGGGAAACACAGACACATTATAGAAGAACATGGAAAACAGAGTAATAATAATAATAGTTCTCTGTCTCAATTATCAAAATTTATAGCACCCAAAGATAGAAGGATTTCTATTTAAGTTCTTCAAAAAATTTAGCCCCAAGGGTTTCGATATTTAAAGATATTTCCTTTTCTTACTAAGGTGAAATTTGCCACCAAAAAGAACAAATCGTCGACAGCAGGGTTCGAACCTGCGCGGGCGAAGCCCAACAGATTTCAAGTCTGTCTCCTTAACCACTCGGACATATCGACGCTTGTTGATCATTTATTCTTTCTTAGTTATATAACTCATATAATTTGAACTATGCAATTCCTTTCCCTCTCTGGTTTAACGTTCGTCCCTTGCCAACCCAAACAGAGAAAGCTAGGGTTAGTTCATCTTCGTCCGTAGGAGGAAGAAGCAGCTTAGAGAGAGAGAGAGAGAGAGAATTAGGTTTTTATTGGGTTTCCAGAGAGAGAGAGAGAGAAACTTAAGGGTTTTTATTGGGTATTCAGAAAGAGGGTGGGGATGTTGTACATAATTGGTCTGGGGCTGGGAAACGAGAAAGACATCACCTTGAGAGGTCTTGAAGCAGTGAAGACCTGTAGTAAAGTGTACATAGAGTCCTACACTTCTCTCCTCTCTTTTGGTCTCTCCTCTGATGGCCTCTCCACTCTGGTTCGTACCCACATTCCATCCCCTCTTTTTTCTTTTTTTCTGCTGACCAATTTTTAGGAGAAAATCAAAGAAAACAAATGGGTGTTGGTTTTTGATCAATTCATGGTATGTGGTCTACTTGGTGTGCAGGAAAAACTGTATGGGAAGCCGGTGACGCTGGCGGATAGAGAAACTGTGGAGGAAAAGGCAGCTGCTATACTGGAAGAAGCCCAAGAGTCTGATGTAGCTTTCCTTGTTGTTGGGGATCCTTTTGGGTATTGAACTAGGCTTATGTTGTTTTTTGTAACTTTGAATGTGTAAGTGATACTTGCCCCCATGTTACTACCGTGGATGCATTCCTCTTGATTCATGACACGTTCGGATGGAGAATTTATCTTTTTGGTAGTTTTCCAAATTTTGTTCGTCACAACCATTTTTGTCAGACTCATACCATTCACGATTTATGCAAAAACATTTTTTTCTTTTTTTGACTGGATATTCAAAATGCATGGATTTCTGTTCTTTAAGTTATGAATTTTTTGACTGAATCGTTTCGATTCCTGATTCCTAAAAGGGCCAATCCAATTCTCGATCCGGTTCATGGTTTGAATTCTGAGGCTTTAAGTATGTGAATTATACTGGTTTATCGATCGGAGACATGGAGAGAAACTAAGCAACTAGTTGTTAGACTAATTTCAAGTTTCATATGATGAGATGTTTGGAAGATTACCTCCCAAAGATGGGGTGTTTTTCGTTATATTGGTACTCATGCATGACAATTAATTGTGGAAGGGACAAAGAAAGAAAAAGGAAATATTGTCCGAGAACTTGAAATTCTACACGTTCTTCCCTATTTTCCTCCACGGGTGGTTTGTTATTGACTTTACTAACTTCCATTTCTCCCTTGCATGTTGGATGCTGATGGTAAACATAGAGCTACAACACACACTGATCTTGTTGTTCGAGCGAAGAAACTAGGGGTGGATGTCAAGGTGGTACATAATGCTTCAGTTATGAATGCAGTTGGAGTTTGTGGTCTACAACTCTACCGGTATGGGGAGACAGTTTCCATACCGTTCTTTACAGAAACATGGAGGCCCAGCAGCTTTTATGAGAAGATTCAAAGAAATCGCGCACTTGGATTGCACACTCTATGCTTATTAGGTAAAATTAGTGTTGTTATTTTGTATGGTGATGTTACATGTTAATGTGGTACGTCCCCCTTGTACCGTCAAAAAGAAGACATGTGGCACTTTAATGTTTACCATTTATTTTTGTGAAGGTGCTTGCTGCTATAAATAAATTCAAATATTGTGGCTTTCTTAAATCCTTCACATAGATGCCATTGGTGGTTCTGTGAATCATTACTGTCCCGCCCTCTTTGTATTTTCCCCCCTTGTAGTATACCATTAGAGTTCTCAATGCTTAACGAACTTGATGTATAGGTAAAAACTTGGATATCCAGATCCAAGAATATTTATTGTTGAATGAAGTATGAGTTTCCTTTTATCATAGTAATTTTGTGATTTATTTGTCTGGCTCCATAGCTTCAGATGTTAGAAGTTTGGAGGAATGAATATCCGTGTATCTCAGTAATTTATTTCTAAGGTGGTTGATATTTGGATCCAATACCTTCATTAACTTGGCTGTTTTGAATAACAAGATTTCATGTCTTTATTTTGTCACTCGATGAGCACTAAAAATGTTTTACACTCTGTGGAAAAGAGAAAATGATGTCCTCTTTAGATCTTTGCCGATTTTCTGGGAATGCACTGTTTTCCCTTGAAATTTTGTGCCTATGTATAACTTTGCCAATGTCGTAAATACAGATATACGAGTGAAGGAGCCCACACTGGAATCTTTATGCAGGTCAGAACTCAGATGGATTGTATGCCTTCTATAGTTCTATTAGGATACTCTTTCACGCTGCATCACCAACTCCTCCTTTTATTTTGTCTTGCATTGTCATATGGTTGCCATACAATTTATTGGACTAATTTCTACCACTGATCTGCCCTTATTATATCTCCAGAGGAAGAAAGGAGTATGAGCCACCAAGGTACATGACGATAGGAACTGCAATTGAGCAGCTCCTGGAGGTGGAACAAATGTGTGGAGAGTCTGGTAGGTCCAACATTGCCCTTTTTTCCCCTTGCTCAATGTCATTTAGCACCTCTTTTCTTGATGTTCCTCTAATTATACTTTAGTTGGGCTGATTAAATCACTTTATGGAGTAAACTTGCCATATTGATTAAATTGGCCCATAAATCAAACGAAAGAAGTATTACGCTGTTTTTCTATGGAAGTTTTTTGCTGTTGTTTTGACAGCGTTGATTTACTTATCATACTCATATGATGACAGTATGCAAAATGCAAGATTTTCCATTGCTACAATATAGTACTACATAGAAAACACAGGAATAGGATCCTCAGATTGTCATCATATTCTAAAGGACGTTGTGTCAGTCAACTGACGGAATAGATTGTGCCATGAACATCTGCTTGTGTCAAGTAATAGTTTGTTTGATGTGCTCTGTGCCGTTGTTCATGATCCGACATTGGTCGATCTCCTTTTCTTTAACAGAAGAAAAAAAGAAAAAGAAAAAAAAAAGAAAACGGGAATAATGCTTGACATTCTAGTTTGAGTTTCTTCAAAGAATATTGTTTTGTTTAGGTTGTTTAGTGCTTGCAGAAGTCAAGAGTGAATAAGATGAATCTGCTGTACTTGAAAATCGTTTTTGTGGCTTGCAGCATACAATGAAGAAACTCTTTGTGCTGGTTTTGCCCGATTGGGAAGCGAAGATCAGATGGTTGTTGCCGGATCAATGAAGCAACTGCTCGCCGTAGACTTTGGGGCACCTTTACATTGTCTTGTTATAGTAGGTGAAACTCATCCGGTGGAAGAAGAAATGCTGGGTTTTTATACACTTGGAGGAGGAAACTAGGCAAGGACTGCATTGTTTTCTGTCCAACAGCGATTGTGTTCTTCAGAACTGCATTGTTTACATTGTCTTGTTATAGTAGGTGAAACTCATCCGGTGGAAGAAGAAATGCTGGGTTTTTATACACTTAACCAGGCAAGGACTGCATTGTTTTCTGTCCAACAGCGATTGTCTTCTACAGAATCGATTCCTTTTTCCTCCGCGTATGTATGAATCATTAGTTTCCTGATATTCCAGTGTCCACCGAAGAGTTGTTAATGAAGCCCGCTATATTCTAGCATTATAGTTTGAAATCAAATTTTTAGTCAATAATACACCCTCTCTTTGAATCGTGTAAATGATCAAACTTAAAATATTAACCTAGTGTCAGCAAAATTGCACCCTTACAAATCGCAAAGGTAATCGGTCATAAAAGGTACAAGAAAAAATCCACTCCAGCAACGTAGACAAAACGAAGAACTCCAGTGCTTCAACTGCTATGTGCTATTAGATTATGTACACTTCAAAATGCAAAGAGAGAAGGAAGACAAAATAACCTTCTTAAAGTTACAAGACTTTGATCACGAGTAACGGGCAACCGGCAACCTATCTTAGTTCCAAAAAATTGTAAAATTTGCGTAAATAGCAATCTGCTGCTGTGAGCTCTATCCTCTAGATCAGCAATTTACCAAAACAAGTTCAGCAAAAAATTTACAAAAAAGAAGATTAAGCAAAACTTTAGTACTAGACGGATATCTTTACACTATAAAGTAAGCTCACGTTGTCAGCTTCAGTTAAGAGATGGCGGTAGTGCCACATTTCCCCTGCAACCATGTCAACCTAACCTTGTTGCTTTTAAGAGAAATAAATGTCTCTCTTAGATTAGGGTCCTCAAACAGGTCCAGGGCAGCAAAATAGAGACGGCCATCGATTCCTTCCATCGTTTCAATCTCATCCAAGGCTTTTATGCAATTAGTTATCTTAAATCTATCATCTTGCTTGGATATTGCAGCTGCCCTCAACTTTGAAGCAGCAACCATCTCTAACATTGCTCCTGCCATGGCTTCATTCAGTTCTTGATCCCGCTTGGTTTGTCCAGAAGTGGGGCCGGCCTCTTCAGAATGCTTCCTCTTTCTCTCACCTACAGTCTTGCTTGATTTTTGCGCTGATGGAGCATTTCCTTTTGTGAACTTTGCGGATGATGGAGTTTTAGCTTGTGGGGTCCCACTATCCGGACACAAAATAAACTTTTCAGGATCTTCTGTTCCAATAGACTTGTCTAATTCTTCATAGTGACTTGATTGGGCATATTTTCCATCAGCTCCTGTGTCTGCAAATATCGTGCAAAGTTGCTCGTAGATGGGACAATCCTTGATCTTGGTTGTCTCTGGCTTAGGTTGCACCTGCAAACTTCAAGTTTGTCAGAAAATGACATGAATGTCATTTATCTAAGGATGAATTGGTGAAAGGAAATTTACCCCGATGTCTTCCTCCCAAAGGTCAAACGCAATGCAACAAGAATCGTCCATAACAAAGTCGGTTTGATCAAAAGCAGACTTCACGCTATGGTAGCGCGTCCGAAGAACATCCAGATGCTTCCTCAATTGATTGTTATTGAAGTTGAGATCTGTTTGCTTATTGAATTCGTCCCGAATGAGGTTCCAGGTTTTCTTGTCAAAGACATTGTTTGGTCTATTCCCCAGTTGGATCTGTTCGACAACCAAGTCTGCAAATATCTTATCAAGGGATGCTGTCCATCTAGTCCTTAAACGTTCTTGCCTCGGTTGGCGTTCATAGACTTCAGGATCCATCTACATCAACAATAAAATGGTTAGAGAAGAGGGGAAACAATTCTGAAAGGAGAGAAAACCACAACAGAGCATGATCTCTATTTAAAGACTAAATGGGCCCTCTATTTCGAAATCCAGAGCACCAAGTAAGAATTACAACAACAAAAAAAAGTAAAAAATTACCTCTTAAGAAAATAATTTTCAAGAGTTATGACTGCCAGTAGCAGGAAGGTTGCATATTCGAGTTTTATATAGGCAATTATGTGTTCTATATCATCACATTGAACATATCCAATGACAACCCCGTTGTTTGTTTCAAGCATGACGGACGCATACTTTATTATTGCAAAATGGCAACCCCGTTGTTTGTTTTTTTCCACTGTGTTTGAGTTTGGGTTAAGCTAGCTGATTGAAAAGTTAAACTAACATAGGTATGCAATAGACTACTAAAATACAAGCTCTTTATCACCGGTAGAACAACTGCGTCGAAAGATCTATAAAATATCGTCCAGCCCAAAAGATATACAGCTTGGTGACATTAGTATATACACCATACATTTGGATAAATGACCAAGTATAAGACAAACTAACAAATGAAGCTCATACACGTAGGAGATGTATAGCTTTTCCAACTAGCAGCATGCTAGAATATTGTTTTCGGAGTATTTCTGAACAATACTAGCAGTATGTTAAGGACTTCATGGGATGGCAATTAGCAAAACAGAATGCTAGGATTTTATGACAATTGAATCCATTGGATGAGACAACAATGTCATACACGGCTCCACAAGGGTCATAAACATTGCTTTCACAAAACTTATTGAGATAAGGCATAAACGGGGCAGAGTGCCCTCATAAGAAAGTCACAAACCCATTGAAAACCATGTTAATATTAAGATATAGGCCCAACACATTGTCGTTGTACAGAACATGGGAAACCAAAGGGAAATGGAACCATGAAACATGGTCCAAGAATACAATTGGGAAAGGCAAATGCTATTGAACCGTGTGTATTGCAGGATTTGCTAACACTTCCTATGCAGAAACACATATCTAGACATAGAATTCTTCACCTAAACTACTGGAAATATGAAGGATTTGATCTATATCTGTGCAAAACTAGTGAATGTGAACACATAGCGAGTCAGGGACTTGTCTCTTATTCAGGAAATGTGTTTTCAGTTCTGTGAAATACAACAGTACTATGAGAAACAAGCATTCAAGTTCCATCATAGAACAAACAAGACGATCTCTTATTTTGGAATGTGTGAAAAGGAGACTTCTGATTTGGAAAATGTACACGATACAAACTGGGTTTCAAGCCACTTAACCAAGAGTGTAACAGAAAACCACACATCACAAAGGATGCAGAGGGAGCGGTACCAGTACTAACCTCTAAAGTCAAAACCCTAAAAAAGGATTTTGGCATTTCATTTTGAAGAGAACAGATTAAAGAGAGGATTTTTATGGTTGTCGAATTCGAAAGACAAACAAGAAAATTAAAAATTTGGAGGGTTCGACCCAAAATAAATGCATCAACAAGAAAAGTAAGCATTATGCGGAAATAAAAATTTCTAAATGACAAAGTGTTATTGCAACACGGAAACTATACCATAATCAGTGCCGGCGCTAGGAAAAAAAAACCTAGAATACCACCGCATCAGGCTCCCTAAAAAAACGCTATGAAAGAAGGACATTCAATTTACTAGGCACAAGAATCTTACATTTAAGCACCTAAATTACACATTATAAGAAAAACAAAGATTTTGAACCCAGGAAAAAAACAACAAACGGAGAGAGAGAGAGAGGTACCTGTTCTAATCGACGCCAGAGCCGGCGATCGTCGCCGGAGCTTTGTTCAAGATTGAAGGTTAAGATTTTAGGGTGGTTCTGATTTTGATCGATTAGCAATTTAGGGCTTAGACAAAAAGTAAACGAACAGTACATGCTCATGTTCACAAATTTTACCCTGCAACTTTTAAATGATACAGATTAACCCCTAAAAAACAAAAACACAAATTATTAGGCCCGCATGTTGAAGACATGTCCCATCCCAGCAGGGTCTTTTTTTAAGCAGTTGTGCTATTAACACAGACATTTATCGCGTAGATTTCGCACAGATTTTAATATGGCCCTACAATGGGCCCCATATAATATGGGGCGCATTATAGGTTTTACACAAAATATCTAAGTCGTTCATTAAATTTAAAATATTTTTTCGAGTGCCCTTGCCTTAAATTAGCTCAATCCGATAAGTGTAAATGTTCGATCCAATCTTCTAACTGTTTATTCAATCTTGACAAAAGTCACTTACACTTATCAAGTTGAGCTGATTTTTCAAGGAGGCACTCGGAAAAATATTCTAAGTTTAATGAATGACTCGGATCGTTTGTGTGACACTCGTAATGAGCTCCACTCTAAAATTTGTGCAAAATCTGTGTGACAAATGTCTGTGCAAATAGACTTACTGTTTTTTTTGGTAGTATAATAGTAGTAGTAGTAGTAGTAGTAGTAGTAGTAGTAATATCTAGACTGTTTGGATCGGTTTGCACACATGCGGCACATCTTAATTGACTAATTCCACCGTCTAGTAGCAAGGGGCTCAATTAAAAGTGAAGTAAAGTCCTATAGAAATTGACCCTATAAAAATTGCTAGCACCTAAAAGACTTCAAACTCGAGACCTAAGAGGGCACGAACTCTTAAGTTCCAAGCCGTGATTATGAGGCCAACCAATTGGAGTTTTCCCTACGGTATCTCATGATGCCCTTACCCAAATTTTTTATCCAATTTGAGCTATAATAATATGAATAAGAGCTTTCATTTAATATGAAACACTTCAATGGACAACATAAATATGACTAGTAAATGGTTTACTAATGGCATTTATAGTTATATTTATTCTGATTAAATATTGTTGCTTATAGTACCAAAAAAAAAAACTGATGGTTGTATTCTAGTGAATATGTTTTACAAAAAAGTGGACGAAAATCACGGGAAGAAAAGATTATATTACACGTCTGTAAAAATGCCCCTGCCGAACGGGTGCAGAGCAGTTGATCCGGCCGTTCATCATGACACAAACGGATTGGATCGAATCTGGGCTACAAATTTGATCTGTCCCTTGCTCGATTAAAATTTGAGCCGTCGATTATCAAGATAAGCGGACAATCTCCACCACCCCACCGAGAGATGCTTGGCAGCATCTTCCATCCCCGTAAAAAAACAAGCAAATGCAGCTAAAAAGTAAAAACACAAAAAAGGAAGAAAAGGAAAGAAAGTAACGGAGAGGTAAAGAGAATTCATGAATTGTTTGTCACGCTACCTCAGTTTGATTGAATTTTCTGAAATTCTATAAGATTACCATATTACCCCTGGCCAAGCCACTGGCAACTGACAAGTATATAATTGTAGGTGTGGGAAAGTAAAAGTTTGTGGATGAGTGGTCTCAATCCCAACCAATTCGTCGGTGGGATGGATAATAAGCGTCTGGTTCACTCAAAAATGCACACTCCCAAAGGTGATTCGCCAATTACTACTATTTTTCTAGGCCGGCACAGATGAAACATTATTGATTTGCTCCCGGGACACCGTCGTGTGGTGTCTTAACGCTACACCTAATCGTTAATCGCGATTGGAAGTATAAAAACCGACATGAATGTATTGTATCGAAGAGCGTTATGGTACCATGTAATAGTGTCACTAGATCACTTAGAAGCTACAAAAAGAGAGGCGCTCCTCTGCGTACTGAGTTACTAACCACAATATAATCCGTGCACTCCATCATGGGCCTACAACTATGATCCAATCGTTCATGGCGTAGGTTTAGAACAATGCTAGGTAAAATTATTTTGATTGAATATTGATTTATATATCAATTATGTTGTGAAATGTACTTGATATAAATATGTATGTGCCCTTTTAATTTAGCCCGGTCACTTTGTTAAACAATTAACAAAGTTTAATTGGCCAACGTACTCATTGATGTTC
Source organism: Rhododendron molle (assembly GCA_025413875.1). Taxonomy (NCBI): domain Eukaryota; kingdom Viridiplantae; phylum Streptophyta; class Magnoliopsida; order Ericales; family Ericaceae; genus Rhododendron; species Rhododendron molle. The sequence continues at coordinate 5,438,862 of CM046393.1, forward strand.
GCTCATCTTCTAACTACGAGTAAATGATTTAGATAAAATGTCACATAGGTGAGTGTTGAAGGGTTAAAATATTAAAGTGCTCTTAGAGCACCGTCATTTTTTAATGGTGCTCTAAATACTTTCACCACCGTACATTCACATAATTTTATGACTCGGTGTATGAACTCCACGTCAATGCGTGGTGATAGAGGCTGTTAGAGCATCGAGTGCTTATTGAGTACTGAATAATCACTTATTTGAAAGGGAGCTGATCCACATCCAAAAAAGAAAAAGAAAAATGCTAATAACAACCCAATGAAATGTCAATAAGATAGAAAAAAAAAAGAAGACAATTTTCTATTTAAAAGTGCATCAAAAACTATACTCTGTTTTCTGTTTCTTGCCTTTTTGACACACAAATGGACTGTCAAATAGCATAACTGGGAAAAAAAAGAAGCAGCAGCAAATCCCAAAAGAGAGAAATTTCGGATTGAGAGATGCTGCCTAGCGGAGGTGTTTAGAAGCGGTATTGAGCGGCTGATCCGACCGTTCATCTCGGTACGAAATTTTAATTGTCCGTTGCTAAAGTTAAGATCCAACCCATCGATTGTCGAGATAAACGATCGGATCAACTGCTAAACACCGCTGCCCAACATGCCCGGTCCGAGAATTTCACCGAAGGGGCGGAATTTTTGCTTATTACCCCACATTACCAGAGTCAAGATTCTGGTCTCCCCGCACGAATCTCAGAATTGACTACTGCCCTCGCACAATCATTGGCCCACACTTAAAACGACACGAAACCATCCAAAACCCAGAAAATCCAACAAAACCCAAAAACAAATCCACGAAATCCAGAGGGCATTCCCGTCTTTTCAACCCACAGTACGGCAGGCTTCCCGCTTGTCGGTGGTTTTTTTCACCACCTTCGTTATCCACCACATTCAGAGACGAACAACCCATCCATCCCTCTGCTTCAAATCAAACAGAGGCCAATCCCAATTCGCATTGTCCCGTATCCCACTCTTTTCTTCCACATTTACTCCTCTCTGTTTCAAAATTCCGATTAATTTCTGCTGAATTTGGAAAATGGGGGAGCGTTCGAGGAAGAAAGGGTGGTGTGGGTGGTTCCTTGTGCTGTTAGTTGCAGCTGTAATCGCCGTTGCTGTTGTGATTACCGTGAGAAAGAGGAGCCAGAATTCTGAGCCCGAGTTGGGCCCTGTTCCTGGGCCTCCCGGCCAAGTTCAGAAGAAATATGGTGATGCTCTGAAAATTGCAATGCAGTTCTTTGACGTGCAGAAATGTATGATTTTCTCATCCCCTACGATTTCCCAATTCTTGTATTTGCGTTTTTGATTCATTTTGCGTTGTGGGTTTTGGTGAATTCATGATGAATTGCTCGTCATTGCTTTTTTTTTTTTTTTTTCTCTCGCTTTTCCCCTGTTTCAATTTTACTTGTTGATTTGGAAATTCTCTGATTTTTTATTTATTTATGAAAATGTACGTAGCGAAGGTGAATTTAATGGTTCTTTTCATTTTGTGATCTGTACTCTGGCACTTCCTCTAATGTTGGATTGTGGGTCAAAAGTAATCTGCAAGATATTTTGAAAAACTGATTTTGAGGAGCTCTGTTTTAATGGCTTTTGAAGATGGATTCATGAATACCTGTAAGTACCTCAACCCATATGTGTTGGGGTTTTCCCCTCGTTAAATTCTGTTCAAAAGAAGAAGAAGGAAAAAATGACGGTTTGTTGATTATTTATTGGCGTCGTCAATGTTCTCGATGAGCTCTATAAAATAAATTCTGATCTGGACCAGACTGGTTGGAAGAAACTGGATGAGATACGATCCCGCTGCACATGTATCTTATAGTTCGTCAGTCCTCCATGGAAACATACTAGGGAAAGATGACGAATCTGGAAGGAGGGCCTATATTACCTCAGCGAAAATTCACAAATTATGAATCCCCTTGCAACGCCTTTATTACCCCCCTAAGAGTTCACAGATTACGGATCCCCTTGTAGCGCTTTGGAAAGAGCCCGTTGTGCCCTAGCTTGGGTAGCTCATGTAGACTGCTACATTAACATTACATGTTGAACTTCATTACCATGCTCATCGCAAGGATAGATCCTTTGAAGTACATATTTTATAAACCATTCCTCACCAGCGTTTGTTAGAAAACATAGTCCCACATTGGTTGGAAATCCGACAAGTGATCACTTAATGTGATGCACACCTAATTGTTCAAGTTTTTGAGTTTGATCTAAAGGTTCTACATGGTATCAGAACAGGTCTCATTTCTTCTCACAATTCACACATCACATTAACAGAGGCAACAAAAAAGCTGCACGATAGTAGACCGATAGATAAGTTACACTGTTACAGACATGAAAAGGAGCTACACATGAATACACGAGAAAAGGGATGTAAGGTAACAGTCTGACATCGATTAGATATGAAATGGGTGATCACCTGACATAATGACAGATCTCTTCACACTTCACCTAATAGATATTTTATGCTTGGACCCGAAGTATTGGGCATTGCAGTTCTTATTCTTCTTTTTATTTCTCGTGTTCTACAATGGATTCCTGATTATGGCTTCAAATGTTAATTTGGGTTTTTTTTTTTCAGCTGGTAAGTTGGTAGATAACAAGATATCATGGAGAGGTGATTCAGCGCTTAAAGATGGTAGTGAAGCAAAGTTGGATCTTTCGAAAGGAATGTATGATGCTGGGGATCATATAAAGTTTGGATTTCCATTAGCTTTCACAGCCACAGTGTTGTCATGGGCAATTCTTGAGTATGGGGATCAGATGCAAACTGTTGATCAGTTGGAACCTGCTCAAGACTCTCTTAAGTGGATCACTGACTACCTTATTGAAGCTCATCCTTCAGAGAATGTGCTCTATATTCAGGTCACTTTGATCTCTATTTCTATAAACTGCTCTTATCTATTTGTAACCCTACATCCGTACGACTGTACTCCTTGATGGTCATGTTTTATTAGTTTATTATCACCGTCTAACATGGATATGGATGCGAGACTCTGATGCCATGCCGACATGCTGGTTTTTCATAAATTGGTTCACAGATACGTACAGTAGAAGTTATGCCTATGTTATAGGTTTGTTACGAATTCAGATCGAAATCAGAGTATTATTTCTATTGAATAAGGATAAAAAACTGAAAACATCTACATGAGCATATAAATCAACAGTTAATAAACAAGTAATCATGAATTAAGCATCTTATGAAATTTTGGCTCTATTACCATAGGCATTTTGACCTCCCCGAACATATGACTGGCACGTGTCGGACATGGCAACGAAAGGCCGGTTGATGTTTCCGTGCTTCTTAGTTCGAAAGGTCACATTTCTAGATTCTAAAGCTTCTAACTTGCAAAATATCTACTAAAACTGCCTGTGATTTATGAGGATTGCATGTCAAGAACCCTTGAAAGTGTCTAGATAGTTCTATTGTTTTGAGTTTTGTAAATTTGTAAGAAATCCAATTTCTTTTGCGTGGACATGAAATATGTAATATATACAATGGATGTACTTGGTTCTGCCTGTTTGATAGATTTTTCACCAGTGAATTTAGTGCTCAAAACATCCTAGAAAGAGCTAAGCTAGGCCAATAAATTCACATTTTAACCATTTTTTAAACTCTTATTCAGGTTGGTGACCCTGAAAAAGACCACGGATGTTGGGAAAGACCTGAGGCCATGACAGAGAAAAGGCCTCTCATACAAGTAAACACTTCTTCTCCTGGAACCGAAGTTGCTGCTGAAACTGCAGCAGCAATGGCATCGGCATCCCTGGTTTTCAAGTCCTCCGACTCCACCTATTCAAGCACCCTTCTCAAGCATGCAAAACAACTGTTTACTTTTGCCGACAAACACAGAGCTTCTTACAGTGAGAGCATTCCTGAGGTCCAGACGTATTACAATTCAACAGGTTATGAAGATGAGCTATTGTGGGCGGCTAGCTGGCTTTATCACGCTACCGGAGATAAATCGTATTTTGAGTATGTGACTGGGGAAAATGGTAATGATTTTGCTAAGTTTGGAAGTCCAACTTGGTTTAGTTGGGATAACAAACTTGCTGGAACTCAGGTATATGTTCATATATCATAAAACATTGATTTTAAAGCCTGTCTAAGTATAATTTGTTAAGCATGTTAGAATTTTTTTTTTTTAACCTCAAATATACTTTATTTGATGTAATTTTTACGTTCTTCCTTTGTGATTTGAGGCTATGTAGAACATGATTGTTCAAGAAAAGTTTTTGCATCGAATATATGCGATCTAGAACATATTTAGGCTCCATTTGAATAGACGCTGATTTTAGACGAAAGGGATTTACTGTCCAATTTAAAAAAAGCTATTGAATATCCAGTTATGCAATTTAGAATTGGCATACACATTGCTTTTGGACTGAGTAACCACTTATGCGACTTTGATACAGGTATTGTTGTCCAGAGTAAGTTTTTTCGGTGAGAAAGACACCTCTAACTCAGCTAGCCTCAACAAGTACAGAAAAACTGCTGAGGCTGTCGTGTGTGGGCTCCTGCCAAAATCTCCGTCAGCCACAAAAAGCAGAACAGATAGTAAGCTCATTTTTTCCCTGCTACTATTTGAGTTATTTTGCTTAATTTCTTCTCTTCTCATTGCTCTTTCTGTTATTTTGAAAAACCTGTAGAGGTACTCAAATTGGATCAACGGTCGATTTCCTTGTTTTTAACTCTGGTTGATTGGAATGGACCGTTGCTAACGGTTTCACTTAGAAGTGGAAATTAGTCTGAGTTGTGGGAGAAAACCAATTGGATGATCTTCCTTGAGCATTGCGGGATCATTTTTAGCAATTCACAGATACATGGCATTGGTGGACTAATCCGTCCGTAACTAGTGTGTCGCCTAATCCCATTTTGCATAATGGACCATTAAATTGTGGTAATATCAAATTGTCAAACCAAGGTTCATCGTATAAAGCCTTATAGGGGCATGAGGTTCATTCATGCAATGTTGACATTTAACTAAATTACTTAGGTTTAGTCCTGGAATCTTCATGACTCACCCACCATAATCTGTTGATGCAGATGGCCTGATATGGGTCAGCGAATGGAACGCGTTACAGCATCCGGTGGCTTCTGCATTCTTAGCTGTACTTTACAGTGATTATATGCTCACGTCTCGTACTGCAAAACTATCTTGCAGTGGAGAATCCTATGGACCATCAGATATTCGAAAATTTGCCATTTCGCAGGTGTGCTTTGTGTCTCCATTTACCCTGTTTTTTTGGATCCCGGATTTGTGTAGGGACTTGTGGTGAGTAAATAAAAGGAAATGGACTTGTTGATGTACGTTTTTACCTTTCTCTTCGTAAAGACCCCCACAAAATTGAAGATCCAGACGTAGCCTTCTAACATTGCATCATCTTTTTCTAGGTTGATTATATCTTGGGCGATAATCCGATGAAGATGAGTTATCTTGTGGGATACGGGAATAAATACCCAGAATATGTACACCATAGGGGAGCCTCAATTCCAGAAGATGCAACCACAGGTTGTAAAACTGGTTGGAAGTGGCTCGAATCAACTGACCCGAACCCAAACGTTGCAGTTGGAGCAGTTGTGGGTGGCCCTTTCCTAAACGAGACATATGTTGATTCGCGGAACAATTCAATGCAGGGGGAACCGACCACGTATAACAGCGCGGTTATGGTTGGCCTTCTTTCTGGTTTGATCACCACCTCCTCAGTGGTTCAATCTTTCACCTAAGGCGGCCTTAGAAAAACAACACGGTTGATCGTATCGTATTGTATATGCAGTTGTACGCACTATATCTTCTTGTTGTGAGGTTGCATTAGAATGGTTTGATTGACACAGTGAATTGGTAATTTGTATCTCCATTTATTGTAGAGTGTGTTCGTTAATAAAATCTATGTGTCATTTCTTTGGTGTAGCAGTGAATCCAGTGATACGCTAATCGATGATTATTAGCAAAAGCTTGAGAATGTAAATGGAAATAAGGAGGAGTAAAGTCAAAGGTGTAACGATGGTGTGCTTTGCAGTGGCATCACTGTGTGAGAGAGCGAAAGGGCGTACGGGCGCTTTTAGGTGCACTTTGGGCTTCACTTCGATTTGGCATACCCAGCTAGCCTACAGAGTGAAATCTCCAAAAATAACCCAGGACTACAAGAAACAGAATACACACGACAATGGCAAACCTGGCTAGCCTACGGAGCGATGACTTGCACGAGCCGATAAGGGAATGTTGCCATGTCTTGACATTACTATCCCCATTCAACACGGATGTGGGAGAGATCATCGCAAAGGCAAACCGCTCGGAGCAACCCAGGAAGCAACACGAACAAGATAAGATGATAGATGTGAGGTGGGCTGAGAAAAAAGTTATTACTACACATGTTGCATAATCGAACATGAGTCCCACATGGACAGTATCACGATAGTGTTAACCCGAAACCGGAAGGCATTGCCCCCATTGCAAAAAACAAACACAAAGGCTAACTTAAAAAAAAAACATGCTTTTCTTTTTTCCCCACCTCTTTTTGGTACCAACAGAAACTTCTATTAAGGCATGTGCAATACCCACATCGGCACATGCGCCACTTTACTAGTACGTGCACACTGTCCCCATGGCCTTATCTACCACCTGATATCCTCTGAGAAATTGGCGTACCTCTTTACGAGATGTTTTGGGTTGTCAGATTGTGTGAGTTTTTTGTTTTTTTTATGTTTCAAAATTTTTATGCGATCCAATGGCTGAAAACGCACTGGTATAGAGGTACAGTGAATTTTGGTACTGAGGATTGGATTCCCTTATCTACAAGAATTGAGCTCTGGTTGGGGTCTCCATGCTCTAGTCCCGTCCAGTTTTTCAATTTTGTGAGTGTATTCCGATTCAACAATGATCAGCACCATTCAATGTAGACCTCACTAAAAAGATCATCCATGCCAGAATAAGTGTAATCAAACATAGTTTTGACATATGAACAAATCACTTTTGTACTAGAAAAAAATGAGCAAGTTAGAATTCACACCCAAATTTTGCCCCTACCGCAAATGAACCGAGCTGCTCGCGAGCAATTCGAGGCTCGGCTTGGTTCGACTCGTTCAGTAATCGAGCCTCGAGCCGAGCTCAAGCTCAAGTTTTAGACTTGTTCACCCCAAAGCTCGGCTCGTTTGTATAGACTCGGTTCATTTATAGAGGGTTGTTTAGTAAATGAATGGTGCTCGACTCGTAAAGGGCTCGGCTCGTATTCCAGTTTTAGGCTCACGAGCCGAGCTCGAGTACTACAAAACTCGGCTCGATTCAATTTGTTTGCATCCCCTTTATACTTGCACAAAAGTTATCTAGTACACATTGTCCCAATGCCCTTATCTACAAAGCCCCACTCCACCTTATAATGGCAGAGGGAGGGGAGTGCCCCTCACCCTCCACCACCACTTTCTCACTCAGTTTTTTTTCTTCCCAAAGGCGACACCTGTCTAAGACGACCACGTTCGTTTTTGGATTTTGGTTTTGAGTGAAGATAGATAGAGAACTGAGAATAATAATTGAGAGAAAATTTATTAAAAACCATGCACAGAGAGAGAATTCGAAAACCCAAAGTCCAAAACTAACAGGGTCGAAGGCCCCTTCTGGACTGGTCAATGTCAGGTTGTCTTTCAGCAATTTTAATCAATCAAACTTCCTTACTGGTAAAGACGTTGACCCACCTCCTCCATCCTTATCTCTCTATCTTGTTTGATCGGTTCTGCAATTCTAAACAGTTGCCTTTGTTGCTGTCTTGCCGACATTCCTTTTCATCTGTTACTACAATTGTTGTAATCAACAAAAAAAAGGGACTCCCACAAGATAGGTACTTAGGTACGTAGGAGTAGATGTCTTGTGGGCTAACCTGCATCTAGATCTAGTTTAATTAGTAAAACGTCATTAGTCAAAGTTCTTTTTTCATGTCAAAACACAGAAAGAAGAAAAAGAAGAGTCATTGGCGTCGTTGCATACGAAATGGGTTCTTCTTAGGCATGACAGCAAATTTGTTTGAAAAAAAAAAAAAGAAAGAAAGAAGGCGTGACGGGAAACATTCGAAGCTAAGTCACTATATTGTAGTTTGTAGCCAATACTTAACCGTTATGGTTACTCTAGAAAAATTCACTTCGACGATTTCTGAAAATCCACGACAATCGACATGATGTAATGAGCCGAATGACACGTTTGGACTTAAAAAAATATACTATCATATAAACAAGATTCCTACACATGACATAAGTTGAGTCGAATACTTGTACAAACCCAGTTGATCTCGTATATATATATGTACCGACATTACATAAAATAAAATAAAAAATTCACATGAACAAGAAACACCTGACATATGAGAAAATAAATTATGAAATTGCTATTCTAGTCAGCCTCTGCTTCAAAAAATCAGATGAGAAAAGAGACGACTCAACGAGTTTTACATTTTTTCTTGAAATCAGGGTCTGAGCCAATTAATTCTGATGCCCTAAGGTTGACAAACAACGGCTCAATGGGTTCATTTTCTAATGAATTGCACATCGTTAGTCCACCGTTGAAACTGAAGTCACTGCGGTGGAGTGATCCGGTGGAGCTCGCATCTACGTGGTTGGATGTATTGTTTAATGAGAAACATTAGCCAGGTCGAATCTACGGTCATCATCGACGATCGAATTAGGTCAACGGGCTATGTCTGACTTGGTGGTGTAACCAAGTTGTTGCTCCATCTCCCAGGTAAGCTTTGATGCCACACCCGAGTGCTCCGGTACGTACTCCTACACGCAAAAGTAAATTTACAAAATAGATGACTCAGATCTTTCGATCATACGCAGACAAGTGACTGTTTGTGCCACGTGTGTGGATTTGTGTGGTCTACCGGAAAATTATTACGTGGTGCTCCGCCCACCACACATGCACATTCACGTGGGGTTCAAACTCCTACCCCTAATCCCCACGTGAATGTGCAGTGATAGATGCCCTTGAAAGGTCACGTGGCGGTGTTTCTAGAGCAGTACTGAATAGTCGCTCACGGTCTACCTCAAGCTTGGACATGAGTTCATGGGCAGTTTGGGCAGAAACGATGATGTGGCGGGCAGAGGGGGCAATGAAGCCTTCATCAACGGCTTTGTCTATGAAAGACAACAGTGAGTTGTAGTAGCCATCAACGTTCAACAAACCCACCTACACAAAATTGAAATATTTTCAACCTTAGAAGGAAAAAAATACGATAAGTGCCGAGTGAGGCAGTGTCGATAAAGTACAAGGTCGAAAGAAAACCCATCGGTCTTAAAAGAAAGTTAAATAAAATTATAGAATAAAATCAAGATAATTAGTTACCGGTTTGTCATGGATTCCGAGTTGAGCCCAAGTGATGACTTCCAAGAGCTCTTCCAACGTTCCGTATCCACCTATGTTGATGAAATTATGTGCACGAAATCAGCATTCAAAACAATTTCATACACAATGGAAGGGGCTGGAAGAACTTGAAAATCATCTTTGTTTTGATAATGTGCACAAATGCCGGTACCCTTTGGAGCGCGATTCAATTCAAGTTTTTTGAGCAAGGATTTTGAACCCTAACTTTAAGTCTATAATTTTGACAAGAGAAATCTTATACTACTCTAACCTTTGGAAGAGTGAATGAAAATAGTGTAGCTTGAAGCTGCTACGTTATGAACCGACCAGAGCGAACTAACGGGCATTTTTGTATGTGTATATCATATATTCTTTTGAGAATATTGCTCTCCGAGTCACATAGCTATCTATAGGAAATTCCACAACATCTACAGACTACCGCTATGACAATTCTAGTAATAACAAAAACAAAAGTTGTACTTTCTGAAATTCTGATCTATTTGAGTTGTTTTTCTAGTTGAATGAAACTTCCATATTCTCAAGAAGAACGAAAGAGGGAGGGAGGGAGGGAGGGAATACCTGGCAATGCTACGAAAGCATCGGCTTGGCGAGCCATTTCGGCCTTTCTTTGGTGCATTCCAGCCACAGGTCTCACTTCTCCAACAGTCTCACCGGTTATCTAAAACGTGAAAAGCACCATAATTACTTGCACAAAAATAGAAAAACAAAAAAAAGGCCTCCATTTTACGGATTTCAGATTATACAACACTTGATGGAAAATTATAAATTCTTAGGGGATAAATGCAATCCATTTGTACCTCTCTGGGCATAAGAGTTTTCGGAATCACCCTGCCAAAACCCAATGAAGGGAAAAACAAGCACATGAGTCAAGAATGAGAGATTGAAAGGCGAAAGGACTTCTTGCAACGGTGATTCTACATCAGTACATAATGTGGTGCCACCGAACCGTTCTTATTCGGCTACTTGTGCTTGAGGTTGGATTTGAGGCTGAGCTGGTCGACCACTCAACATTGCTGCTCAACTTTGGACCCGAGCATATAAGAACGAGCATGAAGGGATCGGTGACACCATGTAGTCTCAAAAAACACTTTCTTTGAGAGAGAAAAGAAAGTGAGGTACCCTAACACGTGGCGACCGCCGTCATAGACAGCCTGGGAGACGAGACCCATCAAGCCAATGCTTCCTCCTCCATACACCAAGTCGATCTTCCTCTCCACCTGGCCCCCAAATTATTATTGCTAACAATATGGTCCTCATAATAAAATAAAACACCCTTGACCATTTTCCATAAAATACACAACACGATAATCTTACTAATCAATAAACAATTTGCACGAATTATCGGTCTCAATCAATCTCATATTTTTTTTTTTTAATTCACTTCAATTAACACCATTTGATCCAAAAGGGCCAGAAGAAATATCAAGAACAGAGTCCTTTTGATCCCCTGTGTCCCACTATGCTACCACCGATGTTCATCAATCATTTCTTTTCCCTACTGAACTTGGTCTACAAAAACCCAAATTTTCGAAGACTCGAAAAAAATCTTTGGCCGTTAGTGGTGAAGATATTAACAATTCTGCGCCCGTTTGTTTGACCAATATGAGCATCGGATCGTACTATATGTTGAGCCGGAGATATAGAAATGAGTATGGATTTATAATTTTGCAAAATACGGAATAATATACGCTATCAAGGGATACAGTGTTATTTAATGTCGTCGCTACTAACTCGATATTTCGTAAAAACTATTAGTACTGACAAACAAACGGGAGCTCTTAGAGAAATGATACCAATTCGTTTCCTAGCTGAATAGCAGCGAGCTTGTAGCTCGGACTTTTGCCCGGGCTGCTACCGCAGAATACACAAACCCGCTTGAACCTTGATTTCAGCGGCTGAGATTGGTGAAGAAGGTGGTGGTTTTCCATACGACAGGAATGGGTTTTGTTTCCCCTCCAGTTGTTTTTTTCTTGAATTATGGAGAGAGAGAGAGAGAGAGAGAGAGAGAGAGAGATTGGGTTTGGTCGAGAGATTGTGGGTATAATGTAGGTTTGGGCAGGCAGACAAAGGGGACAAAAGACAAAAGAGAGGGAATTGGAAGGTCTGGCGGGGAGATGTTGTCAATTGATGCCCTTTTTATATACGCAGGGTGTCCATTGTCCAAGTAAATTCCTCCCTCACGTGGGAAAAAAAAAAAATACTACATCCAATGCATATGGGAATATATGGAGCATCTCCGTCACGTGATGCCTCGGATCCTTTTCTCAGCACACATAAGCGTGACACTCGGGAGAAAATGATTTGGACTTGGCAAAAATTTAAACATAGATGTGTTTAGAATACTGTTATGGTAGGTTAGTTGTTCGATGTGTGTGTATCTCACATGTATATTACAGGGGTCCATGTGTATCAAAAGGGTTCGAACACATCTCTGGCTAAATCTGGGTCCGAAGATATATATATATATATAGGATCCGGTTCCGGTGAGGGATCCCTCATTTTGTTAAAATGCGGGACTCCCCATTCCCAATTGAATTTCGATGATCCGAGCCGCTCAAAGTGATCAGAACGTGATTTTAAGGGTCCTTGCGAGAAATCAGCAAAAAAAATGACCGGGAAGGGCTTCATCCGGGCAGTTTTTTCTGAACGGTTCAGAAAAAACTGCTCGGATGAAGCCCTTCCCGTCATTTTGCTAATTTCATGAGGACCGCTTAAAATCACGTTCTACATTGAAGCGGTTCGGATTTTCAAAATTTGATCGGGAAATGAGAGTCCCGCATTTTAGTCCCTCTATTTAGATATCAGTCATATATATATATATATATATATATATCTGCGTTTGTAGCATTACTTGATGAGGAAGAATATGGGGCAGTGCCCTATAGTAGTGAATTACTATTACTCTTCATGTGGACTCCCTTGTTGCTGTATTTTATCTCATGATTTTTTTTTTCCAAGCAAGCTTACGCATATCTCGTGTTCGTGTACATATAAAATGCAACGGAAAGAAATGGGAAGCAGAGAAATGAAATGGGAAAACGAGAAACTGGAAATATATATATATATATAGTACTGTAGCGTATTCACAGGAATTTGGAATGTCATGGGCCATGCAACATGGACCGACTTGGTTGACGATAGATCATATGATCAATGTTGTGACGGTGGTTCCTCGGGCCCCAATCTGGTTTAGGGATGACACTTTTTTTCGCTGCCCCGCCCCCGCCCCGCCCCACCTCGAACCTCCCCATGCGGTCCGTATTCCTCAATCTGATAAGGAAACCGGGTGGAGATGATATTTACTTTCCTTGTCCCGCAATCACATCCACACATATTTGTATCTATGCAGATTTTGTATTTTTAAACATCATGAAAGTAAAATACCGCTTGAGAAAATACAATTTAATTTCTCTGTTTTCCTCTCTCTCTCTCTCTCTCTCTTAATCTTTTGAACTTGCATAACTCCGTCTCCCCTCTCCGTTGATTTTTCCACTTAACAAGGGAAAAAAAAACCTTTTACCCCACTTTTTTTGCTTTTCCTGCTTACTCCAGGTATTCATCCGATGGGAAATCGAATCCCAGACCTTGAGGAGTAATCCCAAAACTTGGATATCTGCCCAAACCACTGAGGCAACCCTTTGAGGCAACCCTTGTGTGTGTAAGTGTAACGTGGGCCCGTAACAAAGTGAGGCATTAAATTGATTGGATATATGTTATTTCGTTTGCTAGTATGGCTTGCGTGCAAAAAATGGTGCGCACCCACTCCAACATGGATTGATTAGCAATATAAATATCAAATGTTTAGGGAAATGATAATGCTAAAATTATTTTTGTTAGTGTCAAAACTCTAGTGTAACAAAATGTTTGTACCGTGTGCCAACAAGACTTCTATGAATTGAAATTTTGGCACCAACAAAAACAGTTTTGGCATTGTTACTGCCAGATGCTTTTCGTATATTATATGCTCATTGTGTGATTAATTTGTGTCATCTATGATGAAACTTTAAAATGTAGACCTAGTCACCTAGTTGACATATGTTTATATGTTTTCATATCCACACACATCTATACTTTATATGTATGCGTTATGCATATATATATGTGTATAAATATATATAGTCCCCTTCTACTAAGGGCGCTCTTAACTTGTTAAGTTAAGGACCTCATGAGTTTGACATTGTTTCCGATCAAATTTTGATAATCCGAACCGTTCAATGTGTTTAAAACGTGATTTTAAGGGTATAAACATGAAATAGGCAAAAAATATGACCGGAAAGGGTTTGATCCGAACATTTTTTCTTAAAAACGCTATAAATGCATTTTTATGAGAAACTGTTCGGACCAAGCCATTCCCGATCATATTTTTTGCCGATTTTTCATGTGTACCCTTAAAATCACGTTTTGCACACATTGAACGGTTCAGATCATTAAATTTTGATCAGGAAAGGAAAAGTCCTTAACTTAACAAGTTAAAGGCACGCTTAGTAGAAGCTTGGTGTCTATATATACACGCACACATATCATATATTTGTGTGTGTGTATATATACTTATTTATTCATACGTATCAATATATCTTATGTTATTTTGGGAGAGTGATTCCGTGAGCTAAACGAGACTGTATTATTAATCTAATTAGTATAAGAAAAAGATCAATAAAAAGATCTCCATCTGAATAATAAATCATCTAGTGTGCAACATGAATTGGTATCATGCTCTTGCCATATTGATGTCACCCTATTACAAAGTTGAACACCAACTGTAATTTCGAATATATAATCTACGAAATGTGAATTTAACAGGTGTGGTATTATTAATCTCGTCACTATTAACTTGATTCGATTAAATACCCAATGAATATAATATATATATATGTATATATATATATATATGGGACCGGTTCTAGAGACAATACATTTGACAATACTTTTGACAATAGATTTTTTGAAATCCCGCATGGGACCTTCAAATAAATGATCGGAGCCGCTCAATGTATTTAAAACATGTTTTTAAGGGGTCCCGTAAAAAATTAACGCATTTGGATATCGGTAAAGGCATGATCGGCTCATTTAGTTGATTTGTCAAATTTGACAGGATAAAATTGAATGAGCCGATCAAGCCCTTGCCAATGTCTAAATAAGATGATTTTTTACGGGAACCCTTAAAAACATGTTTTAAACATTTTTTACCGGCCCCTATATGTATGGTTCATTGTTAGTCCTGTCAAATAAACGAATCGTTAGTTCGCAATCCAAAACGCCGAACGGAGGCTAGTTATACCTTTCTAAAATTGGACTCCACTCGACCCTAATTTATGTAGCAAGCTAACCTCTGTCATAACAATAGCTTTCAAATCTCTCCCTCCGCAAGTGGAGTGGAGTGCAATTGGTACCTTCTTTATACTTCCATGCACATGGACAGGGTTCGATTCTCGTAAGCACTCATCCTCTCCCCAAGCCTCTTAGGACAAAGTCGATTAGGATTAATGAATGGAAAAATAAAATAAAAAAATCTCTCCCTCCATTTATTGTGCATTCTGAATAATTACTGTAAATTTTAATATCAGCACTGTGTGGCGTCTATTTACCTAAGTCATACTATTCGGTGATCGACAAAGTTTTGTATGTTTATTAGTACGGGGCGGTTCCGGGGACAACAAATTTGACAACAAAAAAAACAACACATAGTTCTCGATCAAATTTTAATGATCTGAGCCGCTCAATGTGATCAGAACGTGATTTTAAGGATACCCGTGAAAAATCAGCAAAAAAAAAGACCGGAAAGGGCTTGATCTAAGCAGTTTTTAGCTTAGATTTGATAAATGGTTCAATTAAAAACTGTTCAAAACAAGCACTTTCCGGTCATATTTTTTGCTAATTTCTTACGGGTACCTTTAAAATCACATTCTGCACACATTGAACGGTTCGGATCATAAAATTTTGATCGGGAACTATGAGATTGAGATTTGTGTTGTTTTTTTTGTTGTCAAATTTGTTGTCCCCGGAACCGCCCCCTTATTAGTATCATGTATAGCTTTTGGAAAAGATATATCTAGTATATATAACCATCCAACCAAAAGAACTAAATTTGAATTGATCGTTTGATCAATTTATCGCTGAGTTTGTAATCTCTTATTTGATTTGAATGTGTCAGATGCAAACGGTAGGTTTGTAATCTCCTTCATTATTAATGTATTTCTTACATTTCCCACAAACAAAACAAAAAAAAAAAAAAACAAAACGAAAAGCCATGCACCTGATTAGACTCCAAATGGTCATACTGGTTAGTTTGGGTTCGGGTTCTCTCCAGTCCAAGTGTTGGACTGCACAAATGGTAAGAGTCTCCGAGCAAAATCCAAATCAGATTACAGTAATGAACGATCCAGATTTGGACTGTCCCGTCCAGTTCAAATTAAAGACCGCAAAGGATACAATCCCTTTAGGTTTTTCCTTGTTCTACCTTCCAATACACTTAAAGCCCCCATTGGTGTTGTGTTCATTTCTCAACCACAGTATATTTATAGAAATGATGACAAAATCTTTAATCATTTTAATACTAATATATGGGGTATGTGCATTAAAAATATGATATTAGTCAAAGAGACATGGGAAGTGAAAGCCCTCTTTTTTGTGACAAAGACATTATTTGAATAAAAATGGTCCTACCAGCTAATTTCTAGTCGGCAAGTCATTTCATTGGTTTGAAATTGCTATAATATTGAGAGACAGATAAGATGGTGTGATCAGAATCATCAGATCATTGTTTTATGACTTATGTGCATGAGTTTAAGCCACAGAAGTCTAATCAGAATTTAGAACTAAATGAAAAAATTAGTATAAACTTAAGTAATGCTTAATCCCCTTTTATAGCTTAATAATAGCAGTTTAGTAAGATATGCCTAGAACACGAGGCAAACCACCAACCCATGCCAGACATGTTCGGAGATAAGGCTGATAAACGAGCCGATCGAAATCTTATGAGATACTAAAAAATATGTCCGAATTTGATTAGCTTGTGAGGCGAATTGGCCGGTTTCAAACAAGTTTCCATCGAGTCGTTTTCAAGTTTTGAATTTTTTTTTTTCACATCACAAGTTGAATGAGTCGAATAATATATGGCTTATTCAAACTTAGCTTGAAAATTTAACGAGCTTTGAAATTGTCCAAGCTCGGTTTATCTTATTAGACGACAAATCGATAACGAGCTCTTAGTGCGTAAAACACGAGCGCAATTTCGAGTGACTTGATTCCTTTACCAACCCTATTAATAAAATTTCCAAATTGCAATCATGCACGATCGAATGTCTTGTGATGTGATATGTTAAATTAAACGAATCAATCATGCATGATTGGGACAGAACCCCAGTATTCGAACCAAAGATGTGAGGAGAACAAGGAGGGTCCTCCTCCTAGGCTATTCACACGAGAGGCAGCACAAGGCAAAGCAAAATACTACGAGTATGATACTATTATAACTAACAACTATGGAAAAAATTAGGTTCTGACTTTCTCTTGAGGTTGTATTCGATTTACAAAATATCTCATGATGGATGTGTCTGGAACTGTCCGATGCATGTAAATCATCACGATGTACGTACGTACGTAGGACTCAAGGATATTGAACGTCTGCAAACGTATATGCCTCTGAAGTATTTTAAACGCGAATAACTCAAACTTGATATTCAAACTTGAAGATTAATGAATTTTCCTTGTTCCCTTTAGTTTTTGTAATTCTTTTTTCAAAGATGAATGAATTTCCTTTGCCGTTTAATAAAAAAGTTATTCAAACTTAAATCACCGGTCATATATATATCACTGCATGTCTTGAGAAAACATCGGTTTATAAAAAGCATTGGTGGGTTTGGTGTTGAATTAAAAATGAAGAGGAGATCGAAAGACACACTCCAATATAGATATATTCAAATATATAAACATGTAGTTGTAAGTATTATTGATAGTTATTTGCATATATATGGGAAACAAAAACAGTTGAGAATCTAGGGGTTGTCAATGGTTCGGGCGGATGCCTAGACTTTGGAAAACCTTTCAAGATTTAAGATTCGATTTTTCACCGGATAAGTATGTACACTGACGTAAGTGGGGGGCCGTGACTAGTGTGGCAGCGCTAGTTTCCCCGGAGGTTTTGGTTGTGCAGTCGAGTTCATATAGTGGCCTAGCTGTAAGGGCGTGATACCAAATACAAATTAAAAACCAAAATAAAAGAAATTACGATTAGAAACAAAAAACAAGAAATACTTTCGTGGCACATGTATATATGCTCCACGTGCACCCTGTCTCATGTAATCTTAACTTCAAGTCCACCTACTATTATTGGGCCTCATGGAATTCTTCATAAGATGTGCTTCCATTAATCCATTCTATAGGGTAAAATAATTTTTAACAATCATATTTCTTATAAACGTACTCTTAAATTTATCTTTTAAATGTAGTTCTACACATTGAAGGACAAGATTTAGAGTTCGTTTATAAGTACGTGTAGTCTGAAACACAATAGTTATAGAGAGATGGAATGTGACTACCTTGTAAGGACAAATTCAGTCCTCTTGGGCCATTGCTACGAGCCTTCTTTCCACTAGACATCGCGTAATTCGTGGTGGGTTTGAGTATAGAAATTAAATCATGTGATAGATGGACTATTCTCTTTCAAAAACACATGCACTTCTATTCAATTCAAATGGAGTATCCAAATTGGTAACGGGTTCTTTTCAATAATATCAAGGTAATATATTCACTCGTTATGATTATGACTTAGTAGTAATTAATAAACTTTCTAATAAGTAGGGCTAAGAAAATAGACTGTCATGCATCGTTTTGGTCACTCTATATGTCGGTTCGGGGAAGTATATAGTAAGATGGGTTGAAAAGATTAAAGTATGCGTTAACGAACTAATTATACTATACCACTATAAAATTTAGAATTACTCCTATATATACACACACACACACATATCAACTCAAATGATAAAAAAAATTAGGATCCTAAAATATATGGTACAGTAACAAAATTTAGCATACCATGTATTATGAGTGTCTTATGAGTGTCGCAAAAATATTTATTTGTGTGCAAGATAAATGTAAAGATATGAATAGGTTTAACAAAGGCATGAACAGCCACGACGGATAGGTGTGGACATCCATCCATTAAGAGAGATCATAGTTTAACAGCTCATTGATCTCAAGGAAAACAGGGTTTGTTTCAAATGGATATCGATTTGTTCAATCAATTTAAATTTTTGTCATGAATAACAATTTACTAATTTACATCACATTAAGAACCATATGAGAGATCGTAGAAAATCAATCTTGATTCCATCATTTTGCTTGATTGTCTCAAAAGCAACAACCACGCCAACAAAACTCGACGGAAAGCTTCCTTTCCTTCCCCATGGATCCCTCAACTGTAACAAAGGCGCGCATCAACTAAATTCTACTAGCAAAGATCATGCTCAAACCATCAAGTTCCATCCTTAATGATGGTTTTCTTTGGCCACACAAACTGTCCCAAATCAACAAAGCCCAAAACATTCGAACAGTCATTCATTAACCAACCGAGATATTCCTTGTATGGCTCTGAGAGAGAGAGAGCAACCGTGATAAACCTTGTATGGCTCAGAGAGACAGAGAGAGAGAGCACCTAGCTAGCTTAAAGTTTTTGACTTTGCATTATCAAATTAAGGGTAAGAGAATACAACATTTTCTTTTCTTCTACAAATGCCCACCACTATCAAATGAAATAACAACCTAGTTCGAATCTACTGACTAAACAACTAACACAAAAAGAACAAAGGGAACATGATGGTAAAAGCTATTGGACGCTAGGTGACAAGCTAATGTACAACAATTCCATATGAATTCTGGCCTCTTAAGGGTTGTACCTGGGAGGTGGTGGATTTCTGCTTGGTCCCTGATCTAATGCTGACAACTGACCGCCTACCTGTTGAGGACAAATACCTTCTCTCCCACCACTCTGTTTTGCCAGAGGGACCCAGGTAGCACTAGCTTGGTAACTACGGTAGTTGGAAGCTCCATATTGTTGGTAGCTCCTATAGTTGTTGTATCCGCCCTGTTGGTGAAATTGGGCTCTATTTGGAATGGGAGTTGAGACCCCACGATGAGGCGGGCCTTGTCCAGCATAGCTGTTTCCACCATATTGTTGGAATTGCAGTGGATATCCACCCTGTTGTTGAAGCTGGGCCGCACTCTGCACAGGACGTTGGACCCCAACACGAGGAGGGCCTTGCCCGGGGTACCTGTTTCTACCATATTGTTGGAATCCTGATGAATAGTCCCTATTTTGGTCAGTAGAATGATTGTTCCTTTCGTACTGAGAATGGTACCCACTGTATGCATCATGAGAAACTACGGAAGCATGCGGACCACGATAACTTTGGTTGAAATGATTTTGTACTGGAGAGGGATTTTGTGGCCTGTGGTGACCATGGGAAGTTTGAGGATGATAGCCTGTCCTAGGTGGCACGACCTTGTTCCGTTCGTTATCGTGGTATCTGTTATTTTGATAGGAAGATAAAGGTCGGCCATGCTGCGGATTTCTAAAACCATTCCGATCAGTCCTTAATTGTAAGCTATTTACTACAAGGCGGTGTGAAGCCTCACCAAGCTGCCGACCAGAAATAGTTCCATTTGGGAGGTGCCTAAAAGCAAAGAAATTATGCAAAAACAATTTTTAAGAGCATGATAAACCAGTATCAATAACAAATCAAGGAGACAGCTAATTAGAAATGGCACTCAATGAAAAAGGCATATTTTGTGTACCTTCCATTTTCCCACGGCCTCTTTCCAAAGTCCTCATGCCATAAAGGAGGCTCAGCTTTTAGAACCCCCATCGTAACAGTCTAGGAAAAAATGGACAAAAAGTAAGAGAGAGTGGTCCATGAGTTTATTCAGCTCAAGGTAGAACCACAAAATAAGGAATGTTTGGCCACACAAGACCATCCATTAGAACCCAAATAATAGCTTAAAGTAGGCAACAAATTTTCAAACAAAGGCACCGCAATGCCCAGAAAGATATGGGAAAAAATGCGGGTCATAACAGGCCACCATAAATGTCTGCCAATACTAAGTGTGGCCATTAAAATCAATAGCAAAGGAAATAAGTTGATTAGGAGACAAGGATAAAGTTTGTTTCCATAAACACCACTCCTAGTTCATATTAAATAACTTTACATGTTTGGCCAATTTACCAGAATAAGCTGAAGTATGCACCAAATGTTTTGCATCTGGCAAATGGCACTATTTTCGTTCTCCCAACTGTTGATTTTTGCACTCCATTTTCATATAAATGTATTGCAAAATTTGTTTTATATTGTGTGTAATTTTAAGCACTAAAGTACAAGTTTTGGAGTGCATTTACAAGAAAATGGAATGCGAAAATCATTACCCCTACCAAACGCTGATTGAACATAGCTGGCCCTTTTTGGTTCCACTAAACGTTGATTGACTAAGCGTCTTTTATAATGTATGTCATATGTTCTATTGATCAAACCACGTTACATTATGTAATAAGTAGAAAGGCATAAGGGTTTTTAAAGGGGTTCACCGCAAAGTCAAAAACTTATGCATCTGCCCAATAGCTGCCCTATGGGTATAGGCCCCAATAGAAGTGAAGGGAATCGTGATGACAAGCGGAGGAACATTATGAAACATACCTTCTCCGGATATATAACCCCTGCAGGTGGACGAGCGATGTGTTCGTGGGCATCTGGAAGTCTGTAAATAGCACTTCTGGAATGGCAAAGGGGAAGGTGAAGTCAATACAACAGCTCTAAGATAAAAACTGAATTTAAGGAACCAATACAAGATAACATTTTAACTCACATGACTTGATTGTTCATAACATCTTCCATTCCACCAACAGGTGACCTGAAAACTGGGGGGCAAGGATCTCCAGCACAAAGGGATATATACCCATTCATCCCATCGCTGCATGCACCGCAATATAAATAAGAAAATAGTAGAAACAAAGCTCATAAATTATACTACACCAAGGATGCATCGGATTCCACATGAAAAAGAATAAGGTGGCTACCGCAGAGGGAATATTTTCTAAGCAGAAGATTTTGCAATGGGATGAGGAATAAGCTCCACTACGACTAAAAAAATACTGAATCAGACCCAACCTATGACCTGAATTGGGTATAATTGTATAATCACAAAAAATAATAATTCAGGACCGGCAACAGTGGAACGCAATAGGCCTAGTAATGACTTTGGGAGATACATGGTGAAAAAAAGGAAGATATAAATAAAAAATTGACGTCCAACTAAGAAAAAAAGCACTTGTTCCTAGTAATGACTTTGGGAGGTACACAGTGAAAAAAAGGAAGATATAAAAAAAAATGGACGTCCAACTAAGCAAAAAAGCACTTGTCAGAGCCAAAAGAGATGGGGGTGAGGGGAGCCTTCTCTTTCCATTTCTTTTAATTTGAGAATGTCATAAATTAAGTATGTTTTACTTGGTATATTTCGGAGTTCAGACACACCTAATTAATGAGTGAATTGTTGCAATTCACCTGGATAAACCCAATTTTAACCCAGTACGATACCATTCAGCATATTCGAAAATAGTTTGAGAATTTACTAATATGCTTGCCAAAGCTACTTCGTAGTAGAAAACGATTTTCATTGAAAATAACCAGTAAACATTATTAATAGTTCACAGGCTCAGATAGAAAAGCAATCTCATATTAAAAGCTCCAATTATGACATCATTGGCACGAACTAGCAAACCACAAACCTGGCCCTTGGATCAAGTTGCTCATTGATTTCAACTCTTTCCTTGTCTGTCAACTGCTTGCAGCGGTCATCCAGAGATAATATGTAAGGAGATAAAGGGTGAGATAACGCCACGTAAAGCATGTCGAACATCATGCTATTTCTTCGCACTTCTTCCTCCTGTACAGAAAAATCGTGCATAATGAGAAAAATTATCATGCAAAAGCAAATGGTAGCCAAGCACATATCAGAGGCTGACTTCAACTGTTCAACATGTACCGTACCGTCAAAGTATGTTCAACTTTTGCGACCTCTGCAAGTAGACGAGCTTCATCAATGAAAGGCAACTTGGCCACACCCTTTACAACCATGAAAAGGCAGTCAAATTGTCAAGTACAAGAAACAAACATTAATCTCCCATAAGTAATAGTTTCCACAAGCAAAACCAAGATGCTACAGTGAAAAAAAGAAACCTGCCAAGCATACCGCTTTCCATTCATGTCGACTTCGAAATCTAAAAAACATCATGGAAGAAAATAAAATTTGTATAATGTTTCAACTCAACTACAAAAAACCATTCCACCAGGAAAGATCATTACAAAATCTTACCAGATGGATAAAAATCTATGATAGGTGAATTTGGATCAGTCATCAATCTCCTATAATGCTCTGGAAGAGCATGAGCGCTGCAAAAAAATCCAGTTAGAACTACACAACGAGAGAAACTTTTCAACAGAACTAAAATAAGGAAAAAGAGTGGCCAGTGGAACCTTGCAGCAGGGAAAACCCCCAGCAGCTGATTGAATGGCTTGAATGGGGAACCCAGTTCGAAGCTTATGCTCAGCTTGCCCAGATCCTTGAGATCTGAAGCAAATGGTGCATAATGATAAGGATAAAACCTGCCGACAAAAACAATTAAATGCTAGAATTATTTTTTTTGGTGAAGATGCAAAAGAGAGTAAAAAAAACAAGAATCACGGAGAGCCACAACGTGGAGGAATCACTACCCAAAAGAAATATAATTTACCGAAATGATGCACCCCACCATTGAGGGTGAAAAGAATAAAATGGAAAGGAAAAAATGTATGAAGACACAAACATTCAATCTCTTACTTAAAATCAGAATATTATAAGCATGGAGTACTTCATTTATGGAGGAAAACATCATGAAATAGCCACCCTATTCCACCAGAAAAGAACATACAACTTAACATATACTTGAACTCATGCATTTTTAGACAGTGAGTGCACATGGATCCAAATCAAGAAAAAGATACTAAAATAAACCATCCAATGAAAGAAAAAGCTAATAAGAGATATGAGAAACTATTCGAGCCTGGGATTGTTATTTGGCGCTTCACCCACCTAGATGCGTCCATGCATGACATCTCTCAAAACAAGCGTATCTCATTCTCAGGCCGATGAAATACAAAGAAACACCTAAGTTACTATTTTAAAATTCACACATTCACAGAGATATACAGAGATCACGAAACTTGAGTACATATAGAGCAAAATTCACTCAAAACATAACAAGAACAAAAACAGAAAATGGGAATTAGAGGAAGGGGCAGCAGCAGGAGTGACAATGACAGGTCAAAAAAAGAACATTGCCCAGAATAGAGGTGGGGAAATTACCATTGCCAGGAACAAACCCCTTCATAGTAATAGTGCATAACCCAACACAGACCTTCTGTGTACTTCAAAACCTACAAAGGGAATGAATGGGAACTTCTATTAGTCCCTTTACTACCATAAAAATAACTTTAAGTAGCTTCAGATAGATGAACTAGAATAAAAGCTGCACAATTCCATAACAAAGAGACACTCAGAAAAATTACATAACCTGCTGAGGCTTGAAGAACTAAAGTGACACTGTCGGTTCCATCTAAGTACAGTGATGTAGAAGATGTTGCAGATGGCTATGTCAGAAACATAAATATTACACCGAACCAATTTTTTCAAACCAAATACTCTTATGATGCTTCAAGATAACAGAAAAGACATTCAACGCCCGACCCCCCCAGAAAAACTGCCAGAAATTCACCAAGATCCAGAGTTTCCTGATGCAGATCAGAATGAGGCAACAGCAGTTTAGTGCCGAAAAAGGTAAGACGAGGTCCGATAGAATAAAAGGAAAGCTTGGGCACACCAAATTGAGATGTTTGAACACACCTGAGAGGGTCATTCTCTTAGTGTTGTATCCCCATTATCTTGTCAATTTTGCATGGGTAGTTAACTTACATAGTCGATAGTTCTTGAACCAAATTCTAATCATATTGACTCACCAAATGATCTAGAACAAAATAATTTCTTCAATGGAAGGAAATATTCTCAGATTTTCACACCCTTAAGATGATACGTAGAGAGCAGAAAGTGAGACCCACTTTCCAGAGTTTGAGAAGAGAGAATTAACATACAATGTTGCAATATTTAGGAAACAAAATAAGAGAAAGAGGTTCAGAAAGAGAGGGAAATGGAAGTTAAATAGAGAACGAGAAATCAGGGAAGATGTCTTCTCAAGATTGTTATACCATTATATACTCACTCGAGTTTCCACGGAAGGGAAGAGAGAGGTTAGAAGGGTTGGTAATTGGGATCAGTGCATGGCTGTGGGACGACGTTTGTATGTACATAATTGTTTTAAGTACGTGGGTTATGTTCAGAAAAGAGGATTATGTTGGGGACATTTTTTCCATATACAAGACCAATAATGAAAGGTAGCTGTGCGCGTTAGCCTACTAAGCATAAGGGGGTTAGGGGGCTATTTCAAATGGGCGGGAGGGTAATTCGCAAATAGCCCAAACCATGAAGTGGGTTTAGCTTTGGTTTTCTCGGCCTAACGGCCAAGCAAGGCGGTGGAGGTGTGGTCAGGCCTCTTAGCGGCAGCAGCTGGTGTGTGGCAGGGTGGGGGGAGGCGGCTACTGGGATTTTTGTAGGGTTAGGGTTTTGTTTGGGCTTTAATGTTGAGTTTACCCCTTTTATTTGGCCTTTTAGGCCTTTTAGGTGTTTGGGCTGTGTCCCATTTGTGCTTATCGTTCTATCTAGGCTTTTAGGCCTTTTAGGTGTTGCAATCTGCTTTGTATTGCTTTATCTGGGCAATTAGGCCTCTTGGGGTGTCTCCTTGATTGGCATCTTGCCAATTAAGGGTTTGGGTCTCAGATGAGCACCTGTTGCTTTTCTCCTTGGTCCATTTGATCTTTGCAATCCTTCAAAGATTAATAAAATTTCTTTTTTGCCGTTCAAAAAAACTTAACAACATCGATATGAGCATGCAGACGCCCATAGATAGACTGGGAGGAATCCTTCCAACGGGGGCAATAAGGTGACTAACTAAGGAAACCTTCCACCATCCACTTCATCTTCCATTAAATATTTCAATGATTAGAGGACTGAAGGCTGATAGAGTCACTTGCAGCCCCGCAGGTATCAAACTGTAACACAATGAGACATCATGTAGCTGAGATGGACAAAATATTGCATTTCCTAGGATTTAGGACCACTACCTCAAGCCACCATGCACTAGGCCAACAGAGGAAAGCTCTTTTAAGGACCCGCTCAGCTTTAAGGTGAAAGTGATGCTTGATTCGTATCAGTGCACAAAATTGACTAACCAAATTAATGAAGGCTCCTATGTAGATGGTGTAGGGAATTATAAAAATCACTGGTGCAGCAGAAACTAAGTCAGTAAGTTGACACCAATCCATTCATTTAAACCAAGTCGACAAAGGCATCAGCAAGCCTAATGACAACCATATTCACCACATTTCTGACAGAATGCATCAGAAATATCAAAGGAAATTTACCAAAATAGACATTGCATATAATGACAATTCTCCTTCTCGAAGGGGAATGGAATCAAGAGCAAAAGTTCCTTTACAAATGGAACACGGAGGCATTTAGATTTAAAAAAAATAACTTACAATATCTTTTCGCGTCAGTTCAAGTTCCTCGGGAGATTTTGCACTAAACTTTTCTTCATAGTACCTCTCTTTCCAGCCTGGGTCTCCCAATTTTATCTGCAACAAGAAATGTTAAGATGATTCATCGGAAGCTACAAGAATTTTAAACAACCTTTATCTTTCATCCATCCAATTAGTGTTCTGGGCAAAAGAACCAAATGAACAAGGAAACAAGTATATGGAACCAATCAAAAAGTATCTCAATGATCAAACCTTGTCCTCGTCTGGATTTTTGGAACTGTATACATCAGACTTCTCGCGAAGCAACTCCTTTAGCTTTGTTTTCAATTCTTCTTTGTTTTCATGCATCTGAGAATCAATAGAGAAAGTATATCAAATATTACAAATCGATATTTTCAAAGGCAATTCAGGGGGTCGCCTTGAGACGAGGCACAACAAAAAAGATCCTGGGCATTGATTTCTGACCAGGGAACCACAAAGATGTGCCCATCAGTCAAATGCCTCGGGAGGCGTAAGTTTTTCACACCTTTTTTGCATAGATGATGAAGGCAAATGCATCAGAAAATTCGGTTCTTTTCTTTTGGTAAGTGAAGAGTAGATCTATTTTTTGATAAGTAAAGAGTCGGGTAAAGAAGCGTTTATGCGTACTTGCGAGACAACTTGGAGCGCTTTTAAACGTTGGATATATTAATGCACTATGTTTTTATGCCTTAGCATGCTCTTTCATGAATTATGTTTACTATTTTCTTATTTTGAGTAAGGCACCTTTGTATGCTCTTTCATTTATATTTTTTATAAATGAAAATAAATACTCCAAAGGCTAACACCTCAACGCCTTGAGGCTTACGCCTCGTCTTGCCCATTCCAAACAAGGTGACAATAACAATGGGAATTGTTTTCTGTTATTTTATCAGACAGAAGGTCAATGGTTATGCCAACAATAAACACCAGATGACAAACGCACACTATTACTCTCGCACACTCAAAGCATAGCCCACAGACAAGAAATACCGAAAATGGGATGATGAATTAGAGTTGTATAAAAGGGCCTGTCCAAAAGCATAAAAACATACTTCTATTTCAAGACTATTCTCTGCCTCAACAACAGCAGCACCAACAGTAGCTCCAGATGCCAAACGTGCGCTTTTTCTAGCCCGGAAATAGGTTTGTTTATCATCAGATGTCTCGGGCTTCTTGTTACAAATGTCGAGGACTGATACATCCATAGTGACCTGCCCAAGTAAGTTTTCATTTCTAACAGACGACGTGCTTGCTGTACTGTAACCAAATCCCTTATGCTGATATGGTGAAGGGGCCGAAGCTGAAGCAAGACGAGAAGCATGATAACGACCAACAGGTACAATAGAATCGGGTTTAACTTGAGGCTCTGTATCATCTCCTCTTTTTGTTTGCGCCTTTTCCTTCTTGATTCTTTCAGCTTGCTTCTGAACATTGAAAGCAAAACACAGATATTACCTTGTGGGCTAGTTGCAGGAGGGTGGGTGCTGAACACACGTTATGAAGTCCCTACTTAAGTCTCACGAGGGACACATTATATATGAACTTAGAACTATCATGCACTTGTCTGCACTTAAAAATAACAAAAATAACTCGAAGACCTACCAAGTCTAGATCACATAAAACTTGTTAGCACATACACGTACTTCAGAGTTGAGTGGAAGAAAATACTGTATCCCTGGGAGTAATATTTAAATCAAACTAACCACCCCAACTCCACTCATAACTTTCCAAACAGGGAGAAACAATTCATGCCTTAAAATACAACTTTACCACCAAATTTTGTACAAGCAAGTATAGGAAGATTATCCCACAATAGCTTGCGGCTAAGTCAGCACCGAAATAACCATGATAAAGGAACTACCCAGAAATTTATTAGGATATGCACGATCTAACCAATGGATTTAACAGAGCAGGGTATACCCAGAATGCATTTTCGTTACTTATTACGGATATTTCCAGACAGTACAGAAGACTAAGGTATGGACCTCCAGGACATGAATTAAGAAGTAAAATAAATATCCACACAGAGACCCACAAAGTCACTTTATGTTGTACATCCATCAGACGAAGATGATCATGACTAAGTGTAGTAAGTGTACAAGTGGGTGTCGAAGGGTCGGACGCATCCATTTTTCTGTCAAATACGCAGGGATTCAACACAATATGAAAATTTTAACCTACTCTTCTATTCTCTAACATAAATTGTACGTATAAGTTGTCATAGGCCAAGTCATCCATCATATTACATTTGATGCAGAATTCTACAATAGACTTGAAAACTTAATCTGCTTAGTAGGTGAGTTTCCAGATACAGATGTCAGACAAATATCCCACACCTTTACTCAAGGGTCAAGTGACTCAAGTGTCCGAACTGGGTACTTCATGTCGAAGAGTCCATGTAACAAAGTTGTAAATCAACGAGAAGAAGATGATTATGCGAATGGAAGAACAACACTAACCTGATGCAGCCGAGCTCTTTTCTGGAATATCTTATCCTCATATGATCCCACAACCTGAATGAAGTGCTCCACCCTGCTCAGATTAGGCTGAGAAATAATGAGGGATTAAGAACAATCTGCTAAATGTATTCAGGCCAAGCTAATAACTCATTACATAACTCGACCACAGAAAATCAACTGGATACCTTGCTCGTATCAGTCAAATACCCGCCCAATGCCCTAAATTCCTTCTTATACACAGCCAACAGCAAGTTAATTGCACCCTAAAAAACAAACCAGAAGAAAGAATTTAGAGATAACAAAATCATTACACCTGTATTTCTTCCGCATTAAGTCATTTTTAAGTATGAGAAAAGAAGCTGTAAATGGCAAACTTAGTTGGCAATCAAAACCACTAAGAAAATGTTTCCTGTCTATGGGATTGCTGGCATGTCCATCCTCACATCCATGCCATATGGAACCAGTCAATGTTGGTCTGAGAATTTTTCTCAATTACCAAAAGATATGTTGCCATATATAATATAACCGAGATAGCATAGATCTCCAGAAAATACCTTCCCATTTGTAATAGTAATGCACATCCTCAGATATTTAGCATTATTGCGTTCGTACGAGGCACATAAAGGCAATTCAAAAAATGTAAGATGCCGCAGTAGATAGTGTTCCGAAACCTATGTTGATTCTGACCAGTTACATGGATATAAGAATCAAAACATCTATTTTCCTACATTGCTTTTCGTCTTAAACTTTATGATTTTTTATACACTTGAACATCTGAGTGGAAACTTTCAATAGATAGATTAGCCTACAATTAAAGGTCTGAAGCCTTCATTTAGTATTTCTTCTTCTTTGTTTTTTCTTTCTTGGCTTCAAAAGAAGCTTCCTAGTTAAATTCAATTAAACTCAACCATAGGCTAGAAGTAATCTATTGAACAAAGTTGACTGTATTCTATAGTTATTCATGTACATGGTGGATCGCCCTACTTTTGAACTTCCCAATGGATTAAAAAAAATTCCACAATAAGGAGCCTGAAAGGAAGAAAACTATGAAACATACCTCACGAATCTCCAGCGTGGGCATATGTGGCAAAAAGTCATTGCCAACAAAGAAACACATGAAGATGAAGTCATCGACAATGCACTCGAGATCAATCTCGAAAGGAGGATTCGGTATTCTCATTTCATATTCCAAATACTCCCTAAGCGTCCAAATGTTGAGAAACTGCAATCACGAACAACTCAGGGAAACAAGGACCAAAAATAGCCAATCAAAAGAGGGGATTACCCTATGAGTACTTCATTGAATGGGAAGGTAAAACGAACCTGGTAAGGCTTTTTGGCCACAACATCAGCATCACCTTTCTCATCAAACTCCCCTGCCTTTCTCTTTGCCTTGCCTTCACAGTCTGCTGCCAAATGGCCCATTTGACCACATAGAAAACATTTGTCTTGTTGTCCAGGGGTGAATACAACCTGAAAAGTTTGGGAATATACCCATGTCACTCGTTAAAACTTAAAAGTAGAGAGAGAGAGAGAGAGAGAATCTAGCACTTATGAATCCATCCATCCAATACAAGAACATAGTTAAAGGAGTGAGAAAATCACAGCCAATAAAATACTTCAGACAGTTCGCCTACCCTGTGCTTCTCAGAAACAGAACATAACCTTTGTTCTAACTTGAAAATAATGTTAACACGAAAATCTTACTAAAAAATATTACTTTTGAAGGACACTGAAATTCTAAAGTAGTAAAATCACTGACCTCCCTGAGTATTGAAAAATGGACTTCATGAGTAGCTAAAGCCAACATGATTAGATCAGCGTCCTGTTGTCCATCACCAGTTAAAATTCCACCAACAGATAACTTATTAGTTGTCAGGACATTGTAGAACGTCAATAACAGTATAACGTAATGCGCAGGTATGCTGGAAGAAAATGCATACCAAGCCGTACAAGCAATGGCGTGTATTTGGATCATGACCAGGAAGATTCCTTTGAAGCCGAATATATGACATTATTTTGTGTTCTCCTTCACCAGGAACATTTGCATCAGAAAGAATAACCTTCAAAAGAATTGAATAATGAGCATAAACTAAATCACTCAACCTTCACCACAATGCCCCACAAGAACATGTACACCACTATGATGGAAAGATAAACCAACCACGACTCATGGGACCTTGACATGAATAATACCTTAATAGATTTCCATCCAGGATCATTGTTAAGACGGAGATGGATATAGTATTGCAAAGCTACGGATAAGACGCCCATAAATTCAGTTCCAGGAGTGATCACATTAGAGTCGAAAACTTGTGATTCCTGTTTCACAGGGAGCTTTCTGCCTTCCCTCTCAAACTCCTCCCGCAACTTTTCTTCTTCAGCTGCCTGCAGAAGAAGAGGTAACCGATCGAATACCCACACCAAAGTTTTAGAAGTCACATAGGTTCTACATGCAAAAGGCACATACCACATCTGCTGCATCTTTAGCAGCTCTAAAACGCCTAGATCGCTGTTGATTCATTTTTGCTCTCGGGGCTACACCATCTGCCAAAGGTTCTTCGTAGTCAGTATTCCAAAACAAAAATGAAATTTTATCAACTCAGTTAACACTGGGGAGAAAAAGGCCTATCAACCTTTTTACCCACCAATAGCCATGTATAGTAGCTTTCGGGGTCGCACCATTATGAAAAGTCTGTCTATATAGTCAAACATGCACTGGAACACCTCATCGAAAGTTCTAGGAGAGGGCTACATGGAACAAAAAAATATGTCAAGCCATATTTGTCTAAGTTATAAAACAGCAAGGCAAACGGAACAATCTGACAAAGGGGTTCACAATTGGCAACACACAAAAAATACCAGAAGAAACTGAGCACATGAATCCTTTTTCTCCATTGAGCTCTGTCAAGGGCCATTTGTTCACTCAGAAAATGCAAACGGATAAATTATCTTTAAAACACCAGTAATAGGAAATTACAATTCTCTAAAACATCATCGCTCATGGAAAAGTGAAACCGGCAATGCAAGCCCTATCGACTCGCCAAAAACAGCATTATGCATCCCATACAGAAAGAAACTGGTTCATTTTACTCCTTTTATCTTTTCCTTTTTCCTCTTCTGCTTTGCTGCCCCAATGTCTGCTAGATCAATTTCCAACTTGAGGAAGAGAAAGCACGAAAGCTCATAAGGCTAAACATACGCTTTTGAAAAAACATACATGATATGCAGGAGGCCAATGTCAATAAACTACCTTAGTTAAGCTACAAGGGAAAAAAATATGTATCCTCCAGCAATAAAAGGCAGAGAAACATCACAATCACAGCCATTTTCTCTTGCAATACTGCACAGTGATAAATAACATAAATTGTTGATCCTTTTGAGAATAACTCAACCAGGAATAAAGTAAATTACTCTCCCTCGAATAACACTCTATCAAAGAAGATTGTCCACTCAAATTTCACTAATATTTTATTTTGTGGAGTAAGTGAAACAAAATGCAATCACTTCCAAAGAAGTAGATTCATCACCATGCTTTATGATTCTCAATCACAAATCTCATCGACTTTACGATACTCTGTTACAATTTTTTCTTCTCCCCTTATAAATGACAAGTCAATGCACTAAGGCAGAAAAAAACTACACCTTCCTGATGGCTTTTTTAACCTAAAACATCAGTACTCCAGAAGAAAAGGCAATCAAAGAAACAGTTGACACTCATAGATCCACTAAGCCGGAAGATGGAGATATGGGCTAAAGCATTTATGTCTGGGTATGGACTAGAAAAGCGAGAAGATCGCTTGCAGCTCTTTCATTCGTGTTCAATTGGATTCATGCATGCATATTGCATAACAAACACTAAAATGTCTTCCATGTTCATAGCAATTCCCTACTCCAAATGCCTTTTCACATCTACTACCACCAGAGGCTGAAGGAGCAAGGCACAAGCGGGGTCACTTGACCCCATTCACTTTGATTTTATGCCTTTTGAGCCCATAAAAAATCTCCCAATTGCCCACACTTGCTTCAAATGCAAAAAAAAAAAAAAAAAACCTAACCCCTTTTTTTCCCCCGAGAGTCAATAGCACTATAGCATTACAAACGAGGCTATCATGCATCATTCTCAACTTTAATGAGTCTTTGGACCGATTGTAAAGTAAATTTACATTTGTCAGTGGACATATACTTCATAACTTATGATATTCATTTAGTTATTTTTTTGAATTAGCAAATTTAGCAAATAAGAATAAGAATTTGCATATGGATCTAATTTCTGCCACACCAACCAAAAATTCTAGCTTCGCCGCATATTTAACACATTCAACTGTTTATGCGAAACAAAAAGGCTAAAGTAGAAGAAAGACAGTTGAGAACACAAAAATTGGAAACGTACGCGGTCCTCGGGATGAAAACAAGGGTGAATAATCCCGTTCATATCGAGAAAAAGGTTGTCGAATTCGATACTGTTGGGATTAGGTTTACTCGTGTCGACGGGAATCTTGACGCCCTCGATTTCGACAGGTTCTTCCTCGATTACATCCACCACCACCAACGGATACTTCTCCGCCAACCACCTGTAAAATGCTGGAACTCCCATTGCGAGCTTCGAGTCTCTTCTTCACTTAGATATGTTACAATATATATGTATATATATATATATATATATATATATAGAGAGAGAGAGAGAGAGAGAGAGAGAGAGACGGATTGGAGTGTGGATAAACGATAAACCAAACCCTTACGGAAACTGGAAGAGAGAGAGAGAGAGAGAGAATATGCGAATAATGGAAACGCGCGCTGGATTTCGTGTCTGATATAGCGCAAGTTATCGGATTTAAGCGACGGCGGGTTAGAGTAAGGGAGAAGGTACAGGGACAGAGATACACCTGGGGAATTTGAAAGGGGAGGGGTTAGAACTTATTAGGGCCTGTTTGGAGGAAGTAAGTACGAAGGGGATTAGGATATCCCCTCCTAATACGTGGGACCTAGGCTATAGTTGGCAAGTCCAAAACGAAGATGTATATCTTTACATGGTCCATGCTTAATTCCCTAATACCCCTAAGGGGATTACACATGACTAGGGTGGGAGCCGGCTATGTGTAATCCCCTCTTATAATACCACCTCCCTCTTCCATTCAACTCCAAAATAACTTTTTTATCCCTCCATTTTATATCTTATCTAAATCAAGTATTATTTAATCCCCGTCACATCAATGTGGACCCACCCTTCTTACATAATACCCCTTACTATTCAATCCTCCATTCTTACATAATACCTCCAAACCTAATACCTTATCCAAGCGAGCCCTTACAGTATAAATTTTTGGGGTGTGATGGGGGTGTTTGTGTCCTTGTAGAAAGAAGACATGTCGGTTTGAAATTGGACCGCAGACTCTTTCTTCACAAAATGTGCGGTGGAAAAGAGTTTGAGATACCGTCCCATAATACTTTATAGGCTCTGAAAATTTGCTATTTTTGAGTTAGGGGTTTGGTCCAAGTTTTGTAGGGTCTGTTATCTTTTGCCCCGAAAATTTCTATGCCAAAAGATTTTTCAGCATTTGAACTGCGTGGTTCCTTTTTTATGTTTTAAAATCAACGGCAGGAAACTTCTCAGCACAAAAATCCTGTCTCCGATTTTGCGAAAGTTTGAAAAAAGGAAACAATGGGGCCAATCCGACTGAGGGAGAAATGAAAGGTAAATTGCACTGGCCTCCCTTCAACTATGAACCTTTTTTACTTTGCAATCCGATATTGCAGGAGGGGACACTTACATGGTGTTAACGAGAATGTTATCTAGTGCTAACAAACCTAATCTCTCTTATTGTCTTCGTGAAGAGAATCATAATCTCTCTGTAGCTAATAACAAGTCAATGATTTCTCTCATCACGACAATAAGCATCTCTCATCCTCAACAATAAGCATCGTCACTCATCACCATGCAATTTTATCCTATGTGCTAGCTCAGATCAATCTAGACTCCATACGTATCCAAATTTTGCCACCCTCTTTCTCCATCAATTGCATTCTTTGCTTCATCGATTTAATCGCTTTTCCCAAACACTACAGCTCAAACACCACCAGTTGTTATATTTAATCTTATCTTTTATAAACTCAATCACTGTAATTCTTTTCTCGCGTGCTCATGTATTTGAAACTCTACTTTATGTATTAAATAA
The DNA here is from genome assembly GCA_025413875.1 of Rhododendron molle. Lineage (NCBI taxonomy): Eukaryota > Viridiplantae > Streptophyta > Magnoliopsida > Ericales > Ericaceae > Rhododendron > Rhododendron molle. The sequence goes on from CM046393.1 coordinate 5,473,591, forward strand.
TTTTAATCAAATAAGAAGTTGTACAATGGTTATACTATTCTAAAATCTTGATTTGGATAAATTCAATGAAAATTGATTGTTGTTTAATTTGTGACAACATGGACTGGCGATGGCAATTTGTATTAAATGAAGTGTGATTGACTCATGCCGATTTTAACACTAAATCGTAAAGGGATGGTTTTGAGTGAAATAAGATTGGTCGTGATAGGTGATTTTAGAATGGTAGAACAATCTACACGGATAAACCATATGGATAGATACTAGTAGATTAATGATGCATCTTGTTTGCGTCAAACACGCAATGGTATCACTATTGTAACTATAATTTATAGGATTACTGAGAAAAGGCGTTAAATTGCCATAACAAAAATAGATTAGGGAATTAAGACTCTGTTTGGTTTGGGTTTTAAGAAAGGTTTTTGGAGTAATAAGTGGACAGATAAATAGATAAAAAAATGAGAATAATAACTGGAGAGAAAACTTACTGGGGATCGTGTACAGCGAGAGGGGTTAAGCCTAGAGACCCAAAGTGAACACAATCTAAGTGGCTAATCTCCCATGCAATACCTGGGTGCACAATGACAGCGGTGCCAAACAATAGGGGGCATCTGGACTATGGGTCATACATCAAGGGGGTATATTGTTATTCATCGATCCATAAATACTGAAATACAGAGAAAGAAAAGCACATCCCCTATATACTCCACTTCTTAAAAAGCAGGACCAAAACGTGTGGTAGCATTTACATTTCACGGCATCTATAGTACCGTTCCCTTTCACCGCAGAAACAATGTCCACCAGATTCAGAGGCAGTGTTTCCGTCCCCCAACCTCGGCCAATCTCTCCATTTCCCTCCACAAACAACAATCCCCCTTCCTCAATTTCATCTCTCAGTCATGTCCCTCACAATTAGACTCCACACCACCACTACCAACCTCAACCCCAGAACGCCAATCAACACAAAAAAGTTCAAAAACCACCTTTACATTACCAAATTCCCATCAAAACCCAATTCCTATTCAAACCCATTTGCAACCCAATTCATATCTTCCAAAAAGATGTCTTCTTTGGTTGTCAAGAGTTCTCTGATTGACCCAGATGGTGGGTCCCTGGTTGATCTCGTGGTATCAGAAAGCAACAGGGGTTCCAAGACTCAAGAGGCCGAGTCAATGCATAAGGTGAAGCTTACCAAGATTGATCTTGAATGGGTGCACGTGCTCAGCGAAGGTTGGGCGAGTCCATTGAAGGGGTTCATGAGAGAGGATGAGTATTTGCAGAGTTTGCACTTCAATTTCTTGAGGATGGGAGATGGGTCGATTGTGAACATGTCGTTGCCCATTGTTTTAGCTATTGGCGATGAGGATAAAGAGAGGATTGGTGGGTCTCCTGATGTTGCGCTGCTTGGGCCTGATGGTGATTTGGTTGGTATTCTTAGGAGGTTAGTGTAATTCATTCTGTTTAAGTCATCATTTGATAGCAATTTTCGCTTAATGCATCATTAGCTAGTTCTAATAAGTAGATGGAAAAATGAAGTTAGTTAGTGAATCATATTTAGTTACTAGACGAATCAATGTGTTTCGGGATCGACTTAGGAGAGAGGGCCAAGATTTGGTGAATGCCCAGGAAGATATATTTGATAGTACTTGTGTGGCTTAATTTCGTGCAAAGAGTGATATAGTAAATGCGCATGTGTCAGGAAAGAGAATTTGGTTACCAACAGTACTCTGTATTCTCATTGCCAACATAATGGTAAATTGCTCAAGTGATTTTAGTACGCAGTTTGCTCTAGTTTGTTCTTATAAGGAAATGACATAACGAAGTTTGTTATCAAATCTGCGAATTGCCCAGATGGATGCGGAAGAGATATTCGATAGCACTAGTATATTGCTAGCAGGATTGTGGAGCTAGACTCGAGCTTTCTTCCTTATAGATCAGTTAGTGACGTTAGTGATTTTCTTTGTTCAAAGCTCCAATTCACATTCTTGGTTTCTTGCTTTGAGTTCTTAGAATAACTTGACTGCTTCTTATTTTCCAACAAGTTTAGTTTGGAATTTTTGAGTAGATACACTTCATTTATGTCAGATGCCTAACTCAAGTTTCCCTGCGTGTTTTTATTGATTTAACTGTTCCTCTCTGGAAGGTAAACTGATTCTACAGCTGTTCTGCAGCATTGAAATATATAAGCACCACAAAGAAGAAAGAATAGCAAGAACTTGGGGAACAACTGCTCCAGGTTTACCTTATGTTGAGGAAGTTATCACTTCAGCTGGAAATTGGCTCATTGGTGGCGATTTGGAAGTGCTAAAGCATATCAAATATAATGATGGTCTTGACAACTACAGACTCTCTCCCGAACAACTCCGGAAAGAATTTGACAAGCGTCAAGCTGATGCTGTTTTTGCATTTCAGCTAAGGAATCCTGTGCACAATGGGCATGCTTTGTTGATGAACGATACACGCAAGAGACTTTTGGAAATGGGGTTTAAAAATCCCATTCTATTGCTTCATCCTTTGGGAGGTTTTACAAAGGCTGATGATGTACCGTTGGATGTTCGTATGGAACAACATAGCAAGGTTAATGTCGCCAATTTTCACATACTGCTAGCACTATTGGGTCTTTTACCGGGTAATGGGACAATGATGCTGGACGCTATTGACCATTGGGAAAATAACTTCTAAAATTCTTGTTTTATATAGCTGAATTGATTTACTCACTCTCCAAATCAATAGCATTTCTGTGGATTCTGAACTTCTAAATACTTGAAATTATTATGAGAAACCACTTTTTTTTTTTTTTTTAATCTTTTAATACCACTTTGCTTATATTTCCCTTTTCAGCTATGAATTTTTAAAATCATATTGTACGGCGTGGAAGAATTCCTGTCGTATTGACATGTTCGAAGTGCAGACTTAACAGACAAGGATTCTGTTAATGCTCAGGTTCTAGAAGATGGAGTACTCGACCCTGAGACTACTATAGTGGCCATATTCCCATCGCCCATGCATTATGCTGGTCCTACAGAAGTACAATGGCATGCCAAGGCACGGATTAATGCAGGTGCAAATTTCTACATTGTAGGTCGTGATCCTGCTGGTATGGGTCATCCTATAGAGAAAAGGGATTTGTATGATCCCGACCATGGGAAGAAGGTGCTTAGCATGGCTCCCGGCTTGGAAAAGCTGAACATCTTGCCGTTCAGGGTAGGTTTTAGTCATTTATTTTTGTCTTGTAGAAGGAAAAAGGTCTAACCCTCCTCCCTAGTCTCTACCATCGTACCATCTGTTGTCTGCTGATAACAATTCTATGTATTGCTATCCACTGGTAACATAATATGCAATCTGTAGGTAAATTAAGCTCTGATTGATGAATCTTTAAAGTTATCTTGATGCTGGAAATCAACTGTTTCTAGTGCTGGCTTGGCATTTGTTTTCTAAAAAAAAGACATGAAGTCGCTCATGAATGTATTTTTGGAAGTCTAAACTGGCATCATGATTATCCTAACAATACTTAACGATGTGGATTTACGACTCCAGCAATGAAGTGATGTTGTTGATGAGTTTTTGTATTATGGATGTGTGCTAAAAAAAGTTCAACAATCTTTTATATTGAGTTATAGTTAAAGTTCCCATATATCCGCGAATGATGGAAATGCTTGGTTAGATTGTTTATTTCTGTAATACAGTTCTGTATTGCAGATTGTAAGATGTGTTAGTTTTTTCTCCATAGTAGTTGTGAATTGTGATTGCTTAGGGAGTGCTCATCTTTTTTTTTGTGATAAGAATGTTTGTTAAGAATTTTACGACATCTTTTTTGACATCTGATGTGACCAGTGAAGAGATTTCGAACTTGAACTGCCTGCAAGTGTTGCGTGTTTTAAGGCTGTCATCCAGAGCAGAATTAACCCCCTCTCCTCTGTCTTAGACTTAAAGCAACTACAAGTTTTTTTGTCCTTCAAATATTTTTCTCTTATTTCAAAGTTTGGAGATTTCTCTTGTATTGCTAATGGCTGTAGAGTTTGAGTCTTTTATTACTGTTTATGTTTTTTTTTTTTTTGGTGTGTTACGAAATTGTTCCCTTAATGAGCGATCCATTGTATCTTGCAGGTGGCAGCATACGACACAGTGGGAAAGAAAATGGCATTCTTTGATCCTTCACGTGCTAAAGATTTTCTCTTCATCTCTGGAACCAAGGTAAGAATTGAATCCTGATTCTGGTCTCAGGCTATTCGCCCCATAACCGAAGTTCACTAAGAGTTTCCTGTTGTAGACTTGAAACTCTTAGACTTCGAACATTTATTTCCAAGTAAATATATTTTTCTGTTTGTTTAGGGGCTGCTAGGTTTCTTTTGTCAGGTGCTACCTTCAGCCTGGATGTTGCGAGTATATGTTGTTTGGCTTATAATGGTTGTAAGAATGTCCAGTTGGTTGTAACTCTCAAGAATACAGATTGTGCTGAAACTAATTAGGTTTAATAGATCTTTCAGCGAAGAGACTCTTCAGTGAGTATGAAAATATATGGTTTATTCCAGAGGTGCCCCCTTCCAACTGAAGGTGTTTTTGTTGAAGGTGTTCTGCATCCTAGCTGCATGGAAGTGCTATCCAATAGTTTAGTCTTTTTCCTTGAGACCCATAGGATATTGCTATTATGGTATCATTTTTTCTAAAACCAAACCAAACTTTAAGTCCCAATTGATTGGGGTTGGCATACATGAATCTGTTTTCTCCATTGAGCTCTAATGAGTGATCGTGCTCCGTGATATTCAGGGAATCCCCTAGCATTCATTTCTTCTGTCTGAGATTATTCATTTGGAAGGAAAAATTGTAGTCAGCATTTTTTTAATGGGAAATGACTATCAAGTAGCGTGAATTTATCTAAAGCTATTTTCAAGGTGCAAAGTTTTAGATTTTCTGAAGGGCTTGGTGTTGAGTCTGTTGACTTTGAAGATATTATGTTTCTGTTGCTTAGTCTCCATACTAACAGTCTAACCCATGTTTGCTGATGCTGCTGCAGATGCGGACTTATGCAAGAACGGGAGAGAATCCTCCTGATGGTTTTATGTGCCCTGGGGGATGGGAAGTCCTGGTCAAATATTACGAGAGCCTGCAAACTGAAGATGCTACACCGAAAGCAGCTGTTTCATCCACATAGAGATTCAGTCTTTTGCAGTTACATAGAAATAAGTACATCAGAGTTCTTACTAGAAGTAGAACAGGGACATGACAACAGAGTTTTTTTGGCGCATGTTCAGCACCTCCAACACCTAGTAGAGTGAAACTTGGTGCGGGCAATTTTAGTAGTATCGTGTATGCTTCTTTTCTTTTAACTCCTGGTGGTTGGAGTCCACCGCTGAACCAATTTTACTTTCTTTTTTTAACACTTGTAGCAAAACGATTTATTTGTTATTCATTTGTTTGAAGAAAAATTTTATGTTAGAAACCCATGTCACGTTGCTGTAGGAATAACTCATCTTGAAACTTCCATGCTTAATTAGATTGATCTTCATCATTTTCTTCCAGCTTTAATGGTACCATTTGGCCTTCCACTGCATTATACTATTTGATAAGTGATTGGTTTACATCCCGGTTGTTACATTTATAATGATGTTTCTATATACGGTGCAGATCTCTGAAACAACATGAAAGTTTATGTTTTTTGTTTCTTCATGGTAATACCTTCCAAATGTGCCGATACCGAAGATTTTGGCTATACATCCTAAGACAATATCTCAAGTAGTTCAACACTCTACACAGTTACAAATGTAGTTCCTTTTGGTTATTTTGAGAAGCTTTTTAATGGCTATGTCAGGCAGAATCTGATGTTGAGCAATCTGGAAATCAGGTATTGGCACTCTTAAATGTTGGTAATCTATGTTTTCTGCATCATTTGTTTGCGAAACAAAATTTGAAAAATTGGAAGGTACTATCTTCAAATCCTTTGGCAAAAAGGAAAGCCACATGGCATTTGGTTTTGTTGCTTGGCAATATTTTGACATTGAATGGTCTGCTTACAGCAGAGAAAAAAAATGTTCGCGTGCATGTTAATTCAGACTATACTTCTATGTGAAAGAGAACACTGGAAAATCAAATCGGATGTCTTTGTAAATTGCTCAACTGGCACTCGTTTGCATGCTGATACATCCCTTATGGAAGAGCGAGTATGTTTTGCACGTTATGATGCCGTAATTTGAAGTTTTTGCGCGAGGGGAGGCATGATGGAATGGTCTTGGCCGAACCTTTGTGCATCAGGTACGACCCTTCCGATCTTAAAGCCCTGTTCACATAATTTTGTTAATCTGAAGTTCTTATTGGCAAGATTTCCTGAGGAGGGGATGATGTTTAAAGTTGACATTAGAATGCTTTTGCCAGTGGTCTATAGTTGCTATTTAATCCAAGGCTGAAGCCATGCTGTCCATGTCAAAAGGTCTTAGAAGTTAGAATAATTGTGCAGTTCGAGTTTGTACATCTCTTTATGCAATGACTGGGATGGTCTGGTCCTGCTCCTGCTCCTGCAGTTTTTCTTGGTTACTGGGGTGGCCTCATAGGCTTAGCCCACTAAAGGCTTACCCGGTTGCGTTGTGGGCCATTTTATATTATGACTCTTGAGTCCTTAAAACCAGTTTGATTCTTTTAACTACCTTTGTTTGGCCTGAAATGGTTTAGTTGTATCGTTAAATGTGAATCATTGACTCCTTGTTAAATTTGCCATAATTTTTTTGGTACGTTACAGCTTTTGGTGGTTTGGAAGTTGCTTGGATGCTCCCTGTAGCATTTAGCATAGTCGGTGATTTAATACTACTTTGGAAATTCAAGTACACAGTCTGGTGGAGGGACAATTTTCCAGATAAATGACATTTATTTTCTGAAAAATTTAGTTCGTAAACAAAGCTCTAAATTCATATTTCTTGATCCTGAGTAAAATTCCAGTTTATGTTAATCTAAGATTTTCAGTTTATGGTTTCCTACATTTTGTTTGGTTTTATGTCGTCTTGTGGATCAAAGGGAAACAACGCTAGTAGCAGACTATAAAATGTGGCTGAAACAAATAATAATATGTGTACTGTTTTAAAAATAATATGCCACTTCATTGAATGTTTACAGCTTGGAAGAAGTATATCCGAATAATTCAATATATAGAAGCCTATCCAGATCGTACCATGATTTAGAGTAGGTGGCGTACCACGTTCCAATTACCGTTCTTCGTAACGGATCGCTCCGTATTCTAGGTTACCCTGCTTTATACTTCCTTTTATTTGCCTTCACTTGCCTTTTCTTTTCTGTATTCTTTTATGTGTTGACAAGTCTTCTTCTACAGATTAGGTACATGGTAGTCTTCCTGTGTCCCCCCATACACCAAATCAGCCACTGTCTTGGACCCTTCCATTTGAAAGTTGTCCCCCACCAGTCTCCACTGTGCTGGGTTCAATATAAGATCTTGTCATAACCCTAAGCTCAAGTGGGTAAACTGTAAACATTTTGAGTTCAAAATTTGGCAACTTCTTGAGGTCGGGTCGTAAGAGAGAAATCTCTTGTGACCCCTTAGTCCCAGCGGGAATGGAATGCCTTTGACCGGATTGGGAGGGGAATAGTCGAGGTGCGCGTAAATTGACCACGACACTCGCACCAAATACAAAAAATCATTACACAAATAAAGTTAAAGACACAATTTTATTCTCTTATTATACTTGACCAGTACATGTGATCATGGCTGTGGTTCAGGTACATCCGTAAGTCCTTGGTGTACCGTATCCCAAGGGGTGAGCTGTGATGGGGGTCCATTTGATACTTGGTCATAGTTCATTAGTCTCCTCAATGCAACCTTTTCCACCATTTTCTTCTCAATTTGTCTCAATTTTGTTCTCCGTAAAATAGGTCTGAATTAATGCCTTGATAGTACAATTGCATGTGAGCTTTTCTTGCTTTTGATCTCTTTGAAGCAGACACAGGGCCCAATTGTTTTCCCCACTTATAGCAATTTCTTCATGTCCTACCCACAATCCATGGGTGATTAAGGATTTGAATTTCCTATTAACAGCTCCATTGTTGGTTCCAATCCCTTTTCATTGACCTAAATCATGTTCACCTAGTCATCTCTATCTCGCTGTATTTGGTACCATTAGGGCCCCTTTGTTTGACCGGATCTCCGATATGAGCATCGGTTGAATGAGACAGCATGACTGAGATGACCAAAGATCTGGTCGTTGATTAAAATGTTTACGACCCGGATTAAGCATGCCTCGAATATATAATTTCACAAAGTGTGAGACATACTGATATACTATATCATAAGGTTATGATATTAGTCCGAACACTATTAATGCAGTGGCCGAGGGGATTTTATATTTGATGAGATTTTAAATTCCTTCACTGTTTGTTTGGTCTAACGAACGGGCTCTTAATGTGTTAAATTCTCATTCTACATCGATGATCGCTACCAAATGCTCTACCGCCCTTGTTCTCATGTTCTTACTACTTATAAATCTTGCTATAAAATTTGTATTGATGTATGTGTATAACTGGTGGTACAAAGAGTAGATCATATAGGATTTTTGGTTGGTACTTCAGAGTTTTAGGAAATACTGTATGTCTTTCAAAATTGCCTGAGCAGTTGCGTTTACATACAATGATGTTTCTACAAATATGCAGAGTTGGGGGGACAGAGGTAACATGGCCATCATGTGACTAAACATAGAGTCTTTTCCTTTTTCGGTTCCACAGTTTGGGATATTCGGGTCAGTTTACGTGTACCTCAACTTATCCCTTTCCCAGTCTAGTCAAAGATTGGTCGTCCACACCGAAACTGTGGAATTCATAAAAAAATTACTTTTTTATGGTCTTACTCTGAAAATCACATCCTGGTCAATGGTGTGGAGAGCAAACCCAGGGTTACTACCCCGGGGAACTGACAGTCTTTTACTACCTTAGGAATTTGCCTTTTGTTGATTAGCTATGCTTGTCACTGCCTTTCTGTGAGAATGGAGGAGGACCCCCTTCCCTATTTTCTTCTGTTTTTATCCTGCACTCAACAAATAATGTCATCCACAGAACATGGGGTGGGTTGTTATGACTTATGAGGACTACCCTATGGGCCACTCTTATTTCGTTCTCAACTTCAAATCTTGATTTAGGCATAATTGAGCTTATATGAATTAATTTAGCTTCTAACAGAGAGAGAGAGAGAGAGAGAGAGAGAGAGACTCTTAGTTGAGTAAACGTGTTGTAAGAAATCTGGATGATTTAGTTTGGTTGAGTCTTGAGCTGACTCAAGTGATTTGTAGAGGCAATTTCTTAGGACTAGTTTACGATAAGTCAAATGCAGCGCGCGAGACTTGGACTAATGACAATGATCTAAAGAGAGGCGGGACGATTGGAATCATAGCCCTTCTTTTCGGTGGAGAGGTTAATTTCTTTTCGGTGGAGAGGTTGATTTTTGAGACTCGACCCGTTATACAACTTGAGTTTGTGGCGGTTGTCATGCCACTATGTTACAGCCTCTAAGATTGTGTTTGGATCATGAACTTATAGAATGGTTAGTTTAACAAAATGAAAACGACCGGAATAAATTTATCCTTGATTTGTGCTTGTAATGCCTCTGAGGCTGGCATCATCGGGCTAGGACACGACTCAAGGATTCTAATAATAAAAGAATGTTTATAGTCTTTTTGCTTCAGATAAAAAGAGAGAGAGAGAGAGAGAGGTTCTTTTTACTTCATCTTTTTCTCTTTCAGGCAAAAAATCCTGGATAAAATCTTAAAAATCTTGATCCAAATGTACCATCTATACGTAGGGATGACAACAAGGCGGAGCGGCTTTTGCCGCAGCCCACCCTGACTCGAAAAGTGCCGCATGACCTCTACCTTGCCCCGAATCCCGACCGAGTAATGTGTGGATATACGCTCCCTTACCTGTCCTGATTGAGAATTGGGTTTACCCACTCCGCCCCGTCAAAAATAAGAAAATTTTGTTTAATCTAAAAAAAAAAAAAAGAATACAGTTTATATATTATGTATTATTTTAGTGTAATGGTGGAAATTTAAGGGTAAGAATATAATTTTTTATTGTTCTAATGGTGGAATATAATCATACGTCAAAACATTTCGGGGCGGGTTCTTGAGCGGGTAACAATGCATGTGAGGTAATATCATCCCTATCCGATCAGGTATTTGTAAACTTTCCCCAAATTCTTCCCGGCACCCGAAAATTTGACGGGAACCTGACCCGGTCTGGGTGGATTTGGGCCGGGTCGGGGCCATTTGTCATCTCTACCTATATATGTTACTGATATTGAATGGTGAGATGAGAAAAATGGGTCGGGGATAAGGACATAAAGTCCGGACGTATCCGTACCAATGTATTTTCCAGGATTTGTCTGGCAGAAGGCTGCTTGCTCTGGGCCTTGGAACATGGGGTGGGGTGGGGCTGGTAGCTGTTCCTCATCAGAGCCAGGCTAGGACATATAAGTATACAACTCCCCCTCATCAAGGTTTAATTTTTGTTATATGTGATTATGACTTGTGTTCAGTAGAGTAGTGGTGGACGTGGTCGCGGTCGCGATCATGACGGTGGTGCTTGTATTAGGGTTTTTAGTTAGAGGACCACATGTGGAAGAAGGCTCAATTGAATTCAATGTTGTGTACCACGATGTACGCAAGAAATTGAAAGCACTTGTCTCATCTTTCTTCCTATCGTTAACTCGTCCCGCGGTCAAATAGTTCGTAGCCACGTGCTCTAATCCTCTGAGTTACAAGTAAACTCTGTTTGATTTGGGTTTTGAAAGAGGTTTTTAAGAGCAATGAGTGGAGAGAGATACATAGAGAAAATTTATTGAGAACCGTGCGCAACGGTTTTGAGTCCCCTAAACGGACAAGCCTTTAAGATTTTTTCTATTGTGGATCTTTAAGTTCGAAAACTCTTAGGTGTATTTTTGGGGGCTCCTATAAGGAGGAGCTTTGAATGGCTCCCCGCTAGTGAATAGTAAGATTAGTTTCCTCGAAGTTGGTTGAGTAGCACGTAAGCTGATCCGGATGAGATAACTTGGTACTGGATTAGCTAGTTTCTTTTTGGAGCAATATATGCTATGGTGACCATATCTATGGATCATATTTTGGGTAGCATATGAAGTATCACCATTATTTTCTTGACTCACTTTTGTTTCCAAATTGTTTTGGGTTTGTTGACAGGTTTGGCGTAGCACGACTATGCATGGGAGTAGAATTTTTTTTTTTTGAATAACCGGATATTCATGTCAGTTTGCGTGCACCTCGACCAATTTCGGGACCCTAGGATTAACGATAGGACAAACCTCGACTATTCCAAGAGTAGAATATATTGTTAGTGCTAATTGCTTAGAATGCATTGTGCTTTGCTCCTTGAAACATTGGTGCTATTAAGCCAATAAACCTTGACAAGGACCAGTTCTAAAAAACCTTGATAAGGTGACAGTAGAAAGCAAATTAGGAGAAGGCTAGGGGTATAAATTAATGATAGCTAGTGTTATGTTAAACTTAAAAATGTGTAAGCAAGAAAGTTGGTAAATTAGCAAAATCGAAGCTAATGAAATACTGTACCAAAACCAAGATACTGCTGCAACATATCCAAACATGTTCATTTGCAGAAGAAGCAAAATGAAAAAAAAATAATAATAATAATTATTAGTTTGGTTATGTATCTAATGAAATTTGTTGAGGTACCCGTAACTATTTGGGCACTCTAAATTATTATAAACATAAAAATCAACGAGAGTGTAAGGGGCACATGGTAAAATACCTTATGCTTTGTCCGATTGGAGTTCACATAACCATTACTTCTCTCTCAGCGCGATTCTGAATAAATTCTCTCCGCTTATTACTCCTATTTCGATATCTATCTATCTATCTCTATGTGTTACTTGAAAATTTTCCCTCAAAATCTTCACCAAACAACCTCTTTAGATTTTATAGACTCTCAAGGTTTATATGGTACGAGTACATTACAATTAAAAGCTCGGCGTGATGGTCGAGGTTTGAACTTAATAGTTTGCATATTCTAATAGGGGCAACTCTGGTGGGTTTTATATGATTTTTCGTCTCGATTAATTTGCCCTTACAGTGGACGACGAGACTGATTTCTCGAGATTCTCAACAATTAGTCAAAATGTGCATAAACTATCCTGAACACGACGTTCGCTGATATGGAAAAAAAAAAAAAAAAACCCTACGGGAATAACCAACGCCAACCATAATTACTGTATAAGCATAACGAACGACAACGGCAACCATATATACTTGATGATGATCCATACGGTTATGTACTGAAGAATTCCTGTATGAAAAATGACAGAAAGTTGAAAAGAGAGGAATCATTTATTATGGTAGGACTGGGATGTACCAACAAGTACTGCAACTTTTGAGCAGAGAAGCACATGGCGACCAAACCTTATTAGGGCTCAGATCAGTAATTAAAAGCTTGGTAGGAGTAAAAGTTTTCTTCACTCTGTAGTTATTGGTCAGTCAATTCTGAACCAGTCACATACAGAAAATACTACCAAGAAAGATCCTCAAAATAATGTCCCAGCCTTTTTTTTTTTTTGGTTATTACGGTGAGAGGTGTGTCCGAGCCAGCTTATGTGCATCTCAACTATTTTTCCCCTGGTCCATTTAAAGGCAAGTCATCTACGCCGGGACTAGGGATTCACGAGAGATTTCTTTCTTGAGGCTCGGTCACGAAAGGCTAGGGGCGGAGCTATGTTGGGGCCAGAGGAGCTTGGCCCTAGCTCCCCGAGCGTCTGAGTTTTAAAAATTTTATTTTGTATATACCTAATGTTGAATATGATTGACAATTGTTTGTCTTTAGCTACTTATAGTCTTAACAGTTTTGGTTTGATTTGATAAAAAAATGAGTTATTTTACATTCTCATTTCTTAATGTCTTTCAAAATTAGAAAATAAGCACATGACGGTTGAAGTAGCTTAAAGAAAAAAAAACAAAATGATTGATATACTTTAACTGTATTAGGCTAGAATAATTTCAATGTACAAATGTAATGTATTGAAAATCATAAACCTTATGATATCATAAGTGTACGTACGTTTAGGGGAAAAAAATGTCTATTAAGCTGGCCCTCTCGTAGTCAAATTCCTAGTTCTGCCACTGTAAAAGATTGTCAAGTTTCAAACTCAGAATGTCTAAATTTATAACTTATTCTTATTGCCACCTGAGCTATATATCCTTTGGTATTGTCCCAGGCTCTTTTATCACAATACATTATGCATTGAAGTGGGACTCAAGATATTACCACGCATTCATGTGAGACTCAAGATAAAATGTATTAGCTTCCCATTGCAGTGAGAAAGGAACATAGGCATCACATGACAGTGTTCCAAGAGCCCTAAACAATCTCTCATCCTCCCTCTTGCCTCTCTCTCTGCACACCTCCCGTTTGGAGGTGGAGAGATAAGTGAGAAAGATTAGGTAGAGAGAGAGAGAGAGGGTTTTTTGTGGGTGTCAATATTTATATTTGAAAGAATGAGATTAAGACTCTCTTTGTTTGGGCATAAAATATTTACCTATTTTTCGGTGTTTGATTATATAGAAAATGAGAAAAACATTTTACACGTAAAATATTTTCTATTAATTAGATAAAAATAACTTACCCATGAATCTTCCGTAAGTTAATTTCTGAAATGAACCCGATGTCTTCTACTGTAATTCTTACTGCTCAGTTTCCTCAATCGTCAGTTGGAATTCCACCATTAAGCGCTCTCTCTACACTATTTTACATTGTAAAAAAAAAAACATTTTACATCGAAACAAACAGATCCTAAATTCTTTCCACCGGCCGTAATTGATTATATATCTATTGATATCCCAAGGTAAAATGTGTGAATCCCACCAAAATGTTTGTACAGCGGAGAATGAGCCTTGGCACCACCCCAATGGCATTAAATAATTTCTCCATGGGAACGTTGGAGGTGAAGCAAGAAATTTGAGATATGGGTCAAACCCACCCAAAATAAGGAGGACAATTGCAGAACCAGTATCACAAAAATGACAACTGAGGCATGGAGGAAGTTTCTGAGCACTTGAAGCCACAGTACCAGAAAAAACCCAATCTCCTCAAGTCATCATGAAAGAAAATCGTTGTACTATTTTGAGAAATGGCTTGCGGTCTCCTCTATTGTAATAGTAGGAAAGAAAAAATGGGGTAGGCAGCCAATATTAACGGTGACTGAATTTGGACCATTGTTATTGTACGCGTTGTTTTCGAATTCCAACTCGATTCGATTCGAGTAATTATTTTTTGTATTTTGATCATCTCGTGCCTAGCCCGTTTGATGGGTAAATAGCAAAGTTTCAGCTAGATGTGCTAGTATTGCGTCTGTCGACCCGTTTAATTTGACAATTAATTCTTTTTTCAGCATTGACACGATCCCTACACCCAACCTAGTTTTTTCTTATGTAACGCGCGATATCTATAGCACAATTTATTTGGCCGGTTGCTTCAAAGTGTTAAAAGTTTGCTTTAGCCCAGTTCGAAATTATTTTTCGTTTTTGCAATTTCTTCTCCCAAATTCTAAATATTATGTGTGGCTCCCACTTTGAAAAATACGTACGGCAATTAATTGTTTTCTGCGTAATCTTTGTTTGGGCTCTTTGATTTTATAAGTGATCAAGATATAGTCAGACTTTATTGCATGCACCCCCCGTCCTTCATAACGAGTTTGCTCTGGTAATCTCCATCAATGGACATAAAGTTTTCGACCTGACCAGATAAATATATACTACTTTACGTACGTTCTACTGAAGTTGTTCATTTGAATATTTATTTTTAATTTCCACAAAGAGCCGTTGTAAAGCGGCTCTTTACGGAGCTGAGTGATCTCACTGTCCGTTTCGGCATTGGACTGCCTGTTTGGTAATCTCCATCAATATTTATGCTCCGTAAAGAGCCGTTGTAGCTCTTTACAGAGCTGAGTGATCTCAGCTGTCAGTTTCGGCATTGGACGGCCCGGCCCGTTTGAAAATCTAGTAATAAATTATCTATTACCGTTGAGAGAGCATTTTCAATCCGGATCGTCCAAACTACTTTTAGACATACGGTCGAGATTGAGCTCCGTAAACACTTGTTAATTCTGTAAACAAGATTTTGTCTTTCCACAAATCATCGTAACAAAATGTTATGCTATACAGGAACCAATCACATATCCAATGCGAGACCTATGAAACAACGAGATCAACGTTATCAAAATATGGTCATCATCTATCTCATTATTATATATTGTGGCGTAAAACGAACCGTAGTTACGAATATTCATATTAATACTAAAAAGATTCAAGACATCGCAGGAGAAAAATACCATCAACATATATTCGAGAATTTAGAGAGAGAGAGAGAGAGAGAGAGAGAGAGGATGTCGTGTGTCACTCGTGTGGGGTTTTTGGTTGGGGCTGAAGAGGTGAGACCACTGCACCACGGGTGTTTTTGGGGTGTGTGTGTACTGTGTAAGTAACTAGAAGGACAAGGTGGGAGCCAAACCCATTGGGCTTACTTCGCCTTGTTGCCTTTCCTTAAGACATGTCTCTCTCTCTCTCTCTCCCAAACTCCCACTTTAAATACCCCTTCCCCATCCCCTCATTCTCACCACACCCCAACACCCACCCCCTACTCCTCTCTTCTTTCTTCTCTCTCTCTCTCTCTCTCTCTCTCTCATCTTCATCAGAACCATTCTACCCGAGAGACAAGATAGAATGGGAATCAAGAAATCAAACAAACAATCACAGACAACAATGCTGAAGCAAATCCTGAAAAGGTGCTCGAGTCTGGGGAAAAAACAAGGCTACGACATGGAGGGGCTCCCGCTTGACGTGCCCAAAGGCCACTTCGTCGTGTACGTAGGGGAGAACAGGAGCAGGCACATCGTGCCCATCTCGTTCTTGACTCGGCCCGAGTTCCAGAGTCTACTCAGACGAGCCGAGGAAGAGTTCGGGTTCGATCACGACATGGGTCTCACCCTCCCTTGCGAAGAAGTCGTTTTTGAGTCCTTAACTTCAATGCTTAGGTGAGAAGGAAGGAAGGAAGGTTTTTCAAGGGCTAGTTTGGTTGGGAGAGAATTATTGGAAGAGGTTGTCATGAAGCTGCTTCATTGCTTCTGAGCTTTTTTAAGATTTCTCTGCTCCCTCTTTTTTTTTTTTTTCTTTTTAAAATTTTGGGTTATTATGTTATATTTGATCTAACCCAAAAGCTAGCCCAAGAATAGATTCTGGGTCTGAATATGTAATTAAATCTGGAAAAAGTTGGAAATATTTTTTTCTCAACAGTGGCGTTTGGTTGTGCCCTGGGAGATCTAGGAGTAATATTATGGATATTTGGGGTTGCTACCCTGCTTCACTCATGCCTCTCTCTCTCTCTCTCTCTCTCTCTCTCTCTCCTTTGGTTACTCCATGAAACAAGGTAACCATGACTAGCCAGCCTAGTTGACAAGTGGCTCCCGTATTTTTTCAGTTTAAAAGGCACAACATTGTAAGTTTGTAACTGTAAAACTTCTTAGAGTGCGTTCCAGAATCGGAAAAAGAGCTTGTTTTTTGTCCCATAAGAACTCTCATTCCACAAACTGCTGCCTTCTGGATCAAGTACTTCACGGCCGGGAATCAACCGGCAGCCACGCCGGGTCGTCTCCGTCCACCGGACGGTCGATCCGAACCGTCCAAAAATTCTAAAAAAAAAAAACAAGGGGGCTAATGCGGGAATCAATGGCATCCGAGGTGCGTAGGGTGCTTGATCTGAGCAATCCTTATTCGTGTGTGTATCAAAACATATTGTTACTCATATATACATGGAAAAAGATTGCTCGATCTGAGCACCTTACACACCTCTGATGCCATTGATTCCCGCGCAAAGCCCCCTTGTTTTTAATTTTTAGAATTTTTGTATGGCTCGGATCGGCCGTCCGGCGGCCGGAGACGGCCCGGCGCGGCGCGGCTGCCGGTCGGTTTCCAACCGCCGGCCCCCTTGTAGTGTACCAACAGTGCTGTGTTTGTATTGGGCAACTTCCAGGTCCAAAAAAATAGGGTTACGCAAAAAATTTTCCTACCACTATGGATCTTATTTGATAGATCTCATTGAGATCTTTAATATGGTGCAAAAAAATTTTTTTTTTCTTTTATGTTATATTTGAGTTTGAAAATGTGAAAAAAACTTTTTGTTTGGGAAAAATAAGAAGGTGGAATAAGAAGTTTGAGAAATAAGTACTTATTTTTTAAGAAGGTTTTCGGAACGGGCCCTTACTTCAACTTGGATGATTAGGTGGAGTTTCACTTTTTTTTAAAAAAGGAAGGTTTTGAGAAAAAGAAAGTAATTCAAGGTAAAAAATTAGGAGTTGACGCAAATAATTTTTTTACCAATATGGATTTTGTTTGATAGATCTCATTGAGATCTTTTAAATGGTGCAAAAAATTAAAAAATTATTTTTCATTTTCGTTATATTTGAATTTGAAATTACCCTTTTTTTTTTTAAGAAGAAGGTTTTGGGAGAAAGCGGAATGGGGCCACTTAAATGAGAAATTTTCTGGTGCCGGGTGGGTATATCTCACGTGGTATCTGCTTGGTAGGGGTGATTTCGGTTCGGAGTGAAATTTTCGAAAATTGATTCGGTTCGGTCCAAATATATCCAGGATTGATCCGATGAAGTTGAGTTCGGTTCGGTTTGGGTGAGTTCGGTTCGGTCGGGGAATGTGGTCCGTCCAAAATATTAAATTTTTATTAAATTTAAAGTGTATATATGTAAAATATATTTATATAAATATTTTATGTAATTTTTAATATAAAATATATAGTTGGTCGGTTCAGTTCAGTTCGGTCCGGTGAAAATCACAGGAAACCGAGACCGAACCGATTTCTGTTCGGTTCGGTCCGAAAAAAAATTCCGCCATCACCCCGACCGAAAACCGAACCAATCGGTCGGGTTTGTTTTTAGCCTGTCGGGTTTTGTAATACCCCTACTGCTCGGCACATTTGGGTCATCAAATACACTTTTGAATGTCTCGGATTGAAACCCTCTCTCTCCTCTCACCCCAACATTTCTCTCTTTTTTTCTCTCCAAATTCTAGCCGTCCAAAAACACAATGGACGGCTCGGATGCACCGAGCAAGCACCACATGGTACCCACCCAACACTGAAAATTTATTTATCTTAAACGGACCAATTGAGGTTTTAAATATGGACTCGGGGGAGGTGCTAGCCCCATTGTGCTATCCTCCGTGCTATTCTCCAAAACGACGTCGGTTTTGGGGATGTTTTGGAAACACCTCTTAAAAAGGCCTCGGGTCCTGTTTGCTTGTAAGAAAATTTCTCAAAACATGAACAACTAGCCAAAACAAATCAATTGGGCAACAAAAAAAAATAATAACGACATCATCCACAAATCCTCACATTTTCCAAACCCATTTTTCCATTACTCATTTTTCCATTAACCATTCGGAATCTACTTCACCCATTTTTCCATTTTTATCAGACAAGGGTTTTCGGTAGACTTCTTTCATTGGAATTTTTCTAAATTAACCCAAATTAAAAACCATAATAAAAGAAACAAAAGCTATTATCAATCAATGGTGTGGTTTTGGCATACCTTTTCAATAAGGGAGGAGGAGAATTGGCTTTCAATGGTGGAGAAGCAACAATATATAGGAGTCCATGAGGGACGAGGAGGAACGGTTTTGGCGGGAGAAATGAGGAATTAGGGAGAGATGTTACGGCTTTTTCTCCCAAAAATCTAAAACGTGGGATAGCACAATTGGGCTAGCGCCTCCCCCCCGAGTCCTTTAAATATGCTTATAAAAAAAGGTTTTAGTAGTAAATAACAGCAGATATTAGAACATGTGTAACGGTAATGGATTTCAACTCGGATGATTAGTACTGGATTTCAACTTGGATGATTATGTCTAATCGACCAAATAAGGTTTTGAATAACAGCACCGAACGGTTTGTCTAATGGTTTCCTAAGACGCAATCAGGGACGGAGCCAGGAATTTCACTACACGGGGGCGACCATGTACGCGAGACAAAAAAATAAAGAGAAACGTGCATAACAACGTGAATACATTAAAACTCAAAAATGTACAAAATAGCAACACTCCATACTTAATTATGCTTTTCATAAATTAACATATTGCAAAAGCATTAACAACTTACCTCAATCTATTTAGTAAAACCAGGCATCTTCAATTGCACTCACGCTCTTTCATGTCATTAAAAGCATCGATGATAGTATCAACATCAAATCTTTTCGCAATATCATTCTCTATGTAAGTGATTTAGAAACATGCTAAAAGTTTATCCCCCATCGTGTTGCGGTGTCTAATATTTACACATTTCATAGTTACAACTTAAATTTCACCAAGATTACTTAGAGTTTTCCAAATCTCTTTTCCTAATGTTCTTATTTTCTCGAAATTGCCTTCGAAGTCTTGACGATGTGGGATTTTTGTGCTGAGAGAGAGAGAGAGAGAGAGAGAGAGAGAGAGAGAGAGAGAGAGAGAGAGAGATGCTTGTAGTTTGGCGGCGGTCTGGTTTGGGATCCTTTTAACGATTGGAGATTTTTGTGGGTAAAAACTGGGAATTAAATAATTGAGTACTCACTATGTTAACCATAAAATTTTATGTTTTGTTATATTTAACCCGTAATGTTTAGAAATTAACGTTGGTATCTTGTACTTCAAAGGTTACTAACTACTTACTATCATTTGATTTTTTTCCCCCAAAAATACTAGAGGGGGGCGAGCCTCTATACTTTCATAGAAAATTTTTATTTTATACATATAATAAATAGAGGTTTTTTTTTTCTTGCAGGGGCGACCGCCCCTACTGGCCCCTCCCTGGACGCAATATACATGACAGATTGATCACAGCCCATGTTTACAACTTTAGAACCAATAGGTTAGGTGTCATGTCTAAAACTTTAGACGACCCAACTTCTTTTTTGGATTTTTGGGTTAGGTCCACAGTTGGGCAACGTAATGCGGCTAACAAGCACACCACGTCCATTGATCTTGATGAGATGTTGATTTAACATAAGCTCCAATCGATGGTCCACAGCATGTGGGTTTCAGTTAGAAATTTCTTTGAGCAAAAGTGTTGCGTACAAAGAAATGTTACCTGAAAATGATCTGGAATACACTATTTATGACCGATTATAAATAGTGTATTCCGGGTCATTTTCGAATAAATTTTTTTTTGGACGTATGATTTCTTTGAATATCCTCTGCCACAGATTCGGCCCCGATGATCATAAATATGATTACTGAAATCTATGAGCTAGGAATCCAAGTGCTGCGCACACCCATTGTAAATGGTCCTGGTTTTTCCAGACCCACTTGGCTATTGGCAGTGAAATTATGAGATACACGTCTTTTTACTGTTTGGTCACAGGTATACTAAATCTTGCATGGCCAAAGATCCATCGACCTGCTACTGCAGCCAAGGGTTGTTCTAAATGAGATGACGGGTACCACGTTTGGACGGTTAGGATCGCCGACATGTGGCACCCGCTCGGCATCCAAAAATGAGATGAGATGAGAGTTGAACCAAACAAGATGACTATCTTTTTATTGTTTGGTCACAGGTATATTAAATCATGCATGGCCAAAGATCCATCGACCTGCTATTGCAGCCAAGGGTTGTTCTAATGGTAACGACGAGTGTCAAATTTAGTGAGTAATCTTCTTGGTTTGTGGTTTGATTTTTCATTGGATGAGTACCCCGGTAGTTAAGTGGGGGGGTTGCGGTTGGTGTGCTATAACTAGCTCTTTCCGAGGTTTGGGTTGCACAGTCGGATTCATTTAGTAGCCTGGCTGGAGGGCTGCTCTTCTGTTTTTTTTTTTTTTTTTTTAAAAAAGCCAGTTTAACCCTATCCCTGACTTTTCCATTGCAGGGTGGTCCAACATCCCACAAAGCTTTCATTTGAACCGTGGGCATGCATGTGCACACATTGTCGAATTGCATTTTGCACCCTTGCGCTTTTACTAATTCTACTTTGCTCCATTTGTTTTGCCTCCTATTGTTAGGTCGCCTTTTGCGTTTTCTTAGGGAAGTGTCGGCGTTGCCCTTTCGTCTGCTTGTTGCTAAATAGATGCCCCGTGAGCTCCTAGAAAGAGGTCTCACGTGCGTGACCTTAATTCACAGCCGAGTGGGCGAAAAGGCTTACATTGACACTTAACTTAAAATACAAGAGGTTGGATGATACAATTGGAAGCAAAGGTTTCGAACAGAGATCTGGTGAAAGTGGATGGGGGCAAAGTGTAGTTCACCGATGTTACTTCAGGGTAATCTTCTAATTATGAGAAATTTTTGGGTGCCAAGCGGGTCCCGTCTGTTGGTGATCCTAACCGTCCAAACGTGTTTTGGACGGTCCAGATTTATTCTCTCTCTCTTCTCATCTCACCACTCTCTCTCCTCTTTTTTTTTTCTCTAAAATCCGGACCGTCCAAAACACTTTTGGATCGTCCGCATCGTCGACGGGGTACCACGTTTAGACGGTTAGGATCGCCGACATGTGGGACCCGCTTGGCACCCAAAATTTCTCGTAATTGAGACTTCTGAGTTGATAAATCTTGCATATTTTCTTCAAACGGCCCACCACCTCGAACACTGCATGCCTAGCTAGATATGCCCCGCTAATTTATTGTCTAATTAAGAAGAAGTACCAAATTTTTGGTTACTTAGGGGTAATGATACTTCCACTTATCAATTTCCTTTTTCAGGCAACACATTGTGTTTGTTGAAATTAATATCCCAGTGTTATCAAATTAGGCTAATACAATTAGGCCTCTGGAAGTCAGAAAAAAGGGGCCACACTTCATCAAATGGGGACAATGTTCACATGCAGAATAGCATTAAGACTAGCTAATACAGTTGGTTAGATTTCTCAATTATGGTACTTTATGTTTTTGCAATGTCTTATCAGTGTTTCTTCAAGGAAGTGATATGATCTACTCATGCTTATCTTCTTTAATTTGCCTTTAATCCTTTGTAATCTCCCTCTGATCATCATGATTGCATTAACCAAGTTTGAATAGTGTAGGGGAGCGATGTGGAATAAGATTTTTAAGACTCGTCTCTGTCACATGGGGACCGGTAGCACGTGATCAAGGTACTAACGTGTGTGTATGAATTGAAGAGATGTGGGAATACTTCACCACGTGAGATGGGGCCACCCAAAATCGAATTCTGACAATCATTTGAGATTTCTCAAGAAGGATCCAATCTAGAATCATCAATCTAAAATTAATTGGTAGAGTAATTTCTGGATTTTATTAAACGAGTTTGAGGCCTTGTTCGTTTGGGAGACTCAAAACTCTAGAGCACAGTCTCGAATGAATTTTCTCTATCTATCTCTCTTCATTCATTATTTTCAAAAACTTCCCTCAAAACAAACAGGGTCTGAATGATTTAGGTGAACGGTACTAGATAAAGTATATGAGTTTTCAAGCAACTTGTGACTAGATCTGGAAGGGAGAGCATCATATGGATTGTGCGAGACTTGGGATCTCTATTTATTCCAATTTATTTCGAGTTTTTTTCCCCCTCTTTCTATCTTCTAATTTTACTTGTGCAATAAAACAGAGCATGCTATGGACACTAACGAAAATGTGCAGATTTGGATAACCGTCCGTAAACATGGGTCCCACGCGGCCCACACAGCCGTATTTAGACACCGTGTGAAACCCTAACATATTAGATGTTTTTTCTTATATGCTAAAAAAAGCGCTTCAAAGAGAGCGAAAATAGAGTCTTTATTGGGGAAAAAAAAAAAAAAAACGCGTACCTAAGTTCGAACATTTCATGTGTTTTCCTATTTCTTTCAACCCAAGTACCGATTGTTCCCTGGATATTCTTGCAACCCCAAAACGCTATTTTTTATTTTTATTTTTATTTTCATCTCTGCAGTTGATTTTGCTATTCTTGCAAATAACTTTTGTTATATGCTCTTCTGTTTTTGGTTTCTTTTACCCTTTTCTACAATTTGCAGACAAACAGAGCCACTCATGACTCATGTTGGGGGTTGGGCTTTGTTGTAGGCCAGACTTGTAGGGTTTGAAATATACTTTCCCTGTAATATTTTGCAGGCCAGGGTGCACTACGGATGTGCACCGCGCGATCCGAGCCGCACATCACGACAGTCAAGATTTTATCTCGGCTTTTGTAGTTCTGAGCCGTCCATTATCGGGATGAAATCTGAACCATTGATAGCCAAGATTGCTGGGATTGTGGGTGCATGGTGAAAGTATATCAATCTTTTTTCTTCTTTTTTTTTTTTTACTTTTTAGATGTATATAGCGTACCTCTATTCAAAAAGTAAAAGAATTTGTTAAAATGTTAAAAAAAAAAAATTAACTAAAGAAGAAAAAATACGCAAACCCATAGAATTTTTTTTAATCTCAAAATTGACAATCAAACGAAGTTTGTGGTTGGATTAAGCAAATGAGAAGAAGAAACATAATTATGGGTCAAATTAACACCCTTTTTAATTAATTTGGTTGCACATAACCCAACCCAGCCAAAAATAGTTTCACTGGCTAACCATTGATGGGATCTGAATCCAATGGTCAAAAACAGATCCAGTGATAGTGGGCCAGATCCAATTAATTTTTCTCTGTGCCATCATTTCCTCCACCTGTCTAACCCAACGCGTTTGGGTGGTCCGATGGGACTGAACCCCAGATGACCAATTGACCATCCCACCGAATCCCAAGTGATCATTTCCCCAACCAAAAAGTGGACCCTTCTATGGGAACCGACCAAGTGTGCACTGACCGTACAAAGACCGGCACGCGAGATCCACTCCGGATCTCGCATGGAATATCCCAGACGTTTCTATAATGATCCTGTAATCCGAATGAAGAATTGAAAGATTGAATCAAGAATCTACACTTATCCGATTAGACTGATTTTTCACTGGAGCCTTCGAAAAATTATATTAAAATTATGGAACGACTCGGATTATCCGTGCGGAATCGAGAATGGGCCCCGCGTACCAATCTATGGACACTTGGTCGGTGACTTTAGCATTTTTGCCAAAAAGTCTAGAGAAACCCACACTGTTAACACTTGCACACACACTGACACAGGCGAAGAGACCCACTCATTGCACTTAAACAAAGAGATCTGTTTTTCTCCAACGTATTTATCAGTATCCAAATAATTTGATATCCTAATGCGAAATAGTGTGACATGATATTCTATTCAAATAATGTACAGAACACAATTTATGAAAATGAATGGTCCAAATCATAACAATAATGTTTCAATGACTTTTCATTAAAAGATCACCAAAGAATTCGATGAAGTTTTTATTCTTTTCAAGAGAAAAACATGACTCGCATCAACAAGGCCACTCCCGAATCCAAACCCTAGCCCGGCATTGTGTGTTGTGTGTACGAGTCTGCGCAAAGTATTTGTGTCCACGGCGTTGTTGTTTCCCCATTACCCTACTCTTCAACAAACATAGTAGTAGTAGTAGTAGTATTTACTTGGACAGTTCTTGCTAGTTCCACAAGCAATGATTCCTTGAAACACAACCAGAAACTTAACAGTGTATTTATACTTATAAAATAAGTTCAGAAAAGAACCATTGTCATGTTTAGTCAAACAAATAAACCACCACTGGAGAAATATGTACAGCGATTTCCTTCAAAAACTACAACAAAGTGGGATCCCAAAGAGGACTATGAAAAGTGAGCTTGCAGGATTTGAACCTCTTAAGCGCCAGTTCACGATCGATTTAAGTCTCCAGTGTCTGAAATGCAAAAAGTTTCTTCCGAAGAAAGTGGCTCAGCGGAGATGGGCCTCAACTGCGCGCAAATTTAGGTATCGGAAACTCATCCTTGAAAATTCAAACCAGCTTGTGCACCACCTTGAGAAAAACAAAAGAACAGGTCAAGTTGCAGATGATCAAGATCAGCAGCAACAGAACTTAACAAGTTTTTAAGCTTCAGCATAGCTTCACTTTCTTTCAACCCCTTTTTTCTGGTTTAGTGAACTTTTTCAAGCTTCTGATAGTTTTATTGTTCTAATTCATCTCGATGAGTAGGAAAACTTAAAAAGAACAAACCATATTTGAAAAAGGTTCAGAAAAGACAGAAATGAGATGAAATTTTCGGTATAGCTTTGTCTTTAGTGAACTTTTTAAAAATTGGTCCAAATTTTTTACTACTACTTTATCTATATTGTGTAAGCGAATCTGAAAAGTAAAAAACAATATAAAAAAAAATGAAGAGAAAACTGAGAATATGGAAATAAGGGAAGAAAAAAGCCAATTAAAAGTTAGACCAAGTACCTATGAAAGAGGTTAAGCCTGCAAGTTGCAAGCTAATAGCTATCTTTCCCTTTCGAGGAAAAGAATCTGGTAAACCCGCGTGCATGCTTTTCTGGAGTGGGATTAGAAGAAGAAGAAGATGATGATACTGAGTTGGTGGACCGATGTTTCGGATGATTCGAACGGCCTGGTGATTTCAAAATATTTGCTTCATTGGCAGAGGGGCTCACTGGGGAGTTGTAAACGTAGGATGGGGACTCGCCACCTACTCTGTGCAGTTCCATCTCAGTCTGATTGAGATCTCGCGAGTTCATTTCACTGGTAGTTGGTTCTTCTTCGGTAAATTCGTCACCCCCCTTCTGGCGGTAAGGTGACGGTGAAGACTCTGTCTGAGGTCGCAAAATGTTCAACTGCTTACCGAGAAGAAATATGGTTTCTTGACACTCCGCTAGCTTCTCTGCAGCAGCAGCTAGATCCTTCTCCTGCGAATGAAAAAAAAAAAAGTAGCCCTAAGTATGTTTTTCATCATTTAGATACCGAAAAGTCAATAATATTTGATCCATCAACCCATTGGGTGAAAACTAGGAATATATAGCATGACCATAATGGAATATATGGTCCCCAAGTTGAAGTTTCACAACATCCTAGCTCAAAACCAAGGTTATGCCTCATTGGCGGGGATTCTTCGAGCGGATAACATGAACTAACGATTTCCTTTCTATATGAATGATGCAACAGCTAGTATAGCCTAGAACTATCAAATATGGTATGCAGAATGCAGAAAAGCCCAATTGCAGTGCTTCGAATAAGGAAACTGTGTGGTACCGTTAGAGAGAAGATGAAAAGAAGGCAACAAATGCTGCTAAAAGCATGTAAGAAATTTTTTTTTTTATCCTCAAGCATGTAAGAAATTCATAACTGAGATATAAACTAAGCTGGTAGAAACATAGCTCTTGACCAGGACACTATAGAAATACAAAGAGTTGAGAAAGTACTTAAATGTAACAAGTCTGCAGGGTAAACCAAGACAGCCAAAAAAGGTTAGATGCCAGTCATGAACTATTGGATTTTCAGAGTGTGTTGGTAAGGCTGGCATGCAAATAAAAGGATGATAATTTATCCAACTACAACTAGGATCCCGAGTCATTCCACCAAGTTTTTACCATGAGATTCTCATGACATGCACTTTTTTACACTGCACTACTTACAATCTTGTCACACACAGGTATTTTAATCACTTGCCTAATGACATTGGCAAGATTTAGAGGAATGCGGAAAGAACATGGACTGCAATTAAATTTTCAGGAAAGATTGCCACTTGCAGGAATATTCATCATCGATTTAAATTTCTAAAAGAACATGAAGTATGACTGTTCTAAGTTTCTAGCTTCACCATATAAAGTAGGTGAAGTTTGAGTGAAATCCTGAGCTTATATGATGGTTCTGATTATAGTAAGCTCGAGATGGTTATGACTCCTCACCTGGTTATTCTTGACGTCATCAGCCAATGCAGAGCTCTCAAACCTTCAACAAGAAAAAAAGAAGGAAAAGAACATCCAGGAATCAGAGGCACATCCTGCATCAGGCATTGCCTACAAGTGGCGAGATAGATGCACTAATATACATAGATAACGCATTTTATGAAGCAACCCGTTACTTTAAGAACACAAATTTTCTTGGCTCAATGAACCTTAAACCTATGTTACGCAATGAGGCATATCTTTAACACAGTGACCTCGTAACTTTTGTAGATTCAGGAAGTGCAATCAGAACTCAGTCCCACATGAAGCTAATGCCTCATCTGGATGATGGATTCATTAAGGAAGAGATAAAAAATGCATTTGAAATCATTATCCTTTTTCAGTTTACCAGGTAATGATTTGGAATGGAAAATATGACAGACGTTTGTAAGAAATTTAGTTAATACAATTTCTCCTTCTCTTTCTCTCATGAATTCTTATCATCCATCAAAAATTGAATTTGGGTAGGACGGACTGATGGAGAGCATGAAGAAAACCTGATTTCATTCTCAGTCTTTATTCTTTTGCCTTCTGCCTTACCAATTGGGAGTTCCAAAGAAGCATATGGGATGCCAAAAAGTTGTAAATATAATAAAAAAGTGTTTGACATCTCAATGTAGGGAGGATTGAGGACCAGGCAGGATACATTTGAATGTTCAATGTGCACTTTTCTAGTTTAGGATGTGATATAACACAGCATGAAGCATGTTGTATATAACTAATACCAATCTGCAACTATCTCTTATACCTATGATATCTATCAATTCGGACAAGATGGTCAGTAAATTCCTACCCATACAAGAAAAAGTTAGGTGCTAACCTTTGCAATTTCTCCTGAAGATCGTTGCACTTAGCCAGAGCATCCTGATGATCCCTCCTTTCCTCTTCAAGCTCATTTTCTGCGCTTTCTAATTTAGCTCGAAGTAGATTCACTTCGGCTTGTAACTCCTCTGTGCGTGCTTCAAGGGACTTGTACGACTCAGTCATACATTTCAGTTGTGTCTCAGCGAAGCCGTTCAACTTCTGAGCAGATGTTAATTGTGACTTAACTTCTGCTAGAAGCTTTTCTGTTTCCTGAAGCTGAGTTTTAGTGCTTTCCAGATTTTCAGTGCATCTAGCCATATCTGAAACCATGTTGTCCTTTTCTAGTTTCATTTGTTCAAACACCTCAATTGAGCATTTCAATGATGTGGCATTTGATTCGAAGGAAGGGATGAAACTGCCTTCATGGGGAATGTCAGGATCAGAAGTGCTATCAGAAAAGCTAGCACGACCATTTGGATATCTCTCTCTAGATATATCCTGAACCAACTTATTCTCAGGCAAGGCAACCTTATCGATGCAGTCAGAACCATTGGTTTCTGCTCCATTACTCTTGTAGCCCAGGACATTAAAGTGAAGTTCACTGGCTTTATTCAAAACTTGCGAAAGATCAAGGACATAATCAAGCAAACTTAATTGGCTGTGCATAACCTTATCAAAGGTGGCATATAACACCTGAACTTTTTGGCTCAATCCACCCCCATCAGGAGATGAGCCCTGGACAGCCATAGCTTCTTTATCCAAAACCAATACAAAGTACTGAATCTGAGATATAGCGTCCGCCAGTTCTTGACTAACTGTTTGCACTGTTTCTGCATTTGGCTTACTTTCTTTGGCCAAACAGATTTCCTTCTCTGAAGTTACTTCAGCCCCCTCATGACAACCCATATTATGCTGATGTAGACTGTCATGTGTTTGCTGCACAACACTTTTGATGTCTTCCAAAACCTTTTCCATGTCAGAATCCTTAGACACGGACTCAATCAAAGTAGAGATTCTTGATAGGAGCTTCATCAGGGGCAGTGAATCAGCCCCAGATTGTGGATCTAGTAAATTAGAAGGCGCCTGCTCTTTAGAATGTAAGTGTGGACTAGCTGTTACTACCTTTGAACTATCGTGGTTTGGAATTTCAGATCTATGATTAGTTGAAACATCTGAACCAGATATGCCTCCATCTCTATCATTGGATAAATACGCCAACTTCTCCATCTCCAGGAAATCATCCATAAGCTGCAGGTGATTTGCATTTTCAGAATTGTTAGGTTTCTCAACATCCTTTTCCTTCTTGGAATGCGAGAGATCGGAGATCATTGTTGTTGCCCAAGAACCAGCAGAACTTCTCTCATCATCGTTTCTGTCTTCAGACATGGAGGTAAAGCTGGGTGGACTGTCAGCATTTTGAACAAAGGAACCTTCAGCTGTGATCTGAAGATTAGATTTCATGGGACTTTGATTATTAGCTTGAAGTTGTGATTCCAAGCTTTGAAGTTTGCTAACTGTTTTAGCACAAATGTTCCTAGAAGCTTGCAACTCGCTATTACGCTTTGCCAAAGCTTCTTTCAACATCTTTGTTTCTTCTTCCATCTCAAACAGTCGTTCCGTGAGAAACTCATTCTCTTTTTGGAACTTTTGTACATTGTCAAAGCAAAAGTCCGGCAATTGGGATGCGTGCGGACTAGGAGGCCTTGAAGAAGACCTCCTTGCTCTTGGAGTTTCTCCATAATCCCTTCCCAAGTTCTCAACTTCTAGCTTCATTTGGGCAAGTGCTGCGGGCCCAGGCAACTTCTTCCTAACAAGACCTCGCAATCTTTGGCACTCCGCTTCCAACTTAGTGATTTTCTTGACTCCTTCCGAGTGCTGCTTGTTGGCTACTTCAGCAGATCTTGCAAACATGTTCTTTTCCTCGTTGCGGATTTCCAGCTCTTTCGTAACTAAGTGGAGTTCGTACTTGAGTGAATTTATTTCCCTTTCACATGATTCAATATTGTTCTTAAATGATTCGATATCTGCCTCCGCTTGCGATTTTTCTTCACTTATCTTAATCAGCATGTTAGAACGCTCCTGCAATGACCTTGAAAGTGCTGCATTTTCTGCTGCAGACCGGCGGAGCTCTTGGTCCAAGTTAGCTATCTTCGATTCGAGTTCAAGCTTTATTTTATCACACTGCTTTGTTTTGGTAAGAACAACTTCATGCAGTTTCTGTTCATGTTCTTCCTTCAAATTCCGTATCTGCCGCATGCACTCCTTTAGAGCACCGTCAAAATGTTCAGCTCGATCTTCAGCGGTAAGCTTTAGAAGTGTGACGGATTCTAGTTGGTTTTTCAGTGTCAAAGCTTCTGCCTCAGCCTTTTCCCAGCCTGCAGCATAAATTCACTTTTTGCATTTCATGCCTAACAGAAAAAAATATATGAAACAGAAAAGAAAACATCCATAGGAGAGGTGCATCAAATCAAGTTCACGACCTAAATTTTGATCAAATTTATACACCCTAAGAAGTATCCAATATCACACCTGAGACAGCTTCTTCAGCAACTTTAGCATGCTGTTTCACTAAGTTGTCCTTGTTAGTCATCTCCGTACGGGCTTCAGCTATCTCTGCATGGACTTCAGATATCTCCCCACGGGCTTCAGAGAGCTTTTCATTCAATACTTCAATTTCATCCTCTAAATTCTTCACTTGGTCCTCATATGTCTTCACTTGATCCTCCAAGCCACTTAGATGTGAATATGACTCCACAGATATTTGAACATACTTCGGTTTTTGGAAGTTATCCTGCCACCGGATAGGAGAAAAGAATAAAGAAGACAACGCATGATGGCTAAAAAGAAGAACAATTAGATCAACTGCTTGAAAAAGCAAAAGAATAGACAAGTTTTGTTAAATCCAGTTCCAAGAGTGAATCTCAAATGAGCATACACTGAAGTAGAGGAAAATACACAATTTTACTGAAAATGATTGATCAGGAAAAGAGGGTGCGCAAGCTTTGTAAAATTTCCCATCAATCTGTCTTTCTACCATGTGAACTGCAAATTTATATCATTCCTATGAATTAATGTTACCACTTGTATTTATGAATAAGAAGCATTTGAAGGCTGTCCGAAGCTTTCAACTTCAGTGGCAAGGCCAAACACCTTCAGTTTGATTTATTGCACGGCAAATGATATTAAACTTTCACATCCTCCTAAAATGAGGATGCGGATATTACACCTTCTGAAAACGACGGTCAATAGATTGAGAAGAAGGTAGAAATCTATAAAAAAGTAGAGCATGCAACAGGCACAATAGTACAAATATTCAACAAGAAGCTCTCGCAGTCCTTAATTTTACCAGTCGAACCAATTTCGGAACTAAATGGGACCAATTATTAAAACATGAATTGCTTGGCTATTCAACATAATCAGAGAGCTGTCAGTAGGAACCAGGGAGGAGAACAAAATTACTGGTCAATCCAATCCTGAGAAACAGTCAGAACAGCTAAAGCGGATTTCTTTGATCACATAATCACATCTAACTAATAATAAAGAAAATAAATTATACCAGAATGTTAAATGGTATAGGATATACCTGATCACCCTGATAACCAATTGAAGCGCCAGCAGATTCCAAAGTAGCAAGCGCTTTCTCAGTTTTAGCCTTGTCAGATGATTTCTTCTTCCAGGGCCAACTCCGCCTCTCCATCTCAAACTGGATAATCCGACCATATGCAAATTATTAGTGCATTCAATACTATTGAAGTGGTGGACATTCATTACAATTCATACTTTTGCTTTTGATGTTTTCGTTTCTGTTTCTGCATTTTTCCTCAGCCAGTTAAGCATTAGCAATTAAGAATCACTAGAAGCAATGATCAGGAAAATACTACAATGGACTGATGCAGAGGACGCCTTAGTCCAAATTCCACCGCTACCTCAAAATAAGTGTCTCGGTTGAATCAAAGTTCATCAGTAAGGGAAACTGTTGAAGCATTCCGAACAGAATCTTTTGTGTTTCACCCAACAATTCAACAAACTTATGTTCTCTTTTCTATTGTGCATTTTTCAAATGACTGGAAAGATCCATCTTCAACTTATCAAAAAGAAAAGAAAAGAAATCCACCTTCTAATGGGCCACTGTGTATCCCCATATTTCAAACTTCTATGTTCTGAATACAGGCGGATAAAGAGGAAATAGTAGAGCTAGGAGAAAATCACAGCCACACTCAACTAACATAGAAAGTTGCCAAAGGGCTTGTGGCCCAATGGTATTTCTTAGGTCCTTGTGGGAGGCCAGGGTTAGGGTTCGAGCCCCATCAGGTACGTTTGTGGTCAGGGCTATGGACAACCTTTGGACCCCTTGTGGACTAACTTACTAACTACCCCCTACCCCCGCTAATGTGTACCGCTTGGCAAAAAAAAAAAAAAAGAATGTCCGATCATTTCACTTACAAGACTTCACTTAGAAGACGGAAGGAGGAGGGAAAAAGGGGTCAATATCCTTGCCAAAAAAAAGAGGGGTCAATATAAATGTGGTTTTATTGCTAAGCGTATTTATAGATCTAAATCTTTCCAATAACTTTCAATTGACTACTAGTCATAAGTATGAAACATCAGTTTTAACAAATTCTAGTAAGCATATAAAAGCACATCCATGAACAAAGAGGATAAGAATGCAACAAAAGTATCTGAAACACAAAGAAAGCGAAAGAAGAAACGAGATGTAAAGAGTAAAATTCAAGAAGAACGAATCTCTAAAGGGATGAAAAAATCATCAATTGCAGCATATATCTTCGACAAGAATAGAAAGATGAATCAATCAGTTTCTTGTATCACTAACAGTTTTAAGCTTGTTTGCATTTTTTTCTTCCTTCCCCATTACATACCATGAATTAAGTTTGTCACTTCCGTAAAGAGAGGACAATAACGAGCATGAAACCAAAGATTTTTGGCTCCTCAGCACAAATGGCAAACATGAGGAGTCCACTAGCACTTCCAATTTTGGGATATTTCCAGCATCTTTGTTGTATATTCAGAAAAATTTCGTTCACAACAGGAGACATTGCTTTTGCTAATCCAAGTTGAAGGCCATACAAAATTGATCTATTTCCGACATCCTTATAAAGAAACCGTTCTATCCAAAGACTTCCACAATTAATTAAGGTCAGGCTTTTCAATTCTTTTTTTTTTTTTGGCCCAAACTTCAACTCTTATTTCAGAAACAAAAAAACATAATGTTCACAAAATTTCATTTTCTCGCACGAATTTTGATATAACTTAATTACAATATACAGTCCTGAACTGCAGATTATACTTAATGATAGTAGCGGTAATATAAAGGCAAAACAACCCGTCAATTAAACAAAAGATCAAGCACAGAGAAACATTGCCCTGGGAATCTCAACTGTCCCGAGATTGACTATCCTGGTTTCTTCTATGTGGAAAGTCGTCTACTCTCTCTGGCTCGAGGACAGATCGTAGAGCAAGAAAAAAGGAAACAACATAGAAAGCCGATGATAGGCTAAAATCCGACGGCATTAATCATAAAAGCAGAAATACTATTTATGTTCCACATGCTTCGGTCAATGCACATTGAATCAAAACGCTATCAAAAGCAAGCTATTAAAAAGAGAATACGATGGAACCGATCAAAAACTCATACAGACTCGATAGTTGTCTATTAGTCCTAAAATCGGGAGATTCGTGCAATTAAAATCAAGCAAAAACGAAATGGTAGCTTTGATTCCATCAAAAAACAAAACCACCAAATCACTGATGGATTTACGATTTTTTTTCAAAAAAAAAAAAAAAAACCACTGAATGTTGCAAAACAGTAGATATCTTAATCTGAAGTACAATAACTAAAAACCGGCTCATATTTAGGTCAAAACTAACAGTAGCAGAATCTAATCTAATAATGGAAGAGAAACACCGACAAGAGCAGAAGAAGGAAAAAAACTCCAAAAGGAACAGAAACGAGCAAAGCGAAAAGCGGAAACAGTAGTTTTTTCAGTGATGACAGGATTTAGCTCGATGAATCCGAAGACGAGTGACGACAGCGACCGACTTACCGCTACTAGTAATGCAGCTTGAGCTGTAGTTGCAAATTTAGTGACAGGAGATTTGAATTGCTCGGTTGCGGAGAGAGGAGAGATCTGCTCGGACCTTGCGCAGAGAGAGAGAGAGAGAATGTGTGTGTGTGTGTGTTTTGTAGAGAGAGAGAGAGAGAGTGTGTGTGTGTGTGTTTTGTGGAGAGAGAGAGAGAGGCGGAGGAGGTGGAGGGGGAGGTGGGTGGGGCTGAGATATTCGGAGTTTGGTGGTTTAAATGGCAAGACGTTGGAAAGCTCCAAAACCAATCAAGTCTTTAAATATTGAAATTTTTCGAAGCAAACAAAGTGTAAGATTAAATAAATGGGAGACATTTTTTTTTTAAAAAAAATTGGGAATAGTTTTAAGGGTTTGATCTAACGTTTATTTTATTTTGAATTATTTTATTTTGTCTTTTGTGGAGTTTTGTTTTGTTTTTCTCCCGTGACAAGTTGTTTTCCGGACTAGATGTTTATTTGTCTTGACAAGTAGAACCTAATAAGATGGAATACTCAACTGAATATATAATTATTTCAATTTTTTTTAATTTAGTACAAAGAAATTCAAAAAAAAAATGCACGAAAAAAGTACCTTTTTTCTTAAAATAATGCACTAGTTTTCATACGCAACAAGAAAAATAAAACGAAAGGGTAACAATTATGATAAAAAAAAGATTTTAGAATTTTCCAAAACAAATTCGTGGTGGTTGTTTTCTCCAATTTTAACTCATACCACATAATGCCAAACAAGATATAGTTTTAATACATCTCATGGATACCAATACATTTTTTTTTTAACGGATATCAATACTCATTCAAGGCTAATAATGCACTTTTTTCGTAGATATCTATGCACCTTCTACACATTTTGCATTGTCGTAGTTAGCAAATTCTTTTGCCGAAAAGAACTAGTATAATCATTTTTAAAATTTAACATAAACTTACAAAAATAAAGCAAATTTAAATAAATAAGTTGTTTATTTTAGAAGGAGCGGTTAGAATGATAATTAAATGACAATACATAAATAAAGAAGGAGACAATACATAAATAAAGAATTCAAAATGATAAATAAATGACGGATTTAGCCCTAAACTCAGATTGTTGATTCCACAAGGCAGAAGGAACCCGCTGAGCTGTATCTGATATTACGGAATAATCTTGTACTCCGTATCTGTCGAGACTTTGGACCACCGTCAATTGCTGCTACAGCTCATGGGTTCAACAATACCTAGTTGAATCGGGGCCGTTGATCAGTGCCCTCTCGAGACGGCGGACGGTTCCGAGGCTTCGGTGTTCTAGAGTGGCCCCCCACACCAGAATTTCTGGCGCATTTTTATTGTTCTCCAATAATGTTGTTTCGCTTTAATAATTACGAAGAACAAAATCAAAGTTTGTCCCAAAGCTCTATAAAATCTCCCCCCTAGATTGCTCCCAAAGTTTGTAACTCTGACAAAAATAAAACCCTAAAATATTCTTATTTAAGGGTTATAAAACGTCACGGCCGGTCCGGACACCCACAAGTTCCATCCGAACAGCCTAGACAAATTCGGACCAAAATCGGGCCCCCAACCGTCTGGATTGGAATGAGGCTCCGTTTGGATAGCAGCAACTGCATGCAACATAGGATTTGCATCTGTCAATGCCCGAAAACCAGAAAATCAAGCCAATCGTCTACTGTTGAACAAGACTAATTAATGGTGAAAATTGTAATTTTGACAAGATATATATAATTGTTTGATACTAGATTGAAAGTGAGAGAATGAAAATGACATGATTTTGAGTATCGCTCACTATATAAGACTAGACTAGAAGTGGGGTACTCACTACGCGAGTGGGAGAGAAAAATAAAGAAAATACAAACGGCTGCTAGTGATGAAAGTGATTTCTAATTGATCAATTACCATTTTGTCCAAAATAATAAAGATTAGGATCAATTTAAGAAACTTAAAAGCTCATACAACTTCATAAAAAAAGGTGGCACCATCCTTCATAAATTGAATAGATTATATAACCAATGACATTATTTTAATCAAACATCAAATTATTAATTGGCTTTATTATGTAATCCAGTTCGATCCATTCTCAAATAAGCGGTCCTGAATACATCCGTCTCCAGAAAAGAGATCGTAAAATTTTGTTAAATGTATTGCTAGATACAAGAAGCTTTGAAAGGGGAAATTTCCACTGAATATAGTTTTTTTCCGTTTTGCGCTTTTGAAAACGTAATTCTATTAAACTTTTTATGTGATTAAAAAAAATAAAATATAAGTTAATCTCATTAAGGTGCACAAATACTTCGTGTCAGGAATAATTATCAAGTGTCGCTGGGGCAACCTAACTTGCCAAATAGTAATAACATTCGGTCTTTTCTATCGTCAAATGTCATCTTAGGCAATCGGAGATTATACGGTCGTTATTTGAGTGTTTAATTCAGACGCCAATACATTTATTCTTTCCACTGGCAAAACAGCAGCACGGTCCAATTCTTTTTTCTTGCCAAGTACGATGGGATATCCCGATTACGTTTGGGTACCGGTGCAGGGCAAAACGATAGTTATTGCCGCATTTAAGGCCGGCTTCACAAGAAAAATTAGACAGTTGCAATTATGCACGCATTTAATGGAAACGAATTCAACCCATGTGCGAATTTATTCCGTTTTACTACTGCGGGAAAACCAATGGTTTACGGTGTTATTATCTCCTCGGACCATGGGACTCCTGTAGTGCGCCAATGCACTATGAAAGTGTAGAACGTTTCGGTCTGATGAATTGAAATTTACAAGATCCATTTTTTGTATATCTAATATTGTCTGACCAATGGGCTAATGATATCCAATCAATTTACTTGTCTAATGAATAATCTATCAGACGTTCTCTACAAAGTAAAGGGTTCATATCACGATGAATTTTTTTTTTTATTGGACACAACAAGGTGACCTACAACCCCGAAGTACATCAGTTGGACCCTGTGCCAAAGGTAATAGTCTCTACCCATATTCTTTTTACTTGAAATTTTGGAAAATCAATAATGATGTCATTTCTCTCCTTTCATCCTCCATCGTATTCGCTTCAACAAGAAAAATTATACTATGTAACAACGAATAAGCTTGTTTATTATTTTTAATTTATTTTTTTGGAAAAACAAAAATGGTGAAGATAACTTATCAAACAAACCCGGATCAAGTGTCAGACTAGTTGACAATAATGACAACTAGAAACCCATTGTATAGATATCATAGCACGACCATGGCCTATGACTTTGACAAACGAGCGGAACGTGTAGGAACAACTTGTGAACTTCTTAGGGGTATCTTTCAACAATTCAGGATCTTCTTTATCGAAAATTTTTGTGCCTCTGTGCCGAAGAATTTTTCAAATATTTAATTTAAAACATAACGCCAACGGCTGAAAAATTCTTCGACACAGTGAGTGAGAATTTTCGGTACAGAGGAGATGGGACCCCCATCCCTTCTCTTTCAACCCTTGGAGACAGGAGGAGGGAGAGTGGTGTATTACTGTATTCCATCAATAGCAAAACATTCCATTGCATTTGGGCACAATACTACAATCGCATTTCCCGGGGCAGAGCAAAAGGGAATTACTTCGGAAATAGGGAAAGATGTAGGGCCGCTTTGGTATGAGGAGAAGTTTCCCAAGCTCAAGAGACGTACACTTGTTCCAACATGTACGCATCCAACACTGCTCCAAAACTACGTACATTCCAAAAAATACCTTAATGTAAAAACACATTCCCGTACTAATATGCCTTATTAATGCGTTTCCTTATCACAGTGATACTATAATACCATCGTGCACCCGAATTTTGGTTCTACGATCAATTCAGAACGAGCCAACAACCCGTGTTGTGCACGGCGTGGCATGCAGCGAGAGCTAGTCAATTTGAATTCATTTTGTCGCACACTTCATCCACAATGTGAAATAAAAACACGACAAATTTTCTTTATATAAGTTGAAGTAACAGTTTTACTTGCGGCATTAATCCAGTCCACCACCATATGAAGCACACGTATTCCCCGGTCATAAAACGAGGATTGGATGGTATTATAATGGGATTTTAGCTTGTTTTTTTTGCAACGCAAAAGGACCACGCGTGTGGCATGTTTTGTTTAATTTTTTTTTTCTTCCCAAAATTGCCTTATTTTCCCCTCCAAAACACTATAAAACAATTAAAATATGGAGATTCTATCCCAAACATCCTCCGTTTATTAGAAATTGAATTTCATATTCTGTGGAATCACATTTTCGACATTTATCTGACCCGGGTTTTCCACCACCATCATTTTTGGCCCCACGGCGCTTTAATTGCCGATTTAAACCGTTCATCTTGTAAGGCCCGCAGAGTAATATTTTAACTCAAAAATTTAGCTTCATTGAATATCGTTAGGTGTATCAAAATTTTAATTTCAGTTTATAAAATAAATAGTCATGGACAGTTCAATTTGACAGGATCAAACTGTTCATTTTATAAATTAAAATTCAATTTTTGATTGATTTATCGATATCTAATTAAGTTAATTTTTTGCATTCATATTCTACACTATCAATCCTACAAGATGAACGATTCGGATTATAACCATAAACGCAAAGTGTGTCCATAATTAGCGGCGGTGAAAAATATGTTGTATTCACCGCCGACGGAAAGAATTCAAGCCTCCTTCTACTACTAAGATACTAAGATACTAGTATTTATTTTTTTACTTTACGAGAAAAGGTCACTCTCCTACCGGTCGCATTCTTCTAAATGGAGCCTTTAGTGCCTGGGAGAGACATGCATGGAGCAAGAGTGAGAGTGAGAGTGAGAGAGAGAGAGAGAGGTGAATAGGTGATTGGTGAAGCAGTGGAGAGAGAGAATACGGTGGGCCACATGCACCCACACGTTTCAGCAGTAGCATGCTTTATTTTATGCGGGGAGGGGACCACGTACGCTCCATGTTTGTCGTCGTCTCCAACGGAAAGCGAAAGCCCACGTTACACGTGGGATTAGAAAGCGATCGCCTTTCCAACGTTAACCCCAGGTTTTTTAGGTCCTAAAATCAGAGCCAGAGGTAACGGAAATTGTCGGCAGAAAATCCAAAAACCGACTGTGGAAAAAGTAATTAAAACAAAATAGAATCAATGTATTTTTGCAGCTTAATTAATGGGTCGAATTAGAGATTTATTTACTTGTTGATTATTAAATTAAGGAGAAAATCCGGTTGTTAAGCCCTGAAACACCCTAGATCTTTTTTTTTTTTTTAAATTAAAGAATCTTTTACATGTTGATTTAAACAAATAAAAAGAGAAAATTCGGTAGTTAAGACCTAACACTTTGGCCATGTTCTTGTAAACCTTTTGTCTGAAACTTTTTTCGATATTTTTTTACTTCTCGTAACGTTTTGTCAAGTAAAAAATTAACTTTTGCACAAGTCTTTTTGAAAATATCAGAGAAAACATCCAAAAAAATTGTTTTTCTGAGCTTTTCCATTGATATTTTTCAAACTATTTGGATAAAAGTCATTAAATTTTTATTTTTTCGATTCCCCTATCGAGACAAACCAATATTACATAAAATTATTCCTCTCGTTGAAATGAACCAATATTATATAAAAGTTTGACGCAAGTTAACAAACGCGAACAAAATTGAATAAAAATAAAATCAAAAAATTGTGGAAACACCCCCCTAATATGTCAAATTAAAGAATATTTTCCATGTAGGTTTTTAAAATAAAGGAGAAAATTCGGTGGTTAAGACCTTAGACACCCTAGATCTTAATATTTTACTCCCTCCATCCGATAATGTTAGACACTTTCAGAATTGCATGCCATTTTTAAATTGCCTATATCATTTAATTCATAATATTTTATGTGATTTTCAAAATTTTATTTAATAGATCTAATTAATATTCAAAATCTATCAAATAAGATCCATATTACTTATAAACAACATTACAGATTAAAAGATATAGTAGGCAATTTTTTCCTATGGCTGAAATAGTGAAAGTGCTCAACTCTTTGGGATGGACGAAATATATTAAAGAATCATTTACGTGTTGATTTTTAAAATACAGAGAGAAAATTCGGTGGTTAAGACCTCACACTTTAGAGCATTTTTCCTTCATAAGTTCTCACGTTCCAAACTTTTTAGGTGTTGTTAACTCTTATGAGAGTCCGTTCATATGAGTTTTGTTTCAGCTTAAAATGGACCCATCAGAGGAAGATAAGATTACTCCTTCAAAAATTAGTCGAAATCTGTATAAGCTGACATCGAGCACTTTGGGATGGCAGAAAAAAATGAGAGAGAAGGACTCTAAATGCTAGTATTAATTTGCTTGACGAATATGGCCTTAACAACTTTCCATCATGTCCTTGTCCTGCATGCATATGGTTTCAGCTGGCATCATGTTTGCACTCTAAAGTATAAGTAGTTGAGGTATATTTTTATTTGGACACCTGTACGAATGGAAGATGAATTAATAAATGATTGCTTGAACAGCTGAGGCTGATGTTTAATAGGACTTTAGGAGCATTGATAATAAGCTTCATATGCCAGGATTTCAGCACATGAAAACCTGGCGAGGACAACCGTAAAAGGTCATATATGTCTTTTTAATTCTCCTTATGTGCCATCTTATTTGCCCTTTCTTTTTTGGAAAATCATAATTTTTTTTTTTTTTGCATAAATTTGAAGAACTAGTGTAAATTTTAAATCGGTACAAGAACTAACAATATTAAAGTACATTATTTTTGGGAAATGATAATGCCAAAATCGTTTTTGTTGGTGCCAAAACTATTTTTGTTAGTGCCAAAACTCTAGTGCACAAAAGACTTGTACCATTTGCAATGTACAAGACTTTTATGCACTTGAGTTTTGACACCAACAAAAACGATTTTGGCATTATCATTTCCCTTATTTTTTTATCCAAAAATTAACATGAACTCAAAGAAAGTACAAAAAAGGGGGGACAATTTGTGTACTTTGTACTTCATAAAAATGATGTAAATGATCTCTTCTATCCATTGCCGGCTCTGAGCTAAACCGAGTTAGGCGGCAGACTTAAGCCCCCGAAATTTGGCCAAAAATTAGGGCCCCAATACCTAGGTACGTAATATATATTTAATTAGTAGCTTTTAGTTATTAGAAGAGATAGCTAGCCAAGTTGTAAGTTTAAGTCTTGATATCCAATGGATTCAAGGTTCAATTCTCAATCCAAGCAACTCTCAACATTTTTTCCCCTTCTTTTGTTTTCCGTGCGGTTTATGTTTTTCTTACGGAGTAAAAGAAAAATAGGCCCCTGTTTTACAAGTTCGACTTAGGCCTCAAGAATCTCAGGGCCGACTCTGCTTCTATCGATTGAAAAAAAAAACATAAAATAAGAATGTCTTCTCTTGGGAAACTTTATTTATATTGGTCAATCGAAATCCCATATTCCTCCCTTTAGTCCAACGTACGTTGTAGTTAGAGAATGGGAGAGTTCAACTATATACCACTTGAAAACCAAAACTGGGTTACTTCGACATGCAAGTTTGAAGGACCTGTCAACAAATTAATCTGTAATTTGAATATCTTGTACATTTAACATGACCTATAGTCAAGTTTCGCAGGAAATTGTAGCGAAGGCAAAAGCTACTGAAGACTTAGATTTTCGCAAAAAATAAGGCACTGACTTGTCTTCCGATATTACTGCCGGTGTCGGGATAACTGACAATGACAAAAAGACAACCCGGAGACTCACAACGCAGTTCTTCCAAAGTAACTATACCCTCTTCAAGAGGTGTCAAAACTAAATTGTAAAAATGCCAAAAAAAATAAAAAAATAATTTAACCAGATACTAGAACAAAACAAAAGGCAGAAATATGAAGAGAAAATAAGGGAGGACATCATTTTCAAAGATTAATTCAGCTGGTTCCCTGTCCTTGTTGCAATTCTTCGAAAAATGCCAATTAAACTATTAGGAAATCCAAATAAGGTTTTTTATTGGCCGGACTTATCCTCTTGGAAATTAAATTTTGTAACGCCCCGACTTTTCGGGTGTAAAATAAAAGGATTTTTTAAGAAAATTTTGCTAAATAAATATGATTTTCCAAAATAAAGATTTTACTAATACAATCTCAAGATAGATTTACGGAATCAAAATACACTAACTTCAGAGCTGACTCTAATCTTGATACGAATCCTAAGCATCCTTGATCTTCGTCCTCGATATTCTTTCCATGTCGAACGCATCATCGTTGAATCTCCTCCATTGAATCTTGCGCCTTCTAGCAAATTGATCGGTTAATTGATTTGCCTGTGATACAGACGTATCCGCGAGTGATAAATCACCCAGATAAAATAATCCAACCCAACTACCCTCTTACATTACAGGCGAGCAAGCAAACAAGATAATAATGATACTAATAAGTAAAACAGAGATTTTTCACATAAACCAATATTACTATCCATTAACTCGATA
Organism: Rhododendron molle; assembly: GCA_025413875.1. Classification (NCBI taxonomy): domain Eukaryota; kingdom Viridiplantae; phylum Streptophyta; class Magnoliopsida; order Ericales; family Ericaceae; genus Rhododendron; species Rhododendron molle. The sequence goes on from CM046393.1 coordinate 5,515,729, forward strand.
TGAATTCTAAGATCCCACTCCTGAGATCTTTCCTCCCCAACCGCTAGCAATGCTCGGTCCCATGAGATCACTTCCTCATTGTCGTAGATAACCTAAATTACGATACAACAACAAGTGGATAGCTTATCATGCCCGAATCACAATTAAGGGTTCGCTTATCTTATACACCACATTACAATCATCACCGGACACACGCCAGCCTATCAACTCATCATCGACACACGCCGCCTATCAACTCATCACCTGACACACGCCGGGCCTATCAATTCACCACCGACACACGCCAGGACATCAATTTGTTCCACTAGACTCTCGCCAGACATCAATTTGTTCCATTGACTCGCCAGACTCAATTTGTTCCCAGACCGACTTCGCCAGACTCACTTGTTCCATCGACTCGCCAGACATCAATTTTGTTTCCATCGACACTCGCCAGACATCAATTTACCATCGACATACGCCAGGACATCACCACAAAATATCTCGGAACACTCGCCAGGTTTTATCATCACTAAAGATCTGGCCTCTCGCCAGTTTTATCGTCTCCAAATATCGCGACCTTCGCCAGTTTTATCGTTACAAAATATCATGGACCACCGCCAAGTTTTATCAATAGAAACTGGACTACCGCTAGGTTTTATCAACAGAAAACGTCTCTGGACTACCCGCCAGGTTTTATCAACATAAAACGTCACTGGACCACCGCCAGGTTTTATCAACATAAAACGTCACTGGACCACCGCCAGGTTTTATCAAAACATCACTGGGTTTATTTTGCCAGGTTTTATCAAAACATCATTGGGCTTACTTTGCCAAGTTTTATATCATCACGGGACTCCTGCCAGTTTTAATTCACATCGCATCTCAACATCACGCCTGCAGGCAACCTCTAGAATAAGAAAACTTCTCAATTTATCCATTACTTAGCATCGTCTAAGTGATTTCTATTTCGTATGCCACCCCATGTCTCTAGGGTCCAATCTAACATTCAAATTAAGTATCAACACAATATCAATCTCAATAATAATGAAAACGAATAACAGACGGATCGAAATAATTATTTGGCAATGCAATCACATAACTTTTTATGACTGGGCCGTTGCCCTTAATCTCGTATGGTCACAAAGTCATTAAGAATGTAAGAATTATTTAATTAAGATTTAAAAACAATTTTCTAGACTTTTGTTAATTAACTATAAGTAATTAAGTTAATTAAACACTAATTAAATACATTAATTAGGTAAAAATATTTAATAATTATCGTAACCTTAATAAAGGTCCTAACAGTCCCCTATAATAAATTTGAGTGCTAAAAGTTGGGTTTGGATGCTCACGAAATTATTTTAAATAAAAAGATTAAATTAATAGACAAAACAAGAATAAATAGACAATAAATAATTAAATAATTGGAAATATATTTATATTTACAGAATATCATTCTAGGGCTGTAAAAAGTCTAAATAAATTAATTCGGAATTTTAAACCTCCTTTATAATATTTTACAGTATTATTATTAAGAAACAACTCTTAAATAATAATAAATAGTTAATAAAATAAATAAAATTTTATTTTAATAAAATATCACCTTTGAACTGTCAGGAGTCTAATAAAAATATTTTCGATATTAAAAATATTTTTTGTAAGGTCGCTATTAATTTTGGTTTATAACTTTAGTTAAAAATTAAATAAATAGCTAATAATATAAATTAACAATGAAATCAGCAAGTTATGATCTTTAACATGTTGGGAGTCTAGGAAAAATAGGTTGGGGATTTATAGATTAGTTTATATGGTCGCATTGATTTTTAGTTTACAAACGATTGCACGTTTACGAATAAAAATTAAATAAATAGAAGATTAAATAAAAAAAATATGAAACTAACAAGGTATGATCTTTAGAGTGTGGGTAACCTAGGAAAAATAATTCGGGGGTCAAAGACGATGTTTAAAAGGTCGCAAAATCGATTCGGCACGAAACAGTGCAAACCGCATCACCGGGCTAATCGGAGTTCGCGTCGCTAACTCCGCGTGTTCAGTTCTAGCGGCGGCCGTCCTTAACATTGCTACTGCAAGGTCGCTACCGGTTTTTGTTTTTGATTTTTTTGGTTCGATTTATGCATGGGGTCACGGGGCCGGGGTTATGTCTAATAATCATAATTATACCTTGTAGGAGGCTTTGGATCAATTATAATACCCTAATCGGATTGGATTTCATTTGATCGAAATCCTGACAATTTGGAACGAAAAGCTTCGGTTTCTGATCGGGAACCTGGCCGAATTGATTGATGTTTGGTGATGCTCTAGTTTGTAGAAAGAGTTCGGGATGATCGGTTGAGTTTCGGTTGGTCGTAGCTATGAACCCACTTTTCTCTCTCTCTTTCTTCTCTATAACTCCATGGATTGGAGCTTTGATTTCCTCGGTTTTTCTCTTTTCTCGGATGATTAGGCGTGAAAAATATGGTGCAGGTGCTCTACTGGCTGGAGTAAATGTGACGGATTTATAAGAGAATTTTGAGGTAGAAGGATTAAATTGAGTCCTAAACGAATTGGGTTTCTGAATACGACTAATTGGGCCTTTGTTTACTGAGGAGAGGTAGACGAGTATCGTGAGTGGGGAGAGATGGAAGAGTTTGTGTGCATGCATGTAAGTAAAATAAATAGGGTTAGATAATTGTTGGTTTTTATCTAACAAGATAAATGTCTTTATTAAAAAGATATAATTAAGAAAAATAATGCTATTATTATTATTAAAGCTATTAATAATATATTTTTTTTAAAAAAAAATTTGGTCGAAAATTCGGGTTCTTACAAATTTGGACATCATTATTACTAAATTACACATCTATTTTGTTTGGTCCTGGAATATAGATATATAATTATATTTTTATATCCAATTGAAACGACTTATCAACATCCGCCACCATCAATAATCAAAGAATTATAATTAATTTACTTCATATCTGTTCCTGTCCTATTTTTCTAATAGAGAGAGAAACTTGAGGTTAATATTTCAATGATCACCAACCAAATTAAATATAACATCATGAAATTGAAAAAAGAACTACTCCAGTGAACATCCGAAAAGTACTTCCAGTACTCCTTCAATCCAACGGGACTGTGACTTGAAAACGAAAACATCAACAAAAATGTTAGAATACATGTCTCGGTCCATGAAACTCTCCATGAAAGAAAATGAATGATCCAAATTCACATCACTCCGAATCTGCACCATTAATTTCCTTTCATGGACCGTCAAAGACCGAGGGTCATGTATTGTACTACTCTTCAAATATCAATCCCCTTCTTCTTCCTTTTTTGATAATGTCGTATTCCGGGTCAGCTTGTGCTTATCTCGGACTGATCCCTATAGCCCTTTTCACATGCTTACGCGTGAATGTGAGGTGATCCAAGAGTTATTAGCAATGAGAATCAAACATAAGACCATAAGAAGGAGCAAATGCCTAAGTTACAGACAAGACCACTTGGCCAACCCCTTTAATTTTTGAGGATTGTTAGTTGTGGTTTGTTTTTTCTGGGCAGCTTTTGGTTTGTTCTTCAGGCTTTAGTTTGTTTTGATCGTAGATTGTTCAGTTGTTTTAGCAGGTGCGGGGCTTTCTCTTTGTTTGCGGTGGTTTAATTGGTTGGCTTCTTGCCGTCTTTTGGTTTTCTTTTTGGTTCTCGAGTGGTGCTTTTGCCGATGTGCCCATCAGCCCATGATCCGTTTAATATTTGTTTCACTTCTCAAGAATTGATGAATTTTTTTTTTAAACCCCAGCTAGCTCTAATGTAATTCTAATGGTGATGGAAACCCAACGGTTGCTCGAGTTGGAGAATAAAAGAAAGTACATAACGAGTTTACATTCTCGAGTTCGCAGGTGTGACTTCCACGTACACCACACAAAAAAACTCAAGCACGATCGATCTAAATTCGGAATTAGTCGATCGAGATGCACATCAAATCCCCTGAGTACCCCATTATTTAAGGAAAAAAAAATGGTGTTTGGGTAGATATTGATCAGCCCGTGCAAACGAATTATAATATTGCATCAAAACCGCGTAAATTAACACCCCTATTAATCCCCTGTTGTTTACGTTATTGACTGTCGTTACGCTAGGCTGTACTTGTTTTAGCATTATTTCAATGGTTTAGCTTGCATTAATTTGATGAAAATTAATGCTATTGTTTGAGCAAAAAGACAAAAATACCCGATGATTTTGGAGAGGAATTAAAAAGGGGAGGAGAATCAGGGGTGGTTCTTTGTTCAATGTCGGCAAGAAATTAAGGGGAAAATTTCACTGCCAGCCAGCTAGAGCGATGTGGCATCTCCCAATAATAAAATAACTAAGTTTAGATGAGATGAATATATATATAGTATATAATTAAAGTGACCTAATCTATGTATCATATGTTGATTTGTAAGTACACGCAATAATTAATGCAAGAAATGCTACCTAAATAAAAAAGAAACCCAATTAAAAGTCTAGTTTCGGTTCTTTATCATTGTCAAACTAAACCGGCCTTCGGATTCCTTGATTGCGACGCTTTTGTAATTCTAATTCGATTAGCTAGCTGGTATGGTAGTCGTTCTGATAGGTTTGAGCTAGGTGTTTGACCCCGCTACTTACAAATGGTGCCTCTGCTCCTGGCTCGTTTGGATGCGAAATTAGGTTTGGAGGTGCCATGTAAGAAGGGGGGATTGGATAGTAGGAGGTATTGAATAGTAAGGGATGACCCATATTGATGTGATGTTTATGAAGGGGGTATTAAATAGTACGTTGTTTGGATGTAGGATTAATTGGAGGTATAATTAAGGAAGGGGGATTGATGTAAAAAGCTGTTAAATGACTTTTTTGCCCTTATGCAGTGTTTTATGACAGAATTTGTTAGTTTCATTATAATTAGAATAAATACGTGTTTTTTTGAGCTGCAAAGATAGAAAAAAGGAAAAAGTGCAAGGCTTGGTTTGGTTTGGGAGAAAGCTGAGCAAAAAAAATTAGTGTTCCAAATTTCAATCCGTTTGAATGGGTGAGAAGATTTTATTTTTCTGATCATTTAATTCTAAAGGGTCATAATTAAATTTTCACTCTAGGACTCTCGTTGGTTAGTCTTAAGATATTTGGTTGTATAACTTTCTTAGCGCTAACCAACGAGAGTCCTAGAGTCAAAATTTAATTATGACCATTTAGAATTAAATGATTAGAAAAAAAAAAATCTTCCCACCCATTCAAACGAATTGAAATTTGGAACACTAATTTCAACCTACAGTTTATATATTAAAAAATTAAGTGCTCTAATTTTCAATCCGTTTGAACCGGTACAAAAATCTTATTTCTCTGATCATTTTATCCTAAAATGTCATAATTAGTTTTTGGTTTTAGGGTTCCCGTTGCTTAGCCCTAAGATATTTGGTTGTACCTCGGGATGGGAAGAGAGGTTACGAGGGGTACAATCGTCCGAAACAGAGGAGAATTTGAGGGGATTCCATAGCAACTGGCCCAACCCTGCCCATCCCTAACAACCCCTCAGGGGGTATTAGCAGGTGTAGTGGAAGCCGGGGTAAAGATAATACCCCCTCCATTTTGGAATCCAAACGGAGTCTTTGGCTGGGCCCAAGGGATTAAAAGGGGGGATTTCACAACCCCCTTCACAACACCTCATCCAAGCAGGCCATTAATGCATTATACGAGGCTTTAACAACAGCTTTACTTTTTTTTTTTCTCCTTAAATATATTTGATGAGAATGCAAGGATAAGTAGGTAATTATAAGCTTAGATATGGAAAGTAAAAGGAAACCATGCATATGGCAAGAAAATTCTTTAGACTTCAAAAAGAATCTCTGTATGCCGAAAAATTTCATTGAGATTTGGTAGTACGATTCTTATGTTGCATCTCTCACACAAGGGTGAGTTGGCCTGAAATTAATTGAAAAAAATCTTCACGTGAAATTTGGATAAATTTTTCGTTTTATACATGGTCTAGTCTACCTGGGGCCGGCCAGGACCTGACCCCACCCCTTTTGTTTTATAATACTTGCCTACACTTTATACGTAAAATTCATGCAATAATTTTTAAATTATCATTTAAAAGTGTTAAATGGGATAGTTATTAAGGGCACGATGTCAACGATCTCTCAAAGTTTATTCTTTTTTTTTTTTTTAAGGAATATTTTATAAAAATTGGAAGACAGATTATCTTTTTGAAAACATCTAACTAGAACAAGTATTTTTTAACGCACCACCCACCCACCCCACCCCCCCCCCCCCCCCGTCTAGTTCAAATCTTAGTTTTGTCAATCTTGGTCTGTATCCCATTATTTCACGACGAGATTGCGAGTGTGTTAAATAAGACCGTCCGTACTTGATTTTGAATATAGAGATTCATCGCTATTATGCAGAAGTGTACATGTTTAATTAGCACACTTACACGGGGACAATTGAGTAATTACAACAATGCTCCCAAAGCAAGTTTTAATTTTGAGGGTAAGATTTTTAAAAAATTGGTGGGAGGTCAACTACAGCATGTTTTTAACCCACTAAGTCCACTAATCAAGTTTCTAACCCACTAAGTCCACTAATATGTATTTGGTAAAGCCTAAAGTCCACTGCATTTAAAAAGGGAAATAGTGCCTGACAAAATTACCCTTTCCATTCAAATCCCATAAGTTTAGCCTTCAATTCAAATCCCATAAGTTTAGCCTTCCATTCAAATCCCATAAATTTAGCCAATTATCCCCCATTATCCATTCTACGTTTGAAATCCCAGCAGTTACGTTGGAATAGAGTGACAAAAGATTTTCCTTTTCTGATACACTGTATATAATGTTATATACTTGTTCATCAGTTTACATTTAACGTGAAATACTTACATGAAGATTTTTCTTTTCTGATACACTGTATATAACGTTATATACTCTTTCATCAGTTCACATTTAACATGAAAATACTTACATTTTACGTTATATACTCATTCATCAGCTCGCATTTAACGTTATATACTCATTCACTCATGACAGAAGACCACATATAACGATTTTAAGGATGCAAACCTAAAATGATTTTGGTTGTTTAGGTTTAATCTTATATAATGTCAACATAACGTCTTGTACGTATATAACGTTATATACTTTATTGAATTGGTCCGCGCAGCGACACCTAAAATGATTTTGGTTGTTTAGATCATTGACTTGCTTCTGATAACTGTATATGTATAAGCTTCTGGAATCTTTTTTATTACAATGCAAGAACATATAAATAATCTTATATATGTTCACAATGCAAAAACAAACAAAGAACCTTATAATGTTATACATGAGATTTTGTCCTTTCTAACTCTAAAAGAAAAAAAAAGAAGAGGGGATCTCGTAACTTCTGCCCCTTCGTTGCAGTCGCTTTCTTCACAGTCGACTTCACAGTCTTCACCTATTGAACAACTGCCCAAATAATAACAAGTCAGTGAGGCCGCTGCGCGGACCAATTTAATAAAGTATCCGAACATGATTGGTGAGTTTCTGGTCATATATAACATTATATCAAAGTTAATATTGAACATCTAACATTTGTATGTTGTTGCAATGCTGTTATATACAACGTAACTCTAAACAGAGAATATATAATGTTATATAATGTTATATAAGTATAATAACGTTAGAGCATGAATCTGATCCAGTTTTAACATGGAATCGAGAAGTACCGAACGCGGAATTTGGTAAAATTCCAAATCAAGAAAGGATTAACTAGTCCTTATCTGTGGATATTCCGAAATTGAGGAAACCTACGGTACTATAACGTCAAAACCAACATTCAGAAAACCAAAATCGACGAAATGAAGGAAATGATGAGATACTTGGACCAAGAATGTTCCATCATTTCGCCATACGTAATACTCATTTTTTTTTAAAAACCTCACCTTTTCACCGCCGATCGCCAGCTATATAACTCTCGCCTGGTGGTGAGGCTATGGATCACGCCGTCGCTTGCGACATTCTCGATGGTGGAGTTGACGACGGTAATCGGGCTTGACGACGGCGTAGCAGACGATGTCAGATTTGAGCCGCCGAGGACGGCGCGACGACGACGAGTGGTTGGAGACGACATTGATCGGTTAAGCGGCCGACGACGACTTTTTAAGTAAGGTATGCATACGAACCGCTTTGGGGGTTTCTGCCAGCTGTTCTTCTTCTTCCGAAAAGGGGTGGGGGGAGGGGATGGGTTTTATAATGGGATTGGGATGTCTGTTTGAATGGAGGAATGGAGGAAAAACGGGAATGGAGGAAAAAAAGGAGAAAAAAAGGGGAATGGAGGAAAAAACGGGATAAAAGATTTTTTGAAAGCAAGGGTATATTAGACTACTAATAAATTAGTGGACTTTAGAGGTTATAGAATTTAGAAGTGGACTTAGTGGGTTTGGAAAGTGGTACAGTGGACTTATGAAAAATTCTCCCTAAGATTTTGCCTAAAGAAGAACATGAATGCATATACAAGTCATTTTTGTACGTATAGCTGCAATTGTGCTATGAGTTGCGGATCAAAATCTCATGAAAATGAATTTGCATGGTAGTATTAGTTTTAAGGGAAATTTATAGAAATGGTCCTCCTAGTTTTACCCGAGTCTTATTTTCGCCCTCCAAGTTTCAATTGCAACTCTTTTGACCTTCAAGTTTGGTTTTCGTACCGAGTTGGTCTAATTGATAATGCCAGTCAACCAAACTCGATGGAAAAAATCAGATTGAGGACAAATGTTATCAATTGGACCAACTTAGTACGAACTGCAACATCCTAATTGCCATCAATTTGATTTTTTCCGTCCAGTTTGGCTAACAGAAGTTATTAATTGGACTAATTTGGTACGGAAACCAAACTTGAAGGTCAAAAGAGTTGTAATTGATACTTGGAGGACGAAAATGAGACTCGGGTGGAATTAGGAGGACCATTTCTATAAATTTCCCTAGTTTTAATTGGTTGGTTAGGGTTACGGTCACGTCGTCCTATTGTATGTCAAAAATTAATGAAAAAAAAATCTGCGGTGCATCTCGTGTAGAGATTAGATGGAATCAAAGTAAACAACAAAAATGATCATACCAACTTTCATATATATCATCATATCATAGTACTAAAAGAAAGACTCAATTAGCGTACAATCCGACAATCAAAGGAAATTAGAATGGGGACAACAATTGATAATTGATACGTTAGATAGCGCGAAGCCCTAGCTAGGTCGACAATAAAATTAGAACGGGCTCTGCTACTTGAAATCAAACAATTTAAAAAATCAAGCGCTTGCTGCTTGATGCAATGACACGTTAACGAAGAGAGCTCCCCAACCACAATTGATAGTTGATAAGTTAGATAGCGCGCGCGAAGCCCTAGGTCGACAACAAAATTAGAATGGGCTCTACTGCTTGAAATCAAACAATTTAAACAAATCAAGTGCTCGCTGCTTGGTGCAATGGCACGTTAATGAAGAGAACTCCCCAGGTGTTATTCTAGGTCACATGATCCCTCCGTAGCTCGGTTGGATTCTCCGCTCTCGTCGTCGGTCTTCCCCTTGCGTTTTCTTTCTCAATTTCCACTCGCTCATATATGCACACGTGCACGCATTATATGATTTACAGTACTATACAATTTGCAATTTGACTCTGAGTGATAAAACTTTAGAGCCGTTAAAGGTTTGTTCGGTTGGTAATTTTAGTAAGGAAAAAAAAAAAAACCAGATAAATTGTAATGTACATAAATTGATTGGAACAAGTGTTTATTAGCGTTGGAAGAATGCCCATCTAACAATGATGGAACGGCAACTCATCGTTTCAATGTCTTTTTGTCTTTGTCGACAAAGATAAAAGGTAGTAAAATTGACAATGTGACATTGACCTTTGTAACCATCCATACACATGGTGGGATGAAAATGATGGCTAAACATGGGAGTTTAGCCTAGCTTAATTATTGTTTCCATTGTGGGAATCCCCAACCTTTGCTTTACGGGTACGAAAAGCACATTATCGAATATGAGAGAGAGAGAGAGAGAGCATTATGGAAGTAGGGGAGCCAAAATTATGGAGATTAGGGACCCAGCTCACTAACACAAGACAGCTTTAGTCCACCAGCTCTTCTCTTTCTTTGCAAAAATTTTACGACCACACCCAAATATACACTCTCTTACAAAACATAAGGGTTTCACACACACTGCAGATTTTGGGAAAGTACACAGCCGAAGGGGAAAATCGAATCCAAAGAAAGGAAAAAAACTCTTTCACGCAGTATGTGTGGGACCCTTAAGTTTTATAAGAAGGTGTGTATTTGAATACGTAATTTTGGATGTGGCGGTAACACATCTCTTTCTTTTGTGCCCAAAGTGAACGAGTTTTTTTTTTTTCTTTCTTTGGATTCGATTTACCCCATGGGTGTGTACTTTCCCAACTCCATATCCACTTCTCCATCATCACTTTTATTCCCCCCCACAGTGGTGATCATCATTACTATCATCATCTTAATTTGGTTTGGTTTGGTTTTCATTGTTTTTGTCGTAATTAAGTTAATTGTAATCAGAAATCATCTCCTCCCCATCCTATTTCCATGGGCTGGACCGTTTAGTTAAACCCGTTCGTGAATCCTTTCTTGTAATTAACATTCGTTAATTAGCAGTTAACAAAAAAAATAAAAAAAAAAAATCGTTAATTAGCAATTTAGCACCACGTGGCTCATTAGTTTCGCACAGTCCTGGGACCATTGGTCCTATAGGTTTAGAGAGAATGGTGAAAGGAAACACAAATTTAGATGGAAATTACGAGAACCAGTTGGGTATCATGAAGTTATTTTGGTCTCCAATGGGAACCCTAGTTCTAGTTTTTGAAACATGAAACAAGTTTGCAAGCCTTTAAAACTTGTTCTAAAGAATATTCCATTGCAGGTTAGAGTTCCAGTGGCGTAGCCAGAAATTTAGGTCGGTGGGGGCACTATTGAGTATGGTTCTTGAAAATTTTTTTTTTTTATCTTTTAATTTATTTGTAATAAACAATCATAACATGAAAGAAATAAACTTAATTAAGACATAAAATTTGCTACAAACCACATATATGTTACGAGTCTTTGTGGAAAATAAATACGTAAAAGAGTACTTTTTGAAAACTTGACAAAGATACTGAGTAGGTAAGTGTTATAAGAGGGAAAAAAAATGTGTACAAATTTTTAATATAAATTATGATGGCATTTATAATTTGGGGTAAAAGTAAAATTATTGAAAATTGCAGTGAGGGCGCATGCCCCCACTGGGCACCATATGGCTCCGCCACTGGGTTAGACATATGTAGCATAACACGTATGTTCTAGTTGATTTCAGTCACCCATCAGAACTCCGGCCGGGTGTAATCGGTTGGGTCAGTTCGGTTTTTGGGCATTCCAATCGCTGAACTAATCGGTTCGGTTTTCGTTACTTGGCTACCGGCACAGACCGACGAGGTCATAGATGCGTGCTGAATCAAAACACAGAGATCTCTTGTTGGACGTGCAGATGTTTGGCATTTGAAGGCATTCATTGGAGACTTGGGCCCAATGCGATCCAATCAAACTATTCTGAGAGCATTTTTTCTAGATCATTTGTTACCTAACTAAAAGATTGAGCATTTTCTAAGCTCGTGAAGCTTCAAGCCAAGCTTGAAGAAGTGAAAAGTACTTGGCGTGCTCAACTTTAAAAATTGGATTGGACACCTCCTCCGCACTCATGTCAGGGATTGAAACTCAGTGTCACCAAGTTACCAACCCCCGGATAGCTCGAGTGGCAATAGATATGAGTTGTAAACTTAGACATCTCGAGCTCGAACTTGAAAACATATTGGGACTAGGCCGCACGAGAGAAATCTCTTGTGAATCTCGTAATCTAGGCGCGGATGGCCTTTCTTTGATCGGACCAGAGAGTGGAACAGTTGAGGTGCGCGTAAGCTGGCCCAGACACCGCTACCATCGCGGGAAAAAAAAAAAAAAAAAACTCAGTGTTACCTTTGAGGAAATTCGTCAACTTTTGTGAAATTTTACGCTATTATGATGTTTCTGGTACGAACTTGTTGACGTTTTTCGTTCCAGTTTGTCGTCGTCGTCGGTTGCGGGTTCTTTTTCCCCTGTTAATTCTTGGATTAGTTATAATTACGTGACCTGCGTCAATTGGAGTAATCATACAGCTCTTTAATACAGTAAATTTTAAGCAACTAGATATCCCGACACGTAATCTTTACTATACACTCATCTTTTTGATGTGATGAAGAATGATTCATCACTCAAGTGATCGAGTATGCAGGTGTGTGATTCTCGTGATTCGATCTCATGTCACACAATGCGCACCTATGCAGACCTACGCAGGTAGTTTGTTCTACTTTTGTGCCACTTCGGAACGTAAAATAAGCCGTAAATCCTTTAACATTACTAAAAATATTTGGAAGCGGTTACAAAAATTTCCATGGCGCTTGGCACAATGGTTTTAGTATTTTTTTTTTTTCTTTATCTCATTTGATTTTAGAACTGAACAAACAAAATAGTTTGCTGGTTTCATTCGTTAGTCGAGGCAAGCGTAAACTGATCCGATCTCTCCCTTACTTGATCTATTAAAAACAGTCTCGGCATTCTTTTGAACAATGAAATCAGGACAGATTTTTCTTTTTATGATTATTGATTAACAATGGGATTACGACCCTTTTGACGAAGATTTGGTACTCATTTCTTTATATATTATTATACCAAAATAATTAAAAAGACTGAACTACTTTTTAAAATTTTATTTATTTGCCACTAGCTAGGTGACAACCATACAAGGACTCCATGGAAAAGCCATGGCCCATGTTACAGATAAGCTAAAGAATACAGAGCACTATCTGCCTGCCATGGCCAGATCAGGTCACCCGATAATACTATAACTGTTTTTTTTTTTTCCCTACTTTACTTCACCAAACAAGCGTACAATCCAAACTAGTCCCCACACCACATAGAACCAAAAAGGATCCCTTCTATTAGGGATTCTCTTCTTTCCAAATTTTTCAGTGCCGGGTGGGTACCAAGTGGTATCCGCTCGGCGCATCCAGACCATTCATTTCGGTTTTGGACGGCTTGCATTTGGAGAGAAAAAAAGGAGAGAGAAAGAGGAGAAAGAGTGGCGGGGTGAGAAGAGAAAGAGGGTTTCGATCTGAACCATCCAATACGCTTTTAGACTGCCCGAATGGACTACTTGTGTTGGAAGTTGTACATTCCTTCCCTGCAACTCCTCTTGTACACAGCAGGCTAGGGCCTAGGGTTGCAGTGCTTGTACATGTTGCTGACTCACATGCATGTGCTCCACTAGCTGGGGAAAAATGGATCACATGAGCAAAACTTTACAGTCCCATATGGAAGGAGTTTGATCACAAAGTTGCGCATCTTCACTCTTTTCTCTTTTCTCTTTTTGTAGGGGCAAGGGCGGCACCGGTCATTTAAGTACATGTCGACTAATTTTCTCTCTGGTTCTTTTCGGTGGACTATCGATAGATAAACTAAGGAATTCACGAGTTTATTTAACATAATGTACTCTTCGTTATATCTATTACGGAAGGTTGGGGATGATCGGCTGGTGAGAAGGATTGGTGGGACTAGAGTGGTGGCGGTCATCATCTGTGTGTTGCGGTGGAGCATTGTCATTTTTGCTTGAGGAATGAGACCAAAGAGTAAGATCGGGGAAGAAGAGAGAGAGAGAGAGAAAATGAAAAATGAACGAGAAAGAGAAGAGAAGAGAAAATACCAATGAGTTGGTAAGGCCCAAGATCGAAAAAATTGTGGGCTTGGGTGATGGCCCGACCCAATAACATTGCTCCAATGCCAAACAAACACAAATGAAATGGTAAGGCCCTAAATTTTTTTTTTTGAAAGACAAAAAAAATTGGGAAAATGACGGCCCATGACGTATTCTGATAATTAATACCCGCCAAGAATATGCTGAAAACATTTGTTAATGCTGAAAATGTCATTGGCGTGTATTAATTATCAAAACACATCATTGACCGTCATTTTCCCAAAAAAATTAATTAATCTTGAAATTGTTACAAGACTAATAGGAGCATGGAAACAATGTCCATGTTCAAAGAACACTTCTGCCAAATCCGAAACCCAAAACCTACGATTGGCAAGAAACCAATTGAATGACACACATATGAGACAAGCCCATCTACATAGGCTCAAAACCTATACACCACATATGGGTCTAAATGGATTCAGTACATGAAAACAAAGCCTAAAAGCCCAAATCAAAAGTATACAGTATAAGGCATGGGCCAAGTACAGTCTAAAAGAAACGAGCCCAGCCCAAACACCACTTCCAAAGCCCTAGTCCAAAAAGTATTGGTAAGGCCAACGGGGGAAAAATTCAAAATACCCCCAAACCTTTAGACCAAAATTCAATTAGGTTTCCAACCTTTTAAAAACTTCAATTTTACTCCCAACGTTATCTTCCGTTAATCAAAACACCCCCTTCTGTTCGAATGACTAACGGATTCCGTTAAAGGCTCCGTTAAATATCATCCCAATCGAATTTTGATGATCCGAGCCGCTCAATATGTTCAAAACGTGATTTTAAGGGTACTCGCGAAGAAATTAGCAAAAAAAATAATCGGGAAATAAAAAACTGTTCCGATGAAGCCCTTCCCGATCATTTTTTTTGCTAATTTCTCGCGGGTACCCTTAAAATCATATTTTGAACACATTGAGCGACTTGGATCATCGAAATTCGATTCGAAAAAGGGAGGTGCAAACCGACGTTCGGACTTGAACAAAATCCGGATCAATCCGCACCTCCTCTTTTCCAATCAAATTTTGATGATCCGAGCCGCTTAATGTGTTCAAAACGATATTTTAAGGGTACCTTTAAGAAATCGGCAAAGAAAATGACCCAGAAGGGCTTCATCTGAACAGTTTTTTATTGAACATATTCAATAAAAAACTGTTCAGATGAAGTCCTTTCGGGTCATTTTTTTTTTGCTGATTTCTAGCGAGTATCCTAAAAATCTCGTTTTGAACACATTGAGCGACTCGGATCATCAAAATTCTATCGGGACACTATTTAACGGAGTTTTAAACGAAATCTGTTAGTCATTATGACGGAAGGGGGCATTTTGATTAACGGAAGATAACGTTGGGAGTAAAATAAAAGTTTTTAAAAGGTTGAGAGCCTAATTGAATTTTGGTCTAAAGGTTGAGGGGTATTTTGAATTTTTCCCGCCAACGGGAGTGATAGTGTCTTGCTTCAATCAGGACCAAACAGTAAGTTTTATGAACTTCATGTACTCCTAGTTTCTCTCAGGGTAGGCCCTTATAGAAGGTAGTCTTCTGGAAGCATAAACTGATGGCCCAACAAGTTCTTATCATAGACAACTAAACCAGTCAACACTGAAGCTTGAAGAGGCCCACGGCCCAACAAAAAAGGCCACTAGATATTGGTGGCAGGAATTCGTGACGGACAGTGGCAGACCTGGAAATACTGCATGCTTTCGTTACTGACCACAAAAATTTATAATGCATATATTTTATGAAATTGTCTAAAAATAAGTACGAAACTTAAAATTTTACCGATAAAGTCGTTTTGTTTCGGTGATTAAGCCTTGATTTTCACAATGAGACGGTTCACAACTTTTATTTCAACTATTTCTCCATGAATATATGAAACAAACTAATAAAGAAGTCATTGCCTTAGCTAGGAAAAAAAAAAATTGTTCGAAATGGCGTGTGAGAAAATAGGACACGTTTGATAGCAGCTGTTTTAGGAGTCCGGCTCCTCTCCAATTATTGGACAGAAAACTCTCCCCAATCTTGATCCGTAAAAATTTCATACGATCTTACGTCAATAATAGTTCATTTTGTTTTGCTCGTTGAGACTTGAGAGCATGAAGCATGCCAAAAATCAAGTTTATTGGACATTATTAGATATGATTTTGAAACACATTATCTAGCAAAAAAACATGAATGCAATACTGGAACAAAACTCCTTTCCAAGTTTTTTTTGCGATATAAATGTGTTTCGAAATCATATCAACTGATAACTGATCAAACTGATTTTTGGTGTGCTTGATGCTCTCAAAGAATTAAAAATTATGAATGGTCCGGTTCATTGAAGTATGATTGGAAAAGTTTTTTTCGAGCTAGGATTAGAGAGAGTGTTCTCTTCAATTCATTTAAAGGGATTGGAAGGAGTTGGACTCCTCTCTTAGGACTACCAACACCAGAAAGTCTACCCACACAAATTTTATGCACATATTAGTGTGGGACCCACTCCACACAAATGATCCAAATTGTTCATTAAATATATAATATATTTTACGAAAGTATTTGAAAAATCAATTTAATTGGATACCTATAAATACTCGATTCAATCATCTAACTAACTTTTCATACTGCGAGAAGTAATAAAAACTGAATTCATCCTTAATAAGAATTACTAATATGCACTTTTCTATCTAAAGTACTTTTCTCACCCGTTGAGGGTTTTTCTGTGTGTACTTGTGGAGATACTTGAATTTTTGGTATGATTGTCGTTTGGAACAGGGCCGGCTCTGGGCTAAAGCCCAGGGTGCGGCCGCTTTAGGCCTCTGAAAGTTGACCCAAAACTGGGCCTCATTTTCCAGAAGAGAACGTGTCTGTATATATATATGTACGGTTCCTATTTTTGCAAAAGAGGAGATTCAGCCTGATGGTCTCGTAGTGGTTATTGAAGCTGCACTTCCTGGGTTCGAATCTCAGAAGGCCCTCTTTTGGCAAACTAATTTTTTTCCTTCCTTTTTCTTATTTTCTGTAGTTAATCTAGGAAGATAATGACAATTCTTGCATCACGTGTATTCTAAATTAGTTGTCCTTGAGTGATTGTAGATATTACTCAAAGAGCATGATAAATGTTTTGATAAATTTTTTTTGCCTTTATTTATTTCAATTTATCTTCAACTTCTAATATCAAATTCACAAATAAAACACTTTTGACTATATATAAATCAAAATAATTAATTTTCACTCAACAAATTCTGATAAAAATATATTTAAAGTAAACAATTCTCTCATTGCTAAAAATAGCATTCTTATGGTTAAAGTTAATAACATGATTAGTTGAAAAATGCAGTGTATGAGTGGTATTTCGTTATGTTTGATTTTTTTTCCTAATGGTATAAAATATTTTAAAATTTTATTTTAGTTAAATTACGAAACTAAAATACATGTTTAATATTTTTACCATATATTAACCACCTATATTGATTTCATATTTTTTGTTAGAAAACCTAAGGCCTCAATTTTAAAAGTTGTTTTAAGCCTCCAAATTCTCAGGACCGGCCCTGGTTTGGAAATTGGCAGGAAAGTTCGGGAAAAAAGGGCGTAACCCTGTAAGCATACCTTTCGGTTGACCGAGCAACCAAAACTTGGTTCTAGTTCTCATCAGTCATCCCTAACCCAGAGCCGGGCCAGAGCCCTCTCCCTCTCTCTCTCAAAACCCTTGGTAGCCTGTTCTCATTCCTTCTGATCCCTGCCAAATCTTCTCTAGATCCTTCTATGGAGATGTTCAGTTGTTTAAAAACTCGTGTATCAAGGGTGAAGGGGTCGGGGTCGGGGTCGTGTGTGGTATGCCTTTTTGGTTTGGTTTGTAGTAAGAGGACACATGTCGTCGTTTGAGTAGTAGGACAAAGAGCTAGGATAGAGGGGTAGGACAGAGGATCTGAGTCCCGATCGCCATATTTTTTTATTGTTTATATTCGTTCCCTATCCTAATTCTGGCTCGGTCTCCGTTGATCCTATTCGTATCCGCTTAAACAGTTTGATCGGGTAACGTAGCTCAAGGCTCAAGCTATATATGCATTGTCGATGGCTTGCACTTCGAATGCTAATTTTGAATTTATGTATGACATTTTCTTGAGCTTCGGGGGCTTAGACACCCGTAAAAAATTCACCGATCATCTTTACAAGGCTTTGAAGCTCGAGGGTTTTCAAACGTTCAGAGATGACGACGTGATCGAGAGGGGTGAGAATATCAAATCCGAGTTGTGTAAAGCGATTCGGAACTCTAGGATGTCCGTCATCGTGCTATCGAAGAACTACGCTAATTCGACGGCGTGCCTGTTTGAAATCCGGACGATTCTCGAGCACCCTAAAAGAAGAAGGTTCAGTTCTAATTTGCCCTGTCATCTGGGTTGGAATCACACGTGATAGGCGCGTGAAGCGTTTTTCGTCCAAAACTCTAACAAGCATTATCAATTGGACTACATAGGTAACAAAGTGGAAGTTGAGGAGATGAAATCGTTAAATTAATATTTTAGGGACGAAGTAAAAAAAATGTGCATAGTTTAGGGAATAAAAACAAAAAAAAACTCAATATAACAATGATTGTTGTGACCGAGGTTCTGTGGCATTCCTTTTGGAGTATCACGGTTTTAACTAAGAACCGTGATTGAAATTATCCTTTTATCGCGGTTTTAACTAAAAACTGTGATTTCATCATCAAAAGTGTTGCACAATGGTTGTGCACGTAGCATTTTTGTTTAACCATGTATTAATCACACTTTTTGATATTTAATCACACTTTTTGATATTTAATCACGGTTTTGGATGTTTGTAATCACAGATCAATACCGTAATTGCAAGGGCACATTTAATCAAGGTGTTAAAGGATAACCGAGATCTAATATCAGAAAAGGTCATCCGTAATGGTTTTTCATCTCAATTTTTACCATTTTCCATCACTCGTTGAGGGCGTGATCGTTTTGAACTTTCGATCACGGTTTATAACCATGATCTAAAGCAACCGTGATTAAAGACATAAGATCACGGCTAATAATTGTGATCGTTATCATTTATTGTATTTATATAATTTCACTTGCCTTTTCCCTTATATGCATATATGTTAAATCACGAGACATCCAGATTGCTAATCTTTGGGAAAATTATTCAGTTTGGCGAGTGCATCATTAACATGAATGCATCTTTTTCTCTTAAACGATAATTCACATTGCAAACAAACCCAAACGAACTGATGATGAAGAAATTACACATTAAGTGATAGATTATTAAGAGCTTCATTTTCGAAGATCGTCTTAGACCTCAAAAATCTCAAAGCTAGCCCTGTTTCTATTTAGGATCATCTTAGGACATGCATGCATATACTGCATTATACAAGTGTATATATTGTTAAACGGTATGCATATTCGATAAACGAAAAAAGAGCTAGCTCATTGGATTTTCAACGCATGTAGAGATGACAACTTATCTTGCAACCTTTTTTAGTACGTACATCTGAATTTGTACGTACTGAGCTGCAATGATTGGCTTACGGGATGAAGATTTTACCAAAAGTAAAAAAGAATATATAGCATGGTTTCATTCAAGGTTTAGCTATACAGTATCAAGTCGATCTTCGATAGGAATAAAAAAGAGGAGAGAAGGTACACTAAGAGCATCCGCAATGGGAATAATCAAAATTAATAATCAAAATGTGTCACGTCAGCATTTGATTATCCATTTAGTTCATAATCAAACTTAACAACCTCTACCTCCACATTGGTTGTTTTTACATCCCTAACCAAAAAAACCCCACAATACACAATGCACCAATGTCCAATCGCAAACGAGTTCCAATCACGCATCCGACCACACCAAATTATTCGTCTCGATGAGACGATTATAATGTGAGGTGTTTTTGAATTATTGAGTTTTGAGTTTGGTTATTGGGTTTGGTTATTGAGTTTTGGTTATTGGTAAAAGTTGTTAAGTTTGGTTATGGAATGGGTGGGATTTGATTATTTGCTAAAAGACTTGTAATTTTGCTTATTACAATGTGAGGTATTTTTTGAGTAATGTTGTTAAGTTTGCTTATCCACACCTATTTGGTTATTACAATGCGGATGCTCTAAATCATTTATTAAAATTTTGTTCGTGGTTACTCGAATTGTATGTAAGCTGGTTCAAATAGTCAATTCTAGGGGGGGAAAAAAGGGTAACTTCGGCTCTTTTTTTAGTAGCAAAAAGAAAAAAAAAAGAAATGAAAAATGTTTAGGTACACATCCACTATCCACAGATCCAGCCGCATTCCTCTTTACTTACATGCGACTATGCGAGTTCCGTACGTGGGATCCACGAGTATGAGAGAAGAGTGTGGTTGGAATTGGGATCGGCGGGTGTGTATGTAGTATTGCTGAAAAGAAAAAGGTCACTTGGGTGTTGTAGGCATTAAAATAGATAAGGTGCGTGTAAGTTAGCCCGAACACTTGAGTTATTCGGGGAAAAAAATACTGACGAATCAGGGTCCTTGAAACAGAACAAATGTCCTTTTTTGAGTCCCCCCTGCCTTTCACAATTCACATGGGTTGCTTTCATTAATCTCAACTCCCATAACGGCTACCATGATTCCAACCACCACTATTAGAAAAAGAAAAAGAAAAAGAAAAAGAAAGATTCATACACTAGCTGAGAACATGTTCAACGAATCATGGACCAACTCACCTTTATTGGAATTGGTTAGTAAAACTCCCTACCATGAATTTATGTACCCCTAACTCGGGTCAATCGGCCGAGTCAAATGACCGCAAACTCGCCACTTTTGAGACACAGAGATAGAAGATAGAAATCAGAACGTCAACTGGAGCAACGCCGTACTCGTTAGTATACGTGATAAACCATCCACTCTTTACCAAACAGGCTTATCGGGGAGCCCATTAAGAAGCGGTCGAGATTCGGGCCAGGACTCCAAATTGGACCGGGCGTCGATACGACACTTTTGGAAATCCTCGAGGTTCGTGAACCGGGCTGATTTACCGGATTCGGTCTGGCCCAAGTACCCCAAGAGTTCTTCAAAGAGGACTTCGTCGCAGGGAATGGCTAATGGTCCAGAATTGACGTACCCGTACTCTTCTTGGGCTTGGTCCAATAGCTTCCCGAAGGCGGGGTGGTTCAGGTACGCCGCGCGCACCACGAATCTTCTGCTATTGGCGCCCACGCAGACTGCCAGGTGTCCGGATGGCACGTCCGCCAAGTGTCCAGATGGAACGTCGGACGGTGCCCGCCCGGCGGCCGTTGAGGCTTTCTTCCGCCACCGCTGCAGCATGTGGCGGAGCCTCACAATGTGGCGGATTTTGTTGCTCGACAACAATTTCTCTCTTGAAAGTGAGGGAAAAGAGAACATTTCTGTTTGGTAGGAGAGAAAAATGAGTTTGATTTTGAGAAAGTAGGAGAGAGAAATGGGAAGGAGGAGAAATTTATAAGATTTGTGGTAATTGATTGGCCTTTGTTTTGGTGATAATTACGATGAGATGACATTTTTGTTCCTTTCTATACATTTTTAAAATCAATGTGATTTGCTGGCTACATTATTGACTTTCGCCACAGATGCAATTACCCGAAGGAAAAGAATTACAAAGCTAATGCCACTGACGCAGGTGGATATGCATAGATTCGAACAAGGAATATTTTTGGGATTATTCGATGTGTGGGCTCTACATCTATTGCGCGGAACCCGTATAAAGTATTGAACGATTTTGCATCTCTACAGATCGATTGCGTCCCTACTGTTCCGAAAAGGATTTGACGATGTTTGCCAAGTAATTGGACTCGTTTGTTAAGTGTCTAGTAGCTTGTGGATCGGAGGAAATTACTTTCAGAAAAAGTGTACGTATTGGAATATATAATAAGGAAAAAGAAATGCTAGGAGTATTTTCTTTCCGAAATTGCCCAATTGACAAAAGAATTTGGTAAAGAAATTCAAACGTAACATCGTAATTGTCAAATGTGAATAAAATATACATTGAGATGATCTTTTTTCCGAATCGGATCCGATTATGACTCTCTCCGATTCAGTTGGCTTTTAGAAGATGTTGAAGTGCATATTTATGCCTTTGAATGACATAATGTATATTGACTGGTAAAGCACGACATACAAAATAATGTAATAGAGGGAGACAAAGAAAAAAGATGACATATAATAACCTGAAGACCTTAAAAAGAGTCATTAATTAATTATTATTATTTTTTATAATAAGATGAGTTAAAATCGAAATTCATGGAATCCTTGTGATAATACGTCATATCATAAGATTTAAAATGTAGTTGCGGTCAAATGGGGAAATTTGATACGGTATGCATCCACATAGAATATTGAATGTACTTTCTTCCCTCCCTTGATGCACCCTTGTCGAGATTTTTATATATGTATATAACATTACCTTTATGTACTACGAAAAGTTGAAGTCTAGCTATATTTGTACAGATTTGTACGAAAAATAAAGTCTAGCTATACTTGTGCAAAATTAAAGTCAGCAGTAGTAATGCACGTGAGTTTCACATGATGCATGTGGAATCCACACACGTCGAACAGTTAAAGTCAAATTTGTGTTACCTGTGTCAACAATTTTTCTATTTTTTAAGCCAATGTTGGCTTGAAATATGTATCATATTCCGGGGGTGCACAACGGACTACATTGCGTACTCTCACAACAATTCTAGCTAGTGTAACTTGAGCTACAATAATTGTTACTAAAAAATACAAATTGCAAACCCTCCTCGGGCTTCTCATCAAAATGGTGTTTTCTATAACTAGCAATCAACCCGTGCAATTAATGCACGATAATTTACTAAAAAAAGTTATAGATTGGAGTATAATGGATCGTAGTTGTTCCAGAATTAAAAATGTCACAAAAGATAAGTTTATTGCTTCTGCAATCGGTTAAGATTTGTGATTTTATTTTTATTCGTAGATCGGCGAATATATAGTTGCTCACACTTTTGGCAAATTCATGTTTGTGAGGTTCTAGTATTCGTACTTGGAAAGCTAGAACGATAATCATCTTCTTTGATGTACTGCTATTCTTTTTATTAATGAAAATATTCTACCAGGTTGACAAAAAAAACAAAAAACCAAAACCAAAACCAAACCAACAAATTGAAAATTGGGCTGGCCAACATAAATCTTCCTGTTACGATAAATAAAACAAATACTTATAACCGTAGTACTACTTGTTTTGCAATGCATACGGTTTCTTTTCTTTCTCTTTTTATTATTATAATTAACTGGAAGTCCGGTCCAACTTTTGTGTATCTTGACTATTTTTGAAGCCATGAAATTAAAGACCTGACAAACCCTCTAATTATGTACTCCATATTGTTCTTTCTATTTTTCAGATTTTTGTATTACTATCCCGGATTGTACCAATCAAGGGCGAATCATTTGGTCAAAAAGACAGATTTTTTTTTTTTATTTTTACATTTTGATCTGTTGTTTGATATATCGGGCTCATGAGTCCTAAGTTTTTTTTGTCTCCCTTTATTATGCCAGTATATTATATTATATTTTTTAAAAAAGAAATAAGAGTTAGACTAAAATTATACACAAACTCGTCTTAGACCTCTGTATAATGCTATAAATAATTTCTCTTCCACTAAGGTCGGTGTCATACAATCTGTACAAGGGATCGATATGGCGATTTTATGCAATTTCAGTACTTTTTCAAACTACCGTTTAATATTTTCCCCCCCTTTTTAATTTGGTTTCACATTTGAATTGCCATATTATTTCTGCTTGGAGAATTGCTCAGTGTCCCAGACTCCCGGCCGTAATTTACTAAAACTAAGGCATTTGAAATGTTAATATATAAGAAGATGAAGGTGGTAAATGCAAGAAGAAAAAATACCGAAAAGAAGGAAAAATATTGAACAAACGAACAACCACTTGTGTGGGAAAAATAATAATTTCAAATACAATAGGGGCTCGAATTAGATAGTACGTAGCATCTTCATCTTCTTTTTTTTTGATATCTCAAAGGTGAACGCATATACCTCAGACTAATTCTTGACGTGCCAATTTAAATGTAGCGTTCAATCACAACTCTTGAATTAATGAATCTCATCGACATTATCGAAGTGCTGCTAGATTGATTCGATAAATTAATGACGTATTCAACCGTCAAATATTCCACAGCCAATATTAATTATATGACGCTACCAAAGAAAATAACGTCAAATGTAATCCTACCTCTACTTAAGAAGATCCAGTTTTGGGATTGATCGCTCGGCATTTTTGCTCAATTTGGACAATTATATCCCTTAATTGCGGGGCTTTCACTTTTAGCCGGTTGCCCATAATGGTAATTTTATCTCATTGTTAATGGCCCACGTGGGTGGATTACAGGCAGGCACGTCTAAACCACGTGCCCTCTTTTACTCCCTCACGTATAATTTTTCCTCTAATGGCCTCACTCTCTCTCTCTGCAATTTCTCCTCCCATGGCCTCTCTCTCTCTCATTCAAAGGGCTTCGCCTTCCAATTTCACGATCTAAGAATGTCGACAGCGAAATCAAGCGGGAAGAAACGAGTCTCCGAGTCCGAAGCTTCTAAAATAGGGAAGCTGAAGCGAGTCGCCATCGAGGACGACTTCGATCTAGATCTCTCCAGGTCCGTTCTTCCACCAGGTCTCTCTCTCTCTCTCTCTCTCTCTTTCTCTCCCCCCGAGTGAAAGACGCTGATCCCATCTGTCACTCTCCCTCAGACCTCCTCTCTCTCTCTCGCGCGACCCTAAATCAACATCCATCCATACTTGAAAACCTTAAATCGACTTCCAGCCATACCTCAAAACCCTAAATCGAACTCCATGCAGACTTCAAAACCCTAAATTGACTTCCGCTGTAACTACGGATGGTCAAAACCTTAGCCTATTGATGACTAAAACTCTCAATCAACCGTAAATGTCATATTTCATTTGGGTTTTGTTAAAATTGATGGGGCTTGTGCTTATTT
Organism: Rhododendron molle; assembly: GCA_025413875.1. Taxonomy (NCBI): domain Eukaryota; kingdom Viridiplantae; phylum Streptophyta; class Magnoliopsida; order Ericales; family Ericaceae; genus Rhododendron; species Rhododendron molle. The sequence continues at coordinate 5,540,482 of CM046393.1, forward strand.
TTCTGTAAATACAGTAAATTTGAGGTAGGGATATATTTTATGAGTTGTTTCCGTAGTCTGGGAAGAATTGATGAGTTTTGGCTTATTTTTTTATTTTTCAGTAACCGTAAATAACCAAGCTTGGTAATCCTAAAAGTGGAGAAAACACTTGATTTGGCCCCCCATATTCCAAGTAAGTTGGTATTGTTTGATTTTCAAATTGCATGGTTTTCGTTTGTGTAGGTAACTTAGCCAATGATTTTTGGTGAATGTTCTTATGTTGCATGCAGGTGGTTATCTTCATGGAATCAAGCCTCCCGTTTACGTGTGTCGGTACAATCTTTGTTTTTCTTAAGTTATCTCTGATTCTTCCTTGTTTAAGAGTTTTTTTTGTTGCTTCTTTTTTTTTTTATTTTTTAAAGAGCTATTTCATTGGGGCAGGAATGTGTAACTTAGTTTAAAGTGATATTGTAACAATATTATTCTGTCTAGACATCGAACTCCAAAATCAACATGACTGACCTATTAAGTACAGTAACACAATGAAAGTGCAGGAGAAACAACTCCTGCTGTCAATGATCTTACCACTTTGCAATTGCATGGCTTAAAGGTTATAGATAGTTTAGGACATAAAGCCATGTGTGGCAGATTTACAAAGTGAGAAAGTGATGCTTTTGTTTATGGAGAAACCAAAGCTACTTGGAGTTACAAAGCAGAGGTTTAAGTGGGAGGGTAAAAAGGCAGCAAAGTTTAAGGGGTTTAAGTAGATAGTGCAGGTCAAGACAGTGTAGTAAGAAATACTAATGCATGTATTAGAGAACTTAATCTATGAAATATGCTAACAACTATTGTAAGGTAATTATTTATGAAAATCGTATTGATGTCATTGAAAAGGGTCTGAAATTATTGTGAATTTCTATTTGAGTAGGAACTTGGCCTTTTGCTTGTGTAGTTAACTATGACAAAGAGACCCACTTGGTTGGCTTGCTTATTTGCTTTATGCTTAATTAACACCGAATGAGCAAGTAAATAAGTGGTTTTCAAACAAGTTCGCGTATTCTACTACATAGGCGCTTATAACTTCTAAGCGAATAAGGAAGGCAACTAATTAGGCCCGAAAAGAGTAGAAAAAGACAGGGACTATGGTAACACTTACTGCTACCAAATCATTTAACTAATTAAGCCAGTTGAAGAGTTTGCTTTGAATTCTTTTTCACCATGATAACATGTTTGCTACTTTTTAATGATCTTTGTAAGTTGAGAGAGGAAAAAGGAAAGAACATATCATGACATTTTTTACCTAGAATTCAGAACTTGGAATTCTTGACCAAGTGAGATACTGAAAAACAAGAGCAAGCCTTTTACAAAGTCCTTTCATGAATTCGAACAATTTTCTCATGAAAAGAACAATTTTCTCAGTCAATCCTTAACCTTTCTTGAACAATTTGACTGCAAAGAGGGCCATTGTGAAACTCAAGTGGGGAATGGAATACAGATGTATGAGTTTTTCAATGGTTGTTTGTTTCCGTACATTTATGTGAATGTGCGCTTAACTTGTGTATCAAGTAATAAATATTTCCTTTTTCACCTTTTCCTTTTTCTTTTCTTGAAGTCATGTTATCCATCATTAGATACATTATAGGTTATGAGCTTTAGGCCAACCTTAACTTGCTTTCAATCCTGACCTTGTGAGAGATACCTCGGCATATCATGGCTGTGCTGAACTTTTACAGGTTAGTTTCCCAATGTTTTCCTTGTTTTATTGGGTATTTGATTATGAGCTGGCTGGTTCAGTACGAAACCTATTTCCAAGACCAAGATTAGCTATTAGAGCATATAGACCATCTTGATGTGTTGGACAACATAACTAGTTTGTGGTCCAACCCTGCTTTAGGGCTGCTTAGGGTCCAAATCAAGATAAATATTGGTTTCTTTTTAATTTGATTGTGCTTTCTATGACCTTGTGGTTCTTTTTAAGTGGTTGACATTCAAGTCTTTCTGGTTAATATGATGGGGAAAGTGTGTCTGCACCAATTCATACAAACGATCTTTAGTTAATGGTCAATTCTCCATCCTTTCGTTTTTAGTTAATGAATGGGACGGAATGATCACGTTAAACTTTTTTTCCCCCTGGAAATGTTTTAGAAACCTTGTGAGTGTGACTAATTTGGTGAACCATGTTCCTCCTTTTGTTTTTTTCAGCTGTGATGCAGATGGAGGGGTTTGAATACTTGAAGGAAAGTTGTTCCTCTGTCCTGACTAAACTCCTGCAGTACATTGCTAGGATCAACAAGCACTCCGCAATTGACAGCAGCCATGGCAATAAGGCTTTCCTAGATGGCAGCGACCTCAACGGTAGGCATGTAAAGCATCTACAGTGAAAATTTTCTTTGTGCCCTTCTTCAGTTGCTCAAGAGAAGATTTTTTTTTTTTTTGCAGAAAGCTTACAACACGTGTGGGATGAGCAAGTGGGGAGGTTTGATTGTGGCGATTGAGTGTTTTTTTTTTGAGTGAGTACAAGTGTACAACGCAATCCTTTTCTCCATGTTGATTTTGATTTGAATTGAATTGAATTATCTATGGAGTTGAAGGGATTTAATGAATGAATAGGTAGCTGTGTCTGTGTCATACTGTCATGGGGTCAAAAATGTTGCTACTCGGATATGGATGCCTTGATGTTGTAAGCATATTTTCTTTTAGATATACCTCAGATTGTTCTGGCTGTTGCTTTACTTTGTTATTCATCACTGCATCGTCTTTCCAAGCTTAAACTACTGAATCGGAGTTAACAAGTACTCTCACAGCTATTGATGGTTTGTTAGCTTTCCAATCACTGCTATTTTTCAAGTTCAAGTCTCTGATCCAACTTATAACCTACTATTTCTCAACTTATAGTCTGCTATAAGTAAATATAACATATATAGTCTGCTATTTCTCAACTTATGTAACCTACTCTGGATAACCCTTTTGCAGGCATAAATAGAACCTATTTATATGCAGCTATATCACAGGAAAATTTAAAACCGATCAATTCAACGGGCAGGCCACACGTGCCTTGCACGTGTCAAAGTACCTAGTGGGACACAATGTTAAATGTTGCTCTCAATTGCACATGGTAAAGAGCGCAAGTCCATTTCATAGGCGTTTTTCTTCCAATTGCCATAATTAATTTGACATATTTTTTGGCAAAATTTAAGTCTATTCATTGCCATTAGAAAGACAAGCATCAAAAACTTGATAAAACAAAGGCCTTGTTCGATCAGGTCTATCGAAAGAATGAAAAAAGATTTAAGCAATAAATTTTCCATAACTTTCTTGAAGCGTTTAATTACTTTAAAAAAAAAAAATTTAGGACTCCACAACTTTAACTTTCCCATTAGAAAAGACTCTCCTACAAAATAGATCGTGCAAAAAAGAAGAAACCCTTTTTTTTTTTTCCCGCTAAATTCTTGGTCAACAGAACACGAACATAAATAATTTTTTTTTCTTTATTTTCATTTTTTTTTCTAAGAATGCGTTTTTCACCCAACATTACTGCACTTTTGTGGAGTACTGTTCTATATGTGAAGCTTTTGGTTTATCCTTTCAACGATCACTTAAGTTGGATTAAGACCGGCATTATTGCTTACAAATATCTTCTTTACCTATTAATTAATTACAACATACTCCGTATTAGTTTATTCTGTACACCAACGATTAATTAGTTTGACTTACCCCAAAAAAAAAAAACGATTAATTGGATTGTCCAAGCATTAAGAGGCTGCCACGTTGAATTTCCAGCACGAATATTCAAAAAAAAAAAAAAATTTGATCAGCAATATTCAATTTATTTTGCAATCATGATTATTGCTATAATGGAAACAAATGAACATGAGGGCAGAACAGGGCCACAGCTAGTGTGCTTTGTTCGTTACGCTCTCTTTTAAGAAAAAAATCATGAGTTTGAGTCCTTATAGATTAGGTGTTTGACTCTTGTTGTAGCTAACCCTTCCACGGGCGTAATTATTTTCACCCACCACAAGTTTGAATATGCACACCACCCACACAACCCCTCCCTCCCCCAACAAGCTAACCCTACAATGGTTGGGTTCAATGGTTAATTAGGATCATTTTTTCTTTTGTAATAGTTCAAACTTTGCCCCCAAAAGTAAAGTTAACCCTTGCAAGTTAACCCTAGTAACTAGAGGAGAGGAAAAAGGCGTGACTTTGTCCACTACTCCACTTCCGTACCTTTTTGCTGATGTGGCACGTTTGAATTGATTTGGAGGAAAAGAGGGGTTGTACACATTCGGTGTAAAGAATTTATTCTCGCTGTTTATATACTGCAAGAGTTTTCATAATCACCAAAGCTATCAAAATATCTTCTTCCAGTGGCTAGCGAGAGAATAACTCAGCAAAAAATAGTACTATTATATTTCTATCCTCAGAAACCTCAGTTACATCCACATCCACATGAGTGGTTATATATCTCAAGGTAATTAAGGTTTTTTTTAAAACGGCAAAAATATATTAATGAACTCGATACGGGTACATCAAGGGAGGGAGAAGAGAGAAGAAAAGGGGGAAAAAAACCATATGAACCATATAACAGACCATGTAGCCATACTGAGCCCACAAACTTCCAACAAGAAGTTGAGAAGAGAATATACAACTCAAAGAAACAAGGGGTATCCTTCCCACCCTATGTGGCTATGTGAACAAGAAAAAAGTCTCAACTCCATATTCAAACTTCATTCCATTACATAGCAGAGCAAGGCAGAGAGTGTAGAGCAATGCTCCAAATTGGTAGAGATCTCATCATCACAACTTCTGAATTAGTCTCAGCAGCACCAAATTCCAATTTCCAACATCTCAGCAGCACACATATATATCAATTTTCAACAGCTGTCCACAAATTCATTCCAGACATAATAATATGAAATGAGAGAGCATTGGTCACCTAAATAGCTCTTGGCCCTCGCCCTCCAAGATTAGGAGTTGACAAGTACCTGCACATATAACTCCAAAACTCACTTATAATAGAATCTCTTCGCCCTCCAAGACTTGGGAGTTGATAAGAGTAGAAAAATTAATGCCCCACGACTCTTAGCCCTCCCAGAATAGGAGTTGAGAGATCAGAGGCAAAAACCAAACACGAACAAGCCTCTTGACTAACACCAAAACAGAACCCCTCAGCCCTCCCTAGAATAGGAGTTGAGAAGATGATACTCTTTCCATCTCAAAAAAAAAAAAAAAATGTATCTATTTTGGTGGCAGGTGGCTCACACAATTCCCCCTTTTCTTTATAAGGGACCTCTTTTTGCTTGTAAAGATATAGGAGTATCAAGTAGACGAGCAGGTAAAATTATGGAAAACTATTCAAAGTTCTTCCTCCTTTTGGCAACTCTCTTAGCCGTTGCACCCACAGCCTTACCAGAATGGGAAACCTGGAAGTTGACCCTTCAATGACAATTCCAGGAGCAACTAAGATGCCAACCAATCTGATCAATTTCACGATCCACGGACTGTGGCCGACAAATTTCACAGGCTTGTTAAGCGGTATTTGGTTTGTCACACTAAAACGAGCCTGTGAAGTTTGTCGGCCACAATCCGTGGATCGTGAAATTGATCTGATTGGTTGGCATCTCTCCTGGAACTCCTGAAGGCCTTTGAAGGGCCAACTTCCAGAGATCCCATTCGGGAAAGGCCATGGGTGCAACAGCTAGGAGAGTAGCCAAAAGGAGGAAGAGTTTCGAATAGTTTCCCATAATTTTACCTAATCGTCTACTTGATACTCCTATTATTTACAAGCAAAAAGGGGTCCCTTATAAAGAAAAGGGGGAATTGTGTGAGCCACCTACCACCAAAGTAGACCCTTTTTTTTGTGAGCTACTTTTTTTTACTACTCCGTAAATTTTTTTTTGAACTGATTTGTGTGAGCTACTTTTGCGTACTACTTTTTCAGATGACTCATCCCTAGTATCTTGGTGCGCAAATGCTAAAGGTAGACGGTTGGTGCACAAATCGGTTTGTGCGTGTAATTTTGTTGACCTCCTAAGAGAGAGTGAACACAACCCTCTCCCGTGTAGGCTAAGAGGAGATAACGGGACCATTTAAGTTCTTAACCTAACCCCAAATTAGTTTTTATGCTTTATTTCGAAAACATCCCCTTCGCTATCGTCCATAATCACTTTCACCCCATAATTGCCCCTAATCATCAACCAAACCCCTCCTGCTTCTTAGCCCCATGTCTTTTTAGCCTCTCCCCATGGGCTTCACCATAACCATTAACCACCGCCTCCCAAAACTTATTCTTAATTACTTTCAGAAGTTCCCAAACCACCATATCAATTTTCAAGCATGATTTTAATAAAACAAGCCCATTGCAATTCAAACAACTATCCCTACAAAATACAAAATTCAAGGAACATTTGTACCCAAAAAAAAAATAGAGTACACGAGATTGGGCGGGTATCAGAAAAAGAAGCAGGTGAAGTTTCATGGAAAATGAGTGCCAACCAAAAGTTTTTTTTGGGGGGGTAAGTTGCAGTGCCATCCAGATCAAGAAAAAGTTGTAATGCCATTCAAACATTGTGAAGCCCTTTGAAATTTTTTCAAAAAAAGAAAAGAAAAGAAAATTACCCAGAACATGAGCTTTTATAATTCGTGGATCAAAACTTAATTAACTAATCAAGCAAATGGAAAAACTCTTATTAAAATCCAATTCCCAATTCTCACAAGCTCCTAAACCACTAAAACTAAATTGAGTTGGGTTAAGATAAGAGTGGTCCCATTATCTAACCTCTTAACGGATAATAGGGGTGTGGGAAGGGTGAATAAAATTGCACTCCCGATTTGTAGGGCACAATCACTTACTTATACCCAACTTTTCAGACACACTAATACTAATAAAGAAGACAGAGGATTTCGAAGAGAAAAGGCATGGAAAAATATGCAAAGATAAAAGAAGGAATTTAAAGGTTGGGAGGTGGTGAGGGTCCTCTGAAGCTGCGTGCATAGTGTATCATTTATATACTACTACTAGCTTCACAGAGAGTAGAGTGATCATGCATGATGAACCGACATATGCGATATGGTTCTGGTGGGTGGTGATGGCAGTTTGCATGACAACTCTACCCAGAAAAACAAGGGGTTCATTTACGGAAAGTAGAAAATACTACTCACAGTCACTTTTGTTCCTCTTCTGCGATTATAAGGGTTTTTAATCAAAACTCATACAATCATTCCTCGATTACAAGCAGGGGCGGACCGAGTAAGGGTCACGTGTCCCCACCCCATTCCCTTTTTTTTCTTTTTTCGTTTTTTCAATTTGTAGTTTTTTTATGCAAAAATGAGTGGAAGAATAAGAAACCCACACAGAAAACTAGACAGGGAGAACTCGCTCAACGTTTGATTTACTTTGTCGTTGCCGGTCACTTGTCTCTGTGGTTGTCGCCCGTCACCTCACCATTTTCCTCACCAATCATCAATTAAATTTGGGATTACATGGCAAAAGTAACATTTTATTGAAAGGACTTTTAATTTGGGGCTACATAATTTATGACTTATTATTCATTTCTTTTAAGGTTTGTAACATATATCTTGATTATTTGGAAAAATTAGGTCTTCATCTCTTTGCTTGGTTTTTACCCGATGAATGAAATTTACAATTCATTTTTCAATAGTTTGTGCCTTTGCGCTTAATTTCGATTTTGGCTTAAGGTTGTTAGTATAATGCGCCCCCAAGTGAAGTAAATCTTGGATCCACCACTGATTACAAGGGTTTTTTTTTTCCCCCCTAAAATAACCAGCTAATTCAAGGGTTCCTCTTCTCTCCTTCAGATGTTCAATTTCAAGGTAAGTTTATAAATCCGAATACTGAATCGCCTTCCAGGGATTTTCCTTCTGTTTTTCATGGAAATTTTGATTCTATGAAACTAAGGTTTTGATTTGGATAAGTCGGATGATGGTGAAGTAATGCTTGACTTGTATATCTGGAAGTTTGGTTTTCATTTACACAACGCTTTCTTACCAAATCGAGATGATAATTCCAAGATAATCGAGATGATCCAAGATGATTATCTTTCATTGTACTTGAAGTCTGCAAATGCTTGAATTGATTATTATCGCTTTAGGGAAACTCAAGGCCAGCTCTACGTCCAATTGATTTCTCGCTTCATTTTCCAGGCTCTAAAGTTACATTCTATCACCCGACTGTCTTCGCATCTTTAGAGTGACAATTTCCGTCATCAAATGGCTTTTACCATAATGATGGCAGAAATTTGGGTAGAGGATTTCAACTCATCTCCGAAGTAATCAGGGCAAGAAGTTTCAAGTGAGATGATCAACATGTGTTCGCTAGATGCATGAAAATATCAAAAAAGCCGGGAAAAAAAAAGGGACTAGGTGCTCTAGTAAGATTAATATTGTAGCCATACAAGAACAAGAAAGCGAAAACAGATACATCTTTTGCAACAATGAAGGAATTCCTTGCCATTGTAATAGCAGATTCCGAAAACTATGGATCGAACACTTCCAATTCATGCAACATATCATAAAACGACTCAGAGAGAGAATCAACTGTCAACGCTGCAAAACAAACGAATGGGCCATTGGTTTCGCCATTCTCCGACAGATTTTCAAGCTTGCCAACCCTGCAAGACAACCAATACCCAAATTAAGCGGCCAAATATTTCTGGTTCCTCCTATCATTTCTTGTCCTATGATAAAGGGTTCATTGGATAAGCAACAGTCCCAACAAGGTATGATATGCCCGACACTGGATCGGAGGATAATAAAAATTTTACCAAAGAAATAAGAAAGCAGAACTATCGGAATGATAACTGGAATTTCAAGAAAATTTGTTGATTGCATGAGAAGTTACTGTTTGTCCAAAGATTGACCGAATCCAAATTGGGCAGATAATGAAAGCACTGCATGGGTTGGGCCAATCTAGTGTCGAAACACCACATCAAAGAATGTCCAGCCCAACGATGACTAACCAATAGAATTTGAAGTAGAAAAGCCTTCTATGAGGGATGCTATCAGAGAACATATGTTGGAAATTTGGAGGTGCTGATAACGGAAATCTTATTTCAATCGGGACACTTATCTTCGAGTAGTGCTATATGTACATATGCTATGTACATTCCATGTACATATGGGTTTTGTGGAGCCCATCTCGGGTCCCACAAAAATAATTCGAATCACCCGTTATTTTTGAAACATTTTTTTAAGGAGCTCTGTAAAAAATCAGCTCAACCTGATATCGGTAAGGATTTTTTCTGAATTTATAGGGGCGAAACTGAGCAATTAAGAAGTTTCGTCCCCACAAATTCAGAAAAAATCTTTACCGATATCGGGTTGAGCTGATTTTTTACAGGACTCTATTAAAAAATATTTTAAAAATAATGGACAGTTCGAATCATCTTTTTGAAACCTGACATGTGCCCCACAAAATCCATATGTACATGGTATGTACCATAGCTTTGTTGCTTATCTTCCTTTTACCCAATGTTCTAAAAGTCGTATCTTCCTTTTACCTAATGTTCAAAAAGTCGCTAGGTACTAGTCGGGCGGTCAGCCACTTTCGAGCGATTAATCGGTGCATATTTATTATTAATTGACGATTAATCGTTAATCGAACCTAATCGGATGGGCCCACCAATGATTAATTGTCGATTAATCACCGATTAATTCCTTATTTTAGAACACTACTTTTACCGGTTTGGTAAATAAAAAAGTTCATGATCCGGCATACTTCTCAGAATCCATGGCATTTCTTTGATGAGAGATATTAAAGGATATTATGGCTCTAAAGAGATATTAACAGGTTGGACTATGTGTTGGGAACTGATATTGGTTTAATCTTATTTCAATCGGGACACTTATCTTCCTTTTACCGGTTTTGTAAATAAAAATGTTCATGATCCGGCCTACTTCTCAGAATCCATGGCATTTCTTTGATGAGAGATATTAATGGATATTATGGCTCTAAAGAGAAATTAACAGGTTGGAGTCGTTGGACTATGTGTTGGGAACTGGTATTGGTTACTTAATATAACGGGAAAGTAATAAGAATGAATAGAAATATGTTCCAGGCAATTGTAGACTCATGATTGTGAAAGTTAGGGGGACCAAACTAAAATACTTTCAAAAATGAAAAGAAGAGTAAGAAAATCATTACATCTATGAAACTTACATCCCTAAAAATGTTGAATGAGTTTCGTAGTCATCAATATTGTCCAGTTAAAAGGAAGGGGGGAAAAAGCTTCAGACAGTAGTTTCATGCCACCTTAGTGCTTGCTTTGTGGTATATCTCATTGATTTGATCTTCTTTTCTTCCTTTTTGGTATCTTTTCTTCTCCTCTCTACTATTAAGCTGTCTGGCTCACTAGTAGGTGACAAGGGGATTTCTAGAAAGAAGGTAACGAGTTTCATCTGCAGATGCGATCAGTGACTTTTCTCGATCAATACTATGCACAAATTCTTGATTCCGTTGATGGGTTGCTTCTTGAATTAAATAGCTTTAGTTAGCACAGTTATTAAAGTTGGGTTCTAGACCCGGAGCTAAAGTCTACCCAAAAGATAATGTTCCCATAGTCCATTTCAAGACTTCCCCTGCTGCTAAATTAAAACTTGTTGCATGTGGATTCAGGAAACAAGACCTTTCATAGACCGGTACTCAGTTCAGGCTTCTCTAAACTAAGGGAAGCCCTCTCTTTCGCCATGTGTACCTATCCATATTGGTTTAATGTACATTGGAAAAATGCTACTGTCCGACAAGAAAGTCTTGGAGACAGGAGTTACTCCTTAATATCACACTGAAAATTGAGAAGAAAAACAAATTACCTAGAAGGAGCTACGGCCAAAGAACATTCACACTGCAAGTCTGAATCAGTCTTCAAGAATCTTCTCCACTTCTCTGTCTCTTTGACTTCTTATGTCTGTGATCAGTGTTCATGGAAATTGTAGCTGCACCCTGTGTTCCGTCACTTTCTTCCCGCTTCTTGATACTCCTAAATAATTTTCACAGACCAAAACAGTTAGGCAGAATGCCCTGCACACTTGCACATTTCTGAATTCCAAAACTTGATCAACTACCTAACGCTAGAAGTTCAGAAATAACCTGTCAGCGTTTGACGAGTCTTCCATATGTTTATACAACCAGTGGATGCTTCCTGTATTGGCCGGGTGCAATGATCCAGAAATATGAAGTATCTCTTCATCGAAACTACAAAGATGGTGCCCTATCAACTCACATTATCATCTATTTGTGTACAGAGAACAGAGAGGGACAATTGTGCTCAAAAAAGAACACGCTGAAAGAAAAGGAAAAATATTTTCCCATTTGTAAGAGTAAATAGATCAAAAACTAACCTCTTCACTAAGAAACGTAAAATGGTTCCAACTTTAATCTTATGATGCTTGTTAGATGTGCTAGCAAATACTTCCTCACCATGTTTCTGTAACAAGATGAGAATTAAGTTTCAATATGCATTGATTATTGTTGACAATCAGCCAAACATACAGGCTCTGGACCAAAATAGTACCCAAGGTACTTACGATTTTATATTTGAACTCTTCACGAATGTCTTCCTCCGTTATGATAGCAGATGAAAAACCAAGAACAATGACATGAATGGATTGTTGGCTAAGTTTCACTACCTTGCCTTCTGAAAACCAAAAAATGCAAAAGAAGAAAGTGAGCAAGAGTAAACAGAAAAATGTGCTAAAAAAAATGCATAAATGAATTTATAAACCAAGATTTTATTTTTATTTTTGGAAATGAAGAAAATAAATAGAACTAGCCTGCAATGCATCAAAAATCTGAATTTATGGGCCTATCCAAAAAGAGTTTTATATGGAACATGGGTGTTGGTGTGGGTGCAGACATATAGTACCAATGATCACTTTGACAACATAGGAGGGTCAGAAAGAGGCCGAACAACAGTCGGTGCATTCTCTGTGTTATATTGTTGTTTTGATTTTATCAAGAAATGAACAGACACCAGTTGGAGTATGCATATCAGAATTAAGTAATATAACTATGAGACCATAAAATACAAGAAAGGGTCAAGGCCGAACTACCTAAAAGCATGCCTGGCTTTGGATTAAAAAGTAGCAGTTTTGCTTGTAATTTCACACCCAAGTAAGGATATATCCCCGAAAGAATCTTTGCCTTTTTGCTTGGGACATCAACTTCGTAAGCCAAAACAACACCATCAAAAGTTTCACTAAACCTGCCGCATAAACCATATTAGGAAAATCAGTTCAAGACCATCAACTTGTATTTTTCTTCTTATATTCATTCCCGAAGCATGAATCTGATAAATTATACCCAATGTATCCCCGGGGATCCAGACGACAACAAGAGTAGATAAGTGACACTGCCTCTTGACATTTTTCGAAATCACAAATAAAACTCAAACTTGAAATTAATGCTGCTTCATCACCATTTCAGAAAGATTTAATCAACATCAACATCAAATTCACATGAGTCAACACTACATTTCAGTTTCACAAAATAAACGAGCCTTTCAAATACAAAGCTGAATCCGCAGCAAGAGTGTGTTTCTTTTCCTCAACATAAGGGTCGCCTCCTACTAATGAATTAGGAGTATCTACATCTTGAATCAACAACCAGATCGCTTATCACCCTTTGCACGTTCTCAGTAATTAGAAGTAGACCCAAATTGTCCCACTCTGTGACCTACCATACCATCATCAGTCATATAAATATGTAAATGTTCTTTTCCATCATGGATACCAATAATATGGCCGATCATTGCGGGTATAAATATAATGGAAGATACTTGGGACTGGGGTTGCAAACAAACCGACCTGGCTCAGCTCGACTCATTTAGTAATCGAGCCGAGCTTGAGCTTTAGGCTCGTTTAGTATACGAGACGAGCTCAACACTCAAAATCAGGCTCGGCTGGTTTAAACAGGTTCGTTAAGGGCTCAGCTAATTGCTCATTTACGAACGACCCAAGCTCGAGCTCGAGTTTTCAGCTAGTAAACGAGCCGAGCTCGAACACAATGAATCTCGGCTCGGCTCGTTCGCACCCCTACCAGGGACCATGTTTTGATTATTTCTGTTTCCTCTTTGTTTTAACAAATTTTCTTAACAAATGAGTTAAATTCAAATCAACTTGACACGTTCATTCACAATCAGTACTCTATAGCGTCTCAACAGTTAACACAAAGAAGGCTAGAGAGATGAAGAAACGAATGAGGAGAGAGAGAGGAGATAAAAATTTTACTTGAAAAGCAGAGAGCTGAGTTCACGAAGGACGGCTTGGGAGACCTTGTGGGACTTCGACGGGTGCACGTACACCACCAAGTCCGCCTCAGACACCTTCATTCCCTCCATTGAAGACATCGCCCGAACTCAAATCCACCTGTTGATTTTCAATTTTAGGGCTTAACAACGGAGGGCAGAAACCCTAGAGGAAGAAGCTAGGGTTTTACCATACCACCCATACTGATTACGGGTTTGGGTTACGAAGAGCTGTGTTGGACTTTTGTTTCTGGAAATTTGGGCTTTTTACTGCCTTCTGCTAACGGATGTTGGGCTTTTTCGGCCCAATTGGGTTTCTTCTTTCTGTGAGGGGCAGATAAATTATTATTTTTTGTCTGTATTAAAAAAAATTCGCAATTTATTTATTTATTTTTTTCTGAAATGGCAAAAAGTTTATTAGGAAACATGATAGGGTACATCAAGTGGTGGAAGAAGGGAGGGAATCCAATCAAAAGTTGGACAATGGGCCGGGACCCAAAAAATGGTCCAAGCCCAAACGCCTGAGGGCCAAGCCCGAACACCTGAGGGCAAAGCTCAAATACATTCTATGGACCTCACAACGCTCAAATATTCTAAAAGGCCTAAAAAGCCCAAATACAAAAATTAAGCCCAAACCCAAAAGAGCAGGCCGATAGAAAATTCGCAATTATTGGCTTTGCGTCAAATTTTTATGAATTATTGTTTCATCTCAATAAAAGAAATCGAAAAGTAAAAATTATACTCCTAATTTTTTTACTTTTCTCATAATTTTTTACTTGTCTGATTGGCTTTCTTCTTCCCGTATGGGGCAGATTAAAATCTTGATAGCAAAACTAACGGAATGTTCTGATCAGGAAAAAAACTAACAGAATGTTCTGATCAAGAAAAAAAAACAAACGGACTGTTTGGAACTTGGGAAAAAGAAAACAAATGAAAAGAAAGGTTTGAGGTAAGTGTGGAAATACAAAATAGCGAAGCATTACCCGGAAATGGCGTAACATTTTTAGAATCGAGAACACTCTGCGTTACCAAAAAAAAATAGTAATAACATTTAATCACATGATGCGTGCAGGCTGATCTGAGGACACTCTGCATTACTAAAAAAAAAAATCCCAAATAGCGTAACAGAATTAATACCATAAAATAGCGAAGCATTACCCGAAAATGGTATAACATTTTCACTGCACAATGCATTGCATTTTTTCAGAATCGCCCATCTCATAGTGTTTCCATCATACCATTCATTACAGAATCGCGAACATTTTTTTTGAATCGAGAACATCATAAGATAACCTGAATATTTCCCACGAAAACGAAACACTTATTAAAACTATTATTCGAACTTTGCGAGTGAATTCAAATGATTTGCTTGCTTTTTAAACAAAGTACCAATAAAAATATACGGATTCTACCAGAGTAGTCTTCTACTACTGTACTAGTAAAATATACGGATTCTCACTTTCTCTTCTTTTGGTGAAAAAGCCTCTAAAGCTGCCTCAAATCTCGGCCCACACTGGAGTTCATGATGGCTATCTAACAGTATTATAGGGCCCAAGAATATACTTTTAGTTATTATACACATACAACAACAACAATAATTTTTTTAAAAAAAAAAAAAAAAAAAAACAGAAGTGGAAGACAAAATGGAGTTCATTTTCACCAGATTTTACACAAGAAAATGTCCCCTTAAATCCCTACACCCAGAACTGTCCTTATGTTCCCTTCTCTCATCACGCCCAATTTTGGGCTCTTTCACTTTATTGTGTATTTTTTTTTCTTTCTTTCTTTTGGCCAGACCATTCTTAGCGGATTAAAGAATTCACAAGTGATTTCTCTTTCGCGGACTAATCCCAAAAGATTGTCAAGTTTCAAACTTATGAAAGCCGAATTTTTGGTTCTTTCACCTCCCTTTTGTGTGTGTGTGGTTTTTTTTTACAAATATATCTAGGTTACAGCCGAATTTTGGGTTCTTTCATTTTATCTCCCTTTGTGTGTGTGAGTGTGTTTTTTTTTTTTAATCCGAAGATCAGAAAATGTTCTGATTAACTTACGCGCATTTCTACTATTCTCCAACTTGGTCTGGCAAAGACGGTACCATTTACAATGGGATCAAGGAATTCACAAGTGATTTCTCTCTTGCGACCTGATCTCGAGAGACTGTCAAGTTTCGAACTCGCGAATATCTAGGGTACGACCGAATTTTGGGTTCTTTCACTTTATATTCCCCTTTGTGCTTTTTTGGGGTACAAAAAAGGTTCTTTCACTTTCAAATTATGCAGGTTCTTTCACTTTCAAATTATGCAAGTGGACCCCACCCCATCATCCATATAGATCATGAGTGGATTTCTTGAATTTGTCATTAATTATTTTGTTTTTACCCTAATGAAGCGGTATAATGTGGGTTATAATCTCAATGATTTGTTTGTTTCGTAAAGTTGTTGCACCCTTTAGGAATTTGGATGATTAAAGGGCGTTACCGGTACCACATATCAGTACTGGACCATTGCTAAAAAAAGAAGAAACTTTTAACATATTGAATTACTACCGAACCTTTGACTTAAAAAAAAAAAAAAAAAAAAAGGGAACATATTGAACTTTTGTTTTTACGAAGTCTTGAAAAAAAAAAAAAAAAAAAGCCCAATGGATATATGAGCCAATTTATGTATATTTTCAATAATATTAAAATTTTGAAGTAAATGATCGGATTCAATAAGCTCAAAGGTTTTTGTTACTCAAGGCTCATTTGATTATCTTGAGAAAGGAAAATTAATATTACTTCATTAGAGTTTTTTTTTTTTTCAAAGAAAAAGGTCAAAAAATGTACAAGCTACAATATTCTTGGTAACAACTTAATTACGAAGCATATTATTCTCTTAATCCCTACATAATGCTGTGATGATTGTTGATTTCAATCTTTTTCTGCACCTATGAGCGATTGGTGTGCATTAGAACAAAGTCTAGACAAGCGCCGATCATGCTTTGAGATACCGTATTTTGATTATTTTGATCATACTGAAATGTCTGGCAGTGTTTTGAGAGAAGGATAAAAACACATTCTCGAACAATTGCAAGGTAATATCGTTCTAACTGTGTGATTATTATTGAGCAAGTTATATAGTAAAGGGGAAAAAATCCAAATTGCTTGATTTGTAAATTTTTTTTTTTTTTTTTCTGGAATATCTCCGAAGGAACAATAAAACTATGGGTACACCATTTGGTGTACACCAAATGTACGCCTTGTTTCATGGGACCTGCTTTGAGGTCTCACACAAATGATCGGAGCCGCTCAATATTTATAACACATTTTTTTGAAGGGTCTTCGTAATTTAAAAACCAGCTCAATTAGATATCGGTAAGGGCTTGTTCGATCCGACGCCCGATTTTCCGACACGAAATTGAGCAAAGAATCGATCAAACCCTTGCCGATAATATCTAACCGCGCTAATTTTTACAAGGACCCGTATACAAAATGTTCAGGGAAAAAATTAAGCGGCTCTAATCATTTGTGTCACTGTGTGGGTCCCACAGAGCGCGGTGTACATCCTGTGTATACCCATAGCAGGGGTCCTGGAAAAAGTAGTGTAGTAAATGAATGATTAAAAAACAACCTGAATTAGCATTTCGTTAATAAAGGCGGCAAAAGATGATAATGGAAGAACATTTTGACTCTCGCTAGTTAATTAAGATTATCAATTAGTATGCTGATAACTAAAAGGGCATTAATAATAACAGAAATGCTGAGAGTACAGATGAAAGAGTGCACATACGGTGTACATCGCCGTGTGGGGTCCATTACGGGTCCCACACGAATGATCCGGTCCGTTGATAAATTTTTAAAATATCTTTTCGAGTGTCCTTGCAAAAAACCATTTCAATTGAATATGTGTAAATATTTGATCCAATCTTCTATCTTTTCATTGTCTAATTTCTGAATGAAAAGTTATAAGATCGGATCAAGTACTAACACATATTCAGTTGAGCTGATTTTTTGCTAAACCATTAGAAAAAAAATATTTTAAAACTTATCAACAGATCGAATCTTTCGTGTGGGACCCGTAGTGGGCCCCACACGGCGACGTACACCGTATGTACACCCTTTCGTTTTGTACCAACATGAACAGCAGGACTCTAATAATAATAAATGCATATTGGCGTGTTCGTTTTGCCTTTTGATTACGTAGCATTTAATGGCAATAAATCCCAAAAGCATAATTATCCTTTATTTATTACCTTACCCCATCATTTAAAGTGGGTGCTGCTTGTTTGACTGTTGTTATTAATAATGAGCAGCAAAAGCAAAACCACTCCACGAGATAATCTCGGTGACTTGATACACACTCCATTTTATTGTCTGCAGGTTTTAATTCATTTCACTTTTATTGTCGCTTTCGTGCTTTTTTTTTCTCTCTAACAATAATACGTCCGGGTCGATCTCGTTCGCACCTTGACTAATTTTGAGACCCTGAAATCAACCACCGAGCAAATCCTTGAGCGACCGAAAGAGAATTCGAATATGCAACGCTTTCTCATGATTTAACTTGGGCAAACCCGGTTTCGTTTAAGTGCGTTTTATAAAGGGCGGTTCCTTTTTGCCTTTTTCCTTTTCTCTTTTCTCTTTTCTCTTTTCTTTCCTTTGGTAAGTGAAAAAGTAGTGGGTGGTTGCTATCGCAAGCTCAAAACGTATTAACAGTTACCCCACCACAGCATGCTTTCCTAGCTATCTAATGCCTAATGGATCGATCCATCCCACAAGATTATTGGTGGGGACTATGTACCACCATCACTTTTTAGGGAACGCAGAGTATTTCGGACCAACTTGCACGCTCCTCGGACGAATTCCTACAGTCCCTCTCACGGTTCTTTCACACGCTTACGTGTAAGGGTACGGTGGCCTCAGAAGTTGTTGGTAAAAAGAATTGAATCTGGGCATCTAAGTCTCAAGCCGAGAGCACTTGGACAACCCCTTAGGGTTCTTTTCAGGGAACTTTTAGTTTGTGTTGATCATGATTATCTCTTGACTTAATTACCATGCATGATTGGTGATATATGAGTGGAAGCTTGCACGAAATCAAAACATCGAATTGGGAATGTAACTGATCTCTCTTAATTACCATGCATGATTGGCCCTTTTTTTTTTGTTTCCACATAAATGAATTTTGGATGAATAAATATGGTAATTTATTTTGTAAAGATAAATACACCGCAATTGCATGTAATAGTAGAATTCGATGTTCAAAATTTTTGATACGATTGATCTTCTAGATAAGTTGTGCAGGTTCCTTTATGACTATATATATGGGTCATGTGATGGGCACGTAGGTGAAAGATGTTTCATGCGAACATGAAATCATCTTTTAAAAACGTCTTATACCTCTTTAAAAAAAATGCAAAAAATGAGGGTTGAGAGCAACAGTGTAGAGCGAAAGCTCTTGCCGAAAGGTTTTCTTTTTATCACGTCGAAAGATTATTTGACCTGGTTTCCTTTTTGTTTAGTTTTTAGCATAACAAAGAGAATACAACTATTTTAGAATTTTACTGTAAGTCCAATCCATCTCACAGCCAAAGTAAAAAGAGAAATAATCTCAACTAATAGAATGAGAATATATACCACCGAATCACTTAGGTGACGAGATTCGAAATCTTAACCACCTATTGAGATGAAGGAGTCGTAGCCGACCGAGTTAGTTGATGCAACCGGGCTTCAATCATGGAGGGGGCATTTCAACTAAAAATGGACTAAAATTTCATGTTTCTATTGATTTCTAGGCAGGTCAATTTTCTCACATGCATCAACTAGATATCATTTTAAGAGAAAATAACTTGACTATTATTATCGAGTAGTACTACTAGTCGAATAATACAGTGGAAACGCACCCCCGAGTATTCGTTGTGCATGTATAACACGTGTCGGTCAATGGCGGGTGTTGGAAACTAAGGAGGAATTGAGAATATCGAGTGTAAAGAGAGCCAAGAATTATGTGCGGGGAAGCCGAGATTACGGCAAGCCGTCCGCACGATGAACAGCGTGCACGATAGAACAGAGTTCCATTCCCCTACTCCGGGTGCCGCTCGATTTCAGCGTCAAAATCTTAACCGTGCATCTGCTCACATGCACATGAATCCATGCCGTTGATTAATTTAATTTGTAGCCCCCACTTCATATAGTCACGTGTACATCCGGGATCGGTGCTTTTATTCAGAAGTCCTGCCATCGGAACTTCACTGGGCTTTCATCAACAACAACAACATAATATAACTCATCTAATCCCTAATTATTGGGGTATGACAGGGATGATTGAAGACAGATTTAACATTTGACAATATATGCATAAAGTGACTGCTCTCAGAAAACACTTTCATCAAGATAAATAAATAAAGCGACAAAAAATACGAACTCTAATACACATTTTACACTTTTCTATATGTTTCCCCACAATTTATACTTTTTAGACATTTCATTGTTATGAGCTCACAATCTGTTTGTAACTTTGTTTAGCACCTTTCTTTTGTTTGTGCGTTCCCTTCCTTTTCCTATCTTCGGGTTCTCTTTCACCACTTTTTTTGCTTTTTTAGACAATGATGTTCTATCGTTGACGGAATGCGGAAGTGGCGACAGTCCACTGCTAACACATAATAGGCGGGTTCGAGAGCGTGAGCTCGAAAGGGTCTTTCAAAAACCTCTCAAACAGCTGTAATATTTGTGAGTATGAGAACTAAAAGCACGAGCGTAAAACGAGGATTGTGAGCGGGAACGAATGCCATTTTGAAAAATTATGTGACTACAAGGTCCAACGGAGTAGAAGATGGGGGTGGGTTTTTGTTTGTTCTGATATAAATTCACGGATATCCATTTTTACTCGTGTAAGTAATTTGAATTTAAACAACACCAAGGCCTTTTTATCTTTTTTCAACTTGCGTTACTGCCGAACTTGTTTTCATTCTACTTTGTACTACGATTTACGCTTGGGAGGAAGTTGTTGGTAAAAAGAATTGAATCTGGGCATCTAAGTCTCAAGCCGAGAGCTCTTGGACAACCCCTTAGGGTTCTTTTCAGGGAACTTTTAGTTTGTGTTGATCATGATTATCTCTTGACTTAATTACAATGCATGATTGGTGATATATGAGTGGAAGCTTGCACGAAATCAAAACATCGAATTGGGAATGTAACTGATCTCTCTTAATTACCATGCATGATTGGCCCTTTTTTTTTTTGTTTCCACATAAATGAATTTTGGATGAATAAATATGGTAATTTATTTTGTAAAGATAAATACACCGCAATTGCATGTATTAGTAGAATTCGATGTTCAAAATTTTTGATACGATTGATCTTCTAGATAAGTTGTGCAGGTTCCTTTATGACTATATATATGGGTCATGTGATGGGCACGTAGGTGAAAGATGTTTCATGCGAACATGAAATCATCTTTTAAAAACGTCTTATACCTCTTTAAAAAAAATGCAAAAAATGAGGGTTGAGAGCAACAGCGTAGAGCGAAAGCTCTTGCCGAAAGTTTTTCTTTTTATCACGTCGAAAGATTATTTGACCTGGTTTCCTTTTTGTTTAGTTTTTAGCATAACAAAGAGAATACAACTATTTTAGAATTTTACTGTAAGTCCAATCCATCTCACAGCCAAAGTAAAAAGAGAAATAATCTCAACTAATAGAATGAGAATATATACCACCGAATCACTTAGGTGACGAGATTCGAAATCTTAACCACCTACTGAGATGAAGGAGTCGTAGCCGACCGAGTTAGTTGATGCGACCGGGCTTCCATCATGGAGGGGGCATTTCAACTAAAAATGGACTAAAATTTCATGTTTTTATTGATTTCTAGGCAGGTCAATTTTCGCACATGCATCAACTAGATATCATTTTAAGAGAAAATAACTTGACTATTATTATCGAGTAGTACTACTAGTCGAATAATACAGTGGAAACGCACCCCCGAGTATTCGTTGTGCATGTATAACACGTGTCGGTAGGAGGAATTGAGAATATCGAGTGTAAAGAGAGCCAAGAATTATGTGCGGGGAAGCCGAGATTACGGCAAGCCGTCCGCACAATGAACAGCGTGCACCATAGAACAGAGTTCCATTCCCCTACTCCGCGTGCGGCTCGATTTCAGCATCAAAATCTTATCCGTGCATCTGCTCACATGCACATGAATCCATGCCGTTGATTAATTTACTTTGTAGCCCCCACTTCATATAATCACGTGTACATCCGGGATCGGTGCTTTTATTCTGAAGTCCTGCCATCGGAACTTCACTGGGCTTTCATCAACAACAACAACATAATATAACTCATCTAATCCCCAATTATTGGGGTATGACGGGGATGATTGAAGACAGATTTAACATTTGACAATACATGCATAAAGTGACTGCTCTCAGAAAAAGCTTTCATCAAGATAAATAAATAAAGCGACAAAAAATACGAACTCTAATACACATTTTACACTTTTCTATATGTTTCCCCACAATTTATACTTTTTAGACATTTCATTGTTATGAGCTCACAATCTGTTTGTAACTTTGTTTAGCACCTTTCTTTTGTTTGTGCGTTCCCTTCCTTTTCCTATCTTCGGGTTCTCTTTCACCACTTTTTTTGCTTTTTTAGACAATGATGTTCTATCGTTGACGGAATGCGGAAGTGGCGACAGTCCACTGCTAACACATAATAGGCGGGTTCGAGAGCGTGAGCTCGAAAGGGTCTTTCAAAAACCTCTCAAACAGCTGTAATATTTGTGAGTGTGAGAACTAAAAGCACGAGCGTAAAACGAGGATTGTGAGCGGGAACGAAGGTCATTTTGAAAAATTATGTGACTACAAGGTCCAACGGAGTAGAAGATGGGGGTGGGTTTTTGTTTGTTCTGATATAAATTCACGGATATCCATTTTTACTCGTGTAAGCAATTTGAATTTAGTACTGCAGGGTATCTCGAGCCAGTTTGCACGCTTATCGGATGAATCCCTACAGTCCCTCCCATGGTTTTTTTCACACGCTTACGTGTAAGGGTACGGTGGCCTCAGGAGTTGCTGGTAAAGAGAATTGAATCTGGACACCTAAGTCTCAAGCCAAGAGCACTTGGACAACCTGTTAGGGTTCTTTTCAGGAAACTTTTAGTTTGTGTTGATCATGATTATCTCTTGACTTAATTACCATGCATGATTGGTGATATATGAGTGGACGCTTGCACGAAATCAAAACATCGAATTGGGAATGTAACTGATCTCTCTTAATTACCATGCACGATTGGCCCTTTTTTTTTTCCCCACATAAATTAATTTTGGATGAATAAATATGGTAATTTATTTTGCAAAGATAAATACACCGCAATTGCATGTATTAGTAGAATTCGATCTTCAAATTTTTTGATACAATTGATCTTCTAGATAAGTTGTGCAGGTTCCTTTATGACTGTTTATGTGGGCCACGTGATGGACACGTACGTGAAAGATGTTTAATGCAAACATGAAATCAACTTTTAAAAACGTCTTATACCTCTAAAAAAAAAAAATTGCAAAAACGAGGGTTGAGAGCAACAGTGTAGAGCGAAAGGTCTTGCCGAAATTTTTTCTTTTTATCACGTCGAATGATTATGTGACCGGGTTTCTTTTGTTTAGTTTTTAACATAACAAAGAGAATATATACAACTATTTTAGAATTTTACTGCAAGTCCAATCCCAAAGTAAAAAGAGAAATAATCTCAACTAATAGAATGAGAATACCACCTTCACTTAGATGAAGAAGTCCTAACCGACCGAGTTAGTTGATGCGACTGGGCTTCAATCATAGACGGGGCATTTCGACTAAAAATAGACTAAAATTTCATGTTTTGACGGATTTTTAGATAGGTCAATTTCCTCACATACATCAACTAGATACCATTTTACGGGAAAACAACTTGACTATTGTTATCGACTACCAGTCGAATAATACAGTGGAAACGAACCCAAAGTATTCGTTGTGCATGTATAACACGTGTCGGTCAATGGCGGGTGTTGGAAACTAAGGAGGAATTGAGAATCCAGCTCGAGTTTAAAGAGAGCCAGGAATTATGTGCGGGGAAGCTGAGATTACGGCGTGTTTAAGTCCCGAAGCCGTCCGCTCAATGAAGTATGAACAGCGTGCACCATAGAACAGAGTTCCATTCCCCTACTCCGCGTGCCACTCGATTTCAGCGTCAAAATCTTAACCGTACATCTGCTCACATCCACACGAATCCATGCCGTAGATTAATTTAATTTGTAGCCCCCACTTCATATTATCACGTGTACATCCGGGATCGGTGCTTTTAGTTTCTGAAGCCCTGCCATCGGAACTTCACTGGGCTGTCATCAGGGTAAGTAAATAAAGTGACAAAAAATACGAACTCTAATACATGTTTTACACTTTTCTACTATATGCTTTTGCACAATTTTATATTTTTCAAATATTTCAATACACCAATGGCCAATGGTTTCTATTCCAGTTGATAACTCATATCCTCTCCGCGTGGGAGGTCAGGGTTCGAGCTCCATTGTGGGCATTGGGATTAAGACTATGGATAATCTCTGAAACCTTTCGTGGACTAACCTATTAACATTTCGCTAATCATCGCTGATGTACACAATATTAGGAAAAAAAGCCATTTCAATACTTTTTAAGAAAAGCCCACTAGACTTTTTTTTAGTATTTTCCTTAGCTTATTGGAAAAGTAAGAAACTCTGAAAAGAGTGCGACAAAAATCGAATATTAGCTTAAAATTCTCACAATAAGCTGACTCAATAAGTGAAAAAAGAGTTTTCCGTGGAAAAAAGAAAGTAAAAAAAGAGTTTAAAAAATCGAAAGAGATTTTGTGTGTGTTCCACAAAGTCTAATGGCACGGATCTTTTAGCACAGATCTTGCACAAATGTGTTTGTGGGTCCTAGCTTGAGTCCTATAAAAATGATATAAATCACTAATGTTTTTTCAAATACTTTTTTTTTAGGGTTCCGTAAAAAATTAGTTCAATCGTATATTTGTAAGAATTTTTTCAAAATTCACAAGAAGAAACTGAATAAATATTCACCCTACGAATTTTGAGAAAGATCTTACAGATATTCGATTGCGTTGATTTTTTGTTGGACTCTAAAAAAATAACTTAAGAAAAATGAGTGATATGAATCATTATTGTGGTACCCGAGATGGCCCCTCCACAAATCATATGCGCAAGATCTGAGCTCACAATCTGTTTGTAACTTTGTATAGCACCTTTGTTTTGTTTGTGCGTTCCCTTCCTTTTCCTATCTTCGGGTTCTCTTTCACCACTTTACTGCTTTTTTAGACAATGATGGTCTATCGTTGACGGAATCCGGAAGTGGCGACAGTCCACTGCTAACACATAATAAGCGGGTGCGAGAGCGTGAACCCGAAAACGTCTTTTAAAAATCTCTCAAACAACTCTAATTCGTGGGTGTGAGAACTAAAAACACGAGCGCAAAATGAGGATTGTGAGCGGAAGCGAAGGCCATTTTGAAAATTTATGTGACTAAAAGATCCAACGGAGTAGAAGATGGTGGGGGATTTTTGTTTGTTCTGATATAAATTCCCGGATATCCATTTCTACTCGTGTAAGTAATTTGAATTTAAACAACACCAAGGCCTTTTTTATCTTTTTTCAACTTGCGTTACTGCCGAACTTGTTTTCATTCTACTTTGTACTACGATTTACGCTTGGGAGAAGATAAAAAGGAGAAGAAAAAAGGGACATCGAATCTCTTCTATTGTTTGGTTGCATGTTCAGAAAGATGAGAGAAAATAACAAAGCAAAATCTTAAGGCCAATTAATTTTTTTATAGACTTTTCGTTTCGGCTATCCTTCTTTCTCTTTTCTTTCTTTCGCTAAAACGTCAAATAAATCCTAGACATATTTTTTCTTGGATCGGCCACAAATCCTAGGAATTACATATGCGCTGCGTAATTTTTGCCGTTCTAACAGTACGTTATTGATACATTAATCTATTAATGATGTGTTTTGTATTTTGGATTTATCGCTAATTAGATTTGCTGATATCAAAACAGATTTAGTAGCTAGCCAATTTCCAAGATTCTTGATTCCGATGTGAACCAAATGGTATGGAGTCTTAAAAACTAAAAACAAAAGAACAAATGGATCTTAGCTTATTTTAATTTATTCTTCTAGCCGCGTTCGATGGATATTCTCCTTTTGAGTTAGAAATTATGCTCCTTTTTATCGTCGGCCGTTTGTTTGACGTGATTTTGAGTATCTGATTAAGTGTACAGTCGATGAGATCAAATACTGATACCATATATAGTCAACGGGATCAAATATTCAGTATTTGGTTAAGGTTTTTACGAGCCGAATTGATTAATATTCATAAAATAAATGATCTGTGAACTGTAATGCTAGAGGCATATCAATTACAGTACTACTTATTTTCGGAATATATGGTCTCAAAAATCTGGATTTTAATACTAGGGGTGCATGGCACTCTCAATCTTAATATCATTAGTCCCATAAGATTCCGTTAATTTCATTTCTTTTCAGTACATATATTTTACAGTACGTCTCATTTCTCTCGTCAAATTATTAACTATTGCACCTTTCAAAATGTTGAAATTTAAATAATTTTAAAAAACCCCGTATAGATGGTGCGATTTAGATTTACGTTAAAGTTGGGAGTAGTTCGTTAAAGGCAAGATGATCGGACACAAGAGGTGCCCGACCCGACCCATGCAAAACTCCAAATCCCACTAATTAGTATATCATAGATTTTTAGAATAATTTTAAAAAGTTTAACGGGATTAGCCCTTGGAAGTCCTTGGATGAACCCAAAAAAAAAAAAAGTCACCAGGTTTCTATATAGTTGTGAAAAAAATTCATTATAATTCGCAATTATGAACCATTTTTGTGTCACGCGTATAAAATATTGTAGCCTACGTATATGTAAACAATCTCATTTCCTTCTCGGAACTAGCTACTACGCCGGCAATAATTACCCGAAAACAACGGTTTTCCTAAGACTGCCGTTTTTAGTGACTTTTACCGGCGGTTTTTTAAATTATCGCCGGAAAAAGTAAGAGTATATGATTGTTTTTAATACTGGAGGTTTACTACCGCTTCTTATAATAAAACCGACCTGTATAATATAAATATTATTATTTATCCTATTTGACCCAAAATGTGAATTAGCCTAGTTGGTCACTCGGGTGCGCGTAGATCCGGAGGTTCAGGGTTCGACTCAGGGTGAAAGCGAAAAAAAATAGTAATATTTCCGACGGTTTTGAAATGCCGATTTCAGTATTACCAGCGGTTTGTTACCGCCGTTTTTATTTTCCCGACCATCGCTTTACCGGCGGACTATTACCGGCGATTTTTAGACTATTTCCGGCGGTTTTTTTAACGCATATGATTCGGAACCCCATTGGAGTATGAATTCTGCATGTATCGATGCTCGGAGTTAAAATGTGGTCTTTTAGTACTGCTGCACGTGTGGATGTCGTTTCCTCATCACAACTCGCAGGCTATGTCGTCGCCATTGCATGAGCTTGAAAGAAACGGTTTGATTTTCCATTTGTTGGATCGAAAACGTTTCACCTGCTCCTATTAATTAGCTAGTGCAATACGCCAATTATATTATATAAATAAAGAAACAGAGAAAGACGATACGGAATCTGGTTTTAATTCAAGAGGGGTCACCCATGTGAACGGTTCAGCGTTATTTTTTCCTTATGGGGCTGTTCAGCTAAAATACAATGAGGGTGGCTGACAGCTGACCTTTTAATTGCTGCAGTCATCGTCAAACAAAAACCGAATTGTTCGCGAACAGTTGGAGACTTGGAGGAAAAAATACTGAGATTAAGCTAATCGTAGCTTGGGTTGTGTAGATGGGCTCCAATTAATCGCAGGCGAGCTCTGCTCTTTTAGCATTCGAATTGAGTTTGAGCTCGAATATTATCGATTCATGCTCAAGCTCATTGAATTTAACATGTCGGGTTTCTCAGCTTGCGCGTGTAACCATGAAAGGAAGCTGGAGTGAAAACATAATTGGAAAACATCTTCTACTAACTAAAAGTTTCTAAAAACGATCGATGGTTAAAAGTGAGAGCTAGCTAGCGTAAAGAAAGAATCATGAAAACGAGAACGGAAGTTTTACCATATTATTTTATGACTTTTTTTTTTTTGCTCGGCCATATTATTTTATGACTTGGCTGGTGCACATGATGTGTATGGGACTATCCAATACTATATAGGGGTACGTAGTATTCGCTTATTGGAAACTTTGAGATTATTTCCCTCTTTATCTGGTGGTTAGAAATTATTCTCCACTAATTATCTCCCCCTTTTTTCTTGTTTTGTTTGTTATTTTCTGTATTTTCAGATCAGTAATGTTTGTTTTTATTGTACTGTATTTTCATAATATCTAAAATGATCCGATTTGTAGGAAAAAAAATTATCTCACCCTTCAATCCACTCGAATAGAACATATTACAACTACACACAATTCCAACTGTTATCCTCGGGACCCGCATGTCTCTATCCATCTTTTTCAATCCTTTCAAAAAATAATCTGGTAAATAAGCTTACGTGCCCTTCAAATATTAACTTTGTACCGAGATTAATTGATCAGAGGCACGTCACGATAAAAATATTTAATTTTTTTTTTCTTAAATTGATAATAAGTACTCCTATTACGAAGAGCACATCAAACAGGAGAATCACCTTTTGCGACAAATGTCCAATACCACAAAATAGGTAATTAGCGCTACGCCCACCACTCAACATTCACCCCTCATCTCGGCAATCAGTAGTCGAGATTTAAAAAAAAAAAAAAAAAAACTTTACTGAAAGAGTCTTTTGAAAATTAGAACCGTCCAAAACACTTTTGAAACTGAAACTGAGAGCGGTATGAGAAGCGATAAATGCTGAGCGGTGAGCGTAGACTTAATTCTCTAAAGTCAACAGCACTATTACAAAGAGGAAATTAACAACAAGCTCAGCCAAAAAAAAAAAAAAAAAAAGAAGAAACAACAAATTCTTTCCTCTGGCGATGATTAATTGACCCTCTCCTGTTTGTCAATTAAAGTGAATAATTACGTAGCCAACTTAATTGACTAAACTCCTAGTTACTAAAAAAATCGAGACGAGGTGACTCCAATAATTAATTTTAAGTAACTAGCTTAACTACCATATATTACTCTTTCTTTTGTACAAGTTTCCCATTGTCAAAAGCAAAGGGGCATGCATTTGCCGTCCATCTATTTAATGATACGAGCCTGATTTTTATTTTTAGGGTCAAAAGCTTAAAATCTCATAAATTATTACCGGATTGAGCGTACGCAACTGTGACACAATTTGTGCTACTTATCATAAGCGAATAAAAATAGCGATATTAGGGCAGATTTTGGACATATCCTGATAAGTATATATGAGAGCTTAACTATCACAAATGCCAAAAAAAAAATGCGAAAAGCGTAATTACCAAGTAATATCTTTTGAATTAAACGAATGATCATCATGCTTCTTATTCTCGATCGTATTTTTTTTTTACTAATATGTATAACACTCCCCTTTAGTGTTGATTTTACCTCTTTATATTTCTTATATATGTGAATTATACAGAGGGCTCTATTTAAGAAAGTTCATTTCGCACCATCGAAAATTCAGAATCGGCCTGCCGATGTGCTTTATTAAAATAATAATAGCAGGGTTGCTGATCTTACAGTAATAGTTTTGATTTTGCAATCAATGACATATATACATAGAGGCCAGTTTGACAGAGTATTTGACTTGTAAAGAAATATCCGTAGACTACGTAATCCATGAGAATAAATGGGACCTTATCATATTTACAAAAAGTCTGTGCACACAGACTTTTTTTAAAACAGATCGTGCACAGATCACGATGTGGGGCCCTCTTTGGGTCCTCATTCAAACGATCCAATCCGTACATTAAACGTAAAACATTTTTTCAAGGGTCTCTGCAAAAAATCAGCTCAATCCGATAGCTATAAGTATTCGATTTAATCATCTAACTTTTCATTATCCTAAAATCTGAGTGAAAAGTTGGATGATTGAGTCGAGCATTTATAGATATTGGATTGAGCTGATTTTTTGCGAAGACCTTTGAAAAAAATATTTTACATTTAATGAACGGATCGGATCATTTGTGTGAGACCCTTAGTGGGCCCCACATCATAATCTTTTCAAGATACACTGAATCAAATCCACTTGAACCCATGGACCGAGAGTTATATGGGTTCCGATCAGGCACTTAATGATATCCGATTAAACTGATTTTTTACATGGTCGTTCTACTCGACGAGCTCTACAAAGTGAACGATCCCGATCATCGGAACGAGACCGGCGTGGGCCCCAAATAGGGCGCGGGGGGGGGGGGAAGCAGCCCTCCCGCCTCCCTCTCATAGTTATGATACTTTTTAGAATCATGTATTCTATATTAATTCTCAAAAGTCAATATCAAATATATACTATATATCCAACCCAGCAAATATTTTTAACTAAAACAAACACTTGATGTGTGATACTCTTTAGATAAGTACTACATAATTCCACTTGACGATCAAAAAATAGATTCGCATTTGTATTTTATCCTACTGTATATACATCGCATCAACCTTTAATTCATTTGACACAGTAAATATGTGGTTTATTATATTATATTGATGATGACAAACAAACGCCGGCCTTGTACGTCAAGTTCTCTTATACAAATATCTTTTTGTGGAGTACTTATTTTACGTGTTGTTAGTGCTAATCTTCTTCCTCTCTAATCCCATTAAGTGGGTAGATACACCTTTGTGATAATCACATAAAATAACTTAGTCCACCTTAAAAAATATATATATACTCCCTCCGTCCCGTCCCAATTTGTTTGTCCAATCGTCGAAATTCGTGTCTTTCAAAAATATACTTATGTCTTACATTTTATAATATTTTTTTTTTTTACGATTTTGAAGATTTTGTATAACAAAACTAATTGAGATATATCAAACAAGATCCATATTGCATATTAAAAACATTACGAATTGAAAATTATAGACAATTTTTTTAAGAGGTTAAACGCTCTCAAAAAGTCAAAAAGAGAACAAACAAACCGGGACGGAGGGAGTACTAATTAACCATCTCTCTACGCCTAGTGCATTGAAATCGGGTGAGAATATAGGCTCTTTTTTTTTTTTTTTTTGGGACGAGATCCCACAAGCACGAATCTATCCGGTTGTTCATTTATTACACGCAACCGAGAAAAAAGAAGAAGATTTTATTCTAATTTTTGGTCCAACCAGACAAAGGGGGAAATGTGGTTATCTTTTAAATCTTATTTTTATTTCCTTTTGACCAATGTTAGGTATATAGAAGTTTAACATAATAAGACTCTCTTTCATTGAAGTAGCTAGCACTGTAGACTCAAGAGTCATCTGCTTTGAGAAGTTTTTGGGTCCGCACGGGTAACACACCTGGTATCTCGTCTGTGATTCCGGTCTTTTCGAATGTGTTTTAAACAGTTTAGCCTTTAGAGAGATAAAAGGAGGAGAGAGAATGGTCGGGCGAGGGAAGAAAGATGGAGTAAATCTGAGCCATTCAAAATATGTTTGGACGGCTAAAATCGCTATCGGATACTGTCATGTGGTACCCGTTCGGCTTTCAAAAATTTCTCATCTGCTTTTGTAGGAATACGAGTCCAGCCTCTCCATAGCACAGTCCAATTTGACATGCATGTAGGAATCTACAGTAGCTGATCAAGAAACTTTTACCTTTGATGATTTGATGCAACCTTGAACCGATGATACATCAAGGCGTGAATCCCGAGGGTTGGTTTGGTGGTCAATTTGCTCAATTTAAGATCTCAAGTTCGAAATCTCTTACGTACGATTAGTTCTTTGAGACTAGTCTATACCAAGTTTTTTTTATTTTACATGGGATACTTTTAATCGACGGTGAAATTTGTCCTTCAGAATCAATTAAGGTGCGCGTAAACTGCAGATACATTGTGAGTATAAAAAGAAATATTCGTCGTGGAGCAGTGAACTGCACCTAAAGTTTTACTACTAAATAAAGAAGCACACGTGTCACATTTCGATAACGTGCACCTTCCTGTAATTTGTCGTGAACGACACGCGTGACAAAGGGTCAAATATCAAGTGCGAAAACAGTAAAGATAGAGGTACAACAAAGGAGGTACAGTAGCTATGTACAGATGAATTTTACGTCCATCTCGAATACAAAAAAATGATTGGAGCCGTTCATTTTATTCAAAACATATTTTTTACGGTCCCTTCAAGAAATCATCTCAATCCGATATAGGTAAGTGCATTTACGAATCATTCACATTTACTTCAGAATTTAGTTCTGAAGCAAAGTTGGATGATTCGTAAACGTATTTACTGATATTAGATTGAGATGATTTTTTATAGGGGGCCCTAAACAATATGTTTTGAACAAAATGAGCGGCTCCGATCATCTTTACGATACCTGAGATGGGCACAGAAACCATCTGTACGTCATTGCTGTACAGCTTTTGTTGTACCATTAGCAGCTCTCGTGGGAAAAGCTCACCTAGAAATGAGGCGTACGGGAGAAAAATCTGATACTGGGAGTAGAAAAGAAAAGACTCAGACACAATTGACTATTGTGAACAACAATGCTACACCCACATGCAAAGTTACAAACGAATAAATATTTACACAGAGACATTCATAAAAGAGGTGGGTTCTACACACACTTGACATTCCAGTGTATGGGACCCACCCCATTGTGAATGAGCGTAAGTAAATGTTTGTTGTGTTGTGAAACGGGGGACCATGCTGTCGGGTGTTGGTCCATTCGGGCTGTTCATGTTCGGCAATGTAAGGTTCATATCTTATCTCGACAATTAACGGATGTACAACTGAGATTTGCTCAACTGAGATGAAATCTGAACCGTCTATTTCCGAGTATGAATGGTCCAGATCGAGCCAACACGCTCCGCGAATTCTTTGTGGTCATTGCTATTGTGAATGAATATTTTTTCGCACAAAAAAACATATGATCATATTGCTCGGTTGTAGTCGCTAAAGGGAAAAAAAAGCGGGTTGGAGTTGTAAAGCCTGATCAATCTAATACTCCCTTCGTCCCAAATTTTTGGTCATCATTTATTTTTTGTGTCACTGAAACAGTTGTTTATACCTCACAATCTATAATTTTTGTACGAATTTTAAAAATTTTGTTTAATAAAATTATTTGAGATCTATCAAATAAGATGTATATTTGATATTAAAAAATTATATTATAAATTAAAAAATATAGCCAATTATTTGAGTGACATAAATAGTGAAGAGAGGACAAAGAATTTGAGACGGAGGAAGTATGACTCATTAATCACGTTGAAGCTGACTCGATGAAAACTTATCGAATTTAAACATGATAAAAAAAATAGTAAGGTAATTCATATTGTATGTAAAATTTTTACTATCTCCATTTCAAATATACAACTTATCTCGTAAAATAATTAAACAATAACTTACAAAATAACGTCTTTTTCATTGAAATTCTAAAATTTTCGCAACTTAATAGATATCAATCAGTTCTTGCTGTTGACGAAAATTTTGATGTTTTAAGAGATAAAATACCATTTTCTTTCGGATCTCGACCGGATAATTTATTTGAAATAAAAGGAATAGCCGAAAAATCACGTGAAATTCGATGTGTTATTTTATGCATCGCTTGATTTGTTTTCAATGGAATTGTGTGTTTTGCGGGATCCTCAACACATCCGAAAGGGACTCCTCGTAAATCCCGTGCTAAAAATGCGCCGCACCTTGTCATTTTCCAGCAGGTAGCCATTTTCCTTGACTAGACCACCCTACCTGGTTCTTTCTTTATTGAAAATAAAAATAAAAATAAAAATTCATATACAAATCCCGATGGTTTGGCTTCTTGGCATACGATTTAAGGGTTTGGTTCGTCGATTCTTTTTTGTTAGTATCTCCTGGGTTGCTTGCGAAACAGTCGTGGAAGAAATTGTAGCAATTAATTTGAAATGCACATAAATTGATTTTAGACACTCTGTATTGCTAAGAAAAAATCATTTACGATCCAACGAGTTTCTCTTTTAAAGTATCTAATTCCATGAGATTGACTATGTTGTCTTGACTCGTGATTTAGGAGTTCGCTACATTTTAAGGACTCAAGTTCAATTTTTTTTGCTAGTAACTCTAAAACTATTTAAACCCCCAAGCGTATGCGTGCGAAACGGTTGTGCAAATGACTCTATAAATTAGTATGATGTGCGTGCAATCTGACCTGGTTGATATGCATTACAAAAAAAAAAATCATTTGCTAATACCCAACGAGTTTCTCTTTAAGAAGAGTATTTAATTTCTGACTCATTCCCTCTTCTTTACAGTATGGTATTTCCTTCTCCCTGAACTTTACGAGTACGTTTTCGTGTTCATATGGCCTTTCTCTGCTTTTTTCCCTGCTCTCTCTTTAATTTGTTTTTAATCTTTAAAATTCATACCAGTATCAGAACTTAAAGCTGCTACGGAACCACTATATTCAGCAAGTGTGAGCGCAGGATAAGAGCGTGCACTCTTCCCCGTTTCAAGCAACCAGGAGAGCATATAGAGAGAGAGAGAGAGGAAAACCCAAAAAGCAGAGAGAACCAGTTTGAAAGAGAAAGGGAGAGGAAAAAAGATGAAATTTTTGGAACTATGTTGATGTAGAAGGGGCAAAACAAAGCAAACCAAAGAAAGGGGGGAATCGATATTATGACTCTCTTTCATCGAAAGGTCGATTTCTTTTGTCACCTGCTGATCGCTATGAGCTAAAAAGAAAACACGAAAAGAGGGAAAAAAGGGTAAATAGGGCCAAAAAGCAAATCGATAATCCGACCACTCATGCTTCTTCGTTCGGCGTGCTTTGATACTGTGAGCTTGACCCACCATTTTTTTTCTTCTCTTCTGATGGAGTCTTGATATAGGGAGAGCCCCACCTCAGATTTCAGTATACCTTTTTCCCCTGTTTTTGTTCCTTGGTTTTGGATTTTTGGGGCATGCCCTGGTGACCCCAGTTGGATTCTTCTGCTCATTTCTTTGGATCTTTCTCCCCGGTTTTATGTCATTTTGTTGAGGTCGGTTGATGAGTTTGGTTATGAGCTTAAGTGGGTGTTAGTTAGTAGTTATTTCCCATTTATTGAGTTGATTCAGTGCTGAAGTTTGAGTCTTGTGAAGAAGGAGGTGGTTTCCTGAGGTGAGGTTGAGGAATTTTGTAGGGTTCTGGATGGAAATATGCTATTTTGGGATTTGGGTTTTCTATGTTCAAAGGGGTTAGTTGATGTAAAGATGGGTTCTTGTGTTGTGTTCTTGGTGTGGAAATAGCAAGAAACCACATGGGTTCTTTTGAAGAGAAAGGCAAAGCAGGAGGGTTGGTTTCCGGAGCTCAAACTCTATTTGAGGAAATGAAGTTGTTGAAGGAAATGCAGGACCATTCTGGTCAGTCCCTTTGGACTGTTCTTGTTTCAATTTTGTTGATCTGTATTTGATTTTAAACTCGATAATGCAAATGGCCTTTTAATAATCTCACACTGCAAATTAGTGATATCTATTTTGATTTACGGAGTATTTTTTTTGTGGAAAATTTTCAAACTAGAAATTTCTTAGAAATCTTTCATTTTCTTGTTTCTATATGTCTAATATGGGTTTGGTCATGGTTTTGTTTCAGGGGTCCGGAAGCCGATGAATTCGGAGCTGTGGCATGCATGCGCCGGCCCATTGGTGAGCTTGCCGGCGGTTGGAAGCCTAGTGTACTACTTCCCACAAGGACACAGCGAGCAGGTTTCCTTTCCTTCTGTTTATTAGATTTTTCAGTTATTTTTCATTTAGTTTGGTAGTTATTAACTTGGTATTATGGTCATTAACTTGGGATATGGGATTAAAGCTGTTGAATTGCAGAAGAAAATCCACATTAGAAACTCGCCCTGTTTGAAGCTTGTGGAAACTGGAAAGTGAGGGAAAGGACAGGAAAATAAAGAAGAAAAGTGTGAGAAATTAGAGAGAAAGTTTTACTATTCCTAATAATCTATTTGGTCATTTTCTCTTCTTCTCCCTCTCAAACCAAGCAGGGGAGAGGAAATTTTTTAAACTTTCCTTTCCTTTCTTTTCCATTCCCTAAGTTCCAAACAATTTAAATTGTCTAACTGAAGTACCAGGATTTTTTTACCGAAATTCAGGGGGTTTTCCACCAACTTAAATAAGTACTTATTTGAAACTTATTTTTTGAATTAAAGGCGATGTATTGTGAGAGAATGTCTTGTCTCGTAAAGCAAGATATAAATATTTAAAAAATAAGAACCTTAGCGGAATGGGTCTCAGTCGGTCAATCATACCATGACTTCAAATCTACTTGCCGCTGACCTTATTCTGGAGTGCTTTGAGTCTATCCTCAGTTCTGATGCTCTTGAAATATCTTCAGCACTTTAGACTTTCGAGGTCAAAATACATGCCAGGGATAGGGATCATTTTAAACTGTTTTTTACCTTGTGTCTATTCTCGTAGAGATTTTTTCATCTGGCATTGAGATAAATTTGACGTGTAGATTGTTGACTCTATCGGCAACACCATTCGGTGGCTGCCATTGCAAGTTTCAGTAACTTATGTGGTATGTTTTCTGTGTTTTTCATTTTTAATTTTGAGAATGGAAAGTAAGCACATGATTGGTTGACTGCTTGACTCAGTCTTTGTCTTGAAGTGATTGACTACAATTTGTGCTCTCCATTTCATCTTTCTTAATTGTTCAAAACAGTTTATTTCTAATTTTCTTTTGCTTACTAATCTTAATGAGCTACGGTCATCTGTGCTGTTGAGTAGTGGCTTCTGCTGATATCTTGCTTTTTGTTAATGGAGACCATGTAATGTTAGGCCATGTTTGTTTGCCTTAATTAGGCATTGGAAATAACCTGTATGTCTAGGCATTTGCTCTGCGGCAGCTTCTTTTTGCAAGCAATTCCGTGAGGGAACTCATGCCGATTTCAGACAACTTGTTTCCCTTTTTTGTATTACAATTCACCAGATACTTGTTGCTTGAAAGTTAATGGGATCTTTATGTCATACCAGGTGGCAGTTTCGACTAATAGAACTGCAACCTCACAAATCCCCAACTATCCAAATCTCCCGCCTCAGCTGTTGTGCCAAGTTCACAATGTTACACTACATGTATGGTGCAGTTGAATTATTTCCTCATTCATTGATACAGGCCAACACAAGCCAATGTATCCCCTTTTATATTGCTCACTAGTCACTACCTTCAACGTTGTCTCACTGGTTCTTTTATTTGTTTTTAGTCTGACAAAGATACGGATGAGATCTATACCCAGATGAGCCTTCAGCCAGTCAGCTCCGTAAGTTCTGCTCTGTTTAATCATTCATAATCTTCATGTGACTACTTTTGATGTTTCAAGTAGAGAATGTGATATCTGGAAATGTCATCATTTTACCGGTGTTAAATTTACATCTGTTTTTTTTCTTTTTTTTAGGAAAAAGATGTCTTCCCAATACCGGACTTTGGATTTAAGCATAGTAAGCATCCAAGTGAATTTTTCTGCAAAACCTTGACTGCAAGTGATACGAGTACGCATGGTGGCTTCTCAGTGCCTCGTAGGGCTGCAGAAAAGCTGTTTCCGCCATTAGTGAGTTTTTTGATTCTCAGAATGAGACAATTATACTAGCTATGGTGGCCATCGGATTGAGGAATGTAATATTCAATCTAAAACTACATTTGTATTTTGTTCTCTATTTTATTTAGGATTATTCAATGCAACCACCAACTCAAGAGCTCGTTGTCCGCGACTTGCATGAAAATACCTGGACTTTTCGTCATATATACCGCGGTGAGGATTCTTATTATATCTTCATTTTAGAGTTTTTTCTTTCTGTTATTTATTTTGTCTGCTTGACTGCCACCAACGTGGCCAAGTCAAGAAGTGCATGCTTCATCTTGTTTGTACCCTTAGTCATCAGTGAACAACACATTAGTGACGATTTTTCATTTTTTATGTTGGTTCTTCACTAGGACATTTTGTTTGTCTTCTAAATTTTCTTTTTGCACCTTATTTAGGGCAGCCAAAGAGACACCTCCTGACAACTGGATGGAGTATGTTTATTGGTGCAAAGAGGCTTAGAGCTGGCGATGCTGTTCTGTTCATAAGGTATATAGAAATCATTTTCAAGGCCACATGAAACTTTTACAAAAGAAGATATAGAATATAATTCGGCTTCTACTGTTTAGGGACTTATTTGAATGACATCATTTCTCTACATTGTCGTAATAGGGATGAAAAATCACAACTGATGCTGGGTGTTAGGCGTGTGAACCGTCAACAAACTAATTTGCCATCATCAGTCCTATCTGCCGATAGCATGCACATTGGGGTACTTGCAGCTGCAGCCCATGCTGCTGCTAATAGAAGCCCTTTTACGATTTTCTACAATCCTAGGTACATTTGATTTATTCTTTGTACACCGAGTCTTTTGTTTTATGTATTTTGGCACCTTGTTTGATTTCATGATTGTTATGTGATCTCTACTTAACTACAGGGCATGTCCTTCAGAATTTGTTGTTCCTTTGGCCAAATATCGAAAATATGTATATGGAACTCAACTCTCAGTTGGTATGAGGTTCGGAATGATGTTTGAAACTGATGACTCGGGCAAACGCAGGTTACTTTCTCCTCATTCTTTGTTCTGTGGGCCACCATAGGCTTGTCTCTAGAGGCCATCTTAAATTTGGAGGCCTCGTTTTTGCCTTCCCATTTTGCTTTTGTGGTTTGTTTTTTATATCAATACTGCAACAGCGGATAAAAGGTGGAATGAAGCCAAACCATACAAAGCCTCGTGTCCAAATCACTTGGGATTGGCTATGTGAATCCTTTTCGCCGTTGCCCTGTCCATGGTTATATATTGACTTAGACCAATAAGTTCATATCTTTTCTTAAAGGTGAAAAGTAGACGGGAAAAAAGTGAACAGTTTTATGTGTGATTAAAAGATTAGGAAACAAGTTTCCAATTGTTTATGTTTGATATATGTATGTTGGTACCAAATCAGTGCTCTAATGGGTAATCTGTGTTTTAAATGAAAAAACTATTTCATTGGCGAGGAGATATGGTGTCATTTTACTCATTTTTCTGCAGATATATGGGTACAATTGTTGGTATAAGTGACTTAGATCCACTGCGGTGGCCTGGTTCCAAATGGCGCAATCTTCAGGTGCACTGTTCGACTCCTCAGCTAGATTTATTCAATTTGCCCCAACTCCAAGTTTTGATATGTAACTTCTTTTTCATAATATAGGTAGAATGGGATGAAACTGGGTGTACTGAAAAACACAACCGAGTTAGTCCCTGGGAAATTGAGACTCCTGAAAGTCTTTTCATTTTTCCTTCTCTCACATCAAGTTTCAAACGACCCCTACAAGCTGGTTACTTAGGTAAATTCATTTTTATTCTATCGTCGAAGTGTGTAAGGTTCTATACATTCATGGAATGACATCTATAATCGTATCAGGAGAGCAATCTGAGTGGGAGACGCTGATAAAGAGGCCTTTTGTACGGGTTCCTGAAAACCCAAGTGCGGATCTTCCTTATCCCTCAATTTCAAGCCTCTGGTCTGAACAACTTCTCAAGATGCTGATGAAACCTCAAAATGTCACCAATGGGACTGTGCCACCTGTCCAAGACTCTTTATTTAAGGGAGCTTCAACTCTAGAGACCCCAACTCCGACACAAGCGATTGTCAAGCAGAAACCACAGCTTGAAAATACTTTGTCAGAAAGTCAAAATCATCCTCAAATCCAACTCGACGAAACTGATTCCACCAAACCAAACTACTTAACACCAACTGAAGTATCGAAAGTAGAACCTGTAATTGTTGTTGATCAGCTAAGCCAGTTGACCTCTTCTTTAGGGAAATGTAATGAAGACAAAATGACTCAAAATTCCGTGAATCAGCAGAATCTTGTTAATCAGCTGACATTACTCAACCAAAACCACGGATTGCCCCAGTTGCAGACTACTCCATGGGTGGACTCCCACCAATTAGATTTTACTAATTTCAATGGGTTACTTCCGTATGCGGACACCAGTGACTGGAACATAAACACTGGAATTCTCAGATCGCAGGGACCTTTATCCATTTTTGGAAAGCAAGAGTCATCAGCGGTGTATTCAGAAACAGTTGAGCCTACTGTATCTTCGGTTAGCCATGACATGTGGGACCACCAGCTAAATAATTTCAGGTCTTCATCACAGACGAACCAACTTGCTCCATTGCCTCAGCAGGATCTTTATAGCCTTCAGAGTAGTAGATATGATTCAAGTGATTTGTATAGTTGTCTAAACTTTGATGGTAGCAGCGGAGGAAGCGCAGTGGTCGATCCTTCCGTTTCAAGCGCTGTTTTCGATGAGTTTTGTTGCCCATTGAAAGATGCTTCTTTTCAAAATCCCTCAAATTGTTTAATAGGCAACTTTAGTTCAAGCCAGGATGTTCAGTCCCAGATAACATCGGCTAGCCTAGCTGATTCTCGGGTATTCTCCTTGCAAGAGTTCCCGGATAGCTCTGGTGGCGCATCGTCGAGCAATGTAGAATTTGACGATGGTAGTCTTTTGCAAAACAACACATGGCAACAAGCGGCTCCACCAGTGCGAACCTATACAAAGGTAAGGATTTTATTGCATTTGAAATACCAATTTTAAATGGCTAATAAAAGTAGGTGTTTGGGAAATGAGAGATCAGCCCATGTTGTTACGCCTAGACTAAGGCCGTGGTAGGATTTTTTGAATTGCCCTATATGGCTATCAAGTGCCAGCCTTTTCTTTTCTATTTTAGTTTTGTTAAGTACTTCTCATGGTATGACTGCTGTTTAAGGCTGTGCGTGGAAGGGAAAGAAAAGATGTGCAAAAAATATAAAAATACCTTCTTTGTTAAGACAAATCCCACACAGTTTCTTTCCTGTGTACAAATTCCTCTATGAATCCTTAATCCAACTACAGTCTGTTAGGATCAAGATTTTTGGAGGGAAAAGAAAATGTACGAGATTTCGTTTATGGTGTATTTCCCTGACATTTGCTTTTCCGTCAAGAAATCCTCTTCAAATACAACCAAAATTTCTGTGATTTTGATTCCATGTACATATCATGCATATCTGAATCCTCTTTCATGAATCTTGTTATCCGTCCCTCGTAACGAATGCACAATGCTTGCAGATTCAGAAGGCTGGATCTGTTGGGAGGTCAATTGATGTCTCGGGATTCAAGAATTATGATGAACTGCGCTCTGCAATCGAATGCATGTTTGGACTTGAGGGGCTGCTCATTGACAGAACTTCTGGTTGGAAACTAGTTTACGTGGATTTCGAGAATGATGTTCTACTTGTTGGCGACGATCCTTGGGAGTAAGTCTTCGTTGTCATTTTGATTTCCCCCTCCATAAAATATTTGTAGAAACACTCAAGATGAATCAACATCATCATTGAATTAATTTCCTCCAATTATGTTTCAATGCAGGGAATTCATTAGCTGTGTCCGTTGCATTAGAATTCTATCTCCTTCTGAAGTTCTGAAGATGAGCGAAGAGGGAATGCAGCTTCTCAACAATGCCACCACCATTCCGGGTACGAATGGATCGATGTCGGAAAGTGCTTATGCTTGGGATTGCCCAAAGTGATTCGTAGAGTCATTTTCGCTCGGTGGATTCTGAAAAATTTGTGGTCTTATATCTCCCGGAAGAGAACCTCGAGCAGGGCTAAGTGATGTAGGTACTGAATCTTCATATTTCAGTAGTTCAGAGCTTTGGTTTTTAGATTTGGCCTTATAGAGTACTCTACTATTAAGTACGTGTGGCTGTTGTGAGATTGTTGTTCTGATTGTATGCTTCCTTCACTTCTTGTCTATCAGTTTTCCAAACTAGATTCCCACTAACCCATTGCAGTACTGATATCATACACGAACTCTTTTGAATTTTCGATGAAGGTTCAGTGAGATAAAAATGTATGCGATGAACATGCTGTTTGGGAATACGTTCTTTTGTTAATATAAGAAATGAACATGCAAATTGGTTATTCCTTCCTCGTCGGGAGTATTACCCTCATCATTACACAACCATCTATGTAGCGACTGCACCGCTGTTAGGGATATGATTACATGCACGGTTCACATTATGAGCTGAAATCGAGTGATAACATGAAAGAGCTCGTTTTAACACTGAATTCTGCAATGAAGATTTGAAAGCACATAGAGCAAACAAAATTGGTGTTGCTAAAAAAAGAAAATGGTAGTAAGAACAAAGAAGAGCACGAGCACATTCATAGCCGAGAGCAACCCATAACCGGATATTTTTCTCGATTTATCGCTTTTTTAGTTTAATTTTCTCACAATCAAATTTTGAGGATGAAATAATACTCATTTGACTGAAAAATATAGAGGAAAGTCCACTTTCACCTCCTGTGGTTATCGCCATGTGTGGATACACCCCCTATGATTTAAAAGTGTGCACATAGCCCCCTGTGGTTTTCAAATTGTGCGGATAGACCCCCTGCCGTCATATTTTCCATCCATATTAACGGAGGTGTATCTCACACACCTCTAGAATGTAATCTGAGTCGTTCATAATGTATTAAATAAACAATAAAGTATCTCTGTTAAAAATCATCTTGATCAGCCATCAATAACCCAGTAATCTAATTTTTAGTAAATTCAAATTTGAAATTTTAATTTCATAACAAAATCGATTTGACCATAAGCTTTTCATTTTTTAATTGACTTGAATTTTGGCATAGACGTAGTACTCGTCAAAATTTACAATATCAACGGTTTGGATTCAATTTTTGGTATACGGGATGGTGTGGTTAGATTTAAAAAAGAAAAAGAATCAAGGGACGTGATGGGGTATAACAGTCTTTTAACGTTGTTTCCGTTAATATGGATGAAAAACATGACGGCAGGGGGTCTATCAGCACAATTTGAAAACCACAGGGGTTATGTGCACACTTTTAAATCATATGGGGTATATCCGCACATGGCGATAACCACAGGGGGTTATGTTCACACTTTTAAATCATAGGGGGTATATCCGCACATGGTGATAACCACAGGGGGTGAAGGTGATAAAAAGTAGGGTAAATTATAGATAACCCCCTCAAACTATGCCTCGGGAACACTTTACCCTCTCAAAGTTTTATTTTTGGCACTTAACCACCCCAAACTAATGGAAATACAACTTCCGTTAGCATTCTGTTACAAATTGGATGGAAATGGCACATGCAACTCACACGCCCTCCCATTTTAATTTGAGAGACACTATTGCCCTTTCTCTTGGCATTCTCTCT
This sequence comes from Rhododendron molle, assembly GCA_025413875.1. NCBI lineage: Eukaryota > Viridiplantae > Streptophyta > Magnoliopsida > Ericales > Ericaceae > Rhododendron > Rhododendron molle. The sequence continues at coordinate 5,583,091 of CM046393.1, forward strand.
CTCTCTCTCTCTCTCCAAATACTACAGAGAACACCCCCAATTCCAAACCTCCTTATCCCAAAATCCAGCCAAATCAATCTCCGTCGCCTGGCTCTACCACCACCACGGCAAACCCCTTCGGCGACCTTATCGATGCCCACCCCACAACTCTCTCACTCCACCTTAACTTCGTAGCAACTGCTCCGTGCTCCCCCTCCCAACACACACATACACACAGAAGAGAAGAAGAAGAAGAAGAAGAAGAGAAACATGTCGATGAGGAACTGGGTGGTAAGATGGTTGTATACAACTGTAGCAACCCCACAAAATCATATATTGGTCGATATGTTTATCCACCTACAGACTGGATCCACCCCTCCCCAATCCAAATTATATCCAGCACTAGTTTTCTGCCTCTTCCTTGCACGCAAAGAGAGAGAGAGAGAGAGAGAGAAGAATATGTCAACGACGAACTGGATGATAAGATGTATGTATACAAGACCACAAAATCAGATCTTTGCCTAACTCAATTCGACGAACCCAACAACAGATTGAGTTCCTGTTGACTGCATAGGATTTGGTCTAACCGAGAATTGGTCAATCGGAAATCGACAACCTAAAATGGGAGGATTAACTAACAAACGACAATAGAAAATGAATTTATATATTGAAATGGAATGGAGGCTCTGATTTTGGGTTTCTGATTTCAATATTGGAGTATATTCAGATTATAAGAGACATAAGAAATCGATTTTGGATCAGAGGGTGGGCTTGTTCATTTTTTTTCTTATATTCCGATTGGGTGTGTTTACTAGAGAGAGAAATTGTTTGATTGATTTGGACAAATGGGTTTTGATCTGTTTGGTAAGTGTTTTTCAATTGAGGGCAAATTGGTAACTTACATCCTCTCCGTTACGGAAGCTAACGGTTTTGCATTTTCATTAGTTTAAGGTGATTAAGTGTCAAAAATAAAACTTTGAGGGGGTAAAGTGTCCCAAAGACATAGTTTGAGGGAGTTAACTATAATTTACCCTAAAAAGTAGTTCGATACTGGACATTATCGACTGGTATTTGGAGCCCGGTTAATTTGTTTTCAGAATCGCTCGAGAACCCCGGCCCAGTTAAGTGGCACATGGGCTAAGCTTGTTTAGTTGGTAAGGCACTCTTCCCTTTCATTTTCAAGTGCTAATGCATTCTTTCGGCCTTAATTTAAATTTAAAATGAGAATTTTGTCTTTATTTGAATTTTTTTCGCATTTATTAGTTTTGCGCCAAATTTTTGTGTGTTATTGATTCGTCTCAACGAGACGAATGAGAAAAGTAAAAAAATTTCAAACTTTTTGCGCTAAATAGTGGTTATTTCTCAAAATATTTGGGTAAAAGTAAAGAAATTTTACTTTTCTGATTCCTCTCGTCGAGATGAATCAATAGCCGACAAAAGTTTGGCGCAAAACTTGTAATAACCCGAAAATTTACTAATAAAAATATTCAAAAGAATTTATTATTTATGATAATATTGATTTCCTTATTTATTAATTAGTAGATAATTACAAAAAAATAAGTATTTTATCTAATTACCTCTTAAAAAATTATTTTGTCATTATATACATACATATAAATACATGCATGCACGCCTATATTCTCCCTCACTCTCCTACTCAATCTCTACCTCCTCCTTGACCCAAAATTCGTGCGTAATTCGTCCATGCAAAAACCCGATACCGTTAGGACTCGTTTTAATTCGAAACTCATCCAATTCTCCTCTATATATACACTACACCGACTAGCACGCACATCACACCACGTTCCACGGAGCCAGAGAGAGAAGAAAAACCAGAGAGAAACCAATTACAATTCATAGATTTTTAGAGAGAGAAAGAAGAAGAAGGAAAAGTGGGTTTCGTGGTTCCGTGCCCCCGAGACTCAAATTGATTGGTTGAATTACTTCACACGCCTCCTAGCATCCCCGAAGATCAACCAATTCGAGCCCAAGGTCCGATCGAAGAAATTAAAGTCGTCTTCCCAAAATCACGTTTCGATCGAAAACGAAATTTATCCGAACCGAGGTATTATAATTCGATCAAAGCCTCCTCTAAGTATATTTAGGGTTTATAGACATAACCCAATAAAGCCCCATGCATCGAAAACAAGCAAGAAAAACCGAAAAAACCAAAACAGCGAGCTACCTCGCGGCCGCAAGGTTCGGGCGGCCCAGCCGCGAGAACCAGAGCAGCGGAGTTCGCGGCCGCGAACTCCAGTTAGCCAGCCGCGCGTGCTTTGTGTGTTTCGTGTCGAATTGATTTTGCGACCCTTTAAAATTATATTTTGATTCCGAAATTTTTATCCTAGGTTGCCCATACTCTAAAGTTCATACCTTGTTAGTTTCATATTTTTTTTATTTAATCTTATATTTATTTAATTTTTAGTTGTAATTGTGTAATCGGTTGTGAACTAAAAATCAATGCGACCTTGTAAACTAATCTATAAATCTCCAAACTATTTTTCCTAGATTCCCAACTTGTTAAAGGTCATAACTTGCTGAGTTCGTGGTTAATTAACATTATTAGCTATTTATTTAATATTTAACGAAAGTTATAAACGAAAATTAATAACGACCTTATAAAAAATATTTTTAACATCGAAAATATTTTTCTTAGACTCCTGACAGTTCAAAGGTGATATTTTATAAAAATAAAATTTTATTTATTTGAATTACTATTTATTATTATTTAAGCATTGTTCCTTAATAATAATATCGTAAAATATTATACAGAAGGTTTAAAAATCCGAATAATTTTATTTAGACTATTTACAGCCCTAGAATGATATCCTGTAAATATAAATATATTTCCAACCCCTTAATTATTTATCGTCTATTTATTCTTGTTTCGTCTATTAATTTAATCCTTTTATTTAAAATAATTCCGTGAGCATCCAAACTCAACTTTTAGCACTTGAAGTTATTATAGGGGACTGTTAGGACCTTTGTTAAGGTTACGATATTTATTTTAATATTTTTACCTAGTTAATGAATTTAATTAGTATTTAATTAGCTTAATTACTTATAATTAATTAATAAAAGTTTAGAAAATTATTATTTGAGCTTAATTAAATAAATCTTACATTCTTAATTACTTTGTGATCATACGAGATTAAGGGCAACGGCCCGTCATAAAAAGTTACGTGATTGCACTGCTTAATAACTGTTTGATCCGTCTTTTATTCGTTTTTAATTATTATTGAGATTGATATTGTGCCGATGCTTCATTTGATTAGATTGGACCCTAGAGACATGGGGTGGTATGCGAAATAGAAATCACGTGACGATGTTAAGTAATGGATAAATTGTGAAGTTTATTTTATGTTTAGAGTTGCCTGCAGGCGTGATGTTGTGACATGATGAGATTGTGATGAGAATTGATCCTGGCGGGTGTCCAGTGATGAATTGATAGTGGCGGGCGTCAGGTGATGATTGTGAAAAGAATTGTGATGTGGTTTATAAGATAGCGAACCCTAGTTGGATTCTGGCATGATAAGCTTACCCTTGTTGTAGTTATTGGGGTGCACACTCGGTGACATAACTTAGGTGTTCTGCGACAACAAAGGGAAGTGATCTCATGGGATGAGCATGGCTAGTGGTTGGGGAGGAAAGATCTCGTGGAGAGATCTTAGATTTCGAATTAAGTTAATGGATAGTAATGAATCAAGTTGTATGGATTATCTCTGTTTTCTTTTACTTTCATATATATCCTGTTTGCCTGCTAACGTATTGTAAGAGGGGTATTTGTGTTGGATTATAGTTCGGGGTGAACTCTTTCACTCAGGCACGGATTTTCTGGCATCCGTGTCAGATTTTGCAGAAAATCAGGAAACACAGGATCCCGCGGGCGAACAGTTTTATGCTGAGGAGAATCCGGAAGTGGGAGTTGAGCCAGAATACGCTTGGGACCCATATCAGACTTAGAAGATGGCTCTAATATCTGTTTAGCATATCCCTTTAAAGACTATTTCCAATATTTTCACAATGGTTTGTAATAGATAAATCATTAGGATGAATTACCTGTTTTGGATTTTAAATTGGATTTAATAAGTTTTTCAAGAATTAGTATTTAATACCTCCGATTTTACCTTCGAAAATCGGGGCGTTACAAAACTAATTACGAAGGCTGCTGATTTTGTCACTCTTTTTTTTTTTTGACAAAAGAGAAGATTTTATTAATTTGAGAGTCGCAAAAACGCCTAAAGATCAGAGAGAGAGAGAGGGAGAGGAACACCATGGGGGCAAGGTAGTTGTCCACAGACCGGACAAACTACAAGAAAGGGCTTTCTTTGCACAAGCATGTGCAACCTTATTACAATCACGTTTGACAAAATTAAAATCACACAATTAAAACGAATCCTTCAATGCTAAACAATCTTGTACCAAAACTGCGATATCAGATTAAACAATCTCATTTTAAGTTTAAGTTAAGGCCAAAAGAATGCATACGTAAGATTAGTCGTGTCTTGTCTAAAATTAATTATTTTCCCCGGAAGGTAGTGTTATTGATGTTTATGGATCCTTTTATTTAGCTTTTGTCAGAATTTTTGGCATAGTAATCGTTCTTCGTTCATTTCGACGAGAATAATTGAAAACATCTAGAAATATGGAACGTGAAGAGACAAACTATGATGGTGTAAAAAAGGCAAATGCGAAAATTATTATATCCCTATCTCCTTTTCATAAGAAAAAGATGATGACCATTTTTTTTTTTTTGACAAAAGGGAAGATTTTCTCGCGGTCTGGTTGACGGACTGTGAAACTGAGCCCATCTCCGTCATGTTTGCCCGAGAGTATTCCCCCCGATCATACTACATCACTATCTGTACGTGGACCTCAACGCACCTATATTAAGACCGATTCTAAAGTTTCACCGCGAGTGGATGGTTTCAGGGGAGTGTTTTAGCCTTAAAGACTGAGAATCCGAATCTGGGCATTGTTTAGCCCAATTCGACCTTATAGCCACTGAGCTAACCCCTCATTGGTCGACATAAATCTAGTACTTTGCTAATGATAAATGCAATTATTGCCGGATATCACTTATGATTATTTGAATCGATGGATACCCGAATGATTCGCACCAATCGAAGTTGTTTTCAACATGATTTCTTACTGTTGAAAACAAGCTGAGCAAAAAAATATGATGTCTTACTGCTGTTCAATTTTTATATTTAATTCAAAATATCTGACTGATGTAGGACATGATTCTGAAAGATTCTATTTTTATTTTTATGATTTCAAAATTAAGAAAATAAGAATATAAAATCTTATTTAGAATTTGAATTTTATTTTGAAATTATATTATTAGGAAATCCTAAATCCTGCTAAAACAAAAAAAATTAGAAACGTGCAAAACAGGCAATACAAATAAGATTTCCTAATAATATAATTTCAAATTGAAATTCTAATTCTAAATAAAATTTTATATTCTTATTTTTATGATTTCAGAATCATAAAAATAAGAATAGAATCTTTCAGAATCTTGTCCCACATCACTTACAGATTTAGTTTGGGTTCAATTTTATACGATCTCTATCGTACGTAATACACATACACACGTATTAAACATGCCCATATATTCCTAAAAATGACCTCAAATATGCACGCATAAAAAATGAATTTGGCAAAAAATGAAACGAATCGAGCCAAGAAAACCTTTATGTTTGAATTCGTAGTTTGTTACACATTTCGGTTTGGCCTTTCTCTGCACAGTCCCGATAAATTTTCTCTTTAATTATTACTCTCATTCTCTCTCTCTCTCTCTCTCTCTCTCTCTCTCTCTCTCTCTCTCTTTCTCTCTCTCTCTCTCTCTCTCTCTCTCCCCGCTAATTATCCTATGCACAGGATCTCATTATTCATTTTTCTATCTATCTATCTTTCACTAATTAACCAGTTTCTCCACTAACTAGCTCTCGTAACTTTTTATTACTAATGTTTGAGTTCACCCCAAGTAAATGTAATGGCAAAGTCGATAAATTTTCTCTTTAATTACTTTGCCATTACATTTACCCGAGGTTGAACTCAAATCTTAGTAATAAAAAGTTACGAAAGCTAGTTAGTGGAGAGACAGGTTAACTAGTGAAGATAGATAAATAGGAAAATGAATATTGGGACCGTGTGGTTAGGGTAAATAAATACATTAGTGATTAACTTATGCGCCACAACTTTTTGGTTTTGTTTTTATTCAATTTTTTTTTTTGCATTTGTAAGTTTTACGCCAAACTTATTTGTATGACTTTTAAACAAGTATTTTGAAAAAAATATCCAAGAAAAAATCCCACGCCAAACTTATTCATATGACTTTTAAACAAGTATTTTGGAAAATATCAAAGAAAAAATCCTATGCCAAACTTATTTATATGACTTTTAAACAAGTATTTTACTTGGGTAAAATTCATAATTTTTTACTTTTTCAATTCCTTTCGTCGAGACAAACTCATATCACATAAAAAAAAATTGGCGTAAAACTAGCAAAAAAAAAATAATAAATTATGCTGCATGAGTTATTCACTAGCTTAAACACCCCAAATCAGTAAAAGAACATAGAAAAGGACCACAAGATATGTACATACCATAAACTCAGAAGCGGTGATACATTATACCAATTTGGATATTCAGTCTCTTCTCCACTTCACTCTTAAAAAAATACTACTATCAACTTTTTTACCTCAAATACCAGTGTCATCAGACATCAAATTGAATAGATAAATCAAACTGAACAAATAAATCAAATTTCTTGACAGCAAAAGCTGGAGCAATTTTTTTTTTTAATGCGACGAAGGAACTGTTGGTATAGATATCTAAGGCTCTCACGCCCACAACTTTTGAGTAGCAAGTCAACATTCCATACATGAAAAATTAAATAAATTGCATTGGCTCTTCTTTCTGGAAAATAAAGAGGAGAACAAAAGTCCGGTGACAGAAATTACGCAAATTCCTCTTGGAAAAAAGAAATATACATATACAGAGAGTGATGGTAAACTGCATAACATTCTTCACCCGTAATCTCCCTATCTAATTTCATTCTCTTCGCACTTTGTGCCTCCGGCATATGCTACTGGCCTGCTGTTGGGCCAACACATCGTGCTGATACGAACAGTTGGGTCCGTGTTGACACCCCCTAGAACTGTTAAAATAGATGCAGGGTTTCATTATCTTGGGTTTCAAATCCCTTGGTGTAGACTATATATAGAATCCTGTAAGTTTGCTCTACCAAACTGTGAAGGGTTTTGTCTATCTCCCCCGTGCTGCTGAATCAAGCTCTTATAGTAGTTAATGTCCTTTGCAACCACCGGAGCTCCGGCAGCCAAAGAGGGAACCAGAATAGCCTCCGGCAAAGGAGGAGGAGTTAGCGGATTGGGAACCAGTCCCTATGGCGGTGCCGGTCCTCAAGGTATGTGCATAAATTGTGATCTGTGTTTGGGTATCTGCGTGCATATATTGTGATCTGCTAATTGATATGTTTTGCCATGAATTGTGATTAACCCCCCCTTTCTCTCTTCTTTGTGATCTGAATAGTTTCTCTTCTTTGTTTGGGTGTTCGATTTGTGTTTTCTGAATTAAGGATCTGGTTGCAATTTTCCACTTTGCGAATAGTTCCTTTTCTTCGTTCTTTTTTTTTTTTTTTGATCTCGCAGTCCCTCTTCTTCGTTGATGTGGGTTTTGTGTAAAAAAAGAACACAAACGGAATATGTAAATCTGTTAGCTTGATTAGTTTTTTTTTTTTTTTAATCTGTTAGTTTGTGGTCATCTTTGGCTGTGATGATACTATTTTAAACATAAGATTCAGGTACTAAAACATCTGATCTTTCCTTGGCAGGGTATGCACAGTTATCAGAGATGAAAGGGTTTCCTTTGCTCATTTTCTCATGTGTAACTGTGCTTGCAGCCATGCGGTTTCGAGTCTTTCCTGATCATACATAGTTCTGAGCCTAACTCCTAATGTACAATTGAGGCCCGGGCCGGTAACATTATGTTTATGAATATTTATGTCACACACAAAAGTGAGTTTATCCTGGTAATTCAGAATATTTATGGATCTGTTTATGAATATTGCTCCTTAATACGGACTGAAAAACACTTCACAAATCTAAGATATTGTAATTCATTTGATGTGTGTTCTTTTGCAGCTCATGCAAGTTTGGATGAGTACGTGGCACATTGGTTTGGGTTACATCAATCAAAGTACCAGTAGGCCTTAGATGATTATTATGAAAGGAAAGGAGTGGTGAGCTTTCCATCAACTCAAATTCTTGTGTTTTCAATTGGGTTTGATGGAATGATATAATTTCGTTTTGAGCTTGTCATTTGCCATCTTAGGCTCTGTTTGATAAAACTGAAAGCTGAAAATGAAGTGCTGAAAGCTGAATGTTGATTTTGTTAAGCTGAGAAGCTGTTTGATATGTACTGAATTTTAAGCACCAAATTAAACAAGTTGTTTGATTTGTAGAAGGAACTGAAGTCTTAAATTCACTAATTTTTCGACTTTGCCCTTCAAATCAATACTCCTATTGTGCTTTTCATTATAGATTTGGAGAACGAATATTATGATGGTATTCGAATCAAGAAATATATGCATAGTTGCAATTTGTCTCTTTTCTTCTTTTTTGAAACCAACCAGAGAGTCAGAAACCACCACCACAACCATCACCAAATGAATAGAAGGTTTCAAGACAAATATAGAGACGCAATCAGAAACACACACCGCCTTATGAATTAATTAAGGTTCGATGCTTGAGGTTAGGTCGCAAGAAAAGAATTTCTTGTGAATTTCTTAATTCCGGCGTGGATGATATGCTTTTAATTGGATCGAGGAGGGGATTAGTTGAGATGCGCATTCGTTGGACTAGAAATCTGTTTTTCCTGTTGTATGTATAAAGGACCTTAAATTTCTTTGCATACTGCTGCAAATGCGAACTAAGAAGCTTAAAGAGGCAGAAGTGTTCTCATTCTCAAGGTGCTGTTTGATTTTGCTTTGCAGCTTTTGAGTGCAGATAAGAAGCGTAAAGAGGCAGAAGCCAGCGAGATAAGTTTGCGAGCCTGTCCACCCCCTCGACAGATATAAAAGAAGATGTTCATCGCCTTTTTGGCTTGGACACTGTTGCCTGATTGTCCAATTGTGTCCTTACAATCCACATTCCCACGGTTTGGAATGGGGATGTTGTGGGCTTGTATGTGATTTCGCATTGGATAGTTTTAGGTTTTCGGCTTTGATCTCTTCTCTTGGGCTGTACTTTTTTGGGGTTTTGATTTTGCTTATTTCCTTCTTTATCTCTTTGAGTTCTAGCTTTCATCACTATGCCGTGAAAAGATTAGTGGGCTAAAGATATTTACTTCGCGTAAAAGGCGCCTGCCACAAACAAGGTTCCTCTCTCTCTCTCTGACTCAAATTCTAATGCAGATTGCATGTCGTAATTCCCGTATTAATTCGATGTTTCGTTGTTTGCATGTTGGTTTTGATTCCGTTGCCTGAATTGTGAACCTGTGGTATCTAATGAAGATACCAATTTCCATTCAGGGGAATTGAGATAAACATTCTGAAGTTCGCTTATTTAAAAGTTCTGTCGCCACGCCTGAATTCTGAAAGACTGGTACAACCTTGTACACTTGATATACTGAAGACACATACTGTTGTATTAGGAATCTTGTAATATATCATCACCAAGTCAGGATCAAAATAGGGCTAATTGAGTTCTGACAACATCATTTCCCTTACTGATAATTACCCCTAAAATTTTCTTTTGTCTTTCAAAGTTAGCCCATTCATATATCATAATGATGTGCAATGCATTGGATCAGTGTTGCGAAGCTAAGTTTATTTTCTTTCAAGTTTTTTGTAGTTGTGTTGGTTGCTAAAGTGTGGTTTATGAGGACAGATGAGCTTGTTGACAAGCCTAAGGCATCACACATAACTCCCACACCTTTAGATAGATGGGAATCAAGACTAAGACATATTCTTTGAGGACGCTCATTTGATATGCCTAATGATGCTGCCTTGTCAAATACAGTTACGAGGTTCCTTGTTGATATTCATATTTGAATTTTGGACTGTCAAAGGCTCAAAGCTTTTTTATGTACCTCTCTCATCCATTGAATTTGTTCCTAACTTTTAGGCCAGAGCCTGCACTCTAACACCACACAAGTTGCGAGTTATACTTGAAACATGTTGTAAGGAATTTCAAGACAGCTTTATTAGTGTATGTTTTGTGTTCTATTAGCTCTTTATCAAGTGCTTGGACGGAACCAGTAAATAGCTCCAAGAGAATGTAAACAATAGTGAGGAAACTATAAAACTTTGAGCAAAACTCAATACCAATACAAAAGCTACCCTTTTGAATTCAACATGTACGTGTGTTATTGATTAATTTGAGGTCCCTCTGCTAAACCAGCATTCTTTACTATTGAAGTGGTGAACTTTTGTTCCATATAAAGTAGAACCCTGCACCGAATTCTTCTCATTGTGTCGTGTTGCCTCTTTTTTACAGCCTGGGCAGCCAGTGGCTCAGATCTCAGGGTTCATTTTAAGGTATCGTTTCTTTTCTCCTGTACGTGCGTATGTGCATTTGTGTATTATATGTTCTTGACCCTGACGTACACATGTTATAGAGAATAGTTATTGATGTTATTCCCAGTGAACAATGACTTATGGTGCTCACGAATTTTCTATTACCAAAGCCTTATGTGATTTTGACCAACAATTTGGTCCGAGTATTGGTTTAGTAAATTCTGTTATTAGAAAGTCTTTTAGCAGCACTTGTAGGTAATCAATGAAACTTCCAAGCACACAAGGTGTTTGGTTGAATGTCTCAATGAAGATGTAATTTTTTAGTCTCAGGGATGAATTCATATTTGTATTCCAACTAAATGGTGATCTTAAAAAAATTAAAAACCACAGCATCATATTTCTCATAGTTATTTTAAGCATCTGTTTGCCTTGTAGAGTGATCTTAAGTGAAAGCCAAATCAAGTACAAAATCTAACTCTTTACTTGGTGGGAAAAAAACAAAACAAGCTTCAATAATCTTTGACTGTAAAAAGACTTGTCTCAGGATCATCCTACTTTTGCTTGCCCACAAAAAACTCAATGTACCTGGATACTTTTTTTTGGGATCAAATGTACCTGGATACTAAATGCGTTGAAACTATAACCTACACATAGTACTATCATATATAAACCCAAGAGAAGAACTGAAGGCGTAGTTTATGAAATGTGTGTGTGAGTTTATGCAATAGAGTCGAAGAATTGTGGCCTATTAACTATTAACATTCCCTCTTTCATAGAGGTGAAGAACTGAAGGCGTAATTGTTAACATTGTGGCCTTTCTAACTATTAACATTCCCTCCTTAAGAACTTGTTTTCTATTACAATAAAATTCTTTTACCTCCTAGATAATGTTTCTTAGTTACTGTGCATCTTCTTTTGGATGGATTGAAGTTATGTTTACAAAATCCTTGCTTTTTTGTACTATTCCCTTTTATCAAGTAATGTATCATTAGTGGGACTTTAGCAGAAATGACAAATGCATAGAAGCAAATGTTTTATAATCAAGAAATGCATCATTAGTGAGACATCATTTATCCATGAGGTTGGTTCAGTGCTTCACCTTGAATAACACAAAACCTTCAAAAGTATGGCTACTAAACAAAGAAGCCCGCTGCATTTGAACAGTTGGATCTGCCTCTTTCCAACTCAGCACGTTTAAGTGGAAAATTTGATCTAAAAATGCTTTTCTTTTTGCCTTTATCGATGCAAACTTTAGGCCCAGATATGTACTGAAGTATTCAGAGTTGCATATGCAACAGGTGCAATATGTAGTTTCATGACCTTTTCTTTCGAACATCATTCCTTTAATAATCTCTCTGTTCAGCTGCGATTCATCTACAGAGTACAGCTTTGGTGTTGTACTCCTAGAGTTGATTACCGGCCGAAAACCTGTGGGCGAGTTTGGAGACGGAGTGGACATAGTTAGGTGGGTCAAGAAGACAATATCGGAGCTTGTTCAATGGGTACCCACTAACAAGCATCATAAACCTGTTCAAGATTGCCATCATTTGCGTCGTCGAGAGGCCTACGATGAGGGAAGTCGTGCACATGTTCGTAAGGCTTCGCAAATCCATGTCGAGATTATCAGAGACAATTATTTTAGGTTGATCAACAGTCCTTTATGTATATGTTTGTGTATGCAGCTTAGTAGCACAAAGCGGGAGCGGGGGCGTGGGAGCGGAGGCACCTAGAAGCTCCTAAGGTTGGGAGCGCCTAAGGAGCGTATATAGATTTCATATAAATACGTATATGAAGTATCTTTAAATACTTAACCATTGAAGGAAAAGTGATTACTTATGAGAATTTTCATGATCTTGAAGGGTACTTATAGGAAGTTAGATATTTTCAATTTGCAAAACTTCTTGAGTGATAAGATTTTCATATTTTTATTTCCACGGTGTCATAACTCCCTTAAGAGTATGAGAATAGTTGTCTTAACTGCCCAATAAGCTCCCCTCGAGATGGGAGCTTCATCTCGAGGGGAGCGAGCTCCTATCAAGATCCCATCTTGGGGGCGCCAATTCAAGCTCCCGTCTTGGGAGCGCACCCATTTTAGAAGGATCCTGCGACTAAGGTATGCAGTTTGTGGAATTTAATTTACATTATGCATGTTTCGCAGCATCGGTGATCGGCGCGTGGTGGGATGTAGTGCGATGGGTTTTTTGGGGGTGGCGTTAGAGTTTCTTCTTTTCCGTGATCACAAAATTGAGTGTTTTCTTCTACCTTTCAGCAAAGAAATCAAATCCTTAACAACTCGATGAATATTGTTTGGAAGAAATCGATTTGAACTCGACGAACATCAACATTGACGCTGGGCATTTTTTCACAAATCTCGAATCGAATGGCTGCTAGGTTTCTCCTTAGGTTTGGGTTCTTCAGGCTTCCTTATTTTCCGTGTTTCAATTTTTTAAGTTCCTCGTTTATTTTCTCTTGCCCTAGCCAAATTGAAGTTTGTAGATAGTGACCATCACCAGTTTTCAAATTCAGTTTCTAAAAATTCTGATCTCATATCTTCCAACTGATTTATTTGGGTTCCATTTTGATTTTCGTTTTGAAAGTTCATGTCATGAAGGAAAGTTTTGGGAATCGGATGGGGTTCATCTCTGTATGATTCTCAGGTAAATTGGCACACCCTTCTTTTTCTCGCCCTTAAACTTTATGTAATTCTTTTTTACCCGATATGATGTTGCTTTTTATTTGAAAAATATACCATGAAAAACCTTTCTAACTGGCCTCAAAGGAGCGGTAGGACCTAAGAGGTTTCAAACCTGAGATCTTAGGAGGGAGCAAACCCTATGTCTGACCACTAGGCCAACCCCTTGGGGTTTACATTTTACTTTGTTGCTCAGCCAAGATGGTGAATTTCTCCTATTTGTTTGTGTTTATATACTAGAGCCCGATGTTTACACGTCTATAAGAGTTTGTAGTGATTCGATTCGAATGTAAAAATGATTTGTTCAGTTCTGTGTATGGTAAATATTTGTTGTGGCTTGATTGCCGCCGTTTCTTGTTTGTTTGTCGAGCAAAAAAGAGAGGAGAAACTTTAAATTGTTCATTGTGGTTTGATTGCTGCCATTTCTTGTTTGTTTGTCAAGCAAAAAAGAGAGGAGAAACTTTAAACACCAGAATAGATAAACTATCTGTTCTAGGTTTAATTTCTGAGATAGACATTTTCCCCTGTTGCTAAGCAAGGGGGTGCAACCGTGCAACTTTTTCTATTTGTTTGTGTTTATGTACTAGAGCCCAGTGTGGAGGTACGATATGTTTAGTTCTGTATTTTTTAATGATTTGTTACGGCTTGATTGCCGTCATCTCTCGTTTGGTTGCTAAGAAAGAAAGGAGAAACTGAAATGACTGGAAAAGAGAAACTATCCAATCTTCTGGCAAATTTGGTTTTATTTCTTGGAAAATGAGACTTTTTTTTTTCTGTTGCTAGCTGGAATGATGAATTTGTTTTACTTTAGTGGTGTTTATCTACTAGATCCTGATTTTTTATCAGTCGTTTCTGATGTTTGCATCTATGTGATTTGGATAATTGGAAATACAATCTATTTAGTTCTGTATGTGTTACAAGCTAAAACTTGATTGCCATCATGATTGTTTGGTTGCTGAACTAAAAAGGAGGAGACTTATGATACCAGAAAAGAGAAGCTATCTAATATTATGGTTGATTTCATTCAATATTTGAAAAAAGTGACATTTTGCAATGTTGGCAAGCCAAGATGGTTGGATTAGATCTGTGGGGGCTCCGATCAAGGTGGCTTGCTCTTCTAGGTGGTTGGGATCTGGCCCTTGTCCTTCTCTCAGCCTACAAAACGAAGCACGACTAAGAGACCACACCGGAGGTTCTCCCCACACCGGAGGTTCTCCGGTATGGCCCTCCGGTGCAAGAATCAGATTACTTGCAGAGATCAAGGAGAAGAACCAAGAGCTAGGGTTTTTAGGATTGTGAGAACATACCTCTCCAAGGAGGCATAATGGTGCTTTTATAGGGGAATTCTAGCTTGGCCTCCAAGAATGCACGCATGCTCGACACGCGTCGGCTGACGAAGCCCCTACGTCACTTTTGGGTTTCGTAACCGTTTGCGAGGTGAGCTGGCACCTTCACGTGCCTGTCATCATTATCCTCATAGCCGTTCGGCTGACGTCACGAGTGTCATCATGGCTATGGTTACGTTCCCACGTGGGTGAGCTGGAGTCTTTGGCCCCCACGTCCGTTCAAGACCGAATGTAGTAGCCGACTGTCAAAGAGTCGGATAGCCGAATGAGACAAGCCAGCAGTACACGTTGAGGATACTGGTCAACGGAACCTCGGCCGTGCCGAGGTGTGAAGTTCTCGCCTGTGGGACCGTCGGCCATGCCGAGTTGAATGGTTGTCAACCTGAGGAACTGTCGGCGGGAAAGGCGAGTTAAAGGAAGTCCCTCGGCGCGGCTCGAGCCGTAACGCTCAGCCTGCTACAAGATCCAATCATACTGATTTCTGCCAAGTGAAAATAAGTAAAAAATGATTGGATTAGATTATCATTGTTCATTTTGCTCCTCGAAGAAAATCATAAGTCGGAAATACTGGGTATTAGTTTTTGTGCTTTCCTACGTTTTCTCAGAAACCAAACTGAGTGTTGTTTTCAGATTGATGAAATATAGAAGTTTTGAAAGATAGCTGCTATGCTTATATGTCAGTTGTCAATGGTTGAGAATTGGTTATTTACCTTTGAGAATAGATAATTTAATGGTTTCTGTTGTTGAAGCTCAAAGACTTTGTCAATTTGGTTTTCCTTTTGAAAATATCTGTATGATTTGACATTGGGACGTGGCTGATGTCGTGGTGTTTTGGTATCTATCAGTTGTGCCAGTTCTGTTTCAACATTCATTAAAAGAGCTAGAGGAGCAGAGGGTAGCAAATTTGGATCATATATTTGGCACTGAACCCGTTATGATAGTTACACCTTCAACTGATTCTGAAGTTGCACTTGACTTCAAGTTTTGGAAGGATGTTGTTTGCTGCACAGGGAGAGCACGCTGCTGGATCATCAACACAAGGCAATCCAGGTATACTTTTACATAGGTTAACCTCTTGTTTACCCCATCAAACAATATGCAAATACCTTTAATCAATCAAAGTGTTCACTGAATAGCTACAAAAAAACTATGGTGGTGCAAATATCCTGGTATGGTGTAAATAGCATGGTTTTTACGTCTGGTGTTTTTTCTCCCTGGTTCTTTTCCTGTTATTCAGCTTAGTTAGATGCTAATAGAGAACCGTAAAGCAAGGACATTGTAGGATAAAGAATTCGACTTACATACGATTGTGAAAACTATGACAATCGATAATCATCATTTCAATAAAACTTGGCATTTGAACAAAGTGGAAGTTACGGAAATTGGACTGTTATGTAGGGACCATGTATACAAAAAATCATCAGTTTATTTTCTCTTTTATATGCTTTGAGTTATTGTTCATGGAATCCATGGTTCAGAACTGTGTTGGATAATGATCATTCTTTTTTTTTTTCCATTCCGAATAAAGGAAACATAGCCACAAAAAGTTGATATGATTTCACCATTTTCTGACTATTGGTTCTTCACTGCCAAGTTTTGTTATGACCTAAGTCACATTAGGTGGGCGCGTGAATGAAAGTAAGGAGAGCGTGAAAACACCTTTCAATAACAACGCATAGGACCCATACTACTAAATGTTGTGAGAGTGAGAATTGAAATCCAGAGTGGGGAGCGCGGATTGTAAGTTAGAATTGATTGCTTTGGTTATTATGTAAGTGTTATTTCTCGTGTATTCTTACTATCTCATCGTTAACGTCGTAGGGTATGTGTGGAGTTGGCAAAGAAGAAGACTGTTTCAGCCCCTTTGTAAGGTTGGATTGATTCATTTGCTTTTTCTTTAGAAATATTCCATATTATTTTCTTGGGTGTTTTGTTTTCTTTGTGTTCTTTATGGATTTGGGAAGAATCTTCACTTGGTTGGAATTCAAACAAGGAGGCAGTTTACGCAACAATTTGATAGATAAACATGACAGGAACTAATTGGAGCTGCAGGGGAACTCCGCGGTGACCGTAGTATGAAGTGAACATGTAAAAGCTCCCCCACGTCAAGTCTACAAGCCAACACATACCTCGGACAATTAAGCGTAGCTGCGGGATGAAGTCTCTGTGGACTTTGGCTCTCCCTAAGTGATTTAAGGTGAAGTCCAACCTATTCCAGACCTGAATTTGAAGTTTGTAATTAATGTGTTTTACTTCAGATTTGAAGAGTTGAAAAACATGAGGGCGATCACTCTCTGCCCTTGAATAAGTTATGTTTACTGGACAATGTGAAAACATGCTTTTTACATATCTTTGGCTACATATTTTTGGCTTTGCAACCAGGTAGGGAAAACCATGGCTATTTAACTATTCAATTAACTTGTAAATTCCAGTTAGAGTGGATTGTGCTATTCGCAGTAATGAATTTCTTTAGAACTGTGTGTAGGGCTATTTCAATTGCAAAGCTCGTAGGGCTATTTCAATTGCGAAGCTCTGGAAAAATGGTTACGAAGTATTTTACGACTGGTCGACTGTTAATGAACTCTCGGAAAATTTGCATCCTTTGACAGGTTATATTTCCTTCCCATGACTCTTGAGTCTTGTATACTAAAGTCAACCTATTTAACTTTTAAAAATTGTACTAAGCATGTTTGTTTGTTATTAATGTTAGATGGCTTACGCACTTCAGATATAATGGGCGGCTACCGTGGCTTGATCGATGAATCTAGCTCCATGCACATTGGGTATATTAGTGAGTATAATCCAAAGGAGAAAAAATAATTGCATTGAATCTATCCCTAATTTTTTTATGCGCTTCCGATACAACGGATGGCTTTATGCATTCATGGATGTCAAGTTCCTCAGTGACCATTTGTATTTTATGGATGTCAAGTTCCTCGGTGACCATTTGTATTCTCAATTGTGGCGCGAGTATGTGGCTCGTGATCTTAGTAGGCTGAATGTGTTTGAGCGTTTCAGTTTATGTAGAAAGTTTTTAAAATATGTCAATCAAATGTACATGGTGTTAATTATGAAGTGCATTCCAAATAGTAATAAATTATTCTGTAGATCATACGCCACACTATTACCTTTTTTTTTCCTTCTTTTTTTTTGTTTGCGTTCTTTTTCATTGTTTGCTATTCTACAACTTATTAGCGAAAACTTATATGTTCTGTCTATCCCAAACTTATGGGTGGTTTGACCACACCCCTTCGCATCTTTTTTGGGAAAATCACATTCTTTATGAATACTCTAATGGATTTATTTTGCTGCAAAACAGTCATATTAGGTGGCAGGTTGTTAGCCTTGGCGTTTGAGTTTGTTTCTGTGTAATCAAGGCCTCAAGCAGGACGTGCGACTAGTTTGAGTTTGTTTCTGTAATCAAGGCCTCCAGCAGGATGTGCGACTAGAATACGATCTTTTGGATGATGTTATTCGCTTCAGCTGGTAACCATAATTATGTCTCAATCTATGTGTTTGCAACTTCGAATGTGTACGTAAAAATCTTTTGAGTTATTATGTATATAAATGCAAACTATAAGTTCTTGATCTACTGGCCACAACAATAGCCCTAAAAAATAATCGGCTGGTTAGTGAGTTACTATATCCCTCCAAAATATTTGTCTGGTCTGTGAAACGAGAATTAAAAAATAATGCATTTCTTTCAAGAAAAAATTCATAACTTTTTTTATAAATTAAAAGAATTCATCGATATTTAGTGAATTGTTGGAAAAAAAATTGAATTTTTCTCGCAAAAATTTATTTTTACATCCTCATTTTGCGAACCGAACAAATATTATGGGACAGAGGGAGTACTAGTTAAGGAGAAGGGAAATGGGAGGCCACCACATAAATGGGGTAGGCGTGGATATTGAACCCAGGCCAAATGAGGCTGTGTTCCAGAAACAAGTGAAGACTTATTTTTTGTTGAATAAGAAGGGTTGTTCCGGTAAATAAGAAGGGTGCTTCTTATTTTGGAAGAATTTATTTAGGTACCAATGGGCGCCGGGAGGGAAATTGTACGGGCGGCCGCGCCAGGCCGTCTCCGGCTACCGGACGGCCGATCCGAGCCGTCCACAAATTTTTTAAAAAAATCAAGAGGGCCTACGCGCGAATTAACGGCATCCGAGGTGTGTAGGGTGCTTGATCCGAACACCCCTTTTCCGTGTATATATGATCATATATACACGGAAAAAGGGTGCTTGATCCGAGCACCCCTTTTCCGTGTATATATGATCATATATACACGGAAAAAGGGTGCTCGGATCAAGCACTCTACACACCTCGGATGCCGTTGATTCGCGCGTAGGCCCCCTTGGTTTTTTTTTTTAATTTTTGGACGGCTCGGATCGGCCGTCCAGTAGCCAGAGACGGCCCGGTGCGGCAGCCGGTACGATTTCCCTCCGCCGACGCCAATTATCATAGCAACATTCTTATTTTTTGTAGAAGGCAACTTCAAGCTCAAAAATCATGTGTTTACGCAAATAATTTTCCTATCACTATGGATTTTGTTTGATAGATCTCATTGAGATCTTTAATACAGTGCAAAAAAAATTTAATTTTTTTTCATTTACAATATTTTTGAGTTTGAAAATGTGAAAGAAACTTTTTATTTTGGGTTTTGTGGAATGACCCTTCTTATTTTTGAATAAGAAATGGCAAAATAAGTACTTATTTTTTAAGAAGATTTCCGGAACGGAGCCTGAATGAGACAAAATGTGCTCAACCAATTGAGATTCCACCCACGTTCAGGGAGTACTAGAGTCTATGCGGGATTAAATTCTATCCGCCCATGGTGGAAACCTCACGATTGCCTAAGCTGTGTGTGCCCCATCTGACCTTTTTTTGTTTGCAATCTGAATCGTTAACTTGCAGGGTCCGTAGAATAATATATTTATTGAAAAATATCAGTTTGATCAGGCATTGATAGGTATATTAAAAATTAAATTTTGATTCGTAAAATGGACAGTCATAAATTTGAAGTTACAATTGTCCATGATCATTCATTTTATAAATTAAAATTCGATTTTTAATATGCCTATCGATTTCCAATCAAGTTGATTTTTTTGTGGTGAATATATTTATTCTGTGAGTCCTACAAGATGAACAGTTCATATTACAACAAAAAATACACAGTGAGACCCACAACAAACGGTGGTGGAAAACCCAAGATTTCTATCACAGGTAGAAAGAATTTGAACTCTATACTAATATAAGTGTTCCCTGCACGATCACAAAAACAAAGTGTTTGGTTGGGAGTTTAGTTTAGTTTTAGTAGTAGGTGGAGAGAGAAATAGAGTAATGATTGAAAATAGGGGTAATGATTGGAGAGAGATAGAGAGAGAAATGAAATTAATAATTGAAAATATAGGGTAATGATTGGAGAAATATATAGGGTAATGATTGAAAACAAAACTAAAACTAAAACTAAAACTAAGTTAAGAACCGAACAAAGAGTGTTCCCTGTGTATTGTTGTGATATGATGATAAAGAGAAATAGTTGAAGCAACACAAAACTTCTTATATAGGCGTCATTATCGTATTAAAAATGAGGACGCCCCTTCCCCGACCAATTTGCGATGAGCTGAGCCGCTCAATGTGTTCAAAACGTGATTTTAAGGGTACCTGTGAAAAAAATAATCAAGAATGGCTTCATCCGAGCAATTTTGTTTGTTTTTTATCGAACGGTTCAAATAAAAACTGCTCGAATGAAGCCCTTCCCGGTCTTTGTTTTGCTTATTTCTCTTAGGGATCCTTAAAATCACGTTTTGAACATATTGAGCGGCTCGAATCATCGAAATTTGGTCGGGAGAGGGGAGAAAATGGGACGCCCGCAACTTAATACGGTAAAGACGTCCCTATAAGAAACCAAGTGGTAGAAGCAAAATTGTTTAACATATTTATATTTTGCTTCTGCTGTTTCCATTTGAAAAATGATTTTGCCACTTTTTTTTTTTTTAACGTCACTCCCCTACAAAAATACACTTGTAGGGGAGTGACATTAACAAAAAAGAGAGTGACAAAATCAACAACCTTCCATTTTTTATTTACATTTCTTTGTACTCCATAATCCACGTCCTTTCGATTCGAATATAAACAGTTATAGCATGTTCAGCTAAAATTATATGACCACTGATCATATGAGAAATCCCAACCTTAATGACACAGCTAGGTACGTAATTAGCATCTAGATATCCATATAAGGAATTCACTAAAAGAAAGAATCCAATAGTATCAACTTAATGGAACACAAGATCAAGTCATAAGCAAACCAACAAATCAAATAGGAGTAGTAGAAAATTTTATAAACCAAACATCAACGCAATCAAACAATTGGAAAGAGGCTAAAAAGTAGAGTACCGACCTAATGCTGGGTCCAGTGACGGATGCATAAATTTAATAAAAATACTGGAAATCTAATATAAAGAGAATATGCATTCAAAAAAATATAACGAGAATAAAAAAAATGGATGTACTAGTATTTCTTCATATTCACTAGATCGTTTATTAAATTTTTATTTGAGTAATTGATAAAATTGTATGATTTGGTTATTGCAACTACTTAAGTCTAGAATGCACACGGTTCAACTCCAACCAGGAGCAAGTTTTGAGGAATACCTTTTTTCCCAAATGCCAGTCAGTAGAAAGAAATAACCAAAAGGATGTACCGTGTTTCAAACACACGTCCGCTCATGTGGGAAACCAAAATACCTTACCACTTGATCTGGACACCTATCGTGCCCCTTTTTGGGTAGTTTAATATATGAGACGGCATTTGTAGGGGCTCTACAAATTTTGAAAAAGCCATATATTAATGACCAAACACTCACTTTTAGATTATTGATTGTTTGTTTTTTAGGGCCTATTTTGGGTACCGCAAAAGAGTTTCAAACTACTCATTAGTTTTAAAATGCTTTTCGTTGATTCCTCGAAAAAAAATTAGCTCAATTTGATATTAGTAAGGTTTTTTTTAGAAATCGCAAAGTCCCCACAGTTGCTAAAAAGTTCTCACAGATATCGGATTTTGCTAATTTTTTACAAGAACTCATAAAAAATATTTTAAAAATAACTTGTGGGTTGAATCATTTTTTTTAAAAATCCAAAATAAGCCCCACAAAATCATTAAACACGGTGTGGTGTGGAGGATTAAGGGATTAAGGGCCCGTTTGATAAACCTCCAGGGGTTGGGATTGGTAATCCAAAATGGATTGGAATTATTAGTCCTTATGGCTCGTTTGGATGAGGTATTAGGTTTAGGGGTATTATGTAAGAAGGGGGGATTGGATAGTAGGGGGTATTGGTTAATACGGGATGACCCACATCGATGTGATGTTTATGGAGGGGGGATTAAATATTGATTGGTTTGGATGAGGTATTAGAAAAGGGGAATAAAATAGTACTTGGTTTGGATGGAGGATTAATAGAGGGTATAAGGAAGGGTGGATGATGTAAAAAGCTGTCAAATGACATTTTTGCCCTTGTCCAGTCCCTAAATTAATTATGTATAACTTTTTATATATAATTGCAAATTTAATTATTCTTTCACAATTTAAACCGTAATAATTTATTTCACTTATAATTTAATTAATTTAATAAGTATCAAAATTATAATTTGTTTTTTTTAAAGTGTTTTATTTTATAATTTCGTTTATTTTGGATAAAAGGCAAGCAATAATTTCGTTTTTTCTAAACAAAGTGGATGGGTGGGGTTGCATGAGCCACATGCACTGAATAATTTTCCCCCCTCTTTTTACTCTCCTGGCGTAAACAGAGAGAGGGAGAGACAGAGAAAAACAGAGAGAGAGAGACAGAGAAAAACAGAGAGAGAGAGAGAGAGAGAGAGAGAGAAACAGAGAACGACGGAAGAAGAAGAAGAAGAAGCGCAGCAGCAGCCGCCCAGTTCGTCGTCGATCGGCGGCGGCTCCTCGCCGTCATCACTGTACGCCCTTCTCCCTCTCTCTCTCTCTCTCTATCTCTCTCTCTCTCTATTTTCCATTTTCCCCAATCTGGGTGTGCATGTGTGTGCTACAGAAATGGGAGGTTGGGGGTGAGGGGAAGGGGGATTACGAGGGGTACGATGGTCCAAAAGATGGCTGGATTAGGGCGGATTCCAGATGGCTTGCTCAGACCCTGGCCATCTCTAAGCCCCCCTGAGGCTGTATTGGGAGGGATAATGGACGAGGCCTTCTAAAGATATCCAAGCGGCTTTTGGTGTTGCCAAACCACGCCATAGCCTGACCCCACGTATTAGGAGGGGGGATATCCTAATCCCCCTTCATACTGCGGCTTCCAAACAGGCCATTAGGACTAGTAAGGTGGGTATTAGGGGAGATTGAGAAGGGTCTCTTCCGCTTGGTATTAACAATCCAATTCCATCATTGTCAATGCACAAATACGAAAATAGCCTTCACCAATGTCATCTCCTTACCAATCCTATCCAATGTGAAGGGCAAAAACGAAAATGTATACTATTAATTCAATCCTATCCCATGTGAAACAAACATGATATTAATAATCTCATCATCTAATCCTATCTCAAACAAACATACTCATCACCAATCCCATCTCCTTTACCAATCCCTTCTCATTATCAATCATAATTTCATCTCTTTACAAATTTCAATCATCTATCACTTTTATCAAACGAGGCTTAAAGGCATGAGATGGTGTCCGAATTTTTTAAACAAAAAGGTGCCGCATAGTTGCAGCAGCCCCCCGCATCCCTTAGTACCTACACAACCCACATAAAAAGGTGCCGCATAGTTGCAGCAGCCCCCCGCATCCCTTAGTACCTACACAACCCACATATTAGCCGGCGAGTAGTACTCACGAAACGATGTCGCATATGCGTATTAGGGTTTGAGCCCAAATTTTGAGCCGAGACTGAATTCAACTTATGGCTTAACTCATACGGAGTAATTTTTTTTATTATTACAATTTTAACTTAGTAAGAAATATTTATATTTATTTATTGAATGATACATATATGTAAGGGCAGACCCACCTTGGAGTATTTGGGGTCACGTGTCCCCACGCCCTTTAGAAAAAAATTTCTCCAGTTTTGTTTGTGTGTCAGTATGATATATATGTGTTGGAATAAATGCAAGTACTAGCATTGTTTGGTGTAGTGGTAAGGTGTTGGGTTTGTGACCACGAGAGGGTGAGTTCGAGTCTCCCCCACTCTCATGCATTTCTTTGTTTTTCCCCTCAAAATTCTAACCATAACCTAACCAAGGTTTTCCCCCACCCTCCCAACGTCTCCGATAATTTGTGTAGTACAAAATATGGACCCTCACATTACATTTGTATATTTTTGGTCCCTGAAACTTGTACACGTAGAGTTAATAATAGAAAAATAAATGGAGAACATGTGATAATTTTGTTTTAACGCATATAATCGGAGTGCACATGTTTGTCCATGTAGCTGTTTATTAAAATACATATATACTTTAAAATTGTCACTTTATTATGAATGCTAAAATTATTTTGGTGTGAACGTGCTTAACTAAAACTCATATACTATTACGATTATACAAAAAATTGGTGCTCTCAGTATGTTAAATTTCTAGATCCGCCACTGCATACATGCAGTATATATTTTCAACGGTCCGCAGTTTTTTCGCTAAAATTCATACATCGAACCATACATCATGGTCCTCAAATTTTAAAATTGGGATCGAATCATTAATCCACCAATATGAATAAAAAAGTACGATTCACTGCTCATTTTGGATGGTTCGGCAAATCTTTTTGCCGCCCCAGTGTGAAAACACTATTATTACATGCAATTAAAAATAATATTTTTAATTTTTTTCGCTGTGTTTGGTTTTCATTTTTTAGAGAACTTTCAACTATCGACACAATTTCTAATAAATCTATCTTTTTATCTCTTTTCACTTATTATCACTCAACTCTCAAAAATAACTTTCTAAAAGTTCAACCAAACAAAAATTTCGTTAGAAATTTAGAATAATACGAGAAACTAATAAACTTCTAGTAAAGTTGTGCCTTGTTCTGTTAATGGTTTTTCATTTTTTAAGTATTTAATTTCATTTTATGTGACAATATATATTTTTACAATGCATCACTTTTAATTAAAAAATAAAAAATTCTTTTAGAAAAGGATAAATTACACTGACTTCCCCTAAAATTTCTTACAATTACACTGACCCCCCTCAGATTTCTAGAAAGAGTATACAAATTAATATCCACCTGCCTCCCTTGCCATAAAATTATGGCTAGCGGTATTAATTTTGATGAGTAAAAGATCAAACCTCAACATATATAGATTGGATTGCATTAGTCTTCCATGTGCTAACACATAGTATTGTTTTACTATTAGCATATTACAAGTATATAATATATATTTTTTATTTTTCAAACTCAATATAATATAAGAAATAAGAAATAGATTTTTTATTATATTAATTGTTAGTACATCTTTTTTTATCTTAGAAAAAAATTAATACTCTCTCTGTTCCTAAATAAATATTTTGTATGCATACTTAGGCCTTTAAAAAGATGTATTTTTTTTTGGGGTCAAAATAGTAAAAAAAAATTCACAAAATACTTCTTTTTAAATGCCTAGATTTGCGTGTCAAACATTTATTTTGCGTCAAATAATTTCAAAATTACTTTTTTGGGGTTGTACTATAAAGGAGAGAGATTGAAAAACAAACTAAATATTATGACCAACGATAAAATGGTACGAATATTAAAATAATCAAAAAATATTTTAAAAAAATAATTATTAAAATTTTTTAAATAAAAACTCCCTTTGCCCCAATTTAATTGTCTTTTTCGGGTGTTCGTGCCACTTTTTAATTGATTATATCTTGTAATTTATACTAACATTTTCCGTGATTTTGAAAACATTGTATTACAAAACTATTCGAGATCTATCAAACAAAATCTATATTGGATGTAAAATTACATTACCTATTTAAAGTTATAATTAATTTTTTATTCGATTAAAACAAAACAAGAAACTACGGAGTATTAAATTAGAACGGATAAAATATTCACTTGAGTTGGTGGAACACATTAGAGTACTCCACTAGTTTTTCAAACTTTTCTGCTTTGTTTGGATTGATATTTGAAAAGTTTTTTGAAAAATAGTAGGGGTAATAAGTGGAGAGAGATAGAGAGAGAAATGTTGAAAGTAGGGGGAATCTAAGTGGAATCTAGGAGGTATTTTTTAAAAAATTCTTTTTAAGTTCTAAAGAGAACAAAGCAGAATCATTTCTACAATGGAAATTAGCAAACCTTGCAGCCCCAGCTGTCTCTTCTTTTTTCATTGATAAATGCAGCTTTTAATATGGGGGCAGAGGGGGGAAAAATATATAGCCGCGGTTAAAAGAGTTTTCACTCTGTTCGATAAAGAAAACAATTTACTCCTCCTAGGGCCTGCTTGGATAGGGTATTGTGAAAGGGTATTGTGGTATACCCCTTTTAGTCCGTGGGCCCAGCCGTAAGACTCCGTTTGGCAAGTAAAATGGAGGGGTATTAGCTAAGCTCCGGATTAGCTAATACCCTCTAATACCCCTATGGGGAGGTTATGGGGTGTTATTAGATAACACCCCCGGATAACACCCCTTCTCTCTTTCATTTCAACTACAAAACATCTTTATCCCCCCTATTTTATCCCACATCCAAACCAAGTACTATTTAATACCCCCTCCATAAACATCACATCAATGTGGGCCATCCCTTATTAACCAATACCCCTTATTATCCAATCCCCCCTTATTACATAACACCTCCAAACCTAATCCTGCATCCAAACGAGCCCCTACTACTAAACTTGACCGTTGGATGCGTAGAGCGTTTGGCACGTCTGTTAATCTTGTCCATGGCGTGAACGACCTGTTTTACTTTTCATTGTCCAAGGCGTGAGCTGGCCCATCTTGTAGTTGGATGTGTTTTTGGAGGGTACTCAGATAAAGATGCAGCTTTATTGACACGACCTGTCATGAACCGCCGCGTGAAAAGCTTCAAAAGTAGGAGTAGTATTTTTATACGAATTTAAAAACCATGGGCTGAGCTATACGGTAGTAGTAGGACTCCCTTCGCCACCAAATTGAATGATAATTTTTGAAATTTGTGTAATTTTTCATTATTTATATCTTTCAATCTATAATATTTTTTACGAATTCGAAAATTTTGTATAATAGAACTATGAAATAAGATCCTTATTGGATTTTTTTTGAGATTCATATTAAAAGATATAAGGTATTCAAAAATTGACACATATATCAAAAATTGTCATCTAATTTAGGACGGATAGAGTCGTTCCCAAGTATGTGGCATTATTATTTTCGTTTTCCAAAATATAATTGAACTTTCCATTCGTATTCAATTACTAATAAATTTGAATTTACTTAAATTTCATGGTACCCATAAAATTGAATTAATTTTAAAATGCTTCATACAGAATAAACCATAAATTTAATTGATTGAAAATTTGATCAGAAAAACTCAAATGTAAATTTTATGGAGTCATTAGTATAGTGGAATTTCGAAAACCAAAAAAAAAAAAAAATCAAAAGGTCACGGGGAGTACTACCCCCTGATCCATTTTTCTCTGGTCTTGTCTTCCTCTCTGTACTACAAGCCGAAAGCGGAAAAAGCTTTTGGCAAATAAAAATCATGTTCATCTTCATCTCCACATGATTATAATTAAGGGGATATAAATTGCTACGGAGTAGCATATGACTTGGCCTTTGTTCGGTTTCTTTTTTAGTTTTCATTTTCATTTTTGTTTTCAATCATTACTCTTATTTCTCTCCAATCATTACCCCTATTTTTAATTATTACTTTAATTTTTTTCTCTATATCTCTCCGATCATTACCTCTATCTCTCAATTATTACTCCTATTTCTCTCCACAATCATTACCCAAAAACAAAACCACAACTACAAACCGAACAAAGCCTTGGTAATTGTTTTTGATTAAAAGCTACCAAAAAAAAAGTCTGGCCAATACTAAATCAAATATTCCTGTAGTATAAAAAAATAAGCCAACAAAATCATACTAGAAATTTTTTTCATGGATAAATACAGCTAAATTCATGGATAAATACAGCTTTAAATATATCTTGACAATTTTTAATCCGTTTGAATGGGTGTTAAAATCTTTTTATTCTAATCATATTATTCTAAAGAGACAAAATCAAATTTTGTCTTTAGGGTTCTCGTAATCACGTTTTTGTTCCATATGATTACAAATTGATGATTTTCGATTTTTTTATTTTTAAAACTAAAACGGCAACGTTTAGGGGGGGGGGGGGGGGATAGCAATTTACGTTTCCAAGAGTTTTCACTCTGTTCGATAAAGAAAACAATTTACTCCTCCTACTACTAAACTTGACCGTTGGATGCGTAGAGCGTTGGCACGACTTTTTGTGTCCATGGCCTATCTTGTCAAGATGCAGCTGTATGACACGACTTGTCATGAACCACCGCGCCAACGGCTTCAAAAGTAGTACTATTTTTATACGAATTAAAAATCATGGGCTGAGCTATACAGTAGTAGTAGTAGTTCCCAAGAATGTGGCATTACTATTATTTTCGATTTCCAAAATATAATTGAACTTTCCTTTCCTATTCAATTACAGTACTAAATTTGAATTTACTTATATTTTATGGTACCCATAAAATTAAATTAATTTTAAAATGCTTCATACAGAATAAACCATAAATTTAATCGATTGAAAATTTGATCAGAAAAACTCGAATGTAAATTTTATGGAGTCATTAGTACAGTGGAATTTCGAAAAATAAAAAATAAAAAATCAAAGGTCACGGGGAGGACTACCCTCTGATCCATTTTCCTCTGGTCTTGTCACATCCTTATCTCCTATCCAGTGACAATTCCTCTCTGTACTACAAGCCGAAAGCGGAATGGCTTTTGGTAAATAAAATCACAGCCGTTCATCTTGATCTCCATCTGATTATAATTAAGGGGATATATATATAAAAAATGCTACGGAGTAGTATATGACCTGGTAATTGTTTTTGATTAAAAGCTACCAAAAAAAAAGTCTGGCCAATACTAAATCAAATATTCCTGTAGTATAAAAAATAAGCCAACAAAATCATACGAGAAATTTTTTAATAAACTCCAACATGTCACTCGACTTTTTTTTTGGGTGCGCTTTCCCTAAGGAATTTTCTACCTATAATTAGTAGTGTTTGTGACAAAAAAGAAGAAGAAGTAAACGTAGAATTAATTAATAGTACTATATACTAAAACAAATTAATGGGTCGATTTGGGACGTTTTGGCTTGAATTGTGGGAGCACTTTGTGACGTCAGCCCTAAGCCCACCACACCTTGTACTTTAACATGAGAAGTTTTTTTTAAATACCGGATATACCAACACCTTTGGTATTTCTTTCGGTCTATTTCTAATTTTCCAGTCATTTTTTTGATCTTAGATGATCGACTCCGTTCATTTTGTACAGTTTGGCGAGAACCTTAAACATACCAAAAATCGTGTTCATTGAATTTTTGTAAATTCATGATCGGCACACATGAAAATTGAAGAAAACCAAAACTGGATCCGAAACCACACTGAATCGGAGCCCAGTTTTGTTTTTGTTTTTTTTCGCGTGTGCCGATCATGTATCTGTTAAAATCCGATGAACACAATTTTTGATATGATTATGGTTCCAGTTAAAATCTACAAAATAAATGGAGTCAATCATTCAAGTGTCATCGAAAAATAACCAAAAAATTAAAAATGAAATACCAAGAGTGTTGGTATCCATGGTACACTAAAAAGTTTCTTCTTTTAGGGTCTGTTTGGAACCCATGGAAAGGAAATGAAAAGAAAGGAAAATTAAAAAGTTTTCCTTTCCATTGTTTGGTTTGAAGGAAAAGAGGGAAGAAAATAAGAATTTCAAGTGTAATAAATAGTATATTTTCCTTCCCATTTTCCTCTTATGTTCTTTCCTTTTTATTTTCTTTTCCTTTCTTTTCTTTTCTTCAAGTTCCAAACAGAGCCTTAACAATCCACCAAAGAATCGATTTTTATTACTATCAACCAAAGAATCGATTTTTATCCTACTCTCCCAATTCCCCCCACCGCTCCCCACAAAGCAAAGACCTTCCAGCCACAAATCATCTCCTCCTCTTCCTCCTCTCCATACAAATATACCTTCGAGTTTCAACCAACAAAGACTTGATGAGAGATTTTGATTATCCTCTCTCACACAGAAGACATCTGCTCTCTCTCTGTCTTTCTCCCATCCCAATTCACCCCACCGCTCCACCCAAGCGAAGAAGGCCATTCAATTAACAATCCGTCCTCGTCCTTCAGATCTGATCCATGGATTTTTCCGTCAGGATGTGCGCCGATCGTCGTGGATCTATCGGGTGGCTTGGTGGAGCGAAGAAGGCCTTTCAATTAACAATCCGTTTTCGTCCTTCAGATCTGATCCATGGATTTTTCCGTGAGGATGTGCGCCTGTCGTCGTGGATCTATCGGGCGGCTTGGTGGCTCTATGGCTTGGCGGCTGTGGCTTTGCGGCTTTATGGCTTGGCGGGTACTGGCTTGGGTTCGTTTCAAGCCATCGGAAAAAGTTGCTCCAACATAAGCTTGCAACAGACAGAGGGGTCTGTTGCAGTGTACTGCCACCCCAAGCAGTGTGCAGTGGCACTTTGGGATTGGATTGGGGCGGTAACGTAATTTTATCTGTTAGGGTTTCTTAACCAGAAATGTTATCTATATAAACTTCACCCTCCCTCCTACTCCCTCCCCCCTACTCCCTCCCTCTTCTGCTCCATACATACCCAAAAAATGCTGCGCCTCCTCCGATCCAATTTGACCCCCTCCTTTGCTCTTGCACAGAAGGCAATACGCCGGCTCTCGTCTAGCCCGCCATCTTCCTAAATGGTCGTTCGAAGATCTTCCATTGTCCATCCTACTCCCCGAATCTCTCCTCCACGGGCCTTCTCTTCTTTGAACCAGTGTTCAAAGTCTGTTATCTTGGTTATATCTAAAAACTTCCCTATTCCCGACCCTACAACAGTCAAGACTAAGGTTATTTTTAATAGCTCTGAGTCCAGTGGTTTTGTGGTGAAGGGCAAGTTCGCCCTCTGTTCTTGCCATGGTGTCTTCGTCCCCCTATGTCGCCCCAGGCCGGACATGGTGCATTTTGACGCCCGCGCGGACATCTTTGTTAGTTTCTGGGATGGGACCTTCACCACTGCGAAGGTGCGTGGTGTCGATCCGGCTGCGGATCTTGCTGTTCTCACGTGCCGGACACGGTAAGCCCCCTACAACCAACCGTCATTCCTCCGCGTGTGTTGCAGCCTTGTTACTCTCTGGGTTACTCTAATGACACTTTCAGTGACGACTGTTTTGTTATGAGCCCTAGCAAGCCGATCACTTTTTTTTCAAAATCTGGTAAATCTGCTGTGTTTTCTCACCCTGATTATGTGAGCAAGGATTTTTATGCTATTATTATCCAAATGGCAACCAGAGGAGGGGGAAGATCTGGCGGCCCGGTTGTGGACGAAGATCAGAGGGCTATGGGAGTCTTGGTTGGGGGAACCGAAAAGTCCATGCTAGGGTTTGTTACCCCCATCCAATACGGTATGCGACTGCTGGAATATGTGTTGGAGAAAAATCTTGACAGGACTATTTTGGTTAACCATGTGGAATTGTTTTAGTGGAGTTTCTGTTATTTGATATGACCTGTTCAAAAAAAAAAAAAAGTGTAGAGAATTGTTGGTAGTCTGGACACAATTGAATGGAAGTAATGGTGCAGCCATAGTTTTGTTGTGTAGATGGTTTCTTCAAAATTCCATGTAGAATTTCCAAGGTTTTGAACTAGTTTTAATTGGTGTGTCGCTACATTTGCAGTCTAGTTGTTTATGGTGCATTTATTTACTTCTAAGCAAATTAAATGTTTGACCTCGTTACTCTTTCTGTTCAGTAGATTAAGATGGTGATCCCACTTTTTTGAAAAGCGTTCTTTTTGAAAAAAAGGATAATTTCGTGCTAAAATATTATGTGTTTACGTAAATAATTTTTTTTTATCAATATGGATATTGTTTGATAGATTTCATTGAAATCTCCTAAACGGTGCAAATAAAATTAAAATATTATTTTTTATTTTTGTTATACTTGATGTTGAAAAAGAAGGTTTTGAGAGAAAGCACAAAAAGAAAGGTTTGAGAGAAAGCGGAACGGTCCTAAATTGGCATTAGAGGGGGACTATATTGGGGTACCAATATGTCATTCAGCATGAAAGTGGGACTATATCGGGGTACCATTATGACACTTTCTAATGTGGGATTGCTGTTAACAACTTCAATCACATCATTCACCTTGTGTGTTGTATTTTTGGGGGGATTGGAAAGCATCACCTAAGCCATACGCTACTCTACTAGATTCTTCCAAATTCTTCTTTACTCAAATTATAACTGAGGGGTATATGTGCCTTGGTATGTATAAAATGAGTTTTGGAACGACTTCCAATTCTTTTCAACAAGTTACAGGTTGAGGTGTACATGTGTGTACATGCGTATGATATTGGTAGGTGTCCATATTTTACAAGAAGTTATGGACTGCTATATGCGTGTATGAAATGAGTTTTGGTACAACATGTCCGCGGCAGTCAATGATCTGAACTGATGTGAAATCCACCAGTGTTTGGTTAGGAAGAAGCTTTTTTTTCCTAGCATGCCCAACTTTTCATTTATTGGTTACTTACGGTACTGGTCCACTATTTTTCTTGTGACGGAGTGCAAGTATCAAATATGGGAAAGCTGATGAGGATTCTTTATTTTCTTGGGAGAAAGAAACCTCCAGTAATTTCCAAGTGCAGCTGGGTCTTTCTCCAAACTCCAGCTGTTGGAGCAAGTTTACCGGTTGATAGCTAAACATGCCATTGAACAGTACACAAATCTAGTATAGAACTACAAATCTGGTCTAGCCCCAAACCCACCAGAGAGACAGAGAGAGAGAGGGTGAGAAATTCAACATGGCTTGGCTACTATCTTCTCAAAAACAAAACAAGCGCGCATACTGCAGATAGTTATAGCTGTTCTCATCTACTCCATCTCCCACAACATCAGAACCTCCATGAGTGCTGCTAGTTTGTTCCTTGCTTCTTTCTTAAGTATATTTATTTTTTGCTCGACTTTCACTGCTTTCGCAAGTGAATATGGCCTCTAGCTGGTGGGGTGGTTTTGGTACAATCCTTCCAACGTTAGTTGGCAGTCCCATGTTTTGGATGGCCCCTCGTAGCATGCTTTTTATTTTTTGGATAATCATATACTTGAATCCTCTACTTTACCTTTTGATATTTTTTTTAATACTCCCTCTGTCCCAATTTATTTATTCAATTATCAAAATTCGTGTCTTTCAGAGATATATTCATATCTTACATTTTATAAAAAAAAATTCATGAATTTAAAGATTTTGTATAATAAGATTAATTGAGATCTATCAAACAAGATCCATATTGTATATTAAAAACATTACGAATTGAAAATTATAAACAATTTTTTGATAGGTCAAACGCTTTAAAAAGGAAAAGAAAAGACAAAACACGGAACAGAGGGAATATATATTACTAATGTTCTCTTTATTTAAAAAAAAAAAAAAAAAGTGCACTCCGACATAGAATTGACGTTGTGGAAGTGCCGTTTGGATGATTCTTGGTTATAAATTTTTTTATAACACCGCATTGCTTAATACCTATATTGGGTTGGAACTTGGAAGGTTTTCTAAATTTAATAAACTACATAAAACACAGATATAAGTTACATGCATGAGAGGGAGGGAAAAAAAAACGAAACAAGTCTCAGCTGCGTTATAAATTACAAACCAAAAACCACAATACTACCGTTCCCAAACAAGTCTGAGCTTCGTAATAAATTACAAACCAAAAACAGCAATACTACTACTCCCCAACCACACCTTGCAACTGCTTGATAAGTAGTAGTAACAATTTGGGAACCTTCAAACAGTAGCTTTGACTCCAGGAAAATCCCTCTCCGGGGTAGCCCTGTAAACATACACAGAGATCGACTGAGCATGTTCACTACAAATTGCACGGTAGCCAGCACAACAGTTCCACAATAAAAATGTGCAGGAAACATCTGAATGCAACAACATTGCATATTATGCCCACACAAGTCCATCCATATTAACTACTAATGAGACGCGTACAAAACAATGTAAATGTCTTGTTACATTTTTACATGCTTATGATGAGTCAATTGGCAACCAATGAAACTGCATGGACCACATAATTAGTTAACAGATAATTATAACTTACGCCACCCCAGTACACAATCAACGCAGTGACACCATGCTTATACGTGTTACACAAAAAAAAAGGGAGCAAAATTTCCCCCTTTACATTTAGAGATGTACAAACGACCCTCCTACGATTTTGGACCAAAAGTCATGTTAAATTTTTTTTTTTCAAATTTGACAAGTGCTTGCATTACATTTTTCATTCAAATAAACGGAAAATGTAATTCACGACTGATTTGAGAGAGGGCATTGAAGAAAGTCAAAGTCAACATTTTGATGCTAAAGGACAAGAATACCCTTACTATCTTTATCTTCCACTGTACCTAGTCAACTTTGAAACCTCAACCACCCCTGAACCGCTTGCTTATCTTCATTCTTAGCCACCACCTCTTAGACAACACTGTCACCACCTCTTCTCTGCCCCGCCACCATCACTCCCTTATCCAGACTTGTATTTGCGCGCCGCCTCCCCTTCCCTCCACTCACATCATCCATCTCCCCATCTACTCCCCTCCCCAATCCCGTTGGCACTCCTCTTTTCTCCACATCACCGCAACGCAACATTTCCAGGATTTGAACCATGAAATTTGTGTATATACGTCTGTTGGTGTATATACATGGATCGAAGTTCATGTGTATATATTCCTATGTCTCCATCCGCAGGAGATGTCGATGCACTGCTACTTGAATTTGACTAACAATGACATCAAATCTTGGAGAAGAAACACTTCGTTCCACACACACTATTAGATGAATGGCATTATTTTAGGAGTATATTAATTTGTAGTTTTTAAAATTAAAATGTCTACAATTCATGAAAGGGCAAGAAGAAGATGATGGGGCATTAGGTCAGTACACATAACCTAAATGGAGTTGACTCTGCATTTTAGTCCAAAACCATAGGACTGTTTTCTGCATATTTCTGTACATCAGGGAGGTGGCATAGCTAAAATGGATTTTGCCCAAAATAATAAACGAAAGGCCACAAATTTATTTCGAAAAACGCCCGACTAATTAAATAAACATGGACAGTATGAAAGCCAATCAAATAGAAGGCAAACCTATGCATCTCAATGTCCTCCAGAGTTTTGAAAACAATATCGATTGGTGTGGCTTTAACTTCAGAACCATGCATATAGTGGATGATACCAACAACTCCTTGCTTCGGATCGACAAGGCATCCCCCAATATCTGCAGCCTACATCAGAGTAAACATATACAACATCAAGCGCTGCAAATGTGTTAAGCACCATTAATGTATGATGCAACAAAATCCAGAAACTGAAAGAATCATGGCCTATGTCAAAAAATGTTGGAGATTAGGGCCAATTAGGCACTTGAGTGCTGACAGTTCAAGAAATTTAATTATTGCCCAAACGAGTGTCATTGTCATAGGGACCGACAGGCTTTGAATGCGTGGTTGGAACTTGGAATTCTTTAGAAAACAAGAACACTTAACCTTTTATTATTCCTTCTGCTCCTAAGGGCAGGGGAAAGAATAAGGGTAGGGGGCAGCATAAGTATTTTTCTTTAAATGATTAAAGTAGGTTCTTGGAACATACGAGGGTTAAATGATCCTCTGAAACAAAGAGAAGTCAGATCTGTTAACTTAGCTAATAAGTTTAGTCTGTTTGGTGTGGTTGAAACGAAAGTTAGGTTTGAAAATATCCAGTCCACTATGGCTGTTTGTTTCCCTAATAGTTGGAAAGCTGTTCATAATTACACTACTGGCCCTGTGGCAAGGATTTTCCTGGGTTGGGATAGTTTTGTGTTTTGTGTTTCTCCTGTTTTTACTTCTGATCGGCTTATAGTAGTTAAGGTGGATTTTATTCGAGATAAGAGGAAATTTCTGCTGTCTGTGGTCATAATCGTATTGGAGATAGAAGACCCCTTTGGGAAGATATGAGGTCTGCTTTTCAGCTGGATACTTCTACACCTTGGATTCAGCTTGGGGACTTAAATGTGGTCAGGGTTTCTACTGAACAGATCATTGGTTTTGATAATTCTGCAGCTGCTGAATTCAATGATTGTTTGCTTCATATTGCTCAAGATGACATGCCCTCCAAAGGTTTTTGGTTTACCTGGACTAATAAGAGGGGAGGGGATGGTAGAAATAAGAGTAAACTGGATAGAGTATTGACTAACCTCGCTTGGTTGGATATGTTCCCTAATGCTGAAACTTCTTTTCTTGCTCCTGGTGTTTCAGATCATTGCCTTATCTCTATGGCTATGGTCTCTCCCAATGGCAGAAGGAAGCCTTTTAAAATTTTCAACTTTCGGCTACAACATCCTGAGTTTGGTCAGATTCTGAATAATTCTTGGTGTGATCCTTTGGAAAGGAGGCCTATGTTTGTTCTCTCCTCCAAGCTCAGAAGATTAATGAGTGTTTTGAAACAGCTGAATCTGAAGTGCTACTCTAACATCAGTAAAAGGGTTCTAGAAGCTTAGGCTGAGTTATCTAATGTGCAGGCAAGATTGTTTGCCTCTCCTATTGATGACACTGAAACTGTGGGTTGGGCGCCCGGAAAAATGATTTTTTTCCTTTTATGGCTCCGTTTTGTATTTTTAGTTTACAAAAAGGGAAAATGCTTGTTTGAGAGTCGCCGCCCTGATTTTGAAAAGGATTATCACCCGAGAAACCGTTTGTTGAAAAATGTGACTTTTTTGCCCTTTTGAAAAGGTATTGGTCTATTGAAAACAGAGAGATTTGGGTTCAGGAGCGAGGTTACAAGAGGGAGAGGTTTTGTTTGGAAAAGCACCCCCCCTCGCCCAATAAAATCGGTCTCTACTAATACTTGTGGGATTTTGGAAATCATTTTATTGCTTAACTTTTTAGGCCACACAAACAGATATAGCACATAAATAGTTTATAGCATGTAAACAATTTAATTGCAGCAAAATAAGCATAAACATGCATGCTTGGAATGTAAACATTTAATTGCAGAAAATAACTAATAACGAAATGTTCCACGAAGACACCACCGTACGGTAGAAGAGTGGTAGAAGAGTGTGTCGTACGGCACTGTCAGCAGTTTAAAACAGGATCATTTAACATACGATAATCTGAAACAGGTATGCATGCTTATGAGAGAGACAGAGAGAGTTACGTCGCCATCATCAACTTCAGCTTCTATAGTCTGCCCAGATGTGAAGGCATTGTGTGACTCTGTCTTCTCGATCTCACTCACAGGAAATCTAAAGGAAAAAGGACAAAAGTAACAAGAAAAGCATGAGTGGTAAGGAAATGATCTAATGATTACAAAAGTCATTAATTATCAAAAAAGATATCACATCTAGGGCACTATGCTTCTATGTTTTACTCCTAACCTATCTAGCATGGATACGCTAGAAGAGCTCCCAGACACGTATCTGATGTGCAAAAAAGAGCTCCCGGACAAGTATCCGATACACAAAAAAGAGCATACGATTTTTATTCTAATATTAATTTCGGACACACGCCGGACACGGCCAGACACATCGCCGACGCATCCTTCAGATCTGGAAGAAGAACACATATTCAATTTTCACAGATTTGGACAAATCAGAGCTCGCAATCACTGTCTGAAGTTGATCTTGAACAAATCAGAGTTTGACCATTGACAGATTTGAAATTGGAGTTGGAAATCATCTGACCTGATTCAAATCAGAGTACCGGTGATGGTCTCCACAACAGCAGCAGCAGCAGCTATGTTCCTTAATTGGGGCCTAGGTTTTATACTGTGGTGGGTTTGGATTTGGGCCAACAGATATATTGAAGCTTTATTATGTTATGCGGGCTTGGGCCATTTATTATAAGGCTGCGCTACATCTTTTTAGTATTGGACCATAAAAATAAGAACATAATGACATAATTACTGGTTTATTGATAAAAATACACATGCTTGGACATTATTTTTATGGCACACAAAAATAAAAAGAGAAAATAAATGCTTCTTTATTAAAAATATAAAAAATAATATATTATTTAACGTATACCCAACTTATCCGTATCCTAATATTTTGTGAATTGACGCATCCGCGTATCCGTGTCGTGTATCCTGTATCTGTATCGGTGCTTCTTAGATCCTAACAAGCAACGGTAGAGAAGATAATATAGCGCAACATCATACAGCCTACGCGCATCTTACCACCTACAGTTTTAAGCTTTACAAAAACAAATCCCAAGTCAGTCCAATAAACATCCAGTACCTCTTATAACATGGAACATAACGAGGTTCTGCCAAAACCCCACCACTATGTGGAAATGAACTGCCTGCAGCCACCGCATAGCTTATATGACACAGGCAATTGAACTTTCCAATTGTTGGTACTGGTTTTTGTTCGCAAGGTCCAATCTTTACAAGAGTTATATTAGAGCAAAAATCAGCATCCAATAAGACGCCGGTGCACGTCTCTCCGGTGTCCGGAATCCTGACATCAACCTGCAATTAAACTAAAACATGAATCACAAAGCATATAGAGTTCAAGAGCTGGAGAACAAGACCAAGTATTAGTATGCCACATCCAAGAAGGCAAAAAATGACTAATGATATGTTTAAGTGATGATAAATTAAGTGTATGTGGTGTCCGAATCACATAAGATAATGAAAATACTTGGGTAACAAAATGTAAGGGAGAGAGGACAGAAACTACAGAAGATAATAGGAGATCAAAGAAAAAAACGAAGAGAAGACCAAAAAAACATTGTGATTGACATGAGGAGAACAGGAGGTAGCTATATAAAAAAGAGCCGGATATATTAATCACCCTTGTCCCACTTAAAACCAATCCGATTCATTAGCTTCATAAACACCTAGAAACAAAATGAATCATCGAAATTGATGCAACCCAAACGTGGTATAACAAATGAAATCTCAATGTACATATTCTGAAATTTATATCCTTTGATAAGCATAATTCCAAATGACAATAAAGCCTCGTGAGATTCCATCTAGTCTAAAATAGTTAAAAAGTACGACTGTAACTTTATTAAGAGAACCAATGTGTTAGCTACAAGTAAAATATAAGCTAATCGCATCCTTTTTTCCCGAAAGGGAGAAAGGATGGAATGCGACACAGACTTGTAATACAACATTTTCGGTAAAATAGGACGCAACACTGCAGCCTGCAGGTAACAAATCTTAGATTTTGAGATTTAGAATCTAAAAGATTTAGACTTTCTAAAAGAGAATACACTAACAGATATTAAAACAATTAGATCAATATTTCTGTTTATCATTTGGAAGTTGGTTGGGCCTACTCTCTCTTATGCCTTTTGGCTTTGATTTGGGCATGGTTCCGCGGCAAAACATCCCTTTAGCTCCTCGGTTCTTGGAGGTATAGGGGGGCCACTCTTTCACTAGTATTTTGAGAGCAACCACTTTATGCATGTTCTGTCTCTAATCCTCCCCTGCCCATACCCCAATGATTGGGAACTACATTGGTTCTGTTGTTGTAATTGAAAGTTAGCGGGGCGGGCTTCATGTGCTCGACATGCTGGACATGTGTCTGCAATGTACCAGAATGTTTGGTTCCAAAACATAATTTTTTTTTGAGAAAACCTACTTACATGCATCTAAGAACACACCCCTCGTCTAGTATCCGATAGTTAAAAAGTACGCCTATAACTTTATTAAGAGAACCAATGTGTTAGCTATTATTAGTAAAATATAAGATTATTGCATTCTTTTTTCCCGGAAGGTAACCACAAAAACCTAAGAAGAAATTATACGGGAGGGAGAAAAGGATGCAATACGACACGGACTTGTCATACAACATTTTCGGTAAAATAGGATGCAACACTGCTGGGACACATTATAAATAACCTACTGCATAGATGAACATAATATGCACTCAGTTTTTCACACTACTGCATTTTTTATTTACCATATAATCATAAGAAATCATTTTGATTTTCTACATGCTAAAGAAGTGTGAGCAACAAGACCTTCTAGTTACCTCCGGAATTTTCTATTAACAAATAATAGATGGGATTTAGAATCTAAGAAATTAGAGTTTCTAAAAGAGGATACACTAACAGGTATAAAAAAAATGAAATCAATATTTCTGTTACATGTAATGTGTTTCATGTGCTCGACATGCTGGACATGTGTCCGCAATGTACGAGAATGTTTTGGTTCCAAAACATATTTTCTTTGAGAAAACCTACTTACACTCGTGTAGAACACACCCGTCACAAAAGGGATGGTCCCATAGAATGTGGGGCCTATCCAAGGGAGGGACCAAGGGGGTCTAGTGGCGGCGACCGCCACGACAAGAATTTTAAAGAAAGATTTTTTTTAAAAAAATTATGCCCAACTTATATAGTCTCGCCACCACTAGATTTTTTTAGCATACATTTCGCCATTGCTAGGGTAAAATCCTGGTTCCGTCCTTGGGCCTATCCCTTGTGATCTATCTATAGACTAAGCAAATGTGTGTGAGCCTTTAAAACCATTAACCCCCAATCCTAATTTTCTAGATTTATGGATTTTTTTTTTGTTTATAAAAATAGAGAAAGAGAGAGGGAGGGAGATAAAACATGGGGAGGCGTGAGAGATTTCAGGAGAATTTATATACGGGGCGGTTTCGGGGACAACTAATTAGACACCTAAAAAAATACCTCATAGTTTCCGATCAAAATTTAAGGATCCGAGCCGCTCAATGTAATCAGAACGTGATTTTAAGCGTACCCGCGAGAAATCAGCAACAAAAAAATACTGGGAAGGGCTTGATCTGAGCAGTTTTTAGCTTAGATTTGATGACCGGTTCAATTAAAAACTGCTCAAAACAAGCACTTCCCGATCATATTTTTTGCTAATTTCTCATGGGCACCCTTAAAATCACATTCTGCACACATTGAACGGTTCGGATCATAAAAGTTTGATCGAAAACTATGAGATTGAGATTTGGAGTGTTCTTTTAGGTGTTTAATTGGTTGTCCGCGGAACCGCCCCGATTTATATATTGAGAAAAATTATTCAATGCCTCAAGGGCATTAGCACACGGTGACCCAACTCATCTCTCCGTCACACATTTTTGTGATTTCCACTATAAAGTGTTCAGCCTACCCAAAATTTCTTTTTGTTCCGTGCATCGAACGGGTACAACGCTAGTAGATTGTGTATAGAGGTGTATTCGATAGGTATTTATGTAGTATTGTTGTAAGAGAGTTCCAGGATAAGTGTAAACAAGTGTCTAACACTCTGACATGGATAGGGGTTAGAGATTGTCACGTGTCGGTATCCGACGCGTATTGGACAAGGTCACATTACTTGGAGTGAGTGTTCTTCTTAGGCAAAATAATTCAGTATCCGTGTTTATATATCGCATTGTTGTGAATTAGTAAATAGTCAAGGTGCAAGTCAGTGTACCCATCCCATCGTTGTGAATTATTAAAGGGTCACTTGCAATCCTGTGTGCATAGTTCACATTTGCAAGCCGCCTTGCTCTAGCTGTATCAGATATTGCAATTCAACTTAAGGCTATTATCAGCAATGACCACGAACAATTAGACTCATTCCCACTACTGTGTTACGTGGGTAATCACATTTTTGGCTAATTTAGGAATCTTATCCAGCAAATGAACTTGAGATCCATGTGGATCCTCCGTTTTCGGCAAAGTACCCGTGTCGGGTGCAGGATACGTGTCAGACTCTGCAACTTTTTCCCAGACACGGCTGACTCAAGGAGATGGGAAAAGAGTAAAGAAATTCTAGTAGATGTGTACCTTTACATATCAAAGAAGAGCTCAAAGAAAAATAGATCAAAGAAGAGCAGATGCTACAAAAGATGCGATGAAGACCAGATCGATCTTGAACCGCAATCTAAATCTGTGACGATCAAGGACGATCTCGATCAACTCGTCATGCAGAGCTGCTAGGGTTTGTATTGGTGGCTGCATTGTTAGGGTTTACTTCTATGAAGACGACATAACACATGGGCTTTAATGGCTGGGCCTGTTTAAAATATACTCCAGTAGAGCGAAGTCCCATATTACTTGGGTACCAAAGTAATATGAATAATATAAGTGTGACGGCACCTCACTTCAAAAGCTAGCTTTTGAAGTTGAGTTCTATCCAAGACCGTGTAATATGGTATCGGAGTAGGGGTACGTTGGGGATGGTTAGGGTGTGTTTTCTTAGCCTGCATGCGACAGGCGCTGTCGAATGAGAACGCTGCGCCTGGAGGAGGGTTTGAAGGGAAGTCTCACATCGCTTGGGTACCAAAGTAATATGAAGGATATAAGTTTGAAGGCACCCTCACTCTAATGGAGCAATAGCTACCTTCTGGGGTGAGTTCTACCCAAGATAGTGTATCATGATATTAGAGCTAGGTACAAGGGATGGGTAAAGTGCGTGTCCCTGGCCTACACATGGCAAGCGCTGAGCG
The DNA here is from genome assembly GCA_025413875.1 of Rhododendron molle. Taxonomy (NCBI): domain Eukaryota; kingdom Viridiplantae; phylum Streptophyta; class Magnoliopsida; order Ericales; family Ericaceae; genus Rhododendron; species Rhododendron molle. The sequence continues at coordinate 5,625,334 of CM046393.1, forward strand.
TGAGGGAGGGTGTGACGCGAAATCCCACATTGCTTGGGAATCAAAGTAATATGAAGAATAAGTGTGAGGGCATCCTCACTTCAAAAGCAAGCTGTTAACAACTCCATAGGCCTATCACATAATTAAGTAGTATAAGCTATGTTTGGTTTCAAAATTATATCCTCACCATGTAAATTACCCCTATATATTAACCTTTACCATGTAAATCTCATTATATGTTTTTAAAATTATATAAAAAGCACATATGTCCCCACACCCATGTCCAATTTTGGATCCATGTCCCCATAACCTATAAATTAGTGAGTTCAACCTCTGGACGCGTGTCCTGTCCGACACCCATACCCGAGTGGCCGAGTCAGCTAACCTAGGTTGAGAGTATTTGCTTTGAAGACAATTTAACCTGTCCTGTCATTCATTCTTGAATTAAGTAGGAATCGGAGAATATAGGGGCAAAGAGGAAGATAAGACCCCCTCGGTGGACAAAAAGAATTCCTATTGTATAAAGAGATCAACAACCACATTTCTAAACCTACTACATCCAAACGGTGGAACCATTGGGATCTGGAATCACATTCACATTCCGCCTCAAGATTCATGGCATCCAAACTTGGCCCAAACATGAAATATATAAGGTCGGGAGCAAGTTATGGTTGGAGTTTACAGTTTACTAAACTCAGAAAATTTGGAGGAAGGTACAATGGAGTTGACTACCAACCGTTACCTTGAGTTCTTTGCTTTTGAGAGCACTTAAACAACTGGCAGAAGTTGCAATTATACCATCGGACCGTATTATAGTTCCAGGGAGTTCAGCAAATATCTTGCCATCTACAAAATGGTGTCAGTTTCAAAAATAATAGAAGTATTTCTAACTAAAAAAATGCAAGTCAGAACCACCCGCATGGCCAATATTTCCAAAACACCACACCCAGGAGTTTGCTAGAAGGTCCCAAAAGCTTACCCTGACTGAAAGCCAACCAAACAAGACACCCACGGACGTGATTGGCAACCATTCGAGTCTGCACACGCAGCAGGTCAGCTCCTTGAAGAGCAAAATGTATGAAGGGCTCTTCAGCATCAACATGCAGATAACGTCGTTGAGAATTGTCTAAAGAGGAGAAATGCGGGTGTTACATGCAATTAGAGAAGAAAACATAAACCACCAAGAATAGAAATATAAGATAGGCAGATAGCTCTTGCTTGAAGGAATGCCAAGAACTCAATAAAGAAAGTTGCAGCTGATTGGAGGAATACCAGTTCGGAGAGGTAGATCACGAGCACCATCACGTTGATACCTTTGAGAATGATTCCCTAACAAGAAGGAGAATCAATGTTACAAGTAAAACAATACAAAGCACATCATTAACTTAGATAAAGTATATCGCCACTTAATTGAGAATAAGCAAACCTGGCTGAAGAGAATAATTCACGGGTGCAAAGGAATGAAGATTTTTAAAATCTTTTATAGGCGACATCCACCATGGCAGCAGCAGAGGCGACTTCCGCAGGGATGTCCAAACTGACAATCACCAAGGTTAGGAGAATAGTTGAGATCATTGCATTTTCACTCAAAGTGAAAGAGAAAACCAGGGACAGGGGAGCAAAGGGGGGTGGCGAAGAAAGAAAGACACAGATGAAATATTAATCACTCACTGCCATTATCACTGATGTGCACCTTCCCAACTCCATTGGAGGAGCTCCCAAGAAGGCCTTTTCGTGGAAGCCGGGATAATAAGCTCTGGAAGTAAATTTCAAAAAAATGAAGCCACACATGCGCACGCAAACAAATGGGAAAAAAATAACCAAATCTGAGCTGACCACATAACCATTTTTGGAAGCAAATTTAGAGAAACATATTTACATTTTTAGAGTAAACAAATTACGAATCTGGGTTTAGAAATAAAATAACTAAAGATTAAATAATCACGTGCACAAAAGATTTGAGACAAAATAATCTACCATGCCGGAAAGCAATTACATATATCATCATGACTAGAGACAGGGGTCTCAAATAAAAAGATTAAGAACATCAAACCGGGGAAAAAAATATAAGTTACTACCTTGGATTAGAGAAGCCTGGAATTGGGTGGCAATTACTTTAGATGTGTTCGAGTTATTATCGAAGAAAAAAAAAGAAGTCCATGCTTGATCTAAAACTTCAGACCGAACCTAAAAATAAGGTTTTGGGTAGACAAAAACTGCTATAAACAAATAAATTTGCTCGAAACAGGAGAATAATCACTCTAAAATGCTAATAAAAAATACGAAAGCTTGATCATTAATATATATAGTTAAAATAGTACTTAAAAGGGCTCCATTTCATTGACACATACACGAAAATTAGATAAAATTCTGGGGAAAATTAGATGATAAAATTCTGGGGAAAATTACATAGACTCGCGATATTACCACTGAGCAGTGAGCAGATATAAGATGACGTTCAAAATCAAGAATTCGCACAAGCAACAACAGTGAAAAAACTGGGGGAAATTACATAAAAATGGGATCTTTACCACCGAACAATATACTACTGTAACTTGATTTTAAAAAAATCAGGAATTTTGTCGAGAGAAAAAAAGGCCAGGTAGGTTGTCGAGGTTAGAATAGAAAGTGATCTAATCTATAAACCCTGTTGGAACTTGTGGCTCATATGTGGTGTATGAGAGGTACTAAGGAATTCTCATAAAAGGCTAGGGCCGAGCGGAGCGGAGTGAGAGCGACCGAACGGAGCGGAGCGGAACGGAACGGAGCGAGGCTCTGGCCCATCGCAGATTCAGTTGGTTGGGCCGAAGGCCCAAACAGTTTGGGGGGTGCCGGGGGCGTAGCTCCCGCAGTACGGTACGGAATAATTAGGGCTGGAATAGAAGTAGCGCATATAAATACTCTCTATTGTAAAACCCTAATGTATCGTGATCATCAATAATATCTCTCTCCGCTCCCGTAGACGTACCCGGTTTGGAAAACCACGTATATCTCTGTGTCGATTGTTTACTGTTTACTCGAAATATCGTATGCGTGTGTGTTTCGATCCTGACAAAGAGAAAATGAAACTTTGGTTGAGGGAGGAGTGAACTTGCCTGCAAAGCCATCTATCTCTTCTAGGGGTTTTCTTCAGCCGCTAATAACCACGACCACAGGAAGCAGCTGATGCCTGTGTTGTTGTTTATATATATGCCGAGAAATTTTTCATTGCCACGTGGTGTCCGATCAGCGGATTCCGGTCGTCTATTCATTTTTAGACGGCTCGAATTTAGAGAGAAAAAGAGAAGAGAATGTAATTGGGTGAGAAGAGAGAGTGCATCTGAACTGGCTAACATATTTTTAAACGGCCCGCGGATATCGGTGCTCGGCACCCCATCAGCCTGCGACGTGCTAACCACCCGGAACCCAAAAATTTCTTTCAGCATACATCCCTATCCGGAGTGGATAAATTTCAATTAATCCCCGCAACAATGACCCATTTCAGAGTTGCCCCTCATATATGAACTTGGACACTTAACCCCCCAACTGTATGAACCCAAGATACGGTAGACGCTTAATAAAACGGGGAGATTATTACACTTTTTCCCTTTCACTATTTACTACCATCTTCCCCAAATCAATCTGATGTTTCTACCACAGTAGTCACATAATCCGTGAGATAAGGGTGCTGAACGTGCGCTTAAACCGCGGATTGGCGAACTCTGCAATTCGCATTAAATTCGCGATTCAACTTTTTTTAGAGTGGCAAATTTCCAAGTAGTCCAATTACTATGCTACACATGGTTGACTCATTAGTAACATGGCTGACTCATTAGTAGCATTCCATCACGTCTTGTAATGGCCTTAGGCGCTATAGGAAGTGTTCAATTCTCCATGTAAAAACTCACATCCCTCCGTACTTGAGGGGGCGACTATTCGCAACCCCCTATTTTCTCCATTAGCCCATTAAAAATTTTCAAATAATTACAACATGAGCCTTCAATGCAAAATGTCCCATTTGCCCTTCTAACTTTTTAGACATAACCCATCATCATTTTCTTCCTCTCTTCCCTCAATCAGCTCACGCCTCCTCGATCTCCGTAGCTTGTCATAGCCACCACCACTCGATCAAGAACACCGCCGCACCACCGCCACTCCTCTCTCTCAGTACAATCGTCATTGAATCACCACACTGCAACCATTCTGAAAACAATTTCGGTAACTAACTATAAAAAAAAAAAATATAATTTGGTAATTAACTACCGAATTCTGGTATATACTTCGGTATTAGGTTACTGAAAATTTATTTAACAATATTATATTACTAAAGATTAGAAAAGTCCTATATATATATACATTTCGGTAATTGACTGCCGCAAATATATAAACATTTTGGTAACTAACTGTCGAAATTATTTAAATACTACGGTATTCAAATGTCGAAAATACTACATTTTTTTGGACCTAAAACGTCGAAAATCTGGTTCAAAAAATTGAAAATTATGCGTCGAAAAAAACACAGTGCTCAATTGGCTCCCAAGTGGGTTTCATTTTGAGAGAGAGAGTAACCTTGAAGAGAGGAGGGGAGGGAGTGGCGGTGGTGGAGCTGTGTTCGTAGCTTTGGTGGTGGTGGCTATGGAGATTTGGTGTTTTGGGAGGAAAAGGGTATAATAGGAAGATTTGGGGAAATTAATGGGTTATATGAAGTAAATAAAGGGAAATTAATGGGTTATATGAAGTAAATGAAGGAAGTGGGCTAATGAAAAAAATAAAGGGTTGCGAATAGTCGCACCCGTATTTGAATCCCGGGTGGTGTTATTCGCAGCTACGTATTTTCTCCCATAGCCCGCTAAAAATTTTCAACTATACTCGACAGTTAGTTACCGAAATTGAGATACATTTTCAGCACCCAATTACCGAAATATAATCTTTTTTTCAACAGCTACTTACCGAAATGTATGTATTAGCGATTCTACATACTAGAATGTTGCAATATGTTTACATCTGATTCTTTAAATATAATTTTGTTTTCAACATCTATTTACCGAAATATTATTTATAATTTTCAACAACTACCTACCGAAATATAGCGGGCTATGGGAGAAAATACGTAGCTGCGAATAACACTACCCTTGAACCCCTGCTTGTGAAGGAGTAACTTTTGGTAAATTACAAAAACGAGCCAATGTATCTGTCAAACACAATTGACCCCATCACGTTTGGAAATTACATCATGTTCCCCGAGGTTTAGAGTACCATAACAATGACCCCCTTTTTCTCTTGGAATTTTCTGTGCGATTATGTGAATGGAAATTTTATTTATCGTAGGATTGACCTAATTTTTCATTGGCAACACATTTTTTTCTAAAACAGTTCAGATCATTTGTGCCAAACCTTGATGAACACCGCATACCCCGCGTGCCTGTCGGTGGCTTTAGCATGAGTTCCTAATTGTTGGACTGTTGGAGTAATACCATCAATTGAAATTGATCAGGATCGGCTTTATTCAGTGCACAATCGAACTTTTCCTGGAAAAAAAAAGGGCGCCGCTATTTGCGGCCCTTTATTTTCTCCCGTAGCCCGTTAAAAATTTTCATATGTTTCGACAGTTAGTTACCCAAATTGAAATACATTTTCGACAATTAGTTACCGAAATTGAGATATATTTTCAGCATCCAATTACCAAAATATATGTTTCGACAGTTAGTTACCGAAATTAAGATACATTTCCGATATGTAGTTACCGAAATATAATATTGTTTTCAACAGTTATTTACCGAAATGTATGTTCGGAAGTTGTTTATTGAAAATTGAATATATTTTCCACAATCGAAAATTCAATATATTTTCGACATATAGTTACCGAAATATAATTTTCAAAAATTTTTAACTGACTACGGAAAAAAAATAAGGGGCCGCAAATAGCGGCGCCTAAAAATAAACAGACAGGAAACGAAAGGAAAGGAGGGAAAAGAGAAGAAACGGACGAGCGAGAGAGAGAGAGAGAGATGGGGGCGTCGTCTTCGACGGAGCAAGTTTCAGTGGAGCAGAGGGAGGCGGAAAGTGTGGCCGCGTCGACTGGAGCTCTTCCTATGCTCCAGAAGGCTTTCGCTTCACTCGCCGATCCCCAAACTAATACAATTCCCCTCCACTCTCTACAGGTGTCTGTCAAACCCCAATTCTGTATTACTAGTAGAATTGGACTAAAAAGCCAAAGGCTCTGTTTGGAACCCATGAAAAGGAAAAGATTTTCCTTCCATTGTTTGGTTGGAAAAGAAAGAGCGAAAAATATAAGAATTTTAAGTATAGTAAATAATAAATTTTTCCTCTTATTTTCCTTAGATTTTATTTTCTTTCTTTTCCTTTCCTTTCCATGGGTTTCAAACAGAGAACCTTGGGGTTTCAAGTTTCATTAGTACCTGGAGTTAAGACCGAAATTCTGTTGTGTTGTTTTTCCTGTTGTGTTGTTTTTGTGGTAATCGAATACCTCACAATTCGAGCATGTTTAACTTAAAAAAACAGTTTCTTTTTTATTGTTTTGTATCGTATCGTAGTTTATAAAAGGCTAACTTGTGGAGATTGGGATTCCACTTGAATCAAAACTTGGTTGAATTTAAAAAATACAAAATAAAAAAAAAAAAAAAACTTGGTTGAATTTATTTTGCCATCTACTTGTGAATCTGTTATCAATTTCGAAACTTGATTTCAGGGTTTTAATTAATAAGGTGTTTGTTGAAGATGCAAATAGAACTGTCCATTTTTCCAGTTTGTTGGGTTTGTGAAACCTGATACGGCTTTGGTTATCCAGTTCGCTGACTATTACAGTAATTCGTGATGTGAACCCTAGGGTATAAATTCGTCATGTACGCAGCAGCCAGTGTAATCCGCTCACTTTCTTCGTTCGATAGACTGTGAAAACAGGTGTTAGCCATGTACGTATCTAATCACACAATTGGTAAACATCGTAAAATCTCTGTGTCGTTCCTTTCTGTTCATACCTGATTTATGCTTCATAGAATTGTGTGTGTGTGTGTGTGTGGGGGGGGGGGGTGGTTTGAATCCGCAACATTTATGCGGTAATTCTACTTTCTTTTCTTACATCTCACACACCATTACATTTGTTTCAGCAATGCTTTAGCTTAACCTTTGAGAACCCAACAAGTGAAGCAACTGCGATGCCACCAAATTTTGAGGGATTGTTGAGTAATGTTGGTTCTCCTATGGTTGGCGTATTTTTCGGGGCTGAGAAAGGAGGAGTCAGTTGGATTGAGTTCTTGAGAGGTTATGTGAAGTGTGTTGGGTCGCGAGGTCGACCCCAATCCACACCAAACACAAGCACAGAACAGACAAGAACGAAAAAGAAAAGCAACACCAAGAACTTACGTGGTTCGGCCAAACAACCGGCCTACGTCCACGGGGAGGGGGGGTTTCACTATATTGAGAAAAATACACCGGTGAGAATTTCTAGTCACTCACACTCTCCTCTCTCAATACAATGGAACACTCCTCTCTCCCTTTCTCACTGACTCTCGGTCTCCCGCTCTCTCAATCTCTCTCTAGCACCACATACACCAGAGTACAAGAGAATACAAAAAATAAGGAGAGCTAATTGGGCCAAGCTAGCCCAATACCAAAAAATAGGCCCACCGGGGTGGACCCAACAATCACCCCCTCCACCCCGAGTGGGAAAACACCGACCGAGTCAAGAGAAAAAACCGCACCCCCTCCCAAGGTATCCGCGCTCACCAACCGGAACGTCTCCATCTCCAACCGAGATATCTCCAAAACCGCAACGGAGTCAATTTCTAACCGCGCTCCTCCATTGCTTAAGCGCCCGCACCCCCTCACCGGGTGCTCCGCGAGACTCACCACCTCGCCGTCCGCGATGGATCTTTCCCTCCTCCCGTGTCGACAACCTCGGAGAAATCACCACCACTAATCAAATCAAGAGCGAAAGAGACTCTCTTCTTCGTTTTCGGAGCTCCCATCCTTAGAATTCCTGTCTCTTTCCTCTGAGCTTCCCGGTGAACATCCTGCATCAATTGCTCTCTCACTTTCAGGCCTGAATCCCGCACACCCTCCCAAGAACCGTGACACCTCCGTGTACTCCCGCGTTCTCTCCATGTGCGTATCGACAATTGATGTACCCCCTGTCCAACCGAACATCCTATACCGCTTGTCCCATGCTTGACAACAGCTCCTCCTGTCACAACAGAACCCACAAGCCTGTATAGCCCACCAATCATCTTCCCCTGCAGCATCTCTCTTTTTCCTTTGCAAACCCGAAGGACTCCGCTACCCGCTGAAAAACTAAAACCTCTCTCATCAAGCATCCCAAGAGATATCAAGTTCTTCCTCAACCCTAGCACGTGTCGCACCCCCTCAAGTCTCACAGTTTTTCCACTCGGCATCTGAAATTTCACTATCCCCTTGCCAACAACCCGACACCTCGAATTATTAGCCATCCGGATAAATCCTCCATCAAATGCCTCGTAACTCCAAAACTGTCGCTTATTCCCGCAAAAATGATATGAGCACCCAGAATCCAGTACCCAATCTGATTTCCCTGCGTCCGTAGTGTCTGACACGGCTACCATAAGCTCCCCATCGGATTCATGAACCACAACCGTTGCATCCTTTGATTGGTCTTTTCCTTCAACTTTTTTCGCTTTATACTTTGGACAATTTCGCTTGATATGCCCCTCCTCCTGGCCGTGATAACAGCTAAAAGACTCGGGAACAGGCGTCCCCCCTCTCGGCCTAGAACGACTGCCGCCACCTCTCCTGTTTCCTCTCGTTTGGCTTCTCCCTCTGTTTCCGTCCGAAACTAGTGCTCGCGACTCATCCTCACAATCCGTCCCCATTTCCTTCCGCCGAGCCTCCTCGTTGAACAAAGCATCCTTTACCATGCTCATGCTCAACTTTCCATCCGGCGCCGAGTTACTCAGAGAAACCACTAGTGTTTCCCAATTATCCGGCAGGGAACTAAGTAATAGCAGAGCCTGCAACTCATCATCGAACTTCAATCCAACAGAGTCTAATTGATTTACCAAATTTTGAAACTCACTTGAATGAACGGCAACAGAATCACCACTTCGGAGTTTTAAATTCACAAGCCTCCTCATCAGTAGCGCTTTATTCCGCGATGTTTTCGACTGATACATCAACTCAAGCTTCGTCCACAGAGCATAAGCATCTGTCTCTTGCGCTACATGATGAAACACCTCCTGCCCAATACACTGGCGGATCAGACCTACAGCTTTTCTGTTCAATTTCTTCCAATCTTCCGTTTTCGTATCATTCGGTTTAATTCCCTTGTACTCCAAAGGATCATACAGATCTTTCCATGAAAGCATGTCCTCCATCCGCGGCTTCCATATTGCGTAATTGGTTGCCGACAAGAGAACCATGGTATTCATACTAAACTCCGACATCTTACTTAAACAACTCCAAGCAAGATAATCACTTAAATCCGACCCTTAGTACTCCCGACCAACTCAACCAATGCCAAAAAATAATGTTTCAAAGCTGAAAAAAACGTACCGGCAATTTCCGAGTCGAATCACTCCAAACCGAGGCCGAAAACAAATCCGGAATGAAAAACCTATCAGGAACCGGTCTGAACCGGTCTCGAACCGGTATGTATCGGACCGAACCGGCCGAATCTCTCCCTGAACCGTTTTGGAACCGCTTGAACCGCCTGAAAACGTCTCGGGCTGACCCAGCACCGCTGACTCTGCGTTGACTGGACCCTTTGACCCGGTTCAAACCCCTCTGAACCGGCGCTAGAAGCTTCTGAACAGACGGAACAGATTCAAAAAAATTCGACAGCCACGCACCGCCTTCTACCGGCGCGTGTGGACCACCCCCGTAACTTCCGACGACGAGCTTTACAGATACGGGATCGTCTCCTCGAGACGAGCAAACCCCTGTGCTCAAATCTCGTCTCCAATCAACCCTCCGACGATCGACTGTAGAGCTTCCACTCGCCTCCGTCCGCCGCCTTTCGAAACGCTCGTACGATCTCCTCCGGTGACGATACACAACCCCGACACCACCTCTGAGTTCGTATGAGTGAGACGCACAATCCTTACTTCTCCAATCAAGTCATCAGCCAACTTGATTCAAAACCCAGTAAGAAAACAGATCCGTGAACAGCAGCAATGGAGGTTTCCGTGTGCTTTCTGATCGTGCGTGTTCCCCCGGTGTACTTTGCAGCCCGAACCCGGCGCTCTGATACCACTGTTGGGTCGCGAGGTCGACCCAATCCACACCAAACACAAGCACAGAACAGACAAGAACGAAAAAGAAAAGCAACACCAAGAACTTACGTGGTTCGGCCAAACAACCGGCCTACGTCCACGGGGAGGGGGGGTTTCACTATATTGAGAAAAATACACTGGTGAGAATTTCTAGTCACTCACACTCTCCTCTCTCAATACAATGGAACACTCCTCTCTCCGTTTCTCACTGACTCTCGGTCTCCCGCTCTCTCAATCTCTCTCTAGCACCACATACACCGGAGTACAAGAGAATACAAAAAATAAGGAGAGCTAATTGGGCCAAGCTAGCCCAATACCAAAAAATAGGCCCACCGGGGTGGACCCAACAAAGTGCTGTGGTAGGACGTCAGCTTCGGCATCATTTAATACATTATTCAGGGTATTTGCAATGGCAGTTGTAAAGGCAGGCTTTCCTGAGAAACTTCAGTTTGACTCCGATGATGCTGATTGTAAGATGAGTGGGTTCTTAGTGCCCGCTGACGCACTCATGCTTCTCTGGCTGTGTTATATCATGGCATGGAATTCTAAGGATTTGGAGTCTTTTGGAGGGAAAGGATACCATCATGGTCTTCCGGATTTGAGACATTTGGTGCTATCAGCTGTTTCATGGAGCGGTGAAGTTGGCAGTGACTTCAACCCATGGGATTTTGATATCTTGGGCACCAATGTGCAACTACCTGCAGCAAACATTCTTATGTGGGCCTTGAAAACAGTGCCCAGCCTTCCTGATTGCTTTATGCAATACGTTCATGGGAGTATTGAGAAATCCTTTAGATCAGAGGTATTGTTCATTTTTTTACCGAACTGTGTGTGAATATATTCTTTCCATGTCATCCAAATTCTGTCACTGATTTACATACATTCGTTGTAATTTTGTAAACTTTGTGAAGTGTGGCTTGGTCACCAAACATCTCGGTCATCCTCGCTATTGCATAATTTATGAATGTATGTTAGCTTTGGGGGCGCTTCTTTTATTTTTCAGAAACCTAGTGCGCAGTACAATTTAACTTTTTGTTTTTGAATGTAAAGACCTTCTAGTTAAAATGACTCATCAGCTAGATAGGTTAAAATGCCAATCTTCTCGACCTGTTCTGTTTAGTAGACATTGGTATTGTCTGTTGTCCTGCGCTAGTGATGGTCCTGTTTTAGTTCAAGGCCTTAGAGCCCTCATTTCGCAAATAAATGTTGTTTGGGTTGACAATTTCTTGGGTAAACTGTTGGTGCTGATTGTTTCTTGGGGGTGTACCTTTCAACTTGACGCCTCCATTCATGAAGTGGGATTTTGTTGCTTTTGTACACACTGGATATGTTAAGCATGAGTACTTTTCAAACCAAAGATGGTAATTGTTGATCTGATCATCAGCAGAAAATGCAGCCATCATGCTCAGCAGTCCCTGATCGTTCACCTGGTGTGGAGTGCCACAATGATCTTCTTAATCAAGGAAGGGCCTGGGCCATTTCCCTTACTCTTAGAAGCACTTTACGTGGAGAGATGATGAAAGCATACTTCCCCAGTTACGGTGGTGGAACAAATGAAAGCCTAGTTTACTGGTTTGCTTCCTTGTCTTGTTGATCTATTCTTGTGTATCCATTTTCCTGTGGCCATGCTGCTACAGTTGCTTTAGGAATTTGATTGCAAAATTTCTACAAACAAAACTGATTTTATGTGGAGTTGCGTGTTAGCTTTTTGCTTATCGATATCTTGCCTTTTCAATCACTAGTTTGGTTTGATAAGAACATTACCGATGTCTCAAATCTTAATTGTCTGGAATATTTGTTGTTTGATTCATACAACTGAACATTTGATGTAAACACGGAAGAGCCCCCCCCCCCCCCCCTCAGACTTAATATTACAGGAGCATGATGGGAATGCAAGTTAACATACACTAATGATGGGCTTGGCGTGAAGGTCCTAATGAAACAGTTAAGAAAGGGCTAATAACAATTTTGCTCTGGTGCAAGTTTTCCAGGTTAAGATGCGTGTTGGCTGCCAAACCTGTTAAACGTTGTATTTTGTGGGTTATGTGTCTATGACTCTATCATTCAGTATTGAACTGCATCTTTTGATGTCTTTGCAGATTCAGTCCAGTGATTAGTAGCATTATTCCATTACATTCATTTCTCCCTTGATATTTTAGATTAAATGCTAATTTAGTATCTATTTGTACTTCTTTTCAGGTCATCTCTTCATGGAAAAGGTTTGAACCGATTTTGGTCAAATGTTGAAGGTTATATTGGCCGATGCTGATTCTGGTTGCTGCTAGTTTGGGAGATGTTCATGATGATAATGGGAATGTTAGGAGATGGATCCTTGGCATAATTACTCATCAAGCTTTCGAAAACAGGGATACGTTCTATGGAAGCTCCGGCAGTCTTTATGCTTTAAGTCCAGTCTTTAATGTCTTTCCATCTTCTGGTTTATAGATTGAACACTTTAGGTCCATTCTTTACTATGTTCTTGTCATTTTGTGTTTGGAAATTGTCTACCATTGACTAAACAAACATCTATATTGATTCTGACCCTGTGAAACTGATTTAATATGTAATTCACCACAGGGAAGGAGAAGAACTTTGTGTACATCCACTTGCATCCTAAGGGTAGAGTGTACGATCCGCACCCAAAGCCTGTGGGTGTTGCATTTGGAGGATCTGTCGGGAGTGAGAGAATATTTATTGATGAAGATTTTGCCAAGGTTACTGTTCATCATCATGCAGCTGATAAAACATACCAACCTGGTTCGCTTTTCCCAAATCAGGTAAAATTTTAAGCCACTCTAGTGGTTGTAGTTTATTTTATTAAGACCAGAAGTTACTGATTTGCATCGCCACTTATTGCCTAGTATAGAAGATTTTTTTGAATGGTGGTATCATAATTGTAGTAGAATCATAATTTTTCTCAAAATTATTATACAGAAAATCAAGAACTAGAATTCATTCCCGAAAATCATCTTTTGAAAAAAATTCTCCTAATTTGGCCCCCCTTGAGACCAAGTTTTGGTTCGATCCCTGGCTATTTGTTTTGGCCCCTCACTTCTCCTCTATGCGAGACTCTAGTGGGTAGATTTTATACGTCCCTTTTCTATCACCTTTAATTGAGACTACGTTTTTTACCGAATTCTCTATGTGGATTTCCCTGTTTCTTTCTTATATACTAAAACAGGTAGAAATCCATAGCACAGGGAAAATATTGCGATATATTATTCAATATTGCAGTTCAGAATATGACATCTGAGTGAGAGTATGGTGCAGGGGTTCTTACCTGTTGAAGCTTTAATTTTGGATGTGGAAGTTTGGGGACTAGCAGGTGAAACTGCGAAAGAGGTGCAAACTTCTTATAAGAAGAGAGAACAACTTTTCACTGAACAGAGACGAAAGGTATCCAACACAATAGCATATCACCTACGATATCTAATTTGCGTTCCTGACTAACATGGTAACATTTTGATAATTTTCTTACTCATATCCAGGTCGACTTGAAGACATTTGGCAATTGGGAGGATGCGCCTGAGAAGATGATGATGGACATGGTCTCTGATCCCCATAGAGTTAAGCGAGAAGATCGATAATGGAGTAGCTGAACTACTGGATTCTATTTTCAGATGTGAATATAGAATGCCATTGTTCATAGCAGCGGATTGTGCACAAGTTATGGCTTATGTTTTTCCCTAGTAGGGAATGCGAAAGTGGAGTTTTAATAACGTTTGAATTTCCAGTTTCATGTTAAATATCTTCAGCTCCCGCTTTGCTTTCCCCCTTTGTCAGACTCGAATTCTCCTCAACCAAGCTGATTTGTGAAGATTAAGGATAGTGAAAGCTTCTTCTAGAGCACACACAACGGTTGGTTTGCTTCGCAGATCATGCTTTCTTATATGTATGCCAAGGGCCGTTTACCACCGGACTAAGGGCTTTCCTCCGCGGATAAATTTGGTGTGCCGATTTCGCTTTTGTCATAGAGGTTGCCTGGATATTGTGATCGACTTCTCAGAGGGGTAGATTATGGCAGTAGTAATATGGTTTAATGACGAGGTTTATTAGGGGTTTTTTTTCCCCTTTTTTTTGCATTTTGTATTTATAATTTGTATAATCAATTACTAGTAGAAACCCACGCTATGCACAAATGAGAGATCAGAATTTTATTCTGTAATAAACATCACTGTAACACTAAAATTATTGTTTTGTGAACCATTTATTTTGTTTTGTTTAATCGTCTTTTGTTTTCTAAAATCATCACTTGTCCTCATGTCAATACCTTCTCCCTGATTCACCGTAGCATTTTTTGTTATTGTTCTGGGAAAACAAGAAGTATATGGGCCAATTAATTGGACCGGCCCGTAAATCTCCCTTTGCACAATGTGCTCCTCGTATACTTTTTTTTTATAACTCAGGTGTCTGGATCAGCTTACGTGCACCTCGATTAATCCTGGAGTTCAATTGCACGCGGGGAGCCTAATTGCTCCTTGAGTCCTTGTATGCTTTGATCTTCACATAATGAAAGCACTTGGCTGATTTTGTTTCTTTATTTTTTCACGTGAATTAAAAAGAAGGAAAAAATTTCACAAATCACTAGCCTTGAATTAATTGGGCTAATTAGCCTGATCCAAAGATTCTGTAATTGCACAGTAAAAATATGGGGTCCAATTTTTATGGAGAGATTCACTTTTTGATGGGTTTTTTTTTTTTTTTGGGAACGCTTTTTGATGGTTGGTTTTACTAGGGGTGCAATTAGTGTAGCCCGTTATCCAAAAATCCCAAGAGCATCCACATTTGATTCTTGAAGATTATATATGACAAAGTGTTAAAAGTAGAGTTCAAAAATTGTGTGTTAGAGAGTTGTTAGCCTGTTAGGTAAAGAGGAACAATTGGGTTACATTTGACATTGTTAAGGCAGTTTTAAGGGTGTTGGTTAGAGTATAAAAAGGAAAAAAGAAAAAAAAAAACCATGTACAGTTACATAGGATGACATCTGCCATTTAACAGTGTAAGAAATTAAGGTGTTAGGAATTAGGATGACACACTTAGTCCGAAACCACAAAGAGGTGAATTGGTCATTTGTAAATGTTAGGGAGGTGGTGTGCCAAACGCTTAAACTATACGGAAATAATACCAACTTAACATGTTAAATGATGGTTTAGAAATTTGACAGACCAAACATGTTAAATGATGGTTTAAAACTTAACCAACACAATAGCATATCACCTACGATATCTAATTTGCGTTCCTGACTAACATGGTAACATTTTGATAATTTTCTTACTCATATCCAGGTCGACTTGAAGACATTTGGCAATTGGGAGGATGCGCCTGAGAAGATGATGATGGACATGGTCTCTGATCCCCATAGAGTTCAGCGAGAAGATCGATAATGGAGTAGCTGAACTACTGGATTCTATTTTCAGATGTGAATATAGAATGCCATTGTTCATAGCAGCGGATTGTGCACAAGTTATGGCTTATGTTTTTCCCTAGTGGGGAATGCGAAAGTGGAGTTTTAGGGAGGTGGTGTGTCAAACGCTTAAACTATACGGAAATAATACCAACTTAACATGTTAAATGATGGTTTAGAAATTTGACAGACCAAACATGTTAAATGATGGTTTAAAACTTAACCATGTTTAGGAGTGACTTGACAATAAAGTCATGAATCAATCTGGATAAACAATACACTGTAGAACAAACTCTTTCAGAATTTAAGCAAATGCCAATTTTTGGATATTCAGTTTCTTTTCCACTTCACTCTTAAGAAATACTACCAACTTTTTTTTACCTAAAAAAATACCAGCGTAATCAGACATCAAATCGAACAGATAAATCAAACTTCTTGACAGGACAAATTGGAGCAATTTTTTTTATTGCTGACGGATGATATAGATATCAAGGCTCTCTCACCCACAACTTATGAGTAGCAAGGCAACATTCCATACATGAAAAATTAAATAAATTGAATTGGTTTCTTCTTTCTGGAAAACCAATAAAGAGGAGAACAAACAAAAAGGCCGGGGGACGGAAATTATGCAAATTCCTCTTGGAAAAAAAGAAATATACATATACAGAGAGTGATGGTAAGCTGCATAACATTATGCACCCGTAATCTCCCTATCCAACTTCATTCTCTTCGCACTTTGGGCCTCCGGCATGCTACTGGCCCGCTGCTGGATCAAGCTCTTATAGTAGTTAATGTCCTTTGTGGCCACCGGAGCTCCGGCAGCAAGAGAGGGAACCGAAATAGCCTCCGGCATAGGAGGAGGAGGAGGAGGTCGTGGATTGGGAACCAATCCCACCCTGTGTGGTGGAGAATAAAACGGTCCATTTGGAGGAGCAACCAATGAGGGGGGTGGGGGTGGTGTTGGTGCAAGACCTTCTGCCCAAGTGGTCTGAACTGGTGGTGGGTCTGATAACATTACCCCTGGCGGCGGCCTTGACATGGGCATGGCCTGAGGGTTAGTCGCCGCTTGGTGATTTGCAATTAATTTTTCAATCCAGTCCCGGTCGCCGAGGATTTTTATGAGCAAGTCCTGGTCGATCAGGCTTCCTTGGTCATTGCTTGCCATAATTGCAGTTAAGGCAGCATATGCAGCCGCTGCCACGTCTGCTTCCACCCCGGGGAAGATTCCCGTAGCGGCATTTCCATTGGCTGTAGAGTTTGGATGATTAGGAGCACCGCTCTGCAATGCAGGAGGAATAGCAGAGGACAGTGAATTCATGGGAATGGTACTTTCTTCTGGGGGATCAACTGCCGTGTCCACTACTGTATCTTCATCTTCAACTGGAGTGATGGGGATCAGAGGAGTGGAAAGATCGTTGTCACGAGAGTCTTCAATGCCCGTTAACACAGAAGGGCTGCATAAAGATAAAAAGAAATGTTTGGTAGCACTTCTTTGAACCAGTTTTGTTACAGTTTTAAAACTCATAAAACTCAATTTTTCAGAAACTTATTTGCTTGAAAGTTCTTTGAACTTGTCTTTTTTGGAAGTTCTTGAAAAAGAAACCTTTGTTAGAAAGTCACTACATTCTCATATCACATCGGTTTCCACAAACAGTTTTTGAGAATTTCTTTAAGGTGATTACTCAAAAATGGACTGTTCTCCGAAAGATTCATAGAAAATAAGTTTTCCTTGAGAAAGAGGCATCATACTTTGGAGGAATGGCAGATGGGCGAGGATAAACCGCCTCAAGCACTCTCATCTCTCGCTGGTTCTGTATTTCTACTTCTTTGCTTTCTTCCCCAGCAACCACTTGCCACTTGAAGTCCGACACAAACTGTCAACATCGGAGGAAAGCAAGTATAAGTTAGACTATACTTCAAATTTCACAATGGATCAGAGCCAAAACTTTTATGATGATGATCTACTGCATCAGATATTCAATGGACTATATCGTACGAAGTTCTATTTTAGATTAGAATTGATAGACCAAATGTTAAAGTCACTTAAAAACCTAACCTTCCATATATAAATTGTAAAAATCTGTTGGCGTCAGGCTTGAACCAGAGTTCTCACTTCTCACGCATGTCAGGAGGTTTTCACCATCATACTGAGAAACAGTTCAAAAAATATAAAGGGAAAAGTAGCAAGCTAGGTGGAAATAGTTCAGAATTAAAACATCCCAAGCTTTTTTTCACCACAAGTTGCTTTACATGCCTCCAAGAATTGACGAGCCAACTATTTTGCACTGAAATAAACTCCGAAGATCTAAACCACACGGGAATTCTGTCTAATACGTTGTCTCCTAGATTTTTAGCTGTCCTGGTCTCTCTCTCTCTCTCTCTCTCTCTCACACACACACAGAGAAAGAAAGAAAAAACAACCTTCTAATCTAATTATAAAAGTAAGCCCATTTAGTACCTATAATTGGGTGTACCTACTAATGAGCGACTGCGACGGTAGATTTTTATACATACCTACCCTTCAGTATTAAACACACAAAAGTGTCCTTCTTCATTATCGAATCCACAATCTAGAGGTTACTACAGTAAAATTTTGACCACTAAGCAATAGTCATATCTTTCATGAAAGTTTCAGAACTACATGGGTGAAATACAATTCACACTTTCATATTATCACTGATTAACCGGATCTGATAAGGGTCTGATGGTTGAAATACAAATCCCTTTTTTCCATTAGTTGAACAGGATAAAACTTGCATTGACAAATATCTCATGTTTTCAAATGCATCCAAACAAACAGTCAAAGAATTAGCCTCTTATTCACTTTATCCCATATTTCGTTTCAAACTTCCATTATGTTTCCATGCTGATTTCTCTAAAAATTCAACCGACATGACATGCAAAAATGATTTTTCCAAACTTATCCATACAAACGTTTATCTCAGCATTTTATTTTAGGAAAGACTACAGTATCCAGCCACAAAAGGGTGTTTACATCTGCACCCAAATTTCCAGCTACTTTGGTTCATAAACAAGACAATTATGAGCCATAAGACTCATAACCAAGTCCAATTGAGTCATAACAAAATCAGTACTTTGCAGAAAAACTAACACCAACTAGGCTCGTTTGAGTTGACTACAGGATTCCCTATTTCGTTTGACAACTGCATTCAGTAAGAGCTCTTTTTTCTTTTTCTTTTTCCCATAACCAAGAAAATTTTACGTCATAACTGGAGCATAAGTACAGTCTTTTGTACATATCCTATAAACATATGGTACACACCTTTTACAGGATGTGTACCATAGAATTGGCCTCAATTTCAACCACAACTTCATTCCGTTGGAGTACATTTTGCAACAGGACAGATTAACACAAAGCATTCAACAAAAGCAGTAACTTACTCTGAGTGGACATCTCCATTTCACGAGAGGGATTTGGGATAACTTGTTCCTCCATAGGTTGGCAGGCTGAGCTCCTTCAAAGCCAGGTGGTAAATTGTCATCAGTTCCAATCGCTGTTGGTGATGGCAGCCATGATGCCTTTGCTTGGAGATGATCCTGAGTACCAAACCCAATTTGGGAAGGAGACTCGTCCGAGAGAAATAACCTCACCTATTTAAGAACACCCTCTTAGTCTACTGACAATGCAAGCACACCAATTTGAATGTGCAACATATCGCAATGCCTGATCTTAGATTTATTTTACACCATCCCCATTAAGAAAACAGATAAAATCCATTAGCTCTTGATGGTGTGGAATCCCTTCAAGGCACGGCCACTTAGGACCCAACCTTCTCTACCCCTTTCAAATTAACTTGTTTACAAATGAGCTTTCTAAGAAGTAAGAAGTGAGACATGAATTGTGGAAGCACATCAGAGAAAGAAGGACGAGTAAAGATCTTTCACCAAACAAAAAACTGATAAGAAGGAAAAAAAAAAAACAGTGAAAGATATAAGCTCGAATTTCTGAAATCTCATAAAGAACTACATACTATTTACTCTACCCCATGACAAAAGATACATTGATCTACTGTGACGTCGAAAATAACAACTGAGAAGTCACCGCAAGCAGTTTTTGTTAACGAAGTTCACTTGAGACAGACAAAGCAACTAACTCAGTGTGCAAACTCAAGAAAACACTTCCACTATCTCATGCATATCCATCTGCCAAAGAAGGACTGAGGTATCAACAGGACGAATTTGCTCTCTCCTAAATTTCACCTAACAATTTGACTCACTGAACAAATTCAAGTACTTAACACAGAGCACCCCATCATGTTGCCTCCACTCCCTCAAAGTTGAAGAAAAGGTAATAATGTAGTTTAATGCAGACGCATTGAGTCATTCATCAGGTTTCAAGGAAGGTTGAGAAGAAAGTGTACACTTAAAAATAAGATAGATATGACCAACAGGCAACAACCACAATGAGTTAAATAAGTAGCTCTGGCAGTGTCACAAAACTACAGTAGCTCACTTGACATATGAGCAAATGACAGAATTGAAAGTAAACCACCTATATGTTCACTAAACCAGAAGCAATAAACTTATGAATTCTAACTATTCACGAAAAGAGAAGTTCCGGAAGCCAAAAGAAAGCTAGAACATCACTTTGTGTGGAATTCTTGCACCACCTGGGCTTAAGGAAGGCTGGAAATGAAGGAGGGGGGATGAGAACAGAATTTTCATCTTGCAAGTTGCAAAAATAACTAATCAACTGGAGATGCACCTTTAGCTTATAGGATAGGTGCTACAATTCTCTGTGCACTTGGTCAGACGTTGGCCAATGAGCTGGATAAGACACCATCCAACGTGTACATACCTTCTCAAAAGCTGGTCACCTCTAAGGCTCTAATATTCACAACCTAAGATCTAAGGTTGCATTCAACGTCCCAAAACCTTTCTCGTTTACGAAAAAATGATGATAGGAAAAAATTGCAGAGTAGTAGATATGATTCAAGTGATTTGTATAGTTGTCTAAACTTTGATGGTAGCAGCCAATGAGCTGGATAAGATACCATCCAACGTGTACATACCTTCTCAAAAGCTGGTCACCTCTAAGGCTCTAATATTCACAACCTAAGATCTAAGGTTGCATTCAACGTCCCTAAACCTTTCTCGTTTACGAAAAAATGATGATAGGAAAAAATTGCAGAGTAGTAGATATGATTCAAGTGATTTGTATAGTTGTCTAAACTTTGATGGTAGCAGCGGAGGAAGTGCAGTGGTTGATCCTTCCGTTTCAAGCGCTGTTTTCGACGAGTTTTGTTGCCCATTGAAAGATGCTTCTTTTCAAAATCCCTAAAATTTTTTATTTGGCAACTTTAGTTCAAGCCAGGATGTTCAGTCCCAGATAACATCGGCTAGCCTAGCTGATTCTCGGGTATTCTCCTTGCAAGAGTTCCCGGATAGCTCTGGTGGCGCATCGTCGAGCAATGTAGAATTTGACGATTGTAGTCTTTTGCAAAACAACACATGGCAACAAGCTGCTCCACCAGTGCGAACCTATACAAAGGTAAGGATTTTATTGCATTTGAAATACCAATTTTAAATGGCTAATAAAAGTAGGTGTTTGGGAAATGAGAGATCAGCCCATGTTGTTACGCCTAGACTAAGGCCGTGGTAGGATTTTTTGAATTGCCCTATATGGCTATCAAGTGCCAGCCTTTTCTTTTCTATTTTAGTTTTGTTAAGTACTTCTCATGGTATGACTGCTGTTTAAGGCTGTGCGTGGAAGGGAAAGAAAAGATGTGCAAAAAATATAAAAATACCTTCTTTGTTAAGACAAATCCCACGCAGTTTCTTTCCTGTGTACAAATTCCTCTATGAATCCTTAATCCAACTACAGTCTGTTAGGATCAAGATTTGTGGAGGGAAAAGAAAATGTACGAGATTTCGTTTATGGTGTATTTCCCTGACCTTTGCTTTTCCGTCAAGAAATCCTCTTCAAATACTACCAAAATTTCTGTGATTTTGATTCCATGTACATATCATCATGCATATCTGAATCCTCTTTCATGAATCTTGTTATCCGTCCCTGGTAACGAATGCACAATGCTTGCAGATTCAGAAGGCTGGATCTGTTGGGAGGTCAATTGATGTCTCGGGATTCAAGAATTATGATGAACTGCGCTCTGCAATCGAATGCATGTTTGGACTTGAGGGGCTGCTCATTGACAGAACTTCTGGTTGGAAACTAGTTTACGTGGATTTCGAGAATGATGTTCTACTTGTTGGCGATGATCCTTGGGAGTAAGTCTTCGTTGTCATTTTGATTTCCCCCTCCATAAAATATTTGTAGAAACACTCAAGATGAATCAACATCATCATTGAATTAATTTCCTCCAATTATGTTTCAATGCCAGGGAATTCATTAACTGTGTCCGTTGCATTAGAATTCTTTCTCCTTCTGAAGTTCTGAAGATGAGCGAAGAGGGAATGCAGCTTCTCAACAATGCCACCACCATTCCGGGTACGAATGGATCGATGTCAGAAAGTGCTTATGCTTGGGATTGCCCAAAGTGATTCGTAGAGTCATTTTCGCTCGGTGGATTCTGAAAAATTTGTGGTCTTATATCTCCCGGAAGAGAACCTCGAGCAGGGCTAAGTGATGTAGGTACTGAATCTTCATATTTCAGTAGTTCAGAGCTTTGGTTTTTAGATTTGGCCTTATAGAGTACTCTACTATTAAGTACGTGTGACTGTTGTGAGATTGTTGTTCTGATTGTATGCTTCATTCACTTCTTGTCTATCAGTTTTCCAAACCGGATTCCCACTAACCCATTGCAGTACTGATATATATATATATCATACACGAACTCTTTTAAGTTTTCGATGAAGGTTCAGTAAGATAAAAAAAAAGTATGCGATGAACATGCTGTTTGGGAATACGTTCTTTTGTTAATAAGAAATGAACATGCGAATCAAATCGGTTATTCCTTACTCGTCGGGAGTATTACCCTCATCATTACACAACCATCTATGTAGTGACTGCACCGCTGTTAGGGGATGTGATTACATGCACGGTTCGCATTATGAGCTTAAATCGAGTGATAACATGAAAGTGCTCGTGCTCGTTTCAATGCTGAATTCTGCAATACCAGATCGAAGAGGGGTTCGTTGGAAGATGTGAAAGCACAGAGAGCAAAAGAAAAATGGTGTTGCTAAAAAAGAAAATGGTAGTGAGAACGGAGAAGAGCACGAGGGCATTCATAGCCGAGTGCAACCCGTAACCGGATATTTATCGCTTTTTTTAGTTTAATTTTCTCACAATCAAATTTTGAGGGCAAAATATCATATTCCTATTTATTTGACTGAAAAATACAATAAAAAATAGTTCGATACTGTCCACTGGAACGTGTATTTTTGTACCCCTCCCATTAGCCCACGACCCACGTGCAAGGCATGTGTATTTTTTCCGTCCAAAAACTAAACGGAAATCACCACGGGGTTAATATTGAAACGTAATAGTAAATCCAAGGTTTAAATTGTCCAAATTGAAACCAGAAAGGACCAAAGTGATTTCTTCCTCAAGTTCAAAGAAAAAAACAGAAATGTTCCCCAAAATGGGCTCTCAAACGCCCCAAAAGCCAAAATCATGGGCTCGGGATATGAACATTAGATTATAGCACGAGCTCATTTCCCAAATTAGTGCTGGGCCGTCATTAGCTTGTTTTTGGTGGGTATTAATTATCAAAATATGTCCTGAATCGTCATTTTTCCATATTAGTGCTTCACAATTGCCCGTAATTTTAATTTGGATCTGAATGAAAGCTACCCAATTTCGGGATGTGATTTTGGCATTCAACTTTTAGTCAATAGCATTCCACTTTTTTGTTTTGTAATCTCATATGGTCAATACACAAAGTGGAGTGCCGGTGGTTAAAACTGGAGTGCGAAAATTAATTTCCTCTCCTTTACGCTACAAATAATGATGTGGAACCAAAAGTTAGATATAGAGGCGACTAGAATCGTCCAATGTGTACTAGTCGCGCATTTACCATGTGGGATCCACGTGCATTGGATGACTCCGGATTTATGCACTTTTCATCCAATGTTTGCATTCCTATTTAAACTAAGGCCAAATGTACATATCAAAAAAGTTAGCCAACTCCCAGTCCCAATCAAACTAGTAGACATGAAATTATACTATAGTTTGGGAGTACTGCCACAAGGCAGCATTGGGTTTGATTCCTATTCGGCTACTCACAATTCCTGACTATGGAAGGATTACTATGAAAAACATCTCTCTTCATAGATTATCCATAATTATGGTTCTTGTTGGCTGGGAAATCTCAGTCATATCTTGTCTTTTTCCACAGTTTTTGTGGACAACAATGAAGGCTCGGGCGGAACTTTGCCTTGATATAGTTCTCGCTGTCATGACTGGTTTCTGGATTCCTGCACTTATGGTAAAGTGATAAGCATAGGGGAGTCAGTTGTAATTGTAGCAAGTATTCAGGGCTTATTGTGCAAATATTGTAATTAGAGTCGGTGAGTCGGTTGTAATCGGTTTGGAGTCAGTCGATTATAAGGGGGAAGGTAGCGTAGGAGTAAGGCAGAGTTGTTGTTACCCATTTCTTTTTCTCTCTTCTTCTGTAACTCTTTCCCCTTTTCAATCCTTCTGTAATTCTTTTCCCAATCAATAATAAAGCTCTGTTGGTCCTTGTTTTCAATTCCATTTCACTACAAAGACTCTATCAGTGGTATCAGAGCCAGGTTCCTCTGACTGTGGAGATCGCACAAATGGCGGATAACACTCGTTCTCAAGAGATCAAGCGACTGGACGAATCAATTTGGAAGTTGTCAGACACTACCAATGAATCCATTCAGCGTTTGACCGACATTTCGGATCGACAAGCTGCATCGATTGAGGGTTTCAAGGACTCGATGGAAGGAATCAAGAATCTGATTACCACATTGACTTCGAAGTATGAACAAATTCAAGAAAAGGTGTCGTCTTCATCTTCGTCACCACTACTTCCAAACCCTAGTCAAAATCTGGGTTCTGTTCGTTGGTTTCAACCAAAATTAGACTTTCCAAAATTCTTCGGTGAAGACCTAGAGGCTTGGATCTACAAATGTGAAAAATTCTTTGAATTAAATGCTATAGAAGAAACCCAGAAATTACGACTAGCTTCACTACATATGGAAGATAAAGCCATGCACTGGTATAGATGGTTTGAGAAATCCCACACCCTGCGTACTTGGAGGGAATTTTCTAGGGTTTTGCTCCTTCGGTTTGGGGATAGTGCTTTTGAGGATGCTATGGGGCAGTTAACCAAACTTAGACAGTGGTCCTCTGTCAAAACTTACCAAGAAAAGTTTGAAGAGTTGGCGAATAAGACTACGGGCCTCACAGAGGAATTTTTTATCAGTTGTTTTATCAGTGGGTTGAAAGAAGAAATAAAAGGTGGAGTTCAGATGTTCCAACCAAGATCCATATCCCAAGCTATGGGTTTGGCACGACTTCAAGAAGACACAGTTGAGGCTTTAAACAAGAAAACTAGGGCCCCAATGAAACCTGTTCTTTCTTTTCCCACTACCCCACAAACGTCTCAAGCTTCAAGTTCTAAGACTGCAGAATCCGGTGGGGTTGTCAAAAGGATCACTCCCAAGGACTTTGATGACAGAAGGGCAAAAGGGTTGTGTTTTGGTTGTGATGAAAAGTATTTTAGAGGCCATGTGTGCAAGAAAAACAGTTGTTTATGATTGACATTGAGGATGATGAGGAGGAGTTTGTAGAAGCCCAACAAGAAATGGCTCCTGATGACAGTTCAGAGGAGTTCCATATTTCAGTGCATGCTCTATCAGGTATTCAGTCCTATCGAACCATGAGGATAAAAGGAGTTATTAAGAAAACTAAGATCAACATACTTGTTGATTCCGGAAGCACACACAACTTCTTGGATCCAGGGGTAGCCAAAAGGACTGGAGTTAGAATTCACTCCACCAACCCTTTAACCATTGTTGTGGCAGATGGTACCAAGATCATTAGTAAGGCCTTGGTTAAGGATCTTCAGTGGACCATGCAGGGTATTGATTTCAGTTCTGAGGTTCGTTTATTGCCATTAGGGGGTTGTGATATGGTATTGGGCATACAATGGTTATCAACCTTGGGGCCAGTACTATGGGACTTCCAACATCTGCAAATGGAGTTTTCAGTCTCTGGGAGGAAGCTTATACTTACTGGGGAAACTGCAACTGATGTGCAGATTGTGGATGCTAAGAAGATGCAGCACTTGCTGAACAAACAACCCTCAGGCATGATGGCTCAACTCTACGATATCCAACCAGTGCCAACAAGAGAGGTACCTTCTGATTTACTTCAGATTCTGCATACTTTTCAAGATATCTTTATGGAGCCAAAGAGTCTCCCTCCTTGTAGAACACATGACCATCAGATCCCACTCAAACCTAGTACACAACCCCCAAACATCAGGCCATATAGATGCCCCTATATCCGAAAAAATGAGATTGAAAAGTTAGTAAATGAGATGATGGCATCTGGGGTAATCCAACATAGTGTGTCACCATTCTCTTCACCTGTTTTGTTGGTCAAGAAGACAGACAATACTTGGAGAATGTGCATTGACTACAGAGCCTTGAATAAGGATACAATCAAAGATAAATTCCCTATCCCTATTATTGACGAATTATTGGACGAGTTGTATGGCGCTCAATACTTTTCTAAGTTGGATTTAAGGTCTGGCTATCATCAAATCAGAATGCACACTCGGGATATTGAGAAGACTGCCTTCAGGACTCATGAGGGTCATTATGAATTTTTAGTCATGCCCTTTGGCTTGACCAATGCCCCATCTACTTTTCAAAGCCTCATGAATGATGTGTTTAGGTCTTACCTCAGGAAATTTGTACTTGTTTTCTTTGATGACATTCTGATCTTTAGCAAGACATGGTCTGATCACTTGCAACATGTAACCCTCACGTTGACTAAACTAAGGGAGCACCAATTATTTGCCAAAATGTCCAAGTGTGCTTTTGGGCAGCAACAGATAGAGTATTTGGGCCATGTGATAAACTGTCAGGGGGTGGCAGCTGATCCTACTAAAATTGAGTGCATGCTGAAATGGCCTAGACCCCAATCCATAACAGCATTAAGGGGTTTTCTGGGCCTTACTGGTTATTACAGGAGATTTATTAAGGATTATGGTAAAATCTGTCAACCTTTGAATTTTTTACTCAGAAAGGATGCGTTTGGTTGGTCTGTCAAAGCTAAACAAGCCTTTACTCAACTTAAAACTGCCATGACCACTGCTCCAGTATTGACATTACCCGATTATACCAAGCCTTTTGTATTGGAGTGTGATGCTTCTGGTATGGGGGTAGGGGCAGTATTAATGCAAGAGGGCAGACCTATAGCTTTTTACAGTAAAGCTCTATCTTCCACTAGGTTGGGTCTTTCAACTTATGAGAAAGAGCTTTTAGCAATCGTGATGTCAGTCACCAAATGGCGACACTATCTGTTGGGGAGAACCATGAACATCATTCCAGTCCGGTTGGGGGCCATTCTGGGGGTGAGAGGACTTATCAAAGGCTGAAGCAGGCTTTCTTTTGGAAGGGAATGAAACAGGCTGTGTTACACTATGTGGCTAGCTGTGATGTTTGCCAGCGACACAAGAATGAGACGGTGGCCTCTCCTGGTTTACTTCAACCCCTACCTATTCCTGACAGGCTGTGGAGTCACATCTCTATGGATTTTGTAGAAGGTTTGCCCAGCTCTGGTAACAAAACTGTGATCTTTGTAGTAGTGGATCGACTCAGCAAATATGCTCATTTTTTGCCACTCACTCATCCTTATACTGCTACCATTGTGGCTCAAACCTTCTTAGATCACATTTTCAAACTCCATGGAATGCCCCAGTCCATCGTATCAGATAGGGATACAGTTTTCCTCAGCAATTTTTGGCAGGAATTGTTTCGTTTACAAGGCACTACTTTGTGTATGAGTACAGCCTATCATCCTCAATCGGATGGACAAACAGAGGTGGTAAATAGATGTGTGGAAAATTATCTACGGTGTTTCACAAGTGATCGACCTACAGCTTGGTCTAAATGGCTTTCCTTAGCTGAATGGTGGTATAACACCACCTTTCATGTTTCTACGGGGATTACTCCATATGAGGCCTTGTATGGTCAAAAACCCCCCACTCTCATGCATTATGTTCCAGGAGGCACTACAGTTGCAGCAGCAGATGTGATGTTACAGGATAGGGCCACCGTCCTAAAATTACTCAAAGAACACTTGGTTACTTCACAGAACCGAATGAAGCAGATAGCAGACCAACATCGAACAGAGAGAGTTTTTAATGTGGGCGATTGGGTGTACCTCAAACTTCAACCTTTCAGACAAGTCACTGTAGCTTTTCGCAGAAATGCCAACTTGGCTCCCAAGTATTTTGGTCCATATCAGGTGGTGAAAAAGGTTGGTATCGTTGCCTATGAACTTGAGCTTCCTCCTCACTCCAAGATTCATCCTGTTTTTCATGTTTCTCTCCTCAAAAAGAAGTTGGGCAATCATGCTGTGGTACAAACTGCACTACCAGTCGTTGGGGAGGACGGCAGACTCCAGTTAGAGCCCTTAGCTATTTTAGACGGGAAATTAGTCAAGCACAACAACAGGCCTATCACCAAAGTTCTGGTCCAGTGGACAAACTCCATTCCAGAAGATGCAACCTGGGAGACTTGGCAAGATTTCCAACAGCGTTTTCCACACTTTCAACCTTGAGGACAAGGTTGTTCTTAAGGGGGTGGGACTGATAAGCATAGGGGAGTCAGTTGTAATTGTAGCAAGTATTCAGGGCTTATTGTGCAAATATTGTAATTAGAGTCGGTGAGTCGGTTGTAATCGATTTGGAGTCAGTCGGTTATAAGGGGGAAGGTAGCGTAGGAGTAAGGCAGAGTTGTTGTTACCCATTTCTTTTTCTCTCTTCTTCTGTAACTCTTTCCCCTTTTCAATCCTTCTGTAATTCTTTTCCCAATCAATAATAAAGCTCTGTTGGTCCTTGTTTTCAATTCCATTTCACTACAAAGACTCTATCATAAAGACTATGATTTGGACTGGGATTAGTACTGAATATCTGGGAGTCATTAGGTGGGGAATTAGTTCCCTCTTATTGGTTATGCGCTTGCATAAACTTATCGACCGGATGATGAGAGGTAGACGTATAAATAGAGTGACTTTTGTGATGAAGAAGAAGAGGAAGAACAAATCAAGCCTTCATCATGCGGAATTTGCAGCCCCCGCCACCGGGTTGGGTGAAAATAAACGTAGATGCATCGTTCCAACAAGATACTGGGCGCGCAACTGTTGGAGGTCTGGTAAGGGACGAAAGGGGCACATGGATCACGGGTTTTCAAGCCCGAGCTGCCTCATGTTCTGCAGTTCGTGCTGAGTTGATGGCCATCTGAAAAGGATTGTTGCTAGCCAAACAGAAGGGGTTCTGACGTGCGATCATTGAGTTAGATTCAAGTGAAGCCTTCGAGCTCCTCCTCCTCCAAGAAGAAGAAGACGAAACGCGCCCCAATTTCGATGTCATTCGCAGTTTTTGCGCTCTGATGGAAAAGGGACGTGAATATGAGTTTTGTAATGCACTAGGGGAGGCTAACTTATGAGCAGACCTAATGGCCCAGGAGGCTTGGCACTCTGCCTGTGACGAGGAGTTTATTCATTCTCCACCAGCGTCCGTGCAAAAGGAGATGGAAAAGGATTTTCTCAATCTCAAGTTTCGTTCCGTATGATTCCGAAATCCGAAACAGAATAGGGGCTCTGCTTAATTTTAGGATTGATGGTTCAAAGACTGTTGAGTATTTTGGATAGTTTCCTTTCTTGTTCCGCTTCCTTTGCATTCGATCACACCTCTTTCCTCCCTCTACTGGGATCTGAACCAATACCGGTGATTGGAAAAGAGAATAGAAGTTCGTTCATTGCACCCGGGTCGGTCAGGATTTTCTTAACCAAGAGCTCGCTTATTATACGGGATCAGATATCAAATATTGGTAGATCAAGCCCATCACTCCTCCTTTACTTCGGGGACTAGCCTCCTTCCTTCAACTCTTCCAATTCGACTCTTTATTCTTTGAAATGCAAATTTCAACACCGGGCTTGGACCATGTCTCCCGAACAATCTCAGTACATATGGCGCAAGACGATACCACATATCGTGGTCGGAATGGGATCGGGTCTTTTCACGTCTCAGCGTAGTGCCCGGTTTGTCTGGGATTTCCGATTGATGAACAAGGAAAATGTTAATTCAGTTTTTAGTCCCTAAGCTACTATCTCATTTATGTTTATGTTGTCCCTAAATAATTATTTGTGTCTATTTGGTCCTTTAACTATGTCATTTATGTTTATTTCGTCCGTACGCGGTCAATGGTGTCTATTTAGTTGTTCAACTATGAGATACTATTAGGGGTTTTTTCCTGTTGCTTTCTTTTCCTTTCCCGGGCTGTTTGGCCCGGTGGTTTTTCGGCTGGTTTCCGGTCCGACTTGTACTGGTCTAATTTTTCTAGGTCCAGTGGGTGTTGGTGGGGGTTAATAATTTTAGGTTTAGCTTCGGTTGGGTTGCTTGGCCAAAGTCTTCATTTGCGTTTGGATTTCGTTGCGTGTCTGGGTTGTGCCGGCAGTTTGGTCGCGCGATTGAGCTGCAGCTGGAGGTTTCGGTGTTCGTCCAGATTTCATATGTGCTTCCTCAGGTTTGATCTGGGGTCCGTTCGGATTTCTCTACTACCTGGACTTAGATTGGTTCCTAATCTAGGCGTTTCGTCGGTCTTGCTTCTGCAGGGGGTGCTTGTGTCGAAATCTTGATAGTTTTGGATCATTCCTGTATCTTTTGATGAAATCTGTTTGCCTTTGGGCTTTGAAATGATATTGACATGTTCAAAAAAAAAAAAAAAAACTATGAGATACTATTGATTTATAAAGTCCATTTAGTTCTTTAATACATGGATGTTCAGTTGATATTTTCTGTCACACTTGTTAATTTACTTTGGCTAATGATAATTAGCCACATTTGGCCTAACGTTTTCGAGAATATTTTTTTCCTCCTTCTTTAATTTTAGTTTTTATCATTTTTCAGTCATTGATTCTTCCCAACATGAATAATCTGAAAAGTAAAATATCATGACCAAAAGCTAAAAGTTAACTAAAGACAAAAATAATACTAAAAAATAGACAGATATAATTTGTCTTTCTGGAGTTTTTTAAATTTGGGTTTAAATTTTTACTTTTATTTTTTTTTTTTGAAAAAATTTTACTTTTCTAATTCTTTCATCAAGCTTTAGAATGTTAAA
This sequence comes from Rhododendron molle, assembly GCA_025413875.1. Classification (NCBI taxonomy): domain Eukaryota; kingdom Viridiplantae; phylum Streptophyta; class Magnoliopsida; order Ericales; family Ericaceae; genus Rhododendron; species Rhododendron molle. The sequence continues at coordinate 5,656,267 of CM046393.1, forward strand.
AAGTTTGCTCTAGCTTAAGTTTTTTACCAAATTCGAGTTGGAGCTCAAGCTCAATGAAAATTTGATGAGCCCAACTCGAGCCTAATTAATTTTGATTTCGAACGCGAAATTGTTCACAAGTCTTGATGAGCAAAAAATATCAGGTATTTGTAAAAACATATACCCGTATAAGTTTATAGTACTTGTAAAAGTTTATGCGTGTCCACGTTATAAGTATAATTTTTACTATTTACATATATAATTCATAACTAGTTTTTTGATCGACAAAAGTAACATTTTATTAATAATGGGGGAGAGGGGAAACGAAATCCAACCAAGGGTTGGATACACAGTTATGCACTCTATACATATTCAAGTTTGCACACACACACACACAACCTAGCTAGGTTCAAGTTTGGCTCATTTATTAAACATACCTAAAATTGAGGTTCAGGTTCAGATCATTTAGTAGTTGAATCATTCTCGAACGAGTCTTTACCGAGCCGAGTTTTGAATAGTCATGAATGACTCGGTTCATTTGTAGCCCTATTTTCAATGGGAAAAAAATAGTGAATGTTATCAATCCCTCATGGGCAAGGGCAATATTGTCAAATAATGTCTCAAACTCTATTCTTTAACCTCAACAAATTTTGCAGAGATCATAAAAAATTTCAAGACTGTTAGTTTCATCAACCAATTTACGAGCAATGTCAGTTACACAACTTTAAAACACAACTCCGGACACAATTATATTGCATCTGAAGCCATTCGATGCACGTGAACTCACATACATCGGATGACTCTAAACAAAGTTGTGTCCGGAGTTGTGTCAAAATTTTGGGTTTGTAGTCTTTTTTACTAGTATAAAAATGGGAAATCGTGAAGAGAGAAAAGGAGAACTCTAGACTCTACTGTCGAGTACTAATACTACTTGATTTTACATGCAAAAAGTGACATATCACCCCGAGCACACGCATTCCATTTTCACCGCCAAGCAAAAAAATCTTTTTTGGACCTCGAGGTTTTTCTTATTGTAAAGTTTAGAGTTCTAAAACTAGTTGAGGCACGCGTAAACTAGCTAATCTGCACTCGGGTATAAAAGAAAAAAATGAATTGTACAACCAAATTAAGAAGTGCTATGGTTTCCCCAGCCTATTTGGGGAATACGGTATCCCGTTAGCTTCTACCATAAAAATGCATAGCACAAATCACGGAAATAATTTACAAAAAACACAATTGGAAGAACAAAAATCACAAATAGCGTAGCAAAATTAATACCATTAAAAGACATAGTAGTAACATTTTTGCCATACAATGTATAACGTTTTCCAATTACACTATCGCTACATACAAATACACGTACTCGAAGTTCGCGAGCCTAATCGAGCAGAATGCTGATAGTTTCAAGGTTGGCTCATTTATTAACGAGCCTAAAACTGAGATTCAAGTTCATTTCGTGTAGTAGCCGAATCATTCTCGAACGAGTTTATACAGAATCGAGTTTCGAACAGTTCACAAATGATCACTCGATTCATTTGCAGCCCTACTAATTACCACCAAAAAAATAGTGAATGCTATCAATCCCTCATGGGCAAGGGCAACATTGTCAAATAATGTCTGAAAATCTATTCTGCAACCTTAACAAATTTTGCAGAGATCATAAAAAAAACTTCAAGAGTGTCAGTTTCATAATCAATTAATTTAATGGGGAGGCGACAGAATGGACCTTAAGACCAAAATTTTGTAGTTGTAGGACTAAATAGATTCAATTGATAGTTTATAGAAAAAAAACTTAGATGAGATAGTTCAAGCACCATGATCAAAAATTTAAAAAAAGATAGTTGATGCCTGAACATAAATAAAGATAAATGAAATAGTTCATGGACTAGGGCTTTCCCACTAGGGTTTTCAAAATGTACGTGCTCTCTGATCATCCTTTTTTTTTATTTTTTTATTTTTTTATTGATGCCAAATTCTTCACATGATAATTGAGGACTAACTGATGGGTTATTTTCAGTTTTTCGTTGCTTTTTGGGAGACTTGATGGTAAAGAGATTGTAACTGCACCTCCGTATTCTGTTGTAATTAGATCATCTTCTCGGAATCAGGGATTAATAAACGAGCTGAACAAGCTGTGTGGGGGGTTGATCAAGCTTGATTTGAAATTTTAAGGGTTTTAAAAAAAATTGAGCTTAATTAGTTTCTTTGTGAAATGAGTCGATCTCAATTCAGCTTTAATCAAGCTAAACATAAGCTGATCTTGAGTAAATTTTTTTTTTGCCAAAACAATAACAAGTGATATTGTAGATCCAAGAAATATAGTATATCAAGAAAAAACTTCATCCCTAAACAAAGTATCAAGAAACTAAACAAAAGGGGACTTGTAGAGACCTGTATTTTTTTTTAATTATTGAAATGTTTATATAAGGGCTAATTTGGAAAATATAGTTTATTGGGTGATTAGTTGAATTGAGGACTAAAGTGAAAGGATTGAGACATGAGGGCGTGTAGGTGTGATAAAAAGATATAGGGGTATAAAAGGGGTGGGTGTTAGATGTGGGAGATCATATTTCATCTCCCAAACCCAACCGTTTTAACCGTCTACTCCTCACTAGCAACTCAACCATATCAAGAAAGAAAGAAGAAGAATGTTAGAAAATTCCAATGTTCAGCATGAACAACAAGAAGGGCAAGAAGGAAGAAAGAAGAAGAATGTTAGAAAATTCCAATGTTCAGCATGAACAACAAGAAGGGCAAGAAGGAAGTGACTCGTCTTTGACTCCAACAACGGGGGCTCTTGATACAGAGGAAACGAGTAAGAAAACTGTGAACCTATCCAGAAAGGAACTCGAATATGGGTAACTTCTTGCCTCTTGTTCTTCACCAAGAATAAGAAGAAATTGGGTTTCTTTAACGAACTTGAAAGTACCTATAGGCCAGTACGAATTTATACTTGATGCTTAGAACATAATTAGTTTTTTTTTTGCTCGGCCATAGAACAGAATTAGTTGGTTATGAATCTTGTGATCATATAGAAGTATGGGGTATTCTTGAATTTTCTCCCGACGCAAACAAAGATTCGAGGGTTTTCATTTTCAATTATGTTAACTGTGTTTTGTCAAATGTAATGTAGAGTTCAAACCAGATACTCGTCTTTGACTCCAATCAATGTTTTCAATGTTCAACAACAAGAAGGGCAAGAAGGAAATGACTCGTCTTTGACTCCAATCAGTGTTTTCAAATCGGGATATATATCGTGTATCGAATTTTCAATTATATAGTTTGTATCAAGATATGTATCGTGTATCTTGAGATACGTTTGTTGAAAGAGTTGGAGTTTCTATTGCGTAGTTGGACAATATTTTTGGAAAAGGAGGAATACTAAAGACAAGAGTGGGGAAGAAGAGTATTTGCATTGCACTTGAACTCATACTTTATTTTTGGCTTGATACAAAATGGTGAGAACACATCCCTGTCTATACTACTCCACGGAAGACTCTAGTACAAAGATATTTTCATAAAACATAAACTTTGAGATAATTTTAGAATTACACATGTGACTACTTCTCACAAAAAAAAAGAAAAGAAAAAAAATCTAGATATTTCACAAGGATATTCTAGAGCTTCTAGAGCTAAATATTTTATAGTTTCTAAAAACTAGATATTTATATCCTTTTCGATAATATCTATCATAGTTGAATTTTTTCAATTGGAGCTTTGTGTACTAAAATTTTAATTTATGCTTCAATAGTGTTAATCATAATTAATATATAATTAAAAAGTAGATACACTTAATAACATGGGGAACTTAATTAGCTATCTTTTTTACCCTACTTATTTAGGTTTCATCCTAATGTGTTTAAATACTTATCTTTCCATCCTCAAATTCAATTAAATCCTAAACTACCCTTTCTTTCTCCTAATTTTTCAACCTCTCTTTTCTTATTTATTTATCTTTTCTAATTATCTCAATTCTCTCTCCTCTTTCAAACATTTCTCTCACCTAATCTTTTGAATTCTCTCTCTCTCTCTCTCTCTCCCTCCTAATCTTCTCTCTCATATTTTCATTCCCCTAAAATCTAAAAGAAAACATAACTCTTACAAAAACGAATGTGTAAGCTGAAAAACATGGCAAAACATGATCAATACACAAAACATGGCAAAACCTGATCAAGGTAGATGAACAAAACAAGATCAATTAAAAAATATGACAAAATCGAAAAACATGACAAGTTTCAAGAAGTGTAGGTTTTGATCGAGGTAGATGAACAAAAAATGATCAAATAAAAACATGACAAAAATTAAAAAAAAAACATGACAAGTTTTGAGAAGAGTGGATTTCAATCGAGGTAGATGAACAAAACATCATCAATTCATAAACATGACAAAAATCGAAAAACATAATACCTAAAATTGATATTCCGGCAATGGAATCCGGTAACGACGGCGATTAAAAAAATCATGACAAAATTTGTGGAATCACCATAAAACATAAAAAAAAAACATGAACACGTATCGTAAAATTGTCCCGACAATACTACAATAAACAGAAATCATAACAAAATTTAGAAAAATCGAAACACATACGCCGAAATTATGACAAGAAGTAGTGGCTTATCCGTCGGGATAAGTATTCATTTCCAATATGATGATCGAATTCATAACAAATATGATTAATTTACACTCCAAGTCGAACAATCAAAACGATAACTACACGTATACACTTTAGAATTAATATTGTGCTGCTACACATGATTTCATACCTCTACACAATGAAACAAACTGAAACAACCCAAAGAAAAAAAAAAAAGGGCCCTTTTCAGATGAAATTACTCGAAGATCCTTGGGCATAATATGCGCGCAAACAGAGGACACCGGTGCTTACCATTAAAAAGCCAGAGGACACGGGTACAAGTCCGATCCGAAATCTGAAGCGTGTCGAGTCTGTTGGCCATTTCATCAACAGTTGCGGCATCCTTAGATGACGACGCAGCCGCCACGACCTTCCCTTTCCGTTGGCGGCGCTTCTTCTTGCTCGTGTTCGACACCATTTGTTCCACACAAAAAAATACCGAAATCGATACAAATCCAAGTAGCGATTTTCTGGTCAGGAAGGGGAGTTGGGTGGTGATAGTTCGGTGGTGAGTCGGAGATCGATATTGAAGTGGGAGAGTACAATTGATGGGCTTTGGACGAAGTAGAGTGTGTATGGGTAAGTGCAGAAGAGTGATTCCTTTTATGCATCCACTCTCACGTGGTTGTTTACCATTGGAGAGAGAGAGAGAGATTGATTGATTGAGATTCAAAGTGGGTAATTGGGTGTATTGTTTTCCTGTCAACCACTTATGCCAAATTCAACTAAATCCCACAAAGTTAGGAACATCCTAATCTTATAGTTAAATTAAGGATAAAGATATGTAAAATACAATATAGATATTAATTAATTACCAAGGGCATAATGGGGCAACATAACAATTTGAGGATGAGGACATAAGTATTTAAACACACTAGGATGTATACCTAAATAAGTCTCCCAATTAGGATGCCTATTTAATTTTCTCTAATAACATCAACAAACTATGCAGCTTAAATTTAAAAAAAAAAAATTTAATGCAAAATTTCAAGTATGTGCCTATTACATTATGTTCCCTTTGTTAGGAAAGGTAAAGTCAGACAAAACACAATCGAAGTATTGTTCTTTCTTTTACACAAACCCTGCATTGAGGTTGAATTTCTATCAAATGGTTTGAACGATGGCATAATTAGATCAAAGGGCTTAGATTAATGCATTTGGGGTTCAGCTTCTTGAAATAAGGTATGACTTTTTTCGAATAATTAATCGTAGGATATATGCAGAATTAGGATACACATATAAATCGTAGGATACGTGGTCGTATCATATGATTTCTGTACAAAAAAGATACATAATGGGATACGTATTATTCTCCGAAGGAGACGATACAAATCGTAGGATACGTATCGTGTATTGTAGGTATTTAACAATTATGACTCCAACAACGGGGGCTCTTGATACAGAGGAAACGAGCTCCTTTCGAAGCCCTTTCGTCGAGTTGGCGGCGGAGAAAGACTTGGCATTCAGGAAGAAGACTGTGAACCTGCCCAGAAAAGAAGTCGAATCAGAAAACAAAGACATTACAAAGGATTCCAATGTTTAGCAACAAGAAGGAAATGACTCGTCTTTTACTCCAACAACGGGTGCTCTTGATATAGAGGACACGAGCGCCTTTCGAACCCCTTTCGTCGAGTTGGCGGCGGAGAAAGAGTCGGCATTCAAGAAGAAGACAATGAACCTGCCCAGAAAAGAAGTCGAATAAGAAAACAGAGAGGGATTCCAATGTTCAGCAACAAGAAGGGCAAGAAGGAAAGGACTCGTCTTTGACTCCAATAATGGTTGCTCTTGATACAGAGGAAACGAGTAAGAAGACTGTGAACCTACCCAAAATGGAAGTTGAATATCGGTAACTTCCTGCCTCTTGCTCTTCAACAAGAATAAGAAGTAACTAGGGTTTCTTTAACGAACTTGAAAGTACATATAGGCCAGTACGAGTTTCTACTTGATGCTTAGAACAACATTAGTTTTTTTTTTGCTTGGCCATAGAACAAAATTAGTTGGTTATGAATCTTGTGATCATACAGAAGTATAGGGTATTCTTGAATTTTCTCCCAACCCAAACAAAGCTTTGAGGTTTTCATTTTCAATTATGTTAACTGTGTTTTGTCGAATGTAATGTAGAGTTCGAACCAGATACTCGGCAATCACTCAAATGATGTTGGAGACTGATCCACTGATTCCTGCATCAGCATCAACATTTAGGTACTCAAACATTTGGGTACATAATTCTACATCAAGAATCTAACTAGCTTTCTTAACTTTTCATGCTTTGATGAATTTGCTTTATTAATGGGTTGCTTAATTTATTCTACATCAAAGATATCCTACCTCAGCTCCGCCACCACATGCCCATTCCACGGCCGAAGTGCTAAAATTTGCTGCCGGGCGGGCACTGTTGGTGGCTCTTTGTTACGTGTGCCACACGAGCAACTCTCTGTCGGAAGGCGTTAAAAAAGCTGATGGGATAACATCAGCAATTACGGTGACTGCTTTGTCGGCTGGAGAAGCTGTGATGAAATGGAAGGTGATGTCGGTTCGTTTTCCTTGGTGGAGTTGGCGCTGAACGGAGCGGAGTTGTATTGTGCCGTAACAGAAGGTTCCCCGTCCTAGCAGTAGTGGTTGGAGAGCCTACCCATAAGACTAGAGCTTGCGTGTTTTCTTGTATATCTCATCTTGCTCTTTGTGAGGGTCTTCTCGAGGTATTTGAAGTAAGGTGGAAGTCTTGTTGTTCATAAAGGCCACAATGTTATAAATAATGTGAGGGTCTTCTTGAGGAATTTGAAGTAAGGTGGTAGTCTGGTTGTTCATAAAGGGCACAATGTTGATAAATAATCATGTACCGAACTCGAGCATATTTTGCTTCACTCTGCTTCTTGCTGTTCTCAAGTTACTTCATATTCTATGCAGATAAATTTTCGAAACGTGCAAACCAGGCAGCACAAATAAGATTTTCTAATAATATAATTTCAAAATAAAATTCTACTGTAATTCTAAATAAGATTTTATATTCTTATTTTTATAATTCTGGAATCATAAAAATAAGAATAGAATCTTTCAGAATTTTGTCCTATATCAATGACAGATTTCAATTTGGGTTTAATTTTATACGATCTCTGAACATGAACAGTAATACACACACACATTAAACATGCCCACACACATTCCTAAAAATGACCTCAAATATGCACACATAAAAAATGAATTTGGCAAAAAATGAAACGAATCCAGCCGAGAAAACCTTTCTGTTCGAATATTCGTAGTTTGTTACACATTTCAGTTTAGTTTGGATTTAACAAAAATCAAATGGAAAAAATATACTCTATGCAAAGCTATGAGATATAAAGCATCTCTGGTTATGCGTGCAAGGACATGAGGTTTTCTAGAAGAGATCTAGAATATCCTTAAGAAATATCTTTTGTAAGTAAAAATCACTCTTAATAAATCTAAATATTACCTAGATATTATAGAAAACATCCAGAACCGTCCATGGAGTAATATAAATATGGATGGGTTCTTCGGTTTGGGCCTCTAAAACCAACCCCTCCTTCTGTGCACAGTCCCCAGTAAATTTTCTCTCTAATTATTACTCTCATTTTCCCATCTCTCTCCCTCCACTAATTACCCTATGCGCACGGTCCCAATATTCAATTTTCTATCTTCACTAATTAACCAGTCTCTCCACTAACTAGCTTTCGTAACTTTTTATTACTAAAGTTTGAGTTCACCCCGAGTAAATGTAATCGCAAAGTTGTTGGACAACTTTTATGTAAATCTATTTTAAAGAATGCTTGTTTTGTTGTACAATAGAGATATCCAAGCCCGATCGCTGGCTCTGCGACCTCAAGCGGTTGAAGTTTGCTGCTGGACAGTGACTCTTGGTAGCCCTTTGCTACGCATGAGCAATCTATCGGAAGGGGTTAAGAAGGCTGTCGAGATAACAATAGCCACTACCACGAGTGCTTTGTCGGTTGGAGAGGCCGTGAGATATCCAAGCCTAATCGCTGGCACGAGTGCTTTGTCGATTGGGGCGGGAAAGTAATTTTGCAACAGGGATCTGTTGGGGTTCTTCACCAAAAAGGGTCTACCTATAAACCTCACTCTCTGCTCCATACGTATCCGAAAATGTTGCGCCTCCTCATATCGAACTCAACCTCCTCCTTTGCCTAGAGGGCAATTTGTCGACTCTCTTCTTGCCCGGCATCTCCCCAAATCATCGTTCCAAAATCCTCCATTATCCACCCTACACCTTCCCAAATCTCTTCTTTATGGCATTTTGCTGTTCTTTGAACACTGCTTCATAGTCTGTTACCTTACTAGAATCTCAAAACTTCAAGATTAACACCCTATTCCTGACTCTACTTACTCTACAGTCAAGAGTACTATTGATATTGCTCTCAGTCCACTGGCTTCGTGGTGAAGGCGAAGTATGCCCTTTGTTCGTAACATGGTCTCTTCATCCACGAATGTCGCCCTAGGCCAGAGAGGGAAGATTTTGACGTTCAGGCGGACGTCCTCGTCTATTTTTGGGATGAGACTTTCACCATTGCGAAGGTGCTTGGTTTAGATCTGGCAGCTGATCTCGCTGTTCTTGAGCTCCAACACGTTCCTGACATGGTAAGACCCCTAGAACCGTCCATCATTCGTCCTCGTGTATTGCAGTCTTGTTTTGCTTTGGGTTACAATGATATCAATTTCACAAGTGACCCCGATTTTGTTATGATACCAACGTGATCGACGCACTAGGGCTCATAACAAAATCGGGGTCACTTGTGAAATTGATATCATTGTAACCCAAAGCAAAACAAGACTGCAGTACACGAGGACAAATGATGGACGGTTCTAGGAGTCTTACCATGTCAGGAACGTGTTGGAGCTCAAGAACGGCGAGATCAGCTGCCAGATCTAAACCAATCACCTTCGCAGTGGTGAAAGTCTCATCCCAAAAATAGACGAGGATGTCCGCCTGAACGTCAAAATCTTCCATCTCTGGCCTAGGGCGACATTCGTGGATGAAGAGACCATGTCACGAACAAAGGGCATACTTCGCCTTCACCATGAACCCAGTGGATTGAGAGCAATCATCAATAGTACTCTTGACTGTAGAGTAAGTAGAGTCAGGAATAGGGTTAATCTTGAAGTTTTGAGATTCTAGTAAGGTAACAAACTATGAAGCAGCGTTCAAAGAAGAGCAAAAGGCCCATGAAGAAGAGATTTGGGAAGGTGTAGGGGGGCTAATGGAGGATTTTGGAACGATGATTTGGGGAGATGCCGGGCAAGAAGAGAGTCGACAAATTGCCCTCTAGGCAAAGGCAAAGGAGGAAGTCGAGTTCGATATGAGGAGGCGCAACATTTTTGGATACGTATGGAACAAAGAGAGTGAGGTTTATATGTAGACCATTTCTGGTGAAGAACCCTAACAGACCCCTCTTGCGAAATTACTTTCCCGCCCCAATCGACAAAGCACTCGTGCCAGCGATTAGGCCGGGATATCTCACGGCCTCTCCAACCGACAAAGCACTCGTGGTAGTGGCTATTGTTATCCCGACAGCCTTCTTAACCCCTTCCGATAGATTGCTCATGCGGCATGCGTAGCAAAGGGCTACCAAGAGTCACTGTCCAACAGCAAACTTCAACCGCATGAGGTCGCGGAGCCAGCGATTGGGCCTGGATATCTCTATTGTACAACAAAATAAGCATTCTTTAAAATAGATTTACATAAAAGTTGCCCAACAACTTTGCGATTACATTAACTCGGGGGTGAACTCAAACTTTAGTAATAAAAAGTTACGAAAGCTAGTTAGTGGAGAGACTGGTTATTAGTGAAGATAGAAATTTTTTAGTGCCGAGCGGCTATCATGCGGTGCCCGCTCAGTGCATTTGGGTCGTCTATTTCGATTTTGGATGACTCGAATTTGGAGAGAGAAAGTAATGGCATGAGAAGAGGGAAATTGTTTTAATCTGAACGGTCTAACATATTTTTGGACGGTCTGATGTGAGTGTTCGCACCACATCGGCCTGAGACAATCCAAAAATTTCTTCTCCATACATCCCTATCCGGAGTGTATAAATTTCAATAAATCCCCGCAACAATGACCCGTTTTCGAGTTGCCCCTTGTAACGCCCCGAAAAAAAATCGGAGACATTAGTAAATATTTAAAAGATTACTTTCACAAAAGAAATTCATAGATTTACTACGTCATTATTTCAAAAGCATATGTCCTTATATTACAACCGTTTCGAATAAATTAAAATATTACAATTTTCAAATAAACTTAGAAGCTTCCAAAATATAGTCAACTTAAATTAATCAGCGCAACTATGCGCACGGAAACCAAGGTTTTCAGCTTTTTCCTCAATAAGATTGAACTCGATCGAATCGTACGACACTTCTGTTCCGTCTTCGGTACCTGGCATTCCAGTTACCAGGGCAACATAGTACCGTGAGCAATGACGCTCAGTAGCCAAAACTCACTCGAACCCATAACTTACAAGCAATAGGAAATATAATTGACATGCATTAAAATAACATAAAAACAGAACAATAAACCTTTCTTTCATTACTATCCTTTAACCTATGTGATATCTCGGATCTTATCCACAGATCCGTTCCTACCCATAACCTCTGGCACAAGACACTGATGTGGTCCGACTCCCCTTTTCCAGATCCGGATGAAAGATACCTAAGTTATGTACTCGGGTATCCCATCCGCGACCATAAGTTCGGATAAAACTTCACCGGCAACGCTCAAGCGCCGTCTAGCCCGGGTTGTGACGCAAGCACAATGCCACCCTTATGTCCCGTCCCAACATCCGAGAGCCGATCACCACCATGCCGTACCCAGGGTTTCGTAATTCAACACGTTCAGCAAATCACCACCAATCATCCATCAACAATACATCACCACGGGTTCCAAACCAGGATTGCCCGAAATCCAAATCACATCCTCTCACATTATCCATTTTCCATTAAACCTACTTTCACGTCTAATATGTTAAATCCGCACATCGCAACCAACCCCGGGAACCTATTTGTCCAATCTATCAGTACAACAACATTTCACAAGTTCAACATTATCACGATACAGGCTAACATGCTAATAATGTTTAATCGAACGATAAAATTTATTTCGCTATAGAACTAATCATGCCATAAAAATAATCACGCGATGCCACTATTAATGCCATAAAAATAATCATGTGATACAACTAATATTGCCATAACATGTGATAAAATTTAATGTTGCGAGAAAAATAAATTAAACGGTTCCTTTATTTACTCTTTTCTTTATCAAAACTAAAGTCTACGTTCATTCTTAATCATCGTGGAGTATTGCCGGTACTAAAATAATTCACGATCGCAATAAAAAGTAGGATTTAACCAAAACTAATTACTTGGGGTTTATAGTATTAGCCTTTAATACTCAAGGGTTGGATTTATAAGCTAACAAACTTGAGGGACCAAACTGTAATTAATCCAAAGAAACTTAAAATTTCCAGCAGCTTTGGAAATCGGCAAAACAGGGGAGCTTCCACTGGATTTTGACGGGCCACGTCGGGTTCGAAAACAACCACATCGATTACTAGCATTAACAAATACACACAATAATATACGTAGGGAGGCGAGTTTCGAACTACCCTGATCCGGCGAAACGGGGTTCGAGAGATTTCGGTGACAGGTCGGGGCGGCGGCACCTCGGAACGGCGACGGAGCTCGTCGGATCAAACGCACGACAACGGGGCTGTGTTTGAGCTGATTTTAGTGGGGAATCATGGCTGCTTTTCAGCCGATTCCGGAGCTGTAATAAGGGACTGGAAAGGGGGCTGATCTCACGGCTATTTGGGACAGAAATGGAGATGATTTTGGTGGCGAGCTTGGCGGTAGTGGAGGAGTTCGGTGGTGGTGGGTGGTTATGGTGTACACGGCTGGAGATGATGGAGGTGCCCCGGTGATGATGAACCGGTTGATGGAGGAGTTCCGGCTGCTCTCTCTCTCTCTCCCTCTCTCTGCCGAAATGGGAGAAGGCTGGGAAAAGAAATGGAAAGTGGGATAATAAATGGGTTTGGATTTCTGGAGGGTGGTAATATCCCTTGGGTAAAAATGTGTTGTCGAATTTTGATTGGAGGAGGATGGGGATTTTTTTTTCCCCTCTCTCAGCCTTAAGTACGAAATGGAAAAAGGAGAAGAAATGGGTTTGGGTTGGAAAAATGATCCGGTGCAACACATGCACACATTTGGAAAATTACTCGCCGAATACGTGCACGCACAATCGAATACAGAATAAAATTGGTTTGACAACATAAATAATTTTTTACATTAAATAAACTAACGAGCAAAAATAATATATATATATATATATATATTTTTGTTGTGATTATTATTATTTATAAAAAAAAATACCGAGTCTTTACACCCCTCGTATATAAACTTGGACACTTAACCTCTCCAACTACATGAACCCAAGATAAAGTAGACTTCCTAATAAAAAGGGGAGATTATTACACTTTTTTCCTTTCACTATTTCCTACCATCTTCGCCAAATCAATCTGATGTGTCCGCCACAGTAGTCACATAATCCGTGAGTGGAGGGTGCTAGACGCGTGCTTAAACCGCGAATTGACAAATTAATCTGCAACTCACATTAAATTTGCGAATTTAATTTCATCTATCCACGATTTCAACTTTGAGCGGCGAATTTCCAAGTACTCCAATTCCTATGCTACACATGGCTGACTCATTAGTAGCATTCCGTCACGTCTTGTAATGGTCTTAGGCGCTGTAAGAAGTGTTCAATTCTCCATGTAAAAACTCGCATCCCTCTGTATTTGAACCCCTTACCTGTAAAATAACTTTGGATAAATTACCAAAACTATCCCCAATGTATGTGTCAAATACAATTGACCCCCTCACGTTTGGAAATTACATCATGCTCCCCGAGGTTTAGTGTACCATAACAATGACCCCCTTTTTCTCTTGGAATTTTCTGTGCGATTCTGTGAATGGAAATTTTATTTATCGTAGGATTGAGCTACTTTTTTACGAACTTACACACATATTAGATTAAACTAATTTTTTATAAGTCGATGCAATTTTTTAAAACGATTTAGTCGTGTGAGACCCGGCATGAATTCTGCGTGCCCGTCGTTGGCTACAGCACGAGTTCCTAATTGTTGGAAACTTGGAAATATCAATTGAAATTGATCAGGATCGGCTTTATTCAGTGCACAATCAAAATTTTCCGGGGAAAAAAAAACAAAGGAACGAAAGGAAAGGAGGGAAAAGAGAAGAAACGGACGAGAGAGAGAGAGAGAGAGAGAGAGAGAGAGAGAGAGAGAGATGGGGGCGTCGTCTTCGACCGAGCAAGTTTCAGTGGAGCAGAGGGAGGCGGAAAGTTTGGCAGCGTCGACTGGAGCTCTTCCTATGCTCCAGAAGGCTTTCGCTTCACTCGCCGATCCCCAAACAAATACCATTCCCCTCCACTCTCTACAGGTATCTATGTCAAACCCCAATTCTGTATTACTAGTAGAATTGGACTAAAAAGCCCAATTTAAACCTTGGGGTTTCAAGTTTCATTGGAACCTGGAGTTAAGACCGAAATTCTGTATTTTTCCAGTTGAGTTGTTTTTGTGGTAATCGAATACCTCACAATTCGAGCATGTTTAACTTAAAAAAACAGTTTCTTTTTTATTGTTTTGTATCGTAGTTTATAAAAGGCTAACCTGTGGAGATTGGGATTCCACTTTAATCAAAACTTGGTTGAATTTAAAAAATACAAAAAATAAAAATAAAAAACATGGTTGAATTTATTTTGCCATCAACTTGTGAAATTCGTTATCAATTTCGAAACTTGATTTCAGGGTTTTAATTAATAAGGTGTTTGTTGAAGATGCAAATACAAGTCTTTGAGTGAGTTGTTGCTTGTTTGTTTGTCTGTCCATTTTTCCAGTTTGTTGGGTTTGTGAAACCTGATACGGCTTTGGTTATCCAGTTCGCTGACTATTACAGTAATTCGTGATGTGAACCCTAGGGTATAAATTCGTCATGTATGCAGCAGCCAGTGTAATCCGCACACTTTTCGTTCGATAGACTGTGAAAACAGGTGTTAGCCATGTACGTATCTAATCACACATTTGGTAAACATCATAAAAATCTCTGTGTCGTTCCTTTCTGTTCATACTTGATTTATTCTTCGTAGAATTGTGTGTGTTGGGTTGAATCCGCAACATTTATGCGGTAATTCTAGTTTCTTTTCTTGCGTCTCACACACCATTACATTTGTTTCAGCAATGCTTTAGCTTAACTTTTGAGAACCCAACAAGTGAAGCAACTGCGATGCCACCAAATTTTGAGGGATTGTTGAGTGATGTTGGTTCTTCTATGGTTGGCGTATTTTTCGTGGCTGAGAAAGGAGGAGTCAGTTGGATTGAGTTCTTGAGAGGTTATGTGAAATGTTGTGGTAGGACGTCAGCTTCGGCATCATTTAATACATTATTCAGGGTATTTGCAATGGCAGTTGTAAAGGCAGGCCTTCCTGAGAAACTTCAGTTTGACTCCAATGATGCTGATTGTAAGATGAGTGGGTTCTTAGTGCCCGCTGACGCACTCATGCTTCTCTGGCTGTGTTATATCATGGCATGGAATTCTAAGGATTTGGAGTCTTTTGGAGAGAAAGGAGACTGTCATGGTCTTCCGGATTTGAGACATTTGGTGCTATCAGCTGTTTCATGGAGCGGTGAAGTTGGCAGTGACTTCAACCCATGGGATTTTGATATCTTGGGCACCAATGTGCAACTACCTGCAGCAAAGATTCTTATGTGGGCCTTGAAAACAGTGCCCAGCCTTCCTGATTGCTTTATGCAATACGTTCATGGGAGTATTGAGAAATCCTTTAGATCAGAGGTAGTGATTTTGTTTATTTTTTTACCGAACTATGCGCGAATATATTCTTTCCATGTCGTCCAAATTCTGTCACTGATTTACATACATTCGTTGTAATTTTGTAACTTTGTGAAGTGTGGCTTGGTCACCGAACATCACGGTCATTCTCGCTATTGCATAATTTATAAATGTATATTAGCCTGGGGGCGCTTCCTTTAATTTTCAGAAACCTAGTGCGCAGTACAATTTAACTTTTTGTTTTTGAATGTAAAGACCTTCTAGTTAAAATGAATCATCAGCTAGATAGGTTAAAATGCCAATCTTCTCGACCTGTTCTGTTTAGTAGACATTGGTATTGTCCGTTGTCCTGCGCTAGTGATGGTCCTGTTTTAGTTCAAGGCCTTAGAGCCCTCATTTTGCAAATAAATGTTGTTTGGGTTGACAATTTCTTGGGTAAACTGTTGGTGCTGAGTGTTTCTTAGGAGTTTACCTTTCAACTTGACGCTTCCATTCATGAAGTGGGATTTTGCTGCTTTTGTACTCATTGGATATGTTAAGCATGTGTACTTTTCAAACCAAAGATGGTAATTGTTGATCTGATCATCGGCAGAAAATGCAGCCATCATGCTCAGCAGTCCCTGATCGTTCACCTGGTGTGGAGTGCCACAATAATCTTCTTAATCAAGGAAGAGCCTGGGCCATTTCCCTTACTCTTAGAAGCACTTTACATGGGGAGATGATGAAAGCATGCTTCCCCAGTTACGGTGGTGGAACAAATGAAAGCCTAGTTTACCGGTTTGCTTCCTTGTCTTGTTGATCTATTCTTGTGTATCCATTTCCTGTGGCCATGCTGCTACAGTTGCTTTAGGAATTTGATTGCAAAATTTCTACAAACAAAACTGATTTCCTGTGGAGTTAACATACACTAATGATGACAATGTTCTAAAAATCGCTCGGCGCTAGGCGGGCGGTGGACCACCTTCGAGCTTCGAGACTTATTAATCGGCCATTAATCACCTTTTAGGCTTTTAGCAATTAGCCATTTTTTAAAAAATATTCTTCAACCTCCCTACCATTAATAATCATAGATTTCCTAGTTAATGTGATGTATCTTCTCTCCCAAAATTTCCTAGTTCTCTTTGGCTATGGGATACTGAATGTTAATACTTCTGCTATATCGATAGGTGCTTAGAGGAAGGAGCTCAAATGTTCATGCTAAAACCTCTCTAACAATCAGATGTAAAAAAGTTGACATGCCAATAACTTTAATTCTTGCAAATAGCTCAAAACATTTAGTGTAAGATAGAATATTGGAAATAGGATATAGGTCCAGAATAATCTGAATAAACATGTCAATATGTATATGGGTCTTCCTCTGCTTTTAAAACCCAGGAAAAAAAAAAAAGGATAAAAAGGAGAGACTGTGAAAAGAAAAAAAAAACGTATTACACCTTGAGAAACAAATTTTCAGAAATTATATATACTAGTCCAAGGAAGAAACTTCTGGACCTAGAAGATGCATGAGAATGAGTTCGTACTAAGAGTATTATAGATGAGAAAGAGAGAGAGAGAGAGAGAGTGAGAGATAGAGAGAGAATAGAAGACAGAGAGAGATACACTGAGAGGGAGAGAAGGACGACCGGAGATGACAGACGGCAATGATAGGCGCAGGGAGAGAGACGACTCTGAGTCTCCGATCGTAGGGTTTCACAGGCGGCGATCGTGTTTTACTCTGGGATATCTCGAAGCCCGCCCTTAAACTGGTACTCATGAGTAGTACTAAAATTACATAACAAGCCCTTCAACTTTATTACCCCAACAGTTACACTCCTTCAATTTCCGAAATTATAGATTTTATCCCGATTAATGGACGAATAGCCACCTAATCGCCGATTAACCTTTTAATCGACTAATCGCCGACTAGACACTGGCTGGCTAATAGCCGCCGAACCCCGATTAATCTCCAGACCGCCTAGTTCAAACGCATAAGCATTAATCTGATCGGAGAGCCCATAAATCCAATTAATTGCCCATTGATCGGCGATTAAAACCGATTTTTAGAACACTGAATGATGGGCTTGGCATAAAGGTACTAATGAAACAGTTAAGAAAGGGCTAAAAACAAGTTTTGCTCTGGTGCAAGTTTTCCAGGTTAAGATGCGTGTTGGCTGCCCTACCTGTTAAACGTTGTATTTTGTGGGTTATGTGTCTATGACTTTATCATTCAGCATTGAACTGCATCTTTTGATGTCTTTGCAGATTCAGTCCAGTTATTAGTAGCATTATTCCATTACATTCATTTCTCCTTTGACATTTTTGATATTTTAGATTAAATGCTAATTTAGTATCTATTTGTACTTCTTTCAGGTCATCTCTTCATGGAAAAGGTTTGAACCGATTTTGGTCAAATGTTGAAGGTTATAATGGTCCAATGCTGATTCTGGTTGCTGCTAGTTTGGGAGATGTTCATGATGATAATGGGAATGTTAGGAGATGGATCCTTGGCGTACTTACTCATCAAGCTTTCGAAAACAGGGATACGTTCTATGGAAGCTCCGGCAGTCTTTATGCTTTAAGTCCAGTCTTTAATGTCTTTCCATCTTCTGGTATGTAAATTGAACACTTTAGGTCCATTCTTTACTATGTTCTTGTCATTTTGTGTTTGGAAATTGTCTACCATTGACTAAACAAACATCTATATTGATTCTGACCCTGTGAAACTGATTTAATGTGTAATTCACCACAGGGAAGGAGAAGAACTTTGTGTACAGCCACTTGCATCCTAAGGGTGGAGTGTACGATCCGCACCCAAAGCCCGTGGGTGTTGCATTTGGAGGATCCGTCGGGAATGAGAGAATATTTATTGATGAAGATTTTGCCAAGGTTACTGTTCGTCATCATGCAGCTGATAAAACATACCAACCTGGTTCACTTTTCCCAAATCAGGTAAAATTTTAAGCCACTTTAGTGGTTGTAGTTTTCTTATTAAGAACAGAAGTTACTGATTTGCATTGCCACTTATTGCCTAGTACAGAAGATTTTTGAATGGTGGTTTCAAAATTGTAGTAGAAACATAATTTTTCTCAAAATTGTTATACAGAATATCAAGAACTAGAATTTATTCCCGAAAATCATCTTTTGAAAAATATTCTCCTAATTTGGCCCCCCTTGAGACCAAGTTTTGGTTCGATCCCTGGCTATTTGTTTTGGCCCCTCACTTCTCCTCCACGCGAGACTAGTGGGTAGATTTTATACGTCCCTTTTCTATCGCCTTTAATTGAGACTACATTTTTTACCGAATTCTCTATGTGGATTTCCCTGTTTCTTTCTTAGATACTACTAAAAAGTCTAAAACAGGTAGAAATCCATAGCACAGGGAAAATATTGCGATATATTATTCAAAATTGTAGTTCAGAATATGACATCTGAGTGAGAGTATGGTGCAGGGGTTCTTACCTGTTGAAGCTTTAATTTTGGATGTGGAAGTTTGGGGACTAGCGGGTAAAACTGCGAAAGATGTGCAAACTTCTTATAAGAAGAGAGAACAACTTTTCACTGAACAGAGACGAAAGGTATCCAACAGAATAGCATATCACCTACTCCAACAGAATAGCATATCACCTACTGCGTTCCTGACTAACATGGTAACATTTTGATAATTTTCTTACTCATATCCAGGTCGACTTGAATACATTTGGCAATTGGGAGGATGCGCCTGAGAAGATGATGATGGACATGGTCTCTGATCCCCATAGAGTTCAGCGAGAAGATCGATAATGGAGTAGCTGAACTACTGGATTCTATTTTCAGATGTGAATACAGAATGCCATTGTTCATAGCAGCGGATTGTGCACGAGTCATGGCTTATGTTTTTCCCTAGTGGGGAATACGAAAGTGGAGTTTTAATAACGTTTGAATTTCCAGTTTCATGTTAAATATCTTCGGCTCCCGCTTTGCTTTCCCCCTTTTGTCAGACTCGAATTCTCCTCAACCAAGCTGATTTGTGAAGATAAAGGATAGTGAAAGCTTCTTATAGAGCACACTCAATGGTTGGTTTGCTTCGCGGATCATGCTTTTTTATATGGATGCCAAGGGCCGTTTACCACCGGACTAAGGGCTCTCCTCCGCGGATAAATTTGGTGTGCCCATTTTGCTTTTGTCATAGAGGTTGCCTGGATATTGTGATCGACTTCTCAGAGGGGTAGATTATGGCAGTAGTAATATGGTTTAATGACGAGGTTATTAGGGGTTTTTTCCTTTTTTTTTTGTTTTTTTGTTTTCATTTTGTATTTATAATTTGTATAATCCATTACTAGTAGAAACCCATGCTATGCACAACATGAGAGATCAGAATTTTATTCTGAAATAAACATCACTGTAACACCAGAATTATTGTTTTGTGAACCATTTATTTTGTTTTGTTTAATCGTCTTTTGTTTTCTAAAATCATCACTTGTCCTCATGTCAAACCTTCTCCCTGATTCACCGTAGCATTTTATGTTATTGTTCTGGGAAGATAAGAAGTATATGGGCCAATTAATTGGACCTGCCCGTAAATCTCCCTTTGCACAATGTGCTCCTCTTATACTTTTTTTTTTATTTATAACTCAGGTGTCTGAATTAACTTACGCTCATCTCGACTAATCCTGGAGTTTAATTCCACGCGGGAGAGCCTAATTGCTCCTTGAGTCCTTGAATGCTTTGATCTTCACATAATGAAAGCACTTGCTGATTTTGAAAGCCCAATTAATTTACAAGGAATGTTTCTTTATTTATTTGTATTTTTTCACGTGAATAAAAAAGAAGGAAAAAAATTCACAAATCACTAGCCTTGAATTAATTGGGCTAATTACCCTGGTCCAAAGATTCTGTAATTGCACAGTAAAAATGGGGTTCCAATGTTTATGGAGAAAGAGACTCACTTTTTGATGGTTGGTTTTACTAAAAGTGCAATTAGTGTAGCTCGTTATCCAAAAATCCTAAGAGCATCCACATTTGACTTTTGAAGATTTTATGTGTTATTTGACAAAAAGTGTTAAAAAGTAGATTTCAAAAATTGTGTGTTAGAGAGTTGTTAGGTAAAGAGGAACAATGGGGTGCATTGGCATTGTTAAGGCAGTTTAAGGGTGTTGGTTAGAGTATAAAAAAGAAAAGAACAAACATGTATAGTACATATAGGATGACATCGGTTGGAATTCGGATGACACTTTAGTCCGAAACCACAGAGAGATGAATTGGTCATTTGTAAATGTTAGGAAGGTGGTGTGCCAAATGCTTAAACCATAGGAAGGTAATCTATACTTTGTCTTTTAGAAATTTGATTAACCAAACATGTTAAATGATGGTTTAAAATACCAGCGCAATCAGACATCAAATTGAACAGATAAATCAAACTTCTTGACAGGAAAAATTGGAGCAATTTTTTTTAGTGCGACTAATGATACAGATATCAAGGCTCTCTCGCCCACAACTTATGAGTAGCAAGGCAACATTCCATACATGAAAAATTAAATAAATTGAATTGGTTCTTTCTGGAAAAACCAATAAAGAGGAGAACAAACAAAAAGGCCGGGGGACGGAAATTACGCAAATTCCTCTTGGAAAAAAAGAAATATACATATACAGAGAGTGATGGTAAGCTGCATAACATTATGCACCCGTAATCTCCCTATCCAACTTCATTCTCTTCGCACTTTGGGCCTCCGGCATGCTACTGGCCCGCTGCTGGACCAACACGTCGTGCTGATACGAACAGTTGGCTCCGTGTCGACACCCCCTAGAACTGTTAAAATAGATGCAGGGTTTCATTATCTTGGGTTTCAACTCCCTTGGTGTAGAGCTATATATAGAATCCTGTAAGTTTGCTCTACCAAACTGTGAAGGGTTGTCTTGTCTTTCTCCCCCGTGTTGCTGGATCAAGCTCTTATAGTAGTTAATGTCCTTCGTGGCCACCGGAGCTCCGGCAGTAAGAGAGGGAACCGAAATAGCCTCCGGCATAGGAGGAGGAGGTCGTGGATTGGGAACCAATCCCACCCTGTGTGGTGGAGAATAAAACGGTCCATTTAGAGGAGCAACCAATGAGGGGGGTGGGGGTGGGGGTGGGGGTGGTGGTGGTGGTGGTGCAAGACCTTCTGCCCAAGTGGTCTGAACTGGAGGTGGGTCCGATAACATTACCCCTGGCGGCGGCCTTGACATGGGCATGGCCTGAGGGTTAGTCGCGGCTTTGTGGTTTGCAATTAATTTTTCAATCGAGTCCCGGTCGCTGAGGATTTTTATGAGCAAGTCCTGGTCGATCAGGCTTCCTTGGTCATTGCTTGCCATAATTGCAGTTAAGGCAGCATATGCAGCCGCTGCCACGTCTGCTTCCACCCCGGGGAAGATTCCCGTAGCGGCATTTCCGTTGGCTGTAGAGTTGGGATGATTAGGAGCACCGCTCGGCAAGGCAGGAGGCATAGCAGAGGACAGTGAATTCATGGGAATGGTAATTTCTTCTGGGGGATCAACTGCCGTGTCCACTACTGTATCTTCATCTTCAACTGGAGTGATGGGGATCAGAGGAGTGGAAAGATCGTTGTCACGAGAGTCTTCAATGCCCATTAACACAGAAGAGCTGCATCAAGATAAAAAGAAATGTTTGGTAGCACTTCTTTGAACCAGTGTTGTTACAGTTTTAAAACTCAATTTTTCAGAAACTTATTTGAACTTATCTTTTTTGGGAAGTTCTTGATAAAGAAACCTTTGTTAGAAAGTCACCACATTCTCATATCACATCGGTTTCCACAAACAGTTTTGAGAATTTGAAAACATCTTTAAGGTGATTACTCAAAAATGGACTGTTCTCCGAAAAATTCATAGAAAATAAGTTTTCCTTGACAAAGAGGCATCATACTTTAGAGGAATGGCAGATGGGCGAGGATAAACCGCCTCAAGCACTCTCATCTCTCGCTGGTTCTGTATTTCTACTTCTTTGCTTTCTTCCCCAGCAACCACTTGCCACTTGAAGTCCAACACAAACTGTCAACATCAGAGGAAAGCAAGTATAAGTTAGACTATACTTCAGCTTTCACAATGGATCAGAGCAAAAACTTTTATGATGATCTACTGCATCAGATATTCAATGGACTATATGGTACGAAGTCCTATTTTAGATTATAATAGATAGACCGAAGTCACTTAAAAATATAACCTTCGAAATATAAATTGTAAAAATTTGCCGGCGTCAGGCTTGAACCAGAGTTCTCACTTCTCACGCATGTCAGGAGGTTTTCACCATCATACTGAGAAACGGTTCGAAAAATATAAAGAGAAAAGTAGCAAGCTAGGTGGAAATAGTTCATAATTGCAACATCCCAAGCTTTTTTTCACCACAAGTTGCTTTACATGCCTCCAAGAATTGACAAGCCAACTATTTTGCACTGAAATAAACTCCAAAGATCTACAGGGAAATTTTCAAAATGGCACCTGCACTATGTATCAAATGTTACAGAGAGACCTGAACTTAAGTTTATTTCAATTAAACACCTGTACTAACAAAATTCCCAAATTTACACACCTGAACTTAAGTTTATTTCAATTAAATACCTGTACTAACAAAATTCCCAAATTTAGACCCCCGCCGTTATACTCCGCCCCAAAAATTGTTGATATGGCATCTCCAATCCGTTTAAGTTGACCCATTGCACATGTTTCAAAAGGGGGCGATGCACCAAAGCGAAACACATCATTAGAAGTATGCCGAGCAAAAAGAAGAACTGAGTTTGGGTAAAAAAACATGGTTTGGAGGGAAAATGACCTTAACCTAATTGATTTCCCTCCATTTCTCTCTCCAGAATTCTACCTATTGTTCCACCATCTCCCCCACTTCAACCCTAGACCTGAAGTTTGCCTATGGGTTTCGCTTGGGTGCATCATTCCTTCCTTGTTAGAAACATGCGCAATGAGGCAATTTAAATGGGTTAGAGATGCCATGTCAGCAATTTTTGGGACAGAGTACAACGGTTGGGGTCTAAATTTGGGGATTTTGTTAGTAAAGGTGTTTAATTGAAATAAACTTAAGTTCAGGTATCTAAATTTGGGGATTTTGTTAGTGCAGGTGTTTAATTGAAATAAACTTAAGTTCAGGTATCTCTGTCACATTTGGTGCAAAATTCAGGTGTCATTTTGAAATTTTCCCAGATCTAAACCACACGGGAATTCTGTCTAATGCAATGTCTCCTAGATTTCTAGCTGTCTTGCTCTCTCTCTCTCTCTCTCTCTCTCACACACACACACACACACAGAAAGAAAGAAAAAACAACCTTCTTAATCTTATTTTAAAAGTAAGCCCATTTAGTATCTATAATTGGGTGTACCTACTTACGAGTGACTGACGGTAGAATTTTTTACGTACCTAACCTTTGGTATTAAACACACAAAAGTGTCCATCTTCATTATCGAATCCACTATCTAGGGTTACTACAGTAAAATTTTGACCACTAAGCAATAGTCATATCTTTCGTGAAAGTTTCAGAATAACATGGGTGAAAAACAATTCACCCTTGCATATAAGGGTCTGATGGTTGATATACAAATCCCTTTTTTCCATTAGCTGAATGGGGTAAAACTTACATTGACAAATATCTAATGTTTTCAAATGCATCCAAACAAACAGTCAAAGAATTAGTCTCTTATTCACTTTATCCCATATGTCGTTTCAAACTTCCATTGTGTTTCCACGCTGATTTCTCTAAAAATTCAACTGACATGAAATGCAAAAATGAATTTTCCAAACTTATCCATACAAACGTTTATCTCAGCATTTTATTTTAGGAAAGACTACAGTATGCAGCCACAAAAGGGTGTTTACATCTGCACCCAAATTTCCAGCTACTTTGGTTCATAAACAAGGCAATTATGAGCCATAAAGACTCATAACCAAGTCCAATTGAGTCGTAACAAAATCACTAATTTGCAGAAAAACTAACACCAACTGGCCTCGTAATGAAGCTGTACCTACTTTGAGACTTTGAGTTGACTATAGGATTCCCTATTTCGTTTGACAACTGCATTCACTAAGAGCTCTTTCATCTTCTTTTTTTCCCGTAACCAAGAAAATTTGACGTCATAACTAGAGAATAAGTACAGTACTTTTTACATATCCTATAAACATATGGTACACACCTTTTACGGGATGTGTACCATAAAGTTGGCCTCGATTTCAACCACAACTTCATTCCGTTGGAGTACATTTTGCAACAGGACAGACTAACACAAAGCATTCAACAAAAGCAGTAACTTACTCTGAGTGGACATCTCCATTTCACGAGAGGGATTTGGGATAACTTGTTCCTCCATAGGTTGGCAGGCTGCGCTCCTTCAAAGCCAGGTGGTAAATTGTCATCAGCTCCAATTGCTGTTGGTGATGGCAGCCATGATGCCTTTGCTTGGAGATGATCCTGAGTACCAAACCCAATTTGGGAAGGAGGCTCGTCTGAGAGAAATAACCTCACCTATTTAAGAACACCCTCTTAGTCTACTATACCAATCTGAATGTGCAACATAACGCAATGCCTGATCTTAGATTTATTTTACACCATCCCCATTAAGCAAACAGATAAAATCCATTAGTTCTTGATGGTGTGGAATCCCTTCAAGGCAGGGCCACTTAGGACCCAACCTTCTCTACCCCTTTCAAATTAACTCGTTTACAAATGAGCTTTCTAAGAATTAAGAAGTGAGACACGAATTGTGGAAGCACATCAGAGAAAGAAGGACAAGTAAAGATCTTTCACCAAACAAAAAAATGATGAGGAAAAAAAACAGTGAAAGATATAAGCTCGAATTTCTGAAATCTCATAAAGAACTACATACTATTTACTCTACCCCATGACAAAAGATACGTTGATCTACTGTGACGAAAATAACAACTAAGAAGTCACCGCAAGCAGTTTTTGTTAACGAAGTTCACTTGAGACAGACAAAGCAACTAACTCAGTGCAGTGCAAACTCAAGAAAACACTTCCACTATCTCATGCATATCCATCCACCAAAGAGGGACTGAGGTATCAACGGAACAAATTTGCAATCTCTTAAACTTCACCTAACAATTTGACTCAGTGAACAAATTCAAGTACTTAACACAGAGCACCCCATCATGTTGCCTCCACTCCCTCAAAGTTGAAGAAAAGGTAATAAATTAATAATGTAGTTTAATGCAAACGCATTGAGCCATTCATCAGGTTTCAAGGAAGGTTGAGAAGAAAGTGTACACTTAAAATAAGACAGATATGACCAACAGGCAACAACCACAATGAGTTAATTAAGTAGCTCTAGCTTACTTGACATATGAGCAAATGACAGAATTGAAAGTAAACCACCTATATGTTCACTAAACCAGAAGCGATAAACTTATGAATTCAAACTATTCACGAAAAGAGAAGTTCCAGTAGCCAAAAGAAAGCTAGAACATCACTTTGTGTGGAATTCTTGCACCACCTGGGAGTAAGGAAGGCTGGAAATGAAGGAGGGGTGATGAGAACAGAATTTTCATCTTGCAAGTTGCAATAATAACTAATCAACTGGAGATGCACCTTTAGGTGCTACGATTCTCTGTGCTACGATTATAGAATAGGTGCTACGATTCTCTGTGCACTTGGTCAGACGTTGGCCAATGAGCTATACCATCCAATGCGTACATACCTTCTCAAAAGCTGGTCACGTCTAAGGCTCTAATATTCACAGCCTAAGATCTAAGGTTGCATTCAACTTCCCTAAACCTGTCTCATTACGAAAAAATTACGAAAAAATGATGATAGGAAAAAATTGCAGATTAGCCATAACATGAGCAACTTGGTGATAAAATTCACAAGGAATTCCAAGGGGGCATCACCCTTGTACAAAGGCAAATAGAAAGACAAAGCAATATAGAAAACCCTTACAATCAAACCAAAAAGTGACACAGCCGAGACTCCATATACGAGGATGTATAAATGCATAAAGAGGTTCATATTTGGTTAATGTACATGTTACTATATATCTGTTGTGTGATATCTACATACATACGTCCCAAAGAGCAAACAATAATGTTTCTTTTTCCAAAAGATATTTTGACAAAGTAGAAGCACATTTGACAGCTACATCTCAGACCTACGTTTCAAACACTTACAAAATTAGAAATGTTGAAAACAATAATGATGTACAAACTATGCAGTTCGGAAAACATCCTTTCATGTCAGTGTTAAACTATGTACATTAACACAAGTCCACTAAATTTCCATTCTTCCTCCGATAAGTTCTTTCAACATTGATTCACCATCATTCAATCCTTCTTTTTTTTTTTTATAGCAACCAAATATGTCTCAATACCCTGTTGCAACTTAAACCCAAATAGGAATACATCATTTAAGTGGAATCGACCCTCTCCATCCTCCAAGAAAACACCAGCAGTGATCTTCAATGTTGTCCCTTCCTTGTTGAGTATTCTCCCTTCATATCTAATCCCACTTGACTTCATCTTTAACTCTGCATTCCCCTGAAATGCTACTTATTCATCCCAAGATTCTTACTTCCACAATTGATGGCTATCCTTGGATATTTTCAATGCCACCTTGAACCGTCAAGAAGGCACAATTTTGAAGTACATCCCTCGGTAAAGTGTTACAGCACTAGTGTATAATAGGTCATAAAGTAGTCAGCTTTCTGCGAGGGAGTATCCAGTAATTGCAATATTAAGTTTTTTAGAAACACATGTCATACTCTGCCAATATAGAAACCAGCTCAGTTTCTTGATTTAATATGAATTAATCAATAAGAGTGAGACTTCCGTTTAAAGATTCTACTCCTACAGCTTTTTCTTTGCATGGTGGTGAGGGAGCAGTTGACATGGTTCTAAATATTTCCAGTGCGCCTCAGAAACCAAGCAATTCCAACGGCTCATCTATCAACTTATTGAGTATTTCGTTACAGCGGCCACATTGCGTTGCAATGTTGCAAGCTAGCATTGCTATTAAATTAATTATATTTTGCTTAATCTGTTCTACTTATAATGGTTTCAGTCCTTCAGAGCTATACATAATTTAACCATCAAACCTAATAATGAAATTTCTCATTTCTTTTTTGTTCCTCATAAATAATCCTTTTCCTTAACCAGCATAGAAGTTGTATCAATTCTGTTTCCTCCAAGCAGTTTAAAGTGAATAAATTGCTACCATTGCCACTACTAAAATTGCTTCAGATATCCAAAAATTTATTCTCCTTCCCTTTATCTTCTCTTCTTGGATAATATGTGATGAGCTATCTGATGCATCCTTAAGCAATGAAATACAATGCCAAAGAAAAACCTGGGGGAAAAAGTTGATCACAGTTCGATGCAACTCCATATGAAATAGTCAAAATTATCCCTAATCAACAACTTGAACATAACCGAAAACTGACACAAAATAGGAGGAAGGAAAACCCCAATAAACTGGATGGCAGCAACAACTTTCACTCGAGTGTTTTAGTCCAATTTAACAAACTTATTCACTGGTCCAGAGCCCCTGAAGTAAAAACAACTTATCCCCTGTTCCACCTATTATTTTCATGAGTTCTTAAGATCTTGAGCCTCAACTACCATCAAACTCCATGTCGAACCAAGAAACCACAGCGGCCATCAAATGCCTGAGCGCAAGGAATTGGCTTGCAATTAAGTGATTTTCCTCGTTTTCATGCTACACTTCACCATACGAGCTCATTTAAAATCCTTATTACCGTTTGATGAAACCACAAGAAATTAGTTACATTAACCCAAATCAACAACTTGACCATAACCGAAACATGACACAAAATAGGAGGAAGGAAAAACCCAATAAACTGAATGCCTGAATGTGATGAATTGCCTTGCAAGTAAATGATTCGCCTTGTCTTTAAGGTTCCGCTTGACCGTATGAGCCCATTCATATTCCTTATTACCGTTCGATGAAACCCCAACGAATTAGTCACATTACCCCAAATCAACAACTTGAACACAACCAAACAATGACACGAAATAGGCGGAAAAAACCCAATAAACCGGTGGCAGCTACAACTTTTTTCTCGAGAGTATTAATTCAATTTAACGAATTAAATCCACCGGTCACTAAAAACGAAGCGAAAACAGCAGAAGATAGAGTGCAAAGGTTGGAGATTTGCTAAGATTTTACCTGACAAAGATTTACATCTGAAGCCCAATAAACCTTTTTTGGTTTCTGCAGTCCTCGCATATTTACAAATACAGATTTGATAGTTGTGAATATATATGTATTTTCAAATCTTATACTTATCGATGAAGCAAGCAACCGCAACAATCGGTCAAAGCAGGAAATTAACCGCTCGATTTTTCCATCCTAAGACGATCTAACAGGTGGAAAACGCGATGACGGAGATCAATTGAAGACGAAAACAGATACAAATATGTACACGAGGGGATCGAAGGAAACCCTAGTCAAGAAACCCTAGGGGGTTCTCTTTCTCTCCCCCTGTTTCGCCTTTGATTTCATTATCTGTCTAATCGTAAAGACCCTAGGAAACACGGTTGTCCTTGCTGCTTGATGACGACGTGCTTAATTACGGAAAATTATTGGGTGGCCATTGTACATATTTACATAATAATGCTCTAATATCTACGTATTAATACCGCACTTTCGTTTTGGAATTTTGGATTTGAGATTTAGATTTTAGAGAGTGGATGGAGAGACTGAATCGTGTTTTTTATTGAAGACCACGTGCGAAGAGAAAAATTTGAATCTAGAGTCCCAAAATGATCAAAGCTCAATTTTTTGTGAAAAGTCTGTGTAGACATTATAGGATTCTGCAAAAATCTTGGTGTGGAGCTCGCTACAGGTCTCAAATAAACGATTCGAGTTGTTCAATAAATTTAAAATAATCTGATCTAACTTTAGATACCCTGATACGAAAGGACTTAGACTTACTAAGAGCCCGTTCCAGAACACCTTCTTAAAAAATAATTATTTATTTCATATTTTTAAACTTAAAAATAATGTAAATAAAAAATAATTTTTCAAATTTTTTTTGCACCGTATTAAAGATCTCATTGAGATCTTTCAAACAAGATCCATATTACATATTTTTATATTTCAATAAGTCCATTATTTTTGAGCTTGAAATTGCCTTCTTAAAAAATAAGTATTTATTTGACATTCCGGAACGGGGCCTAAATCTAAGTAAATAGGTAGCCATAAGTAGCTCAATAAAATAACATGATTCATGTAGATAACCCTAATCGATTGGGACACTAGATTCTGTTTGATTTGGTTTAGTTTGGTAAGGCTAATCGAAAAGTGAATCAAAAAGTACGGATAGTTTTGTAACTTCACACGAATACAAATACGAAGAAAGAATGCAAGAGTGCAAAAACCACTTCGCTTATGGAAATCAGATTCATCTGAAGTTCGTGGTTTCTTCTTTGAGTTAATTACCTCTAAGTACAGAAAAGTGACACTTAATTCCCATTAAGGAGAGATGAAGTACTTAATTACCACTAAGTCCACTTTTACAAAAATACATTTATCATTAATAGAAGTGTCACCCTAGGGTTTTAGGGTATGCTAGGGTTTTATAAGACTTAACGGCACTTAAGATGTACACTTAAAATCTTAGCACTTCTGTGATTTTAGGGTTTTTTATAGGGTTTTAGGATACTTTAAGATTTTAGATTTTAGAATACCCTAGGGTTTAATGACCCTAAAGTTTAGGTTTAGGTGGTTTCATATAGCGGTTTAAGCACTTTCATGGAGTTTAGCGTGCACTTTCCTATTATAGGGTTTTAGCGATTTAAGGCACTTTTATTGGGCACCCTAGAGTTTTGGTGACTTTTATAGAAGTCTTTGAGTTTAGGCACTTTCATAGGGTGCCCTAGGGGTTAGGCACTTTCAATATTTGGGGTTTTAGGCACTTTCATAGGGTTTTAGTGTTTCGTTAATTAGAGGAGACTTGGTGGGAATTACTTTTTATTTTCTGGACCCAGAGGTAAATTGCCCTTGTTCTTTTGGGGTTTCAAGAGAGGGTGGAGTGACGAGTAGAGAGAGATATGCTAATAAAAGGAGAGAAACTTATTGAAGTTCGAAAGGGAGAAGGCTCTAAGACCCCCAAGAAAACAATCCCAGACCAACAGACATATGTTGCAAAATCCGAGCCCAATCCGCACCAGAATAGTGAACA
Organism: Rhododendron molle; assembly: GCA_025413875.1. Taxonomy (NCBI): domain Eukaryota; kingdom Viridiplantae; phylum Streptophyta; class Magnoliopsida; order Ericales; family Ericaceae; genus Rhododendron; species Rhododendron molle. Next base: position 5,686,929 of record CM046393.1, read on the forward strand.
TATGAGGGAAAGTCAAAACCAAAGCCCAATCCAAATCAGTCCAGTTTGTGGGCCTTCAGGAAGCAACAGGCCCCGACCCAAGACTGCATATTATCATGGATTAATTAAATCAATGATCCTAATAATGGATACCAGTATCCCACGTAAGTACATGAATTATTAGCGGATGCAGACACATTAGAATGTATCAGTCTCAACTTCAATTAATTGTCTGTACTACCAGATTGTTTTACGAAATAGTTGTAATCTCCATAAAGCGTCAGTTACCATTTTGAGACATTTTTCTATTTGATCGTTTAGGGCAATACCATTTTACATGGACATACATCGCCTAAAAAGTGATGATAGAGAGAGATAGATTATTTAGGAAAATATTTTATGTATCTTTTAAAAAAGAAATGATCCGATGACTATAAATTTTACATGAATTGATATAGCAGTTGTAGATATTGCTCTCGTTTATATGTCTAGATATTTTCAAAAAGAAACCACTTTGTATTATATTTTATAGAATACAAAAACCTGAACAAGGAATTGTACGGTATTATTATTATACATAAAACCCGAACAAGAGCCAAGGAGATTTATTATTATTTTGTCCCGATAAATTGGAAATTCGTAAATCAACCGGAGAACTAAAGTCATTACAACCAACCAAAGACAGGTAAATATGCTAAACAAACAAAACAAATAAACTTACGTGCAATATTGAGGCTAAAAAGATGTGCCACATGCCCAGGCAATTTGGCAATTATCTACTATCACAAACTCCTCAGCAGCGAGAGGTACGTACCATTGTTGTAACGACTAACCCAGGCGTGCTAGATTATCTGCGGTTTCGGTTCACCTAATGGTTGGTGTGCCCAAGTGTGGTGTTCATGACATTGAGAAGCATTTTGGCATCATCTTCGATAATACTATCCGGGTGGTCTGGAGGAGCTCCTTCGTTTTTGAGTTTGATCGCCGTGGTGCTCGAGTCAGATTCGACACTGATTTTTGACGTTACATCCCTTTTTCAAAAATAATAATACTGTAACGGTTAGTACCCCTTCTAATAAGAATGGATTCCCATTGTCACGTGTATTCCGGCCTGGTCAATTGTTAGGCTGTTATTAGCTTATATTTGAATAGACAGCATGCTCTTTGTGACATTACATTCCAATTCCAATCCCATGCAAGTTTACACTTATTACTCCCATTTGTCAAACCTCAGTCCGAAATTGGTAAAACAGGAAAGTGAAAGGGACTTCGTAAGTATAGTCCCCTTCAGTACTTCAATTAGCCTCCCCCTCATTGTCGCACACAATTCTTTTACGTTATAAAACAGAGCGATTTTCTGTTAAAAATGTTTAGGTATATAAATGAGAGTGTAACGCTTCGACTTTTCAGAAGCAATATAAAATAATTTTTCAAGAAAATTTAGCTAAATAAATATAATTTTCCAAAATAAATGTTTTGCTATTACAATCTCAATATAAATTTTCTGATTCAAAACACATTATCTTCAGAGCCGACCCTAGGCTTAGTACGGATCCCAAACATACTCGATCTCCATTCCTAATATTCTTCCCGTGTCGAACTGCACCATCGTTGAATCCCTTTCATTGAATCCTGCGCCTTCTGGCAAATTGATCGCCGAAGCAATCGATTTACTAGGATACAGACGTATCCGTGAGTGATAAATCATCCAGTAGAATAATCCAATTCAATTACCCCTCTTACTTTACAGCTATCAAGCAACATGATATGTATAGTGTGAAAAAGTAAAACAGAAATATTTCACATAACTTGATTTATTGCTATCCATTAACTTAATATGAAATCTAAGATCTCATCTACGAGATCTTTCCTCCCTAATCACTAGCCATGCTCGGTCCCATGGGATCACTTCCCTTTTTTATCGCAGGTACACCTAAGTTATAGACCGAGTGTGCACCCCCAATAACTACAGCAAGAGGATAACTTATCATGCCTGAATCATAACTAGGGTTCGCCTATCTTATACACCACATCACAAGCCATTTCACAATCATCACTGGACACACGCCAGTCTATCAATTCATCACTGGACTCTCGTTAGTTTCAATTCTCATCACATATCTCATCATATCTCAAAATCACGCCTACAGGCAATCTAAAACAAAAACTTTCCAATTCATCCATTAATTAGCATCGTCTAGGTGATTTCTATTTCGCATACCACCCCATGTCTCTAGGGTCCAATCTAACACTCAAATCAAGTATCAGTGCAATATTAATTAAAAATAATAATTGACACAATTATCAAGCAGATAATATAATCACATAACTTTTTATGAATGGGCCGTTGCCCTTTTGTCTTGTATGGCCAAGATGTTAAATTTTAATACAGGAACTTTTTATTTAATAATCATTATTATTATTACTCACCTATAAAATATTAACTAAGACAATACAATCATAAAACATCTTTTTTTTTTGTTCATACCAACTATAGGGCCGGACATTACAGTTAATCACCTCCGGGTATTGATTATAATTTAATTAACATTTAGGGCCAAAGTATAAACTTAATAACTTCAGGGGTCTATTTTAATAAGTTATCCATGTATAAGGGCCAAACTTAATACACCAATTAAACTAAAAGGGCTAAAGTGTAGTTTTTAGCCAACTTTTAAAATCCCAGTTCGTGGGTTACTGAGAACAGCCGGCGAAACAGACGAAGATGGCCGGTTCCGGCGACGCAACGTCGGGATCGATTTCTTTCATTCCAGAACATAAAATCCATACGAATCACTCAATATACTTAGGAGAAGGTAGGAGAGGGATTATAATACCTCGGTTCCGGCTGAAAAATCGGGTAGCCGGGTAACGGTTTCGAATGGTTTCCGAAAAACTACCTCAAACGCGATTCCAAGTCCGGGTAAGTGTTGTACGGTGTCCGTAGATCGCCGTGGTGGCTCCAAAAATTCGAGGTGGCGTCCGGTGGCACTCCGTCGGGGCCCGCGGCGCGGCGTACACCGAAACATTCGGCATGTGCACTGTGCACATACCCACGACTGATATGGCAGGTCATGGAAGGCGGCGTGTTGGTGGGTACAGGCCGGAGGTGGTAGCTGCCGTGAGAGGTGGTGGCGGTTCGGTGGTGATCCGACGGTGGGGGAGGGGGAAGCCGAGAGAGGTGGTCCAGGTGGAGAAGGAGAAGGTGGGTGTGTTGGTGTTCTCGGCAGGTGGTGATGATGGCAACCGAGGGAGGTGGTGCGGGTGTGGTGGCAGGAGGGTGGTGCGGTGTACGTTCTCGAATGGAAGGAAAGGGTCTGGCTTTTATAAGGGGGGAGGAGGAGTGGTGACCAAGTAAGGAAGGGAGAGGGGAAAAGTCGGTTTGGGAAAGGGGGAGGAGGTACGATGGTAGCATTAATGCTGGAGGATAAGGGAATAAATGCTGGAGGATAAGGGGATTAGATGGCTGGTTTTGGTCCATTTGGAGGAGACTACCGCTCCGTTCTCCGACTCAAAATAAGTACTTATTTTTTAAGAAGGTAATTTTAAGCTCAAAAATTATGTATTTACGCAAATAATTTTCCTATCATTATGGATCTTATTTGATAGATCTTATTGAGATCTTTAATACGGTGCAAAAAAATTTAATTTTTTTTTATTTGTATTATTTTTGAGTTTGAAAATATGAAATAAGCTGCTTATTTTTTAGGAAAAAATTCAAAAAACCCCCCAACCTTTAGGCCCAAGTTCAATTAGACTCCCAACCTTCTAAAAACTTTAATTTTACTCCCAACGTTATCTTCCGTTAATCAAAATGCCCCCTTCCGTCCGAATGACTAACGGATTTCGTTAAAAACTCCGTTAAATATCATCCCGATCGAATCTCTATGATCCGAGCCGCTCAACGTGTTTAAAACGTGATTTTAAGGGTACCCAACAGAAATCAACAAAAAAAATGACCGGGAAGGGCTTCATCTAAACAGTTTTTTATTGAATTATTCAATAAAAAACTGTTTTTAATTCAATAAAAAATTGTTTAGATCAAGCCCTTTTCGATCATTTTTTTTGCTGATTTCTCATATGTACCATTAAAATCACGTTCTAATCACATTGAGCGGCTCGGATCATTGAGATTCGATTGAAAAAAGGGAAGTGCAGACCGAAGCAAAATCCGAACGTCCGGACTTGAACAAAATCTAGATCGATCTGCACCTCCCCTTTCCTGATGATCCGAGCCGCTCAATGTGTTCAAAACATGATTTTAGAAGTATCCCTTAAAAATTAACAAAAAAAATGATCAGGAAGGGCTTGATCTGAACAGTTTTTTATTGAATTATTCAATAAAAAACTGTTTCGATGAAGCCCTTTCCGGTCATTTCTTTTGTTGATTTCTTCTAGGTACTCTTAAAATCACGTTTTGAACACATTGAGCGGCTCGGATCATCGAGATTCGATTGGGATGATATTTAACGGAGTTTTTAACGAAATCCGTTAGTCATTTGGACGGAAGGGGGCATTTTGATTAACGGAAGGTAACATTAGGAGTAAAATTGAAGTTTTTAGAAGGTTGGGAGTCTAATTGAACTTGGGCCTAAAGGTTGGGGGGTTTTTGAATTTTTCCCTATTTTTTAAGAAGGTTTCTGGAACGGAGCCTAGGGGGGATGGATTTGCTTGGTGAACAAGTAATGAGAGAGAAAGAGAGAAAAGTCGGTTGGGGAGATGAGAGAGCCGATTCTTTTTCTTTTTCTTTTTTTTTTTTTTTAAAATTTCAGATCCAAAATTAGGGTTGTTACATAGAGCAACCTCTACTACCGTTATATCACTTTTATGTTAGATTTAAAGCCATCAGATAATTTTTTTTTTTAAAAGATGACAAATCTATCATCACTTTTAGGCAATGTATCTCTATGTAAAATAATGTTGCATGATATGATTAAATAGGAAAAAAATCTCAAAATGGTAACTGACGCTTTGTGAAGATTACAATTATTTCGTAGAGCAATCGGGTAGTACGGACAATTTATTTAAGTTGAGATTATGATACATTTCGACGTGTCTTTAGACATTAGAGATAGGCATCCGCTAGTAATAATGACAATACAAAAGAGGTGAAAGCCATGTGCCAATTATGATTTTTGAACTTCTTCTGAATTTGTAATTCTTAGTTTTTGGTGTATTTCAGATCTCCAGCTAGGATTATCATTTCCATAGCGTCATAGCGAAACAAAAAAATCTTTGAATTAAAATCTCTCGATTTAATTATATCATCCACATATAATGTGGATACAATTAAAAACCTTTTGATTAAGGTGTGGTAAGTTTGACACTTTTGACGGGCTATAATTAATGTAAATTCGAACGATCTCAATCAGGGCCGGTCCAAAGTATTTAGATAGCTTAGGCCAAGTAGTGAAATAGTGCTCTACATAAATTTTTTAATTTAAAAATAATAAACATAAATATTTTTTTATATATAATTTTCATTCATACTATTTAACAAGGTAAATATTTTGGCCTTAATGGCTTGTGTGATTGTAATAATGTTCAGTGGACTCAGGTTTGAATCACAGCAGCCTCAATTTGTGTGATAGGAGGAAATTTTTTTTGGCAAAAAGACACTACAAAAAGGTACCCCTACCACTCTACCAATATTTGAACCTTGGTATCTTAGGTGAAAAAACAAGCACTTTACCATTGAACCACCAAAGGAGTGTATATTATAGTTGCACATAGAAACTATATATACTTATCTAGGAAGAGGTGTCCCATTTTTAGCCCAAAATGTGGAGGCCCAAGGCGGCGGCCTCTTGAGCCTGCCCATTGGGCCAGCTCTAATCTCAACCAGCGAGGATTTGGCTAGTTGAATATTGTTTCACTTTCATCAAACGCGCACAACTAACTTCATAATCGACCGATCTCTGAGTTTTTGAGCGGTTCCGAACCCTTAATTAAAGAGGGTTGGATAAGTGACAAATTTTAAAAGAAAAAAAAAATAAAAAATAAGAAAGCAGTTTTACACCCCTACCGTTAATTCCTTTACATTGTTTTATCCGAACAGAAATTATATAAACGCTGTGAATTGATAATAAACTGGAAAAAACATTATTTCAAATTTCAAATGAAGGTTGATTCCTTAGAGGCGTGTTCTATTGGGGCCGACCAAATCCATACCGATAGGGTACCGATGAGTCCGCAGGGCAGGTTCCGGGTCGCGCACGAATGATTTAACTCGTTCAATAATTTTAAAAAGAAACCAAGTGAGCCCGTAAAAAACCAGTTCAATCCGATACGTGTAGGTCATCGATCTAATCTTTTATTTTTTTCATTTAATTAGATTTTAGGACGGGTCTAAGACACTTTTGAACTATAAAATTCCACGTTAAAGCACGCTGCTGTATTTTGCTACATCAGCCGCAGCTTCAGGAGTAGAAGCCAGTAGACATAGAGCGTCACTGTCTTTGTGATGGATGGCAAATTGTCATCAACCTAGTAACACAGAATATCCTATACAAGTAGACGCTAATATGTGAACACATGCGCGGCGCCTATCATCAACAACAACAAAAATATACTTTGTACAAAATAATTATCAAATCTTACATCCTTACACGTATATGGCTACTAGGGCCCACCGGTCTCCCCTCGAGCAACTAAGAGAAGGTAACCAAAAATTTCCATTATATAAATGGTCAGGAGAAAACAATAAGTATCTTTTATGAAATCACATGTTTTATTTTTACGGAAGCTAAACGTTCCAAAACTTGGGACATTGGAAGTTTGTCCGATCGCTAATTTCAAATCCTCAAAATTAGTTGAGATGCACGTATGCTGGTTTTGTTATCCAATTATACCTCCTCTCAATCTGCATGTGCATGAAATACACACATACACATGCCTTCTCGATCTCTCTTTCACACACACACAGAGACCGACTTAAGGTTAGGTTTTGTTCCAAATGAAACTTCCTGCATGCCCTGTAAATAAGGCACCCTTTTAAACGCAGGGTATCCTTCCACTTCTCTGTCCAAAATCTCGTGCAGGGGTCAAAACCTCCAAGAAGCGTACGTGTAACCATTCGTGGTTTTAATGGGGACTGGTGTAATTCACATTCCCGGTTAGTAATAGAGCAAGGAAAATACAGCCCACCTCCTCTCTCTCCCTCTCTCTCTCTCTCTCTCTCTCTCTCTCTCTCTCAACTCACTTTGTTTTGGATACCGTAATTACCACAACCGGATCAGAGATCAAATTAAATAGAGCCGAGATCATGGTGGGTCAAAATCGGGTGCACAATGGCCTTTGCCGAAGTGTTCCGGCCAATCTTCTTCTTTGTGTTTCCAAATTTTTGAGTAAGATGGAGATTGGAGTTTTGTGCCCTATTTTGGATATCATGTGTGAATGTGTGAGAGCTACGCTAGAGCAAGTGGCCGAGGCCAGATTAATGTATATCTGCGCCGGGTTTGGATGTGCTGTAGTGGCAGTTGGGTTCACTATTGGGGAGGAGTTTCAATGGATGAAGAAGGAGAAAATGAGGATTGGCTTTCCCGATTTATTTGGATTAATTGCGGCAGCTTAATTTACAGGTGATAATTTCTGGTCTACAAGTTTTCCTCAATTGTCTTCGTATATCGTTCTCCATAAAATTCTCCATCTTTTCCCTCGTCTTCGCAATAGTCTTTGGTTTATACAGGCTGATCTAGAAACCCCACCACCACCACCACAGATGTTTTATGTACTGCAAAGAAAGCACTCATTTCTTTCCCTTGAAAATGTGTGATCATATACACCCCACGAAAACTCTCCTTGCTTGGCTGCCCTATTTGTGCGGGTACCCACAAACATGCGGTTCATGACAATTATGTAAGCATCCCCATTAGTTCATTACAAGATGCTCCAAGTGAAGTTGGGGTATGGATATATAATGTAGTGAATAAAGTTGGGGTATGCATATAAATTTCTTCCTTTTGCCATTCAAAAAAGAAAAAAGATTCACCTTCACCTCCATCGAGTGAGTGAAATTTCAGAACTTTTCCAAGACACAAGAGGAAGAGCCCGAATCACCTGGAAGCCAGGGGGAGTTGTGAGATGATTGGGAGGTTGGTTAATTAGTTGCATGATGATTGTGTAATCCAGTTATAAATATATATGTATCGTATGATTGGGAGATTGGTTAATTAGTTGCATGTTGACTTAACGAGTACATGATCGTGGAATTTCGCCGCGGACTCGGGTCCTTCAACTGAATGGCGTGAGGTTTCCACACTACAACAAAAAACACCATTCCTGACTAACAGTTTAGTTGGCAATTGTAGGGATTTTAGTCGGCAAAAACCTTCCCCGACTAAAAATTTTGGTCGGCACATTAGTCGGTGGAAGAGGGTCGGCAAAGGTTGTTGCCGACTAAAAAAAGTTTCGTCGGTAAATATTGGACCATTTGCTGACTAACAGTTTAGTCGACGAATGTATTTTTATTGGCCGACTAATTGCTTAGTTGGGGAATGTATTTTTATTGGCCGACTAATTATTTAGTTGGGGAATGTGTTACCTATTGGCCGACTAATTATTTAGTCGGGAAATTTTAGTCGGGAATTGTGTATTTTGTTGTAGTGCCAATTACTAGTGTTGTCGCTTCTGTGAACAAGGAATGAGCAGCCATTGAAGACTTTATGCCATGTGCAAGGCTTGGTCCGAGGTAAGCTCCTCAAGCCCTCAGATTTGGGTAACCTCCGGGTTGGGGCAACCAAAAAAAATAAAAATTTAAGTTAGGTATAAATATAAAGGTTTTGTTTGATTGAGAGTTTAGTTTAGTTTAATTTTGATAGTGGATGGAAAGAGAAATAGGGTAATGATTGAAGATAGGGGTAATAATTGGAAAGAGAGAGAGAGAGATGAGAAAGTAATAATTGGAGAAATAGGGTAATGATTGGGAAAAAAAAAGGTAATGATTGAAAAATAAGACTAAAACTAAACTAAACTAGAAACCGAATAAGGTGAAAAAAGCTTCCCGTAACCGACCAGCAATAACGAAATGGTTGGTGGAGCGGCCACTACATGCTAGTATAAAAGTTCAGGGCAAGCGAAGCCCGAATTCGGGGATCACTTCTTCCTTTTCTACCCCTTTTTTTTTTTTCCCTCCCCCAGACCCCCCCACAATAATAGGAAAATAATATTACTAAATTACTATATTGAATTTTTTTAATTTATTCTTACATTTGATTAAAGAAAAAGTTAAGTTAATTAACGCAGTTTTTGTTTTTACCTTGGAACAACCATTTTGAAAGAGAGGTTAATTAGTTTGGCTTATGATCTCAATTGAAAATGAGACACCGTTCCACTAAAAGCATTTTTGGAGATTTGGAACTTTTTTTTTAAAATCTTTTTATGCTTTTCGAGATGAGCTATTCTCGTCACATATATGATATATCAACTAAAAAGTCCAAAAAGTCAAATAATCAAAAATAAGAGGAACAGACCCCGAGTTCTTGGATAAGTATAGTACGACAACTAAATTGACAAATTTGCTTCAAAAAATGCAAGGAAAAGTTATTTTCTTCGAATCGGATTGTGCTAATTATAAAGTACTATAACTGGAGTTACATTATGATGTTGATTTTTTTGATGTTATTCAAGCTAAAGAAACATTGAAAATTTGATGTTATTTTTTGTACTAGTATTTTTTTTAAAATTTTGTATGACTTACTAGTAAGTGAGCAACAAAGCATGAAGATAGGCTAGGCCAGTCACCACCCATTGCCACCACCTTCATCACCAATCACCACCACCCAAACCTAGAATGCACAACATAAACAAACCTCGCTCGGCGTAAATCAATTAACACTAGAATACCAATATTTGACGCTGCAGCCCACCATCCGGCTCGCATACTCACAATTCCCCTGCAATCCACCCTCTGGATCGCCCTTGACGCTGCGGTTGCTGTTTGTGTCAGATGGTTAGGGCGATGCAAACATTCCACAACAAATTGCAAACACCGTACCTAATCAATTATTTTTTCGTTTTCGATTTCAAAGGCTAGCTTACTGTTTTGAGAGTTCTTCCCACCAGATTCGGAGTTACAAAACAACAAACCCCATAAATATAGGGGGGGTTTCTCTAGCATTCAAAGTTTTGAATGTTTACGGCATGTAATCTAGCACCAGCAAGATTGAAAGCTCTCATTTTTTAATTTTTTTTTCCAAAAGTAATCTGTTTTAATAACAGAAGGCTATATAGTTGGGTTTTGGGGAAGGTTGTTATCCAAAATGTTTCAAACGGAATCCAGAATACGAATTCTATTACATTACACACGAACAGAATTACAACAAAATGAAGTTACAGAAATTGAATTGCAAACCGAAATACAAAATGGATTTGGTAACCGAAACCCGTGTTTCACACGGTGTCCTTAAAACAGATTCGCCGCCTACCAGTGGGTGTTGAGGTTACTCGGCGTCTGTCTCCCAGGATTGATCCGGCTCGGACCACGAACGTCGGAACACCACCGAAGAACGTCTTGGCGAACTAACTCAGCGCTTGTCTCTCTCTCTTACTGTAACAGTATGCTAGTGTGTTGCTGTGTGAATTGGTACCGAAATGTGTAGAGAGCTGGTCCTATTTATAGGCAGCAAAAGACCCTTGTATTCATGCAGCCTCTTGAATACGGGATTGAATGGCAGCAATGAAGGAGAGTAACCCCCCCACATTGAAGAGGGGAAAAACTCCCACAATGAGTATGGGAGAGTTATGGCTTGGTAACCCCCCCCAGGCCATTCAAATTTCCAACAGTCCCCCACATGAATGGACTTGGGACCAGACCTAATGCAGACTTTGGAGAGGGAGCACCACGGGTAATTCCTGCATAGGGTAGGTAGCTTTGGCCTTAAACTTTCTATTGTGAACGCCCATCAGGTTTACTAGCCTGACCAGTGAACGTAATGTCTTGAACTGTTCTGCCGTTGGTGTAAATCGAGTCAATAGACTTCACACAGGAGCTTCTCCTAACGCCGTTTAGTTCTCACTGTTGGGTTCATTTCGGCCATGACAAAACCGCCTGGTTCTGCAAGTATTATCTCGAGAATTTTGCCTTCCAAATTCTCATAGAAGCGGCCCCACTTCATACTCACATAGGTGACCTTCTTATAAAGGGTATCCTGCTTATACCTCGCCTGGCACGCCAGCGCATAAGAGCCATTAAAAGCCAACGCTTAACCTGTTTCCATTTGCAGGTATCACTGTTTCGTACCATAGGAATGGGTAGGAGAGCATATCTCCTCAGTGATCGTTCTCTGTTGCTCGCGAGTAGGTTGTCCTATTGAACCTAGATCTTGGGATCTCCAGTCAGCTAGGATAGGTTTTCCTTCACGGCAACTTGAGCGTAGTAGGCATTAGCCCCATTCCCCTTGATGCACTATTAACCAGCTCTCGATTTAACCCTTTGGTCAGTGGATCCGCAATATTGTCCTTTGATTTGACATAGTCAAGAGTGACAATCCCAGTGGAGAGCTTTTGCTTAATGGTATTATGTCTACGTCGTATATGTCTACACTTACCATTGTACATGTTACTCCGTGCCCTTCCAATAGCCGATTGACTATCGCAGTGAATGCATATTGCAGGCACAGGTTTCGGCCATCTTGGAATATCTTCTACAAAATGGCGTAGCCATTCTGCCTCTTCAGTTGCTTTATCTAAAGCAATGAATTCTGATTCCATAGTTGAACGTGCAATGCACGTCTGTTTTGAAGATTTCCAAGAGACTGCTGCACCACCAAGCGTAAAGACATATCCACTCGTGGATTTTGAGTCTTTCATGTCTGATATCCAATTAGCATCAGTGTACCCTTCTAGTACTGCCGGATATCTGGTATAGTGCAGCCCCAAATCACGAGTATACCTCAAATAGCGTAGCACTCTAACTATCGCTTTCTAGTGATCAAGTCCTGGATCGCTCGTGTATCTACTCAATCGACTTACCGAGTAAGCTATATCAGGCCTTGTACAACTCATCAAGTACATGAGACTCCCGATTATCCGAGAATACTCCAATTGAGACACACATTCCCCCACATTCTTGGATAAGTGGAGGCTTAAATCCACAGGGGTACGTGCAATCTCTGTACCAGACTTGTCAAATCTCTCCAGAATCTTATCAACATAATGAGACTGAGACAAAGCAAATCCATCAGATGTTCGGGTGATCTTGACTCCCAGAATTACATCTGCAAGGCCCATATCTTTCATGTCGAATTTAGAATTCAACATGTTCTTGGTAGACTTGATCATCTTATCATTACTACCTACAATGAGCATGTCATCAACGTAAAGACACAAAATCACGTAGCCATCAGCTATTCTTTGACATATACACACTTATCACATTCGTTGATTTTGAAACCACTTGACAACACAACATTGTCAAATTTCTCATGCCATTGTTTCGGTGCTTGCTTTAGACCATACAAAGATCTAACAAGTTTACAGACCTTTCCCTTTTGTCTTGGCGCAGAAAAACCCTCAGGTTGTTCCATGTAGATTTCCTCATCTAAGTCGCCATTCAGAAAAGCTGTCTTGACATCCATCTGATGTATCTCAAGATTTCGCAATGCAGCAATTGCAATGATCATCCGGATGGATGTTATCCTGGACACAGGTGAGTAAGTATCAAAGTAATCCAGGCCTTCTTTTTGTCTATATCCTTTGATAACAAGCCTGGCTTTGTACTTATCTATTGACCCATCTGCTTTCATTTTCCTCTTGAAAATCCATTTGTAGCCCAAGGGCTTACTGCCTGGCGGTAGATCCACCAGTTCCCATGTATGGTTTTGCAGAATGGAGTCAATCTCACTTTTGATAGCCTCTTTCCATAATGGACCTTCCGGAGAGCTAACAGCTTCTTTGAACGTCTGAGGCTCGCTTTCTAATAGATAAGTTAGAAAGTCTGGACCGAAAGAAGTAGAAGTTCTAGCCCGCTTGCTACGCCTAGGCTCAAATTCAACTTCTTCTTCTTGGTCGCGACTACTTCCACCTATAGTTCTCAAAGTCCGCTTCGCCGAACTTGACTCTCCAATGGATCTATAAGGAAATATGTGCTCAAAAAATGTCGCATTCCTAGATTCCATGAGAGTATTCTTGTGAATATCGGATATGTTTGATTCATAAACAAGAAACCGATATGCACTACTACCTTCTGCATAACCAATGAACACACAATCTACGGTTTTTGGGCCTATCTTTTCCTTCTTCGGAGGAGGTATGCCACCTTCGCAAGACACCCCCACATTCGCATGTAATTGTAGGTAGGCTTCCTACCTTTGAACAATTCATAACGGGTTTTGGCTACTTTCTTGCGAGGGATTTTGTTGAGGATATAATTAGCAATGAGAATTGCATCTCCCCACATAGAACCGAGCAACATAGCATTCATCATATCCTTCAAAGTCCTATTTTTGCGCTCAGCAATTCCATTGGACTGAGGTGAGTATGGAGCAGTGGTTTGGTAAATGATTCCATGTTGCGCACAGAATCCACTATACGGTGATTCATACTCACCACCTCGATCGCTTCTCAACATCTTAATCTTCCGATTAAGTTGAGTCTCAACTTCATTCTTGTAAAGAATGAACTTGTCCAGGGCTTCATCCTTGGTTTTCAGCAGGTATACACAACAAAACTTGGTACTATCATCGATAAACGTGATGAAGTATTTATTGCCTGCCCGTGTTTGAATGTATTTCAAATCACACACATCTGTATGGATTAGATCCAATGGCTCAGTATTTCTTTCTATCGGTTTGAAAGAAGATCTTGGCATCTTCGCCTCAACACAAGTTTCACATTTGTGTTTGTTATTAATTTGAAAAGCTGGAATATGGTCCATGTTAATTAATCTACGCAAAGAATCATAATTAACATGACCTAGTCTACCATGCCATAAATTGGAAGACTCAAGCACATAAGCAACAGGGGATTTCATTTTGTTGATAGTAGGGATAACAGTCATTACATTCATCTTAAATAGACCATCGGTCATGTAACCTTTCCCTACATACATTCCAGCTTTAGTCAGAGTGACCCTATCAGCCTCAAAAACCAGGCGGAAACCGTGCTTGCTCAGCAGTGAACCAGAAACCAAATTCTTGCAAATATCTGGCACAAACAGCACATTATTCAGAGTCAACTCTTTCCCCGAAGTCATCTTCAGGACCACCTTCCCCTGTCCCGCAACATCTGAGGTAGCGGAATTCCCCATAAATAACTTCTCACCGTTAGCAGCCGGCTCGAAGGTAGTGAACAATTGCCTGTCGCAACAAATATGGCGTGTAGCCCCAGTGTCCACCCACCATTCCTGTGGGTTGGAACCAACCATGTTCACTTCAGATACCATAGCTGAGAGGTTGAGATCAGCCACTGCAGCCTCCATTTCAGCCAAGTGTGCCTGAGCACGATGGTTAAGCGGCTTCTTACATAGCTCTATGCCCGAACTTGTTGCAGTTGAAGCATGTACCCTGAAACTTCTCCTTGGGTTTCTTGGCAACACCACCTCTCGGGCCCAGATTGACACCTTTGTCCCTCTGTTTACCAGCTTGCTTGTCAGACCGCTTGTCAGTACGCCTGTCATTCTGGTGCCTCTTTGTCCCCGAAGACTGACCATGCTCCACCACATTCGCCTTGGCCATGTAAGAGGACTTGATATTCTTGTCCATACCCCGATTCTCCTCTTCAATGCGAAGCTTGATGAAAAGAGCCTCCAAGGTCATCTCCTTATTTTTGAACATGAGATAGCTCTTGAATTCTTTCCATGCCGGGGGTAGCTTGTGGATGACAGCAGCCACCTGGAATGCTTCACTCAGAATCATCCCCTCAGTCCTGATTTCATTGAGCAGGAGCTGTAGCTCTTGGACTTGGACCGCCACAGATTTGGAGTCCACCATCATGTAATCAAGGAACCGGCCCACAACGAACTTTTTGGACCCAGCACCCTCGATCTTGTACTTCCTGTCTAAGGAATCCCATAGTTCCTTAGCTGACTGAGCCTCGCCATACACAGAATATAGCGAATCGTCCAGAGCATTCAGGATATAGTTCTTACACATGTAATCATGCTCTTTCCATTTGGCCACCTCAATTCGCTTCTGAGCCGGGTCGTCCTCGGCAATAACAGGTGCTTCCTCAACAAGCCACTTTGCCAAGTTCAAGGTGGTGAGATAGAACAACATCTTCTGTTGCCACCTTTTGAAATCCACCCCGACAAACTTGTTTGGCCTCTCCACATGAGACATTGGGACAGATGGAATCCCAGGAGTGGGAGCAATTGGAGCAGGAGTTGAAACAGCACCGTTGCCACTGCCACTGACATTTCCAGTCTCTTTCACAGTGACAGTTGTTTTCCCTTGCACAGTTGTCATTGTTTTCCTGAAATTAGGAACAACCACATATAAGACAACACATCTCAATTTCAAAATGACAAGCTATACATGAATAGATTAACAATCTATTAAACAAGCTAAGTCTAACATCCACCACAACACCATGTAACCTGGGGGTCCCAGGGGGCGCGCCCCATGGCGGGGGTCTCAGGGGGCCGTGCCCCCTGACGGGGGTCCTGGGGGCGGCGCCCCCGGCCGGGAGTCTGAGGGCTGGCCCTCAGCGGTATACACAATCTGTTATGTGCAATACTGAGATCATCCAACTTCTCCATACTCGAATAGATCAAATTGTGTACTAGCCATACAAAGGCCACGTGCTATGACTGAGTGAACAGCCTTCCACTTGGATGCTCAATCCAGACACAGCACAGAAACCTTAACACGCCTACCACTGGCTATCCACAAGGCCAGACACAAATTGCTTCCATCGAGCATATCATAACAGATTACCAATCGATTAAGGCCGAGCAGTGTCACGGCAGAAACCGAGTAGACTGCTCCAGAGGCCAAACACCATTGAACCAAGGCCCAGCCGTGCTGACTGCCTTGGCCATAGGCCCATTGAACCAAGGCCCAGCCGCACTTACTGCCTTGGCCATAGCCTTTCGGTTACCAATGTGATCAAGTCACGCATGACAGATCAAGGCCGAAGCCATCCAGTTTATCCCATATCAGAACTATGGGCTAGCCGCGCACGGCTAACCACGGCCGAAGCCAAACAGGTTTGCAAGTGATTTTATTGAACATTGAGCAATCTGCCAAATTACTTCATAAACGCATACACCAATGGTTAATCCCCCAGGAAGCTAATCTGTCACCAAACTGTTCTTGCAACTCAAATGTTAGTCTCGAACAGAATACGTTTTCTGGAAATCCGATTGTAGATCATATGATCAAAATCTGTTTTAAGCTTGTTATCCAAAATGTTTCAAACGGAATCCAGAATACGAATTCTATTACATTACACACGAACAGAATTACAACAAAATGAAGTTACAGAAATTGAATTGCAAACCGAAATACAAAATGGATTTGGGAACCGAAACCCGTGTTTCACACGGTGTCCTTAAAACAGATTCGCCGCCTACCAGTGGGTGTTGAGGTTACTCGGCGTCTGTCTCCCAGGATTGATCCGGCTCGGACCACGAACGTCGGAACACCACCGAAGAACGTCTTGGCGAACTAACTCAGCGCTTGTCTCTCTCTCTTACTGTAACAGTATGCTAGTGTGTTGCTGTGTGAATTGGTACCGAAATGTGTAGAGAGCTGGTCCTATTTATAGGCAGCAAAAGACCCTTGTACTCATGCAGCCTCTTGAATACGGGATTGAATGGCAGCAATGAAGGAGAGTAACTCCCCACATTGAAGAGGGGAAAAACTCCCACAATGAGTATGGGAGAGTTATGGCTTGGTAACCCCCCCCAGGCCATTCAAATTTCCAACAGGGGTACTGTGAAAAGTTTTTTGTTCATCGGTGGCGGTGGAGCAGATGGGTGAGTGTGTGTGTTGTGGGGGTGGGGGGGTGTGGAGGAGGTTGGGGGTGTTGAAGCATGCAGATGGAGACCGGGGAAATGATGTTGGTGATTTCTTGGCCGATTGAGTCAAGGATACTGGTGGTCATGGGCGGAGGGAGTAAGGGACAAGGGGGGTCTAGTGACCCCACTCACTTTGATTTTCCACAAGAACATTTGATAATTTGCAACCAAATTTTGCTATTTTGACCCCACAAATAATTTTTAAATTGTCCCAACTATTTTAAATACATAAAAATTTCAAGCATTCTCTTCTTTTCGAGAGTTGATAGGGCTAGAAATGAGACTATCATGCATTATTTTTCAAATATAACAAATCTTTTAGGACCAATTATCAGACAAAAAAGAATTATTAGGGCATATTGATCTTATAATTAACCTCTTACTTTAGTTATTTTTGGACTTCTGCGTAGAAAAAATATATTGCATATGAATCTAATTTTTGACCCCACTGACCAAAATTTCTGGCTCCGCCCTAGGTGGTGGTGGTGGTGCTTCGATTCATGGTTGTGGTTCGGGGGTTTTGTTGAATGGGTGGTGGTTAATTGAGTTGGATAGAGATTGGGGTAGGGGTGGTTAAGGATAAGAGGTGGGAAGAGAGCATTGGTAGAGGATTTGGTTTTTACTAGAACTTTTTTCCCATTTGAGAGAGAGAAAGAGGGGGTAAGTGTTTTGAAATTGAAGCTTACGTTTTGTGGGGGTGATGGTTCTTTAAAGAGGAAGTTACCCAAATACCCCTATCTTTAACGGTTAAATTGGACGGAGTTAGCACTAGGGACCATTTGAATACGCATTGTAAATGTTGGGGACGTAATGAATGCAATTTATACATTGGAGACTAAATTGACATTTTGAAAATACTTAGGGGACCATCCGTACAAATAAACCACTTCTCTGCTGTCATTTTATTCATCCTAACTTTCCCCATGTATGCCTTAACCTTTAATTCTTCTTCATTCTAACTTCCCCACAAATAGCTCTTTTTATGTCATTTTTCTTCATTCAAAACTTCCCCGCGGTTTGATGACGGTTTAGACAGTGCATGAAATTCTTGCGATGGCACTGGCATGGGCGGAGGGAGTAAGGGACAAGGGGGGTCTAGTGACCCCACTCACTTTGATTTTCCACAAGAACATTTGATAATTTACAACCAAATTTTGCTATTTTGACCCCACAAATAATTTTTAAATTGTCCCAACTATTTTAAATACATAAAAATTTCAAGCATTCTCTTCTTTTCGAGAGTTGATAGGGCTAGAAATGAGACTATCATGCATTATTTTTCAAATATAACAAATCTTTTAGGACCAATTATCAGACAAAAAAGAATTATTAAGGCATATTGATCTTATAATTAATCTCTTACTTTAGTTATTTTTGGACTTCTGCGTAGAAAAAATATATTGCATATGAATCTAATTTTTGACCCCACTGACCAAAATTTCTGGCTCCGCCCTTGGGCACTGGGCAACGACCTTTTGTGCCCATGATTTATAAAACTAATATGTGAACACACAATTTTACATCTTGACTCATGGCTACTCAGGTCCACATGCCACCTATTGAGCAACTAATAACTAAAGAAAACAACTACTCCTTCCGGCCCATAATATTTGTCCGGTCCACAAAACGATAACATATAAATAATACAATTTTTGCAAAAAAAATTAAAATTTTTTCAACAATTCACTAAATATCAATGAGTTCATTTAATTTATGAAAAAAATTTGAATTTTTTCTTTGAAAGAAATGCATTTTTTTGAGTCCTCGTTTTTTAAACCGGACAAATAATTTAGAACGGAGGTAGTACTAACAAGAAAGGTAACCCACACACATCATACACAATTGCCTCTCTCTCTCTCTCTCTCCCTCTCTCATATTTGTCAAGGACATCCTTCCACTACTACTTCTCTATCCCAAATCTCTTGCAGGCATAAAAAAAAAAAAAAACCTCCAAAAAGCGTGTAACCATTCGTGGTTTAAGGAGGACGAGTATAATTCTCAATGGAACATTCCTAGTTTTCTCTCTGAGACGTAATACCCTAATTACTGCACTCTCCTCAATCAACTCTCTTTGTTTTAGATAACCCCCCACCACCACCACCACCACCTCCTCCCCCCTCACCCCCCTCCCCCTCTCTCTCTCTCTCCCTAAATCAACTATCTTTGTTTTAGATACCCACTAATTATCTCAACCGGATCAGCCGACCAAAATAGAGCCCGCAAGCATGGTAGGTCGAAATCCAGTGCACAATCGCCCTGCCGAAGTGGTCCGGCAACTCTTCTTTGTATTTTCAAAATTTTGAGGAAGATGAAGATTGATCTTATGTGTGCTATTTTGAATATCATGTGCGAATGTATAAGTGCTACACTTGAGCAGTGGCCGAGAACAGATTAATTTATGTCTTCGCTGCAATTGGATGTGCTTTAGTGGCAATTTGGTTCACTATTGGGGAGTTTTCATGGATGAAGAAGAAGAAAATGCGCATTGGCTTTCTTGAGTTTTTAGGATTAACTGCGGCAATTTTACAAGTGATAATTTCTGGTCTACACGTTTTGCTCAAATCTTCTTCGTATATCATTCCCTATAAAATTCTCCATCTTGTCCCTCGTCTTTGCATTAGTCTTTGGTTTTTATAGGCTGATCTGGAAACCGCGCGACCGCCACAGATTTTTTATGTACTGTAAAGAAAGCACTCATTTCTTGCCCTTAAAAGTGTGCGATGAGATGCACTCTACGAAGACTCTCCTTGGCTGCCCTATTTGTGCAAGTGCCCTCAAACATTCCCCTCACTGGCTAGAGATGGATGAAAGTTATGTAAGCATCCCCATTAGCTCCTTTCAAAATGAAGTTGGGGTATGGATATATAATGAAGCGAATTATGCTGTGGTAGAAGATTGACCAGCTTCGTAGAGTGATATGGAAGGGGAGGGTATCTAGTATATATTTGGACAAGATTTTTTGAAGGGCAAAAGTACTTGTATTTCACTTAGAACTTGAACTTTTTTGACATGGTACATAATGAGTAGAACTCATCCATATTTATAGTGCTTTATGGAAGGTTTTAGATATCATTTTACAAGATAGTTTCTAGGTAGCTTCTAGATTTTACATGTGACTTATATTCACAACAAATATCTAGATATTTTCTAAGGATCTTCTAGAATTCTTCTAGAAACTAGACCTTCTAGAAACAAGATATTTATACTTCTCCAAAAATATCTTTTATTTGGGCTTTTTTATTGGGCTTGTTGGTTATAGTAATAGTGATTGGGCCGGAGACTTAGTTGACCGGAAGAGCACAACCGGTTTTCTATTCTACATTGGTGACACATTATTCACTTGGATTTCGAAGAAGCAACTGATTGTCACTCTCTCCACTTGTGAGGCCGAATATGTAGCTGCTGCCTCATGTGTATGTCATGCAATGTGGCTAAGGAGCTTACTCAAGGAGTTTCATTTTGCACAAGAAGAAGCAATAGAGATATTCATGGACAATCAATCAGCAATAGCACTAGCCAAGAATCCAGTCTTCCATGATCATAGCAAGCATATAGATACAAGGTATCATTTCATAAGAGAATGCATGGCCAACATGGAGGTCCGAATGACATTCGCAAGATCGAAAGATCAAATTGTCGATATCCTCATCAAGCCACACAAGTATGAAGTCTTCTCCAAGCTAAGAAACCTTCTCGGAGTTACTAAATCAAGTTTAAGGGGTTATGTTGGAGCATAAACTTGATTTAGTATTTTGGCCCAAGAAAAATAAATCCAAGACAAGCCCAATAAAGAAGCCCAAACAAAAGATATTTTTGGAGAAGTATAAATATCTTGTTTCTAGAAGGTCTAGTTTCTAGAAGAATTCTAGAAGATCCTTAGAAAATATTTAGATATTTATTATGAGTATAAGTCACATGTAAAATCTAGAATGTACCTATAAACTATCTTGTAAAGATATCTAGAACCTTCCATAGAGCATTATAAATATGGATGGGTTCTACTCATTATGTACCATGTCAAAAAAGTTTAAGTTCCAAGTGAAATACAAGTACTCTTTCCCTTCAAAAAATCTTGTCCAAATATATACTAGATACCCTCCCCTTCCAACAGTATGGATATATAATGAAGCGAATTATGCTGTGGTAGAAGATTGACCAGTTTCGTCGAGTGATATGATATACTAGAAATTTCCAAACTTCCCCAAGAAACGAGAGGAAGCGCCCGAATTGGTGTTTTGAATGTGGTACATAGTCAGAGGGCGTTGTGAGATAATTCAGTGGTTGATTATTAGTTGTTTCTTGATTATGTAATTTGTTTTCAAATATGTATGGTGGGATGTACTAGTTAACGTGAGAGAGAAACCGAAGAGAGAGATGGATAAGAGTTAGAGAGAGAAACCAAATACTACAAGGGTTTGTTCGAGAAGAGTGACACTTTGTTGTATGACTGTGTGGGAATATTAATTCTCTCTCCCACGATCATAAGGGAATGAATTGGCTTTCTCTTAATATTTAACTTACTGAACAAATTCAACTAATTAAACACGTACGGATAAATAGCAATAATTCTTTCTTAAAAATGGATAAACGGTAGTAGTAATAGAGTAATTTATAGGGAGAAGGGTCATTGGATTATGAACTTCAATGAAAGCCAAACTCTCTCTTTTTACGGATTCAGGCGTAGGCGGCTGCCTTGGTGCCCCCTCTTCCATGGCCACCACCGGAGTGGTTTATAGATATTGGAGGGGTGGGGGGAGCCCGGTGAGGTTGTCGGAGTATGAAGGTGGCCCTTTTGGCCCTCGCCGGAGGAAGAA
Source organism: Rhododendron molle (assembly GCA_025413875.1). Classification (NCBI taxonomy): domain Eukaryota; kingdom Viridiplantae; phylum Streptophyta; class Magnoliopsida; order Ericales; family Ericaceae; genus Rhododendron; species Rhododendron molle. The sequence goes on from CM046393.1 coordinate 5,708,679, forward strand.
CGATGGTGGAGGGCGAGTCCGACGAGGTTGCGGATGACAAAGTTTGGCCGATGCCGCAGCTTGACCCATTGGTCATTGGATTATTAGTTGTTTGTTGATTATGATTAATTATGAATATGTATGATGCGATGTACTAGAGAGAGAGAGAGAGAGAGAGAGGGAGAAGAGTTAGAGAGAGAAACCCACTAAAATGAATTTGTTTGAGAAGCTAGAGCGAAATTTTGTTGTAAATTAATTTCTGAGTCGCAACTGTATGATTGTGTGCGAATTGTAAGATCGATCTCTCTCCCATCATCATCAAGTGAATGAATTTGCTTTCTAACTTCACCGAAGAATTCAACTTACTGTACATATTCATGTAATTAAACACGGAGCACCCCATCATAATGCCGGCCCAGCATATGATATTGAGAGAGAGAGAGAGAGAGAGAGAACTGTAACCCTAAATAGAAAAAAAAAAAAAAAAAGGACAAAAAAGGAGTGATTAGAGATTGTGAAGGCAGGGGACTGTGCTCAAGACAAAGAAGTGATTAACGTGGCATTCCATCAAACATTTGTTTGAGATTTATAGACTTGGTAATAGAACTCATACAAAACGTGCGTTAGAGAACATATAAATGTGTGCTGGAGAAGACACCTGTAGTACCATGTGACGGTGCTCCAAAAGCAAGAACCAATTTTTCCAAGACAAATTGCTATTTCTTTTTTTTTTTTTTTTCTCGGCAAACAAAACTTTTAAATCAACTCGAACAGATACATCGAAGGTGCTCAAGGGCATTAAGATAACCCACTTACTCGAGCACAACAAAAAAAAAAACCTAAGGACCGCCTAAACAAAACCCTACAAGAGAAAATTGGATGGCAGACACCTCACAACCCAAACATTTTACTATTTCTTGGTGCCAATAAATTAAGATGTTAAATTGAAGTGTTGCAAAAACAGGATCGACTCAGAAACTAGGGCTGCCGTGGCATGCACCCCTACAGGTATCTACCTAGGTCAATCATTTCTTTCCTTATTTTACGAAAATGGCTTGAGTTCGAACGCTGTTTGGGCTTGGAAGATCATGTTAAACTTAATTTCACGTCGCTCATTTAAACTATCCAAATTTGATTAATAAAATTTAAAGGCTATTCCAACTTATCTTTATATTAGCTAATTTTTTTAATTCTTGGTCGTTAATTTTAGGTTTTCAGATGCTTTTGATCGCCTCTTTAAAAAAAAAGAAAAGAAGAGATGCTTCTGATCTAGGCGGATTAAAAAAGTTAAAAAGTATAATGCAATTAATATGGCAAAAATTTACAAAACATAAATACGAAGATTAAAAAAAAAAAACTTAATCAAAGTCTCCGTTAATCCCATTGTTTGAATCTACCTTCCAGAATAAAAGAATTTGATACTAGGTGATTGATAGAGAACTGCAGATATAATTTTTTTTTTTTTAAATTAGGACAATCTTCCACCAAGTAATAAAAAAACAGCAATAGCCACATCCTTTGGGTAGTGCTGGCCAATAATTGATCATTTAGATCTCTGTTCCCACACGAATCATAATAGTACTGGTACGTACTCCCTCCATGTCTATTTTTTTTGTCCCTCGTTCTATTATAATCGGATATGAAATTGAAACTTTAGAGATTACAAGACATAATTAATCGAAAAGTTGCAGGAATTCCAAAAAAAAGTACTAAAAAATTAGGTGCATCCAATTCATATATATTTGTCACATGCTATTCCAAAATGGACAGGGTCCATATCAGTGTTATGAATATCGTACCTTATTAGGTACGTACCTCAGAGGTACTCAGCACCATGTTGCGTTTCGTTCCGGCCCGAAGATTGCTCTATCTCGGTTGTTTTGGGTTGTTCTAGCTTTTTTCTTTTTCTTTTGATCTCGTCTGCTAAAAGAGTTGCGTTCTTTCTTTTTTTTTTTTTATTTCCAGAAACTGATAAATAGCAGTGGAGAGATACAGAGAGTGACAATGGGGGATCCTCATCGGCAAAACAGGACTTTAAAGAAGTTTTAATCTTGCTCAGCAAAGGAAAAAAATTTTATTTAAAATTTGAGAAGGACTAGCTATTTATTGTCCTGGGCGACATATATTTCAAATAGAACATAATGTTTATCATTTTGCATGTTTTCTTGTCTTGGGTAGAAACTAGAAAATTATTCAAAAAACATTAAAAAGCAAAAGTTCTCCCCGTATTCAGTATTCACACCATTACCATTAATGCCAAATTGCCAATCTAGTCCCCTATAGGATAGAGTAGATTAGGTTTAACGAATGACCAATAAAAAAAAAAAGCTTTGCCAATTATATTATGAGAAGCCGATAAAAAAACAATTATAATACCGGATTTTCTTTTTTGCACTCCTATTTTACATCTTTGCACTATTTTTCTATGTGAAATGACAAAATTACGTTTCAGACGTGAAAGATGAATTAAGAAGTGCAGATAGTTTTGTATTCTCTCCATCCCAAAATATTTGTTCAGTCTATAAAACGAGAATTAAAAAATATAATATGAACAAGGCCAAAAAAGAAGAAGAAGAAGTCGGAAGATAAAAGAGTGGGGAGCTAATTAAAACGAGAGTTGCAATGGGGATTAAGGTGAAGTTCGATTTAAAGGTGAACTCGGTGGAAGATTTTAAGGGCTATCTTGATGGTATGAAGAAGGTGAAAGTGTAATGTAATTTGGTGAGGGTTGGTGAGGTCCAATTCTCCGTTGGACGGTCTCCGTTCTCCTCTTTATGATTATGGGTTTTGTGTTCTCTTGCTTTTTAAGCGTGTGTGCTTAATGAGCTTTTCCCTCGATGTACCCCTTTCGAGCTCAAAAATTTTTCGTTTTGCCGAGCAAAAAAAAAAAAAGATAAAAGAGTGGTGTGAAAATTAAAATCAAATTTATCAAGAGCACAAAGGAAATCAGAGCCCAACAAACATGTGAGGAATTTAGTGCCCATTCCTCACCAAAACAGTATTGGGCCCTAGAAAAACAGGCCTTGACCCAATACTGAAAGTCCATATTAAAGAAGTTGGTGATACCTTACGGTCGTTTTACTCCTTTTTTTAATTTTTTGTCCAGTGGTAAGAGTATCAGAACTACATTAAACAGAAAACATATTTGCAATTACTATAAGTTCAACCCAACGATTAGCCCCATCAGAAAGAGAAGTAATTCCAAATAATTTCACAATCATCATAAGCCTAACCCAACCAAGCCCCATTAGAGGGGGAAAAAAAATACAAGGGAAAGAACACCCATACATAGTTGAAGAGATCTCTGATATTATTAAGTGATCACCTATTTCACTCCTAAACAATATGATACTTTATTTTCTTAACATCCCCACTCACGTACAACCGCATTTGAGCTCTTGGTCTGTCATCGTGAGGTGTGGATTGTAAACTTTTAAAATGTGGAGTCAAATAAGTCCATACTATGTGAAAACTTTATATCTAACTCACAGCCAATTGGCAACGAGCATAGAAGTCCCTCATGTTATTAAGTGATCACTCATTCTACTATCAAGTGATGTGAGATTCTATTTTCTTTTAACACAGTTAGTAGTGGCGGAGGGACATAGAGACAAGGGTGAGCAGCCGACCCCAGTCACCCCACTGACTGCCAAATTTTCATAAAGATAGGTATAATTTTTACTAATTTGACCCCACTTTAAAATTTATTTTTGCCCCAGTCCATTTAAGGGTTTTGTACTTAAGGAAAAAAAGAGTCAAAATAGAATCTCTACCCACAAAATTCCCAAATGTAGCGCTAGTTTGTTAGTTCCTCAAAACAAATCAAGGGTTTCGTTCATGAATTACACATAATCTAAATTTCCAACCCCACTTATAATAAATCTTGGCTCCGCCACTGACAGTTGTAATGCGGACTAGAACAAATGGCCTCTATGCAAGCAAGACTAGGTTTATAACAGATGATACATTGTATTGCTTGGTTTTTCAACAAGCAAAATATTGTCTTGCTTCTTAACAGATGATTTATTTTTCGTAACATGGGTTGTGGATTCACGACAAGCGATATATAGTACCGCAACCAGATCCATTTTTAGTTAGCAAAATATTGTTTAGAGATGGCACTTGAAAAAAGTTTGTAAATTACTTGACTAATTAATCAATTTTTTGAACGGTAAAAAAATTTAATTAATTTTAAAATTGTTACAAGAGTAATAGGAGTAAGGAAACAACGTTCTGTTCAGAAGAACAATCAGTCAAATCCGAGAGCCAGACCAACGACTGGTAAGAAACCAATCAAGGACACCCATGTAGGACGAAGCCTAGACACCCAGGATCCAAACAATTTAGCAAAAAGAGACCTAAAAATGCCCAAATCAAATGATAATGCTCAACAAAACTAATTAAATGGGCCAAGCCCAATTCAAATAGAGCCAAACCTGACCCAAACCCATAACCTAACCCAAACCCATCCAAATAATTTATTGCCCTATTTGTACCAATCAATATATTGGATGGAAAATCGCTCTATTTTCTTTTTTTTTTTTTTAATCAGCAAACGAAACTTTTTATATAAACTCGAAAGGGTTACATCGAGGGAAAAAACACCATAGCGACAAGTGCTAGGATGCAAAAAAGAAAACACAAGAAAACATCCAACCAACAGTTGGATATAACAAGTCAATACTATATTACAATCTCAATTTTCGAATATCATCTAAGAGAACCTTAAACTAGTACTCCACTGTGTAGACTTTAATGTTGAATTTAGCCTTCATCCATATCGCCACCCTTGTTTTGATTTAGCTCCCCCACCTCCTAAGCCTGTGTTGTTGCATTAATTATTGAAGACATAATCGTTCTATTGTTGAAGACATAATCGTTCTTCACCAGCCAAATAGACCACAATGTTGCATATCTTTGAAAAACAAAAACAAAAAGTTTCCCATATGTGTTTCTCCACATTATGAAACTTATTTTCCTTGCATGGGATGCTTATTTGGAAACAAGTAGAAGCTTCCTGGCAAAGCTTCAAACAAAGAGGTTGGGCTGTTCACTTCATTGATTTGGCTTCACTTTACGTAAGAATATTAAAGAGCCATATTTTAGGAGTTGGGTTGGATTAGACAGGGTTGGATTGTAAGGCAGTGTTTGGTTTAGATAGATCAATCTCGAATTACATTAAGAAGTGTTTTTTTTTTGGGTACACATTTAAGAAGTGCTTTTAATCAATGGTCAAACTATTTTTTCATATGCTAGCTGCTTCTTTCATTTTTCATTGCTTAAACTTCATTGATGAATCATATATGTGAGATTTAATTTGAGAAGGGATCTTTGATTGGGTTAATCGGAATTTCAAAAAAACCAACGAAAGAAAGTACCGCGTAAAGAGTACAACCAGAGTTTTTAAGCCCATGAGCATAAGGGCTCGCGACCTAGTCAAGCACTTGACTGATGTACTCAGGCTATCTCTAATTACAAATTCTCTCATTTCAATAGGCATGTCCATAACAAACACGAGGTCTTCTGTGTGTTCCGCTCCCATCCTAACCAGGTGATCAGCGCATTGGTTGGCCGAACGTGGGATATGCCCAATCGTAGTGTTGGTCTGCCCCAGTAAAAAGTGGGCTTCATTGATCAGCACACTCTGTGGATGATTGCCGGAGTTTCCTGCCGTGATGAGTTGCACCGCTACGAGGGAGTCTGATTCAATCTGCACATTCTCCAGCTTTCTTTCCAGTATGACTTCCAATCCCTTGTAGATGCTCCATAGCTCTGCCTCCAAACTTGATTGAAAGCTTCGCTTGCCATAGTATCCCATGATCCAGACACCCGAATGGTTCCTGAATAATCCTCCAAACCCTCCTATTCCATTCGATTCATGCCAGCAACCATCCGTATTTAGCTTGAAGTTTCCTGTAGATGGGTTAGTCCAAGAATTAAGGCAGGCACTTATCAAGCCATTAGTGAGAGGGGAATTGAAAGCATCCACAATTTCTTGGGCATAAGCAATAATAGTCTTGGCACTAACATAAGCTGGGATTTCAATGTTATCAAAACTTTTTTTGTTTCGATCTTTTCAAAGCTGCCATAAAGTGGTGATAAACAAGATGTGCCAAGGAATATTATTACCATATCTTGCAAGTCTATTGCTTCTCATATTTAGAGAAATCCAATCTTGCATTGGAGTATCCGTGTCCCCTCTCAATAAATGGCTAAAAGGAATGTATCTCCAAAGCTCCTTAGCTTTGTTACATTCCCTAAACAAATGACTGATGTTCTCAGAAAAAGTATTGCATCTTGGGCATAAATCCGAGGTTGCAATACCTCTTCGGGTCCGGAGTTGATTGGTTGGAAGGCTATTATGAAGAATAATCCATAAAAACGTTTTGAACTTTTCAGGCATTTTAAGTTTCCAAAACCATTTCCAACCTTTCAAGTCCAGAGCATCTTGATTAATCATCTCATAGGCAGCAGAGATAGAAAAATTGCCATTAGCAGATCCCACCTAGGTGGGGTGATCAACAGATTGGGTGTAGACAGGAATGTTTATAGCCTTTATGCTCTCAAGGGTTTGGACATTTACATATGGGGCTATATCATCCAGAACCCAAATACCATTCACAATCAACGTTTCTACCTTTTGACTAGAATTGACATGTTCACCAGGGAAAGCTAATGCCAGGGGTTTATCCCCACACCACCAGTCATGCCATATGCTAATTAGGGCCGGCCCGAGGGCAAGGCCCAAGAGGCCACGGCTTTGGGCCTCCAAATTTTGGGCCCAAAATAGGGCACCCTTCTTTAAGTGAGTATATATATTATTTGTTCCTAGTTTTGAACAAGTTCCTTCGTTGGTTCAGTGGTAAGATGATATGATTTTTTACTAAAGGCTTGAGTTCGAATCCTTGAACGCAACTTTCTTATTTTCAATTGTTTTTTGACCAAAAACAAGCTCAAGCTTTGCCTTTGTAGCTGCTGTGACTCGAACATAGGCCAAGGAGGTTTCAAGGCAGTCGCTCAAGCCACCAGAACAGAGGCATTTAACATGCTCAACATGAACCAAAATACTTATATAATAAAGATTTGGATTATTGTTGTTTAATTCAAAAATACGTAGCCCACCTCAAGATTTTGCCTAGGGTCTCCCAATCCCTTGGGCCAGCCCTGATGCTAAATGGTTGTATTAGATTTTGCGGCCAGTTTAGAAGCCCGGTTTAGGCATGCACGGGAAATTCTTATTCTTAATATCTCTGATAGTGATACCATATATATAGCATTGAATACGACTCATGAAATAAGACAGACATGGTAACACTAGTTGTTCTAGACTGTTTTATTTCTCTTGAATTGATTTGCTAAACTTGGTTAGCTGCACTATGTTCTAAACATATTCGAAAACAGAAATTTGTTGCGAAGTATGTTTCCTTTTGGGAGAAGGGAAAAAGTGGGGTTTGATACTTCATTTGTACTCTATTTAGAATGTATTTCCGTAAGCATTCCTCTCCCTCGTAAGGACCGCCAATCCATGATTGCCTATTTGTTGATTGTGATTTTCACCAAATATCTTCCTTGATCTCCTCGTATATCCATCGCAATACATGGACACCCGTGATTGCTACAATATATGGGGTCTCCTTCTTGGATCAGTGGATGGTTAATGTTACTTTTCAATCTGTTTTTGAGTAATTGTTGGATTTTGTTTTGGTTTTGGCTTTGAAGGAGCTTTTTGGAATAATGAGTAGAGAGTGATAGATAGAGAAATAAGAGTAGAACGTGGTTGAATAATTTTGAGACCCAAAATGATCACAATAATTTTTTTTCATGGATTATGTACATAAAGTATGGTTTCTGTGGGATTTATAAATTCTCTCTTCTTGTCTCCTCCCTTTACCTCCTTGTAGTGAGGTGGTTGACTCCCTCCTCAGGAAGGAAAGATCTTCCACTTTTCTGTCACTTTTGGACTCGGGGGTCTAGATATGGAAAACTAGCTATGGAATTTTGACTCTTGGATTCGATCAGTCTTGACGACGGATCTATGGGTCCTCCAACAATACCGATTGTTCCTTGCGGCTTCGATTGCGGTGGGATGAAGGGACGTTTAGCTTCATGTTGGATATATTTTCCTCCTACTTCCTCCAGCCACATCCATGAGCGGATCCATGGTTCTACCCCTGTAACTATAATCTAGCTTTTCTTTTATTTTTCTTTTCTTATTTTTGTTGTTGTTGTTGTTTTTTTTTTTTTTTCTTATCTTCTTTTCGGACCTCTTTGGGTCCTTTATTGTAACTGTTTTGGCCTATGGGCCGTGTAGCTTCTATGTGGTTTTAAAGAATAGATATAAGCTGCATTTGTTTGTTGCTCGGAAAAAAAAAAAAAAGAGGTTCGTCAATGATCACCAAAGCTACAAACTTGAACCATCAGTAATCCAACATAGTTTTCAAGATAAAATAGAAATTTAGGTCTACTGTTTAAAAAGGCAGAAAGAACATCTCAAGTTTCAGACTTTTGTATTGGAGACTGGAAACCCAAATTTTTTTGAACAACAAAATTCATTATTTTCTTTTCTTTTCTTTTTTGTTACTTCGGAATATTATAAACTAATAGAATTAGAGTTTGTGCAACATAAGTGCGAACATAAGGTTTAGATTACAACCCAGCACAACAACGCGCTACAGTTACCGCACCAAAATGTGGTAGTCGGTCATCGCACGGCTTGTGGGGCCCACTCCAGGCTCCGCATGGACGATCCAAGCCGTTCAATAATTTTTAAAAAATAAGCCGAGTGGGCACCGTCTATAGTTAGTTCAATCCGATATGTGTATGTGCTCAATCCAATCTTTCCTTTTTTGAAAAATCGGAAAAAATAGAAAGCTTGGGTTTTTCGATTTTTCAAAAAAGGAAAAATTGGATCGAATACTTACACATATCGACTTAAGCTGATTTTTGGCGATGCCCACTAAGAGCGAGATGAGATCATCCAGTTCCATTTGACGGGTCGAAAGCAGGGACGGAACTAAGATTTTATAAATGCGGGGGCCGAACAATGAACAAGATTTTGAAATTTCAAAATTCGGGAATCTAATAGTTCGTTTGGTTTAGATTTTGAGGGAGATTTTTTGGATAGTAAGTGGAGAGAGATAAAAAAAAAATGAGATTAATAATTGAAGGAAAAACTTATGGGAGACCCAAAACGAACACATTCTTCAAGCATTTTAATATCTAATTAACACCCAATACAAAATACAATATTTAGGTGTTCTCAACAAACAAAAAAGCAACAACTAATATTAATATTTATTTAATAAAAAAAAACCCCAAAACCATGCAAGACCTTGGCCCCCATACGCCCACACTTAAATCCGTCTCTGGGCGAAAGCATCGCTAGTAGCCCCTAGTAGATACAGCTCCCCATTACTAGATACAGCTCCCCATTACTAGTTGAAGAATAGGTTGGAAAAACTGACCTTTCAATGTTTTCAAAATTAAGAAAGACCAATACCTTTGGTGTCTCGCACTTTCTTATGAATTTAACTTAAACTTAACTTAAATTTGAGATTTTTTTTATTTAATTTTTTTTATTACATTTCTTAGTTTTGCGTCAAACTTTTTTGGGTTATTGATTTGTTTCAACGAGAGGAATCGGAAATGTAATTTTTTTACTTTTACCTAAGTATTTTATGAAATAACCATTTTTTAGCACAAAAAAAAAATCACTTTTTGCGCTAAGAAGTGGATATTTCTCAAAATACTTGGGTAAAAATTTACTTTTTCGCTTCCTTTTGTCGAGATGAATCAATAATCCACAAAAGTTTGACGCAAAATTAACAAATAAGGAAAAAATTCAAATAAGGACAAAATTCTCAAATTTAAGTTAAATTAAAGTTAAGTTCATAAAAACGCAACCTAAATCACTATTCAGTTCCGATATTTAATTGGACTTTCACTTCTTTCACGTCCGTACGATTGATCCATTGCCGACAATACTATAGAAAATTTTGAATTGTATGTCAAAAACTAATTTTACTCTCTGCATTTTTTAAACCCAAACGATTTCCTTGGAACCGTTAAACTCTAGTAAAGCCGCCCCTGACCTGCCATGTTTTACGTGATTGTAATCGTGCCTCTGATGTTTGGGCTAGTCTACAAATACCTTTGTCCAACCACTCTGATGACCCATATACTTGGATTTTGGCTAATTCGAAAGTTGGGGGCAATCACCATTCGGGTGTCCCTTATAATATTGTGTTCCTATTCGCCATCTGGCACATCTGGAATGACCGCAACCGCTGATTGTTCGATAATAATTCCAACTCAAATGCTACGGACCTCACTCTACTGACTAAGACTATCTTGAGTTAAGTCTCTGGAGTGGTTTTTATGATTCACCACAAGAATTCGCCTCTGAAAAAAGACATCTTTGTTGGTTGGGTTCTACCATGTTCTAACCGCTATAAACTTAGGAAAAAATTCAAAATACCCCCCAACCTTTAGACTAAAATTCAATTAGACTGCCAACCTTTTAAAAACTTCAATTTTACTCCCAACGTTATCTTCCATTAATCAAAACGCCCCCTTCCGTCTAAATGACTAACGGATTCCGTTAAAGGTTCCGTTAAATATCGTCCCAATCGAATTTTGATGATCCGAGCCGTTCAATGTGTTCAAAACGTGATTTTAAGGATATCCTCTAGAATTTAGCAAAAAAAATGACCGGGAAGGGCTTCATCTGAACAGTTTTTTATTGAACTATTCAATAAAAAACTATTCAGATGAAGCCCTTCCCGGTCATTTTTTTTATTGATTTCACGCGGGTACTCTTAAAATCACGTTTTGAACACATTGAGCGGTTTGGATCATCGAAATTCGATCTGTAAAAGGGAGGTGTAGACCGAAGCAAAATCCGAATGCCCGGACTTAAACAAAATCCGGATCAATCCGCACCTCCCCTTTTCCAATCGAATTTTGATGATCCGAGCCGCTCAATATGTTCAAAACGTGATTTTAAGGGTACTCTTTAGAAATTGGCAAAAAAAATGACCCGGAAGGGCTTCATCTGAACAGTTTTTTATTGAATAGTTCAATAAAAAAATTATTCAGATGAAGCCTTTTTGGGTCAATTTTTTTTTTCCAATTTTTTGAGGGTATCTTTAAAATCACGTTTTGAACAGATTGAGCGGCTCGGATCATTGAAATTATATTGGGACGCTATTTAACGGAGCTTTTAACGAAATCCGTTAGTCATTTTGACGGAAGGGGGCATTTTGATTAACGGAAGATAACGTTGGGAGTAGAATTGAAGTTTTTAAAAGGTTAGGAGTCTAATTGAATTTTGGTGTAAAGGTTGGGGGGTATTTTGAAATTTTCCCATAAACTTAATACGAATGGAGCTTTTAACTCAACTTCAGGGGCTGCGTCCACGGATGGGATTATTTGGGAACACCATGGCCAATGAGCTGGCGGGTTTCACAAAAAGATGTGTGCTAGTTCCAGCCTTATGGCTGAAATCTGGGCTTTAAGAGATGAATTAACTTTAGCTAAAGAAATCAATTTACATACTCTAGAAGTGGAAGTGGACGCAAGGGGTGTCGTTCAACTGCTCAACGATGTTAATGCTGTGAATCATCTGCTTCGTAACATATTGCTTGATTGCAGGTCTCTGATGCTAGAGCTTGATGTGGTCGCCGTCAACCATATTTACCGAGAAGCAAATCACTGTGCGGATGCATTGGCAAATGACGCCCCAGTGTCGGTGGAAGATTTTCATGTCTACCCTTTTATTCCAAATCGTATTGCTATATTATTGTATGCTGATTTGAGTGGGGTTGCTTACCCTAGACTTGTAAACGCTTAATTATGTTTTAATGAATCGTCTTTTAAAAAAAAAAAAAAAAGAGCCACCCCTTAATGGGGGTTCACTTCAGCTCCAGTTTTTTTTGGCTCCAGTCCGGCCCAGTTTTGGGCCGTTGTGGGCCTCTCTCGGGTCCACAACAATAATCGGAATCGTTCATTTTGTAGAGCTCGTCGAATTTGTCATTCACGCTAAAAATTAGCTTCACCGAACATCAATAAGTACATGGATGAAACAGATTTGTACATGAAAAAAGCGACGACAAAAATCTACCTAATAAAACACAATCGTGTAGGCCTCCACACAAGACAAGTTGATCAAAGGGCTGAGATTGATTTGATCCAAGGGTCAATGTGTGCTCTTCAACTCTCTAAAGAAAATAACTACACTCTTACAAATATATTACAAAAATGTCATCGGTTCTTTTTACCTATTGCTCGACTTCTGGCGTTGGCATAAAAAATAAAAATATATTACAAAAATGCCCATGCCTACGGCACCGAGGTGCGTAGTGCCGTAGGCACGGGCAAACACTAGTTAAGTTAAAATTAATAATTGCCCATTTTTTTCATGTACAAATCTGTTTCATCCATGTAACTATTGATATTCGATGAAGCTAATTTTTGGCGTGGATGACAAATTCGACGAGGTCTACAAAATGAACAATTCCAATAATTGTTGTGAATCCGAGAGGGGTCCATAACGGTCCAAAACTGGACCGAACTGGAGCCAAAAAAACTGAAGCTGAAGTAAACCCCCTTAATGGAGTATATACCGGTACACTTGGATTTTGCTTGTACGGAGTACTTTGTAATGATAATCTTTCCCTGCAGACCCAAAAAGTCGAAGCCTAAGCCATGGGACCATCAAACATGCCCTTGAACTTGACCTAGCTAGAGGTAAGAAAAATAAAAACGTGACTTATAACTAGACCTGTCAATATACAAGATTTGATTCCGATTCGTTTCAAAAAATTTGATCCGAATTTAAATTTGATAAAATAAATATGTAATCCGATAATCCAAATCTGTTAATCCAAATACGGATCGGATCGGATTCAAATTGTATCGGATTAAATCCGTTTTCAATCCGATTCGAAAATAATTTAAAAAAACCCAATTTTTCTTCACCCTCTCCCCCGACTCACTGCTGCTTGTCTCCATACATAATATTGGCTTATGTTTCTGCTGTGATTTACAATCAAGAAATGGCGGTCAATGCTTTCAACGGCTATCATCGATCTCTCTCAAGAAATGGCTCTCCAACACTTCTGAGACGAACACGCAACACTCTTACGCAACCAGTCCTCGCCGGACGCCGGAAAACAGCCGTTCACTGCGGCCGCAGTTCCGTCGCGGCTAAACAGCGCGAACTCGACAACAGAGCCACTCCCAGCTGTACGGCGGCGGCAGCAGATTCCTCCACTAGTGGCAGTCGATTGGAGCGAGAGCGACGGAAGTGGCAAAGAGAGAGACCTGAATTCTCTCTGTCTCTCCCCCCATTTTCTGGAGAAAAAAAATGTTATTTTTTTAATTTTTTCCTAAAATTGTGAAATTTAAAAAAAAAATCGATTAGATTCGGATTTTCAAATCGAATTTGGATTTTACGGATTCAGATTACTACTACCGGATTTATGATCTTAATTATTTTCTTCGTTTTGTGTGTTTTGTTCGTTTTTTTAATTTTTTATTAAATTTCTCGACGAGAGAAGTTTAAAATGTACAAAATTATGACCGAAAACAAAAAAAAAAAGACTTCACTGAAGACGAAAAAAGTATCAAAAAACTTGAGTTTTTCAATTTTTCAAAAAAAGAAAAAATTGGATCGAACACTTACACATATCAAATTGAACAGATTTTTTGCGATGTCTACTCAATTTTTTTGAAAAAATTAATTATTAAACAGCCCAAATCATCCGTATGAGCCCAGAGTGTGCCCACACGCCGTGCGGTGGCTCTGGACTTTCTGCAAAAGAAATTCCTATCTAACAAGATATTGCCTCGTGCTTGACTGTACTGTGGTGGAATTTTGGTTTGTACAGTGGGCATAATTAAGTTTTTTGTGGGCATCCCTGGGCCTTATGTTGGCGTTTTATTTTGGAAAAACGACGGTCAAGGACGTGTTTTGATAATTAATACCCGTCAAGAATATTTTCATCGTTAACAAAGGTTCTTAGCATGTCCTTGTTGGGTATTAATTACCAAAACACGTCATGGACCGTCATTTTCCCTTTTATTTTCTGACGATAGCATCGGTGCTATGTATTTTATATTTTGTGGATCAGTACGCTGTGTTCTGCTCTTTAGGTCTTAGTTTTGGTTTTCGGTCATCACTGGCGTGTCATTCTTATTGTAACGGCGACAACACAGTTGTACTCCCTCCTTATTATTAATGCATTTGTAATCACTGTGTTTGGTTTGCAATTTTGAGATTTATTTTTGAGATAAAAAAATCTATACATTTGCGTATTTTTCCGTCTTTAGTAAATTGTTTTTTTTAACATTTTGACAATTTTTTTTACTTTTTGAATAGAGGTATGCTATGTACATCCAAAAAATATAAAATAAGTAAAAAAATTTGACAAAAAATCACTAAAAAGTTTGACTATTTTGCGTTAAAGTTTTTGTTTTTGTTTTTGATCTGCTTGTCCGTTGAAGTCACCTGGTAATTTTCATTGACAAGTACCCCACTGTCCTTAGGCACCGTTCCATACTTCCATTGACAAATACATTGGTTAGGGTCTCCACTATCCTTAGGCCTAGGGATGTATACGAGCCGAGCCGAGTATTGGTATGCTCGAACTCGGCTCGGTTAGGATCGGTAAGGCTCGAGCTCGGCTCGAGCTCGAATCGAGCCCAAAAGTTAGAGCTCGAGCTCGGCTCGGTAAACATATACAAAGCTCGAGCTCGGCTCGTTAGAACTCGGTTTGGAATTAACGAGCCTGCTCGGCTCGGCTCGCGCTCGAATTCAGCCTTAATCAAAACTAGCTAATTCCATCATTTTTTTCACAAAAACTGACAAATTTGATGATTTTTATCCCAAAAAAAAAAAAAAAGACTAATTCAAAATCATTCCAAACAATCTCATCATACAATCCAAAGGCTGATTCCATCATTTTTTTTCCCCACAAAATCACTAGCTGCCAACCTGCCACTACCAGGCAGTGCCAACCTAATTCCATTGGTAGTTCCCATTGTTCACTACAAAATACCCATTGTTCATCACTACAATAGGCCGACAAAAAACAGCCATCAAAAACATAAATTACAGAGATTAAAGTTCTTGAAACGTGCACAGATGCACTTAACCAAAATGGCAACAGTCAAGTCCGACTTCCTAAGATTTACACCAAACCGCAGATATTTATAACAAAAAAAGCCAAACGCCGAATGTCTTGAGTAGATAATGAGCTGAACACCAACTTCCAAAACACCAACTTCGTCCTGAGGTATAAACAAGTGATACAACAGTTAGTATTTCAGAGAAAAAATATACACATACATATCCTCAACGTGTCCCTGTCCTACATTTTAGAGAAAAAATAACGTATCCACATGTTTGTGTCGTGTCGTATCCGTGCTTCTTAGCCAATGAACAAGGAACATTATATGATGGCAAGTGCACTTACTGGCTTAAGTAGGGGATCATTTTACTCACGACAATGCAATAACTGAGACTTTGTCAACTGGGAACTCCACGGAAAAGAGTCGTAACACAAAGTTGGCTGTGACGATAGAAGGCTCTTTCAGTGGATCCACCATACTAACAAATACATCAATAGGAGCTAGTTGTGAAAGCTCCCTGTCCTTGTCATGTTTGAAGAAAAAAATTAAATCAAATTTTTAGGATGGTAACAAATTAACCATAGCATACTGTGGGTTTCATACAAGGCCATATCACCAATGTCGGCACATATCCCGACACTACTGTTTAAAAACTGGTTAGATTACTTATCTTCGACACAAGAAAAGGAATTTTTCACATCCCTTTCAAAAACAGACGACATCTATTTCCATGTCCTGCACACCCAATAACAAAAAACAGACAACTTATGGATTTGTGCCTTCAGAAAAAGGCGAAAGAGCAGCAAAGTTTTAAAATGAATGACATTCGTCCAAGAACACCTGGAATTAACATGGTAAATAGCCATCAGCAGGTTAACTAGGTTAGCCATGAAGGCCAGCTAGAGCTCAAGAGAAACAAAACCTTTACAAGAACAGCAAACAAAGACCGTAAGCAACTTTTTTTTTTTTGGTTTTAAGTTATGCACCGCAGCCCTAAAAGCAAGGAAATTTACATCATCGAACAACAGACTTTATTAAAAATGTACAAAGCACTACACCATCAACTTCCTTGGCAAGCAAAATTTCTTAGGCCCAAATCATTCACATGCAAAGGGACAAAAACTAAGCCTGTTGAGGTACAACCCTTGAGTAGTATTTTGCGTTTCTGCTTTTAGATGGGACTATCAGTGAACAATAAATAATTTTTCGTATGATATGCAGTCTCATAAAAGTAACAATAATGGGATTTATGGCACTCGCATGATAATATGCCTTACACTCTGTGGGTTACTATATCCGTTAAAAGTTTAATCCAACCTGTAAAAATGTCAACCAAACACCAAATATATGGCCTCCTTAAATATACATACAATTTGATGTTCATATCCAATCAAACAATGGGGCCTTATGGTATTTCCTTTCTTCATTCCTCAGTAGGAAGTTCAACCTCCTACTAAATGTGGCAACATTGACATACATGTTCATATTTAGCATCAAACATTCAACCTCCTATTAACCCTGCTTAATAACATTCAAGTAATAAATTTACAAAAAAAAAAAAATGAAAAAGTAACAAAGGGTGCAGCTGGTCACATTATCGAACACCGAAAAGGGAAAATCATGCGGGAATGCAGTACGTTTTTAGCCTCGACCCTGTAATTATAGATCCTCGAATCGAAGATTGGCACTTGAAACCTCAATTAATAACCAGTAAAGAACCACGGTTGCCTAAACAAACGAGCCAATTCTATAAATTACCAAAACAAACCTAATTTTAAAAACAGTTTTGGGGTGCATCTAAATCTGTTGAGCATATGTTGCCTGAATGTAAATGGATTCCGGCTTGTTTGAGGAAGTGCTCCCCTGAGATCCTGAATCATCTATATGCATATATTACTGTGTCTACATAAAGGCCGTATATATATAACGGGAGAGGAGGGAGAGAGAGAGAAAGATTCATCATTCATTCATTCATACGAATCATACCAGAGCAGCAGAGCTTGACGGTGGGTCGGTGGCGTAAGTGTGAGACGGCGTGAGTGAATCGGAGAAAGGAGGTGATGGCTGAGGCCTGAGAGTGAATCGGAGACCGGGGTGATGGCTGAAAGTGAATCAGACTTCAGAGAGGTAGGCTGCCCCACCCTTTCTTCTTCGTCCTCCTGTTCTTCTCCTCCTCCTCCTCCTCCTCCTCCTCTCTCTCTCTCTCTCTCTAAAAACGGCGGACAAAATAAGAAAACGTGGAAAAGAAAGGGTGAATAGGAACCCTAAAATTAAGAAAGGTATATATATATATAAATATTCGAGCCGAGCCGAGCCAAGCCGTTAACGAGCTACTCGCGAGCCTGTCGAGCCGAACCTAACTAGGCTCGAGCTCGGCTCGTTTGTTTAACGAGCCTCAAAACCGAGCTCGAGCTCGCTCGTTAAGCCTTCGAACCGAGCCGAGTCGAGTAGTTACCGAGCCGAGCCGAGCCGAGCTCGCGAGTAGCTCGGCTCACTTACAGCCCTACTTAGGCCCCGTTCCATTGACAAGTACGTTGGTTGAGGTCCCCCCGCTGCCCTTAGGCTCCGTTCTAGAACATTTAAAAAAAAAAATAAGTACTTAGTATTTTATATTTTTAAATTTAAAAATAATGTAAATAAAAAATAAATTTTCAATCTTTTTTGTACCGTTCAAATAAAAGATCTCAATGAGATCTCTCAAATAAGATTCATATTGCTAGAAAAATTATTTGCGTAAACACATGATTTTTGAGTTTGAAATTACTTTCTTAAAAAATAAATACTTATTTTGAGTTCGGAAACGGGCCCTTAATCTCCATTTCTCAAAGCTGAAAATCACAGATAAAATGAGATCAGAAAAGGGAAAAAAAAAACTAGAACAGCCAAAACAACTGATCGACAGAGAGGTATTCAAACCGGAACGAAACGGAATGTGGTGCTGAGTATTCTATTTTTCTTTTTGTATAATACATCTCGGTGGTAGTATATGGTACGAGATTCATAACAATCAAATGGACCCTATCGATTTTTGGATGCTCCGTTAGTATAAAAAAATAATAGGGGATCACAAAATATACTTTAACTTTGATATATTTTATAAGCAAAAGAATAATTCACATATAAATTCACAAAAGGATACTCCAACATAAAAGCCCTTAGTATCTGACAATATCTTACGACGAGTCTTCACATGTTAAAAGCAATAAATCACGGACATTTAATTGGACTTTCACTTATTTCAACTCCATATGACTAATCCATTGCCGACAATCAGATTCAATTTTTTTTGTAATTTTTTGGCTAGGCAGTTGCCTTTCTTGATGTATCCAGGTGGATGTGGTTGTTTTCTTTCTCAAGGTTTCCTTGAGGTTGTGGGCTTGGTCCCTTTTATAAAATTCTGCCTTTCTCCAAAAAAATCCATTGCCGACAATACTATACAAAATTTCATACTATTTGTGAAAAATTAATTTTGCTATGTGCATGATTTTTTAAACCTAGGCGATTCGCTTGGAACCGCTAAACTCTAGTAGAGCCGCCCGTGAATGGAGCATATACTGGTACACTTGGATTTTGCTTGTACGGAGTACTTTGTAATGATAATCATTCCCATGCACACCCAAAAGTCGAAGCCTAAGCCATGAGACCACCAAACATTCCCTTGACCTAGCTAGAACTAAGAAAAATAAAAACATGTCTTATAACCCCACAATCAGGATTCTCCACGTGCTGCGCTAATGTGTGAATAATACATTAACCAATGCCCTTATCGTAATAGCCTTACCAGACCATGAAATTAAAACCAACTAAGGCCTCAATCTTCTAAACTTAATTATTTTTTTCGTTGTTGTGTTTTGTTTGTCTTTTATGAATTTTTATTAAATTTGGGTGATATTTTTCGGATTAATCATACGTCTCGATTAGAGGAGTCTAAAAAATATAAAATTATGACCGAAACAAAAAAAAAATTCACTAAAGACAAAAAAAGTATCAAACAGCTGTTTTATTTGTTTAAAATGCCGTTTTATTTGAATTTTTTCAACATTGGTCCATATTTTTAAACTTTTGCTATTCGTCTCGTTGAGACAAACGATTAACTCCAAAAATTACGATGAAAAACTAAACATAAAGTTATGAAAAGTAAAAAATACCAAAATAAAGTTTCAAACTTATAAGTTTAATTACAAGAAAGCCACCTAAGCCGTGTCTTTTTCTTTTCCCCCTCTATATTGTCCTTGACAATCACAAATCTGTAATTACTAAGCCGTATTTAATTTTTTTCACCCCTGCTTGTTTTTTTATCGACAACAAAATTGTCCTATAACTCAACAAAGGGTACATCAAGACGGCCAACTCTAAATACAAGAAAAAATTTAAAACATAGAGAAGGCCAGAGAAAGAAGAAGAAAATAAGAAAAAAAATACATCAAATGAAAAATTGACTAAAACCCCTAGGAGATAGATGGAAACTTCCGTTACCACAGGCAAGCAGCTTCCAGCAAATAACAATGGGAACCTTTAGCCCAAGAGTCCCGACAATCAGCAATATCCCATTACTTCCAACATCAGCATCAGCATGTAATACAACACCCCCTCTTTGTTTCGATAGCCCGACCACCACCTTCTCTCTCTCTCTCTCTCCCCCCTTTACCTTCGTCTCTACTTTCTTAAGTACATTAGTTTCTTAATTATGGATCAAAATAGAGCCGCGAGCATGGAGGGTCGAAATAGGGTGCACAATCACCTTTGCCGAAGTGGTCTGGCCACTGATCTTCTTCTTTATATTTTCAAAATTATGGGGAAGATGGAGATTGATGTTGTGTGCGCTATTTTGAATATCATGTGTGAATGTGTAAGTGCTACGCTTGAGCAATTCACTACAACACGAAAGGCTTGTAGCGAGGATTTCGTTTCCTCGCCAAAACAGCCGATTTCCTCGCAAAATGTATTTGCGAGGAAATTTTTCCTCGCCCGTTTTCCTCGCTAAAAGGCTGTCGCAAAAAGAATTTGCGAGGAAAAAAAATTCCTCGCCTATTCTGACACAATTAGCGAAGAATTGTTTCCTCGCTATAGTTTTTCCTCACTAGACCAATGCAATGTTTGCAAAATAGGCGAGGAAATTTTTTCTCGCTAGACTAATTTTTTCCTCACCAATTATAGTATAGGCGAGGAAATTTTTCCTCGCTAAAACTCTTGAAACTAAAATTTTTCCTCGCCAATTATAATTCTCCAGCTCCTTTGCCCTTTGCTTCCGCACGAATTCAAACCGTGGCCTCCTGTATGGAGGCATTCACTCCATCCATCACATCAACTTCCTTTCCAGTTCAAACCTTTGCCTTTATTTATATATAAACCTTTTGTATATCCTTTCATCTCTCTAAATTTGTTTCTTTAAACATTTCTCTCTAATTTTAGTCCCTTCGTAGTGTTTCTTTAAACTTGTTTTTTAAATCTTTAATATTATTCACTTTTATTGAATTTTTTTATACTTTAATGTTTTATTATATATCTGTAATAAATCTTTATACCTTTCAAAATTTGTTTATTTTATACTTAGTTTTAATTCTCTCTAAGTTTAGTAACCTTTTGTAGTGCCTAAATTAGTTTGAACACTTTAAATTTCTGCAAATACGATATTTTTTTTTGATGGATTAATCTGTTCTTACTGTGTGTATGCGTCCATAACAATTTTAACTCAACTACAATATTACAATAGTAATAATTTGTTTTGTTTCTTTTTAAATGGGGTTAACCTTTCATATTTTGAAAATAGATTAGTGACGATCTAACTTTGAGATATTTTGAAAATACATTTCGCAATTATTAAGTACTTTATCTTTTGTTTAGTTTTTCATTAATTTTTTTGTATGAATCAATAATCAGTTATCTCTATGAAAAGCAATCCATATATAGCATTCTTTTTCTGAAAAGCATATCATTCATCCACAAACGTATAATCCCTATGTCCAATCCTTTTTTTGGGTTTATAACAATCAAAAGAACAATACGATAGAATTGATGAATGCACTCTTTTACCTAAAGTGTTCTATTCCTTGGGTATTTATATACAAATACGGTTACAAGTGATAAGCTTTACAAAAGATACACATACAAGTGATAAGCTTTACAAAAGATATTGCAAATGATAAAATAAGATAACCACTGAAATGGCTAACATTATCAGGACTTCTTTTCTTGATCAACTGATTTGCACTGATTAGTTGACATCCTCAAGCTGATGGTCGAGGCATGACCTTCAGATTGAAACGCAATGTCCGAAAGCGGGAAGACGCAAGTCCTTTTGTAAAAATATCGGCAATTTGATCCTTGGTGCTAATATATTGGACAGTTAAATAACCCCGAGCGACTTTGTCACGCATAAAATGATAATCAATTTCATCATGCTTTGTGTTGGCATGGAAGACAGGATTGGCTGTAAGATATGTTGCACCAATATTATCACACCACAATAAAGGAGTGGCAGGGATATAAAGACCAAGTTCGAAGGGGAGTGACTGAACCCAAGTTAATTCAGCGGCCACATCCGCAATAGCCTTGTACTAGGATTCAGTTGAAGAGCGAGCAACAGTGCATTGCTTGCGAGATGACCTCTTTTCTTGATCAATTGATCTTTTGCACTGATTGGTTGACAATAACTATGGGATGAACTTTTTTTTAGCATGTCCTTAAAAATGTTTGTATTCAAACAATAAATTTTAGTACAATTTGAACATACTGACATTGTTAACAATTAATTTCAGTTGGCGAAAAGTGAAATCATATAATTTGTGCGAAACATATTTTTTATTTCATCAATTCAATGCGATTGGCGAGGAAACTATTTTTTTCCGTTTATCACTTTTTTATTTTAATAAATTTGCTAATGATATTGAACTATGTAGTTGATTATCCCTTACCATCGTGATATTAAAAATACATGAACATAATTAATAATGACTTACATATAAAAAATTTAATGAGTCCTAAAAAAGGTGACAAAATATTTTCTCGCCAAAAGGTTACATTTAGCGAGGAAAACGGATTTCCTTGCAAAAGGGTTACTTTTGGCGAGGAAATAATAATTTTTCTCGCTAAATGTAACTTTTTGGCGAGGAAATTTAATTTCCTCGCTAAATGTAACTTTTTGGTGAGGAAATTAAATTTCCTCGCTAAATGTAACTTTTTAGCGACGAAATTGAATTTCCTCGCAGATTGTGTACTTTTAGCGACGAAATCTATTTTCCTCGCCATATTTTCTCGCAATAGGCCTTCCGTGTTGTAGTGATTGGCCGAGGACAGATTAATTTATATATGTGCCGGGTTCGGATGTGCTATAGTGGCAATTGGGTTCACTATTGGGGAGTTTTCATGGACGATGAAGAAGAAAATGCGC
Source organism: Rhododendron molle (assembly GCA_025413875.1). Classification (NCBI taxonomy): domain Eukaryota; kingdom Viridiplantae; phylum Streptophyta; class Magnoliopsida; order Ericales; family Ericaceae; genus Rhododendron; species Rhododendron molle. The sequence goes on from CM046393.1 coordinate 5,731,180, forward strand.
ATTGGCTTTCTTGAATTTTTAGGATTAATTGCGGCAATTTTACAGGTGATAATTTCCGCTCTACAAGTTTTGCTCAATCGTCTTTGTATATCATTCCCTATAAAATTCTCCATCTTTTCCCTTGTGTTCGCATTAGTCTTTGGTTTCTACCGGCTGGTCTGGAAACCCCGCGACCACCACAGATTTTTTATGTATTGTAAAGATAGCACTCATTTCTTGCCCTTAAAAGTTTGCGACAAGATGCACCCTACGAAGACTCTCCTTGGCTGCCCTATTTGTGCCGGTACCTTCAAACTTTCCCTTCATCGGCTAGAGATGGATGAAAATTATGTAAGCATTCCCATTAGTTCCTTTCAAAATGCTCCAAGTGAAGTTGGGGAATGGATATATAATGTAGTAGCAAATAATGATGTGGTACAAGATTGACCAGCTTCGTCGAGTGATATGATATAGAAATTTCCAAATTAACTTCCCCAAGAAACGAGAGGAGGAGCCCGAATTGGTGATTTAAATGTGGTACATATATAGTTAGAGGGAGGAGTGGTTGATTATTAGTTGTTTGTTGATTATGTAATTTGTTCACAAATATGTATGGTGGGATAGAGTACTATCTAGTGTGATAGAGAAACTGGAGAGAGAGGGAGAAGAGTTAGAGAGAGAAAGCCACTAGATAGGGTTGTTCGATTGGTCGGCCAAAAAAAAAAAAAGAAAGAGAGACATTTTGTTGTAGTATGATTATTTGTGAATATTAATTGTCTCTCCCACGATGATCACCAAGTGAATGAATTTGCTTTCTCTTAAACCTGACCTAAGTACCTAACTTACTGAACAAATTCAACTAATTAAACACGTACGGGTAAATAGTAATAATTTATTAGGAGAAGCTAGGGTCATTGGATTATGAACTTCAATGAAAGCCAAACTCTCTTCCACCGCGTCCTCCGCCACCACCACGTACCACCTGATCTATAGTGAAGTGAAGTGGATACTGAATGAAGAAGGTTTTACGTACTATTTTATTTTGGTTTCTTGCATGTAGTTCTAGGGTTTCAAATTGTGAATGCTTAATTTGCTTAGCTTTTGGTAAAGGTTATATAATTAATGGACTGACTGTTGTAGTATATATGTGATTCCAGTTCTGTACGCGCGTAATGAAAATCCCTTTCCTATCCGGTTACGGGTACTGTAATTTTTTTTTTTTTGCTCGGCAAACGAACGATTTTATAGATCTCGAAGGGGTACATCGAGGACGATACATCTAAAGAAAAGCAGCACAAACATAAGAAAAACAAAACAAATCATCCAACAAAAGGTTGAATGACGCCCCTATGGATAAAGTTGCAATTTTACTTTCCAAATACCATCTAAAAACACCTTAAAATCCTCCACAGAGTGCACTTTGATATCGAATTTTGCCTTCATCCACATTGCGACCCTTGTTTTGATTAGGTCCCCCGGCCCACCTCCCAAGCCTGAGTTGATGCATTATTGAAAGCGTAATTATTCCGAACCAGCCATAAAGACCACAGAGTAGCAAAGAAACATGCTTCCCATATATGTCTTTCCAGATTGTGGAACCCATGACTGAACCCCAAATTAGCGAAGTCTAGAACCGTACAAGGGCACACCCATTTGACATCCCACCATTCCAAAATTACTGACCATACAACCCAAGAGAATTTGCAGTGGAGAAACAAATGTTGGTGCGTTTCAGTGTATTCAGAACAAAGAGGGCATAGAGCTTGGTGGACTTCATGTATCAAATTTCTGCTTAGAAGCAAAGACGAGTTGCCACTTTCTCCTTTATAGCTAGCCACGCAAAGATTTCCACCTTCGGGGGACTTGGATTCTTCCAGATGGCACCCAAGAGAGCATTGTTTGAATGGGATGTCAATTCCCAATGATCATACGCTGATTTCACAGAAAAATTCCCGTCCACCGCCCATCTCCATTGTAATAGGTCAGGCTTGATTGGGTTTAAAGTCACATCCTGTAGTCTGCGTTTCAAGTTTTCCATCTCCTGATCCTCCCTCCCAAACGACCTTCTCCTAAACAACAGCTCCCAACACCACCCATTCGAATGTCCCCACAAGGTACTGACCTTTGCCTCCCTTTGAGTGGATAACGAGAATAGTCTAGGGTACTCCTTTGATCACAAACCAAACATGAACCCCAATTTAGATTTCTTGGGACCAATTAGGTCTGCCAGTCCTCTAGGGGTGGGGTGTAAAAATACAGTAAATCACACCAAAACTGTGTCTCTGAGATTAATCAATATATATTCATTGCCAGAATTAATCTCTCTAAAGTTGTGCCTTGCAACAATAATTCGGGTACGAAACAGAGGTTCATTGCTATGAGTAGTACTGGTGCTCAAGTTGTACGTACGTATGTATGTATGTCCAGAGAGAGAGAGAGAGAAAAAGAGAGAGAAAGGACATAGTGGAAATGTTTCTGGAGACAATTACTGTATTAATTTTGCTTCTTAGGGTTGATAATTTGGCTGTCGTCAAAGAGAGGTGCAAAATTAGGGCTACCGTGGCAGCACCACTTTTCCAAAAACAAAAGCAAAAGCAAGATTCCCAATTCCCATTGTGATCCCACTATTACTTTCTATACTAATGGAGCATCCAAATTTGACAGGGTCCATGTAATTGTTATGAATCTCGTACCAAATACTACTGTCGAGATGTCTATTATACAGGAAGGAAAATAGGCTACTCAGCACCATGTTCTGTTTCGTTCTGGCTTGAATGCCGCTTTGTCGCGGTTGTTTTGGTTGTTCTAGTTTTTTTCGCCCCTTTTCCTGATCTCGTTTGGTAAAAACCTGTGTTTATGGATCTCGTTTGGTAAAAATTTGATTTTCACCTCCATGGAAATCCCTCAAACCAGGAGCTTTCGTTATTCTTAATCCGGTTGCATTACAGTGTGTAAGTAATATATAGAATGATAACTCTTTGACGTAAACTTGAACATAATGAAATTGAAAATATCGATCCAATGCACGCTTCTTCCATCTACAAAATTCATATTGAGGAAATTCGTTTTCAATATTTGATCAGCTTAACTTTTTGCGATGAAAGATGTATGCAGAAATTACTACAAAACGAACGACTTGAATTGTCGGAAGATACAAGGGTGGGATTTTATTTTGGGTCACATGCTACATTTTTAATAAAATGATCTTTGATTCGGTTGTTGATGCATGGCATGATGTCAAAAATCAGATATATGTCTTTATACAAGCGTCCTAACCGTACCATGCACGGCAACAAGAAAAATAATCTACTATATATGTTTAATGTTATTTGTAGCTTAATTTATGTTATTTACCCCCATTATGGATGATTTATTATTAAACATGTAATTTTAAGTGAGAGAATATTTGAGCATGAAAGGAAGTGATGAAAGTTTTTTTTCCCGAACTTTTTATATTTAACTTTTGGTATTTTTAAAAGTGCAGGAAAAAAAAGAATAAAATGAATTTTATGAGAAGAATGTCACATTTGAGAGAGAATTAAGGAGAGAGCTTGATTTTCTTTTATAAACTACATTTGCAGGATATAGTATAGATTATAGATATATGTGTGTGCATGTATATGCTAATGTCATATAATATATCTATACTTATAAGAATGTAGTTTGTTTTTTTTTTTTTTCTGATAGGCACTTAGAAGAATGTAGTTACCTAAAATATAAAGAACTTTTCTTCGTAATTATCTCTCCTACATGGAATTTCCTCTAATTTTCATATTTTTATTCATTATTCTAATTTTTTATGAAATGTAAAAATATATAATTTATTTTGTTTGGAAAGAAAGCTAAGTTTGATCAATAACATAACAAATTATACTACATTTTGCATGAAACTATCCTCTTAATTTCTTTCTATCTTTGTTTTATTATTGTTGTGAAATTTTTCTAATTTTTTGGCGAGAAAAAGTAAATTTCAAGAGCTATACATACCGACCACGGACGACAGAAAAAAGGTTCTTAATGATGGTTTTTTTTTTTTTTTTCCATCCCTGTTTATCAAATGGGCAAGACACTAGTGCTTATGTATATATGTGTGAATATTATGTAGCGTAGCTGTGAATCCTTGTATTGAAGACCTTCCAGCCCTTTGTCATACCGTGGAAGAAGCACGAAGAATTGCAAGTAGGACCAAAATACACCATATCGCACATCTACCGCTGGGCAAATCAACCGGTTGATTGTGTTGCAAGGCTCAGCTTCCGACAGGAGGAAGTGTTGGTAGTTACTTCGAGTGTTCCCTTTGTAGATAAGGAGTTTGTCTTAGCTGATGCGTTTGGGTGTGGGACACCTTAGGACCTAGCTCTCAAATTTATGTCCTGTTTTTCAAGTTTGTAAGGGTGAAAGTCTGTTTCTACGACTCCGGTGTTTTGAATTAATGCATGAACTTTCCGTTTGACCCGAAAAAGAAAAAGTATATAATGTGCGATACTGATAGAAAAGGTATCTTTATCTAGCTTTATTAAAATGGTGCATGGAATCTGCTTACCTTAAGTGGCAAAACTGTCTCTCACTTATTAATTAGTGGTGGAAGTTTGACTATGTTGTAGGGCTGCTCAAAAAATTAGGGCTGCTCAAAAAATCCGGTGAACCGCGAAACCGGACCGGACCGAACCGATCCGTACCTTTTGGATTTTGTCCGTGGATTAATGGTCCGGACACGAATTGAAAAATTAAAAAACCGTGACTCGCGGTCCGGACACGGATTTTCATTATGAAACCGTGGATTAACCGAACCGGACCGTGAGAATTTATTATAAATAAGTAAATATATATATATATATATACATATATATGTCTATATACATAAATAAATTTCACCTATAAATAAATTTTTTATACCAATTTTAGTATTTTACTTAATGTTGAGATATATTTTAAGTCTACATAAATTATAGGGGGTAAATCGTAGTTAGTGGGTAAGATATTAACCCTATTTCGGTTCCCAGATCTCAAAGTTGAGAACCAAAAGAGTAAAGGGCCAAAGGCGCCGCACACCTCTCTCTCTCTCGCTCGAAGCCTCGAACACTGCTTGCAGCTCCGCCCACGAGTCGTGACCTCCATCATTGTAAGTTAAATTTTATTACCTACTTTCAGATTTGTATTGTATAGGATGCACTGGATTTTCAACCATGTAAAAATTTGAGTTGATTGGATACCAGATTTGGCTCCTCTCGTCTTTTTTTTTTTTTTTAATAAATAAACTCGAGAGACTATTGTGCTTTGAAAATGAAGTGTTAGATGATAACTGTGATTGTTGTCAATAATCAATCAACTGTCTTTTTTTCTTTCAATGGAGTGTTAGATTATAACTGTGAAAATGAAGTGTGAAAATGAAGTGTTAGAATGAAGTGTGAAAATGATGATAACTGTGAAAATGAAGTGTTAGATGATAACTGTGATTCTTGTTAGATGATAACTGTGATTCGTCTTTTTTTGACAATAATCAATCAACTGTTCCTCTCAATGGAGTAGGTGATACCAAGTGGATTCTCTTGAAAAGTAAACTAATTTAATTTTGTTGCCTATTTGAAGTTAGATGTCAAGCATCGGAGAGGCAGACATGGCTACTGCCAGCACCCTAAGGACTGAAGATGATGCCATGGAGAGTGATGCTATGTCTGAGCCAGGAATCAATTTATCCGATGAGGAAGAGGAAAATGAGGTAACTGTTGGTTCTAAATCCAAAGGAAGACCCGAGTCTGTTGTGTGGGCTCACTTTGAGCGAGTCACTAGGAAAGGCCAAGTGAAACCTGACCGTGCTAAATGCAAGCATGCGTATAAATGGTTGAGTGGGAATGGGACTAGTACCTTAAAAAAGCATATGCTAAGGTGCCCAAAAAATCCTGCGAATGAGAAACTTAAGAGACAGAAAACACTAGCATCATTTACGCAAGTAACAGGAGAAGCTAAAAGTGGACTCGGGGTTTGGAAATTTGACCCAAAGGCTTGTAGAGATGCTTTGGCTAGGATGATTATCATGGATGAGTTACCTTTTAGGTTTGTTGAGCGCGTGGGGTTTCGTTCTTTTTGTCGTGTGTTGCAACCTCTTTTCAAAGAAATCTCACGTCATACAGTGGCTAGGGATATTGTGAATCTTTATGCTAGCGAGAGAACCAAAATAAAGAATATGTTCAAGAAATCAAATCAAAGAATTTGCCTTACCACTGATTCATGGACCTCCCTTCAGAATCTATCTTACATGTGCGTTACTGCCCATTTCATTGATAAGGATTGGAAATTGCATAAAAGGATTTTTAACTTTTGTGTGATTTCGAGTCATAAAGGTGAGGCAATTGGGAAGGCCCTGGAAACATGTTTGCTTGAATGGGGTGTGGGTAGAGTGTGTACTGTTACAGTGGATAATGCAACAGCCAACGATGTTGCAATTGCATAGTTAAAGAAAAAATTGTCCAAGAAGAGTGGTGCATTGATCTTAGGAGGTGAGTATCTTCACATGAGATGTTGTGCACATATCATAAACTTAATTGTGAGGGAAGGGTTGGGTGATATTAAAGAATCAATTTCCCGGATTCGTGATGCGGTGAAGTATGTTAGGGGTTCTCCTCAAAGAGAACAACGATTCAGAGCATGTGTGATGAGTGAGGGAATAACTTGTACAAGCTTTGTGTGCCTTGATGTTCCAACTAGGTGGAACTCAACTTATCTCATGTTAAGTACTGCTTTAAACTATCAAAAAGCATTTGAAAGGCTTGAAGAGGAGGACCCACTGTTCCTTCTTGAACTCCATACGGGGCCTCCTACCTATAAAGATTGGGATGATGCTAGGTACTTTGCCGATTTTTTGAAGAAGTTCTATGATGCCACGCTACACTTGTCTGGTTCTTCATATGCCACGTCTAATATGTATTTCAATGAAGTTATGGCAGTTGATGAGTTTTTATCGAGTTTTCTAAAAGATGTTTATGTGATGTATGACGGTGATGAGAGGAATGTGAGTCGTGATGCACTAGTTACTATGGCTAGAAAAATGAAGAAAAAATTTGATAAATATTGGGGTAAAGTGGAAAAGATGAACATGATGATGTTCATTGCTATTGTGTTGGATCCCCGTTTTAAGTTGAAGTATGTGACATTTTGCTTTAGTGAACTTTTTCATTCTGATTTGGAAAAGGAGTTAACACAAATGATAAGGGACGTGTTGGATCGTGCCTTTGTTGAGTATGAAAAGTTGAACGAAGGAGCACCATTTTCTAGCCAAAGTAGTTATGGGATGGAAGTTGACCAACCAAATAGACAAAATGTTTGTGAGCAGGGATTGTCATTTGAATCCAAATTTCAAAAACATTTGGAAGAAGAAGATGATGTGGGGAAAATGAAATCAGAGATAGATAGGTATTTAGAAGAACGTTGTGAGAAGAAAACTCCAAACTTTGATATCTTGGCATGGTGGAAGGTGAACTCTTGTAAGTACCCGGTTCTTTCTGAAATTGCGCGAGATGCTTTAGCCATTCCTGTCTCAACCGTAGCTTCTGAAGCTGCTTTTAGTACCGGAGGTCGTGTTGTTGATCAATTTCGTAGTTCTCTCACTCCAAGGCTTGTTGAGTGTTTAATTTGTATGCAAGATTGGTTGCGTGCTATTCCATTGCCATTTGAAGTGGAAGAGAATATGGAAGAAATGCAACAACTTGAATTGGGTAAAATTTTAGTTTACTCTGTTTTCTGTTTACAACTTAGTTAATTTGAATGCTAGAGTTTCATTTTACTGTAATCTAATTTCGCTTCATTCATTTATTTGCAGCTCTACAAAATGTTTCACTTCATCCAATTCCAGAGTGACACTTTTGCCGGTTGCCGTGCCTTGCATTTTGACGAAAGATCTTTGGTGTTTTTTTTTGTTCCACTTTGTTGTTTGGTTTTAATGAATGTTTGGAAGACTAAAACTGCACTTATTGTTTTCATTTGGTGTTTGCTTTCATTTGGTGTAATGCTTTAGTCTGCGAGATAATAGATGCTAGTGTTTAATTTTTGCTTACTCATGTACCAAAATCCGTGGACAAAACCGTAACCGATCCGCGAATCATGGATTGGATTGGAACGGAACCGTAACCGAACCGTAGACTTTTGGTCCGGACACGGATTTCATTTTCGAAAAACCGTGACTAGCGGTTCGGTCCTCGGATTCTTAAAAATCCGAACCGAACCGCACCGCAAGCACTCCTACTATGTTGTCCGTATATAGAAGTCATTCTTTACTAGTAAATAAACTACTCCTTATCCGTATCTTAAATTAATCGAGAGGCTGCCCAAAGTGATTAGAATATGCCAGCGTATATAATCCTTAAAAAGTCCTTTCTCCGCGCGTTGTGCTAATGTGTTGTGAACCATATATTGATTACTAAAGCATCTATTGATTCATGAGAATATTAAAGTGTGTCTCGTGTGCGTAGATACCATTTAAAGCATATATTGATTCATTGATTACTAAAGCATCTATTGATTCATCACTCGACCACCTTGCGTGAAACAACTGATTATTGCAGTGACTTACCCCATTTCTCTACGGGAGTTTTTGATTAAAGATAGTCCTCTTTTTAGGCAGGCTTTAGATTAGTGCTCTTTAGATTTATCTTAGGCTATTCTATCAGATTTTTTTTTGTTATGACTCTGCTGTGGACTTTTTTTTTTTAGTTAATTGAATTTTAGACGTACCAAAAAAAAAAAAAAAAACCTTTAAAGTGATGACATCGGTTGTGAACCCAAGTGTCCCTTATGCCTACATAGCCTTTAATTTGTTTTGATAATCAGGTATCCAGGTAAAATTACGTGCACCTTGTTAATTTGGAGAACTATAAGCCCACCACCTATTAGTGGGGGCTCTCACTTGAAACCGGAGCAAATATTCTGTATGGACTGATTCCAATAAAGTTGATAGCATCTGAAAGGTTTCGAATATGAAATCTTAAAAATGAGCAATCCCTAAGTCCAAATCTCGAACACTAGGCCAACTCCATGGGGTTGCCCAGATATCCTTTAAAGTGTATCTCGTATGCCTAGATATACTTTTAAGGTTGAGGTTTATTTTATAAAACTGACCCATTAGAAAGGCAGTATCCAACCTCCATATAAAACTCATAAGATGATCCCAAGCACATACCCACTTTGGTATCATCTCCATTTCAATTGGGTTGCTCTCTAAGTAGTTATTTGATATTAATTAACTCATTATGTTAGTTCATATTGTATAATAGTATTTATTTGATGTTTTTAAGTTTACTGTTGAAGCCTATTGCTGTGCAAAACCGCCTAAGTTCCCTTATTTTTTCAACTATAATTAGTCGGCTATTGTTTCCTTAAGCAAAATAGAATTCTAAAGTTTTGTTTAATTAATCATCGAAAGGATTACGACGATTAAAATGACCTAAAGCACGACATGATCACAATAAAAAAACAAGTGTCGCAATTAGAGGTGGCAATCTCAACCCATATTTTGAATTAATCCGCCCAAATCCGTCCACTTATAACCCAACTCAACCCGCCTATATTATATAATGGGTTGGTATGGGTTCAATATAGGTTGGACATAAAACACCCAAATTGACTTGTTTGCTTCTGTCACTGTGTCTCGCTATTCTTTCCTTTTTATATCACTGGTACGGGTAAGGCGGCATGTAATTCTTTCCTTTCTACTCCTTTTTACATTTCCCGCTACTAGTATAAAATGTTTTCAATCACTGTGTCTCTTTTGTCCTTCATAATGTGCAACCCAACTATCCTCATTTTTTTTAGAAAATTCAAACACAACATAAAGAACACCACTGAAAATTGAAGTTTGGTGATTAAAAAATACGATAGAAATGTCAAGGAATTCAATGGATTTTTGCAAATCAGGAAATAAATCTACTGTTTGAGCTTGTGTTTGATCATGCCATTGTATATTCACATTATTTATATGTTGCAAGATTTTTGAGAAATAGCTAACCAAATTACTATCACAAATAAAAAATCGTATTCGATGCACAAATAATCTGCTTAGAGCAATGTCACGAAAGATATATAGAATTTATCAATCTTTGTTTCTTTTAAATAGAGGTGGCAATCTTAAACCAAATATAGAATTAGTTGTGCGACGTGTAAAATGATCCAAACAACTTAAGATATAAAGAAAAAGCAAAAAGCAAAAAACCAAATAGGAAAAAATAGAAAGGGAAGAAACAGAGGACTCATATTCTCATTTGTTAATTATGCGTCAAACTTTTCTAACTTTTTATTCGTCTCGTTGAGAGGAATAAAAAAAGTAAAAAAGTATGATCAAAACTCATAATTTTTTGAATTAAGACAAAATTAAGTTAAAAATTCTATCTTTTTGGCATATTTTCATTTTTATTAACTAGGGTTTGCTCGTGCCTGAAGGCACAGCGCAATGTGAGATCTAATTAGTGGCAATTGTGCAATTAATATTGTTTGAGAGAGAGATGGAGAGCCATAGGATTTATGAAACAAATCAATGGTTAGGATTTATAGAGATATAAGATTCAAAAATCATTCTCCCTTATTATTTAGATATCGCACTTTCGTTTTGAGATTTTGGATTTGGATTTTGGAGAATGAGTGGAGGGAGATTGTTAGAGAAATGAGAGAAAAAATTTGTTGAAGACCATGCACAGAAAGAAAAGTTTGAGTCTAGAGTCCCAAAACGTACGACAAGCTCAATTTTTTGCGAAAAATCTGTGTAGACATTATACGCAGGGATTCTACAAAGATCGGGGCCCGCTTCAGGTCTCAAATGAACGATCCGAGTTGTTCATTAAATTTAAAATAATCTGAATTGACTTTAGATACCGTGATACGAAAGGACTTGGACTTACTAACTCTAAGTAAAGAGATAGCCCTAGACAGCTCAATGAAAAAACATGATTCATGTAGCCAACCCTAATTAATTGGGACACTAGACTCTGTTTGATTTGGTTTAGTTTGGTAAGGCTAATCTTTATTTACATGAGAAAAAACTAGATTCCCTTTGTTAAAAGTGAATCAAAAAGTACAGATAGTTTTGTAACTTCACATGAATACAAATACGGAAAAAGAATGCAAGAGTGCAAAAACCATTTCGCTTATGGAAATCAAATTTATCTAAAAGTTCGTGGTTTGCTCTTTGGGGCTTGGAGAGAGAATTTTTGAGTAATAAGTGAAAGAAATAATGCTAATAAATGGAGAGAAATTTTTTAAAGTTCGAAAGGGGGAAGGCTCTGAGACCCCAGCGAACAAACCCGGACCAACAAACATGTTGCAAGATCAGAGCCCATTTCCCACCAGAATAGTGGTGGCCTTTCAAGCCGAAGTGGACTAGTAAACCTGAGGGAAAGTCATAATCAAAGCCCAATCCAAACCAGTACAGTTTGTGGCCCTTCGGGAAGCAACGGCCCTGACCCAAGACTGCATATTTTCATGGATTATTAAATCATGATCCTAATTATGGATACCACGTAAGTATACGTATTATTATTATACTAGCGGATGTTCGTGCCTAAGGGCACGTCGGAATACATCATAATATCAACTTAAATAAATTATTCGTACAATCCGATTGCTCATAGTAACCAAAAAATTCAACTGGAGAACTAAAGTCATTACAACCAACCAAAGACAAGTAACCAAAAAATTCTACAGTCTAGAAGCCAGTCATCGCAAAGCCTCCTGTTCTAGAATTTTTTCTATAAATAATTGTTCATAGTTTCCTTGTGAGTTTGTTTTTTGATCGTCTCTTGGTCCTTTTGTTGTATTGATGGCCAGGAGGATGACCCTGTTGATTTCTTGTAGCTTCGTGAGCATTTTTTGGTTGTATAAAATTTTACTTACCAAAAAAAAAAAAAAGTATGCTAAACAAACAAAACAAATAAACTTAGGAGCAATATTGAGGCTAAAAAGATGTGCTCCATGCCCAGACAATCTGGCAATTATATATCTGCTATCACAAACTCTCCAGCAGCAAAAGGTACCATTGTTGTAATGACTAAAGTCTTCATCTTGTTCCGTGCCTAGGCGTGCTAGATTATCTGTGGTTTTGGCTCACCTGAGGATAGGTGTGCCCAAGTGTGATGTTCGTGACATTGAGAAGCATGTTGGCATCCTCTATGATAATCCTGCCCGGGTGGTCTGGACTCTGGAGGAGCTCCTTCGTTCATGAGTTTGACGGCCGTGGTTCTCGAGTCAGATTCATCCTTGTTTTTTGCCGTTACATCCCTTTTTCAAAAATTATAACGGTTTGTCCCCCTTTCTAATAATTAAGAATGGATTCCCATTGTCACATGTATTCCGGCCTGGTCAACTGTTAGACTGTTAGCTTATATTGATTAGACAGCATGTTAATTACTCCCGTTTATCAATCAGCCTCGTCCCATTTGTCAGTCAAACCCCAGTCCGAAATTGGTAAACAAAGGAAATTGAACGGGACTTCATAAGGATAATCCCCTTCATCACTCCAATTAGCCTCTTTCCACTCATCCTGACACACAATCTAAATCATAAAACAGAGCGATTTTCTGTTAAAAATGTTTAAGTATATAAATGGGAGCAACTTCTGCAACCATTAGATCACTTTTATGTTAGATTTAAAGCAATCGGATCATTTTTTTTTATGAAAAGATGACAAATAAGAAAAAAAATCTCAAAATGATAACTGACGCTTTGTGAAGATTACAACTACGTACTTTATAAAGCAATCGGGTAGTACGGACAATTTATTTAAGTTGAGACTTTGATACATTTCGACGTGCCTTTAGACATTAGGCACGGGCATCTACTTGTAATAATGACAAGGGAAAATTTCAAAATGATACCTGAATTTTCACTCCAATGTCACCGAAACACCTGAACATTACTTTATTTCAATTAAACACTTGAACTTTCAAAATCCCCAAATTGGGGCACCTGCCGTTAGACTCCATCCATTTTCTTCACAAATCGACCGATGTGGCTCATTTCTGGCGTTAAAGGGCCCCACTAGACATGTTATAAAAGTGAACTCAATGCACACAATCACAACCAGAAATGAGTTCACTTCCTAAATTTGTGTATTGAGTTCACTTCATAACATATCTAGTGGGCCCCTTTAACGCCAGAAATGAGCCACATCAGCCGATTTGTGAAGGAAATTGATGGAGTTTAACAGCAGGTGCCTTAATTTGGGGATTTTGAAAGTCCAGGTGTTTATATTTAAATAAAATGAAATTCAGGTGTTTCGATGACATTGGAGTGAAAGTTCAGGTGCTATTTTGAAATTTTCCCTAATGACAAAACCAAAGAGGGGAAAGCCATGTGACAATTATAATTTTTGAACTTCTTCTGAATTTGTAATTCATAATTTTTGGTGTATTTCATCTCTAGCTAGCTAGGATTATCATTTCCATAGCGTCATAGCGAAACAAAAAATCTTTGAATTAAAATTGTGCGTTAAAGCAGGCTGCTGTATTTTGCTACAGCTACAGCGGCCGCAGCTTCCGGAGTAGAAGCTAGCAGATACAGAGCGTCAATGTCTTTGCGATCGATGGCAAATTGTCATCCACCTAACACAGAATAAATCTAATACGTGAACACATGCCTATCCAAAAAGGAGAAAATTATGTGAACAAATGAATGATTCCCCCTGGATTCTAATATGTGAACACATGTCTGGTGCCTTGTTTGGATCCATTTTTGACAAGCATTTTTCAAAAAATTCTCCCTAAATTCTCCCTACTTCCAATCATTTCTCTCTCCACTTATTATCTCTACTTTTTTTGAAAAATACTTTTCAAAAATGGATCCAAACACAACACAATCAAAAAATTCCCTAATCCAAAATTCCCGTCGGATGTGATAAGTGGTTATGAGAAAGCAATAAGTGTCTCCTATGACATCACTTGTTTCATTTTTATGGAAATTAAACGTTCTGAAACTTGGGAAATTGGAGGTTTGTCTGGTCGCTAATTTCAAACCCCCAAAATTAATTAAGATGCGCGCAAACTGATTCTGTCATCAAGTTACACCCCCTCTCCACGTGCATGAAATACACACATACGCCTCTCTCTCACATACACACACAGAGACCGACGTAAAGTAGGGTTTTGTTCCAAATGAAACTTCCTGCATGCCCTGTAAATAAGGCAGCCTTTTAAACGCAGGGTATCCTTCCACATGTGGGGAAATCAGAGCCCATCACTACAAGAAAAAATAGCTTTCCCGGCGTTTTATAAACGCCGGTAAAAGTGAAAAAAAGGCCGGCAAAAGCCTTCCCGGCATTTTTCCCGGCGTTTTCGGTAAACGCCGCGACTGCCGGGCTCGGGAATACTATACAGCGTTTGGTAAACCCCGGGAAAGGACCCGGCGTTTTGCCCATTTTTCCCGGCGTTTTTATAAACGCCGGTAAAAGTTTTCCGGTGACCGGAGTTGGTGACTTTTACCGGGGTTTGTCATAAACGCCGGGAAAAGTTTTCCGCCATACCGCCGCCGGCGAGTGAAATTCCAACGTTTACTAAACGCCGGGAATAGTTTTTTTTTTAATAAAAAAAAATTCTGATACCATTTTTACCCATTTATTATTATTTTCACCCGTTCATAATTCATCACTATCAACACAACAAACATATAAGTAACAAATACACACATACAAACAATCCATAATATCACACAAATCTGCCTCATTTTTGAATGAAAGATACATTGTCCGCTATCAAACAGCATACAATGTCTCTTAATTATACCTTGAGATTACACTACTAAACAAATAAAAAGATAGAGCTTTCCGAATTCTTCTTGTACAGACGAGGTCTTTCCGCGAGTGAAAGTGTGCACCGTTCTCACGACGCACATACAAGAAAGCCAAGTCATGGAAGGGCTTGGGTTTCAAGTGCTGCAATTTCTTTGAAAACCTGAGCTTTGTCCAACTCGAATTGTTCATCCTCTGCATCATAACAAACTACTAATACTTAGAGATTCTGCCAAGAATCCTAATGAGAACTAGGTTCGCCGTTCGTGCAAGGCACGAATGCCATGCCCGTTGAAGAGGAAAGGCAACACACCAAACGCAACATACCATTCACATGCACATTCATGTTTCATGATAGTTTCAAAAACTTTAATGTTTGAGTAAAAACAAATCTACACATATTGGGAGTTCTCCAATGGAGTATTCTTCTGCGGGTGTTGCGAACTACATTGCCAAGCTTTAAAAACCATCCAGGAAAATTCCAGAGATTCAAAAACACAGCCCCAAAGCCCACCCCACCACAGCCCAACACACACAGCCCAAAGACCAGAGAGAACCCAAAAACAGCCCCAACACATGCATCTTCTATCAGTAAGAGAGCAAGGGCCATATATATTGATAATAGTAGCATTGAAAGAACAAGAAACTAGGCTAAGTATGATTTTCATGAAGGTCCTTGTGCATATCAAAGAGGGTAGAGAGTAATGGGCCTACTTTATGAAAGGTCGAAAGGCCAAAATGACAGAAGAAATAGATTAAAAGCAGAATATATATGGAGAAGCACGTAATCTGGAGAGTCAGATGTGCATACCGGTACGTATTCTTTTGGAGCAAAATCGAGACAAAAAACATTTCCTGGTCATCATTCACCTGTACAAAGAATGCAATTAGCAGTTCGTCTAAATACTCCAAACAGATAACCAAACCAGAAAAGTAGTTTTGGAGTTACAGTCTCATACCACGACAAGTTCTCCGTCCAATGAAGAGCACATTGCATATGCTGCAACCGAATTTAGCTTTGGAGTTGACAGTGTAAGACCTCTAATTGATGTTTCTTTCAAAAGGGACAAATCCGGTAGGGACCTATTATTTCAAGAAGCAGCTTTAAGGTGCATACATTAAATCAGTTATACGGTTGACGAGTTACATTTTGATGCGCAGCAACAAGATGAAGAATGGAACTTTTTTTTGTAAAGCACCTGCTTGATACCCTGAGAGAGAAGAAATGACAAAGAATAGGTAAATGCTACAGCAGCTCTCGTTACCCGGGGTACCGGAATAAGTGAAGCACATTTACCTGGACAACATGCTGCAACAAATAAACATAAGTAGCTTTCTCAGAACATATCAAAACTGATTCCTTCCCATCTGCAGCACACATTAATGTGTAATTTTAACAGTTACTTAAGATATGAACATAAGTATCATGCTCCAAGACAGAGAGAGTACAGTTCCATGTTTTCCACGGGTAGAACGAGATAAGTATGAAGAGGTAACTAAGTAAATGAGCAGTGAATTACCTAAAACCTGCATGAATAAAGCTTTAGAGGGTTTAGTAGGACCGACCAAGCCAGAACCAAGAGTATTTCCTGTATCACTCTCAATCGCCAAAACTGAAGAATCCTTTGTTGCCACAACTATCACATTCTTCTCAAAGCCATGGAAGCTGCAAGTTTCAAACTGCATAGAGATGACTCCTGTGCACAGTTCCCTTGCAAAATGCTTTTGATACAGTACAGTTGGCCCCTCCATATCGATCAGTGAGACCTGTATGCAAAAAGAGTTTAAGAAAGTAGTTTTTTATATGAATGACCCAGAATTTCTACTTAAGAAAAGACAAGTTAGTATGATAAGCAGTCAAGCAGATATGTGACTAGGTGATATATGGTGTTCTCAAACTAACCCCAGTACCATCTATCATAATGGTTCATCAGGAACTGTCCCACTTCTAGTCATTTAAGCTCGATCATATGAAGGGACCTCTAACATTTGACAAAGTTAGTAATTCATGACAATATGGTACAGAAACTGCTATCATTAGATGGCTACTATATCAAATTCTACTTTCGCCCTACTTGTTTCAAAGAGAGACAAGATGCATATTGAATTCTACTCACACACAACAAAAAAAACGATGCAGGTATAGATATTCCAGAAATATAATCCCTTTAATGTCGTAATCAAAAGAAGAACACAAAACACTGTAGACCTTACCAAATAAGCCCGTGATAGTCTGGAATTCTTTTTCATATCAAAAGTGCTTTGTATTCATAAAACCGACCCAAAAAGTACCTAAATATGCAGGGAGTGGAAGACATTTGTTTCTTGGGCGAGGCATATCACTGTGCATTGGATTCCACCCTCAGTACTGATCAACCGCGGAAATGGTCTGTAAATGTGGCAAGTATCTGTAGTTAGTGCTTATTAAGTCTGGAAAATAGACAATCACATAAATGAATAATAGTAGACCTCAAATCATGCTTACTAACTGGAATCAACCCACAAAAGGAACAATTACAAAAGAAGACAACAACAGGCAGAGTAAGTAAAGCAACAAAATGCAGATCCTATCTCACAACACTCCACCCTACACCCGAATAGCATCAATATCATTGAGAGAGCAGTAGACCACTAGAATCTAAACAAATCCAGCCTATATTCTCAATCTAAAACGTTCAACATAATCAGAAAGCTTTATCAGGAAAAAAAAAAAAAAGGATTCAATTGTTCATACGTCACAAGAGTTGGAAAAAAAATCTTATAGGTGCTAAGGAAAACTTTTAACTCTTGGCAAGTTTCACTCTTTTAGACTTCAAATGTCCACATTCTGAAACTTGAAGTTCAACTCCTAGGGGAAAAAATACCACTGAAGGTATTTCCATATAAAATGTTCAAACTCAGGACACATATCTTTATGGTTGCCACTTGCCATAACTAGGTGTTCTTCATTGCACCATTCACTTTCCAATAGTAAGTTTGCTGATATAGTGTTCCGTTAAATGTATTAAGTAACAAGTGGGTATTGGATGGAACATAACATTGTTCAATGTCTTCTAATCTGGCAAGTGAATATGGGAAAGAATCCCGAAAACCTATATATCAGTGAAAGAACCACAAGAATTGCTTATCAAATAAAATATGAAAGAATCATACCATGTACAGATATTACCGCATAATTATGAGTCTTATACCAAGAAAGGGAATAAGTAATTCGTTTCATCACAAGGATTGAACATGAGGGATATACACACATACTAGTAGAAAGAGATTTCCCTCAAGGAGAAAGGCTTTAGGACGGAAGTCGAAGACATAATTGATTGACAAAGAACCATTCCCACTACTTTACTGCCGCCCCTTTTCCCCAACAGGCAAATACATTTAGTATTAAAACCTAAGGAGGGTCCAGTTCCCAGGTCAGAGATGTAACCATGTAAATGTAACCATTATATTGTTGCCAAGATACCTCTATGGATTAACAATGTGTTACACATCCTTACAAGTGCAAATAATGCTACTTTCTTCCAAATCGATAAATCATGACAATTATATGTGCACAACAAATATGAGTAGGAACACCAAGTGTAGTTGATGTCAATAGTTGCTTTCCGCAGTTCGCAGCTAGCTATGATTAAAGGCTCGGCCAATAAGCCTCTCCATATATGCTCATGTTTCATTTAATGGTCCTTTGTGTAGTATTTGTCCGTCAGTAAGTCAACACGACATTTTGACATGCTCTATAAATAAATAAAAGATTCTAATAAAAAGTGTTCCAATAAACAGCATTCCCTCTTCACTTGTCTAATATATCAACCATCATCTATCTCACGAGAAGAAGACTTACTGAGTACAGCTCAACATTCTGAAATGCGTAGTTTGAATCCCTTCTCCTTTCTTGTTTTGTGCCTACATAGTGACCAAAATGTTAGCATGGAGTTGGATTTTCAGGAACTAGTATTCACAAACACAGAATTTATACAAGTAATTCCATAGCCAAAGTAAGGATTATATAATTTCGCAACACCAAACCAAGCTTTTTGTGCCCTCGCCGAACCATCCTTCAAAAACAAAATGAACTCACACAAACCACCTAAAAATGCAACCGGCATAAACACACACACACAAAAGAATAAGCCTAAAAATCCAGGGCATCACAACCAACCTTTAAAGACGGCGAGCTGGAACCAATTGCCAAATCCGGACCCTAAATCTCCATATCACAGCCAGCCAGGCTTCGTAGCCCTAAATCTAGCCCTATTTCGCTGAATCGAAGTTTTTCGCACCCAATTCGAACTGTATTCCAACGATTTGAGTACTCTCGGACACCATGTGGACCTTTTCGAACCCTAACCGCGCATCTCAAACTTCGATTATGATTGTTTCGAGCTCGAATCGGTCTATTACGAAGAAGGCATGAAGAACGATCGATTTTGGTAGTAATTACTTCAAGAAGTCGAGCTCTAGAACCAAAAATTACTTTTACAAAGATTATTTTAAGATTTATTACTTACCTGAGAAATCAATCCAATCCAGACTCCGGAGAGCACAAGATGATGGTCATCGCCGACGGAACGACTCTCGTCCGATGAAGGAATCACTTCGTTCTCTCTATGTTCCTCCATCGCTTCCATCTCCATGTATCGAGATCGAGAGAGAGAGAGAGAGAGAGAGAGAGGAACGTACAAGAGGAGGCGAAGAGGAGGGAAGCCCTAGATCGGAAGAGCGCTTGCTCTTTTTGTTCTAGAGATAGAGGGGGTTAGTGTAATTATTGTGTGTTAGTCTCCGCTCCGCTACAGTAAGTTTTGGACTTTTACCGGGGTTTTTCACAAATGCTGGAAATCAAGTGCCGTTTAAGCCCATTTTTCTTGTAGTGCATTCCACATTCCACACCAGTACAATTCGTGGGCCAGTTCAACCGGCTACAGACCTTGACCCAAGACTCCATATTGGTACGAGAAAATAACGGTTCAGAACGTATTTTGATAATTAATATTCATTAAGGATATTTTTAGCATTTATAAATGTTCTCAAAATGTCCTTGACTGGTATTAATTATCAAAACACGTCTTTAGCCGTTATTTTCCCTTTTTGAGGAAAATTTTTGTCTGGTAGTGGGAGAGTACATTGTACTTAAAAAATAATGACTTATTTTCACGCTTAAAAATAATGAACATACAAAAATTTTTTTTTTTGCAGGGTGTGAATCAAACGAGATCCATGTTGAATATTTTTTTGATTTTAGTAAATCTATTATTTTTAAGTTTGAAAATTGCATATAAATACTTATTTTTGAGGAGCAAAAGCTGGACGGGCCCAACTCCATTGTGATTCACAAACAAAAGGGAAAATGACGGCCAATGATATGTTTTGATAATTTATACCCGCCAAATACATTTTCAGCATTAACAAATGTTCTTAGCATATCCTTGGCAGGTATTAACATTCGCCCTCAAGTGCAGCTGTGTATGAGCTCTTGGTCTGTCATCGTGAGGTGTGGATTATAAACTTTTAAAATGTGGAGTCAAATGAGTCCCACTTTGATACTACGTGAAAACTTTATATCCAACTCACAACTAATTGACAACGGGTGGAGAAATCTCTTATGTTATTAAGTAATCACTCATTCTACTATCAAGTGATGCGGACTAGAACAGATGGCCTCTATTTTTTCATTGTTGTGTTTTGTTCGTCTTTTCTGAATTTTTATTAGATTTGGGTGATATTTTTTGGATTAATCATTCGTCTCGATCAGAAGAGTCTAAAAGTATAAAATTATGACAGAAAGTAAAAAAAAAATCACTAAAGACAAAAAAAGTACTGTCTTATTTGTTTAAAATTCCGTCTTATTTGAATTTTTTAAATATCGGTCCATATTTTTGAACTTTTGCGATTCGTCCGTTGAGACGAACGATTAACTCTAAAAATTACGATGAAAAGCTAAACATAAAGTTATGAAAAATAAAAAATACCAAAATAAAGTTTCAAACTTATAAATTTAATTACAAGAACGCCACCCAAGCCGTGTCTTTTTCTTTCTCTCCTCTATATTGTCCTTGACAATCACAAATCTGTAATTACTAAGCCGTGTCTAATTTTTTATTTGTTTAAAATTCAGATGGCCTCTATTTTTTTAATTGTTGGCGGCATCAACCTAGCTGGGATTATATACGTCCACTTTCAGCACACCACAAAACCATTTTAACCCACTTCCCTTTATACCCACCACAATCCTTTTTCCTGCCCGATTGTGAAACCAAGGGAATCGTTATACTCCCCGTGTTCCATAAAGCTGGTCTCCTACGAAACTATGTGCAATTTTTGAACTTAAGAATAACGTATTTATCAATGAAATTTTTTGATTTTTTTTGCACCGTTTCAAAAAAATCTCATCGAGATTTATCAAACAAGATCCGTACTGCACAAAAAAATATTTCGGTAAGTACTTAATTTTTTAGCTTGAATATTGCTCGTAATTTCATAAGGGACAAACTTTACTGAACGGAGGGAGTATTTTGAATAAGCCAGTATCCGGTCCAATGGACAAACCAATCAGAAATCCGTTCCACTGTCTTAAATAGCGAGAGACCCAATTAAAACGGAGACAAACCCTCAAAACTGACTCAACACAGAAATGAACAACACGCAAAGGAGAATCAAACTCCGGACCCCATTCCATAACATTTCTCCACCCGCCAAGGTCCGGTCCAAGTCCTCTCTTCCTGCCTTAATTAGGAAGGCATGGGATAAGGGCTGCCTTTTCCGTCTAGCTCTAGGTTCATTGGAATGAGAACTTGCTTTTAGAATGCTTCCTGGATTGTTTTTAGTTTGTAACCGCATTATCCACGGCTCGACGATAGGATTTATGAAGCCTCCCGATTGTCAAGAGACTACCAATGTTTCAACCCCTGAGCACTTGTTGGGAATGCAAGTATAAAGCCGTCGCCTAGTTTTTTTATTTGTTGGGAATGCAACTCCTAAAAAAAGGTATTTTTAGGAGCTGGGGTTCCGGTTGGATCCTTAATTATTTTTTTCATTGTTGTGTTTTGTTCGTCTTTTATGAATTTTTATTAGATTTGGGTGATATTTTTCGGATTAATCATTCGTCTCGATCAGAAGAGTTTAAAAGTATAAAATTATGACCGAAAGCAAAAAAAAAAAAAATCACTAAAGACGAAAAAGTATCAAACAACTGTTTTATTTGTTTAAAATTCCGTCTTATTTGAATTTTTTCAATATCGGTCCATATTTTTAAACTTTTGCGATTCATTTCGTTGAGACGAACGATTAACTCTAAAAATTACGATGAAAAGCTAAACATAAAGTTATGAAAAATAAAAAATACCAAAATAAAGTTTCAAACTTATAAATTTAATTACAAGAACGCCACCTAAGCCGTGTCTTTTTCTTTCTCCCCTCTATATTGTCCTGGACAATCACAAATCTGTAATTACTAAGCCGTGTCTAATTTTTTTCACCCCTGCTTTGTTTATTGGATTGACAACAAAATTTTATTATAACTCGACAAATGGTATATCGAGACGGTCAAATCTAAACACAAGAAAAAATTTGAAGCATAGAGAAGGCCAGAAAAAGAAGAAGAAAATAAGAAAAAATACATCCAATGAAAGATTGACTAAAACCCCTAGGAGATATATGGAAACTTCCATACCCCAGGCAAGCAGCTTCCAGCAAATAACAATGGGAACCTTTAGCTTGTAGGTCACCAAGAGTACCGATTATTCCAACATCAGCGTCAGCATGTAATACAACACCCCCTCTTTGTTTCAATAGCATGGCCACCATCTCTCTCTCTCTCTCTCTCTCTCCCTCCTTTACCTTCGTCTCTACTCTCTTACGTATATTAGTTTCTTAATTAAGGATCAAAATAGAGCCGCGAGCATGGAGGGTCGAAATAGGGTGCACATTCGCCTTTGCCCAAGTGGTCTGGCCACTGATCTTCTTCTTTATATTTTCAAAATTATGGGGAAGATGAAGATTGATGTTGTGTGTGCTATTTTGAATATAATGTGTGAATGTGTAAGTGCTACGCTTGAGCAATTGGCTGAGGACAGATTAATTTATATATGTGCCGGGTTCGGATGTGCTATAGTGGCAATTGGGTTCACTATTGGGGAGTTTTCATGGACGATGAAGAAGAAAATGCGCATTGGCTTTCTTGAATTTTTAGGATTAATTGCGGCAATTTTACAGGTGATAATTTCCGCTCTGCATGTTTTGCTCAATCATCTTCGTATATCATTCCCTATAAAATTCTCCTTCTTTTCCCTTGTCTTCGCATTAGTCTTTGGCTTCTACCGGCTGGTTTGGAAACCCCGGGACCACCATAGATTTTTTATGTACTGTAAAGAAAGCACTCATTTCTTGCCCTTAAAAGTGTGCGATGAGATGCACCCTACGAAGACTCTTCTTGGTTGCCCTATTTGTGCCGGTACCTTCAAACTTTCCCTTCACCGGCTAGAGATGGATGAAAATTATGTAAGCATCCCCATTAGTTCCTTTCAAAATGCTCCAGGTGAAGTTGGGGAATGGATATATAATGTAGTAGCAAATAATGATGTGGTACAAGATTGACCAGCTTCGTGAAGTGATATAATATAGATATTTCCAAATTAACTTCCCCAAGAAACAAGAGGAGGAGTCCGAATTGGTGATTTGAATGTGGCACATATATAGTTAGAGGGAGGAGTGGTTGATTATTAGTTGTTTCTTGATTATGTAATCTGTTTACAAATATGTATGGTGGGATGGAGTACTAGCTAGTGTGAGAGAGAAACTGGAGAGAGAGGGTGAAGAGTTAGAGAGAGAAACCCACTAGATGGGGTTGTTCGAGAAGAGGAAAGTCTCCGGGCTCTGACGCACCGAAGAAAGCCACCTCCCGCAGCAGCAAGGCTGGCCTCCAGTTCCCCGTTGGCCGCATCGCTAGTTTCCCCAAAACCGGCAAGTACGCCGAGCATGTCGGCGGCGGTGCCCCGGTCTACCTTGCCGCCGTCCTCGTATACCTCGCCGCTTGCGACTATTGCGAATGGAGGAGTGATGCCTAACATTCACGCTCACTTGCTGCCGAAGACGGCGGGCACGCGTTGCTGCTTCTTCCAAGGTCGATGATGACAATTAGGTTTCAATGTCCGTGGGTTTTTGTTTCAATTCCTTGGGGATCGATCTATAGTGAAGTGAAGTGGATACTGAATGAAGAAGCTAGGTTTTACGTACTATTTTATTTAGGTTTCTTGCATGTAGTTCTAGGGTTTCAAATTGTGAATGCTTAATTTGCTTAGTTTTTGCTAAATATATAATTTTTTTTTTCGGCAAACGAAACGATTTTATTAACTCGACAAGGGAACATCGAGAGGAAAAACAAGAATGAGAACAACACTTACTCACCCACACAACATAGAAGAAATAAAGAAAGAGCATCCAACCGAAAGTTGGAAGCAACAACACCTCAAAATCAAACTTAGAGCTTCAACATACGGATTCCACCTAGAAAGCTCCGAAAATCTTCCACCGAATAAACCTTGATGTCAAACTTGGCTTTCATCCACATAGCCACCCTTGTCTTGACTAGCTCCCCAACCTCACTCGCGGACCTAATAACATTGTTGAAGATGAGGTCATTCCGCGCAAGCCACATCGACCACAAAGTAGCAAAGAATGTCACCTCTCAAATATGCCTTTCCAAATTCCGAAAACTATTGCCAAACCACCAACTTCCTAGGTCTGCCAAGGATGGAGGACAAACCCAAACCAACTCCCACCATTGCATGATTAATGGACTGACTGGTGTAGTATGTATGTGATTCCAGTTCTATCCGGTTACGAGTACTGTAATTTTGATCACAAACCAAACATGAACCCCCATTTAGATTTCTTGGGACCAATTAGGTCTTCCAGTCCTCTAGGGGTGTAAAAATAAATCACACAAAAACTGTGTCTCTGAGATTAATCTATATATATTCATTGCCAGAATTAATCTCTCTAAAGTTGTGCCTTGCAACAATAATTCGGGTACGAAACAAAGGTTCATTGCTATGAGTAGTACTGGTGCTCAAGTTGTACGTACGTATGTATGTATGTCCAGAGAGAGAGAGAGAGAGAGAAACAGAGAGAAAGGACATGGTGGAAATGTTTGCTGAGTGGAGGAGAATCTGGAGACAATTATTACTGTATTAATTTGCTTCTTAGGGTTGTCGTCAAAGAGAGGTGCAAAATTAGGGCTACCGTGGCACGTGGGTCACCTTAGGACCTAGCTGTCAAATTTATGTCCTTTTGTTTTCCAAGTTTGTAAGGGTGAAAGTATCTTTATAGCTTTATAAAATGGTGGAATCTGTTTACCTTAAGTGGCAAACTGCATGTCTCTCACTGATTAGTAGTGGAAGTTTGACTCTGTTGTCCGTAGAAGTCATTCTTTTACTAGTAAAAAAAAAAACTACTCCTTATCAGTATCTTAAATCGAGAGGCTGGCGAAAGTGATTAGACCCCCACCCAAACCTTTTACAACGACAAGATGCCCTTTTACAACAAGAGAGAAGATGCCAACGTAATCTTTGTCTTGACTTGAAACCTTAATTCCTCCATGCAAGTCCTTAAAAAGTCATTTCTCCACGCGTTGTGCTAATGTGTTGTGAACCATATATTGATTACTAAAGCATCTATTGATTCATGAGAATATTAAAGTGTGTCTCGTGTGCGTAGAAATGATCCTTTAAAGTGATGATATTGGTTGTGAATCCAAGTGTCCCTTATGCCTACATAGCCTTTAATTTGTTTCGATAATCAGGTATCCATGTAAGATTACGTGCACCTTGTTAATTTTGGAGAACTATAAAGGGGTGTTCCGGTTTCTAGAAAAAAAAAAATTTTTTAAAAAGAAGGTAATTTCAAGGTCAAAAATTATGTGTTTACTCAAATAATTTTTCTACTAATATGGATCTTATTTGATAGATCTCATTGAGATCTTTTATACGGTGCAAACAAAATTAAAAAATTATTTTTCATTTTCATTCTATTTGAGTTTGAAAATTGCAGAAAAAGAACTTTTAAAAAAAGAAGGGAAACTGGAACGGCCCCTAAGCCCACGACCCATTTGTGGGGGCTCTCACTTGAAGCCGGAGCAAATGTTTTGTATAATCTGATCCCAATAGAATTGATAACATTTGAAAGGTTTCAAATCTGAAATCTTAAAAATGAGCAATTCCTAATTAAGTCCAAGCCTCGATCACTAGGCCAACTCCATGGGGTTGCCTAGATATCCTTTAAAGTGTGTCTCGTATGCCTAGATATCCTTTTAAGGGTGAGGTTTAATTATTTTATAAAATTGACCCATTAAGCTCCATATAAAACTCATAAGATGATCCCAAGCACATACCCACTTTGGTATCATCTCCATTTCAATAGGGTTGCTCTCTAAGTAATTAATTATGTAGCGGAAACTTTTGAATGGTATCATATTAATTAACTAATTATCTTAGTTCAAATTGTACCTTTTTTTTTTCTAAACGAAAAGAATTTCTTTGAAGTGTACCGTCGAATCCTATTGTTGTGCAAATTAAAAATCCTAGGAAAAATGATGGTCAAGGACGTGTTTTGATAATTAATACTCACTAAGGACATTTTATTTCTTGGCAAATGAAACATTTTATATAACTCGAAATGGGTATATTGAGGAAAAAACATCTAAGTACAAGGCACTATGATGCAATAGAAAGTAGAGTGCATCCAACAGACAGTTGGATAACACACCTCATACTACATTACAATCTTATTTTTCGAATACCATCTAGAAAAACCTTAAAATCCTCCACGGTGTAGACTTTGATGTCGAACTTCGCCTTCATCCACATCGCGACCCTAGTTTTGACCAATTCCCCACGTCCCACGGCTGTGTTGTTGAGTTTTTGAAAATGTAGTCATTTCTTACTAGCCAAATAGCCCATAATGTAAAAGGAAGCAAAAGGAACAAACCAAAAGGAAACAAGACTTGAACCCAAAAAATATCAAACACATCAGATGACGGTTCAAAATTCCAAAGAAAGGGAGATATCTTCCTCGAAGTTGACATCATCCAACTCAAACTCATACTCATTCTCCAAATCATCAAGAGTGTCAATTCTTTCAGCTAATTCTTTTTTTACATTGTTTTATCCGAACAGAAATTTGATAATCATTGTGAATTGATAATAAACTGGAAAAAATATTATTTCAAAACTCAAATGAAGGTTGATTACTTAGACGCGTTCTATTGGGACCGACCAAACCCATACCAATAGGTACTGACAGGCACGCGAGGCCCATTGCAGGTTCTGCACGGATTATTCGAACCATTCCACAATTTCAAAAAGAAACTGAGTGGACTCGTGAAAAATCAACTCAATCCGATATGTGTAGGTTCCTGATCTAATCTTTTATTTTTTTTCATTCAAATTTCAGAACCTATCTAAAACACTTTTGAGCTATAAAATTGCGCGTTAAAGCATACTGCTGTATTTTGCTACAGCAGCCGCAGCTTCCGGAGTAGAAGCCAGCAGACATAGAGCGTCAATGTCTTTGCGATCGATGGCAAATTGTCATCAACCTACATAGAATATCCTGTACTAATAGACACTAATATGTGAACACATGCCTATCCAAAAAGGAAAAAAATATGTGAGCACATGAATGATCAAATTTTACATCTTGACACGTATATGGCTACTAGGGCCCACCGGTCTCCCCTTGATCAACTAAGAGAAGGTAACCAAAAATTCCCCTCGGATGTGATATGTGGTTATGAGAAAGCAATAAGTATCTTCTATGAAATCACATGTTTTATTTTTACGGAAACTAAGCGTTCCAAAACTTGAGACACTGGAGGTTTGTCCGGTCGCTAATTTCAAACCCTCGAAATTAGTTGATATACGCACAAGCTGGTTCTGTCCTCAAATTATACCCCCTCTCAATCTGCACGTGCATGAAATACACACATACGCCTCTCTCTCTCTCTCTCTCTCTCTCTCTCTCTCACACACACAGAGATCGACCGACTTAAAGTTAGGTTTTGTTCCAAATGAAACTTCCTGCATGCCCTGTAAATAAGGCAGCCTTTTAAACGCAGTGTATCCTTCCTCTTCTCTGTCCAAAATCTCTTTCAGGGGTCAAAACCTCCAAGATGCGTGTAACCATTCGTGGTTTTAATGGGGACTAGTGTAATTCACATTCCCGGTTAGTAATAGAGCAAGGAAAATGCAGCCCTCCTCCTCCTCCTCCTCCTCTCTCTCTCTCTCTCTCTCTCTCTCTCACAATCAACTCTCTTTTTATAGGATACGCTAATTATCACAACCTGATCAGAGATCAAAATAGAGCCGAGTTCATGGTGGGTCGAAATCGGGTACACAATGGCCTTTGCCGAAGTATGGGGATTTAATCAAGACAAGGGTGGCTTCGTGGATGAAAGCAAAGTATGATATCAAAGTTTATTTAGTGGAGGATTTTAGAAGCTTTCTAGGTGGAATTTGTAGGTTTTTTTTTTTTTTATCCGTGGAATCTGTAGGTTGAAGCTTCAAGTTTTGGGGTCGTGGTGTTGTGTCATCCAACCTTTGGTTGGATGCTCTTCTTTTGTTTTATTTCTTTGTCGTGTGGTGAGTAAGTGTTGACTCATTCTTTTTTTCTTTCCCTCGATGTACCCCTTTCGAGCTAATAAAATCGTTTCGTTTGCCGAGCGAAAAAAAATGGCCTTTGCCGAAGTGGTCTGGCCACTCTTCTTCTTCGTACTTTCAAATTTTTGAGTAAGATGGAGATTGGTGTTTCGTGCACTATTTTGGATATCATGTGTGAATGTGTGAGTGCTACGCTTGAGCAAGTGGCCGAGGACAGATTAATGTATATATACGTCGGGTTTGGATGTGCTATAGTGGCAATTGGGTTCACTATTGGGGAGTTTTCATGGATGAAGAAGAAGAAGAAAATGAGGATTGGCTTTCTTGATTATTAGGATTAATTGCGGCAATTTTACAGGTGATAATTTCAAGCCAATAAGTTTTGCTCAATCGTCTTCATATGTCATCCCGCATAAAATTCTCCATCTTTTCCCTCGTCTTTGGAATTATCTTTGGTTTCTACAGGCTGATCTGGAAAGCCCACCACCACCACCACAGATGTTTTATGTACTGCAAAGAAAGCACTTATTTCTTTCCCTTGAAAATGTGCGATCAGATACACCCCACGATAACTCTCCTTGGCTGCCCTATTTGTGCCGGTACCCACAATTATGCGGTTCACTGGCTAGAGATGGATGAAAATTATGTAAGCATCCCCATTAGTTCCTTACAAGATGCTCCAAGTGAAGTTGGGGTATGGATATATATTGTAGTGAATAAAGATGTGAAAAAAGTTGGGGTATGGATATAAATTTCTTCGTTTCGCCGTTCAAAAAAAAAGAAAGATTCACCTTCACCTCCATTGAGTGAGTGAAATTTCAGAACTTTCCTAAGGCACAAGAGGAAGAACTCGAATTGGTGATTCGGATGTGGAAGCCAGGGGGAGTTGTGAGATGATTGGGAGGTTGGTTAATTAGTCGCATGTTGATTGTGTAATTCAGTCATAAATATATATATGTATCGTGTGATATAATAGTGTGAGAGAGAAACCGGAGAGAGGACTGAGGAGGGAGAAGATTTAGAGAGAGAGAAACCCTACATGGGTTTGCTCAACAAGAGTGAAATTTTGTTGTAAATTCGATTAATGGCAATTATCTTTCCCACCATCATCAACTGAATGAATTTTCTTTCTCTTAAACTTCACCTATCTACGAGGAGTATTTAAGTTACTGAACAAATTCAACTCGGAGCACCCCATCATGTTTTTTTTTGATCGGCAAACGAAACTTTTTATAAAACTCGAAAGGATACATCGAGGGGCCTCGAGCAAGGTAAGAACACACTTACTCAAGAAAACAAAAGAAAAAGAAGGAGCACCCCATCATGTTGCCGCCAAAAATGACAAAAAGGGTGTCATAATTTGGGAGATTTAAAAGGGTCATTTGATTATGAACTTGAATGAAAGCCAGTAGATTCCGTTGGCGTATCGCGGTATCCTTTTCCCCTTGATTAACACTAGTCCTAAACCCAGCGATCTTGCACGGCAATGGACTGCCCCACGATTGCACGGTCCACACCAGTACAATTCGTGGGCCAATTCAACCACCAACAGGGCTTGACGGCCTTGACCCAAGACTCCATATTAGCATCGTTTTGTGTCTTAATTTGCTTTCTTTTTAATTTCCTTTGTACTGCGGATGAAAAGAACGTGGATTGATATTCATCGTGCGCGAATTAATAACAATACTTAAAAAAAGAGGACTTTAATCAAATTCCTAAGAATACACGTTAATTCTTTAGGTTCACGGGCACCGGCATGGGATAACTATAGTTTTCACGATCTTAATTTTTTCAACGTTCATGCACGCTGCGCTAGCATACACAAACCTAGAATTCCCCCGCAAGAGATCCTCATCCGTCGTAAAAGATCCTCGTTCATCCACTACCGTTGGATTTGGCTGGTTGATGGATTTTTTTTGAGACCTGGCTCCTAACGCCGATTCCTTCCTTACATTTTTAAAAAGATCCAAATAGAAATTTAATAAAATCACTGTTAAATGGTAATAAACTGGGAAAAGTTATTGTTTCAAAAGTACTAAAATAAACTTTTTTTGGGGTAACAGTTGATTACTTACATGGATTATACTGTTGGTGTTATAAGGACGGAACCTGAGAAGGAAACTTTCCGAAATGAGTTTACAGGGAAGCTGCTCTTGATACTCCTAGCTTGACAAAGGTGATGACGATTGTTGCAAAAAAGGACAGAATATTTTTGTGTGGGGTCTCCCGTCCTGTTGACTGCTCATCAGTTGGACTTCGGTGCCGTTCTGAATGCATAGTAAAAAGAATTTTTGAAAAATGAAGGTTTTTCAAGTTTAAATATATTGAAAATAAAAAATAATATTTTAATTTTTTTTGTACAGTTTTAAAATTTTCGATGAGATCTGTCAAACAAAATTCAAAATTCATATTGGTAGAAAAATTATTAACGTAAACACATGATTTTTAAGCTTAAAATACCTTCATTTTCTTAAAATTCTTTTTACTATATTCATCTGGAACACCCCTTCATGGTCACGGCTTCGGAAAGCAATAATGATTCAATTGGTGCTCCTTACGTGGCAAGCTGAATCATGAATAGATGAGATAATTGAAGGAAATTGACATCTACACTCCTTTTTTTTGGATTTTAATATTGAAAGTGTATGTAATTTTTTTTTAGAAGACAAAAAAAGGAGTGTAGATGTCGAAAAAGAAAATATAGAATTGAATTTCCAAGAATTAATTGTGGTTTGAAATCTGATACCTCGGAAGAAACATATGAATTTGTAGGGATAAGCTAACCCAAGGTAATGAGTTTACAGGGAAGCTGCTCTTGATACTCCCACTTGCAGTTATTGACAAAGGTGATGCCGATTGTTGCAAAAAAGGACAGTATATTTTTGTGTGGGGTCTCCCGTCTCTGTTGACTGCTCACCACTTGGACTTGGGGGTGTTTCGGTAAGGGTTCTTTTTTTTAAAAAAAAATTTCTTCAATTTTCAAATTTAAATATAATGAAAATAAAAAATAATTTTTTGATTATGTTTGCACCATATAAAAGATCTCAATGAAATATATCAAACAAGAACCATATTGATAGAAAAATTATTTGCGTAAACACATGATTTTTGAGCTTGAAATTAGCTTCGTTTGAAAAAAAAAGTATTTTTTATGAAAGTGGAACACCACCTTCATCGGTCACGGCTTCGGTAAGCAATATAATGTTCAATCTATCTAAATCGGAATCGGGGGGACTTGCTGTGCACCCCGCACAACAGCCCCTGCTGCGCGCCCAAAACTATGTGGTTTTGATAAGTAACAGGGCCCACTGCTCTAGAAAACAAAGGGGCACGGCTATTTGCAGCCACTTATTTGCTAAGCGTACCCTATAGACCATATTATATACAGTTGTGTACCATATTATATACATGGTACGCTTAGCAAATAAGTGGCTGCAAATAGCAGTGCCCAAACAAAGTCATGTTGGATTGGGGGGCCAGCAGCCCCTGCTGTGCGCCCAAAACTACGTAGTTTTGATAAGTAACATGGCCCACCGCTCTAGAAAACAAAGCCGTGTTTGGGGAAGAAAAGTCTAGAAAATTAGGGCTCCGTTTGTTTTGATGTAAAATATTTTACATTGAAAAATATTTTTATGCAAAATCATTTACGGATAAAATGATAGTTGAACTTTTATTTGTGGCTGTTTGGTACATGAGTAGCAAAAAAAATGATTTGTTCTGCTAAAAACGTTTCTCACGGAGCAGGGGCTTCGAAGTGGGTTGTCTGGCACAAATATATACATGTTCATATATACAGGGAGAGATGCTTGGGTGCCAATTGTCTTGGGCCTGTAGAGAGAGAGGATACAAATTCAGTTCATTGAAGAGAGAGAGAGAGAGAGAGAGAGAGAGAGAGAGAGAGTAGTGGTTTGCTTCCAAGTAGAATCATGCAGAAGTCTCAGATGATGCCTGGTGGCCATACGTGCACTCAATTGTCCGCAATGATTGATCCAGTATGGTAAAATGATTTATGGCCATCACAAGCGTAAGTCATTTTACGCCTTATGATGAAAATCATTTTACACCCAAAAATGTTTTACTTGTCATTTATCTAACCAAATAAAAGAAAATGGGTAAAATATTTTGCGTCAAAACAAATGGAGCCTAAGAACAAAAAAGGGCGCTGTTTTCATCTCTCTTTTTTCCCACCAGTTCTTGCACTCCATGTGCCTTTTTGAGGTGAGTTTTGCTGAGGGATTTTTGGACTTTTTTGGCTTTGTTTTTATTCAATTTTTTTTTTTTTTTTTTGCATTTGTTTGTTCTGCAACAAACGAATTTTCGCACCGAATAGAATTAGACTAATCCAGCTCTAGGTGAAAATTAAGAACTAAAGTTTTTTTAGCCATATTGATTCGTCACGACAAAACAAATTGAAAAAAATAATAAATTATGACTTTTACCCAAATATTTTTTAAAATATCTATGATAAATAAAATCTAAAATTGTTTATTTTTCAAATTCCTCTCGTTGAGACGACTGAATATGGGTAAAAATTTTGTTACAAAACGAATAAACACTAAACATAAGAGAGAGAGAGATGAACACATCAGCCCTTGGGAGTTGGGGGGCTGTTGTGCCTTGAGGGACAACAACCTTCTCTCCCGGGAAAAAACGATATCGTCCCGAGCTTGGAAATTTGATCCGAAACGTTCACATGAAAGATCTCAGCGCTTACTATGGCCTTGTTAAAAATCAAGTCAATCAAACATCGATAAATTAGTGAACGAATCATCTGTTTTAAGTACTGTTAGCAATGTCTAAAATATTTAGCCAAAAATTCAGTCAAAAAAGTGATTTGTTTACAAGGTTATCAATGTTTGATCGACTTGATTTTTTGCAAGGCCATAGTACGTGATAAGATCTTATAAGCTAACGTTTTGGATCAAGTTTCTGAACTCGGGACGATATTGTTTTTTCTCGGGACAGCAGGCTGCTGTCCCTCAAGGCACGACATCCCCCTAAGTCCTAGCCCTTAAGCCCTTCTACGTTTGTAATTTCCCAAACTGTTCTTCGCCAAACATGACCTTTGTTTTCTAGTGCAGTGGGCCATGTTTCTGATCAAAACTACATAGTTTTGGGCGCGCAGCAGAGGTGGGGAAGTCGAATCCCCGCTGCCTCTTTGAAAGAGATGTCCTGAACCACTAGACGATGGGAGCATACTTGTCTTATTGCCATCATACTATGATTATAGTACGAACAGTTTTTTGAAATTATCAATATAATGTAATGGAATGGTATGATTAGGTCCAAAGCCTTGAATCAATAATCAAAATTTTGGATAAATTGATTTCCATTTCCAATAAAAAAAAACGGTTTTGTTAACCTCCGCCCAATTGGTAGAGGTTAATATACACATAATTCCAAACAAGTTCGGATATCAATACATATCTCACGGATATTAATATATTTTCACAAATATCAATACACCTTATTCGGATATCAATACACGTTTTTACCTATTATCCTACCTATTTGGGCAGATTTTAGAATAATCCATACAAAAAATCACTTTATAATCTTTTGAATAAAAATGCAAAGCAGAATTTTTGTGACTTATCCTCTTTGTCACAAGCATAGTTTTGGACGTGCAGCAGGGGCTGCTGTGAGGGGTGCATAGCAGGCCGCCCGAATCCAAACCTTATTGTCATTAGGTTGTTCGGCTTTTGTCCTCATTCAAATTTTTTTCGCATCTGTTAGTTTTTGTCAATTTTTTGGGGATTATTGTTTTGTCATAACGAGAGGAATCTAAAAAGTAAAAAATTACGATAAAAAACTAATTTTTTTGAATAAAGAAAAAATAAGCCAATAAGCCAATTTTTTCGTCTTTATTAAAAAAAATTAAATTTCGATCATAATTTTTTACTTTTTAGATTTCTCTCATCACTACGAAACAATAATCCCCAAAAAATTGACAAAAACTAACAAATCCGAAAAAAAATTTGAATAAAAACAAAAAAATAAGCTAAGTGGCTAATTTAGCCAAACAATAAATTCTTCTTACGAACTCTTAGTAGAACAAGGGTTCTTATTTCCCCTTTCAAAATTGCAAAATATGTACTTATTAAATAAGAAGGCTCAGTGAAACGGGGATAACATTATTCAACGATTTACAAATTCTTTCTTTCACAAACTCCAAGGGGTTGACCGAGTGGTTTTGGCTTAAGACTCAAAATTGTTTCTTCATAAACTCTCAGGTTGGTGAGGAATGACTTTGTGTTCAATAATGTTTTGACATAAGTAGGGCAAGTAGGTGAGCTAATAAAAACCAGAGTTGCGATGTGGATTAAGGTGAAATTCGATTTTAAGGTATACACGGTGGAGGATTTTAAGGGTTTTCTTGATGGAATTAGAAAGGTGAAAGTGTAGTGTATGTTTGAGGAGTGGTTCTATCCAACTCTATGTTGGATGTTTGTTTTGTTCTTCTTTGTTTAACCTCGTAAGCATTGTGTGTTTTCGATGTTCCCCTTGTTGTACCCCTTTCGAGTTTTATAAAAAGCTTCGTTTGCCGAGCAAAAAAAAAAAAACTCTTGAGATGGGAGGGGCCGTAAGAATTCGTTCAACGTACATACAAGCTGACCTGAAACATCCTGCATTATCTAAAAAATATCCTTTCTTTTGCAATAAAAAAAAATCTTCATTATAACTTGCCCACCCACACTTTTTTTTTATCCGTCCCACCCATACTTAACCTCAACGTTTGTCGTATTTATTTTCGTCATTCTAGCTTTCCTCACATCTTAACTAGGGTGGGAATTTCTGATCCAACCCGAAGTTAGTGGGTTAAAATTTTTTTTTGCTCGGCAAACGAAACTTTTAAAATACTTGAAATGCTTATGTGTTCAACAATGCAACTACAAGTGCTCGGGAAGTTGGGGATTTGATTAAAACTAGAGTCGCAATGTGGGTAAAGGCAAAATTCAACATAAATGTGTATTCAGTGGAGGACTTCAGGATTTTTCTTGATGGAGTCAGGTTGTTGAAACTCTAATTTGTTTTGGTGGTGAGATGTTTGCCATCCAACTTTCTGTTGGAGGGTTTTGTTTTAGTTTGTTATTTTCTTGTTTGAACAAGTAAGTGTGTAATCTTACTGTGTTTGAGCCTACTCGATCATTTCGACTCTAGTGGGTTAAGATTTTTGACACGAATACATATATGTCACGACACGATAGCACGAAATGTTAAACAGGTCAAGCTAGGGTTGAAAGAATTTTGACACGAACCCGATATGACATGATGCTACATAACACGGGGTGAAAATTTATGAAAGGATATGATAACACAACACGAATCGAACACGAAGTTAGCTGGTTAGACTCATTTATTTCTGACACAGAACACAAATGTGACACGACACGATAACACGAAAAGCTAAACAAGCTGTAAATTTGGGTTGAGCCAAGCTCTGTCTTTGGCTGGTTTTTTTTCTCTCTCGATGTTCCCCTTTCGAGTTTTATAAAATGTTTCGTTTGCCGAGCAAAAAAAAAAAACACGAGATGATATGACACGAACACGACACGATACCCACCCCTAATCTTAACCCTCGTCACCTTCGTTCTAAATTTTCCCCACAGCCGATCCAAAATAAAAAAAGAAAAAAGAAAAACAAGTATCCCCACAGCCACAAATCTTCTTCTGTCATTTTCTCGTTCTAAACTTTCCCGCGGTTTGGTGTACGTACATGCAGTTTAGATTGTGCATGAAATTTCTTGCGATAACACGAGTCGTTGTCAACGACCTTTTTTGCCGAGTTAATAAAATAATATGCATGTGAACGCATTCTTCATGAGAACGTTCGATGTAAAAAAGCAAGAAAGAGAAATGAACGATTCATCTTCGTTTGTAATGAATTTGAACTGCTCATTTTTTTTTTTAATGTTTCTTTTCATGGAACACTTTCATGTAAAAAGACTTATTCCGAAGAGATACTCACCCAGAGGATAAACCTTTGGAACAGTATCCCTTGATTTTGCTGCACGCAGTGGCCCCACACTCTGTACAATGGCTAAATTCAGAATATGTAGTTGCCAAGAATCGAACCTTAGTGTCCAACCTTGGTATGTGTCAATCTCAACTGAGCGGTCCCATCCTTATTCCTTAACCAACTGCACTACACCCCTAAGGTCAGGAACACTTTCATGTACCGTATCAATCTCCAATAGATTTTACATCTTGACACGTAAGTGAATAAGGAGCAGATCATCGCCATGTACTTACATGCTCACACTCACCCAGCCGCCTAGGCTGCCTAGCCCTCCCCTTCTCCTTCTCCTCCTCCTCCTCCACCTCCCTCTTTCTTTACCGCCTTGGTATCAATTCCACATAGCAAGGCTGTCCGTTTTAGAGATAGCCTCTCTCTCTCTCTCTCTCTCTCTCTCTCTCTCTCTCTCTCTCTCTCTCTCCATATTTGTCAGGAACATCCTTCTACTACTTTTCTGTCCCAAATCTCTTGCAGGCGTCAAAAAACCTCCAAAAATCTTGTAACCATTCGTGGTTTAAGGGGGACAGGTGTAATTCTCACTGGAACATTCCCAGCCAGTTTTCTTTCTATGAGAGGTAATACCCTAATTACTGCACTCTCCTCAATCCACTCTCTTTGTTTTAGTTGGTTTTAGATAACCGCGCCTCCTCCTCCTCCTCCTCCTCCTCCTCCTCCTCCTCCTCCTCCTCCTCCCTCTCTCTCTCTCCTCAATCAACTATCTTTGTTTTGGTACCCTAATTATCTCAATCGGATCAGCCGACCAAAATAGAGCCCGCAAGCATGGTAGGTCGAAATCCAGTGCACAATCGTCTTTGCCGAAGTGGTCCGGCCACTCTTCTTTGTATTTTCAAAATTTTGAAGAAGATGAAGATTGATCTTGTGTGTGCTATTTTGAATATCATGTGCGAATGTGTAAGTGCTACACTTGAGCAAGTGGCCGAGAACAGATTAATTTATGTATTCGCTGCATTTGGATGTGCTTTAGTGTCAATTGGGTTCACTATCGGGGAGTTTTCATGGATGAAGAAGAAGAAAATGCGCATTGGCTTTCTTGAGTTTTTAGGATTAACTGCGGCAATTTTACAGGTGATAATTTCTGGTCTACAAGTTTTGCTCAATCGTCTTCATATGTCGTTTCGTATAAAATTCTCCATCTTTTCCCTCGTCTTCGCATTAGTCTTTGGTTTCTACAGGCTGATCTGGAAATCCCGCAACCACCACAGATGTTTTATGTACTGTAAAGAAAGCACTCATTTCTTGCCCTTAAAAGTGTGCGATGAGATACACTCTACGAAGACTCTCCTTGGCTGCCCTCTTTGTGATAGTACCCTGAAACTTTCCCTTCACCGGCCAGAGATGGATGAGAATTTTGTAAACATCCCCATTAGTTCCTTACAAAATGCTCCAACTGAAGTTGGGGAATGGATATATAATGTAGTAGCAAATAAACATGTGGTACAAAGTTGACCAGCTTCGCTATTTTAGTTTGCTCGGCTCGTCTAGTGACATTAAAATTTCCGAACTTCCCCCGACATGAGAGGAAGACTGGTGATTTGAATGTGGTACAAAGTCAGAGGGAGTTGTGAGATAATTGAGTGTTGATTATTAGTAGTTTGTTGATTATGATTTATGAGAGGGAGGGAGAAGAGTTAGAGAGAGAAACCCACTAAATGAGTTTGAAATTTGGTTGTAAATTCATTTCTGAGCCGGAACGGTATGATTGTGAGCGGATTGTAAGTCTCTCTCCCACCATGCATCATCAAGTTAATGAATTTGCTTTCCCTTAAACTTCACCTAACAAATTCAACTCACTGAACATATTCATGTACTCCCTCCGTCCCTAAATAAGTGTCCGGCGCGCAAACCTAGGTCTTTAAAAAAGTGCATTTGCTTTGTTAAAAAAATCAATTTTTTTTCACAAGTCAATAGATGGCAATGGGTTTTATTAGATTGTGGAAAAAAATTAGATTTTTTAACGAAAAATATGCATCTTTTGTAAAGTCTTGTTTTGCGTACCGGACACTTATTTAGGGACGGAGGGAGTAATTAAGCACGGAGCACCCCATCATATGATAATGCCGCCAACATGAGTGTGTGAGAGAGAGAGAGTAACCCTAAAGAGAAAAAGTATTTTTTTATTCGGCAAAAAGTGTTTTTTAAGGGTGCTATAGGCACATCAGGTGTGGCACACTGATGGGACCTGTTCCAGTGGAACCCACTTGTATGTGAGAGGAGTGTGACTAAAGTGTGTCACACCAATATGCCTTTAACATTTCTGTTTTTAAGGAGAATTTGATAAGATACATCGAAGAAAGGGGAAGGGAAACATCCAACCGAGAAGAGAGAAAGTTCAATTAGTGGGAGGGACACGGTTTTGTACCTTCGTGTCCCACTTTTTTGCAGTAGCTAGCTGACAAAATTATTTACTCCTAATTTGAAGGAAAAATTATTTACTCCTAATTTGAAGAAAAAAAAATTAGAGATTGTTGGGTGGAGGGGACTGTGGCAGCTTATGCCACCCCAACAAAGTGCTCGAGACAAGGAGTGATTATTCAGTCCTCATGAGCACCGTTACGTGACATTCCACCAAATATTTGTCTGAGAGTCATACACTTGATAAGAGAATTCATACAAACGTGCGTTTGATAAATTTCGATTAGTACTATTAAATAAGTTTTCAAAATCACCTAAAACCTTATAGATTACAAGACATAATAAATTGAAAAATTGAAGGAATTCCAAAAAAGGACTAAAAAATTAGATGCATCAGGCCAATTCATATATATTTGTCACATTCTATTCCAAAATTGACAGGGTCCATATCAAGTGTTACAGATATCGTACCTTATTAGGTACGTACCGCAGAGATACAAGAAGGAAAATGGGGCACTCAGCACCATGTTGCATTTCGTTCCGGCTTGAAGATTGCTCTATTCGTTTACTGTTGAGATGAGATTCGAGACGTTAAATGCACAATTCGACAGTTTAAAGGTGCGCAACATGGTGTTGCGCACATTACTGCACAGCACCATCGTCAATTCATTGTTTGGGGTCGTTCTAGTTTTTTCCTTTTTCTTTTGATCTGATTTGGTAAAAAAATTGCGTTCTTTCTTTTTTATTTTCAGCAATGAGAAACTGAGATTTTCCTGTTCTAGGGTGATGAATAGCAGTAGAGAGATATACAGAGAGTGACAATGTGGGATCCTCATCGGCAAAACAGAAGGGACACTTTAAAGAAGTTTTATTCTTGCTCAGCAGAGGAAAAAAATTTTTATTAAAATTTGAAAAGGACTATCTATTTATGATCTTGGCAATGTTGAGAATATAAATAACAAAGTTACTTCTCTTTCTAAAAGCTGATGAGTTGATGGTTAACAATCTAATATAGTATTAGAGGAGTCAATAGATCCTGGGTTCGAAACTCACCGCCTAGCGAATGATCAAAAGTTACACGTGTTTAACCTGCTTATGGAGAGAGTCTAGCTAGACGTGAGGGAGCGTGTTGAGAATACAAATAATAATTGGCAACATATATTTTGCTCTCTCCGTCCCAAAAAAAAAAAATGACAATTTTTGAAATTTGTGCTACTTTTCATTGCTGATATCTTCAATCAATAATATTTTTCATAAATTTGAAAACTTTGTGTAATAGAACTAATCGCGAACTATCAAATAAAATTCATATTGCATATTTTTTGAGATTCATACTGAAAGAT
The DNA here is from genome assembly GCA_025413875.1 of Rhododendron molle. Lineage (NCBI taxonomy): Eukaryota > Viridiplantae > Streptophyta > Magnoliopsida > Ericales > Ericaceae > Rhododendron > Rhododendron molle. Next base: position 5,771,302 of record CM046393.1, read on the forward strand.
ATAAGGAATTGAAATTGGCACAAATATCAAAAATTATCATCCAATTTGGGACCGAGAGAGTAAGTGTATTGTAAAGATGATCAGAAAGGTGAAATTATACAATACTCCGAGGATACCGCCACGTGGTTCTCCGGGACTGTCTAATAGTTACTTATTAGAAAGAGCAGTACACTAGACCGTGACACACTCACCTTATGGGTGTTTGTTTCAAAAAATATTGGAAACGAAAAATAAAAACTTTTCCAAACATAGCCTTATCATTTTGCATGTTTTCTTGTTTTGGGTAGAAATTAGAAAATTATTGAAATAATAACATTAAAAAGCAAAAGTTCTCCCCGTATTCAGTATTCATACCATTAGCATTAATTAATGCCAATTTAAAGCTCTATCAATTATAGTATGGGAAGCCGATCGAAAAAGAAATTATAATCTCGGAATTTTTTTTTGCACTCCTATTTTATCTCTTTGCACTATTTTTCCTGTCCTACGTGAAATGACAAAATTACGCTTCAGACCTGGAAGATGAATTAAGAAGTGCAGATAGTTTTTTATTCCCTCCATCCCAAAATATTTTCCCATTCCGCAAAACAGGAATTAAGAAATATAATATGAATAAGGACAAAAAAAAAAGGTCAGAAGATAAAAGAGTAGTGTGAAAATTAAAATCAAATTTATCAGGAGCACGAAGGAAATCAGAGCCTGACAAACACGTGGGAGAGTTGGAGCCAATTCAGCACCAGAACAAAATGGCCCAACAAACAGGCCTTAGAGAAACAGGCCTTGACCCAATACTGAAAGTCCATACTAAAGAAGGGATTATTCTAACAGTCATTCAAAAGGTATAGGATAATAGACAAAAGGTGCATTGAAATCCGAAAAAGATATATTGATATTTGTGAAAATGTATTAATATCCATGAGATATACATTGATATCCAAACTTTTTTAAAATTATTTGTTTATTATTCTCTGCCTAACGGGCGGAAGTTAGCAAAACTGTTAAAGAAGTTGGTGATATAGATTGTCGTTTTACTCCTTCCATTTTTATTTTTGTCCTGTGGTGAGTATCTTTTAGACCGAAAACATCTCCACAGTCACTATAAGCCCAACTTAAATACTACTAGTCCCACTAGGAAGATCAGAAGCAATCCCAAATAATTTCACAATCACCGTAAGCCCAACCCAACCAAGGCCCATTAGAGGAAAAAATAATACAAGGGGAAGAACACTCATGCACAGGGGAAGAGACCCCTCATATCATTAAGTGCTCACCTATTTCGCTCCTAAGTAATGTGAGACTCTATTTGATTAACTTTCCCCCTCAAGTGCAGCTGTGTTTGAGCTCTTGGTATGTCATCGTGAAGTGTGGATTATAAACTTTTAAAATGTGGAGTCAAATGAGTCTCACTTTGATACTACGTGAAAACTTTATATCCAACTCACAACTAATTGACAACGGGTGAAGAAATCTCTTGTGTTATTAAGTGATCATTCATTCTACTTTCAAGTGATGCGGAGTAGAACAGACGGCCTCTATATATGCAAGCAAGACTTGGTTTTTAACAGATGATACATTGTATTTTGCTTCTTAACAGATGATTTATTCTTAACACGTGCATGACTGTACTGTGGGGACCTTAACGAAATTCATGATGCATTTGGCATGTTTTTTTTTTGTTTGATCCGCTTGTCCGTTGAAGTCACCTGGTAGTTTTCATTGACAAGTACATTGGTTAAGGTCCCCCACTGTCCTTAGGCCCCCGCTAAACTCAAGTAGAGCCGCCCTTGAATGGAGTGTATACTGGTACACTTGGATTTTGCTTGTACGGAGTACTTTGTAATGATAATCTTTCCCATGCACACCCAAAAGTCGAAGTCTAAGCCATGAGACCATCAAACATGCCCTTAAACATGACCTAGCTAGAACTAAGAAAAATAAAAACATGACTTATAACTAGGCCTGTCAATAGACCGGATTTAATCCAGATCCGTTCTGAAAAATTTGATCCGAATCCAATAACGTAAATCCGCAATTCGATAATCCAAACATGCCCTTGAACATGACCTAGCTAGACGATTCGCTTGGAACCATTAAACTCTAGTAGAACCGCACCTGAATGGAGTATATACTGGTACACTTGGATTTTGCTTGTATATACGGAGTGCTTTGTAATGATAATCTTTCCCATGCACGCCCAAAAGTCGAAGCCTAATTAAGCCATGAGATCATCAAACATGCCCTTGAACATGACCTAGCTAGAACTAAGAAAAATACTTAAAACTACACAATCAGGATCCTCCACGTGTTGCGCTAATGTGTGAATAATACATTAACCGTACCGATGCCCTTATCGTAATAGCCAGACCAAACCGTGAAATTAAAACCAACTAAGGCCTCAATCTTCTAAACTTAATTATTTTTTTCGTTGTTGTGTTTTGTTCGTCTTTTCTGAATTTTTCTTAGATTTGGGTGATATTTTTAGGATTAATCATCCATCTCGATCAGAGGAGTCTAAAAGTATAAAATTATGACCGAAAGCAAAAAAAAAATAAACGAAAAAAGTATCAAACTATCTTATTTGTATAAAATTTCGTCTTATTTGAATTTTTTTAATATCGGTCCATATTTTTAAACTTTTGCGATTCATCTCGTTGAGAAGAACAATTAACTCTAAAAATTATGATGAAAAACTAAACATAAAGTTATGAAGAGTAAAAAATGCTGAAATAAAGTTTCAAACTTATAAATTTAATTACAAGAACGCCACCTAAGCCGTGTCTTTTTCTTTTCCACCTCTATATTGTCCTTGACAATCACAAATCTGTAATTAGTAAGCGGTGTCTAATTCTTTTCACCCTTGTTTTCTTTTCGTTTTTGATCGATAACAAAATTTTATTAGAACTCGACAAAAGGTACATCGAGACGGAAACTCTAAATACAAGAAAAAATGTGAAGCATAGAGAAGGCCAGAGAAAGAAGAAGAAAATAAGAAAGAATACATCCAATGAAATATTTGACTAAAACCCCTAGGAGATAGATGGAAACTTCCATTACCCCAGGCAAGCAGCTTCCAGCAAATAACAATGGGAACCTTTGGCTTGTAGGTCACCAAGATTCCCGACAATCAGCAATATCCCATTGATTCCAACATCAGCATCAGCATGTAATACAACACCCCCTCTCTGTTTCGATAGCCCGGCCACATCTCTCTCTCTCTCTCTCTCTCTCTCTCTCTCTCTCTCTCTCTCTCTCTCTCTCTCTCTCTCTCTCTCTCTCTCCTTTACCTTCGTCTCTTCTCTCTTACGTATATTAGTTTCTTAATTAAGGATCAAAATAGAGCCGCGAGCATGAGGGGTCGAAATAGGGTGCACATTCGCCTTTGCGGAGGTCTGGCCACTGATCTTCTTCTTTATATTTTCAAAATTATGGGGAAGATGAAGATTGATGTTGTGTGTGCTATTTTGAATATCATGTGTGAATGTGTAAGTGCTACGCTTGAGCAATTGGCCGAGGGCAGATTAATTTATATATGTGCCGGGTTCGGATGTGCTATAGTGGCAATTGGGTTCACTATTGGGGAGTTTTCATGGATGATGAAGAAGAAAATGCGCATTGGCTTTCTTGAATTTATGGGATTAACTGCGGCAATTTTACAGGTGATAATTTCCGCTCTACAAGTTTTGCTCAATCGTCTTCATATATCGGTCCCTATTAAATTCTCCATCTTTTCCCTTGTCTTCGCATTAGTCTTTGGTTTCTACCGGCTGATTTGGAAATCTCCCGACCCCCACAGATTTTTTATGTACTGTAAAGAAAGCACTCATTTCTTGCCCTTAAAAGTGTGCGACGAGATGCACCCTACGAAGACTCTCCTTGGCTGCCCTATTTGTGCCGATACCCTCAAACTTTCCCTTCACCGGCTAGAGATGAATGAAAATTATGTAAGCATCCCCATTAGTTCCTTTCAACATGCTCCAAGTGAAGTTGGGGAATGGATTTATAATGTAGTAGCGAATAATGATGTGGTACAAGATTGCCCAGTGAAATTCGTTGAGTGATATGATATAGAAATTTTCAAATTAACTTCCCCAAGAAACAAGAGAGGAAGAGCCCGAATTGGTGATTTGAATGTGGTACATAGTTAGAGGGAGGAGTGGTTGATTATTAGCTGTTTCTTGATTATGTAAACAAATATGTATGGTAGGATGTACTAGCTAGTGTGAGAGAGAAACCCCAGAGTGAGGGAGAAGAGTTAGAGAGAGAAACCCACTACATGGGTTTTTGTTCTACAAGAGTGACATTATGTTGTAGTATGATTGTTTGTGAGTACTATTAATTCTCTCTTCCACGATGATCACGAAGTAAATGAATTTGCATTCTCTTAAAGCTCACCTAAGTACTTAACTTACTGAACAAATTCAACTCATTAAACACATATCGATAAATAGCAATAATTCTTCCTTAAAAATAGACAGTAATAATTTATAGGGAGAAGGGTCATTGGATTATGAACTTCAATGAAAGCCAAACTCTCCTCCGCCACCACCACGTACCACTTGCTCTGCTCCAACAGATAGTCTTGCAACTTGGTCCCAGTAGAAAAACATGAAACGAGAGCAAACGATAATTTGCTATGTTTGGGGAGGACAGCGGAATACGTTGGAATATCCAAATATAGGTGTGTGTGTGTGTGTGTGTGTGTGTAAGACATAAAAAAGAACATAAATGGAGATGTACAACCCGAATATTGTACAGAGCTCCCAAAGAACAAGCGTGCCTAAGCAGTCAACAATATAATCTTTATATATTTTCTGAAGTTAATTGAGATGTTACAAATTGACTCAAACACTTCTAAAATTTATAGGACTTACCTATCACGTATCTAGTCAAGTACGCAAATCTAGACAATAAATAGATTCATGAATGGCCCTTAGACTCCATACATGAATCACACTAAATACCCTTGAACTAACAATTGACTCTTGACCCTTAAACTCCACACACACATCAAGATACAAAATACATGTACATTGAACATACATCGAACACATATAGACTCTTCATGTACCACACACATGAATCTCGATAAACGATGTATCTAACACAATTAGGAATTCTAAATTAATTCCAACACTCCCCCTTAATTTTAGAATTTCCCATCAAACATACACACCATGTGGTCATGACCCCTCAAATGGTCCCTAACTGTTTCATGCCAACTAGCTTTACAATCCTAGAGAACTTTCTTTTTTCAACGACGTCTTGAGGATAGACCCTAGCCGTCTCACTCTTCACAAACCTTCACTGTGATTTTCTCCACCATCTTGGAACAGCCTTCTGATTGCCTCGCTGCCACCGGTTTAGACCTTCTTCAACCGATCAACTCCCTTAATGGATTCGACCCATATATCGATTCTTGTTAGAATTACCCCAGGTACCAATCTTGATCGTTCATCGTGTCAATTCCAGAACGACTTTAATCGACTGAGGTAATTCCACCAGAAACAGAACTAAGCAACCACGGTTTATCACAATCGACGTTATCAACGGCTCCGCTTCAGATATCTTCACCCGACAACAAGTAGCCCGAATCCCTCCAGGATGGCTCACACTTGTTGTTATTCACTGCTCCGCGTAGCCCTCTCCTAAGTAGTTCTTTGCGTGACTTGATCAACAAGAGTGGACCCATAACATGCCACCTCAATTGGACCAACAGGCCAAGCACTTGATAATATTGAAGGAACCTGACTACACGGCAATAACTTCTCTCGATCAACATGCCCATCCCACACATCAGATCTTCACTTTCCTCCAAAAACTCAAGTTTTGAGAGAAATTGTAGAAGGAAACACGTAGGCTAAATCACATAACCCAACACCTAGTACATCATCTCTCACTCACCGAAGAAATGAGAGAACCCATAGAGAAATCACGAAGGATGAACAAAACAAGACATAAAACCGAGCCGCAAAACAAAACCCGTTTCATCGCTCCACCGTGTTAAGAACTTGGCCACCCTTACATCCTTATGAACGATGTGAAACCCACATGAAACCTTCTCCCTACATTTTCCCTTTTCACGTGAGAGACTCTTTTCAATGCTTTACGTGGGACTTGTCCCAACACCCCAGAGAAAAGAACTAATACCTTAGAGACTGTGAGGACATCTTCAATATATTAATTTCCTACATCCAAAATACCAGAGGTCCATCAGAGCTGCGCACCAAGAGCCACACCAATTTTGACCTTGCTCAACATGCACCAAACCGCATGGAGTCACCAAGAGCCAAAATAATACTCTCTTTTTTTGGCTCGGCAAAACGAAATGTCCATGGCCGAGAGGCCTGGTGCCTGGTTCGAACGGTGATCCTAATAATTCGGAGTTGTTTGTGGGGATGTATGTGAATGCGCTAATCAAAATAATACTCTTTATCGCATATGTTCCGAACTGTGTTGAGCAATAACGAGATACAAACCTCTTTCTCAACACACCCATCAGGAACAATGTGAAACTACCGCGCTCATCTCTCCTGGTTACAGCAACCAAGGGCCTAACTGCTCTATGCCAGTGCAAGCACACACTGCCACCTCTAGAACTAGATTTAGACCTGCTGAATGTTCCAAATCTACCATTAGAAAAAATTTACCTGATCCAAATCCCATGGATCCATTCAGAATCAAACAAATCTGAATCCGCCTATGAAGCCGTAGCTTCCGTAAGTTTGACGCACCGAATCACATCCCTTGACAATCCAAAGCCACGAAGACTTCTTGTATTCTATGTGATCACAAAACCAAGCCAAAATGCCACCTGCTGCAACAAGGGCTGTCCATGGATCCGACCCGCCCGACCAACCGCCCCAATCCGATCCGAAAATATACCTAATCAAGGGTCATCATCGGGCCGGGCCGGCCCGCCAAGTCGCTGCCCAAGCCCGCCCACGGGCCTGGCCGACCGGGCTTTTTCTTTTTACCGGGCCGGGCTACCTACTATAAATTAAAACCCAAGTCCGGCCCACGGGCTAGCCCAATTGGAGGGCCGCAGGCCAAAAGCCGGGCGGGCTTAAATTTCCTTGGGCAAAACTAAACTAAGGGAAAAAAGAAAGGGTTTTGTGGGATTTTGGGCAAATAGGCGGGCCCGTTGGCGGGCTTTTGGGTGGGTACAAAGGGCGGGCTACCGGGCCAGGCCTACGGGCAAGCTGAGTAAAAATTCATAGGCTCGAGCCCGCCCATTACAAACTACGGGCCGGGCTAGCCCACCCGTTTTACGGGCTCGGGCCGGGTAAAAGCCCGACGAACCAGGCAGGCTTTGGGCGGGTCACAGGCCTAATGGACGGATCTGATTCCCCTTTTCGATCGGATTCGGGTCCCATTCGTCCAATTTTGCAAAGTTTCGGTCGGGTGTCGGGTGTAGGATATAACTTCTCGGGTGGACCCGACCCGACCCAACCGACAAAATAGTATATAAAGTAAAAAAAAAAACCCTAATACAGTCAAATACACTGCTGAAAAACCACCACGCCACTTCTTTTCTGGGATCTGGACTTCTCCAGTTCTTCGCCCCCACCATCCCACGCCACGCCACTTCTCCCCCACCCCCATCGACCCACCTCCCAAACCCAAGAACCCGAATAGTCGTCTTCCTCCTCTATTTCCCATCCCCCAAGAACCCTAAATCGATATCTCTCTCTCTCTCTCTCTCTCGATTCGATTTGAAACTTTCAAGGGAAATTCTTCAAAATTCTTGTATGGAGACTCCAAAGAGCTTGTACCAGCGATCAAAGCAGCAAGATCCAAACCCATGGAGTCTAACGACGACAATATTGTTCCCCTGAAAAACGATGATACTGTATTTAGGTTTGCAGTTATACTCTTTTTATGTAATCATCTCTCTCTCTTCTCTGCCTCTAGAATCAACCATGGCTCGTGAAATAGCTGTGATTTGCGTATCGAAAAAAATAGCTGTGATTTTGTATACAAAAATTTTTGATTTTGTGGCAGTTTCCTCCATATCTGTGATTTTCAAAGAGTTTATTGTGATTTGTGAATATGTGATTTTAATTTACAACCCGATCAACCTGACCGAATCTGACCCGAACCAATCAATGCTTAGTTCGGTTTGAACCCGAAAAGGGTTTCGGTCGGACTCGGGTGGCCATTTAACCATTCCGAAAAAAGTTGGGTCGGGTCCAACCCGCCCCGAACCCGACCAAATCCGACCCGTGGACAGCCCTATAGCTGCAACAACTCGACTTCTTTTTTTTCATCCGTTCCATGCATGTCCATGTGCTCCTACCTCTCCAAACTTCTGCTCACCCACCTTAGCTTCGGATCACCAACCACAGCCTTCTCAAACACCGGAAAGTCTGTCCGTGAATCTTTAGCCAACAGCTCTGATACCAAGTAGAAAAACATGAAATGAGATCAAATGATAATTTGCTATGTTTGGGGAGGACAGCGGAATACGTTGGAATATCCGAATCTAGGTGTGTGTGTGTGTCTAAGACATAACAAAAAACATAAATGGAGATGTACAACCCGAAGATTGTACAAAACTCCCAAAGAATACACGTGTCTAAGCAGTCAACAATATACTTTTTTATATATTTTCTGAAGTTAATTGAGATGTTACAAACTGACTCAAACACTTCTAAAATTTATAGGACTCACCTATCACGTATCTAGTCAAGTACGCAAATCTAGACAATAAATAGATTCATGAATGGCCCTTAGACTCCATACATGAATCACACTAAATACCTTTAGAACTAACAATTGACTCTTGACCCTTAAACTCCACACACACACATCAAGATACAAAATACATGTACCTTGAACATACATCGAACACATATAGACTCTTCATGTGCCACACACATGAATCTTTTTTATATTTTTGGTCCCCAAAGTACTTAATCCGTTCCGTTTTGGTCCCCAACGTATCAATTGCACAGATTTAGTCCCCAACGTTTTCAATTTGACTTTAAATAGTCCCTAAGCCTGACGCCGTTTCACTTCCCTGTCAAACCGAGGGGCAACCATGGTATTTCACCACCCCTCTTCGCGTGAATATCACGTGCACGAAGATTACCCACCCCCCACTCCCACCCTTTTTTTCTTCTGTACGTGATCTGAAAAAAATCCCTAAAGAGCACTAAAGAGGAAGAGACTACTGCACTGTAGTCTCCTTCTTAACTCCAACTGAGAATGGATTTTGAAGAATGGGATGCAACAATAACAGGTACGATTCTGGGCTGAATAAAAAAGTTTTAATGTCTGATTATGGTTAGTTTATTTTTTTTTGAATGAGTGCGTGAAAATATATGTCCATGACTCCATGTACACACACACACATATATATACATACGCCATATGCAGACATAGTTTTTCACGTGTTTGTTGGCTTTTTTGGGCGCAAAAGAATCTTTTTATTGGTAAAGGATTAAAGTAGGGTTTTTTTATGGGCATTTGTTGCTTTCGGCTTTCCCTTTTGTTTTGTTATACCATAAATGGAAGTTTGTGGTCCCATTCCTCTGTTTTGACTGTATATTTATGGATCTGTGCACATGTGATTTTTATGTAGGGGTTTTTGAAAGACCTACTGACTTTGCCCTTGAAGTGCATCATGGTGGTACTTTTACTTTTAGGCCCATGAAAGTGTATAATGGGGGTAAAATAGAATCAATATATGGCCTAGTACGCCCCTCCTGTGTCCTTTTACTATAAGAAGCCCAAATGCAATCTGGATAATGGGCTTGTACCAATTGTCACTGACAAAGATGCATATGGAATGATGGATTTTTTGCACAAGGATAGGACTGCAATAGTGTATCTGGAACATGTAGGAGGAGTGAACTTAATTGAAAGCCAAGTGGGCAGTTCTAATTGTAGTGTAGCCCATGAAAATGACCCAAACTTTGAAGTTTTTGATTTGGATCAAGAACCCCAAAATATAGGGCCTTCTACTTTGGCATCTCAGGTTGAAGTTTTTGATTTAGAAGCAGAAGTTGATGTTGGGTTAGGGCCTGTTAGTTTGGAATCTGGGTTTGGGTGGGAGCATGATAATATGGAACAGGGTATTGGGTTCAATGTTGATTTTGGTATTGGAGTGGATGATGTAAATGAAGAGGAGGAACCTAGAGATTTGGAAGACAACACTGACTCTTCAAGTGACAGTATATATTATAGTGACCACTCTTATCATGAGAGTGATGATGATGGATTGTACGAGGCATTTGTGGATAAGGAAGTAGAGTTTGTTGGTGTCCCATTGAGTAACGAGAAAATGGCAATAGTTGATAATGAGAATCTGCTCAGTGATGAAGATTCAAAGTACGATTCAGAAAATAGCTTGTATTCTTCATCTGATGAGGAAAATGAGGGGAGAAGGAAGACCCCATTCAAAAAATTTAGGCCTGAGACTGATATGGAAGATCCTCGATTTAAGCTTGGCATGTTCTTCAGTACAACCAATGACTTTAAGACAGCTATAAAAGAACATGCAATTAAGCATCAAAGGAATGTCAAACTTGTTAAAAATGACCAGAGAAGGGTTAGAGCAAGGTGTGAAGCACCTTGCGAGTGGGAGGTGTATATAGTTAAGGTCATGGCAGAGAGTACATATCAAGTGAGGACCTACACTAGTACGCACACATGTACAAAGACTTATTCCAACAGGAATGTGACTTCAACCATCATAGCAAGGAGGTATATGGAGGATTTGAGGACCAATCCATGGATTCCCATTACTGCATTCAAAGCTAGGGTGAGGAAAGAAATGAAATGTGATGTCTCTAAGAGTCAGCTGTACAGAGCTAAGATAAAGGTAGCCAAACTTATTTATGGATCTGATCTTGAACAATATGGGAGACTCTGGGATTATTGTGAGGAATTGAGGAGATCCAATCCAGGTTCAACAATGGTCATGGATGCACCACTTGATGAAGAAAGTGGGCAGCCAATGTTCAATAGGCTTTACATATTCTTAGCAGCTCCCAAGACAAGATTTCTAAATGGTTGTAGGAAGATCGTTGGTTTAGATAGCTGCCACCTCAAAGGGGAATACACTGGTCAGCTTCTAACAGCTGTAGGGGTGGATCCAAATAATGCAATGTACCCTATGGCATATTCTGTGGTGGAGACAGAGAGTAAGGACACATGGACATGGTTTCTTACACTACTAAAGATGGATTGCAACATTACAAATCAAAATGAGCATGAGTGGACATTCATCAATGACAGACAAAAGGTATCTCAGTCCATGTTTATTCAATGTTACATTATTTTTTTTTTAAAATTTTAACATTGTTTATTGATTGTTATGTTGCTTTATTGTAGGGTCTATTGCCTGCAATTAATGAAGAGGTTCCTAGAGCAGAACATAGACATTGTGCTAAGCATTTGCTTAGCAATTTCCAGAAGAGGTTCAAGGGAGTGTCTCTTGAGGACAAGTTTTGGGACTGTGCTAAGGCAAGCCATGTACCTATGTTTGAAGATGCCATGGAAAAGATGAAGGCTGAGAATGAAGAGGCTTATAATTGGTTGGCCAAAGAACCCCCTAGGTATTGGAGCAGGTCTCATTTCAAAGACATAGTGAAGTGTGACATGGTGTGCAACAACCTGTGTGAGGCATTTAACAAATCAATATTAGAGGCAAGAGAAAAGCCCATAATAGAAATGTTAGAGTGGATCAGATGTTATTTTAGTAGGAGAATGTTGATTAGAAGGGAGTGGATTAGGAAGTTTACCAAGGAGTTGCTACCTAACTGTTATACTAAGTTAGAGGAAAACCTGCAGTGGTCAGCAACATGTCAATCTTGCTGGTTTGGAGATCTTCAGTTCCAAGTATGGTGTGGGGAAGGGGAGCAATATACAGTTGACCTTAACAAAAGGTCTTGCACCAGTAGAAAATGGGACCTAACTGGCATACCATGCCCCCATGCTATTGCTGCAGTCCAGGAAAAACATGATAAAGTTGAAAGGTATATCAGTCCTTGGTACTCTAAGACAAGCTACATGAATGCTTACCAACCACTTGTCAACCCTATCAATGGCTATACCATGTGGCCCAAGACTGGATTTACCCCAGTTATACCCCCATTTGGGAGGAGAAAGCAAGGAAGGCCTAAGAAGAAGAGAATCCTTGGGGCAGAAGAGTACATCAATCCCAAGTATCCAAACAAGTTAAGGAAAGTTGGACAAAATTCTGTTTTCTGTGGGCGATATGGTAAACATGTGCACAATAGAAGGACATGTACTACACCAATACCAAATAGGAGTGCTGAGACTGATGGGGCTGGGCTAATGTTGGAGGTGGTACTACTGATGTTCAATTGTTAGGTTGTGAGACTAGAGGGAGGGATGGTGGGACTGTTGTGCAGTTCAGGGGTGGAAGAAGAGGTGGTAGGTCTGGAGTGACAATGAGAGGAGGTGGTAGGTCTGGAGTGACAATGAGAGGAGGTGGTAGGTCTGGTGTAACAATGAGAGGGAGAAGGAGAGGGAGTAGAGGGTGGGGTGGTGGAGTTGGTGTGACTGCTTGTATGCCAATGAGAGGTGGTGTGAGTGCTCAGCAGATGAGGGGTGGAGGGAGAGGGAGTAGAGGGTGGGGTGGTGCTGCTGGTATGCCAATTAGAGGTGGTGCTGCTACTGTGCCAATCAGAGGTGGTGCTCAAAAGGGAGGCCATCAGGTAAATTCCTACTCATGCTATTATATCACTATTCACTAATTTAGTTACATTACTTACATTTCAGCAATTTTGCATTCCATTTGTATCTCATTTAGTTACATTTCACTAATTTTGTATTCCATTTGCAGGTCAATATCCCAACAAACTACGATCAAGCAACACAAGCCTCTCAGACATCAACTATCACAACAACTACTAATGACAAGAGGTTTGGTTCAAATTATGGAAGCAGGCCATAATCTGCTTGCAGGTGTTGTGCCCTGCATATTTTTGTTAATGGTGCACAAATAGTTGTCTTTTTGTATGGTGCACAAATAGTAGTAGGTGCCCAGACTTAACCTATCTCCGGTCCACAGATATATTTATGTGGTGCAGTGTTATTATGCACATTTGGTGTATTTTTTGTATGAACTGGTATGGTTTGATGGAACTGCTATGGTTTGATGGAACTACTATGGTTATGCTTTGTTTTGTAAGCACCAATGGTTTGAATGAACTTGTTTTCCCAATCGTTGGGCTAGCATTGGTGTTATGCTTTTGGATTCAGTATTGCATTGTAGTTAGCATAGTTAAAGCTGATCTCCTTTTGGCTGAGTGCTGTTCTGCTGTATGATTGATTCAGGTGCTGTTTTGCTCTATGTTTCATTAGGCTACTGCTGTTTTCTGTTTCTGCTGTTTGTATTCTATTGTTGCAAACTGTGGCTTCTCTAGCACTTGATCCTTGCTATGTGAGGTGCAGCCATTCCTGCACTCTCATGGAAAGTTGAAGTTCAAGCTGCTTGCAAAGTATTTCAGTAGTATTTTAAATGCATACTCATTTTGTCATGCACAATCCTGTTACCATCTGTTTTGTTTCCCTCTATTAGATGGACAGGAAACAGATGTTCCTCTAGTCCTATACAGGAAACAGATGTTTCTCTATTACCCGATTGTACGAACCGTAATCTGGCCTTCTTTCTAGAATTCTTTAGTATCTCTTCATACTTATATATGAATATGAGCCCTTTTATAAAGAAAAGGCATAATCCTAGCAAAACCCTAACTCAAAAAAAAAAATCCTAAAAATTGGGGAAAATAATAAAATTGAAAACTAAACAAAAATATAAGACTTTCCCAAAAAAAAAAACCAACTACAAAAAAATTACGATCTAAAAGTTATTAACGTTTCAAAATTTTCCTAAAATGATAAAAAAAAAACCTAAATTTGAAAGGCCTAAACGAATAAATTAGGCTAAAAAACACCACGCATCACAACCTTAGGGTTGTGAGTATTGACCGCAACGTGAAAATAAATCAGCCGACCAAGTTTGGGCCTGATCAGAGCTCATCTAAATTTTGCCAAATTTTGGTAATTTGCAATTAACTAACGTTTGGACTTCCGAAGCTTTGATCGGTCCAATTGATCATAAAATTGGGCCTCCACGTGTCCTACGTCAAACTTTTTATCTTCTCAAGGCTCCCATAATAGCACTTTTTTTTTTTTGATCAGCACAATAGCAGAACTGACTCTCCATTTTCCTCCTCTCTTTTTTTTCTTTCCCCTGTTTTGCTCTGTTTTTTTCCAAGCCAGGTGACCTGATCAATTGGCGGGACATTTTCCCTCCAAAAAGAGGGGTGGTGAAATTCCATGGTTGCCCCTCAATTTGACAGGGAAGTCAAACGGCGTTAGCCTTAGGGACTCTTTAAAGTCAAATTGCAAACATTGGGGACTAAATCTGTGCAATTGATACGTTGGGGACCAAAACGGACCGGATTAAATACTTTGGGGACTAAAAATGTCAAAAAGCCCATGAATCTCTATAAACGATGTATCTAACACAATTAAAAATTCTAAATTAATTCCTAACAGTCCCGCCCAGTATATTCGCCGCCCTTTTGGACGTCCAAAATCACGCCTGATTTCAGGACTGTTGCGGTTAGGTAAGTCCCCGGTGGGAATACCACGTGGCAGGTGGCAGAGGCGGAGCAGGCGTCGATTGTGTTTTGGATGGGAACTTGGGAAGGGTGTCGTAGTGGAGGCCGTCGCCGTGATCGGTGACGGAGAATGTGAGGGTTGGTTTGGGGAGGAGGATGTTTGGTGACGTGGAGGAGTGCGATTGGACAATGGTGGAGATCTGGAGGAGTCCGACGAAGGTGAGGTGGTCAGGAAGACGAAGGTGGCCCTTTTGGCCACCGCCGGAGGAAGAACGATGGTGAAAGGGCGAGTCCGACAAGGTTGCGGATGACAAGGTTTGGCCGCTGCCGAAGCTTGACCATTGGTGGTGGGGGGGCGGTGAGGTTGTCGGGCGACAAAGGTGGTCTTTTGGCCACTGCCGGAGGAAGACCGTTGGTGTAGGGGCGGGTCATGTGAGGTCGCCGGATGACTAAGGTGGTTTTTTTTTTTGGCCGCCGCCGGAAGTTAGCGAGTCCGGTGAGGTCGTCAATGACGAAGGTCATTGTTTTTGGTCGGTGCCGGGGGGTCCGAAGGTGTTGTGCATATATACATGTATGTATGTCCAGAGAGAGAGAGATCGAGAAAGGACATAGGGGAGATGTTTGGTGAGTGGAGGAGAATCTGGAGACAATTATTAATTTTGCTTCTTCGGGTTGAAAATTTGGTTGTCGTCAATGAGAGGTGCAAATTTATTTATTTTTTTTATAGGCAAAATTTTTTTTATTAGAAACTCGATAATGGGTATATCGAGAAGGAAAGAACAAACATCATTGAGAGAGAAAACCCAATTCAATCATATACATGCCACCAATCCGAAAAGGAGAAAAAAAAAAACCCAACAAATAGTTGGAAAAAATTATATAAAGAAATATGACAATTCAGATTTTATGCTTTGTAACGAGAGGTGCAAAATTAGGGCTACCGTGGCAGCACCACTTTTCCAAAAACAAAAGCAAATGCAAGATTCCCAATTCCCATTGTATCCCGATTCCCAATTCATATTGAGGAAATTCGTTATCAGTATCTGATTAGCCTAATTTTTTTGTAAAGAAAGATGTACACAAAAATTACTACAAAATGAACGACTTGAATTGTCGGAAGATACAAGAGTGGGATTTTATTTTGGGTCACATGCTAGATTTTTAATAAAATGATCTTTGATTCAGTTGTTTATACATGGCGCGATGTCAGAGATCAGATATATATGTTTATACATGCGTCCTACCCGTACTATGCACGGCAACAAGAAAAATAATCTATTATATATGTTTAATGTTATTTGTAGCTTAATTTATGTTATTTACCCCCATTATGGATGATTTATTATTAAACATGTAATTTTTAGTGAGAGAATATTTGAGCATGAAAGGAAGTGATGAAAGTTTTTTTTTCCCTAACTTTTTATATTTAACTTTTGGTATTTTTAAAAGTGCAGAAAAAAAGAAGAAAATGAATTTTATGAGAAGAATGTCACATTTGAGAGAGAACTAAGGAAAGAGCTTGATTTTATTTTATAAACTACATTTGCAGGATATAGTATAGATTATAGATATATTTTTTTTGGGTTAATCGGAACTTCAATAACACCTAAGAAAGAAAGTACCGCATAAAGAGTACAACCAGAGTTTTTAAGCCCATGAGCATAAGGGCTCGCGACCTAGTCAAGCACTTGCCTGATACTCAGGCTATCTCTAATTACAAATTCCCTCATTTCAATAGGCATGTCCATAACAAACACGAGGTCTTCTGTGTGTTCCGCTCCCATCCTAGCCAGGTCGTCAGCGCATTGGTTGGCTGAACGTGGGATATGCCCAATCGTAGTGTTGGTCTGCCCCAGTAAGAAGTAGGCTTCATTGATCAGCACACTCTGTGGATGATTGCCGGAGTTTCCTGCCGTGATGAGTTGCACCGCTACGAGGGAGTCTGATTCAATCTGCACATTCTCCAGCTTCCTTTCCAGTATGACTTCCAATCCCTTGTAGATGCTCCATAGCTCTGCCTCCAAACTTGATTGAAAGCTTCGCTTGCCATAATATCCCATGATCCAAACACCCGAATGGTTCCTAAATAATCCTCCAAACCCTCCTATTCCATTCGATTCATACCAGCAACCATCCATATTTAGCTTGAAATTTCCTGCAGATGGGTTAGACCAAGAATTAAGGCAGGCACTTATCAAGCCATTAGTGAGAGGGGAATTGAAAGCATCCACAATTTCTTGGGCATAAGCAATAATAGTCTTGGCACTAACATAAGCTGGGATTTCAATGCTATCAAAACTTTTTTTGTTTCGATCTTTCCAAAGCTGCCATAAAGTGGTGATAAACAAGATGTGCCAAGGAATATTATTACCATAGCTTGCAAGTCTATGGCTTCTCATATTTAGAGAAATCCAATCTTGCATTGGAGTATCCATGTCCCCTCTCAATAAATGGCTAAAAGGGATGTATCTCCAAAGCTCCTTAGCTTTGTTACATTCCCTAAATGTATATGCTAATGTCATAAAATATATCTATACTTATAAGAATGTAGTTTTTTTTTTTTTTTTTGGATAGGCACTTATAAGAATATAGTTACCTAAAATAAAAAGAACTTTTCTTCGTAATTATCTCTCCTACATGGAATTTCCTCTAATTTTTATATTTGTATTCATTGTTCTATTTTTTTATGAAATGTAAAAATATATCATTTATTTTGTTTGAAAAGGAAGCTAAGTTTGATCAATAACATAACAAATTATACTACATTTTGCATAAAACTATCCTCTTAATTTCTTTCTATATTTGTTTCAAATACTCAAACGAAAAGAAGCTATTTTCAAAAAAAAAAAAAAAACCTTCAAAGCTATAATTGTCCCTGCAATGCCATTCAATTCAACAACATTTGCATTTTTCTAGTATATAGGGCACATTTGCGATAGCCGTGGATACAAACTTTAGATTTTAGTTTCAGATTCTATTGCAGATTTTGGATTCTGCTAAGAAGATTACAGTCGGTGATTTTGGATCAATCCAAACATGATTTATTGAGGTGGAGATGGGATGCTAATAATTGTTTTTCTGTGAAGTCGGTTTATGACAGATGGGAACAAATGAGATTCTCAACTAATCGGATGTTGGGTTCAATCTGGGCTAATATTTGCCCACCCAAGGTGGAAATTTTTTCGTGGCAAGCTCTTCAGGATAGAGTGGCTACGAGATCGGTCCTCCTCCTCAGAAATTTGATTCCGGAGAGTCAATCGATTTTGTGCCCTTTCTGTTCAGTTCATATAGAAACTCCGGAGCATCTTTTCCTCCACTGTCATTTTTCTTGGGAGGTTTGGTCTTTGATGATAGACTGGTGGCATGGTTGTTGGGTGTGCCCGACCTCTCTGCTAGAGCTATTTACATGGTGGCTAGGTAGTGGTTTCAAAAATTTGGAAAAAAATTTTGTGGGATACAACTTTCCATGCTACAATTTTGCCCGTTTGGCAGAATGATATGGTCTTCAACAATGCTTCTTGACGAGTGGAGGATCTTAGGGATCTAATTAACACCAGAGTAGCAATGTGGGTTAAGGTGAAGTTCGATATTAAGGTGCACTCGGTGGAAGATTTCAAGGGCTATCTTGATGGAATGAGGAAGGAGAATGTGTAACTTCTTGTAAGGGTTGGGGCAATCCAATTTTTTGTTGGATGGTCCAATATTGTTCTTTTCCTTTTCCTGTTTTGTTTTCTTCACTCGATAAGCGTTTGTGCTTAATGAGTTCCTCTCTCGATGTACCATTTTCGAGTCAATAAAATCTTCGTTTTGCCGAGCAAAAAAAAAAAAAAAAAGATTTTGGATTCTGAATTTTAGTAGAAGTTAAGAAACTTGTTCGTTGCGGTTACAAGATTATTAGAATTTCATTCATTTTCTAAAAATTTGTGTATCAGAAATTTGAAAAGCAACCCAAACCCAACTTTGGAATTTTAAAATTTCTTTCCTTTTTCAGTCACAGTCACTGATAAAATCTCACATTGGCTTCACCTGGGAGATTAGAGTTAAGAGTTGAAAAAGGAAAAAAAGACAGTTGAGAAAGGAAATTGGAGCACTCCTCACCACGCATAAAACGAAGAATTCTTTGTGAGTTGTTTATTTTATGGATTCCGGGTGAGTTCTCGTAAACTTAAATTTTTTTCCTTCGTTCCGTATTTTTTGTTTGTTTTTTTTTTTTTTTGAATTGTATTAGACTTGTGTCATTTTTTTTGGATTAATCATCCATCTCAACATGAGAAGTCTGAAAAGTAGTACAAAATTATAACCAAAAGTAAAAGTTCACTAAAGAAGAAAAAAAAAGTATCAAACAGCTGTCTTTTTTTTTTGTCTAAAGTGTCGTCTTATATGAATCTTTTTCAACATTGGTTCTATTTTTAAACTTTTCCGATTTGCCTCGTCGACATGAACAATTAAACCCCCAAAATTACGACGAAAAGTTAAATAAAAAATCACGAAAAGTAAAAAAATACCGAAATAAGTTCTACACAATTAAGTTTACAAGAACGCAGCCTCTGCTAGAATGATTTATGCTTTTTTTTTATCTACGCGACAGACTAAAATCCTCAACTAGGGTGAAAGATGAAACCCCATAAATTTTTATTTGTTGATATCATGTATACTATTTTTTCCAACGTGCGTTCATAATTTATATAGTTATTGGCTCATTAGTTAATTAACATGTATGAAACTCGGATACGAATTCAATGATAGTAAGGTTTTTTCTTTCGTGATGTGATATTATGCTATTGATCAAATTGATTGGTTTATTGAAGTTAACTTTTAAGTACATGCTATGTACTATGATCTGGTTTTACGGACACAATTGACGATTTGGTCTATAATGTTGAAGCAGAAAAATAACATATTTTTGTCATGATAATCCACGACGGTAATGATTTATCTCTAAGTCATTGTGTATAAATCATAGGAAAAATCGTTGGATAAGATCAGTTAAAAAAATTAATGGTTGTGGATTCCTAAACCATAGTCATTTCCCCAACCCGTAAACACTCCAACTACTTCTGTGCTATAGTTGAATTATATATTTTGCCATTGTTTATTTAGTTTTTAGTTTAAAAATCAATCTCACTTTTGTTAACTAGGCTAGGGTTTGATCACTATAAAAAACTATAGTATTGGTATGATTTGTGCGCTTACGAATGCATTTAAATTTCAATGCATAAGTTACGTTCATGTGTGCTCCAAAGAAAGTGAGGTAGTGTCCATCCATCTAAAGTCTCAGATGGATGAACACTACATAATCTCATTTTTCATTTTGGTTTTGCGTAGTGCGCGCGGATTGAGATTTCTATCCTTGGCCGGACAGAACTAACGTAAGCACCCTTTATTCTTTTAGGGCTAACAGAACATGCGTACGTAGGGCGGGTAGTTTTCCCAAAATTTGGTAGTTTTCAACTTTTAATAATTCCCCATGCATGCAGTAGGTTAATCTAAAATGATGTAAACAGTTTTCTTTTTCTTTTTTTTTGCTCGGCAAACGAAACATTTTATAAAGCTCGAAACGGGTACATCGAGGGAAAGTGAAATATAAGAAAAGAACAAGAAACTATCCAACCAAGGTTGGATAGAAAGAACGCCTAAAGATTATATTACAACTTCACTTTCCGAATTCCATCAGATATCCCTTGAAGTCCTCCACTGTGTAGACCTTAATGTCAAACTTGGCCTTCATCCACATGGCCACTCGAGTTTTAATCAGATCCACTACCTCCCATGCCTAAAGAACGCCTAAAGATTATATTACAACAGTTTTCTTTTTCTTTTCTGGCCCTTTTTCTTTTTCTTATTTTTTGGGTGTTTTTTTTGTTGTGCAGAGAGAAGCTGATAGCGTTATGCGTATGGAAAGGGATGATTGCATTTCTGCTGCATGTCTTGTAGCAGTACTGGTTGGTATAGTTATCGGGTTGGTGATGGGGATATGGAAAGTCTCATAATCAACTCTCGCACAGGCATGCTTAGCAGGGAAAGGAAAAAAATGGATACAGCGGGTATTTGCCATGTCTTTTCACAGCGGGTCCTAATTTATGTGTAGGTCCCGACCCCATGTGAGAAGAGCGTTTACATATAGATGTTGTATTGAAAGTTTTCTCGTGCTTACCGAAATTAGTATGTTGGGTTAATAGGTGACTGGTTGTCTCAGAAATGTAGTCGTAGCACAATTACATTGGCACTAGGTTTGGTTTTTTAGAGTATTTCGGCTTTGCTACATTTCCGGAAACTTACTAGTTTTCAAATACAGTTTTCTAGCGGCTATCATGGGTCTGCAGTTAGAACTACAGTTATGTACTTATATACTAACGTCCATGTTTATTTTTATGAATTTGACACATTAAAAAGATATATAGTATCCAAACTCCCAACAAAACTCATAAAATGATTGCAAGTATATACCCCTTAAAATCTGTATATACTAACTCATGCCCGTGCATAAAGGTACGGCTCAAAATGCAGACTAAGAAGCATATTACAAACAAGTCCCAAGAGTAAAAGTCAAAACCAAGTTTAGGTTCTAAGATGTCCAACACCCATGGCATCGACGAGAACAGACTCTCTAGCCACGAAAGGAATATTTTTGCAAAAATTGGGCCTTAAAAAATATGCTAACTGTGCACGTGATTGTGAAGGGTAGCAGAAAATAGAAGTCAATACACGTTTTTATAGTGGACCAAAGGCTACTATAATTGATTACATTTTATATTAAGTAAAAGAAGGAGGCCTGGCCCATGACTTGGACGACAGAGAAGAATAGGGTTTTATTTTATTATAAGGAGAGGCAGCAGCAGCTTTTAAAGAGAGGATATTTTTCCACGGACGATTTTTAAATCTCACCCACGGACGAAACAAAGGGAGAAGCGGCAGTGATTTCTTCTAGGATCTCTAGACGCACGACTTTTGGTCTTCGGCAGCTTTTAGAAAAGGGGGATTCCCACGAACGGGGCTGCCAAGTCATGTCCCTTTTGGTTTGATTATTCTTTCAGCAGTTTTTTTTACTTACGTTATTTTTTCTTTCAGAGCTTTTTTTCCCTTGAAGTTAGGAATTTTGTTTAAGTATTTGCGTTCCGATAACTCGTTCTAATTTTCGTTATTTATAAAAGTTATTCATTGGAACTTGTTTGGTTGATATCTTACGTTTGTTTTCCATTACAAGCAATAGAAGCATGATGCAATTTAGGGTTTTATTCCTTTCATTTTTAATAATGAGTGAGTAGTTTTTCTGAGATTTGGTCGCTGGATAAAGACGCGTCGCAACCCAATTAGGATTCGTCTCGCAATTTTTCCATACATTAATTTAATTAAATAATTTTAGTTGGTGAAAACTACGTTCGTTGGACGAATTCGAGGCATTATCGGGACTCATGTGAGCGGGAACGGGGGACCAAAACCTGTTCGCCACTGTGTACGGGACCGACAACTTTAGGATTCACATCCTTCGAAGTTTCCAATTCTCCCTAAAATTTAAATGTTTTTAGTACTTTGAAAAGCGAACGGATTCTGATTGGGTAGCGAGCGCCGGATCCCCTACGACCGTGCCTCTCTTTTTAATCATTTGAGCAAGTTATATGTTACCATTAGTTAATTATTTAACCAAAAGACAAGGGGTGGCTACCTAAGAGCTAATTTTAAGACTACAACCCGAGGTTCTACAGCACACACTTCACCGTCCTTAGTGGATTCGACTTCGGTCTTACCGATTATTGTGCTACATCGGTCTCGGCCCTACGCTTGAGGCAACCCTTTATTTTAGGTCTACAAGTCGCTGACGATGGCGAAATCTCCCACCTCAAGCTTTGTGTGCCCTCAGTTGAGGCACCACTCGCGAAACCCAAGCCGCCGCCTTCAAACCCCACCGACGTCTCCGATGTCTCTCAAAACCAACTTCGTGTTCGGCTTCGACAGGGCTGGCAGCAGCTTCGGCGAACGCGCAGGTGGCGGAGAGGATGATTTAGGGTGTAGCTTGGTGAGTATACTCCACAGACGGCGACGCCGAGACTCACACTTACGATTTTGATTTAGGTGTATATATAATAGATGAGAATGGGTTAAACCAATGAGTTGTTCTTTACCAAAAAAAAAAACCAAGGAGCTGTTCGAATGATTCTACTGGGAATCGAAAAACAAAGGGCAATTTGGTCTCTAACCTTTGTTTCCAATGACATGTGCTAGTCACATGCTATTTTCCATCCAAAACTCTAACAGATTCCTAACGGAAGTTTGTAAGTGAAGAATTCAAGAAGGTTAAGGGGGTTAAGTGTCTAAATTTATACAATGAGGGGGTAACTCGAAAATGGGCCATAGTTTAGGGGGGTTTAATGAAATTTACCCAAAAATGTATTACATTTAATGAACGCCTCGAATCGTTTGTGTGGGACCCGAGATGGGCCCCACAAAAAACTTGTGTAGAATATGTACCCTATTTATATGTGTGCTTTAGACTTTTCAGTTGTCTAGTGAAGTAAAAACACGAAGATCAGAAACTCTGGATTATAAGTTCGAGAGTTGTCACATTTGGAAGATATAACTTATTTTTCTTTCTTTCAACTCCTATCTCCCGGAGGGCTAAGAGAAGCTGTTTTGGGCCTAAATACACTTATCAGTTATCAACTCCCAGAGGGCTAAGTGTATGTTAAGAGAGTATGCTTTCAAGCAGCTGTCGGTGTCAAAGTGGAGTTTAGGCTCCACTGATGCTTTATGCATGGGCTGGAACTTAAATAAGGAATTTGTTGGAAGTGGATGCTGGATATGGAGTTCAAAAGCATACTGCGCGCTTTGATCTGTGCAAGTCTTGGGTGATCAAGCGCCTTTTTGAAATTTGAAGGCTAGGTACTTCAGTCCTGGCCTACATTAGTCTGGTGTTACACTCTGTAATGGGTGTTGTTGCTGATGAGGTTGCTGCTGCATGTGTTGCAACTTAAATATGGTTTGAGATGGTGGATATTGCCAGTGCTTGGAATGTTCTCTATCAGTTTGAATGAAGGGTGTTTTGTGCTGAATCGTAATGCAGGCTGCCAATTTCAGAGCAAAACAATAATTTTTTGATGCAATCTGTTTTCTCCTCCTCCTTCTCAACTTCTTGTTGGAAGTTCCTCCTTTCTCCTCTATCTCCTGAAGCAATGTGGTGCCTACATGGTTTGGCATGTGGAATTCTTTTAACCATCTCCTTTGTCCCTTTGAATCAACTCAGTTCTGAAGCGAAGGATGGACAACCTAAAACCACATTAAGGAATGCACTAGCTATTAAATAGACTCTTCATTTCCGCCAACAATTTGAGAAGAGAAGGACAAATAAAACAAAATTACTATAATAGAAATTCTGGCTCTCACATCCATTCACAATTTCACATTCTCTATGACAGTTTCTTTGCCTCGAGTCAACTTTCTTTACTCCTTTAAATCATAAGACATAGCAGCAGCTATGTGATATGATTTAAGAATATCTCGAGTTTTTGCTCTGGCAATACTTGTGCGCAATACCAAAATCTGTACAAACATCACAAAGAAAACTTTCCACTATAAATAGGATATATATATACACACACACACACGAGGAATGCTAGGTACAAAAAAAATATACCTTGAGATCACCCAGAATAGGGATTTCTTACCGCTAATAAAAGTCTATTAATGGTCCTATAAATACCTCAAAAATGTATTCGGGGTAATTTCGGGGTGTATTTTCTTTGTACCTAGCACTTTTGTGTATATATACACACCAAGCTTCTAGTGAGGGATCCAGCATGCTATCCGGATCCAGTCAAGGATCCCGAACCTTGTTACGGTCCACACCTCATTGTTCCCAATTGAATTTCGATGATCCGAGCCTCTCAATGTAATCAAAACGTGATTTTAAGGGTACCCCCTCAAAATCAGCAAAAAAAAAATGACCAAGAAGGACTTCATCCGAACAGTTTTTTATTGAACGGTTCAATAAAATGACAATTTCTCGCGGGTACCCTTAAAATGACGTTCTGATCACATTGAGTGGCTCAGATCATCGAAATTCGATTGAGAAAAGCGAGGTGCGGACAGTTTGGACGGTAAAAAGGTGTGTACTTGATCCTAACTGTGTAATAGAGGGAGAGGGAGAGAGAGAGAGAGAGAGTATTTTTAGAAGGACTTGCACCGGAAAAACCAAGTAATAAATGGAGAGGGTCCGACCTTGTGGTTTTCAAGAGTGAACTTCAAGAATTCCTCATCACAACTTTCCACCATACTAACCAAGCTCTTTAGCCCCTTAACAGGCCTATCATTAAAAGCGACGATAACCTACATCACAGTAGGAAAAAAGCTTATTGTAAACAAACTCTCATTATGAGGTCTACTCATTCAATAGCTTAAACTTATATCGAGTGTAACCTATTTCCAAACCTGATTTTGAACCTCCTCCTCCGCCTCATATCCAGTAGTAATGTCACCTTTAAGCACCTAAACACCATGTTCATGGCCAAACAGCAAATACAATTTAAGAGTCCAACGTATTATCCAGAGAGAGAGAGTGACCAACAGATTCACTCATAATCTTAGAGCATCTTTACCAAATACCCCAAAAGTTAGCATCAAAACTATACTTTGTTATCACACTTTCAATAAAGGGTAAGTTGCTGCAAAGAACTCCAACAAATCCTTCAAAATATAATACTTTGGTACATTTGATCAATTTCTAGTTTTACAAATCTAAATGTAAAATGATATTTATTTTTACTATACTACAAAATAATATTTGGTATCTTTATTGCTTAATTATTTGAATTATATTTTTTTAAATAATTAATTTTTCATATATATATATATATATATATATATAAATAATTGTATGGTTTTTTTTTGACAAGAGATATAATTGTATGGTATGAACAAGTCAAGTATAACATTTCTCGGTCATTATCGCCAATGCAAGGTTTATACACATAATTACAAAGCCTCCTACCATATTCTGTTTGGCTAAAAAGCACAAACACGTTTACTAGCCCCACGATACAACATTTTCTCCCAACATGTATTGGACATGCCTAAATACTTGTCCAATTTTATAATTATATTACTTTTACTCAGACACGGTGGGGTTACTCTAGGTAGGGCTATTCAATGGATGAACCGAACTACTCAATCCGTCTGATCCGCCCAATCCACACCAAACCGAACCAAACCGAGGCAGGCTACATTGGTGACACTCTTGGAACATGGTAAGAACAAGTTAAAAAGTTCAAATCTTTTAAATCACAGCCCATAGTGAATTTCCATAGATGTATAATTGATATATACTTTTAGGCGGACTGCTAATCTGTATATTCATAGGATTGTTGTTAGTTTGATAGAAATAATGTTGTTGCCTTTTATATGAATCCATAACATACCTCTATACTACAAATACATTTTACATTCAATGTGTCCCCAACATGTCCATGTCCTAATTTTCGAACAAATGACAAGTCTGCGTGTCTGATGTATCCTTGTCCGTGCATATTAGCTCTTTGGTGTTTTTTTCACTTTTAATTTTGTTTCTTGTTTTATTCTTCTATCTTCATCTTTAATTTTTCCGAGAACAAAAACAATGAAAGTTTCATTTCTTCAGAGACTCGAATTTTTCTCAATCTTCAAAATTTTTCAAGAAACTTTCGAGTATTTTTAGAAACCTCTAGAATTCGCATGAATCTTTTAGACTTTGTTATAGTCTTCTTGACTCTCCCGAAATATTTTGGAGTATGCTGGAACAAGATGGAATCATAGAACCGAATTTTTTATTTAAGGGAGATATTTTGATAGGTCCACTATAGAAATTTCATAAGCCCACAAGTCACCCTATTAGTTTTGTAAGCCCACAAGTCCTCTGACCTAAACCCTAGGGTACCTTGTGAAAGTGCCTAAAACCCTAAACTCTGTGAAAGTGCCTAAACCACTAAAACCCTATGATAGAAAAGTGCACCCTAAAACCCTATGAAAGTGCCTAAATCTTAGGGTACCCTACCCTATAATAAGAAAGTGCACCCTAAAACTCTATAAAAGTGCCTAAACCCTAGGGTTCCCTATCCTAGGGAGTGGACTGGGCTTATTATGAACTTTGTAAATGGACTTGACACCTTACAAAACTAATAGGTAGACTTGTGGGCTTATGAAATTCACATAATGGACCCAAGATCAATTTTTTATTTGATATTTGTTGTTTGAAGGATCTACTGGACTTTGAGATACTCTTAAAAGACTAACATATTCGTGTTAGCATACCAAAAAGTGAATACACTTCAAAACATGATAAATAATTAAGGACTAGCATATATTGCCGTTAGCATCAAAGTGCCGCCAAGACTAACACGAGAAAGATGACATGAAATGAAAGGACGGTTACCTTACAAAGCACAACACGCTCTTCATATAAAGCCTCGGACAAAGCCTCGTCTTCGTCTGGAATCTTCCAGTTGTGGTACCTTTCATCCTAGGATTAGGAATTGAATAATAAGACAAAAGCAACCGTTTTAACATATTGGATAAAGGCCTCAGCTATCTATGTGAATTACTTACAACAACTCGCAAATATGAAACCGAAAGTGTGGTGAAAACAAATCCTGCAATTATGTAATACGGAAGAGGCATCCCAGTAGTGTTGGCTGGAACAAATTGCTTGTGTGTTGGGAGTTCTGTGATGAATTCATGTGTCTTTGAATCACGGAGAACTCTAAAAGCAATCTTGTCACCTTTATACTTTCGAGTGATAAGGTAACTCAACTCTATTCGTCGTCCTCGCTTAAATGGAACTGAAATTGATTGCAGCATAGGGCATAAATCCAGGGAACCATATTTACTTCATTATAGAAAACAAAAAAACAAAAAAAAGGAAGGAGAGCGAGAGAGAGAGAGAGAGAGAGAGAGAGAGAGAGAGAGAGAAATTTAGGGACAGTTTAAGCCACTTCAGTATATTTACTTACCTTCTCATCCGAAAATGAAGAGACTTTTAGATGAAGAAAATGGGCTTGAGGATTAAACATTGCATAAAACGGAGGATAAAAAATATATTTACCGGTTCCATCGTTATTAATGTTAATCCCATCAATGCTGAGAATAACATCATATGGTTTGAAAATCTCAAATTCTGGATAATTGGGGTTGACTTCTGTTATAAGAACACCTTGTTGATCAGGTTCCATCTTCATGAACACTCGCAAACTAAAACTTTCCATCTTCTGCCACTTGATGGCGAGTATTGGGAGTCCTGTTGTGCCAACATATATTATATGTTTAGAATATTTAACTACAGGATTTACGGGAGACAGAAAGTAGCTATCATAATAAATCTTCTTCTACTTTATTTTTTTTCAAACAGAGAAAATCATAAGAGCGCAAAAGCACAAATACTAACATAGAGTACTAGGGTTTTGTGGTTAACTTATGACAACATGTACGTGCACAACAGTTGTTTAACTACAACGAAGAAGAATGCGAGATGGACTTGGTTGCCCTACAACCACAATATACATCTAGGATTACCTCTTTTGAAAAATAGGAAAAGTAGCCTTATGCATGGTGTCGCACGAGCGGGGAGTGTTAAAGTTTGTTCCACATTAGTTAATTATAACCTCCAAAACTAGCATCTGAGCCGGGGCGGCATCCCCACTTATTGTCAATTAGTTTTGTGTTGGACGCTTTAACTATGGTATCAATAGGCTTTAGGAGGCTTTTCAACAAGATCTATTGACAGATTGTCCCGTTGTTTGTGCCGTAAGTGCACCTTATTTCGTTGTATCCCAATCTTACGGGTCCTTTGTTTATCTCTCCACCAGGTCAAGGGTCCCGCATGCGGGGGGGGGGTTTCGAGCTTGCCTCACATTGGTTAAATATGACCTCTAAAAACACACAGCTTAGAACTAATCAAGCCAAACACGCCAAACACAAGCCTGGCTCAACTCCTTATTACACATGTTCAAGCTCGAATTTTTGAAGACTAATTGTTCAAGCTAGGCTCACATTTGAAGTTTCGTAATCGTGATAGGCTTGGCTTGGCTTGTGAAACATGCAAGTCAATCTCAAGCTTGCAAGCCATAGCTTAAGCACAAAGCATTGGAAACGTATCAGCGATTGCTGAAAAGATGTAAATGGCAGGGAAGATCTCACATATTTCGAATATTTATTGATCTACCCGTATCCTGAAAATATTTACGAAATAACCCTTTGGTCACGAGCATATCGAGCCAAACACCTATATGCACAGGCTTGGCTTGAATTTATAAATGATCAACGAAAAGTTAATGAGCTTCGCTTATGCTTTGTTTGAACGACTTTGAACGAGCCAAAAGTCGAGCCAAGCTCAACCTAAGCTCAAGCTATTGGTTCGTTTAGCAACCCCAATACTATCATGCCTTACACCCCATAATTTAAACTTTTATGGTTTAAAAGCATAAATAAAAGCAATGATTGCATGAACCGAAAACAATTTAAAAAATACTAAGACTAAAAAACCCAGGCATACCGGTGTGTGCTCCATTCTCATCATAGTCTTGAATGAAGTGCTTAATAACCTCTGTAGGTACAACAGTGGTTACGTTGTCTCTCCATTGAAGTATCAATCCCACGCATTCGCCTCTTGTATTGAAAACAGGTCCACCAACTTTCCCTTCATCCCCAGCAACCTTGACCTGTTAAGACAAACAACGACTTGGGTGAAAAAAAAATGACCGACTTGTAATTGCAATTCCGAACGTTAAGCCAAGCAAACACTCCAATCACTTTGGGGTCCAAATTTTGACCAAAACAATAGAGGGCCCATTTATCGAGCTCCAATTGGATTTTAACTATGCCAAATTCTTTTCATGTTACAACCAATACAACAATACCAACACCTATGTACCCAATCGATGGGGCTATGGCGGGGGAGAACTGAAGATGAACCTAACGTTTCACAATATGTACACGGAGTGGCTACTTTGAGAAAGTTTTACCACTGATATAGTGGCCCCTTAAATCAAGGAACTCAAGGGACGCTATATCGTGGAACCATCATCCAAACCAATACTACAAAGTTACCATTTCATAATCTAGAACCGATCAATAGTAGTGGAGTCCTTTAAATAGGCTCCACCAAAGTATAACAATAACATAAACATAAGACTAACCTAACAATCTTGCCAAATAGATTAACCCTAAAATATCTTCTAAATACTATCCTCGCTAGAACTTTGAATCCTCAATAGGAGGTTGAGAGTTTGATTGCCCTCCCCTCCACTATATGAAAAGAAAAAACTACAATAGTACAAAGAAGCTTCAATAAAAAGGATGAAAAACAATTGAAATGATCACTTATTTAAAAGTGACAGTAATCGATGGTTCACCAAATGTGGGGATTACTCGGAATATTGTTGACTATTCACCAAATGTGGGGATTTCTCATAGAATATTGTTGACTTTATTAGGAACAATTACAGAAGAATATTTTTCCCACTGAACCTTTGAACTTTGAAGATACACTATGTAATCGACACATATGAACCATTGGAGATGCTCTTATACAATTGGCACGGATGAGAAAGGAAATTTTTCTTATGTATTATGGTCCTAACAATAAAAGGACTCAGCCGTTCAAAAATAAATAAAAAACCGTCGGAAAAAAAAACAATAAAAGGATGACATAATTATCAACACTAGGAAGGAAAAAATGATGGAGAATTTCTAGTAACACGTAACTACCTCAAAAGCCAAAAGACTGGCTTCCCAAGACTCATAACGTGTCATGCCCAATCGTGACACACAACCCTCCGTCACAGATACAAAGTCTCTCATGTGTGGATAGCCAATAACAGTTATCTTTTCTTTGGGTGCTGGCATGTCTCCAAAATCCACTGGCTTAACTCCTTCCCAGAACTTGTCATCATTGACGGTCAGAATTGCTGCATGCAACATTATCCCACAAAATATCATCAAGAAAATATAAGGTCAAAAGTCAACCTATTAGCATAATACAAAATATATATATATATATATCAAAAGCCTATGAACAAAAAAAATTCTGCAATGAGTATCTTAATAAATTTCAATCCAGAACTCCTGCGTTTTAAACTTCCTCTAAGCATCCTATCTCTTCAAAATTGTTTTCCTATCAACAAATTTGCATTTTTTTACCAAGTCTGTCTACATCACAAAGCAACACAGCTAGAGAACAATCACCACCACCGGAATAACTTCTTCTCTAAAAACACTAAATTCTAGTTTTTCTGATGCTTTTCCTTTTCCTCTTCCTTTTTTTTGTTGTTGTTGTTGTCAATCAATAGAAGACCACAAAAGGGTATCATCATAGTTGCATCAATCTAGATAATCAACCACTTAACAAAGCCCAACATCTGAACTCCTATGAAGTACGGATACTTCTAGATTGATTCTACCAAGCAAAAGTATTCCACCTATGACAGAATTTTTCACACTGATTCAAGCACCTTGTTATTGGCATTACTATCTTCTTTTTAAGGATCTTATATTGTTTTCCGACCATGAATAACTCAAATAAATCAACTCTCAAAAGAAGCTGAATCCTCAACATGGTAAGTGGGTTTCATTTCTGCAAGAATATTTTTTTGTTAACATAAGGGTGGTTCTGAGAATAAGGTTGGCGATGGGCTTAGCCAAGTGGTGTATCTTCTTTCTTCTATGGCTATTAAAGTCATGGGTTTCAATTTGCTCAAAAGAGACAATCTTTCTTGCAAGGATTTCAGTATTTATATGCTCAGTTATTGCTAGGACATCATGGAGGGTATGATGGTTTTACGGCTACCTCTTCAAGGGAACCTGACTTTGTTTACCTGAGAGTTCTCTCCGTGAACAAGTGATTTGGCAATTACATTATGGAGAGGCAGCAAGTCATTTTGGAAGAGATAAGAGTCATAAGACAATTGCAATGGCCGAAGATCGCTTTTATTGGCCAAAGCTGAAGCGAGATGTAGCCAAGGTTGTTTCCTATGTCAGATTTGCCAACTTCCGAAAGGAAGAAGGAAGAATACAGGTGTATACATCCTACTGCCCGTGCCCCATGAGCCGTAGCAGGATTTGAGTATGGATTTCGTCCTTGGACACGAAACTTTTATTTGTGGTTATGGACCACTTTTCAAAGATGGCACAATTTATTCCTTGTTCAAAATACATCGGATGCTGTTGACATTGCTAATCTCTTCTTTCAAGAAGTTGTTATACTTCATGGAATATGGATTGCCTATGACCATGGTCTCTAACAGCGATGCGATGTTTGTGAGTTACTTTTGGCGCACGCTATGGAAATTGCTGAAAACAAAGCTGAAGTTCTCTGCAGCTTTTCACCCGCAAACTAATGGTCAAATAGAGGTTGTTAATCACAGCTTAGGTGATCTCCTACGTTGCCTTGTTTGGTGATCATGTTAGTACTTGGGATCAGGTACTTTCTATGGCTAAAATTGCATACAACAACTCTGTGAACGCTACCCCATCAAAATTGTTACAGGTTTGCTTCCTAGGAAGCCAATTGATTTGGTTCCTTTACCTAGCTGCCCAAGTGCTCAAGCTGAAGCTTTTAGATAGCATATTCGTGATATCCAGGACAATATTCAACACAAGATTGCTATAGGCAATAAGAGCTACAAACGGCAAGCTGATTTGAGATGGAGGTTTGCTGGATTTGATGAAGGCGAAATCGTTATGGTTCGAGTCAGGCCAGAACAGGATCCTCGAGGGGTTTATAAGAGACTTCATTTGAAGAGTGCTGGACCATTTACAGTTTTCAAGAAAATCAGCTCTAATGTGCATGTGCTTGAATTACCTGATTATATGGGATATTAATGTGTTAAATAAGTATTGAGGATCTCACTAGATATTCTGAGGATGTTGAGGTTAGTACCCAGGCTGAATATGTGGCACCTCTCCCACCAAACAAACTTTTGAAAGATGAAATCAAATATGTCGTCGATCATCAAATTGTTTCAACTCGAAATGGAGGTTATCAAAAGTATCACATTGAGTGGAGGTTATCAAAACTATCACATCAATTTTTTTCAACTCAGCGAAGTGGTTTCTGGTCAGGTGGTTGTGATCAAGTCGATGATGAGGCTCAAGATCTGCTGGGTTGCTTGTCTGCTTCTGATCTGGTTCTCTTTCTTGTGCCTTCCGACGGGCTGGATTTTGCCGCTATTGTTGGTGACAGCATTTGGACGATCTGTTGGTGGATATGGTGCAGTGGCGGTTTTAGCTGCTGCTGTTGTTAGGTTTTACGGTTTTCTAGGTTATGGGCTTGGCCCAATAGGTGTTCCCGTGGTTGGCTTGCCAATCTCTCGAATTGGGCCTCAAATTGGCACATTATTGTTCTTAGCTTAGTTTAGGGATATAATGTCATCAAATCCTTGTTCCCTTTGGTCTTTGTAACAATTTCAAAGATTAATAAAATTTTCTTTTGCCGTTCAAAAATGAGTGGAAGGGGTGTTCACTTTCATATTGTGCTAGGATTCCATGCTTTTAACTTGCCAGGGTCAAGTTCTCTCAAGACGGGGAGAGTAGATCAAGCCCTAATTTGGCATATGTTGGATGATGTAGGGCATACTTGGGATATTAATTAACTAGACATTGGCGGGAACATTTAGGGATGTGTGACTGTTCATTAGCCTTGTGACTTTTCGTTTAGAGAGGTTTGACCACATATTGAATGTATGCAACCATCACATAGCACATTCATCCTACCCAGCCATCTCGGGAATAGGAAGTCTTTGGTATTAAACACATTATGAGCCAATAACTTTGAAGGTATAAATGAAATCGGAAAAATTCCTGCAACTTTAAGCTTTCAAGATTGTGTGATGCAATCCTCTGTCTTTGATGTGATGCTAAAGAGGCCCAAGATGTGATGCCTAAGGTTTTCTAGGTTTGAGGCCCAGGATTCTTTTTTATATGTAGTGTTCACAACCCCTAAACATCCCCTTTTTTTGTGTTTGGGCATCCTTAACCGTATTCCAACTCTGCCCTACATCTCCTCCACAGCTACAACTTGTTGCTAAGTAGCTTTTTTTCCCTTAAACTCAATACTAAGTTGTCTTCAATAATGAAACCACCAAATCAAACACAGAAGAAGAACAATGATTTGTAGATGGGTAGAATGATTTTTATTTTTAGATGGGAAGGACAACCTTTTGTTAGTGAGGTTTGTGATAATATTGCCTCGACTCCAACAAGAAGCCACCCCATATGTCCTCAACATAGTCCACCATTCTATTTTTATGCCACACAAAACACTTTCATGTAGAAAATCGATGTGAAAATCCTGAAAGTTTTTTTTTTTTTTTGCATTTATCATTCGAAGCGAACTAATAGCTCCCCATATTAAAACTAGAGGACATTTTTGGCAATCTCTACCTTTTAAAGTCTAATGATGATGTCTAAAGTAGCTGGATCTCCCGAATCCACTTTTAGTGCTCTACTTCTCAAGCTTATAAATCTTGTTTGTACTAGCTTGAGTTTTTCCACTAGAATTCCTTGTTGCATTTGTTACGCTGAGGAGGATAACCTTGCTTGGCTAAACGCCTAAGGAAGCTTGTTTCCTAAAATTTAATTAGGCACGAAATTTGCCATGGACAAAAGATTTTCTTCCACTAGGTGGGAATATGTCGATGATATATAAGTGGTTAGCCAATATAATTGTAGAAATTCATGTTTACATGTTTCACATTAATGTTTTCAATACTAGAATAACTTAATTTGAGGTTGCCAATTACTCAGTAAAAACTAAGTCCAGGTAAAATTTGAACGTAAGTATTTTGGGTCAAAATTTCAATTAGTCAATAAAAACACTATTATAGGATTCCCTCCGGTTATACCCAATGTGTTTACGGGTGTGTGCAATCCTATATGTGTTCATCGTTATTGTTGTAACCCTACCTTAGAGTTACATTTTGTGAACTCGTTTTCCTTTAATTTATAAGGTAAAACGTATTAGATGTGAAAAAACAAGGACTAATATTTGCCTAGATCTCTTACAATGTCACGAAATTAAACTTCAAAAACTGTACTACTATGAAGAGAGAAAGCAAAGAAAACCATACCAAGATCACTCTCATATGCTAAAGCAAGCACTGAAGCCGTGAACCACGTATCACTGTTTTTTTTCTTGAGCTTCACTTCCATGTGGAGATTAATAGCTCTAGCACTGGTTAGCACTCGTCTCCCGCTTATAATGAATCCACTCTTGAAGCTCTCCTCTTCTTCCATTAACCATGGGTAAGTGTAATTTTGAAATGCTCTGACGCAGAACACCTTGACAACTTTGTCTACCAGTGACTGATAACAAAACCTATAATTAACCTTTCTTTTTACTTTTGTGGTATGCCAGAAGAAAAACCAAACATGAATGTGTAGAGATTAAATTCTTTCCACCCCAACCACGCAAAAAATCAACTTCGTCGCACATCGATAGATATATTGTCTTCCATGGACGTATATTTTAAAAAACAAAATTTAAATTTTTTTTTTTGAAGTACATAACTATACACGGCTGTTCACCTCAAGGATCCCGGATTTTTTTGTTAAATCCGGACCATGATCTTAGTCGTTGAATTGTATTTTCAATGGTCCGGATTCGCGGACGATTTATGACCGGTCATAAATATTCCTTACTGGTCAGGCAGTCATAAATCGTCTGCAAATCTGAACCATTGAGATTTGCACCATTGAAAACACAACGCAACAGCTTAGAGCAAAAGTCTGGATTTTTTTGGTTTCTCCGGATCCCTGATAGGATCAGCTCTGCATATCTATATACGTTCGACGAAACTGATTTTTGTCGACGATACAATAATCTATGACTCTACAAGATGAACGATTCAGATTATTTCAATGAACGCACAGTGGGCCGCGGTGGAAAAGGTGGGTTTTTCATCCGAGGTGGAAAGAATTTATTCTCGTCTATACATGTGATTAAAAATTGAAAACACGCATGATATATCAGACTTACAGCAACGTTAATGTTCTTCCTATTGGAAGACTTGCTCTGTTTTTCCTCATCCTCATCTTCTTCATCATCGCCGTAGTTGGAGTCCACAGCCCAATCTACAATATTGTTCTGTCCCGGCGAAGAAACCGAATATCGGACAGAGCAAGACGACTCGGAACGGGTAGTAATCGGAGGAGAAGAACACGATGAACAGGAGACGATGATACGACTGGGAAAGTTTGCGGCGGAGGGTAAGGAATTGTTCTTGGTACCGATGGTTCTTTCATAAATGATCATCGGCAACTTAGACCTGCAAAGGCGGGGAGTAGTAAGACTCATGATCAGGGAATTAGAAGACCGTGGCCAGGATTTGTGAGAATCGAAAACGAGCAAAATCTTTATATATGCGACATTCGGGAGTTTTGAAACCACAAAACGAATTAAGTTTTGTATACGCGAGGCCTGTTCTACGGGCTAAACGGGCCCAAAAGGACTTGGGATCCTGTAAGGCGGAGCTGTTCTATAACAAGAACCGGGGAAAAATTCAAAAAAACTCCTAAATTTTAAACCCAATGTCAAATAGGCATATGAACTTAAATAAATTTTAATTGAACATCTGAATTTTGAACCCAATGTCAGATAGGCACCTGAACTTAAATAAACTTCAATTGAACACCTGAACTTTTACTCCGTTATTCAATTTACCCCATGCCGTCTTAATCTGTGACTTTCCTAACGGCAACCGCTGAGCTGGACATTAACAGACGTTATACACATGACTGGGCTCACATGGGAGGGAAATGGGATGAGTCATAGGTTTTTTGGAGAGAAAATCCAAACCCCTAAAAAATTTCCCCACATGTTAGATCTGATTCCTCTACCTTATTCACATTAATGAATAAGGATGAACCAATGAGCTCTTAGCTCAATTGGTACGCCTCCCTCAATGGAGGCATGGTTCGAGCCCCGCGAGAGGCGATTCGGAGTTCAGGGTTATGGACAACCTCTGAATTCCTTATAAACTAACCCCCGCTAACTCCAAGCTGATGTATACAATATTGACAAAAAAAAAAAAGAAAGAAAGAATGAGGATGCAGAACTTCTCAATTAGTGTGAACAATATGCAATTTTGCCACAACTTGTTAACCAAAAAAATTAGTGGAAATAAGGACAAGTTCACGCTAACGATTAATGTTGTGCAACACAACTTAATTACAAGTTGTTCACACTAACGATTAAGTTGTGAATGGGTATTTTTGACAAAGTTGAGTTTTGTTCACCCTCCACTTAAGAGGGTGAACATTACCCTCCTACCTATTGGTTGAAATAATGTGGATCCCACTACAAAGTGATATCATGCTTACCAAAAAGTGTATTGCATGGTAAGCATGACATCATTTTGTGGTGGGATCCACCTCATTCCAACCAATAGGAAGGAGGATAATGTTCACCCTTTTTTAAGGAGGGTGAACAAAATTGCACTCTTTTTGACATCATTTTTTTAATCTCAAAATAATTAATCCAATAATTAGTGCAATTACTAATTTGCCCTTAATAATACACATACAATAAAGTGGAGAGGGGCAAATGGGTAAATTTATCCAACACAGCGCATTTTCCAGTCAAAGGGGGGAAAATGGAAAGTCACAGATTGAGACGCGGCAGGGGGTAAATTGAATAACGGAGTAAAAGTTCAGGTGTTCAATTGAAATTTATTTAAGTTCATGTGCCTATTTGACATTGGGTTCAAAGTTCAGGTGTTCAATTGAAGTTTATTTAAGTTCAGGTACCTATTTGACATTGGGTTCAAAGTTCAGGGGTTTTTTTTAATTTTTCCCTTAAGAACCGTACGCAAAAGATTGAAGACCCAAACAAACAAGGTCCCACTGTTTGGACCCAAATATCTTTACACTATTTGCTAAATTTCCCCAATTATTGGTAATAATAAATCCCAATAAGCAAGGAAACCAAATAATATATGTATATGTTGGTATGTCACAGTTTTATGGCACTATACGCATAACTTGTCAGTGCAAATTCCTCAATGTTCATGCCCTTTATCCCGTGATTCAAGACATGCCCTTGTAAGAACTTGTTTTCATGGTTGCTTTTCCAGCATTAATCATCGTTTTCCACGGTTTGTAGATGGATTCAGCATAGAGAGTTAGCCTTGTACTTATGACAGCACCAGAATGTGCAAATCCGCTCTTTCCAGTGGTGTCTTCAACACAATATCTTTCTTGTGTGGTGCCGTCACTTCAGAGGTTCCCAGCTAGATACCTAAGCAAATTGGATCCAGAACCAACTTAGAGGCAAGAAAGGGTGTTGGGAAGTCTCTTATCAAGGCGTCTTTGTTCTGGTGCAGTTGTGGGTTTCCTTCTTGCTGCAAATGGTCTTTGGTTTTGCTCATATGTAGTACGGTGATGATTGGAAGCGCTAAGTGTCAAGAACAGGTCTTTCTTGTACAGATTGTTCAAATTTTATTGTGAGATTTGAAAAGAGTGGGTGAATTTCCATTGGAGAGGAGTTTTCACAGCAAAAAAAGGTAAGAGTAGGTGTGGTGCTATTGTATATAAGATCATGGCTGCACTTAGGAGGGGTTTCCCTCTTCTTTAAGCCCGGTGGTGATCTCACTTTTGAAAGGAAGGCCTCTTTGAATCTGTAACTGGTTTCGGCCTTTATGGGTTTTCTATGGTCCTGTTTTTGGCAGAGGAAGTGGAGGTATTCATCCAAAAGCTGCTGATGTTGGTGCCAATATTACAGACAATGTCGAGTAGAACATCCCTGAGGATGATCCTAGAATCAAGCGGTATGATGTAATATGCTATAGTGTCTGTTTGGTTAGAAAGAGAATGGTAGAAAGAGAAGAAAAGATTTAAAAAAAAAAAAAAATATGACTTTTCGTTGGTTCTCTTTCCAAGAGAATGACAGAAAAGTGCGAGAATACAAAAACTCCGGTACAAAGTACTTGTTCACATAAAGACCTCATTCACTTTTCCTACAAAAATAAAGAACATTAATGTGAATGTACTTTGTGCAAATCGTTATCTGCCTTTTAAATTTTACACTTGTGATCCTCTTTTCCATCAACTTGCTCTATAGCGAGTTTAAATGCGAGTTTTTCAGATTTAAGATATGTAATGTCAGTTCAGAGACGTTACGTCAATGCTATGTCAATTTAATATGTAATCCTCTTTTCCTAATCAAACGAATCTTTCGAGACGTTACATTTCTTCATATTATTTTCTTATGGAGACTGATGCTTTCTCAATTTGTTTCTTTCTTTTCTTCCAGGTGATAGCTGATATTGCTGGTATGGGATATGATCTATTCGGTCCTCGCGCAAAATCAACATGTGCTGCTCTTATTTTTGGCTCCATCTCCTCATTTGGAATCAACTATAACTGCAATGCTGTAATGAGGAGTCAATTATAACTGCAATGTTGTATCTTTGCTCATTAGCTCTGCAGGCATCCTTCTTTGTTTGCTCATCACGTGAGTGCGTCTAAGTGTTTGTATATGCATGTGGAGCATGTGGGCCCGCCTCTCGTGTTGGTGCTTGTGTATATTTGTATTACTTTGATGATTTGTGTTCTGAGATGCTATTCATACCCAAAAACTCAGAATGGGTGCTTTGAGCCAGTCCCTTAGCTTTCATTTTTCAAAGTCTAGGCTAGGGGAGGATTATGCAGAATGGGTTTCTTTTGTCACGGATGGGGCTTGGTTAGCTGATTCAAATATAGGGGCTGCAGCTTGGGTGCTGGAACCAAGTGAAGAGGATTCGTCGTACCGGTGTGTACCATGCTGGGCCTTATCTGCTTCTTTTGTGGAGATTCAAGCAGGTTTGATGGTGCTACATTGGGCGCTCGGGCAGAAGATGGATCATATTTGCATCAAGACTGATTGTGTAGTGTTTGTCCAAGGGCTTGTCGATCGGCAGAGTGCACCTTATGATGTTCAACTTGCTCTTTCTGATTTCTGTTCTTTATGTTCTAATTTTAAAGCTGTAAAAGTTGTTAAGGTTCCTAGATTGGACTTTAAGGCTGCCCAAGCTAGGGCGGCCTTAACGCGTTTGTAATGTTTCCTTTTGTTATATGCAGTTTATCTTCGATCCAAAAAAAAAAAAAAAAACCTCGAAAAATGAGTGTGTAAGCGTGTTTGCAAAATGAGTATCACTGGCATTGTTAATTCACACCCCTCTCTTTTCTGGCTAGTATCGAGCTTGTTAGTCGTTGTTGTAAAATTGAAGAAAAATGCTAGAGACATACACAAAAAGGCACAAAGACTTGCACACGTACATTTTGGGTATGACCCCAATATGATTGGGTGCAAGGGTTTATGCACGAGTGTGTGTGTCTATTGTTGAAAGCAGTCCGCCAGCCCAAATATCAGCTCAGCAATTAGA
This sequence comes from Rhododendron molle, assembly GCA_025413875.1. NCBI lineage: Eukaryota > Viridiplantae > Streptophyta > Magnoliopsida > Ericales > Ericaceae > Rhododendron > Rhododendron molle. The sequence continues at coordinate 5,811,278 of CM046393.1, forward strand.
TAAAATGAAAGGCCAAGATCAGAGCAGCAAAGTCCACACGCACTTGTAAGTAGGGGTGAACTGAATACTAAAACATGAATCAACCGAAAACACCGACCTGAAAAATTGATTCGTTTAGGTTTCTCGTGTTATTGATTTGGTCTGGTTTTAGATTTCTTCCTCTCTTTTTTTTTCTCGGCAAAAGAAATTTATTAATCTTTAAAAAATAGATACAAAGATTAAACGGACCAAGGGCACAACAACTAGCGCCACCCAAGACCCAGAAGAAAAAATCAGGAAGGCAAGATGCCAACCAAAAGCAAAGACCCTAAAAAAAACCACCCAAGCTGAACGTCCTAAACTAGCACCTCAAAACCAAATAGCCTAAGATGAAAAATGCAACATCCAACATGGAAAACCCATAACAAAACCGAAACACGGATCAAGAACGCTAGTAGGAACCTCAAAAGCGAATTTCTTCTTTGAGAAACTTAAATTGATTCAGTTATGATTTTAGTCCAAGTAAATTGGAAAATAAAAATTGAATAAAACAAATAAATAGAAGACTAAGCCAAACCTTAACCCAGGTTGGATCACAAAATCCTTTCATTGCAACCTAGTCTGTGGGTGTAGATCAATCTTCATCGGGTTAGAAGCTAGTTCTACAAACCAGGCTCTAACCTCTCTCTAACTTTACCCTCTCTCTCCGTTCTCTTTCCACCGTCACAGTCCAAACCCGCCGCCGGAAATCCCGGGGGGAGGGGGGGCGTAAGCCTCCCCTCCTCTTCTTTCTTGTTTTTCTCTTTTTCTTTCTTTTCTTCTAAATGTTGTTCCAGCTGTTTCCTTTCCAAGATTAAGCCTCTCTTTAGTTCACTCCATTATTTGTTCCGCCGATCGGAGACCCGGTGTCCTGTCCGCTGCCTCTCCTCGGTTTGTTCCTCCTGCAGCTCCGGTGGTTTGTCCCTCCGTATCTGGCGTCCTCCAACAACTGAGCCCCCTCAGATCCGGCCATGCACGCTTTCTTGCTTGCCCGACTTCCCCCTCCGTATCTCCCCTCCCCGTCGGGCGGCAAGGCCTTGATCCAGCCGATCGGCTCCCTCCTCTGTTCGCCCCTTTCCCAGTCCGATCGGCTGGAATCTTTCGATTTTTTGTTGATTCCGACTCCCCTCGTTCCCGTCCCCGTCGGAATCAAACGGAAATTTTCCATGCATGGCTTCTTCCTTGAGGTTGTTTAGCTGAGGTAGGTTCTGGCTCATTGACTAACTGATCTGCGTCGGCCGCCGTTAAAAATGGGCGCGATCCGGCCAGCAGTGTGGTCCTCTGTTCTGGGTTTGCTCGTTGCATCACCTACCATTGACTAACTGATCTGCGTCGGCCGTCGTTAAAAATGGGCGCGATCCGGCCAACAGTTTGGTCCTCTGTACTGGGTTTGCTCGATGCATCACCTACCATATAGGAGAATGGCTGTTGGGACTTCGGGCTGCACGGCATGTGCTTGTGTAAAGTCTTTTTTGCAGGTTTGCTTGGAGGCAGGTTGTGGCGGAAATTCCACTGTGTTTCCGAGTTCCGATGGTGGCGGCCTCTTTATGGATGTGTTTCTAAGTAGATGCATTAGCTTAAATTGTTGCTTTTTATTTGTATTTGCTCATGTTATGTTCTGTTGTTGCACACACAATTTCCACACTTCGCACACTATGCTCTGTTCTTTAGGCCTCTTATTGGTCTGAGCTTGTCGTCGGCGTCCTAGGCTTTCTGTTAGCCTTTATCTTTTAGCGATAGCATAGTTCTAAGTGTATTTTGTGTTGTATTTTGTTTGATTAAACCCTTGTACTCTTTCTTTCATATATATATATATAGGCCAGTGATTATGCCACACCCTTTTTTATTATTGCCACACCCTGCAAGTGTATTTTTTGGTGCAAAATATACTTACAGGATGTGGCAATAACAAAAAATGGTGTGACAATATCATTTCCCTATATATATGATGTTCTTCTTTGAGCCAAAAAGAAAAAAAATTTGGCATGGAATGCGCTGTCAAGGTCTATAGTCAATTGACATCTAGATTTCGAGTATGAATTTTCTCATGTAATTAGGTGAATCGCGACGCGCAAGGCACGTCCGTCATGCCCGTTGTGGAAAACGGTTTTCGAAATCGTAAACGAAGGTGAGTGGCACAGAAGTTGAATGCACAAGTAGTTTGATGTGCCTAAGTTGTCTGCATAAGTTTGTTACAGAAAAGATGTCTCCATAAGGTTGTTATGCATAATTTTGATGCACATTATGTATATGGGCAACATTCAACAACTGTAACAAATACACATTCACAAATTCACCATCACTTAGCCCACTTTCCATGAATAACCAAAGTTATTAAAACATAGAAAATGTGTGGAATCACAAATACACTCATAGATTGAAAAACGAACACAGAGCCTAAGCAAGGATGTGGACAAAAGAGCGGGACAGTTTATCTTAACGGCAACTGATGGAAAAATAAAGGCATGGTTGCATGACAACCTGGGTTCTAGAGTGTTGATGGGACCAGATTCACAAGATGATTCTTATTTTCTACCTGTATTGTGTATATCTTCTACGTACAAAAATTCCAACTGAAGCGTTTGGTAGGTTGTTCTTGATCAAATTCTGGGACATGGAAAGTGTAAATTTATTGACAACTACCGATGCAGAGAGGTGGATTACTGGTAATTGTTAGATACATATCCATCAATGCATTTGTATCTGCCAAGATCCTTCTTCCTAACCAAAAAATAACAGATAAAGAACCACACAAGCCAAAAATCAAAAGAATATTATGAGTGTGAAAATTCCACTTTCCACCACCGAGGTAATCACACACACACACACAAAAAAAAACTGAATTTACCAAAAATAAACATTAATATAACAGAGAGAGAAGAAATGTACGTCGAGAGTCTGAACAAATGATTCAAAATTGGATACGGAGGCAAGTAAATTGACAATAATCTAATCCATTTAAATGAGAACACAATAGTCTTAACACTGAAACCAAAAGAATCAACGGATATGGAACAGGAGTGATATTAGTAAAATTCAACTAACTGTATTAATAACATAATGAAACAAAGGAAAACTGGGTTTGCGAACGTGTCAAGACTCAAGACAGTGTTGGAGTTTTCGAAGTGAAGTGGAAAAATTCAAGAACGGTATAACAGTGAAAGTGAAGTGGAAAATTGGAGAGCGGTATAATAGTGCTGGAGTTTTGAACATCTATTCACCCATAATATCAAAATGACGGAACCTCTATATAACACATTGTCCTCTGTGCCTTGTGTATGCGCCATGACAGCAAGCACAGAGCTAAGACCCAAAATTTGGGGCTTTTTTTTGTTTGTGGTTATTTTACTGTATGCTATCAATGATATTCAATTTTTCATTATTCAAATAGAACATCGTAAAGGAGATAAATCAAACAAATTAATAGCATCTTCTTGCTTGATCAAGATCTTAAAAACTCATTTAAACAGTGGTAATATAAACACATCAAGTGACCCCAATTGAAATAAGAATGGTCGAAAATTTGCCCCCCAAAATCACCGGTTAACAAAACTTAGATTAGACGATTCAAATCAACTTGATCACTGTACAACTAATCAAACAAATTCAATAATACGAAGTTATTAACTGTATGAGGTCCGGAATCTTTTCGGCTCAGACGTTCTTGATACCACTATTTCACAACTTGTAAAAGAACTAAAAAAGTAAAAAGAGATAACATTGCTAGATAATTCAAGGATTATTGCTACCAAAATGAAAAAGAACCACCACTCAACACATAAATAAGACAATATGTAATCCCAGGGCATGCAAAAGTCAAACATCTCTGTCACACATTTCCAAACCATAGAAAGCACTAATCAAAGAAGTAAAGGAAGAAGAAATGCTTACCAGGGGTGGCTGAATTCTGTCCATTTCTTAAATACAGCTTCAAATCCCACCTAAAAAAAAAAATCAAATGATTATCTCTCAATTACCATCCTACAAGGAAATAACATTGGTCAGACATGCACAGCTCATTAATCTAGCAATCACAATTAACGTGGATAGAAAATTCACCGTCAAAAATCATGTTCCAATTGAATCCTGGATCGAGTTTGTGGGGTCCGCACTAATTCTCAACTCGAAAACTTGAAACCACTAATCGAACACCACAACACCTAACCTAGAAAATAGAAACCCATCTCAAAAAATATAATTCCCCCAGATCCAAAACCCAACAATCCAAACCAAGAAAATGAGAACCCCAAATAAAAATCAAAACTAAGCATCTAAACTACTCAGAGACTGATCAAATTTCAGACCCAACACACCGAGGTGGAAGAAGGACAAGTTTCAAAATTACAAAAGAAATCAGATGAAGCCAATCACACAAACCAAAAGATTTGCCGTGAACATTAGGTGATGCTAGTGTGATAAAAATAGACATGGTTGCAAATCCTGCACACCAAAAGATTTGCTCTGATGTCTGTTTTGGCAAGATTGTTCAAAGGCATCAGATTTAGTGCCCGAACATGTTCAAAACGTTGAGTAAACGTAGGAGATTTTGGATTGAGTGTCAGCCAAGTGTCCGGAAATGAGCATTTACGAGCTCCATTCAGTTTATGATCTTACAAACTTAGGCTCCGTTTGGAACCCATGGAAAGGAGAGGAAAGGAAAGGAAAATTAAAATTGTTTGGTTGAAAGAGAGAGGGAAGAAAATATGAATTTTCAGTGTAATGAACAGTAAATTTTCCCTCCCATTTTCCTCTCGTTTTCCTTCTCTTTTATTTTCTTTTCCTTTCTCGAAGTTCCAAACAGAGCTTTAATTTGATGATGAATTTAAATCAAGGATTATATGCAAAACCTGTGATCCTTTTCACCATTTGTTTCTTGGTATAACAGGTGACACCTTAGGATGTAGCATCCTTCCTTTTTATCACGAAAGCTGCATCACAAGAAGGCTACATAAATAGGCCAAATTGCCAAGTTACTATACAATGCGTTTGAAAATAAAGTAAGAAATTTCCGGACCAATAACTGAAGCAACTGATCTACCTATCAACTAAACTCCTGGGAGAAGCCATGAGATAATTGTATATATAGCTGAAGTCGTACAACGCGACACAGCTGCAAGATATCAATGAGAAATTAGCACCCAATAAATCTAGGCTGTAGATGTGAAAAAGGAGATGATTGGCCTCGTAAAAATTTTGGAAGAACTTCCAGAATCAAAATAAGCCAATAACAACTGAAAGAACCAATGAGTTAAACTAACAAGCTAACGCAGATCAATTAGTAACAATGCTAGAAAAAAAGGAGGCTGGACATCTACATTTTGAGTTGCATTCAGTACCCCAAGAGTGGAGACCAATTGTTGTCACTACTGAGACAATAAATAGAAAAGTAAATCACAGGTCAATTGGCAAATAACGGCAAGCATACCCTCTTTCCCCAAGCCGAGCCACATGCACACAGCAAATCAGAAACCACGTACAAGCCTCGTGAGAGAAACTTTATATGCGATTTTCATGGACTATGGCATGTCTAAGAGCAAGTTCAGTTCCACAAAATTTAAGTTTGTGCAACATTTACCCTATTTCTAGGCCACATCTGTGGAGTTTGTAAAGCCTGGTTAATATTCGATTTCATGTCACAACTTCAAGAATTTCTGAGTATCATTGTGCATGGTATTCATAATTCTGTAACATGAAAAAACTCCAGAAGTAGGATGTATATTGGAAAACCTAGCTGCCGTCACAATAACTGATCTTCTCCCTCAATCAAGAATATCTCCGAAATCGTCGTGTGAGCCGAACCACGAAAATCTTTGTGTCATGATTTTCTAGTTGAGCTGATCTTTTTTCTTTGTGCCGTTCCATGAATAGTTTTGGTTGTTATCCGGCCAACATCATATTGAATAAATTAGGACAAATAATTTCGCGCTCTCCTTCTCCACTTGCCCTTATTTCCGTAAAATTTTAAGTTTGTCCTTTCGTGGTGAAAAAGTAATTAGGAATAATTAGGTTAAAGATTAGTGTTAGGAATAATTAGGTTAAAGGTCAGTGTTAGGAATAGTTAGGGACCGTTAAAGGGTTAAATGTTGTGATTATACATAAGTGAGGACCAAAGAGGAGTGCGAAAATCAATTCACACTCCTGTATGGTAAATTTTTATACTTGCATGTTTACTTATAATTTCATCTAGTTTCAAGGATCCAGGAAGAAGGCACAAATGTTGAGCACTTAATGATATTAACCGTGTACCTCGACTAATTCTTAGAGTCCAATTTTACTGTTCACTCGCGGATAGCCTAGCTAATTAAAGCCTAAGCAAAGCTCCATAGCTTCGCATCGAGTTGATAATAAATGAGAGATTTCAAACTTGAGACTTTAGGAAGAAACAAACCTCAAAGTCAAAGGCATTAACCCAGGCAAAGTGTGTCGCACTTGATGTGCCTGTAGCACCTCTTTTACAATAATATTATTCACTTCTTTGATTCAACAACCAAATTGACACCATAGTCATACATTTCGATTGCTAGTTTTTGGTAGTTGAGTCCACTACCACAAATAAACTCAGAAATCAAAAAAGCGCCCAAAAACAAACTAAGAAATTGATATCCAAGTTCCCAATACCTTAGGCAAATCCACGGCCAACCATTCCCATCAATGCCTTTTTCATGACAACCACCGAACCGGCATTGCAAGTACCGGTCATTGAATAAACATTCGGCCCTTCCCTGGAGCCTCAACTAGCACAGACGAGACGACGGGTTCTCTGCCCCCGCAGGGCTCTACCAAGACCAAAACACAGAGTGGAATTAGGGGATCCAATGGACACCTCCTCTTCCTCATCAAATGATGATCTCTCGCTCGAAAACCGACTTCGACCCTTAGAAGATGTCGTCGGAAACGACACCAACGAATGCAACGATGACCACGACGATACCGACGAAAAAGACGGTGAAGACGCAGGTGAAGACGGCAGGTGGGATTTCCGCAGAGTGCTTAAAAGGTTGGATCTTGGGTTTTTCTTTGAGTTTTGTTTAGAGTAGTTGTGGGAGTAGTAGGAGGGAGGAGGTGTGAGAGGAGGGAGAGAAGAAGAGTCTGAAAAACATGGATGTTTAGGAGTACCAGGCTTTGACTCCCACAAAAATGGGACTGAACCAGAGATTCCCCCATAGTAAACCCTAAACGAAGGGGCACTGGACACACTTGAGGTTCTTTCCTTTGATTGAAGCTTGGAGAACAACTTGTTGTCCTCTTGAATTTGGAGGGATTTTTTTGAGGGGCTATGACTTAACATCTTGAGTTGAAGGGAAGATATGAAGAAGAAGAAGAAGAAGAAGAGGAGGAGGAGGAGGGGAAGAATGGTTCAGAGTAAATGGAAGGTCTACATTGAACTTCGATTATAAAAGAGTGGTGGTGTATATATACAAGGACATGATATGTGTAGTACTACTAATTCGTCATGGACATTAAGATTTGTGTCAAGTTGGATTTCCCACTCTGGGGCTTTTAATGGCAAAGAAAGGGAGTTTGGGGCTAGCTTATGCACGCCTCACTAATTTTCTCTTCGGTCTGGTTCGGTCAAAAGCAGGTCATTTATGTTGGGAATAAAAAATTACGAAGTACTTTCTAGTGGCCTGACCCTATAAATCGAATTCTAATCAATTGTGTGGGAAGCTAATCCACCGACCAATTAACCAGATTAATCCTCGGGGCTAACGACAAGGACTTGGTAGATTAATATTGATGCTATTTTGACAATTTTGTCAAGAGAGGTACTACAGACACATTAGGTGTAGCACAACTCAACCACACCCACTCACATACAGGTGCGGTCCATTTCAGTGGAACTCACCTGTATGTGAGGAGGTATAACTGAGGTGTGTCACACAACCCACGTCTGATGTGCCTGTAACATTTTTGTTTTGTCAATGTAGTCTGTAGACCCGTGAGCATGATGCAGTAGAAAAATAAAAGAACTCATAATACAGTAATGAACATGATGCATGGAGCAACAGCATTACCCACGCACGCTGTCCCATCTGAGAAAAAGGGGGGAAATTTTGGACGTAAAATATTTTTCGGCCTATTTTTTGGTATTTAGATGTGTAAAAAATTAGAAAAACATTTTATATATAAAACATTTTCCATCAATTGGATGAAAATGACGTACCCTTAAATCTTTTGTAAGTTATTTGGGTAAGTCATTTTCCGAAATAAATCCGATGCCTTCTACTGCAATTCTCACTGCTCAGTTTTTTCGATCGTCAGCCATGACCCACGTTCAATTTCAATATTCTTAGATCTCTCCACCGTATAAGCTCCCCTCTCTCTCTACACTATTTTGTTGATTTCTGAAAATATTTTCAAGTGTTAACCAAATACCGAAAAATAAAAATTTAAAATTTATTTTCTAAAAAATATTTTAGATGAAAAATATTTTACAATGTAAATAATTTTACAATGAAACAAACGGTGCCTACATCAATATAGTTTAGAGATCTATCTAGTGATTAGAAAAAACATGGTCGACAACTCCTCCGTAGTTGGACTGCGTAGAAAGCATTGTAGCCGTATTTTGGTTATTCATCAATGATTCATATTTTAAACCATTGTCGAGATTTGATGCTCTCTATAGTGTGAACTCTAACTGTAGAGAAGCTAGCCAAATTCATTAAAAAAAATATATATATAGCCGGGTGATCTTTTCACTTAGAGCATTCGCACTAGCCTTTCTATATTTTAGACCAATTTACACTTTAAAAAATCACTTTATTACTTTAGCTACCCGTTTTTTAAATATTTACTGCATTAGACTCTCTATTCTCATTTTCTTCTCAATTACATATTTCTCCTCTACTTAAAAGCACATGAAAAACAATAAAAAATAAAACTACCCTGAGAAAAGTGTTGACGATTGGAACCGATGAGGTGTAAAAAATAATAAAATTTTAGATAACCAATGAATAGTGCCTCCCTTCTTCAAGAGATCACTGTTGCAAGAACTACTTTGGTTCAATCAGTAGCGAGGCTGATGTCCTGGATTTTGTCCATTTTTCCTCGCTAGTCTAGCGCCACAAGGGGAGAGGCGAGCTTAATGCAAATGCCCTTATGGCCAGGGCCGGCCCCGACGTTTGGGTTGCCTAAGTCCGAACTTAAGCTTGTTGCCCGCCCACTATTAAGTCAGACAAAATAAAAAACAAAAGACAGTAAAAAAAAATCAAGATTACTTGTACTTTTAATTTGAATTATATCAAAAAAAAAATATTTAACCCTAGTTTTATTTTTTGTCTGATCCCCTAGTTATAGTACTTTATGATTTAGCATGATTAGATTCAAAAAAAGATTATAATCCGTTTACATTTATTTTTAGCTTTCATTTAGTTATTTTTCTTATTCTGGTCACTGTTCATTGTTTAATACTCCCTCCGTCCATTTTTAAGTGTCCTACTTCGTAACTCCAACTTATTAAAAAGACATCATCATTATACATTTCACATCAACTTTTTCCTTTACTTTCCCTACTTACCTATCATCATTACTCTTTTACTCACTTCAAAAAGGAATCTACTTTTAGGGACAAAATAGACAATACACCAACTTTTACCCACTAATTTTACAAAATGGACACTTAATAAGGGATAGCCCAAAATGGAATACTGGACAATAAAAAAGGGACGGAGGGAGTAATAAAATGGAAAGAGAAACATTACGAATCAACTTGGAAAAATAAAAATCTGACTTAAAAATTGGTTAATTTTTTCATTGAATTTTTTTAAAGTGGTGCCTGTGCAATGCATATACATATATGCAAAATTGCAAATAACTATTGTGAGTCCTTTGTAAAAATAATATACACATGCATGTACATTTTTTAGATGGAAAATGATTTTGCCACTCCATTTTTGTTAACGCCATTCCCCTGCATGTATATTTTTGCACAAAAAATACACTTATAATGGAGTGACATTAAAAAAAAAAAAAAAAGTGGCAAAATTAACAGCATTTTATAATTGCATACGGAGACAAATACCATTCCACTTTTCATGGACAACTAGAGAGAGAGTGAAAAGGAACATAAAGGAGTTAATTTTCGGAAGCATTAATTGCAAGTTATTTTATGATTAGAGAGAGAGAGAGAGAGTGAAAAGGAACATAAAGGAGTTAATTTTAAGTTATTTTCTTATTAGAGAGAGAGAGAGAGAGTGAAAAGGAACATAAAGGAGTTAATTTTCGGAAGCATTAATTGCAAGTTATTTTCTGATGGAAGCATTAATTGCAAGTTATTTTTTGATTAGAGAGAGAGAGAGAGAGAGAGAGAGAGAGTGAAAAGGAACATAAAGAAGTTAATTTTCGGAAGCATGGCAAGTTATTTTCTGATGGAAGCACTAATTGCAAGTTATTTTCTGATTAAAGAGAGAGAGTGAAAAGGAACATAAAGGAGTTAATTTTCGGACACCGCTAATGCCACGATCAAATCCTTTAATGCCACGAGAGTTACTTTAGTTTCACAATTTTACCCTTATGGACTCTCTCTCTCTCTCTCTCGTTGGGCCTGCTACATGCAAAATCCAGTTCCCCTCAGACCTCCATCTCCTCTTTGGGTCTCTTTCGATTCCTTCGATTAATCCACACCAGTATCTCAAAACGAAAAATGTCACTAGATCAATTTACCTCCCTTCCAAGATCTGATCCTCTCTCTTCTATCAGTACAAAAATGTCCAACACCACCATCATGTACATTCCTCTCTTACCACTACTATTCTATTGCTCAGTTAGAATTTCTTCGGCTGTCCTGATTGATTTCAAGATAATCGGCGGTTGCTTCGCTTGATTTGAACATCTCGAACGGCGATACAAAGAAGGCGAAGCACTTTGTTCTTCTTCGAAGATATTGGACCAGTGAAATCTAATTAGATAGTAGACCTCGAGTCGACTTTTAAAATATAGATTTTAAAGAGAATTGCTTAACCATCATATTTTTTGACGGTTGAGTAACATCACCCCCAGAGTCAGACGGGATGAGGGAGAGCAGTAGACCAAAGATGAGAGAAAAGTTAGATGTGGGGGAAAGAGACAAGGGTACACTTGTCAAATGCTATAAAATGTCGTGGCACTATAAATTCTTATTGTGGCATTAGCGGCGTCCTTAATTTTCGGAAGCATTAATTGCAAGTTATTTTCTGATGGAAAGTTATTTTCTGATGGAAGCATTAATTGCAAGTTATTTTCTGATTGGCCCATATCATCAATTTTTATTTTCTGATGGAAAGTTATTTTCTGATGGAAGCATTAATTGCAAGTTATTTTCTGATTGGCCCATATCATCAATTTTCAAACTGAGGTAAAAAAAAATCCCCAATGCATGGAACAAGAATCGAACCCCAGGCGCCAAGAACTTGACCACGCACTACTGGCCAACAAACCAATATCGACCTTTGAGTTACTACTTTGTCAGAATAAATATATATATATATATATATATATATATATATATATATATATATTTTACAGTTTTTTTTTTTGGTTGCCCAAGTCCGGAGACTTACGGGACTTACCTTGGGGCCAGCCCTGCTTATGTCTTGTATGTCTGATAGAACTAACAGTGATGGGATATATACTCTTATACGTACAATAAATTATGGTGTTGAATTAATAGTGGTCGCATTCTCAAAAAAAGAAAAGTAATAGGGGTTGGATTAATAATGCCACAGTTTCGCGGTTTTGTATCTCTCTTACACTTCGACTATAGATCTTATGATTGTTTAATCAAGGCCAAATAACGAATAATTGAATATGTGATCACTTTAGAAATAGTCCACTCCAATACTCGTATCCGACAGGGCCGGCCCTGAGCTGAAGCTCAGGGTGCGACCGCTTTAATATATATATATATATATATATATATATATATATATATATATATATAGACATATATTTATATATACATATATATATATATATATATATATATATATAGAGAGAGAGAGAGAGAGAGAGAGAGAGAGTCCCCTTCCATTGCGGATGCCCGCATTGAAACAAGTTGCGGACCACCCCATTTCTCCTCTTTTCCGATTGAATTTTGATGATCCGAACCGTTCAATGTGTTCAGAACGTGATTTTAAGGGTACCCGCAAGAAATCGGGAAAAAAAATGACCGGGAAGGGCCTGATTTGAGCAGTTTTTATTTGAACCGTTCAATTAAAAATAAACAAAAACTGCTCGGATGAAGCTCTTCCCGGTCTTTTTTTTTTGCTGATTTCTCGCAAGTACCCTTAAAATCACGTTCTGAACACATTGAGCGGCTTAGATCATTGAAATTCGATCGGAAAAGGCAAAGTCTGCATTTAAGTTAGTTGCGGGCGTCCGTAACGGAAGCCCACTATATATATATATATATATATAAGTTGTTCTATTATTTAACTATAGAGTACTCTCAGCCAAGCGGTAAATGCTATCTTATGGGAACAGTAGGTCCCTGGATCGAATCCCCAAAGGGGTATTGTTTTGCCACTACTTTCTTTTCCTTGTTATTTTCCTGTTTTATTTATCCTGGTATCGATAATGTACACTACTCGCATACCTCTTATATTTTGAACTACTTGAAGCTTTAGTAGTTGTAGATGTTAGTCCAAACCAGTATTCAAATTTCCTGCACACCACAAATATTTTGATAAGTTTGTTTGTAATTTATTTTCAAATAACCGTTAGAGAAAACAAATTGTATGACCTATGCTTCGTTATGTTTGATTTATATTTTACTAATATCATAATTTTCTTACTTAAATTAGTAAGCTAAAATAGCATGTTTTATCCTCTATCTTTTAGTTGGGCAAAAAAAAAAAAAAAAACCTTTAACCTCATATTAGCACCTTTAGTGATTTTTTTTGTTAAAATGCACTAGGCCCCATTTTTGTAACGACCAGGAATTTTGACCCAATTTTTTTTTTAATAATAATGTTATTAGAATTATTTTCTTAATACAATTATTATTATTATTCCTTTTAGATACAAATATGCATGCACAACTTTTTTTTAATTTTCCTACAATACTTGCATGCATGAACAACTCTTCTATCTCTCACTCTCCTACTCGATCTCTACCTCCTCCGTAACCCTAAAACCGAGCACGATTCGTCCGTTCCAAAACCCAATTCCATTAGGACTCGATTTTATTCAAAACTCATCCAATTCTCTTATAAATACATTCCTACTCCGACTCTAGGGCACGCACGAAAATTTTCACACTCCAATCGTCCAGAAAAGAGAGAAAATCGAAAGGAAATCAAAGCTCCAAAGCTATGGAGTTCTAGAGAGAAAAAAGAGAGAGAGAAAAGTGGGTTTTGTAGATCCGTTCGTCCGAGACCCAAATTGATCGTTCCAATCTCATTCTACAATCCCAAACATCCACGAACATCAACCAATTCGACCCCAAGGTCTCCGGATCGAAGAAACCGAAGTTTTCTTTCCAAATTGCCAAGTTTCCGATCGAAAACCAATTCCACCCAATTCGAGGTATTATAATTCGATCCGAAACCTCCTCTAAGTATATTTAGGGTTTATAGACATAACCCAATAGGCCCCGTGACCCCATGCATCGAAAACAACCGAGAAAAAGCAAAAAAAATAAAAACTGAATGCGACCTCGCGGCCGCAAGGTTCGGGCGGCCCAGCCGCTAGAACCAGTGAACTGGAGTTCGCGGCCACGAACTCCGTCCCCCCCCCCCCAGCCGTGCGGTTTTGTTTGTTTCGTTTCGAATTGATTTTGCAACCTCTTAAACATCGTATTTGACCCCAAAATTTTTACCCTAGGTTACCCATATTCTAAAGATCATAACTTGTTAGTTTCATATTTTTTTTACTTAATCTTCTATTTATTTAATTTTTATTCGTAATCGTGAGATCGTTTGTAAACTAAAATTCGTTACGACCTTTTAAATTACTCTATAAATCCCCAAACTATTTTTCTTAGATTCCTAACTTATTAAAGATCATAAGTTGTTGATTTCATAACTTTTTAATGTTATTTGCTATTTATTTTATTTTTAATTAAAGTTATAAACGAAAATTAATAACGACCTTATAAAAAATATTTTTAATATCGAAAATATTTTTTTTAGACTCCTGACAGTTCAAAAGTGATATTTTGTTGAAATAAAATTTTATTTATTTAATTAACTATTTATTATTACTTAAGTATTGTTTCTTAATAATAATACCGTAAAATATTATAAAGAAGGTTTAAAATTCCAAATAATTTTATTTATACTATTTACAGCCCTAGAATGATATTCTGTAAATATAAAAAATATTTCAAACTATTTAATTATTTATTGTTTATTTATTCTTGTTTCGGCTATTAATTTAATCCTTTTATTTAAAATAATACCACGAACCTCCAAACCCAACTTTTAGCACTCAAACTTGTTATAGAGGACCGTTAGGACTCTTATTAAGGTTATGATAATTATTCTAATATTTTTACCTAATTAATGTATTTAATTAGTATTTAATTAATCTAATTACTTAAGAATAATTAATTAAAGCCTAGAAAAATTATTTTAAATCTTTATTAAATAGTTCATACCTTATTAATGATTTTGTGGCCATACAAGATTAAGGGCAACGGCCCAGTCATAAAAAGTTATGTGATTGCATTGCCTAATATTTGTTTTAATCCGTCTGTTATTCGTTTTTGATTATTATTGAGAATAAAATTGTGTCGATACTGGATTTGATTGCTAGATTGGACCCTAGAGACATGGGGTGGTATACGAGATAGAAATCACTTAGACGATGCTAAGTAATGGATAAGTTGCGAAGTTTATTTCTTTTTAGAGGATTGTTTGCAGGCGTGATTTTGAGATATGATGAGATTTGTGGTGAGAAAGTATACAGACGTTGTTATTGTTAAGGAAAAAGGAAACAAATGAAAGTCGTGGGCTAAGCAGGACCTCGGGTGGCCTAACAGGACCTCGTGTGATCGGGGATAACTGAGTAGGACTCGAGGCGACTGAAAGACCCGGTGTCATTAGGGTGGCCAGCGGGGACCTCGGGGTGGCTGACGGGACCTCGTGTGATCGGGGTAGCCTGAGCGGGACCTTGAGGAGGCTGATGGACCTAGAATTGTGAGAATGGCCAGGCAGGACCTTAGGGGCAGCCTGGCAGGACCTCTATTGGGTAACTGAGCGGGACGCGAGGCGGCTGATGGACCTAGGATTGTGATTTAAAACTGGCGGGTAGTCCAGTAATATGATTTGAAACTGGCGGGTAGTCCAGTAATGTCTGTGATGATTTAAAACCGGCAGAGTAAGCCCGGAGATGATTTAAGACTGGCAGAGTAAGCCCAGTGATGATATAAAACTTGGCAAAGTAAGCCCAATGATATTTTGATAAAACCTGGCAAAGTAAGCCCAGTGATGTTTTGATAAAACCTGGCGGTGGCCCAGCGATATTTTGTGATGTTAAAACCTGGCGGTGGCCCAGCGATATTTTGTGATGTTAAAACCTAGCGAGAGATCCAGCGATGTTTTGTGACGATAAAACCTGGCGGATGGTCCAGTGATGTTTTGTGGAATAAATTGATGTCCTGGCGTGTGTCCAGTGGTGAATTGATAGACTGGCGTGTGTCCAGTGATGATTGCAATGTGGTATATAAGATAGGCGAACCCTAGTTGTGATTCAGACATGATAAGCTAGCCCCTTGTTGTAGTATTGTAACTTAGGTTATCTACGACAGCAAAGGGAAGTGATCTCATGGGACCGAGCATGGCTAGCGGTTGGGGAGGAAAGATCTCGTAGGGAGATTTTGGATCACACGTTAGGCTAATGGATAGTAATGAACTGGTTGACGTATGTTCTCTTTTACTTATTCGCATCATGATTATCTTGTTTGCTTGCTAGCTGTAATGTAAGAGGGGTGGTTGGGTTGGATTATTCTATTGGGTGATTTATCACTCACGGATACGTCTGTATCCTGGCAAATCGATTGCTTCGGCGATCAATTTGCTAGAGGGCGCAGGATTCAATGGAGGAGATTCAACGATGATGCAGTTCGACACGGAACGAATATCAGTAACGAGGATCGAGGATGCTTAGGATTCGTATCAAGATTAGAATCAGCTCTGAAGTTGGTGTATTTTGATTCCGTAAATCTATCTTGAGATTGTATTAGCAAAATCTTTATTTTGGAAAATTATATGTATTTAGCAATATTTTCTTTAGAAATTATTTTATTTTGCACCCGAAAAGTCGGGGCGTTACAATTTTAGAATTGGCTTTAGACCTCTAAAAACTCAAGGCCGGCCCTGGTATCCGATGTGATCCTTGGTGACGGTTCCGTGTTAATACCAGTTAGGCTGTGTTCCAGAACTAAGAAAAGTTCTTATTTTTTGTTGAAAAAGAAGCCCCGTTCCACAACTTCTGCCTTCTTATTTTTTAAAACAAGTAAGACCAAGAATTTGGATCAAGCACCCCACGGCCGGGGAGGGCGGCGGCCGCGCCGGGCCGTCTCCGGCCACCGGAAGGCCGATCCGAACCGTCCAAAAATTCTAAAAAAAAACCAAGGGGGCTTGCGCGGGAATCAACGTCATCCGAGGTGTGTAGAGTGCTTGATCCGAGCACCCATTTTCCGTGTACGATTTAAATATCATATGCACACGGAAAATGGGTGCTCCGATCAAGCATGCTACACACCTCGGATGACCTTGATTCTCACGTTGGCCCCCTTGGTTTTTTTTTTTAGAATTTTTGGACGGCTCGGATCGGCCATCCGGTGGTCGGAGCCGGTCGGGCGCGGCCACCAGTACGATTTCCCTCCGCCGGCGCCCAACACAATAGCAACAGTCTTATTTTTTGTATATGACAACTTCAAGCTCAAAAATCATATGTTTACGCAAATAATTTTCTTATCACTATGGATTTTGTTTGATAGATC
The DNA here is from genome assembly GCA_025413875.1 of Rhododendron molle. Lineage (NCBI taxonomy): Eukaryota > Viridiplantae > Streptophyta > Magnoliopsida > Ericales > Ericaceae > Rhododendron > Rhododendron molle. The sequence goes on from CM046393.1 coordinate 5,828,223, forward strand.
TCATTGAGATCTTTAATACGGTGCAAAAAAAATTAATTTTTTTTTCATTTGCATTATTTGTGAGTTTGAAAAAATGAAAGGAACTTTTTATTTGGGAAAAATAAGAAGGCTGGATGTGTTTTGAATTAGAAGTAGAGAAAATAAGTACTTATTTTTTAAGAAGCGTTGCAGAACGGAGCCTTACTTTGATCTAAATTAAACTTCCACATTTGTTAATTGTCCTTGGAGTTCTTCATGCTTGTTTGTTGAGGAGACCTGTCACGCCCTCGATTTTCAACTAAAATAATAATACGTTTTCTACAAACAAAAGTCTCTCTCAACTATATTTATCCTTAAATGTCATGTCAATCCAAACAAATAAACAAAGTCTCTTCTTCTTCTTCTCTCTATTTTTTTTTTTTTTACATAAAGTCTCCCAAGCGTTTTCCACTAAAAGGGGCATCACAATAATCAAAGAGAGGAGTTTATACATAGCCTTACATAAGATCTAATCAAAAGGTACAACTTTCAAATGCGAGTAAAGTACACAACGTGAATTTAACTAGATGATAGACACCTCCTTAATGGTTCCAATGTAGCTCTCAAGAGACGTCTCAACGTGCAATCCATGCAATCCAAGTTAAATGCCATGACGGGTACCTGAAAGGATAGGGTGAGCTACACTAGCTCGTAGAGATATCCTTACATAAATTACATGCAAAAGTGAAGACAGATCCCAAGAGAAAACATTTTCCAAAAGAATATTTGTTTTGCTAAAAAGTGGAACTCGAAATACCATACTCATGTTGGAAAATACTTGACTCCATTTATCAAATACTGACGCTCTCACCCACACACACCAATGTACGTAAAATCTCAGCTTACCATTACTTAAATTGATCCTTGCTTTTTCGTTTTGATTTCAATGACCCAAAGATTTACATGAGTTCTTTAATAAAATGCTTTCTTTCTCTTTTCTTAAATAACTAGCCAACCTCTCACCAAAAATATTCACACTACGCATGTAGAGTTAGAATATGAAGTAACAATGACACATTGAACAATACCGCACCTCGACATAAGGAAACTCACTCGTAAACCCCAAATCAAATTCCAAATCTCAAGTTAACCTCAATCCAAAACCCTACACCTTAAGATTTCCTTCATAAGTCTAACGTGCAAATAACCTATATGTAACTCCCACAATGCATCACACCACATGGTACCAAACATACACTCACACCGAGTAACTTGCCCACCGCATATCAAGAGAACAAGCCACAATAATTTAGAGGTCTAAAGAAAGAAATACAAAACATGTGTTAGCATACTAAACGGTCCAAGGTGGCAACTCAAGTTCAAGTTCTGTGTTTCCCATACGCATATTCCATTTTATCTCAAATTCACATTATTAGCTCGACACAACCAACATCGCCCTTAGAGTCACCTCGGCTTTCCCCGGATCTTTTCCCTAAGTCGATCCGGAAAAGAGTCACCATGGCTTTACCCAGGTCTATTCTCAAATCCGCAGAACAGTAGGTCACCACGGCTTTACCCGGGTCTTCTCCCACTTTCACAGAGTAACAGGGTCACCACGGCTTTACCCGGGTCTATTCCCGCATTCACAGGGCACTTGGGTTACCACGGCTTTACCCGAGTCTTTTCCCGCACATAGCAAAACATATCTCTCACACCAATACTTAGATTCAGTGACACGTAAACAATCTCATCTTCATCATTTCAATAAAGAAAGCACAAAAAAATCCACATCCTTCACATAGAAAATCGACCCTTCATTTCACATCTCATTTTACCACCTAAGGGACCGCCTTTGTGACATCTCCATTAATAGTCTAATTTACAAATACTTATAAAGATCCTCATCTATGTAGTACCCATCAATGCTCAGTAACTAAGTACTCATGCCAAGTGATTCACCAAATCCTGTTTAACTCACCGCAAGTATCCCAAAAAGCCCAAACGCTCAATCTCATGGAAAGACATCAAATAATTTACACATCGCATCAAACATTCTACAATCTAATTTATCATCGATCGTGTCATCCATCTAATCCATTTTCTATTCCAATCGTTTATAAGTATTTAACCCTTATGCTCACTAGTTCTTATATCCCAATAATTAATCTAGATCAACTCATCATATTCCCACATATCCAATAGGTGAAACTAATCATTCACATCTAAAGTTGTAGCCATATCCGATCAGATAACATAAATTTAAGGACGACATTTAAACCATAGAAAAGTAGACTTCTTCTTCTTCGGTCCATAGGTCATACATCAAAAACGGAGTTCAAGTAACCTTACTATCCGTACTACGGCCTTGCGATTATAGCTCAACGTAACAGTGAAACTGGTGCAAGGCAGGAATTGGGTCAACTTTGGATGCAAATCTGTTATCGCTCGGACCTCCCCATGATGCATGGGATGCATCGATGGAAAGTTCTATGTGTCTAGTTTCTAACAAAACAAACGGTGCGTCATTTCGAGTCCCGAGCTAGGAGTTATGGCCATTTTACCCAAGTCAACCGGTGCTGTCAGATTCTACGCGGGAATAAGTAAAATTGATTGAAAAATCATAACTCTCTCATCTTAAACTCAAAAATAGTCAAACCAACGCCAAAAGATGCACCACGACAAGCCCTACACTCAGTAAAAGTCTCAGGTATAGGAACGAGAGGAGGTTAACCCAACCATCAAAAGAAAAACCGATTCGCAACCATTTTCGCACCAGTCAACCAACCCTGCTTTAGAAATTCACCAAAAATTGTATACTTAACCAAATTACTTGATTCCAACGCCAATCTCTTCTTTACTTAAATATGCAGCTCCTGTAAAAGACCCAAAGCCGCCCAAAATGTTCATCATGCCCAGAAAGTTAAAAGAAGACAGCCACGCACAGATTCGCACATCCAGCAAACAGCCAGTATTCAAAAATTCATAACTAATTGTGTGATTATCGGTTTTGTATGATCTTGGTACAGAAATCTTCGTATTGAAACGTACTTTAACAGTTATGAAGACACCAAAAATTGATTCCTAGCAGAAGAGCTCCAAAATGACAGATTACCAGACCCCACGAAATTTTCAGCATTCACTAGGTTTATTCAAGACTCAAAATAGATAATAATTTGATTCTTGTACATCAAACTAACACTTAAACATGTAAAGAAGGTAGGAGATCCCAACCTCGAAAGTTAGAAGCAAGCCCGAACAAAGAGGAAACTTCGAAAAGCTCCGATCATGAGTTTTCTCGGATGGATAGAAAGCTCTCGTCGCGTAGAACAATTTTAGTACTTGGGATTTTTCAAAAATTTCACTCTTAGTAGATGAAATCGAAGAGAGAAGGTGAGAGAAGTGAGAGCCGAGAGAGAGAGAGAGTGACGCTGGAAAAGAAGAAAAGAAAGGAAGAAAAATGAATCTCCTGGCTCCTAATTTTGATATATATAGGCCAAATAACACTCACATCCCTCAACCTTATAAGTCTTACACCAATATCCATATCTCATGTGCCACTACACAAAGGTCCCATATATATATTATCCACGTCAATACTAATTCACGTCTTATAATTTAAAAGTTAGAGAATTTAAATTACGGGTCTTTACAAGACCGATATTACTTACACGTTTCTAGTAGAATCTCCCCACTAGTTTTTTTAAAAAATTGGTCTAAGGTCCAGTATAGCATGTTTGTAACCCACCAAGTCCACCTCTCAAGTTTGTAACCCACTAGGTCCACTTAGACAAGAGCCGTGTTTGGCTTAGACAAAAAAATGTATTTTTATTCCTTTTCATTTTTTGTGTTGCCAAACTGGACCCTTGTCAAGCTAAAAAGAAATTAATACAAGACAAAAATGCCATTGCCGGCTTTTTTTCATTTTTTAGAATTTTGACAGTTCTCTCTTTCTCTCTACATTCCAGATCTTACCCACTCTGCCGCTGCACAGATAACATTATACGTTCGGGTCTGTTAGGCCGCTGCTCGGACCAATTCATATAAGGTTGTCTATGGTTATATACTGTGAATTGTGTTTGTTGAACTCCTGACGTCTTTATGAGATGCAAGAGTCCTGGTCAATTGAGTTAGGCCTAGTTATTTATAATTTTTATTTCTCCGTTTATATTTTTGTGCATTGTGTTTGTCGAGGTTTGACAGACATCGATTTCAATAGAAAGATTGGGCGTTAGGTAACTTGATAGTGGTTTTTTTTTTTTTAACCAACAGGTAACTTTATAGTTAGAGAGAGTGACGTGTCAGGATGTAATTGGGGTCGACTGTCATGACAAAATACTGACAGGCTTGATGCGGTACATGAATTTGATCACTGTCAATCTAAATCATCCATTTATTTTTTATGGACACTTTCATGGATCAAATTCATGTATCTTAACAATTTCGAATACTGATAGCCCGAAAGTGGAGTGAAGTGCAGTTGGTGCCCATACTGCCTGGACTTGGTTAGCTAATTTTTATACTTTTTTTATAAGAGATTAAATCCTTTACAGCGCCGGTGTAAACATTTGTTTTCTTCAAATCAATTATATTGTGTCACATCGCTATGTTCAATTGATTAGGACTAGTGTTTTGCAACAAGACGCAATGTAATTGATTTGAAGAAAACAGATGTTTATACCGGCAATGTAAAGAATTTATTCTCTTTTTATAAGCCGCCAAATGAAACGATCTAGTAGTAGGAGTATTTAGGACATACTCCATCTTACTCTCCAATAGTGAAGGCGGCCAATTTAAATCAAAAAAAAAAAAAAAGGAAAAAAAAAACGTATAAACTAACCCAATGCAGAAATTAGTGGCACACATGAGACAAAACTTTCTAAAATGCCTAATTGTCGGGCGACATATCTAGTTGATGCATGGCAACGTGCAAAGCACGATTGTCATGCCCGTTGTGGTGATCTTTTTTTGGTGATTCATCATATTAGTTGATCATAGCAAAAGTTATATGCATTAGTTTGACCAAGTGTTGGAATCAGTTATATGTATGGTATGAGTGAATGTTGAGTGTTATGATATAGGCAAGATTAGTAAGAACTGGATTTTGAAGTTTAATTACAAACAAAAGTGTAAAAAGGAGGGGAAAGGGCATGCAAAACTGTAATATCGAGTGGTTCGTGAAGGGAAATCCTGAATAAGAATCGGTTCATGAGTGTGAAGGAAAACCATGCTTCAGTTGATATGGTCTCTGATGTCGCTATGAACATGAAGTGGTTCATGAAGGAAAATCATAAGCATGCATTATATTAGCGGAACCATAAAATTAATGCAAGAGCAGAACCATAAAATATATGATGGATGGACTCACAGACTGTAGCTATTGCCATGAATGTGCACAAATTAATGCAAGAGCTCTAACCACAAAAGTGAGTCCACAATGCTAGGAAAATGGCCTATCAAATGCATGGCGTTAAAATTGCAAAAAAAGGTTCACAGAACGAAGGATGTAGGTGCTAGGATATTGCACAAGGAGAGTTGCCCTGACAGATTTGCATTCAACATAAAAGCGAGTAGACAAAGCAAAATAGGTTTAGACAACCAACAACGTAGTGGTTGCAAACAAAAACAAAGCGAAATAGGTTTAGACAACCAACAACGTAGCGGTTGCAAACAGAAGGACCGCAGAAGTGTGCACAAGATTTGGAAGCCTAGTAGACGGCAGAAGTTCTAATTCTAATGGGCTGGAACTTTATATACACAAACAAAAGGAGAGCTAAAGGACCTTCCATATTTGTACATTCTAATAAACACACCGGGCAAAACTAAGTAAAGATGAGATTGTTTAAATACCACGCGAAGTTTCTGCCCTGGAAGATACTAATACCCAAATTTCAACATAGTTTGCTCTTTTGCAAAGGTAAAAGGCAAGAAAGCAATACGCAAGTTAACTACAGTGAAGCAAAAAAAGGAACGAAAAGATAATGACGATAATCAATGAGGTTAAACAATTAAAGCAAGTAGAACTATCAGATTTCACATAATTAAAGTAAGCAGAACTATTGTATTTTATTGATGACAGAATGTTTTATCCCAACAAATGGAAGCATAATGACCTGGTGGATAATGAAATTCCCGCCACTGCAAATTTGGACCAGCCCATCGGTAAACAAGTTCTTGATCACTTTCATCAAAGATTGCAGTATGGAAAATCCACTTTCGTTGACATGGCATGGTGATTTTAATCCCGAACTTTAGGTTATGGGTTTCAGAGAAAGTATCCCAGCCTTCACCAAATTGGAAATTAACAACTTCAATTGGCCAAACTCTGAAACCATGCCTAATCAGAATCCATGTGCTTACACCGCCACCAGGGAAGTAGTTGCGAAGATCATTTGGTAATGCCTGAAAAGAGGAGTGGAACAACGATCTTACATTATGTGATATGCTGTGCATACTCTATAAGAGGGAACATGAGTACTTCAAGGAAGTAGAACACAAACCTGTGCAGAATCAGCTGGGCCAATGTAGTTCAAGTGCCATGCATTACTTACGCCTACATGAATGTACTATAATATTAGGAAAGTAACAATAATAGGCGGTGATGAACAAAAGCAGATAGATGAGCAAAATGGAAAACACATTAGACATGGCTGTTAATGAGACAGAATACAACAAAGCGTATGTATACCTTCTTCATTGTAGCGTAGAAACGAATGGTATATAATACCATCCATCCACTGAGCTAGCATACAGTTGAATTTTCATTCGCTGACACCACCCGAAGGCAAAAGTTCACGGTAATCGTCGAGGTAGGAGCTGAATGCTTTGTACGTAATGCGATTCTTTTCACCTCGAACTGCCAGGACACAACTTTCTTTCTCACCTTCAGCTGTTTGCAAGTAGAAGATCGCGGCTCAGTGATGGATTTTTGACTCGAGCCCAACGCACAAACGGAACGCACACAACCATTTTTTGACAGGCACGGAAAACTGGCGGTGTAGCATAGCAAAGTTAAAGGAAGCTAGATTTATTGCGTAATTAAAGGAAATGTATTTGGAACCTAAAAAAATGTGCTAGAAATAGAGCGATCGGATGAAGAAGTGACTTATTAGCAGAAATTAAATCAAGAGAGTTCGATTTATCAACTTGACAAAAGAAAAAATGCAAGGTGTTATGACTTGGAATGGTAAATTGTTCTAGGTCCATTGGAAAGCAGATGGAAAAATGATTTTCTAGGAGGAAATTCATTTCCAATCTGGCATGTGATGTTGCACTGTTTTCAATTGATTTTTAGATGCCACTTCGATTGTTTACTCTAGCAAACGTCTATATGAATTAGCCTCAAAGAAGTTGCAAATAACTAGGTAGGTTTCAAACTGAAAACCACAACAGCAAGTAAATTCCTAAGCATAAGGCTTTGGTCACAATGTCAAGCAATTTAGGTTTTGTCATTATGAAATTTAAAGGAAGCTTAGCACATACATGGTTTCTACGCACATGCTAATTTCATCGGGAGCTTGACCCGTACGAAAATTATCTTCTGTTGATCCTAGTTTCTATTTATTGTCACTACTGAGACAGTAAATAGAAAAGTAAATCACAGGTCAATCGGCAAATAACGGCAAGCATTCTCCCTTTCCCCAAGCCGAGCCACATGCTCGCAGCAAATCAGAAACCACGTACAAGCCTCATGAGAGAAACTTTATATGCAATTTTAAATTTGTGCAACATTTACCCTATTTCTATTGTTTTTACGGCAACTTTAATTGAAGCTTTGACCTTTCCAGATGCAGAAGTAGATGACAGTAGCATCTACGGGATTGGAAGCTAAAAATGAAAATATTTCAAAATTTACCCATGGTCCTTCTGGAAGCTTAGTCTCTGGATTTCTCTCGATGAGGTGAAGAAAGATGGCAGTTTCAGCCAAATGATATCAAATTCAAACTTGGGACTCTCTACCTGCTCAAACCCAAATATCTGCAACCAAAGCCCATAGAAATGTACATACATTTCAGTTTTCTAATAAGCACATACATAACTATATAACTGATAAATGTAAAAAAAAAAAAAAAAAGGACGACGACGACCCAGTTAAAAACTTGGGCCATCCTATCTGCTCCAACACAAGTATATGCAGTTATGCACCCAAACTTACAAATTATCACTCTCTCATGTATAACAGATGCATGTCATACTTTTTCAATCTGGGACTCTCAATCTATTCAAATCCACGTAAGTAAATCAAAAATTAGCAAATTACATTATAAAGAACCCACAAGTTACTATACATATCTATGTAACAGCAGACATACATATCAGAAACATCAGACGCATACGTAAACTGTATGCGTATCTGCTCAAATCCAGACATATGCACCTGACATCAACAAATTCTACACACAAAGAAAGAAACAAATCTGAAACAGGTTTCCGAAGGGCTTTAGGGTTGATTGAGAGTTTCGGTCATCAATAGGCTATGGTTTTGAACATCAATAGTTACAGTGGAAGTTGATTTAGGGTTTTGAGGTCTGCATGGAAATCCATTTAGGGTTTTGAGATATGGATGGAGGTCGGTTTAGGGTCGAGAGAAAGAGAGAGAGGATCTGAGGGAGAGTGACAGATGGAATCACCGTCTTTCACTCGGAGAGAGAGAGAGATACCTGATGGTGGTGCCGCTGATGGAGAAGAGAGGCGGTGCGGTGGTGTAGTGTAGTGGTGGTGGTGGGTGGGAGGGGCAGAGAGGGAGTGGACAGAGAGAGGGAGGCGAGAGAGAGCCATTGTGAAGGTGAAAGACTGTGGGTGTGTTTTGCGTGGTGGGGAGATGAGTATAACACCTGTGAGTGAGGCGCCTGTATGTTGGTCGCCGAGCGCGAAGATAGCGCCACGTGGGTAAAGTCAAATTACAATTCTGGACAGCAGTGGCAATACTCAAGCCCAGCAATTCAGGAGTAAAATCGTTCAAAATCAGCCAAAATTGGCTAGCGATTCCAATTTCCCAACTGCTGCTTATTATAGAGGAGGAGGAGGAGGAGGATACTGTACATACTACTCCCTCCGTCCCTTTTTAAGTGTCCTGCTTCGTAACTCCAACTTATTAAAAATACATCATCATTATACCTTTCACATCAACTTTTTCTTTCACTTTTCCTACTTACCCATCATCATTACTCTTTTACTCTCTTACTTTTCAAAAAGGAATCTACTTTTAGGGACAAAATAGACAATACACCAACTTTTACCCACTAACTTTACAAAATGGACACTTATTAAGGGACAGCCCAAAATGGAATACTGAACAATAAAAAAGGGACGGAGGGAGTAATTTTTTTGGATTTTTCCACTACCAAATTGTCAAGAAATTTTCCTGTCTCCCAAGTTTTTTTTTTTAAATGCGAATTCTATAAATTTGGTACATAATAGTATAATTTTGTATTTCATAAATTATTGTTATTTTGCATGTATTGATGTTCGACCGTCATAAATTCTTTCGCAATCCTTCAAACCACATACACAATATGTGAATAAATAACAACCAAAAGAAATCAAATTGAGCTTTGTGTCCCAATCAATTAGAATCGGCTACATAAATTCTATTTTTTTCCTCGACAAATCATTCTGTATCACGACATCCAAAGTAATTTAGATTTTACCCTTCCCCTAACCCTACTATTTTTATTATTTTTATAAATATCCACTGTTATCATGCTACTATTCTTGATTCCCAGTCGACGCGCACGTCCGTCCGTACTTTCTTCATCCCAATATGTTGGCTACTACTTCTTCTTCTCCCATCTCCAATCCTCTCTTTTGTAAGTTTAATAACTGGTTCACCATAGATGATCCCAAAAAGTCCTTCCGTTGGCCGTCCGTTGTAACTTCTCCTCCGCCGATCTCCTCCGCCGTACTCGCCGTGGCCCAAAGCTGTCAATCGTTAATCCTCTCAATTTCATCGTCGTATCATGATCAGGTCTTTGTACCTGCCCACTGTCTACTCCATAATAATGCCGTTATCAGGTCTTTCTCCTCTCGCGCCTCTGTCAGCCACGATATATCTCCGCTTGGGAAGACTATGGTAAGCATGATTAATTATCGGTGCTTCGAATAATGAGCAAATTAGAGGCTGGTCCTAGTTGTTTTTAGTTTAGGAAAGATTTCAAAATAATCCCTGACCCTTCATCCAAATCACGCATAGACACCTATCCTTTAAATATTGTCACATGGACACCTGATATGTTAAAAACCTTGTCAATGTTCCCCCACCGTCACCTTCCGTCCAAAAGCAAACGGAATTACTGACTAAGACTACACCTTTCCATTACCTGGCCATTTTATTGGATGTTACTTGGCAAATATGTGGGCATTTTGGCGCGGAGAAGAAGAATGGTCCCACGAGACATCAACGAGATGATGCGTTTGCGTCAGTCCAGGAGGTTCAAATGAAGCGCTTCTAGCCACACGAGATGCAGAGGTTCTCCTCCATGAAGGTTGAGCTTGGGCTGATGTTGTGGACGCCATTTTTGACGGTAGAGCTTGAGAGATGATGTGATGCAAATGAAGGAGAAGTTTGAGGAGTTTGGGACTGAGTAAGTGGGATCTTGTAATGGCCCCACAAGTGGGTTTTGGCGGGTGAAATGACAACACCAACGTGGTTTCCCCCAAAACGTATATTGGTTTCCCTTCAAATGGCCAGATAACGGCCAGGTGTAGTCTTAGCCAGCAATTCTGTTTGTTTTTAGACGGAAGTAGACAATGGGAAAAACATTGATGAGTCTTTTAGTATGTTAGGTGTTTATGTGACGATACTTAAAGGTCAGGTGTGATTTGGGTGAAAGGTCGGGAGATATTTTGGAATTTTTCCTTTAGTTTATATACCATGATGTTTAGACTTCCTATTGATGGGCGATACCCCATGTAGTATCAGTAGATACTCTATATTTACTCGTAGTTTCAGCTCTTAGAAAAAAGCAATTAGTTGCAGTCATGCCACATTAAGATTGGCCAAAAGATAAGCAAAATAGAAAAACAAAATAAACTCGACTCATCTCTTTTCACACTATCTAAAGTTGTCAAAGGATAAGAGTATTCTCTACCATTTCTATTTCATTCTTGTTACATCCTCGTTAGCTAGGGCAGACCATTAGTCATGGTTTCATTGGAAGTTACATTTTGTCCATGCTCTTGCGGTGATCATGCTGAGTACCACAATGATAAAGTATGCTAATTATTGGATTCTTTCTCCAGCTACACGGTGCAGTTGTCAAGGTATTTTGCATTACAGCAAAACCAGATTTCTCTTTCCCATGGGAAACAGAACAACAAGAGTCTTATGGTTCTGGTTTAGTTGTGAGGGGGAGAAGAGTGTTAACTACTGCTCATTTAGTGGATCACCACACTCTTGTGAAACTCAAGAAGCACAACTGTGATACATGGTATACAGCTACAGTGCTTGCTATAGCACCTGAGTGTGATCTTGGTATGATTTACTTTGCTTTCTCTCTGCACCATTTAAAACACTACTCTTAGTATCGTTGAATTTGGCAACAAAAAAAAAATAAAGAGATTTAGGCAAACATGAGTTCTTTTTTTACCTATAAGTATTCAAGTAAGCTAGGAGAATTTCAATGAGGATCTCTTGATTTATTTTTTTGGAACAATTAGCCTACCGACAATCAAAAGGACTTAGGATCAGCAAGAGTAGACGGAATACATAGTGTAAGTTAGGTGGTAGTATTGACAGAGTGATGCTCCAAAATCAGGAAATACCAGTGTTTTAAGTACCTTAGCCCAATTGGTAGTAAGGATGAAGAGATTGCACATGATGTAACAAATGGAGTTAAAGGTTAATGGAGTAAGTGGCAGAGTGCTTCGAGTGCTGTGCGAGTGAAGGATGCTCGAAAGTTGAAGGGAAAATTCTCTGCTATAAGGCTAACCATGTTATATGGCACAGTGTGTTGGGCTATTAAAAAACATTGGGGTACGATGATTGTTACTGAAATGAGAATGTTAAGATGAATGAGTGGAAAGCTCTTGCGAGGTAAAATCAGAAACAAAAACCTCTGTAAAATGGTAGGTTGCACCAATAGAAGATAAGTTGAGAGAAGATTGATTAAGGTTGTTTACATATGTCTATCGTTTGCAGGTCAATGTTCTAGTTAGGAGTGGAATGGTTATGGTAGATGGGAGGCACTGAGGGAGGGGGTAGACCAAAATGGACCTTTGAGGTAGTAATTTGAAGTATATAAGTTTACTGGATATAATTGATCACGATGCCCTAGACAGAGATCAAAGGGGAAAAGCGAAATCATATAGGCGGCGACCCTATTTGATTGGGATGTGAGGTGCAGTTTTTTTTGGTTTGGTTTATGTACTCCACCTTGTAAGAATTTAACACGAGAATTCTGAACTGATTCCAAAAATATTCATGCCAATAGGTATTTAGATCAATTTGACTTTTCTAGCCCTTGATTAGATGCTCTGCTTTTCCTTTATCCATGGGGCTTTGCACTTGTACACCCCTGCGTTTTGAATATCCCTGTTGAAAAGGTACCAACTGGGTTAGTTCTGCTTTGTGTATTACCAACTGGGAGGTTAGAGCGTCAATTTTTTCCTATATGGCTATATCCCATCTGCAGAGAATAAGGGGAAGTGGGGAGTTTGTCAAAAAAGAAGCAACTCTTAGAAAAGTATAGAGACTTTTAATCCACAGGCGTTCTTGGCTTACAAATAATAAAGATAGGCTGGATAAGATTCCCTATTCATGGACGGTTACTGTGAGTCCTTAATCAGACTTGGCAAAAAATTCCTTGTCAAACATAGTCACGTCGTTTTTTTATTAACCAATTTTTTTATTAAAACAATTTAGTGATATCGTATGGGGTGATTTTTGCATGCAGCAATGCTAACCATCACTGATGATGAATTCTGGAAAGGAGTTGAGCCAGTCGAGTTTGGGGATATGCCACTACCTGGGGATGAAGTGGTTGTTACTGGCTTCCGAGAAGATAAAGATTACATGTATCTGATGACAGCTTGGGCGTCGAGTTTCCGCATGACACGCTATTCGTTTTGGGGCACCAAACTTCTGGCTTTTCAGGTACATTAAAGGAAAAATAACTGTTTAATTTTCTTCTTAGTATATTAATCATGATATAGTTGAGTTCCTTTCGATTTTCAGGAGTTTTAAGTTTAGAAATCTCCTTTTTCTACCCATCGGTTACATAAGAGAATCTCCAATGGCTTATTAGTTAGATTCAAAAACATTGCACTGTAGCACAGCTTTTGAGGCAGGGAAAGGCACAACTCATAACAGAAAACTTAACTGTGCACATAGAACACAAATGACAAATCACAGCGGAGTTATTGCTGGATATTTCCCGATTTAGGGTGGTTAAGTGTTTATTATGTTTAGTCCTTAGGGTTAGTTCTGAACCTTCCTTGTTTTATTAGGTTATAAGTTTCTATGTTATGTTCATTGTTTTCTTTAATCAAAATATAGCAGCCATCAGGGCTTTCTCTCTTTCATGGTATCTGAGCCGGGGGTTTTGCCGGCCACCAAACTTCGTCATTGAATCAGATTTGATGGGTGTTTAGCAACCAGACTTGCTGCACTAGTTCTGTTGAAGAAGATTTACAGCTTTTTGCTGGCAGCACCAGAATCTTGTACCAACGGTTCTTAGTAGTTCACAACTCTTCATCGCCAAACTCAACTGCTTTGAGTCGCATCTGACACCTCCTTTGGTATCATATTTGGATTTTTATTTTGGGGTTTTCTTTTTCTTCCTTGAATCTGGTATAATCGTTTTTCGGCTTTCGAACTATGGCTGCTGCAAATTCTGACTCTCTTCAAGTTCAAACTATTTGTGTGAGATTGAATGCTGACGATGGAATTATATTGATGGGACTAGTGCGATCCCTACAGATCGCAAGGCTGAAATTTTTTCTCACTTGCTTCAAAGTTGTAACACGAACAATGCTAAGATTATTACTTGAACAAATAATTCTGTTTAAATCGATTTTCATTTGGCTTAGTTTGATACGGCAAAGGAAATTGGGGACTATTTTTTTCCAAATTTTATGTTCAGTCAAATTTTGCAAAGAGATATCAATTGGAGCATGAAATTTTGGCTACATCCCAAGGAAATAGGAGTATTCAGGAGTTCTATATGGTTATGACTAGTGTTAGATCAGTTGGCTTTCACAGAGCCCAAGGAATTGACTCAATTGAGTAATAGTCTAGTGTATTGTAGCTCTAGGGAGGAGCAACGGTTGGTACAGTTTCTGATGGCCCTTACAGATGATTTTGAAGGAATTCGTGGAACAATTCTCCATCGCAGTCCGCTTGCCTCCGTTGATTCTGTAGTTAATGAGTTACTGGCAGAGGAACTCCGTCTTAAGGTTGCACCAGGGAAAGGATTACTTCCTTTACCTTGTTACACAGTTTTGGCTGCACCTATAAGCTCTCAAATCAATAGGCCGCCCACTCGAATGCCTTTTGATGAGTGTAGTTTTTGTCACCAGAGGGGTCATTGGAAGAGTCAATGTCCTAAACTTTTGAGTCATCAGAATCAAAATCCGTTGGGACTATCCAACAATCCTCTTGCACTAATACTCCTGAACAAAAATGTGCGGCTCATTCATTGCTTCTTTCTGCATCTGTTCCTAGTTCTTTTTTGGGGTGAAGGGATTTCACTGCAGTTTATCTTACCAAACGGATGCCCTCTAAAATCACTTCTGGAGTTTCTCCATTTGAGCAGCTAACTGGAGTTTCTCACTACATGTATTTGCCTATTTGGATGCACTTGTTTTGCTCTTCTTCTTAAATCTGATAGTACCGATATAGTTCGAAATGTTGGCATCAGTCTCCATAACGGTAGCGGTTGGGATGTTGCAGTTTCGGGGCGTATCAGTCATTGCGTAACGGTATCGGTGACCAGAGGTGTGAAATTTTTAATATGTCGCACTACGTATCACCAGTACTACTGTTCCATATTGGCCATAATTTTGACCGTATCGGCCGAAACGGACTGATACCACCGTATACGTATGCGATTTTTCTTCACACTGCAATATCGGTCATATAGGGATTCAGTACCTACCGCGGTACTTATCGATACCTATAGGTATCACTGATATTTCAAACCATGCTGCTCGCTTTGCTAAGTGTGTGTTTCTTGGTTATGGTGAGGGTCAAAAGGGATATCGATGTTGTGATCCTGTTACCAAAAAATTGTATGTCTCTCGCCATGTTTTTCTTGAACACATTCCATTCTTTTCTTTTCCATCTGCTGCTTCTTCTTTCTCTCAATCTGATCTTATTTATCTTGATCCATTCGTGGAAATACTCGTTCTGATTCCTATGTTCGTGACTTATATGCTGTACATTCTGTCTACCTCTTCTCGTACATAACCTGCTATTCTTCACACTTACTCCCACAAAAACAAAAGTGGCTTCTCTGGAGGTACAACTCCCTTGCATACAGCAACAGTGTCCCCATTGCCTGCTAATTATGAGGCTCCTGCAGCTTCTCGGTATCCTCAACGTCTTTGTAAGTGTCCTAAACAATATGAGCTCTGTAGTACTTGTTATTCCTCTGATTTGTGCTCTTTCTTATCTTCCATTCATTCTCTTTCTGAACCTACCTCCTACAAGGATGCTATTCTTGATCCTCTTTGGCAACAGGCTATGGACGAAGAACTTTCTGTGTTGCATAAAATTGGCATTTCTTCCCTTACCTTCTGATAAGCTTGTTGTTGGTTGCCAATGGGTTTATGAGATTAAGACCAAGGCCGATGGTTCTATCCAAAGATACAAAGCTCGTTTGGTTGCTAAGGGTTTCATTCAAGACAATGGTATTGACTTCAGGAGGCTTTTGCAACTGTTGCCAACTCTCATTGGAGTAGCAGCTATTCAACATTGGAATCTTTCCCAGATGGACGACAAGAATGCATTCTTCAATGGGGATTTGATTGAGGAGATTTTTATGGTCCCTCCTCGGTCTTTCTTACAATCGAGGTGAAGTTTGCAACCTTCGCAAAGCTTTGTATGGTCTCAAACAGGCTCCTCGGGCTTGGCTTGCAAAATTCTCTACTGTGATTCATGACTTGGGTTTCCATTCTAGGTAACAAGATTCTGTTTATTTTCTGCAGTCTACTTCAGCGGGCAACATTGTTCTTTTGGTATATGTTAATGACTTGATTATTACTGGAAATGACTGAAGATATTTCTGAGTTAAAAATTCAGTTGCAACAGCGGTTTGAGATGAACAATCTCAAAGTTCTTCGCTATTTCTTGGGTATGGAAATCGCTTCTTCTCCTCAGGGATATCTTCTTTCTCAGTCTAAATAGGTTGCTGACATTGTTCAGCGAGCTGGTTGACACACATGGCTAGTCAAGACACCTCTTGAAGTTAATGTACACTATTCTTCTCATGAAGGTGTCCCATATTCAAATTCTACGCTATATAGGACACTTAATGGTAGTCTTGTTAACCTGACCGTGATATTGCTTATGTCGTTCATGTAGTGAGTCAATTTGTCTCCTTTTCGACAACCGCCTACTGTTCATTGGGAAGCTGTTCTACTTATTATAGGTTATCTTCAAAGTTCTCTTCATCAAAGTTTGTTGTTCTCTTCCACTTTTCCTTTGGATGTTTGTGCTTTCTATAATGCTGACTGGGCAGGTGATGTTATGGATTGTAAATCTCCTACAGGATTATGTGTTTTTCTAGGGGATTCTATATTTTCCTGGAAAATTAAAAAGTAAAATGTTGTTGCATGTTCTTCTATTGAGGCTGAATACCGTGCTACGGCTACAACTACTGCAGAAATAGTTTGGTTGCGCTGGTGACTTTCTGATTTGAGAGTTTCATCCTCTGCCCCCACTCTGAGGTATTGTGATAACAAAAGTGCCATTTAGATTGCACACAATTCTGTTTTCCATGAGTATATTAGACACATTGAGATTGACTATCATCTTGTCCATCATCATCTTCAGCTTGGGACATTCTCCTTACCTTTTGTCACTTCTACTATGAAATTGGCTGACTTCTTCACCAAGTCTCATGCCATTATGCGCTTCCGCTTTCTTCTTGACTAACTCTCAACGCTTTCTACAGCAACATCTTGAGTTTGAGGGGCGGTGTTAAGTGTTTATTATGTTCCGTTATTTTGTTTGGTCCTTAGCTTAGAGTTAGTTTTGTCCTTTTCTTTCTTGTTTTATTGGGCTATAAGTTTCTACGTTATGTTCATTGTGTTGTTTAATCGGATGTAGCAGCCATCAGGGCTTTATTCTTTGTTTATCATGAATGAGCATTTGAAGGGTCTCCCGATGCATCCCGATGCAACCGAAGGGCCTCCTTTGGATTCATCGTATCTGGACATGGTGCAGTTATCGCAACAACTAGTAACTCCTGCCTAGCAAAAAAACTTCTAGTAACTCCTCCATGATGTGAGAATCATGTCTACCTATTCAGTTCAGCTGTTTCATCCAGTGATTGCCAGCTTTGCAACTCAAAGATCTTTCTTGGATAAAGAAGGATATCCGTTTACATTGGACTTCACGTTTTTCCCAAATTCCATAGAAACTTCTAATATTGTTCTTCGTGTGAGAGTAAGACAGACGCACGCATAGTTGGCTAAGGCGGCCTTCAAAGGTGTTCCGACGGTTGTGGTTTAGCCATTCTATCCTGGGAGACAAATGTTAGTCAACCTGTAACACCCATCCGTGAGGCGACGAATCTGTTTTAAAGAGATTGTTTACAGGGCTCGGTTTGGTTTTCACGTTCTTCTGTATCAGCTCATTTTGTAATCTGTAATCTTCTGTTTTTGTTATTATATAATGGAGTTTGTATTCTGGATTTATCTGATCTAATTGTAATTTTTCTGACAGTTATGTGCTACAAAATGAAATTTAGGGGGTCCAAGAGAAATGATATGCTACTATTTTGTTAAGGATTAGGGTTGTGCGGCTTGTGCCTAAGTGGGGCCTCCATTTTTTTGGGTCATTTTGAGAGTCCAAAGCGACTGCATTAGTCTTTGCAATTAATTTCTGTCAGTTTTTGGGGTTCACCAATTTTAATACTTCATTTGCATTTAACAGGTTCTTGAAGCCATTAAGGGAGTGCTTTGCAGCGGACCTGTTTTTAATGAAGTACACAAATGTGTAGGAATGAAATTTCAGTCCAAGGAAGACGAAAGCGATGTTATACCTGTGGAAGTTATTGAGCACTTCATTCAAGACTATGAAAGGAATGGAGCATATACCGGTAAGGCATGCATAATGGTGCTTCTTAAATAGTAAAATCTTTTTTATGGCGTGTGAAGCTTGATAGTACGCCATGCATAAGGGTGCTTTGGGTATTTTTCACAAACTTCTTATCGTAATAATATAATGTGGGATCAATGCCGGAGCAGATGTTTGGGTTGCCTAAGCCCGACCCCAAGTCGGGAAAAAATTTCAAAGTTAGCACTGGTTTTAGCTTGAATTACATAAAAAAATTAAAATCAAAATGTAACCCCAATTATAGTGTTTTACGATTAGCAAGATCCGGTCCATAGAAAATAAATTCTCCTATGACATGGTAGTTCAACGACAAATTTTATCAACTTGAACTTAGAAAACTCATCTCCGCTGAAGTAACTGTAACCTGTATAGTCAATAAAATTCGATAAGATAAGCAACTCATACAATTTGGAAATAACCATCTTCCCAATAAGAACTTATAAAATCAAGGATGTCAATCGATCTGCGGGGCATACGGCTCGGCCGGCCTTGCATGGGGTAAGCCCCGCAATTGCAGCGACTGTCCCACACCTCCGATCACATAGCTCATTCATTCTTGTACACATATTTTGGAACTGCCTCGGAGATTGACTCGATGAAATAAAAATGTCTGTGAAGATGCGAACCACCTGAACCTAGACAGAAGGACAGGTCTACTGTTTGAGTTTGTATAGAAGGACAGGTCTACTGTTTGAGTTTGTATAGCCTTGATATGTAGAAAGTAAGTATAAGTAAAAATTAATTCCAAATAGCCCTAGAAAATAATATATAATCTAATCAACTCTTCCATCAAAATAAGAAGGCTCTTAAATCTATTGGGCTAGATAGAACTTCATTGGGCAAAATGGAGGAACTGCTTATGCGGTTAAGTACCAACACAGGAAAAGTGTGGTTTTTCTTGCTCGCTTCAAGGGAGTTTGTGAAACTCTCCAAGAGTTTGGGATACTCTCAAAGACGATCAAGTTGGTCCTTGCTTTTTGAGAAGCCACTTTGAGCGATAAAGGAAGGAAAATATGTGGACCAACCCCATCTAGAGGCCGATTTACTCGCTTTTTGAGACAATCTGATTCTTTCCTATCTCCCTGTCTGCGTTCCTAACCTTCACTAGCTTCTTCTCTCCTCACCTTAAACTTGAGTCTCTCCGCCACTATAATTAATATTTGACTTTCAACTCCACTCTCCCCTTGTGTTGAGTCACTCCGCCACTATAATTAACATTTGACTTTCAACTCCACTCTCCCCTTGTGTTGTCAAGACATTCTATAATGAACTATGATGTTTGATTATTCGATGGAGATGAATTATGTATTTCACTTTGACGTGAAAATTTAACAATGGTTTTACTGTCTTTGTAAGATTGCCGAATTATGTATTTCACTTTGACGTGAAAATTTAACAATGGTTTTACTGTCTTTGTAAGATTGCCCCTTATCATTCATAATCAATCACATTTTAGGTTATAAAATTCTTCTATTTAGAATAATAATAGCTCCATTGGGGCTCACCGTAGGCAGCCTATCAATTAGAATGAGATGGATTTACTTTCTCTAGAGCTTGATGGAAGGATGGTGTCAAAACACTTCCAATGTCGGGCTTGACTCTCCCAATAAGCAGCTTAACTGGGGCCGATCAAATAGCTCCTTCTGGTTCCGCGGCCTCTATATGAAGGTCTACCTTTTCCTGATACAAAGGATTTAGTGATCTCATCTATCTATTTGTACCTAATGCAGATGCTGGTACACCTTATCTTTGTGTTCCTATCGTGTGTTAGGGTTTTCAAGTTCTTAACAATCTAAGCATCCTATTTGTATATTCAAACGACAGGACTCCCACTACTCGGTATCAAGTGGCAAAAGATGGAAAACCCTTGTTTACGCATGTTCATGAATATGAAACATGATCAACAAGGCGTCCTTATTACACAAGTCAGGCCTTACTATCCAGAATCTGCGATTCTAAAACCCTATGATGTTATTCTTAGCATTGATGGGATTAACATTAATAATGATTGAACAGGTAAATCTTTTTTTCCCTTTTACTTTATGCAACGTTGATCCTCAAACAGCATCTGTAAATTTATGCTCTATTTTGCAATTAATTTACAGTTCCATTTTTAAGAGAACGGCGAGTAGAATTCAGTTATCTTATTGGTGGAAAATATAATGGCGATAAGATTGTTATTAAAGTGCGCCGAGGTTCAGAGATATGTGAATTCATCACCGAACTCGCAACACACAAACAATTCGTCCCAGCCAACATAACTGGGATTCCTCTTCCATATTACATTATTGGAGGATTTGTTTTCACGGCTCTTTCTGTTCCATATTTGAAGGATATGGTGAGTAGTTTACTTAGATATGGTAGCTCTTTTGACAAATTAAGTGCTTTATTATTCGTATGGTATTTTATTAACCGTTGTGCTTCTTTTCTTGTATTTATTGAACTCCTTAATCCTTATCCTAGGATGATAGGGACGGTAGGTACGAAATCGATGGTGACTATGAGACGCCAGATGAAGACAAGCTTTTCTCCCAGGCTTTATACGAAGAGCGTGTTGTGCTTAGTCAGGTGACCTTCCATTCATTTGATAATTTTCATGTGTTAGTGTTGTGAAATTTTATTGTACGCGTAATGCATATTTACTGCGAGAGGGAGGTACTTCTCCTTTGTAGCTAAACAACATAAATATTAAATATGTAGCGATCATACACTGACCTAGTTAACAAAAATGTGATTCTTTGTTTAAGTTAAAATCGAACAAGCAAAAGGCCAAAGATCAAACAAATAACATAACTACTGAAATTGAAGTGACTAAGGTTTCAGAATTCAAACTCATGCTTTGATATTACTTTTTTTTTTTTTTCTTTTTTGGACTCCTCGAAATATGTGGAAATCAATCTTTATTACCATTGAAGATATCTTAGTTAAGTCTATTCAATGAATCAATATGTGCTATGTGCTCTTTCTCATCTTAATGTTCAAGACCCAAAAATCATGTGTATCGGTTAGAGAAAGAACCACAAAAGATACCTAGTACTTGAAATAAAAGTTGGATTATTGGGCAAAACAATAAATTAGTAATTGAAAATCATGAAGAAAAAAAAAGGTGACTGAATGCATATCCAAAATTATTAAATTAGTTGATGGAAGAATGCAAGTGGATTAGACCTTGCATTTGAGAAATAAATGTGATGTGCAAAATTAGTTGCTATGAAACGTGATGATGCATGCAAAAACCTGTCAAAAAGTTTAGCCTCCCACGGATAGATAACAACCAGAGGTTATAAAACTAAATGCTTACAAAATTTCTTTGAAATTTATTTTTTCCCCTTGCTTCTAATTCGTTTGTCAGCTGGGGTACAAATTTTTGCACGAATCCTGTTGTCCCTTATTATAAGCTGTAGACTTTTATAGCCCATTTGGATGGTGAGAAAGGATGAGATAAGGGGAGGCCTTTTCTCACAAAATCTCACCATTTTTTGGTGAGATTGGATGAGAAAGGGGAAGGGTCAAGCAAAATTTCTTATTTGTACTTTTCTCTCCATTTCCCACCGAAATGCTCAATCCAAATTAGTGATTTCATAAGAAACCACAACCCTTTCCTTTCTTTTCTCATGAAACCCCTCCATCCAAAGGGGCTGTTGTTTGGAAAGGAAATTTCCATTTTTTGGTTACAGGCCATTGAAGAAACAAAAAGTATGTTAGCACAACTTTAAGACACAACTTCGGACACAACTGTGTCCGGAGCCGTTCGATGCATATGGACCCATGTGCATCAAACGACTTTGATGCAGTTGTGCCCGAACTTTTGTTTTAAAGTTGTGTTAGTAACTTTGATCTTATGGAATACTAAGCAATTGTATTTACTTTTGGGTGTGAATATGTTTGTCAGGTGCTTGAAGCTGATATTAATGCTGGGTATGAAATAGGGTGCACGGTACAGAATCAGGTTTGGAAATTTTTTGTCACTAGTGTTTTTGTTTTTATTTTGCATTATTTTTGGGGGATTATTTATTTGCATTGATGAGAGATCCTAAAAAGTAAAGAATTGTGATGCAAACTTAATTTTTTAATAAAGACAAAAATAATCCAAAGAACCTGATTGTTTTGGATTTTTTTTTTGTCTTGAGTGAACTGTTTAAAGCTTTTGATCATATATTTTTTATTTTTTAGATTCCTCTTGTCGAGATGAACTAATAATCCACACAAAATCAGCACAAAAACAAATGCAATTTTTGTTTGAATGAGGACAAAATTATTTTGGCTCAATTAGTTAGCCAAAGACGATACTAATTTGGTTACAAAGACCTCTTTTGCTTATGCCAATGTAGGTTCTCGTCACTTTTAATAACAAGCCTGTTGAGGGACTAAAGAGCTTGGTCAGTATGGTAGAGACTTGCAATGAGGATTTCATGAAGTTCACTTTTGGAAACAGCAAGGTGGATGGACTCCTCCCTGTTCTTGTATTAGCTCCTAACTTCCTAATTTATTCTCAGTTTTCTTTTTAATCTTTTGGAATTTTTTTGCTCTTTTGGCGGGATCGAGAAAGAACTAGATTATTTTGTCTGTCATTCTTCTTACCATTTTTGCGTTCATATGACAACCTTACAATTACCACATCCGTGGTTAACCATTGGCTTTTAATTTTAAGCCATCTTGATCTAACCATCATAGTAATGTTGGCAAGTGTTTTTTGGTAATTTTTGTGCAGATTATGGTATTGCCGACAAATATTGCCAGATCAAGAACTCCGGATATCCTAGAAGCACGATCCATAAGTTGTGCTTTGTCTGCTGATCTGAAGGAATTAGTGAAGTTGGCTCAAGGCAAAGAAAAGTCCCATGGATGTCTGAAATCTTGAAGGGTTTTGTTTGAGCCAGAATTTCTATTAAGAAATTCGTTAGTCTTTTTCACTTTTTAAGTTGTAACTTGTAGGGTAGGAAAGGAATAGAAATTTTTTGGTACTAACTGTTGCTAATGTGGTTTGTGTTGATCTTCTGCTTCAGTTGGATCCTCGGAAGATGGTGCCCAAGAGCTTATATGCACATGGCCAAGCCCATACTTAGCTAATGTGGAACATTAGGATCGTAACAAGAACAAAGAACACGCAAAACAAAGCTGGGTTGAGAACAGAAGACCTATCGAGAAGTTCAAAAGAATTCTTTGTGAGATTTTTATTTTATGGATTCTAGTGGAATGATTTACGCATTTTTAGCTAACGTCGAAGATGAAACCTCGTAAAATTTATTGGTTATATGCACATGGCCAAGCCTATACTTCCCCGTTTGTATGCGATTTTTTCCAATGTGCGTTCATTATTTATTGTTATTGGGTCTTATTTTTATTTTTTTTTACCATTCAGGTGTCTAGGCCAGCTTTCACGTACCTCGACTAATCCTAAGAGATCAATCCCGCCGCTCACTTGCGGAGTTCCAATTAAAGCCAGAACAAAACTCTATATGGACTAACCTCAAAAGAGTAGAGGTCTTAGATGAAGGAAACTCCCGAGTCCACCACTAGGTTAAACCGTTGGGGTTTATTGATAGTAGGAGTTGGTTTTGGGGGTTTTTTTAGTGAATATGTATGAATTCAATCATAGTATTGGTTTATTAAAATTATTTTTACAGATATAATTGATGATTTGATCATAAATTTTGAAACACAGGAAGAATATATTTTTGTTATATCATTGCATAAGATCAATTGATAATTATTTATAGGTTGTGGATTCCAATATCATTGTTATTTTCCCAACCCGTAAACATAATCCAACTACTTCTTTGCTATAGTTGAATTATTTCTTTTGCCATTGTTTATTTAGTTTTTATTTAAAATGGGCTGGGCTCTAATTTTCTATTTAAAAAATCCATCTCACTTTTGTTAATTAACTAGGTTAGGGTTTAATCACTATAGACATGTATTCAGTTTCCCTATAAAAAGGCTTTTGCATAACTATAGTATCGGTACGATTCGTGCACTTGCGAATACATTTAAATTTTACCGACATAAGTTAATGTGTACTCCAAAGCGAGTGAAATGGTTTTCATCCATCTAAAGATAGATTGATGAACATTATACAATCTCGTTTTTCATTTTGGTTACGTAGTGCGGATTGGCTCATGGATCTCTAGCCTTAGATTGTGGAGGTAAAATGAATGAATCTCACAATAATATAACAATATTGGCTTCCAACGTGTAGTGGAAAAGGATTGGGATATTTCCTATCTAATCTTCAAATAACTTGATATAATTGGGTTGCATGACTTTGGACAAAATGAAATTGAAGACATCCTATATATGCACTATTTCATCCATCAACAAGTCATAAATCTTGGCTTATACACTCATAGAAAACATGCATTATTTTTTTTTTTTCCAATATTGTATATACTAGCAGGGTGTTAGTATGTTAGTCCATAGGAATTCGGAAGCTGTCCATAACCCTGAACCCTAAATCGCCCCTCCCAGAGCTCAAACCATGCCTCCACTGAGGAAAACATCCATTATTAAGATTGTGAGAAAATACCCAAGAGATTTCTATCCTCGGATAGAACTAAAGTAAGCACCCTTTGTTCTTTTAGGATTTTAACAAGATATGGGTAGGGTGGGATCCGGGGATCCTACAGGGCGGATCACAACTATCTGCCGGGAAAAAGCTTCATTTAAATTTAAACCGTTGCAAACACTCACGAATGGTTGTGATGCGCCCTGCACGTCCTATAGTGTATCCTACACTACAGGGTTTCCGAATCTGGATAGGGTGGGTTTCGTGGCTAATGTAATGCAGAAATGATATTTTCGATGAGTTCTCCGAAATTTGGTAGTTTTCAACTATTACTAATTCCCCATGTAGTAGTTTAGATCTAAAATGATGTAAACAAATTTTTTTTTTGGGGTGTTTTTGATTGTGCAGAAAAGCTAATAGCGTTATGGAAAGAAACTTATTTACGGAGCCGCTTCTTTATGAAGCGGCAATCAATGGTCCGGATTTATTAAAAAAAACTATTTGCTAGAGTAGTTTAACTATATAGTTTTTTTAAATCCAAACCGTCCAAAATACTTTTGAACTGCCGAAATTGAGCTCCGTAAATATTTGTTTACCGCTACTATGTAAACAAGATTTTCTCTAGCGTTATGAGTACGGAAAGGGATGATTGCATTTCCGCTGCATTACTTGTAGCAATACTGGGTGGTGGTGGCGATATGGAAAATTAAAGACTTTTAAAGATAACAAAGATCCCAAGACGTGGCTATTTCTTATCCCCCTCGTCTTAATTTGTTGTTTTAGTAATAGCCATTTGCTCTTCGTGCTTGCTCAAGAGATGCAGAAAGTTGAAGGAGCAGGACATGTAGATCGTAATTAACTCTGATACGAAGTCTCATAATCTACTCTCGCGCAAGCGTGCTTAGCCAAAAAAAAAAAAAAATTTGATACAACGGTTATTTGCAACATCTTCCCAAGGTAGATCAATCGCATGTATGTATAGGTCCCATCCTGTATCAGATGGGTGTTTACAAATAATCATTGTATTGAAAGTTTTCTCGTGCTTTACGAAATTAGTATGTTGGTGACTGGTTAACGTACTTAAAAGAATTTGAAATCGAATTATATCAATGGTTTAAATTGACTTGGATGTTGGGATCGATCTACGCATTCAAGCGAATCTGAATTACTCATCAATTAGTTAAAGTTCTCTAGAGTTATGAATGGACCAGAGACTTTCCCTTTGCATGCGATCTGCTTCTGTTAAGCCAAATTTTACCACTAGCTAGTTTTCACACTTCATGTACGTCAAAAAATTGCTATACATTAATAATAATATTTACGAAGCAGCCCTACGTTAGTCTTTTTGTTCTTGTTAGTATTTGTTAGATTATCGCGAGGGCCAATCTTCTATCCATAGGAATCGATCCCTAGACCTCAGGTTTTAAGGTAGATCTAATAGATATATTCGTCAAGGTATTCCATAATAGAAAAAATTATATAAACAAAGAAAAAAAAAGGTAGATATCCGTTTAACTTCCCAATTTATACACTAGTAATTCAATGACATGGTTTATGCATGGTCGCATTTTATAGTAGGATTGGCATGAATCTTCAATTTTTTTTTATTATCCATGACAAATTTGAAGCTGACGACCGACAGGGTATTCAGATCATCTTGTACCAACTCGGGAGTCGGGACTAGCGCGAAGACGAGTGAAAAGACAGAGAATTTTATTGGGATAATTTATGGACATAATAGAACCAAATATATAGACCCAAAATTACAACTTGTAATATTGCCGAAAATAATCCAAGTCTAGAAATTTAATGTGCACTTTATTCTTCTTCATCCATGCAAGCTCCCCAGTGGCAAACCTTTATTTTTTTTTTGCTAAGCAAATTTTTTTTTATTAATCTTTGGAGAAGAAAACAAAGATTAAAAAGATTTCGGACACACCAGCAATGCAAGAAGCCAACCGCATCAAAAAACCTGAAACCAAAAGCCAAAACCAAACAAACGCCAAAAGCACCCTAAGCAAAACCTGAAAAATGGCGAACCCAATTGCCACCATAGAACATCCGAACCCGGGGCAAACGTAAATCAATCTATCCTCAGCCACTTGCTCTAGCGTAACACTTACACATTCACACATTACATAAAAAATAGTACACGCCATATAAATCTTCATATATCCTCTTCAAAAATTTGATAATGCCAGGGGAAAAAGTGGACGGCCGGGCCACTTCGGCGAAGGAAATTGAGCACCCAACTTTTAGCCACCAGGCTCACTACTCTGGTAATCCGGTACAGGTATCAAAATAATAGAGAGAAGAAAAGAAGGTAAAGAGTTTGAGAGGGAGAGGGTGAGGGGTGGGCTATCTGCAAAGTGGGTCAAGCTATCTGCTTAGATTTCATAGAGATTCCCCTTCTGTCTTGGGGTATTAGGTGTCTGGTTTGATTTTTCTGGACTCTATCTTTTGGTTGGTGTCTTGCCAACTTCTCCTTCCTTTGGTAGCGGATGGCATATGATTGTCCTCAGTCTAAGTGCCAACATAGTTGGGATGTAAATCGATGGTTATGATGCCTTTTTTATGTTTCTTTTAATCTTTGTAACTTTGATTCGTCGATTAATAAAATTTTCTTTGCTGATCAAAAAATAGAAAGGTAAATATAAGACAGTAGTAGAACAAGTATGGGCACTGCTAATGCCACGAAGGTTTTTGTTAGTTCCACGACAATTTGTGTAATCTGACACTATTGCCCCACGAAGATTTTTGTTAGTTTCACGACAATTTGTGTAATCTGACACTATTGCCCCCAATTAGTCTTCACGTGACTCCTGACCTCTGCCTCAATCTCCAGAGACCCATTATGGTTTTGATTTCCTATGTTCTCTTTTTGGCCTCTCTCAAGCTCTATCGTTCATGGCAGGTGGAAACAACTTGAACTAGAACGTGATGGATTTGAAGTTGATGATGAGCATTTCACACCTCTCGTCATTCGTACCCACCCTCTGTGTGCATGACGGGTGCTGATTGTGAAATCGAGGACCACCGCGGCCTCCAGACCATTATCAGCATTTTTTTGGCTCTTATCCAAAGGATCTCCAACGTTAGACCAAATCGTGAGAAGATAGAAAGGAAATTGCAGAAACAGATTGTGATTTTAAAAATTTCAGTCTCTCCGCTTCTTTTTATATTCCTGAAAGGATTGTAAATTTTTTATGCTCGTACTATGACTTTTTTGTATTGTTTTTTTGATATTCTGCGACTTTAAATTTTTGTCTGATATCGAAATTAGGATTGCTCCCTGGTTATGGTGGATAGAAATAAATACAAGGAGAAAGAGAAAAGTGGGTGGAAGGAAAAGAAGACGCAAATCTCTTCTCGCACTGCCCCTGACACACACACCCTTCCGATCCCACTCCCTATAACGACCCGAATTTCGGGCCGTTTTTTTTCGATTAAAAATATAAATTTTTGTCCCAAATTCTATTTATTGTTTTTAAAATCAACGTTAGACGTCGTAACGAGAATAAAATTTGGATTATTTTGAAACGTTTAAAATTCAATAAATTTTGAATCTTTTAAAACTAATTTGATTATTAATAATATTATTATTAGATATTATGTATATATATATATATATATACACTCATAGATATTTATACACACACACCTCACACCTCTCACCATCACCAACCCCACCACCTCATCCCTCTCCCTCTCTCTGCCGTATCTCTCTCTCTCTCGGTTCTCCTCTCTCCCTTGCATGGCTACCAAGCCACCAACCCAACCCACCACCTCACCACCACTCCATCCAACCACCTGCCCCCTACCACCTGCCACCTCCTGCAACCTACCTTGACTTCCCTCTCCTCCATTAATGCCCAACTCTCCCCCTCTCTCTCTGTCCCGTAGCTCTCTCTCTCTTCTCTTGCTTGGCCACCACCCAACCTCCACCCTATAAATACCTCTTCCCCCTTCCTCTCCATGGACACAGAACACCCCCTCACTGAAAAATCAAAGTGAAATGAAAGAAAGGAAAGAGAAAGCTTGAGTTCGGCCATGGAGGTTTAGAGAGAGAAAGAAGTGGGTTTTGTTCATAACAACGAGCTACGATCCAATTCGAGGTTCCAAACATCACCACCATCCTCGGGCAGTCCAAAACCATCAACTAATCCCAAAGAAGCAGCCCCAAAGTCCCCCGTTCCAGTCGTCTTCCTCGTTTTACCGAAAACGCTCCGTTTACGTTTCGAGCTCGTACAACCGAAACTAAGGTAGATAAATCCTTACACTACCTTCTTCTAAGTATATTGGTCCTCTAGATGAAGAATTTAATAAGCTAGAACGAAAGAAATCGGCTTACGGATCAAAACCCAGCAAGCCGAAGTGTTCCTCTGTTTTTTTTTCGAAAGACTACTGTTCATAGACGTTTTTTTTGAAAAATGGACATTAGAATTACACTTACCCCCTCCTAGTTGATAAGTATGTTGAGTTGGTCCAAAGGTATTAATATTATATCATAATTAGTTCCTCGGTTTATAGAATTAATAATTTTTCTAATAAACAAATAGTACGCTATAGTAAAATAAATGTAACCATATTGTAACCATTTTATACATAAATGTATTAAAATAGTAAATAACTATATTATTTTTTTGTTTGGATAATGACTAAATCGATCTCGTTCGTGTTAATAAAACTACTTGTTCATTAAAGAAAGCTTAAGGGCATCCGCCCAACCATAAAATATTAATTAATTTTAATTACTTGTATTTATTTAATTGATATATTTCTTACCGCATGTGATAAGCTAAAGTTATTATTGATAGTTAATGTCGGTATATGTTTCTTATTACGTTATGAATTGAATTGATACCTGGACACTATTGTGTGATCGAGTTACTGTTATCCATGCACTGTACCAACTTTAAAGTTGCGGTTATACTATTTTTGATAAAATGGGATTAGAATAATTGGGTTGGTGAACGTTAGTATTCACTTAGCTGATAAAGGATGAATTAGAAAGTAATTGAGTTAAGATTTGGAGATGGGTGTGAACAGGGGGCCAGTCTCATGTCAAGATGGGTGCGGACAGGGGCCCAGTCTTGTAATAAGGTGGGTGCTAACAGGGGCCCAGCCTTGTATTAAGATGAGTGCTAACAGGGGCCCAGTCTTGTTTTAAGGAGGGTGCGAACAGGGGCCCAGCCTTGTATTAAGATGGGTGCTAACAGGGGCCCAGTCTTGTTTTAAGGTGGGTGCGAACAGGGGCCCAGCCTTGTATGAAGATGGGTGGTAACAGGGGCCCAGTCTTGTTTTAAGGTGGGTGCGAACAGGGGCCCAGCCTTGTATTAAGATGGGTGCTAACAGGGGCCCAGTCTTGTTTTAAGGTGGGTGCTAATAGGGGCCCAGCCTTGTATTAAGATGGGTGCTAACAAGGGCCCAGTCTTGTAGAAGGATGGATGCGAACAGAGGTCCAGTCCTGTGTTAATAAATATTACGGGGGCCGAATTATTTCAATAATTACGGCAATCCTAACTGATGGTACGCCATGGGCAGTTCCAAAGAGGGTATCGTGCCCTTGTCTTGACTATACGGAATAAAACCTTTTTAAAACCCCGCGTGCAGGACAGACAAGGGGGGATTGGCCCATGACACGGTCGTAGTTATGGATTGGGGGTAAAAAATCGAGTTTTTGGAAAAGACCGTAAACTCTCGTAAGAGAATGGATTATAAGAAATGGTTGACGTGTTATATTTCTATTCTTTAAAGATATTCGATTATATTATCTGCTAGCTGTAAAGTAGGGGGTTGGTAGGGTAAGGGTTTATCTTCTGAGTTTCGACTCACGGCGTTTAACAACGCTAGGTACCAAGAAGGAGCAATACATCCAGATGGAGGAACCGTACGTCACCGAAGACCTCGCAGACGAGGATGGGGAGTTTGTCAATCATGGAGAAACCTTAGAAGTCATTCTGATCTACTTTTAATACCGTACTTTCAATTCCAAGAGATGTAATCATTAACTCCGTGCCTTTTTGTAAAACTCGTATTATGTTATATTAAGACTTCCGCTGCTTAAACTCTGTTTTCGAGTTTAAAGTCTTTAGAATATTTTTGAAATTATTAAATCAAGTGAAAATGATTTAATTAACGTGTCCGAAAATCGGGGCGTTACACTCCCGCTTTCCGGAAATACCCCCCAGAAATATCCGTCCGGACGACCAGTCGAACTTCCTCTCGGACGACCTGCCGGACTTCCGCCCGGAAGACCACTCTGTCAACCGGACAGTGTAAAAATCGTCTCGAACGGCTCAAGTTCGAAGAGATCTCATTGATGATTCAGCATCACAGGACCATTGGATGGACGCTATGAGTATTGGATCGGCCGTCCGGTGGCCAGAGACGACCCGGCGTGGCCTCCAGACCGATTTCCCTCAGCCGGCGCCCATTATCATAGCAACAGTCTTATTTTTGTACAAGGCAACTTCAAGCTCAAAAATCATGTGTTTACGCAAATAATTTTCCTATCACAATGGATCTTGTTTGATAGATCTCATTGAGATCTTTAATACGGTGAAAAAATAAATAATTTTTTTTTTCATTTACATTATTTTTGAATTTGAAAATGTGAAAGAAACTTTTAATTTGAGTTTTGTGGAATGCCCCTTCTTATTTTTTAAGAAGAAGTTTCAAAATAAGTACTTATTTTTTAAGAAGCGTTCTGGAACGGAGTCTTATTCATTTATTAATTAAAATTATAGGAAGAAGTCTTTTAAAAGTAAAACAAAAAAAACTAGTAAAAGTTAAAAAAAAGAAAAACAAAAACAGTAATTAAAGTCTTTTAAAAGCAAACAAAAAAACTAGTAAAATTTTTAAAAAAACTAAAACAGGAATTAAAATCTTTTAAAAGTATAAAAAGAACTAGTAAAAGTAAAAAAAGAAAAAAGAAAAAGTAAAGTCTTAAAAGTAAAAAAAAAATGAAACTAATAAAAGTAACCAAAAAAAAAAAAAAAAAGCCGAAAGCAGAGGGGGAAAGGTGGTGGGGCCAGAAGAGAGTGTGGGGAGAGGCTCCCAAAGAAGACAAGTAGAGTGCACTCTTCTGGAGGAAATAGATGAACCGGGGGGAGGGGGGAACAAGTAGATTGCCACCGTGGAAGTATCCAAGCCCCGTGGGTCCTCAAATTCGAGGCTGATATGGAAAAACAAGAAAAAACCAATGAAACCAGGTGAGTTGAGAAGAAAAATTGTGAGAGTTCTAGAATTTGTGGAGATATGAAGAAACAAAGATATTGTCTAGGAGGATTCTAAAAGGAAAATATGGATCGTTAGATGAAAATGATCTTATCCATTCATTGAAAAGGTGGGGATGACTATAAAAGGAAGGATGGGGATATTTAAATAGGTATAGTTATACTTGGAGATTTGAATAGGAGTCAGAAGGAGATTTGATAGGGTTATACTAGAATATTTGAATAGCTATAGTTATACGGGCATAGCACATGCATTGCACGGGTTTTTATACTTATTCTTCCTTCCAGCCCAAAACACTTGATCAAACCCCTTTGGTTATCACTCGTCGTTTTCTTCTTTACCATTTTTTTTTTTGGTAAACCAAGAACATAACATTTTGGTCAACGCGTTTTACACTCTATACCTCTGTAAAATTTCACTTCTAGCAATTCCCTAACTACTCCACCGTCTTTATTTGATTCCCACCTCTCTCTCCCCGACCATGGTCCTCAGCAAAGTGCCAGTCTTTTCCTTGGAGTTATCCAAATTTTGACGAGCTGGAAGGTTGATGTGGTGTTCGCGATTTTCAATCTGATATGTGAGTGTGTGAGTGCGGCGTTGGAGCAAGTGACCGGGGATAGACTGAGGTACATTTGGGCTGGGTTTGCGAGTGCTCTCGTAGCGGTTGGATTTGCCGTCGAAGAGGTTTTATGGATGAAGCAAAACAAAATCCACATGATGTATTGCAAGGAAAGTACACACTACCTACCATTGCCAGTGAGCAAGGAGATGCATTCTGGAAAAACCCTCTTCGAATGCCCAATTTGTGACACCCCCAAACTTTCTCATTATGTAAGAATTCCGATTGAATCGCTGAAGTACGCTTCACGTGAGGTCGGTCGGAGAGTGGATATTGTACGTGGCCCATGATCCAGATGCTGAAGAAGGGGTAGGGGTACATGATCCATGGGGCAAACATCGAATGAGAAGTGCAAGGTAGTCTCTTCCGGCCTCGTCATCTGATTCTAATCATGTCAAATGCGAAGTCCAAGGCATCCAGACTCGTCATCAGATTTTGATGATAGAGAAGTGGCATATTTCTCATGTCAAATAATATTACTAGAAAAATGTATCTTCTACATGTTCGTCATGAAATTGCAAATGTGTGCATTTCTAAATTTGGTGGGGAATGGCTATTAGGGAGATATATGGCAACTCTTCAATCGTGATTATCAAGTATATATACTTTTACTTTAGGATAAGGAAAGGGTTTAAATCCGATTGATCATTGAACTGGATAGGAACAATAATTAATTGGATTTTTCCTAGGCAAAAATAAATAAATTAAGAAACCTTTCCCTGTCTCTTCTTTCTACCCCGGTAACAGAACAAAATAAAAAAGAAACTTATTCGTTTTTCTCTCTTCAATCAAAGGCTGGATTATCAAGTAGACCGCGATACAAAATTGTTACCAACCACAAGGGTTATAAAATGAATAGTGGTTATAAAATGAATAGGGGCCTAAATCATCCAGTAGAGTTTAAGGTCAGTATATAGGAGCTGGATTCAGTTCATTTAAACCAACTTCCAAAACATACAAGCAAACCTCTGATCCAGGAATCATCAAAGCCAAATAAAAAATTACAAAATAGAATTAGACAGCTACTCATGAAACATAGTGGCACCATTAACTCAAATCTCCCTTTCAGGATTGAACAGGAGTCAGAAGAAGATTTGATAGGGTTCCCGTCAAGAATGAATGTGTGAGATAATTCTAGAGAGCAAGAACAATCAGAATCGTTCTAATTATCTCACTCCCAATTGGTAGAACCCCTTGCCTTTATATAGGCACAGATCATGACTAGTAGCCAAAAATCGCGTCTCTTTAATTAATCCCAATAGCCATGTCTTTTCATAATAACCATGTCTATTCATGAGACCCTAATAGTTATACCATTTGATTTGATCACGCCTATTCATTTAGTCTGAATAGACACGCCTTTTGTGGTCTATATTGGCTAGGGAAATGAGGGTAGCAGAGAACAACGTTTAGAATTTTTTTTGAAAGAAAAATGATTTTCAGTCTTTTGTGTATAAATACACTAAAAACGACAGTTTATTAATCTTTTTGGTCCCCAAAGTATTTAGAAAATTTCAATTTAGTCCACAATCTACAAATAAGAGACATTTAGTTCCCATAGTATCAATTTTTGTACCAATCAAGTCCCCAGGTCTAATGCCATTACACAATACCGTCAAAACAAGGGGCATTCAAGTCATTTCACCAACACCAAATTTCGGTCAAAATATAAACGACAAAAAGAAGAAAACAAAAGAGTGAAAAGTCGGTGCCGCAGCCCTCCCTCTCCTTTCTTCTTTCTTTTCCCCTTATCGTTTTTCCTTCCTCCTCCAATCCACCGGACAAAGATTCCTCACAGTATTTCGGTGAAAAAAAAAAAAGTTCCAGCGGTAGCTATAGCCGCCGGCCGCTGCCACCATCCCACCACTCCCTCCTCTCCTCTTCTTCCTCTCCTTCTTCTTCTTCCTTTTCCCCTCTCCCCTTCACCTCTCTGCTTCCCCTAATTTTCTAAGAAAAAAGAAAACGACACGACACCCAACGGCAGCCATGGCCGCCGTTGCTGCTGCTGCCGGAGCTGCTGTGGCAGCTCATCTCTCTCCTTCACCTCCCCACTTCCCTTTTTTATTATTTATTTGCATCCTTTTACTGTAAATAAACCAGCATCCTTTTACTGTAAATAAACCAGAAGTAGGAAAGTAG
Organism: Rhododendron molle; assembly: GCA_025413875.1. Classification (NCBI taxonomy): domain Eukaryota; kingdom Viridiplantae; phylum Streptophyta; class Magnoliopsida; order Ericales; family Ericaceae; genus Rhododendron; species Rhododendron molle. Next base: position 5,862,960 of record CM046393.1, read on the forward strand.
ATTTTTTGATTAACTTAACAATACGATTGTGGGATGGAAATCTATCAAGTTAATCATTACCGCTTTTGAAAACAAGGGCATTTTTTAATTAAGATTAAAGTTACTCTATTAAGTGGGTGTGTAAGCAAATGAGAAATTTTATGGGTTCATATCTACATAGTACGTACCCACATAGCCAAAAGTGAACTATTGTAGCAAATTCACTATAAGCACCAATGCAAATAATAACAACATAACGGAACCCATCTAGTCCCTAATCATCTAGCACCAATGCGAACACCAAACTTTATTTTTCCCCTCGGAAACCTTGCAAACACAACTTGGAAACCTTGCAAACACAACTTGAAAACGGCATTTCCCTTTAACGAAATGAGGTAAAAGTACAAGGCCACCACATCTCACAATCAAGTTCCGCCTCGCCATCAGAAATTACAATTCAATTACGGAGGACTACTTCGACAATGGCCACAATATATTTTCACGAATGTAAAGGAAAACAAAACAAAACAAATGAAAAGTCCCAATAACAATGCCGATACAGTAGCCGTCAATTACAAAGTTTGCTTCGTACATTTCTCAAAACGAGAACAAAATTTCAAAATCAATCCCAGCAAACTGAAGCTCACGACTTCTTGGGTCTTCCTCTTCCCCTCTTACCGGATTTCGGTGTGCCTTCATCACTATCTGCAATTTTCTTCTCCTTAGGAGGGCGGCCCCTTCCACGCCCACTACTTTTTGTCTCCGTCGACTTGGCTCGACCTCTACCAGCCTTCCCACCTCGTTGACTCTTCTTCCCATTTACCTGCTCTTCACTCTCATCGCCACTATCCTCCTCTAGGTCCTCTGACTCTGACGAATCTTCCTTTGACTTCTTCCGCTTCTTAGAGTCCTCAGATGTTTTACCAGCACCCTTTTTGGGAGTTCTCTTAGCAACTGAATTTTTGCTTTCAGGTTCTTGAATCCCTACAGCAAGCGTATAACTGGACTCAATGACCTCACAAAGTGCAACATCACAGTACAGTGTCACACAATTGAAGGCCGCAACATCGTCACTGCTAACACTCTGGTCATTTTGGTAGAGCACATTTTCTAGAAAATATTGTGTTTTCTGCTGTTTGCTGCAGGGGAAAATAGAAGGCAACCGAAAACTTTTTTTTCCCATGGTCTACGGAAAAGGAGTTGATTAATGTGGAAATGTGTTTTGCCTTTAAATGTGGAAAACGTTTCCAGGATCAGCAGTACACCCACACCACACCTACCATAACCAGTGGCACCATCATTTTCAGGGTTCCAAACATAACCACCACGCCTACCGTAACCAGTGGCACCATCATTTTCAGGGTTCCAAACATAACCATCCATAGAAATGTTTCTTGGGGAAAACACTTTACGCTCAAACAAACGGAGCTTAGTATGAAAAGCATAAACATTGTACGATATCACACCATACCTTCGACAAAAGCTTTGCCATCATAAACGTCAAGCTGTCAAAGAATAAGAGAAAATTAGCTGTGGACCATAAGACACTATTTACCGCAACTAAGAAAATAGAGTAACAAACAAGCATATGCACAGTACACTAAGCACAAAAAGATAGGAACAGAGAATTCAGACAGGTAACAATTGAAGAAGTAAATAACACCAAATGCTCAGGTTTAAAGCTAAGGATGCGGCTAATTTCTCAATTACAGCACACAAACTGATTTTCTTCATACACCCCTTTCCAGAGTTTTCTTTGATTAAGATGGTTTGAGAGTCATGTCAACAAGGATTGGGAGTCTCAACCTGACATACCTAATGCTTAATCCTTCCAAAAATAATCTACCAAGAAAATAAGTTAGATAGAAAAACCGCAAGGTTAAATTACCAAAGGAACTCTAGAAAAACCGCAAGGTTAAATTACCAAGGGTATCTTATGCATATAAGTCTCAACCTGACATACCTGATGCTTTCAGTTTTTTAACGAAAAAAGAATCCTAGCATCGTGTAAAGACAGTTGCATATTTTCCTATTGTTCAAGGCACATTCCACCATATAATTTCCAAAGACCTTCAAATCATTTGTTCTTTTCTTTGTTGAAAAAAACAGAGGTGAAATTAGTACTCATAAGTCTGAAGTGAAGTCCATAAATCAGAAAAACAATCAATTTGAGAAATATAAACAAGTATCTACCTGGTCAAGTCGGTCACCAACGTTTGTTCTATCGACGACCACCATGGAATGAGCAAATCCACATGCAACACTGTGGAAGAAATAGACCCCCATTGATTACATTATATGCATAAGATACCCACAAACATACCCAAACCAAATACCAACCTGATGACATGCATGCCATCAAGAATCTCTACTTTCTTGGGAACTGCAGAAGATCTACAAAGCATAAACCAACCCAAAGTTTGTAACATGATAATTGATAGAAGCTCAAAGAAAAAGAAAATTAGTATTGCAGTAAACAAACTCACTTCTGTCCAGCAGGTCCATATCCCAGCTCCCCAGACTGAGCGTGGCCCCAACTTATGCAGGAATTATCAGCACCGACGAAATGGTGCATCCCACCGGAATCCATGCAGCGTATATTCCAGCCACTGTAAGAATGACAAATACAATGTTGCATGCTTCATTGTGCTTGGTTTTAACAAACATTTCAAATCATAACTATCATTCCCTTGATGTTCTCCTTCAAGAAATTTTGCAGCTAATGAGTCACTGGAAAGCATATACATATTGATAGGAAGTAGGATTACTATGGACACGAGTCCAGTCTAAACCGCCTCAACCTTCGGAACATAAGACAGGGCTTGCAAGTTCAATGCAGCAGTACAATAACATTTGAAAGGGTAAAATAACCAACTTATTCGACTTGATTAAAAAGTATTTTCCAGCGCTCAAATAGGACTTTTCCAGAATAAATGAGACGATCTATTCTCACCCGGTAACAACCTAATATCTTATATTTCCCCCATTAATCAACAGAGCGTATGCTTAGTTTCAATTAGCTAAACCTTGTCATATGTCATAAACACAATTACCCGTCAACAGCAAGCAATGATGTGACTCAAAAGGATATAGAACCAGATCCAAAAGCAAATAGAAGCTGCATCACATCTAAATACTGGTAAAAGAAAACCCAAAACACTCCATCAATTTACAATAGATGTAAGGAAAAAAATACAATAGACCAGACCTTAAATCCATCAGAGGTTTAGGGTACATCCAGTCATCACCGGTGCTCTTTATTTTGCCCCACATATACAATTGTCCTCCACCTGAAAATCAAAGAAGTTTTTAAGGTATGCAACACAGTATCATTGCTGATTAGATTATGGGAGGGTAACTTAAAGCCACCCATTCACACAAGAGACAAAAACATATATATAAGCATGCTTGCACAGATAGTCAATAGATCCAAGAATCCAAAACAAGGCGAATTGTTGCAGAAATTTCTATCGTTGAAGTAATAAGTGATACCCCATTCCCTAAAAAAGAGTAAAACTACCCTAAATCTGTCGAAGGAAAGGGAACAACAAAAACAGGAGGGCCAATCTGGTAGAAAACAGTTGAGAAAGCCTGTGTACGGAAATCATCTTTCGAAAGTAACAAATATTGGAAAAGATGGCAGTGCAAAGAATGAAAAACATCAGCCAGAAATTTCTATATTGAGATCCAATTAGATTTACAAACCAATAAAGGAGCAATTAAGCCTACCAGCAGTACACGAAGAGTTAACAGAACCAGCTGAAATCACAGCATTAGGAGGTAGAACGTTGTGCCTCGTGAAAACATCAACACGGCGAGGAAGCCACTCATCCTTCTGTTCTCTATGTCCAAGCCTATACCCAGAACTCAATAAGTAAGGAGACCATGGAAAAGGGAAAAGGGAAAAGAAACTACAATTCCTGTAAGAAAACTCAGGTTTTGTATCCAGCAATTGGAATGCTTTGGCAGTTCTCAAAAGCATTCATCAAAAGCAACACACCAAAGCAGCAAAGTTGAAACCTAAAGAAACAGCCACCAACCTTCCATAACCACCAAAGCCCCACCTGGAAATTGCAAAATGCATTAACTATTTATATCATAAACAAAGAGCAAGAGAAAGTGGAAAAAATGAACAGATTTTTGTAAACCTTACGTGTAAACAAAGCCATTCGAATCCACAGCCACTGGATACCCAAACATAAAAGGCGAAGTTAATAAGACTAGAAAAGAAAGCAAAAGGGGAGAGAGTTGATAAAAAGGTCTTATACTCTTATGCAGTTCAGTACCTGTATGATTTGTCCCACAAGCAACTTTCACTATGGTTTCTCCAGCAAGAGAAGCTAATGCTTTTGGGCGTGGTTGGCCTTCATAAGCAAGTCTTACCGAGCTATCTTTTGTATTGAACTGTGATGAACAAAAAAATTACGATGAGTAACCAAACCACAACACATTAAGTGCATTAGCAGCAGAGTGCCACACAACCATAAACATTCTGTGTGTGTGTGTGGTGCAAGCATGAATGTATTGGAGCTTTTAGATAAATTAAGGAGTCTGGAGGAGGACACAAAGGTCTGAAATAAGTCTAGACACTAGAGAGTCCCAATTTCTTTACATTTTGACCCTCAACTAAAGAATCTGAACCATTAACATGTCAGAGAAGTGTCTGCGGGAGGACACACAGGAATGTTCAGCACATCCCAACAGAAGGGAAAACAACAATCAAAACTAGCAGACAGAAGGGACCTCTAGAACACAATGGCTGACACAAGTGAGAATGTGTAGGTGCTTCACAACTGACCGTATACACAACATGAAGGATGCAAATTAAGGAAAACTGGAACAGGTTGCATTACTATAGAATACCTCATTGTCTGTTCCATGCCCAAGTTGACCATATTGTGGCAGACCAGCAGTCCTAGAAACCAAGATCATCGAGACAGCAGTAAATGGTAGCAAGCGGCGAAGATGGGAACTTCAGACCCCCAGAAGTCAAATACTAAATTATTAGCAGTATGAAGAGGGAAACAAAAATTCACAAACCATACAATAAAGAAGCTCCTTCAGCAGAAGTTAACCACGCAGTAAAATCACCACCACAGACAGCACTTTTAACTTCGGAAACAAGACAACGCACTGGAGATGACTCAATTTCTACAGAAAGACAACAAGAAATAAATGTATGACATCATTTCAGGCAGAACAGCCCGTCAAAGATTTAGTGTCCTAAAAGTATGCAGTCCTAAATAGAATAAAGAAATACTGTAATTAAACACTTTGAACAAATGTCCCACATGGTGCCTGGGAGTGTCTGACAAGCCAAGTGCCAAGAAGTGCCCGTGCTACTTGATTGTAACCACTCCCTCTGGAGAGGGTTATTTTTTTCTACATTATCAGTTATATCACAAGACATCAGTAGGCCAAACCGTAATGGAAACCCACCATTCTTCATGGAACCAGAGCCCAGCTGCCCATGTTTATTCCAGCCAAAGGCAAAGGAGATTGCGTCTTTAGTTACGACCACAGTATGGCTCCTTCCAGACCCTGCTCCAATGATTTTATGCCTGAAGTAAAAAATAAAAAAAAAAGATGTCAGTAAGACAGTACGTGGGGCGATCAAAGGCACAGCTTAGCAATCTAACAACATCATGAGCTAAATGATAAACACCTCCCATATTAACTCTATCTCAAATCTTAAGTTTAAATCATATTCCACTGACACCTAAAATATGACACATCCCACATTCACAATATCAACCCTGACTAAATGGCAGAAGATCCATAGCTCTACCCAAAAAATGCTGCAGTGAAGTAGTAGATCAGGAACTCAGCTACACTTCCATTTCAAACACGCAATCACCATTGCAGAATTAAGGTAGGTCGAACTTCTCATGCTTGACCCACTACATGAAATTGTGGAAGGTCGTTCTAAAACCACGGGAGAATTACGCGACCTAAAAAACCTTTATCAAACTACATTATTGAAACTAAAGACAAAATTGAAGCAGAAAATTTCAAACCCAAGAACCCTCAAGGTAATAAATGTAAAGACTAAAGAGTAGCAGAGACGAGAAATCCATATATGAACTTTTCTAAGAATCCAACAACAAAAAAAACACTGCCCACAGCAACAATACAACGTACTTCGACAGTTCTGAAACAACTGTTGGTCTATCACGCTGAATTGTATCTCCGTGCCCAAGTTGCCCCTTCTGCACAGAAACGGATAGTTTTAACACATGATCAAGCAGTAAACAGTTATCGAAGTGTACGCATTGCACAATCCAGTCATGCCTCGTTGCGCCCCCAAGTATAACAACGTCCTTCAACATCCAAAGCCACGCAATGACAAGACGCTACATACAAAACGAAAAGAACAAACCCAAATTACATCAAGGCATGAATCATACAACACAACGGGAATCAAGGCATACCCAAGGACACCCACAACACTAGTTAGAGGGCCCGCCATCACTTGCGAGAGAGGGTGTAAGAATGGATGTAAACTTGGATGCGTGCCTAACATTTTTTACATTTCAAAGTCTCCACCAATAAAGTGTCTCTGGTTAGTATAGTTTTTGCTTTCTGTTTAAATATTTTAGTTCAAATATCAAAAATCGTGTTCCGTTACAGATGTCCAAAACTGCTAGTCTTTTTTATTCTATTTTGGAAAAAACAAAATTATTCTTGAGGAAAAAATATATAGTATTTTCAAACCCTCAGAAACTGTCTCCAATAACCCCAAAAGGGAAAAGATTTTTGCACTCCATTTTTTGAAAAATACACTCTAAATGTTGTATTCTATTGTGTTTTCAAAAGGCTAATGATTTTTGCACTCTACTTTCTTCTATATGCACTCCAAAATTTGTCCTTGTAAATGCTTGGAATTACACCCAACAAACCCTCAAAGACAAATTTCGGAGTGCAAAAATCAATTTTCTTTTTCTTTACTACAGTAAATAAAAGCAGAAGTGACAGTAAAGATTTGAGAGGAATGAAAAAAAGGTTACCGCAACCGGAGACGACGGTCCGAATGTCGACGCCGATGAGCGGCCGTAGCCTCGACGGAGAGACCAAGTTGGATTCGCCGGCGATCTTCTTCCGGCCGACGGTGTCCCAGCTGGTGGTCCCGCAGAACAGCAGCTCTCCGCCCTTCTCCGCCTCCTCCTCAACCTTCTTCTCCACCTCCGACATCTCCGACCGTCCCCGACGAAGTAACGGTCTGAAAATTCAAAAACCAAAGCGAATCGCGGGAAATCGGCTGTGGGGGGAATCTGTTGCCCTAGATCCAAATCGAAACCCTATTTTGGTTGAAACGAAATCTAGTAGCAGCAGCAGTACTAGTAGGGTTTATAGATAGAGGGGAGAAAAAGGGAACGTTTTTTTTGGGCGGACCGAGAATGTGACTTTATTAATTGTTTTGTTTTACTTTAAAGAGGGAAATAAATTGGGGCAGTGTCAGTGGTACACGATTAGATTTGCACTCTGTTTTTTTTTTTTTTTTATATGCTTCTTTGATTCGAAGGAAATAAATGTTTACAGCGACCGAAGGCGTTATAAACAATTTAATCACTTTCAATTTATTTTTCTCTTTTTCTTTTGTTAAAAAAGGGTATATTTCATTGACAGCTCTTGAAGTTTGTCTTAATGACGAACATCCCTCGCGTAAGAGAAATAACAATGAACAGACTGAAGTTCGTCTTAACGACAGATATCCTTCACGTAAGAGGGATATCAATGAACAACCTGCGATTTTTATGTGCGCTTCACGGACACCCCTTATCTTGGTAAGTACTAATTCTTAGATTCCTAGAAGCTCCTAATTAACTCTTTATGTTCTGAAATTAGTTGCTCAAGTGCAATTTTTATGCTAAAAACAATTACCTAGGTGCTGAAATTGGGTTTATAGGTGCTGAAACTGGGTTTGTAAGTGTTGAAACTGAAATTGGGTGCAGGAAATATAAACTTGAGGTGTTGAATCTGTGTTTTGGTTTGTCTGTCCAAACACGTGATGGAATGAATCAAAAGTGATTCATATCTAAATATATTATCAACGCATTCTAATAACAAATGAATCAAAAGTGATTCACCCATTCTAATAACAAAAAGTAATAAATATTATCAACGCTTTTTTTTTTTACTCAAAATGACTTTTGTAACCCATTGAGTGAGCTATTTTGATAAATAAAAATAAATAAAGGGGGGAGGGGAGAATTCAATAATAATTATTTATTTTTAAGTATTCGATAGAACTATTTCTTTTTTAGAAAACACAAATTTATTACTTTTGGGTCAAAATTGAAAATTGTGAGCTCTTTTATTACTCATTATATTATTAAAAAAAAAAGTATATCCACCAATGTAAGTCACTTTTAGCTAATTTCATCATGCACTTGGTCTAGCAGCAATTAGTTGGTGTCAGTCAAATGAACATCGACACTATAAGGGTCTTAATAGTTATTTCTCCTATGAGAGGGGTATCTATTACTAAGACAAACCTGAGAGAGGGTGTTAGTGAAATTTGCCTTTACCTGTCACTGTCACTCAGATTTTTCTTTCTTTTTCGCGAGGCTTTTTTGGGGATTCTGCCGGGTTTTATCCTCCCAGTGGCTATGTAAAGTACTTTGGGTGAGAGATCCTGCTGGGTAAAACACGTGACCCTGTCTACCAGATTTTTCTTTGGTTGGAGAATGACAAAATTGCCACTAGCTTTCGGGGGTTGTTTAAAAATAAAAAACACTGCGAACACAATTTTCGCACAAAACTCGGACACCTTTATGCAGGGACGGAACCAATATTTCTTGTACGAGGGGGCCCCATTATGAACTACTTGCTTTTGTTTTTGTATAGAGATTTGGTGTGTTCGAGCCAGCTTATGCGCATTTTTACTAGTCGCCTTGTTCAATCAAAGGCAAGTCGTCTGCGGTGGGACCAGGGGGATTAAAAATAAAATACTCTCATGCAGTCTAACTTAATGATCGAATCTTGAACAACTATACAGGGAACATTCTCACCAACCATTTGGACTAACCCTTGGGGTTCAACACGAAAAACTCTTTGTTAAGTCATTATTTCATACCCCTTTTTTTTTCCCACACAGTATAATTAACGAGGTGTGTTAGGTTAGTCCAAGAAGTGCATAAACTATCACTAGTTCTGACCCCAAACTGCCCACGGAAGAGCTCCAACCTCCACCTCCTAAAGGAGGATAGTGGTCGGCAACCAACCAACTGCAGTGGTTCCTATTTCATACCTAATCCGTTTTTGGGGCCATGCATGTTAGGGGTGTTATTCGGTCGGTTCGGTTCGGTTCGGGGTGAATTTCCCGGAAACCGATCGGGTTCGAGGTTTTTAGTCAGGGACCGATCCCGACCGGTATTAATTTCGGTTCGGTTCGGTTCGGGGAGGTTCGGGGATTTCGGGGAGTTCGGGAAGTTCGGTCCAACCCGAAATGGGCCTATTGGGCCGGTTGGGTCCATTGGGCCGGTTGGGCCCATTTCGAAATTAAGTTACTAACGACTGTTGGGCCTTTTTTCCACCCTTATTTGGGCCATTTCCAACCATTTTGGACCATTTCCACCTATTCTTATATGGGCCATTTTTGGGCATTTTTCTCATATAGTTTTGGACCATTTTTTTATGGGTCATTTTTTCCAAAGCAAACAGAAAATCTATTCACAAAATGCCGATAAAAAAAAAAAAAACATTGCAGGGTCTTTCAACCAAAACCAAAGACTCCTGCAATTGATACACCTGCAATTGATACAGTAAGAGGGCCTTTCAACAAAAACCTGCAATTAATAAGACAGTAAGTTTCAACAAAAACCCACAGTGGCCTTTCAACAAAAACCCACCGTGGCCTTTCAACAAAAACCTCTATATGGAAGATGTAAATAACCCTCAATAAAACAGTTATACAATCATCCTGACTCATCCAAATGCCCAGACACTTAGTACTAGTAAAACATAAAACAGTCCCCAATAAAATACAATCATCCAAATTCCATAGCCCTACATTGCCACAGAGTTCCCAAAAAGTTCAGAGAGTTTCCAAAAAAGCTGAGAGAGTCACCCTTCCATCCAACAACTTAAAGCCTCCAACCCTTGCAAAAAGTTATTCCATAGCCCTACATTGTCACAGAGTCACAAAGTAACAAAATTAAGCCACTAAAAACAAGTCAATGATAGACAAATTTCAAAAAAATGTAAACATTACATATTTTTGTACCCATGATAAAACTCCTCAATCCAAGTAGCCAAGTACCAACCCCTTAGTCCTTATCACTTGATTCCAAGACAACTAAAAACATAAAGAAAAAAACAAAGAAAACATACAAGTAAGATATTCAACATAAAACATATTTAAAGACTATAAAATACTTGTCAATAAAAACTAAAAGTAAGAGTAGTACCCGAATCTAATGCCTCCAATTCATCAAGTTGTTCTCTTATATTGATCTTGGTTGGTTTCTTAATCCATTGTTGTGTGCAAATTAGTGCTTCCACGGTCTTCGGAGAGAGAGAACTTCGATAAGGATCAATGACACGTCCGCCGGTGCTAAAAGCGGATTCGGAGGCAACCGTGGACACGAGAATTGCTAGCACATCTCGTGCCATTTGAGAGACAATAGGATATTTCGAAGAGTTTAATTTCCACCAACGAAGTACATCAAAGTTCTCACAATCATCCTCACTAGTTTCCGCAAGATACTTTTCCAATTCCGTTTTGCTTGCCATGTTGCCCTCCTTTTGTTTGTGCATCTTAAATTGAGATTTCAAAGATTTATGATTACCAACATCCGTTTCAAGTCCATCCAAATCTACGGTGTCCAATGATCCCCCAACCTCTTTGTTACGTACACTCAAGATACCATTATGCTTCACATACCATCCAAATAAACTGGTAAGTTCACTTTTCAACTTATCTATGAACGCACCAACTATTGCCTTATCATAGCCCAAGGTATTTAGCAAACAATACTCAAAAAATGCAACTTTGCATCGAGGATCAAGAACAACCGCAAACATCATCATTTGATTAATCTTATCAAAATCACCCCAATACTTGTCAAACTTGATACGCATACTCATTGCCAATTCATACAAATCACTATCCTCGTTTTCACACAACTTCATAATGTCTTGTTGAATCAACACCATTTCATCAAAAAAACCATTGCAAGTGACGTACAAAGAACCCGAAAATTTCAAAGTTGCAACGTAAAACACTCGAAGAAACTTTACGTACAACTTAATCTTTTCCCAATCACTTGAATTTGGAGGCCCAATGTACTCCTTCCGCCCTTTCCCCCCCTCTTCTTCTTTCTCTTCTCAATTTCAATTACCCTATTTATACCCTCAAAACTATCAACATCATCAAAATCCTCGTCCATCTCCTCCTCTCTTACATTTAATTTAAAGTTCGGGTCATCACACAATCGATCAAAGGCCTTTTGATAAGTTAAAGCTCTCTCCAACATGAAATATGTATAGTTCCACCGAGTAGACACATCCAAACAAGGTTTAAGCCTACACACAATTTTCTCTTTCTCAACACATGACCAAAACTCCGCCATTCTAGATGGGGAAGACCTCACATATCTCACCATATTGCGCACCCTTGCAATCGGGACGTACGATTAGATTTAAGATGTGTGCCGAACATCTCACATGCAAGAACTCGTGATTTAAAATGGTGGTCTTCCTATCTTTGGTCTTTCTTTCCAAGTATTTAATCAAAAGATTGTTTGAGGATGCATTATCAACCGTAACGGTTAGAAACTTGTCAATTCCCCAATCCAATAAGCATTCTTCAACCATTCTACCAAGAGTATCACCTTTGTGATTAGAAACAACACAAAAATTCAGAATTTTTTTTTGGTACCTCCAATTCTCATCAATAAAATGACCCGTAAGACACATGTAATTCAGATTTTGGACTGAAGTCCAAGTGTCCGTTGTAAGACAAACCCTTTGATTCTTGAGTGTATGTTTCAATGTTTTTTTCTCATCCTCATACATGATCATAATTTGTTTTGCTATCGCAAGTCTACGAGGAGGATTCCAAATTGGTTGAACAACACTAATAAATTCTCTAAATCCTTCACCCTCAACAAATGAAAAAGGCAACTCATCAATTATTATCATCCTCGCAAGTGCCCTTTTACAAGCGTCAACACTAAAAGCCACAGGCACAAGGTTTGCACTTGTTTCACCATTGTTTTCTTTCCTTTGAAAACTAAGGAGTTTTTGCCTAGAACCCGTAAATTTCTTGCTTGCTGGATATTTGGTACACTGAAACGCTAGATGATGAGTTAGTGATTTAGTACCATTTAACTTCGAGTGACAAGCATAATCAGTCCCACACCAATTGCATGCAGCCCTAGGTTTTGGATGACCTTCCGGTGTAATAAGCGTAAAATGCTTCCAACATGGAGCCCTTTTTTTCATACCAACAACCTTCTTTTTTTCAGACTCGTTATTAATTTCAGGCATGAGATCATCATTTAGTTCAGCATTTTGAGGGATATCAAACTCAACACCTTCATCCATAATGTCATCATCCATATCATCCATATCATCCATCTAACACAACAGAAAATTAAAACCAACATAATCACAATCTGATTTTCATATTGTTTGAATGTTCGTCCATCAACTCATGTTCATGCAAAAATTAAGCAGTACATAAATTGTAAACACTAAACCCGTTAAACTATTCAACAAAAATCTGATTTTCAAGCCAATATAGGGTTTTGAGAATCAATACCTCATGCTCACGATCAGACATTTCACCGGCGTTGTCGAGGAGGTTCTGGCAGAGATGAGGGACGAGAGATGAACCTGAGAAGTGAAAGCGAAACAGAACCCAGTTAGAAATCATTTTACTGTTTTATTTTTTTGAAACCCAACATCATAAGCAAAAAAAATCTGTTTCGGGCTTTAAGACAAAAAAAAAGCCCAAAATCACCACTAACTAAATGTTCGGGCTTTAAGAAAAAATAAAGCCCCAAATCACCACAAGCTAGTGTCAAGTTTCGTATTAATATTGAGTTAGTATGCCTGCATGCTCACTACAATATCATCAATTGAAGGGTACACCTTCGGCAACGACACATCAGCTTGTAACTTCCTCTAGATATTTGATTCGTAAGAGAGAGTTGTAAGAGCTACTAATTAAACTGACTCAAATACATCTAAAAAATCTAAGACACATGTTTCACGCAAAATTTTGAATCTTTACTAACTTGTGTTTTTAAGCTAATCAGTGCGGCGGCGGGGTATCAAATTGTTGTAAGAGAGAGAGAGCTTAGTACCTTACTTGATCAAGAGAAGCCCGACCCGATCTATGAAAGACAAGAGATTTTTGGATCTCTCCGTCCAAAGGAGCTAAGGAGAAGGCCGAAGGGGTGGAACGTTCCACCGTTTCCGAGAAGGGGAGGGAGGCGTGGTGGCGTGGTGGCGTGGTGGGCTTGGTGGTTGACTGGTTGTGGCTGCCGATCGATGCTGAGAGGCGAGAGCAGAGAGAACGAGAGGATGAGAGAGAAATTTTGTGGCTGCTGCAGCTGCAAAACGTAAGGAGAGGGTGAGATCTGAAGTTATGAATTAGGATTTTGTGTGATGGACGGTGTTGATAAAACACAGAATTTAATTGACGGTCCAGATTAAACCGATTTATATAAATTTATTTTCCTGTAAGAATTTTTGAAAGAGATGTTCTCATGTTACGCAGGAATAGGAAATATCCCCATCTAACATATCCAGAAGGGAGAACTAGTTTCAAAGGATAGGAGTTTTGTAGATCACAGCATTTTCTTTCTCAGGAAACAAACAAAAATATAATCAAGAATTTTTGTAACTCCTATGTTTTTATTACTACTATCTTTACAGGATTTGGTACAATCTCTCTAATGAAATCATCTCCACATTAAGCCAGATTTTCATAGCCAATTAATAAAACTTTCCTGTGATCTCTTCAGAAGAAAAAAGAGAAGGCTGATCGAGATCGTCTCGATTCAAAAGAAGAAGGGAACATTGATGAAGAAATTTTCTCAAAAACTTGCACACAATTTGGGTTGGATCAATATATATATATATTTTTCAATGTAGATCTTCTATAAGTCATGATAATATTTTATCGACTTATAGAAGATGTACGTAGAAACTTTTAAATCTTGAACCCCACGAGAGCGTTTGGTGGTGAACGATACGGTGATCATGTGCCACAACCACTGTAATTATTTTATCGACGCAAGTCACATTTCCAACAGAGCCTGCTTTCTATTTCTTTCTTTCGGCCCAGAAGACATGGCCCACGGGCTTCTATATTATGGGAAAAATAACGGTCACGTGTTTTGATAATTAATATCCGTCAAAGATATTTTCAGCATTAACAAATGTTCTTAGCTTGTCTTTAACGGGTCAAAACACGTCATGGGCATTATTAAGGCACCTTCCAGAACACCTTCTTAAAAAATAAGTACTTATTTCACATTTTCAAACTCAAAAATAATGTAAATGAAATAAAAAATTTTAATTTTTGTTTGCACTGTATTAAATATCTCAATGAGATCTATCAAACAAGATCTATATTGATAAAAAAATTATTTACATAAGCACATAATTTTTGAATTTGAAATTGTCTTCTTAAAAATAAAGACTTATTTTCCTTTCAGAAACGGGGCCTAACTTGGGCCCATCAAGTTGATATGGGCTCTCAATTTCCATTTTAACCAGCTCGGCCCAAAACCCACAAATCCTACTACTCTCAAAACCCTAGCTAAAGAACCTTATAAAACCGCACACGTCCATTGCCAATTCGTAAAACCCTAGATTTCGAAGGTTACCGAATCCCACTTCACCCTTAGCCCCTCCTCTCAATCCATCACCAATTCAATTTCGTATTCGAGAATTTTTGTTTTCTGTTTGTTTCCTGCAAAAACTCTTGGAAAAGTTGACGCTTTTCCTGCCTTTTATCTGGATAAACTCTTCAATGCGAGATGGTATTAGGTTCTGTTTCGATCGCTTTTTTTTTTTTTTTTGTACTTTTGAGCTGGGAATCTGTATGTATTCCTATATCTGTATGCATACATAGATTTTTGGCTGTGAATGTTCTTATCCGTATGACTACCCAGATCCTGAAAAGGGGCCAACTGATGAACTTTTTTTTTTGAGTTGAATACTCGGATTCATCTGGGTATTATGATTCTCACTCGAATAGGAAGATCTGATGCCTCTCCTGCTTGATCAGTATGTTTTTTTGTTGGTTTTGTTTTATTTGTTTCTTAGGTCATGTAGGTGTGGATGAGGAGAAACATACCAGTATACAGTTATCCCTGTCTGATTTATTCAGTGCTGATACCTCATTTCTGACACTATGAAATTGTCATTCTGAATATATATATATATATATATATATATATTTTTTTTTTGTATATTTTCTTTGGTTATGGATTTTATGGAAAGCCTATGATGACAACTTTTGAATTCCACTGAAAATGCAAGGTTTAATATTTTTGCTATGGTGCTGAAATTCTTGAACTAGGACGGTCTGAGGCTTTGCACTAATTTGTATATTTGTGGGTCAATGATATGACTAAGATGTATATTTGAGTTTGTCTCATGATTAAGTAAATATAACTTTGGGTAGAAACTACTCCACATTTGTTTTAGAGACATACTGTATATGCTTTCTGGTTTGATACTTTGTTAATACTTTTTTGTTCTTGATTTTCTGGGAGGTGGGTATTCTGCGGTGTTTGTGGATGATGAGCTCAAAAAAATCACAGTTATCCCTGTCTGATACATTTGTGCTGAACTTTTGTGATCTGACACAAACACCGAAATGTCCATGGCCGAGAAGCCTGGTGCCTGGTTCGAATGGTGATCCTGATGCTTCGGAGTTGTTTGTGGGGATGTATGTGAATTGGCTGATCAAGCATCTGAACTCGGGTTGAGTAGGTGTCTGGATTGACGAGTTGAACTGAGATGGGTAATCTCCTCCGTTCACTCGTCAACCTAGACCCCTCCTCTATCCAAGCCTTTCTCCAACGTCTCTCCCTACTGAAGTTCTAATTCTGATGAAGTTATGTAAATCATGCCTGAATATGCGGCTATGATTTCTCGGAGATTGGGATCTGGGTTATTAGTTGTATTGGTGATTACTGTTGATTTTTTGTACACTATTTGTTTCTGGAAAACATGTGTCTCAATTTATTGCACAATTTGCACTTGAAATTGATGCAGAGTTAAGAATTTCTTGTGTTTGGAAAACAATGTCACGTTGCTATGTAATTGCCTTGTTTGATATGTATGCTGTCATTAGCTTCTGCTTAGTTGTCGAGATAATGGTTTGAAAATTTGATTTGCTTTGCAAACACATTATAGCCTGGGTTCTTACGTCTGCATTTGATTCTGGTTTACATTAGATGTTCAGTGAGTCAGTTTTAAGTTACTTTAATCGTTGAGTTTAAAATTTTTAAACACCATAGGCTTTGTGAGCTACATAATACATTTGTTTAAGCTTTGATAATTTTGATCCTCATTAGTATAGTGAGGTTTGTTTGAAAATGAGTTGATTTCAAATGATTTTTTTTTTTCTGGAAGAGCAAATAAAAACTACACAAAAGAAAAAAAGATCGAAAGATCTAAACAAACATACCATCAAAATCAAGTCACCCAAAAAGAAGTTCCGGTGTTGGAAACTATCATTTCTATCATGGAAATGGTGTTTGGAAAAACTAGTCGTTGCTATCTCAACTGTTGCTTAAGAAATCAACACTCACAGGGATTTGATCCACCGCACATTGGTGATGGATTCACAAATGCGCGGAGTTCCCAATCAACATCCACAAGAGGTAGTGATAGAGGGTGGTAGGTAGGCTGGCGGAAGGGGTGCAGCAGTAAAGCTTAACAAGCTTCAAAATATATTCAAGTTTAGTTTATTAATGTGATGAATCAATAGCTCTTATCAAATTAGCACAAGTTTGAACATTAAGGAAATAAGTCAATAAATGGACCACAAATGATTCTCCCAAATAAAAACATAAATGCTGAAACATGAACTTCTGAAATATTAACACTAGTTTTACAGCTTCTGGGTCATCAGTCATGGTACCAGTGAACCGAGAAAACACAGCTAACTGAAGTCTGAGTACATGACAATGACCCTACCTAGAATGGATTAACACTTGTACAACAAGACTTCAAACCTTGAAATTACCTACCTTACAGGAATAGATGCCTCATGTTCACCACAATCAACTATAGCTGAACCCAAGAGAATGATAAAACAGCCATATGAAGTATAGGTTACAAAACACAGCAAAACGAAGTGACGCGAGTAGCACTTGAATGGCTGTTACTTATTCAACAGTTGCTGTTACTTCCATAATGAAACATTTCCATTTACCTATGACCAAAAGAACCAAGAATCCATACCTGCCTTCTTAATCTGCTACCAATTTGTTTCCCCCACCCATCCAACATCTCTTGCATTCTACTTGATAGTGATGTAGCGGTTCGTTCCGTGCTTTGCCCAGTGGTCCCTAAGATCTATCGGATGCGACAGATCATGACCTTCTGATGCGAGCCGGCTAAGCAACTTGTTGAATGCACTTCCACTCATCTTCCTCCCGCCAACCCTCGCGTGCTTCTTATTAGGCACAGCTGGCAGCGGATATACCGACATGGTGGTGGTGCAACACGAAGACTGCCACCCTCCATTCCCCCACTTATAGCACGGACGAAGAACTCCAGTGCATGAGCAAACAGGCACAGGCATGGACTCGTCAAACGCCACCTGGTTCAACCCGAGGTCCTTATCCTTCCAGTCAGGCTTATTAGAGAAACCCATTTCTTGTTCGCCATTCCAGTCATGGGATTTATCAAACACAAGCTTATTTAGGTCTTCTCCCTCCCTTTTAACCCTTTTTGTAGATTTGGAAGGCTTTTTGTTGGATGTTGTCGCCTTGGGCTCCTTTGTTCTTTTATTAGTTCGCCTAGGCTTTGCGGGCTCTGAGGGAACTGGCGACATCGGGAGGGGCTCACTAGCATGCATTTCCCTTGAATTGTAAGGAGAATCACTCATGTGGGGTTGATGGTGTATGTTGTGTTGCTGGGGGTGGTGCATGTGCTTCACACCGCGGGATATTTGGCATCCTGGGGGACAAGGGGACATATTGCCGCTGGTCATTGTGGTTTCACGATATTGTAGGGTCGCAATGGCATTGTCTCGTTCCATAATGGCACTGTTCCGTTCGGAAATTGCTGAGTCGCGCTGTAGGATAGCCATGTCTCGCTCAGCCATGGCTGTTTTTTTCTCAGAAACAGCTAGATTTCTTTCTTGAATGGCAGCGTCTCTTTCGGCCATGATGGCCATTATCTGCTTCATGGAAGGTTGATGCTGCATAAACCACTGAAACAAACCGGAAATTTTAGAGGCTAAAAATACCATAGCATTCCTGCATAAAAAACCCGATACGTTTAATTAACTTCAAACAAACACACTACTCTGGTACCTGACCCTGAGGTGGTTTGTGTCTTCCATTTTCACGATGCCCACTGTCATCCATCTGTGATCCACAGTTGGCAGGAACTGCAGTAGTATCTTCAACTTAGAGATCTCTCCTAGAAGAGCAACATGTAGTCAAATGAGCGGAGACAGCTACCCAGAATAAGAACTCCGTAGCTCAACATCTGAAACGCATAAGGATTTCTTTTTTTTTTTTGTGCAAAAGCATGTGTCAAGAGCATCCTATTAGAAAAACTGGAAGAGGGAGTACAATGTTACACTTCCAACGGTAAAAATAGTGTGAATGGAGGGAATGTTCAACTAGATTACCATTAGAAGGTAGAAACCCATAACTTTACTGAATCTTGTGCATCAAAGACTCGTGCTTAATCCATTACCAAAAGAAAAGAATCCATCAAATAGCTATTTGTTTGTTGACCTGTAAAACAGCCAAACGCCTCAATCAAGATAGTGTGCAATTAAATTTGGAAACCCCCAAGAACAAAAGAAAAAAAGAAAAAGAAAAATTTGTTGACAAACTAAGTCAAACATACTAATGCTTTGTTTGGATTGCTTTTTGAAAAAAAGTTATCAACTCAAAAAACACTCATTACCCCTACTTTCAATCATTACTCATCTCTATCTCCAATCATTATTCTCATTTCTCTATCTCTCTTCAATCATTACTCTTATTTCTCTCTCCCCTTATAACCCTACAAAATTTCTCAAAAACTCATCCAAACACAGCATAAGTCACTGACACGCCTGTTCTTGGAAATGAATCGAGGAAAAAAAAAAAAAACAGCATCCAACAGAAATACCAAAATATGCAAGAGTTGAGCTCACATAGCGAAAAGTACCTTTTCATGAAAGTACTGTTCTTCAGCACTACTTGCTGATGCATGTATTCAAACCATGAGGGTATGCAAGAAGAAAGGGAAGTAAAAGATTGCAGAAAGTACCGAACTGCTTGACCCATATTATGATTGCCTTAAGCACAATTACAGAAAGCACTGAACTGCTTAACCCATATTATGATTGCCTTGAGCACATGTGAATGTACTTATACGTAGCGGGGAGCCAAGAAATATGCATGCAGATCCAAAGACATTTCTTAAGAAGCAAGCATGAAGCCAAGGTTTTATTGTAGCACAGAATTACAATAATCACAGAATCAGTGATGCGCAGGATCATCACACCTCAAAGCCCACTCGGTTGACGACACCCAGTTCTCAGCTGGGAGAAGAAGGGTAATCTTACACCTATCCCCAGATAAGATCAGCCCAAGGAAGCAGAAGCCCCCAGCAATTACTCCAATATAACTTGACCAAACCAAGTGAAAATTCTAAACCCGAATACTCCCACATACCAGAATGCAGCCAGGTTACCCAGTTTATTTTAATGTACCATAAGGGGAAGGGTTTAGAAAGAAAAAAACGCCTAAAGAAAAAACTGAAAGCCCCTATGTGCACCGGCTGGAGATTGGTATACATGAACTGCAGCATGATAAAATTTAGAGCGATAGATAACTAAGTAAAACAGGATTTCCAAGCATAAAAAATTAAAAACATTTTGCAACAGGTTCAGTAAACAAAACATGATGTGTCGCAGATCAAATTTTAAAGGATGAACACTGGTCATAGTAATGGAAAGGGAACAGTGGTCATGGTAATGTAAAGGTAAGTCATGTACTAACGAATACTTGCAGTTTCAAGCACACACACCAGAGGGATGTATTCACTAAAGGTTTAACATTGTAGTGTCACGGTCTCAGTTATGCAGATGTAGGTCCAGCTGATGCAAAATAATGGGATCCAGACATAGGAACCATGGCCTTTTTCCCTCTCCGGCTCATATGGACGGTAGTGATATGCACATCTTATCATCATGGCAATCTTAATAACTGTCCCTTCTATATTTTTTTTGAGGAATGAGCTCTTATTCGGGACAAAATATGTTAAATGCTCTATGATGAGTTCTATATTATGTTCCAATTCGAAGGAAAACAATAAACCAACATTGCTGATCTCCAACACAAGCAAGAAAAAATACCAAAAAACTACTTCAACTAGAAAATATCAGTGTAGTTTACTTTTAACAAATTGGCATGTACGGTGAAACTCTGGCAATAGTGCATCCAAACTAAACTTCTCATAGCAAAAACGAGTTCCAACAGGTTATTAAGGACCGTTTGGCCCGGTTTATTTGATGGGACTAATAATGAAGGGATATATAATTCCACGGGATACAAAGTCCCATGGGATAACTAATGACGGGATTAGTAATAGCACACACCCCGCCGTGTTATACATATCCCGGACTTTGTGGGATTATATCTGAATTGCATTAAAAATTTTAACCAAACACCAAATATGTGGGTCCCTTCAGGTATATACTCCAATTTGATGCTCATACCCCGGTTAAATATTCAGTTTAAGGAATTTTGCTTATTATGACTTCCTAAATCCTATGCATAAGCTCATTACTCTGTTATGCACTTAAAAATGGAAGTTTAATCCTGTAAGATAACATCAAATCTTGGCAGCCTCCCCATACGAGCTGGTATTACTCTTTCTTTTCCACTCTTGGGTTGTGACATTCTTTTACGCAATTTCTTCCATATGAGCCCAAAAAAATGTATTCCTTTCTCAGTCCTACTAAAACATACCACAATTAACTTCTAATGGATCTCCTCCATGTCATCTACTTAGGCAGAGGTCAATCACATATTGAAAAGGGCAAATTTTCGTAGTCGTCCCTCTAGTTTTACGGTTGTTTCAATTTCGTCCCTCTAGTTTCAATTGCTACCAAATAAACCCTGTAGTTTATTTTACGTTCCAAATTGGTAAAATTGTTAACACCGTTAATGAAACTAACGGAAAAATATGATTAAAAAATTAAATGCTCCAATTTTCAATCCGGTTGAACCGGTGCGAAGATCTTATTTTTCTGATCATTTTATCCTAGATGGTCGTAATGAATTTTTAGCTCTAAGTCTTTCAACGAGCACCTGAAAACTCCTGATTTAGTTTCAGGGCTCTTTTAGGGTGCTCATTGAAAGGCCTTAGAGCCAAAAATCCATTATGACCATTTAAGATAAAATGATTAGAAAAATAAGATCTTTGCACCAGTTTCAACAGATTGAAAATTGGAACACTTATTTTTTTACACTGTTTATATATTAAAAAATTAAGTGTTTCAATTTTTAATCTGTTTGACCGGTACGAAGATCTTATTTTTCTGATTATTTTATATTGAATGGTCATAATGGATTTTTGGCTCTATGGCATTTCAATGAGCACCCTAAGAGTTCTCTGAAACTAAATAAGGAGTCTTCGAGTGCCCGTTGAAAGGCCTTAGAGCCAAAAATTTACTACGACCATCTAGGAAAAAATGATAAAAAAACTAAGATCTTCACACTGGTTCAACATGATTGAAAATTGGAGCACTTAATTTTTTAATCATATTTTCCGTTAGTTTCATTAACAGTGTTAATAATTTTACCAATTTGGAACATAAAACAAACTACATGATTTATTTGATAGCAATTGAAACTAGAGTAACGAAATTGAGACAATCGTAAAACTAGAAGGACGACTACGAAAATTTGCCCTATTGAAAAATAACCTACAACTGGAGCTCACTGGAAGAAAATGAAGGCAAACATATAATCACAAACTTTTTACGTTCTTTCCCACACTTCTTTCTTTCATTACTTCATGCCCATGCAAAATATTTCCGACGTTCCATCGAATTACTCACGCCAACTATATCAGGTCAATAGATGGCATAATATCGCGACATTTCATTGAATTTTTTTCATCTCTGAATATCCCTCGTACTATAACTTGAGAACTATGGAGGAGCCAAGATTTTGGTGGAGAGGAGCACTCATACTACTATATTATAGGATTGGATCGAACCAAGTCAAAAGCCCTACCCACCCAAATAACAGGGGAAATTCATTCAAAAAACCTAATTAGATTCTACTTTTTTTTTCTTTAGAATTTAATCTACTCAAATAGTTGAAGGTGCAAAATCATAATTTTCACCAACAATCAACGCATTAATTGCAGAAATCAAAAGCATCTAAAAAGACAAAAACAAACTAACACTCACATTGAAATCAAAACTCAACAGCCCTACATTTCAAGGAAACATATTCTTAGAGAGATACGTAATTAGGAGGGACTAATATTCCTTGTTGTTGAGGTTTATAGAGTGGCACTATGGTAATTACATAAGGATCATTACAATAATGCAATAATATAAATTTCACAAGGGTGCTATTGTAAAATGGCCAGGACCGGCCTAGGAGGGCACGTGCCCCCTCTGGCCTCTCCTTAGATCTGCCCCCTGCTTGCGAGCAATGACAAGAATTCTCTAAGCAGAGTGCTAGAAAAACCACATGCAAGTAATAAATGTGCAAATTGCTGTCACCTAATATCTGTAGCAATCCACGACAAAAGGAAGGTAAATCTTACTTTACACATATTAAAGACACGAGCCAAACAGGGTCATCAATCAAAATTGAATCAACCACACGTGCTCGAGTGACCGAGAGTCGCTAATGGTTGAATGATGAACAGTCAACCTTCAGCCAGTGCCCACGTATCCATTAGATTGACACATAAATGCGCTTTTTCCTCGTTCTTATGGTTCAAAATAAGAAGGCTTCACTTAAAAGTTGAGATCAAACAACATTCCACTGGGAACAGCACCCATGGGAAATCAGCATAACCACAGCTCAAGAATTTCAAACTAGGATTTTCAGATTTCCAAAACTAAAACCATTTACCCAGAGTGATCAAGGTATCTACAGCTTGTTGATTCAACACTACAGCAGCTCTACTTGAAGATCATTTCTTCACTCACAAATCTGCTGTCCAACTAATTTCGACCCGAAAAACTCAATAAACAAAGATCAAATATCAACAATATTTTAAGAAACGAAATCAAGTAATTAATGATAGACCACGGAGCAGATTTCCAAACACTAGATCATGAGCTGAATTCAACCGTTCAAATCCAAATCCACTTCCACACCAACTTGCAGATTCCACATACCAAAACAAAATCTCAACAGAAACAAACCTTAATTACCAAAAGCCCCAAAAACCCAACAAACCAAGTGTCACATGCAAAGCCACAAACATCACAGAGAACCAAAATTGAACACTAAAAACGAAACAAAGCAACACAAAACAACATATAGCAGCTGTAAAAAGGTAACCGGAGCTGAGTTAAAACGGAAATCAGCGGTAGGTATAAGCAGGTGGAGATCAAAGAAATAGCTAGAAGAAGATTAAACAAAAAAAAAAAGAAGACCAAAGACAACCCATTAGTAATGAAGCAGAGAAATAATCACCGTGAAAGAGGGAGAGGAAGAGAGACAAATCGGAGGAGAGGAGAGAGAGTCAAAACCCTAAATCGGAGGTGGAAAATCTGGGGGAGTAACAGGTTGGAGTGGGGCAAAGAAGACTCCAAATTTCCATTTGTCCGAGCTTTTATTATTTCCACTACCAGTCACCATCTTTCTTTTCTTTTCTTTTCTTTTCTTGTCTTTTTTTTTTTTTTTTTGGGTTTACTAGTAATCCGTACATTTCGTCTAAATTTTGGAGTACTGTTTTTTCAGTAGTGCTGATATCACTGCACGGTTTCCACCGCTCTATTCTACCGCTCTATGTCCATTTCGGACCCAACAAAAAATACAAAAAAATATTCGTAAATTTTAAAATATTTGAAACTGATTGTAAGGGCAAACAATTTCGCCCTTAGTAATTTAGCAGACACACCTATCGATAAGCGATTGAGCTGAATTTTTACAGAGCCCCATAAAAAATATTTCAAAATTTATGTGTTTTTTTGGGCCTCACATCGAGCGGTGGAAAACCGTGCGGTGATCCTAGACTTATTAATGCTGTTTTCAATAGGTGGTGGGGGAGCGTAGATTGATTGGGTCTTCGTGATCGTCTCGTTTTGGGCTGTCGGATGAAAGGGGGAGGTCATCAGATAATCGTCCGATGACAGTGAAATCGTTGTCTGAATTGGCTCGTTAAGCTGCCATCAGCGAACTTAATCGCCGAAAAATTAAGCCCATAGATACCAACTCTGAACAAGGGGTGTACTTCTTAAAGAGACCGGACCGTTCAATTGGTTTAGTATTCGTGAATTCTTGTCGAGAGCTTATTTTGATGATCGAAATTGTCGATTTTTAATACCGACCGAGATCATTTATAATGTTGGAATTCGTATTGATAGTATTTTTTTCTGTAAGCTTGAATTCGAGATCAGAAGAGAAGAACAACACTTATATTCCAGTCCTATTTCAACTAACTTTCTCTGAATCCAGCTCCTGCATGAGCCAGGAGTTCAAGTTGGAGCCACTGCTAAGGAAGCAAACCACTTTATTCCAGGTGAAAAAGGAGTATTTGGGATTTCTGCTAATGAGAGAGGAGTACTCAACGGGACCCACCAGCTCACAAAAGTTCAATATAAGTATTAATCGTACTTTCCAAATCTCTACATTAAATGGATCAAATCGCAGGATATTTGTCATCCTCCTACTCTTAAAAATGGAAGCTTTGGAGGGAATTGATGCAAATTTAATGCAATATGCGAAAGCCTAACTGACGATGCCCGCTAGTGAAGTAAAAGTCGGGTGAGGGGTGATCACGAGCGGAACTATGAGTATAGAACGGTGGGCTATAACTCGGGTCAATTTTGAGGGGAAAAAAAATTATATGTAAAGTTCTGACCCAAATAATTTTAGCCCAACCCATTCCACCCACCAACCCAAAATGGTTTCAGATTTTCGAGTTCCATTATTGCACGGCGGCACGGTGCAAGAAACATTTGTATGCGTAGTTACTATTGTCGATAATGTGTTGCTTTGAATTGTGGCATATGTAGAGTAATACTTTTCTTAACCGAGATTTTCGGTTCCTAGTTAGCGTGAACCATTGCTCCGAACAGATTTTTTTCCTGTCGTTTAACTCCAATCGTGTTTATTTCTTATGAAATTTAAAGCCTTCTCCGAAATTAAGAAATGATTCAACCAATATAGCTGATTACGTTTCGGTTAACTTTTAGTAGCATTTTTTGTTCTTATTCATACTTCTTTGACGTTTGTTAATTTTGCGTCAAACTTTTATAGATTATTAATTCATCTCGACAAGAGAAATCGGGAAACCCAAAAATTTTGACTTTTAAAAGCCAACTTTTTTATTTTTTCTGAAAAGTGGATATTTTTCAAAATATTTGGGTAAAACAAGGTTTTTTTTTTTTTTTTTTTACTTATTCCGATTCAACAATCCTCTAAAATTTAGCGCAAAACTAACAAATAAGAAAAAAAAATTGGTAGAAACAATAACAAATCGCATCAAAGCTGAACCAAGATCAATTGAAAGAAACAAGAAATATATCATAACGAAAAGGTTTGCAACCATCAGTTCCCTCTCTCTTTCTCTCCCATCCATTCGGGGCTCAAATGTAGCGAATCAGTTCACCACCCCACTACCTTCTGCAGCCCAGCAGGTACTTCGGCATCTAAAAATCGACTCATTCCTTCATCCATCTTCTATTTCCGGGGGTCCATTGTAAAAGACCTCTAATCTGAATGCGTCTTCCCTTCTATACTCGACTTACTGAGCACTAATACGCCGATAACAATGAGCAGGGCACCTGCAAACCACTGCGAGAGGGGACTTCCATCAGAAATGCAATAATCAAAATAGTAACGTTAAATAGACCAGCGTATCACAACGAGGATGAGATTTTCTTACTATCCTATTATCAACCACAAGACTACAAGAGTAGACCATAGTAGTCCATTCATACAAAAAAATTTAAGATATGCAAGCAGTTACAGCCCATTTGGGTGACAATAACGGGCGAGAAAAAAGAAAGAAAGAAAGAGAATTCTCTCACTTGGATATTTAAAGTGACGAGAAAGGTAATAGATAAAGAGAGATAGATAAAGAGAGAAGATTAATATTTATTGGCCCTTTCTGTTCCTCAACAGATCCCATAACATTTGGTAAGATTTGGTAAAAGAAGCCAGAACCCTTTCTTTTTTTTCCTTTCTCACAATCCAAAGGACCTGTTAGAACTCAATGCTAGCACGTAAATGGACTGCAGGCATCCATCACTTAAGGCGTCAACCCTGTGTAGTGTGTATGCTAAGTGAGCAAATGCTTTATTTATATGAGCATGCTTAGCATACAACTAGATTGAGTTCTCAATCTAGGCAATTCCATTTCGAAACAACCTAGAATACGGGTATGTGACCTGCTGGAGACTCACTAGTAATAGGATTGGGAGTGCAGTAGGTTACATAGCACGTCATAGACATAGGAAGGTCCACTTAGGGGATTAACATTTTCTAAAAATAACTGTGCATATGCACTTTTGGAAACCTTTTATTTGGAAACTAACCCCAACATCTTTCTCAAAATGGTTTATGGGGTCTCACAAAGGTATAGTAGCGCAATCCCCGATCTCATGCTGCAGATGCTGCAAGAATGTACTATTAGGATTGCCTGACTACTTAGGAACAAATGTTTATCAACTGGTGTAAAAGAGATATTGTATGCATCAGTGACTTATTCTTCCTTGCTAAGGTTTCCGAGTACAGTAAACAACTACATATAGAGATGCATATAGCACCAAAGGAGTGAAGTTGTTCTTTCAAAGTTTGATCTCAAATCTTAGCTGGTACATCAGTGACATGGACGGGTAGGAAAAAATCCTGGGGGAAGATTCAACTAAGATATGCAGAAAAGCAGGACCTGATAATAATGGGTGAAGGATAAGGAGGTTCTCATGATAAACATGCTGCCTCATGCCAGCAAATATGGGGTCAATTTGCTAGTCTTAGCAGAGATCATCTCCAACCCTAATGTTACCTAGAGCCTATGTGTAAAGACTTGAGTTGTGATGGGGTGCGTCAGCTTTCCAATCCTTCAAGTTACATACTACAGTAACATTTCTGTTCGTTCATTCATTGCCGTATTTAAGTATTTAACTAATCTACTTGAACCTGAATGCCTTAATTCCCTCGTTGGAATTCCTTTTCGTCTCCCTCTCATGCCAGTTAGATAGTGAAGTGAAGAATCACGGTCATATTGTCTGGTGCATGCATTCATTCTTTCAATCGCCAATTGTAGCTATTGACAAGTACAAATGCCAAGTACTTGAGTTTGTTCACTTTAGATAATAGATACTTTTTTTTTTCCCCAATAAGCAGCATCCCTAAAAAATGCAAACAATATAATCAGACAAACAACTTTGAGTGAATGTTCTAAGAAATTGGTATAATCCCTTATGAGTTTTCTTTTTCGAACAGAGCTTATATGAGAGTTCTCAAAACAAAATATTTTTAACATTTATACAAGTTACAACTAAAAGCCACACAAAATCCAGTTTCAGTTCTTTAGGATTACCTTAATTGACAGGGATTCCTCGAAGAGAAAGAATCCAGCCAGACCTGAAGATAGAAAGTTGGTAGCGAAATTCGTCCCCGTAGCTTGCAGAGATGAGAGAGCTTTCAGGCTATTAACATAACATCCCCACATTACCACGTTGAAGAAAATGACCAGACCATATCTTAAGAGCTGTAGAGACGGTGAAAATTTAGTAATTACTTTTGACGATTACACCAATCTAGTCTTCATTTTCTTCATTATTTGTTCATTGTCTTTTTGGTAGTGTGCAGTGCACCACAAACTAGAATAAAAGTTTGTGTACAAAGAACCATGCTTGCATATATTTTAGAGTGAAATTGCTTTTAGAAGTTCTAAAATAAGATTAAAATGGAAAATGACAATGATGTATACCCATTACACCAATTAATAAGGAATGACTATGACATGGCTACGAAGATATGCATATTGCACATGCATAATCATCAAAACACAAGTTTTACGAAGCAACAGGATCCAATACAGATGATTAGTTACTTATTTCCTCTTAATAACAACTCACATCAGCTCAGTTGTAGGCATTGCTGAATTTCGGCATTTTCCTTTTTTCTTAAACTCAAGAACAATACTACTATGCTGCAGCTAACGTGTGAAGTAGATTGTCAGGATGAGTGAGTGGAATGGTAGCCAGAGCACAACACACATGATGTAAGTATGTAATGGTGGAACCATAAGGGAGGCTTACATGAATTGTAATTTGTCAGGTGATTCAGATCGGAACAAAAGAGACGAATGATTCAAGGCAGCACTATTAATTTTGACAAGCTGTCAATGCACTGAAGGAGTTTAGGTAACAAATTTACTTTTCTTTCTTTTTAAGGAACAAAACTTAATATAAGAAACATGGGATTTCAGTCTTTGCAGATAACTTGACTGTTCTGCAACAAAATCAATCCCTTTGTCTGGACAGAAATGGAAGTAGAGTTTTTGGATAACTACTTTCAGAAGAAGAATCATTGCAAAGGATGTTAAAGGCAAGATTAACAATTACAGTGACTGCAAAACAGAAAAGAAACATATGGAAAGAAAATCACCAAGCCCCAAATCTTTTGGTGGTTGGTTGAATCATGAAACAAAGCAAAGATCAACAACCCTCGCAAAGTGAAAACTAGGAAGCCTAGATTTTTTATGTGGGGAACTAGCCCCGTAAGATGCTAAAGTGCAGGCACCACTCAGCTAGAGTTATCAAAATGGAAGAGAGGAACCACACACGAGACAACATGTAAGAAAACCATGGATAGACAAATAACTTGAGAGAAAAATTCGATTTTCTAAAACCCTACCAGGTGACAAATAGAGAAAAACTCCCTGAAATGAGTCAGATATGCAAAGTCCTTTGAGTCTACAACTAACTCCCAGTCCAAGTACATATAAGAACATAACCGGTGTAAATCATCTCACGTGAACTCAGTAAAGATGCACTCATTATGTTATTTACGGTCCAAGGGACCATGGCTTTGCAAACATCCAACATGGGCGATGAATGGAAACAGGAAAAGATCTTTGTTCCCTTTAACAGGTAAAGTGATTCTTTCCCCTCTTTTTTTCTTTTTCTTCCCATTTTGGTAAATCAAAAGGTTTGCTGAAGCAAAATATAGTACAAAAAAACAAGACTCCAACTCCCTAACAAGACTGAGATAACACCAAGCAATAGAAAAGCTCCAAAAGCTGATCTCAACGAACCATCCAAACACAAAAACACACCATGAAGTGCAACAACTGAGATATCGCATTATATCAACCCCTTACGTCTGTTTGCTTAATCTGAAAAATCAAAGCCATAACTGTAAAATGGTTTAGATCATTTCCTCGTTATCTCCTTGTTTTATAACTCAGAGTATGCTTAAGTGCAGCTCAACTAATCCTTGGGACCGGCCACTTCCGTTCTTAATTTAAGTTCTCTCCTTTTTACGCAACCATAATTTGGAAGGAAAACACCATCAAAGATTCAAAACACCATAAATTATACATACCCATAAAGATTCATCAAAATAAAGCACCTAAAACATCCAAGCATCCATTTTAGGCACATTGGTAAGGCTCAAATGAACCGAGTTGCTCGCGAGCAGCTCTTGGCTCGGCTCGACTCGTTTAGTAATTAAGCCGAGCTCGAGTTTTAGCCGTTTCCTAAACGAGCCGAGATCAACACTCAAAATCTCGGCTCCGTTTTA
This sequence comes from Rhododendron molle, assembly GCA_025413875.1. Classification (NCBI taxonomy): domain Eukaryota; kingdom Viridiplantae; phylum Streptophyta; class Magnoliopsida; order Ericales; family Ericaceae; genus Rhododendron; species Rhododendron molle. The sequence goes on from CM046393.1 coordinate 5,893,100, forward strand.
AGAGGCTCGTTAAGGAAATTAGTCAGGCTTGGCTCGTCAACCGAGCCGAGCACGAGCTCGAGTTTTCGGCTTGTTTACCAAACGAGCTCGGTTTGAGCTCAAATTTTCGGCTCGGCTCGTTTGCAGCCCTAGGACTCATCGGAATGCACAGCGTAGCCGATCAAACCAACAACACTTCAGAATGGAAACCACACGTATTGTTGGCTTCAAATGCAACACACAACGTGATTCTGTTAGAGGAAAATCCGGTTGATTGGTTGCCTAATTGATTGACTGAAGATCCTTGACTGTAGAATAGGAATATTGTATATTTATTCTTTCTTTGTTCAACTTCTTTCCTAGTTTAGATTCTCTGTATATAAAGAGCTTCGTATCTTTGTAAATTATTCATTCAGAAATAAACCAATATTCTCTCAATATTTCATTCTCCTACATTCAACATGGTATCAGAGCTAGGGTTCTATACCTAGTTTTTTTTTCCCTTTGCCCACCGTTATACCTAGCTATTTTTTCGTTGCCCACCGTGGTTTTTTTTTTTTTTCCTTTCTCCATCATTTCTTTTTTTAGCTTTCTGCAACAACCATTAAATCACCATTTTTGTATCATCCAATTATTTTATCAACAATCGATTGAAAAATCGGTTTGATTCAAAACTAGATACAATTTTTGATTTTTCTAAAAACCTTTCATCTTCTATATCAGCCAACCATGGGATTATTTTGCAGATATTGCAAAAAGGATACACATACTATTAAAAGTTGCTACAAGTTGCATGGATTTCGAGTCTGGCACCCACGGCATGATCCCAATTTTAAACCAAAATATGATTCCAATTTTAAACCACCAAGCAACCGTCCGGGACAGCACAATCAGCACTATGGTGCTCGATCCAATCCTACTGCTGCACATGTCACACCTCCCAACGGTGCCATGCCGCCTCTCTCAAGGCTTTCTGCCGAGCAGTATCAACAATTGACCACTACCGTGTCAAATGCGCCACACTTATCCAAGGGTAATAATGATGTTTATGCAAATGTCGCAGGTTTGTATAATCATCCCTCTGCTAATTCTACCTCCTCAAATTGTTGGATTTTAGATAGTGGTGCCACGGACCATATTGCTTCTGACTCTTCTTTATTTTCTCACTCTCATCCGCCCCACGCACCTTGTGTTAATTTACCCAATGGCTCCGCCATACCTATTGACTCTACTGGCACACTCCTCTTCAACAAAGATGTTGTTTTAAAAGATGTTCTTCATGTGCCTTCCTTTCGATTAAATCTTTTGTCTGCCAATAAAGTTACTCAATCCTTAAACTGTTGTGTGATCTTATTCCCAGATTTCTGTGTTTTGCAGGACTTGGCTACGGGGAAGGTGATTGGATGGGGTAAGCAAAGTGGCGGCCTTTATTACATGTCACCAAATCACACCTCACCAACTGCTTGCCATATTACCCATCCTGATTCTACCTGGCACCATCGCCTTGGCCACCCATCACCTACCTGTCTACGTATCATCTCTAAATCCAATTCTTCTGTTTCTATTTCTTTTGACAATTTATGCCATATTTGTCCTTTGGCCAAACAGACTAGATTACCATTTTCGACAAGTTCTATTTCTTCTACCTTGCCTTTTCAATTAATCCATTGTGATTTTGGGGTCCACATAGGCATCAAACTCATTCTGGTGCTCGTTATTTTTTAACCATTGTGGATGACTTTACTCGTTGTACATGGTTATTTCTTATGTCTCATAAATTTGATGCTTCTTCTGTCCTTAAATCATTTTTTACCTTTGTTCACAATCAATTTAACGCACACATTAAAATCTTTCGAAGTGACAATGGTAGTGAATTTCTTTCTCTCCAATCGTTTTTTATAACCAAAGGTGTTGAATTTCAGACCTCTTGCATCTCCACTCCACAACAAAATGGAGTTGTAGAACGTAAACATAGTCATATATTGCGAGTTGCTCGTGCTCTCCTTTTCCAATCTAATTTGCCCATTCGTTTTTGGGGTGAGTGTGTCACCACTGCAGTTTATTTAATTAATCGATTGCCTACTCGACTCCTTTCTTCCCTTACACCTTTTGAGCGTTTGTATGGTCATCCACCCACTTATGACCACCTTCGCGTTTTTGGAAGTTTATGTTATGCTACTATTGTCAAACCTGTTTCAAAATTTGCTCCCCGTGCAAGGCGTTGCGTTTTTTTGGGTTATCCTACAGGCCAAAAAGGTTACAAATTGTTAGATTTAGATTCCCATAAAATTTTGGTTAGTAGGGATGTCCGTTTTCATGAACATATCTTTCCCTATAAAGGGACGTCTTCTCCTGATTTTCATCCCGTTCCTACACCTGCACCCGACCTCAACTATACCACACCTTTACCCAATTTTACTACCCCACTTACCCATGATACACCAACCGATTACTCAACCGATTCAACTACCCCAGTTACCCCCACCAATCCACCGACCGATCCACCGACCGATTCCTCCACCGATCACTCTACCCCCATTCCACCACCCATCACTCAACCGATTACTCTACCAGACCCACTACCTTCTGTTACTACTTCCCCATCACCTAATGCTCCTCGTCACTCAACCCAACCTCGCACCCGACCTGTGTGGCATGCCGACTATCAAATGTCCTTTGCCCATGCTGCTTCCCCACAATCATCCATTCCGTCGCCATGTCCAACCCGAGGTACAAGGCACCCTCTTTCTAACTCTCTCTCTTATTCACGTATTTCTCCTGCCCATTATTCTTTTCTTGCTTCTATTTCTGGTCTCCGTGAGCCCACTAACTATGATCAGGCAATTCTTGATCCGAAGTGGAAGGATGCTATGCAATCTGAACTTGACGCCCTTGCTCGCAATAATACTTGGTCTCTTGTTCCTCTACCTGCTGGTCATAAGCCCATTGGCTGCAAATGGGTCTACAAGATCAAGTACAATTCAGACGGGTCTATTGAACGTTACAAGGCCCGCCTCGTTGCTAAAGGTTACACTCAAATTGAAGGAGTTGATTATTTGGAGACTTTCTCTCCCACTGCCAAGCTAACCGCGCTGTCTTTTAGCGGTGGCTGCTTCTCGCAATTGGATCCTACACCAAATGGATGTTCATAACGCCTTTCTGCAAGGCGATCTTGATGAGCTTGTTTATATGGACCTTCCCTCTGGTCTTTGCCGACAGGGGGAGAATATGGTATGTCGGCTCAATAAGTCATTATATGGTTTGAAGCAAGCTTCCCGTAATTGGTTTGCCAAATTTTCTTGTGCTATTCAAAAGGCAGGTTTCACTCAATCAAAGGCCGACTATTCTCTATTTACCAAGTCCGAAAGTAACATATTTACTGTAGTACTTATTTATGTGGACGACATTATTATCACTGGCAATAATGAACAGGCAATCAAGTCTCTCAAAGACTTCCTCTTGCAACAATCACATCAAAGATCTTGGCAATCTCAAATATTTCCTTGGCATTGAAGTCTCCCGGTCCAAAAAGGGAATTTTCATTTCCCAACGGAAATATGCATTGGATATTTTAAATGATGTGGGATTATTAGGATCTCGTCCTAATTCTTTCCCAATTGAGGCATATTTGAAATTGAATCCCGATGATGGCGACCCATTACATGATCCAACCAAATACAGAAGATTGGTTGGGAGATTGATTTACCTAACAGTAACAAGGCCGGACTTAGTATACTCTGTGCAAATCCTAAGTCAATTTATGCAGGATCCTCGGAAACCACATTGGGAAGCTGCTCTAAGAGTTTTACGTTTCATTAAAAGGAATCCTGGTCAAGGATTATTCTTTCCTTCATCCAATGATCCTACGTTAAAGGCTTATTGTGATTCAGATTGGGCGGGTTGTGAAACAACTCGACGTTCAATTACAGGATTCTGTGTCTTTCTTGGGAATTCTTTGATTTCTTGGAAATCAAAGAAACAAACCAATGTGGCTCGTTCTTCCGCTGAAGCCGAATATCGAGCCATGGCTGCAACATGTTTGGAAATTACATGGATACGACATATTTTGGAAGATCTCAAAATTCCACAAAGCCAGCCAGCATCCTTATTTTGTGACAACCAGGCAGCTCTCCACATTGCCAAAAATCCCGTTTTTCACGAACGCACGAAACATATAGAGATTGATTGCCACATTGTTCGGGAAAAATTGCAAGCTGGAGTAATTACACCGTCCTATGTTCAATCAAGATCTCAACTTGCAGACATCTTCACCAAACCTTTGGGAAAGGAACAATTTCAATATTTAAGTGGCAAGTTGGGACTTCATGATATTCACTCTCCAACTTGAGGGGGAGTGTTAGAGGAAAATCCGATTGATTGGTTGCCTAATTGATTGACTGAAGATCCTTGATTGTAGAATAGAAATATTGTATATTTATTCTTTCCTTGTTCAACTTCTTTTCTAGTTTAGATTCTCTGTATATAAAGAGCTTCGTATCTTTGTAAATTATTCATTCAGAAATAAACCAATATTCTCTCAATATTTCATTCTCCTACATTCAACAGATTCGAATCTAACATCAACAGATAGGGTTGCTAATCGAACGAAGGCATTCAAGCGAATTTGTAAGCATAAAAAGATAGGGAAAAGAAAAGGTACGTGAGATGAGAAGAGCTTAGCGGAAATCGCGGCGAGAGCTGCGTTGAGTCCGGCGGAGATCGCCCATGCGTAGCCTCCCTTGTTTCCCTCCATTAGCAGAGACTCTTCTGTATCAGTCGGTGACGACGATGAAGTCAAAAAACATGTCGTTTTGATTGATACGGTTATGCCAGTACTACGTCGTTTGATTGATTCAGGAAAATTATCAATGGGTCCTCTCAGTTTTTGTAAATAAAAATTTAGCTCCAACTTTGAAACGTTTATCATGTTCAGTCCTCAATGATATGAGTTTCCGCATATCTGCGTTGTCGTAAATTTACAAGTCTGAAAACTTATTTCAATATTGTTTTGCTTTTTGTGCATCTTTTCGTCGTCATTTTTGGAGTTAATCGTTCGTCTTGACAAGATAAATCGAACAAGTATAAAAATATAACCTAATGTTGAAAAAATTCAAATAAAACGACAATTTAAACAAATAAGATAGTTGTTTGATACTTTTTTTTTTCATCTTTAGTGAACTTTTTGTTTACTTTCTATCGTAGTTTTTTTATTTTTTTTAAATTTCTCTCGTCGAGAGAGATGATTAATTAAAAAAGTATGATGCAAATTTTTTAAAAAATCAAAAAAGACGAACAAAATACACCAAACGAAAAATAAAAAAAAAGGTTTACGAGAATGATTAAACCCTCCTACAACTTAATTTTGGAAACGTATGAATCAGTTTCAAGGCTTCTTTTTTGTCAGATGGAATGTTTCCATCTTAACTTGGGATTAGTCAAGTTTTTAGTAACTACCACTTGTAACACATGCCAAATTTTATAAAACGAAAAGAACACACCAGGTCTCCACATTTGCAGAACTCATAATCCACCATTTACATATTGAGATTTACACACACCGTTATATCAAACAATCGTTAAGATGGAATGACACCGAAATATAAGAAGACATAAGAGCATCCACATTGTAAGAGCATCCACAATGTAATAATCAAAACCAAAAGGTTGCTAAAGTTAGCAATGTTTGTTCAAAGAAGTGTTTACATTGTAATAATCAAACTTAGCAACCTCTTAGCAACTCATCAAATTTTGGTCTTGAAATAATCAAAACTAGCAACCTTTTGCCAATAATCAAATCTTATGGTCCCCACATTTTTTCAATCAAGTACACCCATTATTACATTATAACCTTCTCTCTCTCTCTCTCAACAATATTTCCAGAAAATTATTTTTAAAAACTATTTTTTTTCCAGAAACTTCTAAAAAAAACAGTATTTAAAGCAAACTTTTTTTTTTTTTTGAAAAAAGTGCTTTTACACAAAAACATTCTTTAAAAAAAACACTTTCTAACAGTTTTTCCAAAAAACTGTTTTCTTTTTGAAAAATCTATTTTCAAAAAAACATTTACTAAACTATTTTCTTAAAAATAAACTGTTATTTTTTTCCAAAAAGAGTATTCAAATTATTGTCAAAAAATTTAGTTAGTAAAATTTTGTCGTTTAGAAAAGTGATGTGACAAGTTTTGGTTATTCAATTTTGATTATTACAATGTGGACCTCTACATTGCTAACCTTAGCAATGTCTTAAATGGATAACCAAAAGCTGATGTAGCAACTTTTGGTTATTCAATTTTGATTATTACATTGCGGATGCTCTAATAAGCAAATAGATGTGGATAAGCAAATTTAACAACAATGCTTTAAAAATACCTCACATTGTAATAAGCAAAGTTACAAGTCTTTAGCAGATAACCAAATTCCATCCATTCCATAATCAAACTTAACAACTTTTACCAATAACCAAAACTCAATAACCAAATTCAAAACTCAATAACTCAAAAACACCTCACATTGGAATCGTCTCATCGAGACGAATAATTTGATGTGGTCTGGTGCGTAATTGGAACTCGTTTGCAATTGGACATAGGTGCATTGTATATTGTGGGAGTTTTTTTTGGGTTAGGGATGTAAAAATAACCAATGTGGAGGTATAAGTTGTTAAGTTTGATTATGAACTAAATAGATAATCAAATGCTGACGTGACATATTTTAATTATTGATTTTGATTATTTCCATTGTGGATAATACTTGGCCAATAAGAGTTTGTGTACGTTAGATCATACTTGTACTGCACATCGTAGCATTTTGTGTGCGCAAAAAAATGCGCCCATTAATTGGATTACTAATTTGGAGACCAAATTTAAAAAAAAATAATTTCCCAATTTAGAACAATTACTTTCTCATACAAATTTTTTTCCCCTGTCAAACATACAAACATTTTGTTTTTATCATGAATAAGGGGGTGTTTCCGCCTTTTCGGTAGGCAATAACTTAAGAATCACTTCTTTTTAAAAAATGTCAAGTTGTTTTCACTGACTAATAAGTTGTTAAATTTTTTTTAAAGTTGTTGAGAGAGAGAGAGAGAGAGAGAGAGAGAGAGTTGTTGAAAAATGCCAAATTATTTCCACTAACCAATAAGTTGTAGACATGATGCAAAACTTGTTGCAAGTGTGAACGACTTGTCAAATGCAATAAGTTGTAGCACAAAATTGTCAATGGAAACATGACCTAAGTTCTAGCAACAATGTTACCTACACTCCTACAGACCATTTCCTGACCATTACTCTCTTACATACGCATCGGCCCCCCACATATGTGAGAGAGAAATGATCGATAGGCATCCGTACCATTATTGAAGTTATAGTGTAGTCAATGGGCCTCAAAAATTAACCCAACTCAAGCCCACAAACATAAACCATTGATCCGCAAGCCTGTTCACAACGGGCCTCCAGGCCCATCGCGCGTTTGAGTCACAATGGACTCAGTCAACCCGACTCGCCGAGTTACCCCCAAAACACGCCCAAAAACGCACACACAAAACAAACACAAACAGCGATCCGCGTCAAACAAAACCAGCCAATCACAGGCCTCCTTCGTTCTCAAACCAACCAATCACTGACAGGCAACGCCGATCGAGGCCATTTCGAAATGTCCGAGTTCACTTCTCTCTCTAGAAAGCCGTTGACGTCCCACCGACTGTTTCCCAATCTCTCTCCATATATAAACTCCATCTCTCTAAAAAATAATTCCCACATCATCTTCAAATAACCAAACCCTAGTTCCTCGTGCCTGCGATTTCTTCTTCCTTCCTCTCATCACAAGGTGATACGATCGTCTTCATCATTCGATTCAATCAATTGATCGTCTTCTAGGGTTTTCTGTTCTTCGTTTCGATTTGTTGTTCTTCGTGAATCGTTGATCTGATCTCGCCGATTGTTCTTGTGGATTTTCAGGGTTTATTTGGATTGTTCGATTACTTCGATTGAATGGCTCGTACGAAGCAAACTGCTCGCAAGTCTACCGGTGGGAAGGCTCCCAGGAAGCAGCTCGCCACTAAGGTATCTTTTCTTTGCCTTCATCGTCTTCGATTCCGTAAAAAAATTAATTTTTTTCTTTTGTGTTTCTATATGGTTCTCAATTTCGTTTTTTTCCTTTTGTTTTTTTGTTTGGAATCTGGCCAAGTTTTATTTTCGATTTCGAGTATGTTCTGTGTTTTGTTTCTGAGAAGCTGCGAGAGAGTAAAAATAATTTAGGGTTTTGGTGGTAAATGTATTTTTATGCTTGGTTGTTCATTCTGGTTCTTTGAATCGGGTCAAAACGCCTAGTAATTTTGTTCTCTGGTTATTTCTGTAAAGGCTGCGAGGAAGTCGGCTCCAACCACCGGTGGAGTGAAGAAACCTCATCGTTACCGCCCTGGAACTGTCGCCCTTCGGTAATCTCTCATCCCTCACCTCATCTCAATTCTTCTGTTAGTTATCAGAGTATATTTCATTCCCAAAACCCTAATTGTTCCTAATACATCGTGTTTTGAACAGTGAAATCCGAAAGTACCAAAAGAGCACAGAACTTCTCATCCGCAAATTGCCCTTCCAACGCCTTGTCCGTGAAATTGCCCAAGACTTCAAGGTAATCAATCCCTTCTAGTCCACTGACTTCCTTCCATCTTATCATTTGAATCTAACTTTGATCTAATTTGAATTTTGATTGTTTTGAACAGACGGATTTGAGGTTCCAGAGCCATGCTGTTCTTGCCCTTCAGGAGGCAGCGGAAGCCTATTTGGTGGGTCTGTTTGAGGACACCAACTTGTGCGCCATTCATGCCAAGAGGGTTACTATCATGCCCAAAGACATCCAGCTCGCCAGGCGAATTCGCGGTGAACGTGCCTAGAAGGATATGACGCTTCCATTTTGTGGCTCTTATGAAGTTTGTTTATTAAGCAGACGATAGACCATGTCTTTTCCTTTTGATTCTGTGTGCAAATGTTGATACTGATCATTTCCGTTAATGATCTTGAAACTTGGGCAAGCAACTAGATTACTTTAGCATGTGTTATCTGTGAAATTGTTCTCTGATTTTCTGTTACAACACAGCTTTCGTTATGTTTTTCTCCTTCTGATCTTTTGTGGTTTGAAATTGTTTAATTGTTGTTTTTATTAGTAGTGCATTGTGAGTTTGGTATCCTTATTCAAATGGGTTGGGGAGTGGAATTGGAGCTATGATTTGTGCTTTTGTGAGGTCACGCAAGTCCTTTCGAAGTGGAATTTGGGTATTGTGCTGTGTACGGATCATGCCCCGACCTGTGACGGATATGGATCCAAAATTGTTGCACAGCACAGGTCCTGTTCCGTTCGGAATCACTATGGTTTTGGCTTATGCTCCACCTCCCTTTGGTTATCTATCCTTATTAATCTGAATAATGCCTCTCCATAGGGGAGGTACGAGGGTGGAGCAAAGACTAGATTATCAATTTCTTGCGCATGTATAATCCCCCTCCATCAGATCAAGTCATCCATGAGAACAAAATAATTCTGAATACAATGAGACAGAAATAAAAGATAGAATAAGCGCGTTTGTAAAGATCAGGCCCTGAACAATTCAGGACTAAAATTCCGTAGTTGCTACTCAGTTTGAGTGCATCCTCCAGAGGCTTCTTAATTCCATCTATCCCATGTACCTAGATGAGTAAACAACACAAGACTAGAGAACTCTGTCCGTGAGCCATCCTAGTACTTCCTCCGTTTGGAAAATGCTCAACATCAAGAGGATTAGGTACATTCCGGAACATAGGAGTTGTTGGATTTTGACATGAAAAAATGCATAATAAAGAAAAGAAAAATTAATGGTGTTAATTGGCTCATGTTAATGTGCTTGTTGGAATTACTCTAGAGTGGGGAAAATTTTTTAGTGCCAGGTGGGAACCACGTGGTACTTGCACGGCGCATCCGAGCCGTCCATTACGTTTTTGGATGGCTTGGATTTGAAGAGAGAAAAAAGAGAGAGAAAGTGTTGGATTTGAAGAGAGAAAAAAGAGAGAGAAAGTGTTGGGGTAAGAGGAAAAAGAGGGTTTCAATCTGAACCGTCTAAAAGTGTATTGGACGGTCCGGATGTGCAAAGCGAATACCAGGTGGGATATACCTGACACCGAAAAATTCCTCCTAGAGTGGGTAATGTTCCAAGGAGCATTTGTGATTGCTCCTTGCCCAAATAGAAAGATTTTTTAGGAATGTATATTTCAGAATTCACGAAAGTGTGTCCATTGTAATAATATAATATAGTGGAGTAGGGAATCCCATCATTATATGCTTCAATATAGTGGAGTATGGAATCCCATCATGCTTGGTCTCAAGGGAAGGAGAGATGTTGCCGAGCATCCTGTGCTTGGGGCCGCTCATCTCGCCACCAACGGCTTGGATCCAATCCGAGTGCATTAAAATTTGAACCTTTCGTTGCTTGGATTAAGATCAGTGTCGTCGATTGCAGAGATAAACGACCAGATGGGCCGCTCAGCACTGCTGCCAAGCGGGTCTTGGGAGCATCCCCAAGTTAGGTCTCAAGAAACGTGGGAACTTCAAGAGTCACCTAGATACTTGGGATGTGTAGAAGGTTCTCTTGTATCTATTTAAAGGGAGATGTGCATTTGTGTTGTGAGTCCTATGTGAGAAAAAGAAAAAGGGTGAGAGGGCAGTCTCCCTTTTTGCGGGTTGGGGGGCACCAACTGTGAGGTGAGAGGAGAGTAGATGGGACTTCTGAGTAGATGTGAGGAAAAAATAGAGATGTAGAGGTGAGTGAAAAACATTGTTTGAGCCATGATGTTAAGAGCTCGATCGGATAGGATTTCACATTGTAATCTCATATAGTGGAATCTCTCTCTCTTGTAGGGTAGGCATTGAGTCCGAATGACGTAAATATTGTGTTTTCTTTTTGTGTGTGTTTAATTCCGTTACGCTTTCGTTGTGGGTGGAATGCAGAAAAATCGCAACAGAAATTCCAGGCTACACGGAAGCATTTCAATCCATTTGCCCAATGTGTTGCTTTGAGTAATTGCAACGAAAGCCTCGTGACGTAGCCACTGTATAAACAATTATGAAATATTACCTGGTGGATAATGTCAAGTCCGTGGATAATGTCAACTCAGACTTGTACAGTGAGTTTCTTCGAACACTCAGGGAGTCCACAATCGTGGCCATGGATGCAGAATGGGTCCCTGGAGTACCACTTTGCCGCCTCCAATTCGCATTCACAACACCGAGCAACGGCGATGAGGTATTTGTGCTCGACTTAGTGACGATACCTTTGGGTACCGTATACGAAGAACTTACTACTCAGTAACCATCGCTTTCAGCGCGTTGTATACGGTACCCAAAGGTATCGTCACTAAGTTGATCACAAATACCTCATCGACGTTGCTCGGTGTTCTGAATGCAAATTGGAGGCGGCAAAGTGGTACTCTAAGGACCCATTCTGCGTCTATGGCCACGATTGTGGACTCCCTGAGTTTTCGAAGAAACCTACTATACAAGTCTGAGTTGACATTATCCACGGACTTAGACATTATCCACCAGGTAATATTTCATAATTGTTTATACAGTGGCTACGGGACCATTGACTGTGGGAGACAATGGTAGAAAGTGGAAAGAGATAGATGGACCTTGTTTTAAGTTTAACATAAAGAGTGGAAAAAGATAGATGGATCTTGTTTTAAGTTTAAAAAAATTAGTGGAAGATTCATTATGTGAGGAAATAGGGTATCTTAGGGTTTAGGTACATTTTTCTATAACAATGAGCTACAAGTGCGGCCCTTTTTAGAGGTGCTTTTACAATTTTACCCTTATTTTAATTATTTGCCCATTTTCCTTGTTTTCTTATAACCGGCAAGGACTTTTAGAGGTGCTTTTACAATTTTATCCTTATTTTAATTTTTTGCCCCTTTTCCTTGTTTTCTTATGGCACGGACTTGATCACTTTACGTTGCTAGGTTTTCCATTTGTGCAAGACATGAATGCCATGCCCGTCGAAGGGAATAAGTTATGCTTGAGGACAGTAATTTTATTGGGTTTTAATTGCATAGCTGGAACTGTAAGCAGTAGTTGGTAGTAGGTATGCAGGCACAGTACATATAAACCTATAATCTGCACTTTGCATATGCGAGACATGTAATCCTTTTGCTTATTATGTGACTAAGTAGTTGAGGAAATGTTAGCTAAAACCCCATAGAAGGCGATCAGACAAACAAATGTAGTGGAAAATAACATAGGGTCAAAAGGGAGAGAAGGTTGTGAATGGTGGCCTTGAATTCTGAGATTATGAACTACGGTGGTAATGATATCAATTTGATACAAGAATTTCACATGCCATGTTAAATGTGAGGATTGCATGAATTAGTGCACATATAGTTACATAGCACTATGGTCTAACCATTGGTACATAACGCTTACATTGAAGGCATTTGCAAGAGTCACAGCGTCAAAACCAAAAAGCACAGACGCGGGATTCGTTCCACCACCGATGAAGAAAGACTGCACAAATCAAAAGGGTACAAAACTAACATTAACGAATTCTCCAAACGCTGGCATAGACATGTTATGAAATAAAAATTGGAAAGACAATGTTAGCATCCAAAAAACCAGCAAATGATTGTCTTCAACAGTCATGAAATGACTTTTAAAGTAGGTGGAAGCTGCCCCATCCGAAGCCATCACACTTGTCAATACTGGAAATGATATGGTGCCTTTGGCCCTTATTAGTATTCCTCAAGTAGAACACGTAACCGGCTCCGATTCTATACACATCTCCACCCTTCATTTTGTCCTCAAAATCCTCTCCATCTGACAATAAAACCGAACAAAATCAAGCACAAATGAATTCAGGTAGTGCTCCCCAATATCAATAATCTGAACTTTAGAAGTATAAGTAAATTATGGACTTGTGACATTAAAATTTGGTAAGAACACCTAGAATAATGAAGGGACGATAAATCAAGTCATTAAAAAGTCACCTTGAAAAACTGCAAAGCACAGAGGAAAACTCTCAACCATATACCGTAGACAGAAAACACATGATGAACCAGGAAATTTGAGAGAGAGGCCCAGCAACCTCTCGACCTCTGCTCTTACACGGCCACCACTGCCACCGATCGCCACCAACACTACTGTCTCTCATCTGCTGACTCCTCTCTCTCTCTCTCTCTCTCTGCATTTCTCTAGCAAATGAAGAAAATGAGGAGGGGAGAGGTACCTACGTGGCCTGATATGGTCCACGTTTTTTGCTTGGGACGAAAAGACAAAATTACCCTCCTTCACTTTGCATGGCCAATTGCTACATTTTTGTTGGGCAATTGGTAAAATGGCAGAAATTAAAGGACAAAATCGTCCGAAATCGAAAGTTGGCAAGCCAAATCCTCTTTTTATATAGGTGGGGGAAAAAAAAATCTAGTGGTTAAAAAACAAACCCTTTGTTGCCATAGTTTCTTAACTAACTGATTGAACCATGCACCTATCAACCCTCGATCAAATACTAATGGCAAAGAATACATCAATGTGGACAATTAAGGTATGAAAAAACATAGCCCTAAGTTTCAGTCCTTCTGAACACATTCCTTTCAGCATATCCTTCCAGACGACATCTCACTTGAATCCTTCCGATCCTGACTGAAAGAAAAACAAGGATCAACAAATCTATACTGAACCTTAGAAACTCCTATCAACCCTCAACCAAAGAAAATAATACATTGAAATGTGACCGGTTAAGTTATGAAAAAACGTACCCTTGAGTTTCAGTCCTTTTGAACACCCTCCTTCAATGATGGACCCAGGGGCGGATGAGGCCGGGCGACCACCTTACCCGAGTTTCAAAATTTCTTCAGAATCATAGTTGTTTTTGTTTTTAAAAATGTTCAAATTATATTAGCTTGCCCGCTCAACGTTTTTAAAAGAAAATCAAACATTAGCCCTTTTAGAATTTTTTTCAAAAGTTTCATAATCACCAAATCCCAAATCTTTTGGTTGGTTGAATCATGAAACAAAGCAAAAATCAACCACCCTCGCAAAGTGAAAACTACGAAGCCTAGATATATGATACGGGGAACTAGCCCCGTAAGATGCTGAAGTGCAGGCACCACTCAGCTGGAGGAATCAAAATGGAAGAGAGGAACCACACCCGAGACAACATGTAAGAAAACCATGGCTTGACAAATAACTTGAGAGAATTCGTTTTGGGTTTTGAAAGAGGTTTTTGAGGGTAATGAGTGAGGAGAGATAGATAGAAAAAATTTATTGAAAACCGTGCTAAGAAGTTTTGACTTCCCCCAAACGAACAAGGCCAGAAGACCCTACCAGGCGACAAATAGCAAAAAACTCCCCGAAATGCAGAGTCCTTTGGGTCTACAACTAACTCCCAGTCCAAGTACATATAAGAACATAACCAGTATAAATCATCTCACGTGAACTCAGCAAAGATGCACTCATTATGTTATGATTTCCGGTAAAATATCCACTAACCCCTAACTCAATGAAGGAAACAGCCACACTAGAACTGAGAGGACAAAGAAAGACTCCAAGCTATATAACACCAGGACCCTCCCAAAGGTGCAGCAAACCAGAAAAAAAAAACAGGACTTAAGACTTCCCTACACAAACCCCCAGAAGGACTCAAAACCCACAGTACGGACTCACAAACCTGCACAAACAACAACCCACATAACCTGCACTGTGGGGGGTTATTTGGGCAGGTTTGTGAGCCTTGTATTTCATCCAGTCTTGTCTTGTATTTCATTGACTGTGTACTGTTCATTTTCCCCTCTAGTTTTCACCCATGGTGCTACTCTTGTCTTAATTAGCTCTAGGATCTCCACCCAGTCCGGATTTGCATTGTTGAAAACATATAAGCATTTCTAGTGTTCCAAATGGTCCATATTGTTGTTAAAGGAATGCAGTTCCAAATTAAATTACTCTCTGCTTCGGTTTCATATTCCAACATTTCCACCATAGTAATAGATCAACAACCGTAAGGGGAGCCACCCATTGAACTCCCCATCACTGTTATGTCACAACAGTTAATACTTTTATTTTGGTCACTAAACAGTTAATACTTACAGCAACTTAATAGGAAATGAAGGATCTGCTTCGCCTTTGAAACCAATACAAAAAAGCATACTTTCCAGTCAGCCAGATAATAATAAATACAAGTGGAGGCCATGTATTGTCCAGTATGACAGAAGATGCAGAACTACCCGAAACTGCATATACTAAATGACAGTGAATACTTTACCTGCTCAAGTTGATGTTGGAGGAGGGTAAAGTTCCCAGAGTGCCACTGTAGTGTCTTCCGATGAATAGGCCAATAGTTTACAATCAGGTGAGAACGAAACAGCGTTGCACTGCAGAAATTGAATCAACATGCTATAGAGGAAGAAAAAAGAAAGACGAGAAAATCACATGTCCATTTTTACAGCGGAGAGATGACATACAGCAGAGATGGAAATAAATAACAGAAATATGATCACACTCTAATTTAGTAATGTACTGAGATCCTTTCTAGAAAACTGCCAATGTGGCACTTGCATCCCATGTTGATACGTTCATAGAATGGTTTCCAAGTAGTAAAAAGAACAAGATATACTGCAAGCAAAACAGAATAGGGCCATGCCGTGGCTGGCATGGTGATATTTCAGTACAGCCAAGGCAATTCCCTTGCGATAATTATACACCCTTACTCTGGCATCAGAAGAAGAAATAGGACCGATTAAAAACAGATAATGAACGGCGAATAGCAGTTACCAATACTGATTAGTGACTGTTTTCATTATGAACTTACTGAGCTCCAAGGCTATAAAGAGATCAATGCTGAACTTTTACGTTGGAAAGATGAGGAATATAAGATTTAAAGCAGTGTGTATAAGCCTTTTTGAAATCCAATAATCACTAAAGTTTTATTCAATATCCGAGAATGTCAAAATGTGTAGGCGCCGTTGTGATATCAGATACTGGAAGGATAGAATGACCATCTTTTATGCAACTAACTGGAGCACATAGAGACTAAAAATTTAAGTTTTATAGGTGCCGCTGCACCATAAGCCCCCGTGTTTTCCCTTTACAATTGGCCATTGAAAAGGTCTGCCGACCAATGAGACTTAAAAATGTTTAGGAGTATTGTGGAACAGTAGATTACAAGACGGCCCAGAGTAGAACAGTAAAATCTCCGTTATTTAAGACGGTTCATCAGAAGCTCAAAAGGATGCAAAGCTATTTTATTCATGCTAAAGATCCATCAGTGAGCCACTAAAGCATTCAATCTGCTTACTGCCATCCCACCATCTAATATGTATCAGACATGCCAATTAACCACTAAGTCAAGCGTAAAGTATTACGGTCAAAGAAAGACATTGCACACCATTGTCCTTGATAGAATGCAAGAAGTAAGACTGTAAGAGCTAAGACACCTGTGTCGACTATACGCTTCAGCTCTTTTACTTCTCGCAACTTCTTTGTACTTAAGAGCCGCTCGAAAGATCTTAGATGAAAAAGAGAGTTTCATGTTTCCCATCACCAAATAGAAGGTAGATTCAACCATTCAAAAAATGGAAAAAAAAAAAATAGTATTCGAAAATACTTTCAGTTCAACTTCAACAACCGAATTATCATTGTATGATAACACACAAAGTCACTAGACTCACTACTAAGCTAAGCCAAAGATCCTTTGTAGAAAACTACCAATGTTGGACTTGCATCCCATGTTAATACATTAATGGAAAGGTATCCAAGAAGTAAAAAGAAGAAGATATACTGCAAGCAAAATGGAATAGTGCCATACCGTGGCATGGTGATCCTTCAGCACAGCCAAGGCATTCCCTTTGTGATAATTATACACCCTTAGTCTGCCATCAGATGCGGAAAAAAGGATTGATTAAAACCAGATAATAAGCGGGAATAACAGTTACATAATTCAATCCTGAGATGCACAAAAATAAGTCAAAAAATTCACAAAATTTGCTAACAGCTACTTCTGCTCTCAGCATCTCTGAATCTTCCCCCAGCACCACTTAATTCAATCCTGAGACGTAGGTCCTACACCGCGAGGCATTTTCATTGATCCAGGGTCTTCCACATCCTTCATTTGGTAATAGTGCGGAGCGATCTCAACCAACCACTCCGGTTTCAGTTCGGTAACCTGCCGCATGTACTCCTTTGTTGTCAGAACCAATTCATGGTAAATAACCCATCTTGGAAGTACTTGTGCTAAACCAGAACTCGGGTGAATATAAACCGTCTGGGGAGTTTTGGCTTTCCGATAAGACCCGTTTTTCTGCATCCTGGCTGTATGAGGGAAAAAGCCTGCCGTTATAGCCTTCTTTATGGGTTCCAGATCATTAGAGTTTGACATCGGTTTAATCTCAACCCTCTCCAGTAGGCCCTCCAATTGATCTCTTATGTCTCTTGCGCGCTTCATACTCCTAACCTGGATGTAATTCTCATAGCACCACTGAGTTGAGTAATTGGTTTCTTTCCAGGAACTGTAGATCTTAAGCAACGCGATATGATCTCCAACATTCCCCGTGTGAAAATTCGTTCGTGCAATGTCAGCATGGACTTGCTTGTCCTTCGGGCGGTAAAAGATTGAGCTTCCAGCAGAAAGCATAGCAGCGATTGATATGATCTCCTCCGAGCACTGGTATTTCTCTGATGCAACAATCATTTTAGATAACATGGGATCAAGAGGGAACTCCGCCATTCTTCTGCCTACTTTCGTCAATTCTCCCAACTTATTCAATGCACCCAAAGCAAAGAGCAATTCCAAGGCTTTTAGCAAAGCTTCAGCTGGTGGCGGGTCCATGAAATCAAAATGCACCAGGTCGTGAATGCCAAGGCTCTTAAGAGTGAGAACAACATTTGCGAGGTTAGTCCGTTGTATCTCAGGGACAGTATTGTCATCCATATCATTGTCATGGTTGTAAGCAGTATATAATCGAAAGCACTTCCCGGGACCTGTCCGTCCAGATCGACCAGCCCTCTGAGTTGCAGATGCTTTGGAGATGGGAGTGACCAATAACGACTCCATCCCAGTTCGCGGATTATACGATTTCATCTTGCAAAATCCTGGATCAATGACGTACTTAATCCCATCGATTGTTACTGAGGTTTCTGCTATATTTGTGGCAAGGACAACCTTACGTGCTCCTTCGGGGGTGGGTTCGAATATTTTTGCCTGTAGCTCTGTTGGAAGGTTTGCGTAGATAGGGCATATGATGAGCTCCGGAATTTTCGTTCCAAGCCCTCTTGTCCTGTGTTTTAATATCTCCTCGGCTGTTTCGATCTCCTCCTGCCCAGTGAAGAAGATCAGGATGTCACCATCCCCTGGTTGCTGAGTCACATGGATTTGCAGAGCAGTGACGATAGCTGCATCCAAGTAATCAGCTTCCGGTGCTTTCGTGTAATGCACCTCAACTTCAAACGGCCTGCCGGGGATCTTAAAAATTGGAGCAGAATCGAAGTAATCGCTGAACTTCGCTGCATCAAGAGTCGCGCTTGAGATAAGCAACTTGAGGTCCGGTCTAAACCGGGCAATATCCTTAACTAAACCGAACAGAATGCCGGTTGAGAGAGTTCTTTCGTGGGCCTCATCCACCATCACCACACTGTAACCTTCGAGATTAGGTTCCACGAGGAACTCCCGAAGCAGCATACCATCAGTCATATACTTCAGAACTGTCTTCTCTGAAGTGCAATCTTCGAAACGAATGGCATAACCAACCTCGTGGCCAAGTTTGACACCCATCTCTTGAGAAACACGGGCAGCCACGCTCATAGCAGCAACTCGCCGGGGCTGTGTACATCCAATCTTTCCTCGTTTCGTGTATCCAGCCTCATGTAGATACTGGGGTATCTGCGTGGTTTTCCCGGAGCCCGTCTCTCCAACTATAACAAGAACCTGATGATCTTCAACAGCCTGAAGCAACTCATCTCGATATTTATAAACAGGTAAAGTTTTTCTGCCCTCCTGAAGTTTCTCAAATGCTGATTTCTCCGTCGATTTGTCGAGTGACTCAGCAGGAACCTCATCTTCAAATTCGACACCATCCATCACAGATGCCTTGATGAAATCAATCTGGTCCTCGAACACAAACTGAAACTCATCGGACTTTCGTTTCCTATCTTTTGAACCATACTTAAGGGTAGCTTTTCCAATCTGATGCTCCTCCCATGCTTCTTGTTCTGCAAAGGAGTTCCTTTTGTCTCCAGCACCCGAGTCCCTGTAATGCTGTATAGCGACAGAAAATCTCTTCTCTTGATTCACACCGCCTTCCTGATCATAAGCTTCAGGCATTCGATACCCATCTACGCTATCATCGTCTTCAGACCGCTTCTTAACAAGCTCGTAAATCTCCTTCTTGTATCTCAGCTCGCGATATTCAGCTTCAGTCAATTTTACACCGTCAAAAAGATATTGCTCATCCTCTATATCATCCCTGAGCTGATTCACTATCTTTTCCTCCCTTTTCTTCAAATACTCTTGCCTTGAAACTTTTCTTAGAGTACTCGTGCCGTCTTGCTCCAAAGCATGGGATCTCCGATCCAATTCTTCTTCCTCCTGTTAGAGATTTTCAAAATAAAGAGTCGGCGATTTGGGTTTGTAAAATTTCCTTGTTTCCTTTAGAATGCTTGGTTTTCCTCTTTGTGAGCTTTGTCCCACGTTGGATAGTTGAGAGATGTTGGAGTGGTATATATTAGGGAACTTTCCTAATGTGAATAACTAATGATCTAGTGTGGTGCAGCTCTATGGTGCTCCACACCATACCGGCGGAGGTACACACCACACACATGTACACAGCAGCAGCGCGTGCGCAATGTGGTGCAGGTGTATCAGGGCGCTTAATAAGCGCGTATTTGCACTTAGCACGAGCGCCATTTCTTATTATTGCGAAGTTGCGTGACGGCATAAGCGACGTGGATGCGCGTGTCACACGCTGGCAAGACGGCATGCCGACGTGGATGCCGCGTGTCACACGCTGCGGGGCGTGAGTCACACGAGCGGCTGATTCAACGGATCGATTGAATCCGGACTGGGTGTGAGTGAAAACAGCACCGTTCAGACTCGGGTGACTGGATCATCAAGACCGTAGGGATCCAATCCAACCGCTGGAATAGATCGGGTGCGCATCTATTCATTAATGGGTGTAACCTTATACATGAATGACTACTTGTCAGAATTCGTACGAAAGAAAAAACCCACATATGCCAAATTCTCTTCCATCTCTCTCTATATTTTCTAGTGTTCATTCTGCATTCTGTTTTGTTGCAGAAAATAGAATTCTGGTTCTCGGTTCTTATATTCACACAGCGGGTATTCTGTCCGCTTCGTTAGTGCAAACGAAAACGGAAAGAACTTAGAGTTCGGGTTTCGTTTTATCTTGAAGGCAGATTTGCTGTAATCGTTATTGGTGGGGTCAAATACTGTCTTTAGGAAAGCGACATCGCGACTCGAAGTGTTTTTCCAGGTTTTGTGGAGGTTTCGCCAACAGTTCAGAATTTACAGTAAGGTTTTTCCAACAATCTAAAGACAGTATTTTGTGATGGCGATATCTCTACAAAAGATGACGTAGGACTTTCTGAAATTGGAGCGGTTCGAAGGTGGGAATTTCAGGCGTTGGCAGAAGAAGATGCACTTCTTGTTAACCACTTTGAAAGTGGTTTATGTTCTGACTACTCCGAGTCCGGTGATTCCGGAAGAGCCAGATGATGAAACTATGGAGCAGGCCCGTGAAAGGGGCAAATGGGAGAATGATGACTACATCTGTAGGGGACACATTCTCAATGCACTGTCGGATTCACTATTTGATGTCTATCAGAATTCCATGACGGCAAAGGAACCTTGGGATGCACTCAACGATAAGTATCTTTCTGATGATGCTACAAGTAAGAAGTTTCTTGTTAGTCAGTTTATGAATTATCGCATGGTTGACACCAAGCCTGTCATTGATCAGTTGCATGAGATTCAGTATATCCTCAGTCAGTTTAAGGTTAAAAATATGCATATGGATGAATCTATTATTGTCTCATCTGTTATTGACAAACTGCCTACATCTTGGAAAGATTATAAAAAGGAACTCAAACATAAGACCGAGGAATTTACCCTTGATCAGTTGGCCCAACATCTTCGGGTGGAAGAAGAGACAAGGCACCAAGAGGGTAAGGATAATGCTACTTCCAAAGTCCATGTGGTGGAAGAAAGTTCCAACAAGAAACGCAAGAACAAAGGAAATGACAAGGCTTCTGGTAAAGGGAAGAAGCAGAAATTGGATCCTACCGAGACTGGTTGCTGGCATTGCGGCAAACCTGGGCATTTTAAGAAAGATTGCCGAATCCTGCAAAGGAAGAACTCTGGTGGAAAACCAGGAGCATCTGGGGCAAAGAATGCTAAATTCATTGCTGTTATTTCTGAGGTGAATATCCTCGAAGATGCTGGAGATTGGTGGATTGATTCTGGTGCAACAAAGCATGTCTGCAATGACAAAAGGTTCTTTACTGAGTATGATCCAGTTGCGGATGGCACTGTTCTGTTCATGGAAAATGCGTCTACTGCACTAATTAAGGGTAAAGGCAAAGTGGATTTGGAGTTTACTTCTGGCAAGACTCTGACCTCACTGATGTGTATCATGTACTGGAAGTTAGAAAGAATCTCGTGTCTGCAAGTCTACTTAATAAGTATGGCTTTAAGGTTGTGTTTGAGTCGGACAAAATTGTTGTGTCCAAGAGTGGGGTGTTTGTTGGAAAAGGCTATGTAACTGAGGGGATGTTTAAGCTTAATATTAATAACACAGTTGTTTCTGCTTATATGCTTGACTCTCTTTCTTTATGGCATACTCGTTTAGGACATATAAGTACAAGGAAAATGGATTGCATGGTTAAATCAGGATTAATTCCTAAATCTGAAAATGATATGGTTGATAAATGCAAGATTTGTTTGGAATCAAAGATAACCAGATTACCATTTCGTACTATTGAGCGGACTTCATCGTTACTTGAATTAGTTCATAGTGATGTATGTGATTTTCATAGCACTCCAACTAGAGGTGGTAAACTTTATATGGCAACGTTCATAGATGATTATTCAAAATTTTGCTATGTTTATTTACTTCATTCCAAAGATGAAGTGCTTGATAAATTTGTTGCATATAAAACTGAAGTTGAAAATAAATGTGGTTTGAAAATAAAACGTCTTAGGTCTGACAGGGGTGGTGAATATCACTTCCCTGGCTATTGTGAATCAGTAGGGATAATTCATGAAGTTACTGCACCTTATACACCGCAACAGAATGGAGTGGCCGAAAGGAAGAATAGAACTTTATGTGAGATGGTGGTTGCTATGCTAAGCAATGCAGGATTAAGTAAAGGTTTGTGGGGCGAAGCCATACTTACCGCTGCTTATATCCTGAATAGAGTACCTCTCAAAAAGTCTAACATTACTCCATATGAACTCTGGTCAAAAAGGAAACCTAACTTTAGTTATTTTAAGACTTGGGGGTGTAGGGCAATTGTAAGGCTGCCTGGACCTAAAAGGAAGAAATTAGGCCCAAAAGGAATCGAGTGTGTATTCCTTGGATATGTTTTGCATAGTAAAGCATATAGGTTTCTAGTGGCTGAGCCTAATGATGTTGTGTCCATTAACACCATCATTGAATCTCGAGATGCAGTGTTTTATGAAAACAGATTTGACAGAATTCCAAGGTTAAAGTCTAGTAAGGATTTGGAATCTAATAAAGATTCAGAAGAGTTTCCTTTGGTGTCCGAAGAGGACGATGAACCTTTAGAGGTTCCAGTTGAAGGAAATGAACTTGAGGAACATGTCGAATTGAGAAGGAGCAAACGAGTTCGAACAGAGAGAACTTTTGGTCCTGATTTCATAGTTTATCTAGTTGAGGGTACTAGAGAGACTTCATGTGCTGAAAATGTATTTTCACTTCAAGTGGAAAATGATCCTTTGACGTTTGAGGAAGTAATGAAATCACAAGACGTAACTTTCTGGAAAGAGGCTATCCAAGATGAGATGGACTCTATTATGGGTAATAACACATAGGTTTTGGCGGATTTACCACCGGGTTCTAAACCAATTGCTTGTAAATGGGTTTTCAAGAAGAAAATGAAAATTGATGGAACTATTGATAAGTTCAAGGCCAGATTTGTAGCCAAAGGTTTTACCCAGAAAGAAGGTATTGATTACTTTGATACCTATGCCCCGGTTGCTAGAATCTCAACAATTAGAGTGTTAATTGCTCTTGCTTCTATATACAAGTTTGAGATACACCAAATGGATGTCAAGACTGCATTCCTTAACGGTGAGTTAGATGAGGAAATCTATATGAAGCAACCAGAGGGGTTTGTTGTGCAAGGTTATGAGCACAAAGTTTGTAAGCTTATAAAGTCTCTTTACGGACTCAAGCAATGGCATGAGAAGTTTGACAAGGTGGTTGTGTCAAACGGTTTTACAATACACCAATCTGATAAATGCGTGTATAGTAAATTTAATGGCAAACGAGGAGTCATTATCTGTTTGTACGTAGACGATATGCTCATTTTTGGTACAGACCAAGGGAGTGTTCAGAGTACAAAAGATTTTCTTTCTGCTAACTTTAGTATGAAAGATATGGGTGTTGCTGATGTAATATTGGGTATAAGAATTAAAAGAAGTGGTGGTAATTTAGTTCTGTCCCAGGAACATTACATTGAGAAGATCTTAAGAAAGTTTAATCACTTTGAAAGCAAACCGGTGTCTACTCCGTATGACTCTAAATCGCCATTGGATCATAATGAGGGGAGAGCGGTCTCACAACTAGAATATTCTAGAGTGATTGGCAGTTTGATGTATGCCATGACAAGTACAAGACCGGATATTGCATATGCGGTGGGCAAAGAGGGTATACTAATAGCCCTGGCATGTGCATTGGCACGCTGGTACATAGAGCATCGATACTCTCAAAGGTACCATAGATTATGGAATAGTTCTATAAGTGGGTATCCTTCGTTCTGTATGATACACCGATGCCGCTTGGATTATCGAAAGGAATGATCACTCTTCAACGAAAGTGGTCGGGTATTTACACTTGGTGAGGGCAATCTCCTGGATCTACAAACGATAATGTGACTCAACCATGGCAAAGCCGAGTTTGTAGCAGCGTTCTGCAGTAAAGGAGGTATCGGTCGAGAAATCTATTACCGAAATTCCGCAGGTGGCCTAAGCCTATGCCTCCTATATCGCTGCATTGTGATAGTCAAGCTAAGTTGGAGCAGCGTATAGCCGTTGTATAATGGTAAGTCCAGGCATATAGGACTTAGACATAGCTATGTGAGACAATTGATTGTAGATGGGGTGATAACCATTGATTTTGTAAAGTCAAGTCAAAACTTGACGGATCCTTTTACGAAAGGCCTTGCAAGGGATTTGGTATTGAAAACATCAGAGGGAATGGGACTTTTGCCCAATTAGCTTAATCACTCCTGGTGGAAACTCAACTCAACCGGTTGATGCTCTCAATCTCTTGAGTTCAATGAGAAATTACACCACAAGTCCTGATTGGAAACACTTTAAGGTTATTTTACACATTCCCAGGTAAAGTGTTTTTGACCTATAATGTGAATACAAAGGAGGTTGAACTACTTAGTTCTTGATAGATTGTTTTGTGCTAATGTTATAGGAGCACGGATAGCGATCTACCTATATGAGTGTGGAGGTGGTGCCGCTTCCTATAGGTCACAGGGGCTAGACCTTAGAGCGCTCATGAAATCAAGATAAAGACCCAAGGCCAGTTCACGGGTCAACCGATTAGGATATCTGCATTATTGGAGGATTATGTGTGAGACACGTCCGGTTGGTCAACAGAGGACAACTAGTTCAAAGACACGTCTACTATGCTGCCCTGACTAGCTTTGATATGTTTTCACTAAGTGAATAGTTGAAGTCGCAAGACACTATTTATGTATGCATAAACCTTGTAGTAAGAACCGAGAATATTTCATCTGTATTTCGAAAATGGTGGGGGATTGTTAGAGATTTTCAAAATAAAGAGTCGGCGTTTTGGTTTTGCAAAATTTCCTTGTTTCCTTTAGAATGCTTGGTTTTCCTCTTTGTGAGCTTTGTCCCACATTGGATAGTTGAGAGATGTTGGAGTGGTATATATTAGGGAACTTTCCTAATGTGAATAACTAATGATCTAGTGTGGTGCAGCTCTATGGTGCTCCGCACCATACCGGCGGAGCCGGTGCTTCGCACCGGTACACACCCACACACGCACGCGCGCGGCGTGGGCTGTGGTGCATTGTGGTGCATTGTGGCGCTTTAGCGGCGCACTTTGCACTTAGCACGTCAGCGCTAGGCGGCGCTATTTTATCATGAGTTGGCGCACGGTGGCGCCACGTGGATGCCGCGTGTCACACGCTGGGTGTGAGTCACACGAAGCTGCCCGATCGGTGCAACTCTAGCCAACGGGTGCACCGATTCGTGGGTTGCAATCCCAGCCGTCGGCCGCGAAGGGTCACGATCCAACGGATCGGATTGAATCCGATTGGGTGTGAGTGAAACAGTGCACCGGTTCGGTGTGACTGGGTATGACTGATCGATCAAGACCGTAGGATCCAATCCAACGGTTGGAATAGATCGGGTGCGTACCTATTCACAATGGGTGCGTAGTGGCCTACAAATAGACCACTACTTGTCAGAATTCGTACGAAAGAAAAAAACCCACATATGCCGAAATTCTCTTCCATCTCTCTCTATATTTTCTAGCGTTCATTCTGCATTCTGTTTGCTGCAGACAACAGAATTCAGTGGTTCTCGGTTCTTATATTCACACAGCGGATATTCTGTCCGTTTCGTTAGTGCAAACGAAAACGGAAAGAATTTAGAGTTCGGGCTTCGTTTTATCTTGAAGGCTGATTTGCTGTAACCCTTTGCATACCGTTATTGGTGGGGGCAAATACTGTCTTTAGGAAAGCGACATCGCGACTCGAAGTGTTTTTCCAGGTTTTGTGGAGGTTTCGCCAACAGTTCAGAATTTACAGCAAGGTTTTTCCAACACCTCCCTCCTCCTCGACTTTGTCTCACCTAGCTTCCTCGTCGCTGCTGCATCCCGATCTTTGAGATGGTGCTCTAACTCCTCCCTCTCTCTTTGGTCGTGCAATATTTCTTCCTCCGACTCAGAATCATCATTAGTCCGTCGCTTAACTCGTCTTTCTTCTTCCATGTTTGCAGCAACCTCATCATCTTCATCTTCCTGATCATTCTCGGTCTTCTTCCTGAACCGTTTCTTACGACTATCATCAGCTTTTCTGACCTCAGAAGCAGCAGGAATATGAGAGCCATTACCCCTGCCACCTCCAATATCATGGTTATCATCGTCACCGGCCTCCAAAAGAGAGTAAGCCTTCTGCTTCCTAACCAGTAACGCTGCCTCTCGTTCTTGTTTCTGATAGCCATTAATCCCCGAAGCTTTATGCGGAACCTTCCCGTATATCTCTTCTGCAAATTTACGCGTTTCATTACTTGCCGATAGCCCAAAATCCACAAGCTTACCGACGAAGTCAGACGGCGACGAAGTTGTCTTTGATAACCCAATCATATATAGCACCAGAGTAGGCTGCGAGTATCCCAAGAGTGATATCAACTTGTCTGAGACCCATGCCTTCAAATCACTCCCCATTACCAACAAACTCAAGAGAGTCGCTCTCTCGTCTCGCTCTTAGTTTCTTGGTAAGTAGTTTTCGTACAAAAAATATAATTTATAAAACACGGAATTAATAGTAACCCCGAAGAATAGTAGCTAAGTTCGAAATCGTCCAAAGTTGCTGCGCCAGTTTCAATTGATCTCTAGTTTAATAAAACATGAATTCATCCAAAGTGATACAAGTAATTGTTGAATAAAAGCTCTAGAAATCTAAACAATCACGCTATTTGGAGAGACATTCTCGTTACCCGAGTCGAGGAGAGTAGCCGATGGTTGAGTTGTTGCTCTTTATTTTCTCGTGCGTGCTTTCTTCTTCCGTTATGCGTGGGAATTCCTCCCCCAAAGAACCCTCCTGATCCCCTTTTTTTTTTATCTCCACCGTATATGCCCCTTTTTTAACCTAAGGAAATTAATAGAATTCCTTGTTTGACTTGATTTTCTTGCCTTGTACTCCAAGTGCCAAACAATATTCCTGGTTTCTAGATTAGGCTATACCCATAATCAAACACAATCAGTTCCCTTCAAGAATCCGTGCCAACGTCCAACATTGCAAACTGATGACGGAATCCGATTAAATATGGATTTTTGAACCCGGCTATTGGTATTGACCAATAGCATACCGGTGGGCAAACGTCCAACCTTTCATATTTTTTTTATTCAGAGTGGATCCTGCGTGCCTGTCGGTACCTCATCGGTATGGGGTGGTCGGTCCCCTTAGCATTTGTGATTTTTGAATTGTCAATGGTAGATGGACCCCCTTGAATTAATCAGCACCAATAAAATTCTTGATTTATTAGTCTAGAGTATTATTCATGTTTTCTAGTTGTTCTATGTTTCCTTGTTATTTTTGTTTTCCTAATTTGTTTAGGTTTCTTGCTTACCAAATCTTAGAGCCTATATAAAGGCATGCTAGGACAATGTTTTACACACATCAATGAAAGTTATGTTCTTGTCAATTCACCTTTCTAACCGTTCTTTTGTTTTTCACAACTTTTGGCTTAATTGGGTTAGCTCCCAAACGCGACTTAAGGACACCACAATCAAGATTTTTTTTTTTTGATCCGACCAAGGCAGAGTATTGAGGCGCCGTAGCCGTGGGGGCTGAAGAAGCACCGCAGGCCAACCACCCCCCCCCCTCCCCCCCTTCAACCCCCAACTTTGTATCCCATCTCT
This sequence comes from Rhododendron molle, assembly GCA_025413875.1. NCBI lineage: Eukaryota > Viridiplantae > Streptophyta > Magnoliopsida > Ericales > Ericaceae > Rhododendron > Rhododendron molle. Next base: position 5,920,959 of record CM046393.1, read on the forward strand.
TGGAGAAGTTTTTCAGTGCCGGTTGAGCACCGGCCACGTGGTGCCGAGCACCATCTCGGCCAGATTTGCTTGGGTAATTTTTAAGTATAAAATTATTAAAACACCCCCTCAAGCCCAAATAGATCTGGACTGTCCAAAATACGTTAGGACGACTGAGATGCGTGCTCGGCACCACGTGGCCGGAGCCGGCTCGGCACTGAAAAATTTCTCCACCTCTTGTGATATTAGCTTTAATGCACAGCATGACCACATTTTACTTTTTTTTTCTTTTCTTTTTTTCTGTTTTTTTTCCCTACATTCACACGATAAATAAGAGTTGAACCTAAGAACTCAATAAGCCCAAATATTAGCATAGCAAACTGGTCCAAATAAATTACAATCTTTTTCGTGATTCATAAGGCCGGCCCGTATGCTCAATACCAAAAGTACTTGTCCAAACAAATGCTTTGGCCCTGCAAAATCCAAAAAAAAGTCCAACATGATACTCCTAGTATTTGGTTTGGAGGATATTGGTAATGAGCCCAATTCAACGCGGGTAAACGATGACAGTCAGCCTTTCTTTTTCCTTTGTTTACGATTCGACAGTTAGGGTTGTCCGGGCTATCTTACGCGCACTTCAATGAATTTCTTTTTTCGGTCTAGTTAAAGGCAAACTATCCATGCCAGTACTAGAAAATTCACACGAAATAATTTTGTGGGGAGCAAACCCACCAACCAGCCTTTCTTCTCACGTGGAAGATTAGCATACCCTTGTATAGCATTTGTTTATGAAATATAGTCCATTGTCGTGTCGTTACGGATGAAATTTTATTTTAAAAGTTCCATGTGTAAACAAATTTATTTTTTTTTGAAAGGAAATTTTTTTTTTATTAATCATTGAAATTGTTACAAAGATTAAAAGGACGAGATGATAACATCAAACCTTAAGCAAATTTAAGAATTATCTTCTGTCCACCCGAAATCCAAACCTTAGGTTAGCAAGAAACTAACACAGGAACGCTCGTTGGGCCAAGTCTAGACACCTATGGGTCTCAAACCCAAATCTAAACAAATTTGTTACTAAAATTGATTGTACCAACATTAAAAGCTTGCTAAAATAGGCACCGAAAGCGTGATGTTTCCATTCCACACTGATCCTTTTTTTCTTTTTTTTTCTGGTAATGCAAGGTGTTCCAGGTCAACTTGCGCGTACCACAGACTAATCCCTACAGCCCTTCTCATAGCCGTTTCATATGCTTACGCGTGAGGTGAGCCCCTGCATTTCCTCAATTCAATGCATTGAAGCATTAGTCGTTCGACTCTCGCAATCTGTTGTTGAACCATCAATTTACCATGGGCGTTCAATTTAGTAATGAGATAGTTCGAGAACGTGGGCCATTTATTAGTATAGTTGCAAAAAAAGTGTCTAAAAATAAATAGGCATAAAATCATTCATGAATACATATTTTACAGAATATGTTTTCGTAATTGACCTCAATGCACAAATGTTAAGTTTGTGACTCTTTTAAAAGTTTCTTTGCATGATTATTATATATTGGATCAAGTTCGAAAATTCTCCAACTAAACATTCATATAAACAAATTCTTAAAAGGAGCATTCATATAAATAATTGTAAACCAACCAACGATGTCTTTGTATGTTGGCGTTACGAATCCGGGAGCGTGTTGTGCACCTAGTGCACAATACGGCATTGTGCGATCTTAACCGTCCAAAAGTGTTTTGGAAGATCTAGATTTAAAAAACTCTTCCAGGGAAGAGCTAGGTTATTTGTCCCCGAAAAAGGTTTTTTTTTTTTTTAAACCTGGATCATTGATTGTTGAGACGGATGGTCCGAATAGTGCACAGCACGACCTTCGGGTTCTGAATATTCTGTAATCTATCACGACACTTATGTGATTATGAATGATATACTAGCTAGCGTACCAGCAGAATATCAAGTACGGGCATGTGATTCCAAATGCATATCCCAACATACGTCCGTCCCTGGTCGAGTCACATTGACACAATGTTTCCTATGATTTTGAAACCAAAGAAACAATGCATGTGTTCGAGTCTCACTAAACCTACAACTCTTAGCTAGTTTATGTTCGAATTTCACAAAAGGAGAAACATTCTAAACCTTTGGGAGCTATTGGAGGGCTCACGCGATAGTTCATTTTATGGCTGCAGAATTAGTCAAGGCGCACGTAAACTGGTCCGGACATCCAGTTGTTTGTCTCGCTTAAGTATGTTTTAGACTTTTAGTAGTAAGTACTTGCCATTTGTGATGGATTTTGTTTGGAACTTTGCAGAGACAAAGTGAAACCCATGTTTTCAACAATGCCAAATAGCTAGCCCACATCAAATCAAATGGCTGACCCAGTAATCACGGGCGCCCACTGTAACCATATCATGAAACAGCGTTGCCTTTTGATTTTGTCCTAAACAACAAAAAAAATACGAACATGGCAACAAAAATTGGGCAGAGATGGAATCCATCTAACGTAATTCCATGGGACTGTCAATTACACAACCGCTTTTAGGTCCCATGGATCAATATTGGTCCCTAGACTAGATCTCTTATGGGGGGTTCCCTAGCTAGAAGCTCACGCACATCAATAACCGATTAAACCTCCGGTGTCAAATCAAAATTTTGTTATCGTGATTTGAACCGTTCAATTTGTAGAGTATGTAGAGTTGTAAGTCATTAAATGAAAAAATTGGATCGATCGGATAAAATTAGCCCATTGGCCAGACTATATCAGGTATACGAAAAATGTGCACTAGGAGACAAATCTAATCTGCACCATGTAGATTATCAATGTCTAATGAACTTGATTTTTCAACTCGTGCATAGTGTTCAACAATTTCTACAAACTGGAACGATTTGGATTATGACGAAAAAAAATTTTGATTGAGCACACCGAGGAGCCCTACACTCCTGTAGTGCGTAGTGGGTCTAACGATTTTGTTTCCTTTAAAAATTCTATTTTCCTTGTCTGCTACTTAATAAGAAAAAGGTTTTATTCCCAAAGTTGGAGAAATAAATTGGGCGGAGGGCCGGCGGGTTTATTAGCAATAGACCCGTGAACTTCTAATCTAAGGACCTTTGTAACACGTGACCCACTACAGCTACGATCAGTTCATACTAGTATTTTTTATTTTAGTTCTATTTTATTTTGTTCTAATCACATGTTCGGGTCAATTTATGTGTAAAGGATTGATGAGCGATAGTATGAAACTTAACACTAACGCTGCAAATGAACCGAGTCATTCATTTACTCAACGAATGATGCACATAACTACGTTACATACAAACATTATATGAGTTTTGCGTGCGTTAGCAAGTCAGACCCGCAATGGAATCCACGCGCTCTCACCAAAAAAAAGAAACTTGTAAAAATCGTCCAGTTGACGAGAGAGAAACAAGTCGCTATATATACCTACGCATCTACGCCGTTACGGAACGGATATCCTTTTTTCGACACGAAATCAAGATACGTGAGAAATGATGAGTCGCTACGCAATTAAATGAGATTTCGGACTAGACAACCTTTTGTTTTCACATGGAGAAATCCAGGCACGAATTTGGATTCCCCCTAGCTAGTACGCTTCTGCAACTGCCATGTTCTTGTACGTACTTCTAAATCTTTTCTTTTTCCTGCCTGATGTGAACCTTTTGCAGTGTTTCATCATGTTTGGACAGACATTCTCTCTATAAAAGTCTTCTTCACAGTTTGAAACCCACAATTTTTAACCCTTATGCATAACGCCAATGGAACTGGCTGGCTACAGCTTGATTAAATATTGTATTCTTCCCAAATTTAACTCTATTTGGAAGATTGAAGCATTTCGAGTGTGAAGCCTTTTAATAGCTTTGGACCACTAGTCCCATGACTTGTAGTGTGAACACTGATATCAGTAGTAGCAGGACTGGGGTTAATCTATCTTATCCGGTGGTTGAGTGTGATTTTTGTGGTGATCGAACAAACCGCCTACATTCAATTCCAGAAAGGAGAGGGTCAGTCGGGTTTTGCGTAAGCTGGTCTGAACACCTGAGTCATCAACGAGGAAAGGGTTATTTTGAAGTCGGTACGTAATTGGATTCAATCGTTATGCTCATGCTTTTGAGCACCGGATCGAAGCGGGGGGATGTTGTGAGCAAAACGCAGCAGCGCGCAATCTCACCGTCCAACTCTTCCCAACTTTTTCTTGAAAAAGTTTTAACTCTTCTAAACTCTCTTTTTTGTCTTTTAGTGTAATTGCGGAAGCACTAAAAAGACGAGTTTTGGGGGACTCAAATCCTCGTCTCCAATAAACTTTCTCTATCTCTTCATTTTCATTACTTTAAAAGACCTCCTTCATAACCCTCAAACGAACAAGGCCCCACAAATCAGAACGATCGGTAAAACGGAGCTAGCTCACGTGCATGAAATCCAATTACTAAATAGAAATATCAAATCTACTCACTGGATTGAGACAATATTCTCCCTCCTCCCATATAGCACCGGTTTTTTGCTAGATTATTAAAGTTATAGGAGACTTGTTAGTCCAAAAGGAATTTCAAAAAAGAACTCATAATATAATCTTGTGAACTAGATCTATTTTTGGACATAAAGCACTCGACACAAAAAAGAACGTTGAATTGTGTTCTTTTGATAACTCAAGTGTTTTTTGTGATTACATTTCAAATATTGGACTTTTAGTTCGTTACATTGCATTTATTTTAGGCCAAAAGAAGATTTATAATCAATGCATGCATGGATCATTAGCAGAGAGAGAGAGAGATGTGATCAACTGTCAGTTTTACAAACCAAATTAATATATTTTCGCAACAAAATTGTTTTTTTTACGTGAAATTTGTGATACTTTACAGTTTAACATGTAAGCTCACGTGCATGTCTATCTAAATAAAAAAAGTGAAACCAGAATTTTTTTTTTCCCATGTATCTATAGTGACTTGTCTTTAACAAGAACATGTCAATTTTGGCTTATTTTGATCTTTTGTGATATTTCTTTAATTGTGGATCATAACTTTTACCTTTCAAGTTCCTCTTGTTAAGGCGAAGTAAGAAGTGACCAAATCGGATACAAACGTAAAAATGGTTTTGAAAAGCATATTTAGTTAATTTAGACCAAAGTACAGGTAAGCCATCAATTCTTGAATAAAAAATAAAAAAAAATACAAAGCTGATTGATCGAGTATATATATAGCGAAATACCATTAGCCGAACCATACGACTGCATGGCATATAAAATCAAGGGATAAACTCTGGTTGATATATACGGGGTGTTAGCCAATTTAGAGCATCTCGAACGGAGAGTTATTTTGGGAGCTAAAGTCATATTTTGTATAGTACTATTCCACACCAAAATTCTCTCCTCCAATAGGGAGTCACTTTTGGGGGCCAAGCCGGTTCTTACAAAGGTTGTAATATGAATTGGTCCGATCGCTCTTGACTTAAATAAACGCCATAATTAGAACATTTTCGTAAACACGGTCGCAAGTCAAAAAAATATCACATAAAGACCACCCATGTCATTCAAGCACCAGTAAGATGGCCAATAGTACTCCATCATGTAGTAAAACATTCAGTGAATTGAGTCCATTTTGGTTCAGAGGGATATTTTTCGATGATGTGTGGGTATATCTCACTTAGTAGCTGCTCGGGACCTCCGGACCATTCAATACACTTTTGGATGGTTTGGATGTGCCGAGTGGGCACCACGCGGTACCCACCAAGCACTGGAATTTTTTCCCTGTTGAGAAAAGAGAAAAACAAATGGTCCGTACAGCTTCGTTGATTTATTAATTAAAGAATATAATGCTGATGACATCGGAGCAAGAAGCAAGAAAAATCTGAAAAATGAGCTCTCTCCCAATTTACTTTTCTTTTTATTTCTCTCCAAAAAGAAAAAGAATATATATATATTAAAGAATAATCTATAGATACACTTTTTTTTTTTTTTGAAAAGAATCTATAGGTACACTTCAAATTACAATAAAGTCACTGGATCTGGACCCAAATACCTTGACTGGGTATTTCTTGATGGACCACAAAGAGCATGTAGAATCCGGACGGGGCAAGAACACCCGAACCCGGAGTCACCACCCCAACTTCATAGGTTGACATCCCCACTGTACTCACAGTCCCTCCACCTAACACTAGAAGCCTTTGGTTCATAGCGAAAGAATGCGTGGTGAACGTGGGTGCGACAAGTGTTACCGAGACCAAATTTGCATTTACCATGCCCGGGACCGTGAACCGCACTGCTATTCGTTGTTTGTATCCGATCTTGGTTTGAGAAACTGGTGAAATAATCTTCGGACGCAAATTCGAAGAACCCGGATCCAAATACGACGGCGAGAAAGACTCCAAACTTAACTCTGTTGGATAAAGGGCGTTGGTAAAAACGTAGTAGATATGAGGATTGCTACCGCCAACCAGAACCCGACCGTCACGCAACAAAATCGCGGCGGAATGATACATTCGGGGTATGGAGCTCGGGTTCTGACCCTCGAACCGAGACCCACCTGGGTTATTGGGATGGTAAATAACTGGATTCAGAACCGGGTTCCTACCGTATTCCCAACCCGCACTGCCCGCAGACCCACCGTTGATAATCAAAACGTTGCCGTTCGGAAGCATAACCGTGTCCCCCATGACCCGAGCCGTGGGCATGTTCTCCATGACCCATTGGGGGTTCGGGTCGGTTATTTTGATCCTCCCGCACGTGTTCAAGGCCCCGACGAAGGTCCCCTTCTTCGCGCTGGTGAACGTTCCTTTCGGCGCACCCCCGCACACCAGGACCTCAGCTCCTCCAGCTACATTTCCTTGAAACAATTTCAAGGGAAGCAGGACGGCGGATCCGGTGCTCGGATAACTCCTCGGGTTCCCATCGGGCATTTGCGGGTACTTCTTCACCACCACATCCTTCGAATAATCGAACAGAATCGCTCGATTATTAGCGAAAATAAACAAATTCCCATCCGTGTTCAGAAACACGAATGGGTACAAATTATTTTCTTCGTGTGGGTCATTGGTCTCGACCAAAAAGGGTAAATTATATGCTACGGTAGCCGAAGTTTTCGGGTAAAACTCGTAATTAAATTGCCTGCGGCCGCCTATAATAATCTGCCGTCCGTCTGGCAGAATCTGATTGGTGGCATACCATCTTCTGTTAGTCAAACCAGAGCTTATTTCTTCCCAATCACACCCACTACACGGCCGGAAAATCCTGACCACATGATCGCCGTCGTTGAACCCACCCGTCTGGATCAGACGCCCGTCCGGCGTTAGTGCTCCGGAGGAGCACCACACGTCGGTGAGGACAGTGAGCGCGCGAATACCGTTCGTCGCGACGTTGTACTCGACCGAGTGGGCAGTGCAGTCGTTAGTCAATGCCGTGTCGTTCGGGTCGACACGGCATTTCCCGTTGGGCAAGGATATGTTGGACCGGCCGAAGTCGGTCCGGTCGAAGATTACGACCTTGTCGTTGTTGAGGAGTTGCATGTGCATGGCTGAGATGCCGATGCTGGCCTTTAGCACGGCCCAATTGCCGCCCCCGGCGGCCTGGGTCACGGTCCAACATAGCGGGCCGGCGGTGAGGAACGTTAGGAGGATGAGAGAGAGGGAAAGAAACTGATTTTGGGTCATGGGTTTGTGTGTGTGTGTGTATGTTTTCTTAAAGGTAAATTTGGGTGGATTTATTTTGGGATTTTGAACGGTGAAGGAAAGGAGGTTGGGGGTATTGTCGGTCTGCTTTAAATATGGTTTTGGGAGATGTAGTGAATAATACTACTGCAACATGTTTTCTGAAAGCTAGTTAGGATGATCCTATTTATAGAGCAGCAAGTATCTATAAAGGTCACATGTCCCAATGGTTTGAGCCGATGTTTAGGTTTTGCGAGTGCTTTTTAAGATTTGGGATTCGATTTTCTACTGGGTAAGTACCATAAAATAAGTGGAGGGTCATGATTGGTGTGACTGCTCTAACTCCTCCGGAAGTTTGGATTGCGCAGTCGAATCCATTTAGTGATCTGGTTATAAAGTTGTTCCTCCGTTTAAAAAAAAAAAAAAAGTATCTAGAGGTCAGGCATAGTAAAATGACAGATCTATTCACTCCATCACTTTTCAATTATGGGATACTATTAGCCACTTGATCAGACAAGTATTGGACCGTATTTATTATTACGAAAAATGGACGGGCAAAAATGGTTCAGAAAATCAGTTGTCAGATAAACGTGCTATTTTTTCACGTTTTTCCGGTAACTTGATACTTGGAATAAATGTGGTAATTTTCAGAAAGAACGGTTGAGATCATGACCATAAAATTTAAGTCAAGCCCACCGAGGTACTCTACCCTTCCGTTTGCACGGGCGTACCGCGTGCCACGAGAACCCGTTGTCTCCACTACAAAAGAATTGGTTCAGGTTAAGGAATTTACTTTGTGTTTAGTGCAACAAATTAAGCTACGCAATTGTATGTCTTTCCTAGTCTGAACTTGTTCTCTTTTATTTGGACAATCAATTTCATGTTAGTTTTGAGTCTCTCGACAGCGAGCTAGAGATTGACCAAATTCAGTGAGATTTACATTTAAGATCGGAGGAATCAAGAAGGGATTGACTAGAATTTATCAAGAGAGAATATCAGTTTCAACCTCTTTTGGTGACTTAAAATAATAATAATAATAATAATAATAATAAACCTTGATTTTAAAACGTTAAGATATAGAAGCTCTTTTCTCCTAGTATAAATGTGTAATCTTGTTACGTACAGCTGTTGTGCTCCAATGTGTGGTGAGAGAGGGGAGAGAATTTGACCGCTCGGTTGCATTTGCATTAATTTTCTCACTCCTTTGCGAATTGCGATAGGACAATAAGTCGGGTGTTTTTTTCCTGGAGCAACAATAAGTTGAGGACCACACATACATCACAATCGATGATTAACGAGATCAACGGTCCGTGTTCTGCACTATACGTGCACTACACCAGGGTGCACTACAGCACCTCCGGTTCCCACATCGATACACAAACACTTACACACATACTCATTACTCACTCACAATAGGAGTGGACCCCACACACTCTGGACACTCCTATTGTGAGTGGATGAGTGTGCAAGTATTTGTGTATTTATGTGTAGTTGTAGTATTGTTGTTTTTGAATATTTTTGGGCGATGAGCAAAACCATTCGCTTTTATAACTCATGGAGAATATTAACCATATCAAAAATTATACTAATCAAATATCTACCTGTATAACTTTGAAACACATTTATAACTTGAACAAAAACATGGTACTCTCTTGGGACAAAATTGATCAAATACTGTATCTACAAACGTGCATGTGTACGGAAGGGCCATTTTGGTGTTTCCCTCTCCTCTCTGCTTTGGTTTATCTCGGCTCTGTTTTGGTGTCCAAGTGTTGCTAAGCGGCAATTGGGTCTCCGGCCGCTGGTGGGTGTACCTGGTTTGGTTCGTTTCCTAGCTCTTCGGCTCCTAGATCTGGTAGGTTGAGGCCGTTGGTGAGGTAATAAAGATGGGGTTGGGTTAGGGTTTCGTTTTATTATTCCGGTGGTTTTGTTCGGTTTTCTCCCGGCTAGTTTTTCCAGTCTGACGACTATATTGATATGGTTTTTCCAGATCCGGTGAGTGAATAAGTTATCTTGTTTTGGTTGTGTGTTTGGTTCTCATAAATAGAAATTTGTGGCTGCCGAGGCTGCAGCGTGCGCCGCTGTACCTTCCCGCGTGCCGGATGTGTCCTAGATTGTTATCCGTTGGTGGGAGGTCTTTAGGTGGTAGCAATGGGCCTTTTCGGTGGATGTGACCAAAATGACAACTTGCCCGGCCCGTAACGGTTTCCGAACATTCATTGCCGTGTAGACAATCGCATCTGTTGCTGTTGAGTGTGCTTTAGTTGTATTTCCGGGATTGTTTACGGAGTTATTAGTTTGAGTCAGGTGTGTGCCCCTCTGTGTTCTCCAGTGTATTGTATCTCTGTAATTCGATCATTAAATCTTCTTATATATTAATGACAGCAATCTTGAAAAAATACAATTATAACGATATCAGAGAAATCCATACAAGAAGCAAGGAAAATTTGAAAAAATAAAAATAAAAAAGAGCCAATTAAAACCTCCTCTTCTTAGTTCATGTTTTGGAAAGATTAACATATGAATTCAAAAACAATGATTCATGACCCAAGGGCATAGTTGAACCAATAGAGAGATGTCACTGGATATGGACCCAAATACCCACACTGGGTATTTCTTGATGGACCACAAAAAGCATGTAGAATCCGGATGGTGCAAGAATACCCGAACCCGGAGTCATCACCCCCATTTCATAGGTTGACACTCCTACTGTAGTCACATTCCCTGCACCCAGCACTAGCAGCCTTTGGTTCATGGCAATTGAATGGGTGTTGAACGAGGGTGCAACCATCGTTACCAAGACCAAATTCCGATTGATCGTATCCGTGATGGTGAACCGCACCACTATTCGTTGGTTGTACCCGATCTTGGATTGAGAAATGGGTAATATAATCTTGGGACGCAAATTTGCGTATTCTAGATTCAAGTACGATGGCGAGAAAGCCTCCAAACTTAATTCTGTTGGGAATAAGACTCCGGTAAATTCATAATTCCTGTTGGGATTGCTACCACCAACTAGAACCCGACCGTCGCGTAGCAAAGCCACGGCGGAATGGTACATGCGGGGCGTGGAGCTTGGGTTCTGACGTTCAAACCGGGACCCAATTGGATTCTTGGGTCGGTAAACAACCGGGTTTAAAACCGGGTTCCTAGCAAGTTCCCAACCCGCAGTCCCTGCTGACCCGCCGTTGATAATCAATACATTGCCATTTGGAAGTAACAGCATGTCGCCCATGACCCGAGCCGTAGGCATGGTCTCCATGACCCAATCGGGTGACGGGTCGGTTATTTTCAACCTCCCGCAAGTGTTCAAGGCTCCGATGAATTTTCCGTAGTTCGCGCTGATGTACGAGCCTTTCGGTGCACCCCCGCACACCAGAACCTCAGCTCCACCAAATGCCTTTCCTTGCATTAGTTTCAAAGGAAGCAGAGCAGCAGATCCAGTGCTCGGGTAATTCCTCGGGTTCCCGTCCGGTATTTGCGGATACTGTTTCACAACGACGTCGTTTAAATAATTGAACAAAATTGCTCGATTATTCGCGAAAATAAACAAATTCCCATCTATGTTTAGGAAAACAAACGGGTATAAGTTGTTTTCCACTTCTTTTTGGTCCTTGGTATATAACAGGAAGGGTAAATTATAAGATATCGTAGCCCCCGTCTTGGGGTAAAACTCGTAATTAAATTGCCTGCGGCCGCCTACGATAATCTGCCGTCCATCTGGCAGTATCTGATTGGTGGCGTACCATCTTCTTTGAGTCAAACCAAATTTGATTTCTTCCCAATCAGACCCATTACACGGACGGAAGATCCTGACCGCATGATCGCCGTCGTTGAACCCACCCGTCTGGATCAGACGGCCGTCGGGCATTAGAGCCCCGGAGGAGCACCATACGTCGGTGAGGACTTTGAGTGGACGAACACTATTTGATGTGACGTCGTATTCGACGGAGTGGGCAGTGCAATCAGCCGTCAATGCGGTGTCGTGTGGGTTGACCCGACATTTCCCGCTGGGTAAGGATATGTTGGATCTTCCGGTGCTGGTTCGGTCGAAGATTACGACCCGGTCGTTGTTGAGGAGTTGCATGTGCATGGCAGAGATGCCAATGCTGGGCCTTAGCAAGGCCCAGTTGCCGCCTCTGGCGGCCTGGGACACGGTCTGACATAATGGACCCGCGGCCAGGAATGTAAGCAGGAAGAGACAGAGGGAAAGAAAATGATTTTGGGTACTCATGGGTTTGTGTTTAATTCTCGGGTGGGTTTTTGAAGATGTTTACCAATTTACCACACGCAACTATACGAGCAATGTCCTGTGGGTGTATACAGGTACATATATTGTGGAGTATTGCACAATGTCATGTTTGTGAGAATGGGGAAATAACTTTTGCACTTGATTTTAGTACATCTCATTGGGTTTGTTTGACTTAGTGATATGAATTTACAAGATGTATTTCTCACACTAAATAAAGCATATTAATTAGTAAGAGATTAAGGTAATTCGTTGAAATTTTCTGAAGATGGGAGGAATCAAGGAGGGGTTGTCTCAAATTTAATAAGAGATTTTAAGCACTTCGATCTGCCGGCTTGGGCATTAACTTGATTCTCAAACGCGGAGATGAATATCAACACCTTTCCCATATGCTATGAATATGTAGATAATCTTGGTAGAGATCTGACGGGTTTTTTTTTTTTTTTGGTCTTCCGAAAAAGAAGAGAGCTTATATTACTAGGATAAAGAGGAGTCGAAGGCCTTAACATCAGACAGTGCTAGGGCCTAGGGAAGACAACCCCAAGGGGAAAATCACCCCTCCGATACGTCATCCTACCACGCCAATATATGGGTCACCCTGTTAGTAGTTAGTACTGTTGCATTTTACGCCGGAAACAAAGAAAGTGAAAATTGGAATGCGAGTCGGATGCAATCCTGAACAATTGTATCCCAATCTGCATACATGTAGTGCCACAGTCGAGCGCTTGAACCGCCCTTTTCGTGTCACCTTCCGCTACGACCCTCAAAAAAAAATTCCAGTTTAGAGCCGTCACTAGAGCAATGCATATATGTAAGGAATTATGCCACCGTCCAGTGATTAGGGAAAAGTTGAAACCAATGGAAAACACAGGAAGAAGCAGTTATTACATTGAGCAACAGATACGGCAGCTTCTGAATCCGAATGCATGTGCAGGGTACGGAATTCACATTCAATGATTATATTTGTGGAGCAGAAGTTATCGTACCTGAGGAAGAAAAGGGGTCCATGCAGGCCAGGTGCATTATTTTGATCATTACATATAGTGTAGAATGGACTCGATGGAGTACTAGCTAGCTAGCTAGGTCTCGCTTCCGTTTAAATTAACCCATGATTGCCGAGAGGTCTTTGGCCAAACGGCATCAGTAGTGCACTTTGGTGGCAGGAGTGAAGAGGTCGAGAGTTCAGCTCATCTTCCGAAGTGCTAATTTAACAATTTTTGCAACGCTGATTTTTGCATAGAAGAAGAAATTAACTCAAGATTTGACTGCAGGCTACAAAAGTAAAAAATTTCGACACTTGTACAAACTTCCCCCATCAAAACTTGTACAAACAAAGTGTAAATGCCTTAACCTAACAAAATGCTCAGCTAGTAACTACAGAAATATAGTACTCCAGGGTGTTGACCTTACACCTACTAAATGTGTTGTTGACCATACACCAACCCAAGCGCATCCGAGCCGTCCAAACTTACTTTGGACTTTGCTCGTGTTGTGTGTGTCGTTGTAGTCTCTTAAATTTTGGCGAAAAAGCCGCGAAACACCGAAATCTATAGTTGATCATTTTTTTTTTATAACTCTGGATCGATCTTCGAGCCAATTTACATGCACCTTGACTAATTCCTAGGAGTCAATTCCCACCGTCCACTAACGAAGCGTCAAATAAAAGCTGGGGAATGCTATCAACACAAATCAAGAAACTGCACTTCTTTGATATCAGGAAATTGGCATTATAAAAATTGATACCACCTAAGACGTTTCGAATCTGAGATCTTATTCAACGGGTTTTTTTTTAAGTAGGTCGGACATTTTACGTTTGATCAGCCAAGTGTTAGTCCGTGACCGGCCGCTTAGCCGATTTTTACAATTTTTGTAGAGCTGAATCATCTTTTGGGTTTCTTTATTGTTAAAAACTTGTTCGTCAAGAATACGGGAATTTCCTTCCGGTGGGAAATATTCCTCTTTAATTAGTGCAGGTAACAAAAAAGCTGGTCAAATTTCTTTCGGTGCCTGCGATGCTTAAAAACTGCAAAGAGTAAAAAACACTAGACAGAATTGCCATGGTTTGTAACTAAAGCTAAGCATCTCAACCCCAAAGCGATTTGGTCAAGTCGGCTTAAGAAAGCAACCGAAAAGTTTGCCACCCAAGAAGGCTAGACATGTCTTTCCAAGCAGAGATTTTTGGATTTGCTTTAGATTTGTTACAATGTATTGTTGGAGGATGATCAAAAGGTAGAGGTGACAATCTCAATCCATATTTTTTAACCCGCTTAAATTCGTCCACTTGTAATCCAACTCAATTCGCCCACATTGTATAATTGATTCATATGGGTTCAATCCATATAAACCTATATTAACATGAGTTTAAATGAGTTTAGAATGGGTTCAATATGGGTTAGACAAACTCATCTTCACTGACTCCTCCAAAAACAAAATCTGGCCAAACCGGAAATCGTCTCTCTCCATTTTCGTGAAAACACAAATCATCATCTCACACCCAAGCCGAACTACTAGTATTAAATTCAATTCTCTCTGCCCACTCTCTCTCTCTCTCTCTCTCTCTCTCTCTCTCTCTCTCTCATCATGTAGGTTTGAATTAAAAAGTAGGAAGTGACTTTTTTTCATCTTAATTCAATTTTTTTTTGTGCATTTGGTAGTTTTGCGTCACACTTTTTCTGACTTATTGGTTCATCTCTATGAGCGGAACTGAAAAAGTAAAAAAATTTGATCGAAACTCATATATTTTTTTAAAAAGACAAATAAGTCAAAAAGACATCTCTTTGACTTATTTTTTTGTCTTTTTCAAAAAAAATTGGGTTCCGATAAAAAAAATAATACTTTTTTTTGTTACTCTTGTCGAGACAAACCAATGTCACAAAAATTTGACGCAAAACAAACAAATGCAAAAGAAATTTGAATAAAGATGAAAAAAAAATCACTCCCTACTTTTTAATCCAAACTCACCCAAACCGACTTTTGTTCTAAAGTAAACGGGGTAAATTAATAGGTAACTCAACGTTCATCAAGTTCATTCCTCTGTTTAACTATTACTCCTACCTCTGTTTCAACACTTTTTACCGTCTTTTTTTTTTTTTGCTGATTATACGAGTGAACTTTGTGGGGTTTTTCCCCTCAAAGTTTTCTTCTTTTTTTCCTGAATTCGAACGATTTAACAGGACTGAGGAGTGAGAGTTCAAAATAGTCCTTTGTGCGAGTTGAAAGGACAGGAAAAAGGAAAACAAAAACAAAAAACAAAAACAAAAAAACAAAAAAGGAGGAGGAGGAGGAAACGGGTCGGGTCTGGCGGGTTTGTGTTTGGCTTGACCCACATTCGACCCGACCCATTTCAATCCGTTCGCTATTTGACCCATATTCAACCCGCCCATATTTGACCCATGACCCGTTTTAACCTGTCCAGACCCGCCCATTTGCCACCTTTAAAAGGGGATGAAAATACGATTTCTTTTCTATCCCTGCTGACAGCTGAGAGCCCTTAAATTTCAAGTCCATTAACCATGTTCAGAACAATTTTGGGTCCTATGGATTCGAGGCCTCCTGTTACGGAGAAAAAAGATTCTATTATTCAATTGAAAAAGAGATTAAATTAATAGAGCCAAAAAGAAAGATTAGGAAGAAGAAGCTTATCTTCGAGTTTGGGATCAAGGCGGCCATTGTCAAAAAAAAAATAAAAAATACTAGAATTAAAGGTGTCTTCTACTTCCATTTCATCCCAGGCCATTCAAAACAGAAACTCTGTTTTCAAGAATGCGCGTATGGCGATGTACATAGGAGAAACTTTGGACGTTAAATTTAGATGGGGAAGGAACTTTAATCTGGAGAAATTTGTCAAAATGGAGGAGGCCACGAGAGATCAATGCTCTTGATGATATGGATGAATATGATTTTTTGAGGAAGATGATGAGCTTGAGGAAGCAGAGCCACCCTTTCTTTGGAATTTTAATTCAGGGGTTAAGCGGTGTTTAGGTTTATTTCTCTTGGCATTTCTTTGGTTTCCTTTGGGCTTTAGTTTGTTTTTGGGTGTATGTTGTAGGGTCTTTTAGTTTTAGCAGGTGCATGTGAGGCTTTTGCTTTGCTTGTGGCGTCTTGGTTGGCTTATTGCCGTTCTTTTTGGATTGGTCCTTGAGTTGGTTTTTTGCCGGTATTCCCGAGATCCGTTTAATGTGAAAATGTACTTGAGACCTCCTTACTTTTCCTACACGACGAATTACAATTAAGCAGATAATAAGACAAGAAATAACGCGGTTGAGCAAATTCATCGATCTGATCTCGAAATCGAACTTTAGTGAGCGAATGATACCTATATATGCATGCACATATTCTTTTCACACGAAGAAAACTCCAAATGATTCACGCAGTACGTACCCATTTGCAGCTCGTGAACATGACCTTATTATTCCCTTGAACGAGTGAGACAAAGTTAATTCCTTTGTTTGATTCTCCTAAGAGCTTGAAGCAGCTCGCAGCTGATCAGCCAATTTTGACAAAACTACACACTTTCCAAGTATATCATTTTCGGTCTTGATCATTTTCAAGATTTGATTGATATATATGCTCTAGATTGATTTTCTTTTCGAGGTTCTGGGTACTGTCTTCTCTTCCCCTCGGCATCAACTGATTTGCATAAATTCCAAAACTCTACTGTCGAACAATCCAAATCATGGAAGATATATACAATGGTCAGCTCTCTCAAGCAAGTATCGTGTTTGTTCGAAACTTCATAGGTTCTAGCTGTCAACTCTTGTGAGGCTAGCTATAGCTCATATGAATATATTTGTTCCGACATAAACCAAGAGCGAGATGGGGGCAGGGATGGCTATCTCGGCCGACCCGTCCGTATCCGATCCGTTATCCGTCCCGAACGAATTGGATTTTTCGGATATCGGGGCGGATTCGGATTTATTTTTAAAAAAAAAAAATTCAGAGATCGGATCAGATTCGGAGGTAAGTCTGCCTCTGATTCGATCCGCCCTGAATCTGATCTCCATCCCCGTTTCGCCCCGATCTGTCCCCGAATATCTGAAATCTATTTTTTTGATCAAAAATCCACCTCCGATCTGTCCCCGAATACTCTTTTTGATCAAAAATCTGGTTTTTTTTTTTTTTTCAAATTCAAATATCTGAATCTCCGATCGGATCTCCGTTCTCAGTTCGGGACAGATTTGAAGGATCGAAAAAATATCCGATCGGGAATCGAAGCGGATTCAGAGGTCGGGTGGAAGGTTCGGATTCGAATATGTCAATATCCGCCTCCGATACACTCCGTTGCCATCCCTAGATGGGGGACCCCAAAACCTTTTTGGTGCACCTCGTGGATCTCTCTCCCACAATGGTTAGGGTTTGAAAATATAATAAGTGACCAAATGTTCATTTATGGCTAGTAATTGCGTAAAGGGTTGACGCCCTAAGAGCATCCGCAATGGGAATAATCAAAATGTGTCACGTCAGCATTTGATTATCCATTTATTTCATAATCAAACTTAACAATATCTACCTCCACATTGGTTATTTTTACATCCCCAACCAAAAAAATCCCACAATACACAATGCATCTATGTCCAATCGCAAACGGGTTCCAATCATGCACCCGACCACACCAAATTATTCATCTTGATGAGACGATTCCAATGTGAGGTGTTTTTGAGTTATTGAGTTTTGAGTTTGGTTATTGGGTTTGGTTATTGAGTTTTGGTTATTGGTAAAAGTTGTTAAGTTTGGTTATAAAATTGGTGGAATTTGGTTATTTGTAAAAAACTTGTAACTTTGCTTATTACAATATAAGGTATTTTTTGGACATTATTGTTAAATTTGCTTATCTACACTTATTTGCTTATTACAATGCGGATGCTCTAATTTTCCAATAGGTTATAAGAAAGAATTAATGTTGGGCCCATAAGTAAATAACCTAATTCTAATAACTTCGATTAGCTTACACACACATCGACTACCTTCTACATGACCAATTCCACCGACGTGTAGCAGAGGTCCATTTTGAAGTTGGAACCGCACAATCACGTGTAGACTCACCCAAAAGAGTAGACCCTAGAAAAGTTTTGAGCTTAAGAAAACATGAACTTCGGAATCCAAGTTTTAACCACTAGACCAAGCCTTTAGGTCCCGCAATAGCCTAGAGAGAGAGAGAGAGAGAGAGAACTTCCATTGGTGCATTGCAGTATAGCAGAAGGAAAATAAACAAGAAGTCGAACCAGCTAAGCTTGAATAGGACTAAACAAGAAGAGACAAGAAGTGGCTTTTCAAGTGATAAGGTACGACGAGTCCATTTCACTGTCCTAATTGGTGCCTCCATCAAAATCGAAGGAACAAATTGGCCAACATCATTTTCTCCACTGGAAAATATGGGCTCTTTAAGAAATTGGGAGTTGGGACGGATTTACTGAGGGTTCGTTAATAACCCGTGCGCGCGATTGTTTTTACATAATTCCTGTTATCAATAAGATCTAAAAAAGAGACATGAGGAAAAATTCATAGCAATCTGGAGACAATCTAAAATAATGGTATCACAGTCAACGAATGATCGAGAGCCGTTGAGAGCTTGAACAATCTGAAGAGTATCCCCCTCTACGATAATCCGAGAATAACCCCAACGCAAAGTAATAGTAAGAGCGAACCGGAATCCCAAAGCTTCAATAACATGAGGAGAGAGAAGACCCTTAAATGTTTCCATTGCTGCTCCCACCAATATTGCATCTCTATTCCGAGCCACGAAACCCACACCACCATTGCCATCCTGAGAGTTTAGTGCACCATGAACATTTTAACTTTACGTAACCTTCAAGGGGAGATTGCCAGATTTGGGTACAAGGAGAAGAGAAGGGAGGAGCCCTGTGTTCCAATAAATCACACGCCACCTTGAATCCTTTCCACGCCAACAGAGCTTTCTCATAAACTGCTAATGGTTCCCATTGCTGGCCCTCAAACAAATCCTCGTTTCTGTTTTTCCAAATCGTCCAGCAAATCAAAGACTCAATAGCTTTCCCATCCCGGCTATCCACCTCAGAAATCTTCCCTTGTGGTAATGACATCCACCATTGCCGAAAACTCAAATGTTTCCAACTAGAAACAGCATTTAGGGGGCACACTTTGTAGTTGTAATAGGGTAGCACACTTTATGGCTAGGAAATCCCTATCGGGTAATGGGTCGATGAGTTGGAGGGGTGATTTTCCCCAATGGCTCTTGGCCCTAGCCCTTGATGATGGTAGAGCTCTGCCTCATCTTCTACTATGTTGTAATAATAAAATCTCCTTTCGGTTTGACAAAAAAAAAAATCTAAAAAAATGAAGAATTTAGATTATCAAAGTCGACTTGAAAAAACAGAAGACGATACATCTCCATTTACACAATTGTCGAAATGATCCAAGTACAACTCCAAAGTAAAACTTCGTCGGGGCCAAACTCGAAGTTAATGTCCTGAAACACATTCTTTTTTTCCCTATCGGGTAATGGGTCGATGAGTTGGAGGGGTTATTTTTGTGTTACTACCCTACATCGTCATTGCGCGGAAATTATGATGACATTATTGTCAAGGCAAGTGTACAAATAATTTATGACACTTATAGTACAAGACTAACGTAAGATTAATTTTGTCAAATAAAGGATCATCTTAAAGAAGGGATACGTGTTTCTGAAGGCAAAAGGATAAATACCCTATATCAAAAGGAACATGGGTAACGGTAGAATTGATCGTCTTTCAGAGGAAAAAAATAACAACAGACGATATATTGTGTTCTTGCTCATAGTATGACAAACATATGCATTTCTAGGTCCTCTTTTCGCCCATCAAAACAGACGCATTTTCAGCGATCGAGCTCGCACACGACCATACAGCGTTTTGGGATCGGATAATTTTTTCATATTGCATAATTCCTCGTAGGGTTGGGAACCAAGGACAAGATCGACAGCCAGATGAATCCTTCAATGTGGACAATAGTGGTTGTGACTTAGAAAGGTCTCCCTAAAAGAATTTATCCATTGGGTCCTATCTAACCACCAACGCCCATTGTGTGGACCATGTGGTCCAGTCAATCCTTTCAACACACCATTTTAACCCAACCAAACCAAAATCCCAACACCAAGCTCATTTGAGTCATATCCTAGCTTAGGGAAAATGGAGAAACCGCGAACACAGAGACCAGAGTCAGTTTCCGGATGACCAGCAGAGATAGATTTTGAATATGATACTACATCTCATATAAAAGAGGAATAACTCGAGGGGGAGGGGGATGAAGATTGCAAACTATAAGAGCCATCATGGGGTAAATTTGCCCTTCCATAGTGCAACCAAGGACATTTTTGGCATTTTAGGTGACTAAAGGTACACTGAAGTCTCCAAAAGAGGAAGGAGGAAAAATGCACGTTAACCACACCACCAACTGAAGTGGTACCAACAAAACAAAACAATGGCCTACTGGGATGGAGGAGGGAGTACAAAAGCTACGCATCATAGATTAGAAGGACCACTGCCTCAGGGGAGGGACCTCTTATTACGTCATAACAGTTGTATAGCCGACCGGATAGGGACTAACCGATAAAAACAACTGCACAAGTGCTTATATTCACATGCTATAAAACCCAAAGGGGGGCCACTGTTTCAGTGGTATTCTGAGAGCAGTCACTTTGTGCATATATTGCCAAAGGTTACGTCTATCTCCAATCATCCCCCGCTCCAATCATCCCCCACCCATACCCCCAATGAATGGGGACTAGATGGATTATGTTATGTTGTCGTTGTATAAAACCCAAAGGACCGCTTAAAAATTTCTCATAAAGCACAATGAAATCTGTTTTACATATGCCGAGCAAAAAAAAATCTGTTTTTCATATGCATATGATAGGAACTACAACCCTGGCCTAAAATGATAGTGGCAATCTGCATGCAGTCGTCCTCTTAACACTTACAGCAACACAAATGGGAAATGAAAGATACTTTCTAGTTACCCCGCTATGTGTTGTGCAGTGCGACAGAAGATACAGAACTACCTGAAACTGCACACACTATATTACGGGAATACTTTACCGGCTCAAGTTGACGTTGAAGGAGGGTAAAGTTCCCACAGCGCCACAGTAGTGTCTTCCGATGAAGAGGCCATTAGTTTACAATCAGGTGAGAATGAAACGGCGTTGCACTGCAGAAATTTAATCAATATGCTAACGAGGAAGAAAAAAGAAAGATGAGAAAATCAAATGTTCAGCTCTACAGCTGAGGGATGGCATACAGTGGAGATGGAAACAAATAACAGAAATATGCGAAGGATCACAGTGTAATATAGTTATGCTAATCTCTTTTCTAGAAAACTGCCAATGCTGCACTTGCATCCCATGTTAATACATCAATGGAATGGTTTCCAAGTAGTAAAAACAACAAGATATACTGCAAGCAAAATAGAATAGTGCCATACCGTGGCATGGTGATACTTCAGTACAGCCAAGGCATTTCCTTTGCGATAATTATACACCCTTACTCTGCCATCAGATGAGGAAAAAAGGATCAATTAAAACCATATAAAAAACTGTGAATACCAGTTACCAATACTGATTAGTGACTGTTTACATTATGACCTTACTGAGCTCCAGGCTAGAAACAGATCGATGCTGAACTTTTACATCAGAAAGATGAGTAATATAAGACTCAAAACAGTATGTTTATGTTTTTTAAATCCAATAATCACTAAAGTTCTATTCAATGTCCGAGGATGTCAAAATGTGTAGGTGCAGTTGAGATATCAGATACTGGAAGTACAAAATGGCCATCGTTTATGCAACTAAATGGAGCATGTTGAGATAATTAGAAAAATATTAAGTGCCACTGCACCATAAGCCTCGTGTTTTCCCTTTACAATTGGCCATTGAAAGAGGTCTGCCAATAATGAAACTTAAAAAAGTTTGGGAGTATTGTGTGTAACAGTAGATTACAAGACGGCCCAGAGTGGAACAGTAAGATTTCCTTCATCTAACACGGTTCATCAAAAGCTCAAAAGTATGCCAGCTATGTTCTTCCTGCTAAAGATCCATTAGGGAACTACTAAAGCATTTGAACTGGTTACTGCCATCTCGCCATCTTGTATGTATCAGATATGCCAGTCAAGCATAAAGCATTCAATGAAAGACATTGCACACCACTATCCATGATAGAATTGAAGTAAGAGCTAAGATATCTGTGTCGACTATATGGTTCAGCTTTTTTACTTCTCACGACATCTTTGTAATTAAGAGCTTCTCAAAAGATCTTTATACCACGTAAAAGAGAGTTTCATGTTTCCCATCACCAAATAGAAGGTAGATTCAACCATTCAAAAAAAACCACCTAGTATTCCTAAAGACCTGTTCAACTTCAACTTCAAAAACAGAATTATCATCATCTGAGATAACACTAATAAGCTAAGCCGAAGATAACAGTAACTTAGTTGGCCCTCAATGTTGTCACAAAGACACTTATACGGTTCTTACCCTTGTTCTGCAGCTCTGAAACCCCTTAAGTTTTCGGAAATACTTTCCTTTCGTTTGATAGAGAAAAAGAGATGGGAAAAAGTATCCAACGGATCTTTTCCCCATGGTGAATTGTGTCGTACTCAAGGTTTAAATCCAAAGCTGGACCATTCAATTTCATCAACCAAAAGCTATTCAAAGTTCAATTTTTTTTTTCCATTATTGTCTACGAATCTCTGTGCATCTGCTTAGATGGGCGAGAATAAAGATTACATTAATTTCAGAACAATGTAAGCTTAAAATTTCACTAATAAAACACTTAATACACTACTCTCAGAGGTCTATTCTAGAAGGTGTGTAGGCAAACTAAGATGATCGGCTTTCATCAATAAGTTGTAAATCTCTCAAACTTCCTCTTCCTGAACCACGTGGCAATTATCTGCAGATAATAGCATCCGCTCGTCACTATAATAAGACAAACTATTGGTAAAGATTCCCTCGTAACGAAACCTTGTGCATGCTATCTGAAATTCAGTATGATTAGTGTCTGCTAGTAATTGAGATGATTTTCAAGAAGAATTTTCAGAGCTTCATACAGGCACTGTAAAAAAGGGGAAAAAAGTGAAAGACTAAAAAATACGGAATACTAACCGATGATCCCAGCCAGCAGTTGCAGCAATCTTGCAATCCGGTCGAATTGAGGCCGCCGATATGCCTGGTCTCTCCAAACTAATTTCTTTCTTCACCACACAAGAACCCTGTGTCAAGAAAAAAGTGATAATCTGTTATATGAACCAACAACATACAAAATAGTAGGCACGGAAAAGAACAACAATAAGAAATCTTCCTTAGGGCAAGTAGCAAACATATACAAGAATATACACGTTGAACCAAAACCACAACAAAGAATAACTGAAAGTGGGTTCTGTTAGATAGCTTGATATAAATTGTTGGGCCCATTACCTAACAGCTTAAGCTTTTGGGCTTTTGAGACTACTAGTAACTTAACAGGTTCATTCTTGTGATAGCAATTAACTCATCAATACATCAAAATCCGTTCAATTAGCATTGCTACTTGTTGCATGGACCGAGTCCTGCAGAGACTGATATAGTGATATTATTAACAGTGTTTCCAAAAAAAATCTACATGATTGCAATGTGACGATGAGAACACTTGACATCAGAAGTAAAAAGCATGACTGCAACTCTTTTTCGTATCAAAATACATAATCATCACTAGCAATTAGCAAAGAGTTTCTTCTGAACCCAAACTTCCAGATTGGTTAGATACAATTCCAGAAGAAAAAGAAAAAGCACAAGCAAAAGAATTTCCTAAACTGAGGAAGGCAATATCTAACTTGTACAAGTTAAAAAAGGATGTTAGAACATGTACATTACTGTCAAGGGAGCAAATCAATAGGCTGCTACATGAAGGCCTAACTTTAAGATTGGTAAAACTTCAAACACATCGTTATTTTTCAAGGAGGATCGCTTTAGAAGGAACCATATGATGGCATAAGGAATTATTGTCACTTATAATTCAAGTATTATGACCAACTCCAAGCGCTGTGGTGCAACATGAACATTTTCCAACAAATTAGTGAAACTATGACAGCACAAACAAGAATATGTTACGACTTACCGTCGATTGAACCAAACTGAATAGCACAACTTTGTCATCTGCAGCTCCAGAGATACCTCCACTGCACAACCCATCAACACATAGACTAAGAACTGCACATGAATACACAATTTATCACACGCCAGATTCAACTAACTTTTCAATAAAATAACTGTGCATGATGTCTTCCAAATATTAGGTCACACACCTGGATCTGAATGAAACTTAACAGAAGTAACTGGAACTGTGGGATTCCTCAAATCCCACCAAACCATGCTTCCATCCTCAAAACTGTGTCATCAAGGAACACAGATACATTCATGACTTCGGAAAAGCATTTTAGTGCATGCGGCGCTTTAGGGAAATGGATAGCAATTCAAGACAACATAGGGATAGACCAAAGAATATAAAGCCTGTTCAAATGATTCGGAAGTGACTGGATGTCAAATTTCTGCACTCTTTAGTTATCAAGGACCCCACTAAATGGAGTGGAGGAAGCAGCCCATTGAGTTCCAAGGAGATAAAATTGAATAGTAGAGTCACTAATGACTGGGTTGCCAACAGCAATCACAAATTAGCTCATGTTTGTGTTTTTTAAATCTCCCAATTTCATGGCTGATAAACCATCCAACATGAGCGCAAACAGAAATTTCAAAAATGCATGCGTACATTTGACAGTTTATTATTTATGATGATAAAGAGTCAACTTTTCTCATTAACTGAACCATGAGAACTAACCCTGTTAAGACACTCAGGAACCCCTGTGATTCGGATGGTAAAAAAGCTTGGACAGCCATGCACATTCCTGCAAACAATTGTACCAATCAAGTAACAAGAAAATGTAAACTTAAAAAAACATCTTTCACATTCTAACTTATCAGAAGATACGTAACTGAAAAACATGAATAACCCTTAGGGTAAGTAGGTAGATTTCAAACGTTATGAGCAGTCATATTATGGGAACTCTGGTACGGGTATATCATGAGAGGGTGGGTGTCTTCGTATCTCCAGTAACGCGTGGACAAAGTGCAATAATGCATCTCTCTTGAAAACCTAAAGTGACAGGGTAACTAACCTCTTGCCTTTGTTGACTGATTTAGGGAGCCACCAGAGCCATTTTGTGGTAATTGTACAACTTTTTCTGCAGTATTGAGATCCCATATCTCAACCTTTTGCATACCAATCGCATGTTAATGCAAGAAAACCATATGAGCAAGAGGATCAACAAAACGAAACAACGGTGTCACGATAAGTTATAGATCAACCTCAGAAGGCTGCTCCCCTGCCATTGCAACATATTTTGGTCCTTCGACATGAACATCTGCGAATACAGACATTTGTGATTCATCCTCCCTATTATCTTGGAACAAGACAGATTAAAACATATGAAGATCAACAAAGGAATATGCAAAACTCTTTTTGGGAAAGGACTGCAGCACCTATGTAGCACGGACACGGACACGGATAAGGACACAGACACGGGACACGGCAATTCTAAAAAAATAGGGACACGGACACGGCGGGGGACACGGCGCTTGTATAAATAAATAAATAAAAATATATATAAAAAAAATTATGAACCATGGTATATGAATAATTTCACAAATTGTAATTTTTTTTCAAAGACATAATTACAGTTTAACCCAAATGTTTTGAATAATTTCATATTAACCCCCAAAAATTTAAAAAATATTACATTTTGACCCCCAGCCGTGTCCCCTATAAAAAATAATAAATATTATTGGACACGCCACGTGGCTTGTCCAATATGTGTCCCCGCGTGTCCCCGCCGTGTCCCCGTGTCCAATACGTGGATACGGCGCCCTTTTGGAGTGTCGGTGCTACATAGTGCAGCACTCCCCAATAGCATTTCACTACCAAAAGCTTAATACGAAGATCCTTCAACTACAAAAAGCCTGGTTTTGCTCCTCATTTAGAGCATTTTCTTATCCGACATTAGAGACATGTCAGTAAAATATAGTCAAACTAAGAGCTTATCATTCTAATTTTTGAAAAATAATCCAAAATAAGCATGTTAACATTTTGGAGTAAACCACCAAGAAAAAAATAAACGAATGAATGCAAAAAACTCATGAATACATATTCACCTGTTTATATTGAGCGTACATCATAAAGGAATTGATATCAGTGATGAGTATTCACTAAGGTGATGCATCGTAATTCCTACGCCAAATTTTTCAGTAATTGATTCCCAAATCAAGTTTATTAGAGCAATTTTCAATTAAAGCACCCAAAATCTCCAGCAAAGAGCTTAGCTGTCTATCAATACATGAAAAAAGGAAATACAGTCCAAAAAAGAAGAATAATGCCAAAATAGAAACCTAAACCCAAGACCCCTCACAAACCAAATCTCGTATAACATGTTAAGTCACCAATTGGCCCAAAAGCCAAGGTGGCAGGAAATGGGCGCAACAGTGAATATCAAGTTATGCAACCAGGAAAGCCTACATATATTATCATATACAAGTGGATGCCTAAGACAAATCAAATGCCCACAGAACAGATACAAACTCAACATGGCAAATTACTGTTAAAACTGAAAAGTACAGAGTTGTCTTCAAGCATCAACATAGAGAACAGTCATCGAAGGTAGATACTTAATATTCAAAACAGTCACTGTTTGAAAGGCCTCCTCGCACAAACCTTCTAGTGTACTCGAGCTTTCCACTGAACTTCCTTGAGACATTCTTGAGCTGTCATCCAAAGCCTCCGCCTTAGCAATTTCCCTAATCTCCGAATCATAGCCTTGTTTAATCCCTTCACCTTGCCTCAGACAAGAACAAGGCTTCTTTACTAAAGAAAGCTTGCAAAAGTGGTAAGAATTTGTATGGAGTGTAAGTAAGGGTGTCCTGGGAATCACAACAAACATATTTTATTAGGTATATAAACATTGATGAAGCAGCATCACCTTCGAAAATTTAGCTAACAGTGGCAAACTGTCTTATGGAGAGACAGAGTACAGTCATGTTTGAGGAAAGTCGATCAGGTACAGTGAAAGAAAGTTTTATGACAACCATCGGATACGATTCATGCAGTAGATCTCCTGGACCCTAACTTAATTCAGTCTTATAATTTTCCGCTTTGATAACAACTGAAACACATTATTGCCTTTAATGCCAGTTTCTAAATACAGAAGTTAAAAACATTCATAAGACTAACTGGCCTATAAAACCAAAAGTTATTCTCCAAATCAATCAGTGGAAACACCACATATAGAGAAGCCAACAAGTTATTCTCCAAATCAATCAGTGGAAACACCACATATAGAGAGGCCAACGGAAAAACCCAACCAGAGAAAGACAAACCACCACAATATTCTTCCATAAATTCTATCAAACATCAGTGAAGTTTTCACTCCCTAATAAGCAGATAAGCAAGAATGCTCATCCACTATGTCTTCTAGAATTCGGCAGTTTTCTGCATAAAAAGGATATCATAACAGTAGCGGTAATCCAACCTCTCAACCTGGACATTGTTATGGGAAACTAAGTACATGAGAAGGGAGTCAAGGGGCTGACCAACATGAGTGAGCAAAAAGATGTCGTCAAAGGTACCCACTGTTCTTGTGTCTGACAACGTGAGCAATAACATTTACAAAAGCATGCTAAGTTGCGAACCAATTCATGAAATAGATTCCTTGACTTCACAAACATAATATACCAAGTTGTTTCCACAATAAAGCTACCTTAAGCAACATCGATGACTGGTTCACAAAAAAATAAAGGACTAATATAACCAATCTCAACAGTTAAACCTTGAAACATGGCTGAATACCTGGACAAACTTCCTTCCACAATATCCCAATATTTCACAGTACCATCCCTACCCTGGCTGCATGCATTGAACAGAATCACAATTTAGTCAACAGGATAAATTTATCCAAGGTTATCATAAAGCATGAATTTTAAAACTTCACGTTCACATATAAAAACTCATGAGGCAGTAAGGGAAAAGGGCACCTGATAACTTTGTTGGTTCCAATCGAAGGACTAGTTGCAACACAAATAATCCCATGTGCCGCACTATGCACCCTGTCACCAATTTATTGAGACATTTCACACAAGAGTGCATGATGCCAGACCCTTAATAAAGGGTCAATCATAGTCAGAAGATAATTGCTCTACTGGTAGCTGTTTTCAAAAAGTTGACTCTGAAAACTGCAACCAAATAGAGCCGGTAATTTAGCAACCTAAAATTCGATATGGTTACCATGACGATGATAGAGTTCGATGCTGGAGAGTATTCCAAATGCGCAACTCACCATCTGCAGCACTGCAATGTAACCCCTTTAATATTTCCAAAGTAATTCCATGCAAACGCTTGAAACTACATATTAAGTTGAAAATTGGTTCTCTACCCTGTGAATAATAAGTTCTCATATGGATGAAAACAAGAATCGGTGACCGAAGCACGGTGGCCTCTTAGCACAGCAATGGGATCCGGTGGTGGTCTCTTGCTCATTCTTGAGCTATAAGTCTGCCATTCACACAAGTGGAAGCACGTAAAAAGCTTAAACAACTCAACTCCGATCCCATTTAAGCACAAATACCGTATTTCCAGTGTAAAACTCCTTAAATATTGGTTGCTTTAAATTTCCAAAAATCAAAAACATAATCATATGCAACTACTTATTCAAGCTGAAAAACCAATTCCACATAGGCAATCCCAAAGTTCCAAGGGCGGTAGTGTGCATGGGCTGCCATAGGCTGAAGCCCAGGTGGGCTACGAAAAACCAATATATATATACATATATATACATATATATATATATATATATATGTAAAATTTCAGTCCATTTATGTTTAGCCCAACCCATTTGTTTTCAGCCCAGCCCAATTGCCAAGCAAAAAAAACACAACGCCTCAGCCTCATACGTTGTTTTCCTCCCTTGTCGTCATCCTCGTTCGTATCCCTCCCTCGCACAAACGCGCCGAACCTGAAGCGACGATTTCAACCGGTGAGTAATGAGGCTTCCTTTGATCCATTGAGGTCTTAAGCCGGATCTTTCTCCAAAAGTCTCTTTGGCCAGAAGAAGGAATGACCAAGATGAAGGAAATCGATTGGGCGAAAGGGCTGGACTAATACTCCAAAATCGGTGAGTAATTTTTTTTTTGATAAACCAAAATTTTCCGGAGGGATTGCAGAGAAAGGGAAATATCCCTGTTGATATTTGTTTGGTGAGTGAGGAGTGAAAAAGATGAAAACTTTCTCAAGAATCAGATGGAAAATTGGGGTTTTCGGGGACTTGGTAAGTGGGATTTATGTGTAAAATGGAAGACAGCCAATTGACAGGCAACACACTCCTAAGAGGACAAAATCTTACCCACCAGCGCACAAATGGGGAGTTCTGATGACACTCCCACCGTCGGTTCCTCCATAACAGAGAGAAGAAACCAGCGAGATAGGGGAAAAGAAGAAAAGAAGAAAACAGAAAAGGTGAACCTGGGAAAAGGAAAGGGAGCACCAGAACCAGATCCGAGGAGAAGATTTCGAAAAGAGAAGAAAATAAAGAAAAAAATTCTGGGTGGGAGGACGATCAGTGTAAAGATAATGAAAAGAAAAAACCCCACGAAAGTAGGGAGGGCTCTCATGTAGAGAGAGAAGCTCTCATACAAAGAGAGAACGAAATTGTACTCTAAGGCCTGTTTGGATGGGGTATTGTAAAAGGGTGTTGTGTTATCCTTCCTTCTAACACCTGGGACCCACCCTTATACCCCGTTTGGGAGGGGGTATTATCTTTACCCTGTATTCCACTGCACCAGCTAACACCCGCTGAGGGGGTGTTAGCGATGGGCTACCCTCGACCAGTTATTGTGGAATCCCCCCAAATTGCCCTCTTTTTCGGACGAATCTACCCCTCCTAATCCCCTTTCCCACCCCGAGGTACCCATTTTCTCCACTGCTACTGCTCGTCGTTGCGGTGACTCACCTCTGCCGCTGTCAAAAAACCTGAGGGAGAAGGAACCCTACAAATTGCAGAAAAGAGGGGAAAGAATTGGTGGAGAAGAGAGTGAGGAGAGAACCCGCGCGCGAGAAAGAGAGAAATAGGTGGTCGGAGATGATGAGAGAGAGGGGTTCTCCGATGAGTATTGCAGAGAGAGACGAAAGCGAAGAGGACAAGAACGATGCCCTGTTGTTATATGGGGGAACAATTATCTGATGTGGGGAGATGCACGGGGAGCACATGATGTGCTTTGGAATGAACGGCTAGGAATGAAAAATGCATAGTTAAGTAATTTATTTAGTAATTATATATATATAATTGGAAAAAATAATCCGAAACTGAACTGAACATAAAAAATATTAGTAATTAAAGGTATAAAAATTATAAACAATCGAAACTGAACATTTTAATACTTTTGACAAGTCATAATTTAAAAAAAATAAGCATGGATACAAAAACCATAACAAAAAACGAATTTTTTTAATTTTTAATATTATTTAAAAATTGAATTTATTAGTAAAACTAATTACTATGGATTAAATGTGAAAAATCAATTATATTTGCATTTATATATATAATGAAATACATAATTAAGTTTGGGACTGCACAAGGGCAAAAGGGTCATTTGACATATTTTTACATCATCCACCCTTCTTTATACCCCCTATTAATCCTCTATCCAAACAAAGTATTATTTAATTCCCCTTCTCTAATACCTCATCCAAACAACCTACTATTTAATACCCCCTCCATAAACATCACATCAATGTGGGACATCCCTTATTAACTAATACCCCTTACTATCCAATCCCCCCTTCTTACATAACACCTCCAAACCTAATCCCGCATCCAAACGAGCCCTAATGGAACAAAATGGAGTAATAAATATCTCAAAACCTTACGGTCTATCCTGCATATTCTTTGGAATTTGGAAAATACACGAGTCCATAACAATAGTTTACTCTGTTGCCCTTATTATTATTGTTTATTCTCCGGTTTGCAATTCACTTGATAGTCTTGATTTGAAAATATTTATAGTGCTTTGTAATTAGGGCTTTTTTATACTAAGTTTAGGGCTTTTTAATTTGTGTTTAATTTTATTGAAAATTGAAATGCAGGACCCTTGGACCAGTATATACTACACACTGCTGTCTCCCATTTGCTTGCGAGGTTTAATATTTGTAAGTATTCACTTATTATGCAGAGCACTGGCAGGTGTGCTTAGATTTGCTTTTATGTTGTTAAATGCAGAGCACTGGCTGGTGTGCTTAGATTTTTATTGATTTAAGTTGATGCAAAGCACTGGCTGGTGTGCTTATATATTGGTTTAAATTGTTGGTTCTTACGATGTTACTCTTTTAGATTTAAATTATAATGGAACAACAACAAAAAAGGGAGAAACAACTCTTTTGTCGTTCTTCAAACGAAGGGTGAATATATCAGAAAGTGATGCTCCTTCTCAGTTCAATGTTGATACTTCGATTAACGATGAGCAACCTCCTCCTAAAATTCAAAGAGTTGAATTTGATGATACTTCTCTTGTACGGGAGCCAGGGTTACGTTTTTCGATATGGGAACATCCCGTTAATCAACATGATGAGATTAGACGAGCTTATATCAAAGCAGGGCCATATCAACCTAATTATCCAGAGTTTCCACGGTCCAAGTTTGGAATTCAATATCGTCGATTTCAATCCTCTTGGTTCAGCAAATTTCCTTGGTTAGAGTATTCCCCTCAAAAAGATGCAGCATTTTATTTTCCATGCTTCATTTTTGAAAAGAAGACAGCAAACCGTTCTACATTAACTGGTGAGGGGTTTACAAATTGGAAGGTGGTTTTCGATGCCTTTTCAATGCATGTACGAGGTCCCAATTATGGAATTTTTCAAACCATTTGATAGACATCCAACCTCAATGTATGGCTTATATAGAAGAAAGAGCGATACTTTGATTGTATTTTGCTTGACTTTTCTTTCCCTAACAAATTAAAAGTATAGAAAATCTTAATGTAATAGGTCCCAATTGAGAGACTTGAAATTTTGCATCTTAATTTTTTTTAAATGTAAGCATAATTTATTGGTAGTATTAAGTGTATCTACTTTTTAATTGTCTATTAATTATGATTAACATTGTTGAAACATAAACTAAATTTAGTATTTGACACAAGAAAGTTAAGTCCAAACAAGTCCAATCAACAAAATCCAAAGATAGAAGATATTATTGAAAAAAATATAAATGGTATCTAGATTTTAGGAACTCTAAAATATCTAGCTTTAGAAAATCTAGAATATACTTGTGAAATATCTATAAAAAAAAATTGTGAGAATTAGTCATGTGTAATTCTAGAGCACTCCAAAAATTGGTAGAGGGGCTCCAAAACTGTACTGTATTGATACATAAAACGACGTCGTTTTGGAGCCCATCCATCAATTTTTGGAGTGCTAAAATCAATTTCCTTCTAGAATTATCTATATCTTCGTACTAGATTCTTCCATAGAGTAGTATAAATAGGGATAAGTTCTAGCTATTTTGTATCAATCAAAAAAAAAAGGTTGAGTTCAAGTGTCTAATTCGCCACCCTTTTAGTATTCTCTATTTTCCAAAAATCTTGTTCAACTGACAATAGAAATTATTTCTCTTCCAACAAACGTATCTTAAGGTATGCGATAGGTATCCAGATACGATCTATATAATTGAAAACACTGGTTTTGGGTTAGCCTAGGGTAAAATTAATTCCTGGTTCCGCCCTTGCCGAAACCATTTTCTTCCAAAATCAAATTGGTTTAAGTTTCAACAGAATCCTAATCCATATGGAGAATTGTGCAGATATGGGTTGGGGGAGTTTGAAAAAAAAAGGCTTACTTTTAAAATTGTGCTGACGTTGATCTCACCGGAGGCGTGCTTCGGGGTGCGTCGATTTCAGCCAAGGGTTGGTCGCTGGAGGAGGGCCGGTGGTGGTGCTGGTCCTTCGTAGAGGGAGTAGTAGAGACGAAAGAGAAGGAGGGGTGTTTGGTGGGGTGTTTAAGGGTTAAAATTTATTGTTCCATCCAAGTAAACTCTTTTTCGTCTAAAATGTTAACTTTTCTTAACAGATTTAGACGGAAGGGGTGGAGTTGATGGAAAATGAAAATTGAGGGAGTGAGATTGATGAGTTTTAAACGTGAGTGAATCATGTTGACAAAACATGATAGTTGAAGGAATATCTTTGGAAATAACCCCCAAAGTTTTATTGGAATATTTTTGTGCTCGTTCAGGACTTTGATCACTTGGATTATTGGTTGCTTTCTCGGACATACCCGAGTCATGTGCTAGCAAGCCTAGCGTGAGACATCAGAGCCTAAGGGCTAAGCACAGGATTGCACTAGTAGTACTGTCATCCATTATTTTGTCAATTGAGAATTTGAGATTGTGGCAATATTCATTTCAACAGATGAAAAAGGAATCTAAGCTCGCATGGCAGTATAATGATTTGGAAGTCTGAGGAGTAAAATTTTGCTTCTGCGTACCTCTACTCTACAAATTGGGTCTTCAATCTTGCGCAATTTTGCGTTCAAACGGCTTAAGATCTATGTAAGGAAAGAGTTTGTAGAACTTATTGATTTGACCATATTTTTAGCTGGGGTTAGCCGCTAAGGCCTTTTATCATTTTCGTGCGCTTATTGTAATCCAGGGTTTTAGCTTTGGAGTTTTCGATACTTGTACTCAGGGTGATGTCTCCCTGCTTGTGTGGTTTCTCTCTGAAATCTCTGGATCCTTGTTCGAGTGGGGAGGCTCCCATCCAGTATGGGTTCTTTCAGTCCTGACCAGTTTTGGCCAATCGTGGGTCCTTTTCGGAGTCAAAATAGTGATCGAAATTGTTCACTTTTTTAGAGCTCGTCAAAAGTATTAACCACGCAAAAATTCACGTCAATCAGATATCATTTGATATCATTTCCGAAGTGCATTAATCTTGTGGGAAAAAAAAGATGTTTAACACTAGATTGCACTCCTTTAAACACATTTGTCAGAAACTTACAGCTTGTTTGGATGGGGGATTTGTCCCCGGATTTGAGAATCCCCCAGACTTGGAATCCCCCTCTCCCTCTTGTCCGGTGTTTGGCTGTGCAAAATCAAAGGGGGATTTGAGCCCCAGCCGGACTCCATCTCCGGCTCTTCCAGGTTTTGGTAACGACAGGGGTACCCCTGTCGCTAGTTAATCCGGGTGCCTTTTGACTGTTTTGCCCTTGACTTCTCACTCTCCTCTCGCCCTCCCTGTTCCTCTACTCCTTTGCCATGGCCTTCTACTGCCCTTGTAATCGTAAGAGATTTGAGGGATATTTGAGATTTGAGGGTTTGGATGCAAGAGATTTTTGAGAGAGGGAGAGATGAGGGTTCGGAATTTGAGTTTTTCGGGGGTGAAGGTTAAGGAATTTGGGGATTTTGGTGTATACAGTTGGAGAAGAAATTGGGGATTTGGTTGAAGGTGGTGAAGAAGACAGTGAAGAAGATATACGGACAGACATATGTATGTGTGTATGTATATATGAATTTTGTTGTTTTAAAATTGACAAATGCTACAAGGTGCTCCTGGGGCACAAGTTTGGGGCACAAGTTAAGAGCACTTTAAGTGTTTTAATTAAATTTTTTATACTCATTCCAACATCTACTAATAATGACATTTAAGCTACTCCATTAAAAAAAAATCAAACAATATTTTGAATGACAAAAATGACCATGTGACTCTTCCTATTCTTCATTCTTGAAGGTGACGAAAACAATTACTATTGTTTTGGAGGGAACTTTAGTTCGACATATGACTTCATATATTGGGAAGTTAATTGGAAGGATAAATTGGCGCCAGTTTTTTTGCATAAGAGCAGCTAGTCTGACTCTTCATATGGAACCGCCAATTTCTTTCTATATTAGAGTGGACTGTGGAGCAATCTTTTAAATTTTTCTGTCTTTGACATTCTGTTCCAACTATATAAAAAAAATATTGTGTTCTCGGCTTGTTACATACCGCGTTCGATCTCAAACTCAAGTTGTTACAAACCGTGTTCTCAAGTTTGTTACGTTCATTTTCCTAAGGACATTACAAAGGTATGAGCTTTTTCTTATGTTCATTTTCATTTTATTTTTGAGTTATTTGGAAAGAATTTTTATATTATTTCCCATGAGGATGGCCATATGTTCATATTGAAGTATTACGAGGAAACACGTTACAATAAATGGCACAATGTGTTTTGGGATGGGGAAATGGCAATATGTAGTTGTATGCATTTTCAATTTTGGGGAATCTTTTGTCGGCACATTTTAAGTGTGTTTCTTCGTAAGGATTGCTATAAAATTCCTTCTCATTATTTGCCATCACGTTGGTGCCGTCAAGCATTGCAAGTTGAGGATTGATTCCAAGTTTTGGGAGAGGATATCCAAGTTTCGGGAGAGGAATTATTGCCGGATGAAAATGTTGATATGCTCAACGAAGTTGGTTGTCCTCCGATTTCGAAAACCAAAGGTCGTTCGAAAAGAAAAAGAGTGGAAGGTGGAAGGGAAGGAGGAAAACAAACAAAGACATGTAGATTGTGTAAGGGTATCGGACACAATTTTACTACATGTCCAGAGAAGGAAAACATCATCACTAATTCACAAAAGAAGAAGAAAGCCACTCCGAGCGGCATAGGATTGAATCCTATATTTTGTGTGAAGTATTAGAAATTGGAGTTTTGGTCAATTTTTATTTTTGTTATCTCGCCCGAGTTCTGTATGGTTGTTATACAACTGTAATTTTTTTCCTCTCTTTTAGACATTAAAATTTGAAACTCCTGAAGTTTTGTTTAATTGTTTGTGATAGTATTATACAATTATTAATTTCCCATATTATAAAGATATTCTAATATTAGATTTTATTTTTTTCGATTATTGTTTTGATGTGGTTGACCCAACTGAGCTTCTTCATCATATCACCAAATCCAAATGCATCTCCGTCTCCTTTCGCAAATCCAAATGTTTTGTAAAGTTGTTCTTTGCAGCAGGGAAAAAAAAAGAAAAAAAAGAAGAAGAAGCCAAGATTTATACGTAATCTTTTCATTTGCACACCTTTCGCCTACCAAATTTTTTACTGTAATGGAAATGAGGGTAGTATTGTCATTAAAAAATGGTATTACAAACATTTATGGGTATTACAAACATTTTGTGAGTACCCATAAACCCAACCCATGAATTAAGTATATTTATTACACCTAAAACATTTAAAGAACCCTAAACTAGTGCTCCAAACTAATGCCCCAGGGGCACATGTTAGCAGGACCGTTTAAAATTAACACCCACATGTTTTTTCCAACAGTTCGGTTTTATTTTTATTTTTGAAAAAATCGTAATAAATGCCACTAAGATTTCAACATTTAAAGATAAAATGAATTTATTTTACCCAAAATTAATGATAAATATGTATATATTCTAATAATAATGAAATTAACATTTATTATCCATAAAATTAATAAACTGAGGGCAATTATGTCATTTGATATCTTATCTCATCATATCCACCTCCCAAATCCCCCTTCTTAAAAAACCTTCCAAACACCTCATTACAAATTCACCCTTCTTAAGAGGTGGGGCCACCCTTCTTAACAAATCTCCCCTTATTATATATCCACCTTCAAATCCCCCCTCATTACAAATCCCCCTAAAACAAATCCTCTATCCAAACGGGCCGTTAATGTATTTTTAAATGATATCATATGAAATCCGATCAACGTGATTTTTGACGTGTCTAATCTTCTCAACGAAATCTAAAAATTCAACGATCCCGATAATTTTCTTTGGCCCTGTAAAAAGCCCACAATTGGCAGAAACTGAACGGGACCGGAGAGAATCCCACTGGACGGGAGCTCCCCGGGGGCTCGAGCTGCCCTACTCTCTTTTCCTCCGAAGTTCTAAGACTATACGTCACGCCTGACGTGGACCGACGGCTCACGTGACACTTTTTTTTTTTATCATCGATCACGTGAAACTTGTTGCCCAAGTCAGTCTTCTTCTTCGCGTTCATATTATACAGTCAAACAATTATATATTCCCTACACAGCCGGCCCGAAGGGTGAGTTCTCGTTGGGTTCACTTCACACGCAATTATTTATTTTTTCAATCGATAATAAAAAAAAGATATTATTTTACATCAGATATGAAATACAGAATATAAACTCGGGACACTATATCAATTGTGAGAATTCACGAGACAATCAAATTCAATAACTTTTTTTTTTGAGAGCCTTTGATCCGAGCCCAATAACTTAATCAATATAAGGAATAAGCTTATTATTGATAGAAAAAGAAGGAAAGAAAAACCCATTTACGAGAACAACACTCACACGCAGGTGGGGAGACTCGAATTCATACGCAAATTGATTAAGATTCAATTTTTAGAATCAAGCCATAATAAAAGCAATTTCTTGTAAATTTTCTTATCCGAGTGTGATGACCATCCTTAGACCAGATCAGTGGAGGGTACCAGGCTTGTTCCGATTTCCAAAATAAGTATTTATCTTTTAAGAACTTATTTTTGAGTTTAAAAATAATGAATTTATTGAAATCAAAATATATATAATATGAATCTTATTTGATAGATCCTGACGAGATCTTTCGAATGAGGTAAAAAAATGAAAAAATTATTTTCATAAATATATTATTTTTAAGTTTAAAAATTAAAAATAATTATTTATTTTTTAAGAAAAGAAATTGAAACGCCACCAGGACGCCTAAAAATCCCTGATAAAAAAAAAAAGATTCTTGCTTTCTTTTTTTGGATCCGCAAAAAAAGATTCTTGCTTGGAAGCGCTCTGTTATTCCCTGAAATTTCCTCGCGATTGCCAACGCCTATATATGCGCGATTAAATTTCACAACACAATCAAAATCTCAATCCGAAATCGCATGAGCTTTCGCCTACCCCATCGCCACAGGTGGTCGAATTTACTGGCGACCATGTCGGAGGAATTATCTGCTGCCGCCGCGACCGCCGCTGCCGCTGCCGCTGCGACGACTTCAACAACAACTGTAGTAACGAAAACATCGACGAAATCTTTGTGGCCCAACGTTCTTCGTTGGATTCCTACCTCCACCGACCACATCATCGCCTCCGAGAAACGACTTCTCTCCTTGGTCAAGTATCTCCCATTCCCTCTCTCTAAAAACCCTGACTTTATTATTTTTTAGCTTTCTTCGGATTAATCTGATTTGAATTTTGGTATTGGTAATTAATTTGTTATGCCTCCGGTCCCTATTTGTTTCTCCCATTTGGAGAATTCAACTTATTAAGTTGACATTATTATTACGCTTCCAAAACTTTAAAACTTTTCACAAATGCCCTGTTGGACTTTACTTCAAATCGAGAAAGAAGGGTAAAATGATGGAGTATATTTTTATAGGACTTTTTGTTAATTTTCAAAATGGACAGAAATCTGGGACTTCTCTTTCCCCTCAATATATGTCTTCTGCTTATGAATTTCACAGTTAGTTTTTTTTTATGGTGCGACTGAATTTTCTTAAATATATTAACAAGGACCTCAATTATTGTTAGGAACATTCTGAAATGTTAAATGGGTATAAGAAAATTGTGATTTTTTTGGGGGTCTGTGCTTTCCGGATGGTTCTGAAACTTTTTTTTTTTCCTGCTTCTGTTGGCATCATGGATATCAAGGAAGTGACTTCTGAGGAAACTAGATCTTAATTATTGTAAATACGTGTGGTCTTAATGATTTACGTGTGGTCTTAATGATTGTATTTTTGAGTGTTAATTTGTTTTTTTCATTAAATCTAGGACTCCGTACAAGCAAGAGCACGTTAATATAGGTTCCGGCCCACCAGGTTCCAAAGTCAGGTGGTTTCGTTCCACTAGCGATGATGACAGGTTTATCAACACGGTTACTTTTGACAGCAAGGAGGATTCTCCCACACTTGTAATGATTCATGGATATGGTGCTTCTCAAGGCTTCTTCTTTCGAAATTTTGATGCTCTGTCCAAGCATTTCAGAGTCATTGCTATCGATCAGCTTGGGTGAGCTTATTTATATGTTTTGATCAGTTTTCTTTTGCTTTTAATTGATTAGCTATGACTTTTGTTGTTAATTGAAGCTTGAGATTCCCAAGTGACATTTTGATTACCCAAGCGTAATCCATTGGAGATATCTTTTTGCATTATGTTGTTAGTATGCCCTATGGGCACGTCTAACGTCTTCACTTCCTGATATTGTTAAGCTTTTCTACTCAAATGCGTACTTCAAATATGGGTATTAGAAGCAAACAATATTTCATCTTTGTAACCTTTCTTGCCAAAAATTTGTGTTTGGTATTGTTTGTAAATCTGTTTGTTTGCCTAACTATGATATTTTTTTTCCAGTTAGCTTGCAAGCACATTTGGCTTTTGTTTTTTAATTGCACAGATGCTTATTTCCAAGCAAGAAATGAATTTCCTAGGCAAATAGTAGGAGCCAAGAGTAGGAAACTAGGAATGCTACTTGGACTTCCATTTGTGAACTAGAAGCTAATTTTGATTAAAGTGCCTTGTCACGTGGAATAGCTGTTAGTTGGGTTTAAGATAGTAGTGATGATGTCCACGACCTCCTTCCCCCGGATTCATCTCCTTCGTTCATTAACTCTTTTAAGTTCTGCATGCGAACTGGAATATCTTTATCTTCCCCTTCTCTGTTCCTCGCTCTCGTGATTGATACTTTTCTGCTCCTGCAGTTTGGCATCTTCAATATAGGATGTCTTTGATTGAATTTTCAGGAGTGTCACAGCCTGAAAATGGTTCTTAAGACCCTTTTAGTGTTTTCCCAGCTCATTGCAAGCTTCAGTACAGTATTCCTAGGAGAGCTCCTTTAACGTTTCGTTAGAATAGAATTTTGGTTTCTCTTTGGAAGCTATTTTTGGGTCTTTGTTTTATTTCTGATAAGCAATGCAAAGTATTAAGAAGGTAATGCTAGACGTAAAACTTTTCTGAGGTTTGTACTTTACATTGTTCTCTATATGATTTAATGCAGAGATAGTAGTTGACCGGGAAATAGTGTTATGTGTCTCTTTTTTGGTTTTTAAAATTTTTGTCTATCGATCCTCTAGTGTAAGATTTTAAGGAATACAGGTTAAATGATATCTCAATGTCTTTTCTTAACCATTAATTCTGACTTTGTGCCAATAAGAGCAGGAAGGTCATTTTTCTTCTACTATTTGTCAAACCTCTTCATGCTGCACAACTTGGTCCTTTTGATGCCATAAAGAGCAAATTAGCCTCCTATTATTTTTGCATTCCTTCAATGTTGATGGAGCTTTGTGTCTTTTTCTTGAAATTGTTCTTGTAGGAGTATCCTATTGTTCTGAGCTCCCTTTGTTTTTTCTTGCAGCTGGGGCGGATCAAGCAGGCCTGATTTCACATGCAAAAGCACTGAAGGTAGTTGTCTCTAAGTTGACTGATTTAGTATTTTGATTTTACATCTTTTAGCTATTGATTAACATACTGTGGTAGAATCAAAGTGAAACTGGAACTCTTGGGGAAAGAGTTATGGCCTAGATCAGATAAATTTATGTTGCTGATGACTTACGTTTTCCTCTTGACCATAATATAGGCCTTCTTCTTTGAGTTTTCTTTTCTTTTAAAATACCGTTGTGCTCATAACATTATGCTTAATGCCCTTCTCGGCATAGTTGTTGTTGAACATGCAGTCCATGCAATGATACTTTGGCATGCACACCTACTAAAATACGTTCATTTTATTTGGATGAGGAAGACACTCTTATGGAAAATATTGACCTGTGGTGCAACTTATAATGCAGAAACTGAAGCATGGTTTATCGACTCATTTGAGGAATGGAGGAGGTCCAAAAACCTTAGCAACTTTGTTTTACTCGGACATTCGTTTGGAGGTTATGTTGCAGCTAAATATGCTCTCAAGGTGATTGCATTCCCATCATAACATTTGAAGTTTAATACAAGTGACATGGATTTTTGAATTACTGATGGCAATCCTATTTTTTTAATAGCACCCTGAGCACATAAAACACTTGATATTAGTGGGGAGCGCTGGCTTTACATCAGAGGAAGATAGTAAGTCAGAGCGCATAGTACGTTTTGCAGCAACATGGAAAGGAGCAGTGATCAAGCATTTATGGGAGTCTAATTTTACTCCTATGAAGCTTATTAGGTGATTATTGTTTTTTGCTTTTTCCTTAACTCCTTTTAGACGTTTAGTTGAAACAATAACATGGTATCTTGAGGGAAAATTTCTATGCTCAATGTCATTTCACTTGGTCGGTAGTTTGTGCTGGCCCATTAGGTCATGAGTTTATAATGGTGTTAAGTACCAAGTATGCATAAATTTGCATCAATGGCACAACAAATGGCCATTGTGTACACTTGGTACGTACGTCACTATACCATCCATGAGCTAAAGGTCCAGCCCTACTCTGGGCATCGGCCTATTCTGCATTTCTTGAGTGCTCTTAGTTTAGATGGCATTTTGTGTTTCCTTTACGATGAATTCTAGAAGTAAAACTTATCTTCTCTTGTCCTTTTCGCTGAAATTTGTTATGCAGAGGTTTTGGTCCCTTTGGTCCAAATATGGTCCGCAAGTATACTACTGCTAGATTTGGTGCATATTCAACTGGCCAGGTTTTGACAGCAGAGGAGTCTAGATTACTGACAGGTACTTAAAAAGGTTTTTTCTGCTGACTTTTTCACAGTGACCACTAATCTAATAATTTGAGTTTCTATTGAAGATTATGTGTACCATACTCTGGCGGCCAAGGCGAGTGGAGAGCTGTGTTTAAAATACATATTTGCCTTCGGAGCATTTACTCGGGTGCCTCTTTTGAAAAGGTGCGGTGATTCAACTCACAAAATTTGTTTAATAATTATGTAGAAGTAATTCCTTATGGAGAGAGTATATACCCATTACTGCTACATGGCGCGTATCTGTCTTGAAGAAATGAAAGCATATTTGATTTTTTTTGAATTCACTGTATTTGGGCATATTTTGCTGCAAAGCGAAGGGATATATACGTAGTTGAGTACTTATCACTCACTCATCAAAAAGTGTAAAACGGAAAAAGGAAGAACTTTAGAAATGCAACAGGGTTTGATGCTGCAATGATGTCTGTCAAAACGGAATGGCTAAAGCAATACTAGATACTAGATAGTGTTTACCATCAATCTTTAATATCTTATATCTGTATATTGGCATTTTAATTTCCCACCTAGGAAGGGTTGGGAAGTAGTAACTCTTATTGCTTTTGGGTGCAGTGCATCTGAATGGAAAGTGCCAACGACCTTTATATATGGTCACGATGATTGGATGTCATATGAAGGGGCCCAAGAAGCTCGCAAGTATATGAAGGTCCCCTGTGAAATTATAAGGGTTCCTCAGGTCTCTCTCTCTCTCTCTCTCTCTCTCTCCACAAATATGAAGAGGAAGTGTCCGGTGGTAGTTTCAAGGTTCTTAAGAAATTCTCTCAGGAAGTTTTGTTGTATGATTGCAGGGTGGCCACTTTTCATTCATAGACAATCCAACTGGCTTCCACAATGCTGTACTATATGGTTGCCGCAGGTTTCTTCCCCGTGAACAGGACAGCGACTCTCTTCCTGAAGGTCTGATATCTGCCTAAAAGGAAGCACATGTTGTAGTATCTATATTTTTGCGGGGGTGAATAATGGGTCTCGGTACATCCCTATTCATGAGTCCCAGTTAAGACATTCTTTTAGATGTATTTGTATGTCTGATTCCACTTGTTTACGAGAGAAGAAAATTTCCTTGGTGTAATTCTGTGTAACTTCCCATGTATGTAGCGTATGGTTCCGCAATATCTTTGAACAGATACCTGATTATTTGAGAGCTTATTGGTATGGTTTGAGCATGTTGTCTACCATGTAATTTTTTTGGTGTAAATCTTCTGTGTAATGAATATGTTGAGAAATGCAACTTAAGATCCTGGCAGAGAGTTTGTTGTTCATTATATTACCAACGCCTGTGAATCTCATTTTCAACCGGGGCAGTTGGCCTAGTAATTGTGTAACTGCAATTTGAAGTTATGGGTTTCAATTCTTATGGAGAAGAAGTTGATACTCTTGTTGAGTTCGGGTAGTGTAGTTGATTTTGTCTCGTCTTCGTTTGAAGCTGATTTT
This sequence comes from Rhododendron molle, assembly GCA_025413875.1. Lineage (NCBI taxonomy): Eukaryota > Viridiplantae > Streptophyta > Magnoliopsida > Ericales > Ericaceae > Rhododendron > Rhododendron molle. Next base: position 5,964,032 of record CM046393.1, read on the forward strand.
TGTAGCTTAAAAATGCCCTTTCATGTTTTGAAAGAGCTAAAATTTTCGAACAAAGCGCAACCAAAGATTATTGCCCCAGAAGATCAGAGGTGGCCTAGTGGTGTTTAGGGTTTCTGGAACTGTATGTGAAACTCGCAACAAAAGCTGATTTATTAAAATAAAAATAAAAATGAAATAACGTACATGAACGGTCGATTTTATCGAAGAAACGTCTTTGTTATCTGGAAATAATTCCCCTATAGTCGGCACCACCTGAACGGAAATTTATTTTCCCAGAAATATAATCCCGCTAAAACATGAGTACTAAAAGATAGCTTTAAAAGATGTAGCCAAACCAGGCCAGAATCGCCAGACATAATTGACTTGAATCAAGATTTTCTCTCACTCTGTCAAAGAAAGATGCTGTTTGAACTACATGAAAGTATGAAACTAATCATTGGTGTTTCACATATATGAATTGCAGATTTTACTCTGATTTTTACAGAACCATGGAAACGACGATACCGACAGTTAGGCAACAGAAAGATATGGTACAGAACAAATTTTACTGGAGAAGAGAAGAATCAGGATCTCTGTACATCATTCCAGTGGATTAAACCAACAGTACATCGAATGCAATTTGCGAAAAAATACAAGAAAAGCAAATTTAACTGCAATGGAGACGCCTTACAAACTCTTTCATTTACAACTACTATCAGAATGTTTGACTAGTTGAAAATCAGATGCATATCCACACAGCTTTTTCTACAATTTTTTTCCAAATTCATTTGTTTACTCGCTAGAGTTTTGAAGCTGATGCCAATGCTTCAGCGATATAACTCATGCCTCCAGACATTACGTTAGAGCCGACATGCTGTGTCTCAAGTTGAAGGACCTCCGGTTGGTGGACCGAGTAGAGAAACTCAATCCAAACATCTCCTTGGGGGTTTGACTGGATAATGCAAATCCCACCAATTTCGCAACAAGTGCAGCACTGTCCTTTACATGATTCATGTCTTTCGTATCGGTCCATATTTTATGGCACAATTGCAGTCTCCTATTCTTTGTCTTCAACCCAACGCCCCATTTCTGGTAAAGGGCCTCTCTCTCCTTGGCTGAGAACCTCCTCAGGGCTTGTTTGCTAAGCATCCGCCTCTCTCCGTTAAGAGTACTCTTACTGTTGTCACCCGAAAAACTATATAAGAATCCTTCTATTATGCTAGAACAACTGCAATCTACCAGTCATAAGTTCATGATATTATTCGACGGACTGAATGGCTAACTACTGAAGGATTTAAGTAGCTATACAGGTGCATATTTTGACTCATTGGGTGCAACAAAAGAACTTTAAAGGCAATTCCAACTTGGTATTGGAAAGCATATCTCAAAATGTATTCAAATTGCCTCAATTTTCTGCCTGTGTAAAGTCATTACTACTTAGTGAACTTGATTGGGCATCATTTCCCTAGAACTTGCAAAGTAGTTTTTTACCCTTCAAACTAAAATTCAAACAAAAGTAGAATTGAAGGAAACCTCAAAGGACCTTTTTCTAAAGCTTAGAGAAATGCCTCTTAAACCTTCTCTTTCGTTTTCCAAACCCTTTCCTTACCTTCATGGAGATTCGGCATGAATGTGTTGCTAGAGGTCCTTCACAGTTTCTCTTAAGTTCTGTTCCCTTAACTTTCTATTCCGTATATCGTATTGATACCTTATGCAAAATAGCGATGGCAATTGCGAATGTATAAATCTCTGAGACGATAAGATGGATGTGCTACAACACTTTTCAGTTTTCAGACACTTAAACGGTGGAAAAAAAGAGAGGAAAGAATACTAAATACCTTGTTTCATGTGTGAAAATCTGACCATCAATCACAAGTTTGCTTCCATGAGATAGAGCAGACTTAAGAAATGACAATCGTCTGAGCTCCACTTCCACATAAACAGAATCGGCTGGATCACCTTGAAAGAGTAAGAAGAAATAGGTTCTGCGGATCAACGGTACATTGCATGCATCCCAAAGTTGAATTATATCTCTCCTCTTAGCCTCAAATTCCGAGGGCCAATTGGACGGGGAACGCAGAGAGTCTTGCACCGATTCTTCCACAGTTTTTTCTGACTCGGCAATCTCTGACTTAGGTTCCTGTACATAAAGAGCATATCCACATGATCAATGAAAGACATTCACAGATAAGATTCACGCAAAAAGCTAAATCCTAATCAATTTGTTTTCCTTTGAAAGAATTCTCTTGTTTGCACAGAAATACGAATTGGAGTTGGTTTCTTGTTAAACATATTGAGGTTGAATGACCAACTTAAATGTATGGATTCACAGCATACGTCTTTCTCCTCGTTCTAAGTACATTTGTAGTAAGTAATGATGGAAACTGTTCTTGCAGGATTTACACTCAAGTAATAGACATACAGACCTTCATTCGATAGATTTTCTGTCAATGTAGGCTGGAAATATCATGTGGGGAATTATTATGCCTTCTATGCTTCTTTTATCTCCATCTGAAGGAGTAAGAAGTTTTTTAAGTGCTCAAGAATAGGGCCTTACTTGTTCGAAAAGATCCTTAATCCTGAGTACTAGTATTCTATGCCAATGAAAAGCCAATTTCGTTAAATGCTGAAATAGGAAAACAAAAAAAATGTCAAGATAGGTAGAACAGGATGCTCACCAAATCATCCCCAGATTGCTGCTCAGGTTCAGATTTTGCTACGTCAGTGATTTCGGCGGCGCAATTTTGGATCTTGGAGACATAACCTTCACGTGACATCTCCGTTGGTTCCTCCTTTATGTCCTCTGAAAATTTTGGGTCTTTTCCACTCAACTTTGCCAGACTAGACACACTTTTTAATCCAGAAAGCTTTAGTTCATAATCAACTTCTGGTTTTCTGGGGAAATCTTTCTCCAGACCATTTGGTAGCGTATTCTCATTATGATCTGCTTTGTCAAGCCAAGGGGATGAACCGATAGGTACGATATCTGCTCTACAGCTTCTGCTTTTAGATAACCTCATGCTTCTACGCCTTGATGTATGATCCGATTCAGAGGAACTAGAGGAGTGTTCCATTAAATAAGAATTGACAAGATAGTCGACAGTTTTCTGCAGTTCTTGAATTTTTTTCTTCAAAGCCTCACAAGTAGGGTCAGACTGAACATTACTCAAATCCACATTTTCTTTCTTTGGCAATAATGGTGCATCGGATTTTAAGTTACTCTTTCCACTTGATTCTTCTACTTCAATACACCGAACGTCCTTACATTGATCTTCAGAGTCTTCTTCATGTTTCTGAGAAGTCATTTCCCAACCTTGTGACGGATCAGGTCCGAAAAGTTGGTCAATAACCCGTCGTGGAGAGATGCCATTAGACAGAAATTGGTCTTCACATTGGTCAAGACGGTCAAAATCGGACTTGTTGGAATTGTGGAAAGCATAGCTATCAGAGAGATGAGCTGGGGCTGGGTTTGATGTAGCATCCGAGCGACGAGGATCTACCACCTCCGAAGATTCTGATGCCGAATATTCATCTAGTGACGACGTGTTTGGCATGTAAGGCTCCACAAGCTGACAATGCTCAGCCTTAAAAAGGGAAAAAAAAATTCGAAGAAATAGAATCATGACCATGCAACTTTCAAACTGGATTCTGTGAATGGAACTTTATTAGAAAGGTAACCGCCCATACCAATGACCTTGAAACTTGATATTCACCAACTGATTGCAACATAAATTGAGCTTGATCTCGTTGTTTTTTAAGCTCTTTGATTTCATTATCCATCTGCACATTTAAAGGATAAGAAAAACACAACTCGCGTTTTGCCAACAAAAAAGGGCCGCATAAGCTAAACTAGACTGTTGAAATTTAATGATCAGCCAAGCCTACAAATGTCATCAAGCACAGTTACGACGAAATCTCTACATGAGTTGGCAATTCTTCAACAGATAGTCTTCAGTTTCACGGACTTGTCATAGTGGCCTGATCATTCTTACATAATTTAAGAACAGACTGGATCAAAATATCTATTCATTTACTAAGATTCCTGCTAGTTAAATCAGGCGAAGGACTCCAAAATCTTCAATGATTGGCATTTTGAGGTTCAAAGAGGATATGTGATCATTCACTGTCTAAATGTCATACGCTCATCATGACGATTCTATCTAGCTCAATGGAAAACCAAGGTTATGTAGCCGACCCCAATGGATTGGGACACAAGGCTTGGTCTGGTTTGGTTTGGTTTATCGTAAGATGCCTAAACAAAGAAGAAAACAAAAGAAGGCATACAAGTTCTCTACTGGACAAATGGCATGCTTTGTTCTACCATAAAAGTCGCATATATTGGCAAACCATTACCTTTTCAATAAGAAGTTCCTTCTCTTTCAGTAAGGCTGCAGAATTGGGCGTAGCAGACGTTGACCCTAAACTCCTCAACTCGCTCTCCAGTCGGGCCAACTCTTTCTGTAGCTGCTTTACTAATGCCTTATCCGACATCACTACGTTGACCTGCGCGTTAACACTTACCTGCTTGGCACAACTAGCAAACAAGAGGGTGTTTCTTGATTGTTCAACATGACTGTGTGCAGGGCTAATAGTGCAAATGATTGCAGTCCTTGCATTGCCTCCTAATGAGTTTTGTAGGATACGTGTCAGCTTCGAGTCTCTATAAGGAACATGTCCATTTCGTCCTTTGCTGTACCCAATCATGCCCAGAATTCGAAATGTAAGAAACTAGGGTATTCCAAACTTACCATAATCAAGCCATCACAATTTAACCATATAAGTTCTGAAATTGAAAGTAAATATGGGAAAACCAAGTATTGTTTAAAGTCCCTTTTTGGTTAATGGAAAAGGATGCAGGAACTATGTAGGCCGGAATTTTAATAGAACCTCAGTCTGGGAAACAGTATGTTCTCGTTTATTAAAACGAATGTACAATGGAAGGTTTTCCTTAACAAGATCGAATCTGATGATTTTTCCTCTGCTACAGATGTCCATTAATTAGAAAGCCAGACCATAGGACATGTGAAAGAGAAACTCACCTTAACTTGCGAATAACAGTTCCAAGGGTAAGTAAACTGCGGTTAATATGGCAGCCCTCTTTCAATCTTGAACCAGCTGATAACGTTTGAGAAGCGCGCTCACTTCCAGCAAGATCAACGAAATTCTGGACAAAGAAACCAGCTTACATTTAGAGGAAAGTCTACTTTCACCCCCTGTGGTTATCGTCATGTGCGGATATACCCCTGTGGTTTAAAAGTGTGCACATAACCCCCTGTGGTTTTCAAATTGTGCGGATAGACCCCCTGCCGTCATATTTTCCATCCACTTTAACGGAGGTGTATCTCACACACCTCTAGAATGTAATCTGAGTCGTTCATAATGTATTAAATAAAGAATAGAGTATCTATGTAAAAAATCATCTCGATCAGGCATCAATAACCCAGTGATCTAACTTGTAGTAAATTCAAATTTGAAATTTTAATTTCATAACAAAATCGATTTGACAATATTGTTTTCATTTTTTGATTGACTTGAATTTTGGCATAGACGCAGTACTCGTCAAAATTTATAATATCAACGGTTTGGATTCAATTTTTGGTATACGGAATGGTGTGGTTAGATTTAAACAAGAAGAAGAATCAAGGGACGTGATGGGGGTATAACGGTCTTTTAATGTTGTTTCCGTTAAAATGGATGGAAAATACGACGGTAGGGGGTCTATCCGCACAATTTGAAAACCACAGGGGGTTATGTGCACACTTTTAAACCACAGGGGGTGTATTCGCACATGGCGATAACCACAGGGGTTGAAAGTGGACTTTCCTCTTACATTTACATTTCCCATTTATTCTCTTTCCGAAATAAGAATGATTGGAAAATCTCTGTGGCCCAATAATTTTCCACAAGCCACTAAATCTCACTAATAAGCATACCACGTACCACAGAAGCAGTGAGAATACTTGAGTTTTCAGCGCCTGAAAATACTCGAGCAGAACTTTCGATTGTCTAAAAAAATCCATGATTAGGTGGAAAAGTCAGTGAAGAGGATTAACACTTCAAACATGTGCTAGCCAATAACTGCAGTTTGTAACGAGTCTAACGACAGCATACCAGTCGGAGAATTTGATGAGACCTGGAGCTCACTTCATTCAGAGAGGTCTCCCCTATATGTCTTTGAGCTGCACAAATGCAAATACATTCAATAGACGCGTAACAACAGATAATCGAAAAAGAAATAACATGATTCCTTTGGCCATTCGTTCTCACCTTCACAGACACAAAGGAGCTCCTTTAGATGGCTCCAATCCCTCAAAGTCTCCTCTGTGAGTTTCTCAACAATGGTTCCTTTCTGCAGAAGAAACACTAGACCAACTTAGGATGTTCGTAATCGTTTGGTTCAACTTCAATTGTTTTTGAAGAAAGGTATTATATCCACCTCCGGGTCGTCAAGGAGCCGAAGTTGAGTACTATCTGGGTTCAGGAGGTCTCGGACAGCTTCGTTGTAAATCTCCATGGCAGAGAATTTCATTACAAATTCTCTATCATTATTCTAGATGTTTGAAGAAAAACAAACTTAGTGTCATGAATCAGGAGTCATAAAACTAAGCATTATGGAAATCAGAAATGTAAATGGAGAGAATGACGACACTTTAGGTTACCTTGTTTATGTAGTCGAAGATATCGGCCACTGTATATTCAGTAACTCCAGACATAGTGTACGTCTTGCCACTGCTTGTCTGCCCGTAGGCAAAAATAGTCGCTGGAAAAAACGAGTTTCCGGTGAGGAATTTTTCCAGTTGGTGTGGCGATGAAATTTCAGGCAAAAGGAAAGAAAAACCAAAGGATGAAATGAATACCGACCATTTATGCCGCTGACAACTGACAGAGTAACGTCTTTGGCTCCTTCCTCGTACACCTGCTTCGTGGAACTGTCGCACCCAAATACTCTGTCTGCTCCCGGAACATTGGCGTAAGCAAATGATCAAAGGAGAGGAAAATTGACGGTAAGAGATCCAAGAACCAACTTGTTTTTAGATACGAGAAAACGACACTTCGCGCATATAACCGCGCACAGAACCAAGTTGAGCAAATTATACCAAAATGAAAGCCTGAGTAAATGCTTACCAAACGTATAAGCAGCCGGAAACAATGACCGTTCGGCTATGTGGTTTTTGTATATGATTGTGCTATTGTTTATGCATTCCCAATCCGAAACATCGTTCCTTGCGGTTTCTTTGTCGTTCAATGGCCTCAATCTAACCGAAACAAATATCCTCTCGTCGTGGCCATTACTAGATTGTACATCCCATTGCGATAGCTCGTCCCCGCTACTTGACCCCATTTCTCCCCCCCCCCCCTCTCTGTTCTGCCAATTCTAACACACTAGAAAAGAGCCGCTAAACAAACAAACTAGGTGCGCGAAACTTCGCACTTTGCCCTCTCATGCACAGACATGAGAGGGTACGAACACCAAAATACGAAGGCCCTCAAACTTCTCCGAATACCAATGGACCTGACAAAATCCACTTGCAACTCCTTTTCACCTGAGACAAAGATTAATCCTCGAAGCATTAGCTTCATACTCAAAGATTGTTGATATAGAGGAAACGAAATTCAAGAGGTTTTTCTGGTTTAAGTTTTTTCCTCGGGAGTTCTCACCAGTTTTCGTGAAACTTCACGATATTTTTGCAACTCAATGTGGTAAGTTGTGTTCTTTTCAGCTGCAGAAGAAGTTCATCATGTCCTCTTAATTCTGTCGCGTAACAACAAAAACCCAATAAGCTTTATGCGAGCAATGTCAAAAAAAAAAAAAACTCAAAGAAGCCTTCGCTTTTTTTTTCATAATCAGGTTGTCCGGACCTGCTTATGCAAGCGAATGTTGGGAGACCAATCTCACCTTCGTTAAAAAACTCCTTTACAGGCATTGATATACAGAAATGCATACATAACGGAGCGCGTTCAGCGCGGGTAATGCTCATGTTTCAATATCGTACACAATTATGTATCTATATGATGTACTCAAACAAAAACACGTGATCGAAATCGAGAAAATTCGATTCCTTCGCAATACATTCTCAACCATTTCCTTAACACATGCATTAACCTTAAAATCACGCAAATCATTCAAGAAAGTCCATCCCAAATGTCAGAGTTCTTGATCATGCAAACCCAAAATTTTCAAACTCGACATGAAATCCTAATTAATTCAGACAAAAGTCCCATAATGGGATTACTATAAAGATTTGTTTTTCAATTTGTCTCACCTTACGTAGATGGGAAAGAACATAGAATCGTCGCAAAGAATGCGAACAGAATTGGCCTCGGGTAAAAAAAAAAAATGGTAGAGAGAGAAAGAGAGAGGGGTTGAAGTTCAAGATTCGGTTGTGTTGATAAAGAGGGAAAAAGAAATAGTGGATAGGCTTGAAGGACGGAAAAGTCGGAGCATTTGAGAGCGTGGAATGAAAACCGGCGAGAAATCGGTGAAACTTGAAAATGACTTTGAAAATAGGACGAGGGAGATACTACTCACGCAGGAGAGAAGATAATCTGTAACAAAAAGAACCGGGTTCTCTCTCTCTCTCTCTCTCTCTCTCTCTCTTCCTTTGAGTGTCTTTTCTGGTTAGTTTGAAAAAAGACCCGCCACAGCCAACGACTGAACCAGTAGTAACTGAATGTGTCAAAAGTTAGGTAAAAGAGGAGTAATAATTATTCCTTCCGAAAGTCTACGTCTACCGCTCAACATTCACCGCTCACCCCCCATTCTCAATCTCATCCTTCAAAAGTGTTTTTGACGGTTTGGACTTTAAAAGGCCCTGGAAGAGTTTTTTTAACAATTCGGATCATTGATTGCCGAGGCAGACGGTGAAATGTTGAGCGGTGGGCGTAACACCGCTATTATTCGTTAGGCCATAGTTATTTATTCAGTACATCATAGATATTTATTTTTGTTCGGTATGGGTAAACAACAAATGACCCATATTGTGAGGTGATAATCTTCTATTTGTAAAAAATACCGCATGACAATATCACAAGATACTCCGGAAGTACCAATAATAATAATTGGGCATAGAAGAGACACAACTTTTGCGGTATTTGGGATAACTACTTTTGGCCTTTTGCTTTTATAGATAGAGAATATATACCTCGCTTGGACTCAAATTTTGGATGTTTGTATGCTAGATTTTAGTCCTTGGATTATCCATATACCCATTTTAAATGTGATTTATTGACTCATTACTATAAGGATAAATTATCGGTCAGCGGCTTTGACCGGAAAGAATCACCAGTTTGATGGTCCAAACATTTCAAATTCAAAACCCCCCAATAATTTATGGTGGGTTCGAAAACAACAGATCCCAAAACATAAATAGTAACCGACCAGATCTCGCGGTCGCCGACTTTTTAATCAAGTCGCACGGAGAACCGGATCAACAACCATCGCGACTGGTATGCCGTCCTCAAGCTCAATCGGCGCTCCGTCTTGAGCTTCTCACTGTGGTGGGGCAGAAATAATTCCACTGCAGGGGATATGTATATCCCAGCCAAAGTTTATCTGAATTCAATGGTGTGTAAACAAACGCCGGATACGTATATCCGGGGTTCGCCCCACATCCAGGTCCTATCTACTGCCAGCAAACAGGCTGTAAATCCGGGCTGGACTATCTTGTCCCGTAAACAGAATTTATGTCCTTTCAACTCCCTCTTTTCGCGGAACTTAGGGCTTGTTCTTCTAAATAAGCTATTGGCTTTTCTGTCAATTTTTTTTTTCTTATTCAAATTTTTTTCGTATCACTTGGCTTATCATCATTTTTTTGGCAATTATTGCATCCTCACGACAAGAGAAATCTAAAAAGTAAAAATTTTTTGTCGAAATTCAAATTTTTTTGAATAAAGACGAAAAAAGTGGCTTTTCCGCCAATTTTCGTCGAAATTCAAAAAAAATTGAATTTCGATCAAAATTTTTTACTTTTTAGATTCCTCTTGTCATGAGGATGCAATAATCTTCCAAAAATTGATGATAAGCTAAGTGATACGAAAAAAATTTGAATAAGAACAAAAAATAAGCCACTTTGACTTATTTGTCCGAACAACCCCCCAAGAAATCCATCTCATAATTTGTTTTCCTTTTTGCTTTCTCCCTCCTCTCTCTATGTCCTTCGTTTGTTTCTTTGATCTTTACCAAAACCATTGATAGATCGGTGACAATCTCACCCTCACCCCATCGGGATCTCCTTCTTCAACCATATTTGATTTTGCGACAAACACTGCATATTGTGGTTCAACATTTTGATGGCCAGCGCTCGCAAAAAGAAGAAGTCAAGCAATTGCTTCATTGGTGATGAGGAAGAGGGGAGGATGGCGGTGGTAATCTTTAGTGTCAGTAATGGGCTCTCTACAAAATTTTACTCGGTGAGACTTGGCATAATTTAATTCGTGTGTTAATGGATGATGAATTAAGGAAACTCATGAAACAGTGGTAGCTCAGACTTAGACACATTAGGCTTGCACGAGACAAATAGATGACCTGCACCTACAACATCGTAGTAATTTTCGTTTTCGTATGTCTTTAATTGTCTCAATATGATTTTATTTTTCACCAAACACAGAAGCGACTTGCACCGAATGCTGGGCCGGCCCAAGGCTTAATAAAAAAAAGTGTGCCCTTAAAGAGTTAATACTTAACAATTTTTACAGCAACAATCATAATACGAGAAAGCCAAACCAATATAAAGTTCTACTAATCATTACATACGAACACAAAATACGAGATCTTCAAGTTTTTAGGGTGGGTTTAGGGGGAAACAATTTTTGGGAGATGTTATTCACTGATTTTGGGGATTTAGTGGGTTGGGCACTTAGACTTATGGGAGGGTGGGTTGGACTAACTTATTACCTCTAATTGAGTAATTTTTTTTTCTATTCTTTTGGGCTTAAAAATAGCCCTACTCAAACTCAAATAGTAAAAATATTGGAGTGCCCTTAAAAATTAGACTTTTTAGGATGCCCTAGGCCCATGCCGCTTGAGCCTTGGAGTTGGGCCGGCCTTTGACTGAATGCATAAATAAATTTACACGTAAATAAGGAATAATTCAATTACGAAGAAAGAGCAAATCAACGATGTAATAGGGCACATCAATATCATGTGAAAGCAGATAGCCACACAACCCTTTATTGATAGTACAAATCTCTTGCTTTCAAGGTTCGAGTCGTTCATTTAAAAAGAGCAAGTCGTTTACGTGATAGGCCAGTGGTAGTCGTTTACTGTTACAAATCAATCCTGCCATGAAACTTGCTAATGATAGCCATGCTTGAAAACAATTGAGTTTATGTTATTAGCGTATAGAATCCATATATATACCTTAAAACTGTCATAAATTGACACCAATGATTAGGAGAATAATGAAAAAGAAAAAGAAAGGTCAAGGCGACGTCACACTAGCTAGTACTGATCAATACCACCCTAATTATTCAATATGATTGAGCTATAAACTCGACACATTAATATGGTGAGATGACTGGTTGCGTAAAACCGACTTAACCCATATTTCATTAGTTAATTAGGTGGGAGACAAAATTTGCTCATTCATTTTACTAGAAGAATATTGTGTTAATTAACCCCTCCAAAAAAAATATATATATACTCGCATGTCTTATTTTTAGGTTCCGAACACGTGTCGCTTGAGAAAATTTTATTAGAAGGACAAAATGGTTGTTTTTGTGTCCAACTCTTTTACCAACCACGCACAATTATATAATATAAACACTTTGGACATGTACATATTCACACAGTGTAAAAGGGTCCACCCCACGCACAACATGTAAGTGTGCATGGTTGACGGTGGAAGAGTTTTTGTTGTGCTTCAATCATAGCAGACCTCCCTATCCTAGAACGACCTGAGGGTTTGTCATAGTTGGGATCAAGGTTATCAATTATACCGTTCTGTACTGGCCAATAAGTATCGTTTTTTATAGAATTCGGTATCATACACCTCTAATTTCGTTCCAACTCAAATATCGGTCGGTACCAGCCAATACCGGATAATACCGGACTACTTTTAAATTTATTTTTTCTTCAAGTACCAAATAATACCGGTCAATACCGGACGGTACCGGACAAATACCGGAATATTTTTTATTTTTTTGTTTAAAAAAGTGTATATTATACTATAAATTCTTTTATGTAGGAAAATAACATTAATAGTGATCAATCCGAAACGGTACCCGGTATCTCACCGGTACCGATACGTACCGTACTAGTAAGAAAATCGATACTGTAGCCGGTATGGTATTCAAAACCTTGGTGTGCATGGTTGATGGTGGAAGAGTTTTTGTTGTGCTTCAATCATAGCAGACCTCCCTATCCTAGAACGACCTGAGGGCTTGTCATAGTTGGGATTAAGGTTATCAATACCGTTCCGTACCGGCTAATAAGTACTATTTTTGACAGAATTTGGTACCTTACACCTCTAATTTCGCTCCGACTCAAATACCAGTCGGTACCGGCCAATACCGAATAGTACCGGACTACTTTTAAATTTATTTTTTTCTTCAAGTACCAGACGGTACCAGACAAATACAGGAATATTTTTTATTTTTTTTTGTTTTAAAAAGTGTATATTATACTATAAATTCTTTTAGGTAAGAAAAAAACACAATCTAGGCTGCCATTACAATTGTTAATCAGTGTCAATTTCAACTTTCATCAAGTTTTGGGAAACAGAAAGGCTTTAAAAAACGGTTCATGTAGTACTTTTGACATGAACTATTTGTTCATTGGTTAATTGGAGGAGTACAATAACCAAAATGTTTTCTACTGTCATTTAACACAAAATAGTCCAACTACAGGAATCAGAGTAAAAATAATGTATATGTATAATAGGCTAGTAGGATGGGGCTCGGGAACCCTAACTTATATATATATATATAATTATTATATATAGTAGGCTAGTGGGGCGAGGATCGGGGTGGGGCGAGGCGTGGATCGAGCGGATACTAACTCATACCCACCCCCTATCCGTTCCCCACTTTTCTTAAAAAATTATCCCCATACCCTACCCGATCCCCAAATAATCCCCATATCCCCTACCCATTTGGAGTGGGGAACAGATCGGGTTGGGTCGGATGGACCGAAATTACCATCCCTAAGTGACGGTGGTGCAGGCCTAGTCTTACTATGGCTAGTCTTGTAGTAATAGGAAACTCAGGCCGGCACAACCCCAAGGCCCAAGAGGCCTGGTCCTTGGGCACCCTAAAAATGTCCAATTTTTGGGGCACTCCAATTTTTTCTTGTATTTGGATTTCACTAGAACTCTTTTTTAGCCCAATACCATAAAAAAAATGCCCATCTAACCTGCAAATAAAGGTCCAAAAACTCAAATGATCCAAAAATTTGGTGGCATTTTTGTAAATCAAAAAATTAATTGATCCATTTTCGAAAAAAAGAAAATCAAAGCTCTGGCACGTTTATTGACTTTTTTCCATGAGTCACACACACACACACTCTCTCTCTCTCACTTTTTTCCATTAGAGGCCCCATTTTCGGAAGGAAAATAAGTACTTATTTAAAAAAAAAACAATTTCAAACTCAAAAATTATGTTCTTACGTAAATAATTTTTCTATCAATATAGATCTTATTTGATAGATCTCATTGAGATCTTTTATAAGGTGCAAAAAAATTAAAAAATTATTTTTTATTTATATTATTTTTGAATTTGAAAATGTGAAATAAATACTTATTTTTTAAGAAGGTGTTCTGCAACGGGACCTCAGTCTCTCTCTCTCATCTGAAAAATACGCAACCAATGACCTATTGTTCTCTTCTTCTTTTTTAGATCCGCGACCTATTGTTCTTTCGATTCTTAATTTTAGCTACAACTTAATTTTGACTTTAAATTTTCAATGTATAGCTAGTACTCAATGATTTTTATTTCCCTGATAAACTCTTAGCTAGATTATATTTTCCAATTTTCTTCCATCTCTCTCTCTCACCCCCTCATCCTCTTCTTCATTTGTTCAGCTCTCTATATTCTCCTTCACTAATTACTACATCCTCCGTTCCTAAATAAGTGTCCACAGCGCAAATCTAGTCCTTTAAAAATACTATGTATTTTTTTGTTAAAAGATTTAATTTTTTTTACAACTTAGAAGAACTCATTGATGTCTATTGATTTGTGGAAAAAATATTGATTCTTTTTACAAAAAATGCATTTTTTTAAAAGTCTAAGTTTGCTGAGACTCAACGTAGCACTATTTTCATTTATTTTCTCAACACGTTTTCTTGGTGGTCACACAGACTGTTAGGTTGTGTTACCGTAGATGTGGATTTCAAGTGAAGGAATTTGTCATAAGAAACTTTTGCTTCTAAAAATGCAAAACGAGTAGTATTCAAGTGATATTCATACGTTATTGAAATAATATGTATTTGCCTATTTGAAGACTTTGTATTTTGTGTTCGTATGTGATAATTAGTAAAACTTTATATTGGTTTGACTTTCTCGTATTTTGATCGTTACTGTAAAAAATGTAAAAGTATTAGGAACACATTTTTTTTAATTTGACATTAGACACTCAAAACCTTTAGGCAGGGCCTGACTCAAACAAAACCAACTTAGAAAGCATGAAGAATCATGTAATATTAGTACATCCTATCCTATTCAGAAGCCCATTCAATCCATCAATTCCATCCTGCTGGTGATTCATATAATACTCCATTTTTATCTCCCAAACCGCTTGGACCATCCAATGACCAAACACATGAAAAACCATCCACCCAAAAGTCCTTAATAAACATACAACAAAAATTCAAAATCACAGAAAAAAAGTTCCACCATGATGAGTGGCTTTAGCCCCACCACCCCATATCATCATTTGATCACAGCCAGAATAACAAAACCATTATATAAAAAACAATAAAGAAAAAGAGAAAAACAAAAGACAGAGAAAAAGAAAGATGAACAGAGAGAGAGAGAGAGAGAGAGAGAGAGAGAGAGAGTTCACTCCTTTCTCCTTGTCCCTATCTCAACAGATCCAATGAGTCCTAGCACTTAACATCTAGGGTTTCAAATCCAAATTCAAAACCCCCCTCAAAGATCCAATTTTTACCGTTTGGGTTGTCAATTTGGTCCTTCAATTTTGTTCATCACCGTTCTGGTTTTCTGAAAACTCTTCAAAAGAAAACCCCACATTCAAACCCCTCAAAGATCCAATTTTTATCATTTGGGTTGTCAATTTGGTCCTTCAATTTCGCCAATTACCCACCGTTCTGGTTTTCTGAAACCCTAAAATAAGAAAACCAGGACCTTCAAATCAACAAAAAATGACGACAAGAGGCAGCAGATCAGAAAAAGTAAAGCGAATCTTCCAACAATTCGATTCCAACAGAGACGGCGGCCTCAACCGTGAAGAAATGGCCGCCTTGGTCGTCGCCGTTAACCCTAGGGTCAAATTCAGCGACGAGCAAATCAACGCGATTCTGGACGAGGTTTTCAAGACCTACGGCGAATTCATCGACGGCGAGAAGGGGCTGACATACGACGGCCTCCTCCGGACCTACGACGATGGCGCCGGCGACGTCGACCGCGACTTTGATGCCCTGGGGCTTGAATTGAAGCCTGATAGTGGAGGTGATGACGTGGCTTCTTCGTCCTCCATAGCCGACGAGCGGGCGGTGGCGGAGCCGGCGAAGAAGCAGCGAACGGCGGCGTGGGCGGCGTCGCCGAACCACGGGATCGTGTTCGACGACACGTGGAAGGTGGTGGATGATTTGGAAATTTTGATCAAACGGTTGAAAGCAAAGCAAGTGAAGGATGGGAAAATGAAGGGTGGGGATAATAGTAATAATGATGTTTATTCGGATCCTGGGTGGTCTAGGGAATTAGGGCCAAGTTCTGAGATTTCAGATAAAAGGATAGTTTGGGAAGAATCAGGGCATGATTATGCTGTTTTTGTGAAAGAATTGAGTGTTTTGAGAACAAGGGCAGATGGGGCAAGATCAAGAGAAGAGGCATTTGATGGGCATATGGCAATTGGTAGGGTTTTGTATGAGCATCAGTTGTATAAGGAGGCTTTGGTGAGTTTTAAAAGAGCTTGTGAGCTTCAGCCAACTGATGTGAGGCCACATTTTAGGGCTGGGAATTGTTCGTATGTTCTTGGGAGGCATGGTGAGGCTAAAGAGGAGTTTGTTTTGGCTTTGGAAGCGGCCGAAGCTGGGGGAAACCAATGGTCTTATTTGCTTCCACAGATACATGTCAACTTGGGAATCTCACTTGAAGGTGAAGGTATGGTTATCAGTTCTTGTGAGCATTATAGAGAAGCTGCTATTCTTTGTCCAACTCATTTTAGGGCTTTGAAACTGTTGGGTAGTGCTTTGTTCGGAGTAGGCGAGTATAAAGCGGCTGTGAAAGCCTTAGAAGAGGCTATTTACCTGAAAAATGATTATGCCGATGCCCATTGTGACTTGGCTTCGGCTTTGCACGCGATGGGTGATGATGAGAATGCAATTAAGGAGTTTCAAAAGGCTATTGATTTAAAACCTGGTCATGTGGATGCTTTGTATAATTTGGGCGGGCTTTATATGGATATGGGTAGGTATCAGAGAGCTTCGGAGATGTATACTAGGGTTTTGGCTGTTTGGCCGAACCATTGGCGTGCGCAGCTCAATAAGGCTGTGTCGCTTTTGGGTGCTAGGGAAAATGAGGAAGCTAAGAAGGCTTTGAAGGAAGCGTTGAAAATGACGAATAGGGTTGAGTTGCACGATGCTATATCGCACTTAAAACAGTTACAGAAAAAGAGGTTGAAAGGGAATGGAGGGGCTAATGGGGAGGAGGCGTTTATCATTGTAGAACCATCAAAATTTAAGACGGCTACTGAGAGGACGACATTGAGGCAGGAGTTGGCAATTGCTCTTGATGTTAGGGCATTTCAGAGGATAACTAGGTTGAGTCGGTGCGATGTTGAACTTTTGAAGAAGGAGATGACTGAAAACAATGCACCTGTGTCCTATTCTGGTATGGGTGTTCCTGAGAAATCTATTCGCAAGGCTTCATTGGAGGTAATTCTCCGCCGGTTGCTCAATTTCTTGAAGCCAGAAACTTTTGTTGGAGCTGTTAAAGCTATAAACCAGAAAATCCTTTCTGTATTGGATGAATCAGAGTCGGGTAGAGTGGATTTGGGCATGTTTTTCGCGGTTCTTGCCCCAATTTGTGGTGGCACTGCTGAAAGAAGAAAACGGGGTGCATTTGATGCTTTGTTATGGCGACCTGTGAACGAAGATTCCACTCAGATTCAGAAAGTCGATGCTCAACGGTACATCAAATTGTTAAGGGCCATCTACATTCCCTCACATGGTATGAGTGAGATACTGGAAATCCATGGGGAAACAGATTCAGCTATGATGTCCTTTACGGAATTCATTGCTATGTTTGACGATCCTGATTGGGGCTTCGGTGTCATGTCTGGTTTAGTAAAGCTTGAATCGGTGGATAGGAATCGCCACGGTAATCATGTTTGCTCAGTTTGCCGTTACCCTGTCATTGGGTCAAGGTTCAAGGAGATGAAATCTCATTTCAGTTTGTGCAGTCAATGCTATAGTGAAGGAAAGGTCCCTCCTACCTTCAAGCTAGAAGAGTACAAGTTCAAAGAGTATGCAAGTGAGGCAGAAGCAATGAAGGATAAGTGCATGTGGTTCGGTTTGCATTCGAAGAGCTCCTCCCCTAGCTAGGTATGTTTGATTTTTTCTGTTCCTGTAATATTCCCCTACGCCAATTTAATTGTCCAGTGTGCATTATATAGCTCATAAATGTGTTCAGTGGGCTTTTGTGCCCTTGTATAATAAAATCGAAGTTGTTGTTCTGATGTCATTGTTTCTAACCGCTAGTGTAGAGATCTCTTGTCAGCTGTCATTGTTCTTGTTTTTCCAAAGAGTAAAAGAGTTGTGTGGTGGCTTTCGTTCACATCCTTTGAGTTATGTTCATCCCTGGAGATATATTGTGGAGCTTAAATTTCTTGTGTGTGCTACTGGAAGTTCAGGAGCTTATTGGATTCTCCTCGGTCATTTGTTTGGTAAGGATTATGTGCATATGTAGTTGATCAATTGTACATTTGGGAAGGTATGTACATATTGTGAAGCTTGAAACGTCTGTTGTGTTGCTGGTGGAAGCACAGGAGTCCATTGGATTCCTTGGTCATTTGATTGGAGAAGAATATGTATAGAATCCATAGATCTCGTGTCTTTTGAAAGCTTCTTTGATGAAGAAGACTACGTTTTCTTTTCCAAAGTTTTAGGCCTAACTCATCCAAATGATGGCCCTGTCTTGTGTTAAAGCCTATACTGAGGATGATGACATATTCTTTTTAGAGCTTAGGGGAAACTTCATATACACCCAGAATGCACTTTCATCTGGGTTGATTTTTAAGATTGTAGGTCTTTGGAGTTTGGATCCTTATTGTTTCATTGTTGATGAGTATGGGTGGGTGAGTTTTTAAATGGATTGATGACCGACGATTGGCTATTAAAAAAAAAAATTCTCGTTATGGAGCTCAGTGTGCCTCTTCCCATATTAACTGGACCTTGACCGAGACAAAAAGGCATTAAGGCAAGCTTGGTCGACAAGGTTAGAGGCTACCTCAGCTATTGGCAAATTGCTTTTAGCCCTTCAGGTTGGATACCTCTGGAATATCCAACATTTTGTCAGCCAGGTTTTAGGTGGACTACAGGGTCCAATCTCTGCTCGAGTCAATTTCTCAACTTTTCGTCCATATCTATATACTATCGCGTGTCTTGAGTCAATTCTCTACTGTTTGCCTATCTCTATATACTATCGAGCTGCACCCGTCGAGAGTTTTTGATTTGTCTCAGACCTCTACTTCCTCGTGCTGGATTGGGGGTTGGTGTTGTGTAGTTGCTGCACAGCACCGTGTTGTGCGGCTCGGATGCCGTCCATTTGGCAATCCAATGGTTCAAATTTCATCTCCACCCATGTTGCATCTGAGTCATTCATTGCTGAGATGAGAATTGCTGAGATGAGATTTGAACTGTTAGATTGCCGAACGGACAACATTCGAGCCGTGCAACAGCAGCACAGCCCCAACCCCGAATCCCCTCATGGTTGGGTAAAATAGTCTTTGGGTTTTCGCCAGTTATTAACCAAGAACAAACTTTTGATGACTGGCTTATAATGGAGAAATGAGACTTAAAGGTGAGTGCAAATGACTGGCCAAGAAGTGCACGAGTGGGGGAATTTTTTTAATGGTCATCTGGTTTATTTACTACTCCAGTATATATGGCTTTCAAAAGAGGGCACTCTAGAAATATTTAATTTTCAGGTGGCATTTTCATTGTTAGAATAAATACCAAACTAAACCGAGTCTTATGTCACAATCACTTGGGGTCGGTTACATGAATTATTTTCCTCTATTATTAGAATAAATAAATATAATAAATAAAATCGTGATCTTGAGATTGTAATTAGGATGATTTTCTTTCATAGTTGATTAGTATGATTTCATTTCATAATTAGGCTCTCTCTCCTATATAAATAGGGGACTCATGGTAAGGTTTCATAGTATATCGAATTCAATAAAATACTATTTCTTTCTCTCATATTTCACATTCATAATCATAAATGCATAAATGGAAGATGATCTATCCGCAGTAGTAATGATACTATGATAGCAATTGTATAACAAGTACAGTATATAGTAGTGTATTGATTTTGATTGGTGTTAATGAGTGGCATTGTTGTGAGGTGGGACCAGCAAATTACTAATCGAATCGAATAAAGATGAGAGTTTAGTACTACTAGTTTTAAGGGCATAATGACTTCTTCGTGCCTTCGAAGAGAAAATTAATTTGTTATTATTATTCTTCATTGGCTGGCCGTTGGGTCACCAATCACACCATGATTAACATTATTCACCAGCAACTTTTTAGCACATGTACGACATCATGTAATCAATCTACTAACCGATTAATATTCCGAATCATTACAAAAAAAAATTGTAATGAATTGCTTGTCATCCTTCAAATTGACGTAAACACAACTCGAACACAATCCAAACTCGTCTGACTGGGGACATCTTTTTTTTTTTTTTTGAACGGCAAAAAAAAAAAAAATCATTAATTTTGAAATTTGTTACAAGACTAATAAGAATGAAGAAAACAGCATCGGTCGTCCGCCCAATCTGAGACCTAAACCTACTATGGCAAAAAATCAATCGAGGACACCCAATTGAGATGAAGCCTACCAAAATAGGATGAAGCCCAAAGACCCTAAAAAAGTGTAATAATACTTAGAATACTTACACATTCAGCACATTGAAAAGGTCTAAAATGCCCAAATCAAACAAATCTGCTCAACAAATGGGCCGAGTCCATCCCAAAAGAACTAAGCCCAGCCCAAAAACCCCACTTCCTGATAAAATTGGAACGAAACTACCACCCAAACGCAAGTAGATTGATTGTATTTTATTTATAGAGTAGCAAAATGCATACATAGATTCGTCGACTCAACTTTAAATCCCAGCTCAAAAAATCGACGAATTTTAGAATGTGTTAAAAGTTCATCTTATGCGATGCAATCTGTTAAACTTTTGTTCATTGTTACCATTTACAAGGGAAGTGAAAAGAAGTTACAAACAAATTATCCACTTCGCAACAACAACGTTGTGCTGTCTTCTTATTGAAATACATGCGAGAATCATGAGGAGTCATCCACCAGGCATGAACAAGAAAGCAATTTGATCAAAGCTCTATTTTTTTTTGCTAAATCTACTAGCACAATCTTTGCGTCAATAAGCTCAAATTTCCCATAAATTAGTCATAAGTTGCAGATATCTTCCCACAGGAATTCAAAATAAAGCACAGAGCAGCTTGAGTGGCTTTTAAGGACACAAAGGAACAATTTACACATGGCACCCAAAACTGAAAGACAGGTTATACACACGGTATGCATGATAATGGTGATGATAACCACAGCAATGTTGATGAAAGCTGCAGCATCGTCATCACGACCGACCTTGTCACCATTACCATCACCGGCTTCCCTTCACCTCCACCCCGTTAAACAGCAGGCGGATAATTACCATGTTCAACCTACAGTCGAGGAAGATGACAATAATCTCCTCAATTCGCTCACGGAGCAGCACAGAGAGGAGGGGACGATCGAAGAAGAGGATTATGGAATCTGGAATCCCAAGCCGTATTTTGGTGGAGACAACTCTGCGCCAATTCCTCATGGGAAAGTTTCCTAATGTACTGTGTTCCCAACTCGATTTCACTATGGTGTTGCATTTTCAGCTCAGTCCAGACGTGATGATCTAGGTCAATTTTTCCTTTTCCCTATTACCCACAGCATTCACAAACAATTGCAGTCGTTTTCGTTGTCGTATTCATTCACAATGCAGACTACAGGTGCTCGAACAATATCTGAGGTATATGTTTTACTACGAGCAATGCCACCCAGAGTTTTATGAATTCCTTTTCTTCTCTGCCCTCCTGTTGCCATAGCCTTGTGGCTGCTACCCTGGGCTTTGACTCCCCAGCAAATCCATGGCAAAACATGATACTCAAAACAAATAGAGCGAGGAAAGCCCTATCATTCTTCCAATATAACTAAATGAATGTTTCTCTGGTACGATGACCATAATACAAACAGGATGCCAGAGTCAAAACTGTTCTTTTATATCATTAAAGCCATCAAGTAGATTGCATACAAAAATTATGAAACTAATTTCAGTTCTACTCGCAAAATGTTTCGAAAGGAAACAAGGCAAACAAGACCATAGTCCCTCGGAATGGTCAAGAATAAGGAAGATATAGGAGGTGGTGAGCTATTATTCAGTGCTCATTAAATAAAGACCTCATAATATTAGGATAAACCAGAGTTCAAGTACAGAAAAACTTGGCCTTTGAAAGCTCGGAAAAACACTACTGAAAAAAACCTGATGTCATGCACACCAGAGCAATACATACTCGAGCAGAATGCACACCTGCAGCATGGTTATATTGTATGCTTCAGTTTTATGCTTCCAGTAACTCATCTGGCACATGCTACCAGTAGCCCTAAGTATCACCATAACCAATACTTCAAAATTCAATGCAGATAACCCAAAGATGTATCCCATGCACAGTGTGCCGCATGGCAATCCAGTAAGTGCAAAACTATAGCTCCTTTGTAAGAAATGTCCAGATGGCAGATTTTACTGTCTTCAAGTCAAATTACCTATTTTGGGGAGAGGAAAAAAAATGGAAACAGAGTAACAATTAGGAAACCTCTCACTACCGAAGCAGCATATCAGAAAAAATGGGGGAACGACAAAAAAACATGGTTTAAGAATACATTATTCGGTTATAGGCCCTCTTAGGGTATCTTTCCAATAAAGTAACCATCCCATTACTTGTGGAAGGATTGGATTGGGAACAGGGGTTGTAAAGTTAAAAAGCTTGCCCATTCACATGGATTCAAGGAAGCAGCAGTTATAGTATGTAAATAATCTTTTGGCCCTAGGGGGAATCTTCCTCACTCACGGATTGAATAAAACATCATTTTCTTGATAGTGCAATCACAAGGCAGTTGATCTTTGCAAGGGGCCAGGAGCTTTGATTCACAGTCTCAAAGTGCATATCCGTATTGTGCTTATTCCTGGCAGTTGGTAATTTTGATTAAGCAGTATTCAAGGATGTAACATTTAAGTCTTAACCAACAATTCAATGATTGGTTGTGATATATAAAAATCATTCAACATACCCAAATGTGTCTATTACGATGTGTTGGAAAAGAGAAAAGCAGAACAACTCAAACCAGGAATACATTACATGTTAAAGATGTATGTAGACATTTATTTATTATTGATAACCGAGGAACCGCCCTACAGCCAAGCCACAATTGGACCCGACTGCGCAACCCAAACCTCAGGGGGAACTAGCACGGCCACACCAGTCACGGCCCCCCACTTACTAGCAGTACAAAATTAAAATAATAAAACTTAGAACATAAATAAAATCTACTGAGCATAAACCCTTTAAGTGATTCCGCATAGATAATAGAGTACTAAAAATTCTGGACACGATCTCCAACAGTCAGCATACTCACATAAGATGAATGCCAGATGGACCAGTAAAGGCAGCAACTCTCTGAGCACGTTGCGCCTCACCCCTGTATAGTTCCTTCACTTCTTTTTTCACACGACGTGCTTCACGCCTTTCTTCCTTTACAGCACCCTACATTCAAAGTGGTTCAACATCAATGTAACCGTGATACAAGCAAGTCAAGGAAATGAGAAAAACGAAGTACAAATCCAAACAATAAAAAAAAAGAAAATTCAGTGAGGATGATTCTCATCGGAAATCCTTTTTCAGCTACTGGCCAAAATGATGATCTTGTCTGTTATCAGGGTTTTTGTGTGTGTGTGTGTGAGAGAGAGGGAGTATTGCAAATTCATTAGTTGTCATGTGCAAACTAAGCTAAAACAAGCAAATACCTTCCGCTCTTTCTTTTCCTCCTTTGACTCCTGACCATGTTGCTTCCTCTTCTGCTCATCTTTTCTTAAGGTAGTCGCATCTTTCACCTTTTCAATAGCAGATTTCCTACCGTGAGGTAAGTAGTCCACAGGAAGCTTCTCTTTCCCTTTAAGAGATATGATAGGGCTGGGGGCACTCAAGGCTCCCGAGACCTTTTCAGCTAACTTCTTCTTTCTCCTTCCTTCAGGAGCTCCAATCTTCCCAGGGTGGTTATCAAGATTTGAATAAGTCGAAACAATAGTCTCACAATCCAACACTTCAGACTCATCACTACTTTCCTCCACAATGACCACCTCTTCACCTACATCATCATTTTCGTATTTTTCAGCATATTCTATGCATCGGGAAATAACCTCAGCCGCAGTCTCCATTGACTCCGCATTTTCGGGTCCCTCTTTGTTATGCAAGAGGTCTGCAGGAACTTTGTATTGGCCATCGAGCTCCAAGTCTTCCTTCACACGGTGCTTGAGGGCATGATTCAGCTTTTCTGCAAGGGGTTCTTGAATTTCCTCCTCTTCAGCTTCGAAATAATCATAATCATCTTTGCTGTCTGTACCATATTCTTGACGCTGAAGCTGCAATGAACAATTAAAGGTAAATGACTAAGAAGTTCAATAGAAGGGAGGCAAAACACAATAATTGGTCATGGATGGCTGAAAACAACCAATTAAAGGTAAATGACTGAGAAGTTCAATACAAGAAACGAAAAGCACAATACACAGAGACAAAGACACACACACACACCCACAGATTATGCGAGTATGAGAAAGGAAAAATCAGGACTTTTTGCAGGAGCACACTTAGATCCACATTTATCAGACAAGTTTTGGTACATTGCTTGCACGGTTTAAATGCTAATTTTAGGACAAACAAAAAATACTGCTAATTCAATTTGACATTCAAATTAGCATTTGAATTACTTGAAGATTACTCGACGAGATCATTTGAAAATAAATTACAACAATAATGATTGCAAATATCCTTCAGGATCAGTTTACTCCAAGTTAGGCAAATTCTGTCGGCTGATATTTTATCATTCACAATTTGTGCTTGAGCTGAACATGCAGCCCTTATTTCCTGTTAATCTTAACCCAATTCTTCCATACCATGACTGCTGGTAGAAACAGGCTAGATGGGAAAATGCACCATAAAAAGACTTTTAGATGCAAAAGACTGCTTTTGCATACTTTGTGACATTAACTTGGATTTCCATTTCCAATGTTAAAGAAAGGTCATCCAGAATTCTAACTTCTTTTTTATCGGCAATCCAGAATTCTCGCTTAATCGGAAATAGAGTTGGTGTGAGTTCGATATATAATTATCTCAGATACTAGGACGAGCCTTCTTTGTATTCTACGAAATAAATTGGATTTTGCAAGGTGCTTGTTTCATCAAAACCCGATAATAAACATTTGATGCAGAAGGGACAAATGTAGATATACAGAGGCGGATTCCGATGGAATCTTGATGAAAAACTACTAAACTTGTTCTCACCATCTCAAACTGGTCATCTATAAGTCGGCGACTTCTCGGCTTCTCACCAGTGCAGTATGCCCCAGCAACCGCTAGGTGATTGCTTACTTCACCGGCACCAACAAAGTTGAATATATTACCTTGGGAATGAAAACCACTAGACTCAGCAATTTCTCTTCTACTCCCCCCTGATTTTTCAGCTAAACACAACTTTTCATCGAACTCCACATCCTCGACTTCATCAGGAAGGTTAGCTTTGACCACAAAATCCTCTTCAAAATCTTCATCATCAGAACCAAAGCGAGACAGGTCACTATCATCAAGCAATGCAAGTACTTCAGGATCAACTGCTTTCTGAATCCTAACACCTACAGTCTTCGATGCCACACTGTAAATTGACTTCTCATTAGAATCCTCGTTCACTTTCGGAATTTCTACTCTGGAAGCGTCATATGCCTGTCAACACCACACAAAGTTGTAAAGTAGCAGAAGCTATACTCATTTAAAAAATTGGAAAGTCTGCCGAGTTTGATTGTAGTTCCAAGAATCAATTTTTGTATCATACCATCCAGAATGCCGTTTTTGAAATCAGAACTCATGTTTTTCACACCTCACTCAATTTTCTCTCAGAAAGCTTGGAAAAATTGAAACAAGGTTATCCAAAATGCGTAGCCAACCAAGTTCTGTATTTCTCATAAAGTTAATTCCACGAACAGAACTGCAACAGAGAACTCTCCCTGCTCGTGCAAGGAAAATAACAGAGAAATAACCTAAGTCACATAACGCGGGCGTGAGCATGAACATGACCGCAAAAACGTCTTTCAAAATTATTTCTACCTACTAAAATTCAAAGAGCGGTAATTGAGAGCAGTAGCGTAGTGCAAGGATCTAAAGTAGGACAAGAGGATTACAACCTAGGTTGAAACCTAAACAACATAATCCTTCAGTAGGACCCGCTCCCACACTCAATCCATGCTCTGTGCTCACACTCTAAATTAGTAGTTTGGGACATTCTTGAAACACGATTTCCCCCGCACAAGCAACGAATTGATCGAGCGGAACAGTTAATCGTTCAAGCTAGGTTTTGAAAACTTCCCAAGTTTGAAAACACGTTCAAACCAAGCTTGTTTATTGACAATCCAATCTCAAACATGCTTTAATCGACTCGATCTCGAGTAACTATAATCTTTTATACAACAGAAGCCGAGCAAGCCGGGTACTAGTTTGTATGAGCTTGGTTTGAAAGCTTAACCAGCTCCAAAAAGATGCTAAAACTTGTTTTGTTTATGTAACAAATCCATGTTGCACGCGCATTAGACCAGGTCGAAACACAGCCCTATCCGCAAGCGCATCAATGTGACTAGGTCGAAACACAGCCGTACATTGCATATTGTATGAAACAATGTTGCAGCTTTCATTAACAACGAAGAACAAAAACCAGAAACACTGGAAATCAGAAATTTCTTTTATTTTCCAGCAATTGCACGGTAACCAAGCAGAAGAGCAAAGAACTGGACAAAAAGCACAAACCTTGACATCGACAGGAACCGGATCGAGCTTGGCCTTCTCGTTATGATAGTACGTCGAACCACCACCAGTGTTCTTAATCTCCCTCAAATGATCCAAATAGTTATAACCGTCGTCCGGAAACCCTAGCTCCAATATCTCCTTCCTCACATGATCCGGTAACGCCGTCCGCTCCGTCTCAAAATTACCGCCGCCGTCGTCGTCATAATCGTCTTCTGCGTCGGCGAACACCGAGTAGGGATCCTCACCGGAAACGGCACCGTTTTGGTCGTCGCAGAATGTGTCGGGAGCTGAGTAAGGGTTATTGTCGACTCTGACGAAAACTCGGTCGCCAGTGGGCCCGTCGGAGTAGTTTGGATCGGAATAGTCTCTGGCGAAGAGTTGGAAGGTCGCCGACTTTTTCTTCTCGATGAATTTCTTCTTTCCCATTTTTTGGGTTGAGGATTGGAGGCAGTGTGACGATTTTGGAGATGATGAAGGAGGGCTAAAACCCTAAATTGTAGACGGGAGGTAGGAGAAAACACTGCACACACGAGTACGTGTCCTTGGGTTTTGTGGGTGAAAAATGTGGTGAAAATTTTGTATTTAGGGTTGTGATTTTAAGACTTATCGGCAAAGTTGTCAATCCGTTCCGGCAAACGTATCGTTTTTACTATTGAAATGGTACGTGCCGGTATTTTGATATCGTTTCGAATTTACCATAATTAATATTTTATATATATTTAATATATATCTACCAGGTTGCAAAACCATGTTCGTGAAACAAATGGTAGCAAAAAACTATCTAAAAAGACTCAAAACTGTTATGAATTATTGGCATGAATTATCTAACCACATGAGACAAATCATTCAAATTGTACAGTGTACAGTAGTTGGCATAGTATGTGTATTTATTTCTTGCCGTAAGTCTTGCTCTATAAACTCAAAAGGAAGTAATCGGCTTTGTATTATTGTAACGCCCCGATTTTCGAAAGTGAAAATCGAAGACTTTAAGTGTTAATTTCTAAAACTTTACTTAATTATCATTTAAAATCCAAAACAGAATTCTCAACGTCGAAACTTGTCTATTACAAACTACTGAAAAATTATTGGAATAGTCTAAATAACAGAGCCGCCTCTAGGTTTGATAAGGATCCCAAGCATACTCGGGCTCGACTTCCACCTCTGGATTTTCCTCTGCATAAAACTGATCACCTGCAAAATCTGACACGGATGCCAGAAAATCCGTGCCTGAGTGAAATAGTTCACCTCGTAGTATAATCCAATCCAACTACCCCTCTTACTTTACATTTAGCAAACAACAGGATAATAATAGTGCAATTAAGTAAAACAGGAATATTTCACACAACTTGATTTATTGCTATCCATTAACCTAATGTGAATTCGAAGATCCCACCCGTGAGATCGTTCTTCCCAACCCCCAGCTATGCTCGGTCCCATGAGATCACTTTTCCTTTGATGCAGATAACCTAAGTTATATGACAGGTGTGCAACCCAATCACTACAACAAATGAGATAGCTTATCATGCCTGAATCATAACCAGGGTTCGCCTATCTTATATACCACATCACAATCATCACTGGACACACGCCAGTCTACCAACTCATCACTAGACACACGCCAGTCTATCAAAACATCACTGGACACACGCCAGGTTTTATCGTCATAAAATATCTCTGGAACACTCGCCAAATTTTATCAATTCATCACTGGACACACGCCAGTCTATCTATTCATCACTGGACACTCGCCAGTTTCAATTCACATCGTATCTCAAAATCACGCCTGCAGACAACCTCTAGAAAAGAAAACTTCTCAATTTATCCATTACTTGTATCGTCTAAGTGATTTCTATTTCGTATACCACCCCATATCTCTAGGGTCCAATCTAATATTCAAATTAAGCATCAACACAATGTCAATCTCAATAATAATAAAAACGAATAACAGACGGATCGAAATAATTATTAGGCAATGCAATCACATAACTTTTTATGACTGGGCCGTTGCCCTTAATCTTGTATGGCCACAAAATCATTAATAATGTGGGAATTATTTAATAAAGATTTAAAAATAATTTTCTAGGCTTTTATTAATTATTAACAATTAATTAGACGAATTAAATACCAATTAAATACATTAATTAGGTAAAAATATTAGAATAATTATCGTACCCTAATAAGAGTCCTAAAGGTCCTCTATAATAAGTTCGAGTGCTAAAAGTTGGGTTTGAATGTTCATGGAATTATTTTAAATAAAAAGATTAAATTAAATGACAAAAAGAGGATAAAAAGATAATAAATAATTAAATAATAAAAAATATTTTGATATTAGCAAAGTATCATATTAGGACTGTAAGAAGTCTAAATAAAATTATTCGGAATTATTTACATCTTTTATAATATTTTAAAGTGTTTTTTATTAAGAAACAACACGTAAATAATAATAAATATTTAATTAAGTAAATAAAATATTATTTTAATAACATATCATCCTTGAGATGTAAGAAGTCTAGGAAAAATAGTTTAGATATTAAAATCATTGTTTGTAAGGTCGCAATTATTTTTCGTTTGTATCTTTCATTAAAAATAAAATATATAGCTAATAATATAAAATAACTACGAAATCAGCAAGTTATGATCTTTAACATGTTGGGAGTCTAGGAAAAATGGTTTGGAGATTTATAGAGTGGTTTATAAGGTCGCAATGATTTTTAGTTTACAACTTTTACACGATTACAAATAAAAATTAAATAAATAGATAATTAAATAAAAAGATATGAAATTAACAAGGTATGATCTTTAGAGTGTTGGAGACCTAGGAAAAATAATTCGGGGGTCAAAGACGATGTTTAAAAGGTCGCAAAATCAATTCGAAACGAAAACAAAATCAACGCACGGTCTGGCCGAATGGAGTTTGCGGCCGCGAACTCTGCTGCTCTGGTTCTCGCGGCTGGGGGAGCCCGAAGGTTGCGGCCGCAACCTTGCTCGCTGTTTTGGTTTTTTTGCTTTTTCGTCGTGGTTTTCGATGCATGGGGGCACGGGGGCTATTGGGTTATGTCTAATAACATCAAGTATACTTAAAGGAGGTCTCGGATCGAATTATAATACCTCAAATCGGATCAATTTGGTTTTCGATCGAAAACTTAAAATTGGAGAAGATGACTTCGGTTTCGTCGATCGGGGGACCTTGGGCTCGAATTGATTGATCTTCGGGGATACTCGGGGTTGTAGAAGGTGAATGGAACGGTCAATTTGAGTTTTGGTCGGTCGAATCTATGAAACCCGCTTTTCTCTCTCTTTCTTTCTCTCTCTAAAAATCTATGGATTGTAGTTCGATTCTCTCTGATTTTTCTCTCCTTTCTGACTCCGTGGAAGGTGGTGAGTATGGTACGTGCCCTAGAGTCGGAATGGTATTGTATTTATAGGTGAATTTGATGTAGAAAGATTAAATCAAGTTCTAATCGAATTGGGTTTCTAAACGGACGAATTTAGCTCGGTTTAAGGGTTACGGGGAAGGTAGAGATCGAGTAGGAGAGTGAGAGAGGAGAGAGACGTACATGCATGCAACTATATGCATGTATAACACTAAAAATAAATAAAAATGAAATAGAATAAGATAAGGTAATAATATTTGTATATATCTATTAAGTGAAATAATTTTATTAATGAAATTAGTAATTTTTTAATGGTGATATTAATTCTAAATTTCACGGGTCGTTACAATTATTGATAGAAAGAAAGAAGAGGCTGAGAGCAGAAAAGAGAAACACTAAGTATAATATAATAGGTTTTGAAGATCTATTTTACTTTTGATAGTTGTTGAATAAACTATCTTTCTATATATTTGTGTCCATTTCTTAATTTAGTTTCTACAATCTTATTTATTGCACTAATTTCATATAAAAAATTGGTGGGAAATCCACTATAGCATGTTTGTAACCCACTAAGTCCACTTCTAAATTCCATAATTCTTCTAGTCCACTAATTAGGTCTTAAGTCCAATTCACTTAAAAGGGGAATTAGATCAGGACTAAAATACCGTACAATTAGGGTTTCAATCATTATCTCTCTCTCATACTCGTCTCTCTCTCTCTCTCTCTCTCTCTCTCTCTCTCTCTCTCGTCTCTCTCTCCCATACTCGCCTCTCTCTCTCTCTCTCTCATACTCGCCTCTCTCTCTCTCACACACACACCGCTGATCCTTCCTCCTGCCGCCAATCGTCCCCCCTTCCACCACCGATCATTCCTCCCGCTATCGCCACGACGCCATCGTCGATCCATCACCGGTTAACATAGTCACGCCTTGTGCAACGATGCTAACGCTGTCCAAGATGATGCCGACGCCTTGTGACGAGGCGGTGGACGTCGCCTATCACCACGGCTACGACGCTCCACACCGTTTATGTCGTTCTGTGAAGAAGGCGACGACGGCAAAGGGGGAAAAGTTACGAGAGATCCTCTCTTTTTTTAGAGTTTAGAAAGACAGAATTTTATATATAACGTTATATGTATAGAAAACATATGACTGAGTGGTACTCTTTACAACAGATTATATGTGAATGTTATTGGTATGTAACTGAGTATAAAAGTTGATAAATGATCATGTATGTTAGCTATGTTGGCATGATTCCATCTTGATCTCGACTGTTTTGTTGATTTTTTTTTTAGTTTCGCTGCACAAAAACTCCTACATAACATTATATTTTCACTTTATTGAATTGGTCCGCGCAGCAGCCTCAATGACTTACTTCTAGTAACAATAGAATTTTATATATAACGTTATATGTATAGAAAACATATGACTGGGTAGTCCTCTTTACAACAGTTACGTTGGATCAGTTTCGTATCTAACGTTATTGTACTTATATAACGTTATATAACATTGTATATTCTGCTTTGTTGAATTTTTTTTGAGTTTCGCTGCACAAAAACTCTCATATAAGATTATATTTTCACTTTATTGAATTGGTCCGCGCAGCGGCCTCAATGACTTGTTTCTAGTAACAATAATACATACAAGAAAACGTTATACATGTAACAAAAAATAATCATATAACCTTATAACGTTATACATGTGATTTTGTCCTTTCTAACTCTAAAAAAAAGAAAAAAAGGAGATCTCGTAACTTCTTTCCATTATATTTTCACTTTATTGAATTGATCCGCGCAGCGACCTCAATAACTTGTTTCTAGTAACAATAATACACAAAAAAAAAAAAACGTAATACATGTGACAAAACATAAACATATAACCTTATAACGTTATACATGAGATTTTGACATTTCTAACTCTAAAAAAAGAAAAAGAGGAGATCTCGTAACTTCTTTCCATTATATTTTCACTTTATTGAATTGGTTCCCGCAACGGCCTCAATGACTTACTTCTAGTAACAGTAATACACACAAAAAATCGTTATACATGAGATTTTGTCCTTTCTAACTCTAAAAAAATAAAAAGAGGAGATCTCGTAACTTCTTTCCCTTCGTCGCCGTCGCCTTCTTCACAGTCGACTTCACAGGTAACTTAATACTCTTCACCCCTTGAACAACTGCAAAAATAACAGCCTTTAACAAAATTAGTAGATAACCAACATTGATATAACCATATATACTATCAATCGAATCCCTAACTTAATTCAACCATACCTTAACATTATATGTTCAGGTCTGTTAGGCCGCTGCGCGGACCAATTCATATAAGGTTATATATGGTTATGGTTTATTATTCTTTTATAGGGTGATATGGTTATAACGAGTAAGAAACAATATGGTTACATATTCAGATCATATATAATCTTATATGTTTTTTTGTTCTTCTTCTTGTATATGTAAATGTGATTAGTTTTGAACTCTAACCACAAGGGGTGAGAGTCGAGACATAAGCTATCACAGAACAAAATGACAACCGAACAAAATGATAAAATACCATACATTTTCATAGAACAAAATGACATTTATAAACAACCAACAGGGGAATATATAACGTTATATAATGTTACACAATAACATATAACATTACAATATTTTATGTTATAACCTAATGTTATATGTTTACATTCGGGGGTGTGGGATATTTTCAAGAGCTTGGGGTGTAATTTCAGCCATAGAACCCAACCTAATTATATTGCAGTCGGTATGTTCTTTCACTGTAATGAAAATAATTTCAGGAGCTCATATATAACCTTATATGATCCCATAAGTTCATCCAAAATCCTAACCAAACCAGATCTTAACATTCCAAATCTAGTTAACCCTACTCCGTTGTCCATTACCTATATTGAATTGGTCCGCACAGCGACCTCATTGACTGGCTTCTATAATATGTAGAGAGTTCGTATATAACCATCGATTACAACAGATCTGAGTATATATTCTTATGGGTTGGTGATCAGAAATATGGGACAACTGGATCAGAAACTAGTTATATAACCATATATACGAAGAAAAAAACATAAGGTAAAAACTGGATTGCTCAAATATAAACATAAACGATTTATAACATTTCCCCAGGATGCTCTGTACAAAAACCCTCAAACAGAAGGTAAACAACTTGTTTGAACAAGGAATCAAAGTGGTCTACAAATACTGAACCAGAAGACATCTAATTTACGATATAACAATATATATACTCAACACTGAACCAAAAGTCATCTAATTTATGATATAACAATATATATACTCGAACTTTCAAAACCCTAACTTATATTACCAAAATCGTTCATATAACCATATATACGAATGGGAACGTACCTACTGTTGGTTTAGTGCTGGTGGTGGACGACGACCACGAGACTGAAGAACGGCGACAAGATCGGGTGAAGAACCGGCGAAGAATGGCGATTAGAACCCTACTAGAACGGGCAACGAATGGGCGAAGAACGGACGCGATCGTTGGTGGTGGACGACGAAGATCGACTGACACCGACGACGAAGATTGTTGACGACGAATGGTCGAAGAACGGTCTTTTCTCTCTCTCTCTCTCTCGTTCGTGCGTTCTGAAAGGGGGGGGGGAGATGGGATGGGTTTTATAATGGGGGGAGAAATTTTCGAATAGGAAATTTTTGAAATGGATGAAAAAACGGGGCAGACTGAGCAGGGGGTATATTAGACTAATAAGGGTTATTATATCCTTACTAATAGGTTAGTGGACTTAGGAGGTTTTAGAATTTAAAAGTGGACTTAGCGGGTTTGAAAAGTGCTATAATGGACTTATGAAAAATTCTCCCAATTTCATAA
Organism: Rhododendron molle; assembly: GCA_025413875.1. Classification (NCBI taxonomy): domain Eukaryota; kingdom Viridiplantae; phylum Streptophyta; class Magnoliopsida; order Ericales; family Ericaceae; genus Rhododendron; species Rhododendron molle. The sequence continues at coordinate 5,997,769 of CM046393.1, forward strand.
CAGAAACAAAGTTATGAAACATATCAGGATTCCATCGTGATCTTAATCGAAAAAAATCATCTATAAGCCCATAAGTTTCTTTTAATTAGTTTAGAGTCCACAAGTTAAAAAAAAGAGATCGGAACGGAACATCGGAAAATGTCCGAAACAGACTGGTATCGTCCTGTATTGGCCGAAACAGGCCGATATTTCAATCGGAACGGATCTTGAGTCTTTGTGTTCCGTTTAAGTACCGGTACGGTACATACCTGTCTGTACGGATAAACAAAGCCTAATGCTCTACAATACCAACTACAGATACATTACCGTGTGGGGTTCTGTAACAACCCGGATTTTCGACCGTAATTTTTTTTTTAAAAATAATAGTATTAATAGCTTTAAAAATAATAATAGCATTATTTTCCCTAATTATATCCTTTTAATAAAAATATTTATTTTGTTAGATAAATACTTATAATTATCTAATTCTATTTTCCTTAGTTGCATGCATGCATACACCTTTCCAATCTCTCAATCTCGTACTCCTATTTAGTCTCTATCTTCCCCGTAACCCAAAAACCGAGTTCCGTTCGTCCATCTCGAAACCCAATTCCGTTAGGACTCTAATTAATCAAAACCCATCCAATTCTCTTATAAATACGTGACTACTCCGACCCTAGGGCACACACCATATTTTTCACGCCCTAATCGTCCAGAAAAGATAGAAAAACCGAAGAAAATCGAAGCTCCAATCCATGGAGTTCTAGAGAGAGAAAAGAGAGAGAGAAAAGTGGGTTTCGTGCCTAGACCCAACCAAGATCCAATCCGATCATCCCGAACTCTTTCTACAACCTAGAGCATCACCAAACATCAATCAATTCGGCCCCGAGGTTCCCCGATCAAGAAACCCAAAGCTTGTTCCAATTTGTCAAGTTTCGATCAAATCAAATTCAATCCAATTCGAGGTACTATTTCGATCCAAGCCTCTTCTACGTGATATTTATGTTTGCAAGACATAACCCAACGCCCCCCGTAGTCCCATGCACGAAACCGAGCCAAAACAAGCAAAAACGAACGGTCACGCGACCTTATCGCAAGGTTCGGGCAGAGCAGCAAGAACGAACCTGGAGTTCGCGCCGCGAACTCCAAAGTGACCACCGCGCGTGATTTTTGTCTTCGTTTTGAATTGATCGTGCGACCTTAACACTATCCTTTTTATGCTCTAAATTTTTCCTAGGTTACCTACATTCTAAAGTTCATACCTTGTTAGTTTCATAAATTTTTATTTAATATTCTATTTATTAAATTTTATTTGTTTTAGATCGTTTGTAAACTAAAATTTAATGAGACCTTATAAAGCACTCTATAAATCCCCAAACTATTTTTCCTAGACTCCTAACATGTTAAAGATCATAACTTGCTGATTTCGTAGTTAATTTATATTATTAGCTATTTATTTAATTTTTAACTAAAGTTATAAACGAAAATTAATAGCGACCTTAAAAAAATATTTTTAATATCAAAAATATTTTTCTTAGACGCCTGACAGTTCAAAGGTGATATGTTATTAAAATAAAATTTTATTTATTTGAGTTACTATTTATTATTATTTAAGCGTTGTTTCTTAATAATAACATCGTAAAATATCATAAAGAAGGTTTAAAATTTCAAATAATTTTATTTAGACTATTTACAGCCCTAGAATGTTATTCTGTAAATATAAAAATATTTCCAACTATTTAATTATTTATTGTCTATTTATTCTTGTTTTGTCTATTAACTTAATCTTTTTATTTAAAATAATTCCATGAGCATCCAAACCCAACTTTTAGCACTCGAACTTATTATAGAGGACTGTTAAGACCTTTATTAAGGTTATGATAATTATTCTAATATTTTTACCTAATTAATGTATTTAATTAGTATTTAATTAATCTAATTACTTAAGAATAATTAATTAAAGCCTAGAAAAATTATTTTAAATCTTTATTAAATAGTTCATACCTTATTAATGATTTTGTGGCCATACAAGATTAAGGGCAACGGCCCAGTTATAAAAAGTTATGTGATTGCATTGCCTAATATTTGTTTTGATCCGTCTGTTATTCGTTTTTGATTATTATTGAGAATAAAATTGTGTCGATACTGGATTTGATTGCTAGATTGGACCCTAGAGACATGGGGTGGTATACTTAGATAGAAATCACTTAGACGATGCTAAGTAATGGATAATGAAGTTTCCTTCTTTGTGATCGTCATATGGCGTGATTCTCAGATATACGAGATTCAGTGAAAGATACAGACGCTGTTATTGTTAAGGGAAAAAGGAAACAAATGAAAGTCGTGGGCTACAGACCTCGGGGTGGCCTAATGACCTCGTGTGACGGGGTAGCCTGAGTAGGACTCGAGGCGCACCAAAGCACTCCAGTGTCGCCAGGGTGGCTGGCAGACTCCTGGTGGCCTGACAGACCTCAGGATCGTGGTAGCTCGAGCAGACCTCGAGGGCACTGATCAGGACCTAGAATTGTGAGAATGGCCACAGACCTAGGGCACCGACAGACCTCAAGTATCACTGGGGTAGCCTCGAAAGACCTCAGGCAAAGCATGGACCAGGATTGTGATTTGAAACCGCGGGGTACCCAAGAATATGATTTGAAATCAAGTGTAATCCAAGATGTCTGTGGATGATTTAAAACCTGCAGAGTAAGCCCTGAGATGATTTAAGACTGGCAGAAGCCAGTGATGATATAAAACTTGGCAAAGTAAGCCCAATGATGTTTTGATAAAACCTGGCAAAGTAATCCCAATGATGTTTTGATAAAATCTGTGGCCCAATGATATTTTGTGATGTTAAAACTTGGCAAGTGGCCCAATGATATTTTGTGATGTTAAAACCTCACAGAGGTCCAATGGATGTTTTGTGACGATTTATAAAACCCAAGTGATGGTCTCAGTTGATGTTTTGTGGAATAAATTGATGTGCGAGAGTCCAATGGAATAAATTGATGCCCTGGGCGAGAGTCCGGTGGTGAATTGATAGACTGGCGGTGTCCAGGGATGATTGTGATGTGGTATATAAGATAGGCGAACCCTGTTGTTTCAGGCATGATAAGCTAGCCCCTTGTTAGTAGTATTGTAACTTGGGTTATCTACTTAAGAAAGTGAAAGTTGATCTCATGGACCGAGCATGGCTGAAGCGCTAGAGTAAGATCTCGTAGGGAGATTTTGGATCACACGTTAGGCTAATGGATAGTAATGAACTGGTTGACGTGAAAAATCTCTGTTTTACTTATTCGCATCATGATTATCCTGTTTTACTTGCTAGCTGTAATGATTATTCTACTGAGTGATTTATCACTCACGGATACGTCTGTATCCTGGCAAATCGATTGCTTCGGCGATCAATTTGCTAGAGGGCGCAGGATTCAATGGAAGAGATTCAACGATGATGCAATGCTCGACACTTGAACGAATATCAGTAACGAGGATCGAGGATGCTTAGGAATGGTATCAAGATTAGAGTCAGCTCTGAAGTTGGTGTATTTTGATTCCGTAAATCTATCTTGAGATTGTATTAGCAAAATCTTTATTTTGGAAAATTATATGTATTTAGCAATATTTTCTTTAGAAATTATTTTATTTTGCACCCGAAAAGTCGGGGCGTTACAGGTTCACTATGGATCCAACACGAATAGTATAAATCCGTTGATAATCTTTTAAGACATTCTTTTAAGTAATCCCGCAAAAAATCAATTCAATCGAATATGAGTAGACAATTTTGCTATTAGCACTTACCACCAAACTGACCCTTACAATGATCTCCAAGGTAGAATTGAAGGCCCCAGAAAAGTCTACACACAGCAGATTTGTACACAGATTGTACACAGATTTTATTGTGGGGTTGACCACGGGTCCCATACAAATCATCCAAACCATTCATTAAATGTAAAACATTTTTTCAAGGGTCTCTCCATAAAAAATAAACTCAATTCGATACCTATAGGTGCTTGATCCAACTATATAACTTTTCATTGTCCGGAGATCTGAATGAAAAGTTAGATGGTTGGATGAAACACCTATAGATATCAGATTGAGCTTATTTTTTACGGAGACCCTTGAAAAAATGTTTTACATTTAATGAATGGCTCAGATGATTTTTATGAGACCCGTGGTGGGCTCCACAATGAATCTGTGCACAATCTGCTGTGTGTGTAGCAGAACTCTTGAAGGCCTCACTTCCTCTCTTTTATTTTACCAAACATTATCAATGACTCAACTCGTAAAATTAAAAATAACTATTTAAAAATAAGAATCTTACCAGAAAGCTGTCCTAACACACTAGTTAGGGTAATGTCCAAATAAGAATGTCAGATATTGGTACCCTAATTCAAGTACCAAGTCCCATACGTGGGTTATGCATATGGCAGCCTCCACGTATCATAAACTAAGGAAATTATTCACAGAGGAGCTGTGAATAAGTTATTCACGGATATAACAAATCGCATTTGTATGTTTCGGCAATCAACGGTCCAAACTTTTTTCCGAAAAAATTCTTTTAAAATTCGAACAGTCTAAAATACTTTTGGACGCGCACAATTCATCTCTGTAAAAATGTTTTTCTCCATAAACTATCCCTTACATGTTGTCAAGTTTTGACATAGAATTAGGTCATTATACGGTCTTACCCCATCGGTTGGTCCTCGCCTCACTTAATGCTACTTTATTAGCCCAATGCGGCTTTTCACCCTCCGGACACTTCATCATGACTTGAAGAATTCAAAAGTTAGCCTAAGTTTTTTGGAAAAATGACGGCTAAGGATGTGTTTTGATAATAATACTCGTCAAAGACATTTTTAGCATTAACAAATATTCTTAGCTTGTCTTTGGCAAGTATTAATTATCAAAACACCTACTGGGCCGTCATCTTCCCAAGTTTTTAATGGAAAATTATAAGATTGAATCAAGTATTTGAATTTTTACGAGCCCACTTGCAAAAAAATAATTTAAAATTTATCAACAAATCAAATTTGTTCGTGTGATTTCCCAAGTTTTTAATGGAAAATTATAAGATTGAATCAAGTATTTGAATTTTTACGAGCCCACTTGCAAAAAAATAATTTAAAATTTATCAACAAATCAAATTTGTTCGTGTGAACCCTTGGGTCGCACACGGCGATGTACGCCACATCGTTGGTGCTTAATAGTCGGGCTCGGGGGAAAAAAAATTTCCGTTGCCGGGACTTGAACCCGGGTCTCTCGGGTGAGAGCCGAGTATCCTGACCAACTAGACTACAACGGATCTTGTGGGAAAGCTGTAGCCTTAGAATTTTATACTTAAAAATTTATCACAAAACCAAACCAAAACCAACTAATCGACTACGTGAACCGATTTCCTGCTTCCGAAATTTGTGGTGTTCACCATTTTGGGAGTAAAGCTCGAGTCTTTTCAAGGTTCGTCTTCATTCCCTTTAGACACCCAAGTTTCTGAAATTTCGCTGTCTGTTGTTTAGATTCAAATGGGTTTCTCAGTTCATCGAATTACGGTTCCTGATTGCATAGATTCTTCTTCTTCTTGTTCTTTCTTTCCTTTTTTTTTTTTTTGAACTGAGATTGCGTCGATTCTTGATACAGCACTATTTCTTTCTTGGTTTCTTGGCTCCCCCGAACTTTTTCATCAGTGTAAGCCTGTTTTCCGTGGTTTTGATGTACGCTTCGGTAAAAACGAGTTAGCAAGATATATCAGGGCCACTTCACCGGTAGGAGTGATAAATCATACGAGGCTATGTTTGGATGACCGGAATCTTCTGTAGGAAGAGGAATATGATTAGTAGGAAGTAAATTCCTATGAATACAATGCCTGAAGTAATTTCATTCTGTTGTTGTAGATTAATTCTTATGCAGGAATCAATTATTTCAGAAATTTATCGAAGCCGACATTTCCTTTCTGTATTGATTGAGCCAGGAATATAAGATCTAATCTAAGATTCTCATGGGGTAAGGGAGGTCATCAGGAATCACAATCCTATTCTTGTATCTCCCAAACGTGGGAATCCTAAAGTATGGCATCACATTCCTACAGCTATCCCTTCCAAACGTTGGAATCATGGAAGTACGTTGTTGCGTTCCCATTCCTCCTCTAGATTCCTGCCATCCAAACTGAAAATCTTTATGGAAAATTGCAGTTGTACATGTAAATTATACTTTGAAGTTTAAATTGTTTGGGGGCTGCGATTTGGCTAATGACTTACATAGAAGGTAATACTAAGTGTATAGAGGTGGTAGTTCGAAATAATCTAGGTCTCTTTTCGATATCACAGGACACGATACCCTAAACAAAGCTTAATGCAGAGAAGTGATTCTTGTAGCCGATACCAATTGATTGGGATTTAAGCCTCAATTTGTTTTGTTTTGTTTTGTTTCGTACTTTTGGTTTTTTTATGTCCTTTAGTTAACTTTTTTCTTCGGTAGTGAATGAAACCTGAGAAATGAGAATACATGGCTGGTGGTGTGAAGTGGAAAGAGCAAAACTGGAGCGTTATACTCTATGTAGCACGGACACGGATGCGGACACGGGACACGGCAATTCTAAAAAAATGGGGACACGGACATGGCGGGGGACACGCCACGTGTATAAATAAATAAAAAATAAATATATGTACATATATATAAAAAAAATTATAAACCATTGTATATGAATAATTTCACAAATTGTATAATTTTTTTTCAAAGGCATAATTACAGTTTAACCTAAATGTTTTGAATAATTTCATATTAACCCCCAAAAAAATAAAAAATATTACATTTTGACCCCTAGCCGTGTCCCCCGCCGTGTCCCCTATCTAAAAATAATAAAAATTAATGGACACGCCACGTGGCGTGTCCAATACGTGGCTCCGCCGTGTCCCCGTGTCCAAACGTGGACACGGCGCCCTTTTGGAGTGTCGGTGCTACATAGGTTATACTTCTTGGATGAGAGGAGGGCATTGTTGGAATATTGTTCTTCCATTTGATGCGATGTCTGGTGCGTGCAGCATTTTCCTTATTATCTGCGTTCACAAGAAAGACTGTTGTTCAACGCTACTCGTCTCCAGTACAAAGACATCATCATTCTGCTTTATCAGATTATGATTTTAACATGTTGTTTTGAATCTTGAGTTACTGCCACAGCTCTATTGCTACTTAAACCATCTCCTGCGATACTTGAACAAAAATACAAAATTAGTGCTACTTAGAGACCGCTGCTTTCTCACCTTTTAATGTCAATAGAAAAATGGTCCAAGAAAGTTGTGTTGTCATGTTTTTTGTTAACTTTTTCGTACTTTCCTTTCTTCTTACTCAGGGCCATCATCTCCTGGGAAATCTGAAGCTATATACAGATAATTACAAATTGTAGTTACTTGACATGTATCTTCAATACCAAACGTATTTGAAATTGAGGATCTATTCTCCGCCACATCATCTTCATAGTCTTCGAAATTTCTCTCTTTGGTCAATGAAAAAGGACCCTGATCTTGAATCAGCTCTATCTCGTAACCGTCGCTGGATAGTAAACAATCAGATTAAGAATATCATTACGCGATGCCCCAACCAGGTGGCAACAGTTAAGTTCCTCCAGAGAAAGTTCAAAACACTTGATCTTCAAGGCAAAGCTCTCAATTGGCTGAAAAAGTACCCCTGTTGTTTTGAAGTTTATCTTAAGGATGATGAGTACTATTGTGGGTTAACAAAGCGAATGATGTTTCTGGTGGATGAGGAAGAACGTGTGAAAGAGATGCAGGAACCAGTATTTGCCGAGCGACTGGCAAAGTTGTTGATGATGAGCTCGAATCAAAGGCTCAATGTCATGAAGATTAATGAGTTGAAGAGATATTATGGATTTCCAGATGATTATTTGATTAGAATCATACCCAAGTACCCAGAGATGTTTCGACTTGTTAATTACAGTGGGAGACGAAGTTCAATGGAGATTGAGCTTGTTTCTTGGAATCCTGATTTAGCAGTTTCTGCAATTGAAATGGTTGCCCGAAAGCAAGTGTCTGAGCCATGCTTTTCATGTTCATTACCTTCAACTTGGATAAAATCATGGGAGAGATTTCATGAGTTTAATTCAACTGCCTATATTTCTCCTTACTCAGATCCCAGAGGTTTGGTGGAGGGATCAAAAGAAATGGAGAAGAGAACAGTGAGTTTGGTGCATGAATTGCTGTCACTGACCTTGTGGAAGAAACTGTCAATTGTGAAGTTAGGTCATTTTGGAAGAGAATTCTGTTTACCTGAAAAGTTGAATGTGTTGCTGCTTAAGCATCCTGGGATATTCTATGTCTCAAATAAGTATCAGATTTACACAGTTCTTCTTAGAGAAGGATACAATGGGTTGGAACTTATTGACAAGGATCCACTTGTTGTTGTGAAGGAGAAGTTTGGGGAGCTGATGCAGGAGGGACTTCATGAATATAATCGTAGGCACCATACGATGAACCTGGAAAGGAAGAAGAAGAAAGGTACAATTTTGGAAAGATCAGAGAAAAGGAAGGACCCGAGCACTGACATGAGTGAACAAGATGATCAGGGCAGTGATGTCGGTGGCATATTTGATCCTGAAGAAAGAAAACGGTTCTATAAAGTACTCTTTGATGACGGTGCACCCTGAGTTTTAAACAAAGGTATGATACTGCATAACGGTCATGTTGTAAAGATTGTAGTTATGACATAAGCTCATGTTTTCCTAGGAGGCAAGTCATGCATCGCCATCATTGAACGCTTATATAGTTTGAACTTTCTGTTAGATTATTTTAGGAGGCCCTTTTTCTTTCCTTGCTTTGGATGAGTACGTTGTTGTATGTGGCGACCAAAGAAAGGGGAACCACGTCATACACAGTCAGAAATGTACTTTACCATGTCAAAAATCCTATGCTGGTGACATTGGTTATGGCCTTCCATAACCAAAGGTTTGTTCCCTCATGGTTCGAAGCGGAGCAAATTATGCTTACAGATTATGAACACCTACTTGAGATCCAACTTTGTAGATTTTAGGGGTAAAACGTAGAGGGAGTGTTGAAACTTCATTTGCTGATTCTGTGTCAACCTTTCTTTTTGGCCCCGTTGCTCAGAACTTCCAAAGCTCCGCATATTAGAGTGCTGCAACCATCTTTCCCAGTCTTGAGTCTTGGTTATCCAGATTCTTGTTTGTCAAGAAGTGTTCTACGCGTGCTAGAGGAGTTATAAAATAATTCTCATCCATCAGTAAATGGTCGTACTTTGTTAATGACTTAAAATTTTCTGCCACATTGTAATTTGGACTATTTCTCTGAATGTTGCTTGTTTGTCGTTTGCTTTCTTGTCCACAACTTCAGATTGTGCCTTTTGAGCATTTTGGACGCCTGGGTTCACCAGCTTCTGGCATTTTCTTTTGTCAAATGATGGAGACATGTGACATGAACCTTCTTTAAGGAAAAACAGAAAAATTAATTTTCCTGCATGGTAATTTATACTAGAAATTCTTGATTCATGGTAGTGAACTGCAGAGCTCCACACAAAGATCAGAACTTTGGGAAGCCTGTAATTTGAAGCAGCTCTTGTCATTTAGTCATATTTGCATGCACATTGTCATTTAGTCTTCTCTGGACTAATGCAAGTCTCATGAGCTCTCACTAATTTTTTTTGGCTTTTTGTTGTTCTGACTGATCAATACAGAGCTTCAACTCTGCAGCATAAAAGCCCATGCAGATTTGTGAGCTGTTATAGAGACATGGGTTGTGGGTCCATAGGCATTGTTTAAGACTACTGCCCAATTTGTGGCTACTCATTACTGGACCACAAAAATAAAAGGATATATGTTTTATGGGAGGGAATTCTTGGCAAACATGATTTTTATAGAAAATTCGTGTCAAGATGACATGGCAGTGGCATTTTTGAGTAATCGGTCGCTCGTCCTATGGTAATGCAACCCAACCCTACGACATCACTTTGTATAGGCTATTTGTATGTCTGTTCTGTTTTCATAGCTTAGTCCTTTTCATGAACTATAGAACAAGGATATAAGTTCTAGTAACCAGGAGGAGAATGTGCATCCATTGAGCCAGGTCTCTATGGCAGGATATTTTGTTGGTGCAATCGTAAACCTATATCTAAACCTTGTGGTCATTGCTTATGATGTTCTTCTTTTGTTGTTTGCTTTCATGAAGATACAAGTAAGAATGATATGTTGTTGTCCAAGCATAGAGTTACTTCTTTGACTAGCTTTGGAGAAAGGCGGTAGTATCAACATTAGGGAAATGAATTCATTTGCCAAAGTCAGGCTTTGATGAAAGAAAACATTTTCTGTTTGGTGCATCTCCACAAGATTTTGATATTATTATTTTTTTTTTGGCTTAACAGAAAAATGCATTTCTTTTCAAGACCGAGACTATTAGATTAATTGGTTCAAACTAATGTATGGGCTTCACCTAGTTTGAACTTCCCATCATCTTGTGTGCTGTACAATTCGTCTATTACTTATTTTGATGGCGCATAGGAAAGATAGAGAAGTGGTGCTTATATCTTGTGTGGTATGTCTCCAGCAAAAGCATCTTGTGGTGCAAGCGGCTTGGTCATTTTGCAAGAGAATGCCCTAATGAACTATGGTCTTTCTGGGTAATGAAATTCTTCACGTATATTAAAATTTGGAATGTCTGAACATTTTGCCTTTTTTTCACTCTTCACTAAATTTTTTTAGCTTATGTGATGTGTCTTGACTCTTGACGAGAGGTATTTGAAGTAAAAAAAATTAGACCAAATTTGGATAATGATGAGGAAAAACAAAAGATGTGATATAAAAGTTAGAACAATTGGCTTATTTTTGTCTTTGGTAATCTTTTTTTAAAATTGGATCATAACTTGGACATAAACTGAAATGTTCACAACATTTTTGTGTGCAGCCACATTGCATCAGAGTGCACCTCAAAGGCACTAATGCTGGAATTGTCGAGGATCAGGCCACATGGTGACCAACTGTCCAAACGAGGGCATCTGTCATTCACGTGGCAAGGCCAATTGTATGGCATCCAAAAACTGCAGAAGGAAGGGCCGCATAGCTCATGACTTCGTCAACGAGCCCGTTTGCAACTTGTTCAATATAACGGTGCACCTAGCTAGGTAGTGCCCATAAGGTGATTTTGGCAGGTGGGGAGAGGTGGCACTGTGGCGGAGGGTTTTATGGGGTTTCCGGGCTGGGGACACTTGGCGTTCGAGTTTCCTCCGGGTTAGATTTACGGATGGGGCCCCGCCAGAGGTACTGAGCTTTCACAAGAGTAATACTAATCTCTTTTGAGGATTTCAGTTTACATTCTAGCACTGAGAATCCCAATTTGTGATGGTAGTTTTGAATGTCTTTCCTTTAGAACTCATTATACTATGTAAACCAATCACACTTTGTAATTTGAAGTGATGATAGGGTTTCTTAATGGTCTAAGGCATTTTCGCTAGTTCTTTGGAGAGCAATATGATGCAATTCTTGCAACTTGTCGGTATCATTATGATATCCAACAGCACCTTAGTCCTTGTCTTGGAAGTATATTATTGTATACAGCAACCAGCCAAGCATCAAAGCTTAAAGCTGAAGAATATTCATCAGAGGGCTCCTTTGGATGGTGAGTGCTTTTTCTTGTACCTTATAACTTATATATACAGTCTCGATTATGTTTTTTTGCATAGAATTTGGGATTACAAATCTACTCATGACTTTCGTGTCTTGTGAGTGAAAGTTCTTAACAGGGGGGGTTCAGAGATTGAAAGGAATCTTGTTCTTCAGGCTCAAATCAATCAAATTGGAAAGTGGGGACAAAGTGCACCCCAAGTCAGTCTCTCTCTCTCTCTCTCTCTCTCTCTCTCATAGTAGCTTCAAGATGACATGATCAAGTGGGGGCAAAAGTCTAGCTGTCTCTAGCAGTTCATATCCATACAATGTTTGTTGTAAAAGCAGTTCATATCCAAAAAGAGATTGTTATAAAACCACGGAATGGTAGCACCACATTCTTATCTTTCTGAGTCCAAAGGAAAATGGTACTAGCAAGATGTGTATGGGTTCTCTTCATTCTCTGGATAGCCATTCTCGGCGGGAGAATCGCTGGGGAGAATCCTGGCATTGCCCAAACTGAAAGCAATAGAACTTACACCGACGTTGCAGTTAATAACAAGTACAGCGGAGGAGGTGGAGGTGGTGGTGGAGGTGGTTATGGATGGGGATGGGGAAGTGGTGGCGGCGGTGGTGGAGGGGGAGGTGGTGGCGGAGGTGGAGGAAGTGGGTGGGGAAGGGGAGGAGGAGGCGGTGTTACGTGGGCATGGGGATGCCGGAGACCAAGAAAATCCACTGGTGGCGGGAGAGGCGGCAGCGGGAGGAATCAGCACCATATAGACAAGAAGAGATTGTTCAACAGTGGAGATTATAAGATTGGGGAGTTTGCACAGTGTATGGTTAGAGGGAGGTGCAGAGGCATGAGATTAGATTGCCCACTTCATTGTGGTGGACCTTGTTTCTATGACTGCACGTATATGTGCAAGGCTCATTGTCGCCGTCCCTAATTTCCTGCAAAAATTTAGTACGACTCGGAAGCTAGCCCGGACATCCGGGTATTATTAAAATAAAATAAAAAATTCTGGGCTTGGGTATTTGATACTCCTACATTTTTCTTTTCAAGATTTTGTGTGGAGTGTAATAATTTCACTGACGATTTGCGAGTTGCATTGTTATGATATCTCTAGTGTTGCCAATGGAAGCGAAATGGTGCTGCTTTTTAACCATTGTAATCTATGAGGAATGCTTGTTTGATTGAACTGTTACCATCTTTTCTCTCTTTTGGAGAAGTTGTGACCAAAGAATTTTTGTGTGTGGATTGATTTTCGCAAAAGCCTTGCTCCCCTCAATGAAAGGGTGGTGATTAATCAAGTCCGACAACGAGTTTTCCAACAAGTTACATGGAGCTCTAGAAACTCTGAATAGTTGTTTGAACAAGGAACTACACTTACGTATCATCAGTAATACCTGGCATCCATTGAGTCAGGTATTGCTACTGATCCATTCAAAATTAAAGAATAAAGTAAGTTAAGAAGTACTATCACCGAGTCAATTTTTCTGTTTAAATGCTCAACAAATAGTTTATCTATTTGCTCCATAAAAATTCCTATCGTGCTTTACATGAAAGTGCTCCACATTCTAATCAACATTCAATGCCGAAGCATTTCGTCACTTACAATCTTGTGTGTCGAATCACGTATATCTTCTATACATGCTTTAGTTTCATCTTATTGTTTGTGGTAGACCGTTTAAGTTGCATTGTTTGCATATGAAAGGAGCTTGAATATCCTAATCACTTTTACTTAAACAATGAGTTTTGATGTAATAACCAAGTGCTTTAACAAATACGTGCCAGAAGCCTTCAAGCCTAAACAGCGCGCACACACAAAAACAAAACAAAAAAAAAACCCTGTAAGGGAGTTGGACACATGAGAAAAATAATACGAGTGTATCCTCCATGAGGTCTCATGTCCGAATCCCACAGCAGTCAAACATTCCAAACCTTAGGATCACTGAAGGGTTCTTCTGGTCGTTAACTTTAGGCTTCAGAATTAGTCGAGGTGCGCACAAGTTAATCCGGATATCCGGTTATACAGTAATATGTTATAAAGAAAGAAGCCTAAAGTAAAAATCACGTATGCCACTTGATAGTACAATTATGTCGTGTACACTTTCAGAACATGGATTGTGGCCTTGTGTGTAACAACATCAATGGGGCCACTGCGTATTAGTAGTATAGTATTGCGTAGATCATGATAGGATGCGCATGCCAAGCTATTAATCATGCCCTCCTCTACCCAACGTTAAATTACAGATGAAATTCGCTTGAGAAATCAGATATTTTTTAATTAGTTGTGATCATTGTTAGCAAAAGGAGCAGGGGAAGAAAAAGCTTATGCTTCTCTGTTTTGGTTTTTGATTTTCTCTCACCATCTCTTCTTACTTCATTTCCTTGACATATTGAATTATTGCAGTTCGCCTCCGCGGAACCGGAGGCCTCTTGCCAGGTTGCTGCGTGTTCCTCAAATGGGCGTCGTCCTAGGCTCCAAAACTCGCGATTCTAATGGTTCAGATTACAGCACTGGTCACGTAACGAGAGAATTACATTTGTCTCGAACAAATGTAAGGGAAGTACGAGTTAAAGAATATTACCTCCAAGATAATATGGTTTCATCATATGCTTATCGATATCTGATCAACTAGATTTTTACAATGTCTTTCGGTTGGGGATGCAAAAAAAAAAAAAATGTTTGGTATTGTGCGCCAAAAATTCTCTTATTTTATCAACCCGAACTGGAATTTCCAAAAGTTTCGAGTTAAAACATTGGGGGAAATTCCCAAAAGTCAAATCAGGATTCTTGTGGGCCCAAACATATTTGCTATTCATTTATTGAAGAAAAAACATATATTTGTTTTATTTTTCAGAAACATTATAGACTTCTAGTTCTATAGAATGTATGGTCCGGGATCGCATTTCACGCTCCAATCAAGGAGCAACGGGAGGGCACGACGTCGTGCAAGATCATTTTCTTTAGTATGTGCTCGTAGGGCTGCAAAGCAACCGAGCTGCTCGCGAGCAGCTAGTTAAGGTTCAGCTTAATTCGTTTAGTAAACAAGCAGAGTTTAACACTTAAAAGTTTGGCTCGTTTGTACAGGCTCAACTCATTTAAATAGGTTAGCCAAGAAAATTAACTTGGCTTGACTCGTTAAGAGCTCGGCTTGTTTATGAACTAAAGTTTTCGGCTCATTTACTTAAGTAGCCGAGCTCGAACACTATAAAGCTCAGATTGGTCCGGTTGCACTTTGCACCCATATATTGGGGAAAAATTTTCAGTGCAGGGATGAGTACCATGTGGTGTTTGCTCAGCGCATCCGAGCTGTCTATTGCGTTTTTGGTTGGCTCGGATTTGGAGAAAAAGTATTGGGATGATAGAAGAAAGAGAGTTTTAATCCAAACCGCCCAAAAACATATTGAGCGGCCCAAATATACTGAACAATACCATGTTTGATATACCCGCCCATCACTAAAAAATTTCCTCATAGATTGGTGCAGTCGTCTTTTTGGAACTGAAAAACCTTGCACTTCCATTTCCCAGCTCCCAACACATTTGAAAGTTGAAAGTCTCTCCCCCCTTCTCTCTCTCTCTCTCTCTCTCTCCTCTGCTTCCTTCTCTCTCTCCCCATAGAAAACGCGGAACTTCCAAACTGCAAAAACCTCTGGTAAATGAGAGATGGATACATTCAGAAAACAAGCCACAAAGCTCAGAGAACAGGTCGCTAAGCAGCAACAGGTACTCTCTCTCTCTTTCTGCCCCACATCCAAGCCCTAATCTCACGCTCCAATTTGAGAAACACCAAACCCTGCGTTTTGGATCTAGTGCGTATTCTATTCCTACTTTTTCCTTATCGTCTCCGTACGATTTACGAGTAGATCATTGCTATATTCGTTTCGCCTACTGTAGTTATGGTCGTCGACGGGGTGAGGTTCTTCATTCTATTGCTTTGGATGATGCTTTTGAGCTGTTTGGAGTTTAATAGTGTCGTACAGTTAGTAGAGAATGGTATACGAGAACGGGTGGTTTATTGGTTATTGTTGCCTTAATTTTCATCATTAAATAGAATGTGAACTTGTACTTCTCTTAAGTAAGTGGAAAGTAATTGCTACCCGTGAGTTTATATTTGCAAATATGAAGTAAGCGTTGTTGAGAATGTTGGGATGGCCAAACCAACAAACACACTACACGCACATAATAATCAAGAACAAGAAAACAATAATGCAAGACACAGAGAATTAATGTGGTTCCCCTACAGATTGTTGGGTACATTCATGGCTCACACCAGTTCCACAATGTATCGAATGAAGAACGAGTACATTCAGGGGTACATTATGCGCGTAGCAAGTATTTATATACTAGGTTGAACCCCGAACCCTCAGTGAAGTGTGACCCAAATTGAATCGGACCTTCACAAGCCCAACAAAGAAAACGGCCAAACCAACTGACACACAATGCAAAGAATAATCAAGAATAGAAAACAAGAACGCAAGACATAGGTTGAACCCCCTAATAGTCACCAAACCATGACTCAATTCGAATTAGGCTTCACAAGCCCAACAACTAGAATAAAGGCTTGAGCCTAATTTGCAATGCAGTGTAATCGGCCTTTAGAACATAACATATAGGAAAGTAGATGGAAAATATGTATGGCTATTGCTATCATGATTAAGGTTTTTTTGGTAATAAAAACTTTGTCGAGATTTTGGATCATGGTTCGCTTCTGATTAGCTAAAGTTTGTTAGAATATAGTATTAGTAGTAGTCTCACATTGCTTAATTTACTTATTCAATATGTGAGTCATCCATATAAATAAGATTGTTATGTGTTAGGGTTATTGAACATCCTATACACTTTTCATTCCTAAACAATATGGTATCAGAACGGGTTCACCATGCACCTTAGATATACATAACCCTAGCCGATGTACATAATCCCTAAAATCACAACCATAATCCTGCCCTCTATCATAACCCTAATCTCTTCCACCCATCGAAAGCCCAAATCGGACACGTAACTGAAATCTATAGCCATTAACCACTATTCACTGATTACTGTTCACCATCGGCACTGTTTACAGATTATTGTTCATCGTTGGTACTGTTCTCTGATTACTGTTCATTGGCGTTACTGTTCATGTTCCATCACTCATGACTGGTTAGATCTGTTCTATGGTTTTGCTTTTGATTGCCAAATGTATATTTGTATTCGTGTATTCGTATTGGTGGAATATTGGTGGTTGATCCGTTGGTTGCCTCTCATTGCACGGTGACATATTTGCAATGAAATCTGATTCTGCTTCCGCTGTCTCTGGTGGGTGTGGTTCTTTATTCAGCCATAGTCATGGTCGCAGCCATGATTCTGGGTATCGTGGTCGGATTTTTGGCCATGCTTTTGGTGAGCGTGGTAACATATATTGTTTTGTCGTTTATTTCGTTAACGTTGGTAGTTGGTTGATGGTAGTTAAAGTTGGTCGTTGAAGTCGTTCCTTGATCGTTGAAATCGTTCGTTAGTCGTTGGTCGTTGAATTCGTTTGTTATTCGTTGATTCGTTGGTCGTTGAAATTATTTCGTTGAAGTCGTTTCGTTGGTTGAAGTCATTCATTGGTCGTTGCTATTGAAAGTTATTCCATTATTTTAATAAGTTAGTTGTTTTTTGTTATTGCTGTTAGTAGTTGACGTAATTGTTTCGTTGGTTGCTATGTAGCAAGCTGGAGAGTCTCCAGCTTGCGGGGAGTGTTAGAATATAGTATTAGTAGTAGTCCCACATTGCTTAGTTTACTGATTCAATATGTGAGTCATCTATATAAATAAGATCAATGTTCTAAAAGTCGCTAGTCGCTCCCAGGTCGGATGGCTGCCGACTAGCGACTAGGGGACTAGTCGGGGAGATTTTTTTTTTTTTTAAATATATATTCCTCTATCCTTCATATGTTTTAGTAAGTAGAATAACATAAGTAGCACATCATCAAATAAAAACTTACAAACTAAGTAAAACAAAATAGTCAACTACAAAGTTCGATGCTCTAAGTTCAAAAACAAATGAAATTAAGTAGCATAAAATCAATAGTCAATCACTCCTCCTCCTCTTCTCCATATCCCTCCAAGACTTGCTCTCCATCGGACTCAAACTCATAATCCTCATCTTCCTCTTCGTTGTCATCTTCCGACACAAACTCGTCTTCATCTAGCTCTCGCACATTTCTACCACTTCTTCTAGGTTGAAGGACCTCATCCACTCCCATAGCTTCCCCAACCATATCCCATGTAAGTCCCGAACCCGGCTCGACTTCCTCGTCACCACCTTCAACAATCCATCCTTGTGCATTTGTTGCTTCACTAGCAAGTAGGACATCCCTCTCCTTTACCCTTCTTTTCTTGATGACAAGTTTGGCATTGAATTGGACGTACACTAGATTGTTCAATCTTGTTGCATCAAGTCTATTCCTTTTCTTCGTATGTATCTATACATTAAAGAAATTCTCAAGTTAATATACTCTAAATTCTTACCCTTTTTAAAAAATTACAACATATAAATACATAATAGAGAGAGGGAACATGTACTTACTCCCTCAAAGGTGCTCCAATTTCTCTCACACCCGGATGAACTCGAAGTCAAAGAGAGAATTCTAATGGCAATTTTTTTCAAGTTAGGTGTATGATTGCCATAGTTAGACCACCATCCAACTAATCATGAAAGAAGCATAATTCAATTAGTAATTTAGTACTAACTATCAATTACTTGATTGGGAAAAAAAAAAAACTAAGTTACTAAGAAAGTAATTACTAAGTTACCCGGATCATAAGTGTCATCATTCTTCTCACATCCCTTTGCGGCCAATGCTCTACCAAATCCACCCTCTTTGTTCTTGTACTTCAACAACTCTTTATTGATGACTTCATTTTGAACTTCAAAATCATCGGGGAAGAAAGATTCAACACAAGTAAAAACACCATCCATGATAATTGGATCATCTTTCAAGGTAGGATCCTTGAAGAGGTAGAATGGATTCAAAAAGTAAGCCGTCAAATGCAATGGACTATCAAGCCGGCCTAAGGCTTTTGTGTCAATGACTTTTAGTATTGGCCGGTAGTTAGCCTCATTTTGTTTGTATGCTTCTTTGATATCTTCTTTCGCTTTCTTGAGCTCTCCGTACACAAAGCCCATTGAGGGCTTCCAATCCCCATCAACAAGACGAAGAACCATCACCAATGGAGCAAACACTTTCAAGCAAAGACTTACGCTATTCCAAAACGCCGTACTCATCACCGTAGCGAATGCGGCTTTCCCCTTTGCGGTCTTCACCCATGGGAGAGCTCCCCAATCATTAGTAGTACACATCATCTTCAACTCTTGTTTCTTCTCCATCAAACTTTGCAATGTCAAGAAGGCGGTTGCAAATCTAGTAACACCCGGCCTCACTATGTCTCTTTTTTTTGTATGTTTTCTCATCAATGCCAATGTTCTATGATGACCATAAATAAATATAGTGAACTTCTTTGCCCTTTCAATAGTGTCTTTGAACTTTGCTTCCTTTCCAATCCCTTCAAGCATGAGATTAATTGTGTGGGTGGCACATGAGGTCCAAAACACGTTTGGTCTCTTGAGCTTTAACAATGCCGCCGCGGCCATATTATTAGAGGCATTGTCCGTGACTACTTGGACTACATTTTGCGACCCAACTTCATCAATGCACTTGTCAACATAGCCAAATATATATTCACCCGTGTGTGACACCTCCGAATCTTCCTTGGAAGAAAGAAAACAAGTCCCGGTCCTACAATTAACACATAAATTCATGATGCTTCTTCTTTTTCGGTCGGTCCAAGCATCGGTCATGATGGAGCAACCCGTTGAAGCCCACTCTTCTTGTTTCTTGAGTGATTGTTTGGTTCTCTCCACCTCCTCCTTCAATAACGGCTCCCTTAATTGGTATTGGCTTGGGGGTTGGTAGCCCTTGCCAAATATGCCCACCGCCTCAACAAAGCGTTTGAAGCTATCATTGTCAATGGCATGAAATGGAATACCGGCTTCATACATCCATCGAGCCAAGTACCGATTCACATCATGAGTTCTTTCTTTCCACATCGCATCATTTATGTTTTGTTGTCGCATCTTCTTACTTGCACTCAAATCCGGATTGATGGCCGTTGCATATCTATCCATGGGACCAACATAATGGGGCCTCTTCCTTGACCCTAAAACTTCAACTCCTTCGCCTTCATCACATTCTAGTATTGTGTCCACTTCCACTTCCGCCCTAACATTCGCGTCATCTATCCTCTTGTCCCTCTTTTTAGATGATGATTTGTCAAGTGCCATCTTACACTTCTCTTTATCTTCTTTGGTTGACCTGGGGCATGGTGCTACATTTCCCTTAATATTCGCTATGTGTTGTTTTATTCTAAAAACTCCTCCACCGTACTCTTGGTCACACAATTTGCATTTCCAACGTTCCTTGTTATTAGGATTAAGGAAGCCATATTCCCATCCAACATCATTTGAAGCTCTTTTCAATGCTGGGCACACAGAAGTGGTAGATGCCGCCGAAGAGGATTGATCCATTTTATAGTTACCTATGAATAAAATCACAAACTTTGGAGTTTGGGCAAACCACAACAAGAATAATAAACAATAGTGGATAAACAACAATCTGTTTTTACTTTTTAATGCCTTAGTGGCAATCTGTTTGACTACACAAGTAACACAAAAAAAAAATAAAAAAATACAGTCAATACAATGTTATGTTCAGAGTCCAGACGTGGCCACTGTCCACAGTGTCCAGACTCTAGACTCCAGACGTGGCCACAATGTTCAGATTAAAAAAAATAACTACACTTTGTTTTAAGATTAAAACAATACACAAAACACTACAGGAAAAAAAAATACTACACTTTGTTTTAAGAAAAAAAAAAAAATACTCCACTGTGGCCACTGTCCACAGTGTCGAGTCCAGACGTGGCCATAATACATACCATGGACATGGAGTGACTTGGAAAATCAAAACAGAAATTAAGAGAGAGAGAGAGAGAGAGAGAGAGAGAGACTCTGAGAGAGAGATCATATGATCGAGAGAGAGGGATCGAGAGAGAGCTCGAGAGAGAGAGAGAGAGAGAGAGAGAGAGAGAGAGAGAGAGAGATTACAGCAGTGCGGCGGCGATGGAAGACGGCGGCGATGGCAGACGGTGGGTCGGCGGCGATGGAAGACGGCGGGTCGGCGGCGACTTCACTCGATCAGTCGATCGATTGACTGCAACGAAGCCCTAAAGGCTAAAAGTGTAGCCGAAGCCCCTTTATGCACTGGTATGGAATATAACAGTTACCCCCTTCTTTTTTCAGAAATTACAATATGGCCCAATCTTTCTACCAAATTCTGTTTTTTACCCCGATTTTGCGATTTTTTCCCGATTTGTCGATTTTCCCGACTTGTCTGACTAATCCGACTTGTCCGACTAGTCGCCGATTTAATCCCGACTAAGTCGGCTAGCGACTTTTTGGATCGACTAGGCCCTAGTCGAGTCGGTGAGGGCACGACCCCGACCTAGTCGCCGACTAGTCGGCCGACTAGGCCGACTTTTAGAACACTGAATAAGATTGTTATGTGTTAGGGTTATTGAACACCCTACACACTTTTCCTTCCTAAACAACAAAATTGAGTTAGTTCAAAGCTATTCCAGAGTAAGTACGTTCATTACCTCCTTTTGGGAGTTGAGTTAACGATGCAGTTACTGTTTTGGTGAGGTGTGCACATGAAATGGTCCTGCTAATCTGGGAAAACACGGTCTTTTAAATTCATCATGGTGAAACCTCTTGGTATACAGGCAATTACGAAGATATTTTGGATAGCTTAAGTGGTTTTTAGGTATTTCGATAATGTCCATCTTTAGGAATATGTCCTCCTCTTACTTCCTTGTGTCAAGTGTTAGGGCTTTTTTAATACATACTTATACCCACACGCCAACCCTTCTCCAAGAATTCCATGAAATATTGAATGACGTTCAAGCAAAGAACGTGGTCTCACATTCCACTTTAACAAGGCTCATATTCATCTGTTGTAGTTGATTTTGAGGAGTGAAATGCATAATTTCATTTCTACTTTTTACTACAATATCACTAGACATTTTGACTCACTGGGCTTCACTACCAAAGTGGGCAACATAAGTAGTTAGCTCAAAAGAGGCTTCTTTGTCAGCAAGAAGAGGATAAGTTCCTTTAGTAATTAAATAGTAGTGTCTGTATTTTCAGTCCCAGCTGAAGGTTAGGGTTTCTCATGTTGTTTGGTTGTTCTACGGTCATGCTATGAGGTACATGGAGGATGATCTGAATTCTGAAAATGTTAATTTGAGTTCTGTGATATAAGGTTAAAGCTGTACTTCTGTGTTTTATCTCAGACCTGCATGCATATGGGACCATGGTTGGTAATATTAACCATGTTTCAGGCTTTCTGCCTCCAGGTTTCCACATTCCTTTGTTGAGCTTGCTGATTTTTTGTTTCTTAATGATTGTCGCTTAATATTCCCGTAGGCTGTATTCAAGCAGTTTGCTGGAGGACTTGGAGGTTCAGATAGTAACGTTGCTGATGAAGTAGAATTTTACCAACATAAAAAACTAGAGAAGCTATACATATCAACCCGTGCTGGCAAGGTTGGCTGCCATTCTCTTGCGTTTGTGTAACTCTACCTTATTCTTTCTTGAAACTCTATAATTTAAGTCTCTGCCTTACCAGCACTTCCAAAGAGATATTGTTCGTGGCGTGGAAGGTTATATTGTGACTGGATCCAAGCAACTTGAAATAGGTACTTTCTAAAGCGTTCTTGTCCTATCAAAACTTCAAATTGCATCAGTTGTTTATATACTTGTTCTCTCTTCCCCAGGCGCCAAGTTGTCGGAAGACAGTAGAAAATATGGTGCCGAAAACACTTGCACCACTGGCAGCACACTATCCAAAGCTGCCTTAAGTTATAGTAGAGCTTGCGCGCAAATTGAAAAGGAGCGCGGAAATCTACTGAAAGCCCTTGGCACACAGGTTTGAGCAAGTATTTTCTTATGAGAATAGAGTAAGATTCCAGTGTTATGAGTTGTATGGGTGACTGGGTCTGATCCTTTGGGCAATATATGCACCCAAGGATACATGCTAGCTGGAGAAATATATTTGGCTCACTGTAGACCTATTGAAGAACAGTTACTAGCCGTTATAGGGCATGTCATTTCAGATGAACTTCAAAGGATGAATCCAACCAATGGGGTTGTATTCAATTATCTTAATGATAATCCTTTCAGCTTCCATTTCCTCTTTCAAGTTGATGGTATCTCGGACAACATCTATTTAAACAATATCTGAAACTGCACTTATTCTGTCCCAATCAATGCTATGCTTATATTCGAGTTTTAGTGTCCTTGATTGGTTTGACCTCCATACACTGTCGCGTAAATGTTAAATAAAGTTTCTGCTGACAAACCTTGGCTGTCATAGCTTCTTTCAACCTCAGTTGTTAGGCGTGCTATTTCTTGTCTCTTGTCCACCGGTATCCGCTCTTTGTGGCTTTGTTTTAAAAATTTTATGTTTATGAATCTTACTCTATCCAAGCAGCAAGCAGCTTGAATCTTCTTCTGCTTTTATATAGTGTATATTGATGATGTTGATATTTGGTGGTTTCTATCTAATTTTCTGGCTTTAACCCTGAAGTTGGATGTATACTTGCTTGGTGTTTCCAAGTAAATCTTGCAATCTTGCATTCATGATTCGAGTTTCTCTTTTTGTATATTTAGTTGTCACTTATATAGTTATATTGAGGTTTTTTTTTTTTTTTTCTACCTTTTGTGATCAATGCCTTGTATATCCAGGTCGCTGAGCCTTTGAGAGCGATGGTAGTAGGAGCTCCATTGGAGGATGCACGACATCTTGCTCAAAGATATGATAGAGTGAGACAGGAAGCTGAAGCTCAGGTGAAATTGGATATGACCTCTATATATCTGCTGAATATAGTTGCTTGATACTCATTTGTTCTGCTTGCTACCTCACGAGCGACTTAGAGCCCATAGGCCACATGTCTGGTGTATTTCTTCTGATACCGCATTTCTGGCTAGTATATTAAGCAAATAAGCAAACTTGTAAATTTTGCGAGCATACTAAGTAGCTTACTAAAACATGGCACTCTTTGTTGTCTGATTATCATTTACCTGCCCATTTTTACGTTCTGCTTTCAACCCAGACAGGTTATTGAAGTTTCAAGGCGCCAAGCTAAAGTAAGGGAATCCAATGGGAACCCTGAATATATTTTGAAGATGGAAGCTGCTGAAACAAAGCTTAATGAGCTGAAATCGAACATGGTTACATTGGGTAAGGAAGCTGCTGCAGCAATGACTGCTGTTGAGGCCCAGCAACAGAGGCTGACACTCCAGCGACTTATTACCATGGTTATACATTTTTCCTATTATTAGGATTATAACTTCTTACTCCAATACCAAGTTCTTAGAAAGTTGATTTAGTCTCGACTTTGTTTCCTTGCTGAAGGTTGAGGCAGAGCGCAATTATCATCAGAGAGTTCTACAGATACTCGATCAACTTGAGGGTGAGGTATGAACTGATTTGGACATATCTTTCTAATGGAATCATGGATCGTTGTGTCTCTTTCTTTTAAGTTGGATCCTCGTTGTAACTGTTATGTACGTCAGATGGTGGTGATTAACATGATTTGTTTTTTTCACTGATAGATGATGTCGGAACGCCAACGTATTGAAGCTTCTCCTAGTCCAGCCATAAATAATATGCCTCCTCCCCCACCCTATGAGGAGGTCAATGGTTTATTTGCTTCTCAGACATACAATGGTTCAACAGATGGCATGGGATATTTTTTAGGAGAGGTAACTCTTACTATTGACTCCTATTTTTCTTGTTGGTAAAATGGGTTGAAACATTTTCCTCTTATTTTAGGATCCATTTTGCTATTATAAATATCACTCTCCATAGTTGGTGACTTCCGACTGTTTCCATTTGCTTCTAGGTCATACATTCATACCAAGCAGAGTCTGATGTGGAGTTGACTTTGTCAGTTGGAGATTACGTTGTTGTCCGAAAGGTTCTGCCTGTTTTTTTAATATGCCACTTCAACTGTTTGTCTTTAAGTTTTTAGGGTTTGTATTCCATTTTCATCCTTCTTCTTGTATCTGCAAGTCTTCTGCAAGTTATATGTGCAAACTTCGAATTTACTCTAGAAGCATAGAAATTTGGTGTTTATCGTCTCAAAGATCAATGTTTACTTGGATGCTATAAGGTCACTGAAATGGATGGTGTTAGGCTGGTAGCTGTAGTAGTCTGGCTCTTAGTTGCATGTCACTGAAATGGATGGTGTTAGGCTGGTAGCAGACGGCCCAATGTAGTTTCTTATCAAATTTGGAGACTAAACTCATAGATAAGTCAAATATGAGACGGTATTCCTAAATCTCTTACTTCTTTTCTCTTTTTCTTCTTTCTTGCATATGTTAGCAAAGAGAAGTCTGAATTTCTTCTTCGAGATTAGTGTGGTGAAAGCTCCCATCCTGTCGAGCGCTGATTCGAGCTCTTGTGTTGGGAGTGGACCACTTTGGAGGCTCCTTGCAACTAAGATCTGATTAGTTAATTGTAGTGAATGATTACTGAATGATAATTGACGTCATTATATCAAGATGAATCATTCTACATAATTTATCTTAACTAACAAAATTGCAACTATTTTTACATAGATTCTCTCTTGCTTAGGGCATGTGTATTTTGTGGACCCATTTTGCCCATCTGGTTGCTCTTTCGGTCTCTCCAACTTTTCATGTGAATATCTGCCAAATCCTTACCTATAATTGTGAATTCGATAGTACTTGTTATTCTAAGCCCAGTGCTTTGAGTAAAGGTGCCTTTCTCGGATCTAATTTATTGGTGAAAGGAATCTTGAAGTTCTTGTTTAGTTTGCTATGAATTCTCTGGCTTTTGTTGTATCTGCTGTTGTCTATTCCAGTCACACTCTGGAATTACTTTTAGCTGTAATCTGAGGTTGGTTGCCCGTTTGTTGGCAGATGTCAAGTAATGGTTGGGCAGAGGGCGAATGCAAGGGGAACGCGGGCTGGTTCCCCGCGGGATACATAGAAAGAAGAGATCGGGTTCTTGCAACCAAGGTGGCTGAAGTATTTTAAATTTCTGTAAGTTTATTCCTTCAAGTTTGTACTGCTTGATTTCTTGCATGCAAAATGTGTTTTAACATGTTTATGAACGCTACGAATACATGTTCATATTATTGGAACAAGTCAAGACTGTCTTGATCCATTTGTTCCTTTTTGGTACACTCTGTAGGATACTCTAGTTCCTTCGGTTCCATGTTTTGCTTGCACTTTTTTTGTTGGATTTTATTTGCGAATTCGGGAGAGAAAAGCAAAATTGTTCTCAACAACTTTCATATTATTGGAAAAGGTCTTTAGTTTCTGTCGACATCCAAACGAATATTTTTTTTTGGTCATACAGTATACATCAGTGGGGGTTAGCGGCGTGTTAGTATGTTAGTCGACGGGGGGTTTAGAGGTCATCCATAGTCCTGAACCCCAAATCGGTTCTCTGTGGGACTCGAACTTAGGTCACCATTTGGGAGAGAAATGAGACAACCAACTTGACAAGCTTGATTTCTCACATCCAAATGAAATTTGTTGATCGAAAAAACAACCAAACGATACTGAAAATCCAAACGAAATTTGTGATCATAAAGATTGTTGTGTAGCAAAAGAGACAATGTTTTGTGTATAGCTTCGTATTGTGTTCACATGATTGGAAGGAGAGCCAGGTTGGAAATGAAGGCAACCGCGTCCCTACCATTTAAGGAACTTCTGAATGGACATGGCTTGTCGGCCGTTCCCTTATAGGGACTGCGCCGTGTGGTGGGACCGATTGTCGGTCCATACCGGAATTGTTCCTGTTATAGAGCCCATTGAGAACTTCATCTATATAATAAAAAAAAAAATATGGTAATTGGATAATGATTAATATCTAATCAGAGTGAATTTATTGGGTTTGTTCTAATGTGGCCAAATCCATTTTCAGAAACATAAATGCTTTGTTCGGTTTGCTTTTTGAATAAAAAATTTTAACTCAAAAACACTTGATACTTTTACTTTTAATCATTATTCTTATTTTTCTTTTCACTCATCACTCATATCTTCAATCATTATGTTATGTTTGGTCTGATTTTTGGGGTAGTTGATGTCCTCTATGAGTTCTACACAATGAACAGTTCAGATCTTAAAAAAATAAAACCCGAGATGGATTAGATGGGTTAAAAATCGGCCAAACTGCATGGTGCAATTAGGGGTGTACAAGAAACCGATCCGATCCGTAAAATCGGTCCAATCCGGACCGAACCGTCCTATTTGGTCCGGTTCTGTGGTTCATTGGTTGGGTTATGGTTCCAAAAAATTAAGAACTGTTAATTTTGGTTCGGTTACTGGTTCTCAATTAATGAACCATGGGTAGAACCGAACCGGACCGCATATAACACACACAAACACAATATATATAAGTGTAATTAAATATTTATTTGGATTTGGTAAGTTAATCTTTTCCTTACTAAAATCAATTTATTTAGAAAAATATCTCATTTGTTAGAAAATGTTTTAATATACTATTAAAATTATAGCAATCCAAACTCTTAAGAATTTTTATTGTAGTGAATATACCCAATATTTAGTGTTTTTAATTTTTAATTTTTGTGAACTAATAATTGGATGCTAATTGGATAGAACCGGAACCGAACCGAAACCGGACCGATCTTGCGGTTAGGTTCTGGTTAGGTTCTACGCTAATATTGGTTAGGTTTTGGTTCCCAATTTTCTAGAACCGTAAGAAATGATTTAGTTACTGATTTCTTGAGAACCGGACCAATTCGGACTGTGTACACTCCTAGGTGCAATCGAGGAGCGATTTCCTTTGTGGAAACCAGCCCACTTCCCTTTTTTTTGCCTATATGCCCTTCTTATCTTTTATGTGTAGGTTTATCCTCCTCCTCATCATCATAGGTATGACTCATCTTCTACCTTTTCTCCATCTTTCTGCAATCTGTCACTCACTCACTCACTGGACCGAACACTCGACCATCTCTCACTAGACCAGTGGCAAATACAAAGGCAACTGCTCCCTTTTTCACTTCATCTTTCTGTTTCTGAACTGTCGTCTCCTTTCCTTCTGGAATCAATTCCTCAATTATTGTATAACCACAAACAATTACATAAAGGATTATGATTTTAGTACTCCAAAAATTTATGGAGGGGTTCCAAAATTGTACTGTGTTGATACACAAAACGAGTTTTGGAGCTCCTCCATCAATTTTTAGAGTGTTAAAAAATCAGTTTCCTTAACGCACTTTACACATTCAGGCCCTGCTTGGATGGAGTCAAAAGAGGAGTGAAAATATTGGAGGGTAAATGGGATGGGCCCGAAGGGGTTGCCGCTACTTGGATGCACAATTCTGTCCCCTATTTTCTTTTCCTCCGATCATTTTCACCCGCACGAGGGTTTCACCCATGAAACTTTTGGGCTCCTTTTGGGTTGTCCAAATTTTATCTGGCTGTAGAGGGGTGAAATTTAGACGAAATCACCCCTGCTTATCCCCTTTTCCTAACCCGAAGACTATTTATTCAGTTTCAGTACTCTCTTAGAGTGCTCATTGAAAGTTCTTAGAGTCAAAAATCAATTATGATCATTAAAGACAAAATGATTAGAAATATAAGATCTTCGCACCAGTTCAAACGGATTGAAAATTGGAACACTTAATTTTTTAATTATATTTTTTAATATATAAATGGTGTAAAAAAAAATAAGTGTTCCATCATCCACCCCTTTTATCCCATAAATTTGAACACTTTGTTTGGATGGATAAAATAATCATTTGACAGCTTTTCCTATCATCTACCCCTTCTTATCCCTCCATTCTATAAACCATCCAAACCACATACTTTCTCCGTCTCTTATTTACAGTCCAGTATTTCATTTGAGTTGTCCCTTAATAAGTGTCCATTTTGTAAAGTTAGTGGGTAAAAGTTGGTGCATTATCTATTTAGTCCATAAAAGTAGATTCTATTTTGAAAAGTTAGTTAGTAAAAGTATAATGATGATGGGTAAGTAGAGAAAGTTGAGGAAAAAATTGATGTGAAAGGTATAATGATGATATATTTTTAATAAATTAGAGTTATGAAGCATGACACTTAAAAAGGGATTTAATAAATTAGAGTTACGAAGCATGACACTTAAAAAGGGACGGAAAGAGTAATATTTTATCCCCCTCCATGAACATCGAATCGATGTGGGCCAACCCATAAAAATTAAAACTCCTGCTATCTTTTCTCCCCTTCATATTTTTTACCCCTGATTTTTACCCGCATCCAAGCGGGCCCTTATTCACATTTTTTTGGTGGGTCCCACATATACAGGTGTAGTGTATGTAGGCCCAAATATGAATGTGAGTGGGTTTGTGTAGATATTTATGTAAGTGTTTGTGGTTGTAGAATGATTGATCAGTTCCCTTCCCATTCCATCCCTCCATGCATGCCCCTCCAAAATACATTTGTGGAGCCCATGTCGAGTCCATAGTTACGATGCAAAATCACAAATCGTTCATTACTACAGATACACTTAAGCCCAACTTACCAAATAATAATAGTAGTTTACATGATTCCTTGTATATATATTTGGGATCACCCATGTAGATTCCAATGTGGGACGGGTTATAGGTTCATGTCCACAACTTGTTTTTGTAGTCCGAATTGTATAAGTTCTGAAGGGTCTCAAAATGTGAATTATCCATCCAACAAAATTACGTTAATTATTAGACCACAAGCCATATTCATTTTCTTTCCACCCGTTTTAATTTTCTTGAACGTCTTCCGAATGAAAAAGAATAATCCAACATTCTTCAGTAAAGGATTCACCTACTCGAAAAAGACATTACAAATAAAAGACCCACCTCCTGCAGCTTGCAAATTTCAAGTACATGGGAAATTATGATGCACAAGACAGATCAGGAGATTCACAACAGAAAAAACCCACACAAAAACAGCAAAACAGAAAGCTAGAAAACCACTGAAAACTAGGAGAGAGAGAGAGAGAGAGAGAGAGAGAGAGAGAGTTTTGGGTCTAATAATTATGATTATCCAAGTCACATAACATGCGTGTGCATTCATGATGGAGAGCACGGGTGAAAGATCTCAAACTACTACGGCTTGCGCGAGCGATGATCGAGAACATTAACACAGAGCGATGACTAAGAGTGGAAGCGAAAGGTCCTAGTGAAGGATTACGCGAACAAAATTATTACTACCAGAAGGTTCTAGATCGCTTGGAGCTAGGATTGGAAGGAGGGGTAATCTGAGGAACAATGAAACAGCCATCGTCTCTCCACTTTCTGCTAGATTTAGTCCTGTTTGTTACTACTTCTTTGGACTCCTTGAAGCTTATTTGGCCTCCAAATGAAATGTTCGAAGATGGGCATTGATGGGTCGGGAAAATTGGCGGCGGCGGAAGCGCTTCGGGCAAAGAAAATGAACAACTCAGATGATTGCTCTCCAAATCCACGTCCCAGATCGGCAACACATCACCAACAGCCTGTTGATCATTTTCCAAAATAGTAAATCAAACATATAATGTTATCGATATCGACGTTAGTCTGATTTTGTTCATTCATCACCTAAAACATGAGTGAACATTATCCACCGTGGAAAGAGAAAGTGCGCAGCGGAGTGGGACTTCAAATCGGATTTGTGGTTATGTAACTTATGTTGATTCTTCGCCCAAATTAAGTTTGGATTTGTCTACTTCATCGATTACTCTTGACAAGATTAACATAAACAAGAAAATCACTGAAATCTAAAACAAGGTTTAGTAAAGACAAATTGGTTTCAAAATTTTTAAATTTGATTCATTTATTTATAGCATAGAGATGAACAAAAAATAGTAATCATGCGGATAATGTGCACAAGGTGCATCATATTTTCGTGGAAATTAAATTGATATATTATACTACATGTGTATCAGTATCTGCAAAATATTTATTGCAATTCAAATCTTTTAACCATTAAAAGGCTCGAAAATGGCGGTGGTTAGCAAAATCAAAACAAATCTTTTATATTTCATTCATTAAAAATTTCCCGAAAATTTATAAAATGATTTCGGAAAAAAATGGTTATGGGATATAAAGAATAAAGAAAAAAGAAAAAGGCAAGGTGGGATCGATGGAGTGTGTTGCAAACCTCAGACAAACCAAAGGAGGAGGGAGGAGGAGAATCAAGAAGGTCTTCAACGCGCCACCCCGGTATCGTCTCTATCAAGTACTCCGATATGCTACTGATATTCGTTCCCACCGCCGTCGTTTTTACTGTGGCGGCGACGGACGGTGAATTGTGAATTATTGCCGGTTTAACCGAAATGGGTTTTTCGATTGAGATTTGAGCACCCTTTTGGGACTTGACATGGGGGACCGAATCGGAGGCGGTGGCCAAAGAGTAGACGGTGGCGGTGGCGGAGAGCTTAACTCCGGTGAGGAGGAACCTGTTGTGATTCTGGGTGTGCTCATTCGCTTTGTGTATCGGAAAATCGCAGTCCCTGCATAGAATCGCCCTGTCTTGTTGGCAAAACAAGAAAGCCCTCTTCTCCTTCATAGACATGAACAATAAAAAAAAAATCCAGAATCAGAAATAGGATCGATAAACGAACAAAGTTACTCGTTTTCGAACTTGTGTTCTTCGTTAGTAGCTCGTTCAAGATTCGGTTTGAATATATTTTTTTCTCGTGTACGTCTGTTAAAAGCTCGTTAGCTCAGTACGTTTAGTAAACCAACCAACCGAGCTTGAATTTTTTTTTATGAAACTTGTTAAGCTTTCAAACCTAATTATTCTACTATTCAGCTTGTTCGACTTATTATTAAAAAAATAAATAAATAAGTTACTCAAGATATCCTCGTGTTTGACTCGATTAAAGAATGAACAAGATGGATGTGAACATGTCTCGAAGCTAAGCTACGATTTGAAATCAAATTTAAACAATTAACTGCTCGGCTCCTTTGTCACCCTATTCAGAAAGGTGAAATTACTTCAATTCTAGTTCGAACTGGGATTGAATTACAAGTAGAGATTTGATTGGGATGATGTTGTTACCTTGCAGATGTCGCAGAGGGGGAAGTGGGCGGGGGAAGGAGGGTGGAGGAGAGAGAAGCGGTGGTGTTTTCCGGCGAGTTTGTTGGCGTGGTGGACGCGGTGGTCGCAGCCGTCGCAGAGGGCTGCTTCGTCGGCCGTGCAAAACACCGACGCTTCGTCTTTGGTACAGACGTCGCACTGGATCTTCATTTGGTTGGTTTCGAAGCTTCAAAGCTTGTAGTTGTCGTCTGACTTTTTGAGAGAGAGAGAGAGAAGAGAGAGAGAGAGAGAGAGAGGAAAAAGATAGTAGAAAAACAGTAGTTATAGGGCTACCTTCACCTTTTAATGGAAAGTACTCTGTATTCTGCCTTGCCCTTTTTTCGCCACTTGGTTGTCGGAAAAAAAAATTACTAGGAAATTCTTTTTCTAATTCTGTCAAGTGAGACGACCAGTGACCCTTCCATTTTATAAACTACTTAAAATTTAAATTTTGATACACCTATCGATGAACGATCAAGTTAATTTTTTGAAACATTGTACTGGCTGCGCTACGAGTTTTACAAAATGAACGGTTTAGATCACCGATAAATGATTCTAAGCATGGAGATTTGTTTTGAAAATTGGCCACTACACTAGGACGAGCGAAACAGTAGGAAGGGGGGGGGGGGGGGGGGCAACTTCTGAAGAAAGAGAACCGATGAAGAAGTCTTTATTATTAAAATCTTGACCAAAAACAAATAACGATGTCACTATCGAGCACTGCATTACGTTAATTCTAATCTATGTGGCTAATCCAACGTTTAAGCTACCTAATACAACTTTTTAGTAAAATTAGTAGTAATAAAGTAGGGGAGTATACTTCTTTAATCCATCCGGACGTCATTCCTTACGTAAGGGTCACGAATGCATATTTTTTTAGTAGTAATTTTTATTGGAAGCAGTTACTACTAATATCGTCCGTACTTTTTTTGTAGTACGAGTGAGGTGATAATTCCGCGATGGCATTTGTTAGGGACACGACAAATTTAATGGACTGATTATTGTACCCTTAGTCAAAACGGAGCAACCCAATCTTCCTCGTCAAAACAACTCACTTTTCCTCTTTGCCCTCTCTTTTTCCTCGATCTCTCTCTCTTGGCTTACGATCAAAAAATAAAAATCTCGCCATCAAGCAACAATCCTCAATCCTCATTTTTTTCACTCCAATTTCTCTAATGCCTTCCTGAATTTCTCCCTCCCCTCTTTAATTCCTTCACTACAAGACCCATTTCTCTCTCTCACTAGAAATTAACCACTGTCGCCTTATCCAATCCCCTTCAATCGCATCTTAATTTCCAACGCAGGTACCATTCGGAATCTTCTGTATAATTAAAATTTAGACTCTGAGTGGTAACATAATTTTATAAAAAGAAAATGAATCTTTTTAATCAATAATAAGAAATGAAGAGGATAGAAAAATTCTCACTTTCTTGGTTCTCTCTTCTCACTCCACCCTTGGTGTGATGTTTGCAGACCACCCTTTTTCACTTGATAAAAATTAAAAAGTAACTAATGGGTATGGATGTGTTGCTTATTCGAAGTACACTGTTGTCATATGGGCAAAGGAAGTCATCAATCTTGATCTGGTGATCTTATGCGGTGAGGAAGAGGCTGAGTTTGTTGACTCCTACGTAGGCTTCAAAAGAATGTTGAGATCGATTCAATTCAAGCATATTAATATTCAGATTTGAGGCATTCCCAATGGTTGCCTCCGGCGACCAATCCATAAAATTAATTGGAGGTAAAGAGGGACAGAGAAGAGAGTAGAGAGGGAAGTGGCACAAGTGGGTCTGTTACGTCTATAAATCTGTAGTGACGAGGAGGATTGGGTTGCTTTGTTTTGACTGGAGAGGGTACAATAGTCAGTCCGTGGAATTTGTCGTGTTCCTAACAAATACTGTCGTGGAATTATCACCTTCCTAATAATAATACTAACTCAGAGAATAAAGTATTTATTCATAGAATCATGGGACCAGAATCATGCAATCACAGCCTTCACTTTTCACAATTGATGATTGAGATATGTTTTTATATTTTGACCGGTAAAAAAATGTCTTTTATCGATAAAAATTAATTTTTAATTCGGATTGTCTAAAACATTTTTGGACTTTCGTGATTGACTTCAGTAACTATTTACATAACCCTCCGCAAATAAGTTTTTTTTAAATAACTCAAGTGTCCAATCACACCACGCACTCTCGAGGGACCCAATTAAAATGGGTGCAAAGCTACACATGGCCTGCCTTTAGGTGTTTTTGTGGATAAAACAAGAAGAGGCTTTGTATGACTTGATCCTAAAGATATTGATAACATTTAAGAGTTTTGGAACTTCAGACCTTAGAAGAAAGTAAATCTCTAGGCAGGGTTGGCTCATAAGTTTTGGAGGCCGGAAGCGAACTTCTTGAATGAGGTCTCCCTATATTTTTTATACAAAAGTGGTCTACAAAAGGTCTCATAAAAAAATTATTACAAAAGACTTATAATTACAAAATAGAAGCATATTATTTATAATTATCCCACCCAAAAAGCAACTATTACAATACCTTAAAATCCATCATTTGAAAAATTAGTCTTCTCGCACTTTTTGCTGCAAATGTACTAATTAAGTCTTCATAATCAAACTGCTTCACCAACTCCTTCTCGATAGACAATATATCCAATCCATTTAATCTTTCTTGAGACATGGTTGACCGAAGATAATTTTTTATCAAAGAATTCCGTATGCAAGTATTTTCCGTCCACGGTCGTCAATTGTTGTTTTCCCTTCCCTTTCCTTCGACTCCTCAAGCGTGAAGCATGAAGCATTTGTAGCTTGCTGTGTTTCTTTCTTCTTCTTTTTTGGATCGGCGCAACATATTTTTCCGACCTTCTCTTATTTTCTTTCTTTTTAAAATGCCTTTGTGTTTCTAATGGTAATTCTACCGTTTGGACCTATTTTGTTGCTCCTAAATTTTAATTGGGCTTATTTTGTGTAAAGGAGGTTAGTGCCAAAAAATTTTTTGGGCCATATATACATATATATATGGATCCTAAAATTTTGAGGGCCCTTATTTTTTAACTTTTTTGGGGGGCCAAAAGCACTGACTTCCCTTATCTTTGCCATAAGCCGGCCCTGCCTCTAGGGTGCTTACGTTAATGATTGCCAAAGGGCAAATTTTGTCCACTCACATCATGCTTAATACCTCATACCATGTATTGGTAATATTGCTTCCAGGTGCCATGTCTTGGTAGTCTGGAAACTTCAGACCATAAATTGATGATATTTTCTAGTCCACACCTCCTGTGGGTAATTTTCCCATTAACTTATGCAGAATAATTTTTTGGTTTTAAAAAATTTGGGGAAAAAACGATATGAATTATTAAATAATTCTTGTGACTGCTTCCAATTAATTTGACACAGAACATGAAGAAAAAAGGGTTTACAGAAGAGAAAATTAAATAAATATCTTGCACAGAACTAGGGCATCTAATTATTTGTTTACTAGAAGGAATAAAGTCTGCTCTGTTGAACTGCTGAACAGGGTGTGGAAGAGATGGGGGACTATACTCTTTAAAGAGCAATGCTAGGCCCACCGCATGGGGTGGGCGGTGGCCGGCCACCGCATGCCTCCGGGCCCACTCCGGCCACCGGACGGCCGATCCGAGCCGACCAAAAATTCTAAAAAAAAAAACGAGTGGGTCTACGCGGGAATCAATGGCATTCGACTTTTGTAAGTGCTCGAACCAAGCTTTCGTTTGTGAACGGGTTGGATCATCTGATTTTTGGAAGTTCGGATCGAGCACCTACACACGTCGGATGCCATTGATTTTCGCGTAGGCCCACTCGTTTTTTTTTTTTAGAATTTTTGGTCGGCTCGGATCGGCCGTCCGATGGCCGGAGTGGGCCCGGCGGCGTGCGGTGGCCGGCCACCGCGTTTTGCCTTCGGTGGCCGTAGACTTTCTGCTCTTTAAAAAGCCGACGCTAAAAAAGAGAGAGGCACCACTAAACTAAAACTTAAAATCAAATCTTTTAATCAAAAGGATTTGCAACTCTTCTAATTTGCTCTCTCTCAAAATCTCCGAACCCTATCCGCCAACAGCCCTTCCCCCCCCCCCCCCCTCTTCTCAGGCGGCGGGAGGGGAGAGATCCTTCCCCTCCGATCTCTCTCCCTTTGTTCGATCTGTGAACTCCTAAAATTCTTTCATAGAGATCTTTTGATGAATATTACCCCTCAATTTTTAGAAAAAAAAAAAAACTCGTCTTAAATCTTATCCTAGTCTCATAAATTCACCAAAAAAGAGAAGTTGACCAAGTCTTCCCACTAGAGAAGAATTGAGCTATATAATAGTGTGTTACCTATTTGGGAAGTAGAAATAGTTTTACACTGGTGGGGGCCACCTCCCTTAAGTCTAAGTAATTAGGTTAAACTACCAATACAATTACTTAAACCAAAATCCTGGATTATTAAACCAATAAGTAAGGTTAGGTTAGGGAGATTAGATAGATGCGCCAGCTAACACTAGCGGACAAAATAACACTTTTTCGTGCAAGTATATGATGATGGTAACACTTTTCAGAGAATCTAAATCCTAACCTGTAATTAATGTATAAAAAGATTATAACCACAAGGACGGATTTAATTAATTATGCATATATTATGCTCCTACACAAGACTCGGTGTGGTTTGATTTATTATATATGCTCCTACATACTAGTAGTAGTTGTAGTAGTATAGATTAATAAAGTTAATTATGTCGGTATGATAACTTTTTTTTTTTCCTGACGGTTAGGAGTGTTCGGACCAATTTACGCTGATCTCAACTAATGTCCTTCCTTGTCCGATCAATGACAAGTGATCGATGCCAGACTAAATAATTTACGAGAAACTTTTTGTAGTCTACTCCCAAGAATTTGACCATGCTTAATCAAATTCATCAAGCAACTGGACTAACCCTAGAGGCTGAGGGTATGATAAACTATGTGATACTATCATAAATTGCTATGAATTCCATTGGTCTGATTAGGATGATATTTCCGGTAATAATCGAACCTGGCCTTTTTATTTGCTGGCCTTAGTAGAAATAGGAGTAGAAAATAAAATAAAATACAATATCTGTAATGTGGTGAGGGCATCCATTCTCTCTCTTTCTCTCTCTCCTCTCTCTCTCTCTATATCTATATATATATAAAGTAAAGAATTCAATAATTGATGATGACCAAACGAGCCCTTCAAGTTTTTCATTTCCTCTATACTGCTTTAGACACGTGTCCAGATTATTTGAAACTAGTATGTGGAAGTCGGTGGTCATGCATGGGGAACAAGCTCGCTTGCGAGAAGTTTTTAGGTGTCGGGCGGGTACCACACATGTGGCACTCTGTTGGCGATTCCGGTCAGTCGTCCAAAAATGTGTTTTGAACGGTTTGAATTTTAAAAAGATAAAAAGAAGAGAGAGAGTGGTTAGGTGAAGAAATAAATCTGAGCACGGACGACTACTGCCACGTGGTGCCGAGCTTGGCCTTTCTCGCCATGCCTTCAATAATAATGGTGATCCTAAGATGCGTTGGACGAGGCATCCCATAAGGGCGGCCATATCACAGACTTTTCCCCGACAAATTAGTACCCCCTACTTGTTGTCCTTTTTCTTTCCCTCGCTTCTAGGGTTTACCAATATTGAACTGTAAAAGAGAGAAGAAATTGGTAAGAATATGTGCACGCAGTTGGATCATGAGCTGGGTTCAACCTCAACGATTTGTGTTATGTATATAGTTTGTTGGGTAAATCTTTCGTGAGAAAAATCAACTTGATTCGACGACAACGGGAGATTGTTCCAACATGTACGTGGTGCAAGTTTGGATCCCATTACGGATTTCTTTGCAGAGTGATTATTGAGTGCTTCGCGGCACCACATGGTACTTCAGGGGCCTTTTTCCACTATACATTGGTGTGAGAGTCACACACTTTGTGGTGGAATCCGCACTTACGTTTGGTGGAAAATGAACTTGAAGCATGTGTAGCCAACACCTACGCAGGATGAAAAAGACCATGGAACATCACATGGTAGTGCTCCAAAAGTAAGTAACAATTTTCCTTCTTTGCATGAGTGATTGAGGAAGCAAGTGCTGAGGCTAAAGTTTCGCCAAGATTTTTTGGAATTTTTTTTATTTTGTCCTTATTAAAAAAATCGCACTTGTTAATTTTGCGCCTAACTTTAGTGTATTATTGATTCGTCTCGTCAAGATGAGTCGGAAAAGTAAAATTATGACTTTTACCTAAATATTTTTGAAATATCCAAGAAAAAACCCCAAAAGCGAGGAGAAAGCCCAGCTTTTGGGGTTTTTTCTTGGATATTTCCGAAATTTTTTGGATAAAAGTCATAATTTTTTTTATTTTTTCGATTCCTTTCTTTGAAACGAATTAATAATCCACAAAAATTAAGTGCAAAACTAATAAATCTGAATAAAATTTCAATAAGGACAAAATAAGAAAAAGT
This sequence comes from Rhododendron molle, assembly GCA_025413875.1. Classification (NCBI taxonomy): domain Eukaryota; kingdom Viridiplantae; phylum Streptophyta; class Magnoliopsida; order Ericales; family Ericaceae; genus Rhododendron; species Rhododendron molle. Next base: position 6,035,998 of record CM046393.1, read on the forward strand.
CTCAAAAATCTTATCAGAACTTAGCCTCAGACTTTATTTCAATCAAATTGAAGAGCTTGGAGCTAAGTCCCATTTGCAGTAGTCATTAAGAGCTTTGATCAGCGGTTTTGTTAATTGGGCCGACGAAATGGAAAGCGTACAATTACACGTTAGCAAGCAATTGTCCCCACCAGTCTCAAAGCTTCAGAGGGCCCATGATCTGGGCCAGAATTGGCCCAATTTAATAGTTCCCACCCAAAAACAACGCCAATTCTGTTAGACAAAAAAAAAAAAAAGGAAAAAGAACAAGTCTGAATATGGATTATTGACCATCATTGTGTCCCCTCTAGGACATGAAAATATCGAGGAGAAAAATAAAATGTTCTAGGTACAACGCATTTGAATATAATACAAATGCACAAAATATAAATTGGTTTACCAAAAAGTTGCCGGGCAGGGTCTCCTCCAATCCGGTCCTATGTAGCTCCGCTCCCGACTCTGGGAGAAATGCGGCAGGAGCCCCAAAATTACTTGTGAATATTCTTGTGTTTTTATGTACATACTGTTGACCAAATCAATTAATCAACTAATTGAAGCTCGAGTATGAGGCAAATTTGTGAAGAATAGACTTAGCAAAGTTGGCTAGTGTTTTGTGTGTGTCAAGACTTATTTCAAAGCCAACTTATTACGTAAATAAGGCATCGAAGACAAGCGAGGTCTTTTGGGACTATCAAGATTCAAGATAGGATAAGCAAAATTTGTCTCTGGGAGCCTCTCGAATATTCAAGAATACGGAGAAGAACGACCTAGAATATCTTAAAGGAAATTGATATTCGCGCTCCACTTTTTACTAATGGCGCTCCACTTTGTTCATGAACGCTTTGTTTGGAACCTAGGGAAAGGAAAAGAAAGGAAAAGAAAATAAAATGGAAGGAAAATGGGAAGGAAAATTTACTATTCATAAAACTAAAAATTGTTATTTTCCTCCCCTTTTCTCTTCAAACCAAACAATGGAAAGGAAAATTTTTTAATTTTCCTTTCTTTTCCTTACCTTTCCTCGGGTTCCAAACATACCCGAAGTTACTAGTAGTAACTTCATGTTAAAATTGGAGCGTCATCAGTAAAAAGTGGAGCTTTCCAATCCTAAGATGTTCTCGAATAAAGGATAAATTTAGATTCATCTAATTCTTGAGTGGTCTACAACTTACGTGATCTAAGCAATTTACTTGACCTATTAATCATTAGCACATAATGTGGGTCGTCTCTTGTCTCTCAACCACCCAACAAAAGTGAGTGATAATGTTCTTACCGCAGAATTTGTCGCTACGTAAATGGTTGGAAGTACCATGTAGATAACGTCTCATGTTACTCTTGAAATGTTGAATAATTAGTCAATTAAAGAGAAACATATTACAAACAAGACACTCCTCAATATTACACAACAAAGTTATGGTAAAACATTGTAGCTAGGCACAAAATCAAACACATTTGGTCACAAACGGTATTTCAAATACTAGCTAGTTATGGTTCTACAACATCACAAGTGCAAATAGAGACAGAGTCTCCGGCCGGCTGTTTCAAATTGGCTTTAATTAGGTGCCTACTCGAGCAAAGCAAATGTCGTGAGATCGGATCCGGCTCCAGTATGAAGATTATGGTGGTTAGGCTGCAGACGCAAGGCTAATATACCGCGGCCTCCATTTGAGTATCCGATAACGGAATGATCATAATCTCCTCCGTTATCGACTAGCCCATAGTGTGGATCCTCTCCAATTGCATTCTATAAAAAAAAGAAGAGGTTCCCCTTTGGTTAAACGAATTGGTCTTTCCAAAACAATGGGATTTGTGAAGTAGGAGATGAAATGTGTAAGTTGAATGAAGCTTGCTTACAAATTCATGGAGGAGGCTTCTGTGTATTTCTTCCACATTTCTCACCTGTAAACCAAGTAGGCAGATAAATGAGTTTTCGAAAGAGGGTTCCGTATCGGGCCCAAAAAAAATACTTCATCCGTCCCAAATTGCTCGTCCTTTGTGGGAAACCATGCATTTTTGCACACAAAAAATAATGTATTAGCATTAAATTTTTTTCCAAACTTTGGTACACCAATTCGTGTAAATTTTTTTAAAAAAGAAATCTCATAAATATATATTTTTTGCCCGCAAAATGCAAAGTTTTCCAAAAAGAGCAAGGAATTTGGGATGGAAGGAGTAATTGAAAACCGTTCATTTTTTTCATCTCGTTGATCTTAGGATAAACTTTAAGACAAACGTGTCTCAATCTTTTGGCTGCCGATATCCGATTTCGCATACATGATAGACTCGAATAGCCAAATATAATGAACGTTTCAGACCATCTTTTTGACCTTGGAGGAAAGGATAGCTAACGGTGAAATGGAGAAGTATGCATGGAGCTGGTAAAACTGACCTTTTTCTTGTGTGTATCAATCTGGTTACCGATCATTTTATACTGCAATGCAATGCCAGCACAACCAACGTTAAAAGCTAAGTACGCATCAGCATGCCGAAACACTCAAACCAGCGAGACAATGAAACATCACAAATTCCACATAAATGAATGCCCAAACATGGCGCGAAACACTTTCTTTGAACTCAGTGCATGAGGAAAAATAAAGAATCACCACAGGTTTGAGTCAGTCAGAAAATATCATGATCAAAATTGATTGCAAACACCAAAACTCCATTTTGTTGATGATCGCCTATAGTAATATGCAATTCGGCAACTATTAGGTAAATGCAACTCCCTCCGTCCCTATTGCTTTAAAACGGGCTCATGTCTTGACATGGACTGAAGCCCTATGTATACGTTCGGAGGCCTAGGTGACCTTGCAATGTAGGGTCCTTTCTATTAGTATTTAACTATCAAATTCAGAAAATGAATCATCCAACCTCTACAAATGTAAAACAAGGATGGGAATTGAACGTCCCAAAACCTTGGGAGAGGAAGTCCAGAATTTTACCGCTGGTCCAAAGGAGGGTTGTTTCTAGAATTTGGGACTATTACTTTATAAGACATAACGGAGTGTTTCCACTAATTAAACTAAATGGATCGGTAAATGACTAAAGCTCATATTTTTATGAATTTTTAGACAAGTCATTCTCTTTACATACTCAACTACAATACTGCTTAACAAAAACAACTTAACTATTGTTATCAGTTTGAAGCAAAAATATAACGAAAATGCATGCTACATTTGTCTTCTTCCAAAGTTAGAACTCCTGATCGACACTAAAAGACGGAGAAAAGTACTTTTTATTTAAATGGCAAAAACTTAATCAAAATGCCATGCACGTTAGAGCATCTAAATATGACATTTTGGGCCAATCAATATAGGGAAGTGATTTTGGCACTCTCCAAATTGATAACCGCACTCTCAGAGGGGAGTGCCAAAATCAATTCCATATATATGGAATTGATTTTGTCACTCTCTTGGAGAGTGATGGTTATCAATTAGGAGAGTGTCAAAATCAATTCCCTCAATGTAACCCAAAGACCACTTTTACTATTTTACCAGACTACCCTTGAAGTTGGGGCCAAAGTCATATGTTTGTTTTGTTGACTTAAGAATAGGGCCGATAAAAGAGCTGCAAACTACTTAAGTTTTGATGTACAAACTCTGTGAGTTTCATAAAAAAATCATGGTTAGATTATTTATAAGGCAAGTCAATTTTAGAGAAGCTTCAATCAAGTCGATCATGAACGAAAATCGATCTCGAGTTGTTTGAAAGCTTCAAATATCATGAGCTGAATAAGCATAAGAGTAACTTGTTCAAACTCGATGGGATAAATCAAACAAACTCGAACTCCAACTTCAATATTATGAGCCTAAATATAAACCCTTTTAGGAGGAGATCTAAATGGAACAAAAATAAGGAGACTTATATTTTACAAAACAACCTGATGAGGAATGAAGAAATCGAACCTTTCGTTCGCGAATGGTCTTCAAAGAAGATTCCATATCATCCTCAAGACTACGCAGATCTTCGAAGCTTACACCGTCTAAACTTTCCCCCATCCTTTGACTGGCCAAATCAAACAATTTCCCCAAATCATATTTCACCAACACCAAAAAAGGAACTCAAAACGTACATTCTTCAAAGGGAAAGCCTTACCTAATCTGCCTCCTTAGATTCCTATTAACTTCCTTCAGTTTCTTCAAGTGCTCTTGCATTTTCTGCACCACACCCATCAACACAACCATAAAACTGAGAGGGAAACTAGACTAGATAAAATCTGGTTTATTTTTCATCAAAAACAACCTACTATCTCTTTCCATCCCAATTTAATAGTCCATTGTTTTATTCTAACTGGATAAAAAATAGTTATATTTTTATATTGGTAATGAATTTTATATCTAATAAAGATTTTATTTGATAGATGTCGATTAGTTCTATATTATAATGTTTTTAAAACTACATAAAACATTATAAATTAAGGGAGTGATTTTGTCACTTCCCTTTGTGTCTTTATCAGATGATTTATTTTGTGAGAGAATGGAAGTGACATTAACAAAAAAGGGAAGTGACAAAATCAATTTTCATAAATTATAAGATACTAGTACTAACCCGTGCCTACGGCACTACGCATCCTGATTGGAAGGGGATGGCAGTTGTGTGATTTAGGTGAAAACCATAGGCACTTAACCGGAAAGTAGGAGAATGCACTATAGCTTTTGGATCAAATGAATCTAAACCGTTCCAATAACTTGTCCCCACACCTTTCATAAATTATAAGATATAATCAATTGAAAAGTGGTACGAACTCTTAAAATGGACTATTAAATTGGGACGGAATGAGTATATAAATACAGGGAATACATATGTATGTATTACTATATATCTACACACGTCTATGTGTGTGTATGAAGGTTTAAAAAATGTGAAGCCTTCCGGTACTGTTACACCTCAATATACTGGCAAGGTTAAAAAAATCACATGTGTATTATAAGTCAAATCCGTTACGTAAAGATTTATTCACGTCCGATACGCTAGGTAATGATTTGTATTGAATTTTCAGACCGATATCGACTGCCACAAAACAATTCATTTCCAATTCACGGTCGCTGCAACTACGTAGCTCCAATGCGTTTCATGTTTGATTCACCGACCAGTTCACGACTGGTAATTAACGATTCTTTTTCGATTCACGAACCGGTTTAACTTCTTCATTTTTGGATAACTCAGGTGTCCGGGACAAATTTCGCCCACCTCGATTATGGTTTATGGCAGATACCTGACCGCTACTCAATAATTTTCTTTCACTTCACGAACCAGTTAAGGGAGGATACCTACGTAAAACGATTCGTTCTCGATGAACGGACGTTGCAACTGATACTCCACCACTACTGTCCATTTAAACACTCTAAAAGTTTTCGATTCTCCGGTTAAAAATAATTTTAATTTTCACCGATTCAAGCTACATAAATTTGATACTGTTGATCGTGTTACACTGCGACCGATACCGCTACTTTTCTTGATACCGCTATTTAAACTATAGTGTTAAACATCCTGGTGTTACCTCCAGAGTTCCGGAATTAGTCGAAGTGTGCCGGCCATTCGGTTATAAAAAAAAAAAAATTCAAAGAGAGGGAAGAGCAAGACTTAACCTCATAGTGCGAGCTCCAAAGATCGATTTTCAAAGTGTTCTGGTACAGATCGAACAACTGCTTCGTTCTACGTATTCGCAAAACAAAAGGGAGTAAAAAAGAAGAAGATCATAACCTCCTGCAGCCAGGGAGAGAAATCTGGGGGTTTACAGTAGATAGAGAAAAGAGAAACAAACATACGAAGTAGCGGGGCTGATGTATTCATGGAGCTTCTCGGTGCTCGACAACATGATGATCGACACTTTAGCATCGCAGAGGACGGTGAGCTCGTTGGCCTTCTTGAACAAGCCGTTGCGCCTCTTCGAGTAGGTCACCTGCCTGTTGGTCGTGTTCTCGATCCTCTTGATCTGGATCTTCCCCCTCGCCATTTCTTCGCTCTCTCTCTCTCTCTCTCTCTCTCTCTCTGGATTTAGATCTCGGTTGAAGAAGGGAGAGAATGGGGGAGCAAAGGGGAGGAGTGAGAGGAAGGGAGAAGGAATACCGGAAATGGAAAGTTTTGCCAAATCGGTGAAAAGTGTGAAGTGTTCGATAAAGGTTTTAAGAATCAGTCACTCATCAGTTATCAGTCACACCGGTGCACAGGACACGGCTTATTTAACGCCGTTGGGTCCCACCACTTGTCCGTCGCTTCTTCGTCAACATCTGTTTCGTGTACACAGGGCACGTACGGCTCTTTAATGCTCTGTTGGAACATTACACACGTAAACTTTCAAAATGGTCCGCGCCTCCGTTCTCAATCGCTGCATCGCGCTCGCGTTCTTACTTCTTGCTTTCACGAATTTTAATAGTCCGTGTTGTGTTTCTAACTTTCGTGGTCGTGTTGTCTCTCGCGCACGCGGTCTGTGGCAGAGGGACATAGAGACAAAGGTGGACAGCCGACTCCACTGATTGTCAAATTTTCATATAGGTAGGTATAAATTTTACCCCATTTGACCCCACTTCAAAATTTATTTTTCTCCCGGCCCATATAAGGGTTTGTACTAAGGGCTTGTTTGGATGCGAGATTAATTTTGGAGGTGTTATGTAAAAAGAGGGGATTGGATAGTAGATGGTATTGGTTAATAAGGGATGACACACATTGATGTAATGTTTATGGAAAGTGTATTAAATAGTAAGTTGTTTGGACGAGATATTAGAGAGTGGAATTAAATACTTTGTTTGGATGAAGGACTAGTAGGGGTATAAGAAATGGTGGATGATGTAAAAAGGTGTCAAATGACTTATTTGCCCTTGTGCAGTGTTAGAATTAGATTATTCATTTGATTAAATATATAATTACAAAATCTAATACAATTAAATATTTTTTTACTATTAACCAATAATAAATTCCTTAACTAATACTCTCTCCGTCCCTTATTCAGAGTCCAATATTCCATTTTGAGCTGTCTCTTAATAAGTGTCTATTTTGTAAAGTTAGTTGGTAAAAGTTGGTGCATTGTCTATTTTGTTCCTGAAAGTAGATTTCATTTTGAAAAGTAAAGGGTTATTCGGATATAAAATCTCCCGTGACTTTCCCGCCAAAAACTGACTTATTGTTTTTGTAACGATCCGGATTTTTGCCATATTTTTTTTTCTATACAAATTTATAATATTAAATTCTTAATTCAATTACTTATTAGATTGAATAATTAAAATGCATGATTACGTATATAATTGATATTACCTATTTAAATGTATATGAGATATACACTTTAGATATACATCCGTCCATACTCACTTATCATTTCTATCTAAATTCTAACTAGAACTCTATTCGAACTAACTCTTCACTTATCCTTCCACACTCTACCACCTCCAAACTTATCCTCTTACACTCCCACTACCTCTAAACTTGTACTTCCTCTCTGTCTCACTTCTCTATACATAAACGTGTCCACATACGTTCTTACCTTATACATAAACGTGTCCACGTACATTTTCACCTTATATATACACGTGTGCACATACATTATCACCTTATACATACACGCGTCCACGTATATTAGAATTAAAGGAAATTCCACCAAATGTGGCACTTGTCCCCTATCCCTCTTATCATTATCAGTATCCCTCTCCTTCACTCTCAATCCCCATTCCACCACTTCCACAGTTATCCTCTCACCTTCTCACTACCTTATTTTCTCTCATTATACATACCCACATAAATCTAAAAATTAAATACCAGTATATTATACCTTATTTTCGATCTCAATTCTACTGTTGAGTCTAAAGAGAGAGAGAGGGAAATGAGTTTCTACATAACACCCCATCCGTACATCATATTCAGGTTCTCAATCAACCACTACATCACCAAGCATTCAAAAACCACCTTCCAATCATTTCGAGTCAGCCCGAGTCCCCTACTGTCGCTGCCGTCTTTTTCATTTTGCCAAAATCGTCCGCAAACTAGTACTCGCTTTTTCGGCCAAATTTCAGGTAGATTAATCTATATCCTACCATCTCCTAAGTATATTATGTGAATACGTATTGATTTTTATGTTCCAGAGTGAAAAGAAATCGATTTCGGTGTCGCGTGGCCGGAACTAGTTTTTCTTTTTATTTTCTCTGCAAGAACAGTTGTTTTGTTAGAATAACACTTAAACACTCTTAATTATCTATCCCTAATTAGTTTAAACAAGTAATAATGGAGGTGGAACGGATTTCGGCGAGCCTCGCCGATTGAGAATTAGAAATGCGTGACTGAGTTTTAAAGATAATGAAGTAATTACAGTCAGCCCCCTGAGTTATTGAAATATATGATTTCTGCCAATTTGTTAATAACATGTTATTAATAAATTACAATTAGCACATCTAGATTTATTAAGTTTATGGTACAACCCTAATATGATGTTGGTCCTCAAGATTAATGCACTTGATGTAATATATTGTTATAGATAAAATTTTATAATAGATAATAAATATTAAACTTGACTAGTAAGAATGAAATAAAAGATAGACATTTTTATAACCTATACATTAAGTATAATATATTTTTTTTATGCACAACAACAAGGCCAGTAGGTATGAAAGAACAAAAAAAAATAGTGTTAACTAGTAAAAAAACATGCATTCCTACAAACTGATAAAATCACGCTATGGACAAATGAATTAGTAGCCGTAGGTTTCACCAACTACAAGGTCATCGTAGAAATTATTAAAGTACAATTAGACCCTGAGAAAAATTGTGCATACTACCTAAGTCCTAAAATATTTTCATTTCTGATAACATTTTAAGAACTACCTAAATACTTAATGAGAAACAACAGTTTACTAAGTTACCAAATTATCCTAAGATGTACGAAATTGCTACTGGACAATCTAAGTTAATAAAATTACTAAAGAACATATTTGTTCGATATAACAAAAAATTTGAACAATTCAAAAGGTATCGGCTCAATCCAAATCCCTTATGTGTTTAATTATTTGCACATATCAATTGTTATATTGTTGTCTCATTGAAATGTATCATGTTTGAGCTATTGTTGATTGTATCATATTGTACATGCTAGATTGGACTTAGGGTCACTGGGCGGTTACGAGTAGTGACTCACGTAGACGATATTAAGTAAATGGAAATTGGTAAAGTGTTGAAAGTGAGATTGTGTGGATGGTGATTTGAGCCATGGTGATGGCAAGGGTAACCTATGGGGTCCTGTGTTGAATGGGATACCTGCGGGGCCCAGTGTTGAGAAATATTGTGACGTTAACGTATGATACGTCATGGGAAGTTTTCCTTCGAGGAAGGGAATGAGTCCCATGAGACGGTTATAGTTAGTGAGACGTTAATGTATGATACGTCATGTGAAGTTTCTCTTGGGAAAGAGAATGAGTCCCATGAGACGGTTATAATTAGTGTGGGTTAGTGGATGTCCGACCCTAATGTACGATACGTCATCGTATGACTCGATCCTCCTGTTATGGTCTTAAGTGAGAACATACTCGGTACATAACTTAGATTCGCTTACCTAAGACCCTGGTACAGGATAAGCAAGAGGAATGGTGGACCCATGAGACGGTTGTAGTTAGTGGATGTGGGAGGAAAGGGTCTCGTGGAGATGATCCTTAGATTTCATGTAAGACGATGGATAGTAAAGAAAAAGACGATGTGCTATTATTTTTCTCTCGTGTATTATCCATTGTGATATTATTGTTATTATTGAATGCTAATTGTAGAGTAAGGGGTTGGTAGGATTGAGATTATTCTACTGGGTGAATTATCACTCACTGATACGTTTGTATCCTAGTAAATCGATTGCTTTGGCGATCAATTTGCCAGAGGGTGCAGGGTATAATGGTGGAGCTGTTTGACACAGGAGGAATACAAAGGGCAGAGACCGCGAATGCTCAACACTAGAGTCGCTCTGAAGTTATTTAAATAAAATGTTAGATTCTTTTTTTTTTGTATTTTCTTATAATGTAGATTTTTGTATAACGACAAATAGGGGTCTAGTAGTTTGTAAAATTTAGTGTATTTTAAAGTTAATACTTTCGAAATTTCTTGAAAAATCGGGGCGTTACAGTCTTATTGCCAAAAGCCATTTGCTTTTACCTTATGACACACACAGCCAAGGGCCGACCCACCCCACACACAGCCATTTGCTTTTACCTTTTGACACACAGAACCATGAGCCATTTGTGGCGGGAAAGCCAGGGGAGATTTTATATTCGAACAACCCCTAAGTGAGTAAAAGTGTAATGATGATGGGTAAGTCAGAAAAGTGGAGGAAAAAGTTGATTTGAAAGGTATAATGACGATATCTTTTTAATAAGTTGGAATTACGAAGCAAGACACTTAAAAAGGGACGAAGGGAGTATAATAATTGAATTATTATTTTTGATCTGCAATATATTAATTAATTTGATAATTAAAAATTTAAAAATCATTTTTAGGTGCAAAGCACCGGATAATTTGTTCACAATCAACATTGGATCATTGGATTGCCGTGATTTCCAAGGTGCAAAGCACTGGATAATTTTCTCATTGTTATTATTGACAACCATCTCGATCTCTCTCTTTTCTTCTTTAGATCTTCAAGTCCCTCGCAATCTCGGAGTTTCTCGTCGGTGTCTCCCTCTCACACGGTCTCTCTCCCTCTCTCTCACGCCCATCACTAACGACTATGTCTTTCTCCCCAGAGCAATTAAGCCCTCTGCCGCCTCATCCGTCCGGCGAAGAAAAATCCGGCAACGTCCTACTCTCTCCTGCAATATAATCTCCAACGACGCTCTATGTTCTCTCACTGTAATCATCCAACTCTCTCCCTCTATCTCTGTGTGTGTGTGTGTGGGAAGAATAAAAACTGAAAAGTCACAAAAAATCGAACTCATACCTCACGAATCGAATTGAAATAAAAAACCACCCAAAATCGCCACAACCCCTTCGTCTCTTCGAAGAACCAGTGCGGTGAGAGTTGAGACAGGAAAATGGTACCTCGGGGTGGAAAAAGGGGATTAGGAGGGGTAGATTCGTTCGAAAAAGAGGGAGATTTAGGAGGATTACGCAGCGACTGGTCGAAGGGAGCCCATCGCCAACACCCCTTCAGGCGGTATTAGGTGGTGTAGTGGAACATTGAGTGAAAGGAATACCCCCTCCCCTTTTGACTGCCAAACGGGGTATAACGGTGGGTCCAATGTGTTAAAAGGGGTATAATACAACACCTCTTTACAATACCCCATCCAAACAGACCTAAGGGAAAAAATGAGTCAAAAAAGAATATCTACCCACAAAATTTTCAAATGTAGCGCTAGTTTGTTCGTTCTTCAAAACAAATTAAGAGTTTCGTTTGTGAATTACACATAGTTCAAATTTTCAACCCCACTTATCGAAAATTCTGGTTTCGCCATTGCACGCAGATGCGAATTATGTGAGTTAGGTTGGAACTTGTGTGCGACCCAACACTTTCCATCAGCTCTCCTTACGTCAAGATTTGCTTTCAATTTTGCTTAAATTGAAGCAGTAGAGTTAGGGTTGTAAACGAACCGAGCAACTCGCGAGCTTGGTTCTGCTTGTTAACACTCGGCTCAACTCTACGAGCTGAGCTCGAGTTTTTGGCTAGTTTAATAAACGAGTCGAGTCGAGTTCAGCTCGTTTGATAAAAGCTCGGCTCATTAAGGACTCAGCACGTTTTAGGCTTGAGCTAAACTCGAACTCGTGCTCAAATTTCTAACTTGTTTAGTAAAGGAGCCGCTCAACTCGTATACCGCGCGCCCTGAGTAGAGTGGTTGATTCATTATTGACGGTAGAGTGGTTGATTCAGTATTGGCAGGAGGAAAACGTGCAGCATTGTATCCGTTGAAGAAAATAGTGTGCCATTATAACCAGTTCGAAAATTATACTACCAAATCCGATCCCAACCCTCTTTTTTATGCTCTTCCACTCCCTTTACAGGTCTAGCGACTCTAGCCTAACCCAATATCCTATAGCCTAGCTATAGCCCATGTTTTTTATTTTCGTCTTCGATTTGGTCCCACCACAATGGGAATCCAAGAATAAAATCTTACTCTTATTTCGCTTCATAATATTTCAGCCTTGCGTACATTTTCCATACGAAAAGTTATAGCTTGCACCCACTTGTTTATTTTTCGTACCGTACAAATGGACAGTTCTAGGGATGCAAAAGAACCGAGCTACAGCTCCAGATTTGATTTGTAAAGGTTCATCTCGGCTCATCTCGTTTATCAATCGGGTCAAGTTCAAGCTCAAGATTTCGGCTCATTAGAGAGCCGAGCTTAATTAGCACTCTAAATCTTGGTTCGGATCGTTTGTATAGGCTAGGATCTCTAAGGGCTTGAATGATCCAAACTTAAATTTTAAACTCATTTAATAAATAAACCGAGCTCAATCGCTAAAAGATTGACTTAGCTACACTCGTTTGCACCCCTGGATTGGACGCACATTAAACAACCCATAAGCTTGGAATAAAGTCCGTTGAATAGACGTTTCATGGGTGTTTGAAGCGACTTAACATTGGAGAATAAACAACGTTAGTTATCTTCGAAATCCTCGGCTTTGGCGTGCAAGTAATCGAGCTTAGGTTCTGTACCTAAACAGCCCACAACGGTGCCACCTCCACTTCTCTCTCATCATACGGAAAAACTATTCAATGCATTGGGGCACTATTATGTGGTGCCCCAAGGCTTTTTTCTACTGCACATTTTAGTGTGGGCCCAATCAATGTGACTGAAAGCTGCCTCAGAGATATGAAATAATCTCTCAAGAAGTGCAACAATGGTTGAGTTAGAGGTTGGAACAAGAATCTTACGTATGATTTTCTAAGTAAAAAAATATTCCAACGCTTGAGTGAGGTCAAATGACTAGTGAGGAAATTTAAACTATCCCCCATCCCAAAATAATTGTTCGGTATGCAAAATAATAATTTATACATAACAAAAATTGAATGTTGTCTTCAAAATTAATGTATTATTTTTAAATCTTCGTTTCATAGACCAGAAAAATATTTTGGGATGAGGGAAGTATAATATAACAAATATTTACATCTCAAAATGATAATTCATACAAGAAGTAAACCCTCACATTCATATCTTATTAGTATTAATGAATACAACCAAGGGCAACAGGGTCAAATAACAACTAATAATCTATTTTCCACATTATACTCCAAGTTCAAAGCAGTACTTGGTTGCAAAATTAATTGTGTACACATCTCTCAAATGCTACACCAAAATTTAAATCGAAATTCAGAATTCACAACCCAAAATGCAAATTAAAATAAGCTCCTAGGAGTTGCCCCAGTAGTTCGGGCGGATGTCCAAATTTTGGGAGTATTCCTCAAGATGGGATTCGATTCTCCTCCGGGTACATGGGGGGTCGAGATTGGTGTGGCCGTGCTAGCTCCTTCGGAGGTTGCACAGTCAGACCATGGCAACGGTCAATGTATACAGCTGTCACGCCCCGTCCCGGAATGACACCCGGAGTGGGCCCGAACCGACACGGCCACGTGGCATTCCACACAAAAGACAAACAACTAAACGACAACCAAATCAGAAATAGAGTAAAACCCCCAGCGGAAGACTTAACATTAAGATAAACAAGGTGTCACGATAATTACAAACTTGCATTGAACAAACGATACTCAACATATTTACAAATTTGAAGTCAAAAAGTACTTGACAACATTAGTCACAAAATGAGTTTAGCAAAAATTAGATCTAGACCCAAGACAACCAACTCGATTACAAACACCAACACTCGATACTAACCAAGTGTCCCCAAAACGTCGACCGGTAGTGGACCAACTCTACGACCACCTGAGACCTGGCAATCCAAAAAGGAAAATCAGAGTGTGTGAGATATAGAATACATTCAATAATATACAACAATACCCGAAGGAACATCTCAATTGAATGTAATTCACACAACTCAGCATATACACTCAAATAGACAACACACATATAACCACAACACATGCGGTGGCACGTCTGCCACAAACCCATATACCCCAGGAATGGTGTCCCACACACCATGCTCCCAACTACCGGTAATTAGGCGGCACGGCTTACGACACGGTGTGCCTCACACACAAACCTTCGGCGGTATAATCAACATCCAACAAATATGCATATCAATAGCTAAATCTCAAATAGCATGATACACAACCACCACCATGCAATATCCCATTGAACATATCCATATCAAACACACTCACCTTTATGTCGACCGAAGTATGCCAAACTAAGGTTTCGGCACCTCCTGAATGACCGGCTCTTTACCTAGCCACAAGTTAATTCATATTAGTTACGAATTCAACGAACACTCGACACCAAGTTATAAAGCTAACAAGATGCTAAACGATATCTCATGAATACTAATATGTCCATGTCAACACCTAGAAGTATCCCAAAACAAGCATAAAGTTCAAATATGAAATAACTCTTGAAATCGGTTTGTAAACTTATGACCAGCTTGACTTATCTTGGCCATAACTTTTAATTGGATTAGAACTAGATCATGAGACCACCACCAACGGAAAGTACGTTCAGAGCACATCAATTTCGATATAAAATTTGTCCAAAACAGAGTCCGAATGAAAAAGTTATGCCCATTTGAAATTTCGTCAGAAATGCTGATTTTTAACCTTGGTACCGGTACTGCAAAAATCCTAGTACCGGTACCAGCCCCAAAAACTCACAATTAACGTCCACTGGACACCTGGTACCGGTACACCCGAAACCCAGTACCGGTACCACCTGGGTTTTTCAGCAAAAACACAGCTCGAACTTCCTCCAATTCCCAACCTTTTCCTCCACTCAAAACAAGTCTAAAACTCATCAAACTACACCAAATCATGCTCAATCACTAAGAGATTAAAGAGCTACTCAAGAACCACCAAATACATGAATTGATTTCAAGTTCTTAGCACCAAAATAACAAGATTCAAGTATAGATTTTAGAACATGAATTACCTAGATGATCAACAACCTAACAACCAAGAACCTCCAAGCTCTCCTCTCTTCTTTCCCTTCTTCTTCTTCTTCTTTTCTCTCACTCTCTCTCTCTCTCTCTCTCTCTCTCCACGTTAGAAACAAGAAGAGAATAGGGGAGTAAATATCTCCCAAATATCTCCCAGGATATTTCATAAAGCCTAAGGGAAAAATTATAGCATGCAATTGAAACCATGGACTTACTTATGTTCCACCCATGAATCACCCACAAACCCCTCGAACTTCCGTCTCACACAATTCAACCTATAACATATAATTAGATTAAAAAGTCATTATAATAACGATATATCCGGGACGAGTATTACAACTCACACATGCATTTACTATATATGACATCCACATGCATCAGACGGCTACAGATTCATGCGCTTCATGTATGTTAAAATTCCTCGAGGCCAATCCGGCTGAGTCTTAATCAAACTAATTTATAGACCGCCACAAGGCAGAAAATTGCGGTGTTTGATTCCTATTTGTCTACTCAATTCCTCACTGAGGAAGAGATTACTATGACGAATAGCTCTCTTCTATTTATCATAGAGGCTACCTTAGTTTCAGTTTCCGAATAGAGCAGTTCGACTGGATGCCCATAAGCAAATGCGCACTACAGGATTTTCAAATTCTTCGAAAGTTGCCATACACAAAAAACGAAAACAAAAGAGGAGTTTGAAGTTCAGAATGGTCAAGCAATTCCAACGTTTTTCGCAGGAATTGCAGGTAATTTTTCTTCTTCTTTATTTTTTGGCTCATCCATACTCGTTCGAACTGACATTGTATTAGTAGTACTAAAGATCATAGGGTAGTCCTCTGGTACACACCCCTTATTAGGGGGTGTACCGTATGCACCATGATTTTAAACCATTGGATTTGAAAGTGAATAATCTGGACCACCCATTTATTAAATCAATTAATAAAATGAAAAAATGGCTTAGCAGGTAATAGGTTGTTCTCTCCTCCTTGACTCTCTCTCCTTCTCCCTCGCCCTCATTAGTAAAATACTGAAAATTATATAACATGACCATTATTGTTATAACAACACAAAAAATTAGCATTTTTAAACCACAATGTGTCGTACCAAAAGAACATTTAGAATTGTACATTCAATATTCTTGATATGAAACCAATTAATTCTCTATTGTAACTAAATGTACGATTGACTTGCAACCGCGACACAATAATGACGATCAAAATCAATGATTTCGTTATATTTGTTGATTAAATAATCCATAAATTTTTTTGGGTCAATAGGGTTTAGAAAGCCATTTCATCGGCGTCCGAATTCAATAGTAAAAGAATTTTTTTTGTCTGATTAAGGGTCTAATGATAAGCGATCAACTTCATTCTTGATACATGTGATCTATTCATATTATGTAAAAGATAGACGGTTCCGATAAAAAAAAAATGTCTTCGATGGGCTCGGGTGGTGCATTGTTAGACTTTAATGTATCTAGATACATTAAATATTTTTCGATTACGGAGTTGTTGATATCTGATGATATCTAATTTTGGTGACAATGCTGAATATCGTATGACTTGATATTCTAACAGTTATGATCAATCATTCTAAAAATATACTCGCTAACGACATTTAGTTCTGATATGGTATTTTGATAATTACTGTGGTATACAATTGAGAATTTGAAATTTTGAAGGCTATTAATTATATAATACTTTCTTGTACGTAGGGGTCCTATTTCCGGCAGAAAATTTGATAAGGCAGTGGCCTCAAATGCCTCCGTCCTAGTGCTGGGTGTGAAGACTTGTGAATTTATTAAATTTCGGAAATCGTTTATTTCGTAAAGTAGTTGTATTGTTAGTAAAGTCGCTCATATGTTGTGGGGTGTACGGAGATACGTATTTTGGTGTGTATTGGACTCTCGGAGGATGGTAAAATGTTAGTTTGAGGTTGTAATGATGTTTGGTAATGTTGGTAGCAAGTGGGGTTTGATTCGGTGACCGTTGCAAAAAAATTTATTTTCTGCCCAACTTGAACCGGTACAGCTTTTTCCCCGTACCGGTTCATGCTGTCCAGAAGTTGTGTTTTGGCATTTTGAAGGTTCATGTACCGGTACAGCTTTTTTCCCGTACTGGTTCATGTTGTGTTTTCTGCACTTTTTTCAGCACGCTTTTTGGGACACTATAAATACCCCTTTATGTCATTTCTCACACCCAAAGGCCACGAAACCAGATCTCAAAACCTTCTCTCACCCACCCCACTCCAATCTCATCCAAAACTCTCGATTTCAAGCTCGAATCTCCAAGATCCAAAGGTTTTCTTCCTCAAATTCACAAGATTCTTGCATTTGGTGACCCAAGGGTGAGTTTTATGTTCTTATCCTCACACTTGGAGGCCTACCCACGTTTTTTCTCTCTCTCCTCTCGATTATTGGTTGATCTTTGCTCATTATTCATGTTTTTGGACTTTATTTACTCTAGATCTTGCATCCAAGCTCGGGTGAGGCTTGTTTTTGGAGGATTCAAGTTCAATCCACTTGTTAGACTTAGGGTTTTGCTCAAAACCCATCTTGGTAGGGATTTCTCTCTTCTTTTACATGTCTTGTGGTGATTATGCATGAATACGAGTGTTTATTTGTCGTAAATGGTCGAATGGAATGCTTTGTGACTTGTGGATCGTGTATTTCTCGAATATGGAATTCGTAGTCTTGAATGCTATGGTCCTTTGGCCATTTGAGATGTGGTAGATTGTGTCGATGTGTGTAGAATGAAATTATGGTGTTGATTGTGACGATAGTGTGATTGTCGGTATGAAGTGAAAAATGGAGTTTATTGTGACGCAAGGGGTGGTAACACAAAATCGCAAGGGGTGGAGTATATTGTGACGCAAGGGGTGGTAACACGAAATCGCAAGGGGTGGAAATTGGTTGGAGGAGGTGTGAGTATGTGTGTGGCTATATGTGTGTATTGCTATGATACTTGCCAAGGGTGTTGATGTGCATCGTTTGAATTTGTTACCTAAACTGATTCGCCGTATCCATGTTTATCGTCTCATTGCATGTAGATTTTGTAGAGAATTTCCTACTGGGCTCTAGTAGCTCAACAAAATCCTTCTTTTCAGGTTCGAACGCAGGGCAATAGGTTGTGTGACATGGTGTATTTGGAACGAGGATTTTTGGAAGCTAACAAGATCTAGTTACTCAACCATCTTTGTATTAGTCTATTTTCTTTTTGATAGAGATGGTATTGTAACTAATTTAATTCGTTTGATCTTTTGACTAAAGTTTGTAATATTCAAAACTCCTTTGTACTTGTAGTTAGCTTAATTTGGGCCGTGGTGCCAAACATGTAATTGATGTAGACTTTAGAAATTCGTTTGTAATTAAGCAGGTTTGAAACTCATTTTGGGTATTATCTATTTTATGCGAGGATCTTATATCGAAATGATATGTATATTTATGTTAAAATCGAGGGCGTGACACTGGGCCTGCACTTGTAGATCATATTATGGGCTATGTCATTGGTGTAAATCAGTATGTCAATTATAAAATTTTTTTAAAAGAAAATACAATGACAATAAATTTACAAAATTATTTAGATTGTACTTCCACGACCTAGTTCCAAGGACCACCATTAAATTTGGATTTGTATGCATAGGGTGAAGGTTTAGCACCGATCCGCCTGTCAAATACATAGTGCCAATTGTTAAGTGCACCGCCTTAAATATCCGTATCTTGAGACAGTTGGATAATTATTTGTTTTAGTGACCTCTCATTTTTTCACAAAAATTTGAAGGAATTTTGAATTTTTGAATTAAATTTTGTAGAGAAAGAATTTAATTTAGACTAATATTTTGAGAAGAAATTGTAGTTATATTCGAAAATTTGGGTATAGTACTTACTTTTGGTGAATTTCTTGAATGAAAATTTTAAGCGAGAACTTCATTTTTAGTTTAAATTATTGAGGTATTATGCAGGGACAAATAAGAATTTGAAAAAATAGTGTGGAGGGAATCGAAAATTAAGATAATATGGTGGAAATTTTAAAATTTGAAAAAATAATGTGGCGGGAATTAAAAATAATTAGTGCTATGGTATTTTGCTGATTATAAC
The DNA here is from genome assembly GCA_025413875.1 of Rhododendron molle. Lineage (NCBI taxonomy): Eukaryota > Viridiplantae > Streptophyta > Magnoliopsida > Ericales > Ericaceae > Rhododendron > Rhododendron molle. Next base: position 6,055,106 of record CM046393.1, read on the forward strand.
TATTGTTTACTGAGCATTCCGATTGAATTTTTTTATATGATACATTGTGGGTATGAAAACGTCAATTTATATATGGTGTTGTCATAACAAATTTGGTTATATTAGTATTGAATTTGTGGTATGGTATTTTGCTGATTATAACTATCGTTAACTGAACATTCCGATTGAATTTTTTTAGACAACACATTGTGGGTATGAAAACATCAATTTATGGTATTGTCATAATAAATTTGGTTATATTACTGAATTTATGATATGATATATTCCTGATTATAACTATCGTTAATTGAACATTCCGATTGAATTTTTTTATACGACACGTTGTGGGTATGAAAACGTCAATTTATGGTATTGTTATAACAAATTTGGTTATATTACTGAATTTGTGGTATTTTAGACATGTGTTATTACAGAATATTTTAATTAATTTCCTTTTGTACGACACCTTGTGGTAAGAAAACGTCAATTTATGGTATAGTCATAACAATTGTGGTTTGTTATATAATTTGTGGTATTTAAATATGTTTTTTTATACGACACGTTGTGTTAAGAAAATGATAACTTTAGGTGTTGTCATAACAATTGTGGTTATTTTATAAAATTTGTGGCATTTTACAAATATTTTGGATTGGGAATAACAATTATTGATTCTGGCACGACATATTTTGATTTTGTTACGGATTATCATAGAGTCAAAAAAAATTTGGTACGACTCATTGTGGTAAGATAATGCCAATTTATGGTGCTGTTATAACATTTATAGGTAGCATTATTTAATTTTTGATATTGTACGCATATATTTGATTTGGGTACAAGTATTATGGATTCCTGTACGAATAATTATGGTTACATAATAACAATATTTTTTAATTATGGGTAACCTATTAATGACCTGTTCAGCAGGTAAATTTTAAAGTGTAAGTCGTAACTACAATCATAAATATGCATTACCAAATCAAAAATCGGCATAATGAAAATCACAAATTGTCATAATTTAAACGTACGGTATACCCTGTGTACCATAGCTTCCTCCTTTCATATTACCTTTAATCTTCAGAGCCTTTTACGTCGTTTTACAGATTAGGATTCCATCCTTCATTGTCCTTTGGATTGTATCTTCTTAGCCCTTATTCGGTTGTGAGTTTTGAGTAGTGTTTTTGAATAAAGGTAGAGAGAGAAATGAGAGTAATGATTGTGAAGAGATGTAAAAAGTGGAGAGAGATAGAGTGAGAAATTAGAGTAATAATTGAAAAGTTGGAGAGAGAAAAAGTGAAAAAATAACTTTTTTCAAAATTTGGGGTTTTGAGTTCCAAACCGAACAAAAATAAAATTTCCATTGGTTCGTTACGTTTACAACGTAATTTGGTCAATAAACTCAGTACTCAAAACCAAAAAAACAAAAAAAAAACTTTGTACATGTGCGTATACAAGCCTTTGCAGCCATATTGTATATCGACTCGGTACACTCGCATAGTATATGCATATCCATATACCTAGAGAGAACATAACTACAAATCTCACAATAGGCTAAATGGCTAATTGATCAACGATCTGAATTTTTTTATTTTTGATCAAGAGAAAATTCTCATTCAAGAAAGCCGGCTCTTTGAAGAAATTATTACATCCAAGTCAACAAAGAAAAGAATCTAAGTACAACCCATCATGAAAGATGAACAAATATAGAAAACTAGGAGGATTTTTGTTGATATCCAGAGCCTCATGCTCTTAACACATACTTTGTTGCCTTCGAAATCTCTGACTCACATCTTTTCGCAGTTTCGGTGGACAAAAATGAAGGCTCGGGCGACCGATGAATTTTGCCATAATGTAGGTCTCATTGTCATGACTGGTATCGCGGTTAGGAGGGGAATTAGTTCCCTCTTGTCCGTAATGAACTTGCATAGACTTGTAGACGGCATGAAGGGAGGTAGTGGAACTAAAGTATACGTGTGCGCTATTCGGAAGGAGAGGACTAACAAGGCGTGGATTAATCGGAATATTTGGAAGCACCCGCCACAGGGTTGGGTTGAAAATCGATCAATGTTCATGTATCAGTCAGACAAGATACCGGTCAAGCAACTATTGGAGGATTGGTTAGAGACGAAAGGGGCGCATGGATCATGGGTTTTCAGGACCGATTTGCCTCGAGTTCTGCTATTTGGGCGGAGTTTTTGGGCCATTTGGAAAGGATATTGGGTTGCCAAACAGAAGGGGTTCCCACTTGCCGGATGACTTTGTTTGGTTGGTAATTTAGTTTAGTTTACTTTTGGTAGTGGGTGGAGAGAGAAATAGGGTAATGATTCGAGAGAGGGGTAATAATTGGAGAGAGATAGAGAGAGAAATGAATTAATAATTGAAGATATAGAATAATGATTGGAGAAAGATATAAGGTAATAATTGAAAACAAAACTAGCAACCGAACACAGATATCATTTGCGGGTTTCTCAAGCTAGTGGGTGATGGATGTGACTAAAAGATTTTTTATTTACAACGGAAGGCCAACTTATGCGCAGAACTAAGGGCCGAAGAAGCTTGGGACTCTGCCGGGGAGTTTATTCAAACTCCAACGGCGTTGGTACAAAAGGAGATCGAAAAGGATCTTCTCAAGTGTGGTTTGGCATGATTCAAAAAATGGGGGCTCGTTACAAGCTCTAAGGAGCGGTAAAGCTCATTCATGGTTCTATTCTTGCTTCTTTTAGAACTACAGATCAAAGAAGTCTGTTAGATTTTGGAAGACGCGCTAGTCCCTTAACTATCTAATTTATGTTTATTTCGTCCGAGTTATCCGAAGGATCCATAGAGAAATTAACTTGTATAAATCAGCAAGGGAAGTTAGGCCACACCACATGGGGTTTCAGAAGCTATCCATAGCATTGAATCCCAAATGCCCACGACAGGGAGCGGACTTTGGCCTCCCACATGGCGAGGACCATTGGCTCTCATATCACATGCATTAAAAAGGGATGCTCCTCCAAAAATCACATAATCTAAGCTTACAAATGCTCCATATTTAACAATCACCAGTTTTTTACATATCCAGTTTGAGCATGTCGATAATACCCTTGGAATCAAATAGACATATTTACATACAATCGGAATGCTGCATTCAGAAATTCCATGTCCCAATATGCCATGTTCCAATATGCTTAATTTAAAAAGACTGAGAAAGGAACCTTGCATAATACCATCACAAGGTCACTAAAAATCTACTTGTTGACATGGGCAGCAGCAACAGTTGAAACCATGGAATCCACCCCACAGAGGTTATGAGCATGGGCGCCTCTGCAGAGATGGTAGTACCCTTTCTCTCCCCAACTTTCACCCCATGAGTTCTTTATGATCCAGTAAGGCTTCTCCTTGAACCGGATGATGGAATATGCACCAGAGCCATAGCCCACAAGCACCACTCCGTGATCAAGACGCTTTGCACATACATATGGGCATGAAACTCCCCCGACGTAAGTCTGCATATAAACTGCATTGATTCCCACTGCAGAACCCAAGAAGAAATACCCAGTTAGCATGTTTCCATGTCCTTGAAGCATCTGATATTGTAACTCAAGGGGGATAAAATACAAAGGGTTGCCTGGATTACCTGCAAGAGGGCCATTCTTAACAAGATTTGCAGCTACTTGGTCTTCATCAACAGAAACAACACTGAAGTTGGAAACTGATGCAGCAATCTTGCTATTGTCAAATTTGCAAGTGCCATCTTTGCCAGTGTAAGGATAGTCTTCCTCTCTTTGGAGTCCACCTACCTTGAGTGAGTACTCGAAGGCATTGTTCATCAGCCCACCATTGCACCCTGCATCACATGAACCGCGCTCCTCTGGATCGCACTGCCAAAAGTATGTGCATGATTAGGCATCATAGCGATCATCAAGACAAATGGTAGCAAAGGATTGAAAACACAGTACCAAAGCAATAGAAACACTAGCTAGAAATGCTTGCTTATTTAGACAACTAACATGATACTCTCTGTAATCCACTAGAAACATGACTCCCACCACTAGAGATTTTAGCAACCCTTCAAGCTCAACAATGCATACTGCAGGGGAAGACTGCATACTTCAGGGGCACTATCCTTAAATTTCAACTTTTACTTGGTTGAACTTTGGACTTCAAGACTTAAAAGAGTTAGGAATATTGGAGTAGCTTGGTGTTGCCAAGTGCAAAATCCACCCCTTTCAGTGCTAGAAACTACCTCAGACATTAGTTCATTGCCATATCCACACCTTTCAGAACCACAAACTTGAAAAAGCCATCCTTGTAATGCCATATGAAACTGAACCCCATAATATGAGTCATGACCAATACGGTCAAGGTGATGTCCATGCTTTTAAAATCGACATGCCAAACCACAATGAACACACAGCTTCATGAACGTTAAATCTACTCTTAGAAGCCTAAGACTTAGCCATATTGAACCAAACATACTATTGGGGATGAGTATAAGTACTGCCCGAAATTAAGACCAAGCATCAACAATCAGTCAAGAACACTTCCTGAATTATACAAACCATCCCCAAAACAGATACAGCCATAATCTCATTAATATGAACAGACTAGATCTGCAGGGTTTTACTACAATTTAGGAAAACGGAGTACCTAGCCCCTTCGGATTGTGAGAAAGTGTGTGATAAGACAGGAGCCATTTCTTACCAAATCTCACCATTTTGGTGAGACACGAGAATAGGACAATGAAAAAGATCATCTTTGTATCCTCTGCATTTCTCACCAAGGAACTCGATCCAAATGCGTGCTTTGGCAAGAAACTCAAATCCTTTATTTTCTTTTCTTGTAAAATCCTTCAAATCCCAAAGGGGAGATAAACAATTCCTTTTGAGTTATTATCGACTCCAAGAGAGCGTGGGAAATTCACCCAACAGTCCAAAAGGAGTCAGAAAACTAACCACATAAACCGGTTAAATCAATTCAACAACCTTGAGTGTTCAAGAGAGAGAACTATCTTCCATCAAACCTCCAGGCTGCAAGTAAATACTATTTCACAATGAATCTTACATATACTCCAACACACAAAACATAATGACCCAAACAATGCATATATCCAACTAACACCAGCAATAGCTTCAACAAACAGAAAGATCAAAGTTCAGCAAGCTCTATTAATTATATTCAACGATCAAACAGGAAAGTAGGCACAAACCTCATGGTCGCAATCCACAAGCTGTTGTTCACTGAGGCTCACAAGCTCTCCAGTGGCAAGATAATGAGCTCCTTCCAACGCTCCAGTCGTGCTAAAAGACCAACATGATCCACAAGAACCCTAATTAACCAGAAAACAATATAGTCAAGATCACTTCTATCAATCCCGAACAACACACATATATGTTGGATTTGAGAGCTTAATTTGGTCTAGTTTATGCTTCGCTGACTATTCGAAGTTCAATATTATCTAATCTGTAGTAAAAAGTAAAAACTGGTGTGAGTTGTCAATGTACTCAAACCAAGTGAACAAAATCTCTTTTGTTTCCCTTTTGAACGGAAGAAACTGCCGTAAAAATATCCTTGTCTAGCATTTTTTGTTTGTTCTCTTGATTGTTCTTAGCATGTTGCTTGTTTGTTGATTTGATACTAAATATTCAATCTTAGAATTTGGATATTTCGTTCAAATCGGTCAAATTTTATAACATTCTTCAAATTCTCACGAAAGATCCTTCTTTTGCCAGTAAACCAACATTTGATTTCATACTGCAAAGAACAAAGTTCAATACTTAATTTATACATATAATTTAACTGGAGGTCTAGTCACGAACAACACACATACACGTTAGGTCAGTAAAGCCTAGTTCGGTGTAATTTGTGCTTCAATAACAAAGTTTATCATCCGATCTATAGTGAAAAACTGATGTAAGCCGTGTATGTGCACAATTGAACAGTTAGAAAATCACGTAGACATATCTCTGTCTAGCGTTCTTTTGGTTTTTTCCTCGATAGTTCTTCACCTGTTACGTGTTTGTTGGTTTGACCATTTCTCAAGAATACGTACATATCAAAAGGATCAATATAACTACAAGATCTTTGACGCCCATGATGGCAAAGATCAGGTATTTATGTAACTTTAACTAATACTTGGTTTACATTGGAGACCTAGTCACAAACAACACATATATGATGGGTTTGTGAAGCCTGATTCAGTCTGTTTTGAGCTATTCAGGCTCAAAATTCAATTCATCCTCCAACCAATTCTTCAAATTCTTTAAAAAGGTCCATCCTTTGCCAGTAATCCAACACTTGATTTCATACTGCAAAGAGAAAAGTTTATTACCTGATTTATATATATAACTTTTACTGATCAGAGGCCTGGTTGTGAAGCCTGATTCAGTCTAATTTGTGCTTTGCTTAGTATTACGGCTCAGAGTTCAATAACAAAGTTCATATAGTGAAAAATGATGCAAGCCGTGTACAGTTGGAAACAGAGTCCAAAATTTTAAATTTTAGAGAGCCCTCATATAGTGAAAAATGATGTAAGCCGTGACGGCAATGATCAGGTAATTATGTATAACTTTAACTAATACTTGGTTTACGTTGGAGACCTCGTCACAAACAACACGCATATATGATGGGTTTGTGAAGCCTGATTCAGTCTGCTTTGAACTATTCAGGCTCCAAATTTAAAGCATCCTCCTACCAATTCTTCAAATTCTTTCAAAAGGTCCATCCTTTGCCAGTAATCCAACACTTGATTTCATAGTGCAAAGAGCAAAGTTTATTACCTGATTCATAGATATAACTTTTACTAATCGGACTCCTGGTTGTGAAGCTGATTCAGTCTAATTTGTGGTTTGCTTACTATTATGGCTCAGGGTTCGATAACAAAGTTCATACAGTGCAGAAAGGAAGCCGTGTAGAGTTGGAAACAGAGCCTGAAGCGAAAATTAAAGATTGCTGTTTTTGCTAGACTATTTATAACGGGTACCAAAATATGAGGGTTTTCTAAAAAACACATACACATCCAAAGGATCAATTTTCGTACCTGATCCTTGACGCCGGTGACGGCGCCGTGATCGCGCCAATCGAAGTCAGCAGGGAGGTCATTCGTCGGCAAGATCGGGGCCTTCTGAGCGTCAGACGGGAGCTTAAACTTCCGCTTCAGCCCAAGGAAGTTCTTCCTGAACTCGGCCGGGGTAAGGTCCGAAAACTTGGTGACGCCGTGCACAGCCGAAGGGTCGAGCTTCTGGTGCCTCCTCGCGCGGCGCAGGTTGGCCTTGAAGACGGAGAATCGGTAGTCGTGCTCCTCCTGGGTGGCGTAGGATTTCCCGTGCTCGGCCTTGAAGAGGGAGAAGTGGTGGTCGGCGTTCAACAAAAGATCCTCGTTTTGCGGGACTACTTGTTGGATCAGGAGGTCGTCGGAATTGTCGAGGTCAACGGCGAAACAGAGGGAGGGGATGAGGAGAGAGAGGAGAGGGAGGAGAGAGAGGCGGGCCATTGGACGAGAGAGGGAGAGAGAGAGAGAGTGAGGAGAAGAGACGTGCGGAGATGATATACGTATTTGTAAAAGTGTAAACGAGAGAGTGGTGGGGTCGTTGGAAGAAAAAACAGAAGGAAAAAGCAAGTGGGGTGGGTGGGAATGGACCGTTAGGATGAGGACACGTTGTCGGATGCTAATGACGATTGTGGTTAAAAGTGTGCGCTACAAAATAACGAAGAGAGAGAGAGTATTGAGTGAGGGTTTCTTCACAGTGACCCAATTTTCTTGGGTTGATTTTTTGTTGGGATGCTAATTATTGGGTGTGGTGGGGCGGGCGAGGAAATGTCTATTACACCCTTGCGTGTCCCACTCCAGAGTCCAGACCTACAACGGGGCTACAAATGAAAGTGAATCGTGGCGACTATTTTGGCCACATAATAAGTAATTCAGATGGATTTTTTTTTTTGACTTTTATTCAAATAATTTTTTGCATTTGTTAATTTTGTATTAATTTTTTTATAAATTATAATTTCATCCCGATGAGAAAATTTTAAAAATTAAAAAAATTAACATCGAATTTGAATTTTTTTTAATAAAGACGACAAAAAATAGTTTATTGACTTTTTTTTTAATTCAAAAAACTTTGGGTTTCGATCAAAATTTTTTACTTTATAGATTCTTTTTATCAAGACGAAGTAATAATACACAAAAAATTTTGATCGTAAACTAACAAATGCGATTTTCTTAAAATAAAGAAAACAAAAATAATTCATTTGGATTATTTGGCCAAAACAGGCCTAAAAAGCCCACCACCTTATCGAGATTATTCAATCCGTGTTCCGTAATGCTCTGCTCTTCTTCCACCATACAATTTTGTGAGACATTCATAATTTTAGGCTTCACAAAATTATGTGGACATATCGTGGTGGAGGTGTTAGGGCACCGCCATGGGCACAAAATCATTTTTCATCTTGACTTATATCTAATAAAAAATTAGTACGACTTGTCCCTTTGTGAGTATATGTGTAAGTGTTTGTGTGTGATTGTAACATTAATGATGCGTACATTGCCCTTCCACTTCATGGATGACTTTCTTCACGGAGGAGCCAGTAATAAGTTCTGTACAATTTTGTCCGGAGAGAAACTTATTCACGAAGGAGCCAATAATAAGTTTTGTAAAATATTGTCCGTTCATTTTGACAATCAATAGTTGAGATTGCTTTTCAATTTTGACCGATATACCTATTATTTTTTATCGATCAAAATTAATTTTCAATTCGAACCGTCCAAAAACACGGAAGACACGATGATTGGACTCCGCAGAGCCGCCTTCATGGAAAACACCGCAAATATGAGTAAGGGCCTGTTCCAGAACTCATTTGAGTTCTTATTTTTTGATGAATAAGAAGCCCCATTCCACAACTTCTCCCTTCTTATTTTTTGAAACAAGTAAGACCAAAACAGTGGATCAAGCACCCCACGGCCAGAGAGGGCGGCGGCCGCGCCGGGCCGTCTCCGACTACTGGACGGCCGATCCAAACCGTCCAAAAATTCTACAAAAAAAAAAACAAGGGGGCCTTCGCGAAAATCAAGGGCATCCGAGGTGTGTAGGGTGCTTGATCCGAGCAATCCTTATTCGTGTATGTATCAAAACATGTTGTTACTCATATAAACATGGAAAAAGATTGCTCGATCTGAGCACCTTACACACCTCGGATGCCATTGATTCTCGCGTGGGGCCCCCTTGTTTTTAATTTTTTTTTGCACCAACAGTCCTTTTCTTTGTATAGGGCAACTTCCATGTCAAAAAAAATAGGGTTACACAAAAAAATTTTCTACCACTATGGATCTTATTTGATAGATCTCATTGAGATCTTTAATACGGTGCAAAAAAAAATTTTTTTTTTCTTTTTGTTATATTTGAGTTTGAAAATGTGAAAGAAACTTTTTGATTGGGAAAAATAAGAAGGTGGAATAAGAAGTATGAGAAATAAGTACTTATTTTTTAAGAAGGTTTCCGGAACGGGCCCTAAGATTATGTCTTCTGTCATGTACATGCTTGATTGCATTCATGTTGACTAAGGCTCCGTTCCAGAACGGGAATAAGTAGCTTATTTTTTAAGAAGGCAATTTCAAACTCAAAAATAATGTGTTTACGCAAATAATTTTCCTATCACTATAGATCTTGTTTGATAGATCTCATCAAGATCTTTAATACGGTGCAAAAAAAATAAAAAAATTATTTTTCGTTTACATTATTTTTTAGTTTGAAAATGTGAAATAAACTGCTTATTTTTTAAGAAGGTTTCTGGAACGGAACCTAAGAGTGTAACCCCTACCTACTGATCATTTGTCGCGTAGTGTACTTATTTGATTTCAGTCATTTTGACTATGTAGCAATGTTACGAAAAGTGGTGGACCTAAATTGATATTAGTTATTAGGTTTCTGTGAATATATTATGGTGCGCAAATATATTAGTATAGTAAGTTTCTGTGAATAAGTGGTCATTGACAGAACTTAATCGAGAAAAATGATTTATATAGCCGATTTCAAGTAATTGAGACGTAAGGCTCGGTTTGGTTTAATGTGAAACCGGCTTCGGCAAGTTGATCATATAAATGAAGGGATATTTTAATCCTTACCAACTTAATCTTGTTGCTCTTGGCAACAAACATGAGCGAATCATTTTACGAAGTATGTGTCTGGATAGTCTAAAGTCTCGATGGTTAGCTCTCGTTCTTTCGGTCGAAAAACAACGTCAACAAAGATGTGTAGGTGCACTATTCCACGGTCGGGATTGTAACTTTCCATGAATTTCTAATTGTTTACTTACCGGTGGAAAGAGCTATTATTCTACTTTTTGCTAAATTGGGGTAATTTCATTTATTTTATTCCCCTTTTACTGATTAGTATTTTTTAGCATTATCATTTTCGTGTGATAATGTCAAAATTGTTTTTGTTGGTGCCAAAACTCCAGCGCATAAAAGTCTTGTACATTGCATATGGTACAAGCCTTTTGTGCACTAGAATTTTGACAGAAACAAAAAAAGTTTTGACATTATCATTTCGTTTTATTCAATTTTGAAAAATATGCATGAATAACAAATGATTATCAATTAAATTTGCACTGTATTTATTTCGTTGACGAACTTCCTTTTCTGTCTTTAAATTGATATTCCGTACTACTATTAACCAAAAGCCCCTTAAATAAAGAGAGTGCTATCATAACAAAGGAGATTTCTACATAACGTTCCCTACTAAAGAATAATGAGTCCATGGGCAGAAACGGATTCAAAAGTTTGCAGTGGGGCCACACAAATTAATAAACTTAACCCGTATATTTGTAATTCCTTAATTGATACATATTTGCTCGTAAATAACAAATTGGTGACTATATATATTTAAGTTCATCTTAGAATTAATAGACAAGGGTGTGTTTGCGAAAAAAATAATGTAAAAATTTAACACTTTATAAAATAGATCAGATAAATATTCTCATAAATAAAATCTAGAGTAATTTTATTGAAACACTGTTATAAATTTATTGAATGTAATTGAAAAATACAAAATATTATTATTATTATTTTTAAACATTGATTGGGGATCCCGCGTGGGTTCGTTCCTGCACACGGGACCCAAAAATATGTGAGTGTGAGTGTAAAGCGTTTGTGTGTGTATTCGTGGTTGTAGAATGATTGGGCCTCTAAACCTGGTCTAGCCCAATACAGATCTGGGCCTTGTTGTTTCCGTGGCTCATGGGCTAGCAGAAAAAGGCCTGTACCAGAATTGGGCTATCGTAGCGCTTGGGCTATATATAGCAGTACATCTTCTGACCGCGTAACGCCGTCAGGTCAACCGACTTCTCCAAGTCCTAGACCTGTTCAGTTTGGTCCGCTACAGTCTTCGCGTTTCAGACATCACCGTTACTAGAGAGAGAGAGAGAAACGAGAAGTCGAGAACGACGACATAGAATTCGGAGAGAGAGAGAGAGTGTTTAGGGTGATCAGGAACATGGACGAAGAGCGCAGTGGTAATTTGGATTCAGTAAAATCAGAGAGATCGGTGTGGCTGATGAAGTGCCCACTGGTGGTGGCCAAATCGTGGCAGGCTCAGTCTCAGTCCTCCTCCGCCGCCGCTGCCGATTCCCACCCCGCCGCCAAGGTCGTCGTCTCCGTCGATCCCCTCCGCTCCGAGGACCCTTCTTCTCTCCAGGTAGCAGCTCTTCTTGTTCCAAGTCACGTCGTGCGCGTGCGCGAGCGTGAAAACTTCTTTTAAAGATTACCCCTAAGTACTAAAATTCGTGAGAGATTGACAATTGAGACCAGGAGCGGAGGGCCCTACTAAAAGATTATGTTCCTGTCTATATTCACACATATTTGTTTCCCTAATCTTGATTCTTGGACTTGAATGCGATTTCCTTCATACTCATTACTGCCTTTTTCTTCGTGTGTTTGTTCAATGTAGCTTAAATTGATTACTATTTACTTGCCTTTTGATCTACTGTGTATTAAAGTGGCTGACTTATGGTGATTTATCTTTTCTGATGCCATAGTTCGATGGAGTTTGTAAATGGGATAGTTATTATGGCAATCGAGGGAGTTTTCTTGATACGTATATACTGCCTTGTTTTTGCGGGTTTGTTCAATTAGAGCACAACTAGATTAATCGGCCAATTATTTTGTAAGGCTGACTGGTGACTTCAGTTGAATTGTGAATACTGAAAACATAGTCTGGTGGAATTGGTGAACCGACTTGTTATCATGGCGATTGTGGAGGTTTTGTGCTGCATTAGTATAGTACCTGAGCAGGTTGAGTTAGGTATCGTGCGCCTTATGGTTCTTGTGGCATAAAATATTGAAACTTGACTAAGACATGGGATATTGAAAGATCACTATAACAGCCAACCACTCTGGAGGGTGACAGATAGTCCAATTGTTCTTCCGCTCAATTAATTTAATTGGGCCCACAAAGCATATTCCGATGATGCAGAGTAGGATTCCATCGGTGTCTTCACCAGGGTTTTGTTTGATTGTAAAGCCGTCTGAAACCTGTTTTGAAGATGTTTTATGGGCAGTAGAAGCACTGCATTGTGCCTTGGGCCAGGTCCCCTTTGTGGGAGAGGGGACTCGAGAGCTCCGCCTCATTGGCTAATTACTAATTAATGTCTACTGACGTTTACAGTTAATTCGTTTATACCGTAAGAAACAGTGTACAGACTATCTTTTTCATTTTGCAAGTTGCAACTCTTATGACGTGCATTGGTTATATTCTAAAGTGGTGTATCGCTGATGAAATTGTGGAGGTACTCCTGCTGACGGGAATTGGGAAAGTTAAAAGGTGAAGGAGAACACAAAATGCTTCTCTTTACCAATTTTCTTTTGCTTCAAAACTCACCCCACGAAGCCATGATCCAGACAGTGCATAAAGAGATTTTAAACTCTATCACCTTTAAGGGAGATAGTGACTCTGGTTCCTATTGCATCCTTTTTTTTGTTGTTTGTTTACTTCACTTGTGTTCAGAGCATAAATAATTGATTATTTACAATGTTGCAAGGTCATGTTGGTTCCAGGAACTCTGTACTGGTTTCTATGGACAACTTTTCCTTAGTTTCTTATGCACTAGTTTACAGAAAATAAGATGTAATTTTTCCATAACAAGGTTTTCACTTCTGATGGTGCTATGTTTATTTCTTGGCTTCTATTTTTTTGTGAGTAATGATTCTGTAATGCAAATCTAATGATTACTTGACCCTTCCTTTGTTTCTTCAAACGAATGGAACATCTACAAGGGTCCTTCTTCCCTCTGGGTTTTGACTTTTGAGAGTTGGAGTTCAGGAAGACATTGAGCCATAATGCTAATTGAGTAACTCTTGCGTGATTGGAAGGACTATTGATCAGAGCATCTAATGTCAAAGGAAATGGTTGCTAATTTAATTTGTTTCCTGAGGTGTTTTCATGAATTCAACGCCTTGGTTGTTACCTTTAACAAATGAAAATGCTTTTTCATGTTTCGTAATGCAGACAAAACCTAATGCAGATAAAACCTCCAGAGTTCTATGCCCATCTCTTGTTCGAAAAATATTGATAGACTCCCCTATGTTAGGTGGCCAAAGCATTTATTGTTGTTGCTGCTGCTTTTTTCTTGAACAAAAATCTATCAGTTTCACTGTTTCAATGAAGCAATATATCTTAGTGTAAATCATATATTATTCATTTATTTCTCTTGAATGAAAATCAGTTTACAATGGAGATGGCTAGCAATGAGATTGGGAACATGCCAAAAAGCTACTCCTTGAACATGTTTAAAGACTTTGTTCCAATGTGTGTTTTTTCCGAGTCAAATCAAGGTGAGGATCATGATACACATGATACATGTTCTTAAGTTTATACCTATTCCTTATTGAGAATTTTATATGCCACTACTTTTTGTCCATTCATCATTATTGCTGTTCCTGTTGTATTTTAGTGATGCATGCTGCATAAAAAGGTTCAGAGTTGGTGACTTGGTGTTATTAATAGCATTTGAAAAAAGATAAGAAATGTAAAATTATGAAATGGAAATGTTCTTAGAGCTGCATGCATAGGTTAAGATTGCACCTCATGAGGATCGCTTGACATTAAACTTGAACGCATTGCCAATTGTGTAGGTAAGGTGACAGTGGAAGGAAAAGTGGAACATAAATTCGACATGAAGCCCCATAACGCGAACTTGGAGGAGTATAGCAAAATGTGTCGTGAAAGGACAAATAAATCGATGATCAAGAATAGACAAATACAGGTACCATTTTTCTGTGTCTTTCTATTTACATAGGGATGCGAGCCCACACATAATAATTTTTTTAACCCTTCTTTTTCATTAGGTCATTGATAATGATCGTGGAGTCCATATGAGGCCTATGCCTGGAATGGTTGGCTTGGTTGCTTCCAGTTCTAAGGTACTCCAATTCCCTCCATGATTCAAGAGTTTATGTTGAAGCTTAGGCCTTTTATGCTACTTTTTCCTTTGAGCCTTCCCTGTCAGCTTTTGGAGTTCATGTGCCCTTGTTGAGAAAAAAACGATTCTTCCATGCAGCACTAATGAGAGTCCTGGCTGGTTTGTTCTGGGCTCATACTTCAAATGAGTCCCTTGGGAGTCCATGTTATTTGTGCTATAACTTGCATAACTACCTGAGAAATGTCTTTTGGATATTTTTTCTTTATCCTGGCTAAGTGTATATTTTCGTAGTTTGCAAATTGAATGAGAAAGTCAAATAGTATCGGCATTGCTGCAGAAAAGTTAAATTTATCTGCTACTATCTGTGTCTAGGAGAAGAAGAAAGCAGCACCCATTAAGGGACCAGAAGTCAAAAGAACTAGAAGAGATCGTGGTGAATTGGAGGATATTATGTTCAAGCTTTTCGAAAGACAACCAAATTGGGCCTTAAAACAACTAGTTCAAGAAACGGATCAACCTGCAGTATGTCTCTTTACTTAATACTTATATTTCATATTATTCTGTTATGTTTGCAGTGCTTTCTTGGAAAACCTTGCTTTCTATGTTACTCATTTTGTTGCTAGTACAAGCATGAGACCCCATTGATAGTTTCAGAAATTCGTATGTTGTAACTAGGCGGTAGAATTTTGTGCTGTTGTATATAAATCATCAACTTAGTTCTTACAAAATGAGGAGGGATTTTTTAACCGTATTCTAAGTCATATTGCATACTATCGCTTCAAATGTTTGTATGAGGAAATCTTTCATAGCTTATTAATTATTTGATGTTTGACTAGTCCAGAACATTTTGTTACTTTTTTTTTCTTCTTTTTCCTGCAGCAATTCCTGAAGGAGATTCTGAATGAGCTTTGTGTCTACAATAAAAGGGGACAAAACCAAGGAACTTACGAGCTCAAGCCTGAATATAAGAAATCCGTTGAGGATACAGGTTCCGACTAAATTGTCTGTTATGTGACTGTACAATTAATTGGCTGAACGAAATTGACTTAGGGGGCGGATTCTTTGTTAGCGGCACATGTTTTCTAAGAAATCCGCAGAGTGTAATCATGTACTATTCTTGTCAAACTTTCGATTTGAAAGACCTATATAAGGAGCTTATGCTTTCATAAACTTGCTTATCAGCTCTGTTACTCTTCCTTTGGTGTATTGTTGTTTCACTTGTAAATGAATTTCGTCTTGTGTTAGCATGAAGATACGCAAGGGGCATACTTCATTTATATGCCATCGCCATTACACTGGCTTTTTGTATACCGTGACCAACAGTATGTTCAGTACCCAAAGACTAGGTACTAGTATGACCCATGAAAGGAACACACTCTCCTGGCTGACTGGTTGTCGTGTCTGTGTCAAGCACTTTGCAGACATGGATAGGCATCATCATCAGAGGCGCTTGAAACATGTTGCCTACCCATCTGGAATGCACGCTCCCTCCCTCGCTATTCAATCCTCCTCCTCTCCCTCCGCGTGTGCGTGCATGTGTGGAGCACCCGCGGAGCTTTCCATACGAACCTTTTTGTTCCCCCCTGGGGTAGAAATGGTAGTGTCACTCTCTCATTCTCATTCTGAAATCAGTACTTTCTTTTTATTCAGTTTGTTGGTTTGTCTGGTTGATGATTATGGATTAATTACATTTGATGTTTCTCACATTTAGTGTTGGGCGTTCTGAGTCTGGTTGCTTCTAGATCTAACAATTACGTTTCCCTGGTGTGTGGTGTCCCGTGATAAATAGGGCAATTGTAAGTTTTTGTCTAATTTTTTTAATAACCGAGGTGTCCGGGCTAATTTACGTGCACATTGACCAATCTTTGGGAGACCAATACTACCGTCCACTCGCGAAGTTAAAGTTAGATCAAAGCTATGTATCAACGGACTTAAGAGGGGTTTCGAATCTGAAACTTTAGGATGGGGCAAATTGCCAAGTCCAAAGCGTTGATCAATAGGCCAATCCTTGAAGGTTATGTCTCATTTTTTATGAACACTTTATTTGGAAATGCAGCATGACTCTAATTAAAACAAAAAGAAAAATGTTTCATAGTAGTAACTATTACCAATGCATCGCCCTTTAGTTCTGGCACTCCACTGGTCGAAAAGTTTGTGCCAACCTAAATGGTTTTTAGAACTCATTTGGCTTTAAAAGTCAAACGGTAACTTTTTTTTTTCTCTATTCAATTTTTTTCCGCATTGGTTAGTTTTATGTCAAACTTTTGTGACTTATTGATTCGTCTCGGCGAAATGAATCGGAAAAGTAAATATTTTTGATTGAAACTCATAATTTAAAAAAAACAAAAATAAGTAAAAAAAGTTGTTTTATTGACTATTTTTGTCTTTATTCAAAAAATTATGAGTTTGATCAATTTTTTTTACTTTTTCGATTTCTTTCGTTGAGACGAATCGATAAGTCACAAAAGTTTGATGCAAAACAAACAAATGCAAAAAAAATTCTAATAAAGACAAAAAAATAAATCACCCTACTTTTCAATCCAAACCCACCTTACATTTGTCACAATAATGTGGCATTTGTCATTAAGTAATAATACCTGCTCAAGTTAATAAGTTTTCAGGGATATGCTGTAGTCAACCCATGTTTTTTTAGTCTTTATACCAATTTCAAAGATTATAAAAAAAATCCGTTAAAAAAAAGTTATTAAGTTTTTTGTTAGTACAGTATAAAAAAATATGAAGTCTCTATTTTTCTAAATGGTTTTTAGATTGTGCCAACCTAAATGGAAAAAAAAATTGACCCATTCCTAAATGGTTTTTAGATTCCAACCTAAATGGTTTTTAGATTTCTCTCGTTGAGACGAACTAATTAACCACAAAAAATGACCCAAAATCAACAGCAAAAATTGATTAAAGACGAAAAATAATTCGAATGACTTAATAAGCCATCTCTTTTCCGGCTAAGTTTTTTTGTTCTTTTTCCATGCATAGTAGTGGGTTAACAATCAAAGGGTTCGAATTTAAGTCTCTCCATAGACTCGAACCCTATGCCTCCCATTTGGAAGCCAAGAGGTAGATAAGCTAAGAGCCACATCTTTTTGCGCTAAAGTTTATAAAGGGGAAAAAAAACCATTAATCCTTGTTAACTAAATGGAGAAAAATTGGGTGCACTGACGATTTTACCTTTTCCAGATAATTACATAAGGGGAAAATAAAAAAATGAAGATGGAAAAGAAAATTTGGATAAGTGTGTATAGTACTAGAGCATATACTTTGAAATTAGTACAAAAGAATAAATTATTAACAGCGGCGGTGTAAATATTTGTTTCTTCTAAAATAATTACATTGCGTCACGTCGTCAAAACAATAATTGTAATTAGTAGAACATTGGTCCTGTGTGAGTACGTTCTTGGCTTAATTAGCTCTCTACTCTTCCACCTCCTCCCCCCTCCCTCCTCCCCACCCCACCCCCACCATTGGATTTACATACGAGCCCTCCCCCAACACACCCCACACTCGTACCATGTCTCCCTTTCCTCCACTTGCTCCCTATCTCCTCTGTTCGTCTCGTTAATCCAAACCCAAACCTCATCGGATCTTTCACCGACACAAATATCTTCCTCCTTCTCCCTCCCCAACTCCATTGTTCCTTTCCTTGCTCACAATCAAACGAATCCAATAATTGTATATTAACCACCCCACCACCACCACACATCCGGCCACATTGCGTTTTCAAAACACACCTTGTCTTAAACCCTTTTTATCCATATCAACCACACCATAGGTGTCATGTTTCTATTTCTCGATTTCCGTGTCTCGTTCTCATGCATAGACTCCGCGGTGGGACTTTTCACATAGATTGACTTAAATCATTCATTGTAATCTAACTAGCAAGATCGTGCAAGCATTCTTATAAACAAGCTCATCACCATCCTTATACAATCACAAGTAATGCAAACAACATGTAAACAAGTTCATAAACTTCTAAAAGATCAAAATACGAATACTTCGAATAAAGCTTCTGATTTCTCTTGTTTTGAAATCCGTTCTTTCTTTCTTTATGGGAAGTTCAAAAAGACAACATATGTTTATTGACGTAGAAATCATTTGTTCAACATGTCATACTTTCAAAAGCAAGATAGATTTATTTTTAACATTCATTCGACGTCAAGCTTCGTACCATATTTTTTTTTTTAGTTCAAGACAATCTACGTTTTAACATAATTATACATAGAGATAGAGATTAGGAACTTTCTACATATACTTAGAGATAGTGGGGACGGAAAAATATACCTTGATCCGAAACTAGTCCGGGCCGAATAAGCTAGTTGGAAACTTTACGGGCGTTGAAACTCGCAAATCTAGTCCGAACTTTGGATGGCAGTAACTCGGACAATACTTGGCCGAATAAGATCGTTCTTGAGTCTAAATCAAAGATCTCGAAGTTTTCTACAACTTTCGTGAAGGACGTTGTTCCTAAAAACGACTTTCGCCCAGAGAAAAATGGTGATAAAGAGGTGACAGTAAGCTGTTTGGACTGGAAATCCAAGAATTTCACTGAATTTCGGATGGCAATATCTTGGTCATTTCTTGACCGTTTGGGGTGGTTCTTGGGTCTAAACTGAAGCTCTCGAAGTGTTCTACGACTTTCGTGGAGGACGTTGTTCCTAGAAATGACTTTCGCCCGGAGAAAAAATGGAGTTTTTCGGAGGACAGTAGGCTGCCTGGTCAAAACAGAATGGGTTTTAGAGAGATGGAGCAATGCTTGAAGGTGTGAATTGAATGAGAAGCATTGGGTGCTATTTATACGCAAAAACCTGGCCTCTCCTCTCCCTCCATGGCCGGCCCCCTCCCTCTCTATCTCTCCATGTGTTGTTCTCTCATGGTTGGCCCCTCTTCCTCTCTTCTTCTTGCTCCAAGTGTTAAGCTCCCATGGTTGGCCCCTCTTCCTCTCTTCTTCTTGCTCCAAGTGTTACTCTCTCATGGTTGGCCCCCCTAGCGGTTATTGTCCAATGGATAAAAGTTTTCCTAACTTTTATTGACCAATGGGTAAAGTCAAAGGTCCAAAGGGTTCCATAGGGGTTCATAAGGTTCATATAGGAAGGTTCAAAGGGTTCACCTAGGTTTAAGAAGAATTGATTAGGCTAATTGGCAATCAGGTTAATCTAACTAATTGGTTAAAGATTAACGACACTTAATCTAGGCTTCCATTGCTCGAGTGGTATTTTGGTTGTATTTTGTAGGAAATCGCCTAATAACGGAATATTAAAGCCCGATGGTGCCAAACGTCAAGGCAAGGCGTGAGCATGGCCAAGGTAGCCCGCTAGCAAAGCGGTGGCCAAGGCAGCCCGCTTGCAAAGCGGTGGCCAAGGCAGCCCGGTGGCCAAGCAGTGCCCAGAGCATGGCAGCCCAGCAACGCCAAGGCAAGGCCAGAGCAAGGCAGCCCAGCAACGCCAAGGTAAAAGCAAGGCGCAACCAAACGCCAAGGCAGAACCCGATGGCGACCAAAGGCGAGCAACCACGGCAAAAGCAAGGCGTGACCCGACGCCAAGGCAGAACCCGATGGCAGCCAAGGCAGAGCAACCCAACAGCGACCCGATGCTTAGGCGAGGCAGGCCCGACAGCAACCCGACGCCTAGGCGAGGCAGACCCGACAGCGACCCGATGCCAAGGCAGCCTAACCAAGCCAAAGCAAGGCAGTCAAGTCAACGGTCAAGGCAAAGACCAAAAATTTTCTACTAACCACTTCGGCATCGATGCAACACTCTAAGTTAGGGAAATGTAACTAAGCCAAACGGTAGTTAGGTTGCTAGCTAATCGGTTGCCATGTAGGATTTCCAGCCGAGAAATGTAATTCTAGGATTTACTACAATTGCCAAGTAATTATACCAAGGTCTTAATAGGCATACTCGTCTTTAGAAAATGACCTTAATGCCCGGGCGATGAATACCAATCTCCAAATTCATTAAACCTAATTACGACGGATTATTAATCGCTAAAAATGATTTATAAAACAAATAAAGAATTTTCAAATATAACAATAAAATTTTTAGAAGTCAATAACGACCGATTTTTGGATGTTAAAAATAAAATCCAAGTATTAAAATAAAATTCAAATTTTTAGCGAAATTTTTATTGACCAAAAATCAGGGTCGTTACAGAACCTTCTAGGTTCTACTGGAATTTTTTGAAGAACCTTACAGGCCTTCTATATATGGAAGATTCTACAAGTCTTGAGTTATGCAACCATCCATGAAACTCTATAGATAAGGCTGAAGCCTTCTAAGAAATGCATGCACGAAAGCAAGAGAGTGAAAGAGTCCAATTATGAGTGAGGTGTCCAAGTCCTATAGTGAGTTAGAGACTATTAATCTATCGGATTATGGCTTTGTTTGGTGTTACCTAAATTATTTGGCTTTTTGTTTCTGACTCTTTAAACTATCTTAATCGGTATTGCATATAAGGCGAATGGATTCATTTCAAACTATGCTCCCTAAAGTAAGCCAATATCTTTGTTGTAGTAGCAATACGGAGGATGGATACCTCTAATTGCATTAGGAAGATTTGAAACTCATATTTCTGCCTCATATTTTTCATAACTTAGGCACCAAATTCTGAAAACGTACTACTAGAACGTAGTGTAGATAAATTGCATCAAGTCCAGTTCTTTCCAGAAATATCCGGCATTTGCTTAAGGAGAAATTGAGGAAGTTTTGAGGGAGTTGAGTATGCATTTCATACTCTACGAAGTTAACTTCTAAGTTTGTTGTATGGTTGGTTTACAGATATCTCGCATGGTATGTTCCATGATGTAATGAGTTGATATCTTTTTTATTCGTTTTAAATTGTTTTCAACTGTTTAAGATGGGACTGATATAGAGGAGAATATCCTTTCTTCTTCTTTTGTTCTTGCAGTGGTTTCTTCTCACCTCCTTTCTATTTAAACTTTAGTTATCTATAAAGAATCGAACAAGTTCTTGTTAGCGACAAAGGTCATATCCCCACCATAGATGTTGGTTACCCCAAATCCAATTATCTCGTCCCTTGATAATGACAAATCAGTTCATCGTAAACACATTAGCAGTACCAAATGCTTCTTTTCTGGATTTATTGCTTTTATCATGTGTAATTGTATATGCAGTATGTACTATTTGTTTTCACGTGAACTGTCTCCAAAATAAGATTATTCGTTAAATGCAGGCAACCTTGTAAGAGGATGATGATGATAGCTATGAGTTTTGCACTTACACATCTGTCATATCTTAATATTTCAGTATGGGTTCGTTTGGTGGCATTTTGATTGGATAGGCAGCCATTATGTTATGTAGCGGCTGCATCTATTGGGGGAGTAAGAGGCGTCCAAAATTTGCTGATCCGTTGTTTGCTGCAGTCGCCCTCTTCTTGTTATCATGGTAAGAGTTGTTTGTTTTTGTTTTGGAAACTTGAAAATTGTTTGGTGTGCTGTTTCTAATCTTTTTGTGGAAAAACCCTAAGCTACTAGGAATGAGATACAAGAAGTAGAAAGAGAAATTGTTGCCATCTTTCCAATCCCAGAGTCTGACATACCAAATTGAGAGTGAAACTGTGGCACACCATATGGAGAACCTCCAAACTGATTCATACCAAGAGACTGAGGATATCCTCTCCATTGATTTCTAGAACACTGATCAACATTCTTAGGTTTGTAATAACAGTAGCTGGTGATATTGCCATAGATGTCACAAGGCCTTCTTGGAAACCTTGGACCTCTATATTAAAGCCTCTAGAATTGCCTCTAAATTGATTTACGTAAAACTGCTGCTGAGGTAAAAACTACCACAAAAACTGTGCATGCTTGAGGTCCAAACGATTGTTGAGGAGATGAAATTATTTGAGTACGCATTGGTACATTGAACTGTAGAGGTACAATAGT
Organism: Rhododendron molle; assembly: GCA_025413875.1. Classification (NCBI taxonomy): domain Eukaryota; kingdom Viridiplantae; phylum Streptophyta; class Magnoliopsida; order Ericales; family Ericaceae; genus Rhododendron; species Rhododendron molle. The sequence continues at coordinate 6,077,385 of CM046393.1, forward strand.
AGGTGCAGATACAGATGGGTTGTGTAGAAATACAACTAACTGAGACTGACAATATTACAAGCATTAATTAATCAGAATAACATCAGAGTTATATTCTTCCTTATTGCCCCTTACTTAAACGTTTGATCCAACAAAAATTTGAGGCTTTTCGGAATTGTGGCTTTGTTGTGCTTGTTTATTGGAGCCGTGGAAAACTCATTGGAAACTGGTCTCAAAGGCCCACCATGCTACTCCGCACCAGAAGGAGTGTTTGCAGTTGCGGCTGCAAACATCCTTTTGGACGGCATTTCCGCTAACCTGTTTAATGTTTACTATTGTAAGGCACAGGATTCAGAATATTCCTTACGGAACTCAGAATCTCCCTTACCGAACTCCAAATCTTCCATACCGAACTCAGACTATTCTTCTGAACACAATGCATCTTCTGAATGCGGGATTGCGCTGACAAGGGCCTATGAAGACTGGATGAATGTTTAACTCCGATGCTTCATCGTTGGGGCTTATTTCTCTTTTCTACCTTTGTTTGATGATGTGAATGTTTTTGAACTCTTATTTTCCTTTTATTCTGTTGTTAGGAATGATATTTTTGTATGGGAATTTTGGAAACTCCTTTCTCGGTAGGTAAGGATTCTGTGTCTGGAAAGTGCAAACCACATAATGTGTGCCTGTTTTATCCTAGCATTTGGAGGTGTACTTGCTTAGATTTTTTTTTTTTTATAATAGTTCTAATTTCTCCTGAAATAATTGATCAAAATTGGCAAGATTTGTCATGGTGCTGGTGATTGGTACATGGAAAAGTGACTATTTTTGCGTCCACTTTGGTTTTAAAGTACAGCAAATGTTCTAGAAATAAACAAAGTTACACATTTCTCTTTAGTTCATCATATCTTTCTCAGTGGAAATCTATCTAATATAAAACAAGGGTATTTGGGAATATTCCTAAAGAATATTCTCTCTCAACGGTTCAGATTTTTTTCTGACACAAATTTTATTTATTCATACAAACAAATCTATCGGTCCAGATTTCTCTACCCTTCACATACAAACTAATGGCATGTTTTGTAAATAGCGTGCAATCCTGGGACTTATATTGGAAACGTCTCCCAGTAGAAAGGATAATTTCAACAGATTTGTAAAATTAACACAATATACGTCAATTGATTAATAGGCGAGGGAGGATTTTTGGAAAGATTTGATGTATTTATTTTTGGAAAGTTTTGCGTTTAAATACATACAATAAACCGACTAATTTTATTGGGAGATAATGGCAGATTTTTGGGTGACAGATTTTTACAAAAGCTTGATTTTTTAAAATAATTTTTGATTGCTGATTTTTTAGCAATATAATCTTTGGCGTATATTTTTTTCGGTTTTTTTCTCTCTCTCCCTAAACGTTTTCTTTTCAGTTCTCTTTCATGTCTCCTTGACCCTCGCCTTCTCTCCGGTTCTCTCTCCATAGGGCCGTATGGCTATCAGTTCTTCGTCCTCTACCCATGGTTAATTATCTTCTATTTTCGGCCAGTTCTTAGTGCTGGGTTATAATTGGGAGTTGGAGTTAATCGAAAAATTCTTCCAACAACCATATTGCACGGGTATAAGATTTATTTTTTGGATTGGATTTCTCAAACTTTGTCTTTGAAGCTTTAGCTTCAGTTAAAAGGATAGATTTATTTTTTAAAGGGATAGACAATTGCCGTACCTTAAGCTTGCATGAAAAACACATTTTCCATCACATGGGATATAGATACTAGGCTTGCATCTAAAATAGATTTTTTGTTGCATCCAATACATACAATATATAATTTTTTTTTTTTACTTTTATGCTCTTTTCTTCAAAACATATTTCCATCAAAACATTGGTACAGAGACTATGGACTATATTGGCTGTTTTTCAGAAAGTGAAAAAATAGTTAGTTTTTTATTCAACAAGTTTCTACCAGTTGTAACAACATTTATTTGACTCTTATTTTTTTTTGTGTGTTCAGAATTACAAAATGAATAGTGAGAACGAAATTAATATAAAATTAATATGGTGCGTGGAACATGTCTCTCGATTTCAAGGGCTTCAAAATTTGAATCACTCAAACCCTGTCCTCATTTCAGCAATGGTGATTTCTTCATGACTCTCTCTCTCTCTCTCTCTCTCTGTTTTTGTTGGCCGTTGTCAAACCCTGTCATCATTTCAGCGATAATGATTTAGTATTTTGAGCCACTAGCTAGCAAGTGTCGTAGGCACGGACAATTCCAACAGAGATGCGTAGTGCCGTAAGCACGGGCAATCACTAGTTGTAAAAATCACAACTAAATACGATTTCAATCCATAAGTAATAAGTACTAGTACCATTTAAAGTGATATCTATTCCCCTAAATTAAATACGATCCGTAATAAGTACTACTACCATTTAAGGTGGTATCTATTGCCCTAAACAATGGAAAGGGTAACCAGTTGTTTTGTGATTTCAATCCGTGCGTTATACATCTAAGGGCTTTCCTCCACAAAGTGGTATCTAAAATCTGTATTTTGGAATGTTACAATAGGGCATGTAAGACAAGGGTATTAAGGAGTTAATTCAATATATGAGGTCGTTGAGCCAGTACGTTGTTTTCTGTTTTGCTATACAGTATAGTTTAGGTGGTGGTTTTTGTAAACATTACGCAAGATTAACTTCATTATATATAAAGCTAATACACTTTCATTTAATTTATCATACAAGTAATACAAGTAGATCCTAACTAAATTTAATGTGAGGGATCCAATGAGCAATACAAAGAGTAATGAGCACAGAACTGACATGCAAAACAAAACGTTGATTAACTCAAGCCAAAATTGATCATGTAAAGATGAAAAACTGTACGCACTTGGCCCTCATTTTGCTGCATTAATTCCATGGAAGAAGTTTAAATTCAGATTTGACACGTGAAACTTATGAGTTTGCTCCCGTCGAAGATCTCAGATTTGAAACCTAAGTACTGTTATCAACTCCTTTAGGGTCAATCCATATAGAGATTAGTTCCGACTTTAGTTTGGGACCCCTACGCCTGAGCGTGGGGCTGATGCCTCAGCATTAGGTGAGGTGCACGTACTAGGTTAGACATCCCCATTGGATAAGAAATTTAACTAGCATGGCATAGTTTTCATAAGTAAAGAATCAACTATGGATGAGTACCCTCCCCACCCTCCTATTTTATCCTATAGAAGTTTACGATTTCCATTCCTCTTCCATTTCTTTGTTCAATTTCGGGAAGTTCGGTTTTTCCGGTTCACTTGGTGTTCAATTGACTTATTGTGCCATAATATCAATGGGTCGCGTAATTCGATTTGGGGAGTCCAAATACGCTCCTCCAAGTCATTGTTGCATAAAAGAATTGTATCATCCGCAAACTGAAGATGCGTCACCGTAATTCCATTGACCCTTATTCTTGTTCCTTTAATAATGTTCCGTTCCTTCGCTCTTTCCAGTAAAATGTTAATCCCCTCTACCACAATATTAAATAGAAAGGGGGATAACGGATCCCCTTGTCTGATACCTCTCTCAATCTTAAATTCCTTTGAAGCAGAGCCATTTACCAATACTGACATAGACACTGTCGAGACACACTCCTTAATCCACCCACACCATTTCACTCCAAAGCCCATTTTTGCTAAAAGATCTAACAGAAAACCCCAATTGACACAATCGTATGCCCGTTCAAAGTCAATTTTCAATATTAACCCCCCTTGCGAACTGTTTTTCCAACTGTGAATAACCTCATTTGCAATAAGAACTCCATCCAAAATTTGTTTTCCTCCTATAAATGCAGCTTGAGATTCTCCGATTATTAATGGTAAGTAAGCTTTGATTCTATTAGCTAACACTTTGGATAACACCTTATACACCCATCCCACCATACTAATGGGTCTATATTCTTTAAAAGACAAAGGACAATCCACCTTAGGAATCAGAGCAACAAAAGTTGAGTTTATACCTTTTGTGAGTCTGCCATTAGAATGAAAATCAGAGAAGAACTGCATAATCAAATCCTTCATGAACCCCCAACCTTGTTTCACAAAGGAGAAATTAAATCCATCCGGACCCGGAGCCTTAAGGTTGCTACATTCCTTTTGAGCAGCAAGTACCTCCCCATCTTCAAACATCCTATCAAGTCGGACTGAAATTTCAGCTGAAAGTCCCCTGAGAAAAACTCCCCCCGGCACTGGTCTGACAGCTTTATCCTCTTTAAAGTTAGTGCTAAAATGCTCGACAGTTGCTTCCTTAATCTCCTTCGGATTTTCTACCAATCTACCATTTGCCGTAATTGAACCCATCATATTTCTCCGGAACCTACTGTTGGCAATAGCTTGAAAATACCTTGTATTTTTGTCTCCTAGTTTCAACCAATTGATTCTAGACTTTTGCCTCCATAACGACTCAGTTAAGCGATTAAGTCTCGAAAACTCCGAGTTAGCCTTACAGCGCAAAGCTCTTTCCTCCATATTTAGCTGTCTCTCCTTCGCTAACAAATCGAAACGGTGGATTTCAGCTTCCATTACTTGCATAGCTGAGTTAACATCGCCAAATTCCTCTTTATTACACACCTTGAGTTTATCTTTAATAGCCTGCAATTTTTGCAAGATTTTGAAACCGGCCCATCCACTTACCTGGGTGTTCTCCCACGTTTCCTTTGCAACTGTCATACACCTCGGATTTGACAACCAAATATCCATAAACCTAAAAGGTTTAGGACCCCAATACCGGCCATCATCATGGAGCACAATCGGACAATGGTCAGAGATAGGTCTGTGAAGCCCCCATTGAAGCACTCTAAATTTCTCAAGCCACTGATGGGAGATTAAGAATCTGTCCAAACGGCTATGGACCGCTCGATCTTGGTAATTAGTCCAAGTAAATCTCCTTCCCAGCAGTGGGAGATCAAGAAGTTCCATTCTGTTACCAAAATCAAGAAAATCCTTCATACCCCTTTCCATCCTCTGGCATCCTACCCTCTCACTAATCGTTTTAATTTCATTAAAATCTCCACCAATACACCAAGGAACTATCGAGTTTGCCTTCAACACAAGCAATTCCTCCCACACCCCTCTCCTGGTCACCACATCATTTGGGGCATAGATATTAACCACAGAGCAAGGAAAATCATTATTAATCATGCCCTGCAAAAGGATAAACGATCTGTGGCAAAAAATGCTATCAGCTTTGAAAAAAACTTTTCTCCAAATCACTAATAATCCCCCAGAAGTCCCCGAAGCATCGGTAGATTGGTGGAATGATTCAAGGTTCCAAGGAAGGAAGAAAATCTTTTGGGAAACTTTACTTGTTTCTATTCTTTGCACGATCCTTCGAGGGTCCCGGTATGGAGTCTTTATGGCCATGTTTACACGGTCCTGGGTATGAACGGTGGCGGAGCCAGAAATCTCGTTTAGAGGGGCACCTTTTCACTACAAACTAAAAAAATTAACAGTAAAATATAACAAAGAAATACTGAGGACGAAAATTTAAATATTCTCTATCAAGCACAATAGCTTGTAATATAATGTACTCAAAAGCTTCAAAAAATAAGCACAAAAGTCTAAATATTTGTTGCCAATTTTTTTTTTTACAATTGACCCTGATGAGTTTTTAATCATGAGAAATTATCAGTAAATATAGATTGCATATAAAAAAATAAATGTATTGAGTTGATCTAAGAGTACCATGAGTTCTACCGAAGCAAACTCTTTTGGATAAAAGTCAACTAGGCAAATCAAATTTTTCTTCGAAAAGTTAAAAAATGAGTTGGATGGATTCAAATATGCAACCAAAAGTAGCAATTCGATATTTTCCTTCGTGAAACAAGCATTTAATTCTTAAAATTTAGTAACAATTTTAAAATTGACTAAGCCAATTCAAGCACAAAATTTACTTCAAAAGAACATGTTCCTCACTGTCACTTCCACTTTCTGCCACTTGATCACTTTCACTTTCTGCCTCTTGATCACGAACAACTTCAGCTGTGGTCCAACCATCAGCCCCAGCAGCAGTACTATCAACATCTTTGCCCTTAAATCGCATAGCCACCAGCAAGTAAGCGAAGAAATTCACGACATCAATTGTCGCCAGTACCCAGTAAAAGTTATCGAGTCGGCTTTTATTCAGATCATTCCTCACCCACCCCATCTCTTCCCCGCCAGTCGCCGCCTGTATGATCTTCAGAAGAGCGGTGTTTATCCAAGCCGAAAGCCCTATCCCGGTGAGAAACAACGCGTTGGAAAGGCTTCGTGTTCCGTCACTTGCTTGATCATAGAAGAACTCAAGTTGGCCTACGTGCGTAAAAACTTCAGCGCTTCCTGTTGAATATATGACTGACAAGTTAACCATTTTTTTTCTCCTTCATATAAAGGAGTAACTCAAGTTGTCAGGGTCAATTTACGTACGCCTGGAGCACCATTTCCGACTTTCACTAACCAGGGACTCAATTAAAGTTGTCTATCTTTTTAACAACTAAACATTCTAGATAGTAGCCGGTAGCGGTAGAGCGCCCGAACATGAGAATTTTCTCATTGTCCCATGGTACTTTTGGGCATATGCAGAAGAAAGTAGCATTTTTTTTTTTCATCATCGTCAAAAAATCTATATGATTTTACATTAAGTATTACTACATACAACTTATTTTTTTGGCATTTTTGTAATATGATTATGGAGCCACAACTTATTTTCTGGTATTTTTGGAGGGAGCCAAGGTAACTTTTTCCCAAAGAGTAAAGTTACCTATAGAGTCTTGCTACGTACACTCCTACCGACCACTTCCACCACAGGAGTGATTGAGGAATAGTCAGTAGGACTGTAGGAGTGTTTGTAGACTTATTGATCTTTGAAACAGTAGACATTGTATGAGATCTTCATCCTAATTTTAGCAGAGTAGATATTGTGACCTTATATTCCTTTTTAGTTTTAAAAAAAATTAGGGTGTTCCAACTAGTTTACACACATTTAACCATATAATGACTGACAGACTTACCATAATACGTACCTAACAAGTAACAAGAAGATAATACGTACCTAACAAGAAGAACTGAGGGAACAACCAGAAGACACTCATGGCAGAAGGATTCGCATCATCCCTCCTCCTCTTCTCGGTCAATGCAGCCGACACCATCGCGAAAATCGAGATAAACAAACCAACCCCCATCCGTTGCAGCGACGTGATGCCGCGTCGGTGACCGGTGTACCGACGGAGCACCGGGACAATGAGTTTCTCATAGAGCGGGACGAGGAGGACAGCATTGACGGCGCCAAAGACGGGGACGGTACCAGCGGGGAGGACGTAGGTGGGTCCGATTTTCCGGTCCATGATGGCGGCTTGGCTGACGAAGAAGGTCTGGAAAGGGGCGAAGGAGAGAGAGAGGGCGATGGTGGTCGCCCAAATCGGTAGGACTCTGATGAAGGATTTGAGCTCTTCGACTTGGGTTACTGTGCACAGCCTCCAACGGTTGCTTGCGTTTGCTGCTTCTGCGCTACTGTTTGTTATTACAGCTGCTTTGTCCAAGAATCTGCGTTTAGCAAAGTAATTAATTTTGGATTGAAAAGAAACCAAATAAGTTTTTCTACGAAATGAAAAATGAGGTTCACTTGAAGACCCAGTGAAATCTAAACAATATTCTTTTGAGTTTGGATCAAGCGCTCGACCATTTCCGTCCCAAAAAAGTGAAAAACTATGGGTACCGACTAATTATGGGGCTTAAGATCATGAAAGAGTATCGTAGAATTAGGAATGGGAGTACCTAATGGAACCTAAAACGAGTGGAAGGGCGCAAAAATGTGTACGATTTTTGAATTAGTCTATTTTCGACTAACTTTTTGTAAACTTAAAATTTATTATTCTTTTGGTTTGAACCACCACCTTTTAGTACGTTGAATATACTCTTTATCGATATATAATAGGTTTCGATCCGGTTTAAAATGAGGGAGATACAAGCGTTTTACAGAAATGATTTATTTTTCGACTCACTAAGGGTAATATAGTCATATTCTTTTACGTAAAAATAATTTTTGATCAAAACTACTTGGGTTAGAAAATAGACTCAATAAACTTTTCAACAATTCAAATTTTGCGAAAATCGGTATTCGGAAGTGTCCGAAACAAATCTACAAAGTTTGACATATTGTGAGGTTTTAGGGTGCCTCAGGCGCAATTGAGTGCGCCCGGGCGCAATGTAATGCGCCTCAGGCGCATTGAAGGTACACAATTTGTCAAATTTTGCAAGTTTCTCCCGGACACTTCCAAATTCCGATTTTTGAAAGGTTTAAATCGTTAAAAAGTTTGTTGAGTCTATTTTCTAACCTAAATAGTTTGGATCAAAAATTATTTGTAAATCAAAATTTGTGACTATCTTACCCTCAATGAGTCATAAAATAAATCCTTCCCTTAAAACACTCGCATCTCATTTATTTTAAAAATGATAAAGACCCTATTATATATCGATAAATAGAATTTTCAAAATACTAAAAGATTGTGAAATCCAACCATACCTATAATAATGTTTATTTTACGAATAATGAATAGAAAGCAAATCACTACAAAGATTATGAGAGCACTACCACCCCTTTGTCACCAACATTAATTGTCACCATTACACATCCCTCCCCCACCATCACTTGACTACCTATGCCACCACTACTTCACCAATACACTTTTACTCTGTTACCACCTTTGGCACGACACCTCAACCCTACCACCTCTGCCTTCATTTAATTAGTATTAACATCGACACCTACACTTCAGGGCGTGACTATCACACATCCACATGCAACTCCACCACCACCGTCGTCTTAGCACCTCATAACCCCCACCCCTCCACTCTAGCCACCACCAATTTCACGTCCACCACAATCACTATTGCTTTACCACCACTATCAGCATTATTTTACCATCACTACCAACACGATGAAATTAAAATTTTGAATGAGGATTGATGAATATTCTAGATGTTTTAATCTACCACCACCACATTTCAAGTATGACTTCCAATGCCACCACAATGAATCGAGACTATCCTCTATTCAAGAGTTCTCAAGTTTAACAGTTTTGATGCCAAGATTTTAGAATTGAGAAAATCTAAAGTAGTTTTCAGGACTATTAATTCTTTAGGTTGGAAAACTTCTAATTAGTTTTCCTACTATATTTTTTTTGTGATTGTTGTGATTTTTGCCATCATGGAGATGGTTGTTGGGGTGAAATTAAAATTTTCAAGAAATACATAAAATTATTTTGTCATTAACCTTAATAAAAGGAATTCTCAATCTTTTTTGTGTTGGTCGTGGACCATCTACATGCGTCAGGAATGTCAACGTAAAGAAGAATATATTCAATGTCGGCTAATTGACACTTTTAGTCCCCAAAGTAATCATCCTGTGCCGTTTTGGTCCCCAACGTATCAATTGCACAGATTTAGTCCCCAATGTTCCGATTTTGAGTTTAAAAGGTCCCTACCGTTAGCTCCGTTAGCCTTTTCCGTTAAAAAAATTACAATGTCACCCTTAATATTTATATCGGCATATCAGTTAAGCCCCTACCCTATATTTGTAAAGTTTATTGAAATATTTTTTGCATTTGTTTGTTTTGCGTCATTTTTTTTTTTTGGATTTTTGCATCACGTTTTGCATTCATCATTTTTTTTAACTGCGACGTTGCCAAGCCCCCCTCTCCCTCAGTCATTGCTCTATCTTTATATAGACACTTGAACTTACCATTTCATTAACAATTAGGTCTCCACCATCCAATCAATTTGTAACAGATGGAGCAATCAAAAGGCGCTAACCATCCTCTTTTTTTTTTTACTTGCAAAAATTACTTTTAACTCTTTCTTTTTTAAGTAATAAATAAATATGCAAAAAAATTCTTTTTTCTTATTTTTAGAATTTTTAGAATTTTGAAATTACTTTTAACCTCCTTTTTTTTAACCTTCATTTTCCTTTTTACTTTTTTTAATCCAACAAATAGAGTCTTTCTGTTTTTTTGGGAAACTTTTCAGCACATAACTGTCTTTGTAATTTTTTTCTTTTTCTTTTTTTTTAATCAAAAAAGCAAAATGAAGGTTAAAAAAAAGGAGGTTAAAAGTAATTTCAAAATTCTAAAATTCTAAAAGTAAGAAAAAAGAATTTTTTGCATATTTATTTATTACTTAAAAAAGAAAGAGTTAAAAGTAATTTTTGTAAGTAAAAAAAAAAAGAGGATGGTTAGCGCCTTTTGATTGCTCCATCTGTTACAAATTGACAGAATTGGATGGTGGAGGCTTAATTGTTAATGGAATGGTAAATTCAAGTGTCTATATAAAGATAGAGCAATGACTGAGGGAGAGGGGGGCTTGGCAACGTCGGAGTTAAAAAAAAAAAATGATGAATGCAAAACGTGATGCAAAAATCCAAAAAAAAAAAAATGACGCAAAATAAACAAATCAAAAAATATTTCAATAAACTTTACAAATATAGGGTAGGGGCTTAACTGATATGCCGATATAAACATCAAGGGTGACATTGTAATTTTTTTAACGGAAAAGGCTAACGGAGGTAACGGTAGGGACCTTTTAAACTCAAAATCGGAACATTGGGGACTAAATCTGTGCAATTGATACGTTAGGGACCAAAACGGCACAGGTTGATTACTTTGGGGACCAAAAGTGCCAATAAGCCATTCAATGTCCCTGGAACAAGGTTGAACACGAATTTGGACCACGTACACGTTAGTGTGTGGTCTAGATTTGTGCTCAACCTTGTCCTGCCAGGGTATTGAATAATTTCTCCAACGTAAAGACATAAAATAAAAAATAACAAAAAGCATTACCCAAATCACAAATGAATAGGGGACATGTTACATGTGTGGTACCAAAACTCGGTCACGTCTGTTATGTTTCATAAACACCCAAGAGAAGAACAAAAATAACACAAGTATGCATTTTGCGTAAGAACAAAAAATCCTAACCTGTATTGTGCAGTATGCCCAATCTTTCTAGCACCCAAAATAGCAGACTCTTTACCCTTCACCTCATAAAGCCGATCACCTTCCCCCACCTCTTGAACCCCCCTCCTATGGTTCCTCACGGCGGCCACAACCACCTGCAAAAACCTTGTGAAAGCACTCCCCAACGGCTTCTTAAACCGGTAACGCCGGTACCCCGCGACCAGAATCAATATCGAACTCAACATACACGCCGTGGGGACAGCGAACCCCCACGACCACCCCTTGTACTCGCGTATGCCAACCAACACGGTTATCGCCAGTAACGCCCCCGTGTTGATTATGAAGAAGAACCAGCTGAAGAACGAGTATTTCTGGAGGGCTTCTTTATCGTCGTCCTCGTCGAATTGGTCCGCCCCGAAGATGGCGATGTTGGGCTTGATGCCACCGGTGCCGAGGGAGATGAGGGCCATTGAGATGAAGAGGAAGGCTTGTTGGCCGTGGGTTGATGGGGTGCAGGCGTGGGAGGTGTTGGCTTGTGGGGTGCATGGAGGTGGACGTAAGGTGTCTACGGTGGCTGAGGTTGTTAGCATTATCATTCCCTGAGGTAGAAAATGAAGAAAACAAGTTATTATTTGAAAAGTGTATATAAAAAGGTGTATTTGTTTGGTGTAACCAAACTCAACTAAATTATGCTTGCAAAAAACAATTTTGGTTTTAAAAAACCAAACATAAAATGGAGTTTCACTAAGCTTCTTTTTTCTTTTCTTTTTTAAAGCTTTTTAGGCTTTTTGAGTTTTGTCCTTATTCAAAAAAAAATTTGCGTTTATTAGTTTTGTGCCAAATTTTGTGTGAATTATTGATTCATTTCGATGAGACGAATCAGAAAAAGTAATTTTTTTTTTACTTTTATCCAAATATTTTTGAAAATATCCACTTTTAAGCTAAAAAGTGCCATTTTTTAAAGCTTAAAAGTGGATATTTTTCAAAATATTAATGGGGTGAAAGTAGATTTGTTTTAAGTTTTTGATTTCCCTTGTCTAGATGAATCAATAATCAACAAAAATTTGGCGCAAAAACAATGAACAAGAATTTTTTGAATAATGACAAAATTTCTGAAAAGTCCTAAAAGTTAAGTGGAAAAATAATTTGAAATAGAAAAAACGAAAGGCGTCTCCCCCTCATTTATGTATGCCATCCCCTCAGTTTTTTTTTTTTTTTTGGGCATGCTATTTTTTAGCTTTGGTGAAAACATATTTTCTAGTTATTTTTTTGGTAACCGATCAGGATCGAATAGCTCTACACTCAAGCCACTAATGAACCCAACCGCGCAACCCAAACCTCCGGGGATCTAACGCGGCCACACCAGTCACGGAAAACTGCAAGGAAAGTTACCAAAATGCCCTATTAATTTCATGTTTTCTTACCACTCCATAAATGAAAGAGAAGGCCATAATGGTTCTGAAACGTCCCAAATAGGCATCGGCTAGGAAAGCTCCAAAGATTGTCGTGAATACCCCAAATCCGGCCAATGCAGAGGTTGCGGCCGCTGCATTTGCAAGTGAGAGGTGCATTTGTGTGAATAGGTAAGGCATCATGTTTATCCCGTTTGAAAATGCTGCCAATCTCTCTGCCACCTCATTCACTGCAAGATGCACCAAAAATACTTAACATGATGAAAACAACCACCTTAATTTATTGTCAATCTGCATGCGGTTCTCTGACGTCTAACCGCCGAATTAATTTACCGCTAGACGTATCCTTCATTTGATTTGGTTGTGTTATTTGTCTTCAATAGGATGCAAGTTGTCTAGTTTCAGTTGCATTAGTTGCACATACAGTAGGCTAAAAGATTATCTTATTAATGAAGTTCTTACATTTTCCTTAAAAAAAAAGAAAAAGAAACCTTAATTCATTCAACTAAGCCTATGAATTTCCTTCCAAATGATCAATACAAATACAAAAGGTCACATATCAAGTATTATCGACGGTTTTTTTTTAGAATCGCACGCGTACGAATGGCTGAGAATTCAAGATATCTTTGCAGAAATTGCGAACGGTTTCAATTAGTCATCCAAATACACTGCGTGTATGTTAATGCTAAATACTCCATATATGATCTCCCGAATTTTCTTTGAAGCGTATGACCCGTGCTCTACTAAGGTTCTTATTTAATTCAAAAAATAAGTAAATAATTATTTATTTTCCTTAGCAAAACGGGGCTTGCCGGTTACAAGGTATTTCATGCGGGAATAGAGAAGGGTTTTCGTCCGTCGTCCAAACAATGCTTCTCTGTAAGTACGTTAAATGGTAAAATCTCCAGATTTGAATCGCAATGAAAGAGTGACGATTACAAGATATTTCATGTAAATCGCGATGAGGTTTAATTTGTCATCCAGAGATGCAGTGCATATATATATATATGTCACCATCAATGGTAAATAAATACCCCCCAATTTTCTTTGGAATAGTATTATATGAATGGCTTCTGGCTACAAGATATTTTAATTTTACATGAAAATTGGCAAGGGTTTTTTTTTTCTTTTATTTCAAAAATGCTACGTATACAATCGTTGTGTTGGTTGTGCTCGTGATTCTGACCGTTCAGATGAATTGTACTATAAAAGAATGCCGATTATGAGATATTTCATGTGAATTTCAATAGATTTTAATTTGTTTTACAATTTTTGCACCACCAATTTCAATATCCGTTCTTTGAAAGACTTTCTAAAAACGTCGTTTGTTTTTATCGGAAAAATCTTTATCTCGTAAAGATAAAAATATGAAACGAATACAACATGCAGGGAAATAAATGCATTGAGAGAGAGAGCTTTGAAGAGTAAAAAATTCCAATGCCGTTATTTCCAAAAACTCAATCTATCCCTCAACCTCTCAGATTTTTTTTTAATTTGAAAAATACGTAAAACATCGAAGAAAGACAAATTGGTGGATTGAGAAAACCTATAATGAACAGGGCTGACTTCCATCCTCCAGTACTCCGCTTATCTGCTGGTCTCCCCTGAAAATCTACACACCCATTGCTTGCATGATGAATCCTCCGCTCGTTTCCCTCCTTTAAAAAAAAAAAAAAAAAAAAAAATCTCTAACGCATTGCATATGTTGAATTAATCATCAAAGTGTTAGAATTTTGACAGGGGATGTAATTACCTTGTTGTCCTCTGCATTTCTTCGCATTGGAATTATGATTTCAAAGCTGTAATTGGCAGAGTTTCTTCTCCCTGGCTGCATTTGAAATCCTAGAGGGCCAGTGAAGAACTTCTGTGAAAGCCCTCACGGATTATTATTGAATATACAAAAGAGAGCGAAATATTTCGCCCAATATTTGGGGGAATGTCTTTGGATAGTTTGTGGAAAAGTAGTCAAATTGCATGCCTAGCTGTTATTACTCAAAATTGTCGTTGAATGCATTTATAGTGACAAATTAAGGATCTCTCTTGTTCTCTTGGGGACGGGATCAGCCAGTTACAACTTTGGTGGGTCCTCTTTTAAGGTTTATTTTGACGATTAAAATTGAGAATTGATATTCGCGCTCTCTCTTTTTATGCAGGCACTCTACTTTCAACGTGAAGTTACTAATAACTTCTTGAACATAGTGGAGCGCCTACATCAAAAAAAGGAGCGCGAATATCAATTTCCTTAAATTTTTATAACTAGTTTTATTACTGTGTCAAAAATTATGTCAATCAGATGTCAATTAATAATGATTACTGCACACGTGTTTTTATAGGCTGTTGATTTTGCCACTCCTTTTTTTGTTAACGTCACTCTCCTGCAAGTGTGTTTTTGGTGCAAAAACACACTTGCAGAGGAGTGGCGTTAGCAAAAAAAGAAGTGGCAAAATCATTTCCCTTTTTATATATATAAATGAGTTCTAAACTATCTTGTGTACCAACTTACTCCATTTTGTTCCTAGATAAATGTATGGCAATCATGGACTTATTGATATTTGTTCGACATGATTTTTGGTTTGATTAATGTTTTCGTTGAATTCTGAATATGAACATCTTCGATCATCAAAACAAACCCAAAAAAAATGCAAAAGTGGTTATTACAACTGGGTTATGGGTGTGACTAGAGAGAATCTTTTTTTTTTTTTTTGAATAGTGACTAGAGAGAATCTAATCCAAATTTTGTAACCCCTTTTTTTAGTATTAATGGCCGCTCCACCTTTTATATAACCCCCCCTTGTCTGTTCATAGGAATCAGAGTTTGCACAAGATCGTCAGATTAATACATTCATATCCTAGTTGAGCAATGACTTCTTTTTCTTTTTTCTTTTCTTTTTTTGATCAGCAAATTTTTTTTTTTTTTATAAATTTTTTAAAAAAAATTACAAAAATTTAAAGGATCATGAGCACAAATCCTAGTTGAGCGAGGACTAGCATTTACGACCCAGATCAATTGTTTGGCAAAATCATTTCTCCTATTTTTTAAGTACTTTTTCGTTTTACGAGAAATATGTCAAATTTAAGTACATGCTTATTTTATTAGTAATTTGCAAAGAAAATGGTGATTTTTTTTTTAATCAAAGAAGATGGTGATTTGAGTTGGTCGTTCTTCCAAACTTTGAAGTGACTTGGAAAAATCAGAAAGAGAAATTTGAAGTTTTACGGAAATATACACTCTACTAGTAGTTGCCCTTTTGTTTGCGGAACCTAGGAGGAAAAATTATTCGGTTGGTCGGTTGCCTAGACCACTGACTTCTTTTTTTTTTTAATAACCGGATTGAGTTAACCCCAAAAAAACAGAAGGGAAGTAAATGGGAAAAGAAATAAATAAAGAAAATAATTGAAAATTAAAAAAACAAAAAAAAATCCAACTAGATAGAAATAAAAAGAAATAAAGTGGCCAAAAAAAAAAGCAAACCGGAAAGGAAAAAAAAGGGCAAACTGTAAAAGAAAGAAAGAAAAGGGAGAGAGAGAGAGAGAGAGAAAAGGGGGGATAATATGGGAAATGGGTTGTGGGACCGGGGAGGGGGGTGTGTCAGAGGGGGGATTAGCAGCTCTCTGTAATGATGATATCGTGAAAGATGTAATAATGATATTTTTTTAATAAGTTGGAGTTATGAAATTAGACACACAAAAAGAGACGGGTGAAGTATGTAATTACTTTGGCATTTAGCACATGCTTGAATTCGTAATTCATTCATGAGCCTTCTGAGGTCATCCATGACATCACCATTGTGATTTTCTCCTTCATACCGTACCGATAAGTGTATTGATTACTTTGGCATTTAGAACATGCTTCAATTCGTAAATTCATTCATGAACCTTCAAGACACAACACCGAGTTTTGTTATCCTGAGGATTTTCCAAAAAAAAAAAAAAAAAACGTGTTTTGTATTCCTAGGATCCGATCGGGTCCCACGAGTTAATGTTGTGTTCACCACGTGACGTAGAAACAATGGGCAACGAAGATTACAAAGATAAGATACGAATACGTAGTACCCATTTCTTATCTTGTACGGTAACCCAGAAAGAGTACGTAGCTGTCTACTAGGAGTAGTATTTAAGAGAACATAAGTTATCTTCTTGCTTTCAAGTCATCACGGGCTGCACGGGCTATAGTAGGCCACATCATTATAATTACAGGTAAGGTTCTCATGCACAATTAATCTTGCAAGAGAATTAATTACTCTATAAAATATTAGATACTCCTCACAATTGTTTTTGTTTGTTGCCATTTTAGTTTGCCAGTACTTCAATTCTTTCTGGCTAGCGCTAAATTAATTTAATTTCCAGTTTACGTATTAGTTGAGTTTCTGCTTAATTAATTTTGAGTTATAGCCCAAAGACAAGGAAGGATAAAAGTATGTACAACTCAAACCTCAGTGATGCATTTTTTTTTTTTTTATCGGCAAAAGTAACATTTTATTAAGAAAAATAGGGAGGGGGATTTCAACTAAAAATTGGAACAAAAAACAACCAAATGGACAAAGTCCAATACAATACCTGAGGGTCTAAAGTGCCCAAATAAAACAATATACGAGCGCAAACAATCCGAAAGGCCTAAAAAGCCCAAATTAAACATTAAAGCTCATCCGAAAGAAACCCAAAACCTAGCCCTAAGACTGGATGACGCCGCCGCTGCCCACCGCTTGAAACAGATCTACCACTGCCAGTTAACCACTACCGACATCCACCTCGGCCATGCCTTGAGAGGCAAATAATTATAAGACCAATAGCGTGCCTTATGTATGGGTTACAAGATGATATTGGCTGTCTCGATAGCAAAAATCATGTTAGGATAACTGCACTTGTGTACCATTAATTTGATGGCAATTTATATGCACCAACTTTATGTTCTATGTGGGGTCCATTGCATGACATGCTTAATTCCATTTAAGGCCCTAACTCAAACTGTACCCAAATTTAATTCATATATAGACACGGTCGCTATAGCATAACTTATGTTTAATGAGAAATTTTTCAGTGCCGAGCACGCATCTTGACCGTCCAAACGTGTTTTGGACGGCCTAGATCTGTGTTGGGCTTGGGGGGTTGTTTTGGTAATTTTACACTTAAAAATTATCCAAATAGATTTGGGCTGTCCAAAACACGTTTGATCAGTTGAGATGGTGCACGACACCACGTGGCCAGTGTCCACCCGGCACTGAAAAAAATTTCATGTTTTTTTTTTTTTTTTTTTGTTGGTAAACCACTCAAATGTGATCATCTTAATTAACATAGCTCTTTTTGAAAGTGGCCCTTAACATAGCATATCCTTTTTGACTTTTTCTTGTTCTTTCCTTCTTTGTGGCAATTTTAGCTGCTTTCTTTATCCAGCGGCTGAGCTAAGCGTGGTTTTTTATTTTCTTTTCTTTTTTTTTTTCGCTATTTTCTAAAAAATTTGGGGAGTTTGCCACGTGGCATCACTCCTCTTTATTAGTATATATAGTATAGATCCCCCTTCATGTATATCATATCCACCCCTATATGATGTATCCCCCTTTTGGAGGTGGCATCCCGGCTTTGTGGGTGTGTGGCTGTCTGTTTTTGGTGGTGGGCGGCGGTCGGACGGTGGTGCTATGAAATCCCCAGACGAATAGTTTAGGTTTTGCATGGGTTTCTTGGATGGCCTGCTTAGCCCACTTTTGCGGGCTAAAACTTTTGAGAGCTATCATAGATTATAACTAGGCATCTTAGGCCCACAGATTGGAGCTGTTTAATGTATTATTTGGACACTTTAGGCCCTTAGGTGATTGTTTATGAGCTTTCACTGTATTACATGGGCACTTTCGGCCCATAGGGGTTTTGGGCTACGACGTCCCGTTTGGCTGTTTATCCAACTTTGGTTGGATTCTCCTTCCCCCCCTCTCTATCTTCATGTACTCTTGTTTTGTCAAGATCCCTAATAAAATGTTACTTTTCCTTGTAAAAAAAATATTTCCTAAAACACATCCCCTGCCAAACGGGCCGTTATATTATGGATACAATTGTTCACCTGTAAAATGATTCCTAATAACCTATCATCTGAAGAAAAAATTATTGGTAAGAATACGAGTTCTCTGCTAAGATTTATGGTGCTGATGTTGTGATTGTTTTTTTTTTTTTCCCTCTTACTCTTATTTGTTCCGGAAAATGACAGCCCAAGACGTATTTTGATAATTAACACCCGTCAAGAATATTTTCAGTATTAGCAAATCCTCTCAGCATGTCCTTAGCGGGTATTAGTTATCAAAACACGTCCTTAACAGTCATTTTTCCTATTTGTTCTCAAAACCTAGTGGTTGGTTTTGAAAGGAGTCCACTTAAAGGTTTATAGAAAATTAAAAGATTAGGGTTGCTATATATCACCGGTTTTATTTCACGTACCGTTTAATTTTACCACATACAGTACATCTCAAGATATGATTTGCTCAGCACCAAAAATCCTGACTACCAAGAAATGTGTGCAAACTAATTAATTAGAAGATCTCACCATGCCAGGGCATGTGCCTTCTAAAGTTGTAATTAATTTTTCACTTTTTTGGTACTTATTACTGTATATTTTATCTTTCAGATTTTGCACTGGACAATTAATAAGATGAGAGTACTGCTCGGAATATTCGTTGTTGTTCTCGCAATTTACCCGGGTGTCGTCCTCCAAGGCGCTGAGGCCAATATCCCCTTCTCTACCAAAGATGCAACCAGGATCACGTACTCAAGTTTCATAGATGCGCTACGAGCTCATCTCACAAATGGAGTTCCCCAGGTACCTGGTATACCACCGGTGCTGCCCTCGAGCTCCTCGTTGCCGGACTCTAGGCGCTTCGTTCTGGTAGATCTCTCTAACTACGTCGGGAGCACCATCACCGTGGCGATAGACGTGGTGAATGTTTACGTGGTGGCTTTTCGTGTACGTAACCAAGCTTACTTTTTTCAAGACGCTCCAGAGGCTGCATTCAGAACCTTATTCACCGAAACCAATATCAGTCGTCATAGTCTCGACTACAGCGGCAACTATGTCGACCTTGAGAGACGTAGTCAATCCAGGGAGCTAACCGATCTAGGACTCTCTGACCTAGATCATGCCATTTCCAGGTTGTGGTATGATGTTTCCGATGCTGCAGTTGGATCATCGTTCCTTGTGATAATTCAGATGGTCTCGGAAGCGGTAAGGTTCAGGTTCATTGAGACACGAATTCGACAAAGCATAACAAGTGGAACTTCTTTTCGACCAGACCCTGAAATGTTGAGCCTGGAGAACGGGTGGTCGTCCCTCTCTACAGCTATCCAATGTTCACTCGATGGAGTAGTATTCAATCGGCCAGTTACGCTTCGAAGTGTTTCAAACAATCCTGTCATAGTGGACAACATTTTGTCTCCTGTCATTGCTGGTCTTGCCTTGCTGCTCTACAGATCCCCTGGTGGTGGCCCTGGAAGTAATGATTGTCACGCCCCGTCCCGGAACGACACCCAAAGTGGGCCCGAACCGACACGGCCACGTGGCATTCCACACAGAAGACCAAACCACACCTCGCAACCTGCTACCTGGCAGACCAAAAAGGAAAGCCAGAGTGTGTGAGATATAGAAATGCTCAACATAATACCACAATACCCGAACGAATAACAACATGAATATGAATCCACCAACATAACTTAAAATACTCAAATGTATACAACAGTTATAACCAACCTGTCCACCCAACAGAGCAGTAATATTCAATGCACAACAACATGAATATAATTACATCACATGCAGTGACACGTTGGCCACTTCGCATGTACCCAAGACGAGGTGTCCCACATACCATGCTCCCATCAACCGGCAATTAGTCGGCATGGCATACGACATGGTATGCCTCACACGCTAACCTTCAGCGGTTCAAACAACATCCATCAGCATGCACATTCATCAAACACACACATCACATCCAAATCTCATGTCCCACACACCATGCTCCCAACCGTCGTTCATTGAACGATATGGCTTACGACATGATGTGCCTCACACGCACACATTCATAATATATCAAAAGCTAAACAACAATAGCATGATATACAATCACCTCCACCACATTATCTATTTTACGATAATCATAACGAAAGCTAAAATGCCATTAGCAATGTATACACTCACCACCACAGCAATATCTCATTAAAGATAATCATATCGAAAGCTAATCACGATTAGCAAGATATATACGCACCACCACAACAGTATTATATGGAGAATAACCATATCAAACACACTCACCTTGGTATCAACCGAGGTATGCTAAACTTATGATTTCGGCACCTCCCAACTCACCGGCTTGACACCTAACCACAAGTTAACCATATGAATTTATTGAACGCTTAAACGTCAAAATCAAGTCCTAACAACAATCTATAACACCTAATATAGATTAAAGATGCTTAACACATACTAGCATGTCCATCTCAAAGGTTTAGAAGTGCCCCCAATCAAACATAAAAGTATAAATATGGCATAACTCTTGAAATCGGTTTGAAAACCATGACCATCCTGTCGTATTCCGACCATAACTTCTTATTGGTTTAAAACCAGGTCATGAAACTACCACCATTAGAAAGTACACCTCCGGTACATGAATTTTGATATTAAATTTGCCCAACATAGAGTCCGAACGACAAAGTTATGCTCGTCCGAAGTTATACACACAACTGCCCAAAATTGCAGATTCTGCACATCTATCAACTTCAAATCAAAAACTGATTTAACTTAGTGCAACCTAAGCCACAACCCCTATATATTCCGAAAGGTATACAAGTCTAGTTTCAGAATCAACAACCCGCGCGCAAACCCGATACCCGAGCTAAGAGATATGACCACTTTCCCAAAACATGTCAATGCAGCGAATACGAAATTCAGCAGGGACACACAAACTTGTAAAATCCGTCAAACTTAGACCGTGCGACAAAATAACCTGAAATTTGGTAGAGATCATAACAACATCTCAAAGTTTATCCCTGATTTTTTCTAGATTTTACAAAGCAAGGGAACCTAGTCAAATCCACCTCCAAACTCAGAAATTCTGTGCAGCGAAGCACAATTTCCAGCAGAGTAGTCCGTGTTCGAAAATTCATTAAAAATCGAATACTCAATACTTTTTAGTGATTCCAACTCCAAAACATCACCAACTTAGCAATCTATCAAACTCATAAGGACCCAAAACCAGGAGGGTCGTTTAACTAAAAAAACGTGATGCATAACACAGATCTGAAAACTGTTTGCACAAAACCAGCAATCCGACCACAGCTCGGTTTATGATTTTTATCTTTTTTCACACTTCTCAGAAAATTCTGAAAATTTAACATGATACAATAGACACACTAATGAACCTTCAGTAAAAATACCAGAAATTAAAAAGCTTCCTAGGTACCTTGAATAATTTTGTGAAGAGCTGCTCTGCACCAAATCTCCTCCTTTTCCTTCTCTCTCTCTCTCTCTCTCTCTCTCTCTCTCCACGAAAATGATAGAAACAGGGGAAAGAAGAAGATATTTGCAACAAAATATCTCTTTTAAGGAGATTATCAAGTGCAACCACAACACCTCTCAACTTACGCAACCGATCAATAGCATTTAGTTAAATACTCACCAAATATGAAATAACCCCATAAAACACATATTTAATTAAAATATGAATTAACTATTAAATATCCGGGACGGGTATTACAATGATGCTATTCTGGCCTTGCCTGGGAGTTTAATAAGAATGCCTTTTAGTAGTGTGGGTGATGATGATGATGAGTGTACTATATTAGGCAGCACGAGACGCATCAGTGGTCAAGATGGGTTGGGTGTGGACGTGAGGGATGGGAAAGATAACGATGGGAATCCCATCCAACTATGGCCATGTTGGCAAGCAGTCCAACCAGCAGTGGACTTTCCAAACGGATGGGACGATTCGGTCCTTGGGCAAATGCATGACTACCTATGGTTATAGCCCTGGAGTCTATGTCATGATTTTTAATTGTGGAACAGCTGCGCAGGACGCCACAAAGTGGTCGTTATCTTCTGATGGTACCATCACCAATCCTCGCTCTGGTCTTGTTCTGACTGCTAATCAAGCTGCGCAGGGCACCACCCTGACTGTAGAGACCAATGTTCATGCCGCTAGGCAGGGTTGGAGAGTACTGGGAGAGGAGGTAAATCCCATTTGTGACTACCATTATAGGGTTTAATGATCTGTGCATGCAAGCTAATAACGACAACAGTCGTGTATGGCTGGAGTCTTGTGTGGGCAGCAGGCAACAGCAACAGTGGGCACTCTATGGTGATGGCACCATTCGGGTAAATAGCGACCACACCCTGTGCTTGACGTCCGATGGCCATACTTCCTTGGACGTAATCATCATCCTTAGATGTCAAGGGTGGGGCAACCAGCGTTGGGTGTTCAATAGTACCGACGGCACCATTTTAAACCCCAATGCTAAATTGGTCATGGATGTCAAAGAAAGTAATGTCTCTCTTCATCAAATCATTCTGTATCAGCCTACCGGGAATCCTAACCAGCGGTGGCTGCCCTACTTCTGAGTACGGTGTCGTTGCATGCCATTCAAAAGATCAGTACTAGCTAGTTCTCGTCCATCACTGTCAAAATAAATGCCTTTATGGTCTTTTAAAGTGAGTCCTGTTTGTGCCAAGCGTATGGCCATGATTGAGTCTATGAGATTTATCCATATGTAAGCCAAAGTTTGTCCTAAACTAGTAGTAATGAATAAAAAACAGGGACCGAGAGCTGCCTTTCTGGTTCGCACGACTGCCCTTGTTGAGGGTTGGTTTGTTCAAGCTTAACTAACGTGTAGTACAACCTCCAAGGATTGTATCTATCGAATTGGATGGATAGATACAATTAATCCATAGTTGTATCGGAGAGAAAATACAGATAGTCGCTTTTAGCAGAGTCTAGGAGAGGTAATAGACTTAAAAAGTATGCTATGCTGAAAAAAAAAAAAAAGAAAAGAAAAAGAAAGAACTCTATGGTAATTAATGAATTAATTACAATTAGACTTTAATGTAGAGAAGCAAAGTTGGAAATATACAAGGTCCATCTTATACACAATCTCATTTATGTGCAAACCGTACTCACTCTTTCTTTTCTTTACCTTTTTGGGTAAGGTAATAGAAAACCCAAAAGTACCCAAGTCATGGGCATACCCCAATCAAAACAAAGCCAAACAAAGAAATATCGAGCAAAGCTTGAAAAAAGAACAGCACAAATCAAGACAACATTTCAACAAAAACATTACATGCCGCCAAAGGCTCTAGCTGGGGCATTCCACAGGGAACAAAGACGGACTGAGAGGGAATTGATGAGCCGGCCCGAATATACTGACCATCAAACCACGAAAGGGAAAAAGGAAAATGACGGCCCATGACGTATTTTGATAATTAATACCCGCCAAGAACATACTGAAAATATTTGTTAATGCTGAAAAATATCCTTGACGGATATTAATTAATAAAACACATCATTGGCCGTCATTTTTCCAAAAAAGGAAAAAAAGGGTCAATTGAAACGGCCAGCCCAATTTTTCAACCCACAAACTCATAGAAGTGAAATAATTGAAGACAAAAATCAACGACCCAAAATCAAGTCACTGGAAATGAATATTGCAGTAGACTTATTGTTTCATATGAATTATGATGATGATGTATCCATCCACCACCACGCAAGATTAACCCCTTGACCAGAGGTTAGTTGTCAGTTAGCACGCTTCTCTGTGTCCCTTAGCTAATTCTTTCCTCTCTAACTCTCAATCAAACTGCATCAGACTAATAATCCCTCTTTTTTATTATCTGTGATGAAATACTATGTACGAAGTTTCAAGAAGAGGGTTTGGGGATCAATTTTGGGAAGGAACAAGATGTTTTCGAAGTGGGTGTTTTCTGGGTTACAAGATATTTTAATTTTACACGGTAAGAGTTTTTTATTTCAAAAATGTTACGCGCACAATCGTTGTTGTATTGGTCGTGCGCATAATTCTAACCGTTCAGATGAGTTATACTATAAAAAGAATGCCGATTACGAGATATTTCATGTGAATTTCAATAGGTTTTAATTTGTTTTACAATTTTGCACCACCAATTGCATTAAAGTATTAAACCAAAAGTACTATGGGTGGTGTACAAATGGTGTACACAATCGGTGTACCCATAGCACTTTTGCAATTTTGGTGGGCCCTCTTTTAAGATTCATTTCTTTGACAATTAAACATGTGTATATATAGCTTTTCGATACTCTACTATGTTGCGACCGGTTCTTATGCCCCAACGGAATCGTCAGCTAGCCTGCTTCAGCAATAGGTGCCTAGATTTAAGTTTCGGCAGTTTTGGTTTCACTCATGCATTTCGTGATGAAATCTGTATTGCTTTCGAGCTTTCCATGTTAAATGGATTGAATCGATTCAAAAAATTACTAACAACTATGTCAATCTGTTGTCAATTAAATAATGATTACTACGCATTTGTTTTCATATAAATGAGTTCCCTAAATGAGTTCTAAGTTCTTATTCATATTCGACCGACATGATTTTAATTTGGTTTGATGAATGTTTTCTCGACGGGTACTAAGTATGAACACCTTCGATCACCAAAATAAATCCGAAAAAAATCCGCAAATGGTTACTGCAACTGGATTATGCGTGTGACTAGTAGAGAGAATCTTTTCCCAATTTTATAACCCCTTTTTTACTATTAATTGCAGCTCCACCTTATTATATAACCCCCCCCTGTCTGTTCATAGGACTCCGAGTTGCACACGGTCGTCACATTAATACATTCATATCCTTTATTTTTTATTTTTATTTTGGTTAGACATGGAATTAGAAAAACTACGAACAAGAACACAAAGCGAACTATTTTTTCGCCTTTTACATTCATATCCAAGATGAGTGAGGACTTGCATTTTTGACTTGGATCGATTCATTAGAAAATAAAAGTTTTCAACAACTTTTTTATTTTGCAAGAAGATTGAACAAACCAAACCTCAACTCAACTTGACTCGACTCGGTTACAGCCCTACCATGTTCCAGAATATATAATTTCTAAAAGGCCCTAAAAAAAAAAGACTAGAATTAAAGAGCATTTGGAAGAGTTTTAGATATTTTTCACATGTTAAATTACCATACAAAAATTGTACGAAGTATCTTGAGTCAAAAATCATGGGGTTCTGACTGGCCAGCCCTATTTTGTCACCTTCTATCCATCTAAGTTCTCCGTGTGTCAAGCTCATTCCACATAAACCCTGTTTTAAGTAAACTCACGAAAATATCCCGCACATTCATTGTCCAGCGCACTTTTTAAATTTAGGATTAGAAAAAATTATCCTATGCAAATGGAACATTACATTGTGCGTAGTATCATCCTAACTCATGTATCATTGGCTAATATTGTGGAACCCATTGCCTTTTGTTAGTGCTTTGAGAAAGAAATTGACATTTGACATTTTACGACTCGGATTGATTGATTGGGAAACAAAGTTTTCAAAAACTTTTTAGGATTTTGTAATTGTCAAATGACTCATACCAATTTTTTTTTTTTTTTTTACTTTCATCTTAATTTTTTAAACAAATATTCAAGATAAAACCCAAAAATTCTATAAAGTCGACTTTTGGGATAATGTGTACATTTATGTGCAAACCATACACACTCTTTCTTAATTATCCTGATAATATGTAACTAATTCCACAAAAACAATGAAATAAAAAATTGGAACATATCACGCTAAGTATTACATAATACAGTTGAAATCATAAAGTGGTGTAATTAACCGTAAATATGCATAATTTTACTTTTTTACGCTACATACTTATTCATTACTCCATCCGTCTCTTTTTTAAGTGTCTTGCTTCGTAATTCTAACTTATTAAAAAGATATCATCATTACACCTTTTACCTCTACTTTTTCTCCTTACCCTCTATGAAAACATCATTATTATATTTTTATTGACTAACTTTTCAAAATAGAATCTACTTTTAGGGACAAAATGAAAAATTTACCAATGTGTACTCACTAACTTTACAAAATGAACACTTATAAAAGGACAGCCCAAAATAAAATACTGAACTCTAAAAAAGAGACAGAGAGAGTACTACCTAACGGTTGACATCATAAAGTTTGTAACTAAAAATAAATATGGATAATTTTATTTTTATTTTTCCCTACACCACACTTCTTCGTACAAAAATGTGTGGACTTGATTGGATATTTGGGCATGTTTATTTATTTTTAGGGGCTTAAAATTATTCGTTTATTTAGGTGCGTTTCGGCTATTTTCTGCGTCAACCCAAGGCGGCATAGCCCGTATATAGTACGAGTCTAGAAATGGCGCGTTGATTAGGCCCGTTTTGTCAGAGTCAACCCAATTTCGATCAGCCAGATTTGCTCAACACACAGTTGACCAATGTTCAATTCTTAAAATCAAATTGCAAGAAAGTAATTTCTTATTAGTTTCCTAGTTCCACTGAGGACGACCTGTATTTAACTAAACTGAGAGGGAATTATTAATTGGAAAAAAGGGTCCGTTCAAACGGCCAGCCCAAATTTACAACCCACAAACTCATAAAAGGCCAATTGAAGGCAAAAATCAACTCAGAATATATTCTTGTTCGAAATGAATATTCCAGGAGCATTTAAGGATATGATGATATGAATCATATGATGTATCCATCCACCACCATGCAACTGATGCAAGATTAACCCCTCGAGTCTTTGACTAGCGGTTAGTTGTCGGTTAGCACACTTCTCTTTTGTCTCTTAGCTTTAACTCTCAATCAAATTGCATCAGACAGTGCAAATTCTCTTTTTATTTCTGTGCTATTATGTACGAAGATTCAAGAAGAGGGTTTGGGGATTAATTATTGGGGAAGAACAAGATGTTCTCGAAGTGGGTGTTTTGTGGGTTTGTTTATTTTCTCTTGGGTTTTCTGAATCTGGTAGAGTTCTGTAGTGGTGGGATAACCAGTAGTTATGTAAGAAACGCTGACCTGAGTTTGGATATGCCATTAGACAGTGATGTGTTTCGGGTACCTCCTGGGTATAATGCGCCCCAACAGGTATGTAACTTGTTCTGCTTCTTTCAAGATACTTTGTTTTCATGTACTGTAAATTTGTTTGTGGGTTTTGTTCTTGGTTCGTACTTGGAAACCATTTTTGATAAGTCTGGTGCCAGCTTACGCGCACTTCAAAATGTGCAGTTTTACCCATGTTTAGTGGGTTTAAGAGTAAAGATTTTAGGGTTACTGAGCTTTGTTTATCATTTTCTTTGATGTTGTTTGGATGCCCACTTCAGAATGTGCAGTTTTACCCATATTTAGTGGGTTTTTGATTTTCTCTGATCTGAGAATTTTGTGTTTAAGGTTCATATAACACAAGGGGATCATGGGGGGAGAGGTCTGATTATCTCTTGGATCACTCCAGATGAACCGGGTTCAAATACAGTTGTCTACTGGGCAGAAGATAGCAAGCTCAAGGGCAGCGCTAATGGCGTTGTCCTTACCTACAAGTACTTCAATTACACTTCTGGTTACATTCACCACTGCAAAATCAAGAATTTGAAGGTCAGTGCTACTTATTGAATGATAAATTCACCTGCAATTCGACGTTTGAAGATTCGTAAAATTTTCAATGATTTGCACTTAATTCTTTCTTAACACCGCAGTTTGATACAAAGTATTACTATGAGGTTGGGATTGGAAACACGACGCGGCAGTTTTGGTTCATAACTCCTCCCAAAGTTGGCCCCGATGCTCCTTATACTTTTGGTCTTATAGGTATTTGTTGAACCCCAGCTTGTTGTGCAAATCCAATTATCATCAGGTTGATTGGCCTTACTGTCCAATAATACTCAACAAATAGACTTGAAAACTTTATGGGCCTTATCAATGCAACAGGATCAAAGGCCGCCCAAGCGCAACGGTAAGGTTGCCCCAACGTGGCCTGGGATTACAAATATGAGTCGCAGAAATAGCCTCTCCGCTAAGGTGTACGCCTGTATACATCCAACCCCAAACCTCATAGTAGCGGTAGCCTCATGCATTGAGTATCCATTCTATGAAGTTTAAAGGGCTGATACCTTGTGAAACTCATTTTGGGTCTAAAATTTCCATCACAACCTCACAAACACATAAATAAATTGAGATTGCATATCTGTTGTAAACTCACTCTATTGAGCATTTGTGCAGGGGATCTCGGCCAGACTTATGATTCAAATAGGACGCTAACTCACTATGAGTCAAACCCAGCGAAAGGACAGACAGTACTGTTTGTTGGGGACCTCTCTTATGCGGATGATTACCCATTTCATGACAACGCCAGATGGGATACATGGAGTAGATTTATAGAGAGAAACGCTGCTCATCAACCTTGGATATGGACTGCAGGGAATCATGAGCTCGATTTTGATCCAGAAATTGTACTTTCTCTTTGCCCACCCTATTCCATTAAAAAATGTGTTGATCTCATCTCAGTGATTTCAAGTCTAATATTAAGTTACCATGGACTACTCGCTTTTTTGGCTATTTCAAAGGCCTCATGGAGGATATTGTACAATCAAGAGTAAAAGTAGCCAATTTTATTTTGGAGCTTAACCCCAACTTCCTTAATATAGGATAGCATAGAAGTGGTTTTTCGTGCTTTTAACTTAACCACTCCATTAAGTGCAAGATTGATACTGCTGCACCTGCAAAATCATCTTTTGATATTTAGCATCAATGGTTTCATGTGCTTTTAATGCCACTCCACTCCACTGCTTGCAGGCTAGGTGTTTATTCACCAGCAAAATCATCATCTTTGGTCTTTCTTGATGTATGCTTGGCATAGAACTGATTTAGTGTGCTTTTACTTACTACAAGATCAGCGAATTTATACTCTCTTATCTTTTACCGTACTAATCATAATGGTAGTGCCACTGTTGCAGGGTGAAACTAAACCCTTCAAACCATATACAAGTCGTTTTTTTGTACCCTACAGAGCTTCTGAAAGTACATCTCCTCTTTGGTACTCAATTAAGAGGGCTGCAGCGTACGTGATCGTCTTGTCTTCTTACTCAGCTTATGGTAAGAATTCATAACATGTACGTGAATTATATTAGAGTGACCTAAAAAGCGAAATTGGCAATATAAGTCATACGGTTCTTGTACCGAAATTTGTAAGAGATCAAACAGCTATTCTTGAATTATAGTTTGTTCCCATTCGGAACCAAGCAAGCTGGCTTTTTTAACCCCGGCATTTAGCGTGCTCTTAGGTTACATGCTACGCATTTTAATCCAGACGGTGTTGTGTAGAGTAGCAGTTCTGTGGAAGCTGCTTTTTGGCTTTCTCAGTTTCTTTGAGAATTCTGAACATTCAAGAATTGTCCTTTCCAAAAGAGAGCTGCCATCAAAACTCCCATTAACGAATTGAACTATGACGGGATAGAGTCCACTGGCAACTTATATGTCCAATGGTGAGGGTGGAAAAAATACTTTTGTCAGACAAGTTATAGTTTCATTTTGCAGGGAAATCCACTCCCCAGTACAAATGGCTGGCAATGGAACTGCCGAAGGTGAACAGGACTGAAACTCCATGGCTCATTGTTCTTATGCACTCTCCCTGGTATAATAGTTATGTTCATCATTATATGGAAGGGGAAAGCATGAGAGTGGTGTACGAGTCATGGTTTGTGGAGTACAAAGTAGATGTTGTCTTTGCTGGTCATGTTCATGCCTATGAACGATCAGTAAGTACCCCTTCTCTCTGGCTTTCCTCTTAGTTATATTTGAACTCTCAATTTTTCTCCTGTTCTGTTTAATCTACGAAAGTATTATAGGATACTTCAAGCTAAACTAATGCAATAAAATGTTTGTGTGACAGGAACGCATCTCTAATATCGCATACAACATTGTAAACGGATTGTGTACTCCCAGGAGTGACCATTCTGCCCCTGTATACATAACCATTGGAGATGGAGGAAATCTAGAGGGATTGGCGACTGAGTATGTTACATCAATGGATTGCTCTTCAAGGACTTACATAATTTGAAACTTTATGCTATTGACACGACACGTGTTAGAAATTTAAACTTATAATGTGCATTTCTATTTGTAGAATGACAGAGCCACAACCACCGTACTCAGCCTACCGGGAGGCCAGCTTTGGACATGGCATTTTTGACATTAAGAATAGGACGCATGCCTACTTCAGTTGGCATCGGAATCAAGATGGATTTGCTGTGGAAGCAGACTCTTTATGGTTCCATAATAGATACTGGACATCACCAGAGAGGACCTTCCTAGCCGCATCCCAATGAGGGTCTCATTTCCAATGGTTTGTCCTCTTTTATGACACAAATCAACCCAGACTGTATGGACAATATGGTGTATGTATTATACCCCTAGGTACTTATGCACTACCCAATGCAATAAATTAAAGATCAGTGTATAATTATATCATCGAACCGTCAACTTATAAATTGGAATGAATAAATTACGTCTGATGAAATACTAGCTTGACTCTGGATTTGATAGTATCTTTTACCTTATAGAAATGAGGCTACAACCTACTTAATTAGACGGAAGTTAAGATTTAGTGATATATTTTTGGAATCTGATAAATTCATAGGATAGAGATACTTGAAACCACTTGCAAAGTATTCAGTAGAATCAGCACCATATTAATAGCGACAAAGTTGTAGTTTAGACATGGTGTGATCAATAAGACATCTAACCAGTTCTCACAGGAATGTTATAAGTTGACTCAAGTACTCTGTTACAGGCTAGCTCATGCAATTCTTATACAATTTTTTGTACAGATAGAACGACGTGACAGGTGTTTTGACAAGTAAAAGGTATCTCCAAGGATTTTTTTTTTTTAGCCTCATCATAGTGTATGCTATTTCCGTATGTATCTTTTGCTTGGCAAACCAAATATCTCTTGGATAGCCAAATGACTGCTCCACCCCAATCGGTGGTTTTTAAAATGGGGTCGCCGTTATTTGTAAGTGACAGGTGTGGAGTGCCACATGGCACGTTGCTTCAAAACTCTGTGAATTTGGAGTTTTGGACTTCTTGCCCTCCTCCTCTTGGCTCCTGCTTTGCAGGAGATTTTATTTCTGTACCATTCTGTTTTGGCCTGGTTTAGTGTCTTCTATAACCAAAAAGGGTGTGTGGATGAGACCATTTTCAATACTATCTCTACTGACAGAGCTACAACTTATATGCCCAGAAGCTCCATTTTTTCCCAAGGCTCCATTTCTTGGGTTCTCTTTGATTCTGTGAACATGAAATTCCACATGAGGCACCATTCCGACCTACTAATCCTTTGCATACATTTCAAGTGGTATCTATTGATAACAGAACTAGTCTACTTATATATACTTCGCATTTCATTTGAATTTTCCGGGTAGATTGATACATAGGTGGCGACACAAAGTTCTGGAAGTGACCCTTCGAAATTCTACATGTTTACATTATGCATGTACTTGAAGTATTATGTGTGCTTGTGTATTACTTGCAACACACAGATGGTACTAAGTATGTTGGAAACTTCAGAAAGGGTATTGCATAGCTTCCCAGCCCTTCCCATCCTCGAAGTCACTGGAAAAGATCCCCGGGTCCATCATGGCTTGAAAGTCCATAGACGCGGTCGCCTCCGCCCACATGGCCGAGTCATCAAACTCCGGCAAGTCGACAATCAGATTACCCTGAACCCCATCAATTCCCATGCCATTCTCAACACCCTTGTTGGTCTGTGATTCTCCTGATGGCCCTAATAACAGGCTATCAGCAGAACCTGAACTACTGCTAGGGTTCTTCACATGGTTGATTGGAGGGGCTGCATACTGAGGAGTCACGAATAGCTCCGGAAAGTTGAGCTTTGCATGGGACCCATGGAGTTTACGCGCCGCCGCATCATAAGCCCTAGCGGCTTCCCAAGATGTGTTGAATGTGCCGAGCCAGAGGCGGGCCCCACGATTCAGCTCCCGGATTTCGGCCACCCATTTGCCCCACGTGCGCTGCCGCACACCTTTGTAAGTGCATGAAGCGTTCTCCGGGCCTCCCTTCCCTCTCATGCACCCTTTCCTCGAACTCCGTTGTGAAGTTTTCTTCGCCTCCCGGTTTGTCTCTCCCATACCCATTGCAGATTTCAACATTTTTCTTATCTTTTTATATCACTCTTGAACCTGATGACCTTGAAAACTGTGGATGCTGATAAGTGATATAGACTTAAACCTAGAATGCTTTCAGTTTTTATACCCTGCAAACTGTATGAGAGGATTCAACGGAGGATACGTGTCTGTTGGTGGGTTTTGGCTGATACTTGCAAAAACTACTTGTTTTTTTATCGTGTCAAAGGACCCAAGGGTGATAAGATCAGTATTTTTCTTTATACATTGTACTTAGCCGGATCATTTGTTTTTTACTTGGATTCTCTGTTCATTGTACTTGGCCGGAGAGTTTGTTATTTTTCTTGGACAGGAGCTCAGGTGGCGGAAAAGGGAAGAGCAAAAACCACACATGGCGAGAGGGAGAAGCAGGGATAGTCTATGGGTCGGTCATTTAAGGGAAATCTATAGAGATAGTCCTCCTAGTTTTACCCCCGTCTTATTTTCGTCATTCAAGTATTAATTGCAACTCTTTTGACTTTCAAATTTGATTTTCGTATCAAGTTGGTCCAAATGATAATATCTGTCAGCCAAATTGGACGGAAAATATCAAATTGTTGACAGCTTAAACGTTGCAATTCGTATCAAGTTGGTCTAATTGATGACGTCTTCCCTCAATCTGAATTTTTTTTTTTTTTGTCTAGTTTAGCTGACAAAAGTTAGTAATTGGACCAATTTGGTACGAAAACTAAACTTGAAGGTCAAAAGAGGTCTAAATGATACTTGGATGACGAAAATGAGACTCAGATGAAATTAAGAGGGCCATTTGTATAAATTTCCCTTTTAAGTAATGGATATGTTTGTGTGATCTAGCTCACTGTTGAATAAGCAATGATGTCATGTCAGACTGGATTATGCAATCTTGGATAAGTTCATTTCCCAGGAGTATGAGTTGATTACCGAACCGAGTCATGTGTCCCAATTAATTGAGGTTGGCATACAGTGTGAGTTGATTCCTTGTTGCCCTTGTGGAAATGTGGAAGTCTTTCATATGATACTGAAATGTTGGATAGGGTACAGCTTGGTCACCGGCTAAAAAGTTGGTTCAATCGGACTTCTCATACGGTAGCTCACGCTTTTGTAGCCCCGAGTTTCGAGTTGAGACACTGAGTTGGCTCAAGTTCAAGAACCAACTTCTGAAACTTGAAAAATAAGCACCCACAACTTTCAATTTTCTCTCACTTTACATTCTTCCAAAATCAGATTTGGATTCAAATAGTAAATTTTGTAACTCTGGACCACCTCAATCGAGCCAACTTTCTGAGTTCATCCAACAAGAGTTCATAATTTCTAGCCTACTCCTTTAGGTTAAGGGGGGCGGGACGCTGCCAAGCGACATAAGCGGACGAACCTGCATAAGCAGGCATTTGACCACCTCTCGAATGCCCTCGAAATGGAGGCCAGTGAGGGGAAATACTATCCGGAGTCCAGACCCCAAACGGGGCCAGAGACTTGCTCATCCCACATATCTTGAATTTGTCAAAGGAGCATGGATTACTTTGTCTGCATTGGCATTTCTCACTCGCAAAAAAGAAAAAAGGAAAGGAAAGCACATCATGAAGTCATATGCATCTCAGTATGCCAAAACAACAAAACTCACATGCACACAAGGACGTTAATTATGTAATTGTCGACATGCAGTCACTCCAGATAAAGCTGCTAAAAGCCAAAGTTTCATTGGAGCTATAAACCCAAATTAATAAGAATAGCAAGGAGTCAAGAAAAGAGTAGTGACCGAACCTGCATCTGGAGTATTATTTCGGAAACAAAAAATGTAATAATACTTGACCAAATTGCTTCAGAGTGGCAAGCCCTAGTTTTGAAGCTCCCATGGTTCGCCAATCGGTGTCAAAGTGTCTGACCAAAAGAGGGCACCACATCCGGTCCTTCCCAAATTGTCTATAAAAAGGGGCAGTTTAATATTCTAGAAAATAAACAAATCAATGGCATTCAAAGCATTGATCTATTCACAGAGAGAGAGAGTGACACGTTCCTTGAATAGATACTGGAATTAACACGTTCGGACAGATCAAAATTAGAATAGTGAAGGACTGAATTAAGTAAACTCTATAGTACACAAATTTACATGCAAGCAATAATGTGGATCAACCATGTACAATCAATCGAGATAAAAACCAATCCGTAAGTTGTTGAAGCCAAATTCTACCTTCCTTTCGGCCATTCGAAGGAGGTGTAGTTTATAAGAATGAAATGAAGCACCCTTCTACACGAACCTTCACGCATATGCAAGCATGGGTGACAGAATTCTGTGCCAAAACCATAGCCACAACACAGTCCAAGTGAAACCAAGTATTCCATCATTGCCCCAATAACAATGATCATTTGAGACAACCTTGAGCTAGCTCTTCAGAAAATCCTTCAAAGCAAATGGCAGAACTCCATCCTACAAAACCACCAACACAAGTAAGAACGCAGCCTATATATATCAAAACTCGTCGCATTTTTAACAGTCCCTTGCCATCTCAATCCACCATCTTTCCCCAAGTGCAACGTCAGCATCAAGGATCAAACACTTAAAGTTCAACTTATAAAAGTCTGTTACAATTTCCCTTCCAATTTTTTTGAATATAAATCATCTATGTTTTATCACTGATAGAACCCACTACAAGTCATTCAACAAATTGGCTGAGCAACATATTGCACCTCCCCTCTTTAGTCTGATGATAAGACCCACTAGAAATCATTCAACAACCATTACAAATAATTCTTGCATGGAGAAGAAATTCTTTGACTAATGAAAAGGCAAAAGAACCAACAGGTTTTCAAAACAAACAGTCTAAAGGACAGACTAGCATTCATTTCTAAATTTACAACGAGCGTGAGAAACTAAAGAATGCTTAACATCTAAATGGAGATGATCTAGCACGAGCAGCATTGAGACTTTCAGACAGTGAGAGGGAAGGAACTAACTTCAGGCTACCTTGACATGATCTTGATTTAAGGACTGTCTAACCACCGTTGTCTGTTGTATCAGCCTTTCCATTGCTGAATAGCTGGGCTGGTTGGCATTAGCTGACATTCCAGAGATACAGAAAGAAGGTTAATAAATTCCAAGTGATAATAACAGCTACAAAAGAAATAGTAAGGAAAAGCAATAACAAGCGGGACTTAAAAGCAAGAGGATATTAGAAGAAACGCACCAAGAATTGCTCTATTCAAACTGTCTGCGACATGCTGCCGATAGTCCAAGCTAAGTAGATGAAACATTGGAGACTTTTCTGGTTCTTCATAAGCTAGTAAAGCCATAAAGTCCTGCAACCACAGTAAAGCTCTCTCATGTCAAATAAAGGTCAAACAAAGATCTACGACAATCGGCCAAAAAGTGCTAAATAAGATTTCCTTAAGGTGGATACATACTTCAAGCTTCTCAACATATTTTTGCACCATCCCAAAAGGAGTCAACTTAGTCTGAGCAAATTCCAAAGCTTCTGTGCTGCCAAAGAAATGTAAGTTTAGTAAAGAGAGATGTGAGACTCATCAGTTTGAGGAATTATTCTTACTGTGCTCACCATTTCCTAGAACAGACAAGCTTAACAAAATGAAGGCTTAAGAGATCAAAATGCAAGTCCTTATTTCTATCAAGTAATTCAGGAGCAAGTTCTTCTGTCAGTTCAATGGCCTTCAGCGCATTCCCATCCAGTGCAAAATGGAAAATACCTGGGACAGAAGACACACAAGGTCGTACCACCCAGAAATAAGCATCTTAAGCCACAGGGAAGTAACTGCATACCATCATATGACGCATCAAGCAAACATAAGAGGTGTTCCGCTTTCTGGAAAAGTTAACTTTTGGAAAAGGAAGGTAATTTCAAGCTCAAAAATTATGTGTTTACGCAAATAATTTTCCTACCAATATGGATCTTGTTTGATAGATCTCATCGAGATCTTTTAAACGGTGCAAAAAAAATTAAAAAAATTATTTTTTATTTTCATTATATTTGAGTTTGAAATTACCTTTCTTTTCCAAAAGTTAACTTTTGGAGAAAGCGGAACACCTCCATAAACCAACGATACAGTAAAGCCATTGTCCCTCTTTTTCTCCTTACTTATGTAAGGGAGGAGCAGCTACATCTAGTTTCCCGGAGAATTGTTTCAAAAGCTTGTATTTTAGCTAATACAATGTGTTACAAACCATGATAAGTAGTAACTTGGCACCGTGTGACAAGTTCAATTCCAATGACATCAGTTTAAGTATCCAATGTGCAAGCCAGTTTGGAAAGTCTTACATTCCTATGGGACTTTGGATTCTTGAAGAGATTTCAGGAGAGAACAAAAACAAATGAGAAGGATGAAAAGACAGTAAAAGGAAACAAAACTTCACTTTCTCCTCTTTTCTGACTGGATATGCATGGGTCAAAAAAAAGATCCTCTTTTTTCTTTAGCTAACCAAAAACAACTACTGGAGTAACATGGAACTATATACATTCCTTTTCCCTTTTTCCATTCAAATGTAGTCCGGAAAAATTGTCGGCTATTGTTATGAGGGAAAAACGTTTCACCAAACTTCTTAGGTTATGGAATTCACACAAATTAGATTTTGACACATATGGCCCAAGCCGCCCAACACTCAGATATTCACTAGTAGGCCATGTGAATCAAGAGCAACATTGACACTCGAGGTCTTAACTGGTAAAATGTTGAGAAGAAAAGAACCCACAAAATCACCTACGTTTTCGTTTCTCCATGTCCTCAAGATGATTGGCTAACTGCTTCATCCCCGTACACGAGATAAATGACTCCACAGTTTCATTGTAGCAATTGTGCACCAAATACGAAAGGACAACGTTGTGTATATCATTATCATTGACCACCTGTCAAACAACCAGACCCTTTAGATAGAGAACAATGTACATTCTTTAGATTAAAGCATGCATCAACGAAGAATTGTGCCTAATAACAATCACAGAACCATGATTTCTGGTGTGAAAAAGGGAGAAAAACCACAGACTAACCATGTGTTTCAACAGGAGTTGAAATAAAAAAAAAAATCAAAAGTAAAACACAGTAACAATGCAGTGGTAATGACAAATCTAAATTTACAATTGCGATGCTGGTTTGCCATCTTAATACTTATGAACACTTCAATCGGGTTGTCAATTTTGTAAACATCCATGTGAAATAAACTAACTACAATGCATAGTAACAGCAGGGGCCAACATGATCTTTATCATCGCAAATAGCACTCAAAACACATTGTCATCAAGGAGAAACAATTAGATGATGGAGGAGTTTCGAAGAAGATTAATCCGTTTAGCAGATAAAGAAAAGTGTGAAACTTGCTAAAACAAGTCAAAGAGTCCACCAATTTGAAAGTCAATGTGGTTTACTTTAAAGGAAGGAAACATTGGAGTAATAGCAATACATCAACCATCCAACAATCTAACTCAAGAGAAAAAAAAAGGGGAGAGAGAGAAAGTACAGCTTTCCTGAATCATCTATTCGGTTCTGCCGCGTGTGTACTTAAACAAGTGTCATAAAAAACATTTCTTTTCCGGACACATAATCACAAAAATCTAAAATCGCCTAATCCACGAAAACAAAATATTTACCAAAATAAACTTTTCATGAAAAAATAAACAAATAGGTTACCCAGAACTAATTCGCATAACTGCAACCATTACAGAAGACCAATTGGGGCAACCAGACCAAGAATCCATGTAACCAATCCCATCTAGACGTTATTCCGAAACCTCTCCATATGGAACTACTTAAGGTTTCGATTAGCCACAAACTAAATTTCATAACCAGCCCCAAGGGGTTGGCCTGGTGGTCAGGCCTGGACTTAGGGGATTGCACCCTCCTAAGGTCTAGGGTTTGAAACTTCTCAAGTGCTATCAACTCTTATGCGGACCTCCTATGGTCTAGGGTTTGAACCCATGGAGGGTGTGGCGGGTATTGACTAACTTTCACAACTGCAACTACAACAGAAGACCAATTGGGGAAACCAGAGAAATAATTCGTATATACCAATCCCATCTAGACGTTCAGGAACCTCTCCATATGGAAACTACGGTTTCGGTTAGCCACTAAACAAAATTTCATAACCACCCCAAGGGGTTGGCCTAGGGTTCAAAATTTCTCAGGCAATATCAACTCTTATGCGGCCAGTCTACATGGGCTTTTCCCCGTGGGGTAAGTCTCTGAAAATTAGTTGAGTTGCGCATAAGCTAGCTCAAAAAAGGGAAAGATAACTAATTTTCACAACTGCCACTACGACGGAACACCAATTGGGACAGCCAGAGCAAGAATTCATAAATCCCAATCCCACATCATTCTAAAACCTCCCCATTCGAAATTAGGTTTTCTATAAACCACGATAAAGTCAACATCATCAGCGTAAACGACCAATCTGCTTGAACAAAACCCATAAACCCCTGAACCCTAAAATTTTGACCTTAACCGAAACCATCAAATCGTCTGTGGTTCCTAAAACTAGAAAGGGTAACAAAAAGAACAAAAGAAAAAACTTACGATGTTTTCGTATTGTCGTGGATCAGCGTCCATTATCCACCGCCTGTAAATTATCTGCAAACAGTGGTACGAAAGTAGGGTTTTATTGTTTCGGGAGGCCTTCAGAACTCGATTGATAGCAGACGAGAAGGGTTTGGATTGTGGTGGCACTTCTCTCTCTCGCCTCGCGGGATCTTGTGGGGGATTTTTAATTTATAGCTGTTCTGTTGGGAAGCTGAGAGATTTTTCGGTGCCGAGCCGTTATATCACCTATCTGCTCGGCGCATCCGAACCGTTCAACGCAGACAATTCAGATTGAAACTCTCTTTTTGTTTTTCATGTCAATACCTTCTCTCTCCAAAATCTGGGCTGTTTAAATACGGAATGGACGACTCGAATGTGCGAACGGCAAATACTCTGTCTCTCCTTTTTCTCTCTCCAAATCTGAGCTGTTTAAACATAAAATAGACGGTTCGAATGCGAGAGCGACGCCACGTGATACCCGCTCGGCACTGAAATTTTTTTCGTTCTGTTTTTTTTTTTTTTTTCTTCTTCTTCCTGTCTGTTGAGTTCTTTGTTTTAATTCGCTTTCTTTCGAAGCACGGGTCAATTAGATACTTGTGTGGTAAATTTCACTTACACCCCTTGAGGTTTCCTCTAAAGCCGTAGGCAACCTTCCCCACTCCCACGTTCCAGAAATGAGTCTGCAACCCCCCCTGCCATTGTTACTCAGGGTTTGTTTCGAACATGTAGAAAGGAAAAGGAAAAACAGAAAAGTTATTGAGGAATAAAGTGAGAAAAATTTAGGAGAGAATTTACCATGAGATGGCGATGCAGGGTAGTTACTTAGTGACTTGGTGGCTCGCCTTTACTCGACATAATTGTATGGGGGCAAATGTTGCTGGAATTCCCACCAACTCGTCTTGGTTTTGTTGGAATTTCCACCAACTGCACACGGCTGACATTCTCACCATAAACACACCACGAATTCCATCACTCTATTTGACCAAATTCATCCTTGAATTTTTGGAGTTTGGCGTTGGTGTATGCGATAGCAATAGTGATGAGATGGCAATGGGCAGTAGTTGGGAGCTTGTGCATCTCTTCTATAAGAGAGGTTAGTGGTGTTGGTGGCAACGGCGATGATGAGCTGGGATTTGAACCGTGGCCATAAAGGTTATATTGGTGAGAGGTCAATGGTTGGGAGAGAAAGGGGAGTGAAGGTGAGAGGACATAGAGAACGAACACGCGAGGCCGGTTCATTATTGGTACTTAAAATCTTTGCACATGGTCCCCAATAAATTTTCTCTGTCTATCTCCATACATTATTCTTAAAAATACCCCGTCAAAAAAACCAAAACGAACAGAGTCGTCGTGTTTTGCCATCGTTTATTTGGCCATCTCAGTGTGTATCTTTCCATCTTGGCATCCAAAAACGCCATGTGTGCAATTTCTATTTGCAAATGAACGAAAATTGACACCGGCTGTCCAATTTCATAACAGCTGGATAGTTCAGGTGTTAAAATTAATGTAATATCAAAAAGCTAAGGTATTTATGAAAAATTGAAGTATAAGTTCAGGGTTTTTTTTTGAAATTTTCCAACTACATTGATTTGACCACATTTTTGTCTCGTTCCTCATTAACGCCGTATGACTTTTTATTGTCGGCTAAGAACTTTCAAGACAAAAATCCCAATTCGGATAAAACACCAAATCAAAACCCAACACACTCACAAAAACTCTCTCTCTCTCTCTCTCTCATGGGTTGGTTCTGGTCCTTACTGATTCTCACTCTTCTCCTCACCCTCTCCAAATCTCTATCTTCCTTCACCTCCGATCAATTCGACACTTGGTGCAAACAACATGGAAAAACATACTCTTCAGAGCAAGAAAAGCAGCACAGACTCAAAGTCTTCGAAAACAACCATGCCTTCGTTACCCACCACAACACCGAAGCTAATTCCTCTTACACCCTCTCGCTCAACGCCTTTGCCGATCTTACCCACCACGAGTTCAAGGCCTCTCGCTTGGGTCTCTCTCCCTCTGATGATTTGAAGAGATTCGACTACTTTAGGCCATCAATTCTTGAAGAGCTAAGTGCTGTTGCTGATGTTCCTTCTTCGATTGATTGGAGGAAGAGTGGAGCAGTTGTGGGAGTCAAAGATCAGGGCAGTTGTGGTATGTGAGTATTTCTCTGTATCTTGAAAACTTCTTTGCCTTCTGTGATTGAAAATACTATCTTCTTTGCTTT
Source organism: Rhododendron molle (assembly GCA_025413875.1). Classification (NCBI taxonomy): domain Eukaryota; kingdom Viridiplantae; phylum Streptophyta; class Magnoliopsida; order Ericales; family Ericaceae; genus Rhododendron; species Rhododendron molle. The sequence goes on from CM046393.1 coordinate 6,118,647, forward strand.
TTGTTGTTGATTTTGTGTGCATCATTCGATAGGACTTGTTCTAATATCAAGGGACATGTTGGGTAGGAATTGGGATTATTGAAGATTAGTTCTAGCCTCCAGGCCCTGGAATTGGTCGAAGTGCACAAAGTACACACAAGCTGGCCGGAACATTCGGATGTAATAATTTAGAAAAGAAAAAAAAAAACAGCTTCTAGTGCCTACAATTGCCACATACAACCAAACAACCCCTTTGTATTGTGAGAATGGGTGGGAAAAGAAAAGATACAGCTCTAGTACTTGTTTGGATACCTTAGATAGGTGAGAAATAGTGAGAAGAATGAGAATTGAAAGGAAAAGGTGGGCTTTGTTGATCCGCTTTGTTGATCCACTTTTGTTTGGTGCGATTTGGTTAGCAACCTTATTCGATATCCCTTTATGTTTTTGTCCCTAATGGTGGTGGTTTATGGGGTCTGAGGGTAGCTTTATTTCCATGGATGCCCTACGGCCTGCAATGCAACTCTTCGTTTGTTTGTATGCAGGGGTTAACATTTGTATCTCATAAACGGGTCAAAACTCAAAAGGGCTTTGGTAATGAACACTGATGCAATCATAAGATTCATAATGGGTTCGTCTTTTAGATATCAATTAAAGACAAAAGAAAATATCATACTAATCTCAAAAGAATGACATGACGCGGTAGCAGCAATGCAAATTTGGCTTACTTATAGAAGAAATACCCAGGTTTTTCTTCATGGGGAAAACCTACTGATGCATAAATGTTTGCATTTTAAGGTGATAGTTCAATTGATACCCAGACTATGCTACAAGGACTTTGAGTGAGATTTATCCATATTCTCAAAGATTGAACACAAAATATATTGGAGTGATCTACAAAGTATTGACTTGTAGATTGGTGTGCATGGATGCAAATTACATGTCTTGACAATTTATACAGGGACCTGTGAGTCGCTTGTCGATTGATGACGTTAGTTATTCTTGTTAAGGAAATGGATTTGCTGTTTGGATCTTGTCACAGAATCATCTTCTAAATTAGGATATACTTTTATATTTGTTGCAGATGGGTAGATCAGATCCAAGTGAAACAAGGGGGTTTTTTTTTTTTTTTTTTTGGGGGGGGGGGGGGGTTTGTAAGTTAAAATTTTATTAAACAAACCCGGAATACAAGAGCTAAGGGGCATACCCCAGAAAATCAAAAGCACGAGACAACCCTATTACAAGACAGACATACAAAGAAACTCTAAGAGAGGAAACAAAGGAACCAAGCACAGCTAAGTCCTAGGATCAAAGACTCTGTTAATAATAGACCAATTGCAGCAAATTAGCCTATTAAAATCCGTCTTCTTAATAGACCTCCAAGTACCTCGAAAATATAAATTAGTGTGTATTATTATCGAGTGTGTAATAAACCCATGCCATGGAGATTTCAAACTGTTTCGATACGTTCTAATTTGAGGAGCTGGGACGTTCTATATGTCATAAGATTGTTTTAGCCATGCGTAGCCAACTTAGACTAGCCGGCTTTTTCTGAACACACTACTAAAAAGGCCCTTGGATTCACTGTGGATCATTGTGACTAAAAGTTACATAATTATTTCACCAAAAGTACAACTAAAAATACTTCTACGTAAAGTAGTTATACTTCACCATCCTAGAGGTGATTAACCTTACTTCATATGTGAATGCATTTCAATGTGTTGCTGCAGCAATTTTTTTTCCCCGACATTAAGAGGTAATAACTCTTGTTTTATGATGTAGGTGCCTGTTGGGCATTTTCAGCCACCGGAGCAATAGAAGGTATCAACAAAATTGTAACTGGGTCTCTTGTCAGCCTGTCTGAACAAGAATTAGTTGATTGTGACAGATCTTACAATAGTGGCTGCAACGGTGGGCTCATGGATTATGCATATCAATTTGTTGTAAAAAATCATGGGATTGACACTGAGGAAGATTATCCCTTTCAAGGTGGGGGAAAGTCTTGTAACAAAGAAAAGGTAGAGACTTTATTATGGGACTGTTTCCATTTCTATATCCCATTGAACCCAGAAACCTCGGAATACTTGAAATAGTTCATTTCATTCGCTCTGTTAGAATTTCCTCCTCTTTTCTTTTTCTTAACTCTGTATTCATGATGCAGCTAAAACGACATGTTGTAACCATAGATAGCTATATAGATGTTCCCCCAAGTAATGAGCAACTCCTGCTACAAGCTGTGGCAATTCAACCTGTAAGTGTAGGAATATGTGGTAGCGAAAGAGCATTTCAGTTGTACTCTAAGGTTGGTGTAGTTCCTCATTTTCAATTCCAAAGTCATGTTCTTTCTTTTTTGACTCAAAAAGGATAGGAATCTTTAATTTTGTAGATAATACCTGATACAGGGAATATTTAATGGCCCCTGCTCAACTTCTTTGGATCATGCTGTGTTAATAGTGGGTTATGGTTCAGAAAATGGAGTTGATTACTGGATTATAAAGAACTCGTGGGGAACGCGTTGGGGAATGGCTGGTTATATTCACATGCTACGTAATGGTGGGAATTCCGAAGGAGTTTGTGGGATCAACATGCTAGCTTCGTATCCGGTTAAAACAAGTCCTAATCCACCACCTCCTCCTTCCCCTAGTCCTACAAAATGTGACATATTCACTAGCTGTTCACAAGGTGAAACCTGCTGCTGCACATCACAGTTTCTGGGCATTTGCTTTTCGTGGAAATGTTGCGAGTCAGATTCGGCAGTGTGTTGTAAGGACCACCATCACTGTTGCCCTCATGATTATCCCATTTGTGATACTAAAAGGAAGCAGTGCCTCAAGGTTTGCATTGATTTCCTAATATTTTCTTTCCTTCGTGTTCAATACCTAAAGGAAGCACACGTATGAGCATTTAAGCAATGCTTTTTTTTTTGTGAAACTATTTTTTATCTCAAATTGAGAATTGAATTAATCATGTCTGTCAAACATCATCTGGGATGATGATGGTGGGCTGTCGTAGCATTTGAACAAGTTGATGTTATATATGGAAATATGTTCGATAAACAAAAAGTTGGTGTGTTCTAGAGTTCTGGCATATTGCACTGATAGAGATTTCTGTCTGTTATTGTATTGTTTTACCACTTTTAACAGCGTGTTGTGATATAATTTCAGCTATCTGGCAATGGCACAATGGCAAAAGCGCTCGAGAACAAATGGTCTTACAATAGCTGGGGTTTCCTTCTCGAGGGTTTAAATATGTAGACTGTAGGTATTCATTCTGTTGATCGGTGGATTCAATTTGTTGAAACTACTGCCTCGATAACATTGAAAAGAGTTCTTCCGATGTAGTTTTTGTTGTTTTGCAGATTAAATGTCCATGTTCTGTAGACAATAGTGCATAATTGATCAGCCAAAATGGAATGTAAGTTGATTTACTGTTGCTATGATCAATGTTTTATATTTTGATTCTGTGTGCTGGACTGGTGCTTAATGTTTTGTTGCTGCAACACTTACGGGCAAAAACAACTCAACTACACGAACATCATAGAAGCATAGATTTTAACTTTGCTTGATGTTCCTCCATTAAAACAGGATCCATAACCCAAGATTTTACTATCAAAAGTAACGAATATAGTACCAAGCAGGAATAGTTAATAGACATGGATAGGACAATAGCCGTGGTTTCTCTCTCGTACCATGAAATGGAAGCTTGGACATGGTCCCAAACATAGTCATTGATCACGATGTTCAAACCAAACCCATAACCTGCAAAATCCCATCACCTACGATCATTGTCCCCGACATACTTTAAGCAAAGGGCATATTGTTCGAAGGAGAAGCTAAACTTGAAGAAATCAATCACATGTTTGGAGATTAGCAGAAGATAGTTACTGTGATCGAGAATGGTCAAAGCGGGCAAGAAGAGGTGAGCATAAACAATCTAAACTGGGGGAGTTGATGAAGTAGAGCGAATTATACAACGAGAAGAATGTACACATGTGTGGCAAGCAGATGCCAATGAAAAGATAGCAAAAGAAACTTGCCCTGTTCGACTGGGTAAAGATAAAGAGAATGGGCAATTACGAGCAATTTCGACAAGCTGAGGAAAGCCCCGCTAGAGTTGTGCACATGATTTTCATGAAGATCGAGATGGAACCGAAGGGCAATCAACAATGTTATTGCCATTTTACTATCTGATAATTAAAAATTAGTCTAACATTGATCCGTGAAGAGGCCAAATCTGTCTAACACGGGTGACACATTTGAGTGAGCTGTACAAACCGGCACAATATGTGCCAGGATCGATAACATTCAACTATTGTGCCCATCCCAAAATACTGATAGCATGCCTTTTGTATATCCACCCTTCAAAACCAATACTGAAATCTCATGCCCCACAAAATATAACCCCAAATAACCTCCAAAAGCAAAACTGAAGTTGTTCGAGCTCGTTGCTAAACAAAACTCCAAACAAAACTCCACAAACGAACCGATCTTTAATAAACGTGCTGAGCCTCCACAAATTGAGCCGAGCTTTTATAAACAGGCTGAGTTATAATCAGCACTCGGCTCATCTACTAAAGAAGCTTAACACCAGAACTCAACTCGTTTACTAGCCGAGCCTCAAGCTACTCACGAATAGCCCGGTAATTGTTTGCAGCCTTACACACTCCTCATATCACACGCATTTTTTTGCTGTAAAAGATAACTAGAATTATAGGATCAAACCAAATTTAAGCATCAAAATTTACAATTCCACCAAACATAATGTCAGAAATACAGAGTATCCATTGGAATACCTATCTTTTCTCCTTGCACTCACTCTCTATGTATTAACCAATCACGACGAGGAGGACGGAAACACGTCCTTGACGGCCGATGCGGCCGTCAGGTAATTCAACGTGTTCCTCAACGTCTCCTTCTCCCTCTTCAACCTCACCGCCGTGTCCTCCAGCTCGAGCAGCGCCTGCTGCTCCCTCGGCGCCCCTTCGAAAGTGCTCCCCACGAAAAAACTAAACGGCGTCGGATACTGATTCCTCCTCAAATCCCCCACCTCCTTCTCGGCCTTCCCCTTCCCGTTCAACCTATTCGATAACCTAATGACATCCTTCATGTACATCTCCACTTCAGCAGCGAGAGCCTCCACGTCGTCCTGTTCGCCGGGCCGGTCCTCGAGCCAGGCCACGTCGGCGACGAGGTAGGGTTTGGTGCGGGCGAGCTTGGTGACGCGGAAGCGCTCCTGGCCCTTGCAGATGAGGAAGAAGCGGTCGTCGCCTAGGCGCTCGTGCTTGACGACCTCGGCGACGCAGCCGACGTCGGCGGTTCCCGTGGCGGAGTCGGAGTAGACGACGCCGAAGCGGAGGTCGGTGTGGAGGAGGGTGTGCATCATGATGCGGTAGCGGAACTCGAAGATTTGTAAAGGGAGGATGGCGCCGGGGAAGAGGACGAGGGGGAGGGGGAAGAGGGGGAGCTCCTCGGCGGCGGCTTTTTGAGGGGTTTTCTTGGAGGCGGAGCAACGGAAGTGGTGGGTATTAGGTTTACGGCTGCGGTGGCGGCGGAGGATTCGAGACGGCGTCGTGAAGGAGATGGATTTAGGGTAGGTGGGGTTAGTGTAATTGGGGATTAGGTGGTGTTTGGGAGTGAGGGTGGAGGAAGATGGGGAGGGAAGGAATTGGGGAAGAGCCATTTTTTCGAGTGTTTCAGAGTGCAGTGAGCGGGGGGAGAGAGATTTTAGAGAGAGAAAGTGGGCATGGTGGAAAGTGGGAAAGGAGATTGGAGGATTAGCAGTGTGTAATTTAGCAGTCTCTCTCTCTCTCTCTCTGCAACTATAGATCAGTTCAAGCTTGATAGTGGTGTGGATAATATGGAAAGAGAAAGGAGGGGTGTGTGGAGTGGGAAGGATGTGGGGAGCTGGCTCCAGTCCAGTTCTTCCCGTCCAGCTTGGGGTCCAGTTTTGGGCATTGACGGCCCAGGATAGGCCCACAATAATAATCGAAATCGTACATTTTTTAGAGCTCGTCGAGTTTGTCATTCATATGAAAGTTTAGTTTGATCTGACATCAATAGATACATGATCGAAACATTTTTTTACAAAAAAAAAAAAAAAAAGATGGGATGGAAAAAATATTTCAAAGCTTAAAATTTTAATTTTTTATTATAAAAATATGTTTCGCTTATATATTTACCTACCTATGTTAGATCAAACTAATTTTTCACGTAAACAACACGACTAATTCTGTGAAATGGATGATTTTGTTCATTATTTTGGACCCGATAAGGCACCATGAAGCCCAACACCAGACCCCAAATTGGGGGAAAAACTGGACAGGAGCCGGCTCCAGGATTTGGGTGGTGGTGGAGGTAGTTTGGAAAAATTATTTGGTGGTTATCGTTACGTGGCGTCCGACACGTCAGTGCCTCAACATCATTAACTCCCTCGACGTACTTTTCAAAATTAATCATAGAAACTTGGTAACATTTCATCATTACCCTTTTTTTTTTAAATTAAAAAGCTGTCACCTACATTAATTAAATCACTTTTTTATACGACATATTTGAAAAGGTTTTAGGAACTATGGGAGGAGTCGAGTCCGTTTCAGAAATCTTCTTAAAAAGTAAGTAACTTATTTCATATTTTTAAACTTAAAAATAATGTAAATGAAAAATAAATTTTCAATTTTTTTTACACCGTATTAAAGACGTCAATGAGATCTATTAAATAAGATCCATAGTGAAAGGACAATTATTTACGTAAAATTATAATTTTTGAGTTTGAAATTGCCTTCTTAAAAAATAAGAACTTATTTTCAGTTGCGGAACGGGGCCGAAGTATTCTTGTGGGATAGTACATGACTACATCATACATGTATGGTGTTGAGACGTGTTTGGAATATCATCATGTGGCGGTGTTTCAAGATCGGTCAATGATTACTCGGTAGTCTGATTAGGAACTATGGGAGGATTGTGGTAAAGAAGTTGACACGTGTAAATGTTGTGGGTGGGGCCTTTGTGGCACGTGCTACATCTTTTGGAAGAAAAACTTCAACAGAAATGCTACGGCCACTGAAGGGAAAAGCGGTGGCCGGCCACCGCACGCGTGTGGGGCCCACTCCGAGCCCCGCACAGAAAATCCGAGCCGCTCAATAATTTAAAAAAGAAAAACCGAGTGGGACACGTGTGAAATCACCGCCGTCTAATACGTGTAAGTGCTGGATCCAAACTTCCAAAAATTAGATGATCCGAGCCGTTCAAAAGAGAAAGATTGAATCGAGCACTTACACGTGGAAGGGATTGCCTTCGTCCCACTTTTTTTTTTTTTTTTTAAATTATTGGCTCGATTTTTCCGCCTGGCGCCCCACACGCTGGCTGCCACCGCATTTCCCTTCGGTGGCCGTAGCATTACTCAAACTTCAAACCTCAGTTTGTAGGTTTTTTCTGGCTAACTAAAAACTAGGAAAGTGTACTTGTCAAAAAAAAAAACTAGGAAAGTGTAATTTGTATCTGAAAATTTCTTGTCCTTTCTTTTTGCCAGGGCCCCTTTGCTTAACTGGATTGCGAGCATGGCCTCAGGTGGTGTTCCATTTTATAAAGAGAGAAAATATATATTTTTTTAAATATTTGAATTTTAAATTTAAATATAATGAAAATAAAAAATATTTTTTAATTTTTTTTACACCATTTAAAAGATCTTAATGAGATCTATCAAACAAGATCTATATTGATAGGAAAATTATTTACGTAAATACATGATTTTTGAGCTTGAAATTACCTTTTTTTTTCAAAAATTACTTTTTTTGAGCAACCGAAACGGCCCCTCAACTATTTACTTGAAAATGTTATACGGAGTATATAGAAATTAACTTTTGTACTCCACTTTACTTTGTACATAAAATTACTAGTAACTTCAAATTTTAAAGTGGAGCGTCTGCGTATTAAAGTGAAACGCCAAAATCAACATTCAAATTTTTTTTTTAAAAGTGGAACCCCCCCAAAAATTAACTTTTGCGCTCCACTTTTATATGTACACTTTACTTTGTACATAAAATTACTAGTAACTTCCAATTTTTAAGTGGAGCGTCTGCGTATTAAAGTGAAACGTCAAAATCAGCATTTTATATATCTAAGGCCCGTTTGACTACGGAGAAAGAATTTGGGGTATTAGTTAGGAATGGGGATAAGATAGTATGAGGCATTATATAAGAAGGGTGAGCCCACATTGATGTGACGTGGGTTTAAAAAATAGTTAGTTTGGATGAGGTATTAGAGAAAGATGATTAAATAGTAGTAGTTGATTTGGATGAGAGATAAAATGCGGGATAAGTTTTGTAGTTAAAATAAAAGATGAGGAATATTATCTAGACTAGAGGTATTATTTAATACCATTCCAAAACCTCCCCATAAATAATCTCCCACCGGGGATATATATTAAGGGGTATAAGAGAAGAGGGGCTTAAGCTAATACCCCTCATTTTTTTTTTTTAATTCCCAAACCATGGCTTTAAGTGATGGGCCCGAGTATATATGAAGGGGTAATTGTCAATTATTCCCCTCCACAGTCCCTCATCCAAACGACCCCCTAGTGTTTAGTTAAATTTCTAAAGGCGAGATTAAATATTTGTCAATTAGATATATATATATATATTTCACGAAGTATGAGATGTATAACACCATGAAGGTGGGGCATTTTTAATTAAATCAATACGCGTCTCATTTGACTGATATTGAGGTTGTGTGTCTCTTCACGATTACTATTAGGCACATCTCAGGAGGTTGTGTATCTCTTCACTATTACTGTTAGGTGTCGTTCCAGTTTATCCCCTTAAAAAATAAGTATTACGTTTTAATTTATAATTTTCAAGGTAAAAAATAACAGGTTTACTGAAATTCAAAAAATATGCAATATGGATTTAGTTTTATTGAAATCTATCATACCCTGTTATAAAAATTGAAAAATTATTTTTGTAAATCCATTATTTTTAAGCTTAAAAATAGATCCTTATTTTTTAAGTACTTATTTTGAAATGTGGAACGGAGCCTTAGGCTCATGAATTAAACGGACCCTAAAGGTAACTCTAAATGTGTTGGTAGATAATGAGAATTGATTTTGATACTCCTCTTTTCTCTAACAGTACTCATCTCCGCTCATTAAACAAATCACCTAATAGAGACATAAAAGGGAGCGCCATTAGAAAAAAAGGAAATGGCAAAATCACTCCCCCTAAATAATTTGCTACTACCATTTAAAAAAAAAAATGCTCTTACAATATCCGAATATGTTTTTAGCAATTGTGCACGTGGCAGTTATGTAACTTATGTTACTTGATGGATCATTCTGGAATATCTTATACATGCATGGAAGTTATGTAACATGAACTCTCATGTTAATGATGGATCATTCTAGAATATACCTAAAAGTACACCATGTGTTTTTCAGTTTAGAGCATCTTAGATGAAAGCAAAATAAACTACAACAAACTGAAGAAGAAAGTTTTTTTTTTCTGCGTTCTTGGAAATTTATTTATCCAGAATTTATTTTGGTATTTTTTATATTTTTTCGTAACTTTTTATTTAATTTTTTGTCGTAGCTTTTAGGATTAATCGTTTGTCTCGACGAGATAGACGAATCGAAAAAGTATGCAGCTCGTTCTTTTGGACTTAACTTAATTCTGAAAATTTTGTCTTTATTTGAATTTTTTTTGTATTTGTTAATTTTGTGCCAAACTTTGTCGGGTTATTGATTCGTCTCAACGAGAGGAATCGGAAAAGTAAAATTTTGGCACTTTTGCCCAAGTATTTTGAGAAATAACCACTTTTTAGGGCAAAAATGACCCAAAAGTAAAAAAAAAAATTACTTTTCCGATTTCTCTCATCGAGACGAATTAATATCCCTAAAAAGTTTGGCGCAAAACTAACAAATGCGAAAAAAATTCAAATAAGGATAATTTTTAGATTTAAGTTAAGTCCAAATGAGCGGAGATATCAACTAATGTTGAAAAAAAATTCATACTATAAGACAACATTTTGGACCAAAAAAATGGTTGTTTGAGTATTTTTTTCGTCTTTAGGGAACTTCTTTTTACTTTTTAAATTTTTCTTGTCGAGATAAATGATTAAACCATAAAATGTAACACAAATAACAAAAATTCAAAAAAAAAAAAAACAAATAAAACACCTCAAACAAAAAAAGAAAGGATATATTTACAAGAACCCACCAAAGAAAGACTCAAGTATTTTTTTAAAGGGAAATTTATAGAAATGGTACTCTTAGTTTCACCCGAGTTTCATTTTCGTCCTCCAAGTATCAATTGTAACTCTTTTAACCTTTAAATTTGGTTTTCGTACTAAGTTGGTCCAATTGATAACGTCTGTCAGCCAAACTGGACGGAAAAAATCAGATTGAGGGCAGACGTCATCAATTGGACCAACTTGGAACGAACTGCAACGTCCAAACTGACATCAATCTGATTTTTTCCGTCTAGTTTGGCTGACAAAAGTTATCAATTGACCAATTTGGTACAAAATCAAACTTGAAGGCCAAAAGAGTAACAATTGATACTTGAAGGACAAAAATAAGACTTGGGTAAAACTATGAGGACCATTTATATAAATTTCCCTTTTTTAAATCCAAGGAAAAACGAATTGAAAGAAGTTCCATTTGTACAGTACTAGGTAACATTGGCTACGCAACATACGACAGTCATCCACTACAATTCATGACGTTTTCCAATGGCGTTTTGGACAACAGTTCCGTTGATTCTTATTGGAGTAGTATATTCATCATAAGCCATGACTAAGGGCCTACAGTATTTGGAGCAACACAGAAAAAAAACGACAAAAGGTAATAATACAAATTCCTTTTAAGAAAAACTGTTCGTACATACCCATTTAGTTAAAAATTTAAGTCCAATATAATACTGCACTAACAAATGATTAAAATTTTCTTATGTCTTGCTTTTGCAGGTGAAGCGAATATTGGAATTTATAAAGGGAGGAAGCTCTACAGTATTTGGAGTTGCATGCTATCCATTTTGTGAATATATCGCTTTGTTTAATTTTAGGTGTTTAGTTTATATGAGTATGAGAGTACTTTATTTTATTTTAGGTATTCATTTTATATGAGTATTCGAGAATTGTTCATTGTCGTTCCAAAAGTTATTTCTTTAATTGTTATCGTAAAGTTTGAATCCAGTTGGAACTTTTTATTATAAATAAATAAGAAATCCCAAAATCCAACCCACGTCCACCTCTCTCCTCATAAAAGTATACTAGAGGCCGGGGTACACGCATCGCGCAAGTCGGATTTTCACAACAATTGTGAAAATTTGATCAAGCAATAAGTGGGAAGCATTTTTACAAAAACGTTGTGAAAATTCGACTTGCACACGTATCGCGTGTGCCCCGGTCTCTAGTTATTATTAGGTGCCGTTCTGGTTTACCCCCTTAAAAAATAAGTACTTTGTTCTTATTTACAATTTTCAAGCTTAAAAATAATAGGTTTACTGAAATCAAAAAATATATGCAATATGGATTTAGTTTTATTGAAATCTATCATACCCTGTAATAAAAATTGAAAAATTATTTTCGTAAACCCATTATTTTTAAGCTTAAAAATAGGTCTTTATTTTTTAAGTACTTATTTTGGAATGTGGAACGGGACCTTAGGCTCATGAATTAAACGGACCCTAAAGGTAACTCTAAATGTGTTGATAGATAATGGGAATTGATTTTGCCACTCCTCTTCTCTCTAACAGTACTCCTCTTCGCTCATTAAACAAATCACCTAATAGAGACATAACGGGGAGCACCGTTATAAAAAAAAGAAATGGCAAAATCACTCCCTTGAATAATTTGCCACTGCCATTTAAAAAAAAATGCTCTTACAATATATATCCGAATATGTTTTTAGCAATTGTGCACGTGGCAGTTATGTAACTTATGTTACTTGATGGATCATTCTGGAATACCTTATATTATGTACCTCATGTTAAATGATGGATCATTTTGTGAACACAAGTTGATGGATCATTCTAGAATATGCCTAAAAGTACATCATGTGTCTTTCAGCTCAGAGCATCTTGGATGAAAGCAAAATAAACTACAACAAAACTGAAGAAGAAAGGCTCTTTTTTTTTTTCTCTGCGTTCTTGGAAATTTATTTGGGTATTTTTTTATTTTTTCGTAACTTTTTATTTAATTTTTTGTCGTAGCTTTCAGGATTAATCGTTCGTTTCGACGAGACGAATCGAAAAAGTGTGCGGTCCATTCTTTTGGATTTAACTTAAATATGAAAATTTTGTCCTTGTTTGAATTTTTTTTTTTTTTTTGCATTTGTTAGTTTTGCACCAAACTTGTTTGTGTTATTGATTCGTCTCGACAAGAGGAATCAAAAAATTAAAATTTTGGCACGTTTACCCAAATATTTTGAGAAATAACCACTTTTTATTATTAGTATAAAAATGACATTGTAAAATTGGCTACGCAACATACGACAGTCATCCACTACAATTCATGACGTTTTCCAGTGGAGTTTTGGACGGCGGTTCCGTTGATTCTTATTGGAGTTAAGTATATTCACCATAAACTATGACTAATAATGATCTTGCCAATCTCCGCCTAGTGGGCCCTAGGCGGATGATAATATGCAAATAATTCTACACAAATTCGGATACTAATATATTTTTACAAATATCAATATACTTTTTTTGGATATCAATATATTTTTTTACCTATTATCCTACACTTTTTGGACGAGATTAGAATAATCCTCAACCTTGTAAATTTTATACACCATCAATATATAAAATAAAAAATAAATAAAAAAATAACCCAATAAAAGTCAAACACAATGCATTTGAATATCCTTAATTCTTTAGGTTCAAATCCTGTCGCATTCTAAATTTCTACCTACCCATCCTAATACTATTCCGAACGCAATTATTAGGATTACTAAGCCAAGAAGGAACCTTGCTCTCTTATACTCTGGCCGTCTCGATTTGTTTGTTTCCTTTTTGATATTTACATGTTCTAAATTGATTATCCAATTTCAAAATCAATGGATTAAATTATGTATTTCAAATTAATGGTTCAGATTTGTTTCCTTAATAAGTTGAAAATCCGAGATTGAACAAATAAATCGGGAGAGAGGGAGTAACATTCTGCATTCACACCTATATGTGATTATTAAATGTCGTCGTTGCGTCATAGTCCAACGAACTTCTCGGGCGGGCCGCAATGAATTTTGAGCAACGCTACAAATGGGGTTGATACAAGAGATATTTAAAGGTGGCTCCCGCCGTATTAATAAGGGGAACACTTAAAAATGTCTAAAATCTTAGAGAAACTTTTATACATATCCGGTATACCAACCTCGTAGTATCTCTTTTCGGTTCCTTTCTAATTTTTCGGCTATTTTTCGATCACATTTGGATGATCGGCTCCGTTCATTTTGTAGAGTTCGGCGAGAACTTTAATCACACCATAAATCTTGTTCATCGAATTTTATTAGGTAGATGATCGGCACACGTGAAAATTGAAGAAAATCAAAATTGAGTCCAAAAAACACACTGAATCGGAACCCAGTTTTGGTTTTTTTCCCATTTTCACGTGTGCCGATCGTATATCAAATAAAGTTCGATAAACACGATTTTTTGTATGATTAAGGTTCTCGTCGAACTCAACAAAATGAACAGAGTCGATCATCCAAATGTGATCGAAAAATGGCCGGAAAATGAGAAAGGAACCGGAAGGGGATACCACGGGGTTGGTATACCCGGTATATATAAAAGTTTCTCAAAATCTTAAGCACATGGTGTTACGATTTAGTTAGAGCATCCACAGTGGAATAACCAAAAATCAATAATCAAAAGTTGTCACGTCATTTTTTGGTTATTCATTTAAGGGGTTGCTAAGGTTAGCAATATAGCCCTTGTTCGGTTTGGAATTCCAAACTCAGGGTTTTGGATAAAGTAACTTTTTTACTTTTTCTCTCTCTAACTTTTCAATCATTACTTTAATTTTTCACTCTATCTCTCTTTACTTTTTACCTCTCTCCACAATCATTACTCTCATTTCTCTCTCTACCTTTATTCAAAAACACAACTCAAAACCCACAACCGAACAAAACTGAATTCACAATTGTACAATCAAGTTTGAATAATCAAAATTTGCCACAACACATTTTCAATTTATAAAAATCTAAAAGTTGTGAACATAGAAAACAATTTTTTTTAAATAGATTTCAAACTAATAAAAACAGGTTATTAGAAAAAGAGAAAATAGTTTTTTGAAAACTTTGATTTAAAAAAAAAAACAGTTTTCTGGGAAAAAGTTTTTTGAATACAAAAATAGTTTTTGAAAACAATATTTTTTTTAAAAAGAACAGTTTTTGAAAATAAAAAATAAAAAAACTGACTTTGCACAAAAAAAAAAAAAAAGTTTTGAAAAAAAAAGTTTTTGCAAAAAAAATAAAAACTTTTTGTAAAAGTATTTTTCTTAGAAATATGTTGAAAATGGAAGAGAGAATATTTTCGTGTAATGATGGTGTACTTGATTAAAAAAATACGTAGACAACTAAATTTGATTATCGGCAAAAAGTTGTTAGTTTTGATTATCCAAGGGCCAAAATTTGATAAGTTGCTAAGAGGTTGTTCAGTCTGATTATTTCACTGTGAATTTTTTTTTCGAGCAAATGTTGCTAATCGTAGCAATATTTTAGTTTGTGGATGCTCTTATAGATGTGAGATGTACTATATCTTTAACATCGATAGAAAAAGTGCTCTTAAGGAATAGTTTGAGTTGAACAGTAATCTCTAGAAGAAGTAGTGGAGTAATAATTTGGTATGGAAACGTTGATTTCTCCCCTTCCTCGACTCCGATTGACAAAAAGATTCGAAAGAAATCGTTTTGAATTGGGGGATGGTGTTGTGCACAATCCAAGCCGTCGGATTGTGCATCTGACGGTTCGAGTCTCATTTCGGCAATGAACGACTCTCAGTCGTCTATTGTCGAGATGAGATCCGAGCCGTCGGATGCACCATCCGATGACTCGGATCGCGCAGAGCACACATTTTGCTCTTGTTGAGGATAACGTTGAAACTTTTTTTTTTTTTTTTTTTAAACGGCAGGATAACGTTGACACTAATGTGATAAAGCCGAAACCGTTCATGCCATTAACAATAAAGTTGACCCTAATTATGTGGGGGGTCACACGAGGCATAAAAATCAAATAAATCTTATGAGTGCCTCATTTTCGTGACTATTGAGCTCTTATTTATTAGTCAAGATATTTGGCTCCCAACCATACACGAAGCGAAATTATTCATTTTTGTTGGGTGATTGAGAGATAGAGTGATCCATATTGTGTGATGATAATTTTTTTTTTTTTTATTATTAACGGAGAATACCACATGGTAGGAATATCCAATAAGTGGTCGTTAAGGACTGTTTGGTTATGTACTTATTTATTTTGTACCAGTATTCAAATTCTTTATATCGAAACACAATCAGGCAGTAAATTTCTTTTCTTTTTCTTTTTTTTATACATAATGTTTGGGTTAATTTACGCGCACATTGTTTAATTGTGGGATCATACACCTACCATCCACTAATGGAGGCTCCACTTAAAACCGGAATAAATAATAATTTGTACAGAGTATGGATTAATGTCCAATGAATTTGATAACACGTGAGCTGTTCAACTACCTTAAGACGGAACAAATTTCTAATTCCAAAGCCAGCCCCCGGGGTTGGCAATAAACAACTCTAGAAATTATGGCCCTATATCTTGTGTACTACCTATATATTACTAAAATAGAGCGATTTTTATCTATACATACAAACATGAGCACCTCTATAGTCTTTGATCGTCTTCAAGCTAAGATCGTAACCGTCCGCTAAAGAGAATATTTCCTTAAGTTATATTTTAACCTGCTGTTGCAGTAATATATACATTTTTCTTTCTAATTTATTACCTTTTGGTTTTTTCCATTTTAACTTGTAAATTATTGTCTTTTTTTATTTCTTCTCTCTACCTTGGAATGAGCTTATTGGATGGGTAGAGGAGACAACTTATTTAAGTTGGAATTATATTTTCGTTTGGATGTGTCTTTAGGCATGTGCATTTGCTAGTCCAAAATGACATTTTTGTGTTATAAAGTGGTTATTTCTCAAAATACTTGGGTGAAAGTAAAAAAAAAATTAATTTTCCGATTTCTCTTGTCGAGACGAATCAATACTCAAAAAAATTTGACGCAAAACTAACAAATATAAAAAAAAATTCAAATAAAAATAAAATTTTCAGATTTAAGTTAAGTATTTAAGAACGGAGCTTAAATTATGCCCAAGGGAAGGGATCAACATTCAGCACCACTCGACATTTATGTTTTGGCGAAGGTCAAGAAAAAATTAATAAATATTTGTCTTTTCGGCTCCCACCAAGGATAGAACAAGGATTTTACTCTAACAGTGACGAAATGTATACTAAAAAATCTAGTAGTGGCGAGATTATATAAGTTGGGTATAATTTTTTTTTTTTTACATATAATAATTGCACTTTCTAAAATTCTTGTCATGGTGGTCGCCGCCACTAGACCCCTGATCCCATCCTTAGCTCCCACTACTACTTGACATCCGGATTATGAGGCTGTACGTTCAAATTTTACGGAACCAAAATATTTCAAATCTTAGCCCATTTAATGGTTTTTTTTTTTCGGTCGTTAATTTTAAAATTTGGAGTTAGTTGAGAACCACCCAAATTAATTTGAACATCTAGTTGAAAAAAAAAAACACCACTTGACATATGCAGATACGTCACGAGATGCCCAAAACGCGTCGATACCCAAAAACAAAAGGCTAATAAATGTCACTGACACACCCTAAGGTTTGGCTTAATGACAAATATCCCCCTCATGTATGTGGGAAATAACAATGAACCTCTTGTGATTTCTATATGCATTTCAACAACACACCCAGGGGAAATTTTCTATCCAAATATGAAAGTGACTTGTATCTAAAAATTTACCATTTTTTATAGCATTAAATAAGAAAATAAAACTATCAGCTCTCACTGATTTTGAATCAAAAGACATTTTTTATCCATAAAAGGAGGTGTTTTGATTAAAAATGTATAATTTTCCAATAATATTCATTTTTTTACTACTCGTAAGAACTTTTTCTTGGTAAAAAAGGATAAATTTATTAATTTTGGGTTTAAAAAATTTGAGAATTGATAGTTTCTTATTATTTACTCTAGTATTGAGAAAGTGAATTTTCAATATAAGACATTTTTAACTAATTCTATCACGTGTTTGGTCGAGCAATAGTTGGTTGGTATTTGGTCAAATAGTAGTTGGTTGGTATTTGGTCAAACAGTAGTTGGTTGGGTGTCGATGAAACAAACATCGAAACCACAAACACAAAGGGTTTGCAATAGTATTTCTCATACATAAGGACGGCATCTGTCGTTAAGACAAATCCCAGGGGGTGTGACCGAAATTTACCCAAAACAAAAAGGAAGAGTTGTTTTGCAACGCTTCCAATGGCATTTCCCGTAATTAAAATCCAACTTCGATACGTTCTCGTCATTTGGCGCTTTTAGGGCTGGCTATAAATAGAGCCTCGCTCTCACTCGTCAAATCACCGACTTGCGATTTCCTTTTGGATTAGTACAATTTACAACCACTTCTTTGCAAAATATTCTTCTTCGAGTGGAAATTGCTGTGCGTGAATTTAGACGGAAAATATGGCTGGTTCAGAGGAGGCTCAAGTGATCGCGTGCCACACCGTCGATGGGTTTAACGAGCAGCTCCAGAAGGGCAATGACTCCAAGAAATTGGTAATATTTTTTTTTTCTCTGTTTTTTTTAATTTAAATTTATGGATTTATTTATTTACTAGTCTTAACTGTTATAGTAGCCGATTTCTGTTTTTGTTTGTTTCATCCCTTGATTTGACTCATGCCTGCTCCTTTGAATTGTTGAGTTTATAAATCTTTGACTTATTTAGTTAGATAAAAGAGATGAGGAACGGTGAAAAATGATGAGAAACGTAGGAAGATTTGATTTTTTATTGGTCTATTGTAATTTTCGCAAAACTTCATCACCCTTGGATGCGATTTGGGGAGAAATCACGACCCTTTTTTTTCTTCCTTTCTCACAATTTCTCACAATCACAAGGACTAAAAAAAGTAAAGGTTTTTTTTTTTATTGGGTTTAGGGTGTGAAAAGGGGTGAAAATTTTAAATCTTTCACTTGTTTACCTAAGTAAAAGAGATGAGAAACGGTGAAAGGCGAAAAATGATGATAAATATATTGGAAAAAGCCCCGGTAAGGATCTTCGCTTTGCATCAAATTAAGCCACAAGCTCCACAGCTTGTGCGGGCCCGGTCAATTCCTTTGAGTTTCATTATTGCGAATGTACTTAAGTGAATGGGGTTTTAGATGAGTTCGTGGTTAACAATCCAATAGCGAGATCACCAGGTGTCCAATTGTGATTCTTTGTTTTATATAATTGGTAGTTTTATTTATGCGATGGTGTAAGTGAATGGGGTTTCATTTGTGGGTGTTCCATTTTTTGAGATACTTGTTGGCCTTTTACACGCACAAATAACTGTAGTACTTGGTATCTACAGTTTGTTATGCACTTACTATTGTGAAATTGTCAATTTACAGGCCCAAATTATTTGAGGATAACTTCTTCAACAAAATGTCTATTGGGTTGTCCTGAAAAATGTGGATCTTCATCTACGACTTTTCGAATCTTGAAATTATTGTCCTTGCTGAAAGCATGAAAACACCTGAACATCCTTCCTTGTTCACTTTTTTTATGATATTTTATTTTCGTAAATTATACAAGTCTACGAATGTTAAATTTTGAAAATTAAAACGGACTAACGATTCTAGAATATCAAAATATACCAACCAGTCCGCGTTGAAATGGTCTATACAAACTGTTGTACGACTTGGTTGTGATTTTGGGATTGCTATCTCATCTTTGTAGGTAGAAATCTTAGTTGGGGTGTTTACACTTTACACTAGTGAAAATTAGGGCAGAAAAATATTTGTGGTTGAAAAGTTGTTTAGGTGTTTTCGATAGTAAATAAGTTGTTGAGAAATGTCAAGTTGTTTCCGGTAGTGAATAAGCTGTTGATGGTTTGCGAGTAGAGTTGCTGTAGAAAAATAGTTTTTGTTGGCAACTTTTTTGTTAGTGGAAACGAGATGGTAAAATGTTAGAACTTTTTTGTTAGTGGAAACGAGATATAGTAAAATGCGTTAAGTTTTTTGTTGTTTTTATTAGTGGAAATGGGGCTGTTGGGTCAAAATCCTTCCCTATGATGACACAAGATATGTTGTTATTCCTTTTAAAGATATGATTTGATTTGAGACAATATATCCTTGATTTGAGACAATATATAGGATATCTTTCTTATTCCTTTTAAAGATATGATTTGATTTGAGACAATTTATAGGATATCTTTCGTATTCCTTTTAAAGATATGATTTGATTTGAGACAAAAATAGGATATCTTTCTTATTCCTTTTAAAGATATGATTTGATAAGTAGAAGTCCCTTGCAACTTTTATATGATTTGAAAATTTTACTACCCAACCAGCTCGTTGTTGAGATGGTCAAAACCAAGAGTGCACTACTTGGTTGAATGATGTTCGAAGCATTTTTTATTATTATTATAATAGGTCTTCATTCTTGTTACTTTTTGATACATCATTCTTATTCTTTTAATTTCTTGGTGGTGTATGTTTCTTTGATGAATTTTCATGGCCATGTAGCCCTCTCCTTCCACGATGTATATGTCTACTTACACATGCTCACCTATGTCTCAAGCTTTTTGTTTTGTCTTTTGTGTTGCATGCTATGGTTGTTCTTTGCCCCGAAAGTAACCTTTCGATTTTGTGACTCGAGCCTGCTGGAATGGTTTGATACTTTGATACTTGTTGTCATTTATATCCCCCTTAAGCCTAATTGCAAAATGTTTCAATAGGTGGTGGTGGATTTCACCGCTTCATGGTGTGGACCGTGCCGTTTCATCGCCCCAATTCTCGCAGAGATGGCTAGGAAGATGCCTCATATCATATTTCTGAAGGTGGATGTTGATGAATTGGAGGTAAACCACATAGCAAAGCCCTTAGTTGTGCCTTCAATTCTTTTGCCAACCTGATACTGCTAGATTATCTTTGGATTGCTGAAATGACTAGTTGAAATTGTTGATCTCTAACTCGAAATCAATGTTGTCTCTGTGCAGTCTGTTGCTAAGGACTGGGCCGTCGAGGCAATGCCAACTTTTATTTTCATAAAAGAAGGCAAGTTGGTGGACAGGGTTGTGGGTGCGCAGAAAGAAGCATTGCAGCTTGCCGTGGCAAAGCACGACACTCCTGTTGCTGTTACTGCTACTGCTTAAGTGTTTATGTTCTACTTTAAGACATGAATAAAGGTTGCACTGTTTGTGACTTGTGTTAATGAACTAGATCTAAGTTTGAATGCTTGTATGAAGCTAGTTGTATTCTACTCCATCTGGATTTGGATTTATGGGACCTCTTGTGTGTCTATTTGCATTCTGCTGGCATATAGCTTGTTGGTGAGTAACAGACGGAATAGTTTTCCATTTGGATTAGTGAATTCAAAATGGATGGATTTCTATATTCTACTCCATTGGGGATGTAGACTTATGGAACCTCTGTGTTTCTATCTGGATTCTGCTGGTATAGCTTCTTGGTGAGTAGTCTACGAAATAGTTGTCATTTGAATTAGAACATTTGAATTAGAAAATTCGAAATGGATGGATTTCTATTTGATTGGCTTCAATAGCCCCCTTTGCAAAGCAGTTGGTCAACTTTCGAGTGTTAATGTGCTGAGAATAACCTGTTATTCCTCGTAAGCCCAGCCGAGGCGTGTGGTTTTTGAACATAGGCCAAGACCTGTAGGATGTGTTGATGCCATGGGAGAACTTGTTCTTAGGAATTAAATATGCAGGATTTGCAGCGTTGAAGGGATATCATTTTAATGCACAGATATGTTCCTTAATTGTATTTTTCATTGAGCATTCCTTTTCGTAGAAAAATGATGCAAGTTATTCTTAACTTCTTATAAGAGAGGTTGGAATCTAAGATCCATCACTGTAAGTCCATAACAGAATTTGGGTAATACATTTCTGCCCGGTTTGGGATTGTCATCCGTGGTTATATATGTACCGTCAGAACGGGGATTTCAGACTTTCCTTCTTATTCATCCTCGAGATTCTTATCAGGCAAATCCAGGAATATGTACCGTTAGAACGGGGATTTCAGATTTTCCTTCTCATTCATCCTCGAGATTCTTATCATGCAAATCCAGGAATATGAAAATCTATGAAACACAAAAATTATGCGGAGATGGTGGATTTTTTTCTCTTTTACTACTATCAAAATTCTATAATTTGAAGCACAATCTAAAACTACGATCCAAATTCTATATCCAGAGCCATGGTAAACACACCTTTATCAGCTACACTACAGAATGATTAAAACGTGTGGTTTGAGTTTGTTAATTCATCATTACAAAAACTATTCCCGAAGCCGATTACTTGAAAACTAAAATGGCGCTCCGATCCCTTTGAACCCTGCAATGTTGCATCCAGATTCCCTTTCGCGGCGCCATTTGATCATAGTAGTATCTCCTTGTCGTTGCCTTTCTGCTTCACTCTTTATGCTTTAGTCCTCCTTGTGTTGCGTTTACCTTTGTTTCGCAAGGCATTTTGCGTTTCGCCTCGCCTCTGGGCTTCATTGCCTTGATGCTTGCTAATATAGCATTTGCTAACCATGGCGCAATACGAGGATAGTTGCACGTAACTTGTATCAGTTTGTTGATTTCGTGGATTCGTTGCATACGCGTATCTTTTGGCGTTTTATATTATACTCTTCTGCATGGCTTTTATTTGATTTTGAATTTTTTTTTTTTTTCCCTTCCTTTTACGCAGTTGCATTACGTTGATGCATGGTCTTCAGCATATTTATGTGTGTAAACCAAATTGACTAGAAACATATGGATGACGTTGCTCATTCACCGGTCAATTTCAACCGATACTTTTTGTCATTCATATCCCCCTTGAGCCTAATTGCAAAAAGTTTCGATTGGTGGTGGTGGATTTCACAGCTTCATGGCGTGGACTGTACCGTTTAATCGCCCCGATTTCACAGAGATGGCTAGGAAGATGCCTCGTATCATGTTCCTGATACTGCTGGATTATCTTTGGATTGCTGAAATGACTAGTTGAAAGTGTTGATTTCTAACTCGAAATCAATATTTTCTCTGTGCAGTCTGTTGCTAAGGACTGGGCCCTCGAGAGTCGAGGCAATGCCAACTTTTTATTTTCATAAAAGGAGGCAAGTCGGTGGACAGGGTTGTGGGTGCGCAGAAAGAAGCATTGCAGATTGCTGTGGCAAAGCACGACACTCCCGTTGCTGTTACTGCTACTGCTAACTTGAGACATGAATAAACTTTGCACCGTTTTTGACTTGTTTTAGTGAACTATATCTAAGTTTGAATGCTTGTATGAAGCTAGTTGTATTCTACTCCATCTGGATGTAGATTTATGGAACCTCTGTATTTCTAATTGCATTCTGCCGGCCACTACTTGAACCAACATGTTTAGCTTGTCGCTAGCGACTCTATTTCGATGTTAGTGTTGTCTACCACTACTTGAAACCAACATGTTTTGCTTGTTGCATCATGTTGTTGTGACACTCCAATGAAGATGAAGATGCCACAATTTCTTCTGCGAGAATAATTTTTTTGTAACTTATTCATTGTAGAGAATAGGTGAATGTTAATAGTGTATATTCAGAATAAACATATTTTGGAGTTTTTTTATTTAGAGACGAGAGATGATAGGTGGAGAAGGGTAGATGGAGGGAGAATGGTAGATGGAGCTAGTTGGTGAAAGTTAGTCAGGAAAAGGATACAGGGGAATTATTGAAAAAAATGACCCTGTGCATCATTGGTCCAACCATTGTCGTTTTTTTGCCAAACGACACTATTCATGACCATTTTATGGAGAATGGATTAAGCCAAAATGGCCCAACCATTAGACTTGCTCTAAAATCAGATTCAGAATTTGGGTTTGTGCTTTTGGGACCAAATTTTGGATTCTAAGTCATTTAAAATTTGAATGTTACCTTTGGCAGTAAAAATTACTAGGTTTTGCAATAACATCACTATATCACCTGTATAGTAAACACACGTTTTTCTCTTTTATACTACTATAAAAATTCTATAATTTGAAGCACAATCGATAACTACGATCCAAATTCTATATCCAGAGCTTTAGAATGATTAAAAGGTGTAGTTTGAGTTTGTTAACTCATCATTACGAATACTATTCCCGAAGCCGATTGCTTGAAAACGAAAATGGAGCTCCCCACCCTTTGAACCGTGCAATATTGCATCCAGATTCCCTTTCGCGGCACCATTTGATCGTAGTAATATCTACTTGTTGTTGCCTTTCTGCTTTCACTTCTCGTATAGCTTATTTACATTTATCAGAATTGAGAATGGAGTGACATTGGTGTAGAAGCTGAATTCATTTATCAGAAGAACCAATTTTTCCAAGGGTGGCCGAGAGTAAATTCAACCTTACCCTCTCAAAGGCCTTATTCACATCCAGCGCGCTTAAGAGCGGCCACATATTTGTGGCCTGTTATGCGACTGGAGATGTGGTTTGTGAATTCACTTGCAAGCAATGAGATCAGACGTCTAGGCACAAAAGCATTCTGAGATGGGGATATGTATGATGGCAAAATATGCTTAATCCGGTTTGCCAATGTTTCGGATATGGTCTTCTTGTAGATGACATTACACAGGCTAATTAACCGATCTGAAATCGCTCGGGCTTGTGGGGGAAGGGACTTTGGGGGTTAGAATGAGGTGCGAGAAATTGATTTCCTGCAGTAAGTTGTAAAACCGAGAAAGCCATCAGGACCCGAAGCTTTTGTTCCCCCGATTTGGAAAGCCGCCATTTCGACTTCATCAAGTGAAAATGGCCAATTGAGCCAGGATGAGTGGTCACCATTACACAAACTATTCCCGATTCGAAAAAATGCACTAAAATTTTGTATTTTCCTATCTATGATTTGTCTTATTCTAATATTGTCTGCGATGAAACCATTCGTACAAAGAACAAATAAAAGAAAATCCACTTAAATCTGTGAGTAAGTACATAATGTAAACCAAACCAAAATTTAATTTGAGCCTTAAGTCCCAATCAATTGGGGTAAACAGATAATATAGCTCGTCAAATTAGAATAAACCAAACCTAACAGATATTCAACCTGGAATTAATATCTGTACTTTATGTAGGGATCCCTATCGAAAAAATTTCTATATGTTTCTGTTATAGCTGAGAAAAAATGTTGGAGCCGCCCGTGGCAATGTCAGCAACCGGATTCCCTTTCACGGCATCCTGTGATCACAGCAATATCACCTTGTAGTTGCCTTTCTGCTTCACTTCTCGCCGCAGCTTACAATCAAGTACAATCACAGTGGTACCCTCCTGGCTTCTTCTCCATTTACAGGCCTTGCTAAGTACTACTTGTTCTTTTCACAAGTGCGATCTTGAAAACATCGCCAAAAAGTTCCTCAAAAATGACCAACAAGTTTTGCGTCGGCTGCAACCAGGACCTGGGAACATGATACCTGATAAAACCCAAATGTTAGGAAAATAGCTAGGGTCTGTCGAAAATCGAACTTTGTGTTGCAATTTATGCAGCAGAATGTTTACCATCTCTGAGTCGGTTTACCACAACCGCTTAGGCAGTCCGTCTTTCTGTACGTTCCAACATAACTGCAAGTACTACAGTTGCCTTGGGCATAAACAGGCCAATATCTCCCTATGCTTTGTCCGTTGATCCACGCTTGGCCCTTTCCCATACTAAGCATATCCAACGCTAATGGCTCGTCTCCTTCTGGTGCATCGAAATAAGCCTGCGAGTACCAATCCAAGTTACTCTTTTTGTTGAACTAGTTTCTATTAAAACTTCTTTAACTCACTTCTCATTTTCTTACCCTATACCATGTCAGAGGATTCTGGCCCTGGGAAGATAACCCCTGAGTCCACTCAACTGATGAGACTTTGTTTGGAGATGCCAAATCCATTGCCTCACCTTTCATGCCAACCTGTTTTAAGAGAGAGAGAGAGCACAAAGAGTATTGAACAGTGAACCAAACACACGCAGAAACATGGAGAAGACTCGAACAAACACATAGAGGAGGCAAGAAGCAAAAGCTTCGTTTGGTTCGGGTTTTGAGGGAGGTTTTTGGGGTAATGAGTGGAGATAGATAGAGAAATGAGAGTTACAATTGGAGAAAAAAATTATTAGGGACCGTGCGCAGAGAGAGGGGTTGATTCTAGAGACTCAAAGCAAAAGATTTTGTGGTTGGCGAGTGGTGTAATGAGGGCATCTGGGGGTAGTAATACTACATAGTTCTGGGGTTTGCATACAACGACTAATGATCATGATTCACAAACCCAACAAAAAGAGTTTAAAATGTCTCAAATCAATGGAACCTCCCAAAGAGTAGTGATATTATCTGACCTTGTAAGTCCATTTCTGCCATGTTAAGACTGTGGTTCCTTGGTCTAAACCAGACAGCGTCACTGGCCCAAGGATTCCCTCTGGCCTTGTGTCGTAGTGCAACCCAATGTTCTAAAACACAAGAAGAATACATACAAAATTAAAACAATGTTACACAAAAACGAAGAAGATAAAAAGCTACCTAGATAGTGTAATATGCAGAGACTAACCGGCAATCCCATCGCTATGCTGAGCAGCGCTATGCTATTCATTCCAGCAGTCAGATTGACCGGTGTAGTAAACTTGAACATCATGTCGCCCCGGCTACCATAGGCTGAACCTGCAAACCATACCAAACCAAACCAAAAGGAGCCTTAATTTACATTCCTTTGGGATTTTACGTCAATGCTTTTTCCATTCCACGATGTCAGGGGCGATATGTCCAATAAAATTTTAAGAGAAGTCATATCCTCTATAAATAAGCGTCAAGACATTGCAAGTGAGGATTAGATATGAGTTGTGCAAACAACGAAACAAACTCGGTCCAAAAAAAAAAATTTGAAATTTGCTTGAGGTAGGCTATCCGAATATTACCTGAAAGCTGTCCGTTTATAAAGACATGAGCGGCGTCGCCATTGGACACCATGTATAGTGTGGGCCATTTTCCTCCTTTCAGAAATGACTCTGATGGACTGATATAAACACTGAATTGGAGAGCAAATCAGAAAGTTTAGAATGCGTGTCGTGAAGGGGTTTATGTTGGATTATAAGCTCTTAATTCTAAGTAGGAAACTCAATTGAGTTAGTATATCAGTGGGTTGACATGGCTACAAATAGTCAAATACAGTTAATAGCAGTAGGGTGGCTCTACCATTTTCCAGCTCTATTTTCAACCTTTCAAGAATTAATAGACCCCCAGATAATAGCAGAACCGATCAGTCATATATACTAGTGCATGGTTGAGCAAAAAAAGAAGACAGATATATATATATCAGTGCATGACTTCCAAGACTGCAGACTCCGGATATTTTAAAACTTTCAAAATTCGGACCCCAAAGAAAATCTCTATTTATGCCGAAGAGGTTAGACTCACCTTGTCATGTACCATAAGTAATCGCTGGTATCTCTAGTAATATTTATCTGTTCAAAGAGTCCTATTGCCGTTAATGTCGAACTCTCCTCCAAGGAAGAAATGTCTTCACCATAAGTCTGCCATGAGTGGATCGTAGATTTTGTAGGCACCATTTGTATTTGTGAAGTGTGAGTCCGCACCTTAGGGATCAGAACATAATAATATGATTATCTTCATTCTAAAAAAACAGAAGAATCTACAGGATGATAGTTATTGTCTCGGAAACAGAAAGAGTGATTGTTTCGTTTCTGTTTTGCACTCGGATGTGTGCAATAGACAATATCTAAAAATCTGAAAAAGATTCTTTTCGGTGCTTCTTATAACATGGGTTGTTCTCGGAAAAATTTAAACTAGTTTTCAAGGATTCACCAAACAAGTTTCAAGTGCTTCTGAAGAATGAAACAAGAAACATAAAAATGAAAAATTATACTACCAAACGGGCACTATACTTTTCGAAATGACAGTACATAGCCTTATGGGGTTTGTAATTAAATTCTTTCGAAGGAAGAACTGTACTTAGGAGTGAAAAAAATTGGTGTTGAAGAACACTGTAGTAAACCTTACTAAGCTGTCACTTACTTTTGCAGTGTTAAAGACTGGAGCGCTGCCGCAATTGGGAAGGATGCTTATGGACCAAGGAGGCAACTTATACTTCTTGCCATAGAACTTAACTTGACCGGCAGACTTGGTGTCACTATTTGAGAGGAAAGCTGAACAAAATCCTTGTCCAGAAAACACATGAGCCTACAAAAGGGTAGTTGCTTTGATAATCATCGGAGATGGAAGTTTATCATGGAAGCTGAAATTAGAAAAAAGGCTTACCTGCAGGGCTGGTCCTAATTTAGTTGCGTTAGGATCTGACGAAACTAATGCCTGTTCGCATTGTTTAATAGCTCTATGGAGCTCTTTCAGATGGCCGTATTTAGGATCCCTGATCAAACCTGAAAGAAAACAAGGTCGTTTCTTACTAAGTTTAAGGTTGCGTTTGGGTTATGGATTTGGAATGAATGGATTTGGTATCACATACAAAAGAACTATGATCTTCAAACCAATTTTTGTAGTTTAGGTCTGCATTTCCAGAGCAGATTTGAGAGAATATGGTTGGAGAATTCAGCATCAAAATTTAGATAAATCATGCAGTGACTTAATACTGAGAAAGCTTGGGGAAATGCATTCATGATAGATAGTGAAAATTTTCAACAACTTGGTAATCGAGGAATTTTCCAAGTCGTTCTTAATTTTACTGACCACATGTTGATTGCTAACAGCCTAAAACAAGCCGAGTCTCGCTCTCACCATATTCATCAATCGGAGCATCATAGTCATAACTGGTTGTAATGAAAGGGCCTCCAGAAGTTCTCCCAAAGTTTGTTCCTCCATGATACTGTAGCAGTAAGAACAGGATCTCGATTCATCAAACTAAGCTGCAATATTGCTGAATGTGACTGAAGTGGGTGAGTTGAACTAACAAAACTAACCATGTAATAGTTAACAAATGAGCCACCCCTCAGTATGAAACGAGCAACTGCAAATGCCAAGTCTTGAACCGGTCGCTTGTGAATCGGCCCACCAAATTCTGTGAACCTTCACAATACAGCCAAGAGAAACTAAGTTATTTTTTCAGAACATATTTATTGTGGAGAGACGAATGGAGAGAGTGAAGTACTTGAAGAATTGTTAAAAAAAAAAGGGAATACTTACCAGCCACTCCAAGCCTCAGTCCACATAGTAGGCTTGTAAGGTTTGTTTGGAGAAAAAGAGTCACAGTAAAAACCATTGAACGTATTTATCTGTCGTCAAAATAAAAGGAAACAAAAAAAAAAATAAAAAATTTCCTTTAGTTGAGTGCTAAACTGAGTTCATACATCGAGGATGAGAGGATTTGGATTTTTCAAATTCGACAAATTTATGTCGACACTACTAACTGAAGGAGGAAATAGATCTCCCAAGTTAAATAGGAGCAATACAATAACCAAGTTGGAAGAAACTACTGGCTGTATAATGATGCATGCAACCCATGAAACAATAAAGGAACAAACGAGGGGAACACTCGGTTCCATTCTCACCAAATCTTAGCATTTCTTTATGAGATTTGGAATTGTGCAAATAATTGTACACACCAAATTTGAGAGTTTTCTCTTTCTCCTCATTTCACGCCAAACTGCTACTACAACTCACCACGGGGTCAGGGGCATCAGGTTGCTTGCACATCAACCATGGGACGCCGGTGTCTAGTCCAACAGCCATACTTGCAGTCCAATTCATGTATGCTTGACCAGGTGCTCCAAGCAACTTCTCTACTCCACCGTACTCATTCTCGATCTGAACATACAAGATAAAAGGCAGTTGAACATCATAATTTGGAAAATCTACCAGTGTTTGAAAGCCAATAAGTCTGACATTTTTGCCCTATTCACTTGGTAGAAGAGCTATAAGATTCTATCAAATGTCAGCAGCCAAATTTAGCAAAATGAACTATAAAAAATAAAAAATAAAAAAAGCCAAAGAAAACTCATATACCTGAGACAGAATGATGGGACCGCCCTGGGACTCGAACAGATTTCTTTTCTTCATCATTGCGACGATTTTCTTGGTGAACTTTTGCATTGCCGCCTTCAAATTAAGGAGATGAAGCACAAACATAATAACAACAACATTATATCTTTCCTACCAAACAGTTCAATACTTGGGTCTAGTTGCTGATAAGCGAATCAAGCTGCTCATGTTCGAGCTTGTGTTTGACCAAGTAAAAGCTCGTTCACAGTCCAAATAAAGCCAGCTTGAACATTTTTTTAAAGCTTATTAAGCTTGAAAACAAACTACTAGTCCCGCCTATAACGTTTGAAAAATTCAATCTGCTCAAGATTGCTCATCATGATCAGCTTGATTGAATCCTGTTCAAGATCCGCTCGCCAAATAAACAAGCCAAGCTAAAGCATATTTTTGGAAGTCCTTAAGTCTTAAAAATCAAGCTTGAACAATTCACTGTTCGACTCGCCCGACTCGTTTATCAGTCCTACTCTCTACGAACATTACTTACCTCCTCCCCCAACCCAACAAAACACATAGAAAGAAAATGGAAAGAGAAAAGTGTTTGCTTTTTCAATTTTTTTTTCTATGGTGTGCTTTTTCAGTGTTAGAAATGAGGAGCATAAAAAAAGATAGGGAGTGGATGGAAGGAGAGACCATGAAAGGCGCATTATCTGTTCTGAAGCTGATGCCAGGGACAAAGTGCAACCACACGGGAAATCCTCTGCACAAATAAAAAGGGAAATCATCGAGGATGAAGTATATAAAAACCCATCCAACATTCAGTTTCTAAAGTAAAAAGGCCCCGTTCAGTTGCATGGAAAGAATTAAAAAATCGATTAGTAACATCCTGACAACTGAACGAAGCCAAAAAGGAAAGAATAAGACATAAAAGTAGGCAGAGCAAGTACTATAGAAAGAGTAACTGAGTACCCAAAATTCCATTCTGCACAAACGTAAGGTCCAATGCGGAGCATCACA
This sequence comes from Rhododendron molle, assembly GCA_025413875.1. Classification (NCBI taxonomy): domain Eukaryota; kingdom Viridiplantae; phylum Streptophyta; class Magnoliopsida; order Ericales; family Ericaceae; genus Rhododendron; species Rhododendron molle. Next base: position 6,148,813 of record CM046393.1, read on the forward strand.
TAGAGCCCAAGTTTCTGCGCCGTCTTCACGAAATGTACAAGGTTGTAGCTTCCCTCAAAATTGTACTGAATAAGTTAAATGCTAACAAATTAGAATGCTGTGACATTACTGAAGTAAAATGAGCGCAAAAACAGAAATAAAGGCAGAGAAAATGGAGATCAAGAGACCCACATTGCCAGGGGAAGGTTCATGGCCACTCCAAAACACATAGGTATCTATAACGTCTATACCCCCATCTTTAGCCTTTTGCATAAGATCTTCCCACATCTGCAAAATACCCATTTCACCATTAACAATATATACTAGTGCATGAGAAAAGAATTTATTTGCTCAATATTTGCAAAAATGAGAAACAAAAAAAAAAAAAAAAGTTGATTTTATTGGAATGGTACATCAGGGGTACTTCTGGGGTAATGTATGGAGCCAGAGATGAGGATTCTTCTTTGCCCATTGATGATGATAGCCTTGCTATCGTAGGTCACGGTGCACTGGATTAGCTCAGTTGCCAGTAACAGAGCTGTGCTCAGAAAAAGAATGAACAGCTTGGAGACTGAGTTCTCCATTCTCTCTCTCTCTGTTCTGAAGTGGGTGGGTGAGAGAAAACCAAGAGAGGGAGGGAGGAATGCGAGGAGGAAGAGGGAGAGGGAGAGGGAACACTTGGGGATGAAATACTACTGCTGCTGCCAGTGCCACTCTGTAACCATGTTATTTGGGTGCTTCTTCCCCATATTGGAGCCTAGCAGCTTACTGCTATAGGCTGTTAGCACAAATGTATAGTAAAATAATGTGAGCTCAGAAGTGAAATGGTAGAGGCAAATTTTTTTTTTTTTTTTGCGTGTGTCTTCATGAGGTAGCTAGTGCCATTTCAAAACTTTCAAGATTTGCAAGCTCCGGAAACGTCCCATATTATATACAGATTGCCAGAAGGATTGATTGAGAGCGGGAGCACAAAGCGAATATCAAGAGCGAAAGCGAAGGTCCTATCGAAATATGATGCGACTTATTAGGTTCCAATTATTATTATTATTTTTTTTCTAATTAAGAGCGGAAGCGAAGGTCCAGACTCTGGTTTTCACTTATAGGTTCCAACTTTTTTTTCTAATTAAGTTGCAAAGTGGAATCTGGGTACTAGCATTTCCGGGCCCAAGAGTGAAGTGTTGAAGGGAAAGGCACACATGCACTCACGCATTCGCATTGAACAGTGATTAGGCTCCCCACACATTGTACACTGCTAGACGCAGGATCATACCTGGAAAGAAAGAAAGCTCGTAGAATAGTAGTTAAGTTTGTGGACTCCATATGTAATGTGATTGTGTGTATAAGTTTTTTTAAGCTTTTCGTCATGATTTTAATTTTGAGATTATTTGTCTCGACAGCCATAAAATTAAGTGTGAAAGTATGGACTGAAATCAAAAAAGTTCATATAGGACGTAACCAAAGACTAAAATACCAGCTAGCTTCTTGGTATTTTTTCGGCTTTAATAAACATTTTTTGTCGTAATTTTTTTTACTTTTGAGACTCACCTTATCGAGACGAATGACAGTATAAAAAATAACGTGAATCTAACAAATATTCAAAAAAAGACGAAAAAATACCAACATTTTAGGGGCAATGGGCCAACTCGTGTGAAAATTACCGGTTCGAGATGGAGTTGAATTACAGCCAATTTAAGTGCCTGAAGTCAAAAAGTTAACGCTTTAAATCTGGAGAGTGAATTTGGAAACTTTTGTAGAGAAAACTCTGTTTGTCTTTAGCGCGTTACTCTTTTCATTCCAGGCAAATTGAAATAATAATGTTACTCCAATTTTACGTGCACGGAAACTTTCTACTAGCATTCATTCTTTATCGGGGTCAAAACGTTAATGCTAGATACCCAAAAAGAATTTATCCAGAAACCATACCCGAAAAGGGGAATCAAGGGGTCCATATCATGTTTTGAGTGAATTTAAACACTTAATTTCTATTTTCTCAGAGTATTTTTTTGGATAAATTATTTAGGTACGTAGCGTTGTTCGGGTCAAAATGCCAAAACATGCAATAAAGACAATGGGCCAGTACTTATATTGTTCTCTGAAAATTAAGCAAATCTGGACCGAAGTCCACTGAGGGAAAGCAACTTTCAGATCTGAATGTATCTTTCATTTCTTTTCTTTATATAAACTATTATTAAATTTAATTCTCAGTCTGCAAGTCCCTTAATTTATTTCCAATGATTACAGCGCCAAATTAATTGGTTCCAGAAAATAGGGAGGAAATCACATGTTCCCACTTACTAGTTTTTTACTTTAATTATTTTTAGTGGAGGCTCTTCATAGGGTTTATCAGGGGTGTTGAATAAGTGGATGGAGCAGAGGCTTCATTTTAGGAGGAGCTAAACTTGGAAAATAAGTTTTCATGTGCTCCCATAAATCATAATTGTTGGATTTTTTTAATTAAAAAAAATAACTTTCTATACATACTTTCCCAACTCAACTGTGATTTTGAGAAGAGTATATTAAATATGTACTCCCCTTTCAAATTCTCACTCTCCTTAATTGAACATTTATAGCAACCCATAACTCATTTTGGTTGTCAAGAAGCCATAATTTGGACGATGTTTTAGCAAAATCCAAGATCACTAGCTCGTCAATATCTTCTTTGGTGTTAAATTTAGCACCAGCTCTGCCGTTTTCTATACATACTTTGCGGTTTTCTAATCGCAACACGACTTCCCCAAAAAACTAATGAAAACTCTTACCTGGAGTTTTTTGGGAATGAACAAAAAATATTTTTTGGGGTTAAAAAATATAACAATGCTATAAAAGTCCAACTTAATCTCAACTACTGAGCTCATATATATATATATATATATATATATATATATATATATATATATATATATATATATATATATATATATATATATATATATGGCATTGAAAATCTAAAACCAAGGGGTTAGTCGACTGTGGTCAAGGTCTGGTTAGTTCTCTGCTTATTCCTCTTTGGACTTGGTTGGTTGGGTGTTAGGATTGGGATCGATCGAAGATGTAATCCACTGCGTCACTCTGTACTGTTTGGTGCTGGAAGTTAAGTTGTGATCGATCCCGAGGAAGCTCGAATTTCATCACTCTATATATGATTTTTAAATTAAGGATTGTGAGAATTAATTTCATCCCATCCGTTCATCTCCGGGCAACAAAACAAGCTAGCTCGGAAGTATCTATCTATATATACATAGGGTCATATTGTTTGACGGTAAAGAAATATGAATTTAACAAAAACAAGCTAAAACTCTGCTCCGACTCTAATTGAGACCACCAAAAGTGTGGCCGGTATACGTGAGATTCGTTCCCCAGGATTAGACGAGTTGCATGCATAAGTTGATCCGGACACCAGACTTATTATTTCAAAAACAAAAAAAAAAAACTAGTATATATTAATTCAAATTTCTATAGTATACTATACGATGTGTTTACATGCATATACAGTAATGGTGGCCATTTTAGTGGTCCATTACTGCTACAACCGGCCTTAATTAATAGACGTACGCAGTTAATCCGCCGTTTGTTCCCCCTTTGACTTTCGCTCGTAAAATTGGTGCGGTCCGGTCTGCAGAGAAATATTCCGTCTCCGTTCCGTTTACGTCGGTGGTAGTCACCTTCCCCTTTCTCCCATGCAGATTGCGACCTGGATATATTTTCCTATCCAATTAAATTAATTAGTAGTTAATTAATTTTTTTTTCCCATATACAACGAATTTGTTTACAGCTCACGTCCCATTGAGCGAGAGGGATTAAAATTAGCAGGCTGTCGATCGATCGCCATCACGTGATGATGGATTAATATGGCCAAATATCGATGATGCGTTGGGCATATGCATGTGTGTGTGAAAGGCCATATTCAGCTTGCCTGCCTTGCGCTGACTATGGGGGGCCGGCCGGCGCGAAACTTGTACTACTATTAGACAGGGGTTCACCACCATAATTAATGATCGAGATTAAATCCCTTTCGCCGGTGGCAGAAACGGTGGGTTTTCCACCACCATTATCCACGGTGTACGTGTGGTGCGTTGAATGTTGATCTGAACGTTTCGTCTTGTAGGGCTCACGTAGTAGTGTTCTCGTTCAAAAAATTAGATTTACCGGATGTTAATAGGTGTATCGAAATTTAAATTTTGATTTATAAAACGGAGGGTCATGGACAGTATAACTTGACAGGATCAAACCGTTCATTTTTTATAAACTAAAAATTTAACTTTTGATTAATTTACCGATATCCAATCAAGATGATTTATTGCGTGAATATACTATACTATGGGTTAACGGTTCGGATTATAACAATAAACACATAGTGGGGTCCACAATAGGCGGCGGTGGCCATTGCCCGTCGGTGTAAAGAATTTAATCTCTTAATGATCTTATGTTATTCATGCTCCACTCGTTATACGCAGTTGCATGCGGATGTGCACATAGTAAAAAATACTAGTATTAGTGTATGTCTTGCGCTTTGGTGTTTGTTGGTTTGATCGATTTCTACGAGGCCATTTCGATGATCTCATCAGGCTAGTGATTTTCACACTTTCTTTTTCTTATAACCATACTCATTTTTGTCATTTTATATATTGTGACACCCCACTTTTCGGTGGCCGGCGGTACTGCAGGAAGCAGGCTCCGTCCGGACGGGAGGGGGTAAGTCATGGTTTATAAGAAAAGACCCCTCCTACTTGTACAAGGCCTTTTAAAGCCGTGAGGGCGGGCCAAAGCGCATAAGAACTTCACAGTTAAACGTGCTCATCCTGGGGTAGTCCAGGGATGGGTGACCTACTGGGAAGTCTATGGGCTTTGGGCGTCTAAAACGGACAATATTGTACAAAGATGGAGCGGGTCGTTACAAATGGTATCAGAGCCCCGCCCTGGGCAAAGTGGTGAGTAGGATGCGCTTTGCTACCACGGACCCCAGGGGAGGTTGCTGGGCCTGTGCAACGAGGACGTTGCATCCCTAAGGGGGGTAGATTGTGACACCCCACTTTCCGGTGGCCGGCGGTACTGCAGGAAGTAGGCTCCGTCCGGACGGGAGGGGGTAAGTCATGGTTTATAAGAAAAGACCCCTCCTACTTGTACAAGGCCTTTTAAAGCCGTGAGGGCAGGCCAAAGCGCATAGGAACTTCACAGTTAAGCGTGCTCATCCTAGGGTAGTCCAGGGATGGGTGACCTACTGGGAAGTCTATGGGCTTTGGGCGTCTAAATCGGACAATATTGTACAAAGATGGAGCGGGTCGTTACATATATGTTGATGATTTAGGCTCCATTTCGCTAGGGTTTTTTAAGTACCTATTTTTCGCTTTGCAAGACAAGTCATTCTCTCACAATACCATTACCTTTAATTCAAAAAATAACTACTTATTTGAAAAATAAATACTTAGTTTTGTTAGTGAAACACACCCTTACAAGATTGACTTTTCATTTGTATGTTCTTTCACACTTCAAAAGTTTGAATAACAAGATTGCAAATTCACATTAATTGCACAAAAAAAATAAAGCACATTTATGAAAAAAGAACGTAAAAATCAATTACCAATAACAATAGATATAAACGAGTCTCTTTAATACTAACAAAGTTCTTTAAGTTACAAGCAAGGTCAAGTTCATTTTTAATACTCCAGTCAAATCTGTCAAAATCAGGAAATTCTAAACATTTTATTTTGGCTCAGTAGACCCAACTCCCAACTTGTCAGACCCTCTAAAAGCATCTCCAAGGGAATAACAAATTAGATAAATCTTTCAAAAAAAAGAGGAATAAATTAGATAAATGGCATATTTTTATTAGGAGATGATAAAAAAAAGGGAGATAAATGGAGCTTTGTTTGGGATCATGGGCCGTCAACTGGATCATCTTACAGGTCAGGGAATCAGGATCATGACTCAGGCCTGTTTATTTGAACAGTTCGGCCCGCTACTGCAAAGTAAGCTGAATAAAGCAAAGCCCTCACCTGCGATATGTGTAAGTGTTCGATCCAATCTTGTCATTTTTCATTTAGATTACATTTCGCATTGAGCCGATGTTTCACGGGCCACTCGGGCTTTTTTCAAATTATTTAATGGCTTGGAGTTCCGTGAGGGATCCATAGTGGGCCCGCGAGGCCGTTAGTGCAAGGTCGGTGAAGTCACTGTCCGTGCCTGTAGGAGGGTTCATTAATAAAATGAAAGAAACTTCCAATTACCCCGAAGTAATCTCAAGAATATAATTGTTTGCATGTTTTCACTTTCTTTCTGTCAAATCATAATGTAGTGGCCTATCAAAAAAAAATCATAATTAATGTGCTTTCTTTGTAATTTTGTCATTGCTGAACTAAAATCCCGGAGCCGCCGCTGTACGCCAAAAAAAAAAAAAATTCCTTAATTAAATCTGCACGATTGTGTCATTCCTGAAGCGTAACGGTTTGCAGCAACAGCTTTGCTACTCAAAAGAGACACAATCTTCTGTCTCGCATTACTCCTCATATCCTTCCCATGTGGCTCAATATATTCGAAACTTGCCAGTGCCTACGTCAATATATAGCAGGAAAGGTTTAGGTTGGCACACAAAATGTAAGATAGAATCTATAAAAAACTAGTACTTCAATCGGTACAGAAAAACAGTAGGAAAATAGAGCAACATCCGGCAGAGAGTTTCAGATCACATACAGAGATTTGAGAATTGTGTTGAACTAATATGTGTCACGAACCGCATATTCAGATCCATTCCGCACCAAATACTCTTATCTATAACAGCTAATTAATGACTGTCATGGGAATAATTTCAGATATTCAAGGAATCGAAAATGAAGAAACTATAAGCAGTGGAGGCTTGTTTCTGAGTTGTCTGCACATACACGATCAGATTGATCGGGGAATAGCGAATGCATAGATTACCTTGTACTAGTAATATAGGTCAAAGTTCGTAGACATTAAAATGGAAATCTCATTCAATTAACCCATGCATTTGCAAATGGGAAAAATGATTTTGCCACTCCTTTTTTTTTGTTAACATCGCTCCCCTGCAAGTGTATTTTTTGTACCAAAAAATACGCAGGATCGAGAATGACGTTAATAAAAAAGAGCGTGGCAGAATCAGTAGCCTTGCAAATCTGTCAAATTACTAATAAAAATGGTTGATTTGAATTATTTTTTTCCCCCGTTATATGCTTATTTGGATGTTGATCACTTGATCTATCTCTCTCCTTCTCTCTCTTATAATTTTCACAATGCCACCAAACTTTGACCTCAATGTTTAATAGAGGCCTAAATTTTACTAACAAATTTTAAATTAGACACCTAAATTATAAATGTGTTATTCAATTAACCCCTACATTTTTAAAATCTGTCAAATTAGTAATAAAATGGTTAACTTGGGTTATTTTTTCCGTTATATGTTTATTTGGATGCTGATTTATTGCTACCCCATTTTTATGTAAGATTTGTTGATGAAAACAGTACTGCCTGAATATCCGAAGTATTTAAAAAAAAAAAAAAACAGTCCGGTCATTCGCAATTTGATTTTTTTTTTTTGGTCTCAGGTTCGGTAAAACAAAAGGAGAGTGAGTTACATCCGGATGTGGAGGGAACAATGGGGTTTTGAGTCTTACTGTGCGTTTATTGTGGTAATCTAAACCGTTCATAGCTCGAAAAATAGTGTATTCATGCAAAAAAAATCAATTTTATTGGACATTATCAAAAATTGAATTTCGGTTTATAAAACGGACGTCCTGGATTCTACAGGACGACCATTTTAAATACTAAAATTCAATTTTTGATATACCAATGAATGTCCGATAAAGCTGATTTTTTTTTGCGTGAATACACACTATTTGTCAAGCTCTACAATATGATCGGTTCAGATTACCGCAATAAACGCACGGCGGGGCCCACAATGGGAGGCGGAAGTTTCCACCTCATCCGGAAATAATTTCTTCTCAAACAAGAGAGGCCAACGGAGGAGGAGCATTCTGTGAAAGCTGCACGAATTGGAACAGCTAGCTAACCCAGTTAGTTAAGCTCTCGGTTGCAATTTCTGGAAAACATTTCCGGAAAAAAAATTTTGAGTTAGTGTTTGGTTTGGTTTTTAGAAATGGTTGTTGGAGTAATGATTTGATAGAAAAATAAGGATAATGATTGAAAATATGGTAATGATTGGAGAGAAATAGGGGTAATGATTGGAAGAGAATAGGGGTAATGATTGAATGAAAGAGTAATGCTTGGAATGAGAGAAAAGTGAAATCTTTTACACTTTTTCCGAAAATGTTTTCCGGAAATTTCCGGAAATTGCAACCGAACACAGCCTAAATCAGTGCTCGCAAAAGCCCATACATTGAGTAATACACTAAACAAAGTACTTGACAATTGCCTCAATTTAAACACACAATCGAGCAAGAAATTCCTTCTTGTTGCATTTCAATAGCTGTGAACATCCAGAAGGCCTTACGTGCTGAAAAACCACATTCTCTCTCTCTCTCTCTCTCTCTCCCCGCCGGGAAACGTCCCTTCGCCGGAGTGAATTCATTCTTTGCTAAAATGGGTTTCATACAGTGTGGCCAAGTCTATATTTATAGAATCAACTTCACTCAAATTATCCCCGACTATGTGCCGATCAATGTTCGATTAATACGATCTTCAACAATGTTTATCATCTTGACAAGCTCTACAAGGTGAACCCTTTCGATCATGGATATAAATCGGATGAGATCGCAATTTGACGAATTCGTGTTGTGAGATCTCAATACACCAGAGCGGTCGTTTTCTTCGTTGGAGTGATTTATTCAGTGTGACCAAGTCTATTTGCACAGAAACAAATTCACTGAAAATGTGTGCGATTATACATCAATAAAGTGTTGGATTAAAATAATCTTGAACATGGTTTATCTTCTTGAAAATATCTACGAGATGAACGATCTTGATTATAGATGTAAATCCCAGTGAGATCACAATTTGACTCAAATCCCTGGTAATATAGTTTTCAAAGGACTTCGCAGGTTCAAGGTGCGAAGTATTAACGATCACGCGCGACGCCGTTTTTGAGGAACATCCTGTGTTGATTATGCGAGTTTCTAATGAGTCGTCGTCCCCATTTCTCCACTCTCTCTCTCTCTCTCTCTGTGTATACGTACATATTGTATTTCACTGATGAATTTTAGCTGATTTTGGCTTCACAGGTATGAGAAACCTCAATTTTTATCGGAATTGTATAGCGTTTTCAACCCAACATTGAAAACTAACCTAGTTATCTTCATTCGCAGGGTCACCAGCTGTTGATGTTGCCATGCAGCTAATTGGGTGAAGATCAATGTGCGGGAAACTGTAAGTTTCTCTTGGATGAAACACTTCTATATCCTCGAGAGTTTCCTCCATTGGAGGTCTAACTAGCTGTTTTCTTCATGTGCAGAAAGATTGCTTTGCGGTTTATGCTGCTGTCAGAATCTCTATTTTGGACAGATTACGCGTAGGAGAGGAGTGATTCCATACTCTCCTACACCAGGTATGTGGTATTGGTAATCCCCTCACAAGTTGTCCTAGGTTCTAGGTGTATGCTCTTGTTTCGCAGTTGCTAATAGCCAAATGCAATAGCTGTATGATCATTAGATTGCTTTTGTGTTGTTAGAATTGACAAAAATGTTTCGGCATCACTTTTCTAAGCCACCCGTGCTTAGTTAGTATAGTCTAAAATCAGTAAATCTGGTCTACTCATTGCCAATGGATTTTGAGATGGATTCTTCAACATGGTATCATAACAGGGTATTGGTGGGCTTGTGGGCCGACTCTGCCCGAGTCTATTTATTTCTCCTAGCCCTAAAAGATCTATTTATCACCCCCCAAGCTGCTCTAAGTAGCCTTTTTGTTTGGACATCAATTCGAGCCGTAGTTTTACTGTCATGCGATCTTTTTCCACCAACTAATTAAGAAAATATCCATGTTACACTAGAAAAGAAAGAAGATGGGGACCAATACGTGCAAGTCCACAAACGATTGTGTAAAAACTAGTTGGTTGCATGTTGTTCCTAGATTAGTGTGCTCTAGTTGGATCTCTCTCTATCTCTCTATCTCACCTCCATGTGTTATCGAACCGCATGTGCGGAGAATGTTAGGCTTGTTCTAAACTGCTTATCTAAGCAACCCAAGCTTAGTTTGTATAGTATAAAGCAACTCCACTCATTGTCCAATTGGTTCTGAATGTATTTTACTTTATTATTATTATTATTATTATTATTATTATTATTATTATTATTATTATTATTATTATTATTAATTTTTTTTTTTGTAATTGGTTTCGATGCTTTAACCATTAATATGGAGAATGAAAGAGAATTTGTTCATAGTACATTATATGGTCATGATTGCCATTTTTGGGCCAATTTGGAAAAGAGTATTCGGATCTATGGCCAAGAATTCCAAGTGCTAGCCACAATTGCAATTGTTTGGTACATTTTATTGTGTCCTGATTTTGACAACTTCTTTCTTGCTTTTTTCTTAAACGTTTAGTACAAAGGATGGAATTTCGGAAATTATGGAATGCCTGCTTAAGTTAATGGAAGCTGCTGTTTCACAATCTCTATAAATTTTTAATGGAAGCTGCTGTTCCAAGGTTGTATTGTTGAAGTCTACCGCATCATTACATGGTTACACGTGGCAGTGGAGTGTAATGTTGAAGCACTTGATCTTGAGGTCTTTTGTGATGAAACACAGAAGATTGAATTTCCATTATGCTTATTTGGTTGGATCCTTGAGGTCTGTGGCAGTTCACTTGATTGGTGGTTTTCTTGTATTGCCTTCCTTTCTTGGGTTTAGTTCCCTCCAATCCTTATCACTAACATCAGTGAAAATGTCTAACAACTTTGGTGAGTGGATCTCTTCCTTTTGCCAGTGCCTTGAGGAATTACGGCTTGAGGATATTGAGGAGATATACAACATTAGCATCAAAAGTCCATCTCTATTGCGTTTTACGTCACTTGAATCTTGTCTTGCCTCCCAGCTCCGCCATCTTAGAATTACGGCTTGAGGATATTGAGGAGATATACAACATTAGCATCAAAAGTTCATCTCGATTGCATTTTACATCACTTGAATCTTGTCTCCCCTCCCAGCTCCGCTATCTTAGAATTGCAGGTGGGAAACTTGAAGTAGTACACGTTGTGTGGAGATTTGATTCGTCTACTAGAAAGTCTTTGACAATATTTGCTCCCAGTCTTAAATATTTGACGTGGAATGGGAATCCTACAAATGAGTACTGTCTGGATCCCTCTGTGCAATCAGAAGGTGCTCGACTATTTCTTGAACCCAAGATACGACAATAATTTGCATCAGATTCTTCTTGATGTAAGCAGAGCCAAAGACCTCTGTCTACATGAAGTTATGATTGAGGTAAAGACAGCCTTCCTCTTATGCTTAAAAGTTCTTTTGAAATCTTGTTTTGTTGTAGTCAGAATGTACTAATTTGCCGTCTTCATATGGAAAAGATGTAGCACGCATTGCCAAATCAAGGATCTCTCTCTCTCTCTCTCTGCGCGCATGCGCTTGTGTTTGTGTGTGTGTTCTATTACCGTTGGGGGCACTTTTGGATGACAAAAACCAACTGGTTCATGTTTTTTAGTGGCACAGCTGTTATGTATTTGTACTTCCGGTAAATCGGGGGACTCTGGAAATTTATGAGTTGTATTCATGATGTTAGAGGTTCTGTTTGAGCACGGATACCCATGTTCTGGCTTAAATTATGTACAAGGACATGTGTGTATAGCAGTTTAAATAATGACCTAGTTCCAGAAATGATCTCTTTACCTAATGGAATGCCCAATTTAAAGACTAAGCATAAAATCTTCCTCACCCGTTGCCAATACCAAGGGGATTGAAAGGGAACATTGCAGCATAAAATCTTGTGCATCCTCTGCTGATTGTAGTGCAAGTAAAAGACTGCTGATTGTAGTGAAAGGGTAGATTTCAGTGTAAAGTCTTCTGCATCCTCCCTAACTTCAGTACAAGTAAAGAAAGCATTGCGAGATAAATTCGTTCACACCCTCGGCTAACAATAATGTTGGTAAAATTGCTCCTCTGTGTGTGTGTGTGTCTCATTACGGTGTAGAATAGCAGAGATCATGTTCTCCAGAAGCAAGATTACGTTTAACAAAAATAACTACTTCTTTATCCAATTGCAGGCATCTGGATTTGATGCAAGGTACTGGGAGGCTAAAAAACTCAGATTTATTTGTCATGTGGAGGTGGTAGAGATTGAGTGCGTTAGAGCTAGACTGTTTTTGCTCAAGTATGCCAAGAAATTGGAGCCGATGGTTGTCTTGACTCTCCCTCTCTGCCATCTGATGTATATATGAAGATACAAAATTGCAGGATGGAGGTAATATCCATCTGATGTATATATGAGAAATGAAGTGCATCAGTGACGGAGGTAATATCCATGCTTCTCTTTGCCTTTCTTCATGACCTAGATTATTTGGCTACAAATCGCGGAATTAAAGCCGACGGCACCACTTAATGACAGAAATCGGCCACCAGGCTCAACAGCAGCAGTATATACGAACCTTGGAGCTCATGCATCACACATGAACCACGTGACGCCAACTTAAGGCTCTGTTTGGAAGAACTTGTGGCAAGAAGTGGAAACGAAGAGAACATTTTGAAAAAACCTGTTCCCTTGTTTGGTTCTTAAAGAAAGAGAAGAGAAAATCTAAAAAGCAAATGCAACTTTCCTCCTAATTTCTCTCTAACTTTCCCCCTCATTTCCGTCTTAATTATTTTCTCTTCTTTTCCATTTCTTCCTCAAGTTACAAGCAGAGCCTAAGATTGTGAACCTAGATCGCAAATGAAATTCGACTGGTGAATTTGCAGCTGCTGTCTTAGGGTTCTGTTAACATGTTTAGTAGTGCAGCTAGCGCCTTTTTTTTTTAATCGTAATTTGGCAGCCTGCCAAACAAGTACGACTGCTTGGATTTCATATGCATCATTATTGTTAGAATGAAATGGACTTCTTTTCTCAAGGTTTCTGTTGCAGAAAATTATTCTCAGAGGAGAATATTACTGCTTGTGCCGGCAGTAAGAATATTATTGCAGACTAGGAGAGAGGAGCTGAGCTGAGCCGGTTTTTTTTTTTTTTTTTTTTTATGGGTGGGAAGAGCTAAGCTGTCTGCATACTTCACGTCTAAACTCATCTTTGTTTCTATTTGAGAACATTCTTTACCATCATTGAGCATATGTGCATGGAATTTTTCTTTTTAGAAAGAAGAAGGGTACTTGTATGGAGACATTCTTGCTTTCTAGATCCAATTCTCTTCCTTTCAATTAATTCCGTCTATAGTGGAACCCCGAATTTCCTTCTGGAAACTTTTTCCTGGAGAATAGAACCATTCACGCACCTTTCTTCTTGCTGATAAATTATTCGTGCACGCTCTCTAGCAACATCCGTCTCTCACGTTTATTCTGCACCTTTCTTTCTCTTTCTTCGACTACTATTCAGACAAGGCAATTCCTGGTTTGCTGTTAAATAACCACTTGCTCACCACATGTATCCTCTTTCACAGAGTATGGAGAATTATGGAAAGAACACCATGTCAGTTGGGCCTTGGGGTGGCGCAGATGGATTTCGTTGGGATGATGGGGTGTACTCAGGAATAAGGCAGTTGGTTGTTGCTCATGGAGCTGGAATTGACTCCATTCATATTGAGTATGATGACAGAGGCATCTCAGTGTGGTCAGACAAGCATGGTGGTAGTGGAGGTCTTAAAACTGACAAGGTTAGTTAACTATTTACGTTCAAGACTAGATTTTTTTTTTTCATTTTTCTTCTCCCAATAATATAATCAACAGGGAGAAGCCTATGTACAAATTTGACCAATACCTGCATAATTTAATTAAAATCTAAAACTAAATATTTTCGTAACTAGCCAAAATAATGTGTAACATGTCTGTGTGTACTGTCCACATCCATTCATAACTGACCAGAATAACTCGTATAGAACGCCATAAATTTTTTAACAAATGAACCTTAAAATTCGTAAATTAACCCAAAAAAATGCATGACTTTACTGTTCTACACCAAAAAAGTACGTTGCATAAACTAAAAATGCGGTACATAAACCAAAAAATTACGCAACTTTGGTACGCACTGTGTGCACCATAGCTTTCTCCTAGCGCAAATAGTATTAGATTCCTATTTCAAGTTATACTAATGTTTGCTTTATCAGTAGTTATTCAAAGAACTTGCGAAAGATACATTCCATCTCATGATTTACATGTTTTAGGTCAAGCTTGGGTACCCAGATGAGTTTCTAACTTCAATCCAAGGATACTATGGTAGCATAAACGAATGGGGGCCACTTTACGTCCGGTCGCTTACTTTTGAAAGTAACAAAAGAACATATGGACCATATGGCATTGAACAAGGGACATATTTCTCATTTCCAATGGTTGGGGGCAAGATTGTTGGATTCCATGGCAAGTGTGGGTGGTATCTAGATGCAATTGGAGCATATCTTGAGCCTATTGGCTACAAACCAAACCCATTGAAGTCTTTGGTTCAGTCTCATTACTTTGCTAATGGGACTGAGAAATATAGTTACTCGGTTGTGCAGGGAAGTCTTGGCAATAGCTATGATATAGTTCTTGGTTTTAGACAGAGGAACACATACAACTGTCATTCACCAGATGATCTCTCAAGGCAGACTTCCAGTTCACGAGAGTTCAGTGATACAGAATCAAAGGTAATAATTCTCGATAACGAATTTTATTATTTTTTACTTAAAAGCTCTCTTGCAAAATTTGTGTTGATAAAATAGTCCCATTTCAGATGCTTAGTGTACCTAACTCTATTGAGAGATTCTCTTCGAAAGCTGAAAACGGCCTTATATCATATGGGGCCTGGGGGGGTACTGGTGGCACTGAGTTTGATGATGGAGTCTATACAGGTGTTAGACAGATTCACGTATCGCGTAATGTGGGTATTGTTTCAATAAAAGTTTTGTATGAACAAAATGGTGAAGCTATATGGGGAAGCAAAAATGGAGGGACTGGTGGATTTAAATCTGATAAGGTAAATCAAGCTCTCTTTCTCCTTTAATAGAACTAATTTGTTTGATTTTATGGATGTGTTGAAGTATTGTTCCTTTTCTCTTATCCTTGAATGCAGATAATCTTTGATTATCCCTTCGAAATCTTGACGCATCTAACAGGCTTCTATGGACCTGCCATGATTATGGGGCCAACTGTTATTAAGTCTCTCACTTTCCATACTAACAAGACAAAATATGGACCATTTGGGGAAGAACAAGGCCAGCAATTTACCACCAACTTGAAAGAAGGGAAGATTGTTGGATTCCATGGGAGGAAAGGCATGTTTCTTGATGCTATTGGTGTTCATGTGGTAGAAGGGAAAGTTATGCCACCAACACGCCCACCATCCAATTCGTCCTATCAGGGTGACATAGTAACCACACCAATTCGTCCTCCATTCAATTCCTCAGGTCAAGATGAAGTGTTTGCTACAAAGGTTGAAAAGCCGCACTGGACTAATAAACTAGCACTAGCAAGGCGAGGACCAACAGATGAGGTAATACTGCATAATGACCTAAGTTCATGTGGAACATTCAAACACATGCGAGGCATAGCTTATGCTACGTAGACACTGCTAGATGCATAAAGTACCCACGTTGGGGACTGGACACTTGAATAAGGGTACCAGTGTCTGACATGTCACATGGTCATTTGGACATTACCCTAAGGAGCATGTGTTGTAGTTAGAGTTTTCCATGAACTATGGATGTAACTCCTGACACTGTGCCTGAGTCCGCAGAACATAGGGATAGCATTATGATTGCACTCATTGACTAAAAATCTTTAAATTCTCTCAGTTTGCAAACAGAGTAGTAAAAGAACCGGCTCCATGTGAGACAGGGCCATGGGGTGGCGATGGAGGGAGGCCATGGGATGATGGTGTGTTCTCAGGGATCAAGCAAATATACTTGACGAGAAAGGAAGCCATTTGCTCGATACAGATCGAGTACGATCGAAACGGGCAATCTGTTTGGTCAATAAAACACGGAGGTGATGGTGGCGGTACTCCAATCGTGGTAAAAATTTCTGATAATCTTTTTCTCATCGTCCAAAAATAATCATTCATAGTTCACCGTACACTAAACAAATTCTTTTGTTCCTAGATAAAGTTAGATCACCCCCATGAAGTGCTTACTTGCATAAGTGGATTCTATGGTCCTATCAACGGAAATCATGGAGCAAGAGTGGTGAAGTCTTTGACATTTACTACAAGTAGAAGGAAATGCGGTCCCTATGGGGAGGAGATAGGAACATTCTTCACTTCTATTACGACGGAGGGGAAGGTGGTCGGCTTCCATGGGAGGAGTGGCATGTACTTGGATGCCATTGGAGTCCACATGCAACACTGGTTAGGTGATCAGAAGCCATCGAAGTCTTCCTCCCTCAGGAAATTCTTCCATTAATCGATGTTTCAGCTAATATAAGAAGATATATTTTTGTGTTCAGGAATCA
This sequence comes from Rhododendron molle, assembly GCA_025413875.1. Lineage (NCBI taxonomy): Eukaryota > Viridiplantae > Streptophyta > Magnoliopsida > Ericales > Ericaceae > Rhododendron > Rhododendron molle. The sequence goes on from CM046393.1 coordinate 6,165,331, forward strand.
TAGATATGTCTTACTGTCTTTGTATTGACTCCAGTATCCAGGGACCGGAGTATACGTCATTTGTAAAACTCAAACTCAGTATGATGTCCTTACTTCAAAGAAAGGTGGTTTGATTAGGCGACTGTCGATATCTGGATAAATTTGTTTGATTATGTTGCTCTTAATCAGCTCGAACCAACATCCTCATTATTGGAAACCAATTACCAGGCGATAAAGAATATCAAAAAAAAACTACCAGGCGATAAATAGATTATACAAAGGCCAATGTCTATGGATAATCCTCATTGCGGGTTGGACATTTAACCGTTTCAATCCAGGCATTTTAACGGTTTCAATCCATTGACCCCTTCTTTCTAACTTCCGTTTTTAGGTCAGAAGCAATTTCTTTTTGGCCATGGAAAATCTGACATGAATTTAAGTCTCCAAATGTTTTCCTTCGAGGATCATGAATTTAAGTCCCTCTTGAAGCAATGTTTGGGTGAGAACCCACTTGTCCCACATCGGAAAAATGTGGAAAATAGATGTGAAATATAAGGAGTCGCGATGAGCTATTCTCCGCCACAGGTCGTTGCTGTTTGGGGACTCATATTAACTGAAATTTTGTCATTATTTCTTAGACCACAATTTTGGCCATTCCTGGTGTTCAAATATGGAACAAAATATGGCTAATTTTAAGATCACTGGTGGTAGATTTTGAGGCCACAAGGGGCGTGTTATAAAGGCCGTGAAGGCAAATTTTGGAGGCCACGAGGGGCATCCTTGTAAGGGCAGCAGAGGTTTTTTTTTTTTTTTTAAATTGCAAAACACTGTCCATGATATGGTCACATGGGGGCGAAATGAACGGGTTCTTGAGACCCAGACAAATTGTTCACCATATTGCTACAGGGGCATAATGAACGGGTTCTTAAAGCCACAACAAACGTTCATTATGTAATGAACGGGTTCTTAAAGCGCAACTTACCGTTCATCATATGGCCACATAGGAGCTCAAGTTGGCCACATTGGGGCTCCGGTTGTATTTTTATGGGTTACACGAACGGTGCTCGGGTTGGATTTCTCCAATTCATTTGGGCGGAATGCTTTATTTTGTTGCAGGCCGCAATATATTGTCCTATCTGATGGACACATGGGAGTGTAATGAACGAGTATTGTGCGGATTAAACAAATGGTACTCCGGGCATCCCCAAGTCCTTGGCCTCTTGGGCCTTGAAGGTGGGCCAGCCCTGGTGATAAGCTTTCAATAGTATATTAATGGGGGTTTATCTATTCCGTTTTACTGCACTTGCAAGCGTTTAATACTTGTTTTTATTTGATTTTGCGTGCAACTTGTATTTTTGTCGGAAAGTAGGAAATCGGAGCAAAAAGGGCGTTCCCAAGGCTCCCAATAATCCCAGGAGGAATTCGGAAGAGTTCTAGTATGCGAGGCACATTGGGAATCCTTTCCCGAGTCTCAAACAAAGGTCTCAAACAAAGCGGTCAAATCATGGAAGGAGAGCTCGGGCCTCACGAAGGCCGAGCGAAGGAGGAAAGTAGCCAAAACTGTCCAGTGAAACCGGGGGTACCTGCTGGGTATCGATATCGTGAAGCAATCTGGCCAGGAAGGAAGGAGGTATCGATACCTCTTTAAGGGGTGTTTGGACAAATAAGCCAAAGTGGCTTATTTTTTTGTCCTTATTCAATTTTTTTTGTATTTTGTGGCTCATTGTCAATTTTTTGGAAATTATTGTTTCGTTATGACGAGATGAATCTAAAAAGTAAAAAATTTTGATCGAAATCCAATATTTTTTGAATTCCGACGAAAATTGGCGGGAAAGCCACATTTTTTGTCTTTATTCAAAAAAATTTGGATTTTGACAAAAAATTTTTACTTTTTAGATTCTTCTTGTCATGAGGATGCAATAATCTCCAAAAAATGATAATAAGCCAAGTGATACGAAAAAAATTTGAGTAAGGACAAAAAGAATTTAGAGGCCCTTATTGGGTATCGATACCTGGCTCTGTCGCTCGAACTTTTTAATGGCATTTTTGTAATTATTTTGTAAAGAAGGTATATATACCAATTTGAGCCCGATTCTAGGGCATTCAATTTATGCATTTTCCCTCTCTACCTCCATTAAAACTCAAGCTCCCATCTCTCTCCTCATTCAAGTTTTGAGGAGGGTTTTTAGGTACAATCCGTTTTGATTCGAAGCATTTCGCCTTCATTAAAGTTGTAAAGAATTCTCTCATCTTTAAGGATCTTGAGTTTATTTCAAGTTTAGTAGTTTCCTCATGTTTACCCTTGCTCTTTTCATATCTCCTTTCAATATGAATTAGTAGTGTAGTAAGGTTAGGTTATAGGATGATTAACATTCCGTAACCAAGGGTGTGGCTTGTTCTTCTCTTGTAAAATCCCGTTTTCTAGTTTAAATATGGCTTAGGGTTAATTTTATGTATCAAAACTTAGAGGTGTTAATCTCTTTGATCAAATGTAGGCAAGAGTTAAGCTTATTGTCACATTTGATGCTTGGAGTTATGTCCCTCCTTGTGTTTGTCTAAATGTACCAAAAGAACCCTAGACATGTTTAACACTTGTGTTAAAAAGAGAAGAATCGAGCTTATCCTTACGTTATGGTTGTTAGTTATCCCTAGACTTAGCTTTTAGTTTAATCTTTAGTTTAAAAACCGTAGTTAGATTAAGTAGCCAGTTAAATAAATCCTTCAGTTGGCCGTCTCAACGCCAAAAGTTTAGTTGGCTGTCCTAATTAACGCTAAAATCTCTAAGCAAGCTAATCTCTGAACAAAGTTATGGATGCGCTTTCTGTGGATTTGACCCCGGATTTCCGGGTATTATTATATGTTTTCAACCGACCTAGCTCTATGCTTGGGGTATTATTATTATTATTTTGGCACATAATTTGGTCGCAAGCACCTGGCCATCGAACAACTCTCCTCTGTACGGAGAGAAAAACCAGAATGCAATTAAATGTTGCATGGACAAAAGGCCTAAGCAAATTTCCTCAAACCCAATATCATTCCAGCAATAAACCCATGCAACAAGTAAAATCTGTTCAATTAGTGATTCCAATCCATCTGATGACGGTTAGCATAACAATAACTGGACAAGCAATGCCGATCAAAAACAAACTGAACAAACAGTTGTAGAAGCTAATCATTTGGCATTCATAAAAGTGTACTTATAGTCACATATATATCAACTTCGCCACGTCACTGAGAGAGTCTGATTCATTAACCATGCATGGCCCCTCACTGGTGAGGGCTAGCTTCCACTTAGCTTACTTTGCACGAGCGGGCCGAAATGTTCAAGTAAACAGGCCGAGGCATGATCCTGACCTTGCAGATGATCCAGTTGACGGCCCATGATTCCAAACAAAGCTTCATTTATCCCCAAAAATGCCATTTATCTCATCCTAAAAGAAATGCCATTTATCTAATTTGTCCTCTCTTTTTTCGAAAGATTTATCTAATTTATCTTAATGAATTGACCATTATACTCCGGGCATTGATATAAATACCTTTGGAAATGTTAGTATATTTTACTGAACTTTTGAGAATTGTTCTGTGTAATTTAGAACACTAACAAATAATTTAGTGCATTTTGTATTTGTTTCATTTACCTTACACCACAAGACAAACAAAAATTGTTGACTTAAGTTTATTAACGGAAGAGAATTTACTGTCTAGAACGGATAATACTTTTCACAAAATGTAATAGGCCGTGATTTTTGCACTCCCTAATTATTTAGCAACCGCACTCTAAAAGGGGAGCGCAGAAATCAACATATAAAATGACAAAAATGAGTATGGTTATAAGAAAAAGAAAGTGTGAAAATCACTACCCCTAGCTAATGAGATCATCCTTGTCAAAAAAAAAAACCTAATGAGATCATCGAAACAGCCTTGTAGAAATCGATCAAACTAACAAACACCAAAGCGCAAAAAACAATAAATAAAACACAAACGGAAAAGACATAATAATTTTTTTATTAACGCTTTAGCTTTGTAGTGTTTCCCTCGATGTACCCCTTTCGAGTTTTTAAAAAGTTTCGTTTGCCGAGCAAAAAAAAAAAAAGACATAATAATTTTTTTCCCATGGAACTCTGTACATTTTGTAACTCTTGTTAAGAGAACAACATCTGACTGGATCTCCATGTAGAATCATCCATAACAAACTAAAAAATCCTATAAAAGTTTAGAAGGTTTAAGAGTGTGTTAGAAGTATCCTAGAACGGTGTAGAATGTTCTATATCTTTCTACAAAAAAAAAATGTAGAATGAAGTTAGAGAGTTTCAAGAAAACTCTACCATATGCTAATTTCCAGCTAGATTTATGACGGGAGTTCCGAAATATTGTGTACATGTGAATAAGGAAAGATATTTTCTAACAAGATTCTAGAAGGATAATGTTGACTGTTTGATGAAATAATCTCAGCTGTTCATTGAGGGGGTAGATGACTATAAAAAGAAACGCTGTTTTTTTTGATCGGCAAAAATGAATTTTATTAAAAAAGGGGAAAGGGGAAACCTAAAGGTCTATAGGGTCCACAACAGAAACACCATTAAGCTCAATCCAAACCCAAATTAATCAAATACAGCCCGAGCACCCAAGACCCGGCCCAAGTCGAGACCGGCCCACCTAAACCATCCCACAAAACCCTACCTACACCGGCAGCCACCGTCGTACAAATCACTGGAGCCCAAACCTCGCTGTTAAGCCAAGCCGGCCTCTCCAAGATGTAGAGACCGGCGGCGGAAACTGGCCTACGACAGTGAATACTGAAGCAGACAGGGCCTAAGGCCAACCATTGCCACCATCTGCAGCTAACCCAAACATACCCCTGCAAAACAATCTTCATCAGCAACAGCGACACTCCAAGTGATGAGCACCCAATATTGTAGATATTTGGCGCGACTAGTCCCATTTTATCTTGTTTTAATTTGCATTTATTTAGCTTTTATAGTGATTTTGCATGTAAGGTATCTTATTGAGTTTTGTAGGAAAAACCTGCCAATCAAGTGATTTTGTGGGCCAATGAACGTTCTGGGATGTAATCAACATGTCAAGAGGCCGTCGGTACTACATGTACGATCATTGGGTCTCAAGAGCATTGCACGGAGATCCAAAGGTCAACTGTTGCTCACAATTTGCTTTGGACCGTGCCAAGGCGTGGCAAACAAGCCAAGTGCATCGAGATTTACGTTAGAGGGTATTTGAGCACTCAAGACCATGGGAAATGGTGTCACCGAGTTCAAGCAATTATGAAATGATGTTTTGAGTGAAGCTCGGGGGGTGGCGGATCAGATAGCAGATCAGTAGGCCAGATTCTGCAATTTTTGCAGAATGTTATCCCTAACACTTCACAGTATTATCCCTAACGATTGTCGTATCTTGGCCCAGCAGTCAAGTGTTATCCCTAACACTTCACAGTGTTATCCTTAACGTTGCAGCATTTTTGGTCCAGAAAGACTCCAGACCTGGGAGTAGGGATAACGATTGTGTTTGTTATCGATAACGTGGTGCTACGGGCAGTGTTAGGGATAACGATTTTCACTGTTATGGATAACGTTTGGTTTCCAGGAGATATTTTGCTGCTTTTTCAAACTTTTCATTTATGGAAACTTTTTACTTTTTGCATGTTTTTAGGATATTTTGTGGGCCTTTTGGTCCACTTTTTGGCTATTGTTTTAGCCTATTTATAGTCTTTTAAGCCTTTATTGGCCATGAGGTAGTTCATTATTTAGCTTTAAGTCTTTTTAAGTTTTAGAAAACCTTTGTTAGTCTTTCAAGTTTTCTTGTCATTTTGTTCAAGAACTACTTAAGGTACTTGTTTCCCGTTAATTTGTCGTATGTTAATGTTGTAGCTACAAGTTAGATCTCTATATAAATCAAGTTTATTTCTGCTTTTATCGGTTAAGCATGTTTTCCTTTCCAAGCATAATTTCTAGTCTTTTAATTATGTGTGAGTAGTTAATTGGTTTGGTCATGGGTGAGATGCGCCCTATGGATTAGTCGTTTAAACGGTTTCACCTAAACTTTAGCTTGATTTCAATGTGTTGAATGAATTAAACCCATGATTTCTAGTATCGATCATGGGATTGGTGGCTTCTTTGATCAATGAAGTCTATCGCCCTATGCTGCGTGCTTGATCATCTTACGCGTGCGAACGATCCATTTTCGTCTCTCACTTGCGTTAAATGAGGTCAGTTTGAATTAATGCTTTGAGTTGAGTTACAAGTAGTCTTGGTTGTTAAATAGTCGTAGAAGCTTCACCAATATTTGTAGATATTTTCTGCAGGAAAAGTCCCAACTTATGCTGCTTTTACTTATGTTTATTTAGCTTTTATAACGATTGTGCGTAAGGTGTGTTTTGAGTGTTTCAGGAACGTGTAAATAAGGCGCATTTCAATGCCATGGGCTGACCCAAGTGCTTAGAAAGTACCGAAGACCACCATCGACCTTAAAATCGTCTAAGTATGGAAAAATGACTTTACGAAAAGTTTCGATTTTCGAGATTAAAAATGGCGGTAATTGATCCTTGAATTTTTCTAAGAGTAACTACCAAGTTACAAGGTTTTATTCGAAAAGCAAGGTCATGTTTCGAGCCATTTTCTCTCGAGAAAATCATGCAGTTTTCCATTTTACACTAAAAGTGGGGGGTCGACATTTTGATTTAATTGGAATTTTGAAATTCTGGTAATGCTATTGTTTTCAAATGGGGGGTACTTTCTTATTTTCATTAAATAAAATTAAAGTAAAGAAAAGGTAAAAGAAAGGTTTAAAATGTAGTCTTTACTTAAATTTAGAGAATGAAAATAAGGTGCTGAGAAGCTGGAAGTTGCTGAGGAGCTGTGTGCTGAAGCTGAAGCCTGCCTGAATCTGCAGTTTTTGAAGAATGTTATCGATAACATAGGACAGAGTTATCGATAACCATGCAGCATCTTTGGTCCAGAAAGTCTCCAGCCTTGGGAGTATCGATAACCTTTCACCATGGTTATCGATAACATGCTTTTTCGATGAAGTCAAGAGCAGTGTTATCGATAACACTCCTTTGTGTTATCGATAACAGTTCGTTTCCAGGAGATATTTTTGTTGCTTTTCAGACTTTCCATTTATGGAAACTTTCTACTTTTGGATTGTTTTTGAGATATTTTGGGGGCATTTTTGTCCACTTTTTGGCTGATTTGTAAGCTCTATAAATTGGCTTGTATGCCATTTATAGGAATATAGGCCATTTAGTTAGTTTAGGCCTAAGTTTTCTAGTTTTTTGCTCTAAGGTTCCATAGCTTTGTTCTTCAAGCTTTCTTAGCATTTCCTTCAAGAACTACTTAAGGTATTAGTCATTTATTGTTTTCTTGTTCATTAATGTTGTAGCTACGGTTGAGTTTCTTACTAATATCAAGTTTATTTCCGTTTTTATCGGTTAATCATGTTTTCCTTTCCTAGCATAATTTCTAGTCTTTTTCCTATGAGTGAGTAGTTATAAGGTTTGGTCATGGGGTGAGGTTTACTCTATGAATCAGTCATTCAAATGGTTTCGTTTAAACTTTAGCTCAATTTCAATGTTTTGAATAAATTAAACCCATGATGTCTAGCTTTGATCATAGGGTCGGTGGCTTCTTTGATCAATGAAGTCTATCGCCTTATGCTACGTGCTTTATTATCCTACGCGTGCGAACGATCTTTTTTCGTCTCTCACTTGCGTTAAATGAGTTAAATTTGAATTAGAGTATTGAATTAAGTTACAAGTAGTCTTCAGCTTTTAATGCTTTTAGTGGAATCCGGACGGTTTCGGTCCACTCATTAGTTAGACGAAGAAACCATTTGAATGGCTAAGCCGTAGGTAAACCAATCCCTCTTGACTCGACCATCTCAGTATCGTTTATTTCCAAGTTTAAATAGCGTCATTCAAATCGAATACCGAAGTTGGCGGTTTTAAACGCCGGAAACCTTACAATACCTACAATCCGAACAAGCTATATTTGAGCTCCCTGTGGATCGATTCGGACTTTCTCGCTATACTATGTAAATCATTAGTCATAGTCCGGTTTATAAATAATTGAATTTGACGGCCGTTTGGTAAACTTCAACGACTACCGAAAGGGTCGCATCAAATCCGGACGGTTTCGGTCCACTCATAAGTTAGATGAAGAAACTGTTTAACGGCTAAGTCGTGGGTTAATCAATCCTTATGACTTGACCGCCTTTAATCTAGTTTAATTTCAAGTTCAATTTCGTAATCTAAACCAAATTCCAAGTTGGCTGCTTGAAAGCTGAAGCTCGATACTCATCTTCTAATCCAAATACGCTAAAGAAGATTTCTCTGTGGAAACGATCCGGTCTTACCGGTTTATTTGCTATCAACGACCTAGCCCTTTGCCTTATTCGGAGGGTAGTTTCCGGAGTTAAGCACCAAGCAAGCAGCCACCGCCGTTAAGCAACCCCGGTGATGTCCAACAACAGCCAATGACGGCTGCCTAGTTATCCAAAACGGGGAGAGCAGCAGATTGAAACAAGAGAAGGGTTTGAGGGGAGAGGAGGAAATGGGTGCAGAAAAAGAGAAGCCTGGGGGAGGAGGAGCCACCCCCAAGCCGAAAAAAACCCTAGCTGAAGAGTTGAATAGAGAGAAGGGAGAGGAAAAGATTTTAGAGAGAGAAAAAGGTCTTTTTTAGAGATGGGCAAAAATGACTACGTGGGCAAGAATTCGCCACGAAACGTTCCAGTTTGTTGTTTTGAAGGCCATAAGAGTTGAGACAGCAAATGCTCTGCATCATAACCGAAAGAGATTACGAAAGAATGCTACAAAATGGAGAAGTGGGAGATGAGGTGGAGAGGAGGATGGCTGGAATTGAAGTTCTACGCCATCAAAAGACTGCAGCAAGAGAGGAGTTTGAGGCTGCTCGACCTGCCTTCATTGACATACTCAGATAGTTTAACTACAAAAAAGAAACAATGTTCTCCTTTGTGAGTTTGCATTTGTGTGTACAAGTGATTGTTTGACCAATAAAAGAATAATATTTTTAATGTGTCCAAACTCAACACTTTTGATTTATGATAGTCTTGATTTGCCACTTGAAACAAAGAAAAGAGTCTCATAAAAACGATTCGGGGAAAATTGTGAGTATGGAGTGGTATGGAGGAGCTTATCCCGTTCGACAAATGTGAAATGTTCTGCTTTCACATTCATATTACTACCTCTTCTTTTTTTTTTTTTTTGGGTTTTTGATATGGTCAGATTTGTTCCAAATACTTCCCCTGAAAGAGGTGTTCAACATATGTGTTGATAGCTCGGGCTTATCAACTTTCTTCGGTGTTGCTTCTTTCTTTACCGTCTTGGCTAGTCAAGTGCTTCTGATGGTGTGTAGCCAATGCGGTAAAGCCATGCAGATGGAAGGACTTCAGTCATTTTTTTTTTTTTTTCTGTTTGTGCTGGTATGTATTTTTTACCCAATTTGTTTCCTTCACGAAATTCGTACCGACAAGTAGTAGAGTTTGAATAAATCTTTTGGTAGAAAAGTAGAATGTGAGTCGTGTGACTATGGATCGGTTCTATCTTGAATTTTAAGTTGCATTTTGCTAGAAACCCACCTTTATATTTAGTGATGGAGCAAATAGAATTTTCTCTGTGTTTTGCAAATAGGGTGCTTTTACAGTTGCACAGTTGTGCCTGCTTGTTGGATCAACAAACAACGCTTATCACTCTAGCACCCGGACGAATTTTGAAGACGTACGTTCACGAGCCATCGTGCAGGACTGTTTTTTTTTTTTTCTTCCCAATCGGTAATCGGTTATTTTTATTGCTGCATCAAAGAAAAATCTAGAGAGGCTTCTCTATGAACCCAGCTTGGAAAATCCTGAAGCCAAGTTATAGGGGTCTCCAGAGATATGGTATATTTGGCTAAAATATTAGCTACCCTATTACAATTACGAGGAACAAAATTAAAAGAGCAAGAATTAAAACGACTATCAAAAGACAAAGTATCTCTAATTATGACTTCCAGGTGTGTTGTAACCTGTCTCTTCCCCTGCAACATGTTGATCACAGTTTGCGCATCCCCTTCAACAAAGTATGAACTTCCAAACGAGCATATGGGACTGGTCAATGCAATGCAAAACCTTTCAGCTTCCACCATTTTTGTTGATGCTTTTCCTAGAGTTGGGACAGCCATAGCACCTAGAATATCTCCTAAAAAACTCCTAAAGACCACTCGCACACCCTTGCTATGAGAACCCGAATCAAAAGCACCATAACATTAACCTTAATCACTCCATGTACTGGCAGACTCCATATCACAGCATCTCCACCATTTGTATCACGATTAGAATGTTGATCCTTCTTAGCAGCTTGTCAGAAAGGGTGTTTTCGGGGCTGGCGCAGGCTTTATTTTCCTGAATTCAATTGCTTCGAAGGTGTTCTTTGTCGCCTTTCCTAAGGCGAAGGAAACGGGTGGTGGGGAAGTTGCTATGGCAACCTTGGAGGAAATCCCCCTTACCGAACTAAGAATCTTCTGAATGCGGGAAAGTTGGATGAATGTTTAACTCTGATGCTTCAACGTTGGGGCTTAGTTCTCTTTTCTCCCTTTGTTTGATGATGTGAATGTTTTTGAACTCTTGTTTTTTCCTTTAGTTCTCTTTTCTACCTTTGTTTGATGATGTATGCTTGTTTTATCCGAGCATTTGAAGGTGTACTTGCTTAGATATTTTTTTTTTATAATAGTTCTAATTTCTCCTAAAATAATTGATCAAAATTGGCAAGATATATTTGTCATGATGCTGGTGATTGGTACATGGAAAAGTGACTATTTCTGCGTCCACTTTGGTTTTAAAGTACAATAAATGTTCTACAAATAAACAAAGCTACACATTTCTCTTTAGTTCATCATATCTTTCTCAGTGGAAATTGTAAAAATCACAACTAAATGCAATTTCAATCCGTAAGTAATAAGTACTAGTACCATTTAAAGTGGTATGTATTCCCCTAAACTAAATACGATTTTAATCCGTAATAAGTACTACCACCCTAGATAGCGCGATGAGGATTTTCCATCGGGTTGCCTTCATTGATGAGCTTGACCAAAACAAGAGACTCACATCCCATTCCTCTAAGAACTTTTTCTTTAAGTAATGTTTTTTTTTTTAATCTTTATTTAAATTTTTTTCTCGTTTGTTTGTTTTGCGCCAATTCTTTTTTGACTTTTTGATTCGCCTCGACGAATCGGAAAAGTAAAAAAGAATAAAATTACTTTTAGCCAAATATTTTGGAAAATAGCCACTTTTAAGTTAAAAAAAATTGAATCAAAAAGTCACGAAAATTTGGCGCAAAATAAACAAACGGAACAAAATTCAAATAAGGACAAAAATAAAAAAAGGTGAAAGTACATAAACACCCCCTCAACTATCACTTTTTCTCATAAACACCCCCTCACATTTAAAAACGCCCATGAAGACCCCCTCAACTACTCCCACATGATAATAATCACAACCAAATAAAAGAAGTCAATGATGGGAAGACATATGGTGCAACTCTCCACATGATAATAATCACAACCAAATAAAAGTAAAATAGTAAATTTATCCAGGGTAGCAAATCTTATACTTCAAAATTTAATCAAATGTGCTACCTTCTCAATTTAAGTTGGAACCAATGATCCTATTCGGCCATGAAGCCACAGTTAGGTACTATAGGAAGAAAATTCGATTAAATACGAGAAAAAAAAAACCCAGATATGTGTAAATTGTTAAAGCCATGGAAATCCAACCCTTGAATCTTCTCAACGAATTGGCAACCGGAATAAACTGTCCTTTATTTCACCAGTGCTTGAGTAGAAGACTTCCAAGGAAGTTCCATTCATATATAACTCATCACCTCCCCCGTCTTGACAAGGCATGAGTGTAGGGGCGGTCAAAATAAATTAGCCGTTGACCAGCTACAAGACTTTGGCTAGCCTCTCGTGACGTGACGCGTGGAAGCAACTCGGGAGCAACAAATAGGTAACCACTGCGCGCGCGAGGGTTGCGCGCACACATGCCTGCCGCGCGCGAAGGGGGTAGCGCGCGTACGCCTACTGCGCGCGGGTCCAACAAGCAAACAGATGCCCACTCGCACGGACGAGCAGGCAGCGAGAGACATCGCGAAGAAAGGGCGGTCCGCGCGGACTCTCGAGAGGTCCTTGACGAGGAGGACCGATACCCACAGATTGCTTCGGTAGCAGAGCGCGCCCTGGTCAAAGGCAGGACCAATGGGGCCGGAAGAGATACGATCGTTGCAGGTCGCGACCTTGCTCCAACGGGAATTGAGGAAGATATAGTGGTTTGGTGGCTAAGGAAGAGGAGGGTCCGTCGCGGGGTGGCGCGCGCTACCCGCGCGCTGACGTCACCTCGCGTCGGGAGCAGGAAGGGCACGTGTCAAAGCTAGGCTGGGCCATCCGGGGGCCCCCCCCCCAGGCCCAGAGGCCTATAAATACGCACCGACACTTCCCTTTTACACAACCAGGGGACATCTGTACGGATAGAGACAGAAGCTGACTATTCTCAGAGAAAAGATTAAGGGATACTGGTCCGAGAAAGAAGAACATTCTTCTCAGACTCGTGTCGCGCGATCCATCTGGGGAGAACTGTCAGTGGCACGCTGCCTTTGTCCTTTCTGCTCCCGTGTCCTCTTCCTCCACCTCACCAGATCTTTCCCCTTTCCCCTCATTTCCTTTGACAATCGACCAATCGCACCTCTCCACGGCGTAGATTCACACGCCCAGTACCTTTGCGCAAAACAGGACCTACAACAGCGACTCTCTGGGGAGGTGTTTTTGGTCTTTTGCGTTCCCATTCTGCTCGAGAGTCTATTTGGCAGCCATGAGCGGGAAGGGGACTTCTCAGCACGATGATTTTATCTCTGACGAAACAGGCGAGACTGGTAGCACCGACGCGGCCGCCCAAGCCCTTAAGCTTGTCCAGGCCAGCCAGCAGCAGATGCAGGACACCCAGAAGCAATTACTTGCGGCCCTGCACGGACTTACACAGGCCATTGCTGGCGCCCAGCCTAGGCTGGCGCGCGATGGCGAGGTTCCCCAGCCGATCCAGGGTGGGGACAGCGGCTTGCACCAAGGTCTCGCGTCGCAGGCCGGTCCGTCCACGTCGCCCGCAGGCCTCGGCACGGTCCCGCCACTCATCATGCAACCCCATCCTCTGCAGGGAGTTTTAGTTGGCGGCATTGCCGGGGGTTCGACCTCTACTGGTCGCAGGCAGCCAGCCGGCGAACATAGCAGTCCGGCCGCGACTGTTGTCACCCCACCTGCAGGGCCATTCCTCACTTTGGCCGATGTGCAGGCGCTCCTTCAAAAGGAGAAAGCCAAGGCTGTGTTGCCGTCTCTCCCTCCTCCGGATATCCAACCGCCCTACCCGCTGGCTATCCTGTCTTCGCCTTATCCAGAAGGTTACACCCCGCCCAAGTTTGTGAAGTTCGATGGCAAGGAGGGCAGCGCGCAGGAGCACGTTGTCCGCTTCATCGAATCCCTTGGCGCGCACGCTGCTGATGCCAACCTACGTCTGCGCGAATTCTCTAAGTCCCTCACTTCGCGCGCGTACACCTGGTATGTCAACCTTGAGCCATACTCCATTGCCACTTGGGAGGAAATGGTCAACAAATTCTACGCTAAGTTCTTCCAGGTGCGCGAGAAGGTGACTTCCATTACCCTCACCAAGGAAGCTCAGACAACTGGCGAGGACATTATCGCTTACATCAAACGATTCCAGGATCGTGCTGTAGATTGTACTGAACCCATCAGTGAGAGCCAGCTGGTTGAAATTTGCATCAGCGGCTTGATTAATGACTTTCAGATCCATCTCATCAACCTGAAGCTTGCTACCTTTTCAGCTTTGTTGGAATCCGCCTACAATCTGCGCTCTGTGGTTAAACCTGGCAAGAAGGATACCTGGAAAGGCAAAACTACTACTGCTGCTGCTTCCACCGCGACGGTTGCTCGGAAGCAGCAGGGAGGCAATGGGAAACGGAAGGACAGAGACGCTTATGGGACCGCGCCTGATTACCCCTGCAGTTTAGAAGAAGTAAAGGCCTTGGTTGCCGCGTGGGTTGCTGACGGAGAGATCAAGCTGCCAGACATAGAGCACGAGCCCTCACGCCGTGACCGCGAGAGCCCAGATTACTGTATTTTTCATCGCCATACGAGGCATCCCACCAGCGATTGTTGGACGCTGAAGAGGATTTTCAGACGGAAGCAGCAAGTTGCGCATCGGCCAGCGCGATGTGCGTGAGGAGCCCTTTCCGCATCACAATCACGAGGTGAACCGAGCCGAGTGTTATCCCTTCATGTACAGTGATGATGAAAGCCAGGACGACTGGATCTGCATGGCTTCCTGCCACGAGATCACGGAGGATTTCCCAAGTCATCCCGTGCCTGTGGTCAATGCGGATCCAGACTCTTCCGTCCGGACGTTGCTGGGCAGCACGAAGTTTAAGGCTTTCTTCGATAGTTTTGGTTTCACACCGGCCGCGCGCTTCGAAATAACGAAAGCTGTCATTGACATCGCGGCAGTTCACCAAGAGGCATGCATGTCAGCTGACGGGTCAGTTTCGCGTACTGTTAAAGACGAGTCCAACGCCATTACTTTCACAGAAGTTGACCGGCGCATTCCTTTTCCTCATAATCGGCCGTTATACGTAACTGCCTGTGTTAACGGAATGGAGTTGCGGCGCGCTTTCCTTGATGGTGGCGCCTCTATCAACCTCATGCCTCTGACGACTTTCAAGGCAGTCGGAATTCCGGAGAATCGTGTAGTCAAAAATCCCATCACCATCACGGGCTTTGGAGGGGATAAGAAAGAATCCCTGGGGTATGTAGTTGTGGACCTCGCGGTGGGACCTATTCGCGCAGCCACCAAGTTCCATGTCATTGATGCTGACCCCATCTACCACATCATCCTGGGGCGAAGCTGGATGCACAGATATGCCGTTGTCCCCTCCAGCTACCATCAATGCTTGAAGGGGATCTGGGCTGGCAGAAAGATCACTGTACGCGCCTCAGAGAGACCGTTTGATATCCATGAGGCGCATCTCGCTGATGCAGTATACTTCACCGAGTTAGGGGAAGCTTCCCAGGCGATTGTTGCCAGGCCCAGGGGTGTAAAGCTCCCGCGGTGGGAGGATATCAAACACGAGTCCGACGTGCGAAGGGGTGGCCCGACTACAACAAACACTACTACCCCCAGGAAAATCACGAAGGTGAAAGAGGGGGGAAAAGTGATATACTGTTTATGATGGTGCGCCGGGGCAGCGGCCAGCTGCAAAGCCGCTGGCCCCAGCGAGGTGTTACGCATGGATGACGAAGAGATAGTTTTGGAACCAGAGCCTGCCCCAGAGTGCATGCAGGATGAGCCCAAACCACAGCAGGAGCCCCTGGAGGAGATTGATTTGAGCGATGGGGGGGGGGGGGCCGAAGAGGCCCATTTTCATCAGCAAGGCGTTGAGTGAAGAATTCAAGGCTAAGTTAGTGACGCTGCTGCGCGCGAATGCTGATGTGTTCGCATGGCATTATGAAGAGATGCCTGGTTTGGATACTACAATGGTCACTCATCGTTTGGATATATTTCCAAATTCCAGGGCAGTCAAGCAGTTTCAAAGAAAGTACCACCCTGACCTGGAGGGTAAAATCAAAGAGGAAGTGGAAAAACTGCGCAAGGCGGGATTCATCCGCGCAATACAATACCCAGATTGGCTCGCCAACATCGTACCCGTCAAGAAGAAGAATGGCCAAGTTAGGATCTGCGTAGATTTTCGCGACCTCAACAAGGCCTGTCCTAAAGATGAATTTCCGTTGCCTCACATCGACACGTTGGTAGATGCCACCTCAGGCCACCAAATGTTCTCCTTCATGGACGGATTCAGCGGTTACAATCAGATCAAGATGGCGCCCGAGGATAAAATGAAGACGGCATTCCGAACCCCGCTTGGCAATTTCTACTATCTTGTCATGCCATTTGGGTTGAAGAACGCCGGCGCAACGTACCAGCGCGCAATGACGGCCATTTTCCATGACTTGATTCACCAAATTGTGGAAGTTTACGTTGATGACTTGGTGGTCAAATCCAAACAGCAGCAGGACCATTTGGCTGACTTGGAGGCAGTGTTCAGGCGATGCAGAAAATTCCAGCTCAAGATGAACCCATTGAAGTGTGTTTTCGGGGTTACAGCCGGTCGGTTTCTTGGGTTCCTCGTCCATCGGCATGGGATTGATGCTGACGAAGCAAAAATTCGAGCCATTCGGGACATGCCTCCACCGCACTCTCAAAAGTCGCTCAAGCGTTTCCTAGGCCGAGTTTCCTATCTGCGAAGATTCATTCCTGCGCTGGCGGAGATCGCAGCGCCCTTTAGAGACCTGCTCAAGGGCGCGGCCTTATTCCAGTGGACGTCAGTCCACCAAGACGCCTTCGAAAGAATTAAGGCAGTTCTGGTATCCCCGCAGACTATGGTTGCGCCCCAGGAAGGCAAGCCGCTGGTACTATACTTGACTTCTACCCCGAGATCCATCGGGGCCCTGTTGGTACAAAAAATAGATGGGTTAGAGCGCCCAGTCTATTATATCAGCAGGCAAGTACACGGAGCGGAAGAGCGATACACGCCCATAGAGCGGCATTGTCTGGCTCTCGTCTTTACAGCGCAGAAGTTGCGCCACTACTTTCTGTCATTCCCTATCCAGATCGTTACCAGGTGTGACCCCGTCAGGTATCTTTTGTCGAGGCCAGCTCTCACAGGCCGGATTGCGCGGTGGCTACTGGCGCTTGCCGAGTTCGATATCACGTGCGTTACCCCCCGCGCAGTTAAGAGCCAGGCCTTGGCCGATCTACTAGCCCAGTTCCCCAGTGGAGAGTGCGAGCCCCTTGCTGACACGTTGCCGGGAGATGGTTTCGAAGCTCTAGTGACCTGCGCCGAGGAGGCGCGCTGGTCCCTAAGCTTCGACGGGGCCGCTGGGGGAGGCCACGGTGGCGCTGGGATTGTGCTCACAAGCGACCAAGGGGAAAAAATCTACCTCGCGTACAAACTGAATTTTCCCTGCTCTAACAACGAGGCGGAGTACGAAGCGCTGGTGCTAGGGCTGCTGGCTGCGAAGGAAAGGAAAATCGATCGTTTGGAAATTGTGGGGGATTCAAAATTAGTGATTCTACAAACGGAGGGTATATACGCGCTTAAGGAGCCTGCGCTCGCACCGTATAGGACGACAGTCCAGCGCTTGGTGAAACATTTTTCTGAAATCAGTATTGTTCACAAGCCAAGGTCCGAAAACAGATTCCCTGATGCCCTCGCCACGTTGGGCGCAAAGACGCAGTTCAAAGAAGAGAGGGCGTTCATTGAAATTGTAAAGCTATTTGAGCCATCCATAGTCGAGGAAGAAGAAGAAAAAGAGGCTCCTGAGGATTGGCGAAGTGCCGTGAGATCACAGTTGGCAGGGGAAAAGGGCAGCATGGCACTCGCGGACTTGTCACAGTTCGTCATTCTGCACGGAGAGTTGTATCATCGCGCGCCCCAGGGGTGGCTTGCGCGGTGTGTCGGCCTCAGGGAGGCCAAGGAAAGGTTAGATCAGACCCATGAGGCCAGCTGTGGAGACAATGAGGTGGCGCTGTATAGGCGAATCCAAAGGCGAGGTTATTATTGGCCGGACATGAAGAAAGATGCGGCTGCTGTGACCGATGCCTGCGCGCGATGCTCACTCTATGCTGTCGAACCGGAGCATCTCGCCGCCTGTCTCAATGAACAAGAGGTCGATTGGAGGCAGCCTTACATCGACTTCTTGCGGGAGGGGTCCCTCCCCGCAGGAAGGAGAGAGTCCGCGCGGATGGTTCGCGCAGCCCGGAGGTATTTTCTCCAAGATAACCTACTCTTCCGAAGGACAGTCGACGAGTTACGTTTGAAATGTCTGACGGTGGAAGAAGCGGGGAGGGTACTGCAGAAAATGCATGAGACTGAACACCAGGGCTGGAGGAAATTACACGAGCAGATGATCCATTTGGGCTATTACTGGCCCACCATGGGAAAAGATGCAAAGCGCCATGTCTTGAGGTGTCAAGCCTGCCAAAAATTTGGAAACCTGGTTCACGCCCCGTCTGTTGAACTCCAGGCCGTCCGCGCGCCCTATCCTTTTCACACGTGGGCCATGGATCTGGTGGGACCCATTGCGCCCGCCTCGCGCACTCACCGATGGATCCTGGCAGCGACTGAGATTTGTACTAAGTGGGTGGAGGCTGTACCCTTGGGGAAGGCAACAGGAGCAGCAGTGTCGCGGTTCATAAAGGAGAACATCATTTGCAGGTTTGGAATTCCCAAAGTGGTCTTGTCAGACAATGGCACTCCATTCCTTAATAGACACGTAGGAAGACTGTTGGATGAATACTCCGTGGAGAGTCACACCTCAAGCGCGTATTACCCACAAGGCAACGGGCAGGCGGAGGCCACAAACAAGACTTTGACAAGGATCCTCAGCAAGCTACTGGATGAGCGTGGGGGGACATGGGCCGATCATTTGCCAATTGCCCTTTGGGCATACAGAACTTCGAAGAGAAAGTCAACCCGCGCGAGTCCTTTCAGCTTAGTGTACGGCGCGGACACGGTCTTGCCTGCAGAACTCAGTGTCCCTTCCGCGCGTATGATCCTTGCGATGGAGAACACTGAAGGAACAAGGAGGGCAGATTTGGAGGCGCTGGAGGAGAGGAGAGACAGAGCTGCGCAGGAGCACGAAAGGTACTGGAGATCAATATCGAAGTACTACAACAAGGGGGTGGTCGCGCGCACCTTCGATACCGGTGACCTGGTTTGGAAAGCGACTATGGCAGTAATGAGGAATCTGGAAACACCCAAGTTCACTCCTAGATGGGAAGGCCCCTATGAAGTTACTGCGTCATCCAGCAACGGATACTATCATCTGGCGCGCGTCAGTGATGGGCACAAAACTGGCGCGGTTAACTCCAAATTTATTAAGAGGTACTACCCCTGAAGAAGGCCGAGGAGGCCATAGTGTTACCCATTTTGTCGCCTCTTGTGCTGGCTCTTTCCCTTCCTTTTGTAAGAGAAAATTTCGCTGTATTATTTTCCTTGGGAAAGTTACTGTCACCCCAATATCTCTGTATTAGAATATTGTTCTCGCGCACAAACTAGAGACGTGCGCGGCAGGTACACCCGCGCGCGCCGTTCGGCGCGCTAGATGTCGTCATTACTAATTTTCTAAGGAGTTAGACAGTTCTTGGATGCTTTAGAGTTACGGACAAGATGTATTGTTCGAGTTACGCATTCAATAAATAGAGTTTGTCCTTTTCTGTTTGTTTCATGGCGATAGTAAATGCAAGAGTAACAGAGATAAAGGAAAACAGCTGTCATAACTAAAAAAAAAAACAACACAGTTGCATCATTATTACAAAAAACAAAAAAAAACAACCAACCAAAGAAGAAAGGTAATAAAGTCTCAGCACCCGCCACGAGAGTACAACTGTGCAAAAGCAAAAGAATAAAGGGAGAAGAACCAATAACTACGGGGGCAACAGTCCCCCAAACACGGAATCATCCAGGCCAAACTCCTCGGGTGCCTCAGCAGCCAACTCCAGATCCTCCAACTGGGCCTCGGCAAGCTCTCCCTCGATATCGGCAATCTGCTTCCGCGCAGACTCCAGCCTGTCTGTCAGCACGCGGATCCTCTCCTGGACCTCTCGCCTTCTGGCGCTAACCAGCACCTGATTTCCTCGCTGGATCATCCAACTGAGGTCAAAACCCAACGGCACAAGGTCGAGGCTCACGGCTTGGAGTTCCTGCTGCATCGCCGGAGTGAAAGCCCGTACGGAGGTCTGATTCCAGTCACGAACAGTGTCATGAAGCATCGTGAGGAAAGACCCAGCAGTGGATAGGGAACGGCACCGGAAATTGGCAAAGGTTTCAGGGTGGACCAGTGCAATGGAATTCAGAAGAGGATAGTATACCTCGTCCACGTGACCCGCGGGGAAGTGGCGAATCACCTCATGAGGAGTTGGTGCCCGCTCCTCCTCCACTGCTCCCTTTTCGCCCTGGCTCCTCCATGCCATCCATACCCTCGGGCTGCTTCTCGGCGGTGATCTGTGCCGCGGGGGGGACATCCTCCTGCATCTGATCCGCGGAAGGGGCATCCTCCTGCATCTGATTCCCGGTATGAGTCCCGGTACTGATCTCCCTGTCTTCCGCCTCCCTGGCCATGGCATCCACAGATAAGTCGTGCCCAAAATCACCTAGAGCTTCGCTGCCTCGCCCACCTAGCAGATCGTCACCTGGAACAAAGCCCACTGCTCTTATCATATAAGACAGCTCTGATTCCATAAATTCTGCTGCTTGAGACTCACCTTCTTGGGGTCGGGCGCGTGGCTCCTGGGGAAAGGTAACAGCTGGCGGCCTAAGGGAGCCTGCGACAGATTGTCTTGACGGTGGGCCCCGGCGCGCGGTAGGGCTGGTCGCATCAGTAACCAAATCAGGATTGACAGGCTGATGGGCGGCTGGAAGCGTTGAGGCATTGGATTGACCCTCAGAAACCCCTCGACCAAATCCCTCCGCGCTGGGATCTCGCGCGGGGGTGCTGGCCTGCGCGGATGGCTGCGCGCGCGGTGGGTCTATTTGCCCTCTTGGCGCGACAGGAGTTACCCGAGCTCGCTCGGTGGTAGATGTCTGTGCCCCGTTGCTGTCTCGGGGCGGCCTGGCCAAGTCCGCTATGTCATCCTCCTCTGCATCTCGGAGGCGCTCAACGGGATCCCTCATGTCCACATCAATCCCCCCCACGGACTCGTGAGTATCCGCGCTGGGGGTCTCCTCGCGTTCCTCTGATGGGGCTGGTTGGGAAGGAGATCTGTCTGGATCATCAGAGGAAGTAGAGTCAGAATGTGGAGAGTCCTCGTGACTTGGAGATGAGGAGGACACGTTACTGGGCCCCCCATGAATATCTTCAAAAACGGGAGAAAGTTCGAGCATACCTCCCACCACGGCTGAAGATTGCTCGACAGCAGGGATGTGCGTGCGGGGCCCAAGATGGGGCTGTATTATGTCTATCCCTGCTCCCGCGCGCTCCGTGGCTGGGGAGTCTCCAATGTCTATCACCTCTTGCGCGCGGGGGGCAGCAGTCTGCGCAGGAAGGGCACCCCTTGATCTTTGGAGCCCGGCCGCAAGCGTCTCCCTGTCAGAATCCTCTTCCCCTTCGGGTTCGTCAACGGCAACTGTTCAGAGTATACACAGGGCAAGCACTTAGCATGTGAAGGTGAAGTAAAGGAAGTAAAATGTGTTTAAAGACTTGGGTAATCAAGGCTTACCCGCGACAGTTTGACGGGTCGCACGGACTGGAGCACGAGCCAAACGGGCTACCACTACCGGCGGCTCTGGATCTGGAACCCGTTGCTCCTGCGCGCGCTCAATCTCCCCAACCTGAATGAAAGAACCACAGCAATGTGAGGGGAGACAAGAAAATGCACTGTACGAGGCAGTGTTATCGGGAGGCTGTCAAACATACCGTGCGAAGGCGCTTTCGCGCGCGTGCTACCTCAGCGGTAGGGTCCTGTGCTGCTTCTGCGGCTCTCCGTGCTGCTGCTGCTCGCGCTGCCCGAGTACGACCGACTTCCCGGGGTTGGGCCACTGCAGGGCCGGCGGCCGCTGCAACCTCGGGGCCCATGGGCATACGCGATATAGGGGCCACAGCCGTAACGGACCACTGGCTGTGCTGCCCCCGCCAGTCTTGACTCCTGGCCCTAGGGGAGCGTGAAGTGTCTTGCATCTGCACGGTGGATGGTTGAGGCGTGGGTGCGGTCCCTTGAACGAATTGGACGAAAGAATCTAAGTTCCTCCGCCATGACGGTAAAGCCGGTGGTGAAAGCGCCGGGCCGGTCGTGGTCGGGCGAGGAAGGTGTCCTCACGGCGGCGATCAAACTCCGAGGTTGGCGGAAGGAAGCGATCTTGGCTTTCGACGAAGCCACAGGCAGGGAGCCGTCTTTGGTGGAGGCTAGTCATAACCAAAGCTGCACGGCTATCCGGTCCGCGCGGTATACAACTGACCGCGACCCCTCCGCCGACAAAACCGGCCCAACCTGGGAGAGACATGTAGTAGGCATTGATCACCGCCCGCGCGAGGTCCTCCGCGCCGCGGCTGCTAGCGGTACGCTCATTGGGAGAAAGAACTCATTATTATCCACTGTCCCGCCGGGGTGATCGCGTAAGGCGCGAGGCGAAGTACCCGTTTCATCGCAATAGTTCTTTGAAGTATGCGCGAGGTGGTGCGGACCACCTCTCAACCAAGCGTTGCCGGCCTGTGGTGGGGTGATGGTACAGCGCTTCTGGCGGAAAATGCTCATAGAAAGCCAGGAGGAAACTGGAGTGGATCATGGAAATCATATCATAGCGCCCCAGTGACCGTTCCATATCCGCATGCACGCGGTCCAGGTGATTGTACAAGCAACCAAGAAAGAGCGGCCCCAGCGCTACGGCCTCGCCCTGCGCGAGACAGGCTGCTAGCGGAAAGACGAAGGGGCTGACACTCTCCGAAGGAAAGTCTGGGAGAACGAAATTTGAAAGGAAATATACCAAAAAGCCCGCCAGGTACAGGGGCTGGCGGTAGTGTATCCCGGCAACAAACTCTGGTTCGCGTCCCGCTAAAACAGACCCAGGAGGCTGAAAATCCTTGAAGAATATCCGCAACCAATTCCTCCACGAGGCCTTGCGCGGATTAGGTGGGTCCCTGCGCGTCCCGTCCGGTTTGAATCGAGACCCCGCCTTCTTGGCCTCGGTGAAGGCCGCGCGCAGGCCCTGTACGGCGGCGGCCTCCTCTGGGGATAGACTGTCGAGATCCAGGAGCCTTCGCCCGCGCGGATGGAGGCGCATCAGCGCGAATGTATCCTCCAGAGAGGGGGCAGATTCCCCCCATGCCCACACGAACGTATGGGTGTCGGTGCTCCATCGCGCGGCCGCCATTTCTAGATTCCCGTTGCTGCGATCGTTGCGGGGAAGAGTCAAGTCCCGGGATATCTGCACGGCGTCCAAGACCAGCGCCCTCTGCAGCACATCACGGTATACGGGAGCGGACAGGACGTCATTCACCCACGCCGGCCAGTCGGCGGGAGGACTGCACCCGACGTTGAAGCGGGTCTCCGAGTGGGGAAAATCTCCCCGTTCCACTCGAAGTCTGAGCACAGAGGACGGAGGCACCAGATCTGCGCCCTCAACGGAAGCTTCTGCCGAGATGAGAACAGGGTCGCTCGGCGCGGCACCCGTGGGCTGAAACTCTCCCACGGCGGTCCAAAATGGGTCGCCGACAGTCCTGAGGTACGGCGCCCGGCGCCACTGGTCTGATGGCGGAACGGAATCGCCATCCATTGCGCGGCCGCTGCCCTCGCCGGTGTCGTCGTGCGCCATGACAACGGTGGGTGCTAATGAAGATAGAGGAGAAGAAGAGCTGTAGGTGACGAGGGAGATGGTGGGCTGGTGTTGCGTGAGAAATGGAGAATGGGTGTTGTCTGGTTGAAGTAGCAAGTGGGAGGAGGAGTGGCAAAGGCTAAGGGTCCCTTTTATAAGAGGAGAGAAACCCCCCCATTAAAGCCTGCCATCACTCCCGTACACGAAGGGTCACCAGTGTCTCCAACCGTTCTCGTAACTGGTGTAACGGTAGTGCTGAAGAAGTTGTGGCGTACCCGAAACGCCACAACCCTTGCGCGCGAACCGTCACCAGGCGCGACCCTTGCGCGCGAACCGTCACCAGGCGCGACCCTTGCGCGCGAACCGTCACCGGGCGCGACCCTTCGCGCGAACTGTTTTGAGGCGCCACGCGTCACCATGACCTGTCCGCGCGGGACGCCTACGGAATTCCGAGATGTCATGTATACTTAGAGAAGGAGCCCTGACGAAGGAGCAGTCGCGCGCGCGCACGGTGTTCCCATCATACGCGCGCGGGGGGCAATTGTAGGGGCGGTCAAAATAAATTAGCCGTTGACCAGCTACAAGACTTTGGCTAGCCTCTCGTGACGCGACGCGTGGAAGCAACTCGGGAGCAACAAATAGGTAACCACTGCGGCGACAGGCCCTGCGCGCGCGAGGGTAGCGCGCACACATGCCTGCCGCGCGCGAGGGGGGTAGCGCGCGTACGCCTACTGCGCGCGGGTCCAACAAGCAAACAGATGCCCACTCGCACAGACGAGCAGGCAGCGAGAGACATCGCGAAGAAAGGGCGGTCCGCGCGGACTCTCGAGAGGTCCTTAAGCGCGAGGAGGACCGAGATACCCACAGATTGCTTCGATAGCAGAACGCGCCCTGGTCGAAGGCAGGACCAATGGGCCCGGAAGAGATACGATCGTTGCAGGTCGCGACCTTGCTCCAACGGGAATTGAGGAAGATATAGTGGTTTGGTGGCTAAGGAAGAGGAGGGTCCGTCGCGGGGTGGCGCGCGCTACCCGCGCGCTGACGTCACCTCGCGACCTCGGAGAAGGGCACGTGTCAAACCTAGGCGGGGCCATCCGGGCCCCCCCCCCCCCCCCCAGGCCCAGAGGCCTATAAATACGCACCGACACTTCCCTTTTACACAACCAGGGGACATCTGTACGGATAGAGACAGAAGCTGACTATTCTCAGAGAAAAGATTAAGGGATACTGGTCCGAGAAAGAAGAACATTCTTCTCAGACTCGTATCGCGCGATCCATCTCGGTGGCACGCTGCCTTTGTCCTTTCTGCTCCCGTGTCCTCTTCCTCCACCTCACCAGATCTTTCCCCTTTCCCCTCATTTCCTTTGACAATCGACCAATCGTACCTCTCCAGCTCGCGTAGATTCACACGCCAGCTACCTTGCGCAAAACAGGACCCTACAATGAGTAGTTGCAGTACGCCAACCTAATTTACGCTAATCAACTCGTCTCTTAACTGAAATCAAGCTCTCTGCATATTGAAAAACTTGCACTGCCTCTAACAACAATTCCAGCCTCTTGTATAACTCATTATACTCGTTGATCTCATGAGTACTAAGGTTGTATGAAACGATCCCTCCAGCACAGAGCATAAGAACCTCGAAATTTGGCCGAAATCCCAATACACTGTGAAAATATGAGAGGGGTTCAAAACTGTATGTTTTAGTCCAACACTTGTCAATTCCGCATTCATTCATTAACCATATGTCAATGAAAGTGCGTGTATCCCCCAGAGTGTGGTACTCAGCCGTCGATAGAACAAGAGCGAGGGAATCATGCAGAACATGAAGCTGAGTAAAATATCGAAAGCAAATACAATCGGGCAAGGGTATTCGTACGAACGGCTCTTCAAATGTGTGGAACGCACTAACTACCGAAACACCAGTACCATGATTAAGACCAACCCATTAGAAAACTCCATTCAATGACGTGCAACAATCACATTCGGGGTTGTTTGGGAAATCTTTGGGCACAACGGCGTCGGTTTCTCTCCAGGAATCGGTACTCAGTTCGTAGACTTGAACTTTCTGATGGCCGCGGTAGCTATCATACTTAACCCGTGCGAGGTAAGAAGGGTGATTCGCACCGTACGCAATAAACGGCATAAACTCAAGCAGAATCTAATAACCTTGTAATCATTAGCCCTGGGATCAAAAGTAAACCCTAAATAGCTCCTGTGCTTTGATTCGTAAAGGGGAGGAGGGAGCAGCCTGGATTCTCTCGTAGCCGGGTTGAATATGACGATGGAGGAGGTTATGTCATGGGCGAGACACATGAGGCCGTTGTGACAACCCAAGAGGAAGATAGCCTTGACGACGTTGTCGTCGTTATGTAGACTCGTGGAGAAAGACGGGAGGTTTAGTTGTTGTAATGGAGAAGAAGAAGAAGTTTGGTGGTGGTGGTCGGGTGGCACCAAGTACATGGAAAAAAAGGCGGTGTCTGGGACTTGTCCCCTGATGATTCTTTGTCTGGCGAGGACGATGCAGTCGTTGCTTCGGGCGCGGTTGTGGTGATGGGAGATGAAGGTAGGGTTTTGGATGAGATAGTACCAGTGTTTGGAGACCGATTTGCATCGAAGGAGGGATTTCACAGGAGCCCTAGACAGTATCTCCGTCAACACATCTTCTGGCATCTCCATCACTTCTTCAATCGCTGCCATACTAGAGCAGCAGTGGTCTCTCCACAGGAATGAATGAGACTATTTATAATACTCTGCAATATACAAGAAGCAGAGAAACCCTGAGATGCCTATAAGAAACCTTCGATATTAAATTATTAAGCCTCAAATAACGAAAGCCTAGATTTCCATCTTTTTTTCTCAAATATAGAAATCTAGTACGTACAAGTTTTCTCTTTTCTTTTCTTTTCTTTTCTTTTTGCCAGAGGGTATATATACGTTAGCGAAAGGAAAGCGGAGTGTTAAAGCTAAGGTGAACAATTAAACGGCTAGTTTTGGCATTAAGTCACCATCTAACCATAATGCCTTCTATCATGCCAAACGTGGCATGGTTTTGAAGGGAGTTGACGTGGCTTTAAAGGAAGTCTCAATATGTTAACTTTGATATCAACCTTCTAGACTGCTAATTTTCAAAAATTGACCCTAAGCTTTCAAAGTAATTTGACATAAGGATTGGAGAGAGAGAGTTTGATGCCAAATTGTCACATAAACTTTCAAAATAATTTGACATCTTCACTTTTGACCTCTCTTGTTGAAGATGTTTTTAGTACATTAGTCATTGGGGATTAGAGGCTATTGTTTTGCTCCGAGCCTATTGTTTTCAATTGGCCGTGATACCCCCAACACGAAAGGAAAGCTTAGCTGATCAAAAGGAAAGAGAAAAGAGGACTGCAGAGCCCTATACAAAGTTGAACTGTCAGTAACGTTATTATGATCCAAGACACAAAATTATGATCCAAGACATATTATATCCGTAACGTCTTTGGGTAAACCGAAACAACAAAGAAAGAAATAGTATGCTCTACACCGTCGAATCAAATTCTTCTCGATGACACGAACATTGGTTTGGTTTGCATGGCTAATCCTCTTTGCGAACTTTACAAAATGAAAAGTTATACCAAGACGAGATCAATGTAGGCCCAAAACCCGCATCTGTACTGGGAAGAAAATTCAAATTTTGAAGTTGAAAGAAGGTAAAGGGTGAGTTTGGTCAACCTTTTCCTAGACTTTATGACACGATTTTTTTGGTGGTGTTCTTTTCATTTTTCTTAGATTTGAGCCAAATTTTTACGTCATATTTTTTTTTTTATTTCTTTTGTTTTTTTACGATGTCTTATATGAAGTTTTTCAATTTTAGTTTGCATTTTATATTTTTCTGATTTCTCTCATCGATACGAAAAATTTGATAGTATTAAAATTTGATCTACATCTAGTAAAAGTTAAAAGAAAACAATAAAAAAACCCCTTGTCAAAACGTCCGAATTTTTTCTTTGGAGAAACTCACAATATCCCAGACGGATTGAAAAATCTTATAGTGTAAGACCCTGCAAGGCACCCTGTAGGACGCACATGGACCATCGATCTTGACAATGAGCCGTTGCTATTCATTTTAGCCGTTCAGTTGACTAGAAAGACGTAAACATTTATAGTAGTACATTTAAAACCATTTTGTAGGAACAACTTTTTCTCTAAAGTTAATAGTATAACAGAAACATGATCTATATAACCACAATCAATTGGCAACAAGGATTGACACACAAGTTGGCTATGTTCTTTACAAACAAACAAAAAAATTTCTAGTGAAAATGACTAGTCAACCTTTCGTGTTTGACAACGGCTTTTTGAGACTCGTGAGATCCTTAAACCTAAATCACATATATCTAATAATTAGGTTTGAAGGTACTAGTACTGTAGGGGAAAATATTTAACAAAAGTTTTAATGTATCTTGAATGGTGGGATTTCGTCTGGTGGCGGACACATAATTTTTAGTATAAATTTCAACCGTGATAATTAAGAAAAATTAAACTCCATATTTATATAATGCTAGTCTGTAGGTCTAGTTTGCGTGTGCATATTTAAGCCGTCATTTTGCTTTTACACACGTGACTGAGAATTGTTTGACAATTTAAAATCACAAGGACCTGCAGAAGTCAATTAATTAATCTTTTATATACTTTTCTCAATTGTTTTGAAAAATTAGTACAAAAGAAAATTGTGAAGGGACCCAGACACCCTACCTAGCCGAAGCATTTAGCCAATCATGACTCCAATACGGCCCGTCCGTGGTGGTGATCGTTTCTTGTCTTGTCCCCAAGCCACAGCCGCAGCTGTTATGCGTGTAGAATGCTCCCATGAAAACCTTATTCTCCTTTTATATATATATATATATATATATATATATGTAAAATCCAGTGCCCAGCCGTGTAAACCTCTAGAAAAGAAAGTAATTTCTTTCCTAAACCAACTGCCCTTCCTTTTTTCCCAATTCTAGTCTAACCTTAACACTAGCATTGACAATTTTAGCATTTGGGCACAATATATACGAGGGATGAGTCTTATAAAAATGTGGAATGTGGAAGTAGCTCACGCAAACCAGTTAAAAAAATTAAAAAAAGTGGCCCACGTACACATAGAGTGTCATGCCTACCGCTCACACAACTCACGCAAACTACACGTACGATTGTATAATTTGGCCGCTCAATGGACAACTCAGATTTTCATCCGAATAATGGACAGTTATAATTTGTATAAAGAGCTCGGATTAAATTCAAGCCATCTACACCAAGATGGACGGTCGGATTAACCGCACTACAATTACACGGTGTAGTATAACGGATGCACTACGGCCTCTCTCATTCCACCCTAAAGCACGACAAATGACAACCTGATTGTGCATACAAGGAAGCGAGCATAATTTAAGCAACTTGTACATTCCTTGGACTTGAGGTTAGAATCAAACCGGCCAAGGAAATAAACCGAAGACTACTGCGGCAATATCAAGGTCGGTTGACCAAGGAAGAAGCTGTTGGAAAATATTACGCTATATAATATTTTGTTTAGGATGTGATTTTAAATTCCTTTTTAAATGCATTAGTATAGGGAGCTGATAATGCCAAAACCACTTTTGTTCCTGTCAAAACCCTTTTTGTTCCTGCCAAAATTCATTCATTGCATGACTTAATTGTCCTCTCATACACCACTTACTTTTCGAAACTACCCCTTCAAATCTAGAGAATTATTTTATCCTTCCAAAATATTTTCTTGCACCCATTAGTAGCTGTACACAGAGCTATCCTTCCAAAATATTTTCTTGCACCCATTAGAATTATTTTATCCTTCCAAAATATTTCAAAGTATTATCATTTGTTAATCGCAACTTTAGAACTTTTTAGAATTTATGTTTAATTCTTGATGATGATGTGAACACGGCTCTTCAAAAATTAGCTCGTGTTTGTTAGATGGGTTGCAGCTCGTTTTTGTTAGATGGGTTGCTCATGAATTGATAAAACATGTAACTGGAAAACATTGGTTTTATTTTTGTTTGCTTTTCTTCTAAAATTAGTTCTAGTTTTAGGGGTATTTTCGTAAAGTAAGTGATGTAATGGAGGACAATTAAGTCATGCAATGAATGAGTTTTGGTAGGAATAAAATTGGTTTTGGCAGGAACAAAAGTGGTTTTGGCATTATCATTTTCCTTAGTATAACTATACTTATTATGGTTGTACAGCCTGGATCCAGTCAGGGATCCCAGATTTTGTTACGCTCCGTATCTCATTGTTTCCGATCGAATTTCAATGATCCGAGCCGCTTAATGTGATCAGAACGTGATTTTAAAAGTATCCGCTAGAAATCGGTAATAAAAAAAAAGACCGGAAAGGTCTTCATCCGAACAGTTTTTTATTGAACGGTTCAATAAAAATCTGCTTAAATCAAGCTCTTCTCGGTCTTTTTTTTTTTTTTTGCCAATTTCTTGAAGGTACTCTTAAAATCACGTTCTGATCACATTGAGTGGCTCGGATCATCGAAATTCAATCGGGAAAGAGGAGGTACGAATGGTAAAGGGGTGTGGACTTGAACCATATATGGTGTATGGTTGTAAACTATAACTTATATAGCATTGAGAATGATTAATTAATACTTGGGTATTATACTTTTGAAAAATAAATGGGCTAGTTGAACGGGCTTGGGACAAAATCTAATATTTTTTCTTTTTAAAAATAAATGTGAATACTTTCAATTCATTGTCCAAGAGAATCCAAGAAACACCGTTGAGTTCCAAAACAAGAGCTTCTTCCAAGTCATAATTATTTAGGGCCAAATCAATTTGTCACCGGACACAAACTCTTACACTTTGATAAAACTACAATAGAGCCGCCCCAGGGTTTCGGTACCAATAGTCGGGTCCTTTTTTTTAAAAATCAAAATCTTAAGTGGAAGCATGGAGGTGCTTGGGTCGAGTATGCTTGTATCATTTAGCCTTTTTTTTTTTTTTTTGAGTAACCGACGAATTGTTGGTTACTCCTGAATTACTATGTGGCATTGTTATGTGGCCAACTTTTCCGCAAATAAAAAATCGCCACCATACATGCGGCTTGGTCTGTCGTTTTTGTACCAAAAATAAGTTTATAAAACATGGAGTTAACTACTACTTCGTAAAATAGCAATTAAGACTGAGATCATTTTGGGGAATAAAAAAACAAGTTATTTTAGTTTCAATTAATTTCTAATTTAATTCTGAAAAGGAAGGAAGTTTAAGTTAATTTGTTTAAGCTACGATTAAACTATAAAGCAAAGGTTTCGGAAACAGTAGAGAAAAAGAACTAGGGTTTCGATTCTACCTCCCCTTACAATAAAATTGTGGCAATGTCTAGGGTTTCATTCACCTTGTAACCAGACCACTGTTAGGGTAGCAATTTCTATCGATAATTCCCAAAAATATTATCAAGACTCGTACTCTGTATAGGCTATCTCAGCACGGCACGAATCATCTCATTGGATTTACCTACGTCACAACCCATCTCACATCGTATAGTCTATCTCAAAGCCTATCTCAAAACATTGAAAACGATTGTATGACAATGCTTAATATCATGAATACAAACACAAAAGATAAATCGGAAGAATATCAACTTCTATAAAAACTATGAATCATTCAAAATTATACAATTAACTGTTGAATAAAAATCCTAGAAATTTAAACAATCACATTACTCGGAAAGATATCCTCTTTACCCTAGCTAGCCGGAGCGTTTAGCCAATCACGGCTCCGATACTGCCTGTGCGTGGTGGTGATCGTTTATTGTAAGGATATGTATATCCAGTGCCCAGCCGTGTAAGGATATGTATAGCTGCTTGTGTCTACAACTTGTGGATGGAACGTAATCAACGGATTTTTCAGCACAAATTTTCTCCTCTTGATCAGGTTGTACTCAAGACTGTTACTTCTATTCGGGAATTAGTGCACTCGAGGAGGGGTGTCAAACAATCCCAAAAGAACATGGAGTTATGTTGCAGTTGGGGGCTCTCAAATAGGATTTTTGCTCCACTTGTTTTGTATAGGCAAAATCTGTAAAGATTAGGAAGTCCTTTCGGAATTTTTGGTCTTGTTTCCTTTATTCTCTCTAGTGGTTCTCTGAGGTTTTGTATCAGGTGCCTTAGGAGTTGTGTTCATTCGGGGGAATGCCCCTTAGAGTTGTAAATGAGTTTGCGCTTTATAAAAGTAATGTGCTTATCCAAAAAAAAAAAAAACCTCAAGAAATGAAACTAATTTCTTAATTTCCTAAACCAACTGCCCTTCCTTTTTCCAATTCTAGTCTACCCTTTTTTTTGAAAGACAAAAAAAAAAAATTATTAATTTCTGAAATTGTTACAAAGATTAATTAAAACAAAGGGCGATGACATCATATTCCTAACCCAAGACCCAATATAGTTATAAAATTAAGAATAATCCTATGCTCATCTGAAACTCAAATCCTGAGTTAGCAAGAAACCAACCAAGGACCGCACCTACAATGAGCCTTAAAATGCCTAAATCAGTACAGATCAGCACAAATAGATAAAAGGGCCCGTATGCCCAAATTAGAAAATACAGCTCAAACACTAGCATTGACCAACAACCTAGCTCCAACTTAAATTTTTTGTCATGACTTGATCACTTCCATAAATATCAGATTGGGCCGAACCCAAACATGGAGTCCAAGTAACGTCCAATTTGACACCACCGAAAACATGCATTTGTTCAGAATGGGACTTGGATTTGATTTCTTTAATTAATTGCTCGTAGAAATGGAACCACCACTAAATAGATTTATTTAATCGAATTTATTTGACACCATTTATAGTATTTCCCCAGGCTTTTAACCCTAGAGATAGAACAATTAGCACCGAGTCCTGAAGCATGAGTAACGAGTATCAATGCTAGTGTTATGTGTTTTGGCCTTCCGAGTGGGAGATGCTCTAATTATCTATTTTTTTCATGGCACTCGTAGGCTCTTTTATTGATCACGTATCTGACTATGATTCTTTTCCCTAAAAATTATGTATACTAGTATTATTGTCGCTTCTGTAAAGAATAAAAGTGATTTCATCATGTGCTATCGGTAATTTGATGTACTTTTTTTTTTTTTTTAAATGTGTTGGTCAGCTAGCTAAGAAATTAATAGATGAATAATTATGATTATCAAAGTGGGCTTGCGGTAGGCCCAATGAGCCAAACTTGATTGGAAAGGTGGTGTTCTAATTTCAAACTTTGATATCGGGGCCATGGGATCATAGTAGTAGTGATAACGTTCGTGTTTCTGTTATGGGCCCAACTAACTTGTTCCAATTTGGCCCAATGTGGCAGAATAATCCCTCAAGCCCATGAAACAGATGGAGCCCCCTCACCTAGTTTTGGACTTTTTTCTTTTGGTAACAAGGCGTCTGAATGAGCTTAAGCACACGTTGCCTAGGACTAAGTATCCACATGGGTCATGCTCATGCATTTTTTCTTTTCAGTAATGATGTTCATTGAAAATAAATAAATAAATAAAGAAATATATATATATATATATATATATATATATATATATATATATATATATATATATATAGCAGTTTTAAGGTTTGTACGGATTCAAGTAAAGTGCGGACCACCCCATTTCTCCCCTTTATCGATTGAATGTTTATGATTCAAGCCGTTCAATGTGTTCAGAACGTGATTTTAAGGGAATCCGCGAGAAATCGGTAAAAAAAATGACCTGGAAGGGCTTGATTTGAGCAGTTTTTATTTGAACCGTTCAATAAAAAATAAACAAAAATAGCTAGGATGAAACCCTTCCCGATCTTTTTTTTTGCTAATTTCTATTGGGTACCCTTAAAATCACGTTTTGAACACATAGAGCGGCTTGGATCATTGAAATCGATCGGGAAAGGAGAGGTCCGCACTTTACTTAGATGCGGAGGTCCGCATTAGAAGCTCTCTCTCTCTCTCTCTCTCTCTCTCTCTCTCTCTCTCTATCTATCTATCTATATATATATATATATATATATATATCAAAATAAATTGGCCCCTGCTACGCAAAAATTATGGTTCCATCTTTGGGCACTAAGATAAGATACTAGGTGATGTGTCATCTAGAAAAGTGGTACGTGAAAGTAGCTCATGCAAACCAGTTTAAGGTATTGCTATTGTCAACTCATTGGGCTGATAATAAACACACAAAAAGACAAAGAAAACATATATTTCTGTGTACTTTATACACCCTTTAATACATATTCACACACTTATTAATGTTAGCCCATTAGACTGATTTTAGAATTTTCCTTAATATAAAAGTAGATCACAAAAAAGTGTCTTTTGTGACAGAGTGTTGCTACTCTGGTGGCTCACACACAGAGTGTCATGCCTACCCCGCTCACACACAGGGCCGGCCCCAACTCCAAGGCCCAAGAGGCTTGGGTCTTGTGTACCCTAAAAATATCCAATTTTTGTGGCACTCCAAGTTTTTTAGTATTTGAATTTCACTAGGACTCTTTTATAGCCCAATACCATAAAAAAAATACCCATCCAACATGCAAATAAAGGCCCAAAGCTCAGATGACCCAAAAACTCGGTGCCAATTTTGTAAAATAGAGAACTTATTGGTCCATTTTCGAAAAAAGAAAGAAAAACAAAGCTGCACGTTTTTTCCATTACTGTCTCTCTCACATCTGAAAAATAATATCTATCTCTCTCTCTCACACATCTAGAAAAAAAGGAAAACCAAAGCTGCACGTGTTTTCCAATTTTTTCCCCTCTCTCGCCTCTCATCCTCTTTTTCATGCTATCCGTTTGTTCAACTCTCTATATTCTCCTTTACTAATTACTCCTCTCTTTGTCCCTTAATAAATGTCCTCCACGCAAACTTAGTCTTTTAAAAATATGTAATTTTTTTGTTAAAAGATTTAAATTTTTTCACTACTTAAAAAAAAAACTCATTGATATCTATTGATTTGTGAAAAAAAAATTTTGATTCCTTTTACGAAAAAATGCATCTTTTGAAAGGTCTAAGTTTGCTGAGACTCAACGTAGTACTATTTTCATTTATTTTCCCAACAAGTTTTCTTGGTAGTCACACAGACTGTTAGGTTGTGTTTCTGTAGATGTAGATTTCAAGTGAAGGAATATGTCATGAGGAACTTCTGCTTCTAGAAATGCAAAACGAGTAGTATTCAAGTGATTCATGCATTATTAAGATAATATGTATTTGTCTATTTGAAGATTTTGTATTTTGTGTTTGTATGTAATAATTAGTAGAACTTTATATTGGTTTGGATTTATCGTATTTTGATCGTTGCTATAAAAATTGTTAAGTATTAAAGGCATATTTTTTTTAATTTGGCTTTGGACACTCAAAATCCTTGGGCCGGCCCTACTCGCACAACTCACGCAGACTACACGACTATATAATTGGACAGTAATTTGAGTTTCTTTACGTTTTATGCGTTGTAGTTTGTCTTTTATTGGCCTGTTTGTTTCTCTTGTTCTTCCACGTGTGTTTCTGAAGTAGAGCTGGACATGTTGGTCAAGAAGAGGGACATGAGTGGATTCTCATGGAGGTTTTCTAGAGCCAAATTATGATCAACTGGGTTCTACGAATTGTCAGTAGAGGTGTACGAACGTTACGACTTCTATAAAATTTTCGATATAAAGCTGAGATCAAGCCGGACACACGAACAACTTACCTCCAAATGTTCGTGTTTGGTTTTTATCCCAGCTTTGTTGAGAGTTGTATAGAAGTCGTACCGGGCATACAAATTCACTGCCAATTCACAGAACCTAAGCTGATCATAACTTGGCTCTGAACAACCTCCATGGCGGTTCCCTCGGCAATCGATGATGGGGTTGCGGAGAATTCAATGAGATCGGCGTTTTTTGGTATGGTTTTCACGGTTTCTGTCTTCTCTCTCTCCCCTTTGTTTTTTTTTTTTCTGACCCTGTACCTTGATCTGTTCGTTGTTTTCTCCCACGACATCTCTCCCCGTTCCCCCCTATCTCGGCCATGTTCTCCGTTTTGATCTTCGACCGGTCTTTCCCTGGGTGATCCGATTTTGGCCTAACGGCAAGGAGATCGGGCAGTTGGGCTCTTGGTCGGCGTGGCTCCCGCCGAGGTCACTGTTGGGTGCTTCGGTCCTTGCATTCCTGTAGGATTGAATTTCCGCGGCAATTAGGCTTGTTTGTAATCCATCTGTCTTTCCGATTGGGGCTAGAGGTGTAACGACCCGGAATTTTGACCCAATTTTTTTTTTTATAATGTTATTAAAATTTAATTCTTCTTATTAGATAATACTAGATAATTACAAATACAATTATCTTAACGTAATTATATCTTTTAATAAAAACATTTATTTGGCTAGATAAATACAATAATTATCTAATCCTATATTTTTATTCTTGCATGCATGCATATAACTCTTTATCTCTCCCTCTCCTAGTTCTACTCGATCTCTATCTTCCCCGTAACCCAAAAATCGAGCTTCATTCGTCCATTCCGAAACCCAATTCCGTTAGGACTTTAATTAATCAAAACTCATTCAATTCTCTTATAAATACGTCACTATTCCGACCCTAGGGCACGCACCATATTTTTCACGCCCTAATTGTCCAGAAAAGAGAGAAAAACCGAAGGAAATCGAAGCTCCAATCCATGGAGTTCTAGAGAGAAAAGAGAAAGAGAAAAGTGGGTTTCGTGCCTAGACCCAACCGAGATCCAATCCGACCTTTCCAATCTCTTCCTACAACTCCTAGCATCCACAAACATCAACCAATTCGGCCCCAAGGTCCCTCGATCGTTAAAACCGAAGCTTTCTTCTCCAACGTTCAAGTTTCGATCGAAATCAAATTAAATCCGATTCGAGGTATTATAATTCGATCCGAAGCCTCCTCTAAGTATATTTGATGTTTATAGACATAACCCAATGACCCCCGTAGTCCCATGCATCGAGAACAATGCTAAAAACCCAAAAACCGACCGGGCAGAAGGTTGCGGCCGCAACCTTCGGATTTTCCAGCCGCATGCACCTGCCGCAAGGTCAACTCCAGTCAAACCTTGCGGTTTGACTTGATATGGTTCGAAGCTTCGTTTCGACATCCCGAACCTCGTTTTTGACCCCCGATTTATTTTTCATAGACTTTTAACACTTCAAAGATCATAACTTGTTAATATCATATTTTTTTTATTTATTTAACTATTTATTAAACTTTTTATTCGTTTTCGTGTAAAAGTTTATAAACTAAAAATCATTGCGACCTTATAAACTACTTTATAAATCCCCAAACTATTTTTCCTAGATTCCTAACATATCAAAGATCATAAGTTGCTGATTTCATATTTTTTTTATGTTATTAGATATTTATTTTATTTTTAATTAAAGATACAAACGAAAAATAATTGCAACCTTCCTAATAATGTTTTTAACATCTAAACTATTTTTCCTAGACTTATTACATCTCAAAGATGATATGTTAATAAAATAATAATTTAATCATTTAATCATTTAATCAACTAATTATTATTATTTATGCATTGGTTCTAAATATAAATACTTTAAAATATTATAATGGACGTTAAAAATTTCGAATAATTTTATTTAGACTTTGTACAGCCCTAGAATGATATTCTGTAAATATAAATATATTTCCAATTATTTAATTATTTATTGTCTATTTATTCTTGTTTCGTCTATTAACTAAATCTTTTTTTTATTTAAAATAATTTCGTGAGCATCCAAACCCAACTTTTAGCACTTGAACTTATTATAGAGGACTTTTAGGACCTTTATTAAGGTTACGATAATTATTCTAATATTTTTTACCTAATTAATGTATTTAATTAGTGTTTAATTAACTTAATTACTTATAATTAATTAACAAAAGTCTAGAAAATTATTTTTAAATCTTAATTAATTAATTCTTTTATTCTTAATGACTTTGTGACCATACGAGATTAAGGGCAACGGCCCAGTCATAAAAAGTTATGTGATTGCATTGCCTAATAATTGTTTTGACCTGTCTGTTATTCGTTTTTAATTATTATTGAGAATGATATGGTGTTAATGCTTCATTTGAATGTTAGATTGGACCCTAGGGACATGGGGTGGTATGCGAAATAGAAATCACGTAGACGATGCTAAGTAATGGATAAATTGTGAAGTTTCCTTCTGTTTAGAGGTTGCCTGCAGGCGTGATTCTGAGATATGATGAGATTTGTGGTGAGAAAGTATACGGACGTTGTTATTGTTAAGTGAAAAAGGAAACAAATGAAAGTCGTGGGCTAAGCAGGACCTCGGGGGTGGCCTAACAGGACCTCGTGTGATCGGGGGTAGCCTGAGTAGGACCTTGAGGGCAGCCTGAAAGACCCAGTGTCGCTAGGGTGGCCAAGCAGGACCTCAGGGGTGGCCTGACAGGACCTCGTGTGATCGGGGGTAGCCTGAGCAGGACCTTGAGGGCAGCCTGATGGACCTAGAATTGTGAGAATGGCCAAGCAGGACCTTAGGGGCAGCCTGACAGGACCTCAAGTATTGGGGGTAGCCTGAGCAGGACCTTGGGCCTGATGGACCTAAGATTGTGATTTGAAACTCAAGGGTAGTCCGGTGATATGATTTGAAATCGGTGGGTAGTCCAAAGGTGATATGCGTGATGATTTAAAAGCGGCGAGTAAGCCCGATGATCTGATGATTTAAAACCGGCAGAATAAGCCCGGAGATGATTTAAAACTTGGCAAAGTAAGCCCAATGATGTTTTGATAAAACCTGGCGGTGGTCCAGTGACGTTTTATGTGGATAAAACCTGGCGGTAGTCCAGAGATGTTTTCTGTTGATAAAACCTGGCGATGGTCCAGTGACGTTTTATGTGGATAAAACCTGGCGGTAGTCCAGAGATGTTTTCTGTTGATAAAACCTGGCAGTGGTCCAGTGACGTTTTATGTGGATAAAACCTGGCGGATGTCCAGCGATATTTTGTGATGATAAAACCTGGCAAAGTAAGTCCAGTGGTAAATTGATGTCCTGGCGAGAGTCCAGTGGTAAATTAATGTCCTGGCGAGAGTCCAGTGGTAAATTGATGTCCTGGCGAGAGTCCAGTGGTAAATTGATGTCCTGGCAAGATTTCAGTGGTAAAATGGTGTCCTGGCAAAGTCCAGTGGTGAATTGATGATGGCGTGTGTCCGGTTGATGATTGAGAAATGATTGTGATGTGGTATATAAGATAGGCGAACCTGGTTGTGATTCGGGCATGATAAGCTATCCCCTTGTTGTAGTATTGTAACTTAGGTTATCTACTAACAAATGGAAGTGATCTCATGGGACCGAAGCATGGCTAACGGTTGGGGAGGAAAGATCTCATGAAGATCTTAGATCACACGTCAAGTTAATGGATAGTAATGAACTGGTTTATGTGAAAAATCTCTGTTTTACTTATTCGTATCATTCTTGGTTGCTTGCTAGCTGTAATGTAAGAGGGGTAGTTGGGTTGGATTATTTTACTGGGTGATTTATCACTCACGGATACGTCTGTATCCTGGCAAATCGATTGCTTCGGCGATCAATTTGCTAGAGGGCGCAGGATTCAATGGAGGAGATTCAACGATGATGCAGTTCGACACGAAAAGAATTAAGATCGAGGATGCTTAGGATTCATATCAAAATTAGAGTTAGCTCTGAAGTTAGTGTATTTTGATTCCGTAAATCTATCTTGAGATTGTATTAGTAAAATCTTTATTTTGGAAAATCATATTTATTTAGCAAAATTTTCTTAAGAAATCCTTTTATTTTACACCCGAAAAGTCGGGGCGTTACAAGAGGCAACTTGGTGGTGGTCAGAGGCGGCATTTCGGTAGTTGAGTGGTAGAATTACACTTGTCTATATTGAAAAGTTAATTTTAAGGTAGAATTACACTTGTAAATGTAAGTTTCCTTTTATAATTGGTCCCAAAGACTTACCGAGTATTATACTTTGACTTGTTTGTTTGCTAAAAATAGCCAACCCCCATTGGAACATTTTTTGTTGATTTGAGTAAATAATACGAGTGAAATTTGTTAAGAGAATGTTACGTAGAAAAGTGATGTTTTGGTGCACGTACACCTGTACAAAATCTTTGAGTAATCGATGAACTATTGAGTGCTTCCGGACTACATTTTGGCATTGCTATGTGGCGACCTTCCGGTAAATAAAAAATTAAAGATTCTCCATCATACAATGTGGGTTGGCCTATCGTTTTCATACCAAAAATAAATTTATAAAACATGGAGTTAACTATTACTTCGTAGAAAAGAGATTAAGACTGTGATCATTTGTGGGGAGTACAAAACAAAGTTAACGTAGTTTCAATTAATTCCTAATTTAATTTTGAAGAGGAATGGAAGTTTGAGTTAATTTGATTAAGCTATGATTAAACTACAAAGCAATTTAAAGATTTTGGAAACAGTAGAGAAAAAGGACACGGATTTCGATTCAACCTCCTCTTATAATACAATTGTGATTATGTCTAGTGTTTCATTTAACTTGTAACCAGACCGCTGTTAAGGTAGCAATACCAATCGATAATCTCCAAAAATATTCTCAGGACTTGAACTCCATATATGCTATCTCAACATGGCAAGAATCGTCTTACTGGACTTAACCAATGACACGACCATTCTCACATCGTATAGTCTATTTCACAGTCTTATCCCAAAACAATGAAAACGATTGTATATATGACGGTGCTTGATATCATGAATACAAACACAAAAGATTATATCGGAAGAATATTAACTTTTATAGTTCTGTGCCTCCTTAGCCGAAACATGATCAATGAGATTCAACTAGCTCTGTGCCCCCTATGCTCCCTGAATCTTGAAACTCATCAGCATTTGTTTCTTCACTGTCATTTCTCGTGGAGTGTATGGTCGATTATACTAGACTGATGGAATATCAAATGGGCTTGCCCATCCTCTGTCCCAGAATTAGCAAAACGGTGGTTTGATAACGGATTTTACAACTTGGAGAAGCATATATGGGAAGCCTGCTTCTATGCAACGTTGTGGTCCCTTTGGTTGGTGAGAAATGACACCATCTTCAACAATTCAACGAAACAAGTTTGGGAGGTGGGGGATCTAGTCAAAACTAGAGTTGCGATGTGGATGAAGGCGAAATTCGACATCAAGATCTACACCATTGAGGAGTTCAAGATTTTCTTAGATGGTGTCCGAAAATTGAGATTGTAACATAGTTTTTAGGAGTCTCTCCAACTGTCGGTTGGAAATCTTTGTAAATTTGGGCTCAACCAAGTTCTATCTTTGGTTGTTTTTTTTTCTCGATGTACCCCTTTCGAGTTTTATAAAATGTTTCGCTTTTCTGAGCAAAAAAAAAATATTAACTTTTATAAAATAAAATTAAAAAAACTATGAATCATCCAAAATCATACAATTAATTGTTGAATAAAAATGCTAGAAACCTAAAGATTCACATTACCCGGAGAGATATCTTCCTTATATCTATGTAAACCTCATCAAAGAAAGTAATTTCTTTGCTTAACCAACTGCCCTTCCTTTTTCCAATTCTACTCTAAGCATTGACCAACCACCTAGCTCCAACTTACATTTTTAATTTGTCATGACTTGATCACTTACATAAATATCAGATTTGGCCTAACCCAAACTTGGAAATTCCTATAATAATAGATAAGAAATTCTTAGCTCGCATATATGATTGCCCCTGTGTAGTGAAATTCTTGACTCCGTTATTGCTACTTCAGATTACTCACCCGCTGAGGAATCGAACCTCAGACTTTTAAGAATACTCTCAAAGCCTGAACATCCTTTCGAATCATTGGGGCAACCTGGGTTTGCACAACCTCCAATTTATTTGATCACTTCCATAAATATCAGATTTGGCCGAACCCCAACTTGGAGTCCAATTTGACACCACCGAAAACATTTTAATTGGACTTGGATTTGATTTCTTTAATTGCTCGTAGAAATGAACCCACGAATATGATTTATTAAATCGAATTTATTTTGACACCATGTATTGTATTCCACAGGCTTTAACCCTAGAGATCGAACAATTAATTAGCACCAGAAATGTGAGTAACGAGTATTAAACTCCAAATAACATACTAAATGGACCTAACAAGTCCAAATTAGAGGATATAAATAGATGTATTTACGCACCTATCAAGTCACTTCATTATCTTTCTAGTCCCAACTAGCCAACAAAAGTGAATGATGTTTCTACAGTATGATTGTCGCTACATAAATAATTAAGAATATCATGTAGAGAATGCCACGCGGTACTCCATTGATGTTGAATAATTAGTGACCGACTGCAATGGGAAATGTGGGTGGTTCCATTTTGTGATAGTAAGAGAAAAAAAAAAGATTGAGATAAAGAGCTCAGTTGGGTTTTGGGTTTTTTCCCTGCAGAGTCCCACACTACATGTACCCTAAACTCTAAACCATAGAGTCAAATTTAGAGATGCCAAAGTCATTTGAGTAAAACACAGAAAAATAGATAAAATATTTTATCGAAAAATATTTTACGTTCAAAGAAACGGAGCCTAAGAAGGAAAAAAAAAAAAAACCATAGCGTTACTTCACATTGTAATTGTAATAATTAATGCCTTGTTCGTTTTCCTTTTTGGAAAAAAATTTTGACTCAAAAAATACTCATTATTCCTACTTCCAACCATTACTCTCCACTCATTACATCTATCTCCGATCATTATTCTCATTTCTCTTTCTATCTCTCTCCACTCATTACCCTTACTTTCAATTATTACTCTCATAAAAAAAATTTAAAAATTTCTCAAAACTCATCCAAACACAGCATAATTTTCTAGAGGAAATAACTGCAACAAGTAAAACCCAGCTGTAGATTTAAACTTCAAGCATTCCAAATGAGGTTTGTGCCTTGTTGATTTCACTTTTTGAAGAAAAAAAATTCAACTAAAAAAATATTTATTACCCCTACTTCTAATTATTATTTTTCATTTATTACTTCTATCTCCAATTATTATTCTGTAACGACCCGGAATTTTGACCCAATGTTTTTTTTTAATAATAATGTTATTAGAATTATTTTCTTAATACAATTATTATTATTATTCCTTTTAGATACAAATATGCATGCACAACTTCTTTTTAATTTTCCTACAATACTTGCATGCATGCACAACTCTTCTATCTCTCACTCTCCTACTCGATCTCTACCTCCTCCGTAACCCTAAAATCGAGCACGATTCGTCCGTTCCAAAACCCAATTCCATTAGGACTCGATTTTATTCGAAACTCATCCAATTCTCTTATAAATACATTCCTACTCCGACCCTAGGGCACGCACGAAAATTTTCACACTCCAATCGTCCAGAAAAGAGAGAAAATCGAAAGGAAATCAAAGCTCCAAAGCTATGGAGTTCTAGAGAGAGAAAAGAGAGAGAGAAAAGTGGGTTTTGTAGATCCGTTCATCCGAGACCCAAATTGATCGTTCCAATCTCATTCTACAATCCCAAGCATCCACGAACATCAACCAATTCGGCCCCGAGGTTCCCCGATCAAGAAACCCGAAGTTTTCTTTCCAAATTGTCAAGTTTCCGATCGAAAACCAATTCCACCCAATTCGAGGTATTATAATTCGATCCGAAACCTCCTCTAAGTATATTTATGATTTATAGACATAACCCAATAGGCCCCGTAGTCTCATGCATCAAAAACCGTGCAAAAAAATCAAAAAAATAAAAACTGACGCCGACCTTGCGGCCGCAACCTTCGGGTTGCTTCAGCCGCTAGAACCAGGCGGTTGGACCTTGTGGCCGCGAACTCCCTCCGGATCAGAGTTCGCGGTTTGTGTTATTTTGGATCGAAACGATTTTGCGACCTTCTAAACTTCGATTTTGACCCCCGAAATATTTTTCCTAGATTACCCACACTCCAAAGATCAGACCTTGTTAAATTCATATT
The DNA here is from genome assembly GCA_025413875.1 of Rhododendron molle. Lineage (NCBI taxonomy): Eukaryota > Viridiplantae > Streptophyta > Magnoliopsida > Ericales > Ericaceae > Rhododendron > Rhododendron molle. Next base: position 6,208,690 of record CM046393.1, read on the forward strand.
TTTTTTTATTTATTTATCTATTTATTAAATTTTTATTCGTTATCGTGTAAAAGTTTATAAACTAAAATTTCTCGCGACCTTATAAACTACTTTATAAATCCCCAAACTATTTTTCCTAGGTTCCTAACATGTTAAAGATCATAACTTGCTGACTTCATATTTTTTTATGTTATTAGCTATTTATTTTATTTTTAATTAAAGATACAAACGAAAAATAATTGCGACCTTACAAACAATGATTTTAATATCCAAACTATTTTTGTTAGACTTCTGACATCTCAAGGATGATATGTTATTAAAATAATATTTTATTTATTTCATTAACCATTTATTATTATTTACGCGTTGTTTCTTAATAAAATTACTTTAAAATATTATAAAAAATGTTAATAATTCCGAATAATTTTATTTAGACTTCTTACAGTCCTAATATGATATTTTGTTAATGTAAATATATTTTTAATTATTTAATTATTTATTATCTATTTATTCCTCTTTTGTCAAATTAACTTAATCTTTTTATTTAAAATAATACCACGAACCTCCAAACCTAACTTTTAGCACTCAAACTTGTTATAGAGGACCTTTAGGACTCTTATTAAGGTTATGATAATTATTCTAATATTTTTACCTAATTAATGTATTTAATTAGTATTTAATTAATCTAATTACTTAAGAATAATTAATAGAAGCCTAGAAAATTATTTTTAAATCTTTATTAAATAATTCTTACATTCTTAATGACCTTGTGACCATACGAGATTAAGGGAAGTCATAAAAAGTTATGTGATTGCATCGTTTAAATAATTGTTTTGATCCGTCTGTTATTCGTTTTTAATTATTATTGAGAACGATATTGTATTAATGCTTCAGTTGAATGTTAGATTGGACCCTAGCGGACATGGGGTGGTATACGAAATAGAAATCACGTAGACGATGCTAAGTAATAGATAAATTGTGAAGTTTCTTTCTGTTTAGAGGTTGCCTGCAGGCGTGACTTGAGATCTGATAAGATTTGTGATGTGATTTAAGACTGGCAGAGTAAGCCCAGTGATGTATGTGATGATTTAAAACCGGCAGAGTAAGCCCGGAGATGATATAAAACCTGGCGGATAGTCCAGTGATGTTTTGATAAAACCTGGCAGTGGTCCAGTGACGTTTTATGTTGATAAAACCTGGGGATAGTCGTAGATGTTTCTGCTGATAAAATCGCGCGCCCAAATGATATTTTGTGATGTTAAAACCTGGCGGTGGCCCAGCAATATTTTGTGATGTTAAAACCTGGCGATAGTCCAGAGAAGTTTTCTGTTGATAAAACCTGGCGGATGGTCCAGTGATGTTTTATGACAATAAAACCTGGCGTATGTCCAGTGATGTTTTGTGATGATGTCCTGGCGAAGTCCAGTGGAATAAATTGATGTCCTGGCAAAGTCCAATAGAACAAATTGATGTCCTGGCGTGGGTCCAGTGGAACAAATTGATGTCCTGGCGTGTGTCCAGTGGAACAAATTGATGTCCTGGCGTGTGTCCAGTGGAACAAATTGATGTACTGGCGTGTGTCCAGTGATGATTGTGATGTGGTATATAAGATAGGCGAACCCTAGTTGTGATTCAGGCATGATAAGCTGGCCCCTTGTTGTAGTATTGTAACTTAGGTTATCTACGACAGCAAAGGGAAGTGATCTCATGGGACCGAGCATGGCTAGCGGTTGGGGGAGGAAAGATCTCGTAGGGAGATGTTGGATTACACGTTAGGTTAATGGATAGTAATTAATGAACTGGTTTATGTGAAAAATCTCTGTTTTACTTATTCGTATCATTATTATCTTATTTGCTTGTTAGCTGTATTGTAAGAGGGGTAGTTGGGTTGGATTATTCTATTGGGTGATTTATCACTCACGGATACGTTTGTATCCTAGCAAATCGATTGCTTCGGCGATCAATTTGCTAGAGGGCGCAGGATTCAATGGAGGAGATTCAACGATGATACAGTTCGACACGGAACGAATATCAGTAACGAGGATCGAGGATGCTTAGGATTTGTATCAAGATTAGAGTCAGCTCTGAAGTTGGTGTATTTTGATTCCGTAAATCTATCTTGGGATTGTATTAGCAAAATCTTTATTTTGGAAAATTATATTTATTTAGCAATATTTTCTTAAGAAATTATTTTATTTTGCACCCGAAAAGTCAGGGCGTTACATATTCTCATTTTTCTCTCTATCTCTCTCCACTCATTACCCCTACTTCCAATCATTACTCTCATAAAATCACATTATTTGTTTGTTTTGAAAATCAAAATAACAAGTATGGCCTAATTCTAAAATTATACCCATTTTATGCGTGCCTAAAGCATGACATTTTCGCCAATCAAATTAAGCATCCAAGAAACACGACCAAAAATGGTGAGTTTTTAAGATTTTCAATTTTTGTTTATGGTTCGATAAGTTCTCGATGTAACGATCCGGAATTTTGACCCAATTTTTTTTTAATAATAATGTTATTAGAATTATTTTCTTAATACAATTATTATTATTATTCCTTTTAGATACAAATATGCATGCACAACTTCATTTTAATTTTCCTACAATACTTGCATGCATGAACAACTCTTCTATCTCTCACTCTCCTACTCGATCTCTACCTCCTCCGTAACCCTAAAACCGAGCACGATTCGTCCGTTCCAAAACCCAATTCCATTAGGACGCGATTTTATTCGAAACTCATCCAATTCTCTTATAAATACATTCCTACTCCGACCCTAGGGCACACACGAAAATTTTCACACTCCAATCGTCCAGAAAAGAGAGAAAATCAAAAGGAAATCAAAGCTCTAAAGCTATGGAGTTCTAGAGAGAGAAAAGAGAGAGAGAAAAGTGGGTTTTGTAGATCCGTTCGTCCGAGACCCAAATTGATCGTTCCAATCTCATTCTACAATCCCAAACATCCACGAACATCAACCAATTCGGCCCCAAGGTCTCCCGATCGAAGAAACCGAAGTTTTCTTTCCAAATTGTCAAGTTTCCGATCGAAAACCAATTCCACCCAATTCGATGTATTATAATTCGATCCGAAACCTCCTCTAAGTATATTTAGGGTTTATAGACATAACCCAATAGGCCCCGTGACCCCATGCATCGAAAACAACCGAGAAAAAGCAAAAAAATAAAAACTGAACGCGACCTCGCGGCCGCAAGGTTCGGGCGGCCCAGCCGCTAGAACAGTTCGCGGCCGCGAACTCCGTCCCCCCCCAGCCGTACGGTTTTGTTTGTTTCGTTTCGAATTGATTTTGCAACCTCTTAAACATCGTATTTGATCCCAAAATTTTTACCCTAGGTTACCCATATTCTAAAGATCATAACTTGTTAGTTTCATATTTTTTTTACTTAATCTTCTATTTATTTAATTTTTATTCGTAATCGTGAAATCGTTTGTAAACTAAAATTCGTTACGACCTTTTAAATTACTCTATAAATCCCCAAACTATTTTTCTTAGATTCCTAACTTATTAAAGATCATAATTTGTTGATTTCATAACTTTTTAATGTTATTTGCTATTTATTTTATTTTTAATTAAAGTTATAAACGAAAATTAATAACGACCTTATAAAAAATATTTTTAATATCGAAAATATTTTTCTTAGACTCCTGACAGTTCAAAAGTGATATTTTGTTGAAATAAAATTTTATTTATTTAATTAACTATTTATTATTACTTAAGTATTGTTTCTTAATAATAATACCGTAAAATATTATAAAGAAGGTTTAAAATTCCAAATAATTTTATTTATACTATTTACAGCCCTAGAATGATATTCTGTAAATATAAAAATATTTCAAACTATTTAATTATTTATTGTTTATTTATTCTTGTTTCGGCTATTAATTTAATCCTTTTATTTAAAATAATACCACGAACCTCCAAACCCAACTTTTAGCACTCAAACTTGTTATAGAGGACCGTTAGGACTCTTATTAAGGTTATGATAATTATTCTAATATTTTTACCTAATTAATGTATTTAATTAGTATTTAATTAATCTAATTACTTAAGAATAATTAATTAAAGCCTAGAAAAATTATTTTAAATCTTTATTAAATAGTTCATACCTTATTAATGATTTTGTGGCCATACAAGATTAAGGGCAACGCCCAGTCATAAAAGTTATGTGATTGCATTGCCTAATATTTGTTTTGATCCGTCTGTTATTCGTTTTGATTATTATTGAGAATAAAATTGTGTCGATGCTGGATTTGATTGCTAGATTGGACCCTAGAGACATGGGGTGGTATACGAGATAGAAATCACTTAGACGATGCTAAGTAATGGATAAGTTGTGAAGTTTCTTTCTTTTTAGAGGATTGTTTGCAAGTGTGATTTCGAGATATGATGAGATTTGTGGTGAGAAAGTATACAGAGGCGTTGTTATTGTTAAGGGAAAAGGAAACAAATGAAAGTCGTGGGCTAAGCAGACCTCGGGGTGGCCTAACAGACCTCGTGTGATCGGGGTAACTGAGTAGGACTCGAGGCGTACTGAAAGACCCAAAGGTGTCGCTAGGGTGGCCAGCAGACCTCGGGGTGGCCTGACAGACCTCGTGTGATCGGGGTAGCCTGAGTAGGACCTTGAGGCCTGATGGAACTAGAATTGTGAGAATGGCCAAGCAGAACCTTAGGGGCAGCCTGACAGGACCTCAAGGGTAGCCTGAGCAGGACCTTGAGGGCAGACTGATGGACCTAGGATTGTGATTTGAAATTGGCGGGTAGTCCAGTAATATGATTTGACACTGGCGGGTAGTCCAGTAATGTCTGTGATGATTTAAAACCGGCAGAGTAAGCCCGGAGATGATTTAAGACTGGCAGAGTAAGCCCAGTGATGATATAAAACTTGGCAAAGTAAGCCCAATGATATTTTGATAAAACCTGGCAAAGTAAGCCCGGTGATGTTTTGATAAAACTTGGCGGGGCTGATATTTTGTGATGATAAAACTGGCGGAGGCCCCAGCGATATTTTGTGATATTAAAACCTGGCGAGATGGTCCAATGATGTTTTGTGACGATAAAACCTGGCGGATGGTCCAGTGATGTTTTGCAGGAATAAATTGATGTCCTGGCGTGTGTCCGTGGTGAATTGATAGACTGGCGTGTGTCCAGGGATGATTGTGATGTGGTATATAAGATAGGCGAACCCTGGTTGTGATTCGGGTATGATAAGCTAGCCCTTTGTTGTAGTATTGTAACTTAGGTTATCTACGACAAAGGAAGTGATCTCATGGGACCGAGCATGGCTAGCGGTTGGGAGGAAAGATCTCGTAAGGAGATTTTGGATCACACGTTAGCCTAATGGATAGTAATGAACTAGTTGACGTGAAAAATCTATGTTTTACTAAATCGCATCATGATTATCTTGTTTGCTTGCTAACTGTTAATTGTAAGAGGGTGGTTGGGTTGGATTATTCTATTGGGTGATTTATCACTCACGGATACGTCTGTATCCTGGCAAATCGATTGCTTCGGCGATCAATTTGCTAGAGGGCGCAGGATTCAATGGAGGAGATTCAACGATGATGCAGTTCGACACGGAACGAATATCAGTAACGAGGATCGAGGATGCTTAGGATTCGTATCAAGATTAGAGTCAGCTCTGAAGTTGGTGTATTTTGATTCCGTAAATCTATCTTGAGATTGTATTAGCAAAATCTTTATTTTGGAAAATTATATGTATTTAGCAATATTTTCTTTAGAAATTATTTTATTTTGCACCCGAAAAGTCGGGGCGTTACACTCGAATCCTCTCATCGAGACAAAAAATATGATATAAAATTTATCAGGGCAGTTCCGGGGACATCTAAAAAAAACCCCAAAGTTCTCGATTGAATTTCGAAGATCCGAGCCGCTCAATGTAATCAGAACGTGATTTTAAGGGTACCTGTATGAAAACAGCAAAAAAATGAACGGGAAGGGCTTCATCCGAATAATTTTTTATCGAACGGTTCAATAAAAAACTGCTCAAGTCTAGACCTTCCCAATAATTTTTCTTGTTGATATCTAAAGGGTACCCTTAAAATCACGTTTTGAACACATTGAGTGGGTCAGATCATTAAAATTTGATCAAAAACTATGAGATTGAGATTTAAGATATTTTTTTAGATGATTTATACCACAATCTTTTGAGAATTTAGAGTAAACAACTAAAAATAATCCGTGCAATTTAAAATCCCAAATAAATTTATCCAAAACTCATCCAAAGTGGAGTAACAACTAGGAACCATAGGAATGGAATAGAGTGAACTATTTGCTAGCCCAATAATTCTACAACCACACTTATTTAACACACCCAAATACATACTCACACATACAAGTGTATGGGCTCCACACATACTGTACACTCTAATGTGTGTGGGTGTATATTTGAGTATGTATTTGGATGTGGTCCTAAAATAATTCTAGCCCCTACTAGCTGTCAGATTGCAAAGGCATAATTAATAACGCCAATTGACGAATCATGCCCCCATGGCCTGGGGGTCCATCGATCATTCCCATGATGATATGCTGGTTTTGTTTTATGGGCAGTCATTATCCTGATACTGTAACAACAAAAGCAAAATGGGCCAATCTATGTTGACAGATTTCATTCCTCGTGGCCTGGCCTGGCCTGGCCATTTGGTTGGAGAGCAACATTTTACATTCAAACTGTACCCATGACATTTCGCTAGTGTTCATTCGCTCATTATAATTGGTATACAATAGAGAGGTTGTAACTCTGGTAGCTTCGAGGTGGTTACTTCGGTTTTTGGAGTTGTATTTTCCTTTAAATTTCTCTGTTTTTCTTGTTTTAGTCTTTGGTTTGCTCCTTGCCAAATGCCAACCATTGTTTTTCCTTTTTTGGGGTCCGGGTGGCATATGATTGTCGAGAATTAGGGTCAGGGCGCTTGGGCCTCGGGCATCTAAAAAATTTTAAATTTTACGGGCACTCAAATAATTTTTTTTTGTAAATTAGTATATATATTATTTGTTCGTTTTATAACACAAATGTCTTTGCTAGCTCAGTGGTAAGTTGATTTTAGTCCTCATGGAGTGTCTGAGTTAGAATCTTTCGGGCAGTTTTCTCTTTTGAAGTGTTTTTTCCTCAAAAATAATGCTATTGTAACTATCATGTTTCGAAACCAAATCAAGTAGAATTTAAGCCAACCACTTTGGCCATTAGTAACAAAGCAATTAACATGCATTATAAAGTCTAAAGTAGTAACTTAAAAAAACATTCTATCATTGTTGTTTAATTCTAAAAATACTTAGGGCACCACCTCACAATTTAGCTTTAAGCATCCAAATCCTTTGGGTTGGCCCTGGTTAGGGCGCCAACATACAAAATAGTTTGGATATATGCTCTCTTTTCGTTATGATGCCATCGTACCTCGGATCCTTTTAATCTTTGTAATTTCAATCCAAAGATTAATGCCTTGTTCCTTTCACTTTTCAAAAAGTATTTTTCAAAAAATACCTATTAGATTTCTCCTACTTCTACTATTTCTCTCTCTATCTCTCTTCACTTATTACCCCTATTATTTTTCAAAAAAAATTTCAAAAATCAAACCAAACACAGCATAATAAATTCATTTTTCGGCCACTCAAAAAGTAAAAGAAAGAGGTATGCATTCTGATATGGAATCGTTTTAGACCCTGTTCCGCTTTCTCCCAAAACATTCTTTTTCAAAAAGAAGGTAATTTGTATAACGAAAATAAAAAATAATTTTTCAATTTTTTTTGCACTGTTTAAAAATCTCAATGAGATCTATCAAACAAAATCAATATTGGCAGGAAAATTATTTGCGTCAACATATGATTTTTGACCTTTAAATTACCTTCTTCTTTTTTCCAAAATCTTCTTTTTTCAAAAGTGGAACGCCACCTTATTGTCGGTTGGATGCGATGTTAGTTTACCAGAATTAATAAGATAACGGTGAATATAAGTTTGATTAGTACTATATTAATTCTAAGATTCCAACCATATTGTGTGTGTATGGTAAAGGAGAAACAAGAACATGTGGGCACCTTGCTCAGTTGCTCTCTATACATCGTTGTCGATTTTCATAAGCAAACAAACTGTACTTGATGTCACAACCATGAATAATAAATTTCCACCCTTTTGCTTAGCTCATACAGTAGTATCACTTGTATATATGCAACTTGCAGAAGATCGAGGACTTAATCAATCACAGTTGCTGGATCGATGCTTTTTCGCAAATTGACAGATGAGAAATACGGAACGGGAGCCCCGAGCCTCTCCCAACCACACACTGTTGTGGAGTCCTCACACTTAGTTTCAAACTCCACAGAAAGGCGCAAATCTAACTGCTGAACTACGCTGTGCTTTCTGGAGTCTTGCTGACATTGATAATATTCAATCAATACATCTTTTCATTTGGAGGCCCTATTACTGGGCCAAAATTTGAGAGCCCTAATGGGTGGCATGGTGGGCCTTTGCCCAGGGTCGGACCTAGGTTGAGGAGAAGCCTGGGACACCATGTGACGGTGACCCAACGACATTAATAATTTTTCCATATGGATAGAGAGATGATCATGAAATGAGAGGACACAAAATTGACTTTTGAAATAGACCATGGACTCTTTGGCCCTTCTTTCTTTTTTCCACTTTCCAATTCCAAACGATAGCCCAGTTTGTTTGGTTTTTTTTTTTTTTGGGCAAAAGTGATATTTTATTAAAACTCGATAGAGATGCTTCGAGAATCCAATAAATGATTGCATGAAAAACCTAATGGGCCGATTCGAAACACCAACTGGACCAATCCCAAACACCAAAACAACACTTAATGGGCCAAGCCCAATCCCAAAAAACCTAAACAGACAAACCCTAGCCACCCCAGTTGTCGCAACCCCAAATCCCAATTCGCCGACCACCAATCGACGACCACCATCGCCACCTCCAGAAACCTGCAATATCTCCCGGTACCTATGAATTATGATCAGAGACCCAAGCCCAAGTTGTTTGGTCACTAGCTAGATCCCTAAAGTCTAAGCCGTATGACTATCAACACAACTTCGGACATAACTGCGTTCGGAGCCGTTCGATGTATGTAGATTATATGCACCGAATGGTTTCGGATGCCGTTATTTTCGGAGTGGTGTTTGTTGACAAGTTGCACAAAGGGATCATTGTCCTCAGAAGATGGGGATTGGCTTCATTAGATGCTTGATGCTTGATGCTTTTTAGTAAATTGATTGATGAGGAAAGTTGAAAGTGATGAGCATTAAAATGAGACCAACCCAAATAGACCTGTGAAGAATAGACCCTAAACTCCTCGGCCTTCTCCCATTTTTCCAAATTTCAAATCCCAATAATAGCACTGTGATTATTGGCTTCCTCTTGTTCATTTGGTGGTGGAAATTAAGTCAGTCATGGTGTGATGTGTGGGTATGTGGAAAAATTATTCAATACCCCCGGGGCACCATCACGTGGTGCCTCAAGTCTCTTCTGAATCACACATTTCTGTGTGACTTGAGACTAAGTATGGGGACTCCACAACGATGTGTGGTGCGGAGAGGTTTGGGGCACCTTGTGGTGGCGCCCCAAGAGCACCGAATAATCTCTCGCGTACGTGGCTATTGTTGTGTTGTCTGTTAACTTGGATGAATTGAGGGTGCCAATAACCTTTGCGCTACCATCATATTGACATTAATAAAATATTTTTTGGCTGATAAAAAGAAATTGTAAGGTATAAGGCTATATAAGCAAGATTGCAAAATAGAATTAAAGTGATTTTCCTTCCAAGCTAACCCATCTCGTTACGGTTCATAATTTTAACATTCAGCATTTTCATAATAACAAAATAGGACAATGTCACTTATCAAAAAATAAAAATAGGACAATGTCACTTGTCAAAAAATAAAAATAGGACGATGTCGTTTATAAATGGTCACTTTCCTTTGAATTGTTAGATGATTCGTAAATAGCCTGGATGCCAAACAATTCTAATAAGAGAAATAATTACAGAGCTGTTCACATGACGGACACTTTACTTTTGTGTAGTATTTTCTTCTTCTTTTTTTTATCCGAAGCAAATTTCATTAAAGACAAAAAGGAAACAAATAGCGATTCCTTCCGAATACAATGATAAGGAAAAACTAAACCAACCTATCTCAGGGGATAACACGTAGAATGGGAGACAAAGTGATATGCTAGAATCTAGGTCCTAAGCATGAGTTGTAGCCCACTTCTCACTGCCTCTAAGGATCGTTCACGAGGAGGTAGCTACCTATTTTCCACCCGCCTCCACCGCCCTTACTTCGCGAGAAGTCCCCGCCTGAGGCGAGACAAGACAATTGGGACAGATCGAGGAAGAGAGGGAAAGCCACAGGAGAGAGAAAAAGTATGGGGGGAGCATCCCCCGAAACCCTCTATGAAAGTGCCTAAAACCCCCAATACTGAAAGTGCTTAACTCTTAGGGCACCCTATGAAAGTGCTTAAACCTCACGGTACCCTATAAAAGTGCCTAAAACTCTAGGGTACCCAATAAAAGTGCCTAAATCGCTAAAACCCTATAATAGGAAAGTGCACCCTAAAACTCCTATGAAAGTACCTAAACCTAAACCCTATGACTCTATGAAATCACCTAAATCTAAACTCTAGGGTACCTTAAACCCTAGGGTATCCTAAAATCTAAAATCTTAAGGTACCCTAAAACTCTGTACTAAAATCCTAAAATCTAGCAGATTTTAGATTTTAGACTAGCAGGGTGACTCCATTAGGGTACCATAAAACCCTAGCATACCCTAAAACCCTAGGGTGACATTTCTATTAATGGTAAATGTATTTTTGTAAAAGTGGACTTAGTGGTAATTAAGTATTTTATCTCTCCTTAATGGGAATTAAGTGTCACTTTTCTATACTTAGAAGTAATTTTCTCACAAAACAATTGGGACAGATCGAGGAAGAGAGGGAAAGCCACAGGAGAGAGAAAAAGTATGGGGGGAGCATCCCCCGAAACCCTAGCCGCAGGAGAAAGTTTTTTTTTAGAGGGAGAGAGAGAGACTCTATGTTTATCTGTTTTGTGTAGTACTTCAAATGAGAAAAATTGTTTCCAATTTTAATTAAAAGAGGGATATAAATGCAACTTTTCATGAGAAATCTTTTACATAGTCCCATTAAGTATTCTCTCCCCTCTCTTTTTTCCTACCCAAAACTTGTGTGATATTATCTACTCTATCCCGACCGAATAATTCGTGGGTGCTCCCGTTCTCACTCCGTTCGGGGGTCAAGTTACCCTGCCTTGTGAAAAATGGAAAAAAATTATTCAAAACTAAAGGCGAAAAAAAAAAGTTATAAAGTGTTATATTATTATATTGGTGAAAATATAAAGGAAAATAATTTTGTTTAGTAAATTGAGAAAAACAGTGGGGTATAAATATAAATTTTTAGTTTAATAATAAAAATTAAAGGTAGCAATCCCAACTCACATTTTTTAGCCCATCCAAATCTGCTCAATTATAACCCATCCCACCCATTTTATATAATGGGATATGGGTTGAACCCATATAATCTCATATTTACATGGGTTTAGATGGATTGAAAATGTATTCAATATGGGATAGAATTAAAAGACCCACATTGGTGAATCAAATGGGTTTACAGGTGAACTCAGTAAACAATGACGAAGAAGGAAGTTACGACCGACAAGGAAAAGACTGAGGGAAAATGACGGCCCAGGACGTGTTTTGATAATTAATACCCGTCAAAAATATTTTTAGCATTAACAAATATTCTCATGATGTACTTAGCGGGTATTAGCCTGTTTGGACAAATAAGCCACTTTGGCTTATTTTTTGTCCTTATTCAAATTTTTTTCGCATTTTGTGGCTTATTGTCAATTTTTTGGGGATTATTACTTCGTTATGACGAGAGGAATCTAAAAAGTAAAAAATTTCGACCGAAATCCAATTTTTTTTGAATTTTTTCGTCTTTATTTAAAAAAATTTAGATTTCGACCAAAATTTTTTACTTTTTAGATTCCTCTCGTCATAACAAAGCAATAATCCCCAAAAAATTGACAATAAGTCACAAAATGCGAAAAAAATTTGAATAAGGACAAAAAATAAGCCAAAATGACTTATTTGTTCAAACGAGCCCTAATTATCAAAACACGTCATCGGCCTTCATTTTTCCAAAGACTGAACAGTGGTCTGCAGCTTTCGGACAATTATTGGTGGATTTGGCTTTAAAAGCTGAATAGTAATTTATTTATTTTTATCTTTATTCAAAAAAAATAAGCATTTGTAAGTTTTGCGTCAATCTTTTGTGACTTATTAATTTATCTCGGTGAGAGGGATCGGAAAAGTAAAATTTTTTTTATCAAAACTCATAATTTTTAACAAAGACCAAAAAAGTAAAAAAAAAAAATTGTCTTTTTGACTTATTTTTGTCTTTATTTAAAAAATTTTGAGTTTCGATCAAAATTTTTTACTTTTCTGATTCCTCTTGTCGAGACAAATCAATAAATCACAAAAGTTTGACGCAAAATAAAAAAATGAAAAAAAATTCAAATAAAGACAAAAAAAAAAAAAGTAACTTAGATATACTATATTTGGCTAATTTTGGATTTAAAAAGAAATTTTACTTCTTTTTTTATTTTTGTTTAATTTTTTCGCATTTGTTAGTTTTGCATCTAACTTTGTGACTTATTGATTCATCTTAACGAGAGGAATTAGAAAAGTAAAAAATTATAATCGAAACTCATAATTTTTTGAAAAAAGACAAAAATAAGTATAAAAAAAACGGTCACCCCACGACCCGTCTCAAGCCCCATTTGTCACCTCTAATAAAAATATTAGACTAAAACTATAATATTGTATGTTGAAATATTTTGGGGGCAGGGTAACATGAACCCGATCCCAATCGGCTTTTTATATTTCTTTTCCCAACCCACCCCAGTACTCAAAAATTTGATAAAAACCTGCCCCGAACGAGGCAGGGTACGTAGCGGGGCGAATTGCCATCCCTATTTACCCATCCTATAAGATTCTCTCATAATTGGTCCGACCAGTTAGATGTGGCCGCTCGAATTACACGACCCATTGAAATAATGGCACAAGAACACCAGGTGAACCGGAAAATCCAAACTTCCCAATATTGAACAAAGAAATGGAAAAGGGAAGGAAATCGTAAACTGGAAAACTTTGCTAGTTAAATTTCTTATCGAATGGGGATGCATGTCTTCACTTTTTTTAAAACTCAAATGTTCAGGCCAGTTTACGCACATCTCAACTAATCCTGAGACATCAATTTCACGCACACCTGTAGGGGTACTAACTAAAGTAAGATCGAATCTCTATGAACTCGTATGATAAGAGTGATAGATTGATGAGATTCGTAAGGAGTTGAAATTAGGATTGAGATTAGTAATGAGAAGGGAATTATAATGAGTATGTTTGTTTGAGATGAGATTAAAAAATGAAATTATTAATATCATATTTGTTTCACGTGGGATAAGATTGGATTGATAGTATACATTTTCATTTTTGCCTTTATGCAAAACTGAAGGATAAAATATGATTACTCCCTCTGTCCCTTTTTAAGTGTCCTGCTTCGTAACTCCAACTTATTAAAAAGATATCATCATTATATCTTTTATATCAATTTTTTCTTCCACTTTCCCTACTTACCTATCATCATTACACTTTTACTCACTTACTTTTCAAAATGGAATATACTTTTAGGGACAAAATAGACAATGCACTAACTTTCACCCACTAAACTTTACAAAATGGACATTTATTAAGAGACAATCCAAAATGAAATATTGGACTCTAAGACGGAGGGAGTAAATTAAGTACTCCAATTTTCAATCTGTTTCAACGGGCGTGAAGATCTTATTCTTCTGATCTTATTATTCTATAGGGTCATAATTAATTTTTGTTTTGAAGTCTCTCATAATTAAGTTTTTGCTCTATAGGATCCCAAAAAAAAGAGCAGAAACTTAATTATAAAAGCTCTAGAGACAAAATTTAATTATGACCTTTTAGAATAATATGATCAGCAAAACAATATCTTCACACCGGTTTAAACGGATTAAAAATTGAAGCACTTGATTTTTTAACCCTATTTTTTTTTAGAGGAATAAATCAGTGCACTCTCATCTTTATGGAAAAAGATGATGGGCATATTGGTAAACCAACAAGTGGGCCTCAGGATAGGATTGATAATACCATGTCCAAGACAAGATTCTCAATACCCCTTAATGACTGGACTGCTAGTCCCTTAGCTTGGGCTTCTCAATCCAAATCTCAAATGTGCAAACAAATAAACTATTATGAGACCCATGGGATTCGTAGTACCATCCCAAGCCTTAAACAGGTTATCAAACAGGGACCTATATGAATTGGTCCCAAATGAGTTGATAATAGTACTTGTGAAGTTTTGAACCTCGGATATTAGAAGAGAGCAAATTCATAAGTTTCACGCTGAGGCCAACGTCTCACTTTATCTTTAATGATCAGGTGGTCCAAGAATTCAAAACTTTTCCCATGGAATTATTGCAGCAAAATGAGGGCCAAGTGCGTACAGTTTTGTCCTCTTGACATGATCAATTTTGGCCGAGTTAGGCTTCATCATTTGTACTGGCTTCTAGTATTGATTATTAATCAACCTTCTGTTTTATAAATGTGCTAATTGGGTCCTTCATAGTGATTGCACTCCCACAATTGATTTGAGGAAGTTTGTCATGAAAATAAAACTTCCAATATCTCTCAAGTATCTCAAAGTTTTTAAATGACGACTTGATAGTCCGAACTAGCTAGGCTACGTCTTAACTTACAATTATTTCGTTATGATGACAAAGAATTACCGACAGATCGGAGACGAATTTAGACGACACGTGATCGATTTTGTGTCATGCTACGCATTTTGTAACAAATATATCATCTATTTTTCCCACCTGATCGAAAGGGTAATGGAATGACAAAAAACTATTCCTTTATAAAGAGGCCAAACACGTTCTTAGTAGAATTTTATGTGCCTGGTTCCGTGATAAATATGAAACCGCAAAGGTAGAAAAGAGTAAGAACTAACTACTACTCCAGTATATAACTTTTCTGTTTGGGAGTTGGGAAAAGGAAAGAAAATAACGAAAAGGAAAATGAGAGGGAAAATTGGAGAGAAATTGAGAGGAAAGTTGAGTTAGAATTTAAAAATTTTCCTCTTCTTTTTTAAGAACCGAACAAGCTGGGGTGGGGAAAATTTTAAAATTTTCCATCCCTTTCCACGTATTTTCACAACTTCCAAACAAACCATAATTCCTCCTCTCATGTTCCGAGAACCAGTATATATGTTTTCCTTTTCTTTTTTCATTTTTCAATGACCGTTGGACTTTGGAACCCTAGAATCACAGTATTAGGGTCTCATATCGTATTATAATTGTTTTATTTTATCCTTTTTCATTGGTGCATGGAAGAATCAAATCTATGGAATAGTTTGGTGTCAGAGGGTAAATAAAAAAATAAAAAAGTGGCGGATTCCCCCTTTTGAACCAACACAAAAACAGCAGACCCAAATTCTATCTGATACCCTTTGGCTTTGGTCTAGTAAAGTGCCAGTTGTGTAGGTTCCAAACTTTTGAGAGAGAGAGAGAGAGATTTGTTAACCATAATAATGTGTTTTAACTCAAAAGGACCAGCTCAAAAGTTGCGCAGAGACAGGTGGCTGAGATTGCAAATAGTCCTTTTAAAATTCAAATCATTAATTATTGAAATAGACGGTTGAGATTACGCGAAATCATAAATAAGTTGCTCCGTCATGAATAAGTTTCTCTATTGAGAAAAAGAAGGATGGGTGCTAAGACTTTGCGAGATGGTGAAAAAAAATAAATTCATATAACCGATTCAATTTAATTAATTAAGACATAAGACTCAATTAGATATTTAAATAACATGGTTCAATGCGTACGTACTTGTGTGTTGGATAGTTGGATTATCAATTGTGATAACGTGATACTATATAGCACAGGAAGATTAGTATATCTATACTCCAATCCGCGAATTATTGAACTCAGGTTTATCCACAAAGTTGTTTGCATTGAAAGGAAAAAGTCACTTAGAAAAAATAGTGTAGGAGTAATTAACATCTCATTTAAATAACCACATGTTTCCACCAGCATGATCTCACAGAACTGGGGATGGCACTATGCGGGTGGTGTAATGTGCACTACTCGTACAACACCATCCCCGAGCCAGTTTACACGCACTTGTAGGGAGCCTAATTAAGAACTAGCACTAGAGGCTAAAGGAGTTGATAGCACCTGAAAGATTTTGAACCTGAAACCTTAGGAAGGAAGAAACCCTTATGTCTAAGGCCTTAACCACTAGGTCAATCCCATGGAATTAATGATGAAATTAACCTTCGAGTGATTGATCCAACAGAACAGATACGAAAACCCTTTTTTTCCCAAATTAAATCTGGTACTTGCAAGTATAGTTCTGAATCCAATCAATTTTTTTTTTTTTGTACATGCATGGTTGTTCCTATCAACGATTTCTACCGAATCCGATCATTTGGGTGGATCCAAAATAATGTCAAAATGGTCTGACTGCACCCCGTGCAGCCCAATGGGCAACCTGAGGGAAGCCACCTCAATAAAGAGAGGAGAGAGAGAGAGACGCAACTAAGCAGGTTCCAAACAAGAAATTAAAAAAAAGAAAAGAAAAGAGCAACCCAATAAATCTCCCACTGGACTAACCTCTAGGAATTGATCATGCAACTATAGTACGACTTCATTATATTATTCAGTCTGAGGGAAAAAAATTTAGTGCCGGGTGAGTATCACATGGTGTGCGATCGGCGCATCCGAGCCGTTCATTACATTTCTGAACGGTTCGGATTTGGAGAGGAAAAAAGAAGAGATAAAGTATTGGAGTGAGAGGAGAGAGGGGATTTTAATCCGAACCATCCAAAAGTGTATTGGACGGACGGTCTGGGTGTACAAAGTGGATACCACGTGAGATATAACCCACCTGGCACCGGAAAATTTCTCCAGTATGAGACCCAACATTTTTAAATAATTGAGAGTAACTTATGTTTACAATCTTTACGAGGTGTATTAAACGGAAAAGTGGTACTATGAGGGATCCGGTTACTAGAAGTTATCAAAATCTAACAAAGTTGAGTTCGGCCGTCAGAAAAGTTAGATTTCGCGGCAACTTTCGCGTAATTCTACGGTGAATCTTCTGTTTCCGATACTACTATATATATTTTAAAGAAGGAAAATTTTAGAATCATCTCAATGGGCTGACAATAATAAGTGTGTGAATGTGTATTAAAGGGTGTAAAAAGTACACAGAAATATGAGTTTTCCTTGTCTTCTAGTGTACTCATTATCGACCCAATGAGCCGACAATAACAAGACCGTTTAAAGAAAAGGGGAAAGAACACTATCTGCACAAAATCCCCAACAGAATAATTGTTGAATGCTCCGTTACGATACTGTCGCGTAAAACAGCGTATTCTGAAAATGACTTTGGCAATGGCGTGGTATTCTCTCAAGTTAAAAAAGGCTTGGTTACTTCTCATTGCAAGCAATATGAAAACCTAAGACAGCACTTAATGACAGTCAAATGATATTGTACTTACCTTTGACAAGCATATATTATAATATCTCGATATAAAAGTGTAAGAGAATCTCATAGCGATTTGCAATAAAAGTAGAGCAATATTACGGTGATCACATGAATTTGGTCTCATTTTGTATGTTTTCGAGATTTCACCGAAAATTTGTTGTAGTGTGGTGAATTAGTACTGAAAAAGTGCAGATAGTACACACCCAAGAAATGGGTGTATTGTTAAAGAGTAGAATGTTAACTCATTAAGTTCATGTAAATAGGGTAAACTTTTATCACCAACGAAAGCAATGTACATTGTATAAGTCGTTGATTTGCTAGCCGGTAGGAGTTGAATACAATGTCTTTCAATTCACCGTTGGTGCTACATTTTTTTTTATAACTCAGGTGTCTTGCTTTATCTAGTCAGACTGTATGTTCTGGTGTAGTGATTAGAGTGTCTGGAACATGAATTTGTGAAGGCAATTCATCAGGAAAAATAAAAGACAATAACCAGATAAGGTTCAACTCCTTCACTTCATCATCACAAATAATAAAGAGCCATGCCTATTCTGCAATGTGTGATTGATATACCATTACAAGTCTCATTCCTGGAAAAAGTATCAAGGTAATTTCTTTGACCTTAACAAAACAGTGTTCTGTCATGGAGAATATATAGAAAATTTTTTTTCTAAGCAAAAGAATTTATTAATCTTTATAAAGGATTAAAAGGATCTAGTGCATACCGGCAAAAAGCCGCCCAAAACCTAGAGGAAGGTAAGACACCAACCGAAAACCAGAAAACCAAAACCAAGAACCTCACAACCTCAAACCCGAACCAACAAAATGAAAATCAAAACACCAAAACAAAACCAAGACACCACCCAAAACACATCCGCAAACATAGCCCAAACAAAGGACAATCAAAGCTACCTAAATCCGAGAGACAAAACCGGTCATAATGAACAAACCGAGGGGGCAAAAGATCAAACCGAAAACACCAAACCTTTGGGCGTGTTTGATAGCAAACTTCGTTTTGGAGGGATTCGTAATGAGATGGGATTAGGATTGGGATTGATAGTGATGTGGGATTACTAATAAGGAGATGAATCATTTATTCATTTTTGTTTTGCACATAATTAGATTGTAAGATTGTTAATAATGTGTTTGTTTTGGCTAAAATATATAGGATAGGATTAAATTACTTGTTTTCAATTTTACATTTACAATAAGAACACCATTTTCATTATTTTCCTTTTATTTTTGTGTTCACTTCTATTTCAAACCACGATTTTTATGGTTTTACCCTCTCTCTCTCTCTCTCTCTCTCTTACTGTTGGAATAATAGGATGGTTTTACCAGAAGTATTCTTTTACTGTTGGAATAATAGGAGCCGTTTGATTGCATCTAGTTTGCTGTTGGAATAAGAAAAGCACTGCCCTTTGTCGAGTTTATATTAAATTTTACTGTCGATTAAAAAAAGAGAAAGAAAAACACTGGGAAATAAAAGCACTAGATAATTTGTTAGCCATGATAATATCCATCTCTTTCATCAGCAACTCTCTCTCTCTCTCTCAAGATCCATTGACAACCAGAAGAAAAAAAGAGGAAGCAAAATGGACGAAGTTGATTCCGACGAGCTCTGCATGTTCTCTATCTCAAACATCTATCACACCGATTAATTGAGCTCCGGCGACTTTGATTGTCACACAATCCGGTGACTGAGGTTCAAATTTTTTTTAATTTGGTTGGATTTCCATTTTTTAGGGTTTTTTAAATGGAGGAGTGAAAAATGGCAGGGGGAGCCATTTTTGCGTTGGAGATGAGGTCATTTTTGTCTTTCTTGTTCCAAACCCACCGGATGGGATTATTAGTATGCCCTCGCTAATTCGGTGAAAAGGGGGGATTCATAGTCCTAAAGGATTAGCAATCCCGCCCATCAAAACCAAAACAAACAAGAATTTTGAGGAGGCATCTATCTTAGTTATTCAATCCCATAGTTGAACGTACTCTGGTATCAAACAGGGCCTTTGAGTTAAAACTCCAAGGAAAGAGAGTAAATTGCATTGAAAAATGTAGATGCACCGCATGTAGCTAGTCGAACAACCTTTACATGGGCCTTGCTAACTTTTGTACAAGTAAACATCCCATTAAATTCATGCATGTCGCTACCTTGATCCGTACCTTTCTGCGGAAAAATGTGAAAACACAGTACAAAAATTCAACGGGTTTCTGCCAGGCAACACATGCCTTAGGGATTCAAAGTCTTTGGGGGGTCAGCATAAAATTAGGAATTAACCATGCTTGTTCCCCCCACTGGGCTTCAGTCTATGTTGACAGCACAGGGTCTTGATGAGTGATACGAAATCGTAGTAGATATTACACTGTTTGGGGTCAACCTAATACTACTAGTGTTTATGTCATATTCTAGGGATCAAGTACTTGTTCATACACAACTAATCTAGGAATTAATCAACTTATTCAGAGGCAAGTCAGGCAACAAATCTAGGGATCAATGCTGTTGTAAACAACCCATAACAGGGGGAAGTGGATGGTGTTAAAGAAAATACAATCCCAATAGTTTGGGTATTCATTAATAGGTGATCACTTAATATAATGTTGGGATCTCTCTACCTAATAGCGTAATTAAGTTTTTTTTGGTGAATCAATAGGCCGGATATAGAAAATATATATTTATGATTCACATCCCACGATGACAGACCCAACAAAGATGTTACACGATGATAAACCCCAAAAGAGGCTGCACGTGACAGACTTCAAAATGGGCTGTACGTGAAGGAGGATGTTAAGAAAATACAAATTCCATAATATTATGGTCCACATCCCACGGTGACAGACTTAACAAAAAGACTTCATGATGATAGATCTTAAAAGAGTTTACACCCCAAAAGAGGCTATATGTGGTAGACGTCAAAACGGATTGCACGTGAAACGGAATGTTATGGAAATACAATTCAACATTGTTTGGGTATAAAATGAGTTATTCATTAATATAATAGTGGAACCTCTCCTAAACTTTTGGGTTGAATATAAAATTTTAGGCGGTAAAACTGTAGGACAGGCACAATTAATGCCCTAGTGGTGACCATCTCTGGTATTTTAGTGACCATCTCTAAAAACAAATTCCGGTTCAAAGAAGAGTTGGGGAATATTGGAGTTTTTCTGGACACGTAATCTCGCCATTTTAATTGATCGTATTTATCAGTGAATATTCCAAAAATAAAATAAAATTCAACCCACTTACGAAGAGAAATAACATTTATCACCGCTACCATCTGTTCATTGCCGAAATGAAATTTGAGCCGTCCATTATCGAAAATGGACGGTCGGATAGGGACAACACAGTCCCCGGGTTCCTTTTTCTTAGTTTTAAATTTACCGTTTGGTCCTTACAGTGTTGCAAATTGTCATTTTGCTTAATTGCTTCCATTACAAGATTTGTGTCTAGCTATTTTTCAAACACACGACATGGTATGAGGACCATTTCAACACACATGCATTTTAACTATTCAATGATTAAAACAGTCTAAAATCTTCTAAAACTGATCGACCACTTATTATTTATATTTCTACTGATACAATTTTTCTAATATTTATATTTAACAACGGTTGTTATGGAATAAATGACTATTCTAATCTAATACACTATTGTACAAATGAACGGTTGTTACGGAATAAATAACACACTGTAATCTTATGCTAGATTTCCGTCGTATTCCGTTGCGTGCAGTATTGCTTTAGACCAACTTGTCTTGTTCCTTTCACTTTTCAAAAAGTATTTTTCAAAAAATACCTACTAGATTCTCTCTAGATTCTCCCTACTTCTGCAATTTCTCTCTCTATCTCTCTTCACTTATTACCCCTACTATTTTTCAAAAAACTTTTCAAAAACCAAACCAAACACAGCATTAGTCACATAATCCTTGAGTTGAATCTCTCGCTCCTGCTATAAATTTGTTCTCTGCATGCGCTCGTACTTTTGATTTCTGCTCCCACATAATTTAGTAGTTTGAGAGTTTTTGAGATACGCTTTCACGCTTACGTTTGCCAATCGCGGTTCCGTTCATGTATGCGAACACGTTTTGTGTGACATAGAACAAATGTGTATTTAACTGCATTTAAGGCTGGCTCTGGGCATAGACCCACCAAATGACCGCTTAAGATATCTTGTTCTCGGCCCAATCACAAATTTACAAGGCCCCCAAATGGCTGAACACATTAAATGTTAAAATGTCAAATATATAGTTAATAGACGACTATGGTATAGTGGTAAAATATGCTTGTTTTACCTACAAAGTCATTCATTCGAGACCTGCTTCATACACTTTTTTGGGTAGACGAATTTGAACTTTGTACACGAAAATTTGTTCCAAAATAGAAGTGTTGAGAATTGAACTTGCGACGTCAAGCACAGAGGAGATATTCCAATCGTTGTGCCACTGAACTAAAATGAGATATTGCATCTTATGTCAAGAGTGAATATGCGGACAAATATAAGAATCCCCATTTTCAAATTTTGCTTTAGCCTCAAAAACTCAAGGCCTGGCCGGGCCGGGCCTGACTACATTTGCTGTAGTACATCTTTATGACCCCATGATTAGTTGTATGATCTCTGTCTTCGACTTCTGGTTGGTAAATTAAACAGTACAATACGTTTCGATATATATATAGAGAGAGAGAGAGAGGGAGAGAGAATCTTTATTGGTTGAAAGAAGGGTATGCCCGCAGTCTCACGTGAACTCACGCTAGCTCGTGTCCCCACATAGATCCTCCGTATCCTCCAGTGGGTCCCCCACCTTACCCCCTTCCCTTTCTGTTCACTATTCTTCTCCACACGTGTCTCTCATCCCCCCTCGCACGTGACTCATCATCCCACCCCCCCGGCCCCCCCCCCCATGAAGTCCCACTGTCCTATAAATTCAGGACGTGTATCTCATATCCTAGACACGAAAACACAAAATACAGTCTTTACAGATTCAAGAAAATCAGTCCCCTATAAACTTTATTCTTTACCTAGAGAGAAAGAACCAAGATTTCAGTCAGATTTCAGAGAGAGAGAGATAGAAGGAACCCGTCATATTTCCTCAAGATTTCAGTTCACTGCATATTTCCTCGTTACCCAACACTTATCTGATAACGTGATGAAAAGCTGAGAGAGAGAGAGAGAGAGAGAGAGAGCTAGCGAATCTGTGCATGTTGCGTAGTGTAAATCTTCAAAGCGCAATCCGGCTTACGTTAGCCCCACGCTGCTGCCACAAGATTTTGTTCCCCTTCACATAATCCCCCGCTGGTTCTCTCCGCCGGTGTGCGCACTTTCCTTATCCTTCACCTCCATCCATTTCCCCCCTCTATAAAAAAAAAAACACTCATCCGATCTCAAATTTATAACCGCAGCGAAAAACAAGAAAACCAAATTATGGCCAGTAGATTTCTTTTAACGTTTGCTATATGCCGATTGATAGTGACCGTCGGGTTGACGTTGAAGCCGACGGAGCTGCTCCGGCTCGGGGTCGAGGGTCAGCTTACCGTCGATCCCTCCCACGTCGAAGCAGCTTCTCGCGATTTCGGCGGACTGCACCGGGTCGAGCCGTTGGCGGTTCTCCGCCCGGCTTCGGCCAACGACGTAGCCAGGCTCGTTCGAGCGGCTTACGAGTCGGCCGAGGGGTTCACGGTCTCGGCAAGAGGCCACGGGCATTCGATTAACGGGCAGTCTCAGACATCCAATGGTGTGGTGATAGACATGAGCGGCGGCGGCGGCGGCTGCTCAGGAGGCACGCGGCGGCTCAAGCCGGCCGGGCCGAGGGTTTCGGAGAAGGAGAGGTACGTGGACGCGTGGGGCGGGGAGCTATGGATAGATGTGCTGAGGCGCACGCTGGAGCATGGACTCGCACCCCTCTCGTGGACCGATTACTTGTACCTTTCGGTGGGTGGTACCTTATCAAATGCTGGGATCAGTGGTCAAGCTTTTAATCATGGCCCTCAGATTAGCAATGTGCATGAGGTTGATGTTGTCACAGGTTTGTTCTTTGATTCCAGTAATTTGTTTGCCTTTCGAAAAGCCTGGCCTTCTAACACAATTTTAAAACACAGTTCCGGCCGTAACTGTGTCCAAACACTCGTAACCCGTGCATACTGCGTCGTATTGCTCCGGACACAATTATTTTCGGAGTTAGTCGTTTTTAAATTGTGTCGGTAGGATTACTCGAAATTTGTTTGTATTAAAAAAGATTTTAGGTTGGTTTTCTGATAAGCTTTGTTTGACTAAAGCAGGGAAGGGTGAGCTCTTGACATGTTCAGAGGAACAAAACGCAGAACTCTTCCATGCTGTTCTTGGTGGGCTAGGTCAATTTGGGATAATTACTAGAGCTAGAATTGCTCTTGAGCCTGCTCCGACAATGGTAAATTCACTTTGCTCCTCTCTTTCTCCCTCGACAGATTGGATTGTTAATTATCATTCCCAACTAATTTGTTTGAATAAGTTGAGAGATTTATTATAAGAATTGAGTTTAATCATTGCACTTAACAAAATCATGGGTATTGGGTAACAGTTGTTAAACCAACTTGAATAGTTTTATCAAATGGGCGTGTGGATTTTATCTCTAAAAATGTCCTTCAACTTAAATTAAGCTGGTTCCCTCAGGAAAAAATTCATGGACAAATAATTTACCACATTAAAAAAATAAAAAAAGAGCAGATTGTATGAGAGAGTATTATGGGGAAGGGTAAAATATTATTAGCAAACCAGTTTGTGAATAATAATCCAGTACTGAAAATATTTGGTATTGGCTATGGGGTGTTGGGGTGGAGATATGCTAGGGCTATACATATATATGTATGTTCGAAAAAGCAAGAAAGTAGCACAAGCGTGAGTCCGGTTGGTCAGTGGATTTGCCCCTTAACACATTTGACAGGGTTTGATTTGTGGAGTTACGGCAGGAAAATAGATAGTTTCTTGTGAATTTCTAATCTTGATGCGGACACGCCTTTGACTGGACCGAAGAGAGCATTATCAGTCGAGGTGCGACCGCATGCGTAAGTTAGTCCGAACAATCTGACCGACACAAGAAAGTAGCATGACATAGGTAGTGGGGATCAATTGGGGTCCATTGGAACTTTTAAACCTCATTCCCATTCAATCGGCTGTTCCAAAGCTGGCAGTGTTGTTGACGTCTACTTTCTTGCCTCTTTAACCTGTCACTTTCTCGATCTTTTGTTTTTTATTTTTCTCACTCATTATTTATTTATTTTTTCCAAAAAAAATAACGAACAATCTATTTTACAGGTGAGATGGATCCGAGTGCTGTATTCGAATTTCTCGGATTTTACACACGACCAAGAATACCTCATCTCCCTCCACGGGAAACCGGCGTCGAAGAAATTCGACTACGTGGAGGGTTCTGTAATCGTGGACGAAGGGCTGGTAAACAATTGGCGCTCGTCGTTTTTCTCTCCTAGTAACCCGGTCAAGATCTCGTCAATTGGTGCTGCTAACGGTGGTGTTTTGTATTGCTTGGAAATTACCAGGAACTACGACGAATCGACCGCCGGTTCTCTCGATCAGGTATAACTAGGCCCATTCGTTCAACAATCCATAAAATTATCTGAAATACTTTCCGCACTCTAGTCGCGTCTTAGCGACATAGTCCACTCCGTTTTTAGTCATTGTTCGGTGAAACGAGATAAAGCTTCGACAAGGTAGTTCGACGAAAGAAAATTAAAAAAAGTATACAATGTAGAAAACGGGTATTTCGACGACTTTGACAAACGAAGCGAATAAGGAGTGTTTTTTTTTTTTTTGGATCAGCAACAAAATTTTATTGAGAACTCGACAAAAGGTACATCGAGTAGAGACCAAATACGGACCTTGAAGAAGTGTATAAGCCTTAAGAAAAGAAAAGAAAAACTACATTCAATGGACATTGACTGTTGTGTTTGGTTTGGTTTTTGAAATTTTTTTTGAAAAATAGTAGGGGTAATAAGTGGAGAGAGATAGAGAGAGAAATAGTAGAAGTAGGAAGAATCTAGGGAGAATCTAGTAGGTATTTTTTGAAAAATACTTTTTGAAAAATGAAAGGAACAAGGCATCATGAATGATTTCAGTCGGACATTCCATTATTTCACATGGGTGTGCCATATTTGGAGTATATATTTTAAACCTTTGCACAGCCAAAATCGAAGTTTTCTTCTTCTGTGTATTAAAAAAAAATCACATGTACCATGTGGGTAATTCCCATTTTAATACTACTACCAAAGCACATGTATAATGTGGGCATCGAATCGATCAATTGAAGAATATTTGTGACCATAATAAATAACTTCTCTCAAAACATAAAAACATTGTTCAAGTTAGGTGGCCGGGGATTGGGTAATGGCTAGAGTTTAGACAAAATCTTTGTTAGGCGCCGCCGGCTAATTAATGACACCATTTTCCGGTCAATCAAAAGGCTGCTTCTGTCACCCATAACACGACTGAAACTATGCAACCTGTGGCTCGAATATTATTTCGATCGGTTTGTCTGTTTGTTGCAGCTCTTGTTGGACCAGGTTTTATATTATTATGTACTTGGTTTGTATTTTATTGCTTCCATTCAATTCGGTACTTGAAATCCCAGAAAGCCTTCGCCCATTGCTCTCTTTCACCGCTATCCCAACGGGGCACTAAAAGAATTCTTCCCAACTCTTCTCTTAAACAGTTTCTTTTAAAATCCTCTTATTTACTTATATATGCAAGTAAATAAGAGAATGGTCTCCGAAACCGTTTTTGGGGTAAAAACCAAACGCGGTCTACATGATTATTTGATAGAAAGAAAGCGAGATCAAGCGAAAAATTAGCCTTAAAGATGGGGTAAAAATTAGCCTTAAAGATGCTTACCCCACCCCCCAACAAAAAAAATAATAATAATTAGCTTTAAGATTACTGTAGCTTAATTGCAAGTTTTTTTTTTTTTTTTTTTGTAATTTATTAAGCTTAGTTTTGTGTACAGACCATAAGAATTGAAGTCATTTTCTTCTCTATCAAGTTGCTATCAAAACACATCAGAACTCTTAAAATTCAATAGTTTAAACGTTTCTTCTCAAGGGTTAGTCCATTATTTCCACTGCCATCCCTGTCATAATATCTTCTAATATCTTCCAACAAATCGAAAAACTATTTCAGAATCTTTTTGATTTGTTTTATTATTACTAACTTACTTAATACTTCTTAGAGTAAATGATTCTGATTACTCTTTCACGGTCATGTTTTATCTTACTCCCTCTTGTCCCAATTTGTTTGTCCAATCTCGAAAATCTTACTGTTACTTTTTTAAGAAACACAATGATTGCACCTAAAAAGATACAATTTTCCACATTTACCCTCAGCTTTTTTAAAAAAAAAATTACTTTATTCCACTAAAGAAATGACAAAAATAAAAAATTGATTCAATTAAAAGTCAAATGGACAAATATTTCAGGACACTTAAAAAGTCAGAAAGTAGACAAACAAATCGGGACGGAGGGAGTATAATAATACTGAGTGACTAGGTTATATAATAGAACATAACAATAGAAAAACATAGGAGAGATCTTATGTGATCTATCATTCTATCTGATCCTCAGATTGAAACGAAGACTTGTTACAATAGTTTAATTATATTATTAACTTAACCTAAGTTGTCTCCCCCCTCCCCCCCTCCAATTATTTGTGGCTAATAATGTTGCTTGGATTTGATTAGTTTAACTTTAAAATAGTGCTAAATTAAAGTGAGTCCTGACAAAAGGAACTGCTTTGGTTGCTGCTTTTTTGTACTTTTGATGATCTTTTTTGAAAAAAGAATTTGTACTCTCTTTTCACCACAAAAACACTCTTGTTTTTTTCGTTCTTGTTCGCGTATAGTTACTACTTTTATATGCAAAAAGGTGAATCAATGAAAGGGTAGTATTGTAAAGTCACATCAATACCCTTGATTTAGTAAGAAAGTTTTTTTTTTTGAAAATAATTAATGAGTTGGTTTTGTGCAGGAAGTGGAGGCTCTCATGGGAAAACTGAACTTCATACCGGCGTCAGTGTTCACCACCGACGTGCCTTACTTGGATTTCTTGGACCGGGTTCACACGGCGGAGTTGAAGCTCCGATCCAAGGGCTTGTGGGAGGTGCCGCACCCGTGGCTGAACCTCTTCGTACCGAAGTCAAGAATTGCCGACTTCGATAGAGGGGTTTTCAAGGGTATATTGGGCAAAAAGACAAGTGGGCCTATTCTCATCTACCCCATGAACAAAAACAAGTAAGCTTTCTCATGTCACCTGTGTGTCTCTTAGACAATGTTAATTGCACACACTAGTATTTCAAATTCTCCAAAAGTCAGAGACCTTATGATATTAAACAACGACTAATTATTTAGTGATCATGGTACCTCTACTTGATTTCCAACACTCTTTAACATGCACCGCATATTTCTGTGAGATTTTTCTTACTTGGTCAAAAATCTCGTAAGAACTTGTGATATTGGAGAGAGCTAGCGCCACGTGGTGCCTTAGGAACCACTTATAAATTTTCAAAGGACAATAGATACACGAGTTCAGTTTGTTTGGAAAAATAATTACTAAAACATAGACGAGAAGTTTTTGAGTGTAAATTGGATACTACATGGCAGTACTCAGCGTGCATCCAAATCATCCAAATTAGATCCGACCACTCTCTCTCTCCTCTTTCTTGTCCTCTAAATTGTGGCCGCTCAAAATATGTTTGGACAGCTCCAATGCGTGCTCAAATATCCCGTGGATTATACCCTATTTGCAGATAAAGATTTCTCAACATAGCATATACAGATGAATCCAATATTTGGCCAGTTAGGATGCCACCAAAACATCATGTTTGATGGGATAATGGCCAACATATCGGACGGTGGAGATGGTCCAGCTGTGGGGAAGATTCTCATGTCAGGAGATCTTCCCTTCGATGTGATTTTAGCCATATCTTTGTTTCACAAAGTTAGTTCCAAAAAGATTAAAAAAATAGTAAATAAAAAGTACTCCCTACTACTCCTAGTTCAAGAAAAATAGCATCAAAATCCCAACCACCGTGCTGATCACAAAAAAAAAAAAAAAAAAAAAAAGCCCCAACCACCGTGCCCACTCACACAGTACTCCACAAACTCTCAGGCATACATCCAAAAAAAAAAACACCACCCAAAATGAGTTCTTCATGTTCTTTTTGTCTTTTCATGAATATAAAAAAACAATAATGTATGTCAATAATATGGAGAAAGAAAGGCCAAGAAAAATAGAGTTTGAACAAATATTTATGGGGTTTGTATGTACGTGCAGGTGGGATGAGAGGAGTTCAGTGGTAACGCCGGACGAGGAGGTGTTTTACCTGGTGGCACTCCTGAGGTCAGCGTTGGATACAGGGGACGAGACTCAGACGCTCGAGCATCTGAGCAATCAGAACAGTCAAATTTTGAGATTCTGTGGCGATGCGCGAATGAACGTCAAGCAGTATATGCCCCACTACACCACGCAGTCAGAGTGGGTGGAGCACTTTGGGCTTGGCAAATGGGCCCTCTTCCAGCAAAGGAAGGCGGAGTTCGACCCTAAACGTATTTTAGCGACCGGCCAGCGCATTTTCAGCCCCTCTTTTGCTTTTTCCACGGCTTCGTCGTGGTGATATAAGAAAAAATAGATAGAAGCACCTATTATTTTGTAAATATGGAAAAAGGAAAATAGTAGATTACTTGATTGGATATGAAAATTTTCTATTTTGGAAATTTTGAAGTTTTGGATTACATGGTGGGGCCTATTAAAAGTGTTTTTGCCTGGTTGGACTCAATTGTATATATGATGCAGCGCCCGTGATCCCGACCGTCCGACTTTTGCCTTTCCAATCATGCCCCCTCCCTCTTTTTTTGGGGTAAATGCCCCCTCCCTCTTGCTTCTACTTTTGTTCATGTTCTCTGGTAATTTTTTTTTTTTTTTTGGGTAGGGATTTTATTTGATAAAGGATTTTGATTATTGCGTTCTTTTTTTCTTTTTTTTTTACTGATGGCACTCCACTTTGTTCATGAAATTTTTAGTAACTTCACGTTAAAAATCGAGCGCCATCCCTAAATAATACGTAGAACGCAAAAATCAGTTTATTTTGATAAATTGTACTCACTTCGATTCATTATGTGACAAACAAGATTAAAATAATGAACTAGATTTTTGAGACGGATGCAGTATACAATCATTCAATTGTCCTATATATATATATATATATAATTTAAATGGATAGAATTTTTTGAAGAAAATGAATGATATACAATTTATGTTAGATGTCTTTTCGATTTTCACTTTTTCTTTTCCGCCACATTCATAGTGACCAAACAGCTAATGAAAAAGCACATGAGCGTCCAACATGAGTCATGAATTTGTCTTACTAATGGTGCGACAAGTTGACAACAGGATATTGTAATACAATCAAAATCTAAAATGGGGGATAAAAGAAATCAAAATTTAGAATGGTCCAACCAGGGGTAGAGTTAGGATTTTTATTTCGGGGGTCGGCTTTGTAGACATTTTTTTTTTTTGTTATCGAAACATATACTTATTATATCATAAAGTTTTTATTTTTCAATACATTACATTTGTACATTGAAATGATTATAGCTTAATGTAGTTAAAGTATAGTATTCATTTTTTTTTTTGTTAGATTGCTTTAACTATCACGTGTTTATTTTTCATTTATGAAGAAATTGAAAAATGAGAATGTAAAATAACCGATTTTTTTTTTATCAAATTAAACCAAAATCATTAAGATTTTACGTAGCTGTACACGAATAATAATCAATAGTAATATGCAAAATCAGGTGTATACAAATAAAATTTTTAAAATTTGGGAGCTCGGGGGACCGGGCTCCAACATAGCTCTATCACTGGGTACAACACCATAAGGTATAAACAGGGATGATGTTGTGTCATCAGTTCAGCGAGCTAACGGTCCCAATCTCATCTCGAAACCATGTAGCATTTGAATCGTTCATTGTTGAGATGAAATCTAAACCATTGAATCGTCGAACGAACAACTCAGATAGTGTTGTGCACCATCCGCACAGCACGCCCCAGTAGCTATAGGGAGAGACGTACGTACCTCTCCAAGACATCATTGCCTCTGGTGCATTTTGTTATTCTGCCTATCGTTTTTCTGTGTTTGGCTTTATAGCATGCAATCATGCATATGAACATAGTCCTGGGATAAAGAATCCTCCGGCTTCTTCTTATAATTGAACTGAAATTATATTGGAGCTAATATGGTAACAGGTGCTAAGTCTTGGGTGACCTCACCTCTCGTGGGAGAGTCTTCATCGTCCGAAGCAAATCTCCTGCTCAATTCGCACCTTCAAGTGCATCCAGGCTGCACGTGAGGGGGGAGTGTTAGACTTTATTTCACATCGCTCATCTAAGCCACTCAAGCTTGATTAATAAATTTTAAAGGCTACTCCACCGATTGTCCATTAATTTTAGGTTAAAACCTTCTAAAAAATCTAACAGAAATAAGAGATGAACTTATTAACCCCACCGGCAGTCCGAGGGCCGATTTCGCCAGCAAATCTGCACATCTGTTTGTCTCGGGAAAACATGGCTAATCCTCAGCGCGCAAGTGGAATTTCTCTACCATGGACCTGCAATAAAAAATTGAATTGTTCAAAGGGTGACTAGAGATTAAGCTCTAAACATAAAGTCCATCGCAAATTGCCCATATTTCTGCTGCAAGCAGCTTAGGAATGAGTAGTAGCATAACTTCCGGACACAACTTTGTTTAGAGCCGTCGGATGTATCTGAGCCTATGTGCATCAAACCACTCTGAATGTAGTTGCGTGTTCGGAATTGTGTTTTAAAGCTGCAGGTCCTCTCAGCATTGCTCTTCCGGATATCTATAACTTATCTCAATTGATCAATCGTCGATAAAAGACTACTAGTGGTAACCCCAAGGAGTTTGGCCAAGTGGTTGTGAGAAAATAATAAATGCTCATCAATGAGATCACAGGTTTCATTTCTACGGAGGCCAAACATTCCAAACCTTGAGGCCACTAGGGTTATGCCGGTTGTTACCTTCAGAGCTCCAAAATTAGTTGAGATATGCGCAAACTAGCCCGAACATCCAATTATTGAAAAAAAAAAAAAAAACGACTACTAGTGGTGCGGATGATGAAAGGCAGGCAGCCTCAGTTAGTCAAAATTCATGTCAAGAGGACAAAACTATACACATTCGCAAATTTGTAGCATTCCATGGAAAAGATTAAATTCCTGGACCACCCAAGTGCTGTAATGCACTGTATTTGGGGAAAAGGAAAAGTGAGCCCCCTAGTTGATGAGGAATTCGGAATTCCGTGCACACAAGAAATGACTCTCTACTGATCATAAACCAACAAAACGAAGGAAGAGTTAAAACGTAATCAAAAGTACCTTTAATTGGAAGTAATTATAGTGCATCATCAAATGATACAAGAATGTGACTACCACTCGACCTTTCGTGGGAATTCACAATTCAATTCCCTTCACTCTTCAAT
Source organism: Rhododendron molle (assembly GCA_025413875.1). Classification (NCBI taxonomy): domain Eukaryota; kingdom Viridiplantae; phylum Streptophyta; class Magnoliopsida; order Ericales; family Ericaceae; genus Rhododendron; species Rhododendron molle. The sequence continues at coordinate 6,240,835 of CM046393.1, forward strand.
TAACTTCTTCATATCGGGAAAAATTTGGAGTCCATCTGATCACTTATTGTTGAGGCGCATTTTAATGGGCGCGCTCTTCTCTTTTTTTTTTTTTTGATCGGCAAAAAAATATTTATTGAGGAGAACTCGATAGGGTACATCGAGGAAAAGGGGAGGGGAACATCCAATCAACGGTTGGATGGAGAAGAGAGAAAGCAAGAGAAGAGCCATTCGGCACAACATTATCATTTTAATGGGCTCTTGGGCAGATGTTGAGTTATATATAGGCCAAGGATACTTTGGTCTTTTCGCATTCATATAATTGTCGTTATATATTACAGCGATAGGAATTTTCGAACGAAAATTTTATAAGCCTTCATTGCCATAATTATTGAGAATGTGGCTCGCATTAGGTGAAACACATAAATATGGCGTTCTTTTGTGATTGTACCTTTTGATGTTTTTTATTTTCTGAATTCGTATCTTCTGAGTTCCGAGTTGTAGATACGCACAATTAGGCCAATTTCTAAAAAGTCTTCCATTTCCAAAAAAAGAAAATGAAAATAGAGTTTGTGAATATATTTCCTACACCACCTTTGGGCTCACCTCTCATGAGAAAAGATAGAAAATGGTAGCGTTAAAAATTCCACATACAATATTGCGGGCGTAAAGTAAGAAGTCGTTTTATTTTGCAACTTTTTATTTTTTTAGGCAGTAGGAGTTCTGCCACATAAACAGTAAATTAGAATTGTAAATACACTAGCACAATCGTATGGTGTTTTAGGAGCCTTCTTCATTAGACATTTGTGTGGGAGCCACAAACTTAGTGGTGAAGTCCACATCAATATATGAGTCGGCCCGCGATATATGGGACGGAGCTGGTACATCCAATTAAATTGACAATTTATTTTCCTATTTTGCCGGGTAAATTTGGTCAATGGAATGCGCTCAGGACCAAGGGTTGTAGTTGCCAAAGGGCTCGTAGCCCAATGGTATTTTTTGAGTCTCCTGGTCCTCCCTTTGATCGAGGGAAGCTAGGGTTCAAGCCACGTCAAGGGCGTTTGTAGTTCAGGGCTATAGACACCTGTCTGTAGATTAATTTACTAACTATCCTCTTAACCCCCGCTGATGTATACCGCTTCGCCCAAAAAGATAAAAGAATCAATTGTTGTTGTTGTTTTTTTTGAGATTCAAGCAAGGCTTGTAGTTGAACTGCCTATAATGGGCCTCAAACAACCCAAGAAGACAAAAACTAACCGGATCCAGATAATTAAGGGAAAATGACGGCCTATGACTTATTTTGGATAATTAATACCCGCCAAGGATATGCTGAGAATATTTATTAATGCTGAAAATATCCTTGAAGGGTATTAATTATCAAAATACGTCATTGACTGTCATTTTCCCCATAATTAATGATGAACAAAGTTGAACTGCCAGACCCAGCCTAGCGCACCAAAAATACCACAGGCACACGCAAACGAGCTCAAAGGATGCCAATGAAGCATTGAATGGATACCCACCTCACACAACTTGCATGGAACAGTCGTCTTTCGTTCACTAGTTCATATGGTATATGAAGAAAGACGAAAACTGGGTGCCAATAATGACAAACATTAGCTTAAATAATTAGCTTAAACAATATGAGAATGTGTTGTTGTAAAGGGTGTTAGGACGAACCTACATGACTAGAACCGATTTATCCGTGAGGCTAGCTAAAAGTCTTTGGTCTCTGGATTCCCCAAAGCCCCATTTTACTAAAACCAGAGTTAAATTGTTTAGTAGTAGTTCTCTTGGAGATCCAGCTATGTATGGTGCAAATAATTGAAGGAAGAAATTGGAGTCCTTCTTATGCATCGGCCAAACCTGTATTATTGAGAATGACAAGTATTTTGTATTACCTCCGTTTCACAATGACAGTCCCACTTTCTCTTTCTTACATTTTTTCAAATCAAAAAATTAATTACTTCTATGCATAATTTTTTAAAATTTTTTCGCACCGTATTAAAGATCTCGATTAGTACTTTAATTTGGTGCAAAAAATTCAAAAAATTATACACGAATGTAGTTGATTTTTTTATTTGAAAAATGACATGACTTTTCATGGTGAACTCTCAATATGGAACGGAGGGAGTTTAATTATGTCCCTCTTTTCCGGAAAAATGTAGATTTGTGTCTTGTTTTCCAACTTGTCCACCTATTTTTGTTGAAGAAATTATTTGGTACTTTATTTATGATTTTATCTCTTTTTGTTTTACTTTTAGGAGGCCCTCAAATTACAACATTATTGCAAATATATTCAGATAGGCATTCCAGCTAAACTAAATGAACTTAGGGTGTGTTACACTAACTAAAATAAGTACTTATTTTCTTAAATTAAAGGTGATGTATTGTTAGAGAATGACATGTCTCGTAAAACGAAAAATAAGTATTTAAAAAATAAGAATTTCAGCGAAACAGGACCTAAAAAGACATGTTTTCATGGATTTCTGAACAGGTCATTCTACTAAATACCATTTAGCTAGCTAAAATAACTTGACTATCCATCGATCTGTGGTCCAATAACGTAGCAGAACCAGACCTAAAATAATACTCGGGAAAATGACGGCTAAGGATGTGTTTTGATAATTAATACCCGCCAAGGACATTTTTAATATTAACAAATGTTCTTAGCTTATCTTTGACGGGTATTAATTATCAAAACACGTCATGGGCCGTCATTTTCCCATAATACTCCGGCCTATATATATATTTTTAGGTTAATTGACCCAAAACTATTGGTTGGTTGTTGAAGCCTCATGACATATGCAGGGCCGGCCCAAGATCATTATAGGCCGAAATTTCCGACATCGTCAGCATTGGGTGTACCCACTGATTTGCCCCGATCCAATAAAAAACTCAGTTTCTATAAACCAGGAAGACATCGTCTTCTACCCTCCCTCTTCTCTCTCTCTCTCTCTCTCTCTCTCTCTCTCATCATTCAAGAAGCCATGTCCAGCACCTCCACGGGCTCCACCCCTCCTCGCCAGGTTCCATCTCTATCTCTCTGTTTATTTGTATGTGTATAAGTCTGTAGTAAAATCACCTTGAATTAATTTTGTGGTAAAATGGTTTTTCCTGTTCTGGGTTTTCCAGGCTCTGAGCAAGATTGCCTGTAATCGAATCCAGAAGGAGCTTGTGGAGTGGCAGGTTAACCCTCCACATGGGTTCAAACATAGAGTCACTGATAATCTCCAAAGGTTTCTCATTTCGATTTTATCCTTCCCAATTTTCTTCTATTTCTCTTCAATTTGTGAGTTTGCCTTTTCAATTGCCTTTAGCTTGATTCATTATGATGGGTAATTTCCAAAGGTTTCTCACTTCTATTTTCTATTTCCCTATTTTCTTGTATTTCTTTTGAGTTTTTTATTTTGCTTTTGCAATTGCCTTTAACTTGATTTGTTGTTACTGTTACTATTATTGTTGGTATAAAGATGGGTAATTGATGTGAACGGTGCACCGGGGACTTTGTACGCAAACGAGACATACCAGCTTCAGGTTGATTTCCCTGAGCACTACCCTATGGAAGCCCCACAGGTGAATGCATTATGCATATAAAGTTCTCTTATTTGTATGATTTTTGCATTGAGTTTGGTTGCCGGGAAACATCATGAAAAAGTATGAGAAAGTGTTTTAAAAAATAGTATGGCTGTTTTCTTTCCTGCTGGGGAAGATTAGAAGGGAAGTATAAGTGTACTTAGAGTTAAGGTATCTAGCACATTTGATAGAAGGGTTTTTCTTTTAGGGTTCCCTGTTCATAGAATATTGGTTTCTTATCCTATTCTTAACTTACATTTTTGTTGGAGCGAAGATATTGAGGTTCTTTGCTTGATTGCGTTCCAAAAAGGTATGGCCTTACTTTGGGTTCCTTTGTTTTTTTGTTGGACAGGTGATTTTTGTACCTCCAGCTCCACTTCACGCGCACATCTATAGCAATGGTCATATTTGTTTAGGTTTGTTCATTTTCAGCTCTTGGAAAATTGTATTGCATGGTTACCTCTTTCTTTAATAGTGAGAGTCGTAAGACCGATTGAATAGTTCATTGGGTTAGTGTGAAAATTGGAATGCAATTGCTGACTTTCTGTTGGAGTAGCTATGCCTACTGAATAAGGTGGGTCACTTGTTATGCTTCAAGTGCTGCTTCAAGTGCTCCAGACCTTTGAGACCAGGCATTCTATATGTGGCCATTGCCATGGCCGTCCAATATCATGATTTTACTCCTGCAATGCCAATTGGTTGCTGTCATGCCATAAGCCACGACCACATAGCTCATTTGTAATCAGCTAACCATTAACTGGAATGGTGTTGAAATCCCTGAAGGCCACCAGTACGTGGCTTACATGTGCATTAAGAATAGGGCATTGTTGCTTCACCAAGCCATTTCGTGTTATTGCTTGGTGAAAGCACCTATTATAGAACTGGCATTCTCAGTACTTGATATCTTGCACTATTCTGGAAATTACACTAGAAGTCATGCACAGCGATACGTGTGGAGAATTTGAACTTGGTAGGGAGACTTGGCTCTGTTTTTCTCTCTGAGGCCCCCAATTTAGGCTGAAGTGGGGTGGGAATATGGAGGACTTTTTCCTCTTTTACACCTACAGTTTAGGATCACTGATAGAGTTCAGGAAAATAAAGATTTGATTTGTCTAATTTGGTAAAACAAAAGTGTGAGCCAGCCTCAAATAGGAGACCATACCAATTGGTGCTCTCCCTTAATAAATTAGAATAGATTATGTTCAGTTTGTTGCTTAGAATGGTCACTTATAGTTTTCACGAAACACTGGAATGTGATAATGATGATTGATGATATCTGCTACTTTTATAGCAGTAAAGAGGGATTGAATTGTTGTGAATGCATCTCCTTGAAAAGAAAGTTATGGCTTTTCCCTTGTGGGACTTGCAGTTCATTGTTCTGAGCATGCAACAAGCAAGATGGCTTTTGGCCGCATGCATCAGTAGACTTTTACATGATCTTTCATCTGTTATAAGTTAAAAGATTGGGGTCAGTCGACTACTAGACTTATTTAAGAGTTTGGAGGAAGTGTGCAACCATTTCTGGTGCAACTCGTGTTTAGAAATTTCGTCCCTTCAGTTGATATCCCCAGAAAGTACGCCCTTTTTCTTTGGTTGGTACTAAATTCGTTTTTTTGGGTATTCTTCTTGTACTGGAAGGGCAGCCACTGTATTAGGTAGTCTCAATCAACTCCAGCTTGTCCAACATCAACCTGTCATCAATGTATACAGTATTAGTGAATTTGTTTGAAAAATCTATTTGAACTCCATCATGTCATCAGCGTGTCCAAGCTTAAGAACCGAATACAAATTCGGACTTGGTGTGTCGGACGTTGATACGCAAGCCAATCAAAGGTGTCCGAGCTTCATAGGTAGTTTGAGTGTTGGCATTCAATCCCTGACTACTAGGTTTCCGTTATGTCCTCCTATTATCTGAGTGAGAGATATAGGGAGGAGCAATCTGGGCTACAGTCCAGTTGCAAGTGTAAAATGTAAATTGAACTTGGGATTAGTATGTGTCCAGAATAAGCTAGTTTCTGCCCCATCTGAGCCAATTATGAGGCTCTGAGTGAAATCCATGGACAAACTTCTGGTCACCTTTTTGTGTTGTGTAGGATAAACAAAATATACTTTCCAGGCGTAAAAGTTTGCATTTCGATGTGGTATAGTTTGCTAGTATTAGAGTTAGATATACCTATTCTTCACTCCAATGATGTCAAGAACTAAATTTCTAAGAACAACACTGTGTTTGGACACATGGTTGAGACGAAGGAGATTAATGATTGGTATAGACGAGAACAGCGTCACAAAGAGAGAATAAGAGATAGCAAGAATGTCAAAGGGAAGTCAAGGAGATCATGTACGAGGAAATGGATATATGTGTTGGGACACGTGAGAAGAGGGATGAAGACAGAATAAAGGAAACAAGAAAAAGAGGAGAAGAGATCAATTATCTGAGAAGAGAAAGGGATTAAGCATGAACACTGCCCTGACAACTAGATGAGGTGGGGAGGGGAAAGAGACCTTATGAGTGCAGAGCCATGTTTAACATTGGCACGAATCATGCACCTGCAGTTAACTTGGTACTGTTTTGTATGTATAGTTTCCAGCTACCCATCTTTTCCTCTGCAGTGTGTTTATTGAACCACGAATTTTGAACATTGGGAAACTTGTTTAACGGCATGATCACGGCTAGTAGTTAAAACTTAAAATGATAACACTGTAAATGAAGCTAGCACTTCCATACTGGAGGAATAAGATTGGAGGTAATTTGGTAAACCTAAACTCCGGCATGGTTTGTAGTTGTGGCTGTTCTCAGACTTGAACTACGGCATGGTTCTAATGCTTGGTCCTAACTTCTGCCGTAACATCAATCATTGGCCCTTGTAAGAAGGAATATTGAAGTGAAAAATGAAACTGAGACTTGACTTTCTGGGAGAATAATTTCTTTTCCTCACTGATTGAAGTGAATGCCTTGGATTGAAGCTTGGGAAATTTGAGGATTAAGGCATGAGGTCACTACAGTTAATGTTTTGGGCTCTGAGCAATTCACCTTTCCCATACCTCTGTTTGACAGTATCTACTTGGACCCTATATTGGATGCGTGTTAATGAAGGGATTTCAACCCTCCTGAGAAAATGACAATGTGACGAGTGTACCAGTATTGAAAAGTTGTGGAAAAGCGAGGGAGTTTGTAGCTTACTTGAGTGTTCTAAAAGTCAGCCTAGGCAGCCTATGTCTAGATTTTAGGGTCTAGCCGTCCAGGCATTGATTAGGCATTTTGTACATCAGTTGGGAATTAGTAGTAGACTAATCAGCTAGGCGGGTATTAGTCAGCTCAGCTAGGCAGGGATTAGTCGGCTAGGAGGTGATTAGTCCGCGGGTCTATTCGATAATTTTTAGAAGTTTTTGGATTGAACTGTAATATTAAAAAATAGGGTAAATTGTTACTTTCACAAAAACAAAAATATATACCATATATTGATTTTATGTGTGAAGGTGGGGAGTTTAAAAAAAAAAAAATGAAAAACTGACTAATCAGCCTAGGCGCCTCTCCTCCGCCTGACTACTCCAAGCGATTTTTAGAACATTGCAGTTTACATTTAAGCCTTGAGCTGCGTCAACCACTTGCTGTTTCCATAGATGTTGAGCACAGTGATGCCCCCATAGTCCCATGGATGAGTTTATAAGATCTCTCATGCGCGTCCTGATATAGAACAATACATTCCTTATTGAAAGATAACAGTTTCTTGGTATGAAGTTTAGGTCTATCATATCACCATTACCAATTGCTCCGTTAAACAATCATTCATAATTGATCTTTTGGGCGTTAGTGATGCATACTCCACTGCATTCATATTGACTAATGCACACTATTCTGATTATGCTTCTACAGATATTTTATATGATTCATGGTCCCCGGCCATGACTGTTAGTTCAATCTGTATCAGCATTCTGTCCATGTTGTCAAGCTCCACTGCCAAGGTTTGTTTTCCACATCGCTTCGCATTAGTGCTTTGTTACGCACACATGGGATAAACGTTAAATTAGAAACATTGTTCTCAATTGGCCTCTCTACCACTGTTGCAGCAACGTCCAGAGGACAATGATCGCTATGTGAAGAACTGTAGAAATGGAAGATCTCCAAAGGAGACGAGATGGTGGTTCCACGACGATAAAGTATAGCAATAAGAATGTAACACCACATTGTATGTGGTGGGTCAAGAAAGGGTGTAACTTCGGTTTCCTTTTCAAAAGGAGGATTGTGAGTCTAACGAGAAAAGATTTCCATTTCCATTTGCCTGACTGACAATGGCTGGGGCAACAAAAATAAACATTTGAAAGCAGGTGTTGCTGTAAGGCGACTGCTCTCGCTGTACTTGTGTAAATTATTGGAGGAATGTATGAGAAGACAATAAGGCTAGTGAGTAATATATTGATATGTACTACCATTTTATCGTTCAGTGCGATATATGGTGATGACTTTTTCCGGGTCCAAATTTGTTATATCTCATGCTTCTTTTCGTTTTCCAGGACTAGCATTTCTGATAACAGTTAAAAGTTTCTGATAACAGTTAAAAGTTCCAGGTCTTTCCTGCTTATCTGATGCTTATTCACCAGATTATATTTTCGTTGAAGGCCGATAGTATGTTGGGACTTTAATGATCTCAACTTCCTTCGATGCTTTTTCGAAAGTCTATTCTGTTACCACTATATAATAGCTGGGTGATAATAAAGTTTTGACACTTAAAACTGCAATTGGATGTCAAAGGTGAACTAGACCACGGTATGATACGACTGGTTAACTGGTCTGTGTTTTCAAATAAGAAGAGGATTTTTTTTCATGTGACTCGGTATTCGGCCCACTTGATTGACTAATGCGTGGGATCATTCCCACCATTTACGAGGAAGAAGGGGAGTCGAACCCTAGACCAAAGGCTTCCTGAGGCGGTGATCCTTGACCAAGTGATTAGAGCATGAGAAGAGGCCACCCTTGACCAAGTGATTAGAGCATGAGAAGAGGCCACCGCCCTCCCCAAATTTTAAAATAATCCTGTTATTAGAATTGAATTTTGTCAAAATATTTGATATTACGTAAGTTAGGCCGTCTAAATTTAATATGCTTGTTACGCATTTTAATATCGTTTATACACCCGCTCAAATTGATATTAAAATTTTGCGTCCGTCCTTGCCGATCGGCATAACTTTCGGCATCCATTGAATAATCTGATTACGGGTTCTTCTCGGAGAAGTTTTAATAACCGAACTCTACCAGTTGCATCATATCATATCTTTCCAAATCACATATCATGATTGTATAATCTATAGTTTTTTTTCCTTTTTTTTTTTTTTTTTGGTCTCTCCCACCAACTCTCAAATACAGCTCTTGGCTATTGGCTCCTGCTAGAGAGAGAAACTATCATCTACACGGAGAGAGAATGTTTGTATGTTACAACTAGAAACTATGCTTTAAATTGCGGTTTAAGGGGTGGGTTTAGGTCTACCAACTAGTGGTTAGCATTTGAAACTCCAAGTCTCAAGCAAACAACATCAACAAACAAAGCCAACCAACAGGGCAACAACCACCTTGAGAGAGAGAGAGAGAGAGAGAGAGAGAAAGATCTAAGAGAGTTCTGATAAGAACTTTCTAGGGACTCATTTCATCTTGGGGGGCCTTGTACTCTTGTCCCCACGTGTGAAAGGTGGAATGATTGACACAGAATATACCCAACTGAAAGAATAAAGAATAGAATGCCGAGCAAAAAAAAGAATAAAGAATAGAAGGTGTGGTAGTTAATTATACAATTTCTTTATTAGTATGGTACTAACCTGTCGAGTTTTCTATGGTTTTTATGATTAGCTGTTGTCCTTGTTACTATGATAAGGATGGCGGCTGTTGCTGGGATCTCTTTGAAAATGGTTTTTGTCTCCATTTTGGGTGGTATATGATTGAGGCCTCAAACTCAAGTCCCTCTCTCTCTCTCTCTCTCTCTCTCTGCTTCCTCAGTAGAGGGAAAAACCATACTTTTCCTGGGATTTTCAGGTAATTTCTGTACTTTTCCTTTTCATTGTCCTCCCCTGCTTTTTCTTTCCTTGATCATGATCTTTGTTTTGTCCCTTCCCGGCGATTTGTTAATAACGAAAAGTTTAATACATGTGCAATACTTGCATGATTATATGCTCGTGAGGGTAAGGGTATAAGTCCTCCCTGCTTGACTGTCAGACCGTAACGTAAGTAACCTAGTGTTAAATTCAATTAGAAAACGAAATGAAAGCAGAATTCGTTCGGGCCTCCCACATGTTACTATCTGTTTGGTTCTGGGTCGAGGAGAAGCCGAGGGGCTGAGTAGTGACCCTTTCCCTGTCTTATGTGTGTTTTGGGCTTTGATGCTAGAGACTTCATGATGCTGCTAACCATGATTGAAAGAGACGAACAGTGCCAAAAGAAATGAACTTTTCTTTGTTGGTTTTGTGGTCTATGTCATTTATGGGACTTGAGCACCTGGTTGATTTCCTTGGTGCTTTAGTTGTAATCTTCTTGCTCTGATATGGGGTTCTTGATGATTTCCCTTTTTCCTTTTCCTTTTTCTTTTGTCGTCTTAATCTACTGTGTTCATCAGCATGTTCTGCTACGGCTGACTTGATATAAATTTGGTTCAAGTTTTTGAGAATCAAGCATAAGGAAAATGAGAAACAAACAATGTGCAGGAGAGACCCGTTTGATGTTGTGGCTTTAGTTGGCCTATTGGACCGGATACTAAATTATGAAGAAAAGGAAAAAACAAAAGAGACCCGATTAAGGAATTGTTGCAGGAAAACATTTTAGCGGACTGTAGCCTGGTATTATACTTGGATGTTTATTTGGGTTCCTTGGACCTTTTTGATGTTCTTTTGATGATTTTTTTTCTTGAATTTAAGAGAAAAATAACACGATTTGTCTGTAGAGCAAGAAAAAAAGACCCACTCCAAACAAATGATAAAGAAAATATACGAAGGTTTCATTTTCTCTGAAATCTTCTGTCCAGACTTTTTTGGTTGAGAAACTGTCAAGACTAATATAAGCATGTTGATCAAGATTTTGGATTGGGTCAAAAATACTTACATCTATTGGTCAATGGCCTTTTTATTTGGTGTCATCAGCTCCAAAAAGACGTATTCATCTTATGTTTCTAGGCATTTGTAATGGTTTGGTTTGTTTGACTCCTTTTCCACTGGCAGATTCTGAGGCTGAAAAGAAAAAAGAAGATGGCTGCTTATTACCCAACTTTAAGCAATCAAAGAGACATCTTGCCAGTTCCATATCTAGGGGACCATAAACAGGATCCCGATCCCGAACCACCCTATCCGCCAACTAATCTGATGTATATGAACCAATACACATCTGCTGCATCCTTTCAGGATCTCTTCTCTGGGGCTTCTCCCTCTCTTTATGATCCATCTGTTGGAGCCAGAGACGAGCTGGAATTCATCCCGCCAACAAGTGAAAGAACGTCGGTCCAAATTGCTAGCGGGGAACAAAATTTAAGGTGTCAAGAATTATCTCTTAGCCTTGGGATGCAGTTAACTTCTGGCGTTCACGTGCCTTCATTCGGTTACCAATATGCAGACTCAGATAATACATACAATACAATCAAGTTTGGTGATTTGACTAGCCCTTATGGTGCTATGGGCACGAATGACATGCATTTTAGTTCCAATATATGTGAGCCATCAGGTGTTGGTAGCACAACTTGTAACTCCAAATATCTCAAGGCGGCACAGCAATTGCTCAATGAGTTAGTTAACGTTCAAGAAGCTATGAAACAGTTCGAGACGAACAAACACAAGGATTCCTATGACATGAAGATGAATGGGAGTTCTTCTGATCCACATGAGTCGAGTCAGTCGACTACCAAGTGCTCTCCAGAAATTTCACCATCAGAACGACAGGATATGCAGAACAAGCTGTCAAAACTTATGTCCATGTTGGATGAGGTAAGCCTTGTAATTCTGTTCTCCATGTTTATCAGCATCGGAACAACAGGTTTGGCTGTACTTATCACATAGATGATCTCTTTGGACTGCTATGTGCTATCTAGGAAACTCATATAGTAGTTGTGGGTTGTAACATCATGCACAATAGGCCAACTTCTCTAGTTTCTTTATCCTTACAATTCTTTTCAAGTGCTTTCTTTTGGTTCACTTCTGTAGAAATCATCCTTACAATGCTTCAATTTAGAGTCATAATTTGAGCTTTCACTTATCACATACGAAAACGAATCTGTGGTTTTGTTTCACAAAATAAGCCTAGTTTCGAGCACCATACAGTAATACAATATCTATGTCAAAATGGACTGCACTCATTCCTTAACCTTGAACAATTTTTGGTTCTCTATCAACTTCTTGAAGGCAATACTACTTTGGTTGCATTTACGTAATTCTTTAATGAGAAAACCCTGTGCTGTTATGATCTTTGAGGCTACCTTAGGACCTTTATGCAATGTTGAACTAGTATTATTCATGGGCTCCTTTTGTCTAGTTTGCTTGAGAAGTGTGTACTTGTAGGTTGAAACAAGATATAGACAATATCATCATCAGATGCAGATTTTGGTATCATCTTTCGAAATGGTATCAGGGCATGGCGCTGCTATACCCTACACATTACTTGCGCTCAAAACAATCTCCCGCCACTTTCGTAGTTTGCATGATGCAATCAACAGTCAGATTAAAGCGATCCAGATAAAGTTAGGGGATCAAGAATCTGCTCAAAGGGTATTACCTCGTCTCCGCTTTGTGGAACAGAAGCTCAGGCAACAAAAGCAGTTTGGTATTGTGAGACATTCTTGGAGACCACAAAGAGGGCTTCCAGAAAGTTCCGTTTCTATTCTTCGTGCTTGGCTGTTTGAGCATTTCCTTCACCCGTACGTTCTCACAATGCCTTTTCCTACCGTTGACTTGCTAATTACTGACATATTTTCATCTAGTTATTTCTGATGTATTTGTTTTTCGACAGTTACCCAAAGGAGTCTGAGAAAGTTACGCTTGCAAAGAAGACAGGACTTAGCAGAAGACAGGTAGGGAGAGAGGGGAGAACGTGACTACGTTAATGATTCTTTATGGGGTGAATGTGGTATCCAGAATTTTATTTGCCTGTTGGATTCTGGATCCCCTTCATTACCTTGCAAGCTTTTTGTCATTTAGATAGTGTTTGGTTTGCTGGAATGCTTCTGGGTAGAAATGAAATGGTTATTCCTTGGCCTCCCATGTGGAATCACTACTTTCCTGAATTGGCATACGTTTGATTCCATTGGTAGCATACGTTTTGTTAGTTTCTCCTTTAACCAAATGTCAGGATGATTGTTACAAGGGAACGGCCATTCCATTCCGGCAAATCTACACTGTCATAGACCGTAGCTTATCTTACACCAATAACTTAATGGACATGTTATGGTGTTCTTCCCTTTTTTTTTTTTTCGCGTACTCATGCGTCTAATGTTTGGATATTCAGGTTGCAAACTGGTTTATCAATGCACGGGTGCGTCTCTGGAAACCCATGGTAGAGGAGATGTACAAAGAAGAATTCAGTGAGGTGGACTTCAAATTTTCACCCGAACTCTTAACCAAAGCAGCAACAGATAAATCATGGCCACAGGAAGATATGGGGGACGAGTTGCATGATTTTGTGGTATGAGAGGTGCATGCTTTTTCTGCTATGCTGTGAATATTATCCAATCTTCTTGTGAGGAGGAATAGGAAGAAAATAAAAAAGGCAGAAAGGTTCTTTGCCACTCATTTTACTTGTTAGCTCATTGGAAAAGGGAGGAGAAAGGAGTACTGTAAATATGAATGTTGACATGGGTTTAAACCATCTGTAGACTGATTCCAAGCAAAATGGATTCTTTGTATAGATACAATAGGTATATGTCTCTGTAATATTCGTCGAATAACGAAATTCGTACACTTGAAAATGTGTGAGATTGATGTATGATCTCTTTTGAAATGGTCTTGTCTTGTACATAATCATGTATAACTCTTTGTATTTCTGATTCTACCATTTTGTTGCTGTGCCACTTTTGCATAAGGTCCGAGTCATCGGCATCAAAATGGGCGGCCGACCTCTAGTGCACTACAGAACTTCAAAATTCTTTGCATAACTGGGTTTAATGTGTTTGTAAGGCTCGGTTTGAGTTAGTTTGATGGTAGGAGAGTATTCACTTCTTATTTTTACTAATACATTTTTTTAAATCCGTTATTCAATTTGTGTTTTCTAGCTCTTTTTTGTGTGTGTGTGTTTACAGAGGTATCTCTCAAACCTAAATACCAAATAGAATCTTTTCGTTGACAATTAAATTGAGAATTTTGACTCCAAGATGCTACTCTGATGGAATAATTTTATTCATCCTGTAGTACTTTGGAAATTAAATTCTAGCCAATATAAGAATTTTTCTGGTGCCGTTCGATGCACGAGCACTCAGAGCATCAAACGCCTCTAAATTTAAAACAAAAAGTCTACAAACACAATTCCGAACTCAACAACAATCGGGAGCCGGTTCACGACTCCGAATGCAATTGTGTCTGTGTTTTAAAATTCTGTTAATAGCATTGCTGGAAAAGGAAAGCATATGTGTATGCGTCGGTAGGAATTTACAGCAGCATAACGGCCACCGAAGACGATAAACTCACTCAGCACACAAATTATCATGAGCACATGCCTATTCTGTTCAACGACACGTTTCTCGTCTTCTCTGATTTCCGAGCCAAATTGTCGATGGCCGACAACTACAAACCCTAATACCAGCCGACCGGTTCAATTCGCTCTCAGGAAGCACGTAAACAGGAACAATTCACGGGGAATCGCGAGGGTTTTTCAGGAGGAAGCGGTGGGAGTCCTCTTTCCAGACGAATCTGTCTCGCTGCGTGAAATCGACGCAGGCGAAGGAAGAGATGTGGACGGGCGAGTGGGTGGTGGAGTTGCGGAGGCTGTGGAAGAGACAGAAGGAGCCCTAGGTTTGACGAAGGATTCGCCACCGCCGGGGAGATATGTGAGGAAGAGAGAAGAGAATGCGGAGGAGGATAGATTTGAGAGTAGGTTCAAGTTGCGCAACGGAAAGGAGGTTTGCTCTTTTGACACTTTTGTGCCATTTTTAGGTGGTGGTGAAAATGCAATCAAAACACAATTATGGACAAAACTGTGTCGAAACGCTCGATGTACATGGGCCCACATGTATCAAACGGCTCCGGACACAGTTATGTCTGGAGTTGTATTCTGCAGTTTTGTTCCTAGCGCCACTTTTATGCAATTCTCCATCGAAAAATTTGAAGGTTGTGTTTGAATCAAGGATACGCAAAGTAGCCCTTTGCATTATGAGAAAGGGTGTGATGAGAGCGAAAAGGGGAAGGAGTCAATCAGAAAATATATTACTTTTGTCTTCATTTCTCACCTAAGCACTCAATACAAATGAGTGATTTAGCTAGAAAATCTAATGTTCTCTTTTCTTTTATTATCAAATCCCTCGATCCAAAGGGCTATAAGTGATTTGAGGAGGGAAAAGAAAATAAAAGAAGTTTTTGTTTACAAAATTGAGGTATATTTCCGTTTAACCTTTATTTTTCCCTATAAACCGTTTCACAATACAGCCTAAGACAAGGATTTGACGGGGAAAAGGAAATGCGAGGGAAGCATATCTTCAATTTGTGAAGGGAAATCCCCTACATTTTACTGTTCATCTACTAATCCCGTGATAATACTTGATCCAAGCACAGCCAAAGGAATCTGTGAAGAATTTTTATTCAGTTAATTATTCATGTTATTTTTTGCATTGTTTTACTATTTTGCTGTTATAAATTGGGTGTGGATAGAGAGTAATAGTCCAACATACAATGGGAAACCTGAGCTATATAATTAAGCATGGATAGTTCTAAAACCCCATCTTACTCATACCCGTAATGTATCGGGTACGAGGACTTGGTATGGTACTTCTAAATACGTACCAGTGCACACAAAAGACATACCAAGATTTTTCTCCATGATTTTTGCCGTAGCCGAAAAGTACCCCAGTATATCACACTGTACCCAATATAGAGATGAAGCTAAGTTGATAAGACTTTAGTTTTCTATGCTTAGCATGATTCTAGGTTAAAGATTTTGGTCTTTAGGTTCTGTAGTATAATGACAGTAAACTTTAATTTGTAACTTAAGCTTGCCGTTAAAAAATTATTTGATGTTGGATTCTTAATCGCACTCATTTAGCTATTTCCTTTTCCTGAAGTGTGATTATTACGTGTAATACGTTGCTGTATATTTTCAAAATACATTTGTTAAAGCCGTAGCCTCACTGTACCTGTAACCTACATTTTTAGGTTCCGCTGTACCGATACACCTGTATTGTACCAGTACCTGTACTAGTACTAGTACTCATACATGTGCTTCTTAGATGCTGAGCTAAGTAAGAGTTAACACAAATTGATTCTGAGAATGCAGGTTTTTGAAGAGAAAGCCTACCTTGTGGGCATCGAGCGCAAAGGTGACACAATGGACACCTTTGGTATAGAAGAGTCACTCAAGGAATTGGCCCAGCTGGCTGATACTGCTGGACTGATTGTCGTCGGTTCTACTTATCAGAAGTGAGTATACTGTGATTCCTTACTTTATTGCTGCTCAATGTGATGACTCGCATTCTCCATGTTTTTCCACTGAAGTTTGATCTGCGTCTGTGACATTTATGGGCATTCGAGTTTTCCCCCCTTATCTAATGCTGGAGTTGTATTTTGAACGCTAGTGTGGCTATACATCTCCATGTGGATTCAACTGTTCCCCAGGGTAGGAAGACGTTCATGAGTATACTTGGGTTATACCCAGCTGCTTGCTGTGTTCTAGAAGTCAGCCTAGGCGCTAGGCGGCCACTGGCCAGTAGGCCACCCAACGCCTAGATTTTAGGGTTTGCGCGCTGATTAGGCATTTTGTAAGTTAGTCGGAGATTAGTCGGCTAAGCGGGGATTAGTCGGCGGGCCTACTCCGTAGTTTTATAATGTTTCTTGGTTAAAAGTGGAATATTTAAAAAAAAAAAAAAAGGGCGTTAAGTATTATTTTAACAAAAAGCAAAATATTTTCATCAATGATATATGTAATTTGTTCGCTTCTCTGCTTTACAGATCAATGATTCAGAGCCTAGCCCTGAAATCTTTTCTTCCTAGTCTTAATTCTTTTAGTTGTTTCTTTTATTCCTATTCTGATGTCATTTCTTCCTCGAACTTTGAGAGAGGTGGGGAGATATTTTTAAAAAATAGGAAAACCGACTAATCTCTAGGCCTTGATTAATCCCCGACTAGTCGACCTAGGTGGCATGGCAGGTTCGAGGTTACCAGTCATTGCATAATGGCAGCGGTAACCTGATATGTGATCAAAGTTGTGAAATCCGATCCGTACCGGCCGTTACGTACCGTACCTGAGCTTAAACGGAACGCAAAGACTAGAGATCTGTACCGCTTGAAATACCGGACTGTTCCGGCAAATACTGGATGTACCGGACAATACCAGTGTGTTTCGGACATTTTCCGTTGTTCCAGACGGTACAAATTTACACTGTGTTTTTTTCCAGTGAGTGCCGAACGCGTGCTTCAGTGGTTGTGTGGCTAACCTGAGAAACGACACAGTGAGGCAGGGAGTATAGGAGTAAGATGTGAAGGAGAGAAATGATCCAGTGAGTATAGGAGTAATATATCAACTGTGTTGTGAACCTTTTTTTTTTTTTGAACCAGTTGTTTTGAGAACTTGGTTTGCATATGAATTAGTCAATAGATGAGTAGTTCAATGAATGGAATCTGCTGGTTTATTGTTTGGAAGTCTTGCTTACATTTTATTTATGTTTATACTTCAAACTTTGCAATCAGGTAACATATATTGAATATACTTTACAATCAGGTAACATATATTGAATATAAATATAAAAAAATTGTGGCAAATCCGGAACGGTACTGAGATATAAACCGGTAGTACATACCATTCCAGTAGTGAAAACGGTACGCTGGCCGGTACGAGATTGACAACTTTGTATGTGACTGTTCTTGGAATTTGCACAACATAAGAAAAAAAGACCAATATCTATGTTATTTCTTTTGAATCACATTTGTTGGGGTTTAAAATGGTGTTTGGCTATTTTTATTTTTTCCTATACATAATATTGTATATTTTATATTTTATGTTAACTATAAGCAATTCCGAAAATAATTGTGCATACATTTGTGTGTCCTAAATTTGTAGAGATTCAATTTGATGTTAATTAGTATCTTAAAATGATAAAGGCACATGCTATTATTCTATATTTAATAATGATTGCTTTTGTAATGTCAGAACATTGTTCTGTATAATTTGATTTTATTGTGCAATGGTTGTAAGGAAAAAAAAAAATGGAAATTCCAAACTCATACTTGCCAATTTCCAATATACAGAAAAAATTCTGGGCATATAGTTACGATTGTATATACATACTAATGAAACTAAGGAAATCAATTGGTCCAAAGTGTCTCACATGAAAACATCCTAGTTAGTACTTCGTCCATCCCCAAAAGATTATCCATTTTCAAGTTGGACCTCTCAAAAGGTATTTATATTTTGTGATTTACAGTATTATTTATGATTTTAGAACTTTGTCTAATAAAGTAAGAAATATAAATAATTTGAGAGGTCCAAATAGTGAAAGTATATATTTTTGGGGGGAGGAGAGAATAGTTTGTCATGGGAGCATACATGACAAAAAATTCACTACCAAACGAGTAATGTGGAGGTTCTTGAAATTCTGGTAGGATTCGTAGCAAATACATAATTGGACAAAGGCATGCTACTATCCTGTGTTTGTTGCTTTGCTTTGTGGATTGGTTGGGGATATGGATGCATATGATTTTGGCCATAGGACAGGTTATAAAGAGGCGAATACCAAGGCATGTAAGCATATTCGTGTTTTTCGCTAGATTCATTACCATAAGAAGATGTGTCCAAATTCCACTCAGTAAAGTAGATTCCAAGGTGAAATAATGGTTCCTTTGACTACTTTCCAATTGATTTTGCAGAGATACACTTGAAAATAAGTAATTCTGTGCATATTCCATTGCTAACGGTTAGTTGCCACTTGCCACTGTTATGTAACAGCCGATAAATATGCAATTTTCGTTCACACGGCAATATTGGCCATAAGGGGACTCCATGTCTGCCAATATTGTTATGTAACAGAGATACCTTATGTATCACCCGTATTTCAAACCATATGCTAGGAGCCTCTCTTCCGCCCAACTAACGCCTAGCCATTTTTAGAACATTGGCTGCGTGGATCCTCAAGTTCAATATTTGGACCTGGGCCGCATCGCTTTGTGTTCAATATCACTGGTGCAATTTGGTCTCTGAAATAAACAAATTGCCATGGATGTTTTTTTTTTATTTAAATTATATGTCAACTGTCAAGGTTTATTTGTTCTTGTTTTTGGTAGGTTAAATGTCAAGGTTAGCTTTAAGTAAATAAAAAGGCTCTTGAAAGTTTGGATTATATTGTACCGTCTACGGTGCGTAAGTTGGAAATCCCATACAGGTTTCAAGACTATATTTTTCTAATTGATTATTGTGTTTTCATCTTGCCCGCATCATAACTCATTGGTATTTTAAACATACTGTATAATGACTACACATTTTACATGGTATAGACTTGCTACTCCAAACCCAAGGACTTATATTGGATCTGGGAAGGTTGCAGAAATCAAGAGTGCAGTTGATGCATTTGGTGTTGAGACTGTGATATTTGACGAAGAACTCTCAGCGGGGTTGGTTACTACTGACTAAATTTCCTTATTTAGCTCCTTCCTGTTTTGTTTGTATATTTCTGTTTTTCTTGACGCACAATGATGCATCAAGTGGAGCTTAACTCGATGCCTCCAAGCTTAGTTTGTAGAGTAGGTAATGCGCTCTTCATTTGGTGAGAGTTCAAACCCCATTCCCCTTTCCCCTAAAGATAGTTTAGATTAGGTTTTTCTGGATCAACAACAACAACAATAACAGAACCCATGTAGTCCCCAATCATTGTGGATATGGGCGGGGGAGGATTGGAGACAAACCTAACTTTTGGCAATATGCACAAAGTGGCTACTCTCGGAATACCACTGAAACAGTGGCCCCCTTATTGTTGTAGAACCATGCCCCCAACTCAAAGCTAAATAGCATCAGAGAGGGCAGGTCTAGAGACCCAATTCAATTTATGTGCACATTACCGTACTTCCTTCATTGATAGTTCAGAGCATCGGTATGCACAACTTCAGTGAATTACTCGTTTTAGGGATACTAGCCTGCTGATCAAATTATTGAGATTTGAGATCATTAGAAAGTTTCTTCATCTAGGAGCAACTGAATGTAATTAACACCTTGCCAGTTTTGAGTTTGGTTAAGGATTGGAGACAGACCTAACCTTTGGCAATATGCACAAAGTAATTGCTCTCAAAATACCACTGAAATAGTGGCCCCCCTATTGCTGTAGAACCATGTCCCCAAATCAAAGTCAAATGGCATCAGAGAGGACAGGCCTAGAGACCCAATTCAATTTATGTGCACATTATCATACTTCCTTCATTGATAGTCTAGAGCATCAGTATGCACAACTTCAGTGAATTACCCGTTTTAGGGATACTAGCCTGTTGATCAAATTATTGAGATTTGAGATCATTAGAAAGTTTCTTCATCTGGAAGCAACTGAATGTACTTAACATCTTGCCAGTTTTGAGCTTGGTCAAGGATTGCTGCATTCAAAACGATTTGACTTTGTTAATTGATTCAACTCTTACTGCCATGACCTGATGACCAATGTTATCATCTGTCCTTTTATCATTTTGATTTCTGATGTTTCTATAGCTTGAAAATCCATGCTCGTTGGTAATTTCATGGCCTATTTGCTAAACAAAGCTGAGGCATCATAGAAAACTTCCCCTCATAGCGTTTCTAACGTCTGCTGGTTCTTATGTATGTGTTCAGTAGGTGTTCTTGCCTTACTTTATCAAATAGAAAGGAGTTTTATGAATGCTAATTTGCAGGCAATTGCGGAACCTAGAAAAAGTTTTTGGTGGCGATGTTAGAGTTTGTGACCGCACTGCCCTCATTTTGGATATCTTCAATCAGAGGGCAGCAACACATGAAGCATCTATTCAGGCAAACTTAATGACTTTTCTTTGCGATAGTTTTCTGGATACATCTCGTCACTTATGCTGACAAGACTGAAGTCTTTTAGGTTGCATTGGCCCGAATGGAATATCAGTTACCCCGACTTACAAAAATGTGGACTCACCTTGAGCGTCAAGCTGGTGGTAGAGTGAAAGGAATGGGTGAGAAACAAATTGAGGTGGACAAGCGTATTTTACGTGATCAAGTGAGCATCTTTCTTCTGCTGCCATAAGTATTATATCCTTTTTTTTCTATATGAGGTAATTTATGATTATACCCTGTCTGAAACCATTGGTGTCACAAGAATACACTTCCCCATCTATTCCTTTTCTTTTTAATTTGAGCTTCACATTTCCTTTTTTTTTTTGGACATGTTAAAAGAGCCACCATTGAGTGCAAACCATGTTGACAAGGTCCTGTATAATCTGTACATGAAAGGTATTGTATAAACTATACTACAAAATCATCCTGAAAAGTACCTTCATCTACAAAGTCCAAAAAAGTTCAAGGTTGGATTTACGGTATCCGATAATGAGGTATAGTTAATGGATAAGATTCCACTCTTCGATTAAAAATCTTTAAAATGGCTTTTCTGTTTCATCAAAAGTCCTATTGTGTTTTCCCCAAGGAGTCCACCCTGGCTGAAATTATCAAATGTCAAGCCTTTTTCGTTCTTTTCATCAATTTGTTTATGTTGATTCTGTGGCAGTATCTTGGTTGCAAGTATTGGAATTGCATCTTAGTACACTCAAAAGGTTACTCTCAAAGGCTTTCCAAAATAAAGATATCTTTGCAGTTTGTGCAACGCACGTCTTTCTAGAGTTGTGGCTTTGTGCTAAAATTTCCCTTACCTTTATATTTGACTTTTCTTTTGGTTGTATTTGAGTTGACAGATCGTTGTTCTTAAAAAGGAGCTGGAGACTGTTCGGAAACATCGAAAGCAGTATCGTAACCGACGTGTTTCTGTGCCTGTTCCCGTCGTATCTTTGGTAGGGAAACACATGAACTTGGCACAGCAAATCACTCTCCCTCCTTTATTTCTCTCTTTTTTGTCTTTCCCTTTTCTTTTTGGAGAAAGATGGAGAGGGTTGGGGGGAATAAAGAATTGGTTAGTAGTGGTTGGTTAAACTTTAAGACAATGACAATCTGTTGTGTTATAGGTCGGGTATACAAATGCTGGAAAGAGTACACTTTTAAATCGGTTAACTGGGGCTAAGGTTCTTGCTGAGGATCGCCTGTTTGCCACCCTCGATCCAACTACTAGAAGGGTACAGGTCAGTAAGTTGTACTGCAAAAAGATTTTGAAAGAGAATTGTATTGTAGACTTTTGTTTTGGCTTATTTATCTTTTCGGTTCCTGATTGTCCGAATGTCATTGTGGTCCCCAATTTAAACATGGTAAACATTTTGGTCCCAACTTCAGAGATATGTGTTTAATTGGTTCCCATTGTAAACATTCCTTCCCCAGCTTTAGAGATATGTGCTTAATTGGTTCCCACCACAAACGCTTTTTGGTTTATCAGTTTAAAATAAATACCGCCCAGGGACTAGTCAATGGAGAAGAAATTTTTTTGTATTCTGAATTATCTTTTTCTCAATTTTTTCTTCAAAACATTGCTTCAGAAATCCTTAATTCAAATACTGCTTGAAGAATTAGATACTTGCATGTTATGGATAAACGGGAAATTCACCATCATTATTTTCACTCCGTCTTTTTATCCACAATGTGAAAGGAAAATGCTGACTACAACCCATTGGACAGTTGTCAAAGTTTGAAAAATACGTAGAAATATGTGACTAAAATACTTATAAATTGGCTTTCTGTCCAGATGAAGAATGGGAAGGTATTTCTTCTTACAGATACAGTCGGATTCATTCAAAAGTTACCTACTAAACTGGTAAGCTCTGTTAAATCCAAGTAGCACATATCACAACCATCATTACTCTCACGGTTTTTATCTAAAGAATTCTGGTATATTTCTTTTCTCGTCTATTTCAAATTGTTTAAAGTAGAGCTTCTTGTAAATGTGAACCAAACTCAAGAAAATTTTTATTCAAGTTTCTTTGCTCCCCTTTTACTGGTGCTTCCTGCTGTAGGTTGCTGCCTTCAGGGCAACCTTGGAGGAAATTTCAGAGTCATCCCTTCTGGTGCATGTGGTAGATATTAGGTATGAATGGTGAACTAATGAAGATGATTTATCTCTGCTTTAAAATACCTTCTCATAAGGTTGTTTTCATGATCAGCCATCCTATGGCAGAGCAACAGATAGATGCTGTGGACAAGGTTCTTTTGGAACTGGATGTGGCATCAATACCAAAGTTGATGGTGTGGAACAAGGTGAGATGCTTTCATTTGGCTGCGCTTGGGTTTATATTTTGCACATCTATTTACCTCTGCATGTTCTCATGATGTAGTTCATTTTGACACACACACACACACACACACAGGTATATGTTTTACTTCTGCTTGTATCCATAAATTGCAGAGTGCATATGAGTCTTCAATCATATTGAATGAGTAGTTATTTTGGTGGTCCTTTTATCAACTTCTTGATAACTGATCGGTTGTTTATCTGGAATGTTGAATTGCCTTGTTGATTTTTATTTTTTGTTGGAATTGTCTTCTTGATGTTGGCCATTCATTGTTCTAGTGGCAAGAAGTGTTTGCTTATGGTCACAGCAACATGAGTTATACTTGTGCTGTTATTTATTACAGGTTGATAAAGCAAGTGATCCTCTGAGAATCAAATTCGAAGCGGAGAAAAGAGAAGATACAGTATGCATCTCTGCCTTAAGTGGTGATGGATTAGATGAATTCTGCAATGCAGTTCAGGAAAAACTGAAGGTACTGAATTAATGTCAAGTTTCTACTGTACTTGAGATTATTTGTTTCTTTTTTTAATCATTTTGCACCATAGATTCAGTGAAATATTTTGTTTGTTTAAGCCATATGTCTATTACTATTATAAAGGGGACACCGTTTTATGGTGTGAACAATTTTTTGAGGCTGGCTCATATTTTTCCATTCCCAAATGACCCCTTTAACTACGTAAAGGAAAACTGCCAAGAAGAAAGGGGAAAAAACTGTCTTCCCAAATTTTTTTCTCCCCTCTTTTCCACTTTCGTATCTCAAATTATCATAATTCAAGATTTTTTTTCTTTCCATCTTTTTTATAAGAAGATTTGCGCATGCATCGCGTGTGACTGGGCGTCTAGTTAAATATATCTATATATATAGACATATGTGCACATGTGCGCACACACACTCACACTCACACATGGATATATATGTCTTTATACATGAGAGTTTATTTTGTCTACCTAGGATTCCATGGTGTGGGTGGAAGCTTTGATTCCATTTGACAAAGGAGAAATTCTCAGTACAATACATCAGGTTGGCATGGTCGAGAGAACTGTAAGTATTGTTTTTCTGCAGCATGTCATTGTTTTCCTTCTGTTGGTTCATTCTTTTATTTCAATGCATTATATAGTAGTTTCATAATGATAGTTGAATTTAGATAGGTGAATTTGTAGGCAGAAAGGATTGATTTGAAGATAACTAAGAAAGAGGGAAAAGGTCACCCAGTATTGATGTAAGGGTGCATGGATGTAACCCGAAGGGGAAGGGGAAATAAGTAGAAGAAATGGGCTATATATACATACAAATCATTGTACTTAGAATTTAGAAACATTTAGTGTTGATGTTTTGTTAGTGAACTCCATATCAAGTCAACAACTTGTAATCTTTGCTGAGGAATACTGGGTGTGTAAGCATCCGAAGAACCCGATCAATCCGACCAATCCGAATCAAAAAAAGGACAACATACGGTTTCATCTGGATCATCAGTCAGCAACGGGTCTTCAATGTTGAAAATTCCCAAAATTTCGGTCGGATGGTGGGTAAGAAAATAAAACCACTGCATAACACGGCCCGGTGGACCTTTCTATAGGCCCTGTAACTCACACATGGTCCAAGCTAAGCGGATGGGTGGATGACTCCTACATTAGCTACAACCTAATCTCTTTTTTTCTCTCTCTGTCCTTTTCTTACTAATACTGCCCCTTCTCTGACCTGGGCTGGCCTTGGTCACAAGCCCACCAGGCCACTGACTTGGCCCCCTAACTTTTGGGGCAAAAGTAAGGGCCCTGATTAGTGGCAATTCTGATACTATTTTACAAATCGAGTTTCTTAGCAACCTATGGCCACGTTGGTTAGTGAATGGTGCATGCCTAGTTATGGTCTCTTGGTCCCTAGTTCTGATGCAACCAAATCATATTAAAAGAAAAATCCCTGAAAGGTAATGAGTCTAATGGAAGATGGAATGTAAAAGCAATGGGTCAAAGAAGAGAGTTTGTTCTCAAAGAAAGAGCGAACAAGTCAAAGAAGAGAGTTTGTTCTCAAAGAAAGAGCGAACAAGTGCCGGTGGTGGGTTCAGTCATAGTTTTGAGAGAGAGAGAGAGAGAGAGAGAGAGAGAGAGAGAGAGAGAGAGAGAGAGAGAGAGAGAGAGAGAGAGAGAGAGAGAGAGAGAGAGAGAGAGAGAGAGAGAGAGAGAGAGAGAGAGAGAGAGAGAGAGAGAGAGAGAGCACGCATTTACAGGAAGAAGTTTACTTCTGCAAATGAGTTTTTTGATATGTAAAGTATACAGACGGAGTAATATGTTTTATGATTCTCGAGTACAGGTATAAATATATGTTATTTCGTTATATATAGTGTAGAATTGTAGATATAGTTCCTCATATCAAAGGAAGAAGATGAGGGTATTAAGGTCAATGTACAAGTTTCGTTGAGTTATGCACTTTAGTCTGCAAGGCACGGGGGGGTTACGTGCTAATAAATGAAGGCGAGCGGGTGTATCCACACATCGAGCAAACATGAAAGTGAAGTTTTTGCCCTTTATTTTATGCATGCAGTATGGTGTTAGACTTGCTTGGTCAGTGCCATATGCTAATGAGTATTTGATTCATGAGAAAAGCACTTAAAATAGGACCAATTCCTTTTATAAACTTGGTAGCATGTTCACGCCCATTAGAAAGTTTAGGTTTCAACAGATATAAGTTCAATGATATAAAGAGATGGAGCATTTGTTAATCGCGGTTGAGTTAAAAACCTTTTGAAACACAGAGGTTGGTTTTCTTGGTCATAGAGACCAAAAATTCGGAGATATGAACCATAAATGGTAGCTCATGGTTTAAGGGAATTATGTTTGTCTTTTTTAGTTGTTATGATCTTGGCAAGGTGTCATCCAAAACCATCGGTATCACCATAAATCTCTGGCTCCCAGCCCCAACTTATGATTTTCATCGCCTGTAATGATTACTTGTACATCTTGGATTATCGTTGTGACATTGGTCATTCGATTTAGGGACCATAAACATACAATGGTTGATTATCTGGAATAAAATTTTATTGTGCCACTGTAAAAAAAAAAAAGTTCCTCAAATTATGCTTCTATTTGCGTTATTGTATCAGATGTACATACCCATTTAATATGTCTAGATGTTTGATCATCGACTCTAATGCTGGCAAAGTATATAGATGTGATCGTAATGTGAAAATCATGTGATCTTTTAGCTTGTGCTTATAATTTTGGGAAAATTTTCTTTTTCGAATTTGCAGGAATATACAGAGAATGGGACATTGGTCAGGGCTTTTGTGCCTCTCCGGATTGCAAGGCTCCTCACCCCAATGAGGCAACTGTGTATACCATAACCTTATAATCTTGACAATTACGTGTTTACAACTACCTCTAAAGCGAGAGAGAACAAAATTCTTTCCCATATTTGAACATCGCTTTTTCTGTTTGTCAAGCAGCGGTAGTGACCGGGTACAGCTTAATTAATGTGACTTCTCGAAAATTTTGTATCATAATATATGTAAATATAGTTTGAGATCGTAGATTGGTCATTTGTTAGATGAAACAAATTAAGGTGTATTTCTTTGACGCCATCGCTCTAGCTTGGATCGTTAGGGGTTTTTGATATTTACATTGGACATTAGTTTGATCTATTCCTATATGCTCTGCTGCCCTCCCCGACAACAAGAACGAGCCCTTCCTTCTGCTTTTGGTTTCGCAGGACACATCTGTTTCTTGGATTACAAGTCATCGATGTCAGGATCACGTAGCCTTTACACCTGACTGGATAGTTTTACGTATGGTGTCTTGCATCTAGCTCCTACCATATTTATCTTCATCGTTGTTGGTTACAAAGATAAACTGCATTTCATTACTCAGACTCTGCATTCTACGTGGTCGATGAAAGCGTCCGTCTTTGAATTGATTACCAAATGCATGACCCAGCAGATTAATTTCAACCCGCCAAGTCCCAATTCATGATGTTATTTCACAACTGCGTGGGATAGAGCGAAAACGAAAAGTATTAGCACCGCAATTTACAACAAACGTAATTTCGTAGCACAATTTCTATCACGTCACAAATACGGAGAATGCGAGTTACTTATTATTTTATGCCCCTGCGGTCGGGCACGTGCGGTGCCCCAAACTCTTCTCTACAACATATTTGTGTGTGATCCACACACTTGGTGACGGGGATCACATAAATGTGTAGTAAATATTACTAAGAGTTTCAATGAATAATTTTTTTGATCTAGGGATTTGACGAGAGGAGTTCGTATGCAGGGAGGGGCTCTTTGGTTTTTTCTTCTTTTTTTTTTCTTATCCAAAAAAAAATTTGCATTTATTAATTCTGAGTCAATTTTGTGGATTAATAATCTGTTTTGCTGAGGGTAATCAGAAAAATTAAAAAGTTATAACTTAAAGCAAAACTTTTTATTTTTGAAAATATCGAAAAATTATGGGCTAAATCTTGAATATTTCTTCAAAAAGTTTCAGGCTTAATTTTGAAGGTTTTTTTCCTCAAAACTTGGATAAAACTCATAATCTATCCCTATTTCTTTTTCTTTTGTTTTTTTCAGGATTAATTTTGAAGGTTTTTTTTTTTTCTTTTTCTTTAGGCGGTCATTGTATATTGTAGTAGTAGTATTATAAAATAGTCTCATTGGAGACCACTGCACTACTCAAGTACGTCGGCGATTGAAGAAGTGATGGAGATGCCAGAAGATGTGTTGATGGAGATCCTGTCTAGGGTTCCTGTGAAATCCCTCCTCCGATTCAAATCGGTATCCAAACACTGCTACTCTCTCACCCAAAACCCTACCTTCATCTCCCTCCACCACAACCGCGCCCAAGCAACGGCTACCCTTTGCTTGCTATGGTTTTTGAGAGAGCAAAACAATAGGACATTTGATGAAGTGGAGGAGATGGTTTATCTTGTCCAGTGTGGTTAAGTATGTCGTTGGTGTGGGTTTGTTAATCAAGACGATTCTTACGTGAATACAGTAGTATTTTAGTTGGCGAACCCTACAAAATGAAGAATTTTTCCGTGCTAGGTGAGTATCATGTGAATTTCAATGCTAGGTGAGTATCATTTACATGCACGTTTGGATTGTCTATTGCAATTTTGAACGGTTTTGATTTGGAAAGAGAGAGAAAGTGGTGGGGTGAGAGGAGAGAGATAATTTCAACCTGAGTGTCCAAAAGTGCATTGGTCAGCCCGAATGAGCCAAGCGGAACCGCGTAGGATATACCCACCTGGCACCGAAAAATTTCTCCTACAAAATACAGTAACGGATGTTATAGGCCCGGCCCATCATTGGCCCACAAAACCGGACTGGATCTTAGAAAAATTGGACAGGACCGGATCCGACCCAAATACTCCTTCCTATGTTTGTACGATCTGGGATATCGATCGTATCACGGGGATGGAGGTCTGTTCGATGTCGGGCCGATTGCCGCCGACGAACCCCATTTTCGGCCGCAATTCGATTTACGATGTCGGCAGAAGACCCCCAACGACGTCGTACTTCCCTTATTGCCGATTAAGAGCTGGCGCTACAAGTCGTCAAGAAAACGAAAAGTCTGAATCATGGGAGCCTGCAAATCGGATGTTTGTCCTGGGAATGGGTTTTGTGGGCAGTTTCTTGGCTCAAGGTTTGAAGAACCAAGAATGGTAACTTATCTCTCTTTAGTAACAAGAACTCGTATGTAGTGTGTGGGTTGTAGTTTTTTTTTGATAAAAGAGATGCTTATGCACACCTCGACTAATTTAGGGGGTCAATCCTACGGCCCACTTGTGGGAAGGCCAATTAAAGCTGGAGCATTTTCTCCATATGGACTAGCCCCAAAGATTTGATGGCACGTGTGAAGTTTAGAACATGAACCTTAGGTGGGAGCAAACCTTTAAATCTCAAGCCGACCACCAAGCCAAACCCTTGGGGTTGTGTGTTGTAGTTTGCGGGTAT
The DNA here is from genome assembly GCA_025413875.1 of Rhododendron molle. Taxonomy (NCBI): domain Eukaryota; kingdom Viridiplantae; phylum Streptophyta; class Magnoliopsida; order Ericales; family Ericaceae; genus Rhododendron; species Rhododendron molle. Next base: position 6,269,859 of record CM046393.1, read on the forward strand.
GGTTGGAAATTAAGCATAAATCTTTTCTTAGTTTGCTATTCTGAAGATTTATTTTTTCTTTTTTTGGGGGGTAAGTTTTGAAGACTTGTTCTTGAAATTAGAGTAGTGGGTTATTGTGATATGATATGTATGTGATGTTTCCTGCACTGGTTTGTCTAGTTGAGCCCATAAGAGCATCTACCGCAGATTACTCAAATCATAAAAAATATCAAAAAATTTGCAATGTTTTAAGTGCTCCAGAAGATCCTTTCGAACATTAACCACCCTTTAAATTCTTTGCTTTCTCTCTTCAGATTTGACGTGTGAGTTGCATTCTCAAATGCCGAATCTTACTACAAAAGGTGATTTGATGTTTGGCGAATGTGTTAGAGTCCATAATTACGGTGCTGGAGTGCACCGTAACAACTCATTCTTTCAAATTGCAAAGTGAGGTACCAAAGTATCACGTTCTTTAGGACAAATTTTGAGTTTCTGCTAAAGATGCTCTAGTACATTATTTTTGCACTTTGGTTTCTCGTACTTTTGAATTGTTTAGAATTTAACAAAGTTGGCGTATGGAATTCATGTAGGGGTGTATCGGGGAGTTGCACTAGCCTTGTGAAGAAGAAGAAACTAGAGGAGGAAATGGGATTTGATGTTTACCTTTTCAATGCAAATGAACCAGAGTGAGTTTCTGTGATCTGATTCTCCATGCCATGCTATTAATCATTTTATATTCAACTCTGAAGCTTCATGTTTTTTACCTTTTTGGTACTATTTCTTTCCAGACCGGAAGTCCTAAGTATTTTGAACCATCACACTCACCTCATAGTGTCCATCCCTCCCCTTGTTGGAACTGGTGACCCGGTACGAGTGATTGTGCACTTTAGAAGTTGGTAACTTTTACTCCAAATTCGTACATTGGTGTTTGTTCTGTGGTGATTTCTCTCCACGTTGGTTCCTTATGGTCATGTATGCTGTGCAGATGCTGCAACATGAAGAACATCTGAAGAGTATGCTAATGGAAGGAAACCTCAAGTGGCTCTGTTACTTGTCATCGACTAGTATGTCTTGGTCATGGTTTTTCTTTTATAGCTATTAATGGTTGCTGTAAGTGCAGGAAATTGAAAGAGCCTTTGAACCACACCAAATTGTAACGGCTACTTTGAATCCCTCGCCGGAACCCTAGCACACCGCCGGAGTTGAACCTGTAAAACAGACAAAGGGTGAGCGCACCTTTGCCTTCTCGTGGCAAAGGCCCTCCGATGCCAAAGTTAGTATCTCGTACTAGTCAAGACCCTAATTATCAGTAGGTAATGAGCAAATAGCCAAGAATTGCGTACCTTTACCTCTAGGTTTACCTCATATTTATAGACTCTCGTATGCTTGCTGTCCAAGCCATCTTGTTGCCCTAAGTTTTCTTTCTCGTAAAGGGAACCCAGAATATTAGGGATTCTCATTCCCTTAACTGTACATTACCTTATAGACCATTTAGGAACTCTTTCCTTAATCGGCCGCTCACCCCATTCCCGTTGGGTATCTCCTTCAGATCTCGTTTCCTTACTGGATACTACCATTTCTGGACTCTTCTGGAGCATCTCCTCCAGAATGCTGCTCCTGTTCGGCCCTCTCGTTGCCGAACAGACTACCTGGACCGATGATGTCTCATATCACTGGTCCCTCTACAATGCGACTGGTCCAACAACTTCTCTTGCTCTTTGGACCATACCCCTGCTTCGGGTATCTTGGACCTGGGACCTCTCGTGTCCCCAGTCCTCACTGCCGTTCACCGTGCTGCACGGCGGATGCTCCGACTATATTTAACCTGGGCCCCACGTACCACGTGTTTGGGCCTCTTTTACACCTGTTCGGGATTACCTCCCTACAGTTGCTAACTTGCTATAGTGAACCATCATGTTGTTAATTGTTAGAACTATGAATACGAACAGTGTAGCAGAGGCAAGATAATTGCACGTGGGAAGGTGTAATCAGGCATGCTTGTATATATGCGTGTAAATATATTGTTGTATCCAATGTGTTTCATTGCTACACTAGCTTTATATTGATCGACTAGAGCTGATTTGCTGAATTAGCCGTATGGGAAGTAGCCTAAGTCGTTGGTATGATACTATGATTTCAAAGTCATCCTCTTCCCCAGTGATATTTTATCAAGTGAGCTACTCTTTCCTCCCACAAGTCCACTAAACCAATAGATCAAGTGGAAGGCCAGAAGAGTAGGTAATAGAAAATTGAAACAAGTCATCATTGTCACACAAGCGTAACTCATTCAGCTTGTCATTGCAATTCTTTACTTATTGGCAGTTGGTGATAAATGTCTTCATGGCCTTCTGTTCATGTTACGAAGTGTTTGACAAAGCATACGTCCCTTAACAACCTTCATGCAGTGTGCTTATCCCTCTGCTTGTTTCATCTCACTGTCTCATCTCGGTTTCTGCTTATGAGGTCCACTTCACCACTGGGAATTGGAGTATGAAATTTTGTGTGTCATCCTTGGTTGAGAAAAATATCATGTTGAACCTCCATCATAAGTCTTTGAGTTGATGTGAACAATATGGTGTTGCCTTCTACTATCGTATATGAATTATGAAGATCAACAAAGCAGCATCTGAACTTTTTCTTGCTCTATCAAGGATTTTGTATGGGATGTTCTCATGGTCATTTCTTTTCTGTGGCCTGTACTCTATTCCGTTTCGTCCTAATTACATTTGCTGAACTACTTCATTTGTATATACTATCACGTCAAACCTGAATGTTATCATTAACTATGGAATAACATGTGTTTTTATTTACCATCTGAAGTCAACAAGCACCTGAATGTTTCTTGGGATATTTCTGATTCCACTTGCAGGTGTATACGGTAATTGTGGTGGTATGTGGGTGGATGAAGAGTAGGTGTTGTTTAATCAAGCACTTCATTTGAGTTACTGTATGACAAGCTTGTATCAATAATCACTAACAGATTTTGTGTGAGCTTGTAGCAGTTATCCAGTATGCCCTGCAAATGAGAAGGCTAAAGCGAGGTTAGCTGCTGAAGAAGGATGGTTAAAGTTGGGCCATGATCTTGGTATCTCAACACAAATATTTAGACTTGGAGGTATCTATGGCCCTGGCAGAAGGTTGTTGTTTTGAGCGTGAACCAATAAAAAACTACTTTAATGTTATGACTTATCGCTTAACATTTTTTTTTTCATCGTTCCCTTTTTTAGCGTCTTTGCCTTTTTGGATAAATCACGGGTATGACAAATTCTGTACAGAACGAAGTTTAGGTTTACTTGCGCCTTTTGTTCGTTCTTTTTGGGAGTTGAAAATCTTTCTTTTTGGCCTAGAGCCTCTGGTGTGATGGAGGTTGACTTTCTTGCAAACTATTTGTATCCCAGTGCCGTGGATACCGTAATCAAGCAGGAGCCTTTATCGGAACTTCAGAGAATGAGGGCATCTAGGCAGTACACTTCCCGAGTTCATGTTGCTGACATTTGTCAAGCACTAAGGGCCAGTATTTGTAACCCTTCCTCCGGGTAAGTTATTATAAACCTGAGCTGTAAGTTAATTTAATTACCCTTTTTAAGCTAGTTAAGTTTGATAATATGAATTTAGGGTTAGGTTTATGTGGCCTGAAAAAGATTAGGGTTCAAACCCTACTGCAACCATTTGCAACCTCATGTATTTATGTACTACTATTGAGGGGACAATTACCAGACTACCCTTACTAACAAAGAACAATAAAGAAACAGAAATAAAACACTTTAACACTCCCCCCTCGAGCTGGAGCATAGAGATCAAACATGCCCATACAGTAAAGGAAGAAGAAACAAGTAGTTTCTATCAGCATGGACAATTGACTAATTTTTTTTTTTTCTGTTTTTTCTCATGGAGGTATTTCTGAGGGTGGTTGGCCTCCTAGTTTACTGACCTTAGTTGTATCTTCTCATACTTATATTTCCTAAGTTACGTATTATCGCACTTGCACGTTTGTCAGTTGAACAAACATCCATATAAACTTGCGGGTCTTGTAAAATTTAAATGACAAAACGAGCTATTAAGAGCACCATATAATTGGTACATATTATCTGATCTTCCCGCAATTGCTGTTTTTCTTCCTCTGTTTTCTCAAATAATTTGTGTTTCTCATCACAGAAGAATCTATAACCTGGTGGATGATGATCCCGCCCCACGCACAGAGGTACTTTTGTATGCGTGGGACTTGGTTAACAGAAAATGGTCTGGACATACGAAGCAAAGTGTCCCTCCCTGTATGCCAGAATCATTCCGGACAGAAAGCATTTCCCGAGGCGAGAAGCGAGTCTCCAATGCACGTATGAAGAAAGAGCTCGGGGTGAAATTGCTCCATCCAAGTTATAAATCTGGATTGAAGAGCATAATTGATCATATGGATAACCCTTTTCTATAGCCCCTTTTATTCATGAGAGAAACAATTCTCATCTAGTTTCGGCAATTGACAACATTGTCCTGAATTTCGGAACGTTTTTGAATTTCATTTAGGCTTTTCTGCCTAACTCGGTAATCGCATTGAGTTTCAATTCAGCTTTGTTGTGATTTCAGCTCTGGGGGTGGATTTATTTGCTTTTTGATTCAGATTGGCTGTTACTTTCCACAGGAGAAAAGATTTAATTGTTACTTCCAGACTTGCTATGGTAGATACTATGTTCTTACAGTATCAGCATGCATGTATTGCCATAGTCCAAACCACTTGAATGAGATTGAGGTAGTGGGCTCATGGGGAAACCCAAATTACTGGAATTTGATTCGAGACGATGGCATTATAACCTGATTAAAAATTAGAGATGAAACAAAATAGAGTTGCCTTGCGGGCAATAAACAGTGTGTTTGGTGAGCATGTCATTTTCAGTTTTACATCATAGTCACTGTGTTGCCTTCCATGCAACAGGAAAAGTTTTTGGGAGTGGAGCGAGCGGGTACCACTTAGCGGTACCCGTCGGCAATCATTCCACGTTAGTTAGTGAGTTTTTTTTTCCCTGCGACATATTGTCTGAGTTGGTCTGGCACACCAGTCTGCTGTGAATTTCATTTAGAGTCCGTTTAATTACGTGATATGCGTACAATCAAACTTCGTTTAGGAACGTTGTTCTTTCTTTCAACCACAAGGGTTGGCTTGATAGTCAAAACCTGTAACTTAAGAGTTTGTTTACTTCTTAGGTCTCGAAACCTCTAAAGTGTTATCAACTTCTTTGGGGCTAGTTTATCTGGAGTTTTACTCCGATTTTAATTGGACTCCCTCAAGTAGGTGGCGGAATTAGACCCTAGGATTAGTTGTGGTGTTTGTAAGCTGACCCGAACACTTAGAGTTATCAAAAAAAAATTATTCTTTTCTCCTTTTTGAGGATGGGGTGGAGCTAAAAAAAACGCCATTGTTAGCTAAATTATTGTTGGGGGTTGTGATGTCATGAGTTTATCACAATCAATATGCCTTCTCACAATCAAGCTATATTGGAGTATTTGATATTTCTGGGTATTTGGAAACAGAGAAATCAATGCTTGAGCTCCATTGATGAGTATGATAGTACTCTAGTACAAGTCAGAAAAAGAAAAAGAAAAGAAGAAAAGTATCTCGGGAGGTCAATCGCTGTGCCGACATATTAGCAAGGAATGTGCTGACCCGAGAGTTGGGTTCCATCTTCTTTAATGTTGTTACTATTTCAATTAATTGTAGATCCTGTAGAGGTAAATTAGCCCGACACATTTTTAATTCGCACTGATCTATACATCATCCTTCATTTCCAAAAGAAAAACTTATTACTACAGTATATTCTTTTTCCCCTCTTGTGGGCCATGTCTCCCTAATTTCCGTCTCGATTTGGGAAAAATTCAAAATACCCCTCAACCTTTAGACCAAAATTCAATTAGGCTCCCAACCTTTTAAAAACTTCAATTTTACTCCCAACGTTATCTTCCGTTAATCAAAATGCCCCCTTCCGTCCGAATGACTAACGGATTCCGTTAAAGGCTCCGTTAAATATCATCCCAATCGAATTTTGATGATCTGAGTCACTCAATGTGTTCAAAACGTGATTTTAAGGGTACCCGTATGAAATTAGTAAAAAAATGATCGGGAAGGGCTTCATCTGAACAGTTTTTTATTGAATAGTTCAATAAAAAACTGTTCAGATGAAACCCTTCCCGATCATTTTTTTTACTCCCTCCGTCCCTAAATAAGTGTCCGGCGCGCAAAACTAGGCCTTACAAAAGATGCATATTTTTCGTTAAAAAATCTAATTTTTTTTTCATAATCTAATAGAACCCATTGTCATCTATTGATTTGTGAAAGAAAATTAATTTTTTTAACGAAACAAATGCATTTTTTTAAAGTCCTAGGTTTGCGCGTCGGACACTTATTTAGGGACGGAGGGAGTACTAATTTCATGCGGGTACCCTTAAAATCATGTTTTGAACACATTGAGCGGCTTGGATCATCGAAATTCGATCAGAAAAAGGGAGGTGCAAACCGAAGCAAAATCCGGACGTTCGGACTTGAACAAAATTCGGATCAATCCGCCCCTCCTCTTTCCCAATCAAATTTTGATCATCCGAGCAGCTCAATGTGTTCAAAACGTAATTTTAAGGGTACAAGCGAGAAATCGGCAAAAAAATGACCCGAAAGGGCTTCATCTGAATAGTTTTTTATTGAACTATTCAATAAAAAAATGTTCAGATGAAACCCTTACGGGTCATTTTTTTTTGCCGATTTCTCGCAAGTACCCTTAAAATTACGTTTTGAACATATTGAGCGGATCGGATCATCAAAATTAGATTGGGATGCTATTTAACGGAGCTTTTAACGAAATCCGTTAGTCATTCTGACGGAAGGAGGCGTTTTGATTAACGGAAGATAACGTTGTGAGTAAAATTGAAGTTTTTAAAAGGTTGGAAGCCTAATTGAATTTTGGTCTAAAGGTTGGGGGTATTTTGAATTTTTCCCTTTCGATTTACTTTTGCAGAATAGTATACTCTCTCTCTCTCTGAAGAACAAAGATTCAAATCTCTATGCTGAAACCTGAAAATCACAACCATTTTAAATACAACCCCTTTTTGATTACCTCCCCCACTAAACTATGACACCATTTTTCTGTACTTGTTAATTTAATCCTTTTCCATGCGTAGCTGGCCACATGCTTTCATCACCTTTGTTGCATTATTCACCTCTCTACTCTAGTGTTCTTTCTAGCATGCAATCAAATCTCAAATGAGTGTGTGTGTATATTATATATATAAAACAACGAGGCACACATATATGACAGATGATTTCATCATCTCCTGCTTCCTCTTTTTCGAATCATCCCTCTTTAACCAGTACTAGTACTAGTACTTTGTTTTATTAGGCTATTGCTTGTCCACCTAAATTCACCCACTTCTTTAATTGATTTTTCCGGTCTCGTGTAATGACTTCTTTTTCCATTGGTCGGGAGTGTCTGGGTCAGTTTGTGCGCATCTTGATTATTTTTTCTTTTGATTCGATCAAAGACAGACCATCAACACCGGGACTAGGAGATTCACAAGAAATTCCTCTCCCCAAAAGCTTGCCAAGTTTCAAACTCATAATCAGAGAAGGAACTATGTGAGGGCGTATGGGGGCCACGGCCCCCGCATAGCTTTGGGTATTTTTTTAAAAATAATTTTCTTGTTATTCCTTAAACATAATCAACTCTATCCTAAGGACCTTGGGGAAAGAGATGGATGCTTTCAGGAATCACACCCTTTCTATTTGCATAAGAGTACAAGGGATGCACTACCTGCACTCCACTCCACTTGTTTTTTAAAATATTAAGATTAGTTATTTTTTGTTTATTAAGAGCCACTATATATTGTTTTTTGTATTGGACGTTATTTAAACATTTAAATGCTTTAGACTATGTTCGTTTTAGGTCCCAAAATCCAACATCTCTCTCTGCGCATAGTCTTCAATCAGTTTTTCCTTCAATTCAATTATAATTTACTTCTCTCATTTTTCTTTTTCTCTCCCTCCACTCATTACCCAAAAAAACCTCCTCAAAACCCAAATCAAATAAATTAGATCCCCGAACTTTGAAATTTCAAAAGTTATCGTTCATAGTTCGGCCCCCGCATTGAAGAAATCCTGGTTCCGTCCCTGCTCATAATATATAAGGTATCTGAGGATTAATTGTTCACGACTCCACGGTATCTAAGGATTGCTTATACAATCTCCAATGAGATTCACGGTTCAAAATAGATCTCCAATGAGATTTATGTTCTTGTTAGCACGTAAATGAGATTAAATTGTCCAGACAAACAAGTCGATTAGTACTGATTTGACTAACCAAACATTAGTTTATCAGTCACCGCGGTTATTACTTAAATATCTAAGAAGTGGGGTTCTCTTTAAATTAATAAAGGGGTACTGGGATTAGTTAATTTGCTGTATAATTGCTCAACTAATCAGCATTAAATAATTGTATTTTATTTTATGGGTTTTGAGCTTTAATTATCTATTTATGTCGTCCTTTGCAAGTTGTGTTGTCTTGAAAACAAGTCTTTATGATGAAGAAAAGAGGGACGTGCCAACATACGTATTAGGCAGTTACTTATCGAATCCCTAAGGTCTAAAGTGACCAGTGACGTTGTAAAGACGAATCGTGCTGAAAAACATGTATGATAATTTACGCTCCCTTGGGTTCGACTCTCACCGTCAACAAAAATCTTTCAGAATTAACTACGCTAATTCTACATTCTGTCCTAATTCGATTCCTAAAATGACGAACAGGATTAGTAATCATATGGTTAATGTTGTCCCTATATACAGTGAGTTTCTAGGCTCCGTTCCGGAACGCGAATAAGCTGCTTATTAAAAAAAAAGGCAATTTCAAGTTCAAAAATAATGTGTTTACGCAAATAATTTTCCTACCACTATGGATCTTGTTTGATAGATCTCATCAAGATCTTTAATAAGGTGCAAAAAAAATAAAAAAAATTATTTTTCGTTTACATTATTTTTTAGTTTGAAAATATGAAATAAGCTGCTTATTTTTTAAGAAGGTTTCTGGAACGGAGCCTAATAAGGACCTTAAAATTTAATCAAAAGAGGGGAGGTCCTTAACTTAACTCAATAAGGGGTCCCTGATTGAAAGGGCCCTGCCCCTATATATGCATATGATTAATGTTACCCCTATATATGGGGTAGATATGATCTAAGGGCAGAGGCACATAGGTACAAGGGAGGGCGGTCGATCCCACTGGCTACCAAATTTTCGTAGGGATATGTATAATTCTTACCCAATTTTTACTAATTTGACTCCAAATTTTCATAGGAATATGTATAATTTAGCTATTTTGACCCCACAAAAAATCTCTAAATTGCTCCAACTTGTTTTAAGTGCATAGAAATTCTAAACGTTCTCTTCTTTTCGAGAGTTGATAGTACTAGAAATGAGACTATCATGTATTTTTTTCCAATTGTAACAAGTCTTTTGGGGCCAATTATGACGCAAAAATGAATTATTAGTGCATATCGATCTTATAATTAACCTTTTAATTTAGTTATTTTTTGACTTGTGCATAGAAAAAATATATTGCATATGAATCTAATTTTTGACCCTATTAACCAAAATTCCTAGCTCCGCCCCTACATATGATCTCAGGGTACAATGATTGAGCGCCATTTAAAAAAAGTGCGTGGAAACTCATTTTAGCTAGCCGTGAAAAATTACAAAATACCCTCAAGTGTTCCTCAATAGTCTTGAAAAATTACAAATATACCCGTGAAAATTACAAATATGTCCTCTCTCTTCCGAAGGTAATCATGCGTCAGTCAAGCATGATGCTCCAAACCCGACAGTGTGAGAAGGAAAAAAGTATGGAAACATTATTAACACCATCCTAAATAAAATCATGATCAACATATATACGATGGACACCTAGGGAAAACAATTGCCTCTTTTTATCAATTCTCCTCACAACAATAACCAATGTCAAAACAGAGAGGGGGAAAAGTGGTGACAGAAGGAATCAATAATTGGAATGCATAAAATATAAAATCCAGGTTACCACCAAATAGTTGTGTATTATACAATTCCCAGAATCATTTTAGGATTTTTCTGATCGCTGAAATGGAATAGTCAAATTAATGGTGCATGCCACTTAGCTTTTTGCCCCTTTGTTAAAGGCAGAGCCCCTAGATCGTAGGATTTGGTTATGTATTCTCTTGATTCTCCATTATATGTGCACATGCACCTACCTACCATACATTATTTGATGAATGGTATACCCTATGCAAGGTTCTAATTAATTGGCAGGAGGAATAACAAAGGAGTTTGGCCGTGTGACATAAGATGGAGCCGGCTCGTCTATTCTCTCTTTTTTTAGAGTTTAGATGTCCGGATAACTAAGGGGCGCTTCCGCTAAATTATGGACGACTTGCGGATTTAAGGCGTACGGCAATCAAACACTTGGTGAGGTGTACGTGGATTTAGCAATTCGATCTTTGGTTTGTCGGTGAGGATTCATGGTTATTTTAATTAGGGTCGTTTTGTAACTGCACAATGATGATTTTTCGTGTGTTGATTTCCTTCCGTGGTTTTTACCCTATTTAGGGGTTTTTCACGCATATTCGGTGTGTTCCATCTGTATTGCTTTTATGTTCCTTGATTGCTTACGATGTTGATTGGTGGGTTAATTATTCGAAGAGATTATAAATCAAAGCAAATCTATATACCTAGGCGATCTATGACTTTTCAAGACATCTGTATTGCTTTTATGTTCCTTGATTGCTTACGATGTTGATTGGTGGGTTAATTATTCGAAGAGATTATAAATCAAAGCAAATCTATATACCCAGGCGATCTTTAAGCATCCATAGCATGTGACGAGACATTAGTTTTTGTGCTTCATATAGGTGTAATGTAATGGAGTTCCACGTTGATAACCATCTGGTGTTAATGAAAATACTTTTTGACGGATATATGGAGTACCCTATCTGCATATGCATCATCATATCTATCTTACAATCAACAAAAAAGATATTTAGCAGAAGTAAACTTCTTACTTTAGTGCCATGCTTCTAATCAACCAATCGCCTCGTTTGATAACAGAGATAGATGGATGGGATTCGTAAGGAGATGGGATTAGGATTGTGATTCGTAAGGAGATGGGATTGGTAATGAGAAGGGATTGATAATGAGTATGTTTGTTTGGGATGGGATTAGATGATGGGATTATTAATATTATGTTTGTTTGAGATGAGATTAGATGATGTGATTTGATTGTTAGAATAAATTGGTAAAGAGAAGGGATTGGTAATGTGAAGGAGTTGGGATTGGATTATTAATACCCCTCAATACCAAGTCCCACGGGGTATTAGTAATACCCCCTAATACCCCCTCTATTAATCCGATCGGACTAATAGTCCGGACTTTTTTTTTGTTACCAAACGGAGTATTAATAGTTCAATGGGATTATTACTCCAATCCCAACCCTCAAACCCGTTATCAAACGGGGCTTAAGGTTGATAATTACATCACTCCGTTCTCATAAGTTTGATAATTACATCACTCCGTACGCGAAATCCATGACTATACATCGTCTCCCTCGTAAATTCCATCCACTTAATTAACTGCGAATCACAATTATCGTGTTTCGTTTGAAACGAAGGACTAATAATTAAGCATCTAGCAGATACTTCAAATGTCAACCATAAGAGATTGATTTTGAAGTATTTGCCTCGTGAAATCCCATCATTGTTCAAATTAGGGCTCCTCAAAAAATCCGGTGAACCGTGAAACCGGTCTGGACCGATTCGATCCGTACCTTTTGGATTTTGTCCGTGGATTAATGGTCCGAACACGGATTGAAAAATTAGAAAACCGTGACTCGCGGTTCGGTCCACGGATTTTCATTACGAAACCGTGGATTAACCGAACCGGACCGTGAGATATTTATTTTATATAAATAACAAATAAATAAATATATACAAATATATATATATATATATATGTGTGTGTGTGTGTGTGTGTGTATTTATATAATTAATTGTTAAGAATGTTAACATTTTCCTACCAATTTTAGTATTTTAATGTTAAAGCTGTTGCCGGTTTCCGTCCATTGCATTTGGATGGAAGATACAATTCCAGCTCTTTGGCGTTATGAGTTGTCCCACTTTAATGTTTTTTTTTTTTTTTTTGTTTGGTTTTATGTTATGTATTATAATAATACAATCTACTAGTGTTTAAAATTCTTTTGAATTTGATTTTTGAAGTAGGCCTTCAGTAGTTTATGTAACAATTATTTTCTGGTGGTGTTAAACTTAATTCTGAGAATAACCTTCTTCCCTTTTAGTATGTAATATTTGCTTGAGCTTTATTTTTGTTAAAATCCGTGGACAAAATCATAATCGATCTGCGAGTCGTGGATTGGATTGGAATCAGACCGTAAGACTTTTGGTCTGGACACGGATTTCATTTTGTAAAAACCGTGACTAGTTCGGTTCTCGGATTCCTAGGAATCCAAACCGAACCGCAAGCAGCCATAGTTCAAATTGCAGATTGTGGTAACAAAATACTCGTTTGATGATAAATTTTGAAGTATTTCAGGTAACGCTCGGGGCCACATTATTTGACGGGATATTTAATGTGTTTAGAGTAAGTAACATAAAATTGGGGTTCGGATCCTGTCAATTTGGCTACTGATCAGTTTGGTCTATTTGGTGCATCCGGACCGTCTAAAAGTGTTTTAGATGACCCAAATTTAAAGGGGTGTTTAAGGGAAAAAAACAACCCAGATTTAAAGGAGTGTTTTAAAAAAACAAAAACAAAAACAAAAACACCCTCTTTAAATCTAAGCCGTCCAAAACATTTTTAATGGCTCGGATGCATCAAATGGACCGAATTGGCCGGTACCCAGTCATCCAGCCATCGCAATACCAAGTTCACAAGTTTGTATTTGAAAATTCTTTCTTGTCAATTTTGCCGAATTTGATTAGAGTTAATTACCTCTAAGTACAGAAAAGTGACACTTAATTCCCATTAAGGAGAGATGAAGTACTTAATTACCACTAAGTCCACTTTTACAAAAATACATTTATCATTAATAGAAGTGTCACCCTAGGGTTTTAGGGTATGCTAGGGTTTTAGGGTACCCTAATGGGTACCCTAGTACCCTTGGGTACCCTAAAATCTTAAGTACAAGATTTTAGGGTTTTAAGATGCTAGGGTTTTAGAATCTTTAAGATTTTAGATTTTAGAATACCCTAGGGTTTAAGGTACCCTAAAGTTTAGGTTTAGGTGGTTTCATAGAGCCCTAGGGCTTAGGTTTAGGCACTTTCATAGGAGTTTTAGGGTGCACTTTCCTATTATAGGGTTTTAGCGATTTAGGCACTTTTATTGGGTACGCTAGAGTTTTAGGCACTTTTATAGGGTACTCTGAGGTTTAGGCACTTTCAAAAGGTGCCCTAGGGGTTAGGCACTTTTAATATTTGGGGTTTTAGGCACTTTCATAGGGTTTTAGTGTTTCGTTAATTAGAGGAAACTTGGTGGGAATTACTTTCTATTTTCTGGACCTAGAGGTAAATTGCCCATTTGATTAAGGGTCAAAGATCCCTATAATATCATTTTTTTAAGAGACTCCTGTAATGTCACGAGAAATGATTATTATTTTTTTACTGTTGCATTCTTTTCTTTTATTCACATGAAATTACCAAACTATCCATACTTAACGAGTTCACTTTTTTACATAAAAAGAGCATTCGTCCAACTCTTTGTTGGATCCTTTCTCTTTTTTTCCGTTTTTTAATAAAATTTATTATTGCAGATCAAAAAAAGGACATTTGTCAATTCACACAAAGAAAGACAAGAAAAAGAGTACAAATAAAAAGGGCATTTGTCAATTTGCACAAAGAAAGACAAGAAAAAGAGTGCAAATGAATACGAAGGAGAGTCCAAAAATCGTTTTCACAATATCATTCCTTGCACGCCAGAAAATGAAGAAAAAGAAAAGAAAAAGAAAAGAACAGAACAGTACAGAACACTTCACCAAAGTGAGATTACAAGAGATTTAAATATAACCCAATAGAACCACTTGCATCACTTAATACCCCAACCCCAATTACAAACTTAAGCACTCCACCTTTGACTTTGAGTGCAGATTACAAATGCATTATTATTAATCATGATTAACCCCACCCTACTCTGCTTAATACACTAACTTAACAACAGAAGATTAACAATAGCCAACAATAATCCCTTTTCCCCCTGTTCACTCATCAAACCCATTGAACAAACACCCACCAATTTCCTTAGTTTTTACATTTTTTTTGAATAATCAGGTGTCCGAGGCCAGATGATTATTACTGGAACATTTCAGCAGCAGAAGCCATAATGGGTTGATTCAGATACATCGAATTCCACGAATTGTTCATGAAAACATCCGAAACAGTCCCATAAAAATCCTCAGTCTCGACAAACCCACCAGCGTTTGCGTTCATATAACCGAGGATATCGTTCAGAGACTGGAGCCTCTGGCTCAGCTCACCCATTTGAGCCCTCAGAACAGAGTTCTCTGCCTCGACGTTCAGGAAGTGTTGAGTCGTGACGCTTATGCTCGTGAGGACGTGGTTGTTTTCCTTCCGCAGCTGGGCCAGCTGCTCCATCAGATCGTTCAGGTGCTTCTGTTTTCGCATCCGGGATCGCCTCGCCGACTCGCGATTCGATAGCATTCTCTTCCTCTTCCTCTGGTCCGCCACCACGACCACCACCTGCGAATCTTCTCCTGAGCCTGGGCTCTGGATCTGAGTTGACCCAGATGAGTTTCCACTGGAAGAAGCCATCACCAAAAAGCAAAAAGGCTGGATATAGTACTAGTTTCAAAGGAAAAAGACGCAGGACCCAGATATAAGATATGAATCTAAATCAAGAAAATAAGAGACTATAGTTATGTAATACTCCTATAAATTAAGGGGAGACTAGGCCTTTATTCATGAAAAAACATAGAACCAGTAGAGGAAAAAACAGGAGAAAGATTGAACGAGATGGGTCCTGCGTCTGAGAGACGAATTTATCATAAACCCCGAACGGAGTATTTCACTAAGAACTGGAGACATGAGCGTCAAACATGAAGATCAAGATACTCTGCATCCAGATTTTAGACACAGAGAAAGAGGGTTAATAATAGAAATTTCTGCAGAGTAACGAGATGGGTCTTTGATTTTCAAGTCCAATACCCACAAAATCAGAGCCAAGATGGGGCAGAATCTACCAAGTAAAAATTTCAACAGAGTTTCGAGATGGGTCTCTGTTTTTTTCTGTCAGATATCCTTAAAATCAGAGCCAGAGATTTTAAGAATTATAATTTCAACAGATTAACGAGATGGGTCTTCTTTTGTTTGGATTTTTCCTATGCAAAATCACCAGAATAAGAGCCCAGATGGGCAGAACCTACCCAATAAATCAGAAAAAAAAGAACAAGAAAAATAGAGGAAAACAGAGACTCAGAACTATGGCAATGTCTAGAGAAGAAAGAGAGAGAGAGGAGGAGCAGAACTTGGAAGCCCAAGATCTATAGGGGGGGAAGAGAAATGGAAGAGGAAGAGGTTTTTCGGGTTGTAGGTTGGGGCGATTTATAGAACAAAAATTGTGTTCAAGACAATGAAATTAAGATTTAAAAAAACAAAGTGGGGAAATATTTTATTGGGGGTAGCGGGGAGGACTTTGGAATCTCCTGGTACAGTTGTTGGGGGTGGCGATTAGAGATGTGGAGTGCTGGAGTAAATGTTTAGTGGTGTTAGGTACGAGAAGTAATTACTTACACCGGTAGTACTACCACATGGTCTTTTCTGTCACACATTTTGACGAGAGTCAAATACGAATTAGATAGTGGTTGCTTCAGGAATTTTTTGAAGGGTGTTCAAGAATTATTTTGGGCTATTGATTTTGTCACTTTTTTTTTGTTAATATCACTTATCTGTAAGTGTATTTTTGTAATGCAAAAATATACTTGCAAGAGAGTGGCGTTAACAAAAAATAAATTGGCAAAATCATTTCTCTTATTTTAACTATATTCCCTCTATAAATGAGTAGAATATACACAAAATTTCGTGCATATGTCCCAAAATGATAGTCCCCAATGAAAAGACGTACAATTTTTGAATCAAAATATAAAAACCTACATTCATAATTTCTCAAATTTTTCCGCATCCAATTAAAGAACTAATCGAAATCAGGTGCAAAGAAACTCGAAAACTCAGGTAAAAAATACTTTATTTTTATCCAAAAGTTGCAAATCTTTTCATAGATGACTATCATTTTGAGACTGAAGAAGTACAATATGGCAATTAGAAAATATAAAAATACATGAGATTTTACAAATATTTTTTGAAGAAAATTTTCATTTGAGCCAAACAAGATTAAATAGGTCCATAAATCTACAAATATCTTCTTTTAGGGAGAATTGAGGTGAATAGGTTGTAACAAATCTTTTAGGACATATTCTTTTCTTTTAAGAGATGTAGAGTCGAGTTATATTCACAAAGAAGCAAGAGCATGATCTTTCAAAAATTTTTTTTTTTTTTATAGTTTTTTCATAATACTATGTACTTTGTTTGGGCTTATGTATTAGGTGATCGATTTATAAATTACTTGAATTGTGATTTGATGAGTGTTCATTATATAAGACTGAGTGTTCAAATAGATTGATTTGTGGACTAATATTTTGGGTGGGTATTCATTTAATTTTGATTGGGTGTTCATTCATATTTGGGATGTGTGTTCAAATGATGAATTAACCTACCATAGTATAATTTTTTCATGTGTTCTATGAAGGAAAAAAAAAAATTGTTGGGGTGGTCATGTGACAACCCTCCCTATAGTGTAGAGCCGCCAGTGGAATTTGTGATGGTGTTGTGCAGCACCATACTGCATATCTCCGAGCCGTCGGATCGTGTATCGGCTCGGATCTCATCTCGGTAATGAACGGTTCTCGATCGTTGGTTGCCGAGATGAGGTTCGAACCATCGAATGCATGATCTGATGGCTCAGAGGTGCGCAACATTGTCCTGTACACCCTACTGCACAGCACCAACCTAAAGTCGGTCAAACACTTACTAGTGGTGAATTTCATACAAAATGTGTGTCGGCAATTTATAGAGCAACAATCACTCTCTTGGCACGGTTCTATAACTCTTTTTCATAATCACCCATTTGTATGATTCTCACATGTTAAATAAAACAACTCTTCTACAAAACATCGCATTACACTCGCTCATCTTCCTGTGGGGGAGCCCAAACACATTAGTGATGCAGTGTTTGTGGAGCTCATGTAATGGAAATATGGTAAGAGTAAGCATGATATTTGTGTAAGTATAAGGTTTGAAACTTTTTTTTTGTTAAGAAAAATCTGTGCAATTTTCGTGTTAAAAAATTCATTCGATGTACATATCTATTTTTTTAAGTATAACGGAAGATATTCGAGTTAGGCTGCAAATGCATTGTTCGGCCTTTTTAAAATGATTTTTCTATTTTTTTGCAGAATCATTCACCTATGGCACCCACGTTTCCAGATTTTTAATGGAATTGTAGTAGTTATTTTTTTCCAAAAAAAACTTGGCCATTACATTTAAGTTCGCTGCCGAAGATCGCCGGCAATCCAAAGCTCGACCAACTAGAGTTTTTAAAAAATATAATGTTTTTTTTTTTTTCGAATTCTACCAAATTTAAATACTCATTAAATAATGATTTCAATGCAATAATTAGCCTTTTAAAAAGCTGTCAATGCAATAATTAGGGGCAAAATTGTAAACCAAATTTTTTTGTCAATGCAATAATTCGCCTTTCTAAAATAGTTGAATTCTAAAAAATGGACTCACAAATTGAAAAAGAGGGAGTATAGAAAGCACATGATTGTATGCAATTATAATTATAGAGGACCATCAATTTGTAATTGAATAGTAAGTTCATTCTAGGTGTGTGTATACATATAAATAATTTTTGTAAAGGGTTGTGATTTTGGCAATTCAAAAATTGATAGATGAGTTTCAAAATTGAACTGTGTTGATACACAAAATGACGTTTCTTTAGAATCCATCTCCATCAATTTTCGGAGTGCTTTCAATTTCCTTTTTTGAATAACCTTATTAGTAAAGGCTCTGTATCGTACGTAGCAGTGACCAGAGCCGAAAAAGATATAAGGACCGATCAAGCACCCTACACACTTTAGATACCGTTGATTCCCGCGCCCCATCGGGTTTTTTTTATAAAATTTTTGGACGGCTCGGATCGGCCGTCCGGTAGTCGGAGACGGCCGGCCGGCGGTACGATTTCGGTCTCCTTTCTGTCGGTCCATATATCATCTCTCAGAGCAGCCAATTATTTTCCACAACCATCCAAATTCCAGCTGGTGCGCAACACCCGAAGCAAATTAAATAAATACTTGTAAGAAACTGAGTGCACAATCTGGACAGATTTTTCCCACCTCGTTTTCACCGCTTCGTACTGTTTAGATTTGATTTTACTGCCATGTTTCGTCACTATCCCCCCCTTGGGTTCAAAGTGCTGCTAAAATCATGTTTTTTTTTACAGGTTATTGGGTTGTTAATAAAGTTAAAAAAGAATACAAAATATATATATATAAATTTTCAAAGTACATTATTACGTAAAACTTTTCAAAGCGCTTTAACACACGAAATGGGGAATCGGAGATCCTGCAGGTCGGCCCGATCTGCAGGGCGTGAAGGTCGGCTCCGAGCCGTCCGATCGGAGCCTCAACGGTTCAGATTTAATCTCCTGCCCTTCAAATCTGAACCGTCCATTGCCGAACTGAGATCCCGATTGTTGATTGCCGATCCGGCACCGATCGGACGGCTCGGAGACGACCTGCAGGGCCGGCTGCCCTGCAGGATCCCTTGATCCACGAAATGGTTAATTTTCGGTCTTATTGACAGCTATTGGATTGTTATTACCATTTTCAAAATATAGATAGTATAAGATATACTGGCATCGAAATAGGAATAAGAAAAAGAAAGAAAGTAGTAAGTAGGACGTATCTTCTTAAGTTAAAAGCGACTTCTTAGGTTAAATATGGACCCGAACTCCCCCACTAGTTTGGTGAAAAGGAGACTTCTTTTAAGTTAAAAAAGCTTTTTTTTTTTTTTCACAAAATAAGGAAGATTATAGGGATTCGATTTTCGCACTCTAATTTTAGTCAATGTCCACTTCGCATTTGTGTTTTGTAATCTCACATGATCGAGATATAAAGTGGAGAGTGCCAGTGGGCTAAAACAGCTGTGCCAAAATCAATTTCCAAAACTATATTAATAATAGCTCAGTGACACTTACAAAATGGAGTTCATTACAAATATCTTGGATAAAGTCAAACTACTAATTTAATTCTTGTAAATGAGAAAAATACAAGGCAGTCGATGTCTTTCATTCCAACTTAGACAGTAAGCCTGACGCAAAAAACAGCACTCGCGATCTCCTGTATATTCATACCTACAATCAACAATCTCAAAAGAGATAAAGTGCTAGCCAAACTTAAAAGGCAACAGATACTCAAACCATCAGATGGACTCCAACCATGTACGAACGCCCCGATGAATTAAAAAAAAAAAAAACTACAAATATCATATATGATTAAAGCACTGTTGATACAGATATCATTGTAAAGCAACATCGCTTCAACTGATTGAAGAGTACTGTTTGGCCTTTTGGCAACATTTGTATCTTCATGTAGTCCCAACCAAGGATTTGAATACCCTATTAGACATGATACCGTTTTTCTTATTGATAAGATACGTACCGATACGAAATACCGGATACAATTTTGGATTCCTCGCTATTAGTAAACAACTAAACATATATTGGAGTATTTGTAGAGTTATAAACATAAACTTCATTGATGAACCCAATACTATAATATTGTTGAATGCTTCAAAATTAGATTTGCCAACTTAAATGAAAAAAAAAAGTTTATTCAGATTCCAATGCAACTAATCGACTTCTTTGTTCAATTTTTTTAGATATCGGGAACTACGCAATTATACAGTGCTCATTATTCCCAAACGGTGGGCTCAAAACCACTGGTTTTCCCAATCTAACTTTACTCTTTAGAAACCCCCACCAAAACACGCGCGCTCTCTCTCTCTCTCTCTCATACGTATTTACTACAGTTTTACGCCACTACATTTCGTCAACCCAGTCTCTTATTTCATCACCCTCTCCTCTCCGTAACGCCACATCGTTACAAAATACCGGTCGAAATCGCCTGTAACGTCATCTTGCCGGGTATCGTTCGGAATTGTGGTATCAACCTAAGGTCCAGTATTGAGGTTGGGACGGTATTGTAGGGTTAAAAGTATGATTTTTCTCATCCCAACTGATTGAGAGTTGAAGTACTTAACTTACCAAACCAAAAGGGTGACGAATCAATACAGCAAGCACGCGCGGAAGGAACCGTTTCTCTCCTGTATTCTACTCCATCGATTAAATTCTTTTCATCCGGACATAAAAACCTTTGAGCTTGCCAAGCGCATGGTATGTTGTTTGTTTCAAATTCATCTAGTCTTAGGTTCAACTCTTCTGTCCCGGCCTCACGAACCCTTTAACAAATGGATCAAGTTCTTGCCTTTTCTATAAAAAAATCCACACACACACAAAAATTGCTTCTCTAGGGAATTTAACTAGGAAACAATAAATAAGTTTCTTAGCATGGGCCGTGGTTTCAGCAAAGAATTTGTGTTGGAAGGAAAAAACAAAATAAAAGATGATTTCGATTGGCAACTCTTAACAGGATTGGGTACGTATTTCTAGTGGAAAACAGAGACATCCAATTCTGACTCCATCTCTTATCCCGACCCCAAATAATTTGATACTAGAGATCGGGGCACACGTGATGCGTATGCAACTAAGTAAGTATAAATTTTCAGAAAAAACTAAATCTGACAATAGCATCTTAGTCAATTTTTCAAAATATACTTAAATTTTTTTTTTTTTTTTTTGGTAGTTTATTAGAAAAACTCGACAAAGAACACGTCGAGTTTTTATAAGATAATAATAATCAAATGCATTTGAACCCTAAGATAAAAATCTAATATTTCTTTCCTTCTGCCCTAAGAAAAGGTAGAGGATAAAATGCAGGAACACCCATACGAACTTTCAATGGTATTTTTCTCCTTTTGTTTCTTCTTTCATGCGTGCATGTCACCTTAATTACTTAATTCAATGAGAACCCATATATCATATCTCTTTCTCATACTAATTTTCCATCTTTTTGTAACGACAAACTAAACATATATGCATCCTGTTATTATGTATCTATAGGTTATCGTACGTACCGATATTCCGAAGTTTGTCGCGAGAACTAATTTGGACCATTTGGTATCATCACTACACGTACGATGCACGAATACCATTCAAAGAAGAAACGCGAATGTGGATTGGATCCCCACTACTCAAATTATTGTTGGTGCAGTGTAAAGTTTTCGTTGGTGGTTACCACTCCATGATTTATTCACACTGACATTTCACTTTGGAGCGATCAATTCATGTGGTCCTAATTCGGAGAAATTATTCGGTGCCCTTGGGGCAACACGTGGCGTTGCCCCAGCACATCCGAGCCGTCCATTCGGCCCCTGGACGGCTCGGATTTAGTGAGAGAAGCAAAGAGAAAAAGGGGAGAGAGAAAGGAGGAGAGAGGGTATTTTAATCTCGTCCGTTCGGTACCCGAACGGACGGCTCGGATCGTGCCGAGGGGCACCACGTGTCCCTGCCCTTGGGGCAAGGAATAATTTCTCCCTAATTCGAAAGACAAGAACAGCACAAAAGAGGGGGAGCAAATATCAGATCTTAAAAAGTCGGTGTTCCCACCACCTGCATTTTGGGGGGAAAAGTTGGTTTAAATGTGACAAGGGCCACACATGGCCAGTTGATATTTGTTGTACGTGCTTTTAACAGGGTTTTAAGGCTGTGTGGTTCACCTAACATTTACCCCTGCTGGGGGGCAGGGATACCCTTAAAGTTTGGGTGGTGGATTCTCCTACTAGTGAGGAAGTGAGATTTCTATTTTGTTGGTGAGAGATAGGAATACTAACATCGAGGAGTTGGGTTTTGAGAACCAAAACGAACGCAGCAGGGCCGAGTGTGCGCGTGATTACGATAATGAAATTTGAAGGTCTCGTGTAAATTAATCTGAAACGAAAGCATAATGGCATTGGTGGTCAAGATCACTCAAGAGGTGAAAAGAAAAAGGGCGTGGTTAAAGATTGGATCATTCACCATTCCACTAAAGCTGTCATTCCTGTCATTCATTCAAAAACTGTCGAAACCAGGAACATAAAAGCTTTATCTAAGTTTTCCAATATTCGCAGCCTTTCAATCGAGGGGTTGGTTAAGGGTTTGAGACTTAGAGATTTGTTTCTGGATTTTGAACTTTTTAGGCGCTATTTGATGGCCATACAAACATTCGGCTTTAACTGGACTCCTCGCAAGTGAGAAAAGAGATTGGGGCCCTAGAATTAATCGATCGAGATACGCGTCATTTAGTCCGAATACCTAATTAGAAAATATAATTTTTTTAAGCAGCCTTCAGGATCAAGTGAGATCTAAAGCACGTGGTACTAAATTAAGTAAAGGGAGATCAGGGGTCTACCAGCTGACAAAGAATCCCATAAACTTTGCACATCTTTATGCCCTACTTTTTCTATGTCACTACAAATGAAAGACAATATGATGAAGGAAGTGTTGGAAAATATTTTAATACATAGTAATATTTCATTTTGAGTGTGAATGTAAATTGATTTGATTTCGACTCCCGTCTTTTCAGTGATGCTTGTTCGTAGTGGGATCATTTTTTTTTGAACATATGTGTCTCTTCCGTTGGTGACTATACAGTAGTGTCCATCATTCACTCTAAAGAAGATTCAAAAAGTTATTTGTACATATTTTATCGAGTCAGAGTTTTTTATTTGAGAGAGTACAAAACACTAGGAGGTTCGACAAACTCATCAACTGTAGTACTGCTTTTGTGGGGGCATTTGCGCAAGTAGTGCTGGGATCGAGACAATGATCTAATGTAGACCGTAAGCACGGTAGAGGGAGCAAAAATTGTCTTAAGTACAAAGTGTCGGTGGGTGTTTAGTGCTGCTTTTTTTTTTTAAGTGAATTCTGGCTTATGGCTTCTGATTCTAGATTTTCAGAGTGTTTAATTGGTCAATGGTGCAGATGCTGAAGTTGAATCCTGCAAGAATCACTTCTCAAAATAGACGTAAGGAGCCACAATCTCAAAACTGTCTTAAGTATAAAGTGTCAAGGTGTTTGGTGATTTTCTTATTATTTTTTTCTGTTTGATCTTACTGCTAATTAGGGCGGTAAACAAATCGAGCAGGCGAGCTCGACTCAACTCGTTAACGCTCGGCTCGGCTCGTTTACTAAACGAGCCGTGATCGAGCTCGAGTTTTCAGCTCGTTTAGTGAACGAGCCGAGTCCACTTGGCTTGTTCGTTAAAAGCTTGACTCGTTAAGGGAATTTTGGCTCGATAGAAGAGGCTCGTTTAGTAAATGACTAAACTCGGCTCATTAAGGCTCAAGCCGAGCTCAAGTTCAAGTACTCAAGTTTTTGGCTTGTTTAGTAAGCTGAGCCGAACTTTATCGAGCTCGACAAATCGACAAAGCTCGACTCGTTTACCATCCTACTGGTAATTATCACAAAAAGTAAACATAAATATTTTTTTTTCCCTAACAGTAAGTTCATCGGATTAATAGTGAGTGCATTAATATACAACACATTCCAAATGTATTTTATGTCCCCATATTTTACGAGGAGATACATGTTAGATGGATGGCCATCCTTGACCGTTGAAATTTCAACTAAACACAAGAATATATGGCCATCCTTGACCGTTGAAATTTCAGGCCGAAAAAATCGGTGGGCTCAAGAAATAAAAGCCCAATGCCTAACGGGCCGTCAAAGTTGAGCTTCCAAAATTCTCAACCCCAATCGGGGGGTTGGTGGGTGGGGGGTGTGGGGAAAGGGTTAATACAGTTTAACTTTGCTCGGATTTCTGCGTTTCCCTCCGTCGAATTTCAGTTTTCTCTTTCTCTCTTGGTCTTTCCCGGCTTCGCCAACGGGAGCTACAATATCAAAGCGGAAAATGGTGATTCCAATACCCAATCTTGCGTACTGATTGAAACACACACACGAGGGTGTAGCATATTAGGTTTTCGGCATAGAGGATCCTGCCTCCAAGAAACCCTCTTGATCTCACAGCCATCCGGCCTGTCCCAAAAAAAAAGTTCATCTCATCTCATAAAATGAACAGCCAATATTGGATGTTATATATATGTTTCTCTTCTCCCCAATTTCGCTGCAACCAAATCGGGAAAAAAACGAAAACAAGACGGAACAGCCATGAAAGGACTTGCAGAAGCTCATTCACAAGTACACCCCCTCTCCCCAAATAATAATAAATTAAATTTCTAACTAATAATAATGTGCTACGTATATGATAATAAATGTGTAATTAGTATAGAAATATCTGAAAATTTAAGTAATATTGATTTAATCTAGTTAGAAATTGAATTTATATCACATTGTCAATATCTTTCATAAACAAAAAAAATAAGCACGCATCGAACGTTGCGATTGTCAACAAAAGACAAAATAATATCATGTGAAATATATTATTGTACTACAAAAATTACACGATATATTTAGAACATATTCACACGAAAATACTTCCCTTAAATCGGCCCTCCCCGGGCCAAAATTTTTGCCCCACCACTGCACAAGTTAGATACTACAGCACTCCATTCCAATGCAATTGTCTCCACAAAGTGACTTTTTTAGAAAAACACAGAGCAAACTAGCGCTACAAATTCGGTTGCCGCTGCGATAGTTTTCGAGTTTGAGGTCGAAGAAGAATATTACGGGGTACAATAAGGTGGTGGGTTGTGGAGTTTTGTGATTTGTTGTTGTTGAGGGCAGCTGGAACTAGAGTGTTCTCGAGGGAGCACACAGGGTTGAAGGAGAGAAGGGTTGCAAGCAAAAAAACCAAAGGGGCGACGGCGGCTGAGAGAAATGCGGCGGATGCCAAGAATATTATGCAATGGTACTTACGGTGAAACCCT
This sequence comes from Rhododendron molle, assembly GCA_025413875.1. NCBI lineage: Eukaryota > Viridiplantae > Streptophyta > Magnoliopsida > Ericales > Ericaceae > Rhododendron > Rhododendron molle. The sequence continues at coordinate 6,294,952 of CM046393.1, forward strand.
CCGCCGCCGCCGCCGCCGCCGCCGGCGTTATCCGCCATTATGGAACAAGCTGGCGATGAGAAAGAAACTGGGTTTTCAGTGTGTAGGAAGTAGTGGTGTTGAAAACGTTTTTCCATTTTGCGCTATACTGTTCCCTTCCCTGAAATGGGTGATAGTGAAATGGTACCATGCAAGCTGGGATCGATGAAGATCATAAAATTTGCTTTCTCTTTGCCATGTTCTTCGGGTCTTAGCTGCGAAAAATTCTGGAGTGGTTCTGCAATTGCCAAGTTTTCCATCACTCTGCGGGCACGTGAATTATACAGTGACACCAAAAAAGAGCAGGTCCTTTAGGTGGGGGTGGTCCTTCTAAATGGCAGCGATCGAGAGATAAATGAATGTGGACAGATCGAATTTAAGAATCAGCTGCAGATGCAGTACACTATAACATACTCCGAGAGAAACTTTTGTTCAGTTATTCTCGGTTCTGAGCAATCACAGTCGTTCGTTTCCGCAATAAATGGTTCGAATTTTTAAAACATTATTCACTGAAATAGTTAAAGCAAATAATTTTTTTAAAATTTGAGTTGTCCAAAATATTTTTGAACGTGCACCGTAAACCGTGTTTGCGGGTTGCGCTTGTAAACAAGTTTTTCTCATATATTCCATGACATAACAGGTGTGCTGCTCCAATACGAAGTACTCAAATTGAAGTACAGTTCAAGGAAAAGAGTCAAGTTGTACTGCTGTATATTTTGCTTTCTGAAGTGGTGAAATTTTAGAGTGAAAATTTGTAGCAGTGTATTTTGCTTTTTGAAGTAAAATTTGGGTAATTGATTTTAGCCCTCCAGTTTTTGATAACCGAACTCCATTATTTGTATTTTAATATTTTTTTTTGGATATGGATTTTTATTTTAGTGTTTAAAATACACATAATACAACCACTTTGGAAGCTAGACCCTTAAATTTCCCAACCCCACCCGCACCCCAAATCCAAGACCAGACTCCTATTCAATTTTTTTTTGGGTCTGCTTTTGGGCCTTTCAAGGCCCCTCTGCCAAAAAGAAAGGATCAAAATCATTAATTTTGTAGAGGTCATTAGATATGTTGTCCATGTAAAGATTAGCTTCATCGAATATCGATAGGTGTATGAACAAAACAAATTAGTACAAGAAAAAAGGGGATGACAAAAAATACGAAGTAATTTGGTGGAACTTAAATTGCCCCATTTTTTCCCTTGTACAAATCTGTTTCTCATTCATATGCATATCAATGTTCAATTAAGAAAACCTTCTACATGGACGATAAAATCGACGAACTCTACAAAATGAACAGTTCTTATAATTGTTGCGAGTTCGAAAGGGGCCCACAAAGGCCTAAAATTGGACCGGGCTGGAGCTAGCATAGAAAAATTGGACAGAAGACTAAATAAAATGGAGCATAAACTAATCGATGTTAACTTCTCACATGACCACCATTTTATATATTACTCAAGATACGTGTCATAAATTGTGTATATTGGCTCGTAAAATAGGGCGTACACAGTGCACGAAGACCCCGTGTATGCAGGGTCTGGGAAAGAAAACAGTGCACGAAGCTCTCGTCGCCTTACCCCTGCAGCTATGTGCGGTCTGAGAAAGAAAATCAGTGTGGCTCGGTTAGGTAATGCCGTGGATAGTATCCAGACCTCAGGAAGCATGGCAGACTTGTAGTGTCCTGTATCCATCATTTGTTGCCCATGGAAGTCACATGGTTTGGATATATAACAAAAACAACGGTGAAAAAGGGAAACACCCAAGACACAAACATGAATACGTAGGAACTCAGTAGTGCTGGTATCATTATCTGCTCTTAGCTTTCAAACTTCATGATTTGGTACATAGCTTCAAAGTAACACAAAATTTTGAACTCATTAGCAGAATACCGTTGACTTGAACGAAGAATTCCTTACGTTGTGGATTACCCCATTCGCGGTTGAACTGAATCGTACTTTCTTTTCTTCATTAGCCATTTCTTTCTTGTCTGGAAACCTTCAAAAACTTAAAGACTGAAACTACTTGCAACTTGTGCTTAATTGTACACAAGCAATGATTCCATTAACTTCTTCTCCTTTCAATCTTGCTTTACCTGAATTTCGAGAAATTTTGCTTAATTCCCATGAGTTTCCTCTGGATTCCAAGCAAATTATTATCAAAATCAAACAAAACAAAATTTTAAAAGGGAACGTTAATAGGATAAAAATTATAAGCATGGTGACAATTGAGCTTAGCTGTCCTACTAATTGTTTGACAAATGGAAGGCGTGGTTAGGGCTTCCAGACTCATCATTCGGTTTGACCGGTTTAGATGGTGTTAATAATGGTGCAAGCTGTGCAAGATTTTCCGTGTTGATCTTGAAGCATCTGGTTCGTATAGGTTCACTCTTTTCCTACATTATTAGGTTTAGTGTAATACTTTTCAACTGTCTAGATTCTAGAATAGCAGGGTGCACATGTATTAAGTAAGTTAATGCATTATCGACCATTAGTAGCTTTCCTCCCTTGCTCCTAGCTTTTGTCGTTCAGGATCTTCAGATCATGTGGATCGATCTTAGCTAAACTAGCTACAACAAACTGTAGCAATGGAAAATTTTAGCAATTCAAAGCAGCATGAATTCTATCACGGAAGTGGAAGAATATCTCACTTGATTGCCTGCTACATGGGAGGGGTGATGTCTATTACGAAAAATGCAATTCATTTTTGACAGACTAGGCATCATAAGTTTGAGTCTGCGATTCTATTTCATATTCCAGAGAATCAGGGTCTATGGGCTTGTGATTAGTATTGATATGACGCGAACTAGATTCTATCTTCTCTCTAATTCAACAATTGGAAAGAATGAAAATATATACAGTCCGATTATTGTTCCAGTATCTTTTTCAAAAGGAGAAAACCGATTGCTCCTAAGATATTCCGCAATCCTAAATCGTAAAAGGCTCCGTGAAAAGTTTCATCTTTGTTCTAGAATGTCTTCTCAATGATAAATCTGCAAATAATATTACTTTAGGAATTTGATTCTATTCCTTTGCTTTTCCCTTCAAAGTTTCTTTCCCCTTTTGACAAATAGATATTAACATCACTTTATCTTTTGACCTTCTGATGCTAACAATGGGAATCGTATTTGAATATGAAATTTGAGATCTGTTAAGTTGCATAAGGCACCTCAATTTGATATTAATTATTATGAGGGACTGAAATGGAAACTGGAATCCAACTTAAAGGAAACTTGAAGATGAAGTTCAACAGAAGCGAAAAGACCATGTTATTATAAGCATACAATACAACAGAGGTTTAGCCATCTTGGAGGGGAAAATAATAGAGTGAAAGGACCCTTTGTTCTTCCTTGTCTTTCGTATCGTAAATCGCCTTTGGAATCTTACAGAGTAAATCAGTGGGACATGTTTCCCAAGAATTAGACTACGGTAGTAAGGAGATTGAGCCACTAGGATTTCATCTTTACTAGATTAAAAGAGAGGTGAGATAACAAGAAAACAGTTGACACTGAGGCACCTTGGGAGAATATTCAGTCTTACGTATTCTTGCACTTGAATTCAAATTCTAGTTTGACATACGAAACTTTTTACAAATTAATTTGCCAAGTCTGGGCGTGATGCATTACCTCGTTACTAGCTAAGCTGTAAACATACAAATCTTTTGTGTTTGGAGGAAAAGAAACCTTCAATAGTGTGCTATACTTGTCTTATTATTGCGAATTATGCTTACTAGGCGTAATCTTGGCCAGTTCGTTGTTGCCTCTTCCCAGACATGTTTTTTCCCGCCACAATGTCTTGGTGGTTTTGGATTTTTTCTTGTACTGCATAATCTATGTATCTGTTGGATTTTCGTCACCCTTTACGGGCAGGCATAATTTTTTCACTTTGGGTGTTAATCTGGTTGGGACTAATCATCTGATGGTTCCTTTTTTTTGGTTGGTTTGAAGCTATAATCAGTTTAATGGTTGATTTTTCAGGGTATTTGTCCTTTGGGCAGTTTGCGTGCATGATAATTTTGCTTAATTACTGATATCAATCAATTGGCTGAAGGACAGCCATTGGATGGTGTGATTCCTTGCGGGCGTGCTGAAAATAACTGTTCATCATAGTGCAGAGCTTTATTTCTCTCTAAATGATGTTGGACCTGAGAATCTAAGGTCCATTATATCAGACAGATAGGCGACATCCTGGCAGCTTATAATGCAGTCTCCCAACCTCCAAGCAGGAAACCTTCACAACAGTGTTTTCAGTACTCAGGTTTCCCCACCCCTAATGAGAACAACCGTAAAAATATAGGTCATTATACTGATCTTATGCTACTTGGATAAATTTTCCTTTTTAAGTAACAAAAAAGGTGAATTTGTTAGAGTTACTCTCATTCTCATTTATTTGCAGTTTCTTATGTCTTTCTTGGCCTTTATTTTTTTTTTTTTATACCTAAGGGCATGCATGGGTGCGAAAGTAGAAGTTCAAGCTGTACGTTGCTGTATTGGTTCATGCTGTAAAAAACGAGGACGCGGTGTTAAGCACAAGGGAAATAAGGCACAGCTGAGGTAGTATCACTTACGGGTTGAGCCAGAAATGGAGAAAGATCATCACTCCCACCAACCTCATTAGCTTGGAATTTACAGTCTTCCATTTTAATTGTTTTACTTCTTTCGGTAGCTAGTATTGGCAGGAACAGTTAATGATGCTATGGACCATATATTTTTACAACTCTTGTTTCACCATATGAGTCGCGGTTTTACTTTGATCCTTCGTCTTCGTAGATTCTTTATTGGAAAAATAAACTTGTTTGTAGATCTTGACATGCTCATGCATACATATTAGAACTTTTTCCCAGATACTAAATTTTATACTCCTAGCTAATAGCACCTTGCAAGTAGCAACCGAAATTGACTGATTTTTTTTTTTTTTTTGATCCGCGAAATTGACTGATTTAACTCCAAATAGGATAAAGCATAGGGGGTAAAATCGAGTAGCAGCAAGCTAGTAGGAATTACCCCCCCATTAATGTCTTTTGTACTGGTTTATGTTTGCAGGCTTGTAGCACCTCCATATTTGGAGATATTTCCGGCTGTGGTCCTCCCCACAATAACTAGCCCCTTAATTAATTATTTTTCTTCAAGAGGAATCATTTTCTCCAGCAGAATGGGTAAATGGGGGGCTGTCTGTCGAGGTGTGTCTTCTCATTTTGGTGAAAGAAGTAAAAATGCCGAAACAATTAGGTGAACTTACAGTTGGTATTTTATCCGGGTTCGATTCTTGAGGTGATCAGTGATCAGTCATAAGAAAGTAATTTCTTGTGAATTCTCTAGTCCCGAAGTGGACGAGGCGCCTTTGACTGGACCAGGTAGGAGATTAGTTGAGATGCATATATGTAAGCTGGCCCAGAGAATATCCCTGACCGTCGAACCCAACAAAAAGCAAGTTGGCATTTCACTGAAATGGACCAGCAATTTTTTTTTAAAGTACGTTTAATTCGGGTAGTTGAGGAATTGTCTTTCAATTAAACCCTTTCACTTTAACCTGAAAATCAACTTGTAGGAAGATGATATACATTACATTGACTCTAAAGTCTCCAAGGCATTATGAAAGATCTTGTCTGTAACCACCCCCAGATTTTTCACAAAAGGCAAGAAAATTTCAATATGTTGTTTTCAGAAAGGACACCTTCATTGAAAAAATGCATCATTTTTTTGCAATGATGTCCCCCATGCAAGGACACTATTCTCAATAAATCAAATTGTTGATGTAAAATTGGCCCCTAAGACTCTCAACAGATTCCTGCACATTTTGAATTTGTGGGTCTAAAAAGACAATGTGAAAAGTGCTCAAAACTTGCTCTCTTTGTGTGAAAGCTTGAAACTTTTTGTGATAGGATTAGAACAAGAGGGACCCTCGAGTGTTCAAGATGGTACCATAATGAGAATATATGATTAGTAAAAGTAAAAAAAAAATTAGGAATTCACTGGGTGGTCAAAAAGCTATGGCCATCTTATTTCTTGTAGTTAATTGGCTGACATAATTAAGACCTAATCATGTGATTGTGTTCAAGATGGTAACCCTTTAAAACCTTGTAATGCTTATAAGTTTTCTTCCCATTTTGTTTGCTTTGTAATTTTACCTCCCTCTCAAAAAGATTGTCTAGTCTGCAAAACGAAAACTTAAAAAACGATACTTTATATTTGTCAAAAATAATTCAAATGTTTACCCACAAGATACTAGGTAACAATTAGTTATTAATTTCCATTTATGGAAAAAAGAAATCTAAATTTCCTTGGACAAAAATGAATCGTCTAAGTTCTTTTTTTGCGGACCGGACATTCTTTTTAGGACGGAGGGAGTACTGGGTACTATTTCACCTGTACACCCAGGACGCCGTATTTTATGGAAGTGACTTTACTCATGGCATGCAAGACTCGAACATTTGAAAGATTAAGAAACCCTAGGTTGAGAAAGTGCTCAAGGAAATTGTATTTAGATCAATTGAAAGGCACTCTAGGAAAAGTTTAAAGGATCTAGCATTACCAAGAACCAAGAAAAAAAAAATGGCCGAGTTCATGTTAAAAAGAAACGAACATGGACCTCACATGCAAACTGTTAAAAGGAAAAAGAAGGCATATTCCAAAACCTCTGCCTAATGAATAAGCGTGCTCATTTGTCCCTAAGTAACATAATGTGCGTGCGTGTGCATGCATGAGTGAGAGCGCAAATAAAGAGCGAAAATTGAGAGCGGAAGCAAATTTTTTTTTTTTTTTTAAGATTATGTGACTTTAGGCTGTCCTCTTCCTATCCTCACTCTCATAAAGCTAGGAATCTGGCCGTACACCTCCATATCCAACCAGTAGATCTCCAACCGATCACCCTTGTTTGCTCTCTCTACAAATATCACCTCTTGCCTTTCTCATTCCATCAGCCCCTCTCTCTCTCTCTCTCTCTCTCACTCACTCACTCACTCACTCACTCACTCACTCAAATTATGTTAAGTTCTCCAGAACTCCCTGATTGTAACTATCAAAACAATCCTATTCTAATTACCCCAAACAGCCCTACACCCAAGCATTCACTGTATCTCTCCAACCTAGATGATCAGAAGTTCCTCAGATTCTCCATTAAGTACCTGTACCTTTTCAAGAAATCTGTATCCGTAGATAGCTTGAAGTATTCTCTCTCGAAGGTGCTAGTGGATTACTACCCATTAGCTGGGAGGTTGAGAGCGAGCTCGGAAAATGATCAGAAGCTCGAGGTTGATTGTAATGGGGAGGGTGCTTTGTTTGCTGAAGCTTTCATGGATATTACTGCTGAAGATTTTCTTGAACTTTCTGGGCGGCCAAACAGGTCTTGGAGGAAGCTCTTGTATAGAGTTGAAGCCCGTAGTTTCTTGGATGTTCCTCCGCTTGTCATTCAGGTCAGGTTTCCATCTAATCATTCTTTTTCTTCAGGAAAAGTCTATGAATCAAGAAAATGTATCTGTAAATTTACCCCTGCTGGTAGAAGGTGGGTTTATTATTCCAAAATTAGTCAATAAAATTAATCGATGTGAGCGTAAATTGACCCGAATACTTGGTTATCAAAAGTTTACCTTGAAAGTAACGTAATTAGGACTTGCTTGTAGCTGAAATTTAGACTTGATAGCTTTCGTTAATTAGGACTTAAGAGTGATTAGAAATCATTCATGTGAAGGCTTGAGATTATTACAATCTTTTCTATTTAATTACCCTATTTTTCACTCTAGTTACACAAGTCATTTACATTTAAAGCTTCCATCAAATCAGCGTAAAGTTCCTTCATTTGAAATCAACAATTAAAGCCTAATTGGCTCTTTGGATTGAGAGAAAGGGAGAGAGAAAACCAGAGATTGAAGTCATCAAATTTCACCAAAACGATAATATTTGATGAGAGAAAAATATACTATATGCCAATAAATTTCATACTTTTTATTTGTTTTTCATCAATTTTCACCTCTTTTAATTATTCAAATAATTGATAGGCTTGCTTCTTTTTTCTCTTTTCCCATCATTTCCGCCATCCAAAGGGGTCTGTAAGGGTTTCTCATCTCGATTCTTTCTCTCTTATGTAGTTAACGTCTTGTGTTTCTTTGGTTTGTTTAAGTTTCGCATTATCTAAATAATGGTCATGATCTTGTAGCAATTACCTTTGTTCTCTAGTTTAACTAATATAAAATCTTTGAATATGTTCAAAATATTTCTATGCATTAATAAAGTCGAAGATTGCGTATCTCTTTTTTTTTTTTTTCAACAAATTTTATTTTTAGTTCCTGTCTTGACATTTTATTCTGTGAGAACAGTTGTTACTATTTTCTTTTTTTCACACGGCAAAGTGGACTTTTATGACTTTAATTGTTGTGATTAAGATATGATTAATTGTTTATCTGCTAACAATTTCTTGGATAAGTATCAAAAAGGTGGAATCCATAAATGCTTTTTCCACAGATCAAAAAATAAAAATAAATAAATGCTTTTCCACCTGTCTTAATAATGATGGATTGAAGCAGATTCCTACGATGGCTTGGTGTTCCGTTATTTTGTCCTCTGACTTTTCCATATATGGTTAATTTTTGAACTTGTGGAGAGAAGTTCCCCTTGCAATATGTGTCCAATTATTGAACAGTTGTTCCCTTATTTATTTTTTTCACAAACCATTTTCGGGAAACTTATTCTCCAATTTTCAAATGTTGTTTTTTCACATGAATAAAAATTATTGTATATGAAAAGTGATTAGTGTTTTTAACTTCTTGGCGGATAGTGGGGTTGGCCTTTTAGAATTAGTCGAGATTAGTGTAAATTAATCTAAATACCTCAGTTATGTTACGGCCGTGTCCCAGACAATAGCGAATAGATGACCCTACACATTGTTTTTAAGGATTTTTGTCCCTTCTCATGTTTCCTCCTTAAGTTTGGGGTATTTTGTAAAATGACCAAAATGGCCCCAACGATAATGCTTTTTTCTCCTATTTTTGCAGATCACGAATCTCAACTGTGGGGGAATGATCGTGTGCACTGCGATCAATCACTGTCTATGCGATGGCATTGGCACATCGCAATTCCTACATGCCTGGGCCCACCTCACCACCAAACCCACCATCGATTTACCAATCAACCCCTTTCACTCTCGCCACGTGTTAAAACCCCGAAACCCTCCTCAAGTCACCTCCACTCACCCCCAATTTTCCAAAACTACCACTAACAAAGACAGTTCTTTCCAATTAGACCTCAACCAATACCTCCAAACTCAGTCACTGGTGGCTTCATCCTTAACCTTCACCCCGTCCCACGTCCTTCACCTGAAGAGACAATTGGTACCCTCGGTAAAATGCACCACCTTTGAGGTCCTAGCAGCTCACACGTGGCGATCCTGGGTTAATTCACTAGACTTGGATTCCACCCTCACTGTTAAACTCCTTTTCTCTATCAATATTCGGAATCGATTGAATCCTGAGTTAGAACAGGGCTACTATGGAAATGGGTTTGTGTTGGGATGCGCCGAGACCAATGTTAAGGAGTTGGTGAGCGCTAACTTGCACCATGGTGTTAAATTGGTGCAACAAGCTAAATCTTGCTTGACCCACGAGTACGTGAAGTCCGCCATAGATATGTTGGAGGACAAAACAGTAAAAACAGACTTGTCATTGAGCTTGGTAATTTCTCAATGGGCTAAGCTAGGGCTGGAGGATTTGGATTTTGGAGAGGGGAAGCCTTTGCACATGGGCCCACTAACCAGTGATATATATTGCTTGTTTCTGCCAGTGACTGGTGATTTCGACGCTGTGAGAGTGCTGGTGTCTGTGCCAGAGAGTGTGGTTGATAAGTTTGAGCATTACATGAGAGATTTTCAAAGTAGTGGAGATAATAATGGGGGTCCAAATGGGCATTGCAGGGAAGAAAATGGACTGATTTGAATGGATTTTGATAATATTATACAGTACTTGTGATTTTGGAGGTGGTTTCTACTATTGATGAAATGAACCCTGATAGATTTTCATGTTTGTATTTGTAGCCCCTATAGCTCCTTTGTTGCAAATGGTATCACAAATTGTGATACACACTAAATAATACTTCCAGTTAGTTGCATCCACTTTAAAATTGAAGGTCATACTTCGAAAAGAAAACCAAAAGAGAAACAAAGGTATGCTATTTACCTATTTAGGTAGGGCGACATTAAAGGGTTAAAATATTATTCTTTATTTTGTCGGTTCATATAATAGTAGCACCTTTTCTTTTTGAGAAGAGTTACGTCCGTTGATTTTTATGTGGTCCTATGTCGGTGCTTCAGTTAAATGGTCGTGATTGGTTTATTTCATTTTCTGTCCACTCGTTCAATTGAAGAGGTAGTAGTGCCAACAAGAGTTGAAACAGAAGACTTCTAAATTACACAGTTAATTCGGTGATAACCTTAAGCCGACTAATTATTTTATTGTCTTGGAGCACTGTCATGTAATACCGGACATCTTTTTTCGCTGCACATTTTTGTGGGGTCTACTATCATTGACAAGTTGAATCACCGAAGAAGTTGAAATATATCATTTATCATTTGGGGTAGGAAGAAGTCTTAATTATTACTCAAGAAGAAAGGTTCTTCTCATTTCTTGCTTGCCTATTTTTATGCTGCTAATAAATTACTGAAAAGTAATTAGTGATGCAAAGTTGGCTTTTTCCTCTATTTGGTTCACTTTGCCTCTCTACCCAACTGGCTAGAGAACATGAGTGGCCATACCCTTAGTGATGAATAAGCCAACCGCTCTGCTTGATGTTCATTCGTTGTCTGTTTAGTGGTGGTGGTGGAAGTGATCTTTCTTAATGGGTTTTATTTAATTATTATTCAAATGTTTGGGCCAACTTGCACCCACCTCGACAAATTTTGGGGTCTGAAATTGTCGGCCGACCAAACCTTCACCGGCCACAAGATTTAGAATGTTTGGTCTTGGTGTGATTCGAACTTACGACTTCTTTAGAAACTAGCCTTTTAATTGGCTTGTCATGCCCACATAGCCAAACCCGTTGGACTTTCTTTAGTGCTTTGAAGGGTGGCAGCGCATTCTATCTCAGTGACGGAGAGAATCTGATTTAGATCGGTTATGTGGACATTTTCTTGAATGTCTCCAAAATTCGTAAATTAATAGCACGTTTTGTGGTGGAATTAATTCAATTCGGTATGATGATCTATCTCTGTATTGGAAGACAAAAAATCCTCTAATATTATTATAGAAACTCCGAATTCGGCGAACTCCATAATCGTATTTTGTTAGTGTGAATAAGATGCTAAAATAGCATAAATTGTTGCCTAGTGGAAATGTGGCCCCATAGTCACACTTTGTACTTGCACCGAAGCATTGTCCGATAGCACTTGTCCATCATAATAGTAGTCATTAGTTTTCTGCCGTGAACATAAAAAAGGGTTTAACGATTACGCAAACATGACGATTAAATAGGTTATTGAATAGGAATTGTTAAATCAAGAGAAGCACTTCATATAATTTTAAGCATCAATCAAGATAAAAGCAACCAAGTATTATTCAGAATACTGAAACACCATGCAGCATTGCTACAATTGGTTAATTTTTTTTTTTTTTAACAGGATCCAAGTCGATCAATTGATTAATAAAATGAAATTGATATTTGCGCTACACTTTTTACTGATGGAGTTTCATTTTGTTCATCAAATTACTAGTAACTTCACGTTAAAATTGAAGCGCGAAAATCAACTTGCTTAATAAAATTGGAAGATAACGATAAGTCCCCCAAAAAGCAGTTTATCATGCTCACATTATTAACTAATCCAGTTTTTGTATATATTATCATCATCATGAAAGTATTTATCAAAGACTAGGCCACTACTGGCTTAGCGAGGCTACTTTATAGACCCACATGAAAAGATACTCTCAAATCTCCTCTTCAAATCTTGGATTCCAAACGTGAGGCTTTGTTGGTTGACACTCACGCTTACCTTTTCCCTTTTTCTTTTTCTTTTTTTTTTAATTTTTGCCCTTTTGGGTTCGGCAATCCAAATTGTTCAAGTCATTTTGCGCACACCTCAATTTGTACACTCTTCGATCTGGTGAAAGACAGATCATTCACGTCAGGACTAGAACATCTCTAACCGGAGATGTCAAAGCTGACGTGGACCAAGTAATGATAACTTTTTGCTACAATACACCATCCAATCAAGGTGTCTTCCCATATACCAGAGTTGACGTGGATTTAAATGGAGGATATGCCTGCCCGAATTTGACAGCAACCTAACCTCCTACGAATTTTCGAAAAAGTGACCGTCTAGATATAAAAAATGAGCCGTTTGAGAATTTTTTTTTTTTTTTACATGAAAGTTTGGTGAGGAAAAGCTTGATGTCAAATTGAAAAATCTCAAAATGCCACATAAGTTTTCAAAAAAAACTTGACATTTCCAATTTGAAGCCATGAATTAGAGATGCTCTGGAATTCACAAGGATTAAAACTCTCGTCAATTGTACAAGAATAAACTCACCAAACAACCGAGTTAACTCTTGGGCTCCCGCTCGCCTTTTCCCTCACACATCTCTCTCATACACCTTTTCCTTCACACATCTCTCTCTATCTCTCTCATACACACACTCACACTGACACTCTTGTCATTTTCCTTTTGGCTGGGCCAACCCCAACTCCACAAAATCATAATTCTATGAGTATCAGTTTATTCTTGGGTCTCAAACCCAATTTTTATCATCTCCTACTATAAAAGAGGGAGCGTTCGACTTTGAATTTTGTTGTGCTGCTTACATACATCTTCTCCCTTTTGATTTCTTCTACTTTTTACTTTAGCCTTTCAATAACACTTCTTTTTTTTCACTTGCATCTCATAGTTTTCGATTTATTTAGTTTGGTTCAACGATAACTTTAATTCAATTTCTAAACATATCTATCGTTAAAGCGCCACGTACCTACACACATGTGATCGTTTGTTGTTATTGATTTGTACTTACTTGGAAAAAATGGCTAGTTCGATATGGACTTAGATAGTTTGTCCTATACTAAAAGTTACTCCTATACTTGGAGAAAACGGTTAGTTCGGTATGGAGTATTATGAAATACAAGCTTTCAGAATAAAAATGTTACATCTATTTTAGACATTTTAAGAAAGACATTATTATAGGCGAGAAGACGCATACACCAACTTTGATTTCAACTTTTTTTTTGATACTTCGGAAATAAATTGATTGTCCAAATAGAGTATCACAATACAAGTCCGGATTCCTAATTCCCGACCTTCCCTCCTCTCCCCCCCAACACACACACACACAAAAAAAAAAAAAAAAAAAAAAGAAAGAAAAGAAAAGAAAAGCCACGGTACTAGCTATATAAACTCTAATATGGCCAACACCCAAGCTATCCTCTAGCGAGAAATGCCTGACAGAAGGGGGAATCTCCTCAGTAACAATAAGATCTTCAGCTTGCTCTACTCAATGTGGCTTAGCAAAGCTCCAGAGTTTGGAGCTAGGAGAATTTGGGGTGGAGGGGGGATTAATTCAGTGATGAGCTTGACGACCTGGAGAGAGCTTGACTCACATTAATTCCTTCCTTTCTTAAGAATTATTGTTAAGTCTTTATAATTCTCGATCTATAGATACTCCAAATTTCTGCCTCCAAATTTGAATTGTAGTTGAGCGTGTGCCATAGTATCCCAGGACCCATTCACCTTCCCCACCTCAGAACAGACCTCCAAGCACCCTCTTCAGTTGGGCTAAAGCTAGCTGAAACTTGTTTGGTTCACAAAAAATTTCTTGGGTTGGGCTGAAGCTGAAACTCGGCTCGTGGGCCAACGATATGTTTAAGTGGCTGGGTAGGTACCTTACAAAAGTTAACAGATCATAGAAGTGTTGGTGTAGTAACCCCGTTATCTCCGACAGGAAGTAGTGGCAGAGCTAGGATGTGTATTTGAAAGGGGCCGAATCTAAGAGGAGAAAAAAAAAGTGGCAATAATGAACTTTTGAATATTTATTAAGTATATTAAAAATAAAGTTCAGAATTTAATTTAAGCATAAGAAAAAAGTCCTGACTATTAAAATTGCAAAATATTTGGTCTCTAAAACAATTATAGTTTTGTATTTTTAAAGAATAAATTTTTTAAAATGACAGAGTGTTATTCTACTTCAATTTTTTTTTGTTTTTGTCGGGAGTGTTATTTCACTTCAAATGTGGCAAATAGACTGACACTCAAGTGATGGGCGCCCTACACTCCTTGCACCGGGTGAGAGTTCAAACCTCATCAGTCTCATCCCATTTATCCTAGTTTAGAATAAGGTTTGTCTTATAAAACAAAAAATCGCATGAGAAACCGCCCAAAAAGAAAAAAAAAAAGTGTCCAAAGTAGGGGATGGGGCCGAGGGGGGTTGGCCACCACATTTTCTACACAGTTTTGTTGATGACAAAAAGTATTGTTCCGTTACACTACACTACTATCCGTAAGGAATATCACTGCACGAGTGGATAATTTTATGAGTATCATATGTTTAGCCTCGTAAGAGACTATAAGAAGGCCTTGTCCAACAAAATCCGAATTTCCAAGGGTGAACCACAAGGTTACTTTTGAATTGGTCCCAATTCCAAACCCTCCTGGGCTAGGGTTAGCAAGCAGGCCACGCAAGCCCACTGCTTAACATGTGAACGCGGCATAGCACGCGTTTCACCTTTTCGAATACGCAGGCCGTAGGAACCCTCCTTGCACCCCAAGGCAGAAGAGAGAGAGTCAGTTATGTTTCATCATCATCTTTAAAACGAACCAATCAGAGCCTCACTGGAGAGAGAGAGAGAGAGAGAGAGAGAGAGAGAGAGTCAGTCAGTCAACTTCAATTGATATTTTCAGAATGCTGTAGTTTTCAACTAGGGTTTCCGTAATCTATCTCTTTGACTTACCAATTCGAGAATTTGCTTCGGTAATCGATCAGCTTCTTCCATCAGGTATCTCTCTCTCTCTCTCTCTCTCTCTCCAATTGATTTTTACCGATTTGTCGCAAAGCAACGGGCTTTTAATACTAGGACGTTCGTAGTCCGAAAAAATTGGAACTTTTCCCTCATTATCGTTTGGGGCGTTCTTGATTTTTTTCCCCAATTCGTGTATGACAGCTGATTTTGTAATTCTTGTTCGCACTCGTTGAAATCTGTAGATTGTTGTTTCCGTATAACTGAATTCATCGTTTAGCTGCGATTATTTGTGATATATATCCAAGTTACGTTTCAAAATCTGAAATTTCAGCTGGATTTGTACTCTATGTCAAGACTCAAGAGTGTATTCAATCTGTTATTTTTAAATTTTTGACCTAAATTTTGCTTCGTCTTGATTTATTAGTCGCAGTATCTATCAATTTGTGGTACAGAAACGATGATTCTATACTATAAGAAGGTTATTATTATCTTGGAGATCTGGGAAGTACTTGCTATGCAATGCTTGCTTCTTGTAATAGGTGGATTGCAATCATAACTTAACAGGGCACTGGAAATCGTGTGAATTAGTTTTTGGTGTATTGCGTTAAAGAGCAAGGTTTGTTGACGTCGATCTGAATTGCTCTGTGGGGGATCCCGCATCTGTTTTGTAATTTTATAGTTTATTTTGTTCTGTTTGCGTAACTTGTTAACGATATTTAACGGGCTTGGCTAAAATTTGTGAACCTTTTTATCTATTTTGGTTCTTGTTTATTTTTCTTTGTGTTGCTGGATATCATGGAAATATTACAGAAAGATGTATAGTTCCTATAAATCATTTTCCGAATAGTGTTTAGTAGATTATAGAATGCTTGGTTACTTCAGTTCATGATGCACAATAATTAACCTAATTAAAATCCCAAGTCCCTTCAGCATTCCAAACCAGAGAGAGAAAGGGTTTGGTTAATTACCTTTTCAAATGAGGCATATGTGGAAGTACATTAGGTTATGGTCCATGTGAGCATGTTTACTTCTCAGTTATCAGATAATTTTCCATTCAAGCATCCACGGGGAAGAACAAATCTCCAACTTATTGTGGGCAATTTCTTCACATAACTTGGGTTTCTTTTGAGCCACAGACCTTTTTGGATACCTTTATTAGTCACGTGGATAAGGTTTTTTTCGGAAATATGTTTGGAAATCTAGAGGCATGGTAATATCTGTTAAAATAGATGTGGACCATTTCCTACTTTGCCTTTGGCGTTTGTCACTTTTTTGTGATGCATGCAGTTGGTTTCGTGTGTTATCTTAAGTATTTCTTATTTAGTGGAGGTCATTGGTTGTGGGACAAGCTAATTTATTCATTTTTTGTGTCTCAATCTTCAAGAAGCTTTACATTGGTTTTCTGCAGAACTTAACTATACTGCTACTCCGTGACCTGTTAAATAAGCGAAGAAAATTGTGCAGATATATAATTCTTTGGTTTGCAATTAATAGGAGAGGAACCATGGAAGGGCAACTCTTACAGAATCATCTTCAGGATGCAAGAGAGACACAATGTCTAAACATTCCTGGAGTACCTCCATACCTTACACGCAAGTGGTATTTCAGTAAACAAGAAATAGAGCATCATTCTCCATCAATGAAGGATGGAATTGAAAATGAGCAGGAGTCAGCGTTGCGGAAGTTTTACTGCTCATTTTTACAAGAGCTTGGAATGGAGCTTAAAGTGTAAGTTTAGATATAGATTGAACTTTTTGTCCCGAAAAATGAGCCTTCTTCTTCTTGTTGTTGTTATTATTGTCCGTGCACTTGGGTCGAGTGCTTGTTAAGGAATTGGAATTTGGTACCATTCTGAACTTCTGGTTTATCATCTGATATCCACTCATTTTCTGGTGAAAGCAGAGTGCCTCCTTTTCGATAGTTATGTGTGCTTATCTGGCAATTGTGGTGCGAGATACATATACCTGTTATTTGCC
This sequence comes from Rhododendron molle, assembly GCA_025413875.1. Taxonomy (NCBI): domain Eukaryota; kingdom Viridiplantae; phylum Streptophyta; class Magnoliopsida; order Ericales; family Ericaceae; genus Rhododendron; species Rhododendron molle. The sequence goes on from CM046393.1 coordinate 6,311,856, forward strand.
CACGTGCCTATCACTCCTACCTCTCCTGAACTACCACTAGTGGCAGCAAATGTTTATTCTTTTCAAACATCTATTTTTTCTTCATTGAGGGAGATTCATCAACTTTTTTAGTATTTACTAGAAGCATGTACCGTTTTTATCGATGGTTACCTTCGAGAGCGTTATGTAGTTTGAGTAGATGATCAAGACTTTACGTTCCAATGACATCTCCTAGAGTTTTGTTATTTCTTGGGTACGTACTTTTTCCTTTCTTCTACATAGAAGCTTATGCAATGTCTATGTGCTCGTGGTGGTGATTGGTGTTTTGGTTTTGTTTTCAGGCCACAAGTTACAATAGCAACTGCAATGATGTTGTGTCATCGGTTTTACATGCGTCAGTCTCATGCAAAGAATGATTGGCAGGTAAATGGCATGTTATTTTTCCTTCTCCTTTTTGGCCCTGCTCTACTTCCAATGGCGTAGCAAGTAGAGCCCTTTATCTTCTTGATTGGATGAAATTCATACACGGAATATTGTAGATGCTTGAACGTACTTGGTCTTCAGGAATAGCCCGGGGTTCTGTATAAAAAATAAAAATTGAACTACGTTATGAGCGTACCAGTCACCCTTAATCTGAAAACTCATGCATTGAAATATGAGGAACCCGTCTATTGCTAGAAGACAGTGCGTTGGGTATCTTATATTGGCTGGGATCCTTGATTCTCCTTCCGTCCCTCTGTTGTACTTTATTTGGGAGTTAAGATCAAAATTTAGCAAGGGGTCATCATGCTTTGAATACGTTGAATTTCGCATTAGAAGCTATTGATCTCATCATTGACCCTTGATCGCCAGTTTTAAAAAGTCAAATGTATATTCACAACCGCAGTAATACCTACAAAGCTAGTTTTAGGTAGAGTGGTAGGATGATTACCACATAAGAGAAGGTGGGTTCAGTCTCACTGTTAGTGACTTTTAAAAGCACGGATTGACGAAATTTGCAGGAATCAGCTTTAAATTCATGGCCTGATTTTTCCAGATTTGCAAACGCAAATTAAAGTGTGGCTTTCTGTTTGGTTTTGTAACATTTCTCCATGTGCTTTGGCCTTATATCATTATGCCTGCTGTTAGCTTATGTGGCATCCATCAGTGTGCAGAGTTTGTGACAGCAATTATGCATGCACACCAACAACTGAGACTCAGAAAATAATTTCGAAAACATGGATAGTTTTCTAGGAGTGACCTTAAAAAACTCGAGAAAAAGAGGCCTGAGTCACCCACATCACTTGTGTTATGTTCAACTTTGGATGATTTTTTTATTGGAATCAAGTGCCCTGCCTATTGCTGCACAACTAGTAATGAAAACCAAACTTATTTGAAAACATTGTCAATATTTGGAAAAAGAAATAGCACCGTGTATTTTAATGATTAGATGCTCTGTTGCGCTCTCAGTCTTACACATTTTTGAAATTGATGCTTTCATGCTCCCACACTCCCAGCCGCTTGCACTTGTTGTACTTGTGACTTAGCTCCCAGCTATGCATAGAAGCGTGTGAGCCATGGCACCAGTAATGGATCTGGTCCTGCTACTGTAGGGTATTGAGAAAAGGGTTTCTTGCTCTGGTGTGGAACAGATCACCTACTGACGGAAGAACCTCTGTTTGCTAGGAATAGTTCCTAAAAGTTTGATGCTTTAACTTTTCAAAAGTGGTCATGCATTTTGGGACATCCAAATTGGGAAGATGGTTTAGCAGAACAGGAGCAAACAACTTAAATTAGGGAGCGGAATTCTAGTAGTCAATGAAGCAAACCCAAATACTGAAATACCCATAGAAAATGTAGAGAGAGAAACTCCCAAATGGGATACAAAAGAGATTAGCTCTTGATAATATATTCTTCAAAAGGATAAAAACGACCAAATGAAAGGACTTCAACACATATATATAGACCCATTACAAAAGACATAAATACCCTTATTACATACTATATCATACTCCCCTACTAAAAAAGAAACTTGTCCTCAAGTTACAGTAGTGTCCTCTGGCAAATAGGGCACCAAGTGTTGCACATTGAATGTGTTGGAGATGCTCAAATGAGAAGTGGACTTGATAAGCGTTGTCATTGACCTTGCGCAAGACCCACTTTCCAATCGTTCAACTTCATGTAAGCATAGTGAGGATGCCTATCCTTGCTCAAAATAACCCAAACAAGATCCCCTTCTTTGAACAAAACCTCCCTTGAAATCGCTGGGATTCAGATTGATATCATATTTCACAGGGAAGTGGTGTAAGTTTTTCTCATACCTTGCAAGGTGGTAGGAAAAAGATGCCTTCATGAATAAAATCATGGCTGAGATGTCTTCTTCATTACACAATCTCATGCATGCACATAGAACCACGAACATATCCCTAACAGTTAGATGGTATTACTGATTAAAAAAAAAATATCAGCCCAACATTCTGGATTTCTTATTTTACTGACTTGAAGTTTGAACAAGGCACCATGCATAATATATTGCTGTTAAGAAAATAGCTGCTCAATATTCCAGTGAAATTTGCCTTCCTATATGGGTGGCATTACCAGTGAAATTTGCTATCATTAGTCTGATTCTCAAGAGTGTACGCATACGAATTGTATCAACCAACGGAGAAGTTATTTCCTAGTTTGGCAGTACAACATTGCTTTTTGTATCTTCTTTGATTTGCATGCTTCTCAGTTTGGTTTTGCACCTTTTGCAGACTATTGCAATTGCAAGCATGTTCCTTGCTTGTAAAGCTGAGGAAACACCACGCTGTATCAGTGATGTTACTATTGTGGCTTATAAGTTGATGTATAGATGGGATCCCTCTGCTTCACGAAGAATCAGACAGAGGGTATGATGAACATTGCAGTTGCTTTTAAAAGGGCTTCTATCTCCTAAGTCCTATCCTATGTTCTCAGGCTTGATCATCTGCATCTCTTTGTCTAGGATGTTTATGATCAGCAGAAGGAATTAATCTTAACTGGGGAGAGGCTTTTGCTGTCAACAGTTGCCTTTGACCTCAATATTGAACATCCATACAAGCCACTTGTTGCAGCTCTGAAGAGATTGGAGATCTCAGACAAGAAGATTGTCGAAGTAGCATGGAATTTTGTGAATGATTGGTGAATTCTCTTTTCTTTTCTTTTCTTTCCTTCTTTAATTTTGTTTTGTTCATCAGAGTTCTGTACATGTTTTGTAGCCTATGTCTGTATATACTAGCTATTTGCTTGCTTCGAAGCTTTAAATCTCCTTTTAATGGGACCTGTAGGCTCCGCACGACACTCTGCTTGCAGTACAAGCCCCATTATATTGCAGCTGGTTCTTTATACCTTGCTTCCAAATTTCAGAAAGTAAAATTACCTTCGGAGAAGGGGAAGGTGTGGTGGATGCAGTTTGAAGTTTCACCTAAGCACCTAGAAGGTTTGTTACTTTTCTTTCCAAATACCGTACCATCCTTTGTTTCCTCTTAGTGTATACTGTATAGGTGAATATGACAGACTCTAAATTATTGCTGCCCTTGGTCAAGCACGTGCTTCACCTCCCTTTGACTTTGGTGTAGCTTGGCATTAGTTTTTTTTTATCGGCATGCTTGGCATTAGTTAGCCAAGCGGTTACTTACGGATACAAACAAACAAACAACAACAGAACCCATGTAGTCCCCAATCATTGGGGGTATGGGCGGGGGAGGATTAGAGACAGACCTAACCTTTGGCAATATGCACAAAGCGGCTGCTCTCAAAATACCACTGAAATAGTGGCCCCCCATACCTGTTTTGCTGTGGAACCATGCCCCAAATCAAAGCCGAATGGCATCAAAGCGGGCAGGCCTAGAGACCCAATTCAATTTATGTGCACATTACCATGCTTCCCGTTGATAGTCCAGAGGATCGGTATGCACAATATAGCGGTTACTTACGGATGCAATGTAGAATGAGTTGTAAGTTGAGGAATGCTCAGTAGATTTGGCATCAATTCTTTTTTCTGTCTCAGTTTGAGGAGCCGCTGTCGTCATTTTATTTTGCTATGTCCACACTCTAGTTTCCTCTATGTTAATTTCTCCTTTTCGTGTTGATGAGGAATTCTGTTACTCTATGCTAATTATCTTCACAATCTTCTGCAGAGGTCATCCAACAGATGCTTGGGATGTTAGACAAAAATCAGAAACCAGCTCCACCCCCTGCGCGTGGGAAGCTGATTGAATCCAAACCCGTGGTTGCAAAGACAATTCCCAGTATCCCAGGATCAGCCATTACAAATGGGTCAAATTTCTCTCAGAATATGGCCAAAGGTGTTAAATCTGCAACTTCCAGTAGTCCAGAGTCATGCGTTATAAGCAGCAGCTCAAATGTTACTGACTATACTGGCCAAGGAGCTATGGTGGATGGTGGAGGACTTGTTAAATCTGCTATTTCCAAGTGCAGTGAAAACGAGGCTTCTAGTGACTTTTACATTGGCATGAAAATACGAAGTCAGACAAGCGATTGTGGTAGTGCCATTAGTGCTGTTGAGGATGGTGATTTTGAGCCAAAAACGGGGAAGTTGGATCAAAACACTAAATCTATTCAAGCTGCTGATAGTAAGATAGATGTAGATCGGATTAGAAATGCATTAAAGAGGAGGAGATCGGAGCAGAGAGTCGTTGACAAGAAGTCAGTGGAAGGTATGGATGATGAGATAGATAGCGAAGCTTGGATTGAAAGGGAGCTGGAAAATGGAATAGAGCTGGACACTGCAAACAAGAGAATGAGGTTATGAAAGTTCTGGGTTTAAAAAGGTGAAATAGAGCTGGACACTACCTTTGTAACCTTTGTAAACAAGAGAAGAGGTTATGAGAGTTCTGGGTTTAAAGTCTATCATCACGTGCTACTCATCTGAAAGAAGCTTATTCTGCTTATTTTGGGATCATGGCTTATTTGTGTATAAAGTGAGTTCGTTACTTGAAAGTATTGGAACTAATTATTTTGGGTCATGGAACTAATTGACATTGACTGTCGGCCTTCTTCCTTTGCACGTTACAAGTACATGGTCATTCTTTTGGGTAGAATTATAAACTATTGATTCTTTGAGGATGGAGTTGCTCTTCCAAGATTTAGATGGAATGGCGGACGCAATGATTGCGCTTCATTTTTCTGTGGCAAGGAAGAAGTCCCAGCTTCATATCCAGTCGAGATGTGGACTCGACTCAGAATGACATATGGAAACGGGTTGGAAGAAATATACTGAATGCAATAAATTGATTCTGGGAATGTAATGAGAATCTTTTTGTGTAGATTGTAGAGCCAATTTTGAGGAGAATGTTGTACTGGAAAAGCAAACAGAATCTGTAAATCTCTATAGATTTCTGTGTTTCTGAGTTCTGCCTCTTTGGAATGCAAGAAAGTAAATGAATCTCGGCAGCTTAGTTGGAATTTTCCTTTTCGTTTGATGGCAAAAAGACAGGCATACTTAAAAAGTCGGTATATATTTTCTTGGACGTTTAAAGGGCGTTGAACATGGAAGTCTTCGGCCCGAATGGTTTATTGCAAAAAATGACGGGACACACTCTCCCTAAGAGGATCTGTACTGGACGTAACTGCCCATACAGCTCCCACCCGGCAAGCAGTTATCGTCTTTGTGTCTTGTGATAATTCACCACGAGCAATCGATCAAAGTGAAGTAGTATGGCTGCCTGTATCCTCCAAATCTCCTTGGCAATGGTTTAGAGCAGTTTTTTGTAACTCGGTATTTGTTCTAATGGACTGATTAATTTTCAGGGCTAATTTTACCGAACAGTAGCGTCGGCGTAAATACAATCGGGACAAAATTCTGTGTCAACTCGTTCGACACCTACAAGAGTTGGCGGGCATTTGACGATGGAGGAGTCGAATATCAGAACAAAGGCGGCTCGTTGAGGTTGGTAGTTTACTAGGTGAGTGTTGTTTAGAGCTTCTTCCCAAATCCCATATGTTCGTTTAGTCAATTTTCACTTTGCAGGTGAGGAGTGCAACTGGACTTTGGGTTGGTGCTGTGCAGTGAGGTGCATAGCACCGTGCTGCACACTTTCGAGCCGTCAGATCTCATCTCGGCAACCAACGATCGAGAGCCGTTCAATGCCGAGATGAGATCGGAGCTAATCCGATGGGTCGGAGGTGCACCTACGCACACTACTGCACAGCCCCATCCCCAATTGGAGTGCAACCCAATGCTACTTTGGGCTAAGAGGGAAGGAACATCTGGGAAAATCCCACTTTCCATCAATTAAAGTTGGAAATGAGTAAGATAATACTCATTACCCAAAGGAAAAAGATTAGAAAAAGTTAATGGGAAAAGAAATGCCCAAACAAGGAATTCTCTCTCTCTCTCTCTCTCTCTCTCGTACTCAAAACTGTCCTTCAAAAACACAAAGGACTCTGCTTTCCTTTTGCGTTATTTTTCATGGAAAGAACACTTTCCTTTATCATCAACAAATTTCGTTAACTCGAAAACACGAAGTACAACTAGTTAAATGGTACTACTATCAAGCGAAAAGGCAATCTAACGAGTTATAATCAGAAATACTTATGCTAATCAAACAAGGTTAAAATCCATTACATGTCCTTTTGATTTCTTCCATTTGCAGATGACCCTAGCTAGCTCCTGGTATTACTCAGAACATGCCAATGTCTTCTCCACCACCCCTACCCCAACCCTTCAGTACTACTGTCGCCTGAGGCCCCTCTCCTCCCTCTCTGCCACTGCCCTGCTTCTCTCGTTCTCAACCCCATCCCGTTTGAAGCCACCTCATCATAGGCAGTGTCTCAATCCGGGTACACTGCTATGGTTGCGGACACACTATGTACACATAGTGCGCACATATATGATGATATGTACCTACAATTTTTCCCCCCTTCGGTACATTTGAGGCTATCGTGAGGAGAGGAATTTCATCCATAGTAATATTGGTGATTTATTTGGTTCCGAGTTTAGTTCTCCTTAGAAACATGATTTTACCCGCGAAATACGTGGTTTTTTTTCCCGAATATAGCTAGGGGATCAGATGGGATGTCTGAGTTTTATGGGACAATCTTGTGCACCTTTGTCATGGTAAATCGAATCCCAACTTTCTTCTAATCTTTCCTTTCACGTGTTTTCTTTTTCCCCCCTCCAATTAAAAGTAAAAGCCATAGCCATAGGAAAAAAGTTGAGTTCAGCCTTAGAGTTTGAACTTTGAATTATATAGTGGACCAGTGGATCATATAGCGATCTCATTTGACAGGATATCCGACACACACATTTGCAGCATCCAAAATGTTTTTTCCCTCCATTTCTACTCAGTCCTTTGTCCAAGATAGAATTTTTCAAACATCCACTGATGAAACCAATTAGAGGAAATAGATATCCATTAATCACATTGATAGACGCGAGTTCCAGTGGGTCCTAAGAAGAAAGAAGATAAGTACCGATGCGAGTGAATGGGGTCATCACTACGGAGCCAGGATTTAGTGTTGGGAGTGCCAATTACTTGACGGGATTCCAAACATCAGTTCCGACGAAAGAGTTAATTTTCGAGTTTGAGATGCTTATTCGTTCAGATGGGAAGTATAATGAACTCGAAATGGGTTATATCCTCTCACTTGGAGAATGTAGAATGCTAGAAGTAGCCCTATTGCCCAAAATACGTGACGAGTAAGAAGACTGGCCACGCATATAAGAGTTTTCGATCTCCTTTATTTTTGGAGCCTGTGTCAATCTAATAGTAATTCAATAATACTTTGACGACCATCTTTGTTACCCTAAACACGGAACTCAAAAATGGTCGCCATAGCACTGCTCCTAATAGTATTTTTTAACGACTTCCATGTACGTTACCACATATATTGGTTGCTAGCAAAGTTGGGAGTAGCCATGAGTCATGACCCACTTGCCCAGCTTTATCTCCTCTCTGGTGATCACCATAATACTTAATAGCGGAGAGAGATTCAAACATAAGAAAAGAAATGTATTCAACAGTGACACCATACTCATAATGTAACCCGTTGCATTAATTGTGAGCAGAGTGACCCCAGCTCAAGTCTCGTCGTTCCATAAAATTTCTTTTGCGCTTGTCTATATACATACGTACATAGACAGAGCCAGAGGCACCCTTGATCAACAATAGGGGGTCACAGATCCACTCGAGTTCAACATTGTTGTGCTTCCTCACACAATTTGCCAAACCCATTATTACTCATCTGAACCAGTAAAAGTTTAAAATTGTCCTAGTACCCCACTTTATGAATTAGGCTCTTGTTCATGTCCTTTTACCCCCTCATTCTTTTACCACTGTCATTCATATCGTCACTCGAACACACAAAAGTTCTCCCTCTGCTCCTGTGCACTCATGTATACACATAAAATCCGCATATACAAATACGAACTCTGCTTCACAAAAGTTCTCGATCTGCTCCCGTACACACATGTATACACATAGAATCTGCTTATATAATAAATAGATAGGAACTCTGCTTCACAAAAGTACATGAAATCCGCATATATAAATAGGAATGCATGCTTGGAGTTGGAGACACTCCTGCCATTGAACATATGGAGGTTGGTGGTGCCATGCCATAGCAGTATATTATTGGAAGCCTAGGGAATATTTATCACATACTAAATGAAAGGAAAGATATAATATATTCATGATATATAATACATACATATATATATATATATATACTTCAGTGGGAATGGAAAGGAAAGAGTGAGCATGGCCCCCTAGGCCTAGTGTTGGATTTCATGCCCTAATTTTGTGAAAGCATATATTCTCCCTCTCCAATGCCTTTGTCTTCTTCTCCAGACGCCTTTAAATCCTGCAAAACTTTAGACCCTCCTTTTAAGGGCTGTGCCAAATATATATATGCACACATTTCACTTTAAGGCTTTCATTTTTATAATCTTGTGAGATGTGGAGAATGATATAATCGACCATTTTTAATAATGGGTTGTAGAGGGAGCGTCAGAATAATGCAGATTCCCATGATTTGAAGTGGGATATGTTTTGAAATCTGTTTCCCTCCAAACAAGGAGATCATGAAAACAGGTATTACACCTTTAAGCTATAGTATTAACTATATGCAGTGCTGGAAGTAGTATTAGTTATATGCAGGAGTACTGTCATAGTTTTTCTATGGAATTGGATTTTCTCCGGTCTTTAATTTGGACTCGATGGGACAGTCTGAATTTGGATTGTTCACAATCGTTGGTTCAAGGTTGAGCAAAACCGAACCATTGGTCATCCTATAATGTATGTTTCAGATTTGGATTGTCTCTTCCAGTCCAGATCCGAACCCTGTTTCTATCAACTTAAAAGGGAAAAATAAAGATGGGTTGTAAAATTGGAAACTCATTTACTCATTAGCATGGTTTCGTCAAATTAATAAGCCCCGGCCAGTAGTAGTTTGGGCCTTGTTCGTTTTGGGCACTGTCTTCAATAAATATTCTCAATCTGATCACAATCAAAAAAAAGTTCACACGCTGCCTCTCTGACAATTTTTTTTCTTTTAGAGTAGGTAAAATACGTACAGATTCACTTGCATCGTTGCATGGTATTGATTAATATGCAATTAAACATTTTAGGGAATCAAGTTTCAAGAAATATACTCCATGCATCCTATAATGTTAGTTCATTATGAAAAGTCGTGTCATTTTTAACTCAATTTGAAGACAAAAGCACTCCCGTGTATAGTTTTTTGAATCTTTTTTCACCAATTTTAAAAAAATAATCGAAACCTTTAAGCTATGCAAAAAAAAAAAACAGTATACGAAAGTGTTTTTGTTTTTTGAAATAAAAAAATGACTTAAACTTTTCTCAATTGCACTGAAAGTATAATAGGAGCACAAAATGGAAAAAATAATGCTAATGTGCTTTGTTCAATGGGTGTAGCATTTAATCAATACCCAAACCTAGGGTTTCAATAAAAATTCTTTCTAGCCTATGAACTAGTTTCAAAGAAGATTATGTAAAAGATTTGCGTTAACCTTTTTTCTATTATAGAAATCTTTTAGAAAATGAAGGTGAACTTTAAACTGTTAATTAATCTAGAATTGTTTAGCTGTAATTAATGCTAGCTAGCTGCAGATTAAGAACCTTCGATCTGATCGCTAAATAATTAAGATATACACTTTGTGTGATTTACGAAGGCACTAATGCGGTAATTAATTAGTTAATTCGTCATCTTCAATTAATACAAGCTTACAACAACAGTATAGATTAGTTTATGCTAAGTACAAGATTAGTGGTTGTGTTTGACTCGAAGGTTGACCGCTATGACTTGCTAGTGGAAAAAGGTGGTCTCTACGAAAATGATGAAAGTGATGGACCCCTAAAGTCATCAATCATAGCAATTTGCTTTTGCATTAATTAATTAATTTAATTATTTTTCTTAAAAAAGAAGTACTTAAGAGTTTATCTGGACAATTATGTACAAAGAAATGTACCCCCACTAATGGCCAGGCTACAACGGTAGGGACTGATGTTGTATTGTGTCCTCTCTCTCTCTCTCTCTCTCTCTCTCTCTCTCTCTCTCTCTCTCTCTACGGTAGGCTACTAAGCATACAAGGGTAGATGTGAAAATTTCTGACCGAAATTGGGGCGTCATTTGTCAATGCATTCGCACAATGATTAGCTTCACGGTAGATGTGCTTGATAGAGACCATGTCAAGCTCTTGCATCAGAAACTTGCTGTCAAGTAAGATGTTGCCAAATGGATGATTAACCGTATTTTGATCAAAGATCGATAAGTTGAAGAACAACTAGTGCATCAACTTCAATTTCCAGGCGTAAGTTAATTTCCTGAGCCAACACCAGGCCATCTCTCAAAGCTAGCCCACCCTTCTGCCACAAGACTGGAATTAGTAAGCATGTTCCTATGGAAATTGCCAATCCATTGGCCACAACGATTCGCGTAATATTCTTCCTGTAGAGGCAGTCCCTATCGTTGAGTTGAAGGTGCCATCTGTGTTCAATTTTACACAATTGTGGCTTGGTGTAACCCATCCCGCAAGGATATCACTATGTGGTTTGGGATTCCAGGGTTGCACCAGAAAAAACCACGCCGAAGATTTACTCATGATGGTTTTAACAGTATGCGAAGAATCTGGAAAACTCGAGTTGGAATTATGCTCAAACAGACAATGGTTTCGAACATTCCAAATCTGCCAAATAGCAAAGAGGAATATGATGTCCAAAGGAATTCCCGAACTATGAGTGCCCACCAGTTTAGAGTTAGCCAAGACCCAATCGTATGGATTGTCACATTGGTTGGATAGCGATATAAATGGAGATATATTTGAAATCATCGGATACACTTAGACTCAACAAGATAATGAGGACTCCACGTGCGCACATTCGAGGGTATCGGAGACATTTATATTCAGATCTATGCACGAAAAATATGTGCAAAGTTAATAGCATGCATTGCTTGTAATTAAAAGTTTACTCCCATATATATGTAATTAAAAGTCATACACCCTTTCTAATCAATCACCTAGTGAAGATGTATATTCAATTGACTCCTTTTCAGAGGAAAAGATAATGTCATTTAGGAATAAAATTCCCAATAATTAGGTCCTTATGGGGGACCAATCAAAAGAAAGTTTGCCAGTTGAATTTTCTAATGTTTGCTTTTGACCCTTAAAGGAATGAAAGGTATATACTCATCTTTTTCTATGTCTGAGATAATGCATTTGTCCAAACATTTTTTGTTGTTTGCCTGCCTTTTTAACTTGTCCAAAAAATCATCTAACTGATTCAACAGTGAGAATAACATGGCAATCGATGTATTTCGTCCCAATGAAAGTATCACACTTGATGCACACATTTTTCACAAGACCCATTATCTCTATAGCAGCCGGTTTGGGCACAAACGCGCGAATTAACTACAAATAATACGGATTTGGACTAGTCAAGCTCTCAGTAGTGATTGCGCCGACCCCATTGTAGAATACCACCGCTAGAAAAAGTCCGAACCATAGACGAAATATTCGGTGAAGGAAAAAAAAAACTCTTGAAATAGGGAGAGGCTTAACTCTCTCATATCAAACAGCATGTCGCAAATCTGAAGAGACAAAGAAAAGATCCAAACCCTAATACTAAATTTTACTAAAATTGAAAACTGCAAAAACACCTCAACAAATCTCGAAATATGTCAAAGGATTTATAACCTAATGGTATTTCTTGATCCTTCTTATGTAGGAGGCTGGAGTTTGAGAGCCTTAAAAACTAACTCACTGATATCCCATAACTCCCGTTGAAATATACCGCTTGGAAAAAAAATCTCGAAATTTTTGCAGTAGGACAGCCAAAAAAATGAAAATGAAAATGAAAAATTCCTACACCTGATGAGTGTGAAGGATGTGTGGGCATGCGGGAAGGGTTAAAAGGCAAAAAAAAAAGGGCTGAAAAGCAAAGGCAAGTTAGGCCCATACTCTGGATCTCACATTCTCCCATCCAGCTTTTCGTCTGATGTGAAGTTTTTTGTGGGCCTCATCCAAATTATTACTATTATGTTTAACTTCCTTTGATGGAAATGGAATGAATGACAGCTTAACTATGCTTAACTTAATATCATTGTAATTATAGTACAAACTAAAAAACTCTCTCTCTCTCTCATTGTAATTATAGTACTAACTAAAAAATTCTCTCTCTCTCTCTCTCTCTCTCTCTGGTATCTCTCTCTGGTATTGAATGGAGTACTAATAAAAGCACAAACAAACAAAAGCATAGCAAAGGGATAGAGAGATCTGGCCCCCCAGCTTTTTTCATGTTCGATCTTTTAAAAGAGTCGGTTAGCCTTAATTCTCACTCTACCATGAACCGTAATAGCATCTACTAATTGTTTCACTTTTCTACTCAATTACCGACGTGCTGCATATGATATAGTACTAATATATGTACATATTGTTTTTTCGAAAAATTCCCCACTGATCTTTTCTATCATGGAGAACTGATCAGGATGCCAATTTGCAGGTAGGATTTGAAACCTCACCAAATAAAATATCCATTAGTTGGGTGTGTGTCCTTTTACATTTTGCTTTGGGCTTTAGGAGTTGTTTTGTTGGTTTCTTGTGAAAGGTCAAAATTTTGGAGTGGAAGCTACAAGGTCTGTTCTAATTAGCAGGAATATTGCCTTGAATGATCATTCGTGCCCATTTTGCTCTTTGCTTCTAGAAACCCCCGACCATTTATTTTTTCACTGCCAATTCTCTTGGTTTGTAAGGTCTCAAATTTTGGATTGGTGGCACACCAACTGGGTATGCCCATCCTTAGTCGCGGGTCTCATAGGCTGATGGTTCGACAATAGCTATCGCAACTTGGAAAAACATATGTGAGAAGTGTGTTTTTATGCAACAATCTGGTCCATTTGGGTGATATGGAATGGGTGTATTTTTAAGAATGCGGCTGTAAGCACAGAGAAGGTGGTGGATAAAATTAAATTCAGAGTGGCTATGTGAATCAAAGTTAAATTCAATATTAAGTTGTACTCTGTGGAGGATTTTAAAATGTTTCTGGATGGTATCCGTTTGCTAAAATTGTAATCTGTTTTGGCTTTTATCATTCAACTTCGTGTTGGATGATTTACGTTTCTCCCTCCCTCGGTTGAGTTTGAGCAACTGTACTTCCCAGCCTCCCCTCTCGATGTATCCTTTCGAACTTTATAAAATTTCCTTTTGTTGAGAAGAAAAAAAAAAGCTTGGTTAGCTTTTCCCTTAGGGTCCATGTTGGCTTATGATTGCTGGAGCGGTTGTTTCCCCTCGTGGGTTTTCCCTCCTTCAGCTTGAAGTTGTCTTTGTTCCTTCTAATCTTTATAATTTGTTTCCAAAAATTAATAAATTTTTTGCCTTTCAAAAATAAAATGAAATGCCCATTACCCAACCGATCAACTGGGATCAGAGATGACTTCAATTATCAACATATATAAGTTAGAGAGAAACTTATTCACAGAGCTCCGTGAATAAAGTTGGAAATGGAACCCGCACGATCTGATCACCCATCCGTTTCAACATCAATGGTCCAGATTTTAAACAAACTTTTTTCGGGTACACTCTTCTCCGGAAAAGTTTTTTTTCCCAGAAAAGTTTGTTTAAAATATAAACTATCCAAAATACTTTTGGACGCACGCGATTCACTTCCGTTAAACCTTATTCATGGAGCTCCGTGAATAAGTTTGTCTCCTATAAATTACAAAGACTGCCAAGTGGTTTTTTTGCAATATGCTAAGTTATTTGAGCATGTCGCACAAGGAATATAGCTAGGCAACACATGTCAAAAAAAAAACATGCACACACATATATAAATGCATAGTTGCATGCATATATATTAAAATTTTGCATTGCTAGCTACTTACCAGAAAAAAGAAATCGCTACGATGGGAAAGAGATAGCTAGCTAGCTAGCTAGGGGAAGCACATGACCAATAGCCCTTACGTGATCATGACGTCATGTTGAGGGTTAATGACATCACTGTGGTAAAAATTCAAGGTCTGTCCTCATATAGCATTGGGCGTCATATATGGTTTGTCCTGGGGTTCAATAACCACATAAGTACATCTGAGAAGAAGCATGCTCATATGGCTTTTTCATTCACTGGTCCCCCACGCGTACGTGTTTACTGATCATCTTCTCTCACCACCCCGGGATTTTCCGATAATTCAGGGGTCTGAGCCGGTTTACGGACGCTCGACTAATGATAATTATCTCTCCTGTGATTCTTTTTGTATGTTTCAAGATAAGACCCGACACACGCTCTATCACTGTTTATTGCATATAAAAGGGGTATAGCTAGTGGTAACTCCATTTATTGGGTTAGAGATAATCTTAGGCTAATATTTTTCTTGTGAATATATATATTTGTATATTTTTAGGTTTATTTTCAAGAAAAGCAAAATTGAGATCTTTTTTGCTATTTACTGGACCACATCGACTTTTTTATCAGTACATCCTACAAGGAGCCAACCGATACTAGACAGGAAAGGGCCACAAGTTGGGGGGTATGAGAGAGAGAGAGAGAGAGAGAGAGAGAGAGAGAGAGCGTGGGAGTTATCATTTCTGTTCTCTGACTGACCCTTGTTAAAAGCCTTGGGATCGAAGGCAGGGAAATGAATCATGGCGGAGGGGAAGTATAATCATCTCCCTGTAATTGCAGTGAGTGCGAAAAAAGCACACTTGAACAGAGAGATAGAAAAAAGATGAAAAAAAATTACTTAAGATGTAGGTCGAGAATTAATGATGATTTTTAATCTTATATTATGAAGGTGCAAAAGGTATATGACTACCGAAAATATAGGAGTCCGATCTCCTCTGTCCCGAAAATTCATGTATCCTATGCGAAGATATTTTTTGGCCATTGAATTGTATGAATTTTTTTCTTTTTTTTTTTCAATTCAAAGCCGAAAAATTCATCGGCACAAAGGCACATAAATTTTCGGCACGAAAGATATTACAGCCTCAAAAGATAGAGTACTCCTATAAAAAAAAAAATAAAGTTAGAGAGAGAGAGAGTGTGTGTGTGTGAGGAACTTCGGGATGATTGAAGCTCTTATATTTCTTTCTTTCTTTTGATCAGAAGGCTGCTTTGAGAAGAGACTTTGAAAGAGTAAAGAGCAAACCATGAAAAAAGTACTACTGAAAGGCTAAAAGCAAACAAGGTATGTATGTGGGTGTCACCTGAGCAACTGTTTTTCCTTTGGAGATAGAGAGAGAGAGAGGTGGGGGGTTTAGTTGGGATTTTCAAGCCCTTTTGCCAAAAAAATAATCTTCCTCTTATTATTAGTCTTATGGAATCTGCAAACCTCCATCACCACCACCACCATCATCAGCTCCAAGTTCAAGATCAGCTTGTTATTGGGTCTTCTCCTTTATCCACTTCCAACCCTTGTTTCTTTGGAGTTGGAGTTGGAAACACCACTCATTCTTGGGCTCCAAACACCCTTCTGTAAGCTCCCTCTCTCTCCCTCCCTCTCTCTCTCTCTCCCTCCCTCTCTCTCTAGTATATGCTTTACCCTCTACTGGACTGACTTTGGTTTTTTACTTGGGATTTAGCGGTAACACTTTGTATTGCTCCTTGCGAAAAAAAAAAAATCATGATGTTTGTTCTTCTTTATGGCTAATTGGGAATCTCTTTTCCCCTCCCTCTTTCTCCTTGTTGATTTGATGTACATCAAAAATATCAAAAGTTACAAACAACACTACAATATGCATCATGCATGCTTGTCTCCTTCTTATTGGCTATCTAATTCTATGACTGTGAGGCACTCAGGCTTTTGATTTTTTCTTCTTTTTTTTTTGTCTTGGATTAAAAATCCTCCCTCTGTGAAAGCAAACCAAACTTAGATACCGAATATTCAGTTCGATAACATGCTACCGACGCTACAAGAAATTTTACATTTATCAACAGTCAGAAGCGTCGCTGAAGAACGACAATGGTAATCAAGTGATTACAGCGCGTATATACCTATCCGAGAATAATAATCATCTGTATTCTTTTGGTAAGGGAAGAAAATATAGGAAGTTATGATTATCTACCTAGTTAGGTTATCTCGGTTAGCCTAGGGTTTTCATTTACACAAGTTTCTTGATTTCTAGCCTGATTCCATTTGCAGGAGCCCTAGTAGTCAATTCAGTTCAAGTATTGTGAATGGATCAGTAATACTAAACTCAAGGGATATTTCAAGGCAGCAAAATGACTTCCTTGCCCCTTCACTCAACAGCAGTTCCATGATTCAAGACATGGGGTTTCAATGGGCTAGAAGTAACACTAATAGTAATACTAATGGAGAGCTCTCCTACCCTTATCATCAAAAGTTCACCGAGATGGTGATTAACCACAGCTCACCATCACCATCATCTTCATCACACACACAAGATTTCCAGTTGCAGCAACCTCCCGCAATCGGCTACACGAAGAATGAGGATAGAGAATTGAGGGAGATGAGTGAGAAGCTCTTGCTCAGGAACTTCTCCCCTGGTCTTCAAATCAAAGGGCTTCAATTCCAAGCTGGAAACTCAAGTAGAGGGAGCTTCAGCCAGATTCTTCCCACCATCGACATCTCGAACTTGAATCGATCTAATTCTAATTCGGGGATTTCAAGTTCGTTGGACATGAACATGCAGCCTTTGGAACTCTTCACTAATTCTGATTGTAGGTTTTCAGCTGGATGTCTGAGCCCCGCGTCGAACGATATTCATGGTTTTTACAAAGACAACTTATATTATGGTGTTGATGATCATATGCAACAATCCAGGCCATCTAATAGCACTAGTAAAGTGAGTAACTCTATTCTTCTTCCTCTCCTCCTTGCGCGAACAAATTTGAGCTAAAGTTATTTTTTGATCGGTGAAAAATAAATTTTATTAATCTTTGAAATTGAGCTAAAGTTATTAATGTTGTTAGTAGTAGTACTTATGACTTGCGTTGGTCGCAGTTTTACGTTCAAACTGTTTATGAATTCTAATTTAAGTTACTTTGTAGCATTAACAAAAACAGTTTTAGCACTATATATAATATCGCTTTTCACTGGATATAGGTAGATTATATTTTCGCGGTCAATATAATGAAGCTTCTAAGAATCGAAATGACTCCGCGACGAGACCTCTTCGGTTAAATACATGAATTGGATACCAATGAGTGTCACATGTGAATTAAGTACTACTACAACAGTTTATGTGGAGTGAATCTTAGTTGTGCGGCGTTAGGACTTCGTTTTTTCGACTTGATGTCTTATGTTTAGGGTTCTTTTAATTTTTGTAATTTGTTTTTAAAGATTAATAAAATCCTTTTTTTGCCGTTCAAAAAAAATATTCCATCTTGCTGGAATGAGAAAAAAACAAAAGAAAATAAAAGATGTATAACTTTTAATTTTTCTCTTCTTTTTTTTTTTCTCTCTGAAAAAATACACTAAAAGAGAGGGAAAGAAGACTTTATGAGTTTCCAGCTTTATACTTTTCTTCTTTTTCCAGAAATTCAGCTTTCCTTTATTGAAAATGCTTTTGTTAGATTTGTAAAATCATTCAGCTGATCTTTACACTTTTGGGATTTTTTATTTATTTATTTATTTTTATTTTTTTGTATTTGAAGATATCAGCCTTTACCAGTGGAGTTTCAGAAGCAAAGAGACCCAGCAGTTTTATGGAACCAAAAGTGACTCATTCAGCCCAAAAGAAATCGAGGTCCGATTCACGTTCTTCCTGCCCTCCCATTAAGGTGCGGTAAATGAGATTCATCAATGGACCTTTTTTTTTTTAATTCACATCCGCGATGAAAAACGGTCTTGATATTTCCAGAAATCGCTCACATTTTCCTATGATGAGCAAAGAAACCGTCAAACCATGAAACCAATACGAACCAGCCGAAATCGGTCAATTTGGTTTGGTTTTCTGGTAGTGTGGTTTGCTGTCGGTTTAGAAAATGATATGAAAACCCAAATTGAATGCGTTGGTTTGTGGATTTAGTACTCTCATACTGTTGGTTCCAAACCGAAGTTTATACTATTGTATTTAAGTGATGTTATTTGATTGATATATTATTTAGGAACATTAGATAATACTCAACCAAGAATTTCTGTAAATATGTACTTATATATGTATGGTTTCGATCTGCATTTAACCAGGTAAGAAAAGAGAAACTAGGAGATAGAATTGCAGCTCTTCAGCAGTTGGTAGCTCCTTTTGGCAAGGTAGCATCCTCAATTCGTCATTCATTGACTGCTGTGTTTTACCGCTCAACATTCAGCACTCAATATCTCACCGTCTGTCTCGGCAATTAATGGTCCGAATTTTAAAAAAACTCTTTCAGTGAAGAGTAACTCTTCTCTAGAAGATTTTTTTAAATTCTAGACCATTCAAAACACTTTTGGACGGTGAAATTGGGAGCGGTAAAAGATGAACGGTGGGTGTAGACTTTCTGTTCCTCGTACTTGAAGTAATTGGAGAACTTAACTACATAGATCTAGCAAGCTCACATAAACCAGAATAACATTGCTATGGTGACAATTTGTGAATGGAATTGGGTTCCTGTAGTGCACGATCCGCGTCGTCTATCTCAACAATCAAGTGTCCGTTACCGAGATGAAAATCTAAATTATTAATAACTGAGATAGATGGCTTGAATCGTGCACTATATCCCTGCATCCCGGTTCCTTTGTGCACTATACGCGTCACATTTGATGTCGAACTTTATATGACCTAATCACGGGTTATGCAAGTCCACATGAAATTATACATAATCCAATGTGGTTTATAAATGTAGGCACCGTTAATAAAAGCTAATATAATGTCTTATATTTTAAGCGGGACCTTAGTAGTGGATGGTGAGATTTGTCTTCCTAGATTCATCGAATTGCGCATAAGTTGGCTTGTAAATAAACATTTTGGTCATGTGTTAGAAAATTATGTGAACGATTAAATACCTTTGGTCATGTGTCACAAAATCCATATTATCCTAACCACTAGAACTCATCACCAAGATATAAAGCGTTTTTTTTTTTTTTTTTGTCAAAATGGTAGGAGTATCACTAGGGCACCATTTGAAAAATTATTTTAGTATCTCTAGGGCACCGTTTGAAAAATTATTCAGTATCACTGGGGCATCGCGATCTCGTGGAGCTGAATCATAAACTCGTTGTACTGCATCTCCGTACTTTTTTTTTTTTTTTGATCGGCCTGCATCTATGTACTTGTTGAGTTAATTGAAAAAAAAATGTTCCAATTAACTATTACATGCAACATTTTGAAAGTTGTGCTTGCTCAAAAGTTTGGAGATTGAAGCATTAAATAATACTAGTACTAGGTATTTGAAAATATTCTCAATATTAAAATAATGGGTCTATTTTTGCATGTGGGTTGGGAGAATATTGCAGACAGACACTGCATCGGTACTAATGGAGGCTATTGGGTATATCAAATTCCTTCAGAACCAGGTCGAGGTATACTTTCACTTCCCAATAAACATTCTTCTTCAATTTTTTTTTTTTTTTTTAACAAACGAATGTCCGGAGTAACTTGTGCGAATTCCGAAACTTGGACTAATTACAGAGTCTTGAAGTATGATATCCTATTCATTACCATATTTTTAAAAGGTCATTGCCACATTTTTCGAAGGAAGTACTCTTGGCATTGAATTTCTATCTGTAAAATCGTTTCTTATACTTGTACGTACTTGTATTAAAATATTATTCAAAATACATGTGTAGAGTGTATAGGTCCTAGCTTTTTTGTTTATTTTGCTAAGCAAAGGATGGGAAAGGGCAACCAGATAGCAATTAACCCTCACTGGGCATTACCAGGCATAGAGGTTTTCATCTGTTGTGGAATGTCTGATTTGAGCCATAACTATTTCCTTTAAAAAGCGATCCCGTCACCACAATCCCACCAAGGGCCAAGGGCCTTCCAAACAACGTCTGCTTCACAAAACTACTATCTGCAAGTGGGATTCGAACCCATGAACTTTGCCATCTAGGCTACCCCCTAACTGTGTCTTATTTTGTCTTACATCTAATTAACTGTGTCTTGCATGTAATACTCGTTGGAATTTGAATATGTTTTTGGCAGACACTGAGCGTGCCTTACATGAAGCCTCCACGAAACAGAAGCAGTAGAACCATCCGGGGGGTAAGATAGTCATTACTCTCTCTGCACGTATATGCAGTACTTCACAAACGTTGTTGCAAAAAGTCTCACATAGTTATTGAACAAACTCATCAATTAAACAATGGAAAAGGTAAATAGGAAAACAACTTTATTTGTATTTTTCCTCTTCTCTCTTGGAGAGTGTTTTCTTGAATGGATTATGGAATTAATAACTACATACAGAAACAAGAACCCCGCCAATCGGATTCTCGAGTGAGAAGATTTGGCTTCAATTATGCCTTGTTCAAGCTACGCTTGAGTGTAACAAGACTAGCTAACCGCGCGAAAAGTACTGTTGTCCACTTTGGCTCAGTGCAACAGTTAGCCTCATCTGCTGTTCCTATGGCCTCTAAGCCTGGCTGGCCGTAGGTCGTCTAAACCGAAAATGTCCTGTGAAGTCTTATAAGTTCACTCTGCACATCGACTGATGCCAGCACTATAAGAAAATCGATCCTTTCCATAGGACATGCAAATGAAGTTCCTAAGAACGACCATAAGCTAAATTATCTAGCTTTTATACTCTCATGTCAGGGTTCATCGGAAGACGGCAATGAAGAGTCGAAACCCGATCTCAGAAGCCGAGGGCTGTGTCTTGTGCCCTTGACATGCCTTTCATACGTCACCGATGGAGGCGGAGGTGTTTGGCCACCCCCGAACTTTGGCTGAGGCCCGGCTCTCGATGAATTGATTCGCGCATGTCGAACGAAGAGACATGTATGTCATTGAAATCGGGCCACGATCGATGTAGTGCCGAAATCTATTTAGACCTCTAGCTACTGGCTAGTGTACCTGAGAATTCATCACCAGTCACTTGTCAGCTTCAAATGGAGCAAATTTGGTCATCCTGTAAAAGCAAAAATATACCAGGATATTGGACCAAGTTTGATCCATTAATTCATGATTTGTCCCTGATTTGATCTCTCTGTTTAAAGACTCTCCTTTCAATTTCTGATTTACATTGTTCTATTTATAGTTATAATATAGTACTTAGACAATTAATTAATATGCTGATTCTGTAGTTCCTGTAGTTTAATTGGATACATAGCCTTTCAGATGTATTTTTATTTCGTGCCCCAGGCAAAGAGTGTAATTTAATTTTGTTCACCCTCATCCCCGAAATGGAATGATCAGTTTTTATCATCCATGGGTGAACAAAATGAGGGTGAAAAGATTACTCCCCCAAGTGAGTGATTAATAAAATTTGAAAACAGTTCGTTGTGGAACCTCTTGGATGAAATACTAAATTAGTACTGTGTGTCAAGTGCTAAAAATATGAAAAATTGCAAAACCGGACGCGGATTTTTTTTTGGTCAAGGAAGTTAGTAAGTAATGTTAGAATAGTTAAATTAGCATCTTAGAGGAGTTAAACTCTTAAATTTCTTAATCCTAGCACCTAAGTGCACCTTCTGATGTTGTTGGGCCAAAAACGTCTAGGCAACTAGATCCGAATGGTGAAAATATTGGGAAATAATATGAATTGTATTCATATTAGAGAGATTTAATGATAAGTTTACTATAAGAAACTTGTAGAGTCTCTAGTCCACCTCAATAATTTGTAGAGTCCCTAATCCACTTGCTTAATAAGCCCACCCCCACGACCCCCCCCCCCCTGAAAAGTTTGCCGGAGTGCCTAAACTACTAAAACCCTATGAAACTAAGTGCCTAAACCACTAAAATCTTATGAAAGTGCTTAAGCCACTAAAACCCTATGAAACTTAAGTGCACCCTTAAACTTTATGAAAGTGCCTAAAATCCTAAACTCAATGAAAGTACCTAAAATACTAAACCCAATGAAAGTACTTGGGCCCTGTTTGATAAACGGATTGGAGGTTGGGATTGGATTGTGAAGGTGATGGGATTAGTAATACTTTGTTTGGTTTCCAAAATAGGTCCGGACTACTAATCCGATGGGATTAACAATCCGGGTAATAAGGGGTATTGCTAATACCCCGTGGGACTTGGTATTATGCGGTATTAATAGTCCAATCCCAACCCCTTCTCATTACCAATTTCTTCTATCAATCCAATCCCATCATCTAATCTCATCTCAAACAAACATGATATTAATAATCTCATCATCTAATCTCATCCCAAATAAACATACTCATTATCAATCCCTTCTTATTACCAATCTCAATCCTAATCTCATCTCCTTACGAATCTCATCCATGTATCACTGTTATCAATCGGGGCTTAAAGCACTAAACCCAATGAAACTAAGTGCACCCTAGAACCATATGAAAGTACCTAAATTTTTCGGCGAACTTTCCTGCGCCGACCAATTTTCCAGCGAACTTCCCGTCAAACTTTCATGTGCGGGCCAATTTTTCGGCGAACTTTCCAACACTGGTCAACATCCTAGCGATGATGTGGCGGGAGGGTATAAGTATTAAATTGAAATGGAGTAGACTGGGCCTACTATATATAAAATGTTAAAAATGAACTAGAGACTTTATTAACTTGGTAGGCGGACTAAAGACTCTTCAAGTTCCTTATAGTGGACCTAAGACTAATTCGGTATGTTCAAAATTACTATTCACTCCTCTCGTAATATAATCAATATTCTTTAATTTATAATATCTTTTATATGCAATATAGATCTCATTTAGTTATATTGAACAAAAAAATTACAATTATAAAAAATGGATAATTTTTTGAAAGGTATTAATAGTGATTTTGGACATTCTTTGCGGGACGGAGTGAGTATGAGATTTTACGGTGGAGATTTTATTTCTTATGAGCGTAATTTGGTGTTTGAAAATTATCAAAAACACGTCATGGGCCGTCATTTTTCCAATGGAATTTGTTCAAGCATGGCCCATGAAATTATTCGATTAGGCCCAAAGTGCTTCCCGTGTATATTGTGCTTCTATAATTTTGAGATGGGCCATCTGGCCCAATCTTGGTTTTCATATCCATCTCGGAGTGAGTTCTTGAACCAAATGGGGAAACATCACTTGGAAATTGGAATTCATAGACATCGTAAGATATATATTTTTTTAAACGGTAAAGAAAATCTCATTATCATAAAGATAAAAGAATGAAATCTTTACAATAGGAAAAACAAATACATTGAGAGCTTCGAAGAGTGTAATACTCTCCTAGTGCTGCTACTCGCATCACTTAACCTACCCTTCAGCCTTTCGATTTTTTATAATAAAAGAGTTGACAAGAAGCCAACTAGACACCCAATGCTTGAACCCAGTGTCGTAAGCTACGATAGTAGTTTCTATTATTAGAATCAGTAAGTGTTTCTCTCAGTCTGATCATGGTTCTTTTGATTGCTCTTTCCGCCTCCTTCCCCTCCCCTTGGGCTTTTCTCTGCTCATATGTGACGACGAGAAAGGCTATGGTACCAGCTCTAGAGCTCTTCCTCTCCATGGCGCCGCCGCCATGGGGGGTTTTCTAATCCCAACTGACAGGAATAGAACCCCTAAGAGCATTAGTAGTCACTGCATGGGCAAGCCCATTAGCTTCTCTCTTGATCCAAGCAAAGTTGTTCTCGGAAACCAGCTGGAAGTAAGCCTGGAAACTGCCTAACTAACTTAGACACCCTTTGCAAACCCAACACGTTGGCCATTCCAATGAAAATACTGCTTCATTATATAGCGTATTGTGGGCTACCAAGGAAATCTGAAGTGTCTAAATTGGGGTGTCTACACGTATGAAACATGATATGAGAGATGTTCATAAAAGAAAGTACTCCTGTCTCCTTCAACTAGAGTATGACTATGAGAGCTGAATCCTTTTTCAGCTATATTTCTCATATATTAATCTCTTCTTGTTGAAAAATTATTCAATGCTTCTAAGGCCGCTGCTCCGGCAACTTTCTCCACCATCTATTGATGTGAAACTTGAGATCAAAAGTGTGTGGTCCACATAAGGGTCATTATTTAGCTCGTTAGCTCGCGACCCGTCCGAAGCCCGCTCAGCCTGTCAGGGTATTGCCTGGCCCGAGCCCATCCAACGGGTGGCCTAGCCTTGCCCAAATGTTCATGGGGCTGGTCTTGGGCCTTGGAATTTTTGTTCTGCCCGCAACCCCGCCCGATAGCCCGGAAATCACCCAAGGTTATTTTCCTCCCTCACTCTCCCTCTACTAAACTCCTCATCCATGATGTAAATCCTCACATTCAATTTGTACATACACACACATGCATTTGTGAGTATGCATTACACCAAAAAAATCAAAAAAATTACTAAAATAATCAACTAGTCCTGTCCGTCGCATGTTGGCCTGCCAGCTTATGGGCTAGACCTAGGCTTCAACTTAAGATACACAGTCTAACCCGTAAAAAGAAAAAAAGTTTGCTCGGTGTAGCCCGTGGACAGGCTTGAGTAGTGACTTGACGGGCTGGGCTAGCTCATCTCGGCCCAATAAGAATCAAAGCAACTTAATTTTAATGCAGCTATGTTTGGAAATATTATACTAGTTGAATTTTTTTTGGGCTGGGCTTCTAAGTTAATAGCAGTCGTTGATGACAACTTGGGGTGGAATCTACACCTGCATTTTATCACTTTATCCCCATCAACATTATTTAAAGGTGGCTTCGACCAATTACCACCAAATTTTCCATTTCTTATGTTAAATTTATGACATATCTCGAATATTCCATCTTCTCGCGCATCTGCCTTTTTATTAGGGTCAACAATTTCCTTGAATTACAATGAATAGTGCCGCGTCACGATTATTAACCTCGAAAATTTTTATTGGCAAGGATCGAGTAATTTATCGGTTGAAAATAGCGTATTGAAATGGATGGAAAAAATAACATTAACGAGAGGATTATGTATCCAAAGTGACCTAACCAATAACCAATTGATCAAAAGAAATTCGAGCATAGTTGAAACCCAAGGATATTATAGAGCTTATGAGGCCAATCGTGGAAAAACACTAGAGCCGTAGACTAGAGCGCCATGTTTTGGTGCCTCGGGAGCACTGTACAATCACTCATGCTGATAGATAGGTTCGGATCTGGTCAAGTTTTCCTCGACCAGTTTCGTCTAATTTTTTGCATCTGAACTGTCCAAAAGTGTTTTGAACGATCCAAATTTATCCGGGAGTGTTTTGGATATTTTGTAATAAAAATATTATCCGAACAAATTTAAACTTAAAAAACTTGACGAAAGGGAAACTTGGCAGTTGGCAGGATCCAACCCCTCACCTCATAGACGGCGCCTTATCCACAAGAACTTCTAGTCACTTAACACGTGTCACTCATCGGATACGTTTGACAACATCGCACGGCAGCTACGCGGCTGTGTCTTGTAGTAGTAAAGCGCTGATGTCGTGCCGAGGCAACAGATGAACAGACCAAGCGGTTCGGACTTGCCTATCTATCTATCTACTGTCAAAAAGTCTTCTTTAATTTTGTCTGAAACTATTTTCAGTGTCAAAATTGGCAAACCATATTTGGCTCGGAAAAAACCTATCAAATTAATCAATATTAATTAACACTCACGACGCCAATTGTTTATACATCTTTATTTGTCGATCAAATGAGTAAGCTATACAGAAATTAGCTTAAAGTAATAGAGTAACATAGCCCAAACAATATATATTCAAAAAAAAAAAAAAAAAAACCATAGCCAAACAATGATAAATAAATTGATACTACTATATAACAAGCTAAGTTTTAATAGCGGCATTGCCAAACTAATGGAGTACCAACCTAGAGGAGATGCTCACAGTGGGGGTGCAAACAAGGGAATCTATTATGTAGTGTCTAAGCTCGTCTCCTTTTTTATTAAACGAGTTGAAAACTTAAGTTCAAATTTTGCTCATTTATAAATGAGTTGAGTCCGATTTATTTACTCAAACAAGCCTCTATGAACAAGCTAAGCGCGTTAGAATGTTGAGATTGACTTGTTCGCTTAACGAGTCTATAGCTCGGACTCAAGCTCGATTCTAACCGAGTGCCAAGTCGAACTAAGCCCTTAGCAAGCTGCTCGCGAGCAGCTTTTAATTTGTTCGTTTGTAGACCTAGCTCACAACACACATGATACCTTGGCCCTAAAAAATTCATCCCAATGGCTGGAATCCAAACAACCAAAACCCTGAAAACAATGAAACTGTAATTTTAAAAAGGTTGACAAAGAAAAGAAAAGAAAAGCAAGCAATCCCTTGTTGATTCGGTGGTCAAAGACTTGAGATTATAGGCTTATTTCTTTTTTAAAATTTTAGATTTGACACATTCAAATACTACCAACTCTTACGCGGCCGGCTAGTTTATACTCCTACAAGACTTTTGCTCCAGCGCTAATTGGCCCTCCTTGGCAGTGAATTGTGAGACTAACTCCTTGATATTAGTCGTGATGCACCTAAACTTTGACGGGACACCTAAGTTAGAAAAAAGAATTTTGGCAAATAACAACCAGAACTGCTCCTATCACACCGTGGGCATGCTTGTCTTTTGGGTGAAAAGACTAACGATAAAATTTTGGCTCTTCGTGACTGTCAATTCGTTCTGCGTACACTCCTCACTACGAAAAAAATTATTTAATAATCATCGCGTGGTGCCGTCGCACTCTTTAGTGTATAGACCTAACAAAATACTTCATCCGTCCCAAAATGATTCTTCCGTCCGTATAATGGAGTGTTAAAAATAATACTACAACTTTTGCAAGAAAAAATCAAAAGTTTTTTAACAACTTACTAGATATCAATGCGTAGTTTTAATTTGTGAAAAAAAATTATTTAATAATCATTGCGTGGTGCCGTCGCACTCTTTAGTGTATAGACCTAACAAAATAGGTGCTATGCTCGTTTAGGCCTAATTTACATACAATTTTACTTTGAGTTTAGTTGAGACTTCGTAGGTAAGTGATGTAATTGGTCTCTATGCTAATTTAAAATGCGTGTAAATTAGTCCGAAAATTTAGTTATTAAAAAAAAAATAGGTTTCATAAAAATGCGTAATAAATAAGAGTGTCGAGTTGAGACACCATGTAAACAGTGCCACTGGACCGCTGAATGAATAATTAAATACTCCCATCCGTCCGTCAATATCTTCCCTTCCCCTTTTTTCCAACGAGAATATCTCTTATCTCCTTCTTTCTCACCACCATTTCTCTTCTTCCATTATCCCTTATTATAAAAATCTTTTCTGGTTCTTCTCGATCTACTGCTAGTACTTTCTTCGCTCCAGTTCCATCTAGGGCTTGCTTGGCCTTGACCTACAGATAATCCTCTGAATTCATCGTTTAGTTCACTTTTCCAGCTGTTGAATCTGTGATCGTTGATTCGGGTTTAGAGCAGCGATCGGTGGCTGAAAGCTATTGATCCTTCGTTTTTTGGTGGAGTTTCAGAGCCTTTCACAGGTGTGCTGATGTCACTCTATCTATCTATTTTATGATGAATTTCGTCATTTAACCTTTGGATTGAGGGGTTTGGAGAGAAAAGGAAAAAGAATTTTAAGAAGAATCTCACTTCTTGTTTGGATAAATAAGTGAGAGATGATGAGGAATAGGTGTAATAAAGTCCAGGTATATTTTATTTCTCTAATTGGTGAGATTTGGTGAGAGGCCGTAACCCTTTCCTTTCTCATGAATTCACTCGATCCAAATGGGCTGACACAGTAATTGGCTTTTATTGGAGAAGATGGTCAAAATAAATTGTTGTGAGGGAGAGAGAGTTGTAAATTCGGCAACAGTATGTGTTCTTAGAATTTTTTTTTAAAGATCAGATGGATTTGATGGTTACATGAAGGATCAGGCAGTACAATTAAATTTTCTGACAATTAGGTTGGAAGTTAGTGCCTCAATTCCGATCGCTTAATTCATGAGCTTGTAGATACAGATGTACTCCCTCCATCCCAAATCAATTGTCATGTCTGCAAAACGAAAGCTTAAAACAATGCATTTTTGTCGAGAAAAATTTGAACTTCATTTAATAATTAAAAGAACTCATTGATTCTAGCAACTAGCAGCAAAAAGTTTGAATTTTTTTTTTGACAAATATTGCATTATTTGTCAATTCTCGTTTTCAACGAAAATAGATATGTTTCTTCTCTATAGTACATGTAATTTTTTTTGTACAGTTTTGTCACCGCTGAGCTAAAATACTGCAGCCGTCGCTGGTAGAGTGAGAACTTTATATTGTATATACTCAACCATCTCTATGTACAGAAGTAGCTTATCTGAATGTTTTAAGTGTTAATATGGTATTTTTTTGAGGATGTGGTCTTTGTTTACAGAGAGATCTTGAGGAGCGGAGTCATGGGTTCTCTCCAAGGACCAGTTATTTGCCCTGCTGTCCAAGCAAAACAAACTGGAGTGTGCATTTTGCCTGTTAATGGGTCCTTAGTAAAGGCTAAACTTTTTAAAAGTGGATTTTTGGGTTGCCAAGGAATCAAGGGTGCTAGGATTAATGTGAATCATAAACTACGTGGGCAACAATACAAGAAGGTGCGGTGTTGCTACAGCTCATCGTCTGATGATAATGGTAGCATGGCAGAGAACTTTAGTGAGGATGACGAAGATTATGTCAACTCCAGTGTAGTTGAAGCAGGTAAAATATTCGAGGTTGGCCTAATTATTAATGTTCTCGGATTCCATGATTTGAACTTCACTTTTTGGCGTGTTTGGTTATGCTGTTAGCAAATGCAGTAGTTGAAGATTCTGTCGGATAGAATCATTGAGATTTTGGTCAGATGTGGTGTCTTTTCATTCTTCTTCATTGCAGAAAATGGAAACATCCATCTGTAATTGCTTACATTTAAACTTCTTCTGAGAATATCCAGGATGGCACCATTTCACTTCTTGCCAAAACATGAGAAATTTATCACAAAAATCATGTTGCTGCTCCTTTTAGCATCCTTTTGTATGATATTTTGTTTTTCAAATGCATAAATAGCAGCCAGTTTTCAGTAGGCAAGCAAAGACATGTTTTTCCTTCTTATATTTAGGACTTAGTCTAAGTAGCATGGGTTTTCTTTTGTTTTAACCCTTTTCTTTTGGGGGGTGGGGGAGGTGGTGTTAGGCAATGTAGTAGTTAATATGCATGCTTTTATGCCTGTCTCTTTGCTCCTCTAATTTGTGTGGTAGCTTATAAATTTGTGAAGTGTGTAGATACCCAGGAGTTCAACACTGTGACAATTGTTTTAAGGGTATGACTTATTTCTCTAGCATGTTAGTTGGACATTCACTCACTAGGTATGCCACGTAGTTGAATTTGCAATAGGACTATGGATAAGATTCTTTGTTTTTTATTTTTGTGCGTGAAATGCTCTATGTTGAATTTATATGTTCGCTAGTAGAGTAAAAGTAGTACTTCAAAAGTATGAACTTCAGCCATGTTTTGGTGTCCCTGGACAAGAAAATTAGGTGGATTGGTCACCTTGAAGAACAACCACACTTGGCATTCCTATCAATAGAATGAATGCCCAATGTTGTAAATTTTATTGCTCTGAGCAGTGTGCTGTTGGGCTGGTTGCATCTTCATTACTTGCACCTGTAGTTCTTGGAGGAATATGTAGTGTACCGTTACTTATGTTTTCTTCTCTTTCGTTTTCCCATATAGTTGAGGTGAAGTGTGGCTCAGATGGTTTCATTATTAAGATGAGAGATGGCAAGCATCTACGATGTGTCCATAATACCCCACAAGGTGGGCATCTGCTTGATTATGTTCCACATCCTGCCATTGTATTGAAGATGGAAGATGGGACTGGTCTTCTACTCCCTATAATTGTTTGTACGTACATAACTTACTTGTCACTTTCTACAATGAAGATTCATTTTAGGATTGCGCGTTTGCAATTTAGTCACTCTCTGCTTATAGTTTGCTTCTAATTGTAGTGGAGATGCCAAGTGTGTTGCTCATGGCAGCCATGCGCAATGTCAACATTGTAAGTGTCAATTGGAAACTCTTCTTCCTCTTCTACATGATTATGCTACAAGACACCAATTTTCTTTTGTCCCTTTTTAGGCTAGGCCCACTATGTATCAAATTGTGAAGGAGATGATTGACAAGATGGGCTATGCAGTAAGTTTGTATTTGGTTATATTAGTTCTCATAACTATTGAGTACTTTGATGTTTCTTCCATAATGGCTGCCATTTGTTGTATCCGTTTTCTGCTTGTGCAGGTGAAATTTGTTCGAGTCACAAAGAGAGTACATGAAGCATATTTTGCTCAATTATGCCTCACAAAGGTATATTCCCATTAAACACTTGTAGTTTATTGCATGACTGTTTCAACCATCAATCTTGGTTTAATGGTAATATTTAAGTAGCTGATCAAAACAGAGAAAACATTAGTAGCAAGTGAATTATTATTATTTTTTTAATCTCAGTTGGATAATGAAGCCGAGAGTATCAGCTTTGACCTTCGGCCTTCGGATGCCATTAACATTGCAGTGAGATGCAAGGTACTTTTGCTCATGCTGATAAGTTGGAGTCTTTCCCCCTCTTTGTTGCTGTTTATAGTATTATTTGAACTTTAGTGTGCTCGTGTGGTTGTTTATCATGATGTAGGCCTAATATATCATGTCGCTCTCACAAGATAGCATGGGATAACAGCGTTGGACAACAATAATGCTATATATGTGCACACTGAGAGCTCATCAATACTGGCTCATGATGATTGTTTATGGTTGATGATGCTAATAACACAACCATTGCTCTAATTGGATCAGAAGGAAGAAGATTTATGTAGAAAAGAAGAGAGGAATAAGATTTTTTAAGACGTGCTAGGTTGGTTCATTAGCATGAATGTCAGTTAATTGGGCTTAGTGATGGAGGTTTAATTGAAATAAACAATCAAAACTTTTGTTATCTCTCCCGTCGAATTCAGCAGCTGGTAAATGGTTATTTATACTCCGTATGTTCTGCAACTGATTATCATGGATGTAGTCCAAAAGTCTCGGAATCATAAATGAAATCTGTATTTCCTTACGTGCTGTTGAAAGTTTTTGGTGCATGTGAGATCAAAAAATGCAATTACAGAAAGTTAACCACACACCCCTGAGGTTTTCATCGGCTTAAATGTTACCATCCTAATTGTTTACTCTTTAGTAACGTGTGAATGCATCCTCACTTATTCTCCTGTCGAAACCAGTCTCTATTTCTTTTTCCTACTTTTCCCCTCGAGTTGACGGAGTAATTCTGTGTCATTTAATTGGTTTGTATATTCAGTTTATGCTGTTTGAAGTTCCTGGATACCATTACGAGCTTTGCGGTGAGCAGTGGCTAGTTGGTCTGTTACGTTTGCAATAATGGTGCCATGCTAACTGCTTGCTATCATTTTCTTTTTCGTAAAGGCTTGCTCATCATTTGGGATTATACTAGACACTTAATGTGATTGTAGAATACCTGATAATAATATGAATTAGACTATCACTATCAGTGAAGACATCATTTTTTCACTACGAATAAAATCTTTTCTTCAAATTTCGTGTAGGTGCCTATACAAGTCAACAAGAACTTGGCATTTACTGATGGGATGAGGGTCATTGAATCTGCCAAGGTGTCAAAGCATGCCTCTTCTGCAGATGGCCTACTTTTCACGGAACTGGACCGGTAAGTTTTAATTCCATGGCCGTTATATTTGTTATTCTTGTATGTAGGACCCATTAAAACTTTATTAAAATATCCAATACCAGTTTATTCTGTTCCAGTTTTTTTTTTTTTTTTTTTTTGCTAAGCGTTCATTCTGTTCCAGTTAGTCAATCGAAAAGGCAACCCCACCGATTTTGCACTAAATTTATTTACAAGAAGAACATTAGCTATTACATGGAATGCTCTGTGAACAAATTTCCATATATAGGGGGAAAACCATGGGCTACCCTGCCTTGAGAACCATCCTCTGGTTCAAGAGGTCAAATACAGCCTGATGCATTGACCCTTCACGCCATAAAAAAAAAACTAGCTTTACTGTTGGTCCTTCGGCAAACTAGTTGGTCATGTTTTCCGAAATACTGATGTTCCTATCAGGTATATACTGAGCAACCCTCTTTCGATCTGTGTCTTGGGATCACCAGTTAGAAAGTATTGGATTTCATGATCCTTGCTAGATGATATTGTCAATCTACCATAGCCAATATAAACCCTTATATTTTTAAAGTAATGCATACTGTCATGTTTCAGGCCCAGCAGCCAGCCCTGCATAGAAACCGAGGAGTTTAATCTTTTGCAGAAAATGCTGAATGCTGTTGGTGAGGAACGATACAAAGATGCAGGTATACTTTTTCTTTGACCCATTTGCATGTTTGCATTACAATAGCTATGCCAGGTGGGGATTATATCCATCAAGGTATAAGGCCGTTCAGTCCAGTGTGCTTGTTACCTTTCCTTCTCTCCTCAGGTTTTCCTCCCCGATGAATGGAACCAAAGTATTCCCAGTAGGAAAGTGATCTTTTATCATCCTGATCGAACACATTCTTTGAGCAGAGGGGGGGGGGGGGGAATACCACCATGATTTAAGGAGTTCAGGCTGAAGAAAGACAAAATCTATGATCAATCCTTCCTTTAACCACCATGCCCTGCTGCCCATTCGCTTTTTGTTTGGCTTGTAACTGAAGCAAATGATTATCATGATATTGAAATTAAAGCATTTGGAAGCTAGAGTGGCTTTTACACATTAGCTCATTGGAAGCAAAAAGTTACTAGATGTTGGTGTCATGGATTGCCTGATTTTCTGATTTCATTAGGCATCTATCGAATCCAAATTGTCCTATTTTTCTCACCCAGTATGATTGTTGTTGCTGTACTACTATAGGAGTTCTTAGAGTCTAAGCATTTTTGGTTCACTGCAGCTGAATTCAAGGTCAAGCTCTCTCAACTTAGGTCCAAGAAGAATTGGGCATAGCAGGTATGAGGCTTACCATTTTCTGCTGTGTCAGTTTAAACTTTAAGCTGTTTCAAGTTTTTCTGTTTTCATAGAACCGTGATCATTCTTTATCTCTTTCTCCGTCTACAAAATGTGAGGTTGCTTTTTTATTTCAGATTATTCTAACAAGGATGGAACTGTACATAGAAAAACCATTGGTTGGAGTCAGTGATGTGTGCATGCATCAGAAGTAATTGATCACTCTCTTCCCCTTATATGTATGTATCTGGTTTGTGAATATGGTATATAACTATATATGGACAAATTGGGCTGTTGTATAAATGCAAATTATGTCAGACTTGCTGATTTTTGAGCATATATTTTGTTCTTCGTACCTTGCATATGCGTGATATGCGTGAAATGATGTCTTGCTGTCGATTGCGCTATCAAACTGCCTTTCACCACTATGCTTATGTACTATTGCATGATTAAGTGTATCCAATTAACTGTGTATTGTTGATGAAATGGGAATGCCAGTGAAATTAATGGACATAATGCAGAGGCCAAGCTCTTGCAGTGATGTTAGATGTTTTGTGAATATTGGAGAAAAATGTGGATGTCCTTTGCTATTGTAAATCTGGTTCCAGGTATAGGCAATGTTTGATTTTGCACCATTGGGTCAGTGGCTGTGTCCTCCCGAAGCCCAAAGCAAGAGGGTTTCATAAGGGAATGACTCATCATAAAAGGAGCATTTTCTACTAGAATGAGATAATCGAAGGTGTGCAGTGCCTCAGAAGGAGGTAAACCGTGCTGGATATTTAGCGGTTCGGTGCCTCACAAACGGATGGCCCGATTCTTTAGTAGAAGGAATGATTGTAGAAGGAATGAGATCCTCTCTAGTCCCTCTTGAAAGTGGTCTTGATTAGAAGTGGTAAATTCGAACTGGTGATGGTATGCCTTGGGAGTGTTGAGATGAAGTGGTGGTTTTGGTGGCAGATCAAAAAAAGAAAAAGAAAACAAAGTGGTAGGTGATTACCTAAAGAGAGTCCTGATTATTACTTGTGAAGTGGCATGGCAGAGGTGGCAATCCTCTTGGCGCTTAAGTGCACTTTGAAGAAGTTGAATTTCTGACATTTTTTCTCCTGGCACCTAAGTGCACCTTGAAGCAGTTGAATTTTTTACCTTCTTTCTTCTAGTATCTACGTGCACAAGCCGTTGGGTCAAAGGCATCTTGGTAATTGGTAAAGTAAAGCTAAGTATGCCTAATATTAGTGCATTTTTATTATCCTTTCATCAGTTTATGCCTAATATTAGTTCATTTTATTATCCTTTCACCAGTTTGATGGATTAGTTATTTACTAAGGTTAAGTCCATTTGTTTGACACGTGTTTGAATAAGTAGTTTTGTAGTGCCCTTTTCGTTACTGTTCCGAAGAGTCACAAACACTTCTGTAAGAGAATTACAATTTTTGGATTGATTTTTTCATATACGCCCTCTTCTCTTTTTTAGATTTCAGTATTTCATTTTCATTTTGGACGTTCTTTAATAAATGTTCATTTTGTAAAGTAAATAAAAGTTTATGTATTTTTCATTTCGTTTCTAAAAGTAGATTCTATTTTGAAAAATTAGTGAGTAAAAATGTATCGATAATGTCTCAATAGAGAGTGAGTAAAGAAAGTTATTAACTTTTAGAGTATAATGGTGATATCAATGCAAAAGGTTGGATTTACGAAGTAGTATGACTCTTAAAAACGAACAGAGAGAGTATGGAATTGTGTTCTTCAAATGAAAGAGTACAAAAAATACTTCGTTCGTTTGGCTCATCGATTATAGTGTTCTTATAATGTGATCTTCAATCATTGTATCTTAAAGGATAGACATCTAATTATTTGTAAGCATTGCAGCGAGGGCAAAATCTATGTTCAATGGTATATGTCAATTTTATCAATTTTTTTTTTATGCAATTTAAAAGTATCTATTCTCGAATATTTCAACGTATTCGGTTTCATCGTTTAGCAACACACTTAAACAAGAAGAAATAGAATTACATATTTTCTCTAACATAAATAAATAAAAAAATAAAAAAAACTAACTAATTGTCTCTATCGAGTTGTAAAAAATTCGACTTTCATTTATCTAAAATCCAACTCCACAATGACACCTCAGCATCACTTCCCACATCATCCCAGCTAAAACCACGACCCAAGCAAGAAGGCGAGGGAGAGAGCAACGGCCCTTCCGCCATGTTTGAAATCAGCTTTTCCATATCAAAAACATCAATCCCAACATCACTCCTCGAACCATCGGGGGAGACCGCAACCCCGCTGTCATACCCCGGCGGCCGAGGCCGGAACACTTCGGCCGCCTCGCCCACAGCCTTCCTTATGTGTTCCGCCTCCTTAATTCGAAACCGGCACGGGCAACCGCCAAACCAAGTCGGCGAAATTCAGACATGGCGGCGTCGACGACGACGACTCGCCCTTCAGCGCCAGCGCGGCCACATTGTGCGCCCGAGCCGCCATCTCGGCCATGGGCAGGGCTGGCTTTGGGCTAAGGCCCAAGCAGCCCGCGCCTTAAGCCCCAAAAAATGTGTAAAAACTGGGGCCTCCTATTTTTTTTGGGTACCCATTATATATGTCCAATCTTTTTAGATATAGCAACATTAGAGGCCCATTTTAATACCCAAACCAGCTATTTTTCACTTAAGGGACACAGGCCCAATAGTTGGGCCCAATCTAACTTGCTCAATTAGAGGAAACAAAAAAAGGAAAAAGAAAATGCAGATTACGGGCGGCTATCTTCATGTAGAACCCCTGAAAAATGATCCCATGTGCAGGGTTCCTCGATAAGTTTTATGCATATTTTACCCTTACAACTCTAATCTCCTTGAACACCCAATAAAATGGAATGAGATGAATTAGAGATCAAAAGAGAAAAAACAGGATCAGAAATTAATATTTGCATGGATTTTTTCCTTGTCAAATACATGCATTTGGCTTTGAAAAAAATCATTTATCTACTTATTATTTTACTTTCGTAAATTTTATTACGGGCCTCAATATCTGCGTCTGTCTTAGGGCTCCCAAAATCTCAGGACCGGCCCTGGCCGTGGGGTACTTCCCAGGCCACAGCCTCGACTTCTTGTTCGGCTCCCGCAGCTCGCACACCCACTTCTTGTTCCTCTCCCTCACGCCTCTGTAAACCGGGTGCCTCGTTTCTTTGAACTTCTTCCTTCCAGCGGACTTCTTCGGCCGGCTCGAAGCCAGTGTTATCATCAGCTCCTCGTCGGATTGGGTGGAGCGTCCGCTGGTCGAACCGTCTACGTATTCTGATATAGTAGGAGATTTCGATCCCGAGTCTGACCCCATTGGATATCCGTCGGAGTGTGGACTAGAGTTGTATTGCATCGATGAGTTTCTGATGTTGCTGCTGCTGCTGCTGCTGCTGCTGCTGTTGTAAGTTTATCAAATCAAGGTAGAAAGGAAGAACGGCTCAGATGCAACGGTGAAAGTTGATCTAATGTGACCTGTTGGCGGATTCGAGTCGCGAAAATAGCCGCTTTTACTTGCAGGGTGAAGTTACGTACATCCAACTCTTTTTTCGAATCTTATATATAGCAGCGGGAGACTCGTGCAGCGAGTAGTCGAAAAATCCTCAAAACTTGGATGCAAAGGAAGCTGAGGGCTACTGATTTTAAATATAGCACTATCTATCTATCTTTATCCGTGGAGCTGTAAGTTGTAAGTGGGAACGGAGGGAGCACACGGGTTTACGATGTGGACAAGAACACGGAAACAGTTGGAACTTGAGTGTGTATTTGTAAAAGAGGAACCAAGAAGAGTTTTCGCGCGCTCAGAAAAATGGGTGGTAATTTGAAAAATTGATTCAGAAACCAGTTAACTGGGTGTGCATTACGCGTTATTCGCACAGGAGGGGGTGCAAATCCGGGATTTGAAGGCTCGCGCACGTACTATGAAAAAGCCCACGTTTTGCTAAAATTCCGAAAACGTTTGTAGTTAAATTCTAGTCAAGGTTAAGAACGTATTAAAAAGGGATTTGATTCTTGCTGATTAAGAATGTGCAAAACAATGTTTATAAAACATGTGCTAAATCAATGCAATTCGATTGAATTTGATTTTTCGTTTCCAAATTCAGTCCAGCCCGCACCTATAAATTGAGCACTTCGGAATCGGTTTCCACACAACAAAACACGACTCTCTCTTCCTCCCCTAAAACATTTTCTGAGTTCGAGCAATAGGTAGAATTGTGTTTTGTTTTCGGTTTTCTTCTGTGCAGAGAAGGCCGAGCAGAGAAGGAATTTCGAGCTGATTTATCTTGGGGACGGTGGGGCAATAACGAACTCCTTGCACAATCTGGGCAGAGCCGCGAAACGTCTTAAAGAAAGCGACCTAGTCCGCGCCTCAACCCAGCCGTTCTTCTTCAATTTGGTATTCTGTTTTTCAATAGCAGATTTTGAGGTAATCCGTTCTTGTTTTACGGCACTTTTTCCAACAGAAACTGATTTGCCAACACCATGTTTTTGTCCGGTTTTTGTTGTTAGTCTTAGGGCCTGTTTGGCCAAATAAGCCATTTAACTTTCCCGCCAAATTTTTTTTGTCCTTATTCAAATTTTTTTCGTATTACTTGGCTTATCATCATTTTTTTTGGAGATTATTGCATCCTCATGACAAGAGGAATCTAAAAAGTAAAAAATTTTGGTCAGAATCCAAATTTTTTTGAATAAAGACGAAGAACGTGGCTTTCCCGCCAATTTCGTCGAAATTCCAACAAAATTGGATTTCGATCAAAATTTTTTACTTTTTAGATTCCTCTCGTCATAACGAAGCAATAATTCTCAAAAAATTGACAATAAACCACGAAATGCAAAAAAAAAATTCAATAAGGACAAAAAATAAGCCACTTTGACTTATTTGTCCAAACAGCCCATTAGGAAAGAAGGGTTTGACTTAAGTTCTTTCTGGGCAGGTGTACGCTTGCTTTTTGGTGGACTTGCGTTTCGACACGTGGTACAAATTGATGACATGGCAGGTCTTTTGATTTTTCTATCTATAGCTACTTACAACCCTACAATGGAAACGTGGGATTTTTCCATTGATGTGATGTGTTAAGGATAAGTTTTTTTTTTTTTGGATCCTCTGTGTTAAGGATGCGTTGGAAACAGTGTAAAGCGCGTGTTGTTGAAATTGATGTTTAACTGCTTCTCTAATTTCGGAACGTTTTGCAAAGTAGTACTAACATCCCATGTAAAGTTTGCTGGTCATCGTGCCCCCCAATTTATAGGTGTAAACTGGGTCGAATGAGCACGTAATTTTTAGAATAGGGCATGGCGTGACACGAAAACTTACGGGACACGCGTCACGGGCACGACATTGAGATGGAAACGGTATCGGAAGTATCGTTTTTATTTGCGTACAAATTTAATCGATACGTTTAATTTATTTGCATAAATACGAGATTTGTTCTTTCTATACTCAATTGATTCACTCTGAGAGTTTTTGCCCGCTAGATTCTTTTATTTCTCTAACATCACAATTAAGCCTGTCAACGGATCAGATTTGATCCGGATCCGATAAGACTTGGATTACTACATATTTTCTAACATAAAAAAAAAAAAAAAACTAATTTTCTCTATCGAGTTGTAAATAATGCGACTTCCATTTATCTAAAATCTAACTCCACAATGACACTTCAACATCACTTCCCACATCATCCCAGCTAAAACCACGACCCAAGCAAGAAGGCGAGGGAGAGAGCAACGGCCCTTCCGCCATGTTCGAAATCAGCCCTTCCATATCAAAAACCTCAATCCCAATATCACTCCTTGAACCATCGGGGGAAACCGTAACCCCGCCATCCCCCGGCGGCCGAGGCCGGAACGCTTCGGCCGCCTCACCCGCCGCCTTCCTTATGTGTTCCGCCTCCTTCGAAACCGGCACGGGCAACCGCCAAACCGAGTCGGCGAAATTCAGACACGGCGTCGACGACGACTCGCCCTTCAGCGCCAGCACGGCCACGTCATGGGCCCGAGCCGCCATCTCGGCCGTGGGGTACGTCCCGAGCCACAACCTCGACTTCTTGTTCGGCTCCCGCAGCTCGCACACCCACTTGTCGTTGTTCCTCTTCCTCACGCCTCTGTAAACCGGGTGCCTCGTTTCTTTGAACTTCTTCCTTCCAGCTGGCTTCTTTGGCCGGCTCGAAGCCAGTGTTATCATCAGCTCCTCGTCGGACTGGGCGGAGCGTCCACCGGTCGAACCGTCGGCATATTCTGATATAGTAGGAGATTTCGATCCCGAGTCTGACCCGTTCGGATATCCGTCGGAGTGTGGACTAGAGTTATATTGCATCGATGAGTTTTGCTGCTGCTGCTGCTGCTGTTAGTTTATCAAATCAAGGAAGAAAGGAAGAAAGGCTCGGACGCAACGGTCAAAGTTGATCGAATGTGACTTGTGTTGGCAGATTCGAGTCGTGAAAATAGCCGCTTTACTTACTTACTTGCAGGGTGAAATTACGTACTTACATCCAAATCTTTTTCGAATCTTACAGTAGCGGGAGACTCGTGCAGTGAATAGTCGAAAAAATCCTCCAATTGTTAGTTGATCGATCAAAGCCTGCATGCAAAGGAAGCGAGGACTACTGATTTTATATATGGCAGCATCTATCTTATCCGTGGGGCTGTAAGTTGCAAGTGTGAATGGAGGGAGCACACGGGTTTACGATGTGGACACGAACACGGAAACTGATATGCCAGGCATGCACTTTCGGTTTTTTTTTGGGTTTTTGTCGGGTATTGTTAGTCTTAGGAAAGAAGGAGAAATTTTTGGGTGGCGAGTACGGATACCATGTGGCGGCATCCGTCAGTGATCCTAATCATCCAAACGTGTTTTAAATGGTTCAGATTTATTTCTTACTTTCTCCTCACCTGACCACTCTCTCTTTTCTATTTCTGTCTCTAAAATTCGGACCATCTAAAACGCGTTTAGACGGTTGAGATTGCCGACGGATATCACGTATGTGGTTCCCGCCCGGCACCCAAAAACTTCTAGGAAAGAAGGGTTTCCCTTGACTATGTTCCTTTTGGGCAGGTGTACGCTTTTTGGTGGACTTGTTTTTGTTTTTGTTTTTTTTTTTTATATCCAAATTGAGGGTCTTGGGTTTTAACACGTGGTAGAATTGATGACATGGCAGCTGGTCTTTTTCTATTCTATATAAATAGCTAGAATGAAAACGTGGGATGTTTCTATTGAGTGTGATGTGTTAAGGTCCAAGGATAAGATAATTTTTGTCTTTGTGTTTTTGATCCTCTGTTAAGGAAACAGTGTTGGAAACAGTGTTAAGTGCGTGTTGCTGGGATTAAGGGAGGAGACCAGTTTCTTTTTGTAGACTGTACGTAAGCAAGATTATGCGACGTGTCATATTCTCGAGATGTACGTAAAGGTATCCATAATTAGGGCCGTAAACGAATCAAGCAGCTCGCAAACTTG
The DNA here is from genome assembly GCA_025413875.1 of Rhododendron molle. Lineage (NCBI taxonomy): Eukaryota > Viridiplantae > Streptophyta > Magnoliopsida > Ericales > Ericaceae > Rhododendron > Rhododendron molle. The sequence continues at coordinate 6,352,737 of CM046393.1, forward strand.
GTTTGACTCGTTAAAGCATAGCTCGTCTTGCCGAGCTTGAGTTTTCGTGAACCTCAGCTCGTTCGACAAAAGTTAGACTCGTTAAGGTTTGACTCGAGCTCGATAAAACTTGGTTCAGCTCTTTTTATAAAAATCATCTTGAAAAATAAGAGGCTTTCCAAAACAAACAAAATAACACGCATGATGGAAAAATGATCTACTTACAATACAAAAGTGAGGTAACTTTTAGAAGTAGGCACGACATGACACGAAAAATTATGGGACACGTTGCACGGGCACAACACTGGGACGGGAACAGGCTCAGAAGTATCATTTCTATTTTTGCGTACAAATTTCAGTGATACATTTAATTTAATTGCATAAATATGAGATTTTGTTATTTCTATACTCAATTGATTCACCCTGAGTTTTTACCCGCAAGATTCTTTTATTTCTTTGACATCAATGTATGATTCAACATGCCCAATTGAAATTTTGATAAAAAAAACGGAGCGTCAAATTATGCTCATAAAATAGATTAACAATAATTGTTCAAATTCTTTTTTTAAAAGTTTACGAGGCTTGAGTAGGCATGGCCGCATGGGCACGACATGATACGAGCACGAGATAGGCACGATATGGGCACCGCACGAACAGGGACATGCCCATGGGTCTAGCCTATAACAACATGGCACACCATGACACGACATATGCTAGGCTGGCACGACACTTGCAACTCATTCGACACCTCTACCCCCATTCAGCTCCTTAAATCTCTTTTCTCCCTTGTAATGAATTTGGACCGACTCTGTTACTTTGACTTAAAAAAAAAAAAAAAAGAATTCAGTTGAATCCCTAAAGTCATAGGCCACCAAAACCAACTGTTGGCCTTAACTGATCGAACAAGGCTAGAGTCATGGCAAAGCCAGTCCATTGCCTCAAAGTTGGATTTGGCTACCCACAAAGCACAAGAAATTCACTACCCACAAAGCACAAGAAATTTACTACACTAAAACGTGAATTCCCCAAAACAAGAAGCCAATGATATAGCACGATATTGCTTCAACAAAAAATAAATTTAACCTCAAAGCAAACTTGAAAGAGCAGAAAATTCAAAAACCTATCCGTGTTAAGACTCCTCCCCCGGTCTCCCCTGCAGTGCATTCTCTGCTAGCTTGATACTTTCCCTTAACTTGATAATTCTGTTGTTTTCGGCTGCTCCTTGTTATGTAGGAAATTGATAACATTCTGAAGTGCGATATCGGCGTCATCATATTTCATTAGTTGTCCTGCAATCTCAGCTGGCGTGGCTTCTACCTTGTCTAAAAATTCTTTGATCGTGTCGAATAGTTGGTGTTCTTGGATTTTCAGGTAATTCAACGCGAGTGTCTTGAATCCATGGAAGGTGCAGTAAGACATGTGAATGTGAAGGTCCATGCGACCCGGTCGCAACAATGCTGGATCAAGGCGGTCCTTGTGGTTGGTTGTGAACACTATTATCCGCTCATCTCCACAGCTTGACCATAACCCGTCGATGAAGTTGAGTAGCCCGGACAGAGTAATCTGCGGTGGAAGTCATCAGATACAGATCAATCACAACGCGGTAAAAAGTGCTGGACACATTTGGAGTTTCTATGGGTGGAGAGATTTACCAAGAAAGAGAAAAATGCATACTTTTGTAATCACAGTTGAGACCATTTGATTTGTGACCAACAAATTGAAAAAAAATGGACCTCCGCAGTCATTTCTTTTTTCGGTAACATAAACAAATGTATGGAATGAGATAACAACTAAAGGCTTTGCCGGGAGAGCGCGCAAGATTGTTTCTAAAGAAGGCCAAAACTTTCGAACTTCAAGGCAACTGGAGATTTGTTCGGTCGTCTAGTGTTCAGGCCAGTTTACACGCACTTCGACTAATTTTAGAGTCTGAAGTTAACGATTAGGCAAATCCTCAACCTGCCCCAAGGTTTGTAATGCTTGGGCTCTGTGGAATTCGAACATAAGATCTCGTGAAGGCTATACTCCCAAAATGTTTGTCTGGTTCGTAAAACGAGGACTCAAAAATAATGAGTTTCTTTAAAGAAAAAAATCAAACTTTTTTTATAAATTAAAAGAATTCATCAATATCTAGTAAATTATTAACAAAATTTAAGTTTTCTTACAAATATTGTATTATTTTTACGTCTTTGTTTTACGGATTGAACAAACATTATGGAACGGAATGAGTATTGTAATCTCATACCCACTCGGCCAAACCTCTTTGGGTTAACAAATGTTCATTCTTGCAAACAAATAAACCAAAAAAAACAGAGACAAACCTTGTCATCCTCAACAATCTTCCCTTCTGTCTCCACCTCCCGATTCTGCAACCCAACGTTACAATCGATATCCTCAACCACAACAATCGACCTGTTCCCCGTTCCAATCAACAACCTCCTCAAATCGGAATTACACTGGACCTCCCTCAAATCCAAATCATAAACATCAAACCTCAAGTAATTCGCCATGGCCGCAACCAAGCTCGATTTCCCCGTCCCCGGCGGCCCGTAAAACAAGTACCCTCTCTTCCACGCCTTCCCAACCCTCCTGTAATACTCCTTCCTTTCAGCAAACCTGTCCAGATCCTCAATCAGCTCCGCCTTCGTCCCCGCCTCCATCGCCATCGTCTCGAACGTCGAAGGATGGTTTAGAGGAACAGAGCTCCAGTAATCCGTCCCGTTGTAGTCCACCGTGTGCAGCCTCACCGTCTTCCTTTCCTCCTTGATTTCCTTCGCCTTCTGCAGTACGTACGGCAAGTAAGAAGCTAGCACGATTTCCTTGTGCTTCTTGTGGAAACTCAACTCGAAGTGCTTAAGCTCTGTTTTGTTTGGTTTGCTATCGAAGCGTTCGACAAGAGTGCTGTGGGAGACCCAGTTGAGCTTGACGAGGACGGCTTCGTTCTGGAAGGTGTCGGGGATGTCCTGGTTTTTGTCGACGGAGAGGGAGAGGTGGTGGTCTTTTTCGAGCTTGTTGACTTTGATGCGGTGGATGGAAGGGGATAGCTTGGTGGAGAGGTAGGTGTCGACGGCATCGTAGAGGTGGTTGGGGGACAGGCCGTCGGATTGGTCCACGACGAGGGTGAGGCGGGAAGAGAGGCGGGCGGAGAGTTTATTGAAGTAGGCGCGGAGGGGGACGGGGATGAGGTCGTTGTGGATGGTGCGGAGGAGGATGGCAGTGGCGGCGACGGAGGTTGCGACGGAGAGGACGGTGGCGGAGGAGGGGAGGGAGTCGCATGAAAACGGCATATCTCTTGGTGTGTATTTAGTGGGTTTGTTTGGTTTTGAGGATAAGGGTTTGTTTGGTTTTGAGGATAAGGGTTTGTTTGGTTTTGACTTTTGAGGATAATGATGCGTGAGAGATACTCGGAGAAAATTTATTGGAAACCCAAGCTGTGTGCGCAGCGAGAGGAGTTAGCTTTTCGGACCCAAAATGATGCTGGTGTTTTGGGGTTTAAGGAGAAATTTTTCAGTGCCGGGTAGGCACGGGGCCGCGTGGTGCTCTGCATCAATCTCAGCCATCCAATAAAGTCTTGGACGGCTGAGATCTATTCGGCTGCTAAGAAATATTTTAATCATTTCACACTTTAAAATTAATCGAACAAATTTGAACCATCCAAAATTTCATTGGACAGTGGAGATAGTGCACAGCACCAGGTGGTTGTGCCCACCCCACACTGAAAAATTTCTCGGGTTTAAGATAGTGAAGGATTTAGGGGTTTTTGGTTTGCTTGGGGAGGGGGAAAGGAAAGTGATCCGGCTTTATATTTTATTATTGGGAACTATCTCTAGAGTCTTCTAGTTCGGTCCGTACATTTCGCGATCTGAATCAAATCCTGCTTTGATTAATAAAAAGAAAAAAGAAATAAAAATAAAGGGAGAGATGACGGATATCCTCTTGCGTATGAGAAATGACAGTAAACTTTATGTGTTTTTTGTATTCCTCTTGCGTATGAGAAATGACAATGAACTTCGTGTGATTTCTATAAGCGTCTTTAACAATAATCCAAACTAGCAATTTTTTTATGTTCGAACACGTTATTCAATAAGCAAATAGTGACTTATATCTAAAAAATTTCACTCTTTCTGATAATCAAAAGTTAAAATTATCGACTCTCGATTTATGTTGAATTAAAATGACTTTATTCTGCCCAAAAAAATTTGGTCAGAAATGCATTTATTAATAGCCTTTATTTTTTACTCGACACAATCGTTTGGTCGGAAATGCCAAATTCATTACTCTTTGGCCCAAAAGGAATTGAGAGTTTCTACAACTTACTTTATTTTAAAGACGATGGATTTTTCAATATAAGCTAGTTTGCCTGAATTCCATCCCGTATCCGGTTGAACAGTGATTAATGGGAGCGTGTTTGGCTTTGAAATGGCTCAAGGAATGAGCGAACGTGTCAGGGCTTGTCGCGTCCAAAGTAAATGACTGAGTGCTCATTTTATGACTTCAAATCTGTACAAGCGATCGTGCTGCAAACTTAAGGGACGGATTGCAGTGTTGGTTCGTTGTTTTGTCTCTACGAGTGAGGACGTAGTAATTTTCTAATCGTGTAGAAAAAGAAGTAACAACGTAAAATAACTTTATTATGTCGTAATAATAAAGTTGGGGGTACAAGAGAGATATAATAATTTTATTATGTCGTAATAATAAAGTTTGGGGTACAAGAGAGATAGAAACCCGATTTACTTGAAGAAGTAATTGAGTGAAGGTGAGAAAAGTGAGATAGTTGTTTCGCTAGGAAGGCTTTGGTTTTAAAGCGCTGAACTTGATTGGTATGTGAACCCTTTTTTCTTCTTGACTTCTAGTATTTATAGGCCACGGGTTTGCATGCAAGAGGATTTCCAACTTTCTTCTCGTGATGACAAGTGTCCCATGATCTCCCAATTTTCCCTCCAAAAGCCACGGTTATGGAAAGTTATCAGAATAATGCACATGTTCTTCTCCGGTCATGGGCGGTTACTAAAGGTAGTGGGCCATTTTGATAAGTCAAATAGCCTTTTAAAAAATAAATAATTGTTTGCCCACCTCCTTTTACGTGGCAGAAAAGAAAACATGGGGGAGTGGGCTTTTTTTTTGTATGTTTGAGGAGCCGTTCCAGTTTTAAGAAAAAGTAACTTTTGAAAAAAGAAGGTAATTTCAAACTCAAAAATTATGTGATTACGTAAATAATTTTTCTACCAATATGGATCTTGTTTGATAGATTTCATCGAAATCTTTTATACGATGCAAAAAAAATTATTTTTTATTTTCATTATATTTGAGTTTGGAAATTAAAAAAAAAGTATTTTTAAAAAAGGAAGGGAAAGTGGAACGGCTCCTGACAAGTTTTCCTTGTCTTGAAAAATAACTTCCTTCCATAGCTCTTTGGATGTCAAGTGTCTATAATGGCATCTTCAATGGGAGATGTCAAATATGACGTGAACAGTATAACAGTAACTTTTGGCATAAGTCACCTTCCAACCCATTTGTCTTCAATCATGTCAAAACTGACGTGGTTTTGGCAACAACCTTCTGCATGCCAATTTTGACAACTACTCTCTCCCATGCCAAATTTCAAAAAGTTACTGTTGAAATTTAAAAGTAACCGTTGAACATTTGTTTTGAAAAGTAACCGTTTGACATTAAGGGTTGGAGATGAATAACTTGATGTTAAATAAATAAAATTTGGCATAAGGGTTGGAAAGGAAGGCTTTGATGTCAAATTGGAGATGCCAAAATGCCACTGACATCCCCGATTTGAAGTCCAGGATTGGAGATGCTCATAGAGCATCTCCAATGGGAGATGTCAAACATGACGTAGACAGTGCAACGGCTACTTTTGGCATTAACTCACCTCCCAACCCATCTGTCTTCACTCATGTCAAAGCTGATGTGACTATGTCAAAGCTGACGTGGCTTTGGCATGAACCTCCTACATGCCAACTTTAACAGCCACCCTCCTCCATGCCAAATTTCAAAAAATGACCGTTTGGATTGACATTAAGGGTTGGAGAGGGATAACTTGATGTCAAATAAATAGAATTTGGCATAAAGGTTGAAAATGAAGGTTTTGATGTCAAATTGAAGATGCCAAAATGCCACGTCAGCTTTCAAAAAAAAAATTGACATCATTAAATTGACATCTTCGATTGGAAATGCTCTTAACTTCCAAATAAAAAACCAACTGTTTTCTACATCATGGGCTATTCAACTTTTCTAGCAAACACATGCTAAAACTCATATCCAGTGCTCCGAATAATACTTCAATGAAAAATTATTCGGCGTATCTCGCTTTACTTGGACAAAAATTAATTGGGCCTTGTTCCAAATCATAAAATTAATGTGGCCCATTAATTTTGTAGCCCGAGCAACTCATAAAAATTGGCCCAATTTAATTAAATATTAATTAAATGGTCCTTCAGCGCTAGCCCAAGATTTGGTGCTGAAAATGAGTGTAAACAGAGTGTTAGTGAAATGAACATTGAAATCACTAGAGATTTAGAGTTATTAATTTCGTATGCGAGAAGGGGTGCCTGTTACCCAAGCAAAACCACAAGGGGTGTCAATGAATAGCTAGAAGCATTTGCAAATAGGGAAAGCAGTGCCGGACAATGTTTGTCTCCCAAGCCCAATCTGAACCCAGTTCTGGCCCAGGCACTCTCAAGCCCATACGTGCACAAGAAAAGCGCAAGACGGTTGTGTGTGTTTGAACCCAAAAATGAAGAGAAAGGCCCCGATGCCAAGTTCGAATTATGGTTCCGCCACTTACTTTCTTTGTTGAAGAAAGAGGTCGTAGATTCCACCAGGGTTGTTCTCAAATCTGTCATTTGGAGATGACCCGATGCCACAACCACGTTTTTTTTTTTTTTTCCACATGTTATCACGTATATTTAGTATCAACGACATCATAGACTTGCTCAAGTTAAGTTACATCGGTTAAGGACGTGTCAAATCTCAATGAATCAACCCATAAAGTATTGTCTCAAGTGCGAAAATTAATTGAATGCAATGATCCAGAAGGATTGAATAATCTCTCCTCAAGTCGGGACACTCGTTAAGAGGGCGACACAAAACGTTGATGCGCTATGGGTTGCTAAACTCATGTCTTGTTAGGAATACGTGTGAGGATTGAGTCTCACATCGGATAAACAGAAAAAGAGTTGGACCTTAATATATAATTGAAGGGCTCACCACTTACAAAATTTAGCTTTCGAAGTAGATACGGATTATTCAATATATATTGGGTCCATGTGATGTGGTCTGTGACCCCGTGGACACTCTCTGTAACGCCCCGAATTTTGGGTACGTTAAATAAACATTTTATGAACAACAAAAGAGAGTCTGGCTCTTTATTACATCATAAACTCCCAAAGGGTTCTTTTATTACACAAAAGGAATGGATATCTAAGGTTATCTACAATTCTTCTTCTTCCATCCTAACCAGCTCCTCACTCCAAAAGCCTCCAAGGTGCACTATCCATCATCATCAACAAAGTCTGACACATTATACCAAATACGTCATGCCCATATCTATCATGTGGGTCACATAAAGCAACACCGTGAGCTTGAAAACTCAATAGAGTAATCCAAACCCACTAACCCTTAACATACACATCAAAGATAGTATACGATTTTAACATGCTTTCAAACAACTCATACAATTACACATGTTTTCCGTGTGTCTCCCCTACGCGACTCATCGTTTTGTGTCTCATCTTTTATCATCAATTCCGAAATCATGCACGCACACAACCATGGGTTACAAGTACCTTGTGTCGCACAACAATGAGCTTACCAAGTTCGGCTCATTGCCACAAGGTTACCAACGCACGGCCACAATGGCTACCAAGTCCGGCACATAGTGTCACACACACACACAACCATGAGCATCCAAGACCGGCACCTTGTGTCGCACAACAATGAGCTACCAAGTCCGGCTCATTGCCACAAAGGCTACCAAATCTGACTCTTGGCCATAATGGCTACCAAGTCCGGCCATTATGCATTTTCAAAACACTTTTTATCCGTATCAACCGCATCTTAGGTGTCATATCTCTACTTTTCCAATTTCATGTGTCTCGTAACATGCATCAACTCCGCGGTGGGACTATTCACATAACTCATGTGATATCATGCTCGTTAAAAGGTCAAAATACAAATACTTCGTTTCAAACGATACTTTATCTTTAAAATGCATTTCCTTCGAGAGGTTCAATAAAGCAACACATGTTTATTGACGAGTTCATACAATCACGTGGTAACTAGGCGATCAAGCAATTAAGTAGTCATAAGATCAAAGTAAACTATGTTCTTTTAAACAAGAAAGTTCTACAAGCTAAATATCACAACTACATTATCATGCCCATGTACTTCAAAAAATTCTACGTCAAACAACATCATGCGATCAACTAGCCAAGTACTACATATTTTTAATCACGCTCATATCATACGATATACGTAGGGTAGGGGTATAGGTATATTACGTAGAGTTAGAGGTATAAGAAGATTCTACCTTAATCCGAAACTAGTCGGGGCCGAATAAGCTAGTTGGAAAGTGCTACGGGCGTCGAATGCTCACAATCTGGACCCAACTTTGATGGCAGTAACTCGGTCAATACTTGGCCGAATAGGATCGTTCTTGAGTTTAAAACGAAGATCTCGAAGTTCTCTACGACTTTCGTGGAGGACGTTGTTCCTAAAAACGACTTTCGCCCGGAGAAAAATGGTGGTAAAGGGGGTGACAGTAAGCTGTCTGGACAGGAAATCCGAGAATTTCACTGAACTTCGGATGGCAATATCTTGGTCGTTTCTTGACCGTTTAGGGTGGTTCTTGGGTCTAAACTGAAGCTCTCGAAGTGTTCTACGACTTTCGTGGAGGACGTTGTTCCTAGAAATGACTTTCGCCCAGAGAAAAAATGGAGTTTTTCAGAGGACAGTAGGCTGTCCAGAAACAGGTTTCTTAGAGATTTTAGAGATAATTGAGAGCTATGCTTGGAGGTGTGAGTTCAAAGCACCAAATGGCTTGGTATTTATAGGCAAGCCTCTCCTCTCTCCTCTCATGGCCGAATTCTCTCTCTCTCTCCTATCTCTCATTTTTTTATTCCAAGCAATCTTGCTTCCTTGCAAGAAACAACCTAAAACTAGGCATGCAAGGCTAGGATGTGTCCTTTGAATTGGATTATGGAAGACTATGCAAGCAAATGGGATTTGATTCAAGTATAAATTTAGAGTTTGTACAAGAAGGACTATATTTGATTGTCCTTGGCCATGCTTTCAACTTTGAAATCATATCAAAGAAGGACAAGATGAGCTAAGCTAGGTCAATCAACTTGCACACACATCACACTCTCTCCCTCCCTCTCCATCCGATCTCTCTCTCTCTCCCAATTTCTCTCTCTCGGCCTCTCTCTCAAGTACTATATATATATATATATATGCACTAGGAAGAATACACATAATATATTATAGATATGGGTACTATGGGTACTTTGAAATCTTGTATTTTAAACCAAAATTAGATTTTCTTATTATAAAAATCTATATACACACATGTGTATTACAATATAATATATATATACATATATATATATATATATATATATATATATATATATACATACAAGTACACATATTATATATACAAGCAAGTACTTACAATATCTAGACTAGATATGTCACTTTCCAATATCTAATAAACTAATCTTCTTCTTTCAAAGTACTAGGTACTAAATTATTAACCTAATGAACTAAATCTATTTTATTGGATTTTAACACATAGGCAATCTAGTCTTTAATAATAAGAGAATCCCATGGAAAAATTAAATAATAAACCTTGTACTTGCATGGAAGACATACAATATACTAATATATGTATATGTACTTTGGGTCTTTAATAAAATCCACATTTTCAAGTAAATTAAATTTTCTAATTAAAATATTTAATAACACACATGCCATATACAATAAAATATATATATACAACAAGTACATACATATATATATATATATATATATATACTACACAATATCTATACTAGATATGACCTAGGACTAATATCTAATATAGTATTCTACTACTTTCAAAGTACCATGTATAATAATACTAACCTAATGTACTAATTGTATTTTAATGGATTTAACACACATGCCAAATCTAATATTTAAATCAAACAAGTACATGATTGTCAAGACTAACTATTATCCAATGGATAATAGTTTCTCTAATGGTTAATAACCAATGGGTAATAATGGCTAGGATTCTAGTCTATCGTCCAATGGTTAATAAAACTCCTAACGGTTATTATCCAACGGTTAATGCTAGAAAGTCTAATATTTGTAATTACGCACTAAGCTAATCTAATCTCGTACTTAGGAAGATTAACCAAGGTTTACCTATTGACCAACGGGTAAAGGAAATCCTAACGCTATCGTCTAACGGATAAATATTACCCTAGCTTTTATCGTCCAATGGATAAGACAAAAAGGGTAAAATGGTCCATCTAGGTTAGGGAGAAGTGATTAGGCTAAATGGGCATTAGGCTATTCTAACTAATCTGCTAAAGACTAACGATACTTAATCTAGGCTTTCATCGCTCTAGAGTGGTATTTTGGTTTTATCTAGTAGAAATTGTCCAATAACGGAATATTAAAGCCCGACGTGCAAAACGCCAAGGCAAGGCGTGAACGCTGGCCAAGGCGTACCGCTATAAAAGCGTGGCTGACCCGGTGGCAAGCAAATGGTACAAAAAGGCTGCGGGCGGTGGCAGCTGAAATGGCGCACAAAGCACCGGTGGCAAACAGTGGTCGACCCTGGCGGCCAGCAGTTGCCGGGCGCCAGCACCGGGTGGCCAAACAAGCCAAGGCGACTGTACAACAGCTGGTCATGGCAACCGGTACAAGTGAAGGCTAGGCGTACCGATAGCAAAGCAGAGGCCAAGGCACAGCTGCCAGCGAAGGCCAAGGCGACTGTGCTGCAGAGGCCAAGCGCAGCCAAAGCAACGCCAAGGCAAAAGCGAGACGCGACGATGCCAAGCGTAACCCAATGGCGACCTAAGGCGAGCAAGGCGACCAAAGAACGCCAAGGCAAAGACCAAAAATTTCTACTAACCACTTCGGCATCGATGCAACACTCTAGGTTAGGGAAATGTAACTAAGCCAAACGGTAATTAGGGTTGCTAGCTAATCGGTTGCCATGTAGGATTTCCAGCTAAGAAAATAAATTCTAGGATTTTACTACAATTACCAAGTAACTATACCAAGGTCTTAATAGGCATACTCGTCTTTAGAAAATGACCTTAATGCCCGGGCGATGAATTCCAATCTCCTAAGTCATAAACCTAATTATGACAGATTATTAATTGCAAAAAGGGATTTATAAAATAAATAAAGAATTTTTCAAATATAATAACAAAATTTTATAAGTCGATAACGACTGATTTTTGGATGTTAAAAATGAAATCCAAGTATTAAAATAAAATTCAAATTTTTAACGAAATTTTTATTGACAAAAAATCAGGGTCGTTACACTCTCCAAACGGATTGGGCCCTAGCACCATTGATGAACAATCACACATCCATTGAACCCTTTTCAATATGCCTGTTGCTTCGTTTTTCAAAATTAGCTAGGCTCACTATTGGACTCTCTATCGCCGTCTAATATTCATTTTGTTTGGTTTACATCTTAGGAAGTTATTTTTGATGTAATGAGTGGTAATGAGTGGAGAGAGATAGATAGATAGAGAAATTTATTGAAAATTGTGTAGAGAGTAAAAAGATTGTTGTTTGTATAGACGGCAATGACAACTTGTGGGTGCCCTTGTTGCTCTCTCGCGCTTATGATGATCTAGAGGATCAATCGTTGTCTCACAGAGCTTTCCACTTTGATGTCCCCTTTGTGGTTATTCGGTTCGTGTTGGTTGCGTTTCGCTGGTTTGTGAGACGTTGGGGTGGTTTAGACCACCGATCGCAGTTTGTACTAGGTTTTTCAGGAGCTCTATATGCCGAGGTCCTATCTACTGTGGAGATGCTTCATGATGGGTGTTCACCCGCTACACAGGGGCTCCGGTGGATTGAAAATCTACCGGTGACCCCTGAGATGATCTTTTTTTAGTATGTATCTAGTTATCCTTCTCTTTCGATTATGGTTTCCGGTCGTTTAGGTTTCAAGTGATTTTGGGTTGTATCTAGATTCTAGAGTATACTGAGTTCTAATTTGAGAAAAGAAAGCAAAAAGGAGAGAGATGATAAAAAGGTCTTATGCGTGTATGGTTTGTTCCACAAGCAGCTTTCATTATCGTTTCTCCAGCAAGAGAAGTTAATGCTTTTGGGTGTGTTTGGCCTTCACATACTACTCTTACCTTTGGAGCTAAAAATCAACATAAAATCGGATTGTGTGGATGGCTTGAGTGATTGCAATTTGTCTTGGGTGCACCTACCTCTGTCTTAATTCTTTGTATGTATTTTTTAGCTTGATGTGCCTGATGACAAGTTGGTTTTCAGCTAACCTCCTGGATTGCGATAGATCTATATTATTCGATCGCACCCGTGACTTGATAGTTGCTTCTTTGAAAGTTGTGTTGACTTATGGGATCGGGTTTTGAATGTCCTTGTAATGAGTTAATATACGTTTTTATCTCTACGATAATGAAATTTTCTTCGCCGATAAAAAGAGAGTTAAATATATGCGCTTGATTCCCCACACCCCACCTGATGCAATCCAAGATTCGGCACCTAATATTCGCATATGTAAGAGTATACGAGCCATCGTTGTTAAAAGAATGTATATTTGCCATTCATATATGAGTCCAGAAGGATTGACGTAAATTTACTGCAGAACAAAATCAAAACTTCATACCCATTCAGAATAAAAATCCACAGATTGAACTAACATTTAAGCAGTTCTGAATCTAAACGACATTATTATTCTTACGACGCACCAAGCCTAATTAAACATCCGGACTCAGTAAGTCGTTATGGCAACGATTGAAATTGACTTAAAAAAGAAAAGAAAAAAAAAAAAACCGGCCTCAACGTGTACGTTTCGGCACTTAGGAGGAGCATTTGGCAACATACATCAAACGCAACTTACAATATGTTACAGTAAGGGTAATGAAGGTCCTCGCTGATCACGTACCAAACGTCGCATTTCTGACACATTTTCGGAAGGGAAGGAAGAGCTTCTTTCTTATCATCTTTCTTCTCTTCCTTCGCAGGGCCTATACTCGTAATCTGGGCTGATTTTCTGAACTTCCTAACCTTCTTAATTATGCAAACGGGATCGGCTTCGCCCATAACGGTCACCGTGTTTTTGGAGGGGTCGAGGGCTATGGAGTTAATCCCTTCAATTGTTGAAATTAGTTTCATGACCTTGAGCCTGCACTTGGAACAGAGTAGATCCACTGACACCACTGTTTTCTGCAACAGAAAAACAAGAAAGCAGAATAAATTCTTAGTACTTTTTTCCCAGTATAGATATAGAGCTAAGAAAGTACTCCTACTGCATAGTGTCAGTGAAGAAATCGAGAGAAGCCTAGGAATTCAAGGAGCTGACAACCTTAGACATGGGATTTGGCTAACTGAATTTACTGACCGACTGCAGGGGTGGATAGTATATGGGGAAAGACTGCAGGGAATGTCATGCATATGATGCACATGTGTGCTATTTATAAATGAGTTTAGGATTCTATTCATTGTCAAGATGGACGGCAGCACCTCCAGATCCGGTCCGGTCCATATGATATGTGCACACCTATGAGACAAATGGCTCGTGAGGGGCATATTTGTGCTCTTTGTAGACCCACCGCTTAAGAGATGTCGGTGTCCAAAGCTGTGCTCGTCGAAATGCAGAATGATATGATTGATCTAAAGATGTTAATTATGATAACCAGAAGAGATGCGTACACCATTCAAATTCTGATTTGGAGACCGCACTTTCACAAGGTGCACATTCGAGTTACCCATGCTGATGAGAAGAGCACGTGTCTAGAGTTGTGTTCCGAAAATGTGCACGAGTACGTATTAGTTTGTGAATCGATTCTCCTATTATACATTGCTAACTTATAACAACGCATTTTCCCAACCTTATTAGCAAATCAATGGGCTGTTTTAAACATTCTCCTCTCGTTTATAAATTGAACCCTGGTGTGAGAAGAGAGGTTTGTTAACCCTTTTACCATTTCTCTGAAGGTACATAGGCAAAATTGGTTGGAAGATTAAATGGGGTGACAGAGTGTTGGTGTGAAGATGTAAATGCTTGTCAAAAGGTACGTACTTCGTTCCTATTACCTTCGTATGCCTTTACTCTTTCTCTCTCTCTCAAGCATCTACTACTAAAATCCTTTTTAGGAGTAACACTGGGCTTTTGGACCTCAACCTGAAAAAGTACTTGGGAGATGGAGCAGGAGCAGCCATGTTTTAACAGAAGTGGGTGCGAGTATGCCGCTGCAAATCTGGGTATCTCGTACCTCTTCGTACTCTCACTTGGGGAATCTGGACTACGAGTTGTACAATTTGATCCAAATGGTTATAATAGTTCGCAGTTTTGAACATGTTTGCAAAAAAAAAAAAAAATCAACTTCAGTAGACATAAATAGAGACACCTTGGATACACGTATTCCCTCCGCCCCATAAAATTGGTCTCATATAAGATTAAGTGCAATTTCCAAACTTAAAAATTATATATTTATTAAAATAATTTTCCAATTTTTTTTCACACCGTTCGAAAGAGTATCAAACAAGATCTATATTGCACAAAAATTATTTCGGTATGTATCTTATTTTTAAGTTTGAAAATTGCACATAATTTCATAGGGAACTAATTTTACAGGACGGAGAAAGTACTTCATTTGATAAAATAAAACTGTAAAGTTTTACCACTTTTTATTTACTGATCCAATTTCTTTATGTACTTGTTGATGTTTGATCCAGATAATTCTCCACGGAAATCTTCTTCTTTTTGGTACTACGAAACGAAGGTTTGAATTGTCATTTTAATTTTGGAACTGGGCCACAAATGTTGGTGTGTTAAAGAGAATGGAGAGACACAGGTACACAGGGAGTGATTATTCATAAGTGCTGGGGCACTGCTACATATTTTTCCATGCCACCAATCCGAGGCATAATTTCTAGCTCAAATTCAGCATAGCACAAATATGTGGGATATGCCTCATTCCAGAAAGAACACTATGTTACAGTTTATTATTATTATTATTATTATTATTACGAATAAAAAGAGAGAGAAGTTACAACTTGGAAATCGCCTCACGCCCGAAGGATACAAGCCAAATTGAATGATCTGACAAGTAAGGTTTCTAACTGAGAGAAGCCTTGGAATTCAAGGAGCTGACAGAACCTTAGACATGGGATTTGGGTAACTGAATTTACTGACTGACTGCAGGGGTGGACAGTATATGGGGAAAGACTGCAGGGGAATGTCATGCATATGATGCACATGTGTGCTATTTATAAAAAGTAATGCTATACGTACCGACCGGCCGGTATACCGAAATTGAAAGACAACAGAGAATGAACCACATGAAAATTGCACATCCCTTTGCTCGGCATCAAAATTTTAAAAACTGAGGAAACAATGAGCAAGGGACTTGCAGTTGGTTGGATCAAGAACCCCTTTTTTTCGTCCCAACCTTATTAACAAATCAATGGGCTGTTTTAAACATTCTCCTCTCGTTTATAAATTGAATCACGTTGTGAGAAGAGAGGTTTGTTTAACCCTTTTACCATTTTTCTGAAGGTACGTAGGCAAAATTGGTTGGAAGATTAAATGGGGTGATAGAGTGTTGGTGTGAATATGTAAATGCTTGTCAGAAGGTACGTACTTCGTTCCTTTTACCTTCGGAGAGATGCTAATCCCCCTCTGACACACGCCCCTCTCCGGTCCCACAACCCATTTCCCATATTACCCCCCTTTTTTCTCTCTCTTTCTCTCTCTCCCTTTTCTTTCTTTTTTTCACGATTTGTCCTTCTTTTTTGTTCCCTTTTCTTTTTTTATTTCCGGTTTGCTTTTTTTTTTTTCCACTTTATTTCCTTTTATTTCTATCCAATTTGAATTTTTTTTTGTAATTTTCAATTCTTTTCTTTATTTATTTCTTTTCCCATTTACCTCCCTTCTGTTTTTTTTTTTGGGTTAACTCAATCCGATTATTAAAAAAAAAAAGAAGTGGTCAGTGGTCTAGACAACCTACCAACCGAATAATTTTTCCTCCTAGGTTCCGCAAACAAAAGGGCAACTACTAGTAGAGTGTATATTTCCGTAGAACTTCAAATTTCTCCTTCTGATTTTTCCAAGTCCATATCAAATAAGACTTCAAAGTTTGAAAGAACGACCAACTAAAATCACCATCTTCTTTGATAAAAAAAAATCACCATTTTCTTTTCAAATTACTAATAAAATAAGCACGTACCTAAATTTGATAGATTTCTCGTAAAACAAAAAAGTACTTAAAAAATAGGGAAAATGATTTTGTCACTCTATTTTTTGTTAATGTCACTCTCATTTGTGTGTTTATTAGATGATTTGTTTTGTGAGCGAAGGGAAGTGGTATTAACAAAAATGAGAATGACAAAATCAATTCCTTAATCTGAATAACTTTATACAAGCAAGTCAAATGTGAAAATTGGTTGTATTTTGTTGTTGGGTTCTGGACGATTTATCTAGTATGGCTAGGAGTAGGACCATTTTGTTCTGATTAAGTAATGAGCGTTTGGTAAAATGGTGTGAATTTATAAATTCCAAAAAAAAGACTTTCTTTTTCTCACAAAACTAAAGAGGTTGGAAAATTGAAAAAACTATATATTTTTGTGGTAGTTTAAATCGTATAAAGAGGTTGGAAAATTAAGTGTTCCAAAATTCAATCCGTCTGAACGGGTGGAAATATTTTAGTTTTTTGATCATTTTATTCTAAATGATCATAATTAAATTTTGACTGTATGGCTCTCGTTGATTAACCCTAAAAAATATTTGATTCTACGACTTTCTTAGGGTTAATCAACTAGAGCTCTACAGTCAAAATTTAATTATGATCATTTAGAATAAAATGATCAAAAAACTAAAATATTTCCACCCGTTCAGACGGATTGAATTTTGGAACACTTAATTTTCCAACTTCTTTATACCGTTTAAACTACCACAAAAATATATAATTTTTTCATTTTTTATTATTTCACCATCAATATTAAGCTTGTTTGATAGGTTTCGTTGAGTAGATTTCAAAAATATAAAATTTATTTTAAATAAATATGTCAAAAGAAATTTATTACTCCCTTCGTCCCTAAATAAGTGTCCGGCGCGCAAAACTAGGCATTACAAAAGATACATGTTTTTCGTTAAAAAATTTAGGTTGTGTTCGGTTGGGAGTTTAGTTTAATTTAGTTTTGATAGTGGGTGGAGAGAGAAATAGAGTAATGATTGAAGATAGGTGTAATGATTGGAGAGAGATAGAAATAGATGAGAAAGTAATAATTGAAAAAATAGGGTAATGATTGAAAAAATAAATAGGGTAATGATTGAAAACAAAATTAAAACTAAAACTAAAAGGGTAACCGAACAAAGCCTTAATTTTTTTCCACAATCTAATAGAACCCATTGCCATCTATTGATTTGTGAAAAAAATTGATTTTTTTAACAAAGCAAATGCATTTTTTTTAAAGGCCTAAGTTTGCGCGCCGGACACTTATTTAGGGACGGAGGGAGTACCACTTAAAATTTTATAACAAAACATAAAATGAGAGAGAGAGAGAGAGAGAGAGGAAGGGGGCGGGGTAATCTGGGAAACTGGGGGGGGGGGGGGGAGGGGGATTAGCAATTTGCTTACCTCGTATGCCTTTACTCTCTCTCTCTCTCTCTCTCTCTCTACTACTAAAATTCTTTTTAGAGCATGTTTATCAGCTTAGCTATACACGCTTTTAAATCTATTTTAGCTAAGCAAAACAAGAAAATAGCAATTTGCTTACCTCATTCCAGAAAGAACACTATGTTACAGTTTATTATTATTAGGAATAAAAAGAGAGAGAAGTTACAACTTGGAAATCGCCTCACGCCCGAAGGATACAAGCCAAATTGAATGATCTGACAAGTAAAGTTTCTAACTGAGAGAAGCCTAGGAATTCAAGGAGCTGACAGAACCTTAGACATGGGATTTGGGTAACTGAATTTACTGACTGACTGCAGGGGTGGACAGTATATGGGGAAAGACTGCAGGGGAATGTCATGCATATGATGCACATGTGTGCTATTTATAAAGAGTAATGCTATACGTACCGACCGGCCGGTATACCGAAATTGTACCGACGGCCTCGGTCGGACGTCTCCGGCCACCGGACGGCCGATCCGAGCCGTCCAAAATTTTTTAAAAAAACCTGAGGGAATCAACGGCATCCGATGCGTGTAAGGTGGTTGGATCAAGAACCCCTTTTTTTCGTCCCAACCTTATTAACAAATCAATGGGCTGTTTTAAACATTCTCCTCTCGTTTATAAATTGAATCACGTTGTGAGAAGAGAGGTTTGTTTAACCCTTTTACCATTTTTCTGAAGGTACGTAGGCAAAATTGGTTGGAAGATTAAATGGGGTGATAGAGTGTTGGTGTGAATATGTAAATGCTTGTCAGAAGGTACGTACTTCGTTCCTATTACCTTCGGAGAGATGCTAATCCCCTCTGACACACGCCCCTCCCCGGTCCCACAACCCATTTCCCATATTACCCCCCTTTTCTCTCTCTCTCTCTCCCTTTTCTTTCTTTTTTTCACGATTTGTCCTTCTTTTTTGTTCCCTTTTCTTTTTTTATTTCCGATTTGCTTTTTTTTTTTTTCCCACTTTATTTCCTTTTATTTCTATCCAATTTGAATTTTTTTTGTAATTTTCAATTCTTTTCTTTATTTATTTCTTTTCCCATTTACCTCCCTTCTGTTTTTTTTTCTGGGTTAACTCAATCCGATTATTAAAAAAAAAAAAGAAGTGGTCAGTGGTCTAGACAACCTACCAACGACATCATAGACTTGCTCAAGTTAAGTTACATCGGTTAAGGACGTGTCAAATCTCAATGAATCAACCCATAAAGTATTGTCTCAAGTGCGAAAATTAATTGAATGCAATGATCCAGAAGGATTGAATAATCTCTCCTCAAGTCGGGACACTCGTTAAGAGGGCGACACAAAACGTTGATGCGCTATGGGTTGCTAAACTCATGTCTTGTTAGGAATACGTGTGAGGATTGAGTCTCACATCGGATAAACAGAAAAAGAGTTGGACCTTAATATATAATTGAAGGGCTCACCACTTACAAAATTTAGCTTTCGAAGTAGATACGGATTATTCAATATATATTGGGTCCATGTGATGTGGTCTGTGACCCCGTGGACACTCTCTGTAACGCCCCGAATTTTGGGTACGTTAAATAAACATTTTATGAACAACAAAAGAGAGTCTGGCTCTTTATTACATCATAAACTCCCAAAGGGTTCTTTTATTATCCCCATTTTGAATCCCAACCACTGTTCTCTCATTCCATCCTTCCCTCGTACGCTGCTGAAGAGGAGAGAACAGCAGGGGAGGGTTCCGCATTTCCGCCTCTGCTCTCTTGCTGCAAGACCCTTCTCCCTCACCTCTTCTTCCTCTCTCACTTCATCTCTCTGTAAGCCACAGTCCTGTCCATTCCACCGAAGAAGAAGCAGTCTCTTCTCCTTGAGCAAGGGACGTTGTACGCATCTGGTACGTATAAGTTTTGGGTGTTTCAATTTTTTTGCAGTTTTTTCTCTTTTCTCTTCTCTCATTTCGTCCATGTATCTCGGTTTGCAAGCAATTTGGTTTTGTTCATCGTATGAGAGAGTGACCTGGTTTTGGATTAGGGTAGAAGTTGTTAGGTTTTGAGTTATGTTTTCTCATTTGTTTAGTGATGTGAAAACAACGCAACCAACTATTTCGAGGGCCTTCCCTCTAGTATTTTTTTCATTGACAATGTCCTAGCACCATAATTTGTTGTAACTGATGGAAATTTTTTAGAACTTTGTAAGTCTAACAATGTGCAAGGCACAGTACAGCAGAAAGAAACAATGTGTGTTGTCCCTTTTCAAAGGTGTGTTGCTCTGTATGAAATATGGTTCTTGTTCAAGTCACGTAACACGTTTTTCCTCAAAATAAAATAGTTGCTCTATAAGTTACCTGATATTACTCCTTCTAAGAACTTTTGTTGCTCTTTATGTAAGAATGTATGCCCTAGATTGTTAAGGGGATTAAGGTAAAATTGGACGTTTTATTATCTCTGGCAACACTTTGCCAACTTTACCTACAGTCCTAGTCTTTTTGTTTCACTGTTTATTTTCATCACTCATTGATATATGTTCTGTGTTAATGAAACAAGTAACTAAGTTGTTTTTTGTTTTTGCTTAAGTTTATTGAATTTGTCATAATTTGGAAAAACCATTGTAACCTACTGAGAAACTTGTTGGTTCATATGCTTGTACCTTTCAAATGCTTAAAAATGATGGGATTGCACTTGATTCTTTTATTACACTTTGAAATAGTTGAAAGAATAGGCAGATGAAAGTTTTGAAATTTTCAGAACATGGATCATAGATGACCCTTCACTTTAGGCAACTACCGATGCAAAGATAATGTAAGTTCTCGATTGGCTTATATGTAATGGCGCTTTTTTTTTTGTGACTTATCGCATTGAAATAAAATTCTATGTTTTGGTTGATAGGAAATGAGTATTGGAAATTGTAGTATTGAAATCCATGTTTATTTTGTGTGCTTGAACTTTGAGGAACATTGGTATTCTTTTTGGTGGAAGCGAGAAGATTAAAATGATTTAGACATTGCTTAGGTAATTTTTTTCCCTTGTTGCAATACTTTGTCGTAGTTTTTCTAATATGGTAAATTGAGGTCTTATTAAAGCAACCAAACCACGAACACAGCAAGATATAGCCTTGGCATAGTTTTATAGGTCCACAAACCAACTGAAGGAAACAGAGACAACAGATAACTTTGTCATAGTTGGACTGGTTTTCCACTTGTAAGAATGGATGGCCCAGATTGTTAAGGGCAGTGACCTATATTGTAATTCCCTGAATGGTTGTTTCCTTTACAAAGGTGTTCTGATATGTATGAAATGTGGTTCTTTTTGAAGTATGTAACATGTTTTTTTACTGAAAATATATGAGTTGTACTTTAAGTTACCTAATGTTAGTCCTTGTAAGAAATTTTATTGCTCTCTATGTAAGAATGGATGTCCCAGACTGTTAAAGGCAGTGACCTATGTTGTAACTCACTGAATGGTTGTTCCTTTAATTTTACAAAGGTGTATTGATCTGTATCACATGTGGTTCTTGTTCAAGTATGTAACATATTTTTTTGCTGAAAATAAAATAGTTGCTCTTTAAGTTACCTAATGTTACTCCATGTAAGAGATTTTGTTGCTCTCTATGTAAGAATGGATGCTCCGCACTATTAAGGGCAGTGACTTATATTTTAACTCACTCAATGGCTGCCCCTTTACAATGGTGTGTTGATCTGTATCACATGTGGTTCTTGTTCAAGTATGTAACATGTTTGTTTGCTAAAAATAAAATAGTTGCTGTTTAAGTTACCTAATGTTACTCCCTGGAAGAAATTTTGTTGCTCTCTATGTAAGAATGGATGCTCCACACTGTTAAGGGCAGTGACTTATATTTTAACTCACTCAATGGCTGCCCCTTTACAATGGTGTGTTGATCTGTATCATATGTGGTTCGTGTTCAAGTATGTAACATGTTTGTTTGTTGAAAATAAAAGAGTTGCTCTTTAAGTTACCTAATGTTAGTCCCTGTAATAGATTTTGTTCCTCTCTATGTAAGAATGTATAACTCCTTGTAAGAACTTTTGTTACGCTCGATACACCAGACTGGTGTTCCTTAAAAGACTTTCTCCCCCCAACTAGACAACTGTACATTGACGATAGGAAGATGGAAAACATAAAACTATAGTCAAAATGAACTTAGATAAGGAAAATTTTAAAATAACAATTGTGGTTGATGGTATTCGATCGTTGTTGAAGGATATGTCCTCGAGTTCAGTCACTTCAGGTCGTAGTTTGATGAGAAAGTGCCTTTGTGGTGATGAAGCTGTTATGAAGCCTTCTGGAACTGATTTGAATCCTGGTAGGAGGTTTCTTGGGTGTCCTAAATATCCGGTAAGTTTATGTTCACTTATTATTTAGTTCATTCTTTGAGGAGAGAGAGGGTTTAGTGTCATTTGATGGTATCTTTTGTAGGATCCAAACCGTTGCAGTTTCTTTGAATGGGTTGATGATCCCATATGCAAGCGTTGCAAGTCTGTTATTCTTGAACAAAAGGAAACGATAGGCAATTTGTATGACCA
Organism: Rhododendron molle; assembly: GCA_025413875.1. Taxonomy (NCBI): domain Eukaryota; kingdom Viridiplantae; phylum Streptophyta; class Magnoliopsida; order Ericales; family Ericaceae; genus Rhododendron; species Rhododendron molle. The sequence continues at coordinate 6,375,108 of CM046393.1, forward strand.
GATTAACAATATGCAGGAGAAAGCCAAGTTGATTGAGGACAAAGCCAATGAGTATGAGAAGAAAGCTAAAGAGTATGAATCCAAGGCAAAAGAGTTTGATAACATGACTCAAGTTTATGAGTGGAGGATTAAGGAGATGAAGAGAGTGGAAAGAAAGAAAATTAAGGAGGCTAGGACAATGGAAAGAAATTTTTGGATGAAATTGTTGGTTGCACTGCTGGGTCTTGTAGGTGGATGCATTTTGTTTAATTATGGGGTTAGGGAGGAGGGAATTGCGTTGCCTCGTTGACTAACATGGGTTGAAATGGCATAATGTTAAGAATGCAACTTCTTTTGTATATTTGGTGGATGTAATTTACATACTTGGTAATATTTTGTGTATGTATATTGTTGACATGGTTAATGGTTATGTATGTTAATTTAAAGTTGTCGTATATGTTTGGTTTGACACGTAATATAATAAGTTTTTTGTGTTGTGGTGTACATAAGTTGGTCATGAATTAAATACATTAACCCAGTTTTCTTTTTAGGTTATGGAGAATGTGGAAAAGAAAACATTGACAGGTTTTTGCTACTGGGGTGGGGAACGTAAGGTAAATGCCAATGGCACCTTCTTGTACAACGGGGGGACGTGTGTAGCTGTTTTACTTCAAGAAGGAAGTAAAGTAAATGAGTTACGTGAGAAGATTTGTGGTGCCCTTAACATTAGTTTGGAAGGTAAATTGTACTTCTATAACACAAAGAGGGACAAGACGAAGTATGTAACATTGAATGACGACAACGGTGTTGCAATGTTGTTCCACCTGAACGAAGATGATGTTGACTTGTTCGTAGAAGATACAGGACAAAATCATGACAATATCCCGACCTTTTACAATTCAACAAGGTAAGATGAATTGCTTCGTCTTAGTTTTACACTTAGAATTGATATGTTTGCATTTGAATAACCAATGTCATCTATTTTGTTAGGGAATCGATGGTCACTGACAACATTAGCTCGCCTGGAGGAACACTGGCAGTACCTTCTCCCAGTCAGGTTAGCAATAGTTGTAGCCACGAGATGGGGTTGGTGCCGTATTTGCCGGAAAATGCAAATGAGATATTAACCGGGAATGGTCAACTATTTGATAGCCCCGACCTATTCAAGCAATCAGTGCTAGTATTTGCTGCATCGAACAAGTTTAGTTTCAATTACTTGGATAATAGTAGAGCCTACTACCGATTGGTATGTAAAGTACCGGGCTGTCCTTGGAAACTGACAGCAAAATGTGAGGGTTCCACTGATTTGGTTCGTGTCATCATGTTTAGGAATGAACACGTGCACAATGCAGAAGATGCTAGTAATTACAGGTTGACCTTTCGCAGTAAACAAGTGGGGTTGCTTTTCAAAAATCAAATTGTGGACAAGCCTGAATATTTGCCGAGGGATATTTGCAAGGACTTCGAGCAAACCTTCCAGTGTCCTCTGAATTACAGTCAAGGATGGAGGGCGAAAGAAAAGGCTAAGGAAGCCATCACAGGACCTCCTTCGATGACTTTCCACCTAGTCCCATGGATGTGTCGACGGCTTGTTGAAGCCATACCAAACACAAGAGCAATATGGACGTCGACAGATGAAGGCAAGTTCAAGCAACTATTTGTTTCTTATGGTTGCTCTATTGCTGCATTCAGAAAAGGTTATTTAAGGCCAGTTTTGAAATTGGACGCATGTTTCTTGACTGGATACTATCGGGGCCACGTTCTATCGGCTAGTGCACATGATGCGGACGATGGGTTGTACCCCCTAGCATATGCCATTGTGTCTAGTGAGAATGATGAAGACTGGTTATGGTTCTTGATTAATCTTAAGGAAGTTCTTGGAGGATATCAAGTCGTGTTGGTCACTGATCGGAACACTTCTTTATTGAATGGTATAATTAAGGTTTTTGGTGGGGATTGTAATTCATGGTGCCTCCGTCACCTAAAGGAAAACTTCAGCAAGTTTGCTAGCTCAAAGGGGTTGAAAGCTGAAAGACGAAACACGGCTCTAAAGGTGGTTAATGATCTTGCGTATGCAAGGACCGAAGACTCATTCAAGTACCATTTGGGCAAGTTGTATGGGATTTCTCCTGATCTTTCAAAATGGGTGGAAGATAACAATCCAAAGCACTGGTCGAATGCCTTTTTCCCTTACAAGAGATGGGACAAGATGTACACAAATCTGGCTGAATGTTTTAATTCATGGATATTGCCATTAAGGGAATTGGACATCATCCAATTTATGACAGGACACGTGTCCAAGACCACTGAGTTATTGCTCCGTAAGCATACCGAGGTTAGGAAATGGAAATTGCCGGTTGGGAAACACATTGAGGATGACATTAAGAAGTCTCAAGAATATGCTCGAAAATTTACGCATCGTAACTCCTCGCCGACTGAGTTCATTGTCGCTAATGACACTAGGCGACTTTATGCAGTCAAGCTGATCCCACGTACTTGTAGTTGTCTTGCTTGGCAGATGTCTGGAATTCCTTGCGCACATGCTGCTCGTGCTATTCAGAGCTCTGGTTTTTCTATTTACGATATGGTGGATCCTTTTCTAAAAAGGGAGATGCAAATGGCGATATATGAGAATACCATGTCCCCAGTGCCGTTGCATGACATGCCTAGTGCATCATCATTTTTGGCAGTGACTGACCTGAACGATAATAACGTTGATGGTGTTTCTTGTACTGATCCTTTTCTACGTCCCCCCGCTGTGAAAAGGCAGCCTGGCCGACCGAAGAAGAGAAGGATTGAGTCACAGACACAAGATAAGGGCACAGTTTTTTGCAGCCGATGTCGCGAACCAGGCCACAACCGTAGCACATGCCAATCCGCAATACCAGGATGATAGGTACACTCACACAAAAGTCAAACTCTTTTGCCTTATCCTTAGTAACTTGTAATACCGTTGGCCTTTATTTGTGGTTAGAGTTACTTGTGTGTTGCATTTTGGGCTAACCATGTAGGTTACTGAATTAATTTATTTCTTAATTGGAGTTGGAGCATATGTTACCACATGTGACACATACACTTGCTGAATACATGCTTTGGATAATTTCTTTCAAGTACGATTTTTGTATTGGTATGTATTACTTAGAGAGTTGAAGTGAGAGCTGAATACATGGTTTGGATAATGTAACATGACTCAATTCCGGTTAAGATCAACTTGGATATGAGGTCGCATTGACTGGAAACAATGTTCGGTTACATCCTTCATGTTTATTGGTACTCTTTCGTCAAAGGCCCAGTTGGGTGGTTTTTGGGGATATTCTCTCCATATTCAATCAAATTTCTGCTATGTAAGTAATGCAAATCTATAATTCTGACCAAATAACAATTTTGTAATTGTGTTCCAGGTAACAAAGGTTGGTTCGGCTGATGATCAGTATCTTACTATTGGCGTACCGGGGTGCAATCGCACGGTGGGGATGCCATTTGGAAATTGTGTCAACTTCGTTGTACTAAACCCTTTTAAATTGAAGTATTGGTTTTTAAATTTTTCGTATGCTAATTAGCCCCCTCTCTCTCTATCTAACTATTGTTGAGAGTAAAAGTGTAATGGTTATATGTTCTAACCATGGTACTTAATTGCAGACTCTTTCTTTGTTCTAGTGATTGGTTTTCGTAGCTTCGGTTGTATGTGTTAATCAGGTGGTTTTGTAGTTGATTATGAAGGCTTTCTCTAAAGGTGGTTTTGTAGTTGATTATGAAGGCTATCCCATTGGGCCTTCCGTTTGATTGGTAATGTTGGTTATCGAAGTAAATTTTATTTGTGTTCGCTCTGTGATTCAATTCTGGAAAATATAATGGTATGTGGATTTAAGTAACACCAATGCTTAAACTCGGGTCGGAGTTTTTATTTAACTTATTTAAATTCAATTACAGCACTGAAAGGCCATATCAAACTTTCTTGGTGTTATGAGTAAGGTTCATCTAACTTTTCGTGCTTCATACTTGTCACAAATATGACATGCTCCTTTTGAATATATAATATGGTCTAAGAGTACTTAGAATAAAATCTTTTCCAATTATTGACTTGCTCTTGTTTACCTTAGAGAAGGTTGGTTCACCTAAGTTTTCACGTTTCTTACTTGTCACAAAATATGACATGCTCCTTTTGAAAATATAATATGGTCTAAGTGTAGTAAGAATAAAGTCTTTCTGAATTATTGACTTGCTCTTATTTACTTCGGAGAAGAAAGGGTTACCTAACTTTTCATGCTTCATACTTATCACAAATATGATGTGCTCCTTTTGAATATATAATATGGTCTAAGAGTACTTAGAATAAAATCTTTTCCAATTATTGACTTGCTCTTGTTTACCTCAGAGAAGGTTGTTTCACCTAACTTTTCACGCTTCTTACTTGTCACAAAGTATGACGTGCTCCTTTTGAAAATATAATATGGTCTAAGTGTAGTAAGAATAAAGTCTTTCTGAATTATTGACTTGCTCTTGTTTACTTCAGAGAAGAAAGGGTTACCTAACTTTTCATGCTTCATACTTATCACAAATATGATGTGCTCCTTTTGAATATATAATATGGTCTAAGAGTACTTAGAATAAAATCTTATTCAATTATTGACTTGCTCTTGTTTACCTTAGAGAAGGTTGGTTCACCTAAGTTTTCACGTTTCTTACTTGTCACAAAATATGACATGCTCCTTTTGAAAATATAATATGGTCTAAGTGTAGTAAGAATAAAGTCTTTCTGAATTATTGACTTGCTCTTGTTTACTTCGGAGAAGAAAGGGTTACCTAACTTTTCATGCTTCATACTTATCACAAATATGATGTGCTCCTTTTGAATATATAATATGGTCTAAGAGTACTTAGAATAAAATCTTTTCCAATTATTGACTTGCTCTTGTTTACCTCAGAGAAGGTTGTTTCACCTAACTTTTCACGCTTCTTACTTGTCACAAAGTATGACGTGCTCCTTTTGAAAATATAATATGGTCTAAGTGTAGTAAGAATAAAGTCTTTCTGAATTATTGACTTGCTCTTGTTTACTTCGGAGAAGAAAGGGTTACCTAACTTTTCATGCTTCATACTTATCACAAATATGATGTGCTCCTTTTGAATATATAATATGGTCTAAGAGTACTTAGAATAAAATCTTTTCCAATTATTGACTTGCTCTTGTTTACCTCAGAGAAGGTTGTTTCACCTAACTTTTCACGCTTCTTACTTGTCACAAAGTATGACGTGCTCCTTTTGAAAATATAATATGGTCTAAGTGTAGTAAGAATAAAGTCTTTCTGAATTATTGACTTGCTCTTGTTTACTTCGGAGAAGAAAGGGTTACCTAACTTTTCATACTTCATACTTATCACAAATATGATGTGCTCCTTTTGAATATATAATATGGTCTAAGAGTACTTAGAATAAAATCTTTTCCAATTATTGACTTGCTCTTGTTTACCTCAGAGAAGGTTGTTTCACCTAACTTTTCACGCTTCTTACTTGTCACAAAGTATGACGTGCTCCTTTTGAAAATATAATATGGTCTAAGTGTAGTAAGAATAAAGTCTTTTTCAATTATTGACTTGCTCTTATTTACCTCGGAGAAGGTTGGTTCACCTTACTTACCATGCTTCGTACTTGTCACAAATATGATGTGCTCATTTTAAATATATAATATGGTCCAAAAATACTCAGAATAGAGTCTTTTTCAATTATTGACTTGCTCTTATTTACCTCCAGCTCCCCCAGGTCATGCTTATTTGTGCAGGGAAAGAAAGTGGTGTCATGGATAGTTACATCAAGTTATCTTACAAAGTATGTAGTAGACCTCTAAAATGGGAGTAGGCCTCACTACCATGGTTGGTTGCCGAGGAAGTGTCTTAGTTGTAAAACAATGTAAATGCTTACATGAACGAAAAGAGTGTCTTACGTTCTTGAGGTGGAGTTCTCTCTATTCAATAGATCATTTCTTATGAAATTTTCGGCTTGGTGCAACTTAAATGGTTTACGCGTTACTGGATCCCGAAATGAGAATATTTGTCTCCATGTAAAGTCGGTACTCTTTCTACATTTTTTAGCCCAAAAAATCATCTTGACAAACAAAATTGTAAATAATAAAAATAAAGAATTGACAGATTTTGCCTAAGAATAAAGTACATTGTCAATCAACCTGTATATTTGACTATCCATATCGTCAATGCAAATCAACACAAGAGAACAAATAAAATTACATCCACCACCAATTAAAGCATTAATAAGTCCAAAATCTTTCAACAAAAATTAGTTCTTTCACCCTCATGTCTATGACAGTCTGTAACGACCCTAACCCGTCCCTGGGGGTTAGGCCAAAACAAAGCGCCGGTGGAAATCCCACCAAGGCCATATCAAGTAACAAACCTTATAAGCAATGACAAAGGAACAAATATTGATTCAGCGGAAATGAAACTTACATTACCATATCAAACAACACAGGTTATATACATGGTTTTCCTTGTCAACCTCTCAGAGTTGTGCCTTCTACATATCTTACAAGATTCAACTACAAACAAACAAGCCTCTAAAGTAGAGTTTCAATAGCTACAACAAAAGTACAAGTCTTATAATTACAGCCTATCCACACAAAAGAGTTCACGTCAACCCTTTAATCTTCGCATCCTGAAAGGTGGAGAAAAATACATAAGCTAATGCTCGTACGAGTGACCAATACATAATTTACATGCTTTCCATGAAAATGATAAAAACATTTCATAGAGATTTCAAACATAGAAGCATAGCCTTTATAAAGCACATTCCCCATAGTTGGTGTATCTACTAGGCGTCCCCGGTAGTGGATAAGCTTCGACATCTTAGCATTACCCCTAGCGTATAAGTGTCACATAGTAGGAATGTCTTTCTAGATAGGAAAATATAGTCACCTTTCATTTATTTCCATGGAATTCAACTTGTAGTACAAAACATGTAGAACAAGTTTTGAATTGAAAAACTTGCATAAAACCATGTAATTTAGGTATTGAGTCACTCACCTCGATTCACGTGTCACACGAACCTCCTAGAAAATTAGGCAACAAAAACATGATTAGAAGATGCTAAATAAGCCTATCTTTAATGAACATAAGTTCCTAGAGTGAAAGATATGAAGTTAGATAACCAATCTGAAGAAATAATTTCAGAATTTGCAATTTCATCAATTTCAACTTAAAATCTGACTTTGCACAGAAATAACTAAGGTACGAACTCCACATACTTTTTTAAGGTCTATGAATCTAGTTTCAAAATCAAAAAACGGTTCGCAATTTCATCGCTCGAGCTAAAAATTATGGTCGTTTTCCCAACATGCGTTGGTGCAGACTGCACAGTTCCGAAAATGAGTGATACTAGGTTAAGAATTTCTATAGATCTCAATACTTTGAATTTGATCCTAAAATTTTTACTGTAGATAGAAGACTCATAGAGGAACTCTCAGTAAAATTCCCAGAAATTTCAAAACTTTTGAATTATCTCAATAAAATTCCCTAAAATCAGACAAACGTGAATTTTCCAATTCTGCAGAATTCTAAACCAAGTAATTTCTGTTCTAAACTACTTTAACTACACATGTGATCCAAGAAAGTCGCATTCATTAATCTCATGGAAGGTACAACCATACAAGTATTTGGCCTTTTTAGCATACTCGATACTTAAGAAAATAAGAACATTCAAAATAACAAACTACAAACAATAGCTTAGATAATGCCCTTCATCCATCTTCAATTTTTTACATTTGTCGCTCTCTTTCTCCCTTATTTCATCTTGCTGCATGCATGCATTTCCTTCTACCTCTCATATGCTTCCTGTTTTTTGGGCTCTTTTTAGGGGCCAAAGCTCAGCACATGGGATCGTTCGCCGATGACTTTGGCCACATTTCCGGAAGCCAATCAACATAAGACCATGAGGCAGCTAGATTCATATGGCTTTTATGTCAAAACTTTGAGCCTTTCAACAGCTAGGTTTTGTGTATTTGTGCTTGTAATGTACTTTCTTACTGATCCAATATCTCTAGCTTGAATTGGAGTTTTTAGCCTAGAAAATATGATAGTTCTTTTTAAGCCCCAAGTGATAAATGGTTGCAGCTAAACCCAGCTTCAGCACAATTACAGACAAAGAAGCATTAACCCAAAAGATAAGCATTTCATATCCTCATCCCCTTTGTTCTGAGGGGACCTCACACATACACACTTCTTCAGGATCTGACCCCAAACTAAGGAAGAGAATTGGCATTCAAAAAATAGGTGGTTAACAGGTTCCTTACCTCCACGACAAATCACAGTTTTCATCAGCAACAATCCCCACCATTCTTCTGCCCTGCTAACAATTACAATTAAGACTTCTTCAAACAATTAGAATTAGGAATTCTTTAGATTAAAAAAGAAGGCCAAGTCATATAACAAAATCAATTGTTTCACCAACAGGCATCAATAACAAATGAAATTCTCAGATATATTACATCAAGTATGATTTATTTTTTAACTTTTAGATTTTAGGACAAAAGCATTTGTAAGTCCTTATACATGCCATCTACAATGAGAATGTAAATTCATCTTTTAACTGCTCTTCCATCTAGTTCAAAAAAAAAATCGCTATTCCGTTCATAATTGTTGGCAGTTTCCAATAATGTTTTCACATGCTCTGTACTTGGCCTTTCTTTGTAAACAGAACTTGGGGACAAATTGACGTGGTAGGCTAGGTTAACCTACAAGTTTGTCAAAGTTAATCAAGTATCTAACAGGACAGCGGTTGTAGGTCAAAATGTGCTTATGGAGCACATACATGTTCTATAAAGACCAAGTCACCTAATCATACAGATCAAAACTCTAAACCGACCATGGAAACCATAAACTCTGTTCTGATCAAAACACTCATGATTACACGATATCTGTATTAGAGCAAACCCACTTGCCAAACAAAAATATGAACTAAATAAGGAGTATGAAACAACCAAATCAAACAAAGTGACATAACTATGGACTTATACAAATGAAAACACAGTAAAATCACCAAAAGTAGTATCTGTCAAACTTTCAATCAGGGTTCACGCAACAATATGGGTCGAAATCTATGTAAAATAACCAAAAATTTGTCTCAAAATGGCCGAACATTAGAGAGGAGGGAACAGAATAATAGAAAGAGAGGATAGAGAAGAGAACACCAGAGAGGGAGGAGAACGCAGAGATGGAGAGAGAGAGAGAGAGGAGAGAGTAAACGAGAGAGAGGTTAAGAGAGAGGGAATACCTGGAATCACAGAGGAGATGATCGAAGGGGGACCAAACCCTAGATAGAGGAAAGAGGGAGAGTTACGTTCCAATTGCAGAATCAAGAAGGGTATTTTTGTCTTCAATTCCATGTGTTGGAAATTAATAATTTCCTTCCCACGACTTATGAATTCCCAAAAAGTAGTCCATCAGTTGGGACTTATTTGCCCCAAAGGCCACTGAACGGCAATTCCCCCTTTCCCATATTACCCCCCTTTTCTCTCTCTCTCTCTCTCCCTTTTCTTTCTTTTTTTCACAATTTGTCCTTCTTTTTTGTTCCCTTTTCTTTTTTTATTTCCGGTTTGCTTTTTTTTTTTTGCTACTTTATTTCCTTTTATTTCTATCCAATTTGAATTTTTTTTGTAATTTTCAATTCTTTTCTTTATTTATTTCTTTTCCCATTTACCTCCCTTCTGTTTTTTTTTGGGTTAACTCAATCCGATTATTAAAAAAAAAAAGAAGTGGTCAGTGGTCTAGACAACCTACCAACCGAATAATTTTTCCTCCTAGGTTCCGCAAACAAAAGGGCAACTACTAGTAGAGTGTATATTTCCGTAGAACTTCAAATTTCTCTTTCTGATTTTTCCAAGTCCATATCAAATAAGACTTCAAAGTTTGGAAGAACGACCAACTCAAATCACCATCTTCTTTGATAAAAAAAATCACCATTTTCTTTTCAAATTACTAATAAAATAAGCACGTACCTAAATTTGATATATTTCTCGTAGAACAAAAAAGTACTTAAAAAATAGGGGAAATGATTTTGTCACTCTATTTTTTGTTAATGTCACTCTCATTTGTGTGTTTATTAGATGATTTGTTTTGTGAGCGAAGGGAAGTGGTATTAACAAAAATGGGAGTGACAAAATCAATTCCTTAATCTGAATAACTTTATACAAGCAAGTCAAATGTGAAAATTGGTTGTATTTTGTTGTTGGGTTCTGGACGATTTATCTAGTATGGCTAGGAGTAGGACCATTTTGTTCTGATTAAGTAATGAGCGTTTGGTAAAATGGTGTGAATTTATAAATTCCAAAAAAAAGACTTTCTTTTTCTCACAAAACTAAAGAGGTTGGAAAATTGAAAAAACTATATATTTTTGTGGTAGTTTAAATCGTATAAAGAGGTTGAAAAATTAAGTGTTCCAAAATTTAATCCGTCTGAACGGGTGGAAATATTTTAGTTTTTTGATCATTTTATTCTAAATGATCATAATTAAATTTTGACTGTAGGGCTCTCGTTGATTAATCCTAAAAAATATTTGATTCTACGACTTTCTTAGGGTTAATCAACGAGAGCTCTACAGTCAAAATTTAATTATGATCATTTAGAATAAAATGATCAAAAAACTAAAATATTTCCACCCGTTCAGACGGATTGAATTTTGGAACACTTAATTTTCCAACCTCTTTATACCGTTTAAACTACCACAAAAATATATAATTTTTTCATTTTTTATTATTTCACCATCAATATTAGGCTCGTTTGATAGGTTTCGTTGAGTAGATTTCAAAAATATAAAATTTATTTTAAATAAATATGTCAAAAGAAATTTATTACCACTTAAAATTTTATAACAAAACATAAAATGAGAGAGAGAGAGAGAGAGAGAGAGAGAGAGAGGGGGAGTGGGGGAGCCACTGGGAGGGTGGATTAGCAATTTGCTTACCTCGTATGCCTTTACTCTCTCTCTCTCTCTCTCTCGCTCTACTACTACTACTAAAATTCTTTTTAGAGCATGTTTATCAGCTTAGCTATACATGCTTTTGAATCTATTTTAGCTAAGCAAAATAAGAAAATAGCCCTGCACCAGATTCTGTAAACCCATAGGTATTATTGCTCCAGCTACAGTAGTTAGGTATTTCTAGAGAAGAACTGTTCACAAGCAATAGAGTTCTTTATTATTTTTTTTGTCAGATCTCTCCCTTCTTCCTTTTTGCTCCAATTTAAAAATAGGGTTAAGAAATAAAAGTAATGATATTTTAATAGAGAGTAGGTTAAATAGATAGTGTTGGTGTGGTGTTGAAAGAAATGTGAGTAGGTAAAATAAAAAATGTGCACCGTTCACGGAGCATTTTACCTTTTCATTGGTGTACTTGCTCTTAGGAGTAACACTGGGCTTTTGGACCTCAACCTGAAAGTACTTGGGAGCAGGATCAGGAGCAGGAGCGGCCATGTTTTAACAGAAGTGGGTGCGAGTATGCCGCTGCAAATCTTGGAATCTCGTACCTCTTCGAACACTCACTTAAAATCTTGGAATATTAGGCTCGTTTGATAGGTTTCATTGAGTAGATTTCAAAAATATAAAATTTATTTTAAATAAATATGTCAAAAGAAATTTATTACCACTTAAAATTTTATAACAAAACATAAAATGAGAGAGAGAGAGAGAGAGAGAGAGAGAGAGAGAGAGAGAGAGAGAGAGAGAGGGGCGGGGTTTATGTGGAGCGTGCCTTACAATTTGCTTACCTCGTATGCCTTTACTCTCTCTCTCTCTCTCTCTACTACTAAAATTCTTTTGAGAGCATGTTTATCAGCTTAGCTATACATGCTTTTGAATCTATTTTAGCTAAGCAAAACAAGAAAATAGCTCTGCACCAGATTCTGTAAACCCATAGGTATTATTGCTCCAGCTACAGTAGTTAGGTATTTCTAGAGAAGAACTGTTCACAAGCAATAGAGTTCTTTATTATTTTTTTTGTCAGATCTCTCCCTTCTTCCTTTTTGCTCCAATTTAAAAATAGGGTTAAGAAATAAAAGTAATGATATTTTAATAGAGAGTAGGTTAAATAGATAGTGTTGGTGTGATGTTGAAAGAAATGTGAGTAGGTAAAATGAAAAATGTGCACTGTTCACGGAGCATTTTACCTTTTCATTGGTGTACTTGCTCTTAGGAGTAACACTGGGCTTTTGGACCTCAACCTGAAAGTACTTGGGAGCAGGATCAGGAGCAGGAGCAGCCATGTTTTAACAGAAGTGGGTGCGAGTATGCCGCTGCAAATCTTGGAATCTCGTACCTCTTCGAACACTCACTTGGTGAATCTGGACTTCGAGTTGGACAATTTGATTCAAATGGTTATAATAGTTCACAGTTTCGAACATGTTTGCCAAAAAAATCAACTTCGGTAGACATAAATACACTTTGGAAACACGTACTCCCTTCGTCCCATAAAGTTGGTCTCATATAAGATTAAGTGCAATTTCCAATAAAAATTATATATTTATTAAAATAATTTTCCAATTTTTTTTCGCACCGTTCAAAAGAGTATCAAATAAGATCCATATTGCACAAATATTATTTCGGTATGTATCTTATTTTAAGTTTAAAAATTGCACATAATTTCATAAGAAACTAATTTTACAGAACGGAGAAAGTACTTCATTTGATAAAATAAAACTGTAAAGTTTTACCACTTTTTATTTACCAATCCAATTCTTTATGGAAATTGGATCCAGATAATTCTCCACAGAAATCTTCTTCTTTTTGGTACCACGAAACGAAGGTTTGAATTGTCATTTTGATTTTGGAACTGGACCACAAATGTTGGTGTGTTAAAGAGTATGGAGAGACACAGGTACAGAGGGAGTAATTATTCAAAAGTGCTGGGGCACTGCTACATATTTTTCCATGCCACCAATCCGAGGCATAATTTCTAGCTCAAATTCAGCATAGCACAAATATGTGGGATATGCCTCATTCCAGAAAGAACACTATGTTACAGTTTATTATTATTAGGATTAAAAAGAGAGAGAAGTTACAACTTGGAAATCGCCTCATGCCCGAAGGATACAAGCCAAATTGAATGATCGGACAAGTAAAGTTTCTAACTGAGTTTGCCAAGACCTTACAAGAAATTTACACACAAGTTTTGCAATGGATTCCAAATCGGAACTTGATTTCCCCATAAAAAGGGTTGATCAATCTTCTTGCTGATTATTATCACCCACCACTTCCATTAAGGTTACTCAAAAATCCAGCTGTATGAGTAAATAGGGCATGTGGGTTCAAGAGGGCTAGGAGTAGTTGAAAGTCACTTTCCTTGTTACAGAGGAAGAGTCTGATATGTCCCTTTCTCCTTGTGACTCCTATTAAGCTCCCATAACTGCAGCTACAAAGATAAATCTGTGATTGGTTAAATCGTATTGCATGTGCACCTCAAGAAAAAAAACTACCAAAAATTCTTTGAAAGAAAAGGAGAACAGGCGTAGGGGAAAAATTACGGAATTTGTTTGGTCAGCCAGTTATGTTGCCTTGGTGGCTGAAATCAATCAACTTGTGGTAGTTTTTAACTGAAAAGATTGTAAAAAATGGTGGTTCTACAGGAGCGGCAGGCTGTAGAGGTAAAGATAAAAATCGGCATGCACGTAAAGGTCGCCATTATGCCTAATCATTCTATAAATGTCGACGCATTGTTCTCTGTGGTTTTAGCAACAGCCGAATACACAAGATTCACCACCTTGTGATAGTAACAAGGCATTAACAAGTTCCAATTCTGTTTGTGCCCGATGCACTAATAATTTTTTTTTTTTTTTGATAAGTTGCCCGATGCACTAATAACATCAAACAAGAATTTCATTAATGTTAAAGCATCCAATTCAAAACCAAATGACTATGAGTGGAGAGGCCGCCCATGATCATATACTAGTTTTGGAGGTCATAATTAACCAACGTGGGACATCCTCTAACAATTACAAGATGAAGATAGAAAATATTGAGCTTATTTCAGTCTTAAGCCCCTAATACCACACATTATAGTTGAAAACTTGAAATCCTTCCCCAGGGCAACTCATATATTTCAAGACTCTAGAGGAGTAACTTGCAAAGTGTCCTACCAACTCACATCAAGCTGCAACCGATATGCATGGGGAAAAAAAAAATGAGACAGTAACTACAATACCATTATCAAAATCCTAAGGCCCAAAACGATAGGAAGAATGAAGTCACCAAATTTAAGCCCTATGAACTAGTATGGAATTGAAATTTCAATACAGGCATGAAATAAGTAATACTCCATATATGCCATGCGGCTCATGCGAAATTAGAGAGGATTTAAATGTAAATAACCAATATCTGGGCTAATTTTCCAAAGTTTGAGCGCAAAACTCAGCCAGACTTCTAATTTCCATGCTCTCATTTATTCAAGGACGGACAAATGAAGGGGAAAGAGGGCTGAAAAAAAAAAAGGGGATGCAAAACAAAGGAGAAGATCAACTATATATCCAATATATACAGTAATACAACTAAATATGGAAATACAGAAAAAGAGTTCTTAAACAAAGATATGTTACCAGTAGGATCTCTAGCATGAGAAGCATCTTCCACCGTGTTGGAGTGATCTGAATATGCAGTTCTATAAGCCCCAATGGACACAGAGTTATCCACTTGATGCTCTCCATTCGTAATGTCAGTGTAGCAGCTAACTATCTGCTGGTCTAATTCATAATAGCGCTCCATCTTATTCAAAGGTTTCATATCGAGGTCAATAAAAGATGCCTGGCAAATAGCAACTTCTGTAAGCTATACATATGGCAGGAAAAGACACTATTTTCTGGAAAAAATACAACTTATGCATTAGAAACTCGATTATTTGAAATTTAGCTACTGTCTGATGAACCACAGCAGTACTACATAAGAGCACCAGGAGATAAAATCACCACCTACCATATGGAAATGTAATAAACCCTACTGATACATCAAGATACACATAAATTCATAACACATGCAAATATGAGATCAGTCAGGGCTCCTTAGTTTCACCACCTTAATTGCATTTGATTCAAGTTGTGTGACTTGTGTCTTATTCCCTCATTCTAAATCACCACCTAAAAGAATTAAAGCTAATAATCTAATGGCAGCCAAAAAAGATTAGGATATTTTGTATATAAGCAAATAAGCTAGCGAACCAAACGGGTCCTCAGTTAGTACATAGAATCCTAAACATTTAGCTTTGTGGTTTGTGCCATATTAAAAAAGTTACCCATGATTAACTGCAAAGTTCAAAAGTTTGCCAATTTTTTTTCATTAAAGATTCCACTCATAAGGTGTCATCCATTTTTAATGTGAAAAATGGCAATGGCTAATGCTTGGTTGCTATTTAACACTTTCAGAAGCTCTCTTTGAAAACAAAAACACCTTCCGTTTTCAAATGTTTGAGCGGTGACAATTTCAGGAACTAATAAAAATCTTTTTGGTGATTTTATAAACGAACAGGTTTTTTTCGACAAATTCCCTGAAAACAGGTACAGTTCATCAACAAGTTCCGTGCTTTAATTAACTTGAAAACAGCAAGCAAAAAACAATAAACAATAAACAAAATGATAATGTACCAAACTACCATTCAATCCTATGTAAGAACCCATGCTTTCAGGGTTTCTAGAAACCATATGATGCACAAACATCCCTAACTTTAGTTGAAACCAGTCAGTCACACATGCTGCATCTTTTAAATGCTGAATTTTTAAATGATATCTGGCAATGTTGCATACCTTGTAATCGAATGTCTGGTTAGTTGACTTTAGAAATACACTACTATATGAAGATTCTACATCCTCCTCTTCCCATGGCCGAAAACAAATCATCATGCTCAAATCTTTTGCAGTTGCAGCTATCAAATAGTCTCTCACAATCTTCAAGCTTTCATCCAAAGACAAGGAATGCAGATACTTGTATCTGTCCGACACTTTGTCATCACCCAGATCTCCACACACCATACAAGGCTGAGAAATAAAATTGTAATAGGCATGAATTGCACCTTCTATGTCAAAGACGTCAAGTTTCTGAATTTTGAGAAGCCGATCAAGTAATCCTGATCTGAAAACAGTTTCACCAACAAGGTGTAGGAAATTCGTCGTGCGTAGGCCATCATCTGTCCGAATCACAGACCTGAGTACATCTTCAAACGCTTCTCCAATCATATGACTAATGCTATCCCCCCCACCACCCAAGCCTCCATATATTAGGGAACCGTTCAAGAAAACACGGAAATTGTTCTGAGGAGTAACAAAGAGAGCCTTGATTGCTTTATGTACTCTGTCCTTGGATCCAGAGAACATATCAAGCGGATCATATTCACTTATTTCTGATACCTGCAGAACAAAATGACCCTGTTGAAACAATAACCTAAAAAGAATATCGAATAAGTGACTGCATCAGATTCTAGAAGAAGGCAAGCTGGAATTATATGGACTACCATGGATTTCACGCTTGAATAAGAGCTTTCTCATTATCAGCTTACACTCAATGAGAAAAAGTGGGAAAACAAAATGTACCTCTCTTTCATGAAATTTCAATGACTGGTGCATTCTGAAGCGGCTTATTCTCTTTTTAATGACATTTCCCTCAGATATATATTTTGAAAATGGAAGAAACCCACATTTTGGCTGCTTTGAGGAGAAACAAGTTAGATAGTCTCATAGTCATGTCAACAAAACATTAACAATGTTAACAAACCCCATAAAGAGGAGAAATGAAACCAAGATGTTGATTGAGGAAAGCACCTTTATCTCAACAGATATGCAAACTTGATCTTTAAGACTACCTGGGGGAAAACAAGTTCATATATAGGAGTGTTTCAAAAATCAATGTGAAGCTACTTATCCAAAAACATAAGAATAATAATAAACTGAAGTCATATGCATGCATATTTACACCAGCCATGTCTTTCTAAAGCCAATCATCATATGATAAATAATTAACTACTTAAGCTAAGCTAAAAATGCACCACAACCCCAAAAGGCCAATCCATTTCCGATAAACAATATATTCTTTGGTTGTCCTCTGCCTTTTCTATGTTCTTTTTTTTTTTTTTGGATCGGCCTCATTTATACATTCTTCGCCAGTTCCTACTGCTATGTCTTTAAACAAAAGTATACTTGCTCAAACTTTCTACTCCTTAATAGCTTTCTATTTCAACCATTGCAACAATGGGAGCCAGTTATTACACAAAATGACCCGTGGCTGCATTTATGCAAAAATATGTTAGTCATGGTCAAAGTTCAGTTCAATAATATCTAATTAACTGGACATTAAACAAGGAAAGCACCTCGCAAATTGGGGATGCTACTCTCAAGCACAGTAAAACAATTTGTTTTAACAGGACACCTCATTAATTGGACGTTAAGATCCCAGTAAAACAATGTTTGTCAGTTATCTATAGAATAACTGAATACCCCCTTACTTTGTTCTAGTACAACTTTATCCATGCATAGTGCAAGCAGAAGAAATTATTTGAAAACACTCAAGAGTTAGTAGTTACCACGGGGGAAAACTGAATGATCCGATATAAGAAGTGCAGCATTACAAAGGGTGTTGACCTTGGCAGCATCAACTCGCCAAGAAGGGCGTTGACAAAGGACATTCTTTTCAACTGACTCCAAAAAATCCCTTGATACATGAACACGTATCTGCCAAATATGGAGGAGACTACAATCAGACTTATAACAACGCCGAAAATCTCTTGACAACTAAATGGATGGAATCAGCATAAAAAAATTAAACGCGCTCTTCCTAGAACACATTCCTATAGACGAGAAAAGAACTATCACTCTTCAAGTAACTGCCGGTTTCCCACATTTCTATTGCATAAACCACAAGAATTAAGCCTTTCCGGTTTTCCCTTGAATGGACTGTAAATAGGGCCATACCCCAAAGGACAGAATGAGCATATAATGGCAGGATGCAGCACATGGCATTTAGGACACAAAGATGACTGATGACAGTTCCAAGAATACGTGTTAAGTAAAAGTTCCAATAGATAAGTAAAAGTTCCAATAGATAAGAAGAAAATTAAGAATTGAAGCTCGAATGCAATAAAGTAGAAGTTCCCAAAAAAGAACATTAAGTCAAAACCCCAATTTTAATGCCTTCACGACCAAAAGTTGGCAAAATTAGTTTCATACTCAAAGGACAAGGAAGGGTGTGACAAACTCTCACAAAACAAATAATGGAATGGCAACTATGATGCACGGACACGGATACCGACACTGACACACGAATTCTAAAAAAATAGGGACACAGAAACAGCGGGGGACACGCCACGTGTATATTTATTTATATAAAAAAATAAATAATTTTAGTTTGAAATCCAGAAATTATAAAAAGTTACAATTTGGCCCCAAATTTTTTTAAAAAAATTACAATTTGACCCCCAAATTGTAAAAAAATTACAGTTTGGCTCCCAAATTTTTTAAAAAAAATTATAATTTAGCCCCTGCCGTGTCCCCATCGGTGTCCCTCCCTTGTCCCCGTAAAAAATTTAAATTAACTTATGGGACACACCATGTGGCGTGTCCCATTCGTGTTCCCGTGTCCCGACATTGCGATAACCTCTAGAGGTGTTGGTGCTTCATAGAATGGCAACATACCCCAGCGTCAACATGTCCAGGACCTAATAGTGGGGTGATTACATGCTGCACATATAGTTGCTCTGCAATTTCCCTTGTTGGAGCTGAAACAAGGTCTTCAGTTTCTTTCCACAGACGGCACTCATCTGAGGTTAGAGATGAATGACCATCCTTAGTTTCAGAAACATATCTTGGAGATCCATTCCTAGGAGCTTTTTGTATCCGTAGTACCTTCCCAACCTGTAGAAAATAGTGAAAAATGCTTACAGTGACGAATATATTAGTAAAGTCCAATTTTCTTAAATGGAACCATGTCACTACAATAAACTTGTAGTTTCACTACCATGGAGCCCGCGTACAATACTTTCTGAGAGGAAATAGAATGAGCTTTCAACTTCATTGAATTTACGAATACATTTCTTTCGCAAGACAAATGTGCAGTAAAAGACACACACACACAATCACTCACTCACACTGCAGATTCACTAAAGCACTTCATGCTGATTTAGTAAAGAAGTAAACTAACAAGCAGATCTAGGTACATGTTTCACTTCAGCTAACAATTGGTCACCAATAAAGTAAGCATAAAAAAGTAAAAAACCAATAGCAGAAAACCCTTAATCATGTTAATTGATAAAAGCCACAAAACCCAGCTGGCTTTTCTCAACAATAAATAAAACATTCAAAAACCCAAAAACCCTAAGCCTCGGCTCCTTTGGATGGCGGATGGTGCCAATCAAAAGTTTCATTTACGTTCCATTCTTCTACATTTCTCACTGAAATACTCAATCCGACTGAGGGATTTGGCTAGAAACCATAACCCTTTCTTTTCTTTTCTCATGAAATCCCTCAATCCAAAGGGGCTGCAGCAACTACAACTCGTAATACTTGTAAACATCAAGCATACCATTCACAGGGGAAAGAGAATCGCAAATGAACATACAAAAGCAGGAGAGGAACCGTTGTACGCAAGAACAAGATTTGCAGCTCCTTCTCCTCTGTAAATCCAATCGCTCGCGTCTTTTTGCTCGAGAAACACCTCCATCAATTGCAAAGCTATGAGAGCAAAAATACATAACTTTATTACCCATATCAATATTTACTCCACATACAAATAACTACTAAGTTCTTTACCAAAAAAATAACTATAACTACTACGTTTGCGTTTTGATACCTCAATTTGGCAAGAGATTGAGATTTGTGAATGTAAAACTCCTCGTTGGAGCCCTAATAACTCGTCTAAAGTCGTAACCGAGTGAGAGAGGGAGAGAGCCGGAGAGGGTGTTAACTGGGTTTGACTATCTCGGCACACGCTATGATTCTACGAGTATATTCATTACGCTTCCGCAACTACACGCTATACTGTGCTTGGACTTGGAGAGAGACGTCACTCAACCATCAACTATATAGGATAAAAATCAGATACATCCCTTCTTCTATCACATTTTATCACTTATACCCCTCATCTATAAAATCCATCACTTATACTCCCCATCTTTCAAAAAAACAAAGAAGGGCTAAGCTCTGTTAACTATAAGTCCTCTTCCCTAATCCCAGTATCCCACTCTAAATTCCCAACTCAAACCCTCAACCACCATCCTAATTAACTCCAATTAGGTTTCTCTTTCATGACACGATGTACCTCTCCGAAAAGCCCAATCGATTTTTACACCATGTACCACCGTTGGCCACCACAATCACCACAAACCACTGCTACCATCAACCACCGCCACCTACCAACACCACCACCATCCATGACTTCACAGCTACCACCAGTGTCGGATCCTCAATAATGACAAACCATAGCTTGTCCAATTTCAGAAATCCCCAATTTTGAATTTCAAGCCCTATCCCTAAAATTCGAGTTCAAACTAAATGGGTTCCAAAAACTTTACCTCAGTCTTGTGTAGACCCATCCCCACCGTCACCCCCACCCCCACTGCCATACGAGACCTCTACTCAGGACCGGCCCGGGGTAAGTCCCGCAAGTCCTCGGGCTTGGGCAACCCCCTGGGCTCGGGCAACCAAAAAAAAAAAATTTAGTAACATATATATGCAATAAAGTTTCCCATACTATCACAGGCAATTGCCATTGGTGCGATGGTTATGCAGCCTTTTATAATTTCCACCTCCTTTCAGGTGGACTGAGTTCAATTCTAGGCCCTAACACGCCCCTTTATTTTATTTTTTTTCCCACTTTTGATTTGTTTTCCCTTCCAATGCATAAAATTACAAAAAATTAAATTACTCCACTTTTGATCTACCTCGTTTTGCTCTCTCTCCCAGTGCATAATATTGTGAAAAATCAACTTTGTTGGAAATTTTTGATTTAACAAACACAACAGTAATGTATAAATAATATGTTCTTACATTTTATTAAAAAAAAAGTCACAAATCGAGCAAGCTAATATTGTTTTTATTTTTACTTTCAGACTACCATTTTGCAAGAGAGATTAAAGAGATTGGCTATGATCTCAATTGAAAATGAGACGTCATTCCACTAAAAGTATTTTTGGGCATTTGGAGCTTTTTTAAACTTTTTACGCTTTTCAAGACAGGTCATTCTCCTCACATATATCAACTAAAAAGCCCAAAAAGAAAAAGTCAGTGGAATAGATCCCGAGTTCTTGAATAAGTAAAGTGCAATAACTCAATTGAAAATTTTGCTTCAAAAAATGTAAGAAGAATTTATTTTCTTTGAATTGGATCGTGCTAATCATGAAACACTATAACCGGTGTTTACATTTTGATGTTGATTTTTTTTTTTTTTTTATGTTATTCAAGCTGAAATAACATTGTAATTTTGAATTTTTTTTTGTACGTGTATATATATATATATTTTTTATTTTGTAATGATTTAATTGTAAATGGGCAACAAAGAATGAAGTTGGGCTTGGGCAACCCAAATGTCGGGGCCAGCATTGCCTCTATTGCCGTCCAGAAATCTCAAAGGAGATAGAGAGGGAGGGGATTTTGGAAATCCTTCCCTGAAGAAACACAAAGTAGTGATGCGTCGGTTTTCGCGATTGATGTACATTTTTTAGTGTACATTACAACTCTTTAATTGTTAGACCTATTTTATATTCTCAATAATCTTATTTTAGTTATTTTTATATTTGCAGGTATCAAATAAGGTTGCTTAATAAAGTAGAATCTAGAGAGGCAACAATAAGTAATAAAAATGGAGCAATTAGGAGTAAGCATTCCTGTAACTCAAGTGGCAAACTTGCATTATCTATAGACATAAGGTTTTGGGTTCAAATCTTGGTGTTTGCATTCT
Source organism: Rhododendron molle (assembly GCA_025413875.1). Taxonomy (NCBI): domain Eukaryota; kingdom Viridiplantae; phylum Streptophyta; class Magnoliopsida; order Ericales; family Ericaceae; genus Rhododendron; species Rhododendron molle. Next base: position 6,397,008 of record CM046393.1, read on the forward strand.
AGAAGTCCCATTTTTTATGAAAAGAAGATGACAACGCAAAGCACCAAATAATTCTTCTCGATTGCACCACCATGAGGAACACTGAATCATTTTTCTTGGTTCTAGAATCTCAGGCAGCCAACGAATTCTATCCCTGAAGGCTTTAACTGTTTCATCTTCCCAATTATCTCATCCCATGCATCCTCCTTCCCATTTCTCAATACCTACTGACATTTATTTATACCCATTCCCCTATTGACCTATTGGGACTTTCCTACATCTTTAAAAGCAGAAGAAATGAGGAGGGAAGGGTGTGCTGGTTTTCTGGGGAAAACTATTTTGCTTGTTTTTGAAAGTGTTCTTCTTTTTATTTTGTGGAAAACTAAGCATCAAGGATATTTTCATTACTTGTAAGTTTATCTTCTTAAAGCAATTCAATAAAGTTATTTTCAATTATTGTCTTTTATTTCAATTATGAGTAGCTAAATTAGTTGCTAGGGCTAGGATGAAATTACATGCTTAAATATCTATTTTATTTATGTGACTTAATTTCTCCAAACAAAAGCATGGTTTAAATTGTTAAGAGTTCTTCTTGTTCACTTGCCTATTTTTCATTGAACCATTAAAATTGGATTTTCATTGTGTTTTGTTGGCATGAGCAGGCTCTAGGCACGGGAGCCGAGTAGAAAACCACTCTGGGCAAAAGCCTCTGCTCCTACGTAGCCACATCGCCATCTGCTGCACTCCTCTTCTGCGTCTTCAACTCCCCAAGGCTTACGAGCACGGCTCCAAGGCCACGCCCCGACCATTATCCTCCACACCACCAACTCACCCGAGCTAGCGAAAACCAGCGGCTTATTAGCCCACCACCACACCTACCGGATTTGGGGGAAGCCCAAACCGGAAATAAATCCGGACGGGGGAGACCTGCTGGAGACACACCAGTCGAAACCGGAGAAACAGACACCAACAGAAACAGAAACCCCGACCTCCCCTCCACCATTATTCAAACCTCTAAACCCCCAACAACCACCACCAAAACTTGAAAACACCGCAACCGCCACCAACCCAACAGATCTGGAAGAGACAGAGGTGGTCGATCTCTGGGCAGGCCCACGACCATCATCCCTTCGGCGACCTCAAACACCAAACCCGGCCCAGACTGGGTGCCAGCAAAGCACTATCGAACTTGGGAACGGAGTGGAAGAGAGGGAGAAAAGGAAGGAGAGAGGAGAATAGTAGGAGGAGGAAAGCGAGGGGGAAGGTGGCGGAGGCGAAGGCCCCCCTCCGGAACCCTAGCTGCACAAAAAACTTTTTTTCTAGGGAGAGAGAGGAGAAGGTTTAGAGAGAGAGAGCCTCTTGAATGTACTTTTTAAGTCACAACTTTTTTCTGATATGGGGTTGCGGAGGCCAATTTCAGATAAGCCGGATCCTATCCAAAAATAAAAAACGTAATTGGAGTTATCCCAAAAATCTTTTGCCACTTTCAAGTGTAAAATCCATTTTGGTTTTGAACTGAAATGTAGATTTATCTGTAGAAAGACAGTACCTTAGTCCCGAATTGCTCGACTTTTTTTGTGTGTGTGTGCGCGTGTGGTAATGATGTGTTTTGTATGAAAAATAATGTATTACCACGAAATACTTTTAAAAAGTTTTTACACCAATTTCAACATCTCGTTAAAATAAAAAGTTTAAGTAAAAATTTTTCCAAAAAAATTGACAAGCATACTATTTTTTTTGTGAGCATTACTTAATACGCAGTTACCCGAAAAAGTCGAGCAGTTTTAGACGGAGGAAGTTGTAGAATATAAACCCGTATATCTTCTTTCTCATCAATTGGTCCCTTTTGAGGGGTTTGTCTCTAGGCTTTTTATAACCGAGCCCATTTCGTAATCAACTGAACAAAGGGATACAACTATTGGCCCAAAACCAAAACAGTACCCAAGACCCCCAAAAAAACAAAAAACGAATACTACATGTAAGGCTACGATCCTGATTTTTAGGCCATCCCAGCAAGTAATTGGAATTGGTCTTGACAGTATCACATAGTATTTGGTGCCACTAGGCAGCAATCAAAGCGAGTTGCTTATGAGTAACTTTTTTTGATCGGCAATTGCTTATGAGTAGCTTGAGGCTTGCATCGAGAATGGCTTGTTCAAGTTCGGTACATTAATTAGTAAACGAGAAACTCGAGTTAGAGATTTAATCCCATTAAGTTCGAGCAAGTTGAATCTCAGTTCAATAAAGTTTGCGAGCTTGACATTGTACTTGTTTAAACAAATATATTTACATAATATTATTGAACGTGTTTAATATATAGGGATTTTGAAGATACGATTTCTAAAGCGGTATGCATGTTCAAAGTGATGATTATAATCTTGTGCGAGTCCTATAAAGTTAAAAGGGACAAAAATAAATGAATAATAGCCCTATAAAATAAAAGAACTAGTGTAGTCAAAGACCTATTTACGATTTATTTATATATTTTTGGTACATTATTTGGTATTTATTTAGCTCGTTATGATTGTGAACTAGTTCCAGTTCGACTCTAGATCCACTTGTTAAATTTTTCATCATGCTTGAGAGCATGAACTCGAATAAAATTTTTGAAAACATGGCTAAGCATACTAAAGCTCGACTCACTAATCGCAGCCCTATATATGTTCTAGTCATCGTAGTTGAAAAGGATATAGTCTATACAAGACCCTTCCAATATGATAGAAAAGGATCATAAATTATAGTGAAAAAGGAGCAACTATATGGTGCCAGTCGGAACAAGAGTTTGCCTCAGCTTCAATCGGTCTCTCCGCTAGTAGTCCGATGGCATTGAATATTTGATTTCTAAGAATTAATCAAGGTGTGCGTGGCCTTAACACCCTGAATTATCAAGAAAATCAGAGCATATATGGAGGACAAAATATGGGGATTATTTAGAGGTCTTGAGATGGTTCAACAACAAGGAATGGAGGCTATGAAAGCAGAGTCAGACTCAACTCAACTGCTGCAATTGAGTTGATTAATGGAGATCCACAAAAACATTCTCCACACATAGTTCTAATCAAAGAGAGCAAAGTCCTTATAAAGCCCACGAGATGCACCCTACGACACACGTTCAGGGAAGACAATCAAGTGCCTGATAGATGAGCCAAATATGAGAGTCAATCAAGAGGAGACAATAATGTCTCATATCATCCCGCTGGACGATCTAATTCCACTCCTAAAGGTGGACATGCGAGGAGTGACTTTTGACAGAGTTAAATTGTTGTTTTTTCATTTCTAGTGTACCAACAAAAAAAAGAAAAAGAATACACACATAGATCAATTATTTTATTGTATACCTTGCGATGTATTTTGATTATTATTGAACTTATAAGTGCATGTACTAGTAATGTCGAGGAATGACAAAGTAACATTGGGGTCTTCGTGATGACAATTTTTTTTTTTTGAAGTTAAGTTTCAAAGATATTTGTACGTTTAATTTAACTTTATTTGATTTCTGGTAGATGTGGTGAATTATTTATGAACTTTAACAGTTTGAACTAGGCATAATATGAATTTACATTGAGATTAAATTCTTTCTGTTGGCAGTGAAAATAGATGGTTTACCACTGCCGCCGTTGTGGGCCTCACTGTACATTAATTTATTGGAATAATTTCAACCGTTTATCTTGTAAGGCACACATAAAAGTATACTTATGCAAAATATTAGATTGATCGGATATTGATAGGTGTATCAAAATTTGAATTCTGGTTTATAAATTGAACATGAAAATTTGGAAAACGGTGAGTTTTCCACCACCATCGTTGTGGGCCTTACCATGCATTTATTGGAATAATCTCAATCATTCATCTTGTAAGGCCCACATAATAGCTTACTTACGCAAAATATTAGCTTGATCGGCTATCGATAGGTGTATCAAAATTTGATTTATAAACTAAAATTCAAATTTTGATACGCTTATCAATGTCCAATCAAGCTAATTTTTTGAATGGATGTACTATATATTCTGTAAACCCTAGGAGATGAACAATTCAGATCATCAAAGAGTGCACGGTGGAGACCACAATTATGATGGTGAAAAACCCATGATTTCCACCGCACGCAAAATAATCTCATTTACATTAGGATGTGCACTTGGATTTGGATCGTGCATGACACGAGTTTTATGCTAGTTTTTCACTTATTACTTCAAAAGCACTTTTTGGAAGACTTTCTTGAAAGTATCACTACTAGATCTTTAGGCGGTGGCTAATTATGGCATGGAATTAATGTCGTCCAAAAAAAGGCTAATAATTCAATTAGCATGTAACATGTTTAATACTATGCGTGTCCAACTTGAATGAGAAGATTGATGTGTCAAATTCAGAAGTACCATAGTACTGTCTGAATCGGCTGGAGAGGTGGAGGCATAATGGCATACGGATCTGTGGTCTCATCAAAGCGCACATGACGAGAGACATATACGGCACACCTATAGCCCTTGTGCTGCGAACTGAAGATTGGAATGAACAACGTCGAATTCCGTGTTTATTGCTCGAACCCAAAGGGCAAGTAGCTAAAGGAATCAGCAGAAAGGACTGTCAACAGATCAAAAGAGAACTAGAGGGACGGACAAAATGACTACAAAAGAAGCAGGGAGTATCCCTACTCAATCAACTAAGATTGCGCAATAAGCAAGGAAAGCGACTAAAAGCAGCAGAAAGAAGAAGGCTAGACTTAAGAAAGAGTATTAACTCTCAAAAGAAAACAGAAACGTCAACAATACAGTTCACTCTCAGACTTAGAAGAGCTTACGGGAAAGCAAAGAAAAGACTAGCGGGGACGGAAGCTTGGGTCTTGGCGTACTCAAAGAAATGGGACATTGGGGATACATAGGCTAAGACAAGAATGGGCGTTAGCCGATAGAAACAGACCAGATTGAGGATAGAGAACATAGACAATAGAGCCCTAACCTAACAGATATGGGATCAGAGAGAATAGACAGGGAAGGGATCAAGGCTGCAAGACCATATTCGTTTTGTGATTTTGGATTTGGATACTTTCTCTGCGGACGGTCTTTAATAAATTTTGTTTCGATTATTACTCTCATTTTTCTATTTATCTTTCTCCACTTATTACCCAAACTCTCAAAATCAAAATCTCAAAAAGAACATGATTTGGTGTGACGATTCTATGGAAGAATTCAAAGGGGGTGTGTGTGAAACTATTGTCCTTCCAAACCAATTAAAACGAGGGAAAAGTGGAAATGTGGGAGTAACGTCCCATTTGACTGGAGGATTTGATTTTGGGTGGATATAGGAGAAGGGTAGATTTGATGATGAATATGTAATGAGTGTGGATATGTAAGAAGAGTGGATTTATAGTCTAGCGTTTGGATGATTTTTTGAAGAGATCGAGATTTGGAAGATGGATATGTTGGGACAAGATGTCAAATGACTTTATTGCCCTCAGCTTGTTAATTTAATGGACAATATGGGTTAATTTCATTATAATTAGAATAAATACATATTTCATTAATTTTTGAATAAAATAAATTCATTTTATCTTTTAAATGTTTAAACCTTAATTTTATTAATTGGCTCAAATATTTGTGTTACTGACACATAATGCATCATTTGGCTACAACTTATATTGTCAAACGGTGATTAAACCATTAGTCCTCATAAATTAGGCAAAAACTCATAATTAAATTAGGGCAACTCGGAAATTAGGCTCTGAAATCATAAATTAGAGCAAAATCTGATTAGGAACATCTCAAATTAGGGCAAATTTCCCACAATTCAAACAAATCTCAGAACCCAGAAGCATTTTTTTCGAACAAATGCTCCACAGACTTGTACTCATAGAAGGAGGTTAATTAACTGATGCACTTGGCAGAAAATGGCAGTTAACTCACATGAGTACAAGGAGGAAGATGAGAGGTCGAGAGTTGCCTGGGTACAAGGAGGAAGGTGGATGGAGATGGAGTCACCTGGTTCTTTGAACGACGACCTCCTATGCGCTCTCTCTCTCACTTTTCAACAGATTTTTTTTTTTTTTGTAATTTGGTAAGGTAAAGTTTTATTAGAAACAACAACATTACACAATTTAGAGGCGTACGACGTACCCTTATCCAACCAATTAAACAAGTTGACAGGAACATGCTCCTGAAACTATCACAACACGAAAACTAAGGTAACAATTTAGGGGCGTACCCCTATCCAACCAACTAAACAAGTTAATGGGATTTGCTGTGGACTGATTTTGAGGGATTTGAGGGGCAGGATCGTCAAACGTCCACCCTGCATGAGCAACGATGGGGTACCCCTATCATAAGTAATCCGGGCGCAGACGGATTACAAATCCAGGCGGACGCCAAATCGCCCCCAAATTCACCCACCCTTTTTCTTTGGGTTAAATATCTACTTCCCCCTTAAACTATTCCGGTTTTAGTTACTTCGCCCTCCAACTACCAATTGAACTTACTTTCCCCTCCAACTTCCAAAACATTAGCCACTTCATCCAATCCCCCATTTCCATCCAAGAATTGGACGGAAAACTTTAACACCTAACGCCAACTGGTATCATTGAAGGCTATTTATGTCTTTTACCTACCAATATATGTATATGTATGTATACCCTTTCTTCTGCTTTCCCTGTAACTCACAGATTATTAATAACCCTTTAGATCTTCATGATCAAATGAACCCCAAGCTGAAGAACTTAATAGAGGGGAGATACTCTGCAAAGGTCAGTTTTTCCTATTCCAGCTGGTCATGTTGGATCTTTACTTCCTCTGCCTATATTTCCATTTTCTTTTTAGGCTGTGCGTGGATATTGGACTTGTGAAGGGAAATAAAAGATACGGGGTTCTACTTCTTTGACACTTTTGTTCTTGTTTTTTTTCCGCGTAATGTTGTAGAATCCCTAACCATCTCTTGCCCCTCTATTCTCTCCCCAAATCAAAAGTCTGTATGTAGCCTTAAGCTCTATTTGGATCACGGATTTATTGAAGGGTTTATGGAAGGAGAAAGATAATTGACAATGAAATAATATAACCCAGGTTTTTCTAACCATTTCCCGTTCCTTTCTTGAATCTTTCAAAGAATCCATAATCAAGCACAGACATTGATATTTACCCCAAAAAAAAAAAAGCACAAACATTGATCACAATTTTGTTTTCCCTTGTCCTTCTTGTCGAAAACTCTGTTTATGCAAACCCAAGAGAGAGGATGACATTAGAGGCTGTTACGGAGCATCCCAAGAGAGAGCATGCCATTAGAGCCTTCTTCTGCTTCAATACATATACATATATTGGTAGGTAAAAGACATAAATAGTCTTCAATGATACCAGTTGGGGTTAGGTGTTAAAGTTTTCCGTCCAATTCTTGGATGGAAATGGGGGATTGGATGAAGTGGCTAACGTTTTGAAAGTTGGAGGGGGAAGTAAGTTCAATTGGTAGTTGAAGGGGGAAGTAACTAAAACCGGAATAGCTTGAGGGGAAGTAGATATTTAACCCCTTTTTCTTTCCCAAACACCTGATAAAGGTGGGGCCAGGATTACAAATGAGGGGGGTTGGCAAATCAGGCCTCAAATCAGGCATCCAAATAGGCTGTAAAGAGAGGTTGTCTATTCGATTGCCTTTGCACATTTTCCACCGTGTGCTTATTTGGTCCATCTTTTCCTCGATTGAATTTGATTCCCTCTCCTAATACTCAAGCTTGGTTAGTAAAATTTAGAGGCTATTCCACATATCGCCAATTAATTTTACGTTGAAACCTTCCAAAAAAATCTAACATGGTATCATAGTTAGGTTTTGAGTGCCTTCACCTCATGCAGTCGAGTCTCCGGCGCTGAGCAAATCTTGGAGGGTTCCGAATCTAGTTGTTGCTAACGAAGAACTTGTGGTTGCGGATGGCCAGAGATTGAAGTATATGTATGTGCGTAAAGGCGCTTGACATAGTTGACGTAGTGATCATAATTATAGACACACTTGACATCTAGTCATTATTGTGGTTAGGATCATATAGATATAGTGATCATCGATAAATTGACTGTGCCTAGAGGCACTTGACATTAGGGGGAAAAAAAAAATTGTATTAAGTTTTTTGAAAAAAAGTTGTAACATACATCATTGAAAAAAAATTAGAAACCTAGCAACCTTGTTATTCGAAACTTTAAAGAGAGAGGGAGGGAGGGCCAGATGGTGATTAGATTTATTGAAAAAGGAAATAGACGGCTATGATTTATAAAAAGAAAAGTTATGCGAAACTTAACCCTTAAATTTCAAAGCTAAAGTTATACGTAGGTCTTTTGACAGTAGTGCCTTTGAAATTTTCATCTATCTTTCAACATGAACTTTGAAAAAAATGCAATATGAATCTCATTTGATAGATCTCAATCATGATTCTATTATACAAAATTTACAAAATCTTGAAAAAACATTATGCATTAAGAGATAAGGTCAATTTAAAAATAGCAATTAAGTCGATCAAAAAAGAAGATTTCAAATACTCAGTTTTTTAATTTGAAAAATCATCCTAGCTGTTGGAATATTGAATATTAAGGAAATAGACGGTTGTGATTTGTAAAAAAATTTAGTCCCATATTACCCATATGATTAGAAATAGAGGGTTGAATTTATGCGGAATTAAAAAACTGTCTTGTTTTATTATATGGATATGGATAGGAAAGAGAATGCGTTTAAATATCAAGGTAGTCATTTTCCATTTCATTTACAAAAAAAGGTACCCAAGAATCTAGAGTTGTCGCTGATGAAGATCTTGTGGTTGCCAATGGCCGGGGATTGAAGTCCTCACTGCTGGCATGTGAACACTTTTGACAGGACATTGAGATGTCAAAAGTCATGTAATTGGGACCATAAGAGACTTTTTAGTGATCATCTGGGCCACCAAATAATATCCTCAAGACTATGATCATCTGGTTCAGATTATGAGGTAGGGGACCAGATCAAGACTCATATGGTGATGTGGATGAAATCAAAATTCGAAATCAATGTGTACACACTGAAAGATTTTAAAAAATTTCTTGGTGGAATTCGTAAGATGAAGCTCTAACTGTTGGGTTTTAGGTGATGTACATCCAACCCCCGGCTGGATGCTGTGTTTCTGTTTATGTGTTTCATGTTTTGTGGTTGAGCTAGTTTTGTTCTTCCTCCTTTTCCCCTCGATGTACCTCTTTCGAGATTTATAAAAATGTTTCATTTGCTGAGAAAAAAAAAAAAGAAAGAGGTCCAGATCCTCTCCGGACATTTCTCTCAAACCATATGCCAAAGCTTTTCACTACAAGTTGACATCTCATTAACGAAGGCATCTAGCGGACGAGATTGAGCCAACACTTGCAACTCTCAAATTCTTTAGTTCCGCGTACGACACCGTTTCACAATTTACTGCAAACGATTGCCTAATACATATCCAATGGCTCCGGACATAGTGCATGTATCAAGAATCTTGTTCTAAAATTGTGTTTCTGAACTCTTTGGAATTACTTTTGATTGCATTGTTTAAGTGTAAGTTGAAATTTGCACGTGATTATGTATGAAATTCGATTTGTAATTGTTATCATAGATGTCTGCATTCATTCTGTCGTAGGAAAGACATTAACTAATGCATGGGGACCCAACTAAGAGAATTTCAAGAAGGAAAAAAAATCCCGACAGCTAACGATAGGATAAGGAAGAAATTTGCACTCAAAATAAGAATGATCAATCCGATATGTCCAGTCATTTTTTTCTTGTTTATTTATGTACCTTTTGAAAGAAAAACAACGTTTAGCTTAGACAATTTTTGAAAGTTGAGATGAAAAGAATCGAAAAAGTAGCAAGTTGGCTCGTTAAGAAAATGATGACCAATGGAAATATTAGACAAACAAGCGCTCCTTATTAGATGTTTACATGTCGTGGCATTCTCTTGAACTTAACTTAAATTGGCGAGTTTTGTCCTAAAAAAGTGGTTATTTCTCAAAATACTTGGGTAAAAGTAAACTTTTTTTACTTTTCTATTTTTCTCGCCGGGACGAATCAATAACTCACAAAAGCTTGACGCAAAACTAACAAATGCGAAAAAATTCAAATAAGAACAACTTTCAAATTTAAGTTAAGTTTAAAAGAACGCAGCCTAAAAATTGCTTCTCTTGAAGGTGTTATGTTGCGGAATTAAAGTTGTCAAGTCATATTCCTTTCACACTTCCAATATGGTTTTTTGCTAAATAGGCATTTTGTTTGTGAAAAAAGAGAGGAAGATGATAATGTTTACGATGACTTGTCTCTGATAGTTTTTGTTACCTTCAAAATTTAGGTACATGAGTGTGGTACAAGTCGTTGAAATTTGAAAACCCCTTCCATCTACCACGTACTATTTTTGCAGAGAGGTGTTCTAGATATGAGAACTAATGACTGTGAATCAAGCAGAAAAAAGAGAGGGCATGGTTTGGATTCTCTTTTCCGATCGACAAATGGTTCACAGAGAGAGAAGAGAGGGGCCGGTGGGTAGTCGATGGGGAGCTGTAACTTGTACAGAAAGTGGAAAGAGGAATAGTCAATGAATTGAAGGAGGAGAGACAAATGCCATAGCTTAAGGTTATTATTGTCAAAGACCCAAACAAAGTCGTGGCAGTATCAAAAACACTCGTGGCATTAGCGCCACCCCTTTAAAAAATTCATCCAATTTTAAGGAAAAAACAAAGTTTTCTCACTTTAGGACGTAATTATAAATATTTTTGTTTTCTTATTGTAACAGAAGTTTTTGGCTAGCTTAGTGGTAATGGCTTGAAATCAACCAATGGTGCATGAGTTCTAAACTTGACAATGACAAGAAAAGAAGGTCTAATAGATACAAAGAAAGATCACGCGTAATGATTTTTCATCTCAATTTATGATGTGATTATTTTAAACTTTCAATCACAGTTATAAATTGTGATCTAAAGTGATATACAATCACACCCAAAAGAAACGATTACACCAAAGAGAAACAATCACGGCTTATAACTGTGATAAAAGAGAAACGATCACGCCTTTTGGCCGTGACTATTTCTCTCTTTCAATCACGGTTTATAACCGTGATAAAAGAGAGTGACTTACAATCACAGCCAATAGTTGTGATCACCAAAAATCAATAACCCCCCTCCATCTACCAATTGAATGGAGGACCCTCCATATTTTTTCAAGTTTCAATGTCCCCAATTTTGACAGATGCTGTTAACAGTCCTCTTCCTCATCAGACTTCCTCATCGGCCTCCAAACTCTCTACCTTAGCCAGAACCCCACCCTCTCCCCCTAGACGAATCCCAACTAGTTAACCCAGTCCACCAGCTTGACAACTCTCTCCTCGAGCACCGCCGGCATCGTGGTGTCCGTTCTTGACTTTTTTTTGGTAGGTAAGTAATCCATTCGAGACTTCTTCTCTTCTTTCCCCAATTTGCAAAACCTAAGGTTCTTTTACATCCACCTCACTGGGCCGTTGCCCCCGTCATTTGCCGGGTCTAGTATAGTGAACTTGTGGGTGAACAATCAGCTCTTTGGGTTATCTGAAACAATTGATGCGTTGAGCTCGATGACCCAGTTGTACCAGGTCTGGATCCACGAGAACTCATCCACGGGTTCGATTCCAGATCTGTTGGGATGCACTAATTAGTCTAATTTGTTTGATTTGTAGTTGAGGGACAATCAGCTTACCAGAATCGTGCCGGCCTCTCAATGGATCTTCCTAAATTAGCTAACGTCTTGTTGCAGAACAAGAAAATTTTAGGTTTAATGGGGGTAATATGGACTTTTTATGCTTTCCGTTAACCGCATCTGTCAAAATGGGGGACATTGAAAGTTGAAAAAAGATGGAGGAGGGTCCTTGATTAATTTGGTAGATAGACGGGGTTGTTGATTTTTGGTGGTAGATAGAGGCCGGGGTTTTTGAAAATTACCCATCAGAAGTCAAAATGAATTACTTTTAAGCAACAGTAACTCGGTATAATATAAGTAGGGAATATTGTGACCACATATTCTAGTTGTTGAGTGGTCTATTCACTCATTTAAAGAGTATCAAAAAATCAACAATTGTTTTGTCAACCTCTTGGGCAATTATAAATGCATGTCAGGCAATACCCAATGTACGTAGGACGGAGGAGCAAAGGCGTATTTGCACTTGCAACATATGCAACATAGCAGAGCTCGATTCTCTCTAGAGGCAAATCATGATTTAAATGAGGGGTCATGGTGGTGCGTTGTTGTGCTAGTCTTCTCCGAGGTTTGAATTGGACAATCGGATTCAATAGTGACTCGGCTGCAAAGTTATTTCTCGGTTAAAAAAAAAAAGAGTATCAAAAATCACGAATTGCTTTACCAACTTGTTGTGCAATAAATGTGTTTCAACTTTTTTTTTTTTTTGATCAAGTGTTTCAATTTGTTTGCATTATCTCTTAACATGTCTTTATATATGTTACAGGATTTGATAACTAAGAAATTAACCAATAAGAAAATATAAATAACAAAGAAACATAAATATTAACATAGCCTAAACAGGAAATATAATATTGAAACTTAAAAAATATGGTAGCATTAACACACTCAAAAGCATTCTCATGAGACTCAACAAATTTAGACCAAATTAAACCTCAAATTGCACTTTCGGGAATTATCTACTCGCTTTTTCAAAATTAAACACACATCATCAGGCTCTTTTTTGTTCAATGACCTAACAATAACTTAGGTAACATTAATTAATCGAGGCACTGCCCTACTCAAGGATGTTGTGGCCCAGTTAGGGTGATAGTATACAGGGTCGGCTTTGAGATTCTCGGGACCTAAGATGAACTTATAAGTGAAAAAAATATTCATATGAAGAAGAAAGAAAGAGGCCCCTAAGAGTATCCACAATGTAATAATCAAAATTAAAAGATTGCTAAAGTTAGCAATGTGTGCTATAAAATGTGCTCACATTGTAATAATCAAAGTTAGTAACCTCCTAACCAATAATCAAATTTGGACATTTGAATAATCAAAATTAACAATGTGGGACTTCAAACTGCTAACTTTAGCAACCCTCTAAATGAATAATCAAAAGCTGACGTGACAAATTTTGATTATTACATTGCGGATGCTCAAGACTTGAACCATGTATCTGTTCGATATATAGAATTAAGCGTTTTCACTAGGCTAGCTAGCTAGCTTATTTGTTATCTAAGTGCTAAATTAAATAGATATTACATATTTGACTATATCTATCCGGGGCCCTAATTTTGATCAGAAATTCAAAGGTTTAAGTACGCCGCCTTGGTCGTCTCGGCTCAAAGCCAGCCCTAATAGTATGGTAATTGTTTTGTCCTCTTGCTCTTTGTATAGGTATTGCAAATATGGTGGTGATGTGTTGTTTCCTATTTAAGGTAATGTATATCAGGAGTATGTCCTTAAAGAGATTGTATTGTGTTTCGAGCTTTTATGAAAGGAAGTACTTATAAAAAAAAATAAAAAAAAAGAGAGCGAGAGGATATTGTGGCCACTAGGAGTTAAGTGTGTCCGAACTTCCACGCTAGCACAGGTGGAATATTCACTTCTTTCTCCGGTGGTGACCAAGGTTCAAGCCCCATATGGGAAGGTCGTTTGGCGTTTAGGGCTATGGATAACTTCTGAATCTCTCGTTGACTAACATACTAACCCTCACTAATGTATATCATTTGAAAAAAAAAAAAAAAAGAAGAACAAGAAGTTTTTTTTTTGATCCGCAAGAAGAAGTTAGGTGTGTCCTATATATATGGTCGGTTCCCCGGAGAACGCATGGTGTTGTCGTTCATGGGTAGGAGAGATATTCACCCCACCACTCAACAAAGTTGTTTCCAATGGGACTGGGAGCTCTTGCCACTGCTAGCTCAAATGTGCTTGGTCTCAGAGGTACCTTTCTCTAGATCCGTACGTAAATTATCCATTTCTATAACCTTCAACAATATATATATATATATATATATATATGCATACGGGGCGGTTCCAGGAACATTTATAAAAACACTTAAAAAAACACTTCATAATTCCCGATCAAATTTTAATGATCCGAGCCGCTCAATGTGATCAGAACGTGATTTTATGACGGAATGTACAGCTAGAATACCGTGCCTCGACTAATTCTGGAGTCCTAAAGTTAACTACTGAGCAAACCTTGAAGCAGGGACGAAACTAGGATTGTCTACACGAGAGGGCCGGCCACAACATGAACAAAAAGATTTAAATTATAAAATTTTCTACTTTCAAGAATACAAAATATTTAAATGACCAAATAATATCCAATACTCAATAAATACGGAATACAATTAAATATGTGATTTGTCTATGGAATTGCTAACCAAAAGGGAACGGCTTGTTGGAGCTAACAAACACACTATATATAACAAACCAAAAATACCTAAAAGGTTAAAAAAAAAAAATATAAGTTTCTAAGTATGTTATGCCTAAAGTATGTGTCAAAATAGAATGTAAAGATACCTTAGAATCGAAAGTAAGTATATGATTAAGTTGGAACTAATTTTTGCTGTAATTTCATTCTCAATTAATATAACTTAAACATTTGTGAGAAACTCATCATCCATCCGAAGTAAGACTTCTGACAATATTCATGGTTGAAAATGCCAATTTTGATTCACTATTTTTATTTGGCGAGGGGCCACCATGTATAATTTAGTTATTTAGACAAAATAAATACTTAGATAATTATGAAAATTCGGCTCCTCTCCCATCCCAGCCCGTAAAATTCTTTTATAATCTCACGTATCGAAACAATTCATTTTGTTTTGCTCGTTGAGAACATGAAATGTGCCTAAAATCAAGTTTATTGGACATCATTAGATATGATTTTGAAACACATTTGCAACACATTATCTTGCAAAATATAAGACTGCAACACTAGAACAAAACCCCTTTCTAAATTCTTTGCAATATATATAAAAATCTGTTTCAAAATCATATCAAACGATAATTAATCAAATTGATTTTTGGTATGTTTGATGATCTCAATGAATTAAAAATTATGAATGGTTTCGATAATTGAAGTGTGATTGAAAATGTTTTTCCGAGCTGATTGGAGAGAGTGCTCTCTCCAATCAATTTTTAGGGATTGGAGAAGAGCCAGACTCGACTGGTTACTTGGTTCTAGAATTTTAAGGATCAATAATGGTTGATCGTAGGCTCCTGTATAGTTTTGTTGTTCCTTGTATTATTATTTAGGGAGATGCCCCGTTAATTTTGTAGATGCCATGTTTTTGGTGCATGAAATGAAATTACTTACCGAAAAAATTTAAAAAACATTTAGGTCATGACGTAATAGAATCCAAACTCCTATTTGGTAATGGTGCATAGTAGAACTGGGTTGTCAGCGTAGAATCCGGTGTGATGTCTCGCACGGATACGACGTTGAATCACGTTTACCGCACTACAAATCAGTGCGCGGACCACCTTATCCACATAGGAGCAGAGCGCATGGACCACCTTGCCCACATGGGAGCAGAGCAAGAAAAAGACTTGATTATAGCTGTGGACATCCCCATCTACCTTAGGGAATTCCTTATTAGAGATAGCCTAAATGTTAGGCGGGTTTTAGATTAATCGCTTTGGCCCTTTTAGACCGGCATGGTTGTAATTACTTTATAACTCTTGTAATGGACCTGCGTCCTCTAGTTTTTGAATGAATTTCCGACGTACCGAAAAAAAAAAGAAAAGAATTTCAAGAAGAAGAAGAAAAATCAATTTCCGACAGCTAACGATAGGATAAGGAAGAAATTTGCACTCAAAATAAGAGAGGAAGATGATGATGTTGACGACGCCTTGTTTCTACCTTGAAGATGATAGCCTTGGTTACCGTCAAAATTTAGGTACAGAAGTGTGGTGATGAACTAGAATTTTGACATTTTCAGCACACAAAATAAATTACTTTAAACAACGGTAACTCGGTATAATAAGCAAGGAATATTGTGACCATAGATTCTAGTTGTTGAGCGGCCTATTCACTCATTTAAAGAGTATCAAAAAATTCAACACTTATTTTGTCAACCTTTTGGGCGTTATAAATGCATTAATTTCAAGCAATACCAAGGATGGCGGAGCTAATTTAGGCCAAAGTCTCCCTACGTCATTCAAAAGAGTATGACGAAGGCAAATACTAACGGTTGCCCCTGGGACCGGCAAATTTAATGCTAACAGTTGCCCCGGCATAGGGCACAAGGAAAAACATGTTAAATGAGCTAAAATGTCGGTAAATGAGGCGTTCTCCAACTGCTTGTATTAATTACAGTGGAGTAGTATCAACTATTGATAGTGTCAAATCAACCCCGTATGCAGTTTGGTTTCAAAAATTAATCTTAAGGATTACTACGTGTTTTATGCCTTCACATAATAAATGACTGAAATTTTCTTGGATATATATATATATATATATATGTGGACTGGCGTTCCCCTTTTAAACATTGCCTTCAACAGAGCTCACCATCCAATTTGTTTATATGCCTTAATTCATTCAAACTAAACAAATTCTACCCAAACAATCAAGCAAACAAAAAAAACATTAAAAAAAAAACCAAACAAAAAAAACTCTGGCTAGAGACAATATGAGCACAGATGGTGTGTGGAGCCCACTCCAAATTCTACACAAATAATTCACGTCATTCATTAATTTTGAAATTATTTTTTAATTTGTCTTTTATAAAATCAACTCAATTGGACAATTGTAAAAACTTGATCGAATTGTCTAATTTTCTTCGAGTTTTCTATCTCACCGGAGTTGCGGTTGGGCAATTGTAGTTTTTTTTTTTTTTCTCTCTGTCTTTTCTAGACGATGATGAAAATTGAGAATCATGGGTTGCTATTAAATTGTTTATGGCAGTACTTCCCAATTGTTGGATTTTCATATTACGAAAATATTGTTTCTATTTCTTAGTTTTTTGTTTTGAATCAATAAAATTGTTCATTTGGCCATAAATGATAGTATATACTCTAGAGATAGTGTTGATCTTTCAATCTGTTGCCCATTCTTATTTTCGTGTACGTTGTTCAATGGTAAGTGAAGAGAAAAACAAAACGAGAATCTGAAAGGCTATACTTATTATGATCTCAACTACCAAATTTTTAAAAGGACTAGTGCATGCCCGTGCCTGAAGACACGGCGCAACACATTTCGGTCATACGCTTGGCAATAGGGGAGAGAGCAAGGGAAAGGAATGTGCTGGTCCTGTAATGATTTGATCACATGGTTACCATGTGTTGGTCCTAACATGATTTGATTTTATCAAACAATACCATTCAAACGAAAGAGGAACAAAGTCAACAACAAATAAACTCTCAATTGGAATTCTTTTTAAAAAGTGTTGAATTCACTTTGTCGTATCCCCAGCATTTTTCCAGACTTGTCTCCACATGTTGTTACCGTCATGTTGCCTGTCCTCGTAGTATCTGGCCATAAAATCTATCCAAAAATTAAGAGAGCTACACAAAAGTGGACATAAAGAATTAATTCACCACCCACTATTTTCACTTTGTCAAACATGCATTTTAACAAACACAAATTGAGCATCTTTGAAAGACAAATAACAAAAGATATAGATCAAAAAAATTCCTACCCTAAACAGCAAAATCGATTTTCTTTTTCTAAACAGCAAAAAAATTCTGCTCCTAAACAACAATTTTTTTCCCCGTAAGACTCCCATCAAAAAATTTCCATCTTAAACAGCAATTTAGGCCACATTATTTTTTCTGCAAGAAGACCCTAAGGATGATGGGAGTCGTACCGGAAAGAGAGAACCAAATCGATTTCGTGGATGACTGATTGGTGGGTGTGCGGGATGGCAATTGGTGGAAGAGCTTTGTGGGCGCTGTTTTTTTTCTTTTTTTCGGAGCGCCAAAGAGTGGAGAGAGAGAGATACCTATGGAGGAAGAGAGGCGAGAAGAGAAGAAACACGATGAAGACGACACAATGGGGAAGAGGAAAACTACTGGGTAGACAAGCGTGGGAAATAGGTTGGAATCAATAATTCAATCTAACGGCCGTAACCTATTGAAATTGCAATCCAATGGTTGGAAGAATGCTCATATTTGTATAGGTAGACAAAAGACCACTCTATTTTATAATATAGATAATGAGGATAATATTGTCATTAGGAAATAGTATTTGTAAGCAGTATAACTAGTGTAGAAAATAGGAGTGAACATTAATGTTTTGTGAGTGACACAACTCATAAAGATAGGTATATTTATTACACCCAAACTATATATTGCCCCTGGGGCACGTATTAGCCAGACTGTATCAAAAATCACGGATTGCTTTACCAACTTTGTGGGAAGTAAATGCGTTTCAACTTGTTCGCATTATTTCTTAGATGTTCACTTAAAAGCATTCTCATTAGGCTCAACAAGTTTGAGACCAAATTAAACCTCAAAATGCACTTTCGATAATTATCTACTCACTTTTTCGAAAACACACGGGTAGATTTGGCTTTAAAAAAGTAATAGTAACTTATTTTTTGTTTTTATTAAAAAAAATCGCATTTATTAGTTTTACGTCAAACTTTTGAGACTTATTAATTCGTCTCGGCGAGAGGAATCGGAAAAATATAAAATTTCGATCGAAACTCATAATTTTTTAAAAAAAGACGAAATTAAGTAATTTTTTTTTTGTATTTTTGACTTATTTATGTCTTTATTCAAAAATTATGAGTTGCGATTTTTTTTTTACTTTTCCAATTCCTCTTATCGAGACGAATCAATAAGTCACAAAAGTTTGATGCAAAATGAACAAATACAAAAAAACATTCAAATAAAGAAAAAAATAAGTTCTTGACTTTTCAATCCAAACCCACCCAATCAGGCTCTTTTTTTGTTTTCGAAAATCGACGTTCTTATGCTGGTAGTTCAATATGACCTAGTAATAAAGGAAATTGATTTTAACACTCCAAAAATTGATGGAGAGGCTCCAAAACGACGTCGTTTTGTGTATCAATACAGTTAGATTTTAAAGTCCCTTTATCAATTTTTAGAGTGTCAAAATCACAATGCAGTAATAAAATAAATTAAGGTACTGCCCTACTCAAGGATATTTGTCGCCATCGCAGGAAGTAAGGTGTCCTATACTAGCAAATTGCCTGTGCCTAAAGGCACTTTCAACATAAATATTGTATTTTCTCTTAATTCTATGCATGAACACATTAACCTCCAATTCCTTTGCTCAATTATAAATTCACACAAAGCTCACCTAAAAAAAACATTCAAATACTCAAAAAACCGGCCATAATCATCCAAATTTTAGTTGTATAAGGGTTACTTGTGTTTATGCGTACAAATACAGAAATACAACGTTCTCTTAATTCTATGCATAAACACATTAACCTCCAATTCATTTGCTCAACTATAAGTTCACACAAAGCCCACCCAAAAAAAAATTCAAATGCTCAAAAAACTGGCCATAATCATCTAAATTTTAGTTGTATAAGGGTTACCTGTGTTTATGCGTACAAACACAGAAATACAACGTTCTCTCAATTCCCCTATTTTCAAATGAATAGTAAAATGAATGGATTGGAAATGCAGAAAATGCGAGAAGAGTGAGATTTTAAATGTTTAAAAAAAATCTTTTTCAATCAAAATGTATACAAAACTTTTCATATTCTTCGTACAAAATGAGAGAGAGAGAGAGAGAGAGAGAGAGAGAGAGAGAGAGAGAGAGAGAGAGAGAGTTTAAGTTTTCCTTTTTTGTTTTTGTCCCTAATCGTGCGGTTAGAAATTCAGGAGGAAATGATCTAACGGCTATAGTGGTTACTCACGTTTATATGCATAGACATTTTTAACAGAAATCGCTCTGTTTTATAATATAGATATATGGTCGGCTAGCTCCAACTTGGGGAACGTCGTCCTCGTACTGATCTTTTGAACTCTCCGTCTGAACCACATGTTCAGGGATCGCTGTCCATAAATTATTGCCCCCAGCAATTGGAAGTCTCACATTTTACGAAAATGAGATGAATATTGTGAACCACAGATTCTAGTCATTGAGCGGTCTATTCACTCATCTAAAGAGTATCAAAAAATCAACAATTGTTTTGTCAAACCTTTTGGGCATTATAAATGCATTGATTTCGGGCAACACCCAATGTAGGATGGAGGAGCTGATTAAGGCCAAAGTTCCGCTAAGTCATCTTAAAGAGTATGAAAGAGGAAAATACTAACAGCTGCCCCTGGGCACAAGAAAAAAACATATTAAATGAGTTAAAATATTAGTAATTAAACAACATTTTAACTTGTAAAGATAATTAACTACCTTGGCAAATGAGGCGTTCTCCAACTGCTTGTATTAATTGTAGTGGAGTAGTATTAACTATTGATAGTGTCAAATCTACCTCTTATGCAGTTTGGTTTCAAAAATTAAACTGTATTAATTGTAGTGGAGTAGTATCTACTATTGATAGTGTCAAATCTACCCTGTAACGACCCGGATTTTTGCCCTATTTTTTTTTTTTAAATAAACAGAATATGTTAAATTCTAATTCAACAATTAATTGGGTTCATTAATTAAAATATATAATTAAGAGTATAATTTATATTAGTCATAGATTATATACGAGATAATTACTATATTTTGCATACATATATACATACATATATATTTTCATACCTACCTTGTATTCCCAAGTATACTCACCCACACCCTAACATTTCCCATCTCATAATATGTGGGATTCACTCCCACCCACTCTCGGCACATCTATCTCTCTCTCTCTCTGCCGAACCACCACCCCTCTACTCTATTTTTTTTCCGCCCACTACTCCACCCCTTCACCCCACTCTCCTCTCCTTTATAAACACCTCCCATCCCAATCCAGAAAGCTCAACATTAACACCCTTCACACTACCACAGAAATTCAGAAGCAAGGAAAGGAAAAGAGAGAGAATCAGAGCTCCGGCAATGGAGGTCTGGAGGAAGAGTACGAAGTGGGTTCCGGTTCTACACTCACCCGAACCCAAATCCGCGCCTCACCAACTCTAGCACGACCCCGAGCACCTCCGAACCAATTCCCAACTATCCGAAGTCTGCCCCGGCGCCTGTTGCTCTGTCGCCTTCTCCGATTCTTTCGTAGCCGTCCAAAACCATCCAAATCAGTTAATCGCTTTTTCGACCGGAACCAAGGTAGAACAATCCCTTCTCTACTTCCTCCTAAGTATATAAATGTGCTATTATATTGGTTGTAGTTATAGGAATTGAAAAGAAACGAACCCATGCATTGTAAGTTGAGAAAATCGAAAATTTTCGTTTTCTGTTCAGAACTGCATTTTTGTGAAACTATTCATATGGAAAATCTGATCCGTTCATCTTGTTCGTCTTGTCGAGACGATTCCGGAAAGGTATTATAAGCCCATTTTCGATGTCGGGATTGATCACACGAGCCGGTCAAAGTTCCGGGGTACACATATATATATATATGCTATATAAATGTATACCTGCGTACAGTAATACTCTAGGTTGAAGATGACTGACGTCATCATGAACCCATCCACTCGAAATTACAGTTTGCTCCCTGTGTTTATGTTAATTCTCAATTCTACTCCTGTAGTAATTTGTTTTCGATTTCGGCAGTAAACTAAGTTTGACTAGATTTTGGTTTACACTTTTGTTACATTGTGTTTGGAATGACTAATACTAATTTTTTTTACGGAACATGAACGAAATTATAATATGTTTAAACATTAACTAAACTTTATTTTAATAAAATATATTTATATAGATATAAATGTAAAAATAAGCTCCAATTTTGTTATGGATGAAACAATTTATACGACTACATTAAATAGGAGTATTAGACCACCCCAAAGAGAATTTAATATAACAAAGTACATAGACTGATAGAAGAATAAAATTGTATATTTTTTTATTATTTTTATTTTTAGTTTTAACAAATGTTTGACATTAGAATAGTAACGTGAGGATTATTGAGAATGTTAATAAATAATTGTACATATAGTAAAGACACATGAACATTAATAAGTCGAGAAGATTATTAACTTACTTGTTTAATAAAATTTCTCATTTATTAATCAACATAAGGGCATCGGTCCAATCATAAAACACCACGAGTTCTACTTATTCATACAATGTCAATGGCTACGTTGTTTGAAACATATCTTGTATATTCATTATGTTGTTATGGATTTATTATTGTTGTACTTGTTAGTTTGGACTTAGGTTTACGGGATGGTTGCGAGTAGTGATTCATGTAGACGATGTTAAGTAAATGGAAACTGATGAAGTGTTGAGGTGTGAGGTTGTGGATTGTGATTTGAGCCATGGCTATGGCAAGGGTAACCAATGGGGCCCTGTGTTGAAATGGGTAACCAATGGGGCCCAGTGTTGAGAGATGTTGTGACGCTAATGTATAATGCGTCATGGGAAAATTTGCTTCTTTTGTTTAAGAGGGAATAGGTCCCATGAGACGGTTATAGTTAGTGGTAGGTGATGTCCGACCCTAATGTACAATGCGTCATGGGATGACTCAATCTTCCTGTTATGGTTTTAAGTGAGAGCATGCTCGGTACATAACTTAGGTGCGCTCACCTAGGACCCTGGTACAGGATAAGCAAGAGAAAGGGTGGACCCATGAGACGGTTGTAGTTAGTGGATGTGGGAGGAAAGGATCTCGCGGAGAGAATCCTTAGATTTCATGTACGATAATGGATAGTAAGAAAAAGACTATGTGCTATTATTCTGTACCACCCGTGAATTATCAATTGTGATATTATTGTTATTTTTTTGAATGCTAATTGTAGAGTAAGGGGTTGGTAGGGTTAGGATTATTCTACTGGGTGAATTATCACTCACGGATACGTTTGTATCCTGGTAAATCGGTTGCTTTGGCGATCAATTTGCCAGAGGGTGCAGGATATCAGGAGGCCGAAGAACAGGATCCTCTACAAGTTGATCAGTACCAGGATGAGGACTTCTCGGCTGAGGAAAAGGAGTTAGTCGAGTCTTGGATGTCTTACCCTTAGAAGCTCTGTTAATTTGAAATACTATTATTTGAATTTCCAAAAGTGTTATCACCTTAGTCAAAATTTTGTTTTATTTTTTTGAGTTGTAAAATTTAGTATTTGAGATTTCTGCTGCTAAACTCTGTTTAATAAAATTTCATTTCTTAAATCAGTCTTATGAATTATTAAATCCATTAAAAAGGATTTAATTAACGTGTCCGAAAATTGGGGCGTTACAACTTGGTATCAGAGCTTTAGGTTCAAACCCTCGGCTTTGGGTAGATTGGGTAGATCACTTTTCAAGAGCGTAACCTGGATAGTTATGCGTTTATCTGATTTATTTATTTATTTTTACTACGCGGCATCGTACCTAAGTATAACATATAAATATTTTATTAGTTGTTGCAATTTAGACTCTGAGGGAGTATGAAATCAACGTTGACTCCGATCCGAAGAAATCGATAAAGGAACTGCTCGTATTATATTGGTTAGCTGATCAACCGAGACGAAAAGTTCTAAGTATGAAGATGAAGAGGCAAGCCTCCAGTAAAGGAAAAGGTACTGTCGGACGAGGCTACTTAGTAAAAAAAAAAACTTTCCTTCCGTGAGTAGATACTGATTGGAAATAGGTCGAATAAGGTAGGTTCATTGTGCGAACGTATCGTGAGAAAACATAGGCTCTACATGTTGACTAACATTTAGACTTTATATGTTATGTAGTTATGTGCCTAACTATTGTATATCTGTCAAATAGGAACTGGCTAGTTGTACTTTATTGTCATATAATTTTGTTTTTTTTTTTTATAAAAAAATAAAATAAAATGATTTTGATGTCAAGGTTTGGCTATTAGCCCATCGAGCTATTATCAATTGTAACCAGAGAAGCGAAGAATCATTTTCCGCAAATGAGGTCTTACTCATTTAAGGGGGATAGAAGAGACTGCTAACCGAAGATTGTATAATTCTCAATCCTCACTCAATTGACCCTATTCAAATCGATCATTGTTTTCAATATAGCTGGATTCTTTCAAAATCACCTTCGTAGTGACCCTTTATTTCTAGAGCTACGAATCCAACTAGAACGTAAATTATTGAGATTCTTATATATTCCAAATACTAAATTCTTTGTGACACGTCTATTTGGGTACCCCTCACAATTTTCATGTTTCAAATTTTCTATTGTAGATAAGATTACATGGTGATGATCTTATTGGCCCATTTGGGTATGTTAATAACATTCCTAATCACTCGTATGTATGTGTACTTCATAATCCTTCGATGATCTATAATACAAGCACCAATTTTGGTGATTCTTGTTTGCTCAATTAAGTGTCTGCATAAGACCACTCATTTTCCCCCATCCCTCCTGACTCTCTTGCAAGCCATCACCTTTAAATATTTCCCTGCCATTCAAAACCATAACTTTGTAAGCCCGAACCAATTTCATTCGTTGGAGTTTTTCAATTATCAGAATACTTACATTATGGTGATGCCCCTTCCCTTTTGAGATGTGTGACCACTCTTGATTAGCGGGATTCGACCTTTGAAATAACTATGGCTTGTACTACTTTTGAAGGGCTGGTATCTTACATAGCTCTACATTTGAACCCATTTTACGGATACCCAGGATTCGATACTTGTTCTGAAATCCTTGGTCGACATAGTTCAAAAGATATATCTAGTTCAGATTTTCATCATATTGCCCCAAAATTTATTCAATAGCCTCTTACCATAAATCTATCTTTTCCTTGTAAACCTTGTTTGTTAATAGAGCTTGTCTACAAACTGAAGTTATATCGTTGTTTCGATCACATGATAGACTTGAATCATACCTATCATAGTACTGTGACCTTTAAATTCCAAAGCATTGAGTTCAGCTTAGTTAACGTGATCATAGTATCTTTATTCTCATAATCGATTTAAACTTGAAGTCATCCTATTTCAACTCTTAGAAGTAGATCAGCTAGCTCACCTTTCCATCTTGACTTTCAAACTTCTGAACTTCGAGACATAGAGATGTTGACTTCATTGTCAAATTTAGTAATCGATTGACCATCTGTAACTTAGATCGTAGACTAATATCAGAAGAAGACGAAGAATTGAACTTCAGATGGTACATGTTTCAAATGTAAGGGGGATAGACAAGACCTTCATCAGCAATGACTCATCGATCAAAGTGTCAACTACACGCAATGGTAGCACCACTCTAATTTCGAGGACGAAATTGTTTTAAGGGGGATAGTTTGTAACGACCCGGATTTTTGCCCTATTTTTTTTTTAAATAAACAGAATATGTTAAATTCTAATTCAACAATTAATTGGGTTCATTAATTAAAATATATAATTAAGAGTATAATTTATATTAGTCATAGATTATATACGAGATAATTACTATATTTTGCATACATATATACATACATATATATTTTCATACCTACCTTGTATTCCCAAGTATACTCACCCACACCCTAACATTTCCCATCTCATAATATGTGGGATTCACTCCCACCCACTCTCGGCACATCTATCTCTCTCTCTCTCTCTGCCGAACCACCACCCCTCTACTCTATTTTTTTTCCGCCCACTACTCCACCCCTTCACCCCACTCTCCTCTCCTTTATAAACACCTCCCATCCCAATCCAGAAAGCTCAACATTAACACCCTTCACACTACCACAGAAATTCAGAAGCAAGGAAAGGAAAAGAGAGAGAATCAGAGCTCCGGCAATGGAGGTCTGGAGGAAGAGTACGAAGTGGGTTCCGGTTCTACACTCACCCGAACCCAAATCCGCGCCTCACCAACTCTAGCACGACCCCGAGCACCTCCGAACCAATTCCCAACTATCCGAAGTCTGCCCCGGCGCCTGTTGCTCTGTCGCCTTCTCCGATTCTTTCGTAGCCGTCCAAAACCATCCAAATCAGTTAATCGCTTTTTCGACCGGAACCAAGGTAGAACAATCCCTTCTCTACTTCCTCCTAAGTATATAAATGTGCTATTATATTGGTTGTAGTTATAGGAATTGAAAAGAAACGAACCCATGCATTGTAAGTTGAGAAAATCGAAAATTTTCGTTTTCTGTTCAGAACTGCATTTTTGTGAAACTATTCATATGGAAAATCTGATCCGTTCATCTTGTTCGTCTTGTCGAGACGATTCCGGAAAGGTATTATAAGCCCATTTTCGAAGTCGGGATTGATCACACGAGCCGGTCAAAGTTCCGGGGTACATATATATATATATATGCTATATAAATGTATACCTGCGTACAGTAATACTCTAGGTTGAAGATGACTGACGTCATCATGAACCCATCCACTCGAAATTACAGTTTGCTCCCTGTGTTTATGTTAATTCTCAATTCTACTCCTGTAGTAATTTGTTTTCGATTTCGGCAGTAAACTAAGTTTGACTAGATTTTGGTTTACACTTTTGTTACATTGTGTTTGGAATGACTAATACTAATTTTTTTTACGGAACATGAACGAAATTATAATATGTTTAAACATTAACTAAACTTTATTTTAATAAAATATATTTATATAGATATAAATGTAAAAATAAGCTCCAATTTTGTTATGGATGAAACAATTTATACGACTACATTAAATAGGAGTATTAGACCACCCCAAAGAGAATTTAATATAACAAAGTACATAGACTGATAGAAGAATAAAATTGTATATTTTTTTATTATTTTTATTTTTAGTTTTAACAAATGTTTGACATTAGAATAGTAACGTGAGGATTATTGAGAATGTTAATAAATGATTGTACATATAGTAAAGACACATGAACATTAATAAGTCGAGAAGATTATTAACTTACTTGTTTAATAAAATTTCTCATTTATTAATCAACATAAGGGCATCGGTCCAATCATAAAACACCACGAGTTCTACTTATTCATACAATGTCAATGGCTACGTTGTTTGAAACATATCTTGTATATTCATTATGTTGTTATGGATTTATTATTGTTGTACTTGTTAGTTTGGACTTAGGTTTACGGGATGGTTGCGAGTAGTGATTCATGTAGACGATGTTAAGTAAATGGAAACTGATGAAGTGTTGAGGTGTGAGGTTGTGGATTGTGATTTGAGCCATGGCTATGGCAAGGGTAACCAATGGGGCCCTGTGTTGAAATGGGTAACCAATGGGGCCCAGTGTTGAGAGATGTTGTGACGCTAATGTATAATGCGTCATGGGAAAATTTGCTTCTTTTGTTTAAGAGGGAATAGGTCCCATGAGACGGTTATAGTTAGTGGTAGGTGATGTCCGACCCTAATGTACAATGCGTCATGGGATGACTCAATCTTCCTGTTATGGTTTTAAGTGAGAGCATGCTCGGTACATAACTTAGGTGCGCTCACCTAGGACCCTGGTACAGGATAAGCAAGAGAAAGG
Organism: Rhododendron molle; assembly: GCA_025413875.1. NCBI lineage: Eukaryota > Viridiplantae > Streptophyta > Magnoliopsida > Ericales > Ericaceae > Rhododendron > Rhododendron molle. The sequence continues at coordinate 6,424,369 of CM046393.1, forward strand.
GTGGACCCATGAGACGGTTGTAGTTAGTGGATGTGGGAGGAAAGGATCTCGCGGAGAGAATCCTTAGATTTCATGTACGATAATGGATAGTAAGAAAAAGACTATGTGCTATTATTCTGTACCACCCGTGAATTATCAATTGTGATATTATTGTTATTTTTTTGAATGCTAATTGTAGAGTAAGGGGTTGGTAGGGTTAGGATTATTCTACTGGGTGAATTATCACTCACGGATACGTTTGTATCCTGGTAAATCGGTTGCTTTGGCGATCAATGTGCAGGATATCAGGAGGCCGAAGAACAGGATCCTCTACAAGTTGATCAGTACCAGGATGAGGACTTCTCGGCTGAGGAAAAGGAGTTAGTCGAGTCTTGGATGTCTTACCCTTAGAAGCTCTGTTAATTTGAAATACTATTATTTGAATTTCCAAAAGTGTTATCACCTTAGTCAAAATTTTGTTTTATTTTTTTGAGTTGTAAAATTTAGTATTTGAGATTTCTGCTGCTAAACTCTGTTTAATAAAATTTCATTTCTTAAATCAGTCTTATGAATTATTAAATCCATTAAAAAGGATTTAATTAACGTGTCCGAAAATTGGGGCGTTACATACCCCGTATGCAGTTTGGTTTCAAAAATTAAACTTAAAGGTTTATGTGTTTTTTGCATTCTCATATTCACATAATAAATTACTGAAATTTTCTTGGATAATAAAAAGTGGATACGGGGTGTGTGTGTATATATATGGACTGGCTTTCCCCTTTTAAACATTGCCTTCAACAGAGCTCACCATCCAATTTGTTCATACGCCTTAATTACTTTCAAACTAAACAAATTCTACCCGAACAATCAAGCAAACGAAAAAAAAAAAAAAAAAATACCAAACAACAAAAAAAAACTCTGGCTAGAGACAATATGACCACAAATAGTGTGTGGAGCCCACTGCGAAATTCTACACAAATAATTCAAGTCGTTCATTAATTTTGAAATTATTTTTTAATTTGTCTTTTATAAAATCAACTCAATTGGACAATTGTAAAAACTTGATCGAATTGTCTAAATTTCTTCGAGTTTTCTATCTCACCGGAGTTGTGGTTGGGCAATTGTATTTCTCTCTCTCTCTCTCTCTCTCTCTCTCTCTCTCTTTTATGCGATGAAAATTGAGAGTCATGGGTTGCTATTAAATTGTTTATGGCAGTACTTCCCAATTGTTGTATTTTCATATTACGAAAATATTGTTTCTATTTCTTTCTCTCTCTCTCTCTTTTTTTTTTTTTGTTTCGAATCAATAAAATTGTTCATTTGGCGATAAATGATACTCTAGAGATAGTGTTGCTCATTCAATCTGTTGCCCATTCTAATTTTCATGTACGTTCAATGGTAAGTGAAGAAAAAAAAAAAAAAAACGAGAATCGATCTGAAAGTCTATACAATTATTATGATCTCACCTACCTAATTTTGAAAAGGATAATTAGCTAGGGTAATATTGTCATTAGAAAAGAGTATTATAAAAGCACTTACAAGTTTATAACTAGTATAGAAAATAGGAGTCAACATTAATGTTTTGTTAGTTCCCATTAACACAACTCATATAGATAGGCATATTTTTTAATTTTTTTTTTCAATCGATAAAAGAGGTAATTTTACATCAGATATAAATTACGTACACTACAAGAAAATCGTTCAATAGCAACGGTCAAAAGTGTTGCTAGAGATGCAAAAAAGCGTTGCCAAAGACCAATATAGGCTATACCAACAGTTATAGAACCGTTGGTTAAACCGTCGCGAGATATCCGTTGCTGTAGGGTTATAGCAACGGTTTTGGCAAGCGTTGGTACAGATAAAAGCCCATCAATAAGAAAAAAAAAAAACCCTCTAAGGTAAGAACACACCCCACACACAAGTGGCAAGACTCGAACTCCTAACCTCCTAGTGAGATACAAGAGTCTTGATCAACTGAGCTAGCCTCAGTTATTTTAGATAGGTATATTTATTACACCTAAACTATTGCCCCTGGGGTACCTATATATTAGTGGGACCGTATAAAAAATAACGGATTGCTTTACCAACTTTGTGAGAAGTAAATGCGTTCCAACTAGCTTGCATTATTTCTTAACCGTTTACTTAAAAGCATTCTCATCAGACGATCAACAAATTTGAGACCAAATTAAACCTCAAAATGCACTTTTGGGAATTATCTACTCACATTTTCAAAATTAAACACACATAATGATCAGGCGCTCTTTTTTGTTTCGAGAATTGACATACCGGTGCAGGTAGTTCAATATGACCTAATAATAACATAAATTAAGGTACTGTCCTACGTACTCTAGGATATTTGTCGCCACTGGAAGTTAGGTGTGTCCTAAATATATACATGGTCGGCTCCAACTTGGGGAACGTCGTCCTCGTACAGATCTTTTGAACTTTCTGTCTGAACCACATGTTTAGGGATGTATTGTTGTCCACAAACTGCATTCATCTCAGAATTATTGGGACCGCGGGCTCTGCTGCCTCCATGGACACAGCAGTCCCTACCCACAACTAAAACAGCAACATTTTTGTGAAAAAAGAAAAATCATATCTTCTATTTACAATTTGATTATAAGAGCAGAAACGTGATTATAAGAGTTCTAAAGACAAAATTTGATTATATCTCTTTAGAATAATAAGATCTGCACACCCGTTTAAACGGATTAAAAATTGGAGTACTTAATTTTTTAACCATATATTTTAATATATAAACGGTCTCAAAAAATTAAGTGCTCAAGTTTTCACTTTGTTTAAATCAGTGCAAAGATCTTGTTATTTTTATCATATTATTCTAAAGGGTCATAATTAAGTTTTGTTTGTAGAGCTCTCAAAATCACACTTCTGCTCCACAGGGTCCAAAATAAAGAGTATATACTTAATATGAGAGCCTTAGAGATAAAAATGAATTACGATCTTTTAGAATAATATGATCAGAATAACAAGATCTTTGCACCGATTCAAACGGAGTGAAAATTTGAGCACTTAATTTTTTGAGACCGTTTATATATTAAAAAATATGATTAAAAAATTAAGTGTTTCAATTTTTAATCTGTTTGAATAGGTGTAAAGATCTTATTATTCTAAAGAGACATAATCAAATTTTGTCTTTAAAACTCTTATAATTATACTTCTGCTCCATAGGATTGCAAATAGAAGATAAAGATTTTTTTTTTCCACCAAAATGTTGCTGTTTTAGTTGTGGGTAGGGGCTCCTGTGCCCATGGAGGCAGCAGAGCCCCCAGGTCCGAATTATTGTCCTCCTTTAACTAATTGGAAGTCCCACGTTTTAAGAAAATGAGATAATTCTACGTTTCTTTTTGTAACCGGATGTTCAGACGAGCTTACGCACACCTCGATTAATTCCGGGGCTCTTAACTTAACAACGGGCGCAAACCGGCTTTCGTGGGATTCGATTTCTGGAATCTCATGAAAGGCAAACACTTATTTGTTTTCCCACGCTTGCTTAGCCAAATCCCTTCGGATTTATATAATCATATATTCTTTTTCAAAATAGATAAATTTCCATAAAGTATCATTCTTTTTTGTAATTAATGCAATGAGATTATTTTTTAGTCTTTAATGCATTTTTCCCTACACTTTTGTGTTTATCTGAAAATGAGAATGAAGGGCAAAAAAAAAAAAGCAGGCCATTATTTTTTTTGAATAAGTCAAGATAGACAAAGATTATGAAACATTTTAGAAAAAGAAAGACTAATTAAAGGTTGGGACGGTGGTCTATATATAGAGCAGCACAACTCCCATGTATACAACTCACAGGCATATTGAAGTATATGTGTGTGTGTTTGTGCGTGAGAGAGAGAGAGAGAGAGAGAGAGAGAGAGAGAGATGGAAGTGATGCAAGTTCTTCACATGAACAAAGGGGAAGGAGAGACAAGCTATGCAAAGAATTCGACTGCACAGGTAGTTGGTCGTTAATTTTGTGTCTGTAAGATTATCCAGAGGCATCTTATAGGGTCCATAGTTCCATTCTTGAATGGTTTGGCCGGTTTACATCTATTTACTACTATATATATAAGAATCTTTAGTAGTATTACGTCTATTTTTTTTTGAATTGTTGTTTGCTGGCCCGACCCTCAAAGGCGATATGCTAGCTAGCTAGATGTCTGGTATTTTTTATTTATCTTGGTGAAAAGAATTTTAAAAACCAAAAAATTTCATCAAAGAAAAAAAATAATACAAAACAAATAGATTTTTGGATTATTTTTGTTTTCCATGAACTTTTTTTAATTTCAATTTCTTTACACATTTTTTTTATTTCTCTGACTTAATTCTCTCGTCCATACAAATGAATAATAAAAAAATTAACCCAATAACTGACACAATCATTGGTTAAGTTTAGGGAAAATGACGGTCAAAGACGTGTTTTGATAATTAATAGACGCAAGGACATGTTAAAAATATTTATTAATACTAAAAATATTATTAACGGATATTAATTATCAAAATAGGTTCTGAGCCGTCATTTTCCCTTAAGTTTAACTCGAAAATCTAGTTGAAGCCCAATCCAATAGGTGACCTTTACCCACCAACCAAAAAGCCGAAAAACAAGTTCAGATAAGTTTGACTAGAAAGTGCAGTTTTATTGTTCCTATTGAACACTATACTCTCTTGCATGAGAGATTTTTCAGTGCGGAGTGGGTATATTCCACGTGCTATTTGCTCGGCGCATTCGAGTCGTCCGATACATTTTTGAACGGCTTGGATTGAAATTCTCTCTCTTCTCTCATCCCAACACTTTCTCTCTCCAAATCTGAGCCGTTCGAAAACGAAATGAACGGCTCGGATGTGCGAGCGGGCACCACGTGATACCCGCTCGTCACTGAAATTTTTTTTCCCTCTTGCGTGGTTGATCTATCAAATATGCCAATGAGAAGTTTGTGGGTGTAAATTGGATACCACATGACGATACCCAGCGCGCATCTGACTAAACATGTTTTAGACGGCCCAGATCCAAGCACTCTCTCTCCTCTTTCTCGGCCTCTAAATCTTGACCGTCTAAAACACTTTTTGATGGCTCGAATGCACGCTTGTGTACGAAGTGGACTATACCCTATTTTCACCCAAAAATTTCCATTTGCAAGGAGCCTAAAAGGGTAAAAATCCTAGTATTTTTCTGGTTGTGAAACTGGTAAAACTAAATCCATCCTTCACTCCGGCATAGAGGATCGGATGTAGTACATTCACTCACTTTTTAGGGGGATGAAAAGAAGTAATTTCTATCAGTATTCGTAACCCGATTAATAGATTAGATTTTGCTTATATGCAGCGAGAAATAATCTCGATTGCAAACTCTATAGTAGAGGAAGCAGTAGTAGGAATCTTATGCACCAACTTTCCTGAGAGCCTCGGCGTTGCGGATCTGGGATGCTCATCAGGACCCAACACCTTCATAATATCATCGGAGATAATCGATATTGTTCACGCCACCAGTTGTCGTTTGGGCCGCCCAATTCCGGAGTTGAGGGTTTCCTTGAACGATCTCCCTGGAAACGACTTCAATTGCATATTCAAAGCGTTGCCGGAATTTTACAAGAAGTTGAAGGAAGAGAAAGGTGGTGGTTTCGACCGGTGTTTTGTTTCCGGCGTGCCGGGTTCTTTCTATGGGAGACTTTTTCCTAGCAAAAGTTTGCACTTTGTCCACTCATCTTCTAGTCTGCATTGGCTCTCTCAAGTACTACTACTTGTTTGGCACTTCACGTTGTGTTCCGTAGACAAATATACAAAATGTATATGGAATATATTCGGAATTCTGTATTCTCACTTTTTCAGTCCCTATATATATATATATACGGCCTATTCCAAGACAGGTTCCAAAAGGTTTGGACAGCAACGAGGGCATACCCTTAAACAAGGGGAAGCTGTATCTTTCCGAAACAAGCCCAGTTCGTGTGGTGGAGGCATACTTATCACAGTTCTACAAGGACTTCTCCCTCTTCCTCAAGTCACGAGCCGAGGAAATGGTCCCCGGCGGACGCATGGTGTTGTCGTTCATGGGTAGGAGAGATATTCACCCCACCACTCAACAAAGTTGTTTCCAATGGGAGCTCTTAGCACTAGCTCTGATGAGCTTGGCTTCAGAGGTACCTTTCTCTAGATCCGTACGTAAACTATCCATTTCTATTAACCTTCAACATAAACTGCTCAAAACGAGCACTTTCCGGTCATAATTTTTGCTAGTTTTTCTCGAGCACCCTTAAAATCACATTCTGCACATATTGAACGGTTTGGATCTTAAAAATTTGATCGAGAACTATGAGATTGAGATTTGGGGTATTTTTTTAGGTGTTCATTGAACCGTCCCGATATATATAGATATATATATATATATATATATATATTATTACAGAATGTACAGTCAACTTGCACATCTCGGCTAATTTCGAGGAGATCCTAAAGTTAACTACTAGGCAAACCTTCAAGCAGGGACGAAACTAGAATATTCTACAAGAAGGGAACGGCCACAACACGGAAAAAAAAAAACAACTAGAAGGGAACGGCTTGTTGGAGCTAACAAACACAATATCTAGGAGATTTTAACAAACCAAAAACAACTGCAAGGTGGGGAAAAAATATATTATTCAATACGTTATACCTAAAACATATATCAAAATAGAATTTAACGGATACCTTAGAGTCAAAAGTAATATGGAGTATATGTTTGAGTTGGAACAAATTTTTGCTGTAATTTCACTCTTATTAATTAATATAACTAAAACATTTGTGAGAAACTCATCATCCATCCGAAGTAAGACTTCTGACAATATTCATAGTTGAAAATGTCTTTTTTGGTATCCTATTTTTTAATCAGTGGGGACCACCATTATAATTTTTTTTTTTGGAAGGCAAACAAACTTTCATTAATCTGTGAAACAGTTACAAAGATTAATATGAGCAAAGAATGATGACATCAAATTCCTAACCTGAGACCCAAACAATCTACAATGCTGAGAATACTCCTATGTCCATCCGAGACCCATTCCCTGAGTTTTGCAAGAAACCAAACACAAAAAACCCAAATGGACAAAAGCCCGCACCCACTTGCGAAAAAACCCAGAGAATTAAGAGTTAATTCTGGGCCGGTCCTATTTTTCAATTTCATAGCCCACTAGATCCTTTTTCTATAGAGTGCAATTCCTAATAGATCCTGTGGAGTGTATTTTACATTTTTACCCCCGTTTAGAAACAAATGAACTCATACAACCTCCTACACCACCTCTACCACCACCACCACCACCACCATTCCACCACCACCACAACCAGCGCCACCGCCGCCGCCGCCACCACCACCACCACAACTCCGCCACCGGCCCACCACCATCACCGCCACCACAATGACAACCACCACCACTCCACCATCATCATCACCACCACCATGCCGCCGACGCCACCACCACCATAATTAGCACAACCCCCACCACTCCACCACAACCAGCGCCACCACCACCACCACCGCTGTCACGCCACTGCCACCACCACCACCACCACCACAACTCCGCCACCACTATCACCGCCACCACAATGACCACCACCACTCCACTATCATCATCACCACCACCACCACCGCCGCCGCCGCCGCCATGCCGCCGCCGCTGCCGCGGCCACCACCACCACCACAACCAGCACGCCGTCACGCCGCCGCCACCACCATCACCGCCACCACAATGACCACCACCACCACTCCACTATCATCATTACCATCACCACCACCACCATGCCGCCGCCACCATGCCGCCGCCACCACAATTAATAGTGTTAATCCGGGTATTAACATTGTTAATCTTGGTATTAACACTGTTAATTAAGATGTGAATTTAGACAAAAATTAACGCTGTTAATAGTGACGGATTAACACTGTTAATTGGGGTGTGAATTTAGAGGAAAACCACCACCACCACCGCCGTCACGCTGCCACCATCACCACAACGCCGCCACCATAATGACCACCATCATCATCACCATCGCCGCCGCCGCCACCACCACAACAATTAACAGTGTTAATCCGGGTATTAACACTATTAATCCTGATATTAACACTGTTAAATGGGATGTAAATTTAGACAAAAATTAACACTGTTAATCGTGGCGGATTAACACTGTTAATCCTGGTAAAAACACTATTAATTGAAATGTGAATTTAGACAAAAATTAACACTGTTAATTTAGACAAAAAATAACACTGTTAATTTTCGTGGTGAAGTGGTGGTGGCGGTGACGATGATGGCGGCGGCGTTGTGGTGGTGATGGTGGCGATGAAATGGTGGCGTGGTGGTGGCGATGATGTGGTAGTGGTAGCAGTGGTGGTGGTGGTAACGGCGTGGTGGTGGCGGTGACATGGTGAAAGGTGGTGGCGGCGTGGTGGTGGTGGCGATAATGGTGGTGATGGAGGTGGTGGCGGCGATGGCATGGTGGTGGTGGCGAATGGTGGTGGTGGTGGTGGCGGCAGCGGCGTTGTGGCGATGGTGGTGGTAGTGGTGGCGACGTGGTGGTGGTGGTGATGAGGATGGTGGAGTGGTGGTAGCTGGATGTCTCTCTCAAATCACCTTTTTTTGCGAATGGTATTTTTGTCAACAAAATAATGAAGAGGACCTACTGGACTATGGGCTCTTTGGACAGGACCTAGTGGGCTATACTTCACCCAGACAGGACCGGCCAGGAAGTTGCTCGAGAATTAAATGAAAACCATACCCTTAAGGGCCTAAAAGCCCAAATAATGGGACAAACCCAGCCAATACAGTTCAAGCAAAACCCTAGCTACTGCCCAAAATTAGCCTCTAACACCTCCACCGCCAGCCACCACGGCCACCATGTATAATTTTGATATTTAGACAAAAAAATAATTAGATAATTATGAAAATTCGGAACCACGGGGAGGCCGTGAGCCACATCTGCTTCCGTCTCTGCCTTGAAATGACTTTAAGATTTGAAATATTTGACTTCAGTGAAATTCGAACATGCGACCTTAGTGGCGGAGCCACAGTAAGACCAGTGGCGCACGGGCCCTCTTTGCAACTTCCAATTATATTAGTTTTACCCCAAATTATAAAGGCCATAACAATTTATATCTAAAAATTGTACACATTCTTCCTCTTGTGACACTTACATTCTCTAGTATCTTTGTCAAGTTCCCAAAAAAGTTTTCTTTTACGTATTTGTATTTCATAAAGACCTGCTATCCATTTGTATATTGTAACAAATGTTCCGTTTTAAGTTCATCTTTTTTATATTATGGTTGTTTACCATCAAAGATGAAAAATTCTAAGACCATTTTAATTAACAACGCCCCCACTGAGCTAAATTCCTAGCTACACTACTGTGCGACCTCATAGAGTAACCTATAACATGCTACTAGGTCGGCCCATATTTATCTAACACTAAATTGGTGCAGGGTCTTGTTGAAGAAGAAAAGATTGATTCTTTCAACGCCCCCTACTACGCCCCATGCCCAGAAGAACTAAATCTCGTGGTTCAGACAGACGGGTCCTTTCTAGTTGACCGTCTAGAGACATTTGAATTTTACTGGGAGGACCAGATGAAGACCGAGTTTGAGGAACTTTCAAGCGGGCAACGAGTTGCAAAGACTATCAGGGCCGTGGCCGAGTCGATGATCGAGTCTCATTTTGGGAAAGAGATATTGGATGTCCTGTTCCGGAGATATGGCGAAATCATGGATGATCACTTATCCAGAAACAGAGCCATGTATGTTGATTTGGTCGTCTCTCTGATTAGAATGGGGTAATTGATCGGAACGGAAGGAGAAGAGAGAGGTCCTCAAATTTGCTAATCAGAAAATCAGCCTACGTAGTGTATTTTGGCACAACTATATTAGCCAGGTGTGTCTGATTTTTCCATATGGCGTAACTATTGGCCATATGAGAAGAAAAGTTGCTACATTATGATTTGCGTTTGAAACATGGTAATGCTGATGGTAATTGGCATCAATAAACAATGATTTGAAGGTGTGAGACTTTTTATTTTATTTTTTCAAGAGTGATTTATTGCATAGAAAGATCCAAACGGATCAAATTACAGAGATCAATTGGGAGATTAAAAATAGGGGTAGGGAAAATATGACGTCGCGGAATTAATAATGCAATTAGTTACGTACTAATTCAAACGAATGATAAATTCGAGTTCATTGAAGAAAAAGACAAAATCTGAATATTATTGATAAAAAGTTGTTTACATGATGAGGTTACAACCCTTTTATAGATAAAAGACATAACCCTAACTTAAAAACAGAGTTTTCCAAAATTTGCAAAAATAATAATAAAATGGGAAATGGGAAAAAAAAAAAGAAAAAAGACTTTTCCAAAAAAAATCAATTGAAATGAAATTATAGTCTAAGAGTTATTAGCGAATGAAAACTTTCCTAATGCGGCTAAAATATCAAATTAAAGCCTAAACGAAGGAATTAGACCGAAAAATACCATCAGTCACGACTTAAGATGGTGAGTATTGACCGCAACGCGTAAATATATCAGCTCCCAAATTTGGGTCCGATCAGAGCTCGACCAAATTTTGCCAAATAATATGGGGTCCAGATACTCTCCAAACATTTCTCTCAAACCATCTGCCAAAGCTTAATTTTCACTACAAGTTGACATCTCGTTAACGAAGGCATCTGGCGGACGAATTGAGCTTTTATTTGAAGCATTTTCTCCATTTTGGACGCATAAATTATCTTTGTCAACCAAGTTTATTCAGTGGTCGTACCGGGTTGGGATTCAAAAGAATTGGGCAATTTACTTTAGGGAAAATTTCAAAATGGCACCTGAACTTTCATTCCAATGTCATCGAAACACCTGAACTTCACTTTAATTCAATTACACACCTGAACTTTCAAAATTCCCAAATTGAGGCACCTGTTGTTAGCCTCCATCCATTTTCTTCACAAATCGACTGATGTGACTCGTTTCTGACGCTAAGGGGCCCAACTAGATATGTTAGAAAGTGAATTCAATGCACACAATTACAATCAGAAATGAGTTCGCTTCCTAAATTTGTTCATTAAGTTCACTTCCTAATATATCTAGTGGGGCCCTTTAACGACAGAAATAAGCCACATCAGCCGATTTGTGAAGAAAATAGATGGAGGCTAACGGCAAGTGCCTTAATTTGGGGATTTTGAAAGTTTAAGTGTTTAATTAAAATAAAGTAAAGTTTAGGTGTTTCGGTGACATTGGGATAAAAGTTCAGATGTCCTTTTGAAATTCTCCCTATACTTTATACCTACTATTCCCTCTGGTTGAGCCTGCTCTCAGCATGTGTGTTGACCCATCCGGCCCATCCAATTTTGGCAATGGAAGGCTCAAATTTTCTTTCAGCAATGAACGGATGGACGACTGAGAGTTCAGCTGAAATGAAATCTGAGCCGTTCATTGCCGAAATGAACGGTCCGAATGGGGTCAACACACATGCTGGTTCTTGGTTTTTAAGTCATATCACTTGTTTGATTTTATTTTATTTTTTTCGAACCATGAAGGCTAACAAAAACATTAGGTAATGATGTTATTGAATCCAAACTCCAATTTGATAAAACCAAATATATATAACCGAATTTTTGGTAAAACCAAATAGAACCGAATTTTTGTTTGACTATATTTGTAACGACTAGCGAGAAATGGACATTACTGTATGGGTACCCAACTAAGAGATTACAAGAAAAAAAAAATTTAGGGGAAAACCGTACACATTCTTGTGGGGTCTATCACTAAATGTATAAACCCCATATGAACGTGTGGTTGTAAAGTGGTTTAGATTACCACGCGGCGATATTAAGGAGCTATTGATATAACAGATCGTCTATTATAAATGAGAGAATGAGACGTCTACAACAATTCGAGAGGAATCTTGTTGACCAAGGTATATGAACAAGTTTTATTTGGGTGATTTCAATTGAATTCAAAAAGTCTATTGTAAATTACGGCCTATTTGAAGACAGGTTCCACCAGGTTTGGACAGCAAGGAGGGCGTACCCTCAGGGCCGGCCTTGGGCTAAAGCCCAAGGTGCGGCGGCTTTAAGCCTTAAAATTTGAGCAAAAATTAGGGCCTCATTTTCTATAAAAAAAAAAAAAAAAAACCGTATATATGATATATAAAATGTTCCTTGTTTCAATGCAAAAAGGCATTTGGCACTAGTGGTGAATGCAAAGAGTTTGAAGCAAGGGGTTTCCAGTTCAAGTCTTGGGAGAGACCTCTCATAATATTACTTTTTGCTTTATTATACTGTAGGATTACTTACGGTATCACTTTTACATTCTATATAAGTTTTTGAGAAATTTTTGTTATTTCTTTCATTTGTTGCAATCTTACTTTTAATATCAAATTCACAAAAAAATCACTGTTGACAATAAATAAACCAAAATAATTTGTTTTCGCTCAACAAACTTTTACTAAAAAAAGAAGTGGTTAAAATTAATTATTTTTCATTGCTAAAAATAGTATTATTACAAGAGTAAAGTTAATAACATGATTAGCTAGAGAAAACAAATAGTGTAAGTAATACTTCATTGTGTTTGTTTTATATTTTTCTAATTGTAAAAGAATTTTAAAGTTTATTTTAGTTAGAAACTAAAAATACCATGTTTTATTTTTTATCTGTATTAGTCACCTATAATGATTTTTTTTTTTTTTTAACAATAACCCAGGGCCTCCATTAAAAATTTGCTTTAGGCCTCGAAAATGTCAGGACCGGCCCTACGTACCCTTAAACAAGGGGAAGCTGTATGTTTCCGAAACAAGTCCAGTTCGTGTGGTGGAGGCATACTTATCACAGTTCCACAAGGACTTCTCCATCTTCCTCAAGTCACGAGCCGAGGAAATGGTCCCCGGCGGATGCATGGTGTTGTCGTTCGTGGGTAGGAGAGATACTGACCCTAACTTTGAGCCAAGTCGTTTCCAATATTGGGGGCTCTTAGCACTAGCTCTAATGAGCTTGGCTTCAGAGGTACGTACCTACTTCTAGATTTGTACATTTTCTATAACCTTCAACACGTTTTTGTTATGATCGGATGTCCAGCTAGCGTGCGCAAATCTCAACTAATTCCGGAGCCCTAAAGTTAACTTCTAGGCACACACTCTCGTGATTTCAACTTTTGAAATATTGGTTGGCCTCTGTGGGGTTCGGACATGCGACCTCATAGAGTAACCTGTAACATGTTACTAGGTCGGCTCATATTTATCTAACACTAAATTGGTGCAGGGTCTTGTTGACAAGGAAAAGATTGATTCTTTCAATTTCCCCTACTATGCCCCATGCCCAGAAGAAGTAAAATTTGTGGTTCAAACAGACGGGTCCTTTCTAATAGACCGTCTAGAGACATTTGAATGTTACTGGGAGGACCACATGAAGACCGAGTTTGAGGAACTTTCAAGCGGGCAACGAATTGCAAAGACTGTCAGGGCCGTGGTCGAGTTGATGCTCGAGTCTCATTTTGGGAGAGAGATAATGGATGTCCTGTTTCGGAGATATGGCGAAATCATGGATGATCACTTTTCCAGAAACAGAGCCATGAATGTTGGTTTGGTCGTCTCTTTGATTAGAATTGGATAATTGATTGGAATGGAAACAGAAGAGAGAGGTCCTCAAGCTTGCAAAGCAGAAAATCGATCGGTAAACAAACCTACGTTGTATTCTTTTAATAACTCAAATGTCCGGGCCAACTTATATTGTATGTTTGGAGCATAAACAAGGATTTCCCGTATGTGAAAAAAAATGATAAGGGAGAAAGATCCGCCTTAAGTAGTGTATTTTGGCGTTACTATTAGCCTGTGTTACAAAAAAAAATGAAGTGAACATGAAAAGGGCGAAAGATTGATTTGAATGTGTGAATATTTCTAGCTGATCTAATCCATGCCTTCACCGGTTAAAACTTGAAGGTGCGAATCTCTTTTCTTTTCTTTTTTTAAAGAGCGATTCATTGCGTAGAAAGATCCGAATGAATCAAATTACAGAGATCAATTGGGAGATTACAAATAGGGGCAGGGAAAATACATCCATAATTAGATTAAGAAACAAATTTCCCGGTCCTAAGCATCGACATTAGAGTTGTGAAATTTGATTGCTTGATTGAGCACAGAACAAGCACCTCTGATGGCCTATGCTTCTGCTGCCATAGAACAGAGCCGTTGGAATTCCGAACAATAACTGTGAAAGCTGCATGTCAAGGGATCGTACGTGGTCTATAAACACTTCCCATGCTTACGTAGCCAAATCCCTTCGGAATTGAATTTCCACCCTTTAGAAGTGGGACGTTGCCACGAGTGGACATTACTATCCCTTAGAGTTCGATCAGTTGGAAAAGAAAGGTGTGAACATTCATTTATTAGTTTCAAATTTTCATTTCTCACTACTTTTTTGTTCCTATTTCCAAGGCGTCCACTTAATTTTTTAGTTATTTTTTTTTTTAATCAGCCACTGTATGCGATAGATTTAACGATGGAAAGCTATGGACAATTTCGTTAGGAAAAATAAAATACTAAATACATAAGTGCTCTGAAAGTGGAAACAATGATTCATGAATGAAATGATCAAAGCCTGTCGGCCAGAAAAAAGCTCCGCACTCCTCTTTCATTACCAACACTTGGCCCTTCTTGTTCCCTGCAAATTGCCCGATTGGACGTTTCGATTTTAGATATTTTTCAGGATGAATTAATGATATCCGGACCAGTTAACACACATGCCTAATAATTCCGAACTCCTGAAACTATCGACTGCACAAATCTCCAATAGCCCGAAAGTGCGTTTTTTTTTTTTCTTTTTTGTCTCGACCAGAGTTAAACCTGTAAGCTCGAGACTCGAGAGTGTAAAATTCTTACTTGCTGTCATACATTATACTCGACCGGTCCCTTTGGGTATACGTTCAATATATTCATGATGAACTCCATGATCTCACAAATCTAGCTCATATGCATAAATATCTGTGCGCTTGAATCAAACATCAACACAAAGTTGCATTCAGCCAGGTCTGCTAGTAGGCTGGATTAAACAAGGATGGCGCTTAATGCTTCTTCTAATTTCCTTCTGAGTTGTCTCCTTCCAGCCTTGATATGGTTGATTTTCCACATATTGAAGAAGATCATACGGTGCCCGAATACGGGCGAATCAACAGCTGGGATTCCACCAGGCTATCGGGGCTTACCTCTGATTGGAGAAACCTTGCAGTTCATGGCTGCAGTCAATAGTAGCAACGGTTTCTATGACTTTGTAAAGGTTCGCAGACTGAGGTAAAATTTATTTGGTTTTCAGCTCTTTTTTTTTTTTTTTGAAACACCAAAAAAATACATTTTATTAACTCAAAACATGAAGTACAGAGATAATAGGAGCTTTGGTACACCGGTCTGACCACCCAAGACCCTCTTCTCCCAACAACATGGAGGAAACTGATTTAGGCCGAACAGGCTGAGCCCAAACCACATGGGTTTTCAGCTTTTATTGAAGATCCACCTCTTTTGCTTCATCTTCTTGTCTTCTTAATCTTTTGGGTCGGATATTCGTAGTACGATTCACCTTCTAAATTGGGTCATAGACTCATAGGTGATGAGCAAATCCAGAATTCATTTTCTTGAAATCGGTTCTCTTTCTTTTGTGGGCTGACTAACAAAAAATGCCTTGTCATTCAGCCAATCAGAAAGTGTCAAGTCATTTGATCGATAAAATTTTAGCTACCCGTATGATCCGAAAATAGAATTTAGGTACGTCGTCCATCAATCATAACAGAAAAAACGTCATGAAACATAAGCACGATGACTTCATTTTAAAATTTTTGTAGCCATATTAGCAACGAAACGATACTTAATTTCGACATTTTAGCAGGTATGGAAATTGCTTCAAAACCAACATATTTGGGGAGACCCATGTTTTTGTTTCGAGCACTGAATCAGCCAAATTGATCCTAAACAACGATTTGGGGAGATTCACGAAGAGGTATATAAGGTCGATTGCAGAGATTGTGGGACATCAAAGCTTGCTCTGTGCTTCTCCTCAGCAGCACAAACATATCCGAAACCGTCTAGCTAATTTGTTCTCCACAAGTTTCATTGCTGTTTTTGTCGAACAGTTTGATCAACTGGTTGTAAGTGCATTGAGTAGGTGGGAGCACAAGGGTACTATTGTCATTCTTGAGGAAGCACTGAAGGTTGGTTATAGACTTATAGTTTTAAGAGTAACTTTTCGTCTATGTTTTATTTTCACTGTCTTATGTCGCCCGAGCATGGCTAATAACGAGCTGAACGACCCGAAACAGTGGATTATTTCGAAAGGGAAATCTTCGTAAAGGCAGCAAGGGCTGTCACCTTCACTGTCTTATGTCGCCCAAGCATGGCTGATAACGAGCTGAACGACCCAAAACAGTGGATCAATTTTTGAAATAATACGCCGAAAGAGCTAATTGAAATAATACGCTGAAAGAGCTAATAAGTAGTAGCATGTACAAGCTTGGTTTAAAAAAAATAAAAATTCAAGCTGATTTGTTTAGGTTACAAACAAATGTCGAACGAATTTTAAACGAGTCAAAGTTGAAGTAAAACTTGAGTGTGGCTTGGATCGATTATCAGACCTACGCCTTCTCACCAATTGTCATTTAATCAGATTTTTGACTGGGCCTTTTTTAATTGGCGGTGCAGATTACATTCAGGGCGATGTGCAAGATGTTGATGAGTCTAGAGAGAGAAGATGAACTGGATGTGATGCAGAAAGATATTGGTCTTGTTTGTGAAGCAATGCTTCGGTTCCCTTTGAGGTTACCCTGGACCAGATTCTATAAGGGCCTCCAGGTAACATTATCGCTTTTTGCTCGAACCCATCCGACAGATCGTTCTCTTTTAAATTCCGCCCCCTTCAAAAAATTTGTGATCGATAATCACCGATTGTTGTTCGGTGACTTCTTATTTGGAGAAAGAAGGACAGAGAATCGATAAAATGGAATTCGTTGTAATTGAGTATTCGATTAATCAAAGAAAAATTATGACAGGCAAGAAAAAGATTCATGGGGGCACTGGAGAAGATGGTTAGTGAAAGAAGAACAAGAGGGTTAGAGGCTCATGATCATCCCCACGATTTCCTCCAACACCTTCTTCTAATGGAAGATGATCCCAATTCATGTGGTGCAAATGCAGCCCTATCACTATCAGATGCACAGATTAAGGACAACATCTTAACCATGATTATTGCAGGTCCAATTCCCTCTGTTATTAATTGCCTTTGTTGCTCACTACCGGGTCCCCAGATTGCCAGAACCTGGGAATCCTAAGCAAGTCACTACAAGGGTGTAGTGATCGTCTGGACTGTCCGTTCCCCCAATCGACGGTTCAAATTCATTATTAACTTTTACCGGTCAAAATATATTTTTATTGTACTTTAACCGGTAAGAGTTAATGAACATATTTGAACCATTGACTATCAAGATAAACGGTTCGGACTGCACGCTACAGGGTTGCTCAGCAAGGTCTCCAGATTGCCTCAAGAAAATGAGTACAGCTTTTATGTATGTGCAGGTCAGGACACAACAGCTAGTGCTATTACATGGATGGTCAAGTATTTGGGTGAAAACCAAGAGGTCCTCGACGTACTTAAGGTAACAAGAATTAATGAAGCTAGTTTTGTGTATGCATAACACATTCTTTTTGAGGTCATGACTTGGCACGTACGATAAATAACTGTCATTCGTCGGTATTATTATATGTGAGTTTGAGTCGCGAGAATTTCTATCTACGAATATAAGGATGTACGTGCTTACCAAATCTCCTAGAGCATTTTGAGATCCAATGTGTACAATGCTAGTGCAGTCCCAGATGTACATGGAAGATGTATAGAATGCATGAATCTGAGGCACGATCGTGCACTTGTCTGCGCTCTGGGACATATGCACAAGAATTTTGAAGACCGATGATTTTATGCGTCCTTTTCCAGATTCCGATAGCATTTTGCAATCTTGATCCACCAACAAATGCCTCGCATTTGCATTTAAATGTTATTGATGCATGCATGACATATCGTTCGAATCTAAATCTCGATCTCTCTTTTTTCACCTTACGAAACATTGAGTTGAAAGGATATTTGGTTTAACTAAACAGGCTGAGCAACGTCCCCTGGCAGAAAAATCTCCACCAAATGCATTCCTCAAGCTAGAAGATCTGAACGACATGCCGTATGCTTCTAAGGTTTCCAAACGCTGAAAGCTTGAGATCATATGCTCGGTTTGATGATTATATATGAATTAAATATTTACTAATTACCCCTTAATTATATGCAAATTAAGTTTGTCGTGAATTAACGGCTATGAGTTTCACAAACAGGTTGTTAAAGAATCATTAAGGATGGCATCCGTAGTACCTTGGTTTCCAAGATTAGCGCTGCAGGACTGTGAGATCCATGGTTTGTTTTCCAACGCCAATTACACCCTTGTGATCTTAGAAACTTCAATAAGGCCCCATTCCGCTAAGGGACGTAAGTACTTATTTGAACGTACTTGTTTTTTTGAATTAAAGAAGATGTATTGTGAGAGAATGACCTGTCTCGCAAAGTTAAAAATAAGTACTTACAAAATAAGAACCGTAGCAGAACGGCCTAATTTATGTTTTCACCAGAAATGAACACTTATTTTCACTTTTTAATTGTAATTAGGATATAAGATCAAGAAAGGGTGGAACGTTAATATTGATGCCAGATCATTACACCTTGATCCCACATTGTACAATGATCCTGACAAGTTCATTCCTTCCCGGTTTGATGTAAGTCTCCTGTCACTAATTGTTTTCGCTGACAAAATCTACATCAATGAGGGCAGTTAATAGCCGCATTGAGGTCCGCCACCGTGCGGAACTTCTTTTTGCAACAATCATTGTGCAGCCTTTTCGTCGGATTTGTCATCGTAGAGGGTGAATTGAATTTTTTTCAAATGTGGATGAAATGGGCCTCGTTTTAGTACAAGGAAACTTTGAAAACAACGCAAGAGCTGAAGCTATTAGTTGGACAGTTCCTAATACTATTAGATTCAATGATCATCAACTGTATATCCTCCAGCCAACGAATATTGAACTATGTTATCAGTGTCTCTCTGTTTCTTGGTAACAGGATGAATCAAAACCATACAGCTTCTTAGCTTTTGGACAAGGAGGAAGGACTTGTTTGGGTATCAATTTGGCTAGAGCCATGATGCTAGTCTTTCTCCACCGTCTAGTCACCACTTACAAGTTAGTTCTCCATCTCAAAATTACAACACAGAATATGCCAAACTCAACTTAAGCAATATTCTGCAAAAAGAAGAAGAAGAAGGATCTGATTATTTCTATGTCAAAAACATGACTTTGATCACAGGTGGAAGGTACTCGATTCGGATTCAAGCGTGGAGAAGTGGGCGCTTTTCGCAAGAATAAAAAGCGGTTGCCCGGTACACGTTACCAAGATCAGGGAGGATATTACTCCTCCATAAGAAACAATTACGCAGGTGGTAATGATAGATGCATGATGATAAGGACTAGTTGAGCACTCAAAAGTGAATATGTCCAGAAATTAAATCAATGATTTCTTAGGCATATATGTGTTTGCAAAAGTGAATATGTGTTTGTGTGATGAAGGGCAAAGGTGAAATTAGGTAAATGTCACATATTGTATCTGAATATTATATCGAAAAGCCTATGTTTTGGTGATACTACTAAAAGTGTTCCTATAAAGAGCCGATTTGCTTTGACAATACCACATCCTATTGATGTGATCGAAGTTCGTAGGTTTGATTTATGGGTGTTAGGGAGCATTTCAAATGAGAGTCAACACATGCATATGCATACAGTTTCGTTACGAATTCGGATGAGATACATAAAACATGGTCCGGTAATTGAAATATGTTGATCACCTAATATATACTCACAATACGTACACAAGAATTCTAAGTCTTCTCGTGCCATAAGAACCATAAAAAAAAAAACAATTGAATTGTTATCGGTACAGACACGGCGCATAGGAAAAGCTAGTGGGTAGTCATTGGACCCCGCTAGTTCTAAATTCCTATTGGTTAATTGATTTCCAAACCCACCGTTGTGACAAAATTGTCTCAAACGTGAAGCACTCTCACTAAAGTACTCACGGATCACGGTATAGCTCCCCTTCCACACGAGTACAATTTTGTTAACTAATGCATAATACGCACAGATAATACACATTCCACGTGAAATAAGTTTGAATATCAATAAGTACTTACAAACACTATGAAACGTTGCTAGAGATTGATTGCACGCACTTTTAACAAATATCGACACACACACTACAAGAAAAAACACAATTGCCGACTAAAGGTTTAGTCGGGGAATGAGAGTCGGCAAATGTAATTGCCGACTAAGTAAGGATTAGTCGGCCAATAGATGGTTTTAGCAACTAAAAAACTTAGTCGCAGTTTCTCTTTAAGTCGGTAAAGTTAACTTTTGCTGACTAAATATTTAGTCGGCAATAATAATTGCATTGTGGCGTCAAATGTTATTACGAAGAAAAAATCAGGGGGTGTCGCCAAAATGGAAAATTAAATTGCCCTTTTTAATGGGGATTTGCCATGGTAAGATTCTCTTGTTCTAAGATGGACCATATGCTTCATCCCACACGCAACTTGCCACTCCACCACCATTGTACTTTGTTTTCTTTTCGGTTATAAGTATACTTATACCATTCGGTTTCGTCTATTTTACTCTTATTTTTTAAATTTACTTATTTTTATAAGCTTTTAAATTTACTTTCTTAAAATACAAAAACACTTGTTAGCACTAAATCTTTTTTTAATGACCTATACACTAAAAGTGAATATTGCAATCACATTCACAAACAGAACCTATTTCTTCAAATACGCAAATTAGAACCATTATCACCTGAGCTCCACTTGAGGTCTTTTTGCCCGGTTAGAACCATCTATCTTCGTTTTATTATTGGGTTAAAGATCATTCTTTACCGGAGATTATAGTTTTGATCGTTTTTCATTAGACAATTGTTTGAACGAAAATATTATTTCATTATGAGTTCGTGTCTCAATAAAGGAGTTTTCTAAACCTGATCGAGTCACTAATTTACAAGGATGAATTATTCAACAAGTGTAACAAAATGAACGGTCTTGATCGTAATGATTTTCTCGCAATCGTGTGGCTTCTGCAACAATAAGTGCAACATAAGACCTAGTTGACTATCAAGTAAATCAAAGGTAAAAATTGTAAAACATAATTGCCCGAGTAATTTTTTATAATGCTTGATCTGAACCGTTAGGATTTCACTTATTACCAATTATAGCATTGTCACCAAAATTGAAGATCACTCAATATCGGCGACCACATGATATACTTAGAGGACGGAAATGAGACTCGGGTGAAACTCGGAGGACCATTTATATAAATTTTCCAAAAATATATGTCTATTAAGCCGGTCCTTCCTGGTCAAAATCCCTGCTGACCACCGATGACCATGGCGTTCGCTTATACATTTCCATCCAATGTTGTCTTGCCCACAGAGATGTATAAGTTCGTAAACCTTTGTCAATTTGGTTACTGTCGCAGTGTGGGCCGTAATGATAACTTTTCTCTGCGTAGTACCATTTGAGGTTCAATTGATAACGCTTGTGGGGATAGAAGTGATAGTAGGTTTTGTGTTAGAATTAGAATTATTGATTTTGCTTATGTTCTATGACAAAATTGATTTCTTAAAAGTATAGGTAAAATGTTTTTATCAAAAAGTCATTCTGAAAAACAAGGAAATGCTTTGCTGTAATCCTAAATAAAACTAATGTTTTGATATGAGTTTATAGCTAATTGCCTTCGTGCGAAAAGGGTTCTTTAGTGGGCAATAGTTATTAACCTTTTTGTTATCTAACGCCCGCAAATGAGCTACACATGATCAATAATACATAATTTCATTTTTCTTCACACTAATAACGATACTGCTGACGAGTCGCCTATTAGATTAGATTCTTTGCACCAAGGGGTGGAGCAAGGAATTTTGTTTGCTCAGGCCAAAAGTTAGATTCACATGTTAGATACTTTTCATTTACAAATCCAAAGAATAACTAAATTAAGAGGTTAATTATAAAATAGATATACACTTATAAAATGAATTTTTGCTTTATAATTAATTGGTCCCAAAAGACTAGATACATTTTGAAAACGATGCATGACTTGTTTAGTCCCAGCGATTACCTAGTATACATGGGACAAAAAACAGCAAATAAATGGGGACCAAAATAGACGGGCAGAGTGATCTTGTACACTTACATTAGGTTAGGAGGACAAAAATGAAAAAGACAGAAAAGACTATTCCAAGAAGTATGTGTGGAGTCTTTGGATCAAAGACAAGCATGCCCTAAGTCGATGGAAATATGAAGGGTGTAGACACCCCAATCTGGACCCCTGAATAATCTTTAAGTTTCCCCGATGATGAAATAAGGAAAAATATACCTTCGAGGCTTGGATTGTTGCTCCTTTGCTACTCCTTTGCTACTCCTTCTCTAATCTCAAGAAAACCCCTTTTCAACAATGTAGGGTGGCCCTCGGTTCAATTGCAAAAGAGAAAGATGCGTTTGCTTTGTCCAAAATAACTTTTTTCATGACACACTGAGGGTAAAATGGGTACATATTTTAATGTATAAAATGACTTTGAGTGAAATCAATTGGGTTAGAAAGAGGACTCGACGAGCTTTCCAACGCTTTGAACCGCGTCCAAATCCGAGTTCGGGAGTGTCAGGCGCCCTCAAGTTCGGTGTCTTTGTCTGATTCACATAGCGCGCGACACTTCAAAAGCGCACGGCACCTTATAAAATTCAAAAATCACTCTCTCGCACGGACTCCACTACGTCGCACGACACCTTGAGAAAAAGTTCGGCGATCGCAGAAAGGTATCGGCCACGCTGAGGAGGCGTCTGTGCCCGAAAATGAGTTTTATTTGGCCCAGAAGTCACCTCCCCTCTTTTAGTGATCATCCTTGGCTCTTTTGCCTATAAATACACCCCCTCTCTAGTTGAGAAGTACCCCTTTAACTCCAAGTAAAGTTACTCTGTCATTTTTTTGGCTCTCACTCTCTCTCTCTAAAAATACTCTCTTTTGATTCTCTCTCTACAACTTCTTGCACCCATAATCACTGTACACATCTCTCTCTCTCTATATCCATTTGCTCTCAAGTTTCTCAAGTTCAATCCAAATCAACTTCCATTCCTCCACCTTCAAGCACATCCAAGCTTCGATCAAAAGGTATAAATCCATTTACTTGGGCTAAACTACATTTAGCCTTGAGGGGAGCCGATCGAGGCCCTTCTCGATCTTTCTATACCGAGCTTGGGTCTCAAATGAGCTTTACATTCAAAGTCTTTCTTTTCTTTTCTTTTCTTTTTCTTTTCTTCTTTGTGCTTTTTCTTTTCATATTTCGACTAATATTGCTTAAAGATCGTGCGGGTATATTCTAGATTCAAGTTTCATGTTGAAAGTCTTTCTTTTTTTTTTTACTTTATGAGATCTCTCAATATTTCAAAAAGCTTTTAACATTATTTTACAGATAAGATGAACAAAAGGGTCCCGTAAATCATTTTTCGAAAATCCAGAAAATATAACAAACTATTTTGCGGACCTATGGTTTGTTTTGTCATGTAAAAGCGAGCTGATTCTGGAATGTGTAGACAGGTGTACCGCACGGTGTGTTGGTTGCACCGTGCGATGCATCCGGGTATCGCACGGCGTATCATGTTTAAGCGCACGGCACTTCATTAGCTATTGTTTTCTTGTCTGAGCTGTCTGGATCATGGCCATCATTCATCGGGCCCATTGTTGTTGTTGAGATACCGACATTAGTATTTTCGGAATAAGACCATATCTACAAGCCATATTTTATTTCATAAATAAGATTTCTTAGATCATCTCGGATGATCAAATGTAACAAAAATTATTTTGTGTTCATGGCTTGATGGAGTGGTACTGTCCCGAGGTCGGGTGACGTCCTGAATGCTTGTAACAGACTGACAGCAGAACAGGTACCACGCGCGGCATACTGAAGAGCCGTGCGGGGCATTACAGTGTGCCGCGTAAGAGATGGCCGCGGTCCAGACAGCTTGTTAAATGTTTTTCATTATATTTGCTTGCATCATTCTTATCATTCTGTACAGTTCGCACCACAAGTACACCAATGTGTTATATTTTATCCCGTGTCCTTTCCCCGTATATGTTTTAAAGTTAAGTTTTTCAAATGGTATTAAATCCCCCATTTAAAATGCTTAGTAGAGACCGGATTTACCGGGCGAGCGGGGTGCTTTTTCAACAAAACCTTTCCCGTTCGTAACGTGGCTCCCGGATCTAAAATCTCAACGTTTTCGCTAGACCAAAAGCCTTTCTTTTTCAAATCAAACTCTCGATTTCTCGGATCATCCATCTCAAAAATTCGGGTGGCGACTCTTCGAGTTAGCGCTTTCGGGCGCGGAAGCCCACAAAGGGCTTACCATCGACATCAACCGAGACAATGGGCAGAACCATCCAATGACCAAGACTTAGCATTTAACTATGAGGAACCCATGATGACTCCGATAGGATGTCTTTTTAATTTTTTCCTAAAATATATAACAGGGCTGGGGTTCTTACAATTTTTTTTTTTTTTTGTTAAACTTTAGAGATACTTTCATTGATATGAAAAACATATATTGGAAATGGCCGAATGGGTAGCCACCTCCAAGGAGAGAGGAAAGCAACCACAAAAGAGGCATAAACTCAAACGAATTGAACATTCAGGACAAGACTCGTTTCCGACCTCGAAAAACCATCAAGACGACGTAGAAAACCCACCAAAACAACACACACAAGGAGTGAGAGAAAGTCTCATGCAGGGGAAGAAAACCAACAAAAAAAAAACAGTAAACAAAAACTAAAGCAAAACCTACAAGTAAACAACAGATCCACACGTTGCCCTAAGTTCAGTGGCCCAAAAATGCCGATCAAGACCCCATTGCCGCCATGTCAAGGGCGGCCGAGAGACAGCAAAGACCACGGAACGGAACCTTAATCAGCACAACAACCACACCACACCGTACAACAACACCAACACCAACTACTATCTCCTTCCCAAGAAACGCGACTACGTTTGGTTTGATTTTAGTGATCCAACCCTTTCTTTTTGCGCACAATCCTTAATTATTTTTTTCCTTAATTATTATTTCCTCAATTCTAATTTTTTAGTCATTTTTGGGAGTCCGTGTGACTTTTCAATTAATTAAGATCGAAAGATATTTAATGCATTCGGAGACGTTTAAGTGTTATAGTGCACTAACCAAGCCCTGCTTGAGGTCTTTTTTTGGCAAAATCCAAATCATCTCTTTTGACGTAATACAAATTAGATCATTCATACCAAAAATGAAGTTAACCGCCTATGGATAAACATCTGACAACAAAATTCTTTTTATTTAAGAATTTGCGTGCTGATAGACAGCTTTCCTTAACCCGATAGAGCCAAAAATTTATGAAAAATCTTATGATTAAAGAAGGAAAAAAAATGAACGGTTTAGATTGGGAAAGGTTGCATCGTGATCAATGTCCCTCGAAACAAATATTTCCTTTCTTGAAATTTGTGTAAAAGGGGGGAAAAATTGATATTCGCCGACCAAATGTAATTTTAGCCGGCAAATATTACCTATTCCCTACTAAATTATTTAGTCGGGAAATGTTTTTCATTTGTTGATTTTGTAAATTAGAAAAAAAAATTGATATTCGCCAACGAAATTTAATTTTAGTCGGCAAATATTACTATTCCCTACTTAATTATTTAGTCAGGAAATGTTTTTTCATTTATTGATTTTTTTAAATTAGGGGAAAATTGATATTCGCCGACCAAATGTAATTTTAGTCGACAAATATTACCTATTCCCTACTAAATTATTTAGTCGGAAAATGTTTTTCATTTATTGTTTTTTCAAATTAGGGGAAAATTTATATTTGCCGACTAAATTTATTTTTTGGTTGGCAAACATTATTATTTCCCGACTAAATAATTTTAGTCGGTAATTGTCCAACAAAAGGCGACTAAATTTATTTTAGTTGGGAATTTTAGTCGACAATGGTGTAATTTCTTGTAGTGACACTACCTACTTGGAAGGTTTGCTAATCAATTTTCTACTAATTAACAACGCATATCTTTTTCTACTAACAACACAGCGATACCCGTTTCGCCTCGATTAACCTTTTTCCAATACCAACATCAATAAATCTCGTTCTGTCTGAGTCAAGAAGCACTATTTTTTCATCTCTCCATATGAAGGTGTTTAAACTTCGACCCGATTAATTCTCCAAGTACATATATATGATCTTTTTTATCTCACATATGTCAGATAATTACCTGAACTAAATCTTAAAAGGAAAAAAATCCTGAAATTAGTTAGCTACTACAAAGGAAGTGTGGGGAATGGAAGTTGTATAGCATGCACTATAGGGGAAAGGACAAGTACACCAATGCTGATGCTAGGGATGCCCCTTCTGTGTTCTATTAGAGGCAGTCAATACCAGAACAAGCATAGGACATTCCAATTATGAGCCCTAGTAGGGGATAGTTGGCCTGCCCAAATTCCAAGTTTGGGACCCCATATCACATTCGTCTATTTGCCTTTGTAGGAAAACCTCATTTTGTACTATATAAACCAACCAATCCCACAACCCACTCCCCTCTTTCCAATTTTTTAGGCCATGAATACACTCACTCTTAACTGAATCCAAACACCACAATGAATGAGAAAGGCCACATTTTCATAACATACAATTTATGGTAAGGCACTCATAAGGGTACTTATTTAATTGGGTCCCCCCAAATTATGACCCCTTGTAAGGTTCACATGCAGCCTCTTGTCCTTATTTTCTTTCCCTTCTGTAATCCAATACAAATATCCTTGTTCTTTGTTTGATATGTGTACTACTATAACTCCTTTTAGGAATATAATGGCCCCACTTAGTAATCCAATAAATGCAGCCTTTAGTTTTCAAACAACCATTGTTAAAAAACCTTCAGTACTGGATACGTATCTACTATTTGTATTGTCTCCTTCGAAAAATTATACGTACCCCATCCCATATTCTATTTGTACTAAAATTCCAGAGTACGATGACATATCCTAAGATATATACGCATATCTCGATTGGGTACATATTTTACAATTACTTATTAGGAAAAAATCAAGATCTAATTTTAAAGAGTGGAAACCTTAATTAAAGGCATTCTGATTTGTTTGATCTTATTATGGTGACAGTCAAACCATTTGAAGGTAACCCCACCTCAATATTTTAGGGCTCGAGCAGAAAAAGAATACTTCTATGCATGATTCATACAAGAGCTCTTCTTTTCTTTCTTTAATAAGGTACTAGAAAGCATAAGTACATTGCTTAGGAATATTACCATTGCCAAGCCACCAATTGACCAAAAATAAGGATTGATGTAATTTCTTGCCGGATTTCTCTACCAAAGATTTTTTTTTTTATAAGTAATTTCTCTACCAAAGATGTACAGATATGTTCTCAAATGTTAGGATTCAAGTCTAGCTATATACTTACTTGATGGTGCTAGACAAAATATCATGCTTGTAGCATGTGAAAAACTTTAGCTTCGGCCCAACAAAGATACAATGGAATAACTTATACATATGGTTATGTAGTGCTGATGACAATACACCAGGACGGTTATATGAAATATCTAGCCTATCTACATTATCTATCTTAAACACCCAAAAAAAAAAAAAAAAATTGTACTCCCAAGAGTCAAGACTAATTTGGAACTCATGGAAATTGAGGGGTAGGCCATTTCCAAGTACTCCCTCCGTCCTTAATTTTTTATGTCCACTACGATTTTATATGTCATTTTCAATTGCTTATATCTCTCGACATATGCATATTGTTAAAAATATGCAATATAGATCTTATTTGATAGATCTCAATTATTTCTATAACACAATGATTTTAAAAACATAAAACATAATATACATCGAGAGATTGAAGCCATTAAAATTTACACACAAAACCGTATAGTGGACACTTAAAAAGAGACGGATGAAGTAACAAGTAGAAACTAGTACTATATTCAAAATGAGAGAAACCTAGAAGAGATTAATTACTTATGCATGCAGCGTAAACCTGGGATTTTACGCACATTCACTGAAAAACTGACAAGTCAGCTATTACTCTATTTAATTATCGAATCCGCGTTCATATCTATTCTAATATATAAAGGGGGAGCACCAGTTTAGTGTCTCCCCTGTCATGTATTTCCCTTTCCTAAAATACCCTCTAAAAAAGAGGAAAAAACACACAAAACAAAATAGTTTAAATTTTGGAGGGTAAAAACATAAATTGGCATGGCAGTTATCAAAATCATCATGACAAAATAGCACCCATGTGCCATGTTCCCATTTTCCCAGGTAACTGCTTCTACAATTCCCCTCCCTCCCTTCGAACAGCCTTCTTCCAAATGGAGAAGAAGTTCATTTCAATTATGATCTCCAGCAACTCTTTTTTTGTTTTTGATCTCCTGCAACTCTCTCTTTGGAACAATTGTGCGTACTGTGGGGGAATACTTGGTCCTTTGTCACAATAAATCAATGTAAGCCGTTGCCATTGTCGACTACCTTTTGTTTAGCAAATTATTCTTTGTTATTTTGTTCTCACTTTTTTAGAATTAATTTTGTGTTCCTTATTTGTGGTGTTTTTTTTTAAATTTCTGTAAGTGGAGTTCGAAAATAGTAGTGTTTCATTGTGAATCTGTGATTGCTATTTGATGGGTTTGTGAAATGACCCCCAAAAAAACCCAAACATGGTATGAGATTGTTGTAATGTAGTATCACTGTGACTCGGGAAAATTTTTTTTTTTCTGGTGTTAATAAATCATCCACACATATTGCATGTGCCTAAATTTCTAAGAGACCCGAGGGAAAGATAAATAATGATGATGTGACGACCTAGAACCTAAGTAGGGGTTGGATTTAAGATGCCTATTCAGTTAACTCTAACATTTTTAACATCGTGTCATTTGAAGATTTAATTTTTTACTTTAACGTGCACACGCATCGCGTGTGCCCGACCCCTAGTATATATAGTAGCTCAAGTGGTGCAGAGAGCAAATAGTTTGGCTCATGTCGAAAGTTCAATCCCCACTAACCTTCTAAATTATATAGTGAGATATATATATATAGAGAGAGAGAGAGAGAGAGAGAGAGAGAGAGAGAGAGAGAGATGTTAAAATGGTAAGATGTCGTGATTTTACAAAATGCTACATGATGGTCAAGTCACAAGAAATACATTCATAATCTAATTCACCGGCATATTGCCAATTTCCTTTTTCAGTCTTTGAGGTCTTCTTATAAAAATATGGTAATTTGAGTATCTTGAATTTCAAGACGTCTTATTTCGGGTGCAGAAAATATTTGAAAAAAAATAAAACGAAAAAAGGTCGGTCGCTCACAATATACTATATTTAATTAATCAGAGTGCACCTCCGAAGTTCCACATAATAATGCGTTTAAATGTCGATAAAACAAGTAAAAAGGTTCGGCAGTTGGGTGTCAAACAAAGTGAACAAATGTGGGGTCAAAATTCCATATGATTAAATGTCTGGATAGGATTTCTTGTCTTAATTATGGCCCATTTTTATAGCTTGTGATGTCGACTAATTGCCATTTAATTAGTACCAAAAGAGTAATTAATACTTAATAGTCCGCTTTAGTTGTCACAAACTGACTGTAATCAACTGATCTTTTCTAAAATCCACTATGCATACCCCTTTTGTCATTTGGATTATACTGGACTGATGCCAAAGAATCCAAGGTCCAAAAAAAAAAAAAACTTAATACTAGTAATATTTATTGACCAGGCTCCCCTGTTAGTTTAATTTTCTCTTCTTTTTTTTCTTGTCAACAATTTAAAATACTAAAATTCGGAAACTCGGCTAGGGCAACTGTTGAATGTTGCTTATTTGCACTGAATTTCAAGTCAATAAGAGTAATATTGTGTTAAGATAATCTTTTTCTTTGCAAAATTTGAGAGGTTCATTTTAGGTTTGTCAGATTATTGAAAACAGACAACATATCCATTAATGGGGGGCATTTATCGACTGAATATGTTTTAGAGAATATAATATATGAGCAGATATACCATGAGGGCAGATATGGCACAGTGGGGATTAGTAATACAAGGTTTGTTGGGGGGTTGCGTAGAAAGGGGAAACAGGTATACGCTTGATTTGTTTTGTAGTTGATATTGGTGGATGGTGAAGAAAAGTGGTGTTTTACTTGTTTGCCCTCGATAATTTGTAGTAATAACATTGTTTTGTTTGAGTACGTAGTTGAAAGAGAAGCGGGCAATTGAGTAAATAATCCACTTGGATGTAATGACGGCAAGGAAGGCCTGGGTATATTTTATCTGGCTCCCCAATATACAATTCACCGTGTAACTTATCCAGCCAAATACCAAATATATGTGAGTTCATGATATTATATCTTGTGGATAGCGTATTCGGCCTCTCCATCCGTTCGACAAACAATCTGTTAAGTGTGGTTATTTAGTACTAGTAGTTTCAAATAGAATACGTAGGACTCAGTAGGACTAATCTATCCTAGGTTATCAATGTCCACCATTTCGAGAGATGTCCGGGAACTATAAGGGATGTACGATCGCTGAAAACATAAAATCACTAGACTAGACATTGTCCTTGGGGCTAGGCCATGAGAGCTTTTCTAGTAAATTTTGTAGTCTCAACGTGCATAACCAGAATTTGACACGATCGGAGACGGAGTTATTTTTAAGGTACGCGTACATTCACTCGGACACTCCTTGTTAAACAAAAGATAAAAATCCATACTTCCATAGCATTAGCCGCTAAGTGGACGAATTAAGAAGTTGGATGGTTATAGATTAACAAACATTGATGTTGAGTTCCTGCGCAGCTCTCTAGTGGACGTGGTCGAAGCATCACAGGACAAAGAGGATTCGGAAACAAAAATAATTGAGTTGTATTATAGAGTTCAGACTTCGAAGTGCCCAGACAAAGAAGCCCAAGAAAAATCCAACAACGTAAGGAAATAACTACACGAAAAGAAAAAGAGGAGAGACAGAGAGAGAGAGAGAGAGAGAGAGAGAGAGAGAGAGAGAGAACTTGTTGCATACCTTGTACAGACCAATGTGGATGAAGAGTAAGCCGCTAGATTTGTTGCCAATAGGTCCCATGAGAGCAAAAAATAATCGACTGATCTTTCTCGAATCCACTATGCATAACCCTTTTGTCACTTGGATTATACTGCAGTGGTGGCAAAGAATCCTAGCTAGGTTAATATTTATTGACTAGGCCCCTTCCAATCTTTTCATCTCTTCTGTGTTTTTTTTTTTTTTTTGGGAGAAACAAAGTATTAGGAAGTGTGTTGGAGTCCCTGCAGCTTCTCATAATCCGCAAATGAGCCCTGAATCATGGACATTTGAAAGATGGTGAATCTATAGTTTAAAAAGACTCAAAAGAAGAGATGAAAATATTGGAAGACAATTATGTTGCGGCTTCTCCACCGCAAAGGCTACATCTCAGCTAAAGAACATAAAATATCTGTGACCGTAGCATTTCTGGTTTGTCTTCAGTTATGTTTGTTGTATTCTTTGGAACATTTAGCCAACACATTTAGTAGAGATATTATACGTACATAAACAACGAGCTAGGTTTGACATTGATCGAGTCTAGACCCTTATATACTGTTAATGTCTGTAAAGCATTAAATTTTTAGGACTAACAAACATGGAAACAAAATTGCAACTGCAGGCTATAATATGCCTCTGCTAGCGGACGGAGGAATCGGTCCTCAGGATTAGTCGAATGGCATGTTATCAAAAACATTGTTGCCTATTTTGAAGGCCCCTACTGCATCTGAAGACGACTTTTTGACGAAGACTCAACTACATCATCGAATTGACCTATCACTAAATGAATGCGATCGTTTCTTCGCATACATTAAGAAGTAGTTTAATACAGTTGATTGTGAAACTATCTTGCCAAGGATTTACAGTGCTTTAATTAATCCAGAAATTCGGCAAAGGGCAGCTGAATATTTTTCATTTCCATGGTTTTTTAGTCAATTAGTATACTAGTATTTATCTATATAATCTTCTTGTATGCAAAATTTCGGGGGGTTCATTTTAAGTTTGTCAGATTATTGGAAATAGACATCAGAGCCCCTTAAGTGTGGTTATGTAGACAAGAATAGAAGGGTAAGGGTTCTGTCCAGTTTACTTCCAACCAGTCCGGTCCAGTTTTGGATCATTTGAGGTGATCGGCACCGTTCAATTTTTAGAGCGCATCGAGAACATTGACCACGTCAAAAAATCACGTTGATCGGATGTGGTTTGATATCGTGCCTTTGACGGGAACAGAAGAGGAAATTACGTTTTTATCACTGGCTGAACGCTCTTTACTGCTAAAGTTGAAAAATGTTATAGAATTAGCCACTAAGTAGATGAATCAAGACGTTGGATGGTCCAAATTAAACAACATATTGTTAATTTCCGGCGCAACTGTCTAGTGGGCGGGGTCGAAACAGGGAGAGAGGACGGATCAAAAAAAAACGAAAGAAAAAAACAGGGGAGAGAAGGATTTGGAAACAAAATAATTGACTTGTATTATAGTATGGTTCAAACTTCCAAGTAGTAGGAAAAGAGCACCGCCACGTGTTCTCGGAGCCTTTTTCACCGCGAGTCGTGTACACTCTACCACTAAGTTTGTCGCTCTCACCGCGAGTTGTGTAGACTCCACCACTAAGTCTGTCGCTCCCGCACGAATGTCCGGTGAAAAAGTCCAGTGAAACAGCACGTGACAGTGCTCCGAGAGCTTTAAATATATAATCACTCCAAATAGTAGGTGTCAGTGCCCAGACAAAGAAGCCCCAAGAAGAGACCAAAAACTCAAGGAAATAACCACACGAAAAGCGAAAAAGAGAAAGAAAATGGAGACATATAATAGTTCTTTTGTTGCATATACCTTCCACAACCAAAGGTGGATAATATTAAGCGGCTAGATTTGTTGCTAACAGGCCCCACAAGTTCAAAAAACAAATTTCCCCCACAAGAGCCACACTCCTACACCACCAAAAGGAATAGAATTAATATGGGGTTTTGAAGCCCACTATTGATAACATAAATTTGTTTCTTTTGTCCCTCGAAGATGGTCCCTTCAAGTATTTTAAAGAAATAAAGAGAGAGAAAGAGACAGAATTTGAGCCAAAGAAACAAGGCATGTGTAGAGGTCGATAAATCCCTTGACATAAATTAACATATTGAGTCGTTGAATCCCGTCTCTGTTCTGTTTGAACTTTGAAGGAGGTTTTTGAGAATAACAAGTGGACAGAGAGAGAAGGGGAAAAAATTATTGAAAACCGTGCCGAACAAGTCCGTCTCTCAAGATTCTTGCTTGATCTAAAAAACGAAAAGACATCGAAAACTCATTATAGACACTTTTCCTAACAAAGGGTTTGAGGGGAAAATTAAGAAACGTAGATTATGTTTTATTGAGAGAGAAACTGAGAAACCATGTTAAATAGGATGCAAGTTCTTAGAGCTTTTTGTAATAGGGGAAAACCTATGTGATAAGGAGCTGTTTGGACAAATAAGCCACTGTGGCTTATTTTGTGTCTTTATTCAAATTATTTTCGCATTTTGTGGCTTATTGTCAGTTTTTGGGAGATTATTGCTTCGTTATGACGAGAGGAATCTAAAAAGTAAAAAATTTTGATCGGAATCCAATTTTTGTGATAACTCTGTGGATTATATTTTATTTTGACTAAAGTTGAGGGAAAGTAACTTTTAACCAATGAGAAAATTTCAAACTTATTTTTCTAAGAGACTATAACCCAACTAGTTGGGATTAGTTTCATTATGCAGTTCTAAAAGCCAAAAACTCCGGCTGTGGGTTGATTGTCAATCATTTTATCATCAATAATACTATGGAATTCGTGAAACAATTTATACACTCTCTTTTTTTTTTTTTTCTTTTTTCGCCTTCACTTTTAACTTTAATAAAAGAAACTCTATACGTAGGTAAAAATATCCTCATTAAAGCAGTACTATTCGATTAGTTTAAAACATTAAATACCACGATACAGAGAAGATGACAAAAACATCACTATGAGAAAAATGCGAGCGGTAACAACGAATAGTCAAATATGTTGATGCTGTTGCACCGAGCATGTGTAGTTTGTTAGCTTGAACATAGTTGACTCTTTCTTTGGTGAATACAACACCTAATCCAGAGGGGTAAGAAAATTAATGTTAAGCTTCAGCTTTGAATATCCATCAAACACAAAAAGAATTCTTCTTCTTTGGACTTAGTTCATTTGTTTTTGTCCCAGCCAAAAACCCTATGACCTAACTTGCATGCCTATTGTCATCCAAGGGCTAACATTTAACTGTAAAACTTGCATTCCTATTGTGATCACAAAGTTAGAATAAAAAAGAGTTCAAATCTTCTCTCTGTAAATTTCTTCTTTACTTGTTTTACAGTATTAAATCTAATAATAAAAATGCACTAAAGCACCGGTATATATGAATATATTTCAATGAAGAAGATTTCATGGGGATGCATGACAAAATTATCCAAACCCAAACACGGTAAAGACTACATGTGACATGTTGCAGTACAGCAGTGACCTATACCCAACAAAGGACTCTTTCCAAGAAGAGATTATTGTGCACTCTGTGAGTGAAATTGTCCGAAAACAAAGGTACAAACACTTTTAAGGTACAAAAGATTTGATATTAGTTCAACATGGTTTCCTTTATACAACCAACACCTCAAGAAAATAAGAAAGAATGAACCCACCACAGAGAACTCAAAACAGATATGTGGGGGCTCTCTGCCCTCTAAAACAGCCCTGTCTAAATGGCACAATATTGGAATCTAAAGTAGGTGACTCCAAACATCTCCCAAAATTAGACCCATTTGTCTTTAGTTCCTTGGCTGCCAAGATAAAAGTATGAAGCAACAGAGCATTAAAAATGTTGCAAAAGGAGCTTCAAGATTTTGAAATCAAGCACTAGGAAAGCCACTATCCCAAAACCTTCCCAAGGCGTTTTCCTTAATCTCCCATGATTTAAGCAATCAATTTCAGTTCCATTTGAATAAGAATCCCTGTTTCCTCCTTTTGTGTCTTCTACTTGACCAACTTGTGCAATTCAAATTCAAAACCAAAAAAATCAACATATGAGAAAATAAAACTTCAAGCCGACGAAACAAAAACAAAACGAGAATGCGAACGAGAACGATAAAAAGTTTTTTAACGTACTGAAATATCCATCAGATTTCCTACCTCAAGTAAATTGAAACTCGGGGGCATGCTGTGCACAACAGGGCTCCCTGGTTCAGTAAATTGTCCGACAAAATAGCAACTAGGGAAAATAGCCCTGTACACTCGTAGGTTTTACCTCTACCCTATTACAGCAATTAATCACATCATATACTCCCTAAAACGTAGTACTAATTCCTTTTTACCCTATCAGGACGGTTAAAAAACAAAAAGGTCTAAGAACACAATCTCCAGATACAAATCCCAAGACAGCCGTGTCCGAAGTCGTACGATGAATGTAAATCCCCGTGCATCAAACGCTTCCGAACCCAATTGTGTCCGAAATCATCTTTTAAAGTCGCGTTACTTGCTAAAAAATACTGCAATAAACACCGCAGAGAGCCCTATTTGTTCCAGGATGTCCCGGACCGGCTCTGATTTTACTACTCGTTTTCATACGTTTTCTGTGTCCACAGATGCCTCCGATGTTCCGCAATGACGTCCTCTATCGTGCGCCTGAACTCCTCGCTGCTCAACTTGTCCACCGTGTCGAATGACGTGATTACCCTCTCAGTGGAAGAAACAACCACCGTCTCCGACCGACGGAGAATCCTGCCCGGCGCCGATCGCTGAGACTCCCGCCTCGTCAGTTTCTCCGATTTCGTCCTCTCGAAACTGCGGTTGCTACGTCGTATCACGTTCTCCCCCTCCTCTATCGCCGCGCTAACGGCGTCACATTGCACTTCCCCCACCACATTCTCCGACGCCACAATCTCCTTGTCGACACACGCCGTTTCCCTGTCCGCTTCGATTTCTTCCGTCTCCGCCGCGAGCGTAGGCGGGGGCGTCGGAACCATTTCGTCGGAGAAGTCAAAAGCATCGCCGCCGCTGGCGGCAGTGTTTCCGGCGTTGTTTTGGCGGGAAAGATAAACGACGACGACGATGATGGCGTTTCCGATGACGAAAGTGATGTGAGGATTGACCAGGTATTCGTAGACTCGGACGAGAAACTGAGCGGCGAGGTTTAGGACGGAGGGGAGACGAGTCGACGACCACGAGAAGAAGGCGAGGGCGACGAGGATCTCGAGCAGTCGCCGCATTTTGGTGATGTTCCGGAGGCGACGGTACCGCATCATCGCCGTGGCTTTCTCCGCTTGGATATTTAGACAATCCATTTTTCTTTTCCCCGAGAAAGTGGAGGAAATTTTTCGAGAAAACAGAGGAAGAGAAACTTCGGAGTAGATCTCAAAGTGCTGCGCATTCGAAAACGAAGGGGACTGGATTGCGTGTGATTAATAAGGGGAGCATTAGGGTTTTATGTTTGGGGAAGACGGCGGGTTTCTGAGAATGGAAAGGGAGAGAATCGCGCAAGGAAGATTTTCCCGAGAAAAACAGGGGTAGGAGATGGAAGGGAAGGGAAAGCAAAGGAAAAAGGGATGGGATGGGAAGGAAAGGAAAAAGGGATGGAAAGCAATGGAAGGAGATGGTTATGGTTGTGAGCGTATAATTATATACACACAGGAGCCATACAGAGCGACCAACTCTCTCTCTCTCTCTCTCTCTCTCTCTCTCTCTAGGTTGTGAAGTTTTCTTCTCTGTTTTCTTTCCTGAAAAAAGAAAACAAACTGAAAGGTTCCGTGGAGAAAGGGCACGAATTTATAGGCTTTTTCAGTCTACAATAATGGTAAACTGAAAGGTATGGTTATGTATATGTCGAAAAGGTAATTGATATTCGCGCTCCAAAAAGCGCTTCAAGCTATAGTATTTTTTTAAAACTATCCTTTTGCAAGTTATTTTACTCTTCAGGCGCTCCAAGAATTACTTCAAGCGCTTCAAGAATTACTTTACTCTTCTCCTCTGCCTCCTCGTTAACAGAAGAAAAAAGAGGAAGACAGTATCCACCCGCCACTCACCAAACCCAAGCAGTTTGCTGCTCCCTGGGTTTTGGGTTTGCTCGGCTCCCGATCGTCGCCGGTAGCCACTCCTTTTCTTCGCCGTTTTGTTGCTCCCTTCATTCTCTATTTGAGGTATTTTTGCTTGGCTTTGTTTATGTTCTTGTAATCTAGCAAGCGTAAGAAATATATCAGAGTTGTTTTTGTAATCCAGTAAGCGTAAGAAATATGTCAAAGTTTCAATGGAGCGATTTTAGCTAGGAATCGAGTGACATTATGTGAGAACGGTCGTTGAAAGACAAATAGAGGAGTGGTTTATTCTGTACTGCGATGGGAGAACGGTCGTTGAAAATAGAGAATAGTGGTCGAAATTGTGGGAACTCACTCATCACATGTGCTATGGGAGGAGATAATTTTGTTTAGGCCCTCATATGTGATTTGTTTTGTACTGCGATTCACCACTTTTAGTGGGCTCTTTTCCAATTCAAAAACCAATTCACATATGTTCTCTCAAAATGTAAGCGTAAATTTGAAAGAGAACAAGATTAGGAGACTTTTTTATCGGATTGGACTAATTTGGTTGAATCTTCATATGAGAGTTGCTTTAATGAAGCTTGACAGCGTCGTCAAGTTGATTACGAGGAAAAAGAATATATTTGTAATTACATTAAGAATACTTGGCTCTCATTCAAAGAGAAATTTGTGAAGGCATGAACTGAAAATCATCAACACTTTGTGAATCATGTCACTTCTAGAGCTGAAGGTGCACATGCAATGCTCAAAAGATACCTTATCATTTCCACATGAAATTTCCATGAGGCAAGAGAAAAGATTTGTCTTGCGATTGAGAAGCAACACAATGAGATTAAGACGAAGATTGCTTCTAAAAAGCTTCGAGTTATTCATAAATTTCGAATTCCCATGTTCAAAGAACTTGTTACTTACATTTCCATTTTTGCACTAATTAGTGAGCTTTTGAAACAATATGAGTTGGTAATATCTTCTTTATTGGATCCTTGTAGAAGTCAATTTTCAAACACAATGGATCTACTTTGTGCACACTCAAAATATGAGAGGTGAACCCTTAATACTTAGCGATATTCATCCACAATGGAGAATTGGCGTAAGATCATTCAATATGGACGGTTGAGTGAATACAAATGGAAGTGACATTGAAAGTCTTCTCAAGAAAGTTCATGATAAATACAAATTGCTCAAAGTCTTCTCTTGAAAGTCTTCTCTTGGTCAAAGAGAAGATAACCACAAGCAAATTGCTCAACTTATTGATGCCGAAATTTCATTGACTCTTGAACCTACCATTCAACCCCACAAAGGCTGACCATCGGATTCCCAAAAAAAAAAAAAAAAGAGGGAGATAGTTCTACCACTCGAGATAGCTCTACCACTTGCGATCCTTTAACTTTTAAGATTGCGGAAAAGGCACGAAAATGTAATGTTTGTCACCATGTTGGACATAATAGAAGCACTTGCCAACGATGTAAGATATTTTTGTTGTAACAACTTTTTCTCACTGTACATTTATGGTTCCAACTATTCTTTTTTATTGATATTTGCTCCTAGCTATTTTTTGCAGTGAAAAGTTTGGTTGATCGAGGTGTCTTACTTGATGTTTGTAGTTACTGGAAAGAGGTATGTTGTATGTTTTGGTTCAACTATTTTGCCCTTACTTGATGTAGTTAGTGCTGCTATTTTAGTTGATAACCCCCCGTTTAATGTAAATGTACATTTAGATGGAATCATTATGTGAAAACTCATGAATTTGAAGTATTTGGTTGTGTATACATTGTGGATTTGCAGCCGTTATGAAGATTTTGATGAAAAAATGTTACGAAGATTTGACTGTTTGTACACCAAGAATGTGACCATCATGCCTAAGGACATCCAATTGGCCAGGAGGATCAGGGATTAGCGTGCTTAAGAGGGGAGGGCACAGAGGTGGTGCTGGTGGTTGACGGTGGTGTATCACTGTTTTGGGGTTTTCTAACGCTTAGTGTTATATATAGCTGTTATTAGTTTTAGTGGATGGATAGTTGTTGTTGATGGTGTTTACAATATTTGAGATTGTGATGTTTGTTCTTTCGGGGAATGGAATGCTTGCACCTTCAAAATTTCGTTTTGTTCAAACTGATTTTTTGTTGACATATCAATTGGTGTTGAACTATCTTATCTAATAGTATTTCTATGTTAATGGCGAATGTTTGGTTGAAGATCTTGTTTTGTGGAACTCCACAAAACCAAACAGAAATAGGCATGGCCAATGCAGAAATGTTCTAGCTACTGTATTTATTTTCACAGAAGAGCAAGAACAGGAAAGAATTCTAGCTATTTTATTTTCCATTTGGTTTTGTGTCCAGATTATCGGTTGGAGTGCCTCAGTAAATGAGGAGATAATTTGGGGGTGGAGTGCCTCCAATAATTTTGTATCTTGAAAATGGTAGTGTTGTAATATATTTCATTACATTTTGGAGTGTCTGTATCAAAAAAGAAAGCCCCAAAATCTGCTCCCGTCGAAAAAATATGTTTTTGCATAGTTTCCTTCTTTTCATTTTAGTTGTCTATTTTCGTTATTCGCGTTATTTCTTAAACGGTTAAATGTTTCAATTTATACTCCCTCCGTCCTTTTTTAAGTGTCATGTATTCCATTTTGGGTTGTCCCTAAACAAGTGTCATTTTGTAAAGTTAGTGAGTAAAAGTTGGTATATTTTCTATTTTGCCTCTAAAAGTATATTCTCTTTTGAAAAATTAATGAAGTAAAAGTATAATAATGATGTCTCCATAGAAGGTAAGTATGAAAAGTAATATTTTGGAGGTACAATTATATTAACTCCTAAAACTGCATGAAAGTCAAACTGTGACACTTAAAAAAGGGACGGAGAAAGTAATATTTTTCATAATTTGAAAACTTTGTATTATAAACTTAATGGAATGCTATCAAATAAATGCATATTGCATATTTTTCAAATATTCATATGGAAAGATACGAAAATGATATTGGTACCGACGCCCCCCATAGGGAAATCGTACCGACGGCCGCGCCGAGCCGTCTCCAGCCACAGGATGGCCGATCCGAGCAGTCCAAAAATTCTTTAAAAAAAAAAGGAGGGGGCCCTACGCAGGAATCAACGGCATCCGATATGTGTAATGTGTTTGATCTAAACAACCTATTTTTTGTGTATATACGTATATACACGAAAAATAGAGTATTTAGATCAAGTACCCTATACACATCGGATGCCGTTGATTCTCACGTAAGTCCCTTCATTTTTTTTTAAAAAAATTTTTGTACGACTCGGATCGGTTGTTCGGTGGCCGGAGACGGTCTTGCACGACCATCGGTACGATTTTCCTTTGGGCGGCATCAGTAGCACTACTCGGAAAGATATACGCAAATCAAAATTGACACGAACGTAAAAAAAAAACCAAAAACAAAATGGGATGGTGAGAAAAAAAACATTGAGAGACCGGGGGCCGTTGTGAAAATTTGATCTGGGAAAAAATTCTCGATGGAGCTTGACGAATTAAAATACTACTATTGCAAAACAATTAAATTCGATGTTATATGGTATAACTCGGAAATATGGTTTTTGGAATTGCACTCCGTGAGGAAATTTTATTCGGTCCCTTGAGTTATCGATTTCCGATCAACTCCATTTCTTAATGCAAATATCCCTGAAAGAGGTTAATTTGATACTATTACATTAGCAACTTAGTGACGAAATATAATTCTGTATTGAAAGATAAACAGCAAATTGCGTTTCAAATAAAACTGCATTCGACCATTTATTTACGGGTTTTCGACCGCGAACTCGGACTTTAACACGTTCACAAGCCACAAAGTTCGTACATGTTGTGATTTTGGTCGGATGATTCTTAAAAATGTCAAACGCTTCCGCCCTCAATTCTTGCTCTCGCGGATTTTAGTCAACTGATATATGATTTGAAGACTCTTTTACGCTCGCATTCATGCTCTTGTTCACTCACATGCACACGGGTGATGTGACTTTCGGTTGTGATGGAGCGTAACGAAGTGAGAAAAGGGAGCAAGTGGAAGCAGAAGCCGTACATAGAACCGAACCCCACGACCACGCCCCCCAGGGGTTTGGTACGCCTTGGTCTTTTAAATCGGTTGTTGTACGTACTACTGTATTAGTTCGCCACGACCATATAAATACTAATATAATAGAGTACTGTCCTTTTCACAGCAGAGAGTTGGGTTTTCCTACGGCCAGGCCCACGGTTAGATTCTAGTACGTATTTCCTTCTCATCGTTATCCCGCAGGTTTTTTTGTCTTGTGGGACAGACGGTCCGATCTCCACGTGTCGTACTGCGCTTTTAAGACTTGGTCGGGGGACCCATGCGCTATGTCTAAGGACAAAACTACAGTAGAGAATTTACCTGGCAAAGTTATTTTTTTCCTTTTTGGGTGGAACATGGTGCATTTTTTATTTTTTATTTTTCAAATTTTTAGAGGTACTTTTTTTTTTTTTTTCCCGTTTGAGATACTTTCATTGATAGAAAAATCATACATTAAGAAAGGGTAGCCAGCCAAAAAAAAGAAAGAAAAGCAACTACAAAAGAGGTTTAACCTCACAAATAAACATACACGACCTCGCATATGCATTTTGTTGCATATGATTGATGGAGTTCATATTCGCTCCGATCCTTCAAATGGGTTGATTTTGTTCGTAAAAAAAAAAAACCGTCAAATGAATTGGAAAGAATAGTTTGAAAAGCATTTTTTTCTATTTTCTAGGTTCGCATCAATAATCGGGACTGACATGATTTTTGGTATGGTGGATGCTCTCGATGATTTTGAAAAATTGAACATTCCTGATCATTGAAATAGGCTAGAGAGGAGTTGGACTCGAGTGATAAGTCCTCAAAATTGAACATTCCTGGTAATTTTGAGGAATAATTCCTCAAAAGTCTTAGCGCACCTCACGTGGCATGCTCTAACACCCTTCTCTACCATACAATTTTTAAAATTTACTAGTATACATTTTGTAGTATTTGATACCACAAGAATGCGCGTTGGAAAAGATCTTAGGAGCACCACCTGGCGGTGCCCAGACCATTGAATAATTTCTCCATTTTTAGACGCCACAGTCACACCGTAGAATTTAGAACAAAGATTTTCATTTCACCACAAATACTTTCAATCACTCACAAAATAATTGTCCCAGTGTTTGTAGTTGTAGCATCTGTCTTGAGCAATATTGAAAGCAAAACCCTCTGGTGCAATAATTTGGACTTCAGGTTGGTGCTGTGCAGTGAGGTGCACAGCACCGTGCTGCGCACCTTCGAGCCGTCGGATCGTGCATCAGTTGGTTTTCAAGATGAGATTCGACCTGTCGGAGCGTGCATCCGACGGGTCGGATCTCATCTTAGAAACCAACTATCAAGAGCCGTTCATTGCCGATATGAGATCCGAGCCGTCGGATTCACGATCCGACGGCTCGGACGTGCACAGCACAGTGCTGCGCACACCTCTGCAATACAGCATAACTTTACAAGTCTCATTCTATTCTTCTCTCAATCTTACAGCCCACAAGAGAGAATGGCCAAAGTGGTATGTCCTCACCTGTCACACAGCCCAACACATTATCATGCTTATTTACAAAAGTAGAAGATCAAGTGCTAAAAGAGGTTGTTTCATAAAGGTTTTGAGTGAGGTTGTCTGTTTAATAATTGCAAGATCGAGATAGCTAGAGAGATAAGAGTAACCCATCCGGGCAGGTTTTCATCTTTTTGATGTACCTGGTGGGTTTGAAAAAAAATTAGAAAAATTCCAATCATGTCGGACGTAGATTAATATTAAACCGTCCTGTTAGGTACCCATCCCAAAGTATGATATGCAATTATATTTCTACCCTAATATAATTATCGTTGATTATATTTTAACCATAATATTGTTATCATTGCACTAAAAAAAAATTATATTTTTACTTTTATATTTTGACCGTTATACTAAAATACATTAATTTATATATGGAGTAATTATTCAATATAACTATCTCCTTCCAGTTTGCTTCTAGGTTTTTTTCTTTTCCTCATTTCTTGCGGGGCGGGTAAACCCATCTCCCGACCGGAAAGAGAGCACGTAATAATTATCCGGTTGGGGTTCAGGTCGGAAATGGGACCGTGTGATACTTTTTGGGTCGGGTTCGGGATACCCAGATACGACAATACCTGTGCCATCCCGCCTCGTTGTCATACCTAGTAGAATCTTGATATATCCGTGACAGTATACTTTGGAATTGGACAGCCCGTCCGTTAGTTGAAGACATGACAGGCCAGGCATTTAAGATCGAGTAGCTAGCTAGCAACAAATCATTCTCATTAATGCATGAGTACTGCTCCACTCCAACCACAATTGATCGGTTTCATGCACATAGTCTTGTTCACCGGCTCATTGAACTCTGACAAATTTGTCCAAGTTGATCTATTAATTGGTAGCCATACTTTCGGTCGGCATCTCTGAATAATGGAACGAATCTAACCGAAGTGGGTCTAACAGAACAAGTTGAACCGAACCTAGTTTTAGGGTATTTGAGCTTGAGTCGTTTAGAATTTGGTGATTTCGAGCTCAAATTAATCGATTCCAAATTTTAAGTTCGAGCTCAGCTCAAACACTACCAAACGAGCCTCTGTAAACATTTAAACTCGAATTGAAAACAGTGACAAATAAGCATGAAAATGTACTTTGAGTTGGTTGGGGAGGAAGGCCCCAAACTTTATCACATGCGTGAGTGTGAAAGCTACGAACTAATGGCTTTTTGGTGGGAATGTAAGGGGAGGATATCATGATCATCTTCATTCTTTTGGAAAGAGAAAGAAATAAAGAGAAAGTTCAGGGTGGATGGAGGGGCACACCTGTGATCTCGTGTGGGGGCTCATTGTTTAGGGTACACACACCTATCCACTATATGCATCACGTGCATATCTCGCGCTTCATCTCCTTTATTTGCTTACCCAGAGTAATTTCGGTTGGTCTGTTGGTTTGCTCCTACATAATTGATCAGGATTCGGTTCGCGTGGTTAGACCGCAAGAAAATAATTAACATATTGTCAATCACCAGTCCCGACGTGAAAGGAATTACTGGAGCAGGTACAAGTAACCTGACCCAAATACCCTTGACTGTCGAAGCCAAAAAAGAGAAGAGAAAAAGGACTAGCTACCACGTGATTCCCCACAAACTAACTTGACCGAAGACCCCAACATTAGCAAAAGTTCTTGATAGAGTTAAGTTTGTGTACGTTAGTTTACCCTGCACTTTCACAATCACATTTTCTTGGGACTAATCATCTTTTCTATGTAGTTTGGAAAAACCTACTCGTCTGGTGGATATCAAAGGGCAGACGGAGTTCACGACACCTCTAAAATAAATCCTTTTTTCCACCGATCCTTTTGAATTCAAAATTGTATATTTCGACTCTTCTTTTATTTTAATTTTGGCATCTGCCACTGACCTACTCGAGCCAAAATTTAGAGTTACGCACGAAACAATTAATGTTAAGAGAAAATAGTTTTCATGAGAGAGAGAGAGAGAGAGAGA
Organism: Rhododendron molle; assembly: GCA_025413875.1. Lineage (NCBI taxonomy): Eukaryota > Viridiplantae > Streptophyta > Magnoliopsida > Ericales > Ericaceae > Rhododendron > Rhododendron molle. The sequence continues at coordinate 6,469,166 of CM046393.1, forward strand.
GAGAGAGAGAGAGAGATCTCACAGTATCAACCTTTCGGTTTTCCATGATTAAGGGAGTGATTGGGATTAGGTAAAGTTGAGGATGATGGCCTAATCTAAGTTAAAAAGTTTGGGCTTAGAATAGAATAATAGTAGCTCAATTCTCCATTGTATGGCCCCGCAAAATGAAAAGGTAATAATTGCCTCCCCAGGGATCAATATTGGAGAACCCACCCAACACATCAAATAATGAAACCTCAAATTTTCCCCAAGCAATAGCCAACATTTCTATGGATCATAGTCTCAATCATGTCTCTTCATCAAATCATGTTGCTCCCCACGTTAAATTTCCTTTGAGCAGCCCATTTAAAAAGCATTATCTCGTGACATTATTTACATAGTCCCTAAACTTTCATTTGCATTTTTAAACCTTCCGTATAAGGCTCCATTAATATATGACTCTCTTCAAAATGACTTAATTTTGCAGTTTCATTCACTCTGTTTGAGGATGCATGTTAACTTAATAATCCATATGGGGCGAAGCTAATAATTTTGGATGGTGCAAATGAAAAATAAATTAGAGCGGCTTTTTAAAACTAAAGCTTTGGACAATTTTGGGGTTTTAAATTAAAGGGGCTAAAATGGTCAAGGAATTATCCAGTTATATAAAATATTCTAGTAAAATTTCAGAGTGACTCCATTTGTACATTAGCCCATCTCCTCCATCCTTCCTCTCACGCATATTTTGAAGGCATAATGTTTGCAATTCTAGTGAGCTCACCACACACATGTCAACTGATTTTGAACGACTTAGAGTTTTTTTTCCTGATAGCTCAGGTGTTCGGACCAGTTTACAAACATCTCGACTAATTTTGGAGAATCAATCTCACAGTTCTTTATGACTTAGATAATTTAATAGCATAACGTAGACTTAACTGTTGGAAAGTTTCCAAATTTTGTGAATGACTAGTGTTTGCCAGTGCCTACGGCACTACACACCCCGATAGTGCTGTAATTTTTGTTTTTTTATGCCAACGTCAGAAGCTGAGCAGTGGGTAAAAAAAAAACAGATGGCATTTTTGTAATATATTTGTGAGAGTGTGGGTGTTTTCTTAAGAGAGTTGGAAAGCATACATCATCCCTTGTATTTGTGTGGTCCCTACATCCTTGTGTTTTATTAGGTAGATGTACATGTGCACAATGCGTGCCACATAGGATAAAGGTGCCACGTAGGACAAACAGCCTTCTATTTTATTAGATAGATAATTGGGACGTTCGGAGGGTCTCCCGAGACAATCGAAAAGGACTCCCGTTGGTTCGTTGAATCTGGACGAGACTTTTCAATTTTCCAGCAATTTTTGGCTGAATAATACCCCATGAATGGAGGTTACTGATAGCATTTGCACCTGCCATTCATTTGGCAGTTTTGTGTATCGATTCTCCCCTATTCAAGGCTGAGAAATCAATTCCCGTATTCATTCTCTAGCTATTTCAAAGGCACCTGAGCAGTATATAGTGGGCAGTCCTCTCCTCATTCTGCACCAACAAATTCACAACTTTGAGAGCTCTACAATACGTTCTTTGTGTGAGAGAAAGACAGGCAGTAGTTAGTTCGCTAAAGCGGTCAACGGTAGTGTTCCGACGGCTTGCGGTTCAACCGAGCCAACCCTAGGAGGAAATCGCCGACGCAACCTACAACACCCATGGTAGGGGTGAATCTTTTTTAAGGAGACTGTGGTACTACACAGGACTCGGTTCAATATCCAGAAATTTGTTGTATCTCGTAGTTATATTTTATCTCCTGTTTACGATTATGTAATTTGTTACAATTATGTATTTTATCGTTTTCAATGGAAATTGTTCTCTGGAATTATACGTTACTATCGAAATTTTCCCCAACACTAACATGATTTGAATGATGGGTCTGCTTTAGTTTCGTACTCTTTGGACTGTTTTGAATTCTCGAAAATAGAAGAAATTAAAAAGGGAAACTTTACTTTCTAACTATTCTAAACAAAATTGGTTCGTAATGTTTATTTTTTTAAAAAAAAAAACAACACCTCATTTGAAGGACATTTATTCTGCATTTTTGGGAAACCAAATGTTCTTTAACTTTTAACCATCTGTTTTTTCCAGAAAAATGGAATACGAAAACATCAAAGTGAAAATGGCACCTCAAAAAATTTTCCATTTGTTTTCATAAACGCAAAAGGGGCTAATCTTTGTGCCATTACCTGCGTAACCGATCCACAATGCTGATGAAAGATTCATGTGATTATCAAATAACTTCATTTTTTTTTTTTTTTGGTGGTAATGAAGGATGCAACTAGAATTACGAATTAAAAATAAGTCTGGGGTGTTTCACCCCTACAGAGTCTTGATTTTAATTGAAATAACAATAAAGACACAGAACAACATTAAAAGCTAAAGATTGATAAACCCCAACCCTTGCGACAACGCATTAATTCTTCGCTAGCATGTCGACACATCGATCAACCCCCAGACAGTCATGCTTGAGGTTCACCGCCGCGAATCACTTCAACAGAAACCTACAATCAGTAATCAAATTTACTCAAAGGATGAGCACCTTGCTTGGGTCTAGTCCTTCGACAAATAACTTTAATTTCTTGCATCGAATCTAAGAAAATTCGAGTTCCAAAATGTTTCTTTGTGCGCATAAAGTCAAAAGTAAAAAGGCTTTAGAAGCTTAATACAGTGCTGAACATTCCATTGAGGCAGACCTTTTCTCTCCGGGGAAAAAGTAAAGGAATTTTGCAGCCGAAATCTAGTACTCACCAATTATGTATCGACAACCCACAAGTGAAAATAACAACGGATAAAAAAGTACCATGGTAGCTAGGCTTTAAAATATTGAGGTCTAATTTAAAAAGGCATAAATTTGATGCTCCATATCTAAAATATATACATTTTATTTTTTTTTTTGTTTTAGTGATGTTATGCATCACCATACCGACTCTACTGTGCTGACGATTAGATTACGGTAGATATTTCGAGACAATTAAGTACAAAATATTGATCCTTTAATTTTTTTTACTTTAAAATTATATATATTTTTTAATTATTTTCTTAAAAGAAGTACAGAACTCCAAAAGAGACAACTATTATGAGAAGGATGACGTCTTAGGTATCGAATTCCAGCTAACTAGCTCGTGCTACATGCCATGCCGTGCATAGCACGGGTTGTTGCTAGTTTTATATATTACGTTAAACAAAATAAAATATTTTTTTATGGTTGAAAGTATACATTTTCTTGTGTGTTGCTGCTGGTTTGATAAAAGGCTTATTAACTTTTTTTAGTTCCCAAAGTATTACGTTAGTCTCATTTTCGTCCCCAATGTAATAATTAAAGACATTTGGTCCCCAACGTATCAATTTTATACCAATCAAGTCCCCAAGCCTAACGTCGTGAACTCCATCCGTTAAAATGAAGAGTGTTCTTGTCATTTTGCCCAACCAAAATTTCTGTCAACAGAAAAACAAAAAAAAAAAGAAAAGAAAAGAAAAGAGGAAAGTGCAGTGGCAGCCATGGCCACCGGCTGCCGGTGGCGCTGCCACCCTCATCTCTCTCTTCCTCTCTTCCCCTTCTTCTCTCCTTCGTTCTTCTGCTCCTATCCTCTTTTTTCTGAAAAACAGAACTCAATCCCGATAACTCATCTGAATCTCTCCCACCATGACCGCCCTCTCCACTCTCTTCACTTCCGCACATCTCCGCATTCCATCACAACAAACCCTTTCCATTTCTCCACCCAACCCAAACGCCTATTCAAACTACAGATCTAGCTAGGATTTTGTTCCGTCAAACCATCTCGCAAATCGACTCCAACAAATCACTCACCGAACCTTTCCAACCACCAACGAGTTCCCGAGGTTTCTTTTTCCATCGCAGCCTCAACTTTCGATGACCTTGGCGACAACGACTACGAGCACGAAAACGTGTTCGGCGAGGTTTTGGACGGTGGCAAATTGAGCAAAGAAGATGAATTGGATAGTTCGGTTGACGACGGCGACAACGATGATGCATCGGGCAGAAACTTGTGTTTGAGGAATTTAAATGGCAGAGAGTCAAGAGGATATTTTTAATACTTCATAAAGTCAGAGAGTTTTGTGAAGAGAATATCGACGTGGGTAAGTCCCTCCCATTTTTTTTATCCGCAAGTTCCTCCCGTTTACAATTTCCGAATTGATAAATTCCAGGTCAATCATCGTACTTTCTGAAGAGAGTTTGTGCTAGTCTAAAGAAGAAAAAGAGAGGATAAAAGGGAAGAAGAGAGGAGGAGGAGAAGAAGAGAGGAAGGGGAGGAGAGGAAGAGAGAGATGAGGGTGATGACGGCAACGTCAACTAGCGGCCATGGTTGTGGTGGCCATGGCTGCCACTGCACTTTCCTCTTTTCTTTTCTTTTTTTTTTTTTCGTTTTTCTGTTGACAGAAATTTTGGTTCGACAAAATGACAAGAACACCCTTCATTTTAACGGATGGAGTTCACGACGTTAGGCTTCGGGACTTGATTAGTACAAAATTGAAACGTTGGGGACCAAATGTCTTCAATTATTACATTGGGGACGAAAATGAGACTAACGTAATACTTTGGGGACCATAAAGATTAATAAGCCTTTGATAAAATCGTATTCATATTTTTCGGTGTAGAAAATCCTCCTCATATTTTTGCGTGTGGTAAATTTTACGTTTCTTCAAGATCATGGAATAAAAAAGTTGCGTTTCTAACTAGTAGACTTTCGCATCAAAGTCTTGCACAAAAGCCCCGAAATGGCATTTGTGATTTAATTAAAGCCCAAGGGTTTGTTTCCGGTCACGGCTAAGCCCAAATCTGAATGGGCTTGTGTGCTCTTGTGACAGGAAAAGGTACCATTTTTTTCCCGGAAAAAAATGACGGTCAAAGACGTATTTTGATAATTAATACCCGCCAAGAACTTACTGAGAATATTTGTTAATATTGAAAATGTCTTTGGCGGGTATTAATTATCAAAACACGTCATGAGCCGTCATTTTCCCCTTTTTTCCTCCATTGACAGCCCAAACCTATATACTAGTATGGAGTACATACTAAGGATCATCAGCGAGGTGTAACAGGTGTTTCAACAGCGAGAGGAAGAGGCCTCGCCCAGGGCGAACCCAAATCGGCCCGCCATTATTTGAGAGAAGGGTGAGTCTAAAAACGAGCTCAAATCCACTTTTATGAAGAAGAAAAAAATCTATACCAGCATTCTAATGCATTTTTCATTAACTATAACAACATGAGAATCTTTCCATCTCTTAAGATTCGAGCATGATTCAATGGCTCAAAAAGCACGAAAACACAAGTACAGGCAAAATTTGAGGGCATAGGACTTTTTTTTTTCATAATTATGGATGTAGAAAAATTAATTATGGATGCAATCCCACTTAAGAGCAAGTACACCAGTCAGTAGCTAAAAAAAATGGTGAATAGTGCATTTTTTTCATTTTACCTACTCACATTTCTCTCAACACTACACCAATACTATCTATTTTACCTAAAATCAATTAAAATATATATTTTTTACTCATTCTTTATTATCTTTATTGTTTAAAGAGAGGAGAAAGGGGGAGGAGAGAGAGAAAGAAATAATAAAAAAAGAAAGGAGTATGAATAGTGCTTAGGTAAAAATAGAGAACAACTATTCACAAATGCATTTTAGCTCCTCTTTTAGCTCATTTGGTGTAGACTATTTTTTATATTTCTCTTAAGTAAAATAGCAAAAAATATATTTTTGCTCATCTAGTGTACTTGCTCTTTCACTTTTGGTTCTTTTGGGTTTGGTGGATGGCAGGGTTGGGTCCAAGAGGCTAACTCGTGATGACTGATTTAAGGAGGCTTCACTTCTGGATTCTTGGAGTTGGGTCGAAGGCCGACTTGCGATATAAACCAAGTAACCCATAAAATTTTAAATTCCGCCGGAACTTCCTGAAATTCTGCCGATAGCAGGGACGATACTCATCGGAAAGTTGAACAGAACGAAATTTAACATGTAAAATAGTACCAATTTCTCTTTACAAGTATACATACGAGCAGGTACCAGCCGACTACTGTGTTCCGGCAAGGGTTTTTAAAAAATAAATACTTATTTGCAATTCTCAAACTTAACAATAATGAATTTACTGAAATAATTTTTTATTCAATATTGATCTTGTTTGATAGATCTCGATGAGATCTTTTGAAGAGTGCAAAAAAATTATTTTCGTAAGTACATTATTTTAAAGTTTAAATTTATAAATAAGTACTTATTTTTTAAGAACCCTTAGTGGAACACTAAGTAGAACACAATGGAGTTCAAATTTTTAATATCAAACTTTATGCATACTTGGTTTACAGTAGTCCGGGAGCACCACTCCGGACTACTCTAGGGCCACATATTTGTGTGGGATCCATACACTTAATGGTGAATCCTATATGAATGTAAGTTGTGTTGCGGTCCGGAGCACGTATAAGTGACGCTGCTTCGGACTACTGAATAATTTCAACTGGTTTAAATATAGTGCATTTTCTGGGGACGATCATTGTTTCATTTTAGGCCCTGTTAAGCTAACTAAAATAAGTACGTATTCTTTAAATAAGTTTTTCCTTTTTGAATCAAAGCTGATGCATTATGAGATAATTACATGTTTCGTAAAATAAAAAATAAGTACTAAAAAATAAAATAAAAAACTTAGCGGAACGAGGCTTAGTTACCCAAAAAGCACCAAAATAGCTGTACAAGCAAATTTCGGTTCAGGATTTCATGGAAATACGAATAAGGGTCATCATTTAGCCCGAAGGCCCGCGACCTGCCCAAAGCCCGCCCTGCCCGCCGGGTTTTTACCCGGCCCGAGCCCTTAAAACGGGCGGATTAGCCCAGCCCGTAGTTTGTAATGGGCGGACTTGGGCCTATGAATTTTTACTCAGCCCGCCCTTAGGCCCGGCCCGTGAGCCCGCCGTTGGTACCCGCCCAAAAGCCCGCCAACGGGCCCGCCTATTTGCCCAAAATCCCAAAAAACCCTTTCTTTTTTCCCTTAGTTTAGTTTTGCCCAAGGAAATTTAAGCCCGCCAATTGAGCTAGCCCGTGGGCCGGGCTTGGGCTTCAATTTATGGTAGATAGCCCGGCCCGCCAAAAAAAAAAGCTAGGTCAGTCCGGCCAGTGGGCGGGCTTGGGCAATGACTTGGCGGGTTGGACCTGCCCGGCCCGATGATGACCCTTAAATCCTAAGAGGGTATGGCAAAAGCAAAAAGAAAAACTGTGAAAAAAAAACAATCATGAGGGTCAGTCCAAATGTAAGTCCTGCAAGTTCATGGGCTTGGACAACCCCAAGACCTCAGGGCAACCAAAATTGTTTTGAACCCATTTACATTTTTTTAACGAAGAGGCAGTTTTAGGCCCAGCCCAACTTTAGGGGGTGTGGAAACTGTTTTCATGCTGACGTTGGTGTACATTATTTAGAAGTCTACGCGGGCTCTCTTCTTGGGAATCTGCCTTGGTCATGTGCAATTGTGCATTGTATTGTGCATCCGATGCGGCACTGGCACTGCATTTTTTTTTTTTTTTTTTCATTTGTTAATCTTAATCTATTTTATCCTAGAAAATTTGAGAAGAGAGATGGGTGCTTAAGGGAAGCAAAATATGCTTATGTGCATGAGAATATAAGGGAATGTTAACTGTACTCCACTTCACTTGCTGGAACTGCCTGTTGCGGGTGTTACATTTTTTTTTTTTTTTGCTAAGCAAAAAGAATTTATTAATCTTTATAAAAGATTACAAAGATTAAAAGGATCAATAGCACACCGGCAAAAAGTCACCCGAGACCTAAAGATAGCAAAACGTCAACTGAACACCATAACAAAACCACACAACCTCAGCCTCAAACATCCAATAAAACCCAAAACGATTCTACATACCCTATGCAAAACCCCCATCATCAATCATCCAAAAAGCCAAGAAGACACAAAAGCAAATCCACCGAGACCTTCGCAACAGACCACACCTCTGTTTTTCCCATTATCGATCAATTTCCACAACCAAAAGAAACAACCTAAACCGAAACACCACCGAGCAAAATCAGAAAAATCAGAACAACATATACACGCCTAACCTCGAAATCAAAACACCAAAGAGAGAGAAGCATCATCCTTGATATCAACATCGTCCTCCGAGTTATCCTCTTCTTCAAAATTATCTAAAGCATGGATCTTTTCTTTTAATTCTCCCTCTTGCATTTGAACAAATCTCTTTAAATTATAGTTCCTCTCTCCTTTAACTTCAATACCCAAAATAGGAGCCATATCCAACATCTTACAAGTTTCCTTAAAGAATATTGAGGAATAAGGGCCCTTCTTGTTTGTACGATTCACTTTATCAAACTTAACCCCAAGCTCTGCAAGATGGTTTTTTTTTTTCTTAATTTTCCCCTCCGATCTTCTAACTCTGCTTCTCATCTTAAGAATGGCATCAAAAGACACTCTATTGCGGGTGTTACATTTGGATAGAAAATGTTTTGTTCCACATCAGGAATAGATGAGTTCAAAGAAGCATCCCAATTCTGAAAAAGCATTTTGTTGACTCCAAGCTCTTGGGTGTAAAGATGAAAGGCCATAAGTTTACTGGTAATTAAGGTGCTAGCTAGTAATCCTAGTTTAAGCAATTATACTAATAAAATAATCATAATAAACTCGATATAAAATAATTGGCTCGTGCCTAATTCGAGCCGAATTGGCTTGAAATTTGGCTCGAACATGTTCATTTAAGTATTGTGTCGTGTTTGAACAATCTCTTAACAAGTCGAGTGTCGAGTCTCTATTGAGTTTGTAGCTCTACTTTCTCAAGAATTCGCTTAATTAAAGTATGAGTTCAGTTTTTGGATTAGTTAAAGTAAGATTACTTATTTAAAGAATTCGCTTCAAAAAAATGTAAAGAGGAGTTGTTTTCTCTGAATTGGATTGTGCTAATCATAAAACACTATAACAGGAATTACGTTTTGATTTTGATTTTTTTGATATAATTCAAGTTAAAATATCTACAAAATTAAGACCACAACTATACCTACTACTACCATTCTAGTGCTTAAACATATACCAGTGGTAATTTAATTATTAACCCTACAACTACGCACCGGCAAAATGACAACTCGGGAAATATCCAGATTTTTACCTCTACCCTACTATAGTTGTAACACCCTTTTATTTATGAGGTGCTTCCATGTTATACTCTTGTAACTTAAAGGGGTTAAGATGAATTTTTTTAAAAAAGTGTGCATGTGTGCCCTGTGTGTGCTGAGGTGTGTGTGTGTGTGTTTCTTTTAAAACAAAGGAAAAAAAAAGAGAAACCCATCAGGGATGGTTTCCTACGTTAGAAAAGAGAGAGAGAGAGAGAGAGAAAAAGCAGCCGTGAAGAAGAAGGAGGAAGAAGGAAGAAAAGGAAATTGGTTTAGGTTAAATTGAAGCTTAATTAGGTAAATTTTCATCTTCTTAAGTGCTGAAATTCATGTTTTTCATGCTAGGTTTTCCATTCTGCATCTAATATGCTCTGAATTGAATCCATGGGAGAGGGTTTTTGAGGATGTAGTTGAGTTTTATTCCAATAAATTCGTGTATATTATGAATATGCAAAACTGTGTTGAGCAAAGTTGATAATCTGTCCTGTTTTGGCGAATTTATTCAAGGTACCTAGAAATCTTATAAATTCTTGAAATAAATCCTGAATGCTCATCTATAAGTCTATTGCATCGTGTTAAATTTTTAGAAAATAACTCAAAGTGTTTTGGCCTACAAAATTCGTGGACCGAACTGGTGTCTGGTTCGCGTCTGAGCTGGCAGCACACACACGTGTTGGGAAAAACGGGCATAACCTATTGCTCGGGTATCGATTTTACGCACCGTTTCTTAATTCTAAAAGTAGACTCGTATATCTTTCTGATTTTGTAAGAATTGTACCTTAATTTGGTCTGAGCAAAATCAGTTTTGGTTCCGAAGTTGGTGGTTTGTTATTCTGGAAATCTGGACAGGTTTTGGAGCTATGTTCTTCATCAGTTTTGTCATAGTTAAATGTACTTACTGATTATGGGCTCTCATGAGTCTTAAACATTGATCAAATGGTGATGTTTGGGTGTTGGAATTATTTGAAAATATTGAGTATGTGATTTTTAATGAGCATTCGGTCGTAGACTATTCTGCTGGAACTGTGTTTTCTGTTTTAGACGTGTAACTTCATTTGAGCGTATCTTAGTCATTCGGAGTCCAATTTGGGCAAAATTTATATCGAGATTGATGTTCTAAGAGTGTACTATCTATTGGTGGTAGGCTTATGGTCTGGTTCCAAACCAGTAGGGAGTTATGGTCAGAATACAACAGCTGGTCATGAGCTTACAAATAGATTTTAAGAGTTAAGTCGTGTTTGTACTTTGTACTTGTCTTGGGACACTTGTAGGTCTTTAAGATGGACACGTTTGTATTCGATGTATATTGTTTAATTCATTGATGGCTTCCTAGTTGGATGTTGAGCATTGGTTTGTACGTGTAAGTGTTCAATAGCTGATATAGTTAGCTTGTGGCTAGGTGGCAAGTCGGGCTAATGGGAGGTACCAAAACCGTAAGTTTGGCGTGTCTTGGTCGATACAAAGGTGAGTGTGTTTGATATGATTCTTCTCCATATAATACTGTTGTGGTGGTGAGTGTATATCTTGCTAATCGTAGTTAACTTTCGATTTGGTTATCTTTATTGAGATTCGGTTGCGATATGTGAGTGTTTGATTCATAGATGTTATTCTATATTGAATTGAACTGTTGACTGTGTGCCCGGTGATTGGCTGTATGCCAAAAGGCTTTCATGCCCTGAATTATTGGCTGTGTGCCCGGTGATTGGCTATATGCCAAAAGGCTTTCATGCCCTAAATTATTGGCTGTGTGCCCGGTGATTGGCTTAATGCCAAAGGCTTATGCCTTAAATTATTGGCTGTGTGCCCGGTGTTGCTTTTAAGTATTGTTGGTAATTGTTGACAGGGTGATATTATCTTTTAGCTGTTAGATATTACTGTTGTGATGTATTTAGAGGATGTGGTGGTTATTTCTATTGAATACATTCAAGCATTTCAGTTACGTTGTTGGTGTGTGTTTGTGTTGATATTCTTTCGGGTATTATAGTATTATATTGAGTATTTCTATATCTCACACACTCTGACTTTCCTTTTTGGTTTGCCAGGTAGCAGGTTGCTTAGAATGGATCCACTACCGGGCATCATGTTGAGAAGTGTTTGGAATAGCGTTGGATATTGTGGATGAGCGAGTTGGTTGTAGGTAGTGAACTAAAAAGTTGATTTATTTAAGTTGTAGTTGAGTTGTCGGTGAACAAGTTGAAATTTGAAATTTTTTTGTAAAGTATTATAATCGAAGTTGTAATGGTTGGTCAATACGTTGACTCATTTTTTTATATTGAGGTAATAAGTCTTCCGCTGGGTGTTTGTTTCTGACAGGTTGTGAGGTGTGGTTTAGTTTCCGTGTGGAATGCCACGTGATCGCGTCGACTCGGACCACATTGGGTGCCGTTTGCGGGGCGGTGCGTGACAATAGTAGTCCTTATTTACAGTAATTAACAAATATTTTGATAATTATTATCCGTCAATAATATTTTCGGTATTAATAAGTGTTCTCAGTATGTTCTTGACAGCTATTAATTATCAAAACATATCTTGGGCCGTCATTTTCCCTAATTATTTTCAGAATTACATAGAAACGGATTCACAATTATCGTAAGCTCAACTTATAAGAGGAATAAAAATCACACATAAGTGAGGAGATTCGATGCAAGAGTCTTGACAACAATTGAACTAGCTATATAGCTTGCTTACATAGTACCATGTAGTAGTTCCTTTTTCCACGGAGGGACTTATGATTTTTAGAATTACATGGAAACAAATTCACAATTCCCGTTTCACTAAGATTTTTTTATTTTTAATTACTTATTTATCATTTCACAAGACAGTTTTTTTCGCATAACAAATCACCTTAATTTTTATGAAAAAAAACAAATCACCTTAATTTAAAAACTTATACCTTAGCGGAACCGACTCTAAATTAATATTTAACAGTCGTAACTTTCCTGCTCCTTTTCTGCCATTTTCTCTGCCAACCAAAACCTTTTTTGTTTGGCAATGAAAGCATCTGCATGGCTATCCACCTGGTCAACTGACGTACTTGCCCTTTCATCATCTCCGGAGACAACAACCGTCTCCGGTCGCCGGAGGATTGTACCCGGCGACGACCGATGCTCGCGCTTCCGTTTCTCCGATTGCGTCCTCTCGAGCCTACGACGTCGTATCATCTTCCCCGGTTCCATCTCTGCATTAGACCCATCGAACTGCATTTTGCCAACCGGATCCGGATGTTCGGAGTCGACGACTGTATGTTCCTCGTTATAGGCCTTTTCCGTTTCCGCCTCTTGGCAGGTGGGGGCGGCGGAGGAGTTGATTCTCGTGGTGTCTTGGCGGGAAAGGAAGATAACGACAATGATGATAGTGTTCAAAATGACGAAATTCATGTGCGGAATAATACTGAAGAGATATTCGAAGAAACGAAAGAGATATCGGCAGGCGGAAATTAGGAAGAAGGGAAGATGAGCCAATGAAGTAGTACAAGACATGGCCAAGCTTGGCTTCCTCCGTTTGGATGGATAGTACGTAGTAGAGATATCAAAATGTTCGACAGTCGAAAACGCATTCCTGAAAATTAAGAAAGGGAGAAAACAAGCTATATAGGGTAGAAAAAGGAGGAATCAAAAAAAGGAGGACCCACCCAGCATCGAAAACTTCCTCAGGGAGCGAGATGTGGATGGAGAAGATATGAATACTTGGAGAGGGAGACAACAAGCTAGGGTAGAAAAAGGAGGACCCAAAAAAAGGAAAAAAGGAGGATCCATCCGGCATCGAAAAATTTCTCGGAAGCGAGATGTGTGGGTGGAGAAGAATGAATACTACTTGTAGCGGCAATTTACGTGTGTTTTTCAAATAGAAGGTTTGTCATTGCGCGTGTACTGCACTGTCTAATAGCATTCCTGCTTGAGATGGGGACATTGTGTGGCCTCGCCGCCTCAGTGGCAATTTACGTAATATTCAATGGGTTTGTCACTGCGCGTGTATTGCACTCTCCAATGGCATTGCTGCTAGAGATGGGGATCTTGCGGGGTCCACGATGATTCAACTACAGTAGTTTCAAAGGAATGAAAAAGTATGGATCCAACTAATTTCAGAGGAAGGATAAAAAAAAAAAAAAAAAACTAATTTCAGAGGAATAAAGTACCACTCCTTATTGTCTCTCTAAAATGAGAGCATCTCTCTCTATAATAATAGAGATTCCCACAAGGCTGGAGTTTTTCTCTTTTCTTTGGGATTTTCAGACTACGGATAACTCCGTTTTGGCTTTTCTCTTTTCATTCTTCGTCTTTCTTTTCCTCCACCTCCCTTCTATAATCCCACATCTATTTCCTCCCTCACCGCTTTAATCCTTACTCCTTTCCCTTTTCCCTTTTCTTCTCTCTTCTCTCGCCTCTTCCTTTCTTTCCTTTCTTCTTCCTCTTACTATTCTCTCTCTCTCTCGAATTCGAGATCTCCTCTCATTCCACGTCTCCACCGATCTCAAACATTAGTTTTTTTGTTTTTTGAAAAGCCCATACCCATATTGACACGTTAATGATTCTCGAAACAAAGTTTAGACGAAGTGTAGTATTGTTTGGTGTATATAAATAGATTTATTATAATTGGTAAGTGACTAATAAATGAACGGCTCATACTCAGCACCAGCTGGTGTTATAATCTTGTTAACAGTTTTCTGTAAATGAGAGATTTCTGTGTCATATTTGAAAAACAATTGATGTTGATGGATTGATAGATGAATGTTCAATTTTTTATAAGAGTTGTCATTGGGGGGTATTTATATATAGATAAATAAAAACCAAACTAATTGCTACAAGCTGATTAACCGGCGATTAATAGGTCTCGAGCTCGACGGTGGTCAATTGAGCGACGAACGCCGAGCGACTTTTAGAACATTGTCCTCGCTTATGGCTGAGCCGGATATCATAGATTTAGATGCGAGTTTTGATAATTCTTCTGTAACGACCCTGATTTTTGGTAAATAAAAATTTTGCTAAAAATTTGAATTTTATTTTAATACTTGGATTTCATTTTTAACATCCAAAAATCGGTCGTTATCGACTTATAAATTTTTTTTTATTATATTTGAAAATTCTTTATTTGTTTTATAAATCCCTTTTAGCGATTAATAATCCGTCGTAATTAGGTTTAATGACTTAGGAGATTGGTATTCATCGCCCGGGCATTAAGGTCATTTTCTAAAGACGAGTATGCCTATTAAGACCTTGGTATAGTTACTTGGTAATTGTAGTAAAATCCTAGAATTATATTTCTCGGCTGGAAATCCTACATGGCAACCGATTAGTTAGCAAACCCTAACTACCATTTGACTTAGTTACATTTCCCTTAACCTAGAGCGTTGCATCGATGCCAAAATGGTTAATGTTTAGTCTTTGCCTTGACCGTTAACTTGATTGCCTTGCTTTGGCTTGGCTAGGCTGCCTTGGCGTCGGGTCGCTGTGGGGCCTGTCTCGTCGGGTCGCTGTCGGGTTGCTCTGCCTTGGCCGCCATCGGATTCTGCCTTGGCGTCGGGTCGCGCGTTGCTTTTGCCTTGGCGTTGCTGAGCCGCCTCGCGCCAGCCCACGATTGGCTTAGCGGGCTACCTTGGCCACGCCACGCTCACCGCCAGCCCTATGCTTTGCTAGCGGTGCCTTGGCCACCGCTTGCTTGTAGGCCGCCTTGGCCGCCGCCTTGGTAGGCCGCCTTAGCCACCACTTTGCTTATAATTTGCCTTGGCCCGCGCGCACTTGAGCGCCTTGGCCTTTGCTTTGCTAGCGAACGCAGCCTTCTTTCTTTGCTAGCGGGCGCCTTAGCCTTTGCTTTGCTAGCGGTGCCTTGGCCATGCTCACGCTTTGCCTTGGCGTTTGGCACCGTCGGGCTTTAATATTCCGTTATTAGGCGATTTTCTACAAAATAATATGTTACTTTCCTGGATTATCCTAACCCTTGTATGCTTTCTAGGAAATCATTGGTCTAGGCTTTTCATTGACAAGTCACTTGAAAGCTCATAATACTTGCTTCCTTCCTAGACCTTCCACGTAAGTGTACTTAGTACTTGAGAGAGAGAGAGAGAGAGAGAGAGAGAGAGAGAGAGAGAGGCCGAATGGGAGAGAGGGAGAGTGAGTGTGTGCTTGTGTTTGACAACTCAATCAAGTCATCTTCCTTGTCTTTACTCAACCAAAGTACAACAATTATTACTTCTTTCTTGTACTTTTGCAAGCAAAACCTTTCTAGGATTTGGACAACTCATAGAATCCCTCATGATAATCTAGAACTTGGCCAAAAATAGGAATGACAACCCTTGTCATGCTTGAAGTACATTGATTGACCCATGAAGGAGAAAGGTTGCATGCTTTCAAGCATGATGGGACAAAACAAAGAGAGGGGAAGAGAGGGAGAGGGCTGGCCGAATTTTAGAGGGAGGGAGAGTGTGCTAGTGTGTGGTACACTCCAACAAGGTACAATATAGCCCTTAAAGCCTAGACTTCACTTTACAACCATTTCTAGTCTTCCAAAGTACAATCTAGCCAATGATGTTTTGCTTTCCCCTTGCAAGCAAGCCTACCCTAGACAAGACCAGTCCAAAACCCTTCATGATAACCTAAGTTGTTAGCCTTAAAGCCTAAAAAGTTTGAACAAGACAAGTCATGGAAGCATGCCATGCTTTCAAGCATGATTTGACAATACAATGGAGCTAACCAATGAGAGAGATGGAGGGAGAGGGGGGACGGCCTTGAGATAGGAGAAGGGAGCTCAGTTTTGCCTATAAATAGCATCCATCCCATGCCATTCAACTCACACCTTCAAGCATTGCTCCATCTCTCTCTAAAACCCATTCTGTTTTGCCCAGGCAGCCTACTGTCCTCTGAAAAACTCCATTTTTTCTCCGGGCGAAAGTCGTTTCTAGGAACAACGTCCTCTACGAAAGTCGTAGAATACTTCGAGAGCTTCAGTTTAGACCCAAGAACCACCCCAAACGGTCAAGAAATGGCCAAGATATCAACCTCCAAAGTTCAGTAAAAATCTGGGAATTCCAGTTTCAAACAGCACACTGTCCCCATCTTTATCACCATTTTTCTTCGGGCGAAAGTCATTTCTAAGAACAACGTCCTCCACGGAAGTTGTAGAAAACTTTGAGATCTTCAGTTTAGACTCAAGAACGACCTCATTCGGCCAAATATCAACCGAGTTATCGCCATCCAAAGTCTGGACCAGATTGAGAGTTCACTGCCTTAGAATTTCCAAGTTTCAACTAGCTTATTCGGCCCCGGCTAGTTCCGGATCAAGGTAGAATATTCTTATACCTCTAACTCTAAGTCGTTTATGCCTTACTCTTCAATCTTAAGCATATGAAGCTTTCTACTTACTTTAAAGGTTTGAAATGCACGAAAGAAAAACGAAGTTTGTTTTTCATAAAGTACCAACTTAGTTGGAAAGGAGTATACTTTGATTTTTGAATTGATTACAAGCTTTAAGGCATGTTTTGAGTATTTGTGAAAGTTTGAAAGCATAAGTAAAGATTTCTTCGAGAGCATCCTTACATGTAGCCTTATTCGTTAGTAATAATTTGAGTACGATTAGGTAATATAGAGTTGAATGATCTTGCTAGATAGATTACAATGAATGATTTAAGTCGATTATGGGTGAAAGTCCTACCGCGGAGTCGATGCATGAAAACGAGACACGAAAATCGAGAAAATAGAAACATGACACCTAGGGTGTGGTTGATATGGATAAAAAGGGTTAAAGACAAGGTGTGTTTTGAAAATGCAATGTGGCCGGACTTGCCTATTGTGGGAATGCGTGTTACAAATGATGAAATATTTTCGAAACTACATAATGACCAAATGTGGGGTGCATTATGTGAGTGTGTGTGTGTGTTGTGTGCCAATGGGAACCCGGCGCGACGGAACCATTGTGAGGATACTCGGGAACCCGGCGCGGCGGAACCGAGGTTGGGTGTGTGGCTTGGTTATCCGCGGATAGGAGCCAATGCAAATGTGTGCCAATGGGAACCCGGCGCGGCGGAACCATTGTGAGGATACTCAGGAACCCGGCGCGGCGGAACCGAGGTTGGGTGTGTTAAAAATGATTTTTTGCAAATGTGTGCCAATGGGAATCCGGCGCGGCGGAACCATTGTGAGGATACTCGGGAACCCGGCGCAGCGGAACCGAGGTTGGGTGTGTTAAAGGTGATTTTCAAAATGTTGATTTAGAAGTGAAAAGGATTTTCAGAATTTATGATGAATATGAGACACGTTCTACGATGAGTCCCGTAGGAGAAACACATACAATGCAGACACCAACGTTAGACTAAGGAATGAGGATGTGTCATTGATAATGCCTTGTTAAAGATGTATGTATTATTCCGCTACTTGTGCAAGAGTCGGTATGCTACTCTTATACTCTGATATTGGTAAGTTATGGGTTAGTGGATATAGGATTATTCTGCTGTGCTCTTGTAGCTCACGGTGTTACCTTTGGTGACCCTGACATATTATATCGGTGGCGACGCTGGTATAATGTGTCAGATTTCGTAGATGATCAAGATGAACAGTACACCTTGGAGGCTTTTGGAGCTGAGGAGTTGGCTAGGATGAAGCCGCAGGCGGAGCTGTAGTTAGGAACCCTAGAACCCTTCATTTGTATAAATATGGAACCGTAGTGGGAGTTATGATGTAATAATGAGCCAGACTCCATTTGATTTATCAATGAAATGTTTATTTAACGTACTCAAAAATCAGGGGCGTTAACCACCGATCTAGACTTACTCTGGCGGGTAAGATACTTTCATGTAAAAGTCTCAACAAGAAAAGGGGTCTCTAATGTGATTACAAAGGCCTGGCGCACCAGAGAAGAGGTCTCTGTTTCTGTTAGGGGGAATAACACGTATGCTTTATGTTTAAAGTGTTTGGAGAATATTCCTATTTCGAGGAATCTGGATATATTTACTAATCAGGCTGCGGACTCGGGTATTTCTTTTATGTCTCACCGGCCCAAAGACATGGGACAACATTACTTTGTTGAGGAACCTGATAGCCCAAAAGGCACAACAGGCCCAGTAGCTGATTTATCGTGGAAACCACCCAGCCCAAGCCACAGAGATGTGGGCCTCTCTCAAATTTTTGATCGCTTACTCTACCTTAAACGTAAACACCCAGGGGATCTTGAGTCTGAGGTAAGCTCTAAGAAGCAAAATCTTCCGATCATTTGGGGAGGCAGTTCTTCCAACATGGAGGCAGGAGGTGCAGCAACTTCTCTGCCACTGAATCAAAGTTTAATTGCTTCCGGAAGAAAGGCTTGTAGAAGGGGTAGCAAGACCATAGCTATCAAGGATTCAAAGCGATGTCGACGTAAGAAGGTAGGAACGTCCCGGTGCGGCACTGACCTAGAGCTAGTAGAGGTTAGTGTTTCTCAATCCCCTGATTACTCAGATGAACGGGTCTAATGTGATGTTTCTGTGGAAGAAATCCTCTCTGATGGTGATTCTGATGTGTCTCTTCTCTCATTTCGGGCTCCGGTGGCTGGCCCTAAATAGCCACGGGGTCCATGGTAATTCTCAACTGGAATGTTCAGGGGATGGGGCGACCCCTGACTTTCCAGATCTTACGAGGGTTGTGTACAACCCATCGCCCCCTAGTGGTATTTCTCATGGAGACTAAAAATAAGAGAGATACTCTAGAAAGAATAAGGAGAAGGCTCCACTTCTCTAATAGTAGTTATGTTGATCCAGTAGGACTTTCGGGGGGTTTAGCTTTATGGTGGAAAGATGATGTGGACATTGATGTTCGATTCAAGACTAAGAATATGTTTAGATGTGTTATTACCTGGCCTTCAAGCTCCAACAGATGGCTCAGTACTTTCATTTATGCTCCTCCAAATTGGCAACATATGGCTGAATTTTGGGAATCTATTAAGAGGATCCATGATGAAAACCAGCTGCCTTGGCTTTGTGTGGGAGATTTTAATGAAGTGCGTTCAATTTGGGAGAAACAAGGGGGAAATGCATGCATTCGCTCTAGAATTGAAAAGTTCCAGCAATTTCTGTCAGATTGTGAGTTCATGGACCTAGAATTCAAAGGCTCAGCTTATACTTGGACAAATAATCAGGGGAGATCGAGGAACATCAGGGAGCGACTGGATAGAGCTGTGGCAATAGTTGAATGGAGGGATTTGTTTCCTTACGCTCAGGTTTTTCATGATTTGCTCTTAGGTTCTGACCATGCCCCTCTTATTGTTAATTGTTGTATTCCCCCAAAAAGAGTGCCTTATCAGTTCAAGTTTGAGTCCATGTGGTGCACAAGTAAGGAGTGTGGGGAGGTTATAGCTGGTGCTTGGAGTACTGATCACAGGGGTTCCAAGCAAATTATTTTACCGCGGAAACTTAAGATGTGCAGAGAGGCGTTGAAGGTGTGGAGTAGGAAAAGGTTTGGGAACAATTTGGAGAAGGTGAAGGACCTCAAATCCCAACTGGGGTTTGTTCAAAGTAAACCTTTCTCAGACGGGAATTTTTTGCAGGAAAAAGCAATCAAAAAGGAGTTGGAAATCACCCTTCTAAGAGAGGAGATGTTTCAGCATCAGAGGTCTAGACTCAACTGGATAAAGTATGGAGATAAAAATACTTCCTTTTTTCATGCAACTGTAACCCAAAGACGCCAAAGAAATCAATTGTCCAAGATAAGGGATAGCAAGGGGCAATGGTTAACTGAGGAGAGGGAGATCAATGGGCACCTACAAGACTACTTTTCATCTCTGTTTCAAGCTTCTGGATCTAGAGATTTCAATCGTGTCCTTCGAGTGGTGGATAACTGTATAACCGATGAAATGAATGGGCTTCTTACTCGTATGGTGCCTGATCCAGAAATTAAAGAAGCAGCTTTTCAGCTTGGAGATCTCAAAGCGCCTGGCCCCGATGGTTTTAATGGGCTTTTCTATCAGCAATTCTGGGATACAGTGGGTCTGGATGTAAGCAAGGCAGTAAAGGAATTTTTCAGTGATGGTTCTCTCCTCAAGGACTTTAATTCCACAAATTTGGTCCTTATCCCAAAGGTACAATTTCCAGAGTCTCTCTCCCAACTTCGTCCTATAAGTCTTTGCAATTTTTGCCTCAAGATTATTACAAAGGTGTTAGCAAACCGGTTGAAAAGGATTCTAAAGTCTATCATCTCCCCAAACCAATCAGCTTTTGTTCCAGGAAGAATGATCCAAGATAGCATTCTGGTTGTTCACGAGGCTTTTCATTTCCTTAATCGTAAAAAACAAGGAAAAGAAAGTTTCATGGCAGTCAAGTTGGATTTCAATAAAGCATACGACAGGGTGGAATGGGATTTCCTTGAGGCGGTAATGAAAAAGATGGGCTTTGCGGATATGTGGATTAATTGGGTTATAGAATGTGTATCCTTGGTGAACTTCACAGTTATGGCGAATGGCGAAGCTAAAACCAAGGTATGTCCGGAGAGGGGCTTAAGGCAGGGGGACCCACTCCTCCCTACCTTTTCTTGCTGGTCAAAGACATTCTTTCGAGACTTATCCAGGCGGGGATAGATGGTGGAGATTTAGCAGGTATGCGCATTAATAGAAATTGTCCTATTTTATTTTATATTCTTTTCGTTGATGATGCAATTCTTTTTTTAAAAGCTGAATTGAAAGAATGTTGCGTGATAAAGGGTGCTTTGGAAGAATGTTGTAAAGCCTCAGGGCAACTTATAAATTTTGAGAAATCTAGAGTTTTTTTCTCCTCCAAAATGAATGATTTTGATAAACAATTGTGCTGTGATTATTTGGGAGTTAATCTCTTGAAGGGGGACTCCAAATATCTTGGACTACCTTCCTTTTGGGGTAGGTCAAAGGCAGAAGCATACACTTTTCTGGTGGAGAAAGCAATGGGGAAGATGCAGGGCTGGAAGAATAAACTTATTTCCTTAGGTGGAAAGGAGACCTTGATTAAATCTGTGGTGCAGGGTATTCCAATCTACGCTATGGCTTGTTTTTTATTACCAAAGAATTTGTGTGATAAATTGAATGCTTTGACTCATAATTTTTGGTGGAAGGGTAATCCAGAAGATAGAGGTATTTGTTGGGCTTCCTGGGAGAGCCTTGGCAAAGCAAAGGAGGATGGAGGGATGGGTTTTCGGAATTATAGAGCTTTCAATGAGGCGTTGCTAGCTCGTCAAGGATGGAGGCTTTTAATGAACAAGGATGCATATTGGGCTAGATTTTTCAAAGGAATTTATTTTCCCAAGTCATCTTTTTTTTTCAGGCGAGTCGGGGTAGTCGAGCATCTTGGACATGGTTGAGCCTTTTGCATGGGAGGAATCCGCTCTTTAAGGGCTTGAGATGGCAGGTCCAAAATGGCAAAAACATAGACTTTTGGAACGATGGATGGATCCCATCCTTGCCAAACTTCAAAATTCCTATGGCCAAATCAATTCACAGTGAAATAAATATGGTGGCAGACGTCATTGATCAGTCGGGACAATAGAATATCTCAAAGATGGTGAGGGAGATTCCTCAAAAAGTTGTTGATGCTATCCTGAAAATTCCTTTACCTCATGTGAAAAGGCCAGATCATCTTGTGTGGCATTTCAACTCTTCGGGAATCTACACTGTTAAATCTGGTTACCATATCGCTCACCAAGCGATTTTGGAGAGGCAAAGAGAAAAGCCTGAATCGTCTTTCAAACTGAAAAAGGAAGCTTGGAAAGTTATGTGGAAAATGAAAGTGCCTAATAAGATAAGAAGTTTTTGGTGGCGGGCTTGCAAGAACATCTTAGCAACAAAAGAAAATCTGTTTAAGAGGAGGTGTGCAGTAGACAATTTGTGTCCCATTTGCGAGAAGGAGGTAGAAACTACGGAGCATTTGTTATTTATGTGTCCATGGGCCAAAATGGTATGGTTTGGATGCAACATTAAACCGCTGGGGGACTTGGGTGGTAATGCATCTTTGATCAGATGGATAGCTGATATGATGGAAAATTTGTCAGTAAAGGAGGTAGCTATTCTCATGGGCAGAGTGGCTCAAATAGCGTGGAACATTTGGAAGTCAAGGAATGACTTTGTCTTCAACAAAACAAAGGTTAACCCGCAGCATACTATAACATCTTTTTTCCATGCTGAGATGGAGTGTTTAAAAGCATTTGAGATTCCTAGAGTCCATATGAATAACCCAGCTAATCAGGAGGTTTTACCCACCTGGAGGGCTCCGGACGAGGGCAGATTTAAAGTAAATTGTGACGCAGCCATTCCTACCTCCGGGAGTAGGAGTATAGCTGTTGTTGTGCTTCGAAATTGGAAAGGAAAGCTTGTGGATGGCCTTGCAAAGTCAGTTCAAGTTGGGACCAGTCTTGGAGGGGAGCTACATGCCATTAGAGCTGCCTGCGAGATGTTGATCAGTTTGGGCTTAAAGGAAGTGGAGGTGGAGTCCGACTACCAGAAGGAAATCCATCTAAGTGTGTCGGAATTAGTGCCACCATGGGATGTCAGAGCGTTGGTGATGGACATTAGGCACTTTGCAAAGGAAGGAAATTTTCTCTTCAAGTGGGTTCGAAGGGCTGCAAACAAAGTGGCACATGAGGCTGCTTCTTTAGCTGTTAGGAACTCTCTTCCATGTAATTGGATTGTTAATCCTCCCATTTCTCTTGTAACAGTGTTGGAAAAGGATGTTAATGAAAGCTTTTAAGGCGTGTTTTGCGGATCAAAAAAAAAAAGTGTGAAGATGGCCTTTGCAGATTATCAGTTTGCGGCCTTGGTTAGTGATGTGGTGTTTGATGGTGCTTCGGAAATGGGACGGACACAAAACGCTAGAAAATGAAGTAATCTCAATTTTCTTTCACAAAACACTATTTCCCAATAGCTCGATGTAGCCACTTGGCGTAGGTTATCTCAATTTTCTTTCATTTCATTTCTTTTTCTTTTCGTCATGGGGTATGTCCCTTGTAGGCTGTATATTCGGTTAGTCTATTTTATTTCAAGTTGATTTACCAAAAAAAAAAGTTTAAATGCAAAAAATAGAAAATGAATGAATGAATTATTTGTATCAATATTTTGTTTTGTTCACTGAAAAAAGTGGCATGTCACAGATCCGACCAAACATGTACAACACTCACGGACAGGTGGCGGATAGAGAAAACAACAATCTGCCTCTTGCAGATCAGACCAAACTAATCCACCCAAAATCGATCCGCAGGCAGCCCCAGGCAAAACATTGAAAAAACAATTACTCCGTATGACTCACTTCATGACATGCATGCTGCAGTACAACATAGTAGTTTCATAACACCTCAAAAAATAGGATTAAGGTAAACATCTAAAAAGCAAATTGGAGTCAAGTAAACATCTCCCAAATTTTTTGCCTATTTTTCTTTGGTTCGATCCTTGGCTGCCAAGTGAAAAGTACTAGTAGTATGAAGCACTTACCCCCCCCCAAAAAAGTACTGTAGTTAAAACATATTACACAAATCTAATTTGATTTACGGAGGTTTTGAGGAAAAGTTATTTTACTCCTACTTCGTCCAACCAAACATTGGAAAATAGGTAAAACATATTATACGAAAATAATTTATGGCCAAACAAAAGGAGCTTTAAAATGACATTGCAATCTATTTGAGTTTAATTGGAATAAAAATGAATGTTTCCTATTTCAGCTGTGTCTACTCGTCAACCAACTAGAGCAATTCAAACTCAAAACCAAAATCAAAATACGGGACAGATAGCTCCTCCACATCATCACTGCCGCGCCGCCGCCGTGCTTCGTGTTCCTCACCAAGACCCCACAATATCGCTTCCCCATTGTCCAAAATGCCATGGTGTTTTCAGCCCTCCTATCTTCAGTGCCTCAACCACAGAAATTGAATTGGGTTTGGTTGAAACCAATTAGGTTTTGTTGGATTCTATGAGAATTGCCGATGATTTCACATTTAAAATCAAAATAGCCTAGATAAATCACTACGAAAACCCAGAGCGATCGAACAATGTTAATTTGCTCCAAATATCTTATCGATTAACAGTAAATGTTATGCCCCGCCCCGAAATAGCACCTCGACAACTTATCCCAACACAACACGCGACAACCAACCAACAACGACTACTAACAGTATCAAACGATAGCCCCCAAATAGCCATTTTTAAATATATCTCAAAAACAACTGTTATTTAAAATCTACGGCGGAAGTCTGAAAATAAATAAATCATACATATCCAACTGTTGTCCAAAACTAAAACAAACAAACATCAACTACAGGCCGAGAGACAAAACTCCCACAAGCCTCAACCACGTACATCTCAAGTGAGTACAATTCCCAAAACGTGACCTATAGTGGACACCGATCTATACCTGCAAAACCGAAACCCAGAACGAGTTTCAGAAGTGTATATGAGACATGGATGTTGTTCAATGGATGCAATAAACCCAGCATCACCAATAATTAAGCATAAGTAATTAATCGACACGAGGTCATTAGTTCGACACGAAAGTCTTTAATCTGACACAAAGTCTTTAACTTGGTATAAAACCAAAGAATCAACGAAGTCTGGAGCACAACACTAAGTCCGGTCATTGGCCATTATTGCCCATCGACACGAAGTTACAGTTCAATATAACAAGTTCAATCCAATTAAAGAACATCTATGAATCGATCACTTACCTTGATTTCCAACCAAAAGATACCAACAAGTCACTCCCCATGGTACTCATTGTAGCCTCTGACCCTGGCATGGGGCACATCAATCCACACATGTGAGTATCAATAAGGAAATAGTTTAAAAAGAAATGAACAATTGCAAACAATTAAACAATTAAACACAAATTCCAATCGAGTAGAACAATTGATTTTCAGGTTCCAAAAATGAGAACTCATATCCCAACCCTCACGGACATATTTTAAGAAAACAAGATCAGTTTCCTGCACTTTAATACACGTTTTTTTAGCTAATATATACAAACCCTTTTTCAGTGGGTTACACTTAATACCTGTACTTAGAGGTGATTTCCAGCAATTACAGAGGCGATTTTGGCATCCAAACAGCAATTTTCAGCAACCAATTAACAGATTCAGCACCTCTAATCCATATTTCTTGCACCTATCACATACAAGCATCTACAACTTAATTTAGGCATTTTAAGCACCCAATATTCGCAGTTTCGATAATAAAATTCCTGCAGGAATGTACTCAAATAATAGCAACCTAGCTTGTTACCAAATCCAAGTTGTAACGTTTAATTCTTTTCCAGTAAAGAAAAGCCCTAATTAGTTGAACCCAACTGATTTCAAAAATCCAATATAACTCGATTCATGAACAAATTGGATTATTTGATCAACACTCATGAAAATACAAACAAGAGTTGCTTACCAAGTTAGGATTTTCAATCCCCAGCCTTCTCTCTCTCCCTTGCGTCTCTCTCTTTCTCTCTAACATAGAAGAGAAAATCCTCTGCCTTTTTTTTTTTTTTTTGATCCGAATATCCTCTGCCTTCGTGTTTTCTTTTTTGAGAAAATAGATATACGATATATATCACATATACACAGATGCACTTTTTATTGCTTTCCACGTCCACACAGAACAGATTTGTTTTTTTTTAGTTTTATTAGAGCTACACCCCTATAGTTACAGAAAACTTCGTAAGAACCACACACATATAATTCACGTTTCCTTTTAACCCTTAAATTAAAGAGAGGGTCTCACAGTCAATTTGTGTTTAAAGATTGGAAGGGAATGGTTTAATTATTCTGTGCTTGACAATGGCGAGCAGATTGTGTTTTTTTAGCATCAATAGAATTTTTTTATCCTGTGTTTGACACGATGTTAAGTTGTTACCAAACGTGGTTTTTGTTTTTGTTTTTCAAGGATATAAACATAGGCTGTGGTTAATGCCACGACCCATTGTTTTAATGCCACGACAAAATAGCTGACCTTTACAATTCTACCCCTATATATCTCTCTCTTGACTCTTCAGCTTTTCTTTTCTTTTCTAAATCTCTATAGCAGCTCCACCGATACACGGTGCAAACCCACCTCCATCTCCTGCCCCTCTTCTCCAGCTTCTTTCTTTCTTTGATTTCATCCACTGTCGATTCCCAAAATGTCGACCCACCTCGAGATCCACCTCCTCCGTCCAACAATCCATGTCCATCATCGTCTCTCTCTCTGAAAAAATAGGGTTTCCTATTAATCCGTAAAAAACCCTAAAAGTATGAATGCGAATCACTAAGTTATACTACCAGCAAAAATCACATAAGCAAAACAATCCCACAACGCAAAGGTATACGTGGAAAACCCCAGAATGGGTAAAAACCACGGGAAGGAATCAAATCACTATAATCATTGTGCAGTTACAGATATACTTATCCAAACGATGCAAATCCTCACAAAGTTCTAAGTATCACCTGCCGAGTCACATGTACACTGCACCCAATTATCTTGATTGCCAACAGCCTTGAGTCCACAAGCCCTCCAAAACCTAAAAAATTCACCTCTAAAATAGCACTGTCAAAAACTAATTTCTTCAAAGTTTCATCAACTGCCGCCGCACACCCTATTCTTCACGCTGTGTGTTATGTGGACGCCTCTACCTTTTCTTTGGCCGAGCTTTTTCTTTTTATAAGGTAGTGCTCACACACCTAGGAAGGAAATAACATTCCATATGTAGACCACTTTTTTCACGTGGTTTTTTATTAAGAAGTCAGAAGGTGCCGATTGTCCGTCCATCGATTCGTCTTTGTCAAAATTCGTCTCGCAATAGTCGACCTCTTTTGCTATTCAAAACACTCACTCTCAATTACAAATAATAATGATTCCTTCCACTCTAATCATATACAGACTCACTAGCTTATACAAAATAACAAAATTACAACTCGATATAAAATATGTGTTTTGTCGTACGGAATTGCCAATACAATTAAGACTACGGAATTTGGTCCTTACACTCTCTCTAGATATCGATCTCCATTCTCCGCTTACCCCATTGTGTTGGTACAAATAGTCAAATAGATAGTAGAGCTCGCAAACAACATATGTTTTAGTTTCCTCTAAAACTGAACCTCGTTCTCCGATGCCCAAAGGATGACGGCGCGAGTAATATGAAATTTCCCCCCGTTCTCTGTCTCCAAATTGTATTTGCTTTACAAATCAAGCATGTGTCTCTATATAGATCAAATACAAGAGATTGTGTGATGGGTCTTACAATATTTTGCTTTGATTCAAAGATCACTGTTTGCAATGACTTGGACCTTCCACAAAAATATTGGGTCCAGATTTCTGAAAATGAGTGATCTTGAAAATAGATGAAAGAGAATGGCTCGCAAGTCTCATCCTCACCTTTCCAATGGCCTCCGGGGAGAGAGAGAGAGAGAGAGAGAGAGAGGTGTTCTGTCAATGATCGATGACTCTGTGAAAACAGAGAGGGGGGATGATAATGAATAGTAGAACAAATGTCAGAACTCAAGGGTAATGTTGTCAGACAACATGAGCTGTCGTGGCTTTAAAAAAAGATATCGTAGCATTATCACCTGCCTAAACATAAACGCCCATCAAAAAAACGAATGTGATAAACCAGTTTCTTTAAATCGGTAAACATAAACTAAAAACTGAAAACTTTACCAAACAGAGCCTAAAATTTCCACCAAACAAAAAGTTCTTTAACCGAATACTGAAGTATCATAAGTAAACACCCTTAGGCCATCAACAGTAGTATAATCAAAAGTCAATTGTTTTTAAACTTAACAATGGTTGTGCAAAAGATGGCTCACAATGGTATAATCAAACTTATCAACATCCTTAGAAATAATCAAATTTTAGACTTTGGATAGCCAAAACTAGCAACATTTTTCAATAATCAAAATTTGTCGACCCCACATCACATAAGTTAACTAGTTCCAAATTTTGTATACACGTGTGTTTCAATTGATATTTTCTTCTTCACTTCTTCGTCAACTCTATATATTCTCCACTTTACCCACAAACTATTTCTCTTTCGTTTCCTCCAAAAGTAAAGTTCATATCTCTCAATCATCTACAATTTAACCCATCGTCACCGGATTAAGATATTTCACTATTCTTTCCCGTTTCTATTCGGGCCCGCCCCCCCCCCCCAAAATATATATATACCTCATTTTGTTAAAATGCGGGACTCCCCCTTCCCGATTGAATTTCGATGATCCGAGCCGCTCAAAGTGATCAAAACGTGATTTTAAGGGTCCCCGCGAGAAATCAGCAAAAAAAATGACCGGGAAGAGCTTCATCCGGGCAGTTTTTTCTGAACGGTTGAGAAAAAAACTGCTCGGATGAAGCCCTTTCCGGTCATTTTTTTTGCTAATTTCTCGCGAGGACCCTTAAAATCACGTTCTGCACACATTGAACGGTTCGGATTTTCAAAATTTGATCGGGAAATGAGAGTCCCGCATTTTAGTCCCTCATTTTAATCCCTCACTTGATCCGTCACCTATATATATACATATATATATATATATATAAAACAGTGGGCTTCCGTTGCGGACCTAAATTGCAGATACCTCCACTCTATTATACAATAGTATTTCTACTTTACAGTAATTATTTTAAGAATTACATGGAAACAGTTCAACAATTACTGTAAGCTCAACCTTTTAGAGGAAATAGTACTCAAAACAGTTGTATACCTCCTTTGGACAGTCCTCCTGTTCTCTGCCAACCAAAACCTTCTTTGATCGGCAATGAAAGCCTCGGCGCGGCTGTCCACGACGTCAACTGACGTAGTTGCCCTTTCATCATCTCCAAAGACGACAACCGTCTCCGATGGAATTCTACGGGCTGGTGCCGGCCGATGCTCATGATCTCTGATTGCGTCCGACTGCATCCTCCCCTGTACCATCTCTGCTGCATTAGAGTCGGTGCCTTGGCGGGAAAGGATGATATGATCATGATGAGAACGATCACAAAGAGGAAATTCAAGTGGGGAACACTGAATAGTTGGCAAGCCCAATTTATGAAGGAGGGAAGACGAGCACAAGATCGACATCACCGCCTCTGGCTCGGTTTCTCCATTCGGATAGTATACAATTCGATAAAGCTAGTGAATGAAAGTTTTCGAAAACCAATCGAGGAATAGAAAACCGTGAAGTAGTAGTAGTAGTAGTAGTAGTAGAGATATCAAAGTGAAGTGTTCTGCGATTGAAAGCGCATGTCACCTTCAGAAGAAAGAAAAGAAGGGACCCTAGAAACAGGGGGAAGTTATTATGAGAACTGAGAAGAGCATGGAGATCGAAATGGAAGCAAAGCAAAGCAAATCAACATACTAAAATCTACTCCGTTAAAGATTGATGATTCAAACTGATTTAATTGTGGGACTACTTATGGGGCACCTCGAGGCGGCCTCTTTGGCATTTTTCGTTTCAGAAAGTTTCTCAGTATTATTTTAAGGGAAAATTTCAAAATACCTCCCAACCTTTACACCAAATTCAATTAGACTCCTAACCTTTTAAAAACTTTAATTTTACTCCCAACGTTATCTTCCGTTAATCAAAATGCCCCATTCCGTCAAAATGACTAACGGATTTCGTCAAAAGCTCCGTTAAATAGCGTCCCAATCGAATTTCAATGATCCGAGCCGCTCAATGTGTTCAAAACGTGATTTTAAAGATACCCGCAAAAAAATTGAAAAAAAAAATTGACCCAAAAGGGCTTCATCTGAACAGTTTTTTTATTGAACTATTCAATAAAAAACTGTTCAGATGAAGCCCTTCCGGGACATTTTTTTGGCCGATTTCTAAAGAGTACCCTTAAAATCACATTTTAAACACATTGAGCGACTCAGATCATCAAAATTCGATTGGAAAAGGGGAGGTGCGGATTGATCCGGATTTTGTTCAAGTCCGGGCGTTCGGATTTTGCTTCGGTCTACACCTCCCTTTTACAGATCGAATTTCGATGATCCGAGCCGCTCAATGTGTTCAAAACGTAATTTTAAGGGTACCCGCGTGAAATCAACAAAAAAAATGACCGGGAAAGGTTTCATCTGAACAGTTTTTTATTGAATAGTTCAATAAAAAACTGTTCAGATGAAGCCCTTCCCGGTCATTTTTTTTGCTAAATTCTAGAGGGTATCCTTAAAATCACGTTTTGAACACATTGAACGGCTCGAATCATCAAAATTCGATTGGGACGATATTTAACGGAATCCGTTAGTCATTTAGACGGAAGGGGGCGTTTTGATTAACGGAAGATAACGTTGGGAGTAAAATTGAAGTTTTTAAAAGGTTGGGAGTCTAATTGAATTTTGGTCTAAAGGTTGGGGGGTATTTTGAATTTTTCCCTTATTTTAACGTTAAAGTAGTTGACACACGATTAAAAAATTAATGTATTGCACTGTCCAATAGCATGAGGAGGGAATAAGATCTTGCATTGGCACGTTGAAACCAATTAGGTTTTGATGCATTCTATGAGGATTGCCGATGATTTCACATTTAAAATCAAAATAGCCCAGATCAATCACTCCGCAAACCCAGATCCATCGAACAATGTTAATATGCTCCAGTGATCATATCGATTAACGGTAAATGTTACGGCCTGTCCCGAAATTATTTTCCGAATTACATGGAAACAGATTCAACAATTACTGTAAGCTCAACCTTTAAGAGGAAATTAGTACTCAAAACAGTTGTATACCTCCTTTGGACAGTCCTCCTGTTCTCTGCCAACCAAAAATTTCTTTGATCGGCAATGAAAGCCTCTGCGCGGCTGTCCACGTCGTCATCTGACGTAGTTGCCCTTTCATCATCTCCGAAGACGACAACCGTCTCCAATGGAATTCTACGGGCTGGTGCCGGCCGATGCTCATGATCTCCGATTGCGTCCGATTGCATCCTCCCCTGTATCATCTCTGCTGCATTAGAGTTGGTGGCTTGGCGGGAAAGGATGATAATGAGCTTGATGAGAATGATCACAAAGAGGAAATTCGTGTGGGGAACACTGAAGAGTTGACAAGCGCAATTTATGAAGGAGGGAAGACGAGCACAAGACATCATCGCCTCTGGCTAGTATACAATTCGATAAAAGGTAGTGAATGAAAGTTTTCGAAAACCGAGGAATAGAAAACAGTAAAGTAGTAGTAGTAGTAGTAGAGATATCAAAGTGAAGTGTTCTACATTCGAAGAAAACGCATGTCTCAACCTTCAAAAGAAAGAAAAGAAGGGACCGTTGAAACAGGGGGTAAGTTATTATGCGGAGAGCATGGAGATCGAAGAAATGAAAGAAAAGTAACTGATCGGGACTTGAGATGAGCCAAACTTAAATCTATGGAGAAAGGGAGAGATAAGCCAAACTGATCGGCACTCGAGACTACTTATGGATTATGGAGGACGCACCCCCCAGTGCAAGATCACAATTTTCGGAAGGCTTGTCTCTGCGCGTGTATTGCACTCTCCAGTAGCATTCCTGGCTGAGAAGGGAAGATCTTGCATGCGACTGGTTCTTGTTTCTCCGTTGCATGAAAGCTACGTTCTTTGGGTTGTTCTCTTGTATCTCCGTTGCATGAAAGCTGAAAGCTGCGTGCTCTTGTTTCTCTGCTGGAAGCTACGTTCTTTGGGTTGGGTTGTGCTCTTATTTCTCTTCTGAAAGCTACGTTCTTTGGGTTGTGCTCTTGTTTCTCTGCTCAAAGCTATGTTCTTTGGGCTGTGCTCTTGGAGTTGGGTTGTGCTCTTGTTTTTCTGCTGAAAGCTACGTTCTTTGGGCTGTGCTCTTGGGATTGGGTCATGCTCTTGTTTCTCTGCTGAAAGCTACGTTCTTTGGGCTGTGCTCTTGTTTCTCTGCTGAAAGCTACGTTTTTTTGGTTGGGTTGTGCTCTTGTTTCTCTACTGAAAGCTACGTGCTCTTGTTTCTCAACTGAAAGCTACGTTCTTGGGTTGGGTTGTGCTCTTGTTTCTCTGCTGAAAGCTACATTCTTTGGGCCGTGCTCTTGGGGTTGGGTTGTGCTCTTGTTTCTCTGCTGAAAGCTACGTTCTTTGGGCTGTGCTCTTGGGGTTGGGTTGTGCTCTTGTTTCTCTGCTGAAAGCTACGTTCTTTGGGCTGTGCTCTTGTTTCTCTGCTGAAAGCTACGTTCTTTGGACTGTGCTCTTGGGGTTGGGTTGTGCTCTTGTTTCTCCACTGAAAGCTACGTTCTTTGGGTACGACAAAATGATGTGTTCTTTGATAATGGAATCAAGTTCAACTGATCTATCTAAGCCAGATAAGCTGACTACTGAGTTCTCAGCTCATAACAACTTTTTTAAGCTAATAACAAAATTAGGGCTAAACTCATAACAGAATGTAATCTCTCTTGTTGAATCATTTCTCAGTACAATGGAAGACAACGATTACAAGTATTTATACAGAAAGCACAAGCTAATCAAGAGGGAATCTTTTACAACTCAGCCCACTTACTTGCTTACTAACTTTCTAACAAACCGTGTAACTGAATTGGAGCTGAGGTAGAATGAGCGGAGAGCTCAGTAGTCAGCTTATCTGGTTTAGATAGCTCAACTGAACTTGATTCTGTTATCATTCTTAACATATCTCTCGTTTTTTCAAAAACGGTCACGGAGACCACCACATGTGTCACTACACGTCGTGTGTGGGACCCCACTCCAAACTCCACAAAAATACATAAATATATCGATAAATTTTATACAATAATTATTTATGGGGCCAAAATCTTGTTGCGCGTTCACATATGCTTGATTTTTCTGTGTGATGTCTATGTAAGGGTAGGACTAGGATATGGAATCGGATGGCTTCTGTCGATATTGTCTACCTAACACCACACACCGTAAAGTGAAGAATCTCTTACCTTTCCATGACCATTCAAACTTTCACAGAAATTGATCATTTTTTCCTCTCAACATGAGACTTTTATTGAGTGATTTGCGTCTATTCCATTTCGTGCCAGAATTTACACGTGGTTGGTGGTAATCATTTTGCTTAGTAAATTCATGTAATTATAATGATACTTCTAGGCTCTAGCTACTATATCCTCTTGTTGATTTAACAGACAGTTATCAGACATTATATCAATTTCGTAAGTCAGTAGTTCATGAAATTTTCTATTCTTGTTTCCGTCTTTTCTACTTTGTGTAAGTAAGAAAAAATATCAGGTATCAAAGGCCAAACCTATATTACTTGTGATGGTATATTTAACTAAAGTCTAATTTGCTAAATAATAATAAAAAAATGCACTAAAGCTATTACTTAACTCGGGAAAATGTTGTATTCATATATTATTTGCCCCCAGGGGTGTAGTGCAGTTGGTCAAGCATCGGGCCGCAAGTTGAGGTTTAAACATACCAAGGCTTTGCGTATAAGTTCGATTCCTGGCAGCTGCATACTCTGAATTTAACCATTGTGTGGTGTGTGGGGCCACTACACGCAGCACAACCAAGGAGAGTCTCCCAAGGTGTAGCCTATGGGAGAGTCTCCCCTGGGTTATGCCTTTTCTTTTTTTTTTTTTATAGAGCCCTTCCTCTCCAATGAAAGATCTATCGAAAAATGACTCCGATGAAGGATCTATTGAAAAATGATATTTTTACTCTATTACAAGTAGACTAGATAAAGCTTCTTATTAATCCTCAATTACATTAAGTAAAATCCACAAAAACTCATTTTGAAATAAAATATACACTCTTCGTTCCAAATTGTTTGTTTGGTCCGCAAAATAATACATTAAAAATAATGCAATTTTTTTAAAAAAAATTCAAACTTTTTTTTTTACAAATTAAAAGAATTCAAAAGAAATGCATGTCTCTCCTTCAAAAGAAAGAAAAGAATGGTAGAAACAAGGGGAAGTTATTATGAGAAGAGCATGGAGATCGATAGAAGAAATGAAAGCAAAGCAACATAATAAAATCTACTCCACTAAAGAATGGAAGATTGATGATTCAAACTCAGACAATTGTGGACTACTTAGGCTGCATTATTATGAACTTAACTTAAATTTGGGAGTTTTTTCTGCTTCATAAGACAGGTGAAAAAGATTTTCTCAAACAAAAAACAAAACAATATTTGGAAGTACTTAGTATTGTAACAACTCCGATTTTCAGTAAATAAAAATCTCGTTGTTTAAATGAAAATCGTATTTAAAAATTTCCTTTTAAATTCCTATAATCCATCCTAATTAGATTCGATATTCGTAAATTGAATTTTTCTTCGCCGATAGACTTAGACGATCTCTAAGGACTAGGATGTTCCTAAGAACGCTCGATAATTCATTTCGAGACCTCGACTTTTGAGTTTCCGACTAGAAACCCTAGTCGGCAAGTGAAACTAGACCCTAACTAGTTAGTTGGTTTAACATAACTAGAACTAACCTAGTTACTTTCTCCTAGCATCCAAGGACCGTTGGACGATAGAAAACCGTCATTAGATTCTAAAAGATATCACTTTTTAGCTAGTAATCATTACCTTTATTACTTTTTAGCTTGTAATCATTACAAAGATTCCTTTTCTTTTCCCATTGGTTATTATCCATACTTTTTGAAAGCCTACCTATATATAGCTATATATATATATATGTATGTTAGGAGGAGAGAGAGAGAGAGAGAGATAGGAGAGAGAAAGCCGAGAGAGGAGAGAGAGAGTGAGGCCGAGAGAGAGAGAAAGAGAGTGCATGTGTGTGTGAGTGTTTTGGTCACTCCAACAAGTTACTTCCTTGTCTTTTGCAACCCAAGTACAACCATCATGGCCCATATCTTGTGCTATCCCAAGTAAGATCCTTTCTAGCCTAGGACAACTCATAAAATCCCTTATGATAACCTAAAATTTAGCCATAAATGGAAAAGACAACCCATGGCATGCTTGATTTGACAAAAGAAGGAGAAGATTTGCATGCTTTCAAAGTATGACTTGACAACACAATGAGGGAGGGAGAGAGAGAGGAATTTCGGCCAAGGAGAGGAGAGGGGGGCCGGATTTGGGAGAGAGAGGGAGAGTGTGGTGTGTGCATGTGGCATGGCTACTTGTACAAGCTAACCAAATAGCCCTAAGCCTATTGTTTCTTTACAACCAAGCCTAACCTTCCAAAAGGACTACCTAGCCTAAGATTTTATGCCTTCTTGCAAGCAAAGCAACTCTAGGACAAGACTAGACATTAAACCCTTCATGATTAACCTAGCTTATTAGCCTTAAGTCTAAAAGGTTTAGGACAAGACAAGTCATAGAAGATTTGATTAGATATGACTAGATTTGGCATGCTTAAAAAGTATGAAATGACAAGTCATGGAAGACTTGACATGCTAGCCTTAGCTAACCTATTCTAGGACGAGACAAGTCCATAAACCCTTCATGATAACCTAGTAGCTAACCTATTTTAGGACGAGACAAGTCATGGAAAGATTTGCCATGCTTGGAAAGTATGAAAAGACAAGACAAGGCATGCTTGAGCATGATATGACTAGACATGGAGCTAATTAATGAGAGCAAAAGAGGAGAGAGAGAGGGGCCGGCCAAGAGAGGGAGGGAGAGCCAAGAGTTTGCCTATAAATAGCAAGTCATTCTTGCCATTCAACTCACACCTCCATTCTCCAACTTTTCTCTCTAAGAAAGTCTTGTGTTCTTACTTGGTCTTGCTTTGTCCTTGAGTGTTCTTGAGTTTCTTCACTTGTTCTTTCATAAAATCATCCCTAAACACCTTTTAGATCCATAAAGCCAAGTAGTTTTAGGTCGAGACTTAGTTTCAAGAGAAACCTTTCTCTTTCGAATCTATTGGAAGCTTACCGTAGGAAGTCACTCCGCCAAATCACCGACGTAGCCGCCTACCGCCAAGAAGAACGGTAGATAACCTCTACTCACTTACTCTAAGTATATTTTGTCTGTAGATTATTCTTAATCTACTTTCTCTAAGTATATTAGAAGTTATACGCATGATTTACCTAAGAGTAGAAAGTTATGTGTTAATATGATTGCTTTACGTAGCTTACTTTGATCTTATGAACGTGTGAAGCATGAACTTGAGAATGATTGATTGCATGACTTTATGAACTCGTCAATAAACATGTGTTGTTTTGAAGAAAAAGGATTTACGGTTTTGTTTTAAAGATAAAGTGTTGTTTTAAAGGAAGTATTCGTATTTTGACCTTTTCAAAAATTGAAAGTTTGTTTGTATGTTGCTTGCCTTACTTGTGGTTATGAACAAGCATGTTAGAATAGAGTTGGATGATCTTGCATGATTCATATGAAAAGTCCTACCGCGGAGTCTATGCATGATACGAGACACATGAAATCGGAAAGTAGAAACATGACACCTAAGGTGTGGTTGATATGGATAAAAAGGATTTTAAAACTACATAATGACCATTTTGTGGGTGCATTGTGTGTGTGTGTGTGTGTGCGCGCGCCAATGGGAACCCGGCGTGGCGGAACCATTGTGAGGATACTCGGGAACCCGGCTCGGCGGAACCGAGGTTGGGTGTGTATAGCCTGGTGATCCTTAGAAAGGAGCCAATATTAATGTGTGCCAATGGGAACCCACGCGGCGGAGCCATTGTGAGGATACTTGGGAACCCGGCGCAGCGGAACCGAGGTTGGGTGTGTTAAAATGTGATTTTCGAAAGGTTGTTTTGAAAATGAAAATGAGACACGTTATACGATAAGTCGCGTAGGAGAAACACGTGAAACATGACACCAACGTTAGTTAGGGTATGCGCATGTGTGTTTGTGGTGTGTTCTTTTTTTTATGCATGACAAGTTTGGAAAACTCGTATCTATACCATTTTTGACTTGTATGTTAAGGGTTAGTGGATTTTGGGTTACTCTATTGAGCTTTCAAGCTCACGGTGTTACCTTTGGTGACCCTAACATATTATATCGGTGGCGACGCTGATATAATGTGTCAGACCTCATAGATGAGTAAGGAGAGCTGTACAACTTGGAGGCATATGGAGCTAAAGAGCTTGCTAGGATGGAGGAAGAGAATGAGCTGTAGATAACCTTAGATGACCTCCCTTTTGTGTAATATAAGTACGCCCTGAGGGTTTATGATGTAATAATGAGCCAGACTCTACCCCTTTTATTCAATAAAACGATTATTTAACGAACCCGATTTTGGGGGCGTTACAAGTATAGTATGTGGAACAACACAATCACGTAACTGCATCAGTTGCGAGGAATTCTTCACTCCTGAGAAATTCATGATCTGAACAGAAAATATGGTAGTTTCTGAGATTCATTTGTAAATAAATGATCTGATAACTTATATTTTTACTGAGAGATGTATATATTTGTTTAACTATCAACCAAAATCTTTTGAATAAGGGTAAATCAAATAGCTACATATAACTTAGTCTAGTACTCCGTATGTGGGATGTCAAAATCACGTAATTGAATCAGTTGTGAGGTTTCAGTAGAATTATCGAATAATACGTACCGAATTCATTGTAGAGGTCGCGAATTTTTAAGAAAAACTAATTCAAACAAAATAACAGTTGAGGGCCCATATTGATTGTAGCGGTCGAGTAGTGCTGTGTAGCGATTGTGAACCAATTTGCTAAAACAGAAACAAATCAATACATAGCGGGTGGACTAATACACATGCGATGTTTTACTCTCACAAGTATATCGCGACACTACAATATCGACAGGTGAAAAAGTCTTTATGTACCGGTTAATAACAATATGTCGCTGAGTGGTATATGTACTACGCTATTTACCTGTCGTTAATTAAAACATTTGATGTGTGATGCAGGTTTAAAACTTAGTATGATAGACTGGTGTAATTTTTTCCATTTTAATGGAAGTACTGCACTGTAAATTATTTTTTTTGCTGGAAGCTGAGTGTAATGATATGGATTATATATGGAGTAGTACTTCTCTCTCTTCAATACTTTTCCAACCACGAAAAAGTATTGTAAGAGCTATGGTTTAATTTGGAAAAACTTGAAATTACCCACTCCGCAGCAAAATTGGTTCAGAATTATGGATCGCTAGTATTCAACTTTCTCACCGCATTGGAGTTACGCATTTAGGCCCTGTTTTTTACCAAAAAAATATCGCATTACAATATTGATTTTTGTAAAGTTGATCATACTAAATTTAAAAGTTTTCGTCAAAAATTAAGTCGTTTTTACTAAAAAAAAGTAGTCCACGTACAACTCCGAGCTTAGCGAAAATGCCCTGTTATGGTAAAGATGGTGAAGAAAATAAATAAACCATACATATCCAACTATCGTCCAAAACTAAAACAAACAAACATCAACTATGGGCTGAGAGACAAAATCCCACAAGCCTCAACCACGTACGTCTCGGGCGAGTACAATTCCCAAAACGTGACCTGTAGTGGACACCGATCTATACCTGCAAAACCGAGACCCAGATTGAGTTTCAAGAGTGTATATGAGACGTGGATGTTGTTCAATGGATGCAATAAACCCAGCATCACCAAAAATTAAGCATAAGTAATTAATCGACACGAGGTCATTAGTTCGACACGAAAGTCTTTAATCTAACACAAAGTCTTTAACTTGGTATAAAGCCAAAGAACCGACAAGAAGTCTAGAGCACAACACTAAAGTCCGGTCATTAGCCGTTATTGTCCATTGACACGAAGTCACAATTCAATATCACAAGTTCAATATAATTGAAGAACATCTATGAATCGAATACTCACATTGATTTCGAACAAAAAGATACCAACAAAATCACCCCCTATGGTACTCGTTGTAGCCTCTGACCCTGGCATGGGGCACATCAATCCAAACATACGAGTATCAATAAGGAAATACTTTAAAAAGAAATGAACAATTGCAAACGCTGGCCATATTCTCTTCCCTCAACTAAGTATAACAATTAAAACACCCATTCCAATCAAGTAGAACAATTGATTTTCAGGTTCCAAAAATGAGAATTCATATCCCAACCCTCACGGACATATTTTAAACAAACAATATCAGTTTTCAGCACCTAACCACCAATTTCCTGCACTTTAATCCACGTTTTTAGCTGATACAACCCCTTTCTCAGCGGGTTACACCTAATTCCTGCGCTGAGAGGTGATTTCCAGTAATTACAGAGGCGATTTCGACATCCAAACAACAGTTTTCAGCAACCAATTAACAAATTCTGCACCTCTAATCCGTATTTCCTGCACCTATCTTCAGTTTCAGCAACTTATATACTATTATTTCAGCCCATACAAGCAATTTCTAGCATTTACCACTTAATTAAGGCACTTTAAGCATCCACTATTCACAGTAGTAAAATTCCTGCAGGAACTCAAATAATAGCAACCTAATTACCAAATCCAAGTTCTAACATTTAATTCTTTTATTTCTAATCACAATTTAATAGTTCCAATAAAGAAAAGCCCAAATTAGTTGAACCCAACTGATTTCAAAACCCCAATATAACTCAATTCATGAACAAATTGGATTAATTGATCAACACCTACGAAAATACAAAGAAGAGTTGCTTACCAAGTTAGGATTTTTAATCCCCAGCCTTCTCTCACGCTCTCTCTCTCTCTCTCTCTCTCTCTCTCTAACGCAAAAGAGAAAATCCTCTGCCTTTGGGTATGTAGCATTTCTGTTTCCTTTTTCAAAACAGATACAGAAATAGATATCGATATTGCTTTCCATGTGCGCACACAGAACAAGTTCTATATTAGACCTACACCCCTATAGTTGCAGAAAACTTCATAAGAACCACACACACAAAATTCAGCTTGCCTTTTGACCCTTAAATTAAAGTGAGGGTCTCACATTGTTTAAAGATTGGAAGGGAATGGTACAAAATTCACCTTTCCTTTTGACTCTATTATAGTAGTTCTTCTTTACAGTAATTATTTTCAGAATAGAATTGCATGGAAATTGCATGGAAACAGATTCAACAATTATACTGTAAGCTCAACTTGTAAGAGGAATTAGTACTCATACAGTTGTATACCTCCTTTGGACAGTCCTGTAACTTTCCTGCTCCTTTTCGATCTCTGCCAACCAAACCTCTTTTTGATTGGCAATGAGAGCCTCTGCGCGGCTGTCCACGTCGTCAACTGACGTAGTTGTTGCCGGCCTTTCATCATCTCCGGACACGACAACCGTCTCCGATGGAATTCTACCGGCCGGCACCGACCGATGCTCGTGATGATCTCCGATTGCGTCCGATTGCATCCTACCCTGTACCATCTCTGCTGCAATATTAGAGTCGGTGCCTTGGCGGGAAAGGATGATAACGAGCACGGTGAGAATGATCACAAAGAGAAAATTCATGTGGGGAACAGTACTGAAGAGTTGACAGGCCCAATTTATGAAGGAGGGAAGACGAGCACAAGACATCATCGCCTCTGGCTAGCTTTCTCCGTTCGGATAGTATACTACAATTCGATAAAGCACTCAAGACTACTTATGGACTATGGAGGCCGCACTTGTCTCTGTCCAATAGCATTCCTGGTTGAGAAGGGAAGATCTTGCATGTGTGTTTTTTAGTGCATGAAAGAGACTTTTTGGTAAAGAGTCACTTTCTTTCTTGTATTCCTCTGCTATCTTGCTGCATAAAAGTTTCCTCTGATATATAGGTGGAGAGAATCACTTTCTTTCTAATTTGGGATTTTTGATACTTTGTTTACTGTATAGGGCTTTTTAATTTGTATTTAAGTTTATTGAAAATTGAAATGTGGACTACACAACCAATATATACTACACACTACAGAGTGTTAGAGTATATCTCTCCCATTCGCTTGCGAGGCTTCAGATCCATAAGTATTCACTTGTTATCTAAAGCACTGGCTGATGTGCTTAGAATTGGTTTAAAAATGTTGGTTCTTCAAACTGTCGGGGATGCCTTGTCATCACATCAACTACTTCGTCCCTCGCTATATCGAGCGTACCGTAACAAGCCGGGGGTTGAGTCCTCTCCCATTGAAGAAGGGGATGGTGGGCAGCTACTCAACTCCTAAAGATGTCCAAACCGTATTTTTCTAGGTACGTTGCAGTGAACGGAGCTACCGGGTAAACGAGTGAGCTTAGCCCATAGCCGGGTAGGGAACTTTTGTTGCTTAGCCGCTAGTTTTGCTTGATTAGTGAAAACGTGAGCCTGCCCCTGAAGCCCTGATTTTATAACGGGGTTCTGGTTCCAATTCCGATTAGAACAGCCTGCACTGGATTAGTGGGAAAGGGAAGTCCTCTCCACAAAATTGAGAATCTCACTTTATATCAAGATTCTCCATACATAAACATTGGCGGAATACCACTTTGACTCTAACTCCAATTTGAGATCTTTAGTCGGAATCAAACAAAGGTCGAAGGACCATTCGATTCATTAAGGGGCATACATCTAGGCCTATTTGTTCGGTCAATCACCAAAGGTGGGGAACCACTATGGACGAGACCCCCCGGCCTCGATTCTTTTGCATAGTCTAGGGGCCAACCGCAGCAGGAGAGCAGCAGGGCATAGCGGCGCCCTCGCTTGGCGCCATTCCCGGACCTAGCAGCAGACAGGCGGACCGTGCCTAAATTCAGATCGGACCAGACTCTTCTTTGTTTGAGCACGAGAACAATTAGAATATCGCTAAACCGCAGGTGACCAAACCTATCTGTTTTTGCTAACTCGGTTGGAAAAAAACCTGATTTTGACTCCTAAACCCACCCTAATTCTAACTTATTCCGGGTGGGATATAAGAGATGTTTGCCATCAACCCATTGACAAGATCAAACATCGGATCACCCGATGCCAATTCCCATTATGATGGTACTAGAACTCTCGAGCGGTCATCATATAAGATTTTGAGGTCCGATGGAACTGTCGTGCTTGTGACCCCTGAAGTTACTGGATAATCAGTCCCTCTTACTGCAATTTTTTCCCCTGCTCGGTGGTTCTGTAGTAGGTTTTTTCGGACGTTTTCTAGGATCAGAAGGAACCGGTATAATGATCACTACGTGCATTTCATTCTCTTCGATCTTGTCTTTGATTGCTTTTTATGAACGCCCCCTTTTCGTTCACATGCAAGCTCGTAAACTCTTGATAGCCGAGACCCGTGGGATGAATTGAATGTGTAAAAAAAATGACTCCAATAGCTCTTACCCCAAAAAGGCTTCTTCTTAGAGATTTGAAGGCTGGAGCTACCGGGTAAACGAGTGAGCTTAGCCTGTAGCCGGGTTGGGAACTTTTGTTGCTTAGGCCGGGTAAACTTTGGCTTAGGAAAAAGCCAAAGATGCTATCTAAGTCCTGGCCTTCCAGATTTCCATGCCAGACTGGCACACCACCAGGCATAGGAAATTCTTTCATTGCAAAGGGATAGAGAGAGTTTATAGCGTAGTTGTATAGGTCGTCGCCATATGGCTTGTATGTATCTGTATACAAATTACAATCCTACTCCGTAAGTGAGAACTTGTTCAGGATATCAATTCAGATTCAATAATAAATGATTTCTACTTTGTGAAATATCGTAGGATACAACATCAATAGTGTATGTGTTTTGGACTTTTCTTTTGTTTATTTTTGAATATTTACTTATTTATGTACAAGTTCGCTTCTTTTGGGTTGATATATGTATACTTTCGGTCAGCCCAGAGTGTAATTAATTACTGGTTCCGCCCTTATCTTGCGGCATAAAAGTTTCCTCCAATATATAAGAACCAACTGGAATGAGACCCACATGTATGGGAGATGCGTGTGGCTAGGGTATGACAAAATAATGTATTCTTAACATTTCTCGGTTTTCAAAAACGGTCACGAAGACCACCGTTGTGTCACTACACGTCGTATGGGACCCCACTTCAAACTTCACAAAAATACATAAATATATCGATAAATTTTAAAATAATTATTTGTGGGGCCAAAACCTTGTTGCGCGTTTGCATGCGTTCACATGAATCTCTTACCATTCCATGACCATATATTCAAACTTTCAATGTCAATATGAGTCTTCTATTGAGTGATTTGCGTCTATTCCATTTCGTGCCAGAATTGACAAGTGGATCAATTTAACAGACAGTTAGCGACATTATATCAGTACGTGAAATTTTTTATTCTTGTTCCTTCTTTTCTAAAAAAAGATTCCTTCAATTCTACACGCATCTAAATGGTCCAAAAATATGTCCATCTCACAAACTTGCTTTAGCATGGTCCTACCACGAACTTGAATCATTACGTGGATGTTTGCATTGGTGTACTGTACCTAATTTTATTGTTTCTCTTCTCAAAAAATATAAAAAATAAAAAATTTCTTGTTGGAAGTTCCTCCAGGACAGATACAGGAATACAGCCTAGTAGGGGTACCTGTTAATTATAATAGCAAAAATTCATTTTTTTTTTAGTCAATCACAGTAAGATCGTACAAAATTAAGGTATGCATTACTAACTACAAAAGTTTATAACGCGTACTTTAAGTTAAATTAGTTAAAAATTAAATGAGCACAGAATCTCATACAAAAATTTTAAAATTTGTTTTAAATAAATGTCGACAAGTTTTAGAATGATCGAGCTAGTTTTGTTAATGACTTTATTTTAAATATTTCTCCCAGACGGTTAAAAATAAAAAGAATCAAAAAAGAATAGTTACAAATAGACTTACAGCTCGTAAAGCAACAAATATAAATACACTATATGGCGAAATTCAGGCATAAAACTAATTCTATATGTGTATTTTCGAAATATATGCAAGTGTGTATATTTATATATTAGCACATTTTCATAATTATGCTAATTTATACAAAATATATTTCAAAATATTTTAATTTCAAGTGGGGGCACGCGTTCCAATGGAGGCACGCGTTCCAGTGGAGGCATGTGGCCCCCCTTTGAATCCGTCCCTACCCCCCTCCATCTCATCTTTCTTTCCTTTCCCTCTTCTTTCTCCCTCAATGTACCCATTATCGAGTTTATCCTTAATAATAATTTGGTTGTTTCAAAAAAAATTACAAAACAAAAATAGAACACATTGTTGGAACTTTGTTAAGTTTTAAAATTAAAAGAAATATTTTATTAGAGAGACATTTATTTTGTCTAAAAGGCGTGACCATTTACTTCGAGTGAAAAGATGACTCTTATGAAGAGATGTTTGTAATTCTATAAATAGGATGTTTCTCCATGTTGTTTTATTACAAGTAGACTAGATAAAGCTTCTTATTAATCCTCAATTACAATAAGTAAAATTCACAAAAACTCATTTTGAAATAAAATATACTTTCTCTGTCCCAAATTTTTTGTCTGATTTACAAAACGATACATTAAAAATAATGCAATTTTTTTAAGAAAAAATTTAAATTTTTTTCACAAATTAAAAGAATTTCAAAGAAAACACATGTCTCTCCTTCAAAAGAAAGAAAAGAAGGGTAGAAACAAGGGGAAGTTATTATGAGAAGAGCATGGAGATCGATCGAAGAAATGAAAGCAAAGCAACATACTAAAATCTACTCCATTAAAGAATGGAAGATTGATGATTCAAACTAAGACAATTGTGGACTACTTAGGATGTGTTCTTAATTATGAACTTAACTTAAATTTGGGAATTTTGTCCTTATTTGAATTTTTTTCGCATTTTTAATTTTACGCCAAACTATTGTGGATTATTGATTCCTCTCGACGAGAGGAATCGGAAAAGTAAATTTTGTTTACTTTTGCCCAAATATTTTGAGAAATAACGAAATAACCACTTTTAAGCAAAAAAAAATTCACTTTTTGACCTAAAAAGTGGTTATTTCTCAAAAGAAACTGATTTTCGCGCTTTAATTTTACTGATAGCGCTCCACTTTTAACGTGAAGTTACTCATAATTTTATGAATAAAGTAGAGCACTATCAGTAAAAAGAGAAGCGCAAAAATCAAAATCCTTTCTCAAAATGTCAAATTT
Source organism: Rhododendron molle (assembly GCA_025413875.1). Taxonomy (NCBI): domain Eukaryota; kingdom Viridiplantae; phylum Streptophyta; class Magnoliopsida; order Ericales; family Ericaceae; genus Rhododendron; species Rhododendron molle. Next base: position 6,514,088 of record CM046393.1, read on the forward strand.
TCCATGGAGTAGTGTTTTTCTAAGCTGGTATTCTAATAATGGAGTGCCATTTGAAGCTTTCCACGGCTAAAGCCAAAATCCTAAAATCTACTCCACAAATTGATAAAGAATTGGCGATTGATGCCAAATGAGACAACTACTTACGGAGGCCGCTTGTGAAGGGGGTGCTTTCCTTACAGATGGTGACTACCACTTGTCCCTTGCATATCGAACAGATTCATGTGAAGGGGGTGATTTCTTTACAGATAGCTAGTGACTAGACCACTTGCATATATATGGAACTGATTTCACCCTCAATTGAGTAAGTACGATATGACCCAGGAACAAACATAGTGCCGAACTTGTATAATCAGTAGGAGAGATTTTTGTGCCGAGCGAGTATATCCCACGTGGTATTCGCTCGACGCATTCAAGCCGTATGATACACTTTTGGACGATTCGAATTGAAACCCTCTCTCTCCTCTCACCCAACACTTTCTCTCTCCAATTCTGAGCCGTTACAAAAATAAAATGAACGGTTCGGATGCGCAAGCAGGCACCACGTGGTAGGCGCTCTGGCACTGAAAATTTATCCAATCAGTAAACTGTTAAGAGAATGATTTTCAGTTGGTTTGTCTCTGGACGTGTACTGCACTGTCCAATAGCATTCCTGCGGAATTTTGGTAATATGGGTACATCAAGGTAGGGCTGTCCTCATGTCAAAAAAAAAAGTAGGTCTGATTTGGACTAGAGCAGTTGCCTAGAACTTTTACACTTACGTGGGTGTTCTTTCCTTAGAAAATTTTTTCTTTCTTCGTTTCTACAATATAATGAGTTTATTTTTTGTATTGGTTGTTATTGAAAATGATCTCTTTTATCAATTGACAAAAAACTAAAAATAAAAAGGTTGGGCTGTCCACTCCGTGAAGAAAGAAAGAAAGAAAGAAAAGACCAAGCGAAGCCGCGTGTGGATTTTTTTTTTTTTGGTGGAAGAGACGTTGGCGCAGCAGCAACTATTCACTTCCATAATGCTACAAACACTCAATTTGTCACACCCCTCTCACATATATGTGTGAAAATCCCACAATAAATGTGTAGACCACACAGGTATGTGAGAGAGGGGTGGTTGAGGTGTGACAAATTGATGTGTCCCTAACATCTCTCTATTCACTTTCCTTCTTGGTTTCCACCGGCATCAAAATGCTAGTGAAACATTAATTTGTCACACCTCTCTCATATACAGGTGGGTCCCACCTGCATGTGAGAGGGTGTGGTTGAAGTGTGGCAAAGTGATGTGTCCTTAGCATCTCCCATTTTCAAAGATGGTCAAGGAGACCACCGCATGTGCCATCGCATGCGTCGTGTGGGCAGAGGCGACTCTACAATTGCAGTTCCATGGTCAACTGAACACCCAAAAAAACAATATTCTTAGAATACATCCAAATTTTTTTGGCTAATCTTACTTTAAAACGCCCAACTCAAATGTTAATGAACACTCAATTCTAATAATCTTGAACACCTAACCCCAAAAAAATTAAACACCCAATCCAAAATCAATTTAACACCCAATCCAGACAATTGAAACTTTCAATGAATTTGGTAATAATTTTGCTTAGTAAATTCATGTAATTATAATGATACTTCTAGCTACTATATCCTCTTGCTGATTTAACAGTTACCGACATTATATCAATTTCGTAAATAAATAGTTGATGAAATTTTCTATCCGTGTTCCTTCTTTTCAACTTTGTGCAAGTAAGAAAAAATATCAGGTGCCGTGGGCCAAACCTATATTACTTGTGGTGGTATATTTAACTAAAGTCTAATTTGCTAAATAATATATAAAAAAAATGCAGTAAAGATATTGCTTAACTCGGGAAAATGTTGTATTCATATATTATAGCACCAGTTATAGAGCCCTTCCTCTCCAATGAAAGATCAATGGAAAAATAAAACCCACTGTCTTTTGGTACGTCAAGATAATAATGTTCTTGTGTGCTACGATCCTGTTCCATGCACGGGTTCGCTGCTGGTTTGATAAATTCTCTTCATATTTTCGGTGCGGTAAATATTAGGTTTCTTGAAGATCAAAAAAAAAATTTATGTTTCTTAACCCTACTATTAGTCTATTATTAGATTGCCTCCACTATTATTAGACTCCGGAAATGACATTTTTGATTAAATTAAAGCCCAAGGATTTGTTTCCGGTCACGGCTAAGCCCAAGGAAAAAAACCTCCACAAAAGGCTCATTTTCCTCCGAATGGACTTCTGCGCTCTTGTGAAGGTAAAGGTACCATTTTTTTCCTCAATTGGCAGCCCAAATCTGTACACATACTAAGGAGGATCATCAAGATGTTCCAACAGCAAGAGGAAGAACAGCCCAAATCTATATATATAGTACGTACATACTAAGGAGCATCACCCTTCATCAAGTTGTTCCAACAGTGCCAATGGGTTCTAGCCCAGTTGGCATCTCCTGATACTCTCCATGTGGGAGGCCAAGGTTCGAGGCCCGTGGACGTTTGGATTTTAGGATTATGAATAGCCTCTGAAATCCCCCATTTTCCTCTCTTTCCTCCATCATCCTCATCCCCCTCCTCCCAGAATCCCCATCTGGCCCACTCCCTCTCCTCCACAGCCTCCGCATCGAGTTGGGCCAGATCTGGAGACAAGATGAAGCAAGTTTGGCTTGGTCTTCTCCGGCGAATAAGTTGCTCGATCCTAGGTGGCAAGTTCCGGCGACATTGGCGGTGGCCGAAGGTTTATTTCTCTAGTTTTCTTTTTATTCTTCTTTCCTTTAGCGATCCTTTTTTTTGAAAGGCAAAAGAAATTTCATTAATCTTTGAAAGTGATACAAAGACTAATAGGACGAGAAGAGTTTCCTTGTGATCTCCCTTGTGGAACGTTTCCTCTCCTTTACGAGGAGTTTTCTTCCTCTTTGGGGTGTTTTTCGATGGTGGAATATTGGCGTATTATTTCTGTTTGTGTGAGTTGAGTTTTGTCACGCGTGTTGGTAACGGTGTGATTCATAACTTGGTTTGTGAAGATTTTGGAGGATAGATATTTCTACTTGTGAAACCTATTTGCCATTGTGGCTATCCACGCCTTTGTTAAAGGATGAATGTGCTCTTTGTTTGTTTTTCCGGTGATTATCAATTGTACTGGTTATTCTTCTGGGTAAAGAAAAAAAGAAGGAATATTCACACATGAATTTTTTTTTATTACGAATATTCACACATGATTGAATAGCAAAAAATGAACTAAATACCGCTACAGGTTAATTTGGGTTTTAAAAAAAATAATTATGGATGCAATCCCAGCTAATTGGCTTCACATTTGGTTCTTTTGGGTTTGGTGGATGGCAGCGTTGGGTCCAGGAGGCTAACTCATGATGACTGCATGTAAGTAGGCCTTCACTTCTGGATTCTTGGAGTTGGGTCCAGACTCCAGAGTCGACTCGCCATGGCAAAACCCACATATATATAAACCATAAAAATGTGAAATCCCGCCAGCTCACCGAAAAGTTGAAGACAACGAAATTTAAAATGTGAGTAGTGTACCATGGAGTTCAAATTTCTCTTATCGAACTTTATGCATGCGTTGTTTACTAGTAGTATTCAGTAGTCCGAAGCCAAGTCCCTATAGCGCCCATTTTGGGCTGCAAATTGCAGCGCTCTCTGTAACACCCCGATTTTCGGACACAATAATTAAATTATTATAACTTGATTTAATAATTCCAAGAATATTCTAAAGAACTTTAATCTTAAAACAAAGTTTAAGCAGCAGAAGTCTTGATAATCGAATTATAAAAATGACTCATTAAGAGCTTCACAAAATGTACAGAGTTTACATTTTATTGTAATAGAAGGTATGGTATTAAAGGTAGATTAGAACGACTTCTAACGGTTTCTCCATAGATTGACAAACTCCCCATCTCGGTTCGGGAGGTCTTCGGTGACGTACGGTTACTCCATCTGGATGTATTGCTCCTCCTTGGTACCTAACGTCGTTAAACGCCGTGAGTCGAAACTCAGAAGATAAACCCTTACCCTACTAACTCCTTACTTTACAGCTAGCAGATAATACAATCGAATATCTTTGAAGAACAAAAATATAACACGTCAACCATTTCTTATAATCCATTCTCTTACATGAGTCTATGATCTTTTCCAAAATCTCGATTTTACCCCCAATCCTTAACTATGACCGTGTCATGGGCCAATCCCCCCTTTTCTGTCCTGCACGCGGGGTTTTAAAAAGGTTTTATTCCGTATAGTCAAGACAAGGGCACGATACCGTCTTTGGAACTGCCCATGGCGTACCATCAGTTAGGATTGCAGTAATTATTGAAATAATTCGGCTCCCGTAAACATTTAATAACACAGGACTGGACCCCTGTTCGCATCCATCCTAATACAAGGCTGGGCCCCTATTCGCACCCACCTTAAAACAAGACTAGGCCCCTGTTAGCACCCATCTTAATACAAGGCTGGGCCCCTGTTCGCACCCACCTTAACACAAGACTGGGCCCCTGTTACCACCCATCTTAATACAAGGCTGGGCCCCTGTTCGCACCCATCTTGACATGAGACTGGGCCCCTGTTCGCACCCATCTCCAAATCTTAACTCAATCAGTTTCTAATTCATCCTTTATCAAGTAAGTGAATACTAACGTTCACCAACCCCACGATTCTAATCCCATTTTATCAAATATAGCATAACCGCAACTTTAAAGTTGATACAATGCCTGGGTAACAGTAACTCAATCATACAATAGTGTCCAGGTATCAATTCAATTCATAACGTAGTAAGAAAACCCATTCCGTCATCATTTAATCACCATGGTAATTTATAAAATATCACATGATGTAATTTAAAAAGAGATAACAAGTTTGTTAATTAATAAAATGCAAGCAAGTAAAATAATTAATATCTTATGATTGAGCCATTGCCCTTAAGCTTTCTTTAATGGTACTAAAAAGATTGGTTTAGTATTTATCTAAAAGATAATATAGTTATTTACTAGATTAATACTTTTATTTACAAATTTAGATTGATTAATAATCATATTAAATACAATAATACATACTAATATTAAAATAAGTAGCATGACCTTAAAAGAATCCTACGGTCCTATGCAATGGTTCGGGTGTCGAACGTTGGGTCCGAGGAGTCGCAAGATAATTTAAATAAAAGATATTATAGAAAATTTGTTGAAAGTAAAATAATTAGGTAATAAATAATCTACTAAATAAAATATATTTAGATTAACCAGGTTTCGCCTTGGGAATGTAAAGAGTCTAATAAAAATTACTCGGGCGTTATTAATATGGCTTATGACGTCGCAAACATATTTCGTTTGTAAACTTTGAAAGATAACTAATAAATAATTCATAAATAGATAATTAAATAAAAAAATATGATATTAACAAGACATAATATTTGAGATGTGAGGAGTCTAGAAAAAATAGTCCGGGTGTCAAAAATATTGTTCGGATGGTCGCAAAATAGATTTGAACCATTTTTATCAAAACCGAATGAAGTTCGTGGCTGGGCTTCTGGCCGCAAGGTCCAACTGATCCAAGCGTGCGGGCCGCAGCGTTAGACTTCGCGGCCGCAAGGTCCAGTTCAGTTTTCTGCAAATCTTTGTATCGCTTTGTTTTGATGCATGGGACCTTCTAGGGACTATGGGTAAGGTCCAAAACACATAAATATACTTAGGAGAAGGTAGTTTAAGGGTTTATCTACCTTGTTTTTGGTTGAACGAGCTCGAAACGTAAACGGAGCGTTTTTGGTTCGTTGGAGAAGACGACTGGAACGGGGACCGTTGGGGCTGTCTCCTTGGGACTTGTTGATGCGTTTGGGATGCTTGAGGATGGTATTGAAGTTTGGAACCTCGAATTTGGTCGTAGCACGTCGTTACGATCGAAACCCACTTCTTTCTCTTTCTAGACCTCCATTGATGGAGCTCGAGCTTTTCACCTTCTTCTTCCTCTTTTCTGGATCCCAGAGGTGGTGGTGATGTTTTTGTGTGTTGGAGAGGGGCAAGGAGAAGGTATTTATAGGGGAGAAGTGGGGTGGTGGCCAAGTAAGGGAGGAGAGAGAGATAGCTACGGGAGAGAGAGGAAGAGGGAGAGAGAGAGCTGTAATGGAGGGAGTGAAAGTCATGGTAGGGTGCAAAGGGTGGCAGGAGGTAGGGGGCAGGTGGTGAGAGGTGGTGGTGGAAGCTTGGTAGCCAAGAAAATGGAGAAAATGAGAGAGAGAGATATATTTCGGGAGAGGGTGAGAGAGGGACTGTGAGGGAGAGAGAGGGGGACAGCTGGGGAGAAAGAGAAGAGAGGTAGGTGGGTGGTGAGGTGGAGAGAGAGACAACAAAGGTGGGGTGGTGGTGGTTTGGCATGGTGGCCAATGTAGGATTAACACGAGGATTTTATAGTGGTTCGGTTCGCAACTTCACGGCCTACTCCACTCCCCAAGTGTCCTACTCAGAAATTGCTGCACTATCTCCAATAGTCGTTACAAACCTCTAGCTTCGCGGGTGCTAGAGAACCTTACAACGAGCGATTACTCCGAATCCACTCCCAACTAGCTAAGACTCCGGCGCTAGTTACACCTAAACCCAAATGATTTTTTCTATCCAAAAATCACTCACAAAAACGGTTTCAATCTCAGACAAGGGTGTGAAATCCCTTTTACAATATGGTTCAAAAAAACAACACTCAAACTAGTGTAAATATTCAAGATGTAAGCGTAGAGATGGCTGACAGATTTTTCAAGAAAAAGCTCACTGGAATATTTTTTTTCAAGAGTTGGAGTGATCTGACCTTGCTCCTTCTTTTCTTTTTAACGTGGAAAACCCAAATTGTACGTTGGAGACTTTCTCATAGCCGTTGCACACAATCAGCCACAATCTTTCCAGCAATCAATCTTCTTCTTTCCATACGAGTGGATTTTCAGCCGTTAGAAATTAGGGAGAGATTTTCCTTAATCTCTCTCCTTCTTCAATTTACTTGCCCATTGGAGATAGGAATTGTGAAGAAGAGAATCCTTTCAATTGAATCTTTAATTGAGCCGAAGAACCCTTTGATTTCGGACGCCTCTCTCTTCTTCGAAAATCCCTCTTGTTTTCATCGCCTCACTCTTCCTCTCGCACGAAGAAACCCAAATTCTGAAAAATGATATCCTGTGTAGGGCACATCTTTAGATACGAGAAAATTGCTTATAAGTCCCTATAATAATGAGTGATAGCATAATTAGCCCAATAGAAATATATTATTCCAGTAAAACCCAATTGACTAATGTAATTCCAATTAGGTTGTGTTTGTTATCATCAAAATCTAAAACCATGGGGCTAACAATCTCCCCCTTTTTGATGATGACAAACATTGCAACTATAATATTCAATAGAAAGAATTGAGAGCAAAAATAATAAGAGAGAAGATGACTCCCCTTTAATTGATGCATAATTTGCTTGAACTGAATCTCGTTCAATTTGCTCCCCTTAAATTTTTACCGCCTTTGCTTCAGCTTCTTTGTAACTATACCCAATACTTCTCCCCCTTTGTCATTAACAAAAAGATCGTGAAAGGATTCAATCTATTCTTTATGAAGTACTGCCACTATGAATCTCATAACTAGCATGGCCTTATAGAAAAAAAAAAATACTAGACATATGTAAATCATTAGTAAAAGGAAAGGCCCTTTGTATCTGCAATCTAAACATTAGCATCAACAATATTGAGGCAGATTATTGCTCGGAAATAATAAATAACTCAAGAAAATTAGATCAAGAGTCATGACAAAAAATGAGATCGAGAGTTATCAACAAGGGTTCGACATACCAATTTCTCTTCTTATGCTGCAAAATCTATCCTCACTAAGAGGTTTTGTAAAAATATCAGCAAGTTGATAATCTGTACTCACAAAATCAATAACAATGTCTCCTCTTTGAACATGATCTCTAACAAAGTGATGTCGAATATCAATATGCTTGGTTCGAGAGTGCTGAATAGGATTCCTAGTCAAATTAATAGCACTAGTATTATCACATTTAATGGGAATATGATCAAAATATAAACCAAAATCCTCTAACTATTGTTTCATCCATAAAATTTGTGCACAACAACTTCCAACAGCAACATATTCAGCTTCAGCAGTAGATAAAACAACAGAATGTTGTTTTTTACTAAACCAAGAGACAAGTGAATGTCCAAGAAACTGACATGTACCACTAGTGCTTTTTCTATCTATTGAACAACCAGCAAAATCTGCATCCGAATATCCAATTAAATCAATTGAAGTGCCTCTAGGATACCACAATCCTAAATTTGGAGTACCAATCAAGTATTTGAAAATTCTTTTAACAGCAAGGTAGTGTGATTCTTTAGGAGATGATTGAAATCGAGCACATAGACACACACTAAACATAATGTCCGGTCGACTAGCTGTTAAGTAAAGAAGAGATCCAATCATACCTCTATATTTCTTTTCATCAAAAGGCTTACCCATTTCATCTTTGTCGAGTTTGGTAGAAGTGCTCATAGGAGTACCCATTGGCTTAGCTTTTTCCATGTCAAACCTCTTCAATAGATCTTTGATGTACTTGGACTGATTGATAAAAATTCCATCCGTAGATTTTTATTTGGAGTCCAAGGAAGTAGGTGAGTTCACCCATCATGCTCATTTCAAATTCGCCTTGCATACACTTTGCAAAATCCTTGCACAAATTTTCATTAGTAACACCAAAAATAATATCATCGACGTATATTTGAGCGATAAGTATATCATGATCTTTGGTTTTTATGAAAAGAGTAGTATCAATTTTTCCTTTTGAAAAACCATTTTCAATCAAAAATTTACTTAAACGATCATACCATGCCCTAGGTGCTTGCTTTAAACCATAAAGAGCTTTGGAGAGTTTGAAAACATGATCTGGAAATTCATGATTTTGAAAACCAGGGGGTTGTTTAACATAAACCTCTTCAGAGATAAAACCATTTAGAAAAGCACTCTTTACATCCATTTGAAAAAGTTTGAAAATTTTAATACATGCGAATGCAAGTAACATTCTAATAGCTTCTAGTCTAGCAACGGGCGCGAAAGTTTCATCAAAATCTATGCCTTCTTCTTGATTGTAACCTTGGACTACGAGTCGGGCTTTATTTCTAACAACTACACCAGATTCATCCATTTTATTCCTAAACACCCATTTAGTGCCAATGACAGAGCTATTTTCAGGTTTAGGGACTAAAGTCCATACTTGGTTCCTTTCAAATTGATTGAGTTCTTCTTGCATAGCAAGAATTCAACTCTCATCTTTTTCAGTTTCAACAAAAGACTTAGGCTCTACTTGAGATAAGAAAGCAAGATTATTGTATACATTACGAAGAGAAGATGTAGTCATCATACCTTGAGATGGGTCACCTATAATTTGTTCTTTGAATTGATCGCGAGCATACCTCCATTCTCTTGGAACAGTATTAACATCTCTATGTTGTGGTGCAATAGGAATTAACTCATCCATTTGTTCAACAGCAGCTGAGCTGTCTCCATTTGCATGTTCTGCTGTAATTGAGCTAACCCCATCAGAATTTTTAGCATCTGCTGAAATTGAGTTTGGTGCATTTTCCACACGAGTTTCATTCCTTACTAAAATTTCTCGCGGCATCTCATCATCTATGCTGTCAATACGAGGAAAATACTTGGAAGGAACATGATTAGTCTCATCAAATGCAACATGGACAGATTCGTCTACAACCAATGTCCTTTTATTAAAAACTCTATATGCCTTGCTAGATGTGGAATAACCAACAAATATGCCTTCATCAGATTTAGCATCAAACTTACCCAAATCATCCTTGTCATTATTATGAACAAAACATTTACAGCCAAATGCACGAAAGTGGCTAATATTAGGCTTTCTACCTTTCCAAAGTTCGTATGGAGTCTTTTTAAGAATAGGCCTAATCATAACACGATTCATGACATAACGTGCAGTATTAACAGTCTCGGCCCAAAAATATCTAGGTAAATTTCTATCACATAACATAGTCCTTGCCATATCTTCTAACGTCCTATTTTTTCTTTCAACTACGCCATTCTGTTGAGGAGTTCTAGGAGCAGAAAAATTATGATCAATACCAAGTTCATCACAAAATAACTCATACTTGCTATTTTCAAGTTTCCTACCATGATCACTTCTAATGCTAGATATGAGAAAACCTTTTTCGTTTTGAACTTTTCTACATAACTTAGTAAAGGCTGGAAAAGCTTCATCTTTATGAGCAAGAACCATAACCCAAGAATATCTAGAATAATCATCAACAATAACAAGAGCATAATGTTTACCACCAAGACTAGCAGTTCTAGTAGGTCCAAATAAGTCCATATGCAAAAGTTGTAATGGTCTAGATGTAGAAACAATATTTTTAGCTGAAAAAGAGGTTCTAGTTTGTTTTCCCATTTGACAAGCATCACAAAATCTATCTTTTTCAAACTTCATTTTAGGAAGACCAATAACCAATTCCTTATTTAAAAGCTTTGAAATCAAATGCATGTTAGCATGTGCAAGTCTCTTATGCCATAACCGACTATTCTCATTCATAGCAGTCAAACATTTATCATCATTGGAAGATAACGAATGAGCATAAATAATGTAAACATTGTCATGTCTAGTCCCACTAAAAATAATTTTCTTTTCTGCAATGTTTTCTATGATGCATTGTGATTTTTCAAAAATAACTCTATGACCTTTATCACATAACTGACTGATACTTAAAAGATTATGTCTTAAGCCATTAACAAGAAGCACATTTTCAATAGTAAGAGAGGGATCCTTACCAATATTACCAATACCTATGATTTTACTTTTGCTGTTGTCACCAAATGTTACAAAGCCACTTTCTTTAGACGGTAAAGTACTGAATAGCTTTGCATTGCCGGTCATGTGCCTTGAGCATCCACTATCCAAGAACCACATTTCATTCTTTGCCCTTGTACTCAAGCATACCTGCAAAAATGATTAGATATTGGTCTTTGGTACCCATACTTGTTTGGGTCCTTGAATGTTAGCAACAAAATTCTTTGGAACCCATATCTTTTTGATTCCAACATAATTATTTCTTTTCATAGGACATGAATGTAAAATATGACCTTTCTTACCACAGTAGTTGCAAGTAGTAAAAGGACAAGTTGAAGAAGTTTCTTTCACAAAGAAATTTTGATAAGACTTTTGTTTTTTGGTGGGATCAAAACCTAATCCAGCTTTGTCAAATATGCATCTTTGTTTTCCTAGAATAACATCCAAAGTATCTCTCCCTTTAACAAATTTAGACAAAGTAATTTTCAAGTTTTCAACTTCCTTTTTCAGATTTTCATTTTTAAGTTTCAAATCAGAAATATTTTTTGTTGGAAAACCTTCTTCTACTTTTTCTTTTAAAGCTTCATTTTCTCCTTTTAAAAGTTCATTTTCAATAAGAAGAGAGGAGTTATTCTTTTTGAGCAAACTATTTTTGGAGGCCAACTTCTTAAATTCAGCATGCAATTCATGAAACACATTTAACAATTCATCATAAGTAAAATCATCAGAATCCTCAATAGAGTTTACCTCACTGTTTTCATGAGCCATTAAACATAGGTTGGCTTGTTCGTTGTCGTCATCGGAATCACTTTCACCGCTGCTATTCCCCCACGCTGCAAGTGCTCTTCTTTTTGCCTTCTTGCTAGAATCTTTTGCTTGACGACATTCAGACTTGACATGTCCGGGTTTCTTACACTCACAGCATATAATAGGATCTCTCTTGTTCTCACTTTTGGTTCCATCTTTCTTGAAAAATTTCTTACCATTTTCTTTCTTCTTTCTCATGAACCTTTTGAGTTTTCTTGTAATGAAAGCTATTTCTTCATCACTGCAACTTGACTCCGAATCATCTCCATCATCATTCTTTGAACTTGAGGTAGAGCATTTGAGGGCTATACTCTTCTTTTTCTGGCCTTGATCTTCTTCCAAGTTCATGGTGATTTCATGAGTCATCAAGGATCCCAAAAGTTCATCCAAGCTATAATTTGTGAGGCCACGTTTCGCCTCAATAATTGCCGTTACTTTTGGCTCCCATTGCTTTGGTAATGACCTGAGAACCTTTCTCACAAGATCAACATTAGAGTAAGACTTTCCAAGAGATTTCAAGCCATTAACAATATCAGTAAAGCGAGTAAACATGTTAGAGATGGATTCATCAGGTTTCATTTTGAACAATTCATACTTATGAACAAGCTGGTCAATTTTTGATTCTTTAACGTGACTTGTACCTTCATGCGTGACTTCTAGTTTATCCAAATTTCCTTAGCCGATTCACATACAGAAACTCTATTAAATTCATTTGGATCTAAAGCACAATATAGCAGATTCATAGCTTTAGCATTAAGTTCAATTCCAGTAATATCACTAGCATTCCATTCCTTTTCCTCTTTAGGAACTACTACCCCATCAACAGTTTTGGTAGGACGGTGCGGCCCATCAACGATAACTTTCCACAACTTGTAGTCAGTTTGAATATAAATACGCATTCTAGCCTTCCAATAATTGTAGTTAGACCCGCTAAATAAAGGAGGTCTGTTGCTCGATTGGCCCTCGGGAAGGAAGGTGCCATAAGGGGTTGCTATAGGTCTTACCCTAAGACGATTAAGTCAAATATATTTAGAGCCTCGCTCTGATACCACGTGTAGGATCAAGCGCTTACTATCTTACTAAAACCCGCAGGTCTGTTTTTAGAGCGGTCGCAGGGAGTGGCATTGTGTAACCAAATTCATGGGGGCACTCCGGGCCCAACAACCAAGTTTTGGCTGAGAGAGAGAGAGAGAAAAAAAAAAGAGAGGGAGACGGGAGAGATGACAGAGAGGAGAGAGGGTGAGGAGGTGGGGTTAGTGATGGTGAGAGGTGAGTATATAAATATCTACGAGTATATATATATATACACATACACAAAATATCTAATAATAATTATAATAATATTATTAGTTTAAAAAGATTCAAAATTTATTAAATTTTAAACGTTTCAAAATAATCCTAATTTTATTATCGAAACGATGTTTTAAAGGTTGATTTTGAAAAGTAAATAAAATTTGGTACAAAAATATATACTTTTATTCGGAAAAAAAACGGTCCGAAATTTGGGTCGTTACACTCTCAAATTGTGTAGCTTGGGGCACGTTAGTGTTTGATTTTGTTCACCCTCGCCAAATGAGACTGAACATTACCCTCATTTTGATTAGCTCTTTCTAACTCTTACGGTCCTACCAAGTTCAACCATGGTTAGCATTGAATCCATTCCAATAATTTTCCATACACTAATTACGTGGATTTCAATTATTTCCATATTTGTTTGGCTCTTAATGCTAACTACAGTTAAACTTGGAAGGAGTAAGAATTACAGAGAGCGTGAGGGTGAACAAAATCGGACTCGCATGTTAGGAATGAAGACAAGCTTCCAACCAAACCTCACGACTTTATCACAATCTAACGAAAATCTGATCCAAGAACATAATAGTACCAAGGATTATCATATTTTATATTGCCAAAATAACATCAAAATGCTACACGACGATGATCCGAATTTCTAAATCGCATAAAAAGCAAGAAAAAAATTCTTCTTTAAAAACATTAGAAAAGTGTGGCTATTACAATCTCCCCAACTTAATGAATTTCATCCTTGCAATTTTTCGATTCAAGATATCTATTTTTTTTATTAAACAAAACCACGCTTCCGTTGTGCAATTTGATTACGATTTTTTTAAAATCACCCACTCATCTCATATAAGACCTGTTCCTTAAGCTCTGACAACAACAGGGACGACCCAAAATTCTAAATTGTCTAAAAGAAATAATATTATCTTCCAATTTTCTTCTTCAAAATCATTAGAAAAATACTGTTGTTACAATAACCCCTTAAGCTACAGAGAAATAACAAAGGCAAGTTGCCAACCGACAAAAAATAACCTAAGGAAAGCCGTCAACCAACTTGAGAAATTGATCAAACTCAAAACCAAATCAAAATACGGGACAGGTACCTCCTCCCCATCGTCGCCGCCATGCTTCGTGTTCCTCACCAAGATCACACAATATCGCTTCCCCATTGTCCAAAATCCTATGGTGTTTTCAGCCCTCCTATATTCAGTTCCTCAACCACAGAAATTGAAATGGGTTTTGGTTGAAACCAATTAGGTTTTGTTGCATTCTATGAGAATTGCCGATGATTTCACATTGAAAATCAAAATAGCCCAGATCGATCACTCCGCAAACCCAGATCGATCGAACAATGTTAATTTGCTCGAGTTATCTTATCAATTAAGAGTAAATGTCACACCCCGTCCCGGAATAGCCCCTTGGCAGCCTATCCCAAAACAACACACGACAACCAACCAACAACGACTACTAACAGTATCAAAAGATAGCCCCCAAATAGCCATTTTTAAATATATTTAAAAAACAACTGTTATTTAAAATTTACAGTGGAAGTCTGAAAATAAATAAACCATACATATCCAACTGTTGTCCAAAACTAAAACAAACAAACATCAACTACGGACCGAGGGACAAAACTCCCACAAGCCTCAACCACGTACGTCTCGGGCGAGTACAATTCCCAAAACGTGACTTGTAGAGGACACCGATCTATACCTGCAAAACCGGGACCCGAATTGAGTTTCAGGAGTGTATATGAGACGTAGATGTTGTTCAATGGATGCAATAAACCCAGCATCACCAATAATTAAGCATAAGTAATTAATCGACACAAGGTCATTAGTTCGACACGAAAGTCTTTAATCTGACACAAAGTCTTTAACTTGGTATAAAGCCAAAGAATCGACACAAAGTCTGGAGCACAACACTAAGTCCGGTTATTGGCTGTAATTGCCCATCAACACGAAGTCACAGTTCAATATCACAAGTTCAATCTAATTAAAGAACATCTATGAATCGAACACTCATCTTGATTTTCAACAAAAAGATACCAACAAAGTCACCCCTATGTTACTCATGTAGCCTCTGACCCTGGCATGTGGCCCATCAATCCACACATATGAGTATCAATAAGGAAATACTTTAAAAAGAAATGAACAATTGCAAACGATGGCCATATTCTCTTCCCTCAACTAAGTATAACAATTAAAACACCCATTCCAATCAAGTAGAACAATTGATTTTCAGGTTCCAAAAATGAGAATTCATATCCCAACCCTCTCGGACATATTTTAAGCAAACAATATCAGTTTCAGCACCTAACCACCAATTTCCTGCACTTTAATCCACGTTTTTAGCTGATACAACCCCTTTTTCAGCGGGTTACACCTAATTCCTGCGCTGAGAGGTGATTTCCAGTAATTACAGAGGCGATTTCGGCATCCAAACAACAGTTTTCAGCAACCAATTAACAAATTCTGCACCTCTAATCCGTATTTCCTGCACCTATCTTCAGTTTCCGCAACTTATATGCTATTATTTCAGCCCATACAAGCAATTTCTAGCATTTACCACTTAATTAAGGCACTTTAAGCATCCACTATTCACAGTAGTAAAATTCCTGCAGGAACTCAAATAATAGCAACCTAATTACCAAATCCAAGTTCTAACATTTAATTCTTTTATTTCTAATCACAATTTAATAGTTCCAATAAAGAAAAGCCCAAATTAGTTGAACCCAACTGATTTCAAAACCCCAATATAACTCAATTCATGAACAAATTGGATTAATTGATCAACACCTACGAAAATACAAAGAAGAGTTGCTTACCAAGTTAGGATTTTTAATCCCCAGCCTTCTCTCACGCTCTCTCTCTCTCTCTCTCTCTCTAACGCAAAAGAGAAAATCCTCTGCCTTTGGGTATGTAGCATTTCTGTTTCCTTTTTCAAAACAGATACAGAAATAGATATCGATATTGCTTTCCATGTGCGCACACAGAACAAGTTCTATATTAGACCTACACCCCTATAGTTGCAGAAAACTTCATAAGAACCACACACACAAAATTCAGCTTGCCTTTTGACCCTTAAATTAAAGGGAGGGTCTCACATTGTTTAAAGATTGGAAGGGAATGGTATAAAATTCACCTTTCCTTTTGACTCTATTATAGTAGTTCTTCTTTACAGTAATTATTTTCAGAATAGAATTGCATGGAAATTGCATGGAAACAGATTCAACAATTATACTGTAAGCTCAACTTGTAAGAGGAATTAGTACTCATACAGTTGTATACCTCCTTTGGACAGTCCTGTAACTTTCCTGCTCCTTTTCGATCTCTGCCAACCAAACCTCTTTTTGATTGGCAATGAGAGCCTCTGCGCGGCTGTCCACGTCGTCAACTGACGTAGTTGTTGCGGGCCTTTCATCATCTCCGGACACGACAACCGTCTCCGATGGAATTCTACCGGCCGGCGCCGACCGATGCTCATGATGATCTCCGATTGCATCCTACCCTGTACCATCTCTGCTGCAATATTAGAGTCGGTGCCTTGGCGGGAAAGGATGATAACGAGCACGGTGAGAATGATCACAAAGAGGAAATTCATGTGGGGAACAGTACTGAAGAGTTGACAGGCCCAATTTATGAAGGAGGGAAGACGAGCAAAAGACATCATCGCCTCTGGCTAGCTTTCTCCATTCGGATAGTATACAATTCGATAAAGCACTCAAGACTACTTATGGACTATGGAGGCCGCACTTGTCTCTATCCAATAGCATTCCTGGTTGAGAGGGGAAGATCTTGCATGTGTGTTTTTTAGTGCATGAAAGAGACTTTTTGGTCTTGTAAAAAAAAAAGAGACTTTTTGGTAAAGAGTCACTTTCTTTCTTGTATTCCTCTGCTATCTTGCTGCATAAAAGTTTCCTCTGATATATAGGCGGAGAGAGTCACTTTCTTTCTAATTTGGGATTTTTGATACTTTGTTTACTGTATAGGGCTTTTTAATTTGTATTTAGGTTTATTGAAAATTGAAATGCAGGACATGTGGACTACACAACCAATATATACTACACACTGCAGAGTGTTAGAGTATATCTCTCCCATTCGTTTGCGAGGCTTCAGATTCATAAGTATTCACTTGTTATCCAAAGCACTGGTTGATGTGCGTAGAATTGGTTTAAAAATGTTGGTTCTTCAAACTGTCGGGGATGCCTTGTCATCACATCAACTACTTCGTCCCTTGCTATATCGAGCGTACCATAACAAGCCGGGGGTTGAGTCCTCTCTCATTGAAGAAGGGGATGGTGGGCAGCTACTCAACTCCTAAAGATGTCCAAACCGTATTTTTCTAGGAACGTTGCAGTGAACGGAGCTACCGGGTAAACGAGTGAGCTTAGCCCATAGCCGGGTAGGGAACTTTTGTTGCTTAGCCGCTAGTTATCGATTTCGTCAAGAAAAGGCTCGCAATGGCTCTTGCTTGATTAGTGAAAACGTGAGCCTGCCCCTGAAGCCCTGATTTTAGAACGGGGTTCTGGTTCCAATTCCGATTAGAACAGCATGCACTGGATTAGTGGGAAAGGGAAGTCCTCCCCACGAAATTGAGAATCTCACTTTATATCAAGATTCTCCATACATAAACATTGGCGGAATACCACTTTGACTCTAACTCCAATTTGAGATCTTTAGTGGGAATCAAACAAAGGTCGAAAGACCATTCGATTCATTAAGGGGCATACATCTAGGCCTATTTGTTCGGTCAATCACCAAAGGCGGGGAACCACTATGGACGAGACCCCCTGGCCTCGATTCTTTTGCATAGTCTGGGGGCCAACCGCAGCAGGAGAGCAGTAGGGCATAGCGGTGCCCTCGCCTGGCGCCATTCCCGGACCTAGCAGCAGACTAGCGGACCGTGCCTAAATTCAGATCGGACCAGACTCTTCTTTGTTTGAGCACGAGAACAATTAGAATATTGCTAAACCGCAGGTGACCAAACCTATCTACTTTTGCTAACTCGGTTGGAAAAAAACCTGATTTTGACTCCTAAACCCACCCTAATTCTGTCTTATTCCGGGTGGGATATAAGAGAAGTTTGCCATCAACCCATTGACAAGATCAAACATCGGATCACCCGATGCCAATTCCCATTATGATGGTACTAGAACTCTGGAGCGGTCATCATATAAGATTTTGAGGTCTGATGGAACTGTCGTGCTTGTGACCTCTGAAGTTACTGGATAATCAGTCCCTCTTACTGCAATTTTTTCCCCTGCTCGGTAGTTCCGTAGTAGGTTTTTTCGGACGTTTACTAGGATCAGAAGGAACCGATATAATGACCACTGCGTGCATTTCATTCTCTTCGATCTTATCTTTGATTACTTTTTATGAACGCCCCCTTTTCGTTCACACGCAAGCTCGTAAACTCTTAATAGCTGAGACCCGTGGGATGAATTGAATGTGTAAAAAAAATGACTCTAATAGCTCTTACCCCAAAAAGGCTTCTTCTTAGAGATTTGAAGGCTGGAGCTACCGGGTAAACTGAGTGAACTTAGCCCGTAGCCGGGTAGGGAACTTTTGTTGCTTAGGCCGGGTAAACGTTGGCTTAGGAAAAAGCCAAAGATGCTAATATGCTATCTAAGTCCTGGCCTTCCAGATTTCCATGCCAGACTGGCACACCACCAGGCATAGGAAATTCTTTCATTGCAAAGGGATAGAGAGAGTTTATATCGTAGTTGTATAGGTCGTCGCCATATGGCTTGTATGTATCTGTATACAAATTACAATCCTACTCCGTAAGTGAGAACTTGTTCAGGATATCAATTCAGATTCAATAATAAATGATTTCTACTTTGTGAAACATCGTAGGATACAACATCAATAGTGTACGTGTTTTGGACTTTTCTTTTGTTTATTTTTGAATATTTACTTATTTATGTACAAGCTCGCTTCTTTTGGGTTGATATATGTATACTTTCGGTCAGCCCAGAGTGTAATTAATTACTGGTTCCGCCCTTATCTTGCGGCATAAAAGTTTCCTTCAATATATAAGAACTAACTGGAATGGGACCCACATGTATGGGAGATGCGTGTGGTTAGGATATGACAAAATAATGTATTCTTAACATTTCTCGTTTTTCAAAAACGGTCACGGAGACCACCGCATGTGTCACTACACATCGTGTGGGACCCCACTTCAAATTACACAAAAATACATAAATACTATATCGATAAATTTTAAAATAATTATTTGTGGGGCCAAAATCTTGTTGCGCGTTTGCATGCGTTCACATGAATCTCATACCCTTCCATGACCATATATTCAAACTTTCAATGTCAATATGAGTCTCCTATTGAGTGATTTGCGTCTATTCCATTTCGTGCCAGAATTGACAAGTGGATCAATTTAACAGACAGTTATCGACATTATATCAGTACGTGAAATTTTTTATTCTTGTTCCTTCTTTTCTAAAAAAAAGATTCCTTCAATTCTACACGCATCTAAATGGTCCAAAACTATGTCCATCTCACAAACTACCTTTACCATGGTCCTACCACGAACTTGAATCATTACGTGGATGTTTGCATTGGTACTGTACTGTACCTAGTTTTGTTGTTTCTCTTCTCAAAAAATATATAAAATAAAAAATTTCTCGTTGGAAGTTCTCCGGGACGGATCCAGAAATACAGCTTAGTGGGGATACCTGTTAATTATAATAGCACAAGTTCATATATATGTTTTTAGTCATCCACAGTAACATCGTACAAAATTAAGGCAAACATTATTAACTACAAAAGTTTATAACCCGTACTTTAAGTTAAATTACGTAAAAATTAAATGAGCACAGAATCTCATACAAAAATTTTAAATATGTTTTAAATGAACGTGGACAAGTTTTAGAATGATTAAGCTAGTTTTGTTAATGACTTTATTTTAAAATATTTCTCCCAGAAGGCTAAAAATAAAGAGAATCAAGAAAGAATAGTTACAAATAGACTAACAGCTTGTAAAGCAACAAATATAAATACACCATATGGCGAAATTCAGGCATAAAACTAATTTTATATGTGTATTTTCGAGATATATGCAAGTGTGTATATTTATTTATTAGCACATTTTTATAATTATGCTAATTTATACAAAATATATTTCATAATATTTTAATTTCAAGTGGGGGCACACGCTCGAGTGGAGGTATGTGGCCCCCCTTTGAATCTGTCCCTGCCCCCCTCCATCTCATCTTTCTTTCTTTTCCCTCTTTTTTCTCCCTCAATGTACCCATTATCGAGTTTATCCTTAATAATAATTGGAAAATTCTAAAATCAGCCCATTGGACTGACAATAGTAAGTGTGTGAATGTGTATTAAAGGGTGCAAAAAATGCACAGAAATACGTGTTTTTCTTGTCTTCTAGTGTTTTCATCGTCAGTCCAGTGGGATGATAATAGCAGGACCGATAATAATTTTGCTGTTTCAAAAAAAATTACATTAGAAAACTAGAACACATTGTTGGAACTTTGTTAAGTTTTAAAATTAAAAGAAATATTTTATTAGAGAGACATTTATTTTGTCTAAAAGGTGTGACCATTTACTATGAGTGAAAATATGACTCCTATGAAGAGGTGTTTGTAATTCTATAAATAGGATGTTTCCCCATGTTGTTTTATTACAAGTAGACTAGATAAAGCTTCTTATTAATCCTCACTTACAATAAGCAAAATCCACAAAAACTCATTTTGAAATAAAATATACTTTCTCCGTCCTAAATTGTTTGTCTGGTTTGCAAAACGATACACTAAAAATAATGCAATTTTTTCACAAATTAAAAGAATTTCAAAGAAAACGCATGTCTCTCCTTCAAAAGAAAGAAAAGCAAGGTAGAAACAAGGGGAAGTTATTATGAAAAGAGCATAGAGATCGATCAAAGAAATGAAAGCAAAGCAACATACTAAAATCTACTCCATTAAAGAATGGAAGATTGATGATTCAAACTGAGACAATTGTCGACTACTTAGGATGCGTTCTTAATTTTGAACTTAACTTAAATTTGGGAGTTTTGTCCAAATTTGAATTTTTTTCGCATTTTTAGTTTTACGCCAAACTATTGTGAGTTATTGAATCCTCTCGACGAGAGGAATCAGAAAAGTAAATTTTGTTTACTTTGACCCAAATATTTTGAGAAATAACCACTTTTAAGCAAAAAAAAATTCACTTTTTGACCTAAAAAGTGGTTATTTAATTTCTCAAAGGAAACTGATTTTTGCGCTTTAATTTTTACTGATAGCGCTCCACTTTTGACATGAAATTACTAGTAACATCATGAACAAAGTAGAGCACCATCAATAAAAAGAAGAGCGCAAAAATCAAAATCCTTTCTCAAAATGTCAAATTTTCCATGGAGTAGTGTTCTTCTAAGATGGTATTAGAATAGGGGACACTTACAGAATAGTCCTCGAGTTCAATTGTTTGTAAGTTTTCATCCGGCACTTTTTGAACAGTTATGTTTTCATCCTTTTAGATGATGAATTACCTATATTACCCTTTTAATATGGATATTCATATGTAGGTGTATATTTTCTTCATAAATTAGTGGGATTCTAATAATTGTAGTTACCTAAAATCATGGATTGATTAGTGGATAGAAATGGGGGGAATTTTTAAAATCTTTAATGGATATATTCTAAACCATTCTATCTCCTTAATTTCGTGAATTTTTAAATTTTTAATTTTCGTAAATTGGTCATATTATATTATAAGCTTACGTGAATATGGTTTGACGGCCAATTTCACAAAAATTCATTATTTATTTAAAAAATATGAACACACAATGTTTTATTCATGAAAACACATGAATAAATTAATCGAAAAAACATAAAAACACGAATAAATTAATCAAAAAATATTAAAAAAAACATGAATACACCATGTATTTAATCGACCATGAAAAACATGAATAAATTAATCATCCATATTTTTCATGAATACACTATATTTTATTCATAAAAAGCAACAATATGAAAAATACACCGTGTTTGAAACGAAAAACACCATGAAATGAAATACACCATGTAAATTTTTTACCACAACAATATCAAAAATTATTCATGAAAACACAACAATATATAAAATACACCATGTTTGAAATGAAAAAATGCCATGAAACGAAATACACCATGTAAAACTTTTACCACAACAATATCAAAAAATAATTGGAAAAAGAAGTAAAAGGGAGTGGATTCCGGTTGTGGGTTACATCTAGGGGCATGGAAAAGTCTCCACTGGAGTTCCTCAAGCAAATCCTAGCCATGTCGTCGTACTCTTCCCTTGCTAAATCGACGGCGACTCATCTCAATTTGCGATGTCTCCGCTCAGCTTCACTGGCAGAATGGGCCTCCAGCATCCGTTTATTCCGTTGGGCTTGAGCCTGGATCTGATCGAAATAGGGATTGCATCTTCCCCATGCCCCCCTACCGCCACTGCCGATTAGAATATTGCCGCCGATCCATGCACCGCCTATCGCCATGATCTATTCCTTTCTTCAATCTGCTTGGATGTTCTGCCAACAATGTCGTCGTTCACCTCATCGGCGTCCCATTGCCTTCAATGCATCTGTGTCTCTATCAATGGAGAGAGGAGAGAGCGTTTGAGGGAAGGATATGGCCAGCGAGGACCGCCGGCGGTGATGGGGCCGGCGTGGGTGTTCGAAGGGAGGAGAGATGGGGGGTTAGGCATGTCGAAATTTCGGAACCAGAGGGTTAAATTGCCGTTTTCGGGGTGGAAGGCTTTAAATATGGGGATTACGGGAATATGGGTTGCCGTAAATATGGCTTTAAATATGGGTTGCCGTGAATTATGGAATTTGGTTTCTGGGATTGGTATCTATAATAATAATGGTTAGGACCAAGACTTTAAGATTTCATCCCAAAAGTCTGCGCTACTATATATATATATATATATATATATATATATATAGATAAGGGTAGTTTTGGGATTATTTTAAAATGGCGATGCAATCATAACTGTTCAAAAAGTGCCGGATGAATACTTACATGAGATGGAGTTTGAGGATGAATATTTAAAAACTCCTTAGAATAATGGAGTGGCATTTGAAGCACTTTATGTTTCCACGGCTAAAGCCAAAATCCTAGGACTAAAATCTACTCCACAAGTTGATAAGGAATTGAAGATTGATGCCAAACGAGACAACTACTTACGGAGGCCGCTTGTGAAGGGGATGCTTTCCTTACAGATGGTGACTACCACTTGTCCTTTGCATATCGAACAGATTCATGTGAAGGGGGTGATTTCTTTACAGATAGCTAGTGACTAGACCACTTGCATATGGAACAGATTTCACCCTCAATTGAGTAAGTACGATATGACCCAGGAACAACCATAGTGCCGAACTTGTATAATCAGTAGGAGAGATTTTTCTGCCGAGCGAGTATATCCCACGTGGTATTCGTTCGGCGCATTCGAGCCGTCTGATACACTTTTGAATGGTTCGAATTGAAACCCTCTCACCCCAACACTTTCTCTCTTCAAATCCGTTCAAAAATAAAATTGACGGCTCGAATGCTTAAGTGGACACCACGTGGTACCCGCTCGGCACTGAAAATATATCCAATCAGTAAACTGTTAAGAGATTGATTTTCAGTTGGTTTGTCTCTGGACGTGTACTGCACTGTCCAATAGCATTCCTGCGGAATTTTGGTAATATGGGTACATCAAGGTAGGGCTGTCCTCACGTCAAAAAAAAAAGTAGGTCTGTCCAACCAATTCGGACTAGTTCAGTTGACTAGGACTTTTACATTTTACTAAGAGGTCAGGAGTTCGAGTCTGCCCACTTACATGAGTGATCTTCCCTTAGAAGATTTTTCCTTTCTTTGTTTCTACTATATAATGAGTTTATTTTTTGTATTGGTTGAGTTATTGAAAATGATCTCTTCTATCAATTGACAAAAAATCTACTCCGTGAAGAAAGAAAGAAAGAAAAGACCAAGTGAAGCCGCGCGCGTGTGGATTTTTTTTGGTGGAAGAGACGTTGGCGCAGCAGCAACTATTCACTTCAATAATGCTACAAACACATCAATTTGTCACACCTCTCTCACATAAATGTGTGGAAATCTCACAATAAATGTGTAGACCACACAGGGTATGTGAGAGAGGTATAATTGAGGTGTGACAAATTGATGTGTCCCTAACATCTCTCTATTCACTTTCCTTCTTGGTTTCCACCGGCATCTCTCTATTCAATTTCCTGCTTGGTTTCCACCGGCATCAAAATGCTAGTGAAACATCAACTTGTCACACCTCCCTCACATACAGGTGGGTCCAAACCATTGGACCCACCTGTATGTGAGAGGGTGTGATTAGAGTGTGACAAAGTGATGTGTCCTTAGCATCTCCCATTTTCAAAGATGGTCAAGTAGACCACCGCATGCGCCACCACATGCGTCGTGTGGGCAGAGGCGACTCTACCCTTGTGGTTCTATGATCAACTGAACACCCCCCAAAAAAAAAAAAAAAAATCTTAGAATACATCTAAATTTTTTGGCTAATCTTACTTTAAATATCCAACTCAAATGTTAATAAACATTCAATTCTAATAGTCTTGAACATCTAACCCAAAAAGAATTGAACATCCAATTCAAAATCAATTTAACACCCAATCCAGACCATTTAAACTTTCAATGAATTTGGTAATCATTTTGCTTAGTAAATTCATGTAATAAATAGTTGATGAAATTTTCTATTCGTGTTCCTTCTTTTCAAATTTGTGTGAGTAAGAAAAAATCTCAGGTGTCGTGGACCAAACATATATTACTTGTGGTGGTATATTTAACTAAAGTATAATTTGCTAAATCATAGATAAAAAAAAATGCAGTAAAGATATTACTGAACTCGGGAAAATGTTGTATTCATATATTATAGCACCAATTATAGAGCCCTTCCTCTCAAATGAAAGATCTATCTAAAAATTAAACCCACTGTTTTTTAGCAGATCAAGATAATAATGTTCTTGTGTGTTGCGATCCTGTGCCATGCACGGGTTCGCTGCTAGTTTGATAAAATCCTCTTCATATTTTTCGGTGCGGTAAATTTTACGTTTCGTGAAGATCAAAAGAAAAAAAATACTATACGTTTCTTAACTCTACTATTAGTCTATGATTAAAGTGCCTCCCCGATTATTGGACTCCCGAAATGGCATTTGTGATTAAATTAAAGCCCAAGGATTTGTTTCCGGTCACGGCTAAGCCGAAGGGGAAAAAAAACCCCACAAAAGGCTCATTTTCCTCTGAATGGGCTTGTGTGCTCTTGTAAAGGTACCATTTTTTCCCTCCATTGGCAGCCCAAATCTGTACACATACTAAGGAGCATCATCAAGATGCTCCAACAGCAAGAGGAAGAGCAGCCCAAATCTATATACTACATAGGGCAATTTACGGGCCGGTCTAAAAAACAGATTGTTATTCCCTCCGGGTCCACCTCGAAATAGATTTGAACGCACGAGTATAAAAAACATTCAATTACCAAAATTGCCCTCAAATCGGAATAAAAAACACAGCCCATTAAAAATCCAAAAGGCGTACCACTACCACCCCAGCGCCCCTCTTCCCCCTCTCTCTCTCTCCTCTTTCTCCCTCTCTCTCTCTAACCCCATCCTCCGCTCCAGACCCTACGTCGCCGCCGCCATGGAAGAGCTCGAGAAGCTCCGTGCCCCCTCGCCGACGAAATCAACCTTGCCGTCACGCACCACCACCATCAAGCATCCTCGTCGCTCGCGTCCACCGAGTCCGAAAGGGAGCAGAATATAGAAGATTTGGTGAAGCTGCTCTACTTCGGGAGTATATTTGACGTCAAGGGACAGAACGACTTCACCTCGACGATGCTGACCCGGATGCACGAGTGGCGGTGCTGCTTGACTTATGATTATGTTATCGATGACGAGTCGAGCTTTGGGGATCTGCTGAGCGAGAAGGTCCTGGACTCAATCTCGGCGGTGAGTGGGCTGGTGGTGTCGCGGCCGGTCGACTCGAGCCTCTCGTACAAGGAGGCGTTGCGGCGATGCGTCTGACCATCCGATCGATTCGGATCCGAACATCGATCTTTGCGATTTCTATGTGGATTTTACTAGTTTTGGCTGTATATTGATTAGGGAACTTGAGGCAACTCCCAGGCGTAATTTAGCTTGTTTCCTGCAATGCGAATTTGTCAAAGCACTGCGAATTTCACACTGCGAAATTGCAAATTTCACACTGCGAAATTTCCAAAAAAGCACTGCGAAATTGTGAAATCATCGACGGCGGCGCCGGTATCTGCTACGACGAAGAGAACGCCCTCCGCGTTGCAGTCGATCTCGATGCGGCCATCCTCGTCCCTGGCTAGCCACCCCGCCATGAGGTAGAACGACACCAAGACCCGGCTGAGCGCCGACTTGTCGAAGAAGTTGGGCGAGCCGTTGGGACGGTAGAAGTAGACGCTGAAAACTTTTTCAAGATAAGACTGAATTGTATTAATTCTCTCAACTGAATTGTTCAACTTACATCAGAGAGGGGTTTTACAAGTATTTATACAGCTATTAACCATGATAACCAACCAACAAACTCAGGCCTAATTGCTAACTAATTACAACAACTAATTACAGCTCAGTGCAATCACTCCGTAACTAACTTTAAGAGATCGTGCAAATCTATTAGCAGTCAAGTGGAGCTGAACTCAGTTGAGGCAAGCTTGGCTCAGTTGCTGACGGCCTTGTCGAAGAAGTTGGGCGAGCCGTTGGGACGGTAGAAGTAGACGCTGGGCGTGTGGAAGCAGGGAACGACTAGGTCCACGTCTGAGTTCCACAGCTGCCGCGCCGGCATCTCCTGCGCTGGTCGCACCAGCGTCGACTCCCTCACCTCGATCCTCATTTTTGTGCCAACTCAACCGCGGTGATACTCGCGCCTCTGCTTTTTTTGCTAACTTGTGCCGGAAACACGGGCTGCAGCCTGCAAGTTAAGGGTTTGGAAATTAGAAAGATAGTGCTGGTCCTGCTGGAAAAATTAATTTATGTTCTATTTTTTTTTCATGGCTACTAATTTGCAAATTTCACACTGCGAAATTTCCAAAAAAAAGGACTGCGAAATTGTGAAACTCGCCGGAAAAAGCACTGCGAATTTGTAGTCGCCGGCCGGAGGTGGTCGCCGGAAAAAGTCACCGGCTGGCCAGAGGTGGTTGCCGACCGGAGGTGGATTGTGGAGGTGGGTTGTGCAATGGAGGTGGGAGGAGTGGTTGTATTTAATGAAGGGTAAAAGGGTAATCTTCATATAAAGTTGTCCTTAGAGGTAAATAAAAATTGAGTTCATCCTTAATGGGAATTAAGTCTTAATTTTCTAGACCCACTGGTAATTTACTCTAGTACATACTAAGGAGCATCACCCTTCATCAAGTTGTTCCAACAGAGTTAATGGGCTCTAGTCAAGTTGGCATCTCATAATGTTCCCCATGTGGGAGGTCAGGGTTCGAGGCCTGTCGTGGGCATTTGGGTTTTAGAATTATGAATAGCCTCTGAAATCTCCCATTTTCCTCTCTTTCCTCTATCACCCTCATCCTCCTCCTCTCAGAACCCCCATCTAGCCCATTTACTCTCCTCACAGCCTCCACTTCGGGTTGAGCCAGATCTGGGGAGATGAAGCAAGGGTGGCTCGGTCTTCTCCGGCGAATAAGTTGCTCGATCTTAGGTGGCGAGTTCCGGCAACATTGACGGTGGCCGGAGGTTTATTTCTCTAGTTTTCTTTTCATTCTTCTTTTCTTTAGCTATGGTTCATTGTGATCTCCCCTTTTTTTTGAAAGGCAAAAGAAATTTCATTAATCTTGAAAGTGATACAAAAACTAATAGGACAAGGAGAGTTTCCTTGTGAGCATTTCCTCCCCTTTACAGGGAGTTTTCTTCCCCATTGGGGTATTTTTCGAAGGTGGAATATTGGCGTATTATTTCTGTTTGTGTGAGTTGAGTTTCGTCAGGCGTGTTGGTTATGGTGCAATTCATAACTTGGCTTGTAAAGATTTTGGAGGATAGGTGTTTCTACTTGTGAAACTTATTTGCCGTTGCGGCTGCCCATGCCTTTGTTAAAGGATGGACGTGCTATTTGTTTGTTTTTCTGATGATTATCAATTGTACTGGTTATTCTTTTGGGGAAAGGGAAAAAAAAAAAGGAATATTCAAACATGATTTTTTATTATTATTATTATGAATATTCACACATGATTGAATAGCAAAAAATTAACTGAGTACTGCTACAAGTTAATTATGGATGCAATCCGAGTTAATGGGCTTCACATTTGGTTCTTTTGGGTTTGGTGGATGGCAGAGTTGGGTCCAAGAGGCTAACTCGTGATAACTGATTTAAGTAGGCCTTCAGTTCTGGATTCTTGGAGTTGGGTCCAGAACCAACTCGCGATGGCATAACCCACATACCCCTACAAATGTGAAATTTCGCCGGTAGGGCGGAAGCTCACCGGAAAGTTGAAGAGAACAAAATTTAAAATGTGAAACCGGTTTCTCTTTTAGCCGGTGCATACCACCAGGTACTAGCCAATAGGGTTCCATTAACAACCTTGAGTAGAGTACTATGGAGTTCAAATTCTCTTTGTCGAACTTTATGTATGCGTTGTGTACTAGTAGTATTCAGTAGTTTGGGAGCATCGCCTGTTGGGAAGCCGAGTCCCTATAGCACCCATTTTTGGGCTGCAAATTGCAGCGCTCCCAAACTATGTCGTTTGGGGCACGTTAGGGTTTGATTTTGTTCACCCTTGCCAAATGAAGGTGAACATTACCCTCATTTTGATCGACTCTTTCTAACTCTTACAGTCCTACCAAGTTTAACCATGGTTAGCATTGAATCTATTCCAATAATTTTCCATACACTAATTACGTAGATTTCAATTACTTCCATATTCATTAGGCTCTTAATACTAACTGCGGTTAAATTTCAAAAGACCTAAGAGTTACAAAGAGCCAATCAAAATGAAGATAATGTTCACTTTCATTTGGCGAGGGGGAACAAAATCGTACTCCGCATGATCTCACGACTTTATCACAATCTAACGAAAATCTGATCCAAGAACATAATAGTACCAAGGATTATCATACTTTATATTGCCAACAAATTAATAATATCAAAATGCTACACTGCGATGATATGAATTTCTAGATCGCATAAAAAATAATAAAAATATTCTTCTTTAAAAACATTAGAAAAGTGTGGGCATTACAATCTCCCCAACTTAATGAATCTCATCCTCGCAATTTTTCGATACAAGATATCTATTGTTTGATTAAACTACAATACCACGCTTCTGCTGTGCAATTTGATTACGATTTTTTTTAAATCACCCACTCATCTCATATAAGACCTGTTCCTTAAGCTCTAACAACAACAGTGACGACGCAAAATTCTAAATTGTCTAAAAGTAATAATATTATCTTCCAATTTTCTTCTTCAAAATCATTAGAAAAATATGGTTGTTACAATAACCCCTTAAGCTACAAAGAAATAACAAAGGACTGGAAAAAAATAGCAGAAGGAAAAGCCGTCAACCAACTTGAGCGATTGATCAAACTCAAAACCAAAATCAAAATACGGGACAGATACCTCCTCCCCATCGTCGCCGCCGTGCTTCGTGTTCCTCACCAAGATCCCACAATATCGCTTTCCCATTGTCCAAAATCCCATGGTGTTTTCAGCCCTCCTATCTTCAGTGCCTCAACCACAGAAATTGAAATGGGTTTTGATTGAAACCAATTAGGTTTTGTTGCATTCTATGAGAATTGCCGATGATTTCACATTTAAAATCAAAATAGCCCAGATCGATCACTCCGCAAACCCAGATCGATCGAACAATGTTAATTTGCTCCAGTTATGTTATCGATTAAGAATAAATGTCACACCCCGTCCCGAAATAGCTCCTTGGCAGCCTATCCCAACAAAACACACACGATAACCAACCAACAACGACTACTAACACTATTAAAAGATAGCCCCCAAATAGCCATTTTTAAATATATCCCAAAAACAACTGTTATTTAAAATCTACAGTGGAAGTCTAAAAATAAATAAACCATACATATCCAACTGTCGTGCAAAGATATCAATTCAAATTCAATAATAAATGTTTTGTACACTGTGAAACATCGTAGGGTACAACTTCAATAGTGTACGTGTTTTGGACTTTTCTTTTGTTTATTTTTTGAACATTTACTTATTTATGTACAAATTCGATTCTTTTGGGTTGATATATGTATACTTTCGGTCAGCCCAGGGTGTAATTAATTATTGGTTCCACCCTTGTCTTGAGGCATAAAAGTTTCCTCTTATATATAGGAACCAATTAGAATGGGACCCACGTGTATGAGAGAGCGGTGTTTTTTTTTTTTCGACAAAAGGTGAGAATAATTTTATTCATCTAATAGGCAGAGCTTAAACATCAGAAAGATACAAACCCCATGGGGGTAAAATGGACGTCCACATACTGGACATGCCGTTGGGAGAGGGGTGTGGTTTTGGTATGACAAAATAATGTATTCTTAACATTTCTCGTTTTTCAAAAACGATCACGGAGACCAGCGCATGTGTCATTCCACGTCGTGTGGGACCCGACTTCATACTCCAAAAAATACATAAATATATCGATAAATTTTAAAATAATTATTTGTGGGGCCAAAATCTTGTTGCGCGTTTGCATGCGTTCACATGAATCTCTTACCTTTCCATGACCATATATTCAAACTTTCAATGTGAATCTCTTACCTTTCCATGACCATATATTCAAATTTCAATGTCAATATGAGTCTTTTATTGAGTGACTTGCGTCTATTCCATTTCGTGCCAGAATTGACAAGTGGATCAATTTAACAGACAGTTATCGACATTATTTTCAGTACATGAAATTTTTTATTCTTGTTCCTTCTTTTCTAAAAAAAGATTCCTTCAAGTCTACACGCATCTAAAGGGTTCAAAAATATGTCCATCTCACGAACTAACTTTAGCATGGTCCTACCACGAACTTGAATCATTCCTTCAATTCTACACGCATCTAAAGGTTTTAAAGAATTTCTTGTTGGAAGTTTCCAGGGATGGATTCAGGAATACAGTTTAGTGGGACACCTGTTAATTATAATAGTAAAAATTTATTTTGTTTCGGTCAACCACAAAAATCGTACAAAATTAAAGCATGCATTACTAACTACAAAAGTTTATAACGCGTACTTTAAGTTAAATTAGGTAAAAATGAGCACAGAATCTCATACAAAAATTTTAAAATATGTTTTAAATGAACGTTGACAAGTTTCAGAATGATCGAGTTAGTTTTGTTAATGACTTTATTTTAAAATATTTCTCCCAAATGGTTAAAAATAAAGAGAATCAAGAAAGAATAGTTACAAATAGACTAACAGCTCGTAAAGCAAGAAATATAAATACACCATATGGCGAAATTCAGATATAAAACTAATTCTATATGTGTATTTTCGAGATATATGCAAGTATGTATATTTATATATTAGCACATTTTCATAATTATGCTAATTTATACAAAATATATTTCAAAATATTTTAATTTCAAGTGGGGGCACACGTTCGAGTGGAGGCATGTGGCCCCCATTTGAATCCGTCCCTGCCCCCCTCCATCTCATCTTTCTTTCTTTTCCTTTTTCTTTCTCCCTCAATGTACCTATTATCGAGTTTATCCTTAATAATAATTTGGCTGTTTCAAAAAAAATTACATTACAAAAACAGTCTTGCTATTATTAGCCCACTGGGTTGACGATAAGCACACTAGAAGATAAGAAAAATACGTATTTATGTGTACTTTTTATACCCTTTAATACAAATTCACATACTCACTATTGTCAGCCCATTGTCAGCCCATTGGGCTGATTTTAAAATTTTCCTTACAAAAATAGAACACATTGTTGGAACTTTGTTAAGTTTTAAAATTAAAAAAAATATTTTATTAGAGAGACATTTATTTTGTCTAAAAGGTGTGACCATTTACTTTGAGTGAAAAGATTACCCTTATGAAGAGGTGTTTGTAATTCTATAAATAGGATGTTTCCCCATGTTGTTTTATTACAAGTAGACTAGATAAAAGCTTCTTATTAATCCTCAATTACAATAAGTAAAATTCACAAAAACTCATTTTGAAATAAAATATACTTTCTCAATCCCAAATTGTTTGTCTGGTCTACAAACGATACATTAAAAATAATGCAATTTTTTTAAGAAAAAATGTAAACTTTTTTCACAAATTAAAAGAATTTCAAAGAAAACGCATGTCTCTCCTTCAAAAGAAAGAAAAGAAGGGTAAAAACAAGGGGAAGTTATTATGAGAAGAGCATGGAGATCGGTCGAAGAAATGAAAGCAAAGCAACATACTAAAATCTACTCCATTAAAGAATGGAAGATTGTGGACTACTTAGGATGCGTTCTTAATTATGAACTTAATTTAAATTTGGGAGTTTTGTCCTTATTTGAATTTTTTTTGCATTTTTAGTTTTATGCCAAACTATTGTGGGTTATTGATTCGTCTCGATGAGAGGAATCGAAAAAGTAAATTTTGTTTACTTTTACCCAAATATTTTGAGAAATAATCACTTTTAAGCACACACAAAAAAAAAATTCACTTTTTGACCTAAAAGTGGTTACTTCTCCAAGGAAACTAATTTTCGCGCTTTAATAATTACCGATAGCGCTCCACTTTTAACGTGAAATTACTAATAACTTCGTGAACAAAGTAGAGCACTATCAGTAAAAAGAGGAGCGCGAAAATCAAAATTCTTTTTCAAAATGTCAAATTTTCCATGGAGTAGTGTTTTTCTAAGCTGGTATTAGAATAATGGAGTGCCATTTGAAGCACTTTATGTTTCCACGGCTAAAGCCAAAATCCTAGGACTAAAATCTACTCCACAAGTTGATAAAGAATTGGCGATTGATGCCAAATGAGACAACTACTTACGGAGGCCGCTTGTGAAGGGGATGCTTTCCTTACAGATGGTGACTACCACTTGTCCCTTGCATATCGAACAGATTCATGTGAAGGGGGTGATTTCTTTACAGATAGCTAGTGACTAGACCACTTGCATATGAAACAGATTTCACCCTCAATTGAGTAAGTACGATATGACCCAGGAACAACCATAGTGCCTAACTTGTATAATCAGTAGGAGAGATTTTTCTGCCGAGCAAGTATATCCCACGTGGAATTTGCTCAGCGCATTCGAGCCGTCTGATACACTTTTGAACGGTTCGAATTGAAACTATCTCGCTCCTCTCACCCCAACACTTTCTGTCTCCAAATCTCAGCCGTTCAAAAATGAAATGGACGGCTCGGATGAGCGATCGGGCGCCATGTGATACCTGCTCGACACTAAAAATTTATCCAATCAGTAGACTGTTTAGAGAATGATTTTTAGTTGGTTTGTCTCTGGACGTGTACTGCACTGTCCAATAGCATTCCTGCGGAATTTTGGTAATTTTCACCCTCGTCCTCGTCCTCCTCCTCTAAGAACCCCCATCTGGCCCACTTCCTCTCCTCCACTTCGAGTTGGGCCAGATCAAGGGACGAGATGAAGCAAGGGTGGCTTGGTCTTCTCTGGCGAATAAGTTGCTGATAAGCACCCGATATTACAATATGGGGTGCGCTAAATCTCTAGATTAGTTTAATTTAATATCTAAATAGTCGTTTTTAATTGCTTTCGCTTGGTAGTTGTTTTAATGTCGTTTTGCAGAAAATCATGCTAAGGCGAGGGATCAAGGCCAGCCATGTCAAAGCAAGCATGGAGCAGGGCCAAGCCAGCCTAGGCAAACGAGGCCAAGCAGCGCCCAGGCGTGGCCAAGAGGCAAAGCAAGGCAAAGCAAGGCAAACAAAGCACTAAGCCAGGCGGCATCGATGTCTCTCTTTCTTCCCATCGGTACCGAGCCCCTTAGTGGTGCCAGGCCCTTATCCACTTAGGCATCGATGCACTCTAATTTCTTGCATCGATGCCGAAGGCCTTAGTCGAGATTTTTTTTGGATCTTTATGGAATATTCCGTGCGCATGCATTAGGAATATAAATAGGAGTGAGGTCATTTTGTACAAACAAGTAGGAATTAGATTTAGTACGTTTTTTAGATCTAGCTTGGATTTCAAATTGCTTTTTGCTTGTTCTTGAATGTTCTTCAATTTTCAGCACTTAATATTTAATTTCTTGCCTTAATTAGTTAGTTTTTGCTATTATCGCCTTCATTAAAGTTGTTTCTCGTTGCTTGATCTATCTTTTGAGCTAATTTTCTTTTAGTGCTATGTTTTCAATTATGCTAAGTAGATTTTGCTTGCTCTTATCTCCATAGATATGTGTGAGTAGTTTTTCAAGGTTGGGTCATGGGGTGATTAGCACCTCATGGCTTGAGTAAAAATTGCATTTTTCACCAATAAAGTTTGAATCTTTGGTTCGAAAATTGATGTGGGGCTTGGATTTGTTTGTCAAATTGCCGAGGTGTTAACCTCCTTGATCATGTGTAGGTAAGAGCATCGCCTACTTACCACACATGATGCTTGGAGCTCTGTCGCTCGAGGTGTTTGCCAAATGAATTCTATAGCTAGCTTGATTTTCGAACCATCTTATCCTCCGGCTTAAGAACCTTAATTGAGTATCTTAAATCGCGTAGTTGGTTGGAAAATGTAATTTAGCTCGAGTCGTGGGTGTTAGACATTCCTAGACCTAATCTGCTTTTTCCCTAGTTAATTTGCATTTTAATTTAGCCGTTTTATTTTCCACCGCAAAGTAAAACAAAGTTGGCTGTCTAAAAGCCGAAAACCCGTGCTTACTCCTAACAAATCCAGCAAAGCCATATTAATTTTTCCCTTGGGTACGATCCCGGTCTTCCGGATTATTATGCTTCAATTGGACGCTTATACCCTACGCTTGGGGTGATCTTATTATATATATCGACGAACGAAGCAGTTGCTCAATCCTAGGTGGCGAGTTCGATCCGGTGACATTGACGGTGGCCGGAGGTTTATTTCTCTAGTTTTCTTTTCATTCTTCTTTTCTTTAGTGATGGTTCATTGTGATCTCCCCTTTTTTTGAAAGGCAAAAAAAATTTCATTAATCTTAATTTAAAAGTGATACAAAGACTAATAGGACAAGGAGAGTTTCCTTGTGATCTCCCTTGTGGAGCGTTTCCTCCCCTTTACAGGGAATTTTCTTCCTCTTTGGGGTGTTTTTCGATGGTGGAATATTTGCTTATTATTTCTGTTTGTGTGAGTTGAGTTTTGTAAAGTGTGTTGGTTATAGAGCGATTCGTAACTTGGCTTGTAAAGATTTTGGAGGATAGGTGTTTCTACTTGTGAAACGTATTTGCTGTTGTGGCTACCCACGTCTTTGTTAAAGGATGAACGTGCTCTTTGTTTATTTTTCCGATGATTATCAATTGTATTGGTTATTCTTATGGGGAAAGAAGGGAAAAAAAGAATAAAGGATTATTCACACATGACTTCTTTTTTTTTTTATTACGAAAATTCACACATTATTGAATAGCAAAAAATGAACTGAATACTGCTACAGATTAATTATGGATGCAATCCCAGTTAATGGGCTTCACATTTGGTTCTTTTGGGTTCGGTGGATGGCAGAGTTTGGTCCAAGAGGCTAACTCGTGATGACTGATTTAAGTAGGCCTGCACTTCTGGATTCTTGGAGTTGGGTCCAGACTCCAGAGCCGACTCGCGATGGCATAACCCACATATATAACCCATAAAAATGTGAAATTTCGCCAGCCCACCGGAAAGTTGAATACAACGAAATTTAAAATGTGAGTAGTGTACCATGGAGTTCAAATTCTCTTTATCGAACTTTATGTATGCGTTGTTTACTAGTAGTATTCAATAGTCCGAGAGTACTGCCTGTTGGGGAGTCAATCCCTATAGCACCCATTTTGGGCTGCAAATTGCAGCGCTCCCAAACTGTGTCATTTGGGGCATGTTAGTGTTTGATTTTGTTCACCCTCGCCGGATGTGGGTGAATATTACCCTCATTTTGATTGGCTCTTTCTAACTCTTATGGTCCTACCAAGTTTAACCATGGTTAGCACTGAATCCATTCCAATAATTTTCCATACACTAATTACATAGATTTCAATTATTTCCATATACGTTAGGCTTTTAATGCTAACTACAGTTAAACTTGGTAGGACCTAAGAGTTACAAAGAGCCAATTAAAATAATGATATAATGTTTACTCTCATTTGACGAGGGTGAACAAAATCGGACTCGGCATGTTAGGCATGAAGACAAGCGTCCAACCAAACCTCACGACTTTATCACAATCTAACGAAAATCTGATCCAAGAACATTATAGTACCAAGGATTATCATATTTTATATTGCCAACAAATTAATAATATCAAAATGCTACACGGTGATGATCGGATTTTCTAAATCTCATAAAAAACAATAAAAAAAATTCTTCTTTAAAAAACATTAGAAAAGTGTGGGTATTACAATCTCCCCAACTTAATGAATTTCATCCTCGCAATTTTTTTATTCAAGATATCTATTTTTTTGTTAAACAAAACCACGCTTCAGCTGTGCAATTTGATTACGATTTTTTTTTAAATCACTCACTCATCCCATAGAAGACATGTTCCTTAAGCTCTGATGACAACGGTAACGACCCAAAATTCTAAATTGTCTAAAAGTAATAATATTTTCTTTCAATTTTCTTCTTTAAAATCATTAGAAAAATATGGTTGTTACAATAACCCCTTAAGCTACAGAGAAATAACAAAGGCAAGTCACCAACCGGAAAAAAAATAACCGAAGGAAAAGTCATCAACCCTTTCGGCTACAGAGAAAGCCATTCTTGCATATTTTTTTTCCCTTATGTATTCAGGTGATCGGAGCTGAATCATTCTTGCATGATGATTATTATTTTTTTTTTTTGAGTTATTTATTTTGCTTTTGAAAAAGGATCTATATGTCTTTCTTCTTTGAAAAATATTCTAGTGAAAAGTGATGAAACATGTAGTATTTTTACAATATTAATTTGTTGGCAATGTATAATCCTTTTTCTTTCTTTTTTTTTTGATCGGCTGGCAATATATAATCCTTGGTATTGATATGTTCTTGGAGCAAGTTTTCATTAGATTGTGACAAAGTTGTGAGTTATGGGATAAACGTTGGAGAATAAATTATATATACCGGCGGTGTAAATATTTATTCCCTCCAAATCAATTACATTGCGTCCCGTCGTCAAAACAGTGATCTCAATTAATAGAACATGATGATGTGAAGTAATGTAATTAATTTTGATGAAATAAATGTTTACATCATTAATTTAATTGCTAAAAGTTGACAGGTTCATAAAACACAAAAATTAGAAGCGTGTCTTCAAGCCTAACATGCCCCAAACGACACAGTTTGGAAACGCTGCAATTTGCAGCCCAAAATGGATGCCATAGGGACACAGCTCCCCCGCCCGGTGGGGATGGCAATTTCACTCAAATCCGATGGGTACCCAATCCGATGCCACCCTATCCTACCAATGGGGCGATTTGGGTTTTAAGATTCATGATACCCAGCCGGTTTTTGTTTGGGTTTGGTGTAATCGATTCGGAACCGAACCCAAACTTAAACCAAACCCGAAACCGATCCGTATAATACTACTAGCAGGAATTATATGTACTTTTAACGAGTCTTCATTTCTTTTTCTCCCCTCAAAAATCTCAAGAGTCTTTCATAAAAACTTGAAAATCATTTGTTGTGTTGAAAGTTAGACGATTAATGGTAAAATCTTAAGAGATGTTATTTGAATGTTAGCATACAATTTTTTTTTTCTTCATATGTTCATCAATGTAGTCAATAATATTGGGAGTTTGGAGCGGGATGGGTAAAAACCGAACCCCGTACAATTTGGTTATGATGCACTAAAAATCATACCCGTTGGATATTGATTTGGATTTGGATATAGATAAGTACTTTAGATTTGGGTATGCATTATATAACTGCAAAATCCAAACCAAACCGACCCATTGTCATTCCTACCGCCTGCTTCGGACTACTCTAGGACCACACATTGATGTGGCGTCAACACACTTAGTGATGGATCCTATAAGAATGCACAGTTCTGTGGTGGTTCAGAGCACCACGTGACCTTGACGTTGCTCTCGGATTATTGGAATAATTTCACTTTGTTTACAGTGCATTTTCAGGGTACGGTCATTGTTTCGTTTGATTGACCAAAAAACATCCAAATTATCTGTGGGCTCTTTCTTTCTAGTAAAAAAAAAAAAAAATAGTCCGGTGTAAAAGCACATTGGAGACAATAAAATTTCCCCCATAACATATTGGGGAGCAGATTCAGTCCAATTTGCTTTTCGTTCAGTCTGGTCCAGTTTTGGGGCATTTGTTAGCGTTTTTCGGCCCACAACAATGATCAGAATCGTTCACTATTAGAGCTTGCTTAGGATATTAACTACGTCGAAAATCACATCGATCGGATAACATTTGATATGATTTCGAAATATATTAAGCTTCATATAATTGTGTTACATGGGTTGTTCTCCAGTGTTTGGACACATGCTTGTTTACAAACTCAATGCTATTTTTTTACAAACTTATTGCATTTCAGAATCCTATCAAATAGTATCCGGTTGACGTGATTAATGTTGTTGACGAGCTCTAAAAATTGAAACAGTTCTAATCATTATTGTGGATTGAATCTGCTCCCAACATTAATGAAAACTCGGGAAATTCGTACCTTTTTAATTATAACACTCTTAGATTTTACCTCTACCTTTTATATCTAGTAGTTCTTATTTACAGTAACTACATGGAAACAGATTCACAATTACAGTAAAAACCACACGTAGGTGAGGAGATTTCGATACAAGAATCCTGACCAACACTCAACTAGCTTAAG
The DNA here is from genome assembly GCA_025413875.1 of Rhododendron molle. NCBI lineage: Eukaryota > Viridiplantae > Streptophyta > Magnoliopsida > Ericales > Ericaceae > Rhododendron > Rhododendron molle. The sequence continues at coordinate 6,552,961 of CM046393.1, forward strand.
ATGGTTTACTATTGGCAGTTGAGAAAATCTTGTTTACGGAGGTGCTGTAAACAAATGTTTATAACACTCAAGAATCCTCCATCCTTATTCTTTAGTTTCTTTCGGGGATTTTACCTATATAAGGGTTTTCTTACTTTTTTGTACAACAAATTTAAAAAATGGAAGGATTAAAGCGGAAATCCATTATATATATATATTATCCACTTAGTTTTGAAATGGACAATCTTTAAGGGACGAAAAAAAAGTGCTAATTAAAACCAAAGAATAGAAACGGATGGTGTCTTAAAAATAGGCGCTACTAGTGATCTCATCTCGCTCTGGTGCCTTTCCCTTCGCTCAACAAATGTCTGACATTGAGGAAAGATAATGATCCAATTAAGCTGGCTTAAGGGGCTGTTCGGGGTCGGATTGTGCATTAATATGGTTTATCTATTTTCTAAATTTTTTCATTTGGGAGCTCAATTGTGATAATACATTATCTTACAACGCATTTTGAGAACTACACTTTAGAGGCACAATTTGAGAATCAACATTTTCCGTTCTCATTTTGGTTTATCTTTCTAAATTCATAATCTATTTTGAGCATTACACTTCCAAACATAACTCGATCTGTCGTAAAATCTATTCTGCACATATCTCTCAAACACTTTACTAGATTCATATTCTCTTATGGCAACAAACTAAAATCAATAACTCACAATTCAAAATGCAAAATACAAAAATAATTAGCCTCTAATATGGACCAACTATTGATACTTGATAAGTTTAGTAGTACATTTTTGAGACCATTGAAAGCTCAGTTCGGGACAAAAGGTCAATATCTTCTTCTTGAGACCATTGAAAGCTCAGTTCCGAGAATAGAAAGGCTTTGATCTTCTTTTGAGACCGTTGAAAGCTCAATTCGATATACCATAGGAATAATCGTCTTCATATTTATTGCATGCGGTAAATTTTAAGAGAAAACTTATTCACGGCCGTGCAATCCCAACCGTCCAAAAGGGTTTTGGTCTAAAGACGATCCAGATTAAAAACAATTTATTAACGTTAATAGAATTTTAGTTCAAGGCCGACTTTGCGCATTAAAGCCCAAGGTTTATTTTTTCATGTCACGGCTAAGCCCAAGGGGAAAACCTCTGCAGAAAGGGAAAATGACGGCCCAGGACGTGTTATGATAATTAATACCCGCCAAGAGCAAGCTAACAGCATTTGTTAATGCTGAAAATGTCCTTGACGGATATTAATTATCACAACACGTCATTGACCGTCATTTTCCCCTGCAAAAAAGTTCATTCTCCTCCGAATGGGCTTGTTGGCTCCACTGACAGCCCAAATCTACATGCATCTTAAGTAGATGGCACCAAGGAGAAGGAGCTCCGAAAGCAGGAGGAAGATTGGAAGAGGCCTTGCCCCGGCCCAACCCCAATCAGCATGCCAATTTCACACAGAGAGAGAAGGGGGGGGGGGGGGGAAACCAGTTGAGGAGAGAGAATGGAGAAGTCGATTTTTGAGGAGAGAGAAGCAGACCTTTGGAGCTTCGAGTTCTGATTAGGGCTCTCTTCGCTTTGATCAGCCAACCGAGTTTGGTAAAGAGCTCGCCCTTCCGAGACGCGAGGCTGTTCAAAATGACGGCGAGCACGTGTTAAGGAAACCTCGCATCTTCAAACACGGGAGCTTTCTGAAAACGACGACTATTACTTCGCATCTTGAACATGCGAAGACCCAGTGGACGATGTAATTGGTAAATTGTGTACTAATGTCTGGCTATTTTTATAATCGAAACTTTTCAAGTTGAAGATCTTCGTCAAAAAGATAAATATGGTGAATATTATGCCAATATATTACTGATTAGTACATAATCGAAGTTGATCAGGGTGAATTTTCTCCCACAGAAAATAGAAACAACCACACCTGAGAAAAGGGAATTAAATGGTAAATTTCACCCGCGCCTGCAAGCTCAATCTACGATGTCTTCTCAACGACGTCGTACCAAAATGACATCTTAGTTCAAAGAATTCAAAGACGTTTTTCAATGATCTGAGATATTCACTTTGAATATAATTTTAATCCACTCTCCATTTACAAAATTCGTGTTGATTAGACGAGGATTATTACTTAATCTCAATGCATTTGTGTTTCTTAAAATGGGATTGGTTTCACTGAATCAAAACCATCAAACACTCATAACTCAAAGCCGAAACAGATTCTGCACGGCCGAGAATTTGGACAAATTTTTCGAGAATTACATTAGAATCCCTTGAATTTAATCCGTGTCACAAATTGCTCCAAGCAACTGTACTCTTTTTTTTTTTACTAATTCCCCATTATTTTTCGGTCAGGTATTTTTTCCCAGTATTTTGTGTTTTTCATAATTTATTGATTTAGGTTTTGGACGTAATCTTTAACATTAGTTATTTCTCTCGATGAAAAGCATCAGAGAAGTATAATAATGTGAACCGAAGTTGATATAAAGTTCATATAAAACGATAAATATATGAAAAAAAAATGCTGTTAATGCCATGAGTAAAAAGTTTAATGCCACGACAAAATATTTCCAGTGCCTTATTTGCCCTTTTTGACTCAAGATCCCAAGATGAAGACCCAGTGCCCCGATGCCTCTCTCTTTGTCTCTCTTCCCCATCCATTATATTTTTCAATTCTTGCTCTCCCACCTTCTCCTCTCTCTCTCTCTCTCTCTCTCTCTCTCTCTCTCTCTCTCTCTCTACTTTTACAAACCCAGAACAAGCACTTGCATGTCTGAACCCGCCCTTAATGGCTGGATCGAATCTCTGCCAGAGTCCTTCGTGGTGTTTCTTTCTCAAATTCCTCGAGTTTGTGATGAGGTTTTTTTTCGAAAAAAGGCTTTGGGATCCGAGAAATAGGTTCGGATGAAGTAAAAACCAATTTCATAGTCACCTATTGCAATCACCATCTATTCAATTTTAGGTTCCAACTTTTATCTCCTTTGAAGGTAAGATATTTGTGGTCAACAAAGTAGTGCCAAGTTTGTCGACGAGTACACAAACAGGGGCTTGAATTGGTCATTCCTAAATGGACGTGTGCGAAACTACAAAAAATATTGAGCGGATTGGGTGCTTAAATACTTGATCGTAAAAATGAAGGTAAGAAATGAAGGACGAAAAAATTGAAGAGTAATCTACTGTTGTTATGAGAAAATCCACGAGTAATTTACTGCCATTATCTGATGATGTAGCTTGTTTAATTTGCAATCTGGTTACAACGAGGGAGAGGGAGAGAGCGGGAGAAGCCATTGCTCTTCATACCAGGAGGAGAGTGAGCAGTGATTTAGAAGCCATGCAAGGGATAATATGTGCAAGAGAGACGAATAGATCGTCAAAAAGGGCAAATATGACATTTGGAATATTTTGGCGTGGCATTAAACTTTTTGCCCATGGCATTAACAACATCCTATGAAAAATACCAATTTTTTTTGTATTTTTTTTTGTGCTTAGTAAATTTGTTTTTTACTTTCGGTCATAATTTTTGCTTTATACGCGGCTCCAATGTGTTGCATTGTTGAAATAGCTACTAAAGTGGAAAGCATTCTCTTCCACTTATTCAGACATCCCAACAACCAATTGCATCTTCTATATTGAAATGGACTCAATTTATTTTGTTATGAAAGATCACAATAACATATTTTCCTATAACATAAATTTATCGCACACATGGACAACATCGTCGACATGCAAAAGTCCAAACCAAAGGTTTCTCAACAATCAGTAATTCATACACACCAAATAACAAGTAATTCATACACATCGTCGACGGTTGCTTTGGGCGGTGGTGTGTGGTGGCTGTGTTTTGGTTAGGGTTAGTTTTGGGGTTTGGGCCAGGTTTGGCTCCTCTTGGACTGGGTTTGGCCCATTGTTGTTCATTATTGTATGATTTGGACATATTAGGCCTTTTGCTCTTAATTGTATTGATCAGGGTTTTCAGACCCATTTAAGGTGGTTGGGCTTCGGCCTTTTGGAGGGGTTGCATCCCATTGGGTGTTCTACATTTGATTCTCGCCAATTTAGATATTGGGTCTCGGATTAGACTGATTGTTCTTCTGAACAAGACGTTATTTTCTTGTTCCTATTACTCTTGTAACAATTTCAAGATCAATTAAATCTTTTTGCTATTCAAAAAATAATAATTTCTTTAACAATAACAAGACCCTTTGGACTTCTTAAATGTACAGATGTAACACCTTCTAAGAAATTTTTTTGCTTTGATGAGTCTCGGATTAAGAATTTGATAACATCATTCTTTATTCCTATTAATCTTTGTAGCAATTTCAGAAATTAATGAAATTTTTTTTTGTCTTTTAAAAAAAAAAAAACTATTGCAAAATTGAAGGCCCAGGCCCATGTGAATATGTGACGAGTTTGCATTCAATGAAAATGGATTTTACGAAACTAATGAAGTAAAAGCCAACAATACATGTGAAAGTTGGTCACCTAATCATCCATTCTCTGTCCCTGTCCACATTTATTTTGGGTATTTTCTGTTTGTCTTGGTCCTGGTTTTAGTAAGCACAAATACAAAAGGAATTTGCCACTGAATTCCTAGCGTCTCCCTCTCTAACACCATTCTCGATCTCTAGCCCACACGTTCTCGTTGCCGTTCCCGTTCCCGTTCCCGTTCCACTTACCACTAGGCATTAGGCAATGTGTCTTTTCATTAAATTATTTGTTATGTGCTTCAATGGAATTGATCGATCATTTTTCTCTCGTCATGAGACAGACTTGAGTGATTTGTGTCTATTCCACTTTGTGCCAGAATTGACACTTGGGGTTGGTATTCATCATTTTACTTAGTAAATTCATGTAATTGTAATGATGCTTCTTTTAAACTCACTCACTCACAAATAGAGAGTCTCACATACACTGGACACCGACTTAGGTGATTATGTTGCACATAATTAATGAGTGAACAATAGGTATCTTTAGGTTTCACCAAAAGTAGAACCTATGTAACGTCAATAGTTTATCATTATTACAAATGTTTATATTTCTCAAAACTTTAAATTTAGTATTGTCCCATTTTGTTTCGGTTACGGTTCCTATTTCATTGCATTCTCATGCATCCAATGTTTAGATTCTCGCTGGAGCAAACTTTTCGAAATAGTCTGAGCATATTCAATTCACACTGGGTGTATTGGATCTCGATATATCATTACTTGTTGAAAAATCTACGAACATTATTGATGAGAGCACCGAGGAACAAGTTGCCCATTTCAAATAGGCTCAGTTTAATGTTCATAAAAATAACATCAAAACCTTCCTACCACACAAAAAAAAAAAAAAAACACAAATGCATTGGAATACTTAAAAGGCTATGGAAAACCACTTTAAATCTGCTAATAAGTCATTTGTTGGCACAATTATCCTCCAATGTGTATGAGACCCACCCCTATTTGTCAATGAGTGTGTTTGGTGTGGTAGCAGCATTATTTGGGATCCTTGATCTTCTCGATGAGCTCTATAAAACACTAATCATTAAATGTAATGTGAAAGAAACTCACGAGAGCTGCTAATCCCCCCCCCCTGGCCCCACCGCCCTTTTCCTGCAATACCCCTCCACCCCCCTCTCTCTCTCTCTCTCTCTCTTACGGTTTTTTTTTTTTTCTTTTCTTTCCAGTTTGCTTCTTTTTTTTTCATTTTATTTTATTTTCTTTCTTTTCAGTTTGAATTTTTTTTCCTTTTTTTTTTCTCTTTAATAATAGGTTCAAGTCTAATTCTAGGTTTTGTAAAATAATTGAGAGAAAAAAAAGTGTTTCAATTGATCATGTTTATTCGGCTGTTTTATTTTTCTTTTTTTGTCCTTTATAGATTAAAAAATATAGTTACGAAAATAAGTGTTTCAATTTTCAATCCGTTTGAACTAGTGCAAAGATATTATTTTTCTGATCATTTCATCATAAATGGTCGTAATAAATTTTTGACTCAAATGCCTTTTAATGAATAATGAGTCTTTGGGTGCTTTTTGAAAGGCCGTAAAGCAAAAAATTCATTAAGATTTGTTAGTTTCATGAATTTTTTGCTTTACGGCCTTTCAACCAAAAAATATTACGTCAGGTAATCACCAATGCTTTGCATTTCCCTTTTTAATCCTTCAAATATCGAATTATTAGATGTAGATCTTAAAAGATGTTCTCCACCTTTTTGTCTCTGTTTTTTTAATTCATAACAAAAAAAAATTAACTTCCAACAGTTGGTTATTCATAAAGTTTTCTTGGTATAACTATCAGATAATGCATGATCAACGCTTTCATCATGTTTCTAACTTAAGCCAATTGAATAGCTACAGAGAGCATAATTGTGTGTAATGTGCTTGGTATTCTATTATAGGACTTGTTACGTAAGTATGATATTACCATGTTCAGTGCACAAATTGTTTGTCCTCGAACGTATAAATTTTTCCTTGGATCTTTCTCACTAAAATGCTATATTTAAATATGAAGAATCCTAGTAGCTTAGGTAAAAACAAATTAGTGATGTACTTGTTTAAAAATATGGTATTCAGTATTGATCAAAATGAGTGAGTTGCCAAATTTTTATTGGTTGCACCTCTGTTATGAAACTTGAAGAAGGATTATAACTTTCTCCCTTATAACTTAAATTTTTTTTTCTTTTTTTAATTTTTAATTATTTTCTTTATTTGTTTTTTTCCATTTACCTCCCTTTTTTTTTTTGGTTAACTCAATCCGATTATTAAAAAAAAAAGAAATGGTTAGTGGTCTAGGCAACCGAGCAACCGAATAATTTTTCCTCCTAGGTTTCGCAAAAAACAAAATTTTCTTTCCGATCAAAAAAAATTCAAACTGAAAAGAAAGAAAGAGTAATAAAGAGAAAAAAAAGATTCAAACTGGATAGAAATAAACGGAAATAAAGTGGCCAAAAAAAAAAGAGCAAATTGGAAAGAAAGAAAAAAAAGGGGGAAAAAAAAAAAAGAAGGCAAACCGTAAAGATGGTTAAAAAAAGGTATTTTTTTATACAGTTCTTAAAAAATATGGTTTAAAAATTAAGTGTTTCAAATTTCAATCCGTTTGAACGGGTGGAAAGATTTTAGTTTTCTGATCATTTTATTCTAAATGGTCATAATTAAATTTTGACTATAGGGCTCTCATTGATTAACCCTAAGAGATTTAATTCTACGATTTTCTTAGGATTAATCAACGAGAGTCCTACAGTCAAAATTTAATTATGGCCATTTAGAATAAAATGATCAGAAAATTAAAATCTTTTCACCCTTTCAAACGGATTGAATTTTGGAACACTTAATTTTTCAACCTCTTTATACCGTTTAAACTACTATAAAAATATATAGTTTTTTCCATTTTTTATTATTTCACCATCAATATTAGACTCATTTGATAGATTTCGTTGAGTAGATTTCAAAAATATAAAATATATTTTAAATAAATACGTCAACAAAAAGTTATTACTATTTAAAATTTTATAAAAAAAAATAAAATGGAAGAGAGACAGAGAGAGGGGAGGGGGGGCGGGGGTAGTATTGGAAAGGCGGGGTGGGGTCCGGGGGGGGGGGATTAGCAATTTACGTGAGAGATTTCAGAGGAAGAAATATGAACCGTCAGTAGGGGGAGGCGTTAATCACGAGCCCTCATCATCAAGCATCAGATCATGGGATCTTGAAAACGACCCATTACGCCGATACTCACTCTCCACGTGACACGAGTAGTATATAATACTCCCAAATAAACATTCGGACCGCAAAATTTGATACTCCCTCCGTCCCAAATTGGATGTCAATTTTTGATATATGTGTCAATTTCAACTCCTTATATCTTTCAATATGGATCTCAAAACATATGTAATATGGATCTTGTTTTGATAGTTCTCGATTAATTCTATTATACAAAATTTTCAAACTCATGAAAAACATTATAAATTAAAAGATATAAACGATGAAAAATGACACGAATTTCAAAAATTGTCATTCTTTATGGGACGGAGAGAGTTGTAACAACCCGGATTTTCGACCGTAATTTTTTTTTTAATAATATTATTAATAGCTTTAAAAATAATAATAGCATTATTTTCCCTAATTATATCCTTTTAATAAAAACATTTATTTTGTTAGATAAATACTTATAATATTCTAATTCTATTTTCCTTAGTTACATGCATCCATACACCTTTCCAATCTCTCAATCTCCTACTCCTACTTAGTCTCCATCTTCCCCGTAACCCAAAAACCGAGCTCCATTCGTCCATCTCGAAACCCAATTCCGTTAGGACTCTAATTAATCAAAACTCATCCAATTCTCTTATAAATACGTCACTACTCCGACCCTATGGCACACACCATACTTTTCACGCCCTAATCGTCCAGAAAAGATAGAAAAATCGAAGGAAATCGAAACTCCAATCCATAGAGTTCTAGAGAGAGAATAGTGGGTTTCGTGCCTAGACCCAACCAAGATCCAATCCGATCATCCCGAACTCTTTCTACAACCTAGAGCATCACCAAACATCAATCAATTCGGCCCCGAGGTTCCCCGATCAAGAAACCCGAAGCTTTCGTTCCAATTTGTCAAGTTTCGATCAAATCAAATTCAATCCGATTCGAGGTATTATAATTCAATCCGAAGCCTCCTCTAAGTATATTTGATGTTTATAGACATAACCCAATAGGCCCCGTAGTCCCATGCATCAAAAAAGAACCAAAAAAATCAAAAAAAACCGAACCCAGCCGCGACCTTGCGGCCGCGACCTTCGGGGTCCTTCACCGCAAGAACCAGACGGACAGAGTTCGCGGCCGCGAACTCTGTTATTTCCAGCGTGTGTTTTATTTTTTTTTTAGATCGAATTGACTTTTTCGACCTGTTAAAATAGATTTTGATCCCGAATTTTTTATCCTAGGTTCCTAACATTCTAAAGTTCATACCTTGTTAGTTTCATATTTTTTTTATTTAATCTGATATTTATTAAATTTTTATTCGTTATCTTGTAAAAATTTACAAACTAAAATTCATTGCGACCTTGTAAACTATTCCATAAATCCCCAAATTATTTTTTCTAGTTTTCTAACATGTCAAAGATCATAACTTACTGATTTCATAAACTTTTGATATTATTAACTATTTATTTTATTTTTAATTAAAGATACAAACAAAAAAATAGTTGCGACCTTATAATTGATGATTTTAACATCTAAAATATTTTTCCTAGACTTCTTACACCTCAAGGATGATATGTTATTAAAATAATATTTTATTTACTTAATTAACTATTTATTGTTATTTATGCGTTGTTTCTTGATAATAATACTTTAAAATATTATAAAAGAGGTTAATAATTCCGAATAATTTTATTTAGACTTCCTACAGTCCTAAGATGTTACTTCATTAGAAAAAGTATATTTTTAATTATTTAATTATTTATTATCTATTTAGTCTTCTTTTGCCTATTAACTAAATCTTTTTATTTAAAATAATTCCGTGAGCATCCAAACCCAACTTTTAGCACTCTGATAAGCCCTCAATAGTGTAAATAATAGGGCTTATCCCCCTCATTTTTGTCACACACAAGTGCATAACTTGCTTGATTTGAACGATATTGCACGAAAGGTGTGTTTTTGGCATTTGCAGGTAAATCGCGTGAATAAGGCGCATTTGAAGGCCATGGATAGCCCCGAGGGTGTCCAAGTACCCAAGACCACGTGGCGCTCCGCGATCGAGTCCCAAAAGTCATGAAAAGAAGCTTTGAAGCATACTCGGGATGTCCAAGGATCAAGGGAAGTGAGGGAGATGCAAGGATGTTACCCAAAGCAACTCATTTTCCGACCAGCTGAGGGTAGAATCATCATAACTTTTGATGTAAAAACTACTTTTGATCCAAACCACTTGGGTTAGAAAGTAGACTCGACAAGCTTTCCAACGGTTCGAAAAACACCTAAATCCGAGTTCGGGAGTGTCCGGAGCGAGCCCGCGAAGTTGAAGAAGTGTCTGCAGAATCTAGCCCGCACAGGGATCGATCCCCCAATGTTTAGGGATCGATCCCCCACCATCAGAAAGCTTCAGAAAGCTTCAGAAACAACAGGATCGATCCCCCTCTGACCAGGGATCGATCCCTCACTCCTGCGCGGACTTTCAGTGGCATTTTTGTAGTTTTTTTGTAAAGGGGGTATATATACCACCCTTAGCCCGATTCTAGGGCATTCTCCATTTTTCACTTTCTCTCTCTACCTCCCTCTTCTCCTCTCTTCTCAAGCTCTCCTTCTCTCTTCAAAGGAGGGGGATTGCTAAGGTTTTGGGGTAGATTTCCTTCATTAATGTTGTAAGTATACTTGTGTTCTTCATTAATCTAGCTTTCATTTTCGTTTTTGCCCATGTTTTCATATCTCTCTTTGTTTTGCCTTGTGTTTACACCCACTATGGGTGAGTAGTGATTTAAGCTTGGTCATGGGGTGATTTCTACCCTATGATTTAGGTAGTTTAATGGCTTCTCTCATTTATTGTGCTTAATGTGGTTTGTGAATGGGTTAAGTTCATTTTTATGTAACAAAACCTAGGGTTGTTAACCTCTTTGATTATGTGTAGGCAAGGACTTGATCTCTTGCCACATATAATGCTTGGAGCTATGTCACTCTAGGTGTTTGCCAAAATGACTCAAAGAACTTGTTGAACTCTAATATTTGGTCTAAACTTAGGGTTGTTAACTTCTTTGATTGTGTGTAGACAAGTCTCCTTGGCACACCCAATGCTTAGAACCATGGCACTCTAGGTGTTTGATAAAATGCTTAAATGAGTTCCTTTCCATTTCCAAACCCCGTTGTATGAGTTAAACTTGATTTTCATGGTTAAATCTTCCGAGTGAGATCAAATGACAATGACTCTCACTTGAGTTATCAAAGAGAAGCATTGAACGGCCTAAGTTATGGGCGGAATGAACCCCTAGACCTTGCCGCTTTTATTTCCTATCAAATTCCATTTTCTAGTCTTTTTGGTAATTAGAATTTCCATCACTCAAAAGTTGGCCGTCTCAAAGCCGAACTAAAGGTTGGCGGTCCTAACGCTAAAAACCCTTCGTAAAGCAAACCTCTGGCCTAGCTCCATTGGCTCCCTGTGGATTCGACCTCGGACTTCCGAGTTTATTATGCTACAACCGACCTAGCCCTACGCTTGGGGTGCTCTTATTTCCACACACATTAAGGTCGCAAGCACACTCGAACTTATTATAGAGGACTGTTAGGACCTTTATTAAGGTTACGATAATTATTTAAATATTTTTACCTTATTAATGTATTTAATTAGTGTTTAATTAATTTAATTACTTATAGTTAATTAATAGAAGCCTAGAAAATTATTTTTAAATCTTAATTAAATAATTCTTACATTCTTAATGACTTTGTGATCATACGAGATTAAGGGCAACGGCCCAGTCATAAAAGGTTATGTGATTGTATTGCTTAATAATTGTTTGATCCATCTGTTATTCGTTTTTAATTATTATTGAGATTGATATTGTGCCAATGCTTTATTTGAATGTTAGATTGGACCATAGGGACATGGGGTGGTATGCGAAATAGAAATCACGTAGACGATGTTAAGTAATGGATAAATGGTGAAGTTTATTTCTGTTTAGAGGTTGCCTGCAGGCGTGATTTGAGATCTGATGAAATTTGTGATGTGATTTAAGACTGGCAGAGTAAGCCCAGTGATGTTTTGATAAAACCTGGCATTGGTCCAGTGACGTTTTATGTTGATAAAACCTGGCGATAGTCCCGAGATGTTTTCTGTTGATAAAACCTGGCGGTGGCCCAGCGATATTTTGTGATGTTAAAACTTGGCGGTGGTCCAGCGATATTTTGTGACGATAAAACCTGGCGGAGGCCCAGCGATCTTTTGCGATGATAAAACCTGGCAAGTGTTCCAGAGATATTTTGTGGTGATGTCCTGGCGAGAGTCTAGTGGAATAAAATTGATGTCCTGGCAAGTGTCCAGTGGAATAAATTGAGGTCCTGGCAAAGTCCAGTGGTAAATTGATGTCTTGGCGTGTGTCCAGTGGAATAAAATTGATGTCCTGGCGTGTGTCCAGTGGTAAATTGATGTCCTGGCGAGTGTCCAGTGGAATAAATTGATGTCCTGGCGAAGTCCAGTGGTAAATTGATGTCCTGGCGAGAGTCCAGTGGAATAAAATTGATGTCCTGGCGAGAGTCCAGTGGAATAAAATTGATGTCTTGGTGAGAGTCCAGTGGAATAAATTGATGTCCTGGCGTGTGTCCAGTGGTGAATTGATAGACTGGCGTGTGTCTAGTGATGATTGTGATGTGGTATATAAGATGATTGTGATGTGGTATATAAGATAGGCGAACCCTAGTTGTGATTCAGGCATGATAAGCTATCCCTTGTTGTAGTATTGTAACTTAGGTTATCTACGATAGCAAAAGAAAGGAAGTGATCTCATGGGACCGAACATGGTAGTGGTGGTTGGGGAGGAAAGATCCTATGGGTGAGATCTTAGAATTCATATTAAGTTAATGGATAGTAATGAATCGGTTTATGGAAAAATATCTGTTTTACTTATTCGTATCATTATTATCCTGTTTACTTGCTGGTTGTAAAGTAAGAGGGGTGGTTGGGTTGGATTATTTTACTGGGTGATTTATCACTCACGGATACGTCTGTATCCTGGCAAATCGATTGCTTCGGCGATCAATTTGCTAGAGGGCGCAGGATTCAATGGAGGAGATTCAACGATAATGCAGTTCGACACGGAAGGAATATCAGTAACGAAGATCGAGGATGCTTAGGATTCGTATCGAGATTAGAGTCAGCTCTGAAGTTAGTGTATTTTGATTCCGTAAATCTATCTTGAGATTGTATTAGCAAAATCTTTATTTTGGAAAATCATATTTATTTAGCAACATTTTCTTAAGAAATCCTTTTATTTTACACCCAAAAATCGGGGCGTTACAGGAGTATTTAATAAAAAGATGCATTTTTCCGTTTAAAAAGTTCAAATTTTTTTTTCACGAATCAATAGATATCGATGAATTTTTTCAAGTTGTGAAAGAAGTTTGAATTTTTTAACGAAAAAATACATCTTTTTAAAAGGCATAAATTTGAGGACTGAACATTTATTTAGGTGGGAGGGAGTACTTTTTTGCTCATACTTCGAATATTCTCTAAATACTATAGCAGTATTTTATTAGAAACAAGCAGACCGATATATACTAACATAAATCAAATCTATGGGCGCACACGATAAATTGTAATATCTTCTATTAGTAAAATTCTTACTCTTCCTTAAAAAAATAAGGAAAGAAGATGACTTGTATATATATTTAATATGAACCAAGGAAGGGGTTGGTTCAGTGATCGAAGATTTGAACTTTTGTTTGACAAAGTTCAGGTTTAAGTTCTTATAATCTCTCATTTGACCTAAATATACTCCTAACACCACTTACACGTGTGGTAAGACTTTGGTTTTGGTCCTGACATAGGCGTGGTGAATTTCCGTCAAATTGTAATGTGTAACGGAATAACATTCCTTGACATAGGTGACGGATACCACCATACCTGCACTTCCATTTTGATGTAAAAAAAAAAACAAAAAACAGTATTGAGTATGTTTATTACTTTGAGTTTGAATAATGCATGAGTTGTGTCAACCTAGTACGATTAGCTTAATTTAAATTATATTAGCAGTCACATTGAAGTACTAATGATTCAGTAATAGAGATGTTACTCTCAATTTCTACTTCCTATTTTTCTTTGAATTTAGACCCACAAAAGAGAAGACTGAATTAGAAATTTAATTATTTAAAGATAAATAAGTTGTGATAAGGTGTTGGTTTATTTTATTTTTTTGCTTGATGGGGTGATTTCTTTTTTTACATGATAAGGTGTTGTAAGGTGTTGATTAGTGTCAAACTAATGTGATTTCAACTTTTTTTTTAGTTCTCAACGAACTCTACAACATAAACATTTTCAATTATAATAATAAAATCGAAATCTTCAACGTAGTTCAATGGCAACAATGAATGTTGTGTAGTTGATCCCAACTTAATATTTTGTTTAGTTTTAATTGGTTTGGTTTGTAAAGTAGACTCGATAAAAATCCTTAGAAATCCCGTTTTAATAAATATTTACTTAGAAACCGTCTTAATAGACCGTACAATTCCTAAATAGAATAAAAAAGAGGATTGAAATCCTACTTAAACCCCGTTTTTCGTTTCACGAGACAGATCATTTCCTTACATTATATCACCCTTAATTTATAAAAATAAATATTTATTTAAAAAATAAATACTTATTTTAGTTAACATAACACACCCTTAATATGTTTAAGGTTAATTGTAGTATTATAGTAATTTTTTGTCGGTAATGTTACTATAATGGTATTGAATAGAGTCATCAAAATAGAAATGTCTTCCACTCTAAACTCGACACCTCCCAATGCCATAAAATTCTGAACCCAAAACCTCTCAGTCCGATCTCACATAGGTTAAAGAGTGAAAATTTGAGGGTTTTTTTTTCCCTGAACATGTGAAAATAAGATCATAATTCCACACAATATAGTGGACTTGTTCAATACCCGCCTTCCTCCTTCCTCTCTGCTCATCACTCCGCCACCGCAGTAGTAGTGTTGCATTTACTAGTCCGCCTCCCTCTCCACCTTTTTTTCCTTCTTTTAACCCCAAAATCACTCCACTGATCTCTGATCAGGTTTTGAGAAATGCCCGATCTCAATAAATCTTACTGGTCCGATCTACATTAGATTGCATTTTCTGTCCAATTTTTTTAGTCTTTTGTGATCATTGATCTTCTCTTCCAGTTAATTCGGAGTTTTCATGATCTGGGTTTTTCTTGTTTTCGTGTTTGGGGATTTGGGTACGTAATCTTTTCACTTTTGAACAAAAGGTCGTATCTTTCTTGGCAGTTTCTTGGAAAGTTGGGATCTTTGTGAAAAAGTTGCTCTACTTTTGGTACACTTTCTAGATATTAAATTTTCTGTCCTTCGCATTAGAAAAACTTTTATTTGTCTTCAAATAGTACCCTTTCCAGTGATTGGCAATGGATTCTTGCTTAGCCTCCATGAAAGCCAATGTCCACCCGCCGCAGGTTAGCATATGGGATTCTGGGTTTGGGGGGCACAGAACGAGGGTGGGTGTGAAGGGTAAGGGTTTGGTGGGTACTCAGTCATGGAAAAGCTTGAATAAAAATGGAGGCCGAAAGGCTAAACCAGGAGTTGTTTGCTCTGTTCTCACATCAGACGTTAACAATGAGATTCTGGTGAGTTAACAGAAAGCAGTGATTCCTCTGTTTCATTCATTAATTTTGGCATTTAGTTGCTAATGAATCCACAGTTTGATCAACCTTTGTTGTATTATTTGTTCGGACTAAGTAGTTAATGTTTACGAAATGAGAAGAAACTTAGCAAATTAGAAACATGTGGTAAGGATCACAGTGTTAAATCTATTGAATTGTGAATTTGTGATGTTTTTCCTCTGGTTAATCACGGATTTGTTATGATATTTCCTTATTTTCATGTGGGTATGCAATCAATCTTATTGTTGGTTACAAATTTCAGACGTTTGATGCACCATTGTTTGGGTATCCCAAAGTTGATCCAACAGCCGTGGCTTCGATTATATTGGGCGGTGGCGCCGGGACTCGCCTTTTTCCACTAACTAGCAAAAGAGCTAAACCAGCTGTAAGAGAAACCCATATGTGCTTTACATTCTTCGTGGTTATTTTATTGTGAATCAATGATGTCGTGCACTTAAAAATGGATTTATACAGTTCTGGAATTGGTTTTTGTATGTTTTCGTGCAGGTTCCAATTGGGGGTTGTTACAGGCTAATTGATGTACCCATGAGTAATTGCATCAACAGTGGCATCAGAAAGATTTTTATCCTCACTCAATTCAATTCTTTCTCCCTCAATCGTCACCTTGCTCGCACGTATAACTTTGGAAACGGAATCACCTTTGGGGATGGTTTCGTCGAGGTGAGATGATTTAGATGAGCATGAGTCACTGTACAAGAAGTACTCCGTATAAGTATACCAAGGATCCTGTTAATACTATTCATGTTAATAGAAAATCAGTTTTTAAGATCACCAATTACACTAATAATTTAGATGATAATATTTGGTGAATCTTCTTGATCAATCATGGAGATCTTTGCTTGGGAACAGGTTTTGGCTGCCACTCAAACACCAGGAGAAGCAGGAAAGAAGTGGTTCCAAGGAACAGCAGATGCCGTGCGACAATTTACGTGGGTATTTGAGGTGGGTGCTAAGATTATCATTCACTATCAGTCTGTTGCTTCTCCTTGAAAAGGGCTAACTGGGGTATTGATGATTTTAATAGGATGCCAAGAACAAGAATGTGGAGCACATAGTGATTTTGTCTGGTGATCATCTCTACCGGATGGATTACATGGACTTTGTGCAGGTACTTACATTTTTATAAGAATAATGTCGAATCCAGTACCTTAAGTCTTTGGTTGATTTATTATTGAGCAACGTGACTGCAGAAGCATGTCGACTCTCAAGCTGATATCACGGTTTCATGTGTCCCCATGGATGATAGGTATGTCATAGTCTTCAGGTTGAAAGTAGGTCCAGATATTTAATATCAGGTCATTCAAATAAGAAAGCCTTATTGCACGTTACTTTGATGCATCTAAGTTTAAGATTTGTGTATGCACATATGTTTTTCCCAATATTTGATACTGTTATTACAATCAACTCTTAGGCGTCGTGTAGTTTCTGTTTTAGGTTCTTTAAACAGTGCAATGAAGGCTTCTTGCTTCAGTTTACAAAAGCAAAATTGTTAGATCAAGATGTCAATACGGGCTAGACGTTATGCTTTTTTCATACTGATTATGGAGCTCACATTGCTTTTGATTTTGTTTTGCAGCCGAGCCTCAGATTATGGACTGATGAAAATTGACAAAATGGGCCGTATCGTCCAGTTTGCTGAGAAACCAAAGGGCCCTGCACTGAAGCAAATGGTAGATGGACCTATTTTCTTATTCTAGGCTTCTTGTTTTTGGTGGCGTGGATTCTATTTATATGCTTTCAGTCTCGAAGTTAGTCTCATGACTGGATTTTTAATTTTTCCTATTATCCAAATACTCCAGCAAGTTGACAACACTCTCCTTGGACTCTCTGAGAAAGAGGCTGCAAAGTATCCCTACATTGCTTCAATGGGCGTTTACGTATTTAGAACCGATGTCTTACTAAAGCTTTTGAGGTGGAGGTACCCTTCATGCAATGACTTTGGCTCTGAAATCATTCCTTCTGCTGTGTCGGATCATAATGTCCAGGTTAGCAGCGTTGGCAGTTATTTTTTTCATTTTCTTTTCAGCTTTTCGTTCAAACTTACATGTGTCGTATGTAGTAGCTTTACATGGGCTGGGTTTTGATCTTGTGAATTTTCTGCTGTATTTTCAATGCATTTGAATTTTCAGGCATATTTGTTCAATGACTACTGGGAGGACATCGGTACTATAAGGTCCTTCTTTGATGCCAACTTGGCTCTCACAGAACAGGTTAGTTTACTCGAAGACATGGACATTTCATCACTTCACTGTTGCCTTGACCAACAATGTTAAATCAAACAGATGAAGTAGAGATCTGATTCAAATAACATTAAAGCTAAAAAAGAGTCATGAGCTGCTGGTAAGCCAGAGGTATTTGTAAATAACTGAAACCTTGTTTCAGGATACATGTCAAACACGTAATTAACGAGTGGTATGAGATTGTAAAAGTTACATTCAACATAATTCAAGGAAACACATGACATTTCCTCTCTTTTTTTTTGAATTAATGGAAATGGTTGGTAGTGCATTTGGAAGCAGTTCTTACCGTTTGAAATCTTGCAAATGTCATTTGGAACACTTATAATTCACAAGAACTTCCATATCACATAAACCTGTATTAGCATGAAAAGGACTTTGGTTTCATTTCATTGCTCCTGAATAATTTGAAACTTATGGGTGAGTGTTATGGGCAACAAAACTTGCACTGTCAACTGGTTATTTTTGCTGAGTTTTTCACTTCTTTGAACTAACCATACATTCATGCAGCCTCCAAAGTTTGACTTTAACGATCCGAAGACACCTTTCTTCACTTCTCCAAGGTTCTTGCCACCAACCAAAATGGAGAAATGCAGGGTATGCTTCTCTTACTGGTCATCGTTTTACCTTGTTTGTGATTCCTACATTTTGTTAGCAAATTGATTCTTGCAGATTGTGGATGCCATAATATCACATGGGTGCTTCCTGAACGAGTGTAACATCTTGCACTCAATAGTGGGTGTTCGCTCGCGCTTGGAGACTGGTGTTGAGCTTGAGGTGAGTTATATCTTTGTCGAAAAACTTTAGCTTTGGCAATTTAGAAAAAAGATTCTTGAATTAGTTAGAGATGTACTTGAATCAGTCAGAGATGTAGACCTCCACACCCATGTGTCAACTACTAACCCATTTTTTTGTTTTATGTCTATGGACTAAAAAAGATGGCAGCATTTTGAAGGCAATTCTAGTAGACATTTAAACATATGTAGTGATCTCAGTCGCTTAAAACCAATATCCTAGTGGTCCTTTTATGCGTGTCGCATGGTTGACCAATTTAGGTTTGTTGTTTTCCCTTTTTCATTTAAGTATCATAAAAAATGGTGTCGTATTTGGGTTTGGTAGCTATTTCTTCTACTTGTTGACCAACTGTCGACTATAATTTTTCGTTAAAAATATTTTATGCTTTCAGGATACTATGATGATGGGTGCAGACTACTATCAAACTGAATCTGAAATTGCATCTCTACTGGCAGAGGGAAAAGTTCCCATTGGTGTTGGACGGAATACCAAGATCAGGTGAGAACTAAACCTTGCTCCCCTCTCCCATTCCGCATAACTTCTCCCCTCGTTATCCGAGTTATCCGCACACTATGCAACATCTGGATAAACAAAAGGGAGAGTACCATACTTAACAGCCATTTTGAAGAAAATGGTGGATAATTACAAAATCTCCCCTTAATATTTTACATCCATTCTCCATTTTGGAGAAATAGAGGTGGATTGTAGATGCTCTTACAATACCCTTTCGGCCTTCAAGGCTATGATTAGAGGGATCCTGGGTAACCTAAGGTCGTGGCACGGCCCATATGCAGAGAGTCATCACTATTGAGTTTAGTTACACCAAACAATACACTTTTATTGAATACATTCCAATACACAAGACACCACTTTAGGACACCTTACACTAGACACTACACTCTCACACTGACACCTTAGTACCTTACTCACACTTGACACTTAACACATTGTGCTCTCACCGACACGCAGGGGCGGATTCAATGTAGGCACAGGCGGGTCACGTGACCCACCTGAAATTATTGGGATTTTTTTTGTGTGAATCAAAACAGGAAGTATTATATATTAAACTACCCATAATAAAGCATAGTGAGCGGCTAGATCAAGTGGTAAGGTCTTGTGTTTCCCGCATGAATGTTCGAGGTGCGGTGCTGCCATTCGGTTTTTTCATTTTTAACTGGCTTGCGTTTGGGAAAAAAGAAATCTTCAAAATTAACTTGCATCTAGTCTTAAGTTGAATTACCAAACCATACAATTTTGCTAAATGCTCAAATAAATATTTAATAAAGGATCCAGTGAAAATGTAAAAACACTAGTACATTCATTTTTCGGGGCGATTCCGGACACATCTAAAAAAACACCCCAAAGTTTTCAATCTAATTTCGATGATTCGAGCCGCTCTATGTAATCAGAACGTGATTTTAAGGATACCCGCGAGGAATCAGTAAAAAAAAAACGACCGGGAAAGGGGCTTCATCCGAATAGTTTTATATTGTACGGTTCAATAAAAAACTGCTCAAATCAAGCCCTTCCTTGTAATTTTTTTGCCGATTTTTCGAGGGTATTTGTAAAATCTTATTCTGAATACATTGAGCGGCTCGGATCATCAAAATTTGATCGGGAACTATGAGATTGAGATTTGGGGTATTTTTTTAGGTGTTCCCGGAACCGCCGTTCATTTTTTATTCTCGTCATACTTTTTTGAACGCATAATCTTTTTATATTAGATTATGGGTATTTTTATTAAGTTTATGCTTGAAAAGTGACTCATCTGTCCGAAATTTTTGAATCCGCCACTGCCAACGCTTACACAGAATGAGCTCCAATCCCCTATTAATGGGGAGCATAGGATCTTTTGAGGATAGAACAATCCCATAATAATTTTAAAAGCTTCTAGAGAAACCTAGGCCTGTAGTCTGGAAGATTCTAGTAGAATTCCGAAGGTTCTAGCATAACCCGGTACATTCCAATAGGGTTCAGAACATTCTAGTAGAGTCCGGAACAATGTGGAAGATTCTAGTAAAATCTGGACTATTCCGAAAGCATCCGAAGACTTCTGAAGAGTCGGTAATGACTTTCAACAGACAGCAATCATCACCTCTTCGGAAGTCTCAAGATGTTTATGCAATATTCCGGAATCCAATAAAAGCTTATGGACTTCACTAGAATGTTTTGGGTTCTTATTTTATATATACTGGGTTTTGTCGAAATCTTTCGAACTATGGAAATATCTTTCGGGTTTTCCAAAAACTTTTGCAGCTCTCTTCTACCCCTACATTTGTCTAAATGCAAGTGGGAGACGCTGAAGTGTGAGTGACATGTGTTTAGTGTCTTCTATACAAACACGTAAAAGTGGGGTGTCCAAACTGAACACCATAATCTAATTATTTGGGGCATTCATATTTGCGTAGTACAATGAGGACTAAGGAGTTTAATGGGTTATTGTTGTCTCCACAAGTTGCAAATTTTTCCAGCAACTGATATCTCTTATGCCTCTTTTCTTGTAGGAATTGCATAATTGACAAGAATGCCAAGATTGGAAAAGATGTGATCATTGCAAATACTGATGTAAGTATATCTATCTTCCGGTTACTACTTTCATATTTTTCTTAAGAACTTCATACTTACTGAACTTATAAATTTCACTCATGTTGATGGTGTTGATATCTCAGGGTGTTGAAGAAGCAGAAAGATCGGATGAAGGATTCTACATTAGATCTGGTATCACAGTAGTATTGAAGAATGCAACCATTAAAGATGGAACTATCATATGAAATCTATTCTAGTGACATTTGGTTCTTGTTGAGACTAGAAATGTAATAATATGTCAGTTGTTTTGTAGCTTTAGCTTGTTCTTAATAAGAAGCAGTTAGTAGTATTGCTCATGTACATATCTACTAGTTACTTTCATGCGCAAGTAGAGACCGTGTAGTTTTTTAATAATAAATGAAAGTATTCTTTGATTGCTTTTTGGTGTTTTTAGTTTTTTGGTAGTGGCTACGATTAATTACCTAAGACATTGTTTGAGTATAGGTACACAATCGACTAGTTTTCACATAGATTAAATAATTACACGAACTTTTCAATCAGTTCTTTTGGATAAACAAAAAGATCATATAGCATTGAACTTAAATCTAACATAAACTTCACATACTTCATCCCACATCGCTAGCTTCATTTTAGATCACCACTTTACGAGGTATCAATGTCTTGCATCTCCACCCCTCTTTGTATCCCTTGCTCTCTTCCATATCTCAACGTTTCTTAGGTGGGCATACATTTTTCGAATATTATTGAGTTTTTGGGATTGTTGAGTGATCAAACCAACGGTTGATGAGCTTTCACTTAGGACTATCTCATATCCATCACTGAGATTGTCCATTCCTTCGCCTAGTAGTTGCCAGAACAAGCCACCTGCAGCTGCTCCACCACCCCTAGCTGATGAATAGATTGCTGAGTAAACTGTGTTGAACACAGCGTCCCTTTGGTTCGTGTCAAAACCAGAATCCTTCGATGATTTTCCAAACTCAGCAAAGAGAAGTGGCTTTTGTAGGTTGTTTTGTGCATCTTGAATGTGATTGTTCACCCAACTGTTCAAAAATGAAAGTTTGCTTTCATCGCTGCTTCCTTCTAACCTGAATATTAGAAGAAACCCAAATGAGGAATAACCAAAAAGAATGGTCCTTCTCAGAAAGTCACATGAGTCATTTCTGTGTGTAGAGCAGTAAATGAGACATAGGCAAGAAAGGGGTAGTTGCTTGATTTGGAAGCTGGGTTTGTTTATCACTCAAACTGTTCTCAATCAAATGAATCACGAGCCGATTGGTCAATTGTTCAACATTAGTTTGAAAGTTTAATGAGCTTTAAAAATTATTTTCAGCGTGGTTTTTATTGTACCATGGCGGTCTAGAATGAGTTCTCTTTTTCTTTTCTGTTTTTAGCAAACTCAACACGAGGTTATCTCAATTCTCAAGTAGCTTGAGTCTTAATACTTACCACACATCAGGATACGAGTGCACTGTGGCAAAATCGATTTCGGGTATCTGGTTATTTGCAATAAAATCTGTTCCTATTTGGAAATTCAGATTGTATTGTTCATTTTGAGGTGCTGATTCTCCATAAAATCCTTCCAGACCAGCTTCTAGTAAGTGATTAGAGTCCATGGATTTCAAGTAAGAAGCCATCTCTGTAATCCAACCCTGTCAAGAAAAAAAGTACTAATGAGCTGTGTTTTTGTTCTTCCATTTGGTATGAAGAGGGGAAATCTTACCCCGAATAGGATAGATGGCTCAAATTTCATCTCGGCAATACACGGATGGACGGCTGAGATCCGTTCAGCTGAGATAAAATCCGAGCCGTCCATTGCCGAAATGGACGGTCCGGATTGGGACAAGAGGGTCCCTGAGTTCCCTATTCAATGCTATAGGGTTTTTTTATCCTAGTCGGAGGGTAGTTCACTAGTTCCCTATGCTGATAATGCTTGCCTACCTAATCTCTTAGGTAAAAAAGGACCCCAGCAGTTCATCTAGATGTCAAAGAAAGGAAAATGTTGTACAAACTAGGCAACAATTTACAAAACTATCCCCTTAAATTTTGTTTATTTCGTGTGAGTGTCAATACATTGGCCACACAAATGACGGGGGTATTAGTTAAGAAGGGAGGGTCCACATTGATGTGACATTTATAGAGGGGGGATTAAAAAGTAGATGGTTTGGATGATGTATTAGAAGGTAGGGTGTATGATGTAAAAAACTGTCAAATGACTCTTTTACCCTTATATAGTATGAAATTAGATTATTTATTACATATAATAACAAAATTCAATAAAATTAATTACTTTTCACAATTTAAGGAATAATAATTTAGTTTACAAATAAAAATAATTAATTTAATATTTATAAATAATAAAAAATTAATTTCAGTTGTATTTAATTCATTTTGTGGGTTGTTTAATATGAAATGTACAAATGTCAAGTTGAATTAATTTTTTGTTATAAGTTATTTTATTTGTCAATTATTAGTATTATTTTTTCATAATTAAGCAATATACATGGTCTTACATGCACCAAATCATTTTTCCTCTTTCCAAATTTTTTTTGTTTGATAAGCCCTCTTTTCCTCGTTCTTATCGTTTCAGAGAGAGAGAGAGAGAGAGAGATGATGAAACCGAAGAAGTTAAAGAAAAAAGAAGCAGTAGCGGCGGCGAGCACTGCTCATCGCTCTCCGATCGTCTCTTTCGCCGTCTCTCCGATCCTCTCTCTCCGATCTGTACGGAACCCAGGTACGTATCTCTCTAGTCTCTGCATATACATACATATTTTGTGTGTGTGTTTTGTGGTACTCCTCCGTCTGTTTCTTCTTCTTCGCTGTCTCTGTTAGATGTTAGCAGATAGAGAGAGAGAGAGAGAGAGCCGTTGGGGGAGGGGGGTGAGGAGGGTGTTTTGGTAAAAAACCAGGCGTATACACCCGGATTAGCTATTGCTAGCTGGAGAGGTAGCAATAATTTATGGCTGTGTTTGGTGTATTAGTGAAGCAGGGGATTAGTTAATACAGGAGGGAAAATGGATGCCAAACGGTGTGGTCCAATTGAGCCCGGGTGTATTGTGTAATACACCCATAGTATACACCATCCAATCGAGCCCTTAAATTTTGTTTATTTCGTGTGAGTGTCAATACATTGGCCACACAAATGACAACACTAGGAAAGGGAAAAGGGGAAAAAAAGGATGTTCTGGTCTCATCATAGAATTTTTCACGTAACTCTTTTCTATGTTTTGAGGAAACAAAAAGTAAATGCAATCATTATAAAAAGACAAAGTACAAATGACACAATCGATCCGAAAATACAAGAAAAACGAAAGAAAATAACACTAGTGGAAAACACACGAATCAAATCTGACGAAAGGAAAAGCACCAAGCTATTACCTATGCAAGTGGATTTAGTTGTACTTTCCCTCGTTTTTCTTGATCAATCGATCGACTAACTTGAATCGAATACAAGAAAAACGAAAGAAAGTAACACTAGTGGGGAAAACTCACGAATCAGATCTCACGAAAGGAAAAGCACCAAACTATTACATATGCAAGTGGGTTTATACTTCCCCTCATTTATTGGCTATCAAGTAGTGGCGCCATTCCGCTTTCTCCCAAAACCTTCTTTTTCAAAAATAAAGTAATTTTAAATTCAAATATAACGAAAATAAAAAATAATTTTTAAATTTTTTTACTCCGTTTAAAAGATCTCAATGAGATCTATCAAATAAAATTCATATTGATAGGAAAATTATTTGCGTAAATACATGACTTTTGAACTTGAAATTGCCTTCTTTTTCAAAAAGTTACTTTTTAGAGAAAGTGGAACAACCTCTAACACATGCCTTAACAAAGGAAAAAACTGGAGGTATATATAAGCATGTACATATCGTGCACATATGGATTTTGTGGGGCCCATCTCGGGTCCCACAAACATGATTCCAACCACCCATTATTTTTAAAATATTTTTTTATGGAACCCCGTAAAAAAATCAACTCAACCCGATATCAGTAAGGATTTTTTTGGAATTTGTAGAAGCGAAACTACCTAACTGCTCAGTTTCGCTCCTACAAATTTTAAGAAAAATCCTTATCGATATCGGGTTGAGTTGATTTTTTACAGGGCTCTATAAAAAAAATATTTTAAAAATAATGGACTGTTCAAATCATCTCTGTGGGACCCGAGATGGGCCCCACAAATTTCATATGCACATGATATGTACACACCATATGTACCCATAGCAAGACTCCTTAACAAAAGCCAAAAAGAAGTTCTAGGATTTTAGGTGGATATTAGAGGGGCTCTCTAACCTGGATGGTCCTTCCAGAGGGATCCGAAGAACACCTAGGCTCATTAATTAGCTCCCACGCCATTATTGTTGAATCATCCTTGTAATCAACTCCCGTGATGCTGTTACGCCTCGTTAGAACAGTCTGTGTGAACAAGCAAAATTCAGATATGTAAAATTAGTTAATCTTGGGTACGGGTTTCGATTCTCGCCAACGTACTACAATGGACTTGCTCGTACACACGTTGCTTTTGTCCCGGCTTTAAGTGTGTCCCGGTCAGTGGTGATGAAATTGATCGTCCGAATTGGTGAATTTATGAAACCGGATATCTAGTTTTAAAAGATTAAAAAATAAGTCATAGAAAACGTGGGGATATATATAACTTCATTTTATATGTAGATTCCTCGAGGGTCAGTTTAGTTAGTTAGAGTGAAAGGGATAGAAATTGCTAGAAAAAGAATTTGATACCTTTCTGGTATTTTGATCAGCAAGAAAATTGTAAAAGACGCTAAAATTAATTTTCTTTTACAACTCATTTAAGCGTGGTCACATAATAATTACCTTCCTGCTAAAAACGCAATAAATTTGATTTTCTTGCGAAAACTGCCATCTCTTATAATATTTCCAATTATGCCATAAATTTTTCCTTTTGTATCACGATTGCAATATTCATATCAAACTTTTCATTTTACTCAAACGCAAATTGGGAAATAATTTTATTTGCCGCTTTCTTTTCTTACTTTCTCACAGAAGTATAAACATTACAGAAAATTAGGGGGGAAGCAAAAGAAATCAACAAAACTTGGGAAAAATTACCACAAAGAGCAAAAAAAAAAATCTCATTTCCTACATACACAATTTTAAAATATAACTCCAGACATAATTGCGTTCGGAATCCTTCCCCACGGGTCTGTAGAGAGAGAGAGAGAGAAAACAGACCTTGATATGGTTTTTGTAATATCCCTTGATAACAGAATTAGTAAAGAAATCATCATCAGATGCTACGTTTTGGCCCTGACTTCTTGCCCAGTCCACATACTGCTTCCTCCCTCCAAAGTTCTCATAATTATTCACCAAACTCAATATTAGTTTAATCCCATACCTCCCCGCTTCAGATACCACAAAATCCAGCCCCTACAGTACCAAATAATAATAAATAAATAAAAATCAAAAAACCATTTGGCCATAAATACTTTATTATTGAAACCGATAACCCAAGGAGTAGAAATAAAAAAATTTGAAGTAACCTGAAATGTCTGCTCATTGTAGGAGCCAGGGGATTCCTGCAAGGCTCTGTAACCACCATCACTGAAAGCCCAAGTTCTGGCCACGGTGAGGCCATGGCTCGTGGCTTCTTGAAAGGCAGAGGAGACTTTGTTTCTCTGAGATGGGTCTGTGGCCACGTACATTAGCCAGTAGGCATTGAACCCATTTGCGTAGTAAGGGCTGCCGTTCAAAACAAACTGCACCCCTCTTGTTTTGATGAACCCATCCCCTGCTTCCACTCGAATAATGGGTATCAACTGTTTTTGGATTAGGAACAGGATAGAGATTAGCAGACTCCAATGCTTCATCTCTCTCTCTCTCTCTGTGTCTCTCTTAATTGGAGGGAGCAAAGAATCCAGTTTCTTTGATTTCAGTGAGGAAGGAAGGAGTCTATATGTAGTAAAAATAACATTAACTGTGGATTAATGATGTCTCCGTTCCATGTACCTGTCCCAACGAATAGTAAATGTTATAATTGTCCCCTATTCCCTTTTACTTTGTCTCCATGTTTGTTTGATTTTTTGGTTTCCACGCCAGTAAAAGGTAGGAGCATTATCTTCACCACACTCCTCTCCTCAGGAATCTACTTTATGAAAGACACGGTCGTAAAGGATGCCCACTCTCGTACGATGGAAATCCGGAACTGTTCAAGGGTAGATTTCGCAGAGCAGATTACAAATGTAACAAACAATTGTTCTAGCCCCGCGTCCAAATACACACCCCCGCTCACAATAAGAGGTGGAACAACACGGCTCTATCGGGCAATTCTTGGCCATTTGGCCTTAGATACCATACCCCTGGGTAACGGTTAAAAAGTGGTTGGGTAACGGCAATTAAGTTGTCGGGTAACGTTTGGTATCAGCTAAAAAGTTGTTTGAGTATAAAATTATCCTTTTTGAAAAAAATTCTGAATTTTTGTGTGAAGTTGCTTCATATTTTTGTGAAGATATTCCAATCTTGGCCGTTTGGCCTTAGATACCCATGGAAACACGTCCCGTCGGTATTGCCCGGAGGACCCACCCCTATTATGAGTGGGGATGTATGCTTGAGTGTGTATTTGACTGTGGAGTTAGAATTTCCGTGTAACAAATTAACTTGATGGAACGCTGGTAGGGAAACTAACAAATCGTGTCATTTTGTTTGCTCGCATTTTCAGTTTGGACCTTCCCAAAATATTTGCTTTCATTTTCCAAAATAACAATCCAACACAAGGAAACCTTCCAATTTCACCCCATATAAGAAATGTATGACAGTATTTCAAGCCGTTCATGTAGACTTCGCTGAGAGGACTTCAAATGTATAAGTAGTAATTTGGTCAAACATCGACAAGGAAAACTAACAAATTGTGTTCCCTTATAGATGGTTATCTATTGACCATTTTATGAAACAAGACACGATCAAGTAGCATCTTTATCGATGTCCGATCAACTCATAGTTTTCGTATATATGTTACTCTTAGCTTGGAGTGCGAGATGAAATATCTGAATCAGATCTGGGTGCATGCTACCCCTCAAAAGGGCAACAACTTGCGTCCTTGCCGAGTGGGGTCTGCTCGGTCTCATTCTAAATGATCGAAAATGTTCACTTTGTAGAACTCGTCAAGTAGAATAAGTGTAATAAAAAACCAACTCGATCTAATATTATTAAGTGTCTCATCAGAACGCATATAACTTGGAAATAATGGGTTCCAATGGATTTGATCTAGTGTTTTGGATCCATTCTTTTCAAAGATAAAGGTGTTTCCATCAGGCATTTCATGATATCAGATCAAGCTCATTTTTTGCATACTTATTCTACTTGACGAGTTCTCCAAAGTGAACGTTTTGGATCGATTGGAATAAGATCGGAACAAATCCCACTCAACAGGGCAGCATGGCCCATTTAAGGGACAGCATGCACCCCAAATCCATTTGAATCACTATTGTTAAACTCCATGGGGCCTACATAAAAGAGCCGTGAGAATAGGGGGCTCACATGAAAGAGTCATGAGAATGGGGCGTACATAAAAGAGTCGTGAGAATGGGGGGCCATACATAAAAGAGTCATGAGAATGGGGGGCCATACATAAAAGAGTCATAGAGAGGGAAAAGGAGATACGACCTCTTATTATTTCCTGTACGTGTAGGCTGTGTGCAACGTAATTTCGGGGGCGAGGTTTGATAATTTAATCCATGAAAGTGTTCATGAAAGATGGTCTGAGCCGTCCACTTATCTGTAATGGACACTTTCAGTAATATGAGTCTGAACCGTCCGTTTATCTTTCATAGACACTTTGATGAATCAAATTCATGGATCCCTTAACAGGGGCCGGAAGTAAATGGGTACAACAGGGGCAGAAGAGGGATAAAAAAACAAATGCTGGTATAAAGTAGTAATTTCACCCGTACTGTATGTGGTCTCGAGTCCCTTTCTAGAAAGCAGAACGTGGTTCTCCTCAAATGTTGCCATCGATTACGGTAACGATGCTTCCCTCTTTGTTCTTTTGCGGTGGTATTTAAGGATTTAAAGGAGTTATTTTTGCACTTTCTGTTTATCCTCTGCACTCTTTTAATATACGTTTTTAATCATTTAAAATGATCAAACTATCCTAATGTGTCAGTAATATGTTGTTATGCTTCATAGCTGAACATATTATGAATCATATTGATCAAAAGTAGTATAAAAGTTATGAGACGTACCAAAAAGTTACGATTCTAGTAAAAATATTGCGAATTCTATTGCTGAAAATTTACGATTTTTTTAGTATTAAGCTTATATGACGCAGCAAAATGTATCAATCATAATGAAAATGTTATGAAATCTATTGTCGAAAGGTTACGAGTTTTAGAACAAAAGTTGCGAAACACACCAAATTTTTTTGAATAAACCATACATTAGATACATATGATATACGCTTTTAAAGGGTGTGTATGGTAGACTTTCTCTAGTTGATAATCGTAGCTAATTGAATTCCTTTCGAGATAATGAATGGTCGACACGGATGTGATTTGATCAAATACCCTGCCTATACCTTGTTTACGCTAAATTTGTAAATGCAAGATCTACTGATTGAGCCGTTACTACTTGAATAACTTCAATCCGTGAAATAATGAACTGAATAATTGGAATTTGCGAGGCATCCGTGAAATAATCAACTGAATAGTTAGTACTTGTGAGGCTCACAAGTTTCAACTATCTAGTTCATTATTTCACGAACCGAAGAAAAGTCATTCCGTTTAAGTTGGAAAAAAATTCAGCATAGATTTTTTTGTTTTCTAATCTCCTTTGCTTCTAGGATTGTAACGAATATATATATCTGTGTGTTATCCTCTTTATCCTCACAAGTTCCAACCATTCAGTTCCGTATTTCACGGACGGAAGAAGAGTCATTCCGTTTAAGTTGAAACAAAGTTCGGCACAGATTCTGTTTTCTAATCTCCTGTGCTTCCATCCACGATGTTCGGTATCCCACACCTCAAATTTCTACGAGGCTCAACTATGGTCGGTACCAGGCCACTAGCCGGTACCCAATTCAAAATGATACCTGCAGGTATCTCATTTTGTACCGGTACTCTAGTCGGTACGTGTTCGGAACTTCGGCCGGACCACATATTAGCTGACCATCGACAACATTGTGCTTGCCTTTCGTCAAAGGAAAATTCAGCAGATTTTGGTGTCGGACAATTCCCTATCAAAGTGGTTAATGACTTAATTGCATGTGCTGGTGAGATTTCTTTCCAGTCAAAATCACTCGGTTGGGCAAACAGGTTTTCTGCGGATATCACGGAGAGAAAGATGGAAATCAAGCATTTATGCTCAGTACCGGAGCGGAGACGATTTCCTGGTAGCTCAAAAAGCAACAAATTTCATGAAGGATCAACACGTACATAGCTTGTACTTTCCCTTGGGTAAAAGCTCTATTCTAGTTAGGGCTGGGTTCCTAAACGAACCAAGTTATTCGTGTTTGAGCTCGTGTTTATTTGTTAAAAGCTTGTTCAAGATTGATTTGTTATCCAGATTGGTTCGTTAGAATAACAAATCCAAGCTTGAATATTGCTTTTGAAGCTCGTTAAGGTTTCAAACCATGATCGGATTAACAAACTACTCCTTGGCTTGTTTTTTTGTTTTTTTTTTATCAGGGAAATAAAATTCATTAACCATAACAGAAAGTTACAGAGATAATAGGATCTTGGATACACATGCCACATGCCTGACCATCCAAGACTCTCTTCTCCAAAACACGCGGAGGAACTAATTTAGACCCAACAGGCTTGTTTGACGTATGATTTATAAAAAAAATCAAGTTATAGATCGGCTAATTGTTTGGCTTGATTAATAAAACTCGTTTAAGATTAGCTCATCTCATAAATAAGTTAAGCTCGAACATATTTTTGAACTTGTTGAGTTTTCAAACCAATTAAATCTTTGATCAACCACCTGTTCGGCTCGTTTAACACCCCTATTGTTAATTATATAATGGAAGCTAGTTAATTAACGTAAAGAGTAAAGAACTAAAGTACGTGCACGTTATGGTTTGACACCATGCATAATAAAACACCATTTTCTATGCTTTTGATTAATTATTATGCATGCACGTACTCTTCATATTTTTAGTTTCTTGGTTAATGAGGATTAATGGAGTAAATCAGTGCGTTTATTCTTCTTGTTTGTCGCCTGGAATTAATTTTATCCTCGGGGTTCAAAATATTCTACTAGCAATTTGCGGGGGTCCAATGATATATCGTGATTAATTTCGTGCTGCATGGGGAAGATTTAATTAAGCGACATTACGTACCGTAATTAGCTCTAATCGATGGATATTGTTATTACATCGTCACTAAATAATACTGGTAAAAATTATCAAACTATCCTAATGTGTCAGTAATATGTTGTTATGCTTCATAGAGAAAATATTATGAATCATATTGATCAAAAGTAGTATAAATGTTATGAGACGTATCGAAATGTTATAATTCTAGGAAAAATATTGCGAATTCTATTGCTGAAAAGTTGCGATTTTTTTTAGTATAAAACTTATGAGACTCACCAAAATGCATGAATCATAATGAAAATGTTACGAAATCTCATTTGCTGAAAGAATACGAGTTTTAGAACAAAAGTTGCGAAACACACCAAAATTTTCTAAATAAACCATACATTAGATACATATGGTATACGCTTTTAAAGCAGGTGTGTGGTAAACTTTCTCTAGTTGATAATCGTAGCTAATTGAATTCTTTTCGAGATAATTAATGAATGGTCGACACGGATGTGATTTGATCAAATACCCTGCCTATACCTTGTTTACGCTAAATTTGTAAATGCAAGATCTACTGATTTACTACATGAATAAAGAACTTGTGAATTGTGATGGCCTCACTCTTCTTCAATCCGTAAAATGATGAACTGAACAGTTGGAACTTATGAGCCAAACTGAATAGTTTGAACTTGTGAGGCTCACAAGTTTCAACTATTCAGTTCATTATTTTGCGAACTAAAGAAGAGTCATTCCGTTTAAGTTGGAACAAGTCAACATAGATTTTGTTTTCTAATCTCCTTTGCTTCTAGGATTGTAACGAATGTATATCTGTGTGTTATCCTCTTCAGCCTCACAAGTTCTAACTATTCAGTTCATTTGTTTTCTAATCTCCTTTGCTTCTAGGATTGTAACGAATATATATCTGTGTGTAATCCTCTTTAGCCTCACAAGTTCCAACTATTCAGTTCAATATTTCACAGACTGAAGAAGAGTCATTCCATTTAAGTCGAAACAAAGTTTGGCACAGATTCTGTTTTCTAATCTCCTGTGCTTCCGTCCGCGATGTTCGGTATCCCGCACCTCTAATTTCTTTCCGGCTCAAATATGATCGGTACATACCAGGCCACTAGCCGGTACCCAATTCAAAATGATACCTGCATGTATCTCATTTCTTACCGGTGCTCTAGTCGGTACGTGTTCGGAACTTCGGACAACATATTAGCTGACAATCGACAACATTGTGCCTGCCTTTCGTCAAAGGAAAATTCAGCAGATTTTGGTGTCGGACAATTCCATATCAAAGTTGTTAATGACTTAATTGCATGTGCTAGTGAGATTTCTTTCCGGTCAAAAAATCACTCGGTTGGGCAAACAGGTTTTCTGCGGATATCACGGAGAGAAAGATGGAAATCAAGCATTTATGCTCAGTACCGGAGCGGAGACGATTTCCTGGTAGCTCAAAAAGCAACAAATTTCATGAAGGATCAATACGTATATAGCTTGTACTTTCCCTTGGGTAAAAACTCTATTCTTAGTTAGGGCCGAGCTCCTAAACGAACCAAGCTACTCGAGTTTGAGCTCGTGTTCATTTGTTAAAAGCTTGTTCAAGATTGATTTGTTATCCAGATTGGTTCGTTACAATAACTAATCCAAGCTTGAATATTGCTTTTGAAGCTCGTTAAGGTTTCAAACTAAGATCGGATTAACAAGCTACTGCTTGGCTTGTTTTTTTTTCGTTTTTTTTTAATCAGCGAAAATAAAATTCATTAACCCATAACAAAAAGTTACAGAGATAATAGGATCTTGGATACACAGGCCTAACCATCCAAGACTCTCTTCTAACACGCGGAGGAACTAATTTAGGCCCAATTGGCTTGTTTGACTTACGATTTATAAAAAAAATTCAAGTTACAGATCGGCTCATGCTTGGCTTGATTAATAAAACTCGTTTAAGATCGGCTCATCTCATAAACAAGTTAAGCTCGAACATATTTTTGAATTTGTTGAGTTTTCAAACCAATTAATTCATCTTTGATCAACCACCTGTTCGGCTCGTTTAACACCCCTATTCTTAATTATATAAACTTAGAAGCTAGTTAATTAACGTAAAGAGTAAAGAACTAAAGTACGTGGACGTTATGGTTTGACATGCCATGCGTAATAAAACACCATTTTCTATGCTTTTGATTAATTATTATGCATGCACGTACTCTTCGTATTTTTATTTTCTTGGTTAATGAGGATTAATGGAGTAAATCAGTGCGTTTATTCTTCTTGTTTGTCGCCTGGAATTAATTTTATCCAATGATATATCTTCATTAATTCCGTGCTGCATGGGGAAGATTTAATTAAGCGACATTACGTACCGTAATGAGCTGATCTGATGGATATTGTTATTACATCGTCACTGAATAATACTAGTAAAAATTCAACCGGCGCACATGGCATGGTAAGCTATAAGTTGCAAACGTAGTATACGTTCAAGTAAGCTTACTCACGTCATTGAGGACCATCCCACCATGCAAGTTAAGTTAAAGTCTTTTTATGGAATGTTCCCATGAAAGTTGATAGCGTCTCGATTGTTTCAAACCTAAAACCTAAAAATAATGCATTCATTACCGCCGAGAAGGTATAGTAGTGTGGTGGTTGCGCGATTCCGAGGTGAAGCTCAGGAAAAAAGACTCTAAGTCAAGCAGTGATAACTCTAGCTACTAAGAAAAAAAACTTGGACAATTAATAGCGATAACTCTTGTGCTCAATCTTCCAAGAATGCGAAGGTCAAAAAAAAAAATTGGGGAGGTTGGAACACTTCGTTTGAGGTCCAAAATAAAAGTACCCACGCCTTTGAAGTCCAAAAATAAAAGTATACACGCCTTTTCAGAAAGCGCAATTTTAAGTGTACCAACACTCTTGCCGAGAAAAAAGAAAAAAAAAAGAGCGTATGATCACCATTCTATGACATGAACTACTCACGCTATTTTTTTATTCGTTTTGGATCTTAAAATTCTTACGCATTGTCCTCAATAAACTCTCTCTTTCTCTCTCTCCATTCATTAATTTTACATATTGATCTCAAAACCGAAATCGAACATAATCAATATTTTAGTAATAGATGATGTATTAGGATTTTCTCCACATTGGATTTGGGGTGGTAACCAGATATGAAAGCACTGAAGTACTTTCACGGGATTGCTTTTGGAGAAGAGATGGGTAAGAAGTGACTAGAGACCAGACCCCACTGTCTTAATGGGATGCATGTGATATGTCTATTTATGCGTGCCAAAATCATTTTTTTTTTTTTTTTTTACACATATCCTAGTTCTGTCCCTATGTGTAAAAATACAAATGATCTGTTCATTTCTGTACAAAGTTATAGCTTTCCAATGCAATTTTGTTTTGTTTTGGAACTATGTATAACTCAAATTGAAAGGAAGAGGATCCTCTTCGGTCGATGAAAATGGACTGGACTATCCATAGTTAGCCCGTTTGTGGGCTTTTTTTCGGATCCAATTTGATAATCTGAACCGTTCATATTTTACAGTTTGCTTTATTTGAAAGTGGGTCTCAAAGTTTGTTGATTACTTTGACATGAAAAATCAAACTGATCGGACACCAATTAATATTGTATTTCAAAATGGTCTCATGATCAATGGATGAAGTGGGTTCCAGTTCAGTGTTATTATTAATTATATATATTATGTTCTATTATAAATGTGTTCTAAAACCATACCAAACGCAATCTGATCAACTTGATTCTTTGTGCAACTAATGTTCTTAACAGGCTCTAAACTACAGCCGGTTTAGATCATCAAATTGAGCCCGAGAAGGGCCTACAAACGGGATTATTGAATGGTCCATGGACTAGAGAGGACCTCAATTCAATTGAAATAATACTTTAGTACTAACGAAAATAAAAAACGAACACACACACACAAAAAAGAATACTGCTTTCACTGGGCTGCTCCTTCAGGTTAATAATGCCAGAGGCTTTTTTTTTTTTTTTTAAAGCCAGTTTTTGCTTAATTTTCTCTTGATTTTTCTTCGAGTCTTTTTAAACCGTAACATACCGAAACCTTGATGGGCTGGTTGGGTCGGTCCACGGTTTTGATGGCCTACCAGCTAAGGCCTACTACTTTGGGCCATGGCCCATGCGTGGATCCAGGACCATATTACATATTACGATGGAGTAATTATTCAATGATCCTTGGCCGTCACGTAGTGCCTCAAAACCGTCTAATAATTTTTTTTTTTTTGGAAAATGATGGCCCATGACTTATTTTGATAATTAATACCCGCCACAGATATATTGAGAACATTTGTTAAAGCAAAATCTCTTTTGCGGGTATTAATTATCAAACAGGTCATTAAGCATCATTTTCCCTTTTTTTTATTACGAAAAAAGCCCGGTTTAGGCCCATTATGCATCAGGTTTGTGGGCTGTTGGAAAAGCTTCTCGTGGCCCAACTACCCATTTCATCATCCATGATGTCTCCAAAGTGGTTTATAAAAAGTCATGTTGACTAGTCCTATGTTAATTACTACTAATCAAGAGAAACAACTTTCTCTCTCTCTCTCTCTCTCTCTCTCTCTCTCTCTCTCTCTCTCTCGTTTATATACACAGGTATATTCACCAACACACAATAACGTTCAGCATAGGAAGACATGGGAGCAGAAAACAGAGGGAATGGAACAACAGTCTGTGTGACGGGCGCATCGGGATTTATCGGATCATGGCTTGTCATGAGGCTTCTCGAACAAGGCTATTTTGTTAGAGCTACAAGACGTGACCCTGGTATGTTTTTTCGGTCAGCTTATATGCCCCTCGACTGTTTTTCTCCTCTTTCCCCTTCTCTTACTTTTCTACCAACAAATTTAACTAACTAGGTCTAAAAACTATTCTTACACAATAATTGATTTTCTGTTAATTTTGCAGCTAATTTGAACAAGGTTAAGCATCTATTAGACTTGCCCAAAGCGGAAACACACCTCAGCTTGTGGAAGGCTGATCCAACGGAGGAGGGAAGCCTTGACGATGCCATTGAAGGTTGTGCCGGTGTCTTTCATGTTGCCACTCCTATGGAACTCTCTTTCAATGATCTTGAGGTATGATTTATTGTGTTGTGTATGTGTAGACGATTTTATGTACACGGATCCAACGCATATTTGTTTAGAACCGTTCGGTTCAAGTAGACACTCCAAAACAATGAATAAAATCACTCGTATCGAATGATTATGAATATGGCCGAATCTGTGTACATAAATCTGTCTACGTAGCATCAGTGAACACGTAAACTTAAACAGAACAAAATGATTACAGAGACCTTGCAGTGATAGGCCAGTATCTACTACTGTAGTAATTTGGATAATTCCATTTAAATGTTCATTCTTTGGTTCTCCGATTGTTCACTTCCAGGAAACCAAACAGTACCCCAGGGCTCAGAGTACTCAACACAAAGTCCGTTTGTTATGTACAGTATTAAGATATAGTAGTGGGATAGCCCCTCAGGGCCACCTATACCCAAAAGTATTTGTACGCCTGTTTCCGTGCAATTTCAGCAGGATGAGACTTCTGTACAATTCTGCAGCTGAAATTGCACGGGAACATACAACCACATTTTCGGTACAAAAGATTTGACCTCTGGGATAACACACTGGTTTTATGAATTCACGCAAGGTTAACATTTTTTTTGTATTTCGTGCTTAAAATTGATCATGATTGGCATGATAAGTTTGTTGAGAATCGATCACGTTTTTGTGTGCAGAATGAAGTGATTAAACCGACAGTAAATGGGGTTTTAAACATCATGAGATCATGCTGCAAGGCCAAAACCGTCAAGAGACTCATTTACACTTCAACCACAGGAACCGTAGCCGTTCAACGACATCCCCAGCCCGAGTTCAATGAGAGTTTCTGGACTGATATAGACTTCTGCAAGGACCAAAAGATGACCGCATGGGTAAGTTTTGCTCATGCTTCGGTACGCCTAAATTTATGGTTATTCCCTTCGAGACGACCTATCGATTTCACTTGGCATCCAACTTTTTAATCTTTTCAGATGTATTTTGTGGCAAAAACAACAGCCGAGAAGGCAGCATGGGAATTCGCTAATGAGCATGGTCTCGATCTCGTAACGATTCAGCCTTCTGTTGTCATAGGGCCATTCATAACTCCCTCAATACCTCTCAGCGTTGATCTTTCGCTCTCCGTAATAACTAGTAAGTATAATTCTCACTTCGGGCAAAGCTTATCGTAGTTTCTATGCGAAAGTTACGAGATGAGGTACCACTATGATTTATGCAATGTAGGAAATGAAGCTCTTTACCCAATGATAACTCGAGCTCACGCCGTTCACTTGGATGATGTATGCAATGCTCACATATACCTTTTTGAGCATCCGGAGGCGGAAGGAAGATACATATGCTCGTCTCATTGTTTCACCATTCTGGATCTTGCCAAATCGTTGAGCCAAAGATACCCAGAGTACAATATACCAACCAAGTACGTGATGAAAAGAAAAGTTGAGAGATATATAGAAGGAAAGTACTAAAGGCCTGTTTGTTTGACTGGATTGGCAACGGACTACGTAATTGTATAGGATATATAGTCTCATCGCACTGATAGCTAGAGATTTGATGAAACCAAATCCATATGTTTCGTAGAAAACCAAATCTAGTCCAATCCGGTACTCATCTGGACAAACAAACAGGCCTGGTAGTTTTTGATAATTAGCTCAACCTCTAACATGTTCTGAAATCTGCACAGGTTTGAGGGTGTCGATGAATCATTGAAAGCTGTCCCTTGCTCATCTAAGAAACTCATGGACCTAGGATTCAAATTCAAGTACAACCCCGAAGAGCATGATGTGGGCGATTTGGTCTCGGATGCGATTGAGTCTTGCAGAGAAAAGGGGCTGATGCCAGTGTAGAATGCAAAGCTTAGCCTATCACGTCGCTGGAAATCAAGAGAGGAACAAGCCCACAGCATTGGCACTCGGATGATTCGCTCTTGGATTCAAAATGCAGATAGTTTACATTTGTAGACATGGATGGCTTTCGATCAGTTAGTCCTCCAATTTGTATGCTTTTTTGTTTTCCTACTTCTACAATAACATGTGAAAACAGATAGCCAACGGCAAATATGGCCGCAGATGCTTCAGTTCAGCATCAATCCTTCCTGTATATTTTTACTTTGCCTCCAATCCAGACCTTAAGTGGAAAAATCAAGCATTTCCGATAAAGTTTAGGGATCTCCCTCCACAAATCAAAGTTATCAGTATGTATAGTTTCGAAAATGGCAAGTACACAAGTTCGAGGACATTATCGAGTTTTAAATTCAATAGAGGCGTGAGAATGAGACGAGACTTCCCAGGATGCAGAGATATCAGGTTGACAGATATCTCTCTTGAAATTTGACTCCTTTCACAAA
This sequence comes from Rhododendron molle, assembly GCA_025413875.1. Classification (NCBI taxonomy): domain Eukaryota; kingdom Viridiplantae; phylum Streptophyta; class Magnoliopsida; order Ericales; family Ericaceae; genus Rhododendron; species Rhododendron molle. Next base: position 6,591,570 of record CM046393.1, read on the forward strand.
AGCCTTTCCAAATTCAAGATCCAAAGTCTGCTAAATGAAAAAGAAAAACAGAGAAAGAAGGAAGGATTCCAAATGGATGCAAATATTCTTTCAGACAAATACTGCTGTCAAATTGGAGCAAGAAGCTTACATGGGTACAAACAAATTGACCAGACACGAAGTGGGTACAAACACAAAGAGAACAATAAAGAGAACACAAGACACGGAATATATTATTGAGAACACACTGACTTGGTTTTTATAATGGAGAAGAGTCCTCCTTTTATAGGCATAAGGAGGGAAAAACACTAGCAAGAATATCTTCTTGCTTACATCATTGCTTACATCACACTTTACTTTACACCAATAATACATGGCCCACTTTACCTTACTACGCACTACTTTCAACACCTATTACATACTACTTTCAGCACACTAATAATTTCACCACCTCCCGGAAATGAAAGGAGCAAAAATAAAATAGCAAGAATCATGCAGCCTTACTTTACTTCTTTCACCTCATTACCCGATCTCTCATGGTTATGTCTCACATGCTTGAAATTACAGTCCTGTGATTTCTGGACATAGTCATACTTGTTACACAATAGGAATCGATCTTAACTATCGTATGAATTTAATCTGTTTCGTATTTTCTGTCTACGAAGTTACAAATAAACTCTTCTTTAGTACAGACTAGAGAGTTCTGACTTTTCTTTAGTACAAATGAACTTCTCCTTCGAGAAACAGAAAGAAAAGGTGCAGATAATTACAACCTTGGCAGGAGTTTCAGGCTCTGTTCACACTTACTGCTAAAGAAAGCTAACTTTGGTTCAAGAGACGTGCTACAGGCACATCGGGTGTGGCACATTTCAGCCACACCCCTCTCACATATAGATGAGATTCTTTTCAGTAGGACCCCCTGCATGTAAGAGAGGTGTGGTTGAAGTGTGCTACACCGATGTGTTTCTAGCATTTTGGTTCAAGAAAAATCGAAAACTAGCCCAGATATGATGTTTGGGATTTGGTACGACCTTGATGAGTATGACGGCGGTGTATTTGGGTCTCGGACACTATTGAATCATGCAGAGAAAAGGGGCTGATGCCACTAGAGAATGCAGAGCCTGCTTATAAAGCGGACTAGAAATCAAGGAACTAGACCAGTGCACTGGGACCCGTAGGATTCGGAAATTAGAACTCAAACCATTTAGATTTGAGGAAATGATCTATTGATCGATCTAGTCCTCCACTTTGATGCTTTTTTCTTCTATGATGATACAAGAAAAGAGACAATGGCAGATATAACCTCAGATTCTTTTGCCTAATTACTCGTTATCTTTCCATTTCCCTGGATTCCGCTAAAAGATCATAATCTGAGCACACTTACGAGGAAAAATCAGGCGTATACAATAAAGAACCTTTTTGTTCTTTTTTTCAGCATCAATACATACAGAACTACAAATTGTTCATATCTCAGTCTCGAATATACTCGAATACACATCTTCTGAAGTTCTACTAGGGAGCACGTATACAAAACTATGATAAGTGAGTATAGACAATCCTAGAAAACTAGAAAACACCAGGCAAAACTAAATGCTAGTCATCAGCTTCAGTAGATAGCATCCAGGAGAGGTACTCAGGCCCCTGACGCAAAATTGAATCTGATTCATTGGGTGGAACAACCCTCTTCCGCGTAAGAGATTCTATAGGTGGAACCTTCCTTTTTTGCCCGCCCCTCGGCCTAGACCGGAACAGTTCATCCGACTCCTCAAAATCCCCCTGAAACCACACCATACAACGGAATATCAAATCCCACTCTAAATGACATGAAAAGAGAAAGCAGGGGAAATTCCAAATCAATGCACAGGTTCCTTCAGATTGGAAAAAGAAGCTCACATGTGTATAAACATGGCACCCAGATTTCTCATGGTTATCTCTCACATGCTTAAAAGGGAATCTCATACCACACCCGGGAATGGTGCAAGCAAAAGGCCTGAGGGCAAGGTGCACAGCTTTCACATGCTGTTGGAGATTCGATCTCTGAAAACAAAATACCGACAGAATGAAAATCCACCGTAAGAAAATTGGAGAATATTTTAGTTTACAGATCCCTTCATGAAACAAATGAATCGATTCAATCATTCAATATCATATCACATATAAGCATTTATCAGTGACATCATGTATTGGTCTCGAATTATTTGTCTACTATGTGACAAAATTAGAAGTAGAGAAAATAGAGAGGATATGTTTGCAGCAACTTACAGATGAAAATGTGTGCAGACAACCCTTGAAATCACATTTGATTCTATCTGAACTTCCAACTGGTTCGTGAATACGAAGGTGCCGCTTGATGTTCTTCTTTAGTTGCTTGGTCCCACATATCTCACAAGTAATATGCTGGTGGCAGGACTGGAGATGGGCCCTAAGGCATTGCTCATTACTGAATGATTTCAAACAGCCTGGTTCTATACAAAATGCCTCCACAGAATCCAACTTAACTGCAATAAAAAGGTCAACGTCAGAACTCCACAGATGCCAAGTTCATCAAGGGAGAACGCAATATGTGATTATGTATTCTCCAACTCATATCTTCCACCCACAGGAACAATAACAATAATAATAGCAATAAACATACAAAGACCGAGTCACCAAAAAAATAACTCTAAAAAACAATAACAGCGTTAACAACAACAGTACCTCTATACAGCAATAACTGTAATCTTTACCACATTTAAATAAATAAACAAGAGCACATGCAGTGTCAACAAACACAAACTGAATTTGGAAGATAATTCATGAGAAAAACAACTTGCCATGCGAAGCTTCATGCTTTTGCAACCTTGATGGATATTTGAACACTTTTCCACAACCAGGTTCTGGGCAGACACACTGCTTCTGAGTACCATCATCACCGCTGGAACTAGATTCTTCATCATGAATTTCCTTCACATGTCTGCTAACATTGCCTTTAACGGAAAATCTACTGCTACAGTTCTTGACGGGGCATTCAAAAAGTTTCCCTTGATGCTGAAGAAGGTGACGTGTCAAATGGTCTTTCCTTCTATAGCTGGAATGACAGTCATCTACTGGACAAGTAAACGGCCTCTGTACCATGACAGTTCACACCCTTTAAGCAATTGATTTGGCTAAACTTCTTGGATATCGCAACACAATACCAACCGACAAATAAAAAATTCTCAAACCTCAAAACGGAACCAGGCGTGATTGAGGCTCACTTGATGGATCTTCACAGGAGGTCCCCCTGCCTGGTACTAATCCATTCAAGGTAGATATGGCTGCCTCTTGCATTTTGGAGTTCTTCATGTGGGATCCAATGCTTCACGCAATAACAACAATGTGTTTTTATCACATTATTTCAATCAATCATAAAAAGTACAAAACCTGCAAAATTATTTTTCTTTCAATAAGAAGTAACACCAACCCAACAGAGTAGAAAACATGAAATAGTAAACTAAAAAGCTGTAAAGATAACTGCTCAACACCTGAACAAATGTTTGCACAATAAACTGATATAAGGTGTAAATAGCAGATAATAATCAAAATTAAAACCAAAAAATGACTAATACCTCAAGAGAATGGCTTAGCATGTGTTGCCTTAAATAAGCAGGCTTCCGGAAACTAGCACCGCATTCTTCACATGTATTCGACTTCGGCCCCTCGCTTTCACTTTCTCCATCAGAGGTCCCTTGTGTCATTTCATCCTAATCGAATGGAAATTAAACAAGCAAATAAAAAAACAAACTATAAGAGCTTGTCTTCAACATTCTCAACAGTCACATACAGACATACTCACTAATAAATCAGACAAACATCAATAAAGTTTAATCGGGTAGCAAAAAATTTCCAGAATCAATATCAAGAATCTCAATAAGAGCATCATCAAAGTACGAGGGTTTGAGCAAAATTAATTAACCCAATACAGCGCTGGAAACGAGCCGACCTAAGCCTTGACGTTCAAGCTCAGCTCGTTCAAAACTAGTCTAGTAGTGAGCTCGAGCCCGAATCAAAAGCCCAAATAATCGAGCTCGAGCACACCTCATTTATTATCAACTTGTTCAAGCTCGGTTCATTTACTACATGCCTCTATATAAGAGCCAAGCCTCTACAAACGAGCCAAACTTTTATAATCAAACCAAGTTACAGCTAACTCAAGCTCGACTCGTTTACTAAACGTGCCTAAAAATCGCTTGAGCCCATGACAAGCCGAGCCTCGAGCTGCTTGCAAACAGCTCCGTAAATATATCGTTGGCAGCCCTAAGAATTCAGGCTACATATCAGTTGCTTCACATCCAACAACCTCGAAAACGAAACCCACATAAATACAGAAGTCACACAACGATATTGAGCCCAAAAAATGTTTGTTTTTAATGACAAGTGACTAAAGTTGAATAGGAAATCAAGTGACGTGTGGTAAATCAAATCATGAGACAAGTGAAGAGATAGATGTTGATGAAACCTGGTGGTGGGAGAGGACGTGAGAGGCGATGAGGGACTTCTTGGAGCGACAGATCCCACAGTATTCGCAGTAGTATCGCCTTATGTCTCTGAATATCGGCTCTCTTCTCAAGCCTTCCTCCATCACCATTGAAGAGAGAGAGAGAGAGAGAGAGAGAGAGAGAGAGAGAGAGAAGCGGCCGAAGTGGGAGAAATGAAATTAGGGTTTCGGCGTTTGGCGATGTCTACTACAAATTCCCAAACGAGTTGGGCAGATGAATGGGCCGGAAAAGTTGCTGGGCCAGGTCCGGGTCGGATTTTTCATTCGACTATTTGGACTAAATAAATGTTTGTTAAACGCATTTGGTATTATTTATAGAAGTTGCTCTTTTCTTTTTCATAATTATATATTACATCGTTCATCTCGGCAAAGAAAATTTAAAAAATATTATTAATGTAGACCAAAGTTGGAAAAAGTTGGACAATAAAATCTCGACTCCTTTAAAACTATCTTTTTATCATTTCCGAAACCTTTGACCCAAATTTAATTAAAAATAAAGATTAAAAAAAATCAAAAATACCCAAAAATTTAGGGCAAAGGGGGCTTGTTAATAATGAATAATAAACCTGTCCGTTATAATAAAGGGATATAGGGCACGTAAAGGAATAAAACTTTTTGAGCTTGAATTCCCGTTCAACTTGTTAAAAAGTCTACTTCAGATCGATTTGTACTTGGATTTGTACTTGGACACTTGAACACTAACCGCTCTACCCATTCAACTAATGATGTTTAAAATTTCTAATTACTCGTTGTCCGCTATATAAATGTTTATTTAAGATCGACTCGCCTTGGGTCGAGTGTGAATATATTTGTAAAATTTGTTAAAGATTTTAAAACCAAACTTGAATAACCCATTGCTCGGCTCGTTAATCAGCACAAGGAGCTGAAAAGACTCGATGGCAGTAAACAAATCATTCCATATGGTCGCAGGTTGCCTTCCTGGAAATGAAAACAGATGCACATGGGTTTGTCTAATTAAGGAATCTTTTCTTTCTTTAGCCCCCTTTTTTGGGTACAATAAGAACTTAAATAATACATATAGAAAGAGTTCGTGATGAATGCATCTTGAAAGTATACAAACACATTCTCTCTCTCTCTCTCTCTCTCTCTCTCTCCTTATTAAGAAAAAATGAAAAGTAATATCATATGTACTAAATTACAGAAAAATGAACAGCAGCTAGTTCTCCCTCTAAAATGTTAATCACCTTTCTTCTGAGTTGAACTTGTTCCAAGCAGCCTGAAAGTTATGAGAGCCAATAAAGTCAATTATGAATGCAAATATATGTTGGTACTCCGCGTAATTATATACTAGCGTAAACCTTGAGCCTGTGTTTGGATCTTGAATTTGCAGTTTTTGGACAAAGAGAAAAGAATCAGAACAGATATTCACTACCATGCAATGTTCCCTCTACAAATCACTTCAGAAGTTCAAGATTCAAACACGACCTAAAGGAACAACCCATGACCAAAACTCTGATCAATAACATCTTCTGTTTTGTTTTGGGTTTTCCCCGAAGCCCCAGACATCCTAATGGCTTCTTTACGTCGAAGAAGTTATGCCTATTTCTCCACATTGTAACTTTTGTTAAACACCACTTCTTATGCTCTTACCAAAATGGTTTTTTAATACGCACAGATACTAAAAATCATAAATCCAACGGCGGAGGCCGTTTTCCTTTCTTGCTTTAATTTCTTTCGAACAGTTAATTCCTATAGGAGGTCATGAACACTATTACGTGCAAACTTGAGGCAACTAGGGACCAAGAACGTAAGAGTTAATCTACACTGTGCTATAAAGTGGTCAAGATGCAATATTCGCAAGAGAAAATAGATACAGAGACTTCCATCCGCCATATTTGATCATGAGACCATGTACACACCTTTAGAAGATCAAAAACCTTCTCACATATGTACTTCTGCTGAATGGTTGCACCCCTTTGCTGCAACTTATCAGGATGAACATGAAGAGTGGCTCTCCTGTAAGCTTTCTTTACAGCACTAGTTGTTACAATTTCTGTAAGGGAAACAGATTGCCAGCCACTATTGGGCCCAAGGACCTGCAAACAGAGGAAAAACAGTTAATGCCACTCCAATAATACGTCAACTCATTTATTTGAAGATGAATTTCCATAAGTGCATAAATTTAAGCGTAAAATGAAGGTAGACAAAAGGTACAGCAAAATACTGACTCACTCTAGAAACCTAAGTAGGGAACGCTACACAATACAGCAAAAGAATCCTGTTTAGATAGAAATATAGCCCTCACTTTCATAAAATAGCACACAATTTGCTCTTTGTTTAAGCCCTTATATCAAGGCACTTTATTTCACAAATGTGACATTAAGCACTTGTAGAGGGTAGTATTCTACAATCTTATACTGAAGTTTTATAGTCCCCTTTGGTAGAGCAATAGGCATTCACAGGTAAGGCAGCTAATTATTGTCCTGCGTTCAGTATGGCTAGCTATAGAATCTCTTTCTAAAGGTGATTTGAACATTGAGAACAATGCAAAGCAACAAATTCATCTGTGAAGACGATAAAAAAATAGTCAGAAAATAGAGGACAATACGTAGTTACGTACATATTGTAGGGTAGAAAGCAATGCCCGCAAATTCCCTTCCTTTCCACTCGACCATCTCTTAACTTCAGCATCCAGAGTTTCTGAAAATCTCTGCAATCACAAATAGATAAAGGACGGTAAGAATATGCATGCATTTTTTGCTAACTTCAGAATCTCCAGAAAAAGTCAAGTAGAATAGATAAGTACATTTCTCTCAGCTTGCTCTTTCTGAGCAAGAAGATCACGCCTATTCTTTTCCGCAAGAGCTTTTGCCTGAAAAAGATGAGGGAAAAGCATGAAGCATTTGTATGACAGATCACAAACTTGTTCGAAACATGAGACATAACATTCTTACCGCTCGTTCCATGGTTCTTTGGTTTCTCTCTAACCTTGCCTTACACCTCTCAGCTGATTCACCGACACTTTCATCCAATTTCTGTGTGTCCTGTAGAAAATGCAATCATTATCCATTGCAGGCGACTAAGAGCGTCTCCAATAGTTTAAGCCATTTCCTGACTTGCTACAGTGCTACTTCTTCCATTTTCAGCAAAGCTACTCAAGTGGTATCATAGCCATTTTTCCATGTAGCACATCGCAAACATGAGATGGCAAATTTGGCTTCCGAAATAGCAAAAAGTCTTTTTAGCTTGTAAATTGGCATGCCACTAGAGTAGATAATTTGGCAACACTCGCATTGGCAAAGAGATTAGAGAAATGTCTTTCCATTGGACATGCTCTGAAGGTTTCCTTCTGAGCATGCACAAGAGTATTAAAAAATAAACAAGCAAAAGCAATACTCACAGAGGAAGAAGAAGAAGAGCTCTGCCTCATTCCACTCTCTCTGAAAGCACCAGAAACCTTCTCGGCAACATATCTCTCTGCCTGTTCTCTCACTCCAGAGGTAGCTTTCTGTGATAATGCTTTCTCTAGGGCCCGCTCCCTAGCCTCCGCAGTTGCTCTCTCTACTGCAGCACGTTCTGCTCTAAGTTTAGCTTCCATGGAAGCTTTCTCAGCTGATGACTTAGTTGCTGCAGATGCCTTCTCAGCCTTTTCTCTGGCCTCAGCCATTACTCTTTTTCGCACTTCAGCAGTTGCTTTTTCCACAGCAGTCCTTTCTGCCCTTTCTCTGGCTTCAGCGAATGCCCTCTCGCGAGCTTCACGGATTGCTCTTTCAACAGCCATTCTATCCTTTTCTCTCTCCCTTTCCCTCTTGTTCGCCTCATCCACTTTCCTGAGGTAATCTTTTTTCACTTCTTTTCGTTCAACTTCTTTAGTTTCCTTCTCTTCAACTGTATGGGTTTTAGCCAGATTATCCACATTCTTATCTGTAATTGGGTTTGTCTTGATCTCTTGATCTATTCTTATTGTTTTCTCTTCCCCTCTGTATATACTAGGTGGTTGAGATGTTTCTGTTTTCCTCCCTGTTTCAAACCATTGTTTCCTGACTCTTCTCTCATGAGCTGTGTCTAAATTACTTTTGGTAACTTCATCTATAATTGGGTCTGTCTTGATACCTTCATCTATTCCTGTTGTTTTGTCCTCCCCCTCGAATACACTCGGTGGTTGAGATGGTTCCATTGTCTTCCCCGTTTCAAACCATTGTTTTCTGACTCTTCTCACATGAGCTGTATCAAAAGTACTCTTGACTTCTTCTGGATCAAAGACTAGTTTTTCATCAACTTCTTTCTCACCTTCTACTGATGAATCACTCGCCAATATCTTAATACCACTTCCCAAACTGGTGTTTAACTCAGATTCCTTTTCATTCTGGTCTGTTTGTTTAGCTCCATAACTCATGTCAGTTAAGCCAATATTTTCTGAACTGTGATTGAAAAGAAGAGCCTCAGAGCCATCTTTTGTCTTGTTTTCGATCTCAATGTGTTCAGCAGCATCTCCAACAAGGCCACCTGAATTACAGCTCTCTTTTTCCCCCACCTCATACGCCATTTCAGTTGCTTCCAAAACATTTTCATCCAATTCGAATTCCCCAGAAGATTCGGTGACATCTGACATTCTGTCATTATCTTCAAAAGACAAATCATCATCTTTTATATCTCTATGGACCTCTTCACTCTCACCTGCTTCCGACTTACAGTCATTAACAGGTGAATCAACATTCATTGTCTCCTCAACAGCCTCCTCATAAACTTCCATAGTCTCATTACCTTCAGTCTCTCTCTGCATGCTTTCAGTGTCTTCATTTTCATCAACCAATATGTCCATTCCCCCCAAATCACTGTCATCTTCCTGTTTCTCCTCACATTCTTCTCCATCATTACAGGCATCAATAGTTGCATCAAGATTCATTGTCTCCTCAACAGCCTCCTTATAAACTTCCATCATCTCATTACCTTCAGTCTCTCTCTGTATGCTTTCAGTGTCTTCATCTTCATCAACCAATATGTCATTGAAACTCTTGTTGCTGATGTCCAGATCATGAGACTTGTCCGAACTCCTCTCATTGTCATTTCCCTCATGGGCATCATGTTGTTTCTTCTCAATGCTTTCCACCTCAAAGGCCTCTTCATAACCTCCCCACAAACCAGATGCTTCTAGTCCTTCATTAAATTTGTTTTGTTCACAACTCCTTCTTAGCCCATGTCCACTTTCTTCCTCGTGAATATCGTTCAACAATTTCTTATTTTGTTCCTCGTCCAAAACGTCTTTTAGTTTCTTCTCATTTTCCATGCACCCCTGGGCTTCATCCTGTCCCTCCTCATTATTATTCACCTTCACCCCCTGCGGGTCAAACTCCTCATTCTCCTTGGGGTCCAAAAACTCTTCCAACTGTATCTCATCTTGTTCCTCTTCGAAAATGTCTTCCAGTTTCCTCTCATTTCCCATGCATCTCAGGGGTTCATCAGGTTCCACCTCATTATTATTCGCCTTCACCCCTTGGGGCTGGGACTCAAACTCCTCATCCTCCTTGAGGTCCATAAACTCTTCCAACAACTTCTCATTTTGTTCCTCTCCAAAAATGTCTTCACATTTCCTCTCATTTCCCATGCACAGCTGAGCTTCATCAAGTCCCTCATGAGTATTTGCCTTCACCCCTTGGGACTGAAACTCCTCATTCTCCTTGACATCCAAAAACTCTTCCAACAACTTCTCATTTTGTTCCTCTCCGATAATTTCTTCTAGTTTCCTTTCATTTTCCATGCACCCCTGGGCTTCATCAAGTCCCTCCTCATTATTATCTGCAGTCACCCCCTGCGACTCAAAGTCCTCATTCTCCTTGAGATCAAAAAACTCTTCCAACTTCTCATCTTGTACCTCCACAAAAATGTCTTCTAGATTCTTCTCATTTTCCATGCACTCCCGACCTACGTCAAGTCCATCCTCCTCATCACTTTCCCTGTCCCCCATGGACTGAAACTCCTCATTCTCCTTTGGCTCCAAAAACTCCTCGAATGCATTCTCACTTTTTTCCGGCGCATTGGAAGCTTTTTCCTCTTTCTCTGTTTCTTCATCTACCCGGGCAACTCCTGGTTTATCATTGTCATCCTGCTCCTGAACCTCTCGAACAGCATCTAACCTATCACCATGCTGGTCCAAAACTCGCATCTCTTTAATTGTATTTAATTTGACTTCTAAATCCTCCATCTCCTGAGCTTCTTCATCCACTTTCTTGCCACTTCCATCCAGCTGCTCCAAGATTTCTTTCTCTGTTTCCATCTCCTTCCTCCAGCATTCATGTGTATCTACGGCTTCAATAATGCTGTTTCTGCCGCCTGCATGCTCACAAGACAAAGGTGCAGTTCTGCACTCACCTCTGGTTGCCATTCCCGAAATCTGTCTCACAGTTCCACAAGCTTCGGCTGATACAAATTTGTTTCCATTTGTATCTCGTGCAACCTCCTTAATAAGGGAGATCTCCTCTGCCTGTTTGATGTCAGGAGCTACTTTGCCACTTCTCCGTGCTTTCTCCCTTTCTGACTTGGAGAAAACTTGAAAGACGATGTCATCATATTCACTCATTTCCTTAGCATTCTTCTCTCTAAATCTGGTTTCTCCAACGGCAAATTTATCATCCCTTCTGTTATTGGTATCCAAGCCATCCTTGGAACTTGGCTTTGAAAACCTGTGAGTACCATCCTTCTTCCGTTCCATAAATTCTTTAGCAATTCTTATACTAGCTTGTGCTGTCTCAAGTGCTTTTCTCAAAGCGGCTGCAGAGGCAGCTGCTGCTGAATTTACATCTAACTCCTCATCCGAAAATGATGGTGAACAGTAACCAGGATCAGCTTGGGAAGCATCACTTTTAGGAACCTTGGAGTTTAAATCAATTGACCTCGTTGGCACACTCTTATTACTGGTTAAGTTAGCAGACACACCTGACGGTGATGACATCTTAGAGGAATGTGTCTTGGGTTCAGTAGCACCAAATGACTTATCTACTGATGACGAATACAACTTATACTTACTAGATTGACTTTCAAATATTCCTGTAGCATCAGAAGAATGTGAATATGCAGCATTTGAATAAATTTTTGTCGGAGATGTCACATCAACTTTTGTCGGGGGTCCATATTTATCTCCTTCTTTCTTCTGGAGAGGAGGATTTTCCTCAACCAAACAAGTAAATCCAGGAACAGCACGGAGTTGAGTTATACGTGTTGTCCCATTTTTCCCATTGTTGCTTTTTTGGCTGCTTTTATGATAAGACATATTAAACTGCTTCACACCCTCAAATGACTGGTTAGGAGCTTCATTTTGGAAAGCTTTATCCCTATAACAATCTAATTGATCCGTCCCACCAGCATGAGATACTTTTTTGGCAGAAGCCCTGCACAAACAACAATAACGAAATTCAACAACCCAGATTCCGTGTGCTATTCAATGAGGGAGAAAAACTTCATAGCGCAGTGACAAAACCACAATAAGCAAAATCAAGTGCTACGTATCTCAAATGGGAAAAACAAAAGTGTCATCAGAAAAAATCCAGAGAGGTCTCAATTCCTCCCAAATTTCAAATTGGTGGTATTTTTAGAACGAGCTACACCGATGACATCATGACCAAATTAATAAAGAGAAGGAAAGTTCAATACACAAGAAAGTCACCGGAATCACTAATTAAATCAAGTGAATCATAACAGGCCAGATAGGAGGATCCATTCTGCATTTGTCCCTCCCCCCTTTCTCCCAGCAATCTTAGGATTATTAAGACAAAGGCTCCATTCACTTAACAAGATATTGGTGCAGGAAAATTGTTCCCAAGAAACCTTTACTGAAGCGAAGTATTTCCCTTCGTGCGTTCAATTGAAACTAGTGCCAGTTAAGGTTGAAAAGCACTCGTTAACTTATCAGAAAGTTTTGTGGAAAAGTTACAAAGCAGTAGTTTAATTGTGTGAGAAACTAATGCAAAAACAAGAACTTTTTGCAGTTTTTAAGGGAAAACTAATCCTAGTGGAAAAGTTAAAGATATGGATCCCACAACTTTCTCGCCAACTGAACATGTAAAATAGCCGGGAAAGTTAAACGTTCATATACTTTCCTTTCATTTCCTTTCCTAGCAACTAAACAAGGCCTAACTATTTTTTCCAGTAATTTAACAAGGGGTTGAATCTCGCACCAGATTCAAACCTCCAATCAGATTTTCCAAGCGCGGTAAAAGTACCACTGCAGCAAAAACTACTTCCTCAAATCCTTCCCTCACCCAGCTCTTTGTCGGCATCCCACAGTAAACCCAAATCCGCACTCCTTTGCCAGTTTTTAACTTCTCACTTTAGCAACAAACAAGCAATAATTCCAAATCCACGTCAATTATCTCTGGCTAGTGGTCCTTAAATCAGATAAAAAAGCACTATCAATAAATTCCTGCATAGCTTCTTTAAACGTTTCCATTTCCGTTTTCCAACCGCCACGTGGGCAACGTTTAGGATTCGTAAGCAATTTTGTGCAATCTAGACGCCGAATCTTAGGCAATTTATTCCTTTCAACTGAACTCAACTAATAAGCAGCATTATATATGCTGACTTGTGCACACAAGTCTTACCTACCGAATCCACCTGCACAAACTAACTAATTAGACCTTGTCGATTCATCTATGGAAAAACCGCATCAACCATCCAAAGTAACTACTTATTGAAATTTGAGGGAAAACTAATCCCAGTGGGATGTTAAAGATATGGGTCCCACAACTTTCTCGGAACTGATGAAATAACCGGGAAAGTTAAATGTTCCCGTACTTTCCTTTCCTTTCCTAGCAACTGAATGAGGCCTAACTATTTCTTCCAGTAATTTGACTAGGGGCAGAATCTCGCACCAGATTCAAACCTCCAATCAGATTTTCCAAGTGCAGTAAAAGTGCCTCTGCAGCAAAAACTACAACCTCCCTCCAGCAGCCCTTTGTCAGCATCCCACAGCAACGCCAAATCCGCACTCCTTGGTCAGTTTTTAAATTTTCACTTTGGCAACAACCAAGCAATAATTCCAAATCCACGTCAGTTATATCCGGTTAGTGGTTCTTAAATCGGATCACAAAGTATTATATATCAACAAATTCCTGCATGGCTCTTTAAACCTTCCCATTTCCGGTTATCAACCACGTGGGTAATGTTTGGGATTCGTAAGCAATTTTTGTGCAATCTAGACTCCAAATCTTAGGTAATTCTTTCCTTTCAACTGAACTCAACTCAAGTACTCAACTAATGAGCAGCATCATGCATGTTGACTTGAGCTCATAAGTTTTGTCTACCAAATCCAGCTGCACAAACTAACTAATTAGACCTTATTGATTCATCTATGGTAAAACCGCAAGTAAATAAATATTGAAATTTTAGACCTTCAATTTGTTTTCTTCCGCTACGACTTCTGAGCAACTGAAAAAGCAGGAAACCTCTTGCTTTTCTTTTTCTTTTTCTTTCTCACATTTGATAACTTAAAATCAGGAAACCTCATACCACAATAGCAACATCATTTACTTCTGATAAGAAAAATTCAACAGCAGCCTTATAACAGATACAAAAACCTTTTATTTATTTATGTCTGGGCCGCACCTCAACTAATCCCGGACCAATCCCACCTTACACTGGCGGGGAACCAATTAAAGCCAGAGCAAACAGAGACAAAAACTTTCTTTTTGATAACTCAGGTGTCCGGGCCGCACCTCAACTAATCTAGGACCAATCCCACCGTTCACGGGGCCAATTAAAGCCGGAGCGAACAGAGACAAACTCGTAATCATTCCAAAAGCAAAAGCCTTCAAATTTCACATGCAAACGGAGAAATTCAAGCTCGAACAAGAACGCCAACATCATATGCAACAGGAAAAACCAAAAAAATAAAACAGATAAAATAGAATAGTTACCAAAGAAAAATATACCTTGCTCCGGTAGAGAAATTTCTAGCTCCGTTCGTTTTCGCAAACATTTCCTCGTACGAAGCACCTAAATCTCCTCCGTCTCTGAAACCTCCGAAAATCGCCGAGTAATCGAGCTTCGAGGCCGAAACTCTCGCCTCGCCGAGAGCCGAGACGTCGAGAATAGGGATCGAAGAGCCACGCGAGCCGCCGAAAATCTCGCCGTAGTCCTCGATGCGAGACGCGTGCCGCGGCTGGGCCCCTCCGAACCTCGGCGCGCCCCCGCCGCCGGCGAAGACGCCGTCGTACCCGTTCCTGGCGTCGTAGCCAGCAGCACTGCCAGTGTTGTTCGCAATGGGGAGCTTCTTCCTGTGGAGCTGGCGCGAGAGGGACTCCATCGACCGGAGGCTTGGGGTCGGTGATTTAGGGTTCACGCGGCGTCGTTGGTTCTCTCTCTCTCCGCTGTGCGCTTGCTTCCTTCGTCTTTACTAGTACTGTTTTTGGCTTGTTGACTGGCGGTGTTTGTCTTGCAGGGAATATCTGGCGAGTCAGACAAAGAGGCAGTGAACGTTGGCCTGGTCTCATGTCAAAAAGGACCCTCCCCTCTAAAAAAACCTCTCACTATGGAGTTCCCTCACTATGATCAATTCTTACTCCCTCCCTTCCTTATTCTCGTTTTCGCTAAACTACAAGTTGTAAATTACAAGATTTAGTTTTTGCGTCAATTTCTTATGTATTAGTAATGGTTTGCTTCAACGGGAAGAATCTGAAAAAACTAAGAAATTATACTTTTACACAAGTATTTTTAGAAATATCTAAGAAAATACCTAAAAATTCTCTTTCTCTTAGCATCTAAATGCTTGGCAATTGATATGAAATTTTGTCCCGACTATAATGAGGTTTCGCGCTAGCGGATATTTAGAGTGAATTTTCTAGATTTAATTGAGGTGCATATAAGTTGACCACCACACCAATTTATGAAATAAAAAAATAAAATGTTAACCTTATTCCAATGAATAATGCTTAATGTGCAAAAAAAGTGTATTGATATTTGTAAAAATCGTACAGATATCCATTAAGAATTAATATTTGTGAAAAAGTACGTTGAAACTTTCAAAATTTATGCGTGGATCATCATTTTTTTGTAGGTTGAGATTAGCAAAATCATGTAAATTGATTTTTGCCTTTATTCGAAAAGAGTTTCAGTTCCGACCATAATCTCTTGCTTTTCTGATTTCTCTCATCCAGTCTAACCATTATTTCACAAAAACTTAACGCAAAACTAAAAAATACAATTTTTTTTTAAAATAAGGATAAAAAAAATAAGTCAAATAATTTATTTAGCTAAAAAAAACACCATGAATTGAGAAAATTGTAAAGTAGAACTTGGACAGGTTAGGAATTGAAAGGAAGTGGGGTCTAACTGTCAAATGCTGTCAGATGCGGACGGGGTTTAATCGGCGATTTTTAGGAGAAAAAAAGATTAGGTTGATGAAGAAGCCGTTTGACCTTGCTTTTCGCGAGTAAACAGTAGTTTCCAGAGATTCTAAAAGCGAAGAGATATTCTAGTGGTTGATTAAATAAAATAGATATATATTTAAAAGAATTTAAGAAATTTCTACTAACAGATATTCTACCACATCACCTTTACTAATATTTTACTTTTGA
Source organism: Rhododendron molle (assembly GCA_025413875.1). Lineage (NCBI taxonomy): Eukaryota > Viridiplantae > Streptophyta > Magnoliopsida > Ericales > Ericaceae > Rhododendron > Rhododendron molle. Next base: position 6,607,593 of record CM046393.1, read on the forward strand.
AAAGGCCATTAAGACTTCGGAAAATTATATATTATATAACTTGGGTGTTTGGGCTTACCCGCAATTACAGTTAATTGATTGGAAGATACTTTTCGGCACGGATGTCCGATACAGATTTGAACACGGATTTGGCGTAATATTCGATGATTGTGTGGCGCCGCATCTGTATCGAGCAATTCGCGACATACGTGAATCCGATCACCTGTATTCGTGGCGCTAGTTTAATTAATTTTCAATCTCTCTTTTTTGCAATTTTACTTCATTGTATCTTTATATTTATAATGTTACTCTTCCTCTATGATTATAAATTTATAATTTCAAATATGTGAATACAGAAAAACGAGAGCGGGCATAAATAAGAGAGTTGTAAATTAAAATCATTGTCCAAATCATTATTGAGAGGTAAAATTTGAGAGAATACTCGTTTAAGATACAAAAGCAATACTCACATTATGACATAAATTTCATACCTTGATTATTCACCAAAACTTTAAATAAATAAATAAAAAGGGTTCATTGACCAAACCCAAAATTAAAGTATTTTGACCTTTGAGATCTGGTACGGATTGTAAAAATCTTGTGAACAAGCATTATACTCTACTGTATACGGGCCAGATCAAATCCTCCCATAAATTAAGGATCCAAACACCCATTTTGAATGATTATTGATTATTTGAGTTTGAAAGGCCACATCCTCATTGAAAATTGTAACGTTCGAGTACGAAAGCCACATTAAATATACACTTTAGTTCATGCGTCCCCATTTCTTTTCTTTGATACAGAATTCAGACATGGGACACATTGATGACTACGAATTGAAGTTATAGTCATATTTACGAACTGAAAACAGCTCCATGTCAATCACAAAAAAAAATTACTACCAAAATTCGGATTCCAACGGGAAAAAAACCCTAAGACCTAATTAGGAGGGTGTTCGGGTTTCTCTTACAAACTGAAAACAGCTTTAAATTTGTCTTTTATGTTTGTTTTTATAAAAGATGGTTCGTTCAAACTGCTTCAAACTGGATCAAGAGTTTGAGTTTTCCAACCTCAAATTTTATTTTCGTGAGGCCAACAAGGTAACTAATGTTTTGGCAAAGAAGGCCGCTTGAGTAGCAAAATATTGCTATTATTTCTGGCTCCTAAATTTGTTTCCCTTTTATTGTATGGTAGCTTGGGTATGACAACATTATAAAATGGAAAATTCTAGAATCAACCTAACGGGCTGATAATAATAAGTGTGTGAATGTGTATTAAATTGTGCAAAAAATACACAGAAATTCGTATTTTTCTTATCCTCTAGTGTAATTATCGTCAGTTCAATGAGTTGATAATAGCAAAACCGTTATAAAATATGCAAATAAAATTATCATGTGCCATTTTGAGGAAGGGGAAGGACATCCTCCTAATTTGTGGGTCTATACAGGTCTCCCCTAAGAACTCTCTTATTTTGTGTGGAAGACATATTTTGAAAATAATTTTGATCACGCTTCTTAAAAGATGCTAAACATTAGTATCATTCTTCTTATTGGTCGAAACAATGTAAGGACTACAGAATCATTACACTTTTTGGTGCAAGGATAGTAGAATCTCTGTGGTCCCTATACCATATCCTATAGTCTCTAACCAATGGAAAAGGAGGATAATGTCCACCTTCTTTTGGGGAGGGTGAACAAAATCATTCTCACATATTCTTCCTATTTTATGAAATCAAGAATAGTTCATTCTCAACCTCTAGCCAACAAAGACACAAGTACCTGGGAAAAAATTGACAGATCAGAAGCAGAAAGAAGGTACTGTAATTTGAAAAGCATAGATATATGTGTGGTGGGATTCTCATGGCAATTATTTGTTCAATCAAAATATACCCAAGTCCCTAATAACCAACTTTCTTCATATGTGTTTTTGGGGTTGGAACAATGTGGAGAAAACACAATTTTGGTAGTAACATTAATGGGTGAGGGTGACCACAGGAAGTTGGTGGTCTTGCCATTCTCACTCAAGTGCATGGCTCCAGCTCCAAGTCATAACTAACCTTATTTTTGAGAGGTAGGTGGGGACTTATTGTCAAGTTATCATTTTTTTATGTAGTACAACATTAGGTTTCATGCATTCATATCACTTTCATGCAATCATGCAAATTAAATCTTTTTACATGGTACTCATGTTTTATACTTTATACACGAGGAGATAGCTACAGTATTATTGTTTTTCTCTTTTCCAAAATGGTTGTACATGTAAGCTAGCTACGCACTCTATGTATTTGTCGGAGACTTAATTTTTCTTAGCACCGCATGCATAATCATTGATCTGCAGACGATTCCAGCGCACTTATGGTGTAACTGAAGCTAGCTAAAATTTTACCGTGTCCTACGAATACAGCCAAAAACGCGTAGATACCCAATGCACGAAGTTTCCCGTACGCAGGATTTGGAGAAGATCGAGTTGATGTACACACTCTTACGCATACCTCTGCAAAGAGACTACTAGTTTTTAGAAAATCAAACCGGTGACCTTCACGCCATAATAGAATGCAGGGAAGGTCAGTGGGCGTGACAATTTGACCGGTCGACTTGTTAACCTACCAATCAACGGGTGATACGTGTAGTCACCCTCGCGTGGTCGACTTATTAACCGACCAACCACAGCTCGCCACGTGGCGCAATCAGGTACAGTATGCAAAAGGGTTTACAAGAACTCAACCCTACTCTGTTCGTTTTGCAGAGGACCCCACGGGGCATTAGGGCAGTAGCTTTTCGCCTCGTGGCTTTGATGAAAATCCTCTCTCACCAACCCTGCATATTTTAAGATTTCAAAGCAATCATATCTACAACTACACGTAACAAAATTTATTTTCTGAAAGGGGAGTACTACACGTAATATAGAAAATCTTTGGTGGTTCGATATGTGTTCGTTTGTGGGGCATTCTGCCTTTTCAAATGGAGTCAGATTGGGGTTGGTGTGTCTTTACCTAGGGTATTATTGTCATATTAATGCCCAAAGACAGTCCCTTGGGCCTACCATGGTTAATTTTGGCCACATGCTTTCAAATTCTAATATTTTTTTTCTCCCACATAAAAGTGCACGAAACACTTTTTTTTGAACTATCAATCTTGATTCAAGGACAGTTCATTGATCTATCATTCCCACTTTCTTTGAACTATCAATCATCCATGTCAAAATAATGGGGTAGCTAATTTGAACAAGAAAGAGTGTGTTTTTTTTTTAGGCATTATTTACACCACCCTTCCTATCCAAAATATAGGTTAGCTAATTTCAGGCCTAGTGATTGTTTTTTGATAACTATATGTCCGGACCAGTGCACCTTGACTAGTTTAGGAGTTTTAAAGTTAACGACCGACCAAAATCCTTTAGTCGTCCCAGAGTTTAAGAGGCCTAATGATTTTTGTTGGTGCACTTATAGGTGCTGTGAGTTGGGGTTTAGGTTGTGTGTAGGTTTCTTCTAATGTGTAACAAATTGGAGTAAAACATTCAACATAGGGGGAAAATATAAAATAACAAATGAGCCAACAAATGTCCAACAATGAGCTAGGCACAATGGTTCTTATACTCTGATGCATGGCCAAAACCATAGATTGACTAATTTTGAAATTGGTAGCAGCTAGCAGTGGACAAGCCTGATCATAGATCACAGTCACGGGTGCACACTCTCGTGACCCGTAATTTTGTCTCTATTATGTTGGATATATGACTGTCAATACAACAAGGAATATGTTATTTGCTAAAGCTAAAAAGGGTGGAAAATGGGGCGATCGGGCATAGCCATTCTTCTCTGGGCGTGACTATAGGGACTCAAGACCCGTGGCGGATTTCAAGAGGGACGAAAGAGCCATAGCAACTACCTCAATCCCCACCAAGGACTGGCGGGCCAAAGCCGAACAGAGGAGAAAGACCAAATTCGAGAGAGGCAACGTTGACACAACTCAAACTTGGTACCTCCTACCTTCCCCAAACGTAAAAGAAGTAAGCCTTTATCAACTGGTTATCACCCCTGATGCCGCTGATGGTAACAAGAAGGAATATGTTGATATCAAGCCCTGAAACTCTTTTGACCATCGGTTGAAAATTCGAACACAATCCCACTCGTTTTCCATTAAAACTTGAGACTGATTGCTATCGGTTGACTGTCTATTTCAGACAAAATTATGCTACTAATAATTGCGGTGGGGGCCATTCTCAGTGGCATCTTGATCAATTGATCCAAGATTTGCAGGAAATCATTTAAAGAAAAACTCGTTTGGGTCTTACAAAAATCTAAAAAAATATATTCATAAATTTTTGAATATTATTTTATGAGGTCGTGTAAAAAATTAGCTCCGATGGACATCGGTAAGTATTACTTTTGGATTCGTAGGGGCGAACTAGCTCAGTTCGCCTTTACGAATCCAAAAGTAATACTTATCAATGTCCATTGGAACTGATTTTTTACAGGACCTCATAAAATAATATTCAAAAATTTATGGATATTTTTCTAAATTTTTGTGGAACCCGAAATGGACTCAAATGCGTTTTTCCTTATGTAATTCCCTGCAAATCTTCTTTGCAAATAGCAAAATCGGGTAGGGGCTATTCAAGAGTATTTATTTTATTTTTTCCCCATATTATTTACATTAGTAGAGGTTAGCGGGAGAGTTAGTTAGTCCGATCCACAAAAGATTCAGAAGCTATCGATAACCCTGACCTCAACGCCTCTGACGAAACTCGAACTCGAACTTCCCTTATGGGAGAACCAGGAGATAACTACCGTACTACGAGCCATGGTTGGCCATTCTAGAGTTGGAACAGGCAAATCGGTCACTTGAAGCCAATACTCGATTGGGAGAATAAGAAAACGAATGAAAATAGAACTCGTACGGCTGCATATCAACTGTTGCAAACAGTCCCAACTGCAGTAAAGTGACTAGGGGGTGTTCCCTTTCTCAAAAAAGTTACTTTTTGAAAATTGAAAAAGAAGGTAATTTCAAATTTAAATATAATGAAAATAAAAAATAATTTTTTAATTTTTTTTACACCGTTTAAAAGATCTCAATGAGATATATCAAACAAGACCCATATTGATAGGAAAATTATTTGCGTAAATACATAATTTTTGAGTTTAAAATTGCCTTCTTTTTCAAAAAATTACTTTTCTACAAACGTAAAACGGCTCCTAAAACTCAGCTCCCATCTAGTTTTCTCCCTATTTAGTCTGGTCCAGTTTGGGCCATTTGCGGTCCATTTTCGGATCCACAATAATAGTAGAAATCATTCACTTTTAAGAGCTCGCCGAGAACATCGACAACGTCGTAAATCAGGTTAATCGGATACCGTTTGATATGATTTTGAAATAGATTAAGGTTCAGACAATGGTGTCAAATAGGTTGCAATCATGTGTTGCGCACTTCTTTTTAAACAAGATTAATACATTTTGAAATCATATCAAACGATATCCGATCAACTTAATTTTTGACAAGATCAAAGTTCTCTGCAAATTAAAAATAATGAACGATTTCGATCATTGTTGGTCTCGAAGGAGCTCACAAATGGCCCAACCTGAACCGGACTAGATGGAAAGGAAATGGAAGGGAGCCGAGTCCTAAAGTGGCCATGATGACAACATATTGATCAAAAAAAATTGGCAGCAAAATAAGCAAATGATTAGGAATCCTAGAACTAGTAAGAAACTAGAAGTCATAGTGAAAATACTTTTTTTTTTTTTTTCAATCGTCATACATCAGCGGGGGTTAGTGGGGGGTGTTAGGATTAGCACAGGGTCCAGAAGCTATCCATAGCTTGGGACCCAAGGGTATTGCTCCAACAGAAGTCGAACCCAAGACCTCCCCCTTAAGGAAGAGATGATATACTAACTGCACTGGACAGTGGTTGTCTAGTGAAAATACTTCAAGGGAGAACCTTTTGGGAGAATCTTTGTCAAAAGATAGAGCAATCATTGTTAGGAAGAATTGGAGATCTAAAGCCTATAAAGAAAGAAAAGGTATGTAGTTACTGTAGTACTTTTGCTTTTAGGTTTGCGAATGAATTAAATCTTCCCTTGAGCATCTCCAGCAATCAACCAATCACTAAGCAAAATGGTTACTCAAAAACACCAAATTTTATTGACTACCACAAAATACATTCTCACCCCAATAGTCAAAATTAACAATTAAAAAATCAAATTCATAAAACGACATTGGTGAAAACAAAAAAGAACGTTATCGGAGTCCCAAATGGCGGCGACTCTCTTTCTCAAGGCATAATCACCACTGCACTCTTCTCCCCTCCCATAATAACCAAAGTCTAGATCCAATTGGACCGCCCACCAAAATTGACTCGTAGCAGCCACCAAGATAAAACACACAAATTGCAAGGAAAAATTGGACACCCCCAAATTAGAATAAAAATAGCCAAATTCAGATCATCCATAACTCAAAATTAAACAAAATCGGACGCAAAAGACTTTTGATAAAAAGAGTAAACTTGGTACTTGTAGAACCCACGTAATCGACAAAGGTTCTGTGCAAGTGAATCCCCAATTCTCTTTGTTGAAATTGGCAATCAAGGTGGGTGAGAAAACAGAACCTGACGATGATAACCAACAACAAAAGACCAGACGACGGCGATGGCGGTTTGCGCCTTCTTATAACGCCGTCACCGACGAAGCGGATCTAGAGAGAGAGCGCTTCAGGTGAACTAGCGAGGGCGGAGATGAGGCTATTGGTTGTGGTTTTGGGAGCTTTTGCTCTGCAAAACCTCCGAGGGGAGGAAAATGCCAAGACGATTGGAGATGCTCTAACGAGCAATTTGCCAACCAAATTCAGATTTTAATATACCTATTGATGTCCGATCAAGTTGAATTTATGTGTAGACAAATTATTCGGCAGTTCTTACAAGGTGAACAACTCATATTAACAATAACCCATAGTGGCGGTCCATGATAAACGGTGGTAAAAAAACTCAAAGTTTTCTCCGTCGACGGATAGAATTTAATCGAGATGTGGCATTTTTAATTCACAATAGAAGATCTGGATATGAAGACGGATATAATAAGAATATGAAGAGAGTTGATGTTATTATATCTAGCCCCAAGGCGGATATACAATCCGAGAATCCCTCTGTCTACATCTATCTGAGTGGCAAACACCCGAATGCCTGTAGTTCGGACATAGTACTATCTAGGGTAATGTATCCGCACTCCATATCCCATAAGCAAACGGGTCCCTCCTGTTTTGGGAAAGCTATAATGACTAGGAAGGGCTATATATTAATGACTGCACACTCGATTAGGACTACTTTGATCCCAAGGTGACACACAAAAATCACGCTTTTCTCGACAAATGGGCCCTTCTCCTCCTCCCTAAAAGGACATATAGATCGGACTAAAAAGCACCTCCAATTGCAGCAGTGAGCCAATGAGGAGCAAGTTTTCTGATTTTGTGACTAAGTCTTCGGATTAAATTAATTTGATAAGTGGGTCACACGTAGAAAATAACAAATGTATCTTACAAGTGAGATTCTTCATGTCATTATCTTTGGGCCAACACGTGTTATGCCAGCAAAAGTAACGAATGAATTATAAGAAGCGTCCAAGAGGGGAAAATTACTCAACGCTCCCGGAGGATTCGACGCGGTTGATTGTTGTGCTTACTTTCATGTGATTGGTAAGAACCGTGACGTCTATCGAACCGTGACGTTTATCGAACCGTGACGCTATGAAGTGACACTACCAGTACCGTTCTTCATTCAAGGAAAATGATGCATTCTTCTTCGGGCAATCACCATTAACCATGTTATCCGACGCCAACTGTTACACACGAGAACAAATGCAAAGCAGTTCCAAAGAATGTAAAAAGTATTTATTCACCACGACATTTTGTGTGGCTGTCATACGAATGTATGGTAAAAAAGATTTTAAATAATTATGTGACGGTACCCTACGAGTACGAAAGTGTTGATCCTAACGTTGGGGCAACAAAATCAGCAAATGATTGGGAATCCTAGAACCTCATTAGCAGGAAACCAAACATCCAAGCGAAAGTGCTCGAAGAGAGTAGTACCTTTTGGTAGAACCTCTATCGAAAGATGGAGCAATCATTGATATCAAGAACTGAAGATCTAAAGCATATGAAGGGGGAAAAAAAAGGTGGTTAGTAATAACAGTAGTACTTTAGTTTTCGGGAGAATGAATCTATCCAATAAAATAGAAGGGTGTTTGTTCTACGTGATACATTTGTCCTACGTGGCACTTTTGCACATGCACACACGTTATGCACATGCACACACGTTCACACACGCCGACGCAATTTCAACCAACGTGCATAGTACCGTAGGCAGCGATGAGCACTAGTTAATTAAATCTCCCCATATGTTTTGGGAAAGCTTTAATGACAAGGAGAGAGACGTTTAACTACCCAGTACTCGATTAGGACAGCTTTAATTACCCAATAATGCTTTTCTGTCTGTAAATGGGCCCTTATCTCCTACTCTCAAAAAAGAACGAATAATTGGACTGAAAAGTACGCTCCAATCGCAGCCAGTGAGCCAATGAGGAGCAGGTTTTCCGATTTTGTGATTAGGACCGGCCCAACATTGTCTCACATGTAAGTTTTCCGATTTTGTGATTAGGTTCGGCCCAGCATTATCTCATTAGTAATTAGGATATTCGCATTAGGCCTTTGCCTTAAAACCTTGAGCACGTTGTGGTTGGTTGGTTGTGTATTTTATTAGTTATCTGAACGCGAGTTTAATACCGTAATCTAAATATCTAATTAACACCTAACCTCAGAATTCTTCCTTCTAAGGGTCCGTTTGGATGCGGGTAAAGAATTGAGGGTATTAGTTAATAGGGGGATTAGATAGTAGGGGGTATTAGTTAATAAGGGAGGACCCACATTGATGTGATGTTTATGGAGGGGGGATTAAATAGTATGTTATTTGGATGAGGTATTAGAGAAGGGGGATTAAATAATACTTCGTTTGAATGGAGGATTAATAGGGGGTATAAGGAATGGTGGATGATGTAAAAAGCTGTCAAATGACCCTTTTGCCCTTGTGCAATGTTAAATTAGATTATTCATTAAATTAAATATATAATTATAAAATTCAACGTTTTTTTTTTTATTTTTCAGACATGATTAATCAAGAATTATTTTTCTAGTATAATAATTACATAAAATAAATAAAATATTAACATTTTGTTTTGTAAGTGCTTTATTATATTATGTTATATTTTTAAAAATTATGAAAGTTTAAAATGTTAAATTACATACCTATTATTTTTCATGTTTAAAGTAGGAAATTTTATCATTTTTTAAAAATGTTTTAAGAAACCAAATTATTTATATTTATTGAATATATTAAAAATTCGTCTTAATTATATCATTTTTTAAAGTTTTTTTTTAATTATAATTTTGAGTTTATTTTAAGTGTGGATTGATTTGTATGGAAGTATAGAACACATAGGGACACATGGCACACATGCACGTAATAAATTTCCTTACTGTTTCCTTTTCTTGTTTTTACCCCCTTTTCTTGTACTTGTCGAAAAGAGAGAGAGAGAGAGAGAGAGCGAGCGACAGAAGAAGAAGCAGAAGAAGAAGAAGGAGAAGAAACACCCAATTCGCTATTGTCACCGGCGAATCGTGGCCGGCTCCTCGCCGTCGTCACGGTATGGCCCTTCCCCCCCCCTCTGTGTGTGTGTGTGTGTGTATATATATATATATATATTTCGGATCTGTGAGTGTGCAAGTGTGCTGTTGTTGTTCTTGTTCTTCTTCTTTTTGTTTTCCTGCTGAATCGAAATGGGGGTTGGAGAAGGGGGATAAGGAGGGTTAAAATCGTCCAATTTCCAGGGGATTTGGGGGTATTATTTTCGGACACCTCGAAAGCCATCCATAAATTATACCGGCCGAAGCCCTCCCTCGCCGAATATAGGAAGAAGGGGATAAAATAAGACCCCTTTGTTTTGGTCTCCCAAACGGGGTCTTCCGCCTGGCCCCACAGACTAAGAAGGGGGCAAAACTAATCCCCCCTTCCAAAACCCCATCCAAACGGAGCCTAAGGGCCAAGACTAAATTTCCTTCTCCAACCATCAATCATGTAGTGCGCAATGTACGAATTATATGCAGCGCAAGTTGCACGAAATTTTTGTTAAATCGTCGTGTCACTAACTTACCCGTTTTAGAATGGGAAATAAGTTCTTGTTTTCTCTTAAAGAAGACAATTTCAAGCTAAAAAATAATAGGCTTGTTGAAATATAAAAATATGCAATATGGATATTATTTTTATACAGAGCAAAAAAAATCAAAAATTTATTTTTTATTTACATTATTTTTAGTTTGAAAATGTGAAATAAGCACTTATTTTTTAAAAATGCGTTCTGGAATGGGGTCTCTATCGTTTTGTCTTTTTGGTATGACGGATCTTGCATCTCAACTCTTTGGTATTGCTTATCGATTGAAACCACATTCCCTCATTTTAGAGTCCGGCTCCTTGATCCCACTTTAATGCTCAAGACCATTCATATTTTTGAATTCACCGACAGCATCAAGTATGCTCTCAGGCGAACCCGGGGTTCATGCATGTTGGGCCTATCTGGGCCATTCGTGCTCGGCAATGGACAATCCAAATTTCATCTCGACCGGACAGATCTCAGCCGTTGGAGATCTCAACTGTTGATCGAGATAGAATTTGAGCAGTTCTTTGCCGAGCACAGACAGACTAGATGGGCCCATCACGCATGCTGTCCCTAAGGCTCCCCCAGTTCCTCTCAGGTAGGCCTGTCAATGGGTCGGATCCGATCCGGATCCGATAACGTCGATCTGATAATCCGAATCCGGTAACGTTATCGGATCCTGATCGGATCGGATTAAATCCGTTATCAATCTGAATCCGAACTTTTTTTTTTTTTTAACTTTTTATAAATTTTTGAATTTTTTTTTGAAAATACAGTAAATTTTTTATTTCGAAAAAAAAATGTTTAAGAAGTTGTATTTTTATTTTCAATTTTTTCTTTTATTTTGCTAAAATTTTTGGAGTAAAAAAGTTTTCGGATCGGATTCGGATTTTCGGATCGGATCCGGATTTCTACTATCGGATTTGAGTCTTATCGGATTCGGATCGGATCCAAGTCTTATCGGATCCGAGATCTGTCGGATCCGGATCCGGCCCGTTGACAGGCCTAAGGCATGGATTATACCTAAAAGGCTAAAACCATCAAACAGACCATTATCACTAAACAATAGCCATCTAGCCCACTCTCCTAGTCCCAATCTAGCCCAACCCAGCCCACTTGTTAATAACCAGGCCTCTACCACAAACCAATCCACCAACGGATCTTTCCCCATCCAAACCCGCCACCCAAAACCCTCTCCAAAATCTGCCCTTTTTCTTTTCTTTTCTTTTTCCCTTCACTCTGTCTTGAAGGAAAAGAAAAGCCCCTTCTTCTCCTGCTAAAAACACACATTAACACAAACAGGAGGAGATAGAGAGAGAGTAGGAGAGAGAGAGAAGATGTTCAGGAACCAGTACGACACGGACGTAACAACATGGAGCCCACAGGGGCGCTTGTTCCAGGTGGAGTACGCGATGGAGGCGGTGAAGCAGGGATCGGCCGCGATCGGGCTCCGATCCAAGACCCACGTGGTGCTCGCCAGCGTCAACAAGGCCCAGTCTGAGCTCTCCTCCCACCAGAAGAAGATCTTCAAGGCCGACGACCACATCGGCGTCGCCATCGCCGGACTCACCGCCGACGGCCGCGTCCTCTCCCGCTACATGAGGTCCGAGTGCATCAATTATAGCTACACCTACGAGTCGCCGCTCCCCGTCGGACGCCTCGTCGTCCAGCTCGCTGACAAGGCCCAGGTCACTAACCCTAACCCTAGTCTTTATCTCTCTCAGTATTATTAGATTGGATACATGTTTGTGTATGCGTTTTGTGTGTAATTATTGATTGAGTTGATGGATCGCGTTATAGGATTAGGGTTTTAGCTTAGTAGATTTAGACCATCTCCAGCCCTTACTCAAATGATTAATTTGGGTGAACATTTGAGCAAAAGATTAATTTGGTATGGAGTACTCAAGTGGACAAACCAAATGTAAGCACAAATTTGAGTAAAAGTTTTAGTAAGCGCATAATTGTAAATTGTGGAAGGCAAAATAAGCCTTAAAAAAATTGAGTCTTTGTTGATTTGGTAAATTTTTTTGAGTAAAATTCTATCTTGTATGAGTTTAAGTCAAGGATTGGGGGTGGCCGTCTCATTGTTCAGCTCGCTGACAAGGCCCATGTGCCCCACCCAAACCCTAACCATAATCCTAATCTCTATTTCTCTCTGTCCCTCTAGTAGATTGTATGTATGTATTTTGTTTCTATTTTGTGTTATTATTGTTTGTTCTGATGGATAGCGTGCAGTAGGTTTAGGGTTATAGCTTAGTACATTACGTATAATGTTGTCAGTGTTCTAAATGGCCGCCTAGGCGCTCAGCGGCAGGTCGGCGCCAAGATTTCACCCTTGGCGGCTCGTTCGGCGGATTTGGAGATATGGCGGAGCTTGACGGAACTTGGCGGCCATCTTGGCAGGCTTGGCGGAGCTTAATTGCCTTAAAGATATTAAAAATAATATATTTTTTAAAAAAAACGCCCAATCGCTAGGCAGCGCCTAGGCGGCCCACCGCCCGACTAGCTCCGAGTGCCATTTAGAACACTTTTACTACCCCCTTGGTTCCGTAAAAGATTGTTCGGTCAGCAAAACAAGAATTTTTGAAAAGTATATTTTTGTCACGAAAAAGTTGAATTTTTTTTGACAAATTGAAAAAACTCGTTGATATGTAGTAACTAGTGGCAAAAAGTTTGATTTTTTTGACAATTTCGGATTATTTTTAAGTTCTCGTTTTACGGACTGGACAAATGTTTTGGGACGGGAAGAAAATGCAGTTCTTCAGTTAATGTCTGGTATTTCTGTTTACTCATTTGCATCATCTTGACTGCGGGGCCATGGTTGAGGCAGGCGAAGTGTTGAGATGGGTAGTTTTTTGATAGTAGTTTTATTCTGATATGTCTGAATAACAGCCTGCACAGGTCTTGAAGACAGTTTAAGAGTTTATTTGCTCCCACAAAAGCGTGCATAACCTTGAGCCAAAAAACTAGTCACTGACTCACTAGGATTTGGAAAATGATGGTGGCAATCCCATCTTTCTCAGTCTTTTGAGTAGTATGAATCAAATCACCATGGCAGTGGAGTTATATACTTTTCAATATGCAAAGCAGTTGCATAATATTTTGGGTTTCTCCCGCTTTCTTGTCCCCGGACCTTTCTCGGTGGACCTGCTTTTCTTAATCACTCTGATTGTGGGCTTTGTTGGAAACTGGGAGGCATGTGTCCTTTGCCACCGCATCAGAACAATGTCTTTGACATTGATGTTCTCCTAGGATATTCTTCCCTTTAGCATTCAATCTGGTTGAAAAATACTTCCTTAGAAGTTAGAAACCTGCTTTACAGAGAAACAACTTTTTGTTTTGGTCGAATGCGTGTTATTTGTGCCCCTTTTTCCTGCCTCCTTGTCTTGGGAATTGATTTGGCACTCGCAACTACTCCTCCATGTAGAGGGCTCCTTGGAAGCATGCTCCACACTGTAAAGGGGCTCTTTCCTCTTATTGGATCTTGGGCAAGAAATGGTTTGAAGCAAGTGGGACTACTGACAAGTGTCTTCAGTGATTTATTTGAGGCGATTGGAACACCGATGTTTACATAAACTCAATTGAGGATATAAGAATTATCTAGAGGAAGGATCGACATAGCCAATCCTTGTTGAGTTCTTTTTTGGTAAGTTAGTTGTGTATCAAGGTTGTAGGAACCAGATCGTACTGGCTGGTAGCTGGTATGGTTCAGTCGGTCCGGTACAAATGGTTTTGTTGAAAATCCGGTATCTTCTACTGCTGGATTTGTTCTGGTGGTTTTCTGGTGATTCTCGGCAGATCACGGTGGTGCCGCTGGTTTTGAACAGTTTCCGGTCATTTTTCAGGGGTACTGGTTGCTGATCGATCTCTTTGGCAGAGAAGAAAAATACGTCTCTGGCAGGATGAGCACTGTCTAAAGCTGTGAAAGGACAGTTTAGCCTGCTATAGTAGGCTTTAGTCTGCAAGTAGGTCATAAAGCTGTCATAGTTTTATTTAAAAGGATTTAAAGAAGAACTCAAGTCTTTTTTGCCTTTCTTATGTATTAAATTTTATTATTGGAATCTAAACTTGTTAGTTGCGTTTAATTTGTACGTACTACAAAAGGATATGGCCTAAAAATGGTATCAATTATTAGATACTTTGATTTACAAGTGTAAGTGTATTATTACATGTATAAATATGAAAACAAAATATAGATAATGTAGATACAAGATACAATATATATGCCATTAAATCCGAAACAGTACCCGAATTTTACCAGTATCGGTGCATACCGTACCAATAACAAAAATGTAACCATAACTGGTACCGTATTCAGAACTTGTTGGTTATTTCTTTCTAAGACTTGTCCAATATTTCTTTTTAAAACTGGACTTGGGGTAGGGCTTCAAGGCCTTAAGCAAAGTGCTTCTAATGAAACTTCTTGTGCTTTGCTCTCGACTTCCATCCTCTTGTTTGTCCTTCTTGTTACCTAGCCTTCTTTCCTAGACTTTAGTATGTGTGACACACGTGGTGCTTTAGAATATGTGTGAAGCTTTGAAGGTCCTATTATGCTTGGATGGACTGGTTATGTCTCTTCCTCTGTTCTCTGAATATATCCATCTTGGTTTGAGTTCGAGATGGGAACTCTGCACGTTTTGAACTCTGTTAGCGTAGTTTCCAAAATCCTTTTCATTCGCCTGTTTTTTTTTTTTTTTGATCAGCCTTTTCATTCGCCTGTTACTTCAAGTTTTGTGAAACATCCGTCAGTGTTAAAGCTGCCATTACATTTATGGAACTTGTTTAAGTGTTCCAGGGCATTGAACGACAATGATATTAGTATTGTAAGATTGGCAGTCGATGTTGAGATGTTCCGGGTCTTGAAACTCCAAGGACGAATAATGTTCCCCTCCATACCTTGCACTATATACTCCTTCCGTCTTATTTTGTTTGTCCATCACAAGAGTTTCCAACTTTCTTAGAAAACATGCAATTAGTGCATTGGAGTTCATATTTGAAGGCACTGTTTCAACATTGCCCCTAGATAGGACGGGGACCAGGGAGCGAACTGGAAGGACTGGTCACTGGTTCAACTACTGCTGAACTGGAAATGAACTGTGATGTCAAAACTATGTGAAAAATATATTAATAGTATAAAAACTAACTAAAACTAGAATATAAAGGAATGCGTTTGGAAAAAGATTGTAATGTGCATCTCTCATTATTTGAAGTGACCCTGGGCTATTGTTCAAGAGAGATGCAGTGTGCAACTGTGCATTTTTTGCTCTAATCTCACATCAGTGGGAAATAAAACTTGGAAGCAAACCCTACATTTATAAAACCATAACAAGGCTGAAAAAAGTGAAGGATAGCTAGCTGACTGTTTGTGCTGCCGAGGCGTGTCAATTTGTCAACCAGCCCTCAATTCACAGCTTTTAAGCATTAGAGCGGCAGCTGCAAAGTTTTTTTGTTGACATTATCAAAGATTAGTTGAAGTTCTCCTTCCGTATGACTGTTTACACGGGTTGCAGGTTTAACCGTCTAATTTCAGCAGTTTTCATTAAAGAAGCCGTTTTTTTTTTTGAAATGCTGTCTTTTTGGTTAGTCTGGACCGGTAGGTGGCCCGGTCAAAGGTCCAACCGGTTAAACCACCAGGTCTGCTCCGGTTTTTAACATATTGGAGGAAACACCAAATAAGCAGTGCGTATTACTTGGGTGCTCCTCAATTTAACTTCTCGGTCCCAGAATTTGGCATCTTCTTACTTTTCCATTACTATATCGTACATTCAGAACATTTCTTCAAATAGGGGATGAGACACTGGAAAATGGAAAATTTTCATCTTTTTGCAGGTCTGTACCCAACGCTCATGGAAACGGCCGTATGGGGTTGGTTTGCTTGTAGCTGGCTTGGATGAATCTGGGGCCCATCTCTACTACAATTGCCCAAGTGGAAACTATTTCGAATATCAAGCTTTTGCCATTGGCTCCCGCTCACAAGCTGCGAAGACATACATGGAACGCAGGTTTGAGAGCTTCGTTAGCTCTACGCGTGAAGATCTGCTTAAGGATGCCCTTTTTGCATTAAGGGAAACTCTACAGGGAGAAAAGCTTAAAAGCTCCATATGCACAGTTGCTGTTGTAGGAGTGGGAGAGGCTTTCCATATATTGGATAATGAAACAGTACAAGCGTTGATTGATGCGTTTGAGATAGTTGGGGAAGAAGTTCCTGCTGCTGAAGAAGGTGGCGCCGCTGATGAACCTGCTGTTGACCAAAGTGCCCCTGCTGAAGAGGGTGCGGCTCCAATGGAGATTTGAGGGTGCAAGATTTGTCAGCAGACTTTCTATTCTTGTCCCTTGACAAGGTTGTTAAGACATTTGCAGAATGAGGTAGTGCAATGTGGATGGTGCCATGGGCGATATGATTTCTTGTTGGATATGTTATTTATTATGCAATTTGTCTTTCCCATCAGTATTAGTGCAGACATTTTAAAGCTTGCCTTTGTTGAACCCAATTTTACTTTGGATATAATTAACCGAGTCGCTTGGTTGGAACCGCCTGGTTTATGTGATACATTTTGAGATCTTCGTTTGTGTTTGCCTATGGAGGAATACGTTAACCAGACATGATTTGCCAACCATGGTTTTCCAAAGTTGGAAATCGAAATGATGCCTGGTTTGCCAACCATGGTTTTTCGAAGTTGGAAATCGAATTGACGAGTTGTAGGCTCGGCAGTCAGGTTGTGCACCACACTGCTGATGCTTTTGACCGAAGAGCCTTGTGGAATTTGAACCTTGGGTTGGCCCTATGATGCAGTTTTACATTCAACCTGTTCACAACTCTTGGAAAGAATTGTTTCCACCAAGACGGTGGTGGTGGTCTTGCATACTCAACCATTCGTAACTGCTGGGAGCTAATCAATAACTTTGATGGAGCATAATTTAACCGTGGAAGCTTTGCAAAGGCACTACTTGATAAACGAGCCAAATATTGGATTGTTCAAAGCTTGGTTTCAAAGCTCAGTTGAGTAAGCAGACAATCTTCAGTAATAACCTGCCGCAATCCGTGTTCGACTTTGGGAGCGCTAAAAGTTGGAGGGATTTTAAACTTTTCAAGGGGGACATGTCTCCTCAAAAAGTTGGTTTCAATTTCTATTATTGTCCTTTAACTCACTTTTAAAATAATTTAAAACATTTATGAGAATAAGTTTTGGAAGTCTAAACATTTTTTCCTTTTGACTTTAAAAAAAGGACTAGACATCCAAAAATGTAATAAGAGACCAACAAAATGGGACGGAGGGAGTATATGTATGTGTTAGGATATCAAACAAAGAAAATATAATTTTCACTTAAATGGGTAAGTATATTTCAATGAATAATTTATGATATTTTAATTTGGGATAGTTCATTTCCCTCCAGGTTTTTGGGATTTTCTAGTCTACGGGTTTTTGTTTTACTTGCGGATTATAATTAATGCTATGAAATTCATTCATCTCATCTAGTTTGTGGGGCATATTTTTAGGATGGGTGGGGATAGTGGGGTGGTGCCGTGGTGATTATGACGGTGGATTTTAATTCAATATAGGAGTATTATTTTGCCCATAACAGTTATTTAGTGACACATTACAACTTATTGTAAATACTTGAAGGGGTAAAAACATAAATCAATTACATGCCTTCGAAACCTGGGTGACACCAAAAACAACTACTCCCTCTACGTATTAGATGGAATAGATTAGCCCAACAATTCATTCATGGGTTGTCGAGTGAACATGCTGGAAATTGTAACGCGAAATGAATGGTAAATATGTTTTACATTTAGCCTTACAATTTACGGAACAAAAAAGTACCTTATTCACATATCTATTGATAGGCGATCATACAGATATTTGGAGAACTTATAGTTTTTTGTGTGTTCTATCAGGTGACCAGTTCAGATCATAATTTTGGATTCGAGATGTGGACGAAAATTGAGATTACGGAGGGGAGTTGATCACCTAATCTATTCTATCTAATACACAAAAGGGAATAGTTGTTTGTTGTATCCCATTGTATCCCGAAAAAATCGCTCATGCCTCCACGTGGATCCGTGACGTCACAGAAAACTCCTAGTCAAAAAGACTTTTTTTTTGAACCACACTTGTATCCCATTGGTCTTCTTCTCCAATTTTTTCTCTCTCCACGCCGGGTCCCCCTGAATAGGGTAATGTATAATTTCTTATTTTAATTCGAATTGGGTAATTCATAGCTATATATATATATTCCCTACCTAGAAAAATTCGGATCATAACCTGACTAGGGTTTTTCTATGTTTTTTTTTTTTCTTAAGTGTCCACCTGATTCCCTAGACTCCCTAGACTCCAACCAACAAGATCCAGACAATTGGGGTGATTGGAGAGAAGACAACTACAACACACAACGAAGGTATTCCTCCCAGATTGCCCCATGCTCTGTCTTCATGATCATGTTTGGCTCTCTCTTTTCTTCCCCAATTGGTGTCTCCAAGAATTCATTTTTCATGAACAAGTTATTCAAATATAGCGGCAGTCACAAATTCATCCAAAACAAAATTTCTTTGAGAGCGTCCATCTTCAGTGTTGATGAGTTCACCCTCCTCGAGCTCCTCTTCGTGATCATCTTTGGCTCTCTGTTTCCTTTTCCGATCATTGTCTCCAAGAATTCATTTTCCATGAATAAGTCTTCGATGTATTCAAATACAGAAAATAGTTTTGAACCTGGGATGTGGAAAAGAATTGAGAGTATGGAGGGGTATGAAGGGATGGGGTATGGAGAGGAGCTGATACCATTCGAAAAATGTGTAAATATTTTGTTTTCCTATTCATACTATTCGCTATTTTGGTGTTTGAGAATATTGTTTGTCCTTTTGAAAAATGTAATAGTCTCATAATTCATGTTCCAGCCTAGATTAATTTCACCATCCATAAATTATGGGCGAAAAAGCTATTTTGGTGTTTTGAACCTACTCAAAAAAAAGAAAAGAAAAAGAAGTGAGAATATTGTTGGTCCTTTTGAAAAATGTAATAGTCTCATAATTCATGTTCCAGCCTAGCTTAATTTCACCATCCATGGATTATGGGCGGAAAACTTCACTTAGCAGCAAATGAAAACTTCTCTTCAATTATAAGTATTTTCACAATATTTAATATTATTTTCATATTCCAGAAATCTCAGACGAAGAATTTTGTTAATACAACAGCTGACAACCAAGTTCTCAGCTGGAAAATCCCGAAAAAACTGCTCTTGCCGCCACGTGGATCCGTGACGTCACAGAAAACCCTAGTCAAAATGACTTCGTTTTGAACCACTCTTTATCCCATTGGTCTTCGTCTCCAATTTTTTCTCTCTCCACTCCGGGTCCCCCTGGGTGGGGTAATACATAATTTCTTATCTTATTTTAATTCGAATTGGGTAATTCATAGCTATATATATTGCCTACCTAGAAAAATTCGGATCAGAACCTGACTAGGGTTTTTCTGTGTTTTTTTTTCTTCACTCAATGAAGTAGTATCCACCTGGTTCCTATACTCCAATCAACAAGATCCGAACAATTGGGGTGATTGGAGAGAAGACAACTACAACACAACAAAGGTATTCCTCCAAGATTGCACTATGCTCTGTCTTCGTGATCATGTTTGGCTCCTTGTTTTCTTCCCCAATTGGTGTCTCCAATAATTTATTTTCCATGAACAAGTCTTCAATTTGTGCAAATATAGCGGCAGTCACAAATTCGTCCAAAACAAAATTCCTTCGAGAGCTTCTTGCAAGCGTCCATCTTCAGTGTTGATGAGTTCACCCTCCTCGAGCTCCTCTGTCTTCGTGTTCATCTTTGGCTCTCTGTTTCCTTTCCCAATCGCTGTCTCCAAGAATTCATTTTCCATGAATAAGTCTTCGATGTATTCAGATACAGAAAATAGTTTTGAGCCTGAGATGTGGAAAAAAATTGAGAGTATGGAGGGGTATGAAGGGATGGGGTATGAAGAGGAGCTGATACCATTCGACAAATGTGTAAGAAAAAAAGAAAAAGGTGTGAATATTGTTGGTCCTTTTGAAAAATATAATAGTCTCATAATTCATGTAGAGCGTAGCTTAATTTCACCATCCATGAATTATGGGTGAAAAACTTCACTTAGCAGTAGCTATTTTGGTGTTTTGAACCTACTCAAAAAAAAAAAAAAAAAAGTGAGAATATTGTTGGCCCTTTTGAAAAATGTAATAGTCTCATAATTCATGTTCCAGCCTAGCTTAATTTCACCATCCATGGATTATGGGCGGAAAACTTCTCTTCAATTGTAAGTATTTTCACAATATTCAATATTATTTTCATCTTCCGGAAATCACGAAGAATTTTGTTAATATAGCAACTGACAACCAAGTTGTTTCCCATAATTTCATGTGATGCTTTAGTTTCTTCATTCTTCTACTCGAGGTCCTTATATAGGAGAGAGAGAGAGAGAGAGAGAGAGAGAGAGAGAGAGAGAGAGAGAATATGCCATGATTTATGAGACACGCATTTTTTGGAAGGTCAAAGAATATTCTCACCTTTTTTGAGGTCGGTTGAACACGAAAATCGCAACAATGAGTAGGTTAAACACAAGAGTAGCATGAGCGGTAGACCAACACGAGAGTAGTATGAATGGGAAAACAAAACATTTACACATTTGTCGAACGAAATAAGCTCCTCTCCACACCTCATCCCTCCATACTCTCGCTTTTTGTCCACATCTCGGGTTTAACACTATTTCCGAACCGTGCACCTTGTAGTATGCGCAAAGAACTATACATTTACCAAATATCAATATGATTGAACACGGTGCAAATTGTTATGCAAAAGGTCGAATGATCTTTTCATGTCTAAGGTTTCTTAAAGTGGTCCTTTCGGATGGTACAGTCAAGGTTTTGGACGTAAAAAGGGCCATAAAAATCGAATCTGTGGCCATTGAAGAATTACTTGCAATGTTCTTGGCCAAGTTTATCCAATCCACGGAGTCAGAAAAGAGAGAAAAACCAGAGAGAAATCAATTACAATCGATAGAATTCTAGAGAGAGAAAAAGAGAGAGAGAAAAGTGGGTTTCGAGGTTCCGCTCGTCCGAAACCCAAATTGATCGTTCAAGTTGTTTACCACAGTCCCAAGGATCACCGTAGATCAAGCAATTCGGTCCCAAGGTCCTCCGATCGAAGGAATTAAAGTCGTCTTCCCCAAAATCACGTTTTCGATCGAAAACGAAATTAATCCGAACCAAGGTACTATAATTCAATCCGAGCCCTCCTCTACGTATATTTATGTTTATTAGACATAACCCAAGGACCCGTGCCCCCATGCATCGAACCCGAGGCCAAAACGAATCTAAAATAAAAATCAGCGACCACAAGTCAAGAAGGTGCGGGCCCCACCGCGAACCAGACGGATGTGAAAGTTTGCGCCGCAAACTCGCATTCCCACCAAACGGTTTGTTTTCTTTTGAAATCGAATTGATTTTTCGACCTTTTAAAAATAGATAACGACCCGGATTTTCGCCCTATTTTTTTTTCCGAATAAAGAAATTATTTTTAATCCAATAGTCGATAGTAATCGATTAATTATTTAAAAGTGTAATTAAATTAGACTAGAACCTAGAATAATTTTTTTTTTTACTAGTAATCATCTTTTGTTCCCACAATCCTCATCTCTTATCTTTCCTATCTAAACCCTAACTAGAATCCTATTCGAATTAACTCTCCCATTCTTTGGTCACCACTCCTCCTCCCACCTTATAAATACCACCCCCCCATCTCAGTTACAAAGGAATCAAAAAAAAAAAAAAAAAAAAGAAAGAAGAAGAAGAATGGCCGGCTCACTCCATTAATGGAGGATTTGAGAAGAGAAACTTAGATGGGCTTCGGTTCACCATAGCCAATCACCAATCGAGCCGCCCCATATTGTAGCACGTCCCCAAGCTTCACAGAGCCTTGTCCCACTCACCCGAAGTCAGCCCGGCATCCCGTGCTCCGTCGTCTTCTCCAAATTCTCTGAAAATCGTCCGAAACCGTTATCCGCTTTTTTAGCCGGAACCGAGGTAGAATAATTCCTCTCTTACCTCTCCCTAAGTATATTAATGTACTATCTTTTGACTCCGAATTCTGGGCCGGTCCTATTTTTCAATTTCATAGCCCACTAGATCCTTTTTCTATAGAGTGCAATTCCTAATAGATCCTGTGGAGTGTATTTTACATTTTTACCCCGGTTTAGAAACAAATGAACTCATACAACCTCCTACACCACCACTACCACCACCACCACCACCACCACCACTCCACCACCACCACAACCAGCGCCACCGCCGCCGCCTTCACGCCGCCGCCACCACCACCACCACAACTCCGCCACCGGCCCACCACCATCACCGTCACCACAATGACAACCACCACCACTCCACCATCATCATCACCACCACCATGCCGCCGACGCCACCACCACCATAATTACCACAACCCCCACCACTCCACCACAACCAGCGCCACCACCACCACCACCGCCGTCACGCCACTGCCACCACCACCACCACCACAACTCCGCCACCACCATCACCGCCACCACAATGACCACCACCACTCCACTATCATCATCACCACCACCACCGCCACCATCATGCCGCCGCCGCCACCACCACCACCACAACCAGCACGCCGTCACGCCGCCACCACCATCACCGCCACCACAATGACCACCACCACCACTCCACCATCATCATCACCATCACCACCACCGCCGCCGCCACCACCACAATTAATAGTGTTAATCCGGGTATTAACATTGTTAATCTTTGTATTAACACTGTTAATTGAGATGTGAATTTAGACAAAAATTAACGCTGTTAATAGTGGTGGATTAACTGTTAATTGGGTGTGAATTTAGAGGAAAACCACCACCACCACCGCCGCCACGCCGCCGCCACCACCACAACGCCGCCACCATAATGACCACCATCATCATCACCATCGCCGCCGCTACCATCACAATTAATAAGTGTTAATCCGGTATTAACATCATAATCTGATATTAACACCGTTAATCCCGAGCATTAACACCGCACCCGGGATGTAATTTAGACAAAATTAACATCAGCATCGTGGCGGATTAACACCGTTAATCCCGTAAAACACTATTAATTGAAATGTGACTTAGACAAAAATTAACATCATAATTTGCATAAAAAATAACACCGTTAATTTGCCAGGGTGAAGCATAGGCTGGCGGCGCGGGTGGTGATGGTGGCAGCCGGGGTGGTGGCGTGATGTGGTAGTGGTGGCGGAGTGGGTGGTGGTGGTAAGTGGCGCGCAGGTGGCGGTGACACCTGCGATGGTGGCTGCACAAGTGGGTGGTGGTGGCGAAGTGGTGGTGGTGGTGGAGTGACAATGGCGGCAGTGGCGCAGCAAAGGCGATGGTGGTGGTGGTGGCGACGTGGTGGTGGTGGTGGTGGTGGTAGATGAGTGGTGTAGCGTGGTGGTAGCTGGATGTCTCTCTCAAATCACCTTTTTTGGCTATTTTTGTCAACAAAATAACGAAGAGTGACCCACCTGACTACGAGCCTCTTCTTTGGATGCGACTGGCGCCATACTTCACCCGCATGACCTGGCCTGGTGTTTGCTCTTTATCCATTGCATAAATTTCTTAAAAGCGTTCGACTTTGACGATGATATAGTACTTATCCTAGTTTAAGCTGAAGTGGGTTAGATCTAGGCCTGAAATCCTTGAGCCCATTTGGATGGTAGATGTTAGAGCCCTCTGATTACAGCCAAGCAAGCCCAATCCTGATGAATGTTGGGCCAACAGGTCCTGGGGTTTGGACAGACTATATCTCAAGTTGAATTTTTGATTTTTTTTTTTCTTCAAAATATGCGAGTTGTGGACAGACCTTGGTCTCATCTTGATTCTAATTTTTCTTCATTTTGTAAGATCCGCCAAGAAGATTATCCATAGATATTGGGCTTCTAAAAGGGCCGACCTCTAAAAAACCCCATTTATTTATTTATCACCTTGTAATTGCTTTTCAAGGACGGGGGCATCGCTTTGAGCTGATTAAGAGTAGCATAGTCTAACTAGGTATAACATACTAAAAAAATTGATCCAGTTATTGATAGTCACCTAATCAAAATCCACCTTTCATTGAAGTAAGGAAATCATATTCTAGAATTTGGATTTTTCGTCGAGAAAATGTGATCTAATTATATGACTACTAATGTCCAATCAATTTTTTTCCGTACACCAATCAATTTTTTCCGTACTCCAATCAATTTTTTTCTGTTCAAAAGCCTTTTCCTTAGAAAAGGACTTTTAGGTTTATGCATGGAGAAGAAGCTGATTCTGGGTTCTGGCATCCATTAAAGTACCTTTTATCTCCTCCAAAAGTACCTCTCTTGAACAAAAAACCATACATTGACAACGTAGACATGATAATACTAAGCCTAACACCACCACAGAAGGAACTAACAGCACGTTTGGCGGGCAGAGAAGGGAGGGGATAAAGACTTGGGGGATAAGCTAATCCGGGTCCACTTTAATCCGGTGTTTGGCTCCCCTCTTCATACCTGAAGTGCTTTCCGACGGATAAGCCACGACCCCTGCAAAGGTTTTAATGAATTCACCCTGTTGGGTATGCAGACAATCTTCAGCAATGGTCTAGCCCAGGGGCGTACGTGGGGTGCGGATTGCAGTGAAAATAGTATTTTCGCTTTTGGCAGGGGCAATTTGTGGCCATTGGCCTTACCTGTTTATAACATAGTTGCGTTGTAATTAGGGTGAAAAGAGTTTAAGACAAAACACGAGAGGAGGCGAGAGAAAACTGTTCTCATAGAGAGAAGACTTGTACCTTGATTCTTTGATTATAGTGGACTGGTGTGGCTCCTGTAATTTTTCTCGAGTTGAGGTTTTCCATGCATATCTGTGTGTTCTTTCTGTTTCTGTTCTTTAGCACTATTTATATTTGCTTTGTGATTTTTGTGACTCTACTTTCCAAGATCCATACAGGCATTATGGGTTGAACGTGGAGTTCGATTCCTAACAAATCCAATCTCAAACCATCTTTAATCGAGTCAATCTCAAGTAATTTGAATTTTCTAAATATCATAAATTGAACGTGCCACAAATTGATATCTGACAAGCTTTTAACGGGTGGGACACGAGCTCGACTTCGATTAGCTTAGTTTGTTCATCACCTGAACTGCTTCTCAATTTCCATCTGCCCAATAAAAGCCGCAGTAATCCTCTTTCTAAGGATACATTGCAACTCCATGCATCAAGATTTTTGCTTGGAGAATTTTCATTTATCACAAACATAGGTAAAATAAAATTTGTACAATAGAAAAAAATTGAATATATGTATTTCAAGTCACATGGATGAGTCAGATTCAGTTTTGAACAAACAAACTTAAGATTCTGCCAACGTTCATTAGATTCATATCCTTCTAATTTATTACGTACAAGAGATTGACTTATTCAAGGAGCCAACCTATTCACGTCACACCCGTCCGTTTTAGCAATCAATGGTTGAAATTTGTTTTTCAAATTTTGACCGATAATAGAGTATCTATTACCGGGAACAGATTGTTTTTGATCCGGATCGTTTGAAATACTTTTGGATGACCGAGATTGAGCTCCGTAAATCTTATCATGTAAATCTATTTACGGAGCCTCCTCTTAATAGAAACAGACCAAAATATTTTGGGAGAAAAACCAGTACTTGCTTTGGTTTTCTAAAACGAAATGGTGTACGTTTCAGACCTGTCTATAGCTTGTACCAACCAACATTCCCACTCAATGATTATCAGCCATTTCCAAGAGCTGATGAGGCCAGTCCAATTCCTGTGCTGGAAGATTCTTGTACATCTTGTAACTAAATGATTCGTGGTAGTTGCTTCAAATGGGTCTATATGGTAAATCTCATTCCGTGAACTGGCCCGGACACTTGAGTGAGTTATCGTAAAAGTTAAATATCATCAATCCCGTTTCCTCTTGAACCTTTTTAAAGCAAAGATTCATTGAAGTTGTTGTGAGACGTGGCTCGTATATTTGGAAAGAAAAGGGTACAACCAGCCAATTCCCGTTTAGACACCAATCAGCTGGGGCGTCCCGATGCACTCTGGCTGCATGTAGATGCGATTTATCTACATAATGTGCATTCATTTTAGAGTCTCATGAGTTGTGTTTTGTGGGAGAAACACTTGGGAATGAAGATGAACGATTGAGAAGGCGATGGTGGAGTGTTATAATCCTTTTTGTTATAATCTCGTGTGTCAAATCACGTATGTCTTGTGTTCTTTTGTTTGATTATTATTGCTTGTTTATAAGTTTCATCCGTAATGGTTGTGGCGTGCTATTACACAATTGGTAAACCTACTCTCGAACAACCGATTTGAAAAATTCCCACATCATTGTCCCATTTCGGACTTTCTTTAAACTAATCAATTTATATATACTATCAATATATTATATACACACAATTAAATAAAAAAACTGGTGAAGCAATTAACCAAGCACGAAACATAAAAAGGTCTTCCCCTCCTACCATCTGGTCAAGTTCCAAAAAAACAAAGACCCTCTCAAGCACAACCAAGCACTCGAAATTCTCTCTCTGGCTTGCTTTTGTTCTGCAACAAATGAACGGGAGAACAACTGTTTTGATATTGTTCTTCTGGGCTGTGCTCACCATTGTCACTCCCATGCTTGTTCGGATGTCGGCTTCGGCAAAACCCACGTTTCATTTCAATGGTACGTACGCGACATCGCTTGCGGATACTAATTTACCGTAGGTATCTGTTTGTTGTAACCCTCATGGAAATTCGGTACTTTTCATCGTTTGCAGGTGAGGAAACTGAAGGATCCAAGGCTGGAAAGGGATTGTTGTCCAGAAGAGCACTTGTAGCCGCGGCACCACTGCCGCCACCACCTCCTCTGCCTCTTCCACCAGCACCAGAGCCATCACCAAAAATCGAACCGCGGCTTGCGATCAATAAGATTGTGGAAAGATGAAGAATGGTGCATGTTTGGTCACAATTTATAAGTAGTGTAGTGAGGTCACATACTTCAACACTTTTTTACTGTCACTTTTGTTCACACAAAAGGGTGAGAAATAATGAGAAACAGGTGAGACTTAGAGAGGAAGAGGACTCTACTATCTGCCATGGTTAGTTTCTCACCACGTTTCACCTTTTTTCAAATGAGCAACAAAACTGTGTATATTTGGAGCTTTTATAAAAAGAAATTTGCAATCGATCGAACCCGTATGTATCTCAATGTTGCATTCTTTTCTTACTGTTTCGGAACCAAGTTTTTCCATTGCTTTCAAAGTCTACATGAATTAGGAAGCAGTATTTATGACATTCACATCGCACTTGCATGTCTGTTTTTAGAACGGCCGACACTATGTGTTCTGAACAACAACACAAGGGTGATAAAACAAAATCGGTTGGTTATTTTTTATCTTCTTTTTTTTTTTTTTTTTGTACTATTTGCTTTCTTTTCTCATCTCGTTTACCAACCGGACTAAAAGAATGCCAGCAAACACCACGATTCACAATCATTGAATATTTAGATGATCAATAATTGCATATGAAGTGCACATCAGGTAAAACAAATAGTTGACTTCTTGATGCCTGCCAGATCAATTTATGGTAATTTTTCTCTGTCTTATGGTTGAACAGCATTGGAAGCAACACACACATTCTGGGCTTTCACACCCTTAATTACCCCGTGGAACTAAGAAATCAAGCGACAGAGTGTTAGGCACGGATGAGATTTAACGTTTCGATGGAGCAGTGTTGACTTTTGAATTTATTCTCGCTTGCTTGTGCATTATTGAATGCTCGTAAATTGAAGGAATAGGACAACGAAATTCTAGTAGGATGCTAAAAGTCGACATCCCGTGACGAACTTAATTTATAAATTGAGCCAAAGCCTAGAAAGTGACCACAAACTACTGTAGTAGGCTTAGCATAGATGAATTTTGCACCAATGCTAGCGTAAGAGAGAAAGTAGAACCTATATTCCATGCAAAGTGTTGGGAGTTTTGTTACATGGATCTAAATTCAAGTTTGCAGAAGGGAATATCTGGAGAGAAATGCATTTGGTTTTGCGCCATAAGAGAAGGAGGTCTCGCTTAATGAGGGAGAAGGTATCGAGAGATGAGAGAGTGCACAAGGGGTGGATGCCGGCTTCGCACTTGCTTAATGAGGGAGAAGGTATCGAGAGACGAGAGAGTGCACGAAGGGGTCGATGCCGGCTTGGCACTTGCTTAATGAGGGAGAAGGTCTCGAGAGCCGAGAAAGTGCGCAAGGGGTGGCCCGATGCCTGGCTTGGCACTCATAGAATCAAAATCCTGGTGCCGCCCATGGTGGCTAAACTTCTCGATGTGGACTCATATTTGTAAAAGTTGTAGGTTGTTAATGCAAAAAAAAACACCAATGAAAAGTAGGAAACAACCATTCATTTTATTAACTGGCCGCCTAGAATTACTCCTGGCCGCGTAAAATTACTCTGGCCGCAAAACATTACACTTGGCCGCTTAAAATTACACCTGGCCGCGTAGAATTACTCTTGCCTGCTTAAAATTACACCTACCCGCGTAGAATTACTTCTCACCGCTTAAAATTACACCTACCCGCGTATAATTACTCCTGGACGCGCATAATTACTTCTGGCCGCTTAAAACTACACATGGCCGCTTGGAATTACCCTTGGCCGCTTAAAACTACACCTGGCCGCGTAAAATTACTCTTGGCCGCTTAAAACTACACCTGGCCGCGTAAAATTACTCTTGGCCGCGTAAAATTATTCTTGGCCGCTTAAAATTACACCTGTCCGCGTATAATTACTCTTGGCCGCGTAATTCTGGTCTTATTAGATGAAGCCATTGAACCCATACACATTCATCTCAAGTATAATCACTCGTTCTTTTATTTTACTAGAAAACAAGAAGGAGCTGTATAATCTCTCAAACAAACTGATGTGGTGTGTTTGACATCCGGATAAAGCTCAGACGCTTCAACCCCAAACGAAGGCTCAATCTCGAAGTTTGTGGTGGGCCCGGCTCGGTGGGCGGGCCTGGCTGCAACGAATCGATGAAGGGGTCCGGTTGTGTATTGGATGTGGCTCGGTGGGGGATCCTGATGGAAGCCACAATTAACCCCTGAGCCCGTCCCATAGGGCTCGGTGAGGTCGTGCCGAACCATATTGGCCGAACCGAAGTCCATTGCCAAGGAAGCTATTCTGAACTCGAGCCGTGGAATCAGGCCCGGCGGAGCCCCGCCGAACCAACTCTCAGTTGCAACGAGCTCGAGTACAGCCGGACTGATTGGTTCGGTGGGACTGTCGACCACCGAGCCATATCGACTCCCTAACTTGTAAAGGAAGTTAGGGAACGTGCCATTGAATAGAAAACGTGCTATTAATCCCACTATGGTAGGAACGAACTATTAGGATCATGACGAGCCTGACTTTACGGGATTGGATTTGGATGCCATAGTGGGCAAACCAATCGCCGTGCGCGTAGGGTAAACGCGTGGTGTGGACACCGCCTTTACCCGCATATAAAAGGAGTGTTGATGCTGAGGAATAAGGTACGTGAAACTGGACCCTCAAACCCTAGTACTCTCATTCTCTCCTTTTTGCTCCCACTGACTAGATCGTCGGAGTGCCTATCCCGGACCACCACGATCCGGGTTTAGGCACTAACGTGTTCGCTACTTGTGCAGGTTCCCACCAAGATCCAACCACCCTAGCCACCTTAGCACCAGAGGTTCGACCGGAGAAGTACGGCACCACAATTGGCGACTCTGTTGGGGACCTCTTTGAACTCATCTAGTGGTGTTACTTCTTCCCCAAACCTCAAAACTTCAACGTCCTGAAGATGGCTTTCACGGACGGACGACTTCTTGGTTTGACCCACTTCGATCCAAACTTCGCGGCCAACCCCTCCTCAACGACTCAGCAGGTGCGGATGGACCTGGGGCTGGCGGGTTCACCTCTCAGAGGACCTGATGGCATGGTCATGATGGGATCGACCGTGGCTGGAACAAATACCCGACCTGTGGGTACGGCGTCGTTCTACATCGACGGAGTCCACCGCACGGCAGCAAGCCTTGGGCCACCCCCGCCTCCTCCGGAGCTCCCGGTGAGCATGGCGGAGGAGCTGCTGCGACTAAGGACGCAGGTGCGACAGCTGCAAGCACAGCAAGGATTACCTCCGGCGGCCGGGTCAAGGGATCGACGCCGAAGGAGGAATGTGGCTCGTCAGACACAGACAGCTGATACGGCCAGGGCCTCTGCCTTCACGAGGCTCGGCGGACGAACCCACCTGGAGTCAGGTCACCAGGGAAACAGTCAGCATGACGCACCCGGCGGCACTCACCGCCGGAGGAATGACCCGGAGGTCAGTGGGACGGCGTCGAGTGGTAGGACGAGATCGCAGGGGCGAACGCCATCTGTGATAAGGCCTCGGCACAGCGACCGAAGGCACAATACAGGAGTCTCCCCTCACCGCTCCGCAGGAGGTAGGGATCACCGAGAGCGCCGTGCCGAGTCAAGGTCTGCCGGCCGGAGAAACGAAGACAATGGAAGGGCCACTGCCCGCTCGCGACAGCGCTCGCCGGGGCACTCACCACGCCGAACCCGACGACACTCGCCGGAGCACTCTGATCGTAATCCCAGAGGGCGATCACCGAGGTATTCGGAAGGGCCGTCCTATGCGCCGGAGGACAGCCAGGGGCTGCTCCCCGAAGAGAGATGCGAGGTTAATGGTGATGGACAAACCGTCACTCTAGTGAATACCAGGACCGGCGAAAGAACCACCTACCAGGCGGTGCAACCGCCCAAAGCAGCGTCTGGGTCCAAGAAGCGGAGATCGCCGGAGCCGAGCGTCGACGGCCGGGGGCTCCGCATGCCGTTGTCGGATAAGCGCTCGAGGGACGCCGAACCAGATACGCCCGTCATACCGTCGGTGGTCAATGCGCCGAACCTAAGAGAAACGGCGGTAGAAAAAGGGGGGTCGCTTTTCTAGAAGAGGTTCCCCTCCCCAACTTCAAGGTCCCAAAGTTCAGCATGTACAATGCAAAGTCAGATGCTCCGACCCATATCCAGCAATTCAAGTCTATGGCCGCACTCTGTGGATTGAGCGAGGCAATGATGTGCCGAACTTTCTCCTTGAGTCTGCCTGACACCGCCATGCTGTGGTACACGCAGCTCAAACCAGGATCGATCAACAGCTTCGGCGAACTGGAGCGCTCGTTCACCGCCCGGTTTGTAGCTAGCAACAGGCGGCCGAAGATGGTGGAAGCCTTGATGGACCTTCGGCGAAAGGTTGGAGAATCCTTGAAGGACTACTCCGAACGCTTTTACAACGTCTACAATTTGGTTGAAAATTGTGACCAGAAGACAGCGGCCACGTCGTTCAAACGTGGCCTGGACAGAAACTCCGATCTCTCCAAAGAACTAATGCTTCGGCCACCGAAAGACATGTCGGACTTAATGCAAACCGTCGCCCGGTATATTGAATTGGAGGAATACATTGAGGGCTCCGATGTCGCAAAGGTCGCTGAACCACCAAAGCAGGCGGTAAAAAAGCAAGTCAATGTGGTGGCCAGGGAAGCTGCCGGGGCTGGTGGAAACAGAGGAGGCAGCAAGACAAGGGACCGGCCGGCGAGCGACGCGCGGGACCACCTTGCCATCACCACTTACTTCAAAGAGCCGATCTTCCGTGTGCTCCGAGAATGCGGGAGGCTTCCTGGCAACAGGAGCGGCAGAGAAGTTGGGGACTGCAGACGGGCGCGAGCCGAACCAGCGGGTGTACTGTTCATTTCACAACGAGCAGGGTCACTACACGACGACTTGCCAGCCGTTTAAACTTTACCTGGAGGAGCTGGTCCAACAAGGGAGAATGGATCGGTGGATTGATCGGACGAAGTCACCCAATGCAGGTATTCAGCCGAGGGCTCAGGTTCTGGACGGCGTGGTGCAGTGCATCCACGGACCGATGGATCCGAGCCGGGCCGGCAGGCTCCATGAAGAATTGTGCCACGCGTCACGCGAGGTGATGGTGGTACAGCCGTCTTTGAAGCGCAAGATGGAGGATCGTAATACGTGGGAGATCACGTTCACCGAGCGAGACTTGGAAGGGGTGTCACTACCCCACAACGATGCCTTGGTCATATCGTTACCGTTTCAGCGGAAGTTAGTCCGCCGAGTGCTGATCGATCAAGGGAGTTCGGCGGAGATTCTCTACTTCTCGGCGTTCAAAGCCCTTGGCCTCTCGGAGGAACGGTTGTCCCCGGTGGACGCTCCTCTCGTTGGCTTCACAGGGATTCCAGTCTTCCCCCTTGGCAAAGTGGTGCTTCCTGTCTACGCCGGCTCGATGCAACTAGACGTGGAATTTATTGTGGTGAACTCGCCGAGCCCCTACAACGCCATCCTCGGCCGTAACTGGTTACACGGCATGAAGGCTGTGGCCTCGACGCTCCATCGGGGCGGCAGGAGACCATCAGGGGGGACCAGATGGCCTCCAAGAAGTGCTTTGTTAACTCCGTCCGCGGGAACAGCAAGGCAAAGAGGGTTCAGTGGGTTGAAGTCCCCGAGTTGCCGGAGGGGAGCAAGCCCGGTGAAGCTATGAAGGAGGAACTGCAGGGGCCAGACGAAATTGGAAGACCGGCTGTTGATAGGGCCGTGGAGGAACTCGTTCGGGTACCAATTAACGAGGATGGAACCCGGTTCTTTTTGGTTGGCTCGGAGCTGAATGCAGCCGAACGTGATGAATTGGTCCACTTCCTCAAGGAGAATGTGGAGGTATTTGCTTGGACTCCCTACGAGATGCCGGGCCTGAGCCCCGAGGTGATCAAGCACTCGTTGAATGTTGATCCGAGCAGAAAGCCGGTAGTGCAGAAGCCGCGCCGATCCTCGGCGGCACACGCGGACGCCGTTAACGAAGAGGTCGATAGGCTCATTGACGCCGGAGCAATCCGGGAGGTGCAGTACCCCACCTGGTTGGCCAATCCGGTGGTGGTGAAGAAGAAAAATGGCAAGTGGCGTGTGTGCATTGACTTCACCGACCTGAATGATGTATGCCCAAAGGACTGCTTCCCTTGCCCATGGATCAATCAGTTAGTCGATGCCACAGCTGGGTATGCACGATTGAGCTTTATGGATGCGTACCGGGGGTACCACCAGATTGCTATGGATGAGAAGGACCAGGAGAAGACTGCATTCATCACGCCGAACGGTACGTTCTGCTACCGGGTGATGCCCTTCGGCCTGAAGAACGCCGGGGCGACGTTTCAGCGTATGATAGCCCTGCTGTTCAGAGGCTTGCTGGGCCGGGTGATGGAGGCCTACATCGACGACATGGTGGCAAAAAGCAAAGATGCTGCTGATCACATCCTTCACCTCGGTGAGATTTTTGGCGTGTTGAAAAGGTTCGGCTTGAAGCTTAACGCCGAGAAGTGCGCGTTCGGTGTTGGATCAGGCAAGTTCCTCGGGCACTTGGTCACTCGCCGAGGCATCGAAGCAGATCCGAGTCAGATCAAAGCCATCCAGGAGATTAGGGCTCCAGCCACGGTGAAGGAGGTTCAGCGCCTCGCCGGCATGGCAGCAGCCCTTAACCGTTCATCAGCAAGTCCTCGGACGTATGCCGCCCATTTTTTCAGTCCATAAAAGGCAACAGCCGAAGGAGCTTTCAGTGGACGGCAGAGTGCGACCAGGCCCTTGCTGACTTGAAGATCTGTTTATCTAGAGCCCCCTTGCTCGTCGTACCGAAAGATGGGGAAGACCTCTACCTTTATCTCGCCGTCTCCGAGCATTCGGTGAGTGCCGTTTAGTTTGTTCAAACTTTTTGATTGTAATGATTGTTTATTGCCCTCGGTGGGCTCGACTTATCTCAAGTCCTCAATAAGACCTGAAGGGTGCCGAGGCAAATATTTCCGGTTCCCGTTCGGCAATATGGGACATGCATTTTCCTGAAGGGAGCATGCCCAGCGAATGCCGCTCCTTTGCTCCGGCAGAGTCATGCTCGGCTGCCTGATTCAACCGAAGCAGGGGCTAGGCACGGCAAGCTGGGGCTGAATAAACAACACAAACCATGTGCATGAAGTGCAATACATGGAACACAGACTAATGCATAAAGTGCAGAAATTTGGAAGTACTTCAAACAAATTTTTCATTAAAACAAAGGACACTACAAAGGTTCGGCGGTGGTGACAGTTTCACGCCGTCAAAAGAGAACAAAAAGCAAAAATCCTACAAACAGAAAAGAAAAAGTCCTACTGTTCGGCAACGGAGGCGTCATCGGTTTGCTTCGGCGGCGGGCTGGGGGTAGGGGTCGGCTGCTCGACGAGAAGCTGGCTCTCCAACTGATTAACTGGAGGAACCACTGGAGGCTCCCTTCGATGGTCATCCTTGGGGACCTCGGCATAGTTGAGGCCCACCTGATAACCATGAAGGAAGGCGCGGCTGTGGGTATCCTCAATCTTTTTCCTCTCTGCAGCCGTGAAGCTCATAACCAGGTCCTCGACCTGTTTCTTGTAATCCTCCCCAGCCTCGTTATAGCCGGCGTCGCCGGCTTCCTCTAGAAGCTTCGGCAACTCCTTCTCCGCCCGCAGCTTCTCTTCCCTTAGCCGATCTCGCTCGGCGGTGAGGTTCTGGACCTCAAGCAGCAGTCGGTCCCTTTCCGCTTTCACAGTGGCCGCGTCGGCGACCTTCGCCTCCAGCGCCTCTTCCTTCTCATGGGCCTCCTTCAGCTCCTTCCTCAGCGCTTGGATGTCCCCCTCTGAGTCTTCTTAGCCTCTAGAAGGACATCCATATCAGAGAAGGCTCGGCTGGCACACTGCCCGGCCTGCAACAATAAAGCGTTAAGACTCCAGATTTAAAAGGAATACTAAGATATTTTGAGTGTTACCTTTGCAAGGAAGAGACACAGTTCGGCCATGTTGTTGGCCTTCCCAGTGCGAAGGTCCTCCATGTCCTTCGGAAGGGCCAACCCCTTGAGAAGGGTCATGGCCAGGAGGGGGTTGGCCGTCAGGCTATCGCCAGTTGTGACGACATGCCCATCTGGGCACGTGAGGTCCGGCACGAAGACCTCCTGGGACTCAGTCAGCCCAGTGGAATCCCCCTCGGTGGCGTGGCCAGTACCGGCGAACGCCACGTCATCCTCAGATACCCTGGCCTTCTTGGCGCCTTGGTCCTCTCCCTCGCTTGCTGGTTGACTTCTTCCTCGGCGGCGGGTGCGCTGCGGTTGGTTGGTGGTGACTGGAGGCTGCTCCTCCTGCACCGGCTGTTCGGTGGGAGCTTTCTCCGGCTGTTCTTGTCGGACCGGCAGGTTAGATGTGGAGAGGTCCTGGGCCTCGTACTGCTGCTGCAGCGCCTGCCCGGCGACGGTGGCCAAATCCAGTTGCTTTCTCACCATTTTGCTTTTGTCTCGTCGATTGGCGAAGCCAAAATAGGTGGGCTCGTAGCCGAGCAGTCGAGGCGCGTCCCGGTTGGCACACCGCAGAAGAGCGATCAGGTTCGACCAATTCCCGGAGAGAAGGAGCGCCTTGTTAGGTCCGGAGCAATCTGCATGTTTGAAAGAGATTAGTGTATGATAGAGGCATGCAAAGAATTTCATAGTTAAAGTAGTTACCTGGTCTATCAGTGTAGCCGAGGCCGGGATACCCTCGTGTTCGTGGGATCCTATACGGCCGCTCTATCGCCGTCCCCACCCTTGTTGGGTAGGGGATGTCAAGAAGTGGGTTTATGGGCCCCCACTCGAAGTTCCCGGAGACTTTTACCAGGACGCCGCTCCATTTCTCCGAGTCATAGAGGCGGTCCACCAAGTGGTCGAAATACTGCCTCGGCGCGAGGTAGTACTTGTCGTGTTTTGGGTTCCTTGACACCATGTACATTAGCATCAAGTCCCCCAGTGTGAAGGGTAGGTTGTTGGACTCGGCTAGTTTCATAGCCGAGCAGAAGATACGCCAAGTATTCTGCGCGACTTGGATCGGCGCGAGCTTGTACTCGTCCAGAAAATAACGGAGGAAGGGGCTCATTGGGAATCTCACCCCCCCCTCCGTGATGGCATAAAGCGGAAGGACGATGAGGTCTCCACCGAACGGGACTCTTTCGGCGGTCACCCTCTCGATCAAGACGTCGTCAGGGACTTCATATCTCTCCCTGAACTCGTTGGTGAAGCCCCCTGGCCCGTCTCCATAGAATTTGTTGTAAGGCATTGGGCCAAGGCCGGTCGGTAGTGGGGGGATGAGGTCGACGTCGTGCGGGGCGGCGCTGGCTCCTCCTGCGTCGGAAGCTCTTGGAGGCCCGCCGGACGATGTGGAAGCACTGGCTTGGCTTCCCGTTGCCATTCGTTCGGCGTGAGTGCCTTCCTCAGAATCCGGTACGGCGGATGCACTTGTGGAATTATCCTGGCCAGCGGGAGTGCCCCGGCATGCACTATCATCCACTTGGAGGGGGACATTGATCCCTGGGATGATGGATGGCCCGGTGGGAAGGGGGAGATTGCTAGAGCTCTCGTTGAAGCTTCGGTAGCTCCTGCCGAGGCTCTGAATCGTCTCCATAAGGGCTGGGTAATCTTCGGGATTGATGTCCGGCAAGATCCTCGAATCCACCATACGCTGAAGACCTAAAAACAAAGGAAAGAAAAGAGAATCAAGACTCCTACTTCAGCATGGCCATTCTCCCCAGGCACTTCACCGGGGGAGGTCCGGAGGGATCGGGTTCGGCAAGGGACTAGGGGCTCCTCTAAGGTCGGTCTGGGTAATGGCTAAGACGGCCAGACTTGCCGTAGATTCAGGCGGCGGATCACGGCCAAGAACGGCCGTGGGGGGCGGTGTACGTTGTTTAAGTCAAGGACTTGAACTTCGAGAATGGAGGAAATGGGCCAGAAGAGGCCGCAGCGTTGCAAAATCAAAGGAAAGATGCGGTGTAAGGAAGATCGGAGTTACCTGTAAACGCTGAAGTTGCTGGTCGACGGGGAACAACGATGTAGGAGATGGAGGCAGCACGGAGTTGCAGAGCAATAGCGAGAGCGAGAGCAGAAAGTGATTTTCTGCCTCGCTCTCCCCCTTATATAATGAGCAAGGAGGAGGGAAGGGGAACCCCAAGGGTCTCGCACCGGAACCGAAGCGACGCCAGTTCGCCCTCTCCCATCATGCCACGTGGAAAGCCTGTGTCAATCCGTACTCACGGAGCCCCTTTTTTACGCCACGTGTCCCCCTACGTTAGGCTAGGGTTAACCCCAGCCGTTAGATCTCTGAGGCCCAACGGTCCCATCAGCCCCCTCTGCAGCAAAACTATCATTACTCCTTCCACGAAACGTCTCCTCGTTACCCCTCGATGGTCCGGCGCAATACCCTCGGCGTGCGTGCATTACACGATTCAACGTCTCTTCACCTCATCTCTGTGGACCGGCGGCTATGGTTCGGCATGGATCCCTCGAGATACATCCAGGGAGAACCACTTCAACTCCTCCCATTGTTTTCCCAATCAGGGAGAAGTTGAGGGGCTATTGTGGTGGGCCCGGCTCGGTGGGCGGGCCTGGCTGCAACGAATCGATGAAGGGGTCCGGTTGTGTATTGGATGTGGCTCGGTGGGGGATCCTGATGGAAGCCACAATTAACCCCTGAGCCCGTCCCATAGGGCTCGGTGAGGTCGTGCCGAACCATATTGGCCGAACCGAAGTCCATTGCCAAGGAAGCTATTCTGAACTCGAGCCGTGGAATCAGGCCCGGCGGAGCCCCGCCGAACCAACTCTCAGTTGCAACGAGCTCGAGTACAGCCGGACTGATTGGTTCGGTGGGACTGTCGACCACCGAGCCATATCGACTCCCTAACTTGTAAAGGAAGTTAGGGAACGTGCCATTGAATAGAAAACGTGCTATTAATCCCACTATGGTAGGAACGAACTATTAGGATCATGACGAGCCTGACTTTACGGGATTGGATTTGGATGCCATAGTGGGCAAACCAATCGCCGTGCGCGTAGGGTAAACGCGTGGTGTGGACACCGCCTTTACCCGCATATAAAAGGAGTGTTGATGCTGAGGAATAAGGTACGTGAAACTGGACCCTCAAACCCTAGTACTCTCATTCTCTCCTTTTTGCTCCCACTGACTAGATCGTCGGAGTGCCTATCCCGGACCACCACGATCCGGGTTTAGGCACTAACGTGTTCGCTACTTGTGCAGGTTCCCACCAAGATCCAACCACCCTAGCCACCTTAGCACCAGAGGTTCGACCGGAGAAGTACGGCACCACAAAGTTGGTCTGGTCTCCCTTCACAAACACTGAGTGGTTGATTGCTAAAACGAACACCGAGTAGTTGATATCCGGGGACTCTGCACCAAGCGTAAGATCCAAAACGAAGTACTATTTATAACCAATTTGCTACCAGACTGCGAAAATAAGTACTATTCACCGAATTTTAATTTATTTTGTAAGTTCTTCAGTGAACCAAGCAGAGCCTGAGCGATATGAATGATTCAGTACTAGTTTGCTAAGTTCTACTGACCTTCGATTCTCTTCAGAATTTGGTCCTCCGCGACATAGATTCTTTCGAGGGTCTTGCCAATCTTCTTCTCCCATAAGGAAACGAGCTCATTGAATGAGTAAATGTTCATAGGAGGCTTGATGTAAAGAATCTTGTTCAATGTTCTTGGGTCATCCACAGCTTTGATGGTGTAGGTACCAATGTCATGCTCCTCATTGAAGACAGCTATAGGCAAAACCAGTAAACAGAAAAAATACGAGTTAACGAGCCAAATTGGCCGAATAATGGAAGTTTGATTACACGCGTACTGTGTTGCCTCTAAACTAAACATAGATTAGGGTGAAGAGATCAATTCATACCTTTAGGATTTCCATCCCCGGGATGATTGCTTTGTCTCTAGGCGGTGCAGAAAGTCCTTCCTGTGCTAATGTAGGCAGCTTATAGCCGGCGAAGCAGTTTGAACACACGTAAGTATGAGGAATTCCCTCTGCCTCGATAGTTCTGCGGATTTGGGCTCTCATAGCAAATGCAGTTTCGGCTGGTTCAACCCCATTCACGCGATCCACGTCATTTGAAAACTCCGAAGGGAAGAACCTCTGGATAATTCGCAAAATCAACAGGGACGTTTATCTGTCATCTGCATTGCTTATCTTGATAGAAAGAAAAGAAAAAACTAATCAAAGGACTGCACACAAGGAATTTGTCACATGATTGACATGTTGTAATGATATTAGGACCGTAGAACTGAGTAAACACGATTTTTGTGTTCCCCATTTTGTTTGAAGTTACTTTATCATGATACTTCCAATGACAACACATAACCCCCAAAAGATTGCTTCAGGGTATGTGCGGGAGGACTGTAGATACACCTAGCATTTTTTTGGCAATATATGCATACAATGGCTGCTCTAAAAAAGAGTTACCACTGAAATAGTGCTCTCCTATACCTACAAAACTCAAGGGCTGTTATCCCATAAAACCATGCCTCCAAATCACAACCGAAAGGCATCAGATATGGCAAGCCTAAAGAATATCCGCGAAGGGAGAAGATCGACCGATGATCGAGAGAGAGAAGAGAGGAGAGGAGAGGAGAGGAGAGAGAAGATCGACCGATGATCAAGATGGTACATGTTCTATTTTTGTTTCTGGTTACCAAGAGAGAAGAGATTTACGATCGACTAAAGTCAAGGCTGAAGGAGTAAAAGTAATATGTTTACCTAGCTTTGATCCTATGGTTGTGATTAAAATTGAAGGAGGCACACCATTTCTCGCCTTTCTCGCCTAGCTAGGCGCGCCTTGGCCATGCATCATTGAAGGTGCCTCCACCTAAGCGCGCCTTTATCTCACTGAGTTGAAGTTGTCATCTTAGTATATGATCATTAGTTATTGGTATTTTACATGTTTGACTCCACAAATATTAACAAAATGCCAAAGAATGATACGTCTTTTAGCCATTGCCAAACGAGGCCTAGTTGCAACAGAATGTATGAAATTTCAGATATTTGGCATCACTATCTGTAAAACCTGACTCCGCCCCTGAGCCTACATATCCAAACAATCAGTGCCAAATTGAGCCAATCTGTTTAGCAAAACTAAGGACGGTGTTTTCATTATCATTAAGCAGACACAAATGTTAACTAAACAAGACACGTAGAATGTAAATAGAAAAGATGACGAACCTTGATATTGCCAACTTCTTTAATGGCAGCAATGATTTTAACCTGATCTAATAACTGCATTTGTGCAACGGTGGATATCACCACATCCACCTGCTTTATCGCCTTCACCAAACTCTCGTGGTCGTTCAGATCTCCCTGTCCGTTCAACAACAGAAAAAGTGGGAAAAAAAAAACATGATCAACTTTATTGGACCCAAGATTCTTTTGGGAGCAAATATAGACCGGGGCAGTGGGCTCAATGGTCTTATTTTGATTCGAGCTGATTGAGCAGAGTCACGCTCTTTAGTAATCTATTAAATTTATGGACATACTGATTAGAACAGTAATATTATGAAACGATTGGGGATGTTCTTCGTACGTACATATTACCAACATGTAGCCCAAAAAAACACCATAATGTAGGGTGGGATAATAGAAACCTAAATATGCACCAATGAGGTTGGTACTGTCGTGGATACTCAAACTTGGTTCGAATAGACCCTGGTTTGAGTCCCAATAATCTAAACGTACTTCTGACACTACTCACATATGGTGGGACTTTAGCTTCGGTCTTGATACAAGTGGGGAGGGATTCTTAATTGATAGCGGTGTGATGTGAATGGGCGATTCTCCCTGGCGGAGGTTACTTTTACCAGACATGCACTCCCGGAAGCCTAAATAGGCATATATTAGCGCATAAAATGTTACAATGTGAGGAGTAGCATACAGACATGGAGCAAAGTGACGCCGGAGTTTTTGAAGCTGTCGATGAGTTTTGCCTTGGCAGGATCGGAAACTGTGCTTTCCCTAACCAAAGTGAAAGTGCGGTGGCCGGACTGGACGCTGGCTTCAACTATAAATTTCCCGATGTACCCAGTTCCGCCTATGATCAGGATTTTGCTTTTCTCGGCCATTGGAATTCTGCGGGAAAATGATTTGGGAAAGAGAAAGTGAGAACTAGTGAGTGAGTAGTGCAGTTTACAGGAGTGGAGAATGACTAAAGCAATGACATAATACCACGGTATATATTTTATCTAAATTTTATTACTAAAGCAATGACGTAACACCAAATAGTTTTCCTATTACGTCGGACTAAAAAGTTGTCTATTTCGATCCTCTCCCGTCGATGTTTTGGACTGGAGGAGACAATCCTGATCATGACTATTCATTTGCTGCAATCAATGGTTTGGATGTATTTTAAACTTTGACCGGTAAGAATTTATGAGAACATTCAAACAATTGATTCCACCAATAGACGGTTATGATTTGATTTTGTTTTGAACATAGTCTGTACTCGACCATATATTCGCACCACAACACAAGTTCAGAGTAAATGAAATGAAATTTTCACTTAAATATGTAATCAAGCAGATCATGTAGCTTAAAAAACACAATGAACTTAGCCCCATAAATTTTCTATTAACATAAACACATTCATTTTATATGGTGATACACTGATATGTAATAAAATTAATAACTCCTGTACATTTTGGTCACCGTTGAGGTAAAATTCAACAACCGCAAACGAAGGCTCAATCTCGAAGTTGGTCTGGTCTCCCGTCACAAACACGGATCCTGTGATTGATTCTAAAATAACGTTGATTGGCCTCGGAGACTCTGCAACAAGCGTTGCGAATTACTCCATATTTGGCACCCAATTTGCTACCATTCAACGAAAATATGTTCTAGATTGTGCTTAGGCTCTGCTTGTCTCTAGGTGTTTGTTGGAATTATGTTCTGGAATGTTACTTTCCATTCTTTGATCAGTTTCGGATATGTCTTCCTGAAATTCTGGAAGTCCCAATCGATCAAACAAACTACCACACTTCAGAATTTTCTGGTGTACTTCTATTCTGCAGTGAAACGAGCCGAGCCAGAGCAATATGAATGATTCAGTTCAAGTTTGCTAAGCTCTACTGACCTTGGATTCGCTTGAGAATTTGATCCTCCGGGATAAAGATTCTTAGCATGGATGAAGTTTGCATCAATGCTATCATAAGAGAGAAAGTAGAACCTAAATTCCATGCAAGTTTTGGGAGTTTTGCGTGTTTGGTTACATGGATCTAAATTCAAGTTTGCACAAGAGTATTAAGAGAGGTAAGAGAAAGGAGGTCTTGCTTTAATGAGGGACGTCTCTGGAGACGAGAAACTAAGTGGGCAAGGGGTGGTCGGATGCCGGCTTGGCACTCACAGAATCAAAATCCTGGTGTAGCCCATGATGGCTATACCAAGATGAAGTCAAATATTTATGTAATAATTCCTCGTATACGTAAAAGTTATAGCTTTTTATTGCACAGAAAAATGAACCCAAAAAAAAAAATCACCAATGAAATGTAGGAAACAACCATTTATTTCATCACACTCAAGTCTTCTTACATTAAGCCATTGAACCCATGCATTCGCCTCAAGTACAAACATTCAGGAGGTCTTTTGTTTTACAAGAAAAAAGAAGTAAGGTGCTATATAATCTCTCAAACAAACTGATCAAGGTATTCCTCAACTGTGGTGTATTTGACATCCGGATAAAGCTCAGACGCTTCAACCCCAAACGAAGGCTCAATCTCGAAGTTGGTCTGGTCTCCCTTCACAAACACCGAGTGGTAGATTGCTAAAAGTAACGATGCCAAGTGGTTGATACCTGGGGACTCTGCAACAAGCGTAGCATCCAAAACGAACAAATAGTTACAACCAATTTGCTACCGTACTGCAAAAATATGTTCTAGATTGTGCTTAATTAGGCTCTGCTTGTTTCATTGGAAATAAAATTCTAGGTAAAATTCTTTTGCAGTGACGAGTAACTTACTCTTTCTAGGTGTTCGGAAACATGAAAGTATTTTACCCTCCTTCTCCCTTAAAAAAAACGTCCAGATAAATCTAGATCTTATTTTCCATTCTTTACTGTAAGTTGGGGATACACTATACAACTTCCCAATATGCTGGAAGTCCCAATCAATCGAACGGACAACCAAACTTCAATATTTTACTGAATTTTAGTCTACTATTTAAATTCTGCAGTGAAATGAGCCGAGCCAGAGCAATATGAATGATTCAGTTCAAGTTTGCTAAGTTCTACTGACCTTGGATTCGCTTGAGAATTTGATCCTCCGGGACATAGATTCTTTCAAGGGTCTTGCCAATCTTCTTCTCCCATGAGGAAACAATCTCGTTGAATGAGTAAACGTTCTTAGGAGGCTTGATGTAGAGAATCTTGTTCAATGTTCTTGGGTCGTCCACAGCTTTGATGGTGTAGGTACCAATGTCATGCTCATCGTTGAAGACAGCTACAGGTAAAACCGGTAAGAAGGAAAAATATGACTACCGAACCAAAGTGGCCAAATAACCGAAGTATAAATACAGGAGTACCGAGTTCCCATTAAAGAACTAACAGAGACCAAAGCCAGAAGGACAAACAACGCGTATGTGTAAAATCATGACAATTGCCTTGAGTTGATTAGGTTTCTGTAGTTCAGAAACTCTGGTGTTTTGAGGCTGTGTTGTATTCTGCTCTTTTCATGATTGCGATAATGCAGAAATGTAGTTATTTACAAAAAGATTTCCTCATATTCTCGGATTCCTTGAACAGCAGAATTTCATGGGAAAAAGTGCATAACTAAACTAAGCAAAGATTAGTCCAAAGAGAGAAATTCATACCTTTAGGATTTCCATCTCCAAGGATGATTGCTTTGTCTCTGGGGGGTGCAGAAAGTCCTTCCTGTGCTAATGTAGGCAGAAAGTAGCCAGCAAAGCAGTTTGAACACACGTACGTGTGAGGAATTCCCTCGGCCTCAATAGCTCTTCTGATTTGGGCTTTCACTGCAAATGCAGTTTTGGCTGGCTCAACCCCATTCTCGCGATCCACATCATTTCCAAACTCCGAGGGGAAGAACCTCTGGATAATTCGCAAAATCAATAGGAACGTTTATCTGTCATCTATGTTGCTTATTTAGAAAAAGGGGAAAACTAAGCAAAGGACCACAGTTATTTCGATGGATGCTTTAGGGGCATCACACAAGGAATGTTTCTCATGATTGACATGTTGTAATGATATTTTTTTTTTGGGTAAATTAACCACTATATAAGAGCAAACAAACAGAATATACAGCGTTTTCCAGTACAGACTCTGAAATGGCTACCAACAAGGAGCCTTAACAAGGAAAGAAATAAGAACCAAAGCCTAA
The DNA here is from genome assembly GCA_025413875.1 of Rhododendron molle. Lineage (NCBI taxonomy): Eukaryota > Viridiplantae > Streptophyta > Magnoliopsida > Ericales > Ericaceae > Rhododendron > Rhododendron molle. The sequence continues at coordinate 6,652,094 of CM046393.1, forward strand.
ACACCGGCTAACAAAAAAAAAAAATCAAAAGAACTAGGCAAATCAACAACCAACTAGGAACTAAAAATCCTAGAATTTAAGCCCCATATATCAGCCAGCAAACGGTTCCCAACAGTCCGCTTGAGCCTCTCCAAAAGCATAGGCATGCCCGAACTTCATTTTCGACTGAGTATAGGAGTATCTTCATTTTCGACTCGAAATTATTAAATCAAAAACCCTAATAGTCTGTTCTTGACTGTGTGAATACCAATATAAAAAGGAATAAACACGATTTTTGTGTTCCCCATTTCTTTTTGAAGTTACTTTATGATATTTCCAATGACATAATCAACCCCAAAAACTGTTTCGTGTTTTATTTATCAACTACTTCAGGGTATGTGCGGGAGGACTGAAGATACACCTAACATTTTTGGCAATATATATACACACAATGGCTGCTCTTAAACAGTTTTACCACTGAAATAGTGGTCTCCTATACCTTCAAAACTCAAGGGACGTTATGCTGTAAAACCACACCCCCAAATCACAACCGAAAGGCATCAGATACAGCAAGCCTAGAGAACCGTTTCAAGTTTGATTTTGGGAATTTCTTGGAAAATTTTCCCTTCCAAAAATATACAAATGTATGTATACACCCAACTAGAGGGGGGGAAAAAAAAAACCGTTTCCAAGTTACTTGTGTCGCCTCCAGACCCATTTTCTCCAATACTATTAGACTCCAAACTATTGATCAGTTTAAACCTCAAAATTTATACTCTTGATACCCAACTGATCAAAAACTATTGCTACTTTTCGTTCTCTTTCACCATTTCACTCCATCAGGGCCATCTAATTGACTATTTACGTGGGCGGAGAGATGTATAGGCAAAGAGGGTCACTTGACCTCATTGAGTTGAAATTGTTATCTTAGAATATGATCATTAGTTATTGGTATTTTACATGTTTGACGCCACAGATATCAGCAAAATGCCAAAGAACGATGTTTGTCATTTAGCCATTGCCAAACGAGACCTAGTAGAATGTATGAAATTTTATATCTACAAAACCTAAGTCCGCCCCTGCTTTAATCAGTGCCAAATTAAGCCGATCCGTTCAGCAAAACCAAAGGACAGTGTTTCCATTATCATTAAGCAGACACAAAATGGGTAAATAAACAAGACATATCACGGAGAACGCGATTAAAAAAGATGACAAACCTTGATATTGCCAACTTCTTTAATGGCAGCAATGATTTTAACTTGATCTAATAGCTGCATTATTGAAACGGTGGATATCACCACATCCACCTGCTTTATCGCCTTCACCAAATCTCATGATCGTACAAATCTCCCTGTTCCAGTCATCAATATTAAAAAAAAAAAAAAAATGATCAACTTAGTTAGACCCAAGATTCTTAGCTTGGGAGCAAATATAGATCTGGGCAGTGGGCTCAGTGGTTTAGTTTTGATTCGAGTTGATTGAGCAGTTTCACCTTCTTTAGTAATCTATTGAACATATGGAAATGATTTGTACACAATGTCATGAGTAATGACACGGATGCATTCGCAACCAAATGATGGGCTTGGGTCTCGCATAATCGAACGGGACAGAGTCAGGTCCATGTATATTTGTGTCTGTAGCATTGTTGTTGAACATATACACTATATGGGGTGGTGTACGTAAGTACCATTTTTTATTAACAAATCGGGATGGCAAATCTATAAACTTGAAGCAATTTGTAAAGCATATGATTTGAAAATAACATTATGAAAGATTGGGTATGTTCTTCTTCGTACATACAATTAATACGTACTTACCCCAAAAAAGAACCGAGATATAACCTGAGCTGGTCTTGACTTGTCGTGGGCCTAAAGCAAAAATCAAAGATAATTGCCCTTTTTGTTGGATTATTACAAGGGGTTTTTGTGTCGGACTATTGCAAAACAAGTTTTAACTCAGAGCGACTCTGCACGTAATGATAGAAACATAAATACACACCAATAAAGGGTAGGTGGAAACTCGGATTAAGTTAGACAAGGCCGCCATTCGAGTCCCCATATGTAGTATCCCCTTATATTGGGGCGAAATATACTCCTAACACGTGAAAGGACCTTAATTTCGGTCTCGTCGTAGGTGCAATGGGATCCTACACATACCGTCAGATAATGGTATGGTGTTACGGTGAAATCCTCCTGACGGAGGTGATGGACACCGATTGGCACCTCCCATTTTTAACACACACACAAAAAAAAGAAACCTGAATATGTGTATGTATAACTGCGAGGAGGATACATACATGGAGCACAGTGACGCCGGAGTTTTTGAAGCCGTCGATGAGTTTTGCCTTGGCAGGATCGGAAACTGTGCTTTCTCTGACCAAAGCGAAGGTGGGGTGGCTGGATTTGGCGCTGGCTTCCACTATAAATTTCCCGATGTACCCAGTTGCGCCGATGATTAGGATTTTGGTTTTCTCGGCCATTGGAATTTTGCGGGAAAATGACTTGGGCAGATGATATTTGAGTGGGAAAATCAGTTTGCGGGAGCACAATTTATACTACGAGTGAAGAATGTGAAGTTACCGGAATGACCTTCTTGGTTGACCAAAATTCGAGTCATAAGAACGCACGTTTTTTTTTTTTTTTTCCAATCGTCATACATCAACGGGGGTTAATGGGGGTGTTAGAGTTAGCATGGAGTCCAGAAGCTATCCATAGCTTGGGACCCCAAAGGTATTGCCCCAGCAAGGAGTCGAACCCAGAACCTCCCTCATAGAAGAGAGATGACATACCAACTGAACTAGGCAGTAGTTGTCATAAGAACGCACGTTTACATGCATTTTTCTTTTTTTTGTCATTCGATACACATCAACGAATGTTAAGAGAGTTAGCAGTTAGTAGCAACTAGACCACATGGGCCCAGTCCAAAGATTCTCCATAACCTTGGACCACAAGCCGTCCCTCATGCGGCTCGAACCTGTCCTCCCAAAAAAAAGGAACACAAGATGGCCGTTGGGCTACAAACTATGAAATAAGCAATGACGTTGAAATTAATTCATGTGTATGTAATAGTATCTGAGTTTAATGACAGAGGCAATGACACAAGACCTGCTATATATTTTATCTAAATTTAAGTTAATGACGAAAGCAATGACATAAGACCAATAGTTTTGTAATCATAAGACTAGATAGTTATCCTAGTATACTTGACCAAATACTTGAGAAATGTTTTCACCGTAGAAAATGTTTTAACATATAGTAAGAGCCGACGTCACCTGGAACCAAGGTTTTAAATTCTGTGCCGGTAATAATACCGTTTTTCTTATTACTACGATACATATTGGACCGGTATAGTTTCAGGTACCATTTCAAATTTTACGATATAAGTAGTATATTGATCTTCCTAATATATGTTTGGAGCCGGTTCTAGGGACAAAACATTTTTTGAAACCCCATGCGAATAATCGGAGCTGTTCAATTTGTTTGAAACATGTTTTTAAGGGTTCTCGTAAAAAATCAAGTCATTTGGAATATCGGTAAGGGCTTGATCGGCTGATTCAATTTTATCCTATCAAATTTGATAGGAATCAACTAAATGAGCCGATCAAACCCTTATCGATATTCAAATGAGTTAATTTTGTATGGGATCCTTCAAAAACATGTTTTATGCTTATGCATATGAAGCTCATATATTCATAAATACGAAAAACTGTATGTATTTTTATTACAAAAAGACTAAACTATGGAATTGCCTCCTACAAAACAAAAAAACAAAAATGTTGTTTGACGACTCACCCGGTACCAACCAGCTGTTAGCCGGTATTTCTTAGTATAGCAAATATTGACCGGTATTTGAACCAGAACAAATTAGCAGGATAGGGTACCATCCCTGCTAGAGTAAGGAACTTTTTTAAAATTGTTGGCATAGCGACCGCCACCGTTCCATCCTTAGATGGTAGCATAACGTGGTCATTCAAACATTGGCGTAAAACTTAGTTGTTGGTTCAGTACATGACGGACTTAAGGCCCCGTTCTGTTAAGATTCTTATTTTTTAAATACTTATTTCCTATTTTACGAAATAGATTATTCTCTTACTATATAGGCCTAACTACCTAAATGGTCCTTACAAAATACCAGTTGTGTCAATTTCGTCCCTGCAAAATTTTTTGTTTCAATTTCATCCTTACGTTTTTAGAATCAATTCAATGTTGTCCTTGCCGTCATATCCCTAACGGCAGAACCCCCTCCGTCCGAACGCGCAGACACGCGCCTCCTTTGCACGGCGCGTGAGAACCCTTCGGTGATCGGTTGACGACGGTTCTTGCGGGGATGTAATCGTCTCACTGAGCCAAACTTGGGTATGCTATCAGAAAATTTTTCCGATCACGTTTCGGAACTGGGTTATACTGGACAGGTCTCGTGGTGCATGCTCCTCCGTCGAACGGAGCGTGTGTCTTGTTCCTTCCTGTTTTTGCTACCCTCCATTGGTTTTCTATTCCTCTTTAAAGGGATTCTTATGGTTTGGAATTCCTTCTGGACTGATACTGTTATGGGTTTCAAATCAATGGTACAGTGTTGAAGATTTCTTTGATTGCTAATGGAGTACTGAACGGATTGCAGCTTTTTGGTTTCCTGATCAAAATGATTTGGTCAGTCTCCTGATTCATTATCCCCTATCATATCTCTTCATTCCCTCTCTCTCTCTCCTCCTACAGAATTTTTTTTTCCCCAATTTTTTTGTGTTCTTCGTTCTCTTCTGTTTTCCGTTTCTGTCCAAAAAATTACAATCACGGAATTCTGATCAAAAACTCAATTTGAGCACTGAGTCCCGTGCGTCTCTCCGAGACGATTCCAACACACCAAGGCCCGTCGAAAACCGAGCACCACAAAAGCGACACGCTCCGTTCGACGGAGGAGCATTTAACACGAGCTCTGTCCGGATAGAACCCAGTTTCGAAAAGGCATCGGAAATTTTTTTTGATCAAAGACCCAGATTGGGCTTGTTGAGACGATCAAAACCCCGCAAGAATCGTCGTCAACCGATAACCGGAATGACATCACGCGCCGTGCAAAGGAGGCGCGTGTACGCGCGTTCGGACGGAGGAGGTTCTGCCGTTAGGGATATGACGGCAAGGACTACATTGAATTGATTCTAAAAACGTAAGGATGAAATTGAAACAAAAATTTTTGCAGGGACGAAATTGACACAACTGGTATTTTGTAAGGACCATTTAGGTAGTTAGGCCTACAATATATTACCTTTATTTCAAAACTTAAGAACTTATTTCTCTTAGCAAGGACGGTTCCCTATGAGGAAATGAACTTGTTCTGGAGTGTTCCAGTTTAGGTTCTTATTTTAAAAGTTCTTTTTTCCAATTTTCGAACTTAGATTTAAGAGTTCTGCTACACACACAGTAGATTGTGCACAGATTTTATTTTGGGGCCCACCACGGGTCTCACACAAATCATCCGAGCCGTTCATTAAATGTAAAATATTTTTTCAAGGGTCCCCGTAAAAAATAAGCTCAATCCGATATTTATAGGTGCTTTATCCAACCATCTAACTTTTCTTTCAGATTTTCAAACAATGAAAAGTTATATAGTTGAATCGAGCACCTATAGGTATCGGATTGAGCTTATTTTTTACGGGGACTCTTGAAAAAATGATTTACATTTAATGAACGGCTCTGATGATTTGTGTGGGATCCGTGGTGGGCCCCACAATGAAATTGGTGCACAGATCTGCTGTGTGTGTAGACTTTCTGTAGCTTTAATGAAAATCAAAAATAATTTTTTGATTTTTTTTTGCACCGTACAAAGATGTCAATAAGATTTATCAAATAAGATCTATACTGGTAAAAAAATTATTTGCGTAAACACATAATTTTTGAGCTTGAAATTACCTTCTTTTTCAAAAAATACTTTTTGGAGAAACCGGAACACCCAATGTTCATAGGAGGCCGAAACTTTTGTATATCCCAGGTATAAGAGGGGTCTTGGTATCCCATTCTGGTCTGTTTTAAATTTTTCGGCCATTTTTCAAGCGCACTTTGATGATTGGTTTTGTTCATTTTGTAGAGCTCTGCGAGAACATTAATCTTGAAAAAAATCACGCTTATCAAACTTTAGTACATGATCAACACACGTGAAAATTGAAGAAAAACAAAAATTGGATCCAAAAACACACTGAATCAGAACCCAATTTTTGTTTTCTTGCATTTTTTACGTATACCGATCATGCATTTACTAAAGTTCGATGATCATAATTTTTGACAAGATTAAAGTTCTCGCCGAGCTCAACAAAATGAATGAAGCCGATATTCAAAGTTTGCTTGAAAAATGATCAAAAAATTGAAAACAGACAGGAAGGGGATACCGAGTCCCCTCCTATACCTGGGATATATAAAAATTTCTCGTAAATGTGAAAAAGAATCTTGTTCAAATGTTGTTGGGTCATCCACAGCTTTTGATGGTGTAGGTACCAATGTCATGCTCATCATTGAAGACAGCTATAGCACAAGAGAGATTGTAGAATCTAAATTCCATGCAAGGGTTAGGAGTTTGGGCATGTTTTGTTACATGGCTCTAAAATTTCAGAAAGGGAAGGACTAAAGGGGAATGGATTTGTATCAGTGCCAAGAGTATTATAAGAGATGTGAGACTTATTGAGGGCGAAGGTCTCGACAGAGTGGGCAGGGGTGGACAGGATCCCGGCTTGGCACCCGTAGAATCAACATCCTGGTACCAGAGATCCCTTGTGACTATGCTGCGATAAAGACGAACATTTGTGTAATAACCCCTCGTAAAAACAAAAGTTTCAGGTAATTCGTGTTAAAAAAGCAATGAAATGTAGGAAACAACCATTCATTTCAGCAAACCAAAGTCTTGTTACATGAAGCCATTCAACCCATACGAATACCTCAACATAAACACTCACTCTTTTATTTTAGCAGAAATAAGACCAAAGGTGCTGCATAATCTCTCAAACAAACTGATCGAGGTACTCCTCAACTGTGGTGTATTTGACATCCGGATAAAGCTCAGAAGCTTCAACCCCAAACGAAGGCTCAATCACAAAGTTGGTCTGGTCTCCCTTCACAAACGCCGAGTGGCTGATTGCAAAAATTACATTGAATGGAATCGGGGACTCTGAAACAAGCATAAGATCCAAAACGAATCAGTACATATAACGCAATTTATACTACAAAAGTATGTGTCCTAGACTTTCCCTAGGCTGAGCTTGTTTCATGGGAAAAAAGTTTATAGGTAAACTGGTAAAGAAGAAGATTGAAGTGAATAAGTAATTTACAGTTTCTAGGTAAAAGGAAAGTTATGTAGCCTAGATATTTATTCTTCGGCTCTCCTCAATAAACTTCCAGGATAAATCATGGATCTCTTTTTCCATTCTTTACTGGATAAGTTTGGAATACATCTTCCTAAAATTCTGGAATTCCCAATCACACAAACTACCAAACTTTATTATTTATCGAATTTAGTCAACTAAAATTAATTATGCAGTGAAACAAACAGAGCCTTAGCGATATGAATAAGCCAGTACAAGTTTGCCAAGTTCTACTGACCTTGGATTTGCTTCAGAACTTGATCTTCCGGGACATAGATTCTTTCGAGGGTCTTTCCAATCTTCTTCTCCCATAAGGAAACGAGCTCGTTGAATGAGTAAATGTTCTTGGGAGGCTTGATGTAAAGAATCTTGTTCAATGTTCTTGGGTCATCCACAGCTTTGATGGTGTAGGTACCAATGTCATGTTCCTCATTGAAGACAGCTATAGTTGAAAACAAGTAAAGAGAAAAATATGATTTTCGAACAAAATTTAGGCCAAATAATGAAAGTACACAACTATATGTGTATTCTGTTCCCATCCAAGAACTAACAGAGATCACACGAAGGAAAAATAATGCTTTTGTGCAAAATCAAGACAATGGCCTTGAGTTGATTGGGTTCTGTCGTTCGGAAAGCAGTGTTTTTCGAGGCTGCAATATGCTTTGCATCTCTGCTCTTTCCTACAAGGAATTATTTTCCCCACCAGAAAAACAAAAACAAAACCCGAGACTATCACTCCCTCATCCTTGGAATAGTGCAGAAATGTGTATGAAAACCAAATTTCATTTACTGGATAAAAGTCCTCTTCTGAAAAAACTCCAACAGCCTAGTAAGAAGCCATGCTTGGCTTGAACCGTTCAATAGTCCTCACTCCTCACAGCACTAGTGGCTACAAAGTCCACGAGCTTATGTATTAGGCCAGAAAAACACACACACACACACACACACACACACACACACACACACATATATATATATAACAGATGCAATCGTCTTTTAGCAGATCAATTTCCTATAATTGGATTCCTAACTGACACAGTATGCATGCTTGAAACGCCTGGGCTACTAACAAAATCAGCCTCGCTATTTATGTTGTTGTTTGAGCACTCTGATAATGAACCATTATAAGACCCTACCCCTTCATGTCATCAGATTCCAGGATTCCTTGAACAGGGAACATTCTTGAGAAAAAGTGCATATAACTTGACTGAGCATCAATTATGGAAAATAGAGAAATTAATACCTTTAGGATTTCCATCCCCAGGGATGGTTACTTTGTCTCTGGGGGGAGCAGAAAGTCCTGGCTGTGCTAATGTAGGCAGAAAATAGCCGGCAAAGAAGTTAGAAGGCACGTAGGTATAGGGAATTCCCTCAGCCTCAATAGCTCTGCGGATTTGGGCTTTCAATGCAAATGCAGTTTTGGCTGGCTCAACCGCATTTACATGATCCACATCATTTCCAAACTCCGAAGGGAAGAACCTCTGGATAGTTCATAAGAACAATAGCAATGTTTATCTGTCATCTAAATTGCTCAAACAAATCAGAGGACTACAGATATTTGTAAGGATGCTTTAGGGACGGACAAGGAATTTATCATTGGAGAGACATGTTGTAATTATATCGGGACTGCAAAAACAAGCATCTTCATTACACAAATTTCAGTTTTAGGCGATAACAAGGATGCACATGCAGATGATAAAATTGACTCGATATTATTCCATCAATAATCCTAATAGTCCTTTCTTGGCTATGCTGTCAATACCGATAAACAAAGGAAGAAACGCCATTTTGTGCTCCCATTTCCATTTGAAGCTACGTAACGCTACTTTAAATACCAAAATTACCCCCCCAAAAACTGCTTCCTGGTTTATTTCTCAACTGCTCCAGTTTTTTGCTCAAAAAACAACTCCAGCCTTTTAATCTCTATCCGCTCGCCATCTCATCTGAACTGATTCAATGTTGGTTTTGGATCAATGTGACTTGAATTTCCTGGAATTTTCATTCCACATGTATTGTGTGTGCACACAACTTGAATGTATATACCCAACCAAACAAAAAAAAAAAACATTTCCCAACTACTTGAATAGCCTCTGTTCACCCTTGTTCACCCTCCTTAAAAGATGGTGAACCTTACCCTCCCTCTTATTGGTTGAAATGATGTAGGTCCCACTCGTGCAATACACTTTTTGGTAACCATGACATCACTTTGTGGTGGGATCCACATACTTTGTGGTGGAATCCACACCATTTCAACCAATAGGAAGAAAGGTAATGTTCACCCCCTTAAGTGGAGGGTGAACAAAACTCAACTCAACTTTGTCTTGGTCAAGTACCACCCAACTACTACTAGACTCGAACTATTCAGTCTAAAATCTGACCATTCAGATTGTTGATGCCCAACTAAACCAATGACTTTTGCGGCTCTACTAATCCTCTGTCGTGGGCATGAAGTGACCCCACAGGATTGAAAATTTTCCTTTAGAATATGGCCAATAATTATCTCTTATCATTGCCAAACGGGACCTAATCGCAACAGAATATACGAAATTCAAGATATTTTAAGTTTTAACCCAATGTCTATAAATTCTGGCATCCCCCCTGAGTCCATATATCCAAACAATCAGAGCCAAATTGAGCAAATCCGTTCACCAAACTAAGGACAATGTTTTCATTATCATTAAGCATACACAAATGGGTAGATAAAAGATGATGAACCTTGATGTGGCCAACTTCTTTAATGGCGGCAATGATTTTAGTCTGATCCAATATCTGCAAGGATCCAATAGCGGATATCACCACATCCACCTGCTTTATCGCCTTCACCAAACTCTCGTGGTCGTTCACATCTCCCTGTTCCATTCAACAGCAAAAGAAACCATCCATCAACATAATCGCACCCAAGATTCTAAAGCTTGGAAGCGGATTTAGAACAATGCTGGTGATTTGATTCGGGCAGTACCACACTCTTTAGTTATGCTATATAACATAAGGAAATTATTTGGACACAATCCAGCCACAGATGTTTTTCAGCCGTCACATGCCTTTGCCTTTGAGTTTAGTGGGCATCGAATGGTTTCAGATAAAGACGTGTCTAAATATATGAGTCCCGATATTTGTGTACACAAAAGTGTTCGCAGCCATCTAATGCATTTGGGTTTTACGGGCATCAAACGATTCCGAACAATTGTATTAGGTCGTGGAGTAATTATTTGTTTATTCAGAAATGGGGTGGAAAATATATACTTATAACTTGAGCCGATTTATAAAATAATATACTATTATGAATCGATTGGGGATGTTCTTCCTCGTACGTACAGTATCACCAACATGTAGTAGTGTGCAAAAATAGAAACATAAGTATGCATATATATATAACTGTGAGGAGTAAACGGACATGGAGTAAAGTGACGCCGGAGCTTTTGAAGCCGTCGATGAGTTTCGCCTTGGAAGGATCAGAAACCGTGCTTTCTCTAACCAAAGCGAAGGTGGGGTGGCCGGATTTGGCGCTGGCTTCGACTATGAATTTGCCGATGTACCCAGTTCCTCCAATTATCAAGATTTTGCTTTTCTCGGCCATTGGAATTTTTCAGTGGGAGATACTGGGATTGTGGGCAGCAAGGAGAAAGGAAAGAGAGAGGAATGTGGTTCTGCAGCGCATGCCTACCAGTGGGAGCATTTTTATTGAAGGAGCGGGGAAGGGAAGTTACGGGAATGACCTTCTTGGTGGAACAGAATTGGAACTTTGCCACTGAAATCGGATCGTGAAATGTGGATTTAGGCTCTGTTTGGAACCTGCAGAAAAGAAAAGAAAGGAAAGGAAAGGAAAATGGAAGGAAAATGAGAGGAAAAGAGGAGGAAAAATGTACTATTTATTACACTCAAAATCTTTATTTTCTTCTCACTTTCTCTTCTAACCAAACAACGGGAGGAAAAATTCTTTAATTTTCCTTTCTTTTCCTTTCTTTTCCCTGATGTTTGAGAAGAATTGAAGGTCCGTAGTGGACCCACACTAACTTCAGCGACTTTTTGAATTTGTGAAATTATTGATGGAGGAACAGCGTATAAAGAAAACAATTTATTATTTTGGATATCGATTGATTGACGAATAAATTGTATACATGCAAAATATTTTGGACCATTTGAGGGTCCGTAGGGTCCACTTGGAACCACACTAATTTCAATGACTTTTTGAATTTGTGAAATTAATTGATGGATGAAGAGCATATATAGAAAACAATTTATTATTCTGGATATCGATTGATTGACGAATAAATTGTATGTGTGCAAAATGTTTTGGACCATTTAAATTTAAAATCATGTTGCAATTTATTTTTCATGTTACAAAAGTGGTAAGGTTAAATACTTGAACAGTACATGATCAAGTTATTTTTTTGGCATTATTAATCTTCTCAGCTAAGAAAATGTGACTATTAATCCATTTGGTAAATCAAGTTATGAAATTCGTGATATATACAACGTTGGAAAAAAAAAAAAAAAAAAGAAGAAGCTCCTATCAACTAGACCTAAGAACTCAAATGTTTGGATCATTGTTTTTGCCGTGAGTGAGTCAATAAATTTTTAAAATTGGGCAGAAGTTGAGGCTCAAGAACTAGACATGAGCTACGTCTCTATAAGAATTATCATGTAGAGACTATATAAGACGTAATGACAGTATAAGTCGATATAACAATTTATTTATTTGTTTGCAGGTAAACAAAAGAGAGGTAGATTTCTCCAGAATAATTCACCCGTCTCATTTTGTTTGTCCATGTTTTAACTTTTCATTGTTCCAAAATGTTTGTCCATTTTATGAAGACCTAGAAAAAAGTTCTACAAAAGTACCATTATACCCTTCTTTTTTTATTTGAACTGACGACTACAATTTGAATTGAAGGGTTTTTGTGGAAAGTTTAATTTTTTAAAGTGTAATAATTATGTCTCTTAAATAAATTGAATTTTTCAAATTGAACAAACAAATTAGGACGGAGTGGGTATATTATTCCGCCTCAACCTCAATTTCTCAAACAAACGAGTCTAAAGTGTCGTGATATAATCCATTGTTGCCCAGAGTGGGTGGAGTTTGGGTGAAGGCTAAATTGGTCAATGAAGAAAAAGAGAAACATCAATGGCATGTAGAAGGACTCCTATCTAGAAAATGTTAGGGACACATCAATGTGTCACATTCCAATCACACCTCTTTGATATGCATATATGAAAATTTCACAATATACATTAGGGACCCATATATATGGAAGAGAAATGTGATTGACACGCGACAAATTGACGTGCCTCTAGCATCTCTCAATTATCATTTGCTGGTTGGTAATGCATCTAGCTGCATTTTTGTACATTGTTCATGAAGGTACGCTAACTTTGTCATGAATCTACCTGCAATTGTGATGTAGGGTCCATGTTATCATTCATTTGTTGCATCTTACCTAACTTGACTTTTTGTTTTATTGTATTTTTCAAACAGTCTTGCCTACTTTGTTTTTTATTGCCTACTTTGTACAACACAACATATAATCAATCTTTAGTCATCCATTACAATAATAAATGGTCAGGACTCGCTCAAACTCTTTTTTGGGAAAAATTTAACTTTTCCTTGGAAGAGTTTTTTTAAAATCTAGACCCTTCAAATACATTTAGACGGTCAGAATTACGCACACAACCAATGCAATGGTTGTGAAAGCAGCATTTTTGTTGTAAGAAAAAGTTCATCGGAAATAAAGATTGAATAAATAAGCTGTTGGATAGCCCCCCGGGGGAGGTTGGGTGGTTGGGGGGCTTGTGGCTAGTTTACTGATCCAAATATGAATATTATCTTATGGCACTGGACTTAAAGTAAATAACTGTGCTGTACACACAGATCAAAGGTAACAGATCTTGCACAGATTTTTTTTGGGATTCATTTTGGGTCCTACACAAACGATTTGAGTCGTTTATTAATTGTAAAATCTTGATTATCGGAGGAACTGGGTACATCGGTAAGAGCCGACGTCACCTGGAACCAAGGTTTTAAATACTGTACCAGTAACAATACCGTTTTTCTCATTGCTACGATACATATTGTACCGGTATAATTTCAGGTACCATTTCAAATTTTATGATATAAGTAGTATATCTTACTAATATATGTTTATGCTTATGCTTATGAAGCTCATATATGCATAAATACGAAAAATTGTATGTATTTTTATTACAAAAGACTAAACTATGGTATTACCTGTAACAACCCGGATTTTCGACCGTAATTTTTTTTTAAAATAATATTATTAATAGCTTTAAAAATAACAATAGCATTATTTTCCCTAATTATATCCTTTTAATAAAAACATTTATTTTGTTAGATAAATACTTATAATTATCTAATTCTATTTTCCTTAGTTACATGCATGCATACACCTTTCCAATCTCTCAATCTCCTACTCCTACTTAGTCTCCATCTTCCCCGTAACCCAAAAACCGAGCTCCATTCGTCCATTCGAAACCCAATTCCGTTAGGACTTTAATTAATCAAAACCCATCCAATTCTCTTATAAATACGTCACTACTCCGACCCTAGGGCACGCACCATATTTTTCACGCCCTAATCATCCAGAAAAGAGAGAAAAATCGAAAGAAATCGAAGCTCCAATCCATGGAGTTCTAGAGAGAGAAAAGAGAGAGAGAAAAGTGGGTTTCGTGCCTAGACCCAACCAAGATCCAATCTGATCATCCCGAACTCTTTCTACAACCTAGAGCATCACCAAACATCAATCAATTCGGCCCCGAGGTTCCCCGATCAAGAAAGCTTTCCAAATTGTCAAGTTTCGATCAAAATCAAATCCAATCGATTCGAGGTACTATAATTCAATCCACTCTCCTCTAAGTATATTTATGATTATTAGACATAACCCAACGCCCCGTGCCCCCCATGCATCAAAACCGTGTTAAACGAACAAAAACAAAACCAGCCAACAACCTCGCGTCGCAGGTGCGGATCCTCCACCGCAAGAACAACCAAGGGAGTTCGGTCATGACTCCTCTCCCCCACCGATGATTTTGTTATCGTTTCGAATTGATTTTGCGACCTTTTAGACATCGTATTTGACCCCGAAATTTTTATCCTAGGTTTCCCATAATCTAAAGTTCATACATTGTTAGTTTCATATTTTTTTATTAAATCTTCTATTTATTTAATTTTTATTCGTAAACGTGCAATCGTTTGCAAACTAAAAATCAATGCGACCTTATAAACTAATCTATAAATCCCCAAACTATTTTTCCTAGACTCCCAACATGTTCAAGATCATAACTTGCTGATTTTGTAGTTAATTTATAGTAATAGCTATTTATTTTATTTTTAACTAAAGTTATAAACGAAAAATAGTTACGACCTTACAAAAAATTATTTTAATATCAAAATTATTACTCTGAGACTCCTGACAGTCTAAAGGTGATATGTTATTAAAATAATAATTTAATTATTTAATCAACTAATTATTATTATTTATGCATTGGTTCTAAATATAAATACTTTAAAATATTAAAATGGACGTTAAAAATTTCGAATAATTTTATTTAGACTTTGTACAGCCCTAGAATGATATTCTGTAAATATAAATATATTTCCAATTAGTTAATTATTTATTGTCTATTTATTCTTATTTTGTCTATTAACTAAATCTTTTTTATTTAAAATAATTTCGTGAGCATCCAAACCCAACTTTTAGCACTCGAACTTATTATAGAGGACTGTTAGAACCTTTATTAAGGTTACGATAATTATTCTAATATTTTTACCTAATTAATGTATTTAATTAGTGTTTAATTGACTTAATTACTTATAATTAATTAATAAAAGCCTAGAAAATTATTTTTAAAGTCTTATATAAAATTTCCTACATTGTTATTGATATTTTGGCCATACAAGATTAAGGGCAACGGCCCAGTCATAAAAAGTCATGTGATTGCATTACCTAATGTTTGTTTTGATCTGTTTGTTATTCGTTTTAATTATTATTGAGAATGATATTGTGTTGATAATTGATTTGAATGTTAGATTGGACCCTAGAGACATGGGGTGGTATCCGAAATAAAATCACTTTGACGATGCTAAGTAATGGATAAATTGTGAAATTTCTTTCGTTTAGAGGTTACTGCGCAGCGTGATTTGAGATCCGGCGAGATTTGTGATGTGATTTAAAACCGGCAGAAGAGATGATAAGACCGCGAAAAGCCTGTGATGCTCGTGGATGATTTAAAACCGCAGAGCGAAGCCCGGAGATGATTTAAGACTCGCAGAGTAAGCCCGTTGATGTACGTGATGATTTAAAAACCTGCAGAGTAAGCCCTTGAGATGATATAAAACGCAAAGTAAGCCCATTGATGTTTTGATAAAACCTGGCAAAGGTCCAGCTGACGCTTTATGTTGATAAAACCTGTGATAGTCGTAGATGTTTTCGGATAAAACCGCCCATCGATATTTCATGCGATGTTAAACCTCGCGCCGACATATTTTGTGATGTTAAAACCTGGCAAGAGGTCAGCGATATTTTGTTGATTTATAAAACCTGGCGGATGGTCCAGCGATGTTTTGTGGCGATAAAACCTGGCAAAGTAAGCCCAAAGATGTTTGTTGATAAAACCTGGCGTGTGTCCAAAGTGATGTTTTGTGATGGTGTCCTGGCGAAGTCCAGGGAACAAATTGATGTCCTGGCGTGGGTCCAGTGGAACAAATTGATGTCCTGGCGAGTCCAGTGGAACAAATTGATGTCTTGGCGTGTGTCAAGTGGAACAAATTGATGTCCTGGCGAGAAGTCCAGTGGAACAAATTGATGTCTTGGCGTGGTCCAGGGGAACAAATTGATGTCCTGGCGAGTCCGGTGGAACAAATTGATGTCCTGGCGTGGGTCCAATGGAACAAATTGATGTCCTGGCGTGTGTCGATAACAAATTGATGTCTGGCGTGTGTCCGATGGAATAAATTGATGTCCTCCGGCATGTGTCCAATGGAACAAATTGATATCCTGGCGTGTCCAATGATGATTGTGATGTGGTATATAAGATGGGCGAACCCTAGTCGTGATTTGATAGGCGGCCCTTGTCAGAAGATTGTAACTTAGGTTATCTACGACAAAGAAAGTGATCTCAGACCGGAGCATGGCTAAGCGGTCAGAGGAGAAAGATCTCGAGAGATGTTGGATTACACGTTAGGTTAATGGATAGTAATGAACCTGTTTATGTGAAAATCTTTCTTTTACTTATTCGTATCATTATTATCTTATTTGCTTGCTAGCTAATTGTATTGTAAGAGGGGTAGTTGGGTTGGATTATTCTATTGGGTGATTTATCACTCACGGATACGCCTGTATCCTGGCAAATCGATTGCTTCGGCGATCAATTTGCTAGAGGGCGCAGGATTCAATGGAGGAGATTCAATGATGATGCAGTTCGACACGGAACGAATATCAGTAACGAGGATCGAGGATGCTTAGGATTCGTATCAAGATTAGAGTCAGCTCTGAAGTTGGTGTATTTTGATTCCGTAAATCTATCTTGAGATTGTATTAGCAAAATCTTTATTTTGAAAAATTATATTTATTTAGCAATATTTTCTTAAGAAATTATTTTATTTTGCACCCGAAAAGTCAGGGCGTTACATTACCTCCTACAAATTAAAAAAAAAAACACTCTAAAAATGTAGTTTGACTACTCACCCGGTACCGACCAGTGTTAGCCGATATTTCTTAGGATGGCCGGTATTGGCCGATACTACCTGGTATTTGAACCAGAACGAATTAGCATGGCAGGATATCAATTTTATGGAAAAACAGTACGCATAGAACAATATTCACCACCTTGCGTCAAACTTCAAATGTTTAATTTGAAGCAACTTGGATCTTCCTGATGATATTCCCTCGAAGCTACACTTCTTTTTTTATGCCATAATCGGATTTTTTTAATTCGAAATTTGTGAAGAAACAACGTACATAAACTTCATGTACAGAAACTAGCGTATGCTTGTGCCTGAAAGCACGATTTGAACAATCAGCACACAAAAACAAATACTTAACTTGCGTGTAATATACGGCTCAAACAATCACCACACGCAAATAAATACTGAACTTGGGTGTAAAATACTAACCTGTGTCCAAAAAATTCAACTATGCGATAAACAATAACGCAATATATCCATTGATACCATTTCAAAAAAAAACATATCCTCCATTGTTAATATCATAATCCATTGGTTTTCATTTGAATAATGCCTTAATGGGAGTAATTTATGTGTGAGAGAGAGAGAGAGAGAGAGAGAGAGAGAGAGAGAGAGAGAGAGAGAGAGAGAGAGAGAGAGAGAGAAATGTAGGCTAATACATTAGGAAACCCTTATTCTTTTGATCCAGTGGCTATAACCTTATCACTAGTACAATCGAACAGCTGTAAATGCATCTATATTTGTGTGTATAGACATTTTGATGAAAAACCGCTCTGTTTTATAATATTGAATATAGATTATCCGCAAACATCTGACAAGGGATGAGTCCTATGCGATTCAACGTACAAGAGTAAGCGTTCTTTACATCTTTTTCGCTTTTGTATCACACAATTAACGTTTAATCTATACTATGTGTTAAACAAAAGGATTGTTTAGTGAGGAGGTTTGTCATGAAGACAAGTGTTGATTCTCCATTGGTTGGTCTCTTCTATAATGATTCGGGTAATTAAAAACTTGAATTGGCAACGATGCTATCACAAGAGAGATTGTAGAATCTAAATTCCATGCAAGGGTAAGTAAGGAGTTCTGGCATGTTTTGTTACATGGCTCTAAACTTTCAAAAAGGTAAGGTCAAAGACTCAAAGGGCAGGATTTGTATTACGAGATGCGAGACAAGGTCTCGCTCATTGAGGGAGAAGTTCTCGACAGAGTGGGCAGGGGCGGACGGGATGCCAAGCCGGCATCCAATAGAATCAGAATCAACATCCTGGTACCAGGGATTCCCTGGCGACTATGCCGAGATAAAGACAACCATTTGTGTAATAACCCCTCGTAAAAACAAAAATTACAGGGAATTCTTGTTAAAAAAAAGAGCAATGAAATGTCGGAAACACCCATTCATTTCAGCAAACCAAAGTCTTGTTACATGAAGCCATTCAACCCATACGAATACCTCAACATAAACACTCACTGTTTTATTTTAGCAGAAATAAGACCAAAGGTGCTGCATAATCTCTCAAACAAACTGATCAAGGTACTCTTCAACTGTGGTGTATTTGACCTCTGGATAAAGCTCAGAAGCTTCAACCCCAAACGAAGGCTCAATGACAAAGTAGGTCTGGTCTCCCTTCACAAACACCGAGTGGTTGATTGCAAAAATTACGTTGAATGGGATTGGGGACTCTGCAACACGCATAAGATTCAAAACGAATTAGTACATATAACCCAATTTATATACTACAAAAGTATGTGTCCTGGACTTTCCCCCTAGGCTGTGCTTCTTACTTGGGAAAAAGTTCATAGGTAAACTGGTAAAGAAGAAGATTGAAGTGAATGAGTAATTTACATTTTCTGGGTGTTGGCCTGTTGGGGGATAACGTGGGGATCTTTTTTTTCTTTTGTCTATATGTTTTTTGTGACCTCAAAAGGAAAGTTATGTAGCCTAGATAAAATATGCTTCAGCTCCCCTCAATAAACTTCCAGGATAAATCATGGTTCTTATTTTCCGTTCTTTACTGGTAAAGTTTGCAATATATCTTCCTAAGATTCTGGAATTCCCAAATCACACAAACTACCAAACTTTAATATTTATCGAATTTAGTCAACTTATATTTTCTGCAGTGGAGCGAACAGAACCTTAGCGATATGAATAAGCCAGTACAAGATTGCCAAGTTATACTGACCTTGGATTTGCTTCAGAACTTCATGTTCCGGGACATGGATTCTTTCGAGGGTCTTTCCAATCTTCTTCTCCCACAAGGAAACAAGCTCGTTGAATGAGTAAATGTTCTTAGGAGGCTTGATGTAAACAATCTTGTTCAATGTTCTTGGGTCATCCACAGCTTTGATGGTGTAGGTGCCAATGTCATGCTCCTCATTGAAGACAGCTACAGTTGAAAACAAGTAAAGAGAAAAAAATGACTTTTCGAACAAAATTTAGGCCAAACAATGAAAGTACACAACTATATGTATATTCTGTTCCCATCAAAGAACTAATAGATTACAGATCAATGCAAGAAGGAAAAATAATGCATTGTGCAAAATCAAGACAATGGCCTTGAGTTGATTGGGTTTGGTAGTTGGGAAAACGGTGTTTTTCAAGGCTGCAATATGCTTTCCATCTCTGTTCTTTGAAACGCCTGGGCTACTAACAAAATCAGCCTCGCTCTTTATGTTGTTTGAACACTCTGATAATGAACCATTATAAGACCCTTAACCCCTTCATGTCATCAGATTTTAGGATTCCTTGAACAGGGCAAATTCTTGAGAAAAAGTACAGAACTTGACCGAGCATCACTTTCGGAAAATAGAGAAGTTAATACCTTTAGGATTTCCATCCCCAGGGATGATTACTTTGTCTCTGGGAGGTGCAGAAAGTCCTGGCTGTGCTAATGTAGGCAAAAAATAGCCGGCAAAGTAGTTTGAAGACACAATGGTGTGGGGAATTCCCTCAGCCTCAATAGCTCTGCGGATTTGGGCTTTGAAAGCAAATGCAGTTTTGGCTGGCTCAACGGCACGCGTACGATCCACATCATTTCCAAACTCTGACGGGAAGAACCTCTGGATAATTCACAAGAACAATAGCAATGTATATCTGTCATCAAAATTGCTTAAACAAACAAATCAGAGGACTACAGATACTTCTAACGATGCTTGAGGGACACACAAGGAATTTACCATGTGATTGAAATGTTGTAATTACATCGGGACTGCATAAACAAGTATCTTCATTACACAAATTTCACTTTTAGGGGATAACAAGGATGCATATGCAGATGAGGTGATAACAAGGATGCATATGCAGATGATAGACCTTAAAATTTGGCTCGATATTTTTCTGTCAATAATTGTAATAGTCTTTCCTTGGCTATGTGTGAACAACAATGTACAACGGAAGAAACACCCATTTTGTGCTCCCTTTTCCATTTGAAGCTACATAACGCTATTTTCACTACCAAAATTAACCCCTTAGAAACGGCTTCCTGGTTTCTTTCTCAACTACTCCAGTTTGATGTTCGAATAACTACTTCAGCTTTTTTTTCTCTACCCTTTTGCCAGCTCCACTTAACTGATTCAATGTTGATTTTGGATCAATTTGGCTTGAATTTCCAGGAGTTTCATTCCACAAGCATTGTGTGCGCTTGTATGTGTATTACCCAACTTAACAAAGAACGTTTCCCAACTGCTTGTCTAGCCTCCATGAATCCACTTTTTCTTGTCCCAAGTACCATAATACAGAATAAAGCAAACACTTTTCCCAACTACTACTAGACTCAAATTATTCAGTATAAAATCTGAAACATCATACTCTTGATACCGAACTAAACAAAAGACTATTGCGGCTCTACTAATCCTTCGGCGTGGGCATGAAGTGACCCCACTGAGTTGAAAATTTTCCTTTATGGCCAATAATTAATGGTCTTTTAGACGTTAGACCACACAGATGTTCGAAAAATGCGAAAGACCCATAAGACTGCCGTATTTATCTCTTATCATTGCCAAACGGGGACCTAATCGCAATAGAATATACGAAATTCAAGATATTTTAAGTTTTTAACCAATGTTCTAGAAGTCGCTAGGCGCTAGTCAGGCGGTTGGCCATCTTGGAGCTTCGAGGCCTAGTACTCGGAGATTATATAGCAATTAGTAATTGGCGATTAATAGGCACATAGTAATTAATCGGATCTAGTCGGATAGGCACTGTCCATAAAATCTGGCTCCCCCCTAGTCTTATATATCCAAACAATCAGTGCCAAATTGAGCAAATCTGTTCACCAAACTAAGGACAATGTTTTCATTATCATTAAGCAGACACAAATGGGTAAATAAGAGATGATGAACCTTGATGTGGCCAACTTCTTTAATGGCGGCAATGATTTTAGTCTGATCCAATATCTGCAAGGCTCCAACAGTGGATATCACCACATCCACCTGCTTTATCGCCTTCACCAAACTCTCGTAGTCGTTCAGATCTCCCTGTTCCATTCAACAGCAAAAGAACCATCCATCAACATAATCGGACCCAAGATTCTAAGCTTGGGAGGGGAGTTGTAGATCAAGGATGGTGATTTGATTCGGGCAGTACCACAATCTTTAGTTATGCTATCTAAAATACGGAAATGATTTCGACACAACCCGGCCACAGATGTTTTTCAGCCGTCACATGCATTTGCATTTGAGTTCCAATAAGTTTAGTGTGCATCGAATGGTTTCAGATAAAGACATGCCTGATCTATGTATAAATATACGAGTACTGATATTTGTGTAAACAGATGTGTTTGCAGCCGTCTAATGCATTTGGGTTTCATGTGCATCGACCAATTCCGAACAATTGTGTCCCTTCTGTTTTAAATATATTTTTCCACAGGTCATGGAGTAATTACTTGTTTATTCACAAATGGGGTGGAAAATATATACCGATAACTTGAACCGATTTATAAACGTATACTATACTACCATGAATCGATTGGGATGTTCTTCCTCGTTCGTACAGTATCACCACTATGTAGTATGTATATACACACACACACATATATATGCATGAATAACTGTGAGGAGTAAACGAACATGGAGCAAAGTGACGCCGTAGCTTTTGAAGCCGTCGATGATTTTCGCCTTGGCAGGATCAGAAACCGTGCTTTTTCTAACCAAAGCGAAGGTGGGGTGGCCGGATTTGGCGCTGGCTTCGACTATGAATTTGCCGATGTACCCAGTTCCTCCGATGATCAAGATTTTGCTTTTCTCGGCCATTGGAATTTTTCCGGGAAGATGACAGAGAGAGAATATTTCAGTGGGATTGTCGGCAGCAAGGGGAAAGGAAAGAGAGAAGGAACAATTTCTGTAGTGTGTCCCTACCGGTGGGAGCGTTTTTATTGAAGGAGTGGGGAAGGGAAGTTACGGGAATGGCCTTCTTTGGTGGAACAGAATCGCTTTACTTTGCCACGTGGATTTTTTTTTCCCCCCAATCGTCGTACATCAGCGGGGTTAGTGGGGGTGTTAGAGTTAGCACGGACTCCAGAAGCTATTTTGGGATCCCAAGGGTATTGCCCCAGCAAGGAGTCGAACCCAGGATCTCCCTCTTAGGAGAGAGATGAAATGTGGATTTGGGTTTGAAAAAAATTGAAGGTTCCACAATAATTTCCATGAATTTGTGAAATTAATTTATGGATCTTGAAGGTCTCGCAAAGAAGAGCGTATATAGAAAACAATTAATGATTTTGGATATCGATAGATCGACGAAAAATTGTATATGTGCAAAATGTTTTGGATCATTTAAATTTAAAATCATGTAACGGTTTATTTTTCATCTTACAAAAGTGATTATCAAGTTAATTTTTTGTTGTTAATCTTCTCAGTTAAGAAGATGTGACCCTTAACCAATCTGATAATTCAAATTATAAATGTTTGGATCATTGTTTTCCGTTGTGAGTGGGCCCATCAATTTTCAAAATTGGGCAGAAGCAGAGGCTCAAGAACTATACATGAGCTATGTTCCTATAGGGATTAATCATCGAGAGACTATATAAGACGTAATGACAGTATGAGTTGTTATAAGAGTTTATTTACAGTATTTGTTTGCAGGTAAATAGAAGAGAGGTAGATTTCTCCTCCACTCGTCCTTTTTTGTATGTCTATTTTTTAATTATTCATTGTTCCAAAATGTATGTCCATTTTAAGTAGACCTAGAAAAAAGTTCTAAAATTTAATTTGAATTGACGACTACAATTTGAATCGAAGGGTATTCATAAAAAGTTTAACTTTTTAAAGTGTAATAATTATGTCTTCTAAATAAATTGAATTTCTCAAATTGGACAAACAAATTAAGAACGATGGGGGTATGTTATTCCACCTCAACCTCAAATTCTCATACAAATGAGTCTAAAGTGTCATGATATCCATTGTTGCCCAGGCCCCAGAGTGGGTGGCAGGAGGTTGGTGAAGGCTAATTTGGTCAATGGAGAAAAAGAGAAAAAGAGAGACACGAATGGCATCAAGACCATTGTCTATTTGTCATTGATGGTTGGTAAAGCATCTAGCTGCATTTCTGTACCTGGTTCATGAAAGTACCCTAACTTTGTCATGAATCTACCTGCAATTGTGATGAACCCATGAAAGTGCCCTAACTTTGTCATGAATCTACCTGCAATTGTGATGTAGGGTTCATGTTATCATTCATTTGTAGAGATATTTAATTAGTAGCATCTTACCTACTTGACTATTGTATGTTTTATTTGTATTTTTCAAACAGTCTTTGCCTACTTTGTTTTTTATTGCTTTATTTTTCGAAACAGTTGTTGCCCACTTTATTACAAAACCTTATTTTGTAAAGAAAAAGGTTCATTGGAGATAAGGATTGAATAAATAAGCTGTTGGATAGCCCCCCGGGGAGGGGACCAGTTCACTGACCCAAATATGAATATTATCTTTTGGCACTGGACTTTAAATTAAATAGCACAGAAAATAGGACAGTTCAATCATGCCACTCTTCTAGATCCCTATGTATACTAGTATTTCTGACCCGAAGTAAAGGTCCATTTATTTCGTGCCTATAGCTTGCTTAACATAAGTAGTATAACACGCAATGCCATTGTGTGTGTAATTTGTCGTTATAAGTTAATAACCCAACTTCAACAAACAAATTTGTTCGTGGGGTTGGTAAACGAGCCGAGCTATGAATTATTCAAGCTTGGTTTGTATCTTAACGAGTCTTGCAAATAGTTTTAAGCAGGACTGATTTATCAAACAAGTCAATCTTATGCTAAACAACTGGAACAGTAGCTTCTTCAACCTAGGTTTGACAGTTTCCCAAGCTTCAAAAAATTGTTCAGACCTAATTTGTTTAGATAATAACAAATCAATTTCAAACGAACTCAATTCTCTGTCGAAAACAATGTGCACCGACACTCCAGAGGTAGGGGAGTTGGGAGGTCAAATTAGAAGAAATATGACTATTGGGGTCAAAGTAAGAAGTGAACTTGTACGGAAGGTTGAGAGCTGTAATTTGAAGTACTAGTAGAAAAATGAACATGGATAAAATGGCTTTGTCACAGATAATCAGTCGCTGTTTCGGTGCTACTTCTAATCATCATTTGGTAATTGCTTGCGGAAAAGTCTACAATACACACCCTTTAAAATGGTGTACCATATGCACTTATTTTATGGTTCATTCATAACATTTTAGCGTGTTTCGTAACTTTTGTTCTAGAATTCATAACTTTTCAGCAGTACAATTCGTAACATTTTCATTATGATTCATAACATTTTGGTATATCTCGTAACCTTTATATCATTCGTAACTTTTTAGCAATACGATTCTGTAACGCCCCGAATTTTGGGTGCGTTAAATAAACATTTTATTGAATAATTTAAGGAGAGTCTAGCTCATTATTACAACATAAGTCTCACAAGAGTACTTTTATTCAAATGAGGGGATAATCTAAGGTTAATTATGCCCCGCCTCTTCCTCCATCCTTGCAAGCCCCTCGGCTCCGAAGGCCTCCAAGGTATGCCTCGTCATCTATGAAATCCACACATTATACTAGCGTCGCCCCCAGTATAATATGTCAGGGTCACCAAAAGGTAACACCGTGAGCTACAGAAGCTCAATAGAATAATCCAACCCGTTAACCCATAACTTACAACAAAGAGTCATATAAATGATTACACATGCTCATTAAACAACATAATTAACCATGATACATCCACAATCACTATCTTGCTTACGTTGGTGTCATGCCTTTCTTGGTTTCTCCTACGCGACTCATCGTATTGCTGTCACCATTTTCTTTCCAAAATCATTTCTCATTCAACGGGCTACCAAGTCCCACGTTACAAAATCTTGCATGGCTCCTCTCCGCGGATAACCATGCCCAATTACCAATGAAGCTACCAAGTCCGCTCCATTAGCAATCTACACAATGGGCTACTAACCGGCCTCATTGAGGTTTTCGCAAGTCCGCACAAAGCGGCTACCAAGTCCGGCCTCCTTGCTGGTTTTCACAACTCACATAAGGCTACCAAGTCCGCCATTATGTAGTCTCAAAAATCCTTTTATCCATATCAACCACTCCTTAAATGTCATGTTTCTACTTTTGGTTCTCGTGTCTCGTAATCATGCATGGACTCCGCGGCGTGACGAATCACTTTAAAGTAATCTTGAAACTAAACAAGCAAGAACATCCAACTCTATATTACCTAATCGTACTCAAATTATTTCTTAAAGCTACTCATGTTTTATCAGCAACAAGTAGTGCATACATGTTCATAATCATCCTCAAGACAATAATATATTTTGAAATATCCATTCTTTTCTTCCCTTGTGGGATTTTTAAAACAACATATGGTTATTGGCGTAGAAATTCATTATTTGACATGCTCATTCTTCTTTAGTACGGTAGTAAAACAAGTCTTTGCTAACTAGCTTTGATACCTTAACCGTTTAACTCATGTTTAGAAATTTACTATGCATACTTAAGGTAAGTATAATCCAAGCAAGTACATAGCATGTCCATAACCATTACTTAAAGCATAACACCACATGTGCGGACGCCCTTGGGGTGGTAATCCACCATATGCTTTGTTAATATACCACAAGTAATACAAGCAATGGAATATAGGCTTATAGTTAAGTTAAAAGATTAACATACGATTACTTCTACACGACGTTATATCTTAAGTGGATTCTAATCATGCTTAATCATCCGATATTAAGTTTGCTAACTATCATGCATCCAACGTTCTAAAACATAAACTATCATTATCATGCATACTAACTAACATAAGTACATATACTTTGGAGAAATGGGTACGGAAGATTCTACCTTGATCCGAAACTAGTCGGGGCCGAATTAGCTAGGTTGGAAATTCCTACGGACGGAGTAACGGCTTAGGAGGTGGCCTTCGTTAGCTTCGAAAGAGAAAGGTTTCTCTCGAAACTTGATCTTGACTACTAGACTACTACTTTTGGATCGAAAGGGTGGTCGTAGGGCGGTTTGCAGCACTAGAGGTGTTTCTTGAAGCCTAGGGAAGAACCTCAAGAACACTCAAGAACACTCAAGAACAAGGCTAAACTACAAGAATACTTATGCTTCCTAGAGAGACAAGTTGGAGGTTGGAATGGGGTGAGTTAAATGAGGAGAATGGAGTCCTATGGCAAGCAAGGGCTCTCCCTCCCCTCAATGGCCGGCCTTCTCTCTCTCTCCAAATCCCATGGATTTTGTCATGAACCAAGTGATGTCATGCCTTGAAAGACCATCCAAAGACCTTCCTTGTTCTTCCTTCCAAACAAGGACTAGGTTTAATCTATTCTAATGGGGTTTTGGTCCAATCAAGTCCTGGAAATTATAGGAAAATGGTTTTGGTTGTCCTTTGGAGTGAAAGCACAAGAACCCTAGATTTCATGGTACATTGTGATGCAAGAAAGTCTAGATTGAGTTTGTACTTGGGTTGTACACATCACTCCCTTTCTCCCTCTCCCATCCGAATTCTCTCTCTCTCTCAATCTCTCTCTCGGCCTTTCTCTCCTCCTCTCTCTCTCTCTCTTTGGTACATTGTACTATGTATATTTATATATATATATATATATATATATATATATATACAACTATATACATATACAAGGACAAGATGGCCTATGCTAGGTCAATCCACTTGCACACACATATCACACACTCTCTCTCCCTCTCCATCCGAATTTTCTCTCTCTCTCTCAATCTCTCTCTCGGCCTCTCTCTCCTCTCTCTCTCTTTGGTACATTGTACTTATATATATATAACCACATATATATAATAAAAGGACAAGATTGGGATGACAAAGGAAAGAGTGAGGATTTAGGCTTGGAAGGATTGTACAAGAATTGAAAATGTATTTAGGACATTTAGTACATAGATTTTGTAGGAAAAGATCACTAAGGTACAATGGATGAGCTAGGTCAATTCAAGGTACCATCTCTCTCCCTCTCTTTCCTTCTCTTTCTCTCTCTCTCTCCCTCTCCCTCTCTCTCCTCTCTCCCTCTCTCTCTCTCTCTCCCACTTGTTTGTACTATAAAAGAGTATACAATTAATAATATATATATATGTACTTTGGGTTATTCATAAAATCACATTTTTAAGTAATATGGGTTTTTCTAATACACACATGCATACATATAATATAACATATATGCATATATATATATATATATATATATATATATATATATATATATATATATATAAGTACATACATATAATATGTAAAGTCTAGTACTTCTCAATCTAGGCTAGGTATGGGAGAATCCCATATCCAATTAAGTATGCTACTTCATCCAAAGTACTATGTACTAACCTAATAATCTAATGAACAAAACTTATTTTATTAGATTTCACACATGCCAAATCTATTAATTAAATTATTCTAGCACATGATTGTCAAGACTAACTATTATCCAAAGGATAATACTTTCCTTATTGTTAATAACCAATGGGTAATAATGGCTAGGATTCTAGCCTATCGTCCAATGGGTAAAGAATTCCCTAACGGTTATTATCCAACTGTTAATACTAAAAGTGTAATACTTTGTAATTAAGCACTAAACTAATCTCATCTCTCAGGGAGATAAATCAAGGTTTACCTATTGACCAATGGGTAAAGGAAATTTAGGTCAAACGCCAAGGTAAGTGGCAGCAAAGGCAAGTGCTGGTCGGCAGCTAATAGGCAAATTTGGCACAAACAAAGGCCAAGGCAACCCGATGATAAGACATGCTGTCGGCGCCAAAGCGACTGGTGGCTCAACAGTTGGCAAGGCTGATGATAAGCAAATGTTGTGGCTAAGCAAGAATGGCACAACAAGGCTGGCGTACTGATGGCTAGGCAAATGTCAAGTACTGGTGGCTAAATGAATGGCTTAACTGGCCAAAAGTGCTCTGATGGCTCAACAAGGCTAAGGCACTGATACTGTTAGGCTGTGGCCAGCACCGGTACAAGAAGGGCTGTCAGTGGCGTGGCAACGATACAAACAGTTGGCTAAGCGGCTGGCCAAGGCAACATGGCCTAAGGCAAATGAGTATGGCTAAGGCAACATGAGCATGGACGCAATGAGCATGGCTAAGCGTGAGCACGGCGGCGCAATGGAGCATGGCTAAGGCGTGAGCATGGCTGTTTGAGCACGGCCAAGGCAATGAGCATGGCTAAGGCGCGTGAGCATGGCTAAGGCACCGGCATAAGAATGGCCAAACAAGCCAAAGCAAATGGCAGGCTCAACAAGGCTGGGCACTCGATGGCTGCCAGTTGGCCAGCGGGTCGCCAGCGTGCGATGGCAAGTAGCTGCTGGCGGCCAGGCAGTATGAACCCGACAATGACCGACGCCTAAAGCGAGGCATCTCGACAATGAGCCGACGCCGGGGCGCAAAGCGTGATAACAGCCAACGGCAAGGCAAGGCAGGCGTGATCGCTGGCCGCGCTAAGGCAGCCCGATGCCAAGCGAAGCAAGCGCGACAGTTGGCTCGACGCTAAGCACTTAGCTACGAAAGTCGCAAGTCAACTACAAGGCAAAGGTCGAAATTAATCACTTTGGCATCGATGCAACGCCCTAGGTTAGGTGAAACTAAGCCAGACGGTAGTTAGGGTTGGCTAACTAACTAATCGGTTAAAAGCTAACTATGCTTGCTAA
Organism: Rhododendron molle; assembly: GCA_025413875.1. Classification (NCBI taxonomy): domain Eukaryota; kingdom Viridiplantae; phylum Streptophyta; class Magnoliopsida; order Ericales; family Ericaceae; genus Rhododendron; species Rhododendron molle. The sequence goes on from CM046393.1 coordinate 6,681,260, forward strand.
GTAGATTTCCAAATTTAGAAAATAAATTCTGGATTTACCACGACACTAAGTATCTATACTAAGGTCTTAATAGGCATATTCGTCTTTTTAGAAAATGACCTTAATGCCCGGGCGATGAATTCCGACCTCCAAATTCATAAACCTAATTATGACGGATTATTAATCGCTAAAAGGGATTTATAAAATAAAGAATTTTCAAATATAACAATAAAATTTTTATCAGTCAATAACGACCGATTTTTGGATGTTAAAAAGAAATCCAAGTATTAAATAAAAATTCAAATTTTCAGCGAAATTTTTATTGGCCAAAAATCAGGGTCGTTACAGATTCGTAACATTTTCTCTATAATTCATAACATTTTGAGGGGTGCATATGATACACACCCAAATAAAGGGTGTGTATTGTAGTCTTTCCCCTTGCTTGATGATGCATCACAACAACACCTACTTCGTTTTGTGTATTTCGAATCCCGCGATGTCGCAAATGTTGGGATTTTAGCGGAATCAAACCAAGGGCAAGATTTGAGAAATACATAATTCACGACGATAACGGATATGCGACGATGAAAACCAATTTCGAATGAGGGACACACAAAAATTTGCGTTGTTCTGGCTAAAAACAACTTTACATCCACGAGAGAGATTGTATTTGTTTTCTAAAATTTCTCACATCTAATCTTGGCAACGAATAGAAGTTTTAAATAGAAATTAGAGGTAGCTCTGGTAAGTCACGCCTGAAACTCCTGCACACACCCTTTTTCAATCTTGAGATTTGATAACTACCAATCCAGATGCAACATCAAAGGCTTTGACAAAAATGACCACAGAAATGGTAAGACTTTGTCAAAATCTAACACATGGTCCCACTTGCCACCAGCAGCAAATACCGGATCTCATCATTTTGTGGAATTCTGAGGTGGGTTTCACAGGCTTGGTTTGGTTTGGTTTGAGGTAGATTTCACAGAGTACGGTGCGCAAATGGCGTACTTATGGAAGGACTCAATACTAAAAGGACTTGGATTGTCTTTAGTCCTGTGTCCAGTATAGCTATTCGTGGGTCTTTCTCAGGTTCATTTCAGAATCATTTGGTTATTGGAACCGTTTATGTTTTAGAATTCTTGCTAACTTTTTGGTCTATTTCATTTTGGTATTTTAGTTTGCATTTCTAAATTTTTGCTAGATTCGTGTTATATTTTTTAGATTAATTATTCATCTCGATGAGAGGAGTCTAAAAAATGAAAAAATTATGACCAGAATGAAAAAATGCTGGAGTAATTAAAAATGAAAAAAATAACTCTAGATTGCTGCTATATTTTGTCTAAAATATCTTTTTATGTGATTTTTTTTCAACTTCAGTTCATATTTTTATATTTTTATGATTTCTCTCATCGAGACGAGTGATTAATCTTAAAAATTTCACACGAAAAACTTTATGAAAAACTTTGTTTATGCATTTTTATTGCACTTGACACATTTAAGTGTAATGTTTATGCATTCTTTTGTTGGAGGATATAGCATTTGTTATGTTGGTAATGTTGGTTTTTGGAACTTTGCTTTCCACTTAACGATTGATGGGACTTTTGGTGGAACATTAGGGTCATGTTACAGTACACACCCCCATATCATATGCACCCGTATAATCAAAATATTGAGAGTCGTAACCAAAGAGGTGTAACATTTTACCATTGAGAGGCATAGATAGGCGTAAGATTGATCTATTCATTCTGCATTTTCAATATAGTTATTTTTGCGATGTCCAGAATGCTGCTGTTGAGGCCCTGAAACACTTTGTTCCGGCTTACCCTTTCAATGCAGAGGATAAAATTGTTAACAATTTTGTGTCCAAGTACCTAGAACAGTTGGGGGATTCTAATGTGGCTGCAAGAAGAGGGTCTGCATTGGCAATCGGTGTACTGCCTTTAAAGTTTCTAGCTACAAGATGGAAGGCTTTATTAGATGGTAGGCGTTTTTGGCTACAAGATGGGAAGGCAAACAGTGTACCTAGATGACTTTTTTCCTTGGTATCGCATATGTGTTGCGATTTTGTTTATTGTAATATCAAGTTGTAGTATGTTTTTTTGGAATATGAATGTGTGGCTTAATGATGATGCTCAGCTTTGTACCCTCCTTTTAAATGATAATAATTGGGATGAGAACGGCCCGGTGTGGACTTACGGATTATATGTGAATTTGAATTGTTGATAAGTACGATGATAAAGGCCCGGTGTGGGTTTATTTGTGAATTTTGATTGTGATTGATAATTTCGGATGAAAAATGCCCAGCGGGGGCTGATATACACTGTTGTTTGTTACTTTTGTCGTCAGTTTAAGACGCAAGACGTCAGGTTAGGCCATAAAGCAATGAAACCATGTCAAAAAAAAATTCCCTATTTACCACACATTTTCTAGGCTTGGCTTCTTGAGTTGGCATCCTTTCCAAAAAGGACATTAATCTTGTTGGCCTTGTGGGTGCCAAGTTGCTGGATAAATGAGTTTTATGACGTGCACGTTGGGAACCATGGATGGTTTGCCTTAGATTTGGAGTCCCAAGTATCCCGGAGCAGAGGAGAAATCTCTTTTTTTTTTTTTTTTTTTTTGAGAAGAGCAAAGGAGAAACCTTGTAAGTCCATGTTTCTCACTATGTAGCTCTTACTCATTTAGTATCCAGTGGGGTTTGAAATGCCCAATTTTAAAAAAATCTGGTCATGGATGCCCAAATGGCATGGCATTGAAATTCTTGGTACATTTGTTGAATACCTATGATTCTGCAGATTTGGAAACTGAAATAAGTTCATTTGTGTTGATAACAATGATGTGAATGTGCAAAGGAATAGAATCAATCATTTTCCAACAGCAACACACATTCATAGCAACAAAAAGACAACATACGTATCATGCAATTTTTTAGCAAGCGCATCTCATAAAAACCACATGGCAATGAAAGCTTTCAATATGTGCCAAAAATTTAATAGGACACGACACGACACGACACTGACTAAGCTTGTGGAATCAACCAAAGCACGGGACAAATATATGGGAATGGAAGCTGCATTTGAAGAGGAAAAAAAACTGCAATTACGTGTACAAAAAAGCTTCATTCAAAGCATGAGAATGAGGCACCAAAAAACTGCAAATTCAGCACGTCCAAATGCGTATAACGTATAATGTTTACCAATTTGAATAGTGCCATCGTCTTCGGCGAGTATAGTCTATACCACAATTACTTCACAATCGAACCATATATTAAGGAGTATCTACACAAAACAACCACAAAAAACTAACAAAACAACGAAAATTAAACTACCAACAAACAACAAAAGAATCTTCTTCCAGAGTACATCAACGTTGACAGAGCTCTACGCATACAATCGCACATTGAGTCCCCTTCCCTCGATGTTCTATAGCTTGAGGTTCCGCTTTCGGTACTGGTATACGTGGCTGCTATGAAATCAAAGAATCTCCTTTACCTTTTGCAAACCATCGAAGAATTAATGTTTGTTCTTATATATGGCTAAACAAAGTGCATATACGCTCGAGTTTGCTCTGAAATCAATGAAAGAGAGAAAAACATTTGTGAAGATGTAAATACATTAAGTAATACATCTGTATGGTTTCTACCACTTGCAGATTAAAGTTTCGGATTTGGGGATTTTTATAAAATGAAACAAATCTAGCTCTAACTGTTCTAGGCTCCCAAAATAGGAAAATTTTTCAGTGCCGAGCGGGTACCAATTCGAGCCGTCCATTTCATTTTTTAACGGCTCAGATTTGGAGAGAGAAAAGGAGAGAGAAAGTGTTTGTGGGAGAAGGGAGAGAGAGTTTTAATCCGAGCCGTCCAAAAGTGTATCGGACGGCTCAGATTCGCCGAGCAGGTGCCACGTGGGCAATACCCGCTCGGCACTGAAAAATTCCTCCCCAGAATAAAAGCCTTGTAGACTCTGTTTGGAACTGAGGGAAAAGAGAGGGAAATTAAAGAATTTTTCCTTCTATTGTTTGATTGGAAGAGAAAGAGAGAAGAAAATAAAAATTTTAAGTGTAGTAAATAATAAATTTTTCCTCCTAATTTCCTCTAATTTTTCTTCTCATTTCCTTTCTCTGAGTTCCAAACAAAGCCTAATTTTGGGAAAGCAAGTAAGATAAGACGGTGCATTTCCAGTAGGATACAACAGTTCCTTCATCCATGTCCAGGTGAGATGGAGGGGGAGAAAGAGAGGAGATTGTGGTGGTGGTGCGTCGGGGCGGCGGCGTCTGTGGGGCTCCAGTGGTAGAGAGGGGCGGCGTTGGTGGTGGGACGGCGTGATGGTGGGGCTCTGGTGGTGGTGAATCGGTAGAGAGGAGGCGGGGTTGGAGGAGAGGAGAAGAGAGAGATCGTGGTTCGTGTGTGAGATGGAGAAGAGAGAGAGTATATCCGATAATTTGGGAATTTTAGGGCGAAAATTACGGTGCTGGGAAAGTTTTGGTCCTTGCAAGGATCCTTGCTAATAGCACTTCTGTTTTCCAAACCAAGTTGGTCCAAGTACGTCATGCCCTAACCAAGAAGGTCATTTCGGTAACTTCATTTCGCCACTCCTCCGATTATTTATACGCTCCCCGCTGTCATGGGACACAATCAAATTACATCTCTCTCTCTCTCTGCCTTCAAATTCCAATGGGCGAGAAAAGCAAAATCCTGATCATCGGAGGAACAGGGTACATCGGGAAATTCATAGTGGAAGCCAGTGCCAAATCCGGCCACCCCACCTTCGCTTTGGTTAGAGAAAGTACAGTTTCCGATCCTGTTAAGGCAAAACTCATTGATGGCTTCAAAAACTCCGGCGTCACTTTGCTCCATGTCCGTATGTCCTTCCATTACGATTCTACGCATACATACTTCTTATTACTCACTGCACTCTTTTATTGGTTGAGTTCCCGTTACTGTCTGAACGGTATTTTTGGTATTTGAGTCCAAATATACCCACTATCTAAGGCAACTCATTTCCTTTAATTTTGTTGTCTAGATGGTATTTTTGGTAATTTTAGTGGATTTTTTTTTTTTGGGTAAGGTAAAAAATTTTATTAACGAACCCAGATTACACAATTCTAAGGCATACCTCAGTCAAACAAAACCAAACAACCTAGCAACAAGCAAGCCTGTAAAACAAAAACAATACAAATACAAAACTAAAAGAGACTAAACAACACAATTACATACTCTCAAAGACCTTAACTGGGATATTCCACAAGGAACACAGAGCTATATTAGAGCTATATTAGATCCTGACTTCTTAAGACTTCTCCAGGAGCTCACACAAGCTCGAATATTAGTTCTCACCTTAGACTCCAATTGTTGAACATTACACCCATGGCTTTTAAAAATCCTGCAATTCCTTTCTCCCCAAACATGGTATATGAGAGCAGCCAAAGCAACCTTTGATAACAAGCAGGAAAATTGAGAACCCCTATCAACTTGAATCATCCAGTCCATAATTCGGAGTAATCCATCAAAGGGGCATTGAGGTTGCAAGTCCCTTTGTAAATGTTTCCAAAGTTGAACAGAAAAAGAGCATTGAAAGAAAAGATGCTCATGGGTTTCCACTGCAGCAGAGCACAGGACACATTTATCATCCATAACCATACCCCACTTAAGAAGTCTATCCTTTGTAGCAAGCCTCCTTTGATTAGCTAGCCACTGAATGATGGACCAGCGAGGGACACAATGTTTAAACCAGATAATTTTGTACCAGGTAACCTTGGGATGCTCTCTTCTTATTGCATTCCAGGCAGACTTGATAGAGAATTGATTATTTGAGGTAAGCTTCCAAATAACTGCATCTTCTTGAGATGGGTGAGGGACAAAATTAGCCGGGGTGGCCCTCAATATATCCTGGGTCACAGCATTTCTACATCTTGGCCAATGCCAAGAGTGGTCAGCAATTATGGTGTCAACTTTGGCATGGAGATTTCTGCCCAAATTATATACAACTCTGGATCCAAACCTGGCAAAGAGAGGACCAAGTGGATGCTAGTTATCCAACCACAAAAAAGTATTCGTTCCATTACCCACCACATGAGTTATCCAGGGGTGAACTAGGGATCTCAATTTTAACAATTTCCTGATAGTCCAAGAGGCTGAAGCAGGAATAGGGATATGCCAAAGGCAATGATCTCTGATTATGTAGGTGTGGATCCATTTAACCCACAAAGTATCGGCTTTCAAAGCAAAAGACCATAAGTGCTTGGTCATGGTAGCCTTGTTCCAATCTTTAAGAACTCTAAAGCCCAATCCACCTTCATCTTTGGGACAACAGACATCATTCCAAGCTACTTTAGCACCACTAGCCTTCATTTGAATTCCAGTCCAGAAAAAGGATCTCAACAAGGCTTCAATTTCATCGAGAATTTTCTGAGGAAGCATAAAAATGGAGCTCCAATAAATTTGGATACTGAACAGAACAGATTGAGTGAGTTGAGCACGACCTCCATAAGATAATGATTTGTTAATCCAGGACTGAATTCTGGAAGTAATTTTATCCAACAGAATTTTACAATCTGAAGCATGAAGTCTAAAGGTAATGAGAGGGACTCCAAGGTACTTGACAGGCAGGCTTCCTTCTGAAATAGCTAAAATTTGTTGAAGAGCATGTTTACTCTCATGAGAGACCCCAGCAAAATAGGCACAACTCTTCTGAAGATTAGGTTTTAACCCAGAAACTAAGTAGAAATCATGTAGTATGGAACTAACAAGTTGAAAGGAAGAAGGATCTGCCCCACACATTATGAACAGATCATCGGCAAATATTAAATGGGAGAGATGGAGACCCCTGCACCTTGGATGATAAGAGAAACCCCCTTGGGAAATCCTATACTGCAACAAAGAAGAGAATCCTTCCATGACTAATAGGAATAGGTAAGGAGACAAAGGATCCCCCTGCCTAAGACCCCTTTTCCCTGGAAAATAACCAACCAAACCCCCATTGATGACAATTGAATACATGGCTGTGGTGACACACTGATGCACCCATCTGATAAACAAAGAGGGAAAGCCCATAAACTGCATGATAACAAAGAGATAATCCCAAGAAACTGAATCATAAGCCTTCATGAGATCCAGTTTGAGAGCACACCTAGCCACCCCTACATTCTTATGATAATCTCGAACCAATTCTTGCATGAGTAAAATATTATGCACAATTGATCTGCCTTTAATGAAAGCTGATTGGTTGGGCTGAATAAGAGATGGTAATAAAGGCTGGAGTCTAGATACCAGTACCTTGGAAATACATTTATAGATAACATTGCAACAGGCGATAGGCCTGTACTCTTTGACAGTAGAAGGGGTAAGAACTTTAGGAACAAGAGAAATGGCAGTAGAATTCCATTCTCTAAGTAGAAAACCTGTACTAAAGAATTGCTGCACTGCCAGGATGACATTAGGACCCACTATCTCCCAATTTTTGTGGAAAAAAGAAGAGCTATAACCATCAGGTCCCGGAGCTTTATCCCCATTTATAGAAAACATAGCATTCTTAATTTCGAGATCAGAAATGGGTTGAATCAAGGTATTACACATATCATCAGAGACTCGAGATCCCACCGCCTGAGGCAACTCAGTGTCCAAGTCACTCCTAGTGTTGAAAGAAGAGCCTAGCAAGCCCTGAAAGTAACCCAAGATTTCATCCTGAATGTCTTGAGGGTTCTCCAGTCTTATGCCAGATTCATTGACCAGACGTAGAATCTTACTTTTAATCCTATGAGAGGACATTTTTTGGTGAAAAAATCTAGTGTTTTGGTCTCCAAGGGAAAGCCAATTAACTCTAGATTTCTGCTTTTTAAAACCTTCTTCAGCCAGGCTTAACTCCAGGTAATTACTCAAGGCCACTTTCTCAGCTTCACAAAGATCAGCATCAAAGGGATGAGTAAAAAAGGCCCCCTGGGCTTGGTGTAATCTGAGCCTCGCTTGTTCAACCCTTAAACTGATATTAGAGTAATGCTCCTTGTTCAAAGTTCTCAAAACAGGCTTAAGACGTTTCAATTTAAGACTAAGTTGCAACATATGAGATTGAACAGCCACAGGTTCAGCCCAAGATTGAACTAACACAGTCTTAAAAGAGGCATGAAGCATCCAAAAACAGAAGAATTTAAAAGGTCTCCTCATAGGAGGGGAGGTAAGAACAGTTACCAGGATTTTGCAATGATCAGACACTCCGGGAGCAAGGAAGCAAGCTTCAGAATCTGGGAATTCATCTAGCCAACTTGTGTTCACCAGAACCCGATCCAATTTACTCTTGTTATCCCCTGCACCCCCACGTTTATTAGACCGGGTATACCAATATCCAGTAGCAGGCAGATCATCCATCTCCACATCATAAAGACAGGTATTAAACTCAGAAGTAGCAGCAGAATCAAACCCCATCAATCGTTCTGTAGGTTTTCGAACAATATTAAAATCACCGAGTTGGACCCATGCAGCATTACCGATGGAAAATTTAGCAGTCCTAAGCTCAGCCCAAAGCTGTCTCCTATCTCGGATGCCATTCGCTCCATATATTACAGAAACAAAGAAGTATTTTTTCCATTCCACACTAGTCACTTTGGCCAAAACCATTAGATGAGAGAAAGCAAGAATGTTGACAGTCAGAATTAAAGAATCCCAAGCCAAGATAATACGAGCAGTAGACCCAATGACATCTATATTAGAGTAATGGAGCCAATGAGGGGGAAAACAATGACTAACGGTAGAAGCCAAGTGCTCTCGCCTAATCTTAGTTTCAAGAATACCAAACAAACTGAGTCGTTGAGACTGAACAAAAGAAAAAATTTCTTTTTGTTTAAGAGGGTTATTAAGCCCTCGAATGTTCCAAGCAGCAATTTTCAACATTTAAAAAAGGCAAGAGTTATCTCCTTCCCTTAGTTTTGGGAAGACCACCACCCCCACCACCTCCCTTACCCTTACCTTTCCCCTTAGCCATTTCAGTGACCAAAGGAACAAGGTCAGAGGAAGCAGAACATTCTCCTAACAAAGGAGAAATAGGAGCCTTGTCTATGGCAGGAACAGAGATCCCATCCTCAAGTGCATTAGATTCAAGACCCATTTCTAGTTCTATGGCAGGAACAAAGATCCCATCCTCAAGCATAGTAGAGTCCAGAATAGCAAAAGTATTAGAAGAGGTTACCTTAGTGGGAGAAGGACTTGGAGCCATACCCCTGCCCTTGACAACCAAATCTGAAGCAGCACCATCAGTCATAACTACTATGTTTCCTTGAGGCATCAGAAGATCAACAACAGGTGACCTAAATGTCTTCTTTGGGGAAAGACGAGCCTGCCTAAGAGACCCAGAACCATTCAACACAGTCCCAACAGGATCCAACATAGCTTGCTCAACAGATTCTTCAGAAGGAAGGCTAATGACCTGCCTAAAGTTAGCAGGAGCCGTCTTAGGGCCACCATCCTCAGCAACTTTTACCTTATGACTGGCCTCAATGCGCCCAAAGACAGGACATTCAGAACAGCGAGAGGGTTTCCACGGATATTCAACATTTATAAAAGCAGAGGCGCCATTAGCATACTCCACTTCAACCACATCCAGTAATGGAGAATCAACACTAATTTCAACACAGATCTTTGCAAAGCTGAGCCTTTTCCCCTTCTCTGTCAAATCATCTGCATGAAGGGGTTTTCCTATGGCACTAGCAATGTAGCTAAGCCCTTGTCCAGTCCAAAATTCCAATGGGATATTATAAAAGTGCACCCAAATAGGAATAGTACTCACTTTCTCCTTAGTTAATACCATTTGAGGCTCCCATGGTTTGAGAATCAACAATATCCCAGCAATAAGCCAAGGTCCAGCCTTCATAACAGTACGATAAGCATCAGCCTTAGAGAATTTGAAGAAGAAAAACCCTTGATCATTAGCTAAGACATCAGAAATGCCAAATTTTTCCCATATCCTCATAATAATGTTCTTAACAATAGGAAAGGAAACCTTTTTATCAAGAAAATACCCAACTACACAATCAGTCCAGAGTTCAGATCCAAGATCAATCACTTTTTGAGGGGGGCAGACCACCATTTTCGCATCACGAAGCTGGGGAGGATAGTAAGACAGGTTCATGCGAGACGAGCCAGAAGTACTTGAAAGAGGAGCCACAACCTCCGCCCATTTAGGTTTAATGGATTCATGACGAGGACTACCCTCTGGAGTCAGAATTGGTACATCATGGGAAGAAACCGCTTCCAAACGATCCAACAATTTCAGAGAGTGAATGCCAGTATCAACCAAACCAGAGATAGAGGGGATTACATTCATCACAGACGATGAGTTAGGGTTTTTTGAATTTTTGCATTTTTAGGGTTTCTATCTAGAGAAGACAAAATAGGAAAGTGATCAACTAACGCCATCACTAGAACAGAAAACAAAAACGAACTAGAAAGCAAGGATCGCCATGGAAAAGGAGAAAGAATTGCTTTTCTGAAAGTTGGATCTTCAAACACAATGATCCGAAAATAATCTCTACTCTCAACGTCGAAAGAGCTCTCCTCGTTAGTTTGTTGCTTGAGCACCACTCCGATGCAGAATAAGAAGAAGAGGCAGAAGTGACATCTACAGATCTACTTGAAGACAAGAAAGAGAAAGTCTAGTGACACTGATCTTGACACCGCATTTTTTACTCCATAGACACATGTGTGGTGGTCCCCACGCAAGTGTTTGTATGGAGCCCACCACACATGTGCCTATGGGGTATAAAATACGGTGTCAAAATGTGGTGTCAGTAGTATTGCTCGACAAAAAAATAGTGTGAACTCACCCATAATGTTTACCTTTTGGCACACTGCGGCTTGGCTGGGTTAGGACTGAGTGAGGACTTTTAAGGTTATCGGCTTTTGATGGAGTATTTGGTTAATACAAAATTATCCGGACACTGATATTTAGTCACAGATCAAACACATCTGTGTCCAAAAACGTTCGATGCACATGAGATCCAAATGCATGAGATGGCTGCAAACACATTTGTGTACAAAAATCCGGACACAGATGTCTAGACACAAATCAGAAACATATGTAACCGGACGATTCGATGCACATGAGACCCAAACTTATGAGACAGCTGCGCACATATTGGTGGCCGGATTGATTTACTTAAGGGTGTTGTACTCCTTGAGCTCGAATCAAAACACGACCATTGAGCCCACTGCCCGTATGTATATTCACTCCCAAGGTTAGAACTTGGGGGTCTGATTAAGTTGACATTGTTCTTTTGTTGTTGAATGTAACAGGGAGATCTGAACGACCATGAGAGTTTGGTGAAAGCGATAAAACAGGTGAATGTGGTGATATCCACCATTGGATCGATGCAGTTATTAGATCAACTTAAAATCATTGCCGCCATTAAAGAAGTTGGCTACATCAAGGTTCCTCATCTTTTTTCTTTTCATATTACATGATATGTCTTATTTATTTACCCATTTCTGTCTGCTTCACAATAATGAAATGAACGTACTTAGTTTTGCTAAACAGGTTGGCTCAATTTGTCATTGATTGTTCGGATTTTAGATATATAGACTCAGGCTGTCAGGCATGCAGCCACATTTAATAGGCAATCGATGCAAATGCCTAAAATTTCATACATTCTGTTGCAATCAGGTCTCGCTTGGCAATGATGAAAAACAAATATGGTTCCATATCCTAAGAAAATAATTTCAACTCACAGAGGTCAAGTGACCCTCTTTGCCAATACATCTCTTCGCCCTTGTATATCGTTAACACAGTGGCCCCTGATCTAGTGAAATGGAGAAAAAGAGGATTCCACTAGTGTTTTTGGTTAGTTGGGTTTCAACATTACAGAATATGAATGTTAAGATTTTACACTCAATTGTTTGGAGTCTAGTAGAAGTTTGGAAAAGTGTTTGCTTCATTCTGTATTATGGTACTTAATCAAGACAAAGTGGATTCATGGAGGCAACTCAAGTAGTTGGGAACCGTTTTTGTTTGTTGGGTGTATATATATGAGTGGTGTGCGGTGTGTGCACACAATGCGTGTGGAATGAAAGTTCCAGGAAATTCAAGCCATATTTATCCAAAATCAGAATTGAAGCAGTTGAGAGGAGATGGGGAATGGATAAGGACTAATCAGTAGTTGTTGAGAAATAAAAACGGGATGCAATTTTTTAAGTGTAATTTTGTTATTGAAAGTAGCGTTACTTAGCTTCAAACGAAAAGGCGAACACAAGATGTAGTGTTTCTTCCTTACGATATTGATATTGGCGGATACTCAAGGAAAGACTATTTAGCAGATTAACTTAATTTGAGTGTAATATTATGGTCTGTCATCTTCATATGCATTCTTATGATCAGCAGAAACTGAAATTTGATTAGTTTTGCAGTCCTGATATCATTACAACATGCCAATCATATGGTAATTTCAACTCGGTGTCCCTAAAGCATCCTTAGAAGCAATTTTGGTGTAGATGACAGATGGTCTTGTTGTTTTTGTGAATATTCCAGAGGTTCTTTCCTTCGGAGTTTGGAAATGATGCTGATCGTGTAAGTGTGGTTGAGCCAGCCAAAAGGATATATACAATGAAAGCCCAAATCCGCAGAGCTATTGAGGCTGAGGGAATTCCCCACACCTATGTGTGTTCAAACTACTTTGCCGGCTATTTTTTGCCTACATTAGCACAGCTAGGACTTTCTGCACCCCCCAGAGACAAAGCAATCATCCCGGGGGATGGAAATCCTAAAGGTATTAATTGCTCTCTACACCCTAATCTATGTGCAGTTTAGCTATGCAATTTTTTTTCTCATGAATCTTCCCTTCTCAAGCAATCCGGGAATCTGACAAAATCTTGTCATACACTAATGCATTTCTGCATTATTGCAAGGATGAAAAGAGAAAAAATTGTTCAGGGTTTTTATGTTTATCTTCTGGTACGTAAAAGAACTCATTGAAGGATGGAACTGGAATGCAAAACATGTTCATCCTCAATACACCCTAGTTTCCGAACTATAAAAACCTAATCAACTCAAGGCAATTGTCTTACTCTGGTCTCTGTTAGTTGTTTAATAGGAACACGGTACACATAAAATGAAACTTTCATTGCTGGTCAACTTGGTTTGGGAGTCACATTTGTTGTTCAATTTTGTGGTTTTTACCGATAGTTGTCTTCACGGAGGAGCATGACATTGGCACCTACACCATCAAAGCTGAAAATGACCCAAGAACATTGAACAAGATTCTTTACATCAAGCCTCCTAAGAACATTTACTCATTCAACGAGCTTGTTTCCTTATGGGAGAAGAAGATTGGAAAGACCCTCGAAAGAATCCATGTCCCGGAAGATGAAGTTCTGAAGCAAATCCAAGGTCAGTATATCTTGGCAATCTTGTAGTGAATCATCATATCGCTCAGGCTCTGCTTGTTTCACTGCAGAATTAAGAAATAGGCTAAAATTCGGTGAAATAATAAAGTTTGGTTGTTTGTTTCATTGCTTATTCCAGAATTTTGGGAAAACTTCTTCAGTAAAGAATGGAACATAACATCCTAAATTTACCCGGAAGCTTTTTTGTACGGGAGGACAGTAAAATACTTTTCATTTTTCCTACAAACACTTGGACACTGAATTACTTATTCACTGCAAATGAATTTTATCCAGAATATTATTTCCGATGAAACAAATAGAGCCTAAGCACAGTTTAGAACAAATCTCCTAGTAGGGTAGATGGTAGGGTTGTATTTATTAATTGGTTTCAGATTTAACACTTGTTGCAGAGTCCCCGTTTCCAATCTGCTTTGTTTTAGCACTCAACCACTCGGTGTTCGTGAAGGGAGTCCAGACCAACTTCGAGATTGAGCCTTCGTTTGGGGTTGAAGCTTCTGAGCTTTATCCGGATGTCCAATACACCACAGTTGAGGAGTACCTTGATCAGTTTGTTTGAGAGATTATAACACATTAAGCTCGGCTCCCATGTATGGGCATTGACTCATTTATAGAGGCTCGTTCAATACTCGAACCGGGCTAGAGTTCTCAAGTACTAATCGAGATGGAATATTTGGGCCTGATTCAAGCTCAAGCACACTGAATTTTTAAATAAGCCGAGCTCAAATACCGTAGAGTTTGGCTCGGCTTGTTTGCACCCCTATTTGACAACAAACATTTGCTTAATCAAACTCTTGTAACCGATCGAGTTGATTATTTTTGCGTGATTTTTTTTGTTTATCTGAAGAAGAAGAAGAAGAAGAAGAAGAAGGGGAGTCATGTTGGCTGCTTATTTTAGGCGCTACTATTATCCAAAATAACTTGCCAGATTTTTCTAAAGGAAAAAGTGCAACTTGCAAAAGTTAAACACATTGTTAATGTTCCGGGAAATGCTACGGTACACATTCCGTACCATATGCATCCGTAACGAGCAAATATGAGCTCAAATTCGAGTAATCTTCGTTTGTTTAGCAGCATTATTCTTGGTTAGACAGAGTCAGAATTGCTGTTTGTGGTTTACTTTTCAAAGAGTACTGACTACTGAGGGTGGGTGATAGTGGTGCTATGCCCGCTCTGTTTCACCACTCAATATCTCACTGTCTGTCTCAATAATCAATGGTCTGAATTTTAATAAGACTCTTCAACCCTTATCTGGAAGAATTTTTGTAAAATCCGAACCATCTAAAACACTTTTGGACGGGGAGATTGAGAGTTGGGGGGAGCGGTGCGGGGGGCGTAAACTCTGTAAGTCTATAAGACTAATTTAATATAACTCAAGTGGTTGGCCTAGTGGTTAGGGCTTGTGACTTATTACTCCCTCATAATGTGTCATGTTCAAAAAATTTCAGGTGCTATCAACTTCTTTGGAATCAGTCCATAAGCAGCTTAACTGCGTCTTTAATTGGGTTTCCCGCAAGTGGGTGGCCGTGGGATTGGGCCTCAGGATTAGTCGAGATGCGTATAAACTGACCCGAACACCCGAGTTATCCTAAAAACAAGAGACTAATTTAAAATCTCAAATTTTTTTTTTGGGTACATATATCTCATTATTTTCATTAACTTATTACCGTGGATCCTTATCATATTACCGTTGCAATGATTTATCAATTGCCATTGGATCCAAAAGTTTCTGAAAATATTGGAATTACTCCCTCATTGGGATTGATTTTTCGATCTCCCTCATTGGCCATCCCCTTAACTAATCTCAAGCCATATTCTTCTTTGCCACTTGCATTATATATAGTGATGAGGTTTTCAAAAAGGAAGAGAATATAGAAAAAAGGATAGAGTCTTCCTTACAAAAGGTACTTGTAAAGCATAGGGAGAGTGATATATTTTCCTCAATGAGTAATGCTGATATATATATATATATTTCTACAACTTATCAAAAAAAAAAATATATATATATATATATATATATATATATATATATATATATATATATATATATATATATATATATATATATATTTCTACAAAGTATTACAATCATACAAACTGATTCTCATATACAGACACATACGTGCACAACCAAACATATGTTAGTACTGGACCAGAAATCATGTAGTACTAATTCCAGTGCCGGTGTGTGATTTCGGGCCGGCGATTCCTGCCACGTGGAACTGCGATAGGTACTTGTGAGCAGCGCCGCCGTCTGATGCAATCACCGGAGGCTCGTTCAGAAATGCAGAGGTGCACCTAGTCCACCTGCATTTAACCCACCAATAATAGTACAGATGATTACAAGCATGGATCGAAGAAGTACTTTCATAGATTGTAGTAAGTGATTAAGAAAATAGACTATATAAGGCCTTGAGATCCGGTTTATTTGACAAGATATGAGCATTACATAGGACTAGAAGTATTATCCAAGGGGCTAACTAATCTTCAAAATTCGATTAAATTCGTTTTCATCGGGATTGAACTGCTATGAGAGTTGTGAGACATTACTATTTTCATCACTATTAATCCGATCGGATAACATATACTCAATGAGAATATCTATCTTGCACGTCCCGTCAACCAAACGGGCCCTGTATTCATTACATACCATCCGTTTTTCTTTATAAGTTTCTCAAAGCTTGTTTCAGTTCCCATGTCCAGCAGGCCATCCTTTGTGTTGGACAAAGGCACAGAGCTTGATCTCTGACTCTTTTTTTCAGGCTCCTTGAGTATGCTTTCCTAGCACAATAACAACATCAAAAAGCCATACTTCAATTTACATGCTTCTACATGTGCTCATGCTGCATTGTGCCAACTGCCATTTGAGACTAGAGAAAAACTAGCATTAAAATTGAGCTTGTTTATCATACGAACGGGTGCAAACAGGCTTCGTTTGAGCTGATCGAAAAGAGTAATAATTCAGTGGTCTTGAGGCACCCCAACGCTCTCCAACACCAAGCATTCCTGTGGGGCTCATAAAAATGGTTGTTGACCCCCAAGAATGTATTCCGTTGGAGGGCATCACGTGACAGTCCCCAAGACCACACAATAATTCACCGATCAAGAGACGAACCCAAGTAGCTTGCCATCTCATTCTCATGCAATATTAGCTCATCGAGCCAAATTTTGAAAATTCAATATTTTTGAAATACTACGAGCTTAAAATGTTTGCAAAACGAGCCAGTCTCGAATGAACTTATTACGAGTCGAGCTAGAGCAGAAAACAAACTATTAATAAGGAAAAGGACATCTAGAGAGAAGCTGACATGTGTAGAGATCACACACCTCACTGCTCTGCGTTAACATGTCAGAAATAGCTCTGAGATGTTCTTCCTCGTCTTTCTTCTTTGATCTCCAGTAAGCCTCAATCTCCTCTTTGGTCGCTGACTTGTTCCTCTGGAATTTCACTGCAAAATTACACTCAGCTAAGAATCCTAGCACCTTGCACTCAATTAGTTGAATTGCGTGCTAGCTGACCTGATCATCTGGTTAAAAAATCAGTGTACATGACAGCAAATAAGAAATTACCAGTTTTGGGATCATGAACAGGTGAATCCCAACCCCCCATTAGAGAACCCATTTGCTCAAAAACCTTCAATATCTTTAACCTAAGTGCACACAAATTTGTGTTCATCCGGGAAGTAGTTAGTGGATCTTTATATGAATGTCTTTATGGTGGTGGGCCTTAGAAGTCTTGATCTTATCCCAAAACTATAGACACCATTTTACTACGTGTTAGAGATATCTGATGGGTTTGGACTTTTTCTTTTAATAATTTAGTGTCCGGACCAGCTTACGCGCACCTTGACTAGTCCACCCAATCCCACCGGCCACTTGTGGGAAGCCCAATTAAATGGACTGGCTCCAAAGTAGTTGATAATTCCTGAGAGGTTTCAAACCTGAGACGTTCGAATGGAGCAAACCTTTTAAGTCTCGTACTTTGATCACTAATCTGGCCCCTTGGGATCGTAGCTTTGGACTTATAGATAGGCTTTTTATGGGACTGGCTCCCTTTTTATTGCATTACGATATATGATTATGCTCCTCCACTAACGGATGAAAAAAAAAATGGGCGCACATAGTAGCAGCCCACAGATTTTTGACTTTTGTATGCAGTAATTATAAGCAATTATTAGCAAGGTGACAAGCACAAAGCAACATATAAACAAATAGATATTAGGTCTATCATATCCGAACTAGAATTTTGGTACGACACGGGCAGACTTTTAACATTGCACGGAGTTGCAAGGTTGAGAGTGATATTAGAATGTTAGAAATATGTGTGAAAGGTTAAGTTCCACATTAGATAAATAGTGTAACGATCCGGATTTTTTTTCGAATAAAACAAAAAAATTAAAATTTTTTTTTACAGTTCAAAGAAAAAAAATTATATTATTGTTTCAAATTTTATTAACTAATTATTTTACTAACTATTCATGTGATTTCAAAATATATTTTATTGGTAATGGTGATTAGTTTTTGTTTTGTGTTAAATTAATCCTTTAATATGGACATATGTATTTATACCATGTGTCATGTGTACTGTAAAATTTTTCCATTACCTTCCCAGCCATATCTCATCTCTCGGCCGTCTCTCTCTTTTTTTTTTTTTCTCAACCGACTCTCTCTCCCAACGCCACTAATTCTCTTCCTTCCTCCCCAAGAAAAACATTCACCCTCTCCTATTTCTCGGCCACCCTTATCCCTTCAATTTCAGCACCTTATCCTTTCCCCAACTTGCGCCCCAAGCCAGCCGCGCTCCAAACCGCGTACCGCTGCCCATTTCGGCCAATCGTGGCCCGGTTCGACCCCTGTAAATACCCACCTTCCTCACCTCCGAAATTACAACCAACAACACCCTCACACCACCACTGAAATCAGTAGAACAGCCAAAAAAAAAAAGAAAAGAAAAGACAAGGACAGCTTGGAGCTTCCCTCTATGGAATACTAGAAAGAAAGCGGTGGGTCTCGGTTCCACGCTAGCCCGGGTATCAAATCCGAATTACCCAACCGTAGCCTAGTCCTCAAGAATCCCAGAACCGATTCGCAATCAACCAAACCGTTCCCGAGCCGTCCACCGTCACCGTCGTCTCCTCCGTTTTTACCGAAACCGACCCGGAACCGTTTCGCTTGTCGGCCAAATAAAAGGTATTATAAGGTGCACACATACATCATTAAAGATCAGTGTCTTTGGGCTATGGTGGTTCCGTGTGATGCATCTTGGACTATGAGAAAGCTGCTTGGTCTTAGAAGGTTAGGACAATCCCTTATTAAATATGAGATTGGTAATGGAGATAAGACCTTCTTGTGGTGGGATAATTGGCACCCTCTTGGTCCCTTATATGATCGATTTGGGGATAGAGTGGTGCATAATATTGGCAGATCTTTAAGGGCTAAGGTGGCTTCAATAGTTGAAAATGGGGCTTGGAGATGGCCTAGATTAAGAAACCCCCTTATTCAGACTATCATCTCTCACACTCCTCAGAATTTTGTTCCACACCCTGAGAGGGTGGATTCGGTAATTTGGGTGCCTCGTCCTAGGGGTATTTTCACTATTAAGTCTGCTTGGGAAGCTATTCGGGAGAAATTTCCCTATTCAGCCTCGGTTTCAGGTTATTTGGGGTAGTCATAATGTCCCTAGATGGTCTTTTATACTTTGGTTGGCAGCTCTTCACAGACTAAGTACCAAGGACAGATTGAGAAACTGGGGTATGGTTGTGGATGCTCTTTGCTGCCTCTGCCAGGATGAGGAGGAATCACATCATCACCTGTTCTTTGATTGTTCGTATTCTACACGTGTTTGGCAGTACTTGGTGTCAAAGAATAGAGTGGCTGGCATTCCTAATAATATGGGAGATGTCCTTGATTGGTTGCAGGGCAATGTATCTTGGGATAGTTTCAGATTTGTTAGCTTAAAGTGTACATTAGCAGCTACTGTTTATGGTCTTTGGCAGGAAAGAAACTCTCGTATTTTCTGTGCAAAGATGAAGGATCATACTCAGGTGGCAACAGATATAGCCAATGGGATTCGCGCTTTCCTTAGCTCCAGAAGGAATGTAAAACAATCCTTGCAAAATCGGAGTATTTGTGACATATGGGGCCTGCCTCTTAGGATCATGCAATCTGTATAGTTTTTTACAGTGTGTTCTTTGATTTTGTTTTCTTGTTTAGAGTTGCTTTGTATGGCTGTCTGTATTGTTGTTTCTTGTAAGGGGATTCTATCCCTTGTACTTTGTTTCTTGGTTTGAGCCTAATGAAATTTTGTGCACTTATCAAAAAAAAAAAAAGGTATTATAATTCATCTCCTACCTTATCCTAAGTATATTAAGTATTTATGTATTAGTGTTTAACGTTTCGGAGTAGGAGAATTCAATTAACCCGACGTCGCACGGTGTCGCGCGTTTTCCCCTGTTTTTGTTTCGAACAGTTACTGTTCATGCGTAGTTTTTGAAAAAGAAGATGCTGATATAACACTTACCCCCCTGGGTTTCCTAAGACTATAATTTCGGCCCAAATGATGTGTTTTGTCCTCTTGTGAGTTTAATTTTTATACAAGTAATACAAGTAATTGATAAATAAGTCCATAATCATGTTGCTTTGGTTTAAACTGAAGATAATGGCTATATCAAATAATAGTAATGTTAATTCTTTGGGAATAAATCAATATTAAATAATTATTTGGATATCTTTTTTTAATAGAAAGGAAAAGAAAATTGATACAACAAAGTACATCGTAGAATAAAATTTTATTTATAATAGTAAGAGACTCAAATACTTTTAATGAAATGGTTGAGTTGTTTACTAAAATTATAGATATATGAAGATATTATTAAGACCATATTGTGTTAGATCAAATAATTTGATCAATGTAAGAGTTAAACTAATCTACTTGTTCGACAAAAACTATCAATTGTCATGCTTGCTTTCACATAGAAACGTATCATGTTTATTGATCACATTGTTATGGATTCATGATTGTTGTATTTGTTGGATCGAACTTAGGTTCGCTTGGTGGTTTCAAATGAGAAATTATGCAGACATTGTTATGATTAATGGAAAAGGAAAATAGATGAAAGATCGTGGGCTTAGCAGGACTTTAAGGGTGGCCTGACAGGACCTTGTGTTAATCGAGGGTAGCCTAGCAGGACCTTGAGGGCAGCCTGAAAGACCCGGTGTAGCTAGGGTGGCCAAGCAGGACCTCAGGGGTAGCTTGGCAGGACCTCAAGTATTGGGGGTAGCCTAGCAGGACTTTGAGGGTAGCCTGATGGACCTAGAATTTTGAAGGTGGCCAAGCAGGACCTCAGGGGTAGCCTAGCAGGACCTCAGGTATTGAGGGTAGCCTAGCAGGATCTTGAGGGCAGCCTGATGGACCTAAAATTGTGAGGATAGTCTACTAGTACCTCGTGATATTAAAGGTAGCAGGATGTTTAAAATACGTTCAATGAAATACTGAGTTCGTAAGGTGATGGTATGGATACTGTGGTGCAGAAATGATTATGAAATGTGAGATTCAAAGACTTGCTAATGGATTTACTTATTTAATGTTTGTCGTTTTATTAATGTGAATTGTGATAAAACTGCTTAGTTGTAAAGTAAGGGGTTGGTAGGGTTAGGATTATTCTACTGAGTGAATTATCACTCATGGATACGTTTGTATCTTGGTAAATCGGTTGCTTCGGTGATTAATTTGCCAGAGTATGCAGGATTCAATGGTGGAGCAGTTTGACACAAGAGGAAAACTAGGGGCGGAGACCGAGTATGCTTGGGATCTCTATCAAGACTAGAGTCGCTGAATTTTTTTCAATAAAATGTCAGATTTTGTTTTGGTTAATTAAATATATATTTTTTTATCGGGTCAGTATCTTCCAAAAGAAGTCGGCTCAATGTTTATCAGACCAATGTTTGCTTTTGAATAAAAGCTTAGAATTTTCAATTTGGGTTGGAACAAAGAAACCCCTATGTTGGAGCATCCGTGTATATTTGGTTGACTAAAGAATTTTTTTTTAAAAAATAATAAATAATGTTGGACCTTAATATACAATTGAATAGCTCACCACTTACAAGACTTAGCCTTTTAAGTGGATATGGGTCATTCAATATATATTGGGTCCATGCGATGTGGTGCGGACTCCGTGGACACTCCCCAACGGATTGGGCATGCGTGCACACGGGAAGATCTCAGGCGGATCAGACTCCCAACAGCTGCTATCAGAGCAAAAAGTTGGAGCACAAAATTAACACATTCAAGAGATGGCCACGAAAGGCACAGGAGGGTGAAAAATATATTGACAAGAGAGGGTTTGGTGAAAGCTCTCATAGGTTTTGCGGTTGAACTTTTCAACGGGCACAATGATTTTACTTTTTGGCAATAAAGGGTGAAAAATATATTGACGAGCACAAAATTAACACACTCAAGAGATGGCTGGGAAAGGCACAGGTTTTGCGGTTGAGCTTTTCAACGGGCATAATGATTTTACTCTTTGGCAACAAAGGGTAAAAAATATATTGACAAGAGAGGGTTTGGTGAAAGCTCTCGAGAAAAAATCAGAGTAGCCGGAAGGAGTGAAGGATGACAAGTGGGAGGAGATGAGAGAGTTAGCCAATAGCACGATTCAATGTATCTTGGTAACATCACTCTCCGAGAAGTCATCAATGAAACGGATCCGGCAGAACTTTGGGCAAAGTTGGAGAGTAGGTACAAGTTCAAATCATTGACAAATCGATTGTTTTTGAAGAAGCAGTTGTACGCACTTCAGATGTCAGAGGGTGTGAATTTCATGAACCATATGGATGAATTTAACAGGTTGGTGATTGAGTTGGAAGCCATTGGTGCGAAGATTGAGGAGGAAGATAAGGCTATCATCTTGTTGGTCTCCTAGCCTCCTTCGTATGAGCATCTCAAAACTACTCTGATATACGGCAGTTGTTGGGAGTCAATGCGAAAGAAGGATAGTAAAAAAGACTCCATTGGTGGAGCTTTGGTTGCATCAGAGGGTGGTAGTTTCAGAGGTAGGGAGGTTGAGAGAGGGGATGGTTCCAAGTCAAGAGGAAGTTCGCAGTCAAGGGGTGATCGATAAGAGGAGGTGCTACTGGTGCGACAAATAGGGACATGTAATCAAAGACTGTCGAAAGCGTAAAGAAGACAAAGCTAAGAAAAGTTCAGTGAATGCAGCAACTGAGGAGGATTCTTATGATGAAAGTGACGTGCTCACAGTCACTTCAAGTACTAGAAAATTAGATTGGGTTTTGGACTCTGAGTGTTCTTTTCAAATGTGCTCAAAGAAGACGTTTTTTGATACATATGAAGCTTGTGGCGGAAATACTGTGAGGATGGCTAACAACACAACCAATAAAGTTATGGGTGTTGGGACAGTGAGGTTTCGCATGGTTGATGGACACTAGGTGACATTTACTGGGGTTAGACACTTGCTAGGTCTCAAAATAAATTTGATTTCGTTGGGAACGCTTGTTTCAAGAGGTTGCAAGTTCCAGTCAAGTGGTAGAGTTCTTGAGATTCTCGAGGGAGAAAAAGTGGTATTGCATGGGAAGTTGATGGGTATCCTATAAGGGCTTGAAGGGGATGTTTTGATTAGGGGAGCAAAAATCAAACATCGAGCAAGTAGTATGGGATTTGATAATGCGCATGTGATGCGTGGGGGTGAACAAGGTGGCAACAAGTTGCAAAGAGGCACGATTGGACTAGTGAGCGAGCATGAGAGCGGTGTGAAAGTTGTGCAAAATTCCGGCCGGAAAGAGGTGCAACGAGTTGGTGTTCACGTGGAAACTCCAAGCAAAGAGACAAAATCGGTTGACGAGGTCAAAGGCACGCCTATTAAAAAGAGGGTATCTTTTGCTTTAAATTTGATTAGTAGTGGTGAACTCTCCGTTGTGCACAAGGGGAAGGAGAGGTGGGGCCACGTCAATTCGCAAAGTGAGCTTTGTGAGGCGCCCCAATGAGGGGGTGCGGTGCACCTAGGTGAGGGGGTGCAAAATCATCCCACATGGGGGAGGGGGTGATAGACACAGGTAACAGTGGTGGACCTCGTGGTCACAAGAAAGGGGAGAGGCCCGAGAGGGTGAGGCGGATCAGAAGAAACTTGAAGCGAATAGAGGCAGGAGAGTTCGAACTTTTCGATGGAACACGTAATTAATCCACTCGAATTCAATTTTGGAGGTAGGCCGTCCAACACTAACCCTTTGTTGCCCACTTTTACTGGAGAGATAGTTCGGAAACTTGCCAGCTTTATTCTTTGAATTTTCATGGTGCACAAGCTTTTTGGGACATACCAACTTGGAAAGAACGACAAACAAAATTGGAGAGAACGACAAACAAAATAGGACAGAGGAAATACCAAATCTGAAGTCACAAGAATTATTTGGGCGCTCCTGAATCTTAATCCTTGGGTTCCACAATTTTGACATCTTCTTACTTTCTTGTTACTGTATCAGGGGATGGGACCGCGGGAAATGAGAACTTGCAGAAGAGGGTGCGGCTCTGATGGGTATTTGAGGTCGCAAGAGTTGTTGGCAGGATGAGGTAAAGGAATATTGTGGATGGTGTGTCATGAACTACATAATCTCTGTTGGATACCTGTCTTTCCCATGATTAGTGCAGGCATTTCAAAGTTATGCTTTCGTTGAACTCAGGTTTACTTGTATAGCATTTGGTTAAGCTGCTTGGTTGGAGCGACTTGGTTTGGGTTCATCGTTTTCTGGTAGTCAATAACAATGCCCGGAATCAATTTACCGGGCAGGGTTGGCCAACCGTGATATCTTGCAATTCAACTACGAAATTTTGATGCTCAAAACCAAAACGTCGTTTTAGCTACATCCACAATTACATGATGCTATTTGTCTTTAGCCTCTGAGGTTACTGTTTTCATCTTGTCCTAAGGTTTAGTAAGAGAATCTGTTGGGAACATGCGTGAAGGTGAATCCCACATCGGATAAATAAAATAAAGAGTTGGATCTTAATATACAATTGGATGGCACACTTTTAGAAGGCTTAGCATTTTAAGTGAATATAAGTCATTCAATATATATTGGGTCAATTTGTTGTGTTGCGGACTCTGTGTGGATTGCCTATCTTTTATCGGCATTATGAGGTCGCTTCTATTGCAACAAATTTAATGCAATCTCAAGGAGTTTTAGTAGAGTTTAACAGCATTTGGGGCAACAATTAGGACAGCCACTTCATGCAACAAAGGGTATGTTTGTGCCCAATCAAGCAATTACCAAATGATGATTAGGTGATAGGTGTGTAAATACTATTTACGCCCCTGAATTTAGACTTGTTGTGTCTATTTAGCTCGCTACTTGGGGTTTGATACTTATTAATTGTGTTTCAGGACTCTTGGAGCTGATGGATAAACATGCATTTGGAGCTAAAGTGCAAAGTTAGAATTTTATTTGGGCAAATTTTCGTAGTTGTCTCTCTAATTTTACGGTTATTTCAATTTCATCCCTCTAGTTTCAATTATCTCAATTTCGTCCCTGTAGTTTGTTTTGCGTTCTAAATTGGTAAAATCGTTAATACCGTTAATGAAACTACCGGAAAAATATGATTAAAAAAAATTAAGTGCTTCAATTTTCAATCCGGTTGAACCAGTGCGAAAATCTTATTTTTTTGATCATTTTATTCTAGATGGTCGTAATGAATTTTTCAGCTCTAAGGCCTTTCGACGAGCATCCAAAAACTCCTTATTTAGTTTCAGATCTCTCTTAGGGTGCTCATTGAAAGACCTTAGAGCCAAAAATCTATTATGACTATTTAAGATAAAATGATTAGAAAAATAAGATATTCGCACCGGTTTAAACGGATTGAAAATTGGAACACTTATTTTTTTACATCATTTATATATTAAAAAATATAATTAAAAAATTAAATATTGCAATTTTTAATCTGTTTGAACCGAGCCCACTAATTACAATTTGGAACGAATGGAAGGAAGCCAAAATCTCGGCTTATCGCAATTTCAGTGGAGCACTATATAAAGAAGAGAAAAAAGGGGTTTTGAGGATGATCTAACGCAGTAACAGAGAACAGGAGAAGCGACGTCAGAACTTCTCGAACGAAGAAACAGAGAGCACTACGGATTGGAGTTTTATCTTTGCGCGATGATCCTCTCCTCCATGCACGGTTAATCTACTCGGCTAGGGTAACGAGGATGTCTCACCAAGTAGCGTAGATGTTTGATTCTTATTCAACTTGACTGTATGACTTGGTTGATTCATAACTTTTTATGAGAGTTCATATTTTTTTGATATTCAAATGTGTTTGTAATTGTATCTATGGTTTCCGGCACTGTCATGGTTTTTAATATTTGGATAGGCTTTGAGATAGACTATAAGACGTAAGACGGATCGTGCCGTTGGTTAAATCCAGTGAGACGATCCATGCCGTGTTTAGATAGCCTATATGGAGTATGAACCCTAGGTTTCAAAACAATTGCATTACAAGGGGAGACTGAATCGGAAACCCTAGTCCCTTCTCTCATTTGTTTCCAAATCCTTTACATACTTTCTAGTTTAGTTTTAGTTTACTCAAATCACAATCACAAATCGAACTTCTGTTTGCTTTTCGAATTAAATTAGAAAATAATTGAAAGTATAGTAACTTAGCTTTTTACTCCCCGCAAGCTTCTATGGAGTACAGACTGTACGGTAGTAGTTGATGAGCACAAGTTATTGACACATGTTGTTAGTCCTTAATAGCACGTAATTTACCATAATATTATCTTACTGGTCTTGAATTATATTATTGATTTTTCTGCAAGGAAAAGATGATAATATTATTTGTTTCACCCCGTTAAAATAGAAAGGCCGAACTCAGATTTGGAATTGTGGAGAATAACAATTCCTAAAAAACAGAAGCACTACCTCGGCCGGAGTTGACGATCACGACCGCAATTCGAAGATCAGAGGCCACGGCTGGAGCAAGGAGAAATAAGTGTTGAACATCTTTTCATATTTTGTGAGACCTTATCTTCCTAAATTGAGTTTTATTATTACACGATGAACATGTTTCTGTACTCCATGAGTGGCTAAACTTTTTAGCTAGGGTTGAGGATGAAGCCCCATTAGCGACTATTATTTTTATATATTCATGAGATTTGATTTTACTTGAGTATGTGGTTGATTTTGATTAAATTGTTCTTACTCCTAATCAATTGTTAGGGATAGATTTTGGATATGACTTCAATCATGTTTTTCTAATAATTTGGAATTATCTCTAGCGTTGAATGCTGGTTTTCCACCGTTAACGATAAAACTGGATATTTATTGTGATTTGTTAAACGCAGATACAATTAATGATTTAGTTTTATACTTGCGAGTGGAGAGGAACATACATTAGACTTTTTAATAAACTTTCATGATGACATTTTCCATGGTAAC
Organism: Rhododendron molle; assembly: GCA_025413875.1. Classification (NCBI taxonomy): domain Eukaryota; kingdom Viridiplantae; phylum Streptophyta; class Magnoliopsida; order Ericales; family Ericaceae; genus Rhododendron; species Rhododendron molle. The sequence goes on from CM046393.1 coordinate 6,708,051, forward strand.
ATAATTAGCTTTCAGTTTATCATGAAGAAATTTTAGGTAGAGTCAATAATCATGAATATAAAATGATACGAGTTAATGGGTATTGATTCCGAAACCTTAGTATTTTCTTTTTGATTAAAAAGAAACTTTAGTTTCCTTGTCTTTGATAGTTTACTTATTTTTGCTATTTGCTTCAATTTTAATCTCATCAAACGAATCTTGAATTTGACAACTAGGTTAGGGTTTAATCGATTTAAGTTTATTTAGTTTTCCTATTAAAAAACCACAAGTCCCTGTGGGTTTGACCTCGCTCTTGCCATATTATACTTCGGTACGATTCGTGCTCTTGCGAGTACTTTAAAATTTCACAATACTAGTTAACTCCCATTTTTATAAATTATATTTTTGGTTTTTTGAAACGACAGACCACCTGGCCCTGAACGGTAAACAAAACAAAGATAAATCAACTCTTAGTTTTCAAACCATGTTTTCTGATACTTCATATTGAGGGGTTAATTATTAGTCGGAATTTTGGGCATTAACAATGCTTTCTGTTGTGATTTTTACCCCTCTCTAGGTTCTAGTATTGTCAAAGAACAACAATGGCTATGACACCAATTGCAGAAGAAGCAATGTGTCTGCCCCTTAAGGCAACGCCGCCACCTTCTTACTCCTCTCAGGTGAGAGACAAAATTGAGCTGATGGATAACGAGAGGCTGCTATTCGACTTTTCTTCTTCAGGTTACATGCCATTCTGATCTTGATACTGAAATCCGTATTGCCAGTGGTTGGGTTCGTGATACGCTTCTAGACAGACAGCGTGCTTCTGATCGTATTGAGGTTGTTGTGGACAACATGAATGGTAGAAAATTTTGTGAAAAAGTCAATCTGTTATTGTCCTCTCGTGGGGAAGGAGTACAGGAAATTACAGTCATCCGAAACAAATCCAAATCCTTGCGATGTTCGTCTTTGGAGAGAGCGAGGATGTTGCTGTTTGACATGCGCATTGATTTTGTGGAGTTGAGATCGAAGCACTACATTATGAGGAGCGGTCTCTTCCTCTCTGCTGGAGGGAAATATGAAGTGGATGCATCTCTTAGGGATTTTACCATTAACAGCTTGTTCTACAACGTCAACACCAATTCAGTTGAAGATTTTACTGGAAAAGGTATGTGAGACCTTAAATCTGGAAAAATAATGACCCCCTTTAAATCCGAAGGAAACATTTTATTATGATCCCGTTCGAGTTTTTTGAGCTATACGATTAGCTACAAGTCTTGGATTTGAGTTAGATGAAGAGCTACGAGCTGCTGTGATTGATAGTGATGTGAAAACTGCTATCAATCATGTAATGTGGAGGCCATCTATTGGTCATGAAGTTTATCTTATGTTTTCATCCGCCAAGGACAATCAACACGTTGAGGCATTAAGAATGATTTGTGACATGGGGTTATTTTGGGAAGTCTTCAATGTGGATCTGTCTGATTTTGGGATGTCTCCAACCCCTGATGTAGTTTGTGTTGCTTACATGGAGGATGCATGGAAACTTATGCAACGAGTTGGACTCTCTGCCTTCAAGACTCTTGAGGAAAAGAGGCTTGCTTTGTACGCTGCATTACTCCTGCCACTGTGTGATAGCCGATTCACCGGCCAAGTCCTGGAACTGTGTGATAGGCAATACATGGGCCAAGCTGCCATCAGGTTCTTGTTTCAAAAGTCTCTCATGCTGAAGTCCAGTGAAGGTAAAAAAGTTGGGAAATTGAACTGGTACGCTCTCAAGTTCTCTACCTTGTTTCCCCAGTTCTTGGCCATTGCTGACCCAAAACCACCTCCAGCTGACTACTCTTGCGATGGTGGTGATTTGAGAACTTCTTCGAGCCTTCGAGTAAAGTCTGGTGAGATTCTGCGTGAAATTGGAGATCTTTGGCGTGTTCTACTGTTGCTGTCAACACTGTTGTACCAATCCACTGATGAGGCTACTGCAGCAACTTGTTCTTTGGAGGAACGGCGCCTAAATATATTTCACAAAGTTGAGGGTCTTATTGAAAATATGTGTCTGGAGAACATTTGGAAAGAAAAACCGCTGCTCAATGGAACGGATCTCATGGATATGTTTTACGCTGTAAGGGGGCCGCATATTGGGCGATTAAAGAGGAAAGTGCTCCAGTTCCAGCTTGCTCATCCCTTGGCGACTGCTGAAGATTGTAGGCATTGGATGGAGAAAGAATATCCACCATTTTTTAAAAAAAGAAGCTCAAGTTAGGGTGTCGTATTCCGCCTCTTTCCAGTTGGGGGGTATGGGTTCATTGTTCATTTACATTAACGGTCTCTACTTGGCCTCTTGGTGTATTAACTTGTTGGGGTTCTGCTTGTTGTGTCATCATTTCCTGATTATTTTGTCGAGCACCACAGATTGTATGAAACTGCTGCTTGTTTTTCTTCTGAAAATGATTTTCTGTAAAAATATACTAGAATTCTGATAGGACTTCAAATCAGGGGAACACATACGGTAATTCTGCCATATTGGTTAAGCCCCCTCATTATCCTTAATTTAATACAAATATATCCTGCTACAATGTTGGTTAAGCCGTTCCTTAGTAGCATGAAGCGGGGGCGGGGGAGTGGAAGCACCTAGAAGCTCCTAAGGTTAAGCGCGCTGCGCGCCTAAGGAGCGTATATAGATTATATAAAAATATGTATATAAAATATATTTAAATACTTAACCATTAAAGGAAAAGTGATACTTACTGAAAATTTTTCCGATTTTAAAAATGTGATTATTGGAAGTTATATATTCTCAATTTGCAAAACTTTTTCACTAATATGGTTCTCAAATTCTTATTTTCACAATGGCATAACTCCCTTGAAAGCATAGTTGTTAAAAACCTATGATACATTATACATATCCTACGATTTGTATTCCTTCAAAGAACGCTACATATCCCACCATGTATCCATTTTGTATAGAAATCTTACGATACGTTCGCGTATCTTACGATTTATATGAGTATCCTAATTCGGTATGTATCCTACGATTACTTATTGGGAAAAAACTTTATTTCAAGAAACAGAACCCAAAATGCGTTAATCTTAAGTCATTTGATTGAATTATGGCATCTTTGAAACCATTTGATAGAAATTCGACCTCAATATGGGCTTGTATAGAAGGGAAAATCATACTTCTATTGTTTTATGTCTGACTTTTCTTTCCTAACAAAGGGAATATAAAGTCTTAATGTAATAGACCCCAGTTAAGAGACTTGAAATTTTACATCTTAAAAACCTTTTTTTTTTAAAATGTAAGCGTAGTATGTTGGTGTTATTAGGTTTATCTACTTTTTAATTATATACTCCCTCTGTCCATAATGTTTGTCCACTCCGCAAAATGAGGACGTAAAAATAATACAATTTTTGCAAGAAAAAATTAAATTTTTTTCAACAATTTAATTAGATATTGATAATTTCTTTTAATTTGCGAAAAAAGTTTTAAAAAATTCTTAAAAGAAATGCATTACTCGTATTTTTTAATTTTTCGTTTTGCATACCAGAAAAACATTTTGGGACGGAGGTAGTATTAACTATGATCATTAATGCTATTGAAGTATAAACTAAATTTAGTATTTTGGCAAAACAAAATTAAGTCCAAAAAAATCTAATTGACAAATTTCCGATTAACAAAATCCAAAGATGGAAGATATTATTGAAGAAGATATAAATATCTAGTTTTTAAAAACTCTAAAATATCTAACTCTAGAAGCTTTAGAATATCCTTGTGAAGTACTCCACTAGCCAAAGAGTTTTTTGTGAGAATTAGTCACATGTGTGATTCTAGAATTACCTCAAAGTTTATCTTGTATGAAAATATCTTTGTACTAGAGTCTTTCATGAAGTAATATAAATAGGGGTGGGTTCTAGCTATTTTATACCAAGCCAAAAAAAAAAAAAAGGTTTGAGTTCAAGTGTCTCCTTCTCCGGTCTTATCTTTAATATTCTCCCTCTTCCAAAAATTTTCGAATAAGCGTATCTCACAATACACAATATCTCGATTTGAAAACATCGCTTAAAAGTAAGGGAATAACTGTCTTAACGGCTCGATAAGCTCTCATCTTAGTTAGGAGTGAGCTCCCGTCAAGCTCCCATCTTCAGAGTGCCGATTCGAGCTCCCATCTAGGGAGTGCACCCATTTTAGAAGGATCCTGCTACGTACTAAGAGCTCTTCCATAAGGGAGAGAAGCAAAGGTAATTTGATTTATGGAGTGAGTCCAAACTTTGGGAGCGTCAACTCGTTTCCTGTAGATCCCGAACCCAAGTAAGAGGTAGAGAGCATGTCATGTCAATACAATGAACTTCCAGTGGCTGAGGCAATCAAGAAACTAGCAGTAGGGGTGAATCATAGTATGGAAATGAATAGATATATAGCTCCCCTGTAACGGTGAATCATAGTACAAACATTTGCACTTTGTTTTCAGTGTTGAGCACGCAATAAGGGTCAAAGAATTGCGTTGACAAGGAAACACGGTAAGAAATTAGATTCTTTTACACCGGAATTACAAGCTTACATATTGGAGGGACGCAACCTTTTCGTAGTGGACAGCGAGAAGAGATACGACCAGCTTGAAGAGGTATAAATTCCCTCCCCCTCTAAATCAATTGGAGAGGTACAAATTCCACCATTTATTTACCTTAAAAAATCTTGTAGGTGATTAAGAAATTGGATTTGAAGATTAGCGAAGAAGATTTGATGACAAAGTGTCTCACATGCAACGAACTGTTGGATCATCTAAATTGTAAGAATTGTGGGGCTACCAAGTCTAAGGTATTGTTTCCAACCAATGTGTTTTGTTCATGGATTCTTTCTTTTTAGGATTTACTCGTTTTTTTTGCTTCCGTTTTCCCTCCATAGTCTTTGAGTTGTATTTAGTTTAACAACACGCTACCAGCCTCTCCGACATGGCTTACAAACTTGTGCTAGTGTTTCCTTATATAGTACCATGTTATGTGAGAAAAAACAAAAACAAGCCACGAGACTCAAAATGTGGGAGACCCAATGCCGCAGGAAAACCAAAATTTGAGTCATATTTTCCTCCTCGTATGGATATAGGATAAGATAGAAATATATCGATTATATTTCTTCTTTTTCTACATGCTTTTTCTGTTGGCGCTGCTGTGGGTGGCATTGCATCTATTCTAGTCTTTGTTGTGGCCTTGCATCTATTTTCATTCAGTTACGATGGCGTTAGCGTTGTTGCCTATAGAAACCCCGTTGCTGAGAGGAGGGAGCAGACCAACAATTCTTTACTATCTTCGAAAGCCAATAAGAAAATGAATGGAAACGGTGAAACAGATTTTTTCTAATCCATCCCCATGTTGATGAAGCCTAAATTGCTAACATAAAGAAGAGTGTATACCAATTGTGGGGACAAATACACTGCATGAGCTACTCTATACAACTCTAGAGACTTAATCCAGCACCTGACCTAGTTAGCCATGTACACCTAGCATGACAAACTCTCTGCCTAAACAAACACGTGAACTAATTTAACAAACACCATGAATGACTAAGCTAGAACAGCTCTGCGGCAGCTGTGAGAATACATCTAAATCTAAAGTTTAAACCTGCTAATTGAAAAAATCATTATCCTTACCCCCTCCTACACTTAAATCTTAGGACATTGGGATATGTGTCCAAAAGTTAGGAATGGGGCATAAAAACAATTGACGCAATGCTGCGTTAAAACCACTCAGAAATTGGGCGAACAATGACACAAAAGACACAATATTTACGTGTTTCGGCAATTGCCTATGTCCAAGGGGGCAACGGTTTCACTAACTGAGAATAAACTCGTATGCAACTCTGTGTGTGTGTGTGTGTTTTACTCGCACTTTCTGCATACTTGTTACGAAGCAAAGCATCGCCAATTGTAGGGAGGGATCAGAGAGAAGACTAGAAATGAGGTTAAGGCTCTCATTTAACAGAGCAATGCATGATTCATGCGTGATCTTCATCACAGATCATTCCAGTAATCTCGAAGCTTCATGCATGAGAGAGGAAGTCTGAACTTGTGGCAGAGTAAATGCGAGCCAATCCTGGCTTTGACTTTGCCTTCCTCGATCTTCAACCGGCGAAGCATAGTAGACAAGCTACACCACAAATTAAACCAAACAACAGCAAAAAGACACCTAGCAAAGCTAACAAGATGGGTTTTGTTTTCTGTCAGCAGAAATCTATCGATATGAGTTATGACTTGATTTGTAGGTGCGAGTATTATTGCATAGACTCAATCCTCAAGATCTTAAGCAAGTTGACCTGGATACAACCTTCAGTATGATATTTTAGTGTAGCCCCATTTTACCTGGAGCGCGCATCGTTCTAGCATGAGGATCAGAAACTAGATGGTGGAATGCCACAGACCCCCTACGTTGTCAAAATTTACTTGGTTTGCGTGTTAAAAACATCCTGAACCATAGGTCCATAGCATATTTCTGGAAATGTCCATCTGAAACACGTTTCTAGTGGTATATTTTTATTCAATCCCATTTCATTTGAGGTGTTATTTCTAACTAATTTGCTTTCTACTATGTGGTGTTATCGTAGGGAGACTTTAACCATTGGGTCGTAAAGAAGTTGACAGAGCTGTGCAAGCTTAAGGATTGCCACGGAAGTTCAATGTATGATTCTTTTTCCTTTCACTAGGTCTATCGAGTATCTCTATTTGCAATTGTTTCTAAGTTATTTTTATTTCTAGCTGAGCTGTATTTTATTTCAATTTCAATTTCCATGAACATATCTAGTTATTCACTTCTGTTTTTCCACTATGCAGCGAATCATCTAAGAATGACCGAGCTGATACGAGTGATACCCAACCAGAGTAGAGGTGCTTCAAAGTATGAAAATGAATAGAGGTGATTCATAGTATGGAAATGAATAGATATATAGCTCCCCCTGTAACTGATATTTTTGGTGCAATTAGGTGGGGAGTTTTTGTATTGGTGAACTTGTAGTTTGTTGATTTTTTGTCTGTAGATTTTACTTCCAAGTAGTAATGGCAATGCAATTTTGTTCTGAGTTTATGCCTTGAACATAATGCCAATGATCTTTTGTGTTGATTTTCCTTGGTGACTTGCTTAATTGTTTTTATCTTGAAAATGCAATTTCAGTTACATTATCAATTTGATTTTCAATAAGGATTACAGTGATGTAGATTAATTTGTATCCAAGGATATAACTATTTGTGCCTTGCTTCTACTTCTTGTCTTTGCAGTTGAAAGTTACACAAGTTCATATGGTTATTCCTTTTGCATCCTATGTTAGTTAATTACCGTACAATATTTGAGTCTTGATAGTGCTATTATCATCAAGACACAGAGGAAGTACAGAAAGTTGTCCGAGATCTTAAGCACTGAGGCATTCTGGCTTGTAGCAGGATTCTTAGATGCCAAGATCAAGTCCCCTATGAATTTTGCTCTAAATTCTGTAGCAAAATTATCTTACCTTTGTGGCTTCTGATCTGTGTGCACTTTGTCATAGTTGAAAAAAATCTAAAAGATTGGTTTAAGAGGAATTTCTGTACTTTGTATATATATATATATATATATATATATATATATATATATATATATATATATATATATATATATATATATATATATATATATATATATATATATATATATATATATATATTAGGCTGGCTTAGCTTCAACTTCAATCTTTGGTTCCTTCCTGCTCTGAGACTGAAGCTGATTTTCATATAACACTTGTTCTGGAATCAGTTTTGTTTTGGGGCTGGATTATTAGGCCATCCACAGTTGTATAATCAAAAATTAATTGTTTTAAAGTTAACAATATTGGTGCAAAAAATGGCTCACAATGGTATAATCAAAGTTAGCAACATCCTTAGAAATAATCAAAAAATGGACTTTGGATAACCAAAACTAGCAGCCTTTTTCAATAATCAAAATTTATGGATCCCACACCACATAAGTTAACTACTTTCAAAATTTGTACACACACGTGTTTCAATTGATATTTTCTCCTTCTCTTTTTCGCCTACTCTATATCTTCTTTACTTCACCCACAAACTATTTCTCTTGCTTTCCCTAAAAAAGTGAAGCTCATATCTCTCGATCATCTACAATTCGACCTATGATTGCCGGATTAAAGTATTTCACTTTTTTTTTCGTTTCTATTTTTCCCTCCCAAAAAAAATTTATAATAAGAGGGAAGAAGGTCACCGATTTTTTCTCAAAATTAAAAAAGAGAATCGATTTATTTTTGCCCAAAAAAAAAACGTAAATGGAAGGAAGTGAATGGAGAGAGAGAGAGAGAGAGAGATTGTAGTGGACCCCTTATTTTGGTTATGACTAGAAGTAACCATTGTGAATCTCAACATTGTTAAGTTTAGTAGTCTCTTAAGTGAATAATCAAAAGTTGATGGTTATCCTTTTTTGATTATACCACTGTGGATGGCCTTAGAATATCCTTGCTAAAAAGTGGATGAAGACCAATATAAGATCTCATTATTGTGATTTAACTTGTCTTTAGCTGGAATGATTTATCAATTGGCATTGGATCCAAAAGTTTCGGAAAATATTGGAATTACTCCCCCTCATTGGGATTGATTTTTCGATTTCCGTGGTCATTTGCTTAGTGGGTGTACGCAAAAAATTCTTTGATAGTTTTTTAGATTATAGCTTCTAAAAATCAATTTAGAATGTTTGTCGAAAATTTCACATAACTTTATTTTAGAATCAATAAATTCTGAGAACCTAAATTGTAAAAATTCCAGAGTTGGGTTTGGGTAGCTTTTTGGAATTCTAAAATACAAATTCTCAAAAAAGAAATGAAATTCTCATAATCTCGCAGCTGCAAAAAAACATGTTTATTAACTTATACTAAAATGGTAGTACAAAAATCACTTCTTTCACTAACCAAAAGATGACTATATGAAGGGCAAAGTTAGAAAAAAAAAAAAAAAAGTGAATTTAAGAGACTTCAGTTCCTTGTACATATCAAACAACTTAATTAATTCAGTGCTTCAAATTCAGTAGGTATCAAACAGGCATTCAACTTTAAAAAAAATTAAGCATTCAACTTTCAATACCTAATATTCAGTTTTATTCAACAGCCCCTCTTCAACTGAAGTGATAGTATGGAGCTCACTCCTCAGGTTTCTTTCACTCACATACATATATACACATACACAACCAAAATACATTAGTATTGGATCAGAAATCATGTAGTACTAATTCCAGTGCCGGTGCGTGATTTCGGGGTGGCGATTCCTCCCAAATAGAACTGCGATAGGTACTTGTAATTGCCCGTCTGAAACAATCACCGAGGCTCGTTCAGAAATCCAGAGGTGCACCTAGTCCACCTGCAAACCCACCAATAGTTTAAGGCCTTGAGATCGATCGATCCGGTTTGTTTGACAAGATATGAGTAAAATATTACATAGGACTATATCATCCGAGGGGCTAATCTTCAAAATTCGATCGAATTTGTTTTCATCGTGATTGAACTGCTATGAGAGTTGTGACAATTACGTACCATCCGGTTTTCGTTACAAGCTTCTCCAAGCTTGTTTCAGTTACCGTATCCGGCGGGCCGTCCGTTGAGCTGGACAAAGGCACAGAGTTTGATCTCTGAATCTTTCTTTCAGGCTCCTTGGGTACGCTTTCCTAGCATAACAACAACATCAAAAAGCCATACTTCAATTTACATGCTTCTACATGTGCTCATGCTGCATATATATATATATATATATTCAGGGAAGTAAATGTGCCAACTGCCATTTGAGACTAGAAAAAAACTAGCATTAATATTGAGCTTGTTTGTCACTCGTGTCGATCGCAAACAAGCTTCGTTTGAGCTGATCGAGAGGAGTAATAATTATTCAGTGGTCTTGAGGCACCCCAACGCTCTCCAACAACCAAGCATTCTTGTGGGGCTCATAAACATGGTTGTTGGCCCCCCAAGAATGTTAAATTCCGTTGGAGGGCGTCACGTGATTGTGCCCAAGACCACCCAATAATTTTCCGATCTGGAGACGAATCCAAGTAGCTTGCCTCTTCATGCAATATTAATTAGCTCATCGAGCCATACTCTGAAAAATTCGTATGTTTTCGAGATACGTACGAGCCTAAAGTGTTCTCAAGAAGGAGCCGGTCTCGAACGAACTTTTAACGAGTCGAGCCCAGAGTAGCTAACAAACTACAAAATTAAAAGGCCCTCCAGAGAAAAGCTATGTGTAGTAGAGAGATCACGAACCTCATTGCTCTTCATTGGACATTCTTCCTCGTCTTTCTTCTTTGATCTCCAGTAAGCCTCAATCTCCTCTTTGGTCGCTGATTTGTTCCTCCGGAATTTCACTGCAAAATAAATTACACTCAGCCAAGAATCCATGCAAGCACTAATAATACTACACTCAGCCAAGAAAAGAGTGGTTTTTAGTGAGAGCTTACTTACCAGTTGTAGGATCATAAACAGGTGAATCCCAACCTCCCATTAGAGAACCCATTGGCTCGAAAACCTTCGATTTCTTTAAACCAAATTACTCACAGATTTGGATGCTCATCCTGAAAGTAGTAAATGGATCTTTTATAAGAGAAAAAAACTTTATTACGGAGCGTTCCGTGAATAAACGTTTATAGAGCTAAATCACGTGCGTTTAAAGTGTATTGAACGGTTCGGATTTTAAAAAAATTATTCGTGCGAGGAGTCAAACTCTTTCCGCGAATAATTTTTTTAAAATCTGGACCGTCTAATAACAAAACGAACGGCTGAGATCGTAAAGCTCCGCAAACGGATTATGCAAGGCTCTCCTCTGTGGATAAAGCCAATCTCCTTTTATAAAGGTCTGGTGCCGCCTTAGATATTTTGATCAAAAGATGGTGGTGGGGCCTTAGATATTTTGAAGCTTTTGATCTTATCCCAAGACTATATACTACTATATCTTAGTATCTTACTACGTGTTAGAGATAGCTTTGCAGTATTTTTCGGATTTTATATGAATTTTTTGTCAATTTCATTCTATGTTTTTTATATTATTTTTTCAATTTCTTTCGTCAAGATGAAAAATATGATGTAAAATTCTAACCCGAATTTTGTAAAAATTATAGAGAAAACAACCAAAAAAACCTTGTTAAAAAACCCCTAAGAAGTTGGGCCAAACTCATTCATAGTCTTTTACAGGACTGGTTCCTTGTTTTTTTTTTGGGAATTTTTAGGCCGGCCTAAAAAATTAGGCTCGGATTTAATTTAGTTGTGCACAATTGTTTGTATTTTTTATTCCAACCATGCCCCTTCACGCGCATCAACGCACGGAACTAAAGAGCATCTAGTATAGAAAAATTATCCAATATTCCATGAACATTGGTGCACCATTAAAACATTGTTTAAATTTCAAAAAGTCATATCTTTTGTTGTAGTTATTCATTTTTTAAAAAAATTATATTTTTAGAACCTACTCGTCGATATCTACTAAACAAGATCCATATTGAATATAAATTATGTAAGATTAAAAAAATACCCTTTTTTATGAAAACTCTCTATGAGAATTGTTTCTATGAGAATTGTCTCTAAGAAAAGTGTCTATGATTATTATTTCTATAAGAACTGTTTCTGAACTATGGTTATGAGAACTGAGGCTATGAGAACTATATTTTTAGAATCAATTCCTGAATCATATTATTTCGGACAAAAATACCATTTGATATGTAAACTGACTATGAGAATTGCCAAGTCTCATAATCAGTTCTATGAGAACTGCTGAGAACTAGTTTTGTGAACTGAGTTATGAGAACTGGCTATGTGAACTACCAATTCTCATAGTCAGTTCTATGAGAACTGTTAATTTTCATAGTCAGTTATATGAGAATTGGCTATGAGAAGTAATTGTTCTCATAGAGAACTAGCTTTGTAAACTGGTTATGAGAACTAGACAACTAAAAAATACATACTTCACATAGTCTTACCATACACTAAAATACACAGTTCTCATAAAAAATACACACTTCTCATAGTAAAAACACAGTTCTCATACAAAAAATACACACTTCTTATAGCAAAAACACAGTTCTCATAAAAAACACCCTTATCATACACAGTGCTAATAGAAAAATACACGGTTATCATATGAAAAACACAGTTCTTATACAGAAAAATACACACTTCTCATAGAAAAATACACACTTCTCATAGAAAATACACACTTCTCATATGCTTTAAAACAGTTCTCATACAAAAATAAATATTTCTCATAGAAATATACACATTTTTCATGGAAAAATACACAGTTCTCATATGCTTTAAAACAGTTCTCATACAAAAATACACATTTCTCATAAAAAATTACACATTTCTCATAGAAAAATACACACTTCTCAAGACTTTTACTGCAACTATGCTTGGATTCCCCAATTTTTCAACTATCTTGAAGGAAAAGCAAAGCAAAGCAATTCTAATTTGCCTTCTAATATACATGTCAAAATACTTGCGTATATATGCATCCTAATCCAACTATTTCGAGCCTGTTGGATTTGTTTTTGTGGTAAAAGTCGGTGAACTTGTTCAGATCGATGGTGCCGTATCCGTCTTTGTCGATCTCTGTCATCGCATCTTGCTTCTTCTTTGGCGACATGTCTACTCTGAACTGTTGAAAATGGATCTCATTCGAAGTGTGAAATTTTACAGTCGTCGTTGGACGATTTGTTGCAGAAATTTGTTCCAAAATTTTTCTGTTTGATTTGATGAAGAAGAGGAGTTTAACTTCACGATATCCCCTTATCCAGTTGGCGATCACGATCTCCCCGAGAGCGGCGAAGGAGCAATAGTCGGCATCGGAAAGAGCGGTGGTGGTGGCGCGACGGCGAAGGTAGCGACAGTGGAAGTCTTCTTCATCATTCTCGTCCAACTTGTCGTCATCAATCTCGCCGTTGGAGGCTTCGTCAAGTGAGAGTGTGATAGTGATGGTGAGGGGCACAAAAGTCATGAACCAACATATCCGAGCCTGTCGAGGTTCGGAAAAAATATTTCAAGGTTGGTTTCAAACCGAGGCTAGAAAACGGGGGCGGCCTCTAATTTATTTATTTATTTTTTTTTTTGGCATACGAATATGATAATGTTCCACTAACGGATATAAAAATCTGGGCGAGCCATTCTAGCAGCCGACAGATTTATGACGTTTGTATAGTAATTATAATTACTAGCATAAAGCCCGCAGAAAGTCTACCCACACATACTATCTGTGCACAGATTGTGCATAGATTTTGTTGTGGGGCCCATCACGGGTCTCACACAAATCATCCGAGTCGTTCATTAAATGTAAAACATTTTTTCAAGGGTCCCCGTAAAAAATAAACTCAATCCGATAGCTATAGGTGCTCGATCCAACCATATAACTTTTCATTATCCAGAAATCTGAATGAAAAGTTCTTTTTTTTATCAGCGAAAAGTTAGATGGTTGGATGAAATACTTATAGGTATTATTGAGCTTATTTTTTATGGGGACCCTCAAAAAAATATTTTACATTTAATGAACAACTCGGGTGATTTGTGACCACGGGTCCCACAACAAAATCTGTGCACAATCTGTACACAGAAATCTGTTTGTAGCAGGGTTCTAAAGCCCGTGCTCGGGATGTAGATTGGCCGAGTTTCCATAAGGAGCTAGACTGCTAGAGGGGCTAAATGGGTTTGTTTTCCTTCACAACATATAGGGGAAATAAGCCCTTTTAGCCGTAGGAAGACTCGGCCTGACCATCTGTTATCTGCATAGTAGAAGAAGCAGATTCTAATGAAACCAGTTTAATGCAATCTCAAGGAGTTTTTATTAAAGTTTAACAGCATTTGGGGCAACGATGAGGACAGTTTTAGAGCGGTTCTTGTCAAAGGTTATGTTTGTGCCCGATCTAAAATTCCCGGCTCCTCGTACTAACGGGGCGTACTGCATACATAGCCCTGTCGCTCTGCACGGCGCCACAGATGTTTTTCACCATAAAGATCCACAACATTTTGCAGCTGCGACCTAATCCAAATTCCCAGGGAGCCTAAAGTGATGCTGAATGCTTAAGGCAAGCGAACCTGTACCCATATCCTGCTGCTGTTTATCATTCAACCATGGGAATTTCTGCGAAGAGGGGACCCAAAAAAATGAGCCTCAACGAAAGAAGATTTTTCTTTTAAAAAATTTTGCAACTTGTTTTTGAATTTGATTTTGTGAAGGATTTGACCGTAGTTCGTGCCCACAACCACGACCACCGAGGAGGTAGTTCAAGCGGTTTGATCAGTTGACATAAAATTGCTCCTCTTCCGGCCTTGATTTCGATACTTGGGACCACATGGTTGGGAGAAGAAGCTCCAATTTAACTTACATTTCGGTGGGGGCTTGGTGGCGGAGCCCGCGACCTAGTGACGGATCAATATTTCCTTTCCGGCTTGGTCATCTATAGCTTAAGTCGAACATTCTAGGTCAGGTGGGTTCCCAACTTGATCGGGGGATCGCTACTCTAGTTCAATCCAGCCTACCCTTTTCGGCTTAGCGAAAAGAAAAATCACCCAAAACCACACGGGGATCCTCTTCCAAAGAACAATTGCAACTCCATACTTCAGGATTTTCCTTTTCTTTAAAGTTACTATAGTATATTTCAGTCACATGGATGAGTCAGATTCAGTTCTGGTCAACTTCTTAAACTTGGGATTCTGCCAATGATATCAGTTATATTCTTCTTCGTCATCAAACCAATCTATTTAAGAGGAATCAGATCTGCTGATTGCTGAATAGAATCCAGCGCTGGCTTTTGGTATTTCAGAGCTGTCTCTAGCTGGCAACCCAACCAACGTTCCCTCAGTGTTTTCTTCTTGTTCTTCTTTCGTTTTTAACTTGTGTACGAGCTAACTTATGTGCTCCTCGACTAATCTCCAAAAGACCAATTCCGCTGTTTAGTATCTGGGAGCCCTGATTAAAGCTAGGCAAGAATTATGGTAATTACAAGATTTCAAACTTTAGTCCTTGGGAGAAAGCAAACACTTACAAATTTGGACCACCAAACCAATCCGTTGGGTTTTTCAGTCTAGTTCATTTGATGGATATTCTTGTGTCTTATAGGTGATTAGTGGCAGTTGCTTCCAATGGTTTGAATCCCATTTCCGATTTGACCTATTTAAGCAAAACACCATTGATGAACCACTGAGGTGGTAGTTTAAGTGGTTAGAGTAGGTAAAATAAGGTTTCTCCTCTCCCACTGGTCGTGAGTTCGATATTTGGGACCAGATGGTTGGGAAAGGAGGCTCCAATGTAACTAGCATTTCAGTGGGGCCTAGTTACGGAGCCCGCAACATGGTGATGAATTAATATTTCCTCCTCGTCTGGGTCAGCTACGGCTTAAGTCCGAACATTCTAGGTCGCGTGGGTTCCCCAATTTATCGTGAGGTCATCACGTTAGTTCAATTCATTTTTCTTTTCTTTTTTTACCAATATTATATTTTTCAGCGGGGGTTAGCGGATTGTTAATATGTTAGTCAACAGAGGATCTAGAGGTTGTCCATAACATCGGTTCAATTCAGCCCACCCGTGTGAGTAGGGGATAAAAAATACACCATTGATGAAGTCAAAAGTGAAAATTTACTGTGTCCGTACCCAAGTTGCAGTGAAAAAACTGTAAAGAAAGGTGGAATCCCAATCACACCCCCTCATTGGTACAACTACTCTTCAACTACTGGAATGGAAAATTCACAAGGTCATTGCCTAATAATCTGACTTTGATTATACTAAACAATATACTTATTCACACATAACCAACAGATCTGATTGTATAAAGCTTTGCATTTTGATAACATGGCCAGCTAAGTCGTTAGAGGTCTTCCCCTCCAGCTATCTCAGGTTACAACACATAAAACCCCATCAGCCGAACACTCCGAAACTGTCAAGCCGTACTTTTTTCTGCAACAAAATGAATGGGAGAACGACCGTTTTGATATTGTTCTTCTGGGCTGTCCTCACCATTGTCACGCCTATTCTTGTTCGCTTGTCGGCTTCAGCAGCAAAGCCCGCAATGTATTTTGAGGGTACTATAAGATACTGAGTGGTCGACAATACTGAGTGGTTGAGTTTTGAGGGTTTCATGTTCAAGTCATTCTCATGGAAACTTGGATCTTTTTCATCTTTTGCAGGTGAGATGATCGAAGGAACAAAGGCTGCACTAAAGACATGGTTACCCAGAAGAGCGCTTGTAGCCACAGCACCACCACAGCCACCACCTCTGCCTCTTGCACCGACAACAGCACCCGAAATGGCACCGCATTTTGGAATCAAGAAGGTTACCTCAGATGACGACCGGGGTTCTTATCACTCGTGATTGTACATAGTATGTTATTCACAGACACAGCAAAATGATTAATTTGCATTAGTTCCCAATAAGAGGCAGAATCAGGCATTTTGTTGGCCGACATATCAAGTAAAAGGGAACAACTTGTACAAATTGCATAAAGCTTCTGTATAAATTCATTCATACCTGGTGTTGTTAACCTTCTATTTTCTGTGTAATTTGGACTTGGAAAGGCCAACCCCCTGCATTGCAGGAATGCTAAGACAAAGCCACCACTTGCCACAGTTTCGTTTCTCGCCAGTCTCACCTTTCTTTCTGGGAAACAAAACTTCGTGCATGCATGTTTTTCATGGTCTTTTAGATTGCCTATCGAAAATTGAAATGCGTATAGAAAGAAAAAGAATATCCCGATCCCATGCACAACCTTTACTTACACAACCAAACAGGATGGTAAGAAAATCTTTTCCTTTCTCTCTTTTCTCATGCAGGTGAGAAATCATGATGGCTTTCTTTTCTCACCAAATGGACTATAAGAACGTCAACAAACGCCACGATTCATGTTCAATAGAGATACAATTATCGCACATGAAGTGTATCATAAGCTAAACAAGCATTGCACTGCGTGACGCCAGTCAATTTCTGCTGTGTCCTCGTGTCTTACGGTTGCGCAAAGGCATTGGAAGCAACATGAGGTTTCGCATTATTATTTAGCACACGGAACTTAAAACACTAGTAATGAGTTTTAGGCATCAATTAGATTGAACCAGTTTCTCAAACACTTTAGGTTACTACTATACGTCAAGATAAAGACAAACATGTACAACAATCCCTCGTATAAATAGCAGTTACAGCTTGTTCTTGAAGGAAGAGCAATGACATCTAGAAAACAACCATTCATTTCGTCAAACTCAAATCTTCTTATAAGAAGCTATTGAACCAAACATTCACCTCGAATATAAACACCCGTGTTAGGATCTCTCAAACAAACCGATCAAGGTATTCATCAACAGTGGTGTATTTGACATCCGTATATAGCTCAGAAGCCTCAACCCCAAAGGAGGGCTCAATCTCGAAGTTCGTCTGGTCTCCCATCACATATACAGAGTGGCAGATTGCTAAAGTAATTTTGATTGGAATCGGGGACTCTACGCCAACAGTATGATCCAAAGCAAATCAATACATGAAAACAACTTTGCCAACATACTAAAGAAAAACTGTGTTTATCTTACTGACCTTCGATTTGTTTCAGGACTTGATCCTCCGGGACATAGATTTGCTCGAGGGTCTTGCCAATCTTCTTCTCCCACAAGGAAACAAGCTCATTGAGCGAGTACATGTTTTTAGGAGGCCTCATGTAAAGGATCTTGTTCAATGTTCTTGGATCATCCACAGCTTTGATGGTGTAGGTACCAATATCATGCTCCGCAACAAATACAGCTAAAGATTAAGGACCAAAAAGATGCAAATTAGGTAAATGACTTATGAACCAAGTTGACGAAACAATTGAAGTATTATCATTAGTGATCTGTGCCATGTTTCTAAAAAGTAACTGATAGAGATCAAAGCGAAAAGGAAAAATAATGCATGGGTGCCACATGAACACAACAACTAAAACAAAAGCCAAGTGTCAATTAGGTTTTTGTTCAGTGGAAACTTGCAGCATGTTTTGCATTCCTGTTCTACCCATCATGTAGTATTTTTACCTACCAGGGAAAAAGAAAAGAACACTAAAAATTTGGCTCTTTTAATCCGCACAGAAATGCATTTGTCTACGAAATGCACATAAAAACTTCGGTCTACAGGTGGATTGTTTTAGCTTATTTACTGATTTAAGGTCCTCTTTTGAAAATTTCCAAGCCTGGTGTAAAGCTACTCTCAGCCTGAATGTATTCCTCTACACTAGTGGCTCCGAAGTATACATGATTCAACAATGTACTCAAAAACCTGGCTAGCAAGAACGGATAGAGACACAAGACACAGTCACAACATTTCAACAGACACGTGGACACATTCATTTCTCCAACAACAAGAACACAGTTAATAGCAATATAGATGCAACATAGGAATTCATAAAAAACTCGAAAACCTAATTTCCATCAAATTGAGATAAAATGATGCAATAAAAGTAACATTATGAGGATACACATCAATGGTTATTATATAAGCATGAATCACGAGTTGAATATCCATGGAAATTTTGACCCTGGGCTAACTTTTAAAATCTGCATTTACCCTTCTTTTTTGTCCTCAATGTGTCCCCAGAGTGTCCCAACTCTCAACGTGTCCTAGAGAGAGCACAAAATATCCAACTGAATAAAATATCCAACGTGTCAGACTGTATTAGGTGTGTCCCACAAACGTACAACACATGGCAACGATAGATGTGTCTCTGAATCTCAGAAACTTGGACTAGAATCCCTAGTAACTCTGGACTGTCTTTTTTAACTGAACTCTCGACTGTTAATCAACCATTTAAAAACACGAAGTCGGAGAAGCAGATCTATCCCAAATACTTGGTTCGTAACCAATATATTACGTGTGCTTGGAACGCCCAGTTTCATATAGTGGTCTTTTGATCCCCCATCCAAAAATGTGGGTGATATTAAACGCTTTGTGTGGCGTCCATACTTCAATAATCAGAGCAAAAATCAGCTCAACCCTATCAGTAATTGTTTGATCCGAAGGACACTAGTCTTGGTTCAGAATTTTGGTCCAGATTTTTGGACCAAAAATTTGAAGTTTTGATCAAGAACTTAAACAATATCCAAATTGAGCTGAGTTAACGCATGAATGATTAAAAGATCAAGCCCCACGAAATGAATGGATTCAGTCATCGAGTTAGCCCTGCTAAGTGGGTATAGTGAACAAATTAGCACTCATTTTAATAGCCTCACTATCTATTTTTTGATGTTAGAACACTCTGGAAATGAACCAAGTCAAGACCCTAAACCCTTTTACAGCATGTTCACGTTACAGAATTCATCAGATTCTCGGATTCCTTGAACAGAGAAAATTAATGAGAAAAAGTGCATCACTGAAAACGAAAAATAGAATAGTGAAAGGAGATAGATTAGTACCTTTGGGATTTCCATCCCCAAGTATGATTGCTTTCTCTCTGGGGGGAGCGGAAAGTTCTGGCTGTCCAAAGTGAGGCAGATTATAGCCGGCAAAATAGTTTGAAGACACAAAGGTGTAGGGAATTCCCTCAGCCTCAATAGCTCTGCGGAGTTGGGCTTTCATTGCATATGCAGTTTTGGCTGGCTCGACCGCATTGACACGATCCACATCGTTTCCAAACTCTGAAGGGAAGAACCTCTGGATAATTCAAGAAAACTATGAGAACGCATATAAAGTCCATATTGCTTAATTAGAATCCAATAAATCATAGCACCATACAGTCATTTTTAGGATAGTTTTAGGACAGATAAATGAAACCATCGTAGCAATGTTTTCCATATAATGATATGATTAGAATTGTGGTGCAAATAAAGAAAATATCACCCTTTCGAAACTGACGAGGGTTCATACAAAGATCATGCTGTTAGACTATACTAATATGCTATACAAGACCATCATTTTGGTAGTCCCTTCTGTTGAAGCTATATAAAACTATTTCAATGCCCAAAAATCCCCACAAAAACTGCCATATAATATTCACTCTAATCCCAATCAATAAGTACCAGAATAAATCAAGCAGTTCAGTGAATAAAGGATATGTTTTCTTGACCATGAGCAGAGGACAAAATTGGGCAATAAAGGAAGCGTTTAACATATGAAAGCTCATCTCACAGATATGTCATGTGATTGCAAAACTATCCAAACCACTCATTTTATAGAGAAATGTATTAATTACAACATATTCGTGACTTCGTCTCACGAGTCCTTTAGATGAATGTGATGCTACTGATGCCTAATCAACATGTAGAAACTTTTTTCCATGGGTAATACACATATCAAGAACTCCGAAATAAATTGCTTGAATCATCAAATGAAACCGTGGCAAGTCTAATTTTTGGATCGCATGAAGAATCATATAAAGACAACTGTAGTACCTTAATGTTGCCAGCTTCTTTAATGGCAGCGATGAGTTTGAACTGATCTAACAACGGGGATGATCCATCAGTGGATGTCTTGCCAGTAGTAGATATCACCACATCTACCTGCTTTATGGCCTTCACCAAACTCTCATGGTTGTTCAAATCTCCCTGTTCCCAGCATCAAGCAACGATGATCAATCTTGATTCCAAGTTTGAGGTGCAAACTCATACTGATCAACCCAAGGAGTTGGTCTGATGACCAAGACCCGGGAGCTAACAGTTTGCTCCCTACTAGATTTTACGTTCGTCCTGAACTCTAGTGGACGAGGCCGGGAAATAAGTATTTATTTTTTAAATAAGTACTTATTTTTTAAATTAAATATTATATATCGTGAAAAAATGACATGCAAGTGAGAAATAAGTATGTACAAAAAATAAGAAGTTTAACGAAACGGGGCCAAATATACAAACAAGGGTGGGGAGGAATCAAACCTCGGAGAAGTTAAAAATAATTCAACAAAGACAAGACAGTAAACTTGGCGTAACTCAGTCCAATCTCAGCCAAGCCCTAGTGTGCGAAAAGGTGAACACAAATGAGTGCTGCGAAGGAAAGACATACAGACATGGAGCAACGTGACGCCGGAGTCTTTGAAGCTATCAATGAGTTTGGACTTAAAAGGATCGGACACTGTGATTTCTCTAACCAAAGCGAAGGTTGGGTGGCCGGATTTGGCACTGGCTTCCACTACGAATTTCCCGATGTACCCAGTTCCTCCGATGATCAGAATTTTGCTTTTCTCGCCCATTTCAGGGAATTAAATTTGAAGGGAGAGAGACAGTGTGTGTGTGTTTTTTGTTTCCACTACATGATTTAGCTCCAAGTCTCCAATGGGAGCTCAATTTATCCGGAGTTGTCATGCAGTCAAAGATTTGGAAAATACTAAAAAAGGCCCGTTTCCCATTAAGTATATTTTAAAAAAATAAGGATTTATTTTGAAGCTTAAAAATAATGGTTTACGAAAATAATTTTTCAATTTTTTTTTCTTTTTTTCAGAGTTTGATAGGTCTCATTGAAACGTATTAAACAAAATCTATATTGCATATTTTTTTTTATTTCAATAAGCTTATTATTTGTAAGGTTGAAAACTACAAATAAATAGTTATTTTTTAAAGAGATAAACCGGAACACCACCTAAACCCCAAAGGGGTAGGTGTGGTGTCACAACGCAGGAGTTAGGTGTTTGTTCCCTTCTAAACTCTCGTTTTCAAAAAATTGAAAGATTGAATAGAGTATTTATATAGGGGGACTTAAAGAATCGTCCTCCTGCCTCACTCCTCGTAAGTTTTCATCTTTTAACTTTTTTCCACTTACGATTTCATCCTTCCTCTTTTTTAATACCAATAGTACCCTTATATATATATATATATATATATATATATATATATATATATATATATATATATATATATTCACAGAAAATGAGATGAAAAGATAACTCTGGAAGTCCCCGTAATTCAGCCTATATATTCGATCATCCAATCCCATAAATCACTCCTGAAAATCTCGACCACCACCTCCCCAGTTCATCCTCAACCATTTTGTCAAAATGGGATGGTCGCACCCCCACCAATCAAGACCACTACTGCATGAACAACTCATCCGGCGCACCATCACCGATAAGCAAATCGTCGCCGATTGACCAGGTCACAACTCACAACGGGATGGTTGCAACCGTCGAGGCGACGGAATCGGTGGCGCTCAACAAATGCTTGCCACTCTTCCTCCACTGCCGCTGCCCAGAGCGTTTACGTAGACGAATTCGTCGCCTTTTTTTTCCACTTTGTTTGCCAGAAAGGGAAAAAGAAGCTATCGGTGGGTTTTTCAGATCGGGGCTCCTTTCAAATCTTACATACATGATATTGTAGTACTGTCTTAGTTTGTTAATTAAGAGTGGTTGTATAATCCCCGATCCTTCTTATTTCGTCAAGATTTGAAACATTCAAACATAGCTGCCGCTAGCTTCTTTTTTTTTTCTGGCTAAACATGATTAGTCCTATTTTTCAGATTAGAGTTGTTGGACGATATTTTATTCATGAACATGAAATCATGATTTATAGGTCATGAAAACATGAACATCACCTATTTTGTGGAAAACCCAATGAGTTGTCATGTTTAGAACATTATTTTAGAAATCATGATTTATAGGTCATGTTCGGCCAATAAGGTTTCCGTTTCAAATTAGAGTCCTATTTTTCGGGTTGAAGTTTTTGGACAATATTCCATTCGTGAACATGAAATCATGATTCATAGGTCATGAAATTAAACATAAATGATTCAAAAATAAACATGGCCTATTTGAATGATTCAAAATAAATGAGGATTATTGTTTATTCATGGTTTATTTGAATAATCGTGAAATTTGTTGGACTTAAATCAGGGTGTATTCATGAAAAAGATGATCGATTTTTTGGTATAAGATTTGGAAGTCATGTTTTCATGAAATCATGAAAACGTTCTAAATATGCCATGTTTTACAAACAGGGCAACTTAAAAAACATGGTCAGACATTCTCAATATGCCATGTTCTAAACCAAAAATGATCCCTAAAAAAATGATCAGATTAGTCTCACTAATCGTGTTATATATGGAATGCAATCATCCCACTAATCTTGCCCCCACTACAAATTTCAAAAACTTCCTGAATTATCGAAAATGCTCAATCAGTTACAAATGGGCCTAAAATCATGGACTCTCATTTTGAAATCCCCATCAAATCAGTTATATATGGAAATAAAATCATCATCTCCAAATTCAAAAAACTTGACGTATATATATAATAATAAGGGTAAATATGGTAAAGCACACACAAAGGGGATGAAAAACATAACCCTCAAAATTACTAAGGATGGAAACTTACATAGTGCCCCAAAAAAGGATGATTAATTAAAAACTCCTACTCTGGGTTGGTTACAAGTTATGACCTTTCGCAGATCAAAAAAAAAAAAAGTTATGACCTTTCATTGTTCACAAAGTCTAAAACCACGAACTCAATACACAAACAAATACATACATTGATATTTATTTATGGGTTTCACACCCACCGGATGTGTAGTGTTATGGATCCCATATAAATATACGTGTGTTTGTATAAGAATTTGTGTAAGTATTTGTGGTTGTTGAAGAATTGTTCGTTATTTGTGGAGTAGTAAGAAGATTTTACTTCCTTTGCTATAGGAATCTATAATAAGAATCAGGTCAAGTTTATATTGTTAAAAAAGGTTGAGCAGGGCAACTTGATTTAGTTAATCTAATAAAACCATAGAGGGTTCTTAGTTTTTTTTTTTTTAGTAATTCTTTTATAAGAATCAGGTCTCAGGTCAAGTTCTTGTTTCTATAATTTGTTTAATTTGGGCAATTTGAGAGCGATGGTAGAGCCAGAGGACACACGTAACTGGTGTTCAAAATAAAGCATACAAGTATACAATAATATTTACGGAATTAAATAAAACCCATACAGCATCTGATCGGGCCTTTAGGAACATCCAACAAACCAGAAGCTACACAAGCCCTAGCTACCAAAAGCAAAACTACAAACACAAGAAACAAGAAAACAGAGAGCAGCCCACGAGAGCAAGGCTAACAAACTAAACAGAAAATTATTATTATTTTTTATTGGTGAGAATTAGTATTGTTAGACTTGTTAGATTAATATCTTGAAAGAGAAGTTGAACTCCTAATCTCCTTTCTTCTGGCACCTATGTGCACCTTTGATGCCTTGGAGCCTGAATCCTCTTGGCAACCCAAAATCACTATTGGGGAGGCTCAAGATTACTATGAGCTAGCTAGGCACATTCTAAAGGCTGCAAGTGTTCCTGTTGGCAGAACTTGGCTTAATTTTCCTCCATGCCAAAATGAAGTCTCTAATAGGATTAGAGATTTTTTGAACAATGAGAGCTGGCATCCATTCCTTCCTGCTGAAAAATCCGTAAGTTCCTTCCACCCCATATGTTGTAAATGGCTGCAGTCAAAGGTAACTTCAAAATGAATCGCGTTGGCACTCGTAGTACTAGTTAATATTTCTTTCATACCAAATGGCAGAGTCAGGATTTTGGAGACGCCAAACCTTGTGAGGGGAAAAATTTAGATTCATAAATCATAATAAACTTCAATAACTTCCATTGGCAATCGGTATTTAGTCACAATGGATTTGGTCCATTTGTAGCTCTAGAAAGAATTTAAATCTACGAGGGGAGATAAAGAAAGAACAAAGCAAATGAGAGTACAAAAGGAATCTTTCTTTTCCCTAAATTTTAGGTCACATGAGAGAGTCCAAATAAGTACTCCAAAAGACTTCTACTTTATCTAGGTTTTTTATTGACCCCAAAGTTGTTAAGGGGTAGAAGTATCCTTTACATACTTGAAAACCTTAACAACATATTATTATTATATATACACATCAAAAAATTTGCAACCACAAACACATTTACACACACAAATACACATGTACTCACAACACGTGTGAGCCCCACACACATTAGAAGTGTGCAGTGTGTGTGGCTCCCACATGTATTCACAAACACATTTACACAAACAAATCCACGCACTCACAATACATGAGAGCCCCACACACAATGGAGGTGTGCAGAGGGTTTGTGGATCCCACATGTATTGTGAGTGTGTATTTATTTGAGTAAATATGTTTGGGGTTGTAGCAAAATTGTATGCAAACAGGGGTAACTAGCAAAAAAATTCAGTAAGTCTGGGTACAAAAAAATGGTACAGATTTTGTACATAGATTTTTTGTGGGGTCCACTACGGGTCCCACACAAATAATCTGAGCCATTCACTGAATGTAAAACATTTTTTCAAGGGCCCTTCCAAAAATTCAGCTCAATCCGATACTTATAAGTGTTCGATCCAATCATCCATCTAACTTTTTCATATCCTGAAATCTAAATGAAAAATTAGATGATTGGATTAAATACCTATAAGTATCGGATTGAGCTGAATTTTTGCAGGAGCCCTTCAAAAAATATTTTACATTTAAAGATCGGTTCGGATCATTTGTGTGGAATCCGTAATGGATCCCACGAAAAATCTATGTACAAAATCTGTACCTTTTTTCTGTACCCATAGACTTACTGCCTGGCAGATTGTACTGGCTCAGCGACTATTTCTTAGTACTATTTATTCCCCCGTTAGTTTTAGCTGTTGCTCTTAAATTATTCATATTATGAACTCAGGAGTGTAGAAGCTCAAATGAATTATCACAATTTATCAAAGAAACAAACCAAAAAATTTGGTTTTCTTTTTTGTCTTTAACCAATATCGTTTTTTTAGAGAGGGTAAGAAGGTAATTTCACCTACCACACTCACCTAGACAATTGCTAACCAAGATCGTTTGAGTTCATCGTAAGTTATTGCTACACGTACAGTATGGGGTCCTCCAAAAACAAAACACTCTCTTAGGAAAAAACCTAAAACCATGTCTCCACCCATTACGGTACAGATGTTGACAACATATCAAGATCCAATGTCTCTTTTGGTCCATTTTTTATGGCCCGCTCTACCATCACCCATTGCATCGAGATGTATACACTGATCAAGCGGTCACTTTTGCAGCCCTGCTATTCGCAATGAAAATTTGTAGGAAGTTACGCAAAAAAAAAAATACGTTTGGACCCACCCTGAGTTTCACAAAAATCTAAAAAAATATTCATAAATCTTTAAATAGAATGATCCCAGGTGTTTTGGGTGGTCAGGAGGGCTAGGATCAAGTCGTGTAATCAGTGTAATCAACGTCCTTTCGAACTTTGCCTTTTGTCCTTTCGAACTTTGCCTTTTGACCTGGGAATCCTAGTTGGTTCAACTGGTCCTCGGTAGGGCAGTAGAGGCTATTACTCTTTGATCCTTTTCGAGGCATGCTGCAAATTTCAAAGCTTTTTATAATCACGCTCAAGAAATGACTGCTATGAAGGGGATGGAGTAGAGCCTGTTCCAGAATATCTATTTAAAAAATATGTATTTATTTTATATTTTTAAATTTAAAAATAATATAAATGAAAAAATTTTTAATTTTTTTTGCACTGTATTAAAGATCTTAATGAGATCTTTCAAACAAAATCATATTGTATATATTTTAATATTTCAATAAGTCCAATATTTTTGAATTTGAAATTGACTTCTTGCAAAATAATTACTTATTTGACGTTCGGGACAAGGCCTAAGGCTGGCAGTCTACAAATTTGTTCTGAGAACCTAATGGGCCAATCAAGGATGGGTCTGGGCTGTTTGTGGCCTAAGGCTTCTTTTTCCAGAGTCTGGCCTTCATTCCTCTGCCCAAATATAAAGGAAAATGTTTTTCTTACCATAAAAGAACATTTTGGTATGGAATTCTAAATCAGAGTAGGTCACTGATAATAAGTAGTAATTATTTTCGGTTTTTCGGGCATGTTGTAACAGTCTACACATATTGATGCAAGACTTTCCGCTTGACCAAAAAACAAATTTATGAAAATTACCACAAACTTGAGGCTTAATGGCGTTCCGTCTCGCTCTAAGAGAACTGAGTAACTTATATCTTTACATAGTTAACGGTAGCCGAAAGCAACAATGGCGTTACATTGTAATCAGGCAGTAGCAAAATGGGATCCCAAAATTCCCGAGGCAATTCTACCAAACTTGTCTGTCATCTAGTCTGCTCCTAATAATTCCGAAACAGTGCTAGGCAAATGGGGCCAATATTGACGCCACTGAGTTGGAAAATTTCGTAACAATAGGTCTAATTTTGGCAAATGGGGCTATTTGACCCCCCCAAACTTAATTGCCATATACCCCCCCTTCCCGTAAACTTTTGCCCTTCGTAACAGCCAAAGTGCCAAACAAGACTATTCGCTTTTGAGAAATCGTGGCACGCGTGCCTAGATTGAGTGTTGGATTTTTTTCATGAAAACATATGAAGCGCTATGATTACGCTCGGTCGTATAAATTGAGGTATTTATTTACCCCCCAAATAAAATTTTTGAGGTGTCGCATGTAATGATGGCCTGGATATCAAATCCCATATTGGTGGAGTGAGTGAAATGGACTAACTCACTGAAAGCAGATTTCTAATCATGTAATCATGGTTTTTTGGGTGGGTAGGGACTGAGTTTGGTATGTGTCATGTAACACACTTTGGCATTGCCAGCTAAATTTATGGAGGAAATTTCAGACACAAAACACAAACATTATCTTCCAATTGAAGTTGCCAGTCACATCCATGTCTGGGTTCATATCTTTTCCATAGCTCCTGGCATTTTGCACATTGCATAGCATCTACTTGTTACCATTCTAGCTGTGTGTTTTTTTCCCTATACTGATATTCTCTTTTTGATAATCGGATGTCCGGGCTAGCTTGTATACATTTCGATTAATACTCTGAAGTTAACGACCAGGCAATTCTAGTGACCCCAATGTTTGGATGTTTGGCCTCCGTCACTTTTGAACATTTTGTATATCAATGCTCAGGAAATTATGTAGGAGTATAACGTGAATTACATCTAATTGGATGTCACCTATATTAAAAGGCGAAAGTTAACTATCTGCAAACAATTGTTTTTCTAATTTCAGCTCTACAAAATGAACGGCAAAATTACCAATAACGGGCAAGAAATTAGTCGGACAGCACTTTGATGCTAAAATTAGTCTTACCTTGAGAAGTTACGAAGGACGAAGTATATATTTGTAGCGTACCTTTTTAGAGTTCCATTGTGCACTTGGTACATAGATGGTGACTAGTCCTCCAACCCCATCGTGCGAGTCTCGTCCCCTCCTGCCGGCCTATTGCGCATTCCCCATCATGCGAGGAGCAAGACGTCAATAATGTAACGGTCTCAGGAATCTTTCAAGAAGCCATACATGAGCCCTCCCTCAGCATCGCGCCGTGTTGCCGAGCAATGCCGCTGTGGCATCCACGTGACACTGAGCTGACGGGATGGGCGTTGGACCTTCAGCCCAACTCTCCATAACCCATTCTGTACAATGCACGCTCCGAACTGTCCTTCTGGTTTCGGCCCGATAAGGGCTTAATTGGCCCTCCACAACCTAATACAAGAAAAGAGCCGCATGGAATGTTTTACCTTTTGCATGTATCATTCCAATGCAACCCACCTCTTTGCCAGTTGGAGAAATTTTTGGGTGCCGGGTGGGCACCACGTTACCCGGCCGGCATGGTGCCGAGCACCCACATCCAGGCCTCCAACACACTTTTGGACGGCCCAAATTGAAACACTCTTTCTTCTCTCACCCCCACCACTCTCTCTCCTCTTTCTCTCTCTAAATCCAAACCGTCCAAAACCTAAATGGACAGCCCGAATGCGCTGAACGGACACCACGTGGTACCCGCTCAGCACTGAAAAAATTTCTCGGCAGGAGCCAGTCATTGTGACATAAAAAACAAGAAGACGACGAAGAGAAAAGATGAAAGGAAAGGAAACAATCCTATATTGGGCCAAGGACACCACTCGTGGTTACGTGCTTAATTTACCTGGGAAAATCAACTTTTAATTTGGTGCGTGGCCCCAGTTACCGGTGGTTAGCTAGGTTTCTTAATTTGACATTGCAGCGTCAGGAGATCGATGACAACGAAGTGCTTTTCTTAAACAGGAGAGATCCACGTACGGACTCGCGAAAATGGAAAAAGTTATTTAGGCTCCGTTCCGTTACGATTTTTATTATCTTTTAAGTATTTATTTTTCACTTTACGAGACAGGTCATTCTATCACGATACATCACTTTTAATTCAAAAAATAAATACTTATTTTCTCTTTGCGGGACGGGGACTTAGTGCGTCCGAATTAATCTGACATTGCAACGTCAAGCATTGTTCCGAGCTCTCCTCTCATTCCGAAGTGTGGATTTCACTTTTTAATATATTTGGTGGAGAGATCGAGTGTTGCTTTAGAAGCATTGAATAGTCTCTTCTAAAATGATTGTCCACAACTTCACATCTGACACGGTTTGAGAGAATACGGAGGTGTTTGGGGGCTCCATCTTTTCTGTTTCGAAAAGGCGAAAATCTACGTGTCTTTGCGTCCATGGATTTTTCACCCGTTAAATTGTGTGATTTTTTTTTTTATGTTTTAAATTTAATGGCTAAAAAAACCGCTCAACACTGAGGCACAGAGATTTTTGGCACAGAGGATTCTGCCTTGTGTTTCGGAGCCCCATTTTTTTTTTTTGGCTTTTTGCATTTTAGATTTTTTGGATTATAGTCAGAATGTATTTTGAATCTGATAAAATGTTTGGAAGATACAGAGAAGTGCATTTTGCAACAGGAGTAGTGTTTCGGTGTGAAGTGATCAAAATGAATTATGGTTGATTTTTTACCACATTGCCCTTGGTTCTTGCTATCTTATTGTGCTTATAAAATATTCATGTTTTAGCCAATTTTCTAGAGTTATATTGTGAAATAGTATTGTTTTGTTCTTGCACTAAACAAATGGAGTACATGTCTCCCTTAATTAAAAGTCTCCAATTTCATTTTATTTTTATAATTTGGAAGAGTTAAACATTTCCAACCATATAAGGCTAGGTGATAAACAAAGACACATTATGTTGGACTTTTTAATCGAATTTGTCGACATTAAGTCTTAATGACCACCCTCATAAGAAATTCTAGAACCGCCATTGATTCAGTTCTAAAGATTGATCCTCGTGACTTGTTCAACCACCACCATAAGGCTAGGTTCGAAAAACAACTGCCAAAATGAGAGGTAAATGACATTAGTACTCCAAAAATTGGTGCAGGCACTCCAATTAAAACCAGTATAATTCCAAAGTCATTTTCTTTTATTTTTTAGAGTGCCAATATCATTTTCATAATCCTTATGTCAACAAGGAAACAACGAAATCAACTTTTCGAATCACAATTGAAAAACTGTGGTGAAATAAGCATTGTTCAATATTCTAGCCTTACTTATAAAAAAATAATTTTCAATTTCTTGGAAATGTCTTATTTAATGCTTATCGATCTTTTCAAGATTGTGCACACAAAAGTTCAGAGAAAAACATGTTTTGAAACCTGCAAACAGATAAGTTTACAATATATATACTCTATATATAAAGCATTCTGCAAAATTGATTCTATATATATATATACAAAATAGCCAGTTTGCATACCCCATTGAAATATTCTGAACATGTCTGTTGTGTAATTTACATAGGTGCATGAAACTGAACTCTTGTTTCCTTTGCCCATTTGACCTCTATGCATGTATTTTTTTTTTTTTTTTGGTTGCCATTATTGTATGCATTAGCGGGGGTTAGCAGAATGCTAATATATTAATTCACATGATGGAACTCGAACACTCACCTCCCACATGGGGAGGACAAGAGTTAACAGGAGCCCATTTGGCACTACTACAATAAACCATAAAGATCACGGCAATTGGCCGTGATTGTAAGTTTTCCATCACACTCTTGCTACCGTGATAGATTTGGGTGTGATTGTAAGTCACCCTCTTTTATCACGGTTATAAACCGTGATCATTTCTCTTTTATCACAGTTATAAGCCGTGATTGTTTCTCTTGGGCGTGTCACTTTAGATCACGGTCTATAACCGTGATTGAAAGTTCAAAATAATCACACCATAAACTGAGATGGAAAATCATTGAGCGTGATCTTTTCTTTGTATCTATTAGACCTTCTTTTCTGGTCATTGCCAAGTTTCGAACCCATGCACCCTTGGTTGATTTCTCAAACCCTTACCACTAAGCTAGCCAAGAACTTCTATTACAATAGGAAAACAAAAATATTTATACTTACTTCCTAAAGTGAAAAAACTTTTTTTTTCCTTAAAATTTGCTTAATTTTTTGAAATACAATTAACATGATATAGATAAATTTTATGAAAATTATCACAACCTGCAAATTGTAACGTTATGGACCAAAGTTCTGAATATCGTTTTGGATATGGTACAAGATTTGTCACTGGAACGGTACTTACCGGTACCGGTATGTTACCGGGTACCGTTTCGAATTTATCGTTAAAAATATAAAATATATATACATTTAATTATAACCTTGTTTTTCGTTACATAAATTCCTATTAGACTATTACAATTTTAAAAAATCCAGTTAACATTTATTTTTAATATTCAAAATACTCCAACTTTCTCTCTTGCCACGTGTTGTTGATCCTCATTATTCGTGGGTTCAAAACCACTGGTTTTTGGTTTTCCAATCCAACTTTACTTTTTTAGTAGGGAGCAGATGAATGATTCAAAGCCCATCAAACAAACTTCCTTCTCTCCCTCGGTGACCTTCTATTCCTACAGTCCTGCACACCAACTTATCTCCAAAATGGAGAAAAATGTTCAGAAAAATGGATCGATCAAGCCGGAGAAGAACAGTTGCTTCACCCACGCAACAGTTGCTTCACACCGGAGAATGTTGCTCCGATCTTCTTTTTCAAAGTCCTTAAACGACATCGTTTTTCTTACATAACTTTTCGAAACCCGCCTAAATGAGTACTAGCCCACCCACATGAAAATTCAGACCACACACCCAAATGGGTAGGCTTTTTATCTCGCCGCAAGAGTGAGATCATTTATATCGCATTTTTTTGCGCTAAAGTTTTTTTATCACACTACAAGGGTGAGGTCTTTTCTCTTTTATCTTGGCACAAGAGCGAGATCTTTTATCTCATTCTTTTTCGCCCTAAAATCTTTTATCACACCACAAAAGTGAGATCTTTTCTCTTTTTTATCACACCACAAGGGTGAGATCGTTTCTCTTTTATCTCGCCACAAGAGTGAGATCTTTTATCTCATTTTTTTCTGCCCTAAAATCTTTTATCACGCCGCAAGGGTGAGGTTATTTTTCTTTTATCTCACCGCAAGAGCGAGATCTTTTATTCCGCGCTAAAAATCACTTTTTATCTCAGTTTTGGACTTAAACTGTGATAAAAAATTTTAAGCACTACTTTTTATCACGCTTTCATTGAAAATCGTGATCTTTGTGAATTTCCTTAGTGTGATATATATCTATTATTGTAATAGTGTGGTCATGCATGTGGTTTCTGGAGAGGTCCCTCTGGCAACTTTTGGGAAGATCCAACTTTTTCCACAATGTCGGGGGAGAGCACTGGTGCTTTGGTCTTAAATAAACCATTTTAAACAGGAACATGTGACACCATCACCCCAGAGTGAGTGTCCCCAAGCAAGAAAAATGGAAAAGGCATGCCCTATGCCCTTTTGTGTAGGCCACAGTTAGTCAAGTACCAAAGTAAGTGCTACTTGCATACTGCATACTAGGATGCCTTTTGAGTTAGAATTCCCAAGGGCAAGGATTGGGCCGGTGGTGAAGGCATGATATTTTGGGGTTTGTTTCTTTATATCTTACGTTCAAAATTTTTAGGTGCTATCAACTCTTTTTAAGTCAGACTATATACATGACATTTTGCTCTGACATTAATTGAGGCTTACGCAAGTGGACGGCCGGTTTGGTCTTCTGGAATTAGTCGAGACGCGCATTAAGCTAGGTCGAACAACTGAATTATCAAAAAAAAAAAAAAGGATTCGTTTGAAATTAGAGTAGTTTTGTGAAGAAATGTACCAAGATTAAAACAATAACAAGAAAAATAAAGAACGAATTTTAGCTAGTTTATGTTGTTATTGTTAATTATATTATTATTCACTTTTTTCCTTCGCAAAATTATTATCCAAAATGCACCTTTTTGTAGATATATACATCGATCTTACATGCTGAATAATCAAATTAATTGTACTTTTTAAAACTTCAACCATAATACAGATTTATAATACTACTCCTATGGTTTATTTTTTAATCATAATGGCCATTTATTTTTCTATGAAATCCGACGTGACTTTTCATGAATGATTCGTTCAACGGATACAATAGATTCAACGGTTTGGATTCGATCGATGACGAACTTGAGATGGACATCATGGAGTGCACTACAAAATCATGCAGTGCATTAGAGTTGTATAGGATCCCGCTTTCATCAAGCACGTCCATACCAACGGCTATATGTGTCCAAAGCTTAGTCACGCAATTTTCCAAAATATTGCGCGCTCCCGCTCTCAATTCTCACATTGTGCTTGCGCTTTCAATCGTCGTTCTTGCAAATTTTAGTAGGTTGAAATCAATTTTAAAGACGCTATCGCTTTCGTGTTCGTTCGCGCACCCACATAAGCAAACTGATCCAAATATCCGATTATAAAAAAACAAAAACTAATGACGTCAGTGCCAACGTAACAGGAGGGGAATCCGTTTGAGTACTAGTACTAGTGGAGTATTCCGTATTTTGCAACGTAGGGAAGGTTATATTTGAAATATACTTTGAAAAGAGAAGGTTAATATAATATTTGTCAGAACCTCAGGGGAGATCTATGCATTTACGAGAAACCTCAGGGGAGATAAGTGCAATTTCCCCAATAAACTTTTTGAAAAGATGAGAGAAGAGCAGTGGGTTGGGATCCGAAAAAAAGCTTGTGGTCGAGGCCTCGTTCGTTGCCACAGGTGGCGGCCACTACGACGACAGCGACGAAGAAATGATAGGCGGTGTCGCTAGCAGCAACGCCGGCGGTCCGGCGTAGCCATAGTCTTTCGGAATAAACAAAACATCCTAGAGAGAGAGAGAGAGAGGGGCATATGGTCTGCATTTTCTAGGTTTTTCGCCCCTGATTTTTATCTGATTTGGAAAAAAGGGGGTCCTTTTGTTTCGTCCGAGGCATTGGAAAAAGGTTGCGAGAAAGAAAACAAAAAAAAAACAAAAACAAATTGAACGAGATTCGTTTATTCCGATTATTATTATTCTGAAAATTGATTTCTTCGGAGTGCTTCGGCCACCGGATCCTCCCGCATTTCGATCCTAGAGAGAGAGAGAGAGAGAGAGTGAGTGAAGAGAGAGAGAGAGACAGAGAGTGCTCTGTTGTTTCTGTTCTGTTGTTCGGAGACATTGCAACGTGCTTGTTTTTGTTTCCACTATCCCGCATTGGATCTGAAATAGTACTTGAATGTGAAATAGTGTTCGAAGATTTCAGGGGGAAAATTGGTTGATTTTTTCCTGGCGATCTCATCAGGTACATGAATCTATCGCTGTTGTGTCCTTCATTTGACTTGATTGGAGTGTGTTATTTGTCTCACACGTGTTCAATAGGTCATTTTTCGGTTGTATTAGATGCTGGGTTGTAATGTTTATTATGAATGAATTTCTTACTTTTTCTTGAAAAAAAATACGGGTACATGAATCTCTCTGTGTTTTGATTTTTGTTTTGAAAATTGCGTTTGGTTCTCGAGAAAATTGAGATGAACGACGAGAAAAGAAATACTGGATATTTCTGCACATTGTTTCTGGTCGAATTTCACAGTTTTGATTAGTCGAAACCTCTGCACCTGAGATCCTTTGTACCGAGAAATTGATGTACCTCTGCATTGAGATGATGTTTTGGGTCGTTAGGTTGTGCTAGTTCTTTTACGTAATAAAATTTTTATGCCCGAAAATGCACCGGTACTGAGGTACAGAGGATTTGATTCCCGAACTCTGTTAGTGGAGTCAGGTTTCTCCTTGTTATTTTTTCCTAATTCTTTTTACCCAATTTATGAGATTCAACCTGAAATCGAAGGATATACCTTGATCTAGTCAACAAGTTTGGTAATGAGCATAATGTTTTGATGGAGAAAAGGAATATAACACCGTTCACACTACGTTCAAGTCCTTTCATCGCTATTATGTTCTGTAATCACAAGTTATTAGCCAGAATGCTTAGGTTTTGAGGTTAACCTTTTCGTTAATAATCGCGCAAGACTTCATTGATCAGACATTCATTTTCTTGTCACTTCTTTCTAGTAAAATTCTTAGAGATAAAGCCTTTATTTCTCCGGTAGTCACTTTAAAGTGAATGTGTGTTCATTTTTTTTCTATAATTAGGTGTCAAACCTATAGGCAGAGTGTGGATTTGATACAAATTGTGTTTTTCGACATTTTCAGTAGGAAAACATCAAGGGGAGAACAATTTGTTTTATGAAAATGGCGTTTAAGGGTGTATTTCGCAAGTTTAGAGAAATGAAAGATGATTCTAAAAATAAGTCAAGGAGGCGTGCCGATAGGAAATGTCTGCATGGCCGTGGAAGATCACATATAGCCCCCGAAAGTACTCCATCTCCGTCTGCATCATTGGTTCAGGAGAGCCGTTGGGCGAATTTGCCACCTGAGTTGCTTCTTGACATAATCCAGCGGCTAGAAGCTAGCCAGACCTTGTGGCCTGCCCGGAGGGATGTGGTTGCTTGTGGTGCAGTTTGCAGGTTGTGGAGGGAGACCGTGAAAGAGGTCGTGAGAACTCCTGAGCAATGTGGGTTGCTTACTTTCCCCATCTCAGTAAAGCAGGTTGACCCTCAACATCCCTTTCCGGTTTTGCCCTTTCCCTTACCCCGTCCTTCTCCTCGTTATTGTTTTTTGACTTTTTATACTTAATTTTTTGTTCGTCTGCTTTCTGCATACTGAATCTATGTTTTTTTTTTTTACGTCTGGATTACTTGTACTTTTGAATATCAGCCAGGACCAAGAGATTCTGCAATCCAATGCTTTATAAAACGGGAAAGGGAAACATCAATGTATCTTTTGTATCTTGGCTTGACTCCTGGTAAATAATCCTATGCTCTATCTTTCTTTCTTTTTCCTATGACTCAACTTTTCTTGTTAGCTTCTGGGGGTTGAATAAACATCGTGATGTGTTTGAAACTGGGAACTACATATGTTATTTGACTGTGACTGTCTACTCTTGACAGATAATCTCATGGTAACATAACTTCATTTTTAATCTCTCTCTTTCTTTTTTTGTTTTGTTATTATCCTTTAAATTTTGCTTTAGATGTGTCTATACTACCATTAGAAGTTTCTGGTTGCATCATGTACGATCCCTTTTCAATTTGGTTTTGAGAACTTCTGATACCTGGTTCAAATTAGCTGCAGGATGAATAATGCTGGTATTTTTTTTTTCTTCTCTGCAATAATCTACCAAAATTTCCCTGTCAAAACTTTGTACCATTAGAAGGCTCACATAAGGTGCCTCCTGCGGATGATTTTGTTTTTATGTGCAGCACTGTCCGGGGATTTCAGCAAACTGTTGTTGGCAGCAAGAAAGATTAGAAGGACAACAAGCACAAATTTTGTAATATCCTTGGGAGCTGAGGATTTCTCTAAAACTAGTGATACATATATTGGGAAATTGAGGTTGCTTTTAAGATCCATATAATTTTCTTTGCATCATTTAATTCATTTTTTCAAGTAATTAATGGTGTAACATCTTGAACAGGTCAAATTTACTTGGGACCAAGTTCAGTATTTATGACTGCCAGCCTCCGTGTGACCATGCAATCCAATCTAAGGGTCGATCACTTCGAAATTGCTATTCAACACAACAGTTATCATCTAGAGTACCAACTGGTAATCACAATGTGGCTACAATATCTTATGAGCTCAATCTTCTTCGTACCAGAGGGCCAAGGAGAATGTTTTGCGCTATGCAGTCAATCCCCATCTCTGCAATTCAAGAAGGGGGAACTGCTCCAACTCCGTCAACCTTTCGCAGTTGCGTTGATGAGCAATGCTCTCTTTTCTCAGCTGCAAAAGGGAAAGAAGTCTTAAAATTTGGCTCCAGCAGTCCTTCCGAGCCACTTGAATCAGTCCACGATGCAAGAGACCCACTGATGTTGAAAAACAAAGCTCCTAGATGGCATGAACAGTTGCAGTGTTGGTGCCTTAATTTCAAAGGACGTGTCACAGTGGCTTCTGTGAAGAATTTTCAGCTGGTGGCAGCTGTTGAACCATGCCACAATGTTCCAGCTGCAGAACAAGAGAAAGTAATATTGCAGTTTGGAAAGATAGGGAAAGACATTTTTACCATGGACTACTGCTATCCCCTCTCCGCCTTCCAAGCTTTTGCAATCTGTTTAAGCAGCTTTGACACCAAACCGGCATGCGAATAATCTTAGTGCAAATCCTACGGTGGCCTTGATCGTGCTTTGGTTCTATAGAAGATGGTTGTATATATTGTCTTCAAAGGAAGTTCCTTGGTGTTGTTTCTTTTCCATCAGTACCTTTGTTAGTGTTGGCATTTGTTTATGTAACGGCAGTGAGCCGCGTAATGAGTTTCAATGTAAAATCGTGTAATCTGCCAAATGGCAGTTTTGCATCTGTTCTCTGGAGCTAGTAACTGTAACACTTTTTGGAGTTTTTGTATCTCTAGTTTTACCGGAATTCAGATAATCTCCTAGCTGCAAAGAGATTCACACTAGTCTTATATGTGAATCCTTATGTATTGAAAAGGTTGACATTAAATGCAAACTGTAACAAGTACCAAAGTTTTTGCGACAGTAAGATACTACTAGACTATAATGTGGATGATGTAGCATCCTTATTATGAATTTATTATAAACATAGTTCCACAATATGTACACAAACACTAACATCCGGCAATTAAAATGCAATTATTAATGATTTAATTGGTTAGAGGACATCTGTCTCATTATCTTTGCTCTTCCCCTTGCAGGCGTATCGGCAACCATGACGCCTTGGCTTTTCAGGGTTATTTGGGTCCGAGTCGCTTGGTTCCAAGAAAAGTCCTCTCAGGCATCTTCTTCTAACTGTGGGCTCATAAGTGAGCTTTTTTGCAGTTGTAACAATGACTCCAGCCATACGAGTCCCAGGAGACTCCATACTTCTAGTGCTAGTTGGCTTGAAAGGTTCTGTCAGGTCGTGCTTAAGAGCCAGTTGTACGCCAGGATCCCTTTCTTTAATTGAACTGTTAAACATAATGGAGTTGTTGACACCCTGCACATTGCTGTTTATGTATGCTTTTGATTCCTCGTCTTCTCCAGTTTTTGAATCTTGTGACCCCCTTCCCTCGGAAATCATCTCTCCATCAGTGCTGCTTTCGTCTGGGTTGATCTTATAGCCCCGGTGGATGTGGACTGTCTCTTCTGTTTTCGCTGACTCTGAACCTAGTTGCATTGATGCTCCTCTGTTTTCACCAGCTAGGGTTACAACAACAGGTGGCCTCTCACCCAATGAAAGCTTTTGTTGATGTGTAGCCATCCCATGAAGGAACTTGGAAATGTCGTCCCTAATTTCTTTCTGCAGCGGGGCTTTTTCCCCATTTGATATGTTGGGCTCATGGCGAGATTCACTCACTGTGGCTTTGTCCCTCGAATTTAAGATCACAGTTTGGTCCTCTTTTCCATGGGAGCTGGAGTTCGATGTTGTCTCCTTTTTGTCGATAATCTCTTCTTTCTCCGGCTGCTTTTGTTGGGTTGCCACTTCTGAGCCCGGTGCTGCACTGAGAATCTCAGTGACACCAGTGATCTTCTCTTTGCTTCCGTCTTTCTGCAGTATTTCCTCTCCTTCTATATCTTGTCCTGGATGTCCATCTGATTCTGGAAGGGACTTAGTTTCAGAACTCACACTAGAAGAATCTGATTTCTGGGTGAGGACAGGGAGATCCTCAGCTGTTGTGGATGTTTGTGGTTGTTCTGTTACACGCACTGTCGATGTTTGTGGTGGTTCTGTTACACGCACTGATGCTTCCAAATGTTCTGCTGGCATTTCGTTGGGCTGAAAGGTCATTTGGCTCTGTGTTTGGTTCTGAGCATTTAGAACATTCTCAGGTGCTGTTTCTGCCTTTGGCTGCAGCTCTTGTGATTCTGGTTCTGGCCTAGCTGGCTTTGGTTCTTGTTCAGACATAGATGAGATGGGCTCAGTGGAAGGTGGAAAGGGTAATGGGCGAGTCATGGGTTGTAAATTTTCTGATGGAAGAGGGGGCGGGGTGACTGCTTCTCCTGGTGCTGATTGTGCTTTAGTGGCTGTGAGAGATGGAGAAGGTGGTGGCAGTGAAGATGTTTGGACTGAAGGCTGAGAGGCCAAGTTGGGTGGTGGGGATTGAGTTTGTGGGTCCGCTTGTAATGGTTGTTGAGTCTCAGCCTGGAGTTGAGGGGGTGCACGAGACGGTGAAGGAGATTGAGAGGCAGATTGGTATTCTTCTGCCTCACGGGATGGTGACGTGTCTTGCGATGCATCTTGGGGTTGGGCTGATGCACGAGATGGTGGTGACACTGGTTTAGGAGTCACTCGGGATCGAGTGCGTTTAGTTGATGGTGGAGATGGTTGAGACTCGGGTGATGTTTGAGCTGGTGGAGAAGGAGGGGCTTGTGGCGGAGCCACCCCTGGACGTCTAGTTGGTTTTTCAGCCGATGTTGGTTGTGGTCGTGATTGTAGCCAGGTGGGGAGCCGAGAGCGTAAGCTCCGCCTTCTTTCTGCCATAGGGGATACAGACAGGTTAAACTGGTGAAAGAAATGGATGAAGAAGATTTAATGGGGCAGAGGGGTGATCATATGGAAGATTTTGACCAAAGGCAAGCGTTTATATATTTTTGTTTTTTTGTTTTTGATACCTTGGATTGCAATCGGGAGTTCACTAATGTTTTCTCCTTCAATTCACTGATTGCTTTTTATCTATAACTTCTTAGGCAAAGCTTCTTTCCCTCTTGGGAACGAAACTTTTGAGAAGGGATTGCTTGCGATTCTCCAGATTCTCCTTCCCTGATTGCTTTGGGATTCTTCGGCTAATGGGTTTCCATTTTCCTTCTTCTTTTCTGATAATGGGTATCCGAATTTGCAGATTAGGCTGCTTATCCGATAGAAATTTCTCCATCAGTCCAACAAAGATTACTGCACCTCTTAATTATTAGTGCGAATCGAACGGGTCTTTAAATCTTTTGGTTTGATCTGATATTGTTTGATCGGATACAAAACGACCGATATTGTCGATCTAGCACGGGTATGGAATCAGTGAGTAGTTTTGGTTAAAAGGCATACCAAGCTGATTATGCTTGCCTGACCGTGCAGCTTAATTATATTATTGGCAATTTACATTAGCACGTGAAACATGATAGTTTGTAAATTTCGACCATTGTTTTTTTTTTTTTTTGATTGAACTCGAATTTGAACCTTTAAAATCTCTTTCGAAATCCAAGTATAGTTCATACTCTAGTTCTACATTTCAACTCATACGGAGTACTAATATATTTTCCGCAGGAAAGAAGAGAACAATTTTTGATGCATGGATTATGCATGTATTTTTAGTATATTGCGCTTTCTTTCGTTCTCTTTCTAATCCAATAATACGTAAAAGGCTACAACTTTTTACCTTTTTCCCATTACTTTTCGTTATTCTGTTGCTAATCAAACGGCCAATTCTTTTACATACCATGAAACCTTCGACACATCCAATAAGATACGATAGGGATTTGTGAAAGCTTCTTTTTCCAAATCTATGCCCACCCAGAGAAGCAAACTATGCCCCCATAGAAAGACCAAAACTACACAAGAAAAGAACATCACAAAACACATTTCAACAAGCAAGGAATAGAGCCAAGATATTCTTACAGGTCTCATTTCAATTGCCACCCCAATGGCAACTACGTAACTTCAGCTTCAGGGAAGCTTCCATTCAGCTCAATCTCAACCTATCTAACCCGGTTACAAAAGGCATGGTCAAGTACTAATTCATCGCTCTCTGTTTTCCGTAACTTTTCCAAATCGCAACTTTTCGACTAAACTTTACCCCCTCGAATCCATGCCATTACCAGGGTCA
This sequence comes from Rhododendron molle, assembly GCA_025413875.1. NCBI lineage: Eukaryota > Viridiplantae > Streptophyta > Magnoliopsida > Ericales > Ericaceae > Rhododendron > Rhododendron molle. The sequence goes on from CM046393.1 coordinate 6,749,049, forward strand.
AAATGCAACGACTTGTTCAGGCAGTACGATCTTGCCAAGAAATTCTGCAGCAATCGCTTGGGAGGGACATGGATGGTATGAAGAATGTCTTCAACCGTTGTAGACGTGTTGCCTCCTCTCCAGCTTTACGGGAAAAGGGCTTAGAAAACACAACGGTTGCTGAAGTATTGATGACAAAGGGAGAAGAAAAAGTGGGGTCGTGGCTATGGTGTCACACTGATGACACTATCCACGATGCTGTAAAACAAGTATGTTCCTACAACATGAACACATGAGACTGTAGGAACGAATTTACTGAACTTCAATTCAAGGGTAAATCATTTTTGAACTTTTTAAGTAACAGCATTGCCTGTTGTAACATTACCTGTTCATTCGAATTTACAAATAAACGGGGAATATTGTCAATTCAAGTGAATAAAAGACAAGAAAAATAGAGTACCTGTGGCTAAAAAAGTGCGCGAAAGTCAATTGACTCAATTTAACCCCATCGTTCAAAATGGCCATGACGAAACTGCAGATGGCCCAAAATAATGTCGGATCCTTAGTCGTTCTGAAGCCGGGAGAGCAACAACATATTGCAGGAATCATCACAGAAAGAGGTAATTTCTTACCCAAAGAACGAGGGAAACATACAAACACAACATCCAAGCTATAGAAGTATCCTACTCTCTAAACCTTTTTTCAAATGCTAATAATTACGATTGAAGGCTTGAAGCTAATGTGATAATTGTTGATGAAATGAATGAAATAGCAGACTACCTGAAGAAGGTAATTGCACAGGATAGACCTTCTAAATACACAAGAGTTGCGGAAATCATGACTGATCAGGTAATTTCTGCCATCCTAAGACATCTATTTTGTTAGGAAAAACACTAGAATCTTTGGCCTTACTTCACATCCTCTGATACTAAACAGAACAAGTTGATAACGGTGACATCCGATACAAACATTCTTCATGCAATGCATCTCATGACAGGTACATCGCCTTCCTGATTTTTTATCTCAAAAACGAATACCCATGAAACAAAAGTCACGACCTTTATTCAATTCCATGAAAGCAAGTTTATAGCAGGGGAATAAGAACAATTCTTCATGTTCACAGAGAATCATATACGGCATGTTCCAGTAGTCGATGGAAAGATTGTTGGAATGATATCTATCGTAGATGTTGTCCGGGCAGTGGTAGAGCAGCAAAGTGGGGAAGTGAAGAGACTAAATGAGTTCATCAAGGGAGAATACTACTAAAATGTGAAACACCATCAGACAACATCTTGTATACACAAAATCCCCCATGAGATGCAAAAAAGGAAAACATGGATGTATATGTTTCCGTTAATAACAAAAACATATGGGTCGAAATAATTGCTTATTGCCCAAGTCTAAATCTTGAACACAATACTCGCAGGAATCAAAATGGTATTGACTAGCTGTTGGAAGCAAAAAGGTATTGCATGGAATTCACTTATTAGAAGACTCAATTTCGTTTCTCTGCACATGGCTGTTATTGCAAATGCTGGTTAATTAATGCCTCCAAAGCTTAAAGTTTCAACATTGGAGAATTATGAAAGCAAATTCCAATAACGGAAACTGCAGAAACAGTGCAAAATATGAAATTGGAGTGCACACTCATCTACTTCTACAAAATGAAACAAAAGCAAATCCAATCACATGGAATTTCCCTTCTAGTGTTGGAAAATAAAACTACTAGTCAGGTATAGCTCATCGAATCTGATCTGTAATACGGGCAGCCTATATTTCAACCACCAAAAGACCGTTAGTGTACGAAATCCCACACCACTGATTATATTAACCATCAAAGCCTTAACAAACTACTCATTAGGAGATAAAAAGTCAAAACATTAATGACAATGAAGCAAATGAATGACGACATTTTAAACGCCAAAATGGTTAAGAAGTAAATAGAACGTGCAGTGCATCAACAACCTCGAGTTTCAATTTTGGATTCATATTTGAAGAAAAAAAGAACACATTCTGCAAGCCAAGGTAACCTCTACTGAAAAGAAGACTACCTTGCATATTTGGCAGGTTCAAACTAAGCAACATACCACTCTCCGTTCACACGAGGCCTTCAATACATGGTGATTTCCAGAATTGGAATTACTGGTTTACAGGCACAAAAACCCTGCCGACAGTTACTACATATGTAGGCTTCGATAATAATGTGACAATGAGATCAATTTACTCCCTTGTAGTTTTAGGTTCATTCCCCTGCCATTCTGTGTTTGGAAGTGCATTCCTCAATGGACTGAAAAGACTACCCCACTTCCTTATTTCTTGATAGATAACAAATAAAAAGACTACCTCATTATTGGTCTCTTGCGGCCAAAGTTATGGGATAAATCAGGCTTGTACTTAATTGATTCCAATGCCATCAATGCCACCTTAAGTGGTTCTGAAACTACAAACCCTTGGGCCTCCATCAGGCCACGTATCCTTGTAGCATCCTGGGCAAACCCACCCTCTATAAGACTCTTAATAATCCTCTCAAAATCCTGTGCTCCCAACTGCTCCTTCTTGGCCTCCACAACACCCAAGGCCTGAAGTGCCTTTTTCTCAGCTCCAGCTTTTGAGTACATATCACAAAGGCTTACATGGACCTTAAGGGGAGGCTCCCCTAACTCAACAATTTTGCCCAAAAGGTGCTCAGCTTCATCAACCAGTTGCAGTTTACCCAACCAATCCACTAGAACACTGTAAGTAGAAACCCCAGGCTCAAACCCATCTTTCTCCATTTCCAGCAGGAGATTCAGTGCGTTGTCCAATAAATTATTCTTCCTGTAAGCTGCAATCATACTAGCAACACACCTATCATCAGGCCTGAGTCCAACTTTAATCATGTAGTCGAAATTGCTTCTTGCCTGATCCGGGTCGCCAAATTGCCCAAATGCCTCCACAAGCAATGTACAAGACTCCAAAGTAGGTTGGAACCCTGCGAATTGCATCGTCGTGGCAATTCGTTGGGCCCCACCAAAGTCGCCCCGCTGGGCAAACGAACAGAGCAAGGCCATGTAAATCTCCTCCGTGGGTTTCATGTCCCTTGCCTCCATTTCTCTCATCAGGGACTCACCCAACTTGGGTTCACCAGAATTTACGTATGCCATGATCATAGAGTTGTATATCCTCATGTCTGGTTTAAAGCCTACACTCCTTAGGTTTTCAAATGCCTCTTTTGCCTCTTCAAGGTTACCTGCCTTGCTGTACATGTGGACCAATATGGTGTATGTAAGAATGTCGGGTAGGATGCCATTTTCATTCATCTTCTTCAGAATCCTCTCCACGTCATCTAAACGGTTCTCTTGAGCATGGGCTTCAATAAGCTTTGAATAGTCACGAATGTTGGTTTGAAAAGACTCGTCTACTAGAACAAGTTCTGCAACCTAGACATATATCATTTGAAAACCATCATGCAAAGATAGAACTCAAAAAACAAGTAATTGAACTCTTCACGAGAATTCAGGTTTAAATAGCTAATGATGCCTATGGTTGCACAGCCACTGCATGCAAAATCATATGAATGACAACCTTATGCAAAAGGAAGACTATAGGTAAAAACTAACAAACAAGAAAGAAAAAGAAAGGACATGCCAAAAATAAACCAATGCAAAAAGTTGATTTCTTGAGTTTGGTGAGGCAATGCAATCAAGTCTGCAATCATGGAGAAGAAAAGGAAAACTTGAATTCACATGACATGAAAAAATTACAGTTAAATTCAATTTCTGGACAAGCGGATGATACCTATACTACAAGTTAGCCTAGGTATCATCATATAGAACAAGCATAACAGTAAATTTGGAATGAACAACTGACAGTTCCTTTACGGTACGGGAAACAATAAAACTATACCAAATTTTTCTCAAAACTTTGCGTGAGGATGCCACAAGCATCAGTGTATATGCTTGCAAAAACACAACCTGATTAAAAAGAAATTTGATTTCATATTTTTGCCTGTGTAACTTGTATGATATGACTTTCAACTAAGTACAACTAACATACAAGTGAGCACTTGTCAAGGTATAAATCAAAAGCATATGTCGCTTGGCTAACAGATAAAGGTGCGAATAGAATAAGAAAAAACCTTAAAATATAACCGGCTGTTTTTATCTTTCAATCTATCAAGCAAAGTAATCCAATCGATCCGGTTAGGCTGTAGAAGCTCTACCCATTCAGCCAAAACTGGAGAAGGGTTATCTTCTTCTTTCAATGACAGGATTCGTTCAGTAACAAGTTTACATTTCCCAGAAACTGGTTTAGGCTCCTGAGGCCAAAAAATCTCCCCAGTCTCATGAATCTTATCAGCCACTTCAGCCCATTTTGGGTCAGAGAGATCAAGACCATAAATTTTGTATTTTATCTTCCCATGTCTCTTCGGGAGAGAAATCACCTTAGATTTCTCTTTGTCCATGACAAAATCGTTCCCAACAGCCTCTTCACTCACCACTTCAGATTTGTTATAAGTTGTTTCATCCTCCGCTTTTTTCGCCTGAGCTTCTTCCTCACGGAGACACTCCAAACTCTGGTAAAACTCACTCTCCTCCATCTTCTCGCGAGCCCATTTGAACTGCAACTCCCGCAACATTTCCCCACGAATACCCACCTCACCTGCGAATCTATACATTTTCTTCACCTCTTCGGATTGAAGAAACCCTTTCATTTTCTCCTTCTTCATCGCCTTCTGCATATCATCCAGCACTTCACTGCTAACCTCCCACACAGTTTTCCACAGATCCTCGCTGAAATCATTTGATGGGGTGGCCACCGCTGCGTCAAGCATCTGCTCAAGCCCACCTTTCTCCATTTCCGACACAACCTTCCCAACAATAATCAAAAGCATGCCCTCAATCGTATTCTTGTCACAGTCAAGGTACACTTCGGATAGCTTACGTCGCATTATCCACACGAATCGGGACAGAAACTCGGTCATGTTCCCATCCTCCTCAGATTCTTCCACATCGATCTCAGGATCACTACCCAAGTCACCCAGTTTCGATTCTTGGCTAGAATGGATGCATCTAATGAATGGCGAATTTGGTTTTTCATATTTAGGGTTTTGGGAGGGTGTAGGGTTTTGATTGGGTGGTGAATAGATGAAAAGGGGGGAAGTAACAGTCGATAAGTTTCTGTAAATACAAGGGTCTGGAGATGTAACTCTACCGTTGAATCTTGCAATGTAGTTGATTGTCTGTCTGGAAAACAAGTGCTTAAGATTCATGGCTGGAACAGAGGAGAAGATGAATTTAGGAACAGAATTAGGGTTTATGGCCACGAAACCTTGACTAAAAACCTAACCTAGAATTGTTGTATCTCCCTCGAAGGAGACAGAAGCTAGAAGAGAAGGACGAAACAGAATACTTCTGGGGCAAGATTATCAATTACTCCGTAAATACTAATACATGAACTATAAATAACACATCAACTGTAAATTCTGCCACAAACGGTCATTAATGGGGTACGCAAAAGGGAAGAGAGAGAGAGAGAGAGAGAGAGAGAGATTGAACTGTATTTGCAATCAGACAGTTGGCGGCATCAGTGAAGGATCAAATTTCTTCTCTGTAAAACCCTAGCTCACTGTTATATTATTTTCTGTATTTATTATTTGCGGAAAAGAAAGATGAGAAGAGAAGGGGAAAAGAGAAAACAAGAAAATAGTTATTTTCAATTTCACTTTTCTATTTTTGGACAAAGGGGGAAAAAATGATTAAAAAAAATAGCAATTTTGTTAGTTGGTTTGGTAATTGAAATTGCACTTTTAGAGCAGTCCTTCCGTGGGTATACCATCTGCACACCGCGTTGTGTGGAATCTACTTCGAGATTCGCACAAATAATTACGGCCGCTTATTTTTGTACAAAAGGGAAAAAATGGTAATTTTTTATTTGGTTTGGCAATTAAAATAGCACTTAGATCGGTCCTTCTAGGGGAACACCATTTGCATACCACGTTGTAGGAGATCCATCTTGAAGTTTAAATAAATGATCGAAACTGCTTAATTTGTTTAAAATATTATTTTAAGAATTTTTGTAAAAAATCAGCTTAGTGGAATATAAGTCAAGACTTAATCGGTTCTATGCTCAATTTCCTATCATAAAATTAGCGAAGATCTCATCAAGCTCTTACAGATTGAAACGGTAAGGACTAACATGGATTTATCATCAAACATTATGAGCAGCATTTAAATTGCATACTGCGTGCATTTGAACAAAATAAAAAGCGTTTTTCAAAAACATATCAAACTATTAAAATTTTTAAAAATAAAAATTGAGAACGAGAGCGTAAAGCGAGAATCGAGTCGAAGGTTAAGATGAGTGCGGAATTGGACTTTCAAGAGAGGTAGTAGTAGGCTTTTAAAGCAGGCCAGCTAACATTCAACTAGATTGATAAGCCCACACAATCTGTCTCTGATACTCTATGAGTCCTTGACCCGAACAAACCAGACCAAATCGCAGCCCGTGTTTCAAGAGAAGTCCATAGATGACTCGGATGCGCGCTCGAATACCATGTGGACAATACTCTATTTGCACCCAAAAATTTGTCGTGTTCCAAATATATTGGACCAACTCTTTTACACATTAAATGGCCTGCATCGCTTACGCGATTCTTCCGATTAATCAATCGCTTCAACACACATTATATAGGTCATCTCTTATCTCTCAAAAACTATCAAAAATATGTGAGCTGAAAAATGAATGTCCCAACCGTAGACTTTATCACCGGGTAACCATGTGAAAATGTCGTATGGTACTAACGTCGGTTTGGTATAATACACACATTTTTTCATGTGCGAAACAAAAATGGAAGATCAAAAATTTGAATTCGTAAACATGTACAGTATCTCTTTTTTTTTTTTTTGAAAATGAAACATGTATCTTATGTCACCCAGTTCTGTGTGTTTCCATTTCTCTACACTTAAATTCAACTCTAAATCGATAAGCTCCTTCTAGTTCTGTTTTTGGTTTTGTGTCGTTTTTCGCATCTGAAAGAATGTTGAGGAGAATACAGAACTGAAAAATTGCAGTTCGGCATGATTGGACTCAAAAAGAGTTGGACCTTAATATACAATTGGATAACTCACCACTTACAAGGCTTAGCCTTTTAAGTAGATATGGGTCATTCAATGTATATTGGGTCCATGCGATGTGGTGTGGATTCCGTGGATACTCTCCAACGGATTGGGCCTTGGCGTAAGCGGAAGACCTCAGGTGGATCAGACTCCCAACAAGTGGTATCAGAGCCGATGGCTGACGATCTTTGGGCGGACTCAAACCGATTCGGTAGACTTGCACGGAGACTCTCGGTGGAGCGAGAAAAATCCAAGGTGGCTCTCGATGGAGCAGGGATGCAGGTAGAGTGCTACATAGAGGCTCTCGATGGAGTAAACGGGTTGGTTCTCGATTGATGGAGTGGGTACGATGAAGTTCGGGGTTAAATCGGTGTTGGAGAGTAAAAAGATCATGGATCAAGGGAGAGTCAAGTGGATCAAATCGAGGGGGAGCTAAGGCCCAATGCATGGTTCACACATGAGGGATATACAATTGGATAACTCATCACTTACAAGGTTTAGCCTTTTAAGTGGATATTGGTCATTCAATGTAGGAGAAATGGCGGGCCGGTCCTGCTTTTGAAGTCTATAGCCCACAAAGTCTTTGTCGTCTAAGTACAATGGCCCACTAGGTCCTTCCAATATACTAGCTCACGCGCGTCTGTCCCTCTCTCTCCACCATGTGTGCATTAATGCGTTCACACACACTCTTGCATTTAATGCATGCGCGCGTTCACCATTGCATAGCCCCTCACTGGTACTATGCACTATCACACATTCAATGTACACAATTTTTCTAATTTTTTGTTTGACGTGTATGTGCATCTCTCTCTATCTTTTCTATTTGAAATCTTAAAATGCTTATTACTTTTATTTTATATATTAAAATTTTATGAAAAAAATATCTTTGCAATGTACTCGACGAAATGTATCAAATGAGTACCACATTGAATATGAAATTATGTATATAAGAAAATAATATTGTTAGTCACACCCTTACGGGGTTTCGTGCATTTTCAAACTCCAAAAAAATATGTTTCTACATATTATTATTTAGATTTTTTAAAACCAAATTAAAGTACTCAATTAAAAAATATGTTTTTTGGGGGTTTAAAATTGCATTAATTTTCGTAGGGGATATTTAAAATGGGACGGAGGGAGCATTGAATGTTAATTATTAAATTCAAATTGTTAATTAACAATAATTTACTGTTAATTAACACTGTTCATTATGAATTTAAACTGTTAATTGTTAGTTTTAACACTATTAATTATTGATTTTACCATTATTAATTGTAAATTTGGACTATTAGTTATAAAAAAAAATAATACACAAGAAAAGTTATAAACAATAAGTACAGTATAAGGTTTTAAGCTAAAGGAGGGGTAGGTTGAAGGGAGAGAAAAGTGTGGGAAGGAAGTACTCCCTCCGTCGCATTTTTATTGTCCATTTTTGTTTTTCTTGTCGTTCTTTCAACGCTTATATCTTTTAATATGAATCTCAAAAAATATGCAATATGAATCTTGTTTGATAGTTCTCGATTAGATTTATAATTCAAAATTTTTAAAATTATGAAAAACATTATAGATTGAGAGATATGAGCGTTAAAAGAACAACAAGAAAAATAAAAATGAACAATAAAAATGGGACGAGGGAGTAATGAATGGTCACATCACATGGGTACCACTTTCCTCCATGTTTACTGTTTTTGCACTTTCAACAAGAGGGAGAGTGGGCCAACGGAGAGAGAGAGGAGAAAAAAAAAGAGGAGCGTGGGGAACCAGGACAGGGCAACCGGACTGATAGAAGAGAGAGAGCAAGATTGTGAGCGCGTGCAATAGGACCCCAAGGGAAAATACTTGTGCGTAATTGTGCACAAAGGATCTAATGGGACATAATTCCGTCCCACAGGACCGGCTGAGAAAAACACCTTCAATTAATATTAGGTCCATGCGATGAGGTGTGGACTCCGTGGATACTCCCCCAACGGATTGGGCCTTGGTGCAAGCGGAAGACCTCAGGTAGATCAGACTCCCAACATCGTCCACTAGGAGGATAGAGAACCGAAAAATTGCAGTTCGCAAACGACTGGACTCAAACATGGGCATGCTGAGTGCGTCTCGTCCACTAGGAGAGTGGTCTAGAATCTACCAATTATTTGACCTCCGCGGGTATCATCGAAAAAGGAAAAATTTTCCTTAATGGTCACAAGAAAAGGAAAGAAAAGAATTATGCTTCTGACCCCCAAAAGATGAACCATATGGTCCATATCTAATCTCTTGGAATAAAATCACAAATCAGACACCAAAAATTAGTCATAGCTACAGCAGATTGCTTAATTAATGACCAACCTTCCAAACAGCATATGTTTTACCTCAGCAGTTGCAAAGATTGAGCCATCCCCATTGGTGGTTAGAAGAACCCTCCTCATATATGCATCTATCTATCTATCTCCTTGAGATCTTTTTGAAAAATCCATCAGGAAAAAAAAGATCCCTTTTTACTCCTTTTTCCTCTGATTGTCTCTTTGCCCAAATCTGTGTTCCCTTTGAATAAAGGTTTCCCCTCCAGTGTGGATGAGTGGACCATGTATTGCTTGGTGGACTCCAGCCACTGAGACCTCAACCAGCTTACAAGCTTGTTTGTATTGTACTTCAAAATAGTAAAGCCATTTTGTAGTAGGCCTTGGAATTGTTTTGATAACAGAAATTTTTTGGTGCCAAAAAACACTGAGGGAGTGAGACATATGATATAGAATAAAGAACTGAACGCGATGGAATCAAACTTATAGTTGTATCCATTGTACATGCACATGTTGTACATGTACAGGGGATCCGGGAATGTAACTTAAAGGTCATTCACGTAGATAGTATCATTTACGTATGTACGTACACATGTATGTATGTATGTATCTCAAGGGTTGTGCTCTTTGTTAGTACATGGCTAGGTGCATGTTGGTTGTGCCTGCATATACCTCATGAGTGTGGAGAAGTACATTAAAATGAGGTTTGGAAACCGATTTTCTTTCCTCATATCTGAGTGTTGCTTCTCAGTAGTAGTAGTTGTTGTTGTTGTTGTAAGTCTTGTTTTCTTCAATGGCCGTGGGACATATTGCCTAGTGTCGGATCTCTATCTACATTATTCAAGAAAATATCTTCTCTCAAGTGCCAATGTTGGTATGACATGAGCTGCACCCAGAATGAATCTGATCCGTACGTTTTACTCTTTGATACGATCCTTCTACTTAAAAATTCTTGGTAAACAGACGTCGTTCTATGTTAATACAGGCTATATGAAAACACCCCACGATGCAAAAAGGCTATTCAGATCAGCAATTCCAATCATATGGAAGGACCACCCAGCCACATAACACCCTTCTCTGAAGGTGAAAAAAAGGGGTGAAACCCATTGACATCAACTTTCCCTGAGACAGACTTGAGATGATAAGGATTCTAGATATAAAAGCAATGGTGTACTTTTTATACGGATTCCCAGTGCATTGGCTTGAATATCACCCATGAGAACCCCAGTGGGGCTTGGCCAAGTGGGAATGAGAAAAGCAATAAGTGCTTGTTCTCCATAAGGTCACATGTTCAAATCTTGCGGAGGTCAAAAATTGCAAACCTTGGGGGCCAGGGTCACTAGAGGGTTTGTCTGGTCATTAACTTCAAGACCCTGAAATTAGTCAAGGTGCGTGTAAGTTGGCCCAGACATCCGGTTATCAAAGGAAAATATCACCCCCCACCTGCATGTGGGCGGTATCTCAAAGCAAAGGTGAAAGGACCAAAGCAAGTTGCCTACTGGGACTACCCTGATCTCTCTTTTAGGGAAGGAACACAAACAACTTGACTAACAATGAAATAAGCACCTCTTAAAATGATGCGAGCATCGGCTTTTTTACCGAAAAAGCAACCGTGTTGTACTCGCGATTTCGAATGAAGACGACATCGGGTTCCACGATGAGGAGATAGAAATTCAAAGCACGAAATTCGGACCTCCCCGGTCAGCAGAGGTAAACTAATGGAATCATATGGCAAATCATCACAGGAATCTAATCAACTTTGCTAGCTGCGGTACGTACATCCCACGCCGAAGTGCTAGGATGCTTCCTATTGTCCCTGAGGCAGGTTTTCTTAAACCCCCCTAGCAAAACAGTAGAACTTCTTTCCAAGTAAAATTAGAACAACAAAATATGCAGAGTAGAAGGGATACATCAATCTAAGGGCACTAGTAGCTTGAAAACTTTCATTAGCAGCAACGGAATACTATGCCGGTATTATTTTCATCAAACATAATCATTTCTCCGACATTGTGTTTTCGCATATGGTAATTCGATTCCTACTGTGAGGATAGATGAACATCATTTTTTTTTCGCAAAGTTGCTGGAATTCAACGGTGACAGAATATCATCGCGAAAAAATTATTCTTGGGATAGGGATTCACAGTGTTGGCGCATCTATATCTCAATGGCTAATAGGCTTGGAATTGAGGGATCTAATCCCCACCATCTTGGTGAATTCCCTACGAAGTCCACTAGCTAATGATATCATTTAAAAAACAAGGAAATGAATTCTGAAGAGGAATTCAGGAACATCTTGTCCTTTGATACTCTTGTTTGATTCTCTTACCGTATCTTCTCCTTCTTAGCTTTGTTTCATGTTGTGGCCTCTACGCAAACGAATCAAATCTCGTTTTTTTTTTTTTTTTTTTTACATTCCCCCTAAAGATGAATAAATAAATAAATTAACCGCGCGCCAACTTGCTCCTCTCTCACCACCTTTTCCTCCTGTATATAAGGAGCTGGCATGGCAATCTCTTACTCATATACCATCCCCTTGACTTCAGTCTTCTACTCTTCTAGCTTGACTGAGGAACACACTGCTCTTTTTCTTTTGAAGCTTCTTCCCACTGAACTCCTCTGAATTCAATCTCAATTTCCCGTCGCCAATAGAAATGGCGTCGAGTTCTATCACTTCTTCGCGTAGTTCTAACTCGTCCTGGACAGCCAAGCAAAACAAGCAGTTCGAAGAGGCTTTAGCCTATTTTGACAAGGACACCCCTGACCGCTGGCAGAACGTAGCCAGGGCTGTGGGTGGGAAATCGGCGGAGGAAGTGAAGAGGCATTACGAGGTCCTTGTGAAGGACATCATGCAAATAGAATCTGACCAAGTACCTCTTCCCAGTTACAGGTCCGGTGGGGGCAACGGTAGAGCCATTTACAATGGACAGAGGTAGTGTGGTGAGGTAATTCTCTTCACCCATCACTCGACAAAGTGCGATTAATATTGTTGTATTGTAGCTAGAGTTTATTCCCTCTTCGAAATCATCTTACTTACTTCTCCAATCGAAACAGCGATATATAAAATGAGCATCTTTCTTGCACAGCTATAGACAATGCCCTGATGAATTCCACAAAGAAATTAGACTCTGTAGATTACAAAATGGGTACCGAGTCCACCATCACAATCTATTACTTACCTTGTAAAACTTCCACCTTTCGTAGTATATTTATGTACTAGAATTTTCAAGTTGAGGATCGTAAGTGGAGTGGTCGCCTAGTGGTGGGCACCATGTGCTCCCGCCTGGGGTTCAAACCTCACTAACTGCACCTAACAAATGTCGACTTTTGACGAGGAAAAAAAGATAGTTGAGGGTCAGCACTCATGAAGCCCCTCCTAAGTGACTTTAGCAATATTTTATAGAAGTCAAACACATCCATTCAACATACCAAAGTATTCCACATGAAATCTCATCCTACATGTTTTGAATCACATGTTCATGGTCTGTGCTTTAGATCTCTAGACACCTCATTTTCTATGATATACTTATATTGGAGCATCTTCAAACATGGCTTCCATTATGGAGATATCTTTTTTCTTTTTTTGAAAGACTTATGTGGCAAATTGACATCGACAAAACCCTTCCTCTCCTACGATGGTGTCAAATTTGTATATTTTTGTTGTCATACGATCGCTTATCAAAATTGAAAGAGATTTGGCATCTCCTTTTCTTACCTCCAAAAATGGAGGTGTTGAAGGCTTGAGCATTCTTCCACTTAGAATTCGACTGTTGCTTGTGCCACGGAGGATTTGACAGCTACAGTTGGAGCTGCTCTTAGCCCGTGATTGTTGTCTAGATAAGGATCACCTATAGGCTAATAGGTATATCAGATTCTTCATAAAAACTCCAAATTCCTATTTAGTATTGTGATCAGTACTCACAATCTTCTATGAAATGCATAAGGTTTCTTGCAGAACTAACGCGCTTTCGTCCCCCTGCTCCATTCAGGCTAACGGAGAATCTGAAGCTCCAATGAAGTTCAAGTCGCAGCTGTAGTATACAATCGATGGATTTTATAACAAGAGCAAATGCATAGATACGTATAGAGCATTGCTTGGAAGTACGGGGTTATTGTGTTTCATATTCGTCCTGTCTTTTCCCGGTGTTTGGTATGTCAGTGTAATTGTTGCGACAAAGCAGCAGTAAAAACCAGTGTGTAACTGTTTATGTCCTTTTAACCTGCCCCTATTGTAATGGATTTCTCTTCTTCGCGACGATGTTTATAGTACTCCTAATTTGTGGTTTTAATTATGTCCCTTGGGTGGCTAAATTTACTTGTGCACGCACAATAATCGAATAATGAAAGAGTAGAAATCAAAGTACGCGAAGAATTCTTTCAAAGTTCGAAGAAAACGAAGAGCAGAATGGGAGACTGAACTTGCTCTAGCAAAACACCAATCCCGTTATGCATAAACAGCATAATCAGAGCGTAAAGTTAACTGAGTGACAGTCGATTTACATGAAATCTGGCTACGGAAATATAACACAGAGGATATAGGAAGTTGTACCTAGGAAGAACTGGAATATTCTCAAAATCTGAATTTAAAGTAAACAGACGACGAATAACAACGAAGAGAGAGACATAGCATGAAATTATCGCGATCATATCGGCTGATCAACTGACCTGACTAAGATCCAAATGTCGAGATTAACATGGCAGGTTTAAGAAAACATCGATTTGGTAATTGGGTCAAATTAATCGCGCTTGCCGCTAGCGACCAAACAAACACTCACTCATAAGAAGAGCCAAAATGACAACAATAGTTAAAATTTGTCGTTCTCTTTTTTTCCGGTTCTTGCAATAGGTAATGAAGTAGTCTGATCAGCGAAGGACAAATGAAATCAACATATAGTGGGAAGTGGTGTTAAGATTGTTCCGATTACGGAATATCGCCAAGAGACGAAAAGCCTTGGAATACATTCGCGCGACTGCGAATCCTTTAAGGATCAAAATCTAATGGTTCAAAAACTTCGAATACAAGTGCATAGAGAAACACCCCGAGAAATTGAAAATAAAGTTGGAGATGCGGGGTATCGATCCCCGTACCTCTCGCATGCTAAGCGAGCGCTAGCTCTACCATCTGAGCTACATCCCCACTCGACATGTTGATGTCCAATAGTAGGAGAAAATTTCGGTGCCGAGCGGGTACCACGTGGTGCCCGCTCGGCCATCCGAGCCGTCCATTTCATTTTTGAACAGCTCAGATTTGGAGAGAGAAAAGGAGAGAGAAAGTGTTTGGGGGGAGATGAGAGAGAGTTTTTTAATCCGAGCCGTACGAAAGTGTATCGGACGGCTCGAATTTGCCGAACGGGTGCCACGTGGGCAATACCCGCTCGGCACTGAAAAATTCCTCCCAATAGTAGCTATAAAAATATGTGGCGTGGAACCCAAGGTAAAGAAAATAGAGGAAAGGAAAAAACATAAAATTTCCTCTTTGTTCGGTTTTTGAGAGAAAAAAAGAGAGAACACAATCGGAAATTCTAATTGCAAGGACGGATTCGCAGGGATTCACGCAAGGAAAATTGCGTTTGGGTCCATTCTGGGTCCCAAAAAAAATCAAGAAAAATATCCATAAATTTTTGAATATTATTTTATGGAGCTCTGTAAAAAATCAGCTCCAGCGGATATCGGTAAGTATTACTTTTGGATTCGTAGGGGCGAACTGAGCAGTTTCGCCCTATTAATCCAAAAATAATACTTACCGATATCCGCTGAAACTGATTTTTTACAGGGCTCTATAAAATAATATTAAAAAATTTATGAATATTTTTCTAGATTTTTTTGGTACCCAAAATGGGTCCAAACACAATTTTTCTTACGTGGATCCATGTAAACCTTCCCTGTGAATAGCAGGGCTCATACTAAAGCCTTAAATTTTCTCTAAACTTTCCTTCTCTTTTTCCTTTCTTTCCCGTAAGTTTCTAAACATGGATTGACTTTTCTTTCGGACGATTCCTGCATCATGTTTATGGGTATCAGATTAATTATTTAGGGGTATCGATCATATTAATCAAGAGAAAACGTCATTAATATCATTGACGCAAATTCACAAATCCAATTATTTTGCCGGAAAAAATCTTACAAATTGTGCCTACCCTACCATAGTAGCATAGAAGCATATTTAAAGATTCCAAAGATAACAACAGCATTTCCACACACTCACATTGATGGAAGGGGGACACAAAATGTTACGGCCTTTTATCTCCGGAAATGCTGCAAAGATGCTCCCTGTAGAGTGCTATATATAGTGCATTATCATAGCCATTCAAAGTGTTTTCAATTGCACGGATTACAAACGAATTCTTTCAGGGAAAAGTTAATTCTTCCCTGAAAAAAGTTTGTTTTTAATCTGAATCATTGATTGCCAAGATAGACGATTTGGATACGCCTTACATGGCGCTCTACAGGGAGCTAGCTAGGCTGCTTTGCAGCATTCTCGAATAGTGAATCTGTACATGCCTACAACTAAAAGTAAATAACGCCACTTGTCGTATGAGAAATAAAAGCAAATGCCGAGAATTCGAACGGTTAAATTTGCAGCAGTTAATTCCGAAGCAAACAGAAAATAAAGCAAGGATTAAAATGATAGATCAACTAGAGGATTGCTCACATTTTTCTCATCCAATCAAAACTGAGAATAAGGGTTTTTTTTTTTGGTTCAAATCAAGTTTTTTGACTGGACGGAACAATCCAAATCTGGACCACACATTGATAACAGTATTTAAGCAAATCCGAACCATTAATTGCTGCAATGGGCGATCCAGATTTGGGGTGTCCCGTCGAGTCCAAATTAAGAATCGGAGAGTAGCCAATTCTTATTACAATACAAAGAATTCTCTATCTCTATAGTAAAAAACTATAGTCTAAACTATGTGAGTTTGTGTGTTAATAGGCTTCAGTCCAGTTGGCATCTCCTGGCCGTCTCCTTGTGGAACTCTAGAATTTGAGCCATATCACCGGCGTTTGGAGTTTCAAGGGTTATGAATAGCCTCTCAAACTTCTCGTAAACTAACCTACTAATTCTCCTCGTAACCCTCGGCCGATGTATACAATCTTGACCAAAAAAAAAAAAAAGAAGAAGAAGAAGAAAAAGATGAGTTTGTGGAAGCGATTGAAAAGGGCCTAGGAGCTGGACCATACTCCCGTATCCCCGGAAATTGATGTTGAGTTTGGACCATCCTCCAATGTCTCATTCAGCAAAATAGGAGCTTAGCCCAAGAACAGTACAAGGTTTTGAGTCCAGCTCTCCACAGAACCAAAAAGAAACAAAACCAACCGACTAGCATATGGTTCTGTTGAATTTTCTCGGATTTTTGGTCAAAGTCCAGATTGGGACCCCTTTCGTACAACTTAAAAAAAAATGGGGACCAAAGGAAATTTAATGAGCCCTAATCAATTTAGATTTGAATGTAAACAATGTTTGGCGTAAGAAACAAAAGTCATTTTCAATGGGTTAGAAACAAATCACTCTCAATTATCTGTCTAAACTCATGTCTTAAGGTTGTGCGGCGGCAACCGTTGCGCTCTTCTAACCATAAAATTTTTGTAGAGTTAATATGGGCGGCAAAATTCTGACTTTCTTAAAAAAGATGCATTTGTTAGATATAACGGTCGCTCTCGCGTCCCTCAAAACGGTTGCAAGCGATGTGACAATGGAATTGTCTTTGATGACGCATCAGTGTTCTTGCGTGACGTATTGACGTGCCTATCCATCGACAAGAGTAGACTCATAAATTTTAAGCAGGCAGAATTTCAAGCCATTCTTGAGTTAAGTTGTCACTGTACTAGTTAGCTTGATTCAACTCATTTTAAATTCCTGCGCGTAAAAGCCAATGTAAGGAAGAACAATACTACCTCTGTTCCACCATGATAATTCTGCTTTCTCTCTCTTACCTCTTTTCAAATAAAAAAAATCAACTATTTTCGTGCATAATTTTTCAATTTTTTTCACACCATATTAAAGATCTCGATTAGTACTTTAATTAATTTGATGCGAAAAAATTTTAAAAAATTATACACAGAATTAGTTGATTTTTTTATTTTAAAAATGACACGACTTTTCATAGCGGTCTCTTAATATGGAACGGAAGGAGTATTTTAAATAGTTTGATGATGATATTAATCCTCCCAATTTCAGAAAAGGGCCTCGTTCTTAAAACTCAAATAAATCTTGCCTAGATGTCTGGAGAAAGAGAAAGAAAATCAGGGAGTTCAACTCTTTTCAATGTGTTAATCAAACTGTTCTAACAATACTAAACTTTTGCTGATTCAAAAAAGGAAAATCTTCATGCCGACCAATATAGTTATAACTGAGAGAATTCGAAATCATCTTCTGGATTTTGAAGTATTTGCCCATCTTTTATCAACTTATTATCACATACTTCATTGGTTCGAGACTTTATAAGTAGCAGAATCACTGAGCTTCTAATAATTTTAATTGCATTCCATCTCTTAGTATTTCGACCAATAGAACAAAGGTTGTCAAATGAGTAACAAATTTGATCATGTGTAGTTAGCCCAACAGTTGCATAAAATTGGGCTCGTAATTCGAGATTTTAGATTCGAGCAGATGAAAAATTGACTCGTACGTAATTCGAGATTTTAGATTCGAGCAGATAGAACAGCATTCGAAAACGCACGCTGCTAATCAAGTACTGAATTCGCCTCAATCTACAAGCTCAAAGACAACTATATGCAAGTAACAATAAACAAGTGCGGCAATTGCAATCCCATGCACCTGTGAATTCCAAGCAAATCAAATCCAAAAGAGATGTTGAAGAACTCAAATGATCATTAAAATAAACCAAAGATACACATGAAAGAAGACTTACATGCATTATATTTATCTAACTACTTGAGATCTTCTACTTCTCTCTACTCATACATTCCCCTCCCTCTCTATACACCATCTCCCATTAATTTCTCATTCAAACCATTCCAAAGGGGTTTAAAAATCGCGGTATCAAACAACGTAACGATGATGATACAATCATCTATAGATGATGATACGACGCTAGCTAGCACCGACCACTGCATACATAGGTAAATAACGATATCAGGTGTGAAATCTGATTACATCACGGTCGATAACGGACTTTATTTAAAAATCCTTACATCCCTCCCTCCCTCCCAATTAATTTCCAATTCATGATTCCTCCTCCTCCTCCTCCTGGTTCTGGCCCAACTTCTTGGTGGAATTCTTGTTATTGTGCATCCACACCTTGAACACCTGCCTCTTCACCCCAATCTCGCCGCAAAACCTCTGCACCTCCGCGTCGTCCTCCCTCGGTATCCTCCACCCCACCTTCTCCGCGTACTCCATCATCTTCCCCTTTTGCTCCGCCGTGAACCGCGTCCGGAACCGCTTCTTGGACATCACGAACGGCGGTGGTGGCGGCGGACCACCACCACCACCCGCCGCCGCATGAAAATTCAAATCCTCACTCGACGAATCTGTTCCACCGTTTCCCCTCCCGCCGCCGCCGCCAATAACGGCCATTTTCACCTGTTGCACGACTGGAGCCCAGTGATTGGCCTGGCGGTGGCTCAACGGCGGCGGAGGGAGCTGTAGCGGAAGCACCATAGCCCGCCGCGAGAAAACGCTGCCGCCGTCGGGCTCTTTACGGTGGAAGTTGCGGTGGCAGCTACAGGCGGCGCACTTGAGGGCCTCCAGGGTCCCCTCGTCGCCGGCGGGCATGAACTCCCCGCAGCCGTCGAGGACCTTGCCGCCGGCGCTGGCCGCGTGGTTCTTCTGGCATTCTCGAAACTTGGCGCCGCCGCCGCCCGATGCGGCGGATTTTGGCTGGGTTTTATTGTCTCCGCCGTTGACGTGGTCTGTGTTTGGGCGTTTTGGTAGTTGAGCGAGAGGCGGTGGATTGAGGGTTTCTGATGAGTCTGGAAAGATGGAGGTATACCCTAATGACCCCTCTTCACTTTTCAATTCCATTTTTTAAAGGTTAAAAAACACTAAATCTGATTAATTAATTGCTAGTGAATTTCCAAAGCGCGCTCTCTCTCTCTCTCTCTCTCTCTCTCTCTCTCTCTCTCTCTCTCTCTCTTTGATTCAAATAAGAAGCAAATAAACAGACATAAAAATTAAAAATGAACAGCTTTAGCGTAAATAAGTTTAGGTCAATTTGGATGCTAATTACTCACCTGACTTGTCTTCTAAATTCTAGAGTTGATAGTCAAAACTGGAAAGAAAAAAGTATTGGAGAGAGAGAGAGAGAGAGAGAGAGAGAGAGAGAGGTGCTCTTAATGTTAGTGGCTGAGTGCAATAGGAATTTTAAGGTTAGGGAGAACTGGGAAAGAAGGAGAAATCTAAGGTTGAAGAGGAGATGGAGAAACAAACGGGGCCCTAAATCTACCTTAGAAGAAGCACCACCAGGAGCTTTATGGGTCTGGGTCTTGGATGAGGGAGAGTGGAGGGGAGGGGGGAGAGAGACACAGAGAGAGAGAGAGAGAGAGAGAGAGAGAGGAGGAGGATAAAGGTGGGGATTCTATGGGATAAAAACTGCTTCTGTGCTACCAACAAGAGACAGCTCGGTTGCTTGTGGTGGAGCTAAAGGAAGATGGATAGAGGGTAGTTATTCAGTGTTATTGGAGCATTTCTTGTCTCCCGAGTTCATAAAATCACAAATAGCATGGATTGTGTAAAAACTCACACAAACCCACCCAAGGCAACGGGGATGCTGCCAAGGACCACCATGTAAAGCGGTGTACGAGCGGCCAGATAAGCTGCTCTATCTCGGCAACATACGGTTCGGATCTTAACCAATAATGAGCGGTTCGGATTTATATGCTCTCAAATTCGATCCGAATTGTCCGTGCCAAGATAACCAACCGTATCGATCGCTCTATACCCGCTCAGAAGGACCCCGGTCCCACTCGGAGGTTGGGGAAAAAAACCACACAAACGTACATTAGTTAATGTCATGTCTGGCATATATGCAGTTTTATTACTCCAGCTTAATTTGCTTATTTGTGTCTAGACTCATTTTTAGATTTTAAGGAAATTAGCAAACAAAGACAGCGTAGCAAACGGGCTTATATATTTTTGCACATTGTCTATAAAACTCATACAAACGCGCATAATATAACCCATGTTAGGGACTTGCAGCGCGTGCCGTGGCTTGGGTACTATTCTTACTTATTCAAGTCGTTCATTTCATTTAACTCGTCTGATTTCTCGGCCACGTCAAGATGAGCTGAAAGAAACATATTTCTCTTCAATTTTATTTTAAAAATAACAACTGTCAATTTTTTTAAAATGTGTTTCGTTTATATTAGTGTTAAATCTGATCAATCTCATATTTTGAATGGACAAATCTAGCCTATGTTCAATGGAGACAAACTCCTACTTGGATTTTCTCGAGAATTACAATTTGACACACTGCTGTGTGTAATACTGTAATAGTAAAAATCATTCAACATTAATAAATCTTCAAATCTGGAGATGTTAAATTCTTTTGAATGCTTATGTGGGACGTTAACGTTTTTAAAAAATTTGACATCCACAAAATCATCTCTCTCTCCCCTCATAGATGTCAAGAGAGTGGTACTATTGGAGTGTACTATTTTAGCCGTTAAACGACTATATCTCTTTAGAACTATGATTAGCTAGTGGTATTTGGCCGTTGCTCTCAAATTTAAAAGGGAATTCACGTAGGAAATTGGCTTTGTATTTGAAAGCATGGTTGAAGACTTGTGAGGGCAATTCTTAGTTACATTTTTAACAAACATCCAACCTTTTTTTTTCCCGGTATTGGAGGGTCTTTCGAGTCAGCGTGCAAACTTCTTGAACTAATCCTTATAATTCCTCCTACAGCCTTTTTCGTGCTCTTACACGAAAGAGTAAGGTGGTTCTGAGATTTGCTGACTAGAAGAACTGAACCCAAAACCTCAAAGAAAGGAGCAAACTTCCAAAATAAAGATCATTAGGCCAACCCCAGAGAGTCAATAAACATACAACTTATTACAACTACTATTATTTGCGCATATTGTATCGAAAAACAGTGAATAATTTTCCATAAGATACTTAAACGGGAGTAGTGGGAAACAACTAATGGAGAGATGAAGAAGTGATGAGATTGGATTGGATGGTAGAGGGTACACAGAGAGAGAGAGAGAGAGAGAGAGAGAGAGAGCCAGAAACAACCGACAGTGTCATGTTCCTGTCCTCCCTTCCCCCACGCCCTGCCACCACCTTGGCCCCACCCCACCCCCCCAATACCCAAATTATTGATTTCCTTCTTTGTCTTTGCAATACCCCTCTCCTCTCGGGTACTTACCTATCCCCCAGCCCAATTTTATGCAAAGTCACCTATACTGATTCTCATAGATTTTGATGCCCTCTTTTTCATAGACTACTTGACCGTTTTTTTCCTTTGCCTCTAATCCCCCCCCCACCAAATCTCCACTTTTCCCCCCTATAAACCCTTGTGAAATACTGTATGACATTAGTAGCTCCATTTATGAGTAATACCCTAAGTCGCGTAATTCGCGTGTCCGTGCGCGAATTAAAATGCGAGCGTGAAAGTATCTTCAAAACACATCTCAAATTATTACAGTTTACGAGAGTGATAATTGAGAATACGAGCGCAGTACGAAAATTGAAAGCAGATGCATAGAGGGCATTTTGAAGCATTATGACACGATGACCGGGCATTTTGAAGGAGATAAGTGTTGAAGTGTAAAGTGTGTAAACTGGCAAGGTTGGTCCACAGTAGTTACACTTGTCCACTTATGTTCTCTGTCTCTCTCTTTTTTCTATATATATTCAGAGCTCAAGATTATTTCGACCAATTTACGTGTATCTTGATCAATTTCCTTCCTGGTCCAGTCAAATAGAGGCCATTGACGCCGATAATAGGAGATTTACAAGTAATTACTTTACGAATAAAAAGCATACTGATTTGGTCAATTGTGTGCGGAGCAAATGCACCATCCGACCGGACTTTTAGGACGTTTCTTGTATGTATGTTCTGTGGCTGTCTCTAAAGTGTATCGTGCGGGTTCTGCTCCACTGCCAGCACCACGCTTTCCCTAAGCAATGTCTTTGCCTTTTCTGTGATGTAATCGATGCGTCTCTTCTATCTCTCTCTCTCTCTCTATGTACGTTTGCGCTTTGGTACTTGGGGGTTATTTGTTTATCAACAGAGCAACTGGTGGGGTGGGGGAGCAGTACAGCTTCTGACGCATGCAAATGCAAAGCAGTTATCTGGCTCGGTGGGTGGAGTCTGTGGAGGGTGGGACATCCGTTAGGGCCCCATTCGTCGGACGGATAAATTTTCCGTACTTGCGTTATGGAGGGTGTTTGGCACTTACTCCTTATTTAAATTTTACAAATGGTTCTTCTAATTTGCATAAATTCTCATTTTCGTCTCTTTAGTATTAATTGTGTTAATTTTAAGTCTATAATTTGCATTCTGTTTCAATTTCGTCCCTCTCCCTTACGGCATTAATGAAACAAACAGAATTGAAGGACAAAATTGTTATTTCTCCTCACAAAGTGACTAAATTGAGATTTCATGCAAACTAGAGGGACTATTTCTATAATTTTATTTTTTATTTTTTTTTTGTAAATAAATTTAAAATACATCATCTGTAATATATTTCTCACCTCATTTTATATTGAATAATCAAAGTATGTTGAATTTTTTTAAAATTTTTTATTATATATATCACAAAAAGCCGCCCCTATGTTAAATGTCTTGGTACTGTATTTTTTTTTTTCAATTGAATTTTTACTCTTGTTATTTTCTGTCATATGATTAAAAAGAAAAGTCGTTCAGTAGTATTTAGAAATCTTGTAATTGTGTTTAATTAAGCAACGAAACACTATTGAATATTAAGAAATCAAAAACATTAAAATATGGGTATAAGTGTATTTAATTTGGGACTTACTCACAAGATTACTCATATAACAAATAAATACGGATTTTGAACATTTCTTTTATCGGGTGAAAAAATAAGGAGAGTATAAGAACATGATATAAAGACATTAGCTAAGGGTTTGATTGTGCATTTTCTAATATTTTTGTAATGTGTAATAAAATATAAATTTTTTTCAATATTATTTGATTACCCAATAAAAAATAATTCAATTGTCAAATACATTACTTATAGTCTTTTTTATTTTATTTGCAAAAAGCGAAAGTAAAATGTAAATTTTTAAAAATAATCCCTCTGGTTTACATAAAATCTCAATTTAGTCCCTCTATGAGAGAAAATGACAATTTTGCCCTTCAATTCTATTTGTTTCATTGACGGCGTCAGGGTGTGGGACGAATTGAGATGGAATGAAAACTATAAGGTTAAAATTGATACAATTAATATTAGCGGGACGAAAATGAGAACTCGTAAAAACTAGAGGGACCATTTATAAAATTTTCCCTTGTTCTTATTCTCGATTAACCTTGCTCTTGTGAAGTTTGATAGTTTAATTAAGTTGTTATTAAAATAGAAATATATCTTCATGCTCGCACTCATGCTCTCGATCAATGCACATGTGTTAAGTGATGCGTGGAGAATCATTTATAAAGAGTGAGGGTGGAAGCAAATTGGGGTTATACTCTGCCAATCAAAACAAATTGTGCTCTATTCCAAGGCACATAAGGCGCATGAGATCGTGAGGGTGAAAGCATTTTTTTAAAATAAATTAAATTACAAAAATTTATGGGAGCAAGGATTGATGGGTGTTTGTTTCCGTTAGTAAAAAATTTGTAGATTTTATTTGCGGCCGAGAAGTTGTTAGATGTTTGTGGTAGTGAATAGATTGTCGAGAAATGTCAAATTGTTTCCGGCATTGAATAAGTTGTTGATGAATTTATTAGTAAAGTTACTGTAGCAAAAACAGTTTTTTTTTTTACAACTTTTTTGTTAGTGAAAACGAGATGGTAAAATGCAGAAACTTCTTTTGTTAGTGAAAACGAAATGGTAAGATACGTTAAGATTTTTAGTGTTTTTTATTGGTGAGAACGGGGGCCTGAGAATAATAATGTAGAGAAAAAACGGAGGACCCGCTTGGATTGTCCATCATTGTAACCGGCTCTTATATCAAAGTGAGACCCTCTCCAACTAACTATTTTGGAACTGATAATGTGACCTAGTTATAATGTGTATGAATCTAATATTGTTTTTTCACATGAGAAAATTCTCACACATTAAAGGACCATGTTATCATACAAGAAGATAAATACTAATACTAGTAGTGTAACTATGAAAAGAGTGATTTCATATAAATTCACCCTCTCCAAGCCCCAATCTTGTAATTTTGCATCATCTTCTTTTTTTTTTTTTAACTCTACTACAATTTCGTAAAACTATTTTTAGTTTTTGGAAAAGCTTAGTTTTATTAGTAAGGAAGAATTACACGAGGGTAGTTTTGAAAAGCTTAGTTTTGCACATATAAATTACATAAGTTGTGGCTTCTCGATCTGCAGTTCAAATGGAGATTGCATGCAATCGAATCGAGGCAGTCAGTAGTCTAAATATGTTAAAACCTTTTCCGGGTAAAGAGTTTATGTCTCATTCTCTCTCTTTCTTGTATCATCGCACCAAGACAAGTTACATAGGAAATCATGGACGATTTTACAATTCATTGAAATTAGGTTTGTTTCTTTTTATAGGTACTGTGGAAGTAAAAAGAAAAAGAAAAAGAAAAAACTACGTTAAGAGATAAAGTAGTACGCCCTCCGTTCTTAAATGAGAGTCCCTCTTTGAAATTTCAAATTTTTTTAGAGAACATGACTTTCTACCATTACCCCTATATTTTATCTATTTTGCACCATTTATATTCACATATGAGGGACACTTTTGACATTTTATCAAATTTCTATTTTTATTTTTGGAAAGGGACAATCATTTTAGAACATCTCAAAATGGAATGGAATGAAGGACTCTTAATTAGGAACAGAGAGAGTACAATATTATTCCAACAAACCAAGCTCTATTTTGGGTCGGGCCAGCCCATCCTAGCCCAGTTGAGCCTGGACTTACAATGGTGCTAGGGCATGAGGCAGGCTGGGGCTTTGGACCAATACCGCATAGACTAGGGTTCAAACCTTATCTTAGCTTACGGGCCCGTTGGGTTTACATGTAACCCAGTAAGCAAAAATTAGTTTGCATATTCCGATTGTTGACCCCTGTTTTGTTAAGATTTTTATTTTTTAGTACTTATTTTCCATTTTACGAGACAGGAGACAGGTCATTTTCTCACGATACATCACCTTCAATTTAAAAAAATAAGTACTTATTTTTCTTAGTGGAACGGAGCTATGCATTGTGCACATAACTCAAAAAAGCAATTTTAGTACTCTTTTAAGCAATAAGTAACTAAATAATGAGCAAAAAAAAACAAGCCATTGTATCACAGAATCCAAAGTCCCCTTCTGTCTCTCACACACTCCCATGATATGTTTTGTTATGGTAACAGGGTACTGTTTTTCCACAGCACTTTCTCGTAAATGCACTCTAAAAAATGTCTGTTACTAATACTTAAAATATTACACACAATACAAGCGCAAGAAGACAAATTTTAAAGTGCGTTTTATAAGAAAGGTAAGTGCAAAAGTCATATTCCTTTATCTTATTGTCCCGTTATTCTGAATAAGAAAAACAATAATGACAATGTTGTTTTCATCGATCATATGCACTGAAGATGTATACATGTAATCCTTTTTCCATTCAAAAGAAAAACATACACCCCAAAACACATAAGAATTAGCGTGACAAAAAACGAAGCCTTAGAGACCCCTATAGAGAACAGAGCATAGAGTGTGCGCGTAAGCTATGATTTACTATAAAATAGCGTGACAAAAAAACGAAATTTCTCATGAACCCGATCTCTTATTGGTACGTGGCAAAGTGTCTCACTCCAAATATCGCCAATGGTATTACTCGCCATCGCCGAGTTGGTCGTCCTGGTTTTTCTTGGGCTTGCGGTAGCGCTCCTCTACGTCCTTGGCCATCGCAACGCCGGTGTCCATCAGTTTTTTGATATTGGGCACGTTGTAATTCTGAGAAACGTAGATTCCGGTAATTGTGCCCAACATGAATACGAAACTTCTTCTGATTATGCCCATTTCAGGAATCTCAAATTGACCAACGTTTGGACTCAAGTTGGGTCTTTAAGCTCTTCAAGGTTTGATTTTTAGAGAGAGAGAGAGAGAGAGAGAGAGAGAGGATTGATGCTGGGTTGCGTATGAGTGAGATGGAGATAATGGAATATAAATTGTTGGTTTTGGTCATTAGCTTGGAAAAGGGGGCTCCAATTAAGGTGGGTTTTCTTTCTCCCAAGTTACCTTTTT
The DNA here is from genome assembly GCA_025413875.1 of Rhododendron molle. Taxonomy (NCBI): domain Eukaryota; kingdom Viridiplantae; phylum Streptophyta; class Magnoliopsida; order Ericales; family Ericaceae; genus Rhododendron; species Rhododendron molle. The sequence goes on from CM046393.1 coordinate 6,775,755, forward strand.
TATTTTTATTGATTCCTTGGCTGATTGCACCAGGGGTTCTGTAACCCCTTCTCCAAGAGTCAACTCATATACCCACCTTCCCAAGAAGTATTTTCAGGCAATACATATATGGTTTTTTCATAATTTATCTCCGGCAATTGTTGGACAATTTAATTCTACTCTCTCCGTCTCGAAAAATTATTCAATACTCCAAGTGTAGGAAGTAGGAGCACGTAAATTACGTAATGCTCCAATCATAAATGTGTGGTGGAAAGGGGGTTTGGGCACCTCATGTCCTAGCTCTTAGGCCATTCAAATAATCTCTCCTCCGTCTCAATATGGATGGCCATTTGGACGGGAACTGGGGATGGTGTTGGCGCGGGTGGTGAACAGCACAGTATTGTGAACCATCCGAGTCGTCCGTTCAGCAATCCAACGGTCCAAATCTCATCTCCCGTGTAGCATCCAGGCCGTTTATTGCCGAGATGAAATTTAGACCGTTGGATTGCCAAATGGACGGCTCGGATGGTGCACATTTGGACACTACTTACTTGATATCAACTATCTTGCAAAGAAAAAAACTTCAACGAGCATCTGCAATGCATCTCTCATTCAACGTATATCTTGAAGGCTCATAAAAGTACAAAAAAATAAGATTAGAGAATCTTCACTATTTTTAATCTACTCCAATCCATTTTTCCCATTATCTCTATAATTTTCCTTCAATTTTCTTCCTAAATTCACATTTTTGAATTCTAATTGTAGGAGTATTAGTGCAAAATATTAGTGCTAGGTTTTTAAAGTTAACAATGTTAGTGTAAAATATTGCTCACAATAATATAATCAAACTTAGCAACCTCCTTAGAAATAATCAAATTTTGGACTTTGGAAATAATCAAAACTAACAACCTTTTGCCAATAACAAAATGTAGTGAATTTCACATTCTCAATCAAATACACATATCATTAGAAAAAAAAAACATTCTATCTCTTTCCTTTTCCCCCCTCTTTTTCTTTTTCAACAATGTTTTCAAAAAAAATATTTTACTTAAAATTTCTTTTTAAAGCTGTTTTTAAAAATTGTTCTCCCCCAAAAATTATTTTTTAACTGTATTTAAAAATCATTTTTATACAAAAAAAAATTGTTCTTATTTAAAAAAATTGTTTTGTACAAGAAAATGCTTTTTTCAAAACCTTTTCTTATATAAAAACTATTTTTTCAAAAATCGTAATTACACAAAAGCTGTTTTTCTTAAAACTATTTTTCTTTTTTTAAAAAATTTAAAAAAAAGTTCAAAAATTATTGTCTATTTCTAATAAATAGTTTTTATTAGTCTCAAAATTGTTTTTAGAAAAAACTATTTCTATGTTCACGGTTATTAGTTTTTTTGTAATTTAAACAGATGATGTGACAACTTTTGGTCATTTAATTTTGATTATGTTATTGTGGACTTCTACATTGCTAACCTTAGCAATCTCTTATATGAATAATCAAAAGCTGATGTGACAACTTTTGATTATCCATTTTTTATTATAGCATTGCGGATAACCTTAGACTTATTTGTTAAGTCCTCAGATTAATTGAGCCGGAACTTACTCAAATACCTTTTCAATAGTACTAATGACTGGGATTAGAAGTACATCCATGATTATATGTTCTTCTACTGGACGATGAGATTGATACCTCGGATTAGTTGGTCCATACTAGTAGTTCCGTATATTGGGTAATAAATGCAATGGAAGTGGTTCCATTTTAGGAATAAGCAAGTTGTGAAGACCATAAACCTTAATAAGGAAGTTGCACGGGTTAGTACTATCGAACGCAGTCTGTCAAGTTAACAAGGGAAAAGTAAGTAGCAGAATGTGAAAATAATCGAAATACAAAACAACCTCCGCGTGTCCTATGAAACAACATTAAGAATTTGGAGCAGTAAAATGTTCATATTGAAAGGTATCATCAAAGACTTTAACTGAGCCCCAGTAGATGATAGAAGTGATCCCCAAATTGGTCAGTCTATTGTTCTGGATCCTGCGTAATGAAAGCAATGCAAGTGATTCCATTTTAGGCATAATCAAATCGTAAAGACCATAGAACTTCACCAGGAAGTAAAGAGGCATGGGTTAGCAGTAGACTAGCGGTCTCCTAGAGAACCCAGTGTCAAATTAACAATGGAGAAACAGCATCAGAATGTGAAAATACCGATACATCAGCTTCCAAGTGTTGCTATGAAATAAAATTAACAATACTAGAGCATTATAGTGTGTACAATGAAACCCAGGACTAATTCACTAGATATCAGTTTAAAAACTCATCTGCAGAGCTTCAATGACTCAAGATTTGTGTAACCCAAGAGTAGTATCCTTCGCAATTGCTTTCGAGCCTTCTCCTCACAGTGACTTGAGGGAAGAACATAATCATGAGAACACATCTGATTCCAAGGGCAGAGAATTTCAGTTTCGCAAGCGCCTCAGCTATCATTGTCCCCATGCGCAGGCCCTAAATCACACAGCACAGGAGAAAGAACAACTGGTACATAAACATAGTAACTACAAGAGAGTAACTGTAACAGAAAGGTATACAAGCCGAACATCATTTTATCAGAATGAGTAACACTGAGATTATAACAGAAAGAAACTGAAAAGTGCGGTCATTAGGAAACATATACTTCTGTTCTTTTTTTCCCCGTTGTGACAGGTAGATACTGGCACCACACCCAGCAAACTATTTTTTCAGGTTATCCAAGCTGCAGGGTCCTCAAACACAATAGGTTCGAAATATCATCTTCTCAGAAACTTATGAAGTGAATCTACCTAATAAAACACAAGAGTGTGGGGACCACATAAACACAAGTTGAAAGAAGGGCTGAGATTCATTTGATCCAAGAGCTGATGTGTGCTCTCCAACTCTCTTAAGAAACCACCCACTCTTACAAATATATTACAAAAATTTCATCAAATGATGGGTAGTGCCGTAGGCACGGGCAAGCACTAGTGAATATATGCATTGCAACACTACCTTTCCTTGAAGTTGACTTCAATAATTCATAAACACACCATAGCTTATTCAACCACACCAAATTTCAGCAGCACAGGATTGGCACAACTAAAATATCAGGGGGCCCTTAAAGGAGCATGATTGTCAGGTTACCCACGAAGATATCAGATACCCACTCAACAAACAGAAGCAACTAAAGCTAGGTCAATACTACAAGTCACAGGAAGGCTCGCCCCAATAATGAACTTCAATATTCAATCACATTTAGGAAAGAGGTTAGTGTTACCAGTCAATAATCCATTGGTATGTGTCACTATGAGAGCGTCCTTATTCAAATCTATATAGAGCTTCTAGACAATCAATCCAGGACAGAAATAGATGCGCATAATTTACAAAAGTCATCGAACCAAGCTTTTTCATCAGAGCATTGAATTTGCTGATTCAAAAGCCACTAAACCTAGAAAACGAAGGTTGTTCCTTGGATGTTTAAAATCTGAAAATATCTTGTTCCTTGGATTTTTAAAATCTGAAAAGGTTGACTCAACTTAAAACAACTACATATAGGTGTTTAAAAAGAAATCATAAGATGGCTCTCCCTAGTTCCCTTAGAATATCATCGATAAAACTTGCAACCCTTATTTGCAGTTTTGAATCCCACTCGGACCTGTAATCCATCTAGAATTATTAAGGTAACCTGAGTAGGGGTAAGAGAGGAAGTAGGATCATTAGGGAATGGATTGTATTTTCCATCAGTTTTTTGGCCATGTGGAAAAGAAATAACGGAATGGATTTACAGACCTTCCCTTGTCTGTAAAACAAGCAAAGGCTGAGTGAATTGATTTTTATAGGCTGGAAGGGAAACCAGCCCCATCTTTCCCTTTCTAGCCTCGCCTCCCAGCAAACAAGAATTTGTGCATGAGAATATTGAACAGAATGGCAACAGAAAGATCCTTGTAGGTGGCTTGAAGAAGTTGGAATTAGGATCTGAAATCCACATTTTTTGATAACTCAGGTGTCCGGACCAGCTTACACACACCTCAACTAATTCTGGGGGACCAATCCTGCCGTCCAAGAGATGGACATCCGCTTGACCACTGATACTTCATTGGTACTAATGTATTCATATTCCTCGATCAAGCTAAGAACTCAAAGTTTCAAGACTAAACCACTAGGCCCAAAACAAAACCAAAAAAAAAAAATTATAAAACCAAGTTGGGCATCACTTACTTCCAAACCCAAGTAGGCGAGAAAAAGGTACCAATATTTTGCATGGAGGTTTAGACCAAAAGAGGCATGTTGTCTGGAGACTATAGCAAGGGCTTTATCAAAAAGGTTGAACTTGCCCTCAACAAGGCGAGCTCAACCCTTGATCAGTTCTCAAGAATGATGAAGGGGAGGGACTGGCCAGCTGTCCTCAAGTGAGTTGGACCCTCCTCCTACCCTTCTATCTAAAGAGAGGAACAAGAAAATCCCCCTTCTCCAGTTCTTGAGTCGCGAAATGACGATGTACATCCTCATTGTACTCTGACACATTCTGCGGGTTATCTTAAGTAAGTGGTGACTGGTGAGATGTATTTTTATTTGTGTGGCATCAATGCAGTAGTTGAATAGTTCTGTAGTGGGTCTAATACACATCGAAACATCAGAAAGCCTTTTATTCAATTCCACGACAAAAGTCAGAATATAGGTAACACAGCCAACTGTGTAAGGCTCCGTTCCAGAAACCTTCTTAAAAAATAAGCAGCTTATTTCACATTTTCAAACTAAAAAATAATGCAAATGAAAAATAATTTTTTAATTTTTTTTGCACCGTATTAAAGATCTTGAAGAGATCTATCAAACAAGATCCATAGTGGTAGGCAAATTATTTGCGTAAACACATTATTTTTGAGCTTGAAATTGCCTTCTTAAAAAATAAGCAGCTTATTTCGTTTGCGGAACGGAGCCTAAGTATTTTTATGCCGTATACTTGTCTAGTTCCTGAAGCTCAAGATAACTGGCTGGATGTAATATCCTCTTTCAATTCTTACGCTTTCCAGTTTGTTTAGATTAACTGCATGCTGGGACGTATTTCAATTTGTATGGCATTGATGCATTTCCTTCTGTAATGTGTCTGTAATGTGTCTAATACACCATTTTTCATAGTCATCCACAAATATTGGAAGAGAACATGAGAATCCCACTTATGAAGAATGCCTTTTTTTCAATTCCATGAGAATCAATATATGGATGACAAACATATAGTCAATTGTTTTTGCAAACTTTTTCCCGTCTTATATTTATCTAGTTCCTAAAGCTCAAGATAATTGGCTGGTTATAGTATCATAGTTGTGGATACATTGGCATCAAGTGTTTTTAATAACCCATACCAAGTTGCGGTACCATTATCATCTTGGGAAGCAGATTTTTTAGGTTGACAAGATCCTTTGAGAAGCTAAGTTTCTTGTTCTTCAGAAAAGTAAAACACAATCTTGGAATAATGATTTAGGGTGCTATTTGTGGATGTTGGAGGTGGAGGTGGACGTGGCTAAGCTGGTCATCCGGGAAGATGTCAAACATTATAATGGCTCGATACCGATGGAGATGGAGGCAATGAGAGCTCAGGGCAGTAGTAGAGAGACGTAGCAATGGAGAGAGATGACTAGATACAAAGTCAGTGATAGTATGCTTGTTCCTCTCTTTAGATAGAAGGGTTGGAGGCGGCGTCCAACCACTTCCTAATTATTACTATACTAGTGCTTGCCCGTGTCTACGGCACTATGCACGCGGGTTGGAATTACCCGTGCCTACGGCACTTGCTAGCTAGTGGCTCAAACACTATCGATTCATTAATGTGTAGTATGTGATTCTCGTCTTAGTGACACAAAAGAGAATTACCCATCAGCTAACTACAAAGAACTATCAATTTGCTTATAGAATTTCAATAAATACCAGGTAAAAAGTTAAAACCAAGCAGCACATCAGTTAGTGAAGAGAATACGCGTGGGGATGGGTGAGGTTCAAATTTTGAAAGAAGAAGATTACTGTATGTATTTTTGTCCAAATAAAGTTAAAATATATTATAAAGAGTTCCATTTTTTAATATATTATATATTAAAAAATATAGTTAAAATATTAAGTGTTCCAATTTTCAATCCATTTCAATCGGTGCGAAGATCTTACTTTTCATAATTGAATTTTGGCTCAAAGGGCTTTCAATGGGCACCCTAAGAGAGTCATGAAACTAAATAAAGAATCTTAGGATGCTCGTTGAAAGGTTTTAGAGACAAAAATTTAAAATATTTGCACCGGTTCAACCGAATTGAAAAATAGAGCACTTAAATTTTTAATATGATTAGAGCACTTAATTTTTTAATCACATTTTCCATTTGTGAACGTGTGTACCGGCGTGTGTAAACTTGTGTGCATGTGCATAATGAGTGCCACATAGGACAAAGGTACCACGTAGGACAAACAGACTTATGTTTTATTATATAGATATCTGTGAGTTTTTGGTTCTCTTTAGTCACGTTTTTAATCACTACAGTTTTTATTATTAGAAAAAACTCCAAGAATTCGACCTTAAACTTCTGTACCAAACTGGTTTTTTAGCCAAAAGTCTATCCGAGATCCATTTGATCAAAGCCTTTTGGCCGCAACCTTCTTGAAATGGTTATTTAGAAGCTGTCATGAATGCTGCATCAACAGTACTCTTTCGTGTCAAGCTGGAAAAAAAAAAAGAGTCTAGGGACTCTAGCAAGGGAGCATGCCATGCCTTGCCGAAGTTGGAACCAAACTTTTTTTTTTTGGTTATGCTGCATTTGGTAGGAAGTGTTTGGTTACTAGTTGGGCTTCTACAGAGTTATGTACATGTTATTGTGGACATTCAACTTTGACCTCAATGTCAGGGCTATTTTCATGCGAGGGTTTGGACAGCTCCGTCAATTTCAAATTGTTTGTCATTATGCTACAATGGCGTGTTTGGAAGATAATTTTATTTCCATCAGATTGTTTCTCAACAGATCTAGCTATTATGACGGGATCACGTTATAATGGCTTGCAATTGATTGTATGAGGTATGATATATGGTGATACTAATACATATATAATTAGTTGCAAGTCATTCCAACGTGATCCCGTCACCAATCTAGTAAGAAATAAAACTATCTTCCAAACACGCAATTGCAATGCAATGACTAACCAGATTGAAATTGACCCAGCTATCAAAAGCCTCCCTTCAAAATAGCCCCAATATTAAGGTCAAAGTCGAATGTCCACAGTAGCAAGTAACTACGTAGGAGCCCAACTAGTAACCTAGCACTTCCCACCAAATGCAATATAAACAAAACACATGGATTGGGCTCAAGCTACACCAAGACATGGCGTGCTGCTAGAGTCCTAGACTTAAAAAAAATTCCAAGTTCGACAGTTAGTAGACTTCTGAAGCAAGCATCTAGTACCACTTCTGAACAACCATTTCGAGAAGGTTGCAATCAATAGGTTTTGATCAGATGGATCTGATAGACTTCCAGCTACAATAACACTTTGGTACAAAAGGTTGAGGTCAAATTCTTGGAGTTCTTCCTAGTAATAGCAACTTCAGTGCTCAATAACAAGACTAAAGAGAACAAAAAAAAACTCACACTATATAGCCTTAACTAGGAAGTGAAACACAAAGAACCTAAATAGAGGTGCTATGGGAATAGAAGACAACAATGGTGATGGTGATGGTGATGGTGATGTTATACTGCACAACCAATTGAAGTTCATGAACTAATGCAACAAACAGGATAGGCCTAATACTTCTGAAGTGAGTATGCTCCAAAGCTGGAGCAAATGGGTAATAAAAGAGAGAATTGTGAGCAGTTACCGGCAAGTTGATTTTCGCTTAAACAAAACAATTCATCCACTACAAAATGAATACAACAGAAAGCAACAAATAGACAAATAGGGCTCAAAAGTAATCCTAAAAAGGAAAAGGGCAAAAAAAGAAAAAAGAATCAAACTAGATTACAGTCTGCCATAGCAAAAATAATCCTTTCTAAATTATCTAGCTTCCCAATAATTCTGGCCCGCAGCTCAAACTCAAAACACCCCTTTCCAATTATTGACCAAACTACCGCTGGCGCTTTGCAAACATCTGCATTCTATTTATCCTAATGCATTTCAGTTCCAGGATGAGGCCAAAAATAAGACAGACATAGCAAACGTATGAACATCTGCAGATAAACTCGACACGAACCAGAATGTTATGAACTAAAGCAAGCAAGAAGGCATTGGTTGGCTCAAAAGCTACGTGCTTTGAAAAAGGAAACATCAAATTCAAGTGGAAGTAACAATACCCTATAGAGATAATGCCATTGACAGAATCACAAGCAGTTGCTGGCAGTGGATTTTCTTACAGAAAACAATTCATCCACTTGAAAATAGGAGAATGAAACAGAAAGCATGAGACAGACAACTAGACAAGTAGGGCTCAAAAGTAACATAACACATCAACCTAGATTACGGTCTGCAATGGCGAAAATTATTCTTCTCAATTATCTAGCTGCACAAGACTCTAGCCCGCAGCTCAAACTCGAGAATCGAGACACCCTTCCAACTATTGACCAAAATAGCCACTTATGCTTTGCCAACATCTGCTCACTATCGAACTCAGTTATTCATGATAATGCATTTCAGTTCTAGGATGATGCAAAAATGAATCAGACAGCCATAGCAAAAGAATGAACATATACACTTAAACTTAAACTAAGGGTGCATTTCTGCTAAACTAAATGGACTACAAGCCCATGTTTTTCACGGATTTCTAGGAAGGTCAATCTCCTCACATACATACATGAAGTAAAATACTACCAATTAGTAAAAACAACTTGACTATTGCCATTAGCCTGTAGTCCATTTTGTTCAGCAGAAACGCACCCTAAGAACAGTATCAAGACTAGTGCAAGCAAGAAGGCATTGAGCAACTCAAAAGCTACATGCTTTGAACAAAGAAACAGCAAATTCAAGTAAAAGGAACAATACCCTATATTGAGAATGCCATTTATAGGATCCATAAACTGCTGCTGCTGCTGCTGTGGCTCTTCCTCCTGCTTCTGCAACTGCAATGTACTGCCAGCCGTCACCGCCCCACCACCACTCGTCGAAACCGGCTGGGGCGGCCCCTTTGCCTCCACCAACCTCCACATATACCACGCCCCAACGGACCGATACGGCCGCCACTTCTCACACAACTGCTCCATCTGCGACGGCCTCGGCAACTCCTCCAAACCATAAAGCAACTGCACCCCTTTCCTCACCCCTAAATCGTTAATGGGAAGCACATCCGGTCTATGAAGCGAAAAAATCATAAACATGTGAACCGACCACGACCCAATCCCGTTAACCATGGTCAACATGGTAAACAAAGACTTATCATCCAAATCAACAATGCCCTCATCCGACAGAATCCCATTTTGGTACTTTCTCGCTAGGTCGTGCAAGTAACTCGCTTTCCGACCCGATACGCCGATCTGGCGGAGCTGGGGCGGGGTTAGGGCTAGAACGGTAGCCGGAACAACGCCGTTTTCACCACCACAGAGGGAGACGAAGCGGGTGTAGATGGAGGTGCCGGCCTTGTAGGCGAGCTGCTGGTAGAGGATGGATTTGGCGAGGGCGAGGAAAGGGGGGTGGGTGGTGGGGTCGAAGGTGGGGGGGACGTGGAGAGAGATTACGGGAGAGAGGAGGGGGTCGGCGGCTCGGAGGTGGCGGAGGGCGGCGTCGATCTCGCCGTCGCAGGAGAGGGATCGGGCGGCGGCAGGGACGATCGGTTTCTGCTGTTGCAAGGGCTTGGGGTGGAGGGGCGTGGTCTTGGTTCTTTTCGTGGTGGGTTTTGGTCTAGGGCTTTTTTCGGAGGAGGAGGGAGAAGGGGGGTTGGGATCGGGGGAGAGTTTTCGGGTTTTTCTGGGACGGAAGGGGATTTTGGTGATGGGTGCGGGGTTTTGCGGAGGGGCATTGGTGGAGGCTGTGGTGGTGGTGGTGGGTGAGGGTGGGGCGGTGGTGGTGGTGGAGTCATGGTGGGGTTGAGTTGGGGTTTGGGTTGGTTCGGTCATGGGTGAAGGGTGGGAATTGCGATTGGCGGCGGCGGCGGTGGCGGTGGAGGGATGAAAGTGGAGGAGAGTGGTGGAGGTTTGACTGTTTGAGAGAGAGAAGGAGAGGAGTTTTCTCCCAATTCTCACTCTCTGGGATGGGAACAAGTGTTGTCTGGTTTTCCTCATCCGAGGAATAAAGTGGTCCGCAATTACGCACGGTTCGTGCACTACCATGTCACTACTGTCCACCAAGAAAATAGTACGGAGTAAGAGATATATGGAAAATCCTCTAAGACGGAGCGTCCCACTGCGATAGCTGATTCAGCCGTTTATTTTGGCACGAAGGATTTAAATTTAATTTGAACTCCTATTGATCTGGATGGTCCAAAGGCATTTGAACGTGAGTTATTGGGCGGTTCCAATTCTCTTAGGGCACATTTGATTGTCGAATTGTTAGGGATTAAAGATGAAGATACGAGGGATGTGTGGAATGTACAGAATAATCGATGAGATTGTATGAATCCTGAGAATTGTTATATTGTGTTTAGTTAGATTGGAATAAAGAAATAAGAATTATAGTTAACTGTTCGAGATGAGATGGATAGTTCAGTGGAGAGACTAGCTAATACCACCCTTCCCCTATTAGATAATCCCCTCAATATGAGGGTAAATCGTCCCGCGTTTTTTTAGTCTATGTTTATTCTCGGATGTCCACAGACATGAGACTAATGAATAATGGGAGAATATGTGGACTCGTGTGTTTCTTTGATCCTAATTTCACTTTCTAGTCCAGCAATCAAGCAAGCTCTTGAAACTCTATACTTTACCAGACATTTGACCTTGTCAACCAGTACCCATTGGTTTTTCGTATGAAGTGAAAAGTGTATGGAGAAGTTGGAGGTACCTTTTTCTCTCTTTCTATGACGGGATGTCTGGGTCAGCTTACACGCAACTCAACTAGTTTCGAGCCGTGGAGTCGGAGGTGTCATTGCACATCTAAAGTTATTGTAAAACCTTGAAGTGTCACTAGAAAACATTTATGGGGGTGATGAGTTCATGCTTCAAGCTGATGGACCAAAGTTCTACAGATATTTTGGGCATGGGCCGAACTGATACCGAATGGTTATTGTTGTTCGGACGTTTCTAGAAGATCCAATGCTAAGGGCCCAAGACCCACAAATCCTAAAGTCACACTCCATTTAGCCCAATTGTTTGTTTGTTTAGCTAGCCCATTTACTTTTAAGGCCATAAACAGCCTCTCTGAAATCTATTCATAGATGAGCACCATGTCAAATTGTCATAATTTTCAATTAGAACATCTCCCAGAGGATTGAACATATAGTAGAAAATAGAGATAGATGAATTTTGAAAAAGTTACGATTACGAGGTTATTTCACATTAGTCTATCGAAAAAATTTCAAATTTATTATTGAAACGTAGACCGAGGATGATTTACAGACTCGAGGTTGCATTTCTTGAACTAGCGAGGCTAAATCCATATTTGAAAAGGCAATCTAATGTTTACACAACCGTTAAGTACTTTTCATAATGTCGTCCAACCCACCCCAACATGATTTTGTGCAAGAATATTTCAACTCACAAGAACGCATGGGAGTAGTAAGTAGACAGTCTTCTTATTCGTTCCTTTGTTAAACAAAAAGTTGATTCTAATGATTCAAACCGAGGCCCCATCTATTGAAACATGGTTTCGAATGAACTCCACTACAAACAAATCTCAAGTGAGAAACATTTTGGAAGGGCAACCAGGCCAGCCAACAATTTTTGATTTTGGGGGCACCGGTTGTTGGAATATTTGCAGAAAGTCTAATGGTACAGATGTAAAATCTGTGCCAGTGGGTACAAACTCATTTCCGGGCCCATTTTGGGTCTCAAAAAAATGACCGGAGTCACTCATTTTAGTTAAAATACTTTGCTTTTGGTCCCTGCAAAAAATAAGCTCAATCCGGTATCGGTAAGAGCATTTACGAAACATCCAAAGTTTGCTCTAGAATTCAGGCTTGAATTTTGGGACAAAGTTGGACGTTTTGTCGGTGTCTTAACCGATATCGGATTGAGCTTATTTTTCGCCGGAGCCGTAAATAAAGTATTTTAAACAAAATGAGAAGGTTCATATCATTTTTTTGAGACCCAAAACGGGAAAAAATTGGAATTCGTACGCACTGGTACAGATTTTATATCTGTAGGGACCGATGGGTTCCATAGGAAAATCGTACCGACGGCCGCGGCGGGCTGTCTCCGGCCACCGGACGACCGATCTGAGCCGTCCAAAAATTCTCAAAAAAAAAAGATGTTTGGATCAAGAACCCTACACACATCGGATGCCGTTGATTGCCCTCATAATAAAAACCTTTTTTATAGAATTTTTGACGGCCTCGGATCGGCGTCAGTGGCGAGACGCCGGACGTGGGTCCGTCGATTTTCTCACGGGACCCGTCGGTTCTATCGCTTCGATTTCTAAATACTATCGAACAATTTTTATAAAGAACATGTCACAAAGAAAATAACGAGAGTGAAAATTCAATTGAAAAAAAAAAATACAATACCAAGACATTTAACATAAGGGTTGATTTTCGAATTTTCTCATATTTTTTGTGATATATATAATAAAAACTTTAAAAAATTTCAATATATTTTGATTATTCAAAATAAATGAGATGAGAAATATATTACATATGATGTATTTTAAATTTATTTACAAAAACAAAAGTAAAAAATAAAATTGTAGAAATAGTTCCTCTAGTTTGCATGAAATTTCAATTTAGTCCCTCTGTGAGGTGAAATGACAATTTTGTCCTCCAATTCCGTTAGTTTCATTAACGCCGTAAGCGAGAGGGACCAAATTGGGGCAGAATGCAAACTATAGGGCTAAAAGTAACACAATTGATACTAGAGGGACGAAAATGAGAATTTATGCGAACTAGGGGGACCATTTCTAAAATTTTTCCATTTTATATCTGCAGTAGCAGCACCATTCGAATATTTTAATGGAGACAATTTTGATTTTTGGTGGCTAGCTAGAAATAATGGGACTGAAAACTGACTAGTGGAAGTAGATAAAAGTGTTAGGTGAGCACATGCCACACGTGCACCATTCAAATATCCTGTCTAGATCAAAGTTATTTCAAACAAAACAAATGAAACTAAAATCCCGAAGATCTTGTACTGTAGAATACATGTGCATTGCCATTTTTAGCCCTCGAGCCATGGAGGGAAAAAGCAGGGGAATTGTTGAGCACTGTTGGAGCGCGACCTGGCATGTGTACGCGGTGTTTTAGGGCTAATGAGGTTACAAGTAAAGACCATTTTCGCTCTTTATTCAAACTCATATCATATTTCAGTTTTGCTCAATTTTTTTACCAAATTAGGTGAGAACCAAATGTAACGGCAACTTTTTAGTGGTAGGTGGTGGTGGTCGATGGTTGTTCTGCTTTTCAGGCTGTGGTGGTTAGTTTTCCAACGATGGCGTTAGTGGTCGACCACGGAGAGAGAGAGAGAGAGGAGGCGACTGGGTTTTGGTTGTGGACGACAGCCGTGATGGGTTGTGATGGTGGTGAATGGATTGAATTTGAGTAAAAATTGGAATTGTGATTGGAGTATGCAATACAAAATCAAGTTTTTACCCAAATTTGGATAAGGGCTGGAGATGCTCTAAGGAACACATGAGACCAAGATTATCTCCAATTCAATTAGTTAAGAGCATGTCCACCAGGTTAGTTAAACACCCAATCTTAGCTACTTTACCTAAGCAAAGTGAGAAATCCATCGTACAGCAGAATAGGTAAACAACAAGATAAAATAGCTTTGGTATTTTGGCTCTGTATTATTAGAGCATGTACACCAACAAAAGTTATTTTACCTACCCAATAATTCACTTTTTTTATTTTACCTACTCAAATTCCTCTCAACCTCACATCAATCCTCTCTATTATACCTTTTTATCCTTATAAAATATATTTTACTAGAGTGAGACAGAGAGAGGAGTAGAGAGAGAATGAGGGAGTGGTAGGAAGGAGAGAGAGAAATAATATTTTAATAAATTGTTGATGAATAGTTGCTCGGTACCTTTACCGATCCATGGAAGCCAAATGCATTTTACCTATGTAGTAGCTACTCTGCTGCACCCACCTTTCTAAGCCTTAGCTTTCTATTTTACCTCAAAGCAGCCCAATACAGAGGCTGGTGTACATGCCCTTACCGAGCAATTGTTCATAGGCATTAACTAAAATAATAATTGTTTCTCTCTCATCCTCTCTCTCTCTCTCTCCCTGTGACTAGTACAACTTCAGCGGCAGTTGATGAGTATGGTAGGTAAAGTAGAGAGGCTTGTGCAGCATGGAGGAAAATATGGGTAGGTGAAAGTGAAGAAATGCACTGTTCATGGTCATTTTTCCTCACAACAGGTGTACATGCTCTAATGTAGATAAGGTTAGCTCTACAACTTCGTGGTTAGCACTTCTATTGATCTGAGAGCATCATGTTTTCCGCTAAATAAATTAGTTCAGTAGGAATGTTGGATAATTCCACGCAGAAATGAAATGATACTGGGATTTTTCCAATGAGGAGTTGAAAACTCGCCCAGCAAGGCGTGAACGCGCTTGGAGGCGTTTGTTGATTGAATGCGGGCGTTTCAAGACTTGTCGCACCTAACGTTCAAGGATTGAATGCAGTTTATCCAACTTCTGAATGAGAGCGATTGCGTGTGACTTAAAAAGGAAAAGCCACCACTTTTGTTTTGTTTTGTTGTTGTATTTTATTTTTTGTTTTCCCCGTATTTTCAGACCGATAGTGTCCGCTTTTGTTGTAATGTTTTCTTATATATATTAACTGCATTTTCTAGTTGGTCGGGAAAAAAAAAAAAAACGGGAAACCCACAAAATGGTTCGAAGGTTGCCACAACAGAGTGGACTTGATAATTTACTAACCGTGTCGAAAAAGAAAGAACGAAATTGATAAAGAAAACTAATCAAACTCCATTAACAGTTAACGCGAAGCTGATGTTTACAAGGAAAAAGAAATAGTGGTGAACCAAAGGTCAAAAAGTACATGGTACATCCTTGTGTGTGGATCTTTCTGGTTACTATTTCGGCCAAGTGGGTTCTCTTCTACGAGAAATTATTTAAGTGTCGGGTGAGTATGGTCACGTGGTATCTGTGCGCTTATTTTGGCCTTTTAAAATACTTTTGGACAACCAAAATTTGTTTGGGTAATTATTTTGAAAGATTTCTCTTTCTAGTACTCTTCCCTTCATCTTTTTCTTAAATATGACTACGCCAAATTTGATTCGTTTACTAGTCTAGCTAGCTACCAATGTTTGGCTATGTGTTTGTAAATTTGACTATGCATTTATTTAAGTAGGGGTCATATCATCTCATATTACTAATTTCGTGAAGATTACCGGAGAAATGAGATTCCCGCAGGTAAGCGGTGAGATTGGTCTTCCATAATTAGTCGAGGCGTGTGCAAACTGATCCGGACATTTACAACATAACATAACATAACCCATCTAGTCTCTAATCATTGGGGGTATGGGCGGGGGATGATTGGAGACAGACCTAATCTTTGACAATATATGCACAAAGTGACTGCTCTCAGAATACCACTGAAACAGTGGCCCCCCTAAACCTCCAAGACCCGAGGAGCTACATGGACGTTTTGTTGTAGAACCGTGCCTCCAAATCAAAGCCAAATGGCATCAGAGAAGGCAGACATAGAAACCCAAATCAATTTATGTTCACATTACTATGCTTCCTTCGTTGATAGACCCGGACATTTGAGTTATAAAAAAAACAAAGTAATCGTAAGACCCAGAGTGCTCATCCAAAGCTTTAACCATCTGTTCAGCAAAAAGAAGAAGATAATTAACTTCGGTTAAAACTTAAATGAAGGATACTTCATTGACGCCGGGTTTGACCTCAAGGCCAATTTAATTTGGCCAAATTAAAAACAGATTTTATGAAATCGGATCTTAGCATTTGAATGGAACAATTGGCATTACAGAACCTTTTGCGGTCTGGCCTTAACTAAGTCCAACAAATTGTCTATGGGTTGGTCTCCGACTAGACCTATGTTGTCTATGAGTTATGCCTTTTAATTTTTGGGTTTCATTTTTCGGTGTTTTGGACTTAATTGTTGTATTTGGATTTTGAATTTTTTGTGGGCTTCATTTTAATATTTATACCTATTTAGACCCCTTTGGTGTTCTAGGCTTCGCCGATTGGGTGCTCTGTTGGTTTCTTGCCAACTTGAGATTTGCTTTGTAATCCTTTTTTCTTATCAATAATTTTTTTTGCTTCATTGTTCAAAAAAAAAAAAAAAAGTCCTACAAATTGTCATGCTTCCTACAAATTGTGAAATATACTTAATGTTTCACTGTGTCCCCTATATTTTTTTCAATTATTATTTTTATTCTTTATCTATTTATTTTTATTCATTATCAGAATAATCTCCATCAAAATCCAAACCATTACGAAGTGATCAGGGGCCACCATTTTAAAACTTAGAAAACTAGCTTTGCACCCTTTGCCAAAATCCATAGGATGTTAGGATAGCGGGTGAATTTGACTCTCCCGTTGCCAAGAGATCTTTGGTTCAACGGCATCAGGTGTGCACTTAGATACCATAAAAAAGGTTGGAAGTTTAATTTATTTTCTAATATGTTAACCTAATTATTCTAATAATACTGACTTTTGCTGATTGAAAAAAAAAATTTTTTTGACTCTATTTTTTTTTACTCTCCTGTTCAATGTTTTAATTTTTTATTTTAATTGGGTCTTGTCATTCTTCCAAAAAAAAAAAAAAACTGCTTTTCAATTGACTTGAGAAACTTAAAAGCAAAGAGGTGCACTGTCTTAAGTAGACTATATATATCTCACCACTTTAACCAATCAATGCAATTCTGAAGAGGGCCGCTACCCTCACAAGTCACATTTAAACATGTACTACTACCGTACTACGTACGTCGATTTGGACCGCCTGTTGTGGTCCTGAGCTCTTTTTTATTTTTTTTTTTCAAGACGTATGAGTGTCGTGAGTCTATTCATGCACACGTCAATTATTCACCTTTCCGGTCCACCGGCCAAAGGCCGGTTATCCATGCCGGAACTATGTAATTGAAAAGAAATTAATTGTTTTTGGGTCTGATTTGACTTTGAGTTGATGCTGGGTGGCTCGTGCCCCCTCCGGCGAATAAAGCCTCCTGATGCCGATGGCGGCGGCTATGGAGCTTGTTTTCTTTTCCGGAGATGCGACTGATTGTGAACCCGATTTCACTCGGCGACTCAGTGGGCCGACTCATTGGGATCTCAGTGTTTTTTTGGTTCCTTTTAGTTGGTTTTGTTCTGTTTTTTTCTTTCCTTTTCTGTTTGATTGCATCCGCTGTTATTGTGTAATGGTTTGAGCTGGTTTCATTCCTGTTTTTTCGATGTAATCGGTGCCGGTTTGTGCTGGTATGAGTGTCCCTTAGATCCGGTGGTGTGCGGTGGTGGGCAATAAATTCTCGGTGTGCTTGGCTACAACGACTTGATCTGACAAAGGAGGAGTGCAGATCTTCGAGAGCCATGAGTGAATCAACCAATTTACTCCGGCAGGATATCTGTATTTTTTCTTTGCTTGTTTCTTAGTTGTTGTTGGTTGTTTTTCAGATTTCAATTGTGCGTACTGTTTGTGCGGGTTTGAGCTGGGAGTCCGTTGGGACTCTTTACTACCTGGACCTAGATTGGTTCCTAATCTAGGCGTTTCGTCGGTCTTGCTTCTGCAGGGGGTGCCTGTGTCGAAGTCTTGGTAGTTTTGGTTCATTCTTGTATTATTGATGAAATCTGTATTGCCTTCGGGCTTTTTATATGACATAATCAAAAAAAAGAAAAGAAATTAATTAATTTTTTTGCAGTCTGCTCTAAGAATCGACCTCTGATCAATTGTGCGGAGAACAAACCCGCCTACCAACCGAACTTGCTGCTGGTCCTGAACTCTCTTTCTCTCTCAACTCTCATAAATAAATACACTCTGTAAAGGGAAAATACAATAAAATAAGAAGTTGCTATATGTATCTGTCTTCGAAATATAATACTACTACTTTCGTTCCAAAATGTTTGTCCGATCCTCAAAACGAAAACTCAAAAATAATTTATTTCTTTCAAGAAAAAATTCAAACCTTTTTCATAAATTAAAAGAATTCATCGATATCTAATGAATTGTTTTAAAAAAAAAAAATTTAACTTCTTCTTGCAAAAATTGTATTATTTTTACGTCATTGTTTTGCGGATCGAACAAACAACATTATGGAATGGATACATGTGTGATGTAGATAAGCACGTACACTTAAAAGTCTAACTGGACTCGATCAAAATATATTTTCTAAAATGGAAGGACATATATCGTGTAGAATATTTAAAGATTAGTCTAGCATAAAATATCCAACAATATATGCTTTAACAATTTAGATTTTTTCTTAGAAGCGCAAACATTTTATTACTAGATTAAAACAAATAAAAGAATGATTAAATCTTAATGTTTGGACCACATGCATAATATCATCATAAAGAATATAAAAGAGGGGGGAACAAAACGAAGTGGGCCAAGTTGTGATCTGCCAGGGTGTAAATTCACTAAATTGTAATTGGCATTGTTGACCAACCAAAATTACTATGTTGAATGTAAGTTCATTCATTCATTCGTATCGTATTTGTGAGTGATAGCCACCTGACTTGCTCGTCTGAATAGCAAAGAAAAAGAGGACCCGGGGTGCTGTAGTGCACGTGTAGTGCGGCCGTTCATCTCGGCAATGGATGACTCTGATTTTCATCCACACACACACACATATATTCATTGTCAAGATCGATGATCCGTGTGCGCCTTACAAAATATCTTGCAGGACCTTGCACTGCAAAATTTCTCAATCCGACAAAAGAGTACGGTGGCATTCATGTTTTTTTCTTGGTAAAATGCTAGACTGATAATTGAGATGTCAATTATACTGCTAGAGATGTTATCTTGGCCCATATGGACCATATGGTTATTGAAAATGAATGAGGCATTTTGGGACCAAAATCGGAGCCACAATCACCTCTCTTTTACTCCTATGTTGCAAATTTTCTCTCTCTCTCTCTCTCTCTCTCTCTCTCTCTCTCTCTCTCTATCTCTCTCTCTCTCTCTCTCTATTCGTGTACAGCTCATCTGCGAGAGAGAGAGAGACCTTAGCTCACACACACACACACACACACACATATATATATATATATATATATATATATATATTCATGAATCTGATTGGAGTGTAGATCTGTTGGTTCTCTACTAGTAGCGTTTGTGGTAGGTCAGAGGAACGTTGAGCTTCAACGCCGATGTGATTCCTTCAACTTCCTTCGGCCACATCCATGAGCGGATCGGTGGTCTCCAACATCGCTGCTGTTAATTTTTTGCAATCTTTATTTTTTTTAAATTGTTTTTAGTTTTCTTGTTTTTTTCGGACCTTCTTGGTCCTTCGTCGTATTTCGGGTTGTTTTTAATTTTCTTGTTTTTGTTCGGACCTTCCGGGTCATTTTTTGTAATACTCCCGGGAAAAGTAAGTTTCTTGTAATGTTTGGTTTATGAATATATATGTTTCGTTTCCTAAAAAATACATACAACAGAGAGAGAGAGAGAGAGAGAGAGAGAGAGAGAGAGAGAGATTTTGAAGATATTGTTTGTCCAATAAAATGTGGATCTCACCTACGACGCTAGGGTGTTAATTACTATAAGTTTTTATACTTCTATCATGTGACATGACTGAAATTTCTAAAGAATCAACCCTGGCTCAGAAAATCCAAATAAAAAAACAAAAAAGGAGAATTGGCCATCTACCTGGAACAGGGTTTCTAATTTCTATGATTGTTTTCATTGAAAATTGGAATGCAGTAATTAAAAAAAAATCAACTACACGTACGATAATATATCATCTATACTAGAAACGAGTGGACAAAATCGAAGCCAAATATGAACGTACAAATTAAAGAATCATACGCAACAAATTCGTTTATTTTGATTAACCAGCCCATCACTCCCAAACTGAAAAGTATGACCTCGAATCTTAGGACGTAAGCCAATGATTAATATTTTGCAACTGAGGACCCATTTAGTTCCATTTCTTATTTGCTTAATTAGGATAAGCAATAAATTAAATAACCATGTTCAGTTACTGCATTTAACATAAGCAATAAACGTAATAGGAAACTACTAAAGCAACAACAGGAAAAAAAAAAAATTCAACTACACGTACTATATATTATATAATATAATATATCATCTACTAGAAATGAGTGGACGAAATCGAAGCCAAATATGAACACGTATATAAAGAACCATGTCCGACAAATTCGATTATTTTGATTAACCAGCCTATTAATCCTAAATTGAGAAAATAATATAACCTCGAATCTTCGGACGTAAGCCAATGATTAATATTTTGCAACTGAGGACCCATTTAGTTCCACTTCTTATTTGCTTAATTAGGATAAGCAATAAAATTAACTAACCATGTTTGGTTACTGCATTTAAAATAAGCAATAAACATAATTGGAAAGGACAGCAAGAATAGAAAATACTAATTTAGGAAAAATTTCACTAGCCCTCCCTAAGTTTGCTCTATTTACGAATATTTATCCACCAACGAAAAAGACCGAGGGGCCGCTCCACTTTTGTGGAAAAAGTACTTTTTGAAAAAAAGGTAATTTTAAACTCAAAAATTATATGTTTACGCAAATAATTTTTCTACCAATATGGATCTTTTGTTTGATATATCTCATTAAGATCTTTTAAACGGTGCAAAAAAAATTGAAAAATATTTTTCATTTTCATTATAGGATTTGAAATTACCATCTTTTGAAAAAAAAATACTTTTTGTAAAAGTGGAACACCACCTCTCCCGTTCTCGAGGTTTGCATTCTTATTTCAATTACCTCATCTTTAGTTCCCTCTAAGTCTCCCGTTCTCTAGGTTTGCATTCTTATTTCAATTACCTCATCGTTAGTTCCCTCTAAGCCACCCGACAAAATTAGATGACATTATGAATTTTTTTATTATTACCAAATTGATGCCTTAATAATATATCCCTTCTCCTCCACTTTATCTATGTCTTTTTGTTTCACCATAGTCATTAGTTAACTATCCTTAATATGCTTATTTGCCATTCTTTTATCTCTTCTTTTTAATATCAAAAAATTCATAAATTGAAATAATTAAATCTTCTCCTTTCCTTTGTCCACGTATAAAGTCTCTATTAGAGGAGACGTACACAAAGTAAACCTCAATGGTGTTGGTGAATTGTCCCTAAAATTAATTTGCCAGAGTTTTGTACTACTCGCTTTGTATTTTATTGCACCTTTTTTTTTTTTTTTTTTGTCTTCGCATCTATTCATGTGAAATGATAGAAATGTTTTGAGAAGTGAATTCATAAGTAAGCATAGTTAGTTGAATTTATGGGAGTAAAAAAAAAGTGGGGAGTGTAAAAATCTATCCTCTTTTCGTTATCTGCGACTACTAGTCCACTGTAACAACTCCGATTTTCAGTAAATAAAAATCTCGTTGTTTAAATGGAAATCGTATTTAAAAATTTCCTTTTAAATTCCTATAATCCATCCTAATTAGATTCGATATTCGTAAATTGAATTTTCCTTCGCCAATAGATTTAGACGATCTCTAAGGACTAAAATGTTCCTAAGAACGCTCGATAATTCATTTCGAGACCTCGACTTTTGAGTTTCCGACTAGAAACCCTAATCGGCTGGTGAAACTAGACCCTAACTAGTTAGTTGGTTGACCCTAACTAGTTAGTTGGTTTAACCTAACTAGAACTAACCTAGTTACTTTCTCCTAGCATCCAAGGACCGTTGGACAATGGAAAACCATCATTAGATTCTAAAAGATATCACTTTTTAGCTAGTAATCATTATCTTTATTACTTTTTAGCTTGTAATCATTACAAAGATTCATTTTCTTTACCCATTGGTTATTACCCATAACTTTTGGAAGCCTACTTTCTAGCCTACCTATATATATATGTATGCTAGGAGGAGAGAGAGAGAGAAAGAGAGTGCATGTGTGTGTGAGTGTTTTGGTCACTCCAACAAGTTACTTCCTTGTCTTTTGCAACCCAAGTACAACCATCATGGCCCATATCTTGTGCTATCCCAAGTAAGATCCTTTCTAGCCTAGGACAACTCATAAAATCCCTTATGATAACCTAAGATTTAGCCATAAATGGAAAAGACAACCCATGGCATGCTTGATTTGACAAAAGAAGGAGAAGATTTGCATGCTTTCAAAGCATGACTTGACAACACAATGAGGGAGGGAGAGAGAGAGGAATTTCGGCCAAGGAGAGGAGAGGGGGGCCGGATTTGGGAGAGAGAGGGAGAGTGTGGTGTGTGCATGTGGCATGGCTACTTGTACAAGCTAACCAAATAGCCCTAAGCCTATTGTTTCTTTACAACCAAGCCTAACCTTCCAAAAGGATTACCTAGCCTAAGATTTTGTGCTTTCTTGTAAGCAAAGCAATCCTAGGACAAGATTAGACATAAAACCCTTCATGATTAACCTAGCTTATTAGCCTTAAGTCTAAAAGGTTTAGGACAAGATAAGTCATAGAAGATTTGATTAGATATGACTAGATTTGCCAGGCTTAAAAAGTATGAAATGACAAGTCATGGAAGACTTGACATGCTAGCCTTAGCTAACCTATTCTAGGACGAGACAAGTCCATAAACCCTTCATGATAACCTAGTAGCTAACCTATTCTAGGACGAGACAAGTCATGGAAAGATTTGCCATGCTTGGAAAGCATGAAAAGACAAGACAAGGCATGCTTGGAAAGCATGATATGACTAGACATGGAGCTAATTAATGAAAACAAAAGGAGAGAGAGAGGGGCCGGCCAAGAGAGGGAGGGAGAGCCAAGAGTTTGCCTATAAATAGCAAGCCATTCTTGCCATTCAACTCACTCCTCCATTCTCCAACTTTTCTCTCTAAGAAAGTCTTGTGTTCTTACTTGTTCTTACTTTGTCCTTGAGTGTTCTTGAGTTTCTTCACTTGTTCTTTCATAAACTTATCCCTAAACACCTTTTAGATCCATAAAGCCAAGTAGTTTTAGGTCGAGACTTAGTTTCAAGAGAAACATTTCTCTTTCGAAGCTATTGGAAGCTTATCGTAGGAAGTCACTCCGCCAAATCACCGACGTAGCCGCCTACCGCCAAGAAGAACGGTAGATAACCTCTACTCGCTTACTCTAAGTATATTTTGTGTGTAGATAACCTCTACTCGCTTACTCTAAGTATATTTTGTGTGTAGATTATCCTTAATCTACTTTCTCTAAGTATATTAGAAGTTATACGCATGATTTACCTAAGAGTAGAAAGCTATGTGTTAATATGATTGCTTTACGTAGCTTACTTTGATCTTATGAACGTGTGAAGCATGAACTTGAGAATGATTGATTGCATGACTTTATGAACTCGTCAATAAACATGTGTTGAGGATTTACGATTTTGTTTTAAAGATAAACTGTTGTTTTAAAGGAAGTATTCGTATTTTGACCTTTTCAAAGATTGAAAGTTTGTTTGTAAGTTGCTTGCCTTACATGTGGTTATGAACAAGCATGCTAGAATAAGTTGGATGATCTTGCATGATTCATACAAAAAGTTCTACCGCGGAGTCTATGCATGATACGAGACACATGAAATTGGAAAGTAGAAACATGACACCTAGGGTGTGGTTGATATGGATAAAAAGGATTTTGAAACTACATAATGACCATTTTGTGGGTGCATTATGTGTGTGTGCGCCAATGGGAACCCGGCGCGGCGGAACCATTGTGAGGATACTCGGGAACCCGGCGCGGCGGAACCGATGTTGGGTGTGTATAGCTTGGTGATCCTTAGAAAGGAGCCAATGCTAATGTGTGCCAATGGGAACCCGGCGCGGCGGAACCATTGTGAGGATACTCAGGAACCCGGCGCAGCGGAACCGAGGTTGGGTGTGTTAAAATGTGATTTTCGAAAGGTTGTTTTGGAAATGAAAATGAGACACGTTATACGATGAGTCGCGTAGGAGAAACACGTGAAACATGACACCAACGTTAGTTAGGGTATGCGCATGTGTGTTTGTGGTGTGTTCTTTTTTATGCATGACAAGTTTGGAAAACTCGTCTCTATACTATCTTTGACTTGTATGTTAAGGGTTAGTAGGTTTTGGGTTACTCTATTGAGCTTTCAAGCTTACGGTGTTACCTTTGGTGACCCTGACATATTATATCGGTGGCGACGCTGGTATAATGTGTCAGACCTCATAGATGAGCAAGGAGAGCTGTACAACTTGGAGGCATATGGAGCTGAAGAGCTTACTAGGATGGAGGAAGAGAAGGAGCTGTAGATAACCTTAGATGACCTCCCTTTTGTGTAATATAAGTACCCTATGGGGGTTTATGATGTAATAATGAGCCAGACTCTACCCCTTTTATTCAATAAAAGGATTATTTAACGAACCCGATTTTGGGGGCGTTACATCCACGACCAATTATTCTTCAGATTCTGCTGCAGATTTGAGATTCAAGGTTTAAAAGAAGTTGAGAAACGTGTTTGTTGAAGCTGTGAGATTATAAGAATTTCATTTGTTTTTTTTTTTTTTAGAACTTATGTTGTAAAATTTCCAAAGTTACCCAAATCCAGTTTTTGAAACTTTGAGAATTTCTTGCATTTTTCAAGTTTTTGTAGATTTTAAAAATCTGTTATGGAATTCTTTTGACAAACATTATAAACTTATTTCTAAAAGCCAAAATTTAAAAATCTATTAAAATAATTTTTTGCAAACGCCCACAATATGGGTCATTCATTGTCTTCCAACCATCAAACAAAATGGAATGATAAGAGTACTAATATTCTTACTGCATCATTTAACGTTGGGCTATGCGAGGGATAAAAAAAATGGGCAAAGAAAAGACCCTTAGAATGTACGTGAACGGTTTAGATTCACTGTGTGCAGTGAATCTGAGCCGTTTACGTACGCTTTAAGGATATTTTCTTTGCCCATTTTCTTTGCATTTAACATTTCTCTTTAACGCTAGGTAAAATGATTAGGAATATCACTCAAGCAATGCCAATTGTGATTACGTGGTACCAAGGAACTATTTTATTCGTTTTAATTTAATTGTTTTTTTTGAGAGTTTATACTATTTTTTAATTGATTATATCTTATAATTTATAATATTTTATGTGATTTTAAAAATATAATTTTATAGAATTAATAGAAATTTACCAATTAAGATATATATTTGATATTAAATTTATTACGAATTTAAAAATATAACTATTTTTTTAACTGGTTAAAATATATCGAGACACAATTAAATTGAGACGGAGTAAGAATGATATCTCTAGTCCACTGCGTTCACGATCGCTTCGTCACAGCTCTCACCCTATCATCCATCTCCAAATTTAGAAACATCACAATCTCTCTCTCTCTCTCTCTATAACCCACCCTGTCATCGGCAATCCAACAACGGGAAAAAGAAGAATATACAAAAAAAAACCACCCACGACAGATCTTTTTCCCCATACACGAACACAACTCTCTGCTCAATTGCTGATTTCCATCAATTAATCATCAAGAGAGAGACAAGGGGAGGAGGAGGAGGAGGGATCGGAGGAGAGATTGAAAATGAGTTTCAGGGAGGAGAGTGACGATTCGAAGGATCTCAAGAAGCCGTTCCTCCACACGGGGAGCTGGTACCGGATGGGGTCGAGGCAGTCCAGCATGATGGGCTCCTCTCAGGTCATTCGCGAGAGCTCAATCTCCGTCGTCGCCTGCGTCCTCATCGTCGCCTTGGGTCCCATCCAGTTCGGTTTCACCGTAAGACCCTGTCCACCCATTTCTCTCTCTCGCTCGCTCTCTCCTAGGAATCATCATAGGCAATGAATGAAAACTTGAAAAACCCATAATTTTATCTCGAACCCTTCACCCAAATTCGTGTTTAATTGGAGTAAAAACTTTATTTGATATAACAAAGGTACAGACTGTCTTGTCTTTCAGGTTGAATTTGGGTTTGGTTGCCAAGAAATCATAGGCAATGAGTGGAATTTTGAAACCCATGATTTCATCTCCGATCCTTTACCCAATTCGTGCTTAATTGGAGTAAAAAATTTTGTTTCGTGGTATTAAGGCAGAAACTTTTGTGTCTTTCAGGTTGAATTTGTGTTTGGTTGCCAAGATATCATAGGCAAAACTTGATGTAACCCAATGATTTATCTCCAAACCTTTACCCAAATTGGTGCTTAATTGGAGTAAAAACTTAATTTGAGGTAAAAAATTGCAATTGGGTAATCCCAGATTTAAGCATAGTTCGAGTAAAAAGCTTCATTAATGGCCTGTGATGTGGGATTGGTCCTCCAAGTTGAGGTGCGTGTGAGCTAGTCCGGATACCTTGAATAATTGAATTAAATATAAAAAGAGCTTCTTTACCAGAATTGGTGCTTAATTGGAATTGGGCAATCCCAGATTTAAGCATAGTTTGAGTTAAAAAGCTTCATTAATGGCGTGAATGTGGGATTGGTCCTCCAAGATTAGTTGAGGTGTACGTAAGCTAGCCCGGATACCTTAGGCTATAAAAAAAACTTCTTTAATGGTGTGAGCTAAATTTGTGGCACAAATTTCATATGAAAGATTCCTATTGGGAAGATCCAGATATAGTTTCAGTACAAAATGTCTTGTCTTCCAGGTTGAATTTGTGTTTGGTTGCCAAGAAATCCGGAGCAATGAATGAAACTTGACGAAACCCATGATTTCATCTCAAACAATTTACCCAAATTCATACTTTGTTGGAGTAAAAACTATGTCTGATATTATAAAACAATGCATTTGTGCAAACCCAGATTTAAGCATAGTTTGAGTAAAAAATTTCATTGATGGCCCGGACGTGGGATTAGTCCTCTAGGATTAGTTGAGGAGCGCGCAAGCTAGCCCGGATACCCTGAATCATCAAAATAAAAAGCCTCTTTAATGGTGTGTGGTGAATTTTTAGCACAAGTTTGATTACAATCTTGTCTTATATGAAAAATTCCAGTTGGCAAACCGAGATAGAAGCATAGTTTCAGTATGAGCTTCAATTGCAGCGTGTTAAATTCGGAAACACTGCAACAAGTAAAAGAAAGAGTCTCTCTTAATTTAAGATAAAACGAGTGCAACACATTTTGGCACGTGTTTGAGGGTAGGTGTAGGGAGATATTTAGGGATCTTTAGTTAAATTTAAGTCAAGATTTAAGTAAGAGTTAGAGATGCCCTGATAAGCCTCAAATCAAATTGGTGCAGTTTCTTAGTATTTCAGTTTTTTCTTGGTAGTCAAACAGAGGTTGATATTGTTCTTGGACTGTTGCATAGTTATCAATTAAAAGGTTATTGAATGGTATCGTGGTTTTTTTTCCAGTCCGGTTATTCTTCACCTACACAAACTGCTATCACGGCTGAACTTGGACTAACCGTATCTGAGGTGGGATTAAAGTTTGCTCCTTCTATTGCATTTGGGTTTATTTCGGTATGGTTACTGACTCTGGTTTTGCGATCAGTACTCTTTGTTTGGTTCTCTGTCAAATGTGGGTGCAATGGTTGGGGCAATAGCTAGTGGTCAGATTGCTGAGTATATTGGGCGAAAAGGGGTATGATAGTTATATTGATTTTCTGGATCTGTTGTTATTAGCTCAATTTGAATTACTTAAGTGATTATTGCTTTCTCCTGTTAAATTGCAGTCTTTGATGATTGCAGCAATCCCAAATATTATTGGTTGGCTAGCCATTTCATTTGCTAAAGTGAGTAATTCCGACTTTCTAGTAATTAGACCTTCAGCATTTATGCGTAAAGATGTCGTCAAATAATCATCCTTTTGTTTTGCTTAGGATTCGTCTTTTCTCTATATGGGAAGGTTGTTGGAGGGGTTCGGTGTGGGAATAATCTCTTATACAGTAAGTATTTAGCTTTTATTTGTTGTTGGGTGGTAAAATAACCTAATTGATGTTTTCGTAACGTTAGGTTCCCGTATATATAGCCGAGATAGCACCTCAAAACTTGAGAGGCGGATTGGGTTCAGTTAACCAGGTTGTCTTCTTGAAATGCTTAGTTGTATATATTGCTGTTGTCACTCGTAAGTCTGAATGCATTATGCCATACCCATTAATCTTGATATTTTCCTGGTGCTTAGCTCTCTGTCACAATTGGAATTATGCTGGCGTATTTGCTTGGTCTTTTCGTTAATTGGAGAGTACTTGCCGTTCTGGGTAAGTCACTAAAGCCCTTATAAAGTCTCTACCAATTAGTTATATATTTCTGTGCCTTTGATTGTCATTCCTAGTGAATGCAATCTCCCATTGGAGAGAACGTAATATAACTAATAAAGACGTGCTAATATAAAACTGCAGTTCTGCTTATCTTACTTCTCTTCAGTGCTAGGCCGAGGAGTGTTTGTTCAACTGTAGATGCTCAGACCATAGAACTATTGGTGCTCCCAATTTGGAACCAATATCAGCACAATTAGGAGGATGTTGGTTCATGTTTAGAAAAAAACCAACAACTTGGGGGGATACAATTTTTATTATCATATCATTAAATTCTGTTGGAAAGAGAAAAAAAAGTACACCATAACCCCTAGCAAAAGTTAGTGAAGCCAAATACATTGACAAACAACCATTCCCGCTCTGAAACTTGTTCAAGCTCAAATAGTAAAGCCGGTCAATAATTGGTATTGATTCCGAATCAAACTTAGTGAGTTAGAAAGGTAAAGTTGGCATTGGGATGTTTTTATTTTGTCTCTCTATTCTATTTTGGGTTTGGGTGGAGGTTGCATTAGGTAGAATGTGCAAAATATACAAAAGCCAAGGAATAGAAACATCGAGGGCGACGGATGCAGATATCAAGCGAACGGGAGTATAGATTGAATATTAGCCCATCCACAGCTTGAATCCTAAAAGATCTTGATGAATGACGCAATCGGCCACCTCATTATCCGCAACATCACCCGCTATGCCATTCTGGGCACATTTTCACTTTTCTGTGATTGTTGGAAGCCAATGTTAATTCATAAATAATTCCCCGTGTAAATGGAATATGGATACCAGTGTGCTAAACCCTTTGCCTTTACACAATA
Organism: Rhododendron molle; assembly: GCA_025413875.1. Lineage (NCBI taxonomy): Eukaryota > Viridiplantae > Streptophyta > Magnoliopsida > Ericales > Ericaceae > Rhododendron > Rhododendron molle. The sequence continues at coordinate 6,804,956 of CM046393.1, forward strand.
ATTAAAGAAAAAAGAAGTTCAAAATCTTTTCAAACACATTTACGTGTCAGATAAAATCATAAAATATGTATCGCTGAATTAACAAGATATCAATACTTACTTTCAGGAATATTGCCATGTCTGATATTGATACCTGGCCTATTTTTCATTCCTGAATCCCCCCGGTGGCTGGTAAGCTTCATGAAAGTAGTGTGTTTTCTTGTTCATAGTTTAATATGTGGTTGTCTTCTGTGAAACCAAGTTTCTTTGTTGTATCTAGGCAAAAATGGGAATGACAGAAGAGTTTGAAGCGTCTTTGCAAGTGCTCAGAGGGTTTGATACTGACATTTCCATTGAAGTAAATGAAGTTAAGGTAAGTTCATTCATCATTGTATCTATTACAGCTGTTAGCAGTGGTTTCTCTTACACTGGCAGAGGGGAGGTTCAGGCTCAAGTCTTCATTGGTAGTACATTACAATGTGCATCTTCCTAGTCAAACAAAAAGAATATTAAGAAAAGACCAAATCATACTTCTTCAATTGAGCTATGGTTGTTCGCCTGAGAAAAGAGAACAGGGTTGCTGATAGACACAATTACTGTTTTGGTTTTCGGTTTCTGTTCTATGTTTAATGATTCTCTCTTTGTAAATCAATTGTGTTTAGTTTGTTTGCACATGTTCTCATTGATCACATATGCATTGTGCAGCGGTCAGTAGCATCAACTGGCAGGAGAGCCACAGTACGTTTTGGCGACCTCAAGCACAGAAGATATTGGTTTCCGCTAATGGTAGTGCTCATGGTTTTAAAGTTCCAATTTCTTATGCTTGTTTCTATTCTTTTCTCATTTTATGTGACGAAACATTGGAGCTAATTCTTTCCTGTTATGTGATATCCTGCAGGTAGGAATTGGATTACTTATTCTCCAACAATTGAGTGGAGTTAATGGAGTTCTCTTCTACTCCAGTACCATTTTCAATTCTGCTGGTAAATTTGAAATTGTTTTGTCTTTACCTGTGCATTTTCTGGGGTTGGTGTTCCATAGTCACCAAAGTACTGCTGCTTGCTTTCTTTTAAGCAATCAAAACTGTCAGTGAACTGCATCCTCAAAATGTTTTGTTGTTGCCCATCAGAAGTTTGACGATTTCAGGAATACTAGTTGTTCCAAGCCACTTGCATTTCATAGCTAAAGTTAGGTGAATTACTTCTTCTCCTTAATTAATCCACAAACTGCGGGTGGTTGTGGTTTTTATCTTCATTTGACTATATTCGTTGATTCTGTCTAAAGAAGTGCTACTGTTTGTTTCTCCTTTATGCGTTGATTGATTATTTGTCATCTGGTCTATGCACTGATTATTAAGAACACTAATTTCAGTTCAGTTTAGGTGGCTTTTAATAGTTGCCTTAACCTTGAACAGGGATTACATCAAGTAATGTTGCTACTTTTGGACTTGGCTTGGTTCAGGTATGGTTTGAAAAATACTATTCAAATTGATTTCTTTAGTCCAGTTGAAATTTTGATATTGTTCGTAATGCGCTCAAGTCATCAATGGGAAGATTCTGAAATATTCAGGTTATTGCCACTGGAGTTGCTACATGGTTGGTTGACAAAACAGGCCGTAGGATTCTACTCATCGTGAGTTTGAGAAAAATAATGTTCTAAACTCGAGCTAGTGTATATGCCATATGACATGAATGAGGGGAATTGATTAAACCCGTGTTTCAGGTGTCTTCCACTGGAATGTCTGTTAGCCTCCTAGTTGTTGCAGTTTCATTCTTCATAAAGGTAGTACTGTGTTGTGTAATTTAACCTTTTCTGTTGGATTAAGCATACCGTATCTTATATTTTTGCGTGTGCTTTTGATTGATATCAGGATTCTATATCAAATGATTCTACCCTTTATTCCATATTGAGCATCATCGCAGTAGTTGGAGTTGTGGTACTTCCTTTTTAAAATTACACAAAGCATATAAGATAATAGTTGAACTTCTTGTTGCTAATCTTTTCTTGGTTTGTCTGACCACATTATTCTTGTCCCAGGGCATGGTAATTGCATTTTCTCTTGGAATGGGGCCTATTCCATGGCTCATAATGTCTGAGGTACCCATTATTTAGTTATTATGGAATGTCACATTTCACTAGTGAATTGGCTTACTTGAACTTGCTGGAATTGATGATTCACGCATTGCTTAAATATCGATAATCATCGGGGTCGGTTGTAGATCAAACCAATTTATTGTCAACGCATAATTACGTTTTTATTAGCATTTTAATTTATGTTTATCGTTGTATTATCCTATAGGAATGACCAACGATTTTGGCATTAAGGTTTTTATATCAACATCCAAAATTTTGGCCCTGCCACTGGCTATAGGATTTACAAAAGTGGCTAAATTGCCAGTTTCATTTATTCCAAATGCTTGAAAATTATCGGTTGAGTGGAATATCTTTATCATAAATCATAAACCTAGTGGTCGCCATTATCAAATCAAGCAGTAAAAAACTGAACTATGCTACCTTGTCAAAGACCAATGCATGGAAACAAAAACTGATCGATTGCTAACTCCCATGTATGTGGCTCATTCCTATATTCCCCTTTGAATATGCCATTGCTGCGTTGCAGATCCTTCCAGTCAATATCAAGAGCCTTGCTGGAAGCACAGCAACACTGGCCAACTGGCTTTTTGCCTGGATAGTTACGTTGACTGCCAACATAATGTTGAACTGGAGCAGTGGAGGTTTGCTCCCTCTCCCTCCCCCTCTCTTTCTCTACATGCACACGCGCGTGTTTTCTGTCTTTCTTTTACATTCGGCGTGTTTGGTTTTTTTTACCGATGGGTATTACATGCGACGTATATAAGCAAAATGCAGTTAGTTAATCCAAAACAGTAAGGAAACAATGGAGTTTGACAGTTAACAGTTTGAGTCTTTTATTATGTGTTCCAAGTCTTGATTTCTAACTGGTATTTCTTCATTGCAACAGGAACATTCACTATTTATATGGTTATGTGCATTGTCGCTGTTGCATTTGTGTCTCTCTACGTGCCTGAGACAAAGGGAAGAACTCTAGAAGAAATCCAGTGGTCTTTCAGATGATGTTCACGCTCTTTCTTTTTTCGCTTTAGTTTTCCGGTACCCAATTATTCATTTTCAGAGTCTCTCTTCATTGTTTTTCCTTTTGTTGTTGTATTTATATACCCCAACCTTATGTACGGTTTTGCAAATTATAACACATTCTACACATTTTGGAGGTATGTAGTTTTGGTTTTGCATGATCTTGTAAGCCAGTTATATTCATTGAATTAAATTTTCAAAGTATACTACTATTTTTGTTAGCCTTTTGCAAGATTTAAACTTGCGCTATTCAATTTTTAGGTACTTTTTCACCTTCAAGACGACAAGAAGTTATGCTTCATTGGTTGCTACTAGTTTTCCATATTCGGTGCGAAATTCACCTCATATCACCATTCGAAAGAACCGTTACTTGTACTTCTGGAAATGTTTCTCACTCTTGTCTATTAGTCTCTGGCTTGGGCTGACGAACGAGTTGAACAACCTCAGCACTGGATTGTTCGAGGTTGGTATAAATACTTCACGTGCTATATGAAAATGTATTCAAGTTTAGTTTATTTATCAATCGAGTTGATTTCAAACGAGATTTTATCAAGCCGATTGTGAGTAACACATCCCAAGTTTTTTGAGGATCTCAGACAATGCAGACTATATCAATAAAAAAGAAACAGATACAACCTACACAGTCCATAGACCTAAACAAAATAAAAGCAGCTGCCACAAGAGAGAGGACACAAAGCCAACAATGCCAACGTGCATACCTCCTGCGTGTATATCTCTAGCAAAAGCAAGCAAATCAGAATGCTATGGAAAGATCCGTCAGCTACTCATGCTCAAAGACTCAAAAAATGAATTGTGAATGAGCAACTACTTCTCTATGTAATCCCTCTGCGTCTATGGTTAGTAAATATATTAACAAGCGTCAAGGGAATGAAACTCAGATGCAAGGCGAAACGCGAAAAACCTTGCACATGGAGGGCTAAAGCATAAATAGGACGAAGCTAAGCACCAATGCAAAAAAACCAAGACATCATCCATGCTTCTATCCCAAAATAACAAAACAAAACAATCACAACCAAATAATGAAATAAAAGGACAATAACAAAATTTAGGGGAAATTATACTTTGCCCCCTTAAACTATCACCCGGCCACACTATGCCCCCTCTAACTAGTCAATCGAACACTTAACCCCCTTTAACTATTATTTAGCTGCCACCCTAACCCTTCCGTTTGTTAACTGTTAGGGTTTTGGATGGAAAAATTTTCCAGGCCATTATTTTTGAAATTCAAGGACAAAATTACCCTCTCCTCCCCTTTCTAGCGTACACAACCATTATTTTCGACTGTTAAAAACAAAAACCATCTCAAAGTTGAAATTTCTAGACTTTACACAAACCCATCTTTCTTAGGGTTATTCAACGAGAGCCCTAGAGTCAAAATTTAATTATGACCATTTAGGATAAAATGATTAAAAAGCTAAAATCTTTCTATAGGTTCAAACGGATTGAAATTTGGAACACTTAATTTTTTAACCATATTTTTTAATATATTAACGGTTGAAAGAGGTTAAAATATTAAGTGTTCCAAATTTCAATCCGTTTGAACCGGTAGAAAGATTTTAGTTTTTTGATCATTTTATCCTAAATGGTCATAATTAAATTTTGACTCTAGAGCTCTCGTTGAACAACCCTAAGAAAGATGAGTTTGTGTAAAGTCTAGAAATTTCAACTTTGAGATGGTTTTTGTTTTTGACAGTCGAAAATAATGGTTGACTGGTTGTGTACGCTAGAAAGGGAAGGAGAGGGTAATTTTGTCCTTGGGTTTCAAAAATAATGGCCTAGAAAATTTTTCCATCCAAAACCACAGTTAACAAAGGGAAGGGTTAGGATGGTAGCTGAATAATAGTTAAAGGGGGTTAAGTGTTTGATTGAGTAGTTGGAGGGGGCATAGTGTGGCCGGGTAATAGTTTAAGGGGGCAAAGTATAATTTCCCCCAAAATTTATTCAGAGTAGCAAATCTTATGCTTCAAAATATAAATATATGTGCTTCCTTATCAATATAAGTTGGAACCAAGGATCCAATTCGGTAATGAAGCCACAATTAGGTACTATAGGAAGAACACCCAATTTTATAGTATATGTACACTATCAAAGCCATGAAAATCCATCCCTTCACTTTTCTCAACGTACTGGCAAACCTGAATAAACTGTCTTTCACTCATCACCTCCCCCTTCTTGATTAGGTATGAGTAAATGTAGTAGCAACCTAATTTACCAGTATCAACTCGTCTCTTAACTGAAATCAAGCTCTCTGCATATTGAAAAACATGCACCGCTTCTAACCCCAACTCCATTCTATTGTATATATTGTATACCTGAATATACTCTTTTATCTCATGAGTATTAGGTTGTATGACACAATCCCTCCATTATTGCTATTTAGGCGATCCAGAAGAACCTCAAAATTTTGCCAAAATCCCAACACATTGTAAGAATCTGAGAGGGGTCCAATACTGTATCTTTTAGTCCAAAACACTTGTCAACTCCGTATTCATTCATTAACCATATGTCCACGCTTGTATCCCTTGGCGAGAAGTACTTAGACAGAACAAGGGCAAGGGAATCATGCAGAACGCGAGGCTGAGCCTTACGTTTTCAAAAGCAAATGCCGTCGGGCAAGGGTATCCGTTCGAACACCTCTTCAAACGTGCGGAACGCACTAACTAGCCAAGCACCAGTGCCTGGATGATCAACACCAACCCGGTAGAATACTCCAGTGCAACAATGACCTTCGCAGCCTAGAGGGAAATCTTTCGGCACGACAGCGTCGGTTTCTCTCCAGGAATCGGTACTCTAGTAGATTTGAACTTTCTGATCGCCGCGGTAGTTGCTGTACTTACACCATGTCTGGTAAGAATCGGAATAATGCGTAATAAACGGCATGAACTCAAAGCTCGAGCAGAAGTAAACCCTATGTAGCTCCTGTGCTTGGATTCATAAAGGGGTTGAGGGAGCAGCCTGGATTCTCTGGTAGCTTTGGGTAAATAACAATCCCAAGATGTATACCCACATAAGTTTCAGCATCCGAGAGTACGAGTTGCAACTAATGGCCGTGATGACCGCACAATAAAGTGCAATTTGCATGGGACACGAGCAGCACTTTGAGGCTCACCTCCACCAAAGGTGGTGAAAAGCGAGATGAGGGACTTTCAAGATAAAATTCCCGGGTTGAATATTATGACGGAGGTCATGGGCGAGACACACGAGGCTGTTGTGACAACCCTGGAGGAAGACAACCTCTGTTGGGTTTTTTCCACATTAAATGCAGTTTGAAAAGAAAAAGAAAAAGTGAATAATAGGTTGTTGAGTATTTAATTAGCCCATGTAAATATGATCATTGGAAATCCTCTTGAGTGGGCGCCGGCAATTGCAAGAGCATTTGTGATGCTTGAAGTTTGAAGCGCCAAGTGTGTAGATCTTTCTCCTGGCCCTATTTAAGTGAAGTGGTGCATGTGTGTTGTGTGTACCAAGTGTGAGAAAAAGGAGAGGGCAGCTCCTTTAGGGGCTGCCGGATACACCGACCGGGAGGTGAGAGGAGAGTAGATGTGAGGGAAAAATAGAGATGTTGGGGGTGAGGGTAAAATTTTGTATAAAACCAAGTGTTAGGAGCTCGGGGAGAGTTTTACATCTCACATTGTAATATCTATTTTTCATATGGTGGAAGATTTGTCTACTCCCGTGGACGTATCCGAATTTGGAGAACCACGTATTTTGGTTGTGTTGTTCTCTTGTGTGTGATTTCGTTTTTGTTGTTTGCTCTTCCGTTGCGGATGAGATTTAGGGGAGAAATCCCAACAACTGATATCAGAGCTGATGGTTAGTGATCCTGGAGCAGTCGACAGTTGCAAATCCGGAGTGTGGTTGCCGAGGAGAACACACGCAGAAAGAAAAAAAAATGGAGCAGAGGCAGAGGCTAAGAAGCTCAAGCAGAGGCTTTCTTTCACATAGTGGCAATGAAAGGTTTTTGCTGGCAGTGATGGCACGTGTGCATGTGGCAATGAGTTGCCATGCATATGTCTATGCGTTTGGCATGCCATGGGTTTTGTGGAGACAGCATGGACAGATGTGCAAGATTGCAAGTGTATGACATGTATGAGTTTATGGGTATGGAAATATTAGTACATTAGGGTGTTTGGGCTGGCAGACCAAGGAGAAGAAAAATGAAAATTCCAAGGCAACTCTAGGTGGAGCAAGGATACATTCAAGAGAATGACACAGTCACACAGGCGCTTTATTAGAGTGGCAATGGAAATGGTGCTAGTCCTAAGATTGGAGCAGGTGAATAGGCAAGTCGCGGGTGACTAGACATTCACGTGATCGCTCCGGGTGCAAGTGAATAGGCGAGTCACGGATGACTAGATGTTCACGCAATAATGGGGTGTGAGGCATCTGAGCAAGAGGGTGCGAGGCGCCCGAGCAAAAGGGGGTGCATTTCTTGCAGGAAAAGTGGTGTTTGTTGGGTTTTTCCCACGTTAAATGCAATTTGAAAAGAAAAAGAAAAAGTGAATAATGCATTGTTTGAGTATTTAATTGGCCCATATAAATTTGGTCATTGGAAATCGTCTTGAGTGGATGCCGGCATTTCCAAGAGCATTTGTGATCCTTGAAATTTGAAGAGCCAAGTGTATAGATGTTTCTCGTGACCCTATTTAAGTGAAGTAGTGCATGCGTGCTGTGTGTGCCGAGTGTGAGAAAAAGGAGAGGGCAGCTCCTTTGGGGACTGCCGGATACACTGGCCGGGAGGTGAGAGGAGAATAGATGTGAGGAAAAAATAGAGATGTTGGAGATGAGGGTAAAACATTGTATAGAGCCATGTATTAGGAGCTCGGGAGTGTTTTACATCTCATATTGTAATTTCCATTTTTCATATAGTTGAAGATTTGTCTCTCTTCCATGAACGTATCCGAGTTTAGAGAACCACGTATTTTGATTGTATTGTTCTTTTGTGTGTGATTTCGTTTTTGTTGTTTGCGCTTCCGTTGCGGGTGGGATTTAGGGGAGAAATCCCAACAGCCTCGACGACGCTGTCGCGCAGTAGGCTGGAGGAGGACAGGTCTAGTTGTTGGAACGGGGAAGAAGGTCGGGTTGTAACAAGTAGATGGAAATCACGGCGCCGTCTTCGATTCGTCCCCGGAAGACTTCTAGTTCTAGGTTGGCGACGACGAGGCAGTCGACGGGATGGGCGCGGTTGCGGTGGAGGAAGATGAACATAGGGTTATGGATGAGAGAGTACCAGTATTTAGAGACTGATTTGAATCGGAGGAGGGATTTCACCGGAACCCTCGACAGGATCTCCTCGACGGGATTTCACGGAATAGAGGAGCGGTGGTCTCTCAATTAGACTGTTTACTGTAGTACTACTCCAAATTTTGAGGAAGTTTGCCTTTTGAAATTTAGCCCATAAATTTGGATATTTTCAAAAATATAAAGTTTTTTTCAAAAGTCATGCCTTTTTAATTTTTCACTAAATATAGGTACACTACATCTAACTACTACACCATCCACTGTATATTTTGTAGGGCTCACTCTGGATCCCAAAAAAATACCGAAAAATGTTCATAAATTTTAAAATAATATATTATGGGACCCTGTAAAAAATTAGCTCCAACAAATATCGGTAAGTATTATTTCTTGATTCGTAGGAGTGAAACAGTGCAGTTGCGCAGTTTCGCCTCTACAAATCAAGAAATAATACTTACCGATATCCGTTGGAGCTGATTTTTTACAGGGCCACATAAAATATTATTCTAAAATTTATAAATATTTTTCTATATTTTTTTGGGACCCGAGGTGAGCCCCACAAAAAATGTAGTGGATGATGTAGTAGATGGATGGTAGTGTATGTAGCATCTCTCTTAATTTATCTGATTACTCTCTCCGAAACAAGTCATTAATTCATAAAAATTGACTCAAGATATACAAATTCAAAAAAAAATAATTTATATCCACAGGCCGCTATAAAAGGAACGAAGTTCCAAGGAGTGGCTCCTTTTTTGGTCAGCTTCGGACGAAAATGTCCTTGGGTTCGGAAACTGAGTGGTTGAATTTATTTCTTTTGGATTTTGGGCATTTTGGTAATTCCACACCAAAAAGTGGTGGGCTATAGACACTATTTAGATTATTTACGAATTACTTTAATGAGTTTTCGGACTTTCGATATTTTTCGTCTGCGTCCCGAATTTTATACATTATTTTGTCACCTAGTAGTGTTGAGCTTGGGGGCTCTTCGGTAAAATCATCTCCCCTTGTCACTGTACACGTGGGAATCATGCCTTGAATCCAGGGGTTTGTCTCTTCCAATTCAGCTGTTCGGGTTTTCTTCCGGGAGATTTGTTATAAGGTCCACTATAGCAATTTTCTAACACTTCTAGTCCACCTAATATTATCCTAACACATCCAGTCCACTCACACGTACCAATTACAAGAATACCCCTCACTTCTTAGCGTACCGTTGACCGGCGTTGACCACTGTTGACCGGCATTGAAAGTCTTAAAACCCAGCAGACTCTACGAAAGTCTAAAATCTATGCAGATTCTATATACGAAAGTCACTAAAACCCTGCATCTGAAAAGTGCCTAAACCACTAAAAATCCTATAATAGGAAAGTGCATCCTAAACCTAAACCCTAAGGTACCATATGAAAGTGCCTAAACCTAAACCCTAGGGTATCCTATGAAAGTGCCTAAACTACTAAAAACCCTATAATAGGAAAGTGCACGCTAAACCTAAACCCTAGGATACCCTATGAAACTATATTATGTATTAAATTTAATGTGAGGGTACATTTGTCTATTAAAAATGAAGAGTGGACCTTACATCTTAGAAATTGCAAAAAGGTGGATTAAAGGAGTCATGGAACTAAGAAGTGGAGTAGACATGTTACAAAAAGCTATAATGGATCTCAGAGTAATTCTTTATTTTCTTCCCAATTCGTGTTTTCATCCGTCCGTGCACCACCATCTGTCTCAAACCCACACAAGAGGAGGAGGGTTGTTGATTTGGGAGGGAGAAATCATGGGCGAATTGCAGAGAGGGGCAACCACCCTCGGAAAAATCCCCAAATCCTCTGCCGCTCTCGTTAGTGGAATAGCAAATGGCCAAGAAGAGAGAAAAATGGGAGGGAGAGAGTGCATCGGAGGAGAAGAAGGTCGGTGAGGTTGGGCCAGCAGTGGGTGGAGAGAAGGTGAAGGTGCAGAAGGGATGAAAGATGGATGCGTTTTTGGTCGCGAGGAATTCCGTACCGGTCAAAGCTATCCAAGGTATAGGGTTGTAATGGGTTTGCGATTTGAAGTTAGGCGTTTGTTTTGCAGAATCCATATTTCATTGTTTAGCAGTTTGGGGGGTTTTTGCCTAAATTGGTTAGATTTTTAAGGGGTTTTTGCAGATTTGTTCTGGGTCAGTTGATAATTTCTATGAATCCCCGAATTGGCTGCTTAAATGTGATTTAATAGTTTAATGGGTGCCTGAAATGGTTGCTTTAATAGTTTGATGTGATTTCAGATTTAGGGGTTTTTCAGGTTACATCCCGAATGTGTAAACAATCCATGTTTTTACATTACCGAAAGGGATTTTTAAATATCTCAAGCTATGTTTTTGGGATTATTATTATTATTATTATTATTTTTGTATTTAGTGATTTTTTTAGAAGAGCTTTGTCTTTAGTGATTGAAAATGCATTAACATATTTTGTAGAGCAAGTGTATCTTTTTTGGAATCAAGACTTGTGGGATTTCAATCTTTTTGCGAAATTAGTTGTGGGTTTGTAGAGGAGGTCTGTTTGTTTAGGATTAAAGCTTTGTGGGTTGATGGGTTCTGTATCATTTTGTTGTGGGTTCGTAGGGCAAGTTTTGAGTATTTTTGGACTACAGAATTGTGGGTTTTGAATCTTTTTACGAAATTTGTTGTGGGTTTGTAGAGCAAGTGTGGTTTCTTTGGACTGATGTTTTGTGGGGTTTGAATTACTTTGTGGAATTTGTTCTGGGTTTTGTAGAGCAAGTGTGTTGATGAGTCTGGAATTGTCGGACAACACGATACTTGGTCACAATATGTGAAATCTAATTATTATTGAAGGGCTTTGGATAGTTAGATTAGTTAAGTCTATTTCTCTTGGGTGTTTGACTATTGCCAAGCACTGATGTGTGTGTGGTGTCATATGGTAACAAGTGATTTGTTATAGCGTAACAAAAGAAACACAAGGAAATAGCAAAAGCTCGAAAGGAGGGTACACAAGGAAATAACAAAAGGCTTGTATAATTCATATTTTGAGAATCCATATGCTTTCTAGCCTAAGAAATCCCATCTTTCCACTTTAGATGTTAGTCAATATATTTTGTTGGGTCTATAATTTTTTAACTTTCAATATTCTCCCCCTCTGCGCGCTCTTTTTAATAAACTATTCCATCTTTTACTGTTGTTTGGTAAGAGGGCTTTCCGTTAAAAATGCTTGCCCATTTCACAGTTCACGTGGAAATAGTGGCGGGGATTAAGGGCCCCTTTTCCTGATAAAAGAAAACAATCGATTCCTTTTATTCCGGCAGCTACAGGGTGCGCTCGCGGTGATAAAGGTGATTGATCAAATCCTTGATCGACTTGGGGTTCTCAGGGCCTATATACAGAGAGGGAGAGAGGAATATTGTGTATTCTCTTCTTCAACGTCCTAACATTTTTTCCCGTTAACAAAACCGGTTGCATATATAGTTAATGGCATCTTCGATTTGCCGGTATGGAGTTTGAGGATGAATTATTTCCCCCCTATCCTGGTGCTCCATGCCATTTTAATGAATTTCATAACCAGCCTTCTGCAACAATGAAATGTATACAGATTTTAATCTTACACTCCAATAAACAAAAAAAGGAAGTTGAAGAAGAGAATACAGAATGGGTTAGCAAAAGGGATGGGGCTGGGAGATTTTCCATTGTAGACCAGGACAATAAGTATGATAATCTCCACAACTTGTATGTTTGTAATCCTTGCTCAGGAGCTACTTGGTTTGCTACACTGTTTACATAAACAACTCTTAGTCGGTCCGGGAGATTTGCTGACTCATTTAGGTATGTAAACCAAATCATGCTTAGATCCATCGTGTTGATTGGACTATTGCTATTTTAAGATTATATGTCGTCGCAATCTAATTGTTGATTAGTCAGCTGTTAACCTTGATTTGTGTCTGTTTGTGTGCGTCTATGATCCATGGAATTTTTGGTTGATTTCGTGGGTCAAAGTTCTTGTTCTGATAGAGCAAAAGCTGTTGTCGTGCTTTTACCATGTTAGGGAAAGATTGGAAGACAATTTAGGGTGGGTTTTTGAAGAGTTCTTTGATTCCACAGTTAGTTATATTGGAAATATGTGGGCTGCATGCTTGGGATTGTAATGATGTTTGTGTATTTGATTGAGATGTCTCTGGAATTTTGTTGGAATGATTTGTGTATTGACAGAGCTGTAGCATGAGTTTCCTACCTTTGTTAGTTAGAGCTTGTTTTTTGAGTTCATTGAGATTGTGCTAATATTTCCTCTGCTGGAGTACAGGGTGTTAGCAATGAATTAGAAAGCTTGTGATGTTTTGTCTGTCGGTGCCGGATAGAATTTTCAGAGGATAGTAATGATGCTTGGGATTGTAATGATGTTTGATGTTATATAACTAGATAGATGTAATATCGTAGGCCTAACTGTCTTTCGGACACATTAGGGTATACAAAGAGGAACAGCGAATGGAAACACTGCCCGTATACATACAACTAGCTTAGCCTATTTCATATCCAAACACTTGTGAGTAACAGAACTTCAAGTCTGATTTCATGGGTCGCAACGTCTTTTCAAATCCGAGATGAAGGGAGCATGAGCATCAAACGCCACCATGAGACCTTGCTACACATGATTGCTTTCGCTTGGGGTAAGAAATTACTTCATGCTCTCTCTTGCCATTTGTCTCTTTGCACAATCTATGAGTTCTTATTATGGGGGATATGGAGCAGTTCTAGAAAGGGGTCCTAATTAGGCTAAGTTTCAAGCTATAAGAGTCTCGTTACAGATTGAAAACTAAGATAACAATTGATACCTTTTCCCATTATGCCTTTTGGCCTAATTAAGAAAGCAAGCCAAATTTACAACTCTTTGGTACTATTCAAACTTTCTTATGCTGTGGGCATTAACGAAGGAGGAGATAATAAAAGTCATTATATGGACCTAACTGTGGGTTCATTATAAGCTTGTAAAGCGACTTTGTCTTTTATTATCTTCTGTGTTTGGATTAAGATTATCCAAAAGTCAATTTGTTTTCTATTTTCCAGGGGCTGCAATTCCAAGAAATCGTTAAAGTATGGAAGTGGCTTTGTTGAGGCGAGGAACTGAGGTTGCCGCAGACGGTCCACAAGCAAATTAGGTTTCCGATTGGAAACTCTATGCCCGCTCGGGCGGTTTCTTTTTTGCCTCACCGTCGCCGAGTTCGCTTCCGTTCCCGGCTTTCTTCTCGAGGAAGAACCAAGATGATACAGCATTGAGCAATCTCCGCCAATTGCTCCGGCTTGATTAGGCGTTCACTTGAATCTTCCCGTGTTGTCTGTCCTGGAAGGAAACCCCTGGCCCTTGGTCGATGGAAGTAAGATGGATGAAGTTTGAATGGCCATAAATTGGTAAATATCCAGTTTACTCGGAGAAATTTGTCTATTTCAATTTCATATTTTTTTTATTGAATCTAACGAAAAAGGGCCCGGAAGACCACCATCTAATTGGGATTTTTTATCTGAGATTTTTCATGCAATGACACAAATGGTAACTAAAAACTCTTTTTCTTGTTCACTAAGGATAATGTTTTAAGACCAGAATCAACTTTCGTTACAGAATTGCCAGCACACTCTATGCTTGTTCACTAAGGATAATAGTTATACTGCTACTCCCACTAAACATAACTATAAGTATTATTTTCTGCTGCCAGGTATGCGGCGCCACTGACTATGGTATGTTGTGATTTTGCATAGCTGACACAGCACGATTGGAGAGAGGGAGCAGAGCATATAACATCATTGAGCACTGTCTGCCGTCCGTTGATAGACAAAAACAACAGGGGCTGATTTTCCTCACACATAGAGTGTTGGGTTATTCTTCTGCCAATTGGTATGCTGCTGAAGGATCCTTTGACGAAGCAGTGGAAAGAGAGTCTTCAGAAACTTTGGCAGAAGCACAAGGTTGACAGCCTTATATGGCCATGTGCACAACTATGAAAGGCCATGCCCATATACCAGGTATTCTCTCTTTTTTTGCTACATCCAATTATGAGTAATGCGTTCTTATAGCGTATTAGCTGCATTTCTCACCTGATATGGTTTGGACCACTCCCAAATAAGTTGGCCTTCAGCGTACATTTTCTTAAAATACTACTCCCTCCGTTCTATATTGAGAGTCCCACTTTCTCTCTCTTGCCATTTTTCAAATCGAAAAATCAACTACTTCCGTGTATAATTTTCCGAATATTTTCGCACCATATTAAAGATCTCGATTAGTACTTTAATTTGGTGCAAAAAAATTCAAAAAATTATACACGGAAGTAGTTGATTTTTTTATTTGAAAAATGACGCGACTTTTCGTGGACTCCCAATATGGAACGGAGGGAGTATCAAAAGTGAAGATGCTTTTGGAGCATTTTAAGTTACTCTCAAAACCTTGCTGCAGCTCGTAAATGCTTTCTTAGAAGACTGACTTTTGAGAACCAGGAAAATGGTTCTCTTGATGAGGAAAAAGAGTAATGTTAAAAAATTAAACTTAGTCATTTATAGTTTAAGCAATTCAAGCATATCGATGTTCTGATGTTCAAGTTCTGCCAAACTGAGTTGGGAAAGAAAGAATTAACATAAAATGAAGGAAGCGAGAGGAATTTAAATGTTTCTCCAACACATGCTTATAAACACTGAACCATGTCGAAATCCTACAAAACATACGGAATCTTTAAGTTGTTTCAACACCTCTTAGAAGAATTCCTTCCGTCCCCATTGTTTTGTCACTCGTTCTATTTCAACCGGATAAAAAATTAATCATAACTTTAGTTGGTAATACTATTTATATGCAATATGGATCTTGTTTTATAGATCTCAATGAGCTCTTTTAAACAATTTTTTCAAAATCACCTAAAAAATTATAGATTGCAAAATATAATCAATTGAAAAGTGACATGGACTCCCAAAATGAACTAAAGAATGGGGACAGAGGGAGTATCTAACGACATTTCATTAGTTTTCGGAGGTCTCAAGAATATTCTGGAATGGTTTCCAAATTGTACCCGAAATGTTTCCCTTTTCAAGCTAATTGAACCAAAACAACATACCGAAGTAAAAGTTTGTCCTTTAGTGTCTATCATAATCTTAGTTTGAGTATACTATAGTTGGATTCTTCCCTATGGTAAGTTGTGAGCAACTAACATTTTGATTTTGTGTCCATGCATTTACGAGCTGAATTCAAAAAACTTAAGGCTGCACAAAAAGCAAAAGCAGCAAGACTTCAGGTAAAAATAATAAAACTGTTATTTGTGCTTTTGTAGATATTGATTTTGGGGTATTCATGATCAATATCCACTAAACTAATAAGATAAACTGTGTGTTAAGCCTATGAAAAATATTAATTTTGTTTATTGAAAATCTCTTCAATGGCATTGACAAGGATTTACCATGGCATTGACAATGGTAAATCACTTGACTTGTTTGCATGAATGTATTTATTCAAGGCACAACAAGTGTCTAATACTCCAAAAGTGGGTAAGCGAAAGAACTTGAAGGAGGGAGGGGAAGAAAATCCTGAGGGTTATGTTGACTCGGAAACTCTTTTTGGTGAGAAGAAACGTCTTTCTAGACAAAGAAAGGATTGATATTCCCGTTGAGTTGGATGTTCTCATTTCCCTATGAAATTGTTGTTCTGTTATTGCGAAAGGGATTTACTTGTAGGTCTCATGCTTGGACTTCCACTGAGCATGAACTTCCAGTATTGTTTTTGATCATATTGTAACCAATAGTCATAGGCTCTTTTCTCTGTTTCTACTGTTTTCATAATGAGGAAAAACACTGTGCTGAGTTAAAGCAAATTTCTTCTGCTTCAAATTGTAAAACGATAATGAATGTGTTTGCTCTGCAGCAATATTCAACTTGCTGCTACAGCTCTTCCCATAACAGGAACTCAAGTTGCACCTAGGAAAGCAAGTAAAAATGAACTTGAAAATGTGGCTGGAATGGCAGCGACCTCAACAGCCAGTGGTGGAAAATTTGACAAGAAGCTTGCTGGAGAAAAGTCTCCAAAGCATGAAGGAAAATATCGCAAGGTTTGTATACTATTCCTAATCATAAGTGCTATAGAGCCAGATTAGTGTCAACAAATTATAACTTGTCGACAATAGTGTTCAATATAGCTGAATTTGGGCTATGCTCTTTATTTTTGCCATTTGGGTACACTTTTCTTGGTACTTATTTCTATGGATGATGTGGATCATATATTGCATGTTTATTTGCAGCAAATGTCACCATGTTCCGATCCTCAACCGTCATCAAAATTTCGTTTTGCAGCAAACGTCACCATGTTCCGATCCTCAAAACGACAACGCTTCGAACTTTTTAACTGAGCACGCGATTCGTGCGGAGCACGTAGCCCGACACTAGTAAGAACAAACAAAAAAAAGAGTGCAAAGAGCCAATCTGCTGAAACATGAACTCCTCACGTGCAATCCCTCGATCGAAAATATTATTCATTGAAATCATCTACACATTTATGTGGTCTATACCACAAAGTATGTGGATCTCATAAAAATATGTGATAGAGAAGAGTTTGGGACACCGCATGCACGTGCCCCAACCCCAAGGGCATGGAATAATAACTCGCATCTTCCATATTTGCGACCTGATTGAAATTGTGCTACGAGATTACATTTTATGTAAATTCCCAGTGCTAATCTTTTCGTTTTTCACTATATCCCACGCAGTAGTGAAATAACACCATGAATTGGGAGTGGCGGGTTGAGATCAATCTGCTGGGTCATGCATTTGGTCCGAATTGATTCGCCGGAGGACTCATTGCCGATTTAACGGAGTCTGCAAAACCAGATACGGAGTTGTAGATCAGAAAAAACATAAAGAGGAAGAAAGAATAACCCATTAAAGTTTGGCGATGCACAACCTAAAAATGAGAGATCTTCTTCTCTCCCAAAGGAGTGTCTCAACCCCTCTCAATCATGAATGATGAGGAGAGTGAGAAAGGGAACTGGGGACCATCCTAGCTAGCTATTCGAACTTGCTTTGCAAGCCTAACCAAACCAAACCAACCCAAATCGAGTCTTATGTCTTAATCACTTGGGGTCGGCTAACAAGTTTGAAAATCTTTTATTTGGGTAAAAAATCGGTCTCGAAAGGACTTGTAACAATTTTTCAGTCACGAGCTTGAACTCGACCGACTTAGTCCATTTAGCAGTCCTATCAGTCTGTGGCTGCTAGAAAGTTGATTTCCCTCTAGGTGCATGCATTTAGTTGTCACTTGTCACCAATAACAGAGTTAACAGGGAATATCTATCAATTATTAACATCAAAGGGATTACATGAGTCATACACTCTTGTAGGTACCTGTAGTTTTCGTTCTTTGAAATGATGGCTGCAAGTATTTCTAATTAGTCGGCCAAATGGAACAATTGAATACATCCAATAAGACCCAAAACTCCAAAATCCATCAGCCTTGGATTGAAACAGACATGAAAAGGACTGCGAAAATTGATTCAACTCAGCATTTTCTTTATTAATCGAGTCTTTTTTAAGCCAAAAAGACCATTTTGGGAGCGCCTTTGGAAGCCCCTGCGCAATATCTCATGTGGCCACGTTGTTAGCGGGTAGGATCGCCTTCAACATGCCGTTAAAAAGCAGATTGAGATCAGTCTCTGACTCAAGTCCATCTTTTGGGAGCGCTTGTGGAAGCCCCTGCACAATGTCCCATGTGTCCACATTATTAGCGGGTAGAAACACCTTTGGTCACGCCCGGAATAGATTTTCACGTGTTAATGCCCCTGTTGTTTTTAATTCATATATAGAAGTATAGGGTTGTAAAAGCAAGTACTCCACATATATGCATCTTCAAGACAACGTGAACGCCACCTTCAAGACATTTCAACATGTTGTATTTCGTTAACCACGAAATACAACGCATTTGATTAGTCACGAAATATTACAACATCAACCTTCAAATACAAACCACCTTGAAATTGTTCTTTCCTCAAATTTGATATGTCAGAAGCAACTTACATGCACTCCTACTAAATTACACTACAAAGTCGTTGAAGTACTTGTTGGAGCGCGCACACAAAAAAGTTAGCGGAAGAAAAATTAACTTATGAAAGTTTAAAATTTGAAGAATAACTGAAAGGCATGGAATACCTGTTCCAAGTCCAGCTCCATCGTAGGGTGGGAATAACTCAGGAATAGGAAATGTAGGTGCAGGGAATAGACGGGTAACGAGGCATCAATCGTCAGATGACTCTGCGGCTGGAGGAAATGTGATCCTTGGCGGATTCGTGACGGCTTTGGTTGGTGCGATTTTATCGTACATCCGAATCACAAGAAGAAACCAACACGCCGCAACTGAGAAATAGTCTCTTTCTAGTAGGTCTGCTTCCACCTGGAAACAATCAATTCATATTGGCTAAATAAGGTGAGACTGCCAACTCACATGTTTACACATACTGAACAGTTTTTAGCATAAGAAATGAGAATGAAATTTAGATGAGGATTAAAAAAAAAAAAAAAAGATTTAAATTTGGATTGGATCCCTTCAGTTTGTCCTATGGTTGTGCGATATCCCATATGTATCTTCAAGACAACGTGAACGCCAACTTCAAGACATTTGAAGGTTGATGATGTATTTTGTTAGCCACGAAATACAACATCAACCTAGAAATACAAACCACCTTGAAATTGTTCTCTCCTCAAATTTGACATGTCAGAAGCAACTTACACATACTAAATTACACTACTAAATCGTTGAAGTACTTTTTGGAACACGCAAAAAAAATAAAAATAAAAAATAGTCGAGTGCAAATAGGAGATAAATATAGAGTTTGTATTTGTATTAAGCACCAGCGGCAATGAAGTGGTAAGCAATAGATCCAACAAATAGTCCAAAGTCACCAGAATTCTAAGCCAACTTAAGCTGCTGCCGCCCACGGCTGGTTGCTAGAGTCTAGAGAGAATTCAGATCGGAGTCGAGTGCAAATAAGAGATAAATCAAAATCACCATTCTGTCTCAAACTTTTATGCAGGGCTCGCCTGTTCGAATTGGTGTATGAATATGTTCGCGCGAATTGGTGAATGACAGTTGTATGAGTTCTTCTGTCTAAAAGCAAGAAGTATGTCACAGCTATTGCCAATACTTCTTTGAACTACAGAGTAACTATATTTCCCAGTTCCATTAGCAAAGTAATTAGACTGAACGAAAGACTTTGATGGGTTTGGTTCATGGCCAATAGGCTCAAGATAAGATAAGCTCCAACTGCATCTAGATACCAACCACACTTGCCATGGAATCCAACAATCTTGGCCCCAATCATGAAATGAGAAAACAATCCCTTGTTCCATAACATATGGTCCACACCTGTTCTTTCGTTCCTTTCAAAAGTAAGTGACTACCTCCTGCAGACAAGCCAAATTCAACGTGTATACCTCTAGCAAAAGCAAGAAAATCAGAATACTATGGAAAGATCCGTCAGCTACTCATGCTCAAAGACTCAAAAAAATGACTTGTGAATGAGCAACTACTTCTATATGTACATAATCCGTCTGTGTCTATGGTTAGCAAATATATTAACAAGCGTTAAGGGAATGAAACCCAGATGCAAGGCGAAACGCAAAAAAAAACCTTGCACAATGAAGGTAAACACACAAGGAGGACTAAAGCATAAATAGACCGAAGCTAACTAAGCACCAATGCAAAAAAACCAAGACATCATCAATGCTTCTATTCCCAAAAACAAAACAAAACAAAAAAAGAGAGGACCTCTTTAGGCTCCTGAACTCCCTTGAATGTCCTATTTTCTAATCTTGTTAAGCCAAGCTTGGTCTACTCTAGAAAAGATACTGGGTACATCCAATGTAGCGCGTTCTCTTATGTAATCCTAGTTATGTGTTTCCGGGAGTGTGCGCTAAGTAACCGATTCACAAAGTGGCAGCTTGAGAGTGTCCTTCTGGGATCTATAAAGAGTACTTATGGGCAAGGTGTATCCCTTATATGTGTGTACTCATATAAGTTTTCTTCATACTTCATCTCTTTATGTTTATATAGGCGTCGATCTACTTATCTAGAAGATTGACTTGTCGGGGAATGAGCAACCCCATCCATATGTTTCTAGTCGATTTGGTTTTCACACATAAACATGTTGAAGAGCATCCACATGATGCAACTATGTCCAGAAAGGGAAACCAAAACTTCCAAAATCAAATAAAAGCAATGCAGAAGAGTATAACATAAAATGCCAGGAGATACACGTATGCAAAGAATTCACGAAATCAACAAACTGATACAAGCTACGTGGAACTACCCTCGTATCCAAACGACAAACTATAGAAGGAATTGAACTCTTTACAATAAAAACATATCCTCCACTCCATCAAATGTCCTATTGTTTTGCTCTCTCAGAAACCATACCAACCCAAAAAGGTAGCCAACAGCCAGGCTACCCTACTTTATAGTTTTAAGGCATCATTGTATAAAAAGAAGCGATGAAGGGAGGATGGATAGTGCAACTCTCCAAATGATAATAATCATTAATCACAACCAAATAAAAGGAAAATTTATTCAGAGTAGCAAACCTTATGCTTCAAAATCTAATTAAATGTGCTTCCTTATCAATGTAAGTTGGAACCAAGGATCCAATTCCGTAATGTACTATAGGAACAAAACCCAATTATATACGAGAAAAAAAATGAAAATGAAAATATGTACATGGCCAAAGCCATGAAAATCCAACCCTTCACTCTTCTCAACGTATTGACAAACCTGAATAAACTGTCTTCTATTTTACCAGTGCTTAAGTAGAAGACTTCCAAGGAAAGTTCCATGCATACCACTCATCACCTCCCCCTTCTTGATCAATCTCATTTACCTCAATCAACTCGTCTCTTAACTGAAATCAAGCTCTCTGCATATAGAAAAACTTGCAGTACTTGTGGCCCCAACTCCCTTTTATTGTATAACTGACTATAATGTTTTATCTCATGAGTATTAAGGTTGTATGACACCATCTCTCTATTACTGCGATTCAGAAGAACCTCAACATTTTGCCGAAATCCCACCACACGGTGATATTCGGAGAGAGGTCCAATACTGTATCTTTTAGTCCAACGCTTGTCAACTCCGCATTCATTCATTAACCATAAGTCAAAACTTGTATCGTTCAGCGGGTAGCCAACCTTAGGCAGAACAAGGGCAAGGGAATCATGCAGAACGCGGAGCTGAGTCATACGTGGAAAGCAAATGCCGTCGGGCAAGGGTATCCGTTCGAACACCTCTTCAAACGTGTGGAACGCAGTAACTAGCCAAGCACCAGTACCGTCATCAAGGCCAACCCAGTAGAAAACTCCATCCAACAACGTGCCACAATGACGTTCAGCGCCGTCAGGGAAATCTTTCGGCACAACGGCGTCGGTTTCTCTCCAGGAATCGGTACTCAGGTGGTAGATTTGAACTTTCTGATCCCACCAGTTATAATACTTAAACCATGCGTCGTCAGAAGGGACATCCTCATGTAAACGTCCTAACCTCAAAGCTGGAGCAGAATCTAATAACCTTATAATCATTAGCCTTGGGATCAAAAGTAAACCCTAAGTAGCTCCTGTGCTTTGATTCATAACGGGGTTTAGGGAGTAGCCTGGATTCTTTTGTGGCAGGGTTGAATATCACGATGGAGGAGGTGACGTCGTGGGCGAGGCACACGAGGCCGTTGTGACAACCCAAGAGGAAGACAACCTCGACGTCGACGTCGTCGCGTGGTGGACCGGAGGAAGACAGGTCTAGTTGTTGGAAAATTGTTTGGCGATGGTCGGAAAACACGGCGCCGTCTCTGACTTGTCCCCTAAAGACAAATTGTTTGGCGGCGGCGACGCAGTGGTTGGTTTGGGAGCGATGGCTGTGGAGGGGGATGAAGGTAGGGTTCTGGATGAGAGAGTGCCAGTGCTTGGAGACGGATTTCAATCGGAGGAGGGATTTCACGGGAACCCTAGACAGGATCTCCGTCAACACATCTTCTGGTATCTCCATCACTTCTTCCATCGCCCACGTATAGAGTAGCAGTGGTCAATGAGTCATTAAAGGGGTGCAAACTGACACTAGGGGTGCGTTTGGAACCTATTGAAAGGAAAGGAAAAGAAAGGAAAATAAAAAAATTTTCCTTTCCATTGTTTGGTTGTAAGAAAAAGTGTGAAGAAAATAAAGATTTTAAGTGTAATAAATAATAAATTTTTCCTCCCATTTTCCTCTCATTTTCCTTTCCTTTTATTTTCCTTTCCTTTCTTTTCTTTTTCACGGGTTCCAAACAGAGCCTCAGAAGAGAGAAGCTTATTAACCGAAAAAGTTTTTCTGCAAAATTATGTAGGGATAAATTATGACTGTTATCCAAATTTTGAGGAAATGTCCAAAATTTAGCTCATAATTTTGGATATTTTCAACAATAAAAAGTTTTGCTAATCGTCATACTCTGTTCGTTTCATATTGTTGGTCCCTTTTGGAAATTTCAATTATTTAAGGAGGTATGTAATAATTACACCTACATTTAAATTTAATGCCTATTATTTTCACCATTATCCTTATATTTTAGTACCTACTTTACAACACTTTATATTTGCTTGTGAGGAACGTTTTTGGAAAATTATCGAATTTCTCCTTCCATTTTTTAAAAAGACCAACATTTTGGAACAACCCAAAAAGGAATAATAGACTACCAATTGGGAACGGAGAGAGTACCTTTCTAATTTTTCTGATTACTCTTGCCGAATCAAATCATTAATCCACAAAAAATTTGACTCAAAATTAACAAATGCAATTTTTTTTTGAATAAGAACAAACAAAAAATGGTTTTTCCCCCCTTAAAACTGCTTTGAAGGAGGGCAAGAAGGTAATTCTACATACCAACTCACCTAGGCTAAAATCTAAAATCTACTGAATTGCACACAGACTCCTATGGAGTCCGGCTCCTCTCCAATTCATAGAAAATTGAAGGATCTTCAAATTCTAATTCAACAGTCAGGATTATCCTAATAACTCAAGCCCCAAAGCTCATGTAGTATTCTATGGACACCCAATTGCATAAGTATCTTTTCTTTCCATTAAACCTGCCTCTGAATGATTTTTTTTATATAGCTGATGAGGATTTTTTTTTCCCACACTAATGTTATATCAGTAAAAAAAAAATTCTTTCAGCAGGGTTTCTTTTGTTGATATTATGTAGCTTATAAGATTTTTTTTTATTGATACTAGTGTATTTCCACGGTGTTGCATGCTTATTGTAATTTTTTTTGTATGTAAAAAAGTTGAAATCACTTGGGGCCACAGGCGGTTTTGTCCGATCGTTATTTTTAGAACTCCGGAATTAGTTGAAATGCGCGCAAATGGCCCGAACATCCAGTTATAAAAAAGTTACTATAAAGCAGTTAATTACTCCTACTATAAGTTGCACGTGAAGTATACTAGAGTCTTTAATTGTGGAGTTTCACTACAAACAAGATAATTCAAAAAAACATAAGATAACCGAAATGGCAAAATATGAGCTATATAAATAAATAAAAAAATCCTTAAGAGGTAGGTTTAATGGGACGGAAGACACTTATGTAATTGAGGAATATTTGGGTGCCCCGTGGAATGCCAGATAAGATTTGGGGCTGGAGTTACTAAAGTAATCCTGACCATTGAATTAGAATTGAAGGATCTTCCAATTCTCTATGGATTGGAGAGGAGCCGGACTCGACTCCTATGACCCCACTCCCTACGCACAAACTCCTCTCGCCCAATCCCTAGATCGAAAAAATTACTCATTCAAACTCATCTTTTACCACACATTTATCTGATCCTCACCACAAAGTGTGTGGATCCCACGCAAATACTGTACGTAATAAAAAAGAGTTTGAAGCACCGCACGTGCCTCACCCCAAGGGCATGAAATAATTACTCGCATCCTCCATATCTGCGACCTGATTGGAATTGTGCTACGAGATAACGTTTGGTGTAAATTGGCGGTGCTAAAATTATTGCTTTTTCGTTTTTTACTCTATCCCACGCAGTTGTGAAATAACACCATGAATTGGGATTTGGCGGGTTGAAATAAATCTGTTGGGTCATGCATTTGGTAATCAATTCTTCGGACGCTTGCATCGACCTCGTAGAATGCAGAGTCTCCCCATTTGTAGAGAGATTACTTGAAAAAGACACAAAGCCAAAAGGCCCAGCACAAGAGGGGAAACAGCCTAACCATCTACAAAATACAGTTAACACAGTTAAGCTCATTGCCGACTAAACGGAGTCTACAAAACCAGACATGCATGGAGTTGTAGATCAGAAAAAAAAAAGAGAGGAGAATGGGAGGGTCTTCTCCCCCAAGGGAGTGTCTCAACCATGAAAGTTGAACGAGCTACTAGCAATTCAAACTTGGTATGCAAGCCTAATTAACAAGTTTGAAAATCTTTTGTTTAGGTAACAAACCGGTCTCAAAAGCACTTTTAACAATTCAGTCACGAGCTTGAACTCGAGCGACTTAGTCCGTTTGGCAGTCCAATCTGTGGATATTTCTGCACGACCAAAAAAGGAAGAAAGAAAAGAAAAAAAGAAGTCCTAATCTATGGATGCTAGACCTTTTCAGTTTTCAGTTTTTTGTTGTTAAGAAACTAGAAGTAAAAACAAGTTTATGTTTTCATAAAAACAAAAACAAGAAACAAGTTTGGTAATATTTGTGTTTCTCAAAAAAAAAAAAAAAAACTAGGGAAAACGCCTTTTTGTAGTTTTCATAGTTTACAAAAACTCTAAAAAAGTGTATGAAAAACCAAAAAACTAGAAACTTGTTACCAAAGGAGTTTTATTTATTAGTTTTCAAAAAGGTAAAAATAAAAACCAAAAAACTGAAAACAAAAAAGTTACCAAACGCTCAGAAAATCGGTTTCCCTCTAGGTGCATGCATTTAGCTGTCACCAATAATAACGTTACCAAGGAATATCTATCAATTAGTAACATGGATAACATGAGTCATACATACACTGTTGTAGGCACCTGTAGTTTTCATTCTTTGAAATGATGGCTGCAAGTATACTATTTATAATGAGTGGTCCAAATGGAACAATTGAATACATCCAATAAGACCCAAAACTCCAAAATCTATCAGCCTTGGATTGAAACGGGCATGAAAAGGACTGCAAAATATCTCATGCGTGGCCACGTTGTTAGCGGGTAGGATTGCCTTCAACAAGACGTTCAGAGCAGATTGATATCAGGCTCTGACTTGAACCCATCTTGCAGAAGCACCTTTGGGGGCCCCTGTGCAAAATATCCCATGTGGCCACATTGTTAGCAGGGAGGATCACCTTTGGTCACGCCCAGAAAGGATTTTCACGTGTTAATGCCCCCAGTTGTTTTTAATTCATACTCTATAGTACAAGGTTGTAAAAACAAATACACCACATGAATGTTCCTAGGAGCATCTTCGAGACAACGTCAATGTAAATGCCAACTTTAAGACATTTGAAGGTTGATGTCGTATTTTGTTAGTCAAATATTCTTTCAAATACAAACGACCTTGAAATTGTTCCCTCCTCAAATTTGACATGTCCGAAGCAACTTACACACAGTACTAAATTACACTACAAAATCGTCGAAGTAGTTGTTGGAGCACATAGCAGAAGAAAAACTTAACTTTAAAATTTGAACAATCACTGAAATGCAGAATAAAAAAATATACTTCAATTGATGACATAGGTAGAAAACTAGACTTTTGATACTATTCAATTTTGAGGCATCTGTTAGAGATCTCCTAGTGAAACCCTGATGAGTCTCATTTTACATCACGTGAAGATCACATGAGAGGACCTTGATTCCCCTTCTAATTCTCCAGGTTCTCAAACCTGATGAGTCTCATTTTACATCACGTGAAGATCACATGAGAGGACCTTGATTCCCTTTCTAATACTCCAGGTTCTCAAATAAAAAAGAATAACATGCTCAATATACACGTGTTGTTGCCAAGTATTAACATATTTCCATGGCGGGAGGTTACGAGATTACAAGTACTGAGCAAGCTGAATCCACGGACGTGAACAGGATGACAATGTATTCGGGTGCAATGCCCGCGTGAAATAGCAACCCTTAAACGATTGAATGGAACGATGAGCTTATGTTTCTAAGATGCATGTCGCGCGGACAAGATTATCTATCAACATGAAATCTGATCTTACTGCAAAGTTTGTCTTTAAAGATAAAGTTACTAACTTGGGAACGTTTCATGGGTAGTCTTTTCAGCGAAAAGCCAATGTCAAGTCCATAAATTCGTCATCAATTTTCTCCCAAGAGCTGACATCCTGCGTCTACAAATTGAACACAGAAGGGAAAATCCACATCTGGCAGTTCCACAATCCTTAGGCCACAGCTAGAAATATCGTAGAATAGCCAGAATACGTTAGCAACATAAACAAATAAGTACCAGCCAATCATAAATTAAATTGAACTAGGACAAGAAACCTTTTAGCAGCAGTGATGGAGTTGACAAAGCATAGATACTAATTGATCAGGCAACTACAACTAGCATCATGGTAGTTATTTCGTCTAACGTATGTCATCATTGGTACACATCCACATCTGAGAAAATACTATACCTAGCGAACCAAAATTGTAAAGACCACTTCTTGCTCTGTTTTGGAGCATTCCCAAAATCAAGCACACAATAGAGTGCTGTATCTGATAATTGGGAGGAGACAACTAATTTTCCATCACCATGTTAACCCAAACCTAGCTAACCAAAATAATTTAAATATTAGTCACTTCAGCTTTATCTTTAACCTTTTGAGGTAACTTCCCTGTGAACAGTTAACTGTCATTGCAACTCAGAGCTTATGAAATCATGGAATGGGGGAGTCACAATAAGATGTGCTCAATTCTAGGAAGAAATAGAAAAATGTTGGAGTTCAAATTGATACGTAAATGCAACCTCAGCTTATCATAAGATTATAAACCAGTATTTTATGCAGCATCAAAATTTCACAGATGGTACAGGGCAAGATCAGCAAATAAAAAAGTCGATAGTACTCTAAAAATGGACAACATACATTTCAATGACCAAATGAAGAGACCTAAAAAGACGCATAGCAAGATCTTGAGATGAAACTACTGGGCTTCTGATGTGATGATTTGAATGATCAGCCTGGCTCACTTCTTATTAAGCTACAAGACTAGTTTGACAGGATACTTATCAATGCATTCCTCCCATGGACTGTTATGAGACGGCTTCACATTTTGAAGTGCTTGCCACACTGCACTATTACACTTGAAACCACTCCCAAAAGCAATCTGCCAAACTCGGTGCCCTTTCCGAATTCTCCCCTTGGCCTCAATATAAGCCAGTTCATACCAAATGGAGCTGGATGAAGTGTTCCCGAACCGGTGCAGAGTCATCCGAGAAGCTTCCACATGTGTAGGCAACAACTGCAAATTCTTCTCCAGCTCATCTATCACAGCCCTTCCCCCAGCATGTATGCAAAAATGATCAAACGCCAGCTTAAAATCCGGGATATAAGGCTTCACATTTTTATTGAATAATTTCTTCACCACAAGCGTAGCAAAGAACAGAAGTTGCTCGCTAATTGGGAGAACAAGAGGACCCAAAGTAGTGATGTTGGTTTTGAGAGCCCCACCAGCAATTGCCATGAGGTCCTTCGATAACGAGACCCCAGTCTTCCCTGCATCATCTTGCTCTTGATAAACACACCGGAAAGCCTTTTCATCCGCCCCCTTATGGGTCCTCACGACATGAACAAGCTTATACTTAGCCCGCCTCCTATCACCAGACTTATTCGACAACAAAACCGCACTACCCCCAACCCTAAACAAACAGTTGGGTATCAACATAGCCTTCTTATTCCCAAAATACCAGTTCTGAGTTATATTCTCCGTACTAACAACAACAGCATACGTATTCCGATGAACTTGCAACAAGTCTTTCGCTAGGTCAACCGCAATCACCCCTGCACTACAACCCATACCCCCCAAATTGAAGCTCCTAATATTCCCCCTCAACTTATACTTATTCACAATCATAGCAGACAAAGAAGGCGTTGGATTAAACAAACTACAATTCACAACAAGAATACCAATCTTCTTCGGCTTTATTTCGGTATTCGCAAAAAGATTATCCAAAGCGCCAAACATGACCTGTTCCGCCTCATCTCTGGCAGCCGCCATAGACGGTTGAGGCGGAACAGAATGCATGGCCTCGGGGGCATAAGTCTCTTCCCCGAGCCCCGATCGCTCCAAGATCTTACGTTGGAACTCTAAAGAAGACTCGTCGAAATCCCCCGTTAACCTCGAATGTTCCATGAACCGTTTGAACGGGGCCTTAAGCTTATCAGGGGCACGATAACACGAGTAATCGATCAAATAAACAGGTCTAGGCCGGGTCATGATGTAAACGGTCGATCCAAACACGAGGAAAGCCGAACAGACTATGACACTAACGAGATTGTATTTTAGGTGAAGCCATAAGTGGTGGATGTCGTTAGGGTTCGTTTGTGAGGCCTCGATTAACGTGACGGCCATGATGGGGATAAGGCATAGAGTCAACAAATTAGAGATCAAGTAATGGTAACCCAGTTTGACGTACTTGAGGTTCACGCTCTGGAGGAAGTCGGGGAGCATCCGACTCTGGTGGATCTGAACGCCGGCGCCGGCGCCGCGGCCGGCGTTGACTTGAGCTTCGCCGCCTCCGTCCATGGCGGGGATGAGATCTGCCTGCAGGGAGAGAGAGATATAAAACGTGATATATACAGATTATATATTTTGTTATCTGTGACTTTGAGATGAACGTTGACGGTTGTATAACCGCTCCGATATACTCTCTCTCTCTCTCTCTCTCTCTCTCCCTCTCTCTCTATCTAGAAATGGTTGTTTTGTTAATGGCGGAAGGGAGTACAGTTGTTGTGTATGAGTTGGATTCTAAAGCCGACTATTGGTAGATATTCCAGAAAATCTCAGTTGACTATTTATTATTAAATGGAAATATTGTAGTACAATAAGAAAACCGTTGTGGACCAAGTTCCAGTCACTATTGGGCCTGAGTTGTGATTGGGCCGAATGTCGTTGTGGCCCAATGGCATGGCTCAAAGACAGAATCAAGGTCATCCACAGTGGTATAATCCAAGAAGAATAATCAGTGGTATAAGTACTTATTTTTTGAATTAAAAGTACTGTATTACTATAAGACAAGAACCTGTCTCGTAAAACGGAAAATAAGTACTCCCTCCGTTCCATATTTAGAGTCCATAAAAAGTCGTGCCATTTTTCAAATCAAAAAATCAACTACTTCCGTGTATAATTTTTTGAATTTTTTCGCACCAAATTAAAGTACTAATCGAGATCTTTAATACGGTGCGAAAAAATTTGAAAAATTATGCACGAAAGTAGTTGATTTTTTGATTTGAAAAGAGGTAAGAAAGAGAAAGGTGGACTGTGATTTTGGAACGGAGGGAGTATTTAAAAAATAATAACCTTTGTGAAATGGGTAATGTATTACTATGAGATAAGGATCTGTCTCGTAAAGTGGAAAATAAGTATTTAAAAAATAATAACCTTAGTGAAACGGGTAATGTATTACTATGAGACAAGTACCTATCTCATAAAGCGGAAAATAAGTATTTAAAAAATACTAATAACCTTAGTGAAACGGGGCCTGACAAGACTATGGCCGCAAGGTTCATACTTGTGGCCTTGAACTACAACCTGATGGACGCATACATTATCCTAGTGGCCGTAATGTTAATACTTGTGGCTGTGAACTTAAACCTGGTGGACGTAAGGTTCATAGTTGTGACCGCAAACTCCAACCTTGTGGCCGCAACAGGATACTATTGGATCAGAAATTGGTTTAACAGAAGTGGGCTATTCAGCTTCATTGGGTTGGTCTGCCTGCCTCTTTAAGTCCAAAAACCATTGAAACGGATCCAAAACAACTTTCAAAAATCTTTGGTTCTTGCAAAAGTTATTGAAGATAACTATTTTGAAAATAATTTCTGTGGAAACTGAGAAATAAATTTCTGTCTAAAAAACTGAGGAAATTTCGAGGAACAAGATAAATAACGAATATGCTGTTTTTGTAGATTTTGACATGTAATTCCGCCCATGAGCTGGGAATAATTATGAAATGACTTGACAAAATACAGACATACATAAACACGCATTTTATATCTAGGAGATAGTAAGTTGGTGAAAGTGAATCACTGGTGATCAAAATGCCACGGACCTTACACAACTATTAAGCAACAAGCACGTTTTCTTTGACCGAACATGAGTGTCAGAATATTATATATCCAAGGTCCATATGTGTGATGCTATAGGATCATCAAATTGAACTATATATCCAAGGCAACAACATATCATGTGTTCGGTTGAAATTTTCTTGGTCTGAGTTAAACGTCCATCCGACGTGTGGTCCAAGAAAGTGTAGAATCTACTATAGGATAAGAATGTAATATTGGCCCGACCACTATTCTTGAAAATGGGAAACATATGCTATGTCATTTTATATTCCTTCGTCGTTAATCCCGTCAAACAAACATATCCTTTGGGGGTATGCTATGTCATTCTATATTCCTTCGTCGTTAGTTCCGTCAAACAAACATATCCTCTGGGGGCAAACCCGCATAGTTAAAGCTTTCAATAACTCCAACCAAAAAAGGCTAATCTTCAACTTAAGAATAAATAGGTAAATCTTTGATTAATCCTTTCACAGACCGGAAGGCAAGAACATGAAACAAAAAATGTAAGTGGATGAATGAAGGTTATAAACTTCATTGTGCACGAATTTGTAGGTGTTAATAATCAGGTGAAATGCTGAGTTGCACTAGAGAGCCTCCATTAACAGTCTTTCTGTTAAAGCTTTGGGGAGTCCCATAACACTCTCGGTCGTTCCTACCTGCAAAATACAAGCACTAATTGATGTTAATGTCCGTTATGTTGATTTTGTGAAGCCTGATCCTGTTTCATTTGCGCTTTGCTGAGGATTCGGTATTCACGTACTGAAAATTAATGTGAGCCTTGAATTTACTCATCTACACAGCTAACGAACTATGTAAAATGTCCGTGTCCTGTGTTCTTTGATTCTTTTCCTTGATTGTTCCTCGCATTTTGTGTGTTTGCTGGTTTGACCGATTTCTCAATACATAAAGTGAGAAACAACCATGCCAAGCAAGCATTATTTAGTTTTCATTTTTGCCTTGCCCTCTCTTTTGAATTATAGTTACAATCCAATGAAGCTGAATGTTTTGGAAAAGTACAAGCTTTTTAAGTGCAACAATTGTGTTCATTGCAATAGTTTGGATTCCCCGCAAAGGTCAAACAAAGTAGATCAGGAGTATGAATTAACAATGCTCACAGAGATCAGGAGAAAAGGCAGAGGTAATGAAACAAACCAGTTCTTTAACGCAGGGTAGTATCAAAGGATGCTCTATAATCAACGCACCAGCAACGTACAGAACACTCCCCTCCTCAATCTGGATTCAAAGGAACAAAAACACATTCACAAACTTAACACTAGAACAAGAACAACCACCAATTACCATGAAAAACCTCCATACCAGGTTATCAATGACTTGATCCGGTATATCATGGAAATAGATCTGCACATCATCACCACAAGAATGGTATCAACATAATAATATGCATGGTGGTCCTTTATAAAATCTCATAGAGCAGATGACAACAAACCAGAACACACAGAAATGGAAAACTTAATATCCTTTCCTTCATGCAGATTAAAGGATACATACAATGGAATACAAGATGGAGTAACATCTTTCTGCATGCTTCATAGCACATCATGTTCATCACTCGTAACTGACGCAATGCAAACTTGCCGCTTTTTTCTAATCCTAAATACTTAAAGACTAATTATTTTTGTCCCAAAACCAGTATCCATGCCCTTTTATAAGTGTGTGCGCTTCTTAGATCTTCAATTTTTCGCTAATAAAGACTTCAGAACCAATTGAAGCATAAAGAATAGGAGAGTAAATCATACCTCCACCTTGTCACATTCTCCTTTTCTGAATCCAGTGTTAAGATTCGCAACGTGAACAGAGCTCACAGTTTCCGCATACCCACCAGAATAACCTGTAACGTGCATTGGTAAGACAGACAGAACCATGAACTTCGAACATTTGGAAATCATGCCAGAAACATGAAATATACCTTTGATGAATTGTCGTGCTTCTTCCTTGCTTGATGGTTTTTCCCTGATCATACCTTCATAGACCACCACCTCCAAATCATTTTAAGTTAGCATAAGAAACTAAAATCCACTTTCATTTCTGAAAATCAGAGGGATGGGAATACCCCTGCCAATGTCAGCAGGCATGTCCCATCACTTGAAGGCCGTTCATTTATGAGGATACAAAGTACACGTGTCAAAGATGACATAACTATACAGCATATCTATATTCCTTGAGGTAATCAAAGCACCGAATTCAGCTAAGATCCACAGGAAGGGGGATAATGTATGTGTATCAGCCAAAAATTGTCCCATCATAGAAAACCGCTAACGCAAATTAAGGGACCACAAGAAAGAATACTAGCAGTAACATTTAAACGCCATAAGTAAACTGTACTTATTTACACCTAGGGGAAAAAACAAACAAAAGCAAGCACTCTCTCAAGGAAAAATAGAAAAGCTCCAGCAAAATATATGCATCCAAATCCAAGCGCATACACAGCCCTTGGTGATGACCAACTTGGTCCACCCAACATCTTAAATAGGGTGCATCAAAAGAAAGGAAACAGGACATACTGTGTCAGCTGCGATTAAGAGTGTTGGTTTGACATCCGTCTCATTGTCATTAAGTGTTTGAAGCTTCGATAGGAGGGCATCAGCCTGAGATGCAATGCAATTCGTAGCAAAACAATGGACAAGATTGGAATCAAAACCCTTCCAGATTGCAGATTGAAAAGGACAGCCAAACAGAATGCAAAACAAATACCTACATATACATCATGTAATAATAAGAGGAGAAAAAATACATATGACCAAAATGATTCAACAAGAAACAAGAACACTTGTGTAGCACAATATCATAAAACAATTCACAACCTGCTCAAAATTGAGTAAGGGCATTTATGCGCTAACAAAAAGCACAAGGGTGCATCAAGGTGCCAGCAACGGGCTTTTCCAGGGTCCAAGTAAGGCCCCTCTTATGCTGTATCGTGAAGGGGGATTTGTTGATACATACTACTTTTGCATGATTTAACGTGCGTACAACGTCGACAACTACTTCAACTAAAGAACGAATGACTACATGCCATAGTTGAAACCAAACATACGGACCACAACAAACATAACTGAACTATATTTCTTGTTACTATTCAAGAGGAAATGCCTACCTTTGCCTCCGCAAGGGCCAATACCAACTCTTCTGGTTTTTCTTTTCGAATACTTCTCTCATCTATATCAGCAGACTAAAAGTACAAGCAAAAGTTAACCATTGACATCTATGAGATATGTAACAGAGATTCAACTAAAACATACCATGATTGTGAACTCGTATCCCATCTCAGCTAGTATTTTCCGACGGGCTACTGAAGATGATCCCAGTATTATCTACACAACAGTATAACGCTTGTATAAATAATATACTCGACTATTTTCTGCAGCTATAATAATTCATGCATCTCCTCTGTTAGAAGTTAAAAACAGCATGTTCACATTAGTTTCAGCAAGGGAAAGACTGTTTAATATAATTTATTTTGAGAAAAACCAATAAAAGATAGAAATGGCTTCAAATCTTGACCTCAACTTTCTCTTTTGGAAAATTACTAGACCTTATATTCTCTATAAATTACTTGTTCCCCTTGTTTTATATAACTTAATAATGCTCCATTGGATGAGTCGAAATGAGATGTTGAATTCATAGAGGTAGATAAATTTCTCAAAAGTAGATGACCGAAAAGGGATAGTAAAGAGTTATCTAATCCAAATTCATGTACAATGTAATTCCCTACGATAGGATTTCTAATAACTTCACAAAGTTATCTCAAATCCATCACTGATTAGCTCTAAAAAGTAAACTCCATAATGAAAATCTAGAGATAGAAACCACATTTGAATTAGAGTTCATAATCATTTAATACGTGATGCCAAAACAATTGGTTTCAGATTCATACATGCAAAAGCCACCGAATTACTAAAATAGAGTCCCAAAGGAGTTTGTTAAACATACTAGTTAAAATAGGTTAAAAACAGAACGTGTTGATTAAATTCTCAACTAAATTCAAAAACCAGTTCAGCGTCAGTCCCGCATCTAATTAAATTCTCAACTAAATTCAAAAAACAGTTCAGCGTCAATCCCGCGTCTAATCAAATACACTAAAAGGATTTAAATCATTCGCAGGGATTGCACATGTCGATATGTGATCATTAATTCACAATACATAACATCCAATGATCCAAATGTCAGCTCTTTTTTCACAGTTGTTGGCATGGATTTAGATACATGTATCTACCCCTATTAAAAACAACTTCATCAAGTCCTCAGCCAATAAAATGACCGACCTAACTGATATGACAAAACAGCAATTCACTACGTACAAGCAATAGCTTGCATTTTCTCCTATTGAAAGACTGGCATTTATCATTGTCAATTACACAAATCCCCCCTACTGTTTGTTTGACCATAATGGGATAACGCTCCATGCTTTTCAAAGGACAAATCCCTTATAGTCTTCAACATTTATTATTGCATTTAGAGGCTAGAGCAATGCCATGCCTAGAGTTGTGTCCAGCTATTTTTACTCCAAGCATTTCATTTCTCTGCATATATAAATCAACAAGCAGCATCCCGTGCAATGGACGTGATGCGATGAATGGGGAAGGGAAATAAGTCAGATTAAGATGAAGCACTACCACTAAATGAAATGAAATTTTCTTGCTATCTTGAATTTTTTTTTGAAAAAAAAAAAAGAACTTTTTGGAACTAAGAGAGCGTGGAGGAGGGGGCGACCAGGCATAGAAACCCTCCTTGCCCCCTCCCCAGGGCATGACCATAGAGACTCCAAACCCATGGCGGGAGCTCTCGAAGGAGACCCAAAACCCATAGGTGCGCACCGGCCCACCCGAGGCCAAAGAGGGCAACAGGCGGATCACGGGTTCGAGGCGTGCCAACGGCCCCTCGCAAAAGGAGAAATTGGCATATGGGCTACCCCTCTATAGCATACAAAGTATAGATAGATGGATGTACATCAAACATGTAATCCCATAAGAGTCGTATACCCTTTCCTTTTCAACATTAGTTTCCAAGAAATCCTTTTTAATTTACTAACAAAACGAACACTTAAGAAGTAAACAGGATAACCTGTATAAATTTTTCCAGCTTATGCAATTATTCTTATCTATTTTTCCGTGCTTTCCTTACTTCTTTCTCAGTACCAAAAGTGAAAGGATTCATTACCCTTAATTTTATTTTGAAAAAATGAGTTGAAGCTCTAATCATTATACTCGAGCAAGAATGGCAGACGTCGAGTTGGAAGAGAAATCTTGAATCTTTGGGAGCATGAAACAGTACCTTGAACTGTGAAGCATTGGGCTCCATCTTTCTTGGAGAGGGGGAAATCTTGTTTCGGTGATTAGTTCCCAGTTGACCGTCGTTTTGAACCCTAACCGAGAAACCGGCCTCTCAACTAGAGGAAAGTGATGAGTCCGCTTGGAGAGTGTAATTTTCAGCCCCAAGATGATTATTTCAAGGCTCACGTTAATAATCGGAACCGTTCATTTTATTTATTTTGCTGAGAATATTA
Source organism: Rhododendron molle (assembly GCA_025413875.1). Taxonomy (NCBI): domain Eukaryota; kingdom Viridiplantae; phylum Streptophyta; class Magnoliopsida; order Ericales; family Ericaceae; genus Rhododendron; species Rhododendron molle. Next base: position 6,841,087 of record CM046393.1, read on the forward strand.
AGTGTACCAAATTTTAAGTTGATTAAATATAATCTGATATGATTTTGAAACACATTTATTTAGAAAAAAAAATTAAGATAACCATTTTTTGCAATATAAAGCGCGATCAACTTGATTTTCAACAAGCTTGATGCCCTCGGTGAGTTCAAAGATATGAATGGTCCCGATCATTGAAGTATACTTGGAAGAAAACTTTCTCAGGCTTAAATTGTTCTCTCTAATACTTCAAGTTAGACTCTAAAATGGGAGCAGCTTCTGAAAACAAAATAAACTTGAGCGTTCGTTTTTTTTTTTTCCCCTTTACAACAGGATGGGAAGAGGTAACCAGTGTGTTTCCCTCGTAGGCGTGATCAATGGAGTTCTCACCCATAGTAGTACTATTGAATGTTCAGTTGGATAGTTGTCCCAATTAGGGTCGTCTTGGCTCGTCGCTAAATGTCATTCTTGTAAATTAACTACTTGTATCAGTTTTGCTACTTTGGGACTTTTTCCAAACTATTTTTCTGATTGAATCTGTTCATGTCATAGAGCTTGTTGAGAATATTGATCATGTTAAAGTTGATGTTGATCAAAAACCAATCGAGGATCCATGCAAATTTATCTTGATAATTTTTTGGCTTAATTAATACTGTATAATATGTTACAAAGATTTTTCCGATGTAAATTTATTTCTTAATAATATTGATTAATTGGTATTGCACGGAAGTGATTTTTGATGAAGTTGATGATCTCATCAGTGAGCAATTTTTATTTTTAAAACAGGAGCCTAAATAGAACTCATGAAATTTGTGGTTTCTAAAAAGGAACCGAAGAGAATCTGCTTTCTAATAGTATAAAAATAAATAAAGGTATTCGACGCATACGCGGCATTTGCTTACAGTTATTCACATCAATGGACCCACCAGAATTTTTGCGTTACCTGTATATGTAAATTTTTGTATAGAGATTTGAACACAAATGTGTTTAAAATATCCGATGCACGTGGACTCTTTCGATGGTTTCCAGATTTATGTTTTTAACCGATCGATTGTTGCGAATCTGTGTATAGAAGTCTATGTACGTACATACTTTCCCAATAGTGGTTTTTTTTATAAATCTTATTTATTCACCTTCTAGGCTTACAAGCAGAAAGAGGATTATAGGATTATCTCGTGACAATCACTTTGGTAATTTTTCTTGTAACGCGTAAGGATACATCAATTTCCCTTTTAACCGGTCGATTGTTGCGAATCTCGAATCTGTGTAAAAGGCTCAGTGATCAATAAGTGGGCCACATGAAGGATCGTCAGATGAGAACATCTCGAAAAGATTAGTTTATCAAATTATATGTTTTATAGACATCATCGAGCAAATTCTTTTCTAAAAAAGTTGAAACCTTAACAAATGTGATTTTTTCAAGAGGTGCGAATTGCGATCACTAAATCCACTCTGTCACGCCGTACGCCACATATTTGCTAGGTGTATCTAAATTAATGGATTAGGTTTTCTGACAGATTTGGTATTACAACTTAATCCCTTCTCTTCTTTCTCTATTTAGGCTCCGTTCGTTTCGAAATAAAATGTTTTCCGATGTAAAAGTTTTTTTACGTAAAATAATTTTGCAAAAAACAAAAGTTCCATTTTTGTTGTTTGGTGATTGGTTAATAGTTGTAAAATAATATATGTATGTATGTAGGGCTGGCATTGGAGTAAGCCCCACAAACCTCCCCGGCTTGGGCAACCCCCACCACGAGGCAACCCAAAAACAAAAAACAAAAAACCAGCAAGTATGTAATAAAATTTTAATTTGGCACTATAATTACATGTAGTTTCTTTGGCCCGGTGGAAAGGATGTCTCTTTCCTTAGAGAGTGTTCAAGTTTGAGTAACAATGTAGGAACTGACATAAAATGTCTATATTGGTAAATATTACTCCCTCTGTCCCATAATGGATGTCAATTTTTGATATCCGTGTCAATTTCAACTCCTTATATCTTTTAATACGGATCTCAAAAAATATGCAATATGGATCTTGTTTGATAGTTCTCGATTAATTCTATTCTACAAAATTTTCAAACTCATGAAAAACATTATAGATTAAAAGATATAAGCGATGAAAAATGACACGGATTTCAAAAATTGTCATTCTTTTTGGGACGGAGGGAGTACTTACTTAATTTTAATCTTATACGGTAGGTAGTTTTTTTTTTTTTGCTAAAAATGATTTGTAAAAACAGTTGCTTCGGCGAGAGCAGTTTTTCTTTGTTGAATTCACATGAAAATTTACCTTCAGACTACTACGTCACACGAGAGATTAAGTGAATTGACTATGATCTCAATAGAAAATGATTACATGATTAAGCTAAAGTACAGTAACTTAATTGAAGATTTCACGTCAAAAAATGCAAGAAGAATAATCAAAACATGTCCTGAGAAAAAAAATAATAATAATTGCAGCTCTAGCTTGATGCAGGTTATGATTTCTCCATCCGCCCTCCACGGGGGTTGGTGGGTTCCAACACCGGAGTTTATAGAAATATCATTGGTCTTTCCCAAAATTATTCTCCGGCAAACAAAAGTTATTCACAAATGCTACGTGCACAACCGTTGTGTTGGTCGTGCGCCTAATTCTGGCCGTTCAGTTTTGTTTGGACGGTCTAGATTTAAAAAAAAAAAACTCTTCTAGGAAAAAGTTTAAGCAAATCCTGGCCGTTTATTACAAAATGGACGGATAGTAATTAATTGTGTGTTGTGTTTTACACAACGGACGTGCATGTGTAACACAACTTGAAATTTAAAGTATATATATAGTTTTCGATCGGCCTTTGGAAATAACAGTTTGGTAACATCGCCTCGAAATCCCTCACTATCTCGGAATTGTAGCTTTGCCCTTTTGCGCTTGGAATATAGTATTGGGAGATGATGAAATTAAAAGTAAGTTTTACACAAAATAAAATTAAATAAATCTTTCGGCACAATTCATTGGGAGAGGCTTATTGCTTTGTAATTTAGAGTGTATATGTGAAAGGAAAAGACACAAGAGAAGGAAATTAACTTATTTTGGTGAATTAAGGAAATGAAAAGAAAATTAATAAGTAGACAGCCCTTGTAAATTCATTTCGAAAATTAAGTTGATCGAGTATAATTATTGTAGTCATCTAATTTTTTTTTTTTTTTTCCTTTTGAGGAAAGGATCAGAAGTGTTACAGACGTTAGTGAGATTCGAAGAATTGAACTTTGAATAAGTACCCAATCGCTTGGGCTAGCTTGCAAGTTATTCCAAATTTCGTAGTTGTCTGAATAAAACGCAAACTTCTTAAAAAATAAATAGTCAATGTAATGATGATATAATAAAAAAAATTTAGAAGAAATGTGCTCTTTGTCAGAAACGAATGTTTCTGCGTTCAGATTAGACAATAATATAATGTTGAAAAAGAGAGGATTAGACTAAGATAACGATTGCATATACAGGGAGGATAATTGGATAAACGAGAGATGAATGAGCCAATTAAGCTAATCATGGGGTGGTTTGGCTTAATAAGCCATTTTGGATTATTTTTTCGTTTTTATTTAGTTTTCTTCGCCTTTGTTAGATTATTGGTTTGTCTCGACAACTGAAATCGGGAAAGTAAAAATTTATGATCCAAACTCAAAATCTTGCGAATGGAGATAATTCAGAAATCTGTCTTCAAGAGCAGATTTTTAGGAGTCATGACTCCACAATCGAACCGGATTCGGATCCTTTTGAAAACGGTCCATTAGCAAGCCTAGCAGTACCTTATTTCAACTTGGTTTGAAAGCCAAACAAGGTTTAACATAAATGTTCGTATATGCTTGATTTATTTAAGTACAAAACGAATTAATATAGTGACAAGTGAAGACACAAACTCAACCAATTGGGACTAACTCAGTTGGTCAGGACTCTTGCATCTCACTATAAAGTCAGAAGTTCCAGTCTCCCCCACTTGCGTGTGGGTGTTCTTTCCTTAGATGACTAAACCTTTTTTTCTTTCTTTGTTTCTACCCTATAATGAGATTATTTCTTGTATTGATTTAGTTGTTGAGCTTGATTATCTCGTGCACTCTCACAATTGATGTAGTGTCTCCGGTTTGTACTTTGTACTTCATATTTTGTGTAAAATGATCTCTTCTATCGACTGACCCAACAAAAAAAGAGACACACAAACTTGAATAATTTGGTTCATTTACCAACCTTACCCTTGCAATACGAAAGGTTAGTGTTTTTCACATGACTTGTTCTTCAATTATGATGTCCCGTTCCGCTTTTTTTCTAAACCTTGTTTTTCAAAAAGAAGGTAATTTCAAATTCAAATACGGAGTATAACAAAAATGAAAAATAATTTTTTAATTTTTTTGGTAGAAAAATTATGGAAAATGATATTGACACTTCAAAAATTGATGCAAACACTCCAAAAAGCAAAGAAAAGTGGCTTAGGAATTACATTGATTTTGGAGTGTCTGCATCAATTTTTGGAGTGCCAATATCATTTCTTAAAATTATTTACCTAAACACATGATTTTTTATTTTAAAATTGTCTTTATTTTCTTAAGTTCTTTTTTTTTAAGAAACCGGAACACCCATGCATGATGAGGATGGTCAATGAGCCCTAGTCTTCCCTCTGTAGTTTACCTACTGGAAGCTATCGCCCTCTATAAAAGGCAACAAAAGCTGTGACTCCATAATGGTTGCTTTGTCCCACCAGGGCCACCGCCCTCTTTACGCCCTTGGCCGCCTTCTAAAACCGTTTACAACCACATTGTACCAACAGGGATTTTGCAACCAACTTTGACTCGTTTTAAAGGCGGCATGTTAACTTGCAACTGCTTTTGTATTCAATGTTATTTTGGGAAGCTAAGTCACATAATTCGTAGTTGGGGAGCGCGAGCGTGAAAGTGTTTTTGAAATATTTTCCGAACTACTCCCTCCGTCCCAGTATAACAGTTCTTTTTGAGAGTTGTGCCACTTTTTATTTGATTGTATCTTGTAGTACTAATTTATAAGGTTTTATGTGATTTTGAAAACATTGTATTTAGGATTGTAAACGAGCAAAGCCAAGCTTTGTTGAGCTCGAGCTCGGCTCGTTTATTAAACAAGTCAAAAATTCGAGTTCGAGCCTTAACAAGCCGAGCCCTTATCGAGCCGAGCTGAGTCATTTACTAAATGAGTCTCTTTAGCAGAGACTTAACGAGTCGAGTCGAGCCAAGCTCCCGAGCTCCTCGGTTCGTTTACAACCCTACTTGTATTATAGAACTAATCGAAATCTATCAAATAAGATCCATATTAGATACAAAATTCATTACCGATTAACTAATTTTTTTTTCCGGTTAGAATAAAACAAAAGACTATTAAATTGGGACGGAGGGAGTACTAAAATACTCGAGAGGGATGACCGAGAGCATGAGAGCGCTGTGCAACTATTGAGAACGGGAGGATAAGACACTTTGGAAGAGAAGAGGTGGCCGGAGAAAAAGAACATAGAGATTTCAAAGATGGAAAGCAAGTTCAACGCGGAGGATGTCGGCCGGTAAACGTAAAATACGCGTTGAGATTTGTGGAATGTCTCGGGTGTTTATATGTAGCATAGTCCACTTCTATGATTGGCATAGCGCAAGTGGGCCAACATGAGAAAAACCGGTCGGTGTGGTTGGTTCTTCACTCTTCCTTTCAAGGGAGATGTCCTGAGTTTAAGTCCTTGCGGAAAAGGTGCTCGACTCTCTTTGAGACTACTAACTCTCTTACATTTACTAACATCCTATCGTTTTGGGAAAAAAAGAAAAGAAATTGATACAAACACTCCTCTAATTGATACAAACACTCCTTTTGAGTTCGAGTTCTCATGGAGGAAGTGTTCGGCTCTCGTTTTGACTACTAACTCTTAACATCTGCTAACATCCTATTGTTTTGGAAAAAAAGAAATTGATTTCTATACTCCTCTAATTAATTGATACAAACGCTCTTTTTTACGTCTTTTAGCAAGTGAATTTACGAAATAGTCTCTGCATGCATATACATTTTTACAAATTTCAGGAACTATTTCATCAATTAAGGAGTATAGAAATTATTTTGCAAAAGAAAAGTAGTCCAACACGTACAAGTCCTTTTCTTTAATCAATTCATGTATAATTGAGACAACACAAGTGGGGCCTGATGGAGATTGACGAGGAAAGTTTAGGTTTTTCCTTCCAATAGGGTTTTGAGGTATTTTGGCAGAAACGAATTTCTCCACCACTTTCATACCAGGTTAGTATACTACATCCAAGGGATTCTATATATTATACAGATTTTCATTTCATGAATCTTCTATCCCTTCTGCATTTTCTCTTCAGTACAGCAGTCAGGGGGTGTCAAAACATACATATTGCTAGAACCTCAGTCAAGTGACGTAACGCGCGAGTGCAAAACGTAAAAACATCTTTCTGAAATATGTCGCGTTACTAAATTCGTGATGGCGATAATAGCGTAAGGCAATATTAAGACGAAACGTACAATACGTGCGTGAAGGTTAGAAACTTTTAGAACTAGTTTGGTAATCTTGTTTGTTTGCTCAAGAATTGTCAAAAAAAAAAAAAAAAACAAAGCCTACTTTGGGTTTGTGTTTCGTCTCGAATGAGTATCTGGTGGCCTAACAAAAACAATTGAGAAAGAGGACAAAAAGAAAATTCCCCATTTCGAAGTTTCAAACGACAACCAATCAAAGAAAAATCAAACATTTCAATTTCCACTCCATTTAAATTTAAACCTCTTTTCCTACCAATAAATTAATGGCGTTAACAATTTACAAGTACCAGAAATACTAGTACTACGGTGTCTCTCTATTTTTCCCTTTCCCGTAAAAGCCTTCCTCGCCGCCGCCGCCGCCGCCACCTCTTCCTCCGACCACCGCCTCTCTATCTCTCTTCTCTCTCACACACACACATACAGACACAGAGTTCGACAGAGTCTGACTCAAAACTATCAGTGGCTCGGCTCTCATCAGTCCTAGATTCATTAAATGCCTCCGGCGACAATGAAAGCGACAAACCATTTGCACCGTTGAGGGTACAGCTTTGTCATTAACACATCCCATCTTTATTGTCTAAAGCTTCCCATCTTTCAATGCCCACCTAGAGAGAGAGAGAGAGAGAGAGAGAGAGAGAGAGAGAAGCATAGTATTACGCCTATAATTGCACATACTCAAATACAGAGCAGGTTTTCGGTTGCATTTAAGAGCCCACCAAATGTAGAACCAAAGCTCGTGCTACACACGTGACTGGACCTCCAGAGTCCAGAGAGGGAGAGTAAAGGAATGCACGGACATAGTCCAGATCCTTAGTCTCATGTTCTAGGTTCAGCAGCAGAACATGAGATTAATTGTCATGTTGGTGACTTAGGAAGACGAAGCAGCTTTATTACTCCAAGCCATGGAACCTCACCGAGTAATACTGAAGGTATCTCTTGTACTTTTGCTCATCAACTCGGTGGTAACTCAGCAGAACTCGGAGGATCAACCGGCGATGCTCGACCTCCGGTCTTCGCTGGGGCTTAGGGCCAGGGACTGGCCGAGAAAGGCCGACTCATGCTCCTGGACCGGGGTCGAGTGCCAAGACGGCCGAGTAATCGAGATAAACTTGTCCGGTTTGAGACGGACCCGCATCGGCCGGTTAAACCCCCGGTTCGCCGTCGACTCATTGGCCAATTTAACCTTCCTGACGACGTTTAACTCGTCTGGGTTTTTACTGCCGGGGTCAATACCGGACTGGTTCGGTCAAAGGCTTAGTGCACTCCAAGTGCTCGACCTTAGTTCTTGTTCTATTACTGGTCCAATTCCTCTTTCACTTGGAGATATGAGTAGATTGAATTCTCTGTATTTGTCTGGTAATTCGATTTCCGGTACAATACCCTCTTCTTTGGGGAAATTATCGTCTGTATCAGTTCTTAATCTTTCGGGAAATTCACTGAAAGGAGCAATCCCACCTTCCTTTTCAGCTCTTGCCAACATTTCTAGTCTAGATCTCTCTTCGAATTTCTTATCCGGGTCGATCCCTGTTGGTTTTGGCTTGCTTTCTGGCCTTCAGTTCTTGAATTTACAAAACAATAGCCTCAATGGTTCTGTTCCTGTCCAGCTGGGTAACCTTTCTCAACTGATTGAACTCGATTTCGGACACAATGCTCTGGTGGGTTCATTGCCAAATGGGTTGTTTTCGAGTCTCACCCGGCTTCAGTATGTAGTTTTGATTTGGAACAATTTTGATGGTAATCTTCCTGATGAATTGTGGTTGATGCCGCAATTGCGCATGCTTGATGTCTCTGGCAATAACTTCACTGGTGTTTTGCCAAATGCTACTGCATTGGGTAATGCCGCTGGTGCCAAGTTCGTCCTTTCAAATAATTCGTTTTACGGAACTCTGACTTCTGTGGTTCTGAACTTTCATTTTATTGACCTATCAGATAATTATTTCCAAGGCCCAGCTCCCAGCAACATTACCAGCAATATAGGAACTAATGTTGCTGGGAATTGTTTAATAAGTCTGCCAAATCAGAGGAATTTGGAGGATTGTGAATTGTTTTATGCCAGGAGAGGCCTAACTTTTGATAACAATATAGCTCCAGATTCAGTTCCACCTCGCAAAAAACGAGTGACATATGTAATGATAGGACTATTTGGTGGACTCGGTTTCATTGTGCTTTTGGTTGTGGTGCTCCTAATGCTCCTGAAATTATGTGACAAGGGAAATAGAGAACAGAGGACTGCAAGTATAGGGCCTGTTCCAGGTGGCAGCTCACCACCTCCCAAGACTTCTATAACTTTTTCAGGTCTGGGTGATTCATTTAGTTATGAACAAATGCTCCAGGCCACGAGTGGTTTTTGTGATGCAAACCTTATAAAAAAAGGCCACTCTGGGGACCTTTTCCACGGGAAATTGAAAGGTGGGTTCCCTGTGGTTATCAAGAGGGTTGATTTGAGTTCCTGTACGAAGGAATCTTATGTGTTGGAATTGGAATTTTTCAGCAAGGTTTCACATACACGGTTGGTCCCACTCTTGGGGCACTCCTTGGAGCATGAGAATGAGAAGCTCTTGGTTTACAAATACATGCCGAACGGAGATTTGTCTAATTCATTGTACAGGTTTACAAAGTTGGAGGATGACAGTCCACAGTCTTTGGATTGGATTACAAGATTGAAAATTGCAATAGGAGCTGCAGAAGTTTTATGTTACCTACATCATGAATGTATCCCACCCCTTGTTCATAGGTATTACAAATCTCGCTTTTTCTGGTTTTTATTGCTTTTGTTTCTGATAGAGCATATATATAATCCCAGCCTCCCAGGTGATCTTTTTGTTTCATTGCTATTAAATATTGTGACGAAGCTGTTTTGATTTGTATTTGAAGTTCATACATTGCACTCGTGGCAAACGAGATTCAATTACACTCTAGTGCTATTTTTGTGAAATACAATTTCAATTGGTAGTTTCCAGTAACTAGTCTGTTAACACAAGCAGATATGTCATGTATGGAACGTCTAATTATCAGTCAACTAGAGGCTTGAATGTCGGATCGTGGATAAGTTCTTCCTTGGTTCTTGGGTAAACATGCAGAACACACAATATGGTCATGTTGTGGTCTTGGGGGATGTAATGGCACTTGCAATTAGAATCCTGCAAACTCTTGCACGGTGACTATTAGGGGTTGCCTACAGATTTTTATTGAAATGCAAAGCGTTTGCACCTAGGTGGTTAATATGTTGGCATAGGAGTGGAACTTGGAAGGGTCAGAGGTGATGCAAGTGTAATGCTCAAATACTTTAAAAATTCTTTAGTGGGAAAAAATTGGAGGTAGGGAATGGAAGGGCATAGCCGGCTGACCTATCATATACTTGTGAAAGAATAATCCGCATAGTGGTACTATGAATTGATTCTTGGAGCAGCAAGAGATTACTTACAGTTTAGTTTGATTCATAGCTCCTAACGATCTATTTACTGGCATCAGAAAATATCAGAATGATCTGTTTTACTGCTCCTTATGACAGCTACTTTTTCTTATTTAGACTTCAGTAGTGGAGGCTATCATTCATTAGCTATTCAAGTTCGTTTCAAATGAAAGTAACTTGCAGTGGGATGTTTGTGGAGGAATATTCTGAACGTTCACTGTTTGATTCTCAAATGCCTTTGTCAAGTTTCTTCTTTCCAATTTTATGTGGCATGCACTACTAGCCCTCCTCATCATTACCATACAGAGATTTGTTTTTGCTGTAAGTATTTAGAACCCATGGTGCAAATAATAACTGTTATTTCTCTCTCTGGTGGTTCAAGAGATATTCAAGCTAGCAGTATCCTTCTTGATGATAAATATGAAGTGCGGCTTGGAAGCTTGACTGAGGTGCGTGCACAAGAAGGGGATAATCACCAGAATGTGATTACAAGGTTGCTGCGGATGCCACAGTAAGTACAATAGTTTTGCAGAATCGTATATTCCAAAGATAGTGGTAATAGCTTGTTGAGGTAAATGTTGCCTGTACAGGGCTTGTGCCTTTTGGCACCTCTTCTAATAAATTTTTGGTATATTACAACTATATTGGTAGGACTCAAAAACACGCCTATCCTAAAGAGATATATTAAAAGTCAGATAAGTTTTCTTAATTAAATCTTGTACCCTATTTTTTGGAGTGTAGAACTCAATTAAGCAGCAAAAGAGGCAGCAAAAGAACGCAGAGACTCGCTAAAATGTATGTTAAGTTCCACGTAAAAAAAAGTACTATATTGGAATGGACCAAATGTCCTTGATAAGTACTATGCCAATGGTGAATTTAAATCTGTTCAGCATGTAAACTAAACTTTTGTATGAATTTTTTATTGTCTCTTTTTGCTGAGATTTTGAAGATCAATCACCTAATTAGAGTTGTCTCTTGTTGAGGAAGAAAGTCATGAAACTGCTTTTCCCTTCGCGTTTGTCACTTTTGGTTCAGGTCATAATAAGCTTTTTTCTCTTGATGATTTGCAGGACTTCTGAAGAAGGACCTTCTGGTAAGTGGAATTAAATTTTGAAATTTTCTCTTGGTTAGCAAGTGCGTGGAGTTGAACAGTTACAAACTTATAGACAAGAGTGAAGTTAAATTCATGCCCCTAGGCAATCATAGGTCTGGGCTGGGCCTCCAGGGTGCAATAGGATTTTTCCTTGAACTCTATAAAGTTGAAATTGATGGCTAAATTTTCTTTATTTGCTTATTCATCCATCGTGTTGGACATGAACAGGCTCATCATCAGCTACCTGCGCTTATGATGTATACTGTTTTGGAAAGGTCTTACTTGAGCTCGTAACTGGTAAGCTTGGTATCAGCAATTCAGATGATGTCACTACAAAGGAGTGGCTGGACCAAAATCTACCCTACATCAGTATATACGATAAGGATATGGTGGCTAAGATTGTCGATCAATCTCTGATTGTCAATGAGGATCTACTTGAAGAGGTGTGGGCCATGGCGATAGTAGCCAAGTCATGCCTTAATCCCAAGCCTTCACGACGCCCCCTAATGAGACATATCCTCAGAGCACTCGAAAACCCTTTGAAAGTGGTGAGGGAAGAAAGTCACAGCTCCGGAAGGTTAAGAGCAACTTCGTCAAGAAGGTCTTGGAGTGCTGCTTTCTTTGGTAGTTGGCGTCACAGCTCATCCGAAGCTGCGAATGTTATTGGCCAAACAAACCGCGAGGGAGTGAATGAATCTTCACGCAAGAGAGTGTCCAGTGAGATTTTCCCAGAACCAGCTGATATGCAAGACATAGAAAGGCAAGATGGGAACTAGCTGATGCTCCAGTTGAGAACACATTCCTAGCGATGGTTGGTGGCAGCAGAAGCTGGTGGTGGGTGGGTAGCGGCAGCAGCATGGATGGTGGCGGGTGGTATGGTACTGATGCTTATTCGGAAAACATTTTACGTCAAAATCAACTCATTTTCCCCTTTCCCTGACTTTGTTTTTTGTCGCACGAAATACCAAGAAAAAACTTTTCGAAAGACTTTTTTTGCTGAAGCTCACGGAGAGTATGAATAAGATCAGGATGCCGCTACGATTGCCTGCTGAGTTGTACACCTCAACCCCCAAAGGTACCTCTCTGACTTCAATGGAAGACTCATGCCAAGGGGTCATAGGGTTGCAAATGACTGACTCCTTGAAAGAAAAACTTGAGTTGGATGATATTGTTGGGCAATGTGAAAATCGATTCGAGAAAATTGGTTGGTGTGCAAGGTAGAGAGAAAGAGATGTCTTCTTGAAGCCGTATTTTTGTTAGTTTGGGATTGATAATGATGACTCAATATTCAGATTTTATTTTTATCTGTACTTTACATCCTGTCATAGGTCCACACGAAAGTAAATTGTAGAAGGCTAGGCATTCTTGTTGGGCTGTACTCATGTGAGTACTTGTTTTCTAGGAAAATGAGGCTGTTGAGTGAATGTTTTCTTTAAGGTTCTGTTTATACAATTCGATTTGCGTATACCAATTTGATGATCATTTTTAGCTCTTCATAAGTACTTGCTTGAAGAAGATTTTTATTTTTTATACTTCTAGTGAGTAATTTTTGCCTACTGAACTGATTTTTCAGTGTTTTTTTCATCAATAGCTGGACATTGTAACTTACAATATGCTGTAGTGGTTTTAAACGAGTCCCGCTAAAATGGACAGTGAAATTAACTCCCAAGTTAGTCAGCCACTCGGGTTATCTTAACAAAATTACAGTCACTTTTGGAAACCAAATTCCCATAGTACGTATGCAGCGCACAGCCGAGGCGGTAGCCGACTTGGCGAACGTGTACGGTGAAACTCCTTCCCTCTTCGCACGATTCCAAGTTCGAATCCGCTCGCGAATTACGATAGTAGTCCTCTTAAACCAGATGTCGTGTTTGAGGACATCTTTGCGCAACTTGTGTCACTGTGGTGGCAGTTGTTTTTTCCAGTACAGTAACTACTAGTACTCCTATCTCACATGAGCACCCTCCCAACCAAACATTCCACGGTGTAGGAACTCTTACGGTCACGTCCGCTGGTGAGGCTGCCCCTTCCTACCCTTTATTGAGAAACCAAGAAGAAGAAGAAGAAGAAAAACTTGTAACCGCGTGATAAGGCTGGCACAAAGAAAATCAAGCGGATTTTTGGGCAGTGGACCATTTAAGGAACAAACAATTGGCTTTTCAGCTTTTCCAGATTTACGTTTCCCATGTATTTCACAGATGAACCAATAATCGAATTGATACTAGTGGACCCGCGAATAAAATATCGTCACCATACTTCGTGGGTTATTTATTGTCTCCCAATCACTTAACGAAATAAATGATATTATCTCTACCGGATAATTTGTCGCTACGTAAATGGTTGAACGTATCACGTACGCAACGATTAACTACTCACAAGCCATTTACTTTCTTTGATACTACCATCACCAGAAGCCAAGTCCTCACACTTAGGCCTGACAATGGGGCTGGATCCGATCCGGATCCGACAAATCTGAATCCGATAAGACTCGAATCTAGTCCATTGACAGACATAGTTAGAGTGTACAGCTTGCGGCCATACTTGGTATGCGTCTAGAGAGGAGGCATCAATGCTGACAATTGACGGTCCGTGATCTGTCAGGAGCGTGGGTACCGCACTGTGGGCAACTGCTAAGTTCAAAGATGTTTGAGAAGAAGTTGGCAATACTTCGTAACGGCTTGGTACGTTTAGTGTTCATAGCTATTAGTGTCTGCAGTTGCAATGACTTCCTGGGATAAGGTGTTCGTAATGACTTGGTACTTTTTTTGGTGGGAAGCAAAGGGCACAAGACTATTCATCTCATTTTTGCAAAATATTCCATGTTTGACATACTGGTTGCATTTTAAATGATCCGAATAAAATTCTGGCATTGCATCAAACCCTTTTATTGGTTCCCGTACATGGAGAAGGTTTGAGCACACCCCCCCCCCAGTTAATTTTTTGAGGCAGATTCTACGACATATGCTTGTTTTTACCTTTTAGGTTTTGGAGTACAATAATCTTATGACCAACCAGATACCACCCAGGTGGTAGTCCAGTTGGTGGGAGTTACCACCTCTCTTTAACACCTGTGCTGGTTCGAGCCCCGGGAGGCACATTTGTGCAGGTATTCGGTGGTGTCACTAATAGGCTTTATTTCGAACCCTATGTGGACCGAAGAGAGGGATTTCTCGCTGCTATGCATCAGATGGTGCCGTGGTGACCGCGTGTTCTCACGAACGATAGCTATGGCTCGAACCAGACATTTTATTGGCGGGTAGGGAGCCCCTATGGTCACGCACTCATGCCCAAGGGAGAGTTACTACATTGGTCACTCCCTCCCACCCTTTTTATTATCAAAAAAAAAAAAAAAAAGACCAACCAGATGTCTTTCATTCTCGGGGTATTTGGCCTTTCCATATGTTTTAAGGATGTACTCCGTATTTATTTAGTTATTACTAATAATATCGCACAAATTTGAAATTATTGTAAAGCCATTTCATAATACTACCAATTATAAATCACATATTTCCCCATCATATTTTTGGTTTTGCAAACCCTAATTCAGTTTAATTTTCACTTGCTTTTACTATTTGGGGCTCAGGAATAGTGCTCCCGAAACCTATACAAGGGTATTATGGCAATTTGTGACTAACTCTAGTACTCTTTTAATTTAATGTATACTAAAAATTAGTGTTAGTACTAAATTTACTTAACTACACATTTGGAAACTCACTTAAAAATCTGTGCAATTTGCGTTCTTTTCTTGATTGTTCTTCATGCATTATCCAGATTTTGATTTGACCAATTTTTCAACAGATTCAGAGTCTTCACCTCTCCTCGATTTAGATTCCAGCTATGCGATACACTCTACACTGTAGCACACAATCTATAACGCCCCATTACTATCAGGCTTTGAAAATGTAGTTGTCCAGTATTTCACCAATCAATATTTCACTGCATTCATCATTTTGTAGCATCGGGGTTAAAAATGTGATTTTTTTCTTGCATATACAATTTTTATATACATCAATCAAAATATTTGTTCTTCATCGTAATTTTTCTTTTTCTTTATCAAAGTTAAGTTCAATACTGTCAACAGTCTTTCCATTTCGAAGGACAGGAGGTCGGAGGTGAGCTGATAGACAGTCAATCCCCTCGGAAGCGAGTAACCCCTTCATTCCGTTCATATTTTGTAGTAATAGAAAAAATAGTTGTATCACCAGTAAAATACAGAATTTCTTCTCTTTTCGCACGAAATAAGATGCAGAGCTTCTCATTAATTAAAGAAATAAAAGGTTCGAAGTGTTACGAAACGTGAACTAATTGCTCTAGGATGGATTTATGCTATGTCCATCAGTAATCAGACGTCATATCCTGAATTAAAACTCATACCCAATCAACGTAGAAACAGCCAACTACAAGCAGCGAAATGCATAATCCACAGAGGCACCGACCTCTGTATCGCAACCTACATACACTAATAAAACCCTCCAGTTTGTTTATGACATTTGGAGAACAACTACTGTTGAAATCAAGAAGCAAAGTCTGTTAGAATCCACAACACTTTACAACTGATATTAGGGGCGAAGTCAGTGTAGGCACAGGTGGGTCACGTGACCCAACTGAAAATTGGACCCCATGGAAAGGCCCCCAAGTTAAAGTTTGTAATACATGTAAGGGAAAATGACGGCTAAGAACGTGTTTTGATAATTAGTATCCGTCAAGGACAAGCTAAGAACATTAATTATCAAAATGCCCTTGACATGTATTAATTTTCAAAACACGTCTTGGGCCGTCATTTTCCCTACATATACAATATCCCAAATATTTATGCATGTGCTTGACTGTTTCAGTGGAAGGAAGCCGCCTATGCACAGTCTTGATGCAAGTTCAAATCCTATTACCTACATCCTCTGTTTTTTTGAGTGTGCAGACCTCAAACCCAAACGTAAACTATCTTGTCTAGCATTGGTACCACAAAGTCAGTTACAATAATGTAATTTCCAAACCAAATCAATTACTATAATTCTAAGTTCCACATAAAATAAAATAAAATTCTATTTTCTTTTAACATTTTTTAATTTTTTTTCAAAGCTCAACATTAACCACCACTAACAAGAAATATTTGATGTATATATACGCTCATTTTGGAATTAAATAATAAAAATTTGATGTGAGTTCGCCTACGACTTTGAAACATATAAGGCCGCTCTTAAAGGAGTGACCCATCTGTCGAAAATTCTTGCATCCGCCACTGACTGATATCTTCAACCACAGATTTCCACGAGCCTATTACGACTATATCGCCTTCACCTGCAAATTGCACAAGAGATTTTCACTAACTGCAAGAATAGGATGCAAACCAATACATAAAAAGGCTGCTACAGTCACAATATTTCCTGTACAATCTGCTGCAGCTGCAATATTCCCCCCTACTTCCCCTTGAAACATTTTAGCCGCTTCTTAAATGACATTATGCTACTTTTACTCAAGGCAACACAAAACCCCGCAAATCATCAGATTTGCCATTCCTCGATTGATGCTGGAGAAGGGGAGACGCAGAAGAGATCAACGAGCACTGAAGAGAAGTAGAAAAGATCAAGTGACACACTTCCTCTTTGAATTTGGATGGACAGGCCGTCTACGAAAGTACGGAAGGGGGAAACTATTTTTGGTTTACGGTCTTGAAGAATATGGAACCATGGTGAAGTGCAAAGATTTTGAAAATATAATCTATTGATCTGGCTCCCCTTAGGGGGCAACCCTAAAAATTAGCAAAAGACAGTGTTTTGCAAAATGGCGGGGGAAAGAAATGCGGGAAAAAGTCGCATTTGTACTAGTGAAGCCCTTGAGCCCAAGGAGGAAGACATTTGGTTCCCAATCCTTTCAATCTTCATAGTTTCTTTCATATACAAAGAGCAAGTGGAAATCAGCTCAAAATGAAAGAATGATTTTCTCTTTGGTTCGGGGAGGGGGACTCTTAGAAGAGCCTTTGGATCCGTAGTAAATCTCCTAGACAAAGATAGTCGGTATCTGCAGCAAGTGTGTTCAAAAAGCCTTGTAGGCATCTAATCGACTAATCCTTAAATTCTAGGACAAGGACACAGTTTAATAGTCGAACTTTACCAAGACAACATATTTCATGGAAGGAACCTTCATTGCAAATATGTTTTTGACAATGGTACTTGACTAACACCTAAACATGAGTTATGGAACAAAAATCAACATAATCCTACAGTCAGCCTACTAATCAACCAAAATTGAACTAAATCTGTAACTGTGCTCTTCCTTGCGTCTAATTTTGAAACAATTAACAATACGAAGCAATCATGCACCTCGCTCCTAATACGGCAAGACCTCGCCCTTCTTCCCATCCTAACCCATGTTATTATTTTGATTTTCCTTCTAATGTAGCTCTACCCAATCTGGAACAATTAATACAAGTCACACACACACACACACAAAAAAACCTTCAAAATTATCGCATCACGGTAGGTTCATTGGCGAGTGGACAAGCGTCCTAAGGAAAAGAAGTAATGTAATAATAATGCATAAAGCATGTAAACCAATCCAAGCGTCCGAAGGAAAAGAAGTAATGTAATAATAATGCATAAAGCATGTAAACCAATTCAATAGCGATGAGAAATAAAACAAGTAGAACAAAACCGTACCTGAGGTTAATCAAGCATTTAGTTTAAGACTGCACAAGAGAACCTCCATGCCATCTTTAGTGTCTCTAGGTCTAGCAAAAATAATCGCCTGGAACTGGAAGTAGACAGGAGCAGCATCCTTACACTTGAACACGGCCTCAAAGGTAATGTAATGCTCAAACATCTTATAGGCTAACTTGTCGACCTTCACAAAATGGTATTCTGCTTTCGACAATATAAGAAAGAGGTTGAACAACAATAACACATACAGAGTCAGAGGAGGACCTAATAAAATACTGTAGGAGGCAGTGATGGAAGGAAGGGGGGAATGCAAAAAGACAAGCGTTCGTGTTTTTCGTTATAGATGTCAATTGCCTTGCTCGAGCAAAGTTGGACCTGTTCAAGCAAGCGGCAATCCTTCTCAAAGTTGGGCATGGGGTATATTAACAGGACCCGTAACATAATAGGATAGTGGTAAGGGAACATAATCATCATCGACATGAAACGCCTGTACATCATGAATAGAAAAGGCAGAAGGACTTAAATTAATAATAATAATAATGTGTAACTGGGTAGCCAAATCCATTGACGAAGTGGAGATGCTCAATCCGATACGATACTAAGGGGGTTAAAAATTCAATTCATCAGATAGATAGATAGATATTCTAAGAAATTATTATATTACTTACTTGTATTAGCATAATATACATACCCAGGTGTCCAGTTTCTCCTTTATGATGCCTGGGATGGGAATAATGTAAGAGGAACTCTATTGCACTTTGGGTTTTCTATTATAGAGCGCTGGCTTAATTGGTTCCTCTTGAACATACCAATAAAAGGTTAACCACCACGTATTACATGTAATTGGTTTCCATGTGTGCGTTTGGTACATGAAGAAATATCAAAATTGAAAGAAGCATTCTGTCGAACACAAAAAAGTCAGTCAATTGTAATTCCTACAATTTTTACAACTAACCAAACCTTCTTATTTTTTCAAGAATTAATGCAAAAAACACTGGGTGAAGACAATTGTATGCAAGTAATCCTTACTTTTAATTTACTATTATTATTTCACAATACCCAGTTGATGTAATTGGCATTTTATCGAACATGACATGTAACTTCTATACATTCCAGAATCTGTTTAGCCTTCTTTCACAAACAAATTTACACCCAAGTCTATGAATACAGGCGCAGATATGCACGTATACACACACATTCAGTAACCCAACAACTAGAACCAGTAACCCAACAACTAGAACCTGTTTAGACTTCTTTCAAAAACAAATATACACCCAAATCTCTGAATACATGCCCAGATATACACGTACACACACATGTATATATATGTGTGTGTATGTAGAGAGAGAGAGAGTATATTTATACCTGAGAGAGGCAGCGAGTGACGGATAGGGAGGAGCGACGCCGACGGACTGGGATAGGGGGGGGAGGGGGGAGCGGACTTCGAAGGGAAGGAAAGATATACGGATAGAGGTTTTGGAAAAACGATGGGTCTAGGGTTAAACCGACAAAAAGAATAATTTTATTTTATGGATTAACTGTTGTTGAGGTAACCGGTAATTGATTGTAATTATATGGTAACTTTTTCAAAGGTCTAGATTATGTCTTAAGTATATCGTAACTTTTTTAAGCATCCAATGGCAAATAATAAGGGTATGTCATACACATCCAAATAAGGAGTATGTATTGTAACACTTTTCCAAGTAAATAAGGTAAGTTCTCATCACACATAACATAGATATAATTTATAGTCAAATCGGCTTGTTAACCAAAAATGCTATGAGCACAACCAACCGAATTCTGTCCCCAAACCGTTCGATGTATTTGGACGGTCTAGATTTTAAAAAAAACTCTTCTAGGGAAAAGTTACTTTTTCGGGAAAGAGTTTGAGTGAATCCTGACCATTTATTACAGTAATGGACGGCTAGAGATTGATTGTGTATTGTGTTTTACGCAACCATTGTGCGTGTAGCACTTTTGGTTAACCCACTAAACTCACTATCCATTCCTCTAACTCCCACAAATGTATACAATGTGGTGAATAAAAAATCATCACACAACAATAAGCAATTGAAGTGGTAACAAATCAAGCTCTCATATGTGGCATTTTCTTAATAAATTCATTTTCTTCTATCTTTTTCCCCCTATACTTTTCAAAATACCACAAGTTTGGAAAAAAAAACCTTCCAAACTTCCTTCAATGCTCAAACATTTTCTCATTAAAAGTTTCACATTTAATGTTAAATAATAAATAATGAGGGGTAAATAACATAATAAGCTAGACTTTATCCGTACCTGTAAATAACATTGTTACATTAAACATAACATAATTTTCTACTTGCTTCCGTACATAGCAAGGGTAGGACGCTTGTAATCCTAATGAAGAAGTACTTACGTTAAGTTGGGAAAGTCTTACAGTGGGGAGGTAAAAATGGAAGAAAAGAAATAGAAAGGAGAGAATGTTTGACATTTTCAAATTCTTAGTCAAGATATTTGATTTCTCTGATACAAGATGACAATATATAGATGTCCGGGAGAAAAATATTCATCAACGAAAAACTTCAAGAAAGTCAAAAATCTATTTGTTTTGATTTATTTTTTCTTGAATTATTTTTTTTATCACAATTTAATACTTTTTTTGAGACATCATCAAAAACACCAACGGAAGCCATTTTTATCTCTAAGTTATTTGCCTTGAACACCCCGAAACCTAGCCCTAGGAGAGAGAGAGAGAGAGAGAGAGAGAGAGAGAGAGAGAATTTTGGAACGAATGACTACGGACGGTGCTATCCATCTGCCCCATATATATGCAGTTATTGAAATTAAGGCACTTCACGACTTCTTTAATATAGAGAAAAAGAAATTCAAAAAAATATGTGCGAAAGTAATTTTAAGTATTTTTCATCGTAAAATTGCACGTCTTTTCGTTGGAGTCCAATAATTTAGGACAAAGGGAGTAGTATTTATTTTCGGTATGCAATTTTTTTGATTGAAAAATAAAATACTTTCAATCGTCATTTTTTAAGTTTATTTATACCAAATTAAGGTACTTCATCAACTCTTTAATATGGTGCAAAGAAATTCAAAAAAATATGCGCATAAGTAATTTTTAACGCGAAATGGCACATCTTTTTGTAGGGGTTTAGTAATTTGAGACAAAGGGAGTAGTACTGATTTCGTTATGCTTTGTATTCATAATTGCATGGATTTGAAATTGTTGTTGTTGTTGTGTGTGTGTGTGTGTGTGTTTTGTGTGTCCTCATAAAAAAAAGCACACTAGGGAGTTATGAATAGAATAAGACGTAGATTGCCACAAGAGTGTTCTCTTTCCCACCACCCTATGCTTCCTTCAGACTTTTATTGAGATCGATATTCAATAATAATGGTCACTTGAAATGTATGTACCAGTAGTTGGATGTCTACATATTTAGGCATGGTATTTTGTTGATGTTGATTTAAATTGTCTCACTTACACGTAAGATATTCTAACCGTTGTGGTTCAACCTCTTCTTCAAAGCTTTCAATTTACTATGAGTCGTACATCAACTAGATATGAAGATAGATAGATACATAGATAGATACATTAACGTGAGGTACTTTGCTCACCTTTAAGAAAATTGGTGAGCTATGGAGGGATTTTATTTCATCTGATCATGATACTTTGCATGAATCTTCTTTTAATGTGGGGAGCTTGTTGTTGGCAACCGATAACAAAGAAAAAATTGATGAATGGATTAACATTTCAGTGAGAGGTAGAAATTACAGAGTTAAGGTACGGGAGGAAGATTGTGGTGATCCCTTTGGTGTTAAGATGATCTCTTTTTGAAGCTCCGCTCTTGCCCTCTCTCTCTCCACACTTAAAACCCCTCTGCCCCTGCCGCTGGGGGAGGAGGCATCCGCCTCCATCTCCTTTCGCCCCCCCTCCCCTTCCTCGCCTCATTCTCGTTCGTCATTCGGCGTTCCGGTCTCCCAGTTTGGGCATCCGTTTTCGGTGTCCGGCGTGGTCCCCCTTACGATGGCTCTGTCCGGCGTGCGGTGGGGTATCATAGTCCATTGGCCCGCATGGTGACTCCAGATCTGGGCTGTTTGGGGCCATTGTCATGGTAATAAGGTGTGCGGTTGTTGGGGTAAGGGTTTCTTTCTTGTTCTCTTGTTTTTCCGACCGTTTTGGCTCGGGCTCTACCGGCTGGTCTCCCCAGTCCGGTTTGTATTGGTCTAGTGCTCTAGATCCGATGGGTGTTGGGTCGTGGGAGAATAACCTTAGCTAGGGTTTTGGTAGTCTGGTCGGAGTAGTGGGTTACGGTGGTTAGGTGGCTGTGTTGGTTTTGTTTTGGGCTTTAACGGCAACGACAGCGGTGGTGGGTGGTGGCTGTGATGGGGTTTGTCGGGAGCAGATCAGGTACTGTGGTCGGCTGCAGTTTCTCCCTTCTTTGGTTGGTGGTCAGTAACAGTTTCTTGCGGGATGGCGTGTGTGTTCTTCGGCCGCCGTGGATGCGTTGGGCCTGCCGGAGAATTTCCTTAGCGTTGCCTCGGCCTTAGCATTCGGAGCCTTGCGTGGCAGCGAAGGCTGGTCTCAGAGCCCCCCCAAGGACTCCACAGCTCTGGATTGGTCACCCGATCTAGTTCAGCCGGCGGCCTTTGAGGCTTGCCCTTGGGAGCAGATTTCACTTTTTTGCTTGTATTCTGTTGTTGCGATTACATCTGTGCTTCTTTAATGGTGACACTTGTGTCCTTAAGTCTGTAGCCTGGTGTGCTTTGTGCAGTAACTCATGTCTCGAAAAAAGTATTAAATTGTGATAAAAAAATAATTCAAGAAAAAATAAATCAAAACAAATAAATTTTTGACTTTATTGAAGTTTTTCGGTGATGAATATTTTTCTCCCGGACATCTATATATTGTCAGTATCAGAGAAATCAAATATCTTGACTAAGAATTTGAAAATGTCAAACATTCTCTCCCTTCTATTTCTTTTCTTCCATTTTTACCTCCCCACTGTAAGACTTTCCCAACTTAGCATAATTACTTCTTCATTAGGATTACAAGCGTCCTACCCTTGCTATGTACGGGAGCAAGTGGAAAATTATGTTATGTTTAATGTAACAATGTTATTTACAGGTACGGATAAAGTCTAGCTTATTATGTTATTTACCCCTCATTATTTATTATTTAACATTAAATGTGAAACTTTTAATGAGAAAATGTTTGAGCATTGAAGGAAGTTTGGAAGGTTTTTTTTTCCAAACTTGTGGTATTTTGAAAAGTATAGGGGGAAAAAGACAGAAGAAAATGAATTTATTAAGAAAATGCCACATATGAGAGCTTGATTTGTTACCACTTCAATTGCTTATTGTTGTGTGATGATTTTTTATTCACCACATTGTATACATTTGTGGGAGTTAAGAGGAATGGATAGTGAGTTTAGTGGGTTAACCAAAAGTGCTACACGCACAATGGTTGCGTAAAACACAATACACAATCAATCTCTAGCCGTCCATTACTGTAATAAATGGTCAGGATTCACTCAAACTCTTCCCCGAAAAAGTAACTTTTCCCTAGAAGAGTTTTTTTTTAAATCTAGACCGTCCAAATACATCGAACGGTTTTGGGACAGAATTCGGTTGGTTGTGCTCATAGCATTTTTGGTTAACAAGCAGATTTGACTATAAATTATATCTATGTTGTGTGTGATGATAACTTACCTTATTTACTTGGAAAAGTGTTACAATACATACTCCTTATTTGGATGTGTATGACATACCCTTATTATTTGCCATTGGATGCTTAAAAAAGTTACGATATACTTAAGACGTAATCTAGACCTTTGAAAAAGTTACCATATAATTACAACCAATTACCGGTTACCTCAACAACAGTTAATCCATAAAATAAAATTATTCTTTTTGTCAGTTTAACCCTAGACCCATCGTCTTTCCAAAACCTCTGTCCGTATATCTTTTCTTCCCTTCGAAGTCCGCTCCCCCCTCCCCCCCTATCCCAGTCCGTCGGCGTTGCTCCTCCCTATCCGTCACTCGCTGCCTCTCTCAGGTATAAATATACTCTCTCTCTCTACATACACACATATATATACATGTGTGTATACGTGTATGGGCATGTATTCAGAGATTTGGGTGTATATTTGTTTTTGAAAGAAGTCTAAACAGATTTTAAGAAAGGTTCTAGTTGTTGGGTTACTGAATGTGTGTGTATACGTGCATATCTGTGCCTGTATTCATAGACTTGGGTGTAAATTTGTTTGTGAAAGAAGGCTAAACAGATTCTGGAATGTGTAGAAGTTACATGTCATGTTCGATAAAATGCCAATTACGTCAACTGGGTATTGTGAAATAATAATAGTAAATTAAAAGTAAGGATTACTTGCATACAATTGTCTTCACCCAGTGTTTTTTGCATTAATTCTTGAAAAAATAAGAAGGTTTGGTTAGTTGTAAAAATTGTAGGAATTACAATTGACTGACTTTTTTGTGTTCGACAGAATGCTTCTTTCAATTTTGATATTTATTCATGTACCAAACGCACACGTGGAAACCAATTACATGTAATACGTGGTGGTATTACTTTGGTTCTTTGGTGTCTAACCTTTTATTGGTATGTTCAAGAGGAACCAATTAAGCCAGTGCTCTATAATAGAAAACCCAAAGTGCAATAGAGTTCCTCTTACATTATTCCCATTTTGAATCCAACTCAAACGAATGAGAAAGGTGATGTGAGAATGTTCTAATAAACAAAACTACTATAATTCTTAGGCTCTATAGAAACCAATTCTTTGTATATAAATGAAAGTTATGAAACATCTAGCGCATGGGATCACAAAACCAAATTTCTTAGCCACAGATACAATTCTTCGAGGAGAGTAATTACCTTAATGAATGCAACCTAACACACCTGGTCCTTGTCTTTGGGAACTACATGTACATAATATCTCTGCACAAAAAACACATAAAGTACCGCAATGGATAAGCCAAAAAGTATGATAAAAGCATGAAGAAATATGGTTCAAGATCTTAGTTGTAGGAACCTTCAATTATGCCCACGTTTCCTCGACGGGAATGTGTTTCCCATCGAAAGAAACTTGTTCCAATGACAACGGAAACTCGTTCCTTGCCTATACGAGGACTTGCACCCAAAAAACGATTGAGAGACTTACGATTGGAGCTGCAATTGGTACCTTTAAAATTGTTTTGTTCTTGGTGTGCACATCTGATCTTAACCTTTTTTGGGGGGTAAATTCTGATCTTAACCTTCTAGAGTCATAATAATGACTTTAACTTTTACTCCTACTTAATATGCACAACTACTCTATTCTATAATTATGTGCTACATATAAAATATTGAAATTTAACTAGAAACTCATAATTTTAATAATATTTTATATGGTAGAATAATATTATCATTTTGACAGGGTGGAGAGATGCTCACGAGGCGGAATGCCGTCGAGCTCGAAAGCTTGATAATGGAAATTTCCTCCAAAGACCCACCCAGTGCCAAACAGCTTGGCCTCCTGCTTCTTCACATGTTCTTCTTCCTCTATGGCATGTGAAACCAAACGCTGGGGTCTGTTGTCGCCCATTCTTGTCATGTTCTTATGTTAGGGTCTGAAAATATAGAGAGAGAAGTGTGTGTGAGATAGGGGTGTAAACGAACCAAATTGAGCAGAACCTTGGTGATATTTGTCGCCCATTCTTGTCGCGTTGATGTTGATTTAAATTCTCACTTTCACATAAGATATTATAACAGTTGTGGTTCGACCTCTTCTTCAAAGCTTTCAATTTACTATGACTCGTACATCAACTAGATGTAAAGATAGATAGATACATTAACGTGAGGTACTTTGCTCACCTTAAAGAAAATTGGTGAGCTATGGGGGGATTTTATTTCATTGGATCATGATACTTTGCATGAATCTTCTTTTAATGTGGGGAGCTTGTTGTTGGCAACTGATAGCAAAGAAAAAATTGATGAATGGTTAACATTTCAGTTAGAGGTAAAAATTATAGAGTTAAAGGTATGGGAGGAAGATTGTGGTGATCCCTTTGGTGTTAAGATGATCTTTTTTTGGAGCTCCGCTCCTGCCCTCTTTCTCTCTCTAAACTTAAAACCCCTCTGTCGCTGCCGTTGGGGGGAGGAGGCCTCCGCCTCCCTCTCCCTCCTCCCCTCCCCCTCCTCGCCTCGTTCTCACTCGTCGTTCGGCGTTCCGGTCTCCCAGTTTGGACATCTGTTTTCTGTGTCCGGCATGGTCCCGTTATGATGGCTCTGTCCGACATGCAGTGGTGTACCACAGTCCATTAGCCAGCATGGTGACTCCAGATCTGGGCTGTTCGAGGCCATTGTCGGGTAATAAGGTGTGCGGTTGTTGGGGTAGAGGTTTCTTTCTTGTTTTTCCGGATGTTTTGGCTTGGGCTCTACCTGCTGGTCTCCCCAGTTTGGTCTGTACCAATCTAGTGCTCTAGATTCGATGGGTGGGTGTTGGGTGGTGGGTGAATAATCTTAGTTAGGGTTTTGGTAGTCTAGCCGGAGTAGTGGGTCACAGTGGTTAGGCAGCTAAGTTGGTTTTGTTCTGGGCTTTCACGGCAACGACAACGGTGGTGGGTGGTGGTTCTGTTGGGGTTTGTCGGGAGCAGATTTGGTACTGGTACTGTTGGTCGGCTGCACACACGTCTCCCTTCTTTGGTGGGTGGTCCGCAACAGTTTCTTGCAGGATGACGTGTGTGCTCTTCGGCTTCCATGGATGCATTGGGCCTGCCGGAGAATTTCCTCGGCATTGCCTCAGCCTTAGCGTTCGGAGCCTTACGTGGCAGCGAAGGCTGGTCTCAGAGCCCCCCCAAGGACTCCACAGCTCTGGATTGGTCACCCGATCTAGTTCAGCCGGCGGCCTTTGAGGCTTGCCCTTGGGAGCAGATTTCACTTTTTTGCTTGTATTCTATTGCTGTTGCGATTATATCTGTGCTTCTTTGTTTAATGGTTTGGACTAGGATTTCGTTTGGTATCTCTCTGCCTAGTCTCGGACGGAATTCTTATGTCGACTGCTTTTGCAAGGTGTCCTTGAGTCTGTAGCCTGGTGTGCTTTATGCAGTAAGTCTCGGGAAAAGTATTAAATTGTGATAAAAAAATAAATCAAAACAAACAGATTTTTGACTTTCTTTAAGTTTTTCGTTGATGAATATTTTTCTCCCGGACATCTATATATTGTCATGTTGTATCAGAGAAATCGAATATCTTGATTAAGAATTTGAAAATGTCAAACATTCTCTCCCTTCTATTTCTTTTCTTCCATTTTTACCTCCCCACTTTAAGACTTAAAGACGCATTTCCCAACGTAATTACTTCTTCATTAGGATTACAAGCGTCTTACCCGTGCTATGTATGGAAGCAAGTAGAAAATTATATTATGTTTAATGTAACAATGTTATTTATAGGTACAGATAAAGTCTAGGACTTGCTTTTACTGTTTGGGGCTCGGGGATAGCGCTCCCAAAACCTATACAAGGGTATTATGGCAATTTGTGACCAAATCTAGTACTGTTTTCATTTAATATATACTAAAAATTAGTAAGTCACACCCATTTTGTGATTGAATTTCTTTGAAGAGACACCTTAAGTGAGCCCAAGAACTCCAATGGTAACGTCTCTCTTTCTCTAATGAGCCATGCATTTGGGTTCTGGGTATAAAAACTAAGAGTAAATGAAAAGTGAAATATGTAGGGGAAGGTTAACAGCACAGAAGGATGGATATCGATTGGGCCATGGTGAGGGAGACAGGGGGAACGTTGGGCATACAAGCCCACATAAGGTTTTATTATAAAGCTGATCATCGTTCGTCACAGAGGGGTTGTTGATTCACTCTTGTTCCAAACCTCAGATGGCTTCGCTTGAGTATTCCAAAAGATTTGGTGGCCCCGGTGGTACTCGGACTGATAAGGTTAGATCCTTAATCCACAACTTAAAAAATCCACCACGCGCTTTTTCGGAGGCGGGAGTAAAATTTTGGTCCGAGGAAAGCCTACTCAATAGACATACATGTTAATCTAAACTCATGCTTATTATATTATGGAGATTTGGTGGTCCCGGTGGTATTCGAACCAACAAGATTAGATCCTTAACCCACAACTTAAAAAACCCACCACGCGCTTTTTCCGTGGCGGAGTTGGTATTTTGGCCTGAGGAGAGCCGACTTAATGGACATATGGTATTAATCTAAACTCATGCTTATATCATCATGGAGATTTGGCGGTCCTGGTGGTACTTGGACCGACAAGGTTAGATTCTTAACCCCCCACGCTTTTTTCCTTCAGACTAGTAGTGATTTAGGTGTTCCCATTTATGACAAGTTTGAAGACAAGTTTCATAATGATGAAGGACTTAGCCTATCGATCAATGAGCAAGTATTGGAGGCAAGTCATGAGGTAATGAAAAGCTATGACTTTGAGATTGCTGATTGCACTCAATACTTGTCTTAAAGTTTATGTCGCATTGGCATCTGACACAAGTCTTATTCCTTAACTCTACCATCCAAAGGCACCAAAAAAGGGCAGCAACTATTCCAGACAAATTGAAGATTCTTTGCAAATGGTGTTCACTCGAGAAAGTCATGGGCATGAGCTTGGGCATGATGTGAAGTTGAAATTTCTCTATGCTATGATTGGTAATTCTTGTGATATTTTGGAACCAAGACCAAGTGTCGTCACTGTTGGGGTCCACCCATAGTGGTGGGATTTTTTGAGAGATACCCAAAGTGTTGGGTGTCTTGTGCATTTTACCCGAAGCCTTTATATATATAGCTTGTAAACCCTATTAGGGTTAAGGTATGTGACATAATGTAAGGGAGAGGGTGAGGCAAGTGTGGGGGGCTGGTCTGTGGCCTCTCGGAGAGAAACCAGCGTGTGGTTCACAGAGAGTTTTTTCATCTTTGTTTATATCGTGTGAATATATACGAAAGGAGTTTTTCTTTGAAATCACTGGGTGGGATTGTGTGCATGGTGTCCCTCTGGTCCTAACAGTCACCTCTGTTGAGGAAGTGTAGTTCCGTAAGAGGCATGGCAAATGGATTATTTATTGCCTCCACATAGGCATGTATGCGGTGGATGTACACAAACGTAAGCTCTTATTGAAGATGGGTTATTGCATGAGGGTTATGTTGGTCAACAAAATCCAGCTACATGCCTAATTCGAAGCTGCATATTCTAATGTTTCTTTGTTTAGTTGTTGTGGGTCTTCTTGTCCAACTTGAGGACAAGTTTTTCTTTAGAGGGAGAGCGTCATGCAGTAGTATTTAGGGTATTTATGTCATTTTGTGTCCTTAGTGTTAGTGCTTGATAAATAGGCATCTAGAGTCCTCATTAGATAGTTTTTGATTTATTGATAAGAGATTAGTCTGTTTGCATCTCATTTCAGGATCTCTTTTGTTGCTAAGCTAAAAGGCCAGAGGAGGGGGCTACTGAGCATAGAAACCCTCCTCTGGGCGTGACTGTAGGAGATCCAAACTCGCGGCGGCCCTTGAAGGAGCCAAAGAGCCATAGCAACTATTGCCCCAAAAAGGGCTAGTGAACCACAGTCATGCTTCGAAGGAGAGCCAAATTCTAGAGGGCATTGTTAGCACGACTCAAACGCGTGACCTCCTGGCCACCCAAACCCTATCTGAGTGAGCCATGAGCCACTAGGCTACCACCCCTGGTGGTCGCAATTTGGGATCTCTCTCTTATGAAATCTATTCCTCAATTTGGTTAGTATTATTCTTCCATTTTCATAGATAGTTAGGTGCATCTATACACTATACTACTCACGAGTAGTCCACGTGACATTTTTCAACCAATTAATCCTACTTGGCAATTCCTCAAGCCTCCCTTAGTCTTCAAATTATTTGTTATTTTTCATCTTATTAAAATGCAAACAAACGATGTAAAAAAAAAGGTGTTATTTTTTAACATATAAACTGTAATTTCAAATTTTCAATCGTCAAATAAAGGACAAAAAAGGTATTAATTTTTAAAATAAATACAATTATCTCGCTTTTGCAATAACCTTAATTACGTTATTCTGCCGCATCGCAGGGGTCACCCCTAGTTTTCATATAGTACCTATATTTCTACTCAAATATGATAAAACTAAATGAAGAAAAAAAGACAGAAAGGGTGATACCACCGTTTGTTTCAATTGAAGCAAGCCACTCCACCCACACATTATTGCATCAATCAACTGTTCTCGCACAAAAGTCACTCCACCCATGTATTTATGTTGGCTACATGACATGCTCCATTTATGCTTTTTTCTTTCCCCTCGATATACCCATTATCGAGTTTATCAGTAATATTTTTGCCATTTAGAAAAATGTTCATAATTCAGGATATCTAAACCCCAATGATATGTAAACATTAAGCTCCTTCAACTCATACGTTACATACCATTATATCCAAAATAATACTCGACACGAAACAATCAGCGGTCATGCTTTCCGATACTACATATAAATTACATGCATATGTACCCAAACAAGTTCGTTTCCAATTCAACGAGCATGTTCTTCGTGCGTAGCACCTAGGCTATCACTTGGTACCAAAAAAAGAGAGTAACTAGTGAAATTTTGTGAGGGAGTTTGGGCGAGAGATAATTAGTTTTAGACCATCTATGTGTGGTGTGGGTGTTTTTAAACATGTGTTCTTGCTTATTTCACTGGCATTGTTTAATTTGTTTTGCAGGGAGATGAAAAATCTTTCAAAAGATTCACTTTTTTGGTCGCTGAAACAAAGAAAAAGTCTTAACCTGCGATCTTTGGGATTTGGTGAAAATGTGCCGAACATGCGACTTTACAAGGGTGGGCAAATCTTTAGCCATGACCCTACAAACTAGAGGCAAATTTTTGATCGGGATCTCAGGTTAAAGGCATTTGCGGATCACGTAGATGTATTGAACAAGCGCGGAAACGTGGATACATCTACGTGATCCGTAAATGCCTTTAACCTGAGATCCCGATCAAAAATTTGCCTCTAGTTTGTGTGGTCATGACTAAAGATTTGCCCACCCTTGTAAAGTCGCATATTCGGCACATTTTTCACCAAATCCCAAATATCGCAGGTTTGACTTTTTCTTTGTTTCAGCGACCAAAAAAGTATATTTTTTAAAAGATTTTCCATCTCTCTGCAAAACAACTTAAACATTGCCAATGAAATAAGCAAGCACACATGTTTAAAAAACACCCACACCACACACAGATGGCCTAAAACTAATTCTCCCGCCCAAACTCCCTCACAAAATTTCACTAGTTACTCTTTTTTTTTGGTACCAGGTGATAACCTAGGTGCTATGCACAAAGAACATGCTCGTTGAATTGGAAACGAACTTGTTTGGGTACATATGCATGCAATTTATATGAAGTAGTATAGGAAAGCATGACCGCTGATTGTTTCGTGTCGAGTATTATTTTGGATATAATGGTATGTAAGGTATGAGTTGAAGGAGCTTATTGTTTACATATCATTGGGGTTTAGATATCCTGAATTATGATCATTTTTCTAAATGGCACTGATAAACTCGATAATGGGTATATTGAGGGGAAAGAAAAGAGCATAAATGGAGACTACATGACATGCCATGTAGCCAACATAAATACACAGAAAAACAAAAGGAGTAATCCATCTATAACAGGTCCAAACAGCAACCAAGAAACATGAGACGCACAGGCCTGACAAAAAAGAGAAACACCTTAAAAACAGCAACCTAAACAGGTTTTGTGATTTGTATGTAATCAGAACTTTAAAAGCAAAGTTAATTAAAATGCCAACTACAAGCATTAGATATCCATTGTTGCAGCTTGTTCCAAAAAATACACACAGATAGATATGCATTAGTAGGCAGCAATGTAGGAGTTGCAAATGCACACCAAGTAACAATACTATAGTGCAGGACCTAGATATTACCACAGATAGATATTACCATAAAGCCCTTGAACAGATCACCACAAAAGACAAAATAGTAAGTATGGGAAGACAAAAGGAAAGCCGCAGGACCCACTTTTAAAACTACTATAGCATCAAATTAACGGGATTTTACCCCGAACACAAACCTGGAGGCAAATCAATTAAAGGACCCAATTGGAAAAATCATGCCAAAATACGACCCACCAAATTCAACCAACCCTCTCTTTTCCTTTAAAAAAAATAATCAAGGGTTTGGACCATCGGAAGCTCACCAATTACCCTACTGTCATTTATTAACTGCATATCGCTCTATCATCCTTTTTGCTTTTTTCTTTATTCCATGTTTAATCAAGTCACAATGTCACACGCACAAAAGACCAACACTTGCATGGCACCAACCCCATATGATTATCTAAACACAAAAAGAACTCAATACCATGTACATACGAACTATATTTAGCATGCCAAAGAAAACATACATGAATATAAAATACTAGAAATTACAAGTGATGTCAAGTGAACTTACCTCTTGTATCCATCTTTAATAATACAGAGGAATGATTTCATTTCACTGTTTCCATGAGCGTAGCTACAGTTTGTGTTAATCGCCTCAACCAAGGGAACCAACTCATCCCATTGATTGTAGGATGCTGTGAATAACACAATACTTTGATTACAAATAAATATTGTGACAAAATGATAATTAAGTAGAAGCATATACTAGAAGTAAAGTTAACAGTTGATTGATAATCTCCTTTGTTCTAGATTGATCAATCTGATCAATTTATATAATGAACTCCACCTTAGCTTGAAAACAAGAAATGCATACTTTACCTCCCCCAGTGCTAAAGTCAACCAATGAGACGTGCGGGGCATCTCCACCATCATATAATAGACGTTCTTCAGCTTTAGGTCACACTTAACTTGAAGCCCCACCAAGTGCCACCAAACTCGTAGCAAATCACTGGATGCAAAAGGAAATGTTAGCATTGGATGAGTGAGTGTCACAGGATGTAGGTGGGTCGTGAGTGAAGTGGGTTCAACTTCCATAACTCCAATGTGGCAAGCGAACTACTATAGACGGACGGAGGAGCAAGGGAAAAAAGAGAGAAGAAAGCACGCAGAGGATAAAAGATTTCAAAACATACACAAGTATTTTTTGGTAAAAAGTTAGGGCCAAGGACTATTTAGACACATTTTAAACATTGGGGACAAAATAGGTTAAATGTGTACATTGGGGACGAAATTGAGTAAATGTGTACATTGGGGACGAAATTGGTAGCTCACTAATACTTTGGAGACCAAAAAGGTAAAAAAGCCGAATTTACTAGTTTGATCTAAAGCACAAAGTACATGATTAGCTTTGATATCATCATGCCTCACGCCTCCACTACCCTTTAGTAATCTCATATCACTACTTAACCCAGACCAAGAAAGAAAAAAAGTCTAGATGAAATTATTTCCTGTATCCCCCACTACCCCACAAATGTTGCTGTCTGGAAAACTCTACCAGCTCTTTGTTTTTTTCTCCGGCCATTGATTCCCTCACACAATCTGGTTCTGATGGAAACAGAACTCTAACTAACAACAATGCCATAAATTCTAGGTAGACTTCCAACAATAGGAGAGCACTGTGGCAGCAGGCCATAACACACTCAACCTTGCCTGTTTATCCTGATTGTGAAGCAAACATTACTGAAGAGGAGTGACAAAATGTTCTGGGCATGGTGTACATTCAACCTAATATAAGATCTTGCTAGCCTATAGGAAATAGGAAAATCAGCATTATCAATTACCAAAAGCAGACTTAAATGGTGTTAGCATAATAAGTGACTCATACGAATACAAAACAATAGGGTCACAATGCTAATTATTCAGATAATAAAGACGCACACACAATACGAAAAACTAGTATCAACAGCATTTAACTAATAAAAAACAATTCTTTTACTGTAACTTCATGGAATTCAACTATGCTGAGGAGGCCTTTAAGAAACAAAATGAACGTTCAACCATTTTAGAGGTTGTTTTAATACTTTTTTACTGTAAGATTTGCAAGTTTATTACATAAAAGAGTCTTGCACTGAGGAGTTAATTTGAATTCTGATGCCAACGAAAATAAATATATGACAGGATTCAAAAGCTTGTAGGGCTATCAGGAATTTTCATCCAATATCGTTGGATGCATAAGAAAACTTGTTAGCATCTTCAAGGAAAATGAAGAAAAGGGCTAACATTAATAGTATTTCATTCTTGTAGATAAGATGTCACATCGCACCTTTTCTCTTGTGCCTACTTCACTGCACTTCCAATTTGCATTGGAAATTCACGTCCATCGCATGTGCAATATTAATAGTTTAGGGAAAAATACAAATAAACCATAGAGTTTGAACCCTTCTCACAAACTGAACCATTGATCTTTAACCTTTTCCAAATTCAACCCTGAAGTTTAACATTGATAACCGTCTAGAAAACTTGTCCATCTCCTCACACATTTTTTCGTCTTAAAAATGGGCTCCACAGAGCAAAGTCTTTCCTATTTTCTTTCGCCCGTGTAATCAAACGAGAAATGGCAACTTTCCATGCAAGGTTAGACATGAAAACATAGAACAAACACGAGCTCAATCTAGGGGGAATAGGTAGCAAAGGTAAGGTAGAGTAGGCAGACACCGAAGGACATGTTAAAAAGTTGGAATGGACATGTAGGGTTTTCTTTTTCCTTATGTTCATTACATTCGCATATATAATCGATTATTTCTTATACTGAACGAGATAAGAAAAGTGCAGAGGATTTCTTGAAACAGTGCCTAAGGAAATTTTCAGATTCAAAACATGGTAATAGCTACTATTATAAACGTAATGTTTACATAAACAACCTTAGTAATCTACAACCCACCGACCCTCACACATGCACAATTTTAATTTTTAACATATAGTCACAGCTGAAACAACCCTATAAGACTCGACAGCTATGGACAAAGAAATCATTTACCAAATATGGAAAAATCATCTACCAAATATGGAACAAGCAAGCCAAACATTATAAGACTCGACAAAGAGGGGGCAAAAATTCAAATACCCATTATGGAACAAGCATGCCCCAAATTTCGGTAAAAAATATTGGTGGAAATGGGGTTACCTTCTTCATCCTAGCGTTGATCTTGGAATTCCTTACTTTGGTGTCGTAGAATATGCCTTCTCCAGGTCTCCTTGCGAACGAGTTCTGTTTGAACCCCTCTGCTATGCTTGTCAAGCTCTGTTTTGCAGGAGAATACGCCGCCTCCTTCAGAGCTTCCTCAAAAACAATGGAATGCTTTCGATTTGACCTCACGCCTCTACATAGCTCGTAGTCAAGAAGCCTGAGCAAAAAAATTCGCCAAAAAAGGGTTAAAACAAGTTCCGTGCGTTTTGTGTGTGTGTGTGTGTGTGAGAGAGAGAGAGAGAGAGAGAGAGAGAGAGAGAGAGAGAGATGGCTTTGTGAAGCAGTCCAGTACCCGAGGAGGAGGACGCACGAGGGAGGTTCTTGCGGAAGAAGAAGAAGAAGAAGAAGAAGAAGAAAAAGAAGGGTCTTACCGCTATTGATTTGAGGGATAGGGTTTCAGGCAGGGATGGCAACGGGGCGGATCGGAGGTGAATATTGTAATATTCGAATCTGAACCCTCAACCTGCTCTCCGAATCCGCTTCGAACTCCGAAACGGATTATATTTTCGTCCTTCATCCCCACTCCGAACGGGAAACAGAGATCCAATCAGATATTCGAATCCGAATTTGATAAAAAAAACACAGATTAGAACTTGATAAAAAAAACTAACGGATTGAAAAAAAACCTAACATGGGGAGGGAGTCTCGCTGCTTGTTCCTGAGGGGAGATTGCTACGTCTCTCCACTGCCGGAGAATTTTTTTTAGAGAGAGAGGGAGGGGGGTTGGGGAGGAAAGAGAGAGAAGAGAGAGAAGTCCTGGGTGAGGGCAGGGAACATGATGGTTGTGTGAAGTGAAGTCGGTTGGGTAGGAGACTGACACTCTGGTAGGAGACTGACACTGACTAATCCCTAAACATAAGAGGTATTTATATAGTCGGATATTCGGAGGTGGGTCGAATATCGGATTCGGGACGGATTAGAAACAAAGAGTGGCTCTCCATGGAAGATAAAAGAAGTATTTATAATGTGGAGTTAAACTCAAAGAGGAGTCCAAAATTTTAGAGCCAAAATACAATAGAAGACCGAAGAAGCAAAGCCCAAGATTGAGTAAATTCTAGAGACTTACAAAATATCTTGCTTTTAGAAGAAGTTTACTTACAATAACGAGATACTACCGTAGAAACTTTTACAATATATCTTGCTCTTAGAAGAAGTTTTCTTACAATAACGAGATACTATCGTAGAAAGTAGAAACTTCTAAATAATATCTTTTAATCTAGATTGTAACCAAGTTAGTATATTGTAGTAGAAAATATTAATAGACTGACCCGTTCCAAAACACTTCTTAAAAAATAAGTACTTATTTTACATTTTTAAACTAAAAAATAATGTAAATGAAAAATAATTTTTCTATTTTTTTTTGCACTGCATTAAAGATCTCATTGCATATTTTTAGACTTCAATAAGCCCATCATTTTTGAGTTTGGAATTACTTTCTTACAAAAAAAGTACTTATTTGGCGTTCGGAAATGGAGCCTAAACCATCCATCGAGTAGTATATATAGAGGACAACTCTAGCCTTTATGTATCAACTGAAAAATAAGTACACCCTCCGTTTTGCAAAGTTTGACACTTTCGAAAATTCCAACTTTTAAGAGAGAAAAAATGATGTACAATTGGAATGCAATCTTTTCAATATTACCCTTGTGTACTTTCATCAGTACTTGAAGATTTCAAATTTGGTTCCCAAAATTATGCTTTGGCTCTAAAAATTGACAGCTTTTGCCTTCAATTGATTACTTTGCACTCTGCATACACGTGGTGGCAAACTACCCAATTGTGTAATGAAAAGTGCACTTTTCTCTACTTGAATTGATGGTTGTCTATTGTGCAAGAGAAAAGGATAAAATGAAAAGTTCACCAAACTTTGCTATTGACTTTTCAAATTAGACAAATGTTATGGGACAAGTAAAAGCACAAAAATGCCAAATTTTGCGGGACGGACAGAATATATATCTTGTTTAACCTTGTTTCATAGTACAAATCTTCCATCATTGCAATCAATCCTCTTCCTTCACACCAATTAATCTCATGGGCCATAATCTCATTAGTTTCCGACTCTTCCCTTGCGCCCCAACAGTAGACTTAGTATCCAACTCTTTCCTTGCACCTTAATAGTAGGTACTAATCTCAAGGGTCGTAATCTCATTAGTTTCCAACTCTTCCCTTGCGCCCCAATAGTAGGCTTGTTTTCTTTCTTCTGTAAAAGGTTTGATCTTCTCTTAGTGTAG
The DNA here is from genome assembly GCA_025413875.1 of Rhododendron molle. NCBI lineage: Eukaryota > Viridiplantae > Streptophyta > Magnoliopsida > Ericales > Ericaceae > Rhododendron > Rhododendron molle. The sequence goes on from CM046393.1 coordinate 6,878,105, forward strand.
GTTTGCTTCAGCAGAATGTCATTGAGTCTAAAACCCGTGTGCTTTTTGCAGTAACGCGTGTCTTTAATTTGATAGATTTGGTTCATTCCTGTATTTTGATATGAAATCTTTTGCCTTCGGGTATTGAAATGAAATGTTTGACTGTTGATAAAAAATTAATTAACTAGCAATCAAATACTTCTCATAGCAGACTCCGAGTTCCATGAACCTGCTTGTTCAACGAGATCCGGGACCGTGGGGATCCCAGCACAGAAGGCATTTGGATGACGGCGTTTTCCTAGAGATAAAGCAAGTCGTTCTTCGAACAGGATACACACAAACCGCAGCAAATTCTGCGAGTACTAGTCATGTAGTAACACCAGGAAATATTGTGATTCATGGAATACAGTTCGAATACTTGCAAAGAGATGGGAAGCCCTTTACCTCGCCATGGCATGGGAGCCCTTCCGGAGGTCAATCGCATAAAGTACGTTAACAATTTGTTTGTTTTTTCATTCAATAATGAGTGACACACATATAACCGGGCACACATTCCGAATTCCTTTGTTTCAAGTTCCGATCATTTTGAATGACCAATCATCGGTTTTCCCCACTTCGTGAACAGAACATTATGCACTTCTGAATAAGAGTCATTTAACTTCTGTTTAACGTGGTTGCAGGTTGAATTGGATTCCGCCGCGGGTGAGGTAATTGCGGCAATCGAAGGGTTTTACGGCCCAGCAAAAGACTCAGATGGGTTTGAGGTCATAACATCAATAACCTTGTACACAGACAGACGAAAGTATGGTCCGTTTGGTGGAAATGAGATAGGCACACATTTCTCGTTGACGCTGTCCGGTGGCAAGGCCGTTGGCTTCTTTGGAAGAAGTGGCACCTAATTGAAATAGGAGTTCACATGGAATACTGTTGAAGCTTCATTTGGACTACATTTTTGTGCATGTCAGCCTATATATGGTCAATGTGATATCTCAACTCATTTTCGGTCTGTTTCGCAATATGTTTTATTTGACCCTGCAACATATGCATGTGCTCGTGTCTAGGTGATTGGTTGTTTTGGTTGATCCCTGTATTGTGCAATGAAATCTCTGTATTACCCCCAGCCTCTGAATGGAATTTTTCTTGTTCAAAAACCAAATGAATCACTCATTAGTCATTACTTTGAATGCAAATCAATTGAGGTATCAAACTCTCACCCTTTTTTTTTTACTTTGTCCTCAAACTACGAAAATCTCCCACTTCGTCCCCAAACTATCCAAATCCCACCCATGGGGCATCATTGTGCTTGGTGGATTGCAAGAGAGAGGGGATAAGCTAAGGCTGGTTTCTTGCAGGTGAAATAGGGTGGGAAGAAGAGAAATGATCTGCGTACGTGGTTCGTAAGAATGAGTTCCCCGGGTTACCGGTTGTTAAGGCTTTCGGTCGAAGCCCATCAAGCACAGGTTCTTCGGTTGTTAAGGCTTTCCTTCGAGCCCATCAAGCACAGGTTCTTCTCTCCTGGAGGAATGGTGTAGGTTAATTATGAAGCCAATAGTGTGTGTTAATGTAAATAGGGTCTAGTCTAATTGGAGCCATGGCTAGCTAGGTAGGTCAATTGGTTTGACAAAATGAGTACGTCATGCATGGTTGGGCGCGCGGTCAAGTTCAAGTGGTCAAGCCGTACTAGAAAGGTGGCAACAATTTGTGTTTTAACATTGTATGGGTTTTATGAAAATCCTTAATTTATGCCTGGCTAGTTTAATAATGGGAAATTCTACAATACACACCCTTTATTTGGGTGTGTATCATATGCACCCCCAAAAATGTTACGAATTAATAGAAAAAAGTTATGATTTTTTGTATAAAAGTTACGAATCGACAAAAAAGTTACGAATCATAGAGAAAATGTTACGAATCGCACAAAAATGTTACGAATCATAAAGAAAATGTTACGAATCATATTCCTGAAAAGTTACGAAACTCTAAAAAATGTTACGATTTGCTATGAGGTGACACAATATAGACCACACAACGGGTGCATATGGTACACCCCAAACAAGGGTGTGTATTGTAGCCCTTAAATCCACATCGTTAATTGTAGGTTTTCCTACAAATCAGTAGGATGCATGGACATACGTACGCAAAAACTCGAGATTGGAAGGAAGAACATTTAAAAGAAATTGTTACAACTATGAGGCAAAATTAATTATCGTCGTAAATACCATAAATAAGATTATCATGTATATACATGTGTGCGTGCGCGCACGCGCATGCAACCAAACATATTCAATTGTAGATTATGGTCATTGTAATTAGAATTGCATGGAATCTTAAGCCTTCTTATCCACTTCAAAAAAAAAAAAAAAGGACTTGTCATTTATGTGTACCCAAAAAAAAAAAAAAATCATGTGAACTTATTCCCTGAATCAGTCCTATTTATGATATTTCATCATATGTATTAAAACATAAACATGTGGACTTAATTTTTTTTTTTTTGAAACGGGGAAAATATTATTAGAAACTTAATAATAGGTACATCGAGGGAGAAAGAGGGGGATAAATAGAAAGGGGAAAGAGGGGAAAAAAAACTTCCAACAAAAAGTTGAAAAGAAAACAAAAACACAATACAATAGGTCCACAATACAATAGGTCCAACATGAAAGGAGAATTTCCAAATCATGTGGACTTATTCTCCTACTAATGACTCAAACCATGGCTACATACTTCGTAGTTCATACACATGTACATGGTCAGAAAGTGCAACAAATAACTCATGGCAGGGCTCACGCAATCCTCCTCCCACCGAGAATTTTTTTGGTGCCGGGTGACTATATCCTACGTTGTATCCGCTTGGCACATTCGGACCGTTCAATACATTTTTGGACGGCTTGAATTGAAAAACTCTCTCTTCTCTCACCTCATCACTTTCTCTCTCCTTTTTCTCTCTTCAAATCCGAACCATCCAAAAACGCAATGAACGTCTCGAATGCGCCGAGCGGGCACCATGTGATCCCCACCCAACACTGAAAATTTTCCCCCTCCCACCAGCAGGTGGCTCACGCCATCCTTTCCCTGGTCTCCCACCACAAGGTGGCTCACGCCTTTCCAACCACCCACCCACCCTATAAAAGGGACCCTCCTTTTGAATAGGAGTATAATTTCTTTTGAATAGGAGTATAAACGAGTAGGCCAAATTACGGAAACCTATTCTAAGGTCTTTGCTCCTTTTGGTAATTAATATTTCTGTTAGCCGTTGCCTCCACGGCGAAAACTGAATTGGAATTATGAAAATTGGCCCTCCTATGGCCTCGTGGAGTTCCAAAGCAAAAATACCACCCAATTGGAGGCAACAGTTCACAATCCACGGATTGTGGACGATGAACAGTTTTGGCTCGTTTCGGCGTCCAAAACCACAAATCACTTACCAGTCCTTCGCCTCCTCATATGTACGTATTTCCATCCTAAATGCATGACGCAACACGTTCTAAACACAGTCTAAATAGTATCAAACCACACTTTATGAATTTTTTTTTATACAACACAGTCTAATTTTCGTTTTTAGAATAAGCTACTAGACTGTGTTTAAAAATACATATGAAAAAGTGGGGTTTGATACTATTTAGACTGTGTTTAAAACGAGTTGTGCCATGCATTTAGGATGGAAATACGCACATACAAGGAGGCGAATGACTGGTAAGTGGTTTGTGATTTTAGACGCTGAAACGAGCCAAAAATAATTGTTCACCGCTCAAAATCCGTGGATTGTGAACTGTTGTCTCCAATTGGTTGTATTTTTGCTTTTGAAACTTCACGAGGCCATTGGAGGGCCAGTTTTCATATTTCCCATTCAGTTTTCGCAGAGGGGGCAATATTTCCCATTCAGTTTTCGCAGAGGGGGCAACGGCTAACAGAATTGCCAAAAGGAGCAAGACCTTATAATAGGTTTCCATAATTTGCCCCAAGTTCAAATATATTCATCGTCAAAAGTGACAGATAAAATGGGTTGAGGTTCTTCCATCACTTCTCTCTCTAGGCGGTCTGGGATCTGAACAGCCGCTTGATTTCTTGCATATTTTGTGGCTCTTTAGGCGGTCTGGGATCGAAAGTTTTCTATATTTTTGTGGCTCTTTATGTAAATTTTGGTGGCTTGTTTTATTTTTTGATGTACGGTACACACGTCCCCAATCTCGTGGCTTATTGTACAAATGTGTGCGGTCCAATTAAGATGAATTTTTGTGGTTGTTTATTAATATAAATTTTTACGGTGTTGATTATGAATATTTTTGGCTCAAAATACAAAGTGCATACCGAACAATTAAAAGTAGGTGTTTACCCTAGGGATCCGGATAATTCAACCTTGGAACACATATACGGTATATATACTTGTATTTTGTTGGTTTTTATTTTTATTTTTCGAGAAGATACTTGTTAATTTGGATTTTAAAACATTTAATTCATAGGTTTGCATTGATGACCCTAGCATCTCACAGCCATAAAAATAAGGGAAAATTTCAAAATGGCACCTGAACTTTGTACCAAATGTCACAGAGACACCTGAACTTAAGTTTATTTCAATTAAACACCTGTACTAACAAAATCCCCAAATTTAGACACATGAACTTAAATTTATTTCAATTAAACTCCTGTACTAACAAAATCCCAAAATTTAGACCCCCGCTGTTATATTCCGTCCCAAAAATTGCTGAAATGACATCTCCAACTCGTTTAAGTTGCCCCATTGCACATGTTTCCAATAGGGGACGATGTACCCAAGTGAAACCCATCATTAGAAGTATGTCAAGCAGAAAGAAGAACTAAGTTTGGGCAAAAAAGCATGGTTTGGCGATGCCATGTCAGCAATTTTTGGGACGGAGTATAACGGCGGGGGTCTAAATTTGAGGATTTTATTAGTATAGGTGTTTAATTGAAATAAACTTAAGTTCAGGTGTCTAAATTTGGGGATTTTGTTAGTATAGGTGTTTAATTGAAATAAACTTAAGTTCAGGTGTCTCTGTGACATTTGGTGCAAAGTTCAGGTGTCATTTTGAAATTTTCCCTAAAAATAACATTTGGAGAGTTCGAAGGGCAACCAGTCACTCAATTTTCGTACCAATCTGAACAAATATGGGCTATACGCTTCGAAATATGGGCCTTTTGTCTCCATTCCAATCGAAGGTGGAATCATCTGCGGATTCCATGGACATGCTGGGAATTGCCTTAATGTAATTGGTATTTATGTGGCACTGAAAATCAGGAGTTTTCAATGCGACATAAATACCAATTTTTGTAAGGTCAAGAATATGTGCCAAGCCATTTGAAGGTCAATTTTTTTGTTCCAACTTTCTGGGTTAATGACTCATTGAATCGTTACACTTCAAATTTTAAACAAAACTGGTTTTCTTTTTTGGTTACCAAATTTATACATAGACTCCTTCACTTTGGTCAACTGTTTAATTTCGGGGTGTACCCGTTATCAGGGGCAAACCTAATGCGGAGCCGGAGGAGGCTCCGGCCCCACCCTTTTTGTATTTTTATAAATAAGTATTAGATCGATTTTATTTTTAGTGTGATAGTATACTAATGTATTGCAATTTATGATTTAATTGAGGTTAATTTCAAATAATGATATATGAACCTACGAAATTATTTTAGTAAGTACATGTGCGTTTTATTAAAATTCAATGAAAAAAAAAATCACATATAATTTTGGCATTGGATCCAAAATCAACGACTTGTATATTTTAGGATACGAGATTACAAAAGACATATTAACACAAGGAGTATATTCGCCCCTCTCGAGTTAAAATCCTGACTCCATCACAACGTTGCTGCAGACAATGGCTAAAAAATTGACTGTAAGTAAGAGGTTATGGCACTTAATATTGAGGATTCTCTCGTCTCTTACACGAGTTGGAGTGTCATCCTTCATTACGTAATACCGCATGTACGAGACTGACTTTACGTCACCATGGCATGGCTAACTTTACGTGGGTAATGATCAAGAGCATAAAAAGAGGGTGTGTGAGAGTAAGAGAATTCGGACGCAAATTTCACGGACAATTCAGATGGAGGAAAAAGTCTGAAATCTACAACACCACCGCTGAAGCCGTGCACTACTCCAATGAAGGTAAATAATGGGAAATCAATTGCCGCCAAAGCCGTGCACTCTTACTGGAGGTATCTCAATTTGCATGTTTCTAACATAGAGAGAGGTGGTGAATAGCAAATCAATTTGAATGCAATGAACGTAAAAAGGAACACTGTTACAGGAGTTCTCAACCCTTTTTGAATGCAGTGAACATAAGGACTTTTTTTTTTTTGATCCGAACATAAGGACATTGGGACTGTGTCCATCTGGACTGTCCGTTTTAGTAATTAATGGTCCGGATTAAAATAAAACTTTTTCGAAATTCTTTTCCGGAAAAGTTCTTTAAAATCTGGATCATCCATAACACTTTTGGACCGTTGAAATTGCACAGCACCATGCTGCGCACTAGGTGTACAACAGGCCCCCCGGTCCACGTAAAAGGGGAAACTAGTAAATCGAAATCAAATGAAAAAAGAAGAAATCGTAGCATAACTTCCTCTTTAATGTAAACAATGTAAAGAGTGAAAACTTACCATAAACTGAAAATGAAAGTGTATATATATAATTTGAAACAGGTTAACATATACTCCGTAACTTAAAAGATTTGAAAACGTTTACATTGACTAGTGTTTGCCCGTGCCTACGGCACTACACCCCGGTTGAAATTATCCGTGCCTACGGCACTTGCTAGCTAGTGACTCAAACACTAAATCGATTCATTAGTGTGTAATTAGCAAATAATGCCCTATTCGTACTGGCCTAATATTTACAAGACCATCTATGTACTCAACGGGAAAATTAAATCATTACCAAATTCGGAAAATTAAATACCAAAAATGAAAGAATCAGTACTCAACCATTTATTTCAGAAAATGTAAAGTATTTACGAAAATTCAATTAGTTTGTATGTGAAGGGTAAAGAAATCTGAACCGTTGGATTTGTTTGTATGGGTAGATAAAATTTGTGTTAGGGAGAAATCTGAACCGTTGAGAGAGAATATTATTTAGGAATATTTCCAATTAGGAAAGGATGAGAACTATTAAGTAGATACTATTACAATCAATTAGGTAGATACTATTACAATCAATTATCAATTAGGAAAGGATGAGAACTACAATTATGGAATTTGACTAATTCTAACATATGTGATTGATGCGTGGTGGGTGCCATCTAAGACAAAGGGTGCCACATAGGACAAAGGTGCCACGTAAGACAAACACCCTTCTGTTTTATAATATAGATAGCTACTTATGATTATTTGTCCCCGATTTAGATGTTTATGTTTTGTAGGCGTTTTGGAAAAACCTATATTTGAGTATCTAGCCGACAATTCAATGTCCAGTGCCTCGATAATAATGAACCGGGTTCTGAATCTTTTATAGAGATGAATCTCCCCATTTCTAGCCTCTTGTGCTTCCATCCAATTCTATTGCCTAGAACCTTTTTCTTTCATTTTTTCCGATCATGGCCTTAGACCTCCAATTGACTCGGGAAACATTTTCCATCTTTCATGTATATAATATGCAATTGTGTCCTTTTTTTTTTGTTTTTTGTTTTTGGAGAGTAATGTGAATCCATCTCAGCACAACCCATGTATGTATTTTTTTCATTTTATCATAGGGAAACTTTTTTTTTTATTTATGAAAAGTCCAACAACACTTAAAAAAGAATGAGTTAGAAAAGTCTCATGGATATTCATATATTTCCCCGAAATTGTAGCCATGTGTTCCAAGAGATAGGGAGTTAGAGAATTTGAACACAAATCTCATAGACAATGCTGTCGCAAAGAGGGATTGAGTGAGGGAGTTAGAGGATTCGGGCACAAATCTCACGGATAACGCCGCCACTAAAGCCGTGCACTCCCCTGAATAAATCAAGAAAGGTAAATCAACAAAGAGAGATGCCGTGAAACTTGCCTACTTCTAACGTAAAGCCTAAAAAAAATGGTAATGATATAACATTTTCATAAGAGTTATCAACTCTTTTTAATTGAATTGCAATAAACACTTACGGTGAAAAAGTTTTCCCCACCATCAGTAGAGTGCCTTTGAAGCTAAAAAAAAATGAAACAAAACACAAAATTAGACAAACAGTGAGATAAATACAAAGAACATAAGATTCAGCGAATAGGTCAAAATGCTATAGATACCATAGTAGTTACTGTTCATTTGGAGTGGTGGTCTGCGGCTTCGGTGTGGAGGAGCCAATACTATGGTCAAATCGAGAACCACACGTGATAGATAGAGGAATGCTATGAGTGCTTAAATACTAAATATTATGGTCAAATCGATGCCCAAATCATATATTGTTAGAATTGTGGCTCATATGTTTAATATGAAGAGATACTAAGAAGTTCTAGAAAGAAGAGCAGAACAAAGCGGTATGGTATGGTATCGTACAAGAGTATTTTTGGGATTCAGACCAAATATCAGGTTAGGGTTAGAATAGAGTCACTATAAATACTCTATGTTGTAAACTTTAGTTCATAACTATGATAATAAAAAGAACAGCCGCTCTCGCTCTCGTGGACGTACCCGATTTTTGGAAACCACGTATATTGCGTGTGTGTGACGATCCTAACATACATACTATGGTCAGATCGAAATTTCCTTATTACGTACTCTATAAAATAGATGTCCAAATCATGGAATCAATTATTATGACATTTCTTTAGTCATATAGTATAGGTAGGATATGCTTGTACAATTAATGCCGAGAAAATGGAACAAAATTAAATCAAAATCAATTGGAAAATGAAGGGGATATGTTTAGTATTCTCCCATATCAAGGAAATGTGTAAAACTTAAAAAGAAATCCTCTTTAATGCTAGCAATATGTCAACATATAATTTGGAAGTTTGGAAAACGTTTACATTATTGTAGGTTTATACATTAGGAAATATTCATTCAATCCAACGGCTACAAAGTTAATAGGAAGTACAATCGAACGGTTGTAAAGGGTGCTATGTTTATATGCATAGACATTTTTATGGAAAACCGCTCTATTTTATAATATAGACTAGCGTATGCCCGTGCCTGAAGGCACGGCTCGAACAATCAGCACACGGAAATAAATACTAAATTTGCGTGCAATATACGTCTCAAACAATTACAACACGCAAATTAATATTGAACTTGTGTGCAATATACCAACCCATGGTTTCGGTGAAGTATATTTTTGTGGTATTAAACTTCCCAAGAGAGAGAGAGAGAGGAGGGGAGAGGTAGAGAAAATAAAGAAGAAGAATGTGAAAATCATATGAACAATGTATAGAAAATTCTATTTTTCAGTAATTTCCATGATGTACGTTTTTTTTTTTTTTTTTTTGATCCGCTCGAAAGTCATTCATATTCAAAAACGCCATACGGCATCTACAGATTTCAATCAAAACCACGAAAGGGTACAACAAGAATAACCGGAAGGGCAAATTGAAGCCTGAGAGCAGGGACATCTTCACACCGCCACATACTCAAAGGTAGGGTCGGGACACGTGGAGTATGCATCCAGACAAACAATTCCCTTCGAGAAACAAAACCCTAATCGAAGTGATCAATGCAGCATAGAGAAATCTGTCTTCCCCAATACAGTAATCCAAAAGCCAAATCGCCGGCCCACTCCGGACCCGCATAGATGATCCAGGCCATTCAATAATTTTAAAATAAAAACTGAGTGGGTGGGTTTGTGAAAAATCAGCTCCATCCGATATGTATAAGTGTTCGATTCAATCTTCTCATTTTTCATCCAATCTTTCCATTTTTTTTTCGATTTTTCAAAAATGAGAAGATTTGATCAAGCACTTACACATATCAGATGAAGCTGATTTTTCACGGGCCCACTCATTTTTGTAAATTATTGAACGGGTCGGATAATCCATGTGGGGCCCGGAGTGGGCCCCGTGTACCGTCGGTGGCCATGGTCGATGTGCTCGAGTCGGCATTCATAGAGTTTTTGAATAGGAAAAGGAATGTTGGCTTTGAATTTGGTGATCCCAGTGGCTTTGATTTCGGTTTTGTACAAAGGTTATATATGATTTTGGTTTTCATTTAAATAATGTCTTAATGAGTGGTTTTGAATACAATTCCTTAATGAGAGTAATAATTTATATGAGAGAGAGAGAGAGAGAGAGAGAGAGCTTCATTCCTTTGATCCTACGGTTATAACCTTATCACTATGTACGATCGAACGGCTGTAGATGCATATATGTTTATATGCCTAGACATTTTTAAAGAAGACCGTTCTGTTTTATAATATAGATATGGGTTTATATTTTAAGAAGTATTTTTTTGATCGAACAGTTATAGATGATACTCTGTTTATATGTCTAGACATTTTCAACGGAAATCGTTCAATTTTATGACGAATATATTTCTTGGAATTCCAAAAATCCATGACGGGCTCAAATCCTGGCCTCCTACATGTGAATTCAGGGCTATGAATAGCTTCTGAAATTCCTTGTGGACTAACCCTGCTAACCCATGCTAATGTACACAATATTGGGAAAAAAAAAGAAAAAAGAAAAGAGTTTGGTTCCTACTTTCCCGGTCGGTTTGATAGGCTCGGCAAATTTTTCAATGCCAGATGGGTACCATGTGATGCCTGCTCGGTGCATCTGAGTCATCCATTGCGTATTTGGACGGCTCGAATTTGGAGAGAGAAAGTATTGAAGTGAGAGGAGAGAGAAATTTTCAATCCGAACCATCTAAAAGAGTATTGGACGACCCGAATATACCAAGCGGATACCACGTGAGATATACGTATACTCACCCAGCACCGAAAAATTTCTCCTTAGATAGGCCCTTATAAATATTCTCACTGGCTCCAAGAAATGAATATGTCAATCAATGGAAAATGCTACCCACACAACGTACGGACACACACAATCCACACAACCGCTGACGTCATACCCAAAACGACGTCGTTTTGTTATAAAAAAAAAAAAACCCTAGTCGCCCTTCTCCCTTCTCCTTCTCCTTCTCCTTCGGTTCAGTCCTCCTAACAATCTCAAACAGAGAACCCCCTTTCCCCTTCTTCCTCCTTTGACACTCAAAATTTCCAGAAGAGAGAGAGAGTTTCTCATATTTTCGAATTAGGGGTTTCTCAAATTTTCGAATAAGGTTTTTTTTTTTTTTGCAGCACAACAGTTTAGGGTTTCTCAATTTGAAACCCACTAATTGATGAGGATGAGGAGTAAATAGTGGGAGTAATCTATCTGAAACAAGGAGAGAGAGAGAGAGAGAGAGAGAGAGAGAGAAGAGTACCCGTTCGATCGAAGTGGCGTCCGAGGATACGGAAGGAGAGACACTCAACGGTCGTCTCCAGGTGTTCTTGTCGTCTTTGTTTGCGAGTCTTGGAGGCGTTTTCGGTCATAACCAAGGAGAGGAGGAGGAGGAGGAGTAAGAAGAAGAACCAGAGTCGGATATGGCTTCGAGAGCTGCTGCTGTTCCAAAGAACCAGAGTCAAATGGTAGGGGGTTTTTTAGCGTCAATGGAGAAACCCTCTCTCTTCTCTGGAAAAAATGAGAAACCCTCCCTCTCTTCTCTGGGAATTTTTAGCGTCAAGGGAGGAAGAGGGGAAAGGGGGTTCTCTGTTTGCGATTGTGAGGAGAAGGACTGAACTGAAGGAGAAGGAGAAGGGCAGAGCGACAGGGGTTTTTTTTTATATAACAAAACGGCGTCGTTTTGGGTATGACGTCAGCGGTTGTGTGGGTTGTGTGTTTCCGTACGTTGTATGGATAGCATTTTCCGTCAATCAATAGCCTAGGGTTTTTTCTCTCGGGACTCTGTAGCTACCTACAAGAGTTCCTGAAGACCATAAGAATCCCAATGGTAAACCTCCCTCTCTCTTTCTCTGCGAGTCGTTAACGCAACACGGATTTGTGCAGGTGAAGAAAGGTAGTGTAGAAGAAGGATGCATATCCATTGGACCATGGGGTCGTCTACGAGGTGAACCATGGGCTTACAAAGCCAACGGCCGTATAACGCGCATAACTATTCGCCACGGAATTGTCATCGATTCCCTATTATTCCAAGCTGAAAACTCCGATGGTCTCGCACTTGAATCTTCTGGTATATTTGGCGGTCCCGGTGGACATCTGAGCGACGAGGTTGGCACGTCGAGTTCTATTTCGTTTAGATAGATCGTTAAACTATTTCGGGTTTTTTTTTTTTTGGTAAATATTTCGGTTTGTTTTGATAGCATCGACTTTTAAAACATGTGTGGACTCTTTATTTGGCAGTTGATTTTGCCACTTTCATATTTGTTAATAACACATCTTTTTTTGTTCTTATTATGGTGAATTTATTAAAACACCCTTGCATTTGGAAAGTGAGAAAAAAACTAGCATCATAAAGTGCAATGGTGTTTTAGTAAATTCACCCTAATACAAACAAAAAGGAGAGTGGCATTAACAAATAGGAAAATGGCAAAATCATTAGCCATTTATTTTTGTTCTTTTGCTATTATGGATGGAAAAAGGCTCCGGCACACACTCTCATCACGAATATTTATGGCTCTTTTTAAGGATTTTTGTGGCTCTTTATGCAAATTTTGGTGGCTTGTTTTATTTTTGAATGTACGGTTCACACGTCACGAATCTCGTGGCTTACTGATCTCATGCCTTACTATACAATGTTTGTGGCCCAATTAAGATGAATTTTTGTGGTTGTTTATTAGTATAAATTTTTACGGTGTTGATTTCTAATTTTTGTGGCTCAAAATACAAAGCGCATACAGAACAATTAAAAGTAGGGGTGTTTACCCTAAGGATCCGGATAATTAAACTTTAGAACACGTATACTTGTAATTTGTTGTTTTTTATTTTTTGAGAATATACTTGTTAATTTGGATTTTAAAACTTGAATTCACAGGTTTGCATTGATGACCCTGATGAGCATCTCACCGCCATTAAAATTACATTCGGAGAGTTCGAAGGACAACCAGTCGTCCAGTCACTCAGTTTTCGTACTAATCTGAACAAATATGGGCCATACGGTTCGAAATACGAAACTTCTGTCTCCATTCCAATCGAAGGTGGAGTCATCGGCGGATTCCATGGACGTGCAGGGAATTACCTTAGTGCAATTGGAATCTACGTGGCACCGAAAATCAGAAGTTTTCGGTGCGACATAGATACCAATTTTTGTAAAGGTCAAGAATATGCACCAAGCCATCTGAAGGTCAATTTTTTTCTTCCATCTTTCTGGGTTAATGACGCATTGAATCGTTACGCTTCAAATTTTAAACAAACCTTTTATTTTTGTTACCAAATTTATACATAGACTCCTTCACTTTCCTCTTCAACTAGTCAACTGCAATTTCATAACTAACTTAAAACAACCAAATACTTCTCATTGCAGACTCCAAGTTCCATGGATCTGTTTGTGCAACGAGATACGGGACCATGGGGAGCCCAGCGCGGAAGGCATTGGGATGACGGTGTTTTCCTAGGGATAAAGCAAGTCGTTCTTCAAACAGGATGTATAGTAAGATCAGTAAACACAAACATGGTGATTTATGCAATACAGTTCGAAAACGAGCGAAGAGATCGGGAGTCCTTTACGTCACCATGGCATGGCAGTAACAGGGGTGATCAATGGCATAAAGTATGTTAAACATTTTTTTTTTTTTTTATTTCGCTGTGTATCAAGGTGTTTCGACTTTCGAGTACCAATCTTTTTGAATGACCAATCATTGGTTTTCCCCTGAATCGAGCATTATGCAGTACTCCTGACTTAGAGTTGTCTTAACTTCTGTTTTAACGCGGTTGCAGATTGTATTGGATTCTGCAGCGGGCGAGGTAATTGTGGGAATTGAAGGGTTTTATGGGCCAATAGAAGGCACAGAGGGGTTTGAGGTCATGACATCAATAACCATATACACAAGCAGAAGAAAGTATGGTCCGTACGGTGAAAATGAGACAGGTACACATTTCTCTTCGAGGCCATCCGGTGGGAAGGCCGTCGGCTTCTTTGGAAGAAGTGGCATCTATTTAAATGCAATTGGAGTTCACATGGACTACTCTTGAAGCTTCATTTGCACCTGTGTGAGTAGTCGATTTCATTTTGGACATAGTCTCCTACGGTTTGAGTTGGGTTTTCTCTCCCTCTACTATCCATTTATGATTAATTGACTCTATATCCGAACTCGTTTTCAGTCTACTTCGCAATATGTTTTATTTGAGCCTGCAATATGCATGTGCTCGTGTCTAGGTGATTGGTTGTTTCGGTTGATCACTATATCGTGCAATGAGATCTCTTGTATTATCCTCCAGACTTTGAATGCGTTTTTTCATGTTTAAAGAACAACTAAATCGCTCTTTACGCTATGAATTCAAATCAATTGATGTAAGCATAAATTTCAATACAACGAACGTGTATGCATATAATTTCAATTCAGCGACCGTACAATTGACTTGAAAATCAGCCCACATCTCTCTCTCTCTCTCTCTCTCTCTCTCAGCCACGTGTTGCACAGCCAACTACATTTCCTGTTTACAGAGCTATTTGAGCTCCCAGCCTTTGATGCTATGTGCCTATGTCTGGCGTGCGATAAGAATAGGGGTTTAGATTGGCCTATAAAACAGAGCTTTTTAGGCTCTGGTATTTTGTATCTGAAAATCACAGAGAGAGAGAGAGAGAGAGAGATCCGAGAGGTTTGCTGTGGTAGCAACGTAGGAGAGTGTGGTGAGTTGGGTGAACTCACTTGTATAGCTTTCCCTCGTCTGAGAATTGCTTCGGCTATCCCCTTGGAGTGCCTGAGCTTGGGGGAAACAACGTAAATTCTCCTGTGTTTGTGTGTGCGCACGTGTGCTTGGTTGTTTCTGGGCATAACAGTATCCTACAATGAAGTTTGATCTTACAGACAAAGAGTCAAAGACGTTCACACACATTAGACAATTTTTGAAACAGTTGTGTGTCGATTTTAGCGCACAGACGTCTACGTTCGTAGCTTCATAGTGACATCATTTTAACACCCTTTTCAAATCAATATTCTAAAAGTTAGTATGCTTCTAAATGTTGTGGGACTTCCCTAGCGGCCGATGCAGCAAGAGACATGGCCCCTTCTTTCCCATGTATTTTGAAAACTCTGATTATTACAGCACCCTTAGGTTAATATCTTGATCGCAGTTAGGATGATCGTCCGAAAACCGGATTCTGCATTCCAGACCACCATTTCCAATATTTCCGCCACTGTAAATTCAAGTGAACACAATAACTAGTTTAGGGCTTTTCTCGAAGCAAGGCTAAAGGACTTGAAATTACTGAGTGTACCAATAACATGTTAAGCAAGGGTAAAGAGAGAAAAAAAAAAAAGAAATCGTAAGAATAAGAAGGGTAAAGAGAAAAATCCAGCTCAATGCTTAGCTCCATGATCAGTACCGTCTATAGTACTCACCGTTTTATTCATTACTTACGTAACCATTTGGTGTGAATTCAAACTCATGTTTGCATGATTCTTAGCGTGGTTGATATTCTCGACAACAAGAAAGACAACAACAATCAGTGACAGACCCAAAAATGATACATACGAGAGGTGCAAAACGCATCACATTTTTCAACTTTTTTTTTTTTTTTACACGCGATCAAACACAATATGATATTAATTACACAAACAAACGATACTTTTGGCATTATCATTGCTCTATATTAAATTACAAATAGTACTAATATAGGCCTACAAGTCTTAAGTAAAGGAAAAAATCATTCAATGCTGCTGGGGCACCGCCACGTGGTGTCCTATTTTTTAGGGGTCCAAGAATGTGTGTTGGCAGAGAGATTTAGGGCGCCGTCACATGATTCCAAAAAGACATTGAATAAACTCTCAGTAGAAAATATCAAAGTGTCGCGTGTCCTTGTGGCCGTGTATGGATTTACTAGTGATAATAATAATCACTCGTGTAATTCAACCGATGAGGGTATGGGTGGAGAAGACTTAGAGATCTATGTAACGTTTGACAATACATGGCCAGGGTGCTCGGGCCCTTGCAATTCACTAATTATACTTTGTTTTTGAGGTTAATTTGAAAGAAGTTTTATAGGATTGGTCCATGTAAGTCTCTTGAAGGGAATATATAGCGGTTCTGGGGACAACAAATTTGACAACAAAAAAAACAACACATAGTTCTCGATCAAATTTTAATGATCTGAGCTGCTCAATGTGATCAGAACGTAATTTTAAGGATACCCGCGAAAAATCAGCAAAAAAAAGACCGAAAAGGGCTTGATCTAAGCAGTTTTTAGCTTAGATTTGATGAACGGTTCAATTAAAAACTGTTCACAACAAGCACTTTCCGATCATATTTTTTGCTAATTTCGTTTGGGTACCTTTAAAATCACATTCTGCACACATTGAACGGTTTGGATCATAAAATTTTGATCGGGAACTATAAGATTGAGATTTGTGTTGTTTTTTTTGTTGTCAAATTTGTTGTTCCCGGAACCGCCCCCATATATATATATATATATATATAAACCATTTTTTGATCGTAACTATAATATCAAATGATGGTTACGTATAGATATAAATTCTCGTCTCCTTATTAGAACAAGCTAACTGCAATATATATTGTGGATTATATTTCTTTGTTAACTAATAATGTAGAAATACATTTGATTCAGAGCCTACAGATGAACTAAGGTCCAAGGATCCGATTATCTTTTGGGTGAAATTATTCAACAGTTTAGGAGCATGGCTACCTACGTGGTGCTCCTGTTCATTCTACACCCACACATTCTGTCTCCCAAACTACTGAGTTATTACTTCTCTTTCGGTCCAATGTTTGTGTCGCGAGAGCGTTGAGACAGAATTTAATCGCGCTTAATGATTTTGTCGAAACCAACCCTTCCCGCATGCAGGCTAGACGAAGAGAATCGCAACGGACTTGCTGTCACATTAATGCCGCACCAAACCAGGTCTTTTGGGCTCCTCTTGGTTCTAGTTTTATACTCCTATCACCATAACATTGATAAAACCAACAAGAATCGAAAAGCCACTGGCTACTTCCCAACTCCCCATTTCTTCTTATAAATGTTCACTGGCACATCAATAGTGGAGTGTAAAGTAAAAGAGTTCCTTCCAAAAGACCCCAAGAATTCCAATGGTAACCTCTCTCTCTCTGTCTCCTATATATGAGTTCTCAACGCGACACTGATTTCTGCAGGTGAAGATAACTAGCGCAGAAGAAGGTTTCATATCCATGGGCCCATGGGGCGGGCAACAGGGTGAAGCATGGGCTTACAAACCCGATGGCCGTATAACCGAAATAATTGTTCGCCACGGAGGGGTAATCGACTCTCTTTTATTCAAAAGCGAAAGCTGCAATGGCTTCCCGCTTGAACCTTCTCAGAAATTTGGCGGTAGTGGTGGAGACCGAACCGATAAGGTTAGCATGATTCGGTACTGGAAATGACCGCAGCCGTCTTAGCTTTACAATCAAGATTTTAAATAGTTGTTCGATACATATTTGAAATTTTTTCATCATAATGTATACCCATGCGGACTTCTAAGGCCTCAGTACTATTTCTAAAGCAACCGTTTTCAAGATTATTAATTCGAATGCCTACCAGAATACTGGATGCATGAGATTATGCGTGCATGCAAAGTATCTGTGTCCAATGTCCATATATGGTTGCATGTGCCTTTCTTGTTTCGAAAAGTAATTAATAGCGATTAATTATATTTCACTTCTAATCATTGAAAGGAAAATAATTTTGAAATTCGATTCACATTCGATCTTGGAAATTTGAAGAACGTCAGCTTCGACATTGTTACGAGTCGATCATTGTTAAAATTATTTTTGCTCCATGTTGATGAATGATTAACCTTAGAACAAATGTTTTGAATAGGTACAAGTATAATGATCTTATTTGGTTGTTTCGGCACTTTCGAAATCAATCCTGAATCCACCCTGCATGCTTGCACAGGTTTGCATTGGCGGCGTAGAAGAGTATCTCACCACCATAAGCATGACATCGGGAGACTTTGATGGACAATCAGTTGTAAAGTCACTCTCTTTCCATACCAATCTCACGGAATACGGTCCTTATGGTTCGAAATCGGGAACATCTTTGTCCATTCCTATGGAAGGCGGAGTCATCTTTGGTTCGAAATCGGGAACATCTTTGTCCATTCCTATGGAAGGCGGAGTCATCTTTGGATTCCATGGACGCGCTGGAAAATACCTTAATGCAATTGGTATCTCTGTTGCTCCGAAAATCACGAGTTTTCCCCAGATGGGAAGCCTATTATATGCGCCAGCCCATCCGAAGGTCAATTTTCCTGCGTTAATTACACTTTGATTTTTTACACTTCTGCCGAAAATATGTGCAGTTACTGATCATATTTTGATCTTTGATTCTTTATTTGTGGTCAAGTAAATTTCGTAACTAATCATGGCCGGACTTGTCATAGCAGACTCCGAGTTCCGTGAATCTGCTTGTTCAACGAGATCCAGGACCGTGGGGAGCCCAGCGCGGAAGGCAGTGGGATGACGGTGTATTCTTGGCTGTAAAGCAAGTCATTCTCCGAACTGGATCAACAGAATATGGACATACTACTGTAATCCAAGGAATACAGTTTGAATATGAACAAAGAGATGGGAGTTCCTTCGCATCACCATGGCATGGCTGCAGCTTTTCTGGGGGTACAGTGCCACTACTGGCAAGTGGGGACTCACAAGTTTTGGTTAGTGGGGTCAAAATTTAGATTCATGCGTACGTAATATTTTTTTTTTCTACGCGCTAGAACAAAAATAACTAAATTAAGAGGTTAATTATATGATCAATAAGCACTAATAATTTATTTTTGCCTCATAAATGGTCCCAATAGACTTATTATATTTGTAAAATATATAATATAATGCATGGTAGTCTCATTTCTTGTACCATCGACTCTCAAAAAGAAAAGAACACTTGGAATTTCTATGCATTGAAAACAAGTTGAGGCAATTTAGAAATTTTTTGTGAGTCAAAGTAGCAAAATTTGGTTGCAAACTAGCAAAATGTTCTCGTGGAAAATCAAATTGTGTGGGGTCACTTGATCCCATTGTCCCTTAGTGCCCATGGCAACTGGTATGATAAAATTTGCTTTTTCAATGAGACCTTCTTACTAACCATGCACGATCCCTTTGTGTTAGCATGTGAAATTACTAAAATGTTCCTAAATTTTGTACACAAAATATTTCATTTAGTTAACAATAAAAATAAAAATAATGCAAAGTGGAAGGGTGCTTTGGTAACTCGACACACTAAAAAAAAAGAGGGAAGTGTGGTTAGTGAAAGGGTAGTGCCGAAATCACTCCTCTCTCTAAAATAATGTTAGAGACTTCGGTCCGAACACATGTGAAACTCGAGACATCTAATGTACCGAGATTTTATAATGCAATCATTTTAGCTTAATGTGGTTGATGTGACTTGGATCGGAATTTGTGTCCTAATGTATGCCTTTAGCATTGCTCTAGTATTACACATTTCAATTTGAAGTTGTCTAATTTTGGCTTAATGTGGTTGCAGATTGAATTGAATTATGAGGGTGAGATAATTGTGGGAATTGAAGGGTTTTATGGCCCAGCTAAAGGCACAGATGGGTTTGAGGTTATAACCTCAATTTCCATATCCACAAACAAGAGAAAGTTTGGTCCGTTTGGGGTAAGTGAGATGGGCACGCATTTTTCGTCAACACTGTCCGGTGGGAAGGTCGTTGGCTTCTTTGGAAGGAGCGGCGCCTATTTAAATGCCATCGGCATTCACACGGAATACTGTTGAAGCTTCATTGTCACCTCTTTAATTTTGACGTCAAATTTTCCTGATCTAGAACTTTCGATTTTGATGTTTTTGTTTGATTGACGACTTTTGTTAATTTTGGCATTATGGTACAATATTAAGTGTTTTCATATTCCAAAATTTTTATCTTTGATTTGGAAAAAGGCTAGGCTTGTTGCTCTCCAGGTAGTTTAACTACGGTGGATAGGAATGTACAATTCTGACATGTGACATGATACAAAATAATTATATTCGTATGCAAATTTCGTATGGAATTGTTTTTTTGAACGGTGAAACAGTCGGGAAAAAATCAGTGAAAACGTCCTCAATCTCCACTCCAACGGATTGTAACCAGTGAAAACATTAAATTTATCATGAATTTAATTAATATCAAAGCAAACAGTGGGGAAAAAATCATTAATTTAATACAGAATAGTATAATTAATGGAAACACTAAATTTAGCTCAACTGAGATACGTCTTCTTTGGCCTTTTCCTTCTCACTTGGCACTCAAAGACAATCATGTCCCCGTCTTCGAGTTCAGAAATTTGGGATGGCCATAAGTTCTTCAAAACCCCTCCTTGTTCCAAAAGATTATCTCTACTCAGAATTAGTAACTTTGTTGAGGTCGGTTCACACTTAGTTGACCAATTTTTTTTTTTAATGAAAGTTACGTCTCTATCGAATCCCACAAATGAAGCCTCGTATATACCTCTAATATTTTTCGATTTTTTCCTATATCCATATATGTCTAGGTATGAATGGGTAACATTGGTAAATCGTACATTTATAGGATTGAATCCTAATTGAAAAACTAGATAGGATGAAAACTTAAAATGAAAGCTCCGCTTAGAACTACTGATTTAATGTACTTTCTTTATTAATGTGAAAAAGGCCGATTTTGGCCTGGTATTCTTGGTGCTATACGTAGCGAAATAAGGTACAAGGATATTACCGGACTAGCCTTGAAACCAATCATGTTTGCTACTCTCCCATTCCAATTTTATAATTCATCGTTCTATTTTGATTGGATAACAAATTTGTTACATCTTTAAATCTGTAATGAATTTTATATTTATATCTTATTTAGATATTGTTTGATAGCTCTCGATTAGTTTTATAGTACAATGTTTTCAAAATCACATATAATATTATAAATTACAGTACATAATCAATTAAAAAGTACGAACTCCCAAAAAGGATCACTAAATTGGGACGGAGAAAGTAAAATATTGTCTGATGGAATATGCATGTGTTGTGAGAGAAAAATTATGAAGCGTTTTGGGAGCAGTAACATGTGATATAGCACTACTACAATTGAGGTGTTATCAATTCCTATGAAGCTAGTAGTTAGGGTTTCGTGGGATGGTTTGGGTGGGCCGGTCCAGGCTTGGGCTGGGTTTGGGAGTTGGGCTTCTTGGTTTAATTTAGGTAATGGGTTGAACTTTATTGTATTATTTGTTGCGGACCCTGGTAGACCTTGGGTGTTGTGGGTTTTGCCATTTTGGTGTTTTGTCTAACTTTTTGTTGGATTTTCTTCCCCTTTTCCCGTTTTAATAAAATTCATCTTTTGCCGATCAAAAAAAAAAAAAAAATTCCTATGAAGCTAGTCTTTACGGAACTTTTGTCTTGGTTTTAAATGGATCTCCCTCTAGTTGATTAGTTGATGGTGGAATAACTTTAAGTTATGCGTAAAATGGCATGGACGCTTGGAGTTATTACTGTGTTTGGTTTGATTTTTGAAAAGTTTTTTGAAAAATAGTAGGGGTAATAAGTGGAGAGAGATAGAGAGAGAAATAGTAGAAGTAGGGGGAATTTAGGGAGAATCTAGTAGGTATTTTTTGAAAAATACTTTTTGAAAAGTGAAAGGAACAAGGTAAAAAAAAAAAAAATGTGATGATGGAGGACACTCCACCGCCCCATTGGTCATATGGGACTCGTAGCGTTGAGTTCACATTTTAAACTTCGTTTTGTGGAATCCAAATCTTTCCACCCTATATAGCACAAAGGGGATCACAGTGGACTCCCTGCCATTAATCACACTTCATCAAATCACTGTCTTTTGGGCTCCTCTAGATTTCTCATATGACGTTTCACCTCACTGATAAAGGATCAAGAATCGAAAAGCCACTAGTACCCACCTCCCACATTTACCTATAAATAGTCACTGCCACTAAATGAATTTTGATAGAGTAATCCGAAAAGACCCCAGGAATTGCAATGGTAAACTCTCTCTCTCTCTCTCCCTGTGTGTGTGTGTGTGCTATGTGTTAAAGCGACACTGATTTGTGCAGGTGAAGATGAGCAGTGAAGAAGACGGATGCATAACTATTGGGCCATGGGGTGGGCAAGAGGGTGAACAATGGTCCTACAAGACCGATGGCTGCATAACCCAAATAATTGTTCGCCACGGCTGGGCTGTTGATTCCATCTTGTTCCATAGTCAAAGCTGCGGTTGCTTGACCCCGGAATGCTCCGACAAGTTTGGTGGCGCCCGTGGTCGAACTGACAAGGTGAAGGAGGATAAGTAGCCTTGTCCCTCTTAGCCATAAGATATATGATTTCATCGTCTAAAACACACCCAAAAAATAAACATTGTCAAGCAGTAGAGTGCGAAAATCATTTTTCTTTTTTCGCTTTTCTAAACTTTTATAGTGTGTTCATACTGTACCTATTCCATGTTAAAAGTAGGTGTTTGGAACTGCTAACAACCTGTTATAAATTGATGGATTTTGTTTTCTACTTTTTATTTGCACTTGTACATAGATTTGTATCGACAGCGCGGTAGAGCAACTCAAGACTATCAGTATGACATGGGGTGAGTTCGAAGGAGAACATGCTATTAGATCACTCAGTTTTCATACCAACCTCACCGAATACGGACCTTTTGGATTGAAAGATCAGGGAACTTCTGTATCCATTCCAATGGAAGGCGGAGTCATTGTTGGATTCATGGACGTGCTGGGAGACTTCTTAATGCAATTGGGGTCTATGTTGCACCAAAAAACAGGAGCATTTGTCCAATTCAAGATCCAGATAATTTGCATATGGAGGTGAGCTTTTATCCCTTCTACCCTTTTTTTTTATTTAAAAAACTTTGGTGTCTAGCCAACTGATGCGCACCTAAACTAATCCCTACTTCTAAAGGGTAAGTTTTAGTTTAGATTTGTCATTCATGCACTTAATCAAATCATATGAAATTTGCTATGGGAAAGATAAATATTCGGTTGATAAATTCTGAATGATAAATCAATAGGTGATATTTTCTCATCTCATTTTCACCTCTGCACTTGTACCAAATCGAGCTTTATTACCCAATCAATTGGGTCGGCTACTTATACCAAACTCATGTTTTCTTTTATTTACTTCATTGAAAATAGACGTGTAGAGCACATGTAAAATTAGTTACGTCCCTTTTATTACAACGAAATGGGGCAAAGGAAAATTTGCTACGTCATTTGATTTTTACAGCTCTGCGACTGACTCTCATGTTTGCAACTTTTGGCGGGATTAGTTTGAGCTACGCTTAAATTGGCCTATACCCTTTGCACTACCCAAAAAAAAAAAAAAAGAACTTCTTGCATTGATGTCCGTGAACTAATGGTGATATACTTGAAATACTGACAGAATATGATGAGCTCCATGGAACTGTTTGTGCCACGAGATCCAGGGCCTTGGGGGGCCTCAGGGGGAAAGCATTGGGATGATGGTGTTTTCTCGGCAATAAAGAAAGTCCATCTGAATATTGTCACGCCGTTGCCGGGATGTTCTGCTATAAAAGCAGTGCGGTTCCACTACGAGAAAGCAGATGGGAAATGCTTCCGGTCACCGTGTCATGGCGGCAATGGCTTTCCAACAGTAACAGTAAAGCACTCGACTAGCTTCTGTTTACTTCAAGTTTTTGCAATTTCAACGAATAATTACATTGTACTCCGTGGTAGCTAGGAGCCTAGGAGTGCACATACACACAATGGCATGGCAGCAATGGCCTTCCACCGTTCTGGCCTTACCTACCGCTGCCCACCACACACCTACCTCTCTCTCTCTCTCTCTCTCTCTCTCTCTCTCTCTCTCTCTCTCTCTCACTTACATATGTGTGTGTGTATAGAGTAGGGCTTTTTATTGAATTCTAGGCTTTTTATTGAGTAGGGCAAGATATTGGTAGTGGTTTGTTAGCCTAATTTGCAAAATGCTTACTTGATTTGTTTATTATTGTCTAATTAAAGTATTACTATTTCTTATCAGGACCTAATTATTAGATTATTTGATTAAGGTATCTGACAATTTAAATTTTTGTTCTTATTCTTTGAAATATTGATCAATATAAATACATATTCGTATGTATATATTCATATATCTGATAAACGTGATGAATATTTAAGTTTTATTCGATATAATTTAATTGGTAATGCATTTCTTTAAGGTTTGATGTGCCCCAACTATGCTGCGTTTCTAGTTAGTCACTGGGTCGCGGCCATGTAATGTGTTACAAATATATTGGTATCATGTATTTTACCAATGCAATGCTAAATGAATGATGACACATTACGTGATACCCAAATCATGGTCACCATAGTATTGCTTGTAATAGATATCTAGACACAAATTGTGTGAGTGCACTCAACCAACAATGTAGCGGCGAAGCCACTAAAGGCCCAATGGGAGTAGGGGCCAGTAATGTTCACACATTAGTTAGGTGGGTGAAAAAATAAGTACTCCTAAACTTGGAAACTCGCATTCGTTTATCATGAAGCAACAAAATACACACATGCAAGCCACTAATATTGCATCGCCAATAACCATCAACTTGTGGGATGATGAGATGCACACCGGTGTTTTCGTCTTTATAGTGTCCCTGGTGATGCACATTCTTGGCTATGCAGTTGAATTGAACATCTGCTGGACTCATGTGCATGTACAGATGTTTCTGAATTGGTTTTCGAATATTGACATGAAGCATTTTTGTTACTTGTTTATATGTGCCGAATGTGTGCAGATCGAATTGGACCCCGAAAGGGAGGAGATTCTTGGCATCGAAGGGTTTTACGGGCCACTGATGGAGTGGAAAAATGGCTTTGAGGCCTTGACATCCATCACATTCTACACGAACAAGAGAAAGTATGGTCCCTATGGAAATGAGATTGGCAGGCACTTTTCTTCAATGTGTTCCGGCGGCAAGGTGGTCGGCTTCTTTGGGAGGAGCGGTACCCATTTAAATGCCATTGGAGTTCACATGGATTATTTTTGAAGCTTTATTTTCTTTCTGACGATGTGTTTTTAGTTGTCTCCCTAGGTACAAGTATGATGTGAATTATCTATAATGATTTTTCACGTATGCTTTGGCACGAGCTTGTTTGCTGGTCCACATAAGAAGATTTTGTTTTAACAGAAAGTGTTACGTGCTATTTCATTTGCTCGAGTTTGAAAGATTTCTAGCATTTTGCAACATTTAATTGGTATGTGTTAATCTTTCTTTTCTTCTTAGAAGTTGATCAGGACAACATTTCATTGATATTTTGAAATTGCTTTGCTCTATTATATTGCAAATTAGAAACAGGCACATATTAATCTAGACCATCTCCGAGAACAAAGTTTACGGATATGAATTCTCCCTCCGTCCCATAATGTTTGTCTAGTCCGCAAACAAGGATGTAAAAATAATACAATTATTGCAAGAAAAATTTAAATTTTTTTCTCAAGAATTCACTATATATTGATGAGTTCTTTTAATTTATGGAAGAAATTTGAATTTTTTTCCTTAAAAGAAATGCTTCATTTTCGTAGTCCTCGTTATGCGGATCGGACAAACATTAATTTTGGGACGGAGGTCTAGCTCGTAGGAGTGAATCCGCCGATCATTCCTTATCCAATCATATTGCCATGTTGAAACCATTTGTTCTAGTACGCAAAGCCCTTATGAAATCATTTCTGAAAATTGACAACACTAGCTATTCTATCCAAAAACAAGTTTAGTTCACCTCTCGGCAAAGTTTGTATGAGTGCGCAGTTACGCTTCAGATGCTTCGACATAATCCATCTCGGCATCTCACAGAAATGATCAGAATCGTTTAATTTTGTTTAAAAAATTTGTAAGAGTGTCCCTATGAACAAATCGGATTATTTAGATATTAGTGAAGACTAGATCAAATTTCGTTTTTAAATTCGTGGGGACAAAACTTGATTAAATTGGTCAAGTTGTTACCGATATCTGATTTGAATGAGCTGATATTTTGGACGAACCCTTAAAATAATTCTCCCTCCTTCTGAATTTGTTAGCCCCCAAAACATACTTTCTTTCGTCCATCAATATTTTTCCGTGTTTGAAAGTCAATTAGCAAATTGTGTCAATTGAAATTGAATTAGTTGATTGAACTTCCACCTTCGAAAAACAAGAATTGTACAAAGCAATTATGATGTTTCCTAAAAAAAATTAGAAATCCGAAAAAGGAACTGTCAAATATGAACGAAGGGAGTACTTTAGAAAAATTGAACGGCTCCGATCCATAGCATGGAACTCCAAAATTAGGTGTTATTCCACTTAACTTAAAGTGCTTTTAGGAAATTTTGTCCTTATTCAAAAAAAAAATTACATTCGTTAGTTTGAGCGAAACTTTTGTGAATTATTAATTTGTCTCGGCAAAAGGAATAAAAAAAGTAAAAAAAATTAGTTTTACCTAAACATTTTGGAAAATAACCACTTTTCAGCACACAAAAAAAGGCCAAACTTAAAATTGGATATTTTCAAAAATATTTGGGTAAAAGTAAAAAAAAATTACTTTTCCAATTTCTCACGTCGAGACGAATCAATAATCCACAAAAGTTTGGTGCAAAACTAACGAATGTAATTTTTTTTTAATAAGGACAACTTCCTGAAAGTGCTAAAAGTTAAGCGGAACAGGTAGTTAAGGTGCATTCTTTTTACCTTAATTTTCTTCTTTTTTTATGTGTTTTGTTCGTCTTTCCTTAATTTTTGTTAAATTCGCATGATATTTTTTGAATTAATTATCCATCTCGATAACAGGAGTCCAAAAAATATAAAATTATGACAGAAAGCAAAAAAAAGTTCACTAAAGACGAAAAAAATATCAAACAATTATTTTTTTAATAGGCAAATTTTTTTTTGATAAATATCAAACAACTATTTTATTTGTCTAAAGTGTCGTCTTATTTGAATCCTTTCAACATTGTCTTATTTGAATTCTTTAAACATCGGTCCATACTTTTATACTTTTTCCATTCATTTCGTCGAGATGAACGATTAATTCCAAAAATTAAGACAAAAAATAAAAAATATCAAAATAAATTTTAGACTTGTACAATCTTGTATACGTTTGATGCCAATAGTTTTGTTTTTGTTTTTTCTAATCCTCGATGTGCCTTTGGTTTTATCGATATAAAGTACTATATGAGCATCTTTACTCCTTACTCAAATCTTGATCACTCAAACCCAAATTTGAGTAAAAAAACACCCAAAATCCTCCACCACTCTTCACCCAAACCTATACCAAATTTGAGTTTTTACTCAAATTTGATTTAGACTCAAAACCTTTACTTAAATTTTTCAAGGCAAATTTCACGCATGTAAATTTACAATAGTGTCATTAATCAAGTTTTATTCAAATTTGTACATATTTCCTTTTGGGTTTGAGTTTATCCACTGAAACAATTACTGGCACAGCGACTTTTGAAAATAATATCAAATTAAGTTTTTAACTAATTTTTTACTCAAATTTAAGTAAAAGTCTGAGTAAAGCAAGGGGGGAAGATGCTCTGACAATTACTGGCACAGCGACTTTTCATCTTCCAATTAAGGAGAAATTATTCGACCTTTCCCTTTTCCTAGACACTTCCCTCTGCTACTGCAACGATTGCTGGTCTACTGGTGCGTCTCTCTCTCTCTCTCTCTCTCTCTCCCTCTGTATTTGTTTGAGGTCACCCAAAGATTTTAGAAATCTGGTTTGGGTTGTTCGCTCTCTCTTGTCCTTCTGTGCAGCTTCCAGGTATTCGGAAAATTGCCTCGAACAGTTATATACTTTGTGTTTGCATGTTCTTAAAATCTTTTTTTTACCAATCTTCTGCAAAGCTTAACCTAACCACCACATCACTAAGAAATAGAGATTACATTTTCGTTTTGGTAAGTTAAGGTCCGATGCCTCGACGGCAGCCACAGAGCATTCACCGGCGATGCTATGATTTGACCAAAATTAATCTACTGTTTCGCATTTTTTTTAAAATCCGGATGTTCCGGCCATTTTGCGCTCACCTTGATTTATTTTGGACTCTGAAATTAACGATCGGGCAAACCCTCGGCTCAAGGTTTGAAATGTTTGGCCCATTTTATTTCATCCCTCCGAGTAACTTTTGTGTATCCCGGGGATACCAAGCCCCTTGATATCCCCTCCTGTCCGTTTTTCGTTTTCCTGCCATTTTTCGATCACATTTTGATGATCGACTCCATTCATTTTGTAGAGTTTGGTGAGAACCTTATTCATACCAAAAATCGCGTTTATCGGACTTTATTTGATTCATGATCGACACACGTGAATATTGAAGAAAACCAAAACTGGGTCCAAAAGCACACTGAATCCAAACCTGGGTCCAAAAGCACCGTTTCAGGGGAATACACTCACATATAAGGGTCATTATCTCCTGGACAATTTGGAACCCACTTGTGTTAATGGCACAAGTAACCAATATTTGAGCAAGAATTTGTTTAGGGCTTTGACTACCCAAAGGGAAGAACGAGAACAATCCATACATGCTTATTTTATAGTTTTCGTTTCATTTATGTCGTCGTCTGATGCCTACTCGCAAAATAACCTTGTTAAAATTTTGTCATCTCAATAAATGATCAATTAACGCTGTCTCATATCAAGAATCATCATTGGTCATACAAAGACTAAGGTAATGAGCAATATGATGCCACATCATGCATACACAAACTACAAATATTGCTGGTGAACATATTACAAATAGATGAAATTCAAATACTCCACCATTATAGTTGCAAATCGAGATAAAATGTCAAATAGTTACCTATCAAATCCTTAATTAGGGCCTTAGCGGAGGAGAGACTCGTCCACGGATCCTTTCATCACCCTTTTGGACAGAACCGCCAAAATCGAGTTGTACATTTCGGAAAATAACGGGGCAGACCTGTATTATGTAGTAGCAGTCAATTTGTTATGGTAGACTTCACTAATTTCCTGGATTCGACTTCTTCCTTTGTAAACGTCACTGCATGCATACTGTTTTATGAACAAATTTCAGTAGACTTTGTGATCCCTTAAACATGGTTCCATGTGGTCTGGACTGATACAGGTTTGATTTCTGGCATTGATAAGTCGGCACAAATAAAAAAGGCACTACGATTTCTCTGTCATTTGATAAGCAAGCACTAGTTGGGAATTCTCTGCATACTGGGACAGTGTACAAGAAGATATACCGTACAGTACAGGAAGTCAAATGGTATCCTCTCTCTCTCTCTCTCTCTCTCTCTGTGTATGTACTTATATGTATGTATTGTGTTGCAATGTGCCATTCATATACGTTGTAGGTCATCATAGTAGGAGTGATGTGCAGGCGAAGGCTAGCAGTTTAGAAGGATGCATATCGTAGTCATAGGTTGAGCTTGTTGTCTTTGTATGACGCTCTCTGGTGTGTCACTTTGAGGTTTCTCTTTTGTATCGTTATTTGTAATGATATGAAAACTCATCTTTTTGCCGATAAAAAAAAATCTATAAGGGTGAAAACTTAAAAGATATTAAACTGGAAAGGAAAATTTATATAATTTGAAATAGGTCTTCATTAACTTGAAAGATTTGAAAACGTTTACATTGTTGTAGGTTTATATTCTAAGAAGTATTTTTTTATCGGACGGTTATATTCTTATCAAAAAGTAAGATCGAACGGCCGTAGATGCTATTATGTCTTGACATTTTCAACAGAAACCGCTCTGTTTTATAATATAGATATAATGAATATTTCTTGGAATCCCGAAAGCCCATGACAGGACTCGAACCCTGGCCACCCACATGTGGATTCAGAAGTCAGGAATATGAATAACTTATGAAACTCCGTGTGGACTAACCCCGTGGCTCCGCTAATGTATACAATATTGAAAAAAAAAAAAAGAGTTTGGTTACTACTTTCTCGTCAGTCGGTTGGATAGGCTCTTTTAAATATTCTCACTGGCTCCAAGAAATGAATATACCAATAGCCTGGGGGTTTTTTTCTCTCGAGACACTCTAGCTACTAGAGTTCCTCCCCAAGTTGTTAAAGACCTAAGAATTCCAATGGTAACCTCCCCCTCTCTCTCTCTCTCTCTCTCTCTCTCTCTCTCTCTCCGTGAGTTGTTAACGCGACACGGATTTGTGAAGGTGAGGACAGGTAGTGTAGAAGAAGGATGCATATCCATCGGGCCATGGGGTCGTCTACGGGGGGAACCATGGGCTTACAAAGCCAACGGCCGTATAACGCGCATAATTGTTCGCCACGGAATTGTCATCGATTCCCTATTGTTCCAAGCCGAAAACTCCAATGGTCTTGCACTCGAATCTTCTGGTAAATTTGGCGGACCCGGTGGACATCTGAGCGACGAGGTTGGTACGTCGAGTTCTATTTTGTTTTGATAGATCGTTAAACTATTTCGGTTAGTTTTGATGGCATTGGACTTTTAAAACATGTGAGACTCTTTGTTTTTGTTTTTTTGCTTTAATCAATTTGGAAAAGACTCCGGTACGCACTCCCATCATGAATATTTATGGCTCTTTTTATGGATTTTTGTGGCTCTTGATGTAAATTTTGGTGGCTTGTTTTATTTTTTGATGTACGGTACACACGTCACGAATCTCGTGGCTTACTGTACAAATGTTTGTGGTCCAATTAAGATGAGTTTTTGTGGTTGTTTAATAGTATAAATTTTTATGGTGTTGATTACAAATTTCTTTGGCTCAAAATACAAAGTGCATACCAAACAATTAAAAGTAGTTGTTTACCCTAGGGATCCGGATAGTTCAACCTTAGAACACGTATACGGTATACTTGTAATTTGTTGGTTTTTATTTTTATTTTTTGAGAAGATACTTGTTAATTTGGATTTTAAAACATTGAATTCACAGGTTTACATTGATGACCCTGATGAGCATCTCACAGCCATAACAATGACATTTGGAGAGTTCGAAGGACAACCAGTCATCCAGTCACTCAGTTTTCGTACTAATCTGAACAAATATGGGCCATATGGTTCGAAATACGGAACTTCTGTCTCCATTCCAATCGAAAGTGGAGTCATCTGCGGATTCCATGGACGTGCTGGGAATTACCTTAATGCAATTGGTATATATGTCGCACCGATAATCAGGAGTTTTCGGAGCGACATAGATACCAGTTTTTCTAAAGGTCAAGAATCTGCGCTAGCACATCTAAAGGTAAAAAAATTGTGTT
Organism: Rhododendron molle; assembly: GCA_025413875.1. Taxonomy (NCBI): domain Eukaryota; kingdom Viridiplantae; phylum Streptophyta; class Magnoliopsida; order Ericales; family Ericaceae; genus Rhododendron; species Rhododendron molle. The sequence goes on from CM046393.1 coordinate 6,909,372, forward strand.
CCAACTTTCTGGGTTAATGACGCATTGAATCGTTACACTTTACCAAAACTGTTACTTATTTTAACTCCTTCACTTTGATCAGCTGTTCTAATTTTGCAGTGTACCGTACACCCCTTACAATCAAGGACGGAGCTATTGTGGGGCCAGAGGGAGCTCGCTACCCCACCCACTTTATATATATATATATATATATATATGGGCGGGATACCCAACGGGGACACCTAAAAAAACACCCCATGGTTTCCGATCAAATTTTGATGATTCGAGCCGCTCAATGCCTCAATGTGATCAGAATGTGATTTTAAGGGTACACGCTAAAAATCAGCAAAAAAAAAATGACCGGGAAGGGCTTGATCCGAACAGTTTTGAATAATTATTTATTGAACGGTTCAAATAAAAACTGCTCAAATCAAGCATTTCCCGGTCATTTTTTTTGCTAATTTCTCACGGACACCCTTAAAATCACATTCTGCACACATTGAGCGGTTCGGATCATAAAAATTCAATCGGGAACTATCATATTGAGATTTTGGGTGTCCCCGTTGGGTGTTTTATTACGGTGTTTATTGAACCCCTATATATATATATATATAAACAAGTATTAAATATTATTTTGAGTATAATTACTTAGTATACTACTAATGTATTGCAATTTATGATCTAAATGAGGTTAATGTCAAATAATTTTATATTAAGCTATGAAAGTATTTTGGAATACTCTCATAAACAAGTAATAAGCACATGTGTGTTTTAGTTATTCAATGAAAAAATAAGATAATTTGGCATATTATTGTCGCATTGGACTCGAAATTATCAACTTGTATATTATAGGATACTAGAATACAAAAGACATTAATAGAAAGAGTATACTATTTGAATAAAAACTTATTTCGTTGTTCGCCGCTCTTGAGTCGAAATCCTGGCTCTGACATCAGTGCAGATAATGACTCTAAATTTGACAGTATATATGAGGTTAAGGCTAGATGAGGATTCTCTTATCTCTTACACTTAAAGTTGGAGTGTCATCCTTGATTACATAATTACATATATCGCATGCTATGTTACACGGATCCGTGTTTTTGGGCAAAGTACCCGTGTCGACGCGACACTGGTACGGGTACGGGTACTCGTGCCGGATTCGTGGGAAATAATCGGACACGTTGCAGAGCAGACCTGGTTCACTGATGATGATGAAGAAGAAGAAGATGATGACGAGGGAGGAGAAGATGAGGTAAGAGGTGAACCTTATTTCGTCGTCGAAGGAGGTCGTCGTTGAGATCGATGGGTGAAAGCCGCCGTCGTCGTCGCAGGAGCAGCAGATCGTTGTCGTCGGAGGAGCAGCAGATCGTTGTCGGAGGAGGAGCAGCGGATCGTTGTCGTTGTCGTCGTCGTCGAACCTCCTGCTGCGTAGAGAGAGAGAGAGAGAGAGAGAGAGAGACGTGGTTTTGGGTTTTGAATCTGATCCACAGTTTTCTTTATTTCTGTATATCTTTATAATATATATATTATAGTATAAAGTATAAACTACACTAAGCCCCTTTTTATTTCTTAACATATCAGTTAACCCCCTCAAATCATTAACAGAACAATTATATAAACAACCATAAAAACATTCATAATTTTAATAATTAGTTTTGTGCAAAGAAAAGAATATTTTTATGACATAATTTTACATATATTTATATAACTAATAGAAATATATTTATTTATGTATAACTATTCAGCGAATCCCCGCACCCGTGTCCAAATTCGGATACATATTCCCGAATCCTCTTTTTTTAGCTTTGACGTGTCAGACCCTTAGATATGTACCCGAATCCTATTCGCGTACCCGTGTCCGTGTAACATAGATCGCATGTATGTGACCAACTTATATTGCATAACTACTCAGTGTACTTACATGAACTTTCCTCTTCAACTGGTCAAGTGCAATTTCATGATAACTAACTAACTTACTAAAACAATCGAATACTTCTCATAGCAGAGTACTCCGAGTTCCATGAATCTATTTGTGCAAAGAGATCCGGGACCATGGGGAGCCCAACGCGGAAGGCATTGGGAAGACGGTGTTTTCCTAGGGATAAAGCAGGTCCTTCTTGGAACAGGATATCGAGGAATGACAGGACCTGCGGTGGTTCAGGGAATACAGTTTGAATACGAGCAAAGAGATGGAAAGCCCTTTACGTCACCATGGCATGGCACACCTTGGCATGGCAAACCTTTCGGGGATCACTTGCACAAAGTATGTTAACATTTGCTTTTTCATACAAATAATGAGAGACACAGATACCGGGCACATATTTCGTATATCATGTATCAATGTGTTTCAAGTACCGATCTTTTTAGAATGGCCAATCATTGGGTTTTCCCCCAATTCGAATCGAGCATTATGCATGCACTTCTGAATTAGAGTTATTTTAACTACTATTTTAACGCGGTTGCAGATTGAATTAGATTCTGCTGCGGGTGAGGTAATTGCGGCAATTGAAGGGTTCTATGGGCCAGTAAAAGGCTCAGAGGGGTTTGAGGTCATAACGTCAATGACCATATACACAGACAGAAGAAAGTATGGTCCGTTTGGTGAAAATGAGACAGGTACACATTTCTCTTCAACAGCATCTGGTGGGAAGGCCATTGGTTTCTTTGGAAGAAGTGGCACCTATTTAAATGCAATAGGAGTTCACATGGACTACTCTTGAAGCTTCATTTGTTAACTTTTGTGAATGATATGGTAAAAATGCTTACGTTTCTCTGCTTTTTGTTTCTGGAAACATGGTCGATTTTATTTGGACATAATCTCCCCCTATGGTTTGAGTTGGGTTTTCTCTTATGGGTCCCTCTACTACACATCTATGACCAATTGACTCTATATCTGAACTCATTTTCATCAGTCTACTTCGCATTGTGTTTTATTTGAGCCTGCAAAATGCATGCGCTCGATCGTTCAGTGAGATCTCTTGTATTACCCCTCCAGGCTTTGAATGGATTTTTTTCGTGTTTAAAGAACAACTAAATCATTCATTGCACTAAGAATTCAAATCAATTGAGGTGCATAAATTTCAATACAACGACCAGGCTTTGAATGGATTTTTTCATGTTTTATTTGAGACAACTACATTTCCTGTTGACAGAGCTATTTGAGGTCCCAGCCTTTGATGCTATGTCTGGCATGGGATAAGGATAGGGGTTTAGATTGACCTATAAAACAGAGAGAGAGAGAGAGAGAGAGAGAGAGAGAGAGAGAGAGCTTTGTTTGTTGTAGTAGCAATGTAGGAGAGTGTGGTGAGTTGAGTTTGAGTGAACTCACTTGTAAAGCTTTCCCTCGTTTTGGTTACTTTCATGGAGCACCCGAGTTTGGGGGAACCACATACATTTTGTATGTGCTTGTGTGTTTGGTTTGTTTCTTGGCGTAACAGTTCTTGCAATGAAGTTTGATCTTATGGTAATGCTACAGACACAGTCAAAGACGTTCCCACACATTAGACAATTTTTGAAGCAATTGTGTGCGGACTAGCGTGCGCGCATACGTCTATGTCCCTTTTCAAATCAATATTCCAGCGTTGAAGCCCAACCAAATAAAAAAAGTTGGATGCAACAAGAGACATGGCCCCTTCTTTCCCATGTATTTTGAAAACTCCGATTATTATAGCACCCTTGGATTATTTCTTGCAGTTGGGAATCCATCCAGATAATCGTTCCAAAACCGGATTCTGCATTCCAGACCACCTTTTCCAGTATTTCCGCCGTTAATTAAGAGTAAATTCAAGTGAACACAATGACTAGTTTAGGGCTTTTCTCGAAGCAAGGCTAAAGGCCTTGAAATTAATGGGTGTAGTGTACCAATAACATGTCAAGCACAACTACAACGAAGACATGCTCTGCTAAACTTATAAATATTCCATCATTTAATGCATTATTATGTACTTATTTTTTGAATTAAAGGTGATGTATTGTAAGAGAATAACTTGTCTTGTAAAGCGAAAAATAATAACTTTAGCGGAACATGACCTTAGATCATGTTGGTTTTGGGTCTCTAGACTCAACATTTTTCCTCTGCGCACGGTCTTCAATAAATTTTCTCTCCAATTATTGCTCTTATTTCTCTATCTATCTCTCTTCACTCATTACCCAAAAAACTTTTCTCAAGTCTCAAAAAATGAACATTAATGTGGGTTGAAGTTCTGCGAAAAAACAAGGAAATCTTTAGAATAAGAAGGGTAAAGAGAAATTGAAATCCAGCTTGATGCATGCTTAGCTCCGTAAAAGTACCGTCTATAGTGCTCGCCATTATTCATTACTTGCGTTGGTAACCATTTGGTGTTAAGTTCAAACTCTATGTTTGCATCGCAGGCTTCCTTATGAAACTGATTCTTAATTAGCGTGATTGATATTCTCGACGACAATAAAGACGACAACAATCAGTGGCAGACCCAGCATAGGAGAGGCACATACGCATCATATTTTTCAACATTTTTTTTTTCTTCGCGCGATGGAATTAACACAATATGATGTTAATTGCACACTTACATGATAGTCAAAGAATTTGCACATTAGTATACCATTGAGATTCCTACTAAGCTATGGCTCATCAAAAGCGTATACCGTTTGAGACAGAATTTAATCGCGCTTTAATGATTTTGTCGAAACCAACCCTTCCCGCATGCACATGCAACAGGCTAGACGAAGAGAATCGCGACGGACTTGCTGTCACATTAATCAAACACCAAATCAGGTCTTTCGGTCCGGATGTTAATGAAATTTTTTTTGAAAAAAGATGACTCTTTTCCAGAAAAGTTTCATCTAAGTCTGCACTATCCAAAGTTGAAACGGACGGTTGAGATCGCGCGGAACCGTGAATAAATTTCTCTCCTACTTTTATACTCCTATTATCATATTAACATTGATGATAAAGCCAACGATAAGATATCCGGACGAATAGCACAAAACTCTGGGACCAAGGCCGGCTCATAAGGTAGGCGAGAGAAGCGATCACTTCCGCCCCTTGAATTTTTGTCCAAAATTGAGGCCCCACTGTAATGTAACTTATATATTAATATTAGAATGTTACTCCAAATAATATCTTATTTTCTTCAAAAACTCTTGCAATCATATTTTTTTATATTTATGTTGTCATAATTGTATCCTTTGGCTTGTAGATTGACTTTTTTTGTTATTTTTTGTACTTTATTGTTTTTTTAAGAAATTCACAAATATATAAAGGGCTTAAATATAGGGAATTTGCTGCGGGCCTTCAAAATATATGAGCCGGCACTGTCTGGGATGAATAGCACAAAATTAGTCGGAGCTACGCTTAAATTGACCCAGGAAAGTTTGCACCACCCAAAAAAATATAGCTTTTTGCATCGATGTCCATGAACTATTGGTGATATACTTCAAATACTAACAGATCAATATGATAAGCTCCATGGAACTGTTTGTGCCACGAGATCCAGGGCCTTGGGGTGCCTCAGGTGGAAAGCATTGGGACGATGGTGTTTTCTCGGCGATAAAGAAAGTCCATCTGAATATTAATTGCAGGGCAGTATTCGGGGTTTACTGCTATAACAGCAGTGCAGTTCCAATACGAGAAAGCAGATGGGAAGCGTTTCCTGTTACCGTGGCATGGCAGCAAGTGACTCCCCACCACAAACAGTACAGTACTCTACTAGCTTCTGTTTAATTACTTTAAAGCTTTTGCAATTTCAACGAATAGTTACATTGTACCTCATAGGAGTGTAATAATTCTGAGTACCATGTGATGGGTACAGAGTCGGTCCCAAATGAGGACATGTGGTGTCACACGTGCTCCCATTCCAATCAGATTTTTTTTTAATTTTTTTTAACTTGTTTGTTTGCGTTGAATGTGTGCAGATTGAATTGGACTCCCCGAGCGAGGTAATTGTCGGCATTGAAGGGTTTTACGGGCCAGTACTGATGGAGTGGGAAAATGGCTTTGAGGCCTTGACATCCATCACCTTCTACACAAACAAGCAAAAGTAGGGTCCCTGTGGAAATTAGATTGGCAGGCACTTTTCTTCAATGTGTTCCGGCAGCAAGGCGGTCGGCTTCTTTGGCAGGAGCGACACCCATTTAAATGCTATCGGAGTTCACATGGAATATTTTTGAAGCTTTATTTTCTTCTGATTGTGTGTTTCTAGTCGCCTCACTATGTGCAAGTATGATGTGAATCCATGATTTTTCGCATATACTTTGGCACGAGCTTCTTTGTTGGATCCACAAGAAGATTTTGTTCAACAGAAAGTGGTCCGTGTTATTTCATTTGTTGAGTTTGAGAGAATTCTAGTATTTTTTGCAACATTTAATTGATATGTGTTGATCTTTCTTTTTTTTCTTTTTTTCTTTTTTATCGGCGAAAGTTCAATTTTATTAAGGGAAGGGGAAAAGGGAGATTTGGTTGGAAAATACATTCAATAGGCAATGCCCATAACACCGGATGGCCTCAAAGCCCAGATAAAACAAATAAAGCCCAAACATTATATGGCCTAAAGCCCAAATATTACAATTAAGCATAAAAAAGAGAGAAACCTAACCCACCAAAGTGGGCTAGGCCGAAGCCAAGAAACCCAAAACAAACCTTAAACCGTTGTAGATCTTCCATCCCGCCCTCCACCACCGCCAACGATCAGACAGCCAGCCACCACCTCCGCCGCCGCCGCCAGCTTCCACCATTCACCACCACACCGTGTTGATCTTTCTTTTCTTGCGGGCCTTGTAATCACAGAATTAATCTTCAAAGTATTAGAAAACTGATAATGTCAATATTGTTTATTGGTTAATGGCAAAACTTGTAATGCATGAGAGTACTGTTGTGCCCAACAGTCTTAACACATTCTAAAAGTCTATTATGCATTGAAATTTTGACATTAACGAAACCAGTTTCAACGTTGTCATTTTATCTGTTATTATTACTTTCAGTCTTAAATCATAATGCATGGTCCGCATAGGGCGATAAAAGCATTCCCGTTTAGAGGAAAAAATTGAGTTCCCATTCGACTAAGGGTATGTTTGGTTGGATGGAATCAAGGTTGGAATAGAATAGTCGTTTCAATCACTTACTTATTTTAATGTTTGGTTCACCATTAAATAATGGAATGATGATTCCAAATGGAATCACTATTCACCTTAGTAAAAGAATTGTCATTCCATCCAAAAAAAACTAAGGTATTGTTATTCTATTTTTTTGTCACACCGAAATTACTAGTGTCACTCCAATATTCACTATTGCCACACCAAAAATTACTATTGTCATTCCAAAAATTACTGTTGCCACTCCAAAAAATGCTATTGCCACTTCAAAAATTATTATTGTCACTCCAAAAATTACTATTGCCACACTATTCCATTGGAGATGAGAATGACTATTCTTAAGCACAACCAAACATGAGAATGGGAATGATTATTCCATTCTCAATTCCTCCAATTCTATTCCATTCTTAATTCCATTCCTATTCACATTTCATTCCATCCAACCAAACGCACCCTAAATATTAGTCACATAATGCACGTGTTGAGCACGAGTTGAGTGCCCAAGCGTGAAAGCTGCTTTTGAAAACATCTCATCTTAAACTAAGAAAACTATGCGTGCAGTACATTATTTGGTGTACATCAAGTTTACATTAAATCGTGCTCGACCCATTGATCCCCAGTCTCCTGCATTGCTCAAGTAAGTGTGCGACTCCATATGAGGACCTCCTTCGCTTCTGCCCACTTTCCATTCACACGTTTCTTAAAGCAGAGGAGGAAAGGTGAGCAGCAGGTACCACGAGCCCTCTCTCCCACACATCACGAATCAATACATACTAGATACAGATGTACTATTTGTGCCTCTCAAGCCCCCAAACACTCATCCATCTTGACATCTTACATAAATTATCAGAATCGTTCAATTTTGTTAAAAAAATATATATTTAAGAGACCCTATAAACAAAATCGGATTATTTGGGTAGCAGAAAAAGATCAAATTTCGTTTCTGAATTCGTGTGGACAAAAATTGAATGAATTGGTCAAGCTGTTACCAATATTTTAATGAGCTGATCTTTTGCACGAATCTTTAGAATAATTCGCCCTTTGTCCGTGTTTGTTAGTCTACAAACATATATTTTTCCGTCCCTCAATGTTTGTTCATGTTTAAACCTTTCTCTTTTTTTTTATAATAAAAACGGAAAAAATTTGACTTAATGATTTATTTTTGTCTTTATTAAAAAAAAAATTGGGTTTCGATTGTTATTTTTTACTTTTTAAATGAAGCAATAATCAAAAAAAATTTGGCAAAAAACTACTCCTAACAAATACGAAAAAAATGAATACAAACAAAAGAATAATCCAAAAGAATTATTTATCCAAACAGCCCCTTAGTCCCACACATTCTTGCATACCTTTTTTTTTTTTTTTAAAGAAAATATCCATTCCATATATATTTACTTCCTCCTTCGTCTCCATTCATTAGTCCCGTTTGGGAAATTCTAATTAAGGGAACCCAATCATTACACTTTTGAAAATTTGTTTTTCTCATTTTACCCTCCAATTATTACATTTTCTTACTTTTTTAGTACTATTAATTAAAAAATGAAAGGGTAAAAGTTGAAATTCTTTTTCTATTATCCATTTAGTTATCGTATAGGATAATCTTTTCGTGACATAGTAATTGAGATTAAATAATCGGGACGGAGGGAGTACCAGTAACGGCCCCGTTCCAGAATGAAAAAAAAAAAACCCTTATTTTTTATGAAGGCAATTTCAAACTAAAAAATTATAGGCTTATTGAAATCTAAAAATATGCACTATGGATCTTGTTTAAAAGATCTCTTTTATATGATGCAAAAAAAAAATTAAAATTTTTCATTTACAATATTTTTGAGTTTAAAAATGTGAAATAAACTACTTATTTTTTTTTAAAATTTCTGAAACAGTACTAAGCGTACATGCCAGAGTTTTCTTGGCTATAACCTGCGCTCTTGTACACCTTTTTTTTTTTATATCCGCACGCTCTTGTATACCTTCGATTTTTTTATTTTTTATTTTTGATCATATAAAAGATGGGAGGGGGTGACCAGCGTAGCAGCTCCCCTGGGCGTGATCATAGGGATTTTCGACCCACCATAGAATATCTTGTTCGACCCATAACTTCCTTTGATTTGATACCCATATTTTTCGTTTTCTGTTTTTTTTTTAATCCTCGTGTGCAAGGGCTCATCGATATAAACGAGAAATTTACTCCGACCTTTCCCTCTTCTGAGAGACACGCGCAACGCTTGCAGGGCTGCTGGTGCGTCTCTCTCTCTCTCTCTCTCTCTCTCTCTCTCTCTCTCTCTAACTAAGAGAATAGATAGAGCAGTAACTGCAATTGAGTAAGATTCTAGAAATCTGGTTTGGGTTGTTCGCTCTCTCTTACTCTTCTGTACAGCTTCCAGGTATTCGGAAAATTGCCTCAAACAATTATACTTTTTGTTTGCACGCTCTTCATCTTCATATTTTTTTTACCAATCTCCTGCAAAGCTTAACCTAACCACCACATCACTAAGAAATAGAGATTACATTTACGTTTTGGTAAGTTAAGGTCCGATGCCTCGACGGCAACCGCAGAGCATTCACCCGCGATGCTATGATTTGACCAAAATCAATTTACTGTTTCGCATATTTTTAAAATCCGGATGATCGGGCCAATTCGCGCTCACCTCAATTTATTTTCGACTCTAAAATTGAAGGACCGGGCAAACCCTCGGCTCAAGATTTGGAATGTTTGGCTTGTTTTGATTTTGTCGATGGAGCCAGTTTTTGCGATTACTTTATCGCACCTTAGTTGTATTTACAAAAAAAAAATACTCCATACCCTAGCAAAGTAGTTCTGACAAGGCACAGTACAAGATCAAGTAGAAATTCTTTCTTTTCCTTTTCTCTTGTACTCTGCTGTTGGATAAACCGTGTTTGTTCCTTCTTGGTACGCAAAATACATCTTTTCGGAACATGAATCTTGATTTATTTAGTCTTGGGCCTTTTTCTTACTTCTTAGAGGTTTGTTTGCAAATCATCGAATTGTTTTGCTGGGGATAAATCTCCCGTTATCCACATTCCATGCGACCTTTTATCAAGATCATAATTTCCATTTGTCTTTATTTTGGTAAAATAACAGGTAACAAATCCCAAACTTCAGGGGTACACCCTCACATATAAGGGTCATTATCTCCTGGACAATTTGTAACCCACTTGTGTTAATGGCACAAGTAACCAATATTTGAGCAAGAATTTGTTCAGGGCTTTGACTACCCAAGGGAAGAACGACAACAATCCATACGTGCCTATTTTTACAGTTTTCGTTCCATTCATGTCGTCCTCTGATGCCCATACTCGCAAAATAATCTTCTTGTTAAAATTTCGTCATCTCAATAAATGGTCAATTAACGCTTCTCGTATCACTAATCATCACTGGTCATACTAAGGTAATGAGCAATATGATGACACATCATGCATACACAAACTACAAATATCGCTGGTAAACATAATACAATTTATAGTTGCAAATCAACATAAAATGTAAAATAGCTACCTATCAAATCCTTAATTAGGGCCTCAGCGGAGGAGAGATTCGTCTCGGAATCCTTTCATCACCCTTTTCTATAGAACCGCCAAAATCGAGTTGTACATATCGGAAATTAACGGGGCAGACCTGTATTATGAAGTAACAGTCAATTTGTTATGGTTGACTTCATTAATTTTGTGGATTCGACCTCCTTAATCATCACTGCATGCATACTATTTTATGAACGAAGTTCGGTACACTTGTTATTCCTTAAAACATGGTTCCATGTTGTCTGGACTGATACAGGTTTGATTTCTGGCATTGATAAGTGGGCACAAATAAAAAAAGGTGTTACGATTTCTCTGTCATTTGATAAGCAAGCACTAATTGGGAATTCTCTGCATACTGGGACAGTGTACAAGAAGAGATACCGTACAGTTTAGGAAGTCAAATGGTATCCTCTCTCTCTCTCTGTGTGTATGTGTGTACTTATACATATGTATGTCTGTACAGTGTTGCAGTGTGCCATTCATATACGTTGTAGGTCATCATAGTTGGAGTGATGTGCAGGCGAAGGCTAGTAGTTTAGAAGGATGCATATCTATAGGGCCGTGGGGACATCTAGAAGGCGAACCTTGGGTTTACAATCCTGAAGGTCGAATAAGGCAGATAACTGTATGCAATGGATCGGGTGTTGATTCCCTCTCCTTCCAAAGTGAAAGCTCCAATGGTGTTGTATGGTCAGAAAAATATGGTGGTCCAGGTGGCAGTCGTTGTGAGACGGTGAGCATTGCAACGTTCATGTTAAAAGATAGAAGCGTTCAAATTACTCAGAGTAGTCATAAGTTTTATCTTTTCACTTGATTAGGTGAACATTACCAGTCCTGCAGAGTATCTGACTGCGCTGAATATAACTTTTGGAAACTTCAAGGGCCAGGATGTTGTTACATCTATTTGTTTTTGAACAAATGTGAGACAATATGGACCTTTTGGTAACAAGAAGGGGTATTCGTTATCCATTCCGCTGGAAGGTGGAGCCGTCGTAGGTTTCCATGGCCTTGCCGGTCAATACCTCAATGCCATCGGCATCTACGCAAAGCCACAAAGCACTTCAGGTGAAGAATATGAGGCAACCCAGACCCAGGTCACCTTCTTTCCTTATTTTCTCTTTTGACTATCACAAGCCATAACATGTGTTCCTTGGTGGCTTGGTCTCAAATTTGTTCGTTCATTTCTACCACTTCAGACGTTTTAAAAATCCTGTCGTGTAATTTTTATTTTTTTAGGTGATTTTAAAAACTTCGTTTGTTGGACTGCTTGAGATCTTTCCATAAATTATTTGTTTACTCGATTAACGGGCATGATTGTCAAAGAGGGTAATGTTAGTACTTAATTTGCTTCACTTTACACCTATATACTCGGTAACAGATTACCAATATCATGAAGCTGGCTGTGCCATGCGATACCGGACCTTGGGGTGGCTCAGGTGGAAAACACTGGGATGACGGTGTCTTCGCCACTGTAAAGCAAGTTGAGGTGCACATAGAACAAGCCTTGAATGTCATACGTGCAGTACAGCTGAGATACGAAAAGAGAGATGGGCAGCTTGTTGTGACACCAAGCCAAGGTGGTCCTCGTGGTGATTTAATTAAGACGGTTAGTAGGGGAAATACCTGTTTTCCACTTGAAATGCTAGCAGTTTAGGTTAACTAGCATTATCGTACATAAATTTGCTTTCTCGTTGTGGGCAGATTAGAGTTGACGGAACAAGCGAGTTTTTAGTCAGCATTGAAGGTTTTTACGGACCGGTTGAGGGGAAAAACGGCTGTGAGGCTATAAAATGCATTACCTTCTACTCTAACAAGCGAAGGTATGGCCCATATGGGGGAGAAGAGATCGGCACGCACTTTAGTTCGGCTCAGTCTGTAGGAAAGATCGTTGGCTTCTTTGGGAGAGCCGGGTCCTATTTGAATGCCATAGGCGTTCACATGGAGTATTTTTAAAGGTTTCCTCCCGGGTTTTTGTTGTCTATTTGAGTTACTCCAGACTCACATTTGCTTTCCAAGTGAACTTTGATTGACTCTGGCCTTCAGAGGTTTTTGTTTAGTTACGGTAGTTGATGTGTTACTAGTTTGAAGTTTCTCCATTTTCTGCATATGACATATTTCTTCTTTTATTTGTTAGTAGCTATACGTCGGAGGTGGTTTAAAATGCTTTAGGTGCACAAACGCCAATGGAATCGGAGTTTTGGAACGGGCCCAGCTCCTCCTCTCCAGTTCTTTACGTTGTGTTGGTTCTCTCTGTAGGGCACCCTGATACAATGAAACGTATCGATTGCCTAAGTGTTTTTCTTTTGGTCAATACACTCGTAGTGGATTTTATATAACGCTGCTGCTCACCGGAAATCTAGTTTGTAACGAAGGTTCACCATAACAACATTCTCTTGCGAGTTGTGGTAACAAAGGTTCACCACATGACATCTCGTCAAGTGTTGTGAGGGAACGCACGGTCATTAGTTCGATTCCAACTTACTAGTTGTCGCGAATGAGAAGTTGTGTGCTTTGCATCATCTGTCCAACCTGCACCATAGTGGGTTTGTGGTTACGGACTATCCTCCCGTGGATATGATTTAGGTGGGTTTGGATTAAAAAGTAGGGAGTAACTCTTTTTTCTGTCTTTATTCAAAAAAAATTGCATTTGTTAGTTGTGTCCAATTTTTGTGACTTGTTGGTTCGTCTCGACAAAAAATAAAAATGATCAAAGCTCATGGAGTAACTTTTTTTGAAAAAGACCAAAAAAAAAAGAGTCAAAAACCTGTCTTTCTGACTTACTATCTTTTTTTTCTTTTTTTTTGTCTTTCTCTAAAGAATTAGAGATTCCAATAAAAAAATTATGCTTTTTCAGTTTCTCTCGTCGAGACAAACCAATAAGTCATAAAATTTTAACGCAAAACTAACAAATGCAAAAAAAAAAAATTGAATAAAGATGGAAAAAAATGGTCACTCTATACTTTTTATTCTAAACCCACCCTTATCTTAAAAGGGCGCCCCAGTGAGCTCGACGTATTTGACCGGCAAACAAAAATCTAGCACTCCCTCCGTTCCTAAATAAGTATCCTTTGTGTAAACCTAAGTCTTAGAACAGATGCATGTTTTTCATTAAAATTTTCACAATCTAATACTAGAACTCATTTCTATTTATTCATTTGTGAGACAAAATTAATTTTTTTAACAAAACAAATGCGTCTTTTTAAAGGTTTAGTTTTACACCCAAGACACTTATTTAGGGACCGAAGAAGTGCATGTTTTACTGGTATTCTATGTATTTGTTTATACAATTGTTGTCCAAGTCGGGGATGTAGCTCTAATGGTAGAGCGCTTGCTTTGCATGCGAGAGGCACGGGGTTCGATCCCCCGCATCTCCAAAATCCCTTTCTTTCTCGTTTTGTCTATTTTCCCCTTTCACACTACGTGGCTCTCTTGAATTCGTTTGAAAATAATCAGTTCTTTGTTACGGTTTAATGGTATTTTACAATATACTGTACTAGTATTTTTTAAAGAACTCAATTATTTATGGCAAACTTTCTTTTTATATTGATTTACTAGTTGAAAGTAAGTCTTGGCTTCTAATCTTTTCCTGTGTTTTATTTAAATCAAAAAACACGATGGGATGTCTCACATTTCCCTTCTCTATATTGCATACTACTTGTGAACCCGTTCGATGCATGTTTATGTGCATCTATCTATATTTTTTAGGTAAAGTGTATTTGGAGCATCACATTGTAATAAGCAAAAGAGGAGGACAAATGTGCATTGTATTGTGGTTTCTTCTTAGTTTTTTAAAAGCAATGGGCATGGCTGGCCCTGATTTTTTGGGGCCTAAGGGCGAAAAGTAGAGATGGGGCCCTTTTTGTTGAAAGGGGTATCAAAGAGGAGGGCCCCTAAAATTCATAATTTTGTAAGCTAAAGCGGACGTCAAGTTTTAGCTCAGGGCCGGCTTTGACAATGAGAGGGTAAATTGTGCGGCAATGTTAACTGTTTCACCAGAATTCGAAGCATGGTTGCTGCAGAAGCTGGACTGTGGTTGCTACCACAACCTTTGGTAAGTCCCAATGTGAAGAAAGAACCCAAGCCTATTTGTATTTAAAGCTTTATCTTAATTTTCTTTCTGAATGATAGGCATGCAACCCCTTATCTCTTCATTGTACGTCTTTCAGCTTCTCTTCACAATAAGGGTTTGATCCACCTTTTTTTAGGTTTTGATATGTGGATTCTGAAGTTTTACATGAATGCAAATTTTGCAATCCAACATTAGAGAACTGAAGAGAAATGACTTTTTACCATGTTTTATGATATGGCTCTTATTCCATTTCAATCTCTTCATCATAGTCTGGTTCATCTACTGCCCCATGTCTACTGGTCTGACAGCGATTGATAATAACAACCGGTGATGAACTGTTCTAGTATAGAAAGACCACTTTGTATGCATCAACTACTCTGTTCTTTATCTAACAGAAGAGGTGATCACTTGGAGTAATACTCAAATAGCTAGAAAAAGAGGTTGCGGGAATGCTCGAATGGAGGTTGGTGGGGCATAGATAAATAGCCGGGAAATGAGGAGAGAACATTAGACATTTTAAGTGTCAGCTTAATACGCAGGTTTGGACAAGTAGATTGATCAGTGTGAAGAATGCACCTGCACTCATCCTATCAAGTGGGAAGTTGTTATTTTTCTTGCCTTAATGGATCCTTAAGCACGCCAAGATGCGAACAGGTCATCCGCAAAGCCTTTTAACTTGGCTTCAATGCGTTCCAATAAGTGAATGTTGCTTGGGTTTCGTGATTAGTGATAGTAGTAATATTCTGGATGTTACCTGACTCATTAAGGGGTAAAGGAATTGTTCATGTTGAGTTGCAGTGCATATTATTTGAACTACCAACATTTATTTGGTTAGGGATTAGTTTGTAGACCTCCGAACTAGATAACTCATAGTTTCGTGCGACAGACCCTTTTAATTGAAAGAAACGTTGTGCATTTGGGACTAATCTCGCACTTGAGTTGTTTTCTATCTGCATTTTTTAGTCCTCGCACGATTTCAGGTCCTTCACCTCTCTCAGTGCCGTAACAAATGAAATTGAGATTCAATTTCCTTCCAGTATGTGGGTGTTGTGTATACAGTGTATACAAAATGGAACTGTTTTTTGCTTCTTGAAATCATTTCAAACTCGACAGTGTATGGTAGGATTTTTTTCCCTTGCCTATTAGACTATCATGTGATGCTCATGGTGATTGTCATCGAATAATGACTTTTTGTAGATGGTTGTCACTTGTCATAGAATAGTCATCTTTAGTTCTACTGAGTAATTGATCTAATGCCTGTGATACTGGCGCCGTTTTAATAGAGTTAACTTCATCATTCGAGCAAGATGTGGGAAATGTTTCTCCTTCGATGATTATTGTAATGCTGCCATAGACAGCGTCCACAACTTCAATAACTCCCACAATTCATATATTTGACTTAGCTCTAGAGTCACAAAATAGCGATATTTTGTTGTTCTGTTGTCCCAATGTAATTTGTATTACGGAGGCAACCCGAACAAAGAATGATGCCTACACCTAAACTGTAAGGTATAGTTAGACCTGTATAATATCTTGACTTACATCGTCTCTTCATGTGGTTTGATGGGTGAACCAGAAGCCTGCACCAAATACAAACGACAGCACGGCGTTCCATCATCCGGAAGGGTTTGGAGTGATCTGGGCAAACTGCGAAGCTTGTTGAACAGATTCAGCGGATCTTGCAACAGCCCAAAATGAGCATCCGGATCCCCAATTTGCGAAAGATTAACATCAGAAAAGCCTAAAGATGGCAGGAGATGATCGGGCCAATCGCTATGGAAATGGTACATGGTGCTGGAAAGTGTGGTTGATGGCTCGTTCATGAAGTCTGCTAAAAGTACTGTCTGTGTCACAGTGCAATTATCTGCTATGATCTTCAATACTTCCATGGCATGTGAGTGGGAGAGGTAGTAAAGAAGGCCTTCAAGAACCCAAACTGTATTCTTCTCTGGGACAAATCCGGATGTCTGAAGTTTTTGAAGCCAGTTGTTGTCCGTGATATCGGCTGCCACTCTTTTTAGAGATTTTGCTGTCATTCTCACATTATTTTTTGATGCTGTTGCTGCCTGTACAGTAGTTGTTTTCATCTGCAGGACTTCTGGAAAGTCGACTTCAAAAACAGCAGTTTCTTTCAGGCAAGGTAACCGATACGCCCTTGCGTCCATTCCTGCAATGTAAGGTTACCATATAGTCTACTCAGAATTTGCTTTTTGCATTTCTAATTTCACTTGGGAATTAAAGAAATGAATTTTCTGAATCATGTTTTCAGTTGTAATGGGGGAGGCTGAGGTGAAAGAAGTGCAAATGCAAGGGCGTTTTGAGTGATGGATTTTTAGCATGCATATCTTTTGTTGCATTGTAAGAAGTATGAATGTGGACACGGACCCTTACATGGACACAGATACGGACATAGGACATGGTAATTTTAAATAACTAGGAAGACGGATACGGTGGAGGACATGGCAAAGAATATGTAAAGTATGTTAGGATAGATATTTAGTTGTTATTCATTGAACATTCCATCTGGAAACAACCAAAACTGAATTTTTTTATTCTGTCCTAAAAAACTACACGTCAAACGAGGGTTTTATTTGGTCACAAACTCACAATTAATTTTGCTCGTACTTTCCCACATACTTTTGGAATATCATGACCCAAAATAAACTTTCAATACTGTGAATCTATCCCTACCATGTTTCCATCCATGTTCGAGTTGAGACACAGGTATCCCCTCGTGTACCCAGTGTGTCGCGTGTCCCCGGAGTGTCGAACACGGATACGGCAAGCAGTTAGGAGTGTGAAGCATCCGATGCCTTTGTTTTGTGACAATAATCTTTGTAGAGGTGATCAGTTGTTCGTCCTGAACTTCTGGGCACCAGAGTTTCTCCCTGGACTGATGTCCAGTTACTGGAAAGAAGCCATGTGCTGCCTTGGTAATGTACATAATTTGCCTACTTTAAACCTGTGTTACCTGTAATGCAAATCGTGCTGGCACGAGGAACGGGAACTGAAACGTGGTACACCACATGGCTAAATTCTTTAAACCTGTTAACCACTATACATGCTTCGCGCTGACCGTTTAACTCTATGCT
Source organism: Rhododendron molle (assembly GCA_025413875.1). Taxonomy (NCBI): domain Eukaryota; kingdom Viridiplantae; phylum Streptophyta; class Magnoliopsida; order Ericales; family Ericaceae; genus Rhododendron; species Rhododendron molle. The sequence continues at coordinate 6,927,120 of CM046393.1, forward strand.
TTGGTGTTCGGAAAGCACATGTGCCTCAGGGATCATGATAAGTGCCTCTGTGCATTAGTTTAGTGTAATGGGTAGATTCCTTTTCAAGGCATGGTGGATGAAACATACATCCGGAAGCAGGGGAGTAATTTCCATGATGCAAGTGCTTTTTGTATTATCTTCTTTTCAATGTCAATTTATCAACAACAAAAAAAAGAAAAAAAGAAAAAAAGAAAAGACATTTGCATCAAATTTTTCATATTTTTGATACTTGGCTAAATTTGTCCACTCTGTTTCAGCATACAAAAGGCTAGGTACAGAAATGCAACAAGAACCAACCTGCACCAAGAAGAACCACCTGTGCCTCGCCCCCACCAAACGACTCAATCGCAGCTTCAATCTTGGCATCAAACCACAGTGTCCTAACAGCAAGCATCACCCCAGACACTTCCTTGGCATCGTTACACCGGTCTTTTTTTATCTTCTCGTAAAAGCTCCTCAAGCATGTCTCTCCCGCCAGCAACTCCGCGAGCGGGTCGTGTATCACGTGCTTCCACAATGCTCTCCCGGCCGCCATCTGGCACGCCGACCGCCGAAGGTAATCCCAGTCGCTCTCGATCACCTCGTGTAGTTTACTGATCGTGTCCGTGTACAGCAACTCCGGCAGCTTCAGCTCAGGCCACTGCTGCCGCTGTTGTTCCTCTGACTTCCCGTTCCTTTCTTCCGACATGGTTCTTGGTTTTAACACCAATTTCGAAAGACTAACAGAAGGGAAGAAATTTAGAGATAATGCACGCATTATATCGAACGATTAATCCCTCTCTCTTTTTGGCTTTTGGCATGCTCATTTTATGTACTTGCGTTTGGAAAAAAAAAGATGGGGGGGGGTTTCAGGTAGAGAACTAGAGATAAGGAAAGAGAGCCACACACAAGACTAATGTCTGAGAACAAAAGAGCAGATTCGTATCCAGCTTCGTGGCCTTAGTACAAGGGAAGGTAATTAGCAGTCCACGAGTGTTTCCTCTCTGACTTGTCCTCTTTTTGGTGGAGCAACAGTGACCAATAGACAATTTTACCAAAACAAAAGAAAGTGACCATGTTATATGGGTCCCATCAGAAATGACGTATTACCAGAATTGAGTGTTTATTTTATTTTATTTTATTTTTTTGGCTGAGCCAGAATTGAGTGGTTTCCACGGATTGGGGAGTTGTAGTGCAGGAGGGGTAAGGGTGCAGTGCGCGAGTCAAGCTGTCCATTTCTATAATTAATGGTTCAGATTTCAAAAAGTATCCTACAAGTTAGATAGGATACATTTAGCAAATTTTAAAAAAACACTTTTGAAAGACTTAGATATGCATTGCACCTTGTAGTGCAGGGATGTCACCTCTAGTGCAAGGGTGTAGTGCATCCCTGCACTACGGAGTCCCGTCCCCGTTGTCTAATAGAATTGGTGTCTTCACTGTACCTGGTGGTTTTCTGTTTTTTTTTCCCCTGAGACTCCTTGGGGTTCAGCTCCCCTCCACATCCTACTTCATTACCTTTTGGTCCTATCCCGGTCACACTCCGATAAATTTAAACCGTTCATGTCGTAGATGCTGCGGAGAACGATACCTCCCTAAGAAATCAATTTCACAATTCAACGGTTTTGTTGGTAGCTTCAGTTTATTTTTTTTTATTTTTTATTTTTTATTTTTGCGAGGTTACTGTTTTGTCACGAGCCCATAGTCTCTAAATTGTCTTCTGTTTTGGTGTAGAAAAAGTGACCCATAAATGAGTCCCACCAGAAATGTCAGCATTATAAAAATTGAGTGGTTCAAACTATTTCATTGCACAGAAGACTCCTAGCTTGTGGGGGCAATGTTTTTTTTGGATGGGGAGATGCTGCCAAGCGGCTGATTCGCCCATTCATTTCGGAAATTGAGCAATGGACGGTTCAGATTTTTATGCGCTAAAATTTAATCTCAGTCGTCCATACTAAGATGCACGGCCGGACGCCGCTCAACACCCGCTTGGTAGGGATGCGTTTTTTTGGTTGTTAATGATTAGAAAGAATTTTTTTTTTTTTTTTTTTGGTTGTAACACGAGCAAATTGAGCCATTGCATTATTGTTTTGAGTTTTTTTTTTTTTTCATCCAGGCTACCGAATGAACAAACTACCGTTCGACTCGTTTAACTTACGTACGGATGTTCATAGAACCCAATCTATTCGCAATTGGCTCGTAATAGACTTGATAGAAATTCATTTAAGATCTGCTCGGTCTATCCACTGTATTGGTTGATGGTTGGAAGTTTGGAACCCGATGGAAAACTGGCATGTTTGAGTTTTTTATGGTTCCCGCAATTAGTCGAAGTACACGTAAGCTGACCCGAATACCTAATTTAAGTAAGATGAAAAGCTGCTCGCCATGTAGTAGATGGACGTAGGGTGAAGCAAGATGAGACCTATATACCCATGGTTCGTGGATTTTGATCAGATGGGTTTTTATTTTTTGGCTTTACAGATTGGGACATTCGTAGTTGCACGAAGGAAATGAAAAAAATATTGAATGACAAATCGAATAGCACGCTAAAGCTAAGATCAACAACTTTGGAGAACGCAGAGCCTTTCTTTCTCAATCCTCTTTCTTAATAAATTAAGAGGATTTATAAATAAAAGAAGTTCTAATTTAATTCATTAGAGACATTTTAGAAATGTCTTCGGTGGTACCACTCCGGGTACATACACTTTTCACCACTATTTTATGTATTCTCTCTTTCTTTAGTACGGAGTATTTCAATTTGTTTCTTCACGCGTTTTGTTTTTTGCACGTTTTGGCTTTCGACAACTTGTAATACAAAATATAAGCAAATGAATAGATTTTTTTTATTTTTTTTTTCCTTTTGGTAAACCTTTGGCTGTCGCGTCTTGCAATTGCTTGGAATAGAGATATATAGAATTAATTTTTTTTTGTCTGCTTTTGTACACTTGATATATAACTTATTGTTATTAGTTGTAAACTTTCTTTGAACACGTTCTCGTCCTCTCCTAACGGAAATTCTAACTTCGTCTCTGCAATCCTTTCACTACAAAACCACATAAACCTCACAATTTAGCCATATACTTTCGAAGTTTTCTCAACTGCATCACTTCACGCGTTAACGTACATTGTGAAAGTTTGAGCATTGGAGATTAGTCGTTAATGAGGCAAGTGGTTTGGAGAACATGAATTAATTAAGCACTTTTTTTGTGTTGTGCTTCCGAATTGAAAATCATTGCATTTGATTAAATACCACAAATTCGTTAAAAGTAACGTGTTAGAAAATCTAGTAAGGTGTCGAGAGGGCTATCATAGTCGGGTGCCAAAAAATTATCCCTATTGTGAAGTATCCTTTGGCGTCCAGACGAAGGTGTTGTCTTGGTGGGAAAATGATTGAGTTCGAGTCTCAAATGGTGAGATCAAAAGCGTGAGCCAACCCGACAAGACTATGCAATTCTTTGAGGTCGCGAGATAACGATAAAGAATCATCTGAAGCAGAGCTACTACAATATTTGCCGATCATGGAGAATTCGGGCACGCCCAATTTTCATATTTTCCTTACCTTTATCCTTAAGATAGAGGCGGAGCTTTTAAAGGGGACGGGGGGAAGCCGCCCCCAGTCCTCACTCCTCACTTTCCATCAAAAGACCACATTTTTACTTCACAAGAATCACAACCTACTAATGACTATTGTGTTAACTATATGGTTAACCCAAGAAAACATGTACAGTATTTTTTTAGTATTATATATATACGATTAATCGTAGAACACGTGTACTTTTTTTTGGTTATTTAATACTCTCTTCGTCCTAAAAATAAAAAATAAACGGTTCGTAAAAATGAGAACTTAGAAAAATGTATTTTCGTTCAAAAGATTTTTAATATTGTTTTGCATGATGCTAGATTTTAACGATTTCTTTTCATTTTCGGGGGGGAAAAAAGTACGGATTTGTTCAAATAAAAACATATTTTCTTTCGGTTACCGATTTTCGGATTAAACATTCTTTTCGAAATGAAAAGATTACATTAACTTTTTTGGGTGTTACGTCCAAGTTCGAATCATGAATCATGACTCTGCCTATGCCACTAATGCTTGTTAATCTTTCCACTTTCCTTTTTGCTTGGATCTTGCGTGACTTTCGCGAATTAGCAATCTCCCACAAGACCCGCAGATCCTTCTTTAGGAATCATATACATATATCTCTACCATCTGATTCGTCTTTCATTAGTAAATCATTTTCTCCCTATTTCTTCTCTCTCTCTCTCTCTCTCTCTCTCTCTCATATCACACTGTCCAGAATAAAGATTTGGAGCGCTGCAAGCTTTATGTAATTGGTAGCATTAACATAATCATCTCTCCTAAAAAAGAAGTTGAATTAGGTAGCTACCAGTCCTGATTACCAAACCGACCCTGCTGGGAGCCGACGTTTCCAGACTTCTATGTCAGTGGTTACTGGGACTTTTCCAAATTCCAGAGGGTAATATAGTATTTGTGCTGTATCTGTTCATATTTGGTAAGCATCACATCCAACCTGCTCCAAATGCATACTCCACCCGGCACCCACTATTTTTCTGTTCCTATTTGAAGAAACTCTAAATTGGATCTTTGGTTAGTTTTGCTTCTGATCCGTACTTTAGTTCTATCATGTCTGTGACCTGTACATACCCTCTTTTTTTTTCTCTGCTAATTTTGTCACTGTGATTACCACTCATTTATGTCTTTTTGGGTTCCTTAATCTGGCATAGATACCCTAGTTCCACGTTACTGGAATTGTCTGTCATTTGTGTTTTTAAGTTCTTAATCTGCTCGTAGATGCCAAAGTTTGAAGCTTTTTGTATAATTTCTTCCCTTTGAGAGAGAGAGAGGGATGGCTGTAACTAGGTTTGGTCGTCAACTTCAAGCAAAAGGGTCATATGGGTTCTGCATAAAGATGACGGCAGTGGGTGTATTGGGTCTGTGTTTTATACTCATTTGGTCTCTATTTTCCTCTTCTTCTGTGGTCTCTCAAAGGAGTACTTTTGGAGAATTTTCTGAACCAGTTTCTGCCAATGGCAAGGTTTTTGCGTCCCAGATTCGTCCCAGCAAAAAAGAACCAAGAAGAGATCAAGCAAGTAAAGAAGACAAGAAATCAAAATTTGATTCTGATTTGGGAAAGAGAGACGAGAAAACGGTCAATGGGTCTGAGTCTTCTGTGAACAAGGGTGGAAAAGAAGCAAGTAATGAGGAAAAGGGAAATGAGTCGGCTGAATCTGATGGTGAGGGGTTGCAAAAAGAGGAGGGTGGAGAAAAAGAGGAAGTAGAAGCAAATGATAAGGAACAAGAAGAAGATGCAGTAGACGGAGAAGGGGAAGGGAATGAGAATTCAGAAGAGGATGCTGAATTGATCGACGGCGTTGATGTGGACCAGGAAGCTTTGGAAGATGGGAGCGATGAGTCGAAAAGTAAAGGGAAGAAGAAAGCGAAAACCGGTCCCTTATTTGACCTGAAAGCCCATTATACATGGAAACTATGTAGCACAAGAAGCAAGCATAATTACATTCCTTGTATTGATGTTGAAAGTGCTGGTGGAAGACTGCAGAGTTATCGGCATCATGAGAGAAGCTGTCCTAGAACTCCTCCAATGTGCCTTGTTCCTCTTCCCCTTGATGGGTATGGGACTCCAGTAAGATGGCCAGAAAGCAAATTAAAGGTGTGCATATGAGATGGTTTGATTTGTTTTAAAGTTGGGGGTAACGAACAGGTGAAATTGGTTGACTTTGTCCTGTGTTAATTTTAATCTGCAGATATTGTACAAGAATGTGGCACATCCAAAATTAGCTGCCTTTGTCAAGACTCAAAGTTGGGTGGTAGAATCCGGAGAATATCTCACTTTTCCCCAGAACCAAACGGAATTGAAGGGTGGGGTTATGCACTATCTTGAATCGATCGAAGAGGTAAAGCCTTTGGATCTCTCTCTCCCCTATCTTATTCTTGGTTTTTGCTGCTTAATGTCTCTTGATTTATAATATTAGTGAGCCTTAAATAGAAGGTCTTAAAAAGAACAAAGCATCCTGAAGACGTTGATGCCCTTGACTGGAATGGACAAAATGAGGCAATTGGGGAGTGAGACTACTAGATTATTTATTAAATCAGATAGCTATATATAGAGAATGCCAGACTTGTTGCATAAGTTATTCTTAATTCGGTTATTTTTCAAGGTATCTATGGAAGCCTAGCTCAGTTCTACCTCTTCATTTATTATCATGATCATTTTTGACGCTCATAAGAATGAGTGGTATTTGTAGATGTTACCAGACATTGAATGGGGGAAAAACATTCGCCTAGTATTGGACATTGGATGTACAGATTCAGGCTTTGCTGCTGCTTTACTTGATAAGGATGTTTTGACACTTACGCTAGGCTTGAAGGATGATCTAGTGGACCTAGCACAGGTCGCTCTTGAACGTGGTCTTCCTGCAGTAGTCAGCCCTTTTGAGAAGAGGAGACTTCCTTTCCCTAGTATCGTTTTTGATGCTATTCATTGTGGTGAATGCCACACACTTTGGCATTCTAATGGTTCGTGTTCCCTCATTACTTATTTTATTTGTCATTGGATTGCTCTCACTAAATCCAATATCAAGACGATTCTATATTTTCCACTCTTTCAGGTGGAAAGCTGCTTCTAGAGATGAATAGGGTCTTGAGGCCTGGTGGGTATTTTATTTTGTCAACTCAACATGAGAGCATCGAAATTGAAGAAGGTTTGGCCTCTCTATGTAGTTAAAATGCTCATTATTGGTTTCTGAATACCTAATATTATCATTTTATTCGAGTAGCACCAACCATTTGTATTTTCCACTGGACATTATGTGTTTCTTTTTTCTTATGTCTAGTGGTGATATGAAACCATTCCCTTCAATCTAGGAAACACTTTCGCTCCAAGATCGAAACCTTTGCATCATTGGTGTAATTCACATTCTTGAGTACAGGCTGCCTGGATTGATTTATTGATGACCTGTGTAAATTGCTTCTTCCACACCCTCTTTGGGTTTTTCTCTTACATTAGTGTTCTTCCCTTCCCATTATGTCGCAGCGGAAAATAGTGGGATGAACTCAACTTTCTTTTTTGACAATACATTGAAATATGCAGTCAACTGTCACATGAATCCCTCTATGCAGATGTTGCTGCCCAACTCTTCTTCTATCTATCCTTAAGCTGTTTCAATAGGACCTAGGTTTGCTAAATATGAGGAATAAATATCTTGCTATTTTCTTTATTTTTTAAATTACAGAATGGATGGTGATTAATAGTATGCATGTTATGTTTCTTTTTATTCTCATCTATGCAAGGAAAAATGAAAAATCGTTTAAGCTATAGAAAGAGGCAAGACAATGATCCTTGTGGAATCGTTTCTAATATGACATTTGTTTCTTTTTTCCAGTTATGTCCAATCTGACATCGTCTATTTGTTGGAATATCCTGGCTCATAAAGCCGTTGAAGTCAGCGATGTAGGAGTCAAAATTTATCAGAAGCCAGAATCAAATGATATTTTTGAGTTAAGAAGGAAGAAAAATCCCCCTTTATGCAAGGAAGATGAGAACCCAGATTCTGCCTGGTGAGCTGGGACCAACTTGTTTTCCCACACATGCACATTTGATTCTTCATTTGTTTGTTTCATTTTGTTGTACTATTTTTCTTTTCGTGCCAACAATATGTCACATTAACTTCTTCGGTGCCACAAAAGTAGGATACCTTCATCTTTTCTATTGAAAATTATATTGACGATTAACCTCTAAGGTAGCTACCCCAGAATATTACTCTTGGAGAATGTTGGCAATTTGTAGGTTCCTTTATGGTGTGCCAAAATCCAGTATTGGATTTTTGTCTAAGGTCTTGGAAGAAGGTAAAAAATCACTAGCAGAACGTGAAAATATGTAATTTTCAAAGTTGTAAATTGATCCACAGAATAAGGCTATCAAACAGAGCTTCCATGGTGATAATCACAAGGATACTTAGGGGGTGTTCCGGATGCGCAGTAAAAAGAACTTTTACAAAAAGAAGGTTTTTTAAGCTCAAATATAATGAAAATGAAAAATAATTTTTTAATTTTTTTTTGCACCGTTTAAAAGATCTCGATGAGATCTACCAAATAAGATCCATATTGGCAGGAAAATTATTTGCGTAAACACATAATTTTTGAGCTTGAAAAACCTTCTTTTTGTAAAAGTTCCTTTTACTGTTGAATTGGAACGGCCTCTTAACTTGTTAGCAAAAACTGCTTCAAATTCCTTTCTTAGACTCACAGATCTCTATTTTTCTTTTATGGAAACTCCTTATCGGTATTAGCATTTTGTTTGGTGCAGGTATAATCCAATAAAAAGTTGTTTGCACACCATCCCTTCTTCTATTGAACAACGTGGGTCGGAGTGGCCTGAGCAATGGCCCAAGAGGCTGGAAACTTATCCTGACTGGATGAACAACAAAGAGAAACTGATTGCAGACACTCTGCACTGGAAAGCTATTGTTGACAAGTCTTACCTCGCTGGTATGGATATCGATTGGTCGAATATCCGGAATGTAATGGACATGAAAGCCATAAATGGGGGGTATGTACTATAAACAGTAGTACGTGATCATGCTTTCTTTCAGTTAAACTACATTGTTATTTCTGCTCTTTGTTCTTTCAACTTCTTTGGCAGAGGTTTGTAAACCTCATAGCATATGATTTTCAAGGTTTTTCTTTGCCTCTTTTTGAAATTGCAGATTTGCCGCTGCGCTCTTGCAAAAGGAGGTTTGGGTGATGAATGTGGTCCCTGTGCATGCACCAGACACTCTTCCCATAATATTTGAGCGTGGTCTTGTTGGTGTCTACCATGACTGGTGTGAGTCTTTTGGTACTTATCCTAGATCGTATGACCTTTTGCATGCTGATCATCTCTTCTCAAGAATTAAGAAAAGGTAAAAACTGAACTCATTCCAGTTAAAGGCTTTCTTTGTCATTTCTGTTCTCTTTAGACTATTCTAATGTTTTGTTGGTATATATCTATGTACAACGTTTACCCTCTATTGAAGGCTGCCTCAGTGTCCTGTCATGTTGTCAACAGAGACATGAGGAATCTAGTCATTCCAAGACCACAATATATAGCGAATTGGCCCCCAATGTTGCAATTTGTACCGTCTGGGGCTGTACCTCGGTGGTTTAAAATTGTTATGTAGGTTCTAAGCTCACACTTATAGGACACCTTTAACTTCAGCGATGGGGGACATGTTCTTCGTGGAGTTCAGTTGTAGTCTTCCTCTCACTTCATGCGTCTTAGCCTCAAGCCTCTAGAAATCTTGACCTTTGAGTGTGTACTAAATACATCGCTACTGTCACTAACATAAATGAGATTGATGTTTGAATCTTAGAACTAACTTGAGAATGTAAGCTTTGAAATGCTATTACTTGTGGAAATTATTGGATAGTGCTTGTTACAGATTTTACGCATGCGTCATGCTCCTATAGGCAATCATCAAAGCTATCTCAGTGGCTTGGTGGATGTTACTTTAAGCAACCACCTACAACCCGATCCATTGTTATCAAGTTACTGAAAATACATGCTGAAAAATCGAAACTACTTTTCCATCTGCTGTTAATATCAGAAATTAGGCTTTCAAATTCTTCTACTCTGTTCCTGATTCTGAATGGATGGTTTTGCAGGTGTAAGCAGCCTGTAGCAATAGTTGTAGAGATGGATCGCATCGTAAGGCCAGGTGGTTGGGCTATTATACGCGATAAGGTGGAGATTCTTGATCCGCTAGAAGGGATTTTCAGAAGTTTGCGTTGGGAGATCCGTATGACCTATAATCATGAAAAAGAAGGTATCATGTGTGTCCAGAAAACCATTTGGCGGCCTTGAAACTCAGTTACGCTTCCTGCGTTGATTGACGGTAGTCTCTTGGAGGTTATATTCTTCCCATCTCCCAAAACACCAAAGCTAATTCAAAATTTTTCCCTTTTTCTGTGTTCCATTGTAGTAGGATAAAGGATAATGATTCTGTTGTCAATTTTGTGAGATATACGAGAGAGAATTTTTCATCATTTTTTATCAGGAATAGTTAATAGGATGGGACTCTTCATTATTTTGTAATTGTATTTGACCCGACATTGTGTACGTACTGAATGAATTCTTGGTGTGTTTTGTGACTGCTAACAGAAATGAAAAACACTTGTACCTAGCAGCAACTGCAGTAATCAACTCCTTTCTATTATTTTGCTCCGTTCCTTGGACGACCGTGTTCTTCATTAGGTATACATAAGCAACAATTGTCAGTTTCATATCCATTTTCACTACTGTGTTGCGCTTCATTTGTCTATTTACTTGTTTCTATGCTTGAGAGGGTACCGGTATACCATGCAGTTTCATTTCCATTTTCACTACTGCGTTGGGCTTCATTTGTCTATTTACTTGTTTCTATGGTTGAGAGGGTACCGGTATTTATTCCCTATGGAGATGATTTCGATTAGATGGAGCAGATGATTTTGATCGTATTAACTCTGTTTAATCCTCAGCCATTCTTCGAAGATTTCAGAAATGTGCTGCTCGGATTTTACTAGTATGTTCCAGTGTAAATTTGCGGCTATTTTCTCGTCCTTGTAAGTTCTCTTCTTTTGAAAATTCTCGGTCCTAAGTTTTTCTTACCACTCGGGCTAAAACCTGAATGAACGAGGAGGGTTGTTTCTTTCTTTCTTTTTTTAACGTAGGGTTGTTTGTGAGAACTGGAAAAACGTCGTCGGATCCCCTAGTAGCATTGCTTTAGTTTTACTTATCTGCCCCTACGTTCTGCCCTATTTATCTGATTACGTTTTGCTTATTGGATTTACCATTTTTTATAAGAAATGTTTAGGTTGAGCAAATGGAACCTTATGTTATTGACCTTGAGTTGAGCCTCTGACTTCTCTTCCAACTTGCATGCATATCATTCTTTGTCTTTAAGTTATTTAACGGAGTAGTAGGAAAGTTTACCAGTCAAATTGTTGCGTAATTATGTTTATTATCTTCGCTGATTTTGATATTTTGATGATAGGCCACTATATTTTAAAAAGGGCAAATTTTACAAATGGTCCCTTTATACTTTGCATAAATTCTCATTTTCGTTCTTCTAGTATCAATTGCGTTAGTTTTAGCCCTATAGTTTATATTTTGTCTCAATTTCGTCCCTCTTGCTTACGGTGTCATTGCTGGCCACGGGTCGGATTTGGTCGGGTTCGGGTCGGATTGGACCCGACCCGACCCGACTTTAGTCGGGTTGTCAAAATGCCCACCCGAGCCCGACCGAACCACTGGTCGGGCTCCAACCGAAACGAGGTCGGGTTGGAGTTGTCGAGTTCGGTGGGGTCCAACAGAAATTTTTGGAAAAAAAAAAAAAACCAGATCTACAAACTCAACAGAAATGTTGGGAAAAAAAAATCGAAGATACAGCAGAAATGTTAGGAGAGAAATGGAACATCAACTCAACCAGATCTACAAACTCAACAGTCAACAACAAAAGCCTTCGTTCGAAAAATCAACGAACTCAACAACAAAAGATCTACAAACTCTTCGTTCGAAAAATCAAATTTTTGATTCAAATTTACGCTGGCCCAGAGGACGAGGAACTACTGCAAATCTTTGTTCTTCTCTTTCTCCCTCTAAAAGCCTTCGTTCTGCTACAGATCTACAAACCTTCATTCTTCGCCTTCCCGACGGCTAGGATCGACTGCAACGAAGACGTCATCGAGGACGAGGTGGGGACTCCGCCGCAGCAGGTGGAGGAGTGGTGGGGAAGCTGGCGGAGGTGTGGTGGCGGGGGATTGAGAGGAAAATGAGCTAGAACTAGACTGGGAGGAGTGGACTTGGGAATGAGGCGCAACAGAAGAAGGAAGTGAATGGCCTACAAAATTAGGTTTTTTTTTCCTTTTATATTGAATACGTCGGTCGGTCGGTCGGGTAATCCGAAAAATAATCCAGTACATCCGACACCCGACTGACAGAAAAAAAAAAATTCCTGATTTTGAACCCAAACCTGACCGATACACCCGATCAGCTCCGTCCATTGCCTCTGTTTTCGGGTCAGGTTTGGGCGGGTGGTCGGTCGGTCGGGTCGGATCCATGGACAGCCCCTAGTGTCAATGAAACAAACGGAATTGAAGGGCAAAATTGTCATTTCTCCTCACAGAGGGAATAAATTGAGATTTCATACAAACTAGAGGGACTATTTCTAAAAATATTCTTTGTAGTTTTGTTTTTGCAAATATAATTAAAAGACACCATACATAATATATTTTTCATCTTTGTTTTTTTAATCAAAATATGTTGAAAATTTTAAAGCTTTTATTATATTCCATATCACAAAAATATGAGAAAATTTGAAAAGTAACCCCTATGTTAAATGTCTATGTATCGTATTTTTTTCAATTGGATTTTCAATCTCGTTATGTTCTTTGTTACGCGATTAAAAAGAAAAATTGTTCAATAGTATTTAGGTGTCTTGCATTTTTGTTTAATTAACCAATGAAATATTATTGCATTAAAACATGGGTATAGTGTATTTTTTTGGGACTTACTCATAGGACCACTCATATAACAAATAAATACAGATTAAATATTAATAGCTACATAATCAGTTTATTTTAGTCTTCAAATAATTTAACGACATATAGCTACATAATGAAATACGAAAATAACATCTTCAGATCAATATAAGTTAGCAATATCAAAGCTGTGAGTTGGCTTAAAATATCACCTCCAAGTCAAAAGTCCACTCGCTTATTTGTTATTCAATAGTGATCCACTTCTTAATCAATAATTACAAGATTAACTAAATAATTTTGAACATTATTTTTTGTTGGGTGAAAAAAAAAAGAACATTATAAAAACATGATACTAATGATATGGAATATTAAGTATGGAATATAATGATTTTCAATTCCATACTAAATGATAAAAACAAAAATTTTTGTGATATGAAATATAATAAAAACATTATATTTCCATACTTAATGATATGGAACATCATTAAAAAAATTTGTGATATGGAATATAATAAAATTAAAAGCTTTAAAATTGTTTATATATTCCAAAAAATTTTGTGATATGGAATATTAAGTACTCCTATTATATGTTGAAAATTTTTGCAAATTGTTTCCTCTTGCGTTTTTATATTCCATAATTAATATTCCATATCATTAAGTATGGAATATTAAGTATGGAACATCATTAATGTTTTCAACATATTTTGATTAAAAAAACTGAGATGAAAAATATATTATGTATGGTGTCTTTTAATTATATTTGCAAGAACAAAAGTAAAAAGAATATTTTTAGAAATAGTCCCTCTAGTTTGTATGAAGTTTCAATTTAGTCCCTCTGTGAGGAGAAATGACAATTTTGCCCTTCAATTCCGTTTGCTTCATTGACACCATAAGCAAGAGGGACGAAATTGAGGCAAAATATAAACTATAGGGCTAAAACTAACGCGATTGGTACTTGGAGGACGAAAATGAGACTCGGATGAAACTAGGAGGACCATTTCTATAAATTTTCCTTTTAAAAAAGCCAAAAAAAAAAGCATGCGAGGGACCACAAAGTCCAATTCACCGAATCGCTTTTTATGCTCTGCACGCACTTGGTCACGGTTTGGTTATTGGGGTCAGATCGTAAGAAAATAATTTCTAGTGGTTTTCTTAGTTCTAGCGTCAATGGATTTTCTTTGATCAGACCAGAAAGAGAATTAGTTTAGATGTGCATAAACTTACCTAGACACCTTTGACCGTCGGGAAAAAAATATAACCTCAACTTGTCTTATTTTTGTTTGACTCTAGAATGGTTAATTATAAGGCTCTATAGCTCACAGGCTAGTTATTGTCACGTGCTGTGTGGCAGTAATATATAAAAGTAGAAATTATTGAAGTCTATGTGTAGGATGATGCTGGGACATTTTTTTTCCTATATAATAAGCATAGTTGCATCAATCTTGGTCAACATAGACAAAAAGATATTATTTATTTCCTTTATATTAAATACAATAGAACAAGTATTCCACCTGTATGTGAGAGGGATGTGACTGAGATGTGCCACACCGATATGCCTCTAGCATTTCTGTTTAGTGACAGTAAGCCTACCCATTAATTAAGGAGAAAAATAAGTAAACCAAAAAAAAAAAAAAAACCCCCAAGATAGAGGAGGAAATAATTGATACTCGCTTTTGGCAAAGCTTCGATTCTCTAACCTCTCATTTGAAAGTGTACAAGAGTTGCCAACTAAGCTAATTTCAATTGGTTGAGATAATATTTCTTGAATGCTCTTAATTTGGTTAATTTTTCAGAAGAGAAAAAGGGTGGAAACAATTAGACTGGGTTTAGCATAACTTTTATTATTGGATTAGTTTTCATAAAATTTTCCCATATTACAACCAAGGAGAGAGCACAAGCTTGTCCTTTTCGTGGCGAAAACAATGTCTTATGTGGCATAGCTCCATAGAACATAGATCACCTCATTCTTAAATCCCCCCAAAACCAATGAGGGCTTAGGTTTGTTGTAACTCATAACCCGATTGAACGAGGCCAAAGTTTGAGTCCCTATAGTTCTTTATTAAGGTTAAACATCATCCTCACGTCATTCACACGTGATGAGATTTTAGCTTCAGTCTCAACATAAGTGCGGTGAGGTGGCTTACAGATAGCGGTATGGTGTGACGAGAAAATACAGTATAATTAAAAGAAAAAGAAATTGAACAAGAGCTTCTTTTTTAATCACATCTGAGAACAAAAAAAAAAAAAAAAAAGCTTTTATAGACTATAGTACTACTACTAGTTATAGTTTATCCAAATCCGAACTAGATAGCGTAGGCCACACTGATGAATAACTGTACTCCATACATTTATGAGAAATCTTTTCGCCCTGATATTTTTGCATTGCTGACTTGTACACGAGGAGGTAGAAATTACGACAATGCTGATATTTTTGCATTGCCGTCTGTGTAGGATCCTGTTGAATGTGAGTGTGTGTGAATGTTCGTGTGAGGTGAATTACTTTGATTTCCCTCTCGAAAAGAAACCGGAGTGACAACTTTGTGTAATTTTTTCCCTTGCCAAATTCATTTCGATGAATTGAATCGTACGTATTTTTAATCCTGTAAAGATCATCCATCATTTCGTATTATTATGTTGATTGAAGACCGATCAATATAATTACAATATGTATACCTTGAGAAAAGATCAAAACTATGACCGAGAACGATCAACATGAACTTTCTTCTCACGGTTATTTGCCTCCACGAGTTCAAAAAATCGAAACACTTCAGTCATCGAAGTATATCCGAAAAGGTCTCGAAGGTAGATAAAACATGACGCTTTCCATCCAAATTGAAGACCACAGAGAACCTACACTCTTTTAACAAGGGCACAACAAAATGAGACGGAATAATTAAATATATTCTTAGGGTTGCAATAAAATTAAAATCTTGTACTATGCCAGACAAATACTTGACTGATGCTCAACCCTTTCATTTACTCCATTTGATCCTCTTTATTGACTTTCTGTCTTAGCTCAGCTGCCCATTCGGACATGGTTGGATACTTGGATGGCCACACAGAGAGGAGAGAGAGAGAGAGGGGGGTTCTCCTGGAGGCAGCTCCTGTTCAGGATTTGTATGCTCCAGTTCGGTCCAGTTATGGGTTGTTGTGGGCTCCTCCCGGGTCCACAACAATGATCGGAATCGTTCATTTTGTAGAGCTCGTCGGATATGTCATTCACGCCAAAAATCAGCTTCATTGAACATCAATAAGTACATGGATGAAACAGATTTGTATAAGAAAAAAATGGGCAATTATTAATTTCAACTTAATTTTTGTCATCGTTTTTTTGTACAAATCTATTTCATCCATGTACCTATTGATGTTCGATGAAGCTAATTTTTTGCGTGGATGACATATTCGACGAGTTCTACAAAATGAACGATTCCGATCATTGTTGTGGGCCCGGGAGGGACCCACAACGGCCCAAAACTGGACCGGACTGGAGCATACAAATACTGGACAGGAGCTGGTCCCGGTTCTCCTTCCTCCTGGGGGGATGTGCTCTGTTTGATAGCGGACAGTCGGCAGAGGGTTCCCTCCACGCGCTACAAAACACGTGGTACCTACTCCCGCTTTACTACTGCGAGTCTGCGACGCATCCCACGTCAAGAGTCAAAGACATTCTCAATCGACAGCTATTGGGGCGTGGTGTCCACGCGAATGGTACTGCGAGTTGCGAACAAACTTTCCCTTTCTAAAAATTATAGTGGAGTAAAATTGGAAGAATACGTTTTCCCATAGTGGCGTAGAGCTGGCACTGTCAGCCAAATACTTACACGACTCGTCTTCTGCCCTTCCCCAGACTTCAGAAAACAAGAACAAAAAATGAAGGGAAATGCTACGGTGTCCACTCGCCAAACGGGGACACCGTAAAAAATGGCATAACAGACCACTATGAAGCATAACAAGATCACTGATATATATAACCAAAATCTTACAAAGGCATAATCTTCAAAATCCCCAAAAATTCTGGGGATTTTGGGAGTTATGGTCCTCAATGGTTTTGGTTATACACATCAGTGGTCTTGTTATGCTTCGTAGTGGTCCTTTATGCCATTTTTTATGGTGTCTCCGTTTGACGGGTGGACACCGTAGCATTTCCCAAAAAATGAAACATGCATCCCCAATCTTACAAAAAAAAAAAAACATATAGAAAATTTTCATCTACCTCTCAACAATTATTGCTCTTCTTGCCGCTCTTAAGCTCACTATTCAATAGTATTTTAAACAGTCTAAATTTTAAAAAAGCACTTTCAAAAAAGAGTTTTTTTGATGTTAAACAGTGAATGTAGAGTGGTGAAACAGCGCAGCAGCGCAGTTGGCATAGCATTGAAATAAATAGTCCTAAGAAAAAACATATTCCCTCCATCCAAATTTAATTGTCACTTTTGGAAATTCGTGTCACTTTTGAATGAATTATATCTTGTAATTCATAATATTTTATGTGATTTTAAAAATATTGTATTTTAAAAGAAATCGAGATATATCAAATAAGATTCATATTGGATATAAAATTCATTATCAATTTAAAGATATAACTAATTTTTTTATCCAATTAGAATAAAACTGGGACAAGTAAATTAGGACGGAGAGAGTAGTATTTTGAACTTACCACTTTCCCTGGAAGATTTTTCTACACTTACCACTTTCTCTATCACTCTCGATCTTACCGACCAAAAGTATTTTGAATGATCCAAGTTTAAAAAAATCTCTTTTAGGAAAGAGTTTTTTTTATGTTGCGTAGTGAATGAACGGTGAAACAGCACGGTGAGCATAGCACTGAAATAATTAGTCCTAAGAAAAAACAGTCTTTATCCTTTTTTTTAGGTGGCAAAAAAAGATCATTAGGTCCACTACTATTCAATTCGACTAAACTTTTTGCCCATGAACAACCCAAGAAATGATCTTACATTCATTGGTGCATTTAGCATTAAAAACAGCTAGAATCTTTGTGTGATGGAGAAGTATTCAAGAGAGAGAGAGAGAGAGAGAGAAGGGGAGAGAGAGAGAGAGAGAGAGAGAGAGAGAGAGAGAGAACACAGTCCAATTGAGAGAAGAACTTCCTTGCCTTTCGCAAATTCGATTTGGCAATCCAATAAGTGAATACAAATATGAGAAAACTATTGCTCCAATCAAAATCCAAAAGGATCGATGCCCTAAACCATTTAAACCACACTTGCCAAAGCAGAGAGAGTACCTAAAACCATCATTCAAATCCAAAATAAAACCATATCAAAAAGAGCTAAAAACAGCAGCAATAGCAGCAGATGAAAAGATTCATTCTTTTGATTCACCCACCCAAAAAAAAAAAACACAAAAGCAGAAATGGGTTCGATTCATTTTTTCAAAGCAACAGCGCCGTAGTCAATTTAAGGCCAGGAGCGCATGGCCGGCAGAAATTCATTTTTCGATTTAATCAGCTGCTCTTACGCGGTTTGCTCTTGCGCCGAGCTCTGCTGCTTCTTCTCTGCGGTTGTAATTCCTTGACCACAGCTGATGTTGCTCCCGCTGCTTCTTCCACATGCTGTTCTTTCTCTTCTTTTTCTCCAATCATCTTAGTTTTCTTTGATTCGGTCTCAGCTTCTTCTTCAACCTTGATTTCCTCTGCTTCTTTAATTTCTTCACTCTCTGTTTTCTCCACGATTTTCCTAGGCCTGCCCCTTTTCCTGGGAGTAATAATCTGCTGCTGCTGTGTTTCTTCGCCCATGGATGATGATTCTGCTATTGCCACTGATAGCTCCTTCGTTTTCTTTGGCATCTTCTTCTTTCCCATCGACTCAACAAAACACCCAGATCAATACAAACTTTTTTTTCACTCAAAACAATAAATTTTTTAATGGGTTTTTCTCCGATTTATTGATTCACCCCTAATCATTTAAAAACAGAAAGAAAGAAGAAGAAGAAGAAGACAACCCAATATTCCAAGTAAACCCTGCCGACAGCTTACTTTCAGCTTACCAGTAGAAGAAACCAATACAAGATGGAGTATTTCACCAATAACCCTACTCCAAAACCCAACCAAACAAAGGACCCTTTTTCTTGGCCCAAAAACAAGATTTTTTTTTTTTATGGGTTTTTTTGGCTCTCTTTATGGATTCATCCCCCAAAAACCAATCAAAAAAGACAACCCAATACTCCAATAAACCCTACCCACAACTTTCTTTCCAATCAAAGATGGAGTATTTTCACCAATAACCATATTCCAAGTGACCCATCGAAGTCCTATCTCTTATTCTTTCCCCCTTTCTAGCTCAAAAGCAGCTGAAATCCAAACCCTAATAACAATAAGCTTTTTCTATTGAAGAAAACCAAGTATACCTAGAAGAGGTGTCACAAAAGCCACAGAAGCCATCGAGCACGTCTTTCCCTTTCCTTGCTACTTATCCATCCACCCATATCCGTATCTGGGCCATGGAATACATATTTTACTTTAATGCATCTGTTTTTTTTTTTTTTTTGGCTCTGCAGAAGAAAAGACAAAAGGAGGAGGAAAGAGGGTGGGAAGGAGGTGATCGAAGGAGATAAAGGGAAGCAGAGAGCAGACTCGCTCTGTGTTTGGGTGTAGGTAAAGGCTAACCGTGGTTAAGACACCCTATCCTCTTTAGCCAGTAGGGTTGCAAAGTAATGGTGTGCACGGGTCCGGCGGGTTGGTTTTCACCCCGAACCCGACCCGACCACGTCGGGTAACAATATTTTAAGTCCGCAAATCGAACCGAATAGGTGGTAGAACCGTCCGTAAGCTGGATTCTTTACGTCGGGTCGGGTTTGCCCTTTGGGTTGGTCGGGTCGGGCCCCACGGATAAGGAACGCATCAACTCGAACCCCGAACTGAAAATTGTTTTTAATAGAAAGTGAACCCACACCCGTCCGAACCACATGTTCGACCCCGCCCGAGACCCTTCGGGTCGGGTTGCGATTTTTTGCACACGTATTACTCAAAAACTCATTTCCACTGTTAAACGAGCTTTTATAATGAATTGAACTGAGCTTTTATTAACGAGCTTATCAACATGAGCCAAGCTGAGCCGATCAACAACTAACTTAGAGCATCCACATTGTAATAAGCAAATGGGTGTAGATAAGTAAATTTAATAATAATGCTCAAAAAACACCTCACATTGTAATAAGCAAAATTACAAGTCTTTCAACAAATAATCAAATTCTTCTTATTCTATGACCAAACTTAACAACTTTTACCAATAACCAAAACTCAATAACCAAACTCAAAACTCAATAACTCAAAAACACTTTACGTTGGAATCGTTTCATCGAGACGAATAATTTGGTGTGGTCGGGTGTGTGATTAGAACTCATTTGCGATTGGACATAAATGCATTGTTTATTGTGGGGTTCTTTTTGTTAAGAATATAAAAAATAACCAATGTAGAGATAGGGGTTGTTAAGTTTGATTATGAACTAAATGGATAATCAAATGCTGACGTGACACATTTTGATTATTGATTTTGATTATTTCCGTTGGGAATGCTCTTAAGCTCAACTCGTTTAGTAAATAAGTCAAATATTCTGTTTGAGTTTGGCATATTAATTAAAAAGTCAAATATTCTGTTTGAGCTCAGCTTGTTTATTAAGAATCAAATTGAGCTCTTAACGAGTCGAATCTTAGGCAGCTATTAGACAGCTCGCAAATAACTCAACTTGTTTGCAACTCTACTCTTAATAGATTGAAGAGTCTTTTTAGTTTGCTCTTTCAGTTGAAGATGGCAACTTTCGATTGAAGAGTCTTTCGTGCTCATTTGTCTCCAAGCATATAAACTTGTTTTTAAAATCAAGGGTTAGCTATAGTGATAAAAGGAACGATAATATTTTCTTTTAACAAGTATATAAGTCTCTAGTTTGATTCTCTAAGGCTCTGTTAGAAAATTGTGAAAATAAAAAAAAAAAGAGGAGGGAAAATAATTAAGAAAGAAAATGGGACAAAAGGAAAGGAGAAAATTTTACTATTCTCATGATCATAACTCTATTTTGTCATTTTCTCTCCTCTTTCCTTCAAAACCAAATAAGGGAAAGGAAAATCTTTTAACTTTCTTTCATTTTCCCTTTCTTTTTCCATGTTTCCAAACAAAGCGTAAGTTCTTTTCTAACAAGTCCAAGTCTAGTTCGAGTCTTACTGAAAACCTATTTAGACCAGTCCACGGGCTAGTCTTGATGAATTTAGTTGTCTTTATCCAAATTAGAGAAGGAATTTGTTGAACTATGTGTAAATTGAACCGAATATCCCTGGCCGTTGAAGAAGAAATATATAACTCGTTGTTATTCTATTTTATCGGATAAACCAAAAAGAGAAACTTGCGGTTTGTCTAGTTTGCTCTTTCAGTTGAAGAGGACAACTTTCCTTTTTTGCAATTTTATATTGAGTTTTTTTTGAGGTGATTGACAGAGTCAAGTATTTTATCATGCTGAAGTACTAATGGAAAAATACATAGAGATACTACTCGTATCTCATTTAGGGAATTTCCGCTAAGTATTAAGTAAAAGTTAAATTGTTTTTACTAACCTATAAGTAGTAGAAAATGTGTTGGAATAGTAGAAAAAAATGCATTGAATGTTTTAGTTTGGTAAAAATAACTTAACTTTTGACATAAAAATTTGATTTAGTATAAATAACTTAACTAAAGTCAATATAATGCAAAAATGGTGGTGGAAACGGAGCCTAATAACTCCATAAAGTTATTTTGATGATTATACATGGTTCAAATAAGTCACTCTAGTTGTTAGATTTTATCTCGCATCACTGATCTAAGCCATTCAAGTTTGGTTAATAAAATATAGAGCTTACTCTACCTTTATACAATTGATTTTAGGTTGGAACCCTCTAAGAAATCTAATATGGTATTAAAGCTAGATCTTAGCTAGGTGGCCTCACCTCACGTGGTCGAGTCTCCGGCGTCCGAGTCAAATCTCTTGGTCTCCTCAATTCGTGGAGTGTTAGATTTTATCTCATATCGCTCATCTAAGTCACCCAAGCTTGATTAATAAAATCTAGAACACATCTACTCAAGAAGAAAAATACTATGGATGGCAACGGAGCGGATCAAAGGCGGATATTGACATATCTGAATCCGAACATTCCACCCGACCTCTGAATCTGCCTCGATCTCCGATCGGATATATTTTCGGTCCTCCAAATCCGCCCCGAACAGAGAACGGAGATCCGATTGGAGATTCGGATATCCAAATTTGGAAAAGAAAAAAAAACCAGATTTTTATCAAAAAGAGTATTCTAGGACAGATTAAGGCGGATCAGCGACGGATTTTTTTATCAAAAATATAGATTTTCAGATATTCGGGGACAGATCAGGATGGAGATCTGATTGGGGGCAGACTTACCTCAAAATCCGATCCGATATCCGAATTTTTTTTAAAAATAAATCCAAAACCGCCCCGATATCCGAAAAATCTCCCAAAAGTCCGATCCATTTGGGACGGATAGCAGATCGGATACGGACGGATCGGCCGATGGCCATTCTTAAAAAAGGAAAAATTTCACGTAGGCACCTGATCTTTCACACAAATCACACATAAACACCTGACCTTTCTTAAATTTCATACAAACACCTGAGTTTTCTAAAAACTCATCAATTCAACGCCTGACCTTTTTTAAATTTCATATAAACACCTGAGCTTTCTAAAAACTTATCAATTTAACACATGTCGTCACCCCTCCGTCTAAAACCAAACGGAATGGCTGAGGTGCTCCAAGCAAAAAATGTTAAGTGCTCCAATTTTTAATTTGTTTGAACCAGAGTGAAAATCTTATTTTTCTGATCATGTTATCCTAAAGAACCATAATTAATTTTTTACTCTAAAGTTCTCGTTAATCAGCCCTAAGAAAGTTGTAGAATCAAATATCACTTAGGGTTAACTAACGATAGCCTTAGAGTTAAAAATTAATTATGACTCTTTAAAATAAAATGATCAGAGAAATAAGATTTTTGCACCGATTTAAACGGATTGAAAATTGGAGCACTTATTTTTTTAACCATACTTTTTAATATATAAACGGTCTATACATAGTTGAATAATTAATTGCTCCAATTTTCAATTCGTTTGAATCGATGTGAAGATCTTATTTCTCTGATCATTTAATTCTAAAGGGTCATAATTAATTTTTGACTCTAAAGCTATCGTTAATTAACTCTAAGAGATATTTGATTTTACGACTTTCTTAAGGCTGACTAACGAGAGTTTTAGAGTAAAAAATTAATTATGATTCTTTAGAATAAAATGATCATAAAAAATAAGATTTTCGTGCTGGTTCAAACAAATTAAAAATTGGAGTACTTAACTTGTTTTACTTCGAGCAGCTCAGTCATTCTGTTTGGTTTTAGACAGAGGGGTGACGGCAGGTGTTGAATTGATGAATTTTTAGAAAGCTCGGGTGTTTATAGGAAATTTAAGAAAGGTCAGGTGTTGAATTGATGAGTTTTTAGAAAGCTCAGGTATTTATATGAAATTTAAGAAATGTCAAGTGTTTATGTGTGATTTACGTGAAAGGTCAGGTGCTTATGTGAAATTTAGGAAATTATGTTGTGTTTGGATTGTGTTTTGAAATTTTTTTTGAAAAATAGTAAAGGTAATAAGTGGAAAGAGATAGAGAGAGAAATATTGAATGTAAGGAAAATCTATGAGGAATTTTTTGAAAAATTCTTTTTAAGAAGTAAAGAGAACACAGACTTAACTGTCAGCTCCTTTTTAAATTTAGGAAATTACTACTCCGTATTTTCTAATTACAGTGATTACTGGAGTAAGGAGGTGTTCCACTTTCTCCAAAAGTTAACTTTTGGAAAAGGAAGGTAATTTCAAACTCAAATATAATAAAAATAAAAAATAATTTTTTAATTTTTTTTGCACCGTTTAAAAGATCTCGATGAGATCTATCAAACAAGATCCATATTGGTAGGAAAATTATTTGCATAAATACATAATTTTTGAGTTTGAAATTACCTTCTTTTTTCAAAAGTTAAACTTTTTCAGAAAGCGGAGCACCTCCTAATTTTTTGCCAGTAAATTTGTCTTGGCTGGGTTTGGGTGTAGTGGGACTTCTGTCCCACCCACCCACAGGGAGGGACGTCAGTGTTTCAGTCTGACCAATCGTGTAGCTTCGCGGGCTTTACGTCTGTCTCGGGGCAGAGCTATCCTTCTTTCTTTCTACTGGCGCGTGTTCGTTTAACGGCCGTTGGCTGGATAGACGAATCGTACGCTTATTTGGCCAGGTATAATGTTTTGGATGGATAAAAATGAGAAATGATATTGCCACACCCTTTTTTGTTATTGTCACACCCTGCAAGTATATTTTTGCATAAAAAATACATTTACAGGGGTGTGACAATAACAAAAAAGGGTGTGGCAATATCACTAGCCATAAAAAAATACTGCTTCCGTTCCAAAATGAGTAGTAGTATTTTCGTGACTTCGTATTATTTTAAAATACTTATACCTTTCGTTTTATGAAGTTTTATGTGGATTTGAAAATTTTGTTTAATGAAACTAATTAAAATCTATCAAATAATATTTATATTGCATATTTTTTTAACATTCCTATTGAAAGATGGAGTATAAACAATTGAAAATGAGCGTTTTTTTCAAAAAGGTCACTCATTTTTAAATGAAGGGAGTAATATGAATTAGTCCAAGGATAGAGATGAGTTTAGGCTGTTGATTTTACCATTCTCTTTTTTGTTAATATCATTTCCCTGCAAGTGTATTTTTGCACCCAAAATACACTTGCAAAGAAATGACGTTAACAAAAAAAGGAAGTGACAAAATCATTACATTGAAAGTACACAAAGGGTTTGAAGAGTAGCTTAATCTTTTCCCCCACCTGAATTAGCTTATCCTGGGGTTAGGTGGGTGTTAGCTAAGACCCTTTTGTGCAAAACTTAGAGCAAATTTATCAGATACTTCAAAATGGCTTTAGAGCTATTTTAGCTCTCAAAAAGGGGGAAAATGTCCTTACAGCGTAGGAGTTAAACTGAGAGCGAATTTACCTCCAGCTACGGTTGTAAGCTAAAAATAGCTTACAACTATTCACAAGCAATCCATTTTTTTATTGTTTTCACTCTCTCTCTCTCTTTTTCTCTTTCTATCTCTTTTTATTAATATTTTAATAAAAAATAGGTAAAATAGATAGTATTGGTATAGTGTTGAGAGATATATGAGTAAGTAAAATAAAAAAAATACATTGTTGATCAGCCTTTTTACATTTTCATTGGTGTACATGCTCTTAGGATTCATACTTCCTCCCATTACCGAACATGGGATTCCTTCTACCACTTGATCCCTCCAGTAGCCTTACTATAGCTTCAAAAAGGGTCGATGACCCTCACTTCTCGTCCCAATAAACGAGCCCGCAGGGATGTTTGTATTACGAAACTACATACTATATACTATATTTAGTGAAGGAATTAGTTTTTAACTTCGGCTTCAAGCCGCCTCCATACCCCCACAAAACTCAAACTTTTTTGGCTCCATCTCGAGCCCGCAAAGAATATCCGAATTGTTCATCTTTGTATGTCACGCTTTTTAAGCACGTGCATGAAAACTCCACTCGAACAAAAATCGGTAGGCATACGAATAGATCACTTCAACTGCATAGTGAATATGGTTTATTTAAAGCTAAGTCGTCCACTTTAAACGGTTTCTTCATAATAGGCATCGGTTTTCGATCAAGTCAATTTTTCATACACATGTTCTTTCGACGTGAGATCTAAGAGATGAACAATTCAAATAGTTGAGTACTCATTTTGAGCTCGTCGTGGAGCCAAAAAGTTGAGTTTGGTGAGACAGAGAGGATAAGGGCCCTTAAGACTTTCCTCTAAACTGACAAACAACATTATCTCTTAAATTTGGACTTTAACGAACACGAGTGATCACTCGTTTTGTAATCGAGCCGAGCTTGAACTCAAGTTTTACTCTCACACAGCAAAAGAGCCGAGCGCTCAACTCCAAAGCTCGATCACTCGGCTCGTAAAAGCTCAACTCTTTTGTACAGGCTCGACTCGTTTTCAAAAGGCTCATATACGAAATGAAAATGGGCTCGCCTCGTTTCTGTTTTACAAATGAGACGATCCGAGCTCAAACACTATAAAACTTGACTCGACTCGACTCTGCTCGTTTGCACCTTAGTTATCCACTCTCTGTATTTTAACCAAATAATTAAGCAGGAATTTCGAGAAGAGCTAGCGAGTTGATGAGCTAACCTCGTGTAGATTTTGTGGCCTACCATTTTTAAGAAAAGAAATCCTCGTTAATAACTACGAGGTCCCCTCGATGCAGACTGGTCAATTAGCATTAGCACGTACCCAACACAACAACCACCATGCACGGTTTTGTTTCTCTCTCAGTACGTACTAGCAATTGAATTATTTGCTCCCTTTTCTCTCTCTCTCTCTCTCTCTCTCTCTCTCTCAAACCTTTTTAGGGGTCAAACAATGTCAAAGAAAATTAATATCTTGTTTGGATGGCTTCTTGAAAAATATTTTTCAACTCAAAAAATACTACTTTTGATCCCTACTTTCAATTATTTCTCTATTCTCTCTCTCTTCATTATTCTCATTTCTCTCTCTATTGTTGGGATTAAAACGCAGAAGCATCCAAAAACCGAGATTCAAACACAACCACAATCGCAACCAATGGAAGTACGATGAAAAAATAAAACAAAGAGAGACACGCAAGAATTACATGGACAATAACACAACTACTCCACCGAGAGGATCCCGTTCTTTCACTATGAGAATTTCCATAGAAGTACACTTGAGTATGAAATAACCCACACCCAACCCTTATACACTCATTCATACAAAAACACACTCTCACCAAGTACTAGACTTGACTCTTGCACACACTGTTTTTTCTCCCCTCTCTACCGAAAACTCCTTCATTCACGCTATTATATAAGCCGTTAACCACCTACCAAATTTAGCCCTTGCATTAGTAACATTTTACGTGTTCCGATCAAGGAAGTTGGAAGGTCAGGCGGCAAGAAGGAAAATCAGCCAACACCAGCTATCCCTTGGGTAAAAGCCTACAATGTCAGCATGATCAAAGCTTTGGTCCGTGTTGAATATATAGGCCTCCATAGCCTTTTCTTTTGTTTCCTTTCTTTAATTATAGCTTTGACTTCATTCTACACATCAATTAATTTCGTCTTCTTCTTCTTCTTTTATTTAATGGAAAAAATATGAGTGGGAGTGAATCGGTTGTTTCACCTAGGATGAAATCGGTTTGGTTGGGTCGGTTTTTTTCCAATTTTACCATCAAACCAAATCATTCAGGTTTCCTTTTTTCCAAACCGACACCGACCGATTCGGTTCAAAAATCGATCGGTTCGGTTCGATCGATTTTAATCGATTTTCAAGCAATGGGCCGGTCACTGTTTGTTTCAGCCCAATAAACAAGAATAATGAGTTATATAAAAAAATCCAAACACATGATTTTTTCCAACACGGTCCACATGACTGTCCAAAACCCATAATGCAATTAAATAAACCCAAGTTACAACTTTAGCCCATAATCACACATTGAACCATTATTTTCGGTTCGGTTTTGTTCGGTTGGTATTTTTATAAAATCGAAACTGAACTGACTTAAAATTTTTTCAAAAAACCAAAATCGTTTCAAACTGACTTAAAACAAAAGCTGACCGAATTAAGCAAAATTCTTTTGGTTCGTTCGATTTTTAGGTTAAAATTTTCATGCCTAGTTTCACCGATATGAACATCGAATTGAACTATATAGAGTTAGAGTTATTGTGCACACATTCGGTGCTCGGCTAGAACTCTACGCGCCAAATCAATTGTACATCAGTGGATGGGATGTATTATCCTATATAAAGTGTGCGGTGCTATGTAAATACCATGAGGTTTGTGTTGTTATACAACGTTTTTGGGACCGAAGGCTCGCTTATGCGGGTAAATTCGGGAGGAAGACATTGTCAGGTGGGGAGTTTGACTAGAGCAACACATCTGCTAAAAGATAATACAGGTGTTCTACGATGAACTCAATGAGAACAGAAATCTCGTAAGTATTGATCTCGTGAGATGTATATATACAACGTTATGAACTTATATGTTTCTTCACAATAATTCCGTCATATAATTAAACGACCGCATAAAGAATTTTGAATAAAAAGTTAATAAAAAATAAATCTCCAAAAGTGAATGTTCAGTTTTGATTTTCAATTTGGGAACGTTGGCTAGCTAGTTTCAGTTCGAATTCAATTTTATACAATATTCCGATCAAAAATCGAGCCCGAAGATATGTATGTACACGCACATAACACAAGTAGGGTTAAGTTCAGTTCACCATGGCTGCGCCTCTCCCAAAGGTTCCAAACTCCAACCATGCCCTCTCCCTCCCTCACCTCATGTCGCAAATGTCGCGCTTGTCGATTTGCTGCCAATGGCCTACCTCAGCTCTAGCAAGCCTGCACCGACAACCCTGAGCTTTCTCTCCTCCCTCCAGCTATTCAACCCTCTACAACAGCTAGGTCTCTCTCTCTCTCTCTCTCTCGTCACCTTGCCTTTCGCGGGAAAACCTAACCGGCCGGACCCCATCAATTACGGTTACGGTCTAGGTGAAAAGAAAATCCTCGTCGTGTTTGATAGTAATTGCGAATGTGGATTTTGGTTCGGATTTTGTTTATCGCAAACCCAACCGAACAACCCCGTTACCATTCCAAGTCTCAAGATTTGTGTTAACTAAATGATGTACGTGGGTGGGACTAAGAAACCCACAACAAGGCATTTAAATTTCCATTCTTAAGCTATATATCTAGTCTATTGACCAGAGCACTACACCCCATCAAAATTATGGGAATCCATTCTCTGCACTTGTTTTTTCCCTTGGTTTTATAAGTTTCTTGCATCTGTAAGACTTTAATTATAATAACTGAAGTCTGAAAATAGGAAGGAAAAGAAAACCGAAAAAAAGCTACTCACTCCGTCCTACGAGAAACTTTTATGTATAACGGGGATACAAGAGGGTTGGTATTCCTTCCGGTCCGTTTCTCATTTTCTGGCCATTTTCCGATCACATTATGATAATCTGCTCCATTAATTCATTTTGTAGAGTTCGGTAAGAACCTTATTCATACCACTAAAAATTGTGTTTATCGGATTTTATTTGCTACGTAAAAATCGCAAAAAAAAAAACCAAAACTGGGTTCCAATTCACTGTGTTTTTGGCCCCAGTTTTGGTTTTCTTTAATTTTCACATGTGCCGATCATATACCTACTAAATTTCGATGAATACGATTTTTGGAATGATCAAGGTTCTTACCGAACTCTACAAAATAAATGGAGCCAATTATCCAAATGTGATCAAAAATTGACTAGAAAATGCGAAACGGACCGGAGGGGATACCAACACCCTTAGTATCCCTGGTATACATAAAAGTTTCTCCCTTCCTATAAAGTTGATCCCCTACAAAACTACGCACAATTTCAAACTTAATTAAAAATAACATATTTACAAATGAATTTTTCGATTTCTTTTTATTTTTGTCAAATAAGACCCATATTGCAAATCAAATTATTTCGATAAGTAACTTATTTTCCGGTTCAAAAATTGCACTTAGTTTTGTATGGGCCTAACTTTATGGGACGGAGCGAATAGTAATTTGCGGTGTACTAGGCTGGCCCGTTTGGTGTCTCAGGCCTGTTTATGACGAGGCCTACATAGACGTGAGGCCTGCAAGCGAAAGGCCCACGACTTCTGTAATCCAACTATCCAAGGGGGTGTTATATCACGGGTGGGTTTGGACAAACTATTTTGAGATTTTTTGCTACGGTCTTTTTGGTGGTTATCTTCGGTGTTCCGAAAATTTTGTTCAAATTTTTGCATCATATTTGGGTCTTTTTCGTCGCCTCCTGTGAATTTTGCAACTTTTGGGTCTTTTTCGTCACTTACTGTGAATTTTTTCAACTTTGATCTACATTTTTATACTTTTTCTATTTCTTTCGTCAAGACGAAAAATATGACCTAAAGATTTTACACGAATTTTTTAAAGGCTAGGCCACTAAGAGAAAACAATCAAAGAGACCATGCCAAAAAGTCTAAAAATTCAGTTAGTCCAAACTCACCTGCCAACTTATCTACAAATGAAGAGATCAACTTGCTCTATATCCAAGAATGGAACCGGGGGGTCTCGTGGCGGCGGCCGCCACAACAAGAATTTTAGAAATTGCAATTATTATATGTATAAAAAAAATTTATCCCCAACATATATAGTCTCGCCACCGCTACATTTTTTTCTTTATTTTTTGTTATATACTATTCTTAAATCTTCTATTTTTTTCAAGAAATGAGACCCAAAAAAGTCTTCTAAAACTAAATTCAATGGGCCAAAGTGAAATAATATAAAGGATGAGGTATAATTATGGGGAATAAAAACTTCACCCTAAACAACTTAACCTAAAAAATTACTGTAAAATTAGTCTTTTTTCGTAGTGCAAATGACAAATATCATTTACTATAGTTTTTATTATGTTATTTTAATTTTTTTTGTAGAGTCGATGACTATTAATATTGTAATTCATCTTTTTATTTTTTTAGTATACATTTCGCCATTGCTAGGGTAAAATCCCGGTTCCGTCCCAGTCTATATCAAAAATGGTCCCCAATGGCCATTAAAATAGGAGTATTTGGTATGGTATCAAAATATAAATAAGAAAACTCCATTAACTTTGTGCATGATTGGGTCGTCGGAGTTGGAGATCTTTGTTGGTGGATGATGATGGCGATGTTTTTTCATTTTGTTGTTGGTTTGCAATCTTTTGTTTTTTCTTCTTCCTTTTGTGGAGGTTTTCTCTCCGGTTTCTGCCGTGAGCATTTCTCTCGATTGGGTTCTCCTAGTTGGGTTGTTTCTCGTTTCCGCAGGAAAAAGGTTTAGTTGGTTTGGGATATAGTCTGTGGGATGAATCCCCGCCGTCTTAGTTACTTGGTCATTTGTTTAAAGACGAATTTTCATCTTGATGTAATCTTTCGTTAGAGTTATAATATCATCTGTTATCGTTTGGGGAAAAAAAAAAAAAAAAAACCTTATGGCTGAGAGAGCATTATAATCACTCCTATGAAAGTGGGTGTTTGGCGTTGTTACATTATTATTACTAATTAATATTGTAGGTGATTGATGTGCATGGCTACCTCAAGTCATTCCTAATATTAATATTAACAGCCAACAGGGATTAGGAATCTCTCGTGAATAATCCATTGAAGATGCTACTAATTAGGTGATGGTTGTTGTTGACAATAAGTGGAGATATTAAGAGCATCTCCGACCAAGCTTCAATGTTACTCAGGATCTGTTCCTAAGGTTCTTATTCTTTAAGTACTTAATAATACGGAGTATTTTTCGTTTTACGAGACAGATCATTCTCTCACGATATATCATTATTAATTCATAAAGTAAGTACTTATTTCTCTCAACAGAACAGGACCTCAATCTCCTTTTGCAGAACAATAAGTAATTAATCGACTAAAATGAATTACTACTCTTAGTGGTGTTTCACATATGCACTTGAATTGTGCTTGATGTTCTTTAATTCATGTCATTAAAAGCAGCAAGGACGATAGAATAGACCTCAAAAACCTTCGACAATGTCTTGCTGAACGTATGTGATCAAGAAACTTACCAAAATCTCGTTATTCATCCTATTGTGCAATCTATTCTACACGAATTTCATAGCAAAAAAATTGCCGCTCTATTGTAGCTCTTGAAACAGGCTAGGTAAATACAACATCATGAATTTTATAATTCACCAACAAGAAGGAAATTTGTGAACTTTTGGCACAACTCTATCACAAGTTTCTTATTTTGTGAATTTTCTTCTGGTATGTTAGAGCATCCACACCCACGAAGCCAAATTTGCTATTGCTATTTTCAATTTTTTTTTGGCAATGAATATTGTCATTTTGCAAAAAAAAAAAATTGGCAAGGGTGGTGCACCTATGTTTTGCCATTGCCATGTGTTGCACCCTCACCGGATCGATTCACCAAATGGCAATTTCAGAGGGAAATTGGTTTATCAATTTAGTTTACTTTCTGTTTGCAGTTTAGTTTTTTTCTAAATTTAAACTTGCATATTTTGTCATATTTCACTTGGGCCATTTAATTTTACTTTGGGCTGTTTACTGGGCCTCCTTGTCATAAAAGGACTAAAGAGTTACTACTATAAAATACAAGACACCCCTTTTTACGATTCACACTTTTTTTCTCGTCTTTATCTACATAAGTTTACAATGTTGTCCTAGAATGTGTAAAAAAGCGTATTGAAAATAAGGGCGAGACAATAAATTCATGTGGATAAAAACAAAAAAAAAATGTGGATTTTAAAAAGGAAAGTGTGAAAATCACTTTCCTAAACAAATAATATTAGTACTGAATGGTGGCGGCGGCCTATATAGTTTGAGCATAAAAAACTTGGTAATATAGTAATGAGAACAATTTGTAAAATTGTTGTGGTAGCGGTCGCCACCACTTGCCACCTCTTGGCCTCCATCCTCGCTGATCAAGTTCCTATATTTCTTATCCAATTACACTTCTTTGTTCATCCTAGCTTATTGGTTCAGCCATAATTTCAGACTAATAAATTAGTTTATTCCAAAACTCAATTAAATTAAGTTTAATAGGTGTACTTTCTTTCTATTGTTTCCTGTTTTCTATCAGCCAAATGCTTAAGGTTTTTCTAAATGTAATTATACGTGTATATAGTATAATAATAATAATAATAATAATAATAATAAGATTACTAAAAGAAGAGTCAAAAATCACGAACCTGGGGCTTTGTTCGGTTGTGGGTTTTGAGTTGTGTTTTTGAATAAAGGTAGAGAGGGAAATGAGAGTAATGATTGTGGAGACAGGTAAAAAGTAGAGAGAGATAAAGTGAAAAATGAAAGTAATGATTGAAAAGTTAGAGAGAGAAAAAGTTAAAAAGTTACTTTATCCAAAACCCTGGGTTTGGAATTCCAAACCGAACAAGGGCAAATAAAAAATTTGCATAAGTGAATGGTTTAATAGATCATCGTATTACAATCAACCTGTGTACAATGGCGTTCACGTCACGCGGTGAGATCTTAACTTTCATCCGACGTAAGTATCATAAAATTTTGTGTATATATGTCTTATATGTTGCTGACCGTATCTAATGGGGTTCGATCTTCTCTGTCCCGAAAATTCCAGTGTCGAGAGATTTTGTAATTTTTTTTTATGTTTTAAATTCAACGTTCGAAAAACCCCTCGACACAAAAGTTGTGAGATTTTTGGCACGGAGGAATCTAACAGGTATACATAGAGTAACGGTGCATATCCATTAATGTGGCAAAAACAAACAGAGTGTAGGGCTTGCTTGAATTCTTGACACTAATATTGGATAAGGCTGAAACGAAACCGATATAAAGCATTTGGCTGGTGTGTGGACATGCACCACACACGTGTGGACACGTGTAACAACTTCCTGGGTCACCCTCTCCCAATCAAGGCACTCGAGTAACCCACCACTCTCCTTCACACACAGGGGAAAATAGAGAGAGAAAATAAACTTGGATGCTCTCCGGTCCATAAAATATGATCTGAAATTATATCAGTCGGTGTTTGATAAATTTGAATATTAACGCGGTCGATGTTCCTGATTAAAAAAAATTTGGTCGATGTTCTTGATAAATTTTAAAATATTAACGGCTTTGATTAACGAAGTAAACTATTACAAAAAAACTAAAAGCCGAGCGAAACAAAAAAAATTAAATTAAATTAGCCGGACCGCTCATTCTGGGGGCCAATTAGAGAGCCATATGATCTAGCTCTTGTGGGGTACTTGTTCTCCGACGGGAAAGCTTAGTCTCGCTACCGTGTGCCGAGCACTTAGATTTTACCTCTAATTTCTACTGTCATTAGGGGTGATACTGGTTCCAGTTTCGACCGATTTTGGCATATTTTTCGATCGAAACTGGTTATCAGGTTTGAGATTTTTAGAAACCGAAACCGGTTGAGATAATACGATCCGGTTTCAACTGATTTCGGTCCGATTTATCCGGTTTGGGAAAATGACGGCCCAGGACATGTTTTGATAATTAATACCCTCCAAGAACAAACTAAGAACATTTGCTAATGCTAAAAATGTCCTTGGAGAGTATTAATTATCAAAATACGTCCTTTGTCGTCATTTTCCCATCTGGTTTTCATTCATGGCCAAATTTTTGGCCCAACACATCAAAAAAATCCACAATTCAACCCACAAAATATCAACCAAAAACTCATAATTCAACCCTTTGTTTTGGGCCCAACAGAAAAGGATCAATTTTAAGCCCAATACATAAAATTAAAAAATACCATAAAAACATAATTAAGCCCACAAAAACAATTTATATATATAACCGGTCCGGTTTCGACCGGTCTTTAAAACACATAAATCGGATCGAAATTATTTTTCCAGTTTATAAAATTTTGTAAACCGGAACCAGATCGAAATTATTCGACCTGTTTGGAAAATGCGGTCCGGTCCGCCCTAACTGTCATCGCTTCTCATCCTTACGGTTGTCTCCAGTTTTTCTAGCTTTCTTCTTAGCTTCTTCTAGTTCTCATTCCTGGCTCTTGGCTCTTTCTCTTGGCTCTTGGAGGTTCCGACCTAAAATCAATTGACAATAGGTGGAGTTAGACTTTATCTCACATCGCTTATCTAAGCCACCCAAGCATAGTTAATATAATCTAGAGGCTACTCCACCTATTGTCAATTGATTATAGGTTGGAACCCTCCAAGAAATATAACATGTATTGTCGCATTATAATGTAGCATTGTCATGTGTACATAAATAAAAGATCGTCACTACACATTTGGATCATTTCTTATCTTTCAAATCACCCAACAAAAGTGAATTGTAATATCTCGATAGTAAAATTCGTGGCCGCATAAGTAGTTGGGATTGGGGAATCCCTTGACCACAAGGGAGGGGAGGGGTCTTGTCCCAAAAAAAAAGGCCACCGTTTTTCCAAGAAACCCATCTCCTTTTATGCTTTTAAGTTTTATGCTTGTTTGTTCCATGTTTGATACTCATTAAATGGGCAATAGATTAATGATTTATTGAGCTTTAATGATGGTTCAAACATCTTTTTTTTTTTTTTTTATGAATTCTTGAAAAAAAATTTAGGTAAATTCGACATCAGTAAAAACTGTTTCAGAATTCGTAGGGCGCCCTACGATCTACGAATTTTGAAACAGCCCTTATCGATATCCTTACACATTCTGAAACAGTCCGAACCGATATCGAATTGATCTTCTTCTTTTTTTTGAAACCCATAAAAATATTTAAAAATAATGAGCAATTCAAATCATTTTTGGGGGGTCTATTTAAAAATTAATAATTAATTAATCTAAATTAAATGTTTCGTCCTTACAAATTTTGAAAAGCCTTTACGAATGGAGTTTTTTTTTTTTTTTTTGTAGGATCTAATAATGTACTAGTATTTTAAGAATAATAAGCAGTTGAATTATCTTGACAAGACCCACAAAAAATCATTAAAGTCATTAATTAGAAACGTAAATAACGGGTGGCCAAACGGAACCTTCCTCTCGCAGCAAAACAACATCTTTTGAGATAGCACCCCTGTCCACCCTTGTGGTCAGCAGGAGAAGTTTTTGGGTGAGGAAAGTACCACACACATGATATCCCGTCGGCAATTTTAGCTATCCAAATGTATTTTGAACGGTTTGAATTTTAGAAAGAGAAAAAAATGAGAGAGCCGGTGAGGGGAGGGGAGAGAGAAGAAATAAACCGGAACCGTTGAGAACATAATTGGACAATTAGAATCGCGGATGAATACCGCGACGTGGTACCCTATCGAGACTCAAAAATTTATCGGTGAGCAGGATCCCCAAATGAAAAGTGGTTGTGGTTGTTGGAAGTACCACGTTAAGTGGAGATGGAGAAGGAGTCCAGGTACAAAAGAAGACAACTGTATTTATAGCCGTTGGATGCTTCTCTTTTTCCCTCCATCCAAGCTCTTCGCCCATCTTTTTCAAGACAACAATTATAGTACTATGTCAACCGACCTTTGTTTTTTTTTGAAGAAATTCTCTATTTCCTGGATAAGATCATGTGATCCAAAAAATACAACCAATCAATTGATTCCCCTTGGCTCATTCATTAAAAACTATTCAATACCCACCACCAAAACATAGATATTTATCACCAACAGTAAGCAAACTCTCACAATTCGCCCCAGTTGATCCACTTTTTTGGAATCCGAAAGTGATTTGAAGTATTGGGTTTTCGTATTTCTATTTCCTTTTCTTTTTTTACTGTTACAATTCCAGCCACAAAATGACGGAGAGCGCCACCCGTGGCTGTGGATGGTAGATTTTCTTGGGGACTTGTGGCTCTGTATATCTCTCTAGATTCTACAGAGTCATAGAGAGAGACTTGTAGAGAGAGAGAGAGAGAGGAATAGTTTTACCCGCCGGCAGTTTTGTTGACTTTCGTCGGTTTTCTTAATTTGATTCTCTCTCACCAGCCCAGAGTTTGTGGGTGCCAAGCTCGGTCTCTATTGTTCAATTGGAGATTGGAAAAAAATATTGGAAATTGGAAAGAGAAATCGTGCTCTGATTGGCTTTGGATCCAGTGACACCTGGTTGGTTCCTCAATTTCTTCTATTGTTTTGGTTTGATAATAGTTTTAACTTTTTACTAATCTCATACAACGATTATTGGTTTTTGCTAGGAATTTATAGTGGGTATAAATTAATTTGCCCGGAAATCTTATTCTCTGGTCCTTTGGTCAAGTTTCTTGCCTCCAAGCTTTCTGGTTTGATTGTGTCTTTCTTGGCTGGATCATCCTCCCTCTCTCTCTCTCTCTCTCTCCTCTTGTTCTAGATTCTAGGGTTTTAATTCCCGTGAATATAACTCCTCTCTCCCTCCTCCTGCTCTAAATTCTAGGGTTTGAATTCCTGGCACGCCGGCGCTTTCATTAACGCCTTAGAGATTTTGGCTCACGCCTGTGCGGCGAAAAAAGAGGAATCAATCATTACTTTTGGCATTGATGCCCTTTCTGTTTATGAATCTATCTTATATTTTCCTTGTATCAAGGAATTCTGTTCCTAAAATTAGGGTTTCTTTCTTTATTACTTGATAACCACCATATTTCTCATTTTTGTAGAAATAGTCCCAATTTGATCGCTTGCGTTTCTGGGTTCTCGGATTTCTTTCTGAATTCCAAAGCCAAGCACTGTTTTTATCATTTTCTAATAGCACATGATTTGTTCTGAAACAGGATTTCTCTACCTGTCTGGTTTCTCAATTACATGCCAATCACTATTAAATCTCCTGAAAAATGGAGAACACCCATGAAAGATTGACCGGAGAAAACACACCCAATTTGGGGCTACTTATTACTACTAAGAACCCTTTGTTCAGCAGCAAATTCTCATTGCCATGGTTTCACTTGAGGGTTTTCTATGTGAGAATCAGTAGTTTCTCGGTTGACGATTCAACCCCCGAGTGTCTCACTCTGAACCACGTCCGTCTGACCCCAGACACAATCCTTGAAGTGAATGGTGAGAGATGTAGCACCAACTGTAAAGGAATCTCATCTGTTCTTCGGAGAGATAGAGTCGATAAGAAATCCGAAGAAGCCACATTCGTTTGCACCGATAGTATAAGGTTTGCTGGGAGTGTGAAATTTGAGGTTTTTGATAAGGATGATATGGTGCTTTATGGGGTTGTTGAAATGTCTAGTAGTAATGGTGTGAATGGAGAATTGAGGAGCAGTAAAAAGTGGAAAATGAACTGTGTATCGGTGATGAGTACTACCGGTGGATTCTTGAAGGGGAAACAGATTGTGGGTTCTGAATCGTTTTCGCCTACGATTGATGTATATGTTGCTGGTTGCTGCTTGGACAAACCGATTATTCTGACCAAGACTTTGCAACTCGGGTTGAGAAAGAAGCACAATAGGAAGTTGATGTTGGATTCGATTCCGGAGTATGAGACAACTGAATCCCAGAAAAACGCTCCATCTGGACTTGATCTGCAGGTACTCTATAGCAAAAGTTTTGTCGTTTTTTAATCTCACACAAATTTGTTTTGGTTCTCTTGATTTCTATGAGTTCTGGGTAGCATTTCCCACCATTTTGGTGATGTATTGATGGTACTAATCCTGCTTAGCAAATGATATGCAACTTAGTAGATTGGTTTGCTCCCTCTAGATGCTACCAACTCTTGTGGAGGCAGCCAGTCTAAAGCCTGGCTTTAATCGGGTCCCCTGCTAATGGACGATGGGATTGGTTCCCCATAGATTAGTCTAGGTGCACGTAAGCAGTCCAATTATCTTGTCTTGATTATCAAAGAGAAAATAAAGTTATCTTGCGGCAAGATTTAAAAAATGTGATAGAAAGGTCTCTCACAATGTGAAATGGCTTCCTATGAGATCAAACTACGTCTTGGTTAGGAAGTCCATGCTTAGTTCATGTTCTGCTAGGAGATTGCCTCTCAAGAGAACCCCTTATTGTGAGCTATCATGTGTTTCCCTTCAGGGCACGTTTGATTTGCAAAATTAGGCAAGGCATTGGATTACAAATTGTGCTGGAGGTTATTTTCGGTTATTGAATGCAAGAACTGGTATATGTTGGGCAAGTAGTCTGACAAACCATGGGATATAAAATGCCTTGGAGTATGGGTATTGCTATTCCCCTAACTATTAGTCAAGTGGAGTTATACATCCTATGAGTTGCTATATCCCCTCACTATTAGTCTGCTCAACCAACATGTCCTAAAGAAATTTGAAACTTACAGTTAATCATCCTCTGCTGGATTCTTTTGTTCCACCAGATATTCAAATCTAGACTAGGCAGTCATGATAAACAGCCTAAATATACAGTTTAGAGACTTCACATTCTGTCTTCAACTCTCTTTCTTCTTGTCATTACTCATGCATCTTGGTTATCTCAGGAATGTTGCTTTATGGAGATATTTATTAAGGAAAGGTTACTGGTAGGAAAACCAACGAGCTATTTTTTTCTTCTTCACTTCATGACTTTCTCAGAGCAAGTCCACCATGAGCCATTTTGGCTGGCAAAGACAAAATTTGGCAAAGTGGTGGTCCACTCGTATGCCAAAGTTGTTGCCAAAACATGGCAAAGCCATCTTGGTGCCAAATTTGGCAGTAAATTTGGCTTTGCTATATCTGCCACATCATCAACACCAAAAATCTTCATTGAGAAATGAGATGAATGTAACCCAATAAGCTGGATTTGGGATTGTGAAGAAATGACATCAAACTGGTGCAACGACATTGCTATTTTCAACTTTTTGACATGTAGCAAGCCATAAAACTTCTTTGGCTATGGCTAAGCCATTTTTGCACTTAGCGAGTGAATTTCTCTGATCTGGTTCTCTACCTTTGCCTTTGCCTCCATAAATTTGTCCCAAACTCGT
This sequence comes from Rhododendron molle, assembly GCA_025413875.1. Taxonomy (NCBI): domain Eukaryota; kingdom Viridiplantae; phylum Streptophyta; class Magnoliopsida; order Ericales; family Ericaceae; genus Rhododendron; species Rhododendron molle. Next base: position 6,966,138 of record CM046393.1, read on the forward strand.
CCCGAATCCATGAACTGAATTCTACCTTCAGGGCACTGGATCACATTTTAACTATCCCGTATCTCTGTAGCTGAAATCAAGAAGGTGGGGCAAGCTTCTTGGTGTTTTTTTCTTCATGTTGAAAAAGAGGATCACAAAAGTGCTAGTGCATCCGGGCTGCACGGGAGGGGAAGTGTTAGACTTATCCCACATCGCTCATCTAAGCCACCCAAGCTTGGTTAATATATTCTAGAGACTATTCCACCTATTGCCAATTGATTTTAGGTTGGAACCCTCCAAGAAATCTAATAGGAGCCATACTCTGTTGTTATGGGTGCTTGGTTGCATATTTCCTGTCTTCAAACATGTTTCTTGTTTCAAAGATGCCCACTTCTGTTTGGGCTTGGCTCTTGGATTGGTAAACAGAACCTTATCCTTTGTATGTCAGGGTGATGTATGGGGACTGAGGAGGGCACATGTTTTCATTGAGGGATTGAATAAGACTTGATCATCCTTTCAGTTTTCTAATGCTTTATCCATATTCTGCCTGAACCTGAAATGCCTCATGCATGAAACCTTATCACCATAAACACTTGGTGTCAGGCCCACTTTCACTTGTAGAACAGCTCTAGCACCTGTTTTTCTTCTTGTGTTTTTTATTGCTCTTTTTGTTTAAAATACGACCCACTTTCTAGAAAACACAAAGAAAAACCATGTGAAACAATGAGTGTCTGCCAACAAAAACGACTTTACCAAGCGGGCTAAAATCAGTTTTTCTTTGATGCTTATCTTACCTAGGGAATCTTGTGTTTTGTGTTCTCAAACTGCTTTGGGTAAATCCTTTTCTAGAAACTACCTTGAATGGAAAACGATAGACCATCTGAGCTCCAGTCCCTTTGGCGAACTTTTGCTTCTGAAAGAATATGAACTAATCATGACCCTATGGTGAAAATTGCTCAAGTGGTACAATTGTTTTCGCATAGATTTTTTAACCTGGATCTGTTTGGAAATCCAAATATCCTGCTTGCCGGCATCACATACTTGATATGTTCAGCTTTGACTGGATTTTGGGATGTAAACTCCTCGGAATGTCTGATCTGCAATAGTAATTTCACTTGTCAAGATAGAAAAGTCTCAGTCAAGAATGTCAAGACGTGCTATGTGACTGTGACTATGCATATACGCCTGAGTAAATCTAGCTCCATCATCTTAGGTTCCTGTCAGGGTTGAATTCCGTGAATCATACGTACTGTTTTTGTAACAGCTTCCAGTATTTAGGGTACAGACCCCATGCTATTATAGTTTTGGATATTGAGATAGAGATTGAGATTCGTTCATTTTAAGTCTTGCATATCACCATGCTTTGAAGTTTCTTATGCGCTTTCTCTACTCCACATGATTTCCTTGTCTGGACTCGACAGGTAACTGAATACAGAAACTACAAACCAGAAAGCGAAGAAGACTACAACATGATGACAGGATACATGGAAGGTGAAGATGGTGAACTTTCCTGGTTCAATGCCGGTGTTAGGGTTGGTGTCGGAATAGGCCTAGGGGTTTGCCTTGGAGTTGGAATAGGAGTCGGTTTATTAGTCCGTACTTATCAAATCACTACCCGAAACGTAAGAAATCGGTTTCCATAATTTGTCTTTACCAAGAACCGTTTTCTTTCTTTTAACTGCATATTTTTCACTCGGTGAAAGTTCTTGTATTGGCAGCAGTTGTTTTTGCGTGTTTCAAATTCATTTTTCGTGTATGATCTTGTTTTGTAAGCAGTGTGTTACTTTGTTACGGTGACGACTGTTTAGGTCTCAGGTTTGTACTAGTTATAAAATTGGAAGTGTTGCATATATAATAGGGCTTGATTTTGTATTGCTTGTACCCTCCTGTTGATAGTTTTGTTTTCTGGGATCTCTTTTTCTCCAGTGACGTAAATCAATGGAAGTATGGATGTTGAATTTCCCAAATTCTTGGCTCACTAGTTGAGGCACTTCAGGTGGCTATAGAATCTGATTTAGTACCTTCTCCGCTAACAGTCACAGAACTGGCATTGGTGTTGTTCTTCCACTTTTCTAGGTCACAATATGATATTCTTTTATGTTGCGTTTGGATCTTGAATAGCAATAGAAACGAAAATTGGCAAGCAAAAATAAGTTTGGAGATTAGATTTTGAGAAATGAAAATAAAGTGAAGAAAGCTATTTTTCCTTGAATGGTTGTAGAAGATGAAAAGAAAATTAATGGATAGTAAAAATGAAAAGACAGCTATTTATTTTTTAGCCAGCCCAACAAGGTGGATGAGTAAGATTATTTTTTATTTTTTATTTTTTGACTAACAAGATAATCCCATTTATATTAAAATGAAAAGATTACAACTACAATAATCAAAAAAAAATACTATAACAAAACGAAGAAAAGCCACAAGAAATTAGCATAGAGGTTGGACCCTAACACACTCGTGAAGAAAGGTGGAATAACCAAATAGGCACCTAACTAAAGCTCGTTTCCGCCGTAGGCTGAAGGATCACCACTGGATGAGTAAGATAGTTGAACAATCCAAGTTACCCGAGCTCGATCATTTCCTGCTCGCTAAAAACTTGCCTGGTATAAACCAAGTTGCTCATGTTCGATTATATTCTGCTCGTTAAAAACTTGCCTGGTAGTATTAGCTTGTTATGTAAACAAACCCTGCTCGAATACCATTTTTGAAACATATTTAGTTTTCGAAACAAATCCAATACCTAAACTCAATAAAGGTTGACTTGTCTAGCAATGAACAAGCTATTCGAGCTATAAACACTTCTCTAAACTGACTTGATTGACGACAAAACTAAGCTCGACTACAAATATGTAAATCTGATTTCCATTTGCGATGTTCATAAGTTTACAAATCAAAGCTTGAACAACCAAGCATTTAGCTCACCCGACTTCGTTTCGAATATGTAAATCTGATTTCCATTTCCTTGGCCTTGAGAAACACAAGATCCAAAAATTACATATACCACCCACAAAATATCGTAGTGGGACTGTGGGAGGTAGTATTACTGAAAGGGATAACAGGGAAAAAGTAGTACCCTTAATTGTGAGTTTTTCTATGGGAAAAAGCATCAAAATGCAGGCACTAAGCTACACTAGATGCTTGTTAGTTTTGAAGTACATAGTAGAGTCTCACAAAAGAGCTCTTTTAACTCGTTAGAGAAGGGCCGTTTAGCTGGCTGGTGGCACCAGGGCTGCAGGTTCCGGAACCACCTCTGCTCCACCATAGCCATTACCAACACCATGTTTGTGTTTGTCACTGAAACCCCAAAAAGCCGCAGTTTTCTCATCATCTTCTACCATCAACCTTGAGAACTCCTCGTGATCATACTTCAGTGTCGCCTTTCCGCCGAATTCAGTCGGAAGATTATCCACATCAAAATAGGACCTCATAATCTCGACACTATCTTTGTTCATCGGGTATACGAATTTCACCTTCTGGAATGTTTTGGGGTCCAAGAAATATTTGACTATCTGCAACAGGTGGTTAACAAAGGGGCATGAGAGCATTCGCGCGAAGAACAAAACCAAAATTCCTAGCAATATACACTTGGTTTTCCGCCAAATTACATTCACACTCATCTACAAGAGCATAATAATGCCAAAGAAAATGACTTGCGAACAAAATTTTCATGTAGAAAACCCACCCAAAATAACGTGGTAGTGACAATTTCGGTTTGCAATGATCACAAAAACCACTTCTGTAGGAATGTTATATACGAATCCCATCTATAGCCATACCCTCCTTGGATGCAAATTCATTTAGATCACATTGTAATAAAAATGTAGTCACTAATAAGGTATTGTATAACAGCTTGAAAATCCACGTCTGTATACATGTATAATCACGTCAATGCACCTCAGAGTAGGGAATCAAACTAGGACCCGTAGAATCACTTACTGCTCCCTTGGACAATGTTGAACAATAGCAACAGGCTCAATGAAAGATTTACGGTATTACTAAAAAAATTAGCAGGAGCTTTCTACATAACCCTATGGGAAGTTATCCGAGATCAAGAAAAACTTCAGAAAGGTACGAAAACAAACCTTCCAGAATGCTTCAAATATTCTTGGAGGATTGTAGAGAAATGATGCACCTAGCCTCTCAGGGTAGTGGTTCTGCAGAATATTTATACTCTCTCGAGCACATTTGATAGGCACACTGGTGCTTAGAGTCCATCCAGTGAAGTCGATCAACCACACCATCTGTTCTTGACCTTCCGGAAGATTAAGAATAGCATTCTCCATCAGATACACCAAATGTCGGATCTGATTGTCCATCCCTGTCGTATTCTACAAGATATAAAACAGCATGAATTAATCAAGAAAACCAACACCAATACATTAAGGATCATGGATTGTGGAGGGAAATATAATAAGATATCGAAGTTGACAATAAATTTTAATATTTTATATTTTGGTTTAAATATAATTTTGCTTTCTTCTTTGTAAATCTCTCCACAGATCATGATTCATACACAGCATGAAGGATTCTGCGTGATTAGTGATTATAATACAAAGTATTTTACCTGCAATCCCGGTTTCAGTATGAGAACAGTCCTACCATAGCAGTCGTGAAAATTTGCTCTGAAAACTTTTCCTGTCTCACCTTCTGCTGAAATTTCATGCTGAAAAAAGAAATAAATTGGACAAATTAGCCTTGAAGAAGTAACTGTTACAGAGGAGAAACAGCACCTCAGAATGAATAAAAATATAGGATAGAGAAGCCAGCTTTCAGTTTTGAGAGATGCCACTCTGTGCATATTATGCCAGAGGTTAGTTCTACATCTAGGTGAACAATCAATATACAAACAAATAAACAAAAGAAGCAACAATTCTTCGTGATGATTACAATTTACAATGATGAGACTCATCCATACATATATAACCACCCAGTACCAATTTTTTCAATAGTAAACTTCCTGTCACACATACTATCAAGATGAGGAAACTTTGGCCCGCCTTACCCAACGAATTTCATGAGGCTTATATGTTGATCTCCACTTCAGTGTCTCTTCCAGCATTTTCTTTGATTTATCAACGTTCCAGCTCCTAGCCTCCAAATATCTTTTCAAACACGCATCAGAGCAATACTTTAAGTCTCGTCCAGACAGTGGTCCAAGAGCAGCCCTAAGCTCATTGACCTAAATAATCAAACAAAAAAAATTTGGAAGAATTTCTTTGAATGGTATCTGCACTGAACCTTTTATTTGAAAAGGAAAGAATAGGCAGTAGCATGAGAAATGAGTCATATGAAGTCTCGTTCCCAATCAAGCCTTGATGAAAAACAGTACTGAAAAGGTTATTTACATTCCACAAAGTTAATGAACGAACTTAAGCATAAGAAGAAAAGCGATAACATACACTTTATTTCCAGTGAAATCAGTTTATGTGCATGTGCACTTTCCACATACTCAAACACCGCCTTACCTTAGACTCCAGCTGCGACTCATCATTTTCCTGCTCACGATGAGAATTAGACCACCGACGAAACATTGTGAGAGCTTCCACAATCTGGCAGCAGACTACAACCTAAAACTGCAAGACATATGTAAGATTCTTTTATGGTCTATTCTACTTTATGCAAGTCGAATAAGTACAAAATACAGCAAGGAGAGAGGTTAGCAAGTACAATCAATTAACTACGCACTACTGCAGAATGGATCCTCAGTTTCTAAAACCGCAAAGGAGATATATAATCCACAAGACAGCAAGATACACAATTTTGTGCACTCCGGGAGCCAAAGGAAAGTTATAAGTAGAAGCTGCACAACCAGAATAAACACGAGCAAGCGAATCCCATCCCATCTCTTATATTAAAAACAACAAATTATATCAAAGTCAGATACCATTTGGTCACTTCACAAAGGGTGTCAGACTAAATTTCCAATAGAACAAAAACTAGTAAGAAATTTCAACGAGCAAGAAGCACAATATAGCTTGCAGCTTTTTCGCTACTAAAGCACAGTCAACCAAGAAGAGAGAAGTAAAGAAAGAAATTACAAAATGTCTAGGAATACAACTTCAAAACACTACTTCCCAGAACCGTTCGATGCATGTGCATCCAACGGTTCCGGACACAGTTATGTATGTAGCATTGCTAAAGAAATAATACCTAACTTGAATGAAACAAGCAAGTAGAAAAGGCAAGACAATCACCATTGAAAACAAATTTTGGAATCACAGAGGAAAATTACCCAGTAACAGTAGTTCTATTAACTGAGGCAAATTTACCAATCAGTTGATCAGATCCACAATCCCAAATGAAATAGTCCAAATTTCAATAAAAGTAAAAGTAAAAGGGCCACATATACATAACATTAAAACCCTTGAAAATGGCATGGATCGTTGCTTCCAAAGTGAAATAATCAAAGTAAAATGAATAAATGCAAATCCAAAAGTGGACCCATGTAGAACCCCACTCTGGAATCAACTTCTGGAACTCAGAGAATCAGATCATAAATAAAGTGAAAATTATTAGTATTTTCCATCACCATCCGCCACAGGAGTTTCATCAATAGTTTGTTCAGGTAGACCTCATCATAAGTAAATCTAATATACTCCAGCAATTAATTCCAAAGAGGCTATTTCAGCTACCTACCTTTGGCAAAAAAAAAAAAAATCCTGTAAAATAGAGAGAACAAACTTACAAGAAAACCAATATTATATTGGCACAGCATAACGTTTGGTTGATGGGAAAGACAGGGGACAAGAAAACCAAGAACCGTATTTTTTTAACACTGTAAAATAAAATAATAGAAAAATACTCTTCAGAAGCCAGGTGGGGGTGAACATGAGAAGAAGCTAAGCTATGGGTTTGACCATACAGCCCTAACTGATCGACACGGTGAAGACAAATCAAATTTCCATCCCATTTTCCAATCTTTTCTCAGCAACCAAACAGACCATTTGCCAACACCCAAATTCGGAAATCTTCAAAGATCCAAAAACCGAGAAGAAATTGGTCAGAGAAAAACATACCCAGAAGACCAAACAGATCTGGGAAGTAACAAGCATCTGACCCAAAAAAATCAACCCTCTGAAATTTCAAGTCTAATTGCAACAACAATCATAACAACACACACACATGCATCACAGCAAAAGTAAAGAATGTGAAGTCAAGAGGAGGAATAGTTCGTCGTCTGACATACCAAGGGAAATGGGAGAGGAAATCTCCTTTAGAGAGAGGGTTGAACTCTCTTTTTTTCAGCAGGATTTCATCTACCCACATATAGAGAGTCAAGAGAGAGAGAGAGACAGAGAGAGAAGGATTCTGGAGTGTATACTACTGCATAGGAGTAGCAGTTGCTTGTACTCCTGCGGTCCTGCCTTGTTTAAGGTGTGCAGAGTTAAGCACAGGTGCCTGGCAGCCTGTAGATGTTGCTAATATGACGAGGACTGTGAATCTGGCAAACGAAAGCGCACGTTTCGTCCGTTGATGTGTGGAAAAAAGTCGACTGACTTTAATACTACGGCGTTGATTTTGATTTGCCGACCTCGGTAGCACATCTCCACCAACTCGTTGCTAGCAACAATAAAGATTAGAGAAAATCTTTTTAACGACTAAGGGCGGAGTCGTGAAAAATTATTTACGAATCCAATCGCGACGATCTAGATGTTAATAAAAAAAAATTCAAAAAAGTTGAACTCTTTTTTGAAAAAGTTTCATTTAAATCAAGACTGTCCGAAGTCGAAACGGACGATTGAGATCGGACAAAACCATGTGAATAAATTTCTACGTACAATATGAATTTTATTTGATAAGAGTAAAATTTTTAAATCACATTAAGCATTGATATCTCCGCCACCAAAAATAATTGTTTGGTTTACAAAACAAAAAGTTGAAAAGTACTACTCCCCTAAAAGATTATTCAAGATGAGAATTTAAAAAATACATTTTATTTCAAATAAATTACTAACTTTTTTTTCCTTCAAGATGCTAGATGTTAATATCACTTGTTTTTTAATCACTCCTATTTTGGTTAATATCACTCTCCTTCTTTTACAAAATAAATCATCTAATAAAAATACAAAGAGAGTAATACTAACAAAAAGAGAACGACAAAATCGCTCCCTTGTGTAAAAGGTCAAAACCATTTGACTCACTTTCGTGATGGGACATAAATGGGTAGGTGTTGGGTTTTAAAGAAAAATATTAAATGGACGATACACGCATAGTTTTTAAACCTTCACGAAAAATTACTAGTACTATATTTGGTAAAGAAAATTTGAAATTTGGAACGGGGGCGGTTGACCGGGCTCGTACACCCCTCGTTCTGTCCTTGCCATTGGGTCAAGCTCTCCTCCATGCATCTATCCTACTCTTTCTTCTTCTTCTTCTTTTGACTAATCACCTGTCCTCCTTTGCCGTTCATATTGGGTTTCATTTAGGTCCGCATTTATGATCTAAATATCGAGCATCACATAGAGGAAGTTTATTTTTATTGGAACATTTTTGGATAAGGAAATACTGCCTTCATCCCATTTTGTTGTGCCTTTTATTTCTTTTGAGGATGTCCCAAAATGATGTGTTTCTTCAAAACTTTTCAATTTTGGATGTCCATTTTATCATTTTACCCCTCATTTCTCTTTCCCAAATTCAAATATTGAACTTGATTTGAAAGAAAAGTAGAGCAAATTAATGACATGACAAGAGAATTGACAAAAGTCGTAAGTTACAAAGGAGTAAAATGGTAAAATTGATACAAAGTCAAATGTAATTATGATCTTTTTTTAAATTATGTGAAAGTCAAAATAGACGCAACAAATTGAAACGGAGAGTCCCATATTTTGGAAAACTATTTCACTTTAGGAATGATTATGATCTTCAGATATTCATCTTCGAGATGTACGATCAAATACATTAATTCTTTTGTATTAAATGTACAAAACAAAAGATTCGATCATTAATGTGGGTATGAGATGGTGATTGGTGCCTAGTGCCTACACAAATTTGGACAAATTTTTTGGGACGTCAAAGTTGTCCGTGTTAATTTGTTCGCATTTTGACTAGTTTTTCCTCTGATTCAGTCAAAGTCAAATCATTTATGCAGGAACTAAAAAATTCACAAGAGAATACATTTTTGCTGTCTGACCTCAATAATCAAGACCTGATTAAGTGTGTGAAAAACAAACTCACCAATTAACCGGATTAATCGGGGACTAATAATTTGGAGAATTGTGAGGTGGAAAAGGTATGCATGGAGGATGACACGTGACCCGTCAATTTCGTCCTTGTGGATTGGGTCCTTGTAGATTACTCCCTCCGTCCCATAAAGAATGACAATTTTTAAAATTCGTGTCATTTTGCATCGCTTATATCTTTCAATCTATAATATTTTTCATGAGTTTGAAAACTTTGTATAATAGAATTAATCGAGAACTATCAAACAAGATCTATATTGCATATGTTTTGACATCCATATTGAAAGATATAAGGAGTTGAAATTGGCACAGATATCAAAAATTGACATCCAATTTGGGACGGAGGGAGTATTTTTTTCGCGAATTTTTAGGCAAATTATTCTTCTACATACTTCAATTATGGCATTTGGGCTCCTTTTGTTTGGACGTAAAATATTTTTCTGTACAATATTTACCTATTTTTGGGTATTTGGTTGTGTTAAAAATGAGAAAAACATTTTACATGTAAAATATTTTTCATCAATTTGATGAAAATGACTTACCCTTAAATTTTCCGTAAGTTATTTTTCGAAATGAACCATTGTCTTCTACTGTAATTCTCATAGCTCAGTTTTCTCGATCGTCAGTCCTGACCCACGTTCAATTCCAATAATCTCATATCTCTCCACCGTTTAAACTCCCCTCTCTCTCTACACTATTTTGTTGATTTCTGAAAATATTTTCAAGTGTTAACCAAACACCAGAAAATAAATGTTTGACGTTTGTTTTTTGAAAAAATATTTTACATTGTAAAATATTGTACATCAAAACAAACAGAGCCTTAGCAAAAATAATTTTATTCATTAGCCGATAGTCCAATAATATAGTTGAAACGCACCCTAAAACCATTTGATCTAGAAGACAGATTTTCAGCGGGCTCGAGGGCTCTGCTGCCCCCATGGGCACAGTAGCCCCTAAAAAAATCATTGCCATCAATTTGCAATCCTATGGAGCAGAAACGTGATTATGAGAGCCCTAGAGACAAAATCAAATTTTGTCTTTTTAGAATAATATGATCAGAAGAATAAGGTCATGCACAGTGGTATAATAAAAAAAGGATAACCAAAAGTTTACACATCAGCTTTTGATTATTCACTTAAGAAGTTGTTAAGCTTAACAATGTTGAGTTTCACAACGGTCACTTCTAGTCCATAACCAAAATAAGAGTCCACTACAATTTCACTATCTCTCTCCCCCTCTGTTTCTTGTCATTCACTTCTCTCCATTTACGTTTTTCTTGAGCAAAAAATATATTGATTCCCTCTCTTAATTTTGGAAAAAAAATCGGTGACTTTTGTCCCTACTATTATGAATTTTTTTGGGGGGAAAACAAATAGAAACGAGAAAGAAGAGTGAAATACCTTAATCCGGCGATAATGGGTTTGAAATATAGATGATCGAGAGATATGAGCTTCACTTTTTGAGCGAAAGAAATAAAAATAATTTGTGGATGAAGTGAAAAAGATATAGAGTAGGCGAAGAAGAAAAGAAAAAAATACTAATTGAAACACGAGTGCATATAAATTTTGGAACTAGTTAACTTATGTGCTGTGGAGTCCACAAATTTTGATTATTGAGAACGGTTGTTAGTTTTGATTATCCAAAACTCAAAATTTGATTGTTTATAAGGACGTTGTTAAGTCTGATTATACCATTGTGAGCCATCTTTTGCATCAATACTGTTAACTTTAAAAACAATTAGCTTTTGATTATACCACTGTTGATGGTGTAAGATCTTCACACCCGTTCAAACGGATTAAAACTTGAAGCACTTAATTTTTTAACTATATTTTTTAATATATAAACTGATCAAATTTTGTCTCTAGGACTCTCATAATCACGTTTCTGCTCCATAAGATTGTAAATTGATGACAATGAATTTTTTTTTTATATACAATCATCAAAGGCTTGAAGAGAAATCCAAAAAGAAATGCATACACATGCAATCCAAATAAAAGAAATACAACTATGTTAAGGCGAAAATAGGTTCCTCTGATGCTACATTTAATATTTTTTGTGTTACGACTGCCGTTACTAGTAATTAAATAGAAAGTCCACGCATGCCGGCCTGCAAGACCAATTTAATTTTACAAAATATCAAAACATTTGTAAACGTAACTATCAAAATATTAACCACCAACTTGTCTAAAAGCTTTAATATTAATTAGGCGGTGAGATTCGAACACACGAATTTTTTTTTTTATCGGCCGAACACAAAATCTTTTGCCTGCTCTGACACTATATTTATACCTCGAACAATAACTGAATATCGCTAGAGACCCCGCACCTTGTTTGGTTCTCATCTCATTTTCCTCTCTATACGTTTTTCAATACCATTTTCTCTCTATCTCTTCCCACTCATTACATCAAAAATATCTTTCAAAAATGAGAACCAAACAAAGTGATGGTCAAAAGTCAATTCTTGCCTTTGTCCATTACCCTCTCTGATTGCTACTTTCCTTTTTTTATCTGCATTTTAATTACTAGCAGAATTCCGCTTCTAGAAGCAAAATGATATATGCATTTATTTCTAAATAATACTCGTATCTATTGGGCTAGGAGTGCATCCATGGATGGATTTAGTTACACAATGTCACTCATTGCGACCGCTCCAAAAACAGACTTGCGGGTGCGATATTAAATACGGAACGCCTTAAAAGACTTCATTGAAGTCCTCCTTTAACACCAATTGATTTTAAAAGAGATGGCGAAAAAACAATCCGACAAGTGATATCAAGGTCCAAAGAATCGATCAATCATGGGGATCGACTCATCTCAAAAAATTCACTAGCGCGGGGACCAACTAAAATCAGATTAAAAAAAACAAAAGAAAAACTCATCCCAACACAGAATCCAATGGCATGTGTCATCCATAGAAAAGAGAGAATAAGACGAAGAGCAAGCTGCTGGGAATGTTCAAAACGCAACAAAGGCCCAAGGGACAAGTAGATAACTATGAATAATTTTCAGTTATACAATGACACCCGGCGATGCACTTTTTTGAGCAGTGTTACCGACAAGATGTCTCGATACATGATCTAAATTCTCAAGCAGGAAATCGTTAATTTTTTTTTTTTTTAATAAAAATCTTGACGCCGATGTGTTCAGACTCATTCGATACAGCGGCACATCACACGATGTATACGTATGTGAGACTCAACTGCATATGTGAGCCTCAACCGCATCAGTGGCACACAGTCCTGTTCTGCCTAGGGTCTCTCTCGACGTAATCCTGTTGAGCTTTTGATAAAATTGTTTTCTTAGCTGATTAAAATGGGTGCTTAAAGCTTTTTTCTCGGGAAATGATATTGTCACACCCTAAATTGTTAACGCCACATCCCTGCAGTGTATTTTTTGGTGCAAAAATACACTGCAGGAATGTGGCGTTAACAATTTAGGGTGTGGCAAAATCAGCTCCATTTTTCTCATAGGAGTGCTTTTTCCAAAGTTTGTAAAGCATTTTTCATGGGAGTGCTTTTTTCCAAGTTTGAGGTGTTACTCTCACCAAGTAGGTGTTTGGAGGTCCCAACCCACGGCCCATTAGCTAAAAGTCTAAAAGCATAAGAAAGTTCCCTTCGTGGAAGACCCATCATCCATAGTGAGTAAAAGCTAATAACTTTGACTTGAAATGGGATACTTTCAACAGCTCTGCAATCCGCAGAGACAATGTGCAGAGAATCACGCAAAGATAAATGCGTTTGGCCCCATTTCAAGTCCCAAAAAAATCTAGAAAAATATTCATATATTTTTTGATATTATTTTTATGGGGCCCTGTAAAAAATCAGCTCCTGCGGATATCGATAAGTATTATTTTTGGATTCGTAGGGGCGAAACTGCTCAAATCCAAAAGTAATACTTATCGATATCCGCAGGAGCTGATTTTTTACGGGGCCCCATAAAATAATATTCAAAAAGTTAAGAATATTTTTCTAGATTTTTCTGGGATCCGAATTGGGACCAAACACGTTTGTCTCTGCTTGGTTCTCTGCAAATTGTCTATGCTGTTAGAATTTTTGTACTTTCAAGCACTCTTATTAAAGTCAAATCCAAATGAATCAATTGTTGTTGTTGTTGTTTCCTTGTTCAGAAATTTAATTTGGACATTGAGGGTAAGGTCCGCTAAGGGTTTTTTGAGTTTTTCTTGTATTGTTCTCTCTTTTTTTTTTTTTTTTTACATTTATTAGTTTTGCGCCTAATTTTTATGGATTATTGATTCGTCTCGTCAAGATAAATTGGAAAAGCAAAAAATTACTATGACTTTTACTCAAATATTTTTGAAAATATCCAAGATAAAACCCAAAAAACCTACGCAAAGCTAACAAACATGAAAAAAATTTGAATAAGAACAAAATAAGAAAAAGTTCAAAAAATTTAGAGAAACTTAGGCCCCGTTGCAGAATGCAAAAAAAAAAAAAAAAAAAACCCTTATTTTTTAAGAAGACAATTTCAAGCTCAAAAATTATAGGCTTATTGAAATATAAAAATATGCACTATGGATCTTGTTTAATTTTATACAATGCAAAAAAAATTTAAATTTTTTTTATTTACATTATTTTTAGTTTGAAAATGTGAAATAAATTGCTTATTTTTTAAGAAGATTTCTTGAACGGAGCCTTAGCCTGATAGGCAATTTGGCACAGTATTGTATATGGAGAAAGGGATCAATCTCAATCAAAGATGAGATTCCCTCTAGCAAAGAAAAAAGGGAGAAACTCATTCACGGCTCTGCTGTAAATAAGTTTTTTTATAGCAGCAACCGATTGCGACTATTCAAAAGTATTTTGGACGGTCCGGATTTTAAAGAAGCTTTTCTTTGAAATTTTTTTAAAAACCTGGACCATCCAAAACACTGTAAACGGATGAGATTCATTTCCGTAAACTCATTTTTACGAAAACCTCCGTAAACAAGATATTGTCAAAGAAAAAAGGCTAGTGATTTTGCCACACCCTTTTTTGTTATTGCCACACCCCTGCAAGTGTATTTTTTGGTGCAAAAATACACTTGCAGAGTGTGACAATAACAAAAAAGGGTGTGGCAATATCATTTCCCAGAAAAAATGGCAAAGAGAATGAAATAGTACTATGACCAGACAGCCCCTTTTGTCGTGTGGAGCGGAAGATGTACGCGTAGATCCCGAGACGCAATCCTCCTGATATGAAGAGATCCAATCTCGCACGGCACCTTACAATTTGGATTTTTCGGGCACGAGCAGGGTTCACTTCTAATGATCGAAACTGTTCATTGTTTAAGAATTCATCTAGAACGCTAGCCGCGTCAAAGATCATATAAATCCGATGCCTTTTAGTAGTTAGTTGTTTGAAATGAGTTTACCTGTTGTAAAAACGGGATTGATGGATTTGATTCAATGCGGCAGAATCCAGTTTTATAAACCTAAATGCATTCGAACAGGTACTAATTGGCATCCGATGTTCATAATTTTCTGGGCAGCCTTTTTTTTTGACGAGTTCTATAACATGAACAACTCCGTTCATTAAAATGAAAACCTCTCATGCCCACAAGACCCAAACTGTTCGGTGCAGTCAGTCCCTAAAAAGTCATTTTTCCCCTTTAGATATATACTGGGCGTGTGAGTTGATTTTTATTGAACCAGTCTTTCTCCTCCGTTTGTTGCTTTCGCTCTCATTCTGTGTTCTCCTTCCCCCCTCTCTGGTGACTGTGTGATACTATAAGAAAGAGGACCCAGCTTCTCTGCAGTCCAATTGTAGAGAGTTCGTGCAGTTGTATTGCAACCGTTCATTTTTGTATTCAACGGTCCAGATTTTAAAAAAACTTTTGGAGATGAATTTTCTCCGGATTTTTTTTAAAAATCTCGATTGTTAAAAATACTATCTAACGCGTTTGGGCCGCAGACAAGCCTTGTGCTAAGAGCATGTACACCAATAGATAGCTAAACTACCTTGTGAATAGTTCACAATTTTAATTTACCTATTAACTTTATCTTTCACAATTGAGAGTATGTTCTCTCCACCTCTGGTGGAAACCATGGGGTTTCCACCACAACCTATGGATCCCATAAGATTTTTTTTGTTCTAATCTGAACCATTTATCTTGTAGAGTACATAGAGTAGTACATTCATGAAAAAAATCAGCTTGATTGGATATCGATAGATATATCAAAACTTGAATTTTGGTTTGCAGAATGGACAGTCATAGATTTTGAAGTTAAACTATTCATGACTGTCCATTTCTTAAATCGAAAGTAGATTTTTAATATACCTATTGACGTCCGATAAATCTCAGTTTTTGCATGGATATACTATTCTACGGGCCCTACAAAATAGACGGTTTAGATTATAACAAAAGGTATCTTGTGGGGCTCGTAATTGGCCTTGGTGGAAAACCCATGGTTTCCACCACTGGTGGAAATAATTTTATTTCTTCACAATTACACCAACACTATCATTTTACCTAACACCTATTAAAATATACATTTTTCACTCTTTTTCTTTATCCTTTATTTTTAAACTGAAAATCCCACAAATCAATAAGAGAAAGAGAGAAAGAAACAATAAAATAAAGGCTACCTTTTGAACAGTGCTTAGTTAAAAGTACCAAACTACTATTCATAAATCATTTTTACCTCCCTTTTTACATCATTTGATGCAGCCTACTTTTTTGTGTTTTCTCTCTCCAAAAATAGCTCAAAAGCCTTTTTACCTCAACTGATGCACTTGCTCTTAGAACAACCGTAAACGCAAAAGGATTGTGACTGCCAGACATTTTTTTTGTATATATTTACAAATACTCCGTATTCTATACGTAAGTGGGGGTTAGAGGATGATTAGTATGTTAACAACCAAAAGGTTCTTATTTTTAAGTATTTATTTCCCGCTTTACAATACAGGTCATTCTCTCACAATACATCGCCTGATTGCCACATCTAGTACCTACCATAGTTACCTAGTTCTCCTCCTGTCCCAATTTTTTTTTACAACCATTGTCAAATCGAAGTAGTTTATCTCTCGGGTATTTTTGGGAACTCAAAATGTGAACCAGACTCAAAAGGGAATTGACACCAAATGGTGCTCTACCTTTATGAAAATAGAATAGATGGTTCTGGTTTTTGCGACTTGACCATATTCTAGGGAGATCACGTGCTGTTGATACTATGTGCTGCTGGTTTTTCCTTCCCCTCCTTTATGAAGTGTTTCAGTGTTTCCCCTTTCTTTCTTTCTTTTTCTCTTGTAGAATTCATTTGTACTAACTTTATGGTTTGAGTTCGGTATCTTTGTAGTGTATCTTTTATTACCAAATTTTTGGTTGGCCTTATGTTTGACCTCGTTGTTGGACTGCTTTTGCAGTATGTGCTATTGAGTCTGCTAGTGTTAATGCTCGTGTCTAGATTTTGATAATTTTGATTCATCATTCGTGTACTAAGTATCTTGTAATGAAATCTCTGCCTTGCCTTTAGCTTTGATAGCATGGGATTGCCTCTTGTTCAAGAACAGAACAAATGGATTCGATCAAAATAAACACTAATGCCTATCTGTACAGAGGTAGCAATACATAGTTACAAACACAATGTACAGATGGTTTTAGGGAACCAAAAACCCATCTGGGGTGCCACAAAGGCCGAATTGTAAATCAAAAATTGGATATTTTGTAAAGGTCATTACCGGTATTCGGTTGAACTGGTTTTTTATATGGACCCTTAACAAAATATATTGAACAAAATGAGCAATTCTAATCATGTTTGTGTAGACCCAAAATCATATGTGCATGGAGTATGCGTACCCCTGCCATCGTCGAATATGGAGTGTAGTGGGCTGAACCGAGCAATACATTGGGCTTGACAATACAGGCAGCCCACTTCGCTGGGCTGGCTTTGGCCGAACGCACATTGGCCATGGCACAACCGTTCCCAGAAGCCCATGATCCACTTAACAAGACATCTCCTTTTGTTATTCATTCCGGCCGACAAAAAAAGGGGGGGAAATGACGGCTCATCACGTGTTTTGTTCTTGATATTCATTTCAGATTTTGGGAAAAGGTTTTAGATTTTGGATTCTAATCATTACGGAGTATCTTATCCTTTCTTCAATCATTACTTTTATTTTTCTATCTATCTCTCTAATCATTATCTCTATTTTCAATCATTATTTTATTTTTCTCTATACGCATTACATATAAATCCAAAATCCCCAAAAGAATGGGGTCTTAGTGTCTTGTTTGGATGGGGTTTTGTAAAAGAAAAAAAAAATCCGACTCTAAAAACTCTCATTAGTCATTACCCCAACTTTCCTTTATTACTCTCATTTCTCTCTCCACATATCTCCAATCATTATTCTCATTTGTTTTTCTATCTCTCTTCACTTATTATCTCTATCTTCAATTATTACTCTAATTTCTCTCTCTACTTATTACCCAAAAAAACAAACCCAAACAGTTTCAAAACACCAAACAAAGCATTACGGGTTGAGACCAAAGATGATTCACGATTTCTTACGCTATATCATGATGTTAAATTTAAACTCAAAGAAATTAGGCCGTTTAACTAAATTTTTCAGAAAATCATCTCCTCCTTTGCTTGTTCTAGTTCTTGTTCTCCAATCGACACACCATCCACGACATTGTACCGTGAATGAATAATAAGGATCCAAGTGGAATCGAACCACTATCCTCCCAAACACGATGCTTGGGTGCTCTTACTGGTTTGAGCTCATGGATCCACATATGAAATGTATAAACACAAAACATTGTACCGCAAGGATCCAAGTGGAATCGAACCACTATCCTCCCAAACACGATGCTTGGACGCTCTATCCGGTTTGAGCTTATGGATCCACATATTAAATACATAAACACAAAATATTGTACCGTGAGTAAAGATCCAAGTGGACTCGAACCACATATGAAATCCATAAACACAAAACATTGTACCATGAGTAAGGATCCAATTGGACTCGAACCACTATCCTCCCAAACACCCTTAGGCACTCTTGCCAATTTGAACTTATGGATCTGCATATGAAATGCATAAACACAAAACATAGAACCTTGAGTAAGGATCCAAGTGGACTCGAACCACTATCCTCCCAAACACAATGCTTGGGCGCTCTTACCAGTTTGAGCTTATGGATCCACATTTGAAACGCATAAACACAAAACGTTTCAATATTCATCGCCATAAATAATGCCCAAAACACAATAATGCAGCTTATTATTTTGGAAGGGTAAAATTGTTCCCAAACAACGATATAGATCAAGAATAAAACTGCCGCCTTAAATAATTCAAAATCTGTTGTTTAAAACAAACTATGTTGTTTATGTTTTTTACTTGCTCATAATAAATTTGCTATTCTTGAGTAGAAGAGGAAAAAAGATTTGACTTCATTAAAATAAACTTACTAGAATAATAGACACCTCCGCACTACCAATTATTTTACCTAAAATGCTGGAGGCACGTC
The DNA here is from genome assembly GCA_025413875.1 of Rhododendron molle. Classification (NCBI taxonomy): domain Eukaryota; kingdom Viridiplantae; phylum Streptophyta; class Magnoliopsida; order Ericales; family Ericaceae; genus Rhododendron; species Rhododendron molle. Next base: position 6,984,764 of record CM046393.1, read on the forward strand.
AACCACACCCCTCTCACATACAGGTGAGTCCCACTGGAACGGACCCTACCTATACGTAAGAATGATGTGATTGATGTGCTTCTAAATGATATGCCTCTAGCACTCTCCTTATTTTACTCCCTCCATCCTATAGAGCATGTATACTTCCACCTTCTGCACTTCTCATAAAATGATCCACATCTTTAATATTCTCACCGTCCCCCAATAATAGTTCAAAATTATATTTTGGGCTCATCTAATAAGTGTTTATTTAAAAATTAATAACACAAAAATATTTTCAGTTATAATTTTATTTTATTCTTAAAAAATTAATGGGTAAAAAGTTACTAATAGCAGATAAAAGTGAGAATAATTTTGAAAAATGAAAGTAAAAATTGATATGATTTTTCTTTAGAAGTTGAAATTATGAAATTGAACACTTAAAAAAATACTATACTATCATATATCATATAATAAAATAAGGGAAGTGAAAATGCCAAAATATACGATACATTTTACTCCCTTTGTCTCTCTGTAAATATCTTGCTTCATAATTCCAATTTATTAAGAAAACATCATTACAAATTTCACATCAAAGAAATACAAATTTCACATCAACTTTTACCTCCACTTTCCCTTCTTATCCTCTATGGAAATATCGTCATTATACTTTTACTTCCTTTTCAAAATGAAATCCACTGTTAGAGGCAAAATAAAAAATATACCAACTTTTACTCACTAATCTTACAAAATAAACATTTATTAAAGAACAGCCCAAAATAAAATACTGAACTTTAAAAATAGGACGAAAAGAGTCTTATACTCCATTCGTCCGTTTTACTCACATCCACGTAAATCTTATACTCCCTCCGTTCCTTTTTTAGAGTCTGGTATTCCATTTTGAACTGTTCCTTAATAAGTGTTCATTTTGTAAAATTAATGAATTTTCTATTTTGCCCTTAAAAGTAGATTCCATTTTGAAAAGTTAATGAGTAAAAGTGTAATGATGATGAGTAAGTAGAAAAAATAGAGAAAAAAATTAATGTGAAAAGTATAATGATGATATTTTTTAATAAGCTAAAATTACGAAGTAAGACATTTAAAAAGGAACGGAGGGAGTATCAAACATTACAAATTACATTACAAAACAGTAATGCTTCATTTGTTTAGACAAACTATTTTTCAGTAAAATGTTTCACATTTTCCAGCATTTGGTTGAAAAAAAATATAAGTACAATATTTTTCAAGGTGAAAAAGTTCTCATTTTCCCCACTTCCTCCCCCCTTCCCAACTTCCGACATTTCCATTTTACTGGAGTCTGGCTTCCATTCTCTTTATTACCTCAACCCCCAAAAGACTTCTTTTATTGACATTTCAAACCAAAACGGGAAAGTCGTCTTGGATGGATGAACACAACAATGGCCCCACACTTACCGGGAAAGTTGTCTTGGATGGATGAACACACAAGTCTATTTCCAATATTTTTTCATATGCAACCAATCACCGAAAAATAAATTTAAAAAAATATTTTCTGAAAAATAATTTTACAAGGAAAACATTTTACATTGTAGGCCAAAACAAACAGAGCATAAAAATTTAAAGAATATTTAAATATATACTCCCTCCCTCCCTCTTTTTAAATGTCTTAGGCCAAATTCTATGAGCCAAATTTCACCTCTAATTTAGACTTTTCCATCAACTTACCAAAATTATCATCCACTTGACCAATTATAAACTTTTCAAAAAGAACACTTATTTTGAGCAACCAAAAATGGAATAGTGGTAATTTAAATAGGGACTGAGAAAGCATAGTAGTTCAAAAATAAGAACAATTATTTGGCATCCCTTGTAACAAACTGGAGGCTACATACATGTCTCAAGTTGACCGTTTTGGCCCACTGCAATAATCTGACCCACATCCATGTTGTCGAGTTTCGTTCATGTCGTGTAGAGTTCAAACCACCACATCCGGAATGGGAAGCACTTCTCTGCTTTTTTGGGACCATACCAAACTTACATTGATGATCGCAATCGTTCATTACACAGATATTGTTGATTGCTTCAACCATGCCAAAATTGGTCATGATCAATACCGGATCGAAGAGCATTTATCTTGGTAAAAGTGACAAAAAAGTGAGATTCCGATCCAGTGCGTTTATTAGATTGACTTGTTCCAAGATAAATGCTTTCCGATTGTATGAAACAACATCGGATCAATACCAATCAAGCTCCTCTCCCATCCCTGGAATGGAGCAAGTAAGCCCAACTCATTTCCTTCTAAATAAATAAATGTTAAACCAAAACGACAGTAAAACTACACACAAAAATGCACGAATTTGTTGTGGAACCCTCCAGGAGTTACCACACAAACAATCAAAGCTGTTTATTAAATTAAATTAAATATTAAATATAAAACATTATTTCAAAAGCCTCCAGAAAAAGAACCTCAATCTGATTAAACTAATTATTTTTTGCAAAAAAAATTAAAGAGCGTACGGTGACTTTTCTCGAGACCCATTAAAAATAATATTTTACATTTAAATGAACAACTTCGATCATTTGTATGAGATTGGGCCCCACACAGATCTATGCACAATAAAGTCTAGGAAAGCCTCTGAACAGACTGAATGCCACGTTAAAAAAGAGGGACTTTAATGCCCAAAAAATTGGGAGGCTCTTTAACCCGACCAAGTAATAAACGAAGTCAACTCAAGTGTAACATGGCCTGACCGCACGATCTCCAATCACCATATCGGCATATCGGGATGGCAGCCATCGTTTCACAAGTTTTTCACGAATTCTAATGCTTTGTTTGGATTGTGTTTATAAAAAAATTTGAAAAATAGCGAAGGTAATAAGTAGGAGAAAGAAACGTTGAAAGTAGGGAGAATCTGAAGAGAATTTTTTAAAAAATTCTTTTGTGAAAAGTAAAGAGAACAAAGCAGAGCATGATTTTAAGAATATTTTACAGGCTCGAACCAATAAAATTAGAAATACAAACGTTCATGATCGAGCAATAAGCAGCCAGCCATGGTTCTAGAGATGTTCACACTGCATTCTTCTTTCTTTTATTGAAAAAGGTTGATTACACACTAGCATGCGGCACTAAAGCTTGCACCAAAAGATGAGGCTAAATCCAACAAATTGCACATTCAAAGTGCAAGGAAAGAACAAAATAATTTTGAACGACTAGCACATAATCCTCCACAAGGCGAGAATGAAGTTGGATAAAAAGTACATTACCAACATATAATACAACTTCAGAACAAGTGTCATGAACGTTCGATGAGCAGGGGCGGTAAAAAAAAAAAAAAACATTAGCGAGAATCATTTTCCTGGGGTAATGCACATCACGGAGTTATTATAGCTCTTGAAATTTACTCATATTTCTCTCCAAAAAGAATTAGGTAAATTCTGGAACAATAAATAAAAATACGAAAGAAAGAAACAAGATAGATGCAAAATAAAGTACTCCATATTTGTTTTGTTAATGATTTAGTTCCTTTTCAAATAAAATAAATTAAAGGTAAAAATGTAGATTAAGGAAATTCCAAATAGGGGAGGGAGTTAAGGATAAAGCTTTCTTTTATTTTAAGTAATTACAATCTTATGTAGTAACGAGGATGGGTTTGACCAAAATAGTGGCTCACAGATCTGCACTTGAGTTGTTAAGGGTTGGGTAACATGGTGCCATAATGCGGCCAATATTTTTGGATTCATCACTAGTAGGCAGTGCATTGGAAACGAAATGCCTCTCGTAACTGCTACAGGATGCGGGAACTCACATTAGAACTTACTATTTTTCTATCAAGGTTCGCAAAATAGTTTCAAGTTAAGCCCCACAGAAAAGAGTGCCCTTTAAAAAGAGGCTAATGCTTCTATGCTTCTATAAGATGATATGCTATGATTAGTTGCTTATTTAATGCACAATCACAAAGTTTAGTCCAGTAAAGTGAACATCATGATGCTAAATTGGTCTGTTCATACCTATTGGACTGCAACATCATGATGCTAAATTGCTAATATGCTATTACCAACCTTACTTATTTCTTCAATGTATTAATAGGAAATGGATGTCCTATTCCACTTGAGTTGGAGACTTGAGGTCAAATGAACCAATCCGTATGCAGAGAATGACAATAGAAGCAGAAAGATGCAAGACAAAAGGGAGAGCCGGGCGGAACCCGTACCATCTCCCTTCAAACAAAAAGTAGAACTTTTATTAAGGACTTTTCGACCTGCCATGCAAGCACACCTGACATGGCAAAGGCCTTGTGAGATGAATATGAAAAACATTGTGTGACCGACCTTATCCCTCTTGATGCTCAGCGAAATACCACCTTCTCACTTACTCTTGCAAACAGCACCATATTGTACACTGCAAAACACACAAGGTAACAAACATAAGCATTCGAAGTGTAAGGCAGGCAATACATCAAACAGAAGCTTGGTTTCACCAAGACACTATCCTTACTTGTACTAAAATGCCCATGGGAAGGAAAGACAGCCGCACCAACTCCGCTTGCAACCAGTGCTCTTCACAACGCTGCATATCACTAACTACAGTGCACCAAGAGTCACAGCCTAAACAACAATTGGCAAACTACCAAACCCCAATACAGATAATGCGGACACCAAGGAGCTATACAGTTGTCAGGACTGCCATGTTCTACCACTGAATCTCCTAAATAACACCCATACACAAATTTGCAGAATGCCCTTTAAACTACACAAACTAGTACAATAAAACTAACATACAAAATCTCATGGAATAAATGATAACGATAATTCACATCCAGGGATGCCAAAATCCATCAATTGCATTTAGAAGGTTTGAAGCAAATATTTAATTTAAGTTTTAATTAAGTACAAGCTGATGAGAAGATGAGTGCACATGTTATGATGAAAATTTGCTCCTTACACGAAGGAAGTACCATTCCGCATACCAAGTGTGAAAACTAAGGTATTACCTCCTAGAGTGCTAAGCCATGGTGCTAATCCCATCCTCCTGTGCACTGACTTGGTGTGGAGGTTGGCAAATGGATGTCAGATTTGGCTCGAATCGTGTGAAAGTGGGATTATGAAGACGCTGTGAACTACTTTCCGAGGTGGAAGTCAACAGGAAAAATAAAAAAACGCAAGACGCAACACAAGAAGGGAGAGCCGGGCTAAAAAACCCCGTACCATCTCCCCTCCAACAACAAAAAAAAACTCTTTATTAGGTGTTTCTTTGACCTGCCATGCAAGCGCACCTGACATGGCAAAGGTCGATTGACAACAATCGTAACTCTCAACACATGTAAATAATTCCACCCCTCTCCCACTCGCTCACACGCATACTACCTTCTCAATTGCCTCATAAACAACAGTTATAACAGTAAAAACCTCTCAATTATCTACACTTCATACCACAAATCCCAACTAGCCCTTACATAGAACTTCAGAAATTAATCCAGGGGCTTCTTCGACCTCTCGAACTCACATGAGGCAACGCAACGCACAGAGCCGATCCAGACAGTCAACATATGTTATGGATCTGAGAAATTGACAAAAATTACTGCAATTAGCATTTCTGAACCAAAAATATCCACAAATGAACACAAACTAACATTTCTGAACCAAAGTACCACCAAAATGGACACAAATTACGAAAATTAGCATATCTGCACCAATAACACCACAGAAACGGGCACAAATTAAGAATTTCAGACCCATAAAAACCACAGAAATGTACACAAATTAAGGAAACTAGCCTTTCTGCAACAAAAATACCACATAAGTAGACCCAAGTTACTAAATCAGCATTTATGATGCAAAAAACCAAAGAAATGGACAGAATCAACGGAAATTAGAATTTCTGAACAAAAAATAACACAGGATGGATCCAAATCACGAAATTTAGCATTCTGGACCAAAAAATAAGTACTCGCAGCAACAAAAACTCACCTCCAGAATTTCCACATCAATTTGTACGAATATAAGCCTTAAGGCGGTGGTCCAGCGAATCGCAACAAGCATCTACGGAATTCGAGCAGAAAAAATCAATGAGATGTTTACGATAAACTCTAGAAACAAAGGAATCGTGACGTCAAAGTATAGAAAGCTAAATACATCTTCAGATCTGCCACGTCTGTAGAAGATTCGCGAGATCTGACGCCATGGCAGACGAGAAGACAAGTTTTGAACGCCATACCGCTCAGAAATAAAGGAATCTGATGTCGAATCGTAGATCGTCGAACGATCTACGTCGATCTGAAGATCAGCGTCGAAGGTGAGAAGCAAATATGAATCGGTCTGACAGACGTTGAGGGGAGAGAGAGAGAGAGAGAGAGAGGGGACGCGTAGGCGGGGCAGATGCGATGAGGATTGGAGGGTGAGAGAGATTTATTAACCGTCTAGGACCATCTAACGGCTGTGAATGCATCGCTTGTGGAAATATCAATCGTAGGTCGTCCGTGGCCGTAGATTCGACTATTTTTAGGTTTGGGAGATATCGACGGCTAGCGTGGTTTTTAAGCGACGCGATGAGTTTTGATCAGCCACGTGTTTCGTCGTGGTTCATACGAAAAAGTTGCGAATTTTCAATCCAACCCCTAGAGATCGAAGAATTATAATCCCACCCTTGAGTTGTTAAAATTTAACTCCTTGCTCCTGAGCAGTGCGATTGGATAAAGGTGGCTGACTTTATTGATCAGTGTAATAAATCTTGGGATGTAGAAAAGTTGAGGAACTGTGTATCTGAAGAGGAAACTCAGGCCATTTTAAAGATTCCCATTAGCATTTCTAAGTGCCTAGACAAACAAATTTGGCACTTTAATAGCTCCGGCAAGTACTCCGTCAAGTCTGGGTATCACAAAGCTTTCAAAAAGACCCTCGATCTTGCTTCAAATCAGCCTTCTTTTTCCTACTCTCCGTCTAAATCTACGTGGACGAGGCTTTGGGCTATCCCTACAGCCCTCAAAGTGCGCCATTTTATGTGGAAAGTGGTCCATAATTGGTTGGCAAGTAAAGATAATTTATTTCGTCTCAAGTGCGCTCACTCCCCCTCCTTTGTCCCATTTGTGGTAGTGAGAATGAATCGATTGAACATTTGCTCTTTCGGTGTCCTTGGACTAGGGCTGTTTGGTTTGGGTGTGATATGGCATTTTGGGTTTTGGACAAACAAATAGTTGCAGCTATCATATGGATGGAAGATTTGTTTTGTGGTGATCTCTCGAAGGAGGCAAGTGTAGGAGTGGTGGCTATCATTTTTCAATTATGTTGGGCTATTTGGAAATCAAGGAATGATTTTGCGTTTTATAGAAGAAAGCCATATCCTGAGGATGTGATCTTTAAGGCTAACGTGGCGAATCAAAATTATCTTCTGGCAATATTTTCAGATGACAGGGAGAGGGCCTTTAAACCTCCTCGGGTGGCCAAGTGGGTTTCTCCTCCCTCAACTGTTATTAAAATGAACTATGATGGAGCTTACCATTCCTCCAGCAACAAGACTGCCTTTGGCGTCATTGCTAGAGATAGTGGTGGACATGCTCTTTGGTGGTGGGTTGGTAGAATTACGGGGTCTTCAACTACTTCTACTGAGGCGTAGGCATTATGTATAGCATGCACTGCAGCGCGAGAACTGAACCTAACGGAGGTAATCTTTGAATCAGATTGTAAAGATCTAATTGATTGCATCAATGGCTTGTCTACTCATTGTCCGTGGGAGATTTATGCCGTTGTTGAGGATATCAAAGGTTGGGCGGCAGCTACAAATTGGTCTTTTGTTTGGTGCTCTAGTAATTTTCCAACTGCCTTGGTAAGAAAGTTTTGTCTTTTCCAGGTTGTATTCCGCCTGGACTTCATGATTTGCTTGTAAGGGATCTCCCTAGTTAGTTGGCTGTTTTGTTTCTTATGATCATGTCAAAAAAAAACCTGAAGTTTTAAAAGTGGGGATGCCAAGTTTTTAATTAAAGATTTATGTAGCTATTTGACATACTAGGATTTTTAAAGAGATAAAATTCTTTCCACTTTAGGTGGAAAGCCCCAAGTTTCCACCACCTTAATTTGCAGGTTCCATCGTGAATTTGTTACATTTATCTGAACCAGTCATCTTGTAAGACTTGCAAAGTAGTATATCTGTGCAAAAAATTAGCTCCATCAGATATCGATAGATATTTCAAAAATTAAATTTTGATTTGTAAAATGGACGGTATGATTATTTAATGTTAAGTTGTTCATGGCCTTCTATTTTATAAAACAAAATTTAATTTTTAATACATATATCGATTTTCAATCAAGCAATTTTTTTGCGTCGATATACTACACTGCGGATCCTACAAGACCAACAGTTCAAATCTCTACAACGAACGTTCGATGGGGCCCACAATTGGTGGTGAAAATCATGGATTTTCCACCTAAGCTGGAAAGAATTTAATCTCTTTTTTAAAATATCCACTCAACCAATGCTCCGGCCAATATGTCAAATTTCTTATTGTTTTCGGGAGTTAAGTAATCACATGAAAATATATGACATCACATGTCAAATTTGACATGAGAGAGAGAGTGTGTGTCAAATCACACATAAACAATTGACATCTTCGTTAGAGTTGGTTCAAATGCCAATTCCTATTAGCATGCAATGTCAAATTTGCATCCAATTTTAAGTTGTCTATTGGAGTAAAAGGAGAGGCCAAATAAGAAGGAAAGAGGGGGCATAATGGCATATTGTACTTGAAGAGCTTATCCAATCGTAGCTTCGATTTTGAGGTGCTAATTTTGTTTGAAGGCTAAAGTGACAATTTGAAATATCTAATTTTCTTTTGAACTGTTGAAATATCTAAATTTGACATGTACAAATATAGCTTCAAATGGTCACTTTTCTCAAAATAAATAAATAAATAAAACAATTACATTGCCTTCAAAAATGACCTTTAGAGGCGGTGTGGAGAGAGTCTTGGCTTGCGCTTAGGATTTAGACGTTAGTTTCGTCTCTTTGTCCCTGCATTTCATGTGGATTTTACTGTGATGGTTTGGTTGCAGTTTTTCTTTCATTGTATTTGGATGGATTCTTTGTAAGTGTCGCTAGGCTTTACTGAAAATGAATTTCAGATCAATAAATAAATAAATTTCTCATGGATTTTGGCCTTTCAAATGACGGCTGGTTGGAGCTGGTGTTGGCTTCAAAAGTAACCATTATTTTGCCAAGTGGGTTTTGAAGATTCCCATTAGACATGCTCTAAACCCGGTTCATTTCGAACTCAAAATCTAATTCGACCCGTTAATTTGTAGAGCTCGACAGATATATGCTAATGATCAATTCAATCGAGTGCTGCTATACGTACAGACGAAATCCATACCAAAATCGTATGCCGTTGATTCTCGCGTAGGGTCCCTCGGTTTTTTTTTTTAGAATTTTTGGACGGCCCGGATCGGCCGTCCTGTGGCCGGAGACGGCCGGCCGGCGCTGTCGGTACGATTTCGGTATGGATATGGTCGGTACACATATCTTTATCGAATTCAATCTTACATGTGTTATTTTGAAGTGCCTTCCCAAAATCATACTTGACATTATTTTTAAGCTATCCACGATGGTGTTAAAAAAAAGAGCCATCCACGATCGAATTTACTTCGGTCATTAAAAGTTACTGATTTCCAATAAATTTCATTTCCACCAAATTTGACGAGTTTTACAAAATGAATCGCAAATATCAACAAATTTTTTAGCTCAAAATGAAACCGTTTCTCGGAATCACAAAAGGCTGTTGTGGCTTGCCCCTCGGTCCACGTATATCGATAACCAAAATACTCCGTAGCAATTATTCACTAGCAACATGACGGAAGAAATTGTCTCAAGAAGATATTCTGTAGTGCACAACCAGGTTGGATCCGATCCATTTGCTCGGGAATAGTTTCAGTTCATTTGGGTGTATTCGAACCATTCAAAAGTGTTTTGGACGGTTATGATTTAAAGCGAATGTTTTTTGCCCCGTGCACAACTGCACTAGAGGGTTGTAGTGTGGCCGGATCATTTCTACGCGGACAACTTGGCTTTAATCCGAGCACCTATTGATCCAGACTGTCAATTACTCAGATTAAAATTCGATTTGTCAATTATCTAAATAGGCTGCCGAATCAATCGCACTACAACCCTATAGGACAATCCGCCCTACAAGATGCCCGGATCCCTTTCCAAATCCAACATAAGAAGAGGACATTTTATCACGAATCAATACTTCTAAAGGAAAGCTGCAAGGATTCTCTGTAGTTTTGATTCCTAAAGAGAATTCTAAGACAGTTCACCACTCAAATCATTCCCCTCCATTACGGATTAAACTTCGGAACCACTCCAACTACAGGTGTTATTTTTACGAGTAGTGTTACTGGTACCAACGGGTATCATACCGAAAATGGACGGACAGCCGCTCCGAGGCAACTCCGGTCACCGGATGGCCGATATATATACAAAAAAAATAGGGTGTTTGGATTGAGCAGCTACACATATCGGATGCCATTGATTCTCGCGTAGGCCCCATCGTATTTTTTATTTATTTATAGAATTTTGGAACTGCTTGGATCAACCGTCCGGTGGCCGGAGTTGGCCCGGAATGGCCGTTGATCCATTTTCGATATAGTACCCGTCAGTACGGAAAACTTTATAATATTAAACTTCATATCCTGTCTCAAAATCTACTCGTATAAGTTTGGTAGACCTATCTTAAAAAAATTTAAACAAAGGCTAATTCGTTCATCTTTACGAAGCATGAATATACTTTTAAAAGAAGTCGTATTTCATCCATGGAGGTCAAGCATTTTAAACCTTAGGCCATTGAAGGAATTGCCCGATTGCTAACTTTAGATTCTGAATTTAATCAAGGTGCACACAAGTTGATCCAGACATCCGATCATCCAAAAAAGCAATTGTATCCGCATCAGTATACAAATACTCCGCAGATCTCTTCAGATACTCGCAAATACAGAAATTGTTGGTAAGACGGAGTACAACAAATATTGAATATTTCCGTATACTTGTACGCGTGAACTTTTAGAAAACTGAGATTGTAATATTTGCAGCTAGAGAATAAGTTCTGAGTAAAGCCATGTTTGATCTTGAACTTGTAAAGAGTTTAATTTGTAAATAAAATAAAAAAAGGGACAAAATCACAAGAGACTAACGAAATGGAATTTTTTTTCCACTTCATTATCTTAACCTCTTAAATTATTTTTATTTCTCCAGAACACAACGTAACTGAAAGATCAAGTAATTAGAAGGCAAAGAATAAACTCCAAACTACTCTTAAGAGAAAAGCAAGTAACCCACAAGGGGTTTCCTTTTTTCTTTTTCTTTTTTAATTCACAAGAGGTTGATCGAATGAGAACAACTCAGCAAGCATTAAGAAACTTAGGCTAAGTTCTCCTAGGGACTTTTTGGCCTTAGCAAGTAACCCACAAGAGGTTGATCGAGTGAGAGCAACTCAGCAAGCAATAAGAAACTTAGGCTAAGTTCTCCTAGGGACTTTTTGGCCTTAATTTTTGGGCTTTATCTTAGATGTTTTCCAGAAATATTTGGGTAAAAGTCATAATTTTTAACTATTCTGATTCGTCTTGACAAGACGAATCGGTAATCCACAAAAGGTCGGTGCAAAACTGACGAACGTGAAAAAAAATTGAATAAGAACAAAACAAGAACAAGCCCCAAAAGCTTAGCAGAACTTTTCCAAGCTTGATTCACACTGATCCGGGGATCCTGCAAGGCGGATCCTTGCGGGGCGCCCCTGTAGGGCGCATCACAACTGTTCATGAGTGTTTGCAACGGTCCGGATTTAAATGAAACTTTTCCAGGAAAAGTTTAAAGGTTGTGATGCGCCCTACACGCCTTGTAGTGCACCCTGCACTATAGGGTTTCCGGATCTGATTCACACCACATGTACAAAACTCCTTGGGATAGCCGGTGGTTTGTACGCAGTGCCGGCTCAACCCCAAGGCCCAAGAGGCTTGATCCTTGAGCATTCCAAAAATTTCAATTTTCAAGAGCACTCTAATATTTTCACTATTTGAGTATGACTCTTTTTAAGCCCAATAGAATGAAAAAAATGCCCAATTAAATGTATTGAGTTAGTCCAGCCTACCATCTCATAAGCCCAAGTGCCCAACCCACTAAATCCCCAAAATCATTTCCCTCAAACCACCGAATAACACCTCCCCAAAATCGTTTCCCCCCAAACTCACCCCAAAATCTTGGCGATCTCGTATTTTGTATTTGCATGTAATGATTAGTAGAACTTCATATTAGTTTGGATTTCTCGTATTGTGATTGTTGCTGTAAAAATTATTAAGTAATTAACTCTTTTAAGGGCACACTCTTTTTTTAATTGGTCTGGGCACTAAAAACCCTTGGGCCGACCCTGTTTACTTTGTTTTCTACAATTTCGATGTCGATGGGAAAATAAAAAAGGCTTTGGTGGGTGTATATGTTTGAAATATATGCCATTGCTTGGATTACAATGGAAGTCATGACAAATCATCAATTGCCAAAAAGAACTTGAGTCAGAAGAAACACAGCAAACGTTCCCATCAACCTTCCATTCCAGTCTTCAAATTTTTTCTACCCCAGAGTGAAGATTGCTTCGGACTGATGAACTCTCCACCTTCTCCAACTCTGAAAGCCCCCTTCCAACCGCACTAATTAAAAAACTATGCATTAGTTCTACCACTTCTTTTTTGAACACAACAAACCAGCACCAGAAGAAAACTGGTGTGCCTCTTCGGTAGCTGAAACATTCCCTGGCTTCGGGGTTCGAGAAGTCGATAGCATGGCAACGAGGTCAGACTTCGCGCAGAAGCTGCTGAACGATCTCCGGATGCGGAAAGAACGGATGGCTGCATCTCAGGGCTCGAGCCATTCGTCCCGGATGGCTGGAGGTAAGTACTGTTTACATGGCATATCAGTGTAGTGTTTATAGTTTTTGATCCAACACTGACACAAACCAGTTAAACATCCGATTCTCCTTGAGTTCAGAATATCGGCTGAACATCTTCGAGGGGGGGCGGAAATTTGCCATGAATAACTTCCTGCTGAAGTTAGTCATGAACTCCGAATTGTAGTGTAGAAGACAAAAGGCTACATGTACCATTATTCTTGTTCAGTGTCTCCAAGTAATTGCAAAAGCAGCGTAGTGCCTACCCGCCTTCTAGAAGTTCAAGCATGAAACTGCAACGCAAAGAGAGGAACATTTTCAAATGCCAATCTCCGTCTTCAGATATTCAAATCTCTGTACATATTTATGATAGATATATATAAGCATGTATGTCCACAAACCTATATTCTTCGCTTTTGCGAGTGAATTTGCCTATTTTCATCGCTTCCACAGGATCCTGATAGAAAGACGTGAAATGCATCGCGAAAATTCATTATAGTTGCCCTTATGCCCTGAATTCACTGTTTTCCAAGTATAATCTCAATCTTATGTGCTGTTCAAGAAAAACAAAAAACAAAAAAAAAACCCCTCAATCTCATGAATCAGATGCTTTCATATTGAGATTCAACACTTCGGTTGAGCAAACCATCGTACGATAACAGGAAGTTTAAATGCATTTGCACCAATTACACCACCATTATAACCCAAAAACAAATTACACTCTACCGAAGGTACGATGACCAAGTACTTTTGAAGTAGGATTGCAGAGAGAACATAAAGATACAGGAAAAAAAACAGGAAAATAGAGCAACTACAAGAAAATTACTACATACCACACCAGCCTCCGTATGAACCATCATCCATAGTTTCCAGGGGAAAAAACTTCGGAATTGGTGAGCTTGAAAATGTGAGGAAGGCTGAGTGATGAGCTAAATTCACGCGTATAGAAAAATTTCTGTTAGCAAATTTATGCAAAAGTGTTAAACTTCTCCACTTTCACACATGTTGGAACAGAGGCGCATGGAAAGATGTCACCAAATTACAAAGGCTCTCGACAAATGAAGGCATCACAATCAGTAAGTGCATTTTAACACTCCTGACTATCAATATCTTGAAACATTTCAGCAGTACAAACTGTAACTGTAAACCTAATGTATTTCCTATTCCTGGTAGGCTAGTTCCACTTCCAGACCAGCAAGCTCACAGAGAAGGTCGAGTAATAGCACCAGATCCCTCAATCTTGAAGAAACTTCAAATCAGCTTGTTCCTTACGGAGGAGGCCAAAATCCACGACAAACGGGAGATTTATCCATGGCCCTTGCTATTGCTTTTGAACATGGAGCCAAACTCACTAAATTGGACTCCTCCGGCAGAAATAGTTCAATGCTGAGTTTCCTGCTCGGGAAGTCTGAAAGAAGCAGCAGCTTCCGGATGAATGGAACTTCAAGCCAGTTTTTCCCCACCCTCTCCCAAGCCCACATAAATGAGATATCGAAAGGGGCACAGAAATTGAACCAAATCCTTAGAGCTTGCTCCAACGGTCTCAACTTTGATGGGTATTCTATAGAAATTGGAAAGGAACTGCTGAAAGGCGCCATGGATTTAGAAGAGTCATTGAGAATGCTTGTGAACCTTCAGGAAGCTGAGGAGTACATGATTCCCCCTCAGAGAAAGAACCGAATAAGATTGCTGGAGGAGGGTGAAGAGGACGAAGAAAGCACAGTCAAAATATCTGAACAGAAGCAAGTTGCTAGGCCAAGGTTCTCCTTCGATAAGCCCTCGAAGAAGGTTACAAATACATCCTCAAGTGAGGCTCCAAGTCTTTCCAGAAAACAAGCTGTGAGTAACTTAATGTTGGTGCCTCATAAGAGGTCAGCTAGTTGTGGCCCTGATTTCAGACCACTTGTGGCATCCTCAGAACTGAAGGATCACACAACTCCATCACAGGCCAAAACAGATAGAGGCAAAATTCCGAATGTGATTGCTAAACTTATGGGACTTGAAGAACTACCACAAATTGCAGATTCAAAGAGCACAGCGAAAGTATCAAGCTCCAAGCATAAAGAAGGGATGGTTTCAAAGAAGATCCCACACACAAGTACCAAAAATGCTGTTCCCCATCTGTCTATAGAGAAAAAATTAGTACAATCCAACTACACAGGAGCAGCTAAATCATCAAGTTCAACTTCAGAGTATCAGGAAATCCAAGTGGCTCGAAATGCCATCTCTGAATCAGTGGTTCCAAATGGAAAACTGCTCTGGAAGGACCAGCAAAGCAACATAGGCCAGTTGTACTTTATGGGAAGCCAAAACGATTTTCAGGAGGCAAGAAGAGAGGATAATTCAATGCACAGACGACAAACAAGTATGAAAGGGGAAGAAACCAAGCAACCGGTCCAAAAGGATGATGTCCAGAAACATAAAACTTTGGAAGCTGTGAATAAAATCAGAGGCAAGGAAAGCAGTCTTCGAGAAGAAAAAAGAAATGGAAACAGGATTCCTCCAAGCAATCCAAAAAAGCCCCAGTATGATCATGGAATGCATCAACAGCAAACCCAACCAACATCTGAGCTTCAAGAAGATAAGAATCAAGCAGAAAATAAAGAGCAGCAACATGCAAAACAAAAGGTCAAGTTCATAAAACAGAAAGGAATTGAAGCAGAACCCAAGGATCCATCACAATCAATGCGTGATGCTATTGGTTTGCAAACGAAGCAGCACTATGGAAACCATGAAATACATAATAAAAGAAGTTCTACAGAAGTTAAGGGTGAACGGCCATTGAAATGGCTGCCAAAAAGCAAAAACCAGGAAGAACTTAGTGCAAATGGAAGTTCAACTAAGTTGAAAATCCATACGAGGAATTCAAAGAATGGAAACTCCGATCAAAATGCATACCCAAGAGAATTAGGATCTGAAAAAGACAATGCAAAAGGAAGCATTCCATCTGTTGCAAAAGAGAAACCTGACCGCTTCCCAACCATGCAAAAAAAGGACAATCATATGAAAGCGCATAAAAGTGAAAGCCCCCGAAATATAGATGAAGTACTGACAAGAAGGAATGGAACTCTCCGTAACTCAAGGCCACTCAAACATCAGATTCCGATATTGCATGGAATGAAGCAGAAAAGGCTTGAAAAGACCAGCAGTCCAAAAGGAACAGAACAGGTGAGTAGCAGCTTCTCCAAAGAAGCAACAGCACAGAACCTTCGTCCCAGGGAATCAGAAGCAAGTATTGAATTGCAGAATGTGGCACTACCACAGAATAAAGAAGGTGAACAGGCTCCAAATTTGTACAGTTCTGAGGCAGATGAGCTCCACAGGCAAAGCATAACACAGTTCCCTATTCCAAATGAAACTGTAAGTTTATGCATTTTTTTTCAACAATTGCACCATATAGTCTCTCTCTCTCTCTCTCTCTCTCTCTCTCTGTGTGTGCGCGCGCGCGCGCATGCGAAATAAAAGGGAAAGAAAAAGGAAATAATGCAGCAACCAAGACACGGAAAACCAAAACAACGCAAATACAGCCATTCAAGTCACCCCACTATATCAAGTGTAGTTTAACTATTGTGTAAAATCATACCAGAGTTTCCCTAGAAATGCATATTTATAAAAGTTGGCATCACCCTAATTATATTTACTGGATGTATGCAGTGCCAAAGCAAACTCTCAGCACTATCTGCAGTACCTATTGATAGCCAATACCAAGCACCTGTTTTCATCGAGGGTCATGAACAGAAGTCTCTGGAAATTGCATCAAGTCCACTTACGGGTAAGTGCAAATGTCCAATATTGCAATCCAAATTAAGTTCCACCCTTCTAAAATGAAACCAACGATTCATTTTCAACCAAAGGGCATAAGAAGGAAATGAAAAAAGACTTTGTCAACCTCCCCAAATGGCAAGATCTAACTCATCCTCCTAAGCATTCGTCCTGAAGCAAGATACCAATTCCCTGCATTATGGAAACATTTCAGCCTGTTTACTGATTTATGTTTGTCAAAAAAACGCACTCCTAACAACCTCTCTAAATAAGCCCACCTCAAATTCACTATGCCTGCCATAATCCCCCGGGAGGTTGGTTGGATGGCTAGACTCTTGGGATGTTATCCTAGGGGTCTCAAATTCACCTCTTGGCAAATGCCAAGGTCCTTGCTCTTTGCCCATTACAGGAGATTGGGATCCTCGGTACCTCAGGTTTGGGTGTTGAGTCACAGGGACTTGAGATGGGCCAAAGGCACAACCTGGCTGCTAAAGTGATTGTGTTCCCTAAGTGTTCAGGGGAAAAAAAAATCACCTCCGTGACGTAATAGACACCTCAACACCTGTGGAAGGATCCTTATTTCAATAACACATATCATTTCTCCTTCCTTCTTTGCCTAAATCCATCATCCAGGTTTCAGTCAAATATGACATTTGCCACACAAAAAAGAAGAAGAAGAAATCGCCATCCTTTTTTGCCTGGATCTCAGCTTCCTGGTTCTAGTCAAATATGGAATTTGCATATAAATCAGAACTGCAGAAGATTAGTTGTTGAAGTAATTGAACCTCATCTTTTTTATGTCGCAGGAGTTGATGGAGGAAACACCGAAATCACTTACCTTCCACTGCATGAACAGAAGGATATTCTGACACCACGACCACAAGAGAACCTGACGGAAAACGAAATAAATCTCAAGAAGATATTGATCGAAAGTCAAATTTTCCTGAACACGGCAGAGGCACTGTTCAAACTGGACATACCCTTTGACATCCTTCCTGTCACTGAATATAGCAGTCAAGATGAAGACAGAAACCTTGTATTAGACTGTGGGTTCGAAATAATGAAAAGAAAAGGACGAAGACAGGAGCTCACTGTTCATCCCCACCTCAACATATCAATCATCTCCATGAAGGTAACATCTCTGGACGACTTGGTGAAGCAAATATACAAGGACTTGGGAAAGTTGAAATTCAACGACGTGAACGGGTGTGATGGATATAAGGAAGCAGAGCACCTGCGAAAAATGCTCACGAGAGACATTCAAAATAGAGATGCAGATGTGAACGGTATGTGGGACTTGGGTTGGCACGAGATGATGTTCACGATTCTTGAGAAAGACGAGCTCGTAAGGGATGTGGAGAAGTATTTACTCAATGGAGTGATAGATGAGATCATGAAAGATCTGCTTGATCTGAGTGTTGTTTTATTTGACTGAAGAATAATAAGCAGCAACAACAACAATAATAAGCGGTGTTTGTAATTTGAGTAACACTCGTTTGATAACTTCCATACATGTAAAGCAAAATTCACATAGCCTGACGCGGTTTCGCAACATGAAATCAAAAGTTAATATTCATGTTTCGCAATCTCACGTGTCTGTTGTAATCCCATATCCCATATGTTACCACATGCCAAATCCATTTTCGCTTATCTTACGATTTTCGAAAGCTTGACCGTGATAGAGTCACTGAGGAAAAAACTGGAGGAATAATTGCCTCCTATGATCATTAAGATCAATAATGCATTGTGTGAGATACTGCTAAAGCTTCTTATGGAATTTGTAATAAGCAGCGAATGACTATCTGCAATTATAGATTAGCTAGACTGACAAAAATAAGTGAAACTAAGCTATCACCCCAACTTAGTATGGCGATTGGCGATCGATGAATCATTCTTCCGAACAAAGAAGGAATCAAACGATTCAGATATATACAACGTTGGGAGTAAATGCATAGAACATCGTAAAGCGCACCTCGTAAAAAATTTATTTCATATTTTCATCTTGATGAGAGGAATTGAAAAAGTATAAAGATATGAACCAAAGTTACAAGACGACGAAAAAGACTTCAAAAGATTGTCTAGAGACCCAAAAAGATATGGACCAAAGTTAAAATTTTTGTGTGTTTTTTGTCGTCTAATGTAACTTTTTTCCAACTTTGGTCAATATCTTTGTTCTTTTCCGATTCCTCTCTCAAGCTGAACAATGGGATGTGAAAATTATAAGAATTAAGAGAAAGGAACCAAAAATCACACAACAAATAGTCTCTAAAAAGTTCGGTCCAATTAGGGGTAGTTTACTAGCTAATTACGATAAACAAAAAACAGACGAGTTAAACTTTAACAAAATTGTAAACTCATTAAAATTATTCTATCGGACACTGACCACATGCGACGGTTTATGGCGGCATCCTCGCATTTTCACCCATGCAGATAAAAACGTCACGTATGTTGATTCTTATTTGAGTTTTTTCACGAGCTCAATTATACTACATCAATCACATTCCACATGAGTGTTATTTTTGTACATTCGCGTGGGTGTTACGGTGTGCATGTGTTAGTTATCTTATGTTTAAAAATAACTTTTTCTCCATGAAAGGCTCAACAAGCTCCGTTGTCGTCCAGCGGTAGGACCCCCGGTTTCCACCGTTGATCCCAGGAGACCCGGGTTCGAGTCCCGGCAGCGGAGTATCCTCTTTTCCCTTCTCTATCGTGGCCTCCATTTTTTGCCCAATAGGACCCTCGAAAGGAATTTGTTCTCCCACGATCCGGATCCCATCCCTCCCGACACGTGACTCCAATCCAAACCTGAGGATCCCCTGTCCGAATCACGTGTCCTACTCTTTGGAGCCGTTGATCTCGTAAATCAACGGCTGAGATGTGCCGAGCCAAAACGACGTCGTTTTGGTACAAAAAGTGTCCGGCACATTTTAGCCGTTGATTTGTAAGATTAACGACTCCGAAGAATGGGATAGGCCCCTGTCCGGATTGGGCTCGGACAGGGGATCTGGTCTCCTTCGCACGTAATATCTCTTTTTTGGCCACTTTTTGTAAGAATAATCTATTTTCTTAATCCATCATCATCTTCAGTTCTTCACTACACAAATTCTGTGGAGACCCACTGGCCAATTTCCCTCACAAATCATCTACAGGTACGAGCTCAACGCCAAAGACTCTCTCTCTCTCTCTCTCTCTCTCTGTGTGTTGACGACTTCTTTGTGATCTGTACCCGTTTCGCTCAAGAATTGTTGCGCTGCTTTCTCTGAGGTCTCTCGTTCTTCCAATAGAAGTTTGTTTTTGTTTTTTGTTTTTTGTTTTTTTTTGTGTGGGTAATTCGGAAATATGTCAATAGAAGTTCAGTTGATCTAAAGATTCGTTTTTTGTTATCTGTGGAGCTCGTGTTTGAGATTTGTTGTGCGATTAGAGGCTAACACGGGGTTGGATTCGTTGGCATTGACGATCGATCGATGAATCATTCTACCGAACAACGATTGAAGGAATCAAACGATTCAGATATATATACAACGTTGGGAGTAAATGCATAGAACATCGTAAAGCGTACCTGGTGATGGAAGTGAGGGGTTTATCCGATGATCGACTCTAGACAATGCAGAAACGGGAAACAGAAACAAGCAGTTTTTGAAACACAACCGCGAAAATCATATCTAAAGAGGAATTTTTCGGTGCCGAGCGGGTATTGCCCACGTAACATCCGTTCGGCGCATCCGAATCGTCTGATACACGTCTGGAAGGCTCGGATTAAAACCGTCTCTCTTCTCTCACCGTAACGCTTTCTCTCTCTTTTTCTCCTTCAAAATCTGAGCCGTTGAAAAACGAAATGAACATGCGCGAACGGGCACCACGTGGTACCCGCTCGTCAGTGCAAATTTTTCTCCAAAATGAACCTCGTACACTCGTAGTCGTAGGAATTCGGGTATTAGAGGCTGGGTTTATATCACTTTGGCCCCTAAAGTTGTATAGGAGTTTCATATTGCACCCTTGATTTTTTGAATCAATTGCAAGCTACGCCCCCCTTGGCCTATTTTTTTTTTTTTTTAAAGGAATTAAAAGGTTATTTTCTCTTAATCTTTCAAGACACAGGTAAAAATTTTATTTCATATTTTCATCTTAGTGAGAGGAATTGAAAAAGTATAAAGATATGAACCGAACTTGAAAAAAACTTATACAAGACGACGAAAAAGATTGTCTAAATACCCAAAAAGATATGGACCAAAATTAAAAATATTATCTGTTTTTGTCCTCTCTCAAGCTGAACAATGGGATGTGAAAATTATAAGAATTAGTAAGAAAAATGAACCAAAAATCACAAAACAAAAAGTCTCTATTAGGTCCAAGGGCTGGGTTAGCTAATTAAGATAAACAAAGACAAACGAGTTAAACTTTAACAAAATCGTAAACTCATTAAAATTATTCGATCGGACATTGACACATGCGACGATTTATGGAGTCATTCGTAGGCGTGTTATGGGTGTGCATGTGTAGAAATGTTTGGATTAAATTAGCTTTTCTCGAAACGAGGTTCCACAAGCTCCGTTGTCGTCCAGCGGTTAGGATATCTGGCTTTCACCCAGGAGACCCGGGTTCGATTCCCGGCAACGGAATATCCTCTTTTTTCCTTCTCGTGGCCTCCCTTTTTCCCCTGACACGACCCTCGAAAGGAATTTGTTCCCCCATGATCCGGCTCCCATCCCTACCGACACGTGACTCCAATCTAACCCCCTTCGCACGTAATTTCTCTTTTTTGGCCACTTTCTGTAAGAATAAATCTGAATAGGACGTTCTCTTTCCTAATCCATCATCATCTTCAGTTCTTCACGACACAAATTCTGTGGAGACCCACTGACCAATTTCCGTCACAAATCAGCTACAGGTACGAGCTCAACGCCAAATACTCCTCTGTGTGTGTGTGTGTGTGTGTGGGTGGGTGAGTGTGTTGACGACTTCTTTGTGATTTGTATCCGTTTCGCTCAAGAATTGTTGCGCTGCTTTCTCTGAGGTTTCTCGTTCTTCCAATAGAAGTAATTTTTTATTTTATTTTATTGGGTAATTCGGAAATATGCCAATAGAAGTTCAGTTGATCTAAAGATTCGTTTTTTGTTATTTGTGGAGCTCGTGTTTGAGATTTGTTGTGCGATTAGAGGTTGACACTGGGTTGGATTCGTTGGTAAGCGTGAACGGACAGTAGATGAGATGAGTATGATTCATTGTGCAACCTTTTGTTTAGCTGCCGAGAAAGTTCTAAGATATATAGTCAAAAAGGGCTCATCTTAGCTTTGGTGCAGTCGGATAATTATGTATTTATGTTCAGTCAAAGCCCAATTATGCGCTTTGGTTCTTTTGGGCGCTAAACAGCAAAAATATTGTCACCGTAATAAGAAAGAATAAGAAGTATATTACGCGGTTAGAAGGGCAGCCTGGATGCAACGATAAGGTTACCCAATGTGACCTGGCAGTCACAGGTTTGAGTCGTGGAAACAGGCAGAGAGCTTAGGTGGGCAAGGCTGCGTATGTCTAACGCTACCCAGACCCTACTGTAGCGGAACCTCGTACATTGGGTAGCCGTTTTAGGAGTATATTACAGTGTTAGCAGATTGTTGAGGGTTTGCAATACAGAGTTCGTGTGTGATTTATGGTCGATATGGTTTGGGGAAAAGAGTGATTTTGAATTACTGTTGAAATTACTGCAGATGGCTTCATCTACTCTTATCTGTGACACGGAGCAATGGAAGGACTTGAAGGTAACTTGTGTTGATCATAGAAGTTTATAAAGAATACGGAATATGGCTATCATGTGAAAGTTGTATCTCTGTTCAGGCCCATGTCGACGACATTAAAAAGACACATTTACGTGAATTGATGAGCGACACTCAGCGATGCAACTCCATGATGGTGTATGATACTCTACTTAACTTGTTCAAGTCATCTTGTTCTTATCTGTTTTGATATGGATTTCACCTTTATGGTCTGTAATAAGCATTGAATTCTATTCTGCATTGTAATCCCGATATCTGATTTGCAGTGAATTCGATGGGATACTATTGGACTACTCACGGCAATGTGCTACCCTCGAAACAATGGATAAGCTATTCAAATTGGCAGAGGTGCGTTGAACAATTTACTTTCTTTTTCTCTGGGGTAATGTCAGAATACATTTTTTTAAATCGTGCTTTCATGTATCCTAATGCAGGCAGCAGGTCTCAAAGGAAAAATTAACAGGATGTTTAACGGGGAGCGGGTGAGTATGTTTAACTTTCTTCTTCCAATCAAACATGACTTGCATAAACCGACCTACTAGTTAAATCCTTCATCATTGTTTTTAATGGCACCTTCAGATAAACAGCACGGAGAACCGGTGTGTCCTTCATGTGGCTCTCCGTGCTCCAAGGGATGCAGTTATAAACTGCGATGGAAAGAATACGGTCCCAGATGTTTGGCAAGTTCTGGACAAGATCAGGGAATTCTCTGAGAGGGTGCGCAGTGGTTCCTGGGTAAGGTTTGGTTGTTAATATCAGTAAATTAAGCATTTATCACATAAGTGTGAGTGTAAGTTGTAACTTGTGGATACCTATTGTTAGGTTGGAGCTACAGGAAAACCATTGAAGGATGTTGTAGCCATTGGTATAGGTGGCAGCTTCTTAGGTCCTCTTTTTGTGCATACAGCTCTTCAAACAGGTTGACACTATGTGTTCCAGTCTTCAGCTGTACAATACTATCACTTTCACTGTATTTTTGTACTTGTTTCCTGATCAACTTGGTTATGTGTGTTTATATGTGATGTGTGGTTAACTCTTGGAAATTTTCCAGATCCAGAGGCTTCTGAATTTGCAAGAGGACGCCAACTGCGCTTGTAAGTACAGATCTGTCGCTGGCTCTATTTTCTCTTTTGGTGGATTGCATCAGTGAAATAGAGAGGACCTTTTATGTCACCGAAGTAGTTGGATCTTGCATAGGTCTTTTAAGTTTTCGTCCTGCATGACAGTATAGTGGTGATCTTAATCTTGCAGTAACTCTTAGTGGCATGTGTAGCTCGTTACAATCGGATTTAGGTGAAATGTTATCAAGCATTGCTCATGGTTGTGTAGGCGGCAGTTATCCCCCCCCCCCCCCTTTCTATGTATTAAAAGTGGATTATGTCATGTTTCAAGAAATTTTGTGCTAGGGGGTGTGAGGACTATAAAGATGTAAACTTTACTGAAGGCATTGCCCATGTGGCCACATATAGCCTGCGTGAAAGTGCCTATCTCATAATGAGTCTCCTACAAGGCTCTTGATATTCTAAAATTGATCTATAGATTTTGGTTTGCTGCCCAACAAACTTAGTCATGATAGCATAATTACAATTACAAGATGCCGCATGCTTTTAGGGGCAGAAGGACCCTGCATAATTACCTCTGTGCAATGCGTGCATACAAATGATGATTAAGCATGGATTTATAATAGCCTGCTCCTTTTCCTGTGTGCAGTCTTGCAAATGTTGATCCAATTGATGTTGCTAGAAATATTACTGGGTTGAATCCTGAGACTACGTTAGGTGAAGTTTTGTACTTTTGTTGTTTGGTTAAAATTTCTGTTGAGCGTTATATGCTTACTGCCTGAGCGCGACTTCGGGTTTCATATATGTGATTGAATCTGTCTGTGCTATTTGCAGTTGTGGTGGTTTCTAAGACTTTTACAACAGCTGAAACGATGTTGAATGCTCGGACAATTAGGGAATGGATTTCATCTGCTTTGGGGTTAGTGTTATAGTACAAGTTTTTACTTCGTTTGAGATATATGCACACTGCACAGTGCAAGATTAGATTTGGATTTCCCAGGGAGAGAACAATCAATCAGAAACTAGTTGTAAATTGACTTAAAACAGAAGATATCAATTATCTGTCTTAATTGAAAATCCTTTGATTGTTCTGGATGTCAACGAACTTTTTTTCCTGGTTCATTTGTATGTAGTGATGATTGCATTAAGAAAATAATCGAACACGTAAGGGGTATAACCAAACTCACTAAGATTGTCTCAGTCATATAATTGTTAGCGTATTATATTGCAGGCCTGAGGCAGTTGCGAAGCACATGGTTGCTGTCAGTACAAATCTAACGGTATTACACTTTTCCGTTATCACGTGTGCTTAGGTGGTTAACATCTCCTGTTCACCTGTTGTATCTGATGATATCTGTTTCGCGGAAATGGGATGAAAATGGATATTGATAGCTTGTTCCTATCACTAATTAAATCTTTAAATTCATTTTATGGTTGGCTTGTATTTTAAGGTTACTCACTCCTTTTTCATGTGGTTGAGTGACAAGAAATCGGTTTTAGAGTTTTAAATTGATTAACTTAGAAGTTCACTTATAACTCTTGTCTGTGGATTTTGCTTCAACTTCATTGCAGCTTGTAGAACAGTTTGGTATTGATCCTAATAATGCTTTTGCATTCTGGGACTGGGTCGGAGGCCGATATAGTGGTAAGTATGCTGGCTATTTTTGTAACTCTTGTGGTGAACATGATGTTTGATGTGCCTTTGAAAACTTTTTGCAGTTTGCAGCGCTGTTGGAGTATTGCCTTTATCTCTCCAATACGGGTTCTCCGTTGTCGAGAAGTACAGTAACTTGCCATTTCTCTTAAATCTTAATTGCTGCAGAATTTTTTTTTCCCCATTTCAAGATTTTGCATTTAAATTGACACCCAATCTGGAGATTGTATGCATAGACAATTATGAGGTGTAAAACTCATTCTTTTGGCTACTTCCAGGGAAGTTATGAAGTTGGTTAAGTACTAACCTTTTATTCTTACGAATTATGCTTATGAACATGAAATCTTAGGGTGCCGTTTGAGGACTTAACATTTGTCCTTTCATGTTTTTCCTGTAGTCCTATTTGGTATTTGAGTTGCCATGAGAGATGGTTTCATGCTTCATTCTTCCAGTAGCAATGTCCCACAGTTGAGTTGATCACTTGAGTTTTGTTGGGGAAGGAAAAATCATTATCATTACCGTTTCTCTCAATCTCGTTAGAGATGGTTTCCTGCTTCATTCTTCCAGACTTCCAGTAACAATGTCCCATGGATGAGTAGATACTTCTGCTTTGTAGGACTATCTTACTTCCTAGTGTCTTTTGGAAAAACTGATGCCGTGGACACTAGGTAATTCGTTTTATTACCCAAACAAATGCAGGGCCTGGGAATCTCTAGCATTATGTGGCCTGAAGTTGCTTTCCCTTAAGCTTATACCTTCTTTTCTTCGTTGACAGTCCCATTTTTATCCCTTTGACATGCTACTATGCTTTCTTGGTTTGCATTGTTTTTAGTTTCATGCCAAATTTATTGTTGCCCCTCAGTTTCATTTAGATTCTACTTTGGCTTGCGATTACCTCATTTTGTCTTCTTGTTTTCCTCTTAAAGGTTCCTGCAGGGAGCTTCAAGCATCGACAAACACTTCTATTCAGCACCTTTTGATAAAAACATTCCCGTATGTGCCTCCTAAGATGTACTTCTGAAGTCTTTATTCTTCCTATCTATTGTGTATGCAATAGGTATACTGAAGGTGTATGTTCTTGTACTTGTGACACTGACTAAGCAAAAGCCTTGGAATAACAGCGGAGAGGCTGAATGCATATACTTGAATCGGGTCTCTAGGCCTGCCCTCTCTAATGCCTTTCAGCTTTGATTAAAGGTCGTGGTTTCAAGGCATAACATCCCTTGAGTTCCTCGATTTTGGTAGGTATAGGGGGGCACTATTACTTTGTGTATGTATATGCATAAAGTTAGGTATGTCTCCAGTCCTCCCCACCCATAGCACCATCGCTTGGAGATTATTGTTATTGTTTTGTTCAGAACCCCTGATTTGTGGGTTTCATGCCCCAACATTTGGGCTAAATGTATCACTGTGCATTAGAAGATTCTTGTGATCCACCTTGGGAGATGTTTTCAACAAGAATTTATTTGGGATCCTTATTGGTGACATTGTCTTCAGGTGCTTTTAGGTTTGTTGAGCATATGGAATGTTTCTTTTCTCGGACACCCTGCAAGAGTAAGTACACCGCCTGCTACAAAGTTTGTTTCGAATTTCCTCGCTTGTGGGTGTGTTACCTGATGATGTGTTTTTTCATAACACTGAAAATTCCAACATTGTTCCAGGCCATTTTACCTTATTCTCAAGCCTTGGAGAAGCTTGCGCCTCATATTCAACAGGCATGTTACCATTTGTTTGCTTCTTTTGTATTGTCTTGAAAGTGTCTTGCTGACGCTCTTACTCCATCCTAAACTTTGTTCAAAATTTAGGTTAGTATGGAAAGTAATGGGAAAGGGGTGTCAATTGATGGTGTGCCTCTTCCCTATGAGAGTGGTGAAATTGATTTCGGTGAACCAGGAACAAATGGTCAGCATAGCTTTTACCAATTAATTCACCAGGTAATTTGCATGAGCTTCTTCTTCGTCTGGTGTTTCTTGGAGTTCAGGGATATATCATGTCTGAGGAAGCTACTAATGGCAGTTGATTATTATTATTTTTCTTTTGAGTGGTGTAACATATGACACTTAACCTTTTGATTCGAGGTTTTATGTAAAACTCAAATCTCTTCTTGACTGTGGTTACTGCTGTTGTATGTGTACACTTTACCTTGCTTGACTTATGTCCTTACATATGAACCCATTTTCTTGAAACTTTCAGGGGCGTGTAGTTCCTTGTGATTTTATCGGTGTTGTGAAGAGTCAGCAACCTGTGTACCTGAAAGGTACGCAAGTCATTTTCATTTCTTGTTTTTTTGGGGGGGGACTATACCTAATCTCAGTAAAGGTGGTCTTTTTAGCCTTCTCTTTTTTTTTTTTTTTTGCATCTTTTTATCTACAACTTGAATTTCCGTTGAATTGGTGTTGCAGGTGAAGTGGTGAGTAACCACGATGAGCTCATGTCGAACTTTTTTGCACAGCCAGATGCCCTAGCTTATGGGAAGGTAAGATGAACTTTTTACCATAACATTGTTGGGGTTTTGTTCAACATCATAAAATTGAAAATGATTCATGTCTTTTTTCTCTATATAATTCCTTCGTATTATAACTAATTCTCACTAGATTTGTTTCAATTCGTCTGCCTTTTGATTGCAACATCTGTCTAAATGCTTGGATGTCTAACTAGATCTTACTATCTTATAGACACCACAACAGCTACAACATGAGAATGTCCCCCACCATCTTATCCCTCACAAGGTGATTTTGTTTTCAGTCCAGTTTGTTGTCTTTGATTTACAGTTGAATTCTTGTTCGTAATAGTTGCATTATCTTTCACAGACCTTCCCAGGCAATCGGCCTTCTCTCAGTCTTCTGCTTCCATCATTGAGTGCTTACAATATTGGACAGGTTTGGGGCTACTTTTTAATCCTTCTGTGACGCATTTTGTTTGTGTTGCTAATCATTAGAGGTTTTCAGGGAGTTCAAATTTGTCTAATCCATTCCATTTTGTGAGCACATCTTGTGATCTGAAGTTTCCGGATGTTCATTGAGGTCATTAGATCCAACATTTTTGTAATCTCGACACTTTGGTCCTAGGTGAAGTCTACTTTGATGGTCCATGGTGCTGGCGTAACAAGGACTTGATGGACTGTAGTGCATGTTACAACACCTAAGCACAATAACCGTTGTTATTTAATGGGTTCTCACACCACATTTGTGGAGTAGCCTAGATTATTAACCGTGCTGTTTGATTGCTAAATTTATGCTTCACATTTTCCTGAGAACTATATCCCAGATTCATAAAATTTGCATGAATAGGTGCATAAATTATGCGGAAATCCTTTTGACTTCACCAATTTACAGCTTCAGAGAGTGGCTTGTAAATGAAGCTACGGGCCATTGATGGTATACAACCCAAGAAGTGTGTGTGTTATTTTTCCACTTGTAGCCTAAGAAGAGGGGAGTATCATATATGCTAGGAAGCACAAGTCTTGTTCTGACATGAAGTTTCTTCCCCCGTGCTGTTTAACTTCTTGTCAAGTGATCAACATTTCTGCCTTGGTGACCTAATCCCACCAATTCTTGCTCTCTATTCCTCAGTTGCTGGCAATGTATGAACACAGAATTGCTGTTGAGGGCTTCATTTGGGGTATTAACTCCTTTGATCAGTGGGGAGTGGAGTTAGGAAAGGTATTCTTTTATAATCTGCTTCTGCCGCTGCTCTACTTCATTTTATGCTGTTTTCTCTCTACTTCATGTTTATGCTGTTTTCTTAAATACTCTTACTTTTATATCACGTATTTTTTTGTCTTCTTTTTCTCCACTCAGCTCCAGAACAATTTGCTTTCCTAGTTTTGCCTTTTCTCTTGTTCCTTAACAACTTTGTTGCTATGCTATACTGCAGTCACTGGCTTCCCAAGTCAGAAAGCAACTTCATGCATCTCGTAAGAAAGGAGAACCTGTTGAGGGCTTCAATTTCAGTACCACGACAATGATGAAGCGATATCTAGAGGTATGTAAACACCATTTATGAAAGAGGATGGTGTTTATGGCACATCATGCAACCATTTTTCCGAGAAACTGTTATTTCTAACAAGTGGGGCTGCAAATGAACCGAACCGTTCGTGAACTTTTCATGAACATTCTAAATCTTGGCTCCATTCAGCTCGTTTGCAACCCTACTAACAAGTAACTTGACTCAGAATGGCAGTCTTGAGAACAATTCAATTTCAGCTGTGTCTCAGACTTGCAAGAGCATTTTTGCCAAAGAGAGAGTTGTTCGCTAGATAATTGCTGCCAAAACCAAAAAATAAAAAAGATTTGGATTAACTGCTGGCTTATTGGCACATGTTATATGTGCGTCTTTTGTTCACTCTTCTCTGCTTTAGTGTTTGTATGTTAGGTTGGATTTGAATAATGGATTTGTGAAAGGATCTAACGCAATGTAACCAAATTGAGGGGAAATTAAAGATATAATTAGTTGCTTCACATGTATCTTTTTGTTGTCCTATTCTTCTCCCTTCGTAGATCTTTCCTCCGTATCCACGATCCAAGCGCAACGTAACTGTGCATGACAAACCACTTGGATGTGACTTGTGAGCGCACAAACTTCCCTAGGCATTAAACCCAAATTCGAAAGTTGTAATCAATATAGGTCAACTGTATACTTGTACAATAAGGTATACAAATTGAACACAGTTTAATGATTGTGATCATTGGTGCTATTCATCTCTCATTATTTGGATTTTCAATGATTTCGTTTGGGCACCTGATATCTATGAGGGTTCACCTACCCCGGTTACTCCTTAACTCCCCTTCAGGAAGCAATTCCATTTATGAAGGCTGCGCGAGAAGGTTTTGCTTTATTCTTGTTGGGATTTAACAATATTGTTTTTCATTTCACAGGGGAGTGCAGATGTACCTCAAGATCCACCTACTCTTCTTCCTCATATGTGAATGCCATCTTTGGTGAAGGAACTGCCAGCAACCTTTTAGATGGTTTTGTTCAAGACCTCATACTCTTCAATAAAGGCACAAACTGTCCGTAACCCACTAATTTACGTTTCGATGTATGAGTCATTTCGAATTTAGTTCATTCGTCTTGGAAGTTTTTTCAAATAACCCAAGTTTTGGCTGTTCTACTTACCCTGGCACTATGCCAAAGTGTACTGAAATAAATTCACGATTTGATTTAATAAATAGTGGGAACTGACTTGGACTTTTCTTCATTATATATCTCACTTTCAACTCAAATCCACATATATGACTACAGATGAGAGCATTGAGATCGCACTGATGCTATTGGGAGCATCTTACCTTGTATAATACTTTTCGCATTTTGGACTATTGATTGTCAAGATGGACAGCTCGAATCACGCAGTACACCCTTGTAGTCCACCCCTGCATTGCAGGGTCCCGTGAAACACCCGGGGAAAGTATTCTTGCCAATCTTGGTAATTTAATGGAGGGGTTGTATATTCCATCATTGCCAAAGTTGGATATGGCTTCTACAAACTGAACAGATCACAAGTTTGGACTGCTGAAATATAAGCTAATTCAGAGCATAATTTTAGTGTTCAGGTTCTTTTTCAGCGAGTGAGTTGAGTACTCCCTATTGTTCCAATCTTTTCGGATGTCCCTGAATGGGTGAGTTAAATACTAGAAACCAAAGATCTTTGGTAAGCCTTTGCATCTGAAGCTTAGCGCCTTGCCCACATGCTATAGGTATTTTATCCAGTCAGTAATGAAAAAACTCCTTTTTGCTCCTTTCGTAATAGACATGAAAGGCCAATGAACACACTTTCATGTTACAAGAGAACCCCTAAAAGCAGCCAAAAGAACCAAATGGCTTAGAAGATTGCCCCATCCAACAAGTCTTTCCTGGGTATCAGAATTCAATTGTATATACAAATGCAAAACAATTAGCCACTGATTCATCAACATATCCAGAATAACTCCACAAAGGAGAAACAAGTCTTTCCCAAAAACACTTTGCACGAATTACCCATGTCGACGAAAAGCTAGAGCAGAAACTGAAGAAGTGGAGCCTAAAAACATCCTACCATACTTGATTCAACTACTTCTAAACGCCGGTGGAGCCAAACCCACCAGCACCTCTAACAGTCGAATCCAGGTCCTCAACTTCCACCACTTCCGGCGTCATGATGACCTCGATAATCAACTGAGCAACCCTATCGCCAGCCTTCACTTCAAAATCAGCATCAGAGTGGTTGAACAATATAATGCCGATTGGACCCCTGTAGTCAGCATCTATCACTCCTGCCAAAACATCAATCGAATGCTTACACGCCAATCCTGATCGCGGTGCTGCAAACCAACGCAAACCCAAATCAAAATGCAGAAAATTACCACTATGAAGTGATTTATGAGCATTAGTCATATGCTGTGAACAAATGTGTGCGGGATTAATGGAGATTTTACCAATTCGAGCGTATGTTCCTTCTGGGATAGCTATGCTTAGATCAGTTGGTACCAACGCTTTTCCTCTGGCTGGTACTGTGACCTCTGTTGAGCTGAGAATAAATTAAAAAACCACCAATAAAAGTTAAAGTCTCGAACAGATATGGATTCAGAAGCTATATCTTGGGGAGCAACACATTTGCCAAAAAAAAAATTGATAAGAAACATTCAAAGCCAGTCCACTCATCCAAAACTAAACCAAATTAAGTTTTATTCAAATTCTACTCGTACAAAACAAGACTCAAAATGCACTCAAACAAGAATCAAATTTTACTCAAATTACGGAAAGCTAAATTCTCCTTCTCAAATTTGCGCTTGCTCTCTTGACACTCGGGGAGACTTCCAGGGACCGGTAACTATTGATTGACAACAAATATCTAAAATTATATCAATAAAACTATAGGAATCCCCGTTTGAAATGCTTCATACATCTAATAAAGCTCTTACTAAAAATTTAAATTAGCATAAAAATGTAGTTAAGGATAGAAAAAGAACACTAGAAAGTATAAACCAAAATATCCACACAATTTTTAACACAAATATGTCAGACTATTTGATGTACATGAAACCTCTCACATTCAACCGCTCCAAACATATCCATATCTCCTCCATATATTCAAATCTGTGTCTAAACATCTATAACCAAAGCATTTTCCTAAGACTTATGCTTCTTTGTTACGTAGTTTACCGGTTTTACCATTGAAAAAATCTCTAAAAACATCTACACAAAAATCCCAATTGATCATAGTACCTCAGTCTTACTCATGTCCTCAAGGCTCAAAACACAAAAGACACAAAAAAAAAATGACTAGATTTTCACACAATCAATTCACACTTTCAGGTTCCACAATGCCATTTTGTTTACGCATTCAGATGATTCTATGACCCCGTAGGTGCTTAATTTATATTTCGTTGACGGCGTCTATTGGTCGAACTCCATATGTGAGCTCTACTTTGCAATATGTGCCTAAGTCTTGATTGAAGAGATTAGGTATTCCTACTTTGATGTAATTTGTCTTTCCTGGTTGTTTCAGGTTGCGCATTAGTTTTCATATCTTTGTATTTTAGGTGGATTTCTTTGTAATTGCCGTTGAACTTATTGAAACCACACTTTCAGGCCATTATGACAATACACTGGAGACACAAATCCTTGTAATTTGGGAACAGATCTCTTCTGATTCCGAAATCATCTGAACTATGGTTAGTATTAACACGAGGGTTGCATGCTTGCTTGTGTGTGTGTGTGTGTGTGTGTGTGTGTGTGAGAGAGAGAGAGATAGAGAGAGGACTGAGTTTACCTGCAAAGATCATAGCCAGCGGCGAAAGGGGAAGCCCTGTAAGGCAGAACAGCCTTCTCAGAAAGCTTCTTCACTCTCAAAAGCCCATTGACGCCGCCGTGGTCAAGCTTCCGGACCTTCGGAGACGGCTCGGTGATTTCGACGCCGTTGATTTGTGGGTCTTGTTGAACCATTGCGAGGCCTTAATGGGTATTTGCAGAAAATTAGGATTGATTGGCGGAATTGGGAGAGAATGGGGTGTTTATATAGAGAACATGCGCCCGCGAAAAAAACATTCGCGCGTTGGTGCAATCAACATCTTAGTCATAATTGCATTCATTTGTTTTACTTAAGTAGTATATATAAAATAAATAACTCGATAATATGTCCATGACAAATGTTTTCAAATACTCCTTTATACTTGGAAATATTCAATTGATTTCGTTTTTTCACTTCTTAAGTAATATATGCTATGAATGACCAATTTGGGCTCTTAATTTGATTTCCAACAATCTAAGAGAAGATACGCGTTAGGAAATCAGTTAAACATGGAGATCAAATTGTGAGCTTAATTTTTTTTTTCCTTGGCCTACAAGTTTTTCTTTATTCCTTATTTGGTAGATCTGAGATTAGTGAAACTCATCACAACTTAGGAAAGCAACGGTCTTTAGACATGATGGGTTACTGATTTTCATCCCATTCCCAACTAGGAAAACAGAATTCAGAACAAATCGGGTTATGATTCTTGTATAAATCCATCACCAATTAGGAAAACAGTAGTTTCCGTGTATGATGGGTTATTGAAATCCATGCCGTTCCAACTAGGAAAATAGAATCCCAATCGGGTTATGATTCCCGTATAATTGCAAGCGTTCATAAATTTATATATTTTGTTCCCACTATTATGTATTCTTTGTGCCTTGCCCTTGTATTTGCCTTGAGAAAATTCAATAGCAACATCTGTTCAATCAGTTTACATAACTTATTCTTCTTTGTTTCTAATGTTTCATCAGATTATGGAGAACATGGATGGAAGTAGATATGCTTATAATTGCCGGTTGGACGACAGCATTGCTATCCCTAAGAAGATACGACAGCCAGAAAGGTACAGTGGCTTTGTCATCAAGTTACAGTTCTGTAATAAAGTTGAAGCCCCTAATGGCGACGTTTTTGGAGTGCTGGATTCCTTTACCGAAGTATTTGACATTCCTCGACAAGTATTTATTGACGACGATGAAGCAATGGAATTTCTTTTGTATATATTTCTACTTCGTGTGCAAATTGGAGAAAGCTTCAGGTATGCTGTAATAGACGAGGCACTTGATTTTACCCATTCGTTGGTGAATGATGTTACACATGCCGGCAAGGAGATCCTTCGGATTCTTGTGGATGTTGTGGTTAGGACATTGCAAAGACCCAATGAGAGTGTGCAGGAGGCGATTGCCAGGGCTTCAAGAGAGTGTGCTGAAGCCGCTGATCGCGATGTTTGCTCCGGGGAAGGGTAGGAAAGAGTTAATGGCAGCCCGTGGTATAGGGAAGTCACTGAAAGCCCAAGGTGAGGCTGTGGGGGGGTCTACCCAATCCAACAATGTCGACGCGGTTCCTGTTCAAGAATAGACTAACTTTGGGTCTCATGTTCATGCCAAACTACTGCTTTAATATTTTTGTTTCTGGTTTGGTTCAACATTGTCTTAATATTTATCTTTGCTTAGTAATCGTTTATGACCTGTAAGAGAATGTGTTTATTTTGTTGCCGCCATTTTCCCAAGGGCGTTTTGACCGGGGGGTGGGTGGGGGTGGGGGTTGTGGCCCTTGTGGGGAGAGAAACGACGGCCGGAACCGGGGGTTTTATCTGGTGTATTTCTAGTGAATAGCAATCGTCTTACCTTTTTTTTTTTTTTGGTTGAGTTTTTTTTCCCAAAAGGGTGAAAGAGGGGGCAACCAAGCATAACAATCTTTCCTGAACGTGACTATAAAAGACTCCTGACCCGTGGGAGGCCCTGAAAGGGACCAAAGAGACATAACAACTATCATCCTGCCAAGGGCTAGTGAACCACAGCCGGGCTTCGCCAGAGAACCAAGTTCGAGCCTAACTCGAACTCGTGACCTCCTATTCACACAAACCCTAATAAATCGCGTGTGGGGGCGAGGATGGAAACGTCTTTAAAACACATCTTAACCTACTAAAATTTGCAAGAGCGAGAATTGAGAGCTCTAGCGCAATACAAAAATTGAGAGCGGGAACGCTGGACATTTTAAAAAATTATGTGACTAAGCCCAAAGCCTATGAAGTGAGCCATGAGCCACTAGCAATATGCACAACTCAGTGGGTTCGCCTCCCCTCCAGTGTCTTCCCTCCCGTCTATTGTCCAGTTTGCGATTTGTGGGGCCATTTCAAGCCCACTTCAATGATCAGAACCGTTCACATGTATACCGAAAATCACGTCCATCGGATTTGTATTGATACCTGTTCAAAACACATTTATTTGATAGAAATGGTGTTAGGCACACTGGATAGGAACCCGCCCAACACAAATTTTATCAAATAAATGTGTTTCGAACAGGTATCAATACAAATCTGATGGACATGATTTTTGGTATGCTGGCTAGTCTCGACAAGTTCTACATGATGAACGGTTCCGATGGTTGACGTAGGCCCGAAATAAGCTCACAAAATGCAAACTGGACAATAGACTGGATGTAAGAAAACTGGAGGGGAAGCGACTCGGTGGAGGCTCAAGTAAAATGGCCCAATTGTATGTGTCCATGAGTATGAGCCACTTAGGCCTGTTCATACAATTTTTCTTTCATGCCGCTCCAGAATGGTATGGGTTAGATCTTTAGAAGGTTTTTTTTTTTTTTAGAAAATGACGGCTCAGAACGTGTTTTAATAATTAATACCCGTCAGGACATGCTAAAAACATTTGTTAATGTTGAAAATGTCATTGACAAGTATTAATTATCAAACCACGTCCTTAGCCATCATTTTCCCTTCTTTCTTTCTTTTTTTGTCAAAAGGATCTTTAGATTGAAAGTGGGTGAATCACTAAATCTCAGCCATTAAAAAAAAAATGCAATTATACTTCCCAAAAGCTGGTTTTAGGTACCATTAACTCTACATATGGATTAGATATCTTTTCCTTGTTTTCCGTTTGGACAAATAAGCCACTTTGGCTTATTTTTTGTCCTTATTCAAATTTTTTTTGCATTTTGTGACTTATTGTCAATTTTTTGAGGATTATTGCTTTGTTATGACGAGAGAAATCAAAAAAGTAAAAAATTTTGGTCAAAATCCAAATTTTTTTGAATAAAGACGAAAACGTGGCTTTCCCACCAAATTTCATCGAAATTCCAAAAAAATTGGATTCCGATCAAAAGTTTTTACTTTTTAGATTCCTCTCGTTATAACGAAGCAATAATCCCCAAAAAATTGACAATAAGCCACAAAATGCGAAAAAAAATTGAATAAGGACAAAAAAATAAGCCACATTGGCTTATTTGTCCAAACAGAACAAACAAACCACGAAGCCTAATCGACCAACACCTTGATTAAAGAGGCCTCATTTGATGTTCTTGCTTCGATCTTTTCAAAAAAGCAATTGAATCGCTATAGATCGTGTCTCATGAAACAGCCTACAAAGTTGAAAGAAATTTAGGCTTCCACACATTTGGCGAATTGATTGCGAATTCTGGATACGTTGTTGTAAACTTGTAATCATGTTTTTCTTTCTTTCTTTTTCAGGGGTATTTGCAACGATGACTTACTAGTTACTACTCTATCGACAAAGTACTATGAATTCGATAAAACAAAACATCCGCTAACCTTATGAATTCGATGAAACAAGACATCCGCTAACCTGCCAGCCCTTGCCAACCCAAACCAATCTGCACCAACCCAAACGTTTTTGAGTTAGTAAGCGGGTTGCGGTTGGACAAGTTGAAAGCAATTTTTGAGCCCGTTGTGTGCACTATAATCTCAAATTTTATACTTTGTTGTCCACCGAATCCACCCGCCTATAAACGCGTAGGTTTCTTTTACTCTTCCCCTCTTTGCTCTCACATCTTACCTTGTGTGTAACGAATAAATTGAGGGTCGTCTCGTAAAAGAACCCATAATTGAACCAAACTAGTGTCAATGTGTTACACATTAGTGCCACATTGAGAGCTACTTGTATTTATCCAACTGTCTTAGTACAAGATACAAAGACTTTTTAGCCTGCCATTAGCATTCTGCTTAGAGGCAGGAAAATGGAAACCTTAAGGAGTAGTATACAAGAGAAATATAACAGACCAAATAAAAAAAATACAAGAGAAATATGTCCCAGGGATTTCTGGAACTCTTTCCTTTTTTGGAAAGTCCATAAATGTTTACACCTTCTTCTTGCCTTTGTCGGCCTGCTTTGAAGTAATTCTTGCCTCTCTGGTGCTCTGTCCGGCAAAAGTACAACACAGAGACTGTTAAAAAATACATTCCTTATTCTTCCTTGCATTTCAGAACAAATGAAAGGCACATAGGAGTAGCTTTCATTAGCAGAAATTCGAACGAACTGATAAACACCTATGGATGTCCGATTGAATTGATTTTTCTGATCTGTAAAAAAATTATTCCAAGAAAAACGATTTGTCTCAGATCATCTGTACCCACATGGGTCAGTGCACCATCGATACCCATCCATCAGTAACAGCAAACATTTCACTCATTTCTTATCAAGAGAGGGCATTTTTTTTTTGGTTGCAGAATTTACGTTCTTATTTAATTAGCAATTCAATTTTGCATGTATATTGCACCGCCAAAACTCAATACCAGTAATGTCATAACAGTCCCCATTAACGGAACTCTTCCCCAACCTCCACGCCACTGCTATACCCCACATGGAGTTGTTCAAAAAATAAATGTTGAAATCAAGTCCCAACAACCAGTCCACATTTGTCCACCGACTTGCTAGTAGTAGGATTGTGTGATGGTGTAGGGCTACAGAATCTTAATCTAAATTTCACAAAACCCAAAACAAGAAATCTGTAACAAAACAAAAATACAGGGTATGTACCTAGTTTCTTCTCTTATTGTCTAAACGGACTAAACGGGCTAAAGCTGACAAAAACATGAATTTTGAGACAGATCATTCTCCTAACATACATCAACAAAAAGTCTAAAAACTCTAAATAGTGGAAACAACTTGTCTAAAAGCCCATAAGTTTAAGGGAAACACACCCTTAGTGCCCTATTTGCCCAATCCGATATTTCGTTAAAAATTTTGTGGGTCAATAAACCTCCCCAAAGATTGAAGGGCACAAGCATGGATATGAAACATCTCTTTTTTTTATCGTCCTTTGAGTCCTTATGTTTGGGCGAACTTTCCTAGAGTACAGGGCCCCATTTCAAACAATCTGGACGAATGGAGAGATTGGATACATAGCAGCATGCCAGCATCTACCACAATAATAGTAAACACAGGGGGTTATTTCCTTAATGTTTTAATCATTATTATTTTTTGGAAACTCTGGCTGTCAAGAAATAGAATTTTTTTTATAATATCGAGTCCAATTCTTACGAAATATGGATTTCGGGTAGTGTAAAGTTTACTACTGAGATTACAAATAGCTTTGCAGCCTTGCCGGTGTCAAAATGAAAACTGTTAACTTGTGTGTTGGCCATTTCCAGGAACAGGAAAGCTTAAGTTGAACACAGATGGAAGCAGTAAGGTAAACCAGGTCAAGCTGGTTATGGCCGAGTCTTCAGAGAAGAGAGAGGGCATTGGGTGCTCGAGTATCTTGGCAAATGGGAAGTGTGCACAAGCCTGGAAGCAGAGCTGTGGGGGTTATTCAGAGGACTAGAGCTGGTTCATGATCAAGTTTTGGAGGCAACGGAAGTGGAGTCGGATTCAGAGGTGGCAGTTTCAATGATCAATGGAGTCTGTCCCGAACACTCCCCTCACAAGGTCCTCATTCAAGAATGCAAAGCTTTAATGAAAGCCAATGGGTGCAGTTTGAAACATATCTACAGGGAAGGCAACCAAGTTGCGGATCGTCTTGCCAACATGGGAGTTGATCAAGAGGAAAGAATGGTGTCTCACGTGATCCCACCAGATGACATTATTCCTTTTTCGGAGGCAGATATGAGAGGAGTGTCGTTTGAGAGAGAATAGTTTTCTCACTTTCCATTGTGCCAAAAAATGGATGATGAATGCAATTGAAAAGAAGAGACCGTGAAGAGGAGAGGGGCATTAGTTGGACTAACCGTTGATTGAACAGTAAGCGGTTCGAAACTGGTAGACCTCAAGGCCATTCTAGCAATTTCTGAAACCGCGGCATTTCTAGCATCAGGGACATCACTGGTTAATTCTTCATAAGCGGCCTCAAAAGCCTCTAGCCAAAAGCTAGGCAACCGAGTGGTTTTGCTGTGAGTGTACACATCCCACATCTGCCTAACCAGTTTCTCTCTCTCCTCTAACTCCTGCCCATAACAACCAAAACCAAACCAAAAAGGAATTCAGGAATACCTATCCAATAATCCAAACCAAACCACCAAAATACAAGTGTTAAAGTGGTAATGAGAGAATTCCAACACAAGAACATAATGCAAAGCAATGACAAAAGTACACAAATAATTTATGTAGTTCAGCTTATCAACAAAGGGATAGTGTCATGTAGGTGAGACTGCAATATTAACATTTCCAAAATACTGGTCCTAACATTTTAGGGGCCCAAAATCATCATAACAAACCAAAAAAGGCTAAGTCTCAGTCATTGGGGTAGGCTACATGACTACTATCCAACAAGATAAATTTTAAAAATCATGCATTATTACAAGAACTAAAAACTGACTTGAGTTCAATTTTCTTGCATTTTTAACAATAAATTGCTAAATGTTTGATGGGTTGATTTTAAATGGAATTAATTTTGTATGCCTATTTCATGAATATCACAAAGAAATTTAGGCCCCAAGGTAGACTCGTCATTGTTTCTTAGAGTCTGCATCTCCAATAGTTCAATAGCTAAAGAACTCATTATTGCTATATTTTATACATGATGAATACGGTCAAAAGCCAATATTTCAGAAATATTACTCCACTATGTAAATTGCTAATATTTCATCTATTTTTCTCCCAATACAGCAAATGAAATTTTGTATTCCGTGGAACAAATAATGTTCCTAAAATATAGCAATAGCTGAGCCTTGTGCCGAGTCTACCGTGGGTAAATACCCAAAGTCTAGGAACACAACTTCCACATACAACCGTGTGTGTTCGGAGCTGTCTGGTCTACATACATCGAACGACTTTGGATGGAGTTGTGTTTTAAAGTTGTCATGTCAGCATTGCTCGGATAAATATATCTTGTGCTTTAAAGGAAGAAAACAATTTGGTCGCTCCACTTTCTTATAAGTCATAGAATATAGTTCAAATTTCTTCTGCACGCAACATAATTCTCAAAATACACTAAACACTAAAGTTTGAGGTGGATTAAAAAAGTGGGGTGCTAGTAGGGCTGTAAATGAACCAAGCCGTCCGTGAACAGCTCGGTATTTTGGGCTCGTTCAAGCTCGGTTCGTTTAGTTTTTCGAGCTCACGGAAAAATTAATAAACAAGCCTGAACATTAGCATGCTTGGTGCAGCTCGGCTCCGTAAGGCTCGTTTTCTTTTAAGGAAAGGAGATTACATTACTTCTTATTAATTCCAAAGTAATATGTTGTTGTGCAATACTCAATAACTATAGTAAATTTATCACTATTTCAAAATAGAGGTTTTTCCTTAGTAGCTTATAGCTTTTATAGATATAAGACACATGCACAATCAAAATTTCCTTTACTATGCAAGTATAAATATAAACTTAGTTGTTGGTTCGTAAGGCTCATGAACAAGCTTGAGCTCCAAAAAAATTAATTAACAAGCTTGAACACGAGACAACTCGCTCGGCTCGTCTACAGCCCTAGGTGCCCGCAATTTCATATAGCAGACCAGAACCTCGATGCCAACAATATCCGTAAGGCTCAGAAAACCCCAAATGTACAGAAACAATAGTAAAATACCTCCACCACGAATGGGCCTGTATACCCAACGGTCGAGATACATCTGTCGATGTAGAGAGAGAGAGAGAGAGAGAGGAAGGGGGAGGGGGCGCACCAGGACGTCGAGATCGTCATGGATCGGGGAATCGAAGCGGTCGGAGAGAGGATTGAGGTTACCGGCGGACCATTTGAGAGTGACGGTGCCGGTGAACATGGACCAAAACGCCAGTAACAGGATAGCGGCTAATGCCCAGAGCTTGTACCGACTTTTCCCAAATACGAAAAATCCACCACCACCACCGCCACCGCTAATATTAACTCCGTTAACGCCGTTCTTTACCAGTGGCGATGTTAGTGCTTCTTCGGCCTTCATTTCGGTCACTCTGGAAAATTGAATACCAGTAGATAGATAGATGGACTCCGGAGAGAGAGAGAGAGAGAGAGATGTTGGGAGCCTAGCTAGTTAGGGATTTGAGGCTTTGATTTTGGCTTTGGCTGTGGCTTTTAATAATGAAGTCCGAGTAGTCAGATTTCACAACTACCGACGTTCTGTTTGGCTTTAATAATAGTAGTAATGAAGCCCGACTGCCCGAGTAATCAACGCGACGTGTGAGGTTATAGGTTTTATTTTCATAAAGGTCAAATATTCTGCATCTTGGAGGCCACGGGAAATTATGTCTGGTCGTTACTTTAAGGATTTCAAAATTATTCGAGATGTACGCAAGATAGGTCGAATATCCGATTATATATATAAAAAAAAATTCAACACGACGTAGTGCTTTTAACACTTTGCACATTTTCGTATAGTTTAATAGACTCTATACGGTACACACTTAATATCGGCCCCACGCACGTTGCCGATAAAGGTGTTGGGGGCACATTTGGCACTCCAGGACGATGGAAGTAGGTGAGAGAGCAATTTGGTAGTATATTCGCTAATCAATGATTTTATTGACTCCGAAAAGTTTCCCGGAAAATATACTCTGAAAGTGAAATTAATTATTGAGGTTTACTTTTATGTATGGAACCCAATTACACAAGTGAATTTGAACTACTGATTTTTCTTTTTAGGAT
Organism: Rhododendron molle; assembly: GCA_025413875.1. Classification (NCBI taxonomy): domain Eukaryota; kingdom Viridiplantae; phylum Streptophyta; class Magnoliopsida; order Ericales; family Ericaceae; genus Rhododendron; species Rhododendron molle. The sequence goes on from CM046393.1 coordinate 7,026,698, forward strand.
ATTTTCGGGAAAAATTTTCGAAGTCTCTAACATAGCTCGCGAATACGACAATATCTTGATTATTGACCTCCGACATGGTGGGTCCGGCAATGCAGCTCTCAATTTAATGAAGCACGTTTGTCACTTAAACAAACATGGCCCCTTTGAACATAAATATATATACACACCACGGATTCAGTGAGAGATTTCTTACCAGTCTACCGTGGGAACCTTTCCTTTTTAAAGCAAATTTCGTTGATTCGAGCCGCTCAAAGTGTGCAGAACATGATTTTAAAGATACCTTCGATGAGATCGGCAAAAAAAATGGCTGGGAAGGGTTTGATTTGAGCAGTTTTTTATTGAACCGTTCAATGAAAACTGCTCCGATCAAGTCCTTCCCGGTCTTTTTTTTTTTTTTGCCGATTTCTCGCGGGTACCCTTAAAATCACGTTCTAATCACTTTGAGCAGGTCGGATCATCACAATGTTGCTCAGAAATGTGAGGTCCACACCGTAGTACCGTGCGGGATCCCTTATGGGATCCGGACTATTTTTATACATGTGCATACGCATTCGCACAGGATAATAAATTGCAGTATCCCAATGTAAAAGATTTCTTCCCTCATGCTCCTACAAAGGAAGAATCGCAAGAAAATTGCTCAGATCATAGTATTTTATTCATTAGTTTAATTTAACTTATCCACCTATCTCTCTATACCAGAAGAAAAGAAAAGAAAACGACTTCCACTTTATTATTTTTTTTGTGTTTTTTGGCAGTTATTTATAAACGCAAATTTTAGTGCACAAATTCAGACACGAATACAGATGTATCTTATACCCTTTCATGCACACGGAGGTATGATAAATCCTTATAAAGAATAGCATGAAAATTGCTTTATTAGTATATAGTATTTTGAATCAACGAAATAAAATTCTAAATTCAATTTATCCACCAATCTATACAAAAAAGAAAAGAAAAGAAAGGAAATGAAAACCGCTTCCACTTAATTTTTGTTTTTTTCTGATAACTATTTACGTACATGCCCAAACTCGAACACAAATATTTCTCGAATCGTCTCATGCACATTGACCTCTCATAAATCCGTTAAATCAATAGAAAGAATAGCAAGAAAATTGCTCTATCGCATTTTTTGATTCAAGGAAAAATAATTTAATTCAATCTATCCACCTATCTAAAAAGACCAAAAAGAAAGCAACTTCCAATAGACTTTCGTTTTTTTTGACATCTGTTTTACAGACACAGACTTTAATACGCAGATACGTACACATTTCTTTGAATCGTCACTTGCACAGGACCTCTCACTATTTGGTGGTGATGCCTGCAGCTTTCGGACTGTTTCGAACACATCTGCGCTCGCTTTCGTACACTGAAATCCGTGTGCACAGACTTCTACCTTCTGAAAAACACGAAAACGCGCTAGCTCATCCGTACCAGATTACCTGCACCCATTTGACTATGCACCTTTGTTCTCGTACAATTACAGGGGCATGATCATACAAGAAAGGTTCTAACCAACCAGAATCTTTAATTTGTGCTGCGCGCACACTTGCACAGTTACTCAAATTCTCTAGCTCATCCCCTGCTCTTCATTCTTGACATCAGCAGGAGACAAGAAGCAATCCAACGACAACCCAACAATGTTGAAATCAACCTCCTCGATCCTCCACGTCTCCTCCACCTTCGCCCGGTGATTGCTCAACGACTTCCCGTACCGGAAGATGGTCGCCGTCGTCTTCCCGCTGTGCGCGATGTTGATCCCTTCCACGTACCTGTACTCCTCGATCTGGGACTCCATGCTGGTTTCCCAGAACACGCTCTCGTCGCCCTTCGACGCCTTCATCCGGACCAGCTTCGAGTCCGCGAACTGGATCAGGAGCCCGGTCCGCTGGCTGAAGTGGCCCCAGATGGTGTGGTGGACGATCTCGGTGTTCGGGGTGCTCTGGGACCTGAGGACTTCCGTGCTGGTTTCGAGCTTCAGGGTGAAGCAATCTTCGTTGGATATGGATTTTTCGCCGATGCATACCGCGTTTGAGAAGAGGTTGGCTGTTGATCTTGGGTCCAGGCCCTGTTTGGGAATCGCGGAAATTGAGTTTATAAGGTATGTGCAGGTAATCGGTGGTGACCACTTATGGTTTATTTTGCTCTTGTTCTGTTGCTCTGGCTGATCTCTTGCCTACCGTGCAACATTTCGGAGCTTGGGCAGCATATGATTGTCAGGGATAAGTGTCAATCCTCTCGTTTTCATACCTTTTGGCTCTTGTTCGTTTAATGGTTACGATAGACCCGTTCCGCATAACTTTTAGCACTTTTGGAAGGTTTTGTTCTTATTCTGAAAAAAATTGTGTTAGTTTTGCGCCAAACTTTTGTGAATTATTGATTCGTCTCGACGAAAAGATTCAGGAAAAGTAAAAAAAAAAAATTACTTTACCCAAATATTTTTGGAATTATCCAATTTTAAGCGCACAAAAAAAAAAAAATTTTGCTGAAAAGTGTTTATTTTTCAAAATATTTTGATAAAAGCTCTCATCAAGACGAATCAGTAATCTAAAAATATATATTTGGATGCAAAAAATAAATAAATAAGGACAAAACCAACATATTTGGCTTAAAGATAAGTGGAAAAACACCTATCTTTCCATTGATTAGTAAATTAATTCTCTTTATGTTGTTGTTCAGAAAGAACATTAAAATCGAAATGGGACTTTATCTTACTATCTCAGGACCCTTGTGGTTCTTCTTGCTTGTTTCTCTATTTTTCAAAATCTTTTCTTGTCATAAGTAAAAAAAAATTCATATTTGGATTAAAAAAAAAAATATACGTTCCCGGTTCGTCTGGCTAAGAGAAATCAAACAATGGTGCTTTCTTGAAGGAAAAAAGATTGATAGAGGAGTAATGAAAGACTTGTGCCAGGGGAATGAATACCTGAAAGATAGAGGAGTAATGAAAGACTTGTGCCAGGGGAATGAATACCTGAAAGAAGCGCCGGAGTGGTCTTGGAGGGCCTCTGGAGGCCTGGGAAGGCTGCGAGGAGGACTGACTCCACGCCACCTTGCCATCGCTACCGGCGCTCACCTTGCAACCGGAGACAACCAGCTCAAGGAACCACAAGTCCGGGTTCTTCTGCCACAGCACAAATCCGCCCACTTCGCAGTTGCGCTTCGCATTCGTGCTGTCGCCGCCCTGGTGGATGTCCGACGACACCATCTTCACTTGCCCCACCGCATACATGCTGCGCAGCGAATCAAGCGCGGCTTGTCCCCCTGTTGCTGCTAGATACTGGTGTACTATGTATTTTGCCGTGGAGGATTCCTGTATCCGAAAGCGAGGGAAATCAAAACAGAGGAATTGCGAACGAAACAAAGTTTTGTTTTGAGAGTGCTGATGTTGTTAATGGTGTAACTTTCTATTGCAAAAAAGGGTTTGGAGTAATTTTAGGCTCCTTCGTAGTTGAAAATCTTCTGGGCCAGGTTCTAAATAAGTTTCGATACGAGTTTCTTGTACAAGCCTTATCTCAGCATGTTGATTTGGAACTCACGTTTAAAAACCGGCTTACATGAGTGGGTGTCTAAGAGCTTGTCGATGGCGTTGTTGCTTATATAGCTAGTGTTCGCTCTATAAGCAGGGTTACACGAATTTAATTAGGTTGGATTTTTATGCAAGAGGCCATGTTCCATTTTGTAATGTTTTCATCTCAAGCGAAAACGCCATTTTGTGTACCATTGTTTTAAAAAATGTCATCGGCGTGTCATCCAAGACCAATTTTCCATTCGAAATGTTTACGTGCAAATCATTTTTCGTTTTTTTCGAATAATTTTTCGATTTTCTAAATCCGTTGTTGCAGCCTTGAGGACTAAAAAGTCATCATGCAGTGATTTCTGTAAGACATGGTAATGTCAACATTTTACAAGTACGCGAAACAAAACGACGACAACGACAACAATGTGGTTGATGCTAACTGCTAAGGATATTTTTCCATCGTAGACGAAATATTTTTTCGGGTTTCGTTGATTCGCGTTAATGCATTCAAGGGGATATGCATTTTTGAATTTCGTGGAAGAAAGAGTTTCTTACAATGGAGCCATCTCTAATAGGCAGAGTCATGGTATGGTCAGCCTGGACCTGAAAAGGAATGAGAGGAGATCCAACAAGCTTAAGCAATAGCATAAACTGGTCATTGCCGGCCCCGTTGGCGAGGTGCGAATTACTCAACTTATCGGACCGTTGAGCCCTCATCCACGATCGCATGTTCTGCCACCGCAAGGCCGCGCTATTGCCCATGCTGGTGAACATCTCCTCCGGTATGGGCACCTCCAGCACCGTGTCGAGCGCATCTTCTTTGTCGAAATTCGGACACAACGTCCTCATAAATGTTCAAATTACAATCCTTGAATGAAGATTGTTTAGAGAGAGAGAGAGAGAGAGAGAGGAAGAAGGAGGAGGAAGCTACCCTGTGGGAAAGAAGGATACCTTCCTCTTTCCTCCAAAGAGGGTTGTTGAATGGAGCAGTTTTTTTTGTTTTTGTTTTTTGGGTGTTGGGAGTAAATGGGGAGATTAGAAATTAGAGGGACATTTAGTTTTTCTTAATCTGCATGTTTGCCAAAGGTGCTCCTTGGTCGTAGCTGTCTTGTGGGCACGATTTTAGGGACTTGTATTATTGTCCCTTTGTTTTAGGACACCTTAATCCAATTTTGAGTTAGGGTCCAAAAGGGAGAGATTTTAGTCAATTAATCATGCATTGCAACTGGAATCACTGAGGTTAGGAATGGAAATTTGTGGAGGGAAGGGATCATGCTAATAATGGATTTTCATAATTATCTTTCTATTTTGTGACTATGAGGTGGCGTGACGTGATTGGGAGACATAAACATATCATATTTTTTTTTCCCGATCTATAGCATTTTTTTTATGAACGCTCTCAATTAATGAGTTTACGGTATAATCGCCTTCCAGCATATTTCAAATAAGATAAGAAATGCTGCATAGATATGTACACATTTTGCAGATAGCATAAATGTACACATTTCATACCGAGTTCACGCGTGCTATAAACATTTTTCTAGCCACGGTTTAAGTATCCTTTGCCTGCTGAGCTTCATGGTAATATAATTTCCATTAAGTGATAAAATTTGCCAGTTTTACCTAAAATATGTGATTACTATTCATTCGTGTCTAACAGTAAATATTGCTCATTTGCACAATATGCAACTTCATAACTAGTGATTTCAAGACGGATCAAAGCATCAGCAACTCAAGTGCATTAAGCTCTACAAAATCATTGTTCAAACAAAAAAAAAAGTACTACAAAATTAACCCAGATACGCGAATCTCAAATGACGGGCTAACGATTCTTTTGGTACTGTTGATTCAACCCGTGGAAATGAGAGTTATACAAGGCCACAAGAACCAAAAAACTATCAGTGTGAAACCAAGTCATTTAGTTTCACTTTTTTGTTGGATTTAGTTTTCACATGAATACAACAGCAAGCGGAATCAATAGACAGTAGCCTAAAAATTCCACAGGTATCATGATAGCAAAGTACATCCGATTAGTATATCACAGCCTCAGAGACTACTGAATGATCTGACGCGAAAGAGCTTCCCCAAGTGTCCAAGGCGGGTGCAACATTTCAGCATCGAAACAGCTTCTAATCACTAAGAATGCCAATGTAAGATAAGCAAGCGCTACAGCATTATACAGGTTGTGTTTCCGGCTTTAACTTTTGGAGTCAAGAGAATCTATGCTATCCTCAATGAACTTGACATGACAGAGCACTCCACCAGCTTCATCGGCGAACGTGATTTTCTTTCTCTCCTTGTGGATTGCATTCCCTGAAGCAATCTCACTCTTCTCATTCAACCTCTGCAGGAAATATAAACGGAGATGTGAACAAAGTTTTAATAATGCAAGAAACACTATCCCGAGTAAATTAAGCCTTTTTTTCCCCAAAAGAACAAACACAAGTTTCTTTCATCTTTGAAGAGATGAGAAACAAACCATGAGTTTACAAAAACGGTTGCAATCTCTGGTCATCATGGATAACCACTTTTTAGTTGTTTCTTCAGCTTTTGTTGCACTGTTGATGGCTGTTTTCACCTGTAGAAGATTAACAAATTGATTACTAAGCCTCGTATTCTATGAAAACCTATCCAAATTGATGGGATTTTTAAACCTCGTACAAACAGAAAATCTCTTCTATAAAAACCTATGTCAAGACCAATAATAAGCAAAAAGCAGTTGAGTTTATCAAGATTCAAGACAGAAGGGGACATCAGTCCAACTACCAAAGTTAATCAAGCATTTGAGTTGATCAAGATTCAAGACAGAAGGGGACATTGGTCCAACTACCAAAGTTAATCTCAGTAACACACGAAGTAATGAACTTATGAGTCCAACCAAATGGGACTCTCTCTAAAGTACCAGAAGGGGCCACGTTTATAATATTACCCATGCATTTAGGGAATTCCTAACCCAAAATTGGCAACAATAACAGTAATCATATAACCCCCCATCGATGGGGGTTTAAGAACTTACTAAATGCTAACCCAAACAAAGGCAAATTTACATATAAGGTAAAAGTAACAGCCAATACAATGCTTAAGGCCAAATCCGTTAACCGTTGATGAAGTGTAATAGAAATTTAGAGAAGGAAAGATGCTGAAAGATTCAACTCAAACCAGAGAGATGCCTGCCTGGACATATTGGCATACCTCATCCGCATCATATTTTGAAGATGCAGTGGGAGACGCTTCAGAATGCGCTTTTTCTTCTACAATGGCCTTCATAAATTTCAACTCCTGAGTAAGCATCGTCGCAAGACCTTCAATATCGTGCATCTGCCGCTGTGAGAATGCAATGGCCCTCTCTGAACAACTTTGGATGGATGTTGCCGCAGTGCTAGCATGAGGAAGGGAACGAGAAAGGTGGGGATTCCTGCAAAAGCCCTTAGGTGGAGAACCTTTTCTATCATTCCTTGGTTTCTTAGTCAGCTGCCTGGTGCTAATGGCATCAAAGGTTCTAGTGACCTCACCCAGCCCAACTGGATTTGCGTCTACTTCCACGACTGTATCTGGTCCTGCAGAAGAAGGGTCATCCTGAGCGTCTTCCGTGAACTGGAGTTTATCCTTGCATTCTGGTATGTTCACAATATACAAGAAGAATTAGCGAGAATGTCTGACCATTAAGAACTGAAAACAAAAATATTGGTAGCATTAAAGGTTCAAAGACAAAATATATAAAGACAGAACACCAAATTACCAAGATCACAAGAACCATAAAGTAGCTGGTAAATGTCCATCTTCCAATTACTACATATTTATCAAGCGTTTACTAAGATAAACAAACAGACTCCAAAGCAATGATGCTGAGCAAAGCATACTTTTTTCAGCACTGCCAGAGGCAGGAAAAAAAAATCATTTAACGCAAAAATATAGTTGCAGGGGAGCATCTACATCAATTGCCGAAGTTATATAACAGCGTCATATATATTAATACATTATCACAATGTCGCGTAAAGCATAAAAAAGTTGTAGCATTGTTAGAACACAAAACCATCACTTCAGACAGTCAGTCCTCCTAATAACAATCTAGAATGGATTCCCCCTAGCGCACGAAAGAAAATATTTGCCACAGATCATATAGTCAGTCCTCCTAATAACAATCTAGAATGGATTCCCCCTAGCGCACGAAAGAAAATATTTGCCACAGATCATATATCTAACATGGTCTTGGGTTTAATGCATGTGAGTGATACAACAACGCCTCCATCTAAACATTTGGGGTGTGCACTGCAATCAGTTTAATAAGAGAAACCTGCAAATCTAACTCCACACTCTGACTTACTGTAATGGTCTATCTGTCCATCCAACTCCACACCTTTCATAGCTCGACATAGCTTTTCCTGAGAAGTTGGAGAAATGACCTGAAAAGAGCAAGCATTTAACCATAAAACCTTCGACAGAATAAAACATGATCACCAAAGCAACACTACATAGAATATTTACTACCTTTCTTGTAGAAAGGAGCCTCTCAGGAGGATGACACTGCTCCAAAGGATAATTGATCTTGATCACTGGCAAGGACTTATATGCATCATCGCACTGATGGTCTTTTTCAGGGGAGTTGCTTTCTAAATCATCAGGGGCAGATCTTAGAGGCTGCTTCTCTTCCCTTGTAGGTGAATCAACCTCAAAATCAACTGGACTTTTATGAGGACTCAAACAGTCTCTTGCTGCGTCACCACTGACCGATATTAATGGTGGTTTGTCAGTTGCAACTACATCATCATCCGCAGAAAGCAAAACAATTTCAGGACTTGAACAATGAATAGAACTCCAAGATGTGCTATGATTGCCAAACGAGCTACTTAGAGAATCCACTTCCAGATTAGAAGGCAAGCTTTCATTAATATCATCCTCTAAGTTGCAAGGATCACATGCACTTTCAGGTTTCATACAACAAAGGTTGCTATCCATTGCCATATCTGGCACTTGGACTCCACAGGCATGACTTGTTTGCCTTGATATCTCATGCACGGAGGAATTACTTTGGACGTAATTAGACATATCTAAACCATGATCATTGACAAGAAAGTTTGTTTCCAGAGAGCTTTCTTCAAGAAGTGGATGCACAATTTGTCCTTCTTCCTTGTCTTCTGACGTAGGAAAAACCAGCGACTTCTGACAAGGCTTTCTTAGGTTTTCTGCATCCATAGTCTCTTCACCAATTGGAGGAAGAAGATAGTTAGGTTCAACATGCTCCAAATGATCAAAACAAATTAGGGTTTCTGCATCCATAGTCTCTTCACCAATTGGAGGAAGAAGATAGTTAGGTTCAACATGCTCCAAATGATCAAAACAAACTTTATTAACTGTGCAACTATCAGATTCTTCTTCGGTGAAGGATATTTTTGGCGCTGACTCCAAGTCAGGATTAACATCACAGATTTCTTGCTCAGCACATAAATGAGATGTATCATCAGAACTACTTGTGATATCACTGCATTCTGTGTATTCTGTTTGTGGATCCTCGAATTTAACACTAAGACAGACAGGTAAACAAGGACTATGTTGCATGGAATCTACAGCAGTTGAAATTTCATCTGATTTCACTGAAACCTCAGTTTGAGGGGATGAAGAAGAATGCTTTTTTGCACTCTTCCTTTTACCCCTTTGATTCTTTGAAATCTTTGATTTCCAGCTGCTGATAGGTTCTTCAAGATCACATTCATCTTCCTCTGGGTGCCGATCAGTATAATCTTCTTTTGGAGACGAACACAAAGAATGTAATGCTTTCCTTTTCTTCGTTTTGCACTGCTCCTTGAGCTGTTTCAATGTCTGACCATCAGTGCCTTCTTCGTCATCATCAGAATTGCAATAAGATGTGTCCATGTTACTTCCTCTTTTCTCAGTGTCCCTTTCCATTACAGGCGGATCTGGGCTTTCAGTTTTCACCATGTTACTATCAAAAACCATATGTGCAAAGCTATCTTCTGGTTCAACTGTTGACAGACTGTCACGTTTTTTGGCATCTTCACTCTCATATATATCCTCCAACTTCTTGAACCTAAGAGCTGGTCTTCCATGAGTATTTACATTAAGGATTTTTTCGACCAAACCAGCCCTAATAGCTTGGATAAAATGCAACTGAGTGCAGCTTCTTAGCTCCATTTTCTACGGCCTACTTTTGTTACTATGCCTTTTTCGTGGCAATAAAGCAGGATCAATAATGCTCAACCAGCGCCAGCAACCAGCATCAGTTCTGATACATTGGACAAACTGCACTGCCCCTTCTGACTATAGAAAGGAAAACATTAATACACAGGTAGACATATAGTAACCAGAAGAGAAATAGAATATGATGAAGGATTATTCTAAGTTTTTAACCTCCGCCCAAAGGGTGTAGAATAATAAGTAAAAGGTGCATTGATATCTGAGAAAAGTGTATTGATATTTGTGGAAGTATATTAATATCTGTGAGATATACATTGCTATCCAAACTTGTAAGGAATTATGTGCATATTATCCTTTGCCTAGTGGACAGAGGTTAGCAAAACCAATAAAATAAACATCATTTGAAACCCATGTTTTAAAAAGTTAGCCTTTTGGGGTTATTTTGAGATCTAAGAAGGCACGCACAAGGAAGACCCGAAAGGTGGAATCAAACAAGCTACATTGCAAGAGTATAACTTCTTAAGCATATAAATACAAGCAATAAGTGAAACAATATGCAAATTAATGGAACCAAACGGCCTATAAAAGAGAGAACTGACTCCCAAGTCACATGCGCACGTAAACAAACTTTATGTGATATCTTCCGATATATTCAATTGGGCAAATTTATGAGAAAGCTCGGGCAAATCAGTGATAGATAAAAAAACATAAAGAAGACATAACTGCTTGCAATAGATATTACTTTAAGATCCAAGAAAGGAGCTTCGCGAACAGCAATCCGAAGCTGAGAACCCGATGGGAAATTGAAAGTGTCAGTTATTCAAATGAACTTTACCAAGATACAAATAAAACCCTAACGCAACTCCCATGTTTCGATCTAATCTCCTTCAACGACAAACTAATAGGATACCTACGGAGAAAACCCCTCGTTACATAGTTCCACAAATCAAAAAGATATTTCTTTGTGCGGTAAACAAATAGAAATTTCTTTAAGATCCAGGAAAGAAGCTTCGCACAATGCAATCCAAAGCCAAGAACCCGATGGGACATTCAACGCATAAATAATTCAAACGCAGTTCACCAGAATCAAATAAAACCCCAATCGGATGCCTATAGAGAAAAAGCCCTCTTTACATAGATCTACAAATCAGGACAATAAATGATTGTGCGAAATATGAGAGAAACGAAGCTCGTGGTGGGCTTACCTGCGGTTGAAGGATCTGTTCCGGGATAGAGGTTGTGTGCGATATAGAGAGAGAGAGAGAGAGAGAGAGAGAGAGGTATAGAGAGAGAATTGGGAAATTACTAGAGTAGTTAAGATCTCGCGCCAAAGGGTTTGGCGGGAAGTACTAGGGTTTCGGATTAGAAAGCGAGGGAAGGCTTTTTTTTTTTTTTTTACAATAGTAAGACTCGCATGTGACAGACGCGAGCTATGAAAAAACGACGTCGCTTGTACTTAATGAGACTTCTCAACTTCAACCTGAGAAGTCCTATAATACATGTATTCGGCGGATTGTGTGCTCGTTCCTGTTTATCTCTAAGATCGAAACAGTTCATGTTGTAGATCGTGTTGAGAAGATAAACCATGTTTGAGATCATTTGAATCGAGTGCTGATTGATGTATAATCGCAGACAATCGGAGTGAATTTGTTTTTGTAAGAATAGGGTTGGCCACACTGCATTTTTTTCTTGAACGTTTGAGTTCCCTTGAAACGACATCGCAGGCTTCGCAGAGAAAGTGCAACGCGAATCCTTCAAATTGTGATCTCGTCCAGATTTATCTCTGTGATCGAAACGGTTCGTGTTGTACAGCTTGTGGAGGAGATTAATCACGTTGAATACCGTATCAATCAAACTCTGATCGCTACATAATCGGAGATGATTTGTGTTAAGTTGTATCTGTGAAAATAGACTTGATCGCACTTTATCAATCCCGTTTTATTGAAGAGGGAGCATGGACACGCCATTGAATTCTGCAAAAACAGTCTGAAAATCCGGCACACGAAAAGCCCAATGGTCCAATTCCTTCTCCAATAATGGCCATTCTCTCTCTCTCTCGAGATCGATCTCTCTCTCTCGATATTTTTGTATGTGCGTGCATCTGGGTTTTGTTGATTTTTTTTGTCCCTGTTCGAATATTTGTTTTGCTGAATGGTGAATTCAATTGTGCTGTTAACATGATGAAAATGGGGAAAATTGAGTATTTTGATTCGAACTGCATCGATCAAGAAGTAAAAGAGTGGGATTGATCTGTGAAGTTGGGGAAACAGTGTGGATTTATGACTGGGGGGAGCTGCTGTCCCGGTAAAGATTTGAGTACTCATGAATTAGGGGTGCTTTTGGTTTAGTTCGGAGATGAAATTTTCAAATACTGATTCAGTTCAGCTCGAATATTTCCAAGATCGATCCTGACTAAAGTTCGGTTCGGTTCGATTCAGTATGGGATTGGTCCAGCCGGGGATTTCCGTCCCCCCAAAATATAAAATTTCCATTTAAAGTTTATATATGTAAAATATATATAAAATATATAGTCAGTTCGGTTTGGTTCGGTCCGGTAAACCGAACCAAACTGACTATATATAAAATTGTAGGAAACCTAGACTGAACCGATTTCGATCCGGTCCGGAGAAAATCCGGTCTTACCTCGACTGAAAACCGAACCGATCGTTCAGGGTTTTTTTTTTCATCAATTTTTGTAACTTCCCCTATCATAATGAATATACTAGTAGGAGAAAAAAAATGAGGATTAGATCACATGTCTTACACGATATCTCATGATCAGTCCAGTGCTCATTGCGTGCATACAAGTTACATTGAAACTGTGCCTAAGCACTATACGTAACTTGACAAGTGCAACGGTTATGGGTTTATATCGTTGCATCGCGTTTCATGTATCAGCTAAAATACGACAATATCAGCTAATGCATTAGAATATACTGATATCAGTGGTCCAAAATCTCAACACGCTTATTGGCCAATGTTTTTTTTTTTTTTTTTTAATCCATTATTGGGCCAATGTTTAAAACGTTGACTCATATTAGTAGTACCCAAAGTTGGGAAACCCCCCGCTAAGCATTGCTTCTAATCCAATGAACAATGCAATTACATGAACCAGCCATCAGGGGAGCCCTTAGAAGTCACAGGGAACACAACTTCATACTTGTCATAACATATGTTTGGTTTGGGTACTTTTGAGATAGATTTTTGGGGAGACCCAAAACGAAAATTTACTAAAAATCGTGCGCAAAAATTTTGAGACAAAAAACGAACAAGGTAGCTACTAATAATCACTCTTCCATTTAGATTAGCTCATAATACGGCCACATCTTCGTACCTCAACGATGGATACTGCCTCCTACCAAAAAATTGGACATTAAGGGACAATTTGATGGAAAAATTCGAGGGACAATGTGACGCCCACATAATCGGACAGCATCTCCCAGCTTCATAACTTATCCCTTTCTAATACATTTGGCAAAACACATAGAATAACGCATATATCCGCCCCGGCTACCCGTACGGGGTGAGGGACAAGTGGATACCCGTCTCCTACATGTTCCTTGAAAATTTATAAAAATTATTCCCCTATGCTACCTGATCTTCGAAACAAATTTTCAAATTGACAACCCATTTGAGACAGAGGACGGAATGGGTAGGGTAGGGTCGGAGCCTAAGGGTAACTGCACAAGGAAACAACTCATAGAAGGGAACAGTCTAATGAGTCATGCCAGTGCCCAAGGGTACCAAATTTAGGGAACAAATCCTATCGGGTTCAAAAAATAGACCAGACCATAGGTAGGGCTTTTCTTGGCTCATTTAAATGATCGAAACCGTTTATTTTTTAGAACTCTTCAATCGTAGCAATCATATTAATTTACGTCAATCAAAGACCTTTTAGACCTCGTTCCGTTTAACTTTTAGCATTTTTATCCTTTTTCATTTTTTTTTTCTTACGTTAGTTAATTTTGCACCAAATTTTTGTGAATTATTGATTCGTCTCGACGAAAAAAATCGCAAAAGTGAAAAAATTTACTTTTACCCAAATATTTTGGTAATTAATCACTTTTTAGCCCCAAAAAAAAGGTCAAAAGTTTTGTTTTGTTTTGTTTTGAAAAGTGGTTATTTTTTGTACTATTTGGGTAAAAATAGAAATTTTACACTTTTTCGATTTCTATCATCGAAACCAATCAATAATTAGCAAAAGCTTGGCCCAAACTTAAAAAATACGAAAAAAACTTCAAATAAGGACAACAAACTTATTTACCGAAAAGTTGAGTGGGACACCACCTTAATAGTATATAATTTTAAAACACATTTGTTCTGAGATAACTAGGTTAATTTTGCGGGTTAAAAAATAAACTAGGTTAATTTAAAATCATATATATTTCGTATCTGATAGGTAATTGACAAAAAAATTGAAAACCACAAGGTCACCAGTCAAGACTCCCAAGGCAGTTGGTGCCTACCGATCCAAGGAGGGGGGAAATTGGGGAGTAGAGTTGGAGTTTTGAAATTTAAACCCGTGAAAATCTTCGTTTATGTTCTTCTCCCGTTTGCGAATTGCCGGCTTCCCAAGATGATGAAGGCCTCGTTGAAGATCAAGAGGTTGAGAGAGAGAGAGAGAGATAAGTAGAGGGAGGTATAGGCTATAGAGAGAGAGAATTGGGAAATTACTAGAATAGTTTAGATCTCGCGCCAAAGGGTTTGGCGGGAAGTACTAAGGTTTCGGATTAGAAAGCGAGGGAAGGCTTCTTTTTTTTTTTTTTTACAATAATAAGACTCGCATGTTACAGACGTGAGTTATATAAAAAAACGACTGTTGCTGGTACTTAACGAGACTTCTAATCTTCAACTTGAGAAATCCTATGATACAATGTAGGACGAATGAATGGGTGGATAACTACACACGTAATGCGAGGACTTGACACTTGATGTAATGTAGTGTAAGGAGTAAATTTGGATAACGAGTTTGGAAACAAGTTGGAAATACGAGTTAGTACGTGGGCCGTTTACTTATCATCCTTGTCCCTCATTAATTACATTCTTGCAAGCTAGAGTCCTAAAAAGCACTTATGGCAGAATGCAATACAAATGAATTGGAATCGGCATACGGGGTCTTGATACCCGGAACGTAAATGGATGTACGGGGTCATGAGTACCCGGAATGTATTGTGGGTATATGGGGCCCTAAGACCCGGAATGTAATTGGATGTACGGGGTCATGAGTACCCGGAAATGTATTGTGGGTATATGGGGCCCTAAAACCCGGAAACTTTCGTAGTTCACTAATTGGTATGTTAATGGAGGAAAAGCTACTAGAGTTCATATTGGAGATCAACGGGAGATGTATGGGGTCCTTAAGACCCGGAATGCAAGGCATTTAATGTAGAAATGAAATCTCGAATAACTACAAAGGGAAATGCAATCGATGGTGGTTAGATTGACTAGATGGATTAGCTAACGGCAAAGGAGTATTCCTTGAGTCTTGGAATTCCGGTATGGCATTGGTGTCCGATTGTATCCTCCCTTGCTATCCGAGACTTTGTTTCTTAAACGTTCATCTCAGTGCATTATCTTTCTCATTTGCATATAGTTTAGCAAAGATTTCTCTACTGGGCTAGTGTAGCTCAACCTATTATTTTCAGGTAAAAAACAAGAAAGTTGGCATGACGTGCATCTCGTGTTGGTTGATCATGTTTTTCAAAGGTATAACAGGGGCGATTTATGCATTTTATCTTGTAAGATGTATTCAAAGGCTGATCTTTGTAAACTGTAATATTAATTTGGTAACTTGTATAACTTGGGACTTTGAACCCGGATTGTAATATTTGTTTTAACTTGAGAACATGGGAAAGAAATGATCTTTGGGTATTATTTGTACTTCAGTGAGGACTTTATTTATTGAAAATGATTATTATTTATGTTAAAAATCGAGGGCGCAACACTACGGGTATGGGTTTTCATCGCTGTATCGTATTTCATGTATTCATCAAAATATGACAATATCAGTTGACGTATTAAAAAATACTTATATCCGGTCCAATCTCCTAACACGCTGTTGGCCAATGTTTTAAACATTGACTCATATTAGTAGTACCCAAAGTTGGGAACCCACACTATAAGCATTGCTTCTAATCCAACATGCAATTACATGAATCAGCCATCAGGGGAGCCCTTAGAAGTCACAGGGAAGGGAACACAACTTCATACTTGTCTTGACATATATTTAGTTTGGGGTTTGAAGAAGATTTTTCGGGATAATGAGTAGAGAGATAGATAAATAGAAAAAATTTATTGGGAATCACGCGCAAAAATTTTGAGACCCAGAACAAACAGGGTAGCTCTTATAATCACTCTTCCATTTAGATTAGCTCATAATAAGGCCACATCTTCATAACTTTTGCCCTTGCTAATACATTTTGCAACACACATAGAATAACGCATATATATACCCGCGCCGTTCGGGGTGGGGACAATTCTACATGTTATTTGAGAAATTATTCCCGTATCCTACCCAATCTCCGAAACAAATTTCCAAAATCCCAACCCGTTTAGGACCGAGAATGAAACGGGTAGGGTCTTTTTAATTCGTGGCTCATTTAAATGAAAACCGTGGAAAATTCTAATGCCCATGTCCCAAGGGTTTCAATTCCTACCCGGTTCAAAAAAATAGACCGGACCTTCTAGTTAAGTTTATTGTGGACCTTTCGTGACTCATGTAAATGATCAAAACCGTTCATTTTTTTTAGAAACTATCAATAGTAGCAACCATGTTTTTAAATCCGTCAATAAGAGACATTTTAACATAGAACGCATTTATTCTGAGATGGTTAATTTTGCGGATTTAAAAAATAAACGAGGTTAATTTTAAAATCATAATCGTATCTGATAGGTAATTGACAAAAATTGAAAACCACAAGGTCACCAGTCAAAGACTCCAAGCCGGCATTTGGTGCCTGCCTATCAGAGGAGGGGGAAATTGGGGAGTAGAGTACGGGTTCTGAAATTCAAATCCGTGGAAATCTACGTTTATTTTCTTCTCCCGTTCGCGAATTGCCGGCTTCCCAAGATGATGAAGGCCTCGTTGAAGAGCAGGTATGATACGGACAAGAGCACCGCCGGCGCCGCCGCAACCGTCGCCTTCAACGCCGGCAACGTCAAGCTCCGCGCAACCATGACCGACGCCACCGTCGTCAACGGCCCCAGCTTGAACGGCTTAGCTCTGGCCGTCGAGAAACCCGGCTTCTTCATCATCGATTACGACGTCCCCAAGAAGGTACCCAGTTAGGGCACGCAACTACTTCTCCCCGCCTAGGGTAGTAGGGTTGTGTCAATTTTATTTTATTTTTTTAGGTTATTAATTTGTGTTGGCGATAGAAATTAGGAAGTTGTAAAAATTATGAACCGAAATTGAAAAGGTTCAGCGAAGACAAAAATAATCTAAAGAATTTGGGAGTTTTTAATTATTTCTCTCGAACTTTTTTAGGTTTTGATCGTAATTTTACACTTTATATTAGTATTGTCGAGAAAAATTAAGAATTTTCAAAAAAATTAATGCAAACCTTGGAAAGGCGTAAAATTTAGTTTTGCATTAATTTTTTGGAGATTATTGATTTATGTCGTCGAAGAGAAATAAGAAAATTATAATTAATATGACCCAAAATTGAAAAAATTCAAGGAACGCAAAAGTAATCCGAACACATTAGTCTGTATTGAATTATTTTTGTCAATTTTTTTTTAAGGTTTTGATTGTAATATTTTTCATTTAATATTATTCCCGTCTACCAATAATTAAAAAAAAAAAAATTGACGCGAAACTATGAAAGGCTTAAAATTTTCGATGAAAGACAACAAAATAATTCAGAGAGATTATTAAGCCAGACCACTCATAGTATTTATAAACAATGGTTGTGTTATGATGGATCTTTGATAATCGCGTTTTTTTTTTTTTTTTTTTTGTTGTTGTGAATTAGGATTTCAGGTTTCAGTTTATGAACTCGATTAAGGTTGCGGAGAAACCGTTGAACTTGACTTACATCCATAGTAGGAACGATAACCGGACGATACTGGACGGGAATCTGGCCTTCGATCCAGCAAACAAGGTGTCGGTGAATCACATGCTTGGGTCGGGAAATTGCAAGTTGAAGTACACTTATGTGAACCAAGGGGTGACCACGTATGAGCCGAGCTATGATTTTAAGAAGAACTCGTGGGATTTTGCAGTGTCGAGGAGGGTTTATGGTGATGATGTGTTTAGGGCTTCATATCAGACATCGAGCAAGGCGATGGGGCTCGAGTGGTCGAGGAATTCAAAGATGAATGGGCGATTCAAGGTATAAAGTTACTGTTTTGTCATTTATGCGGTTTTTAATTGGTTGCATTGGTAGTTGAGCTGTTTTACTTTTTTTACCTTGAGCTGTAGGGCTTGCAATGATTAGTGGGTTACACTGTAAGTAGACTGAAATGACATAGCAACCTAAACCTCCAAATTTGCTTAGGTCACCATTATTTGTTTAGCTAGATATCTTGTTAAACTTACAAGAAAATTTGACAAACTTCATTCAAGAAGTGAGAGGGAACCTGACTTGCATTTGAGATTTCACCGCTTGATTTAACGAAGTTGCATATAGCATCAATCCGGAGAGTAAGTTTGCCCGTGTTGCTTTATGAGGGACTGCTGTTTTTGCGGTATACATTAGATCTGTCAAGGACTCAAGATGGAGTAATGCTCGTGTGAAATACAAAGAATATGGAGTTATGCATTACTTCCACAAGGAAGGAGATATATGGTTAGCAGTTGACGAGCCCAAAGTGTAAGGTCTTTCACAATTGGCTGAATTGGTGATTAGATGAGGTGGATGGAATGGGAGGGGATTGCCTGTTTGAGGTTAACAAGTTAAAGATTGTACTTTAAAGTGGTACTAATTATGACTAACATTAAGTTGCTACTTGTTTGGCTGATGAATTTCTGTCATAGTTTCAAGAAATTATTAACAAGTTGAACTAAGTTTTTTGAAAATCAGACTGACTTTGCACCCACATGATTCAGAAATACCCGGTGTTACTTGTATCTATGTATGTTTTTCATTTCTATATTCTATTATCTTTATAAGTTTTACTGTTAAGGAAGTCGCTGATTTGGGATGGTAAGCTTACTAGGGGCTTAGCTCTAGGAACCTTGTCGAAATCGTTTCAGATTGCTTTCTTGTACAAAGTGCAAGAGCTCGTATGAATTTTGTAGCGATCAGTGATCACTTGGTCATCTGCTCAAAATTGTAATAGCTCGCAACACTTTTAAGGAATGATAAATGAGTACTATTGTTCATTCAGAAGGCTCAAACAGTAAGGATAAAGAAATAATAAGTTTTATTAAACTGCATAGAATGTCGTTATTAATGTTTCAATAGTCCTCGCTGAGCACCCAAAAAAAAGTTCCAATGGTCCTCAAAGAGAAAAAGAAGCTAAAATATTAAGAACATGTTATTACTTTGGTAGTAATGCTGCATTGGGTTCCTTGTTCGTCTGACGCTTTAGCAACTCATTTGCAATCACGTAGTAGTGTTTGCTCCTTGAGCAGCTGTAATATTATTGGGATTAGGCATCCTATTCGGAAGGGAGCATATTACGCATTTGAAGCGTAAGAGGACCCGGAGGAAGTTTTTTTGTTTGACACAATAGTTTCTGCAATTATCACATTCACTTGGAAATTATCGTCTGTTTGAAGAATGATGTAGTGAGAGAAATTAGGCCTCTTGTAGTAAATTTGGAAAGCTGAATAGCTTTCCGTTCAATAATTAGTTTGTTTAGATCAATTTCTCATCTTCCTCCGTATGAATAAGTTCTCATAAGTTGTATGATGACCATTTCTTGAATACAGCAGCATTGGCTACTTTGGAGTATTTTACATATCCGTCTTTCGCTCTTTTACTGGGATTTTACCCCATAGTCAATGCATATGGCATCGTGCATAATTTGTATTTTGAAGCAGTTTTTCCTTGGGAGGGTGAGTGCAATTCTTGCTTCATTCTAAATTGTGCTGAAGTGAAGACTAGTGTTTCTTTGGTAGGTTTGTAGTTTATCATTACGATACATTTATTCATTAGGAATTATAGGTCAGCAGCACTTGATGGACGTGTTTAGGTATTGGCAGCTGACCACGGATTACTTCCCCCTGTAGTTAAAGTCCAATTTATTCTTCAATTAAGGGCACGTTTGTTTCACCCATTGCTTATTGCTTGAATATGAGCAATAAGATCATTTGGCTGGCGCACTCCTTGGTTAGTAAGCAAGTGCTGCCAAACACACTACCATATTTTGGATCAAGCTGCTTATTTATGAGAAATGACACCAAGAATCAAGGAACCAACAGGGTTAAACTTTACTCTGTGGTTGCAGAATAAATGTAGTTTGCGCTTTATAACAATTGGGTGTCCGAGGAATGCAGAAATGTTGTCTGATTAGTATCTATATGTATGATTGTATCGAGTCTGACTTTGGCTTTCTATTTCTCTCAGATTGCTGCGTCCCTCAATTTAGGAGAGGAGCTAAAACTGCCAAAGTTAACTGCCGATACAACTTGGGACTTCGAAATGTGATTTCTTTCTCCCGTTGTTTTCATTTTCCTGATGTGTCGATTTGGACAACCATTCTTGTTGGCTGGGTGCAACTGGGCTCTGAAACCCCAGCGAAAAAACGTTATAGCTTTGTTGTTATTTTGTGCTGAATCCTATATGCTACAACCAGCTACATAATCATTTTTCGTCCAACATCTTTTCTCATTTTTGGCCTTTGAACTTTGTTTTGCTGCAAAACGTGGTGTGAAAGAGATTCCATCTGCTTCTTTATTAGTTGAAAGGGGCAGGCGCCTGATGCTGAACCACAATACACCTTATCTGCCAGTGGGAAATTACAAACGTAGATAACAATATCAATCTGTTGAAAGGAGCGTCTATGGTGCCCTTTCCGGTCTCTTTTTTTTTTTTTTTCCTGATTTTTTGCGGGTACCCTTTAAATCACATTCTGATCACATTGAGCGGTTCGAATCATTAAAATTTGATCGGAAACTATGAAGTGTTTTTTTAGGTGTCTAATTAGTTATCTCCGGAACCACCCCGTGTGTGTGTATGTTAACAGTTCCCGTTAGAAATTGGATGGATTTAGACGGCGGGTGCATTATTTTTGGGGTTTTGAATTGTATCATGCTTTAGAGTTGTGATGTTGATTGATTAGGGCTAATATTATCTTTTAATGTGGTAGATGAAATACAGAGGGTATAAATCTTTGTTCATGGAATAGAGAACATATGTCTCGGCCATGCCAAGTGGACAAAGTAAGCAAATACCTTCTCGTCCTTCAAGAGATCACATGCTTCAATCCCATAGAAACCAAACATTTCAAATTTTGAGGCCAATAGAGAGTTCGGTCATTTGATTATAAAAAATCTTCGTCTAGGAATACCAAGTCCATTGTTGATTTTCATTGATAATGGACACTAACAACTAAGGCATAACAAAAAAATCACATCTAGCGCCACAAAATTATACAAGACGTAATAAAATTAGCATTGTGAAAGTAGCCTTTCACAGGCTTTAAAAGACAATTTGGTTCACTATAATTACGACGAAGATGTAAGACAAATTTTGTTGAATTTCCAATCCACTTGATCACGACAACTGATTAATTTGTTATGAGACAAGGGTATTCAGTAATTTTCCAAATGCAAGATGACAATTTGTAATTTTTAGAAACCTCGGGATGGTTTTGGTAATTTTCCCTCATGTTGGTACAAGAAATATCTCTCTCATATGGTGCATGATGATGATATTTTTCCGACAGCTAACCAACCAACTACAAAAAATAACTGCTGCGATTTTATTTTCACAATTTTTTTTTCTCGATGTACTGATAGCAGAGGTAGCGGAGTATTAGTACATTAGTCAACAAAGAATTTCAGAGACTATCTCTAACTCTAAATCTCAAACGCCCGCGAGAGGGCTCGAACATCGACCTTTTCACCGTTTTACACGAGGATGACCAGGAAATCCTAATTGAACCAGAGCCCCATGGGCTATATTGCATAATTCCAAGCAGACAGCTTAAGCCATATATAATTGCCACGTGTAAGACACGTGTCAGCAGACGAAACCATCCTGGACTCCTAGTAGTATTCATTTTCCCGGTCATACATTCGTTCTTAGCCAGTGGCTACACTTGGTGGTGTGGAGACGAAAAGTAAACGGAACTACTTTCAATTGGACACTTCTTAAAGCACAAAATCTAGATTCGTATTTTTTGGGAAACAATCTAGATTCGTTGAACTGATTTGATATTATTTTAAGGGAGAAATTTCAGTCGACCCCATCAATGAATTGACCCCCAGAAGAACCAATGAAGTCCTATACGTATTTTTCAATGAGAAAATAATTGCATTTTGATGAAATTTTTAAGTAAAAGGTCTATTGAAATTATAGATTTTTTCCCTCTAATAATAATAGCACCTTCCCCGCTTATACTCTGAATGATTGAGCATAGTTGGGAAAAAAATTTAGCAAAACGTGGGCTTAACTATAGTACGTGCGCGAGGCTTAAATCCCGGATTTGCACCCCCCCTGCGCGATATAGACGTGACGCGCACCCGGTTAATTGGTTTCCGAATCAGTTTTCCAAATTGCCGCCCATTTTCCTGAGCGCGCGAGACCTTCCTTTGGGTCCTCATTCACAAACCCACTAGTGTGCAAAGTTATTTAAGATGGAAAGAGGTTTTGTAACTAGGCAATGTGGGACAAGAGTTGGCACACATAGGTATTTTATGATGAATTGCATGGTATGGGAGATTTTTTTGAATTATAATTATATATAATTATTATATATAGTTTAGTTGCGGTAAATCCGAAACGATACCCGGTATTTGACCGGTACCGGTACGTACCGTACCAGTAGGAAAACCGGTACGCTGTCCGGTACGGTATTCATAACATTGTGATTGAGGATTACATAGGTTATGTTGTTGTAATAGCACTGCTGTCACGATCTCGTCCTACAGGTGGTCGAATTATCGTGACTGGTCGGTAAGTTTGATTCCCACCCGAGCCCTCCTAACCCCAGTTCAACATACGTAAGTTTCGATTCCCACTCGTGGGCGAGTGGCATGAGACAAAAATCAATGGCCGTGCTCTCCAAACCTAGGAGCCACGGAAGATTTGTCCAATTGTTATCCTGAAATAGTCGAGACATCCGTTTATGGTTGGGGAAAAAAAAAAAAAAAATTTGTTGAAAACAACCAGAGTATTAAAATTCGCGTATTTTACTCCATAAAATAACCTTGCGCAAAATGACTCATGAGAAACAGTCCATTCCCGACATTGAAAAGTTGGCAATATACTTTATCTACATTTCTCGAATAACAGCATAATTTAGTGTTTACCCAGCCCAGTCATAACGAACCCCAAGTCCACTCCCTGGTATTCATTTTTACCGGTTCGTTTTCCCTTTACTTTTCCTGGTCTTCTGTTTTTCCTTTCTTTTTATATTGTCCCCGACGGGACTGGGTTCGAGCCACGGTATCCCTTCTCTCTCTCCCTCCAATAACTCTATCTCTAGAACTACAAACACTCGTACACACAAATGCACAAACCAAACTCTAAAGTTCCGAATATAAACCAAGGAAACGAAAAAAAATAAAAGGTAGATAAAATATCTGCAGTATTGAAACCGATGATCCGCTCATGGATACGACAATGGAGGAAGTTGAAAGAAACAAATTTGCATCTTGGAGCTTTAATGCCCCTTCGTCTCGCCGCAATCGGCTCTGCCAGGCGCGATCACCACTGGGGTTTGGAGAACCCATAATTAAGTCCGTCGCCAAAGATGAACGGATCCGAGATCCAAGCGACCGGAGGAAAAACCCACCCAGATCTGGGTCACTTACTTACTGGCTATTGGATAAGTTTAATATCATCTTCGAATTACGCAACCGTATTACAGTATATTTTTATGCACCTGCCCCACCTACTATCATTCTATGCTTCACGCCACTGTGCAATGATATATATATATATATATATATTTTTTTTTTCCATCACTAGTAATTAATTTCACCAGCATTCCTTATCATCTCTTTCTATTCCTCTCTCTTTTCTTTCCACAATTCCCAAAATTCACCATTGTACGTTCCACCCTTGAATAACTTTCATGTTTGGATGACCGGACTCTCGACGAGGATTGCGAACAAGTAATTCAATACGTGAAGTCAATCGAATATTTTCGTTTAATTCAGTAACCATATTCGAAATATACTTGTTTTAAAAAAATTATTAGAGTCAATATTTCCTTAAAATCTAACGACTGAATCCGGCAATTTCAATTATATTACGAGTAAGAGAGGGATCATATTCTCAATTAATTAATAAGTGCTTTAAATTCATTTTAACATTTCTATTTCACACTATTCCAAATGTAAGAATCACGGCTTCCGCTAAGGGTTTTTTTGGGATTTGGGTTTTCCTTATCTTGTCCTTATTCAAATTGCTTTCGCGTTTTTTAATTTTGCACATAACTTGTATGGATTATTAATTCATTTCGTCAAGACGAATAAAAAAAAATCAAAAAAATTATAATGTTTACCCGGATAATTTTTTTAAGATATTCGAGATAAAGTCCATAAAAACCGCCCAAAAATCTTTTACAGCACTCAACCAAAAATTCGAACGTAAGAATCATGGATACTATAAAAGTACTGTGCCTTTGTGGCAGTTTTGAGAATTAAAATAAAATAAATATAAGAAAAGAAAAGAGCGTAGTACTACTATTTGTTTACCGCTTTTCGGCCTTTTCCTTTCCATAAATGGAAGCACACCACCACCGCCATATCCAACCGTCACTTTGAAAAAACCAAACGAACAATACAAAATATATCACTTTCGCGCATTCCTTTGCCCGCCTGCCTCCTCTCCAAAATTCATCAACTCTCTCTCTCTCTCTCTCTCTCTCTCTCTCTCTAACACATATAAATACACGTATACGTACAAAAATACATACACTCACCGATCCGTCTCTGCATCTTCGCTTCTTCTCCGCCCTCTCTCTCTCTCTCAATCCGGTAATTCTGTGTTCTCCGCGGTTCGCCAGTGAGTTTGAGTCGGCATAGAAGGGAACTGGAATCGGAGGATTAGGGTTTCAGTACACCGCATGCGAGAACCGCGTCTCCGTGATGGCGGGAGCGAGTCGGGCCGGCGGGGAGTCGGCGTCGGAGGCCGGTATTCCGACCGGGCTGAACCCGATCAAGACTCGCCGGGTTTCGCTGACGGGCGGGCCGAGCTCGAGGGATGACGACGCCGACAGTTCGTCTGATTTTGGGAATCGCGGAGTTTCGAGGCCTCACGTCAAGCAGAAGCAAAGGTTTGTGGCTCCAGGTCCAGGACGTGGAAAATTCAGTGGTTCTAGAGAAGGTTCGTATATGCTTTCAATGGTTTTATGCACATCTTTTTTGTTTAATAAGAGCAAAAGCTCCTTATGATGGCCCCAACCCAAAGGAGTTGATAACACCTCAGAGAGGTTTTGAACCTAAGACCTTGGAAGAGGGCAGACCCCAAGTCTCAAGCCTTGAACACTAGCCTACCCCTTTAGGTTTGCACATCTTTTTGTTCTTTGCCTGTATATTTTTATGAACACACTTGTATAATACTCCTACTACTTATTCTGTAATACAACTATACGAAAATAACAGGAGCCATGTAATTCCCATTTAATGGGGTATGGACTGGGAGGATTGGCGACAGACTTAAAAGTGATGACACTAGCGGTGTGTGCCTACACGATGCCTGTGTGACTCGAGTTATTTAGGCGTATTTTGGCTAAATAATCCTTTAGGATAATTTTTTTTTGTTTTTATTCAATTTTTTTTGGGTCTATTTCATGTAAATGTTTTGTGGATTATTGGTTTGTCTCGACGAAAGAAATCTAAAAAGGAAAAAATTAATTTCAAGACAGAAAACTTTTTTGAAATAAAGACAAAAATAATCCAAAACAAACCGACTTTTGGATTATTTGTCTTTATTCAAAAAATAATTCGTCTTGAATATAATTTTTTACCTTTTTAATTTCTCTCGCTGAGACGAACCAATAATCTAAAAAAAATGACGCAAAACTAATAAATGCGATTTTTTTAATAAAGACAAAAATAATCCTCCCCAATTATTCAGCCAAAACAGGCCTTAATCTCGTGATGCAAGCTACTTTTGTTGAGGGAGGAAATATCAACACAGTAAACTGGAAAAAAAATAGAAGAAGAAGAAGAAAAGAGCATAATGCGATCATGTTTAAACCTCTCTCTTGTTCTACCATTTGTTACTTCGATTGGAGGATTGAATGAGAGAAAAGTTCGTAGTGGAGAATTGAACTCGAGACTGAGAAACAATAGAGTCCGAGGAAGCGGTTTGTTTTTGTGTGGAATGTGGAGTGAGGTTTTAAACATATTTATCCTAGTGGATAAAAAAAAAAAAAAATTATCCTAGCAGTTACTAACAGGGCAATTTTGTGTGGCCACAGCAATGGTCAAAATTGTTATTTAAAAGTGTGAGCCAACCTCAAAAAAATGTTCACACCAACTTGGGCGTTCCCTTTATAATAGTAGTAGATATGCACAAAGTGGCTACTCTTAAGAGTTTTACCGCTGAAATTGGGCCCCCCTATACCTCGTAAAATAAGGAACTCAAGGGGCATTAGGCTGTGGAACTATGCCACGAATCAAAGCTAGAATACATCAGAGAGGGCATGTCTAGCGCCCTGATTCAATTTCTATGCTCATTATCTTGCTTCCTCATTCAAAATAGGGAGCATCGCTATTATTCTGTAATCTCTTGCCAAAAACACAGAATCTGTATGTATGTGTATATTTTGCTGATGTATTGTGTTACTACAAATAGTTTTTTTTTTTGGATTGCCTACTACAAATAGTTCGTAAATTGGAAATAAGAGGTTCAATTTCAAATTTATAGGAGTATCTATTAATGCTCTCTCTGTGTACATTGGGTTTTTGTGTATGTGGATCTTGAATTTAGCCTGAGCATTATTTCTGATCCGTTTCTCTGTTATTTTGTGTATTGGATGTGTGCTACTATGGCAACTAGAAAATATGGTCATTTAACTTTTGTTTTTTGCAAATTCATTGCCATTACTGTGTTTTTTTGTTCCAACAAAGCATCCTTATTTGTTAGTACTGAACTCAATAATTGAGGAGAAAATGTGGAGAACTTATGCGATTCCATGGCTTCATAGGACGCCATAAAGGGAAGAGGATAGTTCGCTGGTTCAAATCGCATCTTTCCAAAGATTCCAGTGAAGATTTCAATGATAGTCCTCCAAACTCTGAGGTGAGGTTTTGGCTAACAAAGTGGCTGATGGGGTTACGCCGTTTTTGTGTGGAGCATGATTTTTTTAAATTTTGTGCTTCTTAATCAATAAGTTGTGTCACTAATTTTTTGGCAGTATAGTGGCTCAGAAGTTAAGGGATTTGGCAAGGAGGGTCCAAGAAGTAAACTGCACTTGGAGGGAAAGCATTCAACTGCAAACCAATCTCCATCAGAAAACATGCGTATCAGTAAAGTGCCGAAAGTTATAAAAAGTTTTTCGCATGAACTTGGACCCAAGGGTAGGATTCACCCTGTGCGTCCTCGAGCTCACAGCTTTAATGATTTGAAGGTATCATGATTTTGAGCTTTGCTGTTACTTAGTTTACCCTATCAGATTGGTCTCTCTTTGATCAGCGGACCAATTTTACATTAATTTTTTCTCCTTACTACTTGGGTTATTTACCGTTTCTTTTTCTGCCTTCTGGGAATGAAAAAATAAGGAACTTTTGGGATCATTGCGCTCAAGATTCGATGCTGCAAAAGAAGTAGTGAATATGGAGCTGGCTTGTTTTGCTGGGGAGCTGATGGAGCTTTCGCAGAAAAAGGACTTCTCATCCCCAGAAGCACAGAAATTGGTAGAGGATCTCCTGATTCTTTGTCAACAGTGTTTGGAAATGACCTCCTCAGAACTTCGTGCCAAGTGCGAAACAGTTGTTCAAGATCTCACTGAGAAAAGGAAGCTATGCCAGACGGGATTGCTGAAGTGGTTGTTGACGCGCATGCTTTTCATATTGACACGTTGCACAAGGTTGTTGCATTTTGAGAGAGGCAGTGAGTCAATTGATGAGAATTCTCTTCATAAAATCAAGGAATGCTTAGACAGTGTTCCTTGTGTTGAAATGAGCTGGGATCCTGATCCATTACTTCCTAATGCTGGTTCTGCCTATACTTCGAACCGGATAAGAGATGCCAAACATGAATTGCAGGGGCAGATTAAGACATCTAATTCATCTGAAGCAACTTCCACATTGGATTTTATGGCTATCAATAATGATTCATTTCCGCAAAGTTCCCACTTTGATTTGCTTCCTAGTGTTCAAGAATATCATAAAGCTGATGGCAATTATCTTGGAGACCCAGTAGACAAGGCTGGTAGTTCACTTCATGAGCAAGAAAGAAATTTGGGTGGATCCGAATCGGTTATTTGTAGGATATGTGAGGAAGTTGTTCCTACTTCACATTTGGAAGCTCATTCCTATATTTGTGCTTACGCGGAAAAATGTGATCTAAAATGTGTTGATTTGGATGACCGCCTGTTGAAACTAGCAGAGATGCTGGAACTAATCATAGACTCATTCAACATGACTTTCCATGCATCCTTTGACAGCCCTGAAAGTTCAAGAATTCAAATCCCAAATCCTGGAACCCTACCCGAAGGTTATTCTCCAAATGTAAGTGAGTGGAGAAGTAAAGGCATGGAAGGTATGTTTGAGGATCTTCATGAGATGGACACCGCCTTTATAGAGGATTCTCATCACATTATCAATAATTTGAGGGGCCACTTGGGCATGAAGCTTGGCCAATGTGGCCCACCCTCCTCAGCAGGGAGCATAACATCAGGATCTTCCACAAATACCCCTAGAGCAGGAAATTTTGACTTCTTGTGGATGGAACATAACAATCCTTCTGAGCTGGACGATGTGCAACAAGTAAGTCATCATGGTTTGGTGCACTTAACTGATACCATTGGATGCTTAAGGTTTTGTTTGTTAAAGTATATTTTTTCTGAGGTTTTCATCTTGGGAGATAAAAACACATGGATTTGTTGCATTGTACACATTATGTCCCATGATTGTTTAGGAGACCAGATGACAAATCAAAATGTGTGTGCGTGTGGGGGTGGGTGACAATTGACATGGCAATGGAAGCGCAGATGTCCATAGTCATCATCATCACGATCCTGATAGCACAAAGAAGGAAGAAACTCGCAATTCTCTGCAAGAAACATTTTCTCAACAGCAGTATGGCCCTAAATTCTTTCAAACTAGAGAATGTGGCTTATGTAACTAGGACAATACGATGCTTGTTTTTGTCAATATGGTAGTAGGTGCTCAAATAATGAATTTGTCTTTGGTGACTTTGGGCCAATGAAGCACTATGTTTTCCTAGGATGACTTTCTTCATCTACTTTTGGGCAAACGATGCCAACAATTTCTGGCTTGTATGTAGCTTTTCTAGGTCCAAGGCATACCATTACTGAATTCAGATCAAGAAATTCAGGGCCCCAGGGTCCCAATTATTAGGGTTTGAGTGTTCTAAGATTTCAGGGAAGAAATGGGGGAGAGGAGAAGAAGAAAGAACATTAACACATATTTATGTGGTCCCTATTTCGCGATCTGCTCACTTGTAGTCTCTGGCACTCCCTTTCTTCTGTCTGTAATCTTGACAATACCTTTTGATGTTCACTAGGCGTTCAGGGATTTGCCTTCGCCTTTATTCTTGCTTTGCTCATAAGTGATGTGCATCTAAAACAGCAAAAGAATTTTACATATGCTAAAACTTAACAATTCATGTTTCCTTTTGCAGATGAGAGAACTCGTGGACATTGCTCGCTGCGTAGCTGGCACAGATCTGTCCGAGCAAGGATCCCATGAGTTTTTACTTGCTTGTATTGAGGATTTACGGGATGTTTTACACCATAGCAAGATCAAAGCTCTTGTAGTAGACACATTTGGAGGCCGAATAGAGAATCTGCTGCGGTAATGTATAACTGCAAAAAGTTTTTCGTATCTATGCAACTCTGAAGTGATGAATTTTAATCTCTATTCTGTCCAATTCAAATGCAGAGAAAAGTATATGCATGCTTGTGATCTATTGGATGGGAAAAGCATGAAGAGTAACGGTAGACACATCATAAACACTAAATTTTTTCTGGATAGTGCATCTCAAAGTAGTTCAACATCATCTCCCATGCATCCCAAAGAACGGACAAGCATTGAAGACTTTGAGATTATAAAACCAATAAGCCGAGGTGCTTTTGGTAAAGTCTTTCTTGCACGAAAGCGAGCAACAGGGGATTTGTTTGCAATAAAGGTAATCACTAACGGAGAGTATCATAAGTGGAATTAAATTAATTAATGCATTTGCTTCATGCACACACTCACCTGTGAAATGTATAATGGAGGTCTAAGGTTATTGTTTTTATCGGAAGTGACGTAGTGTTGGAAGACAATAGATTAACAAGGAGAAATAAGAAAAGATTAATTTCTATGTTTTGCTAGAAAGTATTTAATCATAGTTCTCTATAGTTTTGCTATTTAAATTAGTCAATTTCCAGGATGTGCTTACTTTATTGTTGGTTCTTATGGTAATCAGTTTCTTATGCTGTAGGTGCTCAAAAAATTGGACATGATACGGAAAAATGATATTGAGCGCATATTGGAGGAGCGTAACATCTTGATAACAGTCAGAAACCCCTTTGTGGTAACATTCAAATAGATTGCTCTCTTAAGCTTATGACAATTACCTCTTTGAATGACATTTTTTTGGGGTAAATTGTCTATCTTCATGATTCTGGTTTTGCACATGCTGCTTACGTGCATAAGTGGTGGAGTGGCTTCCAGTCTATAAATTGCCAACAAAGGTGTCCAGGGGTTAAGAGTAGTGAGGACGAAATAGCCATTGATCCACCCATTTGAGATTTGAATCTAAGACCTCTTGAGGGGAAGTCCTAGGCCCTGGCCCTGGGCTAGCCCCAGTGGTCGACTATTTAATTGTTTATTAGAGCTACTTATTACATACAAATTTTGTTTCTCTAGGACAATTGTTGGCCTTGTCATCCACATACAATTTGTTCTATACTGGCTTTCATAGGGTCTAACGATGTCATCTCACTATTTGCAGGTTCGTTTCTTTTATTCATTCACGAGTAGAGACAACCTTTATTTGGTAATGGAATATCTCAACGGTGGTGATCTGTACTCTTTGCTCAGAAACATTGGTTGTTTCGAGGAAGATGTAGCTCGTATCTATATAGCAGAACTGGTTAGTTTAACTTCATTCTCTGGATATGCTATAAACTTCTTGTATAACTTTTCTCAAGTAAGATTTCGTAAGTTTCAGGTTCTTGCTTTAGAATACTTGCATTCTCTTGGAATCGTGCACCGGGATTTGAAACCAGACAACATATTGATTGCGCATGATGGGCATATCAAGGTTCCATTTTATCAACTCTATAATACATACTGAGCTTTGATTGAGATACAATATTCAATGCATCGACATATTTAGTTTGCATCAATGGTTTCCTGTTGATGGCTCCATCACCAGCTAAATAGGACGGAGACTTTTTTTCAAGCACTTGTTAACACATTACTACATTTTAGATCATCTTCTGAAGGCAGACCTGCTGTAAATGATTTACATCTATTGGCCTGAGTACTGTAGGTTGTTTGCAGCATCTGAACATTGTGATGATTATAGGTAGCTTTTAAGACATTGTGTCTAATGGACAGAATACATGAAGTTTTTTAATACTAGACCATGGAAAAGAATCATCAGTCTTTGTACCTATTAAATGCTTGATTTGCATGGTTGGATCCGTTTCCTAACAAGATTAAGCGTTTGGGAATTGGTAATCTAATCATACTGTTGGTTTATAGGAGATCTTGGGTTTATGATTCAAGTCTCCCCGTTTGTATTTGTCGCCCTGTTTACTTTATGGTTCTTCCCTATGCTATTCTGTTCTGCTTTATTGTGCGTTTCTCTATTATGCATTTCTGCATGTCCAGATTCAATACAAGGTTACGTGAGGGAAGTTGTTAGATAGCTTGATATGCATTTCCTGACCCTTTTCCTAACATCTTATTCTCTTGGAACAATTATTAATTGTTGGAATTTGTCCCACATTGGTTAATTATCTCCTCCAAAACTAGTATATGAGCCTAGGAGGCCTCTCCACTTTTTGCCAATTGGTTTGGAGTTAGATGCTTTAACATGATATCAGAGCTAGGTTTCGGAGAATTTGTTCCCCCTTATTTTGTGCCATAAGTGCACCGTTGATTGTTGTGATCCAAGTGTTATGGATCCTTTGTTTATCTCTCCATGTGTGAGTCGGGGGTCGCACGTGCGGAGGAGTGTTGGAATTTGTCCCACATTGGTTAATTATCTCCTCCAAAACTAGTATACGAGCCTTGGCGGCCTCTCCACTCTTTGCCAATTGGTTTGGAGTTGGATGCTTTAACATTAATATGTCTGTACTAACGTGGATCTGTATTTGTGTGTTTTTCAATTGAAGTATGGGCCCATTCCGTTCATTTTCCCATTTAACATTTGCATTGGCCTTTGTAATGCTAGCAGTCATGTGCTAACCACTGCTTATTCTACCAGCTTACAGACTTTGGCTTGTCCAAAATCGGCCTTATGAACAGTACGGGTGATTTACCTGGACCCGAGACGGATGGGATGACTCTTTTAGATGCACATGGTCAGGACACTCAGAAATTCGAGGATAGAAGTCAGCGGTCGGCTGTTGGCACGCCAGACTACTTGGCACCTGAGATTCTTCTTGGAACTGAGCATGGTTTATACTTTACACAGAATCTGCATTTCGGTATCATTTTAAGTGTAGTGAGGAGTTGAAATGACCTCTGAGCATTTCTACAGGTTATGCTGCAGACTGGTGGTCTGTAGGGATTATCCTATTTGAACTTATCACTGGAATCCCACCATTTAATGGTGAACATCCTGAGGTATCAGTACTTTTGTCAATTTTTTTCAGGATTACATACTTTAGACGTCTAGACTTCTAGGACATGATAAAGAACGTGATGACAATTATACTTCAATATTCATATCTCGCGATTGAATATTTATCTGCATACTTGATTCTTTAATTGTCTTGGTTGGGCGAGCCTTCAAACAAGTCTGATAGAAGCATTGCCTCACTATTAATTATTTACTGATGGGGGCAGTTCCGCTAACACCTAATTTTTTTTGTATTTTAGAGACCCAGCAAATGATCGGAGCCATTCAATTTGTTTAAAACATGTTTTTAAGAGCTTCCGTAAAAAATCAGCTCATTTCGATATTGGTACGGGCTTGATCGGTATTTACCCCTAATTTTTACAGGATAAAATGAGTAGATCAAAGCCTTACCGATATTAGAATGAGCTGATTTTTTACGGGAGCTCTTAAAAACATGTTTTAAACAAATTGAACGGCTCCCGATCATTTGCTGGGTCTTTAAAAACAAAGTGTTATTTTAGATGTTAGCGGAACCACCCCATTTACTGATTGCTTATCCTTGAGGGCACAAAGTTCAGGTATAGATATTCTTATTTCCATGCTAGACGAAATTCTTGCCCTCTTGACAATTGCCCCATTTTATGGCTATACAGATAATCTTCGACAACATTCTCAACAGGAAAATTCCCTGGCCTTCTGTTCCTGGTGACATGTCTTATGAAGCTCAGGACTTGATTGAAAGGTCGGTCATCTACTTATGGAGTCCTTTTGGTTCTATTTCATGGTTTCAATTTAGCTCATCATATTGAATTTTATGTGTCCTCATTTCAAATGAGTTGAAAGTAGTGTCTTAGACACTTAGATATATGGTTCCAACATCATTTGAGGTTTGCTTTTCTGTTTATGATACTTCACACGCACTAACAAAAAGTATAGGTATGCAAACAGTAGCAGTCCTGCATAAGAAAATAATTTGGAAGAAACTGAATCCTTAATGTAAATAGTTCCAAAGAGTAAATCAATAATCTATTCCCTGGTATTGTTAATGTTGTTGTTTTTGCTATTATCACCACTTTGCAATAGCCTGAGCCAGATAAGATGATGAAGTGTAGGCCTTCAGAGATGGTAGAAATTCTGGATAGTGCAAATTCAGAAAAATGTATAAATGGTTCTAGTAAATAATATGGATCTTCAATGGTGTATTTCGGTATCTCAAATGTGCTAGTACGAAATTGATAAATTATGATATTTGTTTGATGGGTACAAATTGTTAAAGCATCCAACTCCAAACCAATTGGCAAAGAGTGGAGAGGCCGCCCATGCTCATATACTAGTTTTGGAGGAGATAATTAACCGATGTGGGACAAATCCCAACACTCCCCCGCATGTGCAACCCCCGACTCGCACGTGGAGAGGTAAACAAAGGATCCATAACACTTGGATCACAACAAACAACAGTGCACTTAACAAATTCTCCGAAACCCTAGCTCTGATACCATGTTAAAGCATCCAACTCCAAACCAATTGGCAAAGAGTGGAGAGGCCGCCCATGCTCATATACTAGTTTTGGAGGAGATAAGTAACCGATGTGGGACAAATCCCAACACAAACTAATGGGCTGCCCTGTAGATCCGCATTTGTGAGTCCTTTATGACTGTACATATAATTATGGGAACTCTGTTTATTAGTTTGTTCTCTTTCACTTGCATTAATCCAACACTGCCACTGTGCCACGTATTATTGCACTTAGGGTGATGATACTGTTTATCATCTTATTTGCTTTGCTCAAAATATGTAGGGTGGTCATACAATCCTTAAACAAGCGACGATTTCTTCTGTGTTTTGTTTTCCCTATATGACAATAAAGGTTTCTGTTGAACAGCATCATTTACACATCATCTTCATACCTGTAGGTTCCTTGTTCACGATCCAGATCAGCGCTTTGGTGCAAAAGGATCTTCAGAGGTATTCTCCTTGCATGTGTTGTACTAAAAATTCTTAGCATTGGATTATGAAATGATAGTCTATTGATGGTGTCATATAAATAACGGCTAAGATTGGTGCTAGAGTGATTTTCGTTACTGCCTTCTACTTTCCAACAGGTAAAAGCACACCCATTCTTCAAGGGAGTTAACTGGGACACCCTTGCCTTACAGAAGGTAGGATTGTACATGTCCAGTGAATAATTTCTTGTTGAAATGGTTGTGCCATTCATATTGTTGACTTTAGTTACTTGAAAAATTCGTAGGCTGCCTTTGTTCCAAACCTGGACAGTGCAGAAGACACAAGCTATTTTGTGTCACGGTACTCACAATTTTCAGCTGGAGTGCCACATGATACAGACTCTTCTGATTCTGCCTCTGATGTTAGTGGCTCCTCAAATTCTGAAGAGGAGGTAAATTTTCTTTCACCTCTGTTTACTTGCTGATCCACCAGGTGTTATGTTCAATGTAGAATCAACTTGTCTGGCTCAGTTGCTGGTGTTGAAACGTGGACTATGGTTGGAATAGGAGCCCAGCCACATCGTGCTTCACTTCTTATTTCACCAAAAAATAATAAGACAAGTAAAAGAATAAAAGGATGCTTATGATGAGAGAAGAGAAGACCCTGTGTCTCCCATAGTCCCCTGGGGGCGTAATAGTTGGTGAAGAAAATTAGGGTTAATAATTAAGCCTCTTTTTTTTGTCTATTCTGTTTTCAATTATTATTTTGTTTTATCTTTAATGGACTTTTTAAAGATTTTGACCATAATTTTGTACTTAGATTTCTCTGGTTGAACGAACAAATAATCCAAAAAAAATTAATGCAAAACTAACAAAGGTGATTTTTTTTTGAATAAAGACAAAAAATAATCACGCAGCATTTTAAAGCCAAAATGGGCCTTAATCTCGTGGGCACAATTTTCAACCCATGTAGGGTACAACATCAAATAGATTTAACTGAGGGGTTGGTGTTTTTGGCATGCACCTTGTAGGTTTTTCTTCTAGAAACCTTCAAATCTTTCTGGTCGTTCGTTTCTTCAGACTTCAAAAGGTTATTCTTGAAGAATTCTTTTTCCTCTAGTCAGTTGGGAAAGAAGTATTTTAATTATTAACAGCCTTAAGGCCCCTAATCAGCTGTCCTGTTGTAGGATATTCTCAATGGACCAAGTTTAAGGTTTCCTTTGTGAAAGAACTAAAACCCTCATGATGGAAAGTTCTAATTGGAGTAGGTAGAATGCTAAATATGCACTTCAAAACCACCAATCAAACAATCAAAACATCTGTCTACTGATAGAAAGGTATCCAGCAGTACATCACTTGGGAGTTGGGAATAGAATGAACCATTAGATTCCGTAGCAGGCCTTAAATGACATTGGCAAAGGAAGACTATTGATACATCCTCAGGAACTTGCCATATAGGCCCATTACCCATACTTAGGAGGGGATAGGCTTTTTGATCTCAGAAAAGGGACTTTGTAATGTTCAATAATGAACTACCTTTTTTTTTATTAGAAATAAAATTTTATTGAAGAAGCGTCACGGGGATGCCACCCATGTACAAAAGAAAGCAAGGAATAAAAAAGAAAAGGAGGAAAAAAATAAAAAGCCCTATGCACCCCTCTATGAACTAATTTCTTGCAGCTAATGAACTCTGTTATTTAATTGGTATAATATGATAAATTCGTAGAAATTCGACTTTTGCATTCTCTGTATTCCAGAATTGTGCTGGGGAATGACCAGAATACGTAAATGCAGTGTTTTCGGAGTGCCACCTTATTTGAGTATAGAATATGACCGTGTGGCAATATTTATTTAAACTGAGATACTGATGTTTATGACCTATGTGGAAAGCTTATGTTTTACCATAGTGTGATTCACGTCTCTCTCTCTCTGGGTGCGTGCTCGCGCTTGTGTGTGTGTGCAGTTTCTATGGAGATATCTCATTTGGACACCTATTTTTTCTTTTTTGTTCAGAAGATGGACGAATGTGGTGATCTTGAACAGTTTGACTCGACTCTCGATCTCTCCTTGATAAATTTTTCCTTTAAGGTAAACTCACTTGTTTCCTACTGGAGTCCTTTCTTGACTGTGGATGCATCAGGCAAAAGACTAGTCTAAGCTCTAATTGAGAGGCTGGTGTTAATTTTTTACATTCTTTAGATCTTCAATCACTTGATACACTCTGTGAACCTGGCGTTTTTTGTTTTTAAATAAAGCTGTCCCTTCTGACCCTAGAAAGGTATGCTAATTGCAGGTTTATTTAGTAGAATTTAGTCTGGTTATTACTAGCTGTAGCTCCAATGTTAATGACAATATGGTATTGGTGGCCATATACCAAAACTTCATTCTGTTTCCTTCCCTAAATAATTGGAGTCATTGTGTTTCTATGTCCTGATGAATGCTTTATTCAGCTTTGAAATCACAGTGATTTCAAAGAGGTGGTGTTTGGTTCACTGAAATAATTCTAGAATGTAATGTTCATTCGGACGCATGGTTAGTGGTTACCTAAATAATGACAGAATGTACATACCACTCAATTGAAGTATCATTCACCAATTTAGGTGAGTACTATTTCATTGAGCGACCGTCATTCCATTCCAAAACTATTCAACTGGACCAAACACTACTGAAGGATTGCTGTTATCAACTTTTGTGCATTACCTCCCCATCACCACCACCACCATCTTCAAATGTCTATCCTGCTAGTAAACTACTGTATAGTAACCCCCTGCCCCCGAAAGTGTTGTCATCAGACTAATACTTTTTGTTTGCAGAATTTGTCACAATTGGCATCTATCAACCGCGACGTTCTCTTACAAAGTTGGAGGGATTCATCGAAAAGCTCTTCTCCGTGCAAAGATTCAACCTCATAGTTGTCCTGCTTCCGTTGTTTTACCAGGAGGCTGGGGAGGAAGGATTACGAA
This sequence comes from Rhododendron molle, assembly GCA_025413875.1. Classification (NCBI taxonomy): domain Eukaryota; kingdom Viridiplantae; phylum Streptophyta; class Magnoliopsida; order Ericales; family Ericaceae; genus Rhododendron; species Rhododendron molle. The sequence goes on from CM046393.1 coordinate 7,064,367, forward strand.
ACCTCATAGTTTTCCTGCTTCCGTCGTTTTACCAGGAGGCTGGGGAAGAAGGAATACGTTTAGAGTATTTCTATTGCTGACAAGAAGTTCAGCAAAGCGGCCACTCGGTGAACGAATGGAACCTGGGTGGTCTTATTGAGGAAGCTATTGTACAAATCATCATGTCTTGTTACATTTGTACAGAGATCAAGAGAAAATGAAAAGAAATAGATAGTATAAAGGGAAAAATACATACAGAAGAAAAGCAGAGAAGAAATGGATAGAAGCAGATGTAACCCTTAAAATCCCCCACCATGGGTCTAGATATTAGATTGGCCTCTGCATCGAAGATTTTGAAATGTATACACGTTCCCATTCAGTAAATTGTTCACGTCGAATAAAATAAATAAGTTTGTCATGCAGTATATGAGCAAACGCTTTGAAGATTTTGAAATGTATATACGTTCCCATTCAGTAAATTGTTCACGTCGAATAAAATAAATATAAGTTTGTCATGCGGTATGAGCAAGCTGCAAGCGTAGTCTCCTGTGTCGCTGTTGCTTCTTCTTTTTTGACATCAAAGAAGAACATCATTTATATATGTAAGAGAGAGATTACGAGGGTTTAACAAACATAATACAAATCATAACTGTGCTATCGCTTAAGATAAAGAGTGCCGACGACAAGCGAACGCCAAAAGCCTAAAGAACATAACACAGTGTGAAAAATGAGAGAAAACACGGAAACAAAACAATAATTAAAAAATAACAAAAGCACAACCGAGCGCCACCACCACGAGCAAGGCATAGGAATACTCCTCACCCCGGACGGACAAACCGCTGGCCGGATCGCGCCCATTCATAACGGCGGCCGACACAGATCAGAGAGCCAAACACCCATCATCTACCCCAGCAGCAACACCTCTGCATCAATAGCACCGCAGTCAAGATCCTTTCATCAGCACCACATGGTCTCCGACACAACCAAGCTCCCTATTCATCACCTGCAGAAACCCAAAAAACCCACATGCAAACACACCCCACGATTGGATCGAACGGGGAAGGGCTGAAAGGGGCGGGAACCCAAGCCAATCGGAGGAAAGAAAATAGAGAGAGAGAGAGAGAGAAGTCACTCGGACGGGAAAGGGGAAAAATGAAGCGGGAGGCCGAGCGACTGAGAAAAGAGGGGAAAAAATAGAAAACAAAATGCATGTGTGATTTGGGGTGAAATACAGGGTCACCGGAGCACAACGCCGGAGAAAAGAAGCCTTGAGCACTTGAGAATCGACTGCCGAGCAAGGATTAGAGCTTGCCGGAGGAAGAGAGCGGCGGCGGATAAGCGACTGGGTATTATTCATAACAGGAAAGGAAAGGGAGCATGGAAAGAGAGAGAGGGAGGCCGCCCCCCGGACGGAACCTTAGTCGGAGGCCTAGGCTGGGGGAGACGCTGTTGCTTCCTTGAGAGAGCTATAAATTTGTCGAAGTTATCTCCTTTTTAATTTAAAATAATTTAAGAAGCCAGGCCTGACATTTCATTTGGAGTGAAGAGGTTCGGTGAGTCTCAAGAGAGAAAATGAGAATCTTGTCTGCTGTTTAGACTAAACATTAAAAGGTTATACTAAAGAGAAATGGTGAAAATATACAGTTGTATTTTGTTCCTCTGGTGAGATTTGGTGAAAGCCCGAGTTCTCTTACTTTCCAAATTCCTCTTTCCAAAGAGACAGTAAGGATAGTGATTTTCACTCTCCAAAATTTACCATCTACACTCAGCTTGTGCAGTACTAATACGGAGTAATAAATTTTGGAGTTCGAAAATCGATTTGTAAAATAAGCTCTTGAATATTTGAGCCACTAAAAGAAGCTCTAGATAAATGTGCATTTTCCCCCAACAGCGATTCAATCAAATATCAAGCAGAAAAAAGATCAACAAAAATGGCATACAACCCTTATACTTTCATCACAAACAATGGAGTCAATCCTTAGACGTTGAATCGTTGATTTCTGCACAATTATAGAGCACAACATTAAGGATTTTGCTTTGCAGAAAGATGTACATAAACTGAGTAGGGAAGACCGGCGTTACCAAAAGATGCTATGGTATTTCATGTGACAATCAATATAACTGGAGGAACCAGCCACCAAAAAATACGACCTCAAAGTAAATCCCTTCTACCAGAGTAGAGAGATTCAGCAGCAAAAAGAAGATTAGGAAAGAGGAAAGGGGGACCCAAGAAAAGAACTGCCTAATGGGTATAAACTGTCATTTGAACCGAACATCAGACTGGAATCGACAATCCCTTCTTTGCCATGCTATCAAGTACGTCGTTCAGCGCTTGGCAGAGACCAACAATCTGAAAAAATCACAACCAGTACAGATTAAGAGCCAAGAACAAATTAGACCACATTGGCTGACAGTAATGGGACTCAAAATATGCTTAGCCCACGCCTCACGACAACACTTGGCTTCTACAAGTTTTAAAGTTGCGAAATGACTTGGACACTCCCCCCATCCAATGGCACACCTTTTTTGTCCTTATTATGTCAAATTACAAAAATACCATTTGGTTTACCAATCCACTTCTGACCACATGAAGGGAAATTTACAAGTTAACAAACAACGAAAGAGTGCCATTGCAAAAAAAAGGGAGTGCCAAAGTATTGAAACTCGGTCAGGCTCAGCTTTTTTACATAAACTCAGACTGCAATAGATGAATAAATGAGATAATCACCTGTTGATCCCACTGTTGCAACTCTTCAGTGTCATCCTCAAAATGTATGACAGCTTCGACCTGAATATCAGATTATCGAATAATGTGAAACACGAAATGAATTGCTTTTTGAAAAGAAAAAACAAAAAACCAAGACTTTCACTGGAAGTAGTTAATATTTTACTTACAGATAGAACAGGCTTCTTAATTCATTTACTTTTTTTTGCATCAAAATTTCCAATGAACTTATAGTGAACTCCCAATAAGGAGAACAGGGAATATAATAGCTGTGCCTTTCATTTCTTGTTTGGTACGAGTCGTAGGACATTAAAACCCTACCACAATCTACATATAAAGGGCATGTCAGCCCATTCACTGGAGCATCCCATGGGCCAACAATGTATAAGATGTATAGCACCCAGCAGCACAAAAAGGCACAAGAGGACCAAACCCTATCCCCAGACACTACAATTCAACAGAATTGAAACATCCACAGCACTCGTGACTCAACAAGATGGACATTTACCTGATCGATGGAACCCCTCATTCTATCTTCATAGATCATTCTTGATGCTATTTTCTCAGCCTGGAAATCATAATAAGCCCAAGTGTTAAAGAACCTGGAAGAAGGTTTGAGCTCTAAGGATTTTAAAAAAGAATGAATCTCTTAGCCTGTGCAACCGACTGAAACCAAATGTGGAGGGCCAAAAGAGAATAAAACGGTGACAAAGTGTAGAAGAAACTTCAACTAGTGATGAAAATTCCATGTGCATGCATGTTCCCACAGACCAAGAAATCTAACATGGCCATTGCTAAGAGTTAAGAAAAGATGCATCCATCTTTTAACATCTATATGTTTGCATTGCAATCCTTTCCCACATGTTCAGCGAACAATATGTATAAACAAGTTATATGCATCATTATAAGCATGCCATATGCAAACAATCATTTACCAGGAAATCTTACTGAACAAATGCTACAGTAAGACATGGAAAAAGTATTCCAATGATTTCACAGGAGGACAAAAACGAGTGTTGGGGAAATTTGGACATAGAATTGTACCTTGTGAGGAGCAATGCCCAGCAATGTACCTAACTCATCAAAGCTGAAAAACAAAAAAATAATCAGAAAGGCTTTAGAAAGTCTGAAATAGCATTATAAAAAGCAACTTCGTAATTCACCGACCTTATATTTGTGTAAAGTTTGCTTGCACTCGAGAGATTATGCTCAATCATAGCACGATCCAAAACAGTAAAATTATCAGGCAAAAGTGCTTTCTGTTGCAAACATAGAAGATCAAAAGACATAGTATTGCAATCAGAACAGTGAACCATATGCTACATGAACCAAACTTGTGTAATGTGTGTGTGTGTGTGTGTGTGAGAGAGAGAGAGAGATTACATGCCTGATGTGCTTTTAGTTCTTCAGCAAACGCATCAATCTCTGGTTTTCTCAATATTCTCTCCAAATACACCTGAATACATAGTTAACTTCACATCAAACAGAAACTTAACGGTTAAATTAGGCACAGGTTTGCTCCTCGTGCATGTGTGTGTATCTGTGTGAGTGAGTGTGTGTGTGTGTGTGTGTGTGTGAGAGAGAGAGAGAGAGAGAACCTTCTGCAAGATTGGGTAAATCTTCAACTTGGAGCACCGTTCATCCTGAAACAAGGTCCCTATGATTCAGTTCTAGGAACTAATCTCAGCCTTAGAACCCAATTGTATGTCATATGTCAAAATATTTCATCCAATATTATTTTGGCTGTAGTGTTCTAGTCATGTTGAACACAGAGCAAGTATCCAGCAAAAAGCTACTCAAAGTAGACAATCAAAACGAATAGTGAAGGTCATAGATGTGGCTGTAGCAGATTATAAGTTCTGGCAAGAAAGGACACAATGAAAAACATCCCAAGACAGAAGCAACAGCCATCTTTTGATAGGACAAGCTTATTGATTGAGAACTTTTGATTATGTCATTCTCCTCAAATTGACTCCTTAAGAAAGGCATGCTTACTGCACTTAACTATATTTCCTTTTGTTTTGGATTAGTGCACCACAGAACTGTGTTCCAACAAGAAGGGAAACCCACTTAGCAAACAGGTGCCATGGCCCTGACAAGATTAATTAGCTTGCACACTAAACGGAACTACTAAATTATGACCATCGAATTCCTCTGAAGTGCAAACGATGTACTACCATACATTGGCTTAAAATACAAACCAACACTCAGTTACAGAAAATGAACAGTTATAATGCAGAATAATTTTCTCACAATTATCAACAAGCGAAAATCTTTACTTTGTATAAGGTCGCAAGAACACGAGAACGTTGAGGACCCGCAGCAGCCAAAATTGTACAAGTGACGGCAGCAGATAGGGCTTGCTCCAGTGCTTCTTCATTGATAACTCTGCAATAGAAGAAGTAAAGGAGCTATGGTTACATGTTAACACACATTTGAAATGAGGGCAAGCAGTACAGAAACAAAGTTTCCATTTCTGACGATGTCCAAAAGAGAGCGAATCCATGAAGCCAACCTAAAATAATTGAAGCATGATCCAAGGCCACTTTCACACAATGATGAAAACTAAAACTTTGTGCCTCAAAAAATTGAATGTCTAGATTCAATGAGTTAGTATATATATAATAATAGATGTAGGACCCAAAAAATGTAGAGCAGGTTTCAGAAACATTCCTTTAGGATACAAGTATATCACATAGCATATGCCTCGACAAAATGAAATAACAGCTGACGAGGGGAATAACATGGTGGGTGTCATCTGAAGACTTTTAATAACTTAAAATAGGACCATCCATTTGTTCCAATTTTAACCCTTTTGCTGACATCTTTTGTAGGCTAGAGCACTGTAACTTATATCGCAGCATGATCAAATTGCTTGATATGTTGGAAAGGGAAAAGACTTATTCAACATTGTGGGGAAATCAATCTATGACCACGTAGTGCTTACGTTACAACTAGATGATGCCTCAACGTACCGATCATTACCTATAGTTTAGTAACCGGGCAAAGTAACTTTAGTCAAAAAGTTCTGAGACTCTGAGCTATTCTAAAAATCGTCTTTCTGTAACAATATTACAATAACGAAGAAGATTCTTATGAGTGTGCATAATTGACCAGCCTTTGAGTTTGTTACAAAGCCCGGCATATTGTGCGATAAACTATATCAATAATCACAAAACATTCTACTAATAAAGTCTCACAGAAGGATTAACCAATGCAAGTTTCAAATGGTATACATTCAAATTTTAAACTGTCAATGACCCAACAAGGAGTGACAACTAGTTTATTGGGTGGTATGATAGTAGGTATAGCGTACAACAAAATCAACCAAACAGGTGCACATAAAGTCTGTGTACCCCATCAAATTGACTAAGAAAAATTAGTCCAGCAGAAAAAATACGGCTATAATAACACACAATGTGACAGTGATATGGAGAGATAAAGCCGAAAGGACAAAACCAAGATTTCCCCCAAGCATAGTGAAACATGATTTTAAAGATCTTATAAAAGCACAGAGACACTTCGCCTTACACGTAGGAAAACATGAAAAATCAAAAATAACTTTCGTAAGCAGTTCTCCAAGAAAATTCAATCTCTAGTCAGGTACGTACTCATCTCCGATTTGACGTTTCTGAATTTGAGAAATGTCATAGTAACGTAGTGCAGCTTCCAAGAACTTCCTCTTTAAATCCAGAATCCTTGCATAACAGACCTGAAAGTAAGGATGCAGAAAACAAAATGTTCAGCACAAATACTAAACTTCGAAACTTCAACACAGCCCCATAGCAAAATGTTAACCTTGTATGTCCAATTCAATACTTCATTCTGACTATTGCTAACCAAGAATGAAGCTTTATTAATGAAAGCTTCCGCATTAATAGCATCATCATCCTGCAAAATAAGCAATCAGAGTAAGAATTCCTGAGTCTTACTAAATACAAAAAAGCAAAGAAGACTGACTGCTTCAGCTTGAATGAGTGAATAGCCTCACCCAACAATATTACACGGAACCAGACAGATAAAATGTACTTCCATAATTATGACTACCGAAACTTTCTTTTGATTTGAAGCGCAATAGCCTGAGTTTTGGTTGATAAAAAGGAAAGCTCTACATCTTGACAACCAAGATGTGCACTCTAAGCACAACAAGTGTGCAATGTCAAATGATCTTAATAACACGAGATACGTTACTTTAGACAATGGCGGAATACAGAAGCCCTTTACTCACGCAAGTAGAAGTCTGTTATTCTCTTAAAATGTGAAAATGTATTTGACTATTCGACACCCCACACCCCCTTCTACTTTTCAGTTGAACAATTGGACCCTAAATGCAGACTCACTCCACTCTGCAGTCTTGGACAGTAGTAAATGATTTAAAACATACTGATTCAACCCCAGTATGACACCTGTGATGGCATAAGGAAAGTTTTAGGTGACACCTTGCCAGTTTTAGAGACATGTACCTCGAGATATAGGCTAGCAATCTTCACACATTTTGACAATCTGAACGCATCATCAATCACTCTGATAAAGATAACACAACCAAAAGAGTTACAATACAAGGTTATAGACGTACAAAATTGAATTTGGCTAATAAAATAAAGAAACAAAAAAAGCTTACTCTCAGACCTCATGGCCGAATCCAAATCAATGCCGCTGAGTATTTGAGCTGCTTTTGACCACTGCTGTTCCGCCTCGTACAAATCAGCAAGTTTCTCCCTGATAATCAATACCTACAACTCATCCAGATAGCAACTAAGTTCTAACAATAAACACGACCCTGCTCAACAAAATTACATACAAAATATTCTGCCCTGTAATAACTACTACGTACTAAATTAATCTTAATTTTAATAATACCCACATGTACGGAAGTACCAACACAAAGGTCGACAATAAAAGCAACAATAACTTCAAATGTCATCAGCGTCAGTGCCATAAACTGTATATCATTCTTCCCCTCAATGCTTCCATGTTAAAGCTTGCGAGACAAATACATCCCTAGTCTACCCACATTAAAACAACTAGCAGACAGCAATCAACCCACACCTGTATACTAGGATAGTCATTGTCATACAAACAATTGGTCAATCTCATTGACCGAGAATGAATATAGAGCAGGGAGCATTGCCATCAAATGCTCAACAATCCAAGGCAATTTTAGGGGTGTAAACGAGCCAAGCCAAACTTTGTAGCGTTCAAGCTTGGCTCGTTTACTAAACGAGTCTAAAATTTGAGCGCTCGATTACTAAAGGAGCCGAGCCACGAGCGGCTCAGTTGTTTGCAGCCTTACGAGAAGTGCACCAATATCACTAAATTTAATCAACGTATCAGTTAAAACAGGACGGTAAATCGAATGCCAATGCACCACGAACAAGCTTCGTAAACTGCCACTCACCTGTTCTTCAAACGAGACAACCCTAGGCTGAATCTGGTTAAGAATGTAATGCCCGATTTCCTTTTGCGATTCCGGCTCGAGCCTCCCGAGTTCCTGAGCGAACGTCTGTAAGAGCTGTCGCGATACCACCAATGGAACGTCATCGGATAATACTGTGGAACCCAAAAAAAAAAAAAGACGAAACGTTAAGAGACGAATTGAAAATATTCAAAGAAAAATATAAAAGGAATGGAGAGTTAGGGTTGTGTGAAGTGAAGTAATACTGTGGTCGATGAATTTCTTGGCTTGTGTGACGTCGTTGGAGGCGATGACGGTGGAGAGGATGAGCTTGTACTGTTCGATCTTTTGCCGCTGGTCGTTTATCGCGGAGGCACTCGCGAAGGCAGTCTCCATTGCGAGAATCGTAGAGAGAGAGAGAGGGTTTTATGGTTTGAATCAAAACCCTAATCTTCTGTTTCTGAGTATTGGTTCCAGTAGACGTTATTGTATTTACACGATGGATGGGTTTTATGGGAAGAGAAAGGAAAGGGGGGTTGTTTTTTTTTGGACAAATGACTGCTAATATCATGTTTTGATAATTAATATTCGTCACCGATATTTTGAGAATATTTGTTAATATTAAAAATATTTTTAACGGATATTAATTATCAAAACAAGTCATGTGCCGTCATTTTTCCTTTTCTATGAATTAGAAATTTGAGGGAAAAAAGTAAATAAAATAAAATAAAAGTATTTGATGGACCCTTCTTCCTTGCCGCACGAGATTTGGGAAAAAAAAAGGGTTCCTTTCTCACTATCAAACGATTGGTAAACTGGAACTTGGCCAGTACCTTTCTCTTTAGTATTCGGCTATTGAGGCTCTGTTTGGTAACACTGTTATTTTTCTATTTTCTATTTTCTAGCATTTTGTTGAAATCAGTTTCTACTTTTTCTCAAAAAAAGTAAAAGCGAAAAACATATTTGTGTAACTTGATTTTAAAAAAGAAAAGGGAAAAAATACTTAAATATGATGGACATGAATAAAAAAGAAGCCTTTCAACATTGCATGATAGAGTAAAATTTTAAGTTGATGCATCCCAATATTGTGAATCAGCCTCTTAAAGGTTGCATTTTGTAATTCCTTGGTGAATAACTTTCTCTTTCAAAAAAAGATCTTGTATTTGTTTTCTTAAGATTATCTATAACCGGAGGAAACTTATAAATATACCACTCCGCTTCTATTAGCGAAAATTTGGCATGATTTTGTTAGAAATAGTATTGTTGGTAGTTTGAATAATACATTAATCCGTCCTTGCCTGCTCAAGGTTAGATCCACTAAGGAGTACCTATTAAAGTTCAAATCCCATCACATCACATCACATCACATCACATAGATTTATTAAGTTATCCATCCTCGCATGCGCAAGGTAACTCAAAACCACTTGAAGGCTTCCTTTATTTTGATACTAGACTTAGAAATTTATCCCATACAAGACTTAACATTTACTATTCAACATGAAACTTAACATTCACACATGCTCTAATAGATACTCGGAGTATTAACAACAAACGGTTGTTTTGATGAGGTATTAGAAAGGGAGGATTAAATAGTACGTCGTTTGGATGGAGGATTAATAGGGGGTATAAGGAAAGGTGGATGATGTAAAAAGCTATTAAATGACCATTTTACCCTTGTGCAGTCCCAAACTTTATTATGTATTACGTTATATATATAATTGCAAATATAATTAATCTTTCACAATTTAAGCGGTAATATTTATTTTTAGTAACAAATTAACTAATTTAACAATATGACAAAATAAAATAATTATGTTATTATGTTAAAATGTTCGGTTATTTTAAAATTTTTTAATTTTTTTTAAAACTACATTGAGTAAACTCTTTTGTTTAAACAATTTTGGACAATTGGAAGTATTAGAAAATGGAATTATTTAAAAAGGTATATTCTATGAAATTTATATGAAAAAACGTTTTATTTAAGTAGTTGTTGATATTTATTAATCAAAATTTTTCTAGGGAATTTTATTTATTTATAAAGAAAAGACAAAGTAGGATAGATTTGAATGGAAAGTATGATTTTGGATTGAATGGAGAGTAAAAGTTGGTTAAATGGTGAATGGTGGATATATTATTGAATGGTGGATATGTAGTTGAATGGTTGTTGAATGTTTGCTTATAAATTAGAAGTAAACTTGTCTCAAACTCATTACAAAATTTCAATTACAAAAACAAGTGTCATATTTATTTTTTGTTGTATGGCTGGTCGGCCACCTCCTCGTCACAATTGGGTCCAGGCTGAGGAGATACTGTTGATTTCGGTACTGAAATCAATGGTGGAGTCCCGTTTGTGGACCACCGGGAGTGGACACTTTCGTCCAGGTTACTTGAGGTACTTGAAACGTATCATTGACAGTGATTTTCCTGATGCTGCCATTGAGGAATGGCATATTGAAGCGAAGATAAAAAAGTGGCGCCGTACTTGCTTCATCATTGTGAACCTACTTGATCATCCGGGGTTTGAATGGGATGCAAGTCAAAACATGGTGGTGGCTAAAGACGATGTTTGGGCTGCATTCCTCCAAGTAAGCCTTAGTAAAGTGTTATTAATTTTTTTTAAAGGTTAAAACTATTATTTGTTCTTACATTTTGCATTTTGACTTAGGTTACCAAACAAGCTAGGGAGGCAAGAGATGTTCAATTTCCACTGTTTGATGATTGGCGTGTTTGCTTCATCCCCCCTCCCGAGGAGCCCGAGGAGTAGGTCAAGATGGCGGATAAATAAATAGTTTTACCCAAGGATGTTGTGTTAATTTTCGTCTCTGTTCATGATGTTGGGATGTTTTCAATTTAAAATAAGGTTACAGCTTGTTTGCGTTCAAAACGTGATATTTTACATAATCTTGGAACGTTCAAGTTCATTCGGAATCGACAACAAGTACCAACAAAATACAACCTACCAAACCTAAGAAAAGAAATACAACAAACGTCTTCCACCCATTGATTTTATGTTCAACTTGTAACGCACTTGTGGATGTCGAATGTTTGTCTTGCAACTTTTTGAGGGCGTATCTCTCCTCGTGGAACTTCAACAATGCTTCTTCGGCTGCATCGAATGTATTGTACCTTTTCGCCATGCTTCTTGAGTATCCATTAACTTGGAGTTGAGCTTCTCCCCAAGTTGTATAGATGCCCGGCTTATGGCCAACAAAAACCACCCAATAATATTCTTTGTCTTCACGTCTCATTGAATAATCTATTCGAAAAGAACATTATCAGTCACCACAAACTTTACGATAAAAGATGGCCGTAATCTATTCGAAAATAAGATTCCAAGTCTCCGTAGATGAACGAGACACATATGAAGGTTTATTCGTAAAAGATCAAGAGGATTACCTCCCAAAATGTCATGAATAAACCATCACATGCCTCTTATTCGCTAATGAAGACTTCAAAACCAAAATTAAGGCATTTGGCTCAAATTTCATCATCGCCAATTGAAAACCAAAATGAAGCCATGAAAAGGAGAAATGTTGTACTGAAATAGCTTTGAAATTGTACACAGTGTGGACACAGGACACAGTTTGGACACAGGACACACACATGCAGGCAAATGGCTCAGATTGACACCATTTCGAAGCACTTGAAGGCTACAACATTAGTTGGCAATTGGCCGTCTAATGTTACCCCGCCTAAGTGCCAAATGTGTCTTATTCAAAAAATGCATCATAGCCAAAAAATAATGGACCATTTTCAGAAAACTGCACATACACACAAATATCCACCTCAAAATTATCAATTCAACTTCGTACTGGACATCAGAAAACCAGCAGAATAGAAAACAGCCCAAATTTTGCTGAAAACAGCCCAAATCTGCTCAAAACAGGCCACAATCAACTGAAAAATAGCATGCCCTGCATTTTGCACAGACACACAGACACATAGCAGAATACAAAACTGCAGAAACCAGCAGTTTATTGACTGTGTTCCTGCACAAACCAACTCAGATACAGCATACAAACCACATGGAAGCAGCAGAGCTTGGACAGTAGGGTTTAGTTATGACATTTGGCTCAGAAAAATTTCATCATTGCCACATTTAGGACACATTTTGGACACAGCACAGCTTGGACAATATTGCAACCCATAAAAGTGCATAAAACAGCCAACTAGCATGCACACCTACACACTGTCTAGTTCACAGCAACACTTGGCTGTCCAGTTCACAGTTCACAGCATGTTATAACCCAACAGTGGCCAAAACCATCTCTTTAACCCACCAACAGTAGCCAAAACCTGCTGCTTTTAGTCACAAATAGAGGCACAAAACCAAAACCTACAGCCATTGCCACACACACATCTGCTTTACTTTTTGCCACAGTTCAAAACTGGAATGGGCTCAGAAAATACATACAAATCATTTGGGTACTCATGGCTGCAACAAAAGTTACCCCGCCAAGGTCACCCATAACCAATCCCCAACAGTTTTCATCATAGCCACACACACACACACACAAACAGTTGGTCTTGGTTCAAAAACTGAACCAAAAACTGAACCATAACTTGCACATAAACTGAACAATAACTTGCACACAATCTGAACCAAAACCTGCACATTCAGAACCTGCACAGCCACCCAAACAGTTTGTGCCTCAGGAAGATTTCATCATAGCCACCCAAACAGATAACACATGCACTGCAGGTTTTGGTTCAGTTTGTGTGCAGGATTTTTGTTCATGAAGGGCACACACACACACACACACACACACATAAACCGGTGGCTAAAATATGCAGCTTTAACCTACAAAAAGTGGCCAAAACCTGAAGATTTAACCCAACAACAGTGGCCAAAACGTGCACCAAACTTAATCAAGTTCTGCAGTCCATAACAGAACCAAAACTGTAGCAGACATGTGCCAAAAGTGAACCAAACAGACAACCACAGCCAAAACTCAACCATACCTGACAAATCGCAGAAGCAGATATCGACCAAATCGCCACCAAAACCCTATCTTCCACAGACTAGAAAGGGCGGCAACACAAATGGTAAACGACGAGGCCTGGGGGTGGGAAAAGGGGATAACGCGGGGTATATTCGTCCACAAATCACCCCTCTTCAGCCGGATTATTTTTGGGCACCTCCAGACCAGCCCAAAATTTACACCAAACAAACCCTACAAGAGGGGAAAACGATGGGGGGGTAAGAGTTTATTAGGGGGAAGAAATGGAATGCCAAACGGGGGATAAGGGGTGGGGCCCTCACGTAATACCCCCTCTTATTTTTCCCCTCCACATTTTACTCCATCCAAGCAAGCCCTAGACTTAGAAATTTATCCCATACAAGACTTAACATTTACTATTCAACATGAAACTTAACATTCACACATGCTCTAATAGATACTCGGAGTATTAACAACAAACGGTACACACCACAGTTCTCAAATTACTTGCTTCACAGTGGAAAAGAGTCTCATCAGCACGCAAACTCAATGGGACAAGACAAGTTTCAGGAAGGAACACCATTTACAAAACCAGATTTTCCGAGTTGCTATGACCTGGTAATTTTGAGCTTGCTTAAAATGGAGAGAGAGAGAGAGAGAGAGCTTACGCCTATGGCCCTATCTCTTTTTACTGGACGGTCCCGTCCAATCAATAAGTCTATGCACCAGGAAACCAACCCATGCCCTAACTCAGGATACCTGACGTCAACCCAAAACAACGTCGTTTTGGGCTGTCCCCCAAAAAAAAAAAACACAAAGTCCTGAAATTTTGAGTCTGCAAAAGCGCGTTCATCTGTAGAGAAAGAGAGAGAGAGGGAGGAGGAGGACGCCGGCAACCAAACCAATACCACCACCGCATCCGCCACCGGCGACCACCACCGCGACCGCCACCACCACCGGCGACCTTCCCTCCACCGAACGCCACCACCACCAGTGGCGATTTTCGCCTTCGCGACTTCGGACACGACCACGCACCGCCAAGGTCTCTCTCTGTTCGTTGCTTTGTTCTTTTTTTTCTGTTCTTTTTTGTTTGTTGATTTCTATAGTGGTTTCCCGGGATTGTGCCCAGGTCGAGCCTGGTTTCAATTGAAAGTTAGGATTTTAGTTCCTTTGTTTTTCCTTATTTCGTTTCTGCTTGGAATTGAAACATAAGATTTTTGATATGTTCAATTTTTGCGTGAATCTGTTGACTATATGGTAAATATGTGAAACCAAAAGCTTAATCTGTTAAAGTTTTGCAAGATTCCATATTTTTGTGTAGATTGTGTATCTGAATTGAAACATATGGGCTTGTTGTCATTGGTGGAGATGACTCAAATACAAATGCTTGCCTTCTTGCAGAGTACTTCAGGTATGCTTCGTTTTCTCTGGGGTGCAGCGTGCAATGTTTGTCTGTGTAATGAACAGCTCTTTGCATATACATTACCTGATGTATATGTTTTTTCTCCACTATTTTAGGAGTAAAAATTTGAAAAGCCGTGTTATTGGATGTCCAAAAACTATTGATGGCGACTTGAAGTGCAAGGAGGTTCCCACAAGTTTTGGGTTTGATACTGCATGCAAGGTATTGATTTCTTGTGTCTGGTTCGATTTTATGCAAATTTCTGGATGTTCTACTTTTGGCCAGCATTGGCCATTTTTTGTATTCCCTATTTCTTGAATCCATTCCTAGCGGTTCCTGTGGAGTGGTTGACACGCACTTGGTCAGGATTCAGTCTCCAGTATTAGAAATGATAGTCTTGTTTATTGACGTAAATAGCTATGGAACGGATCCAATCCTTCTTTTGGGTGCAAAATGCTTGGTAGCGTTGAAGTCCTAAGACTCATAAGTTTATTGCCTTTATGGTTCTCCTCGACAATGAAGGCTTAATGTGCAAAATATAATTTTAATCAAGTCTTCCGGCTATACTTAGGCTCTGTTTGGAACCTGTGGAAAAGAAAAGAAAGGAAAGGAAAATAAAAGGGAAGAAAAATGAGAGGAAAATGGGAGGGAAAATTTACTATTCATTACACTTAAAATCCTTATTTTCTTCACATTTTCTCCTTCAACCAAACAATGGAAAGGAAAATTTGTTTATTTTCCTTTCTTTTTCTTTCCTTTCCATAGGTTCCAAACAGAGCCTTAATATAATGTATCCTTTGGTATACATTTGACTCTCACAGAGATTATATCAGTTGTTATACGTTGTTATAACTTCTATGTTAATGCACTAGCCATAATATGACTGAATTATGGTATAACTATCTTTGTGGCTGTCTATACTTAAAAAAAAACTATCCACCCTCAAATGTTTGTCGCATTTTTCCAATTTATAATTCCGTTGCTGGTGTGAAACCCAATATACTTCTTAGTAATTGGTCTAAATGAGTTTGATACTGTCACTATTTTTTTATGAAGTGTGATGAGGCCTGCCTTTTCTTTGGCATGCAGATATATGCAGAAATGATTGGGAATATCATGATAGATGCTCGTTCCACGGGAAAATACTATCATTGTGAGTGTACTAGTCAAAACATCTATTTGATGTTTTTATCATGCTATGGTCTGCCCTTGACGTAATTTTCAATGTCAGTCGTGAAAGTTAAAATTCATAGGACTTGTAGGCTAGGTTGGAAGCCTTAAATTGATGACACATTTGGTTTACCCGTATAAATAGAAGGTGGCCTAACTGATGTTTTATTTAAACAGGTGCTGGAATTGGCTGGAAATGTGGCGAGGGACAATAAGAAGACCCGTATCATGCCGCGACACATTCATAGTGTGCAATGCCAAGGCAAGGCGTGACCCGACGCTAAGGCAGCCCGACGGCTCCCAGCCACACCAAGGCAACCCAGTCCAGCCAAAGGATGGCAAGGCGTGACCCTTTGGCCAAGGCAGCCTACTAGCAAGGCAGCCAAAGCAGCAAGCAGAGCAAGGCCCGAGCAAGGCAAGACAGCCCGAGCAAGCATGGCCAAGGCGTGGCCCGAGCGTGGCCAAGGCGTGGCCCGAGCGAGGCCAAGGCGTGGCCCAGGCAAGGCCAAGCACAGCCAACCCGTGGCCATAAGGCCTCGGTTCTTTTTCTTTTGTTAGGGTGATAGTGAGGGTGGTAGTAGTAGTTCTTTTTCTTTTGTTTTTTTTGTTTGGAACTTAAGGGAGATGATAAATGTAATGCCCAACTTAAGGGAGAGGATAAATGTAATGCCCTTATAATGGTTTTTGTATCCAGAAGACTATGTATTACACTTATCATTTTAATGAATGCCGTAGTTTGCTCCTTTCAATTTTTGTTGCTTTTGTTGTTTTCTGAAGACAATGTTTGGTTTTCTTTCTTGTTTCAAAACTTTAAACTTGAATGTGCTTGATGCTTTTGACTTTGGCTTAAGATTTTATGACTTTGGCTTTGTGAATGGTAATTAGGATGAGAAATGTCCGGCGTGGGCTTGTGCATACATAACATGATGTTGGTCTTGTTGTATTGAATGAGACGCGAGACGTTGGGTTAGGACCAAAAATAGGGGAGGTGCTGCCCAAATTATTCCAGAAACTACCTAGCTTGTGTGTTCAAGTTATAACATTGCCCGCAAGGTTGCTCCTTGATGCTGTAAATAGCAATTGGTCTTAACAAGAACTAAAGTGGTCTTAACTTAACAAGTCTTTTTTGTTAGCATCTGCTGCAAACAAAACTAAAGTATGTGCTCTTGGACAAGGAGTGTCACATAGCAACAACACTAATTTTTCACATGGTAGGAGTGTCACATAGCAACAACAACCAAGCAAAAATTAGTTTGGGATCAAATTCCACATCTCACCAATGTTTCACATTATTTTTCAAAAATTAGGACACGAGCCGTGTCCGACACGGAAACGGACACGACACAAGAACATTATAGAAACTCAAATTCCACCAGTCAAGAAACTCCAAACTGAAACTCAATTTCCGCACTCTAGAAACTCAATTTTCAGCACCTAATCATCAAGTAATTGTTACCAACATTGACACTCAAAACTGGAATGCATACACAACTGTTACCAACATTGAATATGACCTTTTTCATTAAACAAAATGATACAAACACCACATAATTTTCACTTCACCACAAAACATGAATGAGAGAATTACCATAAATTAGTTTCTAACAAAATACAAGAAACTCCCCATATCAATAAGCAAGTCTTCTACTATTTGCTGTTATCATTTGCATTCGTCATTTCTGAAAAACTTTATTATGGTCCTCCCCACCCTTGCCCTTAACTTTCCATAAAACTTGATTGTGCTACTTCCCAACCTTGATGTTGACCTCCCCAAAAACTTGATTGTCCTCTTCCCCAAATTTGAGTACCGATAAAACTTGGAGAAAATGGGAGGACGCTTTCGCCTTGTGCCATATTTGGCTGCATATTATGAGGCATCATATTTGGCCACATTAATTGCCCTATGTAGCTTGAGTAACTCTGCCCAACAACATCACCAATGGTTTAACATGAAACATAAACATAAAAAATTAAACAAGTAGAGCAAAACAAATTAATTATACAAAAAAAAAGGAGGAACATCTTACATTAATATTGATCACACTCTCTTGTATCCTAACCTCCCGAAATTGACAATTATTGTGTCCCAACCTCTCTTGTGTCCCAGCCTCCTAAAAAATAGTTTACATGGAACACAAATATAAAAGTTCAATAGAAATCATGAAATTAGCAATACAAATAATTTCAAATTTTACATTAACTTATACCTTAGGTTTTTCCTTGGACAATGTCTTCTTTTGTGTTTCTCTTTTCTTCTTAACAACTTTTTCGACAAAGTCTTCCTTCCTTTTGGTTGGCGGTCTCCCTTTTCGATGAAGTTGTACCGGGTCGAGTATGTTCATGGTCTCTTTAGAGGGTAGAATTTCATCTCCAATTGAAAAGGAATTATTTGGAGTACCGGAAGTCATATTACTTGCACAAACAATTGAAGATTCAATCAACTCTCTTTTTAGCTCAAGTAACTGTGCCATCACCTTATCATACTTCTCTTGACTATCTTCCGCCAAATCGGCAACCTCATTAGAGATATTGCACATGTTGTCATGTCGACGTGCTTCAATTGTCGATGACGAGTTATCATACTTGATTCGAACTTTAGTGTGGACCCTTTTCACATCTTTTCTCCATCTTCTGAAGACATACTTGTCAGGTACTCGTTCAACTCCCCTTTCATGGAACACCATCAGTTGATGTCTACACACCATTCCTCTAAACTCAAATAGTCGACAATTACAATTGGCTTCATTAGTCTCACCATTAAAATTGACGGTAAATGACACACGTTTTTTCCTTTTCTCTTCTCCGAATGTAATCCACTTTTTTACCTCATACTCCAACCAAACATCACTTGCTTTTGTTTCATGCAAAGAACAATTAAGTTTCCCAACAAATTCATTTTGAAACTCTTTCACCTTCGCATTCGTGTAAGCACTTTGAAATTGTTTCTCCAACTCATCTTCAACTATGCAAGGGATGTAAGATTGCGAACTTTTCATATCTTCATTCTTTTCATTGTCCACCTTTTTTGCCAATGTGTTCTCATATTGCTCTACAAATTGTTTCAAGGTAGTTTTCGAATTAATGTAATCATCAAAATAATGATTCATACTCTCACTTCTTTGTGTGGATGACATTCCTGCCCAAAATACATCTTTCACAAAAGCCGGCACCCATCGATTCCTCTCTAAGTACAACCCATGTAACCATTCATTATCTTCAAGCTTATACTTTTTAATGAACACCCCCCAAGCATCCTTAAATTCATCTTTTGTAAGTGAATCGTAAACTACATTGTGGAAAGAATGTGAAATTGATTTATACGCATCATACTTTCCCAACTTTTCTGGCACTTTTTTCATGATGTGCTATATGCACCACCGGTGTCGGGTGTTAGGGAATACTTCTTCTATAGCATTCTTCATGGCCATACATTGATCGGTAATAATTGCTTTGGGAGCACAACCCCACATGCATGTCATCCAAGTCTTGAATAACCATGAGAATGACTTGGTGTCTTCATGAGAGATGAGTCCACATCCCAATAATATCGACTGACCATGATGATTAACGCTTACAAATGGAGCAAAAGGCATGTCATACTTGTTTACCAAGTACGTTGTGTCAAATGTCACAACATCACCAAACTCCTTACAAGCTGCCCTACTCCTTGCATCGGCCCAGAATACATTCCTTAGTCGTTCTTCATCATCCAAATCCATGGCATAAAAGAAGTCAGAATTGTCAGCTTTCATCTTCATGAAATAACTATGCATCGCCTCAGCATCTTCTTCAACAAGTAATTTATGTCGCTCAATATCCAAATAATTTCGGCAATCCTTTTGATTATATTCAAGGTTATCATGTCCCCTCGCTTGAATCTGAAGTGAGTCATAAGTCTTATGCAACGGAATTCCGGCTTTATCATTCAATATGAGCTTTCTTTTTACATGTTCATCTAGAACCCTATTGCTTTTGTAAAACTTGGACTTCCCTGGGCTATGCTCATGATTGTGCTCCAAGACAACCCGATTTAACCTCCACTTTCCATTCGGGTACAGAGCAAAATTAAGGCGAGTTGGACAATCAGTTTTTGTTTGTGGCCTTGGTTTGACCGGATTGGCTGTTCTCACCCTCGCCTTTCCACCGCGACTACATTCAAAAGTTACATGCCTCAAGGTTCCATCTCTTCCCTTTTTGTGACATTTTTTTACCACACCAAATCCATTTTCTTTAGCATATCTTGAGTAATATAGATAAGCTTCATCTGGTGTGTCGAACATCATTCCCACCTTCGGTTGCTCAACTGTAACTTCAAAATTTTCTGTTGACTCCTTTCCATTCACATTAAGACCAATCTCATCATTCTCTTTTTCTAAAAAACCACTCAATACCTCTTCGTCATCTTCATTGTATCCACTCCATACCTCTGCCTCATTAGTATCTATCTCATCTTGATTCGACGATCGAGGAGGCATTGTCGACGGAACGGACTTCAGTGACATCAAAGATGATGGTGATGGCAACGGAAACCTGCATGTTCAAGAATAAAAACACAAAGCAACATCATAATTTGTGGAGCAAATCAGCTAGCTGATGAATGAATGGGATAAGAGATAAAAAAATGTTACATGGATTCACATGTCTATATGCAATTATGCATACCTAAGCACAAACATATGGAGATTTTCAAGCAACATAGAAAAATGGAAAGGCAAGAAAAAACAACGATAGCTAGTAAATTGCTACATATGTGCAGGACAGACAAGAATTGCAATTTCCATCTACCAGCTTCAACCTCCAAATTAAGTAAATCTCATATATTAATAGATACCTACACGCATTCTCCCAATTACAGAACTAGTGGCAGCAGAAGCTGAAACTTTGATGCAATAATGCTTATACTTCTTAACTCTACCAGCATTAAGGACAATACCCAAGTGATTGTTTTTCTCTTAATACGAGCCCACTATCCATATACATCAGCAAAGTATGAACTAGATAGAATCAGAAGCCAAACAAATCATTTTTTAGGGTTGGGTTTAATGTGTTTTTCTCAAATTTCTGGACTCCAAGTACAAGTTTGTCGAGCTCATAAGGGTGAATATATTGGTTACTGGATGTTTGTATTATTATATAACCTTCCAGGCCAAGCCCGATTCCATGGGCAACAGGGGAATTACTGCTACTTCTCATCTCCAAAACTTTCAAGCGCTGGTGTATTACTCGAGTGTTGATGAAACACGGATTATGTTTTGCAGGTTTGAAAAGAAACCCATACTACTGAAAGGTACTATGTCTAGATAATTAGAAGATGGCTTTACACAATTTGTTATCCTCCTTTTATTTTCTCTGCATCTGTATTCATACCAGTGCTCTTAGATGTTTCAACATAAATAGAAGAGAGAGAGAGAGACCTTGGCGGTGAAATTGACGTTGTTGGTGCGTTGGTTTTCGCAATGGGTCGGTCGCCGGTGGTGCTCATGGTCGCCGGAGTGGAGGTGAGGCTGGTGGCCGCCGGTGGTGGTGGTGAGGCTGATGGTCGACAGTGGTGGAGGTGAGGTGATGGTCCGGCTTCTCCTCTTCTATCTCTCTGTTCAGTTCTGTTTTCGCGCGAGTGGGTTCCTTGGGAGAGCTGATTCAAAATTTCAGGACTTTTTTTTTTTTTTTTTTTAAACATTGAGCTGACGTTAGGCTGACATCATCTATCCTGGGTTGGGGCAAGGGTGGGTTTCCTGGTCTGTAGACTTATTGCCCGTCCAATGGTTTCTCCACAGAGATTGGTCCCACAACGCGTGCCACGTTATATGCGAGTCTGCGACACTCCTTGTAACAGAAACCACAAAATTGGACCAACCGGTGACTAAAAGAGAAACTGAATCCAACAAGAAAATAGAACCCTATTATCCCCTCAGAGCATATTATCACTTGAACACAGAAGAAGCACAACTGCTCAAGATACACGAACTTTTTTCTAAACTCAAGTTTCACCATAGGAGATTCCCAAAGCTCAACCACAAATAGAATCAGCATGCCAATGGAAGAACTGGTTTGTGCACCATTTGGCTCTAAACAATTACAAATACAATTTAACTTCCCATGATGAAAGTTCCACAATCCCGATAATGTATTTCATATAGCATTGCAAGCAGGTTTCAAAATTCCAGCAAAACAAACCAAGCAGAAAACTAAAACATTTAAATTCCTTTTCAACACAATCCGAGGGCATATAGTGCAAAAGTCCCAAAGAACTTGCGGAAATCAATCTTCATTCTTAAATTATAATTCTAGTGCTTGTGGACCTGTTGTTCTCCTTTGCTGAGATAAGGTCATTAGGCAACTGGCACAGAAATATAACCTCCACAATGCAGATCATAACAAAGCATATGAGCACGAATTGCAAGATAATGTGAAATGTTGACATTAAAGTTGTGTTGGCATGAAAACGCCCAAAATATAAACAATCAACCACTCACCATGTTAATGAAAGAGCTGGTCTGTGCATAATTAGGCTCTAAACGACAAAAATTCCATTTCACTTCTCCCCACGGAGATTCCACTATTCTCATAAGTAGTAAGGAACTGTAGCCATACAATCAGCTTTTTCGAAATTGCAAGAAATAAACCAAGCAGAAAAACACAACCTTGCTCTCAGAAAAACAAGAAAAGAGGAGACAAGTACTTTAAAATTTTTTTTTTGATCATCAAGTACCTTCAATTCGCTCCCATGAATGCAGCACATAAATCCCATAAAATGAAAAAAATCAATCTTCACTCTTGTATTGGAGTATTAGTGCTTTCTACTTAACCGAGATACGGCCAGAAGTTTATTCACTCGGGAAAATCTACAAGATGGGCATATCAAGTGCTTTTAAAACGTCCTTGAACTCAAAGTCCCGAGTCTTTCTGTTGAACCGCTCAACCAGTTTGTACCTGTTATCATTCAAGTAGAAAGATTGCATGGTTTCCAAAAGCCATTTTGCCTCCGAGTCACTGATCTTGCTTGTGAACACGACATCCCCCCGAATAAGCACCAAGTCCTTTTCTGCGAATTCTGTGTAGTAAGAAACAGTGAAATAGGGAGCAGCTTGGGTCCCTCTTGCTTTGTAATCTTCAAGACCAGTGAAAAGTATGTGTGGCATCTGCACTGCAGAAAAGCACAAATTATAAATGATGGAATACATAATAGTTCTAGGAGTTTTTCAAATGAACATGTACTCAAATAAATTACAAGGAGCGTGAATAAAGATAAATAAGTCATCTCTTGAATCGACAAATATCTCTACTTTCTGTTTTGCCAAGCAAATCAAGTGTGAATCTAGAAATCAACATACAAAAGAAAAAGAAAGTGGAACTATGGAATATTGAAGAAAACAAGTATTACACTATTGGGTGAAGGGTTTCTCTTTTAGAAAGGCCAGAAGGTTTCCATATGACAATTGATTCAGTATTATGTAGCAACTTCCAACAATTAACTGTATAGTTGAAGACACGAAGTCGTTAGAGACCAACCTTGAGCAAACATCGTTGTATAACCACTTCCCCTCCACAAAGGAATGACAAAGTATCGGCTATAAGAAGAAGAGAAGTTAGAACAAGAAAGTACGAGGAAAAAACACTTATCTAAAAGCAAATTCAGGTAATGGCATACCAATTTGCCGCTCTTTGCTCCAGCAGATGATACAATTTCGCTTTCATGGAAGTGCCAATGTGACCTCTTCCCAAGTGATACTGGTGTGGCAAATGCCGCCCAAAAGAATAGACATACAAATGAGTTGATCAACCAAGGTAATGATAAACCCCAGTCGTAAAATATATTAAATAGAACCACTTCCAAAAAAGAAGCTATTTGATCCATTGACAGTGATAAGATTAACATGAATGTGCAATGATGAAAAGTAGAGCACTTTCTGGTTTATATGAAGTTATACTAAATACAACAGCTATTTAAGCAATTCAGTGATAAAATCATGAGGTTTGGCTGATTTTGAAAAATATGCTTTCAGTTCAGCCCGCAAACTAGAAGTCCAGTTTTTTTTTTTTTTTAATAAGTAAAACTAGAAGTCTAGTTTAACACCATGTCTAAAACAAGACCTACAATTGTTTCTTGTTGGTAATTACTTCTCAACATTGCACAGATGAAACAGTAGCAATGACAACCGGGAAAGATCCATAAAAATAAACATCTGAGATTAAGCAGAAAAGGCCTAAAATTTCAAGGAAACTTCTACATCACTTGCATGTTCAAACTTCAAAGTAGAAATGAAGAACTGCCAAATAGTTTTCAGCTCATTCTTTTTATCAACCAAACCATTTCATCATGGTAAAGGGATGGAAGTTTTTACAACATAGATTAATCGCGGGATGGAAGGGTAAATTTCGTAGATGTAGTCAAAGTATGATGAAATGATTTCAAAATATAAGCTCCATTTCTTTGTGCCTGTTCAACTTCGTCAACTACTCTCTCTTCATGGAACGAAATATGCACCTTATGATCAGAAGTGTGTAATCTCATTTGTCGATGGTATTGACAACTACTAGTAAAAAGGTACTTCCATTCAGGATATCCGGTTTTCAGCATGTTCCAACTTCCAATGCGTTTAAGAAATCCTAGCATCTCTCAAACAAGTACTAACATGCATCATTTCCAACTAAAGCAGTGATGAAAACTACAGCTTTTAATCATTCCTTAGCAGATTTTTCTTAATTGTCTCTGGGCATGAGGAGAAGTAGTTACAGAAAGCACGGATCATAGCCATAACTTTGAAAAAGTTAATATTGCCTGAGAAGTTTGTTATTTACGCTCTCACCCACAAACTCCATTTGAGGAATATGTTATCAATTGGGATAACTGCATCCTTTTTTCTTCAACCTCCTTTGGTCCCATGCCAGCACACTGGCTGACTTGCTATCTACCATCTTCAATTCCTATAACTGTTGATAATTGAGAAAACACTTTTTCTAGTCTTTTGATGCACCTATGTATCAAACATAAATCTACACAACACTCGCTCTCGCCGTCAGATCACCTCATCTCTTGCCCCCTGGTAATACTTGTGAAAACAACTCTGGTCTTTCGATGCACCTATTAGGCAAACATAAATCTATGCAACACATGCACTATGCAAAGCCAGTCCTCTAAACCACCAAGTACAACACAATTTAACTGGGTCAATTAAATGAGAATCACAAGCAAAGTTATGAGAAATTACATCATCCCAAATGGCAATGAGGTCCTCAACTGGTCGATCCTTCGTCCTCTCAAGGTCGATAATCGAATTCAGTGGCTTACGTTGCAACGGCGTGAATCCGGCAGCAAATCTTGATGTTCTACAGAAACCGAGCGAACCCCATGTAACTAAATCACCAGGAACAGAATGCTTTCGTGATTTCTGGAGTTCTTGCAGTGAGTAGGTAGTGAAAGACTGTCTTGGGACATTACAAGGACACAAAGCATTGCCTAACAAAGTTGCCACAGAAGACAATACCCTCCTTGAGGAGACTCTCGTTGTTTGCTGCATTTTGTATGATCTACAAACAAGGATAAGAAAATTCGGACTTTTGCAAAGCAAGCCAATTACCCAACTTCACCCAATCAAAACTCCTCCTATTCTCAAAGAAGCAAGGAAAAAGTCATGTTTCATGAAAGATCTTAACTGATTGACATGAAAAGACACATAAATTCAACTTAATCCTATATCTACACATGTCAACATCCTCGCAAATATCTAACCTGGCTTTGGTAGGAACCATTTGAATCACTTAGTGTACAAATTCATGCGGTTCTCGCAAAGTAAGATGAAGGCTTTTCATATGTCTTTTTGCTAGTATTTGTCGGAGACGTCACTGAATTCAATTAGACGTAAATGTAAATGAACCTCACTATGTAGCCCTATTCATAGAAGATGGACCCCAAAATGGCACATCCAAGCTATAAAACAGGTTGAAAGGCCAAGTGGGTACATAATAGAGGGATTTCTCTAAGTAGGGACACATACAATATTTTAATCTAGGGGTGGAAAACAAATATAGGTTGTTGACGATGAGAGCTGTTGCACACCACTTCAATCCGAACTCCTATTTGAGCCTAAAGTACTATGATTTCTCAAATTTGTAAATCAGGTCAATAACAATGTTAACCCTTCTTATAGGGAAATATAAGATTTTCTAACTCTACAAGTTATGTACCGCCAACCCTAAATTATCTACTCTGGAAACTAGGAATCGTGGTAGCTTTCAATCTATGTAATGGAAATCTGATATCTGAAAAAGTGCTGTGTTAAAGCCTTTAGAGATCCATAAGACGAGCAATCCCCTCCAAGACTGTTAGAACGTGCTGACAAAGGTCGGGACAACAAAGTAACTGCAAAATAGACAGCAAAAAAATCCAAAGCTCTATTTCCACCACTGAAAGGATGATAAAGTAGCCACCAGATGATTCAGCTTTCTGGCACATGCAACACTAGTTTGGAAGCAGGAAGCTCCTCCTTCCAAGATTAAGGGTAAGAATAAAATTGAAAGCAGTTATCCAGACAAAGGACAAGACCTTTCAAGGGAAAATGCTGCTGCTCCCTAGTAAAATTGGAATGGAAGGCTTTCCCTTTTGACCTTCTGATAAATTACTCCACCTAATCTGAGCCATCCCCTGCCAATCGATCTGTAAACTTTGAAGAACTTGGGGAAGCTTATCAACAGACTGTAACTCCTAACCTCGGACCAGGCCCAACAAACCTCTGCTCCCAAACCATTCGAGTCATTCCACCGCTCGCCATTGCCAAATAGCAAGTCTAAGACCTAAGCATTCATATATTCGGATCCCATGGAATGCATTGAACTTGGAAAGCTCCTCATATTGAAAAGTATCGCCACATCTGACACCATACAACTTTTCAAAAGTTTATTCTGCTTCCCTATTCAGTAACAAATATCATGCGCATGCTAAAAGCCTCCCACATCCACTTATCCCCTCCCAAAACCTTATTGTGGTGCTGTTCCTTAATGATTGCTTCGGTTCTCTTGACAAACTGACCTAAAATCTACTGAAATATTCGCAAAATAATGCAGTTGTTGACCCCAAACTATCCACGGTACGACATGTATGTTGATCTCTGGATTCAATTGCCTTAATGAGTAATTTGTAAATCCCATTGCTCGGTAAATCAGTCACTTGCAGATTACAAATGTCAAAACAACATGTTTTTGCGTTGAATAGATGTTATAGACTTGATTCATCAAAACACACTGCTACGATCAAATACCCAAGAAGGCCAAATAAGCAGCAGGATGATTCAAAGCATAAACATGCATAACATTAAAACAATTCATTCCAGGACACTTTTATAAGTTCTTAACTCTTCGAATGACAATAAACTTTAACTTGTCAATGCAAAATCCAAGTTATCAACTTCAACTTTAACTTGTCAATGCAAAATCCAAGCTGAGAATCCAAAAAAAAAAAAAAAAAAACACAAGTGTAATGCAATCAACTTTAACTTGTCAATGCAAAATCCAAGTTATCCAACTAAGGTTTTGTACTACAATTGTCAAAATCAAGAAATCAAGCAATATTACCCTAATTGATTTAGGTTTAGGGTTTTTCAGTTTCAAATGGAAGCCTAGGGTTCGCAATCTTACCTGATACGGAGTAAAGGAAGCTCACTGAGCCAGCTTTCAGGGTTCACTGTTGATCCTCACCCTTCAGACGATCGAGAGAGAGAGAGAAGAATCATCGACTGTGAAAAGCCCATGGGCGGTTTTTTTTTTTACCGAGTTCTAACCCATTAATCCATCTAAGGCCCGTTCCGCTTTTTTTTTTAAACTTTAAAATAATAATAATAATTTAAAATTCAAATATAATGAAAATAAAAAAATAATTTTAAATTTTTTTTCACTGTTTAAAAAATTTCAATGAAATCTATCAAATAAAATTCATATTGGTAAGAAAATTATTTATATAAATACATAATTTTAGAGCTTGAAATTATATTCATTTTCTAAAACGTCCATTTCTAAGAATCTGGAAAAGCACTAAATAAATTCATAAAATCAAGAGATTTATTGAGTTTGACCAATTAAAAAACAATATTTGAATATGGGGTGAATTTGGCCCGATTACAAATGAATAGATTTGAGCGGGGTCCATGAAGTTGGGTCCAAATTATCACCATATTAGAGTTGAATGGTTTAGGGGAAGTTCTGATTTCTTAAAAAAAGAATTTTTAGAAAAAGAAGGTAATTTCAAGCTTAAAAATTACGTGTTTACGCAAACAATTTTTCTATCAATATTGATCTTATTTGATAGATCTCATTGAGATCTTTTAAACGGTGCAAAAAAAATCCAAAATGTATTTTTGATTTTCGTTATATTTGAGTTTGAAATTACATTTTTTTTTTGAAAAAAAAAGTTTAAAAAGAAAGCAGAACGGGGCCTTAATGGTTGACTGCAAAAAAGGAAAAAAAGAGAGGCACTCCCAAGACTTGAACCAGCGCATGTTTATTAGAGGGTCTTTCTATTAAAAATTTTGAACTAAAGTTATTGCATTTTGTCATATTATTTACATTAATTCATAATTTTTTCCTCAACATTTTCCCCTCTATTTTTTCTTTCACCCACCCATACACCATATACAACTTATAAATTAAAGGAAACAATTTGTCATTTTTTGGGGAAAAAATGTTGTCCAACAAAAATACACCATAGACAACAAAAAAAAGTTGTCTATAATTTATTCTCTAAAAACTCAAATTATCAAAATAGCGAAAGATGTTCATCTCATTTTTTTGAAAATTTTGGAAGTAAAAACAGAAAACAAAATAATGTTTTGGATTTCACGTATAGTTCGGATTCTCTTCGGTAGTTCTTCTACTCAATGAAACAGTCAAAATCCAGACCAGATGTAGTACATTAGATCCCATTCATTTTGGGATTTTAGATTTAAATATATAGATAATGAGTGTAGATAAAAATAGAATAAAAATTGAAAAATAGAGATAATAATTGATTTTTTTTAAATATGAATAGTAATTAAAAAAAATAAAATAATACTTAAAATTTAAAAGCCAAAACCCCAAAACGAACGGGGTCATGACTGATTTAGATTTGCTCTAACACCTGCCAAAACCGAATTACTAATAATTAGTACAACAATGACCGATTCAGATTTCTGTCAATAAAGAAGGGGTGAGTATTCAACTCCTTTCACACGTATACATTTGTCACTTTTTTTATGCATTATTATATTTAGGTGGTGTTCTATTGTTTTTAAAGTTTTTTTTTAAATTCACGTAATTTCAAACTCAAATATAATGAAAATAAAAATTTTTTTTAAATTTTTTTTACCGTTCAAAAAATCTTAATGAGATCTATCAAAAAATATCTATATTAATAGAAAAATTATTTACGTATACACTAATTTTTAAACTTAAAATAACCTTCTTTTTCTAAATTTTTTTTTTTTTAGAAACCGAACGCTCCGTTGCCCACCGGGCGGTGGTCATTTGTCGCCCCCAATCATAAAAGGGCCCACGCATACGCCGGTTCCTACGCACAGAAAGCGTGAACCTGTAATCGTCGTCACCTGAAAACCACAACGCGAGGTATTTCGATTGCCAAACCCACAGACACCGATGCAAGCGCACGAGGAGCACGAGCACACGATGGACAACTCCGGTCAGTACCTCTCGCTCTTCTCTTCGCGTTCATTTGGCATTTGTTTCGCTTGTTTCAATCATACTGTGTGTTGTACGATTAGTTCGCTAAGCAAATACAGAGAGTCGATGGTTGTTTCGATGTTTTTAGGGTTTTGTCTTTCGTTGTTAATGTAGATGCGGTTTTATCATCTGTTTTGGAAGTGTCTTCATTAGTTAATAAGATAGTCGGTGCAGTGGTTTCTAGGGGCTCATGATTTTCCGTTTCAAGTATGTAGTACGTTTTCCGTTCTAGTTTTTTTTTTTTTTTTGTGGGTACACTTACCAAAAAATAAGAAAAAAAGAATTCCAATGATCTGCACAAACTTGACCGTGGAGTTTCTTGATTGTTTTGAACAATCGAACTTATGATGTAACCGAACAACACCCGAAGAATGTTGTGGTTGGTCGTATAGGAAAGCAGAAAAATCATCCTGAGATTGATTAATTTACTTCAATTCATTTTGAATAATTGCGCTAAATGTGGATAATATACTGTGGTCTGTGACTCTGTGGTGGTATTTCGACTCGATGGGGACCTGTAATAAAGTTTCTGAAAATTAAATTTGGTTCTTCTCTAATGTCTACGCAACGTTTGTGATAGATTAAGAAATTAAATCTGGAGATACTGTTGATACATAGTACTATCAATTACATGTGGTATCAGAATGCAATGATAATCCACATATGCTCATACCACACCCCACAAAACTTGGTATGTTGAGGGTAAATTTTTTCTATATATTTTGTTTATTTGTGATAGTCTATATAATTCTTCTCAATATGTGACAAAATAATAAAATAAATATACTAGGGATTTTTTTGATTGGGTCTGGTCCGGGGCCCCCTCTAGGCTCTAGCCCCACGATACCTCCCCCCTGAGTCCATGGAAGTATGTTTATGTTAGTTTTTGGAATTCTATGTTATCTTTTTCTCGGAAATTGCAGCAATTACGACCATTGATCTGTCCATTAAAATGGATTTTAGCCATGCTTTGATTGCCTTTTAGTTTGGATCCCATGCTTGTAATTCATTAGGACTTTACGTCTCAGGTAGTTCACATATGATTTTGGTTTGCAGTTTGCACAGTCTGCAATAAAAGTTGTGCAACGCAATAATTTTCCACTATTTTGGATGGCCAAGTTCTTTGTGTCATAGTTGTCTACTGGAGTAAAAGATGGCTATAAAGGTTGTTAAGCTATGCCTTTCTTTTATGTTCAATGTAGTACCAGGAAACCCTCAGGAAGTGATAGTGCCACCAGCTGAAGGCGTTGCTGGAGGGGGAACAGCATACGGGTGGGGTGATAGTGGCATTCATGATTCTAGTACACTCAGGGGAACAATTGATCCTGCCAAAGTTCCATCTACGGATTTAGTGCATGTTTGGTGCATGCCGAGTACAGCAACAGTTGGGCCACATGACATGCCTCGACCTTTGGAACCTGTAAGTGTGTCTGGAATATCATTTCTTGTTTTTCTTGCTTGGTACTGATTTCCTTCTTCGCTGTGTTGTTTTGTGCTGTAAGGCCGAATTGTAGTGCTCTTTGTGGTTATTTGTGATTCACTTGAATAGGAAACACATCTACAGATGTTGGACTATTCGTTCATGCTACGGTACATTTGCCAGCATGCAGGATTTCATTCATTAATTTACCCTCACACTCCAGTTTGCTGGTCAACTAACAAATACTCATTGAACCCATTGTTAGTAGAATTGGCATATGACTTTGCAATTTTTCTGTGTGAGTTTGAACGCTGAACTGTTGAGACAAAATAATTACTTGGATTTTTTGGTTGTATGGGTGCTTTTGAATATGCATGAGAAGAATGAATGAGGACCCAACACCTCTTGCACATACAAAACCACATCTATTGCTGTGGATTTATCCTTCTTCAAATCTGCAGAATGGCTCATTTTTTCACTCTCACTGAGTGTTAAGATGGGAATTGTGAGAAATCCTATTGAAGGTTATTAAGGGAACTGGATGTAAAATGGGTAGAAAGAGAAATATGGTTGGTTCTCGTGCACAAAGACTGATTAGCATAAGAGCGGGTTAGCTTCTTTGTCAAAGTACATCATATTTTTGAGCAAACTGTCGTTGCAGTCTATGCTTTACTCTTGGGTAGGTTTCCTTGTTTGTAAATATTCTAGCTGTGCTTCTGCGTAAATTTTCGGTGGATTCTTTCCATTTTATTTGATGCTTCTTGAAAATACCTTAAGCAATGAAGTTATGCGGGTAATGTCGGGAAAACATATTTCTTGAATATCTATGATAAATCTGAAATATTGGGTGGCGACTTGAACCGCTGACATCCAGCCCCCGGGTAAACCACTATCTATCATGAAGCTATGTAGGTTCAAACTTCAACATATACTTCCCTATGCATGGAATGAGATCTGGTTGAACTTTCTGAAGACATTTCTTCCTTCACCTTTTCGTTAGCTTGTGAAAATGTTGAGAAAGGGCTTTGCACTAATGCCCGACTCTTCGGAAATCAACCCAATCCCAGACATTTCATTTTCTCGTGTTAGTTCATCAGCCGCTTTATTCAATAAGATATTATGCACCTTGCATGCTTTCTTTCTTGTTCTCACTCTCTTTTTCACTGAATGGAATAAAGAAACCCAAGGTCTCAAAGTTCATGTTTTATGGGTATGTAAACTTGAATAGTTGACCTAAAAGATCATTTGTATCTTTGTTTCTCTCGCATGCAAAACTGAATAAAGAATTTCCATCTGACTATTACCTTTTGTCTGTTCACTTTTGTGTTAGCCTTTTGTTTGGATAATTGGCCATGGTCATTGGGAAATCCTTAACTACTCTTCGGTTGGCAATAGGTGTATCTACTTTCATATCAGTAATTTAGTACACATGTTATTAGTAGCCATCGCAGTAAATGTTAAAACAGGTCATCTGAAATATGACATGATGGTTTTGAGTTGTGGTAATGTCTTGCCATGGGAAAATGGTTTACCTTGAAGGTATCACTTCTGGCAGCAAGAAACGAGAGGGAAAGCATTCAAATTGCTATACGTCCAAAAGTGTATTGGGGTGGTTCAGGTACTGCAGGGGCTGTACAAGTTCAGTGCACTGACCTATGCTCCCCCGCTGGTGACAGGTTAATTCCTTGGAGGCTTGTTATTTTAGTGCTGCAGTTCTATTGATTCACTAAGTAAGTACATTACGGTTAATACTTGCTGTGGCAGGTTGGTAGTCGGCCAGTCACTGACATTGCGGCGCGTGGTACCTGTCTTAGGTGTTCCAGATGCACTTGTACCCCTTGATATGCCAGTCTCGCTGATAAGTCTATCTCCAAGGTATTGGTTTACATGAATAATGCATCTGGTGTTAACATGAAGAATTACTAGAGTGTTTTTTCTTAATTTGCATTGAGATGATTCTTTTGCTTCAGTGAAACAACAACTATTTGGGTTTCCATAGATGTCCCTAGTGCACAGCCCCCAGGTCAATATGAAGGCGAGCTCATTATTACTGCTACAAAGGCAGATGCAGGGTAATAACAATTCTCTTTAATTTCAGTTGAATATTACTCTTGTAATGTGGGATTTAGTCTTTTGATTGTTGATGTGGATTTCAGTCTTTTATGTGGTGTTGGATTTGTAAAATGTTCATGTTTCTGGATGAAAATTTTGACTTGAGTAGTTTTCTACATTTATTCATTCTGACTCATCACAGATCTGCAGCACAATGCTTGGGAAAATCTGAGAAGCATAATCTGTATAGAGAACTTAGAAATTGTCTTGAGATTGTGGAGACTGTTGATGGAAAACCAATGGATGAAGTGGTGAGTTTCACGAGATCATCAAAAAAAAAAAAAAAAAAAACAGAAAGAGGAGTTTGAAAAGAAATATATTATACTTACCCTGTACTTTCTGCCCATTCTGGGTTTGTTAAAGCTGTTCATATGTGCTTTTGGTTTGTTTTATTTTTTAGGTAGAAAGAGTGAAATCTGCTGCTACATCTTTAAGAAGAGTTCTTTTGTCGCCATCATTTGCTGATTTCTTTTCAGAAAATGGACCGGTCGATATGATGGATGAGGATGCTATTTCAAATTTTTCGATACACTTGAAGCTAAGCTTGACAGTCTGGGATTTTGTTCTCCCTGCTACACCTTCGCTTCCCGCTGTTATTGGTGTATCCTGCTTTTTATCGACGTTGATGTTGACTTTTTTGTTCTTTCTGAAAATCAACTAGAAAGATTTGATGGAGATTCTCGATTTGTCCTCTGTAAGTCACAACTTTCATGCTGTTGAATTAGCCCTTCAAATCTGAGCTCCGTACAATTTTCAGCGCGTAAGCATTAACTTTTTGTTGTTTTGTGGGAAATAGCATGGTGACAAATTCACTCATGTACTGAAATTTCTGGTCAACTGATGATACTCCCCGTGCTTCCCATTTCATATGCCTCAGCTGACCTTTCGCCCAACTATAAGCTTTTGTCTTGTTTTTTGCATTAATCTTTTGGAATTGAAAATGCATTTAAGCATTAATTCAAAGACGGATATGGAAAGGTGATGGCTATTTTTCAAAGGCACATAAAATGGGATGAAGGGAATATGTGTTAAATAGTGGCTAGAAATACCTTTTAGTCTTGTACCTGATGATGGACATCCATGCGATCATTTTTAGATAAACAAATCATGTGGCATAATGTTCCAGAATCCACAAAAAATATGAGTGAAAGTTGTCTGAAAAGTGAATTTATGGTGCTGTCATGATGTTGCAAATAAGGATTTGTTCTACTGGCAATCTTCATTGACCTGGGCTTGACTACTTCATCCTCGAATTGACCGATGGAGAATTAGTTAAGACACGCTTCAGGAGCGCATGCTGATGGGACCCTGTATAAAATTTTAGCTTGAGGGTGTTTCCGTCCTTATAAGTAGAGATGAATGCAGACTTCCTTAATCATATTTAGATATCTGATACTGTAATTGAGGATCGTTTTGGGGTTGAACATGGGAGCAATGAGTGGTACGAGGCATTGGATCAGCATTTTAAGTGGCTGCTTCAATATAAAATCAGCCCATACTTTTGCAGATGGGGTGACAGCATGCGTGTTTTGACATATACCAGTCCATGGCCAGGTAAAGAAGCAAGTAATTTATTGGTTTGGAAAACTGGTTGTCCGAACAACTACACTTGTATGCTTGGAATGTATAGTTACCTGGTTTGAAGCAATTTCATTGGTTTCTATATTAGCATATCTAACCTTTCTCTCTCTCAATGTGGTCTAGCTGATCATCCAAAATCAGATGAATATCTTTCAGACCCACGACTTGCCGCATATGCTGTACCACACAGTCGGGTAGTATCTTGGTATGCAGTCAATTGCGTGCACCAATTCTCTCAAGTACTCACTACAATCATGTACGTTATCCACTGATGCCCTTCTGCTGTCTTTGATGTGCAAAAGCGGTGATACAGCAGAAGACTACTTGCAAAGGGAAGTGGAGATCTTGAAAACAAAGAGTCACTGGAAAAAAGCTTATTTCTACCTGTGGGATGAGGTACCAACAGAATGTTGCAGTTGGTGGTAAAATTGACTTCATGTAGTCTAAAAGACATTTAATTTTCATTCTCTGTGGAAAACTCTTTCTTTGTATCTGTCAGTGCATGACCACCCAGTAATTTCTCTTGTTGCCCAGCCGCTGAATGTGGAACATTATGATTCTCTTCGTAGCATGGCCGCTGAAATTCACGTGTATGCTCCTGATGCTCGTGTTCTTACCACCTATTACTGTGGTGCGAATTTGCCATCCCTTTCTTGTATATGCACGTGTTTTATGTTCCTGTTTGTTTTTCTTGCCAGCTTGTGGTTTTTTTTTTTTTTTTTTGCAATCAATTGGAGGGGGATGAGGGAAGGAAAGCTGCAGTTCGCAGCATTAGGACTCGAATTAGGTTACTTGTAACGCAAATCATTCCGGTAGGAGGAAAGGGTATGAAACGTGGTACACCCCTTGCCCTAAGTGAATCCGTATCGTGCAACCCATGCCCTAAGTGATGGTAAGATAGGGGTAGTCTAATACATTATTCAAACCATAAATATCTCATAGAGCAGCATCTTAATTCTGATATCATGTCTTAGGAGTATTTTGACTATTTTTTTTTACATTTTCGCTTACAACTCTATGCTTTCATTGAAATATAAAGGAAAAATTTTAGGATCGCTTGAGATTGCTAAATTCATCATCTCAGAATGGAACTGTACTATTTTTCAGAACGTGCATTCCCATTCATATATCTCTAGGGTATTAGAGCTTTTCAGGAACATATTCGAACCCAGGTGTGATACTGCTGATGCCTGGTAAGGGGGTGCCTCAATCTCTAGGCCAACCCGTTGGTTTTGCCTGCTTGTAGTGCGTGACTATGAAAATTTCTTGATTTGGATTTGGAGATCGTCGATTATAGGTATTGGGAGTCTAGGCTTTGCAGTCTATGATCAGAAGTTGGAGACACAATAAATAAGTTTTTGTGGGGATTACTAGATCAGCAAATGGTTCATTAATGACCTGAATCTCATGCCCCTGGCTCAGAGTTTTTGACCCAGTAAGTTAAGGGCCCAATTTACTTGATTGGTCTTGACATTCGTTTGGTATGCCCTGTAAACTCTGACATTGCAGCTATAACTTATGAGATAAATTTATTCACAGCAGAGCCGTGAATAACTTATTCACGGTTCCGCGCAATCTCAGCCGTCCGTTTTGGCAATCAATGGTCCGGATTTAAAAAAACTATTCGCGTGAATAGTTCAACTATTCTAGCAAATAGTTTTTTTTAAAATCCG
The DNA here is from genome assembly GCA_025413875.1 of Rhododendron molle. NCBI lineage: Eukaryota > Viridiplantae > Streptophyta > Magnoliopsida > Ericales > Ericaceae > Rhododendron > Rhododendron molle. The sequence goes on from CM046393.1 coordinate 7,100,471, forward strand.
GACCGTCCAAAACACTTTTGGACGCACGCAATTGAGCGCCATAAACTTTATTTACGGGTTGCTCCGTAAAGAAGTTTTTCTCATAACTTAAATGTAACTCCATACACCGAGGAAGGTGCCTTCTACAGACAACAGATGCTGATAGGTGATAAGTGACACCATAGTCTATGAATCTCTTACGCTATGTGGAGTGCCCCCCACCCCGCCCCAGTAAGTATATAGTACTGTTAACGTATTACTGGAAGACATTCAAATTTGTTGGGGCTTGTCCATATTTCTGTCTCTGGTTGAACATTTGAGATCGACAAAAATATGTAATTCGGATTTAAACACAATGAGAGGCAATATCGTCGGAAAGAATATGGAATCATAACAGCCTACAATTCTGCAACCCTTGTCCTCATGTTTATCTCTAAGTTTATCATTGATGGAAAGTGTAGCAGAGATTTGCTCTGATCTGAACATCAGTGTTATCCTGCTATTGAAAGATATTATATTGCCCAAAATTTTGTTTGCTTCTGTCGGAGGAAGATAACATTCAAAAGTAGTACAGATTTTTGCACGTGAAATATGAAAGAGAAGAGGATAATGATATGTGAAGAAGGTGAAAAGCTGTAGAAATAATAACGACTACTACTCTTGTTGTGATCCTATCCTCTTAATCATTGCATGCAAAGTTGCTACTTAAGAGTTTAAACACCAGAATGATGCCTCTTAAACGTAGTGTGACGGACCAAGGAATATCGCATGACCTCGAAATTGAATTATCCTCTACGTTTTGTTACTTGAAGCTTCAGGAGGCCATTGCTTTGCAGTGACGGTCAAAGGTATAGTAGGAAGTGTCCTGTTCGGTTTTGATTTGAAGTATCAGAGTAGTCAGATTGTGCAAGTATAGCCAAAGTTTTGGTCTGTATTTGATCCACTGTTCTCACGAGCAGGACCAACTCTTTAATAGCCCTTGAACCTTCAATTTAAACCAGTCTGCTTTAGTCCTTAAATGTGGTGGCGTAATGCCCTTCTTTGCTTGGTTAATTTGATGTTTATTGTACTTAAGGACAATTTAATATTTCCATCTATTAAGTATCCTACTTCTCATTTGTTGTCTTATTTTGGTAATTTTACACAGGTCCAAGTGATGCACCCCTTGCTCCTAATAATTTAGAAGCTTTTTTGAAAGTTCCAGAGTACCTAAGGCCTCATACTCAAATATATTGCACAAGGTATTGATGTCAACTGTTTTTTCACGAAAGATGCAGAGACTCCAGAACTGCATCCTTTTGCATGTGGCAAGAAGAAAGTGGTAAATAAAAAAGCCTCAAGACATTTGAGATTCCACCCCTTGATAAATCCCCTCAAAGTTTATATGTGGATGGAAATTCCTGAGCTTGCTCATCTTGGTGCTTCAGTTGTTAAGCACTAACATTTCTAGTTTGACCAAAGGGTGCCCTAGAGAATTAGTGGTACAATTGTGACGATCCTAAGTTTGTTTAGTAAGTTGCACATATTAGGGAGCCATTTGGGTTGTGCAAATGCATGTAGATACGGACAATAGAGGTTCCATGCCAAATAGATAGAGTGACATTTTTGTTCAACCTTGGAGCTATTTTGGCATCTTAGTGTGTTCTTGTAGTTGGTCTTGTTTTATCCTTGTTTTTTGCTTTTGATTGAGACTGATGGGACATATTAAATTTCCAGTTAAACTTTCATTTAGTGTTGGAATCATTCTTATGAGATTCCACCCCTTCTTCCCATGCTTCCAAAAAAATCTCTGTTCTCCATATCAGGGAACAAGGGGAGTGAGGTAGTATTAAAAAACTATCACACGCTGCCTTGAGTGTGCCCTTGGTAACTTGTCATATTTGAGTCATTGAGAAACTGGGGGATTATTCAACTCTGGCCAATTATTGTGGTTGGAAAGAATGTTCTAATCAGTAGCGCACTCCCAGTAAGTTTTAGATACAAAATGTGGGCATGCCATTTTGTCTTCAAAGGGGCATTGCTCTCATCCCAGAGCATAGCAGAATGACCGGGTCATGTGATTTCTGATTCTAGCCAACAGTGGGAGTTGGTTACCCCTTGGTAATTATTTCCCCTACAAGTCAGAATTGGTTTGCTTAATACTTTTGCGATCTGAAATACTATTGGCTTGCTCATGTGGCAAGTCATGTGGATAAGCTGACTACACTTGAGAAGATGCTCTACCTTGCTGGAACCAACTTTTTCTTTGTTTCCTTTTACCCTTTTTGCAGTGAATGGGTGCTTGGTAGCCGAGAGGATCTTGCAAAGGATATTATTGCTGAACTACAACCAGAAAGCGGTGAGGTAAGTTGTAATTTTGGTACATGTTTAGGGAATTTCTTGGTTAGTGTTTCTGGTGTAGGATTGGAGGATTATTAATTAGTAATCTACTGATGCTTTAGGATGTTGGAACTTTTGGTTGTAAACCAATTTGATCATTGAACTTTTGTGTGTGAGTTTCAGGGAAGTGTTAATTAAATAAGGGAATCAATTTGCAATATTTTGATTTCCACTGCCCCTTCTAGTGTATGAAAAAAATTGTATTTGCGTGATGTCTTATACTCCCTCCGTCCCAAAAAGGATGACAATTTTTGAAACTCGTGTAATTTTTAATCGCTTATATCTTTCAATCCATAATATTTTTCATGTGTTTGAAACTTTGTATAATAGAACTAATCGAGAACTATCAAATAAGATCCATATTATATATTTTTGAGATCCATAGTGAAAGATATAAGTAATTGAAATTGGCATGGATATAAAAAATTGACATTCAATTTGGAACGGATGGAGTAATATATTGAAGAAGGTATCACCATCATTGTGGTCCAACATGGAAGGCTATTTTGTTTATGGACTTGTGTTCATAAACAAAATGAACTTGAGCTCCAGTTGAGTCTCCTCTTTGAGTTTTGAACATCGTCTTCACCAAGTCCTGCAAAAAAAACAAAAAACAACAACAGTAATTATGTAGCCAATTTATGATCGAAAAGTCAGCTTCCAACTGGGTTGGAGGAAGTTCCTACGCTGGAAAATTGTTTTTCTTTCCTTGTGTTTCATAGTACAGTTGTTCAAGACAAGCCAATGTTGACATAAGTACCACTAATGGTAGTTTTTCTTCTTCTCTTTTATCACCCTATTTTTTACTTGATATAAGAAATTTCCTCTAGCAATTGTACAGACTCGTATGATACAGTTAATTCAATTATTGAGTAGTTGAAATCTTATTTTAGTTCTTGAAACATCAATTTGCTTACCATGTAACATCTTTAGTTCGCATTTGTTGTGATTTGAGCTTCCCTGACCTGCCATATCCCCGGTCAAATGCTCACACTTCCTTGTGCCCCTGTTTTATAGAACACCAATTTGTTCAAAAAGGTTAATGCTGTGTTTGGATGGGTTTTTGAGAATTTTTGAGTTTGGTTTGTGGGTAATGAGTGGAGAGAGAAATAGGGTAATGATTAGAGATAGAGGTAATGAGTGGAGAGAGATAGAGAGAGAAATGTGAACAATGATTGGAGAGTGGAGAGAGAAATAAGAGTAATGATTGGAAGTAGGGGTAATGAGTGTTTTTTGAGTTGGAATTTTTTTTCTAAGAAGGGAACCAAACAAAGCATAAGCTATTAGGAAATAGGGCCAACAATGTAGATTATTACTCCCCTTTCGTGGTGTCATCTGAGGAATCATCCTTTCTTTTTCGGTATTGACTGGGATGCTTCCTTCAGTTTTGATAGCACTTGTCCCTGTCCCGTTCATAACAAAAACACCACCTAACTACACATCTTTGCTGAGTATGGTAGACTCGAATCAGTCCTTCCTATAAATAATTACGGGATTGCAAAAAACTGCAATGAAGTAATTCAGTATACTACAGGAGAAGAGTAATGTTTGGGCTAATCAGTCAAAGGAGAAGAAGAACAAGAAAGAGAGTGTTTTGGGGGCTTATATATTTTTGCACTTGCCAGTAAATTAATTAGTTGGCAATTGAAACCTCTTGTTTTAAAGTGGGCTGCCTAATGCATTTTGAGGTGCGTACTATGTTCAATGCGTGCTGGGGATAAATCTCTGAAACATTCTGGTTATGTTAATCGGGTAGGCTTCCAGTCTTCCAAAGATTGAAATCACCGTCTGATTTTTTTATCCGCATTCTACTTGTGAATGTGTGAGATGTTACATTTTCTATAGTCATTAAGTACGGCATGAAATAGTGTATTCCTTTCCCAACGCTGAGCAAGCAATTCTTTCATTTTCTTCCCTGGGGGTCAATAATACTAGTTGAGCTACAAGGCCCTTCTCTTAAGTGTGACTAGAAAGTGTGTTTCTTTTCTTGGTTTTAGTACTCCTCATGGAACCGTTATATTGTTCTTGTAGGAATGGTGGACATATGTGTGCTTGGGACCATCTGATCCTCTTCCTAACTGGCACCTTGGAATGCGAGGTACACAACATCGTGCAGTGATGTGGCGAGTGTGGAAAGAAGGGGGAACAGGATTTTTGTACTGGGGAGCAAATTGCTATGAAAAAGCAACAGTTGCCAGTGCAGAGGTTCGGCCTGTTTCGTTAACTTCTCTGGAATCAGTTTTGTTCCCCAACAATTGTAATTTATTTAGCAATGTTTTTTTTGGAGCAGATTAGATTCAGGCGTGGTCTTCCCCCAGGTGACGGAGTCTTGTTTTACCCTGGTGAGGCTTTCTCATCTTCGCATGAACCAGTTGCTTCCCTCAGACTGGAGAGACTTCTCAGTGGCCTTCAGGTATTCATACTTGTACTTATTTTCTCAGCTCCGGGTCACAAAATATATCTGATAAGCATAGATGCAAGTGATTTCCCTTAATTCAGCAGTTCAAGTTATTCTCTAACCTGCATTTTACTTTCCAATTTACCTGTTGGTTCGTTAGTTCTAAGTTTTCTCAAATCTGTGTTCATAAACATTGTCCGCCTGCTGTTGCAAGTCACAACCTTTTTTCCTTGGCTAAATTTATGTAATAATTTGCTTGTTTGGTGAAATTTAGAATCTAAGACTTATTCCATGATTTATACTGCTGCTTATGAAGGGTTGTAGCTTGTGTAATATTGTAACCTATGTTTAAATGTTCTGATACCATGTTTTTTTCTTTTGATGATCAGGACATCGAATATCTCCAACTTTATGCCTCCAGATTTGGCCGGGATGAAAGTCTCTCTCTTTTAGAAAAGACTGGCATGTATCTGGGTCCTGAGCGTTACACTCATGAACATATGCCGATAGACATGATGCGGAGCGAGATATTCAGGACATGCCGATCCTAATATTTTTGGGACTTCTTGTAATTCCAGCCCATGTTTTTGTAATTTCGATTGATATCCAAAGCTGGCTTTTGTATTCTCGACGTGCATTACACAATCTTTACTAGTAGCAATTTGCATGCAGTCGTATGAAAAAGGGGCATAGTTTTGTTCTGAGCGCTGTAGGTACTATGGCTGCAGAGAAATTTTTCAATGCCGAGCGGGCACGGCCATGTGGTGCCGAGCATGCATCTCGGCCGTACAAACGTGTTTTGGGCGGTCCAGATCTGTTTGGACTTGAGGGAGTGTTTTGGTAATTTTACACAAAAATTACCTAAACAGATCTGGGCCATCCAAAATACGTTTGGACGGCCAAGATGGTGCTCGGCATCACTTGGCCCGTGCCCACCCGGCACTGAAAAACTTATCTTGGCTGCAATACAAAGTTGATGAGTTCTTATAATGGTTTGTTTCCGTATGATATTGTAGGTATATTACTGGCTTGATGTTATTTGTTTGCTTTTTACGTATATTTGTTATGCATTCTGAATTTCACACTCCCTCCGTCCCAAGAACGTTGTACAATCCGCAAAACGATAACTTTAAAAAAATACAAGAAAAAATGCAATTTTTGATATATTCAAAGTACTCTTGGTAATTAGCAGCAATAAATTGAAGTTTATGGCAAAAATACATTATTTGTTCAGTTGATTTTCACCCTCCTTTTCACAATTCACACTCCTTTTTTGTGTTTATTCACATAAATTTGCTATCTTGCCCTTTTTTAATACACTTTTCACATATCTGTGCTCAACAATGTAAATTCACATAGATAAAGAGAAAAAAGGGAGTGTGGATTGTAAAAAAGGAGTGAAAATCATTTCCCAATGAGTGAGTTTGCTTATTGTTTATCTTTGAACAATAAAAAAATGGGGAGTGATTTTCGCACTCTCTAAATTGCTTTGGGGAGTGTGAAAATCAATATGGAGTTTATTTTCGCACACCTCTTGAGAATACGGTTAACAATTTAGGGAGAGCGAAAATCACCCACTAAGAAATAAGCAGCTGAATCAAAATAGGGTGCTCGAAACCATCTTATCTCTTCTCATCAAAAATTATAAAAGAGAAAAGGGAAATGATAATGCCAAAATTGTTTTTATTGGTGCCAAAACTTTACTGCACAAAAAGTTTGTATCATGTGCGGTGTACAAGATTTTTATCCGCTAAAATTTTGGCACCAACAAAAACAATTTTGGCCCAATGTCTGTCTCTATTGGGGTGACATGATTGATGAGGATTGCTTATTTGAGCATTAAATAAGCACAATATAATTTAATTAATTTGGTTGGAAACTTGCTCATCCACGTTGGCTTTTTAATTCATGATTAAAAAAATTTTGTTTGGTTTTTAAATAATGAGCACACAGAGTGTGCTATTGTTTATTTTAAATATCTAAACGAGATCCCACAAATAGTACTCCCACCGTTCTTAAATGAGAGTCTCTCTTATGAATTTCAACTTTTTGAAGGGACATGTAAGTATTATACATATTTTTCACCATTATCCTTATATTTTACCTATTTTGCACCATTTGTATTCATATATAAGGGATACTTTTGGAATTTTATCAAATTTTTACTTCTATTTTTTGGAAAGGGACAATTATTTTGGAACATTCCAAAATAGAAAAGGGACTCTCAATTAAAAATGATGGAGTATTTAAAAAAAGGCTCTAAAAAAGTCACCAAAAAATTAGTAGACCAAAGAGGCATCCTCGATGTCATTCTGCACGCCCCTGCATATGTTAGCAAAGTGTTCGTTACCGTTGAATTTCAACTTTTTTAGAGAATATGTAATCATTACACGTATTTTTCACTATTACCCTTATATTCTATCTATTTTTCACCATTTGTATTCGCATATGAGGGACACTTTTGAATTTTTATCAAATTTCTACTTCTATTTTTGGAAAATGACAATTATTTTGGAAGATCTCAAAATAGAATAAGGGACTCTCAATTAGAAACGGATAAAGCATTTTAAAAAACCGGTATGAAAAAGTCACCAAAAAAATTAAACCAAAGAGGCATCCTCGATGTCATTCCGCACGCCCCAGCTTATGTTAGCAAAGCGTTGGTTCCCGCTGAATTGGACATACGGAAAGTTACAGTCCCGACTCCCGACCATTAAATGACCAACTCACCCCCGTCAAACCAAAAAAATCCCGCACGAAACACCGCGAGTTTAATCCAAACGGCAGGGACAATATAGTCAAACAATGAAGTTCCTAATTTTACTCCAATTTACACGGATGACGTCAGACTGGATTTCAATTTCAAACCCTATATTAGTGCCAAGTGCCAACCATCCATTCATCTGTCACTTTCAAGTGGAAGGCTAGGGTTTGTTTGACACGAAGCTTCCCGACAGGCGCAGATCAGAGAGAGAGAGAGGAGTAGGGAGAGACAGATATCCTCGTGGCTGCTCGTACCTACCTTCATCTAACAGGGTTTATGTTCATGCACCAGCTTCGGACGGCTGCCCGAGTTCTAGGGCTTGTCGTTTGAGCACCGGTGGGGTTTCTTTGCTGCTTCGGATTTATTGAGATAAGGTGCGATTGAACTGTTTGTGACGTTTTGTTGGTTTTGTTTTACTATTTGGGTGGCTTTAATTTCGAGCTTTGGATTTCTTTTTTCGGATTTATCGTTTTCGTTTATGGGTACCGTGTTTGACTACCCCATCTGGAAAGAAATGTCAATTTGCGCATGTTAAAGTTGCGTATATTTTAACGTGTGGGAATCCTTGAGGTAATTGTGTAAATAGATGTACTCCATATAATCACTCATACTATCGAAATGAAAGAATTGACGATAATAACTACGGTTGTTATTGGGTTCGCCATACGCGTCACATGTTTCTAGCGATTCACATGGCATCATCTCAGCGATAATCCCATGGTGGGGGTGAGCTTTGTTGTGTCTTTTATTTGTTATAGCCTGGAGGTTGAGAGAATTCCCTTTTTTTTTTTTTTTGGGGGGGTTAAGAATGATTTCATTCAAAAAGGAAGAAATTGCGATGATCCTTGGCATTTAATCTGAGTATGGTCTGACATGCTCCAGTTGTTTGGAGAAGTTTTTTAATTTCTCTTCTATTTCTTTTAGTTAAAATGCCTTTATTTCTTTCTTGGGATGATCAAGTATGGAGAATATCAAGGATATCTTGCTAATGGAATTTTTGAGAGTCTTGTTCCTGCAACTATATGAAGTGGCGTGGATTTTCCAATTTGAATGCTGAGTGACTGATAATTTCATTATTTCTCAAACTCCCCTCCAAGATGGTGGCACAGTGGCAATGCAAGGACTCGTGCAAAAATAAGTACTGGTGAAATCCGATAGATTGACAGGGCACAGAGGGGCTTGAGGTTCTAAACCTATAACAAATGTATCTCTGGTGGATTCTATATGTTAGATGTTCCGACAAACTAGTTGGCGTTGCTCATGCACCTACTAAACATGCACGGTGACATGTAGTAACTAATAGTCTAATAGAAAATGCGCGCAAAGATTATGAGTGCCCCGTTTATAGCCATAGGATACTCATTTCCCGTTCTCTAAGTGTGTATTTCACTGCCGCTTCTTCCACGACATATTGCCACAAATGAAGCACATTTGGAGGTATTTTGTTCGGACTGAACTAGATTTTGTAAAGGAACCTGGATAATGCACACTATTGGCGACATTCCAAGCAGATTTTCTTGTATAAGATCCACTTTTGTTTGGTGTCCAGATCACTGCATCAGGTATTGCTATCAATGTAGGAACTACAGCATCAGGTATGAATCCTACAATTAATGGAGTGATTTTGTTCCATATTATTGGCCTTGTCCAAGATTGTTGGGCTGAATGATATTTGAGATTATAGTCACCGGGGATGTTTTCAGCTTTCTATGTAGCTTTTGTATGGTGTTCGTAGTGGATGCTAATCTATTCCAATATGTAAAGGGAGAGCTCTATTGGGTATGGACAAAAAAAATGAAGCTGGCTCACACATATAATTTCCCTAATTGGACATAGAAAAGACAAAAATTTACAATCGGTTTTACCTATGCCCTCAATAACCCTAAGGACAAAAATGTGAACACATGATTCACATAAACACCCACTCTATTGCAGTTTTGTAATTCTTAGGGCTCCAAAAAATTGTTTATGGGCAAAAGCTGCCTTTCAGGCATTTTTGTGGATCAAAAAAAGAAAAAAGGTAGAAGCACACGCATTTGCGTGAGCACCCATCACATGTTTTCTATTAATTTTCTTAGGGTATATTTCTCTGCAATGAGAGGGTTGTGGTATTTATTAAGCTTTTTTGTTTCTTCTTTTCAGGTTATTAATTTTATGTTAAGGCATCGTCGAGTGGAGGGGTATGCTACTTGTTAGATGTATGGAGTTATGAGATCCGTTGCCCAGCGTGCTAGTGGTTTTGGTATCTGTAAGAACTGGTTACAAGACAAATTGCTTTGTTTGAGAGGGTAAAATGCCATCTAATTATTTCTCCATTCTCGGTGCTGCCTTCAAGCGGGAAATCCAGAGATCAATATCAGGGAAAGAAGTTGCCCTCCAAGACTCATTGGGTGTATTTGTTGGCCAGGGGAAATTGTTGTTTGGCAGCACTAGATGGTTCCATTCCAGAGCAGCGTTTGTGACTCATGCTGATCTTCATGTGCTTGTACATCCAGGAACTCTTGTTGCTGCACAATCGAATTTGCATTTAGTAAACCAAAGAAGAAATCTCTCAGTTGTTGGGGCACTTTCTCGTACATTTTCTATTCCGTCTATTTCAGGACCTGCATTTCAGATTTGCGGTTATCATGTTGATTGCCTACTATCTCAACCCAGCCAATTTCCTTCGGGCATACAATCGCAGAAGACACGCATGGCTGTTTGTGGTTCTAGAGCTGTATTTGGTGACTGTTCCGTAAACAATTTAACTTCAAAGCTTGGGCAGCTCACAGTTTCAACAAATAATGCTGCTATTTTTTACAGCAACAGAAGTGTTCACAGATGCACAAACGTCAGAATGGGTCTGGAGAATACGGGACAACTCAACAACTCTTTTGTTAACGGATACGTCATACACACTGGTACGAAAACGAGTGGCAACTCAATTCAGTGCTTGAGGTTTGAGTTAAAGTGCTTTCACAGCTCGTCACCTGCATGTTCATCTGCTGAGACTGCTCCTGATGTGTCCTTTGATAACTCTGGACGTGTGGAACATTTTGCAAGTGCTGCAGTTTGTTCAGAACAGTATGTTTTCTACATGAAATATTTATTTTCCAGTCCACTAATTGAAGTGAGGAATACATTGATTACAGTTTTAAACTTTTGACTTTCTCGGTCTCCTTTTCATCAATAAACCAAAAATTGCTTTAGCCTAGCCATTCTGTATGTATAAATCATAGGAAGTAAAAATTTGCTGCTGTTTTAGGGTGTGTTCCCCTATCTAAAATAAGTACTTATTTTTGAATTGAAGGTGATGTATTGTGGGAGTATGACATGTCTCGTAAAGTGGTAAATAAGTACTTAAAAAATAAGAACCTTAGCGGAACGGGACCTAGTGGATCTGCTGTTTAGGGGGTGTTCCACTTTCTCTTAAAGTTCTTTTTTTTTTTTTGTCCAAAAAGTAGTCTTGTTCCAGATTTTGAACCTTCCTTTTTTTCAAAAATGTTCTGGCATCTGTTCCCCACAGTCCCCAGATGAAATGACAATATTGCCCTTGCCCCATTTTCATCTCCAAGGGCTGCACACACGGTGCTGTTCCCTCTCCTCTTTTCACTCTTTTTTGTCTTTTTCGGATCAAGTCTCTCTTTTTGCTCTGGTGGTGGGCTTTAAAGCCAGAACGAACACGACAGCGGTTCACACTTTATTACGCCCACAAATCAGCTACTTTTCATATGGTCCCAAAAGACGAGGCTTAATTGATCGCGCCCGTAATAGAGAAAGACAGAGTGATAGGGATCCGACCCACGAGTTGGAACAAGCGGAAATAATGACTCGGGCTGGGGTAGCCGGAGAAGTGGAGGTTTCCGGCGGCGGGAAGACGGTGGTGGTGGGGTGAAGTTGGATTCTCCGAGCAGGGAGTTGCTGACTTGGGCTCTGGTTAAGGTTGCGCAGAGTGGTGATCGAGTGAAAATTACTCGTTTGGGTTCGTTAATTGGAGTGCTTGTTGGAATGGGTTTGTGTAAAAATTGTGGAGAGAGAGAGGGAGAGAGTCTCTCTGGGTCTGATCTGTGCATCAAAGGAGAGGGAGCGTGATTGGGGAAATTGAATTGATAGTAGGGGCATTATGGTCATTACAGTAATAATCTTTTTAAAAAAGAAGAGCTTTGAAAGAAAAAGTGGAATGGGCCTTCCTTTTTATTACTGTTCATCACCCAAAAAAGAACTTTCGGAAACAGAAGCAATCTGGAACACCCCCTTAGTTATTGACGACTTCTTTTTTCTCTTTGTTATCTAAACCCCTTAAGACCAAAGAAAATCTGCAGTGCTGTGCAAACTACACTTGGCATACGTCAGGGTCAAATATAGATCAACTGGCCAAAGCAAGAGTAACATAGCAGATACACACAAAGATTCTATAAGTTTGAGGTGATTTCTCCTGTTATATGAACTCTATTGGTATAGGTCCTTTGTAAAAGTTATTTCCTTATTACTCGATTTGGCTATTGAAGACTAAAAACAAAAATCTTGTAGTTCTACTGAAGGGTTATCTTTTCCCTTATTAAACTGCTTGTTGACAACAGGAAGGATCTAGCAGGGAGAACACTGAAGCTAGTTTCAGGTTCATGCTACTTGCCTCATCCAGAAAAAGAAGAAACTGGTGGGGAGGATGCTCACTTTATTTGTGAGGATGAACAAGCAATCGGTGTGGCGGATGGTGTTGGTGGTTGGGCTGATCTGGGTGTTGATGCAGGGCAATTTGCTCGCGAACTCATGTCTCATTCAGTAGCTGCAGTTAGGGAGGAGCCTAAGGGTTCTATTGACCCAGCCAGGGTCTTGGAGAAGGCTCACTCAAGCACAAAAGCCAAAGGATCCTCAACTGCTTGTATCATAGCCCTCACCGATCAGGTATGCTGATTCAAGTTTTTTTGTGCCTGTTTCTATTAAAATGTTTGTATAAATTGCTTCTGAAATTTTTGTTTGGGGTTTATGGTGCTATTAAACGCAGAAATTTCATGTGGTTTTACAGTCCGGTTATGGATGATACACTTGTTGCCTTAGTGGAAATTTACGTATCCCTGTCGTTCTGGAGATAAGTTTTGACTCCTAGGCAGTCATTTTCCTTGTAGATTCGAAATTTCCTATCGATACCTCTTTTCCTACTTTATGTATCCCCATAAAAATATCACTTTCTCAAGTTTTTTAGTGAAACCTTACATTTCATGAGCTATAAGGTATGGCATTGAGTTCAATAAAGCAGCGGTCGTAAGCACTACTGAGAGGAGGTTGAAAGTTACTAAACCTAGCATTTTGGATGGTGATGCTTTGTCAAAGCTTACTTGAAAATGATTTTGGTCCATTTTCAGTTCTCATCTCTCGGGTATTTGTAATATGCTTTACCTCAGTTTCCCGGGTGAAGAGAGTTGAATCTCGTAGGTTGTTTTCTTGATGAAGTGTGTGTCTTGAGTTTGTCATCTGATCAGATTTTGATCAGTTTCTTCTTTGGGACAAGATAACAGGATGATCTATTTTACATATTTGCACAACTGAACGTACAATTATGCTTTGCTTTGTAGGGTTTACATGCTATTAATTTAGGAGACAGTGGGTTCATTGTGGTTAGAGATGGATGCACCATTTTCCGATCCCCTGTACAGCAGCATGATTTCAATTTCACATATCAACTGGAGAGTGGAACTGGTGGTGATTTGCCTAGCTCTGGCCAGGTTAGTTGCTTCCTTCTCATGCTGCTTGCTTCACACAGCTTCTGTTTTGTTGGATCACGGTGATGTCGTCAGTTTGGTTTTATACAGGTTTGGTTATTATCATGTCAGTTGTGGAACATAATTTGAAATTTTGAATTCAATTCCTCTGTAGTCGTTAACGGTAATGAACTTATGACTTCTCTTGCCCATAACCCCCTGATGTAGGATGGGTTTCATGGTATAGCTGAAATTGATGCTTTTTTTTTGGTTAGTGAAATTGATGCTTTTTGTGCCAGAAGTAGTGGTGAAACATGTGGGTTTTTATTTTCATGGAGTTTAGAAGTGAGGTTAAAAAAGAGAATCTTGATATTGACTTACCTGCTGTTATTGGTTGGGCATGAGGTGATAAATGTAAGGGATGGGATGACTAAAGATGAGAAGCACTTTGTGAGTCTTCAGTACGCTCTGGAAAACCTGGATACTATGATCCTCTAAAATACCAAATATCATTGCGTTATTTGTTTTTAGTTATTTATTAACACATCTGTTACTTTCCCACTCTATCCTTGCTTTCTTTTGTACATGGGTGGCATCCCCTTGATGCTTCCTTGATAAAATTTCATTAGTACTTGTGATAAAAAAAAGTTACTTTCCCACTCTAATGCATTCTTTATTTTTGTCTGACACTGTCTGGTGGCTGACAAGTAGTTTTGCTATGTATTCACCTAAGTGAATCATGGGATCATGCTCAATCTGCGATTTTGTTTTCAGAAAGAATGTGACTGTGAGTGAATGATGTCAACCAGACAAATCCTATAAGCATGAAAATTGACAACTAAAAGCTGTGATTTTTATCGGATTATTCAAATTTACCGGATTGAATATGGAATTGATTAGTCTGTATGTGACCTGTGTTTTGTGCAGGTTTTTACAATACCTGTTGCTCCAGGAGATGTTGTCATTGCTGGCACCGATGGACTATTTGACAATTTGTACAACAATGAGGTTACTGCAGTGGTGGTTCATGCCATGAGAGCTGGCTTGGGGCCTCAAGTTACAGCTCAGAAGATAGCAGCACTGGCACGTCAACGAGCACAGGATAAGAATCGACAAACACCATTCTCAACTGCTGCACAAGATGCTGGATTCCGTTATTATGGTGGGAAGCTTGATGACATAACTGTTGTTGTTTCCTATATTACCAGCACGAGCAATGTATGACTCTCTCTCTCTCTCTCATCATGTGTTCACATATATACCTGAAAGCAACCCTAGCATCCAATGAGGATGATATTAATGTTGTATCACAGTGTATATTAAGTATGTTGCGTTCTCTCCTATACTTGGGTGTTTCATCAATGACAAAGAGTCACTAATTGGTTTCAGAAATGATGTCCTAGTAAAAAATAATTTGATGATTCTGATGTGTATACATGATGCTATGGTGGTTTCCTCTGTGTCACTGCTCCATGCGTTTGTGTGTGTGTATCTCCTCAGTGATTCTGGTCCACATGTGTGTGTTTATACATGCTTCAGATGTTTTGTTTTAGTGAAACTCCATCTTGACACTTAAGCCCCACATGCTACCCTATCTCCTGTAAGAGCGTTTTTCACCATAAGACCTTGTATTGAACTGCTGCTCTGTCTTCCCTATGCCTGCCAGCTTGATCAAAAGCCACTGTTTTGTCCCAATTTTTAGCCCAAACTCTCTTGCTCCAAAATTCCAAAACCAAAAACCATCTTTTTTCTGTGCTCGAGCAGGGCTCTGCAGCTTAGCAATCTGGGAAAGCAGGAAAAGATTAATATATCAGATCCATCTTATAGAAATTGGTCTTAACGCTCATTTTTACTTGTTATGCAGGAGTCGTCTTCTCATTCAACCAGCGACTCTGGTTAGAGACTTTGTGCTGGGTTTCTTGGTTTGAAACATTAAATCAAGTTGTAAGATGGGATGTTGTTGGCCATTTGATGCTCGTCTTGGTGTTCAACCAGCAAGCACAACCCGTCTATTCGTTGTCCTTGGCAAATGATCTGGTTCTTGAACCACTGCTGATGTACATATTAGAAGATGTTTAACACGTTCTCTGCATTGTTGTTGGGATGGCGGTAAGGTCTTGGGTAGGGAGGTGGGTTTGCGGTATCACTGTATCAGCTAATTGGACAGGCATAGTTAAGAAACTTTGAAAGGGGAAGGAAGAGCCCAAATTGTATCTTTCGGTGATTAACACTTTTAAGGGGACATCTTTGGGCTTTTCAAAGTTATAAGGTGATTTGTGCTATATATCATGATGAGTTCCTTTTGTCTTCTCCAAGTTTGCTTAGTTAAACATTTATGTTGAGGGTGAAATTTTTAGAGGCGCAAGGATAAGAATGAGAATTCAGGATTTGCAAAGGTCCCTCGTGATAGTTCACTGCATTAGTATGTGGAAATGTTTGTGGTACTCTACCAATTGTAGAAGTAATGGATATATAGCCTCGCATGTATGTGTGTATCTTTCAGTTGATAAGGTATTAAGGTGTCCACAAAATGACCCGAGCATTTGGGTGTTTTTTTGCGGTACAAAAATAGATATGCAAGCAAGTCATTTCACGTATGTGTCGGTGAATGTTACCCTTTCTATGAACCATTTGCATATATTCTCAATACATGGTCAAATGTCTTACCGGGTGTTACGAGCGCTAAAGAGCATGTTTAATTGTGCTGAGCTGTTAAAACTATTAAGCGTGGACTTGAAATAATTACCTATTAGCTTATTGTGACTAATGAAGGGTTTTTTTTTTTCCCACCGTTCAAATAAAAGAAATAATTACCCATTAAACCAATCAATTGATGGTGGCGACATTTAGTTATCAATATTCAATGAGATGACTCACCCCTGCAACTAGTTGGATAGGATCATAGGACTATGAGTTCCAAGTCATGCACGTTTTGAGTTGACTTTTGGCCTGTGAAATGATTGGGACTTTTGGCCTGTGAAATGATTGGGAAGTCTAATTTGGGGATGGAATAAGATGGATTCGGCAACGCTGCGGTCCTTTTGGGACAGCAGACGCAGTCAATCCATGAAATGGCTCCGTTTCATGGGTTTGAGGCGGCTCACTTCTGTTTTGCTAAGGCCCAGTTGACGTAGCTCAATTTGATTACTGGTTAATTGATTTTTTGTAAGCTCATTTTGGGTCTCCACAAAGATTATTTAAATTGCTCCGTATTCTGAAAATATTTTTTATGGATTTCAGAAAAGGAGTGAACCTTTCAAACTCATGAGACGCCGCCGCTTCATGAGTTCGCAACGGCTGCTGTCCATTTGAGACGACTTGTAAGTACTTACAAAGAGTCCAATAAGGCCGTCTCAAAGGGAAAAGTCAACGGTGTTTAGTCTTAGTTTTAGGGGAGTGATTTTGTCACTTCCCTTTTTGTTAATGCCACTCCTCTTCTCTCACAAAACAAATCATCCAATCAAGACACAAAGGGGAGTGACATTAACATAAAGGGGAGTGGCAAAATAACTCCCCTAAAACTAAGACTAAACACCAAAATGGTCTAGGACTGAGTGATGTAGTGAAATTTCGCTTGGGCTTGTTTCAAATTTTAGCTCTCATTATTTCGATTCATTTTGCCCATTGAATCATGTGATAATCTTTTTTTTTTTTTTTCAAGATTCACATGATCCAATAACAAAAAATACATCAAAATGTAGATACATACAAATTTGAGTCATAAAACTCAAGGATTTCGTTTTGGTGTATTTGATCCTTTTTTTCTTCCGGTAGAAATCATCGTATATTTATAATTTCAATCTCAATTCTCAAGCATTGCATCGGTGCATATAAATTTGAGTACATGAAAACTTGAAGATTTGATTTCGTGCATTTGATATTTTTTGGGTAGAAATCATCATATTTTTATGACACTGATATCCTGGAAATTTTAATTTATTTGATTTATGACTTTCTTGACCAATAAAACAAAATAAAAAACTCAAAAGTCAACCGGAACTTATTGTCAATCCACACTCAGCCCACTGGCCACCGCCATCAAATGTTTATACCAACTTGAAAAATATCTTGTAGTCTACTGCGTGTAGTGCGGTTGATTTAGTGCGGTTAATTTAATTTGGTCGTTTACTTTGACCATGACCACTCAGATTTAATTGATCTAAATAGCCCATTGTTCAAATAAAAATTCGAGCCATTTTGTGCCAAAAATGAACGGTCAAACCGACCGCACTACAAGTTGTGGTGCACCATTGCACGACAGCATCACAAGGATCCAGAGGTGCTATAGTGAACCGCTACACTAAACGGTGTAATGGAGTCGATCCGGCCGTCTATCTCTGCAATGAACACTTCGAATTTTAATTCAAACAATAAACGTTTCAAATTTGTAAGAGTTTGAATTCAATCCGAATCGTCCCTATCGGGATAGACACAAGCAACCCCCAGTTCCCGGACTCGGGGGAGCTGCTGTCCCTTCAGTGTTGTCCCGGCCAAGGGGGCCCCGCTCTGATCTTTCTCCGATGATCGAAAACGTTTACCTTGTAGACCTCGTCGAGTTGAAAAAGTACACCCCAAAAATCGGTTTGATCGGATATCATTAAGTGCTTGATTGAAATACATATAACTTGCTAATAATGGGTTCTAGTAGATTTGATCTAGTATTCCGGATCCATTCTTTTCAAGACAAAAAGGTTTCGATTACGTATTTAATGATATTCGATCAAGTTTTTTACATACTTATTCAACTCGACGAGCTATACGAAGTAAACGTTTCTGATCATTGAAGCAAAACCGGAGCACGGCCCTCTTGGCCGAGACAGCAGGCTGCTGTCCCTTTCCCCCAACTCCCCATTTCCCCAGTCCCACGTTTAGGCCCTGTTTGGAACTTAAGGAAAGTAAAAGAAAAGAAAGGAAAATAAAAAAATTTCCTCCCGAGTTGTTTGGTTTTTATGTCAGGGAAAGGAAAAGAAAGTAGAAGGGAAAAGAAAGTAGAAAGCTTTGGAATGCTGGGGAAAATGAAAAAAAAGGAAAAAGCTCTCATTTCCTTTCCATTTTCCTCTTGAAACCAAACAAGAGAAATTGATTTTCCTCATAGTTTCTTTTTATTTTCTTTCTATAACCAAATAAGAGAAAAGAATCTATTTTCTTCTTATTTTCTCTCTCTTTTATTTTCCTTTCCTTTCTTTTCTTTTCCACGAGTTCCAAACGGATAATGTCTTAAACTTCCATTTCCAGCCAACTAAAAACCTCATCTTTTTGTACTTTTTGTGGCTGCTAGGAGTAGATTTCACTCTCCCTTGTCTGCTATGACCGAAGACTCTCTCTCTCCCCCTCTCTCTCTTCTCCATAAAACCTGCATCTGAGAGCATGTACACCTAGGTAAACATGCAATTTTTGCTATTTTAACTAGGAAAAGGGACAAAACTGCTCTGCACCAGTCTCGGTAAACTCCAATGTAAAATACATCTGAGAAAAAACGAAGAAAAGCAAGGTCCGGCGATTTGGGTTTCTCTCGAACGAAGAAAGGCTGGGTTTCTGTCTTTACTGTTCGCCGGAATCAAGCATTCAACAGAGAAAGGCTTCGGTCCGGACCGTCCGGTTCCGGCGACCTCGATCGCGATCTCAGGTTTGCAGTATATATAATATATATGAACGTATAATATATATACACTTATATACTGTGTTTGTATGATTTTCTAGTAATATTTAATTGATAGAGGGAAAATTATAAAGAAGCTGCTGGGTGTGGAAGGGAAAAATGGATAGGTAAAGTAGAAATCATACCTTTATTGAGTAGGTATTTTACCTAGTGTTGGTGTACATGCCCTGTTCATGCAGTGATTGAAAAGTCTTCTTTTTGGATCTGCGAATCTCCCATGGCCGGTGTTCGCAGAGACGGATCGCTGATGAGGGAGAAAGGCGGTCATTCTTTCCGCGGGTCTCGAATTGCCGCCGCGGTTGCGATCGGAGTATTACTCGGCTGCGTCTGCGCCTTCGCGTTCCCCAATGGATTCTTCTCCCCTGCTCCCTCGATTCGGAATCGCCGACCCTCCAAATCAGATCTTGAGGTCCTTCTGTTCTTCCCTCATTTCGCGATTTTTTATTTATTTTTTCCTTGTCGAGTTAAATGTTAAGTGTATATGCTTGAATTGTGTGTTGCCTGCAGGAACGGACGCAGGATCTTAGTGTAGGGTGGGCGAACATCGTAAATTTTAATCTAAAAAAACAAAACCTTAAGCAACACTACAATTACAACGAAAATTGGAAACTATGGGTAGGGCGGTCGCGAGGGCTCATCTGCCCTTACTTTGGCTGAATTAACTCCTTTGAGACATTCGATGTTACTAATTTGCCTATGAGTCTTAGTTTGAAATTTGAATTAGTGGAAAACTCTGTTCTTTGGTTCTGAGATAGTTACAGTCTGTGCTACATAGAGTCTTGAAAATGTACCAGTTTCGGAGGCTCGATGTGTGGGTAAGGTTATGAGAGTGCTTAAGGTTTAAAATATGGGCCATTATGTATCGTATTGGCCGACAAGTAATGGCTTTTGAACCTTCGAATACCGTTACAGCCCAATATACTGGTGAGATGGAAAATTGCATGCGTATCAGATGGTTCCGTTTCGTATCGGACTGTTTCTGATTCACGGCCGATACTCGACCAGCCGACCGTTGTGTCGATACCCAACTAGTCGATTGTTACGGGTGATTTAGGTGTTAAAGATCATCACCACCTCTCTTGAGTTTTCAGGAGTCCTCCGGATTTCTCCGGGAACATCCAGGCATTTCTGGGCCTCCCTAGCAACATCTATAACCCTTGTTCTAGAGTTGTATGTGTCTATAAAAGGGAGGGATCTGCTAGGAATGCAATGCAAGAAGAAAGTGCAAGAAAGAGTGTATGCAAGAAAGACTCTAAGCAAGATAGTGAGGCTTCAAGTATAGAGAGTGTGAAGTGTCCATAAAGAGAGTTAGTGTGAAAAAGTGTCTTCCTAAATTGAATAGTGTACTCACTCGTGTCGAAATTCTCGAAACAGATGAAAAACTAGAAGGAAAATGGAAGAAAATGCTGGAAAATTATAGTGGGAGAAAGTTCTGTTAATCTTGATTGATCACAAACACTGATTACATTGCTTATATATCCCACTAACTGAAGCACTACACTAACAGAATCTTAACTGACTTAGCTGGCACCAGCAGTAACCATCAAACGACTGAAAATGATCATCATTTGTGAGTAAATTAGTGAGTTGTTTTGTACACACGTTCAGTGTACTAAGTGTTTGTAATCGATGAAGTTCTCTTTACTTGTTCTCTAAATTAGATTTTTAAATTTAAGTTTTAAAAATTCTCATTTATGACAACCTCATTGAATATATACCCGATACCATTGCATCGCGACTGTTACCATCACGTGTCTCGATACCTTTATCTAAATTAGTTGGACATTCATGTAGGAAACATATTTGGACTTGTGTTTACTACGTAAACTATGCATGAAACAATCTGTGACACATTACAACCACAATTTATATTGAGAGATAAATGAACTAGATGTCCAAATACTTAGACGTTGTGTCTTGACCCGTTAATTAGATGAATCTAACACTTGGATTCATATCCATTCCTAGCACGCGTGCCCTTGTATAGGTTAATTAGAGTTGATTTCTTCACGGTGCTCACTCTTGGAATTTAGGGATGCTTTACGTTCGGATGTTTGAGTTCCTTTGTTTTTGTAGATTATTATTTCACATGGACAAATACGTACGATTTCACTTATGTTTTATGCCAAGGTTCTATTGTCGCTTTTAATTGAGATTGTTAACGCATGCTTAGATTGGCTTTTGTAAGTAAAGTTTTCAATGGTTTGCACACCTTATTATTATTTATTTATGAATTTCTTTTTTAGATTGATTTGTCGTCGTGTGAATCCTCGGAAAAGATTAGCATGTTAAAGACAGATATCATGAGGGTAACAGGAAAGAATGCTGAATTGAAGAAGCAAGTAAGAGACCTAACAGAGAAGTTAAGGCTCGCTGAACAGGGAAAAGGTCCTGCTCAGGAACAATACGTGGTGTCTGGCAAACAGCCCAAAGCTGGGCCTTTTGGTACAGTCAAGAGTTTGAGAACCCTCCCTACTGTCCTTCCTGATGAATCAGTGAACCCTAGATTGGCAAAACTTTTGGAGAAAGTTGCTGTGAGAAAGGAACTCATAGTTGCGCTTGCTAATTCTAATGTGCAATCGATGTTAGAGGTATGGTACACTAGTATAAAAAAAGTGGGTATACCTAATTACCTTGTGGTGGCGTTGGACGATGGAATTGCTAACTTATGTCAATCAAACACTGTTCCATTCTATAAGAGAGATCCAGATGAGGGCATTGACAGTGTTGCAAAAACGGGAACTAACCATGCCGTTTCAGGATTAAAGTTTCGAATATTGAGAGAGTTTCTACAGTTGGGTTACAGTGTTCTTTTGTCTGATGTCGATATAGTGTACTTGCAAAATCCATTTGACCACCTACATCGCGATTCAGATGTGGAGTCCATGTCTGATGGCCACAATAACATGACTGCTTATGGATACAACGATGTCTTTGATGAACCTGCTATGGGTTGGGCTAGATATGCTCACACGATGCGGATATGGGTTTACAATTCTGGTTTCTTTTATATAAGGCCTACAATTCCTTCGATTGAGCTTTTAGATCGTGTGGCAGAGCGGCTTTCTCGTCCAACTCCGGCATGGGACCAGGCTGTCTTCAACGAGGAGCTCTTTTTCCCTTCACATCCTGGGTACATTGGACTTCATGCTGCTAAGAGGACATTGGATATGTATCTCTTTATGAATAGTAAGGTTCTATTCAAGGCTGTACGAAAAGACGCTAATCTTAAAAAGCTGATGCCAGTAATTGTTCATGTGAATTATCATCCGGATAAGCTTCCGAGAATGAAAGCAGTTGTTGAGTTCTATGTTAATGGCAAGAAAGATGCATTGGATCCCTTCCCTGATGGTTCTGAGTGGTAGAGATCTTTGATCCACGTAACGTTTGGTGGATATAGGTAGTCTAAAACTGATTACAATTTTCTTGGAGCAATGTGTAACATATAAACCTCTGTCCTTTCCCATGTTCTCTATTTCCGAATTTTGCAACCATCCAATTTTATATTTATCTTGAACACCTTGTTATTGGTAAACAGATGTGCTATGTGTTGTGTACAGTTGTTTATGTAAGACTTGCTGTTTCCTTGATGCTTTTCTGCTTGCATGTATGTTGAATCTAAGATGCACCAGGATGTTGATCTGCTTGGGGATTCAATAGGGACTACGCCATGAATCATATGAACACGAAAGCGGATAATTTTCATTTTTCCATGTGTTTGGTGTTTGAAATTCCAAAAGAATGTCTGTGATATGATAATACTCAAGAAGATGGTTCCTTTTTCCAGTTAATATGCTCAAATTCTCTTAGTAAAAATGTAAGTATTCTATGGTTTCTTTTCCCATTGAACTTTTAGTTTTAGTGCATCGAGGCATAAAAGGCTTTTGAGATGACTGAGGGAAAAATAACTAAACATTATTTCAGGATGGTTAGGAATTGGTTCTCTTTTGGTGATTTGGCCGATCTTGCTTATGCAGGGGGCGTCTGTGTCAAAATCTTGATAGATTTGGTTCATTTTTGTATTTTTTATGAAATCTGCATTGCCTTCGGGCTTTGTTATGAAATGAATTGACTGTGTTCCAAAAAAAAAAAAAAAATTCACATTCACAAGAAAAACAATGTTTGTGTGGTGTGGACAAGAGGGGTTCGTGTTTGAGTGCAAATAAACACTTCAAATTTATAGAAAAATGTGGACCAATCCAACTCGATATACTTATTTTTGTGAGTCAATCCACGACCACACTCATTTTTACACATGCACGTTAGTAGTGCAGTATGCGTGAGTCCTAGAACTTATATAAGTGTGCGTGTAAAAATCGAATAATTATTTAGTGCCCCAGGCCCCTTCTTAACTACACATTGTGGTGAGATGAGATTCATACACTTTGTCTTGGGTCCTGCCACAATGCAGAGCAGGGAGATTCAATAATTTTTTGCGAAAATTGCCAAATTGGTGTGGCTGCAGATTATTAGGAGAAAAAAATTCTCCTCATTTCCACCTGGTGGTCCAACGGGACCCGCAGATGCTGCCAGGTGCCAAGCGGTCGATCCGGTCGTTCATCTCGGTAATTGACGGCTCAGATCTTTATTCGAGTAACGGAAAGTTGAGATTTATTACCTTTTTACGCGTTCGGATCCGTCCGTGCCGAGATAAAAGGCCGGATTGGCCACTCAGCACAGTTGCCAAGCACTCCGCTCGGCAGCATCTCCCAATCCAGTCCCACGTCGATTTCCAGGTGGCGCAAAGGACAAGAGACGCTGTCACACCGGACAGCGAGCTGGTCACAAACATTCCGGTAAAAATAGGCGTCAAGAAAATCAAATACTCAACTAGTTCCCAACTTCCGATCTGGCGTTTGAAATTTTCTTCTTATCCAAACAAGTAGGAGTATTACCATACAGTGGGATTCCCTCCTCTAACCAATCTTGTGGCTCACAACAATCCCTTGCCTCTTTAATTCTCACTAATCCCCCACCACCACCACTCTTATCGCCCTACTCATTTTGTCTCTTTCGCCAACATCTCAACCCAACTACTTCCATTAATGATACCAACAGCTTCAATTTCATGAGCGCATGAATTCCCAAGATTTATTCAGTTGGATATTTTCCCGCCATTTTTCGATGTTTGAATCGGAAACGGCTCTTCGTTGATTGTTGGGTAGCGGAAGTGGTCATTTATCGGTCTTATCTGTGTTTCCCGATGTTTGAATCAGAAATGGTTCTTAAGCGTCAGGACCGGCTTACACCCACCTCTGTGAGTAACAATCTGGTCAATTTTTGAGTAGAGGAAGTGGTAATTTATCGGACTAATCGGTTGGTTCGGTCAACATGGAGAGGCTTTCGCAGAGGGAAAACGTTCTACTCGGTTACAGCCCCAATACGCCATTAAAATCCACAGATATCGATTTTCATGACGTGTTTGGGGGCCCACCGAGGCGGTCTTCGATACAGGAGATGCGATACAGTTTGAACTCCACGAATCGTTCGTCTCAAGGAGAGGAGGATTCGGTGTTGTCTCTGAGACCGCGGTCTGTTGGTCTGAATGAGATGCCGGTGTTTGGGGAAGATACTTTGACCCGCCGGCGGTATCCTAGCGACGACTTTTTCGATGATATTTTTAGGGGTGATGAGTCAATGGGTTCATCTAGAATGTCTAATCAGGATCCTCTTGGCTCGACCCCCGGCTCGAGAGTCATGAGCCCAGCACGTCCACTGCCGCCGAGAGCTGAGTCTTTTAGCCGTTCACTTTCTGCTCAATTCCAATTCAGGTTTTGGGCTTGGTTGTTTGCATTTACATTCATGTTTTGTGCATGTGATGGGTTTATATTGGAGCTAATTGCAGACTAGATAGATAGATACATCTGTATTGACAATTGATGGGAAAAACATCATCCCAACAAAATTGGCAAAACATCATCCCCAGAGAATTACTTTGGAGCTTCTCTATAAGCAGGACCCTGTGTTCTATGTTTTCTTTGCTAGTATTGCTATGATACATTCTCGTTAAATTCCAAATTTATCGAATTCGGCACATAACTATATGTTGTAGGATCTTCTTCAACATGGTGAAACACTGCAGCCATTTGTGGGCTGTGTCCACAGTGGGTGAATCAGTAGATCTAGTGTTGTCCTTTTTCTTGTATATAACTCGGCATCCTCCCACTAATCCGGGGACTAATCCCACTGTCCTCCTCTGGGGGGCCGAATTTAGCCAGGGCAATGCCTCTTATGGACTGGACCTACATGGAAATCGATAGCAAGCGGGTGGAGTCAAACCCAGACCAAAGACTTCCTGAGCCCCCTGGTTGCTAGGTGATTACCCACTGCGGGGTTGTAGAACTAGTGTTCTAGCGTGCTTTATTTACTGCTTTTCAAATACGTGGGGTGCTAGGGCTTCTCAATTATCTAACGTGCATGCAGTATTACTCTAGGTATTGAAACAATAATCTTTTGCAGATTATCAAATACGGTACCCTTTACAATAATCTTTTGCTTTCCGAATTTCCAGCCTTCCTGCCAAGCTGACCAAAGCAATAGACTTTCCAGTATCTGCTTCAAGCAGTCGCAGTCCACATAGATACAAGGATCCCACTTTAAATGCTATAAGCAGTCTATACACTCCAAGCCCTCCACTATCTAGACTTTCAAGTGAAGCTTCCCAGGAAGAGGATGATTTGAAAAATGAGATTCACCAGTCTTATCGCCCAAGCCCTTTGTCACATGAAGTTTCTGTTATGAGCAAGGAGTCATTATATGAGAAGAAATCTGGTCAATTGGAGTCAACAGACATAGGCAGCAACTTGAAAAAAGAACTGAAAGTTGCAGTAGCTCCAAATACTAATGGTCAGTTTCACTTCTCTATATACAAATGGGCAAGCAAAGGGGTACCGTTTTTTATGCCTCTAAGGGGAGGTAACAGCACAAAATCAAAAGAGAGGGTTGAGAGATGCGTAAGCTCTAACGGAAGGAATGAAGATAGGATTGAACCATCGGCTGTTGTTGAGGAAGTAGTTCTTTCTATGCCAGAATCAAAACCCATCAACAGGATTGCCAATATTGTCGGAAATTTACCTGGTGAAACCATCTTGAGTGATAGAAGCGAAGAAATAGAACGTTATTCTCTTTCTGAGACAGGTTTATGTGGAAGTACAGAAAAAGGAATTCCTACGAGTAAGGAAGAAGCTAAGAAGCTTGAGTTGAAGCCTCTGCATTCTATGCTTTCTGACACTGTTCAGGAGAAAGGTACTTTAAGTTCTAAGCCAGGGTTGTCCATCATCTGCATTACCGCAAAATAGTTAACGCATTTTTCTATCTGCAGGCAATGATGAGATAAGCAGAAAGTGTGAAGGGAAAGAGCAACTGGAAAAGACCACTGTATCTGATTCAAATGCTTCTGTGCGTAACGATGTAAAGAAACATGATGAGAAAAGAAAAAAATCAAATAGAACAAAAGTGACTCATGTGAATGAGCTTCACTCACCAGATTCACAAAAAACATCTGAAGACAATCTTGGGCAAAATGGAGCTAAAGGAAAGGTTAAAGATTTTGTTAAGATTTTTAACCAAGAAGCTGTTTTGAAAACCAAAATTAATGATGAAACTCGAAGTCAGAGCTCTCGATGGAAAAGCAAAGGAACTTTCCCAGCAGATGACAAAGAAAGTGCCTTCACAACCCAAACAAACGAAACAAATTATGTTCATGTGAACAAGATGAAAACTCCACTGAATGTTGCAGTCATGGTAATTTTTCTTTTGACTTATTTTTTCCTTCTTTTTCATTTTTACCCCTTTTTCTGCCTGCCGACAAAGGGATACCATTTGACTTATGGCTATAAAGCCTATAGGCTTTCCACTCATAGATTCATGGTATTCAAAAAAGGATTTCTCTCCATCAGATACCAACGAATACCATTTGAGTCTTCTAGGTGCACGTTAATCCTTCCATTCATAACATTGTTATAATTGAATTTCTTAAAAATTGGTAATTTTTCAGGTAGACAAAAATATCGAGGAGTCAGAGAAACAGCAGTCACCATTAAAGACCAGAGTCTTTAATTCCAGTGAAAATTCTTTTGGTCAGAAAGATACCTCCGCAACCAGTACTGGTTAGTAATTTCAATTTCCTACCAGATGTGGAATCCATGTTGCTCAAACAAACAAACACAAGGAGGTAAAAACAAGAAAACTAGAAATGTGAATTGGCCAAATGACTAAGAGAAGTTCAAAATAAACGAAAAGTGGATGAATAAAGCATTCTTTTCTATCATATTTATTTTTGAGATGTTGTAGCTGCACAACTTATTTACAATATACGTAATTCTTTCATCTGGTAGAACATACTTAATTAGGGTGGGCTAATTCTACGTGTTATTCTGGAATCTGGACATGTTTGAAATTCTTCCTTCATCACAAGAAAACTAGAAATGTGAATTGGCCAAATGACTAAGAGAAGTTCAAAATAAACGAAAAGTGGATGAATAAAGCATTCTTTTCTATCATATTTATTTTTGAGATGTAGCTGCACAACTTATTTACAATATGCATAATTCTTTCATCTGGGAGAACATACTTAATTAGGCTGGGCTAATTCTACGTGTTATTCTGGTATCTGGACCTGTTTGAAATTCTCCCTTTATAAACTATGGCATTTATTTTACGGTTTTCTTAAACCTCCTTCCTTGAATACCTCTCTCTAGATATTGTAGGTGGCTATTTGAGCCGTGAGGTTGGTTTACCTGCTTTGGGGTGCACGGTGCACCGGGTTATTTAGCAGGATGTGGTGTGTCTCTTTTTCGGCTGGTGGTGGGTACAGTGAGGAAACAACAGGCAGAAAGCATGATGGTTGGCTCCTTTATGCTTGGAGCTAATCTAGGGAGACCACGGAGGGCTTTCCGGGGCCTTGAGAAGCCTGTTCGTAGGCTGAGAATACTTATTTTTCTATTTTGAACTGCTGGAAATTGGGGATAGTTATTTATGCCTGGCTTGGACCAAATTGTGGCTTTAATAGATTCTTTGCATAGGTGATGTTTATCGGCTTCTTCTCTGTGTCTAAGCCTTTTCACTCCGCATAGTTTTAGTAGGGCATTTGTGTAGCTCTGGTTTTCATTCTCTTTGATACTTTTTGTGAGTACTTCTAAAAGATGTAATAGTCACATTTTGATGCTGGCGCGCAAGATAATTCTAAGAAAAGCTATAGTAGTTCTTTCGTTGTCAATTTTTTAAGCAGTTTATATTAGATTTCTTTTTCTCATAAGTGGATAATTGATGAAATACTGTTCTTAAAGGTTATAGTTACTTTTCAAGATTTATCATGCAACTATTTGGGTCTTCTTAACAGAATCATTTCATGATGGTCCTAAGGTTACAGATGTAAACATAGATGACCTCTTCCAAGAGAACTTCGTGGTATGTGGTTCCTCTATTCCAAATTTCGTTTAAGTTGTTGCCTCCTGTTTACTCATTTGCTGCGAAATAGTAACTTAAAAAATTATGCAAGGAAGTGCTTGAAGTTGATGGGACTTTTTGTAATGAACTAAAAGTATGAGATGGAGGGAGTCTATATTTTCTTGGCCGTCTGAAGTGCTTCTGCCTTGTTCGGTTGTGGGTTTGAAAAAATTTTGGGTAATGAGTGAGGAGAGAAAATAGGGTAATAATTGGGGATAAAGGTAATGAGTGGAAAGAGATAGAGAGAGAAATGAGATTAATGATTGGATATAGGGGTAATGAGTGGAGGGAGAAATGAAAGTAATGATTGTAAATATAGGTAATGAGTGAATCCAAACCCACAACCGAACAAGGACTTCGTGTTCGTGACACATAGCATGTTATTTGAGGTTGAATTCTATATCTATGGCCTATGGGATTTACACGTTGACATATGTACCATAGAAACTGAGTACTTTAGTGCACCATCCGTACATGAATGACCATAAAAGAATCAGAGCTACATTTCCATTTGATTCTTTGGGTGCAATAGTATTTCTAAAGAGCTAGTTTGCTTTGCTTTATGCACAGGTAGAAGAATTATATAATGACCCAGAGACTGGGGATATTCTCGATGATATCCAAGTAATGTAGACATTTTTGCCCCATTGCATGCAACATGCTTTCAATCTCAGCAGAAAGAAGTAATAATGATACTTGTGAATCTAATGCAGATTTCAGATGCTAAAATTAGGAA
Source organism: Rhododendron molle (assembly GCA_025413875.1). Lineage (NCBI taxonomy): Eukaryota > Viridiplantae > Streptophyta > Magnoliopsida > Ericales > Ericaceae > Rhododendron > Rhododendron molle. The sequence continues at coordinate 7,129,511 of CM046393.1, forward strand.
ATGGTTGAATGGGAAGGAAGGCAACATTCGCTCTCTGCTGTCGACTTTACAATATGTAAGCATTTCTTTTACTTTGATATGCCTCTTTTCTTCCCTGTGGTTCCTCTTATTCAACAACTTTAAAGCCTATACTAGTGGACGGTGGGGTTGGTTCCCAGGATTAGTTGAGGTGCACTTAAGCTGGCCCAGACACTTGAGTTATAAAAAAACCTTCTTTAAAGCCCATTTCTGTTACTATTGATAACTTTTTTACAGTAAAGATTCTATAAAGCCCTTTCTTTCATCTCTCCAACTTGTGATGTTTGGAACTCATAAACAGGTTCTTTGGCCTGGGAGTGGTTGGAAGCCTGTGCCTCTTATGGACATAATTGAAGGAAGTGCGGTGAAGAGAGCATATCAAAAGGCTTTACTGTGTCTACACCCAGATAAGCTACAGCAGAAGGGTGCTGCTTCTCACCAAAAATACGTTGCAGAAAGAGTTTTTGATGTTTTGCAGGTATGTGATGCTTAGATGTATGAATTGTATTCATTTACAGATTTGTTACTGGTAGCTGTTTACCTTTGACTTTGAGGAACTGCCATAGATGAACTGATTGTTAATAAATGTTCTGAATATAACTGGTTAGTCTTCCATCCACATTACTAGTTAGTCATATAGACCTTTCATAGTTGCAATTTCTAGTTTAGAGTTATAAGTTATCTTTAGAAGATGCTTGCTCCGCCCTTAACATAATTCATCCATCTGTAGTGTGTAATCAATACGCATTGCATGGAGACTTCATACGAATTGCAAGGCCAAAAGTTGATGCCCACATTGTTTATCCAAGAACTTTGTGCAGTCAGCAATAAGCGTGTTAAATTGGTCAGCGAAGCCCATTAAAAGTAGCAGTAATATGGTCATCCCTCTCAAGTTATCTTAGCTCCCACTAATGAGATTGTTTTTTCAGAAACTTGCAACATCTTCTTGCATATATAATAATAACAGCATATTTCTTCTTTAAGTTTTCACAAGGTTTTTTTTTCCCCCCTTCTAATTTCCTTTTTTTGCTCAATACAGGAAGCGTGGGAGCATTTCAATTCACTTGGCGCAATGTGACTGTTCAACGCTCTGATGCAAGATGGCACAAAAGGGGAATAGGAGTTGTCTGCGCTGTTATCGTCAAGTAAATGTGTAAATATCATTTTGTTGCGGTATACGTGTTTTACCATGCGTTTATATGTGTAGTGGCAAGTAAATGTGTAAATATCATTTTGTTGCGGAATAAGTGTTTTTTACCCCATATTGTAAACTAGGAAAGTAATTGAGGAAAACTCTTCCACTGAACTTATGCTTTTTGGTCACAATGGACAGAACTTGATACACGATTAAGAGCAAAATCATCGATAGATCTTTTTAATTTTCTGTGGAGAGCATTCTGCAGACTTTGGCATTTTGGATAACTATATGTTGGTGTATGAACTGTGGATAGCCGTATGGGATCAGATGCAGTATGCGACGACTACAGAAGCGGATAAGATATGAGTAAGTGTGAAATAATAGGATACATGTACGGTTAGGATACATTAGACTTCTTAATATATTTATGATGACGACGTTTTAGCTTTGTATTACAAGTATTCTGCGGATGGCAAGATACTTTCTTTTTTTTCTTTTCTTTTTCATAGGCAAAAAGTATTGTACACAAGTTTTGCTTAACTCTGCAACCTACCCTCCAAATATGGCAAAGGGCGAGGTCGTTGATAGCATATAAAACCGGTAAGACCGGATCGTTCCCACAGAGAAATCTTCTTTAGCAAATTTGGTATAGAAGTTGAGTATCGAGCTTCGGCTTTCAAGCAGCCAACTTGGAGTTTTGCTTTGAAATGACGAAATTAAACTTGGAATTAAACTAGATTAAGAATGGTCGAGTCAAAAGGGATTGATCTACTCATGACTTAGCCTTCAAACGGTTTCTTCATCTAACTAATGAGTGGACCGAAACCGTCCGGATTCCACTAGAAGTATTAAAAGCTGAAGACTACTTGTAACTCAATTCAAAGCTCTAATTCAAATTGAACTCATTTAACGCAAGTGAGAGACGAAAAAGGATCGTTCGCATGCGTAGGATTATCAAGCATGTAGCATGAGGCGATAGACTTCATTGATCAAAGAAGCCACCGACCTCATGATCAAAGCAAGACATCATGGGTTTAATTCATTCAAAACTTTGAGATTAAGCTAAAGTTTTGGGAAACCATTTAAACGGCTAATCCATAGGGTGAACCTCACCCCATGACCAAACCTATAAACTACTCACACATAGTAAAAAGACTAGAAGTTGTACTTAAGGAAGAAAACATGATTCACCAATAAAAACGGAAATAAGCTTGATTTATGAGAAGATCCAAACCGTAGCTACAACATTAATACTTGAGAATTAAACATACAACTAGTACCTTGAAGAGTTCTTGAAGGAAATGACAAGAAAAGCTTGAAACAAAGCTATGGAGAAACCTAGAGCAAAAACTAAAACACTTAGGCCTAAATCTAACTAATGGCCCATATCTTCCATAAATGGCATACAAGCCAATTTATAGGGCTTACAAATCAGCCAAAAAGTGGACAAAAATGCCCCCAAAATATCTCAAAAACAATCCAAAAGTAGAAAGTTTCCATAAATGGAAAGTCTGAAAAGCAACAAAAATATCTCCTGGAAACGAACTGTTATCGATAACACAAAGGAGTGTTATCGATAACACTGCTCTTGACTTCATCGAAAAAGCATGTTATCGATAACCATGGTGAAAGGTTATCGATACTCCCAAGGCTGGAGACTTTCTGGACCAAAGATGCTGCATGGTTATCGATAACTCTGTCCTATGTTATCGATAACATTCTTCAAAAACTGCAGATTCAGGCAGGCTTCAGCTTCAGCACACAGCTCCTCAGCAACTTCCAGCTTCTCAGCACCTTATTTTCATTCTCTAAATTTAAGTAAAGATTGCATTTTAAACCTTTCTTTTACCTTTTCTTTACTTTAATTTTATTTAATGAAAATAAGAAAGTACCCCCCATTTGGAAACAATGGCATTACCAGAATTTCAAAATTCCAATTAAATCAAAATGTCGACCCCCCACTTTTAGTGTAAAATGGAAAACTGCACGTTTTTCTCGAGAGAAAATGGCTCGAAACATGACCTTGCTTTTCGAATAAAACCTTGTAACTTGGTAGTTACTCTTAGAAAAATTCAAGGATCAATTACCGCCATTTTTTATCTCGAAAATCGAAACTTTTTCAGAAAGTCATTTTTCCATACTTAGACAGATTTTAAGGGGCCGACAGGGTCTTCGGGTACTTGGAAGCACTTGGGCCATGCATGGCATTGAAATGTGTCTTATTTGCACGTATTACCTGAAACACTCAAAACACACCTTACGCGCAATACCGCTATAAAAGCTAAATAAACATAAGTAAAAGCAGCATAAGCAGGGACTAGTCGCACCAAATATCTACAATATTGGGTGCTCATCAAGTTTGCTTCATTACTTGTCGCAATCCAATTTTATAAAACACATGTGTGGTAGAAAATAACAGTGTAATACTATTTTCATCTCTCTATAATCTATATCTTCCTTTCTCATACGAAAGTTAGAAATCTTTAGTTATGTATAGCAATAGTTTTACTGATACCACCTAGAAATATCAAACGGAGAGAAATTGTATTGCACCCCTTGATTAATCTGATTGCATAGAGAAGCATATTTCATAGACTTGTTTGTGTACATGCAATGCATTTACATAACATAGGAACTGCAGTGCAGAGTCAAAATAAGTGTTCTCAAGATCCATAAGATAAGGTAGGATTGATCTTGTGTGATCCTGTGCTAATGTGCATATCTGTGTAACAATAGTTCTACGTGACATAGGGTATCCAAAACGTATATGATAAACTAAAAACAAAGGAAAAAAAAATCAAAATTTAATAATGGATGCCTCAGCGAGTATCTAAGGAACATCCATATCCGATATAGAAACGACACAAATACGACTCTCGTGTAGAAGTATTCATGCTTCATACTTTGGTCAACTTGAAAGAGTCTTGGGATGGTCTTGGTGAAGATATGAGTGCTAGTATGATCTTATCTCTCAATACCTTAACTTTCTTTTTCCCCCATTTCTAACCCCCTGATTGTATTGTTCCATTAAATATTGGAACTGTTCTCATGATTTGTGAATGATACTAGTAATATAAGGGGTGACATCAACTGTTCTCACATACTCTAACTGGGGTGGACAATTGTTCTCAATTTAGTTGGTGAAACTGAAGATTCTTGTGGTATTTTTGCCACAGTACTTTTATGGGAGTTTTTGCTACTTAGTTTTTTTTTCCAGGAGATGACATGGGTAGACCTTTTTCTAATTTGGTCCGGCATGATTGAACAACTGTTGTCTGTCTCTACATTTTTTTTTTGTCAGAATATACATCAAAAAGTAAGCAAAATACAGCTACAAATGTGAAAAATATCCACGGATCAACTCTTGCAAATTAAAGAAGTCATTTGTGATCAAGATATATCAGCACGATTACTCTAGTGTTGGCACAATGGTAGTCGTTCGACAATCAGGAGCCTCGGAAAGCTTTTGGTCAAGAGGTCGACTCGACTCTCATTTGCGTGCTGTTAATTTTTGTGTTGATCTAGTTCCTATGGAGTTTTTTTCCGACTTTATTTGGGGTTCTCGTTGGTAGATGTTAAAATTTTAATAATCTTTCAAATTAGGTAGTTGATGATACCGGACACCGAATTAAGAAAAAAGAAGAAGAAATAACTTGATCTTCGTGGAAGCATCTTCAAAAGCACCGGCCGCTAGACACCAGTAGCTGTACCCTCTTCATGACGAAGCTGGCGAATTCTGTGTGCACAGACGTACACCGCTATCGCTGGACTTCTGCATTATAATAACACTGCAGCATTAGAAAACTGCAATATATCATCAATGATGGAGACGACGAGCCCATGGGGTCCCAGAGAAATGTTACATACACAACTAGTGCGTGTGGACCCCACATGTAAGCGAGGGGTGTTGTGTTTGATGTTATGTTCTCAGACTTTTTGTCTGAAGAAGATGTTGCAGCAGCTGAGATTAAGGAATCTTTCTACAGTCACCGACCGGTTGAGTACCGATTGTCCACGGACGGCCACACGGGACCCACTCTGGATTCTGCACGAAAATTAATTTCAATGAAAAATAGGAAGATTGGATGCAGCACCTTCACATATCGGATCGAGCTGATTTTGCTCGGGCCCCACTCTGATATTTTTTTAAAAAAATTATTGAATGACTCGAATTTTCCGTGCGGAACTCAGAGTGTGCCCAGTGTAGCCATCGGTGGTCATTCGGTACTCAACTGGTCGGCCGTAGTTTTTCGGAGATTAAGGCCGAAAACTGCAGTGAAACACTTTTTTTCATAACACCAGGCCAGCTTATTCGCGCATCGACCTCGACTAACCCTAGAGACGATAAACCCACCGCCCACTAGCTAAGGTCCCACTTGAAGCTGAAGCATAGCCTCAACGAAATTGATCGCATCTAAGAAGTTTCAAACCTAAGACTTTACCGGGACTAAAAGAGAGCAAAACCCTGAAACCCATACCTTAACGTAGCCCTTGGGCTCTGCAATAAAAATTCTGCACTTGAACTGATTTTTTTAAGTCCTTGGAAAAGCTGGATAGAACTCGATTCGATTCTTCAGTGTGCGAGTGTTTCCAACCTGTATTTTGCAAGTTCCAGCGTCTGATTCAATTAGGGCCAGATACATCATCGTGCAGGCAGGCTGTCTAGTGATTCTTGTTTGTGGTGCCTTTGCGGAGATTTTCTTGTTCCTGTTCCGCTGAGGAAAATAAATACTTATTTTTTAAATAAGTATTACTATCTTTTTGATAAAAATTATACATATTATAAGAGAATGATCTGTTTCGTAAAACAGAAAATAAGTATTAAAAAAAAAAACTTTAACGAAATGGGGCCTTAGTTGGAATCGATAGTGGATATAACCACGAGCCCCGAAGGGTTACTCTGCTGGATTTTTGGTTTGCTTCCCACACAATTAATTAGGGTTTGATTCTTGATCTCATGTCGAAAGAAAGTAATTTCTCATGAATTCTGTAGTCCCAGTATGGATGACCTTGCTTTTGCCTTTGACCGGACCGAAGATGAAATTTTTTCGTAGTCCCAGTGTGGATGACCTTGTCTGGGTCTTTGACCGGACCGGAGATGGAATTAGTTGAGGTGTATGTAAGCAGGTTCGGATACTCCGACCGTCGGAAAAATAATATAAAAGTGATACTACTCCTATTGTGCATGATATCATCAACTACTAAGAAAAATCTGAATGATGAGACTCTATGGATTACGAGTACCACTATAGGTACCGACAACTTTTATATCGAAATCGTACCGATCGGCTGGCCGGGCCCGCTCCGGCGACCGGACGGCCGATCCGAGCCGTCCAAAAATTTTAAAAAACAAAAACGAGGGGGTCTACGCGGGAATCAACGGCATCCGGCATGTGTAGGGTGCTCGATCCAAACACCCCATGTTCGTGTATATACGATACATATATACACGAACATGGGGTGTTTGGATCGAGCACCCTACACATGCCGGATGCCGTTGATTCCCGCGTAGACCCCCTCGTTTTTGTTTTTTAAAATTTTTGGACGGCTCGGATCGGCCGTCCGGTCGCCGGAGCGGGCCCGGCCAGCCGATCGGTACGATTTCGGTATAAAAGCTGTCGGTCCTCATATCATTTCTGACCTTAAAGACCGTTATAGTTACGGTTGCCATTTTTCTGAGGGCTTCGATCACCGGCTCCTCTATCATTAGATTGCCAACTTTCTTGACCAACGGTACTAGGAAGCTTTCGTAGTGACACCGGAGTAAGGCCGATATTGTCCCTTACCAACCTGGCTAAAGTAATCCATCAGAAATGATACGAGGACCGACAGCTTTTATACCGAAATCGTACTCAAGGTAGTGAAATTCCATGTTGGGTATCTGCACAAAAATTATAACGATTTGGACACTCTCTCGGAGGGGTTTGTAGGATAGACATGTTTTTTTTAAGATGCGAACTACGCGTACCTAAACAACAAGGCCCGATGAGCATCAAGATTTGTCATTTTTTATAACCTTCTAAAAAATATCAGCCTCACCAAAAGCATGTTAATTGATTATCGTTTGAAATGTTTTCGAAGCACAATTGTGTGTACCAAGTATTGAAACGTTTTTTTTTTTTCAACGTAAATGTGTTTCACTGTCTGATAATAATACTCCATCCGTCTCAAATTCTTTGTCCATTTTGAAAAATCGATCATTTTGCGCTCAAAAAATAATGTGCTTTTGAGAAGTCTCTTTAAAAATATTTACGCCAATTCTTCCTTCTCAATGAAATCTTTAAACTTGTGAAAATTTTGGGAAAAAATAGTAAAATCATGCTTATACATTTTTTTTGCCCCATAAAAGACAAAGCTAGCGATGCCGTCGGCTTCCACCGTTTTTTTTTTTTCCTAAGCGGTTCCACCATTTTTTTTTTTTACAACAACTGCGCTAAAACGCCATCGTCGACACTGACAAATAAGGAAATAAAACAAGAATTTCAGAGCTCGGACGGATAAAAGCACAGAGAGAGAGAGAGAGAGAGAGAGAGAGAGCAAATAGCATTTCAACTCTCTGAAACTGCGTTGTATTTTCCTTTGATATATCATCGTTTCTGTAGAGAGCATCAGAGCACGCGTGGGCTTCAAAATTAGCAGGGTTGTTAATCTGGGAAGCTTGTGCTCGCTATCTTAGAAACAGAGCAGTATTTATTTCTTATGGAGAAGCTGGCTTAAATTTTCCTCCAGACGTCCTCTCAATGGCAATCCTCTTAGCTTCCGTGAGTACGCTCTCTCTCTCTCACCCACCCACCCACCCACCCACGCGCGCGCGCACACACACACACACACTTCTCTTGTTCTTCTATGATCTGGGTGTCCCCTATTTGCTACTTGAGAAGGGTCAGGAACCTGTCCACTTTATGGGTTTTGAAATGGAAGTTTTTGATCTCCGATTATGAACAGTCTTTTGATAGTTTTGTTCCGATGTTTTGTTTTCTTGGGTTTTTTCTGGCCTCTTGTTGCAAATAACTTCACAATTTGTGTTCTTATTCTGAATTCTCCAAGCATCTGAGGCTAATCCTTTTTTCTTGGCCTATCATACGTTGCAGCTAATTGTTTCATATCCAGGCAAATTGCTGGAAACCCTTTTTCCTATTTGTCATGGATTAGCAAAATTCGTGGTTTGGGGTATTACGTGTTTTTTTTTTTGGGTAAAGAAGACTGTCCCGATGAACCGGACTAATCTCTCCAGTCCCTACCACAGCCCTTTCCACACGTTTGTGTGACTTGAGGTGACCCCAAGGACAAATCGCTGTTGAGGGGAACCGACCCTGCGACCTTGGTGTGGTAAGCCCCGCCGAGGCGAGTTGATTAACCACTGCAACGAGCCAACAACCCCTTGGGGTTGGGGTATTAGTGTATTACATGTTGAGTTAATAGATCTTAAACTTTTGTTCGTGTTTGAAGCTGCTTTGCCAATCTATCCTTGATGACTTTCGCCTATGAGGAAATAATATTAGTTTTAGTGGTTCTCTGCTTCAATTCAAACAAATAAACATAGAGGGTATTGTGGCCTGTGGGTCAGTGACTCAGTGTACCTTGCATGTAGGGATGGAGCTCAATCCTCTGTTCGGCATGGGGATTCTGATGCATTTTTGATCATTGGATCATGTTGGAATCTTTACATTTCTCAAGATTTTCACGTGATCTAATGACCAAAAATGCATTGAATACCAGTGTAAGCAAAGTTGGGTATAGATTTGAGGGGTAGGGATGGAGCTCAAATCCTCATCCAATCTTGCATTTACCCGTATCTCAGTGCATTTCCGGCCATTTGATCACATGGAAATATTTTCGTTTCTCAAGATTCCCACACGATCTAGTGGCCAAAGATGCACCAGAATACTGGTATAGATGAAGTTGGGTGCAGAGGATAGTCCCAAGATCTTTTCAATTCTCAAGATTCTTAGTTATTTCAATATGGTTGAGTATATTGTTCCAAATGTATCTGTTTGCCAACTCCAAATAGTTGGAATAAGGATTTGTTTTGAGGTTTTGACTTTGGGTCTCTTTCTCTATCTCTCTCCTGCCCCAGCTTTAAAAGTAAGTATTTGGTCTGTTTTTTCCAACGACTATTCAGAACGATACACTGTTTAAACAGCCTCTAGTTTTATATCCAGCACCTCCCAAAGGCTATCTACTCTCATTGCAGGCCTTTTGTGTATTAAATTCAGAAATTTTGAAGAGATGACATGCATGAAACTAATTCGTTTTTGTCTTTTTGAGTTTGTCCTTCCCACTGAATAGGAAGAACAAGATGTATAGTCTAAGTCAACGAGGTTACGAACTGCATTTATAGTAGACAAATCACTAAACTACTGGAGGAATGTGTTGCCTCCTTAACTACATCTTGAGTTTTGAATAAATTTCAGAGTTGCAACATGATAAAAACCCGAATTTCCCTCTGTTTACAAGATGAAAAATTCGTGCTGAAGTAGAATACTGAAAAGAAAACGTTGTGCTGTCTCCTAAGATGGAGAAAACAGAGAATCTTCAGGATCTTTCATAGAAAGTTTTACACTTTTTTCGCTGCATATATGTTGTCAGTGCCAACTTACTTCAGTTACTTAACTTAGTTATCTCTTTTAGCTTTTAGGTGACTGGAGGTGACTGAAGAATGCCCGGAGTAAGGGCATTGTTGGAATTGACTTATCGTATGCTACCTTCCTCAGTTGGAATTAACCTGTGACCATGTGAGTAAGCAGAGGTCAACCTGTATTAGGTAAGTAATGGTAGATATGTTTAACATCTTCTGCATTTGTTATTTCTTTGTTTAGAAACAAAATTTTTGGTGCTGCTATTGACTCTATCCAACCTTCTTTAGTCAGAAACTTGTTTAGATAATTTTGAGCTCTTTATTTTTTGTCTTGTTTAGATAATTCGGGAGTATCGATGAGATAATGGCCAAGCAGACACTTTGGCATTTTCCAGTGCTGAACCTTAATAGTCAATAGCGATGGGAGGGGTAGACTGCAGACCAACCTAACCTTTTAGCTTAATGTACAAAGAGGCTACTATTTTATTTTATTTTTAGTTTTTGTCATTCGTATCCTAGGGGACTTGGGGAGGGGATGGGTGCTTACGGGAATCGAACTCTGCCCATGTGCATGGGAGTATAAAGGAGGCACCAACTGTACTCCACAAAGAGGCTACTCTCAAGCTTGACTATTATATTTTGGAATTGTGAGCTCTGTCTCGAAACTACCCTATTATCGCCTTAGGAGAACTCCCCTAAAGCCATTGTTGTCTGATAAGGAGTTAACACAGCTAACTCAAAGCCTTCAATATGAGATTAGAAGCATAGATTGACGTCAAAAAGACACGAAATAATAATACATAGGAAACCCTGCAAAGTATGGTGTTTGTTTAGTTACCACTTACCAACGTTTCTCCAGAGGAATCTAGTCAGATTTTTGCTTATGCTCCTTGATTTGGAAGCACTCAAGAAAATTGTGCAGTTACCAGAGTCACAAAAAGAATGGAATTTTATATTTTTCTTTTCTCTAGCGCAGGGATCTTGGTGCGTCCATTGCCTTTCGAGCAAGACTAATTCCTGTGCGAGGATGTAGCATATACCTAATACACACGTGCTAAGAGTTTGTATATTTTCCGGGTGAAAGTTTATATATGCTTGTTGTGATACACATCTATGTAGAGAAGCGAAAGCCTACAAATATTACTATTATGGTTAGTATTTTTTACTTAAGTTATCGTCGGCATTATATTGGTGTTGTATATACAGCAGAGACCTAGTATTAATAGCTACTATGTAAGGGGAGAGTTAACCTCTCGCGCTCTCTCATCTTTCTTTTCTGTCCTCCTTCACTGTGATTGTTTTACGTTGTACGCTATGACGCACTTGGATTTTCTCATGTGTAACAGGTTACGATTAGCCTTGAGTGACTGGTGGTCTCACAATTTGACAAAACATGAGATTTGGGCCAAAGAAAGGATGGCTCCATTTCTGCATGTTTCCAAGAGTCAAACCAGATACTGATGATGCAGGCGATACACCAGTTTATCTCAATGTCTATGATTTAACACCCGTGAATGGCTACATATATTGGGCTGGATTTGGCATCTTTCACTCTGGCGTCGAAGGTAAAGTCACCTTTGAACTTTTGTTTTCCTGTGGTTCGGGTTTTATTTTCTAGCTTATGTGCTCTGGTGCGTCTCGTGGCCCTTCTATTATCAAGTGGTATGACAGCTGGGCATCAGATAATTTACTCCAGAAATCTAGAAAGATGTACGAAGTTGTGTCCCCTTGCAAAAGTTAGATAGGAAATCTTCTTGCATTAAAATTTGATTGATTCACACATCAGAATATCATTACTATAGACTGATAGTGCTTCTTTCAAAGATTTTCCTTAATATTCAGAGGAATTAAATGTTCTCCCGCTACTTCCATTCATGCATATTTCAGTTCATGGAGCAGAATATGCGTTTGGAGCTCATGACTCTCCATCCAGTGGTGTTTTTGAAGTTGAACCTCGGCAATGTCCAGGCTTCAAGTTTAGGAAGTCTGTACTTATTGGCACTACATGCTTGGATGCACTCGAGGTTAGGGAGTTCATGGAGTACCACTCTTCAAACTACTATGGCAATACTTATAGTTTGATTGCCAAGAACTGCAACCATTTTTGCAAGGACGTTTGTTATAGGCTGACTAGGAAACCGATTCCGAAATGGGTTAATCGCCTGGCTGAAATAGGTACGCTTTCTTTATCAATCCATGGAAGGATTTTTGTCGGTGTACATGAATAAACGCATCCCTAATGGATTTTTGTCGACTTCCAAAAAAGTTATTCATTTAGACTTTCGGAATAGCATCTTGCACAATCCATTTCTTGCCCTGATAAGATAGTAACTTGGAGACAGACTTCAAAGTATGTTGACTACATTTGCTATTTATTTGTACTCAAAAGTGGTAGCTAATTTCATGAGCACTTGTTCTACTGCGTAAACAAAAATCTGTACGTGATTTTGCTGCTGCATTTATCTGAAAGAACCCTTTTTTCCTTTTCCCTTATTTATTCTTTGCAATGTTTTGTTTTTCTGGATAGTAATGTTTTTGTTTGCCCTTGGATGTATTTCATAACTCTATTTGTAGGCCCCTTCCTTTCTTCTTTATGTGTTAGGTACTTTGGTGGGGATGTGGCTGAAGGTCATTTTCGTTGGGATTACAGAATCAGTGTCAAATCAAAATACACAACAAGCAATATAGAACCGTAGATATAGCACATCTCTTACTATCTCCCGAGAATCACGTATTGACTAAGAATATCTGTTGGATGGGGACTCTAGCAAATCTTCCGCTAATTTGTAATTTGTTTAGAGAATGCATATTTTGTTTCAGATTATGAAATCCAGTTGAATGAGAATGAATCATTAAAAAATGATAACAAGAAATGACATTTTGTTGAGTAAACAAAATCGTTGCTTAAATCATTTTTGCCCTTGCAATGACGGACGATTCCCTTGGCAGGTGGGACGATCTATCAAAAATTCTATCCATCATGTAACATGATATTACATTAAGTTAATGTGTTTTAAGTGTTTTTCCTTCCTGTTTTGTATCCTGCTAGGTTCAAGCTTCCACTGTGTACTACCTGAATCATTCAACGATTCTGTTTCGCAACGCAATCCAAGTTCTGATGAAGAATGTTCTAGCGACAAGAGAAAGCTAAAAAGTTCCTTCAGCTGTCTGTCTTCCGTATCAATCCGCCAAACGCAGTTGTCGAGGTCTTCCTTATTTCTGCGGTCACCCTTAAAAGGCTGCTCACCTCTATGGGGAAAAATAAAGTCTAAACATGGTTTACTAACCGAAAGGTAAGAGGATGAAGATAACAGTGGTGTGTGTGTGTGTGAAATTTCTCAAATGAGAAAACTTTGAAGGTTTCTCCTAGTATTGGGAGAAGCGTGTAAATGCCGAAGTTCTTGTTCTTACCTGTTTGACGGGAGATGGGATGTATTTATGTATATGGGAAAAAAAATGAAGAAATGGAAAACCTCGCAGAAAGAGAAATCAAAAGATGGCATGTACACAACCTACTGAGGGTACTGGTCTCTTGATTCTCTGCAGATTTCCGGAGCAATGAAAGAGATAAAAAACAGTCCTACAAGAAAATATGAGAGAGAGAGAGAGAGAGAGAGAGAGAGAGAGAGCTCTGGTTTGATTACAAGGAAAAGTGATACTGAATCTCACCAATAATCCCCTCGCTTTTCTCCACCGTAAGTAGATTTGGACTTTGCAAAAATGAAAAAACACAGCCTCAGAGAAATTCAACTGAGAGCATATGCAAACAAATGTATATCTCGCCGAGGAACGAAGTCATGAGATAACCCAGAAGTATGCATCCTTAATTGTTTAACTGCTGGAGCAGCTCATGAAGTTACCCGAGCCACTTCCTCCCAAATAGTACTTTCTGGATCTCCGTCACCCCAAAATCAAATGCAGAAACAGTCCAGCTTTGCGAAAATGCGACCAGCCTCTTAAGTATCAAAAGTCGAGACCAACCTCCGAAGCAATCAAAAGTCTAGACACCTACAACTTCCATGAACATGATATAACAAGAGTAGTGCGCGATCAAGAGAAATTTCTATATAGAACAATTCAACATTTCTGTTCGGAAATAATAAAATTATGCGATTATACATATGACGAATCTGAATTACTGTTGGCAAAAGAAACCTGCATGAACACGAAAGAGAGATTTTCAGATTAACACATGCACATTCCTCCTAAATGGGTTATGGTGCACGTAAATCAAGAATAGCGAGCATGCATAAAACATCAAAACACACGATTCAAGAATAGAGAGGCAACACTCCACTAAATGGCATGGTACTAAAGTTTATAACATTACAAGTGTTTTAACAGCACACCAATGTTTGTTTTATTTCAGAACATAATGGGGATAACCAACCCTCTCTGTATATTCAAAAGAAAATACCAAAGGGCACTAAGAAACCAAACTGGATCTAGATATCTTTTGAGAGCGAGGCCATGATATTATCACTCGTCTTTCCGATGCAAAACACTAGGCAGGCGATTATTACCGTTGAGAGCAGCATGGTATATTCGTTTCTCTGCCAAACCAATATCTGACATTGTAAGATTACCCTGCAAAAAAATAGACCGGCATATGAAACTAGTTGCCATGACAATTAAATCTGACAGCAGGTTTTTCAAACGGAAACTCAAAATCAGTAGTTTTTCATTTCTGCCTTAATTGGCATTCAATTGAGATTTTATATATGAGGCAAAACTTTGCTTCAGGTTGGAATAGATTGCTTGTGGGCAAGTGCCTCCCTTGCAATTTGAAGGACTGGTGGTCAACCAAACAAATCAAGCAGAGATTCTATAGACGAGCCAAGGGGTGCCACGAGTGGACTGGAGGATGCCTAAATGCCTTGGCCTTCTACCAGAGGTAAGGGCACCATGAGGTTGCCTTGTCCATCACTATCCAATCTTCTAGGAGGAACACATGGATGCATGTCAGTGACTCGTGTGCTCATATTTCCTTGTAGTCTTTCATTGAATGGCTCCCAAGATGGATGTTGTGAAAATTTGGGAATTTCTCGATTGGATGTTGATCGTTTCATCAGCTTGGCATTTGGATAAGGTAGATAAATTTAAAAGAGGACTCTATACAGTAAAGAGTGGCTTACAACTTTAACCTGAAGTTACGCCTACATTTATGGATTTCAAATCTGGTACTCAGATGCTCCATTAACGTTCAAATAAACAAATAATTCTAGTTTTCAATGCCATAACTCAGACAAAGTATCTATCTATCTATACTATATACTAAGGAAATGTGTTTTGCCTTTAAATCCATCCAAACCCTCTTTCCTAATTTTCTAGATTTTTGATTTTTGAGAGAGAGTAACTGAAAGAGGGAAACATGGGAGAGGGAGGGAGAGAGATGTGGAGGGTTGAATATCTAGGAAAAATTATCCTATGCCCATGGGACATCGTCCCGTGGTACTCCAAATTTAATTTTCTCACATGTCTTTCAGTGCATATAATAAGACCAATGCTAGCATGCATCGAACATGAGATTAAAGAAAAATGTTAATCTATCTTTTTATCAACAAGCGTTGTCCGTTCGATGCACGGGAACGAAAAAACCAACGTAGTTTTTTTTATCCTGTGCATCGAACGGGCACAAATGCTAGCGAAGTAGGAAGGTAACGTGACTATATTCATTTGATCGACTCGCATAAGTCATAACAATAAACTCAAGGGAAAGGCATACCTCACTAGCCATCAACCTTCGAACATTGTCAGCATAAAGTTTTGGATCATCCTTTTCTTGCTGCGAAGGGTAGTAGACAGGTAACCTCATAACCTCGAGATAGTTTACAAATTGACAGAAAAGAAGAATTACATGGCGCACCTACAAAAGAGATACATATTGAAACTGTAAGAGAAATCCAAGGACAAAATGACGAAGTCCTACAATTTACATAACTGATTTGGGTTAAATTCAAGCGCAAACAGAAGCATGATCATGTGATGACCAACAGACTTCTGACTTCGTCAGATAGAAAGCTTAATGCAAAATAAATAAACTCAGCTTCCATTGTCTGGATTTAGCAGAGTTCAAACTAACTTGTACCGCTAAAGAAATACTCACCCCAGATATGGTGTCCCAGGCAGGACTAAATCTCTGGTATGGATATCTTAAAATCACTGGAAGCACTGGAGCTTTAGCAAGAAATGCACCAGTCTTAAAGGGAAGGATGAAGTCGCCATTCGTTGTAGTGCCCTCTATGGAAACCAGAAGCAATTATTCAACTAAAACAGCAGCACTTTGCAAAAGTATGCGAAAGATACATGGATCTAATTAAGCTGCAACTACTGAATTCCAGAGTATGAAAAAAACAGCAAAAAAAGAATTCTATCCATTGCTTTAAATAGGTTTTGTGCTTCTCATATGGAAAAATATGAGAGATTAAATAGCTAAATCTTACTTAAACAAACAAACTAATTGCTTGATATTTACAAAGATGACAACGAATGCGCATGTACATAAACTTTAGTGCAACTTTACAGATTATATAGAACAAGAGTGCATTGCTCCTTTCCTTTCCAAAATTTTCATTACAAGTACTAAGATGGACCTTCCACAAACTAATGCGGATGAGAGAAACCAGGTAAAAGCTATAACTAGTGTTCAACAACAGATGTCTCATTCACTTGGATAAATTCAAAGACACAGTGGGCAAAATTAATAGACTTAACTCCCCTGAGACTCACAAGTAATACCGAACAACAAAGGGAACAAGATCAATTTAACAATAGCTACTGGAAAATCAGGAACTAGATTGGTCTAACAATCCTACTAGTACTACATGGTCGATACTTTGGGAATTCGACCGGTGTGGCAATTTATAGCGTCTATGTACCACCAGGGAAACAAGTCACAGTAAGGGCCCACTTTCAACCAACCAGACATGAGTTAACTATGAAATTCTTCAATATATTTAATTTCTTCATAGTATATGAACATATTCCTCGCAATTTGTTGTGAATAGTATCTGCAAATAATTGTGATGTCCTCAAAAAAATAGTCAGAGCAGTCGCGTTAGCAAAACAAATTAAGTTACTGGGAGAAATAAACAAAAAGGCATTACGGAGACACCAGTTTACTGATTGAATCGGAGAGTAACCTGGGAAAAGCAACATCATTGGAGCGGACTTATCCTGATGAGCTTCTCTAATTCTTTCGTTCACAATGCCTGCAAGCAACACCATGGAATCAAAGCATCAGCTACACTCCTCTTGCAATAAAATGAAATAACTGATTTGGTGGTTGTTAAGCAAGAACAGAAAGCAGAAGTTCATTATGAGGCAATATCTGCATATTCGGATCCATCCCCGTCATAAGAAGTAAAAGACATGCCTTAAGTCGCACCAAAAGGAGGGGGAGGGGGAAGAAGGTAAAAGACTGTATGTATAAAAGGCTTTGTAAGAAGAAAATATGTCCTAATTGCTTCATTACGACCATACAAAATCTCAATACAATGGAATCAAAAGTAGTTTTATGTTCTCATATTTTCTCCCCCATACATGATGAAGGCAAAAACCGCAGAAGCCCCTCGTCCAATTTAGACATGGCCACACCACCCCTGAGCCCCTCAGAAAATTTTACATAACTCATTCATCTCAATGTCAATGGCAGGAAAAGGAACAAAAATCGGAATGAACAATAAGATGCCCCAATATGTTTTCACAACGCATCTCAATAATGATCAACCGAACAGGACAACGAACATTATTTACTCGTAACTTCTACAGGTGTTACATGAATCAAGCGAAGTCGCATCTTAGCTGCATCATATCTCCTATCATGAAAATCATGCCAGCATCGCTGTCCAATGTCCCATATCATACCCAGGCACTGAAGCCAAATAATGGTCATTTACTTCCCCTTGCAGAATATCTTCATTTAAGAAAACAATAAGTTTATAGTTCTGAAAGTGGAATAAAATGCAATTTCTCTATTAACTAATACATTGAGTGAGGTAAGAGTAGCATAGGGTGAACTTTGGCTTTAATCCTATTCTTCTTTGGTATGTCCACTCAGGCTTGAAACAATTCTTGCAGATAGCAATATAGAAAGAAACATAAAAATAAATTGCAGGAAGGTACTATATTTGTTCTATCCGTCGTCAACATTCTAGCTACCCATAGACATAAAAGATCTAAGTACCAGAAACGCCCTTGAAATCGGATGACTTCGACTCACGCTGGACATAAACACAACCGAGGCACTTGCTGCAGAAAGCAATAAAGGAGGATGTAAGGAATAAATGTTTAACAAATCACATGATGAAGAGAAACTTAAGCCATGATAACATAGCATAAATTGTTCTACAGACTCTTATCACAAGACATATCATTCTTGCAAAAGCAAAAAAACACAAAAACAAAGGACAGCTTGGCTGGAATTTACGCTCTTTAAGAATTGAATTTAACATCTATTCACATTCACGAAAAACATCTTTATTCTGTGATATTGCACTCTCAAGTCTCATCAAACTGAAAAAATGAACTCGTACAAATTATAACGAACAGATCACTCATTCAATTAAGTGGAAGTAGCTAATGAACCAGGATTTGGAAAACTGATATATTTAGCATAATGCAATGTGCTAAAAGGAACTACTGAGTAAATGATATTAGGTTAACCAACCTGATGAGACCAACTATAGGAAGTCTAGCCACTGATCTCTTCAGCGGAAAATCCAGGGTTAAGACCACAGAACCATCAGAGAAATGTGTCAGTGCCAGAACTGAAGGTTTGAAATAAATTCAAACAGTTCTTAAGCAAGCAAAATCATATGAGAACAGATTATCTAATCCAGTAAGGTGAATCAGCACCTTAGCAACAAAGCTTGGAAAGGAGGAAGACATATGGTATAATATATCCAAATACGAGACATGGTTAGATACGATAACTCCAGGCCTTTCAGGTTCTTCAGATATATCTTGGCACTCAACCTGATCAATTGGAAAGAAGAAAAAGCCACACACAAAAAAGGAGTCAAAATTCAGCGTTTTTGCCGCAACTGCCATAGAGAAGACATCGCATTAACCAAAGAAAAATCATCTTATGACACCACTGGTAAAATCTGCATGTCGCGTCATACTTTTCCTAGAGTACTACGCTTGAAATATACAAAAAGAGGTTAAGCGAATATGAATAATTATAAGGGGCATACCCTGGATATGGAAAAGCTAATACAGGAAAAAAGAAAAGGAAGAAAAAAGTAACTAATCGAAAATAAAGCACATGTACAATCCGCATAGATACCACCAAGGGTGGTGGTAGTCTAGTGGTTCAAGGCTCACTCCCAAGTGGTTTGGGTGGTCAAGAGGTCTAAGGTTCGAGTCGTGCTATCAACGCCCCCTCGTACTTTGACCTCTTGTGAAGCGCGGCTGTGTTTTCAACTAGCTCTTGATGGGGTGGTAGAAGCTATAGCAGTATAGCTCTTTGGTCCCTTCTTGGGCCTGCCACGGGTCCAGAGTCTCAATGATTACGCCTAGGGGCCCTCCTCCCTTTTTAAACTGGCAAAAAAAAAAAAAAACGCACAGATAGGTGTAATAACTAGAGGTGAGCAAGGAACCGAGTAACCCGATGAAACCGACCAATCCGATGCTACCGAAGGTTGTCAGACGGTTTAGAAAGCTTCAGCAATTGAGTACGGGTTGTATTTTCAGAGTTTTTTTCGGTTTCCGGACAGATGGCGGATTGTAGCCGAACAAATCCGCATTCACCCAAACCGACCAACAGTGTTTATACTCCATGTGTATTTTCCCTTCCACGTGGTGTACTTCTATTTGCTGCTGGGATTACCCTCATCTCTTTGGCATACAGCAGGCCTTATCTAGGACTTTCAACATACAGGTAACCTCTTAACTCTCCTTCCCTCTCTCTCATCTCTCTGTCGCTCACTCGATAAATAAGAAAACAAAACATATCAAAGCTTCTCACCTTGAACCTCACAGAAACCCTAAATCGCAAAATGAAGTGGGCCGGCTCACCGCAGAATCCTTCCCCTTTATCACTTTTACCTTCTCCTTCCATCATTTTTATCTTCTCCTTCCATCGTGGAAACAAATCCCCCTTGCTTTCCATTTCTTTGCAGTGTGATTTTGTTTTAGTTTTCTGGGAGTAGACTGCTACAGCTCTGTAATTTTTGGTCGTTGGAGAGAAAGGAAGAGGAATATGTCAACCTGACTAATCCGACCAAATCCGAAATACCCGATTCATATTGGGTTTTGACAGTACACAGATCAAAATTGGGTGCTCATCTTCCAAACCTGAAGTAGATTGGGTCGGAGGGTGGGTGGGCAGCAAACCCGACCCGTGCTCACCCCTAGACTAATAACCATATCAAACTGATCATAAAACTACTAGTATACTGAAATCCAACCAAAAGGGACCAATGAAGGAACAACAAGGACACTAACACTGGCAAAGTAATTCCCTTATCCTAACTAGGGAAAAGTACCAATCTAGGAAGTATTACCTTAATCATACACATCACAAGTAATGAAACACAAGCTAAAAGCATAATTTTTCAACTGCTTTCATCTCATTAATGAAGACCCATTCACTTTCAGAAAAACCAATTACACCTCCAAATGTAGCAAATAAGGCTTCTCTCTCAAATTTGCTCTTTATCTTGGTTTTACCCTTATCGTATCCGATTCATTTGGAGATGTAATTGATCTTTCTAAAAATGAATTGGTCTTCATTAATTCGATTAAAGCAGCTAATGTAAAAATCAATCTATGTACCTGATCATTGAACTGATACGTTTCATTTATCCAATAAAACCCTAGAACGAAAAGAATCGCCCTGGAAAAAAACTTCCCGGCCCGAACAATCACGGCCCTCCTCCACCCGCTCATGTGCGCGTAATCCTCCTGCCCGGCGCCTTCCTCCCTGTTCGGCGCCAGACACATCGTGCAAACCCTACACACCAAGTAATACACCACCAGTATCGTCATCACCACCGCCACCCGAACCGGCAGCAAAGTGAAAAACGCGATTCCGAGCAGCAACTTCTCCGTCCACGGCAGCTCGCCGCGGCCCATGGTGCCATACACGTCGCTGCGGACGTACGCGGCGAACTTCTTCTCCAGCTCCTCGATGGTCGCGGCGGAGACGGGCGGCGGGGGGATGACGGCGGCGGCAGCGTCGGGCTTGAGGAGGGGGCGGTCGTCCTTGGCGGAGGAGCCGTCGTCGATCGGGTCGGGTTGGTGGGATTTGGGATTCAGGTCTTTGAGTTCGGACTCCATCGGTGATGAGTGTAGTGGGGGGGATTACAGGGGACTAGATTGGGGGTTTGTGGAGTTCTATCGCCATTGTTGTTGCGGTGATTCTCGTCGATCGAGTTTAGAGAGAGAGAGAGAGAAGAAGGAATACTATACTATTTGGTTCGGTGGTGGGTTGAGGATGTAGTCGCTGTGGAGGATGGAGTGGAGACCGTGAAGCGTTGGGAAGTACGCCCGCCGTTGTGTGCGGATATTTATTACATACACCAGTGTAAGATTTGTGGGGTCTCTCGTCTGTTAAACTGTTGGATTTGTAACGCCGACGTAAGAGATGACAATATCATCTCGTCCCAACGGATGGATATCTGAACAGAGTAATACAGTTTTCATCTGTTCCCGTAAGGAAATCGGGACGGGTTTTATTCAATGAGTCCTGCGGGACCGACGGGTCTTATAAGGAAATCGTACCGACGGTTATGTCGGACCGTCTTTGGTCATCGAACGGTTGATTCGAACTATCCAAACATTCTAAAATCCAATCCGAGGGGACTAACATGGGAATCAACGGCATCCATCCATCTGATATGTGTAGGGTGTTTGGATGTGTTTGATTCAAACACCCTATTTTTTATATATGCACATATACATATATTCACGGAAAATATAGTATTTGGATCAAGCATCCTATACACATTAGATACCATTGATTCCCGCGTGGGCTTCCTTGTTTTTTTTTTAGAATTTTTGGACGGCTCGGATCGGCTGTCCAATGGCCGGAGACAGCCCGGCGCGGCTATCGGTACGATTTCCCTACGGAACCCGTCGGACCCTATAGCTTAATTGCGGTATCAGTTTTGGTATTAGGTGGCGTTCGCGTTCCAGTTTCTTTGTTAACCTTCTTTTTTTAAAAAAAAGAAGGTAATTTGAAGTTCAAAAATCATGTATTTACGCAAATAATTCTTACCAATAGAGAGATCTTGTTAGATAGGTCTCATTGAGATCTTTTAAACGATGCAAAAAAAATCGAAAAATTATTTTTCATTTTCATTATACTTGAGTTTGAAATTGGCCGTTGATTTTGCCACTCCATTTTTTGTTAACGCCACTCCCCTGCAAGTGTATTTTTGCCCTTAAAATTACATTCTTTTTGAAAAAAAGTTAAAAAAGTTAGCGGAACAGGGCCACTTTTTAAAAATTGATGAGTTTTTGGTTAGTATATACAATCTTTGAAGGTTTGGGATGGGAATTGATGATGGACTTGGAATTTAGGTCAGTGAGTTCGGCCTCCATTGATGATGGGTAGTGCGGGGGAGGAAAATTTTCCAGTAGTCCCGAACTACCAGCTCAGTGCTCTCATGTGGTACTCCCTAATAATCACGTCCTGCCATCTAAGCTGCCAATACATGTCACTTGCCCGGATGGCAATTGCCCGTACATGTCCAGGAAAATTTTGAAACCCAACTCCTCTCTCTCTTATGGAGTCCGATACTTACCACCGTCCACCGACACAAACCATCGTTACCATCAGCGATTCGATTTCGTCCAAGAAGATGACTTGATTTGGTTGAAGATGGCGACCAATTTGGTGGAAGGAGATGACTCCGTCATTTCAAGGTGAATAGGTGGAAGGGACACAAGCTGGGTTTACCTTGCAATGAAAGAAGTCTACATCCAAGGGCAAATTCCAATTAAGCTTACAGGGTGGAATCGAAACTTCCAGATATGCTTAAAGACGGGTTCTTGGAATGGATTAGATTCAATTGCAAAAAAATTGGGGGGCCTAGATTGGGGGTTTTGTGGAATTCGATCGACATTGTTAGTCAAGTTGAGAGAAGGTGGAATATAATTGAGTTGAGAGCGGGTCGCAGATCTAGGAGGATTGAACAGTTTTATAACCTACACAAATCCTTTGTCCGCCACTGAATGCTTTACCGTTGTTGCAATGGTTTGTACATGTCTGCAGCAGCTAGGAGGCATTGGTAGAAAGGTTTTATTACTTTGGATGGATTCCGGTATCTTCAAACTACTGCATAATCATTTGTTCTTCATGTGCAACCAAACTGAACCTAAAGTATACAAGGCAAACCAAATGCCAACGAATTCCACATGATGAATATCCCCAGAACAAGAAGCGGAACTTGATAGCATAACTAGCATCATCCATATAGCATACCAGAGAAGACAGATCGGTCCCAGGAAAAAGAAAAAAAACGGGCAATGGATGCCGTTACTTTAAAGAAAACCTACGAGCAAAAAGGGCAGTTTGTCCAACAATCACTGTATGCGCTTGTAATCCTCGTCATGAAGCTGAAATTACGGTTGGTATACATGACTCCTCCTAGATGAGAAATTACGGTTGGTATACATGATTCCTACTAGATGAATGGTTTAACAGGTTCCGGATATAGCATCTAACATTAAACTTCTCTCCTTGAGCAACAACCATATTTCCTTGTTAATGTACTCACTTGACCACTTGCAACGTCGCTTTTCTCAGTGCACATATATCATTTTTAACCCATGGTTTTTAGTTGTTCTCATTCTGTGGCATCTTCATCAATGTGTAAGACATCTGCAAGTAAAACACACTCCGGCTATAACCTCCACATCCTTATAATAGACTAACCTTACTACAATCCCGGATTCGCTATAAAGCTCTAATCTTCTTAAAACTGGGATGATCTCAAGAGTGCATGATTAATTAGCAAGTGATGCTAAATCATCAAGTGCAGATAGCTGCTATCAAGAACACATTTGCCCCACCTAATGACCCGAAGCTGAAATGCATAAACCAAGGTAACAGAGCAGGATATAGTTTGTAAATCTTCAATTCTTAATATGGACCGCGAATGACCCAATCCAATCCAAAAAAAAACCAATGCCCGAAATCATAGAGAGCAGACACCTATTATGCTGTCATGCTCCAGAATCCAAAAAGATCAGCATCGATTATGGATTCTTTGATTCCTCCAACACCAAAAAGTACAGAAGAGTAACAACGGGTCATGGAGTATGCAGTTCCCAAATCCTGTTCCTTCAATCGCCCGACGGATCACCGGGACATTATCAAATGTAAATATATTTATCAAAATCCAAAGTTACTTGCATTCACTTGCTAGCATAATCTCTAAGGAAAATGAACAATGATAATGACATAAAGGAAAACAGTGTATAATTCAATCCTTTCCATCCCCAAGAGGCATACCAATATTATTGATCAGAAATGTAGTAACAAAAGAATCCAGGAGCTTCGTGGATCCACATTATCTCCCTTGAAGTGAAACTACAAGAGCAATCTTCCTCTCCACTGAACCTATCAACTAAAGACAAAAGTATTCTAAAAATCGGAATTAATCTGTGATTAATTGCGGGTCTTATTCGACTAGATCCGACTAATTGCTATGTGCCGATTAATTGCCGAATACTAGGCCTAGAAGCGCGAAGGTGGCTGACCGACTAGCATGACTTTCAAAACATTGGAAAAACAATCGTCATAAGATAGTATAACCCAACTAAAACAAACATAAGTCCCAAATTATTACTACTACAACCAGCAGGTTTCAACAACCACATTCATACCTTATCCCCTCCAATCAGCAAGAAACCCAATTCTTATGAGTACTAATAACCGCCGACAAAAGCCCGGCCGACGACATCAACGCCGGCCCCGAAAACCTTCCCTTCCCGTCCCTCACGTCCCCCAACGCCATCAACCCATCAGCCAAATCCTGCACTACCGAAAGCCTCTTCATAACCCTCTTCTCCCTCAACTTCCCAATCTTCCTCTCCTCCTCCTCCCCGCTCCCCTCCCCTCTCAACCTCAAAACCTCCACGCTCGACCTCAGACACGCTTCTTCCTCGTCAATCCTCCTCAAATCCCCAACCTTCAACGCCACGCTCCCGAAGTACCCTACCAGCTCCGCCCACGCGCTGATCTTTTGCAACTTCTGCAAGTGAGTGTTGTCGATCAACCCAGATTTGGCTAGCCAGACGAATTGCTCGACGAAGTAGTACACGCCCTCGCCGCCGTAGGCGATGAGCGAGAGTACGAGTTCTTGTTTCGAGTCGAAACAGGAGTTCTTGTTTCGCAGCGCGTTGAGGTCTTGGACGAATTTACCGAGGCGGAAGGCTTTCCGGCTGAGCCCGACGCTGGATTCGAAGTTCTTGAGGCGGGGGTGGAGGGGATGGGCGGAGGGGAGGAGGGAGGAGGCGAGGATGATCTTCGCGGCGTACCGTGAGATTTTGAGGAGCTTGTCGACGCCGTCGCGTTTCGCGAGGTAGGTTTCGAGGCGGGTTAGGAAGTCTCGGGTGTTGGGTGGCGGTGATCTGGGGTTTTGAGGAGGAGGAGTGGGGTTTGACGATGGTTTGGGTGGATCCATGGAGTCGGAGAGGGAGAGGGAGAGAGAGAGAGAGAGAGAGAGAGAGAGAGAGAGGGAATTACGTCATTGAGGAAGTGAAACGGCATCGTATTTATTGCTCGTTATTAAGGCAACACACGTATTTGTTGCTTACTTTGATTTGTGTGCCAGGTGCATGGAAAATGATAGGCGTATTTGGTGCCGTTACGCTTTTTTTTTTCTTTCCAAATCTTCCTTTTTAAAAAGAATGGTAATTTTAAATTTAAAAATTATGTATTTGCGTAAATAATTTTTTAACCAATATAGATCTTATTGAGATCTTTTAAACGGTGCAAAAATAATTGAAAAATTATTTCTCATTTTTGTTATATATGAGTTTGAAATTACTTTTTTTTTAAAAAAAGAAGGTTTGAAAGAAAGCGGAACGGGCCTGGTACAACCAACTTTGCTAGCAACACACGTGTGGGTGTGTGTTTGGGGAGTAGGGATGGCCATCTCGGCCGATCCGTCCATATTCGATGCGTTATTCGTCCCGAATGAATCGAATTTTTCGAATATCGGGAAGGATTCGGAGGTAAATCTGCCTCCGATCCGATCCACCTTGAATTCAATCTTCATCTCCGATCTGCCCTGATTGTCCCCGAATATCCAAAAATTTATTTATTTCTAATCAAAAATCCGCCTCTTATCTGTTCCCGAATACTCTTTTTGATAAAAAATCTATTTTTTTTTCAAATTCGGATATCCGAATTTCCGATCGAATTTCCGTTCTCCATTTGGGGCAAATTTGGAGGATCGAAACTATATCTGATTGATGATCGGGACGGATTCGGAGGTCGTGTGGAAGGTTCGGATTTGGATATGTTAATATTCGCCTTCGATCCGCCCCGTTGCCATCCCTATTGGGGAGAAAATTTTCAGTGTTGGGTGGGTATATCCTATGTGCTGCCCGCTCTGCACATCCAGACCATTCAATGTACTTTTGTACGACTCAGATTAAAATCCTCTCTCTCTCCTCTCACATTGCTACTCTCTCTCTCTTTCTCAGAATCCGAGTCGTCCAAAACTGCAAAGGATGGTCCAGATGTGCCGAGTGAGCACCACGTGAGATATACTCATCCAGCACCGAAAAATTTCTCGTGTTTGATACTAGAATTATTGTTACTAGTAAAGTTCAATTACCCTGTTGCGTAAGTGGTTGGCTTTCCAAACTCCATCAAGAAAAAGGACTTCCAATTGCTTAGAGCATCTCCAATACTCTAAAATGGAGAATGGATACGACATACTGGAGGAAAATTTTGTGATTTATCCTTTATTTTTGTTAATTTTTTGTACGGAAAGGAGGAATTCATCGTACTCTTATAAGAACTTGGTCTCTAAAATGAAAGTGTAGTCTCTACACAATCTCTCATCAATATGTCACGTTTATTCTCTATTTTGGAGTTTTGGAGATCTCACTTCTCACTAAAAAAGACGTTGGATTCCTCCAAAATTCTCCAAAAAAATATAAAAATTGAAGAAAAAGAGAAGATAAATTACAAATGCTCCTCTCAATATACCACGCCCATTCACAAATTTAAAATTTTGGAGATGAGTTGGAGATTCTTTAACAAGTATTCCCTCCGTCCCAAATTAAATGACAATTTTTGATATTTGTGTCAATTTCAATTCATTATATTTTTCAATATGAATCTCAAAAAAATATGCAATATAGATCTTGTTTGATAGTTTTTGACTAGTTCTATTATACAAAGTTTTCAAACTCGTGTAAAATATTATAGATTGAAAGATATAAATAATGAAAAATGGCACAAATTTTAAAAATTGTCATCATTTTTGAGACGGAGGAAGTACTACATTAGAAGGTCGAAGGATAAGTAGAGGATGAAGGAGGGCAAAGCATAAAATAAAATAAAATAAAAAGTGTCGGTTACTGTATTAGAATAGAATTGTTTTCCGAAGGGAAAAAAATAAAGGGAAAAATTCAAAAAAACTCCCAACCTTTAGGCCCAAGTTCAATTAGACTCCCAACCTTTATAAAAATTCCAATTTTACTCCCAACGTTATCTTCCGTTAATCAAAATGAGTCCTTCCGTCAGAATGACTAACGGATTCTGTTAAAGGCTCCGTTAAATATCGCCTCAATCGAATTTTGATGATCCGAGCCGTTCAATGTAGCTTCAAATGCGATTTTAAGGGTACTTGGAAAATCAACAAACGATGGAAGGGCTTCATCGACGCTTTATTGAATAGTTCAATAAAAAATTGTTCAGATGAGTCCTTTATTTTTTGTTGATTTTTCATGAACTTTAAAATCACGTTTTGAACACATTGAGCGCTTCGATCATAAAAATTTATCGGAAAAGGAGAGGTGCAGACCAGCAAAATCCGGACGTCCGACTTGAACAAAATCTGGATCAATCCGCCCTCCCTTTTCCCAATCGAATTTTGATGATCCGAACAGCCACTTAATGTGTTCAAAATGTGGTTTTAGGGTATTCGCTGAAACGGCAAATGAAAATGGAAGGCCTAAATCTCGGCAGCTTTTTTCTTGAACTATTCAATAAAAAACTATTCAGATGAAGCCCTTTCCGTCATTTTTTGTTGATTTTTCGCGAGTATCCTTTGAATCACGTTTTGAACACATTGAGCGCTCAGATCATCAAAATTCAATTGAGACGATATTTAACGAAGCCTTTAACGAAATCGTTAGTCATTCTGACGAAAGGACTCATTTTGATTAACGGAAGATAACGTTGGGAGTAAAATTGAAGTTTTTAAAAGGTTGGGAGTCTAA
The DNA here is from genome assembly GCA_025413875.1 of Rhododendron molle. Classification (NCBI taxonomy): domain Eukaryota; kingdom Viridiplantae; phylum Streptophyta; class Magnoliopsida; order Ericales; family Ericaceae; genus Rhododendron; species Rhododendron molle. The sequence continues at coordinate 7,157,659 of CM046393.1, forward strand.
TTGAACTTGGGCCTAAAGGTTGGGAGTTTTTTTGAATTTTTCCCAAAAATAAAATAGTAAAGTAGAATATAAGAATCAAGATCCTTTCTTTCTACCATAAGATGTTCATATTGTAAGTATGAGTTTGCATTAATATAATTATTTATTATAATTAATGTTTTTTTAAAACTTTTCTAATTTCTACGAAAATTGATAGATTATTAGCTACACCAAATAAAAACTTGGGAAAATTGATACTCTTATAGATAGAAATTAGGAAAATTGATACAACGGAGGAGCCGCTCCCACCAGGTGGGCCGCGGTCACGGGTCATAACCACGGGCAGAGTTATAATGGAGCCTAGGGCCCCTCCGAGTCCGGCTCCGGCTCTTCGAGCTCCTAAGTTTAAAAATTTTTATTTTGTATATTTTTGATTTTGAACATTGTTGATAATTATTCATGTATAAGTTACTTATAATCTTAATAATTTGATTAAAAAAACTGTTATTTTACATTCTCATTTATCAATTTCTTTCATAAATAAAAAAATAAGCACGTGACAGTTGTATTAGTCTAAACAAAAAAATAAAATGCTTGGTATACTTTAACTGTATATTAATCTGAAATCATTTCAATGTACAGATGTACTGTATTAAAAGCCAAATTTTATGATAAGTATACGTTCCGACAAAAAATATATGTCTACTAAGTCGACCTCTGGAATCAAAATCTTGGCTCCGCTACTGGAACTCATAATGCATTTCTTCGCACAAATAATCCATTTTGAAGTTGACGTACTCGCGCAGCCAATCATTTGATCCGTAGATATGTCTTTGCCAATAGCCAAAGATAGCGGTGCAACTTCCAGAGGCATTGTAACGACTGAACTCATATGACTCAGTAAGAGCTCTCTGTCAGCTGAACTTGCCTTGTACAAGACGGGCGGAATACAAAGCATGCGACTGCGACTAATAACTACCCTAGATAAAATTTGTCTTCCTTTTCAGTGCCGGGTGATCACAGACCACGTACTGTCGAACACGCATTTCAGCCGTCTAAAAGTATTTTGAATGGCTCAGATCTATTTGGGCTTGAGAGATTGTTTTGGTAATTTTACGCTTAAAAATTATCCAAACAAATTTGGATCATTCAAAACACGTTTAGATGGCCAAAATACTGCTCCACACCATGTGGTCCGTGTCCACCCGGCACTGAAAAATTTCTCCTCTTACAGATACCAGAGATAGTAAGGAAATTAAAATTGATAGATTAACCAAGACGTAGTCAGAGCATCTATTTTAAATTGTTAAAAAGATTCCCAGGAGACATTGAAATCAAATGAGAAAACAAGTATGGCGTAAGTACCTATGCACTCTTGCTTCCCATCTCAATCATGCCAACTTTCCAGTCGCCATTGACTTCGTTTCTTAAGTACAACCCTGACACTTTCCTTCAAAAGAGAGTTTGATAATACCAACGAAAATAGACTTTTTCACATGACCCAAACCAAATACGGCCTTATAAACAGAGACTTTTAGTACGTAGCGGCTCCAATATCAGCAATTCATCCACGGCAGCCTACGCATCTCTCTCCTCTGCTCTCCGGGAAGGCGAAAACGAAACGGCCAAGTGAAGCGGCGTTGGCGGCGGCCATCTCCTTGTTCTTCCTCGTTCGTAAAAAGTAAGACCGTTATAGTTTCTTGGCAGATTTGTGAAACATATATATGGGCAAAGTTGAGAGTCAAATTTGTTTTCTGATCTTGAATTTTAAGTTGTAGTAAGGGCCGGTTTTGACATTTTTGAAGACAAACTTCGAAATGGGCCCTTAAATAAAGCTCAAGCATTGATTACCCTTCAATCTCTAATTTCTTGCCTTCATCTCAAATATTTCTTCTCCTCTACTTGAGTCTCTAATTCATCTCCATTTTTTTTTATGTGCCCTTCACGTTTCTTTCTTGTTCGTCAAAATAAATAAATAAAGAGATGAGAGTTTTATTGTAAACTACGTATAACATGGAATGGTAAGGATGCATCGAACACATTGATGCATCCACCCTGTCTGATTTTTCAAGAGCCCATGAATCTAGGCAGTTCGCCGGTCTTCGTGTTACTTTTTTGTTTTCCCCCTTTGATTTAGTTAGTGAAGTTAGGCCGGTGGGCCTTAAGCTTTTTTGAATATAGGAAGACCGGCGGACTACCCAAAATTGAAGCACCCCGAGAAAAATGGGGTTGTTTGGGTTTTAATAAAAATGGGCTCCTTAATGATGTCATACAAAAATAAGAAAATCAGATTTATTTGTTGGGTACCAGTAAAAGTAATTAAGGGCTTTAGTTTTTAAACATTTTTGAGGGGGCCTAAGGCGACGACATTTGGGCCTTAGCCAAAATGGAACCTGGTAGCTTAGAATTGACTATGATGAGGAGATTATAATTAAAATTCTACATTCTTCCAGTCATGGTCTATACACATTAAAATTTTATTTTTATATGAACAACTTTGAACCAATGTGAAAAAGAATTTTCTTCAAAATTAATGTGCTCCGTAAGCATGATATCTAACTATAGGCGTACATAAGTCGTCACAGGTGAATTGGGGACAGAACTAGCCGGACTACACGGAAGCCGTTTCGTTTGTTTTTAGATCCCCAATACTAAGTCATAGTTTACAGGTTTCGATGTTATAACGAAAGTCTGTAAAAATTATATGAGATTAGGATGTCAAAAAAAATATGAGATTAGAATTCTAGGTTTTTCCAGTCATGTCCATTTATATGTGCATTGATGTATATAGCACAATGGGTTCCCCAAACATGCTGTGGAATATCCCTACACTACGTTGATTTCTGGTTTTACATTTTCTAGTTGAACATTAAAGGGAGAAACCCTTCCAGTTTTGCCAATTCGTGGACTCTTTCCGAGCTGACTTTGATGCTCTTAACTGTTTATTTGTTGGAGGTCGTCGAAAGTGAAACCCTCAACCTTGTCAAAATTTATATTGATCGAATATTAATCAACATACGATCTACATTTATATCTTGATATAAACAAGTTTGATCCAATGTGACAAAGAATTTTCTTCAAGATAAATGTGCTCTGTAATCATGATATCTATCTTCTCTCTCTACAGATGATGAACGTAACGATGGAGTACAAGGGGATTTCTGACCTCGTTTGCGATGCAATTATGGCTTTTATTTCGACAACATTCGGTGTTATAGTCTCTCTTGGGCTTCTAAAGAGAGTGGATAATTCTAACTATGATTGGATAGTTCTTACCCTTTACCTATTTCCAATCATCTTCTTTTTTCTTAGGGCCATTTGGTCCTTTGTAATTTTATTCATGAAGCTCAACGACAGGAGGATTAAAAACCAAACCCTATATATGGATCATTCAAGGGTACCCTAGCTCCTTCTCCAAAAGGAGAAGAAGAAGCAAACAAAAAAAAAAACTAAGGGATCGATACCGTAGCTCGAAACCCTAGCTAGTCTTGGTTTGCGACAATGTTGTAAATTGATGCCTTGTTCGGAAGGGAACTCAAAACCCAATCCTTCTTTTAAAAGTAACTTTTGTACTTTTTCTCTCTCTAACTTTTCAATCATTACTCTCATTTTTCACTCTATCTCTCTCCACTTTTTACCTCTCTTTACAATCATTACTCTCATTTCTCTCTCTACCTGTATTCAAAACCACTACTCAAAACGCACAACCGAACAAGGACTTGATCACTTGCTTGTGTTATTTACAATGTTATGTGCATAGGTATTGGTGCCTGTATTCGAAAACACAGATGTTTTCAGAATCATATGATGCACATATAACCCTCATCATTTTGTGGACTGTAAGTGCATTGGACGATTCATGGGTAACATTTGTTCCGATCCATGCATGCACCAATGCCTATGTACACAATCTTTCTTATATTAAACTAGATGTGGCGCGACGTGCTTTGCACGTCTGGCATGCCCGTTGAGGAGAGCATGTTGAATATTTGTGGAATTGTAAGCTGCACAAACAATCAACCCAGCAACATTTCAAAATTATCAATGTTCTTTGCAATTATAGATTTGCTAGTCTGGTCTTTCTCATGCGAATCAATTCATAGAAGTATGAACTTACAATTCCTACTTATTTCCAGTTATTTACAACACATAGAGATAAAAACCAATACACGACTCGAAAACAATTGTTTGTAAGCTACATAAACAATCAACCCAGCAACATTTCAAAATTATCAATGTTCTTTGCAATTACTGATCTGCTAGTTTGGTCTTTCTCATGCGAATCAATTCATAGAAGTATGAACTTACAATTCCTACTTATTTCCAGTTATTTACAACACATAGACATAAAAACTAATACACGACTCGAAAACAATTGTCTGCATGAAGATATAACTTGGTGCGTGTTACACTTGCATGGAAAAAGATAAAATGCTTCCGAAACACTCAATTTCCATCACAACTTTGGTTTCACAGCCCTTTGAATTGATCGGTTTTAAATTTTCCTGTGATATAGCAGTATATAAGTAGGTTATATTTATGTCTGCAAAAGGATTATCTAGGGTAGGTTACATAAGCTTGGTACATTAACATAAGTATAAAATGGGCTCCTTAATGATGTCATACAAAAATAAGAAAATCAGATTTATTTGTTGGGTTCCAGTAAAAGTAATTAAGGGCTTTAGTTTTTAAACATTTTTGAGGGGGCCTAAGGCGACGACATTTGGGCCTTAGCCCAAGGCAGACCCTTAATTGTAGCTTAGAATTCAGAAAGCTATGATGGGAGATTATAATTAAAATTCTACATTCTTCCAGTCATGGTCTATACACATTAAAATTTTATTTTTATATGAACAACTTTGAACCAATGTGAAAAAGAATTTTCTTCAAAATTAATGTGCTCCGTAAGCATGATATCTAACTATAGGCGTGCATAAGTCGTCACAGGTGAATTGGGGACAGAACTAGCCGGACTACACGGAAGCCGTTTCGTTTGTTTTTAGATCCCCAATACTAAGTCATAGTTTACCGGTTTCGATGTTATAACGAAAGTCTGTAAAAATTATACTCCCTCCGTCCCTTTATTACAGTCCAGTATTCCATTTTGAGCTGTCCCTTAATAAGTGTCCATTTTGTAAAGTTAGTGGGTAAAAATTGGTGAATTACCTATTTTGTCCCTAAAAGTAGATTCCATTTTGAAAAGTTAGTGAGTAAAAGTGTAATGATGAGGGGTAAGTAGGGAAAGTGGAGGAAAAAGTATAATAATGGTGTCTTTTTAATAAGTTGGAGTTACGAAGTAGGACATTTAAAAAGGGACGGAGGGAGTATGAGATTAGGATGTCAAAAAAAAATATGAGATTAGAATTCTACGTTTTTCCAGTCATGTCCAATTATATGTGCATTGATGTATATAGCACAATGGGTTCCCCAAACATGCTCTGGAATATCCCTACACTACTTTGATTTCTGGTTTTACATTTTCTAGTTGAACATTAAAGGGAGAAACCCTTCCAGTTTTGCCAATTCGTGGACTCTTTCCGAGCTGACTTTGATGCTCTAAACTGTTTATTTGTTGGAGGTCGTCGAAAGTGAAACCCTCAACCTTGTCAAAATTTATATTGATCGAATATTAATCAACATACGATCTACATTTATATCTTGATATAAACAAGTTTGATCCAGTGTGACAAAGAATTTTCTTCAAGATAAATGTGCTCTGTAATCATGATATCTATCTTCTCTCTCTACAGATGATGAACGTAACGGAGGAGTACAAGGGGATTTCTGACCTCGTTTGCGATGCAATTATGGCTTTCATTTCGACAACATTCGGTGTTATAGTCTCTCTTGGGCTTCTAAAGAGAGTGGATAATTCTAACTATGATTGGATAGTTCTTACCCTTTACCTATTTCCAATCATCTTCTTTTTTCTTAGGGCCATTTGGTCCTTTGTAATTTTATTCATGAAGCTCAACGACAGGAGGATTAAAAACCGAACCCTATATATGGATCATTCAAGGGTACCCTAGCTCCTTCTCCAAAAGGAGAAGAAGAAGCAATAAAAAAAAAAAAAAAAAAAACTAAGGGATCGATACCATAGCTCGAAACCCTAGCTAGTCTTGGTTTGTGACAATGTTGTAAATTTCTTGCCTTGTTCGGAAGGGAACTCAAAACCCAATCCTTCTTTTAAAAGTAACTTTTGTACTTTTTCTCTCTCTAACTTTTCAATCATTACTCTCATTTTTCACTCTATCTCTCTCTACTTTTTATCTCTCTTTACAATCATTACTCTCATTTCTCTTTCTACCTGTATTCAAAACCACTATTCAAAATTCACAACCGAACAAGGGCGATCACTTGCTTGTGTTATTTACAATGTTATGTGCATATGTATTGGTGCCTGTATTCGAAAACACAGATGTTTTCAGAATCATATGATGCACATATAACCCTCATCATTTTGTGGACTCTAAGTGCATTGGACGATTCATGGGTAACATTTGTTCCGATCCATGCATGCACCAATGCCTATGTACACAATCTTTCTTATATTAAACTAGATGTGGCGCGACGTGCAAAGCACGTCTGGCATGCCCGTTGAGGAGAGCATGTTGAATATTTGTGGAATTGTAAGCTGCACAAACAATCAACCCAGCAACATTTCAAAATTATCAATGTTCTTTGCAATTACAGATTTGCTAGTCTGGTCTTTCTCATGCGAATCAATTCATAGAAGTATGAACTTACAATTCCTACTTATTTCCAGTTATTTACAACACATAGAGAAAAAAACCAATACACGACTCGAAAACAATTGTTTGTAAGCTGCACAAACAATCAACGCAACAACATTTCAAAATTATCAATGTTCTTTGCAATTACAGATCTGCTAGTCTGGTCTTTCTCATGCGAATCAATTCATAGAAGTATGAACTTACAATTCCTACTTATTTCCAGTTATTTACAACACATAGACATAAAAACCAATACATGACTCGAAAACAATTGTCTGCATGAAGATATAACTTGGCGAGTGTTATACTTGCATGGAAGAAGATAAAATGCTTCCGAAACACTCAATTTCCATCACAACTTTGGTTTCACAGCCCGTTGAATTGATCGGTTTCAAATTTTCCTGTGATATAGCAGTATATAAGTAGGTTATATTTATGTCTGCAAAAGGGTTATCTAGGGTAGGTTACATAAGCTTGGTACATTAACATAAGTATCTGCAAAGGGGCTAGCATTGAAGTATATTACGAAAGGGCTAGCACTAAAGTAGATTTTGCGTTTCTTGGATACAGCAAAAGTCTATGGCTTGCAAGCTGTTCATGGCAAAAGCTTAGGCAGAACAGAAACAAAGAACTCATTCATTCTTAAGTTCTAAATAAGTAGAGTGTGTCATAATTTATGATTCTTAAGGTACCTGAGTGCCCAGGCAGCTGGTCCGAGGAAATGCGAGAATTCTCATATAGGTGAGGGAGAGATTCATCACCATATATAATGCTTAAACCATCCATCTCATGACCAACATCTCTAGGATTATCTTCAACTATTTTAAAGGTGATCTGACGTCAAAGGAAGAAGGAAAACAACCAAAAAATATTAGAGGCATACGAAATACTCTATCTACCTACCAGTATGAAACAGAAACAAGAACAAGGAAGATTGGAATAAGAAAACAATACCACCAACGAAAAATAAAATTCTATGCACTTATGAAACATCTACTTCTACGGCACTTTTTTTTATCATCAAAAACTGCCCGAAGGGCCTTCTTTCTACAAATTGTTAGTGAATTAAGAACCTCTGATCGAGCCATGACAGATTACCCTTATTCATTTTTATCCTTCAGTCTGTTTGAAAACTTGGGTACATAGTAGTTCATGAATTCATCATGAGTAGAGTTTTGAAACATTTGGTGTTAAGTGTCCTGACAGAGGAATACAGGTGATTGAAGTGAACAAATTGCATAGAGTGTGTGAAAACAAAACTATTATTTTTGTAGTGAAATCCAAATCCTTCACATGGACATGATCCAAATTATCCAATGTTCAAAAAAGCCTATCGTGGTTGCTCTCAATACCTAGTTCGATGTGCTCTAGATCAATAACCTAGATCATTTCATCACCGGTTTATCTCACATTTAAAATGCAAATAAACATGTGAACCGGAGCAAATTGGAAAAAAAATTAGGAAATTTTCTTACCACATATAAAAGCAGTCCAAAACAGGGACTGCACTTGCAGGCTGTTCCGGAACAAAATGGTATTCTCATTGATGCATTCTCCATCCACGACCTCATTCTTAGAAACCTCCTCCTCACTCAAAGGTTTCAATCTAACTAACACAAGAATCTTCTCCTCACCATCACCACTTCTCACCTCCCCTTGCATCTTCTCCCACTTAGTCAACTCCTCCCCACCAATTGCCCCCATTTCGACAAGAACACCATTAGTAGTACAGAACACAAAAAGACAACGACGATCAAGAGTCTATTCATTTTGCTCCGTCAGGCAACAAATAAGTACAAACACCAACCTAAAAGTGTAAGCAAAAGGAAGCAGAAAGATAATTCAAGGTTGTTTAGCCATTACCTGGCCTAATAAAATCCCATAGACCAAAATCAATGACCTTCATAGGGGCATCCTCGGATTTAGTAGTGAAAAGAAAATTCTGTCAAGCCATGTAAGTAATTTGTTAACAATAGAAAGAGAAATGCACATATAACAAACAACTGCTGGCACGGAGACAAACCAAAAATAGACATTGCTTATGGACTATGTTTTGTACTGTTTCCAAATGAAACAAAAGGTAAGTATATTATTGAGAAGTTCAGCTCATCATGCACCTCTGGTTTCAAATCGCGGTGTACAACACCTCGAAGATGACAATAAGCAACGACGCTTAATATCTAGGCGGCAATAGTTTTACCATCCTCCTCTGTATACCTTCCACCTCTGCAACAAAGTAGTACAATGAACCAGTGAATTCAGTATTAAATTAATTAAACACCACCAGAAGTTGTAAATAAAAGTATTCCATATTCAACCTTGATAAAATTCTGTCTAGCAGTTCTCCACCTTCACACAATCTGTCAAAACAATATCATAAATGACTTAGAACACACTTCGAATATGTAGAAATGTTGAAAATTGACATAGATAGATAAATTCACTGGGACAATCGGATTCATTTATCCAAGTAAAAGTATTAGATATGAAACTATAAACAGAAGAACGGGCATGAAAATGTTTTGAGATGCAGAGAACTCGTGAAGTCCGTTTCCTATAGACCTATAGACCTATAAAGAAACATTCATTTTGATGAACGACACAACTACGCAGCTATGTCCACATAAAACAAACTTGAGCAAGCAACAGCATCTTAAGTCTGTCCTTCACCACTCTATATGTGCATAGAAAAGAAACTACAACAGGAATCACGTACTCCATTATGAAGTAGACGTTATTTGCATCCTCAAAAGCATCATAGAATTTGACCAGATTCTTATGTCCAGACAAGGCTTTTAATATTGTCACTTCCCTACGAACATCTTCTATCGATATTGCCGTCGTCATCTGCCAAGTGATACTCAGTTAGTTGCCTATCTAACGAAAACTGAAATAAGTTAGTGCCGGTCAGCTTGTAGAAGATATCATTGCACAGGCAAAAGAAAAAAGGAAATGATAAATCAATCCATGGAGAAAAAGTAAAAAGCCTGAAAGCCTCAACAATTAAGACCCTAACCCAGGTGGGTTGTGCTTAACTGAAACAAAAAGGTTGATTACAAATCACTAAACCAACCAATGAAAGTAAACCCCAAATGCAAATCATGGGTTAGTTGGGATGAAGCTACTTTTGCTCAATCTTTCAGCAAACAAATCCTAAAAGCAATTTGTGTGCTCTAATTCGTGTGTCTGAGAAAGAAACTGATCAATTAACAGCTTCAACTGCATTAGTACTGCTTGCAGTTATGAAAGCCTCCTCAATTCTTCCATGCATTATCTTCATAGTACATAGGAGTGATACATATATTGCTACCAGGATTTCATTACATAAAATATGAACAAGTACAACTATCAGACTTACTTTACAACCCCATATGGATATCTTATATCTACAGAGATTATTACATTACGTCGATGTAAGATACCTACTCGTTTGCAGATGTTGGGGTTTCTGTCTTATTGAGCGTAACCAGTTGTAAGCTGCTAATGAGTCCATGCCAAGGCTTACAAATTACTACTTCTAATCTCGTTCATTACTTGCATTTGTTCCTCTTCATCTATAGCTACTTCCTTTCTACATTTCCTCATTTTTTTTGAATCATAACAAAAAGAAACATAATAAATTAGAGCTATGGAAGATCGAACCTTGATCACAATAGTAGACTCCATATCCAGTGTTCCAGCGTTCCAACCGAACAAATAACCGAAATCCAAACCCTAAAATCAATGAACAAGAAATAGTTCAATAATTACGGATAAGAGAGACATGCGTGCTCAGGGCACAAAATCCAAAGCACCCAAAACGCAAAGAAGTATGATCCCATTACAACACAGAGATGTTCTTGAAACTTAAGAGAGAACAAACCCGGCGGTCTCAACTCAAACCCCACATGCATATGCCAAACCCTTGGCCGGGACTCAAGCAAGCATAGCCCTTCTTTAGTTTTGGCTGTCACGAATTTTGGTAGTGAGATCAGGAGGCAGGGCCCAAACGACGGCGTTGTGCATTCTGGCACGCTTTCTGGCAAATCTCTTGCCGGCTTTGAGGAGCATAAATCACATCTTCATACCTCGCTCGATCATATCGTTCTGGTCCGATTCACAAGGCCTGAACTCGAGTAGGCGGTCGAAGAAGAGGTCTAGACTCGATTTCCAAACGGGATCCAAAGCACTGGCTTCTCCACTGCCCATCCACGGCCAAACGCCCCTGCTGCTCCCCACCTTCCGATCTGCTCGTCAACCCTAGGCCTCACAGTTACGACGAGCGGATCGGAAGGTGGGGAGCAGCAGGGGCGTTTGGTCGTGGATGGGCAGTGGAGAGAGAGAGAGAGCCAGACAGAGAGAGAATGGGTGTGTTTGGAGACAGTTCAAGAGAGAGAGGATGGGTGTGTTATGCGTGGTGGGGGAGATGATGTACGTGTGAGTGAGTGAGATGATGTACGTGTGAGTGAGTGAGTGAGATGATGTAGTGTGGGTAAGAGCCAAATAGGGGTGGGGGTGGGTAACCAAGCGAAATCCACCCAAAACTCCTTATTTAAGAGGAGTAGGATAGGATAGGATATACTATTAGGATGGTTGTCCAATGTATTCGATTGAGTGATTAAATTACACAAGCGTTTATCAAAATTAAGAATCTTGATCATGTGGTACTTATATCTTGATCTAGGAATTTGCTGCCTAGTTTGAGTTTCTTTCTCGCTTTTTTGTTTCGTAACGTTCATGCAGAACTCAGGCTAAACTTAAAGAATTGGATCTAATCATTTACACATATTCAATTGGGCTGATTTTTTTGTAGGAACACTTGAAAAAATATTTTTAAAATAACGACAGTTCGAATTCTTTGTGTGGGACCCACATGCCGCTGTATATTTTTCTTTCGTTACCCATATCATGAACGGTTCGGATGTTGTATTGTGGTATGGTTTGTTTACTTATAGTATATCCTATTCGGATTTCCGGGCTAGCATACGTGCGCGCACCTCGACTAATTCTAGAGTCCTAAAGTTAACGACCGAACAAATCCTCTAATGGCCCCAAGACTTGAAATATTTGGCTTTCGTAAAATTCGAATATGTGAACTCATGGATACAAACATTTATTGCTTTTTCATGCTCGCTTTGAATTTCATTCTATATTTGGTTTTCCCCACTTATTGGAGTTGTTCTTGTTCACTATTGGCCCGTTTTGGGAGTGTTTGGACGCAGTTTTTTTTCCTCTTTTCATCCAGCCGTTGATTGGATTCTCCTTCCCTATCTTGATGTACCGTTTATCAAAATTTCTAAATAAATTTTTTTGCCTATCAAAAAACCCGTCGACCTCAACAGGGCCAAATTATGGGAAGCCAAAATCTCAGTTGAAACATTCCTCTCATTCTATCTAGCCTTTTTTGAATTTAAAAGGCAAAAAAAAAAATTAAGAAAATTGATTTTAGCACTCCAAAAATTGATGAGGGGGCTCCAAAACGATTACACTATTGAGGGCTTATCACCCCTCCATCAATTTTTGAAGTGCCAGAATCACAATCCAAAAAATAAAATCTTCAAATAGTAATGAAGATAGATTCATCTCATTATGAGCTCACCTACAATTCGATTTTAGAAAGAAAATGATGGTGATATATGGTCATTAAAGAAAGTACTACATATGTACATCTACAACAAAGAATAAAAAAATTGTGCTTTCCATTAATGACATCAATACATGTGTAGATATAGGAGTATTTAATTTTTTTTGATTGGCAGATGTGTAGGTATATTTATTGCATCGGTGCACCCAAGGCATTTGTTAACGGGACCATTATTTAAATAAGATTGCCCAACAAAGTGATAGCTTAGCTAGTTTCAGTAGTTTGTGGGATGACCAAACTTTGACACTCTTTTTTTTTTTTCGGTAAATGAATGTTGCATTAAATTAGAAAGAGTTTACAATCCGGGGTATGCAACCCCTATCAAATTCGTATAAAGTAGATTAGGAATACAATAGTAGATATATAAATCTCCCACCGCAATCGGATGCGTCGTTTGCCAACGCATCCGCACAAGAATTTGCTTCACGATAGATATGCTTTATTGACACTGCTTCAAAACTCCTCCGTTAGTAACCTGCAATCAAGTAAGATGTTACCAAGTGGGTGGTTTGTCATTTGATGATCATTCATGAGTTGGAGAACTCCTAAAGCATCGATCAGTCTCTATTTCCAATTTCCTCACACCCTCTGCTTAATTTTGCAAGCACGAGCCCATCACGCAAAGCCAAAACTTCCGCCATCAAAGCTTGAGTTCGCGGTTATGGTGCCGTGAAAACCCCCTAACCATCCGCCATGGTGATCACGTAGAAGACCACTAGTATCTGTTGTAACAATCCAGATTCTCAAGCACCACGATATTAAAAAGACCTTAATCTGTCTTTTATTCCAAAAAAACTATATAATTTACAACTATTTCTAAAGTAAATTAGTAACATTCCACGCTTGCAGCAACTCAGACAAACTCTCACCACCGGCACCTGCCTCGCTAACCAACCTGCGAGATGGAGCCCAAAAGGACTCCAGTCTAGGAGTGTGTGAGACATAATAACGTGTACAATATCAACACTAAAATAACTGTACAGCACCAACCACCACGTATTAACACCAACCACCACGAATATAACACATTCTACATAAATGGAACCACATATCCGGTCCTTCTCAGTATATAACGGGTGACGTACCACCTCACCAGCCTCACCATAGCCCATTGGCCAACATGTCTTTTGGCATAGCTTATTAGCCTAGTCGCTCCGTCACATACCAAGCAATTCCACGACATACAGTCACCGCACATAACACAACCAATAAGAACCCAACATCAATAATACTACATATACATACATATTTTGTATGTGTGTTTTTGTCGTGGTGGTGGCATGTTCTTCTCCTTTGTGTGTGTGTGTTTTTGTCGTGGTGGTGGCATGTTCTTCTCCTTCTTCACTATCCCTGTTAGCAGAGAGAGAGCCGTTGGGGGAGGGGGATAAGGAGGGGTGTTTTGGTCAAAACCAAGGCTTATACACCTGGATTAGCTATTGCTACCCTCCAGGGTGGCAATAATTTATGAATGTTCCTAGTGTATTAGCGAATACGGGGATTAATTAATACAGGGGAAAAAATGGATGTCAAACGGTGTATTAATCCCTCATCCGGGTGTATTGTGTAATACACCCACCGTAGATACCATCCAATCAGGCCCTTACTTACATCAAAAAAAAAAAAAGAAAGAAAGAAAGATTTTAACGTTCTCTTTTTAATCAAATGAAATTTTTTTTTTGTTCGTGTAAATTCATGTAAAATTACATAATTACCCTTTTTTATTACGAGATACTATCATAGATCGATCAACTACTCCAAATCCCCAAGAAGCACGAAGTTAGAGCGTCTAATGAACTTCTGAAAAATCCCAAGAGAATCCAGTAATCGAATTCCGAAACCCATAGCAGCTCCTTAACCCGGGCGTAAGCACATGCGCAACTTCGCTATTTATCCACGTCATGCCAACTTTCCTGCCTCATTGACTTCAATTTTCTCCGGTGGACTTTCTTTTAATAACCGGATGTAAGGGGCAATTTTCGCTCATCTTGACTAATTTTGAAATTCTGAAGATAACGATCGGGCATAACTCTCAATGGCCCCAAAGGTTTGAGATGGGCTGGCGTCCGTGGGATTCGAACATGTAACCTCATGGTCAATCACTTATTCCTTTCTCATGCCAACTTTGTCGACGACTCAACCCCTTGGGCAATCCGGGGACCTTGGGGCGTAGTGATCATCCGGAGTCCGAACAGTCCGTTTTTTCAATTAATTGATGGTTGAAATTCGTTGTTACTTTTATCGGTACAAGATAACAAACATATTTAAACCATTAATTGTCGAGATGACCAATCCAAATTACGCACTACAAAAAGAGTGTTACAGAATTACTCACTGCAGGGTCCCCGCTCCCTCCCTCGGTGTTTCCAGTAAAACTTCTTTGAGACATTAGCGGTTGATATGGCCACGTGGCCGGTCTCAGTTTTTCAATTTATCTAGGGGTGGATCCTCCCAAGTGTAGGGTTATATTACATTGGGTTGTAACTTTCTCTTATCTTAAAAAAAAGGAGGAGGAAACGTACCTCTATCTAGCTAGAGAAATGACAAAAAATTAAAAATCTCCTACAAAAAGTCAGTAAGAAGAAAAAAGTCATTCAAATGGTCAAAATAATTTTTTTATTATCCAAAAAAAAAATTTTTGACAATTTTTTTAAAAGTAGAAAAGGTTGTTCAAATTGAAAATTTTGACTAAAGAGGAAAAAATACGCTACTAGTAACTTTTTTTTTAAATCTAAAAACCTTATCTCCAAAAAAACCAACCAAACGCAACGAAGTGTCTAAGAAATTACTCCATGATGCTGAAATACGAACTATACTTAGACTGTGTTCCACAACCCTTATTATTTTATAAGTTCTTATTTCTTACACTCTTAAATACGAATTTTACTTCACACTTTCAAACTCAAAAATAATGTAAATGAAAAAAAAAAAATTCGCAACGTATTAAAAATTTCAATGAGATCTATCAAATAAGATCCATAGTGATAAGAAAATTATTTGCGTAAACACACAATTTTTTAGCTTGAAGTTGCCGTATACAAAAAATAAACTGTTTATATTGTGTTGGGCACCGACGGACCCAAATCGTACCGGCGGCCGCGCTGGCCACTCTCCGGCCACCGGACGGCCGGTCCAATCCGTCCAAAAATTCCAAAAAAAACACCAAGGGGGCCTTTGCTGGAATCATCGGCATCCGATTTTCCATGTATATATGAAACCCATATATACACGGAAAAGGGATGCTCGGATCAAGCACCCTACACACCTCGGATGCCGTTGATTCTCGTTTTCGCCCCCTTGGTTTTTTTTTTTTGGAATTTTTGGACGGATCAGATCGGCCGTCCGGTGGCCGGAGAGTGGCCGGCGCGGCCGCCGGTACGATTTCCCTCCCGGCCGGTCGGTACCTAACTAAATTCTTCCAATATAAGTGGCAGCCTCCTTATTTTCGGGAACAAAGTTTCTTATTTAACAAAAAATAAGTTCTTTTTGGTGTTGTGGAACACAGTCTTAATCATGTTTACCTGAAAAAACCGCTATAATTAACAATCATTAAGTTAAGACATCTATTTTAAGGTAAATATATTTAAATCCAGGATCGATCCAGTTTTCTTTCACCAGCATACGCGCACCATGTCTAATTCTAGGGCGCTGAAGGTTACGATCGGGCATAACCCCCAGTAGCCCCAAGATTTGGGATGAGTTGGCCTCCGTGAGATTCGAACATGCGACCTCATGATCAAGCATTTATTGTATTTTTGTGCCCACTTTGCCCCTTGGGGTTCGCAGTAAAACTTCTTGGAGAAAGGTTACAAACTCACTTCGATCCGGTTGATATGGCCAGGTGGTCTCAGTTTTCCAATTTACTCCTACTCCCTCCGTCCCATTTTGGTTGTCCATTTTCGTTTTTCGTGTCATTCTTTCAATGCTTATATCTTCTAATATGAATCTTCAAATTAAAGTATGCAATATGTATCTTTTTTGATAGTTCTCGATTAGATTATTAGAATCTTCAAATTAAAGTATGCAATATGTATCTTTTTTGATAGTTCTTGATTAGATCTATAATACAAAGTTTTGAAAATTATGAAAAACATTGTAGATTGGGAGATATAAGCGTTGAAACAACGACACGATAAACAAAAATGGACAACCAAAATGAGACGGAGGGAATATATTACAGTGGTTTGCAACTTTCTCTATCTAAACCCTAATGGGTTGTCAGGTGGTCTTGGTTTGGGACTTAGATATTTGCTTTATTCTAAAGTTTTAGGTTCGATTCTCTTTGCGCACAACTCTTGGGGTCATCTCACCGTCACGCGTAAGCTTGTGAAACGGCTAGGGAAGGGGTTGTAGCCTTGTAGGGATTAGTCTAAGGTACGCGAAGCTGGCCCGAGATACTTTGTATTATTACTAAAAAAGAAAAAAACTTTATCTATCTTAAGAGAGGGAAAGAGGGAGAGAGAGGGAGAGAGACAGAGGGAGAGATTACAAACTCACATCGATCCGGTTGAATGACATTAGCGGTTGGTATGGGCAGGTCAAGGTCGTCTCTATTAATTTCGAGATAAATACATTTAAATCCAGTATCGATCCGGTTTTCTTGCAAGAGCATATGTGCTCCTCCTCGTGTTATATCATATACATTGACCAACCACTGATAATTGAACCTTTACACAAAAAAAACGAATTCTCAGATAACCCAAATTTAAGGTCCCAAAACCAAACACAGTTCCCAGATACAGTCTACAAGAGCAGCCGGCGGATGCAAAGAAGAAGGCCGAAAATACAGCGCTGATCGAGGGTCGACATTGACGCTGGCCGGCTGGCCATCTGATCTCCGTTGTTCTTCCTCGTTTTTCTAACATGTAAGAATCTTGTTACATGGTGGACCTGTGAATCACTAGATCTCTGCAATATTTCACTTCTTTCCTTATCTCTTTTTTATTTTTTTGATAACTAAGGCATCCGGGTCAGCTTATAGCACTCTGAAGTCTGAACTAATCTCGAGGGACTTTGTTTTTAAACTTCCAATTTCTTGTCCCTATTTCTCTCAGTTTTGTACATGTTTCGGTATTTGGTTCAAAACTTTGATCTCTCTCTCTCCCATCCATCCAGCGAAGCAATGGAGAACAAGGGGATTCTAGACTTCTCTCTCGTATAAAGTTGTAGAACAAGGGGATTCTATACTTCTCTCTCGTAAAGTCGTCTAGCGAAGCAATGGAGAACAAGGGGATTCTGGACTTCTTTCGCGACGCAGTCGCGGCTTTCACGTCTGCGAGATTGACGGCCAGATTCTCTTTTGGGTTGATGGAGAGAGAGGCTCATTCTGGTCGCTACGAAGAGCTTGTCTTCGGTTTTGAGATTGGACTTGTCATTGATCCATCGTCTGAACCTCTCATGTGGATGTGGTCATTATAACACTAGAATGAAACAGGTTATGGCTTCTTCTTCTTCTTCTTCTTCATTTTTTTGTGTTGTTTCTTTCGAAGGAATTGATGTGTAGAACATTTAGTGAAAATCAGGTTAATTAACTGGACTAAACAAGTCATATTGATCTAGACTCTTGAGAAAGGAGGACGGTTAGGATTTGTCAATGTACATTTTCGTTCTTTTCTCTTGGCTCTTAGACACAAATTTGATGCAATTAGATACTTTCTGCTAACCGATTACCTTCAATTTTTTCGCATGGATGACTTACATATTCAAACTTCAAAAATGCGACCATCAGTGTCTTTTTTTTTTTTTTGGTTGATCCGGTGTCTTATTTATTATCTCATCGTATAAAGATCACATGAGATTGTTACGTGAGGATTGGACCATCTTCTTTTCTCTTCGGGACTCGTTTGGATGCGGGATCAGGTTTGAGGATATTATGTAAGAAGGGAAGATTGGATGGTAAGAATATAGGTTAATAAGGGATGTCCCACATTTATGGAGAATGTGTTAAATAGTACTTGGTTTGGATGGGGTATTAGAAATGAAGGATAAAATAGTATTTGGTTTGTATGGAGGATTAATTGGGTGGTATAAGGAAGGGTGATTGATTTAAAAAGCTGTTAAATGATTTTTTTGCCCTTATGCAGTGTTTTATGACAAAATTTGTTAATTTCATTATACTACCTCCTTCCCAAAATGTTTGGCTGGTCTGCAAAAACGAGGACTGAAAAATAATGCATATCTTTCAAGAAAAAATTCAAACTTTTTTCATAAATTAGAAGAACTCATCGATATCTAGTGAATTGTTGAAATTTTTTAAAATTTTTCTTGCAAAAATTGTATTATTTTTACGTCCTTGTTTTGCGGACTGGATAAATATTATGGGATGAAGGGAGTAATTAGAATAAATACGTGTTGAGCAAAACAAAATTAAATGTTCCAAATTTTAATTCGTTTGAATGGGTGAAAAGATTTTATTTTTCTGATCATTTAATTCTAAAGGGTCATAATTAAATTTTGATTATAGGGCTCTCGTTGATTAACCCTAAAAAAGTCGTAGAACCAAATATCTTTTAGGGTTAACTAACGAGAACCCTTGAGTCAAAATTTAATCATAACCCTTTAGGATAAAATGATTAGAGAAATATAATCTTCGTACGGGTTCAAACGGATTAAAAATTAGAGCACTTAATTTTTTAACCAAATTTTTTAATATATAAACTGTAGGTTGAAAAATTAAGTGTTTTAATTTTCAATCAGTTTGAATCAGTGCAAAAATACTATTTCTCTGATCATTTTATCCTAAAGAATGATAATTAATTTTTGGCTTTAGGGCTCTCGTTGGTTAACCCTAAGAGATATTTGGTTGTATGACTTTCTTAGGGCTAATCAACGAGAATTCAAGAGTCAAAATTTAATTATGACCATTTAAGATAAAATGATCAGAAAATTAAAATCTTTCTACCTGTTCAAACGGATTAAAATTTGAAACACTTTAATTTTTTTTGCTTTTGCTCAGCTTTCCCTCTCGTCTCTTTGAACAGAAGTAGAATTGCAACAGAAATGACAAGCTGGAGCTGGGAGAAGGGGGATAAGGAGGGGTGTTCTCATCAATTTTTGAGGGGGATTAGGGGTATAAGATATGGACACCTCAAACCCTATATCCATTGGCAACACCCCCAAATAAACCTTCTCTGGTGTTAGCGAAGAACGAGAGAAGATAATCCCAGGCGTCAAACTGCTTTCCAAAGCAGGGCTTCGGCTGTGGGATCAGGCTTAAAACGGGGGTATCGTTAGCACCCCTTGGTAAGCCGGGATCCAAACGACCCCTAAGGGCCCGTTTGGATGCAGAATAAGGATTGAGAGTATTAGTTATGAAGGGGGATAATATAGTAGGGGTATTATGTAAGAAAGGTGAGCCCACATTGATGTGACGCGTGAATTAAATAATATTTGGTTTGAAAGAGGGGATAAGATTTTTTGTAGTTGAAATGGAGAGAGAGAAATGGTATTATCCGAGGGTATTATGTAATAACACTTCAGAACCTCCCCTTAAATAATCTCCCTCCGGGAGTATTACGGGGTATAATATAATCCGGGGCTTAGCTAATACTTCCTCATTTTACTTCCCAAATGAGTTCTTAAGGCTGGTCCCACGGACTAAAAGGGGGATATCACAATTCTGAATCCCCCTTCACAATACCCCATCCAAACAGGCCCTAAGTTTGTTCATGAAAATCAGCGATGGAAGGATAGAAGGCTTGAAAGAAAATATATATCGATTAAATTTCTTGGCTTGTGGAATTAATCAAAGGGATCGTTAGGTCCAAATCATAGTCTTGGCTTGTGGGATTGTTGTAAGCTTCTTAACCACTTGCCCGTGTTATTCACTGTCGGAGAGGAAATTTGTTGAGGTTGCTGGAGTGTGTTTTTTAAGTTGCGAATAATTCAAATACTAGATGAATATTGCGTTTGACCGGTGTTTTTTACGGAGTACTAACTAAAATAAGCACTTATTTTTTGAATTAAAGGTGACGTATTATAAGAGAATGATCTGTCTGGCAAAACGAGAAGTAAATACTTAAAAAATAAAAACCTTAGCAGAACGGGCCTCAGCTCTCGGCATGTCACTTTCTTTCGCCTTCTGCGTTTTGTTTCCGAAAAATCAACAGGCTATTTTCTCTTGGATGGAAAACAGTCCTGCTAACAGCAGAGACACTTTGCAGGGATCCCTGCAGAGATAATCGCGTTTGACCCCATTCTGAGTCCAAAAAAATCTGGAAAAATATCCATAAATTTTTGAATATTATTTTATAGGGCCCTGTAAAAAATCAGCTCATGCGAATATCGATAAGTATTACTTTTGGATTCGTAGGAAAAAACTGTTTGTCACAATAATGGAATACTTGTACATCTCTTGACATTTTTCTTTGAAAATTTTAATTGCTTTTCTTATTATTATTATTTTTTTAAATACATGATCCTCGAGAAGTTTTTGGGTTCTGGGCGGTACAACACATGTGGTAACTCGTCAGCAATCTCCTCCCTCCCCTCACCAGACCACTCTCTCCATCTCCTCTTACTCTCCCTCCTCTTTTTCTCTCTCTAAAATCCGGACCATCCAAACGTGACGGCTGAGATTGCCGACGGGTACCCACTTGGCACCAAAAAAAAATCTCGGGAAACAGGGAGACAAATATAGTGGAGCGAAAAGAGGAGATGGCTAGGGAGGGGGCCGGGACAGAATTGACGGAAAGGATTACACACATGTATAAGCGGAACCCCCCATGTAATGCACGTGATGTGATGCTTGTAGGAGGCAGAGATGGAAGTAGGTTGAGCAATTTAAGAAAATTTTGTGGGGGTCAAAATAGTAAAATTTGATTACAACTATCAAATTTTCATGCATGTGAGAAATCAAAATGAGAAGAGTCAAGTAAGACCTGAGCTTTGAATCTCTAAATTTCTTTGTTACAAACTGTTGAGTTTTCGAATTCTGAATCGTTCCATAACAGGTATATGGAAAAGCTTTTTATGAGTAGGCTGGGGATTCGGTGGAGTCAATGAAAACAAAACATGAAAGTGTTCGGGAAAGTGTAATGGACGGTCCAAATTCACTTGTACCGTCCAAGTGAATCCAAATCGCCCATTACACTTTTTCGGACACTTTCATGGACCCTAACATTTAACAGGCTCATGCTTTCGAAGTAAACCAAGACATTCAATGAGGCCAAACTCTAATATTATGGCCGCAAAGAATTACTCTTGGCTGCGAAAAATTATTCATGGCCGCAAAAGAATTATTCCTAGCCGCGAAAAATTACTCATGGCCGCAAAAGAATTACTCCTAGCCGCGAAGAATTACTCTTGGCCGCAAAGAATTACTCGCGGCTAAGAGTAATTCTTTGCGGCCATGAGCAATTTCTCGCCGCCAAGAACAATTCTTTGCGGTCAGGAATATTTCTTGTTTGTTTTTCATAAGATTGTATATATCTCCGATTCCCATGAAGGTGAAACCTTCCAAACCTTGGTTACTACAAGAGTTGCCCAATCGTTAACCTCCGAAATAAATCGAAATGCATGCAACGTGATCCAGACATCCAGTTATAATAACAAAAAAAATAAAATCGCATACACCACTTGGTTTATATAATCATGATAGTTGCTCTAGGAGACGTAAATCTCTCGTACGCAACCTAGTTCAAACATATCCAGTTATAATAATTATTTACACATATTTAATTGGGCTGATTTTTTGCAGGAGCACTCGAAAAAATATTTTACAAATAATGACAGTTCGAATTCTTTGTGTGGGACCCACATGCCGCTCTATATTTTTCTTTCGGTACCCCTATCATGAATGGTTCGGATGTTTTATTGTGGTATGGTTTACTTTTAGTATATTCTATTCGGATGTCCAGACTAGCATACGTGCGCGCACCTCGACTAATTCTAGAGTCTTAAAGTTAACGACCGAACAAATCCTCTAATGGCCCCAAGATTTGAAATATTTGGCTTTCGTAGAATTCGAATATGTGAACTCATGGATAACAAATATTTATTACTTTCTCATGCTCACTTCGAATTTTATTCTATATTTGGTTTTCCCCACTTATTGAGTTGTTCACTACTGGCCTGTTTTCGGAGTGTTTGGGCTTCGTCCAAACGGTTTTTTTTCTTTTCTTTTTTCATCCAACCCTTGGTTGGATTCCCCTTCCCTATCTTGATGTACCCTTTGTCCAAATTTCTGAATAAAATTTTTTGCCTATAAAAAAAACCCTCGGCCTCAACAGGGCCAAATTATGGGAAACCAAAAATCTCAGTTGAAACATTCCTCTCATTCTAGCTAGCCTTTTGAATTTATAAGGCAAAAAAAAAAAAAGTATTAAAATCTTCAAATGATAATCAAGATAGATTCATCTCATTATGATCTCACCTACAATTCGATTTTAGAAAGAAAATGAAGGTGATATATTGTCATTAAAGAAAGTATACTACATATGTACATCTACAACAAGAATAAAAAATTGTGCTTTTCCATTAATAACATCAATAGATGTGTAGATATATTTAATTTTTTTGATTGGCAGATGTGTAGGTATATTTATTGCGTCGGTGCACCCAAGGCAATCTGATTTGTTAACGGGACCATTGTTTAAATAAGATTGCCCAACAAAGTGATAGCTAGCTAGTTTGTGGGATGAAAACTTTGACACTTTTTTTTTTTTGGTAAATGGATGTTGCATTAAACTAGAAAGAGTTTACAATCCCGGGATATACAACCTCATTAGGAATACAAGGGTAGATATATATATCTCCCACCGCAAATCAGTGCGCCAATTGACAACGCATCCGCACAATGATTTGCTTCACGATAGATATACTTTATCCACACTGCTTCAAAACTCCTTCTTTGGTAATCAAGTAAGATGTTAAGTGCGTGGTTTGCCATTTGATGATCATTCATGGGTTGGAGAACTCCTAAAGCACCGGTCTCTATTTCGAATTTCCTTACGCCCTCTTCTTTTGCAAAGCACAAAGCCCATCACGCAAAGCCAAAACTTCCGCCATCAAGCTTGAGTGTGCGGTGTGAAAACCCCCCTAACCATCCGCCAAGGTGATCACGTAGAAGACCACTTCTATCTGCCGTATAATTACCCAATGATGGGTTCAAAGCTCCATCTGTATTCACAGTTTAACATAATTCTCCCTTAGAGGTACCCTGCCTTCCTTTTCTTGGGTGAGTAAGTGGAGTCTGTTTTACTCGAGTTGAGTGAGCTAAGTGATTTGCTCGGGTGAGACACGTGGTTTATCGAGGTGAGGATAGCCCATACGTCGTCGTTGCCCCGAAAAGTACTATTCCAACGATTTATACTTACGATAGAATTGGCAAATTGAGGTAGGGTCCAGCAAATTCGAGTTGGAGTTGGAATCAAAGAGCCATTGGAGTTGGGAGTTGGAATCAAAGATTTTTACACTCTTAGAGCATCTCCAGGAGAGTCAATAGGATTCTAAGCAAACTGGCTAGAAAAAGTGCAAATTTTTCCTATGGCTAGCCACCAAATGATTTTACCACCCAACAACCTAAGCATCACAAAAAACCCAATCGGAAACCACCCAACAAAACCCAATCGGAAATCAGTCAGACAACTCAATCGGAAAACCCAACAAAACTACAATCAGAAAACTCAATTGGAAAACCCAAACAGATAGAGCTGTTCTGCTCTGATCGGAAAACCCAAACAATTTTGCTGCCGTCGTCGTCGTCGAGTTGTTCGTTTCCACCACCGTTGCGTTCGATTTGGCAGTCGCCGCCGTCGTTGACGATGAGGAGCAGTTGACGATGAAAACCCAAACAAGGTTATAGCTGTAGCGGCGATCGATTTTGCAGTTGCCGCCGTCGTTGATAATGAGAAGCAGTTGACGATGAAAACCCAATCAAGGTAGAGAGAGAGAGAGAGAGAGAGAGAGAGAGAGAGAGAGAAGTGAAGCGAGGCAAATTACCTCGCCACAGGAAGCGAGTGAAAAAGTCGGCGGAGTAAATGGCGACTCCATCTTGAGGCTGCGGGATACTTCTTTTGGCCACCATTCTCGCTTATTTGCCGAAATCAGAGGTTTGGTGTGGCTGATGGAGATGCTCTTAGGGCCCGATTGGATGCGGTATGTGTTTTGGGTGTATTATTTATGAAGGGGGAATAAGATAGTAAATGGTATTAGTTAAAACGGGAGGGCCCACATTGATGTGACATTTATAAATGGTGTATTTAAAAATAGATGGTTTGGATGATGTATTAGAAGAAAGGGTGTATGATGTAAAAAACTGTAGCATGACTCTTTTGCCCTTGTGCAATCCTAAATTTTATTATGCCTAACATTAATTATATAATTACAAAACGTAAAATATTTAATGGATTTTCTGATAATTCTAAGTTATAATAATTTACTAAACCAATAAATTAAATAATATAACAATTTTTTAAAATATAAATTTTATTTACTCATTATAAAAAAAAACTTAGAATGTTATTTAGTTTAAAAAACTTTTTCAATTTATCCCAGCCATCTATTTTTTTCCATCCACCCGTTCATTTTCATTCTACTGTGTTCCAAATACACCAAATCATTTTTTCTTTTTCCCCCTCATTCTTATCGTTTACAAGAGAGAGAGAGAGAGAGAGAGAGAGAGACCGATCGTCTCTCTCTCCATCTCTTCGATCGTCTCTATCCGTCTCTCAGATCGTCTCTCTCTCCAATATGTACGGAACTCAGGTATGTCTCTCTCTCGTCTCTACATATACATACATATTTTGTATGTGTGTGTTTTTGTCGTGGTGGTGGCATGTTCTTCTCCTTTGTGTGTGTGTGTTTTTGTCGTGGTGGTGGCATGTTCTTCTCCTTCTTCACTATCCCTGTTAACAGAGAGAGAGCCGTTGGGGGAGGGGGATGAGGAGGGGTGTTTTGGTCAAAACCAAGGCTTATACACTTGGATTAGCTATTGCTACCCTCCAGGGTGGCAATAATTTATGGCTGTTCCTAGTGTATTAGCGAATACGGGGATTAATCAATACAGGGGAAAAAATGAATGTCAAACGGTGTATTAATCCCTCATCCGGGTGTATTGTGTAATACACCCACCGTAGATACCATCCAATCAGGCCCTTACTTATATCAAAAAAAAAAAAAAGAAAGAAAGAAAGATTTTGACATAATTACCCTTTTTTATTACGAGATACTATCATAGATCGATCATCTACTCCAAATCCCCAAGAAGCACGAAGTTAGAGCGTCTAATGAACTTCTGAAAAATCCCAAGAGAATCCAGTAATCGAATTCCGAAACCCATATATAATACTACCGCAGCTCCTTAACCCGGGCGTAAGCACATGCGCAACTTCGCTGTTTATCCACGTCATGCCAACTTTCCTGCCTCATTGACTTCAATTTTCATTTTTCTCCGGTAGAATTTTTTATTTTTTATTTTTATAACCGGATGTTTGTGCCAGTTGAATTGCATCTTGTCTAATTTCGGAACCTTAAAGGTAATGACCGAACATAACCTCCAATGACTCTAAGGTTTGGAATGGGCTGGCGTTCGTAGGATCCAAACATGCAACCTCGTGGTCAATCACTTATTCCTTTGTCATGCCAACCCCTTGGGGCAACCCGTACACTACAGGGGTGTAGTGATCATCCGGACAATCCATTTTTCCAATCGATGGTTCAAATTCGTTATTAACTTTAATCGGTAAGAAATAACAAACATATTTGAATCATTAATTGTTGAGATAACCAGCTCGAATTGCGCACTACAAAGAGTACTACAAGATTGCTCACTACAGGTCCCCACTCGAATTGCGCATTACAGGATCCTCCCCATTCTAGGGTTATATTACATTGGTTTGTAACTTTCTCTTAAGACAAAAAAAAAAAAAAAAAGAGGAGAAAGGTTACAAACTCAGTTCAAAAAAAAAAAAAAATGGTTTCAAGCTCACTTCGATTATTTGTTCTTTTTCTCCTCTTCTACAACTTAATTGTCTCCAAATCTTTTTACTATTTCGTAATTTGTGTCTTTTCGTCTTCAAATATTTGTAGCGTACCTCTATCTAACTAGAGAAATGAAAAAAAATTAAAAACCTCCTACAAAAATTCAGTAAGAAGAAAAGAGTTACTCAAAGATGTCAAATAGTCAAAATAATTTTTTTATTATCCAAAAAATAATTTTTGACAATTTTTTTTACTTTTCAAAAGTATCTTGTCTCGATAGATTTTTCAAAATTGAAAAGGTTACTCTTTTTTTTTGTTCAAATTTTGACAAAAGGTTATTAGATTTTTTCTGTTCAAATATAACTTTTTTTGTAATCTTAAAACCTCATCTCAAAAAAAAAAAAAAAAAAAACCGCAACAAAGGCTCCATTTGTTTGGGTGTAAAATATTTTACCTATTTTTCGGAGTTTGGTTATGAAAAAATGGGAAAAACATTTTCCATTAATTAGATGAAAATGACTTACCCTAAAATATTCCTTAAGTTATTTTCCGAAATGAACCTGCTGCATTCTATTGTAATTCGCACTGCTCAATTTCCTATCGTTAGTCACGATTCACGTTCAATTCCAATATTCTAAGTCGCTGCCCAAGCCTGCCCACGGGCCAGGCCGACCGGGCTTTTTCTTTTTAGCAGGCCGGGCTACCTACCCTAAATTGAAGCCCAAGCCCGGCCCACGGGCTAGCCCAATTGGCGGGCCGGCGGGCCAAAATCCGAGCGAGCCAACGGGCGGGCTTAAATTTTCTTGGGCAAAACTTAACCAAGGGAAAAAAGAAAGAGTTTTGTGGGATTTTAGGCAAATAGGTGGGCCCGTTGGCGGGTTTTTGGGCGGGTACCAAGGGCGGGCTCACGGGGCGGGCCGAGTAAAAATTCATAGGCCCGAGCCCGCCCATTACAAACTACGGGCCGGGCTAGCCCGCCCGTTTTACATGCTCGGGCCTGGTAAAAGCCCGACGGGCCGGGGGGCTTTGGGCGGGTCGCGGGCCTTCGGGCTAAATTATGACCCTTACAACATTCTTATATCTCTCTACCGTTTAAGCCCTATCGATCTCTCTTTCTACACTATTTTGTCGATTTCTGAAAATATTTTTCAAGTGCCAAACGAACACCAGAAAATAAAATTTTGTAGTTTGTTTTCTTAAAAAATATTTTACATGGAAAACATTTAACATTGAAAGAAACGGAGCCAAAGTACTGTTAGAAATTACTCCATGATGCTCAAATAAGAACTATACTTAATCATGTTTACCTGAAAAAAAACGCTATAATTAACAATCATTAAGTTAAGACATCTATTTTGAGGTAAATATATTTAAATCCAGTATCGATCCGGTTTTCTTTCAACACCATACGCGCACACCTTGACTAATTCCAAGACCCTGAAGATAACGACCGGTCATAACTTTCAGTGGTCCGAAGATTTGAGATGAATTAGCCTCCGTGTGATTCGAATATATATACAATCTCACGGTTAAACGCTTATTGCTTTCTCGTGCGGTTTGCAGTAAAACTTCTTGGAGAAAGGTTACAAACTCACTTCGATCCGGTTGATATGGCCAGGTGGTCTCAGTTTTTTCCAATTTATATTCCAGTGGTTTGTAACTGTACTATGAATGTCTCTATGAAGGGGAAAATTTTTCAGTGCCGAGCAGGTACCACGTGGTGCCCGGTCGCGCATCCGAGCCGTTCATTTCATATTTGAACGGCTCAGATTTGGAGAGAGAAAAGGAGAGAGAAAGTGTTTGGATGCGAGGAGAGAGAGGGTTTTAATCCGAGCAGTCCAAAAAAGAATCGGACGGCTCAGACTCGCCGAGCGAGTGCCACGTAGGCAATACCCGCTCGGCATTGAAAAATTTCTCCTATGAAGGAGTTAGCCAAGTGGTCTTAGTTTGGAATTTAAGTATTTGTTCCATATTAAGAGTTTATATTCGATTTTCTCCTTACTAACAACTCTTGGGGCCATCTCACCGTCACGCGTAAGAGTGTGAAACGGTTAAAGGAGGGATTGTAGAGATTAATTCAAAATGCAAGCAAGTTAATCCGAGACATCCTGCATCACCCCCAAAAAAAATTTCTCTATCTAAAAAAAGAGAGAGAAAGGTTACAAACTCACATCGATCCGGTTGACATTAGCGGTTGACATGGGCAGGTCAAGGTCGTCTCTATTAATTTCGAGATAAATACATATAAATCCAGTATCGATCCGGTTTTCTCTCAGCAGCACATGTGCTCCTCCTCGTGTTATACTATCATGTACCTTGACCAGCCACTGAAAATTGAACCGTTGCACAAAAACGACTTCTCAGATAACCCAAATTTAAGGTCCCAAAACCAAACACAGTTCCCAGATACAGTCTACAAGAGCAGCCGGCGGATGCAAAGAAGAAAGCCGAAAATACCGCGCCAGTCAAGGGACATTGACGCCGGCCGGCCATCTGATCTCCATTGTTCTTTCTCGTTTGTCTGACATGTAAGAATCTTGTTACATGGTGGACCTGTTAATCACTAGATCACTGCACTATTTCACTTCTATCCTCCCTTGTTTCTTTTTTAATAACTAAAGTATCCGGGTCAGTTTATACGTACTCTGAACTAATCTCGAGGGAATTTGTTTTTAAACTTCCAGTTTCTCGTCCCCGTTTCTCTCAGTTTTGTACATGTTTCGGTATTTGGTTCAAAACTTTGAGCTCTTATCCCATACTTCTCTCTCGTAAAGTCGTCTAGCGAAGCAATGGAGAACAAGGGGATTCTGGACTTCTTTCGCGACGCAGTCGCGGCTTTCACGTCTGCGAGATTGACGGCCAGATTCTCTTTCGGGTTGATGGAGAGAGAGGCTCATTCCGGTCGCTACGAAGAGCTTGTCTTCGGTTTTGAGATTGGACTTGTCATTGATCCATCGTCTGAACCTCTCATGTGGATATGGTATTTATAACAGTAGAATGAAACAGGTTATGGCTTCTTCTTCTTCTTCTTCATCTTTTTTGAGTTGTTTAATTTGAAGGAATTGATGTGTAGAACATTTAGTGAAAATTAACTGGACTCAACAAGTCATTGATGTTAATTAACTGGACTCAACAAGTCATATTGATCTTGACGTACTCTTGAGAAAGGAGGACGTACGGTTAGGATTTGTCAGTGTTCATTTTCGATCTTTTCTCTCGACTCTAGACACAAATTTCATGCAATTAGACACTTTCTGCTAACCGATTACCTTTAATCTTTTCGCGCGGACGACTCACGAATTGAAATTTCATTGTTCGGTTTGGAACTCCGAACCCAAAATTTTGGAAAAAATAACTTTTCTACTTTTTTTCTCTCTAACTTTTCAATCATTACTCTCATTTTTCACTCTATCTCTCTCTACTTTTTATCTCTCTCCATAATCATTACTCTCATTTCTCTCTCTACTTTTATTCAAAAACACTACTCAAAACCCACAACCGAACAATGGCAAAAATACCTCCGATCACAATAATGTGACCATGGGTGTCTTACTTAATTATCTCCTCGTATATATAAAGATCACGTGAGATTATTACGTGAGGATTGGACCATCTTTTTTTTTTCTCTTCGGGGCCAGTTTGTAGGGTAAGTTTGTTCATGAAAATCAGCGATGGAAGGATAGAAGGAGCTAGAAAGAAAAAACCTATCGATTAAATTACTTGGCAAGTGGAATTAATCAAAGGGATCGTTAGGTACAAAATCATAGTCTTGGCTTGTGGGATTGTTGTAAACTTCTTAACCACTTGCTGGTGTTATTCACTATCAGAGAGGAAATTTAATTTGTTGAGGTTGCTGGAGTGTGTTTTTTAAGTTGCGAATAATTCAAATAGATTAATATTGCGTTTGGCCAGTATTTTTTACTAACCAAAATAAGCACCTATTTTTAAAATGAAAGGTGACGTATTGTGAGAAACTGATCTGTCTGGCAAAACGGGAAGTAAATACTTAAAAATAGAAACCTTCGCGGAACAGGCCTAAGGTCGCGGCATGTCACTTTCTTTCCGCCTTCTGCGTTTTGTTTCCGAAAAATCAACAGGCACTTTTCTCTTGGAGAGGTGTATGTTTTGTGACAATAATGGAATAGGTGTACATCTCTTGACATTTTTCTTTGAAAATTTTAATTTGCTTTTCTTCTTCTTATTATTTTTTTAAATACATGATCCTAGAGAAGTTTTTGGGTGCTGGGCAGTACAACACATGTGGTAACCCGTTAGCAATCTCCTATCTCCCCTCACCAGACCACTCTCTCCATCTCCTCTTACTCTCCCTCCTCTTTTTCTCTCTCTAAAATCCGGACCATCCAAACGTGACGGCTAGGATTGCCGACGGGTACCCACTTGGCACCAAAAAAAATCTCGAGAAACAGGGAGACAAATATAGTGGAGCGAAAAGAGGAGATGGCTAGGGAGGGGGCCGGGACAGAATTGACGGAAAGGATTACACACATGTATAATTATAGCGGAACCCCCGCGTAATGCACGTGATGTGATACTTGTAGGAGGCAGAGATGGAAGTAGGTTGAGCATTTTAAGAAAATTTTGTGGGGTCAAAATTAAATAGTAAAATTTGATTATAACTATCAAATTTTCATGCATTTGAGAAATCAAAATGAGAAGAGTCAAGTGAGACCCGAGCTTTAAATCTCTTAAATTTCTTTGTTACAAACTGTTTGAGTTTTCGAATTCTGAAGAGTTCCATAACAGGTATATGGAAAAACTGTTTATGAGTAGGCTGGGGATTCGGTGGAGTCAATGAAAACAAAACATGAAAGTGTTTGGGAAAGTGTAATGGACGGTCCGAATTCACTTGTACCGTCCAAGTGAATCCAAATCATCAATTACACTTTTTCGGACACTTTCATGGACCCTAACATTTAATAGGCTCATGCTTTCGAAGTAAACCAAGACATTCAATAAGGCCAAACTCTAATATCATGGCCGCAAGGAATTACTCTTGACCACGAAAAATTACTCTAACATCTAATAACGAAGAATTACTCAGGGCCGCAAAGAATTACTCTTAGCCGCGAAGAATTACTATTGGCCGCAAAGAATTACTCGCGAGTAATTCTTTGCGGCCATGAGTAATTTCTCGCCGCCAAGAGCAATTCTTTGAAGTCAGGAGTATTTCTTGTTTGTTTTTCATGAGGTTGTATATATCTCCGATTCCCATGAAGGTGAAACCTTCCAAACCTTGGTTACCACAAGAGTTTCCCAATCGTTAACCCCCGAAATTAATCGAAATGCATGCTACGTGATCCACCAGACATCCAGTTATAATAACAAAAAAAATAAAATCGCATGCACCACTTGGTTTATATAATCATGATAGTTGCTCTAGGAGACGTAAATCTCTCGCACGCAACCTGGTTCATACATATCCAGTTATAATAACCAAAAAAATTGCATACACAAACTTTGGTTTAAGAGCATGCCCAGCCCCTGTCTTGGTTCTCTTTTGAATTAATGGAAGCACAATTCAGTCAGTTAGTTTTTTTTTTTTTAACGGCAAAAAAAGGATATTATATAAATAAGAAAGAACAATAATATGAGAGCATGTTATTCAAGCTCCAAAGATTGACAAGAAATTAATCCGAACAACTCCCAACAGGGTTGTTTGGGCGGGGGCGGCGGCGGCGGGAGGTGGTGTATTCAAGCTCCAAAGATTGACAAGAAATTAATCCGAACAACTCCCAACAGGGTTGTTTGGGCGGGGGCGGCGGCGGCGGGAGGTGGTGTTATTTTGTACCTGTAGGGTTTGGGTTTGGGCTTGGGTTGGGTTTATGTATTTGGGCTTGGCCCGTTTTAGGTGTTTCGGTTTTTTCCTGGTTTGGGCCCAACCTGCTGGGCCTAAATCAGTTCCTCCGTGTGCTTGGAGATGAGGGTCTTGGATGGTCATGCCGGTGTATCCTTGATCTTATTTTCTTGTAACTTCGTGTTATAAGTTAATGAAATTTCATTTTTGATGAGCAAGAAACAACGCCCAACAGGGCCACCCCAAAAGGACCCAACAAAGCACCAAAACTATTGGAATACACCCTCACATACCCACAAACAAAGACACCCCCACCTCCTACTTAGGACAAAACACCCCATACCCCCACCCAAGAAACAAAAACACCCCAGATTTGGTTGGGTCGATTTCTTTTGATTCTATTGCAATCAGACAGTTTGCCCATCTGCATTATAGAAATGCACAGAAAAGGTAGAAAATCAGGAGATTAAGAAATCCTAGAACTCAAACAAACTCATCTTTACTTTCCCCAAATTGATTTCTCTGTTTTTGTTCGATTGTGTACAAATGAGCTCAGAAGCCTTTATATACAACTCAACTACAATGACAGCTAAACCCCCTTCTCAACCGACTTACATCCTCCAATTACACTAGGCCAGCTCAGCTCAAATCAATCCTAACTAACAAACAAACTAATCACTGTTACATCACTAAACACACTACTAAACACAGTTACAAAAGACTTGTTATTAGTGACTTTTGCTAACAGCCCCTCGCAAACTCATGGGTGTGTCAACCACCTTGAGTTTGGCCTTCAAAAACTGAAAACGATCAACGGATAGGGCCTTAGTAAAAATATCAGCAGTTTGAGCTTGAGACCCAATGTACTACACTGAAATCAGTTTGCTTAGAACCTTTTCTCGTATGAAATGATAGTCCACTTCAACATGTTTGGTGCGCGCATGAAAAACGGGATTGGAGGCCAGAGCAATCGCAGACTGATTGTCGGACCAAATAACATGTGGAAGAGTAGAAGAAACACCTAAATCCAGGAGTAATTGATGAATCCATGTTACATCAGCAGCAGTTTGAGCAAGTGCTCTGTACTCAGCTTCAGTAGAAGATCGTGCGACGGTAGGTTGTTTCTTAGCACTCCAAGAAATTAGATTAGCTCCTAAATAAACACAGAAACCAGTCGTAGATCGCCTATCTGTGTGGTCACCAGCCCAATCTGCATCTGTGTAGGCTGTGATGTTTAAAGGTCCAGGAACAAAATACAACCCCTGATGAATGCTACCTTGCAAGTATCTAAGAATCCTTTTAACACCAATAAAGTGACTTTGTCTAGGGTCATGCATGTGCTGACAGGCTACATTCACAGCAAAGGCAATCTCTGGCCTAGTCAATGTGAGATATTGTAAAGATCCCACAATTTTCCTATACCAATGAGGATCAGGCATAGGCAAATCAGGTTCAATCACAGTAGGTTTGACAGAAGAAGGAGAAAAACTTGGTTTACAGTCCTTCATACCAGCTTTGAGCAACAAATCCTGAGCATACTTGGTTTGAGATAAAAGTAAATGCTGACCATGTTGAAGAACTTCAATACCAAGAAAATAACTAAGGGTGCCCAGATCTTTCATCACAAATCGACGACTAAGAATACGAATAAGATCTTGAATATATTCAGTATCATCTCCAGTGATCACTATATCATTAACATAGACAAGAATAAGAGTAATACCATGATCGGTGTTTGAAATGAACAGAGATGAATCTGCATTACTGGCACGAAATCCTTGAGTGAGAAGAAAGCTGGAAAACATGGAAAACCAAGCCCGAGGTGCCTGTCTGAGTCCATATAAGGCCTTACTCAATTTGCATACATAATCAGGATGAGCAGAATCCTTGTACCCAAGAGGCTATCTCATATATACCTCTTCGTCAATAACGCCATGTAAAAATGCATTAGATACATCCAATTGACGTATGGTCCATTGTTTATGAACAGCCAATGAAAGAACAACTCTTATAGTAGGTTGTTTAATTACAGGACTGAAAGTTTTTGAAAAATCAATGCCCTCATATTGTTGATTTCCATTTGCCACAAGTCGAGCTTTATACCTGGCCACACTACCATCAGAATGACGTTTAATCTTATAATCCACTGACATCCAATGATGTTAGCATTAGAAGGAGGTGAAACGAGTGTCCAAGTGCCTTGCTGTTGTAAGGCTGCATATTCTTCTGCCATAGCATGCTGCCAAACTGAGTGTTTGATAGCCTCAGAAAAATGTGTGGGCTCTTCAGTTGGTGGAGAAACAAAAGTTTCGTGTGAAGCAGAGACAGGTGTATTAACCACAGTAAACCCATAATAAGATTGAGGTTTTGTAATACCATTTTTAGATCGTGTCACCATTTGATGTGAAGTAGGAACAGAAGATGGAACCTCATCAGTAGATGATAAAGGAACAGGAGAAATAGAATTAGGATGAGAAAAAGAAGACAAAGAAGATGACGAATGTGTCAGAGCAGGGTCAGGAAGAAGAGAAGAAGGAAAGGAATGTGCTGAATTAGAAATAGGCGTTGCATGAGTATGATTGGGAAGAGTAACATCAGAACCAAAAGATGTATGTAATGGTAAAACAGGAATAACAGAAGAAGAAGACAAAGGAACTGTGATGCTTATATCAGTGAAATCTGTGAGTGGCATGTGAAACTGAGTAGGAGAGGATGCAGATGATGGGAGAGAAGTTTGAGAAACAAGTGTAGAATAAGGAAATTCATGCTCAACAAACTTAACATGCCTTGAAGTATAAACTTTGGAAGTACTGGGATCAAGGCATCTATAACCTTTTGTCGCAGGGCAATAGCCAAGAAAAATGCAATGAATAGATTTAGGGGTTAGTTTGTTTTGAGCATAAGGCTTTAACCAAGGAAAACAACTACAACCAAAAGGTTTTAAAGCTTTATAATTAGGTGAAGAATTGAATAGGAGACAGTAAGGAACCTGAAACTTTAAAGCAGTATGAGGTAACCTGTTAGCTAGATAGACAGCAGTTGTCAATGCTTCAAGCCAAAATTTGGCAGGAAGATGAGATTGAATCAACAGAGCAATTGTTGTCTCAATAAGATGCCTATGCTTTCTTTCAACTACACTGTTTTGTTCTGGTGTATGAGGACATGTGGTTTGATGAATAACCCCAGTGTTAAGAAACAAAGCTAGCAGGAAATGATTGACAAATTCTCCTCCATTATCACTGCGAACAGTTTTAATAGTGTATGAAACTGTGTAGAAACATAGGCTTTGAAATGTGCTATTGTATGCTTTACTTCAGACTTGTAATGTAAAGGAAATAGCCAAGAATACCTTGTAAAATCATCAATTACAAGCAAGTAATATCGAAAGCCCTTATGTGAAGGAATAGGGGATGGACCCCACACATCCATATGCACAAGTTTAAATGGAAAAGAAGACTGAGATTGAGATACAGGAAAAGGAAGCTTATGGCTTTTGGCCATTTGACAAGCAACACAATGTACATTTCCAGATTGTGAAACTGGTAAATGAAATTGTTTTATTAAAGACTGAAACAAAAGGTGCACTTGGATGACCAAGTTTATTATGCCAAAGCATGGCAGACTCAACAGTGGTAAGAAAAGCTGTGGAAGAACCAGGTGTGATGGAGCATTTAGAGGAGTTCAGAAGAGGATACAGACCCTTGCTGCAGGGTCCCTTGTAAAGAATTTGATGAGACTCCTTGTCCTGAATGACAAGACCATTGGAGTCAAAGATGAGAATACAATTGTTATCTTGAGAAAATTGATGAACAGAGAGAAGATTATGAGTAATAGCAGGTGTATGAAGAATGTGTGACAATCGAAATTGAGTAAGAGGTGTAGATAACACACCTGATCCGGAATGTGTAACTTGTAATTGAGAACCATTTCCAACTTGAACACCACCAGGCACTGAAGAAGATTGAGGATAGGCTATATGCTGCAGATTATTTGTTACATGGGATGTAGCTCCACTGTCAAAATACCATGGGTTGCCTGTCATGTTTCCAGTTGGAATCCCCAAGCCTTGGTATCCAGAAGGCATCATAGGTGCAGGAAAACCAATAGGTAATGTAGATGTGCTGGCCATATTAGGATCTGGTGTAGGACCAACATCTCCAGAATAACCAACAAAATTAGCTTGAGCATAAGTAGAATGAGCAGGCTGTCCATAATTGCCAAAAGAACCAATTGGAATAGAGAACTGAGATGTAGGGCGTCCATAAGCTCTTGGAAACTGAGCTGTAGCAGATCTGTTATGAAAAGACATGCCATTGGACGGAAAAGAAGGTGGATATGATCCAGGTGGCATTGTGTTAAAACTGGAGCCATGCCATTGAAACATTGGATTGGAAGGTGATGGACAATTGCCAAAGGATTGATCAAATGGATAATATTGACCCTTATAGTAGCAGTATTGTGTGACATGATTTGTCTTTCCACAAATAGCACAAGGATCCCTGGGAAATCGAACACCTCTTCCCCCTCTGCCTTTTCCAAAGTTTCTATACTGAGATGAAAAAGATTGAGTTTGAGGTAAAAACTGAGAGGGAGAGAACTGTTGTTGAGGGTAAAACTGAGGAGAAGATGCAAACTGCTGTTGTGGCAGTATGGAACTGTTGTTTGGTGTAGAGGTGAACTGCTATGATGCAGAAACACTAGAAGTAGGCACTGTAACAGGTGGTACTGAAGTAGAAGACATAGAACTTAACATAGGGTTTGAATTTGTAACCACTAGAGCAGAAGCTGGTTCAACTGTGTCAGTAGAATCATGTGACATCTGAATATCTTCACCACTTAGCATAGAAACCAATTCATCAAAAGTCAATTCTGTACTTCGTCCACTGGTTCTAATCCCCGTTTTAAATCCATTGAATGCAGGAGGTAAGCCATGTAAAGTATGAAAAACAAGGTCGTCATCAGACAGAGGATTACCAGCAGCAGCTAATTGCTGAGCATAAGACTTTACAGTGTCAATATACACTGCCATTGTTGAAGTTTTGGTCAAACTATAGAGCTTGTTTCGTAACTCACGGATATGTGTTCTTGACAGAGAGTTGTATCGTGTGTTTAATGAATGCCAGACTTCGTAACTATGATGAAACCCTAACACATAAGGCAAGGTAGTTGGGGACAACGAAGCAGTTAAACAAGCTAATAACTGCGAATCTATAAGTTTCCAGAGTGCAAAATCAGTGTTCGTTACCAGTTCGTCAGCAGAATTGCGGATCTAAGATGGAGGACAAGAAACCGTACCGTCAACATACCCAAGGAATCCATTAGCATTCAGTACGTTCTCAACTTGCGTCTTCCAGAGGTGAAAATTTGCACCATCAAGCTTGATGTTCACTAACGAGTGAAAATTCGAGACTAGAAATGCTAGCGATGATGGAAGTGTAACTGTAGATGACGCCATTATCAAGATCCAGACGCTATGATAACGAAATTAGCGATCGAACAAGAATCAGAGAAGAGAATCAAGTGACTTTCGTCCTTGATGGCTCTGATACCATATAGAAATGTACAGAAAAGGTAGAAAATCAGGAGATTAAGAAACCCTAGAACTCAAACAAACTCATCTTTACTTTCCCCAAATTGATTTCTCTGTTTTTATTCGATTGTGTACAAATGACCTCAGAAGCCTTTATATACAACTCAACTACAATGACAGCTAAACCCCCTTCCCAACCGACTTACATCCTCCAATTACACTAGGCCAGCTCAGCTCAAATCAATCCTAACTAACAAACAAACTAATCACTGTTACATCACTAAACACACTACTAAACACAGTTACAAAAGACTTGTTATTAGTGACTTTTGCTAACATTTGGTCGTAAGCTGCTGTGTCTTTTTCACTCATACGGTTTCATAATGGACGGTTTTAATTAACTGCTCTAAACAAAAAATAAAAATCAGAATACACTAAAAATATTTTTTTTTGTGATTGTACTTTGCTTTTTTCTTTTTCTCACTTTCCCTTCTCTCTTCTCTTGTTGACTAAGCCCTAACCCCTGGTATGGAAACCCCAATCCTCCATGATCAGCACCTCTCCAAATAACAAATCCTTCCATATTTTGTTTTTCCTAAATCGGAACCCAAGCCTCCTTGTAATGATCACTACTTTGGCCAACGGACTTGTAGCCCAATGACACTTTCTCGCCTCTTTCACATGAAATGTGAGGGTTCGATTCTCGCCAGCAGCGCGAGTGCTTGTTGCGGTGGTTGATGCCTTTTGAGCTTGCTCCACCCGTACGCCGCTTAGCAGTATCCCTTCCCTATCTCTTTAGAAGTAGGCTAAACATCTATCGAGTGACCAAAAAAAAAAAGGATCACTATTTTTCAAGATTTTATCTAAATAAATACTATATTTTAATTTAATTTTCTAGATTAAATTCTTCGCTCGACAAAGACCGGGACCGTCAATAGTCGTGGAGTCTATATCCTTGACGAGGAAAAAGCCGACCTCCAGGAAGGAAAAAATTGACTTGGAGCCATTACCGATCGTAGGGTCTGGAAGATGGTATGGCTGCAAGCTGGCAAAGACAATAATAGAGCCCAGCCAAAAATGACGTCTCCCAAACTAAAAACTCCAAAAGGGTTAAAGTTATGCTACAGTCCAAAAATGACGTCTCCCAAACTAAAAACTCCAAAAATATTGAACAAAAATACCTAAAATGTTGAAAAGGACTATATTCTCGCACAACTCATTTTTACGACCACGTTTTCTTAGGCTCTGTTTGGAAAAGTTTTTATTTTTTGCAATTTTTTAGTTTTGTTTCCAATGTTTTTGGAAACAGGCTCCATAAACATATCTGTTTATTATTTTTGTTCACGAAATACATAATCAATTCCGCTAATTTACGAAAATTTTAGAAAACACAAAAAATTGCATTTTTAAATGTTTTGAAAACACTTTCGGCAACCCAACAAAAAATAAATAACCTAAAACTATTATGGTCACCAAACATGCTTTTCATTTTTATTTTTTATTAAATAAACAAAAACTCATTTCTTGTTTTTCATAAACGGAA
The DNA here is from genome assembly GCA_025413875.1 of Rhododendron molle. Classification (NCBI taxonomy): domain Eukaryota; kingdom Viridiplantae; phylum Streptophyta; class Magnoliopsida; order Ericales; family Ericaceae; genus Rhododendron; species Rhododendron molle. Next base: position 7,196,800 of record CM046393.1, read on the forward strand.
AACAAAAAACTGGCAACTTTACCAAACAGAGCATTAGCTTTTCGTGTTATGATGCAATTTTTTTTTTTTGTATGAGATCCCTGATATTTAATATTTTTATTTTGCACCTCAAAATAGAATTTTAGAGTGTATTGGGCCTAATTTTAACACTTTCACTAGTAATTACTCCAGTATATTATAAGCGAGTTTGGTGAAGAAATTAATTAAGAGGTGACTGAAACTTGCTTGTTGGACTAAAATATAACGACATCCTCAGACGAAAATATAGTTATATATAACGCGCGAGGTCCTCGTGGTTTGGAGGAAAATTTCGAAATGGTTTGCCAATAATGTTGCCCGACTTAATTGTACTATATTATTTTTCTAGACCAATAAACAATTTGATATTGGTGATTTCATTTTTATTTTTATTGACAAAAGTGAGAGGTACTGCATTGATAAAGTCCAACGACGCTTACACAACGAAATTTATTACAGATAATTTGGACAAAACCAAACTAATCATCTAACTGATACAAAACGAAAAAGAACGAGGCGATTGATGTCTTTCATCCCCAGCCCAGGCATGACCTGACGCACCTTCTGCTGTACGGAAAATTCATATATCCTATAGCAATCTCAAAAAGAGATACATTGCTAGCCAATAAAAAAAGACAACAAGAACCCAGACGATCAAATGATCGTCGACCACCAGAAATGAACACACTAATGAATTTCTATATATTAATCTTCTCGAGCTCGAACAATAAACAAATCGCCCAAAGACAAAATTTTTTACTCTCACTAAGAGAGACAAAACTTCCTCAGATCTTGCTCTAAATCTAGCCGTCCAAAAGCCGCTGAAGGGATCGCAACCCTCACTACCTCCACCAATGCTGCCACAAGAGCTCCGGCGACGGATTATATGCGGACAAACGACTCCGGTGATGGCGCAGCCCGCCAAACAGAGAAGGTCAAATCTGAGGGAGGAGAAAACGAAAAGGAAAAAATTAGGGGGAAGAAAGAGGAGAGCAAAGGAGGGAGAGCGGATGGAAGAGGAAGAGCCCGGGGGAGGAGGGAGATGGACGCCTCCCCCCAGACAGAAAAGCAATGCAACTTGTGACTTCTCAAAATCGCCTTTGATATTGGTGATTTAATGGGATGAAAATATGGAACAGGTAGAATTAGGGGCCGTTCAGCTAAATAAATCAAGTGGCTTTTCCGCCAAAAATGAGCCGATAAACCAAATAAGCAAATAGCTTTCTCGCAAAAAATAAGCCGAATAAACCAGGCTTAATTATTTAGCCGAACGGCCTCTTATAGTTTCTCCTATTTCTTGATGGACTTCTCGCGGAGACAGTACATGAGGAATTTTTCCCGCGATATTTTTAACTTGAACTAGTAGTATCTACCAAGGCTATAGTTACGATGTAAAAAATCTGGAGGAAAAGAACTCCAAAATAAAATTAAAAAATCGTATTTTTTCATCTTTAGCGACTGTTGTTTCATCTTCTCGTCAAATTATTTTACTTTTTTGATATGTATCTCTGAAACAAGTCGAAAGCGTAAAAACTGAAATAAACCTAATTAGCAAGTGGAGTGGAGTAGAGTGCAGTTAGCCTCCCTTACATACTCATATACACATGGATATAGTTTAATCCCCATAGGTTCCATTCCCTCCCCCAATTCCCCTAGTCGAGATTAGAATTAACGAGTAGAGAGAGATAAGAGAACTCAGAGAACTAGAGGTGTGGGGGGTAATTATACCGTGCTCTTTGGCCACTTAAGAGATTTTAAAACCAAACATTGCTGTGGGATGACGTGTTCGGCACAGTGACGTGCGGTGAGGATTGTCTATGGAATTTTAGGCCAGGAGCATGGAATAATTTTCCGTTACAATGGGTGGAGGAGTGCCTTGGCGGTGGGAGACAGACTGGGGAGGTTAGGTTTTGGTGGCGGGAATTTAAACAAAAAGTGCCAAAGTGCGACCGGGGAGCAAGAAGGTGGACTGGCTCAGGACTCAGGAGTGTATTTTGTCGGTTAGTCTTTTTCTGGATAAAATAACCAAAGCAAAAGCAATTACGGAGAAATTATTCCTTGCCGCCGAGGGAGGAGCTGACGTGGTGCCTCTCGGGCACATCCGAGCCGTCCGTTCGGTACCCGAACGGACGAGATCAAAACACCATCTCTCCTCCTTTCTCTCTCCCCTTTCTCTCTCTCCTTTCTCTCACTAAATCCGAGCCGTCCGGATACCGTATGGACGGCTCGGATGTGCGGGGCAAGGACACGTGTTGCCCCAAGGACACGGAATAATTTCTCGCAATTACGAGTATTTCTCTGTTTCTCCTGTCTGAGACACCACCAACTCAATTACAAATCAAAATTCTTGTAATCAATCTCTCGCTCCAACTGTAAAAATGATTACGTTAATTTTTAAAATTATTATAAAGATTAATACGATTAAAGAGACAACATCATATGCAAAGAACAATCTTATGCCTAGTTCGAGACCCAAAATCTCGATTGGCAAAAACTAACCGATGACATCCATTGAGATAAAACACACGCTCATTGAAACAAAGCCCACTCCTAAAAGGCTCAAGTCCTAAACAATAGAAAACAAACCCCACCCCTTAAGAGAACCCAGCCGACAACACCAACCACAGATCACCACCATCGTTGACGCTCAAACCACCCCCACGACTCTCTCTCTCTCTCATATTAATGAAAAAGAGAGAGATGGGATTATTGAAAATTCATAAAAGGGCTTAATGTTCGAATACATGAAGGGCTCAAAGACTAGCAAATACAAGGGGCAACACATCGGAAGCAAGAACAGAGTCAGAAATTTTATTACACGTGTGCGACACTTGAAAGTATCATGATAACTCCTATGTGGAGTTATGCTCAATTTAATTTCCAAGCCTTCACGACACGGGCAAGCGAGTCACAAGACGACCCACCCGAATCCAAAGCAACCCGTGCACTGTCTCGGAGCTCCTTAGCCCTCCGCCTGATAACCTTGCCTTCTTTGCCTTCCATCACCGCCCTCACTACCCTCTCGATCTCCTCCCTCCCCACCACCTCCTTCCAAGGCTCCACCGTCGGCTTCGCCGCCAACCCCGCTTCCGTCGCGAGCTGCGTCGCGTTCATCCTCTGCTCGGCGTACAACGGCCACGTGATCATCGGCACCCCGTGGAGGACGCTCTCCAGCGTCGAGTTCCACCCGCAGTGCGACAGAAAACCCCCCGTGGACGCGTGTCGGAGGACCGCCACCTGCGGGGCCCAGGACTTCACCACCAGCCCAACCCCTTCCGTCCTCTTCACAAACCCTTCCGGCAAATAGGCTATCGGGTCGTCCTCCCTGCCTCCCGCGCTGTAAAATGTCCCCATGGCAGTCGCGTCGTTCGGCGTACGCGCCACCAAGATGAAACATTGCTGGCTGAGTTCTAACCCGAAAGCCAACTCAGTGAGTTGCTTGGTTGACAAGGTTCCTCCACTCCCCAGAGCAACAAAGAGCACTGAATCGGGCTTTTGCTTGTCTAGCCATGTTAATACCTCTTTGTCTGATTCAGTGTACGGTTCTTCCTCCTTGACCACCGGGCCGATCGGGTGAACCGGCGGGGTGGGTATGTTGAGGAAGAAAGGGTTTTCTTTGAGAGCGAGAAGCGGGACCGGTTCAAGATCCTTCCAGGTATTTGCGAAGATGCCGGCAGCCTTGTACAAGCGGCTCACGTGGAGAAAGAACCACTTGTACTCGTCGCTTTTTCGGACCCGAACCTGTAGTAGAAAGAATGAGAAAATAAAAATTTCAAGGATCAAAGTCATTTCACATCACTTCTAGAGGATACTCCCCAGTTCCCCATTTTTTGTCTTTTTTTTTTCTAAAACTCAACAAGATAACATAATCATTGCATTGTTTTTTTAATTATTGTATATAGGATTTATATATTTTTTTCATTTCATCCTTCAAACCATTGCACGTACTGTTTGTCCTATTGCATTATTTTAAATTTTTTTTTAGTACTATTAATTTGAAAGTACTCCGTGGAAGAGTAAAATAAAAACTCTATTACCTATTTTACCGTTTTGGTTCTGAAGTTTTGGACAATATTTTCGGAACAACAAAAAGCACTAACTGAGACTAAAAAATGGGAATAGAAGGAGTATTTAAAAAGAGAGCAATGCTACAGTGATCACAATTGAGTATCATATTTAAGGTATCATGTGATGTGTCACTGATGTATTGGTAAAATACGTTTTAATACATGACAGATGGAGCACATTCCACCAGTGCATTGATGACATACACATCACATGGTACTCAAATGTGGTCACCAAGAAAGTGATTTTCGTACCTCACATTTATCTACATGCACTCATTTTTTCATTTCTTTCACATGTAATTACAAGATTTTCTTTCATGAGGGAAGAGATCAATTAGAATTGTGGGTATATAATTTCATACAAATAAAGACAAAAATAAATTGAATGTGGATAAGCTTTGTTCGGTTGTGGGTTTTGAGTTGTGTTTTTAAATAAAGGTAAAGAGAGAAATGAGAGTAATGATTGTGGAGAGAGGTAAAAAGTAGAGAGAAATAGAGTGAAAAATGAAAGTAATAATTGAAAAGTTAGAGAGAGAAAAAGTAAAAAAATTACTTTATCCAAAATCTTGAATTTAAAATTCCAAACTAAACAAGGATAAAGAGGTGTAAAAATCATTTTTTCCAAAAATTAAGTTTAAAAATTGAGATAATTTTTGCACTCCACGAATGAAGCGCTGAAATCACACTCTTGATAGCCTTATTATTAGCCTCGGTCACATCAAACCTGATCCAACAAATCTTCAGTGCGTACGGGCCTGCAACCGGGTACTTGAACCGGTTCGGGCAGATCCACGAACTCGCCCTCCGTTTCCCGGTCCAACGTCGGAAGATACAGAGAAAACGTCAACAACCCCGTCGACCCGGTGAAAAACGAGTAAACCGGAATCGAAAGCTCACCACAGATTTCGAAAGCCTGAGTACAAAACAGGTCAATAACGACGGCAGTGACTCCGTCCAGCCCGAGGAGAACGGGCCGGAGGTGGCGCCGGAGCGAGTGTTCGACCATGACACAGAGGGGCGTGAGCCCAGGCGGGACGCCGGCGAGGAGGTCGGACACGTCCACGGCCGGGAGGTCGACGACGCGGAGGCCGGAGGGGACGGCGTCGGAGCGGAGGAGGTTGTTCTGGGCGGCGGGGGCGGGGTCGGCGGTGGTGATGACGAGGAAGGTGACGCGGAGGCGGTGGTGGGTGACGAGGCGTTTCGCGAGCTGGAAGAGGGGGATTATGTGGCCCATGCCCGGACTTGGGAGGATGGCGATGTGGGGTTCTGTGGGTTGGTTGACTTCCATGGTTTTCCTTTTGTGATGAAGGATTTGAACTTTGAAATCAAATCAATCCACTCTGGTCTGTATAGAGCTCGAGAGCTTTGACGAAGATGGAGACAACGTGCTTGTGTATAATCTATAAATAGGCAGGGATAGACGGTGCAATCAGAGTGCAATTTTGTTCATCCTCTTTAAAAAAATATGAACATTACTTCTTTCTTATTGGTTAAAATGATGTGGATTCCACCATAAAGTGATGTCATGCTTACCTTGCTATACATTTTTTGTTAAACATGACATCACTTTGTGGTAAGATCCACACCATTTCAACCAATACAAGGGAAGGTAATGTACACACACATTCCCACAAGAGATGGGCGTCACACATTGGATGTGTGCAGTGTGGGTGGGGCTTACTCACTTTGTGAGTATGTATGTGTAAGTGTTTGTGTGTTTATTTGTGATTGTAAAAATTATTTATCACTATCCTGCAAGGTTGAAATCTGTTCCGGTAAAGTTCTTATTTTTAAAATATTTTTCATTTTCTCATAATACATACTCTTAGGAGCTGTTTGGACAAATAAGTCACTGTGGTTTATTTTTTGTCCTTATTCAAAAATTTTTCGCATTTTGTGGTTTATTGTCAATTTTTTGAGAATTATTGCTTCGTTATGACGAGAGGAATCGGAAAAATAAAAAATTTTGATCGAAATCCATTTTTTTTGGAATTTCGACGAAATTTGGCGGGAAAGCCACGTTTTCGTCTTTTTGTACAAAAATTTGGATTTCGACTCAAATTTTTTACTTTTTAGATTTCTCTCGTCATAACGAAGCAATAATCCCCAAAAAATTGACAATAAGCCACAAAATGCGAAAAAAATTTGAATAAGGACAAAAAATAAGCCAAAGTAGCTTATTTGGATAAACAGCCCCTTAATTTAAAAAATAAGTAATTTATGAAGATGGAGACGTCATCCTTGTGTATCTATATATATAGGTAGGGATAGACCGTTGGTGCAATCACTATCTTGCAGGAGTAATTACTCAGTGCCCCTGCTACCTAGCAGAGAGCGGCATTGTCAACTGGTGCGCCATGCCCCTGCTCTACCATACATTGTGTGGAATTTACACACATCGCCTTAAGTCTTACCGCAACATATGGTGGAGAAGGGGCCTAGATAATCCATGTTTCGGTGCCCCAAAGGCATTAGTTACAAAAACACTTTGTCTTAAGTTGTTCTTTTTATATGAATCTGCTATGATCAAATTTTGATTTTGAATTGTTTGACATTGATTTTGTCATTTTTATACTCTGAATTGAGACTATTCATTGCTCTTAGATCGATAAATCGTATTAATAATGACAGTACTCTCTTCCATTTTCATTTATACCATGTGTGTGCATCGTGTGACTTAGAGACAAACCATTGATTGTTAATATAGTATCAACCTAAGAATAATAAGTGAAATGTACTTAAAGAAGTGTGTCTCCTTCTTAACGTAGCATGTTTAAATTCGACGAAGGAATTTCAAACCTTAGGACCACTAAAGGGAGGGTTTTCCGATCATTAATTTCATGAGCTCTGAAATTAGTCGAGATACGCGCAAACTGACCTGAATATCCGATTATTAAAATGAAAATTACCCCCATGGACATGTACATACATATAAATCAAATCTATATACATCAATATTTTATTGTTCAATTATTAATGAATGTTACACCTTTATCAATGCACTCCATATCTATATACATCAATATTTTATTGTTCAATTATTAATGAATGTGGGGCAGGCAAAAACTTTATATACTAGAGCATCTTTCACGATTGCCTTTTATCTTGGTTGCCCTGATTTGTAATCTCTTATATTGCTTGAATTATCTTGTGCTAGTACCAGCGAAGAAAATTAAAGAAAGTGACTTTTTGGTTTTCACAATTATTATATATAATATATATCGCAGTTGTTATAGCTAATCAATATAGTATATATTGCGTGGCCGATAAAAAAAAAATAAAAAATAGTGGAGTAGTATATATTGAGTATGTGAATTTCGTGTGATAATAGCTACAAAAATTCTCTCGTGGAAACATTGCGTGCATGCCTCCCTTCGCCCCTCCTCTAATTTGAAATTAATTTTTTTTTTCTCGGCTAACGGAACATTTAATATAAAACTTGAAAGGGGTACATCAAAGGAAATTCAACCTAAGCCGAAGCTTGGTTGAGCCCAAATTTACAAACACATCCAACCGACAGTTAGAGACTCCTGAGAACTGGGTTACAATTTCAGTTTGCGAATACCATCTAAGAAAGTCTTGAACTCCTCAACGGTGTATACCTTGATGGCAAACTTTGCCTTCATCCACACCGTCACTCTAGTTTTTACTGCTAATTGACAAATACAAGCATGGACGAGGCCAATATTTCGCCTTAGTGGTGGAGCGACAAAGTTAATCAAGTGAACTCGTGTACAACATTTTTTCATACATAGAATGCAATGGCTTCTCAACTCTCTTGATATTATGTGTAATTCGAGGCAAACAGATTACAAATATATTTTCGTTTCTCGTATCCTTTCTTTACCTGTATCTTTTCTTTTAATTTTCGTGTTTGTGTCATATTGCACTAATATTTCGGATCCGTATTCATGCTTCATACTTATTCATAGCACAAAAGGCCCTAAGGCCTCGTTTGATAGCAATAATAGATGGATGAGATTCGTAAAGAGATGAGATTAGGATGGGTAATGAGAAGGGATTGTTAATGAGAAGGGATTGATAATGAGTATGTTTGTTTGGAATGGGATTCGATGATAGGATTATTAATATTATGTTTGTTTGAGATGAGATTGGATTGGATTGATAGAAGAGATTGATAATGAGAAGCAATTGATAATGAGAGAAGATTGGGATGAGACCCCAAGTTGGGGTCTTAGCAATCTGACCGGATTCGTAGCCCAGACCAATTTTGGAAAACAAACAAGGAATTTATAATACTCTCACCTCACTCTACCAATCCAATCCCAACCCTTATCAAACGGGGCCTAAAAGCATGTCTCATCATTCTGGATTTTGGTACTTGTTTTGTTAATTTTCACTTTAAAGTCCAATCAAAAGTCCATAATTATCGCAAACCAAATCACTTTATAAGTTTCAACGTTTTCGACCAAATTGTTCAAAAGTCCTAATCTTTCCCATGTAAAATAGTGGTATGTCCATTGAGCACCAGCTTAGACTAAATTGATTTATAATGTGTTAGAAAAATATTGAAAAATGGCCAGATGGGAGCAGTTGGTGGATATTTGCATTGTGTTTTGATTTGTTTGTCTAGCTTCTGAACCCCTTTTTTCCCTTGTACCTTTTTCTTTTTTCCCAATATTGTATATGTTAGGATCATGGGAGGACAAGGTCTGTTTGTGTTGGCGAATTACAAAAGACACATTTAATTGTACCCAATTTATCGAGTTGTAATTATTTATTTCTAGAGTGTCTATTTAGGAAGTAGAAGGAAATCAAACATTAGGGCGTTTGGTAACCTTTCCAGTTTCCAGTTTTTTGTTTAAAAAAAATTAGAAATAGAATCAGATTTATGTTTTTATAAAAACAAAAACGAGAAACATGTTTGGTAATATAATTTTTGTAAACATTAGAAATTGAAAACAACGTAAAGTGCCAGAGTCCGAGTGAAGTGTTTTCGCGACTGTATATGATTGTAGAAATTTTTTCCCCTATAATTCACTTCGATCATATACCCCTGCACGAGAGAGGAGAGAGAGATGGTCGTGTAAGGACAGAGAGTTCACGTGGTGTCCATGGAAAATGAGAAATTTTTTAGTGTCGAGCGTATATATCCCACAGTAGTGCCTGCTCGGCACATCTAAGCTGCCAAAAAGTATTTTGGACGGTTCTGATTTTCAACTTAGTCATTGGTACTTCGGACAGGTGAAAAAGTTAAACTCTTTCCTGGATTTTTTTTTAAATTCAGACTGTCCAAAACACTTTTAGCAACACGTATGCTCCAAGCAAGCACCATGGAGTACCCACCCGGCACCCTGGAAAAAGGTAGTGAATAGTGATGATAAATAAAAATAAATAAATAATGGAGAAGGACTGCAAAAGGTGTTAAGGTTGGTAGGTCCCAGGAGTATTTTGTGAGGAGGTGGATCAAAAGTTGTGCAAGAGGTTGAAGAGCCATCGAGATTTGACGCGCATCCGAGAAAATTGAGCTGCCGGTTTTAGATTCAAAAACAGGGGAAAACACCTTTCAGATGTTTCCACAATTTTTAAAAACTTTGGAAACGTTTTTGAAAAACGAAAAAACAAAAACAGGTTTACCAAACATGTTTTCTGTTTTAGTTTTGAAAAAAGTAAAAACATAAACCAAAAATTGAAAACAAAAATGTTACCAAACGCATGGTAGAGACTGTTTAGAAATTTGGCTTGGAAGAAAATCAATATTAGAAAAAGGAAAGATTGTCAAAGCAATATGGGATGGTGAAATCACGTGTGTATGGCAAGATGGAAATGGAAGCAATCAAGGAAATCCATGGGATCTCAAATATTTGGGATGCAAATAAGGGAACTGCATCAGTTGTGATTGCTCAAGAAAACTCTGAACAAGCCCTTGTCGTTGCTTGAGCAACTTGACAGCTCTATCTCTACCTATCTATATATTGTAAAACAAAGCCGTTGCTTGACCAACTTGACAGCTCTATCTATATTATAAAACAAAACGATTTTTGTCTACTCATACAAACATTTCTCTACACCCATCCAATCACTTTTAAGATAAGATCGTAGCCGTCTGATTATTCTTTCTCGAACAGTATACAAGAAAATCTTTCCATGTATATCAACCGACACTATCTTCCAAATAGACCTACAATTGCCTTTTAACCGACACTATCTTACAATTGCCTTTTAATTTTTCCGTTCACAATAATGTTTCCTTATCTATATCTCATTTGCAGACGATTGTCTTTTGGATTTTTCCCATTTTAATAAGTTGGCTTCCTAAATACGAAAACGTCTAAAAATTGTAACTAACGCTGTGCGTAGATTAATTTGACGGGTAAAGCACGCGGGTACAACAAGCAGTTTATCTATGTTGAGATTATATTAAGTTCTGACGAGGCTTTTGACATGGGCATCCTCTAGTTTATATATGATTTAGTCGGGTTTTTTTAAGGTGACCGAATATATGAGTGCAGCCCCTCTCTTGCTTCAAAATAGAAAAATATCTAACGGAGATTTTTAGTTTGTCTCTTGGACAAATATATAATCGTTTGATCATCAAACTTTCGGATTAATTCCAAGAGCCTTCTCCATACTTTGTAATTGCTAATCGAAATGTTCTTCCAGTGGGTACCGACGGTGGATTCCGTAGGTTGTTGGAAGGCTTATGCGATTCAAGGCAGCAGCGGTCAAGCACTGGGTGCAGTGAACGAGTGATTCAGCAATCAACCTTGGTCAATTGAGAGCGATTCTAGGTTGTAAGTATAGATTTGTTTGTAACCGTACAATGAGTTATAGTGCATGATTTCCTTCCCGTGATTTTTACCCGTTCAAGGGGTTTTCCACGTATATTCTTGTGTTCATCATTTATTATTTTTCAATTCCTTTTATGTTTTGCTTGTTGAGTATTCGGATAGTGAAAAAAGATTTTTCAGTATACATCGATCAGCTGGGTTAGCGGGGAGTTTAGTAGGTTATAGTTCACATTGGATTTCAGAGGTCATAGCCTTGAAAATCCCAAACGCCCAATGATCACTACTTTTTGAAGATTTTATCTGATTAAGAACATTTATTTTAATTTTTTAGCTTAATTTATCTTCTCGTAAAAGCAGGGACAATGATATTAAGGAACCTGATGCCACCCCACCCCCACCCCCAACCTTCAAATATATATATATTGATTTTAACACTCTAAAAATTGATGGAGGAGCTCCAAAACGACGTCGTTTTGTGTATCAATACAGTACAATTTTGAAACCTCTTCATCAATTTTTGGAGTGCTAAAATCACAATCCTATATATAAATCCTTTTACTCTAGAACAAATAAAACAAACCCTCCCTCCTCCTTTTGACGACTTACGAACTCGGCGACTAATATATACTTACATAATATAACGGGATCCTCGAAAAACCCTCCCTACAAAACACTCCCTATATTAGGACCCAACCTCTATTCTATTCTAATTAATTGATAACCAAGTTCGATAAATATAAGGTGATCCTCGTGGTTTGATGACAGGAGTTGAAAGGTGACTGGAAACTTGTCAGACTAATATATAATACAACGGGATCCTCGCGGTTGGAAAGATAATTCGAAATGGTTTGCTAATTACTCCGTCCATCCCAAAATATTTATCCGGCCCGCAAAACGAAGTCTTAAAAATAGTACATTCCAATTTTTGCAAGAAAAATTCAAAAATTTTTTTGAACAACTTACTAGATAGCAATGAGTTTTTTTAAATTTGTAAAAAAAATTTGAATTTTTTTTTAAAAATTACATTATTTTTAATTTATCGTTTTGCGGATCGGACAAACGATTTGGGAGTACGTTGCCCGACTTAATTGTATATTAATTTTCTTGACCTATATATAACGCGTAAACAATGCGATCTGATATTGGTGATTTAATGAGACGAAAATAGGGAACATGTAAATTAGTTTTAATTTCTTGATAGCGGACTTCTAACAGGCACAATTAAATTATATTAGGGATATTTTCGCAATTAATTTAATTACAATAATATTGGATAAAGACAAACTAATCATTTAATTAATGCATAGTAAACTTTAGAAGGTAGTCGATGTCTTTCGCTAGAACCAAGCATCTTGCTTGACGCATATTCTACCGAAAATTCATATCTAGAAGTAGCTGTCTCAGATGATTGGATTAACTCCAACCAAGTATGAACGCACCAATGAATTTCGAAAGCTATAGATTTGGCAAAACATCATGAGTTGCCTGCCAAAGACATCATGTACGAAGGGTTAGAGCATTGTTCACACTTGGCACAAGATATCATGGTGAAGCAACTTCGTTTAAAAAGAACCTAATCTGTAGACGAAATATTCGTTCAAAGACGAAACTAGCTATTCTCGCATAAAGAGAGACAAAACTCTTGCAGATTAGTGGGAGAAAAACAAAGCAAATACTGAATTATAGAAGAAGTGGTTTGGAACTAGTATCATGCCTTTCTCCTCCCACACCTGTACAAGGGCAGTGAAATCCCAAGGTGGAGGAGAAGAAAAAATATTTGTGGTGACTAGGGTTTTGAGACAGGGAGTGCCGAGGCTGTAGTTAGGATGTCAAAGATTTTGAGGGGAAAAATCCAAAAATAAAATAAAATAAAATAACTCTATATTTTCTTAGTATCTTGTGTGATTTTTTGTTTCATTTTCTGGTCAAATTGTTTCATTTTTTGGATATGTATCACTGAAAATAGTTTTTTTTTGGTCAATCGGCAGACATTTTATTGATCAATGCAATAACGGAAAGTCTAACATGGCTTCTAGACAAGCCCAGTCCGAAAAATTCTCCGTCCGTCACTGAAAATAGTTGAAAGAGTAAAAACTCAAAACATATAAAATAAAAAAAAACTTCCATCTTTTTTCTAATCTGTTTTATGTGGATTTCAACTTCTATGAAAAACGTAGAAGCGAACCATGTGCAGTAATTATCCCGAACAGTTGGTGGAGTTATCTCACGAGTCTTCGGTTCCACGGATGACTCTAAGGGCTCGTTTGGATGGAGTATTAGGTTTGGAGGTATTATGTAAGAAGGGGGGATTAGATAGTAGGGGATATTGGTTAATACGGGATGGCCCACATTGATGTGATGTTTATGGAGGGGGATTAAATAGTGATTGGTTTGGATGAGGTATTAGAAATGGGGGATAAAATAGTACGTGGTTTGGATGGAGGATAAATATGGGGTATTAGGAAGGGTGGATAATGTAAAAAGCCTTCAAATGACTATTTTGCCCTTGTGCAGACCCAAACTTAAATATGTATTACTTTATATGTATAATTACAAATATAATTCATCCTTCAAACCTTAAGCCATAATATTTATTTTTATTAACAAATGTACTAATTAAATAAAATTACAAAATGAAAAAGTCAATTTTACTTTGGAAAAATTCATGTTTTTTATAATAAAAAATCTGATTGTTTTTAATTTGTTGGAAAAATACATTGCTTGGTAGTTAAAAATGTGTCTAACAATTTTGTTAGGTGAATTCACATGTGCCCAACTTATTTTTTTTTGGTGAAAATGTGCCTAACTAATATAATAATTATATAAAATAAATAAAAAAATGTCATATCATTTTTTAAATGTTTAATGAAAATACTTAATAATGGTTAGGATAGGAAATGTTATAATTTTTGAAAAATGTTTAATAAAACCGGAATTTTAATAATTTTTAAAAAACCCAAAATTTATAAAATGAATGGGGAGTAGATGGTGGTTGGAAACATGTGGGTGTTAGTTGAATTCATGTGAGGAGTAGGTTCAACAAATTATTGCCTCCAAATTTTCTATAAATAGCACTTCCATATCTCATACCACATCTCATCTTCATTTATAAAATTTGTAAATTTGTTTTTCTCATCATTTGAATGGCACACCGGCGTTGGAGAGAGGAGGAGGAGGATACTTTGTTAACAAACCTTACGAGCCTTGTCGATCAGGGGGTGTGGCGAACCAACAACGGTCACTTCAAACCTTCCTACTTGGGAGTTCTTACAAATGAGATGCGAGTTTCTTTCCCTCGAGCAGGTATAAACGAAATTCATATTGAAGCAAAGATCAAGAAATGGAAGAGTGATTATCGCATACTAGACGCTATGCTTAGGCGTCCTGGGTTCGGGTGGAATCCAAATGAAAACAAACTAGTGGTGGAAAATGAAATTTGGAATGAATTTGTCCAAGTAAGTACTCTTAATTTTTTTTGTCAATTTTGTAAAAACTATTGGTTTGTAAATTTTGATAATGTTTTCCTACCATGTGTATGCAGGATCACCGATTTCAGAGACATTTTCGAGACAAGCAATTTCCCCATTTTAATCGATGGGCCTATTGCTTTATTTCTGATGAGAACTAGAAGTTCGAATTTTAAAGCGGGCATTGGAAGAATAAATTGAAAGTTGTGATAATAAATAGATTGACGAATAAATTTGTAGCCTTCCTAATGTATTTGAAGTATTTAATTTTATATATGTCTTGTGAAATGAATGGATTTGCCTTTTCTTGGGTTCCTAATTTGTTTTATGTATGTGTGTGAGGGTGCATTTGTGTTGGTCCTCGTATTGTAGCATTGGTTTGAAGTGAAATGCGAACCACAGATACATGACTAGTCTTCCATACGTTAATTTTGAATTCAATATCCAAACCAATATCTAATCAAGTGATTTATGAAATAAAGAACGTACAACTTACGGAATTCTTACATTTCATAAAGTCTTCCCCACCTAATTCGTCCAAATTCTTGAAATAAAATACCTATAACTTCATTCTGAACCAAACAGATATGCCAATAAAATATAACATACGAAACCTAAAAAAATAGTTACAACAAAATATGTTATTAGACTAGTTTGTTGTGCCACTTGCAAATCACTTGTGGATGAGGAAGCACCGTCACTTGAATGATATTTGGTTTGACCCAACTGCATGTCTTGCATGAGCCGGTATCTTTCCTCATGAAATGCTAACAATGCTTCTTCCGCTTCGTCTAATGTGTTGTACTTTTTCAACAAGTTCCCCGCAAAGCCATTAACTTGCAATTCTGCGGTCGCCCAACTTGTATATATTCCCGGTTTACGCCCAACGAAAACCACCCAATACTTATCTTCACTTCCCATCGGAAATCTATTCGGAGACAAGAATTACGATAATTAAGTGGGAACCAATAGGACACAATTTGGACACAGGACACAATTTGGACACAAAACTGGACAGAGCAGAAAACTGGACACACACACACTCGCGGCACCTGCTACACACACACACACACATTGCACCTGCTGCACACACAGACTACACCCCTTGAACTTAACAAAACTGCAGAACCAAAAGTCATTGGAACAGAATTATATATCTAAAGCTATCTCAAATTTACCTCCCTTATAGTCCTTTTATTCTGTAAAAAAATTCCAAAAGCACAATTTGATAGGAAATTAGTACTGGGCTCAGGAAATTAGTATGAAATGCACGAGAGTACACATGGCTGCAACCAAAAATTGCCCCGCCAAGGCACTACCTTCATTTACATTGTGATTTTTTCATCATTGCCCTTATAAGAACCACTTAGAATATAGAACACCAAAGTGGACAGCAGAAAATTGGACACACGCACACACTCGCTGCACCTGCTACACACACACAGATTGCACCTGCTGCATACACACAGATAACCTGAACTGGACAGATCAGGAAACTGAATACAAAACATACACCACTTAGAATACAGAACATACACCATTCAACTCCTCAACTGGACAGATCAGGAAACTGAACCTGCTCCACACACACACCAACACTGCAGCAGATACACACACACACGTGGACACAAAAACAAAACTCATCCTGCTCCCCAAAGAAGTTATGGTCCACAGAACTGAGCCTGCTCCACGAACCTGTAATGTCTACACCTCAGAGGCTCAGAAATCTATCATCCCAGCCCAAAAAACACCTCATGGATATGCCATTACAACCAATAACAACAGCACTGCAGATACCAACAGCAACAAAAGGACACAGAAATAACCCCAAAACACAGCCCAGAAACCACACAGTGGAAACAAGCCTTGAAGCACTTAAAAAACAGCAGTAGGGTATGCCAAAACACAGCCCAGAAACCACGATCATCCGTTATGCCATGTGTCTCAGGAAAATATCATCATCGACACAAGTTCGAACCCATTTCCAGGCACACTTGACTACAGCATGGTAGGCACACATACACAGTGCAGAACAGAAACATAACAGAAACATAACAACCCATAAAACTGGATAGAGGCCAGCAAAACCTATGCCAAAGCATGGCAACACAGAAGCCACACACACACACACTCACATAGGGCTGCAAAACCTGTTTGGATTGCCTCAGATTATAAGGTCGATACCTTGGCTGCAACAAATATTACCCCGCCAAGGTTTCAACAAGTGTTCCTCACACACACACACACACACACCAAAAGTGCACCTCACACACACACTAACCAATCCAACAACTGAACCTGCTACACCTTTGATCCTCACACACACACCAAAACACTGCAGTTTGGGCACACCATTGGACACAGGTGAAAACTGGAGAGATAGGGCTCAGATCATGTATTATAATTCACAAGGGTACGCATGGCTGCAACAAAAAGTTACCCCGCCAAGGCACTACCTTCATTTACAATCTAAATTTGTCATCATTGCCCTATTAGGGGTACCAAAACTGCACAAAATAGCCAGCCAGAGTTCAGAACAGAAAGAACATGGCCAAAACTGAACCTGCTACACAACTGAACCTCACACACACACACACACACATTGCTACACACACACACACACATTGCACCTGCAGAAACCAGAACAGAACATAGGGCCTGTTTGGAAGCAGCAGTATGAAGGGGGATTAGGATACTACAAAAAACAGCCCTCAAACCATCACAACAGAACATAAACAGCCAGGCCAATACACCACCTGCTACACAACATAACCTCACAAACACTAACCACAACTACAACTGCTCATTAATAACAGCAAACAGAAACCAACAGCTAAAATCAGAACAGAACCATCACTCTCCTCACCCTCTGCAACTGCAGAAATGATTTAACTCCTCAAGTGGACAGATCAGATATGGTAGTGGGCTCAGAAAATTAGTAATCACAAGGGTAGTCATGGCTGCAACTTTTGTTACCCCGCCAATGTTTCTACGTTAATTACAAGTAATGTATTCATTCATCATTGCCCTATTAATGGATTGATTCATCATTGCCATGGATCATCAGTTTAGGTAGGATATTGATCACAAACACACACACACACACACAGTGCAGATGCTCCACAAATCTGCCAAAAAGTGGACAGAGGCTCAGACAAGTTTCATCATAGCCTTCAATGGGCTCCGACAATATAAATCCCTCATAAGTGTACTCATGGCTGCAACTACCGTTACCCCGCCATGGTATCTACCTAGTAAGAATTTAATTGTTTCATCATTGCCCTAGTTAGAGTCACTAAAGTTCCAAAACCCTGTCATGCAAACAAACTTCGTATTACATTTCTAAAGATAAACAAAATGTATGCATCAAATGTACGAATTTGCCAAGTTTAAGTTCACAGTGCATTAGTCCATAGAAGTTCGTACACCTATAATATTAACAAAAGCTATGCATCCATTGGACCATATACAAAAGGCAGCAAATGTTGATTAGGAATTACAAAAGGCTTCCTAATGATGCCACTACAAAAAAAGTGGGTAAAGTACCATTCTTGCTTATAATGGTACTTTAGCCACTTCAAAAAGGCATTTCCTCAATGCCACTAGATGGGACCATACACTTCACCGGCAAGGATGGCCTCCACAAAAGCTTGCCTCTCCTCGGCCTTAGTCCCATAGAAGTCATCCACCCTCTCTTCCGCTTGCACGATTATTGCACTAAGCTTGAACTTCTCCGTCAAGGTGATATCAAGCTTGGACAACTCATCCTTCACCATCGTGCGTCGGGCGGATAGCTCTTTGTCATAACCAAACGAATTGGACATCTTGTCCATATAGGAACAACTTGATTTGAAGAAATTGTCCATGCTCGCATGGATGGACAACTCCGCATCACCCATTCTTGACCTCTTTCTCTTGTTTGGGACTCCGGCATTGGCCGCCGGCGTTGACCCACGGGGAGTGGACGTGGGGAGTGACGGATGAGGTGTGGGAGTTACGGGAGTTGTAGGAGTTACGGGAGTTGTAGGAGTGTTGGGGAGATGTTGATCGTAGTTTTCGAACATGGCATCATAAAAGTCATTGGAGTTGTGTGGCTCGGAAAATTCGTCGGGAATATCCGGCCGCGCCATTTCGTCATAATCTTCGGCGGCTGCCCCCGTAGCCCTATCCTTGCCAAATAAGACACACCAATCGTCAAAGTATGGGAATGACTTCCCATACAAGTTTTTCACCTTTTGAGGATGGGCCTACACAAACATTTCCAAATTTAGTACGAATTCTCATGCCTTAATATTCAATTAAAGCATTGGAATTCATGATGGGGCATTACCTTTTCATACGCATCCCATACAGATTGCTCCACGTCAATGCGTTTGTTGACATTATCCCACCCGAAACCACTTAGGTTTGTAATGTCTACAATTTTAGCCCATAGGGATTTCCAATACCTCACCTTGGAGTCAATGTGGGGGTGTGCCTTAAGGGTGCACCCCGGGATCACTTTACGTAACTCCTTCTCCAAGTGGGTGAAATAACCTGTTTTGAAGCCATTCTCGGCCTTCCACCTCTCCGCCTCTTCACTGAGCATGCACTTCATTAGTGCATCCTCCTCTGTTTTCTTCCAACTCCTACGTGTTTGCTTTGTAGGCCGTTCCACCTCCACTACTTCCACATCAGTAGCAGCCATAGCTGCAAATGCATTTAAAGTGTGCAACAATTGTAAAAGTAGGACCTTCAATATTACGTTATGAAAAACACCGGCAAATACAATAGTACGTTACACGTAGTTCATAAATTTCAGTTACGAACAAATTCGAAATATACAATTACAATGTTTGACACGAAAACATGAAAATACAATTAAGGAAGGATGCCCTCCACTTGTCCCCCACCATTGCCTAACCAATGGTTATACATGGCCGCCGCTAGAGCATCCCTCCCCGCAGTCCACTCATTGGAACTCTCAACGTTAGCAATGTTATCATCAACAGGGACATCGTTCACATGTGCTCGTTCCCACGCAGTGTACTCATGTTCAATGGGATCGTTTGGCATCTCTCTCTTAATTAAGTTGTGAAGCAGACAACATGCTGACACGATACGACATTGAGTCCTTATCGGGTAATACGAGGGAGATCTCAAAATTGCAAACCGCATCTTGAGAACCCCAAAGCTTCTCTCAATGACATTCCTAGCGGCGGAGTGTTTCATGTTGAAGAACTCCTCTTTGCTAGTTGGCATGTGACCTTGCCTCCAAATGTTAATGTGATATCGCTGTCCACGGTATGGTGCTAAAAAACCGTTCCCATTCGTGTAGCCGGCATCAACAAGGTAATAATTTCCTGTAACGAATGGAAGACAACACATTGATGGGTGGATAACTTTATTGGACTCAAAGTAAAGACCAACTTAGGATATGGAACATACCACGGGGAACTCTAAGACCGTGGGGTCTTTCCATGGCGTTTCCAAGGATTCTAGAGTCTGTGGCCGATCCTTCCCAACCAGCCAATACATAAACAAATTTCAGGTCCCGGGTACAAACCCCTAAAACATTTGTAGCAATCTCACCCTTCCTCGACCTATATCGTGGCTTGTCAGCGGCGGGAGGGTTTACTGGCACGTACGTCCCATCCAAGGCCCCAAGACAATTCTAACAAAAGTGGAGAAGAGTATTAACGTTATAAGTGACTATGTGGAAATAGAGGAAAGCTTTACAATGGATGAAATAGGAAGAAATCACAACGACTATACCTGAAACCAATTCCACCTATTGTCTTGGTCGTCAGCAGGTACAGGGATGGGCGTCTCTAGGAGCATTCGGTGAAGGCGCAAGACAGCTTGGAGTACAGCATTGAAATGCCTACTTACTGTCTCAGTAGACCTATAGAATTTAAATTTTGTACGCCTCTGCTTCGTATGGTGACTAAGGACCCACAAGAATATTGCTACCCTCTCTTCCAAACATACGTTGCGTGAGTCGGTTAACCCAACACCTCGGACTAATCTGAAGAATGTTTGTCTATTCACCCTCAACTGTTCATGGCAGTCTGTGTCATTACCCCTTACAAGCCTATTGATGTTGTTTATGTGTGTCTGGTAAAAGTCTGGATTTGGAGACAACTCCGGACGACGAGGGCGAATCATGGACGTGATGAACAAGTACATACGATATACACCAATGACAGCGTTCATGAAGGCCTGTAAAGCCATCAATCCCTCTTGCTCTTCTCTTCTCCTTTTCTGTTTCCTATTTAAACGGGCCATCCTAAAAAACACTTCCAAGATTTAGGGTTTTTTTATTGAAAACCTTATCTAAACTCCTACTAATAACTACCAATGATGAACCCTAAGTATTCATCAAAAATCAAAGCCATATCAATAGGGGTTTGGGGTTTTTAGGTAGGGTTTCATATTATTGACAAATAATGAACAACAATTCAATGGATATATACACATACAAATTCCAAACTCATACTCAACTACTTACTTGGTTTTAATTTATACTCATACTCATCATATGTTTTATCATGGCTTTTTACCATTATCCTACGCCAAACCTCTTTTGCCATAATTTGAGATGATATATTAATCTTTCAACTGAAACTCATACGAATACGACATATTCATTACTTCTACATTTACTTGAAAAGCCAAATATTTAATACTCAATGCTCAAGCAATTTTCTCTTCTATATACGGCCATGACTAAAAGCAAGTGCAATACTTAGAAACACAATAGCACGCTACTAAGAATTCACAGTGAAATGAAATCAAACTTGTAAATAGAATTTTTCACTTTTCAATACTTTTTGACATGTCTATAAACAAACGAATGTATAAGTCTATAAACAAGCGAATGTATAACTTTTCAATGCCCACACCTTCCGACCCTCCTACATCGGACACCTTTAGGCTCATCACGTCAACTTAAATAAGTCTTAACATAAGCTTAAAAGTTTAGGGGTTTTCTGTTGGTGAACATGCTACGAATTCTACACAAAATATAAAATTGAAGCACCATACACTCGTCATATCTCATTTTCTGTTCCTGTTGAAGTAAAAGGGGGCAAATACCACAAAGCAGCACACAAATTTCGCCAAGACCCCCATATATCAATCTAGTTTTTGGAGCTGCCACTGTGCATATGCATACAGTACGTTTTGCTACGTCCCCAGAGCAAAATAAACATAATTTTATCAAGAATTGAAGCAAGCTCGTTCTTCACAACCCGTTTGGATTGTGAGAAATGGTACGAAAAGAAAAGGAAGGAAAAACCAACCCTCCTGTTTGGATAACTGAAGTAGGTGAGAAAGGATAAGAATTGAAGAAAAAAAAATATTGATCTTCATAGGTCCATTTTTCTTTCTCACCAAATCTAACTTTCTCTAATTTTCTCTCAATCCAAAGGGCCTGTCATGCACTTCAGTTTCTGAATAAAATTCTGTGCTATTCTCTGAACGTATTACTAACACATACTGATACACGTGTATATTTATCCATATGCATGCATGTGTTGTGCTTATGGTTTTCAAAATCGGCAGCGAGGTTGCAATGGTCAAGTCTGAAGCAAAGGAAAATGATGATAGGATCAAGACCACCTGGGTGTGTGAACAAGTGCATGAGTTGCAGGCCTTGCGTGGCTACTCTGGTGGTTATTCATCCTCACGACAACAACAAAAAAGGCGAATTCGCAGAGATATCGGATTCAGTATGTCGCAGAGAAGATGACCCTTACTATCTCCTCTCATGGAAATGCAAATGTGGAGACAAGCTTTACCAGCCTTGATTTCCATACATTTGTGGTACAATGTATTTTGTTTATTTGTACGAACTACGAAATGTTTGTATGTACAGTTGGTTTTAATGGTATATATGATTTCCCGAATTTGGTGGCTCTGTTGCGAGTACGTCGGAGGCACAACAAGGTGCTGTGCTCTTCTGCTAAGGTCCAAAAACTAGATTGATTTCGGAGTATTAGAAAGCTTTTCAATCTTTGCGCCAATCCTAGGTTATTCATCTCCATAGATAATCAATATACCAAAACAACGTACTGCTCAACAAAAACTCTGGCGGAATCTAAAATCGCCACAAAACAGAACCTAAACAACATAACCAGTTCAAAAAGGAGGACTGTTGTTCATACCTCAGTGAATCCAACTGAAATCGACCAAAAAAGTACCAAATCGCCACAAAACTCTTCCACCCCTTCTCCTCG
Organism: Rhododendron molle; assembly: GCA_025413875.1. Classification (NCBI taxonomy): domain Eukaryota; kingdom Viridiplantae; phylum Streptophyta; class Magnoliopsida; order Ericales; family Ericaceae; genus Rhododendron; species Rhododendron molle. Next base: position 7,219,323 of record CM046393.1, read on the forward strand.
TTCGACCAACCACAGACGAAGAAGAGTAGCAGCAGAAATGGTACCTGGACTACACAAAACCCACAAAACCCAACACAGATCTAGTTTAATACAGCGGGACAACACAAAATCGAACTCAGAAATGCCAAAAAACAGTAAAAATTCGAAGATTGTTGTTCATACCTGGAGTGAATCGAACTCAATCGACCAAATCGCCACAAACCTCTTCGACCCCTTTTCTCATTTCGAACAAGAAGAAAACGAGAGCTACAGAAATGGGAGGTTGGGGGTGAGGGAAAGGGGGATTACGAGGGGTACGATGGTCCAAAAGATGGCTGGATTAGGGCGGATTCCAGATGGCTTGCTCAGACCCTGGCCATCTCTAAGCCCCCCTGAGGCTGTATTGGGAGGGATAATGGATGAGGCCTTCTAAAGATATCCAGGCGGCTTTTGCCAAACGACGTATTACCCCTGGCCCCACGTATTAGGAGGGGGGATATCCTAATCCCCCTTCTTAGTGCTGCTTCCAAACGACCCCTAACCGGTAAAGAATCTCTAGCGGTGTGAGAAAATTGTTGGACTACACGAACATTTTATTTGGAGGAATCCCGGCCCAAAACATAAATTATTGACCCCTAGATGGTTCATTCTTTTTGGGCCAGAAATATCCTCATAAATGGCACCTGGATGGATCTGTTGGATTTTCTACAATGGAAAATTATGGGCCTAAATTCTCCAAAATTCTGGGCTGCATTTTTTTGGGGGGGATTGAAAATGAGGTGCATGTTTTAGAGAAAATGACTGCCAATGACGTGTTTTGATAATTAATATTTTTTAAGACATCTTGGAGGGTATTAATTATCAAAACACGTCTTTGACCGTCATTTTCCCCATGTTTTACCGGGTCCCGTTCATTGGTATGGTGGGCTATGGTCTCTTTTTTTATAACGGGCCACGGCAGTCGAGTAAGTGGACATTGGAAGTTGAAAATTCTATTTTATTTAGGCTCCGTTCTGTTAACGCTGAAAATGTCATTGACATGTATTAATTATCAAAACACGCCAGGTTCCATTCATTGGTATGGTGGGCTATGCGGTCTTTTTTTAATAACGGGCCAAGACAGTCAAATAAGTAAGTGGACGTTGGAAGTTGAAAATTCTATTCTATTTAGGCTCTGTTCGGCTAAGGAATAGGCCCGGTCTAAAGAATAAGCTCCGATCAAATACGTACTTATTTTTTTAATTAAAATTGATATATTATGAGAAAATAACATGTTTCGTAAAGCAAAAAACAAGTATTTAAAAAATAAGAACCTTAGCAGAACGGGACCTTATTGAATTGAAGTTATAAATATCTAGTCTACCTTCAATTATGTAAAACAAAAAAAACAAAAAAAAAAAACCTTACAATTATGCTACGGACACTGCACAGTATGTGCGCGCTTCGCATAAAATAAAATGCGATTATGTGCAATTGCACACATAATCACATTTTAGTATGTTCAAAATTTGGTTCTACGCTCTTCGTTATGAGTGTGTTGTTGATCTTTGAGGGAGGTTTCACCCTTTCAAAAGATGTAACCATTTGAATACAGAGGTTTCCACTGCATTCCATTGCTTCTGGTAGAACATGTCCTGGAATGCATCTGGTCCAATTCGAATGATTATTCAGTGCTCCTGGAGCACTACCGCATAGTTCTTCAACTGCCTTCTTCATCGCCCATTTTTGTGGAAGCTGCATACCTAGTGAATAGTGAATTACACAAATGTGTGGGAGCCACATACAAAGTGCAAGTAATAATCAAAGGTGCTGCGGAAACCGTCCGGGGGTTACCAACCTTGCACGAACGGTGACGCGCGGCCCACTTTGAGCCCCGCGCTGATGTTCCAAATCAGCTCAATTCGATATGTGTGGATACTCGATCCAATCTTTCATTTTTCACGAATCCGGGCTAATTTTTCACGGGCCCACTCGGTTTGTTTTTTATTACGTTATTGAACGGCTCGAATAATCCGCTCGGAGTCCGAAGTGGATCTCCATCGCCGTCGATTCCCGCCGTCGGCTCTCCCGGTCGGTTTCCTTTGATCGAGTTTTTGAACTACTAACAATTTACAGTTGGGGAAGTACGCAAGATCCAAATGGTTACGTTAGGATATAGGACAAACATACAAATGCAGGTGTCGCTTTGTTATACAACCACAACTGGCAATCTCTCTCTCTCTCTCTCTCTCTCTCTAACAGGAAGAAGATTTATGAGAACAGAAAATCTTATTTGCGGACAATTTCGTAAAGAATGTTTTACGAAGGTTAATCGCAAGTGTCTAAAGTGTTTTTGGACGGTCATAATTGAAAATGAATCTCAGCCATTAATCGTGCAAATGGATGGTTGTGATTGCGTCGCTCTCCGAAAATTAATTTTTGCTATACGGTGGGGGTTTGGGTGCAACGCTGGTGATTTGGCATGGATTTAGGGTTTTGGTGCTTGTTTTATTTTGGGCTGTTGGGCTTTTAGGTGTGGTGCGTGTTGGTTCTTTACCAACCATGGGGTGTTTAGGTGTTTTTTTTGTCCGTGGAAAATAACGGTCAATGACGTATTTTGATAATTAATATCCGTTAAGGACATTTTCAGCATTAACAAATATTCTTAGTTTGTCCTTGACGGGTATTAATTATCAAAACACATTCTGAGCCGTCATTTACCCATTTTTTTCCCCTCCTGGTTTGGGCTCAGTCTGTTGAGCCTAAATCAGTTCCTCCATGTGATTAGGAGAAGGGGGTCTTGGGTGGTCAGGCCGGTGTACCCAAAACCCTATTAGCTCTGTACTCTGTGTTATGAGTTAATGAATTTATCTTTTTGCCGATTTAAAAAAAAAAGGATAGTGAGTATTAATATCAACGTGTAGCGATTTTCTATTTAGGTTTTTTTATCGGCAATTTTCTATTTAGGTTTGCATTTTTTTTAAAATTAATTATTTGTCTGAGAAAGAATAATGTGAAGAGTATAAAATTTCAAACCAAAGTTGAAAAAACCGTCCACATAAAACAATCTTAGAGCATCCGCATTGTAATAATCAAATAGATGTGAATAAGCAAATTTAACAATAATGCTCAAAAAATACCTCACATTGTAATAAGCAAAGTTACAAGTTTTTTAGCAAATAATCAAATTGCACCCATTCTATAATCAAACTTAACAACTTTTACCAATAACCAAAACTCAATAACCAAACCTAATAAGGAAACTCAAAACTCAATAACTCAAAACACTCCTCATTGGAATCGTCTCATCGAGATGAATAATTTGGTGTGATCGGATGCGTGATTGAAACTCGTTTGCAATTAGACATAGGTGCATTGCGTATTTTGGGATTTTTTTTTGTTAGGGATGTAAAAATAGCCAATGTGGAGATAGAGATTGTTAAGTTTGATTATGAACTAAATAGATACTCAAATGCTGACGTGGCACATTTTGATTATTGATTTTGATTATTCCCATTGCGGATGCTCTTATGGACACTAAAGATTGTGACAAACGGTCGATCTTTTTCGAAACTCTTTTCGTCTCTAGTGAAGTTTTAGAGACATGTGGCGCCGTAATTTTACGTGTGAGATTCCTACTGTCAACCCAAATAATTAATTAAAAGATTGAATATTTTTCCTTTCTAATATTTTGACTTAATAATGTTTTGGATTACCGTTTGTCTTCCTGAAAAAAAATTACGCTTTTCTAAGTTTTGCATCATTTTTTTTTTTGAATTTATTGATTCGTTTCGATGGGAGGAATATGAAATTTAACAAATTACGATCAAAGTCTTAAAGAGGTTTACTACAAATAAAAATAATCCGAAAAACATGGATTTTTTTGTCTTTTCTGATTTTCTTCAATTTCAATTCAAAATTTTAAATTTTTTTGTTATGTGTCATCAAGATGATCAAATAATTTGTTAAAAATATGACAACAAAACTAACAATGTCAAAATTTTTGACTAAAAACAGAAAAACAATTCAAAAAGATTGTAAAGCCAAAACACCCCTAAATTCACTTTCAACGAGTCTACCACCACAAACAAACATTTACACACACGCTCAAAATACATATGGGTCCACACACACTATATACTTTCAATGCATATAGGGCCCACATTTTTTGTGAGTGTATGTAAGTATTTGTGTGTTTAGTTCGTGCTTATTGACTTTTTCGATTAACGTTTACAGGAGTAACAAAAGAGTGTAAATCGAAAATGATATTGGTACCGATGGTACCGTAGGAAAAATGCACAGACGGCCACCGGACGGCCGATCAGAACCGTCCAAAAATTTAAAAAAAAAAAAAAACGTGGTGGGCTCACGCGGGAATTAACTGCATCTGACGTGCATAGGTGCTCGATCCAAACACCCCATTTGTTCGCAAATACATGTATATACCTACAAATGTCGGATGCCGTTGATTCCCGCGAGGGCCCACTCGGTTTTTTTTTTAAAAAAAATTTGGACGGCTCAAATCGGCCGCCGGTGCATTTTCCCTTTGCTATTGGTCGGTACCAATAGCAATACTCGAGTGTAAATTCCATCCACCTTGGGTGGAAAACTTGGGTTTTTCACCACCATCAATTGTGGGCCCCACCGTGCATATATTATAGTAATCTAGACTGTTCATCTTGTAAAGCTCGCAAAGTAGTATATCTTCACAAAGAATCAGCTGTATCGGACATGGATAAGTATATAAAAAATTGGAGTTTAGTTTAAAAAAATCGACAGTAGATAAGTTTAAAGTTAAACTATCCATAACCATCTATTTTATAAACTAAGATTTAATTTTTTATATACCTATCGGTATCTGATAAATATAGTTTTTTGTATAAATGTACTATTATGCGGATCCTACAAGACAAACGGTTCAAATTACTAAAAAAAATATACACAGCTGAGCCCGCAATGCGTGGTGGAAACAATGGAGTTTCCACCTAAGGTAAAAAGAATTTTTTCCTTGTAACAAAAACCCAAGAGGAAGAGACCCACTCGAAAATTGGCGGGAGTTGGGTTTGAGAGAAACTTGTTCACGGGTCTGCGCCATTTCGGTAATTAATTGTCCGGATTTTAAAATAATTATTCACTAGAAAAGTTAAAATCCAGACAGTCTGAAATGCTTTTGAACGTGCGGAATTGAGCGGCGTAAACAAAGTTTACGGATTGCTTCGCAAAGAATTTTTTCTCGTTGGGTTTTCGTACTTTGCCAAAACAGAACCGACACTACGCCAGTGGGATTCGTTTGCCCCAAACAAAAGTGCGTTTATCTTCCAGCGTCACCATTGCTCACATGTCTCCATCACGCACAAACTTGTCTTCTTTTTTTTTTTTTTTTATCCAAAACCCTATCTATCTCTTCCTGCAAGTTTACAAGTGTCCATTTTTCAACCCTCTATACTCAAGGTTCCGGCCCGAGGGGCGTTTTGGCTGTATAAAAAAAAAAAAAAAAAAAAACTCAGGGTTCCGAGAACCACTTCCAGTGAAATTGGTAACTCATCTCGTTCTTTTAGTGGTGACCAAGGTCTGAGTCTCACAAGGGGCGGGACTTTGGGGGTCAGGACTATGGATAGCTTCTGAATTCCCTCATCCTAACTCTTAAGACCCTCCACTAATTTAGCCCTAAATTCTGAAGTGATTTTGGGTGTTTTGTTAACGCCTCTAACGATATCGAACGAAACTCATTTTTTACAGAGACCTTAAACGACATATTTTGAACTAAATGAACGGCTCCAATCATTTTTTTGTGACTCGAGACGGGAGAAAAAGGGGTCTGTGCACAGCTTGCTGTGTACGTAGCTTTATGGTTAAAAATGGAGTTGCATGTCTCTATCACACACAACCTTGCGTTTTTATCCAAAACCGTATCTCTTCCTGCAATTTTTTTTAGACGTGTCCATTTTTCAACCCTATAAACTCGAAAGCAAAGTCTTCGGAAAAAAAATAAGAAATTGATTTTCGCGCTTCCATCGACAATTTACACTCCCTTTATTGCCTTTATCCACTTAAATTTACTATTTTGCCTATAATTCAATTTTTTTCACTTTTTCAAGGACAATATTATAAATTCACGTGAATAAAAACAAAAAAAAGAGTATAAATGAATAAAAGAAAAGTGTGAAAATCATTTTTCAAAAAATAAAATCTAAAATAAAGAAAAAGGACCGGGCACCGTAATAGTCCAAGTGGTTTATTTTCCAAGGTCTTTTTTTTTTTTTTTTTTTGACAAGGTGCTGTTAAAAACATCAATTTTTGTAAACTTCTTGTCGACCGGATTTGGTTTTAAAATTTTTTTTATCCTGAAAATAGTAAACGCTTAAACAATATAAATTTTTGAAATTTTAGTTTTGTCAAAACAAATGCTTTTTAAATTTTCTATCATGTACCAATGGAATGTGGGTTGCTGTTGTACCACACCAATATAGTGTAACGGATTCGGACGCAGACATACAAATCTAGAAAAGGCAATATACGAATCTATATACAGTAAAACACGTGTTTAGGAATATTCTTTTCCTAACGGTTCAGATTTTTCTCTGACATAAATTTTATCTATCCGTACAAACAAATTCAACGGTCCAGATTTCTCTACCCTTCACATACAAACCAATGGTATTTTCGTAAATAACTTACACTGTTTGGCCAAATTTTTTGGGGCATTTTTCGGAAATAGTGTGCATTTAACGCCTAGATCCCAAAGAGTTTTATATATATATATTAAAAAAATAGTTAAAAGTTAAGTGTTCTAATTTTCAATCCGTTGAACTAGTGCGAAGATCTTATTTTTCTGATCATTTTATCATTGTGGGTCGTAATTAATTTTTGATTATAAAGCTTTTATTTTATCCTAATCTTATAACTACTAGAGGCTGGGGCACACGCGATACATGTGCAAGTTCAATTTTTGTTAAAATTCAACTTGCACACACTTCGCGTGTGTCCTGACCTCTAATTGTATTCTAAATTCAAGGTCTACGGCCAATTCCAAAAAACAATTAAACTTGCTCATTAATCACACCCTAATGCCAGATTGAACAACATTAAAGAATGACAAATTGCATACAAATATTATTATATGCAAGCCTATGACAGGGTAATGCAACTGGTAGCAGAATAAAGAACCGAGTAAAAAGCGTGTCTCCACCCACGCCCAATAAGATTAGACATTAGTGAAGAACTGACCGTGGAATGGTATCGTTGGCAACTGGTAGCAATTATGAAGGCCTTTCAGAACAGAGAAGAAATAATCATGGAATTGACAGAGAAAGGTTTCAAAATTTGGGGAGAAAAACAGAGAAAGCTGTGCCGTTTGTGAGTAGGAGGACGGGTAGTGGGCTGATAACTGTTTTCGGCAGTTTTTTTTGTGTGTTGAAATGTCTAATATATCCTCACAGTTAACTGTTTTGTGTTGTGTTTTAATTTTTTGAGGGGCACTTATGGAAAGGAAAATATATGACAGGAAAAAGGGAGACACCAAAGGTGCTCTCCCTTTATATATTAGAATATATATATATATATTAGAATAGGGATTGCCCGTGCCCAAAGGCACGAAGAGCACAAAAAGTTTTTTTTAACGTAAAAAGGTTTTTGTTTTCGATCCCTCATCGCTCTTTTCATTGGTAGTGTACGACACTAACAATGAGCATCCAAATCATATAAATTCGAGCCAACAAATTCAAACCCAATACCGTGTTGCATTCATAAGATCCTACATTATTTTCTTTTCGTATACTGTAGGAAAATCAATCTAAAAGGAAACAAATTAAAAGCAAATATTGAATTGAATGTAAGGAAATCAACTTTGGACGGAAATCAATTATTGAGTTGATTTAAATTAAAAAAGATAATCAACCTTTTTAAGGAAACAACCTAAAAACAATCAATTGAAAGAATTTACCAGTCATAAAGTTAGGAGGTTTTATGTTAGGAAGTATGCTCTTGATCGGATGGATATGATCTACTAAAAATTGGATCCGATGGTTGTAGAGGGTGTTAGGTTTGTATGAGTAGACAAAAACTGTTCTATTTTATAATATAGAAGATAGATATTTGGTTCTACAGTTAACTTAGGCCTCTAACAGAAAGGATATAGAATCAAAAATTAATTACGACCCTTCGAGGTAAAATAATCGGTTAATTAAGATTTTCGCATCGGTTCAAACGGATTGAAAATTGAAACACTTAATCTTTTAAGGGTTATTTACCTTTATATCCCTTCGACTTATTCTGAAAGTTCAACATAGTCCTTTCAGTTTCAATTTCACCTAAATAAACCTTCGATTTGCAAATTTATTTCAATGTGATCCTTCCGTTGGATGCCATTACTAATTTAAACGGAAAGTTGACATGTGCCCAGCACATGTGCTCTCCCCAAGGGCATATTTGTCCATTCCACTCCTCCTCTTCCTCCCCCTCCTTCTTCTTCTTTCATGAAACCCAGAAAAAAAAAAAAAAAGACAGAGAAACCCGGAATTTTTTTTGGGTATTTTCTTCTTCTTCTTTTTTGGGTATTTTCTTTTTCTTCTTCTTCTTCTTTTTGTGGTGAGGTACGGCAGTCCGGTGGTGGTGGGTACGGGCCGGAGGTGATGGGTTCGGTAGTGGGTGGTCTCGGTGGTGACGGGTTCAGTGCGTGATTGCTGCGGCGGCGATGATGGCAATGATGGCTCGGGTGGTGATGGAGGTACACGGTGGTGGTGATGGTGAGATGGACTGATGCAGCTCAGCTCGGCGGCAGTGCAGGGAGAAATAGAACGGCGGCTGCCGATTTAAGATGGCGAACCAGAACAGCATAACAAAAAACGGATGTTGACGAACGCGAGGGGGGCCCGTGCTCGATGTCAACGATGATGAAGTCACCGGCAGGGGAGATTTCGGATTTTGATTTTGGATTCTTTGGCCGGGCCCATGTGTTCTTCACAAAAAATCCCAGCCCGATATTAAAGTCATATATGTTTTCACTTTCCCCTCTCTCTCTCTCTCTCTCTCTTCATCTCTGTGTTCTACTTCTCCATCACCCAGATCCCCAATTTACTCCGGCCATTAGACCCACAAAATCATAAATCTAAAATCCTAATTTTATGATATAAAAACACACCCACATGTATAATTGCAGAAACTGAAGAACCAAAAAAAAAAAAATCACCGAAAAAAATTTGGAGCTTTACTTTGTTTTGTGAATAAGTACACAATCCATAATCCATATACACACTTGGCGGCGAAGGTTGAGTTCAAGGCGGTCGCCGGAGACAGAGGGCGAGGTGGTTGTCGGAGGGGTTGTCGGAGGTGAAGCCGGAAGGTGGGTTTGTGATATTTTCTTTTTTTAAAAAACAGAGTTGGGTTTGTGATATTTTCTTTTTTTTAAAAACAGAGTTTTGGATTTTGAATAGATGGGTTGTATGGGTTTGTGTAGAATTCATGAAAAATAGTGAGAGAGAGAGAGAATTAAATTATTCATTTTGCTAATTATTTTTTTCTAGGCTTTTCTCTTTTTTTTCTTTTGGGTTTGAAGAAGAAGCAGAAGGACGAGGAGGGGAATGGGCAAATATGCCCTTGGGGAGAGCACACGTGCTAGGCACATGACCCTTTTCCATCCAAATTACTGACGGTTGCCAACGGAAGGATCACATTGAAATAAATTTGCAAATCGAAGGTTTATTTGGGTGAAATTGAAACTGAAAGGACTAAGTTGAACTTTCAGGATAAGTCGAAGGGATATAAAGGTAAATAACCCATCTTTTAACTATAAAGTTTTAAAAAATAGTTAAAAGATTAAGTGTTCCAATTTTCAATCCGTTTGAATCAGTGCGCAAGTCTTATTTTTCTGATCATTTTATGCTAAAGAGTCATTATTAATTTTTGATTATAAGGCTTTCATTTTATTTTAATCTTTTAACTATATTTGATTCTACAATTATCTTAGGGCTCTAACTAGAAAGCTTTATAATAAAAAATTATCCCCTTATGGTAAATAATCAGTTAATTAAGATATTTGCATCGGTTTAAACGGATGGAAAACTATATTTTTAATATATAAAAGTCTCGTCGGACAGCCTAGATTACTTTCAGATCAATGGCTGAGATCACTTCAATTCTACCCTTAACAAAGTGCCCATACTTTCTTAGTTTATTACACAAACTGTCAAACACCATCAGTCTTACTCAAACCCATTTTCAAATTTCAAACCAAGGTCGGATCAAAAAAAAAATTCAAACCCAGGTTATCTAGCAAAGAGGCGAGAGGCGAACCCCCCAAACCCAGGTTATCACTTCACCCCCTGCCATGACCTCCTGATCGCGGCCCACTCACGTTCACCCGCCACGGATTTTTTTTTGGAATTTTTCGTGGGCAATGGGAGCTGGGCCAAGAAAGCTTCATAAAAGCAAATGTATTTGGAATTTTTTGAAGTTTATTGGGATTTTTTTTGGAATTTTTCGTGGGCAATGGGAGCTGGGCCAAGAAAGCTTCGTGAAAGCAAATATATTTGGAATTTTTTGGAGTTTATTGGGATTTTTTTTGGAATTTTTCATGGGCAATGGGAGCTGGGCCAAGAAAGCTTCGTGAAAGCAAATGCGTTTGAAATTTTTTGGAGTTTATTGGGATTTTTTTTGGATTTTTGATCTAGAGTTTTGGTGTCCGCAAAGGGGTCTAGCAAGGAACCATATTCATTTGGAAGAAAAGCTTGCGAGCTGCGTGAAGGGTGGCCCAAGAAAGCTCCCTAGAAAGCTCCCCGAAAGTAAAGGTATTTGAAAAATTTTGGAGTTTATTGGGATTGGGATTTTTTTTGGATTTTTTGTCTCCGTTTTTTTGGAGTTTTGGTGTAAAAGCAAAGGCAATGCTCTAATTGGGATCATGGTTGGCAGTTTTGGTGTTAGAAATGTTTTTTGTAACTAGCTTAAAAGTTTAGTTGGGAGAGTGCCGTAAGCACGGGTAATTCTCTTTCGTGTCACTAAGAAAATGATCACATACTACGCACTAATGAATCGATTTAATATTGGAGCCACTAGATAGCAAGTGCCATGGGCATGTGCAATTTCAACCGGGGTGCATAATGTCGTAGATACAGACAAACCCTAGTCTAATCATAAAGGAGAACATGGAGGTCATGTTTGGCCTTTTGTAAATGTCATATTTTAACTCTAAATCTGAACGTAATATATGAAAGAATAAGACGCCTTTCAAAAAAATTCGTATTTGGTAGTTTTGAGTTAAATTTATGTGGGTTGTTGATTTGTCTTCTTGAGAAGAATCGAAAAAGCAAAATTATGATCGAAACTTATAATTTTTTGTATAAAGTAAAAAAACAAAGAAGAAGCCAAAAGACATATTTTTTGGTTTATTTTTATCTTTATTCAGAAAATTTGAGTATGGATCATAGTTTTTTACTTTATTGAATCATGAAGTCTAAACAAACCAATAATCTACATAAATTTGATGCAAGACTAACAAATGTAAAAAAAGAAAAAGAAAAATTGAATAAAGGAAAAAAAAAACTAAAGTTCCGTTTGGAACTTTAAGGAAAGGAAAAGAAAGGAAAACTAAAAAAATTTATCTCCTATTATTTGGTTAGAAGAGAAAGAGAAAAGAAAATAACAATTTTCAATTTCGTAAATAGTAAATTTTCTTTCCTATTGTTTTTTCTCATTTTCCTTTCATTTTATTTTATTTATTTATTTTTTTTTCTCCATTGGTTCCAAACAGAACTTAATTTCTGCAGGGCCAATCCCAGTATAACGCAATCCAAAAGGCCGGTTTTGGATACTCTCGTACTCAAACAAGTTTTCCTTCATCTCTCTCTCTCTCTCTCTCTCTCTGTGGAAGATGAGATCTATGAATCTAGATTCATGGGTTCATTCTCGTTCCATGTACAATGAACCATTCCGATTCAGATCTTTGTTCGGCTTAACCCACAAACCCAACAGCAAGAAACCACCCAATTTCCCAGCCCACCCGTTTACCCTGAAACAAACCCGAACCATCTCTCCTCACGCCCCAATTTCCGCTGTCCTAACCAGAGATGAAACAGAGAGCCCGAAACAAGAAACCCAATTCGATTTCAAGGCCTACATGGTTGACAAGGCGGTCTCGGTCAACAAGGCCCTCGACGACGCCGTTTCTTTGAGGGACCCGCCGAAGATACACGAGGCCATGCGATACTCTCTGCTCGCCGGCGGCAAGAGGGTCCGGCCGATGCTCTGTATCGCCGCCTGCGAGCTCGTCGGCGGCGTCGAGTCGCAGGCAATGCCGGCGGCGTGCGCCGTGGAGATGATACACACGATGTCGTTGATTCACGATGACCTGCCTTGTATGGACAACGACGACCTCCGCCGCGGCAAGCCCACCAATCATAAGGTCTGCTCTCTTTTTCTTTTTGTGCCGTCTCTTGTACGATTAGGAATTTGATTACGATTCATAGTAATTCGATACACAGAGTAATTTTATTCTATTTTTTTTATTAATTCATTAATCTTATTCAAGAATTATTTTATTATAGACATTTACTAGAGTCAAACACTTCGACCATGTTCGGTTGTGGGTTTTGAATAGTGTTTTTGAATAAAGGTAGAGAGAGAAATGAGAGTGAAAAATGAAAGTAATGATTGAAAAGTTAGAGAGAGAAAAAATAAAAAAATTATTTTTTCTAAAATTTTAGGTTTAAAATTCTAAACCGAACAAGGCTTTCTTTTTTTATGTGTTGTCAGGTCTTGTTGGGACATGATTTTGTCAAACTTCTTTTTTTATGTGTTGTCAGGTCTTGTTGGGACATGATTTTGTCAAATTTTTTTTAACGTCATGTTCTTGTAAATATATTTTTGGGTGGAATATACCACGCTCATTTACACTCATATTCATGCATCCATACTCACAACAAGAGTGGGGTCCACACATACTAAGTGTATAGTATGTGCAGGCTCTATCTTTGTTGTGAGTGTAACTGGGTGTGTAAATGGGTGTGATGATAGGAAGATTGTTTTTGGGCAGCCGTCCTGTACCGCCAAGGTTACTTATTTTCTAATTTACCAGATAAGTCATTCTCTTATAATACATCATATTTAATTCAAAAAATAATTACTTATTTTAGAGTGAGGAATCAAGAATTGTATTGAAGGAATTATATTTCTGCGTAGTTTGGGAATGTGATTCATGATTCAATATGTATCGGAATAACATTTCCATTCCAGTCAGCTCTAAACCTTGGAATCATGGAAATATGGCTTGTGATTCTCAGGCTCCGTTCCAGAAACCTTCTTAAAAAATAAGCAGCTTATTTCACATTTTCAAACTAAAAAATAATGTAAACGAAAAATAATTTTTTTATTTTTTTTGCACCGTATTAAAGATCTTGATGAGATCTATTAAACAAGATCCATAGTAGTAGGAAAATTATTTACGTAAACACATTATTTTTGAGCTTGAAATTGCCTTCTTAAAAAATAAGGAGCTTATTCCCGTTCTGGAACGGAGCCTCATTCCTCTTCAAGATTAATGTAATCCAAACTGTCTTTTTTTTTATACCTGGGAAAATAAAATAAAGGAGGGGGAAATTATTTTTCCTAGGTTTGAGAGGAATTAGGGAAAACATAATTAAACAAATAATCAAGCACAATAAATTTTCCTCGCAATTTTCTTTTCCTTTCTTTTGTTCTCTCCAAGTTCCAAACAAGCCGTTAATTTAAAGGGCATTCAATTGGTCGAGTACGCCCAAACTATTTAGACGCCCAGTTCTCTAAATAATTATGAAAGAAGCGATGAACATTTTTATACATTTTACAAGCATGAGAAATTTTTGGGTGCCGGTAGGGTACCACGTGTGTGTACCCCGGTCATCTGGACCGTTCAGGCTTGTTTTGGACGGTCTGAATTTTAAAGAGAGAAAAAGAGTGGTAGGGTGAGGGAAGATAGAAGGAATAAATCCAGGCCATTGGGTCACTACTAGGACGACTTAGATCGCGGGTGAGGGAAGATAGAAGGAATAAATCCAGGCTATTGGGTCACTACTAGGACGACTCAGATCGCCGACGGGTACCGCCGCGTGGTACCTGTTCGGCACCCAAAAACTTCTCAGGCGCACTTGACTGGGGAAGGTTCCCTTTGGTATCTTCCTAGTATTGTAAAACACTACTCTTAGTTACTCAATTTAAAAGTAGGTAAACAACAAGGGCCTTGTTCGTTTAGCATATTTACTTTGTTTTAACTTTGTTTTTTCAATCATTATCCTATATCTTTCTCTCATCATTATCCTATTTCTCTAATTATTAATTTCATTTATCTCTCTATCTCTCTCCACTCATTACCCATTTCTCTAATCATTACCCTATTTCTCTTTTCACCCACCACTAAAACTAAAATACCCAAATGTGCTAAACGAACAAGGCCAAGATCTTTTATTTTTGTATATTGTTCTTTGTGGCCACTGTGTTACAATATTAAAGCTACTAGTAAGAGCAAAACCAGAAACGGCAGGGGCTTGGTTCCTTTAGGCTAGTTTCGGCTTTTTTTAGATTCTTTTTGGACTCCCTTGGGTGATCGAAATCGGACATTTGTAAAATTCGTCTTGAACATCATGATGTTGAAAATTATGTTGGTTTTGCATTTCAATGAGTATAGTTTGATTTTGTATTGACTGGCGATAGACTTGATTTTTGCATGATATTCTTGACGAGCTTCAAAAAGTGAATGGTTTGTATCATTGAAGTGGGCTCGAAAAGAGTCCATAACCGGGGGTGGGGTGTCTGCCACTCCAGTTTCAAACATTTTTTTTTTCTTTCTATTTTACTTTAATTCGATATTAGGCCTTACATTTGGATGTCTTACATAAATAGTATGGTGATCGTGTTTAAAAAAATGAACGATTGAGATCATATCAATTATATCTGAAGGGCTTCCATCTTCAAGCCAGAATGATGAATAATGTTCATGACCAATTTGTGCTCCTATTTTGAAGGTTGGTTGTGCAACGTGCACAGCCCAATAGACCAAATTGGTCTGTAACATTGTGAGACCATCTCTTACCGGCATGCCTGAAAATTATTCGAATCTCGTGAATTCTTCTGTGATTGTTTGTTTATGTTTTTATATTTTTGAATTGACCCGATGACTCATCTTGTTTCATTGCATAACAATTAGGTCTTCGGCGAGGAAGTAGCGGTGCTAGCCGGCGACTCCCTCCTCGCATTCGCCTTTGAGTACATTGCCACCGTGACAACCGGTGTCCCACCGTCCCGAATCCTCGCCGCAATTTTTGAACTGGCAAAATCAATCGGAGCCGAAGGCCTAGTAGCAGGGCAGGTGGTGGACATTGCTTCTGCCGGAGTTTCTGATGTTCCACTAGACCAGCTCGAGTTCATCCACGTGCACAAGACCGCGGTGCTGCTGGAGGCGTCCGTCGTCCTTGGTGCCATACTGGGCGGCGGAAACAAAGAGGAAGTAGAAAAGTTGAGGAGGTTTGCTAGGTGTATCGGGTTGTTGTTTCAAGTGGTGGACGATATACTAGACGTGACAAAATCGTCGGCAGAACTCGGGAAGACGGCCGGGAAGGATTTGGTGGCGGAAAAGGCGACGTATCCGAAGCTGATGGGGCTAGAGAAGTCGAGGGAATTTGCAGAGAAGTTGAATGAGGAGGCGAAAGATCAGCTATCTGGGTTTGATTCGGGCAAGGCGGCTCCGTTGGTAGCTCTGGCAAATTACATTGCTTATAGGCAGAATTAACCACCACCCACATGGTACTTTTACGAGTGTATGGTCACCGGTGGCTAATACCCTTTGCGACGCTGTCGATGCAGGTGTTTGATCGGAGAGCCGGGGCTTTGGTTGATACATTTTGTTGTAATATTTACAGTTATTCTTTATAGAGATTAGATACATGGTGGGGTGAGAGCAGTGGGTTTTTAGATAGGGGCAGATCAATCTGTCACTGGCTCTGTTCTTGAATGTTGTTAATTATAACATATCTTCACCAGTTGAATGCCAAAGTTCATACCCAATCCCAGAGTTGTTGTATTTTTTGGTTTGGGCATTCCTTAGCATATGGTATTCCCGATCGCTTGGTGGTGTTTGTTTGTAGCTCAATCGGAATAGACTCCGTTTCAATTCACCTCACGGTACTTCTTGTTCAAAGTTGTTCGCCACCCGATATATTGTTGGCCGTGCGAGCACGACTGAATTTTTTTTTTTTCTTTTTTATGGCTCCGAATCAGAAGAAGGTCAGGTGACTGTTAACAAGTCTGCTGGGTTGGACTTGGAAGCTGCATAAGTTGGGGTGGGCCGAGATCAATACAGATGGGGCTGTTGCCATGGACGGAACCGCTGGTGCAGGTGGTACGATCAGGGGACGTAAATGGGAGGTGCATGGTAGGTTTTCAACGTAAAAGTGGGCACTGCTCGGTCTCAGCAACAGAATTATGGGCGCTGCGAGATGGTTATTAACAAGGCGTAGACCAGAATATCGTATGCGTCCAAGTGGAGGTGGACGCCAATCGAATTATCAAACCTCTTGAGCATACAGAAGCAAATTTTCGGCCCCGTTGAACAATGACAAACCAAATTTGTGCCTGCAGGTACATTTTGTCGCGCTTTCAGATGACGACTGTTAACCATGGTTAGAGCGAAGCAAACCGATGGGCATATATGACCCTACGGAAAGTTGTCGAACCCTATTTGTTTGTTGACACACTAATTTCGCTCCAACCTCCACAGTTGTATATATTTTTGGCAAAAAACAAAAACAAAACAAAGCCATTCCGCTTGACAATAAGTATATAAACACACACTCACTCATAATAGAGGCGGGTCTCACACGTACTAGACACCTTATCCGTTTGAGCAAACTAGGCAACATTGTATTGGGCTTCATTCCACAGCCCAGTAGCCAGCCCACCTTGTCCAATTCTCGGTCCATTTGCAGTCCATCATAATTTCTCTCAATCCATTTGCATACTATTTTGTGGGGAAAATGGTTTTCGCACTCCTTTTATTTATTATGGCACACCATTTTTTGTCTTTTAGTGAACCTTTTGTGTGCATATTTTCACTATAAGACAAGAAAATGAGTGCCATAATAATAAAATAAAATAAAAGGAGTGAGAAAATCAATTTCCTTTTGTGGTAATTAGCGCATCTCCGGTCTTTAGTCATACATTTGCAGCCTTTTGCTCGAATTTAAGTAAAAGCTTCGCTTGATGTTAACCACTTTAACATGCAATTCTTAGTCAAAACTTCATTTTAATGGTGGCAAATTTTGAGTCTTTATTGATTTGAGTACACATCTCATTAAAACTCAATTTGATATATGTTTTGCGTTAAGAGTTGACTTTTGCAAAAACAAATTACGCAAAATTTTAGTTTGAGTAATGCTTTGTTCTCTTTCCTTTTTAAAAACGATTTTTCGAAAAATTCTTCCTAGATTCTCCTTACTTTCAACGTTTCTCTCTCTATCTCTCTTCACTTATTACCCCTACTATTTTTTTAAAAAAATTTCAAAACACAATCCAAACACAGCATAAATAAAGGGCTAACGAATGGAGATGCTCTTGGAATGTCGTGTGTAATTAGAGTGTTTGGGCAAATTATTTTTGTCTTTTCAGTCGTCTTTTTTAAATTTTGTTCGAGTTGCTTTAAATTTTTGAGATTAATCATTCATTCTCACAAGCTGAAGGCTGAACGTAATGATTAAAAAAAAGGCAAAAGGCAAGAAGAACTTACTAAAGGCTAAATTTTTTTATAGTATAAAAAAAAAAAAAGCAGTTTCATTCGTCTAGTTGAATTTTTATCAACTCGGCTCATAAATTTGTAGTTTCATAATTCCCAGCTTGAGACGAGTGACTATGTCAAAAATTTGACCACGAAAAAAACATCGCGAAACTCCAAGAATACCAACTTCCTTATATAATAAATGAATTTAACCAATCCAGGTACGAGCATTGGACGTACAAATTCTATGGACAGATTATGATCAGCCTGAGCTGATGAAAATTTCAACTCGGACTCACGAATCTTTGTTCTGTTTGTTGTAGCATCCAAGTGCTTTAACAATCTTCGCTGTTTGAGATCCTGTTTAAAGCGATTTGCAACATATTCACTGCCTCATTGGTGCCCCTTTTGCCATTACTATTCAGTCGGGCATTTCTCCGAACACTTTAACTCATCGACCCGGTCCCCGTACCCGAATGCAATCGCGTTCGTGCTAGAATGGGTAGAAGAAGATCGAAGTCTCCAGTTCATCGATTCAGTACTGTAATTTCTTTTCCGGAACAATGAGTCCACCCATCTGCAAAATAAACAAGAGAGAGAGAGAGAGATGTCTGCTTTTGTTATGGAGGAAAACCAAAAAACACGCCGTTGCCGGGGATCGAACCCGGGTCACCCGCGTGACAGGCGGGAATACTTACCACTATACTACAACGACTTCGGTGGTATTGTTTCTCAAAGAATGTTAATAGTACTAACGCTAACTATTGATAACAACCTCAATATTTTCACTCTCAAATTCTTTCTAGTAATTTTTTAAATTTGTACTGTATGTGTTATTTTTATAGCTATAGTTCCTAGACAAGCGACATATATCATGATGATGATGACGGTATAGCTTATTCTTGCATCTCTCATGTACAATGAGGCATGTCCAAAATTACGTTCGTGCTTCAAATTGTGCAATTATAGTTATCTATCTATCTCTATTACAAAACAAAAGGGTGTGGGGACAAGTTGTTGGAACGGCTTAGATTCATTTGATCCAAAAGCTGTAGTGCATCCTCCCACTTCTTGGTTAAGTGCCCATGGTTTTCACCTAAATCACACAACTGCCATCCCCTTCCAACTGGGATGCGTAGTGCCGTAGGTACGGGCTAGCACTAGTTTATTTATATATATATATATATATACACTACTATGGAAGAGCGGTTTTTGAATCCCAACATAAATCTAATGGTCCAGAATTGTTGTGCTCTAAATCAATGGTTCAGATTAGTACACGCAACATTCAAGGGCTTAGATTTGGATTCACTTCAATCAAAGGCCAAGATCTTTTTCGACCACTAAAGATTTGCCGCCCAGCAGCGCATTGTAACTCCCCCGTCTCCCAGATTCCCTTCAACTGAACCAGATTCCCTCTGCAATCTCTCTCCACGCAATGCGGGCATCGTCAATTTCGGTAAGCCATCTACGTCTCTCGCCTCTCCTGTCTTTCCGTCTCCATGCTTGGTTTGGTTCGATTTGTTTCAGTTATGCTCTGATCTAGGGATTTTTCTGTTGATTTATGCCGATGTCCGCAGATGGCTATGGCAGCAGGTGTTCGAATATGGAGGTCGAAAATGGCTATGGTTTTAGTTTGGCTCCATTTCTGAGACCAACTTCGAAAACTTTCACGCTGTAAGTTCTCTGCTATCGATTATGGATCTTTTAGCATTGGTATATTTTTCGTCATTTCTTGAATTCGAATCTCTCTGTTTCTATTGCTTCTTCTTCTTCTTTTTCGCTTAAACACAAACCTAGAATTCCCACATATTTTACTCTAACATCTAATAACTGTGCATTTTCTATTTCTTTGTCTTTCCTCAAATATTAAATGTAGCGTGCATAAGATGTTTGTAGAAATGTCTCTTTGATACCGAATCCTATGGGCTCAGTTGGTTTCCCCCATACTCTTAGTTTCAAAATGTGCCCTCCACCTTTGAATTTTTTTTTAATGCTGTCGCTTGGAAACGTCTCAATTTGAAGTTACAACCGCTAAGGGAGTTATGAAAATCTCTTTTTGGCTGCAAGTGATTATTTTTGTGGTTGATCTAGATAAGTCAAAAGAATTCCCCATTTTGTGATTATCTACATAGGCCAAAGTTTCATGTATACACCAATCTATTATTTGAAAAGAATTGCAATTTTCATTTCCACTTGCCCAGAAAATGTAAAACAAGCATTATAGATGGTGTGATAAGACAAAGAAGTTTTTGAGGATAGGAATAATAGTTCTATGGGTTTGCAGGAAGCATTATTTATTTTATTGGATATGATTATTAGAATAAAGTGATCCCAACGGATGCATGCTGTTATCTTTATTGAAATATCCAAGGTTTTCCATTCTATCTTCATACAGCTAGGTGACTATACAGTACTATTTGGCAGTCAATAAAAATGAAGTGAGTCACTTCTGATGTTCTCTGTTATGAAGAATATCTTTCGTCCTTTCAGTTTCACAGAATATATGGTCGTATGAAAGAGATTTTCCATTTTGCAGGAAGACCTTAGACTTGGTAAACAGTGATTCTATAATGAAACTTCTTGAAAACTTCAATAATGAAGTCAGTCACTTCTGATATTCTCTGTTATGAAGAATATCTTTCGTCCTTTCAGTTTAACAGAATATATGCGTATGAAAGAGATTTTCCATTTTGCAGGAAGACCAGCTTAGACTTGGTAAACAGTGATTCTATAATGAAACTCCTTGAAAACTTCAATGTCTGGATTAGTGTATGTTTGACTTGAGTTGATATGTGATTCATTGACTAGATAGATGGATATGAAAGAAAAATGATGGAAGCAAAAAAAAAAATGTATGAATGTGATGAAGAACCTAATATATAACAGTGCATTAGTTGCATATAAACTGTCTTTGAATCATGGAATTGTGGGAGGAAAAAGCAACGATAAATGAAACGCTTAAGAGAATAATTCTTTGGTTCTACTATCTATGCCATTACTCTCATTGTGTCTTTCCGTCAAGCTATGATTTAAACACATCCTAAAGCTCAGGATGCCACTTTTCTTATTTAGATGTCAATAATAGTTTTAAGGGTAAAGCTCTAATATTTTCTATTTTTTGTCCAATTGTTCTGACAAAGTCGTGCATACGCAAAAAGAAGTTTTGATGTAAAATTCAACGTATCTCAAATAAATTTTTGTTTTGTAGTGTGGTGCTGCGCTTTCTCCGGTTGAACCTTCTTAGATGGTGGCTTGGTTGGTGTATCTTGAGCATGGTATGGACCTGCACACTTAGCACCCGCGTTAGTGCCAAGCCCGGATCTTGGGGAATCCGGGATAGGCACTCCGACGATCAAGTTAGAAAGAGGGACATGAAGCTTTTAGGATGTGTTTAGGGGTTTTGAGAGAGAATGCATTACCTTATTCTGAAGGTGGAGTACTCCTTTTATAGGTGCAAAGGTAACTTGGAGCCCAACCCACACGTACACACCACGCGCTTGGTGATTGGTGCCCTCTTGGTTCACTAAGTTAGGCCTGCAGTCAAAAGCCTGTCACGAGCTCTGCACTCCGTTCGTTCGCTAGGGGGAATGGTGTCATACCACCTTCCAACCAACCACTTGTTGGATTCACACCGTCATATCACATGCCACACCTACCCGACTCTACCTGACTTCCTCTCCAAGTCAGGGAGCAGGGGTGGCTCGGTGGATGGCGGTTCTGCTGATCGAGATAGCCTAGCTACGTTCGGGCTTCTCTCGTGTTACCGATTGGTCCGGCGGAACATCACCGAAAAGACAAATACATCCGAGAAAGGCTAACCCACGCCTTGGTCCCTGGTTCCAACCTCTGCCAGGGGTGATTGGTCCGGCGGGATGGGTCCGGCGAAGGTACAACGAGCACTGTGCACCGCCGGTCCGTCCAACCCTTGTGACCAGGGTTTAACTGGTCCTTAGCGTGACGTGTCTATCCCCTGGGCCACTTCGTCGAGCCTTGCCCCCCCACATGTAGTGGTGCCAAAGATGTTGCCCTGTTCGACTACGCACACTTAACTGGCTAGCCATTCAAGGAATTGATCAGCCAAGACACAGAGACTAAACCCAGAAAGGTACAAATTCTTTGGCAAAGTTGAGAAGTACTTCGGCGTCTGCATTGACCATGTTTCCTCACGTTTTTCATGCTTCTTTTTTGTTCTTTGGTATTACATTTATCTGCTTAGTGTGAAAGTTTAAACCCTCATTTCCCTAATTTTTTTTACAGGTACGGGACTCTCGAAGAAAGTGACATTAGGGTCATGATTCGTGATGAGAGAGATATCAACATCCCACATTTGAGAGGTATTTCTTATCTTCTGTCCTTCCCAACTTTGTAATTTTTTCCTAATACACATTCTTTCTAAAAAGGAACAAGGATGGAAGTAATGGCTCGGGAAAAGCAGAGGGCAAGCTCTATAGTCTTGCCCATTTGTCATACATGCTTATTCTCATATCTATATTCCAATTTAGTGTTCTCTTATGTAACTAGGTCATTGTGCATATGCTCGGAGCTGGTATGTAAAAGTTGATCCAAGGACGTGTATGAAGATGTTTTGAGAAGATCACGTTAGTTGTTTTTGTGGATTGACTTTTTTAGGGGAGACTATTTGTGTTTTCTTTTTCTATTTTGTCTTTTTTGTGAATATGACAAAATTTCCTGTGTTTTCCTTATATATCATCAAGCACATAAATTCTCTGTTTTCTGCCTCTGCGTATTTTTTTCTTCTTCTAGCATTCCATATTAGTATTTGGGTGTTTGATGCAGATGATGTATTTGTGTCGGGAGCACCAACAACACTCGATTATATTCAGGACAGCTCGCTGCCTCTCCTCAGTCAATCTCAGGTACTACAAATGAAACACAGCAGCCAAATCATGGCGCCATTCTATTGATATCTTTGTTTAAAAAAGAAGGTTAGGCTGCTGTAGTAAAAGCCCTAAAGAATTGTATGTCGGTGATAACACATGTGGCTTTTGATAAAGGGGAGTGTACACAGTTTAGATCGAGGTAATGAAATTCTTGCATTGTGGTATCAAGGTTTTTTTGTACTCAATAGCTCAGTTGTTTTGGAAATGTGGGCATTTCGTTTTAAAAAGCAAAAATTTAGTTGCTTTGCATTCTATAGCCCGGTGAATATATGTTCTTGTACAACTCTTCATATGTTATCCTACAACTATTCACCAAAATACATCAATTCCTCGGTTAGGTTCCATGTGATTTGCTGAACGACTTGGAAGTCTTTTTTATGCAAGGGTTTGACCGGAAGTCTCGTTGATGCTATTCCAGTATCCCTGAATACAATTAATGGAATTAGACAAGTTTGGTGACATTTGTGGTGCTAGACTACTTTACGAACTCGGTTAGATGGACCATATTGAGGCTTATTCTTAAAACATAAACTTTCGACAATTAGATTTTGTTTAGGGAGAAGGGAAAAGTTTTCATTTATCGCTTAATCACTATTTGTAATGCTCATCTTACATGGGGTGGGATCTACACATATGCGAGATTCACCCCTTGTCAGATGGTGTTATAAACAACCGTTATTTCCGTTGTTTTTTTTCTTCTTCGAAATATTGGGATTTTGTAGTTTATTTTGACTTAGTGAATGCTTTGTGATTTGAATAGCAGCTTTGAAACAGATTTTGATTCCATAAGTAATGCTTTTTAATAAGTGCTTTTAGGTATTCGAAAATTGTTTGTTCTTTATTTGTTGATTCAAGTTACACAAGTCAATGGATATACTTGGGTTATTGTTTTCTGCATAGCTAAATTCGTTGGGCAGGGATTGATGTATTGCATGTGAGTCCGGTGTTTATTTACGTGTGCCAATCATTCGAGCCAAGGCACGGGCATACATTAGTTACTATATATAGATATATACATTTCGCTAATGTATCTCTTTATCGGTTTCTTTCCTTTAGGAAACTCTTACTAGGATTTTAGGCTTTTAAGCACATGCAACAACGGAACTAAGAATGAAGCCGAAATTATTCAGAAAAATATATAGGCGAGTAAGAAAATTTTTATTCACTGCATGCCAAAAGCTAACCATTTTTTTTGTTTATTACATTTACATTATCCCCCCAAATTATATTTTTGTTCATTAAGTTTGTCGCTGTGATTGAAGCCCCAAATACTTTCTTTAGACAAAATAAATATGATTTGGCCAAACACATGTACTATAACATAAAAAGTGGGTTGCCTACATAAAATAAAAAAAAAACATGAAGAGTGGGTTTGATACTTAATTTGATAGAAAGAAACCTTTGACAGTGTGTAAGAAAACAATAAACATGAACCGATTTTTTCCTTAAAAACATGCAAAGATGAACGGTTAGAATGTAACGGCAGAGGGCCGGCCGGGTCCCAAAATAAATAGGTACTAAAATGCAAAATAAGAGTGATGCTATCCGTATCGACGGATTTCGGACAGAAATCGTACCGACGGCCTCGGTCGGCCGTCTCCGGCCACCGGACGGCCGATCCGAGCCGTCCAAAAATTCTAAAAAAAAATTCCGAGGGGGTTTGCGCGGGAATCAACGGCATCCGATGCGCGGGAATCAACGGCATCCGATGTGTGTAGGGTGCTTGATCAAGCACCCTATTTTTCGTGTATTTATATGCACTTACATAAATACACGAAAAATAGGGTGCTTGATCAAGCACTCTACACACATCGGATGCCGTTAATTCTCATGCAAGCCCCCTCGGATTTTTTTTTTAGAATTTTTGGACGGCTCGAATCGGCCGTCCGGTGGCCGGAGACAGCCGACCGAGGCCGTCGATACGATTTCTGTCCGAAATCCGTCGGTATACATATCATTTCTGTGCAAAATAAATAAGTACTCTAAAATGCAACCTAGACTTGTCTCCATACTAACGTATGGCTTTTCTAATTTTTTATATCATGCGTCCACGTGCCTTTTCGGCTTTGTTCGGTTGTGGGTTTTGAGTTGTGTTTTTAAATAAAGGTAGAGAGAGAAATGAGAATAATGATTATGGAGAGAGGTAAAAAGTAGAGAGAGATAGAGTGAAAAATGAAAGTAATGATTGAAAAGTTAGAGAGAGAAAAAATAGACAAGTTACTTTATCCAAAACCCTGGGTTTGGAATTCCAAACCGAACAAGGGCTAATCTCTCTCATCGGCAGTCTTGAAGTGGATTGCACTAATTCTGCGGTACCGACCAACCGTGCACTGATGGTGCACAGATTGGTGAGAGACCCATTTTATAAGGTTTTACAAAAATGATTGAAATTGTTCATTAATTTTAGAATACCTTTTTGAGTGTTTTGTATTGAAAAATTAGCTCTATCAAATAACTGCAAGTACTTAATCTAATGTACCAATTATAAATTCATAATGTAAGATCGTGAACTCTAAATAAAAAACTGAAAAACTATATCAAACATGTACATTTGTTCGATTGAATTGATTTTTCATAAAGTTACGTAAAAAAAATTTTAAAATTAATGAACAATTTGGATGATTTGTGTAACATTCGGAAGTGAGCTTCGTGCACCGATCTGTGCAACGTCGGTGCAAACCCCATCAATGTCCATTGTGAGAACCGGGAGTGTTGTATTGAACTCCCGCATTCGGCCGTCCATTTCAGCAATGGACGACTCAAATTTTAATTTGAATATGGACAGCTCGAGCTTATAGATGTTTAGATTAAATCCAAACCATTTGTGTCGAGAGGTACGGCCAAACCATATAATACGGCTGGTGCACTGCAGCGTTTTCCATTCCTAGTGTCCATAGTCGGGCTGGATTCGATGCGTCATATTTAGATTAAATCTAAACCATTTGTGTCGAGATGTACGGCCAAACCATATAATACGGCTGGTGCGCTGCAGCGTTTTCCATTCCTAGTGTCCATAGTCGGGCTGGATTCGATGGGTCATATTTCCCTCTCTTTTTCTTTGCAGCAGAAATCCGATTTCGTCACTGCTGCGCGTTTTACTCCTATTGGACAGGGAAGGTTCCAAGAAAGGGCGATCACTCAATCGGACGGCTGAGATCACCTTTGCCAGTCAAAGTGGGCTCCACAATTCCCGTACAGATTGGCGATTGCATAACTCAACCAGTAGTGGGTGGACACCTGTCATACTCTTGGAGCCCAAATGGGAAGCAAATTTGGATCCCTTACCGTATGGATTGTGTGGCCAAAAAAAGAGAGAGACAATACTCCAAAACGTCTATTATCATTTTTGGAAAATAATTTCATCTTCTTTTTTTTTTTTTTTTTATATATGGACAATACTCATCCTTCCAAGAATTCTTATGGTACTTCTCGCATAGTCTTTTGTTCCTTCTTCCGATAAGATAATTGGAAATGCCGAAATATCTTTCCCTTTTGCTGTTCTATCGGCTTATCTAAATACTTATCAGAAAATTTTTGGGGATTGGTGCATCAATTCAATTAAAATATTTTACAAAAATCTAATTTCTTCTATTCTCCTTGCAGAATGGGAGGATTTTTTATTTGGGTGATTAAATTTAAATGGCAATATGTATATATAAATATTTCAAAATTTTGCTTTCTCTTCAAATGTCACTGAATGAAATTTGATTTTTTATTCTATACTCTTAGCTTCAATTTTCATTTAGAAAAAACTTCCCTTTTGGGAGATAAACTGAAGGCACAATAATAATTGAAATTATGAAAAAAGCTCAATAAAAAGAAATAAAACCCGAACAGGTTAAAATTATTGTAGTAAAACTAAAAATAAAAAAAGCTTAGAATAATCGATCAACATGTATTTCAAGCACGTCTGGCAAGGATTTATTGTACAGTGTCCAAAATTTAATTTTGGGAAATTACGAAAGAAAATCCGGAGTTTTAGGTTTATAAGCTACACTCAAAATCTTTTAATGACTAGGACAAGTGACCTTGTTCGGTTTGGAATTCCAAACCCAGGGTTTTGGATAAAGTAATTTTTATACTTTTTCTCTCTCTAACTTTTCAATCATTACTTTCATTTTTCACACTATCTCTCTCTACTTTTTTCCTCTCTCCACAATCATTACTCTCATTTCTCTCTCTACCTTTATTCAAAAACGCAACTCAAAACCCACAACCGAACAAAGCCAATCCTCCATCTATTTTCTTTATACCCACCCCCACCCCCACACCCACACCCACACGGCAACACCCATCCAACTCACATTCTAATATCTCTCTCTCTCTCCCTTCTTTTTACCTTTGAAAAACTCATGAGATCCGTTCCGCTAATTAAAATAAATAGTAATTATTTTTTGAATTAAAAGTAGTTTATCGTGAGAGAATAATATGTCTCGTAAAACAAAAAATAAGTATTTAAAAAATAAGAACCTTAGCGGAATGAGATCAATTGTGTTTAATATGGACAATTGTAACTCAATTCAAACATTACATTTGGTCAGATGACATCTTTTAAGTTTAGAGAGAGAGGCACTCTATGGGAATTGAAAGATATAGTTTTTTTTTTTTGTTTCGACGGTCAGGGATATTCGTGTCAGCTTATAAGTATTTCGACTATTTTCTTTTGCGGTCCGATCAAAGACAAGTTATCTATGCCAGGACTAGAGGATTCACAAGAGATTTTTTTTTTGCAACATGCTCATGAGAGATTGACAAGTTTCTACTAATTTAGAATATCTCCATTAACATGATAAAACATTTCTTTTTATATATTCTAATCGTTCTTTATCTATAAATTATTAAGGGAAATGATTTTGCCACACCATTTTTTGTTAATGATGCAAGTGTATTTTTGTACCAAAAAATACACTTGTAAGGTGTGGCATTAACAAAAAATGATGTGGCAAAATCACTAGCCATTATTAATGCCTTTTTTCCGATCACTCAGTCGGGCGGCTCTGATGACCTTTAAAGAGTCAAAGGGGGCTCCACTCAAGCACTGGATTACATAACTCAACCAGTAAGGACACTGCAAGTGTATCATTCTAGAGCCAAATGAGGTGAAGAGAAAATAGAATAATAGTAGCTTTCTAAAATCTTTAAAAACATACCTAAATATAAACAGAAAAATCGAAACAAATACTCCTAAGAATTTATTTAGTGAAACCAAAGATAGCAAAAGCCTAGAAAAAACTGGTCATTACGTACTTATTGATGGTACACTCTATCAGTTAAAATGTGCGTAAACTGACCCAAACATCCGAATTTTAAAAAAATACTCAAATTTTACAGAACTACTTGTTAGTTGGGCACACTATTGACTCGGTGTTATGGCAACCATGACACAACTGGCCCTAGATGAGCGACATGAAAAAACAATTGTTATAAATTATTACTCCTTGTGTAATTGGTCCATTATTTTATCTAACCAGATAAATAATAAATTATATAATATAATTGGTAATACTTTTTGTATAAATTATAGATTTCGTTTGATGGATTTCAGTTGATTATACTGATTTAAGTATTCAAAATTACGTAAATCAATATAAATAATAAAATTTAAACGATTAAAAAGTGACACAAATCTTAAAAAATGCTTTACCGAGATGGGGAGACTATTTCTTTTTGAATCACTTTTATCTCAGGCAACGGACCATCCCTCCGGTTTTCTCCAAAATTAAGTCTCGTTATGAGCTCATTTTAATGATTGAAAAATTGAAATTGTGAATTTGTAAAGCTCATTGAGAACTTCTAATAAGAAACCATGAACTGATATTAATTGATATGTATTTATTTTAAATAAATATGTTTGAATTTGGTGTCCTCATATGTTTTTGTCAAGATAAATTCCGTTAAAAAACATATGACAACAGTTTTCGATGGACTCCATAAAATGAACCATTTTGATCATCGCGCTAAAACGTGAAAACTGGACTGGTCTAATTTTCTTCGAAAGAGAGGGGTCGTTTCTTTTGTCTTATGGACATGTAATTGTGTGCTAACCATGGTAAGGTTAAAACCAAACCCATCTAAGCCTCTCTATAAAATATCCCACACTCCCACTTGGCTCGCTTCACCTCTTGAGTAGTGCCTAAGTTAACCGCGAGCGATTGCAAGCTTAGAGAGAGAAAGAGAGCACGCATTGTCGGAGATTGGTTCTTCGACAGAGGTTAGAATTTTGTGCATTCAATCATTAACTTTAATTTTCAATTGAATCTTGTTGGTGTTTTGTAGTTGTAATATTGATCCTCTTCTTTTCTGGGTATGGTTGAATGATTCAATCTGCTGAGTCCTATGATCATTTTCATTGAAAATCAAGTTGGGTTTTTGTTCTTGCGGTTAGATGATTGATTTCTTCCGGTTGAAAGCCATAATTGTATCTCTTTTGAGTATCTTTTGTTCTTTGTGTGTGTGTGTGGGGGTCCACTCTCTTTGATTCTACAAATAAGCTGTTTATTTATTTATTTTTAAATAAATATTTTATAACAGTGTGATGGTTTGTATCTGTAACTACGCAACGATGAATTGATCTTCGCTTCGCTCTGTGATTAGACTTTCTATCTGTAAATGTTCAGGTCAAGGGGAAGTCAATGAAGGTCATGACTTTCTATCTGTAAATGTTTATGGCGTGTAATTTAGCGATTTCTAGCTTAGTTCATCGATGTTCTATGCTAGTTTCTTCTGTGCAATGGATCAAGGGTTCATGGTTTTTGTGGGTGTTGTAGGGTTTGTGCCGCCGGGGTGGGAAGGAGGGCACAAAGATTATACCCCTACGCATTAAGTATGCAAACATATGATTGTATATGGGATTGTGACAATATACATTAAGTGCGTAAGATTGTGTATCTGCTTTCACGTGTGATGTAGACAAATGACATCTAACTACACTTCGAAGCTTTGACCTAGAATTTTATCGCATTTTTGTTTGTGAGAGCCGGTAAATGTAGAACTGATCTTCTCACATTAGAAAGATGACAGCATGAATTTGCAATTTGTGGGCTTTCTGGCCCTTGGTTTGGGTGTGCATATTCCAATTTGATCAATGAATGCTGAGACTTTGTGATTTACTTTTACTCTACAAGATAAGCGTCGATAAAAATTTGTTTCTTACCTTTATCGAACCATGGATCTGATTGTTATTTTGTCTTGGTCACGTAGCCAACACCTAAGTTTTGTTTTCTTCGTCTGATTGAGTAATGAACCGTTTCATAGCTTTTAAAGTGCTTTGTTTTCTCTATCTGTGAGTATTTGCGACAACCGTGGAACTCAATAGTAAGTGATATTGCACTCTCAATCTATGCAGAGACAGGTGTTGGACTGCAATTTTATTGATCTCACTTGAAACTGGGTCATGTGTCCTCCGGCACCTGTTCCTCCTCCTGCTAATATTGGTTTATATTGGACTGATGAAGATATCATTATGTCTTTGGAGAGACTAACAAAGGGATCCTCTATCCCTGAAAATGTCCTTACAGATGTCAATCCTTACCAGTACAGGCCCTCAAATTTACCTGGTTAGTTTCATTGAAGATCTTGATGGTTGAATAAAAGTTCATACTTTTGCTATTTATGACATTTGTCTCTGTGATTTCGGTAGTAAGTTTCAATTACAGTGTCGGTTGTTCTGACAAATTTCACTGTGGCATTATCTTTGTTCTTTTGTGCCTTCTTGTCTCATTGTCCTACTCAAGATTGATTTTCTCTCTTTTGTATCCTCATTTATTAAGTTCCGTACTTCTTTGATTAATAGTCTAGATCTAGATGCTGTAACTTGTAATCGTAATCTAAGTACTTTCATCATTTCCATAAAGAGACTAGGTACAATTTGAATGGTTTGCAGACACTATTGGTTGGCTCTCGTAATTGGGCCACACTTCCAATTTCCAATAGGTATCATTTTCTGTTTTAAATTGATTTGGAAGAGCTGAAACCGGAGATATGCATTCTCATTTCCGATATGAAGTAGTGCATATTTGGAACATAAAGCTCACATAGCTGCATCTTCTTATATTTTTATTAATAAGATTTTTTTTTTCAAAACTTGAGTTTTAAAGCTTTAAAAAAGCTATAGGGAGAATGGAAATAGCATCATTGTCAAAGATGAAAGAACTATATCCCAATTAGGTGCTTATAAAATAGTATAATTTGATATACGGTTTTGATAAAGTACCGGGCCATCTATGATCATCTCTACTGTCCAAAAGATAATGAACTTGAGGTGATTTGTTCTTCGAGTTATCAAGGATATTCTTCAGGTTCAGATTTACATATTTTAGTTGCTTCAATGCCAATAAGATCTACAGATCCGACACTTTATTTTGGAATTCAGATACTACAAATTCTAGGGTCAGCATGAATATAATCTAATGAATGTTACAACTTTGGGTGGTATATGCAGAAGGGGACTTTTGGTACTTCGTGCAGGCAGAGCAGGAAAAGTATTCAGAACACGGATCCTGGAATGCCAGAGGCGAGGCCAATCAGATATTTGGAAACTCTAGCATCACCGGTTGGAGGACTACACTTGAATTTTATGCAGGCCAAGCTCCTCTTGGACAAAGAACTGATTGGGTGATGCAAGAGTACCGTATTAATCCTAAAGGACACCGTAGTAATGGCAACTCAAAGGTAAATCACACAACATGCTATCACTTTATGTTATTTTTCTGACATTTATCTTTTATTTTCATCATTAATCCGACCTGCCAGTCAATTGCCGGTTTGGTTGGACAATGCAGGTGTCAGGTTTATTATGCAGAGTCTTCCTTAGTGGTCCAAACCCAGAAGTTCAGCTCAAATTGGGAGGCTTGGAAAATTCTGAGGGAAACTGCTTTCATCCAAGTTCATCATCTCTTCTTATTCAAGAGCCTGGCAGTACCACTGGACAGGGTTCCATGAGTGAGTCCCAGGTATATCAAGCTTGGATCACATTTTTTTCAACTTGTGTGATGAATGTATTTATGCTTAGATATTCACATATTGGTTTGCTCCTGTCTGATATTGCGTTTTTGGCTGCGTATTTTTGCATTGTTGGCTTCAGCTTAGAGTTCCAACTTTTAGCTTTTTCATTGAGATTGCAATAAGCATATCACCAGAAGTATCTTCATAGATTTGACTTGTCTTTATCAACTCTTCCACCTGCTTATCGGTTGGATTAAGTAATTGTCTGGACAAATGTAACTGCACTCTAGATTGTCATATGGCTCCAGTATTGGATCACTTTGGTCAGTACTAATCTCCTGCATACCAGGAAATTTTTATCTACAATAACATCAGCTCTCATGTAATAATCCCTAAATATGAGATTAGCCACAAACTTTGGTCTTGGTTGGTTGTCTGGATCAAAGCCTTCTATTGGGCTACTAATCTGAGGGGCCTCATATCCCATGTTCTGTTGAAACTTTCCCATTCAGGATTAAATATCCAATTGATATGATATTGTACACAATATGAGATATACAATATATCGGAGGATGTTGCCCAGTTAATTATTAATCTTATGGGATTGCTTATCTTATGGGATTAGATTTCCTTTCACTATTGGTCCAGTCAAACAAAGCAGGGCCTATGTTGTTTATGTTGGATTTAAGGGGTTTGCAAAATTCCAACTTACAATTAACTACTTATAGGCAAGGGGCATGGATGACAATATGAGACCGTTGGCTGAAAATGGGGGACGTGTTGATATTCCCATCGAAGACATTCTTTACATGGGTGACTACTTGGAGTTGGATGATCTTGCTGATGGAGAATCACAGTCTTCCAGTTCGGACAACACAAGTTGTGTGACCTGTTCATCAGAGGAATGTTTTGATTCACTGGCCCTCTTACAAGACATAGAAGAAGATGAATTTAATCGACAAGAGCAGGCTAAGGATGCCAATTTCAAGTTCAGTGTTGCTGCCTCAGCCAGACCAACCGAAGTGGTTATGCATCCAGCAAATTTAGGTAAGGTCCAGATTTTTAAAATCTATTTTCCTGTGTAGCAATGGCTATCAGTCTCTATATTTCCTTGCTTTCTACGTTGCTAGCCCTGCAAAGATGTTGTAAATAAGGAATACTAGAAGTCTAGATCAGATAAGCTCTGGGGAGCCAAAATGATGTTGATCTCCCTTGGCCTAGACCTGTAATTTCTTTTGGTATTTGACTTTCCATAAGAAAATGTAATTTAGGAGTATGGAAAATATCTCGCAACTTAATGAACAGAATTTAACAAGAAATGTCAATAGCCCTCACCAATCGGACTTAGATGTTTATATTGATCTTTGTTCCCTCCCTTTATGTGAGTTTGATTGTTACATACTTACGTGAATAGTATCCAGTCATTGCCCTTGGCATTGCCTAAATGTTATTGGGTTTGTTGATTATCAATCATAAAAACTTGCCATGACATTGCCTATGGCTGTGTTTAGACTTCGGATTAAGGATTTGGTGGTGGACAAAGAAAAGGAAAGCTAACAGATCTGACAGTTGAGTTTTAATCTTTTTTCTTTCTTCGTCTTTTCCGTTCGCAAATCCCTCCCTTGTTGGCTGGGTGACACTGGTTCTTAAAAAACATAGGGTTTGTTCAACTGTATCTCATTAGTTCGACAGCAGCAGTACCCCATTGTCCTTTGTCCTAGAAGCTTGTTTCCGTATATCATATGCTGATATATAACAGGAGTATATACCGCGAACTCTTAGACATTTGCTATTGGGAAACATTTTTCTAAAACTTCTGCTTTGCAGGATCTCTTATTAGCAGCAATGGAAGTCAGCCACCTGCTAGGGATGCAGACAAGAAAGTCCTGGAAAAAATGGATCCAAAGAATGCTATCAAAATCCAAAAGGCGGAAAGTAGAAACGAACGTACATCCAATTCCCATAATGTGGCGTCATCATCCAGCAGTCATAAAGCAGTCCCAGAAAGGGAAAAGGATGCTCGAGTTAAAAAAATGAAAAAACTAAGGAAGAAGTATCTGTGTTTCATGCCATTTTAGATCCACATTATCCATTGATCCCAGAAAAAAAAATTCTCATTATTCTGGCTATAGGGGTGTGTAAAATAGGCGCATTATTTAAGTAGATCAACGCTGGTGGTAAGCAGTCTGTTCTAAGGAGGTTCTTCCAGTTATGGGTTATTGTTCAGCTGATACACTGAGTAGTCTAGGGTCGGAAACAGAGGAAAAGGCTTAGATAGAACTGGGAGATCAACATTGGTTTTCTTATGAATTGGGGATTTAAGGTAGAGAAGAGGAGGTTGGAAAACAAGGGAGGAAAGTCATTGGTATACTAGTGTAAGTTCTAAGGTATTCTGACTCTGGAGGAGGGTTCGTTTTCGTACCTCGTTTGATCATCAAATGTAACATCACATGATTCATCCTCAGCAAAAATGTTGTTTATATTATATTGTGATTACCATTGTATATATCCATTGTTGTGCTTCAGTTTGACCGTGCAAACATTTCTTGAACTTATTTTTGTGGCAACTTATTTAACTGTATTTTGTTTCCTATAGATTTACTGTGAAATCCCCCTATTACGTGATACTGAATTTTAGTACAGTATCATGCTTTTTCCCAGTGGTTGTGTTGCATTGATTTCTCATTGCAGGGAACAAGGAAGATTTTTTAGGATTCTAAACTGAGGATAAATTGCAGGATCCGACCCACGTTGGCCTCGGGCCACATATGGGTTGAGTTCGGGGTATCTTGGGCTTGGTCAACTTCGTCTCCACCAGACGAAGGCCCGCTAGGGGGCATGACCATTTAGCAGGATCAGGTCGAGAACTAGTCTGAGAATAGTGAAGAAAGTTGGTCAACGATTAGGTCTAAGGGAAGCTCGATGGGCTAGATGGTAATTACCTGTGCTGGTACACTACCGTACCATCATTGGCGTAGCTTTGCTAGACTAGCTGGGCGAATGGCGGTTGAAGAGAGATGCGTGAGAGCTAGAGAGCGACATGAAAACCAAAAAATCTAGAAAGACAGTTAGTGGATTAGGGGTGTGAGGAGTTAAGGTTTGGGAAAACGGATTGTAGCTCAAGCGGGAGCAAGTACCCCTTCGCATGTTTTCTCTGCTAAAGAGGAGATCTATTTTCAAGGTAAGACGGGTATAGAACCATACGTGGAAGACGCGCAACCGAAATGTAAAGGTTACCGTCCATCGAGTAAGTCAACCCGTATCGAGTGAGTCACAACAGTTACTAACAGGAGTTAAATACTCATATAAGGATCTCTGCGTATACGATTTGTCAAAGTGACAGATTAAATGAATGATTATTCAATGCAGGCGTGCTAAAGGGCTGTGTTAGGAATAAAGAAAATGGGCAAAGAAAAGACCTTAAAGTATTTTTTTTGAACTTAGAATTTCTCAGGTGCTTAAACATTGCTTCCGTAGGTTTTAGTAAAAAGAAATGGACTGTATACTGGACTTGGGGAGGGACAAAGATTAGACCTAACTTTTAGCCCAAAACAATACCTGTTTCTTGGTTGTTTTTTATGGACCCAAACATGCGGACTACAGGAATGGAGGTTCTTTAGTAGTACTTACACAGAATGTTACTTCTATCTTTTCAGGGAACGACAAGAACGAAACGCTACATCAATCATGTCAAAATTTGCAATTTCTAAACTAAACCCAATAAAACCTCAACCTAAACAAAATGATCTTATAATGGGGAAGAAGACGAAATCAAAATCAATTTCGGCATCAAAATTTGACCCTTTTAGTGAGCTTCTCCGACCTTGGCTTCAAATGTGTGGATGTAAATTTTTTTGAAATATTTATGTGACAATTTGATATATAGAATTTGACATCTCTAAAATACTCACTCCAACCAATATGCAAAGTTTCTTACTCAAGTATATTTTCGCTTTAATTTTAAGTTGGAATACTAAAAACAGCCCGCTGAGTTGTCGTTAAGGTTAAAAAAAAATGTATTGAAATAAGTAAAAAGTGTGTGAAAGTGTACAAAATACATTGGAGCATGTGTTTCTCTTGTTTTTTTCTTAGCTTATTAACAACCCAATGAGCTGTTAATAGAAGGACCCTTTTTTTGTGTGAAGGTTTTTTTTTTTTGATCTGTATGTGTGAAGGTTATGTAGCGTTTGAACACTATGACACTTTTTCTCTCCAACCTTGATATCAAATTCTAAGTATGAATGTACAAACACCAACGTTGGATTTGTCACTCCATTTGACATCATGGTTTGGATTAAAGTAGGACGCCAAAAGTTGCTGTTTATACGCCCCGTAGAATTCGAAGCCATGGGTTGGAGTCTTGGATATGCTCGTAATGGTCAATTAGGTTAGGTTAGCCCCTGTTATTACCGTATACTTATATATACATTCATTTTTGTGTCGGCTTAAATGATCGTCATCTCACTCTCTATTGTGGTCACAATTACATCATCCCATGCATTAACCTGGTGGATTCTTAGGACTCTTTCTCACTCATGCTTCTCTTTTCTCAGTGAAAAATTGATGACCTTGTCACACAACTCACAATTAGTTCCCTTTTCAATTCTTAGGGCATCTCCAATCCACCTCTATTTCTCTAAAATAGAGGATGGATGTGACACATTAAGGGGATATTTTGTAATTTATTTCATTTTTTCTTCACTTTTTGTACTTTTTGGAAGAATTTTCGAGGGACCCACCGTCCTTTTTAGAGTTTGGTCCTTCAAAAGTAAATTTGGTCCTCTAAAAATGGAGGATCAAAAGTAAATTTGGAGTACAAAATTCCTCCATACTCTAAAAAAAAATGGATCCCTCAAAAATTCTCCCAAAAATTACAAAAAGTGAAGAAAAAAAAAGGAATAAATTACAAAATCTTCCCTCAATGTGTCACATCCATCCTCTATTTTGGATGGGTTGGAGATGCTCTAAATCTTTTTCCAAAGATACTTTTAAATCTTTCTAGCTGGCGAAGTGCTTCTCAAAAGTGTGTTATTGGTGCCAAAATTATTTTGAGGTAAAAAAATCGTAAGCAAGAATGGGTGTGCGTCACTTTCCTTTCCTGGCCGCCGCCTACAGCATTAGTGTGAGAGTAAAAATGTAGACCTATTTTACACCAGAGGTGACCCGAGTCGTAGCTCAAGCGGTCGTGAGTGGGCACTAAGGTGCCAATGTGTGAGGTTTCAGATTCAAGTCAATAGAACGACGTTGGCCGGCTTGCCGTAGTTATCAAAAGTCTATCTCACCAGCAGTTTTGAAGTGGACTGCACTCCTCATTCTTTTAAACTTATCTCCAACCATTGGCTTCAAATTGGGGATGTCAATTTTTTTTTGAAGTCTGATGTAGCATTTTGACATCTCCAATTTGACATCAAAACCTCCTTTCCAATCCATATGTCAAATTCTATTTATTTGACATCAAATTATCTCTGTCCAACCCTTGTGTCAAAATACAAATAGTCATTTTTTCCCTTGTGTCAAAATACAAATAGTCATTTTTTGAAATTTGGCAGGCAAGGTATAGATAGTCAAAGTTGGCATGCTTCCTCCCCCTTCATCCATGTTAAAAAAGGCATCTGGGTTGGTTTGTCAATTAATGTCAAATATTACCGTTACAAGCTTCACATCAGATTTGACATCTCCCGTTACTAGAAAATAAGTTTTTTTTTGTTCTTATATGAATTTTTTTTTATTTGTTAGTTTTGCGTCAAACTTTTATGGATTATTGATTCGTCTAGACGAGAGAAATCGAAAAAGTAATTTTTTTTTTACTTTTAACTAACTTATTTTTGCTAAAAGTGGTTATTTTTCTAAAATATTTGGTTAAAAGTAAAAAAAAATTACTTTTGCGATTACTTTCATGATCGAGACAAAATCAATAATCCACAAAAATTTGGCGCAAAACTAATAAACACAAAAAAAAAAAAAATCAAATAAGGACAAAACAATTTATTTTTAAATAAGTTTAGGAGAACTCACGTGGTACTGAGTCTACTGACCAACCCTGCATTGATGGTGCAGAGATATGTGAGAGACCCATTTTTTAAGGTCTCACAAAAAATAATCGAAATCCTTGATTAATTTTAAAATTACTTTTTGAGTTGGGAACATTCAGCTCAACCAAATAACTATAAATACTTAATCTAATGTATCAATTGTTAATTCATAATGTAAGATCATGAATTCTAAATAAAAACTGAAAAACTATATCAAACATGTACATTTGTTCAATTGAATTGATTTGATTTTTCAAGAAGTAACTTGAAAAATTATTTAAAATTAATGAACAATTTGGATGGTTTGTGTAACACTCGGAAGTGAGCTTCGCGCACCAATATGTGCAACGTTAGTGCAAACCCCATCAGTATCCATTGTGAGAATCGAGGGTGTTGTAGTGCACTCCCACATCCGATTGTCAATCTCGATAATGGATAATTCAAATTTTAATTCGAACAATGAACGGCTCAGACTTATAAGAGTTCAGATTAAATCCGAACCGTTCGTACTAAGACGGACGAATGAATCGACCGCACTACGCAGTGTTAGTGCGGGCTGGATTCGATTGCGTCATATTTCCCTCTCTCTTTTTGCAGCAGAAATCCGATTCATTGCGTCATTGCTTCGCGTATCGTTGGACAGGGAAGCTTCCACGAAACGGCGGCACTCAATCGGACGGCTGAGATCACCTTTACCAGTCAACAATTCCCGTACGGATAGGCAAAATTGCATAACTCAACCAGTAGCGAGAGGGCACGTGTCAAACTCCTGGAGCCAAAATGGGAAGCAAATTTGGGTTCACTACCATTTGAATGTGTGGGCCAATAAATACTCCTGCGTGTAAAAGTCATTTTTTGAAAAATGAGTAATTCTTTTTTTTTTTTTAAATGGAAAATACTCTCATCTAAGAATTCTTATGCTACTTCTCACATATTCTTTTGTTCCTTCTTTCAATAAAGAAAATACTTTCATGTTCTATCGGTTTATCTCGGTATTTATCATTAAATTTTTGGGAATTGGTACATGATTAAAATATTTTATGAAAGTCTAATTTCTTTTATTCTCCTTCGAGAATGGGAGGATTTTCGATTGGATGATTAAATTTAAATGGCAACATGGATATATACAAATTTCAAAATTTTGCTAAATTCAAATGTCACTGATTCAAATTTGATTTTTTATTCTTTACTCTTAGCTTCAATTTTGATTTAAAATAAATTTCCCTTTTGGAGATAAACCGAAGGTAAAATAACAATTGAAATTATGAAAAAAGCTCAATAAAAAGAAATAAAACCCGAACAAGTTAAAAAAATTATTGTAGTAAGACTAGAAAAAGAAAAAGTTTAGAATAATCGATCAATATGTATTTCAAGCACGTGTGGCAAGGATTTATTGTACAGTGTCCAAAATTTAATTTTGGGAAATTACAAAAGAAAATCCAGAGTTTTAGGTTTGATAAGCTACACTCAAAATCTTTTTAATAAACTAGGACAAATGATGGACACTTTCTTCTTCCTCCATCTCTTTTCTTTACAGTTTATTATACCAAAAATTCTATAACCACACCCAAATTTACACACTCAAACACACACCCTCTCAAAAAACACAAGGGTCCCACACACACTGCAGTAGCATCTCTCTTTTGACTTTTACATCTGCAAGTGTGGTTGTAGCATCTCTCTTATTATACCCACCCCCACCTCCACACCACACACGGCCGCACCCATCCAACTCACATTGTAATCTCTCTCTCTCCTCTCCCTTTTTTACCTTCGAATAACCCATGAGGTCCGTTCCGCTAACTAAAATAAGTAGTACTTATTTTTTGAATTAAAGATGACTTATTATGAGGGAATGACCTATCTCGTAAAACGAAAAATATGTACTTAAAAAACAAAAAACCTTAACAAAATGAGATCGATTGTGTTTAATATGGACAATTGTAACTCAATTCAAACATGACATTGGGTCAGATTACATCTTTAAGTTTAGGGAGAGGCACTCTCTGCGAATCAAAAGATACATATATATATATATATATATATATATATTCGTGTCAGGAATATTACTTGTTTCGAATTCGTGTCAGCTTACACGTACCTCGACTATTTCTTCTGCAACCCGATCAAAAACAAAATATTTATGCCGGGACCAGAGAATTCACATAAAATTTTTATTTTGCAACCTGCTCGGCCCTATGAGATTGACAAGTTTCTACTAATTTTGAATATCTCCATTAACATGATAAAACATTTTTTTTTTTTTATATTCTAATCGTTCAAAAAAAAATCGTTCTTTATCTATAAATTATTAATGTCTTTTTTCCGATTACCTTTAAAGAGTCAAAGGGAGCTCCACTCAAGTACCGGGGATTACATAACTCAACCAGTAAGGACACTGCAAGTGTATCATTCTACAGCCAAATGAGGTGAAGAGAAAATAGAATAATAGCTTTCTAAAATCTAAAAAAACATACCTAAATATAAAC
Organism: Rhododendron molle; assembly: GCA_025413875.1. Taxonomy (NCBI): domain Eukaryota; kingdom Viridiplantae; phylum Streptophyta; class Magnoliopsida; order Ericales; family Ericaceae; genus Rhododendron; species Rhododendron molle. The sequence goes on from CM046393.1 coordinate 7,259,380, forward strand.
AGAAAAATCGAAACAAATACTCCTCAGAATTTATTTAGTGAAACCAAAGATAGCAAAAGCTTAGAAAGATTGATCATTACGTACGTACTTATTGATGGTACACTCTATTAGTCGATGTATGCGTAAACTGAACAAAACATTTGAATTTAAAAATAATAATAAATTTTTTTAGTTTTTTTTTTTTTTTTGATAATACTACTACTTATTAGTTGGGCACACTATTGACTTGGTGTTATGGTAACCATGGCACAACTGCCCCCAGATGTGCGAGATGAAAAAAAAAATTGTAATAAATTATTACTCCTTATGTTATGTAATTGGTCCATTATTTTATTCTAACCAAATAAATAATAAGTTCTATAGTGTAATTAGTAATACTTTTTTTTATAAATTATAGATTTTGTTTGATGGATTTCAGTTGATTATACTGATTAAAGTTTTCAAAATTTCGTAAATCGATATAAATAATAAAATATAAATGATTGAAAAGTGATACAAACTTTTAAAAATGATTTACCAAGATGGGGAGAGTATTTCTTTTTAGATCACTGTTGCCTTAGAAAACGGACCATCCCTCTGGTTTTCTCCAAAATCGAGTTTCATTATGAGCTCACTTTGATGATCAAAATCGTGAATTTGTAAAGCTCGTTGAGAACTTCTAATAAGAAACCTGAACTAATATTAATTAATTTATTTTAAATAAATATGTTTGGATTCGGTGTCCTCATATGTTTTTGTCAAGATAAATTCCGTTCAAAAACATATGACAACAGTTTTCGATGGACTTTCATAAAATGAACCATTTCGATCATCACACTAAAACGCCAAAACTAGACTGGTCCAATTTTTTCTTCAAAAGAGAGGGGTCGGGTTCTTTTATCTTACGGACATGTAATTGTGTGCTAACCATGGTAAGGTTAAAACCAAACCCATCTAAGGTGGTGTTCGGACAAAAAAGCCCCGTGCCTTTTTGGCTTTCCCAGCAAAATTAGAGAGCGAGAGAGAGAAAAAGAGAGAGCCTGACCCATTTTGGCTTTTTGGGCTCTTTATACCCGGGAAAGCCGACTTTTTTTTGTTACCTGAACAGCCCCTAACCCTCCCTATAAAGGGGTTATTTGTAAAGACACCCCTTCAACTATTACGTTTTGTCAACATGATCCCTCTATGTTTAAAACTCATCAACCTCACCCCTCAACTATCAAAACCAAGCAGCATCACCCCTTCCGTCCAAATCTGTTAACAAATGTTAACATTTGGTACGGACAATGAATAAGTTTGACAGAAAATAAAATTGTAAGCCTAAAATGCCCTTCACATTCTCTCTCTGCTATTTACCCAGCCCCCTACCCAGCCAAGTCTGACTCTTCTCCAATCTATAATCTATAAGGAATTGGAAGATCTTTCAATTCCACGTTATATTGCGACAAGTGGCATCTAATGCATTTAATGATCAGAATTAGCCTATTCCCTTCCCAATTTCAATTCATTTCATACTCTACAGACACCCAATTAGTCTCCAAATTTCTTAACTCCGTCTTCCGTTGACCTTGTTTCCCTCTCTCAAATTTCACGAGCCTCTGTTTCCCTCCATTGTGAAAAGTAGATTTTCCCATCAAAAAAAGAAACATATGGAGATCCAAAACACTACCTTTATTTTATAACTGTGATGGTGGAAATTGGGGATCCTTCAATTTCCTAACTCGAGATCGCTCTGCTTACTGCCATGGCGAACAGAGAAATTGCCACCGCCGCCGACCACGCTCTGCAGAACAGAGAAAAGCCCTCTCTTTCTCTCTCTCTCTCTACATACATATATATAGCGTTTATGGGTAATTTTGGGATGGTGAAAGTGAGGACGAGGAGCATTTCGGATTCGGGGGAGAAGTGGCAAAAGCTTCGGAGGTTTCACAGTGAGGACTGATTTGGTGGGCCAGCTGAGTTAGGGAGGAAGAAGCAAAACAGTGATGAGTTTAATTTTAACACAAAAGGGTATCTCAATCTTTTCCCTTGTTTCCATCCAAAATTTTAACGGATTTGGACAGAGGGAGTAATGTTGATTGATTTTGATAGTTGAGTGGGTGTGATTGATGAGTTTTTAAATATGAAAATCATGTTGACAAAATGAGATAGTTGAAAAGTATCCTCGGAAATAACCCCTATTATTATCTATAAAATATCTACACTCGCTTTCCCTCTTGAGTAGTGCCTAAGCTAACCGCGAGCGATTGCAAGCTTTGAGAGAGAAAGAGGGCACGCATTATCGAAGATTGGTTCTTCGACAGAGGTTAGAATTTTGTGCATTCAATCATTAACTTTAATTTTCCACTCCACTGCTCAGTGGAAGGTTAGAAGCCGGACAGCTTCCAGATCTGTTTTGTTACTCTTTGCTGCGACTCAGTGGGCCGACTCAGCTAGTCAACACAGGGCAGTAACTCAGTGGCTTGGAGGCTGTTCAGTTTTTCTTTTTCTGTTATTTTGGTAGATTGTCGATTTCATCCTTGCGCTCCGAGGTCTGAGACTCTGAGCTGGGGTTTTTGGGTTCTTTGGAGCCTCTACTTCTGAGTCGCTGACAGGTCTCTCATACCAGCACGTAGTCTAGGTTTGCTTCGGCAGGGTGTCCTAGAGTTATGTGCTTAAAGCAGTAACTCGTGTCTCGATTCAGTAGTTTTGGTTCTCTCCTTGTATTTGTGATGAAATCTTTCCCTATGGGTGTTGAAATGAAGTGACATTTTCAAAAAATAAAAATAAAAAATCATTAACTTTAATTTTCAATTGAATCTTGTTGGTCTTTTGTAATCTTGTTGGTCTTTGTTGTTGTAGTGTTGATCCTCTTCTTTTCTGGGTATGGTTGAATGATTCAATCTGCTGAGTCCAATGATCATTTTCATTGAAAATCAGGTTGGGTTTTTGTTCTTGCGGTTAGATGATTGATTTCTTCCGGTTGAAAGCCATAATTGTATCTCTTTTGAGTGTCTTTTGTTCTTTGTGTGTGTGTGTGGGGGTCGGTTCTTCGGAATTGATGGTGAAGCTGTTTTTTTTTTTTTTTCAAATAAATATTTTATAACAGTGTGATGGTTTGTATCTGCAACTATGCAACGATGAATTGATCTTCGCTTCACTCTGTGATTAGACTTTCTATCTGTAAATGTTCAGGTCAAGGGGAAGTCAATGAGGTCATGACTTTCCATCTGTAAATGTTTATGGCGTGTAATTTAGGGATTTCTAGCTTAGTTCATCTATGTTCTATGCTAGTTTCTTCTGTGGGTGTTGTAGGGTTTGTAACTCTGTACGGTTGTTTTTTTTTTTTTTTTTTTTTTGGGGGGGGGGGGGAGGGGATTATACACATATGCATTAAGTATGCAAACAAATGATTGTATATGGGATTGTGATATACATTAAGTGTGTAAGATTGTGCATCTGCTTTCACATGTGATGTATACAAATGACATCTAACTACACTTAGGAAGCTTTGACCTAGAATTTTATTGCATTTTTGTTTGTGAGAGCCGGTAAATGTAGAACTGATCTTCTCACATTAGAAAGATGACAGCATGAATTTGCAATTTGTGGGCTTTCTGGCCCGTGGTTTAGGTGTGCATATTCCAATTTGATCAATGAATGCTGAGACTTTGTGATTTACTTTTACTCTACGATAAGCATTGATAAAAATTTGTTTCTTACCTTTATCGAACCATGGATCTGATTGTTATTTTGTTTTGGTCACCTAGCCAACACCTAAGTTTTTTTTTTTCTTCGTTTGATTGAGTGATGAACTGTTTCTTAGCTTTTAACGTGCTTTGTTTTCTCTATCTGTGAGTATTTATGACAACCGTGGAACTCAATAGTAAATGATATTGCACTCTCAATCTATGCAGAGACAGGTGTTGGACTGCAATTTTATTCATCTCACTTGAAACTGGGTCATCCGGTCATGTGTCCTCCAGCACCTGTTCCTCCTCCTGCTACTGATGAAGAGATCTTTATGTCTTTGGAGAGACTAACAAAGGGATCCTCTATCCCTGAAAATGTCCTTACAGATGTTAATCCTTACCAGTACAGGCCCTCAAATTTACCTGGTTAGTTTCATTGAAGATCTTGATGGTTGAATACAAGTTCATACTTTTGTTATTTATGAGATTTGTCTCTATGATTTCGGTAGTAAGTTTCAATTACAGTGTTGGTGGTTCTGAGTCTTCTGACAAATTTCACTGTTGCATTATCTTTGTTCTTTCCTGTCTTTTTTCTCATTGCCCTCATCAAGATTGATTCTCTCTCTTTTGTATCCTCATTTATTAAGTTCCGTACTTCTTTGATTAATAGTCTAGATCTAGATGCTGTAACTTGTAATCGTAATCTAAGTACTTTCATCATTTCCATAAAGAGACTAGGTACAATTTGAATGGATTGCAGACATTGTTGGTTGGCTCTTGTAATTGGGCCACACTTCCAATTTCCAATAGTTATCATTTTCTGTTTTAAATTGATTTGGAAGAGTTGAAACGAGAGATATGGGTTCTCATTTCCGATATGAAGTAGTGCATATTTGGAACCAAAGCACACAGCTGCATCTTCTTATATTTTTATTGATAAGTTTTTTTTTTTTTCTTTTCAAAACTTGAGTTTTAAAGCTTTAAAACAAGTAGCTATAGGGAGAATGGAAATAGCATCATTGTCAAAGATGAAAGAACTATATCCCAATTAGGTGCTTGTCAAAAAAGACTATAATTTGATATACGGTTTTGATAAAGTACCAGGCCATCTATGATCATCTCTACTGTCCAAAAGATAATGAACTTGAGGTGATTTGTTCTTCGAGTTATGAAGGATATTCTTCAGGTTCAGATTTACATATTTTAGTTGGTTCAATGCCAATAAGATCTACAGATCAGACACTTTATTTTGGAATTCTGATACTACAAATTCTAGGGTCAGCATGAATATAATCTAATGAATGTTACGATTTTGGGTGGTATATCCAGCGGATGTTTGGTACTTCATGCCGGCAGAGCAGGAAAAGGATTCAGAACACGGATCCTGGAATGCCACAGGCGAGGCCAATCAGATGTTTGGAAACTCTAGCATCACCGGTTGGAGGACTACACTTGAATTTTATGAAGGCCAAGCTCCTCATGGACAAAGAACTAATTGGGTGATGCAAGAGTACCGTATTAATCCTAAAGGACACCACAGTAGTGGCAACTCAAAGGTAAATCACACAACATGCTATCACTTTATGTTATTTTTCTGACATTTTTCTTTTATTTTCATCATTAATCCGACCTGCCAGTCAATTGCCGGTTTGGTTGGACAATGCAGGTGTCAGGTTTATTATGCAGAGTATTCCTTAATGGTCCAAACCCAGAAGTTCGGCACAAATTGGGAGGCTTGGAAAATTCTGAGGGAAACCGCTTTCATCCAAGATCATCATCTCTTCTTATTCAAGAGCCTGGCGGTACCACTGGACAGGGTTCCATGAGTGAGTCCCAGGTATATCAAGCTTGGATCACCTTTTTTTCAACTTGTGTGGTGAATGTATTTATGCTTAGATATTCACATATTGGTTTGCTCCTGTCTGATATTGTGTTTTTGGTTGCGTATTTTTGCATTTTTGGCTTCAGCTTAGAGTTCCAACTTTTAGCTTTTTCATTGAGATTGCAATAAGCGTATCACCAGAAGTATGTATATAGATTTGACTTGTCTTTATCAACTCTTCCACCTGCTTATCGGTTGGATTAAGTAATTGTCTGGACTAATGTAACTGCACTCTAGATTGTCATATGGCTTCAGTATTGGATCACTTTGGTCAGTACTAATCTCCTGCATACCAGGGAAATTTTATCTACTCGTGTATAAATCCCAAAATATGAAATTAGCCACAAACTTTGGTCTTGGTTGGTTGTCTGGATCAAAGCCTTCTATTGGGCTACTAATCTTAGGGGACCTCATATCCCTTGTTCTGTTGAACCTTTCGCATTCAGGATTAAGTATCCAATCGATATGATATTGTACACAATATGGGATATACAATATATCGGAGGATGTTGCCCAGTTAATTATTAATCTTATGGGATTAGATTTCCTTTCACTATTGGTCCAGTCAAACAAAGCAGGGCCTATGTTGTTTTTGTTGGATTTAAGGGGTTTGCAAAATTCTAACTTGCCTTCAACTACTTACAGGCAAGGGGCAGGGATGACAATATGAGACCGTTGGCTGAAAATGGGGGACATGTTGATATTCCCATCGAAGACATACTTTACATGGGTGATTACTTGGAGTTGGATGATCTTGCTGATGGAGAATCACGGTCTTCCAGTTCGGACAACATAAGTTGTGTGACCGTTTCATCAGAGGAATGTTTTGATTCGCTGGCCCTCTCACAAGAACGACAAGAGCAGGGTAAGGATGCCAATTTCAAGTTCAGTGTTACTGCCACAGCCAGACCAACCGAAGTGGTTATGCGTCCAGCAAATTTAGGTAAGGTCCAGATTTTTAAAATCTATTTTCCTGTATAGCAATGGCTATCAGTCTCTTTATTTTCTTGCTTTCTACGTTGCTAGCCCTGCAAAGATGTTGTAAATAAGGAATACTAGAAGTCTAGATCAGATAATCACTGGGGAGCTAAAATGATGTTGATCTCCTTTGGCCCAGACCTGTAATTTCTTTTTGAATTTGACTTTCCATAAGAAAATGTAATTTAGTAGTATGGAAAATATCTTGTAACTTAATGAACAGAATTTAACAAGAAATGTCAATAGCCCTCACCAATCGGACTTCGATGTTTATATTGATCTTTGTCCCTCCCTTTTTGTGAGTTTGATTGTTACATACTTACGTGAATAGTATCCAGTCATTGCCCTTGGCATTGCCTAAATGTTATTGGGTTTTTTGATTATCAATCATAAAAACTTGCCATTGCATTGCCTATGGCTGTGTTTGGACTTCGGATTAAGGATTTGGTGGTGGACAAAGAAGAGGAAAGCTAATAGATCTGACAGTTGAGTTTTAATCTTTTGTCTTTCTTTGTCTTTTCCGTTCGCAAATCCCTCCCTTGTTGGCTGAGTGAAACTGGTTCTTAAAAAAAACAGGGTTTGTTCAACTGGATCTCATTAGTTCAACAGCAGCAGTACCCGTTGTCCTTTGTATGACAGACTGATATATAACAGGAGTTTATTCTGCGAACTCTTGGACATTTGCAATTGGGAAACATTTTTCTAAAACTTCCGTTTTGCAGGATCTCTTATTAGCAGCAATGGAAGGCAGCCACCTGCTGGGGATGCAGACAAGAAAGTCCTGGAAAAAATGGATCCAAATAATGCTATCAAAATCCAAAAGGCGGAAAGTAGAAACGAAGGTACATCCAATTCCCGTAATGTGGCGTCTTCATCCAGCGGTCATAAAGCAGTCCCAGAAGGGGAAAAGGATGCTCAAGTTAAAGAAATGAAAAAACTGAGGAAGGAGTATCTGCGTTTCATGCCATTTTAGATCCACATTGTCCATTGATCCCCAAAAAAAAAAAAAAAAACCTCGTTATTCTGTCTATAGGGGTGTGTAAAATAGGCCCAATATTTAAGATCCACATTGTCCATTGGTCCCAAAAAAAAAAAAAAGAACCTCGTTATTCTGTCTATAGGGGTGTGTAAAATAGGCCCAATATTTAAGTAGATTAACGCTGGTGGTAAGCAGTCTGTTCTAAGGAGGTTCTTCCAGTTATGGGTTATTGTTCAGTTGATACACTGAGTAGTCTAGAGTCAAAAAGAGGAAAAGGGTCAGATAGAACTTGGAGATTGACATTGATTTTCTTATGAATTGGGATTTACGGTAGAGAAGAGGAGGTTGGAGAACAAGGAAGGAAAGTCATTGGTATACTAATGTAAGTTCTAAGGTGTTCTGACTCTGGACGAGGGTTTGTTTTCGTACTCGTTTGATCATCAAATGTAACATCATATGATTCATCCTCAGAAAAAATGATGTTTATATTATATCGTGATTACCATTGTGTGTATCCATTGTTGTGCTTCAGTTTGACTGTGCAAACATTTCTTGAACTTATTTTGTGGCAACTTATTTAACTGTATTTTGTTTCCGATAGATTTACTGTGTAAAATCCTCCTGTTATGTGATACTGAATTTAGTACAGTACCATGCTTTTTCCCAGTGGTTGTATTGCATTGATTTCTCAATGCAGTGAAGACGGAAGATTTTTTAGGTTTCTAAGCTGAGGATAAATGCAGGACCCGACCCACGTTGGCCTCGGGCCACATATGGGTTGAGTTCAGGGTATCTTTGGGGTTGGTCAACTTGGTCTCCACCAGATGAAGGCCCACTAGGGGGCATTACCATTTTGCAGGATCAGGTCGAGAACTAGTCTAAGAATAGTGAAGAAAGTTGGTCGACGATTAGGTCTAAGGGAAGTTCGATGGGCTAGATGGTAATTACCTGAGCTGGAACACCACCGTACCATCATTGGCGTAGCCTTGCTAGACAAGCTGGGCGAATGGCAGTTGAAGAGAGACGCGTGAAAGCTGGAGAGCGACATGAAAACCGAAAAATCTAGAAATACGGTTAGTGGATTAGGGGCGTGAGGAGTTAAGGTTGGAAAACGGATTGTAGCTCAAGCTGAAGCAAGTACCCCTTTGCATGTTTTCTCTGCTAAAGAGGAGATCTCTTTTCAAGGTAAGACGGGTATAGAACCCCAAGTGCAAGGCACGCAACCGAAATGTAAAGGTTACCGTCTGTCGAATAAGTCAACCCGTATCGAGTGAGTCGACAGTTACTAATATAGGAGTTAAATACTCATATAAGGATCTCTGAGTATACAATTTGTCAAAGCGACAGCTTAAACGAGTGATTTTATTCAGTGCTCTGGGGTGCTTAAACATTGCTTATAGGAAATGGACTGTATACTGGACTTGGGGAGAGACAAAGATTAGACTCAACTTTAGCCCAAAACAATGCCTATTTCGTTGTTGATTTTAATAGCCCAAGTATTATGGGTCCAAAACATGAGGACTATATGAATGGAGTTTCTTTGATACTTCTTCCACAGAATAAAAAAGGACTAAAAAAACACTTGCATTACACTCACACGCAGGTAGATAAATCATCATTTGCTTCAAGAGACTGTGAAATTGTCTTAAAACAAGTAAGAAATTGTCTTACCCACACGCAGATAATATGAGTATATTTTCACCTTAATTTTAAATCGGAAAAATGCTTAAAAACAGCATACTAAGCTATCGTTAAGGTTCAAAAAAATGTACTGTGTGTGAAAGTGTACAAAGTGCATTGGAGGCTTGGAGCATGTGTTTCCTTGTTTGTTTCTTAGCTTATTGACAACTCAGTGGGTTGTCAATAGAATGACCATTTTTTTGAAAGTTATGTGGCATTTGGACACCATGAAACCTTCATATCCAACCTTGATGTCAAATTCTAAGTATTAATGTACAAAACACCTACTTGTTTTCAGAATGCCAAAAGTAGATTTGGCATGAGGAGTCAAATTTGAAGCAAATGGCTGTGGAGCCAGATCCACGTTGGATTCATCACTCCATTTGACATCATGGTTGGATCAAAGTAGGACGCCAAAAGTTTCCGCTTCTACGCCGTGTAGAATTTGAAGCCATGGGTTGGAGATGCTCGTAACGGTCAATTAGGTTAGGTTATCCCCTGTTATTACCGGATTACTTTTTCATTTTTGTGTCGGCTTAATTGATCGCCATCTCACTTTCTATTGTGGCTACGTCATCCCATGCATTAACCTGGTGGATTCTTAGGTCTCTTTCTCACTCATGCTTCTCTTTTCTCAGTGAAAAATTGATGACCTTGTCACACAACTCACAATTAGTTCCCTTTTCAATTCTTGTTTTGCTCTGAAGCTGAAGCAAATTAAGAAACTAATAAATCCTTTTCCAAAGATACTTTAATCTTACTAGCTGGCGAAGTGCTTCTCAAAAGTGTGTTATTGGTGCCAAAATTATTGAGGTAAAAAATTCATAAGCAAGAATGGGTGTGTGTCACTTTCCTTCGCTGGACGCTGCCTACAGCATGTGTGAGAGTAAAAACGTAGACCCCTTCTAATTTGCACTAGAGATGAGCCGAGTCGTAGCTCAAACGGTCGTGAGTGGGCACTAAGGTGCCAATGTATGAGGCTTCAAGTTCAAAGAGATGGAACGACGTTGTTGGCCGGCTTGCCATAGTTATCCACACTAACATCCTATTGTTTGGAGAAAAAAAATTTACGCTAGAGGTTGGGCACACATTTCGCATGTGCGATTAAATACTTAGGGTGTGCAAGTGGGGCTGTGGGTAATTGTGTGGAACGTTGGGTATGGCGGTAGAGTGAGAGTGATTTTATATTTACCACTTTGACAGTTAGTTCATGTCGTGATTAAAAAGTAGTAAAACTTTGTGTTTTTCGGACGGGTAATTTCTGAAAATCGCTTTGTGACACATCTTTATAGAGTGTTCAAGCCAAAGAGGGTAGTCCATTTCTACGAACTCGGGGATCCTGTTGTCCCCGGGTGTTGTCCCCAGCCGGGCCGTCCATTTCGGCGATGGATGACTCAGATTTCATCTCAGTCGTCCATCTGTTTATTGTCGAGATGAAATCTGAGCTGTCCATTGACGAAATTGGACGGCCCGGATTAGGACAACACCTTAGGGACAACAGGGACAGATATTTTCATCTGAAATGCTCCGTTTCTACTTTCTATTAATCTGTTCACATACTGTACGGCTATTCGATCGAAGAATCTAATCCCAACAAAAACAATAAGAAATTGAGCTTAGAATCAGATTTTCCCCTAGAAGTTCCCCAAATATACTGTGTGGGCAGTCATTTATACCGAGCCGTAGTTGAGACAGTAGAGAGATGAGAAATGCTTAACCAAATTGAAGGACAATATATTCCTGGGAAGTTGCTGCTTTTCTTCCCCCCCAATTTGATGAGGAAATGTCAACTCTATTGCAAGAGTACGAATCCGATTTCGTTGGAGACATGGCAAATTTCGAGCCGTATCTTTTTTAGTACTAGTATTTTGGAAAGGATCCTTCCCGGTTTCTAAAGGAACTGGACAGTTTATTCAGTTGCGGGCATGTATAGGACTTCTTTTCTCGGGCTCATTGCGGTGATTGACTCGTTTATTTTGGGAGCTCGACGAGAATATTATCCATGTGAAAAGTAACGTCCATCGAATTCTGATTAGTATATAGTTCGGAACACATTGTTTGAAAACTAAAGATTTTCGCGCACTAGATCAAAATTAAGTGCGATCATGGATTGATCGATAGTTGTTCTAACATGATTCTTAATGTGCTCACCACTATATATAAACAAGAGACGATTCAGATCATTAAAATAAGCTAAAGATAGGGAAAAGCATTTTATTTGCACCCCAACACCACAGATAAACACTCCGAATCAAGTCGATAGTTCCATTTCTGATGTGGAAGTTGATGCTCTATAACCACTGTTCCATTTCTGATGTTATTTCTGTTCAATATTGGTCGCAAAATGGACTAAAGACGGTCTGGACAGGGGGATGCGCCGAGTGACATCCCTGCAAAGCAGTGCCAAGTGGCCGATCCGGTCGTTCATCTCGGCACAGACAGCTCTGATTGAATCGGAACGCATACAAAATCTGAGCCGTCAATTGCTCGGCAAAGATCCTAGCCGTCGATTGCCAAGATGAGTAGCCAAATCGGCTGTGCAGTCGCTTTGCGGGATTGCTTGGCAGCATCCCCTTCGGTCGCGTCATCTCTTTTTTTTTTTTATACGTTGGGCGTGCCTATTATTTTGTGGATCAAATGGTAGGCAAAATTGCACCCACTTCAGGGATGCTCGAAAGAATCACAAAAATAATCCAATTTGAGGCATCTGAATCAGAGGGTTAGTTGCACGTGGCCCCAGCTCCCTAGCCAATGAATCAGAAGCTGATTCCAGAGGTCCTATTCGACAAATCTTGCCTCAATACTTTTGTAATGAATTATCCACAAAGATTTCCATAAGAAATACTAAAACCCAAACTTTAGTGGCCTGTACCCCTTTTCTCCGAATGGAGGAGGCTGCTGTGCCCAAACAACAGGCATCGTTCCGAGCTCAAAAATATGATGTGAACCATTCGTTACATAGAGCTTGATGTTTTGAACAATTTTTAAAAAACACGAGTCGATAGGGTATCGGTAACTCAATGAACGAGCCACATTTTTGGGCAACTGTAAATGTTCCAAAAAGTATACTGTGGACGAATGTGGTTTGTTCACTGGTTTACCGATATCTAATCAACTTGATTTATAGTAAGTTATGCTCTACCCGTCAAGCTCTACATAGTGAACGGTTCAGATCACATTTAGAGCTTAGAACGGTACCCGTTTTTCGGGCAAAGCTTAGGCACCTCAGGTCCCCTTTCCTTGCTTATGCCAATAAGAGAGAATTCAGTATGGCTGGTTTCTAACAGAAAGTCTACTCAACCGCTCTGTTTCACCGCTTCCAATCTCACTGTTCAAAAGTGTTTGGATGGTTCACTCTTCCCTAAACGAGTTCTTTTAAAATTTAGACCATTAATTGCCGAGACGAATGGTAATATTGAGCGTTACGATGAGAAAACAGCGAAAGAGAGGGGTGGGATAGCTCCGCTGTGTTTCTAATGACTTTTTTTGCTTGATGTTTGGGGCTTTGGGCCACCTCACTTTGGTTAGAATGTGGAATCCTCCTCAATCTTTATGACGTTGCAACCAAGGAAAACACTGGGCATTTTTTAAGCCAATTTAATTACGTTTAAATCACCTTTTCTTTTCTTATCTTTTTTTTTTTTCCCGTTAAGATCCCGTGACTTTCGATTTTTTAAATGGTACTAAACTTGCGCCACTTATCTCAAAGATTATAGTATAAAATAACCAGATACGGATGTCCAGGTTTGCTTGCATTTACCTCGACTAATTTCGGGGTCCTGAAATTAGCGACTGGACTGACAAACCTCCATTGGCCCGAAGGTTTGGAATATTTTACGTTCATGGGATTCAAATTTGTCGTAGAGATACAGATTGAGACTTTTGTCATTCTAGCTAAAAACTACTTTCTCCTTCCATTTTTAGTTGGTCAATTTCGCAATTTCAACTTTTGAATGAATACATCATCATTACACATAGAAAATGGATGATTTTTCATAATTACTTTCTACGGAGACATAATAATTCACTTTTTATGAGATTCTTTGGAATTTACTAGAAATGTATTACTAACTTTTACCACTAATTTTTTGAAATGAACACTTATTAAGAGCCAATCCACAATGGGGTACTAGACCATACAAAAGGGACGGATGGAGACTTAGTCCCAATTTAACCTAACTTTTTTGTTGTCTTTTGTTAATTTTGTGTTAAACTTTTGCTTTAACTATCATCTTGAAGAGATATTCATTTCCGTTCCAATAACAACTTTTTTCACTTTTTTGGTTTTGTTCTTATTTGAATTTTTCCCGAGTTTGTTCGTTTTGTCCTTATTTGAATCGGAAAACTAAATTTTTTTTTAAACTTTTACTCAAATATTTTGAACAATGACAACTTTTAAGTAAAAAAAAAAAGTCGACTTTTTTTACTTTTTCTACTTAAAAGTGGTCCTTGTTCAAAATATTTGGACAAAAGTAAATTTTTTTAAATTTTCCGATTCGTCTCAAGACGAATCAAAAAGCCAAAAAAAATTTGGCGCAAAATGAACAAACGCTAAAATAAGGACAAAACCTGACTTTTTCTAAAAAAATATTCTTAAAAAATAAGCAGCTTATTTCACATTTTCAAACTAAAAAATAATGTAAATGAGAAATAATTTTTTTTGCACTGTATAAAAAATCTCATTAAGATCTTTCAAATAAGATCCATATTGCATATTTTTAGATTTCAATAAGCCCATAATTTTTGAGCTTGGAATTGCTTTCTTAAAAAATATACTTTTTTTTTTTAATTTCTAGAACGGGGTCAGTGGAAAATGTACAAAATTATGACCAAATATCTCTTCTCAAGTTTTTGCAAGTTTCATTCATATTATTTTCGTTTTTTTCTCCTGTCGTTGAGATGGATTGAAAAAGTCAAATGTTTTGACAAAAAATAATTTTCTTTTACGAAAGTTGAAAATCATTCACCGATTACAAAAATAATTTACTTACTTCAACTTCACCTTATTATCTTATGAAGTCCTATATATTCTCAATTAATGAACAAGGACTTGCAATTTCCAATGCAATATAGGAGTATGTTTGAACCCATGTATTTGGTGGGACTAGCTTTTCAAAGGCTTTAGAGCATAACGTGAGACCTAAGCTTCGGTTCCCGCATAGATACGGTGCAGTGGCTTGTAGCTAGTTATATTGTGCTGTGGAGCAATGCTCGGCGACGAACATATTAAAATGTTTTGTTTATTTTCTCCACCATAGTTTTTGTTGTGAGATTTGGTGGACCAATAAGAACTGTGCATTAGAAAGTTGGTGCCTAAGTTTTCTGGGTTGTGCACTAACTAAATTAAAGTCTAATGATTTGCGACGAGGAACGCATCATGTTCCCCACTTGTCAACCACTAATCATTTGTTTTGATGAGGTAATCGCGCGCTATTATTAGGATTGCACTAATCTGAAGTTCCACATGCAACTGGCTCTTCGTTGATACGGTGCGGCCCGTTTTCCGGTCTTGAGTCAGCCTCCTGGTCAACCGCGGTTACTGGTTAACCAGGGTCGACAAATTACGAGTGAGTGGTCTGGCTTTTCGGTCGGGAGACACTCCGATGACTAGGTTAATTTGAACTGAGAAAGGAATGAGCTAGCTAGCTAGTCAAGATGTAGAGTCCATTGTTGTTGAGTACGTGAACCGCGCGTTGATGGTGAGGATGACACCATCTAGAAATCCCAAATTATTAAAGACTAAGCTCGAGTTTCGCTGGGCTTAGCTTGATTAATCAAGATTAATTTGACAAATCCAAGTTATCCATAATCGCTATGGAATATGAAAAAATACTAGTAAATGTTTCCGGAGCACTGAACACCGCCACGTGGTGCTTTAAGACTTTTTCTCATTGCAAATTGGTATGGATTCTAGAACGAAGTGTGCGTTGCCTGTACTGATGTGTTGTTGAGAAGAAGTCTAGAGCACTGCGTGACGAAAATAAACAAGCACGTGCAAAAGAAATCATAATATTTAGTGCAAGTTATTCCCTAAATATGTAGATAAAACCAATTTGTATAGGAACTCGTCCTCCTTGATGTTGGGCAATCATGCATAAAGAAATTAATAATTCAATGGCTGGAAAACTTTTCGCCACAGAGGCACAAGAATTTTTTGGACAGAAGAGATCGGACCCATATAATATCAAACAAAAAAAAAAAAAAACTAAAGCGCGGTCATTATTATAATTTGTTTGTCACTATTTCCAAGTTGTGGCTCGTCATCATTTGTCCTGCCAACTATGGCCCTTATTTTGACATTTATGTCCGCTGTCTAAATGGACAAGTTGAATGAAAAATCTTGTTTTTGTCACCAAAATGCCGTCCAACATTTCCACCACTTATTTACCCAAAAACATTTCCACCACTTTCCCTACTCCCCACACAATAAGGGGGAAAAGGAAGAGCGAAAATTGTTGTTGGTGGGTTTTTGCACGGGACAGTCCTCTCTCTCTCTCTCTCTTATATCACCAATTTTCCTATTAGGTATTCCTGATTTTAAATAAAATCCGCACCTCCCTTTTCCGATCAAATTGCAACGATCCGAGCCGCTCAATGTGTTCAAAACGTAATTTTAAGGGTAGCCGCTAAAAATCGGCAAAAAAAAAAATGACAGAGAAGGGCTTAATTTGAGCAATTTTTTACTGAACCGTTCAATAAAAACTCTCCGGATGAAGTCCTTCCTTCTCAGGCCTTTTTTTTTTTTTTTGCTGATTTCTCGCGATTACCCTTAAAATCATGTTCTGATTACATTTAGCAGCTCAGATCGTCAAAATTCGATCGGGAAAGGGAAGGTGCGGACGATGTGGATTTTAGATGGTGTGGATAGGAAAAGGACTGATGTGTGTGTGTGCTTATATATATATTGATCCAAATAGATCAAGCTAGCTACATTTTGACAAACAACTCATAGAATTAAAAACTTTGGAGCAATTTTATGGACAATTGGCTTCATTCCAATATTCCACTATGTCGAATATCAACACACTTGATTAGATGATGCAGTTCCGACCCTTACGCCTTGCATTTCGCAATTTGTATTTGTAGATCATCAAGGTAAAAAAAAAAAAAAAAAAAATGCATTAATCGATAATCATGGGCGCGCGTATGATCCATCATATTTATTTGGAGAGAAATATATAAATATCCATGTCCAAACTGAAAGTCCATGCAAATCTCCTGTTTTTTTTGGTATTCAAATAGGAAATCATCTGATTCTGATTATCGAACCATTTAAGGAACACTACTCCTTAAACTTGGGGATCGAGGTTCTCAAGTGGGACAATGGGGTTCCCACTACAACATATATTCTGCCCTTTTAACATCCTCTAAACCCGATATTCTTTTCTTTCGGTGCCTGGCGGCTGCCTGATTCATCATGCTGGCCTGCTTATTCCTTCTCTACATGGAATATGTTCTAATCTTTTTCCATAAGGTTAGGAATCTGTGTCCAACTGATCATATATGGCCATCCTATATATATGGATGGTATATCGATATAAGAACTGTAGCGGGCCAAACGCGCGAGGCCACCAGACTGTCCAGTTGCCCGGGTCACTAGGCCGAGCCGGATGCGACTTGAATGAGTACCCTGTCACGACCGACCCATGTGCCCGAACCGAAACGGATTAGTCCAGATCGGATGTGAACAACCCGAAGCACAGTTGACACTTGAGAGCGTAACCGTAGGGGATCAGTACATCATGCATAGTTTTACCGGGCGGTTAAGGCTCATGCCTAGCACGAGGTTAATTACTTGAGGGTTAAGTTAGGTGATTCGTATAAAAGGTAAAAGTACACTAGCCCTAAGAGGTACACCGTTCCATATCACTCTACACTTGAGCTCTGTACTTTTCCATCTTTTTCAAGGACTTGCTTAACAATCAAAGTGCCTTCCTGGTTGTCACCAGCCGGAAAGGCACTAACGGTGGCTCCTTGTCTTATAAGTCCAAGTTGTGAGGCGGAGATCAGGAGAAGACTCAAAGCCAAGAGGAACGAAGGATATTCGATCAGACACCCCACCACAAAAACCAAACTCGGTTTCTGTATTTGAAATTTTGAATCTTGAATTTGTGGAGAAACAGGAAAGAAAATGAGTTCTTCATAGTCAAATGGCTAAAATGGCCTATGAAAGACAAATAAGACGGTTGAGTTCCAAATGGGATTGAAGAGAAGTAGTTTATTCGAAATGCCATCCTTCCCTCTGTTTACATTTCCAATTCGATTGGATTGATGCTCCTGACGGTACATCTATAGAGTCCATTCATCAAAGGTTCAGCAATCTTCGTTAGAAAATAAAGGGAAATAATTTTGTCACTTTTTTTATTTTTTTTGGTTAATGTCATTCCCCAGCAAAATTGTATAAATTTTGAGGAGAGGAAGTCAGTTGCGTAACGAATCCCATGGAACCAAAGGGCATTTTCCCGCGTCCAATGTGAGCCCGAGGTGCAACGGCGGACACATGGGGTGCCAGAGTGTGCCTAGGCCCCTTCACAACTCCAAAAATATTTGAATTACATGCAGTTGTTTTGGGGGCTAATTTGGAAAAAGTTGTATGACCCTGTAAATCATTGGGAAAATATAAGGGAGATTACGTACAATTTTTTTCCAAGTATAATGGAGATCATGTAATCTCCCACTTGTTAGTCGATTATGTACAATTTTGTTTCTTCGTCAGAGTTAGCAAGCGATCTATAATTATACAATGTACGTACTTTTTTGTTATAAGGTAGAAATACATGTGGTCCAGGTCCTCGTTAATTCTGAATCCTTAATCCGCCACTGATGGGAGGGGTTTGAGTGGATATATAGGGATTGAGTGGTTATACGGAGAAGGTAAAGAAGAATTTGATCCGTGGAGAATTCTTGTTAACAAGTTGTGATAGATGGGAAAGATTACAATACATACTCCTTATTTGGGTGTGTATCATATGCACCCCAAAATGTTATGAATTATAGAGAAAATGTTACGAATCGTATTGCTAAAAAATTGCGAATCGTATAAAGGTTACAAGATACACCAAAATGTTATGAATCATAATGAAAATGTTACAAATCGTATTGCTGAAAAGTTATGAATTCTATAACAAAAGTTACGAAACACGCTAAGATGTTATGAATGAACCATAAAATAGGTGCATATGGTACACCATTTCAAGGGATGCGTATTATAAACTTTCCCCTGACGGAAAAGATATTATCCTACCAGTGAATCATCAAAAGTGGGAGGGAATGTCTAAACAGACAGAACCCAATGGCCTCCACATCATTCGGCAAATCAGACGATGTTTTGTCTCTAAAAAATTCTCATCTTCGCCCCCACCCAAAACAAAACAACAAAAGCAATGTTACATGCACAGTTTTAAAACGCAATTTCGAACATAATTGTGTTTAGGACCGTTAGATGCACACAAGTCCAACAGTTTTGGACACGGTTATGTCCGAATTGTGTTTGGAACCGTTGGATGTTATGAGTCCAACGATTCCGGATAAAGTTGTGTCCGAAATTGTGTTACTAGACTTTTTTAATAAATAGTATTGCACTTATTTATATCCAAAGGTTTGCTTTAAAGTAAGTGTAGATATGTAATTGTAGCTTTACCTCTAGGCTATAATCTATGCAATTGTAGCTCATCAAAGACATTTCCATAGTTAAGCTACAATTAGTCAGGCTCCGTTCCACCAAGGAAAATAGGTATTTATTTTTTAATTTAAATGTGATGTATTGTAAAAAAATGATCTGTCTCATAAAGCGCAAAATAAGTACTTACAAAATAATAATTTTAGCGGAACGAGGACTCAATTACGTACCCTGCATTATCACTATGCCAACCAACATAAAATTCATCCATTTGTGAAATGATAATGAAATGAAAAAGAAAATAAAGCTGAAAAGCCTAAATTCTGTCCCCTTTACTCAGTTGAGAATGAGAGAATAAGAAACAAAATGGTCTGGATAATCTTAAAAATGATCCCCTGATGCGTTTAGTTTTATACTAACGAAAAAGAATAACACGAGTTAAATACTACTTGTAGTGCTAATTTTCTCAGTTGTGAATTTGAGATATGAGCAAATACAAAAGGACGACGGCTCATACAGAGAATTTTTTTCGGAGTCCACCTCGAGTCGCTTAAAGATGTTTTCGAACCGCTCATTTTTCTTAAGATATTTTTCTAAGAGTCTCGGTGAGGGTTTATTCAGAATTCGTGAGGCGAAACAGATTGGTTTGCCCTAGGAACTCTGAAAGAGGTCTTACTGATATCCTGTGAGCGGTTCAGATTATCTTTGTCGGATCCGAGTTCGTCCCCGCAAAAATGCGTGTGCATGATCTGTTCCCCTTGTCTGTGCAAACCAACTTTTCCTAATTTTATTTCCGTTTGTCTGCGTTTACATTACACCCAAATCAGCGCATCTCTCACAATTATGACGGAAATATTCTCTCTCTTGAGTCTCTCTCCGTCACCCTATATATATAGAGAGTCTTCAGCCTCTCCTGAATCATCGGAGCTCTCTCTCTCTCTCTCTCATCAATGGCGCTTCGAAGAGCACTATCCAAGCGTTTATTCAACAAAAACAGAGACTCCTCTCCACCCCTAGCCCTCGACCATTCCCCGAATCCGTCTCCAAATGCTGCGAAAACAAACTTCCACCGCGAGTTTCTCACCTCGCCGGAGCACTCTGCCGACACCGGCTTCTTCCGCCGCTTCCTCCAGCGCCGGCGCATAAACCAATCGACGGCCCCACCACCGGTCTTCCTCTCCATCCCCGTCGGAGAAAAACTGAGGGAGACGCTGAGATCCATCAACGTCCCCGGCGACCGGCTCCGCCTCGACGGGCTGAGCCCTCCGTTTCCGTCGCCGGCGACGGATTCGGTCGAGGGAGTGTCGGTGAAGGACGCGAAGAGGATTTTGGTGTTTGCGAAGTTGGAGAGGTTGAGATCGGCGATTAGAGAGATGCCGACGAACTCGATTTCGTACGGGGAGTTTGTGAAGACTTGTGTGGATTTCTGTGAGAATCGAGAGGAAGGTTTGGAATTTGCGAGGTTGTTGGATGAGGGAGGGAACGTCATCGTTTTGGGCGACGTCGTGTTCCTTCGGCCGGAACAGGTATCGAAGGTTTCGCACATTTTGCCCTTCATTTTCCGGTCATGATAGGATAACATGATTCAACAAAAATGTTGAATACATGACATTTGGAATATGAAAACGTTCATGAAAAAAAACGGAAATGATCCATCCGTTTCTTTCTGTGAATCTGAATTGTCTATTTATTTCCATGGACTTTTTCATATTTCGAGTGTCATAGATTGTATTACCTCTCATGATTCAAACCCAGAACAAGATTGAATGGATTACTCTTTTGATACGAACAAGAAAACGATATGTTCTGATAACATAAAATTAAAATGAGACAAATACGAGTCGGACTTGCATAATTTGAAAAGGACGGCGATAATTTATCGACTGGTTAACATTGTTGTGAATAGGAACCTACATTGTCCAAAGGTTAAGTCACAAAATTTGCGTGGGCAAGCGTTGAAACTGCTTTGCCATTGCATAATCCTCTAATATGTGCCATTTCTCTCGTCGTAATCCTCTCATTTGTCAATCTGAACAATTGATTACAGGTCGCGAAATCAATGGACCAAGTAATTTTCCAGTCCATAGCCATCCCAAATGATCCAAGAAGGAAAGAGCTTGAACAGTTGGAGACGCAAAAGGCCCAAATCGACCAGAAAGCCCAAGAACTGGTTCGAGCGGAACTCTACTGTGGGCTGGGCTTCATTATTTTACAGACGCTGGGCTTCATGAGGCTAACCTTTTGGGAACTAAGTTGGGACGTGATGGAGCCCATTTGTTTCTTTGTCACCTCGGCCCACTTTGCCCTCGCGTATGGATTTTTCCTCAGGACGTCGAAAGAGCCTTGTTTCGAAGGCTACTTCCAACGTCGTTTCAAGGTGAAGCAAGAAAAACTCATGAAGGTTCACAACTTTGATGTCGAAAAGTACAACGAGCTTTGTAGCGCCTTCTATCCGAATTACGTCAACGTTACGAAGAACAGGTATTGTACGGAGTCAAATTGTGTGGAAGGCCCAATTTTTGGTGGAGTGCATCGGTGACAATAGTAGATGGAAAAACAAATCCTCGAGAATCAAACATAGAGAGCGAAAGAGAACTCACGTGATTTCAATAGCAATTTGAAAGATTGACCGATCAGGGCAATCTCCAGATTTATGCTTTATTTTGACTTACTACTACTAGCCTAGTGTTTCTGTGAGGTGTCATGTTAATTTGGGCTATATGGCATCACTAGAAGAGAATAGTATTATCAAGTACTGTTAGGCCCGTTTGTCTTGACCCGATTTCTCATGGGTTGTTGAACATTAGGAGATGGGCCTAGTACCCGAGTGTTTCAAGACTACATTTTGCGGAATGGACAAATATTTTGAGACGGATGAAATATTTAACATGAGAGGCGGACTAGATTTGAGCAAGAAAGTGTAATAAAATAACCAACAAAATTGGAGGGGTTGAGCCAAGAGCGTTTATATGGCGTCTTTAATGGAAAAAAAAAAATCAAGTTGGGGGAAGATGTATTTATCTATTACGACATATCATGTAATTCATTGCTTATCTTGCATGGAAACAACTTTATGAAATCATATTCTCACTCCCTTCGTTCTTAAATGATAGTTTTTTACAATAAAAAGATGTGTATACTTTGAACCAAAGAATAGTAATTTCGGGTATAATTTTTTAAATTATTTAACAATTTAAGTATTACACATATTTTCGTAGTGGACTACCGTTTAGGAGCATAAAGAATATAATTAATCACAGAAATTGATCAAATTGAATTGGCAATTAATAACTCCGTAAATTGATTTTGTGCCCCACAATTATTATTGTGTGTGTGATAAGTGAGTGGATAAAGGGAAAATTAAGCATTGATCCACTCACTATCGCACACACAATAATGAACTATTGTGTGTGTGATAAGTGAGTGGATAAAGGGAAAATTAAGCATTGATCCACTCACTATCGCACACACAATAATGAACTATTGTGTGTGTGATAAGTGGAAGGAACAATGCTCCTAAGATTAAAGGCCCCGTTTGATAACGGGTTTGAAGGTTGGGATGGGACTACTAATCCCATGGGAGTATTAATACTCTGTTTGGTAACAAAAAAAGGTCCGAACTATTAGTCCGATGAGATTAATAATCTGAGTAATAGGGGGTATTGCTAATACCCCATGGGACTTGGTATTGAGGGGTATTAATAGTCTAATCCCAACTCCTTCACATTACCAACCCCTTCTCATTACCAATTTCTTCTATCAATCCAATCCCATCATCTAATCCCATCTCAACACAAACATACTCATTATCAATCCCATCTCCTTACGAATCCCAATCCTAATCACATCTTCTTGCGAATCCCATTCATCTATCACTGTTATCAAACGGGAAATGAAAAAATGCACCTAGGTTTGCAAACGACTGTTCATAAGGAGCCCGAGGCTTAGCTTGTTATGGGCTCAACTCGGCTCGACACATTAGTAAATGAGTTGAGCTCGAGCTTTAAGCTTATTTAGTAAAAAGAAGTGAAGCTCGCGTTAGTTATTTGTAACTCAACTCATTTACAAAAAGCTCGACTCGCTTATAAAGGCTTATCTCATTTATAGAGATTCACTTAGCTCGGCCCGGCTTTTGTTAGCAGCCCAATGGACCGGGCTCTGACTAATTTATACCGGGGCTCTTATTCATGCCGGCCCGTTGATTGGAAATTGGTTCAAATTGGGCCTAATTTGAACAAGAGTCATCGTGGGCCAGTAGATGGCAACCTCTAACCCAAATCCGTAGTGAGAGAATGAAGTCTCAAAAATGTTCGAGTACTTAACAAGACTACTACAAAAAATGCTTCAATACGCATCCTACTACTACTCAACTTGTTCGACTCATGATGTATAACGAATTCAAGAT
Source organism: Rhododendron molle (assembly GCA_025413875.1). Classification (NCBI taxonomy): domain Eukaryota; kingdom Viridiplantae; phylum Streptophyta; class Magnoliopsida; order Ericales; family Ericaceae; genus Rhododendron; species Rhododendron molle. Next base: position 7,282,573 of record CM046393.1, read on the forward strand.
TTCAAACTAAACTTGAACATGCTTTTGAAGCTCGTTAAGATTTCAAACTCGGTTTGTGGACACCCTTTCTAATTGTTTGTCTAGTCTGTGGACGCCCATTTGCTCCCATGGGGTTCCTCTCTGTTGTGTAGACTTTCATCTCACAGTTGTATACAACTTCTCACATTTGCCAAAGACAAAAAAACTGTAGCCTCAATTTCAAACTGGGTCTAGCATAATTTTTAGTCATGATTCACAATAATCTACTTACTGTCTTTTTTAATAATCGGCCAGGGTAGCTTGACCGCATCTCGACTAATTCCAAAACCTTAAAGTTAACGACCAAGCAAACCCGTCAATGGCCACAAGTTTTGGAATGTTTGATCTCTGCATGAATACTTAACCTAATTATTAATTACGAAAAAAAGTGTGTGAACAAAGTGTCGCAATGTTTAGCTAGGTCTTTATTTATTTTTATTTTTTTTGACCCTTAGGTCTTTGTTTGGTTGAAATTAAACTACAGAGAAACTTTAACCATTATTATTCATTTAAGTCTTTAATTAATTACTATAGAGCCGATTTCATAAAGGAGAAGTGGTGAATCTTTGGGTAATGGAGAATCTCCATATATATCCAACCTAGTAATCTCCTTTTCATGAACTATACTGTCTCCATCTACTAAAGTGCCTTATTCCAACTATAGTGATAGTACTGTGATACGACTTTATATAATATATTCGTACATGCGCAGACACCTCATACAAATTCGAGAATCAAGTTGTAATCCGCGGGCTTTATGTGGAGCTTAGAGTACGCACATGAAGGGCGCCCTCAAATGAAAACATGTTAGTGGGGAAAAAAAAAAAAATTATTAGCGATTTAATATAGAATTGAGTACCCGAAAAATAATTGAACACCAATCTTTTGCTATTTAAAACTCAAAGTGGATGATTTTTTTAAACACGCTTTACTTTATTGCTCCAACCACCAAATTTAAATTCAACCCATATATATATATATATATACCTAATTTTATAGTCCTTCGGATCTTCCCTAACGCAGAAGTATCTCAGAGCTCATTTGTTTTTTTTTTTTTTCTCATTATGCAACCTAGCTACACGATTCATTATTTTGGAATACAAGAATGTTCTAACACACACTAGTGAGACCCACTTTATACAACAAAAGTTGGGGTGAGCGTAAGCCGGCCCAGACGCTTGTTTTGTAAATAAAAAAAAAACTATTTCTAAATATTAAAACTTGTAGAGCGGAGTTATAAAAAATTTACACGTTTTCAATGTACTTAAATGAAGTTCACGATTGCAACATTTGTAATTAGAGATAGCCTGAATATCAGGCAAGTGTTAGACTACGTTGTGAGCTCATGCTTGGTCGTTTTAACACTCTGTCTGTACTCTTAACGTGGTACTCTCTTTCGTAAGTTTTAATGAAATTTTGTTTGACCCAAAAAAAAAAAAATGTGATTCCCTTCAACATAATGGCCGCTTTAGGTTTATTTGCATCTTCTCCCCTTGTGAAATCTGACAAATGAAGGGTAAGGAAGCACCAAGAATGATTGATTTTACATTCTCCTCACACCAGAAGTCCAAACAACCCCCAATTTCAAAATCAATATTTCCTAGTGCTTATCCTCCTAAGAAAAGGTCATCTCTCTCTCTCTCTCTCTCTCTCTCTCTGTAGAAGATATGCCAACTCCATACTCGATCTGGGCCATTGCAATTGAGTAGGAAAGAAAATCATTGAGTGGTTTGGTGCCTACCCCCTAACCCCACAAATAAAAATCCACGACAAATGACCCACCTGCAGATTTGGGAGTAGGAAGCTTCAGTGCCATTTTTGGACCAACTGACCCACTTCGATCTGCTTTTGATTTTTGTATGCAAATCATTAATTCTTTGATCAAGACTAGATTACCCCTAACATCCCCTGTATATTGGTGTGAAGTTCTGCCAAGAAATTGGAACAAAATATATTTGCTGCGAGAATTATATTCCTCAGAATTAATAATCCATGTTATCGGGAAAAATTATTGCCGTCACGTGGCCGTGTCCCTGCCCCTTTTTCACCATGCGGTAGGGTCGGGTCCGAGAGAAAATGTGTAGGCTCAACTCCAATGCATGTGTGGTGGCACCGTATTGTTAGAATTGTGGCTCAATATGTTTAATATGAAGAGATACTAAGAAGTTTTAGAAAGAAGGCCGACGGTATCGTACAAGGGTATTTTTGGGATTCAGACCAAATACCAGGTTAGGGTTAGAATAGAGTCGCTATAAATACTCTATATTGTAAGTCCTAGTTCATAACTGTGATAATAAAAGAACAACCGCTCTTGCTCCCGTGGACGTATGGGATTTTGGAGAACCACGTATATTGCTGTGTCGATTTCTTTACTGTTCTTATACTCGTAAATCGTGTGCGTGTGTGTAACGATTGTAGGCGCGATCAAAACTATTAAATGACAGCAGGGAGGACTTGTTGACCCTCCAATTGTCAGTGGACACATGGCAGCAGGGCCCGCGCAGGGGGAAAGCCTTGGTCAAGGTCTCATTCCAAGAAGAGGGTTGACCACTCAATGGAAAAAGGACGCGTGTACCGCGGGAAGAATGACGTCCGCGGAAGGGGTAACCATCGCGGGACCTTCGCTGTTGTAACGACCCGGAATTTTGACCCAATTTTTTTTTTTAATAATAATGTTATTAGAATTATTTTCTTAATACAATTATTATTATTATTCCTTTTAGATACAAATATGCATGCACAACTTCTTTTTAATTTTCCTACAATACTTGCATGCATGAACAACTCTTCTATCTCTCACTCTCCTACTTCATCTCTACCTCCTCCGTAACCCTAAAACCGAGCACGATTCGTTTGTTCCAAAACCCAATTCCATTAGGACTCGATTTTATTCGAAACTCATCTAATTCTCTTATAAATACATTCCTACTCCAACCCTAGGGCACGCACGAAAATTTTCACACTCCAATCGTCCAGAAAAGAGAGAAAATCGAAAGGTAATCAAAGCTCCAAAGCTATGGAGTTCTAGAGAGAGAAAAGAGAGAGAGAAAAGTGGGTTTTGTAGATCCATTCGTCCGAGACCCAAATTGATCGTTCCAATCTCATTCTACAATCCCAAACATCCACGAACATCAACCAATTCGGCCCCAAGGTCTCCCGATCGAAGAAACCGAAGTTTTCTTTCCAAATTGTCAAGTTTCCGATCGAAAACCAATTCCACCCAATTCGAGGTATTATCCGAAGCCTCCTCTAAGCATATTTAGGGTTTATAGACATAACCCAATAGGCCCCGTGACCCCATGCATCGAAAACAACCGAGAAAAAGCAAAAAAATAAAATCTGGGCAGCGACTCGCGGTCGCAAGGTTCGGGCGGCCCAGCCGCTTAGAACGATGAACTGAGTTCGCGTCGCGAACTCCGCCCCCCACAGTGCAAGTGCTTTGTTTGTTTGCTTTCGAATTGATTTTGCAACCTCTTAAACATCGTATTTGACCCTAAAATTTTTACCCTAGGTTACCCATATTCTAAAGATCATAACTTGTTAGTTTCATTTTTTTTTTTACTTAATCTTCTATTTATTTAATTTTTATTCGTAATCGTGAGATCGTTTGTAAACTAAAATTCGTTACGACCTTTTAAATTACTCTATAAATCCCCAAACTATTTTTCTTAGATTCCTAACTTATTAAAGATCATAAGTTGTTGATTTCATAACTTTTTAATGTTATTTGCTATTTATTTTATTTTTAATTAAAGTTATAAACGAAAATTAATAACGACCTTATAAAAAATATTTTTAATATCGAAAATATTTTTCTTAGACTCCTGACAGTTCAAAAGTGATATTTTGTTGAAATAAAATTTTATTTATTTAATTAACTATTTATTATTACTTAAGTATTGTTTCTTAATACTAATACCGTAAAATATTATAAAGAAGGTTTAAAATTCCAAATAATTTTATTTATACTATTTACATCCCTAGAATGATATTCTGTAAATATAAAAAATATTTCAAACTATTTAATTATTTATTGTTTATTTATTCTTGTTTCGGCTATTAATTTAATCCTTTTATTTAAAATAATACCACGAACCTCCAAACCCAACTTTTAGCACTCAAACTTGTTATAGAGGACCGTTAGGACTCTTATTAAGGTTATGATAATTATTCTAATATTTTTACCTAATTAATGTATTTAATTAGTATTTAATTAATCTAATTACTTAAGAATAATTAATTAAAGCCTAGAAAAATTATTTTAAATCTTTATTAAATAGTTCATACCTTATTAATGATTTTGTGGCCATACAAGATTAAGGGCAACGCCCAGTCATAAAAAGTTATGTGATTGCATTGCCTAATATTTATTTTGATCCGTCTTATTCGCTTTTGATTATTATTGAGAATAAAATTGTGTCGATGCTGGATTTGATTGCTAGATTGGACCCTAGAGACATGGGGTGGTATACGATATAGAAATCACTTAGACGATGCTAAGTAATGGATAAGTTGTGAAGTTTCTTTCTTTTTAGAGGATTGTTTGCAGGTGTGATTCTGAGATATGATGAGATTTGTGGTGAGAAAGTATACAGACGTTGTTATTGTTAAGGGAAAAGGAAACAAATGAAAGTCGTGGGCTAAGCAGGACCTCGGGGGTGGCCTAACAGGACCTCGTGTGATCGGGTAAGAGTAGGACCTTGAGGGCAGCCTGAAAGACCCAGTGTCGCTAGGGTGGCCAAGCAGGACCTCGGGGGTGGCCTGACAGGACCTCGTGTGATCGGGGGTAGCCTGAGCAGGACCTTGAGGGCAGCCTGATGGACCTAGAATTGTGAGAATGGCCAAGCAGGACCTTAGGGGCAGCCTGACAGGACCTCAAGTATTGGGGGTAGCCTGAGCAGGACCTTGAGGGCAGCCTGATGGACCTAGGATTGTGATTTGAAACTGGCGGGTAGTCCAGTAATATGATTTGAAACTGGCGGGTAGTCCAGTAATGTCTGTGATGATTTAAAACCGGCAGAGTAAGCCCGGAGATGATTTAAGACTGGCAGAGTAAGCCCAGTGATGATATAAAACTTGGCAAAGTAAGCCCAATGATATTTTGATAAAACCTGGCAAAGTAAGCCCAGTGATGTTTTGATAAAACCTGGCGGTGGCCCAGCGATATTTTGTGATGTTAAAACCTGGCGGTGGCCCAGCGATATTTTGTGATGTTAAAACCTGGCGAGAGGTCCAGCGATGTTTTGTGACGATAAAACCTGGCGGATGGTCCAGTGATGTTTTGTGGAATAAATTGATGTCCTGGCGTGTGTCCAGTGGTGAATTGATAGACTGGCGTGTGTCCAGTGATGATTGTGATGTGGTATATAAGATAGGCGAACCCTAGTTGTGATTCAGGCATGATAAGCTAGCCCCTTGTTGTAGTATTGTAACTTAGGTTATCTACGACAAAGAAGTGATCTCATGGGACCGAACATGGCTAGCGGTTGGGGAGGAAAGATCTCGTAGGGAGATTTTGGATCACACGTTAGGCTAATGGATAGTAATGAACTGGTTGACGTGAAAAATCTCTGTTTTACTTATTCGCATCATGATTATCTTGTTTGCTTGCTAGCTGTAATGTAAGAGGGGTGGTTGGGTTGGATTATTCTATTGGGTGATTTATCACTCACGGATACGTCTGTATCCTGGCAAATCGATTGCTTCGGCGATCAATTTGCTAGAGGGCGCAGGATTCAATGGAGGAGATTCAACGATGATGCAGTTCGACACGGAACGAATATCAGTAACGAGGATCGAGGATGCTTAGGATTCGTATCAAGATTAGAGTCAGCTCTGAAGTTGGTGTATTTTGATTCCGTAAATCTATCTTGAGATTGTATTAGCAAAATCTTTATTTTGGAAAATTATATGTATTTAGCAATATTTTCTTTAGAAATTATTTTATTTTGCACCCGAAAAGTCGGGGCGTTACAGCTATCCCCGTGGGAGGATTAAAGATGTACCAAAATGGGTGCGGCGGCAGAGAGTCGTAGGAAGACCTCGGGATTCCACCTGGACCTAGAGGCAGGGTCCGGAGGGGGTCCCGCGGAAAACACATGGTCGCCGCGGGTCGCGACCTCGTTCTAGCGGGAATTGGGGAAATTCTTGTGGCTTGGTGGCTTGGGATGGAGGTAACATCGCGGAAATTCGAGCTCTCCGGCGGAAGAGACCTCCGCGGGACAGCGAGTTTATCCGCGACCTGAGGTACGGGAGGGACACGTGTTGGGGTCCTATAGGAGCGCCGTTCTAGGCCTGACTTAGGCCCAGGTGCCCTATAAATACCCCTGATCAACATTCCCAATGATTGACACAAAGACTTTTCTAGGGAAAGAGCAGGTGGGAGCACTGATTCTGAGGAAGGAGAACATTCTTCTCCGGAGAGAAGGTGATCTCACTCGTTCGAACCCAGGGAAAGCCAACATCACCCCGCGGAGAACACAAGGGATACGCTGCCTTTGTCTCTCTCGTGCCTCTTGCTCCGTCCCTCACCCCCAATATTTCTCCCATTTTTCTCTTCCTTTCTACTAATCATCAACCAATCGCACATCTCCAGCTCACATTTATACACGTAAGCATAGTCAACGAAACCCAACACAACCCACAACGATCCTTACACGTATGAAGATTGAATAATCTCGTTATCAAGTATGAAGCATGACAATGGTGTACGATAAGCTATTGACTTATAACTCTGAAATGTTTATCGTAGCCATATGAAAAACGTGGATGCGACAACGTGATTCCGTTTTGGAGGGAAATTGCAGAGTCTATGAACTTACTTCACATGGAGTGAACATGTGAAGTAAGTCACATCTTATCTTATTTAGACAAGAAAAAACTTCTGGGATAATATTTAATTTGTTTGTACCAATTTGAAGATTAAATTGGTTTTTCAAATAGTTTCGACATTACCAGCCTAGGTCATTTGCAAATTCCTAATGACGTGAGGCTCTTGGGAAATTTGGAACTGCAATATTGGGTGTTTCTTTTATAATCCGAGGATGTTCAAGTTAACGTGCACACACCTCGACTAATTTCAGAATCTTAACACTGACGGTCAGGCAAACCTCCTATGGCTCCAAGGTTTAAAATGTTTGGTCTTCGAGTAATTCGAACTCGCAACCCTTTGAGAATCAAACCCTTTAGTTGTCTTTTCATGTCTACTTGGCCATGCCAAAACCCGTTATAATAAGTATTTTTATTGAAAATGGAAAGAAAATAAATCCAAAATTGCTTTGGATTAAAAATTTCACTTTGGAACATGCAACCCTATACCTTTCACATGAACAAAAGTTATATTAAACAAATAAAGAAATTTATTTTATTGAAGTGCCCACTGCGCACTCAACCACCCGTGGGTGATATGTAAATAGTGCGCAAGGGTCTGACGAGTTTAATCCAACTATCCACTGTTCCAACAACTTTCCACTTTGCATGTCAGTGCTCTTTAAACTAATAATCTCCACCAACTAAACAGGAATCAATCAGATCCTCGATGTATCCGTTATCGAGTTTTAATGAAATTTTCGTTTGCGGTGCAGAAGAAAAAATAGAGGGGGTTTCGATTAGGATTAGGAACCCAAACTCCCAAAATTTCACAATCTAGACCGATCTATATCTTTTCTCAATTTGAATATCACGCAAACCGTACGCATATCTACCCACGATTGAATCTGTCATTGTGTACAAAATCTTTAAGATAGGTCACGTTTAGTTATCGGGCATGTCATTGCATACGAAGTCTTTTAACATGGGTCACGTTTAGTTTTTGGTACTTAAATAGGAATTGTGTATCCCGTGGATAACCTACCATAATTATTTTAACCGATTATGTCTCATGTCTGTATGGAATGGTTATTCCACCTTCAGAGCATAAAACCTATTACCGCATCACTCAATTCAATATATCTAATATATTACACTCAAAAATTGGATAATCGGTTTCGAAGAAATAATTTAAATAGTTCCACTTTTTTTTTTTATCTCCCAAATAATACTGTGACAGGAATTTGTATCACAACACTACAAAAAAAAAAGAGTATATTTGTTGACGAAAAAAATGGCGACGAAATTTAATTTTTACTACAGGTGATCACGAAACAAGATTTTTGTCACCAAAAGTTACTATAGAACAAAAAGTGACTTCGAAAGTCACTTCTTCGTCACCTATAACATGTTTTCGTCACTCTATAGTAACTTTTGCTGACGAAAATTTTATTTTTTGTCAACAAATATACTTTTTCTTGTAGTGACAGTACTTTTAAGTTAGTTAGCCCTGTCTAATTTCTTCAATCAAAATCCTAAACGCGTATATATGAATAATCGATAATAACCATACACCATTTTGCGGCGATGCAATTGAAAAGTTAGGCCAAACTCATGACGATTTCATTTTGCTTTATGGGCGATTGAGGGCTAACAGAATTATGGAGAGAAGGACCATGCAGCAAAAAAAGGGATTTGGAATCTACTATATTTCGTAGGGGTCACTTCCAGGAATGATCATGCATGCTTATGCAATGTGCACTCTTGTTACCAGTTCTTCATGAGAAAGGATAGTGGATGCACCAAATCCATGTGATTGTGATATGATAACAAACTCCCCGAAGCGAACGGATGTCGGAAATGACTATTCAGTCCTTGATGGATAGATTCAGGGTTTGGAATAAACTCATAGAATTTGGGACAAACGGATCCTTTTAATTCCTTAACTAATGTAAATCCTTTGTATTTATATGAATCTTTTTAATTTACGTCTTTGGTTCCGTAGAAAAACGGATAACTTTTTATTCAAAGAGTTTCAATGTCTGTGAAGTTATCTATGTAAGATGGATATGTTTAAGCAAATATTCTGTTCCTCTTTGTTTTTCATTACCCTCGATAACACTTAATTTGTGTATCCTGCAAACGAATCGCAAAAGTGCTACAAGAGTCAAGACTCACTTCGTGGGGATGGCCTCTTGAATCGTCTTAAAATCATCGTATCTACGTATAAGTTAACGTCTGTATAACATTACATTGAAGTTTTTTTTTTTTTTTTGAACGGCAACATTACATTGAAGTTCATAATATACATAAAAAAAATTATTGTATCAAGACAAAAACTCGAAACATACGAATGGTTAGGAATTCAACGTCAATGTTATGAATGCATGTGCAAGTTTTTTGTGAGTACTTTTATACAATTCAATGAGTTTGCATATGTATTGCACACCCCCACGTTTGGGTGTTTATTGCAGCATTTCCCATTTCGCGATGCAAAGGGAAATGCCTTTTGTGTCGAGGTTAGGATTTAGCTTAATTTTCTTGTAGAAACATCACTAGGGGGAGAATTTAAATTGGGACGGAGGGAGTAATATGCTTCTTGCCTACCACATTATGAGAAAAACTTATTCACAGAGCTCTGTGAATTAGGTTTTACGGAGGTGAATCGCGGCCATCCAAAAGTGTTGTAGACGTACGATCCGAATTTTAAACAAACTTTTCAAAGAATAATGTAACTCTTTCCCAAAAAATTCATTTAAAATCTGGACTACTGATTATTAGAACGAACGAATGAGATCGTGCGAGTTTTGTTCTTAACTTATTCACGGAGCTCCGTGAATAAGTTTCTCTCTCCCACATCATAATGGAGGACAGGAACGCCGATAATCATCTACTCAAAGCCTATCAACATTATTACCTTTCTGCGGAGCCATCTTTTACTATTACTTTAGCCCTAGATATTAGAGAGTGGGGTTCCCTTGTCAAAGATGCTTTGGCCTTAAGCTATTGTTTGGTAGTATAGTAAATATCGTAAAATTATTTTAGAACCCTATGCAGCTGGTTGACTTTCCTAAAGCCAAAAAAGTAGTCCCCAAAGTATTCACAAAGATGAGCTCTTTAATTATGAGACCCAGACCTCCAAGTTGTAAACCTCACTTCTTTTTTTTTTTGGTCCCGGAGACATGTCCCTTGCCTGGCCTTATTATTATTATTATTATTATTATTATTATTAATTAACTAACATTTATCTCTAGTCTTTTTATGAGTATTAGAGCATTCGCAATTAATGATAATAATCAAAATCAATAATCAAAATATACTACGGTAGCATGTGATTATTTATTTAGTCCATAATCAAATTTAACAACCTCTATCTTCACATTGGTTATTTTTGCATCCCTAACCAAAACAACCCCCACAATATCCAATGCACATCTGTCCAGTCGCAAACAAATTCCAATCACGCACTCGACCACACCAAATTATTCGTCTCGATGAAACGATTCCAATGTGAAGTGTTTTTGAGCTTTGGTTATTGATAAAAGTTGTTAAGTTTAGTTATGGAATGAATGAAATTTGGTTATTTGCTAAAAGACTTGTAATTTTGCTTATTATAATGTGGGGTAATCTGCACATGGGGCAAACAACAAGAAGATTAAATGATTTTTTTTTCCCCCCTTGGATACAATTACAAAGCGCGCGATTTACAAAAACTATAGAAGAACGTAAAAACTACTGATGAACCCTTCAACTCTCAATAGGCACATGCACATTTTGATAATTCAATTAACTCAGAGGGAGAAGATATATTGATCTTACTTTCATGATGCCTTAGTGGTAGGGGTGAACAAAAAACCGACCGAACCGAACCGAGTTCAAGAACCGAACCGGATAATGAAGGGATAAGGTACAATTACATTTTTATTTATTTATTTATTTTTTGTGTCTTCTTACTTTAACAATAGTACTAATTTGTTGAACTCGTAGGGCATTTAGACGCCCCTGTGTTGCTTAGGATATCAATAACAATAATTCGGAATTTTTCCTCCACATATACATGAAAATGCATCTTTGTCGACCAAATTCTGCGATGCCACTAAGTAGGGGTGTAACCGGTTCGGTTTAGGGGGAATTTTGACGAAACCGAATGAAACCGATTCAGGGAGTAGAAGGAACCGAAACCGAGTTTTGATGGTCGGTTCCGTTCGGTTCTCCTTCGGTTCGGTTCGCCGCAAATTTTAAAATATTTAAAAAATATTTAATATATATTAAAAAATATTATATATATATATATATTAAAATATATTTTAAAAATATTTAATATATGTTTTATTAAAGTACTGCTGGAGGATGACGTAAAAGTTTTCACAGAAAAAAAAAAGTGAAATTTTGGTACGGTAAATGACTCCCTAATTTTGAAATGATATTTTCCTTCAGTTACTGTAATTCCTTTTATAATAACCTTTAGAGTTTTTAAATTTTTAGAATGATTCTAAAAATTGGATTAAGCAAGAAAAAGGAGTGGTAAATTTGTAGTAGTACTGGTATTTTTCAGATGACCGTTATGATGTTGGGAACTGTATAATCAATCGCGGGAGAATCGAAGTCTAAATAAACTAAACTAATCAGAATTCGAATCATTATCTTGATATATACTACTGTAATTGATTAGTAGTATTTATTAGGAATGTAATTAATGCAACGGATATGGATATATAGATTATAGAGATTTAAAATTCAAACGACTGTTTTGATTGTTCTTGTTTCATGGGAGATAAACAAACAAACTTTGCCAATTCAAAAGTACTTTTGACTATATGATACTGTAGAATATTAGGTCAATACTAATTACGACATAATACAGTTATCATCACTCTTATTATAGCTCTCCTCTCAATACAGAACTTTTTGTGCTAACATAAAACGGTCTTGCTATTATCAGTCCACTTGACTGATGATAAGCATAGTAGAATACAAGAGAAGTACGTATTTCTGTATACTTTTTACACCCTATAATCATCTACTCAAAGCCATGCATCTGACGCCCATTAGGCTGATTTTAGAATTTTCCAATATAAAAAGTGTAGATCAGGGTTTTAAATCATGATGCTAGGAAATGTTACGGCCTTATATACACATACACACAGTCATTAAATTGGAGCAGTTTTCATTGAACGGTTCAATAAAAATTGCTCAAATCAAGCCCATCCCGGTCATATATATATATTTTTTTTGCTGATTTTTCGCGGGTATCTTTAAATTAAGTTTAGCATACTTTGAGTGACTCGAATCATCGAAATCTGCTCGAGAAATGGGAGGTCTGCAAGGTAGAACTGTAACGGTTTTTATTTGAAATCCAGGTATAGATAAATATCAAGTACGACCCTAAAAAATAAAATAAAAATTCTAGGGGGCAAAATAATCACAAAACTATTTGACTGTTGTGTCCATATGATAAGCCCTCAATAGTGTAAATAATAGGGGTCCCTCTCATTTTTGTCACACACAAGTGCATAACTTGCTTGATTTGAACGATATTGCACGAAAGGTATGTTTTTGGCATTTGCAGGTAAATCGCGTGAATAAGGCGCATTTGAAGGCCATGGATAGCCCCGAGGGTGTCCAAGTACCCAAGACCACGTGGCACTCCGTGATCGAGTCCCAAGAGTCATGAAAAGAAGTTTTGAAACATACTCGGGATGTCCAAGGATCAAGGGAAGTGAGGGAGATGCAAGAATGTTACCAAAAGCAACTCATTTTCGGACCAGCTGAGGGTAGAATCATCATAACTTTTGATGTAAAAATTACTTTTGATCCAAACCACTTGGGTTAGAAAGTAGACTCAACAAACTTTCAAACGGTTCTAAAAACATCTAAATCCGAGTTCGGGAGTGTCCGGAGCGAGCCCGCGAAGTTGAAAATGTGTCTGCAGAATCCAGCAAGCTCAGGGATCGATCCCCCAATGTTTAGGGATCGATCCCCCACCATCAGAAAGCTTCAGAAACAACAGGGATCGATCCCCCTCTGACCAGGGATCGATCCCTCACTCCTGCGCGGACATTTCAATGGCATTTTTGTAGTTTTTTTTGTAAAGGGGGTATATATACCACCCTTAGCCCGATTCTAGGGCATTCTCCAATTTTCACTTTCTCTCTCTACCTCCCTCTTCTCCTCTCTTCTCAAGCCCTCCTTCTCTCTTCAAAGGAGGGGGATTGCAAAGGTTTTGGGGTAGATTTCCTTCATTAATGTTGTAAGTATATTTGTGTTTTTCATTAATCTAGCTTTCATTTTCGTTTTTGCCCATGTTTTCATATCTCTCTTTATTTTGCCTTGTGTTTACACCCACTATGGGTGAGTAGTGATTTAGGCTTGGTCATGGGGTGATTTCTACCCCATGATTTAGGTAGTTTAATGGCTTCTCTCTTTTCTTGTGCTAAATGTGGTTTGTGAATGGTTTAAGTTCATTTTTATGTAACAAAATCTAGGGTTGTTAACCTCTTTGATTATGTGTAGGCAAGAACTTGATCTCTTGCCACATATAATGCTTGGAGCTATGTCACTCTAGTTGTTTGCCAAAATGACTCAAAGAACTTGTTGAACTCTAATATTTGGTCTAAACTTAGGGTTGTTAACTTTTTTGATTGTGTGTAGACAAGTCTCCTTGGCACACCCAATGCTTAGAACCATGGCACTCTATGTGTTTGATAAAATGCTTAAATGAGTTCCTTTCCATTTCCAAACCCCGTTGTATGCGTTAAACTTGATTTTCATGGTTAAATCTTCCGAGTGAGATCAAATGACAATGACTTTCACTTGAGTTATCAAAGAGAAGTATTGAACGACCTAAGTTATGGGCGGAATGAACCCCTAGACCTTGCCGCTTTTATTTCCTGTCAAATTCCATTTTTTAGTCTTTTTGGTAATTAGAATTTCCATCAATCAAAAGTTGGCCGTCTCAAAGCCGAACTAAAGGTTGGCGGTCCTAACGCTAAAAACCCTTCGTAAAGCAAACCTTCTGGCCTAGCTCCATTGGCTCCCTGTGGATTCGACCTCGGACTTCCGAGTTTAATATGCTGCAACCAACCTAGCCCTACCCTTGGGGCGCTCTCCATCTTGACACTCAATTTGGTCGCAAGTATTTTTGGCGCCGTTGCCGGGGAATCAATTGGTAGCTAATTTGGAGGTACTTGTTTTACATCGCACTGTAAGTATTCCATCTTTTGCTTTTACTTCATGTTTTTAGCTTTAAAATAGAATGTTTTCGGCACATGAGGAGATAGAATCCAGGACTATGGAGGAGTTACGTTATCTTGCACACACTTTTACACCTCCTAGCATAGCCACTCATGCCGCCAATGTTTTTAGGATTCAAATGAGCATTTCTAATTGGCTGCCCCACTTCTATGGCATGGATCATGAAAACCCTCTCTCTCATGTTAGGGCTTTCGAGGCCAAAATTGGCACCCTTGTGATTTCAGAGACCGCACGGATGAATTTTTTCTCTCTCTCTTTAAGGGATAGTGCCCTAACTTGGCTCGATTCCTTGAATCCTCAATCCGTGCGAACTTGGGATGATTTGCAAAAAGAATTTTACAAAATGTTCCTTCCTATATATTTTACAAGGGTTCTCCAGCATGGATGAATTTTTTCAGATGACCGTTATGATGTTGGGAACTGTATAATCAATCCGGGAGAATCGAAATAAGCTAAACTAATCAGAATTCGAATCATTATCTTGATATATACTACTGTAATTGATTAGTAGTATTTATTAGGAATGTAATTAATGCAACGGATATGGATATATAGATTAGAGATTTAAAATTCAAACGACTGTTTTGATTGTTCTTGTTTCATGGGATAAACAAACAAACTTGCCAATTCAAAAGTACTTTTGACTATATGATACTGTAGAATATTAGGTCAATACTAATTACGACATAATACAGTTATTATCACTCTTATTATAGCTCTCCTCTCAATACAGAACTTTTTGTGCTAACATAAAACGGTCTTGCTATTATCAGTCCACTTGACTGATGATAAGCATAGTAGAATACAAGAAAAGTACGCATTTCTGTATACTTTTTACACCCTATAATCATCTACTCAAAGTCATGCATCTGACGCCCATTAGGCTGATTTTAGAATTTTCCAATATAAAAAGTGTAGATCAAGGTTTTAAATCATGATGCCAGGAAATGTTACGGCCTTATATACACATACACACAGTCATTAAATTGGAGCAGTTTTCATTGAACGGTTCAATAAAAATTGCTCAAATCAAGCCCATCCCGGTCATATATATATATATATATTTTTGCTGATTTTTCGCGGGTATCTTTAAATCAAGTTTAGCATACTTTGAGTGGCTCGAATCATCGAAATCTGCTCGAGAAATGGGAGGTCTGTAAGGTAGAACTGTAACGGTCTTTATTTGAAATCCTGGTATAGATAAATATCAAGTACGACCCTAAAAAATAAAATAAAAATTCTAGGGGGCAAAATAATCACAAAACTATTTGACTGTTGTGTCCATATGATAAGCCCTCAATAGTGTAAATAATAGGGCTTATCCCTCTCATTTTTGTCACACACAAGTGCATAACTTGCTTGATTTGAACGATATTGCACGAAAGGTATGTTTTTGGCATTTACAGGTAAATCGCGTGAATAAGGCGCATTTGAAGGCCATGGATAGCCCCGAGGGTGTCCAAGTACCCAAGACCACGTGGCACTCCATGATCGAGTCCCAAGAGTCATGAAAAGAAGCTTTGAAGCATACTCGGGATGTCCAAGGATCAAGGGAAGTGAGGGAGATGCAAGGATGTTACCAAAAGCAACTCATTTTCCGACCACCTGAGGGTAGAATCATCATAACTTTTGATGTAAAAATTAATTTTGATCCAAACCACTTGGGTTAGAAAGTAGACTCAACAAGTTTTCCAACGGTTCGAAAAACACCTAAATCCAAGTTCAGGAGTGTCCGGAGCGAGCCCGCGAAGTTGAAAATGTGTCTGCAGAAACATAAACAATATTGTACCATAAAGGAGCCCTACGCTTGGGGCGCTCTCCATCTTGACACTCAATTTGGTCGCAAGCACCATATAAACATAAACAATATTGTATCGTAAAGGAGCCGTTGATCAACACAGGTGAGCTGTATTCTAGCTAACGTTGTTAAACAAACACACCTGAAAAATATAGTACTAGTAAAGAACAGGGAAACTAGAAGGTCAAAGTTGGAAGGAAATAGTGACCTAACTACCCAATTCTCATTTGAAGACACATACCCAAAATGAATAAAATTTATTCACAGGGTTTGGTGTTTTGCTTGTTCAATTCTGGCTTCTAATCCTTCTGTTTTTTGGTTTTGGTTTTGGTTTTTGTCTTTGGCTCTGGGTTCTTGTCAATCCTTAATCAAATAACCATTTTTCCTATCCAATATTCTCCCAAGGAAACAATGCTCATTGTCACTGTTGTTTTCTAAAGCTTAAATGATAGAATTTGACATGGGAATAATATGGGGGCAGTGGCAAAGTTCTATCTGGTTTGTTCGCCAAAAAACATCAATACCAGAGTGAGCTAAAGCTCGAGATGTGATTGCTTCTATGACTTTCTTTTTCGGTCCTTCGTGAGTTTTTTTCGATCTTTTGGTTCTTCTTGTTATATTTTGGTACATTTTTTTTTTTTTCTGAAATGATTAATCCAAAAACTTGACGCCAATTTGACAAAAACCAAAAAGACAATGACAATGACGTCCAAAAAGTTATTCAAATCGTCCGGTATAACTCTGTTCTTTTAGATTTAACTTAAACTTAAATTAAATCCTAAAATTTTGTCCTTATTTGAATTTTTTTTTTCCCATTTGTTTTTTTTGCTCCAAACTTTTTTGGGGTATTGATTCGTCTCGACGATAGAAATCGGAAAAGTATATATATATATATTTTTACTTTTCCGATTCCTTTCGTCGAGACGAATCAATACCTCGGGTAAAAGTAATTTTTTTTAAAACTTTTCCGATTCCTCTTGTCGAGACGAATCAGTACCCAAAAAAAGCTTGTCGCAAAACTAACAAACACGAAAAAAATTCAAATAAGGACAAAATTTTCAGATTTAATTTAAATTTAAGTTAAGTCTAAAAGAACGGAGCCTCCCGGAGGATTCAAATAAAAAAATACTACTGTAATAATTGGAGATTAAACACACAGGCCTATTTTGTAGTGTCGGTGTAATCTGTCCCAAGACATAAATAATTTATGGCGACGCTACATATGCATTATGCAGCATGGGTTGATTGTACTAGAAAAATTAGAAAATTATATATTTGGACGAAAATGATACACATCCTTAAAATACTACGTATTAATCATGCATCGTAGTCTTTAACTTAAACTCGATGACATTATACAGAGTGCCCAAAAAAATTGACTAATTCATGACTACATACATCACCCTAATAAATTCAAACGCGTTATTCCTTAAATATTACATCACCCTACCTGAAAATGTAATTTGCCGTTTAAAAAAAAAAAATGCAAATGTAATTTAACATTGACATTCAAACTGTGGCATGGAATGTAAGACCATATTTAATCCGAGTCGTCTCTAACATAAGGTTGTCCATAACAAAGCACCCGGATGTTTTTAACTATTCAAGCAGCTTAGTCAGTTGTGCGAAAAATCAGATTAATTTATATTGACAAGTGTTTGTCGAGCGAAATTATTCTTCCTTGAAAATATGAGTCCAAAATTTTGTAAGAATTTTTTTTAAAAAAATCTTGTTCGAACACTAGTTCGTTTTGGTTTTTAGATTTTGGATTTTGGGTGGGGAGAGATAGGAAGAGAAATGAGAGAATTTAGCGCTAAGAGAAAACCCAAAAACCAAAACGAACAAGATAATTTATTGCAAATCAAACATCCTCCTAATTTTTTTTTTTTCCACGAGCATATGAACGTTTTCAAATTTCAAAATTACATCAAGTTTATCCGAACCCTATACTAGTGGGGTCCAATCTCCTCTGCCCGAAAATTTCGGTGCCTTTATGCCGAGAGATATACCGACCGTTAAATTATGTGATTTTTTCTTTATGTTTTCAATCCTACAGTCGAAAATTTTCTCAGTACAGAGGCATAGTCACTTTATTTGGTTGAGGTTTTAGAAAGTTATTTTTGGGAGTTGAGTGATAATGAGTATAGAGAGATAGAGATAAATTTATTAAAAATTGTGCCGAGAGTAAAAAGTTACTTTCAAAATGATGAACCAAACAGAGTGAGTAATTTTTGGCACAGACGATCCTGCCTCTGGTAGAAGCACAAAGTAGAACTCTTGGTTCTTTGGTAGTCATAGAAGCAAACTCAAGGCTATATACTTACCTTTCAAGGACCCTGATATTCTATACAAATTTCCAAAATTTCAGTATTTATATTCATATCGAAAGTTTGGAAAATTTTCCAGTGCCGAGTGTGTTCTACGTGGTGCTCGCTTGACGCATCCAAATTATTCATTGCGTTTTTGGATGATTCGGGTTTGGAGAGAGAAAAATGAGAGAAAGTGCTGAGTTGAGAGGAGAGAAAGAGTTTCAATCCGAACCATACAAAAGTGTATTGAAACGACTTAAATGTGCCGAGCAAATACTATGTGAGATATACCCACCCCACATCGAAAAATTTCTCCCAAAGTTTATATTTTCTTTTAAAATTATAGTAGAAAATCATGAGCTCTACCCACCCCCACCTGTTCCTCTCGTTGTCTGTTCCATCTTCCTCCTATATTTCCCTTTCCTCTACTACACAACTGTTCTCCATTTTCCAATTGCAAAGAAATCACTGACAGAAATACTTCACTCGCACCTGAGATTTCAAACATAAATACTTACTCACCCACTCGAAAGATCACTTCACACAACTGCTCCAGTACCCTGATAGCCGATAGGAGTATTTCGAAGACTGCGCCATTCTCTCTCTGAACTCTCTCTCTCTCTCTCTCTCATCGAAACGGGTTCAAGGAGGGAGAAAGAGGGAGGGAAACAAATTGAACTTTCTCCGTCTGTATCTAACTGTTTATACGTGTATGTGCATTCTTCGGTTGTTTGAAATGCGGGGAAGAACAGGCCGGATCGGGAAATCGGCGGCGATTTGATGGAATCGGTGGTGGGGCTGAACACATTGCTTGATGGAGTTAAGGATTTGGTGTAGAAGATGTGCCAGGTCTTCGGAATCGGGGTTTTTCCGGAACAGGTTTCGCTGGGCCGTTGTTGTTTTCGAGGTTAGCTTCTCTTATTAGCTGTCGAATTTCGATTCACAGTAGTTTTTTGCTGTAAGAAATGGGGGAATTTAGGGTATTGGTTTTTTTACTACTTGTTTGTAGCTGAATGCTGGATTTGGGGGTTCTTAAGAGTGACACTGTACACATCCCTGAGCCAATTAGGTTTCCAATTTTTTTTTATAAATTTTGAACCTTTAAACGATGGGCTAAGTGGGATTAGGGCTTTATTTGTGGCTGGAATTGTGGTCAAAATTTGGAAATTGCTATGGGAGTACTTTGCTCAGTTGATAGATGGATATTTGGAGTTTCTATATTTTGTTTTTGCTCAATTCCTTTTCTGCTCTCTCTCTCTCTCTCTCCTTTTTCTGTATCTTCCTGTCTTCTTTTAGGGTTTTCCTTTTGTGCTACTGTTGATAAATTCCTTGACTAAGTAGTCCCATTTAGAAAGCTCGTTCTCTCTTTTTGTGTTTTTGTTTCCTGCTTTGCCTTTTAAATAACTTGAATGGATTTGGGTGTGATTGAGCCATTGTAGGTAGGGTCAATGCGCTGTATTCAGTTGTGTTTTTTGGGTTTACGAGTTTGTATTCAAAGATAGCTTCTTTGCTTTGGTATGAGCGGCATGGATGTTTCTTTAGAGATCTTTAGCGATATTTAGAAGAAAGAAGGTAGTTTTTGGATCAATTTTTGTTTTAGTTTTTGCTAAAACCTTTTCAGGTCAATGTATTATGTGCGGACACTTATGTGGTATTTCCTTTACGTTTGTTTCTTGTTTTTCCTCTCCTCTGTTCCAGATTTTATTTATATTATTGTGGTTTGATACTGGTTATTCAATTTTTTTTTTTTTTGGGGTCAATTGGAAGAGTTGAAACTGGTTATTCAAACTCTCAAGAACAACATATTTGGCAAGTCACAGAAAAGAGTGATGAAAACATTATATCACATCCCTGCATTCACGATGAGATATACATACACATACTGAATATATCGTAAAAATAAAAATTGCCGCCGATTTCCTGATGCGCTCTGTTCTTCTCCGCATTTCAAATACACAAAATTGTACATACATACATACATATAAATACAACCGACAAAGGTTTAGTAATATTCTTCTCTCTTTCTCCCTTCTTGAACTATTCTGATGAGAGAGTATAGAGGGTGAATGGCGCAGTCTTTGAAATATCATAATACTGAAGAAGTTCAGTGAAGTGATTTTTCAGGTGGAGAATGTTGTGTTTGAGTCTCTAGTGTGAGTGAAGTATTACTAGTAATATTGTTCTTTGGAAATGGAAATGAAGAACAATGGTGAAGTAAAAAGGAACAAATTATAGAAGAAGATAGACAAATACAACGAAGAACATGTGCTCTACCCACCTTCACATGTTCCTTTTTGTATTTGTCTATCTTCTTATATAATTTGTTCTTTTTACTATACCACTGTTCTTCATTTCCAACGTGCAATATTACTAGTAATACTTCAGTCACACTTGAGATTCAAACACAACACTTCTCCACCTGAAAAATCACTTCACACAACTCCTTTACTATTTTGATATTTCAAAGACTACGCCATTCTCTCTCATTTGAACGGTTCAAGGAGGGAGAAAGTGAGGGAAATTACTGAACTTTTGTTTGCCGTATGTAAAAATTATGTGTAGTTGAAATGTGGGGAATAAGAAGTAAGAACGAAGCAGATTGGGAATTAAGGGCAATCTGACTGAATCGGTGGTAGCTTCGAACACATTGTTTGATAGAGTTAAGGATCGGTCTTCGAAATCGTGGTTGAGGACCAAGTTTTGTTTGGCCGTTGTTTTTGAGGTAATTCTTTCTCTTATTAGTTGTCAATTTTGATTTACAGTAGGTATTTGATGTTTGGAATGAGGGATTTAGGTTTTTGGTTTTTGGTTTTTCACTATTTCACAAAAATCGAACAGCTCCAGACGCATTTGTGTCCGGAGTTGTTTTCTAAAGTTGTGTTACTCGACTTTTTGTTATTTGTCGTGAAATTGTGGTCAAAATTGGGGAAGTGTTGTGGTAAGTACTGTGTTCAGCTGCTTCAGCACCTTGTATTTGTAGATGGATGTTTGGAGTTTCCATATATAATATATATATCTCTCTTGTTCAATGCCTTTTCTGCTCTCTCTCTCTCATTCCCGTTCCTGTTCTGTATCTTCCTGTCTTCTTTTCTGCTATTCCTTATGTGCTACTATTGATAAATTCCTTGACTAAGAAGTCCCATTCAGAAAGCTCATTCTCTCTTTTTTGTATTTGTTAGGCCTTTGAAATTACTTGCATGGATTTGGGTGTAGTTGAGCCGTTGTTGGTTGGGGTAAAAGAAAAAAGGGTTAATACGCTGTAGTTAGTTGCTTTTTGGGGTTTATGAGTTTGGATTCAAAGATAAAGCTTCTTTGATTTGGTACAAGTAGCATGATTGTTTTCTTTTCAGATCTTTGGTGATAATAAAGAAAAAAAGAATGTGTTTTTCAACGATTGTATTTTTAGTTTTTGCTGGTTAAACTTTTCAGGTCAACAAACTATAATCAGACATTGATGTGGTACTTCCTTTTCGTTTGTTTCTTGTTGTTTTCCTCTCTCCTCTGGTCCAGATTGCACTGATATTAGTATGGTTTGAAGCTGGTTATTCAAATTCCCAAGAACACCAATTGTGGCAAGCCACAGAAAAGGGTGATGAAAACATTATATCACATTCCTGCATTCATGATGAGATACTTGAACAAAGGAGGCGACCAGGTCGTAAGGTGTATTCTGTGACGCCACAGGTTTATGAGGGGTCTGCTATCTCAAAACCCCTTCACCGCAAGGGGAGGGCATTGCTCGGTATTTCTGAACATTCAGAGCAACAAATAAATGAGAAGCAACCTATTAGGATTTATTTAAATTATGATGCTGTTGGCCACTCACACGATAGAGACTGTCGAAGTGTTGGCGACATTGTAAAGGCAAGTGGAATCACTGTGTTGGTAACTTAATAGCTTTGTACAAGGGTCAGGAATGTGGAAATAATGTTAAAAAAGTTGTGTGGCTTATGGTTTCCATTATGCAGCTTGGGGAACCTCCTCAGAAACCCAATCGGGGGGTGCCATCTTGTAGTCCTAATGGTGATCCTCCCATTCTTGGTGACTGCTGGTACAACTGCACTTCTGATGACATCTCTGTGGATGACAAAAAGCATCGCCTTCGAAAGGTATGATTTGTGCTTTGATTTCTCTCCTTAAGCTGGCCTTTATATCTTGTGACTGTCGTGCTTTACACACACAAATAAGAACATCTTTGTAATGTGTAAAATTTCTCAGACAAGGGTCGTGCTGCTTGAAAGTGAATGTCTGGCGCAGAGTATAAGTATGCAACAACATAGTTACATATGTTTATTGTTTTTGGTGACCAATTGACCATCACTTTGTCATTGTATTTCGATCAATGTTACATGGATTCAGGTCGGTGTCAGTTGTGGGTATATGTCAAAATGCCGGATTCGTCTAATTCTCTTCTGAAGGACGCGGTGACACGCCAATTTTTTTAGATTTCTTTGTATAGTAGCTTTGTTTTATAGGGACTAAACAAGTCGGGATTCTGATCCCTACCCTTTTTTGACTGTTGAGAGTCTAATGCAGGCACTTTGTACATTTAGAAGAGTACATATAACATAGGTTTTTTTAGTTTTTGAGCAGTGTTCTGCATCAAATTGGCCTTGTGTCCTTATCTGACACTACCCCAGTTTCAGCAAATAGACACTAATTACAGGAATAGCTTAATACAGGCACTTGGGCAGACAGCAGACTGGTTCAGAAGGGCCTTAGCTGTTGAACCTGTGAAGGGGAGCTTGAGGTTAAGTGGATATTCTGCATGTGGACAAGATGGAGGTGTACAGCTTCCACGGGAATATGTAGAGGGTATATTTTTTTGCTACAAATGCAAGCCTGCTTTGTCATTTGCTCCTCACAATTTAAGTAGTTTGGGTTTTTTCTTCGCCAAAGTTATGAGAATGTCCTTCATTATTTGCTCCATTCTTTTCTTTTTTATTTTCTTGTCCAGATGGTGTTGCTGATGCAGACTTAGTTCTTCTGGTAACTACAAGACCTACAACAGGCAACACTCTTGCATGGGCAGTGGCATGCGAACGGGATCAATGGGGTCGTGCAATTGCTGGTAATGTTTCATGGAACAATGCTTTCTTGTTGGTGCCAAACACTACCATCATGCTCAATTACTATGGATATGGACATGATACATAGACGTGCACTCATGTTATTTTAAATCAAAATTGGACATGGACCTTTGGGGACATGCCAAGTTTACACACGCACACACGTGTTGGGGTTGTGATATGAATACGTATGAAAATTAGGAATATTACTTCTATCATATATGGCTTTGGAAACAGTGATTATGAAGACATTGAAGAGTTAAGAACTGCAGTCTTGTAACAAATAATCATCTACTACTAGTTTTCTGTGGAAATTTTGATCATATCCCTAGTTTGTAAGATTATGCTCTGACCTACTGATATGGTAGCGTGACCTAGCATGTTCCTATTGTGTCCAACTTAAAAAAGTACAACAAAGACGTCGGACAACTATTTAGTTGTATCGGACACGTGTCAAGAACGTGTCATGTCCTGTCTTTTTCCTGTCTGTTGTCCATGCTTGATTTGTGTTGGTCTCAATCACTAATACCAAAGGCCACTCATAGTAATGTTCCATACGCAGGACATGTTAATGTTGCTCCTCGCCACTTGACTGCAGAAGCAGAAACCTTACTTTCGGCCACACTCATACATGAGGTTAGCTGGCTTCCTTTACGTTAACAATAAATGTATGAGAGGTGCTTTGTTTCTTTGGTCAATGAGTTTCACTCTTTTCAGGTCATGCATGTTCTTGGGTTCGATCCCCATGCCTTTGCACATTTTCGGGATGAGAGGAAAAGAAGGCGTAGTCAGGTAAATACAACCACTATATGCAACTATGTTACTGCATTTATTCCTCTGCAAACAATATTGTTAAGGATATTGCCATAGTAGTACCACTTGACTTGTACATTCTCGGCACGCATAATGCTAGGTTATTCCATGGTCTATTTCGGGATGTTATTTAATATACATTGAATTGTAGGTTACTGAACAGGCTCTGGATGAAAAACTGGGACG
This sequence comes from Rhododendron molle, assembly GCA_025413875.1. NCBI lineage: Eukaryota > Viridiplantae > Streptophyta > Magnoliopsida > Ericales > Ericaceae > Rhododendron > Rhododendron molle. Next base: position 7,306,827 of record CM046393.1, read on the forward strand.
GCAGGTTACACGTGTTGTGCTTCCCCGGGTTGTTATGCATTCTCGCTACCATTATGGGGTACTCGATCTCTCCTTCATTTTGTGATTTTTCCTTTTGGTCACCATAATGTGGGTGCGCTCTCTCTCTCTCTCTCGCTCTCTCTCTAGATGTTTGTGACCTTGAAATTCTGCTAAGCTAAGGAACCAATGCCAAAGAAACCACCAACATTCTGACAACTGTTTATTTGCAGGCATTCTCTGAAAATTTCACTGGTTTAGAGCTAGAAGATGGGGGAGGGCGTGGTACTTCAGGTTGTTTATCCTTTTCTATTCCAAATTTCCAATCTGTGGTGAAGTCTGTCAATAATGCTATTGTATTGTTCACCCACCTATACTTTTATTATCTGCTGATACCATTATCTGACTGTATAACTGCCCATTGCAACAATGATTGCAATCCTATGACTGGAAAAAGGAAAACCTGGTAAAATTATATACGATGCTATGTAGATCTATACATGTTGCATGTTCACATTGTTCAACCATTTGTCCCCTTCTGTTAGGTATACTAATTGCTTCAGGTAAATTGTTAGTACTTTGGCAGTGTCGTAAATTATAATGTCAGATAATGTGCTTCAGGATCCCACTGGGAGAAAAGGCTTCTGATGAATGAGATCATGACGGGATCAGTGGATACAAGATCGGTTGTTTCGAAAATGACGCTGGCCTTGTTGGAGGATAGTGGATGGTACCAGGCGAATTATAGCATGGCTGACCGTCTTGACTGGGGAAGCAACCAAGGAACTGAATTTGTTACCACCCCTTGCAATCTTTGGAAGGGAGCATACCATTGCAACACGACGCAGTTGTCAGGCTGTACATATAACAGGGAGGCAGAAGGTTACTGCCCTATTGTAAGTTACAGCGGGGACCTTCCTCAGTGGGCCCGTTATTTTCCTCAAGCGAACAAAGGTGTGTTCTTGAGCTTCAATTTTCCTACTTTCTGTTAATACTATCTATTTATGCTCTTGATCCCATTATCATGAGTTTGAAAATGGTTGTGCTAAGCACCACCTAATGGGCGGTGGGTTTATACACTCATAATGTCAAAAAAGTTAGTACTCCAATTGCACAATTTAGTGCACTTTCACAGATTACACTTCTTATAGATATCACTTGCATTTTTGCGCATTAACAACCTTCTTGAGGGTGGTCGCTAGCTTTCTCCTCTGAAATATTCATGTGCTGCTATATCAAAGTCAAAATTTAGATAGCCATGTAATAGGTATATGTAGGTATTCTTCCCCCCTAGCTCCCTCTGTGAACTGGGGTGGATAACAGTTGCTATCAGGCAAATTGACGATCTAAAATCTTATTTGTTTGGATAGTCATGTATCTTTTAACATGCTCACTAAGCCAAGACGGAAATGGTTGTTATGGTCATGAGCTTAAGCTTTTACTTACTACTAACTTTCATTTGTCGTGATCACAGGTGGGCAGTCATCGTTAGCTGATTATTGCACTTACTATGTAGCTTATTCGGATGGATCATGCACAGATATGAACAGTGCTCGAGCACCTGACAGAATGTTGGGTGAGGTGAGAGGAAGTAAATCAAGGTGAGATTTCCTAATGGAACCTGTTTGAAGTAACACATTTCTGAAAGTCCCGCTGGCATCATTTATCATCATTTCTACTGTAGGTGTATGGCTTCATCATTAGTACGAGTTGGGTTTGTAAGGGGTTCTACGAACCAAGGGAATGGCTGTTATCAGCACAGGTGTATAAATGACTCGCTAGAGGTATAATTTGGACCTTCAAATTGTTGGTTCTTTCTTGATATGATTCATACTTGATAGTTACTGGTATGCTGGCCTATGAAGGACATGCATTGGAATTTCTTTTTGCTCGGCAAAAGTTAGCTTGGTTAGTTGTAGTTAGTGACATGCATTAGAATTAATAGCTCAGTTGTGTTTTAAGGTAGGACTCAATGACAATGAAGTCTTTTGCGTAAAAGGATGGTAGCCATACTATTTGTTGGAGGACAATAATTGTCAAAATCATATGTTCAATGACAAGCCCTTGGCAAATGTTTAATTTTCTTCTGTAATTTTTCCTCATGATGATTAATTTGGCTGCATCTTTGTTCATCACGGACAACAAGAACAAGTAGTTAAAGGACGTGCCTCTGAGTTGCATGTTCTCGATGTTTTTATGGTTATTCACTGCAAAATGTTGTTTTAAGGTTGCTGTGGATGGCATTTGGAAAGTGTGTCCTGAGGCTGGTGGACCAGTTCAGTTTCCTGGATTCAATGGTATGGTGCCCCCCCAACCATATCCACTGTATTATATCCATGGTTTCACCTGTTTCAATAATTTCTTCATTGTCCTGAACTGTAGGTGAGCTGATTTGCCCTGCATACCACGAATTATGCGACACATACTCAAACCCTCTGTCTAGGCAATGTCCCAATTCGTGTAACTTCAATGGAGACTGTGTTGATGGAAGGTGTCATTGCTTGCCAGGGTTTCATGGTCATGACTGTAGTAAACGTGAGCTCTTAATCCCTTTTCTTGATTCTGTATGATTTCTTACATTTATGATCCTTTGTGAGTTCCTAACGAGGGTTTTATATGCAGGCTTTTGCCCTAGCAATTGCAATGGGCATGGCAAGTGCCTTCAAAACGGTATTTGTGAATGTGCAAAAGGATACACTGGCATTGACTGCTCCACTGGTAAGGCTATATCTTTTCAAAGAGTTTTCATTTCTAGTTTTTTTTGTTTCTTTTTTTACTTTTTCAGTTCATGCATGTTTGTGATTAAAGAAAATTGATATTGAAAAATCATTGCCACATTGTTTCCAGAAACAGTTTTTGTGGAAAAATTCCCAAAAAAATACCCCATTTTTGGAAGCAATTGTTAATTGTTCTTTAAATTCTTGATAAGTAGTCACACAGGATAAGATTGGCGCGATAGGGGTAGACTTTTATTGGTCACATGATTAGAACTTACTTCTTTCAAGTGATTAACATCCAACAAAACAAATAAGTAGGTTAAAATTATTCATGCAAAATGGATTTCTTTATACTAATTTTCCCTTGCCAAAACTCTACTCTTTTGATATTTATAGTTTAGTACATTGAAGCTTGGGAAAAAGCTTTTGGGATTGAATTTGATTGCTAAATTCACCATATTGTAATGAAGGTGTACAATATTCGGGGGCATTTATACCAAAATGGAACTAATTCTTTTTCTCCGCATAATATTGTGCTGTGGCATGATGTGCAGCTGTCTGTGACGAACAATGCAGCCTTCATGGAGGGGTGTGTGATAATGGACTATGTGAGTTCCGCTGCTCAGACTATGCTGGCTACACTTGCCAGGACAGCTCTACGCTCATCGCCAATCTTTCAGTTTGCAAAGATGTGCTGAGTAGTGATGGACCTGGACAACATTGTGCACCTAGTGAAGGTATATTGCAGCAGCTAGAAGAAGTTGTTGTGCTTCCTAACTATAACCGATTGTTCCCAGTTGCTTCTCCTGGAAAGTTTTTGAATCTATTTAAGAGTACCAACTGCGATGCAGCTGCTAAGCGGCTAGCTTGCTGGGTAAGTTACTTTGCCTTCACATATTTTCATGCAGCACTTATTTCATAAAGAAGTTATTTCGTTAAGGCATCTGTTCTCACTTTGCCAATAGATTCCTCTGTTTCCCCTTGCATCTCCATCTACTAAAGTTATTTATATGTGTGCATTGTGATAGGTATGATTTTACATGATATGGTTTTGCCTCCTGTTCCTTTGATGAAAGACTATGTTATGTTATGTAGTTGCAGATTTTAGCTGCCTTATTCAAGTATACCGCATATATTTTCTTAAGCTAAGCATAATCACTCGATTTTTTTTCTTGATATCAATAACATGACAGCATCACCATTTTATGCTTCGAATACTTGATTATTTGCACACACATCGGCTGCCGTTCCCCTTCCTCCTAGAATATCCATCAATTTGGAATGCCTTGTTTGTCAGGTGGGTAAAGGCAATGTTCTAAAAATTGCTAGGCGCTAGTCGGGCGGGAAAGGGGTGCCTAGCGCCTAGGCGGTAGGTTGTCTAATCTAGGTGTCGGACCACCGCCTAGCGCCTAGGCGGCCGCCTTTTAGAACACTGCGTAAAGGTGGAAGGAATTTGACTCCTTTTAAGATCTACTGGAGAAACAACCCTACAAGTTGACAGTGTAATTCAAACTTGACTTTTAGTTAGTTAAGGTTTTCGGTGGATTAAAGTTTCAGATACCTAAATCCTTCCCTGTATCAAAAAAACGGTGGAAGAATCATTAGATCTCTCTCTTCTCACTGCATGAGCATGGTCATAATTCTTGATGATTAAGTTACGATAAGTTCGAAGATAAGAAAACTGATTTTGATTAATTTCTTTGTACAGATATCGATCCAAAAGTGCGACAATGACGGTGACAATAGACTTCGCGTGTGCCATTCAGCATGCCAGTCATATAACTTAGCATGTGGGGCCTCACTTGACTGCTCAGACCAAACGCTGTTTAGTAATGTGGGTGAGGGCGAAGGTCAGTGCACGGGCTCTGTTGAGATTCCATTGCCCTGGTATAGTGGCTTGAGGAGCTGGTTTTTCTGGTAACACTTCATAAGTACTAGTTCTGTAAATTCTAGGCAGCTTTTTTGATTTTCCCTTCCCTTGGGGGGTGGGTTAGTTTTTTATTTATAGGTTTTCTAGAGTAGAAAATGGCACGAATTGCACGTGCAGTAGAAGTTAGGGTTTTCCTTTCACCATTCCGAAGTTCATTTAGAAAGGAATGGGTGGGAATGTTTACTAAATTTGGCTTTCACAATCGAAAGTCCAGATGTAGAGTAATTGCAACTGTATGAAAAATGGGGAAGGATCAAACAAAACAGAAAAAGATAAAAAGGGGTTTGTTGAGATGAGCAAACGATGAGTTTTGGCCCAAGGCCAAAATGAATGAAAAAAGGGCAGTTTCTGCTTTCTTTCTTTGTCTATAATGTTATGTTTGTTGTTCCTATTCCCTTTGAGGAGATATAGGTAGCATTTTTGTCGGCATTTCAAAATTTGTTTTTCATCCAAGGAGTGGTGTTGTGTACAGTAAGATGTATTAATAACTTGGGACATTTCCCATCCGGACCCTGGAATTGGCAAAACAAGGGGGAGTTGAATCATGATGGTGGCCGTAGTTTAAAACTTCGAACAATGTATCCTAAGGTTTTGAGGTATTCTGAGATTGATGGGAGCTGTCTGTTTCGTAAAATCATGTCCCGAAGGATTTGCAACGAACAAAGAACAGTCCTCGGCATCCATTCTCATTTCTAAAAGTCTCTCGTGGTGACCTTGATGTGAATGTTGTCGGCATACTGGGCCACGAAAGCATTGGCGATGTCATGGAAGGAACTGTTAATCTACTATAAACATCTTGGTTGAAATGAGAAATATATATACATCTGGGCTGCATTGCCTTGTTTTGTACAGGAATTCTTTGTAAAGACAGCTCTCCTAGGCCTCGTTTGTTACACGTAGGTTGGAAGGACTTGGTAGTGAGGAGAGGATTGAAATTGGGATTGGTAGCAAAGAGGGATTGGTAGTGAAGTTGGGTCACAAAAACTCCCTTTGATGCCCCTTATACTGTCATGGATCCATGGGGACTTTTTTCCATCTCATATTAAGTGTTGGCTGCACATTTTAGTAGCTGGTTTTTTTTGCCCTTAATATTTCGTATATTAGTACCAAAAATTCAATTTGGATGGCGAATTACGTTGATTTTCTCACCAAACCAACCTAAAATTGATCTTTAAAGCGCCCAAGAAACTATTTATTCTTCCTGGAACACGATCACGTAATGTGACCGTTTTCCTGAAAGACTAACTAATTTCTCAGAACACGCCAAACATTTTGACGCAAATATAATACTAATGGACGAATGGTGAGCATCTATTGTATGATGAACTTCAACAAACAACAAATCCTCAAAACCCAAATCAATTGTAAACATCAAAACAACAATCTCCCAAGTCAATTAAACATAACTAAAGTTTACTCTAATTAAATGATGACATCATAATGACTCATAATTATGACCCGGTGGGACAAAACGTGATCAAATAGTCCGACCCGGCACAAGTACAAGTACTCGAAGCATCATCGTAAGCATAGCTATACGCCGTTGGGCATGCATTTTTGAACATCTCCGAATACTGAGTCGGCGAACAAGTGCCCGGCGTTGAGTGGTCGCCGGTACAACAAAACTCCGGCGTGTCGAATGCTTCGCACGCGCTCTTGCAAGCAACCACTGCACCGGAGCTCATGACCTGCAGCTCTTGTGGGCAGTTTCCGTTCAGGTCAGCGACACAGCCGGCGTACTGGCAGTCGCCGTTGCCGTTGCCGGAGGGCCGTACGCCCATGCCTACATTGTACCTGTTGGGTACTTGTTCTTAGTTCATCAACCCAAGATCATAAAACATCAAGAAACCAATGCCAACTTCATTTAAATTTTATAATAATGCGTTTTGACTGAGGGTGGTTAGTAAGTATTCAGTTAGTATATACGAAGTATTTGTCTCGATGAACGGAAAAAAAAAAAAGAGAATAAATTATGAATAGAAGTTTTAAAAAATTTAAAAGACAATAAAATGTACTCCATTTTTTTAAGTTTTCGTTGTTTGTGTCCTTTTATTAGATTTAGGTTGTCATTTTATATTTTTGATATTTACTCTCCTTTTTTGTGTATGTATTTTTTATTAAAAGACAAAAAAAAAAGTAGATATAAAAAAGGAAGTGTGTCCAATAAAATCAACGATAGATCAAGCAGTCGTACCCGTCGACGAGGCTCACATCGTAGAAGTCCTTGTCGTTCTTGCCGCCGCTGGCAATGGTGAATTCCACCAGTGTAACCGGCGGAGCGCCACCGCCGACGCACATTAGGCCGCCACAGTCGCCGGTGAGGCAACTACCGTTGCCCGAGCGGTCGAACTTGCAGCCGGTTCGAGCCCAGAACCGACCCGACCATCCTGGTGGGGCAGGAAACTTGCTTGACCCGCCGGGTGCCAATTCGAAGCCGCCGCCTCCTAGGACGGCGGCGCCATTACCGGAAAGTGTGCCGGGCCAAACGGTGTAGGTGCAGCGGTTTTGAAGCGTGAACACGGCGGCTGAAACTGTGGACCCTGCAATTTTTGTCACAAAATGAAATGTGGGGTCGGGTCAGAATCCAGCTAATTAAGCAATTAATTTTGAACGGTAAATAGCATTTAATCTTCGTTTTGATGCCAAGAAAATTTAATGATCTCAACAGAATGAGAAATTTTTTCTGGGTTTAATTTTCAATGAAATGGCATATAACGACCATCGATTTCTCGTTCACTTCATGACTGCTAGGTACGACACTTTAAACGCTCAGGCGCCAAACATAATTCTTAGAATTCGCGAACGCTAAATCCGATTCCCACTACATCATTCGTACTACACCCGCTACCTTTATGCCGCTATTGTTATCGTTGCGCATCCCGCTCCCTCTGTTTAAAATCTTGAACGAACCAAATTCAATTAACCAACAAGGAAAAATGTTTGATCGTCGAATCGTATTGTTAGAATTTGGATGCAGCTGTGACTTTGGTAGATGAAAAACTCAAAAAAAGATGGAAAAATCGACAATGAAAAGCATGCATTTGAGAAACTTGGGGGAAAAAAGCCATGATTAAAAACAGGGGATTCTCAGAACATTCATTTGTCTGGCTTTTCAATTTTCATACATGTGTAAGGCAACTTCAGTAAAAGAGAAAGGAAATTAAGGATTTGGGTAGTACCTAGGAAGAAGATTGCCAGGGGAACAAGGAGGAGGAGAGAGACACTGTGCTTAGACGCCATTGTCATTGAGTTCAGAGAGAGAGAGAGAGAGAGAGAGAGAGAGAGAGAGAGAGAGAATTCAGTTTTACAGCAGAGGGAGGAGAGACATGTGGAGAGTGGGTTGTCGTGGCTGGGGTTGTGGGTAGTTAGTAGTACCAAGCAACCAAATTTATAGATTCACGGCTGGGTCCCACCACACTCTCACCGTTTCTTGTTTGAGGGTAGTGCAGCCAGCAATACAATCTCTGTAATGCAGGCGATCCGTCGTTCATTTCGACGACGACGGCTCGAATTTAATTCAAACTCCTGGTGATCTGTGGATTGTCTATTGCTTGAATTAAAATCTGAGCTGTTCATTGCTAAAATAAACGGCTGAATCGATTGTCCTACAACCCTGTAGAGGGCACCTCACCAGTTTGGGACTTCTTCATTTTCACGATTGAAAAATGTAGTACTAAAATATTGATGTTTATTTTAGGACCGGCTTTAGGCATACGCGGTCCTCAAATTTTATCCAATCTCGGGTTACTTCAAAATTTTACAATCACATTATGCTTTTGCTAGCGGGAAGAGCGATGTCTACAGAAGGTTTTCAAATTAATAGAATTACTATTCAGTTTTTTATACTTGTATTTTTGTGAATAATTCCAATATTCTCTTTAAAATTAATAATTCCAAAACCTCGGTTACTATTATATAGTGTTGTGAAGATCTCAAAAATCCATTTTACCTCTTTTTATGCAACTGACGTGTGTTAACACTCAATTTATCGGCTGAGTGGGAGAGAGTGTTCGGATCTAAACCGTTCAAAACACGTTTGGACGGCTTGAATATGCGTTGTGTAATACCACGTGGTACCCAATTTGCACTCAAAAAACTTCTTGTCAAATATGTAATGGGAATCCGTACCAATGATTTCATCAAAAGATAGTGAGGCTATTATGTATTCACACTCAATTTTTTTTTTAATATCTCAAGCGTGACTGACCCTCACAGGGGATGATAAAGATTTCGAACTTGAGATCTAATTGGAAGCAAATATGCATTAAGTCTCAAATCTCGACAACCAGACCATTCCCTTATCAAATCGGCGAACAAAGACTCAAAAAACGCTCCTATAAAGATTTCTAATTGAATGTACTTCTAACACTTACCAAGGCTGTATATATATATTGTTCTTCACCGTTGCAATTAGGGAAAGAAAAGTGCATATGCATATAAACTAACCACATGTTCTTTCTCTTCTACTTTTTATCACTATTATGACTTGTTGAATCATCTTTCTTGTGTTTTCCAACTGTGGAATAGTTTATATCAGAAGCTCATCTTTCCATTTAAAGCCAAAATTGGCAGTAAATCAAACAAGAAAAATGCCAAGATTCCACTTACAATGCATGTGTTACCATACCAATATTAAGAACTGAAACTACGCGGACGAGCACTTGTTTGGTCTGTCAACTTGAGGGAATTATTGCTTTCTCTTTCAAGGAATATTTTTGCACATCCCACCTTTTTTTTTTTTTTGGAACAGGATAGAAATTCATTAATATCCGCCGAGCTCAATAGCATGGGCTTGTAACCAAACGGGGCATTAAAGTGGTTGAATGGTTGTATTTGGGCCTAATGCGGTGGATGCAACATTCTCTCAACTCCACAAAAAATAAGGATTACAATCTACCGTGTGCCTCTAATACAACTGGAGAAAAACCTATCCCACTTGTGTGCTATACTCAGGCCATCTCCAATAACAATACGAATTAGCCCGCAAGGTTTCAGTGAATTCCAAACAATTGACCAAGGTTTGATATTTGGGGTCAGGTCGTCAGAAAATAATTTTTTTGTTTTTTGAATTTTTTAATCCCAACGTGAATGACTTACTTTTGATCGGGCTGGGAAGGAGATTAGTGAATACGTATAGAAAGTTCATTTCTATACATTTTTTTTTTCTAGGAATATTCCTCTTGCCTCTTGAGATCCATTGTAAATGAAAAAAACAAAAAAAAAAAAAACCCACCAGTTAAAATCGAAACTTTTGGATCTTCCTAGTTGTAGTTTTATGCAGACACTGTACCAGATTCAAACCACATTCTGATCAAAAACCAAAAATCTAAAAATCCAAAAAGTTAAAAATGAAAAGTCAAATAATAGGCTCCCAAAACATCTAACACTGTCGAAATTATTTCTAGAATTTTGATTATCTGTTGGTCTTGGTCGACAAAAAGAAGTTTGTGCACTGCAAACATTTCCCAATTATTTGATACATTAGTGGACTCAGGTGAAGGAAAGAGGAAATGGCTTAATTCTTTGCCGTCTGTGTTTCAATTGCAGAGAGCGGTCTGTATAATTCCAGGCGTCCAAAAGTATTTTCAAAGGTTACATTTCTTCCTGCGAATAATCTTTTTAAAATTTGAATCATTGATTACAGAGATGAATGGATGAGATGAGACTGCAAAGGCTTCTTCGCAGTCCAATTTCAATCTTGCAGAGAAGCTGAATCCAATAAAAGAAATCAATTCATGACCTATCTATCGCGTTACCCGTCTTTCATTCTGGTTTCACAACCCACCTATTGAACCTAATACCTCTTGATTCAAATTGCATAACCATCCAAAACGGAGCCAATTGCAAATTGTGCCAATCCTTCTAGGTGCGACACGGCACGGTCTTGGCTTAGCACAACACGACACGGTTTTAGTGGGCACGAGCATGGGCACGGGCACAGAAGTGGGCGGCATGGTACGAGAACGGCACGGTTCTAGCCGGGCACGGGCACGACATGGACAGTGGCGGAGCCAGGAATTGGCCGCGGGGGTGGCACCGTTCAATGAATTTTTAATTACTTGTTACGCGAAAAAATATGATAAAGAAAATTATGTAGAAAATCATATAATTAGATTTTGTTGTACATTTTTTTGGGTGAAATCTGGGCTTGCTCCAACTCTCTTATGGTGTTCGAACAGAAGACATTATGGTACTGATTTTTCTTGATCTGAATTGACCATTCTCTAAATTGCGGCTTTTGCAGTATTAGTACAAGGTATTTTTTTTTGCATGCCCGTAAATACTTAGTCCAACCATTTTAGTATACAGAAAAAATTATGTGTTTGAAAGTGCAGGTGACATATACCCCAACCCCCTCTAGGTGAGCACCGTCACAAAAATAAAATTTAGGATAAGTAGCTCCAACAACAGGTTCTTTCTGCCTTAACAAGCATCGCAAAAAATAACTACATTGACAAGCTTCAAGAATGCCAAATGTAATCAGAAATCCCTCTTTCACTCTTAAGTGTCAAAAAAGAGTAATCCGTAACTTATTTATATATAAATGTAAAAATTGACATATTTGTAAATTAATTTTATGTCCATTCACACACAATAATTTGTAAAGAAACATACAATAAAAATTGTGCTAAATTTAAGGAAAAAAATTTAACGTACAAATGCTCACGTGCCTCTCCAATTAGTAAAATCTAAAAAGTTACAAAACATGAGAGAGAGAGAGAGGGGTTCCCAAAATACAAAAGGGAAAGTGCCACTGGGAGACTCGAACTCCTGTGGCCAAGTTCAACTAGCAAGGCCTTTAGCCAACCGCAATAGCGTTGTTTTCAGGAAATCATCTCAGTTGTTTTAAATTTAACATTATGTTTTGCAAATTTTTTTTTTTTTGGCGATATTTTTGAAACCAAAGGGGGGGGGGCCCTTCCCCACCTAGTGGCTCCGCCACTGGACATGGACACGAAAGGGCATAGCACGAGGCACGTAAAAACAAAAAAAAAATTTATTAAATAAGCCAAATGGCTTTTATTTATTTATTTAATAATCCTTATTGAATATTTTTTTCGCATTTTTCATATCTCAGGAAAAAAAGTAAACAACTACGACTTTTAATTTAAAAAAAAAACCAATTTCTTAAAAAAAGAATCATTTTTTACCTTTAAAAAACTATCAATTTTTATTCGGTAAAAAAAATTTATTTTTGTTTTTGTTAGTGAATAGGCTTTGGACCTTTGGTTTGTAAATTTGACATTACAAGATAACAAGTAAAATTAAAAACTTATCAAAATATTATTTACCCCTACATCTAACAAGAAATAAGAAAAAATAAGTTCCAAACAAGAAATAAGAAAACAAATAAGTTTCAAATAAGAAATAAGAAAAAATTTCAGAACAAACTTTTAGAAAGGGGCTTGGCTAGGATTCGAACCCAAGTACCCCAAAATATTTCAATACAAATACAACCCATGCAATAATATTTCGGATGAAAATTGGTTAGTGATGTGCCGGCACAGGCACTACACGACTTAAAATGGCATGGCCAGATCCGACACAATTAAGTAAACGGGCCGGTACAACTTGACACGATTGAAAACAGCACGACACGACATGATTTAAGAAAACGGGCCAGCACGACACGACACGATTTAAGAAAATGGGCCGGCACGGCACGACACAATTTAAGAAAATGGGCCGGCACGACATGACACGATTGGCAAACGGCATGACACGACACGACACGATTTAAGTAAACGGGTCGGCACAACACGACACGATTGACAAACGGGACGGGACGGCACGACACGACACGATTTGAGTAAATACTATAAACGGGCTGGCACGAAGCACGGTTAGCACGGAGTTTTTTTTTTTTCAATCATCATACATCAGCGGGAGTTAGTGGGGGGTATTAGGATTAGCACGGGGTCCAGAAGCTATCCATAGCTTGGGACCCCAAGGGTATTGCTCCAGCAGGAGGCGAACCCAAGACCTCCCTTATAGGGGAGAGATGACATGCCAACTGCACTGGGCAGTGGTTGTCGGTTAGCACGGAGTTAAACGAGTCGTGCCGTGCCCATTTGACACCTCTAACGAAATCCCTGATCTTTTTTAGAGCTAAGAATAAGAGGGGCCTAAACGGACCGAAAGGCGACAACCCCACGTTGCCGCACGCGAGGATCGATATCAACTACGTGACTCTTTTGCGCATGTACAACTGAATATTACTAACAAGATTCGAGTACAAAATTGGCTGAATAGCTAATGTTCGAGTGAATCTTAACGTCGTTGTTTGCTCGTGCCAAATGCAGTAAAGATATAAAGATAATACCAAAACCAACTGCTTTTTAATTTCTCAACAAAAGACCAAACAAACCTCACACACGTAAGGATGAATTCACGCGGTTTTCACCAGAAATGTTTTCCCAGTAAAGCCTAACTGGCCTGCGAAGATGACACCCCTTAATTGCCCCAAGGTAACTGAAAAAGGGTTTTACCAACCACTTCTCTCATTGGGAGAATGAGGTCAAGTTGGTTAGAATCCGTGTAGCTTGGTGGGTTTGCTCCCCACACAATTACTAGGGTTCGATCTTGGGGTATCTGGTCGGCGTGGATGATCTGTTTTTGACTAGATAGAGGAGGGGATTAATTGAGGTGTGCGTAAGTTGGTCTGAACACCCTGACGATCGAACGAGAAAAAGAGACAGAAAAGAATCCGTGCAAACCCTGTCTGTTGTCAGTCATATACATGACATTTGCATATGGTAAGTTGGTAACCTAGCTTTTGGATGCCACAAAAACAAAAAATGAACAATCTTTTACATTAACAAAGAATAGGCAAACATTCGGCTCTATGAATGTCGTACTAGGCATTTGGATGTGTGCAGTGAGTTTTTTTTTTTAAATCTTGTAATTTGGTTGGGTAACTCGAGATCCACTTATATGATGATATCTGATATGATAATAATTTAATGCAAAATACGACCATCACAATCTCAAGGGATGTTCCGCTTTTAAAAAAAGTACTCTCTTTTTTCAAATAAAGATAATTTCAATTCAAATATAATGAAAATTAAAAATATTTTTTTAATTTTTTTTTGCACCGTTTAAAAGATCTTTACATCACGTGAGGCCATGAGGGCTCATCACTTGAATTGGATTCTTTCTCCGGTTAGGTATTCCATGATCCAGGTCCAAGGGCCAGTGCCGCAGTACTTGATCCTACTGGACTACTACTCGAGGACAAAGTAACAGTAACACTACGTCCACCGATGGGGGAGTCGGTGGCCTTCCACCAACCGGCGTGTGGGGCCCACTCCAGGCTCCACACGAAAGATCCGAGCTGTTCAAAAATTTAAAAAAAAAAATTCCGAGTGGTCCTCATGTAACGATTTGCTCAATCCGATATGTGTAGATACTCGATCCAAACATCCCATTCTTGAAAATGGGAAAATCTACTCTTTCCTTTTTTCCCGCTTTTTCAAGAATGGGAAGCTTGTATCGAATATCTACACATTTCGGACTAAGCCGAACATCACGTAAGGCCACTCGGATTTTTTTTAAATTTTTTTTGAACGACTCGGATCATTCATGCGGGGCTCAGAGTGGGCCCCACACACCGGTCGGTGGCCGTCCACCGACTCCCCTTGTTGGTGGACATAGTGTTTTCGGCAAAGTAATGACCTTAGCTATGGGTACCCATGACGGTGCACATATCGTTGTGTGGAGCTCACTTCTAATTCCCACTCAAATGATCCAAATCGTTCATTATTCTTATTTTTCATTCAAAATTCAAGATTCTACATTCTAGTAAAAGAAAAATTGGAACATTAGATCAAGCACTTCCACTTATCCTATATACTCAATTTGAAAATTATTTTCAAATTAATGAATGGCTCGGTTCATTTGTATAATACACGAAAATGGACTCCACATATCGATCTGTGCACCATCGATCAGTACTCTGTAGAATTATGCCAAAGTAATATAGTAGTACCAAATTGGCCGACAATGTGAGATCCCAAAGCAATCTCCATCGTCCTCTGACACGCATAGACACAATGCACTTCATTTGCTCATGATTTTTCCATTCAACAAACAGCATTTTACCCAACTATTGTTGTAAATAAAATGGCTCAGGAGCAGGTAATTTTGAAATACTGAAGTCCTTTGTACCAAGGAAGAGCTATCCAATATGTACCACCTGTAATGCTTGATTTCATAGGAAATGAACATGGAGAAAAACCACAGGCCTTTCAAACCCACTAAGCAAAGTTAAAGAAATTCACATGAAAATTCGAAAGGAAAAAACAATCAACAGGATGCGAAAAATGATGCAATGGGAAAAACATAATTAGATTTTAAGGTTTTGAAAATCAATACTCCAAAGGTTACATGTCGAAGGACAATCGATTTGTAATGGACGAGAAAAAAATTACGCTCCGAAACTATCATGAAAGAAAGTTAAATAAGCATGCTTATTGGTAAGTGAGTTTATAGAAACTCCAGGTCACCAAGTCCCCTTGAAAAATTCCCTTACCTACATTAGATTTTAGAGTTGCATGAATTTGAGTCCAAGGAATCAGTTTATCTGCCAAAAATGGTGGACGTAAGGCGGCCTAGTGCAGCGTAGTGTGCGGTGCACCTACTATCCCACATATTGCCCTCAAACCCAAAACAGGAGCCTTGGGCACTAAGTTACACCTTTAAGTTCTTATAAATCTGTAAAATCTCCCAAAAGATCATCAGGGATACAGGCATGCACCTTTGAAATGACCTAACGATTTCGTAAAACGGTATAATCTCATGAGAACCTAGGTGAGTAATCTTAGCAATGGTCTTGGCTCTTGAGAGGCATGGCAGTAATTGCAACAGGGGAGCCTAAAAACGAGACTAAATCCCAATTCGTTAGTGATGAAATATTACCCTGCAAAATAAAACTTAAACTTGATAGCCACGTATCGGGGCAAGCCTCATTCATTACTTGCATATCAGGAAAGAATTGAAAAGAGTATAGAATCCCACGAGCGAAGAAATTTCAAATTAACATTAACCAACTGGGAAACTGGGCAATCAATGGTACAGAAACATTCAAAGATAATGATTTGGAGTAGTTATCAAGTCAAGGAGGTAAAAGTTATTCATTGTTTTCTGTAAGTGTTTCAGGACAAGTTATAACTTCTTGGGTTTTTCATTACATAGCATTGGTTTACCAATTCCTAGGACTGGCAATGGTCGGAAATTGAGATACGTAGCAAAAGAAAGATATGCACAAGCTAAGCTTATATATATTTTGAACCAGATAGACGAGCAAATGGTAAGAAATACAAAAATGCCAGTCGAGGCGACGACCACCGAGAAATTTACCAAGCCTTTGAAGGTTGATAGTTCTCCTTCAGTCCCTGGTTGGGGAAAATGACCTTCAGCAACAAACTGCGAGAGCAACTCATCTTTGTGTTGGAATGCATTTATCAACCAAGTAGCAGCCTCACTGTCAGATAATGGCATATCCTTGATAGGAATACGCTGAACATGAATATGAACTTCTGAAGGATCCACGCCACATAGATTGTCCACAAAAGAAGGGCACCGATGTTTGTACGCGATAGTGATATCATAAACTGCAATAAAATGATAACAAGATCTTGATCATCTTTGGAGCTAATAAAAATACACTTACCAGATCAATCAAAAACCAAGGACTGCTCCCTAGTCCCTTTTCATAGGAAATGCCAGCATATAACTTAATCAGGTTTCCTACTGGAAACTCAACCCCACACCGTTCCCAAGTTACCATTGCCGATGTAACTCTCGAGGTAACAGCTAGTGGTTTGTTGATGTTTTCATTCCCATGAATCCCATTAACCTCAAATTGTTTGGTTTCCCGCAAAATGCATTAGCATAGAAACAGATCTCTATACAACTACACATAAACCTACTAAATTCTATATAATACATCACTAAAATGTCCAATTTACAAAGTGAGTTGAACAATGCCAATAGGCCCAATACTACTCTGAGAAGTAAATAGGAGTTCAGATTGGCAAGCAAAACAAACCAAGGATTGCAGACTATGACAATGGTGGAGGTGCTACAAGCAGTATAGGTAGTGACAATGGTCCAGATAATACGGAAGATGAAATCTCATGTTACTATATCAACTGGACAGAGATAAATGGCTTATACAACTTTAATTTGCCTAATCCTATTTTTTCAAAGACATACATAGAGGCTTTTCGGTCACAAATTTTTTAAAACTGAATGTTATAAAACGAAAGTAATTCCTTACAGGGTCCACCCAATGATAGTTCCTAAACTTAGTTTCCAAGGTACTGACACCGTCACTGAAACTATCCAGGGGAAAGGAAACCCTATTTCCACAACATCTGCCAACTAAGGATGAACTGATGGAGTGAATTATAGTAAGTTGAGAGAGCGTTATAAGTAACACAAATTTGGTTTCGCAGACATGCTACAAAGGCAAAAGCATGACATACTAAGGACTTAAGGTCTCAAATATCAGCACAATGTGCTCAAAACAATGCATGACACATTTTGATGAACAGAAGAGTCCGTGAAAAATCTGAAACAATAGATGAGCCAGATCTAATGAAAATCGTGAAACAGAAACCTGGCAAGAAATTGGTCACATAAGTATGTATCAAGGTCCGCAAAACTGATTGAACAGTGCTTGAATCCTCAAATATTTTTGGCACTATTTCACATTGTAATAAGTAAAGGGAATGATTTCACACTTCCTTTTCTTATATCCACACTCTTTTTTTTTTTAGTGAAAAAATACATACACTTTCTGATAACGATAATAATAAGCAAACTCCTCCCAAACAGCAACGGGAGAAGGACATCTGCCCAATTAGCAGAAAATACATGGCAAGTGGCGGCAACACTTCAAACTAAACCTAGGCCCTAGAATGAATGCAATAAATCATACTAACAACATTAAAGACAGAATAACAACCTGCATCCAAGGACCCCCTCAGAATTTCCAAACATGTGTAGAAACCCTTGGTTTTAGGAAGCAAAACATTCTTCAATACAGGTAATCCATTTTCAGCTGCAAACTTTTGATTCCTTTTGCACTTTTGTTCACTGAGAAAAGGCAAGAAATTTCATTAGATACAAGTATGACGATGGTCCGTTGTATTTACAATTCAACCGTACCAACAAATCATGCTAAGGGTTAAAAGATGCAGATAGCATTCGTCAAACATAATCAATAAATGGACGCCATGACTTCCACATATCTTTCACAATTCTGTATTGCTATCCAAAATCTGGTGTAATATCAGTTGCATCAATCAGGATATAAGGGTTGCTTACAAATAATAAAACAAAATGTAACATTTGCTTTTAGAAGGATGCATATACAAAGAACAAGGTACAGAACTCGAGTAAGAGAAGAAGGAATAAGAACTCACCTAAAATCAGTTCCTTCTGGGAAAACAGCAAGCCACAAGGGATCCAAAGGATTAGCAAAAGTCGAAAGCATTTGACGCAAAATTGGCTCATCAATTTCCCACTTTCTCTCCACTGGGATGAAGTCCAGAATATGAAAACCCCAACCAAAGATGGGTAGTTTCATTAAACTGCTCTTAAGGACATATTTGATGTAGCCCAAGCACCCCTTTCGCAAAGCAAGATCCCACATATACATCCAATCAACCTCAGTTCTATGGTTGGCAATAAGTACAACACGTTCCATTGGTGGAACAGTTTCCCCAGAAAAGATAACTTTTGTTTTGTTAACCTTCTCAAATAAGAAGGGCCACAAAGACAGCCAAAGACCAAAAAGGAGAGACGTTGTCTTTCTACTTAAATGTATGCTTAAAAAGCGCAACAAAACTGCTGCAATAGGCCCAAAACATACTAGAAACATAAAAGCTGTAGAAAGAAGAAGCACTAAACATATCAAACCCCTAAAAACCCTAAAAGGAGTCAACTTGTGATGCTTTAAACCGTCATTAGAACTGAGGACTGGGCAAACTTCCATATTCGCTAACAAACACTTCAATCTTCAAAGCTTACTCCTCATAGCTCCTACAAAACATTAAGCAAGATGATACATATCTTAGTTATTTGGGTAAAAAGGTGATGTTTCTTGGTATGAAAATCAAGAAGGAATGAAACCCTTCACCCCCCAAGCATGTAGGATTCTCTACAACTAGCTATATTAACCCAGAGATACGATGCGATGAGTGTTGCCGACAGACAAAAAATGGCCATTAATGACAATTGGGGATAGACATATGTCTGCACTATTCTAAACATAGACAAGCGGCTTGAAATAACAATAGTTGAGATAATATTATAAGTATCGGAAACAGAACAGATTGTGGCCATCCAAAGAACACAAACTTATACAACAACAACAACATAACCCATGTAGTCCCCAATCATTGGGGGTATGGGCGGGGAGGATTGGAGACAGGCCTAACCTTGGGCAATATGCACAAAGTGGTTGCTCTCAAAACACCACTGAAACAGTGCCCCCCCTATACCTGTTTTGCTGCGAAACCATACCCCCAAATCAAAGAACACAAACTTATGCCAAACAGAATTTAGCTGGTCTAATATTTCATTTTAACAAAGCGATACAGTAGACTCTTTAAAGACCACCAAATAAGAGATCTTGGCCCAAAAAATGGAATAAATGATCTTTTGCCAACTGAGACACACAGTAATCACATGTTAAGCCCCTGTAAAGCAGGTCAATTATCATGTAAACAAATTTCTCATGAAGAAGCCTTTAATGTCCATCTCTATTTGTGATTTCTATAAGTCTTACTTCCTTTAAAAAAACTATATTTTCACATGACGAACAACGGGAACAATTAATACTAAGCATTCTTCTACATTTTTCTTCGTACACCATACATTAGAACAAACAGACAACAGGAAACCCAGAGATGGAGAGAATCATGCGCCCGCCCATAGAATCCGTACAACTAAGAATGAGGTAACTTTTAATCAAAGATTCAAACTATACAGTATACACCATCAAAGCATTGACTTTCAATGAAACCCTTCTAAATTTGAACAAACAGATCAAGAATCTGACAATAAAGACAAAGACCCAAACCTACAAAGAAACAAAATTGCTCATGATATTATCTAATCATCATACCTATAAGATTCATCTCCAGAATCAAACTACCTGATTGGAAAGAGTCAATGATAGAATGGCCAGTCCACACAACCTAGAAATTCCTCGACCTCCTAGAGAATAGATTTTCCAAAAAAAATTCCAGCAATTTCTATAAGCAACCAAACAGACAAAACATCAAGAAAACAAAAGCATAATCAAAGACGGCACTTGGGTCCCACATGGATGGAGCCCACACATCGATGTCTGGATCTGCGCACGTTTTTCCGTATCATTATTGTGCACAATATTCCTCATCAACAGATTCATTACTATCTAATCAATTTCAAAAGTCAAGACCAGAATTAACCTCCTCTTTCTGAATGAGACATTGCACATTAAAAATGCAACAAAAATACACCCTTCCGAATGATACATTCTCGGTACACCACACGATTCATTTCTCAACCTCTCAGATTCAAAAAAAAAAAAAAGAAGAAGAAAAAAAGAATGACGGCAATATCTAAGCAACCAAACAGAGAATATAGGAAGCGTGGAATCTGGTTTTAACAAATCCAGACAAAAATACATAAGCATGTATAGATACATTTGCACGAGGAAAACAACGCCATTTGTACCTGTTATTTGAAGTCGGAGTTCAATCTCGTAAATCTGGAGAGAGAGAGAGAGAGAGAGAGAGAGAGAGAGAGCGGTTACCATTTCCAAAGAAGGCCAATAGAACAGTTGATGTAGTTTTAAGTATCAGAGAAGCCGACAGGGGTAATTGTCGCGTGCGCTGAAGCCCACCGGATCGAATCATGTTCTTTGTCTGTTAGTGGGACCCACCGAGCTACGAGATTGGGACCACAAAGTTCTCCTGTAACTTTATTGGTTGATGTCAATCTGATTTGGGCATTAGTCGGCAAGTGGAGTGGGTTAAGAGCGGACACGACTACACCGAATAAGACGGGTTTGAGTTTGTTTTTAGGAATTGGAATGTACTAGTGTCGAGCTGGACCTTCCCCAAACAAACCCCACCGCCGAATAGAATATGCTGCGGAGCATCTCTTTATAGCGTTGCCGAACGGTTGATCCGGTCATTCATTTTGATAATTAATGGTTCAGATCTTAATCGAGTAATAAACAATTGAGATTTGTATATGCTCAGATTCGATACGAGCCGTACATGCCGATATAAACGGCTAGACTGACCGCTCTGCACAAACTGCTGAGCAGCATTCCCAGGCCTTCTTATCGGCCAATTGTTGAGTGACCCGAGTACGTGGTATTGCTTCGGGATATTTTTTACAAAATAAAATATCTTGATCACACAGTGTGGTTCAATCTTTACTTCTTAATTATACAGCAAAATAATGTTCCGATCGTATAATTTGCTGCTGCATAAATGATTGTGAGTACTGTTATAAGTAACAGGACGTGGTACTTCGGTAACGCTAAATAATTACTTCTTTATTTTTTTTTAATCGGTCTTAAGCTACGATATAAACCACAAAAATTAATACCTTAATCTACGATTGGTTTGGCAAATTGAGTAAAGTTAAATATACTATAATCTCGTTTGACCATCAGTATTAAAATTAATTAAAATGGTAACAATGAACTATTCCGCGTGGCCATGGTGGAATCTACCGCCGGCAAAGGCGCCAGCTCCACCAAACTTTGTGAGAATATACCCCTCCGTGGGTGACTCATTTTGGAACTGTGAGAATATACCCCTCCGTGGGTGACTCATTTTGGAACGGAAGGAGTGTTTTAATTGGCTAAAGAAAAATAACATAAAGCATCCGTCGGTAATATAATTGTTATAGTACAATAAAGGGAGGGAATGGTTCAATGAACACCCTAATAAAACACCCAACGGGGACACCCAAAATCTCAATCTGATAGTTTCCAATTGAATTTTTATGATCCGAACCGCTCAATGTGTGCAGCATGTGATTTTAAGAGTGTCCGCGAGAAATTAGCAAAAAAAATGACCGGGAAAGGCTTGATTTGAGCAGTTTTTATTTGAACCGTTCAATAAATAATTGTTCAAAACTGTTCGGATCAAGCCCTTTCCGGTCATTTTTTTTGCTGATTTTTAGCGTGTACCCTTAAAATCACATTCTGATCACATTGAGCGGCTCGGCTAAAGAAAAATAACATAAAGCATCCGTCGGTAATATAATTGTTATAGTACAATAAAATTAAGTGCATGGATAATTTTAATTGGCTATTGGAAAAGAACACATAAAGCTGGCTATCGTCGGTACTATAATTGTCATGACACGTACTCGGGTCCATTTATGGATATTTCGACTAATCGGGGGCGTAATGCGTCCGTCCAATTTACGTCTGGATCGGCTCCAACAAAATTGATATCATTTGGGAGGTTTTGAATGGATAAAAAAAAAAAAAAATTCTATGAGGGTTTGAACCTAAGACGTTAGCAATGAGTAAATTTAAAAGTCTCAAGCCTTAACTATCGGGTCAAACCCTTGTGGTTAAAGCGCATTTGTTCTTCTAGCTTTATTTAGTTTCTAGGCAAGTTAAATTTTGCTGCTATAGCTGGTTTTTCTAACGGTTGTTTAGGAATTAGGTATTGTCCATATAATATCGTCACGCCTTTTAAGGGTTTATTATTTTTCTCCTTTGGTCTAACCATGTTCTATGCGACTTCCCTGTTTCCGCACAAATTGGAGATCACTTTCTCGAACGCAGCGCGCATCGGATTTGCAACTGGGCGCACACAAACTCCGCACTCCCCGACGAAAATTTGTTGGGCAGTCCTCGGACACCACCCGACAACACCACACATTTACGTGACTCGAGTTTTTTACTTATTTTGTAGTAGTAACAACACAGTTTTCTCTAGCTAGATGTACATATATCTCTCTGTTGCATAGATTCTGAAGGAGAAACAATGGAGATTTCGCTGGAAGAAGCAAATCAATACGTGTACTGATTAGGGTAATGCCTTCACCTCATCCAGCATCTTCTTCGATAAAGTTTCTTTTGAAGCAATTTTTTTTTTTTTTTGGTAACGAAGGAACAGTCTTACCGCCAGGTCACTAAATGACCCCAACTGCGCAACTCAAATTAATATCCGGAGAAACTAGCGCGGTCACATCAATCACGACCCCCCAACTTATTTTAGGGTACTCACCCGGTGGGGAATCGAATCCCAAACTTTGAGAAGTACTCTCAAAACCTAGATATCCGTCCGAATCACTGGATCAACCCCGAGTGTGTTCTTTTGATCGAGCATGTTATATTTCCTTAAATGCATATATCGATGCAATGTTTGCATGACTATTCTCGCCCTGTAGAGGAGCTATTATCTTGGAATGAACTTCGCGTGTACAGTCCGCAAGATAAATGGTTCGGGGTATTAGAGTTGTGCAGTAGACAAGCATGCATCTTGTTTTGAGACTTTAGTTCAGTGTCTATTTAGTTCTCAGTTTGGCGTGCATCCTTGGTAATCGCTCACAATTGTGGGGTTTTTTTTTTTTCCCAGGCAATTGCTCACAATGTTTTGTACATGTTCCCGTGTGCGTCAACCGTTCATTGATCTAAGCCGTCTGATGTACGATCCGACGGCTCAAATCTTACAACGTGTAGCAAGTGCACAGCATGATCCTGTTTATATCCATTTTTGGCACCGAACTTTAGGTCAGCGCTGAAAGGCCATTTAATTAATTATTAATTAAATTGGGCCGATATTCAGGAGTTTGTCGGGCTAAAAATTAATGGGCTACATTATTTTGTGATTTGGAGCAAGACTCAATTAATTAAAGCCCAAGTGAAACAAGATGCAAAGGATAATTTTCCATTAAGATTGATGTGCTTGGAGAAATAGGTGGTGCATTTCTTCCTATGGATATGGACACGTGGGGTCCTAAATAATGAACCTGGGCATCTTAACATTGTTTCTACAAAGGTAAAATATCCCACGATCAAGAGCAGTTGGTTTTAACTTGGAAGTTACAAGTAATTGTGGACACTTGGCATTCAAAGAGCAAAGGAGGGAAGCTATTTGCCAAGACATGGGACACTTGTCTAACATCCAAGAACCCCACTCCCCCATGATTTCAACTTATGCGGCCACTATCCTCCACAATCTGGCTGCTCTCTCTCCTCTGCACCACCTTGGCCTGTAAATAGTAGAATCGGAGACGGAAAAATGGTCCAACACCAATCAACGCCCAGCGCTTACATACACTTCCTACTTTCAGTAAAGTAGCCTATCGAGTATTTCGTGCTCAAATCTCATTTAAACTTACTTCATCAAGTAGTTTGGATCTTTTACTTTTCTTGTACAAACTTTATTATCCCGGAGTAATAAAGTTCATGTTTTTACGTTCCATTTCCTATACGACTAGAAAATTTTAAGTCCACAACCGTGTAGCAAACCCCGAACCTCACTGTGATCTTTAATTTTTGGATCACACGCAATCGCTCATACGTTAGAAGTCAAGATTCACGAGAATCTTCATCAAAAGTTAGGCGCTACAAGTCTTAGCACGCCCGCACTCAACCAACCAATGCTTGCAATCGCATCCGCGCCTTGCTCGGCGTTCACGTGACAAAAACAAGAGTTTTTAGACCCCAATTGGTGTTTGTAAATGCATGTATATAGACAGGTTAGAGTTCGAGCGAGTTTCGAGCACTGATATTTCCGTCCTTTGTGAAATAGTGTATTTCTCTCGGTGGATCGGAGATTTTATACACAAAACACAGACGCCGAATAAAATGTTATTTGGTGTCTGTGTTTTGTGTATAAGATCTCCGATCCCTAAAATGAGGTTGGTGGGCTGGTGTTGATCTCAACAAAGGTCAGTTGAGATGGGTTTGGGCTCTGGGCAAGTCCATGAAGAGTTTGAATAGACTTGGGCTGAATTTTTTCCACTTGAGTTCACGTTATAGTTTCTGGTATTTTTGTTAGTCTTTTTTAAAATTATATATGTTGAATTCAAATTTTATTTTTTGGATGAGTCACTTGTCTAAACCAGAGAAGTCTACAAAAAAAAAAAAAAAAAGTTCACTAAAGACGAAAAATATCGAACAACCGGTATTTTTTTTTTCTACAGTGTCGTCTTTCAACTTCGATCCACATTTGTATACTTTTCGGATTGCTCTTGTCAAGACAAACATTTAATCCAAAAAAATTACGACTAAGAGCTAAACAAAAACAATGAAAGCAATTTACCAAAAAAAAAATACAATGAAAGCAAGTTTTGTTAAAAAAAAAAAAGGGAATTAATAATGCCAAAACCCTTTTTGTTTCTTCCAAAACTTAAGGTTTTCCTTTCATTGCATGACTTAATTGCCCTCCACTCCACCACTTGCTTTACAAAAATGCCCCTTCAAATCTCATAAGTGCGAAATTGAAAAAAAAAATATATATATATTATGATCTTGAAAACAATGACAATGGTGAGGTGGGTTTACTGAAAAAATTTATGATCGTGAGGCAGCTTGCGCTCCATTACACTATGTTTTAAAGCAAAATTATGATTGTAACAAGCAAAATTAATTATGATCCCAAATGATGAAAACAGCCCTTATAAGTGCAAAGCAAAGTAGGCAAGCAAAGCAACCCATCTAACAATCATGTTTTCAATAGATCTGTTTAGGAGAATACCAAGAGAAACCCAAGCCAATTGTACGTCTCTCTCATTTGAAGCTCTAACGATCTAAAATAATCCTACGGGATTTCATCGTGTAAACCTTGAGTGGGATGACAAGAGTAAAACCTGTTGATGGGATTTCAAACCACTGTCGATGTGCAGTTATTTGAATTAAGTCATGGGATTTCATCGTGTAAAACAATTGGTGTAACGGAAGGTAATTAAGTCATGCAATCAAGAGTAAATCTTGAGTTTTGGAAGGAACAAAAAGAGTTTTGACAGAAACAAAAAGGATTTCGGCATTATCATCTCCCCCAAAAAAATACCGAACACAAAAATGTTAGCGTGAAACAGGATTTAACGCAAACTAAATCCATGATTAGGATTTAATGCAAAGGCCCAAACTTGTTTCGGGTAGTGGGTTAATTATATATAGGGGTCAGTGTAGTCACCAATTTTAATTGATCTTCATTATATTCTGCTCAATATGAAAATTTGAATTGTGGGCAATGTAAGTCTGCCAATTGGTTTATGTACTATAGCCACTCAAACTAATCTATCTCTCTCGCTCTTAAAAGCACAAAAAAATACCCATGGACACAAAAAAGGTTTTTTGTTTTTGTTTTTTTATAATCGAGGAATAATAGCTACAGCCGAGTCACAATTGGACCCGACTGCGCAACTCAAATCTCGAGGGGAACCAGCGTAGTCACACCAGTCACGGCCCCCCACTTACTATCAAGGTCAAAACAGGGTGTTCCCAATAGGAAGGAGACACATAAGAACTCGTGAATGAACATTGAATGTCCTTCGAAAATGGTAAGATCTTCGGCGCAAAATGCCAAAAGTAAGTAGTAATGGAAAAATTCCAGCAATGAAATTTCACCCTAAAAAGAGATGTTGCGGGGGAGATATTCCTGCCATTATGTCCGGTTTCCAATTCAAATAGTACGATAATATGACACAAGAAAAGAATTGGACGAAATGAATGCAACGACCATCTTGAAGGGGATTGAAAGTCATGCCCGATTGCACAATCAAAAGAAAAAGAAAGAAAGTCATGACACAAGGCTGGCAGGCTAAAAATGAGTAATTACAATCTGGAGTCCGACTGGGGAATTGAACGTGGGATGTTGCCGGACATCTTCCCGTGGAGTGAGTGCATAGCGATCGATTCAGTCTTTTATCTCGACAATCGACAGTTCAGATCTTAACCGAGTAATGAATCATTTAGATTTGTAGGCGCTCATGTTCAATCCAAATCATTCATACCGATATGAACGACCGCTCAACATCGCTATACAGGAAGATGCTCTCCAACATTCCGATCCGGACTGGGTATCCCTATTTATTACGTTTGAAAAGGGTTTGGAGAAAGTCATCTATGGTATGCTGAGAACCATGGCCTGCATTAAATTCTAGTCGTTGCATTAATTTTCTACACAATTTGACCGTCCTTGCACGGACAACCGTGTGTACTGAAGACCCAAGCTGTACGGACTTATCCAATAATGCAAGACTTGGACTGCTGCCGACTAGCTGGGCAAAATTATTCCGGTCGGATTCTCTTCTATCCAAAACTTGGACTTGAGGAAACATGATAAATCAGGATCATATACTGGGTAAATTAACGGTTCGGGTTTGTTTTAAAACTCTTCCCGCTAAGAATTCAATTTGTTCTAGCGAAGAGTCTTAGAATAAATCCAAACCGTTAATTACAGCATTGGACGGTTCAAATTTCGACTGAATCCTCCAGCAAAAAACATGGATTAGGGAGGATCCGACCCCTTCAACACCACACTTTGGTATGAGATATAACATGGATGAAAAATAGATGTATGAGGGATGTACTACTATAGAATGTCTCACTAGCTAGATATTGTCAATCTGAAAAAGAGCTAGCTAATATTGAAAGTGTAATCGAATATTTAATGCAACATGTATTTATGGTCAATCTCGTACTCCCTCTGTTCCAATTTGTTGCGCCTATTTTGAATTTTACGTAATTTAAGAAAATATCATAATTACATTGACTTTGTATCAATTTTACCATTTTACCCATTTGTAACTTATGACTTTTTGTCAACTCTACTTGTCATATCATTGATAGAATGGAGAAAAATCTAATTTGCTCAACTTTCCTTTCAAATCAAGTTCAAAATTTAAATTTGGGAGAGATAAATGAAGGGGAAAATAGTAATATAGACATTCAAAATTAGAAAGTTTTGAAACAAACACATCATTCTGAGACATCTTAAAAAGGAATAAGGGCACAATAAAGTGGAACGGATGGAGTAAAACAGAAACTGGGCTCTCTTCATACAATTGAAATGAAATGTGGAAAGTATGGGCTCTGTTTGTTTCAACGTAAAATATTTTTCTCAGATATATTTTTCCTATTTTTTGGAATTTAATTGGACAAAAAACACAAAAAAATATTTTTCGGTGTAAAATATTTTTCATCATTTGGCATAAAATAACTTGCGTCGGAAATAACCGTAAGTAATTTCCCCAAAGGCCAAAACCTCAGTCTCGACACAAAGTTTTGCAAGTTTCCACTAGCTGTTGTCCCCCAAAAGTTCACCAATAGGAGGAAATCTCTCTCTCTCTCTCTCTCTCTCTCTCTCTCTCTCTCTCTCTATTATATAGGAGTATCAATTTCTGTACGTGTCTTTCTACAAAGTTCTACCCAAAAACTCTATACTTCTCTTTATAATTGTGATTAGTCAAAATTGTTTACGTATATTTTCAATTGCAACCAAACAACGGAAAACAAACACTTTACATAAAAAAAATATTTTCCAACCAAAAATATTTTAAATCGAAACAAACGATGGAGCCGTGGTGTTGTTTTTTTTAAAAGAGAAAAAAAAAAAAAAAAAAAGCCGTAAAAAAGTTAAGAAGAGGGAGATAAGACCATGTGGTGGGGTGGGGGGTGCGCAGCTGCGGACTTTCACCACCCTTGTGGCCCCCTCCATCTGGGTTGTTGCATGGGCCATCCGTCGGTGACCATTTAAAAAAACAAGAGAAAGTAAAAATTTACACTATTTTCAAAAGGAAGGATGGGATATGTGAGTAAAAGAATAGGAACTGTCGATAAGAGAGGATTCAGTAGTCATAC
The DNA here is from genome assembly GCA_025413875.1 of Rhododendron molle. NCBI lineage: Eukaryota > Viridiplantae > Streptophyta > Magnoliopsida > Ericales > Ericaceae > Rhododendron > Rhododendron molle. The sequence continues at coordinate 7,335,316 of CM046393.1, forward strand.
GAGTCAAACTGGATCAACTCAAAAGAATACTATCACAATATCAAGTTATTCGTTATCCACGTCTCGTGCCCGGCTCATCGCGGAACCGATGAGCCTAGCAGTCGCGCAAAATTAGCCGCGATCCCGTACGCTAGTCGAACTTATTCCATGAACTCGGTCGATCGAGCTCGTTAATGAACCAATCAAATCCATGGTTTGCTGGCCTGTATCACGATTTCGAACAAAAGTTGAAAATCTCTCTCTCCTATTCATGAATGCTGTAAGCATGACAGAATGTAGCATGGCACAGTGATGGTCTGAGGAGAGAGAAAATAGTGGGAGTAATCCCTGCGCATTTCCGGTACAGATAATCTATCCATGGTGCATTGGAACAATCATTTGGCTATGCTAGATTTCTTAGGTGCATTGATTTTGGCTCTCTCTACACGGAACTTTCCTCCCTCCAGCTGCCAAAAATGATCATAGTAGAAGCCATCAATGTTTCTTCCTCCCCTTTATTTTTTCAAAATCCGAACGACGTCGCTCGGAAGTTTCTTTAGTCGCACAAATGTTGTGTTACGTTGTGTCAAATGAAGAAGTTACATCGTCGTGCTAATAAGAATATTGTTCTTCCGATAATATATTAGTTCTTGGGTTGATCGACTAGATCGATCTCTCAAACTAATAGATTGACAATACCCGAACCCTAGGATGACGATGATCCTACATTCGGGTAAAGTAAATGAATGACTATCTTATGAATGAGAATTGTACTTGTAAAAGTCACTCTAGGGATCTCGAGTGTTGTCTACGCCCGAGTTCTATCTCAGATGCATGTAACATGTTAACCTGTTTTATTTACGTTATTGAGATTGATTTGATTTGTTCGGTATAATTAAAGTTTTCTTCGATATTTTTTGTTCATATGTAGGTTTCTCTGTATAATATTTTCTACGATTTTTTTTAATCTTCGATAACCTTTTTTGTGTGTGTGTATTGTTTCACACTCGGGTTGAAGAAATGAGTTTCTTGATTAGTAAGCGTGAATTAACACGTCTTTACACTTTTCGGGTCTTTGAAGGTTCTTTGGTTGGGTTGATCCAGTGTTATTTTCATGGAGTTTGATATGTCAACATTCAGAGAGGGAGAGAGAGAAAAGCATTAAACAATTAATCATACGTTTGATTAATTAAATTCCCCATTCATATCTCAGGGGTTAGGGCTAATAAACGGATGAAGCTAGCTACTCGAGTTTGAGTTTGTGTGCTTGCTAAAAAGTCGTTTCGATATCGATCTCTCACATAACTAAACAAAGCTTGAACATTTTTCTAAAAACTCCTTTAAATTTCAAAGCACGTCGTTCGAACAAGCTACGATTCGGCTCATTTAGTTTTTCATGTTTAACATATTCAAATTACTTGAAATCGACTCGTGATTGTCTCGAGCTTATTGGAGATGGAGTTGCATGATTTAAAAAAAAAAAAAATTACGTTTGAACATACTTTATAGCTCTTTAAGTTTTTAAATTGAATCTTAATAATCCACTATTCGCTCATTCATCGCCCTACCCCGGGCCGGCCATGGTACGTGTTTTGGGGGCCTTTTGGCGAATTCCGAAGAAGGGGCTCCAAATTTTTTTTTGGGTTACTAAAATTTATTTGAAACTTATATGTTGGGTACTAAAAATATATAGTTGGAACCTAATTTTTACACCTCTTCATGGGGCTAAGGGGACCGCTCTTGTGCCTTTAGCTCAAGGTCGCCTCTGCCCCTGCCCAGGGCGGACCCAACACTTATAATGCATGCCCTAATCTGTTCTATATTAGAAAAAACGAGTATGGTAAATTTGTTGACTTTTAGGATTTCTTAATTCGGTCGACAGAAAACTAAAGCTAACCCAACTTTTTTTAGACTGCTGACTTTTACAGTAATTTTAAAAAATATAATTTGTTAGGTTAATCCTCATTTTTCTAATTTCGGTTGATAAATATTTTGTTAGGTTAATTATCACTTCTGGTACCCGTTGACAAAATGATCCAATACAGCTGGACTTGGTGGATTAAAAGGGAAGGAAGCTGTGTGCATACATGAGTCATTTATGATCCCTATCACCAAAGAAGACCCAGGAAGGGGCCCGGAAACAACCCGGACAGAACCGCGTAGGGAAGTGCAGGGGCGTAGGGAAGTGCACGGAGGAGCCTGCGCTTCCGGCCCCCCAAAAAAGTTTAAAATGAGGGCTTCCAAAATTCTAGAATCCTTATATATATGTATGTATATATGGGCAAAAAAAAAAAAATTTGCACTAGCCTCATGTACATAAAATAGGCCCAATTGAAATTTAGGAGCACAAAATAGATCCAAACGGTGGAATTACTCATTAGAAATACTAAGGCATTAAAAAAAGAAAAGAAAATAAAGGACGGCCGAAAGAATATATTGCGTCGATCCCAAAAAGAAGAAAAAAAAACATAGTAAGCTGCAAACGCTTCATGCTTCACGCTTGATGAGTTGAAGGGAAGGGAAGACAACGACCAACGACTGTGGATGGAAAATACTTGCATACGGAATTCCTTGATAAAAAATTATCTTCGGTCAACTATGTCTCAAGAAAGATTAAATGGATTAGGTATATTATTTATCAAGAAGGAGTTGGTGAAACAGTTTGACTATGGAGACTGAATTAGTACATTTGCAGCGAAAAGTGGGAGAAAATTAATTTTCAAATGATGAATTTTGAGGTATTGTAATATTTGCATTTTTTGGAGGGATAATTATATATATATGCTTCTATTTTGTAATCGTAAATCTTTTGTAATGGTTTTTTTTTTATAACACTCTTTGTAGACCACACTTTAATTTGTAGTATTAAAAATATAAGGAGGTCTCATTCAAGAAGTTCGCTTCCGGCCTCCAAAACTTATGAACCGGCCCTGGAGAAGAGATGTCCCGTTCGTCATTTTTAGGGAAGGAGGGAGTAGTAATCTAATTTGAGGAACCATTTGCTGAGCTTTATAATTTTGCATCTAAGTTCCAATACACAATAAATACTAAGTAACCACGCAAATAAGCAAACACCAAACAAGCTCTGAATTAAGGTATATATGTTACTTAATTTGATCATTAAAATCAAAATCTACTCATTCCAAATTCATAATTTCACATGCCTAATGAGTTTGTACAAAAGCCAGTGCCGCAAAAGCCAAAGCTAACCACTTTAATGTCACGACACTGCTTTAATCCCCATGCAATTCTGTTCCTCCTCTACATAATTTGACAACCTATGCATAAAAAAGGACAAAAGTCCAATGGTTAGTCGGGTTGGTTGGTAAGTTTGTTTCCTACACAACTGACTAAGGTTTATTTTCTAAGGTCAGGCTGCAAGAAAGTAATTTCTTGTTAATTCTCTAGTTTTGGAGTGGAAGGTCTGCACTTAACCGAACAAAAGAGATGATTAATTGAAGTGCACGCAAGTTGGTCCAGACACATCTGCTGAAGAAAAAAAAAAGGGAAAGAAAAGTTTAAGGGGGTCCCCGCAAATAAAAAGGCTACTAGAACAACAAAACTAAAGTATGATTAATGATGGATCCAACAAAACTTGTCTCTGAATTTTGTTGACTTGTAACCACCTCTTTGTCTCTGAAGATCTGCAGCCTGGCCAACCAGCTAAGGAGACTATGCACAATCCCCTTGATTTATTACCGAACAATGAATTCGTATCTTAGAAGTACCATGGGTCATAATTTTGGATTTTACGTCCACTGTTTGACATTCTCAAGATTTAACATTTTTTTTAAGAAGATCGCTGTCACTGATATAAAAGAAGGTTCGATGATCGAATTACAAAGATAATACATTGAAGAACACAGAGGGGCACGCATCCGACTCAATCTAATAACTCTGCAAACAATTCCGGAAAGACTATTAAAAGCACACTTAACAATGACCGAAATGATTGTCCACACGGCGGTGAATGTTCGTAAACCGTTACGGACAAGTTGCTATTTCTAATATAAAACTATCAAAACTACAAAGACGGCCCTGATGTGCCTTGGGTCGTAGGAGTATGATTCGAATCATTAATTTTGTAGATCTCAATGCTTAGAAGAGTCATTCGGACATCAGTAATCTATAAATGGATCACGTTTGTTTTGAATAAATGCACAACAAGTACGACTTCCAAAACACCCCTCAAACTAATTTGAGTTTGAGTAAGATGGACGCGGGGGGCTGCTCCCCCTGGGGGAGAGCAGGGCCCTGCTGCACCCTCGTTTGGGGCCCACTCCGGGCTCTCTCCGATAATCGGGATAGTTCACTTTGTAGAGCTCGTCGAGTAGAACAACCATGCAAAAAATCAGCTTAATCGGATATCGTTAAGTGCTTGATCGGAACTTTTTTATCTTGAAAAGAATGGAACCGAAACACTGAATCAAATCCACTTAAACCCATGTACCGAGAGTTATATGGGCTCCGATCAGGCACTTAACGATGTCCGATTAAGCTGATTTTTTGCATGGTTGTTCTACTCGACGAGCTCTACAAAATGAACGATCCCGATTATCGGAGAGAGCCCGGAATGAGCCCCAAACAGGGGTGCAGCAGGGCCCTGCTCTCCCCCCAGGAGGAGCAGGCCCCCCGCTTCGGAGTAAGATACCCATGTCTGGTAAAAACTATTTCACGCGTTGAGATCTATAAAGTAAATGGTTCTAAACACATACTCAGAGTCTTTGGACTCATTATTAGACCCCATATAGAGGAAATTATTTTCCATATGTATTTTGTCAATCAATTCTTGTGTTCACAAAATTTACTGGTAGCCTTATGCTTCCAACCCTGGCTGGCTGGCTGGCTCCCTATTTAAAACCCAACATACCCTTTTCTCACACTACCAAATCTTACACCACCTCCACATGGGATGATGCTTAAACAAGTACTCCTCCAATTCTTCCTCCTCCTCCTCCTCTCCCTCTTTGTTTCCTCCTTCACTACCACCATCACCACCGTCGTCGCCACCTCCACCTCCACCACTTCAATTCTGAATCTAGAAACCAATCTCCCTCCTCAATTTAGAGAAGCCCCAGAATTCTACAACTCTCCAAATTGCCCCTCTATAATCGACGACGATGTTAACGTCATCGATTTCGGGGAAAATGAAAAGAGTTCTACTATTATTTGCTCCGAAAAGGCCGTCCACGTGGCAATGACGCTCGACGCCGCCTACCTCCGCGGCTCGATGGCGGCGATCCTCTCTGTCCTCCAACACTCCTCCTGCCCCCAAAACATATTCTTCCACTTCGTCGTCTCTGCCTCCGCTGCAGCCTCGACCGCCGCGTCCCACCCATGCGCCATCATCTCCTCCTCCTTCCCCTACCTGAAATTCCAAATCTACCCCTTCGACGACTCCGCGGCCGCGGGTCTCATCTCCACCTCCATCCGCTCCGCCCTTGACTGCCCATTAAACTACGCCCGCTCCTACCTCCCGGCCCTCCTCCCCACATGCGTCCGCAAGGTCGTCTACCTCGACTCCGACCTCGTCCTCGTCGACGACATCGCCCACCTGGCCGCCACCCCACTCCCCGGGGCCGCCGTCCTCGCCGCGCCGGAACACTGCAGCGCGAATTTCACAGCCTACTTCACCCCCACATTCTGGTCCAACCCATCTCTCTCTGTCACCTTCGCCAACCGCAAGGCATGTTACTTCAACACTGGAGTAATGGTGATCGACCTCGAGCGGTGGCGCGACGGCGGTTACACGACGGAGATCGAGGAGTGGATGGAACTTCAGAAGAGGATGAGGATTTACGAACTGGGTTCGCTGCCGCCGTTCTTGCTTGTGTTCGCCGGAAACATAGCGCCGGTGGACCACCGGTGGAACCAGCACGGGTTGGGAGGGGATAACTTTCGTGGGCTTTGCAGGGATTTGCATCCCGGTCCGGTTAGCCTTTTGCATTGGAGCGGGAAAGGGAAGCCGTGGGTGAGGCTAGACTCGAACCGGCCGTGCCCGTTGGATGCTCTGTGGGCACCTTATGATCTGTTGAAAACTCCATATTCGTTCGAATCTTGATGGAATTTGTAATTCGAATTGAATTGGGTGAGGGAAAATGATGAAGCAAAAATGGTGGGGTTCCGAGATGTTTGGACACAGATTTGGATATCAACTGTGTCTAGAGCTGTTGGATGTATGTAAGTTTTACTTGGATGTGTTGGTGCGGAATCCAAGTGCGTGAATGCCTAACACAACTATATGTCAATTCAGGCGCATGATGCAGAACACAACTGTATCCGAATCTATAGCCGAAGGCAAATATATAGAAAGGTGGGAAGTGTACAGATTTTGTGGATGATTATAACAGTTACTAATATACTGTTGATTAGGAAGATGACTAAAAAAACAGAGGTTTTTTACTCTGTAAATTACTTCGATGGATGAAAAAAAATAAAATCGGTATTTGATATTTTTGCGAATATTTTTCATTTAGTAAGCATGGATTCGTTGCCGAAAAAGTAGTTACCGTGAAATATACCGTCAAAATATTTGGACTATAATTTTCTGTGTTTATAATAGTATTGTTTTCATTGCCAACCTTGTAATCTTTTGGTCTGGGGAGACAGATGATTGTCGAGGGAATATGGTGTCAACATTGTTAGGATGTTATTTTCTTGTTGTGATGGTTTTTGCTCTCGTCCCGTTTTATCTTTGCAGCTTTTACAATTGATTAATAAAATTTATTTTATGTTGTTCAAAGAAAAAAAATATTACGTATTGTTTTCATATGTTAGGGAGAATTTTCTCGACCACAAACTCTGATTTTGTTGTTTTTTGTGTTACATTGTTTGGTGGATAATTATTGTTTTCCAAAGAATGACGATTTTTTCCAGAAAATACTTGACATTTCTTCAGAAAATACTTGACTTTTTTTCCAAAAATACCAGAAATATTTGATATTTCTCAACTTATTCACTATCGGTAATACCTAGCAATTTCTCAACCACAAATAAAAATTTACAAATTTTTCCGGAACACCCCTTACTATGAGAAATTGTTAGTTGATTTTTTTTCTTTTTTTTGTTGCTTCCGTGAAATGATTTCGAAAGTAGAGTGTATAAAACTCAACTTGGAGTATAAGTAAAATGCATGCAAGTACTGTTTGGGTACTAGAGAAGTGGCTGGAAAGCTAACTAGCTTGCAAGCTGATTAGATTTCTTTTAGAAAAAGGACCAATCCTTAAAGTAAAAATTTTAAAAGCCAAAAATCAGGGTTTGAACTTTGAACAATACGAAAGTGAAACGAATTACTCTCCCTCTCTCCCTTTTTAAATATCCATCACGATTCTGTATACCATTTTCAATTACCTATATCTCTCAATTTATAATGTCGCCTATAAAAAAAAATGTGTGGTGTTAAAACTATGCACTACCACCACCGCCGCCGCCTTCCTACATTAGAGATCCATCACCACCACCACTGTCCGAATTTGAACGGACAGGGGAAGCCAAGGGAAAAGAAAACATGGGATAACACAAAGAAACTCTCATATAAAAAATCGAGAGAGAAAATTATTACTGAAAATATTGAAAGCGAAAACAGCTATAATTGTGGAGAAAATGAAACACTCATCAAAGGCAAAGCTCTCCCCTCCCGCTGCCCTGTAAAGGTGGTGAAAATCCTGACAGCCTGTTTTTCAAGTGGGGAAGGAAGGGGTATAAGAGCTTAACAGCTCGTTTGAAACGTGTGATTCCGAGCGAGAAGAAAGGAGAGGGTGAAGAATCCGACTCTCTCCCACGTTTGGGAGAGCCATTAGGCGAGAAAGGGGTGGGGAAGGAGAGAAACCATTTTCTCTCAAGACCCCATTTCTGAATTGCACTGGATGTGGCACGATTCCGTGAGAAAGGAAAGGAAGGCGCTCGTGCGAGCTACGCCAGAGTTGCTCGCTCCTTCCCAGAGTTGCTAGCTTGTCGCCGATGTTGGGAGATCGTCGTCGGAGAAAGCTTCGAAGCCGGAGTTTACAGATCTTGGTCGCCGGAGAGAGTTTCTCACCGAAGAGGGTTTGATTTCTCACGGTTGTTTGGGTTGGACAGTGAGAAATCACTCCCCTCTCTTCTTCTTTCTCACCCCTCCATCCAAAGGGACTGTAAGAGGGATAAGCTAATCCGGATCCATCCAAATTTGGTGTCTGATTTCCATTTTGCACCCGAATTGCTTATCCCACTTGGATTGCTTGGACCCCTGTATGGTTCTTAGTTTCAGGTAGGTATAATGACCCTTTTGCCTCTCAAATCTCTTCAAACTTTTTTTGTGCTCTAACTACAAGGGACTATTAAATAAATTTTCACACTATTCATTGATCCACTCAATCTTATCCATTTATTTCGACTACCATGCAAGCAAATTTCTTCATAGCCTATCACTCTTTTTAACACTAATTTTCATTATAACATATCCACCCAGAACCTCATCTCCCTGACAAATGAGCCATGGGGGAGGGAGGGAGTGGCTTAGGGCATCTCCAATCCATTCAAAATAGAGGATGGATGTGACACATTGTACTTTTTGGGAGAATTTTTGAAAGACTCATCTTCCTTTTTAGAGTATGGAGGAATTTTGTACTTTAAATTGACTTTTGATCCTTCATGTTTAGAGGACCAAATTTAATTTTGGAGGACCAAACTCTAAAAGGACAGTGGGTCCCTCGAAAATTCTCCCAAAAAGTACAAAAAATGAAGAAAAAATAAAATAAATTATAAAATATCTTCTCAATGTGTCACATCCATCCTCTATTTTAGAGAAATAGAGGTGGATTGGAGATGCTCTTGGAGGCGGTTATGATTTTTTAGGGAGAAGCTCCGGGTTAGAGAGAGAATGGCACATAATTTTGGAAATTGGCGCTTATTTGATTGGCTATTCAAAATTTCAAATTCTCCTTTCTGATGCTTTGATTGGGGTCTATTCTTCCTTTGTGTGTAGTGCAACAGTCCACGTGTAAGGGTGGAGGCATTCTGTGTACTGCTTTCACAACTTTTCGTATTGTGTTGTGTTAATCATTGGACCATGTTATCTGATTATAGTGGGCCATATATACTTTGTTTGGATGAAAGTTGAATTTAGTTTAGGTTTGGCAGTAGACAGAGAGAGAAATAGGATAATAATTGGAGAGAGAGGTAATGATTGGAGAGAGATAAAGAGAGAAATGAAATTAATAATTGAAGATATAGGGTAATGATTGAAAAAAGATATAGAATAATGATTGAAAAACAAAACAAAACAAAAACTAAAATGGGTACCGAACATAGTGTTTACTCCCTCCATCACTCCATTTATTGACTACATTTCACTATTTACAATTGTTAAAAAAAATCGTTTATAGCTTTTAATTTTGTAGTAATATGTTACTAGTATACAGGAGTAATTTGAAAATCATTTCACAGAAAAAACTAAATGAAATTTAGCATACAGTATTCCTAGTGTATACCAAAATATCTTAAATTAAAAAACACGGTTATTTTTTTAAGAGGTCTAAATAGTAAAATGTGGACAATTATTTTGGGACAGAGTGAGGAGTATAGTATGACCTTATTAGGGGTGTAAGTCTTTAAAATATCTTGCACTCTCACTTTAACTTCTCACACTTCTCTCAAATACGCTCAAGACAAACACGGTGCGACCCACTTCAGAAATTGTATCTAGCTGATGGAGTAATTAAAAGATGCAGACATCTCTTAATTATACTTAACTGATTAACCTCTATTGAGATAAATTGTTCACAAAAAAATCATAGGTTTTGAATCATCAATTTAGTTTTTTGCCATTCGTCGGGCGTTCATTTGATTTTCATCCAACTCGATGGACTCACAGGAGCAATTTTTCACCAGAAAACTTAAAAAGTACAACATGCTTGTTTGCTACGTTAATGCGCGGTCGCGATTCTAAGTGAGTACCTATGGTGTACGTCCATTGGCACTGTGAAATTCATGCTTAATAATATAAAGGACAGTTTAGTACATGCCTCTAACATTGCGATAGGGATTAGTTACAACAATAGATGTTGCTCCTCCATCGGGTCAAACCTGCAGAGACCTCTTTCATGAGCCCTTAGGCCCCCTCCATGACCACTTGGTGGCCAGAAGACCCCTGCGTTTGAGTTGAGCGTTAGTGATTTTTTCTACTGTAGTATTTAGGGTCCGTTTGGATGCGGGGAAAGAATTGGGGGTATTAGTTAATAAGAGAGATAAGATAGTAGGGGGTATTAGTTAATAAGGGATGGCCCACATTGATGTGATATTTATGGAGGGGGATTAAATAGTATGTTGTTTGGATGAGGTATTAGAGAAGGGTGGTGGATGTTGTAAAAAGCTGTCAAATGACCCTTTTGTCCTTGTGCGGTTCCTAAATTAATTATGTGTTACGTTTTATATTTAGTTGCAAATTTAATTATTCTTTCACAATTAAAGCTGTAATATTATTTATACTAACAAATTAACGAATTTAGTATTATTATTTAACAATTTTATTTAAAAAAAATTGGTTTTTAAACAAAAATAAGTGTTTCAAAATACCATTACTATTATTAAATCAACTGCCGTGGATTGAAACGACGCCGTCTTGCTTTTTTTTTAAAAATTCTACCATTCAATTTGCAATCCTAAAGAGCAGAAACGTAATTATGAGAGCCCTAGAAATAAAATTTGATCATGTCTCTTTAGAATAATATGATCAAAATAATAAGATCTTCACACCCGTTCAAACGGATTAAAAATTGGAGCACTTAATTTTTTAACCATATTTTTTAATATATAAATGGTCTCAAAAAATTAAGTGGTCCAATTTTTAATCCGTTTGAACAGGTGTGAAGATCTTATTATTTTGATCATATTATTCTAAAGAGACATGATCAAATTTTGTCTTTAGGGCTCTCATAATTACGTTTCTGTTCTTTCGGATTGCAAATTGAATGGTGAATTTTTTTAAAAAAAAGCAGACGGCGTCGTTTGAATGGTCCTGGGGCAGTAGAGCCGGGATAAGGAGGGGTATTTTCGTCCACAAATCCCCCTCTACTCCCGGATTATTTTTGGGGACCCCAAGGGGAGCCCAAAATTTATACCGGACAATCCCCACAATTGGAGAAAACAAAGACCGGGTAAAAAATAAAAGGGGAGGAAATTGGGTTTGCCAAACGGGGGTAAAGAGGTGGGTCCCTCCCCATCTACCCCTTCTAATTTTTCCCCCCCCTCTTTTCCCTTCATCCAAACAGGGCCTTAAGACAAGTAATAACACGTCTTCTAATTACGGAGTATATTGGAAAAAAAAAAAAAAAATACTACAGTAGAAAAAGTCGCAGCAACATCGAATTTATTGGACGCGTTTTTGCTACAATATGAATATTGATTGATTTAAAGTCTATGAGAAGACCCCCCCCCTGGCCTCTGTCAAAAAGAAATCCTTTTCTGGTTTTAGCAAAGCATTTAATTAGTATTTTCCAACTTTTAGGTATAATTGAAAACAACTCAGAGCAAGATTGTCTGTGCGAGAATATGCTGTCGGTGGCCTGTGACGTAGGAGTGGAGGAAGGGCCGGGGGGAAGGCGGTGTGGTCACCGACAGTACTGCAGCTTCTCCCCGCAATAATAATGCTTGGGGACGTAAAATTGAATGCAAATGGGACACATATTCGAACACTAATGAACTGGACCCATCATTATATTATTGAAGATAACGTGTGTATAGAAGGGGTTTGAATATTCTGGAGGCGGGGGGCAGCTCCCCCCAAGAGGGGAGCAGCGTGCTGCTGCGTCCAAAAATGGGCCCACTCCGGTCTCGTTCCGATGATCGGAATCGTTCACTTTGTAGAGCTCGTCGAGTAGAACGACCATGCAAAAAATCAGCTTAATCGGATATCATTACGTACCTGATCGGAGCCCATATAACTCTCGGTCCATGGGTTCAAATGGATTTGATTCAGTGTTTCGGATCCATTCTTTTCAAGATAAAAAGGTTCCGATTAGGCACTTAATGATATCCGATTAAGCTGATTTTTTGCATGGTCGTTCTACTCGACGAGCTCTACAAAGTGAACGATTCCGATCATCGGAACGAGACCGGAGTGGGCCCATTTCTGGACGCAGCAGCACGCTGCTCCCCTCTTGGGGGGAGCTGCCCCCCGCCTCCGAATATTCTAGATTAAATTAAGATGATGTGTCCAACGTTCGATCCGTCGATCATTTTGACGTCTCGCTCTCGGTCGCGGTGCTTTGAATTGTCCATCTTGTAGGTTTTGCAGAGTTCTTCTTAAATAGGGATATCCTCATGTAGAAGGTGAGATTGATTCTTCAAGATTAGTCAAGTTGTGTATAAATTGACTCGCACAGTCGAGTACCTATTTTTACTATTAAAAATGGGCATTTTTACTGCAAAGAGACGTATTAGTTTAGGAGCATCATTCTTCCAGGGTCCCCCTTTTCATTTATTCACCCATTACTCACTGGATATCACTAAAGGTAGTAGTTTAGGAGCACCATTCTTCTCGGGTCCCCCTTTTCATTTTATTCAGACATTACTCACTGGATATCACTAAATCTTCGTGCCATTTGGTACGTGCAAGTACTTATACTTTCCACATATTTTATGTGGTTGGAAATAAAAACTTTCGTTTTAATTGGTTTGGATTCAGGTTCTGAATTTGACGAGTCAGTTCACATATGGACCATACATATGTATAATAATAAATAATAAGAGTCTTTGAGTAAATTCGAGCATTTAATTTTGGCGATGGACGGTCTAGATTTGAAGTGTTCCGTCCAATTCAACTTAAAGACCGGAGACTCAGAGAGGATCCAGTTCCACGATTATATACGTGTATATAAATAACAGATAGGCAACTGATAATGCCAAAACCATTATTGTAAAAAAAAAAAAAACTACAGCAACACAAAGAACCAAAAAGAAAACGCAGTAGCAGTTGACCAGTGAAATGCAATTGTAGCGCCCAGCGACAGAAATTGATTTTGTATAATTCCGAAGTAATATCAAAAAAAAAAAAAATTGATTTTGTATTTTTTTTCCCCCGATAGTAAGAGGTGTTCGGGCCATCTTACGGCACTCCAACCAAAGCTTTGAGATCCCTATCGGGGACACTCGTATTATGTTCTTAGCCATGGTACGTGTCCCTCGCTAGCTCTCTCTCCCCTAACTAAACCTCTCTCGGATGATCAAATGCCAGTAAGTCGGCCTGATCTCAAAAATCAAACCCTTGTTATTTGTATGGCGAGCAGGCTCACCAACTAACCGAATCAAATCCTCGAGCTTGTTTTTGTGTATATATAATAATAAAAGAAAAAAGAAAATGTCATCGTCATGGAAAGATGCAATATGATTTCACTATAATAGAAAAAGACAAAAGAAACCATTGAGAGAGCTTCGATTAGTATTACATTAGACTATTCTAGCTAGTGCTGCTACTCGTAAAATCTCAACGAATCCCCATCCCCCGCCTCTCGAAGAACCGATCGAAAATAATAAGAACATATAATGAACCACATTTAAAAAAAAAAAAAAAAAAAACCCTAGTAAGCAATTGACTAGTGAAAAGCAATTGTAGCCCTAATTCCTAAAATATGTTGTTCCCCCAATCAAATTAATATAACATTATTCAATCAGTACTATTTGAATTATATAACATTATTCAAGACAAAAATTATCCAAAAGTCTTTTTGGATTATTTTTTTCTCTTTCTTTAAAATAATGTATTTTGGCTCATCCCTTTTTTTAAAATGGAGTGTTTTTGGTTGGATGGATGACTTGAGTTAAATTTATTATTTTTTGTCGGCGTATTTTTTTTGATCGTTTTCATTGTATTTTTTTTTTCGTTCAAAGTTTTTGTCGTAATTTTGATACTTCTATTTCATCAGGTTTTTTTTTTACGTAGTAAAGAAGGTTCTGTTTAATTCTGGATAATGATGTGAATTTGGATTGGATTTTGGTTGAATCAACATGGTATATTTTTTAATCAAAAAAAAAAAAAAAAGACATGGTATATTTGTTTTTGGTTATAGTCAGTTTTACTTTTTAATGGTATTTCAGTGGTATATAAGGCTGACTCTCCCAAGATTTTTGGCAGACCAATTGGTCATTTGAGCTTTGGAAATTCCGGCCAAATGACGTATGAAAGATGAGGTCTGAAAAGTCAGTGATGTAGGAGGGTAAATAAGTAATTCTATGAGGAGCTATCACTAATATTTTGGCAGGAACAATATTGGTTTTGGCAGCAACAATATTGGTTTTGGCATTATCAATTGCCATAAAAAAAAAAATAGTACAACATCAAACATCATTGAGGATGACAACTAATAAAGTCTTTTTAATGAAGACATGTAGGAGACTCTTCTTTGATTGAAACAGCCCCAATAATCCGGCAAATGTTTTTTGGAGCCATATATATGTTTGAATAATTCAGGCGACCCTTGCCACAGAGCTAGCTAGGGACGTACCCCACTGTTTGGACCATTAACAGTTGACGATCGTGTGCAAGACTTCAAGTCTTCACTATACATTTGAGGTTTATTAATTCACGATGAAATTAGAATTTTGGCCGACAGCTTTGAGAGCTTTTTAATTAATTTTAAAAAGACTTTTGCAAAACAAGTTCAAGAACCGGCCGGTAGTACTGTTGAACAAGCGTAGAGACCCTCTGATTAACTGGGGAGCCTAACTGATCTAGAATGTTAGGATTATAGTCATAGCTAACCTGGCCGGGGTATGGTAGGAAGTATTGATCCGGCACCACGTCGCGAGCTAGCTACGTCACCAGACCCCACCGAAGTGAAAGTTAAATTGGAGTCCCCTCGATCTCCCAATCAATTGTTCCCAAGTATCCAGCTCAAGACCGATGGGAGAAGAGCAACCTTGTGTTAGCTACTCCAACAACTTGAACTGCCACCGCGGTGGTAACTGGTATTATTACGTTCTCTCTGCGTAAATGCTTGTGCTTAATTCTACGTACCTTTTCGTCTTTTAAAATATCGAAAAAGCTAGGGGTACATATGTTCATGTACATATTTTGCACATAAGGGTTTTGTGGGGCCCACCTCAGGTCTCACAAATAAGATTCGAACTGTCCATTATCTTTAAAACATTTTTTTATGGAGCCCTGTAAAAAATCAGCTTAATTCGATATCAGTAAGGATTGTTTCGGAATTTGTAAGGGCGAAACTACTTAACTACTCCGTTTCGCCCCTACAAATTCAAGAAAAAACCTTACCGATATCGGGTTGAGCTGATTTTTTATAGGGCTCTATAAAAAATATTTTAAAAATAATAAACGGTTCGAATCATCTTTGTGAGACCTGAGATGGGCCCCACAAATCGTATATGTACATGATATGTAGATATGGTATGTGCCCATAGCAGCACTCTTTAAATATTGTACATCCAAAACGACAAAAATATATTCTGTTATTCTTTTTTGGTGTTTAGCCACACATTGAAAGCTACAAGTTTAGTCCAGTTTAGACCTTGTTATATCAAGAGTGCCGTGCATTATAGGGTACACTATCCGTTCGGCTAAATAAGCTAATTGATTTATTTTTTTGTCTTTGTTCAATTTTGTTTCGTATTTGTTAGTTTATCGTCAATTTTTTGGGGATTTTTGTATCGTCATGACGAAAGGAATCTAAAAAGTAAAAAAATTATGATCGAAATCCTTTTTTTTTTTTGAATAAAGAAAAAAATAAGCCAATAAGCCAATTTTTTCGTCTTGTTTCTGTTGCTGTTGTTTTTTTGCTTTCGTTTAGGGAAAATCAAAACTTCAAGAGGCGGAGAGTTAGGTTGAGATTTTGTGAGCAGCAATAGTAAGAGTGTATCGTGCACTCTTCAAAGCTCTGTCGATACTTTTCTTGGCTTATGTTCTGATTTCATTTTTCTTGTTGTGATGAATGAAATTCTTTTACCGATAAAAAAAAATAATGAGAGCATTCAGCTGTGAAACCCTTTCCATTAATCTTCTCATTATATGTATGCAACGGACCATATATTGCCTACATTAAAAGTTTGGACCCCTCTCATGTGAGTTGGTTATCCATCTTCTATCACTGACCCTCTTTGTATTGAGTGGTGCTAAAGGAGTTGATAGCATTTGAGAGAGGTTTCGAACCTAAGACTTAAATATGGAGCAAATCCTAAGGTCCTTAGCCTTGACCACTAGGCCATCTCGTCAAGGTTAGGCTGCAGGCTCACACCTCTCGCTCTCTCTCTCTCTCTCTCTCTCTAATGGGAGAAGTATCTATTCACATCACAACGCGGTAGAGTTACTCCATGGGAAAATGATGGCCTAGGACATCCATCGGAAAATGATGGCCCAAAACGTGTTTTGATAATTAATATTCGCCAAGGACATTTTTAATATTAACAAGTTTTCTCAGCATGTTCTTGACGGGTATTAATTTTCAAAAACACGTCATTGGCCGTCATTTATCCTTACTCCATAGGTGGTTGCTTCGACATTTTTGTTAGGCAGAAGTTAACTGTTGCTTAGAAACTACTCCAGCAATTTATGTTAGGATGTCCAAGGCATTAAATTTAATTAGTTCAGCCAACAAATGGAGGGTTCAAAAATTCCAAAAAGAAACAAGAAAAAAAAAAAACAGACAAAATGAAAAAGGAGATATGGGATGATTAGTTGTTTTCATCAACTGTGCAAGGTTTGTTGACAGTATTCCTAATCTCACTTTCATGGGGTCGAATGTCTTTTAATATTTTGAAAATCGACTAGACTAGTACTACTCTAGTGTCCCTTGAAGGCAAAATATAGCGATTTGTCCATCTGTGGCCTTAAATAAACTACAACAATCTCTACCACCTTCACGTTTTCTTTAGGGTGTTTTTGGCGTTTAACTTGTTTGGTTTTTGGCCGTTGGTTTTAGATTTTTTGGTGTGGTTGGCTTCTTGCCTTCTTTTTCTTTTGGCTTTGATTCTCGGGTGGTGTCTTGCCGGTGTGCCCGAAATCCTTCTAATCTTTGTTCTCTTCTCCAAAGATTAATAAAATCTTTTTTGCTTTGAAACCCCAACCCCTTCATTACTCTCATAGGTTTTTTGGTAAATGCCATTTTGGCAATGTTTTTGCTGGTGGCTGTGAAAATCACTCCTCTTTACTTAAATACTTAATCTGATCAATGAGACTCAAATCTTTATGTAATTTTTTTGAAAGGTCAATTTGAATCTTTTAGATGCAATACTATGCCAATCATATAAACTTATAAATAAATTTTCCGAAGTACCAAAAAGGGGGAAAAAAAACTTATCTCAATTTAAATCTTCGATTTGAGTTCTTCCGCGAGAGTATTTCCTGTTAGATCAAGCTTTTACTTCAATTTTGCTGAGAGGTTTTCGGCCCCAACAACATCAGGGGTGCCTTAGGTGTCATGAGAAAGTAGGTCAAAAATTAACTTCACTTTCAATGTGCTAATTTAAAAATTCTAACAATACTAACTTTCGTATCTCGAAGATTAAAAAAAGAGAGGCTTACTTCAACTTTTTGTAGAATTTAGCAATGTGGGCCCCCAAGCCGCCTGGGCCAGATTCCTGTTCAGGCCTACAGAACGGGCCCCTGTTTTTGAAGTTGGACTATCCTCTTGCTTTTTCCTTTCGTGGGCCCAACGGCCTGCTAATCTTCAGTACACTAACCCATAATAATTTAGAGTGGGCTATGAGTAAGTTTCGGCCCACTGGTCCCGTGGACCCATCATATGATTCCAATCGTGACCCATACACAAATTCAGGTTGATCGAATCTCGGTAGCTGCTTGATCGAATGCAAGAGAAATGGTATTCGATTGACTAGCTACCAAAGTCCAATCAAAAAGAATTCTTTGGAATCTACGATTCATTGTGTTCAGAAAAAGAAAGGCAAAAAAGAATACATGATTTGCTTGGCTACGCCTCTGCCAATGGATGATTGATCATCGAAGAAGATGGTGGTAAGCCCACTCTACCCCAACTAAATGGTGCAATCCTATTTAAGAGCAAGCAGAGAAAAATCAATTGCAATTGCACATTCAAATAGTTCGATCACGCAATAATTTTCGCCATTCGTTCACCTCTTCGAAAATTCGCTCAGAGAAACCGATAATACAAATTATTAAACTTCTACAAATACGCACCCGAGGGGAAAAAAGAAAACAAAACAAAAAGGGAAATGAAAAGAGTCTTAAAAAGTCAAGAATACGTTACACAAAAGCTTAATTAGATTTGTCCATAATATGACTGAACCTTCTTAGTCTTGATGTACCTGTAGTAAACATATTGAAGGATGATCTGCGTTGTTGCTTGTTAAGGTGAAACAGTTTACAGCAAGTGATTGATCTGTTTTTGGGTGCCGAGTAGGTACCACGTGGCAGTACCCGTCGGCGATCCCAACTATTCCAAACATATTTTTGGCCGGCCCAGATTTATTTCCTTTCCTCTCTCACCCCACCACTCTCTCTTCTCTTTTTTTTCTCTCTAAAATCCGGACCATTTGGACAGCTGGGATCGCTGACACGCGGTACCCGCCGACACCCAAAAACTTGTCCTTGTTTTCACTATTTTCACCTTTCTTTCATTCATCTGAAATTACAACAGTGCCTTTTAATGCATAAAATCAAGTTGGACAAGTAAAATGGCAATGTTGTAGTTTTATGTGTATAACGAAACAAATTGAGAGTGAGCATATAGTACTACCCTTTGATTAATTTGTTGTTAATGAATAATGACTAATTGATTAATAGTAAGAGCAAAGGATACAAAGAGATCAAGCCCCACGCAAACTACAGCATCCAGCAACCAAGGCATGTTAGTTTTTATCTTCTCCCATTCAGTGCTTCTCACTAGAATACTGCATTCAAGATACATATAAGAGAGAGAGAGAGAGAGAGAGAGAGAGAGAGAGAGAGAGAGAGAGAGGACCTTCCAGTGTAAGCGGCATTGGCAATGAGGGCAAGGATGAACATGAGAGGATTCATTCCCTACAAAATCCGAAAAAGGTAATGAGGAAGAAGAGATTAACACTACTCCAATCTGCAATTGTTAGTCATTTTTCACTAATCATGCCAATATTTGGATCAAAATATATAACAAATATAAATTCGTAAATAATTATCCAAAAAGTTTACACCGCTAAAATGTTTTAACAAAAAATAATGTACATTCGTGGATGACGTTTCCGAACTTTTTTACACCGTTCAAAAGTTCTAATTTTTAAAAAGTCCATCTACTTACAGTTCAAAGGAAAGACAGTAATTAGGCAAGGTATATATATATTCTTGATCATAATCTGACATAGAAGAATACGAAAAAGGGCTTTTTTTTTACCTCCACGCTCCCTCTTTTGATCTGGCCATCCAGCACCATACATCCAATTCAATTCGGAAAAAAAACACAAATCAAAATCCACTCGTGGCGACATATGTATTTTGAACATAAAACATTCCCAAATGAGAAAATTAAAACTCACATTCAACCATATCTGTGGGATTCGGCCGCCCATATATATAGCAGCCATCAACCATCCCAGCCATTCCCCCAATGCTTTTTCTTGATCAGATTCATTCACCTGTTAAATGAAATATTATTTGCAAGCTAAATGAAGGCCAATAATATTCGCTACGCACACAATCTCTAGCGCAATATACTCCTAGTTTCCAGTTGCGACTCTCGAAATTTACCATGTGTTTTGAGATTCCAATCACATCCATTGTGTCACGGGACAAGAAGGCATAATTTGGGGGACACATAGCGTTTTTAGCTAAAATCCTGAGTTCGCCCATGATTTGAGAGCTGGGATGCTTGCGAACGATGGAGTAATTTCTAGAGTAAAGCGCGAAAGTACCTGCAATAATCTCCTGCCAGATGATTTCAAGTATGCTCCTGTTAAGGCCCTGCTTAGGAAAGGCAAGTTGGCTGAAGTTGCCAGAAAGGTTCCATAGCCCACCTAATGATCAGCAATACACTGTTACACAATTTATTGGTACATTTGGTTGAACAATTACAAGAGATATACATAGGCAGTGCTGGTGCCCACAATTAATCAACTCTGTATTTTGTTACGAAATATTACCGAACGGGGAATTCTCCGAGGCTGAGAGTATTTCTTGGAGGGAGCTAGCGTCGTTTCGTCTTCCGATGATGAATCGCTGTTAAACTCCAGAGCAGAAGGACCGCTTTTGGCCTTTATGAACGATTTGAACGGCGGTGTATCGCTTCCGGCCATTGATCTTGCTGACCTGATCGATCAACCATCCAAATTGAAAATTGTATCAATTTTATTTAGAGAGTAACTTTCATCCACCTTAGGTGAAAAAGTGGGGTTTTCCACCATCATTAATTGTGGGCCCCACCGTGCGTATATTATAGTAATCTGAACCGTTCATCTTGTAGGGTTCGCAAAGTAGTATATATTCACTAAAAATTACCTTTATCGGAGTTGGATAGGTATAAAAAAACTGAAGTTTGGTTTAAAAAAATTGACGGTAGATAAGTTTAAAGTTAAACTATCCATAACCGTCTATTTTTTAAACTAAGATTTAATTTTTAATATATCTATCGATATCCGATAAATATGATTTTTGGTGTGAATGTACTACTATACGGATCCTACAAGTTGAACGGTTCAGATTATTGGAAAAAATACACAACGGGATCCGCAATATGTGGTGGAAAGAATTTTTTCTCTTTTAGTTAATTTGTTTCGGTACTTTAAATTTCAATTTTATTGATTTAAGCATATCTTTTCATTTCTGTTCCAAATAAAAACAAAGCGTGTGATTCACTATCTGTTTTCTAATACCCGGATGTTTGGACCAATCTTAGGCTCACGTCGACTAATTTTGGGACTTCAAGGTTTGAATGTAGATTCTGTTTCAAATTATAGATTACGAATTCTAATAAAAACGTTTATTACAGAGGTGAAAATTTATGGCATACCAGGTTGCAACTTACGTATAGTAGAACTTCCTCTGGTGAGGCACTTGAACAGGGGAGTTTCCGGCAGCTCTGCTCGGATCCACAGAATTGAATTTCAGAGGTGCTGACTCTTCTTTAACCTGTCAAGTTTTCAAAGCCCGGGTCAATATTTGATTTCCTAAGTGAATTGCATATGCGTGCGTGCGTGCGTGTGTGTGTGTGAGAGAGAGAGAGAGAGAGAGAGAGATGTGTAACCAGATTGACTTCATTGTTTCGGAATTTCCACCAGTGGAGAAGGTGATCGTAATATATGCACTGCAACACCAACACTACAGTGGTGGCTGTGTATAGCTGCAGTCAAAGATGGTAAGATAAACACAAATTTAATTAATTAATAAGCTGCTGCAGCAGTAGTTCTCATTTTGTAAGACTAGTGTCGTAGTGTAGTCAAGGGCGGAGCCAGGATTATTCAGCTTTCTGGTCGAATACCTAAGCATTATTTGGAAATATGACAAATGTTATTATCTTGGTGAGTTGCTTGGTGCAACTTTTTTAATATCTGTGCCGTCAATTTTATGGAAGTAACTAAAACATATTCCAATATTCAAAAAAATTCACATACAAATGGTCTCAAGTGACCCTTTTTTTTTTTTTTTTTATAGGCAAGAGTAACATTTTATTTTATAATGAGAGAGAGAGAGAGAGAGAGAGAGGGTTTACCAAAGCAGTGTAGAATTGGGTCGGTAGCTGCATCAAAACAAGGATTTCTTTCAGCTATAATATGAATTAGTAATAGTACTGAACAGGAGTAATATATTTTTTCTTTTTTATTTGTACTTTACTTTTTGACAATCACATAAATTTTTTTATTTTTATTTTTATTTTTTGAAGTGAGGATCGATGTCATTGATATTGAAAGAGGATCCAAGAATCAAAACACAGAAATTCGATACACCGAAACAACAAAGGGCATACACTTGATACACATGAATAACTCCATACGCAATCAATCCCGGAAAGACGGCTAAAGCTTTTAAAACTTTAATAAAATTTAAAAACTTATCTTTTACTGTAGTATTCAAGATTACGCTTGCACAAGTCTGAAAGCACACGTCAACAGATAATATTTGAAATGCATTCATCACAAAGGTAGAGCCCCAAATTAGTCATTTCTTTTTAATTTTATATACCGAAGCTCGATACATTTTCTTTTTCAGGGTACAATTATTTTGTGAATTTTTTGTTCATCGACATTGTATGCGGGGGGGAGTTAGAGAGTGAGTAAAGTAGATAACAATCGAAGAGAATTTCTAATTCATTTTGCTTCTGGACCCAAAAAACTGCTTATTTGGAGTCAATTATGGGGAAAAAAAAATTCAGTGCAGAGCGGGTACCACGTGGTGCCCGCTTACGCATCCGAGTCGTCCATTTCGTATTTGAACGACTCAGATTTAGAGAGAGAAAAAGGAGAGAGAAAGTGTATGGGTGAGAGACGAGAGAGAGAGAGTTTCAATCAGAATAGTTCAAAAGTGTATCGGTCGGCTCGGATGCGCCGAACAGGTACCACATTGGATATACCCGCTCGGCACGGAAAAATCTCTCCAATTACGGTGATAACGAACAGAAAATCTAGTAGTGGAGTACTAATTAATGAGGAGGCAGGCCAGGATCTGACCTTCTTTTCTGATATGGATATGTATCTAATTTAAAGACACATTATAATAATTGGTGAGGTTTAACTTTTTACTGTCAAAGCATTGTACGTAGTAATAGGCCCACCAATACCATCAGTATCGATCCACAAACCTCAAACCAGATAGGAGTAGGAACCAACCTAGTGGGACCCGCAGTCACTCACACCCATCTCTGTTTTCCACGTCTCAGTGTCACGGACACAAGTGGTGATTATTCAGTTCTCGTGTAAGAGCACCGTCACGTGGTGCTCCGGAGATTTCTATCACCACATATTTATGTGGAGTTCATATATATATATCTACCGACATTCACGTGGAGTCTAGAATTAAGTGTATGGATTTTGTGTCAGAGTGTGATGGTATCTAGAGGCCCTAAAACACTGCATGGCGGTGCTCCAAGAGCGAGTAAGAGGGTGTTCCACTTTCCAAAAAGGTTCTTTTTTTCAAACGAAGGTAATTTCAAACTCAAATATAATGAAAATGAAAAATATTTTTTTAATTTTTTTTGCACCGTTTAAAAGATCTCAATGAGATCTATCAAATAAGATCCATATTAGTAGGAAAATTATTTGCGTAAACACATAATTTTTGAGCTTAAAATTATCTTCTTTTTCAAAAATTTCCTTTTTCAAGAAACTGGAACACCACCTAATAATGTCCCCCTTCCACCCAAATGTGATTGATAGCGTTGTTTCAGTGTGCATTAATAAAATATTCTTGCCACTTAAAAAAAAATGATATAAAATATGCGTGAAGCTTTAGCACCTAAGCACTTTAAAAGTAACCATGCAGGACTATAAAATTGGTCAGTTTACTCAAATAAATTTGATTTTAAAACTTGGCGTGGTGAAATTTTTATTCAAATTAACTTTGTTTGTCATTATTAAAAGTTAGCCCATAATTACTAACAAACTGTACTCGAGTCAAGCTCGAGCAGCTTCAATTCTTGTACCACAGAAGTTAACGACGCGTGTTTAAGCCAAGTTAAGGAAAATTAATACTAAGTTTTGGAATATATTATAATTCATATCGAACAAGTGTTGAGCCAAGTAGTGCGTACACGAGTCGAGCTCAAATGATTTAAAGCATAATGAACCCTCATGATTTGGAACTTCTGCCTCAAAACGGCTATTTTGCCTAGTCAAATGTGCAAAAATTTTACCGTTGCTGGCTCGAGAACGCAGCCCACGAGGTTGAAGATGTCTCTGCATAGCATAATCAACGTTACAGGTTAATTGAGATATTGTAAAACGTTAGGAAAAGTCTGCGTACAAAAGACTTATGTGGACAAATCCAGATATATATAGATATGTTAGGAGCAGTCCGATGCACAAGAATCTCTCACTTTTCGTGAGGCTCGCGTACATTGGACGACTCCGGACGGAGATGTTTTTCGAAACTGCTCATATATACGTACCCAACAATCCAAGTGAAGAGAAATGCCAGAGACACTCCGCTGCCTGATTTGTTACCGAAGTTGGTGATTATTTGAGGTATTTCAGCCACTCCCCAGCTGACTAAACTCACTAAGCCCAGACCAAATGAAATCTCGTCGTTGAGATTACACAGGCAGTCCTTGAAGTACTTCTCAACCCATCTAATGCAACCCCTTTTCTCTTTGGGACAGTAGGAAATGAATTCTTCCATGGGCTTCATTTCTCTCTCTCTCTCTCTCTCTCTCTCTCTCTCTCAATTTGGAAGATGCTAATAAGTGATATGGAAAGTGTGAGAGTGCTCTCACAGGTTTTTATAGCCAAGGGTGAGGGGCCGAACGTGACCCACGATCAATTTTTTAATAGGAATGAAGGAAATTAATAAGATAAACTCAAGGGGTTCGCCTCGCGGCCAAGGCCTAAATATTTAGGGGGTTTGCTTTCTCTTGAGGTCTAATGTTTGAAACCTTTCAATTATTATCAACTTTTTTGGAGCCAATCCATGCGGAGCTCTGCTTTGGCATTAGTTGGAGGTGGGCAGTGGAATTTGTTGAGTCCGAAGTGGCTCCATGAATTTGATTACACAATGTCACTACCTGCAATCGCTCTAAAAACAGATTTGCGGATGCGATGTCGAATGTCATAAAAGAGTTAATTGAAGGTCTCCCCAACACCAATTGGTTTTATAAGAGATTTTAAAAAAGTGGTCCGACAGAATTGAGCTCTCGAGGTGTACTTAAACTGATCCCGACCAATAAAAAAAATGACAATTCAGGGTTAATCCATTTTATGCCCCTAAAGTATTACTACTACTTGATCCCCATTTTGAACAATAATAATCATTATAATGACTAGAGCAGACAAAATCCACATTGGATATTCCTTGTGAGTTCTCCTTCAAAGAGTTTATTATGTCCGTTGGAGAAAAAACAAATAACAAAAAAAAAAAAAAAAAAACCGAAGCAGGTGTGTAGTTCGCATATTCTATTACCAGATGCTTTTTCTTCCTTGACAGTACAATTATTACAAGCCAGCGCTACATAGTACATACGAAGGTTTTTTTTTTTTTTTTTTAATAGCGGTAGCGTAAGTATCGGATGATACGTAGAGGAAATTGTGTATGACGACCGTGAATTTTTTTAATTATTTTTGGGTGTCAGAGCACTTGAAGCGGCCGTGATGGTCAGATAGCAGCTGTGAAGCGAACAAAATCAGATAAAAAAGTTGTACATAGCGAAAATCGGCCCATACGATTGTGAATTTTTGGTAACACCGATAGTAACAAAGTGTAGCAGTACCGGAGGACCGAAAAACTAGTACATGACAATCGATACGATATGTGGTGGTGGATAAATATAAGAATTATCCAAAGTCTTAAATCCTTGCTACATACGTACATTCACGTGGACAGATTGGGTCTAAAATTTATCCGAATGCATTCGATGGGCGAGGACTCCAAATACTACTGAAGGTGTTGCTTACATGGATGTATGTAGATAAATTTGTGCACGGGCATTTTTTTTTTATAAAAAAAGTCAATTTTAAGGTCAAAAATCATGTGTTTACGTAAATAATTTTTCAACCAATATGGATCTTATTTAATAGATCTCATTGAGATCTTTTAAACGGTGCAAAAAAAAATTAAAAAATTATTTTTCATTTTTATTTTATTTGAGTTTGAAATTACCTTGCTTTTGAAAAAGAAAATTTTGGGAGAAAGTGAAACCGGAATACCCTTCTCTCTCTCTCTATCATAATTAAGGAAAAGAAAAACCTACATGAACAAGATAATAATAAGTAAGAAATTGATCTTTGCTAGAATGTAAACGTGCAGAGATTGGAGTGGTAGGGTGAGTTGTGTTTGGAACAGATTAATTAAAAAATGATAGGACAAACGGCGAGGGAAAAGGCACAAATCGGGATGGTTTACTTTGGATAACTCAGAACTTCCGTCCGGGTCAATTTACGCATACTTCAATTAATTTCTTTTTCGATCCGATTAAATTCAAATCATTCAAGCCGAGACTAAATAATTCAATTTTTTTTTTTTTGCAATCTAATTGCAAGAATCGAATTAACCTTGACCAATTGAGTGACACCCAAACTCGCTAATCAGTAGGACTAACCTCGGCGCCATATATATCTTCTCATTTGATAGTGTCACCACGGTGGACTAAGGGATGGTGACATCGATATGAGGTGGTCCGGAAATAGTACTACTGGTCCAAATCCAATGACCGGTGACCAAAATGAGCCTTTATTTTTATTTTTTATTTTGGCATGTCAATTACAACATTACCCTTTTATGTTTCTACAGATGGAAGGAAATATTGTTAATTTACAATGTCAAGTGAATAATAAAAAGAAAAAAAACTAATAGATCAAGTGAATAAAACGCTGCAAAAAATAATGTCGACAGGGATGATGACATCCTAGGATATTTTTTTTGGGTACTAAGTTGTTGCATGGCATTAATAATTTCAACGTCCACTGACACTTTTAGAGAAAGTGTGGTTTTGTCATTGTTTGAATTTTTTTTTCGCGTTTGTTTGTTTTGGCATCTGTAATATTTAGAATTGGAAAAAACACTACTCGTAGTACGACACAACTATTTGCGAGAGACTCGATCACGCCTGTGTTAGGTCGAAGATTTGGACCCGTGTGCTCTGAGCAGTAAAGAGTAGGTTTAGCTAGCCCCACCAAGTGCCTAGAAAGACCTGAATCCCAACTTTAATCGATGAACATAATCGCCCATTGAATCCAACACTTACTCCGTTCCAGAAACCTTCTTAAAAAATAAGCAGTTTATTTCATATTTTTAAACTTAAAATTAAAGTAAATGAAAAAAAAATTTTTAATTTTTTTTGCATCGTATAAAAGATCTCATCGAGATCTTTCAAACAAGATCCATAATGCATATTTTTAGATTTCAACAAATCCATAATTTTTGAGCTTGAAATTGCTTTCTTAAAAAATAAGGACTTAAAGTCCGTTCTGGAACGGATACGTGGTGCATTTTTAGTTTCTATTCTAGGTAAAAAACAACCTAACAAACTTCTGAAAACTTAATTCTGAGAAGCTATTTTATTGTTATCAACAAAATGTTAGGAGTGCTTTCTTAATTTGTTGTTAAAAAAATAGTTATGAGAAGCTAATCATTTTAATTTGTTTTTGGATTCTGTGCTTTGGTGAATCAACTTTGAGGAAGTGGGTGCTCTCTGGTCAAAGTTTTGGACCGGAGCGGACAGTCAAAATCTTGACCGTTCAACACTGTAATTAATGGTTCGGATCTGCTCTAAGACTCTTCCCATAAAGAATTGAACTCTTTTAAGAAAGAATTTTTGAATAGATCTGAACCATTGATTTTCTCAATGTGTGGCCCAGATTAGAATTGTTTTCTCCAATCCAAAACTTGTACCCGAGAGGATCCCAATCCCAACTTGACTACATTCTCCTAAAAACATACCCACAAGGCAAAACCAAATCATTCAACCAATGAGCTAAGATCGGTGATGAGGAGATGAAATTAGGGGTGCACACCGGCCCGGTAGCCCGCCCAGCCCGCCCAACCCAGCCCGTTATTTTTAGGGTTCGGGATAAATATTTAGGCTTATTGGTTTGGGCTGGGTTGAGATTTTGAGCCCAATTAGTAAATGGGATGGGTTTGGAAAATACCTTTAAAGCCCGGCCCGGCCCGGCCCGATGACAGGAAATGCTATGAACAAGTGTGATTCTACTGAAGAGACACCGAGAGAAGTTCCTGCACATTATAGTTTGTGGATGTTGGAGAGTTTCAACTTTTTGAGCACTTTAATTGCTTTTTTGGAAAAAAAAAATATTATTAGAACTTTTACGGGTCTGTTTTAATATTGGTGTGATGACTTACAACTTGAAGTCTATTTATTTCGGTTGTGAATTCAAATTTTTGATAGTTATTTTTGATTAATTTATTTGTGGGATACAATGCTTTAGAAAAATTAATGGGTTTATTGGACGGGTTTGGGAAATGAAATCTTAATTGGACAGGGTTTGGGATCATAATTGAAGCCCGATTAGTAATTGGGCGGGCTTGGGTATGAGCAAGTCTCGTTATTATATAGTGTAAGCCCGGCCCAAACCCAGCCCGGCCCGATGTTTGTGCAGCCCTTGGTCTGCGACTTAGAAGTTTGCACTCTCTTCAGATCTCAGGTTTAATTTTTCTCTAGCCAATAACTTTTGGGACCATCTCACCTCATTTGTAAGCGTATGTAAGAGAAGCTATAAGAAGAGAAACTTTTATGTATAACGGGTATACCAACCCCGTGGTATCTCCTTCCGGTTCGTTTCTCATTTTTTGGCCATTTTTCGATCACATTTGGATGATTGGCTCCGTTCATTTTGTAGAGTTCGACGAGAACTTTAATCATACAAAAAATATTGTTCATCGAATTTTATTAGCTAGAGGATCGGCACACGTGAGAATTGAAGAAAATCAAAACTGGGTCCAAAAAACACACTGAATCGGAACCCAGTTTTGGATTTTTTTCCCATTTTCACTTGTGCCGATCTTGTATCAAATAAAGTCCGATAAACACGATTTTTTGTATGATTATGGTTCTCGTCGAACTCGACAAAATGAACAGAGCCGATCATCCAAATGTGATCGGAAAATGGCCGGAAAATGAGAAACAAACCGGAAGGGGATACCACGGGATTGGTATACCCGGTATATATAAAAGTTTTTCCTATAAGAATTAATCCAAGATGTGCGCAAACAGGCTTGATACACCATGCATTACCCACACCAAAAAAAAAAAAAAAGGCCAGAGAGCTAAGGCGATGCTCTGACACGGATCCGAATATTCTGGTTATTTTACTGGGGACCAATTTTTTTAATTTCCAAACATGAAGATTCAAAATTAATTGGTTAACTCGGCATTTACTTTGAATACAGAAATAGTCAAGCAGAAGTCTCGAAGGATGTAGTTGCAAAAGTGTTATGACAAATCCGGATTGAAAATCAATTTTGACGGATACAAATTACGGAGTAATTGTTATCAATCAAAATTGAAAAGCAGATCTCAACTATTAATTGCTGAAATGGACAGCCGAAATTGTGCGGAATCGTGAATGCGAGTCGTGAATAAGTTTCTCTCAATTATAAATATCTAAAGTATTTAATAGTATTGTAGTTTGATTAGGACCGGACGCATAATTTTAAGATTGGGTAGGTAGGTGAACATAAGAAAGAAGGGGCTATTAACTTTGCCAATAGAAAGTTGTAAAAATATTATTATCAAGGGAAATGATTTTGTCACTCTCTTTTTTGTTAACATTACTCCTCTGTAAGTGTATTTTTTGTGTAAAATACACTTGCAAATGAGAGACGTTAACAAAAAAGGGAGTGGCAAAATCAGCAAGCTATTATCAAATCTATTATAATAATTTGATCAAAGTTTTTTTTTTTTAAAGGAGGAGTACTGCTATGAGTACATATGCAATATACATACCATGTACATACGGGTTTTGTGGGGCCCATCTCAGGTTCCTCAAAGATGATTCGAACTGCCCATTATTTTCAAAACAATTTTTTATGAAGCCCTCTAAAAAATCAACTTAACCCGATATTGCCAAGGATTTTTTCTGAATTTGTAGGAGCGAAACTGAGCAGTTAAGTAATTTCACCCCCACAAATTCAGAAAAAATCCTTACCGATATCGGATTAAGTTGATTTTTTACAAGACTGCATAAAAAATATTTTTAAAATAATAGGCGGTTCGAATTATCTTTGTAGGATCCAAGGTAGGTCCCACAAAACTCATATGCACAAGGTATATACAAACTCATATGTATCCGTAACTTTATTGTTTTAAAAAGTAACACTATTTTTTAATTTTTTCCAGAACTCTTGGTCTAGTCTGGCGGATGTGAGATTCTTTAAAATAAAATAATATTGGGTGGGCGAATACATATGGTTTTTAATTCATGTTAAAAATATGAAACGTGAGTAAGGTCCCGTTCCAGAATACCTTCTTAAAAAATAAGTACTCATTTCATATTTTTAGGAAAATGATTTTGCCGCACTCTTTTTTGTTAATGCCACACCCTGCAAGTGTATTTTTGCACCAAAAAATACACTTGCAAGGTGTGGCATTAATAAAAAAGGGTGTGGCAAAATCACTAGCCTATTTTTAAACTCAAAAATAATTTTTAAAATTTTTTTTTCACCGTATCAAAAATTTCAATGAGATCTATCAAATAAAATCTATATTAATCAAAAAATAGATACTATTTCCAGGAACAGGGCCTACGACAGTCACCTCACCTGGGCTCATCTTCCTCCCGGGTCCGTCCTCGAGTCTCACAGGAGCGTACAACAAGGTGAAAATATTCGCTCGTAAATCATGCCCCTGTCCTCCTGTCTAGATTCAATGTACCGATTTGTTTTCTGTGGTTCTCGAATCGCAACATGGCTAGATTCAACGAACCGATTTTGTTTTCCTTTAATTCTATATATATACATGGAATTATCACCACAATATCGTGCAATATTGCTTATAATATAATTAAAGTGAGATCCAAGATTTTTTAGGGTCAAAAAAAAAAAAAAAATCAGGACAAAAATAGAAATCCAGCACTTATCTATCGTGTTAATGATTGCTAAATCAGCAAGATTTATATTTTTTTCTAAAAAGGGAAATGAGGAGGGGCAAAAAAGAAAAAAAAATCTTACAACTCCACCCGCGTAGCTAGATAAGCATTTCAAATTGGAATATCATTCCCGATTGGCTCATACTCATAGGACGACTAGATACATTGTACCAAACATTCTAGGAGAAAATATGGAAATTTTAGTAGTAGCTTTTAAAAAAAATTGCGTGTTGTCAGTGTTTGTCGTGTTTGTCTGTCGAAAACTCTGAATCGACTAAATTTTGGTTTTCTAGGGAGGATTCCTAGAAGCTGAAAAAGGCTGTAAAATCTGATTCTGGAGAAGCTGTGGTTCGGGGTGCTTTTCGGATCAAATTTTAAATTTTTAGCATTTCAAAACTGATTTTTAAGCCTTTTGCAGTAAATAGTAGCACCGGTTTTTATTGCACTTGACGGCTATGATAAACATGTTTGTCTAATTCTAATAAATTCTAAAATTTGGAGCAGAGTTTTAATCTATAATTTGTATTTACAAGACTACAATACACACTCCTTATTTTTGTGTGTATCATATGCACCCTCCAAAATGTTATGAATTATAGAGAAAATGTTACGAATCGTATTGCTAAAAAGTTACAAATCGTATAAAGGTTACGAGATACACCAAAATGTTATAGATCATAATGAAAATGTTACGAATCGTACTGCGGAAAAGTTATGAATCTTAGAATAAAAGTTGCGAAACACGATAAAATGTTATAAATGAACCATAAAATAGGTACATATGGTACACCCTTTTAAAGGGTGTGTATCGTAGACTTTCCCTTGCAACTATCGCACTGTGTTTTGCGGGGTTTGCAAAATAAAAGAACGCGTAGCCTTGATGATTAGCGAAGTGGCAGTAGCGGCAATCCTTTGATTCCTTGTGGCTCAGGTGGGTTTTGGATATGTAACTGGAACATGGTTATAAACTGTTGGAAAAATGGTTATAGATCACACATTTGACCTCCCTTTTTTTTTTTTTTCAATATTGTATAGTTAGCGGGGGTCAGTGGGATATTAATCAACGAGAGGCTTAGATACTAGCCATAGCCCTAAAACCCCAAACTCCGTCTCTCGTGGAGCTCGAACCTAGGCTACCACGGAGGGGGAGGTGAACTTTACCAACTATGCTAGCATGGCAGTTCCTTTGACCCCCTTCAAAGCAG
The DNA here is from genome assembly GCA_025413875.1 of Rhododendron molle. NCBI lineage: Eukaryota > Viridiplantae > Streptophyta > Magnoliopsida > Ericales > Ericaceae > Rhododendron > Rhododendron molle. The sequence goes on from CM046393.1 coordinate 7,367,178, forward strand.
TCAAGAACAGGATGAGATCAAGTCGATTCCAAATCTTTTGTGGATTTTTTTTAACCATAATGTCAAAATTGTTTTTATTTGTACCAAAACTCTAGTGCATAAAATTCAATCTTGCACATGGCACAAAGTTTTTATGCACTAGTGTCTTGACACAAATAAAAATGATTTTGGCATTAGCAACACCTTTTGAACTTCTTTCTTTCAGCTTGCTTCTTTGGCTGGCTTGAAGCAAGTGTCATCGTCAGCTCCTCAGCGGCTCGAATCGCCATCGGATTCTAATAAAGGAGTTTTTGATCGTGAGTTTGACCCGAATGAAAATCCGTCCAACAGTGTGGACTGGAATGTTTGCATAGCTGTCGCCTTCTTCGATAATACTCGTTTCGTCCCACAATTTTGGCCTTCTATAAAATTACATGTAATTTTGAAACTGAAAAATATATTAAAATAAATTTCCGATTTGCACCGTTCAAAAGATAACAACGAGATGTATAAAACAAGATTCATATTTTAAGAAAAATCATTTCAATAAGTATACTATTTTTAAGATTAAAAACTGCACATACTTTTGTAGGGGACTAAAATTATGGAACGGATGGAGTATATTTTCATCTCAAATTTACTGGTGAAGGTGAAGGTAATGGTGCGGAGGCAGACGGCGGGTGAAGGTGATGCCTGTTAACAGGCCGAAAAAGGTTCCCAAGATTTCCTGGGACGGGGAGGGAGAACTCATCTCTCTCTCTCTCTCTCTCTCTCTCCTTGGGGAGCAATTTATCGGCGGTTTATTTCCTTCCTTTCTTGTTGGCAAGGGGGAAAGCAGGGAAAAATTATCCAATGTCTGAGGGTCACTGCCACGTGATACCTTTTTTTTTTGGGTTGCCGCATGATACCTCAAACTTTTTATTTATCCCATATTAGTGTGTTGTTTATCACAAAATATGTGGAGCCTACACCAATATGTGGTGCGGAAGAATTTGTGTCATCACCGCGTGGAGTCCCGTGGGCATTGAATAATTACCTGGAAAACTGTTTGTACCTGCGCTTCTTTTCTGTTTTAAATCTGCCTCGGGTTCTAAAAAAGGTTCCATTTTGTTCATAAAAATTTGATTCGCTGTTATTGAAAAAATTCAAGCTATTAATTTGTTAGAATTCAGGTCAGAGTTCTGTCAAAGTTGGATGAGTTCATAAATGTCTTTTATCGATGTTCAATTGAGGGAATTTCTTTTTTGAAAGGTCCCTAAACAAGATATTTTGAACAAAATAAGCGGAGTTTCGATTATTTTTGTGAGATTCGAAATGGCTCTGTACGCTGGTTACAAATCCCAATTCCCAAATATGTACCCATAGCAGCGCTGAACAGATGTAGTGGGAGATTATACTGGACTATATCTAGTGACTTCTCCTTCAGTCGGTGAGGAATCTAGGTCTAGATTTCGAGCAATGCTACGTACGGACACAGCTTTATAGCACAATTTCGGACACAATTTTGTTCGAAAAAGACCGAAACCGTTGAATGTACATAGACCCAGACACATTCAACCTGGACATAATTGTGTCCGATATCGTATTTTTAAAGATGTGTTCCGAGACTTCTTCCTTGATTTCGCTATGAAATCAATCGACAATCAAGCAGTTTGGGATTGGGTCTTTTCCTTGTCCAAGGGTCTTTTCCTTATCCAGCCCAGTTCTTGTCAACTCAAATGGTACATGTGGCTTTGTTGGTTTTGATATTTAACTTTGTTTAATTTTTGTTTTTTAATTATTATACTATATTTTTCTCCGATCATTATTTTATTTTTTTAATTATTACTTTTATTTCTCTCTATCTCTCTCTACTCATTACCTCTCTCTCCAATCATTATCTTATTTCTCTCTCCACCCACTACCAAAACTAAAATACTCAAAACTGGCAAACGAACAATGCCACAGTTTTTTTCTTTTTCTGTTTTTGCATTCTTGTCGTCATGATGATTTGGCGAAGTAAGTAAAATTCGAGTTAACAAACATTAAAAAAAGATATTCATTAAAAGAAATAATACAAAAAGAACTTTTACTCCAAACTGGGCGCAACAATTTACAGCCCATCGACTATAAGGCCTGTTGGCATGGTCACATTACGAGAATTGGGCATTTGGTATTACGGTGTTCATATGTCTCTGTGTCAAGAGATTTTTCGACCGTTGAATTGTGTGTGTTTTTTTTAATGTTTTAAACTTAACGGCCGAAAAACTCATGGGTATAGAGGCAGGGGTTTTTGGCACAAAAAAAAAAAAAAATCTGCCTCGGTATAATGGGCTTCTGACTACAAAGTACTTAATGGGTTTGGACCCCACACAAACCACACGGTGGGCTTACCAAACTTTGGTCCCGACATATGTGCGGTGGGGATCCCTAACACATAATAGTATGGTGTGGTGGGACAGTATTCCATGGCAAGACTGACCGGTTACCATACCTGTACTTCCATTTTATGTGTGATAAAATAAAATAAAAAAACTTGTAAAATTGTTGCACATCAGTAATCGTTTTCGAAAAGACTAATCGATCAATGGACCAATTACCCAAAAAACTTGAGGCGAATAAAAGCAAAAGTGTTAGGCCTGCCTAATTTATTTCCAAACATGAAATTATGTTGTCTGAATCCCTGTTTAGTACCAGAAAAATTTCACATAGTAACAAACCTTGTTAGAACATCACAAAAGTTCTTCGATTTCTTTCAATTCTAGGATTTCAATTCTAGCGTTACCATTATTTTCTCTCAAAACAATGTGCAATGTATGTACTTAGTACATAGTAGATATCCAGAAATAAGTACAGGGTAAGTGTAGCGCCTTTACTAGCTGATGTTAGGCACAGACACGAGACATTTGAATTCGTTGTTAGTCTTGCTAACAAATTTAAACCCTAGGCTATCCTTGCAGTGTTATCAAACCCGAATTTGGGCAATTAACGAAATGATAATCGGGAAAAGAAAAAAAAAATACTCCGATCGATAACAATGTGCGGCAACCTCCAAGAACCTTCATGGAAAATTCATCTCTGATAAAAGAGACGACATTGATCAAATGGTTCATGATCAACTTTCCACAGAAAATGGACTTTAATGGAAGTCCATCACATTTGAGGTAACCCCAAGAAGCTGCTTTGCACCTTCACCAAATGCTGTAGGTAATTTCTTTGCAACTTTCACTTGGCCTTTTTTGTTCTGAACCAGTTGCATGATCATATCCAATTTGGGGAGTCCGACTCCTGGATTGGAGAGTACGTAGGATTTCAGTTCAAAAAGGATTCTTTCTAGGCTCGCCTTAATGATCGGGACCATTCATTTTGATTAGCTCTCGGAAAACGTCAAGAATACCCAAAAATCAAGTCGATTGTATATCATTTGATACGAGTTTGGAACACATTTATTTTGCAAAAAATAAGATTTCGTATGTTGTTTGATATGAGTTTGGAACACATTTATTTTGCAAAAAATATGATTGGAACATTGGATATAAACCGATTTCAACCATTTTTTGCAATATAAATATATTCTGAAATCATATCAAACTGCATGCGATCAACTTGATTTTGACATGCTTGATACTCTCAATGAGTCAAAAAAATGAAAGGCCCTGGTCATTGAGATGGGCTCGTAAAAACCCTTTTTCAGGCTGAAATGGTTATCTCCAATATTCCATCAACTCCCAATTGGGTAATGATCTGGCTTCTGTTATGGGGCCTACTACTCTCTAACATGACCATTAAGTGTTTTTAAGGACGGAATCAGGATTTCTTAAACGCGAGGGTTAAATGATGAAAAACAAGATTTTGAAATTTCAGGATTCGGGAATCTATTAGTTTGTCTGTATAGATTTTGAGGGAGGTTTTTTGGGTAATGAGTGAAAAGAGATATGAGATTAATAATTGAAGAAAAAATTTATGAAAGCCATGTGCAGAGAGAAAATTTGGATTTTGGGACTCGAAACGAACACATTCTTAAAGAATTTAATGTTTAAATGACGCACAATGTCTATCTGTACTTATGACAGAATAGCACTTTCCACTCAGTTTCCTATGTTGAATTTCTGCTATATAACTCTTCCTTGTCATATGTGTTTTGCACACAAACTAGTTCTCCAATGGCACTAGCCAGCATTGCCAAGGTATCCAAATGGCTCTTCCACAAGAGTCTCAAGCTAACTCTTCCTCACCTCCATCAACCTAAACCTAAAACTCCAACACCAGTACATTCTCTCCTCCCACCAGAAGCCAGCACAAACGACGAGTTCCGACTAGTTTTTCACTACCTGGACACCGACGGTAATGGCAAAATTTCGAGCGATGAACTCCAGGCCTACTTCTCGTCAATGGGTGAGTCCATGTCGAGCGATGAGGCACAAAGGGTTGTAACCGAATTCGATAAAAACGGAGACAATTTGTTAGAATTCGCGGAATTCGTTAAGTTAATGGAAAGAGAGAGTGAGGGGGAAGATGATGATATTAGGAGGGCTTTCGAGATGTTTGAAGTTGAAAAGGGTAGTGGTTGCATTACACCAAGAGGGCTGCAGCAAGTTTTGAATCGCTTGGGGAAAGAGAAATCTGGTGAAGATTGTGAGGCCATGATTCGAGCCTTTGATCTTGATGGCAATGGAGTTCTTGATTTCTATGAATTCAACAAGATGATGACCCCAAGGGCTTGAATCTCATGCTTAATTATATGTGTTTGTAATTCTTCGCAATGTAAATATCGTTAATTACTATTAAATAAGATCATGGGTTTCTTTTGGACATTTGCTCTCCTGAAAGATCCTAAAAGACCTTAAATTGTGACTAATAGATCGATTGAAATTGTTTGCTCATACACTAAACTCACTTAATTGTGGAAATGTACTTCAGATCGATGTAGTTATGGTTTAAGCAGCACCATTTCATGGAATGAGGAGTCTCTCATGTGACGATCACTCATGGGATCCTTAGTGGGACTCATCAGATCTCATTTGACGATTCCAGTAGTTCATTTTTGTAAGTCTCAATATGTATGCGCATCATTCTTTGAAGAAAAAAAAATCATGTTATCTGTGTCAAGCTAGAGTGGGCCCCTCGTACCGGTATGTGCACAATCGGTGCCCATTTTGATCGGTGTCCATGGCTTTTTCTTCAGATAAAATCATGGCCAACAAGTATAACAAACGAGGGCAAAAGTTGGAACCAGAGGATTGATACAGATATCAATTGATGTTGCTAATAGGCTCAACTACCATCACAGTTCCACAAAAGCCAGTGTATGAGCGCAAGGATGTTGAGAGCAGTAAGGTGCTAGTACTTGATGGCCAACAAGTATAACAAACGAGGGCAAAAGTTGGAACCAGAGGATTGATACAGATATCAATTGATGTTGCTAATAGGCTCAACTACCATCACAGTTCCACAAAAGCCAGTGTATGAGCGCAAGGATGTTGAGAGCAGTAAGGTGCTAGTACTTGATGATATCTCGGGCGAAAATCGCCAATTTCACACTTGCAGAAACAGAAAGTGAAGGGGAGATATAGTTCATCGACGGTTGTTGCATGGACTACATGTTTCGCGCCTGAGTATCTACAAACAAGGGTTGTGACTCCTACTATTGATGTTTATGCTTCTGGAGTTGTGAATGTTGGAATTGGTCACGGGAATGGAAGCGACGATTGCAAATGAAGGTCGGGAATTGCTGCTTTCCACGGTAGCAGGTTCGACTATGGAGGTGGAAGATGAAGAATCTGAGATGGGTTCGATGATTGATCCGAGGCTTTTCGGAAATGGACGAACGTAACATGCAATGAGTAGTGAGATTATGTTGTTTGATAAAAGATCCATAAAGTGGGCTGATCATGGCTGCTACTATGGTGAAGATTCGAGTAGAGTTACAGAATATGTTTCAAAACTATTAACCAGAAGAGTAAATAGAACAGATATCAATCGAAAAACAATGAATGATTTTATTAATTTTCTTTCGAAGTATGTAAAAGGACTGCATCTACAATGTGTAGAAATCAAAAAAAAAAAAGTTCTATAACTACTCTATTGCATTTTACCGTAAAGAGGCCAAACTTCACTCAGTCATTCCAATCACAAGGGTCGTTTAAATTCAGATAAAAACTTTAATAAGGAAAACCTCCTGTAAGCCGAATGTGGTCCAGGGTCATCCGGAGACCATATTTGAGGACAGCGTGGTTACCGGCTCTAAACCCGTTTCCGTAAACCGGAGACGTGTCCGATTCAATCTGGTGTTTGAAAAAATCCCCTAGTTTCCTCTCGAACGGAGATCTTGTCCCCTGCTTCGATGATCTTGAAACAGAAGCGGACGATGAGGTTGATGCACCGTTGCTGCCTGATATGGACATGATCTGGGATTCCAACCACAAGTGAGCTAATACCTGACAGATACCTTCTTCGACATCTTGGCTTAGTGTTCGGTAACCTTACATGTAATTACAAACCATATATCAGCACTTCAGGAAATATAACAAGTATTGCGAAAACTTAGAAATCTCATATTCGTATATGTAACGCTAAGCTACCAATCTTTAGGTTGTGGTTTTGAATCTGAGGAAAGCTACTTTGTGCATGCGACGCCAAAGGGTAGTTCTGTACCCAATCTACCCTCTTAGACACTCGTTAATTGCTATTTTCTGGCCATGTGTTTTTTTCTGTCAATTATATGATATATGCAGAGCTCATCAACCAAGTATCTAGAAGGAAGCAACACATATCATAAAAACCAAATTTTCTTTTTTGTTTCAAGATAAGCAGGGATCTTGGCCATCAACATGAATAGCGTCCTTTTTAAGAATAATGTGAGATTTTCTTTAGTTAAGAGAAAGATCAAACATTCTTATTGTACTAATGCAGTAATGAATCAAAATGGAGCTATACTAAAAGCCAACAAAGTAAACTTGGCATTGCAATGAAACATTCGAAAAGTTACACGCATGCTATCAGGAAGCACCTTGAAGTCGAAGCCATGCGTGCATCATCTCGTGGGCTAGGATAGAACCAGTCAGCAACCTGTATGAGGAGAGTTTGAGAATCATGGAAAAACAAAATCTCAGCGGTATAAGGATGATAAAGTGAAGAGGTCGGCTCAACATCTGATGGTAGATGTATCATTGTTTGATACCAAGAGGCCAAGATTGACACTACCACCAGATGCTGCTGTCAAATGCAGTAGTTATGAATTTGCCTTGCCAAGAGAAAAATCTCTCTCCAGTCTCCACTATATCGGTGAAACTTCCAATATACACAATCACTCTAATAAAATCTCATAAATTCTTCTCAATCTTGCATGTAAACCTATTTTTTTGAATTCCCCCGTAATGTAAAACAGGACCACTGCCGATATACCACGACTGTGGTACTTGAACATACATGTTAGCCTCTATGTGAATGGATAAACACATGCTCAACAAATACTTCAGTATACTTCATACATGAATTCCACAACCTATATCACCAGCAATTAATTCAAATTCTAGCTCCATGAAATGGCATCCTAAAGATTTATTCCTTTGTCCGTGTCACGCAAGAAATGTTTCCGTCACCACAGTATTCTCTGAACATGATCAGAATCAGAAATAACCAAACTCAGATCAACATTTATAACCCCAAAACAAACTTGTGCTTGCCATTATTTCCAACCCTTCTTCAATTCCACTTCCTCTGGGAATGTTCTTATCAAGATTGTTCAATGTGGCATCACTACGAAATAGGCATGTTAACATCTCATTGTGATGCATATATTTTTTTTTCTTCACGTCCATTGAAAAAGACTGAGAAGTTGCCAACCACTCAAGTCTTATAAAATGTAACAGCACGAGAGAGAGAGAGAGAGAGAGAGAGAGAGAGAGAGAGAGAGAGAGAGAGAGAGTACCTAGGAAGGCCGTATAAAATCAGGATTGCAGTCACCTCACAACGACGGATGAGTTTATAAGGCTCAGTTATCATATTCATGACCCTGTTTCCTGCCCCAATTTTTGGGCGCCTCAAAATCTGCTCATGCAACGATAATATACAAGAAAATGGGCTATTGATCACGACAAACTCACTGGTCATACGGAAAGGAAGAAACATAAATGACACAAACTGGCAAACATCCTTACAGTGCTAACAGTTTGCTCCTCGGAAAGGCAGAGTCCTCTGGTCTCAGGCATGTGATGATGGCCCTGGCCAAGAGAAAGAACCACTGTAAGCTTTTTGGCACTGCAAGAGATTAATTCACCCAAGAGAAACAAGAAATCCAACGAACAATCATTAGTCATTTAACTATAATTTGCCTTACACTCTTTTCACCATCCATGGCTTCATTCAATGCTTGCCTCTCCACCAAGAGTAGGGGAACCTGCTGCTCCACTTTCATATTCAATCCTTCATAAAATTCTTGTATATCAAGATAGAGGGGTTGGCACTGATTAGTGTCCATGATTGCAGAGTCCAGACACTCAAGACAGAGCTTTCGACCATCCTCCAGTGCAACATATTTTGTTTCCGTTGGCTGCATACGAAGAGCAAAATCAACATTTATTCTGAAAAGACATGATTGAATAGGCTTTTCTTGGACAGCATGAAGGGGGGTGTGTAGTTGTCTGGAATGCAGATCCACGAGTTGGCATCCAAACCCAATATGGCATCAAAAAAAAAAAAAATACTGGGGAAGTATCAAATAACTATACCAATTCACATGTTCGGACATCCTCATAATATCTCTTGGAATGGAGAGTTCATTGTTATTCCAGTCGCCCATTCAGTCATTTATAGAGAAGAAACACTCAAATTCTCAGTAACTATAAAAACTTTCTGATAGTAATGTGACTTTGCCTATGGATTGAATGTACATTATGTACCCATTTTTAGTAAATTTGTTATCAAATACATACTTTAGTTTAGTACTATGCTTATATAGACGTCTGTAATAAGGAGAGACATTCTAGTATTTCCTTTCAGATAATTTATTGACACATTGATCATCTTCATCAAGTTCTAATGTTACTCTTGAATAGTTAATTATTGAGTAGTTTTTTCCTAAGTAATCTCAATCTGTATGGCCACTCAGACTGACTTCCATCTTTAATTTGACAGGAAGGGAATAAAATCCCTTTCTCTTTCTGATAAAAATAAGGTACACACACTAGAAATTAAAATTTAGCAAGAACGAAAAAAGGGAATCACTAGGAATGGGATTGAGATGCCCCTTTGCACACCCAAAGAAATCGCTAGATCAATTGTATTTAAGTTAAACTAACCTCCATTCGCTCACAACTACAGCACCGAGGAGTCCCATCGTGTTCATGAAAGGGGCAGTACTTCTGGACCCAGAAAGGATGTGCTCTATATTCTATAAGACCAGCAGCGTTTGTCGGTATCTGAAAAAAATATCATAAAACTTCTAAAGGACCAGCATGAATTGATAAGAAATGGAACTTGAAAGATAGGTATAATAGTTTCACACTACAAAAGATGCCAATTCACAAAACCTTTTAGTGTTTCCGAGATTTCCTTATATAAGATGAACCTAGGTGCCCACGTTAGAATAGAGGTTCAAATGTCCAAGACTCGCAATACTTGAAGTCGAAGATGTTTAAGACATCGCAACACGTTTGCATGAGGACATTAAAGCTATGTTAGACCAACTCTTGTAACTCTACAAAGTAGCCTTGTGGAGGATATGGGCTTGCTGAGTTCATTTAGAACGACACTGGATTATATTTACCTGGTATCATCATTGATAAATTGGTTAAGAGTTTGGCCAATCCAACTCTCTAGGCATTCTCCACGGCATTTTTAATGGGAGCAAAGAGTGGAGGCCCCATTGCAACAAGAGCTAACATTTGGGTAGAAAAATTTACTTATAAGAAAGCTTCCCTGGATTTCTCTAGTCTCCAGAAGTCAAATAGAGGAGCATGGCAGAGAATTTGTCCAACCAAAAGAAAAAAAGAAGAAACAATTGTTCTTTCCAGGACATGTTGCCGCAGTTGTTAGCCTACAGATTGAAGCCTGAAGGCAAGTGTGCTGTGATACCACTTGCTCCAAGGAACTAGGGCAACAATAGAATTTCAAGGTAATCCACCCGGATACTTGGGTTAGTATGTGACCCCAGAACAGGATTTTGATCTCAGGATAGCATTTGATGGCAGAACAGGATTTTTGATCTCTTCATTAATATCCCTCAACACTTTTCAGAGACATCAAAATAATGGGGGGTTGTTTGGTTAGTTCGAAATTACAGTTACTCTTTCTTATGGCTCTAAAAGGGGCATAAAGTCACGGAAGAAAAGAAAACAGTCCAGCTGCTATTTTTTCCTTTTAAGGTCCAATTATAATCCGTATGATTAAAGCTCAAGTAGATTTCACAAGAATGTACAACAACAATAAAAGCCAGTAGTCACCACAACATACAATTTTTTTTCATATATTTAAAGCACTGTCATTTGAAATAGCAAAGTAAACAAAATACATGGACATCAATCCATTGCTTTATATGATATGATATGACATTCAAAGGCATGAACATTATTGACATGGCCACAAAAAATTTCAGCATGATTCAGTCCAAAGAAGAAAAAAAAAGAAGGAAACAACAATACAGCTTTGATGCAGTAAATGTTGCACTGTGAAGAATTAAAATTTTCCCATTCGCACTAGAACCTGATTATGCGAGATAGAATCAACAGGTTATTTCTTGACACTTGGAAGATACTTACAAAATGTTTGCAAACGTCGCATTTTGGGTGATAGTGCTCCTTGTAGCAAAACTTGTGATAAGGATAATTTCCGGACAATGAAAACTACAGAAGAAGCAATATGCAAAAACATCAGCACCATAAAAATCACAGGAATTAATATTCTACATCAGTTATTGACTACTAATGTACACGGATGGTCCAACATTCAAATCAGAATAGAACTAGAGTATTTTGGTAGCATAGACAGTAGTTTTTGTACCTCATAATCACAAATTGGTTGGTTGCAGGCGTGGCATCTGAAACATTCTGGATGCCAAACTGCATTCATGCAATTCAGAAATCTTCCGTAACCAATCTCAGTGTTACAACCAGCACATACTCTATCACAAAGGAAAAGAAGAGAAAACATAGCTTGATTACATTGACAGTAAGACATAGTCAAAATGACAACTGGTGCATCTGACCTCAGTAGTTGTTTTAGGTTACATAGCTAATTATGCTATACGGTACTGCAACAGGAAGTTTATGCGCTGTACTACTGACCCATAGTCAATAACTTACATTTACCACATTCATGGGGTTAGAAATAGCACAACCAGAAAACACAAAGCATATTTATCACAATTGTACACACTGGGCAAGGAAATGAAGTTTTTAGCTGTTCTTGCAGAAGTGTAACGTGAACAAAATCTTTTATCTTATTCAATATTGTAACAATAGAGCAATTTCAAAAATGAAATTTTACCAAAAGTTGATCAAATAAGCCTCCCTAAAGTATTATTGACAGGAAGGATCGTACCTGAACCCTGTTGAATAGGGGTAAGACATAGGTTGATAAATATTTCCATTCCCATTCCAACTCCCACTTCCACTGCCACTCACATTCCCAATTCCATTTCCATTCGCATTTCCACGGTCATTTCCATTTCCAGTCGCATTTCCACGGCCACGGCCATGACCATTGCCATTTCCAGGTCCATATCGTGGTGGAGATTCAATGTTCAAGCTTTCCTGTATAGCTTTGGCAAGTTCTTCATCGTCTTTCAACTGAGTTTCATAATCTGGACAGTCATGAGAGGAACTTAATCTCACAATGCAGGATATAGGCCAAGGAAACAGAATCACTATATTTCGTATATGCTTAATCTCACAATGCAGGAAATATACTCGAAGCACAGATCTGAGAAAATTGAATCACTACATTTTGTATATGCTTAATTACCACCACCAGGCAAGTCCAAAAGGTAAAGCTCTTACACTGTCTCTTGTAATGAACTATAAAAGTCTACCAACCCTTTTATTCCAAAAGGCAATTAAGAGTCCAGACTTGCAACTTATTTTACAAATATTTTCCCATGCTTATGAGTATGGTATTCTAGCAATTTGCATGGGATATAACAAATTAGTTAACAGCAGTCGACGATTACTGGATGATAACAACTTTGAAAATTCAAGACTCTGAATGATTACTTCGGACCCATTTAAAAGTAGATCATATCATTATCACCAAGAATTACTGTGTTTTCCCTGTCATCCCCATTACATAATTTCGCTATAACCAACCAACAATGAATGAGTTTCCACAAAATTTCTTGCATTAAGAGAGTCTGAAAGAAGTTATAGGACGACATAAAGTAGATCATGGTTAGCATTGGGATTGCTGCCCTATATTTTGAGAATGTATGTTTCTGCCAGGGAGCAATGCATGGGGATATTGTGCCCCTAAAGTTAAACTAAATCCCTTACAAGAACATTGCACAAAAAGAAAATCACTTTTTCAACTTCTGATGTTTTGATCACAACTTGCTAAACCCTACCTACCATGCCAGCTTCTAAGATTGGCAGGTAAACAAAATAAACTAGTTAACAACTTAACGTATATTTCCTCAACAATCTATAGTTTTAATTCAAGAAGCAAACATGTATATCACATAGGAAAGTTTCACTCACCAACAACGTTTTTCCTTTTATGATCTTCTTCCAAAAGGGAGAGTGCAATGGCATGATCTATGTCTTCGGTCTCTGAACCCGCATCCTGTAGTCCCATAATCGAGTGGGTCAACATAGACGGAGCAAAAGAACTTGCTAACAACACTTAAATATGCCCCGCCATTTTACCAAAGGTATGAAGGCCAAAACGATGACTAAGAAAAGAATAATTTGACTTATCTCCGTGGCTCTTTCATTCGCCTTGAGATTAAATATGACAGAAAACCCTAAAATAGCTCAAAGAGATTGTTCAAAGTAGCAACTAAATTACCCCTGAAGTCGAAGGTTCATTCCCGACTGTTTCTTCTTCACTATATCTATCATTCCAGTCATATTGCCCCTCTGAAACTCTGTGGCTTGAGCCCTTGAAAATTTTGCTAAGCCAGCCCATAAGTCGAAATGCTATCTGTGCATGATCAAGGAAGCTATTACCTGCTCACACATCATTTTCAAACAAAAGAAGCATCATGAATGACATAAAATGTAGGAGGTCAAATTTTCAGATACTGCAATAATCCTCCCAAGTCACAACCATCACATTATATAGAAAAAACTTGAGAATTCGCAGCTAATACTACATCAAATTTATCATATTGCAAAACATGTATTACGAGGACAGACGGCCATTGAATTTCTGATTAAAATGCACGAACTAAAAGGTGACTTGTACATTGATTGAGTCCAATCTTACACAACGACAAGAACTTAAATATGTTCTTGTCAACTACAAGTCCAAACGAGTGACAGTGTGCAATGTGAGAGGGGCCAATCACCATGAAAGTATCGACAAGACGAAGATGGTGTAAGCTTCAAAATTTTAAAGGCACAGCTCTACTGGAATGAATCATCTCCCTCACACGGCATATTCAACAGAGATCACAATTAAACAAAAAAAAAAGGTAAACATGCAATTATCTCCTTTCAAATTGTTTTTGACGTAAAAGTTACAAGAAAGACTGGAAGGGTATCGCGAAAATTGAATGGACCCCAATTCACTTCATGAACACAAAGTGTATGCAAATGTCAAATTCAACAACTGATCATCCAAACCAAAATTTATCCCCACTATTAGCATATCAAACTACGAATCAAAATTTACAAGAATAACACCACAACAATTATGAACACTCGTAAAGAGCGACACCAATTAGACAAACCAGCCATAATGCTGCTTCCCAATATGCATCAGTTCCAACAACAAAATTGCTTTGAGAAGTCATCAAAAAGCTGTTATTTAGCTCATCTGAATATAAATAAGACCCCTAAAGACATAAAGAAAAAAATAAAGGAAAGAAAGAAAGATTCTTCCAGCTCATTGTGCCCCTAATATCCATAACAATTAACCTGTGGTTCCAGATTAATTAAAGATTAAAAGAGATTATTTTATTGGATGAGTGACTCACCTCAAAGCAGACCAAGAATCAGCAAGAATGGTGGGAAGCAGAAAAAACCCAGATCGGATAAGAACCTAATCAGCCCAAAAGCAACATCACCCACGACAATTCCAGCCGCGTAAAGATATTCTCAGCATACCCTTTTAATTTTCTTTCAATCCAAACAAGAATCTACCAAACCCAAAACAGTACTATGGACTCCTCCTGAAATCTCTACGGAAACCTCCAGGGAAAAATGTAAAGAGAGAAATCCGCAGAGGCTGAGCAGATGGAGGGAGACTTGAAAATTACGCAAATTCAAAGGTCAAAGAAGGTGAAGACGTGGAAATCTGGAGGAGGAGTTGTTGTGTCGGGTTTAAAACGCGAAGGGCTTGATTGAAGAAAAGAATATCAAACCGGGTTGGGGGGGTTTTGGGTGGTTTGAATATAAGGCATGTGGGCTTATGTGGCATGTGGTGTAGCTGAATAATTAGTCCGGTTGGTTAGTAAATTTGCTCTCAAACAAATAGTCTTATTTTCTATAGTTCGATTCTTGTAGTAAAATCGTAAGAAACAAATTTCTGGCATATCTCCTAGTCTCTCTGTGAATGGCCTGCTTCTCACGAAATTAACTGAAGAAATTAATCGAGGTGCACGTAAACAAAACACAATCAATCAGTAAAAAAAAATTGGCATGTGGAGTTTTCTTTTTTCTTTTTTTTAATCCGCGCATGTGGGGCCGAACGAGCTCTTTATATTGCAAAAAGACCCACAAAAGCTTCTCGAATAAAGAGTAAAAGCAAAGTCTATGAAACCGAGGAACAGATCCTGTTGAAATTGGGAGAGAGAAAGGAACGAATTTTCTTGATTTAGGGAGGAAAAAAAAAAAGAAGGAAAGAAAGAAATTAGGCTTTAACGATTGATAAGATAAGGGTGTTGGCAGGCTCGCATTGATCTGTTTCCAAGATCTTTCATCTTCTATTGAGTAATACTGTATATTCGATAGGTCCATTATGATACTCATATATAATTGTAACTTAAAGAAGAAATATAACGATGAAAACGATTAAATATTGTTTTTTATTCAAGCAATAGAGTAATACAAGTATAAGAATTAGATGAAACTGAAAAAAACTCCACAATTATTATGAGTTAAACTCAACTGCTGGCAGTGTTAGGGGTAGAAACAATCCCAAGCAATTCTACTATTACTGTAAACTCAACTCAACTACTAGTCGTATTAGTGGGAGAAATAAATCTAAGAAAATATAGGGGGGAAACAACCAAACGAAGGTGAGAAGATTCGAACTGTTGAACTCATAATAAAATACAAGAGTTTTGACCAACTGAACTAACCTTAGTTAGTAACGATTTAATATTGCACGCATATTACTGATATATCACTATAACTATCAATTTATCATGTGGACTTCAATTTCAACTTGAGGGAGTGCAATTTACCCATTTCAGTCCCGACATCCGCCTTAATTTTGAAAATAAAAATATTTTATCACTTCGAGATGCTTATCGACATCGTCATCGAAAATTGTCCCAATCGAATATCCTTAAGTACACCATCAAAACAAATTTAGATGTGTAAACTGGGTACCATGCAAAAAAAAAAAAAGATTGAGGGGCACCATCACATGGTGCCATAACACCCTTTTCCACCACACATTTCTAAGCTACACATAAATGTGCGGTGAAGGAGTATTGGAGTATCACGTGACGGTGCCACAAGAACATTGAATAATTACTTGTTCCATGCACCCAAGCTAAACCCGATTTTTGCATCTAATTTTCTTGAATAATGTACTTCTAGATTGGGTTAAAATAATTTTTGGTGAGGATAAGCATCGTGACGTGATCGGAAATACGAACGGTTTCGATTTTGATATTTTGAGCAAGCAATATAGGACCGACACGGGTGGATTGCACCCCTCAAGTTGGGCTTCAGATCCCCTGTTACCAATCTCTGTAGCAAATCTATGTTGCAAGCCAAAAATGCTACTACCAAAAATAAAGCCACTTCTTCAACCCACCCTCATCTCTTTTAACGTCTATTACCCTCCGTTAGTCTATTTGGTGAATTAACAAATCAATTAGTATGCCAATTTTTTGGCTTATTGATTTCCCACCTTCTAATCAGTGTCGTGAATCTTGTACTGTATCGGTATGTATCGTACTGGTCATAAAACGATACACATAACTTAGTGTTTTGCACCAGTCAAAATACTGAGCGTACCGGTCTATATCGACATGTGCTAGGCTTGTACCGAGATCTTAGCGGTACACAAAAACCAGTGTATAGTACTACAGTAGTGTGAAGGAATATGGCCTGACTTTGTTTAAAACTACCATATACTTATGGTGGGTTTACTATTAAAAAAATATATATAGTGGGTTTTCCTTAAAAAGTTTGCCTATGGCTAATGGACTTTATACAAGTTATTTCTGTTATTTGGACTTTTAGTTGAGGTAAGAATAATCTATCTCAAAATTTGTGTTTTTGTATGTCTTCTTCCATTTAGACAACAAGGGAAACCTAGCCTTAAGTCACAAAATCCTTTAAGTGGCCCCTTCGCTACTAACTTTGCGCCTGCGCTCTCATCCACGCTCTTGCAAAATTTTAATAGTTTGAGATATTTCTAAAAAACTATTTTTTTTTGCTCGTGTTTTGCTCGCACACACGAATTATGGGTCTTAAAATTAATATACTACATAGTATTAATTTCTTTGTTGAGATGGACGAGAAGATTGTGAACTGGTTAACTGTAGTCCAAATTCAAAAGTGGGGAGGATCCAATTCTTCTTGATCACCACCACTCTCCTCTTCATTCCTCCTCTCCCAACACACACACACACACTCTCTCTCTCCAGAAATACGATAAGATTGTAATTCAAAATATAGAAATACGTAACGTCCACCAATTTTAAGCGGTGTTTACGCTAAAGAAGAGGGTAGGCTCGCATTGGTCGTTTCCAAAGATCTGTTATCTTATCCAACAATCGATCTGTCATGATAATACTCATACTTGTAACTTAAGAAAACGTATAAAATTAAAGTACTAGTAATATTAATGTCTATAACTATCAATTTACTCCGTATCATGTCATATATATAACTAAGGCTATTGAAGACAGGCGTGCATTTTTTACTTGTGCTGACGCCGCGACGGCTGGCCCTAGGAAAAATTATTGGGTGGTCTTGGGGCACCGTCATGTGGTGCCCCAATACCTTTATTCATCACGTAATTTTGTGCTGTCAAAACTAAAGTATACGGATCCACAGAAATGTATGATGGATAAGAGGGTTGGACCCTACCACGTTCCGGTGTCTTAAGACCACTGAATAAATATTGGGAGAATTTTTCCCAGGTCCATTATACCACTTTTCAAACCCACTAAGTCCACTTCTAAATTCTATAACCCCCTAAGTCTACTAACCTATTAATAAAGATATAATAACTCTGGTTAGTCTAATATACCCCTGCTTTCAAAAAATCTTTTATGCCATTTTTTTCTCCCTTTTTTTCCTCCATTCCCATTTTCTTCTCACTTTTTTCCTCCATTCCATTATAAAACCCATCCCCCATCCCCCCCTTTTCCAGAAGAAAAAACCTCTGCAGAAACCCAGACGAACAAAACTTGGCAGATCTCCGTCGTCCTCGATCGATCACCTACCAATTTTCGTCAGCGTTCTTTGTCGTCGTTGTCAGCCGATCTCCGTCGTCCCTCAACAATGGCGCTTGTTCACCAACAGTCGCCCTAGTCGCCGTCAAATCCTCATCCCACAGTCGCCCTAGTTGCCGTCGCCGTCAAATCCTCGTCCCAGTTATCCACCTGTGTTTCACATCCTCGTCGCTGTCAATCAATCTCTGATTTCGTTCGATTCATCTCTGTCGTTCTGCATCCTCGTCACCGTCGAAACGCTTCGGTTCATCCCTATTGCCGTCAATCTCCTCTGTTTGCTTCGATCCATTTGGTATGTTTCTTAGAAAAACTAAAAGTAAACTTTAGGTATATATGGTTATAGATTGTTATAATCAAATGGTTAAAGTGACATCTCGCTGAATTTGCAGTCCAATCTCATGTCTGTTCTTGCCTATCTGTTAGGGTTTTGTATGTTGTACTTTTGTTCAACTGCTGTTGGAAACATATATGGTTATATGAATTACTAGTTGCTGTTAGGTAACATATATGATATATATATATATATATATATATATATATATATATATATATATATATATATATATATATATATATATATATATATATATATATATATATATATATATATATATATATATATATATATATATATATATATATATATATATATATATATATATATATATATATATATATATATATATATATATATATATATATATATATATATCGAAATTACACCCCAAGTTCTTGAAAATATCGTTTTGTGGGCCCTGCCCACACCCCCGGATGTAAATATATAACATTGTATTGTTATATGTTATTGTGAAACATTATATAATGTTATATATGCTCTTATTGATTGTTTATAAATGTCATTTTGTTTTGTGAAGATGTATGGTATTTTATCATTTTGTTCTGTGAATATATATAGTTATATATTCAGGTCCATAAGCCGCTGCGCGGACCTGTTCAATAACGTAAATTTAGTAGTTTATTAGTTTTCGTGTATAAATATATGTTATTTTTATTTGTAGATATACCCATATTATAACCTACTTTAATATGATTATATGTTTATATATTCAGGCCGCTGCGCGGACCAATTCAATAACGTAAATTTAGAGTTGTAGTGGCTATAATGCGTGATTTCAAAAAAAAAAAAGTTATATAACCATATATATCTATTAAACCAATTAAATTAGACTATTGAAATGGTCCGCGCAGCGGCTTAATTGATCCGAATATATAGCCAACAGTGATATAACCATATATACTCGCAATCAAAAACAAAACTTACCATGGCCATTATAGCTTCTACCACCTTCTGAGGAACCCCATGTTAATGGTTATTTATGTTTGAGTAGTTCAGTTTGCACCTTATGTTTTTCTGTTCGTATATATGGTTATATAACTGGATTAACCATGTTAATGGTTGTTTATGTTTGAGCAGTCCAGTTTGCACCTTATGTTTTCCTGTTCGTATATATGGTTATATAACTGGATTGACCATGTTAATGGTTGTTTATGTTTGAGCAGTCCAGTTTCCACCTTATGTTTTTCTATTCGTATATATTGTTATATAACTGGATTGACCATCTGAATATATAACCATATTGTTCCTTACTCGTTATAACCATATAACCTTATAAAAGAATAATAAGCCATAACCATATATAACCTTATATGAATTGATCCGCGCAGCAACCTAACAGACCTGAACATATAATATTATGGTATGGTTGAATTAAGTTAGGGATTTGATTGATAGTATATATGGTTATATCAATGTTGGTTATATACTAATTTTGTTAAAGCTTGTTATTTGTGCAGTTGTTCAAAGGGTGAAGAGTATTAAGTTACCTGTGAAGTCGACTGTGAAGAAGACTACGGCGACGAAGGAAAAGAAGTTGCGAGATCTCCTCTTTTTATTTTCTTAGAGTTAGAAAGGACAAAATCTCATGTATAATGATTTTTTGTCTGTATTATTGTTACTAGAACCAAGTCATTGAGGCCGCTGCGCGAACCAATTCAATAAAGTGAAAATATAATGGAAAGAAGTTACGAGATTTCCTCTTTTTCTTTTTTTAGAGTTAGAAATGCCAAAATCTCATGTATAACGTTATAAGGTTATATGTTTATTTTTTGTCACATGTATTACGTTTTTTTGTGGGTATTATTGTTAGTAGAAGCAAGTCATTGAGGCCGCTGCGCGGACCAATTCAATAAAGTGAAAATATAATGTTATATGAGAGTTTTTGTCAGCGAAACTCAAAAAAAATTCAACTGGACCAATTCAATAAAGTGAAAATATAATGTTATATGAGAGTTTTTGTGCAGCGAAACTCAAAAAAAAAATTCAACAAAGCAGTTGAGATCAAGATGTAACTCTACAAAGCAGAATATACAATGTTATATACGAAACTGATCCAACGTAACTGTTAGTTTCCGAGAATTTTGCGTGATTTCAACGTATAAGGGATAATGGGCTAAACGGATGAGATTTGATTGGAAGGGTAAATCTGCCAGGCACTATTTCCTTT
The DNA here is from genome assembly GCA_025413875.1 of Rhododendron molle. Lineage (NCBI taxonomy): Eukaryota > Viridiplantae > Streptophyta > Magnoliopsida > Ericales > Ericaceae > Rhododendron > Rhododendron molle. The sequence continues at coordinate 7,387,455 of CM046393.1, forward strand.
TTAAATGTAGTGGACTTTATGTCTTACCAAATACATATTAGTGGACTTAGTGGGTTAGAAACTTGATTAGTGGACTTAACGGGTTAGAAACATGCTATAGTGGACCCTAGACCAATTTTTTAATTAATATTTGGCCCGTTGTAGACACTCCAATCTGAATCTCCCGATCGTTTTACGGTTTCTTGTTTCCCCGATGATGAATTTGGATTAAGAATAGACTTGAGTTTGGAATGGTTTGAGCGTCGTGTGTGCGGAGCCTTCCTTGAACCTTTTTACCCCCAGAAACCCTAAGTCAAAACCCTAAAGATGGGGTTGACCATCGCGCGTGGATTTGGAACCCTCACGTGAGTGTTCTGTGCCAGGTGTGGGTCAAAGTCAATTTTTCATGGTATGCTGCCTGATAATTTAGACAGAAAAAAAAAAACATCCAGCCGGGGGTGTCTATATCTAATAATGAAGTAGAGGGGTATAAATGATCAAAAAGTAGAGGGGTATAACTGTATAAGTTGAAGTACAAGAGGTGATAGTCCAATTTGACAATTTTGAAGCACAAGTACAGAAGCCCTAGAAGTGCAGTGGGTGTTGCTGCCAAGTAGGGTACTTGACAATGGTGCCGAGCATCTCATCCGGTCGTTCATCTTGAGAATGGATAGCTCGGATCTTTGCCAAGCAATCGACAGTTCAGATTTGCATGTGCTAGAATTCAATCCAAGCCGTTCGTTCCGAGATAAACGGCCGAATTGGGTGCTTGGCATCACTCGGCACAGGATGCTACCGAGGGTGTGAAGTGTCAACTGTTGCCAATCATTTTAAAACCACATGCAGCTGGTAACCCCGTAGTTCAAAAGATTAACACCCCGCCGGTTGCAACGGAAAACATTTTTTTAGGAAACATTTCCGATGGAAAACATTGTGTGGATAATGATGTGGTTTTCGGTGTTTGTTTGAAACTTGGAAAATGTTTTCTATTGTTTGGTTGACACGGGAGACAACTAACATGGAAAAACGACCAAAATACTTCTTTTTTTAATTGAAGTTATGATTCTCAAATGACAAAGAATTACCCGTACCTATGAAAATGACCAAAGTGCCCTTTTATGTGATGGTGATCAAAATATAATTGTGACATATCACCCCCCTCCTGAATTTGCATTCCCCTCTCAATTTACACACAAACAAGCAATCCTTAATATAGCACACAAATGAGCATCTATTATCATAGCTACATGAAGTCATTTAGACACACAAAAATAGCGTCCACATAATTCTCACAACCGTAAAATAATCCATAAATGGAAGCACAATACAAGTTCCGCAACATATAATGCAAAGGTAATAAGGTCATATTTTTCTGCAAATTGAAGCCATTAACTTCACGCATTCGTTTTTAAAAAACCCTCCAACCATGCCCTTCGGAGTCTCGCATTCTTCACCATAAATGCCTTTGCACCCTTTTCATTTTCAACCAAGTGGTCAAATGCTAATGCAAGTCTCAGTTCATCGAAACCTTCTATCTTCATAACTTCCTCATAGAGGTCATTCACATTAAGTCGATCATCGGTAAGCTTCTTGATTGCTAAACCAACTTCTTCAAGTTTTGTCTTGGTTGCTAAACCAACTTCTTCAAGTTGTGTCGATAACTTGTCGTAACGCTCATCTTCGGCACGACTCCTCTTTCGGTGAGATCTTGCTTGGACCGGAAGGCCCGGAACCTCACTTGAAGAAGCTGCGTATTTCCCTTTTGATCCCTCTTCAAAGGCAGCACCAAACTCAGTCGAGTCTGATTCAGCAGCAGTTTCTTCATCTATATCATCAAAAAGATTTTGCAAATTATAGCCTACCCAAATAATGAGACTTGAATATGCCCAAACAATGAGGAGAAGTGCTACAATACACATTCCTTATTTGGATGTGTATCATATGCACCCTCTTTGATTACCATTAGATGCTTGAAAAATGATCTGGACCCTTTAAAATGTTACGATAAGTTGCTAACAAAAAATATGTTACCAGTGCAACAGGTAAACCCTGTGAATTAAAAGTTGGGCCATAAGCTTGGGCTGAAAGAAAAATTAGGCCCAATTTTATTTTTGATAATTAATTTATGTTAAAAATAATAATTTTATTTTTTAAAAACTTTGAAACTAAAATTATTTCAAGTGAAAATAATTTACTTCTTTAAAATAGGTTCTCGATAATTACTAAAGAAAAAAGATATCATTATCATAAAAAGTCAAGTTAAGGTATTTTTTACAAGATTTTTAAAGTATTTCATATTTGTAGCCAATTTTTTTTAATTTTTTTGAAATATTATGATGTTTAATATTTTTCATAATAGCTTTAATTGCATAGTGAACTTTCACATAAATGGTCCAACTAAAAGGAATAGCGAAATCAATCATCTGTATTAATAAGTAGGACACACTAACAAAAAAGTTAATGGGTGATCAAAAGAGTGATGGTGACGAGATAAATTTACCACTACATTTTAATTTATATGTAACAATATTTAGGATGTGCTATTTACTTTTTGGTCAATAGACGTACTACTAGTGTTTTTGTGAATTAGTGCAAGCATCCGAATTATAAATAACTAATATTCGTATTTGATAATGTAATCGATTACAAGTGTTATCAATATCAATCAATTATGTAATTGAAACCGCAGAGAAATATAATCTATGATGTAATTAATTATTTGTGTCATTCAGAATAATTGATTTTTAAATCTAATGCAATATTTTTTTTTAACTTATTTCGCAAATGATTAGAGGATTTACTGAGACCCATCAATTAGCAAATCGATTGAGTAATCGACTTCACATTGTTATCCAATCGTACTCAATTCAATTACAAAATCGATTATATTGTCTAATCGATTACATAATTGAACATAATAGAATTGATTACATATTCAATTATGATGTCTAATCAAATATGTAATCAATTGCAAAATCAATTACTATATATTTGATTATAATGTCTAATCAATTGAAAAATCAATTATAAAGTCTAATTAATTATGGAATTGAACATTCACATAATAGATTACATATTTGATTAACTACCGTTATAAAAAAGATTAAGTAATCGATTGCACAATTGATTATAGAAAAGTTATGAAATTGACTAAAATGTTACGATTCTGTAGTAAAAATGTTACGAACTGAAAATGTTACGATTTTTTTTACAAAGTTATGAAACACACCGAAATGTTATGATTCTAAAAATGTTATGAATCTGTTGCTAAAAAGTTACGAATCATTCGTAAAAGTTACGATATGCACTAAAAGGTTATGATTTGTAAGAAAAATGTTATGAATCAAAAGTTATGAATTTTTGGTATAAAAGTTACGATAGACCTAAAATGTTATGAATGACCGGTTCAGCAGGTAATTTTTTATGAGGTGGCACAATATAAACCACACAATAGGTGCATATGATATGCATCTTAAATGGGTGTGTATTGAAGATTTCTTGACTATTGGCATGTTTTTTCCCTTTGAAGGATATCCTCCTAAACTAGTAAGAATTGTCATTATCTAACAACATCGTAAGAATCAGCCAAACCAATTCCAAGAAAAAGTATGTAGTGTTTACACAGCTTCAACTGCCTACACATCCAAGCATAAATCGTACATAGTTTTAAATCGCGGTATCGATTGCCGTCGCGGTATCGGTCGCGGCATATCGGTATCGGGACATATCGGTGATACGTCACAGGAATCGGGTGTCGCAGTCGTGAATCTTTAAAACTTGAAAATCCCGTCGCGGGAAGCTCTGTTTTTTTTTTTTTTTTCCCTGAACCGGCCCAACCGGTCCGTTACAGACCGATACGTATTGGGAATCGGCCGGTTCACCTGTGATTTTCAGTCTCCCCGTTACACCGGCCTATATCCGAACCGGAACCCTCAAATTCCGGTACGAACCGGCCGATACGAACCGTATCGGCCGATATTTAAAACTATGGCATAAACAGAAGAACGAGTACTCGAATTCTTGCATCGAAAGTGAATAGATATGAGTTCGATATTCATTCTCGGTCTATAAACTACAACAAACCAAACAATTTTGAGAGAAAAAAATTGGAACAAATCCACATATGAGACAATTTCCTAAACACAAAAGAGGAGAGAGAGAGAGAGTACCTGTACGTCAAAGTTTGAGTCGGGCATTAGAGTTTGAGTTGGGGTCTCTCAGAAAAGGACTAAATTCTGGAAATCATTTTCCAGCCTAAAAGGACCGATTTCCGTTGTCTGGGGAAAAGATTTTACGTTGATTTCTGTTTTCCGTTCTACCAAACGCCGGAAAATATTTTCCAAAAAAAGAGAACATTTTCCGCCCAAACTACAATACATCTTAAGGCAAAACGCCATTGTGTCCACTAACATTTCTTGTGAATGAACCCATCTATCTTCCAGCAAAACAATAGGGCATTCTCTTCTACAAATTGAGCTTGAAAATGATCCCATATTCAGAAAATACATAAACAGACATAATGCTGTTACAAAAAGAGAAACGAAGACAACAATCCAACTACGTACACTAGTACTTACCTTTTACAATAAAGTCAGGCTCTGCTGGCTTCTGAATCATCGTGGGAAAAATTCTCTCCGGCAACCTGGGTGTCAGGGCCGAACCATTCCGCCTTACGGCACGGATGAGATTAACGGCAAATCTAACAACATAAATGATGGCCCCCGAACTCAGCAAGCTTCCGCTGCCTCTGGCCAATTCGTCTTGCAACCTATTTTCCTCTTTGATCCTAAGAAATTCTTCCAACTTCTTCCTGCGATGTCGTCGCCACCGTGCTTGTATGAAACAAGCTGCCCAAGTCCTCCACTGCTGCGAGTAGTATCTAAAAAAATGGCGGAGCTGCTTGTCGTGTGACCACCTGAATTCAGAAGCGACAATCTTCAAATCGTCCGCCTTTAGGACTAATGCGTCCACTTCTGAGAGGGCTTTAACCGTTCTGGTTGAGAATGGGAGTTTAGTTGAGGAATGGGGATCTAAAGCCCAACCAAGAAGCTCTTCTCCACCAAAGTCTCCGCGTTCAAGATATTCCATGTTAAAGAACCCAATACTTCCACCATTAGTGGTCGAAGAAGCTAATTTCCCGTCCATTACAAAGAACATTGCATCAACTGGTTTCCCCTCCCACATGATGAAGCTGCCTTCCGTGTAGAGAAACTGTTCTAGACGGCCACACAAAGCGTCCAACAGTTGTTCATCCATGCGCTGAAACACTGACACCTTATTGATAATTCCAGAAGAGTAGATAAGATTTAATCACAATCTAATAATCATCGTAAGAATCAAATGTGGTCACCGAAAGTGGCCTTGGAACAATAAGCAAACAACGTATAATAGGCAGCACATGCACTGTGGCAGTATCCATAAGATAAAGCCTTCAAATCCTGTTGTATTGGTTTTCGGTATTTTGGGCTCTATTGTTGTATTTGGGTTTTGGATTTCTTGTGGACTTCAATGTTATATTTTTACCCATTTAGACCCCTATGGTGATCTGCGCTTGACGCATTGGATGCTTTGTTGGTTTCTTGTCAACTTGAGCTTTGCTTTGTAACCCTTTCTTCTCAGTAATTTTTTTTTTTGCTTTGTTCAAATAAAAAAGCCTTCAAACCTTCGCATTCGTATCTTCATTTGGGTTCTTTAAACTACAATTCTACTGAACATAGCCTCGAGCAGAATAGTATTAGTATCAATTAATAATAGATCAAGTGATCAAGAATGCAATAGAGAATATACAGGCCCATTTGAAATCACCAATGAAACAACTGGGGAACAGAAAAGGGAAAACAATAGTAAAAGTTAACCAGAAAATTTCATCTACTAAATTTGATCTTGAAATCTCTTGAGACAATATATCCAGGGCAGGTCAGCAGCCAAGGCGGCAACCAATGGAACTTGGGATAAGTACTGTTACATCATTCACATGCCCTAAATGGATGAATTACATTGAACAAAAGCGAAAGATCGAACTCACTCTCATAAGCCGATCCAAACCAAGATGGCGCTTTATGTCCCTCCTGAGATCCTTTGGAAGATTACGGATCAGATTCTCTTCATCAACACCTCTAGTTTTCCGCCATTTGTACTGTTCATATTGTTTGATTCTCTCCCTCAGACTTGCAGGGAGCGAACGAGTGGACATCCATTGTTCTACTTCTCGCATTTTGACTCCCCGTTCCTCCAATCCCATTGTTTTGTACTGTTGCTGCAGAAACTTCTGTTACACCAAAAGGAATTAGATGCTGAAGATTTTACACCCCAATGAGGTATTGAGGTGGTCTTTGAGCACGTAGACCATGAAATATAACAGCAATTTTATCCCAACACTCACTTGAATGTAGGGTTACAAATGAACCAAACTGTTTGCGAATTGTTCCGAGCTCAACTCGGTAAAGGAACCAAATCCAAGCCTTATCCTTTAGCTCGTTCCATAAACGAGTTGAGCCCAAACCTAAGAGTATTTGGTCCAATGAGGCTCCCGAACTTGGGATCAAAACATATGTAATAATTTTTTGAATGTCTATTCATAAATACTACGACTAGTTTAGCGGGGTAGTATAATAATATATGCATTGTTATAGAGATACCATATAAGGTTTCTGTTCATCGTGTTCTTGATCGATTTTATTATTTTAATTTTATGGCTTACTAGTGCATGTTCGTGCCTGAAGGCACGGCGCAACACGTTTTGGTCATACGCTTGGCGATAGGGGAGAGAGCGAGGGAAAGGAATGTGTTGGTCCTGTAATGATTTGATCACATTGTTACCTAGGGAAAGGGATGTGTTGGTCCTAACATGATTTGATTTTATCAAACAATACCATTCAAACGAAAGAGGAACAAAGTCCACAACAAATAAACTCTCAATTGGAATTCTTTTTAAAAAGTGTTGAATTCACTTTGCAGTGTCCCCTACATTTCTCAAGACATGTCTCCACGTGTTGTTACTACATGTCATGTTACCTGTCTTCCTCAGATCAGACCACAAAAACTATCCAAAAATTAAGAAAACTACACAAAAGTGGGCATAAAAAATTAATTCACTCCCAACTATTTTTTACTCTGTCAAATATGCATTTTAATAAACACAAAATGAGTATCTTTGAAAGACAAAGAACAAAAGATATAGATCAAAAAAATTCCAATCCTAAACAGCAAAATTGATTTTCTTTTTCTAAACAGCAAAAAAATTCTCATCCTAAACAACAATTTTTTTCCCCGTAAAACTCCCATCAAAAAAATTCTCATCCTAAACAGCAATTTAGGCCACATTATTTTTTCTGCAAGAAGACCCTAAGGATGATGGGAGTCGTACCGGAAAGGGAGAAGCAAATCAATTTCGTGGACGGCTGATTGGTGGGTATGCGGGACAACAGCTGATTGATCGAGGAGCTTTGTGGGTGCATTTTTTTTTTTTTCGAAACGCCAAGGAGTGGATTCTGCGGGGAGAGAGAGAGAGAGAGAGAGAGAACTATGGAGGAAGAGAGGAAACACGATGGAGAAGAGGAGGAGAAATGATGGAGAAGAGGAAAACTGCAGGGTAGACAGGCGTGGAAAATAGGTTGGAATCAATGATTCAATCCAACGGTTGTAACCTATTGAAATTGCGATCCAATGGTTGGAAGGATGTTCATGTTTGTATGGGTAGACAAAAGACCGCTCTAATTTATACTCATATAGATGTTAGGAAATATTGATATATTGCAATGAAATTAAAATTATCAAACTCGAGCTTGAATTCTGCTCGTTTGAGTTTAACTCACTCAAAAAATTTTAAACGAGCCAAATCAACCCGAGTGTGAGCTTTGAAAATTTTAGACGAGTGGAACTCCAGCTCAACTGTTCAAGTTCGAACCGGACTCGAGCTATTATAAAGGGTCAAGTAGAAACTTCAGGTCAAAATTATGGAACTGTCAATTAAGAAACATCATTCTGGCCGGTGTCCCGAAGACATTATAAAGGGCAGTTTCTTTGAACCATAATAATGGTTTAGACTTAAAGAAAAACATTTTCTTCAGCATCTGGAGAATATGTGATCACGTTTAATTTCATCAAGACTAAAATGATAGGTATAAACAATCCGTTGTGAGCTGGTGTGCCGTATGACTACTAGGTACTAGGTTGCCATACTAACCACGTTTGCGCTGTTTTCCATTGTTAATTTAGCTGCCACATTAACAGACTAAGAGTAATGATAAAAGAATGTCCACATTAACAGACTAAGGGTATGTTTGGTTGGATGGAATCAAGGTTGGAATGGAATAGTTATTCCAATGACTTACTTATTCCAATGTTTGGTTCACCATTGAATAATGGAATGATGATTCCAAATTGAATCACTATTCACCTTAGTAAAGGAATTGTCATTCCATCCAAAAAACTAAGGAATTGTTATTCCATTTCTTTGTCACTCCAAAATTACTAGTGCCACTCCAACATTCACTATTGCCACACCAAAAATTACTATTGCCACTCCAAAAATTACTATTGCCACTCCAAAAAATGCTATTGCCACTCCAAAATTACTATTGCCACTCCAAAAATTGCTATTGCCACTCCAAAAATTGCTATTGCCACACTATTCCATTGGAGATGAGAATGATTATTCCCAAGTACAACCAAACATGAGAATGGAAATGATTATTCCATTCTCAATTCCTCCAATTCTATTCCATTCTTAATTCTATTCCTATTCACATTCCATTCCATCCAACCAAACGCACCCTAAGAGTAATGATAAAAGAATGTCCAAAACTGACCTGAATCTCTACGATGAGGACTGAAAAGCATATCGCGCTCCACATGAAAACGGACATTGCGAACCAAATTTCCCCGAAAAAGGTACTTGTCTTGAGGTTTTGACCAAGAGAACTGCAAAATTTGCCAATTTACAAATTATCAAAGGTTAACTTCTGGTAACAAAATAATGCCACTCTTCCCATAAACAGCCAGTGGCAAAGATGTATAGGGGGTCAATTTGCCTTTTAAACTAACTAGTGATTACCCGTGCCTAAAAGCACGACACAACATGTTTTGATTACAACTTTACAAAATATCCTTCCCTTCTAGCGATCACAACTTAACAAATCCAAATGGAAAATTTTATAATTTTTTTTTTTAAAATTCTATTCAAATAGGGTAAACTTAACTAATGTCTTGTAACAATAGTTTCACAACAAACCATTCGTTAACTGCCAGCTATCACGATCAACTAATACTCATATTACACATGTATACAATATAGTTCAACCAGCAACTAACCCAAAAAAGGTGAATAGTTTTCCTAATGCAAAATTTTTCAATTTCAAAATTCCACTTCTCGTAAGTTAACGAATGTTCTTTTTCTTTAACAGTAAAAATGATTCTTGGAACGGAATGCTACAACTTAAGTTTTTTTTTTTTTTTTCCCATTCAAATCAAAGGAATGATACAGTTCTACAACTAAGACAAATTATCAAGCACTACTACTGCGAATCATGCATCCAAGAAATAAGTGAAACAACTTGTTACCAAAAAAACTAAGTTTATTCTTTTATGATTAAGTTTCTATAATGTTTCTCTATTGTTACCTCAATTGATGGAAGAGTGGACAATGCACAACACCCCAATGATGGAGATAAAGATTGACGATAGGGAGAAGAAAATGTTTTGATAGTAAAAGACACGCTGTTAAATAAAGATGTAATACCGTCCTGAATATTTCGGTATTATAATGACTTTTTAATCTAATTATATGTTGTGGGGTTGATTTGCATGAGATGGAAGTTCGAGGGCCTTGTGTTTGATTTATGGGTGGAGCATAAGTCAGCACATGGTTTCAATTGCACATGATTATTTTCCTATAGGCTTCAACAATATCCTGGGGATATTTGCTTCCCCATTCTCATCCCTTATTAACGTAGAGAGAGAAAGAGAGAGAATAAATTTATTAAAGGAGTTGATTGGATGGCTATAACCTATTGAAAATTTGATTCAACGACTGGAGATGTTTTTGTTTATATGTGTAGAAAAAAATCGCCATGTTTATAGATTGTCATGCTCTCTCTCTCTCTCTCTCTCTCTCTCTCTCTCTCTCTCTCTCAAGGTTAATAAACTCTCTAGAGCGTAATTTCAGGAGTGTAGGGGTGAAGAAAGCAAGAGAGAAGGCTGGCGTCTAAAGAAATAAAAATGACTTACATGTAATTTAAGAGGAAAATATTTTCAGTCATACAAGGTAAAATGTTTACTTTGAAAAATATTTTGCACTATTTTTGCCCAGCTAAAAAGCGAAAAATGAGAAGAATATTTTACATCGAAAGAAACGGAGCCTAAAGTGAAATTCGCTTGTGTAAATCTGTGACACATGCAGCATGCATGGTATCATGAAAAGTTTGGATACTGCATCATTTCGCAGATAGTGAACAGGCAGCAAACACGTTTACATGACAAAACTACAGGTAGCTGAACATTTTGTAAGGTAGCCCAATCTATTTGTTGATGCAAAATTCTAACAGAGATGAATATGATCAATAGAGGATCTTATCTGTACTTACCTTATATTTCGCATGCCCCACCAAAGGCAGTACAAGTACTTCTTCCCAAAATTTAATGATCCTACAACACCGGATTGAAGTGCGTCGAGGTAGATTCCAAAATCAAAAATAGCAGCATTTGGTGTCTGTATGGGGCAGGACTCATTCAGAAATACTTTAAACCCTGTACTATGATCACAATACTCGAAAGAGTTTGCACACTCAGTCCGATTTCTACAGGCTTTCCTCCAGCACGTAATTCCTCGGTCTATAGAAAACCAGTACCAAACTGCTCCCAGCATCTAAAAGATATCGAATGGTAGAATGATCAGAAAGATTGGTGAAACCTAAGAGTAGAAAGAATAGATCGAAGTCCATAGGTTTTTATTGGTAATGTATGGCCACAGAAACTTATGGTACACAGCAAACTTGACGGGTCCAACGGATTCATTCAAACTTTCAACCATGTTTGTCAAAATCATGCGATTCACGATAATCATTCGCGATTCATGCAAAAATGATACGAATCGATTCGTGATTCATTACCGTAGTATTTATCGTTTTATTATGTACAAGTGTCTTTCCTATTAGACCATATATATGATGGTCAAATAATAATAAAAAACAAAATTTAATACGGATGGTAAGCTTAAATTTTTTACTGTAATATTACTATGTAGATGCGTTGATACATTTTTCAATGTATTTTCGATATTTGCACCGAGTCATTACGATTCACGATTCGGAGGAGGGTCAATCCGATTCTCGATCCGATTAATCGATTCACGATTTGACAACCTTGCTAATTTCAACACTAAGAAGATACACACAAAGTCTAATATATATACACACAAAGTCTGACCCGCCCCGTATACTAAATATATATATATATAGATAGATAGATAGATATTGTGATCAAGCTTGCCTTGTTCCTTTCACTTTTCAAAAAATATTTTTCAAAAAATACCTATTAGATTCTCCCTAAATTCCCCCTATTTCTACCATTTCTCTCCCTATCTCTTTCCATTTATTACTCCTACTATTTTTCAAAAAACTTTTCAAAAATCAAACCAAACACAGCATAGTCTACAAAATTCTGACAGTAAAAATGTAAGATCAATTTTTGCTGTGAGGAAACTTACATGACTCGTATACATGTAGAGAATGAGACTAAGTGCAGCGCCATTCCAAGCAGCTTCAGTGAACATACCGTAAGGTATTTTTGTTTCTATGTACAAATGAAGTACGCGAAGGAACCTAGGTAGAATTTGGAATAAAACAACATTCCGCAAAAAGTACGTTGTATTCAAAGATCTTGACCCTCCCATGCGTGGAATGATAGATAAAAACAAACACCTGCATGGACACATTACAATAGAGACAGAAATCAATTTCGGAAAGTACCTAAAGTGACGTATTGTCATCCATGCAACTTGGAAATATTGGACATAACAAAATAATTAAATACAAAAGCATCATCTCTGGAACCCGAATTTGTAGTAAATATATATATATAAATAAATAAATAAATCCCTCCGATATTCCCACTTCCCCAAGTTGAAGATAGTGATGATTAAAACCCACAACTAATCATTGCCAGGGCATGTGAGGTCATGAGGTCTCTAGAACCTATATATGACCAATACCGAAAAGCAGCAGAACTTTGGTTATCACAGGACGGAACTGAATTTTCCTATAGAAAATTCCCAGGGCATGTGAGGTCATGCACGAGGATGGAAGGTCAAATTTATCCATTGTAGAGTGATGTGTCTATAGGAAAAAAGCCAAAAATACTACTAGTACTCCTCCTTGGCAGGGGATCAGAGCAAGGTGGTGCACCCTATTCCTGCTTCAGATAGTAGTTAGTACCCGGCCCTGCTCTGGAACCTGCAGCCAGATATAATTGCTCCGGCAACACGGTCGATCACAATTATATATCTTTTTGTCAAAATGATCACTGTAAATAGAACAATAGGGAAACACATTTTGGCAGGATGAAATTTCTCGTACCTGTGGCAGAGGAAGAACTGCAAGAACATCGATGAGGAAGTTCGTGCACGAATATCTCAATGCTATTTCCGAAGCAGAGGGTACATTAAAACGAGTTCGGAATCGAAAGATCATATGAATGATATAAAATAGATCAAAAATGGTACGCCAAACAATTGCCGCAGTCTGCAGGTTTCCGTCCAACCCAAGGCATTTCTTGTCATCATCAATCACAGGAATGTAGAAGAACAAATGATCGAAAAAAGCTGCAATCACGCACCACAAGAAAACTATTTCATTCCAGTACTTCGGAAGAAATGGACCTCGCGGGTCAAGGATTTTCATATTTCCCACAAATTCTTGAGCAACGAGATTCCAATGACCTTTTTAAGCCTTCTCTCCTCCTTTCAGAACCGCAATCCAAGCTTCTTCGAAACTTATCAGCCCCGAATTTTTTATTGGGCTCTAACAATCCCCGAAGGAACACCTTCTTAATTCTCTAGAGAATTACTCCTCCGTCTTTTTTCTCTGTCCCCCGCCCCCCCAAGCTTACTGTACTGGAATACCTCGACAACATAAAGCTTAAGGTAACAATCGACAAAACGTTTTTTTCCTGGAAAACAAAATTAAGGCAGAAAAAACTACCTCGCAAGCTTCTCTCAGCGTGTATACGACGGTGTCCAAAATACTGATAGACGGTCCATCTTTGAGGCACTCTTCAAATTAAACTGGGAGGTTCTTTAGTTACTAAACTGATTTCTGTGAGCGGGGGCGTGACGACAGGAAAGCTTTTAAAGAGGGTAGACAAGGAGGGAAATTTCGAGGAAGATTCATCTTTAGTCTGATTTCGAGGAAGCTTTGTTGGTTTAAGGCAGCCCCACTCCAACTTTTATCCTCTCTTTTTCTCTTTAATTACAAAAATATTGTGTGGGGCCTACTTTGGAGCCTCATACAAATAATCAGAATCGTTCCAATAACTTAAAAATGATTTTTTGAGTGATCTGGTAAAAATTCAGCTCAATTAGACAATTGTGAGTGGTTGATCCAATCATTTAATTTTTAATTCATAATTTAGGATCTGAATGAATTTTGAAGAAAAGTTATACAACTATGTGTTCGATGTCTCCTTCGTATGAACTACATGTATTGTAAGGCTTGTCGAGAAAAGCGCTTACTAAAAAGATTATCTTCACTAGACATCGATAGATATCGAAACAGTTTATAGTTGTAAAATAATTTTTGCATATTGATACCTATCAATGTTTGATCATAATAATTTTTTTGATAAATGCTCTTCTCAACAAATTCTAGAATATATGTGGTTCAGATCAATAAGATACCAAACACATAATTGTTTGACTTTCTTTCAAAATTCATCTAGTCTTCAGGATCCTAAATCATGAATTAAAAATTAAAAGATTGAATCAACCATACACAATTTTCTGATTGGGCCAATTTTTACGAGTCCGCTCAATAGAATATTTTTAAATTATTGAACGACTCCGATTATTTGTGTGAGGTTCCAAAGTAGGCCCACACAACCTTTGTAAGTACGAGAGAAAGAGAGGACAAATGTGCAAGTGAGGCTGGCCTGATTTGCCAACAACGTTGCCGTTTTCTGCAACCTATATATATGCGGCTCATTAGAGTTTATAATTGACCGAACATATGAGAGCCGCCCCCAAGCACATCCAAACCTAAGAATACATTCTAGAGGGTCTTGGCTTTGTTTCTTGAAGTATAAACATGATCATAGGATCATCGAGCAACAAGATCAACTTCAAAAACTTTCTTACAATCTTTGATTCAACCAGTTGAGCTTTCAAACTTGAGGTTTTTAACTTCCAAAATGAAATGGGCAAATTTAAAGCCATAAAAAAGAAACTAGCATTATTAATCTAGGCCAAAAAAACCTCATAAACATAAAATTTAGTTACTATATATCTACGTTCATCAAATTAAAAATCTTCAAACCCTTAAATTTTCGTATCTCACATATGAGATTTTCTATTTGGATGCAATAGTATTGTAAAAACTGGTGAAAACATCTATATGAGACGCATATCTCATATTGTAGGATATTTATTAATCTACCCTTGTATTTATAATATATTTACGAAATGACCTTTTTGTTCACGAGCCTATCGAGCCACACACCCATATGCTCAAGCTTGGACTTAATTGAATTTATAAACAAACAAACAAAACGTGATTGAGGTTGGCTTATATTTTTTTTAAACGAGTTTGAACATGCCAAAACTCATTTCGAGCCTGAGCCAATCTGTTTGGTTAGTTTAGCAACCCTCTACATGACATGTTATAAGAGCATCCACAGTGGTATAATCAAAACGAAAAGGTTTATAAAGTTAACAACATTTGCTCGAAAAGAGCTCACATTGGAATAACCAAACTTAGAAACATCTTAGCAACTCATCAAATTTTGGCTCTTGGATAATAAAAACTACCAACCTTTTGCCAATAACCAAATTTAATTGTCTTCACATTTCCTTAATCAAGTACACCATCATTACACAAAAACCTTCTTTCTTCCAATTTCAACATGTTTATATCAAAAATACTTTTAAAAACAGTTTTTTTGTTTTTTGAAAAAATAGTTTTTTTAATGTTTTTTTAATTAAAACTGTTTTCCCCAAATTTGTTTTAAACAGTTTTTTTTATGAAGACTTTTTTTTTCAAAATCTGTTCTTTTGAAAAAAAAAAAAAACTTTTGCTATTCAAAAAGTGTTTTTTTAACTTTTCCGATAACTTTTTTTTTTTTAACAAAGTTTTCAAATAACTATTTTCTCTTTTTCTAACCTATCTTTATTAGTTTGAAAACTATTTTGAAAAAATTGTTTTCTATGTCACAATTTCTAGATTTTTATAAGTTCAAATAGTGATGTGACAAGTTTTGGTTATTCAATTTTGATTATACCATTGTAGATCTCTACATTGCTAACTTTAGCAACCCTCTAAATGGATAACCAAATGATGATGTGGCAACTTTTGATTATGCGCTTTTGATTATTCCATTGTGGATGCTCTAAGGCTGCACCAAATTAAAATCATACATCCTCAAATCTACCATGTATTTGAATAAATTTGATCATCCCCACCCCATAGACAAAAATTGCAAAATATTTGGTCGTTAACCAATAATATAAAAGGTCAAGAAGAGACTTGTACTTGGGGGAGTGCTGGGGAGTGTAGATGATAAATTGCAAAATTTCTATTTTTTAGCAATCCGTGAAGAAAATACTCGTACCGGTATTGTGGGAGAAAGAATGAGAGTTCACAACAATTCGCAAAATTATGTGTTTACGTAAATAATTTTATGCTCAAAATCATGTGTTTAAGCAAATAATTTTCTACCAATATGGATCTTGTTTGATAGATCTCTTTGAGATCTTTTAAATAGTGCAAAAAAAATTAAAAAATTATTTTTTATTTTCATTATATTTGAGCTTGAAATTACCTTTTTTTGGAAAATAAGATTTAAAAAGAAAGCGGAATAACACCTTAAGCCCAACTCGTATATAGAGCTTATTATTCAGCATGTGTGATGCACTATAAAGTCACATAATGGGCGGGCGAATACAGGTGTAGAAGCGTGAGTGCGAATATGAAAGAATCTTTTCTAAATTAACTATCCAAATCAATAAAATTCGTCCGTATGAAGATTGAGAACGCGAGGACAAAACGAGAATTGAGAGCTGAGCAAAGGCCATTTCAAAAGATAATTTGAGTAAAATGTTGCACACTTGGATAGACTAGCCCATTAGGGGAGAGCTTATTTGTTAGGGATTCTTCCTAGCCGTGGATGGATTAGGTCCCATTAGCTCTTTGCACATAAATGCGCACAAGTATTTTTCCACAAAATTGCACGCGCTCCTCCTCTCTCTCTCCTCTCTCTCTCCTCTGTCCGTTGTCCCCACACGGTGTCGGCAACCTAACGCAATTTCAACACAAAAGTCTCTCATTGATCCATAGGGAAAAGTCACAGGCAAAAAACTTGGAAAATTTCATATTAGCACGTGATTTTTCACACAAGTAACATATGAATATTTGATCTTAAAGAAACATCACATAAACATTTGATGTATTAAAGAATTCATCAATTAAAACTCTACCGTTAATCTTTGTCCAAAAATAAACAGAAAACATGTTTATCTCTCCAATTTTACTACCCACACCGACTTGTTTTCACAGATTTTACATATTTTGTTTGTGGGGTTTATTTTTGGGTCTCATACATATTATCCGATCAATTGATTAAGTCAAAAATATTTTTCCAAGAACACTTGCAAAAAATTAGCTCCATCAGATAAATGTAAGTGTATGATTCAAAGGTACAACTTTTTATTCAGAATTTCGAATTACAATTCTGCATGAAAAGTTGTAAGATTATATCAAACACTTATATTTGCCCCGTTGAGTTGATTTTCTACAGGGTCATGCAAAAAAAAATTTAAGATTAATGAGCAGATTGGTTAACTTTTGGGTCCCCACAAAAAAAAATTGTAATACAAATATTTTCTTCGGCATTATTATTTTCCTTTTTCTTTCCCGCATAGTGCTGAGTTGTTTTTTTTCATTTATTTTTTGGCGGAGCAACTAATACTACCCAATGTACCCACACAGACTAGTATTACATAGATTTTTGTGGTACCCATTTTTGGGTCCCTAAAAATAA
This sequence comes from Rhododendron molle, assembly GCA_025413875.1. NCBI lineage: Eukaryota > Viridiplantae > Streptophyta > Magnoliopsida > Ericales > Ericaceae > Rhododendron > Rhododendron molle. Next base: position 7,404,678 of record CM046393.1, read on the forward strand.
TCCGATTATTTTATTAGTTTTAAAATATTTTTTGCATCACCCTGTAAAAAAATCTACTCAACGGGAAAATGTAAGTGTTCGATCCAATCGTATATTTTTTATTCAGAATTTTAATCCATAATTCTGAATGAAAAGTTGTACGATTGGATCATACGCTTACATTTATTTGATAGAGCTGATTTTTTGCAAGGTCGCTCGAAAAAATATTTAGAATTAGTGAACAGATCGGATAATTTGTGTGGATCAAAAAAAAATGGACCCCACAAAAAAATTGTGCAAAATCTTTGGAAAAAAAGTCTGAATGGATAGCAAAATTGGAGAGAGAAATATGTTTTCCGTTACTTTTTGGACAAAGGTTAATGGTAGGGGTTGGTAGGGGTTTAATTGATGAATTTTTTAAGACATCAGGTGTTTATGTGATGTTTTGTTAAGATCAGATGTCCATGTGTGATTTGCATAAAAAGTCATATTGTAATATGAAATTTTCTCAAATCTAAATTGCATCCCCCCCCCCCCCCCCCCCCAAGATTTCCCTCCCTCCCTCCTCCCTGGTTCGGAGAAAATTTTCAATCCAACGGTTATTTGTAATACCTATCTCAATGTTGTGAGATGTACACATACATGGGGATTGGGAAAGCACCCTGTATGGCACACATGGGCTATTGATCTTGACAATGAATGGTTTTATATAATTCGAGCTTCTACAAATCCTACCCATCCATTGTTTGAATGAAAATCCAAGCCGTCCATTACCGGATGGACGACCGGATTGGCCACACTACACATGTAGTGTGGAGGGTGCACTACAGCACCCCCGGATCCACATACATGGAGCCCACATCATCTGCGAGGGCGTTACAAATAACCGTTACATTGGAGATTTAAAAATATTGTTTACTAATTACTACATTCAATATGGACTAATATATATATATATATATATATATAGAGAGAGAGAGAGAGAGAGAGAGAGAGAGAGAGAGAGAGAGAGAGAGAGAGAGAGAGAGAGAGAGTGACTTTTTAGGGAAATGATAATGCCAAAACTCATTTTGTTACTGCCAAAACCTATTTTGTTGCTGTCAAAACCCAGAATGAATTTACACTTAAATGACTTTTTTGTCCTCCTAAATACTAACCCATTCAATGCTAGCACTCGATTATTGTCTACTGTTGCTTCGTCCTCTGTTTTCCATCCCTAATTCTACTCTCTGATTATTTTATCTTCTTGCAACTCAACTACAAACAACCCCGATTTTATTCTCCTCATTGATACCCACAAATCGATATAAACTGCGTTCTCCTTTCTTTACTTTCGAAACACAGTTTTATGACCTTTGTACTATGACCTTTGTACTGGTCGTTCATCTCAAATTTGAAGAATACCCGCCCACATCTTCGTTAAACCCACTCAACTCAGCAATGGAGAATGCAACTTCTTCTCTCACCTAATTCGAGTTCTTCAAATTACAAGACATATTTGAGCTTCGAAAATAGCTTCGATTTATAATTAAATTCGACAATTGGTGACTCAACCATTGACGAACCCGTTACTTGAACAGGATCCAGATTTGAATTGGGATTGCTCATTTACATTCAGATTAGGTTTATTCAGAGCTCAAGCTCGAGAATTGCTTCAAAAGCAGAGGCCACGAGTTTTTTTGAAGTGGTCCAACAACCAACTCGGGTGATTTCATTCGTCGTGACTTGACGAGTCAAGATCGATCTAAGCCTGTATCAACGACTAGCTCAGGATTTCTCACTCTCAAGCTTGATGAGGGCTTTAATGGTGTAGGATGAGTTACGAATGGGGAAACATAGCAGCAAGGGAGGAAGAAGAAACATTAAAAAGAGGGGGAGTTGGTGTTGAAGGATGGGTTAGGACTTACAAGTTACAAGGACAAATGGGTCAGTTACGGATATATTTTGTAACGCTCCGATTTTCGAAGGTAAAATCGGAGGTATTAAATACTAACTCTTGAAAAACTTATTAAACCCAATTTGAAATCCAAAACAGATAATTCGTCCTAAGGATTCATCTATTACAAACTATTGTAAAAATATTAGAAATAGTCTTCGAAGGGATAAGCTAAACAGATAATAGAGCCATCTTCTAAGATTGATATGGGTCCCAAGCGTATTCTGGCTCAACTCCCACATCTCCTCAGCATAAAACTGTTCGCCCACGGGATCCTGTGTTTCTTGGTTTTCTGCAAAATCTGACACGATGCCAGGAAAATCCGTGCACAGTGAAAGAGTTCACCCCGAACTATAATCCAACCCAAATACCCCTCTTACAATACAATTAGCAATCAAACATGAGATAACAATACGAACGAATAAATCAGAGATAATTCACATAACTTGTTTCTTTACTATCCATTAACCTAACATGAAATCTAAGATCTCTCTCACGAGATCTTTCCTCCCCAACCACTAGCCATGCTCAGTCCCATGAGATCACTTCCCTTTGTTGTCGCAGGAACACCTAGTTATGTACCGAGTGTGCACCCCCAATAACTACAACAAGGGTAAGCTTATCATGCCGGTATCACGACTAGGGTTCGCCTATCTTATAAACCACATCACAATTCTTTTTCACAATCATCACTGGACACCCGCCAGTCTATAAATTCATCACTGGACACCCGCCAGTTTCTATTCTCATCACAATCTCATCATATCACAACATCACGACTGCAGGCAACGTCTTATCAGTTAATAAATCTCACAATTTATCCATTACTTAACATCGTCTACGTGATTTCTAATTCACATACCACCCCATGTCCCTAGGGTCCAATCTAACAGTCAACTGAAGTATCGATACAATATCAATTATAAACAAAAAGATAATTAAAACAAATAACAGATGGATCGAAACAATTCATAAGCAATGCAATCACATAACTTTTTATGACTGGGCCGTTGCCCTTAATCTCATATGATCACAAAGTCTTTAGGAATGTAAGAATTATTTAATTAAGATTTAATAATAATTTTCTAGACTTCTATTAATTAATTATAAGTAATTAAGTTAATTAAACACTAATTAAATACATCAATTAGGTAAAAATATTAAAATAATTATCGTAACCTTAATAAAGGTCCTAACAGTCTTCTATAATAAGTTCGAGTGCTAAAATTTGGGTTTGAACGCTCACGGAATTATTTTGAATATAAAGATTTAAATTAACAGACAAAACAAGAATAAATAGACAATAAATAATTAAATAATTGAAAATACATTTTTATTTACAGAATATCATTATAGGACTGTAAATAGTCTAAATAAAATTATTCGTAATTTTAAACCTCTTTTATAATATTTTACAGTATTATTATTAAGAAACAACTCTTAAATAATAATAAATAGTTAATCAAATAAATAAAATTTTATTTTAATAACATATCACTTCTGAGATGTCAGAAGTCTAATAAAAATATTCTTGATGTTAAAAACATTTTTTGTAAGGTCGTAACTATTTTTCGTTTGAAACTTTAACTAAAAATAAAATAAATAACAAATAACATCAAAAAGTTATGAAATCAACAACTTATGATCTTTAAGAAGTTAGGAATTTAAGAAAAATAGTTTGGGGATTTATAGAATAATTTAAAAGGTCGCAACGATTTTTAGTTTACAAATGATCACACGATTACGAATAAAAATTAAATAAATTGAAGATTAAATAAAAAAAAAATGAAACTAACAAGGTATGAACTTTAGAATGTGGGTAACCTAGGATAAAAATTTCGGGGTCAAATACGATGTTTAAAAGGTCGCACAATCGATTCGAAACGATAACAAAATCATCGCGCGGCTGGGGGAGAAGGGGCTCGCGGCCGCGAGGTTGGCCGCCTGGTTCTTGCGGCTGGAATCCCGAGTTCGCCGGCGAGTGAGTCGACCGGTTTTCTCGTTTTTTTCACTCGTTTCAATGCATGGGACTACGGGGGTCATTGGGTTATGTCTATAAATACTTAATATACTTAGAGGAGGCCTCGGATTGAATTACAGTACCTCGGTTCGGATTAATTTCGTTTTCGATCGAAAACGTGATTTTGGGGAAGACGACTTCAATTCCTTCGATCGGAGGACTTTGGGACCGAATTGATTGATCTACGGTGATCCTTGGGACTGTAGTAAATAACTTGAACGATCAATTTGGGTTTCGGACGAACGGAACCACGAAACCCACTTGTCTCTCTCTAAAATTCTATCGATTGTAATTGATTTCTCTCTGGTTTCTCCTCTCTCTGGCTCCGTGGAAGGTGGTAGAATAGTATACGTGCCCTAGGGTCGGTGTGGTGTATATATATAGGAGAATTGGATGAGTTTCGAATTAAAACGAGTCCTAACGGTATCGGGTTTTTGCATGGACGAATTACGCACGAATTTTGGGTCACGGAGGAGTTAGAAATTGAGTAGGAGAGTGAGGGAGAAGATAAACGTGCATGCATGCAATTATATATATGTATGTAATGATAAATTAATTTTTAAAAGCTAATTAGATAGAATAGCTTATTTTTTTTATAATTATCTACTAATTATTAATTAAGGAAAATAATATCATCATAATTAAGTAATTCTTTTTTTAGTATTTATTGGTTTAAAAAAAATTCGGGTTATTACATATTTAGTTTGAGTTTTGGAAGGAACAAAATGAGTTTTGGCACAAATAAAATGAGTTTTGGCATTATCATCTCCCACTTTTTAATATTGTTTTTAATTTAAAAATAAGTAAGACCCCACGCCATAATTTTGCCTAGGACCCCCAATACGTTGGACTGGCCCTGATTTCACCACCGGAAAAGGTCCAAACATTAATATAATTTTCTTGGGATAACATCACACTATTACTTAGCGTGGATCTGATTTTGGAAAAATGTTCTTTTCTTTTTCCTTCACAGAAAAAGGCATATATCCTAGAAACTGTTTAACAGTGGATTACAAGAACTTTCCATGTGGCATCCCATTAAGATTGCCTCTAATTCCATTCAATTTTCCCCTACTGAACACAACAATTATACGACCACTATTAATTAGACAACTGTGTGACCGGTATCGTCTTGATCTGAACCACAGATATTATTGGGTTTGTTGAGAATAACATTCATTAAAAAATCTATCACGATCGGACATCGGTAGGTGTCAAGATGATACCAATGACACAAATTGTCTATTTTTTGTTTTTCCAAAATTCATTCCGTATTCAGGATCCTAAAACCCACAACAAAAAGCAATTTTAAATCCCGCCATCTTTGTAAAATCTAACTAGCACCCGTGCCGGTGCATATTCATCAATTCATGACAATGTTGAACCAACCAAAAATCTACATGAACCGCTTCGACATTGTTGGATTGGGTAGACAACACCCCCCCCCCACCCCCCCCATCTATTATAGCATACCTGAAGCTTTCTCCTATTTGCACACGACGTAGAAATATATACAAAAGAAATTCCATTGCTTCATCGTCGTCCATTTATAGTTGCCGAGGAATGTCAAATACTTGGTCAAAGGATTCCAGCACTCCAAGAATGTCGCCATTAGGGGCTTCAACTTTACTACGGAACTGTAACTTGATGACAAATTAAGCCACTGTACCTTTCTGGCTGTCGTATGTTCTTAGGGAGAGAAATGCTGTCGTCCAACCGGCAATTATAAGCGTATCTACCACCATCCATGTTGTCCAATGTCCATAATCTGATGAAACAGAAGAAACAAAGAAAAATAAGTTATGTATTCTAAAGGCAAATACAAGGGCAAGACACCAAGAATACATACATATATATATATATATGCGGTTCCGGGAACCGCTTAAAAAACCTCTAAAGAAACCTCCCATCTTAGCCCTCCATTTCAAGGGCTGAGATCATCCACTCCACTCCTAAAAGTTAAAACACACCCCTCCCTCTGGCCCAATCCCATGGCTTGTACCTGGCCCGATCCCAAATGGGACTACCCATTGCATAGCCACAAGAAAACCTTTGAGCTGTTCCATAGGCTTGAATACTAGCCATGATTTCACAGCTTTGATAAGAGGAAAAACTCCTGCCATCACTATGGAGAATTGAAGGAGAGCTAGGGAAGGCCAAAGTTCTCCTATTTCATTCACAAACTTCCAACAATAAGATCCCCAAACTAGTGTATTGAACCTGGATTCATCGATCATTAGAAGCATAATAAACCACGGCATTGCTGGCGATAGCCTCCTTTACACACAACAGCTTGATATACTTTAATATAGTTTCAAGACCACAAACGAAGCAGATCACAGAAAGGTGATTGCAGCAGTAGCAGAATGGAAACTAGAGAGCACAAACATCTTTGAGAAATTACATAAAAAGATCATGAACAATATGAGAAATAGGCAACAGCCTAGCTTGTTCTTTTTTCTTGTTCTTTAAGTTGCCCAGTAGATCGGATTCACCAAGAGTTCACCTGATTTTCCAGATTGCTAGTCATCCAATCTAGCAATCGCATTGTCCAACTCCGTCTTAAAATTTTTCTCAGTTAAATCCATTTTCAGTAAGGCAGTACTTTTAGTTTGCCTCAAAGGTTGATGAGGATTGAACGGCTGGCACTACATTAAAAAGAGTTCAATGTGGAACAAAAAAAAGGCCTCACATGGCCACCATCGTCACTTAGTTGGGAGTAATTCCTTGTATGGTTTAGTGACAGAATATGTCCAACAAATGTATGTTCATCAACTTCTCTATGACAAAGTAGTTAAGAAAACCACAAGAGGCCATCAAGTGGGATACAATAATGCCTTCATCCATGTCCAGGTTTTCAAAAGCCCTAATTTTTAGCAGAATAGAAGGCTTATGCCATATGGCCCGGCCCATATCCTACAAATACAATATCTATTAAAGTGAAGTTCAAATGCGCAACTATCTGTTTTCACTTCCCAATGAACTCTGCGAGGAAGGGTAACAGTTCTACAAACAGACGGACTTGGATTAAAACACTTGTTCTTATCCTTTAATGATAAATTCAGATAAAGTTTTGTTCATCACCAAATTGACATGATGCATGACTAGATTTTCTGTACCATGACCAGTAGGACGGCATCCTTCTAATGAAAGAGCTTATAGGTTTTAAAATTTTCAATGACCTATTCTTTTCAGGTTCCAATCATGCCTTTGACTCAACTTCTATAGAAAAAAATCATTTTTTTTACTAGGGTTTCCACCTTTTAGTTCCGCATGACCTTATGCTTATGTTTCTTGTGGCAGAATTTGTGTGCAATATGTTTAGATCCCCTGAATTTTGGCACAACCACTAGCCCAGGACAAGCAGTATTCACAGCCCAGTGTTCTCATTCACAGATCAAAGAAGAAACTCAAAATTAGGGCAAACTGATTAATAGGAAAGATTCAAGTATAGAGAAGATTAATAGGGCTAATTAGAGAGATAGAGAAAGACCTTGGTAGTGTGTCTGCTTTGAAGGTTCTAACCGTGCGAGAGAGAGCCCGACGGTGGTGGAGCTCGCCAGCGGGAGAGCATTACCTCGAGCAGAGGGAGAGGGTCGTCGGCTCATGGTGGTGTGGGTGGTCGTCGGTCGGAGTGGAGGGCGCTTGAGGGGTGGGGGGTTGGACGAGATTAGCAGACGTTGAGAGGGGAGGGGAAGGAGTGCAATTTTGTTCGCCCTCTTTAAAAGACCGTGAACATTACCCTCCTTCTTATTATTGGTTGAAATGATATAGATCTCATCACAAAGTGATGTCATGCTTACCATACAATACACTTTTTGGTAAGGAGTGCAATTTTGTTCACCTCTTAAATGGATGGTGAACAAAACTCAACTCGAAGAGAAGGGGGTTGCGTGTTTTAAGTTTCAGGGGTGGAGTGGAGATTTAATCTCAGCCCTTGAAATTAAAATGGAGGGCTGAGATGGGAGGATTCTTTAGAGGTTTTTTAAGCGACTCTCGGAACCACATGTATATAGTCGTGGGAACAAAATATATAAATTTATAAATGCTTGCAATTATATGGGAATCATAACCCGATTGGGATTCTATTTTCCTAGTTGGCAACGGCATGGATTTCAATCTATTTTTTTACATATCCAAAAATAATATTGTAAATTTATGTGAATAAAGATAAAAAATGATGTGTGAATTGTAAAAAATGGAGTATGAAATTCATTTCCTTACCATATATCTTTACATTCTCAAAAGAAAATTTTGAATTTGCGCACAAGAGTCAAACCCATCTCACCCAGTGAGTGTGTGTTGTTTCCCAACAAACCAAATACAACCTCTCACAACATCTTCGTCAAAGTATTACTAATATATAGAGATATATCATCCCAAAAAAAAAAAAAATTTGGTTGCCCTCGCCCGAGGGTTGCCCAAACCTAAGAACTTACTTAGACTTACCTTCGGGCCGGCCCTAATTTTGACTGAATGATCAGGTTGATTGACTCGACAGATGGAAGAATTAAGCGCACCAAATATTACACACCACAAATCTTTTTTTAGTGTACCCTATCCACCCCCAATTTTGCTATCAGTAGGGATAAAGATCCCGACCTTCATAGGGATCCTACGTGGAAAGTAGGAGGTGCACTCCTCTGCTTCTCAAAGCAGCTGTCTTCCCAGCTTCACAAAGCACGGGCGGGAGAAAAAAGAAAGCAACCCAAAGGGACCCGCCTCAGTTCAAATATTTTGGGCCAATTTTTGACCGGGAATTTCCAAGGAGATTTCCCCAACTTTCCCAGATACTACTATCAAGTTCATCTCTCTCTCTCTACTTTTGGATCTTCCCCCACCCCACGACTTCTGGATTTTCCCTCACCCGATGTCATCTCAGACCACCATTCCTTCTCTCAAACCCGACTTTCATCTCTCTCTCTCTGCCCTTCATTCGACACCACCACCGACAACCCCTCCTCTGCCTCTGCTACTGTCGACAAAGGTAGATTTTCGATCTGCCTATCTCTCCCCTAATTTTCTGTTAGATTGCTTTGATTCTTGTTAAAATTCCTAAAATTTTTGAATTCCCCCAAATCTCATCTTAGGGATTTCATAAAAAAACTATTGCTTTCTATCTTCATTTCTTTCTTGTTTTTTTATTTTTGGGTTAAAACCCTTTTTCTTTTAGATGCATGGCAATACAAAAATATCACCCACGATTTTAGTTTAAAAATTGATGTGCAAGAGCACTAACATGTTTTTTTTTTGGTAAGTCACTAACATGTTTTTTGTATCAAATATGAGTGACAGAGTAAGGTGCCGAAGAGAGCGGGTTTTCTTCACAAGTTCACTAGCATGCTAGTCAAAATTTCAGTGCTTGTTTGCAGGTTGTCGGAGTTAACAGGAATTGCTGGCAATGAATGTACGCGGGAAAACTCACGACCAAGGCCACCAAAACCCCCAACAACTTTTGTTGCATGTCTCCTTTCCCTTTTGTAATTTCGGGCTTACGACTTGTTTTGTCTAAGCATAGAAAAATTGGTGGGATAAAACATTGTAATTATGTTGTTTTCTGTTGGATGGATGAACCTTTTAATTACAACCTCAACGAGACTCCAATTGATTTGGTGTGGGACAATTTTACTTCTTATGCTGTCTCTTTTTTTGGGCACTTTCTTCTATCCTTGGAGTTCATGCTCTGTTTTGTTCTTTGCTTTGGGCACTGGTTGTGTATGATTCATTTTTTGGGAAATTATGATGCAAGATATGCGTGGTTTCTTGTTGGGTTCAGGTTTTGGGGTATTGAGGTTTAGTGGATCAGCTTTTGTTATGCTTTGTTCTGTTTTTCTGCGTTCTCTGGTGCAACTGGGTGAGTTTGCTAGGGGTGGGTCGTAGGAGCTGTGCAACAGGGGAGGTATACTCCTGATCCAAGGTAAGGTATTGATATGGTTTGCTTAGTGAAAGCTTAATTCTGGTCTGTGGAGCAGATGGGTATATCTCTGGTGCTTTCATTCATTCAGATTGAACTTCTAACCACTTCATTCTATTGCAAATTTGCAATCAAAGTCACAAAACAATAAATAAGTCTAGCTTTTGAGTGACTTTTTCAAATTTCCTGATACAAACTAGGAGAAAAGAAACCTTCAAATGAAAATTGCCAAATTCTTCACCACGTCCTTTTAAACGAAAATTCCGAAGCCATTTGGTTTTCGGTCAATTAAAAATGTACAACCAAATGCATTTTATTTGCAAAACCATTTCATTGAATAGGTATAGTTAATTGCAATGAAATGATCATGGGATGTACCTTTAGAAACTCCAATGACAGAAGAAAGTGGAGGGGGAAAAAAAAACAGAAGGAAGAAGAGAGCACAAGAAGATACTGTAAGGCGTAAGCAATTGAATTTATTCATCCAACATGAAAAATGGAACCTTCATGGCCATGTATGTACTATAGTAGGGGTACAATCCACAAAAAGAAAACAACACGACAGAATCCATTGAATCAAAACTTTATTAATGTTTCTATGAAATTTCATTGTTTGAGCACAATTAACGAAATTCATCTATGTCCAAAAAGCAATTTCCTAATAATTGTCCGCCAAGGTGGAATGGCATTTAGCAAAGCAAGAGGTGATGAACCCTTCATCCAATTGTTGCATCCTTTCAACAGCAGGATGGCATGATTTTCCATCATCTTGAATTCCTTATGATAAAAAGAGCTTTTCCATCATCATTTCATATCTACCACAAACAATATAAGTGTGTGAGACACATAAAATGGGCAAAATTTCTATTAGTGTTACGAAGCTAAGAGATGCAGAACTTTTGTGACAAGTTCAAAGTTAAAAAGCAATATCACAACTAATGAGCTGATAATATGGAGATAAATTTGGAAAAATCAACGTTACCTGATTAGGCCAATTATCTCCATTTAATATGGTTTAACTGATATTTCAAGATAGAATGCAATAGTTTTTTAAGAAATCCCTACGATGAGAAAATTAGGGATTTTAACAAGAATCGAAGCAATCTAATAACAGAAAATTAGGGGAGAGATAGACCGATCGGAAATCTACCTTCGTCGACGGTCGACGGTTGCAGCGGCAGAGGAGGGATTGTCGAATGCAGGGCAGAGAGAGAGAGAGAGATGAAAGTCGGGTTTGAGAGAAGGGGTGGTGGTCTGAGGCGACGTCGGGGGAGGGAAGATCCAGAAGTCGTGAGGTGGGGGAAGATCCAGAAGTCGTGAGAGACAGAGAGAGAGAGAGAGAGAGAGAGAGAGATGAACTTGATAGTAGTATCTGGGAAAGTTGGGGAAATCTCCTTGGAAATTCCCGGTCAAAAATTGGCCCAAAATATTTGAACTGAGGCGGGTCCCTTTGGGTTGCTTTCTTTTTTCTCCCGCGCGTGCTTTGTGAAGCTGGGAAGACAGCTGCTTTGAGAAGCAGAGGAGTGCACCTCTTACTTTCCACGTAGGATCCCTATAAAGGTCGGGATCTTTGTCCCTACCGATAGCAAAATTGTATCCACCCCTTTTTCTTTTTCTTTTGGTTTATCCTTACGTTAAGAATTTGGTTGGAGAGAGAGGAAGAGGAGTGATTCGTGGGCAAAAATACCCATTATTTTCATACAATGCTTGACTCGTAGGCGTTGACTTTTTGTCAAAATATAAAATAACTGCCATGTGGCATCATTTGATTGGCGTACCATTTTGGATAGGCCAATCAAAAAAATCTAAAATTCGTTAGTGCAAAGATTGAAACACCACAACAGAGTGAGAATTGAGAGTTGAGTGAAGGCCATTTTAAAAGATTATGGGAGTAAAATGCTGCACACTTGGGTAGACTAGCCCATTATGAGGAGAGCTTATTTGTTACAATTAAGCCCACAAAGTCCTTAGACCTCAAATCAGACCTAATTCCGACAAGCCCAAATAGCCGAACCAGGAGTCACTCAAGTCTCTACAGGGAATTCATGAATATTTCTAGGCCTGCGATTGATTTTCTCTCGGCCATCGATCGGTTTTGGTAGAGTTCTTTCGGTGAAATTTGCGTCGCGCAAAGATAAGAGAGGTCCAAATTACAGGCCATGAAGATATCAGCGGCAGACAAAGCGGGTTCCGGGGGTGCCAAGCCCTTGCTCAACTCCAAGTATTCCGATATATTATATTAATTTTGTTAGGTTAATTTAAAATAATTCTATGAGATTGATGCCTAGAAGTACAGATGAAATCAGTTCGGTTCGGTCGGTGCTATAAATTTTTTACAGATCTAAAAAAATGGCAGAAGGATGTCCAAGGCCAACCACAAGCAACACAAATCGGCATTGATGGAGGATGAATTTCTCACAAATGATTTGGTTATATTTATTGAGAAGAAAATTAATGCAACAATAAGTTCTAACTCAATACTTTGTAATAGATAACTTTCAGATCTAAGGTATTGCTAAAAATTTCATTTTGATATATGCTTGACGTATAACAAATATTTTTTTTTTTAACTTTTTCACCTTTTAGTTATTTTTGATTTGTTAAGATCACGTGAATATAGTGTTTTGTAATGTGTATTATTTTGCCATTCAGATATCTTATATTGTTAAACATTGAAATTTTAAAATTTTATTGTTCATGATATGACTGGCCCCCTTGTTTAGCGAATCATAGTTCCGTCTCTGAACTATGGGTGCTCCACTCCTCTTCAAATCGGCAACATTTGGCATTGATAGTACCATACAAACATGATCATACGGTTGGGGTACGTTTCATGAAAAGTTTGATAATCTTTTATTTATCATGTTAATATAACCGTCTATTGACAAGGTTATACTAATATTTTCTTTTTGGTTTTTTGAATGAGTTTTTGTAGTTTACCTTTTTTTTGTTCATAGTTCCTCTGATATTTCTAAGGAAAAAAGGGTAGTCAAGTGATAAGGTTCTGGGTTTGAATTTCAACGTAGGGTCCCATTTCTGCACCTTAGATGACGATAGATAAGGTTTCCTGCACGTCCTAAAAAGGGAAATAAAATCCTAATCCATACAAAAACTAATTAATATTACATATAGATATAATACGGCTCTTCTATTAGTAATAAAGTAAAGTCAATCAAAAGTAATAAATAAAAAAATAAAAAAAAGGAAACCAAAAATCATGCTTTCCCAAAAGAATACAAAATTCTTTTACCTTATTCCCCCTGCGTATGTTTCATGATACAGGGGAAGAAGGAGAGAATTGATGGAGGGTGAGACAGATTTCTTTCATCATCCTCTATCTTCTTCTTCTTTATGGTTTTCTATTTGTTGGATAGGAACAGTGCTTCATTTGCTCGATCGCTTTTTTGTTAATTTTTATTTTCCTCATGTACGTCTACCTGCCCTTTCATAGAGCGGATTGAATATCTGATTTCTCTTTTTATTATGTTAATTTCGCATAGAAAAACTGGTATGAGAAATAGAGAAAGATAGAGGGTACCGCTAAAAAAACAAGTTAGCCGAAAGCAAAAAGAAAAACTAAATTATGCTTCCTTGATGGTCTCTTGTGATTCTTTTTCTTGAGAACTCTAGCTCATCGTCAAGTCATCCTTTGTATTTCCGGAGTTCAAAATTGCAATGGAGATCTATCAATACGCATCTTGATCATGAAGTTTGCATTGGTTAGTCACGACCGGTGGTGGCATGGCAGGGATGCATCCGGCCATTTGGATGGGGTGTTTCTACTAACAAAAAATACTAAAAACTTAACACATTTTATCATCTCATTTCCATTAACAAAAAAGTTTCAGCATTTTACCATATTGTTTCCAGTAACAAAAAAGTTGTCAACAAAATATTTTTTATTACAGTAACTCTATTCACACAAATTGATCAACTTATTAGATATTTTTGCACCAATTTAAAGAACTAATAATGGAGATTTTTATTATTATTTTTATTTTTACTTTTACTTTTATAGTATTAATAGTAGGGAAGGGGCTTCCCAAGATCAAGCCCAGTGCATAAGAAGGATAACACTTAAGTGCTTAGCTTGCATAAATGCCCTATTGTCCAGAGCTCAATTGAGATATTGGATTAGGTAAAAAAAAAAAAAGTTCAAAAAAGTTATGCATCAAAATAGTTAATTTTAACCAACTAGGGCTAGCTCAGTTGGCAATGACTCTTGCATCTCACTAGGAGATTAGGAGCTCGGATCTCCCCACCTGCGTATCCCCACCTGCGTATGAGTGTCCTTCCTTTATAGGGTTTTTCCTTTCTTTCTTTGTTTCTAGGGAAAATGACAACTAATGACTTGTTTTGATAATTAATACCCGCTAAGGACATTTTCAGTATTAACAAATGTTTTTAACATGTCCTTGGCGGGTATTAATACTCAAAACACGTCCTGGGCAGTCATTTTCCTTTGTTTCTAACTTATAATGAGCTTATTTCTTATATTGGTTGAGTTGTTGGGCTTAGTTGTCTCGTGGACTCTCACAATGAATGTCGTGTCCCGGGTTTGTACTACCACTACAAGAAAAATGAAGTAACGAAAAAGTGGTGGCGAAATTTAATTTCATCACTAATTGAGTATATTTGGCGACGAAAAAATAAATTCGTCACTGTTTTGACAACTTCCGTAACAAAATAATTTCATCACCAATTATATATGTTTAGCAATGAAAAAATAAATTTCATCACCAAAGCTACCCATTTGGCGACGAAATACATTTTTCGTTGCCGAAAGCTTAAAAAAGGTGACGAAATTATTTTTCGTCTCCAAAGAAAATCATTTGGAGATAAAAAATATATTTTGTCACCAAATGAGACCAATTTAGTAACGAAATATTTTTTTCGTCACCAAATGCGTAACTTTGGTTACGAAAAATAATTTCATCACCATTTTAACGCTTTCAGCGATGAAAAATATATTTTGTCGTCAAATTGGTACCTAAATGTATTTCGGACATAACTCTTTACTTAAAACTCCAATTGAGCTAATTCAAATTGGGTTTCAACAATAGCTCAATTGCCTACAACTTTTATTTTATCAAAATTGTCAATTTTAATGTTTAAAGATTCAAAATTACATTCGAAATATATTTTCATGTTAAACATATATGTTATATATTAGATATTTCACATATTTACTAAAAAGTGTGTGTGGTGGAGTTGGTCGGAGCTTGGGCGAAAAACTTAAGGGACTAGGGTTCAAAACCCAGCAGGAAAGAAAGATTTTTTTTCCACATGAAAATGTCTTTTGCAATGAACAATTTCGTCACCGATTTCTTATATTTGTCACCAATTATTCACTTTTTGGTGACGAAATATTTCGTCATCAAAAGGCACTGTAGGTGATGAAAAATAGATTTCGTCACCAGGTAGGAATCCTCGACAACCTTTGGTCGACAAATTTTTTTCCGTCACCTATATTATTTGTGACGAAAAACATGCAATTTGGGACGATTTTCATTCGTCACCCAATGTAATTTTTTTTTGTAGTGTACATTTTACTTCAAATCCTATTGTTTAGTTCACAGGTATTCATCCTTTTGTCTCTATGAGTATTCCTCCATTTTCTCTCCCTCCTAAATCGAATCATCGCATTGTTCGTGGCCAAAAATTAATAGTCGTTCAACTGTAGCAGTTGCATGATGAATAAGGCGATCAATGAAGAACGGTAACCCGAGCAACCGTGCTGCAGCTGTAACGCCCCGACTTTTCGGGTGCAAAATAAAATAATTTCTAAAGAAAGTATTGCTAAATACATATAATTTTCCAAAATAAAAATTTTGCTAATACAATCTCAAGATAGATTTACGGAATCAAAATACACCAACTTCAGAGCTGACTCTAATCTTGATACGAATCCTAAGCATCCTCGATCCTCGTTACTGATATTCGTTCCGTGTCGAACTGCATCATCGTTGAATCTCCTCCATTGAATCTGCGCCCTCTAGCAAATCGTCGAAGCAATCGATTTGCCAGGATACGACGTATCGGTGAGTGATAAATCACCCAATAGAATAATCCAACCCAACCAACCCTCTTACATTACAGCTAGCAAGCAAACAAGATAATCATGATGCGAATAAGTACAACACAGAGATTTTTCACGCCAACCTCCATTACTATCCATTAGCCTAACGTGTGATCCAAAATCTCCTTACGATCTCTCCTCCCCAACCGCTAGCCATGCTCTGGCCCCATGAGATCACTTCCTTTGTTGTCGCAGGTACACCCAAGTTACAATACTACAACAAGGGCTAGCTTATCATGCCGAATCACAACTAGGGTTCATCTTATATACCACATCACAATCATCACCGAACACACGCCAGTCATCAATTTACCACTCGACACACGCCAGGACATCAATTTATTCCACCGTCTCGCCAGACATCAATTTATTCCACAAAACATCACGACCATCCGCCAGGTTTATCGCCACAAAACATCGCTGGACCTCTCGCTAGGTTCTTTTAACATCACAAAATATCATTGGGCCACCGCCATGTTTTAACATCACAAAATATCATTGGGGGGCCACCGCCAGGTTTTTTATCAAAACATCACGGCTTACTTTGCCAGGTTTTATCAAAACATCATCAGGGCTTACTTTGCCAAGTTTTATATCATCACCGAAAGCATTCGCCTTAAATCATCTCCTGCTTACTCGTTTTAAATCATCACGTATATCATCGACTACCCGCCAATTTCAAATCATATTACTGGACTACCGCCAGTTTCAAATCACAATCCTAGGTCCATCAGTCGCCTCAAGGTCCTCGCCAGCTTACCCCAATACTGAGGTCCTCGTCAGCCGCCTCTAAGGTCCTGGCTTTGGCCATTCTCACAATTCTAGGTCCATCAGCCTGCCCTCAAGGTCCAGGCTAACCCCGATCACACGAGGTCCTGTCGGGCCACCCCGAGGTCCTGCCTGGCCACCCTAGCGACACTGGTCTTTCAGTCGCCTCAGCGCCCTACTCAGCTACCTCGATCACACGAGGTCCTCAGTTAGGCCACCCCGAGAGGTCCCGCTTTAGCCCACGACTTTCATTTGTTTCCTTTTCCTTAACAATAACAACGTCTAGTGTACTTTCTCACCACAAATCTCATCATATCTCGGAATCACGCCTCAAACAATCCTCTAAAAAGGAAAGAAACTTAACAACTTATCCATTACTTATCATCGCCTAAGTGATTTCTATCTCGTATACCACCCCATGTCTCTAGGGTCCAATCTAGCAATCAAATCCAGTATCGACACAATTTTATTCTCAATAATAATCAAAAACGAATAACAGACGGATCAAAACAAATATTAGGCAATGCAATCACATAACTTTTTATGACTGGGCCGTTGCCCTTAATCTTGTATGGCCACAAAATCATTAATAAGGTATGAACTATTTAATAAAGATTTAAAATAATTTTTCTAGGCTTTAATTAATTATTCTTAAGTAATTAGATTAATTAAATACTAATTAAATACATTAATTAGGTAAAAATATTAGAATAATTATCGTAACCTTAATAAGAGTCCTAACGGTCCTCTATAACAAGTTCGAGTGCTAAAAGTTGGGTTGGAGGTTCGTGGGGTTATTTTAAATAAAAAGATTAAGTTAATAAGCAAAAGAAGACTAAATAGATAATAAATAATTAAATAATTAAAAAAATTTTTTATTCTAACAAATTATCATCTTAGGACTGTAAGAAGTCTAAATAAAATTATTCGGAATTTTTAACATCTTTTATAATATTTTAAAGTATTTTTATTTAGAAACAATGCGTAATTTATAATAATTAGTTAATGAAATAATAAAATTATTATTTTAATAACATATCATCTTTGGGATGTCAGAAGTCTAAAAAAAATAGTTTAGATGTTAAAATCATTAATTATAAGGTCGCAACTATTTTTCGTTTGTATCTTTAATTAAAATAAAATAAATAGCTAATAATATCAAAAGTTTATGAAATCAGTAAGTTATGATCCTTGACATGTTAGAAAACTAGGAAAAATAGTTTGGGAATTTATAAAGTAGTTTATAAGGTTGCAATGATTTTTAGTTTATAACCTTTTACACGATTACGAATAAAAATTAAATAAATAGATAAATAAATAAAAAAATATGAATTTAACAAGGTATGATCTTTGGAGTGTTAGAAACCTAGGAAAAATAGTACGGGGATCAAACCATGTTCGGGACGTCGAAAGGTCGATTCGAACTAAAACAGTCCAACCCGCGAGGTTGGACTGGTCAAAGCTTGCGGCCGCGAGGTCCGCGTTTCTGGTCGGCAACCAAGAGTTGCGGCCACAGGTTCTGCCCAGCTTTTGTTTTTTCGTTTTTTTTCACTTTTTTTCAATGCATGGGACCATGGGGGACGTTAGGTTATGTCTAAAAAACAATATTTATACTTGAGAAGGCTTCAATTGAATTATAATACCTGGCTTTGATTAAATTGCTTTGATCAAAAACTTGAATTTGGGGAAGACGACTTCAATTCCTTCGATCGGGAACTTCGGGCCGAATTGGTTGATCTACGGTGATCTGGGACTGAGAAAAATACTTCAAACGATCAATTTGGATCTCGGACCGAACGTAATCTCGAAACCCACTTTTCTCTCTTTCTCTCTAAAATTCTATGGATTAAAGCTCGGTTCTCTCGGTTTTTTCTCTCTGGCTCCGTGGAACGTGGTGGGGTGATGTGCGTGCCCTAGTCGGAGTAAAGGTATATATATAGGAGAATTGGATGAGTTTTAATTAAAACGAGTCCTAACGGTATCGGTTTTTTGCATGGACGTACGAATTTTGGGTCATGGAGGAGGTAGAGATTGAGTAGGAGAGTGAGGAAGAATATAGGCGTGCATGCATGCATTTATATGTATGTATATAATGACAAAATAATTTTTAAGAGGTAATTAGATAGAATACTTATTTTTTTTGTAATTATCTACTAATTAATAAATAAGGTAAGTATTATTTTCAAAATTAATTGATACCTTTTAATATTTTTATAAAAAAAATTGGGTCGAAAATCCGGGTCGTTACAGCAGCAAAGTGCAAATGTGAGATAACTGACTTCTCTGCTGCAAATGTGTTTTGAGTTTCCTAGGCATGTGACTCGACGTGCCACACTGCAAATCTACCCCTGACCGTAAACAACTATTACAGTAATAAAGTCCACAAAACAATCCTATTACAAAAAAGATAAGCCGGACCAAATGCATAAACTTCTTTTTCTCTGTTGCATGGAGTTTACACAAGATTCATATAACTACGATGCCATTGAGTAATTGTGAATCCGAATTGCATCAAGAGTCAAGACCTATGTATGCATGGGCTTTTCTAAATAGTGGTTCACATGAAAGCCTGGGATGTTGAAGACCAGTATGTCGACGGTTGTTCCTAGGTCTATTGATTATTTAACCCGTTGACTGAGATATCGGTTGCTGCCAACTGTCAAGTGTGATGGTTGCACAACTTGCACTAAGCTTGATGTCAAATATGAACTTCCCTTGGTGTTGGAGGTGGTGGTGATGAGTTGTGATAGAAGCAATGATGGGCACATAATTTCCTTATTTGATCCTTAAAGGTGGTTGTGGAGTTAATGGGGATGGTTTCCTATGAACAGTCGAAGAGCCAGAGGGGGTTTAGTAGGGGCGACTGCCACGGCAAAAATTTTAGAAAATGCAATAATTATATGTAAAGAAAAAAAGTTAAACTCAACTTATATAGACTTGCCACTGTTAGATTTTTTTCCTTTTTTTTTTCCTATATAGTAGTCTTAAATCCTCTATTGTTTTTGAAGAAAGGAGACCAAAAATAGTATTTTAAAACTATATTAGTCTTTTTCGTACTTCATGTGCAAATGACAAACATCATTTACTATAGTTTTTATTATGTTACTTTAATTTTGTAGGGACGGTCAAAATAAATCAGCCGTTGACCAATTACAAGACTTTGGCCGGCCTCTTATAATGCGACGCGTGGAAACAACTAGGGGACAATAGGTAGGTAACTACTGCTGCGACAGGCCCCGCGCGCACAAGGGTAGCGCGCGCACGTCTACCGCGCGCGGGCCCAGCGCGCAAACGAATGGGAGCTCATATAGGCGAACAAGCAGCGAGAGACATCGCGAGGAGAAGTCGGTCAGCGCGGACCATAGAGGGGTCCCAGAGCGCGAAAAGGACCGAGACACCTACAGATTACTTAGACATCAGAACGCACCCTGGTCAAAGGCAGGACCAATGGGCCCAGAAGAGATACGATCGTAGCAGGTCGCCTTGCTCCAACGGGAATTGAGGAAGATCTAGTGGTTTGGCGGCTAAGGAAGAGGAGGGTCCGTTGCGGGGTGGCGCGCGCTACCCGCGCACTGGGCGCGCGCGCTGACGTCACCTCGCGACCTCGAGAGCAGGAAGGGCACGTGTCAAGCTAGGCTGGGCCATCCGGGGACCTCCCCCCCCCCCCCAGGCCCAAAGGCCTATAAATACACACCGACATTGCTTTCTACACACACAAAGACATACGTACGGATAGAGACAGAAGGAGAGTGTTCCTAGAGAAAAGATTGAGGGATACTGGACTGAGAAAGAAGAACATTCTTCTCAGACTCGTGTCGCGCGATCCATCTGGGAAGAATTGTCAGTGGCACGCTGCCTTTGTCCTTTCTGCTCCCGTGTCCTCTTCCTCCACCTCACCAGATCTTTCCCCTTTCCCCCCATTTCTCTTAACAATTGACCAATTACACCTCTCCAGCTCACGTAGATTCACACGTCAGCTACCCCGCGCAAAACAGGACCCTACAAATTTTTACTAGAGTCGATGACTATTCATATTGCAATGCATCTTTTTATTTTTTTAATATACACTTTGCAGACCCGGGGATACTGCCAACCGAGAGTGTTTGGCAAGGGTGTTGAGCAACCAATCTAGCCATTTATGTACTTGGATTAGATCCAAGCCATCTATGCCTAGATGAATGGCCAGATCGGCCGATCGGCACCACTGCCAAGCACCTTTCTTCTAATCCTTCGCATTTCGCCACTACTAGAGTAAAATTCTGGGTCCGTCCCTAGTAGCGGTAGTGGGATTAGTGAGTACAAGTCAATGCAGAGGCATTGGCTATGAAGATAGGTTACTAACTGGCGGTGATGATGGTAGATGAGCTGGTACAATGTTGCTCTT
Source organism: Rhododendron molle (assembly GCA_025413875.1). Taxonomy (NCBI): domain Eukaryota; kingdom Viridiplantae; phylum Streptophyta; class Magnoliopsida; order Ericales; family Ericaceae; genus Rhododendron; species Rhododendron molle. The sequence goes on from CM046393.1 coordinate 7,425,758, forward strand.
CATGGGCCTGCTCTTCCCTCGTGTGATGATTAAGCAACTTTTCTAACGAGCTTAATTTTCTTTTTTCCTCTTTTTGATAACAGAGATAGATGGATGGGATTCGTAAGGAGATGGGATTAGGATTGGGATTCGTAAGGAGATGGGATTGGTAATGAGAAGGGATTGATAATGAGTATGTTTGTTTGGGATGGGATTAGATGATGGGATTATTAATATCATGTTTGTTTGAGATGGGATTAGATGATGGGATTGGATTGTTAGAAGAAATTGGTAAAGAGAAGGGATTGGTAATGTGAAGGAGTTGGGATTGGATTATTAATACCCCTCAATACCAAGTCCCACGGGGTATTAGCAATACCCCCTAATACCCCCTCTATTAATCCGATCGGACTAATAGTCCGGACCTTTTTTTGTTACCAAACGGAGTATTAATAGTCCCATGGGATTATTACTTCAATCCCAACCCTCAAACCCGTTATCAAACGGGGCCTTTATGAAGATTTGGCATATTAGATTTGTGATGAAATTCTTAGTCACCGATGCTGTTTGCAGCTCAAACATATCTAACATGGCCAAAATCTTGCAGGTTATATCAAATGACCTCTTTACTGGCAATCGAGTTGGAGAAGAGGAAACGAGTACTATCTGCACTGAGTTCCTAGACCATGCCATCATGGTTATCTCTGAGCATCGCAGCAGAACATGCATGCATGTTCTTTGGCAAGTAAGTTCAAGTGCTTGTACTTTTTCTTTTCTTTTTTTAAACAATAGTTGACTGGATTCTTTTTCATTCTTTTTTTGCAGCACAATTCCAAACGAGTGGTATTTGACTCAAGAAGAGGGTCAATCTTCGAGTCCTTTTGAGGGTTTGACTGATGACGTTTTGAAACTTGTCTTTGTCTCTGCTCCCACATAAAAATAGAAATTAACACCAAAATCAAAGGAGAATCCTTACTAGTTAGCTTCCTGATTTGTGGTTTGAATGTGAATTGTATATTGTAGTTCCTCCCACGATGATGATTATTATTTGGAACTACATCCAAACGCACAGGTGTATGTTACGGGACTGTCGGATGAGGTCGTAGGCTTCAATACTTGTTTCTGGACTTTTGTTCCTATATTGCGCCTATTATGCATGACTTGGCTGGAGTATGTACAGATCAACTCTTCGTTTATCGGGGAACAATGATATAGCAAAATTGATTGCAAGTTGTGGGAGTCTTTTCCAAGATCGGGATAATACAAAAGGTACGAAATCTATCGTCTGTCGTCATTGAATTTTTATGTATTCCTTCATTTTGGCCGAAAATCTTTTTTGCACTAAACTCATGGTTCAAGCAACCAAACTAATATCATTCCACAAAAGTCCAGAAATAAGAACTGAAGCCTCATCCAAAGTAATATCATTTGGATGTAGTTCCAAATAATCATCATCATCGTGGGAGGAACTACAACATACAATTCACATTCAAACCACAAATCAGGAAGCAAACTAGTAAGGATTCCTTTTTGATTTGGAGTTAAATTCTATTTTTACGTTGGAGCAGGAACAAGACATGTTTCAAAACGTCATCACTCAAACTCTCAAAAGGACTCGAAGATTGACCCTCTTCTTGAGTCAAATACCACTCGTTTGGAATTGTGTTGCAAAAAAAGAATGAAAAAGAATTGAGTCAGCTATTATTTAAAAAAGAAAAAGCACGAGCACCAGAACTTACTTGCCAAAGAACATGCATGTTCTGCTGCGACACTCAGAGATAACCATGATGGCATGGTCTAGAAACTCAATGCAAATAGTGCTCATTTCCTCTTCTCCAACTCAACCGCTAATAGAAGGGTCATTTGATACAACCTGCAAGATTTTGGCCATGTTAGACATGTTTGAGCTGCAAACAGCATCAGTGACTAGGAATTTCATCACAAATCTAATATGTCATATGTCCATAAGGAGGAAAAAAGAAATTAAGCTTGTCAGAAAAGGAAATTTGCTTAATCATCACACAAGGAAAGAGCAGGCCCACGAAGAGCAACATTGTACCAGCTCCACTACCATCATCATCGCCAGTCAGTAACCTATCTTCATAGCTAATGCCTTTGCATTGACCAGTATTCACTAATCACACTACCGCTACTAGGGACGGACTCAGGATTTTACTCTAGCAGTGACAAAATGCGAAAGATCGGAGGAAAGGTGCTTGGCAGTGGTGCCGAGCGGCCGATCTGACCGTTCATCTAGGCACGGATGGCTCGGATCTAATTCGTGTACATAAACGGCTGGATTGGAAATCTTTTTTGCACTAAGCGCACAGGTTTATGTTGGACAAATGTGTTTACTATTTGTGATATATAAAAACCGATAATATGAGTGCAATAAAATCAAAACTCAAAACTTGAAAATCGATGGAAACAATTTGGTGATCAAGGCAAATGTTAGTGTGTGACACTCTGTACTTAAGACAGATTTTGCCTCCGCTACGGTACTCAGGGTTTGCATTAGACGAATGTGTCTCAACACTACTTGATTGGAATCCCCCCAAAGCAGCACTTCAATTGGAGGGCCTGGCGAACTATCTTGTGTTTGTAACTCTCTCTTATGAATGGACTTAAATGAAGGAAAAAACCAATCAACCTATAAAAATGAATGAGGAAAATAATATTTATAGGTCAATTCATAACTCTACGAAAAGTCACCAAGGAAAGAGGCACATCTATTCGCGAATGACGTGTCTATCCACAACGAACCAGTGCCAATAAAAAGATGCAACTCCAAAATAAATCAATTTTAACTCACACTTAAAATAAAATATTATATACTATATAATATTTTCCAATAAATGTTTCGTTCATTCAATTTTATTGTCAGGAAGCCATGAGCGGGTTTTCTATTGTTTGTTAGATCATACCTCTCTCTCGCTCTTGAAAGAACTGCCTGTTAAAGCAAGTTTACCGTTACTTAGTTAAAAAAAGCTTGTGAACAATGTACATTTTTTATTTTATGTACTCACATTTTTTTCAACACTACACCAACACTATCTATTTAACATACTCTCTATTAAAATACACATTCTTTCGATCTTTTCCTTTATCCTATTATTATAATATGGGGGGAGGGAAAGGAAGGGAGAGAGAGAGAATTAAATAATCAAATAAATGATATTCCGGATGAACAGTTGTGAGGTATTAATACAGAACCAATTCTTCAAAACTATTTTACCTCCCTTTTTATATCCTCTACTGCACCCTGTTTTTTTGGTTGTCCTTAGATAAAATAGCTCAAAAGGCCATTTTAACTCCACTGATAAACTTGCTCTTATCCACGGAAAATCTCCAAATGAGCCTTTCCTTCCCTTTTATAGCCTTCATTCCTCAATAAACAACAATGATCATTTTCATCCAATGGCTCATGTTTTTCTTCCTAGACCCTCCTAGAAATATCTTTTCCTTCTTAATGTATCCATGATATTCTAAAAACATGAGCATATATATATATATACTAGCGAATGCCCGTGCCTGAAGGCACGGTGCAACACGTTTTGAAAAAAACTAAACCGAATTGCCATTTTTAAGCACGGCGTGACACGTTTTGGAAAAAAGAAAATCGAACTACCATTTTTCTGAAATTTACCACCCCACTGATAAAGACAAAATCTCCCATAAGTCATTTCTTAAATAAACTTTAAATAGGGTCCATTTATTCAAATTATGTACATGAGAGTGGAAAACGTACCACTTGATTCCACCAGGCTCTCCCTTGAGACTACATGACGTTAAAAATCAATAACATTGCCTATAAAAAATAGAACCACCATTAATGACAAACATGTTCTATTAACCATTCTCCTTCCCATTTTGATGCCAATGACCATAGCAAGAAGTAACTAATTAAACACAATAAGACTGAAAAAAACACATGCCCATTTTAGCTTACACTTCAAAGGGGACATGACCAAGTCTATTATTTTTTGGTATGTTGACAAATAAACCAACACAAATGACAGGAACCGCAAAAAGGCTGCATTGCCTCTCACATTCAGCCGCTACAATGTTAGCTGCAAAAAGATTTCCCTTTTGGAAATCACAATTGGGTGTTTCATATTAACAACACCACTGAGTCTTGCCAATGTAATCCAGAACATTAGTCACTTAATTTGTTCCCCTCTTGTGGAGTGTGCCCTACGAAACTAACTATGCAGAAAACAACAACCAAAACATATGTTTTTTGTTTGAATCCCTTACATGAAAACTGAAAAAAATCATTCAAGAAACCCCTAATTTACAGCAAAAGAAACCCAATATGAATAAAAATCGTTCATGAAAAAAATCAAACTTGCATGAGAACTGGAAAAATCGAACTTACATCACTATCAGTAATGGTCATTCTGGAAGTTGTTTTTGGCAAAAGAATCCCAATATGATTAAAAATCGTTCAAGAAAGAAATCGAACTTGCATGAGAATTGAAAAAATCGAACTTACCTCACTATAGGTAATGGTCGTTCAGAAGTTGGAGGAAGTGGAAAATCTATGCATGTGACAAACAAACCCAAACAAACGTGGACTTTTAAATAGAAGGTATCAATTGCACAATTTCATAGGAATAGGAGCTTTGCAAGAAAGATCGGTGGTGGAATGCGGATCATCCACCAAAAGCACTTCCATTCTTTCCATGTTACCCCTACAATATATGGTTGAATCAACGCAGATTGTTAGAGTGCTAGAAAACGTGAACCTCTTGCAACTCCAGAATAATTATCACGCATGAGAAAAACACCTTAATCAACATCTACAAATTAACACCTAAGCCTCACTTTCAAATCTCAAGACAAAAGCTAAAAGGTAAGGGAGATGCCTACTTGTCTTGAGGTGATTCACCTAACCGGTCTAAAATTCGCTAACCCATATTAGTTAAAAAATGAGAAAATGAATTAAAGTTATAGATTATAGCAAGAATCGAATTGCTGAAACATTTTTTTTTCCCCTTACCTGACTTTGTAGTCTCGGATTGAATTTTGGTTCTCAGTTTGTGCGCAAGTTTGAAGCCTGCAGTATTTTCGAAAGAGGAAAAAAAACAAAGTAGCTAGCTCTATTCAATAGCTAAAATCCACAGATCTATTATATTCAAATTAATATTAGCCGTGTAAGCTCCAACCTTCAATATCAAATTCCGTGCTCTGTAATTTTCGAGTATTGTAAAATACACGAACATATTACCCATAAACTACTTACAAAGATTTGGCCATTACGAACTAATGGAAACCCAGCTATACTAATGCAATCCAAAAGTAGACCATCAATTTTTTTTCCTCTGAAAATTGCAAAATGATAATATTAGAGTTATCTATCAAAATTGACTTAGACTTATCTATCAAAATTCAATCAAGCAAAGAGTCAGCGAATTTGATGTGTATTGTGCAACTTTTTATTGGATTTCTCTTTCCCCTTTCCCCGTTTGTAATAAAATTTTGCCTATAAAAATAAAAAAAAAGAGTCAGTGAGTTTGTACGTTGGTATGAATGTGTGTGTGAGAGAAAGAAAGAGGGAGAACTCACCTTCAAAATCAGAGTCATTGAACACAAACCTGTAAATACAATAAAGTCTGATAAGATTAAAAAAAATTCACGAAATCTTTCTAATTAGGATTTTCAACACACCGATTGGCATTTCTCCATGGCTTCCCCCGTAACGCATCACAATTTCTCTATTGGTTCTTCCGTCGGATTTTCCATAGGGATTTTTTTTTAGCTTCGATTGGCACATTGAATCGAATAGGGTTTCTTTCGAACACGTAACACATTGCTTAAGGGAGAGAGTGAGAGAGACGGTTTTATGTTTGGGAAATGGTTTTATTACCTTTTTTTGAGTTCCAACCTTTGATAAGTTTACCATAATGGTTTTTTGAGTCAGCAGAAGATTTGGAAAAAATGTGTTTATTCGGAAATAAAAGGTTTAATGAAAACGTATGCCTTTTAGCTAGCCAAAATATAGATCTTCCTCGTTATTTCGGAAAAATAGAAGGTATGATTGTACCATCCTTTCTAAATATATCATTTAAATCTTTCTTGTCATTTCGGAAAATTAGAGGTGTGATAAATATTTGTTCAATCATTTCCAAATATATGGCTGGCTATACTGCCCATAGATCTCAACCGTTGGAAAAATGTGTACCGATCCTAGGGTCCAAAATATAAGAGAAAATTTAGGGATTCAAAAACTTCCCTGTCATATTATATAGATTGGTACTGATTATCGCTCGGATTTTTATCCATTGGTACTGATTATCCCATTTGGGAATCTCGTAACAATTTTTTTTGATCCTCATCTCTTAACTAAAATAAGGACCTCTCTATTTCTCCTACTTTCTGATCGAATTTTGATGATCCGAGCTGCTCAATATGATCAGAACGTGATTTTAAGGATACGAGCGAAAAATCGGCAAAAAAATGACCTAAAAGGGCTTGATTTGAGCAATTTTTATTTGAACCATTCAATAAAAAATAAACAAAAACTACTCGGATGAAGTCTTTTCCGGTCTTTTTTTTGCTGATTTTACATGAGGTTTTCTTAAAATTAAATTCTGAACACATTGGGCGGCTCGGATCATCGAAATTCAATCGGTAAAGGAATGTTCGCATTTTATTAAAATGAGGTGATTCTTATGGGAGACTGACTCTATATCTATCTATATATATATATATATATATATATATATATATATACACACATAATTCTCTGGAACTCACCAGAACTCTTGGACCTTAATTTTTGAGAGATCTAAACTTGGATGCGCTTGGATTGGTTATTCGGGTACGGTAGATTTGCAAATGTGGAATGCCAGCAAGGACAAACTCAACCCTATAGATATTGTGTCAACAAAAATGCTAGAGACACATCACCTCAGCCACATCCCAATCCAAACACAACAACTTACACAATCTCTCACATGCAGGTGAGTCTCACTGGAACGGGCCTAAAAATGATACTCACATAACAATCCAAACACAACAACTTACACAACCTCTACTCTGTGTGGAGCCCACATGTATGTGAGAGGTTGTATAAGTTGTTGTGTCAGCAGCATTGTCCGGAATGGACCCCACTTGTTCGTGAGAGGGGTGTGGCTGAGGTGATATGCCCCTAGCACCTCTCTTGTGTCAACCAATTGCAACAAAATAGCTAGGTGATCTATCAATATATATTATATAAACATAGTTGTAAACCTCACAAACCTCCAAACCCTCAATTCTAACCCCACCTTGAAAGTAGGTTACTTATATTCTAACCCCCTCCTTGAAAGTTCTGTCTTGTTCGGTTGTGAGTTTGGAAATTTTTTGGGTTTGGTTTTTTGATAATGATTGGGAGAGAAAATAGGGTAATAATTGGAGATTGGAGTAATAAGTGGATAGAGATAGAGAGAGAAATGAGATTAATAATTGAATATAGGGTGCGTTTGGTTGGATGGAATGAAATGTGAATAGGAATAGAATTAAGAATGGAATAGAATTGGAGGAATTGAGAATGGAATAATCATTTCCATTCTCATGTTTGGTTGTACTTGGGAATAATCATTCTCATCTCCAATGGAATAGTGTGGCAATAGCAATTTTTGGAGTGGCAATAGCAATTTTTGGAGTGGCAATAGTAATTTTAGAGTGGCAATAGCATTTTTTGGAGTGGCAATAGTAATTTTTGGAGTGGCAATAGTAATTTTTGGTGTGGCAATAGTGAATGTTGGAGTGACACTAGTAATTTTGGAGTGACAAAGAAATGGAATAACAATTCCTTAGTTTTTTGGATGGAATGACAATTCCTTTACTAAGGTGAATAGTGATTCAATTTGGAATCATCATTCCATTATTCAATGATGAACCAAACATTGGAATAAGTAAGTCATTGGAATAACTATTCCATTCCGACCTTGATTCCATCCAACCAAACATACCCATAATGATAATGAGTTGAGAGAAAAATGAAAATAATGATTGAAAATATAGGTAATAAGTAGATTTGGGTTTGAAATTTTTTTTCCAAACCCACAATCGAACAATGGCTAACCACTCTCCTATTTTTCTGTTTTTTCCTTTCCTTGATTAAAATTCTCTCTACTACGGAAGTTATATCTCCCACACAACCCGCACCCCACGTCCCCACTCACTTTTTATCCGCGTTCCCTATTACACCCTTTGTATTAATTGAAATCTTTATGCCTATCCCAAAAAAAAAAAAAACTGAAATCTTTACCATCAAAAGATTCAAAACAAACAAAAACTGCCACCCACGTCTCGCCCAAACATTGCCCATTTGAAAGCATATATATAATGACGAAAAAAAAAAAAGTTACCAAAAAGTTTGCTCGCAAAACGCAATGCAATGCTCATATTCCCACCTCCCATCCGAAATTCCTGACTGCAATTCTAATTATCTCACTTGAGGGTTCCAACTTCCAATCTATGATCCTCCACTGCAAGTTTGGCTCGGTTTGGTACAAGAAATTGTTCATGGAATTTTAATTAGCATGTTTGGCTCCATCCGTTACAAGAATTTGTTCACATTTTTAAGTACTACCAAGTAAGCCTCTGATTGTTGTGAGTTTTGTTCAAGGAACACATACCAATTGCACGAAGGTCGGTTTCCATCTCTACTCGCGCATTTGATGACCACTGTACTGGGCATATTTGCTTTTGTTCTTCAGCGTGTATATTTCATGTTTTAGTACTTCAGGCTAAAGTTCATACAATATCTATTTTTTTTCAGTCCTCTTTGGTTATTTTAAATTATGAGAATTTGTTCATGGGCATATGTAGTCATACAATATCTATTTTTTTCAGTCCTCTTTGGTTATTTTAAATTATGAGAATTTGTTCACGGTGCTGGGCATATATAGTTTGCGCCTTTTTTGCTCCAAAATTCAAAACGTAATAGCATTTTGTCCGTTCGAAGCATGGGACAACAGAAAAAAAAAATGTTGCATTGCAATTGACCCCGTGCATGGAACGGGCACACCGTTCCATACCCCCAATCCTAGTTTTCTATTTTTTTTTTTTTTGGTTTACAAAAAACACGTGGACAGAGAATGGCAACATCCTGCCCCCACTTCCTATTCCTATATGGGGTTAGACTTGAGATCACCCCTACATTTTTTTACTAGCGTCGTTCCCGTTCGATGCACGGGACAAAATACTTGTGAGACTCTGCTATAAAATATCGAGCTTGCACAAAATTTGGTGTTTGTAACGTGCATCGAATGGGAACGACGCTATTGTGATAATTAAAATGTACTTTTACCTCAGTGAAGAAGATTTCCCTTTTGGAGACTTAAGCTCTGTTTGTTTGGAACTTGGGGTTGAAAAAAAAAGAAAGAAAATTTTAAAAAATTTCTCTTCCTTTGTTTGGAATTGGATGAGCACTTCTCCCTTTCCCATCAAGTTAAGCTTCGAAACTACTCAATTTGAGCTCACACTGCATGCTCTGAACTTTTGCCTCTTTAAGTTGCGCATGTTCATCTTTAATGAAATTTTGTGACTCATTTTATTTTGGGTGTATGGACACCCACGAATTTTGTGATTCTTTGAATTTTTGTGACCAGACAATGTTCGTTTTCAGGTCTCAAAACTCAACTCTTTTCTCTACGCATGGTCTCCAATAATTTTTTTTAATTACTTATGCTGACGTTTCTTGTGCTATCAAAATTATGTGTATGGACCTATATAAATATATGATAGATAAAAGTGTTCAACTACCTAAAAAGTAGGTGAACTCTATATGAATTTGATCGTCATTTTAATATTATTTTTACATCAGGTTATCAACTTTTGAAACCTGATCCAAGTGGGTTTAACACAATTCAGGTTAAAAGTTTATATCATCTTAAAATTCTAAGGTTTAACACAATTTAGTTGTAAATTAGTTTGATTATACTATCAGAACAAATGCTCGCAATCCGTTTATTGCAAGTAGAACTTATCCATACACTTCGGTTCTTTCTTTTTTTGAAAACGTCAATCCAATACACAATGGAGAAACCCAAAGACAGTACGATTACATCACAAAATACATGATTGAACAAGGATCCAAATTGATCCTGTTAAATTTCAATAAGCGACCCAGCCCGAATTAATAGTATTGGTTTCAAACCCAATTGATTGACTCTTATAGTAAAACAATCAGAACATGATTGATTGCAGCTCCTTCCAACACCAACAAAAAAAACTCCTACGTACCAACTACAACAAGAAGAACCCTTTTGAACAAGAGTCCTGCTACACACAGACAATCTGTGCACATCTTTCGTTGTGGGGCCCACCACGGGTCCCACATAAATCATCCGAGCCGTTCATTAAATGTAAAATATTTTTCTGAGGTATTTTTTTGAGGGTCCCTGTAAAAAATAAGCTCAATCCGATACCTATAGGTGCTTCATCCAACCATCTAACTTTTTATTCAGATTTTCGGATAATGAAAAGTTATATGGTTGGATTGAGCACCTATAAGTATTGGATTGAGCTTATGTTTTACGGGGACCCTCGAAAAAATGTTTTACATTTAATGAACGGCTCAGATGATTTGTGTGGGACCCGTGGTGGGCCCCACAGCGAAATCTGTGCACAAATTGTATGTGTGTAGACTTTCTGTTTGAACAATGACCCAATGTTGGAGTTCTTAATTCTTGGTCCTATTTTACACAGACCATTAGAAAGTAGTCGTAGTTTTGCTTTAAAAGGGTTACTTTGTGTCCTATCCTATATGTAAAAGAAAATCATTACTACCCTTTTTCACTCGTACAAGTAATATTTAAGGCAATTCTCTCTTCTAATCTCTTCTCTCCAATCAAATCCATTTATCGACATTAACCACGAGGCCAAACCTTTGAGTTAGTACTCCCCTTTGTAATTTGGTGTGAAAATATCAAAATATGCTTTGAAACCTTCTAAAATTAAGGGGGTCTCGAGTCCCTGTAGTGAGGGAAATTCACTGGAAATTAACAGCAACACCCCAAAACAACGTCGTTTGGGGCGTAATTGGAGTGCTAGCTCATGTAACGTAATACCCCTCTGACCAAACTCTCTCTCTCTCTCTCTCTCTCTCTCTCTCTTCTCTACCTTTTTTTTTTGTAACTGTCTCTCCTCTGTCTTCTTCCTAAATTCATTTTCTTCTTCAAAAGTTTCTTCCTCCACCTACAAGAATTACGTGAGCTGCAACAATAATCAAAGAGGGACCAGAGCAATTTGAGTAAACCTTTGATAAAGTATCAGGAAAAAAGAAGATTGGTCAAGGAGAGATTTTTCTGGATTCGATTAATTAAGCAAAAAAAGACCACCTGTTTTCTAAGTACTTTTGAACCTAAAATTAATCTGCGAATTCAAACCTCCATGAACACAGGGTTTTCTCTCTCTCTCTCTCTCTCTCTCTCTCTCTCTCTCTCTCTCACTCTCTCTCTGGGGTAAGTAAAGAAGACATATGGTGCAGTTGGTTCTCTCGATCTTCTTTTAGAAATACTTGATTATTAATTAGTTCCTTCTCAAATGAAATTCTTTTCCCATATAAGATCTGGTCTAAAAAGTTTTGCTTGAGGACCATAAGAGATGGGGGATAACGTGAACAATTTTTTAGCACTGGGGGAAGTAAACTTAACTTCTGCACTTGGAAAAGAAAACGCAAGAGAGAGAGAGGGAGGGGGGGGATCACGTGACTACACCAGCTACCACTCCAATTACGCCCCAAAACGACGTTATTTTGGAGCGCTGCCCAAACTTCATCAGATGATAAGCGGAAAATTGTCCAGAACCATTCAATTAATTAGTAGTGTTAATCAGTACAATAAATTCGGGATAAGCTTATAAATTCTTGTAAGATCACAATTAAAGTCAAGATTACACTTTTATACCAAGACAACTGATCGATTTCTTGCTAATAGGTGAGGACTGTTTGTTAATCTTTAAGCAGAGGTGAGCTTTAACCGGTCTATGATCCGAACTGTTGATCGTCTCTATCGATTCGTAAGAGTGCAAACAAGCATTGATCGTTTCTGAATCTTCGATTTTGAACAATATTCGATCCGTCCACGATGGTACTCTTACCTGTAAATTAAGAAGAAACATAATGATCAACAAAATCAATACAAAGTATCCAAGTCACGTTACGGGCATCTTTGCTTATTGCATGCAGGACCCAAAGTTAATGACCCAATAAGCATCCAATGACCCCACGAGAGTTTTTTACTAACGACGAAAAAGTAGTGATCCATATTACAGCTATCAATTGAAATACCATGTAACTAAGGGTGAGGAAGAAATGCATACTTTGTGACTTGTATCATAACTGGTGCTTCCAATGTCATATTTATACGTTGGTTTGAATGCCAATGTCCCCTCGCAGTATCCATCGAAAATCTGCCCTCTTTCCGCCTCTTGCAAGAGTTGATCTTTACTCGTGAGTAACTGGAGCGATCAATCGAGAGAAAAAAACAACACCATAAAGCATAAATAAACGTCAAATACGTAAATAGTTACGTGCAAATATTCGAGCATGTCGCATGACTCACTTGTTGAAGATTTTCGTTTATTAGGTTTCTGGCTGGAAATGTGTTGATACCCTGCAACCTGTAGTTGAGGTCTCCTAACCATATGGTGATTTGGGCAGGCCTGGCGTATGGGTTCCAGTTCTTTGAGAAGAGGGAGTTTGATATGTGCCTGAACTGTGAATTTCTCTCCTCCACGTTACTAGTGTGGGCTGCAATTGTAACAAAATACTTGACATAAAAATGTTAAACAATCAACAAATCATTAAATTTTCGAAACTGTTAGGGGAACCGTAATAGTTCAACGGAATTTGTTCGGAAATACAGGTGTGCGGTCTCGGTTAACTTCAATGGGACGTAAATTGCGGTTCACACCGAGAATAAATTCGATTCACACACCCGTGTTTCCGAAAAGTATTTTGGGAATGTCTCCTCAAAATTACCAGAGAGATGACAAGAGATGAACTCCATGCGGATTCCTTTGAAGTTGATTCTTATACCAACAGCCCCTTTCTTTCTCCTAATTAAACCTCCACATCCCCCAACCGAGTACTTATCCATCTTTAGTTCTACAAATTAACAGAAATTTATGAGACTTAGAGCGAATTATTATTTCAAGCTTAAGCTTAAGTACTCAAGAGTGAAATACCAAAATAAATAAATAATAATAACGCTCACCATTTATGAATAATTCTGAATTCTTTGGTCCAAATACATACAGCTGCAAGGATTGCATGGTGGCTTTCCCTAACAGGCTTCAATGATTCAAAAAAATATACATTAAAAAGAGAAAAAGACATTTTAGAGTTGTACGTGTTTGCGAATTAAGGAGAAAAATAAATTACATAAAAGTTCAAATTTTCATACACAATTAGAGGTGAACGCATTCATAATTCGATAATTAAGGAGGCACTTCGCGTTACTAATAGAATTTAGAAAAACGCTATATACTTTTCTAGGCATTGATGCTGTGCCAAAGTTTTGGAGAAGAAAAAACTTGTACAAGAAATGAATCCACCAAAACTGTGATGTCTTTCACATCTAGTCGTGACGGGACGGACTTAGTTCCAAAAAAAGGTAACTAGTTTTCCAGGGTGATGGTGACCATTCTTGTACTTGCGAGGAAGCGGAGGGGAGAAAAAATATTGAACATGCACCACAAAATCTTAGACCAATTTCAAACTGAAAAGAAAAGGGAAAATGGATGATAACGATAAGAGGTGGCAAATTAAACGGACGGTGCGGGCAGACGACTTTGGGATGAAATTGCCACCTCCGACAATGATATAGAAGGAGAAAGTGAATTGGAAGAAGTAACCCACATGTGGGATTCGAGTAGAGCTGCCTTCAACAACCGTGAAATATTGTTCCGCGGCGCCTCCTGGAGGCCGACCACCAGCAGATGGAACTTTCGATCTCTCCCAACCAGCTCTTCTATATCTTCATAAGACACCTGCAATATTACCCTGTGTGTATAATTATCAATAAGTCTAGGTGCACTACACCATCAGCTACATGTTTTGTAGGGCTCACTCCGGGTCCTAAGAAAATACAGAAAAATGTTCATAAATTTTAAAATAATATATTATGGGGCCCTGTAAAAAAATCAGCTCTAACAAATATCGGTAAGTATTATTTCTTGATTCGTAGGGGTGAAACAGTGCAGTTGAACAGTTTCACCCCCTACAAATCAAGAAATAATACTTACCGATATCCGTTGGAGCTGATTTTTTACAGGGCCACATAAAATATTATTCTAAAATTTATGAACATTTTTTTATATTTTTTTTGGGACCCAGAGTGAGCTCCACAAAAAATATAGTGGATGATGTAGTGTATGGATAGTAGTGTGTATGTAGTATCTCTTGTATAATTATAAGGTGGTAATTAAGTTACAATCTATGGAGGACATTCATGCAGGTAGAAAAACGCGGCTGGATAGTTGATTCAATGTTGTGACAGTTTTGCCCAACACTATCGAAAATAGTGTCGAAATGAAATAAAGCATTCGAGTCGTGAAGATCCATATGGAAATCGGGTTTGTGTTTTTAAGATCGGATACGAAATACAATAAGGTTTTCACCTGCCCATTCATGTTCCAAGTCACTATGCAAATGCAGAGGTCCGGAGTAGTACTGCCCGCGGAGAAATCACAATAGCTTTCGACCCCGACAGTCTTCACTCCTTCGTGTATTGCGACACCGTCATTGTCCATGACATCTTGTGGTTTCCTCTTCCACTTCATGAATCTTGATCTTCTGCATAGATGCGCATACATGAACTCCAGTTAACAAAATCCATGGAAAAGGTTTTTTCGCAGGATACGTTTTCCGCCCCGAACAGACGGAGCGTAAGAAGGAAGAGATGAACGATTATACCCTTTACCAGTGCCAACATGGATATGGCATAGGTTTCCCATTAATCCTGTGAATCACTCAAGCCACCACTTTTGTTGCAGAGAGAGAGAGAGAGAGAGAGAGAGAGAGAGATTTGAATTCGGCATTAATCAATTTCTCTCTCTCTTATTATATATATAGAATAGAAAAAGCGGAAATTTGGCGGCGAGAAGTTATAGAGGAAAAGTCAGAGGTTTTTGAGACACGTCAATTTTAATGTGTCACATTTGATTACTACTTTCTAACTTTTTCGATGAGAGTTAGGTTGGGGTGTTATTGACATTTTATGGAGAACTCGAAATCAAAATTGAAAGGGACTACCAGAAGACTCTAGCAATCATAACTCCAAATCCCAACGATTAGATTTCCTCAAGTTATCCAAAACGGTGAAAAGTTATGCAATTTCTTCTTAACCAAGGAATGAAGTAAAATTTCAATTTTTCTCGATCGAGACTCGAAAGGGCTTTTTGGGATTTTAATTTGAAAATCTTGTACTGAGTAACATATACGAACGAAACGGATCTTACCCATGTCTCAAAAAAAAATTACGTATGTTGTTTTAAAGAACCTGCATAAAAATGGGTTGGTCTTAGAAAGAAATTTCGAGCGACCAGCAACTCGAGCGGCAGGTTTGTACTCGTACTCGATCCCGGCCCGTCGTAGAAGTGGGTTTATTTTTAATGGGGAGTCTCAGTTTCACAAATGAATTCATATATTTCTTGTACTCAAAACTAAAAAGGTACTACACTATAACATAAGTTTCTAAAATCATCCTTTGTACTATCATTTGCAAAGCAATTCATATAGTATGATACTACAAAATCCAGAGTTGGATGCTTCTAACCTTTATAATGTTAATGAACGTTTTGGGACATGTCAAACTGAAAAGATGAGTAAAAATGAAAATAGGAATTACTAGTACTAAAGATACATGATTGGATTTCTTTTGGAACATAATTTATGTGGGAAAATTGATTTTCACACTCCTTTTTTTATAATCTACACTCCCTTTTTGTGTTTATCCTCATGAATTTACCGTCTCGCCTTTAGATGTTTGAAAAAGTGAATTGATAAAATGACAAGAAAGTAATTTTATGTGGATAAATATTATTAAAAAAAAAAAAAAGAGTGTGAATTATAACAAGGAGAGCATAAAAATCACTTCAATTTATGTGGCTGCAAATATTCATCTTAATCCGGCCTAAAATTAATAAGGCATGAGCTGTCCCCAGCTCATTCAATATTAATAATTCAATCACTATCTCATTCCAAGCAATGGCTACATCACTCAATGGATGCCAGTGACGTTAAGGGCCGGTTTGGATGCACAACAGGTTAATTCTGCAAACCAATCGTGTCGTCCGCGAGCAGTTTGAGGCTGGTTATAGGTTCGGATCGGTAGTAAATGATTTGAACTCGAGCTCAATTTTAAACTTATTTAATAAATGAGTTGAGCTCAAGCTTGGATTTTAAGATCTTTTAGTAACAAACTGCGCTCAAGCTAGGCTAATTTTGAACAAGCCTAGTTTGAACAATCAAAGGCGCGTTTGCGACCTCAGACCGGTTTGAAAAGAATCACCCCCAAGGTCCAAGTCATTAATTTGAAATCCTCCAAACATCCCCCAAACGGAGTTGACTTGTCACTGCCACAAAATTATTACACGTGTCGTGGTGTTAAACGTAAAGCCGTGTCGATAATTACTCTTTCAATAATGCTACTTACACAACGATCCAAACACAACGACTTATACAACCTCTCACATATATGTGGGGCCCACACATAGTAGTGTGTGTGGAGCCCACATGTATGTGAGAGGTTATGTTTGAATTGTTATGTGAGTATCATTTTTGTTACTCTTTCATACCGAGTAGATTATTTTGGCTCCTTAACCTATCTAGTTGTACCTCTCGACTTAGCCTAGAGAGATTTTAGATTCGAGTCCATGTGGTTCTTAGGCTCCGTTCCACTTTCTTTTTAAATTTTCTTTTTTTTAAAAAAAAGTAATTTCAAACTCAAATATAATCAAAATGAAAAATATTTTTTTCATTTTTTTTTTGCACCGTTTAAGAGATCTCAATGAGATTTATCAAATAAGATCGATATTGATAAGCAATTTTTTTGCGTAAACACATAATTTTTGAGTTTGAAATTACCTTCATTTTCTAAAAGTTCATTTTCAGAGAAAGCGGAACAGCACTTTAGCCTATCTGGTTGTACCCCTTGACTTACAAAGGAAGGTCTAAAGTTTGAGTCTATGGAGAGACGTAGAATGATTTGAGTTACTAGAATCCCATTTGGTTGTTAACATACTAACTCTCCTCTTATTCTCAACTGGTGTATACAATATTGAAAAAAAAAAAAAACTAACAAATATTTCAGTGGATTTAGCCATTTCGTATATAGCAAAAATAGACGCAAGATTTGAATGTTGGGTGAACGAACATTACTACAAAAAAAGATTAAATATATGGAAGATGGTGTAATACAAATTGCAAAATGCTATCATCATGCATGTTAGTATATTGTTTACTCAACCAATAGAATTACAAAACTATGATCGTAATATTTTGAACTACAAAAATGCACATTGTGCATCCGTTTTCTATTTTAGAAAAAAAAAAAAATAGAACGTTTTCTTTTGAATATTTCTAAGTAAATGTCAGAATCATTCGATGCACTAATTTTACGACGTAAAATGCATTTATAATGAAACTTGAATCGGCAAGTGTCAGATTTTAAAGGAAAGCGCTGGATAGCCGGCTGTCCCACATAGTTTTCTAAAATTTCCCAAAAAAACAACAACAATTACGCGGAAAAAGAGGCTCATCCGCCTCTCGGGTCCGTCTTTTTGCACGAGTATGCGTACGTTTTGGCAGTATAGCCTATATTCACAACCTATAATATATGCATGGTGGTACCATTTTTTTTTTTTTTTGAGCAACAGTAGATGGGACTTAGGCCACTTAGGAGACACGAAAATGATATGAGTACTGAAAGGTGGGTAGAGAACACGTACCGACGGCTGCCAGCGGGCCGTCTCCGGCCATCGGACGGCCGATCCGATCCGTCCAAAAATTCTAAAAAAGAAATCGAGGGCTCTAAGGCAGGAATCAACGGCATCCGAGGCGTGTAGGGTGCTCGATCGAAACACCCCTTTTTCGTGTATATATGCACAGCAAGCACCCTACACACCTCGGATGCCGTTGATTCCCACGTTGGCCCCCCAGTTTTTTTTTTAAGAATTTTTGGACGGATCGGATTGGCCATCCGATGGCCGGAGACGGCCTGCCGGCGGCCGTCGGTACGTTTTCTCTCCCCACCCTTTCGGTACCTGTAGCATTACTCTAGGAGACATGTTTAGTTGACCAATAAATCTGCCCACACAGATTTTTTCATGCACAGATCGTGCACAGATTGGGATGTGGGGCCCACTACGGATCTCATATAAATGATCCGAGCCGTTCATTAAATTTAAAACATGTTTTCAAGAGCCTATGCAAGAAATCAGGTCAATCCGCTACCTATAAGTGCTCGATCCAATTATTTAACTTTTCATTCAAGTTTTAAGATCCTAAAAACTGAACGAAAAGTTGGATGATTGGCTCGAGCACTTATAGGTAGCGGATTGAGCTGATTTCTTGCGAAAGCCCTTGAAAACATTATTTAAATTTAATGAACAGCTCGGATCATTTGTGTGGGACCCGTAGTGGGCCCCACATCCCAATCTGTGCACGATCTGTGCATGAAAAATCTGTGTCATTAGCACTGTTGTTGTTTAATTGACGGGTAAAGTTGCAGAAAAACTTCGTATAACTTGGCTACCTATCGTGTCATTACTTCCGTAATCTGTTTTTCAGTTAATTGGTTTTTGACTGACATCTCCCCTTAAATGAGAACCTTTATTTTCTGGCTAAATGGTAGATATCCAAATTTTGAGGGAAAATTTCAAAATGGTACCTAAATTTTGCACCAAATATTACAGAAATATCTAAACTTAAGTTTATTTCAATTAAACATCTGTACTAACAAAATTTTCAAATTTAGACCCCGCCGTTATATTACGTCCCAAAATTTACTGATACGGCATCTCTTACCTGTTTAAGTAGCCCCATTGCACATGTTTTCAACAGGGAACGATGCACATAAGCCAAACTCCTCACTTTACCTCACGTTTTGGAGGAAAAATGACCTTAACCTAATTGATTTCCCTCCATTTCTCTCTTTAAATCTAGCTATTATTCCACCGTCTCCCTCAAAAGTGATGGGTTTCTCTTGGGTGCATCGTCCCCTATTGGAAACATGTGCAATGTGGCAACTTAAACGGGTTGGAGATGCCATGTCAGCAATTTTTGGGACGGAGTATAAAGACTGGGGTCTGAATTTGGGGATTTTGTTAGTACCTGTGTTTAATTGAAATAAACTTAAGTTCAGGTATCTCTGTGACATTTGGTGCAAAATTTAGGTGTCATTTTGAAATTTTTCCAAATTTTGATTGATAGGTAATTTTATTTCAATTATCCTAGGTCGAACAAAAATCGTAGTTATTTTGTGGGTCCATGCTTGTAGACTATTCATGAGCTATTGAATTCAATCAAAATTTGATTTGCACTAAAGTTATGGTTAATATGTTGATACCTATGATTACAAGGTGTTTGGCAACTCCATTTTTCCATTTTTGCATTCTCATTTTTTCATTTTGGGTGTTTTGCACCTCATTATGGGAACTTATTCTGGAAGAATGGACTCATGGATTTTCACTTTAGAAGCAAAAACCCAGAATCTACTCCGGAGGTGCTTTTCACATTTTTGTCATTTCCCATTTTCTGGTCAATTATCAAAATACCCACTTCTCCTCCCTTTATTTACCAGTTTTGCCCCCTTCCTCTTATCCACTTATTTCCTCATCTATTCAGACCAGACGGCAAATCCACTTATTTCCCATTTTCTTTTCTTTTTTTGCTTCAATTCGTACTGGGCGTGGTTTGTGGTTTTTTTTCTTTAAGTTAGTCCTTTAATTTGTTTACTAATATTAAGGGTTTGAGTTTGTTTTATTATTTTTATATTATGAGATATGTGTTTGGCGTTAATTAAAATGGTAGAATTTTTTATTTCAAATATTACTTGTAACCTGGTCTTATTATTTAAGGCTAGTGATTTTGCCACACCCATTTTTGTTAATGTCACACCCAGCAAGTGTATTTTTGCACCAAAAAATACACTTGCAGAGTGTGACATTAACAAAAATGGGTGTGGCATAATCATTTCCCTTATTTAAATTCTAAAATACCAAATAAAAAATGTCGAATGTCTTCCTTACACCTCACATATGAAAATGGAAAAGATTACTAGTAAATATTATAAAAATATATTTTAACACAATAATAACGGCCAAAGGCAAAAAGAAAACAAAATTTGTACACCTTTTAAAACAATAATAAAGGCCAAGGGCAACTTGGAAAAAACCAATCCATGATTCATTTTCATCATTCATCCACCAAATACTACTGCTGTTCCAAAATACATTCTGCACATATCTCTCAAACACTATTTCATTCTCCAAAACACATTCTGACCATAATCTAAAAAGCCAAAAAGCTAAAAATGAAAAGCCAAAAAGTAAGCTCTCAAACACCCCTTACATATCATTGTACTGAAAGCAGTGATGCGGGCAAGGGCAGATCCACGTTGGGGCAAGTGGGGTCATGTGCCCCCAAGGGCTTTCGAAAAAATTTTAAAAAAATTATACACAAATAGGTTAAATATAAATTAAATATCTCCAGCTAGAAGTTGTCATAAAACTCTGCTTTGACAGAGGGGTAAGCATGCAAGGTAGAGACATAGCTAGAAGTTGTCATAAAACTCTGCATGCAAGATAGAGACATAGCAGCTGGAGTTTGATTCCACCTACCCACATTTTTTTTCATGTTCATCCTACTACAATTTAATCTCTCTCTCTCTCTCTCTCTCTCTCAAAATTTTGGCTTAAATTCTCACAAGATTTGTAATATTTTCCACTAATTGAAAATGTACGTGATGCATGTGGACATTAGATTTTTACTTGACTTATTTGAACACATATTTTTTTAAAAAGACTAATGTGGTACGACTATGTACTTATGGATATGCAAATAAAAAATTAATACTTTGTTATAAATACTGTAAAAATTGCAATTTAAAAACCGGTCGGTTCGGATCAAGAATTGTAAACAAAAGTTAGATATAAATACAAAAAAGTCCCTTATCCCTTGTTTTTGCTTTATTTTTTTCATTTTTGATCTAACTCTTTCATTTATTTCTTCATTTTCGTTCTACCTCTTTTTCTTATTTTTTTTTATTTTCGTCCTACCTCTTTTCTTTATTATGAATATCGTGAAAAATCAGTTGCGGAATAAACTGAGTGATCAATATTTAATGGTTAAACGATAATTTAGTGGTACACATACAGAAAAATATTTTTTTTATATTGTGGATAATAAGTGTTCCTAATATATGAAATTTGTGAGTCCGTCACTGGATGCGGGCACACGATGCGATACACAATTGGCACGTTCTAAAGTGTGCTGTGTATTATACACGTATTCAACTATATATAAATAATGAAAAACAGGATAAGATTGCGGCGTTAACTTGTCGTAAGCCTAAAAATTACACTATTTTTTAATAAGAAAATAGTAAAAGATGAATTGGGCCGATACCAAAATAGACCTTGTGGCATCGCAAGTTTTAGTTGTGAGAAGTCAATCCAATCAGACTACGAAGTACTGCGACTTTCGTAAGCCTCTCATTCGACACGTACTTCGATTTGTTGCCATACGTTACACATGGACAATATCTCACCAACGACATTAATCATTTTTACCATCATTACACACGTAATACCAGGATACATGACACAAAATACATGAAAGTGTGGATGAAAGGGATTCACGTTCTATGTGTGAATTCGAGCCGTCCATTTTATTTTATGGACATTTTTGTTTATGTATAATCATATTTCGGATAGCGTATGTATTGTACATGGAATATTGACACACGTGCACCACATGACATTTTATAACAAATTGGTCAATTCAAATTTGCACATTACGTGTGTAATACTTCAAATATCGTTTTAAATGGTTTTAAAGAAAATAATGTCGTACATGTTTATATAAGGAGCTAGCTATAGCAAGGGCGTTGTCAGTGCCGCCTCAAAGATATTTGCAGCCCAAAGCGAAAATTTTAAGATGGGCTATCTATTTCCGTATGCGAAACTTTGCACAAAATATTGCAAAAACTTGAGGAAGAGTTAAGGGATTGAGATTCAATACGCCCAAAAAACTTAATGGAAGCGAAAGTTTAATTCATCCGAAGTCCACATTAGTGATTGACTTATGCAACACAGTTTTTTGATTTTGTCTTCATTAATTTTTTTTTTTTTTTTTTGCATTTGTTAGTTTTACACCATTTTTTTGGAAAATATGGGTGAGTAAGAATGAGAGGAATCGAAAAAATAAAAAATTGGACTTTTAAACAAGTATTTTGAAAAATATTCAAGAAAATGTCCAAAAACTGATTTGTTTGAGTTTTTTTCTTTGGATATTTCCAAAATAGTTGTGTCCGATTTTTTTTTATCCTTACTCACCTATATCACATAAAAATTTGGCATAAAACTAACAAATGCCAATAAAAAACCGAACAAGTTTAAACCAAAAAATTATTCAGTTAATCACTTGCGTAATCACCACTGACAACGACTAATAGTATTAGTTGTCTAGTTCAGAACAAACAACTTGGTTAATTCTTCCTCACTCTTTCTTAATTATTCCTCACTTCAATCATTAATAATCAATACGTTAGTACACCCTTTAACCAACCCCCTTTCAAACTCTTGACCCCAATAAAACTCATTTCTACAGTTACAACTACCTGCCTTCGAAGAACCACCGATCCATGGCGGCCCAACAAACTAACCCAACCCAATCCTCCTCACATTTTGGCCGTATATAACTTATACAGTATATATAAGTATAATCCCAACTCCTATACACACACACATACGAGGGATCCATTTTCTGGGAAGGAGTAGCTGATTGTTGTTGCAGCTATGGGCACGCCCAACACTCCACTCCTGCTGAACAGCAGCCACGACGGCGAAGGGGAGAAGGAGAACGGGAAGCAGGTGACGTCCGTCGCGAGGGCGTTTGGAATCGAGTCGAAGAAGCTGTGGAAGATCGCCGGGCCGACGATTGCGACGGCCATATGCCAGTACTCGCTCGGCGCGCTGACGCAGACGTTCGCCGGGTTCGTCGGGGAGCTCGAGCTCGCCGCCGTGGCAGTTGAGAATTCTGTTGTCGCCGGCCTTGCTTTTGGGGTCATGGTAAGTAAGCTTCTCGTGTCTTCAACGCATTCCGCTATTCCAGTTTTTAGTTCCCCTGTTTCGTATTATTCGGCCATTAACCAAACCAAATCAAGCCTTAAATCTCAATCAACTGGAGTCGATTATATAAATTAGTGTTTTTTATTGAGCTCTATCGAAGGTATCGTGTTCCATAATATTTAGTAAGTTTAGATCATTGCACACTACCGTTTTTAAGGTCAATTTTGGCCTACTTGGAGACTTTAGTCTATATTCTCTCATCTTAGCTTCTAATCGTGCTAATCCTACCATTCCACGAAAATTTTCGTTGCTAGTTTTTTCTCGCAAAATCTTACCACACATCCATCTCAGCATTCTCATTTCGGTTACAGTTTCTTAGCAAACCAACACTACGTGTCGTATAACATTATTGTCCTTATAGCAGTGCGGTAGAATATAGTAGCTCTTTTGCGTGGAGTATAATTCTTTAATTAGAAAGTTAATTGAGATATTTTAAATTAGTGAGATTGTTGTCGAAAGTATTTTTTGTTTTTCAACCGTAAAGTGCTCCTTTGTTCGTCCCAGATTCTGCCGTCGTTTTCGAAACCCACGACAAAAATTTTTAAAAATGCAATTATTATATGTAAAAAAAAAAAATTATGTCCAGCTTATATAGTCTCGCTATCACTAGATTTTTCCAGTATACATTTCATCACTGCTAGAGTGAAATTCTGGTTCCGTTCTTGAAGGGTAATACACTTCTCTCTGTATTTTTTTCAAATTTTTTGACGCTAATAAAAGCAATAAATTCAAAAATCTGACTGAAGATTATTTTGTGATCTGAAAAATGACAAGTTTTGTAGAAGACTAATAATGTGGAGCGGTAAAAAAAAAAAAAATGTTCCCCTATTTTTCCATGGATATGCTTATTCCCCTGTTGTTTTACTACTAGTTATAACCAAAAAAAAAAAAATTGTTTTGGAAAATATAACTGTAGCAAGAAAGGATAAATTGTATCTCGAAAAGAAATCTATAATTTAGTAGAGGAAATTGATTTTTATACTGTACTTTTTTTGATTGATGCACTCTATTTCTTGTTTTAGTGTGAAAGTTACACAAAATAATTTCACTCAAGGATAAGAAATGGAATGCACGCATCAAAAAAAAAGTGTGTGAAAATCATCATCTTTGGGGGACCGCACTTTTAAAGTTGATTTTCTAAAAAGAAAAGAATGAAAGATTGTAGTCGTAAATGCTTTCTTTTAGAAAAGAACGCTGCTACACACACTGTACACAGATTTTATTGTGGGGCCCACCACGGGTCCCACATAAATTATCTGAGCCATTCATTAAATGTAAAACATTTTTTCAAGGGTCTCCGTAAAAAATAAGCTCAATTCGATACCTATAAGTGCTTCATCCAAGCATCTAACTTTTCATTCAGATTTTCGAATAATGAAAAGTTATATGATTTGTGTGGAACCCATGGTGGGCCCCTCAATGAAATCTGTGCACAATCTGTGCACAAACCTGCTGTGTGTATAGACTTTCTGTTTAGAAAATGCCAAAAAGGTGGCCTCATTTATGATTGGATTGTGTTTTCCATTTAGGGCTCGCTTGGATGAGGTATTAGGTTTGGAGGTATTATGTAAGAAGGAGGGATTGAATAGTAGGGGGTATTATGTAAGAAGGGTGGGTCCACATTGATGTGACGGGTGGATTAAATAATACTTGGTTTGGATGAGGTATAAAATGGGAGATAAGGTTGTTTTGTAGTTGAATGGAAGAGAGATGGGGTATTATAAGGGGGGATTCCACATAGCCACCTCAAAACCGAGCCATGTGTAATCCCCCCTCAGGTTGTATTAGGAGGGGTTATGGAGCCGAGGTATTGTGAAATCCCCCCGGTATTGAACTTGTCAAACCCTGTATTAGACGAGGGAAGGTGTATTGTAAGGGGGTATAAAACAATACACCTTCCTTTAGTAGCATCCAAACAGACCCTAATAGCATAATTGCATGAGCCAATTACTCTTTTAAATCAAGATTCAAGACCACCCAAAAAGTTAGCTGAAATGTTAGGTAGAAAGTGAATCCCCACACACACACACAAGTACAATAGAAAACACAACCCCCCAAAAAAAAAAAAAAAAACAAACCAAAAATACCAAAAACAATAAAGAGGAAAAAACCGATAACCAAAAAGAGGCTGCAATTGTTTGTAAATGAGAAAAATGAAATAAGGAAAATTCTAGAATCAATCCAATAGACTAACAATAATACGTGTGTGAATGTGTATTAAGAGGTGTAAAAAGTATATAGAATTACATGTTTTCTTTGTTTTCTAGTGTACTTAACGTCAGTCCACCGATGAAACAAATACGGCAAAGGGAACATTTGGGGAATGATAGTTATTTCACGAAGGATTTGGATTCTCTCATGTTCAATTCTTTGGTTCAAATGTTAAACTAGACGAGATAGTTCAATTTTTTTTTTTTTTATCCGCAGATAGTTCAAATTTGAACCACTTATTTCTATGATCAACAAAAGAATTTGCTAAAAGAGTCTAAATCCGTAAGAATATTTGAGTAAATTCGAATCATTAATTGCCACAATGAACGATTGTCTCGTCCGGTCAAAATCATGAACAAATTAAGGACGGGAGAGGATCAAACTCCTTTCACTAAAAAGATTCGGGCGACCTTCATCAATTTGCTGGGACAGGACAGGAAGATTATAACTGGGTTTTTTTTTTTCCTCCGGTTTTGTTGTGAAATACTCCTACAATGTGGAATGTAGTTGGGAATGGGGAGTGCGTTGGAGACGCTGTGCGGGCAAGCATATGGTGCGGGACATATCAGGATGCTGGGGGTGTACATGCAGAGATCGTGGGTCATCTTGTTGGCCACCGCCTGTATTTTGGTTCCTGTCTATGTCTTCTCTCCTCCCATTCTCGAGCTCTTTGGAGAGACCACCGAGATCTCTGAAGCCGCAGGTACTCTATTTACTCTCTCTCTCTCTCTCTCTCTCTACATACTTGTGTTGGGAAGGACAACAGGATTTTGAGACAAAACAATCGACTGGTACGGCAAATGTACACCTGATTATGTGAAATTCATTTTGGGTCTCATCCAAGTGATTCTAGCCATTTAATTTGTTTAAAATGGCTCTTTTAACAGCCCCTTTTGGATGGGGGGTTTTCGGGAGAAAAGAAAAGAAATGAAGGAAAAGAGTTTTCTCTCCGTTGCTTGGATGATCAAAGAGGTGAGAGATTGTGAGAATCAAAAACCCCTTAGATGGCGATAAAACGTACTCATTTCTTTCTCTCTTTTTTAACTCATAAAAAAAAGAAATCGCACCCCTTTCTTTTCATTACTCACCCACGTAACCGGAGGGGTTCTAATGGGCTTTCGAGAAATCTTCAAAGAAAATTTTTGGGTGGTGTTATTCGCAGCTACGTATTTTCTCCCATAGCCCGCTAAAAATTTTCAACTATACTCGACAGTTAGTTACCGAAATTGAGATACATTTTCAGCACCCAATTACCGAAATATAATCTTTTTTTCAACAGCTATTTACCGAAATGTATGTATTAGCAGTTGCATACCGAAAGTTGAACATATTTTCGACATGCAGTTACCGAAATATAATTTTGTTTTCAACATCTATTTACCGAAATGTTATTTATAATTTTCAACAACTACCTACCGAAATATAGCGGGCTATGGGAGAAAATACGTAACTACGAATAACACCACCCAAATTTTTTTACATGTGGACTGTTGGATGAGTCTATATTTTTTTGTCATAAAAAAGAAAGACTAAAAGAAGATTCAATGTTCCAAACGTGTACGAGTTTTGTGCTGAATGGTGACGTGGCTCTTCTCTTTTTTGCCCCTCTAGAATATTTTTTTTAATTACTACTTTTTTTAATAATTGCATTCTTTTTTTTAATCTTCTTGGATTACAGTATTGTCCTTTTATGTGTGGACTAAAGGGTTGTTCCGACAAAAAATTAAGCCTGGCTTATTGACTTATTTTTGGCGGGAAAGCCTGACTTATTAGCTTATTTTTTGCGGGAAAGTCATTTGCTTATTTGGCTTATTGGCTCATTTTTTACAGGAAAGCCACTTGGCTTTTTTGTCCAAACAACCCCTAAATACTCCTATAATAAAAGACAATAGTTCAATTATTGATTAACTAATGGGATTTTGTTTGTTTGCAGATCAAAAAAAAAAAAGGGGGTTTTGTTAGCATGTGCACGTGTGGCATATGCTAAGGATATCTCTTTCATTTAACCATATTTGTATAGGGACTCTATAAAGGTATATCCACAATGCTATAATAAAAAATTGATAATCAAAAGTTGTCACATCAGTTTTTTATTATTCATTTATAAGATTGCTAAGGTTAGCAATGTATATGTCTACAATGACATAATCAAAATTGGATAACCAAAACTTGTCATATCATCTTTTCAAACTACAAAAAATTAAAAAAATTGTGAACAGTAGAAAATAGTTTTTCTAAAAAATAGTTTTGAAACAAATAAAAACTACTATGTACTCAAATAGAAAATAGTTTTTGAAACTTTTTTTTTTTTAAATTTCTATAAAAAAAAATTAGTAAAATATTTTTTTTTTCAAAAATATTGTTCAAAAAAAAAGAGAGGAAAAAGGGTAGAGAGATAGAACATTTTTGTATAATGATTGGTGTATTTGATTGGAAATATATAAGGTCTATTAAATTTGGTTATTGTCAAAAGGTTGCTTAGTTTTGGTTATTCAAAGCCCAAAATTTGATTATTTCTAAGGAGGTTGTTAAGTTTGATTATAGCATTGTGAGCCATATTTTAACATTGTTAACTTTAAAAAAAAATTACTTTTGATTATAGCATTATGGATACTCAAGGTTGAAACAACTTGAATATCTATTAGAAAACACATCAGATTAACATAAACATTCCTTTATTAGATTGAGATCCACATTAAAATCATAAATGCTTCTTCCAAAAGCATTCATCCAATATTACAAACAAAACATTGGGTTCAATTCTTGAGTTGTTCAAGTCATTTTCTTCCTTTTATTTGCTCCATTTGAGAATGTAGCATTCCCCTTCTTTGGACATGAGAGATATTATGGCCGACACACTTGCAAAGTCCTCAAGTTGCACTCTCTTCCGCCTTATGTGTTTTGTTTTTGCTTTATACACCCCTTTGTCTTTGTAATCGGAGGGAAATGAACAAAACAATCTCTACAAATCTCATCGATCATTAACATTGTGTTCAATATCATTTTCCATGTCCGTTTGATTTGCATCATCCAAAAAAGTTATCTCTTTTCTGCTTAATAACGCTTCACGACACCAACAAGGTGATAGATAAACTGATGGAATTTGGTAGTAATCTTTGTGAAGACATACACTTAAAACATTGCCGGCAAAGTATGCCCCAAAATGGAAACATTTGAAAATACACCGTGCTTTTGGTTACTCTTGGCGATCTCACCATCCCATACAACGTTGTGCTTTTGGCTACTCTTGTCTTTGCAATATTGCAACACACATTCACCACCCTTGTCTTCTTGAAACATTTGAAAGCACACGGTGTCAAAACACACTGTGCTTGCTTGCTCCTCTAGTGGCGACAATGTCCTCAAAGACCTCTACATGTTTCCAGCATTGCACCTGATCCGATTGTGTTTGTTCAAAATCTTCAATATTCTAATCGAAAATGCTAAGTACCTTTTCCACGAAACCCTCGTAACAGTCTAGTTCATCAGCCTTTTTAGAGTTCAGTTTTTATCCATTTTCTCTTCATGCTAATGGCAGTATGTAAGTACGTATAGAAGAAGCTTTCATATGCCCATGGACTTGAAAACATCTGGGAGGTAGAAGGGCAAAAAAGTGGAGGGCGAAAAAAAAATGAATCTTATTTTGTCGAACATTTTTCAAGAAAGTACAGGGGTACTTAACGACTGTAAAATAAGTAGGAGTGTAGACTTTTGCGAAAAATCGTTCTAATACATGATGATGAGGCGCAGGACTTCTGTTTTGAAATGGGAAGAAGGCTATCTGCTGCAAAAAAAAAAAAAAAAAATTCCAATTTCAATGCACCATTCCAAACCCTCAATTGACATTCTGGTGCAGGGAAATTCGCTCTGTGGATGTTGCCGCAACTATTCGCATACGCCATTAATTTCCCAATACAGAAATTCTTGCAAGCACAGAGGAAAGTCCTAGTGATCACATGGATATCAGCTATAGTGCTGGTGCTACATGCATTTTTCAGCTGGCTCCTAATGCTGAAGCTCGGGTGGGGATTGACCGGGGCAGCCATCGTTCTTAACACTTCGTGGTGGCTCATCGTGATCGTGCAGTTGCTCTACATTTTCGTAACCAAATCGGATGGTGCTTGGAGTGGATTCACGTGGCTTGCATTTGCGGACTTGTGGGGATTCGTCAAGCTTTCTTTGGCTTCTGCCATCATGTTATGGTAAATTAAGACATCCATTGATTTGTCTTGATGTTTCATGGGAGAATATTTCCATCATCATCACCAAATAGTTTCACTACGTTTGTATTGTGTATCGGTATTGCACCTTGTTATTGAGTTTTTAGTGGATTGATTTTGCAGCTTGGAGTTCTGGTACTTGATGGTTGTCGTGGTGATAACGGGTCGTCTGAAGAACCCTTTGATCCCGGTTGATGCCATCTCTATCTGGTATCGTTCCCAATCGTCCCTCCTAATAAGAGCTATAGCTGTAAAAGTAAAGGCATTAAGAATTCTCATGGAGATGTAATCTTCCTAGTGAGACCTCATTCCAAATGGTGTTGCATGTTTATCTACTCTACTGAGCAATGGAAATAAGGCCACTGAAGTTCTAAAATTGGCTTCCTTGAATAAGGAAGGGATTGCTGATCACATTAATAATTTAGAGCAAAATTTCTAGGGAAGAGGAGTGTTACGAGTCCCTCATCTCGCCCATAAGCAATTCCTTTTTCGTTACAAGTCCTTTTCCCATGAATTCGTAACATACCGATATGTATCGTTCTGGGTATACGACAACTTCTGCATCTTTAACCTTGTTGTAAATAACTTGTGCAGCATGAACATTCAAGGATGGGATGCTATGATTGCTATTGGATTTAATGCTGCCATAAGGTTAGCTTTCCTTATCTGGCAATTAGCCTCTTCTGTGCAAATTTCTAATTTCTGTCCCTTCGTATCTGACAACATAGATGAGGCAAAGAAATTGGAATTTTGTTCTAACGCAACGTGGCTGTGGTTTTGTACTATATCTTGTCAAGAATGAAATGAAGACATAACCATAAGCTATTTACCCTTGCCCCATGTTCTTGCAGTGTGAGGGTATCAAATGAACTTGGAGCCGGTAATGCACAAACAGCAAAATTCGCAGTGGTTGTGGTGTCCGTCACATCCATGGCCATAGGAGTTGTTTGCATGGCTGTTGTGTTTGCAACAAGGGATTACTTCCCTTACCTTTTCACAAACAGCGAAGCTGTAGCTGCAGAAACCACCAAACTCGCGATTTTGCTAGGATTCACCGTTCTGTTGAACAGTCTTCAGCCAGTCTTGTCCGGTGAGCACATTTTAAACATAACTCCACTTCCCATTTCCCATTGAACCCTAGTTCAGACCTATCTGTTTAGTTATTCTTGGGAAAATCGTCGATAAACTATCCAACTGTTCTGATATTTTCATTTGAAGAATTAACTTACTCAAACTCTTGCGGGTTTTTTTTTCTTCTTCTTTTTAAGGGGTTGCAATTGGAGCTGGGTGGCAATGGCTTGTGGCATACATCAATATTGCATGCTATTATATAGTTGGATTGCCTGCTGGATTACTGTTGGGATTCACATTTGATCTCGGAGTCATGGTAATATACCGATCTTTTCTTGGTTGAAACATATTGGTATTTCCACAGATGAAAAACATTCAATCCAAGTGATACTAGCTCTCAAAGAAAGTATTTCACTATTATGGAGACAATCACACCTGGGATTTCAAGAGTTTCTCCATTTTTGTTCTACTACCATCTTTTCTGGTTTTCTAATGGGTACGTGCGAAAAAATCAAATGCGCACGGATTAAATCTGGTGGAACAGCACAGATGTTTTCATTTTCATACCCCCTGTAACACTCGATTATGAATGATTCCATTGTTCATGTTGTCTGAATTTTTTGTCTGCAGGGAATTTGGGGTGGGATGATAGGAGGCATTTGCTTGCAAACAGCTATCTTAATAGTCGTCACTTCGATCACAAACTGGAACAAAGAAGTGAGTCTTTCTCCCCCCCTCTTTTCTCTCCACTTCATTTTTCCCATGCGTTTCGGCCGTTCCAGTAACAACTACTCCTACCATATGGTTTCTCCATGTTTGGTGCGATGCGAAATTTGAAACTAAAAGTGTTTGAATGATAAAAAATATGCAGGCTGCAGAAGCAGAAAGCCGGGTCAAGAGATGGGGAGGTGCAGCTGCATCTGCAGATCAATGATTCGTATAAAACTCAAAAAGAGACATAAGTGTTGGCGGCAGAAGCGTCTTTTTTGCAGATGGAAGAGAATGTAAGAGACTAAATATGGTGCTCCGAGTGCGTTAATCATCTAAATGAAATCTTCTTACTTCTGGATTAGCGGCGGGCGCAATATTTAGAATCGAGGGACCAAATAATATGTATTCATTGGTTTTTCAAATGAGACTCCTGCATAATAATGCTTGAATTAGCTTGTTTCACATGGTAATTGGATTTTTTTATTTTTTATCCCGGTAATTGGTAATTGTTGGTAAATGGAAATTAAGTGTGGAAGCTAGTTTTTTGAAAAGGAAAGAAAACGAGACCAAAGTAAAAGAGTAAAAGAAGAACCAGCCCATGCCAAATAGAAGGGTCAATTAATTACATAATTGGTCCCTCTAGTTTCAGTGTTCTTCCCTGTTCTAATGTTAGGATTATTCCAAAAAAATTTACTGATTTGGTTCATCATTTTTGTTTCAATATGATCCCCACTGGTGAATCAATCCTGAGACATTTTGGTTGTGTTCCACTAAAGGCTCTTAAAATATAAGTACTTATTTGTAATTTTCAAACCTAAAAATAATAGACTTGCTGAAATAATTTAGGTTGCTGATTTTACCACTTCCTTTTTTATTAACGGCACTCCCCTGCAAGTATATTTTTGGTACACAAATACACTTGCAGGGAAGTGCGGTTAACGAAAAAGGGAATGGCAAAATCATTTCCCATAATTTATTGCCTAATTATGAAAATTGCAAAAAATTGTTTCTTTCTTTGGTCCCTCTAGTTTCATTTCTCATGCCTTTTCCTTCCATTACATCTCAAATGGCAACCCACGACGCTCCTTCCTTCCTCTCAGGGGTGGCTGCACATCCAAGGATGGGTGTGCAGGTGAACATCCTAAATTAATTTTTTTAATTTTACTAGTACTAGTTTTTTTACTCTAAAGATACAAGGACAAGTGTACAATTACTTCAAAAATAGAGGTTATAATCTTGCGAAAACAAGCAAAAGTGAAAATTTTAAAACTGTATTTAGAAAAAGTTGAGTTGTGATGCATGTAAATTCCCAGCCACAAATAGATGGAGTATTAGCAAAAGTTGCATCAATAGGCCTTGTTTGGTTGTGGGTTTGGAAAATTTTTGGGTTTGGTTTTTGGGTAGTGAGGAGAGAAAATAGGGTAATAATTGGAGATAGGGGTAATGAGCAGAGAGAGATAGAGAGAGAGAAATGAGATTAATGATTGGATATAGGGGTAATGAGTGGAGAGAAAAACGAAAATAATGATTGGAAATATAGATAATGAGTGGATTTGGATTTGGAAAATTTTTTCCAAATCCACAACCGAACAAGGGCTAAATTGTGCGTGCTACTAGTTATTAAATAGTACATATAAAATGGGTAAATTTCTTGACACCCCCGAGATTTGCCTTAATGAAAGTACCTCCCTTGAGTTTGATAAATGACTATATATACATTCCTCGTAGTTTCAATGTTTATTTCACCGACACTCAACCAATATCTGTTCGACAGAACACGTGATGGAATCTGTCGCATGGTGGAGGGCCTAGGCCCAGCGGGGACAGGGCCCCAACTCAATTTTTTTTTTAATTTTATTTTATAATTTTGCAAACTTTTTAAATGTTTTTCCAAGAATTATTCTAGATTTCATTTTTAATCACTCTCTTCTCAAAATAAAAAATAAAAAAAATTTGGCTCTAGGACTCTCGTTAGTTAGATCGAAGAGATATTTGGTTATACTACTTTGTTATGACTAATTAACGAGAGTTCCAGAATTAAAAATTAATTAGGACCTTTTAAGATAAAATAATCATAGAAACAAGATTTTCGCACCGATTCAAACAGATCAAAAATTGGAGCACTTAATTTCTTCGCTTGGCTTTCCATCACGTGTATTTATTAAATTTTTCCTTTTTTACATATCATGTGACATGCACATACCCCTTTGACGATTTTTTGAATACCAAACTAACGGCAGACCTTATATGTTATGAATTGGAAGATAAAAGGGATAGATTGTAGCGTTCTATTGTAGAAGATGGTAAAGTGAAAAAACGTGTATAGATAAATGGGGCAACGAGTAATTAACCCATTGATTTATTACTATTATTTTTTGGCTAATTAGGGTTTCAAAATCCACAAATCATCGGATGCAAACACCGGCAAGCGTATCAACACAGTCCACCACTACAACAAGCGAGAGGAGGAGGGATGGTCCCATCATTCATCCAGAAAGACCTGGCAAACCCGTCTGCGGTATTTACCAGTATGACGGGACTTGTGATTTTGGAGCTGCTTGTCCATTCGATCATCCCGCAGATCTACAACCAACTGTAAACACTATGGATTTTATTATGTTTTTTGTTTTGTTTTGTATATGCCCTTTTTCCATCTACTCTAGGGTTTGGTGATGGAACAACAGGGACCGAAGAAGCGAAAACGTGGGGAGAAGAAGCCGCGCTTGACCCTTCGTGGATTTACCCCTGAGGAGAACCAGGCTCACTTTAAGAGGGTCAACGAGACCGATGTATGTATTCTCTCTACTCTGACATCTGCTGCACATATCTAGTCTTGTATAATAACACTAGAGCTTGGAAACGTTCTATTTTTAAAGTACTTCAAGCTATACGAGAGGCTGTTAAAGAGATGCTGAAGGACAGATGTTGAAAAGCAACTCTTCTATGTAAAGAAGACGATTATTCCTTAACAGCCTAGAAGAAGGTGGTTTGAGGGAAATCTTAAAAGCCTTGTTCCGTAAGGCATACAACTACAATCTTGGGTCTTGCAAATAAGCAATCACAGGAGCACACAAAGTTAATCAAGGAATCTGACTGCGTTTAGTCAAGTTTTTTCTTGTCTTTATTGAACTAATAAAAATAATAAAATTAGTCAGATTATGTCTTTTAATTGGCATGACTCCTACAGTATGTCAGTTAATTGATGGTGTGTGGGAGTGGCTAGAACCTCGGTCTATTTGAAATCGAAAGAATAAGAACTTGGGTTTTATTTTCTAGGTGGCTAAATTGCAATTGAGTAAGCTTTGCTCTAGCGAGGTTTCAATTTATGCTCTCCATGCTTGGTTCTGCTTCATGTTATTGCATGTAGTAGTTCAAAGGAAGGTTCTTTATATTGACTTGAGCTATTTTTGCAATAGAAGTCTATACTAGCAAACTGATTCGATACTTGTGTGGTAATTTGGTGTCTACTCTTGCTGGCTGGGGGTTTTTGGTTGGAAAATCAACTTTAGAAAACCCTAAGAAGTACAAACATGTCCACTCCTGTTTGTGGCGGACATGTCAGGCAACTCTAAAGCATTACAAAATGGCCTTGGAGGTGTCTCCCCGATTGGATTATGTATTCAAATGCATGCTATATTTTTCTTGATAAAATGCAGAAAGTGTGTTTGGTGTTTGTTATTTTGCACTCGACAGAGTGAAAGACGCAATGGAATTTCTTGAGTTGCGCAACTATATTATGTATAATATATAAAGCACACGTACACCGGAAATACTCCCATACC
Source organism: Rhododendron molle (assembly GCA_025413875.1). Classification (NCBI taxonomy): domain Eukaryota; kingdom Viridiplantae; phylum Streptophyta; class Magnoliopsida; order Ericales; family Ericaceae; genus Rhododendron; species Rhododendron molle. The sequence goes on from CM046393.1 coordinate 7,461,081, forward strand.
CGCACTGCGTACTGGTATCCGGGCTCCATACGTATATACATTTGCCGCCTCTGCCCTCCCCTCTCGTCCATAAACATGTCTGTATGCTTGTGTGTACTGACATATTTTGAATTGAAAATTTTGCATTTACTACTTCATACGCATGCAGGGGTTTCATGTTGGGTATGTTCCGCTGGGCAGTCGACGTGGTGGCATGATTTTCCCAGTCCCGCTTAGTCAATGTGGCAGTATACCAAAGAACTTAGCAAAGTTAGCTATCAAAGGTTACAATGAACAACATGTAAGTGCATTCTTTTGGTAACCATTTCATTTTCACTCAATGTTGATGCAGTTCAGATTTTGAATAGAACACGCCCCCCTTTGGGGTTGAGAGATGAGACTACAGTGTGAACCAGTTAAAGTGATTTATATTAGCTGGTTGGTACTCCACAAACTAATACAAGATAGCTTCTTGCCCCCTTTTACTTCTTTAAACTTGTATTGCGGTTTAACTTTTTCTGTCAATTGTTAGGCCACAACATACAAGTTTGTCAAGCTCATTCGAGTAAATATGAAGTCCGTTGGCGGTATTCTGTATTACATAACCTTTCAGGCCAAGGATATGATGCCTGGTTCTCGACCCCAGAACTTCCAGACTCGCGTGTTCCAATCTATAGGACTAACAGGAGAGACAAAGGTTCATTTACGCAGGCTTGAACAAAAGAAATCCACGCTACCGAAGGTACCTTTGTTTTGTTTTTCTTTTTTGTGGTTATGTAGGAACGGTGTGTTTGCTGATGGTTTTATGCACTTTGTGTTACCTTTCTTCTTTTTTGGTGCTTTTGAATACAAACCATTGGTTTGTCCCCCTTTCTGTATTAACTGTTGCGGCCTACTGTAGATATTTGTCCCTGAAGAAACATTGTACAGGTTTGTTTTTATAGTTTTTGTTGTTTGTTGATTTATCCTTCTCTTGTGCTATTGGCAGGCCCTGGGGAAACATCGCAGCAGCAGGACCAGTAGTAGTATTATGATGGTGGTTTAGTTTAGAGGTTCATGTCATGAAAATATTTTTTGGTGAGGTGGATCACAAAAACTTGTTTCCTTTTTACGCATGTGGTTGTGGTTCTAACCTGCGCATATTGTGGGGTACTTGTCGTGATTATCCTACTGTAATATCAGCGCAGCAGTACAATAGTTTGAATGGGCTTTGCATGTGTAGATACTTGAGTTGGTGACTCTAGCCAACGTTATCTCAATGTTTGCAGCTCTCTCTTCTTTTCTTCTAAGTTTGGCCAATTTTGGTGCAGTTCAGAATTCGAATATACAAAACAAAACCTCCCTTTGGGGTTGAGAGTTGAGACAGTGCTAACCAGTTAAAAGTGTGTTTATATATATTAGCTGGTTGGTACTCCACAAAGAGATACAAGATAGCTTTCTTTAATGAAGAATTAGCCACTTCTTTGTCTTGGATTCTATGGCCTTATTTTGTAACCATTTCATTTTCATTTTTTTTTGTTTTCAGAATTTTCAAAATTTAGAAATGCAAGTTTGTTTGTCGGGCTATTTCATTTACAAAATGCGTAGTGAGTTCCAATATTTACGAAAATCGTGAAAGTAGCATTTTGTGTTTGGGAAATGAAATTCTAGTTGGAATGAGTATCTGGGTCGTCATTCTATAGCTTTCTTTCGTTATTATATAGCGTTACCCATAGCTTTCTTTCGTTATTATATAGTGTTACCCGACATGATGTGCATCCTTAGTTTTTTTTTTCTTTAATCATTAAAAGAGGGTTGAAGTGGGCTACCAACGGAGCAACCTTCTTAGGCGTGACCATAGGGTCTTCTTACCTGCCAGTGGAATGTGGTCTTCTTAGCTGTCAATAGAATGTTCAGTTCAAGCCGTACCAATACCCCTTGGGCGTCACTACGGCACCACCTAGGTACTAGATGGTGGTAGTCCGTTTGTCACTCGAACCTGAGTGTTATGTGGGGGAATGGGGTGGCCTACCACTTAGGCTACCACCCAATAATTCTATAATCACACCCACTTTACACACCTAAATACACATACACACGCATACGTGTGTGTTTGGGTGTGGTTGTAGAAGGACTGGGCTACCACCATCGGTGGTATGTGCATCCTTTGTTATGATCCAAAAAATGCCTAGGTTAATTAATGTTTCCCGTAGACCCACTAATAGACCTAACAGAGAGTCTAATGGTACAGATATTATATCTGTACCAGTGGATACAAATTCTTTTTTTGGGTCTAAAAAAAATAATTGGAGCCGTTCATTTTGTTTAAAATACTTTGCTTATGGTTCTTGCATTTACGAAACATTCAAACTGTGCTCTAGAATTCGGGCTTGAATTATGGGACAAAGTTGGACGTTTAGTAACTGCCTTAACCGATATCGGATTGAGCTTATTTTTTGTAGGCGCCGTAAACAAAGTATTTTAAACAAAATGAGCGGCTCCAATTATTTTTTTGAGACTCAAAACTAGACGAAAAAGAGGTTTGTACACATTGATACAGATATAAAATCTGTACCAGTAGCACCGTTCTAGACCTAAACCACATCAGAGGTGGATGACTGTGTTGTTACGCTTGTTGGAGTTGCCATTAACAAAAATCATGAAGGTAACATTTTGGATGAGTTTTTTAATTTTAAAATTATTGAACGGCTCACATCATCTATGCGGAACCCAGAGCAAGTCCCGAGTGCCGTCAGTATGCAGATGCAGTGTCTGTTTACCTTGTCGGTTCCTTTTCATAAAAGAATTGGGTGATATGTCCATAAAAAAAAACTGCTCCACCTTTTTTTATTTCCAAAAAAAAAACACCATTGCTGTTTGAGTGCCACTGAACACCTGTCCAAAATGAAACTATACGCACTATGGATGAACACTCTCTTTCTCTCTCGTTTTCCGTCTTCAAGTTAACCAACCAGTCAATTTTTTGTTCACTCTCTCTTCATTTCTTTAAGTGTCGTTGGCATATAAACTGCTAAAATCACTTCTTCTTTTTTTTTTGACACAAATCTATATATTGTGTCCATTACACCAACCAAATTAAAACCCGGTAGCTTGCTAGCATGTGTTTGAAATTTTCAAGTATTCGGTGTGAAAATTGACATTGAAAACGACGATTGTTGGATTTTGTCTCACGTCAGTTGATTATCTCCTCCAAAATTAGTATATGAGTCTGGACGGCCTTTCCACTCATTGCTAATTAGTTTGAGTTGGACGCTTTAAAAATGATTCCCACTAATTTTCATAGATTCAGTATGAATTGAAACGTCGCCGTGCTCGACTGCAAGCCGGTTTGTTCTAACATTTGTTGCGGCCAGGTGGAGGGTTGCTGTTGTTGGTTGTGTGCTGGGTGAGGCGAGGGAGAAGATGGCCTTTTTGGTTGTGAAAATGGAGAGGGGGGAGAAGATAGTTAAGGCTTGAAATCCAAACGGAGAGAGAGAGAGAAGAAAATCAACTCTAGAAAAGCCTCAGAAGCACAAACACGTCTACTCCTGTATGTGGCGGACGTGTCAGGCAACTCTAAACCATTACAAAATGGCCTTGGAGGTGTCACCCCAATTGGATCAAGCATTCAAACGTGTGCTATTTTTTTCTTGATAAAATGCAGAAATTGTGTTTGGTGTTTGTTATTTTGCACTTGACAGAGTGGAAGACACAATGGAATTTCTTGTGTTGCGCAACTATATTATGTGTAATATCTAAAGCACGCGTACACCAGAAATAATCCCGTACCCGTACTGCGTACCGGTATCCGTGCTCCATACGTATATACATTATATATAAGTTGTATCTATATGCCCCGTCCGTAGTACGGGATACTGCTGAATATATGTATGTGGTCATGTGTTGTTTATACTCAATTTTTTATATTCTCCCAAATTTTGTTCCCTTCCATTTGCCTCCTTTGCCCTTCCCTCCCCTCTCGTCCATAAACGTGTCTATTTGCTTGTGTGTACACGTATTTTGAGTTTAAAATTTTTGCATTTACTACTTCATATGCGTACAGGGGTTTCATGTTGGGTATGTTCCGTTGGGCAGTCGACGGGCTGGCATGATTCGCCCAGTCATGCTTAGTGAATGTGGCGGTGTGCTGTATTATATAACCTTCCAGGCCAAGGATGGCAAGCCTGGTTCTCGACCCCAGAACTTGCAGACTCGGGTGTTCCAAGCCATAGGAAAGACAGAGGTCCAATTATGCAGGCTTGAACAAAAGAAATCCACGCTGTCTGAAGGTCCTTAGTTTTGTCTTTTTTTTCTGATGGTTTTATGCACTTTGTGTTACTTTTCTTCTTCTTTTTTTGCTGCTTTTGAATAAAAACCATTGCAAAACATTGGTTCGTCCCCCTTTCCGTATCAGTAGTTGTTTATTTGCGGTCTTCTTGTTAAAAAGCATGCGTGATGCACTGTTAAATATACGTGCGGATGGATGGCTCACGTTGAAAACTTCACGGTAGGTCAACCATGTTCTTAAAACTTTGTCAGTTTTTTGAACCAACTTTGGTTTATCTATTGCTAGTTGGACTACTGCAGGTAGTTTATTGGAATCATTGGATTTCAAATATGGTAAAGTAGCACCCGGATGGGGAACGACTCCATTTTCCTTATAAAACGGCAAGGATGGGCATGAATACTATATGGGCTTTACACAAGTGACGTTTGTACATAAATTTGTGTCGCATCCAAAACAACACTAACTGGAATGCATCCCTGACCGAACTTTTTCCTTGCATTCGACTACTATTGTCGTAAAATAGTACATTTACATTAAGGCCTAGACTCATGTAACATATATAACGATTTTTGGACAAAAAATAGTAAGAGAAATGCCTGAATGTTTAACGAGGCAATATATTGAACTTCATGGAGCTTAAATGGGAATAGTAATTTCAAGATCTTATCCGTGTATTAGGGATTTTACTTCAAGATCTTGTGCTATTGGCAGGTCTTGGGAAACATCACAGCAATAAAACTTCCAGCAAAAGAAAAAGAGAAATGCCTGAATGTTTAACGAGGCAACATGCCAACATATATAACTTTGTGGGGCTTAAATGGGAATAGCAGTTGCAAGATCTTATCCCTGTGTAATGGGGATTTTACTTCGAAATCGAATTTGAAGATTTTATGTGGAACAAAATTGTATAGGATATTTTAACTGTTGTGGCCTACCGTAGATATTTCTCCTTGAAGAAACATTGTACATGATTGTTTTTGTAATTGTCTTTTGTTTGTGGACTTATCCTTCTCTTGTGCCATTGGCAGGTCCTGGGGAAACATCACAGCAGCAGGGCCAGTAGTAGTTTTAGTATGGTGTGATTTAGTTTAGAGGTTCATGTCATGAGAATGTTTTTCGGTGAGGTGGATCACTAAAACATGTTTCCTCTTTACGCGCGCATGTAGTGGTTGCTTCTAACCTGCGCATATTATGAGGTACTTGTCGTGATTATCCTACTGTACGTAGTAGTATCAGCACAGTAGTGTAGTAGTCTGAATGGGCTTTGCATGTGTGGATGCCTGAGTTGGTGACTAGCTAACGTTATCGCAACGTTTGCAGCTCTCTTGTTTTCTTCTAAGTTCAGCCTAAACTCACAAGTCGCCTAATTTTGACGCAGTTCAGATTTTGATCCTAGAACAAAAGTATCATTTCTCAAAAGTCATACAACACTTACAGTAAATTTTCTGTTTTTACCAATGCAATGATGACGCCTCACCAAAATTGTGATCGATTTGTTTGATTAGGCAAAGTAGGGCTACAAATTCGGGATACGGAAGTATCAATTCTTTTTCTTTTTTTTTTTGGTTCCTAAAACAATTAAGTATCATTCCTCAAAAGTCACATGGCACTTACAGTAGATCCACCCAACAACAATGATAAGAAAACAATACCCAATCCAGTGCAATATTTGCGACAATATGAAAATGGAAATCTATTGTCCAAACATCCAGACAAGGAACTAAAGCCCTCCTCACAAACGAAATCAAACCGGCTAACAATGGAGGCGTAGATGGAGGACAGGATTGACATAGTTTCAAATCGGAGAAGGAAATGAGCTCCAATGGATTTTGGAGAACAAACCACAAATCTGATATCGTTAAGGCCACGCAGGCATGCCCAAGACACGAGAGAACCAAAACCAGTAAATTCGGGTTTAATTGGTGGAGGCTAAGAATCTTATTCTGAAGTAATTTTACACTTTTTTTTTTTTTTTTCGATCCGTCAAAACGTCACTTGGGGAGTAGTTTTACGCTTGTTTCTAACCTCCAAATACCCCAAGATAAAAGTTTCATCTTGAAAATTGATCTAAGTGGGCTAAAATTTATTTTGAAGTGGTCTTGAGTTCCCTATTTCAATATACAGTGTTTGAAGTAGTCCCAAACAACTAAGAGAAGAGGAGAGTAGGTCATTTCGAAAAGTCAGGGAGGTGATACGTATAAGACCTAAATCATAGGGAGATAATTCGTATTTTGTCATAAAAAGAAAGAGTTGGTCAAATTCTAGTCAACTTCTCTAGCCATTTGGAATTACTTTAATGCCCTTATTTGTTGCTTCATCTCATCCCAATGCCCAACTTTTGGAGTAATTTTCACCACCCAAGGCATGGTCACGTGGTGCCGCAAGAACTATCTCGACCACAAACTTTGGTGTGGAGCCCACATATTTTTGCGTGGCGTAGGGAGATCCTGTGGCATCACATATATACGTGACCATGCAAAAGACATCAATTACCCTCCCTTTTGGCTTCCAAATGCACTATCGACCCATTTGTATGGTGGATTTATTTTGGATGGTTGTAGAAAGATGGTGAATATGAAAGGGGATATGTAAGAAGAGCGGGCCCATGACTTAAGAAAGGGGATGTCCATGCATGCAGCTATGGGGTGTTTGCCTGTTTGGTTGGTTTTCGAAGAAGTGGATATGATGGAAGAAAATGACAAATGACTTATTTGCCTTGCAGTATATATAATGCTCAATTGTATTTATTTCGAATAAAATTTATATTTGACGTTTATTTAATGTTATCAGCATGGAAACTATAACAGTTTATAAAATTTTATACAAAAACCAATTTCTTTTTTTTTTGCTTTCAATTATACCAAAAACCATTTATTATACAAAACCATTTATACTATTTTATCAACGTGGAAACTAAATTTTGTTTTGCATTTATATGAAAAATGAAAAGTATGAGTATCTATTAAATTAACCTTTCGTTGCTTTTCTTCTTTTTTTTTCACTCACACATACAACAACACATACATTGTTGGGTGTTTTTCATAAAAAATCAATACGAGGTTGTTTGTAAATATTGCCTAAATTTAGGATTTTATGAAAAATGCCCCTATCAATATCCGATTAAGGCGTACAAGGATGTTCAAAATATTTTTAGTTTATGATCCTTGTAATCAATTAGCTTAATTGAATTCGATAGAGATTTTTCTAAATTGGATGCTAGGAAATAAAACACTCCTGACGACATTCAATTGAGCTTATTTTTTAGTAGAACGTTCAAAATAAGTACTTATTTAGTTTAAGGCCCTTGTAAAATTCAGGGCGATCGAATATCGGTAGCCGGTAAGGGTGTTTTGGAAACATCGAAATTAGAGAACAACCCGTTAAGTGGGATTTAACGGCAGCAAAGTGAACATAGCGGCCACTAAGTTGGACCCAAACCCTCTGCAAAAAGTAGAGCTGCAAAAATCAGAGAGAGAGAGAGAGAGTAGCAGAGGTACTAACTTGTCTCCTATTGCCCCCTATTTCGATTCTTTAGCCGGTTCTCTCTCTACATTGTGTATCTAGGGTTTTCTCTCTGTTCTTTAATTTCCGGTTCTCTCTCTCTCTCTCTCTCTCTCTCTCTCTCTCTCTCTCTCTCTCTCTCTCTCTCTACATTCTGTATCTAGGGTTTTCTCTCTGTTCTTTAATTTCTGGTAGTATATGTTTTCAAGGTTTCAGGTTATCTGAAATTTTACCATGCGTGTAGTTGTTGTATGGGCTTTGTTTTTGCTTTTGTCTTCTCTTTTCATGTGTTGCCTTTTTATTTTTGTAGGTGGACCGCCGCAAGGTGTATTGACTCACCGTGTTGACCCACTTGGTGGCTCGTTCCCAGTGGATATCTGCTTCGTAGAAATGAATGTTGAGGTATACGTTTTCGTTACATAAATCCCTACGGGTCTTTATCGTTTTCTATTTGTCTTGTATTTTTGTCATATTGGTACCAATTTATCTTTCTCTTTCTTTTCTTTTTTCTTTTTTTTTGGTAAACATTTATCTTTCTTTTCGATTGTATAATTTTGGGTATCGATGTGATTTGTGCAATTCAGTGCTGAGACAGTGGGTTTATGAATTCAAACAACTAACCATATCCGATTGAGTACAGCTTACAAGAAATACAAGCATAATATTCCCTCCGAACCATATTTTTGGTCCCTTACAAAATTATGTGGATCTTGTTTGACTCGATGAGATCTTTTGAACGGTGTAATCATCAAAAAATTATTTGATTATATATTATTTTTAAGTTTGAAAATTCCAACATGGTATACATACCCCACTCCGTATAAAAATCCTACGATACGAATGATGGTGTATCCTATGATAAATTAGCCTATCCCGATTCGGTTCATATTGTACTATTACTTGTTGAACAATTATACCATATTTTAAAAGGCGAAACTCCAAATGCGTTCTACATCTTTGATCTAATTGTGGCGACAATGAAACCATTTAAAGAAAATGAAAAATCAATCCACTAGAGCTCAAATAGAAGAAAGGATGTATTTTGATAATGTTTTGAATGGATCAAATAAGGGCTCCTCTTCTCTTTCTTTGACCAAGTCTCACTCAAAAGGCTCAATGTGATAGAACCCATTGGGGAGACTTGGAATTTTCCATCCTCAAATTATTTTTCTTGTTTAAAACACTTCATATGTATAGCAGTTTTTAGATTGTAATTAGAGATAAGTTAACATGATCAATTATTGACTTTCATCTATTTTAATGTTGTAAGTCATCAGCTCTAGGTCAACAATTCACGAGTAAGAAAGGGTTGTTTCCGTTCTTTTTTGCCAAAAGTTAAGTTGTTTCTAATAAATGAAAACATCCAACACAATTTCTCTCACAAACACCTACCACATTTTGTACAACTTTTAGTTTAGTGAAAACTACTTGATTACAAATGGCACTTGCCAAAAACGCCCCTAAGCACAACTAACAAGAAATACGACCATAATACAGTTAATACTAGGTAAGAAACTAAGAATTATTTTGAGCAATTATAGGGCGCATTGTTTGATTTCACTTTTATTACCATTATATGAACAATCTATCTGTTATAACTGTTTTACGTCAAGTAATAACCGTTTCTTTTGATGGAAGAGTTTGTGTAAGGAATTAAATGACCATGGGATATTTTTGAAAAGCCAATTGGTTAAGAGATCTTTCCTTATATAGCTATGGAAATTGGAAAGGCAGAGCTGTTAAATCTTTATACTTAATTGTATTTTGTTAACATTTTTTCAGAGGTATAAGATTAGAACTTTCCTTGAGATGGGTTATATCGTTTGGATTTTCATCCCTCTGTTCAGTAACTTTGGAAACACTCTTATTGCTGATGTTTTTGTCAAGGAGGATTGGCTTTGTTGGAGTAACTTTATATGGTGAAATGGAAGAGCAAATGCCTGGTAAGGAATTCCTTCCCTCCCCCAACTTATTTGTAGTACGCTTATAGGTGGATTTTGGTAAAATCATAATTGGTGGCATGTGGACCTTCTTTAAAATACTATGGCTAATAGGTTTGCAAGAATGTTTGCCCTTTAACTTTCGATCACTTGTTTGCTGGCTTGGAATAGATACTTTGGGGGTTGTGGCTAAATGCGATGCTAGAGCTATTATCTTGACTGGTGATTTTCAAATTTGAGTCATTCGCCATAATTCTTATATTGCTATATGCAACTTGATTAAATTTGTTGAGAATTAGGGTTGTGTTTAGGTTGATGCGGCCAAAGAGAAAAATTCGGATAAAGGGTCATAGGATTGTTGAATCTATATGACTAAGGCTGTCTTTACTTAACATGAATGTGGATATTTGGAAGTTGATCTAGCCGAAAAGCTCATGTGATTAAGCTAATGAAATTTGATTTTCCTGTCTGATCATGCTCTTTTTACTATGTCTCTACTCTCTAGATGACCGCTATGTTCTTTGGCATTGAACTTTCTAGAAACATAAGCAAATAGATTTCAATTCTAACACTATCAAATGGAATTGTAAATACGGTTAAATTCTCAAGATTTCATTTGATGCCTTCATCCAAGTCATACCAATTTCTTTGTAATCAAAGAAAAGGAAATATTAAGAGAAATGTAGTTTTTTTTTGAAAGGATATTTAGATGAGCCATATAAGCTGTGCTCAGATCCGACCCACCCCTAAGGCCCAAGAGGCCCGGGCCTTGGGCATCCCAAAAATCTCAAATTTTAGGGGCACTCCAATATTTTTACTACTTGGGTTTGAGTAGGACTCTTTTTAAATCCAATAGAAAAAAATGTCTAATTTGAGGTAATGAGTTAGCCCAATAGAATGAAATGTTTTTATTACTTGGGTTTGTGTTCATATTTAATTATTAATAGAACTTTATATTGGTTTGGCTTTCTCGTACTGTGATGGTTACTGTAAAAATTGTTAAGTAAAACTCTTTAAGGGCACACTTTTTTTAAATTAGGCGTAAGACACTAAAAACTCTTCGGCCGGCCCTGGTTGTTTTGAAAGTGCTTAAGGGATTTATTGACTGCATGTCAGACAAAGCCTCTTCGATACATGTAAAGACTAATGTAGACTAACGTATGGTTGTGATACAATTATTGGAAGTGATATTGACCTTGCTATTTCCTGGTCCTTTCTTTATGGGAGGCTACTGTCGAGCCCTTCTAGGGACATTTTGTAGTTTAGGATTATGGACAATCTTTAGACCCCATGTGGACGAACTTGCAACTACCCCATAACTATGAAGCACGGATACTCTACTTTAGCCTCCATATCACGTATCGTATCCGTACCGGATACCAATACTCTCTGGATACGTATCCGATACGCTTTTTAAAGTATCTTGCTTTTAGAATTATTTTTGGGTATCCCGATACGTTTCGGATACGCGCGGATATTCTCGGATACACTCTGGATACGAATCCGATACAACGTATCCCCCAATGTTTCGTATCCTTCTTTTTGGAAAAATCTTGTATCTGTATCGTATCCGTATCCGTGCTTCTTAGCCCCATAACCCCGCCAATGTATACCGCTTGGCTTGTGTTTTCAGTGATGTTTTCCCTTTTCGGTAAATAAGATACGTAAATGATTCTTAGCTGAAGAAAAACTAGCTTCAGTCTCTTGTCTAAGCGACAATGCAAAGCCTGCTCCCCTACTTGCCACAACTAAATATACGTACAATCTGAATGCTCGGTCCAAGCCAATCTAATCACTGAGTCTAACTTAAAAATAGTCCATGTACATTGTTTTGCTGCTGCTTCTTTTTCTTTTCTTTTTTATTATGGAAATCTTTAGCGTTTGCTGCCCGTATTTTGTACAGAAGGGCCATTTTCATGCTGCTTGTGAGGTTCTTCCTTTGAATTCCAGGTAACAAAAAGTACTCTGTACTCATTGTAACTATTTTTTGATTGTGTAGTAGTATTAGTCGGTGACTCATTATATACGGTGGTTAATTAGGAAAATATTGCTAATTGCTTGATGTAGGCTTCTCCTCCTCTTTCCATAATATACGGTGGTTAATTAGGAAAATATTGCTTGATGTAGGCTACTCCTCCTCTTTCCATAATTTCGTTCTCTCTCTCTCTCTCTCTCTCTCTCTCTCTCTCTCTCTCTCTCTCTCTCTCTCTCTCTCTCTCTATATATATATATATATATATATATATCAATTGCAGAGAAGAATAGAAAAGGAAAATAAAATTTATACTCCTACTTCCTTGTTTGGTTGCGAGGGAAACTAAAATAGGTGAGAAATCAGCAATGAAACTAGACATGCGTTTGAGAACCGTTTGTTTCCCATGAGAAAACGTGGGAGAAAAACGAGGGCAAAGTTAGGGGAAGATTCAAGATTTTTAACAAGCAGTAGGAAATCATTTTGGAATTATAAATAAATAAATAAATAAAAAAGGCTGTGAGAGATCGCTTGACAATTCATCGAAGGCTTGTCTGAGTGCCTTTAGGTTGAGTGGGACGGTGTGGGAATTAATAGATAAGCAGATGGGTGAGAGTATTTGATTTTCTCTAAATAAGCGTACATGTTGCATCGGACGGTGTGGGAATTGTGTTTTGGCGTATGGAGCTAGGTATAGCATTAGATGATTCATGATGATTTAAAAGTTTACTAGCCTTGATGCAAAGACGAATGAATTTTGAATGCCACTTTGTTTTGCTTCATCTTTTGCATCTTCACATTTTACCTGATTGCTTTTTGCTGAGCATTTTACGGGTCTTTGTGTAGGCTTCCAGAATTGACGTTTTACCTGATTGCTTTTTGCTGAGCATTTTATGGGTCTTTGTGTAGGCTTCCAAAATAGATGTTTCTGCAATGGAGAGAACACTCGTCAACATCCGATTTAGTAGCTGCTCCCGCTGTACAAAGTCAAAAAACGAACAAACAAACAAACTTCTCCGTTGCTAAATGATACCTAGCTATAGGGAGTTTGTTTTGTTATCGTATCGGATGTAATTTTCTGTTATATGCAACTGTGAACATGAGTACTCTGGTAGTCATTGATACAATAAGTCATGCTACTGCACTTGCATGCACACACCTCATACAACCACGTGCACAGACACTAAAAAAACATGCCGATTTCAAAAATTGACAATTCTTTTGAACACCCAATCCAAATATAAATGAAATTGACAGATGTTAGTATATAGTAGAAGGTATTGACAATGGTCTCATATATAGTCTGTTAGCATTGCCGATCAAAAACAAAAATATCTGTTGGCATCTGCCAACAGGGAGTTGTATCTTGCAGCCCAAATGCAGACTACACAAGGATTGGCAATCTACTTTGGGAGTATGTTCTCTCTTTGTTACAATTGACAAAAAAGCAAACTAGACCAAGATAAGCCTCACCGTCGTGACTCCCATGGAGTACACCGCGCCAAAAGGTCCCGAAGCTCGTTGGGAGGAGCTTCCAAGAACATGACTCTTTCTCCCATTTCAACACCAAAATTACAAAGCCAGTCAACACATTGATCTCCTTCATGATTAGATGGATTCGGTGGAGCATTGAAACCCCTCAAAGAGAAAATGTGTGTCATTAATCAAAGCCCTTTATGGGAGTTACACTCCACAACCCCCTTGAGCATCGCATCCGCCTAGTCCGTATCGATTGGAACCTCCTTGAATCCACAACCCCCTCAAGCATCGCATCCACCAAGTCCGTCTCGACTAGAACCTCCTTGAATTCATGATAAGCCCTCCGAATCCCGCAAGCCATGCGTCACCCTACTTTAGTTCTGCCGCTCGCTCATATTCAGTCTTACTTCTCCTGCAGGTGTAAAAAGCCAACGGATTATAATAAGCCCTTTGGTCCTCCTCCCAGGGAGAGGCGCCTAAGTAGATGCATTAAGCGTAGAGGAGGATGCCACAAGACAAAAGCTATCAGTATTAGTATTAGTGTCATCAAAAATGTTATTCCTTTGCTTCCGAAGAAACCAAATCACCATTGGAAATATATAACTCTCCAAGGGGTTCCATTAACAGTCCCATAATTTTTCATGCATTTGAGGTCAATATTGCATCTGAGGTCAATGACATTGGATCTATAAAAAGCAGTGCGAACGTAAAAGAATTGACCACTAGTGGAAAGTAAGAATCTAAACAAAGAATTTCAAGATACAACTCGAAATTCTTTACTATCTCAATCTAAACAAGAGTTTCAAGATACAACTCTAAATTCTTTACTTTCTCAATCTAAACAAGAGTTTCAAGATACAACTCTAAATTCTTTACTATCTCAATCTAACCGTGTATTTGAAATCTAATGTGGCATGCCTAGTAGGGTATAAATGGGCATTGCCTAAGGCTCCAACCATGATGTCAAATATCAAAACCAAATCGTACATGGATAGCTTCACGCCAAATGTTGGTAGCTTCAAGCCAAATATGGGTTCAAGGACAATAAATTTTTAAAATAAAATATGGGGAAAATATGCATTTGATGGTCAACAAAATGAAGGTAAAAAATCATGAATTTGGCATACAAGGTTGGAGAGTGAAGATTGTGGGATGTCAAATTTGAGGATGTCAAGCTGCCACACCAGCTTTCAAAAAATTTTGGCACGTCCAAATTCAAAGCCTTGGTTGGAGATAAATGGCATGCCAAAGAAGTATAAATGGCATTGTCCACGGCTCCAACCATGATGCGAAATATCATAACCAAATCCTACATCACTACATGAAATGCGTGTAGCTTCATGCCAAATTTAGCATCAATGTCAAATAATTATAGCTCGGTGTACTTTTTACACTTTTCAATACATTTTCACCCACTTTTTTTTTTTTGGGTAACTTAGCTTGAAATAGAAAAAAAGGCTAACCGAATATACAGCCTATAAGGGGTATTTTCACCCACTTTTATACACTTCTAACATATTTCACTACACTTTTAAACCTTAATAACAGCCCACTAAACTTTCTATAGCATTTTCTATAAAACTTTTAACATAACCATCATCACTACTCATTTTAACGTGTTATAGATAGACCGCATAGTACTGAGGGTCCCTAGCATCACAATTATATCCCATAACAAGAGTTTCAATATAGCAACTCTAAATTCCTAACTATCTAAACTTGTTGCGCTTGAGCCGCCTCTTTGATAAAACGACTAAATCATATATCTACACTACCAAATCATAAATCTAAGTAGGAATCGCTACTCTATGATGATCTCACAAGACTACCAAATCATAAATCTAAGTAGGAATCACTACTCTATAATGATCGCATCAAGCACAACAGTAACCCTAGAGAAACAACCAAGACTCACCCTACCGTAACCATTCCAGCCGCCCCACCCAGGTCCATATGTGTTATGGATCTCCAAGTACCGCCTCCCCCCCACGCCAAAATTATGGCCCGTAACCATCGAAGCATGACCAATCATAGCACCCATGCGCCTAGACCCTCTTCTCCTGCTTGGAACAAAGACTCCCTGCAATACAAAAACAAAAAAGTTCAAAATGAGAAAAAGAAAAGAAAAAGTAAAATTTATTTTTAAAAGGAATAGAAAAATTATTTGGAAGGTACCTGTCTGTTATGATTTAGAAACTGAGTCCTGACCGCCGCCATCTCCCCCAACACTGGCTCACCCTCCGAAATGATATGTGCAACGTACTCCCACATTCCGTCCAGTGATCCAATTTCTTCCGTTTCATGATCATCATCGGGATGTCCACCATCAATACCATTAAGGTTTTGAACGGTACGATATGTGTCGATGTTGGTGATTCTTAAAATCCCATGCTACAAAAAAAAGGGAAATGATAAATTAGAGATTTGGTAACTTTAATAAAATAAAAATTAAAAAAACACACACAACTTACAGGAACTGGAACGGGGATCCCGACGTCACGG
Organism: Rhododendron molle; assembly: GCA_025413875.1. Taxonomy (NCBI): domain Eukaryota; kingdom Viridiplantae; phylum Streptophyta; class Magnoliopsida; order Ericales; family Ericaceae; genus Rhododendron; species Rhododendron molle. The sequence continues at coordinate 7,476,721 of CM046393.1, forward strand.
ATGTACCGTAACACGGTGAGAGGGGTGGCCGGACAATCACCGGTGTTAGGGTTGTAGACAAGTCCATACGGGTTCCCCTCAAGGGCAAGCATCGCAAAAATCAACTGCTCAGCCGTCCACCATTCGTCCAATGCAGCCTCGGCCGGCATGAGACCGAACTGTCTACACACCTTAAACTTCAGGAACTGAAGCACAGAAATAAAGGCGCACACACCGCTAGCGCCTTGATGGGTAATGACCGGTAGGTACTCAGCAAAGGCGGTCTCACGGATAGAGTACGGAACGGGGCCAACGGGCACGGGGACGGCAGCCATGGGAGAGAGTGAAGAGAGACGGACGGTGTGCGTCTGTGCAAGAGAAAGCGAGAAAGAAGACGGTGGTGCTATTTGGGGTCGAATTCAAAATGCCAAAAATCTGCCTATCATGCTTAATGCTTCACTCCAACAAAACCGAGAAAAAAAACTGAAATATATGTTTACCAGTTGGATAGATCGAGTAAAAGAAGTCGATTTTGTAAAGATAGATCGAGTAATAAAATTGAAAAAGATGTTTACAAGTTGGATCGATCGAATAAAGAAGAAGAAGAAGAAGAGGAGATAGAGGTGAGTCGGTGACCGAGAGGAAGAGACGAGGCGGAGAGAGGCGGAGAGAGGCGAAGGATGGCGGCCGGTGTGGACTGGAGGAGGCTGTGTAGAGGAGGGGAGGCGGATGGTGAAACACTGAAACCCTTCTGTGTGCGTTGTCAACGATCTGAAAGAAATTGGGAGGAAAAAAGAATTGTTAGCTTATATTATGTATACATCCCTAGAATATACAATATTTATTAGTAGAACCCCAAAGTATTTTAACTGATGTAAAGTAGGAGTACTAAAAACAATTCTTACATTATACATACACCCATCAAATATATATTTGGTAGATAAACCCCTGAAGTATTATTAATTACATTTTAACCCTAGTTTCGCCAGCCTAATCGAGCCGAATACCATTAGGCTCAGGTTTAGCTCATTTATTGAACGAGCCTAAAATGAGTTTCAGGTTCAGTTCATTTAATAAATGAATCAAACGAGCCCTAACCGAACCGAGCCTCGAATAGTTCAGTTCATTTACGGCCCTAGTTGTGGTGACTGCCAGGGTTTAGAAATGAGAAAAAGTGATCTCTTTCCTTTTTATGCCTAGGGCTTCCAGAGAAGGCGAGAAAAATTAGGAAATACATTTATAATAAACTGTACTAATATTTTTATGTATGCGTGTATAATGAAGTCTAGTCGAGTCCGACGGGTAGACTGGCTCCTGACCCATATCCCAAACCGAGACCCGAGTTTTAAACACCCCCAATCCGTAACTATAAATGAATCAAACGAGCCCTAACCGAACCGAGCCTCGAATAGTTCAGTTCATTTACGGCCCTAGTTGTGGTGACTACCAAGGTTTAGAAATGAGATAAAGTGATCTCTTTCCTTTTTATACCTAGGGCTTCCGGAGAAGGCAAGAAAAATTAGAAAATACATTTATAATATACTGTACTAATATTTTTATGTATGCGTGTATAATGAAGTCTAGTCGAGTCCGACGGGTAAACTGGCTCTTGACCCGTATCCCAAACCGAGACCCGAGTTTTAAACACCCCCAATCCGTAACCGACCGAGCCTGCCGTTCGGAGCTGTCCAAACCCTTTCGGGTGGGATCGGACCCCGTGGGTCGGGCGGGTATTTGCTCAGGCCTACCTACAGTACACATATCATACCATATGCGCTTGTATAACCAAACCATTGAGTGTTGTAACTAAACTATTGAGGGATGTAACCAAACCATTGAGAGGCGTAACCAAACACTTCCTTCAATTGTTATGTCTTTCAATGGTTTGATTATAGGGTGCATATGGTACGGAGGTGTGTACCGTAATATTGCCCGTGTAATTAATGGAACTAATCATTAGGAGTTGGGACATCTCACGCTTATAATTTTAGACCTGATTAAGATGAATCGACTCCTGCTGGAGCAATACCCTTGGGGTCCCAAGCTATGGATAGCTTCTGGACTCCGTACTAATCCTAACACCCCCCACTAACCCCCGTTGATATATGACGATTGAAAAAAAAAAAGAAAAAAAAAGAATATTTAGAACCCACATTACTAGGGGTAATAATTTATGTTCTGAATGAAATCCCACCGCATACTTTAATCGGAGTAAAATTTGTTTCCGGCGCTCAATTGTGACCGTCCAAAAGTGTTCTGGACGGTCCAGATTTTAATGAAACTTTTCCAGAGAAAAGTTTAAATCTTCCCCGAAAAAGTTTCATTAACATCCGGACCGTCCAGAATACTTTTGGACGGCTATGATTAGTTGGTGTTATAAACAGACTATTTACAGCACAGTCGGAAACAACACAATTTCCTTTAATTGTAATTCCTACATTTTCATTTATTCATCTTTTCTCACATCTCCCAAAAAAGTTTATTACTAGTAACATTAAAAAGAGGTTAAAAGCATCGAACTATGTATTTTGTAAAAAACATAGTACTAGTATTAACCTGTGTCTATGAATTGATTTTGAGTATATAAGTAAGTAAAGCAAAATCAAAATTTTTTTTTTTTAACACGAGATAGGATCCGTTTCGTTCATACAAAATCAATTTATTTCAATTTCTCCTTTTCCATCATTGTTGGAGGTGACAATTTCAATGCAAACTCGTCTACCCGTTTGTATTGCAGTCCATTGATGTCCGATTTCAGCAACAGCAGCAAGGCCTTGCATTTGAGAAATCCAGTCGCCTCCAACAGCAAGTTTTCTTTCTCACTGAATTATAACATATCTGTAAAGCATCCTAATATGATGTCACGTGGCTTTGTCCGGTCTCTCCCCTAGAGAACCAACAACTGATAGGCAAAAGGGGTCAGGTTATATATATTTATATAACTCATACTCAACTCGTGATCTGTTTTGACCCATCCATTAATTTGCCACAAATTATAGTTATCATCAATTTTTCCTTTTCTTTCCAGTTCGAAATTTTTAAAGCATCGTGGTCTAAGATTTTGTGGTGCACGTTCAATTTTGAACCGATAACTGTGGTTTTGGTTCTAGGTATAGGTTCCAATTTTAGTTGTGTTACGTCAATAACCAAACCGCACCGTTACACAAATTGTTTTGTGCAACTTGTTAGTTTTGCTAGGAGTAATATCTATTTCTGGCTGGGAAATTACATGCATCACTTAATTTAATTTTTCTAAATACGTACAGTTTTAAAATTTGCACTCTGGGCTTGTATTCGCAAGATTATAACTTCTACTCCTCTTTAAGTAATTTTACACTTGTCGTTGTATTTAGAACCTATTTTCTAACCTCCAAAAACCCCAAGATAAAAGTTTCATCTTGAAAATTGAACTAGGTGGGCATCAAATGAGTTGAAGTAGTCTTGTGATAGTTACTACGGAGTATAAGTTACCAATTTCAATATCTATGTAGCTTGGTTTGAAGTAGACTTAATGTTGTGCATGCCACAAGAAGTTGTATGTTTTGGAAAAAAAAATCATTGGTAGCAACAAAAGAAAGGGAAAAAACAAAAAAAGCACACTGTAGCGTCATGAAATGGCATTACATTGGCTACATCCAATCATAAAGTTTTTTCTCCACAAAACCCACACAGATTCTGAACTTTTTGCGGTGCTCACCCACGTCCCACAAAACATATTTGATTGAGCTAATTTTTTGATAAAACTTACTTTTTTTGGGTCCAAACAAATTTTATTGGTTATTTTAGATTTCAAAATTAGGTGGCTGATTCTTTATTAAAGAAGCTATCTTGTACTCCTATCTGTTATGCGGAGTACCAACCAGCTAATATAAATACACTTTCACTGGTTCACACTGTAGTCTCAACCCCAACGGGCGGTTGTGTTCTATTCAAAATTTGAACTGAAACAAAATTGAGTGAGTTGTGAGTTCAGGCCAAACTTAGAAGAAAAGAAGAAGGAGCTGCAAACATTACAATAACGTTAGCTAGAGTTGGTCCAACTCAGGTATCCAGACATGCAAAGCCATTCAAACTACTGTACAACTGTGCTGATACTACAGTAGGATAATCACGACAAGTACCCCATAATATGCGCACGTTAGAAGCAACAACCACATGCGTAAAAAGTAAACATGTTTTAGTGATCCACCTCACAGAAAAACACTCATAACATGAACCCTAAACCACCATACTAAAACTACTACTGGCCTGGCTGCTGCGATGTTTCCCCAGGACCTGCCAATAGCACAAGAGAAGGATAAGTCAACAAACAACAAAAACGATAAAAACAAACCTGTACAATGTTTCTTCAGGGACAAAATATCTACAGTAGGCCGCAACAGTTAAAATATCCTACACCATTTTGTTACCCATCAAAACTTCAAAGTCGATTTTGAAGTAAAATCCCAATTACACAGGGATAAGATCTTGCAATTACTATTCCCATTTAAGCTCCACAAAGTTATATATGTTGCCTTGTTAAACATTCAGGCATTTCTCTTTTTCTTTTTTCGCAGATACGTTATATATGCTACATGAGTTTAACGGTTCATGTAAATGTTCTATTTTACGACAATAGTAGTCAAGCGCAAGGGAAAAATTCGGTCAGAGATGCATTCCAGTTAGTGTTGTTTTGGATGCAACACAAACTTTATTCATTTTAAACATAGATTTCTGTACAAATTTCACGTGCAGGAGACAGAAAGATGAAATAGTTACTTTCGGGTAAAGCGCATATAGTATTCGTGCGCATCCTTGCCGTTTTATAAGGAATGGAGTTGTTCCTCACCCAGGAGCTACTTTACCATACTCGAAATCCAATGATTCTAATAAACTACCTGAAGTAGTTAAACTAGCAATAGATAAACCAAAGTTAGTTAAAAAAACTGACCATCGTATCAGGAATAGATACTATTTAAAACTTAAGGATACGCACGGATGGGTGACCCACAAGGGAGTAGGAAGAACAGACAACCCACAAGAAAGTTTTACGAACATGGTTGCCCCACCAGGAAGTTTCCCAGGTGAGTCATCCATCCTCTCGTAGTATTAGACAGTGTATCACCCATGCTTTTAACAAGAAGACAGCAAATAAACAACTAAGTGGGACAAACCAATGTTTTGCAATGGTTTGTATTCAAAAGCAGCACAAAAGCAAAAGGAAAAAAGAAGTGCATAAAACCATCAGCAATCTTAACATTGATATATAACTGCAAAAAAACAAAACCAAGGTACCTTCAGGTAGCGTGGATTTCTTTTGTTCAAGCCTGCAGAATTGGACCTCTGTCTTTTCTATACATTGGTACACCCGAGTCTGGAAGTTCTGGGGACGAGAACCAGGCTTCCCATCCTTGGCCTGAAAGGTTATAAAATTCAGCACACCGCCAACGGGAGTGAAATTTACTCGAATGAGCTTGACGAACTTGTATGTTGTGCCCTAACAATTGACAGAAAAAGTTAGACCGCAATACAAGAAAAGAGGTTATAAAAGTAAAAGGGACAAAAAGCTATCTTGTATCAGTTTGTGGAGTAACAACCAGCTAATATAAATACACTTTAACTGGTTTGCACTAAAGTCTTGTTCTATAAAAAATCTGAACTGCATCAAAATTGAGCGAAAATGAAATGGTTACCAAAAGAACGCACTTACGTATTGTTCATTGTAACCTTTGATAGCTAACTTTGCTAAGTTCTTTTCTCCACTGCCACATTGACTAAGCGGGAGTGGGCGAATCATGCCGCCACTAACAAGTTGACTGCCCAGCGGAACATACCCAACATGAAACCCCTGTACGCATATAAGTAGTAAATGCAAAATTATCAAATTCAAAATATGTCGGTACACAAAATTAAACAGGCACATTTATGGGCGAGAGGGGGCAAGAGGGCAGAGGAGCCAAACGGGAGGGAACAAAATTGGGAGAATATATTAAGTAAACAAGTACAAATTGAGTAGAAACAACACAAGTCCACATACACATATTGAGCAGTATCTAGTATATAGATAAAACCAATATACAAAGTATATTTGTATGGAGCATGGATACTGGTACGCAGTACGGCCATACGGGAGTATTTCCGATGTAAGCGTGCTTCATATATAAGTTATATAACACATAATATAGTTGCGCAACACAAGAAATTCCATTGTGTCTTCCACTCTATCAAGAGCAAAATAACAAACATCAAACACAATTTTAGCATTTCATCAAGAAAAATATAGCATGCGTTTGAATACAAGATCCAATTGGGGAGACACCTCCATGGCCATTTCGCAATGGTTTAGAGTTTCCCGACACGTCCCCCAAAAACAGGAGTAGACGTGTTAGAGGTGTTTGTGCTTCTTAGGCTTTTCTAGAGTTGATTTTCCATCCAAAAAACCCCAGCCAGCAAGAGTAGACACTGAACTACCACACAAGTATCTAATCAGTTTGCTCGTATAGACTTCTATTGCAAAAATAGCTCAATTCAATGTATAAACAACCCTCCCTTGAACTTCAACATACAATCTACATGAAACAGAACCAAGCATCGAAAGCATAAATTGAAACCTCGCTAGAGCGAAGCTTTACTCAATTGCAATTTAGCCAACTGGAAAACAAAACCAAAGGTCCGTTACTCGTTATCCTATCAATTTCGAACATGTGTTGATTTATAGACCTAGGTTCTTGCCACTCCCACAGTCACACAGCATGAATTAACTGACATACCGTAGGAGTCATGCCAATTAAAAGACATAACCTGACTAATTTTATAATTTTTATTAGTTCAAGAAAAACTTGATTAAACACAGTCAGATTCCTTAATTAACTTCGTGTGCTCCTGTGATTGCTAATTTGCAAGACCCAAGATTGTAGTTGTATGCCATATGGAACAAAGGCTTTAAGAAAGGGTTCCAGATACTTACAAAAATTATCAAGTATATTATTCAAGACTAGATATATGCAGCAGATGTCAGAGGAGAGAGAATACATACCTCGGTCTCCTTGATCCTCTCAAAGTGAGCCTGGCGCTGCTCGGGGGTAAATACACGACGGTTCAAGAGTTTCGGCTTCTTCTCCCCACGTTTCCGCTCCTCTGGTTCCTAATGTTCCATCACCAAACCCTAGAGTAGATGGAAAAGGGCATATGCAAAAAAAAAAAAATCCATAATACAATCCATAGTTTACCATTGGTTTTAGATCTTTGGGATGATCGAGTATACATGAAGATCCAAAATTGCATCTCCCGTGACGCTTGTAAATAGGGCAGACAGGTTTGCCAGGTCTTTCTGGATGAACATCCCTCCTCCTCTCGCTTATTGTAGAGGATGACTGCGTTGTTACGCCTGTCGGAGTTGCCATTGATGATGGTGGTGGTGAAGAGGAAGCTTCCATCGGATGATTTGTGGATTTGAAACCCTAATTACCCAAAAAAATAAATAAGTACTCCAATCAAATTCGATGATTTCTCAAGCGGGGACCACTAATAAAATAATATGAGAGGGAGAGAGAGAGAGAGTAGATGACCAAGAAAGATCAGAGAGAGAGAGAGATACCACCGTCGGAGTCGGAGTCGGAGTAGGAGTCGGAGTCGTCGTTGATCTGATCTTGGTGGTTGGGCGGAGGGCAATTTAATTTATCTCCACATACTTTATTTAGGCTCTGTTTGGAACCCAGGGAAAAGAAAGGAAAAGAAAAGAAAATTAAAGAATTTTCCCTCCCATTGTTTGGTTAGAAGAGAAAGTGAGAAGAAAATAAAGATTTTGAGTATGGTGAATAGTACATTTTCCCTCCTATTTTCCTCTCATTTTCCTTCTCTTTTCATTTCCTTTCTTTTCTTTTCCTTTCTCCAGGTTCCAAACAGAGCCTTATTTTCATTGAAACCCCTAAGGTTTAATTTAATGACGGATACACCCCGCACGTTGTTTCCATTTCACCTCTAAATTCTAATTGACAATCGTTTGTCAACATAGTTGAGGGAATCAGCCAAAAGCAATCTTGGCTTTGTTTAGTTGGTAGTTTAGTTTAGTTTAATTTTGGTGGTGGGTAAAAAGAAAAATAGGGTAATGATTGGAGAGAGATAGAGAGAAATGAAATTAATGATTGGAAAACAAAACTAAAACTAAAGGAAAATGGCAACCAATTATATATTAAATTTCGTCTTTTCTGATGATAAATAAAAGATAATAGTAGTAGTTCAAAACGTTAATAGCTATATCTTAAATTGAAGCAAATGACTCTTTTTTCCCCATTAAATGAGCTGTTTTGGTAGAAGAAAAAAGGAAAAAAAAACGAAATGGTTTATGTAGTTTAGTGTTTGTGTCAACTTGGTCCCTGCAGTTTGAATTGACTCGATTTATACTCTGTAGTTTTCATTTTGTTGGTCCAATTACTAACTGTTGTTAGCCTCCGTTAACCCCAGACACAAATGGTCCCTTTTGTAGTTATTTACATCCTAAAATACGCCACCCAATAAGAAAATTACACGTGGCATCAAACAGTGCTTTGGCCTATCAAAACATATCTCATGTAGACCCGAGATACAGAGGATCGTAGGGTTAATGATGATATTATTTTAGTACTAAACGGTATCGTTTTGATGGGAAACAACAGCGTTTGAGGATCGAGTGAGGATAATTAAGACGGTAATTAGATTTAGCCGTTGGTTGCTCATTAGAATTATCGAACGGTGTCAAACTCCTCGTTTTATGGGAAAATTAAGCATGGCTACAGGGAATCATTTGGAAAAGTCATGCATGTTACACTAACCCACGTTGCATAACAACAGGAGTTCCACGATCCAGGAAACAACCATCAACAAACGTGGAGAGAGAAGAAGTTTGAAGAGATTAATTCAAGTAACCGTTCGAAGACCCCCCAGTCAACCGTTTTTGAAGGAATCAGGAGCAGTTCGAGCGGGAACGTGGGTATCTATTGAGGACGTGGAGTTCGAAGGCAAGCTCAGCGTCTATTAATAGGAAAAGAAGTTGAAGGAAAAGCCCCGACAAAAAAACCTATCATCTGACAACTCATACAATATGATTGCTCAGAGATCTATCGTAGTTTAGGACTTAGCTTAGTTTAGTTTGTAAGTTGAATACTAGTTTGCATGTAAGACTACTTTTGATTAAATTCAAATTTCTTATTTCTTTCGTCTTTTTCTTACCAAAGAATAGTTATTTATAAACCCTCTTTTGATTAAATTCAGTGTGTTTATATTTCTGTAATTCTTGGTAAAATCTCAAGAGTGTTTGTATACAAACTTACCTTCGATTAGATTCAGGTTCGTTTGCGTTCAATCATCGTTTTTGATTTGAGGAGAGTCAATTCTTTGTTTGGTTGTCACTTTAAGAAAAAATCCTCTTAGTTGAGGTAATCGAACGGATAACACAGTTGCCTGATTTAAATTAGTTGCTTCAAATCAAGTTGAAAAGAATAATTTCTTTTTTGGAGTTAATTCTTTTCTGACACGCCCGCACACAATCATTTGCCATTTGATTGAGCTAATTCAGCCCAAAACAGTAGTGAATTACCAAACTCTTTCTTCTCTAATCTCGCAGACCTAAAATCTTTTTCTAAAATGCAAAACGGAGTCAATCTTTTCTAAAAATTGGGCTTTCTGGCCCGTGTTCTTTTTTCTAAAATACTTGAATTATTCTTTCGATATTCAAGAGGTGACTAGGCACACCTAAACTTTATGTCCGGTGGAGACTCTAAGTTTTTTTCTAAATCCCTTTTGTGGCCCGAACCACTGCCGAACTTGATTCTCCTTTACCAGGAGACATGTAGGCAGCTTAATGAAAGCTCGGTCCCTTTTTGAAATAAAACTCACTTTATTTTCTAAAATTCAAACATTTTTCAAAAATATCTGAACCCCTTTAATAGAACAAAAAACTCCTCATTTTTCCGTTCTTTTCAAGAACCACGTCGCAATCCATAGGAATCAGATCATTTATCCAGACCCTAATCCCTCTAGCTCCTTTACCCCGAAGATGAAAAAAAATGGAGAATGGAACAATGAGGCTATGTGTTTTGGTTCAAAGGTATATTTGGGTAAGAGGAGAATGGCAGATTATGGTTTTAACCCTAAAAAAGGGGCCCATTCATGTCTGGGGTTAACGGAGTCTAATGTCAGTTAATAATTGAACCAAGTTGGAACAAAATGAAAATTACAGAGTGTAAATCGAGCCAATTCAAATTATAGGGACCAAGTTGACACAAATACTAAACTACAAGGACCATTTCGGGCTTTCTCAAAAAAAAAAGGAGGAAATGATTAAAAATACACTTGCAGAGAAGTGCCGTTAACAAAAAATGAAGTGACAAAATCCACAGCCACAAAAAAATATTTTGGTATATTTTGTAGTAATAACTAATTACTAGTATGTTTGACCGAAAAAACTAATTACTAGTACTATTTTTTTACTCGAAAGTACTTTTCTTTTGGCAGGGAGAAAGCATTGAAAGCTTTTTAATATGTGTTTTATCATTACTAGGTTCTTAACTACGTGCGTTGTACGCTCCGTGGTTTAATAATGATAGTGATTCTCTTGCAAGTTAATGTAACGTACATTAAAGAGATTGAATACACAATCAACAAATTATGAAACCCATAGCCCAAGTGAATTTATAATGCCAGGAACTCAACTGCATACATACCCATTTGAAGCAAAATAAAAAACATTAAATTGTAATTAACAAAACATAAGAACTCCAAAGTTTAATTAACATCCAACATCAAATGTACATACTCATATTATAACTTGCAAGTTACTGATTACATTGTTTTACAAACACCATCGCAACCCCAAAATGCTAAATCGTGACGAGAGGCAATGCCGCAACGGACAGAGGAAGATTGGTGAGTATGTGCACGACTTCCCTCATCCCTCAACATAGGCCTCTTGACGACGCACATGAAAGGCAATCTTGAACAGGTTTATGATGCTTGTTAAAAAGCATCACCAAAACTGAACTTCGTATATGAACCGCAGCTGAACAGAGAGATTATTAAAAAGCAATAAGATGATCAAAAACCAAACAATAGAACCAAACCATTCAGCTTTGTTACCACTACAAATACATTTCCTAGGATAGCCCATTGAAATGCAAACACTTCATTAGATCTGCTATGTTACCATACCATTCAGCTTTGATTTTTGATGAAATTAAATAAATTAGGATAGCCAATTCAAATGCAAACACTTCGTTAGATCTGCTATGTTACCACTACAAATACATTTCCTAGGATTATGTATATCAAATAATTAAGTTGAATAATCAAATAGGACCCAAAGCATAGTAACTAATTTTCTTGTCTGAATTACAGGCAGGATGTTTTCGTCCCTATGTAGGAGAACTAAATTATAAATAGCGATTTTTTTTTTTCTTTCCAGAACAACAAAAGCATGTGCTTAATAGTGCAGGTTTTTATCAATGTTACTTGGTATTTGCCATGTGGACAATCAAGTCAACAACACGGGAGCTGTAGCACGACAAACAGAAAAAATAGTCCAATTCGTATAGAAATTAGATAATAAAGTCATGCCATCACAAATCAAACGCAATTCTAACCATCAAAGCTTTTTACGCTGAAAAAAAATGTTAAAAATACATACCTAGCAAGAACAATAAAAAATGTAGCTACCACAAAAACTGAAGGAATGCCAACCACAAAACGAAATTGTTGTTCTATGCATTATATTGGAGCTTGTCCAAAGGAATGTAGAAAGTTACCTGTAACCCCATTCATTGTCGTATCAGGACACCAGTTTGACAAAGTATCCATTCATAGCAATGCCAACCTTTGCATCCAAGATGCTTGACCAGTAAACTCAACAATAAATGGTATATCAGCCCTTTTCTACAGAGCAACAACCTACACAAAGTAAATCACTTCGCTAATTAGAAGATTGTTCTTCTGGCATCTGATCAACAAACATTTCAAACTGCCTATCAAACAAAAAAAAACACAAGCATTTCAAACTCATCGGTACTTTTTTGGGGAAAAAATTAGGGAAGAGCCCATGAATTATTGTAGCAAGGGCCAATGATTTTGCTTTCGAGAAAGACAACATGAACTCATGTAACTTACCTGCTGTCTCCTTCAACGCCAGTCAAGACCACGTGCATTCTAGGATTCCCTTCCGACTTCTCTCTGATAACCACCCGAGAAAGATAAACATAAACTGAAAATTCCATTGAAAAAGAGACAAAGGATTAGTACTCAGAAAAACAAACTGTCCGGAAATATAACAAACAAGGAGGTAGCTCTACAACATACATAAAGTCATTCTCTCTGCCAATCCTTACTTTATAGCAGGTTTGATTTCGTCACATCCTTACTTCTTCTCCAGTCTCACGGTGAGGTCAACCAATGAGACATTGACGGTAGGAACACGAAAAGCCATTCGAGTTAATTTTCCATTTAATGCAGGCAACACCTTACCAACAGCCTTAGAAAACACAAAATTCCCACACAATATGATGGGAGTTTTTTTTTTTTTTTTTGATAGGCCACAATATGATGGAGTTAGGAACCAGATATTTCAAGTAACAAAGCTACAAAAGATTTTTTTTGGCAGTGGTGTCAAGTTCAACACCAAAACTAACAACTGAATTCATTTTACAAAACAATGTAAAACTACAAATTTAACCCAAACAGCTCCACAAAGCCCTTAACTACCCTGAGCGGAAGGAAGAAGGCTATCAATGTAATGATAAATATGCCCTTCCGTTCGAAAAGTGTTGACTCCTTGCCACCGTTTTGGAAACGTAGGATCAAAAGATTGACTCGCAGCGATGTAAATGAAAATGAAAATGTACTATTGTATGCTCTGATATGCTTTAAGAAATGTGCACATTCTGTTCTTGAACCAGAATAAAGCTCCAATAGTTTTTGTCGCATTGTTATGGGATAGTGCGATACCTATTGTCAGCTAAAAGTCTTTTTAACTCAGCAGATTTGCATTGCGAAGGAGGAAGATTAATAAGAATAAGAAATGAAGACATCAAATTCCTAGCCCGAGACCCAGAGAATCTACATCGCTAAGAGTTATCATATGTCCATCTGAGACCCAATCCCCAAGTTTGGTAAGAAACCAAACACGAGAAACCCATAGGGACAAAGCCACACCTGTAGGAAAAAAGCCCAGGTAGGAAAAATTAAGACCAAACATCAAAGAGGCCTAGAAGCCCATAAAATTTGAAGACACGCATAGTAAAATTTGAAGACACTCGTCATGTGAGATTGGAATACGTACAAAGAGAAGATAAAAATTACCCCAACAATAAAAGATCAATGTCTTATATATAGATGAATGGAATACAAACTATGCAACTGTATATTTATATATAGATGAATGGAATATACACTATGCAACTGTATATAGAAATTTAGATAGGTCTTAATTAAAATAGGCATTATAGGGTGTTTCCATGAAAAGGAAACCTGACAAATAAGTGTATAGGAAAACCTTATAACAAATGACTGTTCAAGCATCATCGAGAAACATTGTATCGGATAAGACAATCTGGTTACAACCGATTATCAGGGTGTTTCACTCGAATTTTATCAGAAAGAATTTAGACAGAAAACCCTGCTAGATTCAAGGGTTTTCACTTGGATTGGTCACTCAAAATGATCATATGCGCTGTCATTACTTTTTCCTTTTTTCCCTAGAGTTAATTAGAATAGATTTTTATTTTGAAATGTACAAGATGGATTTTGTGCCAAAATAGATTACTATGCCAGGGCACCTAGTGGATGGAAGAAATGGAGAAAGTATTCAAGGATTTATCCCAAAAAATAGGCTCACTACAAGCACGCACACGAACATCTTTTACTGGTTTAGTTTCAAATACAAGACTAATAGGATAAAGCACCAAAGAAATCATATCTTAAAATCTTTATAGAAGCATATTTGGAGACCCCCTCAACTATGGAAGGCAGCGAAGGTGTAGCATGGAAGGCATTTTGAATAGCAGAAATAAGACCTCCAAGAGGATACCTCTCAATGTTTGAAAGCACATATCCTGCTTCACTCAGTATTTTCTATGGTGATAAATTGCACAAGGAATAAACTTCTAAGCACAGAAATCGCAACATAATGCGAATGAGTTGCCCAATGTAAAAGTCTTAAAGTGCACAATATCATCAACATAAAAAAGAGGTTGCACCATCAGAAATAAGTTTCCATGGAAGCTGGCTTGAAATATTTGATCCGGGTATAGTTAATGACACGGCATGAATGTGTCCTTAAGACTAACAGTGGCCCATTACTTCCATCACGATGCATGTGGATCATGGTAGCAGTATCTCAAACTAAGGGCATCATGATTGGAATCCGTAAAGATTGGAATATCTGATACTATAGCCAAAGCTTTAAGCTAACTTCATGGTGATCAAATCTCCCTACATTGAGTTGAAACCCAAGGCTTGGCTTAGAGGCTTAGAGCCTTAGACAACCAAGAGAAATTGACTAATTCAGGAACTATGCCTCTGACATTGCCTATATAAATTGGGAAATACAAAATCAACTAAAGACGAACCGCACAAGCTTCATCATCTACACCCAAAGAAGTAGAAACTACTCATCAGCAAAGAAATTTAAATTTCCAGAAATAACATCATTTGAAAAAGTGGGAATTAAAATGGCATAAATTAAAAGATCACTTACTATCTTGAGCCAAGTATAAGAACGAAGAGTAAATAATCCTATCAAGCCATGCACGAAGTCCAGTTTCAGAAGTCCATCTCAAAACAGTTCCCACATCTATTATTCCAGTTTACCTAGCAAGAAACCTAGGACATGCTTCATCGAGCTCACGACTGACCATGCTCCAAGATGGAGTAACAGTTTCTAATCGATCACCAGAGGTCTCTAAGAAAATCATTCCAGCTCTTAGGTCGAAATGCAAACGAACAAAAGGTGTCAGCAATTCTGTTGCCATTGTATAAATCTACAAACTTACACCAACAAAGAAAGAGTTGGCTCATAAGATGAGCTTGTATACATACATGATACACCAGGAGCACAATTGCAAAAAAACAAGGAAAATTGTGCAAATTAGTGAAAGCATACCCAACATCTTCTTTTATCTAAACCAAGGGATTCCACAAACTGGATCCACACACAAACATATACAAAAAGGGTTATTGATGAACCTAAAATAATTTTCTTTGTTAATCTTGTCACGATTTTGCAAAGAAGCCAACTACCCTTCCACAAATTCATTCTCTCTCTGCTTATGAAACATATTTTTTTGATTTTAAAACACCAAATAGAACACAAACTTGAGCTTACATAAGTGGAAAAACAACACATACAGCGAGAAAACATCGATTCCCAAAACCCCCTCTATATTCGGGAGCTTAAAAAACCAGGTACAACACAAAATCGAACCCACATAAGTGCTAAAACAACACATGCAGCATAAAATCAACAGGGAATAAACCAAAATGAGGACCAAAAGAACCCAACGGAAACATTGAAACACCATACCAAATGTGGAAATCAACACACACACCAGACGATTATATAGGAGGAAAAACAAGAGTTCAAGAGATACACAAAGATGTGGCTATCATCCCTGTGGATTCGACCGAGATTCAATAAACAGAGGAAGAGAGCCTCCCAAAAAACACAGATTTGACCTAAATCAAACTAAAAAGATGAAAACCCAAACCCTACCAGCCTATCGAAATGATCCAAATGGGAGATGAGGACAGGCCGTATCGATTGACGGGACGGCTCATTCATCTCCGGCTGAAAGTGAGGGCGTAGAAAAGGCGCCATTAAAAATAACACCTAAAGATTAGAACAAAGGAAAAAGAAAAATACAAACGGGCTATTCTGACCTCCAAAGAACCGGCGATCGATATGCTAGGAAACCCTATTCCCAACTCCAGAAAACGACAGATCGATCGGCTGAACGCTGTCGAGGAGCAGTTTCAAAAAGGTACCTTCCAAATAAATTTTCTACTATTGATTTTGAAAATAAATCTTCTACTTTTTTAGAGTTGATTTTCCATCCAAAAAACCCCAGCCAAGTGTCTACTCACCAGTCACCACACAAGTATCTAATCAGTTAGCTAGTTTAGACTTCTATTGCAAAAATAGCAGCATTGAGACTCGAGAGTCGAGAGCATAAATTGAAACCTCGCTAGAGCAAAGCTTACTCAATTTCAATTTAGCCAACTGGAAAACAAAACCCAAGTTCCGTTATTCTACCGATTTCAAACATGTGTCGACCAATAGATCAAGGTTCTAGCCACTCCAACACGCCATCAATTAACATACCGTAGGAGTCATGCCAATAAAAGACATAACCTGACTAATTTTAGTATTTTTATTAGTTCAAGAAAAAACTTGATTATATGCAGTCAAATTCCTTGATTAACTTTGTGTGCTCCTGTGCTTGCTAATTTGCAAGACCCAAGATTGTAGTTGTATACCATACCCTATGGAACAAAGCATTTAAGATTTCCCTCAAACCACCTTTTTTTTAGGCTGTCAAGGCATCGTCTTCTTTAGATAGAAAAGTTGATTTTCATTATAGGTCCTTCAGCATCTTTTTAACAGCCTCTCATATAGCTTGAAGGACTTTAAAAGATTTAGCTTCCACTGACAAACAAAAAATAGAACTTTTCCAAGCTCATAGTTGTCAAAAGCGCGCCTAGGCGCCAGGCGAAGCGAGGCGACCCCATTGCGCCTTGAGTCACCCCAGGCAAGGCCCATTGAACAAGGCGCAGGAAGTGAGGAAAAGCGCAGAGGCGAGAGGCGCGCTTCTTTCAAGTTTTTCCCTGATTGTCAGATCTGAAAGAAAAGAAAAGGGGGTCTTACCCTAGCCGTCAGATGGAGGTCTTGATCTCTTTACCTCCTAGTCGATCTCTCAGACTCACAGTCTCAGCCAATCTCTCACCACTATCTCCTCTCACTCGATCGATCACACCTGCTGCTGTCGTGTCTCTCTCTCTCCTGCTGGTATCGTCGTCTCTCTCTCACTCGATCTATGGTATTCTCCCCTCTCTTCTCTCTCTCACTCGATTTCTCCCATCTCTTGTACACAGTGCACTTGTTACCCTCTTGCACACGATCACAGTACACTTGTTACTCTCTTGTACACGATCACAGTACACTTGTTTGTTTTTATTTTATTTTTGTTTTATTATTTTCAGAAATAGGGGTAATTAGTAATCATTTTGGAAATAATTAATTTAAATATATAAAAACAAGTTCAAATTTTCTGAAAATAATTTCTTTCATGTTGTAGCTTTATATATAAAAATAAAGTTTGAGTTTTCAAAGAGTGTATTAGTGCTTATTACTTGAAATATTTGTGTCTGTTATTTTTTCTATATTTTTTTCCCGCATAGGGCGCCTCGCTTCAAAAAGGCGCACGCCTCGCCTTGGGCCTCTCGCCTCAGGGCCAACAGAACTTTGCGCCTTTCGCCCGTGACAACTATACTCTTGTGTTATTTTCCTTCTATTAGGTGATTGTGAAATCTGCACAGACCGAAACATGATCTACCATGTGACAAGTAATACGATCTTTTTGAAGGCTTCAGATGGCTTCAAAACCCAAGAAAGGAAAAAACAATACCCTACAACTTGTGAAAATAAACCAATTTTTGGAGTTTTAACTCTCTTCCTTTTCCAGTCACACAAGTCATCAAACACCTCGTGTTCAAACAATATTCGAACACCTTGTGCTCAAGCTAGAATCTATGAAATAGAAAATGTATGAAAGAGCTTAAAAAAACTCTCTAACCCCACTTCACACAGGAAAAACACATACATTATACAACAGAAGCACCCATCATCTTGCCCCAGATTGCACATACACAGGGACGGAGCCAGGAATTTCGTCACGCAGGGGCGACCGTGCATGTTAGAAAAAAAATATAAATACACATGCATAATCACGCAAATACATTAAAACTCAAAATTTCATAGATACACAAATCAATTTAACTAATGGAAATGATCTTGATGTATGTGTCTTGTTTTTCTTCATTGTTCATCTTCTTCTTTTTCATTCATCACAACTGGAAGAATTCGGTACATGAGTTTTCATCTTACATGATTTTACCAGGCAAAAAACAAAGAATTAGTAGAAGTTTAGAACAACAATTGAGGAAAGATATACCTACAACTTAAATTTCACCAAATTACTTAGGGTTTCCAAAATCTCTTCTCCTCCGTCGCTATTTTCTCAAAATTGCCCTTGAAGTCTTAACAATTGGGAATGTTTGGGCCAAGAGAGAGAGAGGGAGGGAGAGAGAGCGGATTTGGTGTGCCATTGAGATTTTAGGGCAAAAGATAAAATAAAACTGTAAAACACTAAACCCATCTAATGAAAGGTGGAAAGTTATTACTTGAATATTCACAATATTAACCCTATAGTTTTATTTTTTGTTATATTTTAGCCATTAGCCTTTAGTAATTAATGTTGGTACCATCGTATTTCAAATGTTACTATTATATATTTTTTTCAAAATTCTACACAGGGGCAAGCCTATATACTTTTTGAGGATTTTTTCTTTTTTACATATAATAGTAATGTTTTTTTTTTCTTCTTGCAGGGGCGACCGCCCCTACTGGCCCCCCCTGGCTCCATCCCTGCACATACACTCGGGCAAATTCAAGTCATAATAACAATAAGTGTTTGCAATTTTTGACTTCGGAAACGTATAGTAATTTGGGGATTAGGGATTACCTGTTGTAAAAGGTAGTTATCAAAGAAAGGGTTTCAGATACTTACAAAAATTATTAAGTATATTATTCAAGACTAGATATATGCAGCAGATGTCAGAGTATAGAGAATACATACATCGGTCTCCTTGATCCTCTTAAAGTGAGCCTGGAGCTCCTCCCGGGTAAATACACGAAAGTTCAAGCGCTTACGCTTCTTTTCCCCACGTCTTCGCTTCTTCGGTTCCTCCTGTTCCATCACCAAACGCTCGAGTAGTTGGAAAAGGGCATATGCAAAAAAGAAATCCATAATAATATAATAATTCTCTTTCTAGAAGATGGTTTTTACCATTGGTTGTTGTTCTGTGGGATGATGGAATACATTGCATTGTTAACGTTTGTCGGAGTTGCCATTGATGATGATGGTGTTGGTGAAGAAGAAGCAGCTTCCCCACAGGTATGGTGTTTGTGGATTTGAAACCTTCCTTAACTACCCAAAAAAGTGCTCCAGTCAAAGATGATGAGGGAGGCGAAATACATATAGAAGATCTTAGAGAGAGAGAGAGAGATCGTTGCATTGATCTTGTGGTTGGGTGGAGAGGATTTTATCTCGAGCTACTGAGGTTACACCCCACGAGTAGTTTCTAGGGGTTGTTCCACACTTTTTTAACTTTTAGAAAAATGAACATTTTGTTCTTATTTAATTTTTTTTTTGCGTTGTTATTTTGCGTCAAATTTTGAAGGATTATTGTTTCGTATTGAAAAAGTAAATTTTTTTACTTTTATCCAAATATTTTGAAAAATATCCGCTTTTAAATAATAACAAAAAGTTTAAAAAATTGATTTTTTTTACTTTAAAATGGTTATTTTCCAAAATATTTGGGAAAAAGTAAAAAAATACTTTTCGGATTGGTGTCTCAACTAGAAAATATTCCACAAAAGTTTGACGCAAAACTAATAAACACAAAAAAATAATTGAATAAGGACAAAACGTGCATATATTTTTTCTCACAAAAGGTAAAATTGTTTGGCAACATAGATGATGGAATGAGCACAAATAACTTTATATCTAAAACTTCCCCGTCTTGCTAAGAAAAGATAAATGATGAAATTAATTAGCCATCCTATTTGCCCTACTTATTTAGGTGTCCATCCTACTAGGTTTGAATACTTAAGTCGACATCCTGAAATTTAAATAATACCTAAAACACCCTTAATTATGACAAAATCATGAAAAATACAAGAATTATGACAAAATCATCCGGAATCATGACAACCTTAAACTTACTTTTTAAGTTAGTTCTACATCCCAAATTTTTTCACCTATATGGTCAAGAATTTTAGGACCTTAAACTAACTTTTTAAGTTAGTTCTACATCCCGAATTTCTTCACCTTTTTAAGTTAGTTCTACATCCCGAATTTCTTCACCTATATAGTAAGGAATTTTAGGACCTTCATCTAACTTTTTAAGTTAATTCTACATCCCAAATTTCTTCACCTATATAGTGAGGAATTTTAAGACCTTAAGCTAATTTTTTAAATTAGTTCTACATCCCAAATTTCTTCACCTATATAGTCAGGAATTTTAGGACCTTAAGCTAACTTTTTAAGTTAGTTCTACATCCCGAATGATTTTGTCATGATTCCAAATGACTTTGTCATGATTGCCGCTACGCAGACCAAATTAACAAAGTCAATATCCATTATTTAATTTGGTCCGCGCAGCAGCTTTATTAAAATGTAAAAAAATACTAAGGGCAAAATGGGTATTATTTAAATTTCAGGATGAAAACATAAGTTTTCAAACTTACTAGGATTAAGACTTAAGTATTATGTAGAATAGGACCCCTATTTAAGTTCTCCTTTTGTAAATGAAATAGCCCACTACGCATTTTGTAAATCAAATAGCCCGACAAGCAAACTTTCATTTCTAAATTTTGAAAATTCTAAAAACAAAAAAAATGAAAATGAAATGGTTACAAAATAAGGCCATAGAATCCAAAACAAAGAAGTGGCTAATTCTTCATTAAAGAAAGTTATCTTGTATCTCTTTGTGGAGTAGAAACCAGCTAATATACATAAATACACTTTTAACTGGTTAGCACTGTAGTCTCAACTATCAACCCCAAAGGGAGGTTTTGTTTTGTATATTCGAATTCTGAACTGCATCAAAATTGGCCAAACTTAGAGCAACCTCCTAACCAATAATTAAATTTGGACATTTGAATAATCAAAAGTACATTGCTAACTTTAACAACCCTCTAAATGAATAATCAAAAACTGACATGGCAAGTTTTGATTATTACATTGTGGATGCTCTTAGAAGAAAAGAAGAGAGCTGCAAACATTGAGATAACGTTGGCTAGAGTCACCAACTCAAGTATCTACACATGCAAAGCCCATTCAAACTACTGTACTGCTGCGCTGATATTACAGTAGGATAATCACGACAAGTACCCCATAATATGCGCAGGTTAGAAGCAACAACCACATGCGTAAAAAGGAAACAAGTTTTCGTGATCCACCTTACCGAAAAACATTTTCATGACATGAACCTCTAAACTAAACCAACATCATACTATTACTACTGGTCCTGCTGCTGCGATGTTTCCCCAGGACCTGCCAATAGCACAAGAGAAGGATTAGTCAACAAACAACAAAAACAAACCTGTACGCTGTTTCTTCAGGGACAAATATCTACAGTAGGCCGCAACAGTTAAAATATCCTACACAATTTTGTTACACATAAAATCTTCAAAGGTCAATTTTGAAGTAAAATCCCTATTACACAGGGATAAGATCTTGCAATTACTATTCCCATTTAAGCTCCACGAAGTTATATATATTGCCTTGTTAAACATCGAGGTATTTCTCTTTTTCTTTTTGTCCAAAAATCGTTAATATATGTTACATGCGTCTAGGCGTTCATGTAAATGTAACTATTTTATGACTATAGTAGTCGAACGCAAGGAAAAAGTTCAGTCAGAGATGTATTCCAGTTAGTGTTGGTTTGGATACAACACGAACTTTATTTATTTCAAACATAGATTTATGTACAAACTTCACTTGGGTAAAGCCCATATATTATTCATCGCATTCATGCCGTTTTATAAGGAACATTGGAGTTGTTCCTCATCCAGGAGCTACTTTACCATACTCAAAATCCAATTGTTCTAATAAACTACCTGCAGTAGTTGAACTAGCAATAGATAAACCAAAGTTGGTCAAAAAACCGACAAAGTTTTACGAACATGGTTGCCCTACTGGGA
Source organism: Rhododendron molle (assembly GCA_025413875.1). Taxonomy (NCBI): domain Eukaryota; kingdom Viridiplantae; phylum Streptophyta; class Magnoliopsida; order Ericales; family Ericaceae; genus Rhododendron; species Rhododendron molle. Next base: position 7,498,685 of record CM046393.1, read on the forward strand.
AGTTTCCCAGGCGAGTCATCCATCCTCACATATTGTTTAACAGTGCATCACGCATGCTTTTTAACAAGAAGACAGCAATAAACAACTACTAATACAGAAAGGGGGGCAAACCAATGGTTTGTATTCAAAAGCACCAAAAAAGAAGAAAGGTAACACAAAGTGCATAAAACCATCAGCAATTGCACCGTTGATACATAACCAAAAAAAAGAAAAACAAAACAAAGGTACCTTCGGGTAGCGTGGATTTCTTTTGTTCAAGCCTGCATAAATGAACCACTGTCTCTTCTATAGATTTGAACACCCGAGTCTGGAAGTTCTGGGGTCGAGAACCAGGCTTCATATCCTTGGCCTGAAAGGTTATATAATACACAATACCGCCAACGGACTTCATATTTACTCGAATGAGCTTGACAAACTTGTATGTTGTGGCCTAACAATTGACAGAAACCGCCATACAATTAAAGAGGTTAAAGAAGTAAAAGGGGGCAAGAAGCTATCTTGTATTAGTTTGTGGAGTACCAACCAGCTAATATAAATCACTTTAACTGTTCACACTGTAGTCTCAACCCCAAAGGGGGGTGTGTTCTATTCAATATCTGAACTGCATCAACATTTAGTGAAAATGAAATGGTTACCAAAAGAATGCACTTACGTGTTGTTCATTGTAACCTTTGATAGCTAAATTGCTAAGTTCTTTGGTATACTGCAACATTGACTAAGCGGGACTGGGCAAATCATGCCACCACGTCGACTGCCCAGCGGAACATACCCAACATGAAACCCCTGTACGCGTATGAAGTAGTAAATGCAAAATTTTCAATTCAAAATATGTCAGTACACACAAGCATACAGACACGTTTATGGACGAGAGGGGAGGGAAGGGAAGGGCAGAGGAGGCAAATGTATATACGTATGGAGCCCGGATACCGGTACGCAGTATGGGTATGGGAGTATTTCCGGTGTACGTGTGCTTTATATATAATATAGTTGCTCAACTCAATAAATTCCATTGTGTCTGCCACTTTGTCGAGTGCAAAATAACAAACACCAAACACAATTTCTGCATTTTATCAAGAAAAATATAGCACGCGTTTGAATACATAATCCAATTGGGGAGACACCTCGAAGGCCATTTTGTAATGGTTTAGAGTTGCCCAACACGTCCGCCACATACAGGAGTAGACGTGTTTGTGCTTCTTAGGGTTTTCTAAAGTTGATTTTCCAACCAAAAACCCCCAGCCAGCAAGAGTAGACACCAAATTACAGTACCACACAAGTATGGAATCAGTTTGCTAGTATAGACTTCTATTGCAAAAATAGCTCAAGTCAATATAAAGAACCCTCCTTTGAACTACTACATGCAATAACATGAAGCAGAACCTAGCATGGAGAGCATAAATTGAAACCTCGCTAGAGCAAAGCTTACTCAATTGCAATTTAGCCACCTGGAAAACAAAACCCAAGTTCTGTTATTCTTTCGATTTCAAATAGACCGAGGTTCTAGCCACTCCCACACACCATCAATTAACTGACATACTGTAGGAGTCGTGCCAATTAAAAGACATAGTCTGACTAATTTTATTATTTTTATTAGTTCAATAAAGACAAGAAAAAACTTGACTAAACGCAGTCAGATTCCTTGATTAACTTTGTGTGCTCCTGTGATTGCTTATTTGCAAGACCCAAGATTGTAGTTGTATGCCTTATGGAACAAGGCTTTTAAGATTTCCCTCAAACCACCTTCTTCTAGGCTGTTAAGGAATCATCGTCTTCTTTATATAGAAGAGTTGCTTTTCAATATCTGTCCTTCAGCATCTCTTTAACGGCCTAGATATATGCAGCAAATGTCAGAGTAGAGAGAAGACATACATCGGTCTCGTTGACCCTCTTAAAGTGAGCCTGGTTCTCCTCAGGGGTAAATCCACGAAGGGTCAAGCGCGGCTTCTTCTCCCCACGTTTCCGCTTCTTCGGTCCCTGTTGTTCCATCACCAAACCCTAGAGTAGATGGAAAACGGGCATATACAAAACAAAACAAAAAACATAATAAAATCCATAGTGTTTACCGTTGGTTGTAGATCTGTGGGATGATCGAATGGACAAGCAGCTCCAAAATCACAAGTCCCGTCATACTGGTAAATACCGCAGACAGGTTTGCCAGGTCTTTCTGGATGAATGATGTGACCATCTCTCCTCCTCTCGCTTATTGTAGTGGTGGACTGCGTTGATATGCTTGTCGGTGTTTGCATCGGATGATTTGAAACCCTAATTACCCAAAAATAATAATAAGTACTCCAATCAAATTCGATGACTTCTCAGGCGGAAACTAATAAATTAATTTGAGAGGGAGAATAGATGAAGGCTTAATTGCAAGGACACCCCTTCAACTATCACCGTTTGGCAACTTCACCCCCTAAACTATAAAACTCGACAACTTCACCCCCTCAACTATTAAAACTCGACAACTTCACCCCCTGTGGGAAATTCCGTTAAAAAATTGGACGGCAACGAGTGAAAGGACAATTATGCCCTTCGTATGTTAAAAATGATTTTCGTAGAGTGAATCACTGAATCACTCTCTCTCACTCTTACCACCTCTTCGACCCTCTCACTCCCTCTCACTCTCAGTCGTCTGAATCACTCCATCTCCTCCATTACTCCTCTCCTCTGATCGAAGCACACAGAACCACCCACCCAGTAGAGAAACACGATGAGAACCCTAGAACCCACATGAAATCATCGACCTCACCCTCAATCGTACAACCCACGGCTTCATCTCTGGTCCCAGACGAAGAACAGCCCGTTTCTGCAATGTCCACCATGTAAGTCGCACCATATCTGTTGATTTAAGTACGATTTTGATCCCTAACCCATTGATCGAAGTTGTTCAATGTTTGATGTGGTTTTTCAGTTCGAAATTTCGGTTTTAAACTGTAAACCCTAAAATTTCGAAATAAAAATTGGGGATATTGTCATATGTGTTAATTTTAAGTACGATTTTGAACCCTAACCCATTTATCGAAGTTGTTACATGTTTGACGTGGTTTTTCAGTTCGAAATTTGGGTGTTGAACTGTAAACCCTAAAATTTCGAAAAAAAAATTGGGGATCTGTTAATCTGAAGTACAATTTTGAACCCTAACCCATTTATCGAAGTTGTTACATGTTTTATGTGGTTTTTCAGTTCCAATTTTGGGTTTTGAACTGTAAACCCTAAAATTTCGAAAAAAAATAGGGGATATTCTCATATCTGTTAATCTGAAGTACAATTTAGAACCCTAACCCATTTATCGAAGTTGTTACATGTTTTATGTGGTTTTTCAGTTCCAATTTTGGGTTTTGAACTGTAAACCCTAAAATTTCGAAAAAAAATAGGGGATATTCTCATATCTGTTAATCTGAAGTACAATTTAGAACCCTAACCCATTTATCGAAGTTGTTACATGTTTTATGTGGTTTTTCAGTTCCAATTTTAGGTTTTGAACTATAAACCCTAAAATTTCGGAATAAAAATTGGGGATATTCTCATATCTGTTAATTTTAAGTACGATTTTGAACCCTAACCCATTGACGGAAGCTGTTAAATGTTTTACGTGATTTATCAGTTCAAAAATTGGTAGGACATGGAGCCCTAAACCTTCTTTTTACAGTTATCCATTTGGGGATCTGAACTGAAACCCTAAAGTGAAACCCTAAAAATAGGAATTAAAAGTTTCTGTTGTGATTTCCTCTAGTTGAAATTGGAATGTGATCATTTTTCTTGCATGTTACTTGATTTTCTTTTCTTGCATGTTTCTGCAGTGATTTTCTTTGCATGTGTCTACTGTGATTTTCTGTTCTGTTCTGCTGTGATTTTCTTTTCTTGCATGTTAGTCGATTTTCTTTTCTTGCATGTTTCTGCAGTGAATTTCTTGCATGTTTCTGCTCTAATTTTCTGTTCTGTTCTGCTGTGATAATATGACTTAATTGTTGCAGAGAAAACAATCTTGACTTTAGGTGTACGTTGGAAATCCATGTTGGTGGTAAACTCGTGAGGGGGGCCCAGGTTGAATACTTGGGTGGGTTTGTTGCACAAAGCAAGGTAGATCCAGATTTCTTCTCATTTTATGACTTAATGACTGTAATTAAGGAGTGTGGGTATTCACAAGAAGATAACATTAGTGTGTTTTATAGACTTCTCAACACTGACATGAACAATGGCTTAGTTGCATTGACTTCTCATGATGAAATGCTTAACATGCTTGCAACACATTCTCCTGGTATGAAGTATTTCTCTATTGATATGTATGTTGACTGTCCTAATGTGGTTAATTCAGAGGATGATGAGGCGATAGATAGATTGCTTAACACTGTAGACGAAGGTTGCTTAACTGAGTTGGGATTTGACTTACCAGTAGAGGAAGGACAAGGAGGTGTTGACTTAGGAGTTAAGGAAGGACAGGACGTTGTTGACTTAGAAGTTCAAGGTGTGGATGCAAATGAAACTGGTCATATGGAGATCCAAATGGATGATGATGATAGCTCAGACATTGAGTGGTTGCCATATGATGATGGCTCAACTTCCACTGGGTCTTTCAGTGGGGTAGAAGAGTCTTCTGATGAGGAGGAAGAGGACAATATTCCCTTGGTAGGTTTAGGTAAAAACTTAGGTCAAAACATAGGTGATGGAGAGGAGGATCTAAGCTCTGATAGTGATGATAACAAATTGGTTGATGATGTCATTGATGATGATGGGAAACCTATTTTTCAAGAGTTCAAAGAACATTACATGAAGAAGCCTGAATTAATAGAAGGGATGAAGTTCCCTAATGTGCAAGTTTTTAGGAAATTGTTGAGAGAATATCATATAAAGGAGGGGTATACATTTACATTTTTGAAGAATGAGTCTAAGAGGGTCACTGTGAAGTGTACACATGATTGTGGATTTAGACTTCATGCATCTCCCATGTACGAAGAGAGATCCTTCCAAATAAAAAAGATAAATCAACAACATTCATGTACTAGAAAGTACACCAATAATAATGCAACCTCGTCTTGGCTTTCCGAAAAGTACTTAGCGAAAGTTAGTGATGCCCCAGAGACTAAGGTGAGTTCAATGAAGAAAACAGTTAGGAGGGAATGGTTGTTAAATGTTTCAGAGGCAAAGGTCTATAGGGCAAAGAGGAAGGCACTTCAACTGATTCAAGGAGATCACAGAGTTCAGTATGTGAGGTTGTGGGACTACTGTGAAATGGTAAGAATACAGAATCCACATAGTACTGCGAAGTTGAAGGTGGATAGGCCCTTGCCTGATCAAGGAGCAGTGTTTCAAAGGATGTTCATAAGCTATGCTGCACAACTGAGGGGATTTTTAGCAGGTTGTAGACCAATAATTGGGTTAGATGCGTGTTTTTTGAAAGGGCTATTTGGTGGTCAGTTGATGCATGCAACTGCCAAAGATGCCAACAATCAGATGTTTCCTTTGGCATTTGCTGTTGTGGAGGCTGAAACAAAAGAGAGTTGGACTTGGTTCTTGGATAATCTGATGGACATGATAGGCAATCCACGGGAAAGGGGTTGGTGCTTCATCTCTGACAGGCAGAAGGTATACCTAACTGTTTCTTTACTTAATAACTGTTTTTCTTTACTTCATTACATTTTGCCTATATTTAACTACAATTTTTTGTTTCCCTTAGGGATTGACACAAACATTTGCACAGTTGTACCCCAATGTGGAACATAGATATTGCATTAGGCACATGTACTCTAATTTTAGTAAAGTGTACAAGGGCAAGGAGTGGAAAGACCTCATGTGGAGGGCTGCATCAGTGTACACAATTCTTGAGTTTGAACAAGCTATGGAGGCCATTAAAGCAATTAATGAGGAAGCATACGAGTACTTGATGAGTGAAGAACCCTCAACATGGGCTAGGTGCATGTATGGAATAAGGTCTAAATGCAATCGAATGGACAATAACACAAGTGAAGCATTCAATAGATCAATCAAAGATGCAAGGGACCAACCAATACTGACCATGGCTGAAAGTATTAGAAGGTACCTAATGACAAGGTTGCAAACAAGAAACAAATTGTGCCAAGGCTGGAAGGGTAATGTATGTCCAAGAATTAGAAGAAGGGTTGAGAAAGCATGCAAGTTAATGGGAGAGTGTGAGGTGATTTACAGTGGTGGCAGAATATTCGAAGTAATTAATGTACTTAGGACCCATGTTGTGGACATAGGAGAGAGAACATGCACATGTAAGAAGTGGGATGTCAGTGGCATACCATGTTCACATGGTATGGCTGCAATAATAGAAGATAAAAGTGACCCATTGGACTATGTTGATGAGTGCTTTCATGTAAGTACATTTGCCAAGATATACAACTTCATCATCAAACCAATTCCTGACCAAACAATGTGGGTTCATACAGAGTTTGATCCCATAGGTCCTCCCCCTTTAAGAAAGAAGAGTGGTAAACCCAAGAAGAATAGAAGGAAAGGGCTTGATGAACCAAAGAAACCGAATGGAGGTGTTAGAAAGTATTACACAACTCTCAAGTGTAGCATATGCAAGCAGCCGGGACATAATGCTAGAACATGCCCTGAAAAGGCTAACAGCACTACTGTTGACCAAGTAAGGAAAATTCAATTTTTTTACCATTGTCCTTTATTGTTTTTTAAGGCATATTTGAAATGTTAATTTTTTGTCACAGGAGTGTGAAGTGGCAGTCGAAACAACAGTGATTGGAGCCCATGAAATTGAAGTGGCAGAGGAAACAATACCCAATAGAGGGAGAGGTAGTGGTAGAGGAGGGAGAGGAAGTCGAGGGAAGACTGCCAGAGGAGGTAAGAGTGCTAGAGGAGGAAAGACTGGGAGAGGAAGTGGTGCAATGGTGGTTGGAGGCACAGGAAGAGGTGGTGATCCTGCATCAAAGTCTACCACTATTGCTCCAAGAGGTAGAGGAAAAGGAAGAGGAAGAGGTGCAACCACTGCTCCACCTCTTCCTGGAATTGTGATTAGAGAACCAAATCCTAACACTAGGGTGGATATTGGTACAGTTGAAGGTGTCAACTGTGGGAAGGGTAAACAGCCCATAGTTTTTAGAGGCAAAGCACCAATAACAAGGTTTGGAGGTGCCCCAAGGGTTGGTTTGCCAGCACCACAGGTAATGTACTAACCTCATGACCCTACTTTACAATTTCGTCCGTACAATAAGCTAAGTTATGCATGGTGTTAATGTAGGGTTGGAGAAGATCCACAAGAATGGGGAATGCCATTTTTTGGACTCAACCAGAAACTTCATCTGCAGCATCATGTGGCAGTGGTGGTGGAAGTGGCAGTACCACAATGCCAAGCACTCAACCATCAAGTTCAACCCCAAGTACCCAAAAATCAGCCACTTGAAACTGCTTTAGGAAATGGATTAGGATAAGTCTTTTGGAAGCAATGTGTAATGTTTAGGACACTTGGAAGCAATATGTATTACCTTTTGTATGCAATCAATGTAAAGTGACACTTGACTGGAATATGTATTAGCTTTTGTATGCAATCAGTGTAAAGTGACACTTGACTGGAAAATGTATTAGCTTTTGTATTGGCTTGCAAGTAGGTCATCTGTATTGGGCCATCTGTATTGGCTTGCAAGTAGGTTATGTAACCTTTGGAATGAATGAAATGGATCATCTTTTGGTTTCTGGGCTGCCAATCTGCTTTGTGGGTTTCATATATCTCTGATAACAGCTTTACATTGATTTCTGCTTGGCCTATTTCTTTAGGTCTGCTATGAAACTGCATTGACACTATTAGGTATGCTCTGCTGATGTTTCTCAAGTGCTGTCATTAGTAGTAGTTTCTTCTTCTTCTTCTACTGCTCTGCTGATGTTACAAACTACTGCTACTACTGATGTTTTCATTCTGATTCTGTTATGACTGTAAACCCTTGCATGTTCTGTTGTTTTTCTGCTGTTATACCGGCCCTGTTATGCTGCTGTTCTGCTGGTAGTGATGGACTGCACTGCTCTGCTATGGATTGGCTGTCTGTTCTACCTCTGTTCTGCTCTGTTATAGCAGGAATGGACTGCTGTTTTGCTAATTGCAGGTATTGATTGCAGCTCCATTCTGCTCTGGTTATGTTTTATTGCAATGCTTCTAGTACTTGTGTTAGTTTTGTATGGGTAATAAGTAATGAAAATACTGTGAACCAGCCTGTGATAGTGAGCTGGCCCATTCTGTTCTGGTTATGTTTTCCCAAATGTAGTGGAACTTGTTAGTTGAAGTTGTGCTTTCTTTTACTTCTGTGCAGTCTTTTCTTTTCAAGCATACTCAGTATGATTATTTTACTACCATTTTGTAGCTGATGAGGGCATGTATCTATGATTTGGACATCACATGAAATTATTGAGTTACTACTACTGAAGCTTATGACATTCAAAATTGCATTATATAATTTTATTTAAATGTTCCAGCCTGTGAGATAATTTGGTGTATTCAAAAATTCAACAATTACCTTGTAGTTGATACACCCAAAGAACCTTCTTCCTGGATTTTTCACGGTTAGTGACGTTCGCATCACAACCCTCCGACCACATCTGCATCTTTCATCTCCATCATACTGAGATAAGTTGGTGGTATAGCTGCTAGAGCTGCTCATGGTGAATCTGGATTTCACTGGGTTTTTCGAAATTAGTTGGTTTTTTGGTTTTGTGGTTTGTGAGTTTTAGATGGGTTAAAATCTGGAGTTACATGGGGAGGGCAGGAGAGTGGGGGGGAGATGACTGGGGAGATGACTACTACTGAGATGAGAGGGCAGGACAGTGGGGGAGAGTGGGGAGAGAGATGGGGTAGAACAAGTAGAGAGAGAGACCCAGAGAGCAGTAGAGAGAGAGACCTACTTTGGTGGCTACCGTGGCTGAGAGAGATGGTGGGTGAGTGAGTGAGAGAGACAGAGATGAGAGAGAGGTGAGAAACTCCAGAGAGAGGTCGGGGTGGGATGAGAGAGAAGAGAGAGAGAGAGAGAGTCTGATTTGGGTTTTGGGTTTTGGTGTATGTGGGTAATGTTAAAGTGAGTATAAATACCCAGAGAGTTTTCCCGCCCAATAGTCAGGGGCATTTTTGGGTCCAATTATGTTTTTCCGTCCAACTTAACCTCTAAACTTAACATTTCTGACCAAAACTTGACAGAAGGGGTGAAGTTGTCGAGTTTTAATAGTTGAGGGGGTGAAGTTGTCGAGTTTTATAGTTTAGGGGGTGAAGTTGCCAAACGGTGATAGTTGAAGGGGTGTCCTTGCAATTAAGCCATAGATGAACAAGGAAGATCTGAGAGAGAGAGAGAGACCACCGTCGGAGTCGCCAGGGTGCGACTATTTGCAGTCCCGTATTTACTCTCATAGCCGGTTAAAAATTTTCAAAAATTATATTTCAGTAACTACATGTCGAAAATATGTTCAATCTCCGGTAAACAACCGCCGAACATACATTTCGGTAAATAGCTGTAGAAAACAAGATTATATTTCGGAAAGGGAAAATTTCAAAATGACATCTGAACTTTGCACCAAATGTTACAGAGGCACCTAAACTTAAATTTATTTCAATTAAACACATGTACTAACAAAATTCCCAAATTTAGACACCTGAACTTAAGTTTATTTCAATTAAACACCTGTACTAACAAAATTCCCAAATTTAGACCCTCGCCGTTATTCTCCGTCCCAAAAATTGCTAATATAGCATCTCCAACCCGTTTAAGTTGCCCTATTGCACATATTTTAAACAAGGGATGATGCCCTAGACCTGAAGTCTACCTATGGGTTTCGTTTGGGTGCATCGTCCCTTGTTGAAAATATGTGCAATAGGACAACTTAAACGAGTTGGAGATGCCATGTTAGCAATTTTTTGGATGGAGAATAACGACGGGGGTTTAAATTTGAAAATTTTGTTAGTACAGGTGTTTAATTGAAATAAACTTAAGTTCAGGTGCCTAAATTTGAGAATTTTATTAGTATAGGTGTTTAATTGAAATAAACTTAAGTTCAGGTGTCTTTGTGACATTTGGTGCAAAGTCCAGGTGTCATTTTGCAATTTTCTCTTTCGATAACTACATGTTGGAAATGCACAAGAAACATATATTTCGGTAATTAAATGCTGAAAATATATCTCAATTTCAATAACTAACTGTCGAAAATGTATCCTAATTTCGTTAACTAACTGTCGAAACATATTTCGGTAGTTGAAAATTTTTAATGAACTAAGAGAAAAAATACGGGACTTCAAATTTTCACACCCTTGATCTGATCTTGGTGGTGGGACGGAGTGGATTTTATATTTTTATTTTATCTCCAGATCCAGATATTTATTTATTTTCATTGAGACCCCTAAGGTTTACTTTAATAAGGAGTACACCCCACACGTAGTTTCCATAATTCCAGGTGCGTTTTACTAACATCCCTAATCGACAATCATTTGTGGTGATGAAATCAGCTAAATATATCTTAAAGTTTGCCCTTTCTGATGATAAATAAAGGATAATCTAATATGTTATGAATTTATAACTTAAATTGAACAAAAATGACTTTTTTTACTACTTGAAAGAACGGTTTTTTGTTTTGACAAAGAGGGAAATTTATTACTTTAGGGTAAATAAAAGTTGGGCATTGAAATCTTTTTGATGCTATATGTTCTGTCATTAAACAGAGTGAATTCAGGAGCCGTTCCACTTTTTAGAAAAAAAACTTTAAGAAAAAGAAGGTAATTTCAAGGTAAAGAATTATATGTTTGCGCAAATAATTTTTCTACCAATATGTATCTTGTTTGATAGATCTTATTGAGATCTTTTAACGGTGCAAAAAAAATTGAAAAATTATTTTTCATTTGCGTTATATTTGAGTTTGAAATTACTCTCTTTTTGAAAAAGAAGATTTTGGGAGAAAGCGGAACGGAGTCTCATCAATATAAGCCACTTTTGCTATTTTCATCTAGTGGCGTAATTAGAAAACATGACTAATGGGGACACATTTTTTAACACACTTCAATAAAAAAAAAAGTTGTAATAAACAAAATTGCTAGAATAATAAACAACTTTTTCTCTAAAAATAATAAAAAGCTAGCATATTTATTTATAAACCAATTGCTTGAATTGTCTAAGCGGATCAAGTTTAAGAACAATTTAATACATGAAGTAAAATGCAATAATTAGCAAGCTACCACTCAACTAGTTTGACTTGATTGAAGTTGGTTCGAGATGGACTAATGTGATTATAAGTTAAACTCTCGAACATGGAGGTCTTTCTACTTTCGAATTTTTGTTGTCTGCCGTATTTGGTTCAACTTTTTCAACTTTCATTCTCGAGAGTTATTTTTAAATTTGAACTAGCTTGAAAAGAGTAAGGTGGTGGTTCCCTTTTAAATGACTGTTTGGAAATTGTACATAAAGAGTACACAACAATAATTAATTCTTGGTCATTTAACTCTTGGTCCAATAATTTAACTGTTGGATTACTTTTTTTTTTCTAATGTATATACATTGGACCACTAGTCTTGGAGAGTAAAAATGACTTATTTGTCTTTGAGATGGGGCATCCAATCATATATTGGTTTCATTTGGTTCGTTTTAGGCTCTATTTGGAACCTAAGGAAATGAAAGGAAAGTAAAGGCCAGAAAAGAGAAGGAAAATGAGAGAAAAATAGAAAGGAAAATTTATTATTCACTATACTTAAAATCTTTATTTTCTTTTCTTTTTCTCTTCTAACCAAACAATATGAGTGAAATTCTTTAATTTTCTTTTCTTTCTCTTGAGTTCCAAACAGATCAGTAGGATTGCAACTCGGCTCGTTCAGTGCGTTTATATCCCGGTTCCACAGTCGCTTTCGGAAGCACAGAGACATGTCAGCGTTGTTGTGCGCAGCAATTCTTCTTTCGGCAACCACTAAATCCCACCCCGAAATTATCTTTCAATGGCATCTTTCGAGGAAAGACATCACCTCCACTTTCTCTATTTACAGGTCAGTTAAATTTTCATCTGGGTTTTCCTTCATTTTCTGGCAATTTCCAACTCTTTTATTCGAAACCCACTTATATGTTCTCCCACAGGCCTTGGTGAGAAAAATAATGGGAATTACAACAAGAAGGTTCATTTGTGTGTCTATCAGTGAAGGGTAGAGAATCAACAATCCAAGCCACACATAAGAATCCCAGAAAAACCCAAAGAAAAAAGTGATAGAGAAACTAATTTTGAGTTAAGGGAGAGATGAGGATGAGAAGTACGGGTTTATTTTCCCTGGTTGTGGAGTTTTTATGCAAGATAACTAACGGCGGATTTTGCAAACGGGACAGAAGTAAACGTAAAAAGGGATTAAAGGGATAAACGCTCACCACCCAAGTAGGAAATCAACGGGATACAGATATCACCACCCGAGGATTAACTAGGGATACAGGGCGTAGGGATCGCTCACCACTCTAAGGAATCCACCTCAGAGATACAGAAACGAAATAAGAAGATAAACTTCTCACTAGCCAAATGCTATTTTTAATTCAACACTCAAAACTTAGGATTTCATTCATAGCAACACAATTTATAGACTACTTGGAACAACTCTCCAAGAATAGGAAAAGACACTTACATTTTCAAGACACTAATTAATTAAAAACAAACACTTGACTACAGAAAACTAGGTAGACTCCATGAACAACTCAATGACTCATTGAACCAACAAACGACACTAAAAAATGTGTGAATTAATACTTAGACTAGAAATTAAAAGACATGATAAAAATAACTCTTCGATTCTTGCTGCGCCACTATTTTTTCTGCATCATTCTCCCCTGGTTGAAAAAGACTCACCCTCGAGTCTTCGTTGGAAGTTTTGGGCTTGGTGAACTATTTTTTTTTCTTCTCTTCTTTCTCGTGTGCGGACGATTCTCTTGTATGGTAGTAACCTCCTTCATGACCATTGAAAGCCTCTCCCGCTTCATTTTTGCCTTTTGCGGATACAACCTTATGAGTTCACCATTCACTTTCAACTCGTAAACATTCTTTCGACCACGATAATACACGTTGCGATCCCATTGCCACGGTCGCCCCAACAAAACATCACATGAGTCCATTTGCATCACGTCGCACCAAATCTTGTCCTTGTAATAGCAACCGATTGAAAACTCCACTAGACATCGACTAGTTACTGGTACTTTGTAGTCTTGATTAACCCAACCCACATAATAGGGGTTAATAGTCTCGGTTGGCAAATTGAGAAAGGAAACGAGAGATTGAGACACGAGATTGGATTGACTTCCAGAATCCATGAGGAACTCACATTCAATATCTCGAACAATTCCATGTGTCCGGAACAATTGGGTCCATTGCTCCAAAACAGCCTCGTCCATCCATTCCCACTCATCCGATTCTCGTCGCGGCAAAACCAATGTGAACTTTACGGGAAGAGCTGGGTCATTTTGCTGGTTGGATGAATCTTGCTCCTTTGCAACAATTATTTGCTGAAATTTTTGTTCTTCATTGCTGCCATGAACATTGTTGTTGGCTTCAAAAAAATCGACAAGGGTGCGCTGACTTTCTTTGACAATTAAAAACCCATCCTCTGTGTATTCATCATAAATTGGCGGTTTGGACCAATCAACTGCTGGCTGTGAAACGGTTGAATCTTCAAATGAAAAAATCTCTTTGAACATGCTTTGATCTTCAAAAAGAGCCATGGAATGAGAACTTTACAGGACGGATAGCTGTGCTCTGATACCAAACTGACGGCGGATTTTGCAGACGGAAAGAAAGAAAAGTAAAAAGGGATAAAAGGGTAACGCTCACCACCCAAGTTAGAAAACCAACGGGATACAGATATCACCACCCGAGGTTTTAACAAGGGATACAGGGCGTGGGGATCGCTCACCACTCAAAGGAATCCACCTCAGAGATACAGAAACGAAATAAGAAGATAAACTTCTCACTAGCCAAAAGCTATTTTTAATTCAACACTCAAAACTTAGGATTTCATTCATAGCAACACAATTTATAGACTACTTGGAACAACCCTCCAAGAATAGGAAAAGACACTTACATTTTCAAGACACTAATTAAATAAAAACAAACACTTGACTACAGAAAACTAGGTAGACTCCATGAACAACTCAATGACTCATCGAACCAACAAACGACACTAAAAAATGTGTGAATTAATACTTAGACTAGAAATTAAAAGACATGATAAAAATAACTCTTCGATTCTTGCTGCGCCACTATTTTTTCTGCATCAATAAAGGACCCAAATCGTCCTGGATACTTTCAAGAGAAAAAAGGCAGAAGTGAAAACAGTTGTTAGAAGATGAGGAGGTAGGTTTTGAAGAGTTTGATGAAGAGGAAGACGATGAGGAGATGGTTTTGAAGATTTTAATGAAGAGGAAGAAGAAGAGGACATTTTGGATGAAATTGATGGTAATTACGCCGAAAGTGTGGAGGTAGAGGGAATTTGAAAAATGAAAAGGGTATTGAATATTGATTGGGATATGGAAGAATGGGAATCAGCGTTTGAAGACGAAGATGATGATAGTGATGAGTTGGATGGTTTTATGCCGGCTGGTGTGGGTTATTGGAATGTAACTGAAGAACCTATCACTGAGGGAAAGAAAAAGAGGGTGTCAAAAGCAGAGAGGAAGAAGCTGGCTAGGGAAGCTCAGAGGGAGAAAGAAGAAGTCACCGTTTGTGCTCGGTGTCATTCACCGAGGAACTATGGGCAAGTGAAGAATCAGACAGCTGAGAACTTGATACCTAATTTTGATTTCAATCGGTTGATCACTACCCGGTTGATGAAACCTGGAGGCAATGTCGATGCAACTGTGGTGGTTATGGTTGTTGATTGTGTTGATTTTGATGGGTCATTTCCTGGACGAGCTGCAAAGTTTAGTAAGAAGATGCCAAAGCTTGTTCTTGTGGCAACAAAGGTTGACCTTCTGCCATCTCAAATTTCCCCTGCTCGGTTAGACAGATGGGTTAGGCACCGTGCAAAGGCTGGAGGAGCACTTAAGTTGAATATAGTGTATTTGGTTAGTGCGCAAAAGGATACGGGTGTGAGGAATGTGTTGGCCTTCATAAAGGAGTTGACGGGCCCATATGGCAATGTTTGGGTTATTGGGTCTCCGAATGCCGGTAAGTCCACATTGGTTAACGCACTTGCTAAGAAACAAGGGGTGAAGGGACCCCCCTGCCGTTACTTTTCAAAGAATGGCATTAACATTGGCAAAGGAAATAAATTGCATAGAGTTATTTGAAATGAATCACACCTCACTTTCATTTTTTGGAATGAATCAAGTTAAAAACAACTAGGCGTAATATTTTTTTTCCATTTTTTATATTTTTCTTTTGTCAATAAAGTAAAATAAAAAATAGAGTTGTTTGAATCAAATTTATGTCAAAGCCAAAATAATTGACTTGTTTGGGCTTTATAGAATTGTTCTTGATGATTACATAAAAAAATTCCCCAATTTCGTATTGAAACAAAAAAAATTTTGAAATGAGAGTTTATTCTCGTAAATTTATTTTTGTTTACGAAATGTCATGAAAGGGCAAATGGGAAGTTCCCCTCTTATAAGGAAAGCCACATTGGAGAGTTCCGGCTAAGGTCAGTTTAGCTACTCCCTATGTGTAAAGAAATCGCTCTGCATCGGTTATTTGCCCAGTAGCTAATTTTCCTAGAGTTAATAGTTACAAGCGTCAGCTTCCAAGGGGACTTCTAAGTCAGCTCTCAAGCCAGGAGCAGATTCAAGCTAGCCCTTGGCCAGTCATTATCTCAGGACTAGTTGCGCCAAGTAAACCGAGAGGTAACTTGTGTCTCAGAACGGGAAAAGAATTTCCGTCGTCACCTACGTAATATCGACTTTTGAGTTTTCGACTTTCTTTTTAGAAGCGGCCAGGAACTAGCCCCGCAGGGAACTGCTCGAAGGCGGACCTCCTTGAATCGGATAGCCTTTGATTATTGAATGCAATGCACGCAATTTATTGAATTTCATTTTGATGAGAAGCTTTTGACCTTTATTATCTGAAAGTGAATTAAAGGACTTACTGCTTTGAGTTAAGTCAAGGAAGGAATTAGTGCAGCACCTTTTATGTTTATTTTAAACTTCTTGTTGCTCTTATGCTACCGCCACCATCTCATACCACCATTGTTTTTTTGTGTCTTAAAATCTGCCACAATTATCCCATTCACTTAGGCGTGGTTTGACTTAATAATCTTTCTTTTAAAATTATTGCCTAATCAACTCGTTGTTCCCTCACCATGTAACATACCTTGACTTACAGAATCAATTACACTCAATCAAGCTTACCTTCTAACATTTGGGTACTGAGATTTTAGCAATATTATGCAATGAAGCAATGCACATGGACAATTGTCTTGGCTTTTTGCAATGGTATAATCTTTAGGTTGGAAAAGGTATGGCAGACATCTTCCTTTTCTATAAGGTCCTTGCTCCAACAACATTTGCATTTTTTGTGTCCCCCCATTGATACTCTCGAGTATTTCACCTTCTTGAAGTTCACAAAATGTTCGAACTATATCACAACTTGTACATTCTCTTTTATATTCTAGGATCATGCTTGAAATCTGGTGGTCCTTCAAAAATTCAAAAAACACTAGAGAATGTTGAAATGAACCAATAATCTAAAAAAAAATTATACAAAATAAACTAACAAAGGCAATTGTTTTAGGATAAATAAAAATACTAATAAAAAAATGATTATTAAGCCAAACCACACCTAAGTGAATAGGATAGTTGTGGCGGATTTGAAGACATATAAAAAAAACAATGGTGGTATGAGATGACGGAGGCCGCATAAGAGCGACAACCAGTTTAAAATAAAACATAAAAGTTGGACCCCCTTCATGCCATTTCACAAATAAAAATAAATTCACGAGTATAAACTCTCTTTCCATTTTTTTTGTTTCAACACGATGGGGAATTTTCTTAATTATAATCGTCAAAAAGTAATTCCATAAAGCCCAAACAAGTTAATTATTTCGGCTTTGATATAAATTTGATTTCACACAACTCTATTTTTTAAAATTTCATTGACAAACAAAAATCAAAAAAATTAATAAGATTACGCCTAGTTGTTTTTAAGTTGATTCATTCCAAAAAATGAAAGTGACGACGAGTGATTCATTCCAAATAATTCTGTGCAATTTGTTTCCTTTGTCATGAGGGTATTTTTGTACTTCTCTCGCCAATGTTAACACCATCCTTTGAAAAGTAACGGCAGGGGGTTCCCTTTTGCTGTGTCAGAAAAGGAAGTGAGGATAGTGTTATTTCAAAAATCTCAGGGGAGATATCTGTTTGTGTCAGAAACCTCAGGGGAGGTTAGTGAAATTTGCCCTATATTTATCTTGGGGAACTTAAATAGGGGTTTTATTCTACATAATACTTAAGTCCTAATCCTAGTAAGTTTGAAAACTTATGTTTTCATCCTGAAATTTAAATAATACCCATTTTGCCCTTAGTATTTTTTTACATTTTAATAAAGCCGCTGCGCGGACCAAGTTAAATAATGGATATTAACTTTGTTAATTTGGTCCGCACAGCGGCAATCATGACAAAGTCATCCGGAATCATGACAAAATCATTCGGGATGTAGAACTAACTTAAAAAGTTAGCTTAAGGTTCTAAAATTCCTGACTATATAGGTGAAGAAATTTGGGATGTAGAACTAACTTAAAAAGTTAGCTTAAGGTCCTAAAATTCTTCACTATATAGGTGAAGAAATTCGGGATGTAGAACTAACTTAAAAAATTAGTTTAAGGTCCTAAAATTTTTCACTATATAGGTGAAGAAATTCGTAGGGAGTTCCAAAAATTACAAAATGTGTAGTGAGTTCCAAAAATTAAGAAAATCGTGAAAGTAACATTTTTGTGTTGGGGAAATGAAAATATAGTTGGAATGAGTATTTGGGTCGTCATTCTATAGCTTTCTTTCGTTATTATATACTAGAGGTGGCAATCTCAATTCATATTTTTTTAACCCGTCTAACCCGCCCACTTATAACTCAATACAACCCACCCATATTATATAATGGATTTATATGAGTTGAACCCATATAAACCCATATTTATATGGGTTTAGATTTGTTAAAAATGAGTTCAATATGGATTGAGACTAAAACACCCACAGCCCGTCAAAACAAGGACGAAACACAAAACAGGGAAGTAAAGGTCAAGCTAATTACAAAATTGGCACAATCACTCGGCCCTCACAAAACAAAATACAAGTCACAAAACACATGCTCCTCCTCCCCTCTCTCTCTCTCTCTCTCTCTCTCTCTCACACACACACTCTCTCTCTCTCTAACTTTTATCCGGATAACAGCCATGGGAAGTGTCACGTACAGTTACGATCCCGATCTTATACAGTCGATCAAATCTTGCAAAAAATGGTCTAGTTTTTTTTTTCCTTTTTTTTTTCTTTTTCATTTTTTGAATGATAAACTAGATGATTTGTTTGTTTAGTAAAATAGCTAAACGCGAGCAAAATTTTTGACTTGTTTAATAAACGAGTCGATGTCTAAGTAGTCGCAGCTCTGCTCCAATTTTTGTAACCCGGTGAACAAGCCGAGTTCGAACATTTTCAAATTCGGCTCTTTGGAGTACTATCAACAGAGGGTTATCATTGTGACACGCTACGAAATTCAGGAACAAAAATTGTAAAGACCTAGTATTATTAAAAAAAAATTGACTTTTAATTATAATTTTTTACTTTTTTAATTCATTTTATTGAGACAAATCAGAAAAAAGGGGAAAAAGGGAGGAGAGGGGTGGGGGTGAGAGAAGAGAGGGGATGGGGGGGGGGAAGGGGGGAAACGGGTCGGGTGGGGTTTGGGTTTGCCTTGACCCATATTTGACCCGACCCGTTTCAACCCGTTTATTGCTTGACCCATATTTGACCCGCGAACCCGTTTCAACCTGTCCAAACCCGCCCAGACCCGCCTACTTGCCACCTCTAATATATAGCGTTACCCGACATGACCCAGCCGGTTTATTGGTTAGGAGTATTATATAGCGGTACCCAACACGATGTGCATCCGTAGTTTTTTTTTTTTAATCATCAAAAGAGGGTTGGAGTGGGCCACCAGCGGAGCAACCTCCTTGGGCATGACTATAGGGTCTTCTTACCTGCGAGTGGAATGTTCAGTTCAAGCCGTAGCAATCCCCTTTGACCGTCACTACGGCACCACTTGGGTACTAGATGGTGGTAGTCCGTTTACGCCCCATGTTGTCACTTGAACCTGAGTCTTATGTGGGGGAATGGACTGGCATACCATCCAGGCTACCACCATGGGGGTATGTGCATCCTTCGTTATGATCCAAAAAATGCCTGGATTAATTAATGTTTCCCATAGACCCACTTATAGACCTAAACCACATGAGAGGCGGATGACGGCATTGTTACGCTTGTCGGAGTTGTCATTAACAAAAAACATGAACGTAGCATTTTGGATGAGTTTTTTAATTTTAAAATTATTGAACGGCTCACATCATCCGTGCGGAGCTCAGAATGGGTCCCGGGTGCCGTCGGTATGCAGTGGCTGTTCCCCTGTCGGTTTCTTTTCATAAAAGAAATTATGTAAGAGCATCCGCACCAGGCTCAGTAAATTTTGGACCAAATTAGAGAGCAAAAAGCCACTTTACTACTTTAACTAGCCATTTTTACAATATCCACTATATCAGGCTCTTTACTTTCACTCTCTTCTCAATTAAATATTCCTAAAATTACACAAAATATCCACCGGCATAATTTTTAATTTTTAATTTTTATTTTTGAATTCCCACCGGGCCACCGGCATGATTGAGAATATTCTTCTCTCTCCTTCTTTCCCCAATCTCTCTCGCATACACAACAAACCCACAGCGTTGATGGCAGAGAACCCACTGCGTTGATCTTCATTTTTTACCCGTCCACTAGAACCTCAAAATTCCTCATCTCTCTCGTGTTTTTGGCTCGTCCGACGACCAAGGCGTCCGATCTGTGTTCATCTTTGGCGGAGAAACCCTAACTGACGGTTGCGGCGGTAGCATCGTCCGATCAATGTTTTCACCGGCTACAGGTATGGATCTCTAGACCAATAAAATATTACAGTTTATTACAAAACGAGTGAACAGTAGCTCGGCTCTTGTAGCGGGTCACTGTAGCAAAGTTACACCTTTTTCATAATAGCAAGCTTAGAGCCGAGTCTGATGCAGCCCCCTTTTTGGGATTTTGCTCGTTAGTATAATTTTCAAGGTGGAGTAGCTAGACTGGTGCGGATGCCCAAATATGTCCATAAAAAAAAAAACTGCTCCACTTTTTTTTTTTTCAAAAAAAAAAGGCCATTGCTGTTTGAGTGCCACTGACACCTGTCCAAAATGAAACTATGTGTACTGTGGATGAACACTCTCTTTCTCTCTCGTTTTCCGCGTTCAAGTTAACCAACCAGTCAATTTTTTATTCACTCTCTTCATTTCTTTAAGTGTCGTTGGCATATAAACTGCTAAAATCACTTATTTTTTTGACACAACTCTACATATTGTGTCCATGACACCAGCCAAATAAAACCCGGTAGCTTGCGAGCATGTGTTTGAATTTTTCAAGTATTCGGTGTGAAAATTGACATTGAAAACGACGATTGTTGGATTTTGTCACACATCGGTTGATTATCTCCTCCAAAATTAATATATGAGTCTGGGTGGTCTCTCCACTCATTGCTAATTAGTTTGAGTTGGATGCTTTAAAAATTATTCCCACTAATTTTCATAGATTCAGTAAGAATTGAAAATCTGGGGTCAAACGTCGCCGTGCTCGACTGCAAGCCGGTTTGTTCTTACATTTGTTGCGGCCAGATGGCCTTTTTGGTTGTGAAAATGGAGAGGGGGGAGAAGATAGTTGAGGCTTGAAATCCAAATGGAGAGAGAGAGAGAGAGAGAGAGAGCATCCATGGAGAAAAGAAAATCAACTCTAGAAAAGCCTAAGAATCACAAACACGTCTACTCCTGTTTGTGGCGGACGTGTCGGGCAACTCTAAACCATTACAAAATGGCCTTGGAGGTGTCTCCCCAATTGGATCAAGTATTCAAACGTGTGCTATATTTTTCTTGACAAAATGCAGAAATTGTGTTTGCTGTTTGTTATTTTGCACTTGACAGAGTGGAAGACACAATGGAATTTCTTGTGTTGCGCAACTATATTATGTGTAATATCTAAAGCACGCGCACACCAGAAATAGTCCCGTACCCGTACTGCATATATACCGGTATCTGTGCTCCATACTTATATACATTATATATAAGTTGTATCTATATGCCCCGTCCATAGTATACTATGTACGTGGTCATGTGTTGTTTACACTCAATTTCTTATATTCTCCCAATTTTTGTTCCTGCTCCCTGTTCCCTTCCATTTGCCACCTCTTCCCTTCCCTCCCCTCTTGTCCATAAACGTGTCTGTTTGCTTGTGTGTACACGTATTTTGAATTTAAAATTTTTGCATTTACTACTTTATATGCGTACAGGGGTTTCATGTTGGGGTATTTGCCCAGTCATGCTTAGTGAATGTGGCGGTGTGCTGTATTATATAACCTTCCAGGCCAAGGATGGCAAGCCTGGTTCTCGACCCCAGAACTTCCAGACTCGGGTGTTCCAATCCATAGGAAAGACAGAGGTCCAATTATGCAGGCTTGAACAAGAGAAATCCACGCTACCTGAAGGTCCTTAGTTTTGTCTTCTCTTTTTTTGTTTTTTTTGCTGATGGTTTTACGCACTTTGTGTTACCTTCCTTCCTTCTTTTTTGCTGATGGTTCGTCCCCCTTTCCGTATCAGTAGTTGTTTATTTGCTGTCTTCTTGTTAAAAAGCATGCGTGATGCACTGTTAAATATACGTGAGGATGGATGGCTCACATTGGAAACTTCCCGGTAGGGCAACCATGTTCTTAAAACTTTGTCAGTTTTTTAAACCAACTTTGGTTTATCTATTGCTAGTTTAACTACTGTAGGTAGTTTATTAGAATCATTGGATTTCGAATATGGTAAAGTAGCACCTGGATGGGGAACAACTCCATTTTCCTTATAAAACGGCAAGGATGGGCATGAACACTATATGGGATTTACCCAAGTGAAGTTTGTACATAAATTGATGTTTGAAATAAAGTTTGTGTCGCATCCATAACAACACTAACTGGAATACATCCCTGACCGAACTTTTTCCTTGCATTCGACTACTACTATTGTAGTAAAATAGTACATTTACATTAAGGCCTAGACTCATGTAACATAGTATATAACGATTTTTGGATAAAAAATAATAAGAGAAATGCCTAAATGTTTAACGAGGCAATAAATAGAACTTTGTGGAGCTTAAATGGGAATCATAATTGCAAGATCTTATCCGTGTATTAGGGATTTTACTTCAAGATCTTGTGCTATTGGCAGGTCTTGGGAAACATCGCAGCAACAGAACTTCCAGCAAAAGAAAAAGAGA
Organism: Rhododendron molle; assembly: GCA_025413875.1. Lineage (NCBI taxonomy): Eukaryota > Viridiplantae > Streptophyta > Magnoliopsida > Ericales > Ericaceae > Rhododendron > Rhododendron molle. The sequence goes on from CM046393.1 coordinate 7,521,157, forward strand.
AATGCCTGAATGTTTAACGAGGCAACATATAGAACTTCGTGGAGCTTAAATGGGAATAGTAATGTTTAGCGAGGCAATATATACCTGAATGTCTTCTTGTTAAAGCATGGGTGATTCATCATTAAATATTACGTGAGGATGGATGACTCGACCAGCAGGGAAACTTCCCGGGGGCGCATCCATGTTCGTAAAATTTTCTTGTGGGTCGTCTATTCTTTCGACTCCCTTGTGGGTAGGGGTGTCAAACGGGCGGGTTTGGGCCAAAATGGGTAAGTTGCAAGTGGGTTGGGTTTTTAATGGGTCATTGACCCATTAATTATGAGTCTAATTACCCATACCCAACCCAACCCAACCCATTTATTTTAAAGCAAACCCGACCCGCCCATTAGCCCAATTACATACTATATACTAAAATGACTAAAATAAAGTGCTAGGGTTTTCTTTATAATAAATTGTTGCAAGATGTATATTTGTTTGTACCTGTAAATTTCCATTCGATCATAATCAAAACTAACCCGTTGCGAGATGTATATATCTTTTTTTTGTCCTTATTCAAATTTTTTTGCATTTTTTTGTTTTGCGTCAACCTTTTGTGACTTAGTGATTCGTTTCGTCGAGAAAAATCGGCAAAATAAAAAATTATGATTGAAACTCATAAATTTTTTCAAAAAGGCAAGAATAAGTAAATTTTTTTGTCTAATTGACTTATTTTTGTCTTTATTCAAAAAAATTACTCCGTAAGTTTCAATTAAATTTTTTACTTTCCCGATTCCTCTCGTCGAAACCAATCAATAAGTCACAAAAGTTCGACGCAAAACAAAAAAATGCAACAAAATTTGAATAAGGACAAAAATAAGTCGCTTAACTTTTTAATGTAAACCCTATGCGGGACTACCATTAGATAAACTTATTCACGGTGAAGCGCAATTTCACCAGTCAATTCGCGCAATCGATAGATGAGATGTGTTTTCAATTTTGACTGGTCAAAATATTATTACCGGTCACAATTGGTTTTTAATCCGGACCGTTTAAAACATTTTTGGACGAGTGTAATTTAGCACAGAAAAATTGAAAGAGAGAGAGAGAGAGACGGAATTTGACTGTCCCAGTGAATTTGATTGTTCCCACTCCCAGAGACGGGAATTGAATAAAAGAGAGAGAGAGAGGTGTGGGTTATTTCATGACCCATTGAGTCATTTAAGTTGACCAAATTGATACCCAATTAAGACCCAACTAATAATGAGTTAGCTGGGTTTGAACTCATTCTTACCCAACTAATAAATGGATTGGGTTGGGTCTATTTTTTAGTTGATGGGTTTGAATTTGTAAATGGATTTGGGTTTAATTTGTCACTCCTACTTGTGGGTCACCCATCCATGTGTATCCTTAAATTTTAAATACTAGTAGTCAAGGAGGATGGGGAACGTACAACTCCATTTCTGATACAATTGTCAGTTTTTTGAACCAACTTTTCTTTTATCTATTGCTAGTTTAAACTACTGCAGGTAGTTTATTAGAATCATTGGAATATTTCGAGTATGGTTTTGTAGTCCTGATAGTGACTATTTCATCTTTCTGTCTCCTGCACGTGTAATTTGTACATAAATCTATGTTTAAAATGAGTTAAGTTTGTGTTGCATCCAAAACAACACTAAGTGGAATGCATGACCAAACTTTTTCCTTGCGTTCGACTACTATTGTCGTAAAATAGTGCGTTTACATGAACACCTAAACTCATGTACAGTAATATATATACTAGTACTAGTATAACGTATTTGCAAAAAAAGAAAAAGAGAAATACCTGAATGTTTAACGAGGCAACATGCCAACATTTATAACTTTGTGGAGCTTAAATGGGAATAGCAGTTGCAAGATCTTATCGCTGTGTAATAGGGATTTCACCCAATTTTGATGCAGTTTAGATTTTGATCCTAGAACAAAAGTATCATTCCACAAAAGTCATACAGCACCACTACAACAAAAAACACCATCGGTGACATGCAAAAATGTCACCGAAGGTTCAAATTTTGTCACCTATTATCTTTGGTGACACAAAAAGAGGTGTCATTGTATCCATGACACTGAAAGTCAAGGGTGACAAAATTGTGTAGTTGTCACAAAATGTTGTCAACAGTGACAAGAATTTGATGCCACCGAAGACAAATTTTCCGTGACACAGTTGTCACCGAAAGTAACAGCGACGACAATATTATGTCACGAAAAAAAGATTTTCTGCGACAAAGATGATTATGTCACAGACAATAACAATGACAGCATCATTTTGTCACAGAAGAGAGATTATTCTGTGACAAAAATTGTCACTAAAAGTACCGACCATGACAACCGATTGTGTGTCACCAATAACCTATTGTAGTAGTAGACACACATCAGTGACAATCTCTTTTGTCACCAAAAATAGGACATTAGCAGCAATACAATTTATTCCATATATTGTTTTCACCTGCTTACAAAGTTTCAAATTTTTTTTGTATCTTATAATTCAACTTAGCAAAACTTAAATTGCGAAGAAGCAAAATATCATTCAAATCAAAAATCCATTAAGTCAACATTCATCATCCAACTTCAAAATCTTTCAAAATATTCATTCTCCAACAATAACCACTTCAAACTTAACAACATTACCGAAACTATAAAACATCCATATCCAAAAAGAACTCAGAACACGTGTTACATTTAACGACCAAAAAGTCTTCAACTCCATCTTGGTTAGCTTCCAAAATTAACTACCAAAAAGTCTTCAACCAAAAAGCAACTCCATCTTACTTACCTGTACAAAATTGCAAAAAAAAAAATGGAGATTGAAGTTGGATAGACCAGAAATCTAAGCCGCAAACCATCATTGTTAGTTAAAACATATTTCAGCTTTGGGATGCATTTTCCATGTATATTTTTGCTATTCGTGCTAGCATCAAATCAATGAAGATTGAAGAATAATTGTTCCTTCGGAGTTTGTGGATATGGTCACCTATCTACTCCTTTCGGCAGGTAGAAAGCTACACTAGTAAGGCAACCATGGCAAGCAAGAAACTCTTACAGAAACAAAGGCTGCAGCTAACACAACTAGTTCACTTTCTCAGAAAAATCGAAAGTCAGGTCAATTCTAGCCAAGATGATATCCTTCAGAACCTTGCAGACCATCAGGCCTCCATCCACAAGTTCTTCCAGAGGGGCATTGCATGTATAACTGCAGTTAAGCTTTTCAAAGCCACGTTTAATCGCATGGACGCTGCCCATGGTTCAGTAGAGAGAGGCGTTGAAGATATGATGTATCAACTAGCTGAACAGATGTGTAGTCCGATGGTTGAGTATGTGAAGGGCCTTAAGGCCGAAATGGCATCTGGAACTTGGCCGCGCTTGTTGGCCATAGTAGAGGACATGGGTGGAGCCATGGGAAATGGAAAGATGGAGTTGGAGGAAGCTAGAAAGAAAGTTCAAGTAGCTAATGTGTTAAACAAATATTGGAAATTGACGGTAAAACCGTCAGTGGCAATATCACTAAGGAAATGAACTTCTTAGACACAAAAGATGACAGTGTGTAGGGGTGACACACAACAACTTAGACACATAAAATTCAGAAGCAACTGTGAAGCAGGCAGGGTGACAAAAAAAATTGGCCAATATCAAGGTATTCTGCTACAGTGCTACTAAACGTGGCTATATTTTGTTCTCAACTACCAAGTATAAAGTTTACATATAAGATCACAAAAGAAGTTTATTAACCATTATTTCAATTCTGCTCTGTGTTTATAGCTATTCCATCAAAACCCTACTACTACCAAAATACATCTTCTTGACAAGTTAAACAAACTTAATCAGAAACCTGCATTATGGGAATCCCGCTCCATATAAAAAAGATAAAACAAAAGAAAAATCCAGTTCTCCGCACTTGATAATCTCGAAGGTAAACATAATTAAAAACCAGAAAATAAAAAGAATCAAATTAAGCTCTTCCTTTGCTTGCTCAAAAGTAATAACTGTATTCAAATTTTATGTATAGTCACCAAATTTAGTGGTTTCTCCATACACCATTCATCTATCCCAATGAACTTAGAAGATGAAAAAAAAACCCTATTATTACTCTTATAACACATGATTTAAGCCCTATGAATTTACCAAGATACAAACAACCGTCAACAAGCTATATCTAGTATCACCGTGCTCTATCAAGAAACATAATTTCAAGCAAACTGCAGTCATCAAGAAACAGAATTTGCAGAAATCTAATAAATATATAAATCCAAGATTGAGGGCTAATGAAGCGGAAGTTACTTACTGACAATTAGAGCCTGCCCCAATAGGATTTCCATGCATATAAGCAAAAATAACAGCCTCGAAGCGCGCAAACTTTTCATCATATGCATTTATTTTCTCCTGTTGCATTTGGATTGTCTCCTTTTGCGTTTGGCACAAGTCCTTCAAAGTCTCAACCTGATCGTTTTGTTGTTTGCACACATCCTTGAGTGTCTCAACTTCATTCTTCAGAACTCGCACCTCTTCATGTGATTGACCACTAGACTGCTTCGATGATGATGACTTCAAACACACACCATATTCCTTCACATAAAACTTCTTACCAAGAACTTCTATCGGCATCTCCTCTTGTGGCATGGTGATTGGTAACCCAAGCGCATCAGCCTCTTGGCAACATGCCTCATCCTCTTTCTGGCGTGCCTCAAGTAGTAGCTAATACCAAAGGAAATATGGATTGAATAAATTTCATGACAGAAAAAAAATAGTGTGGGATGCAACTTCTATTACAATGCTTACATGTAGTTGCTCACATATCGGAGGTACCCATTTCTTCTTCTTTTGATTATAATGGGTTGAACGGTAAAAATCTGCAATGTGGGGACGTTGACCCCCACGCTTATGTGTCTGAGCTGCCATAGCTGATGCGAAGGATTGTGACCCCATAGTATGGTTCAAAGGTACCTTTGATCGAGCTTTCTTCCTTTTTAGTACCAATACCTAAAGAGCAGAGCAAAGAAAGACAGCAGCAACTAAACAGTTCAGTAGCCATAGTTACAGAACAGTTCAGTTCAGTAGCAAAACAGAACAGATCAACAGCCATGGGATAACACCAGTAACAGAACAGAACAGAGCTGTTATAAGGCACACAACAGAACAACAGAACAGAACAGAGCCTGACCAAAACAGCAGAACAGAGCTGTCAGATAGCAGAACAAAACAGCAGAACAGAGCTGTCAGATAGCAGAACAAAACAGCAGAATAGAGCTGTTATACAGCACACAACAGAACAGCAGCAGCAGCCGTAGGATTCAGCAGCTTGCAGCCTTAGCATACACCATCCTAGTGAGCCGGACCAATAACCATAACAAAGAACAATAATAGAACAACAGCAACTATATGAACCAACTGCAGCCATGGGATAAGTGATGCAGTTGCAGATAAGGGATGCAAATCTGGAAGCCCAGACACAGTAGCAGAAATACAATAACAGTAGCACTTGTAAGGATTTCATTCAAATGAATTTCATTTTCTTTACTTGAAATTGAATTTTACCTCTTTATCTTTATTAGTCCAGATGTTACCAATCATCTATGCCCAATCTTTACCACTAACTCCTTTATATGGATTGACATACGGATCCTTACCAGCTTCCACTAATGCTTCATAGTGGTCCTTCATATTGTGACGCCAGGTTCTATACAATTTTTTGCACTTGCGGTCGACGCCACGCCTCACATGCTCTTTCTCATCATATCCCACTACGTCAAATTTATCCTGCACTCATTCATATATTATAGAACTTTAGTATAGGCAAAAAGGAGTTAGATTGATAAGCCATGTAATCTTTTACTCTCAATTGTTTCTTTTAATGTTCTTGATTGATAAGCTATGTCTACAAGTGCAGGAATTACAGGGGGAATATTGGAAAATACTGAGCATGCAATAAAATAATAACAGAAAGAAAACTTTACTCGTGTAGCCTGTACGATGGGCGCTTTAACATGAAAGGGAATATCATCCCACTTCTCCACATTCTTCAATGGTGCCGCCATCCTAATTTGTATACCAAGCCAAGTGGCGAACCTTGTGGCATTTTCACCTATGGGTGCTCCTACCTCCAAAGGAATCTCTACAACAAGTTTCTTGCCACTACCACCAGCAATTAAGCGTTCTGTGTTAATTCCACGGTTAGCACCCCGGACACGCCTCGAGGTAGAAGCTGAAAAGTTGAAAAAAAGTACTGTGTATGAATATTACAATTATAATATGGTAGAATTTCAGTTTCTTTCTTCTTTTTTTGTTGTAAAATATACCTCTAACCATCTGTTGTGGTAAAGAACTTGGTGTAGCAGACAAACCATCTTGTTCAACCGGTAACTCCTGGGTAGGAGTAGGGGTAGGAGTAGGAGTAGGAGCCACTGTAACTGGGGCAGGTCTTGAACCTTGGGCAAGGGAAAGAGCCATAGTAGACTCGATAGGAGGCAGCTGATCAGTTTGGAGAGTGGACGCAACAGCGTTCTTTTTTTGTGCGTTCATAGAATCAAACTGACACCATGTTATACAAAACTAATATAACTAACAACATATTTGTAATTCTTCAATTCATAATACAATTCTGATAAAACTAATATGACTTACCAATTCTTCATCATCAGTATAACTGAAAGTGTCCTCATCCTCAGGTGCATCCTCAGGTTGCTGATAATCCTTGTCGGACAAATTACCCTGGGCCCTCATATTTTTGGCATCCATAGTATGTTTGGTCTTTCTCTTCTTATTTGAACCAAACAAAGCATTTGCCATCTTCTGATACCCTAATTCAGTCATTCTCATGCGGTTCAATTCCATTTTTTCACGCTTTTTCCTCTCATATTCAGGCACTTGTTGGGCCATCTCCCCGGGCTTGATATACTTTACCTTGTTATTTGTCATCTTTCCTATAAGAAAAAACTTTTGGACCAAAATTTTGATTCTCAAAGCATTGAAATCAATCCTAAAGATGATAAAATGAAACAATTAGGTGCAGGAATTACACTACACAAGCGAAACAATTAGGGGACTTGAATTAAAATGAAACCTTTATTAGCAAACTAGGTCCGGTCTCGTGCATGGCATGAGTTTTGTGCTCATTGAATTGTATTACTATGTTTTTTTATGCTATAGATCACTAAAATTTTGTCGAGAATGTTTCAAATTTTGTATTCATTGACGCATAGTCAGAAGCCTCAAATTCATTAAATTTTAGTAATTAAATAAGTAATATAGAAATTGTAAGTTATTACATTGATCACAACATGACAAGAAGTTTTTACCTTATTCTTAAAGCTAAAGAAAACGATAAAAAGTTAATCAAGGAAAACAGGGAAAATTACATGAGATTTTGTAGATGCTTGCTGAGCAAAAAGTTAATAACTGGTGAAGCTTGGAAGAATGTATAAAATCACGTGCAATGACCTTCAATCCTGCATTCTGTATGTTGGTGTGAAATACAACACTTGTTGGATACAAAACAATCTCATTGGCCACACAAATGATATTGAAATAGGATTATCATGAATAGAGTTTAGCCATACAGGGGAAAGATAACGTAATAGTAGAAGTTTGGTCAGCCAATGCAGTAGTCATTAGCATGAAGCATCAGTTAATACAATTTTATCTAAAATAAGAGTAGTAATTGCAGCATAGCAGTAGCAGTTATAGTGTAATAGAGTTCTATCGATAAGCAGCAAACATGAACATGAGAATTAGGCAGATATTCGTTAAGTGTAGCAGTAAAGAGCAGCAGAAAGCAATATACATGAATGAGCAAGACGAACAAGAGATGGTTGGCAGAAGTGGTATAAATAGATAATGCATTGAATTGGCAGTAGAAGATAGAATTAATTAGTAGCAGAAAGCTTTTTTTGGTGAAGAATATGGTCAGGTAGTTGCTATGAACAAGTAATAAAATCAGGGGAATCAAGATAAATCTCTGTTAGTATGCAGAAAGGACTAAACAGCTGAGTTCGAGAAGGCAGATTAGGCGAACATTAACAGGAGAGCGTGAAGTTTTTGGGATAATGAAGTAAAATAAAATTGCACTTTGGTACTTGTGAAGATGAGTAGGATGGTAGAGAATCAGAGATCTCAGCAAACAAATGATACTAAAATAGGATCATCATGAATACGGTTTAGCCATAGAGGACAAAGATACCATAACAGTAGAAGTTTGGTTATTTGTGTGCACGAGAAGCATCACATGCGGGTTTATATTTACAATGCGATAAAAATTTGTAGTGCAGTAGGGTATATACAACCTGCATAAACAAAAGTAGGGAAACATAGTTTTGCAGTGCATAGGTTCCAGAATATGGACAGCAAAAGATTTGGTCTGTAGCAGTCCACAGTGAAAAGCAATCTGCCAATTTAGTGACATGGTACACCCAATTTTTTCCCCATTACTCAGGTAACAACCAAAATCATCGTGGAATGGACGCGTAGACAACTATCCTAGAAGAAACACTCAAAACTGATGTGAAAAATTATTTATGTTGTCACACCAATTTTATTTCTGTAATCGATTGTGCGCATGCGTATCCAATCGACGAGTAATTTTTCTAGTATGTGCATGAGTTGCACTGGATCATTTTTTTTCCAACCCGAACCAATACTTCATCACCCTCTCCGTCTGCCAGATTCGGCAGCCCCACTCCCTCACCATCACCATGCCTCCTATCCCATCCAACACTCCACCTCGATCCCACTCCACTTTTCTTTTTCTTTTTCCTATTATATATACTTACATACACTTATACATAACACACACACTTCATCTCACCATCCCCTCCTGTCTCGGCCACAGAGAGAGAGAGAGAGAGATAGAGAGCTCGGCCCCTAGCCACCACCAGCTCGTCCACCTCCTCGGCCTGACCAACATTGGCCTCACCACCACCTCCTTCTCTTCTCCGTGCGCCACCCCCTCTCGACCTCCACCGTTTCCACCGATTACCAAGCTCACCACCGAAACCCATCACCACCGTACCTCCTCCTGCCCTCCTGACGCCACCAGCCACCCCTCACCACCGGAACTCAACATCACCAACCGGAGCAGCCATCAACCGGAGCTCACCTCACCAGCCGAGTTCCGCCGCCACTCCGACTGCCACCGAAATCATTCCGAAACCCCGTTTTGCCGGACGAGAGGTAGTCCGAACTCACCTCCCTAAATATATTTTATGTTCCATATGGATTGTTTCGTGTTTCGGTATGAAAATATTCGAACCCGACGTCGCCGGTCGTAACCCGGCCGAAACCCACTGGATTTCCGAAATCCTTTGCTGCTGCGTTCGTTTTTTTTAAAAAAAGGATGCAACCGTTGTTCCTTTTAATATTGTTTTGGGAGAATTACAGTTTAGTCCCTCAAATTAGATTAGTTCATTAATCTAACCCTTGAGTATTAAAGGCTAAGATTATAAGTCCCGAGGTGATTAAGAATAAATCGTAGACTTTAGTTTCGAAAAATAAAAGGGAAAATAAAAAGGAATAACTTAATTTGTTTTAATAGCATGATTAGTGTTATTGCACGGTTACATAGTTTTAGCATGTTGGTAGGTTTAATTGGATTATTGAATCGCATGATTGATTTTATCGTATTATAAATTATTCGCGTGTTTAGTTTTATCATATGACTTGTTATTATCGTGAATTTAATTGTTGTTAGCCTGATTTGAAAAATGTTGAACTGTGTGAAATATTGCTATGCTGATAGATTAGACATATAGGTTCCTGGGTTGGTTGCGATGTGAGGACTTATCATCTTAGACGTTGAAATAGGGTTAACGGAGAATGGAATAAAGTGAGAGGCTGTGATTGTGATTCCGGACAAGGAATCCGGGGATTAAATTGTTGGAGGTTGATTGGTGGTGATTGTTGAAAGTGTTGATTTACGAAACCCTGGGTACGGCATGGTGGTGATCGACTCTCGGATGTTGGGACGGGATATAAGGGTGGTATTGTGCTTGTATCACAAACCGGGATAGAGTGTGCTCGCGTGCGCACCCGGGAAGTTTTATCCAAGCTTATGGTCGCGGATGGGATATCGGGTATATAACTTAGGTATCTTTCATCCGGATCTGGAAAAGGGGAGTCGACCACACTAGTGTTTGTGCCAGAGGTTATGGGTAGGAATGGATCTGTGGATAAGATCCGAGATTTCACATAGGTTAAAGAATAGTAATGAAAGAAAAGTTGATCGTTCTCTTGTTATGTTATTTTAATGCACGTCAATTATATTCCTATTGCTTGTAAGTTATGGGTTCGGGTGGGTTTTGGCTACTGAGCGTCATCGCTCACGGTACTATGTTACCCTGGTAACTCGAACGCCAGGTACCGAAAACGGAACAGAAGTGTTGTACGATTCGATCGAGTTCAATCCTATAGAGGAAGAAGCTGAAACCTTGGTTTCCGTGCGCATAGTCGCTCTGATTAATTTAAGTCGACTCTATTTTGAAAGCTTCTAAGTTTATTTGGGAAATTGTAATATTTTGATTTATTCGAAACGGTTGTAATATAATGACGTATGCCTTTGAAACGGTGACATAGTAAATATGTGAATTTCTTTTATGGAAATAACATTTTTATTATTTTATTAATGTCTCTCAATTTTCGGGGCGTTACAATTTTACACTTATTTTTTTTTATCTGCCAAAACGCCGATCGAGGAGTAATTTTACACTTGTTTCTAACCTCCAAATACCCCAAGATAAAAGTTTCATCTTGAAAATTGATCTAAGTGGGCTAAAATTTATTTTGAAGTGGTCTTGAGTTCCCTATTTCAATATACAGTGTTTGAAGTAGAGTCCCAAACAACTAATAGGAGAGTAGGTCATTTCGAAAAGTCAGAGAGGTGATACGTATGAGACCTAAACTATAGGGAGATAATTCGTAATTTGTCATAAAAAGAAAGAGTTGATCAAGGGTGGCGCTATTAGCAGCTACATATTTTCTCCCATAGGCCGCTATATTTCGGTAGGTAGTTGTTGAAAATCATAAATAACATTTCGGTAAATAACTGTTGAAAACAAAATTATATTTCGGCAACTGCATGTCGAAAATATGTTCAACCTTCAGTATGCAACTGCTAACACATACATTTCGGTAAATAGCTGTAGAAAAAAAGATTATATTTCGATAATTGGGTGCTAAAAATGTATCTCAATTTCGGTAACTAAATGTCGAGTATAGTTGGAAATTTTTAGCGGGCTATGGGAGAAAATACGTAGCTGCGAATAGCGGCACCCTTGATCAAATTCTTGTCAACTTCTCTAGCCATTTGGAATTACTATAATGCCCTTATTTGTTGCTTCATCTCATCCCAGTCCCCAACTTTTGGAGTAATTTTCACCACCCAAAGGCATGGTCACCTGGTGCCGCAAGAACTATCTGGACCACAAACTTTGGTGTAGAACCCACATACATTTGTGTGGCGTAGAGATATCCCGTGGCATCACGTATATACGTGACCATGCAAAAGACATCAATTACCCTCCCTTTCGGCTTCCAAATGCACTATCGGCCCATTTGTATGGTGGATTTATTTTGGGTGGTTACAGAAAGATGGTGAATATAAAAAGGGGATATGTAAGAAGAGTGGGCCCACGACTTAAGAAAGGGGATATCCATGCATGCAGATATATGGTGTTTGTCTGTTTGGTTGGTTTTCGAAGAAGTGGATATGATGGAAGAAAACGACAAATGACGTTTATTCAATGTTATCAGCATGGAAACTATAACAGTTTATAAGATTTTATACAAAAACCATTTTTTTTTTTTTGCAATCAATTATACCAAAAACCATTTATTATACAAAATCATTTATACTATCTGATCAACATGGAAACTAAATTTTGTTTTCATTTATATGAAAAGTACGAGTATCTATTAAATTAACCATTCGTTTCTTTCTTTTTTTTCACTCACTCACACATACAACAACACACATATTGTTGGGTGTTTTTCGTAAAAAATCAATACTAGGTTGTTTGTAAATATTGCCTAAATTTAGGATTTTATGAAACACGCCCCTATCAATATCCGATGAAGATGATTTAATGCAAGGATGTTTAGAATATTTTTAGTTTATGATCCCTGTAATCAATCAATTTAATTGAATTCGATAAAGGTTTTTCTAAGTTGGATGTTTTGAAATAAAACACTCCTGATGACATTTGATTGAACTTATTTTTTAGTAGAACGTTCAAAATAAGTACTTATTTAGTTTAATAAAATTCAGGGCAATCAAATATCGGTAGCCGGTATGGGTGTTTTGGAAACATCGAAATTAGAGAACAACCCGTTAAGTGGGATTTTAACGGCAGCAAAGTGAACATAGCGGCCACTAAGTTGGACCCAAACGCTCTGCAAAAAGTAGAGCTCCAAAAAGCGGAGAGAGAGAGAGAGAGTAGCGGAGCTACAGGGGTGCTAACTTGTCTCCTATTGCCCCCTATTTCGATTCTTCAGCCGGTTCTCTCTCTCTCTCGTTCTCTCTCTCTCTCTCTACATTCTGTATCTAGGGTTTTCTCTCTGTTCTTTAATTTCTGGTAGTATATGTTTTCAAGGTTTCAGGTTATCTGAAATTTTACCATGCGTGTAGTTGTTGCATAGTATATATATATACCCCCTCGTTGTATGGGCTTTGTTTTTGCTTTTGTCTTCTCTTTTCATGTGTTGCCTTTTTATTTTTGTAGGTGGACCGCCGCAAGGTGTATTGACTCGCCGTGTTGACCCACTTGGTGGCTCGTTCCCAGTGGATATCTGGCTATCTGCTTCGTAGAAATTAATGTTGAGGTATACGTTTTCTTTACATAAATCCCTATGGGTCTTTATCGTTTTCTTTTTGTCTTGTATTTTTGTCATATTGGTACCAATTTATCTTTCTCTTTCTTTTCTTTTTTCCTTTTTTTTGGTAAACATTTATCTTTCTTTTCGATTGTATAATTTTGGGTATCGATGTGATTTGTGCAATTCAGTGCCGAGACAGTGGGTTTATGAATTCAAACAACTAACCATATCCGATTGAGTACAGCTTACAAGAAATACAAGCATAATACTCCCTCCGAACCATATTTTTGGTCCCCTACAAAATTATGTGGATCTTGTTTGACTCAATGAGATCTTTTGAACGGTGTAATCATCAAAAAATTATTTGATTATATATTATTTTTAAGTTTGAAAATTCCAACATGGTATACATACCCCACTCCGTATAAAAATCCTACGATACAAATGATGGTGTATTCTATGATAAATTAGCCTTTCCCGATTCGGTTCATATTGTACTATTACTTGTTGAACAATTATACCATATTTTAAAAGGCAAAACTCCAAATGCGTTCTACATCTTTGATCTAATTGTGGCGACAATGGAACCATTTAAAGAAAATGAAAAATCAATCCACTAGAGCTCAAATAGAAGAAAGGATGTATTTTGATAATGTTTTGAATGGATCAAATAAGGGCTCCTCTTCTCTTTCTTTGACCAAGTCTCACTCAAAAGGCTCAATGTGATAGAACCCATCGGGGAGACTTGGAATTTTCCATCCTCAAATTATTTTTCTTGTTTAAAACACTTCATATGTATAGCAGTTTTTAGATTGTAATTAGAGATGAGTTAACATGATCAATTATTGACTTTCATCTATTTTAATGTTGTAAGTCATCAGCTCTCGATCAACAATTCACGAGTAAGAAAGGGTTGTTTCCGTTCTTTTTTGCCAAAAGTTAAGTTGTTTCTAATAAATGAAAACATCCAACACAATTTCTCTCACAAACACCTACCACATTTTGTACAACTTTTAGTTTAGTGAAAACTACTTGATTACAAATGGTGCTTGCCAGAAACGCCCCTGAGCACAACTGACAAGAAATACGACCATAATACAGTTAATACTAGGTAAGAAACTAAGAATTATTTTGAGCAATTATAGGGAGCATTGTTTGATTTCACTTTTATTACCATTATATGAACAATTTTTCTGTTATAACTGTTTTATGTCAAGTAATAACCGTTTCTTTTGATGGAAGAGTTTGTGTAAGGAATTAAATGATCATGGGATATTTTTGAAAAGCCAATTGGTTAAGAGATCTTTCCTTATATAGCTATGGAAATTGGAAAGGCAGAGCTGTTAAATCTTTGTACTTAATTGTATTTTGTTAACATTTTTTCGGAGGTATAAGATTACAACTGTCCTTGAGATGGGTTATATCGTTTGGATTTTCATCCCTCTGTTCAGTAACTTTGGAAACACTCTTATTGCTGATGTTTTTTGTCAAGGAGGATTGGCTTTGTTGGAGTAACTTTATATGGTGAAATGGCAGAGCAAATGCCTGGTAAGGAATTCCTTCCATCCCCCAACTTATTTGGTAATCATAATTGGTGGCATGTGGACCTTCTTTAAGATACTATGGTTAATAGGTTTGCAAGAATGTTTGCCCTTTAACTTCGATCACTTGTTTGCTGGCTTGGAAGAGATATTTTGGGGGTTGTGGCTAAATGCGATGCTAGAGCTGTTATCTTGACTAGTGATTTTCAAATTTGAGTCATTCGCCATAATTCTTATATTGCTATATGCAACTTGATTAAATTTGTTGAGAATTAGGGTTGTGTTTAGGTTGACGCGGCCAAAGAGAAAAATTCGGATAAAGGGTCATAGGGTTGTTGAATCTATATGACTAAGGCTGTCTTTACTTAACATGAATGTGGATATTTGGAAGTTGATCTAGTCAAAAAGCTCATGTGATTAATCTAATGAAATTTGATTTTCCTGTCTGATCATGCTCTTTTTACTATGTCACTACTCTCTAGATGACAGCTGTGTTCTTTGGCATTGAACTTTCTAGAAACATAAGCAAATAGATTTCAATTCTAACACTATCAAATGGAATTGTAAATACTGTTAAATTCTCAAGATTTCATTTGATGCCTTCATCCAAGTCATACCAATTTCTTTGTAATCAAAGAAAAGGAAATATTAAGAGAAATGTAGTTTTTTTTAAGGGATATTTAGATGAGCCATACAAGCTGTGCTCAGAGCCGGCCCACCCCCAAGGCCCAAGAGGCCCGGGCCTTGGGCATCCCAAAAATCTCAAATTTTAGGGGTGAGTAGGACTCTTTTTAAGCCCAATAAAAAAAAAATGTCCAATTTGAAGTAATGAGTTAGCCCAATAGAATGAAATATTTTTACTACTTGGGTTTGTATTCATATTTAATGCTTAATAAAACTTTATATTGGTTTGTCTTTCTCGTATTGTGATGGTTGCTGTAAAAACTGCTAAGTAAAACTCATTAAGGGCACACTTAAACTCTTCAAGGACACTAAAAACTCTTGGGCCGGCCCTGGTTGTTTTGAAAGTGCTTAAGAGATTTATTGACTGCATGTCAGACAAAGCCTCTTCGATACATGTAAAGACTAATGTAGACTAACGTATGGTTGTGATACAATTATTGGAAGTAGGGTTGTAAACGAACCGAGCAGCTCGAGAGCTCGGCTCGGTTCGGCTCGTTAAGGCTCGGCTTGGTTCGTTTAGTAAACAAGCCGAGTAGAGCTTGGCTCGTTCGACCAAAGTTCGGCTCGTTAAGGGAGATTCGACTCGATTAAAGAAGCTCGTTTAGTAAATGACTAAGCTCGGCTCGAGCTCAAATTTTTGGCTCGTTTAGTAAACAAGCCGAGCTCGAGCTCGCCGAAGCTCCGTTCGGCTCGACTCGTTTACACCCTTAATTGGAAGTGATATTGACCTTGCTATTTCCTGGTCCTTTCTTTATGGGAGGCCGGGGTTTGAGCCCTTTCAGGGACATTTTGTAGTTTAGGATTATGGACAACCTTTGAACCCCATTTGGACGAACTTGCAACTACCCCATAACTATGAAGCACAGATACTCTACTTTGGCCTCCATATCACGTATCGTATCCGTACCGAATACCGATCCTCTCCAGATACGTATCTAATATGCTTTTTAAAGTACCCTGCTTTTAGAATTATTTTTGGGTATCCCGATACATTTCGGATACGCGCGGATACTCTCGGATACACTCCGGATATGTATCCGATACGTTTTGGATAGGCGCAGATACGTGTTGGATACGCTCGGATATGTTTCGGATACGCGCAAGGATAAATATGTTATTACTTAGCCGAGCAAAAAAATATATATATGTTATTACTTAAAATATATCGGTTAAAATTACAAGTAGGACTATATTTTTATTTTTCTCCCACCAATCAACACCAGAAGCACACCAACAATATCCTCTCTCTCGACAACCTTGTAAGTCTCTCTTCTCTCTCTCTCTCTCTCTCGTTGTGTGTATGTGTGTGTGTGTATATATATATATATATATAAAACTATACACGAATATATCTCCTCGACATGTGAAATGATGAATTTGTGTAAAGGAAAACTTTACCATTAATGAAATTTTAGGAATTAAAAATTATATAATATATTTTTTATTTACTTTTATATTCAACATATCTCCCAACGTTTCGTATCCATCTTTTTGAAAAAATCATGTATCCGCGTATCCGTATCCGTGCTTCTTAGCCCCATAACCCCCGCTAATGTATACCGCTTGGCTTGTGTTTTCAATGATGTTTTCCCTTTTCGGTAAATAAGATACGTAAATGATTCTTAGCTGAAGAAAAACTAGCTTCAGTCTCTTGTCTAAGCGACAATGCAAAGCCTGCTCCTCTACTTGCCACAACTAAATATACGTACAATCTGAATGCTCGGTCCAAGCCAATCTAATCACTGAGTCTAACTTAAAAATAGTCCATGTACATTGTTTTGCTTCTTGTGGGCACACACCCCTAAAAAAATCTCGCATTTTTTAGTTTACGAAAATTCCGGGTCGCGCCCTTTTTGTTTGAAAACACGACAAAATGCTGTTTTGAGAGAGTCGCCACTCGGGTTTTGCGGGAAACACCCAAGAAACCGGTTTGGAAAACGTTTTTGTCACGTTTGTTTGATTTGAGAAAGGCTTGTAGATTGGACCGTCGTCACCTTCGATATCTGAGATTCGGGAGCCAGGTTACGAGAGGGGAAGGGTTTTATGGCACCCCTCTCGCCCAATCCGGAGATCGGTCTCTACTCAGGCATTTTGTAAAACATTTGCATGTTTCTCTCTTTGATCATTTTTCAGCCAGTTAGGGCGGGGGAACAGTTAATGGGGATTAACATGACGGCAAGTTGTATTTACATGGCAAAATGATGTATGGTTTATGAACAATGGATAATAAATTGAGAACAAGCAATTTTGTGAGTGTTTTGAACAAACTGGAGTGCGCTGCCCGAGAGTGACATGCGCTAGCGACATACCATCATGCACTGCCAGACCAGTGCATGCTAACACGACTGGCGCACGCCGCCCATCCACCGGCGCACTTCAGTGAGCCCAAACTCACAGCTTCTATTCTCAACCCTCTGGGCTCTGGAATGGACCAGTGCACGCCCAGGACAAACCACGTAGTTGATATCACAGTTTATATACAGTTACAGACTGCAGCAATAAATCAAACAGAAATAAATAGACAGGGAACCCCATAAATAGTGTGGGGATCAAACAGAGGCCAGGATAAAGCTAAGAAGCAAGGGCCAGCCAGTGGATCCTTGGTTTAGGTGGCGCACGCCAGTCCATGAGCACCGTGCGCCACTTGTTCCATTTATCCAATGCTTAGCTTTGCTTCATTTGGGTTCTAGAACATGACCAAAAGAATCCCAGAGGCCTTTCTGAACAGTTATAACAGATAACTACCTACACAGTTCTAAAATATGGAAAACAGTAAGCTGGTTATTAGCATGCTACATGGTGATGAATAGGCAAGATATAAAGCATAAAATAGAGATCTGACCCTAATTTACAACTGGAGTACGCCAGTTGCGAAGGGCTCACGACTGGTGCACGCTGCTCAACGACTGGCGCACGCATGTCGTGCCTCAGACAGATCCCAGAAAGGTCCCGGTCCCCACGCCAGATTTGCGTGTGCAACCACGGAGTGGCGCACGCGTTCTAATAACCGGCGCGCGCTGGTCCTTTGCTCACACGATTTTGTGACCTGCTAGCTTTAGGGCCAGGACTGGTATTGATTACCAGTCTTGACCCTGCCAGCCCCCCTCAGAGATCAGAACAAGAAAACAGTACAAAGGTGTTATACCTTTGGTTTCTTTGAGTTTGATGGTGTGTTTTGAGCTTGAGCTTGAGGTTTGAGGGATGGATGATGAATGTTTGGCTGTGGATGATGTTTGAAAGGGGCTGCTTGCTTACTTTTTCAAGTGGTAGAAGAAGAGAAAGCAAGAAACCAAAGGAGAGAGATAGAGAAAGAGACTTGGGAACTCTTTTTTTGTAACCTTGTAACCCTTTGAAAGAGCAATGGAGGGGGTATATATAGGAGGTGAGGGAGAGAGAGGGGTTGTAACCAGTCAAAGAGGCTGGTAGCTTAGCCCCAAAGGCTTTCCTCTCATTGGATGAGAGGAAAAGGTGATGGGATGGGTGTGTAAGAGATGTCCCCCCGGCGAAAATTGCTTTTTCATTTGATTAAAAAGTTCCCATGTGCTGTAGACCCCTAACCACGGCTTCTGCATGCTGAAAAACACAAGTTTGACCAAAGGCACGACTGGCGTGCGCCAGTAATTAAGTGTCGTACTTACGTCGTGTCTGGGTAAATGGCCGATGACTGACACGTGGCAAAAGATCAGCGCACGCCAGCTGAGTACCAGCGTATTCTTGTAGGGTTTTGCTGAGGCCTTTTGGTTCTAGGTTTAAAGGGTTTGAGAGAGATCTGAAAGGGTTTGGAATGCTCAAAGCTCAAACATACCAACATTTCCGAGGTGTTCTTGATCCGTTTCATCATCGGGGGAATCAAATACCGTAAGTAAACTAATTTGGAAAGTCCAAAATAGGGTGTCTACACTTCTTCTTCTTCTTCTTGGTTTTTTTTTTTTTTAATTATGGAAATCTTTTTTTTTTTTTTGGGTAAATCAGCAAATTATGGAAATCTTTAGCGTTTGCTGCCCGTTTTTTGTACAGAAGGGCCATTTTCATGCTTGTTGTGAGGTTCTTCGTTTGAATTCCAGGTAACAAACAGTACTCGGTATTGTGAAAATCTTACCAGGAACCAAAAATATTTTTCCTTTTGCTGATCAATAAGATATCGTTCATCGTTTGGAATTATATAAAAAAAACGTTGTGAGAGATCACTTGACAATTCATCGAAGGCTTGTTTGAGTGCCTTTAGGTTGAGTGGGACGGTGTGGGAATTAATAGATAAGCAGACGGGTGAGAGTATTTGATTTTCTCTAAATAAAGCGTACATGTTGCATCTGTCAATGTAAAATATATGAATTGTGTTTTGGCCTATGGAGCTAGGTATAGCATTAGATGATTCCTGATGATTTAAAAGTTTACTAGCCTTTGGAACTACAGTAGATGCAAAGACGAATGAATTTTGAATGCCACTATTGTTTTGCTTCATCTTTTGCATCTTCACGTTTTACCCGATTGCTTTTTACTGAGCATTTTACGGGTCTTTGTGTAGGCTTCCAGAATTGATGTTTTACCCAGGGTCTTTGTGTAGGCTTCCAGAATTGATGTTTCTGCAATGGAGAGAACACTCGTCGACATCCGAATCAGTAGCTGCTCCCGCTGTACTCAGTCAAAAAACAAACAAACAAACTAACTTCTCCGTTGCTAAATGATACTAGCTAGCTATAAGGAGTTTGTTTTGTTATCATATTGGATGTAATTTTCGGTTATGTGCAACTGTGAACATGAGTACTCGGAAGTAATTGATACAATAAGTCATGCTACTGCACTTGCATGCAGACACCTCATACTACAACCACGTGCACAAACACACTAAAAAACCATGCTGATTTCAAAAATTGACTCAATTCTGTTGGAACACCCAATCCAAGTATAAATGAAAATGACAGATGTTATATAGTACAAGGTATTGACAATTGTCTCATATCGAGTCTGTTGGCATTGCCGATCAAAAAAACAAATTAAGATATAGTCTGTTGGCGTCTGCCAACAGTGAGTGTTGTATCTTGCAGCCCAAATGCAGACTACACAAGGATTGGCAATCTACTTCGGGAGTCTGTTCTCTCTTTTTTGTTACAATTGACAAAAAAGTAAACAAGACCTAGATAAGCCTCGCCGTCGTGACTCCCATGGAGTATACCACGCCAAAAGGTCCCATGTAGTACACCGTGCCAAATGGTCCCGAAGCTCGTTGGGAGGAACTTCCAAGAACATGACTCTTTCTCCCATTTGAACACCAAAATTACAAAGCCAGTCAACACATCGATCTCCTTCGTGATTAAGCGTTGTGGGTGGAGCATTGAAACCCCTGAAAGAGAAAATGCCTCATTAATCAAAGCCCTTTATGGGAGCTCCACTCCACAACCCCCTTGAGCATCGCATCCGCCGAGTCCGTATCGATTAGAACCTCCTTGAATCCACAACCCCCTTGAGCATCGCATCCGCCGAGTCCGTATCGATTAGAACCTCCTTGAATCCACAACCCCCTTGAGCATCACATCCACCCTGTCCGTCTCGACTAGATCCTCCTTGAATCCATGATGAGCCCTCTGAATCCCGCAAACCATGCGTCACCCTACTTTAGCTCTGCCACTCGCTCGTATTCAGTCTTACTTTTCCTGCAGGTGTAAAAAGCCAACGGATTATAATAAGCCCTTTGGTCCTTCTCCCAGGGAGAGGCGCCTAAAGTAGATGCATTAAGCGTAGAGGAGGATGCTCCAAGACAAAAGCTATCAGTATTAGTATTAGTGTCGTCAAAAATGTTATTCCTTTGCTTCCGAAGAAACCAAATCACCATTGGAGATATATAACTCTCCAAGGGGTTCCATTAACAGTCCCATAATTTTTCATGCATTTGAGGTCAATATTGCATCTGAGGTCAATGACATTGGATCTATAAAAAGCAGGGCAAACGTAAAAGAATTGACCACTAGCGGAAAGTAAGAGTTTCACAAATTGACCACTAAACAAAGAATTTCAAGATACAACTCGAAATTCTTTACTATCTCAATCTAAACAAGAGTTTCAAGATACAACTCTAAAATCTTGACTATCCCAATCTAAACAAGAGTTTCAAGATACAACTCTAAATTCTTTACCATCTCAATCTAACCGTGTATTTGAAATCTAATGTGGCATGCCTAGTAGGGTATAAATGGGCATTGCCTAAGGCTCCAACCATGATGTCAAATATCAAAACCAAATCGCACATGGATAGCTTCACGCCAAATGTTGGTAGCTTCAGGCCAAATATGGGTTCAAGGACAATACATTTTTAAAATAAAATATGGGGAAAATATGGATTTGAAGGTCAACAAAATGAAAGTAAAAAATTATGAATTTGGCATACATGGTTGGAGAGTGAAGATTGTGGGATGTCAAATTTGAGGATGTCACGCTGCCACACCAGCTTTCAAAAAAAATTGGCACTTCCAAATTCGAAGCCTTGGTTGGAGATAAATGGCATGCCAAGAAGGTATAAATGGCATTGTCCACGGCTCCCAACCATGATGCGAAATAACATAACCAAATCCTACATCACTACATGAAATGCGTGTAGCTTCATGCCAAATTTAGCATCAATGTCAAATAATTATAGCTCGGTGTGCTTTTTACACTTTTCAATATATTTTCACCCACTTTTATACACTTCTAACATATTTCAATACACTTTTAAACCTTAACAACAGCCCACTGAACTTTCTATTGCATTTTCCATAAAACTTTTAACATAACCATCATCACTACTCATTTTAACGTGTTATATAGACCGCATAGTACTGAGGGTCCCCCAGCATCACAATTATAGCCTGTAACAAGAGTTTCAATATAGCAACTTCTAACTATCTAAACTTGTTGCGGTTGAGCCGCCTCTTTGATAAAACGACTAAATCATAAATCTACACTACCAAATCATAAATCTAAGTAGGAATCACTACTCTATGATTATCGGATCAGGCACAAGAGTAACCCTAAAGAAACAACCAAGACTCACTCTACCGTAGCCATTCCAGCCGCCCCACCCAGGTCCAAATGTGTTATGGATCTCCAAGTACCGCTTCCCCCCCACGCCATAATTATGGCCCGTAACCATCGAAGCATGACCAATCGTATCACCCATGCGCCTAGACCCTCTTCTCCTGCTTGGAACATAGACTCCCTGCAATACAAAAACAAAAAAGCTCAAAATGAGAAAAGAAAGGAAAAGGTAAAATTTATTTTTAAAAGGAATAGAAAAATTATTTGGAAGGTACCTGACTGATATGATTTAGAAACTGTGTCTCGACCGCCGTCAGCTCTCCCAACACTGGCTCACCATCAGAAATAATATTTGTAATGTACTCCCACATTTCGTTTGGAGATCCAATTTCTTCCGTTTCCCGATCACCGGGATCTCCACCATCAATACCGTTAAGGTTTTGAAGGGTACGATATGTGTTGATGCCAGTGATTCTTAAAATCCCTTGCTACAAAAAATGGGAAACGAAAAATTAGAGATTTGGTAACTTCATGAAATAAAAATACAAAAAAAAAAACACACACACACACAACTTACAGGAACGGGAATGGGGATCCCAACGTTACGGATATACCGTAACACAGTGAGAGGGGTGGTCGGACAATCACCGGTGTGTGGGTTGTAGACGAGTCCATATGGGTTCCCCTCAAGGGCAAGCATCGTAAACATAAGCTGCTCAGGTGTCCACCACTCGTCCAATGCGGCCTCGACTGGCGTGAGACCGAATTGTCTACACACCCGAAACTTCAAGAACTGAATCACAGAAGCAAAGGCGCATATACCACTAGCGCCTTGATGGGTAATGACTGGTAGGTACTGAGCAGAAGCAGTCTGACGGATAGAGTAGGCAGCCATGGAGGGAGTGAAAGAGAGAAAAGATTAACGTCCGGGGATTGGAGAGGTCGATTGGAGGAGATTAGGGTCGTGGAGGCGGCAGCCCTAAAAAAGCAAACATAAGCATGTGGCAATATCAACAACATACAACATACAATGAACAATTCAACTAGGGCGAGTGTTGATAAACGAACCAAATTACAATTTCTGTTCAGCATTAACCCTAATCCGAGCAGAAAAAAGTAATGGATAAATAATAGAAATTGAAATCGAAACAAGTTTTGTTCAAATCCCCAATTTCAGTTCTAAGCCCTAACCCTAATCAGAGTGAAATCGGAACAAGTTCTAGGGCTATGGCAGAGAGAGAGAGAGAGAGAGAGAGAGTGAGAGTACGAGTGTGTAGAGACGTTGGTGGTGCGTAGTCGCGTCCGTGGTCGCAGAGGCAAAATTGCGGCTGCTGGTGGTTGTCGTCAGTGGAGGGGAGGTGCGGATGGCGGCGGGGTCGCCGGTGGTGGTGATGGTGGCGGAAGTCGCCAGTAGAAGTGGGTTGGTCTGGTGGTGGCCGCTCTCTCTCTTGCTCTCTCTTCGTTGTGTTTTGGACGCGGCGGAAGAAGACTGAAGAGGAAACACCGATTTTGATTTGAGTTTTTTTTTTTTTTTTTTTAAATTTAACCGGGACCACTCCCATCTCAGCTGATGTTGCTGAGGTGTGCCTGTAACATTTCTGTAAAAATAATAGACTACCAAAAATAATTTTTAAATTTTTTTTGTCATGTTTGATAAATCTCATCGAAATCTATCAAATTAAATTTATATTACATAGTTTTTTATTTCAGTAAATCAACTATTTTTAAGCTTGAAAATTGCAAATAAGTACTCAACTCGTGACCTGTTTTGACCCGTCCATTAATTTGCCACCACTTATAGTTATCCTCAATTTTTCCTTTCTCTCCGGTTTGAAATTTTTAAAGTATTGTGGTCTAAGATTTTTTGGTGCATGTTCAATTTTGAACCAATAACCGTGGTTTTGGTTCTAGGTATAGGTTCTAATTTTAGTTGTCTTCTGTCAATAACCGAACCGCACCATTACACGAACAATTATTTTGTGCAACTTGTTAGTTTTGCTAGGAGTAATATCTATTTCTGGCTGGGAAATTACATGCATCACTTAATTTAATTTTTCTAAATACGTACAGTTTTAAAATTTGCACTCTGGGCTTGTATTCGCAAGATTATACTAACTTCTATTCTTTAAGTAATTTTACACTTGTCGTTGTATTTAGAACCTATTTTCTAACCTCCAAAAACCCCAAGATAAAAGTTTCAACTTGAAAATGGGACTAGGTGGGCATCAATTGGGTTGAAGTAGTCTTGTGATAGTTACTATAAGTTACCAATTTCAATATCTATGTAGCTTGGTTTGAAGTAGACTTAATGCTGTGCATGCCACAAGAAGTTCTGGCTTTGTTCGTTTAGCATATTTACTTTGTTTTAACTTTGTTTTTCAATCATTATCTTACATCTTTTTCAATCATTACCCTATTTCTTCAATTATTAATTTCATTTCTCTCTCTATCTCTCTCCACTCATTACCTCTCTCTCCAATCATTACACTATTTCTCTCTCCACCCACTACCAAAACTAAAATACCAAAGTTGTTAAACGAACAAGGCCTCTATGTTTTGGAAAAAAATTCATTGGTAGCAGCAAAAGAAAGAAACAAAACTTTTTGTGGTGCTCACCCAGGTCCCACAATACATATTTGATTAAGCTAATTTTTTTTTTTTATAGAACTGACTTTTTTTGGGTCCAAACATATTTTATTGGTTATTTTAGAATTCAAAATTAGGTGGCTGATTCTTCATTAAAGAAGCTATCTTGTACTCCTATCTGTTATGTGGAGTACCAACCTGCTAATATAAATACACTTTCACAGGTTCGCACTGTAGTCTCAACCCCAAAGGGCCGTTGTGTTCTATTCAAAATTTGAACTGAAACAAAATTGAGTGAGTTGTGAGTTCAGGCCAAACTTAGAAGAAAAGGAGCTCTAAACATTACAATAACGTTAGCTAGAGTTGGTCCAACTCAGGTATCCAGACATGCAAAGCCATTCAAACTACTGTACAACTGTGCTGATACTACAGTAGGATAATCACGACAAGTACCCCATAATATGCGCACGTTAGAAGCAACAACCACATGCGTAAAAAGTAGACATGTTTTAGTGATCCACCTCACAGAAAAACACTCATAACATGAACCCTAAACCACCATACTAAAACTACTACTGGCCCGGCTGCTGCGATGTTTCCCCAAGACCTGCCAATAGCACAAGTGAAGGATAAGTCAACAAACAACAAAAACGATAAAAACAAACCTGTACAATGTTTCTTCAGGGACAAAATATCTACAGTAGGCCGCAACAGTTAAAATATCCTACACCAGTTTGTTACCCATAAAATCTTCAAAGTCGATCTTGCAATTACTATTCCCATTTAAGCTCCACAAAGTTATATATGTCGCCTTGTTAAACATTCAGGCATTTCTCTTTTTCTTTTTTCGCAGATACGTTATATATGCTACATGAGTTTAGCGGTTCATGTAAATGTTCTATTTTACGACAATTGTAGTCAAGCGCAAGGAAAAAATTCGGTCAGAGATGCATTCCAGTTAGTGTTGTTTTGGATGCAACACAAACTTTATTCGTTTTAAACATAGATTTATATACAAATTTCACGTGCAGGAGACAGAAAGATGAAATAGTTACTTTCGGGTAAAGCGCATATAGTATCCGTGCACATCCTTGCCGTTTTATAAGGAATGGAGTTGTTCCTCACCCAGGAGCTAGTTTACCATACTCAAAATCCAATGATTCTAATAAACTACCTGCAGTAGTTAAAGTAGTTGAACTAGTGCTCGAAATCCAATGATTCTAATAAACTTCCTGGAATAATAGATAAACCAAAGTTGGTTAAAAAAACTGACCATCGTATCAGGAATAGATACTATTTAAAACTTAAGGATACGCACGGATGGGTGACCCACAAGGGAGTCGGAAGAACAGACAACCCACAAGAAAGTTTTACGAACATGGTTGGCCCACCAGGAAGTTTCCCGGGTGAGTCATCCATCCTCACGTATTATTAGACAGTGTACAACCCATGCTTTTAACAAGAAGACAGCAAATAAACAACTACGCGGGACAAACCAATGTTTTGCAATGGTTTGTATTCAAAAGCAGCACAAAAGTAGAAGAAAAAACAAAGTGCATAAAACCATCAGCAATCTTAACATTGATATATAACTGCAAAAAAACAAAACCAAGGTACCTTCAGGTCGCGTGGATTTCTTTTGTTCAAGCCTGCAGAATTGGACCTCTGTCTTTTCTAGACATTGGTACACCCGAGTCTGGAAGTTCTGGGGACGAGAACCAGGCTTCCCATCCTTGGCCTGAAAGGTTATAAAATTCAGCACACCGCCAACGGCACTGAAATTTACTCGAATGAGCTTGACAAACTTGTATGTTGTGCCCTAACAATTGACAGAAAAAGTTAGACTGCAATACAAGAAAAGAGGTTATATAAGTAAAAGGGACAAGAAGCTATCTTGTATCAGTTTGTGGAGTAACAACCAGCTAATATAAATACACTTTAACTGGTTTGCACTAAAGTCTCAATTCACACTTTAAGGGTTGTGTTCTATTAAAAATCTGAACTGCATAAAAATTGAGTGAAAATGAAATGGTTACCAAAAGAACGCACTTACGTATTCTTCATTGTAACTTTTGATAGCTAACTTTGCTAAGTTCTTTTTTCCACTGCCACATTGACTAAGCGGGAGTGGGCAAGTCATGCCACCAACAAGTCGACTGCCCAGCGGAACATACCCAACATGAAACCCCTGTACACATATAAGTAGTAAATGCAAAATTATCAAATTCAAAATATGTCGGTACACAAAATTAAACAGACACATTTATGGGCGAAAGGGGGCGAGAGACCAGAGGAGGCAAACGGGAGGGAACAAAATTGGGAGAATATATTAAGTAAACAAGTACAAATTGAGTAGAAACAACACAAGTCCACATACACATATTTAGCAGTATCCAGTATATAGATAAAACCTATATACAAAGTATATTCGTATAGAGCAAGGATACTGGTACGCAGTACGGGAGTATTTCCGGTGTAAGCGTGCTTCATATATAAGTTATATAACACATAATATAGTTGCGCAACACAAGAAATTCCATTGTGTCTTCCACTCTATCAAGTGCAAAATAACAAACACCAAACACAATTTTAGCATTTTATCAAGAAAAATATAGCACGCGTTTGAATACAAGATCCAGTTGGGGAGACACCTCCAAGGCCATTTCGTAATGGTTCAGAGTTTCCCGACACATCCGCCACAAACAGGAGTAGACGTGTTTGTGCTTCTTAGGCTTTTCTAGAGTTGATTTTCCATCCAAAAAACCCCAGCCAGCAAGAGTAGACCCGAACTACTACACAAGAATCTAATCAGTTCGCTAGTATAGACTTCAATTGCAAAAATAGCTCAATTCAATGTATAAACAACCCTCCCTTGAACTTCTACATACAATCTACATGAAACAGAACCTAGCATCGAGAGCATAAAATGAAACCTCGCTAGAGCGAAGCTTTACTCAATTGCAATTTAGCCAACTGGAAAACAAAACCCAAGGTCCGTTATCCGTTATCCTACCGAGTTCGAACATGTGTAGATTTATAGACCTAGGTTCTTGCCACTCCCACAGTCACACACCATGAATTAACTGACATACCGTAGGAGTCATGCCAATTAAAAGACATAACCTGACTAATTTTATAATTTTTATTAGTTCAAGAAAAACTTGATTAAACACAGTCAGATTCCTTGATTAACTTCGTGTGCTCCTCTGATTGCTAATTTGCAAGACCCAAGATTGTAGTTGTATGCCTTATGGAACAAAGGCTTTTAAGAAAGGGTTCCAGATACTTACAAAAATTATCAAGTATATTATTCAAGACTAGATATATGCAGCAGATGTCAGAGGAGAGAGAACACATACTTCGGTCTCCTTGACCCTCTCAAAGTGAGCCTGGCGCTGCTCGGGGGTAAATGCACGAAGGTTCAAGAGCTTCGGCTTCTTCTCCCCACGTTTCCGCTTCTCCGGTTCCTAATGTTCCATCACCAAACCCTAGAGTAGATGGAAAAGGGCATATGCAAAAACAAAAACAAAAACAAAAATCCATAATAAAATCCATAGTGTTTACCATTGGTTGTAGATCTTTGGGATGATCGAGTATACATGAAGCTCCAAAATTGCATCTCCCGTGACGCTTGTAAATAGGGCAGACAGGTTTGCCAGGTCTTTCTGGATGAATGATGGGATCATCCCTCCTTCTCTCGCTTATTGTAGTGGATGACTGCGTTGTTACGCCTGTCGGAGTTGCCATTGATGATGGTGGTGGTGAAGAGGAAGCTTCCATCGGATGATTTGTGGATTTGAAACCCTAATTACCCAAAAAAATAAATAAGTACTCCAATCAAATTCGATGATTTCTCAAGCGGGGACCACTAATAAAATAATATGAGAGGGAGAGAGAGAGAGAGAGAGAGTAGATGACCAAGAAAGATCAGAGAGAGAGAGAGATACCCACGTCGGAGTCGGAGTCGGAGTCGTCGTTGATCTGATCTTGGTGGTTGGGCAGAGAGCAATTTATTTTATCTCCCGATACTTTATTTATTTTCATTGAAACCCCTAAGGTTTAATTTAATGACGGGTACACCCCTCACGTAGTTTCCCTTTCACCTCTAAATTCTAATTGACAATCGTTCGTCAACATGGGTGAGGGAATCACCTCTAAGAGCATCTCCAATCCCGGATTTCAAATCGGGCATGTCAATTTTTTTTTGAAGGCTGACGTGGCATTTCGACATCTCCAATTTAATATCAAAGTCTTCATTTCCAACCCTTGATGAAATTTGACATCAAATTATCCCTCTCCAACCCTTATTGCAAAATACAAATGGTCGTTTTTTGAAATTTGGCATGGAGGAAGGAGGTTGTCAAAGTTGGCATGAGAAGACTTGCCTTCAAATCCACGTAGGAATTGGCATCAAAGAAGGCTATTGGGTTGGATTGAATTTTGGTGTCAAATGTTACCGTTAACATGTCCACGTAGGATTTGACATCTCCCATTGGAGATGCTCTAAAGCATCTTATGTCTTAAATTTCGTCTTTTCTGATGATAAATAAAAGATACTAGTAGTAGTTCAAAACTTTAATAACTATATCTTAAATTGAAGCAAAATGACTTTTTTTTTTCCTATTAAATGAGCTGTTTTGGTAGGAAAAAAACCGAAATGGTCTGTGTAATTTAGTGTTTGTGTCAACTTGGTCCCTGCAGTTTGAATTGGCTCGATTTACACTCTGTAGTTTTCATTTTGAAAACTCTCATTTTTGACACATGTACGCGGGGCAAGGCGCGGATGCGTTTGCAGGCGTTAGTTGATAGAGTGCGGACGTGCCAAGACTTGTTGCGTCTAACTTTGGATGAAGATTGTCGTGAATCTTGACTTCTAACTTGTAAGGCAATTGTGTGTGATCCAAAAGGTAATGATCACAAGAAGGTTCGTGATTTGTCACACGATTGTAGACTTAGAATTTCCTAGTCGTATAGGAAATGTGAAGATCGTAAAACGTGAACTTTATTACGCCGTGATAATAAAATGTGAGTAAAAATAAAAATAAAAAGGGGTGGCACGTGGGCCGGTGAATACTAGGTATTCGATAGTTTACTTTGTTGAAAGTAGGAAAATGTTTTCAAGCGTTGGGCTTTGATTGATAATGAATCCGTTTTTCTTCTTTGATTATACAATATATAGGCAAAACAGTGAGCTAGTTCAATTTCTGCTTGCACCCCGGCCGACAAGTGTCCCTGTTGGTCCTTCTAATGTGCCTGCGACATCATGGGTGGTTTTCGGCAGTTGAAAGATGAATGGTGCTAATGGTACAGATATAAAATCTATACTAGTGTGTACAAATCTTATTTTTGTTCCGTTTTGGGTCTCAAAAAAATGATCGAAATCGTTCATTTTGTTTAAAATACTTTATTTACGGCTCCTGCGAAAAATAAACTCAATCCGATATCGGTTAAGACACCTACAAAACGTCCAACTTTGTCCCAGAATTCACGCCTGAATTATAGGACAAAGTTTGGATGTTTCATAAATGCTTTTACCGATACCGGATTGAACTTATTTTTTGCAGCGACCATAAACAAAGTTTTTCAAACAAAATGAACGACTCCGATCATTTTTTTGAGACCCAAAATGGGTCCAGAAAGGAATTTGTACTCACTGGTATAGATTTTTCATCTGTACCATTCGACTTTCTTATGAAAGATCATGGGATGATGTGGCAATTAACTCCCCACTTCGTTCCTCCTTTTGTGTGAGCCCGACACGTGGCAAATTGACCTAGTCAATTCACCGTTGAACTTTGGAGGGAAATAACTGCCCACAGCAAACAACCAATTCCCCTAAAATCGTGGACTCGGGCCCGTTCCGCTTTTCCTTCTTTTTCTAAACCTCAATTTTCTTCAATTTTCAAACTCAAATATAATGAAAACGAAAAATAATTTTTTAATTTTTTTGTACCGTTTAAAAGATCTCGATGAGATCTATCAAACAAGATCCATATTGGTAGGAAAATTATTTGCGTAACCACATGATTTTTGGACTTGAAATTTCTTCCGTTTGAAAAAAAAGAAGGTTATATGAAACTGGAACACAGCCTCAGCCTCTTTGATCCAAATCGGCTCCGTCCTTCACGGGCTTCATATGGTGTTAAACAAGTAATTGGGCCCAAGCATAGTAGAAAATCTGCGGCCCAATAAATTATCAACCAATAATTACATAATCTTGGCCCAATTTGATTAAACAATTAATTAAATGGCCATTCATTATTAGCCCAATCCGTGGTGCCAAAAACGGGTATAAATAAAAGTATATTTTGACATCTCGTACACATAATAGTTAATTGAATTTTTGGTTCATTCGTCCTTTGTTTTTCATTAAACATTGGTTAAAAACAAAATGATAATTTTATAATTAAGCAGCAAAAGAAAACTAAGTTGAAAAAAGAAAAAAACAATACAAAAAATTATTTGACAATTCTTTGTTCTGGATGTATTACCCGAATTTGTAGTACAGATAAACAATAATGGGTTCTAGACAATTTCCCACTTACAGCATCCACAATGTAATAATAAAAATCAAAAGATTGTTAAAGTTAACAATGTGTGCTTAAAAAGGTGATCACATTATAACAATCAAAATTAACAACCTCCTAACCAATAATCAAATTTGGGCAATTAAATAATCAAAAGTAATAATGTGGAACTTCAAATTGCTAACTTTAGTAACCCTCTAAATGAATAATCAAAAGTTGATGTAACAAGTTTTGATTATTACATTCGTGGATGCTCTTATGGATCATCTAAATGAAAGTTTGGGTATTGCTACCTTTAATTGTAGTAGAAGTTTTCCGACCATATTTTCACACCAAACCACGAAGTGGAGTAATATCCCAAAGGCTTTGGTCTGGTGGTAAAATATATGATCTCTCTCTTTTAAGGTCTAGTGCTAGTGTAGTGGCATCTCTCTCTCCACCTCTCCATGGCGTTAATGTATGACATTGGGACCGTTTTTCCCTAGTTGTTCGAATCTCAGAGGTGGTGGGACAGTTTTGTTTTACTTTATTGTTATCAAGTTCTTTGCTTAGACCACGGCTTCTCATCCTGCACCAGAGTCTTCCTCTGTTGCGGTGGATGAATGTTTAGACTTGCTTGGACTTTAAGTTTTGAGATTTTATTTTTTAATATTAGAAATTGATTTTGTCACTTTCTTTTTTTGACGCTACTTTTCTTCTCTCACAAAATAAATTATCTAATAAAGACACAAAAGGGAGTGGCAAAATCACTCCCCTTTAATATTTTGGTGTATAAATAAAAAAGACTTATCTACTTTTTTTGTCCCTACAAAATAGACTTACTTGCGTTCTCGTTCTCACAAAATTTCTGATTTCAATTTTACCCTTGTATTTTCAAACCTATTTCAGATGTTACTCTTTCCATCAAAACTTAAACGATAATGGCAAGGTGATGTAAATTGTGGACCCTCTTTTATATTTCTTTCCGGGGAAATTACAGTAAGCCCCCTCCAACTATACCTCGATAACGAGTTGCCCCCTTCATTGTTTAACTCGGACACTTAACCCCCTTCATCTTTTATGGCGTGACACTTAAGCACCTTCCGTTAGTGAGCCGTTAACGGAATTGCTGAAATTACCAATTTACCCTCTTTCAGCCATTTTATTTCGCTTATAACTTTTCGTAGGAAACTCTGTTTCAGCCCGTTCTTTTTTCAAAACTCTTGTTTTTTCCTCTATTTTATGGGTCTATAATAATTTTAGTATGGTTATGTAACGACCCGGAATTTTTTTCGAACAAATTTTTTTTAAAAAAGATTTACAAATTTTATCTCCATAAAAATTTTATCATTAAAAAGTATTATTAGTATTAACAAAATTCTTTTTGTTAAAAGATAAATACAGAAATAATTGTCTTGACTTATTTATTTTTTGAAGTTGCATGCATGCGTACAACTCGTCCCATCTCTCCATCTCCTACTCCTACTCAATCTCCACTCCCTTCCGACTATAATTCGTCCATAATCGCGTCCGTATTCGCGTCCTAAAAGGGTACAACTTCGGTAATTCTATTTTGATCGAAATACTCCTCAATTCTTTATATATACTTCATTACGTCAACCCTAGGGTTCCCCACGAAAATTATCACGCCTCAACAGTACAAAACCGAGAGAAAATCAAAGGGAATCGAAGCTCCAAATCCATGGAGTTCTAGAGAGAGAAAGTGAGAAATAAAAGTGGGTTTCGCACCTAGACCAACCCGGAACCCAAATTGATCGTTCCAACCTCCTTCTACAAGCCCAAGCATCCACGAACATCAACCAATTCGGCCCCGAAGTTCCCCGATCGACGGAATTGAAGTCATCTTCTCCAAATTCAAGTTTTCGATCGAAAATGAATTTAATCCGAACCGAGGTATTATAATTCAATCCGAAGCCTCCTCTAAGTATATATATGATTTATAGACATAACCCAATAAGCCCCGTGCCCCCATGCATCGAAAAATACGACGAAAAAGCAAAAAAAACCAAAACAGTCGCCGACCTTGCGGCCGCGACCTTCGGGGATCCCAGCCGCATGAACCAGCAAAACAGAGTTCGCGGCCGCGAACTCTGTTATTTCTAGCCGCGCGTGATTTTTTTTGTTGGTTTCGAATTGATTTTGCGACCTTTAAGAAATAGGTTTTGACTCCCAAATTAATTTTTCTAGGTTCCTAACATTCTAAAGTTCATACCTTGTTAGTTTCATATTTTTTTTATTTAATCTTCGATTTATTTAATTTTTATTCGTAATCATGTGATCGTTTGTAAACTAAAAATCGTTGCGACCTTTTAAATTATTCTATAAATCCCCAAACTATTTTTCTTAGATTCCTAACTTCTTAAAGATCATAAGTTGTTGATTTCATAACTTTTTGATGTTATTTGTTATTTATTTTATTTTTAATTAAAGTTACAAACGAAAAATAGTTACGACCTTACAGAAAATATTTTTAATATCGAAATTATTTTTCGTAGACTCCTGACAGTTCAAAGGTGATATGTTGTTAAAATAAAATTTTATTTATTTAATTTACTATTTATTATTATTTAAGCATTGTTTCTTAATGATAATATCGTAAAATATTATAAAAGAGGTTTAAAATTACGAATAATTTTATTTAGACTATTTACAGTCCTATAATGATATTCTGTAAATAAAAATGTATTTTCAATTATTTAATTATTTATTGTCTATTTATTCTCGTTTTGTCTGTTAATTTAAATCTTTATATTCAAAATAATTCCGTGAGCGTTCAAACCCAACTTTTAGCACTCGAACTTATTATAGGGGACTGTTAGGACCTTTATTAAGGTTACGATAATTATTCTAATATTTTAACTAATTAGTGTATTTAATTAACTTAATTACTTTTAATTAATTAACGAAAGTCCAGAAAATTATTTTTAAATCTTAATTAAATAATTCTTACATTCTTAATGACTTTATGATCATACGAGATTAAGGGCAACGGCCCAGTCATAAAAAGTTATGTGATTGCATTGCTTAATAATTGTTTCGATCCATCTGTTATTTGTTTTAATTATTTTTTGTTTATAATTGATATTGTATCGATGCTTCAGTTGACTGTTAGATTGGACCCTAGGGACATGGGGTGGTATGCGAATTAGAAATCACGTAGACGATGTTAAGTAATGGATAAATTGTGAGGTTTATTTTCTGTTTAGAGGTTGCCTGCAGGCGTGATGTTGTGATATGATGAGATTGTGATGAGAATTGATACTGGCGGGTGTCCAGTGATGAATTGATAGACTGGCGGGTTCAGTGATGATTGTGAAAAGAATTGTGATGTGGTTTATAAGATAGGCGAACCCTGGTCATGATCTAGGCATGATAAGCTTACCCTTGTTGTAGTTATTGGGGGTGCACACTCGGTACATAACTTAGGTGTTCCTGCGACAACAAAGGGAAGTGATCTCATGGGACTGAGCATGGCTAGTGGTTGGGGAGGAAAGATCTCGTGGAGAGATCTTAGATTTCATGTTAAGTTAATGGATAGCAATGAATCAAGTTATGTGAATTATCTCTATTTTACTTTTTCGCACCATATATATTCTGTTTGCAACAGTAAAGTAAGAGGGGTGGTTGGGTTGGATTATTTTACTGGGTGATTTATCACTCACGGATACGTCTGTATCCTGGCAAATCGATTGCTTCGGCGGTCAATTTGCTAGAGGGCGCAGGATTCAATGGAGGAGATTCAACGATGATGCAGTTCAACACGAAAAGAATATCAGTAATGAAGATCGAGGATGCTTAGGATTCGTATCAAGATTAGAGTCAGCTCTGAAGATTAGTGTATTTTGATTCAGTAGATCTATCTTGAAATTGTAATGGTTAAACCATTGTTTTGAAAAATTATATTTATTTAGCAAATCTTCTCATAGAAATTATTTATTTTTCTCCCGAAAAGTCGGGGCGTTACAGGTTACTTTATATTTTCTAGAGTTAGAGTTGCGTCCTATATATTCGGTTGTTCGCCTCTTAGCTGAGGCAATTGATTATTGAATATTGAAAAGAGTCTAGAGAGAGTTTCTAGCTATGTGTTCAGTGCAGCTAGCTGCTGGTTCCTCTGCAAATGGTGCAGTGGTTCATTCGGGGGGTTGCCAAAAAGCAAAAAACAAAAACAAAGTACTCTGTTTTTGTTCCTCTGCAAATGGTGTAGTGGTTCATCCGGGGGGCTTCCAAAAAGCAAAAAAAAAAAATAGAGTGCTCTGTTTTTGTTCCTCTGCAAATGGTGCAATGGTTCATCCGGGGGGCTGCCAAAAAGCAAAAACAAAACAGAGTGCTCTGTGTTTTTTTTTGCTTTTTGGCAGCCCCCCGGATGAACCACTACACCATTTGCAGAGGAACCAGCAGCTAGCTGCACTGAACACACAGCTAGAAACTCTCTCTAGACTCTTTTCAATATTCAATAATCAATTGCCTCAGCCAATAGGCGAACAACCCAATATATAGGACGCAACTCTAACCCTAGAAAACATAAAGTAACCACACTCAAATTATTACAGACCCATAAAATAGAGGAAAAAACAAGAGTTCTGAAAAAAGAACGGGCTGAAATGGAGTTTCCTACGAAAAGTTATAAGCGAAATAAAGTGGCAGAAAGAGGGTAAATTGGTAATTTCAGCAATTCCGTTAACGGCTCACTAACGGAAGGTGCTTAAGTGTCACGCCATAAAAGATGAAGGGGGTTAAGTGTCCGAGTTAAACGATGAAGGGGACAACTCGTTACCAAGGTATAGTTGGAGGGGGCTTACTGTAATTTCCCCTTTCTTTCCCACCCTCTTCATACTCCCACCAGTTAAAATCCTAAATTCCTAAATTCTTTTCCCTCGAACCCACCGAATAACATTTAAATTGGTGGGTTCGGAGAAAATGAATTTGACGATTTAGGGTTTTTACTAGTGGGGGTATGAAGATGGTGGGGAAGATGTATGAAATAAGATCTAGAACCCACACATCACCTAGCTGTTATCCACTTAGGCATTTATTGTTCAAGTTTTGACAGAAAAGGGTGACATTGAAATAGGTTAGAAAATACAAGGGTAAAATTGAAATCAAAGACTTTGTGAGGACGAAAACGAAACCAAGACTATTCTATAGAAAACAAAAAAGTAGATAAACCTATAAAAAATAAATTGCATGCTCAAATCTGTCTAAACTGCCCAAATTGATTTGCTTAAACCACATCCAAACCGATCCGACCAAAAAACACTCATGGATGATTACAACTACGACAATCCACCACGAGCGGATCGAATTGAAAATCAAAGCGATCCGCGGGCAGTCCTAGTTTTCAATTTAACAAAACCCTAAAAAGAACCAGGTTTGACTTTGGGCTCATATTAAGTAGTCCAAGATGAGGCCCATCTCATGGACCATGGTCCATAGGCAAAGGAAGGATCTTGGATTCTATTCTTTACCGATCCAATAAGAACAGCATAGCGAAGAAAAAATGGATAGCCCATGTAGTCTAGCGGGTCCATAACTCAGGGCATGTATACCGATGATAGAAAATTTACTGGTGAAAAAGATACAATTACTATTTTACCTATCCACTTTTTGCTCCCACCCTACACCAATCTCTCTATCATTTTCTCTCTATCCATCAAATATGAAAAAATATATTACACATAAGAGAGAGAGAAATGAATATTAGAATATTTTATTAGATACCTTGTGAATAGTTCCTAGGTAAAAGTAGAGAGCTACTTTTCATAAATGTAAAATACCTAACCTTTTACCTAATCTGGTGCAAGTGATTTTTTAGGTTTTTGCTCTCTACAATAGCTAATATTCCCTTTTAAAGAAGCTGGTATACATGCTCTAAGAGCAAGTTTACCAGTGAATATGTAAAATGCCTTGTGAACAGTTCACATTTCTATTTTAGCTATCAACTTTTAATACTATCTATTTTACCTAACACCAATTAAAAATATATATATTTCACTCATTTTCTATTATCTTTATTATTTAAAAAAGGAGAAATGAGGGAGGAGAGAGAGAAAGAAACAATAAAAAAAGAAAAGAGCATGAATAGTGCATAGGTAAAAATAGATCACAACTGTTCATAAATTCATTTTAGCTGTTCTTTTACCTCTGCTGGTGCAGGCTGCTTTTTGAGTTTTTCCTATGTAAAGTAGCCAAAAAGCCATTTCCCCTCTGCTGATGTACTTGCTCTAAAGCCCATATTTCAACCTAGTGGTTCCATATCTGTTACACTGAGTTGCACATTCGTTGGGCTCAGCAAATACAGCCCACTGTAACTTGGTCCTACCAAAAATTTGAGAAGGATGAAAATTTGCCCACTGTCCAAAATTATTCGAGTTTGAATTCGTGTTCGTTCGTTAAAAACTTGTTTACGATCGATTTTATTGTTTTTAGACTAGTGTTTAAGATGGGTTTTTTCATATGAAAAACAAAGATTGAACATTTTTATGAAGCACGTTAACTGTTAAGCTTTCAAATCAACTTCGAGCAAGTTATCACTCAATTTGTTCGAGTTATGATGTTTAACAAATCCGAGCTACTCCAAATCAATTTGTATTCGACTTGATTGAAGTTTGTACGAGATCGACTAATGTGATAAATAAGTTAAACTCAAGCTCGAATATGGAGGTCTTTCCCCTTTCGAACTTAACTGTTTGGAACTTGAAGAAAGTGGACGAAAAATAAAACGAGACAAAGGAGAGAAAGATTATTGTGTATAGAATTGTCTAAGTAATACATCAATACAAGATCCCTTTATATACAAGGAGGAAACAAGAATAGATGATTCTAGAGAATATCCTAGAGATACACATCAATTCTAGAATATCCTAGAGATACACAAGATTCTAGAATATCCTAGAGATACACATTAATGCTAAAATATCCTAAAAATACACAAATCTAGAATATTCTAACAACCCTCCTCAAACTCAAGGTGGGAGAGCAGATACCAACTCGAGTTTGGTAACCAAGTCCTGAAATCGTCCTGGTAGGTGCACCTTGGTGAAGATATCAGCTGTTTGCTCAAGGGATGAGACTGGGATGAGTCGAATAGTACCACGTGTGACATGTTGGCGCACAAAATGATAGTCAATCTCAATATGTTTTGTACGATCATGAAAGACATCATTATGTGCAATCTGAATAGCGCTATGATTGTCACAACGAAGTATCGTGGCAGTAGAGTGGTTGACACCCATGTCTTCCAATAACCATCGAAGCCACAACAGTTCTTGAGCAGTGTCGGCAAGAGCACGGTACTTCGCCTCAGTGCTGGATCGTGCAGTAATAGTTTGCTTCTTACTTCTCCAAGAGATAAGCGAATCACCGAGAAAGAAGCAGTAGCCCGTAGTAGAACGACGATCAATAGGGTCTCCAGCCCAATCAGCATCAGAATAGGCATGGAGAGTAAGAGAGGAGCGAGCGGAATAAAAAAGGCCATGAAACAAAGTGCCCTTAATATAGCGCAAAATGCAAAGAACAGCTGCATAATGGACCGATCGAGGAGCAGATAAGAACTGGCTAACAAGATGGACGGCGTAGGCTATGTCTGGGCGAGTAACAGTAAGATAGATAAGGCTCCCAACAAGTTGCCAATAGAGTGTAGCATGAGTCAATAGTGTGCCATCCAAAGGAGTAAGACGAGTGTTTGGCTCGAGAGGAGTGGATACAGTCTTACTGTCAGTAAGACCTGCCCGTGCTAATAGATCAGAAGCATATTTTGCTTGAGAGAGATAGCATCCATTGGAATCTTTTAAAATTTCAATCCCAAGAAAATAGCTAGGTCTTTCATCTCAAAACTACGACAAAGATACTGTTTGAAGCTCGAAATACCAGTGACATCATCTCCAGTGATAATCATGTCGTCCACATAAAGAAGAAGAATAATGGTGCCATGCTCAGTTTTGCGAATAAAAATTGCAGAATCATGAGGACTAGAAGTGAAACCAAAATCGCCAATGGTGGTACTGAATTTGGAGAACCAAGCTCGGGGAGCTTGCTTAAGACCATATAAGGCGCGGCGAAGGCGACAGACTTGGTGCGGAGAGTGAGCATAACCAGGAGGTGGCTTCATATAGACTTCCTTAGTAAGATCGCCATTAAGAAATGCATTTTTTACATCCATCTGATGAAGGTCCCATTTGCGAACTGTAGCAACAGCAAGTAAACTCCTAACAGAGGTTAGACGGGCAACATGAGCGAAAGTCTCCTCATAATCAATGCCATATTCCTGAGTAAAGCCCTTTGCAACAAGACGGGCTTTGTGTCGTTCAATGGAGCCATCAGAGTGGGTTTTAATTTTGTAAACCCATTTGCAGTCAACGACAGATTTCCCTGGGGGAAGGTCAACCAAATCCCATGTATGAGTACGTGCCAAGGCTTGTAGTTCCTCGTCCATTGCTTTCTGCCAAAGAGGATTAGTACCGGTCTCACGATAAGAGTGAGGTTCATGTAGTGAAAACACTGTAAAATAGCAATGATAATCACGAAGATAAGCAGGCAATTGAGTTACCCTTTTTGACGGAAGTGGTGGTGGTTCAGAAGAATAACCGATATCTAGAGAGCAAGTTGTTTCAGCAGGAGAAGAGAGAGAGGGTGGAGGAGACTCAGTAGGTTCTACGATTCCAGGGGCATGATCATCAATCAGAACAGACGCCTCGGGAGAAGCTGGAGAAGAACTATCATTTGGAGTACCTGTATCAAACTCATCAGAGAATATGTCGATAGAGGAGTCAGTAAAATAGGGAGTGGTTGAGATAGATGGTAGGTAGAATTTAGACAAACTAGAAAACATTTGATGTTCCCAAAAGATGACATGTCGAGATATACGAAGACGTTTGGAAACTGGATCCCAACATCTATACCCTTTATGTTCTATACCATACCCTAAGAAGCAACAGAGGCGAGAACGAGGTTCTAGCTTAGTGTGTTCATGGTTTTGAAGGAGAACAAAGCAAGCACATCCAAAGACTCGGAGATGGTGATAATCGGGTGAAGTGCCATATAACCTCTCATAAGGAGAGAGATTTCCAATGACTGGGGTAGGAACTCGATTGATGGTATAGACAGCTGTGAGAGCAGCTTCTCCCCAAAATTTCTCCGGACATGAAGAGGAAATAAGGAGTGCACGAGTAGTGTCAAGAATGTGTCTATGCTTACGTTCAGCACGCCCATTTTGTTGGGAGGTCCCAGGACAAGAACGATGGGTGATGGTGCCATGCTGACGAAGAACATTCAAAAAAGACGCCTCCTTATACTCCATAGCATTATCAGTACGAAAAACTTTGATAGAATGACCAAATTGAGTTTGAACCATTTTTGCAAAGTCGTGATAAGTTTGGAGTAGTTCAGACTGTTTTTTTAAAAGATATATCCATGTAAACCGAGAATAGTCATCCACAAAAATTACAAAATATTTTGATCCTCCCATAGTAGTATTAGGAGAAGGTCCCCAAATATCTGAATGAACTAGATCAAATGGAGAAGTTGAAATAGAATCACTTTTATTGAAAGCCAAAGCCGGCTGTTTTGCAAGTTGACATGACATACAATCAATATTTTGAGAAGTGACATGACCTAATTTACCACTAGAAATTAAAGACTGCAAACGACCAAAAGACACATGTCCTAGACGAGAGTGCCAAAGATTTGAAGTGGTGGTAGATGAAGTTGAGGCAGCTGATCGAGTTGGGGAGGTTAAGTGTGAGGGGAGACGGAGATTGATGAGTTCGAACAGGCGTCCATTCTTACAGCCTATCCCAAGGATCTGTCCTGTCTGAGAATCCTGCACCTGGCAACCAGAAGAGGAAAAAATGATGGTTAGACCAAGTTCACATAGCTGTCCAACAGAAATTAGATTTAAGGTGAGAGTAGGTATGAGATATGTTTCCGGAAGAGAAATGTGAGATTAGAGGTATGGCCAATATGAATAACAGACATGTGTGAACCATCAGCAATGTGAATAGCAGGAGTATGAGAAGTAGAGGATATGGAAGAAAAAATGGTAGGGTCAGAAGTCATATGATTGCAACATGCAGAATCGAAGAACCAAGATGAGGTACCTGAGGTGACTGAGAGAGCAGTAGAGTGAGATGTACCAGATTTGGCAAGAACCTGTTGAATGATAGCCTCTACATCAGTCATAGAGAATTGAGGAGTTAGAGGAGTAGAGGCGGAATCAGGAGAATCAGAATCCCCAGTAGCAGTAGCAGCAAGGCGAGAAGCAATGTTGGATTTGTACTGATAATTGGATTTGGATCGGCTTCCTTGAGAGTAGTTGTTACGTGACTGGCCACCGCGAGAGTTTGATCCATGTGACTGTTTGTTGGGATTCTTCCAACAATTACTCTGATAATGCCCTGGTCCAGTCTTGTGACAATGTTTACAGGTACGAACAGGACATCGAAGTAATTCATGGCTCAAACTATGACAGTAAGTGCAAGAGCCTGGAAACTGCGATGGAGGGCCAGAGGACTGGGATGGTTGGACATCGCGCAGGTGGTGTATAGGTATAGCAAGAACAGAATCCAAACTTTGTGATTTGAGAGTCCCAAGACGAGTT
The DNA here is from genome assembly GCA_025413875.1 of Rhododendron molle. NCBI lineage: Eukaryota > Viridiplantae > Streptophyta > Magnoliopsida > Ericales > Ericaceae > Rhododendron > Rhododendron molle. The sequence goes on from CM046393.1 coordinate 7,562,910, forward strand.
TCTTCAGAAAGAAGCTTAGAAATGGCTTGTTCCATGGTAGGAAGCGGGCTACGATGAAGAAGCGAAGCTCTCACAGGCTCAAAGTCAGTGGTAAGAGCCATAAGAAACTAAATAAGACGTTGTTGATCCCGATAGTCGGCAAATAACGCAGCATCGGCAGTACTTGTCCAGGAAGGTTCTGAGAGAGAGATTTGATCCCAAACAAAGTAGATCTCAGATAAAAAGCCATTGATAGACTGACCGGGCTCTTGTTGCATTCGATGGAGTTGGCTTTGGAGTTGATACTGATAAGAGAGACCGGTAGTTTGGTAGCGATCTTTCAAAAAGTCTCAAATAGCCTTGGCGGGAGCATTCTGATTCTGAAATCGGCCAAACTGCAGGCTAATGGAGGTGATGGACGTGTTGCGGATCCATGTAACAACTTGATGGTTTTTGCTATCCCAATCCTCAAGACGCTCTTCATACTTTGATTGATTTTCTTCTGGTGCTTTGACAGGCTTAATCACATCACCCGTGATTATACGCCATAATTTCTTCCCTTTCAGAAAGCTGGTCATGGCTTGAGCCCAAAGAATATAGTTGGAACCATCAAGAGTGATGGAAATAGGTTGAACAACATCAATTTTCTCCATAATTAACGTAAAAGAGATCAAGTGGGATGAGTGTTTTGTTTATATGGTCAAGAAAAGGATTTGGGGTTTAAAGATGTTGATCAGAAAAGAGGTCGTGGGGATTTAGGCAAGGTGGCTTGAAAAGAGGAAAATCTAGGTTTGAGAACCTTGCTCTGATACCATAAAACGAGACAAAGGAGAGAGATTATTGTGTATAGAATTGTCTGAGTAATACATCAATACAAGATCCCTTTATATACAAGGAGGAAACAAGAATAAATGATTCTAGAGATACACAAGATTCTAGAATATCCTAGAGATACACAAGATTCTAGAGAATATCCTAGAGATACACATTGATGCTAGAATATCCTAAAAATACACAAATCTAGAATATTCTAACAAAAAAGAAGAAAAGTTTAAAAAAAATTCCCTCCTGTTGTTTCCGGTTGAGAATAGGGTTTGGGTGTGTCTTTTGGTGGGTACTGTGATATGGCTTTTGAAAACCCTTCTTGTCTCGAGAGTCTTTGTTTAAACCGTTTTTTTTTTTCAATCGTCATACATCAGCGGGGGTTAGTGGGGGTATTATGATTAGCACGGGGTCCAGAAGCTATCCATAGCTTGGGACCCCAAGGGTATTGCTCCAGCAAGAATCGAACCCAAAACCTCCCTCATAGGGAAGAGATGACATACCAACTGCACTAGGCGGTGGTTGTCCTTTGTTTAAACAGTTGGCTGGCTAGATTTTGCTTGACTTTATTCATGGACGGGGATGCATATATTTTGCTAGATCCGTTTGTTTGGACGTAAAATATTTTCTGGTAAAATGTTTTACCTATTTTCCAGTGTTTGGTTTTGTAAAAAATGAGGAAAATATTTTACATGTAAAACATTTTCCATCAATTGGATAAAAATTACTTACCCTTGAATCTTCTGTAAATTATTTTCTGAAATGAACCCGTTGTCTTTTACTGCAATTCTCATTGCTCAGTTTTCTCGATCGTCAGTCCTGACCCACATTCAATTCCAATAATCTCATATCTCTCTACCGTTTAAACTCCTCATCTCCCTCTCTACACTATTTTGTTGATTTCTGAAAATATTTTCAATTGCCAACCAAACACCGGAAAATAAAAATTTGAAGTTTGTTTTCTAAAAAAACGTTTTACATCGAAACAAATTGAGCATGCCGTAAAATGAAATTCATCATGAAAAAGTATGATGTGTTAGCAACCAGCCGTGACATACTGTTCCAGGGCGATGGTGGCCATTCTTGTAATTGCAAAATATTGTGGGATTCAAGTAGAGGCTAGGCCTCCAACAACCGCGAAATATTGTTCAGCGGCGCCTCCTGGAGGCCTACCACCAGCAGATGGAACTATGCAAATGCAGAGGTCCAAACTGCCAGAGAAATCTTCAATAGTTTTCAACCCCACTTGCCCGACTATAAATTTCTCCTCCCTCATCATCTTTTATTGACATATCCAGATTTCTGATGAACAAGACAACCCCATGTATTCTCTCTCTCTCTCTCTCTCTCTCTCTCTCTCCCCGTTGTGAATTTATTCCATGAGAAAAGGGGTTTCAGTGTGGCCAAATCATTATACTGTAGTACAATAAATTAACCTTGATCATTTCCCATTATGCATTAATCAGCATTCGAGTGATACGATCTTGAACAAGAATTATCCTCTTGATGACAAGCTCTAAAACTGAATACAAAAATACTATTTACACAACAATTCAAACACAACAACTTACACAACCTCTTACATACATGTAAGCTCCACACACTCTACTATGTGTGAGCCCTACATATATGTGAGAGGTTGTGTAAGTTGTTGTGTGAGTAGCATTGTTGATTTCAATAAAAGCAACGATGAAAGTGGGAGTGAGAAAGAATGGGAAAAGCGTGATACCTAAGCACGCTTCGGTATAGACAAAAGTTTGCGTGCTTATATTCACGCTTTCCGAATTAACGAATTTAAAAAAAAACACAAAAGAATTAACAGGAGAATCGTGACGCGGAGGTGCGCTTCTTTCTACGTAAGCGTGCATGGATAAAGCAATAGTTTGCGGCCCCAAGAAATGGATTGCGGTCATAGGCGGAAAGTTAGCGTCCATATGTAAAGGTTTCCGGCCAAGAGAAAAGTTGCGACGTCGTTTAAGACCAATGAGACCCACTCGACGCCGTTTTGCGAAACCTCGCGTCTCTGGGACGCGGGTTTTTAATCGGTGCCAGCAGTCATCGTTCCCATCTCCCCAGAATACGGTTTCAAATCCACAAATACCTACCCAGTGGGAAGCTTTATCATCATCAATGGCAACTCCGATAAGCGCAACAACTCCTTCCTCTACGCAATCGTCCACTGCAATAAGCGAGAGGAGGAGGGATGATGATCCCATCATTCATCCAGAAAGACCTGGCAAAGCTGTCTGCCCTATTTACAAGCATCACGGGAGATGCAATTTTGGAGCTTCATGTATACTCGATCATCCCAAAGATCTACAACCAATGGTAAACACTATGGATTTATTATGGTTTTATTTTTTTTTTTTTGAATATGCCCTTTTCCATCGACTCTAGGGTTTGGTGATGGAACATTAGGAACCGAAGAAGCGGAAACGTGGGGAGAAGAAGCCGCGCTTGAACCTTCGTGGATTTACTTTTGAGCAGAAACAGGCTCACTTTAAGAGGGTCAAGGAGACCGATGTATGTATTCTCTCTCTTCTGACATCTGCTGCATATATCTAGTCTTGAATAATATACAGTACTTAATAGAGTAATTTTTTTAAGTATCTGGAACCCTTTCTTTAGTAACTACCCTTTCCAACTGGTAATTCCTAATCCTACTGTACTTTTCCCAAGTAAAAAATTGCAAACACTTATTGTTATTGAGTTTGCCCGAGTGTATGTGCAATCTGGGACGAGATGTTGGGTGCTTCTGTTGTATAATGTATGTGTTTTTCCTGTATGAAGTGGAGTTGGAGAGTTTCTTTAAGCTCTTTCATACATTTTCTACTTTGTAGATACTAGCTTGAGCACAAGGTGTTTGAATATTGTTTGAACACGAGGTGTTTGATGACTTGTCTGACTGGAAAAGGAAAAAAGATAAAACGACCAAAATTTGTTTATTTTTACAAGTTGTAGGGTTTGTTTTCTCCTTTCTTGGGTTTTGAAGCCAACTCATCTGAAGCATTCAAAGATCTTATTACTTGTCACACGGCATAGCATGTTTCGGTCTGTGCAGATTCCAAAATCACCTAGTAGAAGTTTTTTAAGTGTTGGTTATATCAAAATTGACTATGGTAGGCATTTTGATTGGTGGGAAGGCAGAAGGAAAATAACACAGGAGCTTGGAAAAGTTCTATTTTTTGCTTGTCGGTGGAAGCTAAAAATTTTAAAGTCCTTCAAGCTATATGAGAGGCTGTTAAAAAGATGCTGAAGGACCTTTTTGTAAAAAGCAACTCTTCTATCTAAAGAAGATGATGATTCCTTAACAGCCTAAAAAATGGTGGTTTGAGGGAAATCTTAAAAGCCTTGTTCCATAAGGCATACAACTACAATCTTGGGTCTTGCAAATTAGCAATCACGGGAGCACCCTAAGTTAATTAAGGAATCTAACTGTGTTTAATCTAGTTTTTCTTGAACTAATAAAATTTATAAAATTAGTCAGGTTATGTCTTTTAATTGGCATGACTCCTACGGTATGTCAGTTAATTCATGCTGTGTGACTGTGGGAGTGGCTAGAACGTAGGTCTATAAATCAACACATGTTCGAAATCGGTAGGATAACGGATAACGGACCTTGGGTTTTGTTTTCCAGTTGGCTAAATTGCAATTGAGTAAGCTTCGCTCTAGCGAGGTTTCAATTTATGCTCTCGATGCTTGGTTCTGTTTCATGTAGATTGTATGTAGAAGTTCAAGGGAGGGTTGTTTATACATTGAATTGAGCTATTTTTGCAATTGAAGTCTATACTAGCGAACTGATTAGATACTTGTGTGGTAGTTCGGTGTCTACTCTTGCTGGCTGGGTTTTTTGGATGGAAAATCAACTCTAGAAAAGCCTAAGAAGCACAAACACGTCTACTCCTGTTTGTGGCGGATGTGTCGGGAAACTCTGAACCATTACGAAATGGCCTTGGAGGTGTCTCCCCAATTGGATCTTGTATTCAAACGCGTGCTTTATTTTTCTTGATAAAATGCTAAAATTGTGTTTGGTGTTTGTTATTTTGCACTTGATAGAGTGGAAGACACAATGAAATTTCTTGTGTTGCGCAACTATATTATATGTTATATAACTTATATATGAAGCACGCTTACACTGGAAATACTCCCGTACTGCGTACCAGTATCCATGCTCCATACGAACATACTTTGTATATAGGTTTTATCTATATACTGGATACTGCTAAATATGTGTATGTGGACTTGTGTTGTTTCTACTCAATTTGTACTTGTTTACTTAACATATTCTCCCAAATTTATTCCCTCCCGTGTGCCTCCTCTGCCCTCTCGCCCATAAATGTGTCTATTTAATTTTGTGTACCGACATATTTTGAATTTGATAATTTTGCATTTACTTCTTATATGCATACAGGGGTTTCATGTTGGGTATGTTCCGCTGGGTAGTCGACTTGGTGGCATGATTTGCCCAGTCCCGCTTAGTCAATGTGGCAGCGGAGAAAAGAATTTAGCAAAGTTAGCTATCAAAGGTTACAATGAAGAATACATAAGTGCGTTCTTTTGGTAACCATTTCATTTTCACTCAATTTTGAATTTTTGATGCAGTTCAGATTTTTAATAGAACACAACCTTTGGGGTTGAGAATTGAGACTTCAGTGCGAACCAGTTAAAGTATATTTATATTAGCTGGTTGTTACTCCACAAACTGATACAAGATAGCTTCTTGTCCCTTTTACTTTTATAACCTCTTTTCTTGTAATGCGGTCTAACTTTTTCTGTCAATTGTTAGGGCACAACATACAATTGTGAAGCTCATTCGAGTAAATTTCAGTGCCGTTGGCGGTGTGCTGAATTTTATAACCTTTCAGGCCAAGGATTGGAAGCCTGGTTCTCGTCCCCAGAACTTCCAGACTCGGGTGTACCAATGTACAGAAAAGACAGAGGTCCAATTCTGCAGGCTTGAACAAAAGAAATCCACTCGACCTGAAGGTACCTTGGTTTTGTTTTTTTGCAGTTATTTATCAATGTTAAGATTGCTGAAGGTTTTATGCACTTTGTTTTTTCTTCTACTTTTGTGCTGCTTTTGAATACAAACCATTGCAAAACATTGGTTTGTCCCGCTTAGTTGTTTATTTGCGGTCTTCTTGTTAATAGCATGGGTGATACACTGTGTAATAATACGTGAGAATGGATGACTCACCCGGGAAACTTCCTGGTGGGGCAACCATGTTCGTAAAACTTTCCTGTGGGTTGTCTGTTCTTCCAACTCCCTTGTGGGTCACCCATCCGTGCGTATCCTTAAGTTTTAAATAGTATCTATTCCTGATACGATGGTCAGTTTTTTTAACCAACTTTGGTTTATCTATTGCTAGTTTAACTAGTGCAGGTAGTTTATTAGAATCATTGGATTTTGAGTATGGTAAAGTAGCTCCTAGGTGAGGAACAATTCCATTCCTTATAAAATGGCATGGATGCGCACGAATACTATATGCGCTTTACCTGAAAGTAACTTTTTCATCTTTATGTCTCCTGTACGTGAAATTTGTACATAAATCTATGTTTAAAATGAATAAAGTTTGTGTTGCATCCAAAACACCACTAACTGAAATGCATCTTTGACCGAATTTTTTCCTTGCGCTTGACTACTATTGTCGTAAAATAGAACATTTACATGAACCGCTAAACTCATGTAGCATATATAACGTATCTGCGAAAAAAGAAAAAGAGAAATGCCTGAATGTTTAACGAGGCAACATATATAACTTTGTGGACCTTAAATGAGAATAGTAATTGCAAGATCTTATCCCTGTGTAATAGGGATTTTACTTCAAAATCGACTTTGAAGATTTTATGGTTAACGAAATTGTGTAGGATATTTTGACTGTTGCGGCCTACTGTAGATATTTTGTCCCTGAAGAAACGTTGTACAGGTTTGTTTTTATCGTTTTTGTTGTTTGTTGACTTATCCTTCTCTTGTGCTACTGTCAGGTCCTGGGGAAACATCGCAGCAGCCGGGCCAGTAGTAGTTTTATTATGGTGGTTTAGGGTTCATGTTATGATAATGTTTTTCGGTGAGGTGGTTCGGTTTGGAATTCCAAACCCAGGGTTTTGGATAAAGTAACTTTTTTATTTTTTCTCTCTCTAACTTTTCAATCATTACTTTCATTTTTCACTCTATCTCTCTCTACTTTTTACCTCTCTCCACAATCATTACTCTCATTTTTCTCTCTACCTTTATTAAAAACACAACTCAAAACCCACAACCGAACAAAGCCGTGTTTCCTTTTTACGCATGTGGTTGTTGCTTCTAACGTGCGCATATTATGGGGTACTTGTCGTGATTATCCTAGTGTAGTATCAGCACAGTTGTACAGTAGTTTGAATGGCTTTGCATGTGTAGATACTTGAGTTGGTGACTTTAGCTAACGTTATCGTCATGTTTGCAGCTCTCTCTTGTTTTTTTGTTCTTAGTTTGGCCTGAACTCACAACTCACTCAATTTTGATTCAGTTCAAATTTTGAATAGAGCACAACCGCCCTTTGGGGCTGAGAGTTGAGACTACAATGCGAACAGTGAGTGTTTTTATATTAGATGGTTGGTACTCCACATAACAGATAGTACAAGATAGCTTCTTTGATGAAGGGCAGGCAAGGGAATATACTTGGACCCAAAACAACTCCAACCAGCAGCCCGAGAAAAACAGTGGGAGTTAGTGGGGTGTTAGGGTTAGCACAAGGGGTTTATATGCTATTCATAGCCTCGACTCCCAAAGCTCTGCCCCCCTCGTGAAACTTGAACCAGAAGGGGTTCAACGCTTGCACAGAACTTCACTTCATCAACTGTCACGTTTCCCAATCTGTTAATCAGACCATCAGAGTTGATACTGTACCTTTTTATTGAAAAATATTCTACTCTGCCTCTCCTTCCATAGGTAATGTATTGAGTGCAATTTTGTCTCTTTTAAGAGGGTGAATATTACCCTCATTTTTATTAAATTTAATAACCTCTACCTCCACATAGGTTATTTTTGCATCCCTAACCCAAAAAAAAAATTCACAATACACAATGCACATTTGTTCAATCGCAAACGGGTTCAAATCACGCACCCAATCACACCAAATTATTCGTCTCGATGAGACGATTCCAATGTAGGGTATTTTTGAGTTTTTGAGTTATTGAGTTTTGGATATTTGTAAAAGTTTTTAAGTTTGATTATGGAATGGGTGGAATTTGGTTATTTGCTAAAAGACTTGTAACTTTGGTTATTATAATGTGGGGTGTTTTTTGAACATGTTTGTTAAATTTATTTATTACAATGGGGATGCTCTAATAATTAGATAAATAAATATGAACATGATAAGGATATATAGAAAGAGGTTAGTTCAAAGGGATTCTTTATCTTATTAACAAACAAGGAATATCAAAGTGATAAATCTATATAATAAAACACAACGGTGTGGCCCCCACACAAACACAAATACATCCAAAGGCTGTAATTGATTTGATCCAATGGTTAAGAGGCATCCTCCTATGTTCCCAGTTAAGTGCCCATAATTTTAGCCTAAATTACACAACTGTCATCCCTCTTCCTTTCACGTTTCAAATTTCAAGAAAAAAAAAAAAATCCCTTTCAACGCCTCACTCTCTCTCTCTCCTTCTACCGCCTCCCCTTTATCCCTCGTGGCCGCAGCCGGCCACTTCCTCAATCTCAACCACGCCTCCTCCCTCCCCTCCCGCAACCTCGCTTCCCCTCACCAGAACCCCCACAACCATAAACCCCTAAATGCTCTCTCTCTGCTTTCAAAACTACTGCGATGTTGCCGTGAAAGAAAACATGGCTCCGGAGAAGGTAAGCCCAATCCTCAATCTCCTCGATCTCTCCCATCTTCTCCCATTCGATTTTTGTGATTTCTGAGCCAAACATCTTTGTTTGAGGGAGGTGTTCGGTCCTGTTTTCTTATTTTTTTCATCTCCATTGATTCTAGGGTTTGAGGAATTGCTAGGAAACGAAAAAATGCTTGATTCCGCCACCGTCGACCACTTCCGTTGCTCTCGGTTAATCAAGGCTTGATTTCTTGGACTTCATTCTCTCCTTTTTCACGTAAGCAATCCCAATCAAGATTTTTTTGCATTCCATGTGTTCGTAAAAATGCATCATACAACTGGAAATAGAAGATTTAGAAGTAAAACGTAATTCGGGCTCATACAAATCGAATTCCTTATCCAGCTTTTATTGCATTCCATATGTTTGAAAATCATATGTTGGGGTGACGGGGAATGATTTCTCTGGCCTGTCAAGTGGCCTTCTTAAACAGGCAGCATGCACGCTCTTGCCACTTTATTGGTCGTCGTGCATGCCGGACGAGCCTAAAACCAAAAGGAAAGAGCAGTGAGCACGGCAAAAGCTACAGTTACATATATGTTTATGTTCGTTGTAGAGTCTGTTAGGGTACAGGGGGCTTTTTTTTGGACCAAAATTGGTTGATTTTGTAACATGATGAGTAGATTCTTATTCGTGTTGTGTTTTTATCAGTGCCTTTTTTTGTAGAGCTGTCCATCGAACTCTCCTTCACCTGTTTCGTAAATACTACTGTAGTGATTATCTAGGTTTGTTTACTTATTAGAATGGAATTAATTTGTTTCCTCATAGGTTGTAGTGTGAAAGTCAGAAAACAAAAAAATGGCATAATCTGAAGTGCCACGTGAAGTGGAAAAAAAAATGTGACTGCTTTGTTGGTTTCGATTGTCAAAACGTAGGCTCTGTTTGAAACTTAATGGGTACCATGATGCATGGACACCGATACGGACACGGACACGGACATGGACACGGGAATACTAATCTAAAAAAATAGGGACACAGAAACAGAGAGCTTTCTGGGAGTTGGATTTAAGATCTGAATTGCCTGTTTTATTTATACCTCACAAAGAATCTCGATCAGAATGCGTTGCAGGCACGGGCATGCACTAGAAATTGTATTCAATTTTCGTTGTATATCTAAAGGAGTGTGGTGTTTCTCTTTCTTAGAAATTGTATCTTGAAAAATGCTGAAGCTGTAAATTGGTAGCTGTAAATTGTATCTAAAGGGTTTTTTTGTTGTTGTTGTGTTGTGGGAAAGATGTTTAAACCACATGCATTTTTGCCCTCTCTTTCTTCTATATTGTCTGGTTTGTTGTAGGCAACAAGGTGCACAAAAGTGAAATGGAAGAAAAACGAATGTCGCATTGGAAGGAACGAATAGGCATGGGCAATTTTTACCGGGGTGTGTAGTGCCGTAGGCACGGGCAATCACTAGTTAGTGTTATAGTTCAAGAGATTCGGCTGTGTTCGTGCATATTATTATACTATTGATCATCATCTACTTAGCCTATTTTAGCAAAAGAAAGCAGGAACGAAGACTCTGAATCATTTTCGATTGTGTACACATGGACCGGGGGCGCGCCGTGCACCATTCGGACCGTCTGTCTTGATAATTAATGGTTCAGATTTTAAAAAAAAACTTTTTCAGGGAAGAGTTGGAAAAGTTTTTTTTTTATTAATTTGAACCATCCAAACACTTTTGAACGGTTAAAATTGCACAGCACAGTGCTCCGCACCTAGTGCACAGCATGCCCCCAAGGAAGGTATACAATAACTAGAGAATTATTTTTTATGAATTTTTTGATGGTCCTTCTTAAATTTGATTCACGTTAATCTTTTTTTAAATGAAAACAGAGTTGAGTTTGTTTCATGATGATACTAGGCTCATTCAATTACTCATTTCTTTTTCTTTTTTTTTTGGTATATGATTTTGTACTAATTTATTTCCTTTCGACAAGATTTTTAGTTCGACGCAAATTGGATCTAATCTAATGCTTGGAATTCAAATGCAGCTCGACCGAAGTATGATACGAAGTGTATATGACGCGTCTTGTGATGACGTGTCTTGTGATGGTTGCATGTGAATGTGACAAAAGTATATATTTTTTTTAAAGAAAATATATGCCATTGATCTGATAATTCAATATGGATTCATCTTTTCTTTATCTCAAACTATTTAAAGTAATTATTTTCCTCTTTTTGAATCTCTTTGTGCTGTCCACCATATAGTTCGGTACCAATTGTATACAATGACACATTTTAAGTCCAAAGTCCTGTGAATGGCACCGATTTTTGCTACTAAAGTATTAGCACCATAAATTTTGGGAATTTATAAGGTTAGTCTCCAGATTTATAATGTCACTCTCAAAGAAAAATGCGGTGCGGTTATCATTTTAGAAAGTGGCATTATCAATCTTTATATGAAATTGATTTTGTCACTCCCTAGTAAGAGGCATTACCAATGCCATAAATATTTCTATCAATTTTCCTCACATTTTCGTTTGTAATTTTCCCCTCACAATTGGAAACCGATCCCCTATCCAACCCCAATTTGGACAGGGCCTATTCCATCCCTCTCGGTCATTGATATTGTAAATCAACGACTGAAATGTGCCGATCACTTTTTACTCCAAAACAACGTCCTTTTGACTGGACACATCTTAACCGTTGATTTGCGATATGAGAAGTCGAGAGGGGTCAAACGGTATCTCCGTCCCTCTCACAATTGGTACCAAACGGAGTAGTTTTCCAATGGGTAACAGAAGTCCACCTTAAACCGAGAAACTATATAAACCCAGTCCCTCTCTCTCTCTACTCATGCTGATCAAAGTTCCAATTGGGTGACCATTACCTTACAAAAACCCTCATACTATTTGGAAAACTTCAATTCAGTCTCTCTATCTCTCTTCTGGGTTTTCCTTCATTTCGAAGTTTCTCTCTCTACATTGTGTCACAATCTTTTTTAGTTTTAGATATATGTACGTATACATATATAATAGATAGAGATAAAAATACGGGGGTTTTGGTTTCAATGGAAGATTACGCGATCAGCGAAGACGAACATTACGGCGATGATTGCGGCTTTGACGAACATTACGACGATGATTGTGGCTTTTCGGATGGATTCGAAGAACCCGAGAGCGAATCTCGACGGCCGAACGAGGAAGCTTCGTCGAGCCAGGTAATGTAATTTCGCTTTCTTTAAAACTATCTGTTCGGTACAGTGGAAAAGAAATTGTTGGAAAAAAGATTGGTCATTTAGCGATTTTTGTTTTCTTTGGAAACATGGAGAGGAAATTTGGATTAAGGGTTTTGTTATTAGATATACAGAAGGTGAAATATCATGGAGGGTTTTCCCTTTTGTTTTTTGATGACCTCGGGTGTGTCCGGGCTTAAGCGCACCTCGACTAATCTGCAGGACCTGCAGGTCTCAATTAAAACCGGGGCAAAACTCGGTCAGAGTGTTTTTTTTTTTCTCCCCTTATTGCATAATGCGATTGAACTTGGATTTTGTGAGTTTAGTGGGTTAGAGTAATCGAGTTCCCACAATTTTACTGTTTATGTTTGAGTAAAGAATTCCTGAGATTTAAGTATTCGTTTGATATTTCTTGCACAAGGACAGCTTACCATCGTGCTATCTTCTTTCAACTACTGCAGGTAATCACAAAAGATTCTCTTTTAGCTGCACAGGTAAGAAGAAGTAATGCCCAAAATTGCTAGTGTGTGATTATGCTAATAGAGTACACGTCATATTTAATTATTTATCCTTTCGTGTTTTAGCTTTCTTTGATGGATGTGAATCGCTGATATCCTCAATGCAGAGGGATGACTTGCAAAAAGTAATGGACTTGCTATCTGTGAAGGACCACCATGCACGGACCTTACTTATTCATTATCGTTGGGATGTCGATAAGGTCTTCACCGTGTTTGTAGAGATGGGGAAAGAATGGTTGTTTAAGGAAGCTGGTGTGACGGTGGCGGAGCATAATGACCTTTACCCCGTTCATTCTTCATCTGGAGATGTAAGGTGTGACATTTGCATGGAGGATAAACCTGCTAATGGGACGACAACAATGGACTGTGGACATTGTTTCTGCAACGAGTGTGAGCACTTCACTACTTTTTTCTTTTCTCTTCCTCAATCGTGGATTCTGTTATTATATCTTATTGCAAAATTCTTACCAGTTGACACAAGTAACTATTACAGATGCATAATGAAAACAGAAATGTATGCATATTCTATTGACATTGGGTGGACTACGAAAAGCAATCTTTAACAGCCTTTTCCTTTTGTAATCCATTAGACTACTAGTTTACCAGAGTAACAACCGCTCAATGCACCTTCTTTCTCTAGACTCCAAAAGGCAACCTCTTGGAATAAAAATAAAAATAACAATAACAGCAACCATTACAGTACCCCAATCAATGGGGTATGGGCTCCATGTACCTTCTTTCTCTAGATTTCAAAAGGCAACCTCTTGGAATAAAAATAACAATAATAGCAACCATTCCAGTACCCATGGGGTATGGGCAGTAGAGACTGGAGATTGACCTAACCTTTGAAATATATGCACAAACAACAAATCTCAGACCTCTTGGAATAATGGTGAACCTGAATCATTTAATCAAGTGAAATAGTGCTCGTAAGTTGTAACTGTAAAGGGATATGTATGTATTCTCTCAGACATCTTGGAATAACGGTGAATCTAAATTAGTTAGTCAAGAGAAACAGTGCTTGTAATTGTAAGAGCAAGTACATGAGAATTTCACATCCAATATGGAAGGATAAAAGTGACGAGCAAGGTTACTGCCTCTAATTCTGACATTGTTGCTAATGCTAACATAGTTTTACAATAGTGATGCCTTTTAAAGTTTTGGATTGAGGATTTTTCCTATAAGCCCATGCGATGATGCAAGTTGTGGTATAAAGATCTTTTGAAGGCATTAATGATACACTGCAGTAATTGGTAGTTATACTTTTACCAGTTTTATGTTGTGTTATGGTTTGGGGTTCACCTCAACCTTTTTAGAACACAAAATCTATGTTGTTCACTCATCTGTTTGTAAAGGTTGGACAGAGCACTTCATCGTGAAGATAAAAGAGGGCCAGAGTAGACGCATTAGGTGCATGGCGCACAAGTGCAATACCATCTGTGATGAAGGGAAAATCAGAAACCTTGTGTGTACGACGCATCCTGATCTGGCGGAAAAATTTGATCGTTTTCTCCTAGAATCTTATATTGAGGACAATGAGATGGTAAAATGGTGCCCTAGTGTTCCCCACTGTGGAAATGCGATACGTGTTGAGAAAGACAAATATCGTGAGGTTGAATGTGACTGTGGTATGCAATTCTGTTTTAGTTGTTCATCAGAAGCGCACTCACCTTGTTCATGTCTGATGTGGAAGCTTTGGATGGGCAAGTGCCAGAATGAATCGGAGACAGTTAATTGGATTACAGTTCATACAAAACCCTGCCCTAAATGTCTCAAAGCAGTGGAGAAGAATGGAGGATGCAACCTAGTATATTGCATATGTGGTCAAACTTTTTGGTGAGAATTTTAATCTTTTTCTTCCTTATATGTGCAGTGTGGTTGGGGGCTGCATGCATTTCTTTTGTTGGATAGTCTCCTCGAAGTCTATTGCTTGTCAATCCTGTTGTTTATTGATGCTGTTGTGCTTCTTCTTGTGATATTTTACCTAATGGACAACAAAACGTCAGAGAAGCAGCAAAACACGATCAATAAACTAGGTAAAAAGTGATTAACAGCTCTGGATTGGAAAGCACTGCATTTGTAGGATAGTGTCCGGCGAAAGAAATAAATGCAACTGCCGTTCAAAAAAAAAAGAGAGAAATAAATGCAACTAGTGGCAGGATTTTACATTACTGGGGGCAGCTATTGAACACAGTCCTGGACTCCTGATAAGAAAAAATTGGGGACAAATTAGAATATGAAAATCACAGTTTTTTTTTTGCATAGAAAATAAGCAAAACAAATACATTAGTTACAAAAGTTTCTGAGGCAGACTTTTACAATACATCGTGATGACTTTTCACATTCTAAACCGTTCGCATTATAGTCTTTTTATCAAGGGTATCAGAGATGTTCCTCCGTGCATACAACCAGGCTATCGCCCAATTTTTGGATTAAACTTCAGGGGCTAAAAATGATTTTCAGTAAGAGCTTTAGAAGGAGCAAATTAATTCCAAGGAAAATTGGATGTCAGTGCACTAGTGCAGTTATTGATTCACTGAGGACATCTGCCCGCATTGGGCCTACATTGGCTTTCCATTGATGCAAACTCTTCTTTTCATAGATGTCAGTGCAGTTTTTGTCACTTTACCTTAATGGAACTGTCACAGTGTCACTCTTATCACTCCGTGTTACTTGTTAGCATTGTGATGGTGTTGATTCTTGGAGAACTTTGTTTCTTTTTCTTAAGATTGCGGATTAACAGTTTGCTTATATTTAAGTGGGGGAAAGCTCTTGTCGCATTATGATGAAGAATGTTAGTAGCCAGAAAATAAATTCATAAAGGGTTGCTTGTTTGATTTTCTTGTTTCTTTTCCTTTTTGTTTCCAGTTGGCTTTGTGGTGCAGCCACAGGGTCAGCTCACACATGGGACTCTATTCAGGATCACAGTTGTGGCCGGTATACAGAAGAGCAGGAGAAAAATTTAGAGCTTGCAAAAAAGTACCTGTGGCGCTACATTCACTATCACAATCGCTACAAAGCTCATTCAGATTCTTTGAAAGCTGAAGTTCAGCTGAAGGAAAAAATATACGTGAAAATTTCGAAATTGGAAGCTGGAGAATCAGCATCCCAAGATCTCAGGTGGGTGGAAAATGGACTCTACACACTCTTCCGATCAAGGCGGGCTCTCTCATATTCTTACCCGTTTGCGTATTACATGTTTGGCCATGAGCTCTTCCAAAACGAAATGACACAGGAGGAAAGGGAAATAAAACAGAACTTGTTTGAGGACCAGCAGCAGCAATTTGAGGCAAATGTGGAGAAGCTCTCTATGGTTTTGGAAGAGCCATTTGAGGGGTATACTGAGGATAAGGTTACCGAAACAAGAATGAAGGTCCTTAATCTGTCTTATTTGGTGGATAACCTCTGCAGAACACTGTAAGTTTAAACCCCATGTTTTCTCATGGACCAATTGCACAATAGTAGTTTATCTTTGATTAAAGCCAATGATAATAGGGATTTTGGTTAATATGCCTTCATGTTAAAGATAATTACTGCTGAACTCACCTAACTGATCATTGCGAAGTAGAGATTGTTCCACTCCTATATTTTTAATAGGCCTTCATGTTAAAGATAATTACTGCTGAACTCACCTAAATGATCATTTCGAAGTAGAGATTGTTCCACTCCTAAATTTTTAATTGAGCCATTAAAATTAATTTTATAAGGAATTGAGCTTATTTTAAGTGCAATTGGAAAGTGAATTAAACTGAAAATGCAATAGGAGTTGATTTTTTTAATTAGTTAATTTGTTGTGTTTTAAGCATTCCCATAAGTTCGTTAAGTTCATTTACAGATAGACTATTTGCAGGTATGAATGCATTGAAAATGATTTACTGGGTGCTCTCCAGCATGGAAGTCACAATATAGCTCCTTATAAATCAACGGGTGCGGAGAAAGCATCCAAACTTGCTTAAGAAATGACTGCCAAAATGTTATGGACGATGGCTGTATAAAATCCTCTGACCTTTGGAATTTTCCATTACCTAACGGTCAGTTCTCTACGGTAACTTGATAGTTCAGGTCCGTGTTAATGTCAAGAGAACTGGGCAATGCATTTGTGAAAAGCTACTGACATGCATATATAGGAAGTGGATATTGTTCTCAATTTGCTAGTGGATCCGATTGACAAGAGGTGATGGCTCGTTCTTGTTATCCAGTTGAAGAACTGTGGCCAAAGGAATCACCGGCTTTAGGGTTAACATAGTCTGCGTATCCTCTTTAGCGATTTTATTTAGTTTGCAGATATTTATTTAGCCTTAACATGGGGGGTCTATATCCTGAAAGATGTGCATATATCCTTTTAGTTCAAAATAATTAGACACGGGGATCTCGTAGAAGTTTGTTTCTTCTACCTGAAGGTTTGAACCGCCGGCGGTCCTTTTTTTGTGGCTTTTGCCTTATCTTGTTAGGTTTTTCTCAGTTGGATCTGTTCTTACGGAGCTCATGCTATCTTCATATAATCATAATAATTTTTTTGTCTGACTGGATTTCCTGTAGTTGCTTATTTCTTAATGGCTATAATCTATATGTACCTAGTTTAGAACTTCATGGGGTTTTACACTCTGACCTGATTTCCATGACTTTAAAAATGCCTCCAGCAAAATTCACCAGTCCCAAATCACTGGTCATAGTGTTTTTGAAGTAGGACTTTCATGTTCCACTCGACAGGTGCAGAAACTGCCTTATTATGTTTTTATGATCAAAAACCGGTTTACAGCTTCGTTCTTATAGAGTTTGTATAAAAGAACAGAAGCGCGTTGTAACTTAAGCGAAGATTGTGGCGTGCTATGAGCCTACGACCCACATTTATGCGTTACTGTTCCTGATTTGAAAAATTGCCCAGCTGATTTCTGCTTTTTGTTCTTACTGGGTGTTGAAGGCCCCTTGAAATTTCCGACTAGGCCGAACCCCCCCGAACCATAATCGGTCTCTTGATACATTTGGTTGAACCTGGGTAAACGTGAAATCAAAGTATATAAAGTTTCTTTGTCTACGATTTCGTTCAATTGTAAAGAATGTTGCGTGGAAAATGTAATTTCAGAAAAAGTGTGATACAGTGAAGTAAAAAGAAAATAAATTTATTTCCCCTTGTGTTCTAACGATAAGGAATTTTACAGAAGAATAAAAATTCATTCTTTTTATGAGGATTCATTTTGCTGGAAAGAACTGATGGTACGAGTTCCACCAGTTTCTTGGCAAATAGACACACCCAAGGTTACAGCAAAAGAAGTTAAATTTTTCGTGCACTGGAACAAGGCCAACATTGTGTCGCGAATCGCGATAGAAGGCAGGCAAAAAAGAAAAAGAGACCCGAATTTATATCTAATGTTCGATCGTTTTGAGTAAGATTACGCAGCCTTTTACTAGTATTATGTGGGCCATGTTGGCTGTGGTGTTCGTGAAATTCGTACGTGCATGCTTGAGGGAAAATTATTCAATGCCCAGAGATACTGTCACGTGTTGTCCAAATCCTTTTTTCATTGCATATTTGTATGATTCACGCCACAAAATTTGTTGAGCATACACAAATGAAGAAGCGAACTTCAAATCACTACTTCTCCGTGTTCTAAAATGAGTATAGATTGTAATTTGCACATACATTTGTCATCAATTTGTTATAAAGTTCATACCAATCAAAAGATAATCTCATTAGCTTTAAAATGGAACCAATCTCAACTATTTTTGAAAATATGTTGTTGAAATAAAAAAATTCAACTTTTAGAGGGAAAGAGTGAAATATTTGGGTTTTAAATTGGGTTTAAAAAAATTAAAGGTAGAAAATAGAGTATTTGGTTAGTTTATAAACAAAATGAATAGTAGACTCCTTCATGCTCAATTTTTGAATAAATGTACATTATTTGAACACTCTCAAGTAGAGTATTGTACTTGGAGATGTTCTGATACATGTTTTTCCTTCTGAGTGTGAGAGGACAACTAAAAGAGGATCATAGAACCTGATTAATTATTCAGTTGCCTTGGACATCGATATATATGTTGTGCCCCAACGCCAAATATTTTGTCGGGCCAATACTAACACCAAATGATTTTATGGTGGAACCTACTCGAGGATTGAGTGTCACATTGGCGTTTGGACAAATAAGCCACTTTCGCTTATTTTTTGTCCTTATTCAATTTTTTTTCGCATTTTGTGGCTTATTGTCAATTTTTTGGGATTATTGCTTCGTTACGACGAGACGAATCGGAAAAGTAAAAAATTTCGATCGAAATCCAATTTTTTTGGAATTTCGACGAGATTTGGTGGGAAAGCCAAATTTTGGCGGGAAGGACGAATATTTGGATTTCGATCGAAATTTTTTACTTTTCCGATTCGTCTCGTCATAACGAAGCAATAATCTCCAAAAAATTGACAATAAGCCACAAAATGCGAAAAAAAATTGAATAAGGACAAAAAATAAGCCAAAGTGGCTTATTTGTCCAAACGCCCTAAACAAAAATGATACTCACAAAGCGGGACCTAAGAAACTGTTCAGAAAGAAAATGGACGGTTCAAAGCCATCTAATTTTTACCAGACCTCTTTAAAATTAAAATAAAAAACAAACAAACAAACTTGGTGTAGTAGTGGAGAAAGTAGTCAGCAGCAGGGCATCAATTTTGGCTTTCCATTCAGTCCGTACCTCCCTCCCTCTCACGTTGATCTCTCTCTCTCTCACTCTCTCTCTCTCTCAGAGATTATTAATTCTGTGTAGATTTTGGAAACCCAAATGCCAAACCCAAGAGCCAAGAAGAAAAGTTGTTCCGATCAAAAAAAGAAGAAAAGGTGTTCTACAATGGGAGCTTCGAAACCATCCCAGCAAAGTGATCATCAGACCACTTCGGAGTTCGCCACATTTTCGGATTGCTTAATTCAGGTACGGTTCCACTAACTTAGTTAGTTATGATATGTTTTATTTGATTTTCATGAGTTGAATATTTGTTTTTAATTTAATGAATAAAAAATACGAGGAATTTTGGGAAACTTGATGCTATTGAAATTGATACATTGGTAACATTATCCATGTTTGTTTTTGGTAAAGAAAAGTACTCGTTCCTTACGTTCCAAATTGAGAGTCTTTCTTAGGGAATTGAACTATTTAAGAATACATGCAATGATTATACTTACAATGCCTATTATTTCCACTATTATTCCTATGGCTTTATATTCTACCTATTTTACAACACTTATATTCACCTTCACACTTTTGGAAAATCACCAAATTTTTTCTTCCATTTTTTGAAAAGGGCCATCATTTTGGAACAACCAAAATGGAATAATTGACTCTCAATTCTCAATTTGTAACGGAGAGAGTACTTTTTTGGTAAAGAACAATACCATGTTTATAGGTACATGAGATAATTTCGAAGCTGTATGATGTGTTAATTATGCTAGAGTGAAATCTCATGGAAGAGTACAAGAAATGCCTAGTACTGTGTATAATAACTATACTTGATCTTGTGAAAAGATTACATGGAAGTTGTTTAAGTTCTACAACTTGTTTCTAAAAGTACTTGAATATAGATACAAGATGGTATCGTGGAAAACCCAAAAAACATAGCGTATGCACTTGATGTGCTAAGGAAATAGAGTCCCAAAAAGAGGTTACACTTGACAGACCTCAAACACGACTAAATGTGAGGGGGTTGTTAAACTAGGGTCCACATTGCTTGGGTGTGGAGTGGGTGACTTAGTAACATTTGGGACCTCTTCACTCATTACTAATTAATTTTGAGATGGAATTTTCCACACGATGCACACTCAGTGTTTACTTGATAAAAGGTTACCAGATGGGGAATTCTAGCTTTCTCCAGTTTGGTTGTGTAGGACAAAGGAGTATGTGTGGTTGCTTATGTTTGCAAAATATAATCATGATTCATATTGGGCTTATTTTTTTTCCGAGATGTGTGTTCCAGTAATTGTAAAGTTCGTATGCAAACCAAATGATTTACATTGTTCATTGCCAATACTCCTCTTAGTTGAGGTGAGGCTGATGTTGTTTAACTCGTGTCTGGGACCCACTTGAAGTGAATTTTATCAAGTATGTGACTCAATTTTGGCAATTTCTTTAAGGTGGTGAAAACGGAATGTTAAGGTTCTAAATTCCCATTTGGATAGATTAGTTTTTTTTTTTTTTTTTAATTAATTTCCGTAGTGCAACAATGATTACTTGTGATACTTGAACATGTGAAGAAATTGGTGATAGATAACTTCAAGGTTCTTCATTGTTTCATCTTTGTAGAGATGGTCCAATGGAAATCTAAATTTGCTTTCGGCAAGAAATGTTTGTTTTGATTTCCATTATTTATGTGGTGAATTTTGCGTTTAGGCTTATTGATTGATGCCCAAGCAAGAGTCTTTTGGGCCCTTACGAGTTAGAAAATTGATGGAGTCATTGGAATAAGCTGGGATCAAGAGAACCTTATGGTCAATGAATTTGCAGAATTACAGAGGTTTTTAAAGTACCTAAGAGGAGAAGTTGGGCTTAGCGCACTCCTTAGTGACAGACCGGAAGTGAAGACATTTGGGGTGGTACTTGTACCTAGGGGTGTAAACGAGCCGAGCCGAGCCGAGCTTCGGCGAGCTCGAGCTCGGCTCGTTTACTTAACGAGCCAAGAACTCGAGCTAGAGCTCGGCTCGAGCCTTAACGAGCCGAGCTTAGTCATTTACTAAACGAGCCTCTTTAATCGAGCCGAGCCTCCCTTAACGACCCGAGCTTTTGTCGAACGAGCCGAGCTCCACTCGGCTCGTTTAGTAAACGAGCTGAATACTCGAGCTCGAGCTCGGCTCGTTTACTAAACGAGTCGAGTCGAGCCGAGCCGAGCCTTAATGAGCCGAACCGAGCCGAGCTCACGAGTAGCTCGGCTCACTTACAGCCCTACGTGTACCCAATTTCCCTAGGATTGGGGTGGTACTTGTACCTGATTACCCCAAGGATAAGAGTGTTGCTTGTACTCGATTACGTCGAGACTCGGGAGTTGGGGAGGTACTAGTACCCAATTATTCTCGATTACACGTTCAATTTGGTTGAGATTGCCAGCTGGTTTTGGAGATTGTGGAAGATGTTATTTTAGTTGATAATACGATGATACTAACTTGATGGATCTGCTATGAATATGTATCTGCACAATATCTAGACTCAATATTGAAATGGGTCAGAATGGACCACGCAAGGTCATAGTTTACTAATGTGTTGAACTGAACACTATATTGGGTACATGCTCTTCATTTCTATAGTTTGACTGTTGGTACGGGAGTACTTCCTCTTCTTGAAGTGTTTGTTGTATGGATTATCGTGAAATTTCATTTGGGTTAGTGACTTGATTTCTTGAATGTACACATGGTTTGAATAACTACCCTGAAGTAGAACTTGTAGTACTTACGAGGAATTTGGATTGGTAGGTGTTCTTTCTTTTCTTATATATTGGTTTCTTGGGTTGGTAATTTATGATTCTATATTTAAATGTTAGAAAATGAGAGTCAAAGGGAACCTGCTTTTATGCGGTGGAATTATTTCACCTTGCTATTGTTTTTATGTGAGAGCACATGCCACCATGTCAGTTCTTAGCTTTGTTAGTGTTGTCCCTACGAGCTGTCGTGCTCACTGTTTCATCTACAGGTGCATATGGATATCCAATAATTTAGATGGGTAAACGAGCTTCAGGATATCTTGTTTTTTTCCCGGTTCAATGTATTCTTCATTTGAGAAACTGTGAGATATGATGTTCTTTCAAAATAGTTTGTAGAGAATTTGTTTCGAGTTGGAAACTATTGAGAGGATAGATACTAAATCTTGAACTTGAAAGTTTCATTTTGAGTAAGAGATATGCATGTATGTTGTATACTGTTAGGGGTTATGACTAAGTGTTTTGGACCGTCAAATATGTTTTCAAATATAACTAAGTGTTCTGGACCATCCGTCCGGACTTTCTTCAGAACAAATTGTAGCCTGCCGTAATTACCATCCGAAGATTCGGAACAAATGCTATTTGTTCGAATCAAAATATTTTTTTAATTTTCTTTTGGTTCCTCCCTCTTTCTTATGAACTTTTGCTAGAGGAAAAAGTTAAACTTTACAACATATGGTATTTGAAAATTTTATTTCGTGCTAAAGAAAAGTGGGGCGTCACAGTTCAATTGTAGCGAATTTGTAAGTTTTTAGTGAGTAATCTAGTTCCCACTCTTATAATTGTTTCTATCTTTTTTATGTGAGCAAAGAATTCCTGAGATTTATGTGTTCTTATGATATTTCTTTGGATAAAGAGTGCATATAATCGCGCTCTGTTTATCTTCTGCAGGTAATCACAGAAGATTCTCTTTTGGCTGCACAGGTTAGACATAACGTCCAAAACTTCTAGTGTGTGATTGTTCTAATAGAGCACATTTGTTCTAATAGAGCACATGTACATATGTGCTTTTGAACTTTGTTTTCTGTGTTGGACGTGAACCGCTGGTATTCTTTAGTGCAGATGGATGACTTGGAAAGAGTAATGGACTTGCTGTCTTTGAAGGAACAGCATGCACGGACCTTGCTTATTCATTATTGCTGGGATGTCGACAAGATCTTTGCTGTCTTTGTAGACAAAGGGGAAGAATGGTTGTTTAAGGAAGCTGGTGTGACGATGGAGGGGCATAATGACCTATCCATGGGTCATTCTTCATCTGAAGACATACGGTGCGACATTTGCATGGAGGATATTCCTGCTAATGGGACGACTACAATGGACTGTGGACATTGTTTCTGCAACAAGTGTGAGCACTTCATTACTTGTTTCTTTTCTCTTCCTCAATCACGGATTCTTTCGAAGGATCTTATTGCAAAGTTATTGTCAGTTGACATAAGTAATTACTACAGATTCGGAAGGAAAATATGATTCTGCTCGTATTCTGCTGACATAGGGTGGATTTCGAGAAACAATCTTGAACACCCTTTGCCTTCTGTATTCCGTTAGACTACTAATTTACCAGAGTAGCAAGTGCTCGATGTTCCTTCTTTTTCTAGATTCCAAAAGGCAACTCTTGCACTAGCGATGAATCTAAATTACTTAATCAAGAGAAACAGTGCTTATAACTGTACAAAAGGATGTAAAAATATAGCAGGCATTTGGATTGCGTCCTTTAACAATGAAGTTTGCCTGAGACAATGGATACATGAGAATTTAGATCCAATATAAACGGATAGAAGTAATGGGCATGGTTACTGCCCACTACTTCTGACGTTGTTGCTGATGCAATTTTATGTTAGTGTCGCCCTTTCTTTTTTGAATGAGGATATTTCCTTTAAGCCTTGCTCAAGTTGTGGGGTACAAGCTTGTTTTAAGGCATTAATGATACACTGCAGTAATTAGGTGTCTTCGAACTTAAAGTTATACTTCTCCAGTTGTTATGTTTTGGTTCGGTTACTATTTTCACCTCAGTTTTTCTAAGAACACAATCTAAGTTGTTCACTTGTCTCTTTGTAAAGGTTGGACAGAGCACTTCATTGTGAAGATAAACGATGGCCAGAGTAGACGCATTAGGTGCATGGCGCACAAGTGCAATACCATCTGTGATGAAGGGAAAATCAGAAACCTTGTGTGTACGAGGAATCCTGATCTGGCGAAAAAATTTGATTGTTTTCTCCTAGAATCTTATATTGATGATAACAAGAGGGTAAAATGGTGCCCTAGTGTTCCCCAATGCAGAAATGCGATACGTGTTGAGAATGATAAATATTGCGAGGTTGAATGTCACTGTGGTATGCAATTCTGTTTTAGTTGTTCATCAGAAGCACACTCACCTTGTTCATGTCTGATGTGGAAGCTTTGGATGGGCAAGTGCCAGAAAGAATCTGAGACGGTTAATTGGATTACAGCCCACACAAAATCCTGCCCTAAATGTCACAAAGCAGTGGAGAAGAATGGAGGATGCAACCTAGTACGTTGTGTATGTGGACAACCTTTTTGGTGAGAAATTTTATCTGATTCTTCCTTTCATTTGCAGTGGGGTTGGGGGGTTGCATGCACTTCTTCTGTTGGATAGTCTCCTGGAGGTCTATTGCTGGTCAATCCTGTTGTTTAGAGATGGTGTTGTACTTCTTCTTGCAATGCTTTACCTAATCTGCAACTAAAACATCAGAGAAGCAGCAAAACACCATTAATAAACGAGGAAAAAATTGACATATAGCTCAGGATGGCAAGCATTGTATTTGTAGGAGACTGTCCGACGAAAGAAATGCAGGCAACTAGTTGCAGGATTTTACATTACTGAGGGTAGCTATTTAACACAATCCTAACAAAAAGAAAATTGGGGATAAATGAGGTCACGAAAACCATAGCCATTTTGCAGATAAAATAAGCAAAAACAAATGCATTAGTTGCAAAAGTTTCTGATGTAACTTTTACTATGGATTGTGATGAATTTCCATTTTTTAAAAGTTTGCATTATAGTCTTTTTAGTAATGCTAGCAAAAATGTTCTTCTGTGTATACACCAGGCTATCGCCCAACTTTCAAATAAAACTATAGGGGCTAAAAAAGATTTTTAGTAATAGCTTTAGAAGGAGCAAATTATTTTCTAAGAAAAATTATGGTGAAGTTCTTGAAGAAATGTGCCCCCATTGGATCCACATTGGCTCTCCGCTGCATGCAACATCTTCTTTTCATAGATGTATTTCCGGAGCAACTAAATTGCTTATCATGGGCCCAAAAGACCATTCTCCATTTTAGTTAACATTGCTTTTCAATCTTTAGAGAAAAGTATTGTTAGCGGGTAGGATTTTTTTTTCGCAGAAATGTAATGGAACTGTCACTACCATGACCTGTGTTACTTGTTAGCATTGAGATGGTGTTTATTGTTGGAATTTTTTTTTTCTTTATTTGAACATTGCAGAATAACAGTTTGCTTACATTAAATGGGAGAAAGTTCTTGTCGCATTATGATGAAAAATGTTAGTAGTTGGAAAATGAATTCGTGATCATGAAGGGCTGCTTGTTTAATTTTCTTGTTTCTTTTCTCTTTTTTCAGTTGGCTGTGTGGTGCAGCCACAGGTGCAGGTCACACAGGGTACTCTATTGAAGGTCACATTTGTGCCCGATATACAAAAGACAAGGAGAAAAATTTAGAGTGTGCCAGAACGTGCCTGTGGCGTTTCATGCACTATCACAGTCGCTACAAAGTTCATACAGCTTCCTTGGAAGCTGAAGTTCATTTGAAGGAAAAATTAAAGATGAAGATTTCGGAATTGGAAACTGGAGAACCAGCATTGCAAGATCTCAGTTGGATGGAAAAAGGAATCTACACGCTCCTCCGATCAAGGCGGATTCTCTCTTATTCCTACCCATTTGCGTATTACATGTTTGGCCACGATCTCTTCCAGAATGAAATGACAAAGGAGGAAAGGGAAATAAAACAGAACTTGTTTGAGGACCAGCAGCAACAAATTGAGGCATATGTCGAGAAGCTATCTATGGTTTTGGAAGAGCCATTAAAGGTGTATGCTAAGGATGAATTTGCAGAAACAAGAATGAAGGTCATTTGTTTGTCTAAAGTGGTGGATAACCTCTGCAGAGCACTGTAAGTCTTAAACCCCATATTTTCTCATGGAGCAATTGTGCACTAGTAGTTCATCTTCGATTAAAGCCGTAAGTATTACGCTTTTGGGTTTATTAGGCCTTAATGTTAAATAGATACTGCCAAACTCACCTAATGGATTGTGTCAAAGTCGATATTGTTTCGTTCCTAAATTTTGCAATGAGTCATTAAAACTTGTATCATGAGGAATTGAGCTTATTTTAGGTGCGATGAGAAAATGAATTAAACTGAAAATGCAATAGGAGTTGCTTTATTTTAATTAGTTAATTTCCTTTGTGTTAAGCATTCCCACAAGGTTTTTAAGTTCATTTACAGATATGCTATTTGCAGGTATGAATACATTGAAAATGATTTGTTGGGCCCTCTCCAGCAAGCAATCCACATTATAGCCC
This sequence comes from Rhododendron molle, assembly GCA_025413875.1. NCBI lineage: Eukaryota > Viridiplantae > Streptophyta > Magnoliopsida > Ericales > Ericaceae > Rhododendron > Rhododendron molle. Next base: position 7,589,278 of record CM046393.1, read on the forward strand.
CGTATAAATCGACCGGTGAAGAGAAAGCATCCAAACTTGCTTAAGAATAGCTACTGACATGCACATATTGGAAGTGGAAGCCATAATGCAGCTGTGAAAAGCCTATATGCCATTACCTGACGGTTCGCTCACTGTAGTTATCCATAGTTCAAGACAGTGTTAATGTCAAGATAGCTGAGTAATGCATCTGTGGAAACAGAAAAGCTACTGACTTGCATATATTGGAAGTGGAAGCCGTAATGCATCTGTGAAAAGCCTATATTGTTCTCAGTTTGCGAGCGGATCCGATTGAGAAGAGGTGACTTGCATATATTGGAAGTGGAAGCCGTAATGCATCTGTGAAAAGCCTATATTGTTCTCAGTTTGCGAGCGGATCCGATTGAGAAGAGGTGATGCCGTAGGGCTGCAAACGAGCCGAGCCGAGTTCTACTAGACTGTTCTGGTTTGGTTAGTTAAGTTTTAGCAAACTCGAGCTTGAGCCCAATAAAAATTTGATGAGTCGAGCTGACCCAGGTTTGAGTCGAGCTCAAGCTTGTTGACGAGTCTTAATGATAAAAAATATACATACGTTCATAAGCATACAAAATTATAGAAGATGTACACATATAAGTTTATAGTACATCTATGAGTTCTTAGTTTTCATTGCGTCGCTATACTATGTGTATACATATTCATGTTATATAAGTATATACATATTCAACTTATACATAAAATTTTCACTATAAGGATGTACTCGAGGTTCGCGAGTCTAATTGAGCCAAATACTGTCACGTTCGGATTAGGCTCATTTATTAAAACGAGCCTAAAATTGATTCTCATGTTCCGTTTGTCTCATAGACGAATCGAACTCAAACAAGCTTTTACCAAGTCAAACCTCGAAGAGTTTGCCGATGGCTCAGTTCGTTTGCAATCCTAGGTCCTTAGGTGATGGCTTGTTCTTGCTATCCGGTTGCAGACCTTCGTTTAGCCTTTAAATGGGGGTTCTATATGCTGAAAGATGTGCACATTCTTTCAGTTGGATCTGTCCTAAGTGAAGCTCATGCTATCCTTACATAACCATAATAATTTTGCTGTTTGACTGGATTTTCTGTAATTGAGTTTAGTTTCTTCACTTTCTTGGGTTTTACACTCTGACCTGATATCCATTAACTACAAATGCAATCCAGCATAATTCACCGGTCCCAAATCGCCAGTCATACTGATCGGAATCGAATGTTAAATATGTAACGGAACTGATCGAATGCTACATATCCAAAACCAAGCGTATTACCATTGTCATTTCCAAATAAAAGCGCGTCCAATGCACATCTCGATGATACGAGCTGAGCTCTATTCCCCGTTGGAGCTGAGTAGGGATAAGATGCATTTTGCTCTGTTCCCTTGATTGATAGTACATGCGAAAGGGAAAGCGATCGGAATAGGAAGGAAATGAGAGAAAAAATTCTAGAGAAAGTAGTTTAGTTTTGGTTGTTTGATTTTTCAAAAATAAAACAAAAGATCCTGTGGATGATTATCTTCAGATCAGTCATTAACATGCTTAAAATGAGTTATAAATTCATAGGAAAATACGTGCGGTAGAGGCATCAGTTTCAAATTTCGTTGACGATTGTTCTCAGCGTGACTGTTAACTAGGGTTGTTCAAGAAAAACCGAGAACCGTGAAATCGGTCCGGACCAAACCGATCCGTGTTTTTTGGATTTTGTCCGCGGATTAATGGTCCGGACACGGATTTGAAAATTAAAAAACCGTGAGATACGGATTAGGATTGGATTTTTATTTCAAATCCGTGGATTAACCGAACCGAACCGTGAGATGCTAAAAAAATTAAAATATATATATATATGTGTGTGTGTAATATTTATAAATAATTATAATTCTACTACTTGTTATGAATTTTTTTTAACAATTTTAAGTTCATAACAATGACCGAAGGAAATCTGCTCCTTATCTGAAATTCCTTACTTTTACTTCACCTGTCTTCCCCTCTGATTTATAACTTGTAGTTAGCTACTACCACTGCGTAAATAGAACCTCCTGCTGCTACGTAGATGTAACAATGGCTGATGAAACCTGGATAGAATTTTGAACTAGAAATTTGAAATGATTAATACAGTAGTTGAAGTAATTTTGCGTTTTTTAGTGTTTAATGTTTATGGAAGGAAATCCGTGGATAAAACCGGGACCGAACCATGACTCACGGTTCGAAATCCAAACCGAACCGTGAGACTTTTGAATTAGGATTGGATTGTATTTTCTAAAAACCGTGAGATACGGATTAGGATTGGATTCATACGAATCCGATCCGATCCGGACCGTGGACACCCCTGCTGTTAACAAGATCAAAAAAAAAAAAAAAAAAGTGACGAGGAATATAATTTTCTTTTGTTTGATAGAATAAAGAAATTGAACTGGAAATAACAAGAAAACTAACAAATAAAGAGGAGAGGGGAAATGGAAAATAAATTAGGGGGAAAACAAAATAAGTTTCTATCCAAATTCTCTTGCATTTCATCTCTCCCTCTCCCTCCGACGAATCCCAACAATGAAAGAAGGAAAACATTTTATTTTCTTCTTCTTTTTTGTTTCTTTTCTCTGACCTGTAGCTTTAGCACGGACTCTTGGGGGAAGGATCTTGTCAAGTTTGTTATGGACCATTCCCGCCCATTTACAATTTCTTTGGCCCCGTTCCGAGTCCGCAACAATGATTGAATTCGTCGAGAGATTCCAACATTAAAAAAAAAAAAATCATGTTCGTTGGCTGCTAGCAAAAAAACATTTTGACTCATCAACAACAATTCGCCTTGCAGAAGCTAAAATGTAGCTCCACTAGGGAAAAATATAGTGCTGGATACCAGGGAGGTCTGCGGGCAGTTCATATTCAACCTGCGCAACCTCCAAACCGATGGTTTGTTTGAGGTATTTTAGCGGTTTTGAACCTAAGATTTTTGGAAGAATTTTAAATTTAATAAAAAAAGTACTTAAAATAAGAGAGGAAAAAATATTTTTTTAACCCTAAAGAGTTTATTAATTCTTAAGGTCTCAGGTTCGATTGCCTTTTTCAGCAATTCTTGGGACCATTTTACCACCCTACATGCAAGCGTGTGAAAACAGCTGTGATATGGACTATAAGAATTAGTCCAAGGCGTGGACAAGTTAATTAGGGATACCTTGCGTTACCAAAAAAGAAGAAGATACTCCACTAGATTAACAGTAGTCGTTTAAATAAGAGGAACGAACGACTTTTTAGATTGTTAGATGTTTACATGTGATTATTATTTATTTTGTAGAAAATGATAGATTTCCACATCCACCAACCACAAATCTCTTACATATGTGTGGTTTCCGTCCAGTGTGAGCTCCACAATTATACGTGCGGAACCCGCACACATAAGAGAGTGTGGTTGTATAGTGTGTATATAGCTTTGGTGTATTTTCTGGACTCTGCTACTTGAGTGAGACGAGAATGCAAGGGGGAGGCTCAGTCTAGTTTCCTCTATCCAGTTTTTTTTTTTTGATGATCAAAAAGGGTTGAGAGGGGGCGACCAGCGTAGCAGCTCCCCCTGGGCATGACCTTGGGGGCTCCCAACCCGTCGTGGAATGTCCGGTTCGAGCCATTTTCCTCCATCCAGTTCGAAGTCTCTATTTCAATCGTGTATTTACCGATATTCGACCAAACTAATATTTTAACAGGAATGTAAAAATTTGACAAACTCTACCAAATGAATTATACTATGCCGCTCACTGTTGTGGGCCCAATATGTGGCCGCAAGGCCCAAACTGGATCTCGAACAGGAGCCTCCCCGAAAGCAACGGCATCGTTTTACCAAGTAATTTTTGTCCCCTCTCTCTCTCGTCTTCGATTTCTAAAGCACAGTCTGACATCACACTGATATCGATCGCTCTCCTCAAAATGTTCAACAACAGCAGCATACCAATTTCCCTCTCCGATGACGACTCCGACGACGTCGCCGGAAAAACGAAGCCCCGGGTTCGCAGAAAGCGCAAGAAACCACGAGGCAAGAACGAGCTGGCCCAGCGATTCCTCAGGGAACTACTGAGATGGTGGCTCGTCTTGCTCTTCCTCCCCTTCGCCGCTCTCCTCGTTTTCGAGGCCTCGCGAATCGGCCGCAGACCGATTCTACCGGTCGAATCGGAGCGTAATTCTCATAGGAAAACCGGACCGGCCTTGGAAAACAAATCGGAAGGGAACTTGAATCGACTCGATCCGCTTACGCGTATGTTCGGTGGCGTCAGAGAACGTAATATTCTCTCTCTCTCTCTCTCTCTCAAACCAAACCGAGCCTTATGTCTCTCTCTCTCTCAGAATCTTTTAATTGCTTGAGTTCGTGCATCTACTTGCTTTTTACTATCGGAAAAGAGGGCTATTTTTGCTTGGTTATTCACTTTGAGCATTGGACTTGAGATGACTGGCTCGGGCTTTTAGGTTTTGGCCAGGACCGTCCAGATTTTTTCAGGGCCCAGAGCGAGCTCGTAAAATGGAGCTGTATCTATTTCATAACAACTTATAGCGATAAAATTAACGGCAACATTATACTCCTACTAGTCTATTAAATGGAAAATATGTGCTGTATTGCTGTTACGGCATTGAAGATTCATCCTCAATAATTTTGATATTTAGCTATGTTCTAAAAATTGCTAGGCCCTAGTTGGGCAAAAAAGGGGCGCCTAGCGTCGACAAGGCTGTCTAATCTCCAAGCGTTGGACCACATTTAGTGCCTAAGAGGGAACTAGTCAGACTAGGCAGCCAACTTTTAGAACACTGATATTTCGATAAAATCCGTCAAGATTTAAACGTCCTCTTGTTGCCTCTTCCAATTTTTCCAAAAGGTCCCCTTTCTCAAATAAACCGAGAATTAATTACCCCCCCAAAAAACACCAAGAATTGATTTCATGGTATAAAGATCAAATTACATAGTATAACTTTACTAATTGGGGGCCCAAGTTTCCAGTAAAGATCAGAACTTTCATAATGTTCTTCTATTGATACATGCATGATCTCAATTGGTTTTCTTGTTATTGTCTCTCAAATATGATCATACTTATCAAAAAAAAAAAAAAATGTTTATGATCATAACAACCCAACACTCGTTAAGCTATTTATAAGTTGTTGGTGTGTATCTGTCCTTGTTTTGAAGCTAACTACTGTAATGTCTCAGAAAAGTTAATTGGGCTGTACATGCTGTTATCTTAAAAGATTACTTCCTTCAGTTGTGAAGATCCATTGAATCAAATAAAAACTGGTTTTCCTGGGTTTATCAGGAAAATAGTTTGAGTTTGACACTTTGATCTCCCATAGCTTTTTCCAGCTTTTCTTTCTCTGCAGATTTAGCTTATTAACACAACTCATGTACACTATTCTCAGTGAAAAGTATATTGGGTCCTTGAGTATGTTAGTAACTTGGTAATGCTGAACATAGGTGAATGATGTATGTAGCTTTGACTATTTGTAACTTGTAAGTAATGGATGGGGTAGCTATTGCACGACGAAACTTCTGGAATTGGGGGCCTGGGGAAAATGTACTTATATAGTTTACTGATGTACCAAAAAAAAAGCCCCCATACTACACACACACCCAACTCTTTTCTTTTGTCTTGAACTATAATGTTATTTGGATGCATAAAGAAATATCAAATAACGGTGATAAACAAGCCATGGTGATCGTGGTAGATGATGCTAATTGATCATTTTGGATTTGTTTGCCATTGACTCATTGTTTGTGTTGATTTTAAATTGGAGTAAAATATATCATCTTAACAAGCCATGAATATCAGGGGCAGATGAATCTAATTGATCATCTTGGATTTGGTTGCCATTGTTTGTAGTGATTTCAAAACTTGTAAATTTGTTCAGCTTATGTTGGGATTTGAAATGTGTGAACAATGTGATTCATTGGGATATTGTACTGTATCTTCATTTCCCCCATCTGACCTCGTACAGATGTTAAAGGCAGTTCAAATCATGACAAGTTTTTGTGGATTATATCAGGTTGCTTGAAGCTCCTACCTCCTGAAGAACTTCAGCAATTGGATATTCCCAAGGGAAAAGAAACCGCTAATCCTATTAAAAGAGTGGTTTACATATCAGAGAATGATACACCTTATGTACAAGGGAACATTACCATATCTCAACAGCATACGGAAGCCACAAGATTTAATCTATTTACTGGAAACCAAACTCTAGAGCAGAGAGAGAAAAGTTATAAGGTTATAAGCTACATTTTGACGTCATTAACATGGTTTAGATAGTCTTGTCAGAGTTCAATGCAGCATAAATTACTTCTTCAGATTTCCTGTAACTCAATTGTACTTCTCACGAGGAACTCTTGCTTGGGCTTCTTATTTTGTCTTTATTCTTGTGCCTTTACTTGGTAGTCTAGATGTTGTATCTATCCATTTCATCTGACACTGGTGGCTGTACATAAACGAATGTTGCAGGTGAGGGAAACAGCTGTGGTACATTGTGGTTTCTACAGTGAGAATGGAGGATTCAAGATATCTGATGAGGACAAAAAGTTCTTGCAAACCTGTCAAGTTGCAGTGTCTACTTGTGCTTTTGGCGGTGGTGATGATTTGTATCAACCCATTGGAATGTCAGAGGCATCACTTAGAAAGGTTCTTTCCTAGGAAGCAACAGTCATGTCTATTTTCTTTCTAGGCCTCACTTTTGCGCCTTATGGTTAGAATACTGAATTGATGCAGGTTTGCTATGTGGCATTTTGGGATGAGATCACTGTTGCTGCACAGGAAGCAGAGGGACGTAGAATTGGTGAGAACCAATTTATTGGGAAATGGCGCATCGTTGTTGTTAAGAATCTCCCTTTCAAAGACCAAAGGTTAAATGGCAAAATTCCTAAGGTAAACATGTGATGGTGGCGTGTTTTCCTTCTTGTCATTTATCTTTCCATTTGATTTTCTTGCAATTATAAAGCAATGTTTTCTTCAACTGAACAAACATGACTACAATTAAACTCGCATTTATGCGAACAAATTAGGCTATGCGGATATTTCATATTATGGATAATTTGCAGCTTTCATCTTTTTGCACAAGATTTGGGATGAAAACTTGCAACACTATGCTTTTAGGACTCAGTTGTCGTGAAGGTATCTCTTATTGAAGATATAAATAATAAAGTTGCCCCTCTCTCTAACAGCTTAAGCTTTTAGATGAGTTGGTGGTTAACGATCTAATATGGTATTAGAGCAGGCAATAGATCTTGGGTTCGAAACTCACCGCCTACCTAATGTTAAAATATTTACACGTGTTTAGCCCACTTATGAAGGAGAGTCTGGCTACATGTGAAGGGGCGTGTTGAGGATATAAATAATAAAGTTGCCCCTCTCTCTAACAACTTAAGCTTTTAGATGAGTAGGTGGTTAACAATCTAATATCTCTGATCATATTTAAAGGTGGGTTCCCCAGAGTCCAGACCTCGATTTTGACACATTGTTGTGGTGGCTGATGTCTCTCTCCTTCTTGGTGGTGGTGTAAATGGGTTAGACTCGGCAATAATGCGTATAAACTTGAATATGTCACGTCATCTAACAGGGTTACATATAGGAAAAAGTACCTATAGAAGTATGTGTGGCTGTGATATTTGGCTATCATGAAACCTCTGAATTGCATGCATTTTGTACATTTTTGCTGTTATTAGATGCTGAGTCATCGGCTCTTTCCTCAAGTGAGATATTCTATCTGGGTAGACTCAAAGTCCCAATTCAGAAGGGACCCTTTGGGTGTTTTGGAAGCACTTCTTTGGCGTTCAAATGCTGTACTTGCAATTTCAGAACACGGGGCTAGGAGTAGTGTGTATGATGAGGCGAAGGCTGTTGTGAAGAAAAACAAAGCCACCCCTGAAGAAGTTGAGGTCCAGTTGAGGCAATATCGACATGATGGCCTCCCTGAGGACAAAAGGTTTAATGGAAAGAAAGGTAACCTTTTACGCACCCCTTGTTTAGTTTGTTTTCTTCGGTATCTGCTAAGATCACAAACACTTTACCGGTGGAGTATCATATTCATAGCTATGATGTCTTACTAAGATCCACTTCTTGTCCCGGAAACATGTTATTAACTAGATATTGCCTATTGGTTTGACTGGAATAGTAGTTTTATCAAATCAGATTTGTATTCCCGTTGAACTATGAGATAAATGATCCCCTAGGTAATATGAATCCCATATTTTGTGGGATTTTATCTATGCCCAATATTTAATCCTTACTGCAAAAGTTTAATCAAACGTAAGAGATGCGGTCTTCTTAGGTTTATAGTTAACTATGACGATGTTGGGTAATCAAAGGGTAAAAGCAGTGGCCCCCACTCAATTTTTTTATAAGATTTTAAAATGTATGTTTTGTATTTTGTCTCGTTAATTGTATTTCATAAATTTACTTTTAATCTTTCCAAGACATGTCGAATATCATTTCATTCTCAATTTTTTGTTTCACATATTTGAACATTGTCATTACGCTAGCGAAATGATGTGTCTAATGTGAACAATAACAGTCACATACTAATTGGAACTCTTTAATGCATAATGTCCAAAATTCAAAAATGCCTAAACCATGGGCTATACGTTTTATACTTTTGCAATTATTAACAATGGGAGCAATATTGCTAAATATTGTATGGTGAATTGCTCTTAGACTTGATATGCTGAGACAATTCAAGCAATTCGATTGTTTTTATATTCTATATAATTTAGGGATAATTTTTGGGAGGTCCACTATTGCATGTTTCTAACCCCACTAGTCCACTTCTAAAGTTCTTAACCCCTCTAGTCCACTAATAATTTTCACGACAAAACTACCCTATGTAAAAGAAACAAGGGCCTTGTTTGGCTAACACAAAAAATATAATTTTCCATTTTTTTCCCGATCTTGTTGCATTCACGTAACCACTACCACCATGACGCCAACATATAACGTTATATGTGTAACAAAAATTTCTCTTTTCATTTTTTTTTTCCCACCACCTCCGCCACCACCACCACCACTCCACCTCCATCACCACCTCGCCAACATATAACGATATATGTGTGACAAAAATTTCTATTGTCTTTTTTTATTTCTGTTTTGAGCCCTTCACTTCTTGAACCGGCCACCCCTTAACATATAACGTTATATGTGTGACAAAAATTTCCTTTTTTTTAAAACCTATTTTGAGCCCTTGCCCTTCCCTTCTTAAACCCGCCACACCTTAACATATAAGGTTATCTGTCCCAATCTGCGCTATTGTCTTATGTGTGGTACTACATCAACAAAAGTGCACATATAATCTTATATGTCCCTATCTGTCCTCTGTACGTTATCAAAAACGAAGATAGATATGAGACATATAAGGTTATCTATTGATATCTGGAACGTATTTTTAATTTACTATATTAATAAATATGTTAGATTTTTTAATTCTTAGCACAAACGTTTTAACATTGCTTAGTACGAAATTTTTTGGTTGAAATGTGTTTAAAAGGTGCCCCCCACTTACATAGATTTCTGGCTACGCCACTGGGTAAAAGGCTATTTTAATTTGTTGGCTTGCACAGCTCTTGTTGCCCTGTTGAATTATTCTTTATGTGCTCAGTTAATTTTCTATTGGCTTGTGCAGCTCTAGCTGAAGCTTCTGTTGTTGCAAGGGAGCATACGCCATTGACTAATCTATTCACTTGCCTTTGGTTCAACGAAGTGGTCCGTTTCACTTCTCGGGATCAGCTTAGTTTCCCATATGTTCTCTGGCGGCTGAAAGTTTTAAAGAACATCAATATGTTCCCGGTTTGCACCCGCAAAGATCTTGTCAATAGTATGGGCCACATACGCAAGGCTAAGCCTCTAACAAGTTAGACTTGTAAGCAGTCGTAAGCGTTCTCGTATACTGTAATTCTGTATATTGAATTTGAGTCTCAGAGGTGAAGTGGCTGCAGTCATTCTTTTATTTGGAAGTGCTGTTGTCAATATTGCTACTTCTTTTGACAATCACCCGTGGAAGATTGTTTTTTTCCCCAGGAAAGCCATTGTTTTGTTACTTTGCTGTGGATTTGTTACCATGTAGTTGTGAACCACGTGCTGAAAGTTGGATGTTCTAATTGATAAGGAACTGATGATAATGTGAATACTCAATAGGTTGTCGAGATTGGTGATGGTATAGTGTCTTCGATTTTTTGCTTCATCTCCGAGTTAATAAGCCCAGTTTGATACATTTGGGCGTGTGTGTATGTGTGAGAGAGAGAGAGAGAGTAGATTCACAGCTCTGCGCTCTCATCCCGGGAAACCCTACATGTACCCCGTTCTGCAGAGAAAGTAGGGGGGAAAGCTCACGGAGACAGCAAACCGTCTGTCTTGACCACCTATGACTGCTTATGGAAGTAAGTCTACAAACACAGTAATTTGTAGATAACACCATACATGTCAACGTAGCACCGCCTCATTATTACCATGTGCCAATGTAGTGCTGCCTGCTGCCTCATTGGCAATTGGAGGGGTAGGGCGTGCTCCACTCACGTGGGCAAAGGTTTTTGTGATGTGTTCTTTGTCTAGTGGCTTTTACAAAAAGGATTGATAATTGGAGAATCAGAATTCACAAGCAATGTTGATAATGGAGTCTAACGGTACGAAATTTGGAAAAGGGTAGGAATTTTGGAAAAGAGAAGTTATAACTATTCAAAGGCAACTGATGCGATAAATACCAGCTAGCTTAAACAAGCCTAATACATGCTATTGTAGTAGCCAGCGCATTTGAAACATCAAAACTTGCCTCGAAGGCCCTCAAAATATGGCCCTGATAAGCCAGATGCTGTTAGAATAAATCGCTTCTAGCCATAACTTGGAATCAACTACACTTGTACAAACAACTTGTCTCGAAAAAACAAAGGAATTGTTTGTAGAACTGTGCTTCATACAAGTCATAAAATTGCCTACTTGGAGGCCTTAAAGCAGTCTTTAAGTTCAATGCCAACAGATTTCAGGCCTGATAGTATCTAAAACCTATAATTGGCATCACCGATACAGTATTCCCTGTTCTTTATTTTAGAACACTGCTACAAGGTCGTGCCTCCACCATCCGACATAAGAGATGCAGCAGCGGCAGCAGCAGTAGGGACAACCCCAGTTGAAACACCAGGTTTTGACAAGTGGAGCAACCTGAGAAGAGACAACAGCTAGGTTACTCATTTTTACGCGATGATACAGATACTCGATTTGAAGAGAGTATACATTAATACATAGTTCATGCTAAATCTTGTAGCGACGTATAAAATCTGAAGAAAAAAGTATTCAAAATGAACCTAGTATGTCTAGCTTGAAGTCAGATCTTTTGAGATCCATCCTATAACATGTGGTGAGAGAAAATTTCTAAACTACTTGTGCTGATTAGGAGAGAATTTACAGGTAGGGATGTATAAAACCCAAGTCTCTGAGTTCCCAACCATACCAACTGCTAGTGGAAAGGGGGGTTTGAGAGGTTAAAATGCGAAACCCCAATATGTGGGAAGGAGTTCCCAACCCATATCGCAGGACCCTTAAATCTCTACCCAACTTCTTCCACTCTTTTTCCAACAATAGTCATCACCATTGGGCATCATCGAACCAATCACATCTATGACAATCGAACCTTTCCTGAAAATAAATGGGTGAGACAGGGACCGCCGGGGTGGTAGGGGAAGTGTCTTGGGGGAAGAGGCGAAGGAGGGTTCTGTGTGGCGGAGTTGGATAGGGAGTGCCGAATGGGGTCCCCTGTCCATTTTATATTTGAGTTGGATTCATCTTATAGTCTTTGTCTTGTATTACAGTACTGCAAGGTTCCCTCTTGCACACCCTAGCACAATTAGAGCACCGTAGAGTCCCCTCTTGGACATCAACGGTGACAATTTATTGAATTTACAAGAAGGTAGCTTCAGTTATGCATCTAATATGCATTATACAAGCAATAATAATAATAATAATAATAATAATAATAATAATAATGATGATGATGATGAAGGGCAAAGCAAAAAAAATTGAATAAAAGAACTTACGGCGCTAGGTATTCACAGAAGGATGACACGGCAGCGACAACTTCACTGTAGTTTTCAGATGATGCAGGGGCGGTTACTTCAACAAGCTGAATGCCAGGTGTCACGGGCACAGCCTCATCAGTAGCATGCAGTTTTAGCATCTTATTAACTGAAGAGACAGTAACAGTTATTTGAGCGACTCTTTGGAAATGGAAGGCAAATCCTACTCTCAGCAGCTCATGATCTAACTTGTAGCCCAGTGTATAAAACAAGCGGAGCACATTCTTGCTTACTTTACTTTCCACCATAGTCCTCACCAGGACTGAAATTTGTTCTGCACCGGCACCTCTCATTGCACCCCCAACATGTCGGACAGTCCTACTCGAGAATGCACGTTTAAATTTTCCATTAGTACAACTGTACAACTACACAAGCACTCGGGAAAAAAAACAGAAGAGGGAAAAACAGGGCATGAGAAATCAAAATTTCACCAAGTAGGTTCAGGCTGCTCAAGATCACATAAAAGTCGAACCTCTGAAGATACAACTCCTGAAAACGAGAGAGCATAAACTTAATTTTATCCCGATAGCTCTCAATTGAAAACAATAAGTTATCAATTATCATCAATACAATGTTATGAGCTGACATGATTTTTCCACAAAATGTTCATGTTCTGTTCGTGACTTTGATTGTACCTTTATCTACTCAAAATCCCTACCCTAAAGCTAGTACGTCTCCAAAAAGTTTGTCAGATGGTTCACCGGAGGCCCCAGGGTCCAATATTGAGGTAAAAAAGGACTTACCAAGATTTGGGGCACTTTTTAGGCACAACTCGTGGATCCTTAAACGTTCTTTATGAACACCACAAAGACCTTGAAGAAGAATCTCAAGAGCCTCAACATGCTGTAAGGGAAAAAAAACACCTAAAGATAAGCTACCACAAGGATGGTGTAATACAAGTTATACAACAATTATCCTTTTAAAACATCAACTTAAATTCTCTGAGATTTTGTGTCTAACTTTTTCAAGAAGGTGCTCTACATTTTATTTTTAGAGCCACCAGCTGCCTAGAGATCATTCTGTACCCAAGGAGGTGTGGAGGTGGAAGAGAGATGCAAGGTAGTAGACTATTAGGCCAGAAAGAGCACATAATAAGTACCCCTAAGGTTTGAACTACATGAATAACTCGATTATTACTCAACATTTGGATAGACCAAAAAATTGAACGCAGTACCTTTATTGCTAAATAAACTCTATCTGTTACTTGGAACTTCATCTTTGGCAAACTGCTTCTAGCTAGACCTTGGGAGGTATTAACACCATTACTTCTTAAAGGCACTCACCTTTCCCCTCCCATGTGATGCCCATTACATAACGTCATTATCGACGAGATTTCATTGACTTATCCCGTATGCAGATGATAATCATAAAGTTATTTAAGAGATTTTTATGGCCCTAAAAATGGAACATAACAAGAGTTGATCATATTATCTAGGTTTAAAGTAGAAACATTGCTCTCCACAAACTTGAAAAACTTTTAAACTATAGTATGTCGGGCTCCAAGCATCCAACCTTTAAGTGCCATTACAATACCATTGATCCAAAATAAGAAGAAATAGATACCTATTAACTTAAAATAAAAGCAAGATACATACCTATTAATTGAAATGAAGGCAACCATCACAAAGACATTCAATTCTCCACCCTGAATAAACACATCCTCCGCCCTAAACAAACCTATCCACCTCCCTTCTCTTCCACTACTCACTTTCCAAACTAGTTACCAAACTTGTTATTACCAACGAAAAAATGTCTTGATCCACCATTGTATACTCATTTGCGATGGCCGTATTATGTTCGTCTGAGTTGGTGGCGCGAACACTCATGCAAGTTTGGGGAGGTATACTTTCAGTCAACGTACACACATTGGAACCGTAATGGGTCTAATCATCCTTGTTTACTTGATATGATATTTTCCTTCACCGTTATTCTTTGGTGAGTAAGATATGAAGCTTTTTTTTATTTTTTATAATTATATCTGAGTAAGATATGAAGCTAATGTAGATGTTTTCCACAATAACAAAAAAACACGACGACCCTATCAAAAATGTTGTACACTGGCATCCGAATATATTTCCCAAAGACACAAATCTATGTCAAATGTAGTTAGGTCACTCATAGGTATGGGCACATATAATGTGTTTGCAAAACTAGATTCAACTCTTTTTATCTTGTTCCCCATTGATATTAAGAGAAGAACTGAGATTTTCCAGACCATCATATGCCACAGACACATCATGTAAAAATGCAAGACAACAACAGGTTATAATACCCAAGTACTTTTCATCGTTACCTGAGTCTCTATGATTCCCTGAACCACGCACTCCATTTATTTATTCCCCCCCAAAGGCTCTGCTATACCTGGAAGATTATTCAACCAAATGGAGAAAAAAATATCAAGGTTACTAGTGATTTGATACTTCAAAGAAAGAAATCGAGGAAAAGAAACATGAGGAAGAGGATAACGACGTGAAAGTTGAAAACTTTGCATATCTAAATGGATCTTGCATAACATAAATGTGTTTTTGTTATACTCTATATTCTGACTCACAGAATTTGTTGAACAAAATGAGTGACGATTAGTTCACGTTGTGTGGCAGTAGGCTTAAAACCAAACCAAGTTAAGCCTTAAGTCCCAATCAACTGGTGTCCGCCACATGAATTTGTTTTCTCCGTTGAGCTCCATCGAGAGCATTGTGTTCCACAATATTCCAAAAACCAGGATCATTTCAAACTACCACCTCTAAAGGACTAATTTTGGTCTACCCCTCCCCTTAATGCTACCTTCTACTGTAACCATATCTCGCCTCTAACTATAGCATCAACTGATTTACAATAGGCACGTCGAACCCAACTTAAAGTTATTCCCTCATCTCATCTTCTATCAGTGTTACCCCTACTATTTCGTGGAAGTTTTCGTTTTTAATTCCAACTCGCAAAATCTTGCTACACATCCATCTCCGCATAACCTATTCTATCTGTTATAGATAGAAAAACAACCAGATGAAAACCTGTTCTAGTAATGTGCGTGAATCTACAAATAAAAATCTAACATAGGAAAATCTACTAGAAGATGCAACCTAAACGAAGGAAAATGCAATTCACCAACTAGGCAAACAACTAGCAGGGCCGGCCCTGGGTGCCTAGATAGCAACTGCTTCAGGCCCCCGAAAGATAATGCTAAGAATAAGGTGCCGTCAGAAGAATGGTACAAGTGCATATGCGTTAGATTGATTCACTCCTCGTGGGAGGGTCGGACATCCCAACACTCTTTCAAGGACACCCCAAAACATGCCATGTTTAGGCTTCTAAATTAAGCATAACAAACAGCAAACAGAGAGAGAGAGAAGCGGACCTGCTCAATTTTCGGCTGGTTCTGAATCGATCAGAGAGAGAGAGAGAGAGAGAGAGGCGGACCTGCTCGATTTTGGGCTGGTTCTGAATCGATCGCGGGGAATTTCGGTATGAGAGGTGCTTCCCCCCCTCTGACACGCCCTCCCGACTCCAAACTCTCTTTTCCCATTTTAACCCCAACACCTCCCCCTTCCTTCTTTCCAGTTTTAAACTTTCTTTTTATTTTTTTTTCTTTTATTCTTTATTTTCTAATTTTCAATTCTTTTCTTTATTTGTTTCCTTTCAATGAGCACTAAGACTCATTATTTAGTTTTAGAACTCTTCTAGGGTGTCTATTGAAAGACCTTGAACTAAAAATTTATTACTACTATTTAGGATAAAATGATAAAAAAAAAAACATCTTTGCACAGGTTCAAAGGGATTGAAAATTGAAAGACTTATTTTTTTAACTATATTTTTTAATATATATAGGAAAAAAAAGTCGGATTAATTTTTAACTATATTTTTTAATATATAAACAGTGTAAAAAAATAAGTGTTTCTATTTTCAATCTGTTTGAATCAGTACAAAGATATTATTTTTCTGATCATTTCATCCTAAATGGTCGTCGTAAATTTTTTGCTCTAAAACCTTTTCAGCGAGCACCCTAAAACTCTTTATTTAGTTTCAGGGCTCTCTTAGGGTGTCCATTAAAAGGCCTTGAAGCCAAAAATTTATTACAACTATTTAGGATGAAATGTTCAAAAAAATATCTTTACACCGGTTCAAAAGGATTGAAAATGGAAAGACTTATTTTTTTAACTATATTTTTTAATATATATAGTGAAAAAAAAGGAAAAAAAGTCGGATTAATTTTTAATTATATTTTTTAATATATAAACAGTGTAAAAAAATAAGTGTTTCAATTTTCAATCCATTTGAATCAGTACAAAAATGTTATTTTTTTAATCATTTCATCCTAAATGGTCATAATAAATTTTTGGCCCTAAGGCCTTTCAATGAGTATCTTAATAGAGCTCTAAAACTAAATAAAAAGTCTTACGGTACTCGTTGCCAAAAATTTACTATGACCATTTGGGATGAAATGATCAGAAAAATAATATTTTTGTACCGGTTCAAACGGATTGAAAATTGAAACACTTATTTTTTTACACCGTTTATATATTAAAAAATATAGTTAAAAATTAATCCGACTGTTTTTTTTTTTTTTCCATATATATATATATACACAGCGGATCCAGTGAGGGATCCCGCACCAGTCTACGGTGCGGGACTCCCCTTTCCGGATCGAATTTCGATGATCCGAGCCGTTCAATGTGTTCAGAACGTGATTTTAAGGGTACCCGCGAGAAATCAGCAAAAAAAAAGACCGGGAAGGGTTTCATCCGAGCAGTTTTTGTTTGTATTTTATCGAACGGTTCAGTAAAAACTGCTCAAATCAAGCCCTTCCCGATCTTTTTTTTTGCTGATTTCTCGTGAGTACCCTTAAAATCACGTTCTGAACACATTGAACGGCTCGATCATCGAAATTGATCCGAAGGGGAGTCCCGCATCAGTAGATAAAGTGGATCCTCACTGATCCGACTCTATATATATATATATATATATATATATTAAGAAATATAGTTAAAATAAATAAGTGTTTCAATTTTCAATCCGTTTGAACAAGTGCAAAGATGTTATTTTTCTAACCATTTCATCTTGAATGTTCGTAGTAAATTTTTGAATACACTTATTTTTCTAATGAATCCGACTGTTTCTCTCTCTCTCTCTCTCTATATATATATATCTATATATATATATATATATTACAAAAAAATAGTTAAAAAGTAAGTGTTTCAATTGTCAATCTGTTTGAACCGGTGTAAAGATATCATTTTTCTGATCATTTCATCGGAAATGGTCTTAATAAATTTTTGGCTCCAAAGCCTTTCAATGGATACCTTAAGAGAGCCTGAAACTAAATAATGAGTTTTAGAGTGTTCATTAAAAGGTTTTAGAACAAAAAATTCATTATGACCATTTAAAATAAAATGATAAAAAAAATACGATGTTCGTTTCGATTCAACTGAATTAAAAATTGGAGTACTTAATTTTTGAATTATGTTTTTTAATATAGAAAGGTTATATTTATAGAAATTAAAGAAAGAACGAAAGAAATTAAAAGGGCGGAAGGGGGGAGGGTATTAGCGGAAAATGGGGGTGGCGTCCGGGGGGTGTCAAGAGCTGGGAAAAGCAATTTACTTTCGGTATACTATGTGGCGACGACCATTACAAAGAAAACCCAATAATTTGATCCTTGTCACAAATTGCTCCCGTCAGTTGTTCATTTCTCAATTCAAAGTCACGGGAATGCTAATTTTTCAATTCAAAGTCACGGGAATGCTAATTTAAGAGCAAAGTCCATGAGGTAAGTCAAAATTACTTGAGCCATTACATTATTTGCAATGAATAGTGGGTATTTTCCCCAAAGCTAGCATTGAGGGTGCAATGCTATTTCCTTTTTCTACAAAATTTCACTTTGGATCATTTTTTCAACAAGCTCCCACTAATGGTACAATGGTGCAATCCAATTTAGAATTAGTTGTTGAAATTGACGGTGTGGCACAAATAGTTGAAGCAAAAAAAATGACATCAGAAATATAGAACCGTGGGGTCACTAGTTTTTGCCATTTCTATCATTTTTTTACAATGACAAAGTCATTTTTGCTCCATTGGACTTCTCTAAAAATGATGACAACTTTCCTATATAGTCGTTCAAGTTCTCACCCAGACCTATCGTATCCAACTGTAAACACAGGATTTTGCCCCATCCTTATTTCACTACTACTACGAACCAAGAGCGTTAGCCCTCATCATGCTGACATAAGAAGAACGTGCATCTTTCGGTAAGCACCAAACGACATAAGACGAACCAGGTTTTCTACTAGGAAGTCCAATGATCACTTGGTATGACAAATATTTCAAAACATCTACATGTGCATAGCTTAGTCACGAGACATGCCATATCTGGAAAGAAACAATCCTCTCTCTGGTTAACGGGCAAGAAGTGGGTCCCAGTAACCCTAATTTGGACCGAACAACCAACATATACTTCGAAGTGCCCAAATCAAGATCGGCACCATTAGATGTGTTTATTTTGTCATTTCTAATTGTCGGAGCCCACATACATTAGAGGTGTGTAACGTTTGAAAAAACCCATAGCTCATGTGAGTGTTTGTATATATGTTTGTGATGCTAGAATGATTGACGTTGCCATGCAACCCACCGTACTTTAATCCACCAAATAATCATTTTGCCCCGTAATCTAGGAGTAAAATATTTCCCCGTACTAGTTTTGGTGAAATGACTGGGGAGTGTTTTGGCTAAATAAGCCACTTTGTTTATTTTTTGTCTTTTTAAAAAAACCAACCATTAGGCGGAACACCCCCGAGAATCTTGCCATCATATCAAAACAGTGTACCATGCTTTAACACTGAAAATCACGCAGGCAACTCGGAATATAAAATTTAGCTAAATTGAGTCCGAAATGCACAACCATATACTCTTTTCACACATACAATTTCTCCCGAAATGCATGTCACCTTTTTTTTGGTTACGATCCTGTCATAATTTCATAAGCTTGATGTTTGCAAAATAATTACTTCAGAAGTAACAGTGACATTTTCCATTCTCTTTAACTAGGAAGAAGACCAATGCCTGTGATAGCAGCCAACACCTATCGGTGGTGGAACGCCAAGCTTTCGTGATCTTCAA
Organism: Rhododendron molle; assembly: GCA_025413875.1. Lineage (NCBI taxonomy): Eukaryota > Viridiplantae > Streptophyta > Magnoliopsida > Ericales > Ericaceae > Rhododendron > Rhododendron molle. Next base: position 7,608,450 of record CM046393.1, read on the forward strand.
CACCACCACACTAGGCAGCTGTGGCAGCAGTAAAATCAGTACAATGTAGCATTCATATGAAGACAAAATTTAAACCAGTAAACCAACATGAAGAACCAAGCACGCACGTGCAATAAGAGAACTAAACTAGCATGGCAAAGTTGCAACTTGCAAACACCGTAATCTCAAACCCAGGTGCAACCACAAATGATCAATACAAAATCCGGAATTATATTTTGTCAAGCATTTCAAAACTCCAACTGCTACTCGGATAGCCAACAACAGAGAAGAACTACTAAATTCAACAAAAAAGATAGTAACTAGGCTCCGCATAAAACCAACACCACGACCCCTTAGTCGAAGAGACTGAAGCCCATATCCTGCAACAAAAAGAGTAGACAAGTCAGGCAATATGGAAATCACAATGTGCAACAAGTGAAAATTAATTAATAAGCTAATGATACATCTCAAATGTGGGAAATAGAATTAACAGTAACAAAAAAAAGGCTTACATCATCGGATTCCTCTTTCTCTTCAACTTTCTCCTCTTTCTTTGCCTCTGCAGCAGCAGGAGCAGCAGCAGCAGCACCGCCACCAGCGGACACAGCAGCCACGGCAACCCCGCCACCACCTCCAGCAGGAACTGAAGCCAACTTTTCCCTTCCAGCGGCAATTAGTTCCGTGATATCTTTTCCCTTAACTTCAGACAATAGCAACTCAATCCTTTCATCATCAGCCTCGGCTCCAACTGCAAACCACCAAAAATTAATTCATTAACAGCAAGCCAACGAGGATCTCATGATTGTGTCCATTTGCAAATTTTGTTTGTGTTAGTATTGGTTGAATGAAAAGAGGCCTCAGAGATCTTGGTGGATAGGAATCATCATGTGGGATTAAAAAGAATTCCAATCAAGAGTAGCAAATATTTCTCACATCATCGGCCTCTCGTATCTTCTTTTCCTCTTTCGAGATTAAAGCAAGACTAAAAACTCTATTGAAGGGTTTTGTTATTGCCAAAACAATAGTGCATAAAACCTTTGTACCATGTGCAAGGTACACGGCTTTTATGCACAAGAGTTTTGGCAAACCATCAAAAAAATAATGCTACACAATTTAGAAAACAAAAATAATAATGAGGGAGAGAACATGATGATGTGTCAGAAGTAGCTGGTTGTGTAATCATCCCTAGAAAAAAGAGATCATTGGGAATCCGTCTGATTTATTTCATCATCCATACATCATGACCTCAACGACTTTTCAAAATCCACCAATTCCCCAGTCATGCATTTCAAAAATAAAATTCATAAGTAACTAGGAAACAAACAGAAATTTCATAATATCAAGAACTGTATCTACCACAGAGACATCCTGCTCTTCATGAAATCACTCTCATAGTAGACATAGAGACATACATACAAGGACGGTCCATTTATAAATATGTCCAAACCGTGTTCGGAATGTATTGTGGGTGCAACAGACAAATACAACACAATACCCCAATAGATAACTGTAATATCTGCCCTAATACAAAACAATTAAATCAGGAGACAAGTCCTAAGCTATGGACTTGACCAGATGAGTCCTAACTCCTTAGCCACCAGCACACCAATAAAACCTCATCTGAAATAGTTCTCACATGACATGGGTCCACGTACGCGAAGGTCCCACCCCACATGAAACGAGGGTTACAAATAAACGTTGTATCGAAAACATCAAATTTACAGTAACTCAAACAGAAAAACATTCCACGATTAACTTTCAATAATCGGACGTCAAGTAAACAAAACATCTACGCCGGTAAGTAGGTACCCGAGTCTATACAATCAGATCTCACGGAACCAAACTTCAACGTATACTCACAAGTAACCCGTAACCGTAAAAATCGACTCAGTTTTGAGTTAACGAGGCAGCAACTAATCGAAATGATACTAAGATCGCATACAAGCCCAAAAAATATTAACCAATTAGATGTTAAAACAATAGCACAAATGCGAAAATAATCAACAGCGGCGGTACCTGAACCGAGGATATCCTTCAAGTCATCGGCGCAAGGCGAGGCGTTGCCTCCCAAAACGGCCAGCAAATACGCAGCGACCACCTTCATTTCTGCTTAGGGAAAAAGCACAACATAAAACCACGATCAGTAAGGAATCAACTACGCTTATGTATCACCAGAGAGAGAGAGAGAGAGTACTTGTGGAGATTCGGATCTGGTGCGTAATGAGAGAGGAAGAAGAGACTGCTCTGCTCTAGGGTTTTGATGAAGGGGTTGAGAATGGGAGGAACGGCGAATATATATAGCTAGGGTTTTGACATGCTTGAGGAGAGAGACCGGATTGAGATTTGATCCTGTCCGTTAAATATTTAGTTGCCAACATTGCCCCTTGGTTCTTTTGTTAAATTTTCAGGGTCTCATACTCGGCGCAGTAGTAGTTTCAGGCCCAACACGATGGGCTTGGGTTGGAGGGGGCTACGATGGGTTGGGCCCAATGATAATCTTTGATTTCTTCCCTTCACATTTTAATCTCGAGGCATTTTTGATCCGTGGATTAACTATCTGAGATAGAATTAATCGTACTTAATTTTGAGTTATATTACACTAGTGCTAATCCGTGCCTACGGCACTACGGATCCCGATTGGAATGGGATGGCAGTTATGTGATTTAGGTGAAAACCATGGGCACTTAACCGAACAGTGGGAGGATGCACTACAGCCTTTGGATCAAATGAATCTAAGCCGTTCCAACAACTTGTCTCCACCCCCTTCTGATTTATAATAGAGATTTGGTTCTAAGATGACTGTTGGGATTATTAGTCTCAGTATTATTTTGATATCTATATGGGGGTGTACTAAATTATAAAGGGGGGAGAGGTGGATTGAGTAGGATTAACAAAGAGGGGATTATTTTAAAAAAAGTCTTATGTATGATATTGTAATTATTCTCAAAAAGTACTTTCAAAATTGAAACTCATTTCCAAAAAATGTTTTCAAAAAACTGATTTCCAAAATTGAAATCGAAGTTTTTTAAACTGATTTCCAAACTTTCTTTTTTTGAAAATGTTTTTGTAAACAATTTTTCAAAAATATGTTTTCAAAACGTTATTTTTTCAAAAAAACAGAGTGTTTTGGATTTTCTGTGTCGGTGAATATTTGACGGAATTGGGCGGGTAACGGTTTGGGTACGGGTAAAAACCCGAAACTTGTGTTTTTTTGTTTTTGTTTTTCAAGTCCCGTCGGGTTTGCTTTAGGTTTTAGTTTTAGTTTTCGTATTTGGGTTTGGTTTTGATTCTTTCAAAACCTAGGCCGAACCAACTCATTGTCAACCCTAGCTTAGACGCTCAAGCGCGCGTTGGAGCGTGCACACATCCTTAGAGATTTCTGTACATAGTTTTTAAGGAAGAGTAATCAGGAGTAGAATTCAGAAGAAGAAAAAAAAAAAGAGGACATGAATTTTATTTTATTTTTAATCATAAACCGACACGATTTCAAGAAAAAATGAGGGAGGCCAGACTAGTACTTTTATTTCTCTTCCACTTTCCTTTCCCTTCACAAATTCAAAGATTAAGGGTAACACTAACCTTATACAACCACCGTGGACATTAATGTGGTCATGGGTTACAGAATCTGTCCGGGGCCAACGATGAATCTCATACTTTGGTAGTAACATTAAGGACGCTGATTTTGTTGGCTCTTTACTTTTCTACGCAGGCGCTTCACGTTTAATGTGATGTACAAAGTGGAGCGCGAAAATCAATTTCCTAAAATTAATGATACACATTTGTTAAAAAAAAAAAAAAAAAACATTGATGATACACATTAGGATAACAAGTATACTTGTTCTTATATACACACGATGACCGGATATGATGCCGATGCAAAGTATGAAGATCCAACAAATCAACGAGAAGAAAACCAGACTACAGAAAAACTTGTGGAACAAAATTTGAAACCGCTCATCGCCGCTGTAGTTGCTGCCACTCCTGAATTGCAGAGCGAAGACTGTGATTCGGGACGACGTTGCAGTGTGGGAGCTGGAGGTTGGTCATGGGCGACGTGCTGTGGCCCCCGTCGAGCCATCCTCTTAGAGCCTCCAGTTCATAAGTGTAGCCATCAGCTGCTACATGTGGATCTACCATGATGTCCTGCAAGTTTAAGCCACCGCGAGATGAACCATGTTGGCCATGAACAACAGGTTTTGTTTACATGAGAAGTTTTCCGAAGTATGTAATCCATCCACCAAAATCCAGTTCGGTTAAACTTAGTGAGAGGTAACCCAAACTACCTGTTTCTACACTTCAGTGTACATGGTTTACAGAGTTAATAAAATCCCTCCTTCATGTCCCAATACATGTTTCACTCCCGCATGTGTAAGTTGTGTCTCTTGCGTGTTTGCTAATTGAAAGTTAATAAAATCATTTGGGCACGCAACTTGGCGTGTGTGTTCGTGTCCTCAATCGGCCTTTACAACATGCATACGATAACTACTTAGGCGTGTCAATGCTTCATAGACCAAAAGTATTAGGCTCCGCGGCGAGGGATCAATACAAACAATGGCAGTATAAAGCTGGTTTATAAAGACTACAAAGAATCACTTATTTTGTAAAAAGGATTATGGGCGAATTTAGCAAAAAATGTTCAATACAAACTACTAAGAAATTGAGATGAGAACCAAGGGGCCAACCTGAAGGATAGGACAAATAAAATACGGCGGAGTCCTGCGGCTTTCCTCGGAACTCACTTGGAATGACGAGATATCACTTGAAGCTCTCATCGGCTCAATCAGCCTCCACGCCTCTGAGGCAAGGCCCGGCCGGCTCCTCCGATTCCTCTCGCAGCACCTCATTGCTAAGTGAGCCAGCTGCTGGGCTTGCACAAAAGGCCAGTCCTCCACTCTAGGATCTAGTATATCTTTCAATCTTCCCCGATCTAGTGCCTTTTGCATTTTCGCCGGTAACCCCACCACCGGTTTATTTCCAGTCAATAACCGTAACAATATGACTCCGAACGAATATACATCTGATTGCGGGGTAAGCTCTCCTGCGAAATCAGGATCTATGTATCCAAAAGTGCTCTTTGGGACAGTCACGTAACACCCTGTCGTGTCGCTGGATTCCTTGTTTCGATTTACCACACGACATATCCCGAAGTCACTGAGTTTGCACACATAGTTGGCATCTAGAAGGATATTATCAGGTTTCAGATTACCGTGTACTATGCTGTCAGAATGAAGGAAGATGAGAACAGAACAGAGCTCCGCTGCAATACGTATCCGAGTTTTCCAGGATAGTGGGGTCGAGTTGTCTCTGCAGCTGAGTCTGTCTTCAAGGCTTCCATTTGGGAGATACTCATAGATGATAATACAAGCGTCCGGGCAGCTTCCAATGAGGGTGACGAGGTTTGGATGCCTCAACTTACTCAGAATATGAACCTGAACAAACGAAGAGAAGTCACAAATTCATATGGTTCCCTCTTGATAAAAAATAACTACAGAAGAATTGAGACGACTACAACGTGCAAACATGTAGGTCGAATATACTGAGTAATGTGAGTAAATTTTGTTTACAGTTAATTTGGTGCATCAAAACAATCCTCTTTTGTTGTTTATTATAGCTCATGAATGAACAAAGACACAAAAACCCATTTTCATAACAACCAAACAGTTAATTGTTCCATGCCCTTTATTGAGATGATGGTCCAAGTGGTAACAAATAAGCCGTTTCCAAATGCACAAGAACCATACCAGTTCGATTCTGGTATGACATCAACAAAATAGCAGAACATTTTGCAGGCAACAAAATATCGATACCGGCCTGCAAAATGCGATAGCATGGGAAGACATAGCTGAGCCTAAGTAGTGAACCAAAGGGCAAATATTCTGTTACGCATGCCCCTTGAGGCTAGGATTAGGCCGGTTCTGGTATTGACCTAGTATGTGAGGAATGGACATGTAGGAATCCAACTCCTGCTTCCGTGATAGTAACAAAATCAATTCAGCTCTTCAATTCGAACTTATAATTTTCAACAAAAATAAAATATAGTCTAAAAAACTCAGTATACCTCTTGTTGAAATTCTGAGCGGCCTTGCATGCTTTGAGAGATCAAAGTCTTTATAGCCACTTGAGTGTGACGAAGGAAACCTCTGTAAACAGGTCCATAACCCCCTTGCCCAATCTTCATTGACGGGTCAAAGTTGCCAGTTGCTCTTTTGATCTCGTGGAGGGAGAAAGACAGAGGCGTGATCATGTTGGAGGCCTGCTCCTGCAGATCGTCGCGTTCCATCTTACACTCTTCCAACTCTTCCAGAGCAGAGAGCATGTTCTGTTCAGACTCTTGAACCATCTGGTTGGAGTTTGCGATTTCGATATGTAGAGATAATTTCTCGTCCAAGGCCATGCAGAGATTGATCGCGATTTCGTTGGCCTGCTGACTCATGTTCTCAACTTCTTTTGCTTTCCTTGCTAGCGCTTCCTCAAAATCTTTCCTTTCTCTCTGTAAGTTAGTCAAAGACTTTACAGTTAGTTTCCTGTGATGGGTTATGGGTAGAAAAGAAAAGAAAGGATTGTGGACAGATATTTTACACATTTTTTTCCTTCAAAGTGTTTGAATTTAGGTTCCGTTTGATTAGCGCGAAAAAATAAAATGGAAAGTGAAAATGATAGAAAGTGAAGTGAAAGAAAATAAAAAGAAAATGATAGAGAAAATTAGAAGGAAGTTAGTAATTGTTGATTTTCTTGAGAAAATAAATATTTTACTGTACAGAAAAATTCACTTTTTATCACTTTCCAGGATATTCTTTCTGAGTGAACAAAAAAGTATATATTTTTTCTCTTTCTTGCATTTTCTACCATTATTTCGCTAATCAAACGGACCCTTATATCTAGATAGGAAATGTCAGAGTCTAGTTTCTCAAGAATACAGAACTAACCAAATTTTGTCTCTCACCAAACAAAATATATATTGAGCTGCATATTGAAATCTATATACTCAAGTTCATGTACAAATTCCACGTAAACATACGGTTGATATTCATTTGTAATCTTTCAGAAAACATAAAGACCTATATGATCAAGGATCAGTCTTTAAACCGCGCGATGTATGATCGCTCAAATCTATTCCTCGAAGAGCAACTCTGATCAATCTCTATAATGCTCCAAATCTCTATATTGAAGGAAGATTTTGTGATTTACTCCCATTTTTCTTTTACTTTTCGTATTTTATATGAAAGAATCTTGAAGAAGACCTATCGATTTTTTAAAGATTTGGTTTCTAAAATGGAGGTGACTAACCCGGCCGCTTGGTTTGGGTCTTTGGTGAGCGCACTAATGAACCTGTGCACACACGGACACTGGAGCAGGGTCAAGAAAGTGGGGAATCTAATTTTCAGAAACCCATAGGCTCTATGGTAGTATTATTTGCAAATTAATTAACCTTAGGAATTTATCCATAAATAAATAAATAGCAAAGAAACTAAAAACAAAAGATTAAACCAAAATAAAGAATAATGAAAGCACCATGCGGACAGCGTCAATGGCATCTTTTAAGGCCTCCCTACGCCTCATGGATTCTTCAAAGGCCTCTCGCAGGGACCTATCTTCCTCCGCCATGGCTTTTTCAACCAGATGATCATAAAGTTCATAGTTCGGCAAATTGAGCTTTTGTTTAGCCGGTGGGCTTGGTGGAGGCGGCGATCTCACGGCTGGGTGATGCGGTGGCGGCCCGTGGGGAGTGGAGCGTCTGCGTCGCTGTGGTAGTGGCGAAGAATACGAAGAAGGTGGAGGCGGCAGGGGAGGTGGTTGAGAAGGTGGAGAAGGCCGTGTTCCAAGATTTACCACATTTCTCTGTGAGCGCACAAAGAAAAACCACAAACTCAAGAAGACCAATAATGTTAGAAAAAGACTGTTAGTCGACTCTCCGTCACGATTTTGCTCCATTGCGTACGTGAAAAAAATAGGGATTCACTCTGTTTTGAATTTTTTTCAGAACATTGAGTGTAAGCATCTAACTATACGAGACGACATGATCGGGATCGAAATTTAGTGACATGCAGTACCGTTGCTCGCGCGTTTGAGACATACCAGTGAAGTTGAATCCTGACGAGAATCGCCCGAGCGCTTAGACTTGGAATTCACGTGCATGGCTCAAATCCTGCATCTGTTCTCACAATTGCTGAATCATGATCAGCCATGTCACAAGCTACAAGAAGAAGAATTGAAGAAATCCCTGGAAATTTTTCAACATCAGCTCATACTGATCGATCAAACATTAGTTTAAGTTGCCATGACTATACAAATTAAAGAGGACGGGTGCATGGGATACTACAGATGATCAATTAGAGGACATGTTCGGTGTGATGCAAAGTTTACTCTATATACTACTTGCAGAGAGCTTTTGAGTGGACCACAAAGAGTCTCCGTAATATTTCTCCTATGTTCCAAAATGTTTGTCCCGCCTCACAAAACGAGGACTAAAAGAAAACGTATTTCTTTCAAGATCAAATTCAAACATTTTTCTACAAATTAAAAGAACTCATCGATATCGAGGAGATGATTGAAATGTTTTTTGAATTTTTTCCTCGCAAAAATTGTGCTATTTTGACGTTCTTATTTTTCGGATTGGACAAACATTATGGGACGGACTGTTTTCTCCGTCCAGATTTTTAATGTTGTTTGTTTGTTGGCTCATAAGCCGAAAAAGGTAAACAGTTCGACACAACTCCGAAGACAAAAGAAAACATAAACAAATTACTAATTAAAACGGCCGACGTCGTGCCTATTGGAAGAGAAAGGGGACATGCATGTCATGCAATAATTTCATTTTCAATTTAGCCTACTCAATTTACTGCGATTGGTTCGCGAGAAATTCCATACGTGAGGAGCATCCGTCATTAAGGCTTAATTATCTCACGGGGTACCGTCAGTGAAATTTACGCACCCAAAAAAGACAATGGATTCTATTGGGAGTGCGTTTCTCTGCACTTACAATAGGCCCGGCCAACTGAACAGTTTTTTTTGGTTGAATTTATCTGAAACAATATTGCTACAATATACGTACCCTAGCTCCTATTTGAGTTTAAACGATTTAAGTCGCACCAAACATGTTCGGTGTGATGCAAAGTTTACTCTATACACACACTACTTCTTAAGTCAGCTTGCATTCATATCATTTTGCAAAAATATTCATAAAACTTATGTCTTGAATTCGTAACATTTAGATACGTATTCTTAATCTTTGTTGTGAATTTTATAACATCAAGGAAAATAAGACTAACCGACGTGGTAAATTTGTGTGTATCAAATCTTTTAGACAAAGACATAAAAGTTAGAAAAGGGTAGAAGATAGAGAAATGCACGGAGCTTTAGCCAATGTATTTGCTTGATGCTGCTTTTCCCCGCATCTGCAATTGGGAACCATTGATATATTCGTTCCTTTGATTGAATTTTTATTTTGAGGCTCCGTTCCGCGGAGGAAAGTATTTATTTTTTGAATTAAAGATGACGTATTATGAAAGAATGATCTGTCTCGTGAAATAAAAAATTACTACTTGAAAAATAAGAACCTTAGTGGAACGGAGATATGTTGGAAAAACCTTGTCACTGCGAATTCTGAACTGTTGACGAAACGTCCACAAGTGCTGAAATAACACTTCGAGTCACGACTATGTCGCTTTCCTAAAGACAGTATTTGCCCCCACCAGATGGTATGCAAAGGGTTACAGCTAATTAATCTGCCTTCGAGATAAATCGAAGTCCGAACTCGAAATTATTCCATTTGTGTTTGCACTAACGAAACGGACAGAATACCTGTTGTGTGAATATAAGAACCGAGAACCACTAAATTCTGTTTTGCTGCAGAAAACAGAATGCATAATGAATGCTAGAAAATATAGAGAGAGATGTGGGAGAAATTCAGCATATGTGTGTGAGAATCCAGATTTTGTCAAGTAGTGGTCTATTTATAGGCCACTACACACCCATTGTGAATGGGTACGCACCTGATCTATTCTGTCCGTTGGATCATATCCCACGGTCTTGATCGACTAGTCACACCGAATTGGTGTACTGTTTCATTCACACCCAATTGGATTTGATCTAATCCGTTTGGATCGTGTCCATTTGCGGTCGACGGCTGCGATCGCAACTCCACGAACCAACGCACCTGTAGGCTCAAGTTGCACCCGATCGGATCAACGTCAGCACCACCCTACTACCAACTTGCAATAAGAACCTGTAGGCTCAAGTTGCACCCGATCGGATCAACGTCAGCACCACCCTACTACCAACTTGCAATAAGAATCGTGTCCATTTGCGGTCGACGGCTGCGATCGCAACTCCACGAACCAACGCACCTGTAGGCTCAAGTTGCACTCGATCGGATCAACGTCAGCACCACCCTACTACCAACTTGCAATAAGAACCTGTAGGCTCAAGTTGCACCCGATCGGATCAACGTCAGCACCACCCTACTACCAACTTGCAATAAGGAAAGGCGCTTACAAGGCACCGACGTGTTAAGTGCAAAGTGCGTCGCTAAAGCGCCACAGCCCACGCTGCGCTCGCGTGTGGGTGTGTAAACTCCATAGGGCTGCACCACACTAAATCATTAATTAATCATATTAGGAATGCTTCCTAATATATACTACTCCAACATCTTTTAACTAACCAATGCGGGACAAAGCTCACAAAGAGGAAAAAAACAAGCATTCTAAGGAAATTAACAAAACCAAAACTACGACTCTTTTATTTTGAAAATCTCTAACAACATATCCGAGTTTCAACCCAATTTATCAACAAAGGTATTAATACACACACTCTCTCAATTGAACCGCAAACTCTCTTTGCACAATGCAGCTACGTAATCTTTAGGCCTACTAAACGTATCCATACCAAAATCAGACCGAACACTACAAGAAAATCGTTCAATAGCAACGGTCAAAAGTGTTGCTAGAGGCTCAAGTCGAGTTTGAGTTTGAATTTTAGGCTTGTGTATAAATGATCCGAGCTCGACTCGGCTCGTTTGTATAGACTTGACTCGTTTAACAAACAAATCAAGCTCGAACACTACAAAATTTAACTCGGCTCAGCTTGTTTGCACCCCTAATTACATGATTAGAGTTAGAGATGATACTCCCTCTGTTCTTAGTTGTACAAATTCAACCATAAAAGAAAAAGCTTTGAGAAATTATACTCTCCTTGTCGTCTTCTCCGTGTTGCAGGAATAAGTAATAAAATTAAATGAACAAGTCACCTGGCGTGGCTTTTACGTATTTTTCACGTTAAAAGTGAGGGAAAGAGATCACCACTCACCTCCTTATTAGTCCATTTACTTGGATTTACGGCTTTCTCTTTTAATAATGCCAAGCAATCCCCAAATGAGTTTTGTATTATTATTTTTTTGGAAAAAAAATTGAAAGAGTAAAATAAAGCCGTTCAAAAAAAAAAAAAATAGAAGGAAAGAAAACGTAAAATAAAAGACAGATTCGAAAACAAACCGGTCATGTTTTCGATCGTGTCTTTGCCAGTCAAGTCAACTTATTGTTTGGAGAGAAGTCTGGTCTCTCCAATTTGGGGTGTGCTAGGGACAAAGAAAAGACCTTTAAAGTGTACATAAACGGTTCAGATTCATTTACACTTTAAAGGTCTTTTCTTTGCACTTGGCATTTCTCTTCCAATTTTATGTAAGAGGCGAACACACGCGATGTGTGCAAGTCGAAGTTTTGCCTACTTCATCAAAATTTAATCAAACAAACAATACGTGGGCAATTATTATGCATATCTTCTCAATATTTTGTCAAAATTCAATCAAAACAAACAGCACAATTATGTGAGCTGTTTGAATTATCAAAATTGATCATGAATAGAAAACAAGACTAAGACTTTCCAAACAGAGCCTAAGACTTTCTCTTATTACGTGACGGGAAAGCAGTTGATCGAGGACTTGGCAAATGACGAACAAGAAAACCTCAAAGCACTCTGAAGTTTCCGAATCGTTCCATGAAGAGGTTTTTTTTTTTTTTTCAGGACAGTAGGACTTTCGCTTTTTATTTTTTATTTTTTATATAATGAAAATACATGATATTCTTGATTCTGTAATTCTTGTTTACAAAATTATCAAATTAACCCTCGTATATAGAAAGTGAACATAGAAGAAAGGATAGTCAGGGGAATGCAAGCGTATAAAAGAGAGTGAAAATCATTCTCCTTTCAAATATTTCTGTTAACAAATAACTGTCACCCCACCGTTTTAATGCCTTCCCATCATTTAAACAAGTAACACCTCCAGGTTCACTCGCAATTTAATTTGCACCCAACTTTATTCATGCATCTAGAAAACAATTCCAGACAGATTTTCACAATAGGCAAGTCAGTAATTACTTTCAGACATCGTTTTTGCCTACAAATAGAAATATCTATCTATTAGATACAAAGAAATTGGATCCTCGCCGAGCCAAAAAAAAAGAAAACGAAAATTGATCTTTACGAACGCGCGCAATACAAATACTAGGAAAGAATATGATAAAAACAAAAAATGAACAAACTTTATCTGGTGACTTTTGGCTTTCTTTCTTGCTTTTCTTAGTGAGCTCTCTCTATATAGCTTCTTTTTTTATATTTTTTAATTCTTCTCTAATTCTAGAAGTGTGTAGTGTGTACAATGCTTCCGTCAGAAAGAGCCCCCAAACGATCAGACCAGACAGGCCATCCCCGTACTTTGCCACGTACGTAAGTAAAAGACTCCTTGGTCAGTTATCGATGTATGTAAACGTTGGGAGATTTCTAGGCTACCTATGTGGTACGGTGCCGCCAACGGATAATCGGGATAGTAGGAACACGCAAGCCGAAGAAACAAACACGGCGCCCGCGAAGCAGGCCAGATCCAACCCCGTAACCAAAGGAATACTCCTGAATTTCTCCAACACTCCCACTTGCAGTATCATAACCACGGCGTGCCCGACTTTCGACTTCGCTTGCGTTATCGATTGCATGCACGCCCATCTCGGAAGTGTCTGAAAATTACATTCAGAGAGTTTAGAATCATTTGTGCAATTGCACTTTGTTCTTTAGAGTAACATGCACTTGTTTATTCTCTAATCAATCATTCAATAAATAGTAATGCTAAACATTAGGGCTCTATGTGGTAAAGTTGTCAATTTTTTTTTTAATTTTTCGTTTATAAAAAAACAAGAAACGATTTTTTGTTTATTTATTAAAAATAAAAATAACTGAAAGTGTTTTCAAAACAAACGAAAACGCAATTTTTTTTTTAGAATTTTTTTACATTACTGGAATGAATTGTGTATTTTGTAAACAAAAATCGTAATACAAACATATTTATGATGTCTGTTTCAAAAAATATCGAAAACAAAAACTTTTCCAAACGGAGCCTAGTTGATCAGGGTGATCACCTTGAGATGGAAAAGCCCAAACAAGTTTGATCCGGGGAGCTGTGGGCCTTTGGTTTTTAGATGATTCGTTCCAACAAACATGACATGCAAGCCCATTCCAAAAACAAGCAGTGCTGTTCCTACCAGGAACATATCTGCATCAAAAAGAAGTATCCATTTTTGTTATTAATTTCATGCATCGGATATATACCATGAGAGAGAGAGAGAGAGAGAGAGAGAGAGAGATCATGCATACCTATTGCTTCAATCAGTAGCTGCACTACATGTCCTTGATCCGAGTTTTGCGATAACATGTTAAAGTAGTAGACATACGACTGTATAACGAGGAAGAAACCCTGCAAATTAATCGTGGTGTGAAATCAGTCGGCATGTATATATAGCTCTTCGAATGGAAAAATAACACGGAAATTAATTTTTCTTCGTTCAATTAACAGGAGGTAAAAATAAAATTATGAATCTTTACCTCTAGGAAGCACAATACTGAGCCAAGTAAGGATCCGGCAACAGCAAATAGCGCGAAGAATCGGCAGTCAATTAAGGCCTGCAGAATTTTGAAAAGAAAAAGAAAAAAAAAAGAGAGAGATATTATTCGTATATTCGTCTTGCATGTGCTCCATGCATGTGCATGTTTTTTTTTTTTTTTTTGGAAAATGACGTAAATATATTACTCTTTCATATAAAAAGACAAAAGTAGGAAAATATATTTTTGATAGTACTTTAATTTCTATGAAAATTGCACCCACTTTTTAGCAGGAATTAATTGAATATGGGAAACGATGTTAATTAGCAGGCCTTTTTTATTATTATCTGCATATAAGTTTAATATCGATTCTTTATAGTTAGTTTTGAATTATTTCCTCACATGTGAAAGGGCAATTTTGTAATTTTATATGAATAAGTGCACTTAGTAAAAAAAGAATGCTAAAATCATTTTCCACTAAGGCTCCATTTTGTTTTGATGTAAAATGTTTTCCATGTAAAATATTTTTTCAAAAAATAAATTTTAAATTTTTATTTTTGAGTGTTTGGTTGACATTTGAATAATATTTCTCAGAAATTGACAAAATAGTGTAAAGAGAGGAAGGCTTAAACGAGAGAGAGATCTGAGAATATTAAAATTAAACGTGAGTCAAGAATATTAAAATTAAACGTGAGTCATGATTGACGATCGAGGAAATTAAGCAGTGAAAATTGCAATAGAAGGTAGCACGTTCATTTCGGAAAATAACATACGGAAGATTTAAGAAAAGTCATTTTCATTCAATTAATGAAAAATATTTTACATATTTTTCTCATTTTTTACACAACAAAATACTGAAAAATAGGTTAAACATTTTATCGAAAAATATTTTACACCCAAACAAATAGAGCTTAAATTTGCAATAATGCACCCTTCAAGATCTTGACACGAGATTCTCACACGTGTGCAGACAAAAATCCATTAATGTCTTCATGTAAAAGACACAACACATTAGATGAACGGCCGGATGCGCTCGCTTAGCAGAGGGTGCCTGACAGCATCCCGGGTCTGTGACGTCTTTACAAGCAGCCCCAAAATTTGATATTTTTGCTTGCTCAAAAAGAAAAACAAAAAAAACAGCGAATTTTTTTTTTGTCCCAAGGCAGTTATACATATGGAAACAATTATGAACATAAAAAAAGAAAGTGTGAAAATCATTTTAAAGAGACAAAAAAAAAAAAATTAACGAACGAGAATGCGAAAAGGCTGGAACGTACTCTCTCAATGAACATCTGTGGGTTCAATAGCCGTGGCCTTGGTTTGGTAGCCACTTTAAGGATCACAAGCGCCGCATTAGTAACCTTCCTCAGCCAAGCCAAATCCCCGCCTTCGATGTTCTTCGTCTGTGGTTCCAAAACAAAATTGATTCTCTCGGAAACAGCCACTGCCTTTACAGTCCCTGACGATTTCTTCTCGCCGCCAATTCTCTTCTCTCTCTCATCCGCTCTTTTTAGGCTCATAAGAATCGTACTCTTCGACGACGATGTCGAGTAGGAGGAAGAAGGAGGAGGAGAAGGAAGACGAACACCCAGAGGCCTAGCACTGCGAATCAATCTAGTGGCTGCCATTTTTGGATTTAACTGCTGGCAGGAGAAGGAAGACGAAGACGAAGACCCAGAGGTTAGGTTAGATTTTAGATCTGTTTGGTTGGGTGGTATACATGTGAAGAGAGAGAGGGGGGTGTATATATATAGGGGGCGTGTGGAAGAAATAGAAGATTCGTGGCATATGAGCTGAATTTTGTCTTCACATGGGGAAGGGAGGTGCCCTTTCGCTACTGTTTGTACTTTTACTCCGACCATTGGTGCACCGTTGGCTGTAAACCGGGTCGTGCCAGACTATCTCGAAGCCTAACACAAATAATTGGAGGTGTTAAATTTATTAAATTATTTTTAAAGGGTCTTTATAAAAAAATCAACTCAGTAAGATATCGATAATGGCTTGATCAATTATTTATTCAACTTCTTGATGAAAGAATGAATAAATATTTGATAAATCCTCACTGACATTTGACTGAGTTAATTTTTAAAAAAAATTCCCTTAAAATAATATTTTTAATAAATTAAGCGATTTCGATCATTTATATGAATCTTCAAAATTTCTTTAGAAAATTCCTAAAAAAACATTTTAAATAAATTAAACAATGCCGGTCATTTATATATAACTTCAAAATGAGTTTTATACAACCCGATGTACATTTGGTGCATATCAAATGGGATACCCATACTGGACCGGCCCTGGGAATATGCCCACCAGGCGACTGCCTTGGCCTTCCGTTTTTGGTCCAATTATAGAGCCCAAAAACTTAGAATATGTTATATATGTGAAACATTTTACAAATGGGCAAAGGTAGCATGGTGGCAAGTTCTATGCTCTTTAACCACATGGGCACAAGTTCGGTCCCATTTTCTAAGCTCGCCTAGAGCCTCGAAAATCTCAGAACCGAGTCTGTATCCATAGTTTTAAGAAAATAATTTTGCCATTTTCTTTTTTATTAATGTCACTCCTCTGCAAGTGTATTTTTGCATAAAAAAATATACTTACAGTAGAATGACGTTAATAAAAAAAAGAGTGACAAAATCAGCCGCCTAATTTTATTGTTCACTTGGGGAGGATGGTTTTGACTTTGAGTTTCGGCCATTTTCCGGCATTGCATTGGAATGACGCTCTCCCACATGTTGCATTTGTGCTGAGGGCAGCGTGTGGGCCCAATTGCGGAAAGTTATAAGCCGGACACGTGGAACTTTTACCGGGAACTTTTCAGCGGACTTCTTTATTGGCGGACGATTTTCCAACGTTGGCTTGGTGGAAGGAAGATTCTTTAGAATTGATTCCTTCCTTGTACCACGGGGTTGGAACGAAGAGAGTTCAGTCCGCGCACGTGGACGGCATGCACAGCTCTACCCCTTCTATTTCCCTTTTTCCTTCTTTTTTTTTCATAGTTTATACTTTATTTATACATCAGTGGAGAGGTTAGAGGATCAGGAAGTAAGTTTACAGGAGCTCAAAAACTGTTCATAGTCCTGAACTCCATCCGCGCTTTTTGTAGGGTTCGAACTCATGCCTCCACAGCGGAAAGCAGGGTACACGCCAAAACTCTAGCCTTTCTTGCAAACCGTAAACCCGATGAGAGATTATTCAATGCCGTCGGGACACCACGTGACGGTGTCCGAAGCCTCTCCCCCCCACCACACATTGTTGTGGGATCCTCGTATTTAATCTCGAGTTCCACAAAAATGTGTGGTCGAGAAGAGATCTGACGGTGTCCCATGCAGGAGCATTGAATAATTTTTACTGGTGGAACTGTTAAAGTCACACACCAGTTGTCATAATTAATCGAGGCCGTTGGTCAGGATGACTAATGTTCCTGCTGCTTATAGTACATAGTGAAAGCAAAATGGACGATCATTGTGCCTCATTTCTTTTAGAGAAAAAATTCTTTCCACCTTAGGTGGAAACCCTAGGGTTTCCACCACACATTGCAGGCCCCATTGTGTATTTTTTTCAGTAATCTAAACCGTTCATTTTGTAGGACCCGTATAGTAGTACATTCACACAAAAAATCATATTTATCGGATATCGATAGATATATTAAAAATTAAATCTTAGTTTAAAAAATAGACGGCTATGGATAGTTTAACTTTAAACTTATCTACCGTCAATTTTTTTTAAACCAAACTTCAATTTTTTTTATACCTATCCAACTCCGATAAAGCTGATTTTTGGTGAATATATACTACTTTGCGAACCCTACAAGATGAACGGTTCAGATTACTATAATATATGTACGGTGGGGCCCACAATTAATGGTGGTGAAAAACCCCAGTTTTCCACCAAAGGTGGATGAAATTTACTCTCTTTCTTTTACTACTACTTTGTTTTGCAGTAGGAGTACTACTCTTTCTATTTTTTCCTTTTTGGACAGGTGAACCGACGATTGACGACAAAGTTCGAATCTTTTTTCGATACTTGTAACTTACGAGCACTTTAATTAAATCATGGGAACCAATTCCATTGTCCGCTAATGGAGAGAAAATTTACAAACGGAAGCAGGTATTAGACGGTTCAACACTGGCCTATGTTTTCGGAGCAAAGCTTTGATGCATTGGTCCTATGAGAATTGAAAGCACCGGCTGGGAGATTTCAAAACTAAGACATAATATGAAAGTAGCAAACTCCCAAGTTTCAGCCGCGCTTAGAAAAGAATTGAGAAGAAAGGCACACCGTTGTTTTTGTGTGCTCGTCATGTTTAGAATTTTCGCATTGTGTACCGCATGAGTTTAAGTCTAAATATTTTTTTTTTTTTTTTTCTGTCAATCGATGGTAGAGATCATTTACACCATATACGGAGTACTACAAAGTACAAACCCAAGGACATTACATAAACTGTGAGATTCTACGAGACAACCAAATCCAACAACTCAACTAATACAAGAAATAAGCCTATTATAGAGTAGAAACAAATAAAGAAATAAAAAGCCCATAGTGTAACATACGGAGCTGTTCACATCCTACAGCTTGCAAAAAACCACAAAACAATAGTCATAGCACAGAATAACACAGGAGGCGCATGATATTGGATCCTTAATACCAACATGAATTCTTCGTTTACACAAATATTGACACGAATTGCGATGGAAAGGCAGAGAGGAACACGTGGAAAGTATACAGAAATAATTCGAATCAACGCTTTGCCTCATGAGACGTCTAACAGCCTTGCCCAACGTTTTCGTCTCTGCAAACTTTGCCAACAGCAAATAGAGTAAAAATTACAGGTAAGAGACCAATATCTGTTTTCGGTGATATAAGCAGAGAAAGCTAACCGAGTGTGCTTGCACTTCAACCCCTAGCATCGGGCAACGCAACTTGGACATATATTCATGCATATCCCTCCGTCGTCAAAGCTTTCATTTTTGCAGCAATGGACAGATGCATTTGAGACACCTTGAACTTTTATCCTCACCTTCAGTAAACAAATCTTCAGAGAGGGGGATATTAGAGAATCGATTTCTAGTCTCCAATACAAGCTAACCGTATTGCTCCCCTGTAAAACTGAATCACATAAGAAAGCACAAAGGCTAGATTGGCAACGAGAGACATATTTCTGCATAACCAAATAGCCAAAAGAATCAAAACTGTGTAAATTCCACTGCTTTGGAATCCAAACCTTCACTCAATTCACAAACCATAAGTAGGCATTGAAAGCTGTGTCATTTTAGGACTCTCCATCCACTGGTAACTATGAGTAATCTTTCCGCTCAAGGTAATTTCGTTAGCAGCCAAGGGCCAGACCAATAGTTAATGCAAGGCTTTTCCCAGTATGAGACACAAAAGAATTTGGTTTGTTACTGATAGACAAATCATCAGCCACTCTATGTTCCATTCAATGCTAACTGGCATAAAGAGGCAGAGGAGACATAACCCCAGAATCAGATGTTATTTCACTTGCGTAGGCCAACAACAGCCAACAGAAGGAGCAAAACCATCCAACGCACACATATGGAAGTGCTCATAAAAAGCATGTGCTAAGGATACAATTACATTATCTACAACATGCTTGCTAAAAACATCCCTTGAATCCATACTCTTCCAATTTGTTCGTCAAAACAAGCACCAACCAATGTCTTCAAAATTCAAATTCACCCACTAAGATAATCAGAGGGATATGGAGTCCTATTTTGGAAGTTAAGCGCAGCCCAAATGAGGACAGAGGTCATTCGACACAACTCTCATTGCCAGAATTTCTTGTCCTCCAACCTAATAAATCCCATTAGTTACACTTACCTCAAGAATTGGTAGGATTTGCAGCTTGTCCTCATTTGGAGCTGCTCTCAAGTAAGGTTAAATAAGATTCTACATCCTAGTAAGGAACATGCGATGCATCCATGAGTTCTTAACCAACATTGCATCCTCATGCTAAAGTAACTTTTGACGTTCAGCAATATGGACTTCGGAGAGTTTTAAAGTATTTACTTTTGCCGAGCATTGTACCTGCATTGCACAACACAATAAAGAACAAGCTTTGCAAAATAAACTCCAAACGAAGTGCCAAATTCCTTATATTACCACCTGTTTTTAACCCCCATTTCCAACAATCCCCCAAATTCAAACTTCAAGGTTTAACTTTGGAATGGCCAAACAAAATAATGTTGAACTTTATCATCTGGCATACCAAATTTTGAACCGCCAAATTAGGCAGCATAATTCATATTCCAAATGGCAACATAGATTTCTCATTCAAATTGGCCGGTCGTTGGAGTGATCTAGCACTCCATTGGTTACTTTATGTCTTTATCCACTCTAAGCTGATCATGATGACAGTGTTGGAGCTGCTCCTAAGTCTGCGAAAGTTTTCGCAATCTACAAATTTGAAGATTTCATATATTGTTTGACACCCTTATTAATGGTAAAGAAAAGGAAGTTTGTTTCTCTCCCATTTAAATGTCAATTTCCATGGGGATTTTTTGACATATAAACTAGGGAGTAAAATTTGGCATAGCAAAAGCAATATACCATGTATTGTTATTTATATACATGTGTCCCATGTCATAGCATCGACCTAAGAAAAAGGACCATTGGAGATTCCCATTTGAATAGTCATCCCACTTGCAAAGTCAAAGGACAAATATGTTGGTGCTAAGTTTCGGTAAAAGTAGTCGTAATTTTCCAGACGAAGTTCAGATTTTTTTGTACAAGTAGTTCAGATTTGGAGATGCCAAGTATCTAAGTCTTCAATTGCCATATGCACCTTCAAATAGAACTTGACATCTCCAAGATGACATCTGTGTTAAAGATACTCCTATCCTATTTGACATTTTGACGTCTAAAACATGATACTTAAACAACAATGATGCAAAATGCATTCTATCCTTTCTATCTACTGATTTTGTTCACCCTCTTGACACGAGGATGAACATAATCAAATGAATAAAATGTTAAGGCAAGCCCTACTATTTTAACCAACCACAAAAGTGAGTTTCATTCACCGACATGTCAAGTGGGTAAACCAAAATTAGAGTCAATAAGCATCCAACTTCCAAACAACCATGTCATCATGCACTAAACATGTAAACACATTGAGAAAGTATTTTTTGCTTAAATACACAAGCACAATAATAGGGTCTCAAGTTGCTCCAATACGGCTAAGAACACTCTACAAGCTTGTTTAGAACACTTGAATGAAAACAAATTTCCTCATTTACCTGACAAGTTGATATAACAAGCAATAGGCTTAGAGTTTCGATCTCTACAAGCTTGTTTAGAACACTTGAATGAAAACAAATTTGCTCATTCGCCTGACAAGTTGATATAACAAGCGATAGGCTTAGAGTTTGGAGCCATTTTCAGTCTGAGTGATTGAAAATGGGTAAAACAAGCTAACGTGATCTAAACTCAATCTTCCAACTTGAAACTCAAAGTTCATAATACTTTCATGAAAGATAAAACTATGGCCCTTCATGTGAGATGCACTAAAATTGATTTTGTCCACCCACTCGACACGAGAATGAATAGAACCAATTGATTAATATGTTAAGGCAAGTCCTACTATTTTAACCAGCCACAAAAGGGAGTTTCATTCCCCGACATGTCAAGCGAGTGAACAAAATCGGAGTCCACACCCACCCATAACCATCCAACTTCCAAACCACCATCGTTATGAACTATACATGTAAACACATTATGACATCTCTTTTGCTTCAATACACAGGCACAGTTCATTGCGATATTCTTTTAGGATCATAATTTTCCTATTGGAGCAAGCTTGTTTAGAACAGCGCACTTGAATGAAAACAAATCCCCTCAGTCCACCTAACAAATGGGTGAACATTACCCTCCAATATGATTGATTACAATGACGGGTAAGCTCAATCTCAAATCATAGATCCCAATGTATTAAGTTATTAACCAATCACATTTAAGGATAAATGTCAACGACTTGCCAGATGAGTAAAGAAATCACACTCAATGCAACTGTTCATTAAGGTTGCTATGTATATACACTAGGCTAAAGAAACGAGGGGATTTCTCTCTGACAAATGCCTCATTGTCGTCATGGGTGAATGGAATGGATAAATAGAGTTCAGACTCGTCATCATTTCAATCATCACAGAGAAACCCACTCTAATCCAGCAATCAACACATCAATTGAAATCAGAAATGCTTCTGAAACTTGGTAAACCCCATAAAATAAAACTAATTAATCAAAGAGAGGGTAGAGGCATGAGAAGTATACCTCAAAGCAATGAGTCTTGGACTATAGCAACTGTTCTATGGAGCGGCGCTACATGCTTTGGCTCTATAGATAGGCGGCACAAATAAAAGGGATTTTTGTTTTTCTAGTAAGAGTAAAAAAAAAAAAAATTTAAAAAAAAAAATCAATAGACTTCGCATGTTCACACTGCGAAGTGCATGAAAACAATATCGTTTTGAAGAGATCATAGTTCAAAGATCTCTTGGGGGACTAAGCAGAAGATCTCTACCTTTTCGTTTTTGTCCATTTTCTTTATTCATGCTTTCACTGTATAATATATTATTTCCGTCCCATTTCGTTTTTGTCCATTTCTTTATTCGTACCGTTCTTTAAACGCTTGCAGGGGCATTTGAAAAAGGAGGGAACATTTGGGAAATGAGTGAATGAAAGTTGGAAACGAGTCAAATGTTGTGAACTGTCGTGTTGGAAAAGGCATACACTTGTAATTGGTTTTTAAATGACCATTGAAAGGTAGTCATTTCAAGTCTTCACAATATTGGTAGAAAAATAAAAAAAGGTCTTCACAATAGACTCAGAGAGAAATAAAAATGGGAACTTGAGTATTAGTGGAAAGAGAGGTATTTTTGATAGGCTCCGTTTGTTTGAGCATAAAATGTTTTCTAATAAATTTTTTTACATATTTTCCGGTGTTTGATTGTGTAAAAAATGAGGAAAACATTTTTCATTAATTGGATGAAAATAAATTACCCTTAAATCTTTCATAAGTTATTTTCTGAAATGAACGTTCTGCCTTCTACTGCAATTCTCATTGCTCAATTTCTTTGATCGTCAGTCTTGACCCACGTTCAATTCTTATATTCTCAGATCTCTCCATCGTTTAAGCCATCCCTCTCTCTCTATCCTATTTTGTCGATTTCTGAAAATATTTTTCAAATACCAACCAAACACCAAAAAATAAAAGTTCAAAGTTTGTTTTCTGAAAATATTTTAAATGGAAAATATTTTACATTGAAACAAACGGAGCCTACCTTGAAAATAAATGGGAATGCCTCTCCTTTCTCAACTTTAGATTCTCGTTACTGTTATTTAAAGTACTAATTTACAATCGGTCCCGTTTTAAAGTACTAATTTAAAATCGGTCCCGCTAATAGATGCCCCAGTGGTAATATGTTTTTCCTTGTGCCCGAGGGCAACTGTTAACAAGGCAATTAATTGATGTCTAGCTTTTTCAACATTTTTTATTTTGATCTCATATACCCCACAGTAAATATGTAACGCCCCGATTTTCGAAGGTAAAATCGGAGGTATTAAATACTAATTCTCGAAAAACTTATTAAATCCAATTTGAAATCCAAAACAGATAATTCGTCATAAGGATTCACTTATTACAATCCATTGCGAAAATACTAAAATAGTCTAAGAAGGAATAAGCTAAATAGTAAAAAGAGCAATCTTCTAAGTCCGATATGGGTCCTGTCATTCTCAAAACTTCACTTCCGGATTCTCCTCAAAGATAAAACTGCTCACCATGGATCCTCGCTGTTTTCGGTTTTCTCAAAATCGAACATGCGACTGCTACCGAAAGTGAAAGAGTTCACCGAACTATAATCCAACCTAAATACCCCTCTTACAATACAGTTAACAGCAAACAGATATATATGGTGCGAAAAAGAGAAACAGAGATAATCCATACAACTTGATTCATTAATATCCATTAACTTAATCTGAGATCTAAGATCTCTCCACGAGATCTTTCCTCCCCAACCACTAGTCATGCCCGCCCCATGAGATCACTTCCTTTGTTGTCGCAGGAACACCTAAGTTATGTACGATGCACCCCAATAACTACATGCAGTGCTTATCATGCACTATCACTTACTGCGGTTCGCCATCTTATAAAACCACATCATAATTCTTTTCACAATCATCACTGGACACCCGCCATTATCAATTCATCACTGGACACCCGCCATCAATTTTCATCACAATCTCATCATATCACAACATCACGCCTGCAGACTAAACATAAAATAAACTTCACAATTTATCCATTACTTAACATCGTCTCCGTGATTTCTATTTCGGATACCACCCCATGTCCCTAGGTCCAATCTAACAGTCAAATGAAGCATCGCACAATATTAATCTCAATAATAATTAAAAACGAACAATAGACGGATCAAACTTATTAAGCAATGCAATCACGTAACTTTTATGAATGGCCTCTTAATCTCGTATGATCACAAAGTAATTAAGAATGTAAGATTTATTTAGTTAAGCTTAAATAATAATTTTCTAAACTTTTATTAATTAATTATAAGTAATTAAGCTAATTAAATACTAATTAAATTCATTAATTAGGTAAAAATATTAAAATAAATAACGTAACCTTAATAAAGGTCCTAACAGTCCTCTATAATAAGTTCAAGTGCTAAAAGTTGGGTTTGGATGCTCACGGAATTATTTTAAATAAAAGAATTAAATTAATAGACTAAACAAGCATAAATAAACAATAAATAATTAAATAGTTGGAAATATTTTTATATTTACAGAATATCATTCTAGGGCTGTAAATAGTCTAAATAAAATTATTCGGATTTTTAAACCTTCTGTATAATATTTTACGATATTATTATTAAGAAACAATGCTTAAATAATAATAAATAGTAAATCAAATAAATAAAATTTTATTTTAATAAAATATCACCTTTGAACTGTCAGAAGTCTAGGAAAAATATTTTCGATGTTAAAATATTTTTTATAAGGTCGTTATTAATTTTCGTTTATATCTTTAATTAAAATAAAATAAATAGCAAATAACATTAAAAAGTTATGAAATCAACAACTTATGATCTTTAATAAGTTAGAAATCTAAGAAAAATAGTTTGGGGATTTATAGAGTAATTTAAAAGGGTCGTAACGAATTTTAGTTTGTAAACGGTCTCGCGATTACGAATAAAAATTTAATAAATAGTAGATTAAATAAAAAATATGAAACTAACAAGTTATGAACTTTAGAATGTTAGGAACCTAGGATAAAAATTTCGGAGTCAAAATATATTTTTAAAGGGTCGCAAAGTCAATTCGAAACAAGAACGAATTCAGCGCGGCTGGGGGAGAAGGAGTTCGCAGCCGCGAACTCCGTTTCACTGGTTCTAGCGGCTGGAAAACCCGCACCTTGCGGCCGCAAGGTCGGTCGCTGTTTTTATTTTTTGTTCGTTTGGTCTCGTTTTTGATGCATGAGGGCACGGGGCTTATTGAGTTATGTCTATAAATCATAAATATACTTAGAGAAGGGCTCGGATTGAATTATAGTACCTCGATTCGGATTGAATTCGTTTTCGATCGAAATTGAACGTTTGGAGAAGATGACTTTAATTCCTTCGATCGGAGGACCTTGGGACCGAATTGCTTGATCTACGGCGATCCTTGGGACTGTGGTAAACAACTTGAACGATCAATTTGGGTTTCGGACGAGCGGAACCTCGAAACCCACTTTTCTCTCTATCTTTTTCTCTCTAGAATTCTATCGATTGTAATTGATTTCTCTCTGGTTTTTCTCTCTTTCCTGACTCCGTGGGAGGTGGTAGAATAATGTACGTGGGTCGGTGTGGTGTGTATATATAGGAGAATTGGATGAGTTTCGAATTAAAACGAGTCCTAACGGTACCGGGTTTTTGCATTGACGAATTACGCACGAATTTTGGGTCAAGGAGGAGGTAGAGATTGAGTAGGAGAGTGAGGGAGAATATAGGCGTGCATGCATGCATTTATATGTATGTATATAATGCTAAATTAATTTTTAAAAGTTTAATTAGATAAAATACTTATTTTTTTGTAATTATCTACTAATTAATAAATAAGGAAATCAATATTATCATAAATAATAAATTCTTTTGAATATTTTTATTAGTTAAATTTTCGGGTTATTACAACCTATCCCCCTTAAATAAAATTTCGTCCTCGAAATTAAAGTGTACCTTTAGGAGGAAACAGGTTTGGGTATTTGGCGCGCATAGTATCCTCTCTTTCCCATGTTGATTCCTCAATTCCTCGATGTCGCCAGAGGATTCGGACTAGTTGAATTGTTTTGCCTCGAATGCACTTCTCACTGTAATCTTGGATCTCCACTGGCTGTTCCTCTAGAGTGACGTCATCGTTGAGTTCGATGTTTTCCCAATTGATGATGTGGGAAGGATGCGTCATGTACTTTCGGAGCATCGACACGTGGAATACATTATGAACTCGGTCCAGTTGGGGTGGAGCGCCAGGCGGTACGCTACTTCTCCAATTTTCTCAAGGATCTCAAAAGGGCCAATGTATCGTGGTGATAGCTTTCCTTTCTTTCCAAATCGGATAACTCCCTTCGTGGTCTAATCTTTAAGAACACATGTTCTCCAACTTGAAAGGTCAATGGTCTAGTCCTTTTGTCGGCGTAGCTCTTCTGTCGACTTTGAGCGGTCAGGAGCCGCTGGCGAATGGTTATGATCTTTTCCGTCGTTTCTTGGACTAACTCTGGTCCTAGTAACCTTGCTTCTCCCAGTTCAGCCCAACAAACTGGCAGGTCGTCCATACAAAGCTTCATATGGTGCCATCTCAATGCTCGATTGATAGCTGTTGTTATAGGCGAACTCTACTAAGGGTAGATGTCGTTCCCAGCTCCCCTTAAAGTCTAATACGCAAGCTCGGAGCATGTCTTCCAAGATTTGGATTGTTCTTTCGGATTGTCCGTCTGTCTGTGGGTGAAATGCAGTGCTGAGACGAAGATCGATTCCCAAAGCTTTCTGTAGGCTTTCCCAAAATGTTGACGTAAATCGTGAATCTCGATCACTCACAATGGATACAGGTACTCCATGTAATCGCACGATTTCTCGGATGTAGAAGAGTCCATAGAATCTGTCATCTTCATGGGTAAAAAGTGGGCGGATTTGGTTAAACGGTCAATTATTACCCAAATGGCGGTATTCGATTGTGGAGACCTTGGTAGTCCTGTCACAAAATCCATGGCGATATGTTCCCACTTCCATCCGGGGATAGGCAAGGGTTGCAGGGTTCCACCGGTTTCTGATGTTCCGCTTTTCTTGTTGACATGTGAGGCACGTCGAAACGTAATTGGCCACGTCCTTCTTAATTCCAGTCCACCAGTACTGTCGGCGGAGGTCTTGGTACATTTTGGTGCTTCCTGGATGGACGGCGAAATTGGAATGGTGGAATTCTTTAAGTACTGCTTCCTGGAGGGACCAATGTCAGGTACAAAAATTCTCCCTTGAAAGCGGAGGCTCTTGTCAACATGGATTTCCCATCCAGCTGCTGCTTTTCCATGAGAGTTGATGTCTGATGAAATCACACTCTTGTTCAAAGGTTTGGGCCAGAAGAATTTCTCGGTGTAAGGCTGGGGTTGCGACTATGGCGGAGAGACAAGCGTCGGTGTCTTCGGCAGTTGGCTGTAGCTTGAATTCATTAAGGTCTTCCATCATCTTCCATTCTCTTACGGCTAAACTAGCCACCTGTCCTCGGTTCTTGCAACTCAGCGCATCAGCGACCACGTTTGCCTTTCCAGGATGATAGGACATCGTGAAATTGAAATCCTCCAGGTATTCCACCCATCTCCTTTGTCTCATGTTTAGCTCCTTCTGGGTAAACAGATATTTCAAACTCTTGTGGTCCGTGAATACCTCGAACTGCACTCCGTATAGGTAATGTCGCCAAGACTTTAGGGCGAACACTACTGCTGCCAGTTCTAAGTCGTGTGTCGGATAATTCCTCTCGTGCGGCCTCAACTGTCGGGATCCGTATGCAACGACCTTCCCGTTCTGCATGAGTACAGCTCCCAATCCATCTTTGGATGCGTCGCAGTACACGGCATACCCTACATCTCGTTCGGGTACGATCAATATAGGCGCGCTAGTCAATCTTTTCTTAAGTTCTTGGAAGGATCTCTCACATGCTTCGTTCCATTCAAACTTAACTCCTTTTTGGGTCAATCTCGTCAATGGTTTTCCCAAAATGGAGAAATCTTGAATGAATCTTCTGTAGTAGCTAGCTAATCTCAAGAAACTTCTAATCTCGAACACCGAAGAAGGTCTTTTCCAGTCCATGACTGCTTCCACTTTGTTGTCGTCGACTGAATTCCTTTCTCAGACACCACGTGTCCTAGGAATTTGACCTCCTTCATCCAAAATTCACACTTGCTAGCTTTAGCATACAGATGGTTGTCTCGAAGTACTTGGAGTACAATTCTCAAGTGGTCCTCATGTTCCTTCTCCGTTGGAGAGTATATCAGAATATCATCAATGAACACTACCACGAACTTGTCCAGGTACGGGGTGAAATGGTTCATCAGACACATGAAAACTGCAGGAGCATTGGTTAGACCAAACGGCATGACTACAAACTCGTAGTGTCCGTAGCGCGTGCGGAACGCCGTCTTAGGTATATCACCATCTCGAATTCGTAATTGGTGATACCCAGACCTTAGATCGATCTTCGAGAAACAGGTCGACCCTCTCAGTTGGTCAAACAAGTCGCTCTATTCTTTGGTAAAGGGGTATCTTGGTTCTTGATTGTGACCTTGTTGAGTTAGCGGTAGTCGATACAGTTAGAGCGTGCCCTCTTTCTTCTTGACAAATAGAGCAGGGGCTCCCAGGTACTAGGTCTGATGAAACCCTTCTCTAAAAGTTCTTGGAGTTGCGTTCCGTAGTTCTGCTGGGGCCATTCGATATGGGGCCATAGAAATAAAGGGCGGTTGTCAGAATTCTACGGGTGAAATCCATTTCTCGACGGGCGGTAATCCCGTAACTCTTCAGAAATACATCCTCGCATCAGCATGACGATATGAGGAAGACCCACTCCATCCTGGTCCGCTTTCAACGCGAGACTTCTTAACCATCCAAGTCGCCCTATGCCACTTTGTTTTTGTGCGGCAAGTAAAGTGGTCTTGTCTATCCCCTTAAATTTGAAACAGGTCCCATCTGGTGAATAAGTCGTCACCATCTTTCGATGGCGCTATGATATTCGGTGTGCAATTACCACCCATCCCAAGTATGACATCAAAGTCCTTCATTTCGATTACTCAGTAAGTCGCACGTTAATCGCAAATTCGATACTCCTAATTCGCACCCTTTACAGATTATTCTACCGAAATTTTACCCCTAATGGTGAGGTCACATATAGTTGTTTTAGGGTTTTGCTTTAATCCAAGTATACACATGCGTGTATATGAATGAGTGCGAAGCCCAGAATCAAATAGTGCTTTGAACGCAGGTAGTATAAGAGTGAGGGTACCTTGAATTACCGCAGCTCCATTTCCTCTTCTGCTCTTGCAAAGGTAAAACATCCTCCCAAAGATCAATGAGTTGGCAGTCGGTCCTCTGCTTTGAGAGAGGCGAGGTGGTGCTTTGGTTCCATCCGCCACGGGGCCTGGTCTCAACTCCGTGCTGATTACCATTCCGCATCTGCCAGTTACTTGATTCTCAGTTGATTTGTGTTCCGGTCCCGGGATCGGGTTTTCATGGGCGGTCCTCCAAAATTTCCAGCGCCGTTCAGCTTGGGACAATTCCTCCTGATATGTCCTTCCTCTAGGCAGTAAAAGCAGCGGGGGTCGGAGTTTGGGTTCTGGGGAAAAGGGTTGCGGTTTGGTCCAGGGTTAGGGTTTGGGCCTCGGTTTTGTACTTGGATCTGGTTTGGATTAGGGTTAGGGTTTCGATTGGAAACTGGGTTAGGGTTCCTCCATACTGGGTTGAATTGTGCTTGCTGAGGGCGAGGGTAGTTTTGCTGGTAGGGTTGAGAGGTTTGGATACTCCTGCTGGTAGGGTTGTTGCGAATAGGTCCTCCAACTGCGGTTATCGGTTTCTTCTGCTCACGCCTTGTCTTGTAATCCAAGTTCTCTCTCTCCATCTTTAGCGCACATTGCACCACTTTATGAGTAAGTGGGAAGTGTCTGTGCCACCACTGCTCGGCGTGTCTCATTGAGCCCCCACTCAAATTTTCTTGCCTTGTCATCACCGGGTAGGTATGATCGCGACCAGAGCAGACAGCCTCAAACCGCGCTGCGATCGGTGACGGTCATCGCACCTGCCTAGATTCATGAACTCGAGGCCATTGCCTGCTTGATGGTGTTGGAAAGTACTTGTCAAGGAAGATTTCCTCGAATCTTTCCCATTGTTGCCACGTCATGAGTGTTCTTCATCAGATTCCACCAATGCCGAGCTTCCCCCTGCATGGTGGCCAGAGCAATACGATTGCTAGCTTTTTGAATGTCTAAGGTTTCAAGAATCTTCTTGATTTCTTCCAACCAAGCTTCTGCAGTTGTGGGGAGGTTCTCCCTGAAAGTAGGGCGGGCGACGCTTGCAAAATTCGTTCAGCGCCTGACTCATCGGCCCTCGAGGGGTGTGTGGGGGTCCGCGGTTCTGGTTGTTAGCGGCGATAAACGCCTGCATTAGTTGGACTATCTCAGGAGCCCCAAATTGGCCGTTTGGTTGAGGGTTTCCATTGTTCTGCCCGTTGTTTTGGTTGTTTTCTGCTCCCTCCATCTTGGTACCGTTATGTTAAAAAAATTTTAGTAAGGGGGGTTTTATTATATGAACATATATATTATAAATCTATTATATGCATGGAAGACAGGATATCGTAAGAAACTTTACTCTTATTAATAAAACGAATCAAACAACTTGTTCCTATCAAAACATACTACTCAAAAATATTACTTCTAAAAGTCAAGCTAATTTCCACTACCACAATTGTTCTCCTAAAAAAAATCTTGTGCAAAACAAATCCTAAGAGATACTAAAGAGATCGATCAATCGAATAAAACTGGAAAGTGTTCCTCTAATAGACTCTGCCTCTCAACGGTGTCCTCTGTGAGTCCGTAGCAACGCCATGTTACTCGCCATAGTTGATCCTGCTGCCTTCCGTGGGAGTTTGGGTTGTTATAGGGCTCTAGGCGGATGGGTATCTCTACAAAGGTGACGTGGCTCGAAGTCAAGACATCTCAATGATACGATGCTCTTGCTGGGCGGCCCTCGCGACGCCGAGAATAAGTGGATGCGGTCGGTACGTAATGCTCTTTGCTCGGGGTACAGCCATGAGGTAGTATCCATCATTATAGCATGGAACTATGATCCTTACTGGCCCTAAGTAAGCGGACTGTGCTCGAATTTTGAATGGGCAAGGGTATAGCGGCTCCAACTGTATATAAACCATAGTGCCCGGGCCATAGTCGGAAGTCATACTAGGGCGAGGTGGAGGATTGGTATCTATGACTTCACATTCACTGTCTGATTCTTCCATTGGTGCAGGAATTGGAGGGGGTAGGGGTTCCTCAGGATTTTCTTCTTCTTCAGGGGGTTCTTCAGGATCTCTTCTTCCTGAGTATTGGGAGGGTTACGGTTTCGGTCTAGAGTAGGAATCGGGAGTTGGTTATCCATATCTCTATAGTGTAAGTAGTAGGGTTCGTTCTTAATGTCAAAGCCTGGTATGCTTTCTAGGATGTCACGAATTCCTCTCTAGATAAACCCTTCTCCATGGGCTTGGATGATGAGCAGTGTATGCTTCTCTTTGGTTTGACGGATTTGCCATTAGCTGCTGATATTGGCCATACAGAATCGGGAATGCAGCAGGTACATAAGGGTCTAAGAAGGAGAAGTCGGGTCCTATGTTCTCCAAGAGATCTTGTAATCTACTCCACTCATCAGCTAGTTGGATTGCCAATGTGGGGTCCATCTACAAAATAAGAAAAATCTAATTAACGATAGGTTTTGGTATACTTCAGATAACGTTATCTAAAAGGCGTAAGGATATACTCAATTCTATGTGAACCTACCCAAACTACCCAAGGCCGAGGGTTGAACCTAAGGCTTTGATACCAAGTTGTAACGCCCCGATTTTCGAAGGTAAAATCGGAGGTATTAAATACTAATTCTCGAAAAACTTATTAAATCCAATTTGAAATCCAAAACAGATAATTCGTTATAAGGATTCACTTATTACAATCCATTGCGAAAATACTAAAATAGTCTAAGAAGGAATAAGCTAAATAGTAAAAAGAGCCATCTTCTAAGTCTGATATGGGTCCCAAGCGTATTCTGGCTCAACTCTCACTTCCGGATTCTCCTCAGCATAAAACTGTTCACCCGCGGGATCCTGTGTTTCCTGGTTTTCAGAAATCGACACTGATGCCGTAAAATCCGCTTTGGTGAAAGAGTTCACCAACTATAATCCAACCCAAATACCCTCATACAATACA
The DNA here is from genome assembly GCA_025413875.1 of Rhododendron molle. NCBI lineage: Eukaryota > Viridiplantae > Streptophyta > Magnoliopsida > Ericales > Ericaceae > Rhododendron > Rhododendron molle. Next base: position 7,640,807 of record CM046393.1, read on the forward strand.
ATTAGCAGGCAAACAGATATATATGGTGCGAAAAAGAGAAACAGAGATAATCCATACAACTTGATTCATTACTATCCATTAACTTAATTGAGATCTAAGATCTCTCCACGAGATCTTTCCTCCCAACCACTAGTCATGCTCGGCCCCATGAGATCACTTCCTTTGTTGTCGCAGGAACACCTAAGTTATGCACCGAGTGTGCACCTCAATAACTACAACAAGGGGTGAGTTTATCATGCTTGAATCACGACTAGGGTTCGCCTATCTTATAAACCACATCATAATTCTTTTCACAATCATCACTGGACACCCGCCAGTCTATCAATTCATCACTGGACACCCGCCAGTATCAATTTTCATCACAATCTCATCATATCACAACATCACGCCTGCAGGCAAACTCTAAACAGAAAATAAACTTCACAATTTATCCATTACTTAACATCGTCTACGTGATTTCTATTTCGCATACCACCACATGTCTCTAGGGTCCAATCTAACAGTCAAATGAAGCATCGGCACAATATTAATCTCAATAATAATTAAAAACGAACAACAGACGGATCAAACAGTTATTAAGCAGTGCAATCACGTAACTTTTTATGACTGGGCCGTTGCCCTTAATCTCGTATGATCACAAAGTAATTAAGAATGTAAGATTTATTTAGTTAAGCTTAAATAATAATTTTCTAAACTTTTATTAATTAATTATAAGTAATTAAGCTAATTAAATACTAATTAAATTCATTAATTAGGTAAAAATATTAAAATAAATAACGTAACCTTAATAAAGGTCCTAACAGTCCTCTATAATAAGTTTAAGTGCTAAAAGTTGGGTTTGGATGCTCACGGAATTATTTTAAATAAAAGAATTAAATTAATAGACTAAACAAGCATAAATAAACAATAAATAATTAAATAGTTGGAAATATTTTTATATTTACAGAATATCATTCTAGGGCTGTAAATAGTCTAAATAAAATTATTCGGATTTTTAAACCTTCTGTATAATATTTTACGATATTATTATTAAGAAACAATGCTTAAATAATAATAAATAGTAAATCAAATAAATAAAATTTTATTTTAATAAAATATCACCTTTGAACTGTCAGAAGTCTAGGAAAAATATTTTCGATGTTAAAAATATTTTTTATAAGGTCGTTATTAATTTTCGTTTATATCTTTAATTAAAAATAAAATAAATAGCAAATAACATTAAAAAGTTATGAAATCAACAACTTATGATCTTTAATAAGTTAGGAATCTAAGAAAAATAGTTTGGGAATTTATAGAGTAATTTAAAGGGTCGTAACGAATTTTAGTTTGTAAACGATCTCGCGATTACGAATAAAAATTTAATAAATAGTAGATTAAATAAAAAAAATATGAAACTAACAAGTTATGAACTTTAGAATGTGGGTAACCTAGAAAAAATAGTTCGGGTGTCAAAATCGAAGCCCGGGATGATGAAAAGTCGATTCGAAGCATCACAACAGCCACCGCAAGGTCTGACCGAGTCAACCTTGCGGCTGGACCTTCTGCCGCAACGTCAGGGGCTGTCTTGTTTTTTTTTCGTTTTTCTCACGGTATTCGATGCATGGGACTACGGGGCCTATTGGGTTATGTCTATAAACACTAAATATACTTAGAGGAGGCTTCGGATCGAATTATAATACCTTGGTTTGGATTAAATTCGTTTTCTATCGAAAACGTGATTTTTGGGAAGACGACTTTAATTCCTTCGATCGGAGGACCTTGGGACCGAATTGCTTGATCTACTGTGATCCTTGGGACTGTAGTAAACAACTTGAACGATCAATTTGGGTTTCGGCGGAACCTCGAAACCCACTTTTCTCTCTATCTTTTTCTCTCTAGAATTCTATCGATTGTAATTGATTTCTCTCTGGTTTTTCTCTCTTTTCTGACTCCGTGGGAGGTGGTAGAATAATGTACGTGCCCTAGGGTCGGTGTAGTGTGTATATATAGGAGAATTGGATGAGTTTCGAATTAAAACGAGTCCTAACGGTACCGGGTTTTTGCATAGACGAATTACGCACGAATTTTGGGTCAAGGAGGAGGTAGAGATTGAGTAGGAGAGTGAGGGAGAATATAGGCGTGCATGCATGCATTTATATGTATGTATATAATGCTAAAATAATTTTTTAAAAGTTTAATTAGATAAAATACTTATTTTTTTGTAATTATCTACTAATTAATAAATAAGGAAATCAATATTATCATAAATAATAAATTCTTTTGAATATTTTTATTAGTTAAATTTTCGGGTTATTACAAAATATTTCCTTTTCAAATTGAACTTGGTACTCCTTTGCCCAAACTTTTTCCCGGACTTTTTTTCATAGTTATTTTCTCTTAATTTTTATTAGATTTGAGTGAAATATCCAACATCATATGTTTCTTCTCCATGGGAGGAATAAAAAAAATGTAAAAATTTAGAGTAAAGTTCAAAATAATTCATATAAGAAGACAAAAAGACCAAAAAAGACATACACTTCCGGTTTGTGTGAGGCCCACATGTCTTGTGAGGGAACATGTGTATGTGTTTGTGTGTGGCTAAAGAATTTTTGTTTGGCAACTTTGCTGTCATTTATTTGGTATTTTTAGTCGTCTTATACAAACTTTTTTCAACTTTGATCTATATTTTTATACCTTACTGATTCTATAATGCAAAAACTTGACCCAATTCTAATAAAAAATACGTAAGAAAAAAGCACTCAGAAAGATGGCATCAAAAGTTTGAGGTAAGTTTGGCTAAAGGGCCCTTAGACGATTCAGGATAAGTTACGTACATTGAAATCGGGGGATAGCGTTGTGCGCACTCGCTCAGTAAAGTGTCAAATTAGGTAATAAAAAACCAATTTGTATCAGCATCTACCCAATAATGGTACTTTTGTTTGGTTCCCTAAAATGGAAGAAGAGATTGTACTGCATTAAATACTTGAGTTGTCTTTGGTTCATAAGTATGCATAACAACGTTAAATGGAAGAAGATCTTCAGAATCCATGGCTGATCTTGTGCCCGAATCCGGCCAATATGCATATTCAATCCATAGGGATCTCAATAGATTAGGGATAATCCTAGGACTTCAACGTAGTTAGGTGGAGTTTGGATTTCCCTGCATTTATTTCTTGTAGTTGGCTTATTAATTTGTGTTTCGTCGAAACATTACATTTTTCCGAATTCATCTCGACAAGACAAACAATATTGTACTATGAAAATGTGGCTTGAATTTGAACAAAGTTCAAAAACGATGAAAAGAAGTACGGAGTAAAGAGAAATATAGAGTATCTCTTCCGACTTATTTTAGTCTTCGCTGAATTTTTAAAACTTTTGATTATTTACCTTTTCGATCCAAAACTCATTAAACTTTTCGATCCAAAATTAAATCATACTATTGCAAACCTGGCCCTGCACATAGATGCCTCTATTTTACCAAAAAACCAAACGTTGATGACAAAATCAAATATTTGACAAATGCAAAATAGAATTTAATGATTCATGCTATTTGTAACTATGTGCTGTCGTGATCATCGACTTCAAAAGTAAATAAACATCACTCATGTTGTATAGATCCGCACTAAGTTTTACTTCGGTTATTAGAGTCGTTCATTTTGTAAGACTCGTTAAAATTTAACTATTTAACTAGTTTGGTGATCTGCGTCACTGACAATAATTAAATGAATAATTTATGACCATCAGCAAATCTGAACCATTGAAATTACGATTCAATGGCTAGGGATGGTCGGGGCGCCTTCGTAGGAAGCTACTCGTATACTAATTTTGTAAAAAATAAATTAAAAAGCAGAGGCAAGGATAGCAGGCACGTGAAGCAGATGTTGGACCGTGGCTCGCAGTGGGGAACCGGAGGCGCACCCATGAACACAGTGTTGGGCGTGGACGGAAGCCAAACTCGGTAACACAGTACTTTGACTTTCCTCTGCTTGACTTTTCGAAAGCATGAATTTTTGACCCAACTGGTCAAAAACGTGGCCTCAGGATCCTCTGTCCCAAATCCGAGAGATGCTTTGGGGAGCCAGCTGTCGCTTATGGACAATACATATGGAAAAATAGAGTGTTTAGATCGAGTACCAATACATATCGAATGCTGTTGATTCTTACGGAGCCATTCATTTTTTTATAGAATTTTTGAACGGCTCGAATCAGCCTTCTAGTGGCCGGAGTGAGTCCCGCATGGCCGTTGATGGCTCGTGGTCGATGTATCTTGTCGGTTTTCTGCAGCACTCTCCTTGTTAAAGTCTCATAAATCTTATTGGATTTTTTAGAAGTTAGGTCAACAAACAAATCTCATAAAAATCTTGTATCTAGTCATAAGTTAATGTAGCCAATTTCAATATGGACTTTTGGAAATGGCTTGTCTGCGGTTCAGGTTTGGACTGCACCTTCGTAATCTAAATGATCGCAATCGTCGGTTAGCGTTCCCAATGGCCTAGATTAATAAACTCGAAAAAAAAACCCCGAATAAAGACAAAATAAGAGAAACCTCCCAAAAAAAAAAAACCCTTCGGAGAACAAGGCCTACATTTGATTCAGAACTAGTACCGCAAACAAATTTGATCCTCCAACAATGTGAGAATATTGGAGGTCAAAACTTCTGCGCACGGTTTTCAATAAATTTTCTCTATCTTTCTCCATTCATTATTTTTAAAAACCTCCCTCAAAATTCAAACCGATCACGATCAATTACCAACAAAACAAACAAACAAAGAGAACGACTCCTTTCCAACTGTTTGTTGCTATTTAGGCTGAGTACCATCAATGCCGTGAGTAGGATTTTCGACAGCTGCGACGGTGGAGATTAGGGCCCCGTTTGATAACGGGTTTGAGGGTTGGGATTGGAGTAATAATCCCATGGGACTATTAATATTCCGTTTGGTAACAAAAAAAGGTCCGGACTATTAGTCCGATCGGATTAATAGAGGGGGTATTAGGCGGTATTGCTAATACCACGTGGGACTTGGTATTGAGGGGTATTAATAATCCAATCCCAACTCCTTCACATTACCAATCCCTTCTCTTTACCAATTTCTTCTAACAATCCAATCCCATCATCTAATCCCATCTCAAACAAACATGATATTAATAATCCCATCATCTAATCCCATCCCAAACAAACATACTCATTATCAATCCCTTCTCATTATCAATCCCATCTCCTTACGAATCCCAATCCTAATCCTATCTCCTTACGAATCTCATCCATCTATCTCTGTTATCAAACGAGGCATAGATCTCTTATCAAGAACACACGGGTCAACTCTTCTCAACAGACTGGAAGCCTGTGCTAACCCTCCTCCGTCCAAGCCCAAAATTTTAAAGTAATCGGCTCCGACCAAACCATTTGTGTTAAAACAACACTATCAGAAAATAGGAAGCACGAGTAACATATGGTGCAGCCAAAAAGCAACCCAAAAGGAAAGTTGCATTTACGCACACCACAAAATCACAATATTACAAAAAAAAAAAAAACTTAGTCTAAATGCACTCATTTCACGAATTACCTCACAAGACCACCTATGACTGTACAAATCACCACTCACTGCTCCGATGGCGCACTACACCCCTTGCTACTGCAGGTTCCCTTGTCTTCTATAAATATAGACATACACCTTCTAACCACTTGAACAAGAAACAGTATGCAACACCAGCTACTGCATCTTCTTAATATACTACTACCATCAGCCCACCCATTTTCATTCTCTGCCTTTCTCAATCAACCAATCAGAAACAAAATACTACTATACTAGTACCAGTACAATAATAGTCAAAAGCCTTCATTGCAGAGTCCTCTGAAAAAAAATGGCCTCCACTTCTCTAGCTTTCCCTTCTCTCCACCTCCAATTCCCTTCACAAAGATCACCAAACTTACCATCACGCCACCCCAACCACCGCCTCATCATCCGTGCTTCCGTCTCATCGGAAAAACCATCTCCCCTGCCACCGCTGTCTACGGTTACGAAGGCCGAAAAACCTCTCGAAAAACCAACAAGCCTCCCGATCCGAAAAATCCCGGGTAACTACGGGCTCCCCTTGATCGGCCCCCTCAGAGACCGGCTCGACTACTTCTACAACCAAGGCCGCGACGACTACTTCAAGTCCCGCATCCAGAAGTACCAGTCCACCGTGTTCCGGGCCAACATGCCGCCGGGCCCCTTCATCGCCGCCAACCCGAACGTTGTCGTCCTCCTCGACGGCAAGAGCTTCCCCGTCCTCTTCGACGTCACCAAGGTCGAGAAGAAGGACCTCTTCACCGGCACCTACATGCCCTCCGTCGACCTCACCGGCGGCCACCGCGTCCTCTCCTACCTCGACCCCTCCGAGCCCTCCCACGGCAAGCTCAAGCGCCTCATGTTCTTCCTCCTCAAGTCCAGCCGCGACCGCGTCATACCCGAGTTCCACGACGCCTACACCGCGCTCTTCGAGACCCTCGAGTCCGATCTGGCTCAGAAGGGCAAGTCCAGCTTCGGCGACGCCAACGACCAGGCCGCATTCAATTTCCTCGCCGGATCTTTATACGGAACTAACCCCGCCAATACCCAGTTGAAAACGGACGGTCCTAAACTGGTTAGCAAGTGGGTTTTGTTCCAGTTAGGCCCGTTACTGACCCTCGGCTTGCCCAAACTAATCGAAGAACTCACCGTCCACAGCTTCCGCCTCCCTCCCTTCCTCGTCAAAAACGACTACCAACGACTCTACGATTTCTTCTACAACGCGTCAACGCCAATCCTCGAGGAGGCCGAACGGATCGGGGTTTCGCGCGACGAGGCCTGTCACAATTTGTTATTCGCAACCTGTTTTAATTCCTTCGGAGGCATGAAGATACTCTTCCCGAACATGATGAAGTGGATCGGAAGGGCCGGGGTGAAGTTGCACACGGAGTTGGCGCAGGAGATCAGGTCGGTTGTGCGATCCAACGGCGGGGAGGTGACGATGGGGGCGATGGAGAAGATGGAGCTGATGAAATCGGTGGTGTACGAGTCGCTGCGGATCGAGCCGCCCGTGCCGCTGCAGTTCGGGCGCGCGAAGCGGGACATGGTGATCGAGAGCCACGACGCGGCGTTCGAGGTGAGGGAAGGGGAGATACTGTTCGGGTTCCAGCCGTTCGCGACCAAGGACCCGAAGATCTTCGAGAGGTCCGAGGAGTTCGTGCCGGGCCGGTTCGTCGGGGAGGAGGGGGAGGGGCTGCTGAGGCACGTGCTGTGGAGCAACGGGCCGGAGACGGAGAGCCCGACGGCGGGGAACAAGCAGTGCGCCGGGAAGGATTTCGTGGTGCTGGTGTCGAGGCTGCTCTTGGTGGAGTTTTTCCTGAGGTATGATTCGTTCGAGATTGAGGTTGGGAAGTCGCCGTTGGGGGCGAAAGTGACCGTCACGTCGTTGAAAAGAGCTTCTTTCTGAGCGTCGGTGGCTGTTTCTTTGTTTAAATTTTTTTTCTTTTCTTTTTTTTTTTTTTCGCTTTTGTGTTTTGTAGTAATGGCTGCGCAGGGGAAGTTATTACTTGCTCTGGGAGCATCGCCCCGTGTTGCTCTCCGGGCCTTTTTCTCACTGCACATTTGAGGCGGTAGTTCAAGAGCAACGGATGATCACTCGCGGCCAACGGTGTCGCTGTCGTGTGATCTAGGTTTTGGAGAATGTTTCGGGTTAGTTTGGTAAAAATGAAGTTAGAGTGGTGTTGATCAGGTGTAGGATATGAGAAATGTCGTTTTGGGGGAGGTGGTGGTGGTGGTACCAAATTAAAAAATTCTAACAAAGGTATTGAAAAGGTTTTTAAAATAGTGAAAATTATGGAGTTCCACTACTGCATTTGGATTTTTACAAGATTTTTTTTTGTTATAATTTAAACCGTTTATCTTGTAGAACACGTAGAATTGTATATCCATGAAAAAAATCAATTTGATTGGATATCGATAGGTATATCAAAACTTGAATTTTGGTTTACAGAATAGACGGTCATATATTTTGAAGTTAAATTGTTTATGGCAATCCATTATCTAAACCAAAATTTAATTTTTAATATACCTATTGGTGTCCAATCAAGCTCATTTTTTGCGTGCACATACTATTATGTGGACTCTACAAGATGAACGGTTCAGATTATAATAAAAAATACTTGGTGGGACTCGTAACGGACTATGGTGAAAAACCAAAGATTTCCACTAGTGGGTGGAAAGAATTTTGACTCAAGGTTTTTTTGTCTTACAATCAAGCATTTCATTTTCAATCACCCGAAAGCTAAAAACATGAGTTATTGCGAAAAAACACACCAATTTAATGGGCTCAAAATACTGTCGAAGCAAACCAACACAAGGTAATAAAAAAAGGTTGATGATTGGGATTTGTATCTTTCGCGTATCTGTGATCCACTTGTGTACCGGTATTTTTTAGTAGTCAGATCACATGTTAAATACACTAGTTAATACGGAGTATAGCATAAATATATCTACTGTGGAGACTTCACCTTTCAATGGTCATTTTAAAAACCAATGACCAGTCCTAGCCTTTTCCAAAACATGCCCGTTCAAAAGATTTAATCCGATTCCAACTTCATTTCTCAAATGTTCACTCCTCCAAAATGCTGTTCTTCCTATCAAAAGTATCATATAGCTCAGTCCTTTAGTAAAGCCCAAAATACATACAAACATGTAAAAGATGTAGTACACCATCAAGAAATATAGAAGCTACCTCCACTACGCCAAAAATTGCCTTTGCCGGCAGTTTTTTATCGGCGGTAATAAAACCATCGGTAAAGGGTGCTATTACCGGCGGTAATAACAAACCGCCGCAAAAGGTAACTATAAACGCCGTTTATTAACGGCATGAGTAAAACCGCCGGTAAAACTAACTATTACCGGCGGTAATGTAAAACCACCGGTAAAACTTACTATTAACGGCGGTAATCAAAAACCGCCGGTATTAATCTTTATATAATATAAATATTATTATTCTTCTAATAAAACACATAATTTTAGGTAGCTCAGTGGGTAAGTGCTCGGGTATTAATCAACGGGTCGCGGGTTCGAATCTCGGCAATGTCATTATTTTTTCCGAAACTTTTACCGGCGGTAGTAAAACCGCCGATAATAGTCCGAAACTTTTACCGGCGGTAATTTACCGCCGTTTTTGTATTTCCAACAATTGTTTTGCTGACGGAACTTTTACCGGCGGTAATTTACTTTTACCGGCGGTATTATATTTTTACCGGCGGTTTTTGGACTATTACCGGCAGTTTTTTAATGCCGTTAATGCAAAAATTTGGCGTAGTGCTCGGCTGTTCGTCATGATTTGTAATGGTCTCCCCGGAAGAAGAATAGCCCCGTGCTCTAGCCGATTGATCCCATTGATCATAAAATCGGAACAGAACGTGCCACATTAAAGGCGAACGATTAGAAGTGTCCTCTAATCATCACGTTGAGGCCGGTCCCTCTTCTAGTAGACTCAACTATTAATATACACATGGACAGCAAAGCTCTTTCTATCAGTGCTAACCCCAAGAAGTTTCTTAATGTTGATACTTTGTGTTTTATCGAGCCTAGAGCTTGTAGTCCTCTTTCGATTGTGGATTCAATTGGATGAATTTGTCAAGTCAACGTACATAGCACCAAGGATGATGCATTGCCTATTTCTTGTTGTCGCCATAGCAGCACTTATAAGAACCCGCAAAAATTTAACAGCGTCCTACAACCAATTCGTTTCTCTGCCTGAAATGATCCGGATAAGCTGTGATTGGCCCCAAGCTAAATTCATTTTCCAGTTACCAAAGTTGATGGTTGTGGGCTCCCGTGTCCTTTTTTCGAAGAGTCGCCACCCGGATTTTGAGATGGATAATCCGAGAAACCGAGAACTCGCTTGCAAAAGGCTTTTGATCTAGCGAAAACGTTGAGATTTTGAGTTCGGAAGCCACATTACAAATGGGGAAGGTTTTTCTTTAAAAAGCACCCCACTCGCTCGGTGAAACTGGTCTCTACTTGATGTTTTCAAAAGGGGAAATCTTCAACATCGTTTAAAAGATTAAGCTCTCTAATAAAAGCAAATAGAAGGGACATGAGAAATTTATCACGTTGACGTGCGTGTGGTGCTACCTATACAGTAGTGATAAAATGATGTGAGCAGATGAAATAAATAGCATCAAACTGTCTGAACCACAGTCGTACTGTTCACGGCATGTTGAGGTACCGCGTGCGGCAAGTCACCATGCCGTGCGTGATGGCTTTCCTGCTGTCAGACTGTTATAGACTGTCAAAATATCATTTGGCTCCTTATACTCTTTGTACATCTTTGAGAAGTTCATCAGAAATCTCAAGACAGTCAGATCATCCCAAAGATGTCATCATTTTCTTAAAACATTGGCCCAAAACAACTTTTAACACATTTGATCATTTGGGATGATCTAGAAAACCTTTTTAAAGAACCAAAACATGACTTGTAGATATGGTCTTATTTAGAAAGAGACATAAACAGTAAACAGCAGAGATAGACAACCACATCAGATAACGACTTAGATCCAGACAGCCTGCCTGCAACAATATCAGCTTGTACCGTGCCGTGCGCTGAGAGTCAGGGTGCCGCGCGCCTGATCAACCAGCCGCGCGGTTCCCCAACTTCAGCACAGTACTGGTTTTATTTTATGAAAATGAGTTTTAAGTGAGGATCTAACCAAAATGGATTAGACCTACTGACAGAAAAGTCCCCTCAGGACCAGAACAGAGTCTAGTCCAAGGAAACTAGTTTTTACCTTTGGTGTTGAGCTTGATCAAGGACCGTTGGTGCGAAAATGAGGACGGATCGTCACGGATGTGAATGGGGGGGTTAGGCGAGACAAAGGGAGTATGGGTGTGAGTGAAAGTTAAGTATTTTGGGTGATGGGGTTTTGAAATAAATGAGGGATCAACTTCAATGACAAGAAGGGAGTGAGTGAAAGTGCTTAAAGAATGTCTTTTGGGAATGACATTCTTTAAGACTTGGAAATGGAAGTGGAAATGGAAAAGTGAGTGTGGAAGCTAGAGAGAGAAAGCTTATGGAGTAGGAATACCCAAAAGCAAAGAGAGCCAAAAGAAAGGCCAAAAGGGGACCCCTTTCCCTTGAGTGGAGGGGTTAATTTATAGGCAAAGTCAAGGATTTTGAATTTCAAATGGTGGAGGTATTTTCTGGGCGGGCCAGAAGTGCATTTTCGGCTGAGCCAGTCATCAGCTGTGGCTCAAACTGGCGTGGCCAATAACTTTCTGAGCCAGTCAACTTTTTGCTCAAGGTGCTGTGCGGTGCGATTTGACCGCCCACGGCTCCTTCAGTTTCAACATGCCGTGCGCTTCATATCCATTCCGCACGGTGCCTCAAGTTTTGGTCCAGGGGCTTTTGGGTTTTATCAGGGCTTTTCAGGTTTCTTGGGTTTTTGGTTTGTATGGGCTTAGGGAAATCCTTTTTAAAGCCCACAAAGGTATTATTTCATTTATTTCATCATCGGGGCGGACAAAGACTCTCCAAGATTCGAATTGGGGTGTCTACAATGGTTCCCCTTCTGGTAACTCCAAGTCGGGGATTGGATTGTATTGGAATTCCACTTGAAATACTTTAGAAAACTCCTTGACCAAGGTTTTGTGAATGATATCATACAATTTGCCATCATCATTATGATGCAATCCAGATTGTTTAGACAACAAATGTTCTCTAAGCAATCCTTTTATGCTTCCAACACGGCGATCACGTATCACACATGCTACTATCCTTTGAAAGGGAGCTAGATCAATGTTGACGTTCAGTGTGTAGCAGGCCGGGCGTTATGACCCGAGCTGTGCCGAGGGATTCCCGAGCCATTCCTGGACTTAGCCAGGCGTCTACTTGATGATGTTTTCGAAGTCTCGGCTAGGCCGAGGGTTCCACAATCACTTCTTAGCTTACTCATTACTGACTCACGACGATCAGCTTACCGACCCTTTGACGGTCTGTTACCACACTCGGCCTTGAACCAGTGTGGGGGCCAAAGACTCTAACTCACCCACGTGGGAATGCAGCCGTGGCTATGATGACGTTCGTGACGTCAGCCGAACGGTTATCAGGGTAATGATGAGAGCACGTGAAGGTGCCAGCTCACCTTTCGAACGGTTACAAAACCCTAATGTGACGTAGGGGTTGCGTCAGCCAACGCGTGTCAGGCGTACATGCATTCTTGGAGATCAAGCTAAGGGTTTCCTATAAATACAACACTATGCCGTCTGGTTAGAGGTACATTCTACACAATTCTAAAACCCTAGCTCTTGCTTCTCTCCCTTTTCTCTGCAAGTGAACTGATTCTTGCATCGGAGGGCCATTCCGGAGGACCTCTGGTGTGGTCTTATTCGTGCTCTCTTTTGCAGGCAATGAGGAGGTCAGGAGCTGATCCCTTTCAAAGAAGGACGAACCACCTTAATCGTAGCCCCACACAGTGCTAAGCCATGATATGCTATCCATTGCGATACTCGTATCCCCCAATAGCTGCTAATTTCTGATCTCCTGAAAGAATCCAACTAATTAGACTTCTAAAGCTTACTTTATGAGTCTAATTTTTTGAGAAACCAAAATGGAAGGCATATACTACTACTGTATGGAGCACTATTGGTAAAAGTGTGATAAAAATGCTATTATTAGTTAGAAAAAAATGCATAGATCGAGATGAAGGATGCCATGTAGCTGATCTTCCTCATAACACAACAGTCATCTTCTAAGATTTCGCAGGATAATGGACTTCTCTGCGCATTTTGAACGAGGATCTTAACTTGTACAGTACTATAGACTATATCCAAAGAATCACCAATTTTCACCTATTATCTGCAGTATGTTGTGTGACATGAGTTCGTACAACATGCACAAAGACTCCATATTGGCTAAGACAAACTACAAAATTTTGATACTCCGTATTATTAACGTAGAGATGTTATTCATGATCACAGGATTGTAGAAACAACTGATGAACTTTTTTTCCTCAAGAAAGAGACAAGATCTATACCAACAACCAAATAATTGCTATGCTGCCTAAAAAAAAAAACCCAATTGATGCTATGTCTGACCAGATTAAAGCATCCACAGTGGAATAACCAAAAGTCAATAATCAAAAGTCGCCATATCATCTTTTGGTTATGCATTTAAGGGGTTGTTAAGATTAGCAATGTAGAGGTCCACAATGGTACAATCAAATTTGAATAACCAAAACTGGTCATATGACATTTTCAATGTATAAAAATCTAAAAATTGTGAAAATAGAAAATAATTTTTTAAAAATAGGTTTCAAACTAATAAAAACAAGTTATTAGAAAAAGAGAAAATAGTTTTTTGCAAACTTTATTTTAAATAAAACAGTTTTTGGGAAAAAGTTTAAAAAAAAACAGTTTTTGAATTTTATTTTAAAAAGAATAGTTTTTGAAAAAAAATAATAATTACAAAATAGTTTAAAAAAACAAAAAACATTTTTTTGAAAGTATTTTTCTTAGAAATGTGTTGAAAATGGAAGAGAAAGAATGTTTTTGTGAAATGATGGTGTACTTAATTAAGGAAATATGGTGACAACTAAATTTGATTATTGTCGAAAGGTTGCTAGTTTTGATTATACAAAGGCCAAAATTTGATGAGTTGCTGCCCTTGTTCGGTTGTGGGTTTTGAGTAGTGTTTTTGAATAAATGTAGAGAGAGAAATGAGAGTAATGATTGTGATGAGAGGTAAAAAGTAGAAAGAGATAGAGTGAAAAATGTGAGTAATGATTGAAAAGTTAGAGAGAAAAAATAAAAAAGTTACTTTTTTTCAAAATTTTGGGTTTGGAATTCCAAACCGAACAAAAGATTGCTAAGTCTGATTATTCCACTGTAAGCTCTTTTTTAAGCAAATGTTGCTAATTTTAGCAACATTTTAGTTTTGATTATATCACTGTGGATACTCTTAGTAGAGCAGAAAGGAGCCAAAGGATTCTACACATAAGCTTCTCTTTCTTTAAATTTTATGTTATTCTCAGATATTTCTCTGGGCATAATTAGCGTCCTGACCTATTTTGTCTTGAATACGTGTAAGACAAATGAACATGAAATTGAACTCTCTTTGTTACGTCCTTGATTTTTAACATATATATAAAGGATTTCCACTTATAAATTCTCTCAATATTCCGTATGATACTCGAAAGATTACAGTATTTTCAATCCCATAATTATACTTTTAAGTCCAAAAGATTCTCAAATATTACATCATCGACACCAAATTAACATAAGTATCAAGAGTTAAGAGTTTACAAAGACTTTCGGCGGATATCGGAAAGAAATCAGTTTGAACCATCATCAACGAATATCAATCATCCTATCAAGATGCGAGCATGATGAAACATCTCTCAAACCATGGACCTTGTTTTTCTTAGTTCTTTTTTTTTTGCCACTTTTTTTTGTCTTGTCCTTATTCGATTTTTTCGCATTTGTTAGTTTTGTGCCTAGCATTTGTGAATTATTGATTCGTCTCGACGAGAGAAATCGGAAAATCCAAAATTTTTTTACTTTTACTCAAATATTTTGAAAATATCCAATATAAAGTCCTAAAAGCCAGATTTTTTGAACTTTATCTTGGATATTTTTAAAAATAATTGGGTAAAATAAATTTTTTTACTTTTTGGATCCCTCTCGTCGAATCGAACAAATAATCCATAAAAAATTAACGAAAAACTAATAACCGCGAAAAAACCCGGAATAAAGACAAAATAAGAGAAAGCTCTCCCCTCCTCCCCTCCTCTCACCACCCACACCGCCCCCCGAAAAAAAAAAAACTTCGGAGAACAAGGCCTACATTTGATTCAGAACTAGTACCGCGAACAAATTTGATCTTGCAGCTGCGACAGTGGAGCTGTTATCCCAAACACACACTGGTCAACTCTTCTCCACTGACTGGGGCTTGTGCTAAACCTCCTCCGTCCAAACCCAAAATTTTAAAGTAATCGGCTCCGACCAAACCATATAGGGCTGTCCAAGAAAAATTGAGAACCGTGAAACCGGTCCGGACCGAACTGATCCGTGCTTTTTGGATTTTATCCGCGGATTAATGGTCCGGACACGGATTTGAAAATTAAAAAACCGTGAGATACGGATTAGGATTGGATTTTTATTTCAAATCCGTGGATTAACCGAACCGAACCGTGAGATATTTAAAAAATTAAAAAAATTAAAATATATATATATATATGTGTGTGTGTGTGTAATATTTATAAATAATTATAATTCTACTACTTGTTATGAATTTTTTTTAACAATTTTAAGTTCATAACAATGACCGAAGGAAATCTGCTCCTTATCTGAAATTCCTTACTTTTACTTCACCTGCCTTCCCCCTCTGATTTATAACTTGTAGTTAGCTACTACCACTGCATAAATAGAATCTCTGCTGCTCCGTGGATGTAACAATGGCTGATGAAACCTGGATAGAATTTTGGACTGAATTTTGAACTAGAAATTTGAAATGATTAATACAGTAGTTGAAGTAATTTTGCGTTTTTTAGTGTTTAATGTTTATGGAAGGAAATCCGTGGATAAAACCGGGACCGAACCATGACTCACGGTTCGAAATCCAAACCGAACCGTGAGACTTTTGGATTAGGATTGGATTGTATTTTCTAAAAACCGTGAGATACGGATTAGGATCGGATTCATATGAATCCGATCCAATCCGGACCGTGGACACCCCTAAAACCATATGGGTAAAAACAACACTATCAGAAAATAGGCAGCATGAGTAACATATGGTGCAGCAAAAAAGCAAGCCAAAAAAAAAAAAAAAAAAAAAACTTGTCTAAATGCACTCATTTCCCGACTTACCTCACAAGACCACCTATGAATGGACAAATCACAACTCCCACCACTCCACATTCCCACCTACAAATCACCACTCCACATTCGGTACGTGTACATAAAATTACTACACTCCTTGCTACTGTGGGTTCCCGTGCCCTGTATAAATATACATACATCTTTTAAGAACATCTCCAACAGCCTCATGCTGTTTCTAGGCAAATTGTCTAGGAATTACCCTAAAAAATTGTTCTAGCTAGCTACCAAATGATTGAGGTACCCAACAGCCATGCCAATTGGGCTATGCAACAAAGGGAATACATCCCAAAACCCAGTCTCCCAAAACCACCGGAAAACCCATCGTTAAAGCTCACATCGTTAAACTCATTCCACCCATCGGAAAACCCCCCCAAAGATTCAAGAATCTCAAAACCACCTCTCTCTCTCTCTCTCTATATATATATATATAGATTGAAAAGCACAGTTGATAACCATCTACCAAATCAAACCTCAACCCATGCACAAATTGAAAGCCAACTTCCAAAAACCAGCCACAAAATTGAAAACCACCAACCGATAACTCAAACCAACAAAATAATTGATAACCCACAACCTAGAAATTGAAAACAACAGCGAAACCCACGAACCAATACGAATGATTTTGCCGCCACCGCCGCTGTCAAGTTGTTTGTTACCTCTCCCGTCGAGTTCGAATTGACCGCCATCGTTTTCGTGGAGTAAGATTTTTTTGTTGCTGATCTCGTTTCTGCCATCGTTGTATTGCAATCCGGCTTTGAAAATTGCAAGAATCAAAGTGGGAAAAAAATAACCGAAACGAGTGAGCAGTACCTCACTCGAACGAGCGAGGTATGATAGCAGACAGCCAATTGCCCGAGCGTGGAGCTAGTCTACTGAGAATGGGTTTTTTGAGTTTGGGCTCGTCAAAGTGAAGAAAATTTTCTTTTGCTTAGCCTATTGGACGTGCTCTTTGACCACTTGAACGAGAACAAGAATACAACACCAGCTACTACATCTTCCTCATATGCTACTACCATCAGCCTACTCATTTTCATTCTACGCCTTTTTCAGTCAACCAATCAGAAACAATATACTAGTACTAGTTTAATACTAGTCAAAATCCTTCATTGCAGAGACCTCTGGAAAAAAATGGCCTCTACTTCTCTAACTTTCCCTTCTCTCCACCTCCAATTCCCTTCACAAAGCTCACCAAACTTACCATCACGCCACCGCCTCATCATCCGTGCTTCCGTCTCATCGGAAAAACCATCTCCCCTGCCGCCGAAGGCCGAAAAACCCACAAGCCTCCTGATCCGAAAAATCCCGGGTAACTACGGGCTCCCCTTGATCGGCCCCCTCAGAGACCGTCTCGACTACTTCTACAACCAAGGCCGCGACGACTACTTCAAGTCCCGCATCCAGAAGTACCAGTCCACCGTGTTCCGGGCCAACATGCCGCCGGGACCCTTCATCTCCGCCAACCCGAACGTCGTCGTCCTCCTCGACGGCAAGAGCTTCCCCGTCCTCTTCGACGTCACCAAGGTCGAGAAGAAGGACCTCTTCACCGGCACCTACATGCCCTCCGTCGACCTCACCGGCGGCCACCGCGTCCTCTCCTACCTCGACCCCTCCGAGCCCTCCCACGGCAAGCTCAAGCGCCTCATGTTCTTCCTACTCAAGTCCAGCCGCAACCGCGTCATACCCGAGTTCCACGACGCCTACACCGCGCTCTTCGAGACCCTGGAGTCCGATATGGCTCAGAAGGGCAAGTCCAGCTTCGGCGACGCCAACGACCAGGCCGCGTTCAATTTCCTCGCCGGATCCTTATACGGGACTAACCCCGTCAACACCCAGTTGAAAACGGACGGGCCTAAACTGGTTAGCAAGTGGGTTTTGTTCCAGTTAGGCCCGTTACTGACCCTTGGCTTGCCGAAACTAATTGAAGAACTCACCGTCCACAGCTTCCGCCTCCCTCCCTTCCTCGTCAAAAACGACTACAAACGACTCTACGATTTCTTCTACAACGCGTCAACGCCAATCCTAGAGGAAGCCGAACGGATCGGGGTTTCGCGCGAGGAGGCCTGTCACAATTTGTTATTCGCAACGTGCTTTAATTCGTTCGGAGGCATGAAGTTTTTCTTCCCCAACATGATGAAGTGGATCGGAAGGGCCGGGGTGAAGTTACAGACGGAGTTGGCGCAGGAGATCAGATCGGTCGTGCGATCCAACGGCGGGGAGGTGACGATGGGGGCGATGGAGAAGATGGAGCTGATGAAATCGGTGGTGTACGAGTCGCTGCGGATCGAGCCCCCCGTGCCGCTGCAGTTCGGGCGGGCGAAGCGGGACATGGTGATCGAGAGCCACGACGCGGCGTTCGAGGTGAGGGAAGGGGAGATGCTGTTCGGGTTCCAGCCGTTCGCGACCAAGGACCCGAAGATCTTCGAGAGGTCCGAGGAGTTCGTGCCGGGCCGGTTCGTTGGGGAGGAGGGGGAGGGGTTGCTGAGGCACGTGCTGTGGAGCAACGGGCCGGAGACGGAGAGCCCGACGGAGGGGAACAAGCAGTGCGCCGGGAAGGATTTCGTGGTGCTGGTGTCGAGGCTGCTCTTGGTGGAGTTTTTCCTGAGGTATGATTCGTTCGAGATCGAGGTTGGGAAGTCGCCGTTGGGGGCGAAAGTCACCGTCACGTCGTTGAAGAGAGCTTCTTTCTGAGCGTCGGTGGCTGTTTTTTTGGTTTAAATTTTTTTTCCTTTTTTTTCTTTTTTGGGCTTTTGGGTTTTGTAGTAACGGCGGCGCGGGGGAAGTTATTACTTGCACTGACAGCGTCGCCGCGTGTTGTTCTCCAGGCCTTTTTTTCACGGCACATCTGTGGCAGTAGTTCAGGAGCACCGGATGATCACTCGCGGCGAACGGTGTCGCTGTCGTGTGATCTAGGTTTTGGAGTAATGTTTGGGGTTAGTTTGGTAAAATAAAGTTAGAGTGGGGGGTTGGATCAGTTATAGGATATGCGAAATGTAGTTCTGGGGTGGTGGTGGTGGTCCCAAATTGAAAAATTCTAAACAAAGATAATGACATCCATCATAGGGATAAACTATGGCCTCGTTTGATAACAGAGATAGATGGATGGGATTCGTAAGGAGATGGGATTAGGATTGGGATTCGTAATGAGAAGGGATTGATAATGAGTATGTTTGTTTGGGATGGGATTAGATGATGGGATTATTAATATCATGTTTGTTTGAGATGGGATTAGATGATGGGATTGGATTGTTAGAAGAAATTGGTAAAGAGAAGGGATTGGTAATGCGAAGGAGTTGGGATTGGATTATTAATACCCCTCAATACCAAGTCCCACGGGGTATTAGCAATACCACCTAATACCCCCTCTATTAATCCGATCGGACTAATAGTCCGGACCTTTTTTTGTTACCAAACGGAGTATTAATAGTCCCATGGGATTATTACTCCAATCCCAACCCTCAAACCCGTTATCAAACGGGGCCTATGGGGTTTACATCACCGCATGTGGATTCTGCAAGACTTTTTTTTTTTTACAATCTGAATCGTTCATTTTGTAGAACACGTATAGTAGTATGCTTATGTAAAAAATCAGATTGATTGGATATCGATAAGTATATCAAAACTTGAATTTTGGTTTACAGAATGGAGGATCATAGATTTGAAGTTAAATTGTTTATGACTGTCCATTTCCTAAACCGAAATTCAATTTTTAATATACTTATCGATGTCCGACCAAGCTCATTTTTCGCGTGCACATACTATTATGTGGATCCTACAAGATAAACGGTTCAAATTATAACAAAAAATGCTTGGTAGGTCCCGTAACGGGCTGTGGTGGAAAGAATTTTAACTCCAGATTTTTTTCTATCTAAGAGTCAAGCATTTCATTTTCAATCACCCGAAAGCAAAAAGACACGAATTATTGCGAAAAACACATCAGTATAACAGGTTCAAAGACACGCTGCCAAAAGCAAACCAACACTAGGTATTGAAAAAAGGTTGATGATTGGGATTTGTATCTTTCGCGTATGAGGGAATGCTATGGTCCCCATAGAATAGTTCTTGAAAGCTTTTCCGAATTTAAAAGTGTGATCCATTTGTGCAACCGGTATATTTTTAGTAGTTAGAGATCACATGTTAAATACTACTACTAGTTAATACTATAGCATAAGTATCTTTTGTGGAGACTTCACCTTTCAATGGTCATTTTAAAACCAATGACCAGTCCAAGCCTTTTCCAACACATGCCCGTTCACTCCTCCAAAACGCTGTTCTTCCTCTCAAAAGCATCCTATTGCTCAGTCCTTTACTAAAGCCCACAACACATACAAACATGTAAAAGATGATGTACACCATCAAGAAATATAGAAGCTACCTAGGCTGTTTGTCATGATTTGTCTCCCCGGAAGAAGAATAGCCCCGTGGTCTAGCCGACTGATCCCATTGATCATAAAACCGGGACAGAACATGTCACATTAAAAGCGGATGATCACGTTGAGGCCGGTCCCTCTTCTAGTAGACTCAACTATGAATATATACATGGGGAGCAAAGCTCTTTCTTTCAGTGCTAACCCCAAGAAGTTTCTTAATGTTGATACTTTGTGTTTTGTCGAGCCCCGAGCTTGCAGTCCTCCTTCGATTGTGGATTCAGTTGGATGAATTTGTCAAGTCAAGTCAACGTACATAGCACCAAGGATGATGCATTACCTATTTCTTGCTATCGCCATAGCAACACTTGTAAGAACCCGCAAAACTTCAACAGTGTCCTACCACCAATTCGTTTCTCTGCCTGAAATGATCTGGATAAGCTGTGATTGGCCCCAAGCTAAATTCATTTTCCAGTTACCAAAGTTGATGGCTCCCCCTCTGGTAACTCCAAGTTGGGGATCGCATTGTATTGGAGTTCAACTTGAAATACTTCAGAAAACTCCTTGACCAAGGATTTGTGAGTGATATCAAGGAATTTGCTATCATCATTATGATGCATTCCAGATTGTTTGGACAACAAATGTTCTCTAAGCAATCCCTTTATGCTTCCAACGCAACGATCATGTATCCCACATGGAACTATCCTATGAAAGGGAGGTAGATCTATGTTGACATTCAGTGCTAAGCCATGATATGCTATCCATTGCGATACTCGTATCCCAATAGCTGCTAATTTCTGATCTCCTGAAAGAATCC
This sequence comes from Rhododendron molle, assembly GCA_025413875.1. NCBI lineage: Eukaryota > Viridiplantae > Streptophyta > Magnoliopsida > Ericales > Ericaceae > Rhododendron > Rhododendron molle. Next base: position 7,661,845 of record CM046393.1, read on the forward strand.
AACTAATTAGGCTCCTAAAGCTTACTTTATTTTTTGAGAAACCAAAATGGAAGGCACACTATTACTACTACTGTATGGAGCACTATTGGTAATAGTGTGACAAAATGCAATTATTAGCCTGAAAAAAATTGAAGGATGCCATGTAGCTGATCTTCCTTAAAATACTTCAACAGAAACACTTTATGAAAACAGTCATCTTCCAAGATTTCGCAGGATAATGGACTTCTCTATGCATTTTGAACAACGATCTTAACTTGAACTACAGACTATATCCTGAAGAATCACCAATTTTCACCGATTATCTGCAGTATTTTGTGTGACACAAGTCCATACTAGATGCACAAAAATTCCATATTGCCTAGACAAACTACAAAATTTTTATTATTAATGTAGAGATGTTATTCTTGATCACAGGATTGAAGAAAAAATAAAAAATTGGTGGGAAGTCCACTGTAGCATGTTTGTAACCCACTAAGTCCACTAATCAAATCTCTAACCCACTAAGTCCACTAATAGGTATTTTGTAACCCACTAAGTCCACTTCATTTAAAAGATAAATAATCCCTGACAGATTTACCCTTCCATTCAAATCCCATCCATTTAGCCTATTATCTCTCCATTATCCCTTCTAATTTTGTACTTATCCTTGAAACCCACGGGTATATCTCTCTCTCGTCTCTCTCTATTTGAAATCACGTCAACCACGTTGTACTTATATAACGTTATATAACATTATATTTTTCACTTTAGCGGCCTCGGGAAATCGGAAAATAACAGTTATGTTGGATCAGTTTCGTATCTAACGTTATTGTACTTATATAACGTTATATAACATGTATATTCTGCTTTGTAGAGTTACATATTGATTTCAACTGCTTTGTTTAATTTTTTTTGAGTTTCGCTGCAACAAATAACGTTATATAACATTATATTTTTACTTTATTGAATTGGTCCGCGCAGCGGTCTCCGGAAATAACAGTTATGTTGGATCAGTTTCGTATCTAACGTTATTGTACTTATATAACGTTATATAACATTGTATATTCTGCTTTGTAGAGTTACATTTTGATCTCAACTGCTTTGTTGAATTTTTTTTGCGTTTCGCTGCACAAAAACTCTCATATAACATTATATTTTTACTTTATTGAATTGGTCCGCGCAGCGGCCTCAATGACTTGGTTCTAGTAACAATAATACACACAAATAATCGTTATACATGAGATTTTATCCTTTCTAACTCTAAAAAAATAAAAACAGGAGATCTCGTAACTTCTTTCCCTTCGTCGCCGTCGCCTTCTTCACAGTCGACTTCACAGGTAACTAAATACTCTTCACCCCTTGAACAACTGCACAAATAACAGCCTTTAACAAAATTAGTATATAACTAACATTGATATAACCATATATACTATCAATCTAATCCCTAACTTAATTCAACCATACCATAACATTATATATTCAGGTCTGGCTGCACTGACCAATTCATATAAGGTTATATATGGTTATGGTTTATTATTCTTTTATAGGGTTATATGGTTATAACGAGTAAGAAACAATATGGTTATATAGTTATATAATAACCTTATATGTTTTTTTGTTCTGCTTCTTTTTTTTGCCAAAATAAGGACAATCAGGAAGGGACAAAGCACTGTTGGTATTCTTTGCACTACAAGTGGCGAAAAACCAAAAGTAAAGGGTTTACTCGATATCAGCCAAATTTCTGATACTAAAAGTCAAACTCAAAAAACATACATGGCGTGTTTTTTTTTTGTTTTCTTTCTCTGACAAGAGACAACAACAAGGAAAGGAAACAATAAAAACAAGAAACAAAAGGCAAAGGAGAAGACTTACCAGATTAAAGAAACGCCGGACGAAGCACTCACCGAGGCAATCTAGTTCTGAGAATTGAGTTCCTATTGCTCCCAATTTATAGAGCATGAAGACGGCTTCTAGTAGGAGAAGGAAAGCAAATTCCTACTCTAACTCAAACTCATCTTAAGCGGTGGTATCTACGTGCAACGACGGGAGGTGTGGGGGGGAGGCGGCGACGGAGGTGTGGGGAGGCGGGTCATTGCTCTGCTCCGAGATTTTGGGGAGGGGGCTGGAGAGGGGGGGAGGGTTTTGTAGAAGAAATCCGGAGAGATCTTAGGGATTAGAAATTTCAAACGGGAGAGATTTTAGGGATTAGAAATCAGGAGAGATTTTAGGGATTTTAGGATAGATTTTCGGGAGAGTTTTAAAAATAGGGGTATATTAGACTAAACAGGTTTATTATATCCTGATTAGTAGGTTAGTGGACTTAAGGGGTTATAGAATTTAGAAGTGGACTTATGGGGTTTGGGATATGGTACAGTGGACCTGGGGAAAATTCTCCCGAAAAAACTGACGAACTTTTTTCCTCAAGAAAGAGGTAAGATCTATACCAATAACCAAATAATTGCTATGCTGCTTAAAAAAAACCCAATTATTGTTATGTCATCCAGATTGGTAGAGCAGAAAGAAGCCAAATGATTCTACACATAAGCTTTTCTTTCTTTAAAAATTATGTGCTTGCAAACACACTCATATTATTCTCAGAAAATTCTCGGGGCATAATTAGTGCCCTGAGCTATTCAGTCCTGAATAGATGTAAGATAAATGAACATGAAATTGAACTCTCTTCTTCACAATCATCTATTTTTTGAAGCTTGAGGGAGAGAAATGAGGATTAATGGAGGGAAGCTCAAATCCCATAAGACCTACTTCTGCATAGATTTTTGAACCCCATCTTCTCTCCAAAATGGAAGGACTTGGATACCAAAGTTAGCGAGAAAAGGTAAGTTTCCGCTTTTGGCTGGAGTATGCAAGACGGAAATCAATGTATGGTATTATTTTTGAGGCACACATCAGCAAGAGTAAAAGATAAGCTATGCTTTCCTTTCTCTCCACTTGTCTCAACCAAAGAAGAGAAAGGAGATAGTGTTTCTTACTTCTTCTCTCCAACTTTCATGTCCTTTCTCTCCTAGCAAACATCAAACAAGATATCCTCATAATTGCAACTTCAAAACTAACGCAAGAACTAAATTACCAAGGATTTGTAACTCACCTACTCAAACACCAGTCATACCCTCAATCCGGGGAGCCTTGATAGAAAATGTTGAAAAAAGAACACAAATGACCACCTCTTCAAGTGCCCTAAAGTACCAATGAAGATCCATCATGTGGTAGCAGAGATTGAGAATGGGGTACATTACTAGCTATAATACAAAACCAATGTGCAAAATGTTAAAGCACTAGATACAGCAAGAAGGGCTTCACTAGCTAATTGACAGTACTTAACCAATCTTAGCATTATGCATGGTAGCGTTTTCAATTTGGTTGTGGAAAGTATAGAATCACAAAATAACATTTTATTTAAAGTTTTTATCTCCTACTAAAGTTCAGCCAAATGAGATTGTTCCGCCCATTGACATTAAGGGTGTGTGTAGGGTCGAATACGGATTTTCTACAAGTTAGGGATCACTCTCTCACTTGGTTACGATTTTCTACAAGTTAGGGCTCCAACGAGCAGTTTTACAATCACAAAGTCACCTCATTGGACTACCAAATTGAGCTTTGGAATAGATGGAGGAGGTTTTGGAGCAACAAGATGAGAGCAATTGGATTTACTGAGGAGAAGGAACTGTTGATCTTGTTCTTGGTCCTTCACCCTTCATTGGTCCTTGCTTCAATAGTGAGGGCAAGGAGTTAGAAGTCTGGCTAAGGGTTGCGCCGAAATTGTCTTTGGAAAATCAGTCGCAAATTGCAATATTCGATTATTTACATCTCCGTCTTCTCCCTCATTTGGAATGAGTGGTGTGGCATATATTTCCTATTTTACACCTATATTTTAATTTCATTCTAGATTATAGAACTTAAATTAGTTGGTGGCTCCATTCTTCCTATCGTTTCGTGAGGCCTTAAGATACTGATATTGATCTTGTAGTTATTTTCATGCATATCGGCTGAAAGTACGTGTGAGTGGGTAGGACACTTCTTTGCCGGTTCCATCCCTAGACACATATGAGTTTCCCTGGGAAAGGATTTCAACTCTAATTCAGGATATTAAGTGCTTAAGACTTAAAAAACCTCAATATTTTCTTTCTTCTTTTATTAATGACCATTTCCCCCCCTATGTTTTTGGTATAGAGGGCAAAACAGAATTGGAGTTTGTTAATGCCTGTTGTCAAAAATATCGCCCAAAAAAAAAAAATTTGCAAAACATAATGTTAAATATAAAACAACTGAGATGATTTCTTGAAAACAACGCTAGTGCGGTTGGCTAAAGGCCTTGCTTGTTGACCTTTGCCACAGGAGTTCGAGTCTCCCAGTGGCACTTTCCCTTTTGTATTTTGGGAACCCTCTCTCTCTCTCTCTCTCTCTCTCATGTTTTGTAACTTTTTAGATTTTACTAATTGGAGAGGCACGTGAGCATTTGTACGTTAAATTTTTTTCCTTAAATTTAGCACAATTTTTATTGTATGTTTCTTTACAAATTATTGTGTGTGAATGGACATATAAAATTAATTTACAAATATGTCAATTTTTACATTTATATATAAATAAGTTACGGATTACTTTTTTTTGACACTTAAGAGTGAAAGAGGGATTTCTGATTACATTTGGCATTCTTGAAGCTTGTCAATGTAGTTATTTTTTGCGATGCTTGTTTGTAACGATCCTGATTTTAGTAAATAAAATTTTCGTTAAATATTTGATTATTTATTTATTAATTATTTGGATTGCTTTAAAAATTTCTTTTAAATTCTTATAATCCGTCATAATTAGATTTGAAACTTGTAAAATTGAATTCTTTTTCTCCGAACAATCTAGTCTTTCTCCCATGACTAGTATACTTGTAAACGTACTAATAAAAATCTCATTTTTATTCGAAAATCTTTAAATTATATTTCTCGGCTGGAAATCCTACTTAGCAAGCATAGTTAGCTTTTAACCGATTAGTTAGCAAACCCTAACTACCGTTTGGCTTAGTTACATTTCCCCTAACCTGGAGTGATGCATTGATGCCGAAGTGGTTAGTAGAAAATTTTGGTCTTTGCCTTGATCGTTGACTTGACTGCCTTGCCTTGGCATCGGGTCGCTGTCAGGCCTGCCTTGCCTCGGCATCGGGTCGCTGACGGGCCTGCCTTGCCTTGGCATCGGGTCGCTGACGGGCCTGCCTTGCCTTGGCATCGGGTCGCTGTCGGGCCTGCCTTGCCTCGGCATCGGGTCGCTTGTCGAACTGCCTTGCCTCTCGGTGATCGGTCGCAGACTGCCTTGCCTTGGCATCGGGTCATTGACGGGCCTCTAGGCGTCGGGTCGCTGTCTGGCCTGCCTCGCCTAAGCGTTGGGTCGCTGTCGGGTTGCTCTGCCTTGGCTGCCATCGGGTTCTACCTTGGCCACGCTCACGCCTTGCTTTTGCCTTGGCGTTGCTGGGCTGCCTTACTCTGACCTTGCCTTGGCTACGCCTTGACCACTGCTTTGCCAGCGGGCCGCCTTGGCCACTGCCTTGCCAGCGGGCCGCCTTGGCCATTGCTTTGCCAGCGGGCCGCCTTGGCCACCGCTTTGCTAGCGGGCTGCCTTGGCCACGCTCACGCCTTACCTTGGCGTTTGGCACCGTCGGGCTTTAATATTCCGTTATTAGGCGATTTCCTACAAAATACAACTAAAATACCACTCGAGCAATGAAAGACTAGATTAAGTATCGTTAGTCTTTAACCAATTAGTTAGAATAGCCTAATGCCCATTTAGCCTAATCACTTCTTCCTAACCCTAGTTGGACCACTTGAACCTTTTTGCCTTCATCCATTGGACGATAAGTGCTAGGGTAATCTTTATCCATTGGACAATAAGTGCTAGGGTAATCTTTATCCATTGGACAATAAGTGCAAGGGTAATCTTTATCCATTGGACGATAGATGCTAGGGAAATCTTTGCCCCGTGGTCAATAAAAGTTAAGTCTTGCCAAATAGGATGACAAGACTAATCATGTGTTCTTTCATCATTATTCTTCCACATGAGGACAACCCATTTATAGTCTTTCTCAAGCATAGAATCCTAGCCCTTAATCACCTAGAATTGCCTTTCAAGCCTTAGAAAATCTCCATGATCACACCTAAGATGGATTGACAAGGCTTTAGCTTGTTTAAAGGTATGATTGGACAATACAAAGGAGTAAAATCCATGAGGAAGGAGAGAGAGAGGGCTGGCCGGTTGGGGGAGGGAGAGAGATGGAGTGTATACATGTGTTTTGTCCACTTACACAAGTCACCATATAGCCTTAAGCCTATTTATGACCAGGCCAACCCATTCTAGCCAACTTTAAGCATGATCCTAGCTAATCATATTCTTCTTTCTTGCAAGAAGACTTTCCTAGACTAGACAAGACCAAAAACCCTCATGATCACATAGCCTTAAGCCTAAAAAGTTTGAACAAGACAAGTCATGGAAGCATGCCATGCTTTCAAGCATGATTTGACAATACAATGGAGCTAACCAATGAGAGAGATAGAGGGAGAGGGGGGCCGGCCATGGAGGGAGAGGAGAGGCCAGGTTTTTGCCTATAAATAGCACCCAAAGCTCTCATTCAACTCACACCTCAAAGCATTGCTCTAACTTCTCTCTAGAAACCATTTTCTGTTTTCCTGGCAGCTTACTGCCCTTCGTAAATCCCCATTTTTCTCCTGCTTAAGGTAGTTTTTAGGACTAACTTCTTTGGAGAAAGTTGTAGAGCACTTCAAAATCTTGAAGTAAGACCCAAGACCCACCCCAAACGATCAAGAAATGACCAAGATATTGCCATCCGAAGTTCAGTAAAATCTCGGATTCCAGATTTCCAGACAGCAAACTGTCACTCCTTTATCACCATTTTTCTCCGGGCGAAAGTCGTTTCTAGGAACAACGTCCTTCACGAAAGTTGTAGAAAACTTCGAGATCTTCGTTTTAGACTCAAGAACGATCCTATTCGGCCAAGTATTGACCGAGTTACTGCCATCCAAAATTTGGTCCAGATTTGGGAGTTTCGACGCCCGTAGCACCTTCCAACTAGCTTATTCGGCTCCGACTAGTTTCGGATCAAGATAGAATATTCTTATACCTCTAACTCTAAGTCGTTTATCCCTTACTCGTCAATCTTAAGCATATGAAGCTTTCTAATTACTTTAAAGGTTTGAAATGCACGAAAGAAAAACGATGTTGTTTTCATAAAGTACCAACTTAGTTTGAAAGGAGTATACTTTGATCTTTGAATTGATTACGAGCTTTAAGGCATGTTTTGAATATTTGTGAACGTTTGAAAGCATAAGTGAAGATTACTTCGAGAGCATCCTTACATGTAGCCTTATTCGTTGGTAATAATTTGAGTATGATTAGGTAATATAGAGTTGAATGATCTTGCTAGATAGATTACAATGAATGATTTAAGTCAATCTATGTGAAAAGTCCCACCGCGGAGTCATTGCATGAAAACGAGACACGGAAACCGAAAAAATAGAAACATGGCACCTAGGGTGTGTTTAAAGGCATGGTCTTGGTAAAATATTTTTGAAACTACATAATGACCAAATGTGGGTGTATTATGTGAGTGTGTATGTTGTGTGCCAATGGGAACCCGGCGCGGCGGAACCATTGTGAGGATACTCGGGAACCCGGCGCGGCAGAACCGAGGTTGGGTGTGTGGCTTGGTTATCTGCGGAGAGGAGCCAATGCAAATGTGTGCCAATGGGAACCCGGCGCGGCGGAACCATTGTGAGGATACTCGGGAACCCGGCGTGACGGAACCGAGGTTGGGTGTGTTAAAAATGATTTTTGAAATGCAAATGTGTGCCAATGGGAATCCGGCTCGGCGGAACCGAAGTTGGGTGTGTTAAAAATGATTTTTGAAATGCGAATGTGTGCCAATGGGAACCCGGCGCGGCGGAACCATTGTGAGGATACTCGGGAACCCGGCGCGGCGGAACCGAGGTTGGGTATGTTAAATGTGATTTTCAAAATGTTGATTTGGAAAGTAAAAAGGATTTCGGAAACATTGATGAATATGGTGACACAGTCTACGACGAGTCGCGTAGGAGAAACTCAGATATCACCGACACCAAATAATGTATATGGATGTATCATTGTTAATGCCTTGTTAAACATGTATGTATTATTCCGCTGTTTGTTCAAGAGTTGGTATACTGCTCTTTTACTTTGATATTGGTAATTTATGGGTTAGCGGGTATAGGATTATTCTGCTGAGCTCTTGTAGCTCACGGTGTTACCTTTGGTGACCCTGACATATTATATCGGTGGCGACGCTGGTATAATGTGTCAGATTTTGTAGATGATCAAGATGAAAAGTATACCTTGGAGGCTTTTGGAGCTGAGGAGGATGAAACCGCAGGCGGAGCTTTAGTTAGAAACCCTAGAACCCTTCATTTGTATAAATATTGAACCATAGTGGGAGTTATGTTGTAATAATAAGCCAGACTCCATTTGATTTTATCAATGAAATGTTTATTTAACGTACCCAAAAATCAGGGGCGTTATATTGTTAAGGCAGAAAGAACCTGTTGTTGGAGCTACTTATCCTAAATTTTATTTTTGTGACGGTGCTCACCTAGAGGGGCTTGGGGTATATGTCACCTGCACTTTCAAACACATAATTTTTCTATATACTAAAATGGTTGGACTAAGTATTTACGGGCACGCAAGAAAAAAAAAAAACCTTGTACTAATACTGCAAAAGCCGCAATTTAGAGAATGGTCAGTTCAGATCAAGAAAAATCAGTACCATAATGTCTTCTGTTCGAACACCATAAGAGAGTTGGAGCAAGCCCAGATTTCACAAAAAAAAATGTACAACAAAATCTAATTATATGATTTTCTACATAATTTTCTTTATCATATTTTTTCGCGCAACAAGTAATTAAAAATTCATTGAACGGTGCCACCCCGCGGCCAATTCCTGGCTCCGCCACTGCCTGTTGCTAAAACCAAAGAGAACTATGCCTCGAGATTTATAGAATGGTAAGGCATAATGGAACCTATAACCTTTATGTAGATGCCAATTTATTTTTTCAACTCGAGATTTATAGAGTTGGAGCAAGCCCAGATTTCACAAAAAAAAAAATGTACAACAAAATCTAATTATATGATTTTCTACATAATTTTCTTTATCATATTTTTTTGCACAACAAGTAATTAAAAATTCATTGAACGGTGCCACCCCGCGGTCAATTCCTGGCTCCGCCACTGCCTGTTGCTAAAACCAAAGAGAACTATGCCTCGAGATTTATAGAATGGTAAGGCATAATTAATGGAACCTATAACCTTTATGTAGATGCCAATTTATTTTTTCAACTCTACAGCCTGCCACTCCTCTCTGTCCACCATTAGTTGCACACTCTTTTCAGTCAAAACCGCCTGAAATTCGTCGATTTCAGCTTCCAAGTCAAAATAACTAGCCAACCAAACAAGTTTAAAAATTCTTCCCGTATGCCACATCTCCTTTCCTTTTAAGCATTTTGATTGTTTGAGGAGCATACGAAATATGCCTGTAAATAGGTGCTAGTAAATGACTCAAGGGGAATTATGTTAATTAATTACAGTTTTATCTTCTTACAGCAGTTATGGGAGCTTAATATATATTTAATGAGATTACACAAGGAGAAAAAGACATATCAGACTCGTCTGCAACACGGAAAGTGACTTCTCAACTACTTGACTCCTTTCCCTCTTGAACCCATATGCCGTATTTACTCATGCAGCTGGATTATTGAGTAACCTTGTGGAAGTGTTGGGTGATACTAATCAGCTAGAAGATTGCTTTACCCTTTTGCTGGTGAAACTTATCAGAAGAAAAGGAAGAGGAATGGGACAAAGCCAAACATGAGCCCAGGTTTTGCAGATTTACACAATGTTCAGAGTGCTTTTCCTATGTTGCATTTGTGCCACCATGGCTTATCCAATCAATGATATGGTGCTGATAAGCCCTACCCGGCTACCACCACATCAACTTGATACAATGAGCAACTTATAAACTTCTACCAATGAAACGGCATCCTAAGCTATGTTCTCTAAGTAAACATTTTCAAAATGTGCTTATAATCCCTCGTTTCTTTGCCATTTCAAATGGCAACGGGTAAAGGTGGCGCCCTCTTATTCGGCAAAGCCACCCAAACATTGATTTGGTTGCAAGTTCACGCATAACCTAGTAAGTTGGAGGTAGAGTTTACCTGACCAGGCCCATGGTATGTAACTTCACCACCGCGTTCTGTTCTTTAAACATCATAAGGAGCGTCCTTTAAATTGAAATTCAAGTAGTCCTCTGAACTACCAGTACCCAATGTATAAACCGGGTGGTGTTGTAAAACATTCAGGGAGTTGGAAAGGTCTAGGTTTAGTTCGACTAATGCCTTCTTCTCCTACTATGGACTTCTGCCAAGACCATGCTTCAGAGTAAGGAACTAGCACATTGTGCATGTCATAGCAGTCACACCTGTAATAACCCAATACTAAGTATCACAAGACGTATCACAAGATGCAAATAAACCAAAGGTAAAAATCATGCATTGGGGCAATTTTTTACCTTCTTTTCTGTCCAGAGGTTATCAAAGTGGCCTCCCATGCTTTGAAATTTGAGACTCGACTACATTGCAACAAGACACTGAAGGGACGAGATTTATACAATCTCTGTGAATCTTTTCCAGTAGGGCATGTTTGAATTGAGGCCAAACTGAGATTTGGCACAACAATCATGCTCTTATATATCAAGCTGGAGAACAATGCATAAGAGCACAAATTACCAAATCAATATCAGCACAAATTACCAAATCAATATCAGCGATCCCATATTGAAACAATAATTGATCTTTATATTGCTTACCAAAGAAATTATCGAACCTAGTCATTGATTGGCTGTAGCTAAAAAGCCTAAAATAATTACCATAGTTATCTTTTTATAGAACCAAAAATCGAACTTTATGAACTCCGCAGTAAGTAGTACAGTACTCCCTCCGTCCCTAAATAAGTGTTCGGCGCGCAAACTTAGGCTTTCAAAAAAATGCATTTGTTTTGTTAAGAAAATCAATTTTTTTTTTCACAAATCAATAGATGACAATGAGTTCTATTAGATTGTGAAAAAAAATTAAATTTTTTAATAAAAAATATGCATATTTTGTAAAGCTTAGTTTTGCGCGCTGGACACTTATTTAGGAACGAGGAACGAGGGAGTATCTTTTAACTAGTGTAATTAAAATACTGGAAAACGAGAGAGATTTACCAGTTCTGGTGACCTTGTTCATGTGGGAGAGAGAGAGAGAGAGAAAGAGAGAGAGGAGGAGGAGGAGGAGGAGAAAGGTGGGGTTAATGTCGCGAAGCCGAAGCACGACTTGGATCGTTTCATAATCGACCCCTAACCTCGCAACTTGAAAAGGAAGGTCTTAGCGTATGAGCGTATTCAATACACGAGTTGGAAAAGCCATCCGAAACGGCGTCGTTCCTTCACCCGATTCCACCGAGATAGGACAAGCCTGCTATAACCCGCCTCCATTAAAGCTTCTTTGAAATAATTTCTTGGGTAGAGACCAGCAAAATTCAAACATATTCGTAAAAATCGTTAATTATTACAGTATCAAAGAAAGCTCGAACAAACAGTTACTCAGGCATTTAGGAATCGAGAAATTTTTGGGTGCGGATGGATATTACGTAATCTGGCCATCGTGGTGAAACAATTATTACGGTTCAAATTGAAACATTCTCTCTTCAAATCCAAGCAGTCCAAAACCGAAATAGATGATCCGAACCCTATCCGAGATGCAATAACCCCTAAAACAAGTATAAATAGAACACTTCTTCCGCCTATCTATAAAAGCCAAAGCAAGCAGCGCCGCTCCATATAACATTAGAACAGTTGTTATAGTCTTAACAGTCATTGCTTTGAGTTTGAGGTATGCTTCTCATGCCTCTAAACTCTCTCTCTCTCTTTGATTAGTCCTGTTGGTTTTACTTACTAATTCTCAGTACGATCTCTAGCGTTTCTGATTTCAATTGATCTATTTCTGGATTAGAGTGGGTTTCTCTGTGATGATTAAAATGATGACGAGTCTGATCTCTATTTATCCATTCCATTCACCCTTGATGACAATGAGGCATTTGTCTGAGAGAAACCCCGTCTTTCCTGTAACTCAGTGTATATAGCAGCCTCAGTGAACAGTTTGGAGTTCGATTTCTTTACTCGTCTGGCAAGTCGTTGAGCGTTATCCTTAAATGTGATTGGTTAATACAGTGGGATCAGTAATTTTAGATTGAGCTTACCTGTTGTTTTTATCAATCAAATTGGAGGGTAATGTTCACCCACTTGTCAGGTGGATGAGGGGATTTGTTTTCATTCCGGTGGGCTGTTCTAAACAAACTTGCTCCGGTACAGAAAAATCTGATCCTAAAAGAATGTCGCGATGCACTGTGCCTGTGTACACGTATAGTGCATGATGACATGGTGGGTATGGAGTATGGAGTCATGGACTCTGATTTTGCTCACTCACTTTGACATGTACGTGAATGAAACTCCCTTTTGTGGCTGGTTAAAATAGTAGGACTTGCTTTAATATTTTAATCAATTGGTTCTGTTCATTCTCGTGTCAAGTGGGTGGACAAAATAAATTTTAGTGCATCTCGCATGAACGGCCATGGTTTTATCTTTCATGAAAATAGTATGAACTTTGAATTTCAAAGTTGAAGATTGAGTTTAGATAACGTTAGCTTGTTTTATCCATTTTCAATCACTCAGACTGAAAATGGCTCCAAACTTTAAGCCTATCGCTTCTAGTGGGTTATATTGTTTGGTGTCCTTGATTTAAGCATGTTAAAGAATCTAGAGTCGTCTTGTCAAATCTGACATGGCGAGGCAAACCCACTCTTGTAGATAGGAAGGAAGGATAGAATGGTATTTGACATCATTATCACGTGGATAAGTCTTGGAATCAAATGGTGTGTTTGCTTTTAAGGTGAGAAGTGTAGAAAAGAAAGTTACATACTAATTCAATAAACTAGGACTGTTGTTTAAGAGAGATGATGTTTAAGATGTCAAATTGGCACGTAGGAGTATCTTCAACATAGATGTCATCTAGTAGATGTCAAGTTCTATTTGAAGGTGCTCATGTGGCAATTTGAAGACTTGGATACTTTGGCAGTTGGCATCTGCAAAATATGAACACTACTTGTCAATTATAATCTGAAAAAATGTGACTATTTTTAACAAAGTTTAGCACTAGCACATTGTCCTTTGACTTTGCAAGTGGCATGACTATTCAATTGGGAATCTCCAATTGTCCTTTTCCTTAAACTGATGCTATGACTTGGGACATATAACAATTCATAGGATATAGCTTTTGCTATGCCAAATTTTACACCCAACCTTTATGTCAAAAATTCCCATAAAGACTGAATTAAATGGAAGAGAAACGAACTTCCGTTTCTTTTACCATCAAGGGTATCAAACAACATTTGAAATCTTCAAATTTGGAGATTGCAAAAACCTTTGCAGGCTTAGAGCAGCTCCAACAGAGCCATAGTGATCAATTTGGAGTGGACAAAGTAATAAATGGAGTGCTAGATCACTCCAACCGACCGACCAATTTGAATGAGAAATCTGAGTTACCACTTGGCGGACGAATTCTGCTGCCTAATTTGACAGTTCGAAAACTGGTATGCCAAATGATAAAATTCAGCATTATCTTGGTTGGCCATTCCAAAGTTGAACATTGAAGTTTGAATTTGGGGGATTGTTGGAAATGGGAGTTAACATGTGATAATTGAAGGAATTTAGCACTTCATTTGAAGTCTATTTTGCAAAGCTTGTTCTTCATTGTGTTATCAGTTATGCAATGCAGGCTATCATTGCTTGGCAAAAGCAAATACTTTAAAACTCTCTGAATTCAATTTTGCTGAACATCACAAGTTATTTTACTGTGAGGATGCAATGTTGGTTGTCAAAATCATTCTCATTGAATATCTTCAAGTATTTGTTATGCAAGCACGGCATGTTCCTTAATCTTATTTAGCCTTACTTAAGAATAGCTCCAATGGGGACAAGCTGCTTTGTGGTGTTGCCGTTGTAGGTGTCCCATCCTATGAGATTATCTTTTTTGTCTCTCTTTCGACTAGGTTTGATGTATATCCCAAATGACCTTTGTCCTCATTTGGGCTACACGTAACTTCCAAAATAGGATGCCATATCCCTCTGATTATCTTAGTGGATGAATTTGAATTTTGAAGACATTGGTTGGTGCTTGTTTTGACAAACAAATTGGAAGAGAATAGAATCAAGGGATGTTAGTTTATAGCAAAGCATGTTGTAGATAGTGTAATTGTATCCTCAACACATGCTTTTTATGAGCACTTCATATTTGTGCATTGCATAGTTTTGTTCCTTCTATTAGCTGTTGTTGGCCTATGCAAGTGAAATAACATATTATTCTGGGGTTGTGTTTCATCTGCCTCTTTATGCCAGTAAGCATTGAATGGAACATAGAGTCGTTGAGGATTTGTTTATAGTAACAAACCAAATTCTGTGTGTCTCGTACTGGAAAAAGGCTTGCATTAACCATTTGGTCTGGCCCTCAGCTGGTAATGACAATATTACTCATAGTTACCAGTGAAAGGAGATACCAAAGCTGACATAGCTTTCATTGCCTATACTCTGGGTGAGTAGATTCTTACTATACTCTGTTTACAAGTAGATATAACTTCTGTTAGTTTATTGGGAGCTCTGAGTGTGCTTTCTTCACCATAACAAAAGGTTTTCCTTGCTTACTGATAATTCCCACCAGCCCCAAAGTAGAATTGCTGAAACAGCTTCAAAAGAAACCAGAACACCAGGACGTGACACTACAGTAAGATTCTTGGCTGCTTATTTGCTGGTTTAAACAAGTTTTTTCTTTTTCAGGTTTCCTAGTAAGTAAATAGAAAACGTCGGCAATAGATAAAAATCAGTTGAATTTACTCGGTTTTGATTCTTTTGGCTATTTGGGTATCCAGAAGTACGTCTCTCGTTGCCCATCTAGCTTTTGCATTTTCCCATGTGATTCAGTTTTACACAGGTGAGCAATATGGTAGCTTGCATTGGAGACTAGAAATCAGTTCTCTGATATCCCTCTCTGAAGATTTGTTTACCGGAAGAGAGCTTAAAGTTCAAGTGTCTCAAATGTATCAGTCCAGCGCTGCAAACTTGAAAGCTTTGATTATGGAGGGATATGTGTGTATATATGTCCAAGTTGTATTACCTGATACTAGGGGGTGAAGTGCAAGCACACTCAGTTAGCTTTCTCTGCTTATATTACCCAAAACAGAGATTAGTCTCTTATACGTAATTTGTTATTGGTGTGAAATTTGATTAATTTTTGTTTTGGGTGTATGTGTGACGAATCTCAACAAATTGCTGTACCACAATGGAAGCTTAAAGCTAGAGCGAATGTGTAAAAAAAGAGTTCTGTCATGAGCTCTTTTCCTTGGTTCGAATTGTTTCTGTATAGTTTCTCCTCTCCGCCTTTACATTGCAATTCATGTCAATATTTTTTTGAGCAAAGAATTCTTCTTCCTAGGAGGGCTGCCCAACAGATAAACCGAACCGCCGAAACCGACCAATTCGCCGAAACGGATCCGTTCGTGAACCAAACTGAGGTATGTGATGGATGGATGCGGATGGAAAAAACAACAATCTGCTGCAAGCGGATTGGAAGTGGATTGGATTTGCCCAATCCGACCGCCCAAAGTAAAAAATTAGAAAAAATGTGAGAAAAAGTTAAGCCCTTCACAATAAATTATTAGCTCCACTAAAATAGTAGTGGTAAATTCTAGTGTACTCTATATATCATGCTACTTGTTATTGACAGAAATTTCAGCGTTATGTCAATACAAAAAATTATTGGCTAGTCTTGGGGCAATACATAGTGGTATAATGTTTTATTGTGCTACTGTACTTTTAAAATTTTTGGTATTTATAAAAAATAAGTTCAAGGCTTAAATCCACTGAAACCACATCCAAACCGAACAACGCTCACGGACGGGTGGTGGATGAAGTATGAATGTGTGTCGTCACACCCCATAAATGAGAAGTGACCGGCCGTGAACCATGAGGTTAATCCGTGGAACACGCAGCCTGAATAAATCAAAGTAACCGAATATCAAATGATCGCTTTTTCGTTATTAATCAAATCAAAAGCCAAATGTGTCTCATCATAATCATGGGGCACAACCATCCCATGAACCAAACAATATCCAATGATCCAGCAATAATAAAAAGAATTTGTTATCTGACAATTGTTTTCGATGCGGAAGTGTTTATTAAAATAAAATTAGAATGAGACACCCTAAGGAGGTCAATCAAAATAAATCCCTGAGATGCCGCCAGAGTCCTTGCCTAACTCTCCAACTAGCCTGAAAGAGAAGTTGGAATAAATCCGTCAACTGACGAGCTCAGTGAATAGCAAGTATGTATAATAAATAAAGTTGAAAGCGGGGATTAAAATAATTTACCATTAAACATAATTTGGCATACGGGGTGTCCAGTAGAATAATAAATTAATCAATAAAGCATTTAACCAATAAATATTTTTAGTGGTGATCACAACATTAACTCCATCAACAATGGGGAACCACAATCAAACAGTACCATGGCCAAAATAAATCTCAACAAAATTGGATCCAATATCAAACTTAGAGTCACCAGGGTTGACAGCCCGTGGTACTTTTCCCAAAGACGATCCGGCGAAAGAAAGCCGTTGAGCATTAAGGTCATCGGCCTAAGACGGTCTTTTACCCAATGGCCAGGGTCACCAACACGAGAAGGAATAAGTTCCCTGGACTTCCGAAATAAATGTTCCCATTCATATCCACCAAGATCTCACCAAAAAGAATATTATCAATTAATTTCAGAAAATTCGTCGCATGCCAATTTATAGAACAACTTATAAATAGTTTTGAGTTTCCGAATAGCATTCATATAAATTTCTGAAGGAAGTACTTTTAAGGGACATAGGAAACTTTCGAATATACGTAACATACTTAACTACTCACCTGAGTCCAAAAGTAATGCAACACGAATCACGCAAAACGAATCTAACCTGAACACAGAATCATGTAGAATATAATATCACTAACTGGGTCAACATGTCAATAGCAATGAAAGACCACCTAAAAGAATATTTTACTAACCTAGACTAACTACACAAGTCACTAGACAACTAGCAACCCAAAACTCTAATTTACTGTACCCATAGCAGGCTACCAAAATCCATCCACGGAAACTCCAAGGATTTCTTATTTTTCCAAGAACAATACCATGTCACCACCTGTTACTCCTTTAATATACTCACCTTGTTTCACCAATAAATCTCATGTATAAAGAACATTTACTCATGACAGTCCAAAACCAATGTTTATTCCGAAATCAATATTGCAATTGGTATCAAAATTATTAAACTAAGAACTCTCTCCAATACTTGGAACAACTTCAAAATCCCTACGCACAACACTATATCACTACAACACTAGATCACCACGTGCTACCACCACAAAGCCACCCAGAGTACTCTCCAACCCAAGTTTTCCATGACTGTGCCGACCACTAGAAAAGAAAGAAACAAATTAAGAATTTAGCAATTACCTCTGAAGATCACCTTAGTTAGGTTCGATGAGTGCGGTGCGTTTTGCTTTCTGATTTTTGGGTTTCAAAGAGCTTTTTAGAGCAGATATGAATATACTTTATTTTAAAAAATGTTACTTGAGTAAGAGTAATGTAACATTTTTATAGATGCAAAGTTTTGAAAACTTTTTAGATTTTTTCGAAGTACTTAGTCTGTTTCAAATCCGCCCAAACCGACTAAGCCGAATCGTCTAAACCGCAAACCAAACCAACCGAACCATGAAACACTCACGGACGGGTTGCAGATGGAGAAAACAACAATTTTTGCACCCGCCTAGGAACCAAACCGATTCGCCCAAAATCAAACCGCAAACAGCCCTACTTCTTAGTATTAAGCATCCAATATCATGTGCCTGCTGTGTTATTCTATGCTATGATCTCTCTCGTAGGGCAGTAATGTGTTTCGTGGTTAAGCAACGACTGATGTTAACAGCTAAAAATGTTGCGCTGATCAAAAACAAAAACTTAGTATGTTATGCTTCTATAGCTAGGATTCATATGTTTGGTTTCGATAATTGGACTTGGGAGTCTAGAACCTTTGTTAATGCACTAGGTGTGATTAGAAGGGACCAATTCCATAGTCCACTAGCAAGGGGGACAACTAAAGCTAAGGCAAGCGAATTGACCCCATAAGAGGTGATTGCACTTAATTAGGAGGTTTTGAACTTGATACCTCGATGGGCAGAAACCCGAAAGTCTCGGGCCTTGACCACCACCAATCAAGTCATTAGGTTGTCATCACTATAACCAACTTAGTTGATCTCCTGTTTACATAAAGCAAGACAAAGTTCTAAAAGTTGTTAGGCGCTAATCGGGTGATCGGCCACCTTCGAGCTTCGAGAGCTAGTAATTGGCGCATAGCAATTAGTAATCGGCGCATAACAATTAGTCTGATCCAATCGGATAGGCCTCGGCCGATTAATTCCGATTTTTTGACACTGAAGCAAGGTATTGTTGATTCCAGAAATCAATGAAGAGTGCTCTGTGAGAAATTGAACTTAATTAACAATAGAAGCTATTGAGCTGTGTACAAGCAAAAATGATTCATGAATCACCATCAACAAGGGAAGCTATTGCTGGCAAACTTGGGTTCTTACCTAGTTACCTTACTCTGTAAACCAAAAAAATAAGAAGCTCAGTTTTTAACCTGTAAAGCAAATGTACATTTGAAATGCAATCCAAATGATGCAAAAATGCAAATAATCCAAAAAAATCAGCAGAAGATCACTGGACCACATTATGGAGCAAACTATTCGATGAAGGCGAGCTTTGCTCACTTAACCAAGGGTCCTGCACCGAAATAGGCGAAAAATCCGCTGTACTGATGCTATCGATAGCCCCAACCTCCGTAACAAATAAACCTCTAGTATCCAATTCTGGCTTCTTAAATGTCACACCGAGCGTTTTTTCGCTCAAATTAGATGATGAAGAACAAGTGGATGCCTTGTATAAAGCCATTGTGTTCTCTTCTACTGAGGCACATCCACTGAGCCTAATGTGCTCCAGAACAAGCGCTACTTCGTTCATCGAAGGCCTCATGTCTCTATCATACGAAAGGCATCTGAATGCCAGCTCAGAAACTTGATGTACCGATGAAAGGGTCCACGAATCCATCTCTGCCTTGATTAATGGATCAATTATCTCGTGTAACCGCCCTTTCACAATTCTGTCCATAGCCAGAGAAGCTAAGTTCACCTCGTTCTGGGGTCTAGAGAAGTCCACCACTTTTAGTGCTGTTATAATCTCCACAAGCACGACTCCGAAGCTATAGACATCGCTTTTGTCAGAAAGTTGGAAGTTCTGATGGTACTGAGGATCCAGGTAGCCAGGAGTCCCTTGTGGGGCGGTGGAAATATGAGATGTTTCAGTGAGACCAAGCCTAGAAAGCCCAAAATCCGCGACTTTGGATTTGAAGTTGTAGTCCAAAAGTATGTTGCTTGACTTGACGTCCCTATGGTATATGGGAGGGCTTATTGAAGAATGAAGAAAAGCTATGGCTTGAGCTGTTTCTATGGCAATAGTGAGGCGAACCGGCCAAGTAAGTCCTTCTTTCGTTTGTCGATGTATATGCTGAGATAAGGTTCCATTTGGCATGAACTCGTAAATGAGGATTTGTTCCCCTTTCTCTACGCAACAACCTAAGAGGCGTACAAGATTCGGGTGGCTCACAGAAGACAGGAGTCTGATCTCATTCATGACTTGCTCTATGCTCTCGGTGTCTCTATGTTTAATCCTTTTAATGGCAACCCATAAATCTTTGTTGAGTTTTCCCGCGTAGACTGTTCCATAAGCCCCGGTTCCTAGGCGCTGTTTGTCTGAGAAGAAATCTGTGGCTTTCTCCATTGCTTTGTAGGGATAAATGGGGATGGTCATCCCTATAGCTTCACATAACCGGCGGTTCGTTTTCTTTGTGTGCTTTAGACTGGAGCGCCTTCGTATAAAACAGCATGTTAGAGCCACACTGATCATTAAACAAGCTCCTGCAACAATACCTGAAACAAGTAGACTTCGACATTCAGAAACAATAACCAAGGGGAATCGATATCACTACCTTTGATACACTCATACTTAATATAAAAAACACAATTGCCTATTATCTAACAGTGCTCTTTTTAGACATAATAGCGGACTAAGAACGTCGAATTCGAATTTTCTCTCCTATTATCTAACTGCAAAGGAAAACTGGAATTACCTCCAACTAAGGCACCGACTCTTGTGGCACCACTGCATTGGCCGGACATGTATTTTGCAGGGTTGCATGTTAAAGAGGCTGTTCAAACAAGAAAAGGCAGCAGAGAAACTGTTTAGTTTCATTAGAAGTAGAAAGCGCACCTCAAAAAAGATCGTAACACCCTTTGAACGATGCATACATCATATGTGCAGCCAAAACGGATATTCTTCAAGCCGGGTATTCCAGTTTGCCCAGGTACAACAGGTTAATAAAACATTGGTACATTTTCCCCTCAACACAAACTTGTTCATTGTACATTACATATTTAAGTTTTGGTAAAGGCACCTTTCTTAATCCAATTTCAACAGAACGTGGTCACCCACTAGTCACTCCACCCTCTTAAATGGGTGTCTAACTTCCTTTCATACCCCAAATCATCCTTACTCTTCCAAACTCTACTCTTGTTGGCCCGTCCCGGATCTAGATTTAATGATCAAAACTGTTGATATCTCATATCATACACCCCACAGAGAAGAATGTCTGTGCAAGAAAATCAGTTTAATCGGATATCGATATCTATGGTCGGGTGAACAATACATATGAAGTGGACTGTACATAGAATTCTAACTGAAGGCATCCATTTTGTAAACAAATAGGAGTATCGACCTATGCTATGTTTAACATAATTCGTCTTGTTAGCAGATGACGATGTGATCATCGTCATCCACACCGGAGAATAGTCGACGTGCTGTAAGCGGAAGTCTTGTTCATTTTGTATGATTGAGGTAGAATTATTAACCAAAAGCCTCTCCACTTTCCAAATTTCATGCTCATTGAGTGGATCTCTACTCAAAACGTTTTCAATTGCAATGGCAACTTTTTCTACATGTACTCGAATGGCTTGTTTGAAACTGGACTCCAAGGAGAAAGAGGGGTATGGGGTCCCTCTTAAGGCATTTTATAGTGCACGATTTACACTTAAAAAATACTTGTGCTTAATTGCTCAACTAGCTAGGTGGAAAACAATGCCCCAATCCACTACAAAAAATGATAGACGAAAATTTGGACTTCATCATATCAAGTGGTCGGTCGGGTGCTTGTGATTAGAGTCAAGAGAGTGAGCAGAAAGTCTCAAGAGTATTTTGTTGAGACAAAGGGTTATTATGATCATTTGAGTGGAGCCTTTTGAATGGGAAGTAGTTATTTGGTGGTTTTTATGGCACCGCCACATGATGCCCCAACACTCTTATCCATGACGCATTTCTGTGGATCTATATACTTAGTACGGAGCCCCGCAGAATTGTATGGTGGATAAAAGTGATGGGTTCAAATAAGTTTTCAATAAATAGACCACGAGTGCTCAAAACATACAAAAAGAATGGAAGATTGGGTCGGTTCCTTTCGTTTTCACTTAAATATATTTCCTGTGGAACATCAATTACTAAGGTGTCACAGTCACACTATAGCAGGAAGGCGTATTTTCTTGAAATTATGCATCCAATTGTAAAAGAATTCCTGCCAAGCCTTTTGCTTTGTCCCATGAGTCCCTCCCTGTTATTTTTTATAACTAAATGTTTGAGTCAGCTTACGCATAACTCGATTAATTCTAAGGATTTTAAACCCATCGCCCAGTAGCAAGAGCCTGACTTGAAGATGGAGAAAATGCTCCGCAGAAACTGACCCTAAAGGTGGTGATAGCACTTGAGAAATTTCAAACTTGAGACCGTATAAAGAAACATACCCTCAGTATAGTCTCAAGTATTCACCACTAAGCTAAGTCCCTCCCTTTCAATGCACGAGGCCCCCGCATCTTCTAGAATATAGTCGTTCTTAGACTGGCGTTTAGCGGTCACAACTTGGGTTTTCTCTTTCGGGTTTAGATAGTTTTGATTGTTTTTTGTTTGGGCTATGTTTGCGGCTGTGTTTGGGTTGGTGTCTTGGTTAGGTTTTGGTGTTTTGGATTTCGCTTGCTTGTTTGGATTTGAGGTCATGAGGTTCTTGACTCTGATTTTTCCATTTTCACGTTGGCGTCTTGCGTTCCTTTAGATTTTGGGTGGTTTTTTATTGATGTGCTCTTGATCCTTTTAATTTTTTATAAAGATTAATAAATTCGTTTGGTTAGCAAAATAAAAAATAAAAATGCTATACACCTATAAAAATCATTTCCCATTGGAAAGTGATTTCCACTCCCCTTTTTATAATCCACAGTCCATTTTTTGTTCTTATCCAAATGAATTTATTTTCTTGCCTTTTTCAATACACTTTTTCATATATCCAAGGGTAAAATAGTAAATTTACGTGAATAATAACAAAAAATAAAGTGTGTATATATGTATATATATATATATATATATATATATATTATTATAAAAAAAGGAGTCTGCGTATCGTTTTTCTTTCCCATTTATGATTTAGCTAAGAAAAAGTTCTACTACAATTGGCCCCAAAAAAGTTCTATTAATATTACCATAAAGAAAGGAGTATTAATTACCAGATTATGTAAATCTCAAAAGCATTAGGTAAATAGAAATCTACCAAAAGTTCAAAAACTCTATACTACTATCATAAATAAACACATTTAATTCCACAAAACTCACCTTTCCGGCAGCCCAACCCCGCCCTATACCCATCGCCGACGAACCCATCTCCGCACCGGCACCGGTACCCCCTCCGCCTATCCACCGGCGAAAAAACTCTCGTACAATTCGCATTCTCAGAACACTCACAACCACCCTCTAACCACCACCCCAACTGCACCACCTCAACCTCCAAAGACGTCACCGCCGGCAAACCACTCCCCCCCAACGTCTCAACCGCAGATATCGCCGAAAACAGCGACTCACACCTACTCCTCATCAACCGCCAGTAATCAATAAACTCCGTCCTCTTATTTTCCTCCGAGTAACAACTCACGTTGTTGTTGCTGCTGCTGCTGTTTCCCTTGGGCCCGCACTCGAGTAACTCGAAGTGGGTCTGGACAGCTGTGTCAGGAATCTTGCACGTTGTTATGGGTTTGCTGCAGTTCTCGAGGAGGATACCATTTCGGGAAGTGGGGGCGTAGTGGCGGCTGAAGAGGCGGCGGAGGGTTTCGATTGGGCGGCCGCATTTGGCCGGGAGATTGATCAGAATGAAGTCGGGTGTCAATGATTGGACGGCGAATCGGTCGACGGAGATGGTGCCGTTTGGCGTGCAGTTGAGTTGGATTGGGCAGCCGGAGGAGAATCCGAACGGGAACGGGACGGGTTTCAGCTGACCCAGTCCGCATGAACCGTCGCAGTTGGTTGGGTGGTGAGCGAAAATTGAAGGGAGAATACATATAGCGAAAAACAGGAGTTCTTGAGTTGTTTTAATCATCAGAATTGAATTGATTCTCCTTGGCTTGAAGAGATTTTTTTTTACTGTGGTGTGGAGAGAGAGAGGGAGAGAGAGAGAGAGAGAGAAGAGGGGGGGTTTTATGGCGTTTTGTTGTGGAATTTAGAAAGGGAGAAGATTATATGGATTCCTGAGATTCGGGGTGTGACATTATTGATTGGGGAAGAATGCGGAAAGAGAAAGAAAACAAAGAAATGAAGAGGCAGAGTAGTCACTTCAAAAAAAAAAAAAAAAGGCAGAGTGGGGGAATCTAAATTAAGAAGTCTAGGGGCCAGAGTTGGCCGTGGTTGTAGAGGTGTCAAACGGGTCGTGTCGACCCACGACACGACCAGTTTGACACGGACACGGTGTGACACGGGACACGAAAAAGACACGGTATGGCCGGACACGACACGATACGGACATGGTATAGTTGGGCACGGACACGGCACGAACATGAAAGTGAGCGGACACGACACGGACACGACACGGTATTTGCTGACATGTGACACGGCACGGACACGAAAGTAAGGATACACGACACGGACTCGACACGGTTCGAGTATGATCTCGACACGGCATGACACGGCACGAGCCTGAGCCGGCACGACACGGACACGATACGGTTGAGGGCATGGGCACGACACGGGCACAGTAATGAGCAGACACGACACGGGCACGGTAATGAGCAGACACGACACTGGCACGGCACGATTGTGTTGCACGACACGGGCACGACACGATTGTGTTGCACGACACGACACGGGGCATGGGCACGACACAACACGGGCACAACACGGCACGGCACGGTTACGAGCCTTTATTAAATGAAATTTCAAGAAAAATGATGATGAAATTTAGTAATATTTTAAAAATATATAGCAAGATATAGAAAATAAAAAATAATGTTATTAAAATAATTTCAAAAATAATGTTACTAAACAATTAATTTTAATAAGATATAAAAAATCAAATTATCAAAGCCGTCATTTGCAACATGCAAGTCATGTAAATAATGGTTTGACGACGTCGATCACTCGATTATGTATTTAATAAATGAATGAGTAGCTATTTATTCCTAAATCCTATTGAATTTCTCATCAAATTTTACCATAGATGATTTTAAAAAAACAAAATGGGTTCATTTTATTAATAAATTTTTGAAAATAATTTGATTAAACCAAATTTCCAAAAAATAGAAGAAAACATTCGCCACCAAACACACACTTATCAATGCACACATTAAACTGGATCAAGCACTTGTAACTTGTAAGAATGAATTGAACGATTACAACAAAAAAAATTGTATTTTTTAAATACAGTCTCCCTCTTATTATTTTCAAAATAATTTGACAACGGAAAAAATAATTTGATTAAATGAAATTTAAAAAAAAGTGATAAAAAATATAATTTTAATTTTTGTTGAAGAAAATTTTGACTAATTAATTGTAGAAGGAATTAAAAATGAATTTTAGTATTTAAAAATAAATAGTGACATATTAAAAAATAATAATTAATTTTATTAAAAATTAAACCATTAAATTTATTACAATAAATTTAAAATTTTGAAATAATTTTATTAAATGAGATTTTAATGTGTTTAAAATGTATTTAAAGTCAAACATATTGAAATTTGAAAGAGATCTCGCTCCGTGCATGATATTGATTTTCTAATTCTGATGGTTCGTGATTGAATTTTGATGATCGGGACCGTTGAAAGTTTTTAAAAGGTGCTTTCCAAGGGCTACATAAGAAATTGGGGAAAAAATTACTGCAAATGGCTTGATTCAAGCAATTTTCAATAAAAAAACTATACTTTTCTAACTTTTTTGCAATTGCGATAAAACGGTTTCTTATAGCCGATTGAGCCAAAAATTTGTACAAATCATTTATTAAACAAGCACAACAAAATCAACGATATGGATCGTCGTGATCTTTTATTGGTAGTTTAGTCACTATACATTGAATAAATGCACGAGATTCGGTTTAATATTAATTACATCCCGATGAAGGCACTAAGTAAAATCGATCAGCCCAATTTTTTACGTGAATAATGTAATCAATATCCATAATCAAATCAACGGTTCAGATTGATCGTTATTAAACAAAAAAACAATAATAAGTATTAGAATTTATACGTTCAACTTATTCTAAATGAAACTATATCTTTTGCTATAGTTGAATATACAGTAGCCATCAGACCGCGACAAAATTACGACGATCGAGACCGTTGATTTGATCACGCATGTTGATTACATTATTCGTGTAAAAAATTGTATTGATTGAGTTTATGTAGCGCCCTCATCGGGATGCAAATTTTATAAACCAAACGTATTGCATTTATTCAATATAAAGTAACCATACTGCCGATACACAATAACAACGATCCATATCGTTGATGTTGTTTTGCTTGTATAATAAAAAATACGTTCAAAATTTGGGCTCGATCGGGTATAAGAAACCCTTCCATCGCACTGCTACTTTATTACGAAAATGCTATTTCTCATCCGATCAACTCTTTAATGAACACATGATTAACATGTATGAATGATCTGAATCGTTCAAGTGACAAAATTATTCAAATTCTTTTGATTTTATTAGGTATTTTCTCCGGATACCATTTTCGTGCACTTTAATTTCGATAAGGCGAACATCCCTAAATTGTTCGAAATAAACAATTTCAAACAAAAAAATAAAAATAAAAAGGAAAAGGAAAAATAGAGGGCCGGTGGTGAGATGTAATAAAGAAGGGCATGAGGGGCATTATTGTATTTGTGTGTAGCCGTTTGGGGGCATTTTGGTCTTTTCGGATTCTAGGGCAGTCAGGTCTTCTTCGGCTTCGCAGATCTCAACTCATTTTCATTGCAGTCATTCTCATCTCATCTCTCTCTCTCTCTCTCTAGCTCTCTCTGTGACTCTGTCTCTTTGATCTCTCTCTCTGTCTCTCGCTCTCTCTGTCTCTTTGATCTCTCTCTCTCTCTCGATCTACCGAAGTAACCAAACCACGACCACCACACGTGGTCACGGCACAACCTGTCAAACGGATCACTGATCTCTCTCTCTCTCTCTCTCTACTCTCTGGCGGCCTCTGCGATAAACAGGTACGGTTGTTCGACCACGCAAAATTATCCATCTATGAAATACAACGAATTTTCTTATATTAACGGATTGTTCGATTCATTAGAGACAAATATGGAAATCGCAAGGCTCTCGAGTGTTGCTCGGTGTTTTCGTTTTCCCCTTTAACTGTAAATTACTGTTTTCTCGTCTGCCATTTCGGATCTGTCCGACACCTGTAGCGTGTGAATCGTGTTATTTTTAGGGTTTTGTTTGGAGCTAGACTCGGTCCAGCCCTTCCTGCAAAGTAGCACGTGAAATCGACTCTTGGTCGGTCGCGTGTTTTTTTGGCCAATATATTTCGATTGTTTCTCGGGTTTTTTGTCGTTGATATGTATATATTTTTTTCTGCTCAAAGCCTATGGTCTGTTTGGTGTCTATAAATACTATCAGAAGGTGAGAGAAGTGATTGTACTCAAACCCACCACTGCACCACCGATCTCAAACACAAACCCCAGTTCATTTGTAATCTCAAACCCCAGTCC
This sequence comes from Rhododendron molle, assembly GCA_025413875.1. NCBI lineage: Eukaryota > Viridiplantae > Streptophyta > Magnoliopsida > Ericales > Ericaceae > Rhododendron > Rhododendron molle. The sequence goes on from CM046393.1 coordinate 7,689,167, forward strand.
ACTTTCATTTGTGTTTTTTTTTTTGAACAGCCCTTCATTTGTGGTAAAATATATCTGATTTAGTTTAAACTGAAGTTATATTAACTTGTTATCTGAATGCTTTTTATCTGAATACAGGAACAGGGTGTAAATGGACCCGGACAATATCCATATGGATTTTGGCAGAGCACAATCTTACTTTGAGTCTTCTGATGAGGGTCATGAAGCACATGCAAGTGGAAACAGTGTTGGTGAAGGTGCTTCCAACAGTGTTCCAGCGAATCCAGCCTCTACTTCTATAGGTAGTCGAGGTAAAAAAAGGGCAAAAAGGACTAACACATCTTGGGTGTGGAATCATATGTCTAAACGTAAAAATGTGATTAATGCTAAGGGTGTAAACATAGGACCTAGATCATGCTGCAATTATTGTGATAAGAATTATTCTCCTGATAGTAATTATGGCACTGGTAGTATGATAAAACACCTCACTAAACATCATCAAGATAAAATTGAAAACGAACACCGTAAAGATTTCTCTAATTTTATATACTCGAAAGCTGAAATGAGAAAGGGGTTAGCCCGTTATGTAGCTGCAGCAGAGCAACCCTTTACTTTTGGTGATGATGTTAGGTTTGAACATTTTGTCCAACAAAAACTTAATCCTGTTTTTAAAAAAGTTTCTAGAAATACAACTAGAGCTGATACGCTTGCTGAATTTAAACTTGATAAAGAACAATTTATAAATGAAGAAATTGCTGGATTTCCTCGTGGTACTTCTGTGTCTTTTACTTCTGATATGTGGAGTGGTGGAAATAATCGTGGTTACAGGCCTTGACTGCTCACTATATAGACTCTAGTTGGAAATTGAATAAAAGGATTATTGCTTTCCGTTTAGTGGAGTATCCTCATAATAGCACTACTATTTTCAAACTGTGTATGGTGTTTTTACGGAGTACAATCTTGCTGATAAAGTTTTTAGCATTACTTTTGATAACCATTCTGCTAATACTGCTTCTATTGATATGTTCTTGGATAATTTAAGTCCTATTCATGGTGGTAAGTTATTCCATATGCGATGTGTGTGTCATATCATTAACTTGGTAGTGCAAGATGGTTTGAAAACAATTTCTCTAGAGTTGTCGAAAATTAAAGATGCTATTCATTTTATTACTTCCTCCCCATCTAGGCAACAAGAGTTTGATGCGTTTTGTGCAAGTTTGAGTCTTAAACCAAAAGTTTTTAATACTGATATTAGAACTCGTTGGAATTCGACATACATTATGTTAAAATCTTGTAAAAACTATTACAAGGCAATATCTGATTTTGTTAATCCTAGGTTCGGTGGTGGCTTTTTGTTAAGTATAGCGGATTGGAACCTTGCATTTGAGTTTATGAAGTTTTTGAAAGTATTTTATACTTACGTGTGCTTGTTCGGGTGTTCGTTATCCTACTTCTTGTATTGTGCTTCACCAATTGTTTAATATCGGTGTCTTTTTTCGTAGCTATAGATTGCGAGAAAATTTTGTAGGTCCTTTTGGTGAATATGGAAGAGAAATTCAAAAAATATTTTGAACCAATGCCAAAATTTTTTGTTTTTGCTGCTGTTATGGACCCAAGGATTAAATTGTGTGGTGTTGACAGGCTTTTGAAAGGGCTTTCTAATAATATGGGTGTTTTATTTTATTCGATCGCAACTGTGAAAAAGGATTTGATTGATTTATATGATTTATATGAGTCTAAGTATGCATCCACTAATGTTGCAAGTACTTGTCCGGATCCATGTTTACCACGTCCAAGTGTTAATGACCCAGGTTGGAGTTTGATGTCAGATGATGCTTCTGATATTTTTGATTTTGATACTGATACTGCTGATACCTCTGCTCGGTCTGAACTTTCTATATATTTAGAGACAGAACGTATTAAGATAACCAACAACCAACAAAACTTTGATATATTAGGCTGGTGGCAACAACATGCTCCAACATTTCCTGTTCTTAACATAATGGCACGTGATCTATTAACCCCTCCTGCTTCTTCGGTGCCATCCGAATCGGCTTTTAGTGCAGGTGAAAGAGTGTTGGATGATAAGCGCATGAGACTAGCTCCAGATATTCTGGATTGTCTGATGTGCTTGAAAGATTGGGAGGATACACGTCTTGGAATTCATCCACGCGCAGCCAAAGATGAGTTACGAGACTATTTTGCAGACTCGGACATAGATGATGAGTAATATTGCTGTATTTGGTTTCAGTTTTCTGCATTTAGTTGGTAAATTTGATGCCAATTGTTGGGGTTGTGTTGGCACTTGGCTGCATTTGTGTTGGCTGCCTTTGGTTTCAGTTTTCTGCATTGGTTTCATTTGGAGATGCATTACTGCTGCTATTGGTAGTGTGTTTGCTGCTGGGGTTTCGTTTTGCTTCATTTGGTTTCAGTTTTCTGCATTTGGTTTCCTTAAATAAACCTTGCATTTGAGTTTTTCGGGCTTTTTGTATGTAGTTTTAGGTAGTTTGAGTTGCCTTCTAGGGAATTTGAGAGGGGTGTGTGTGTGTGTTTGTGTGTGTGTGTTACCAAATTTCCAAAAAAGAGTAACCAAATAACCATTAAACTGTAAGCAAAAGCCCAGTTTGAGCTGAAGTGTGATTGTGTTGCAACTTATGAAGACCTTAACGGGAACTTAATGTTGCCATGATCCATTTTAGTTTTTGCTATGATGATAAAAAAAAAAAACCTAATATCTGAGCCGAGACTTGCCAAATTCAGCAGAAAACTGAAACCAAATGCAGCCAACCATGTCCCAAGGCTATGATGTTTTTCTGAGCCAAACCTGCATACAATGTGAACCAAAACCTGCACATAAACTGAACTTAATTCTGCACTGCTTGTGTTATCTGTTTGGGTGCCTATGATGAAATCTTTCTGAGGCAGAAACTGTAAGGATTTGGCCTCTTTTTGTGGCTTATCTGAGGCAGAAACTGAAATCTTGTGTTATCTGTTGGTTCAGATTCTGTGCAGGTTCTGGTTCAGTTTCTGTGCAGGTTTTGGTTCACATTGTATGCAGGTTTTTGGTTAAGTTACTGTGTGTGTGGCTGTGGTATGTGCAGTCCAGATGGAGTTGTATGTGGAGGCTATGGTTTTGTAACTGCAGTCCAGATGGAGTTGTATGTGCAGTCCAGATGGAGTTGTTGTGTGTGTGTGGCTGCTAGAAAACATTCCATAAAACAAGGCTATGGTTTTGTAAAATGCTCCATTCTTTTGTGGCTATGATGAATTTTGTGAATAAGACACATTTGGCACTTAGGCGGGGTAACATTAGACGGCCAATTGCCAACTAATGTAGCAGCCTTCAAGTGCTTCGAAATGGTGTCACTCTGAGCCAAATCTTTAGTAGTTGACAACATTAGATAGCCATGTATTACCAGTTGGCAGTTTTTTGCACTTAGCCTTGTTTGTAAGCATGCATAACATTGTGCTCTAAAATTGCAGTGCTTGGTTCAGTTTGTTGGTTCAGTTTCTGCTTTAAAACTGCAGAACTTGGTTATGTTGGGTTAAATCTGCAGGTTTTGGCCACTTTGGGTAGGTTAAAGCTGCAGATTTTAGCCACTGGGTTTATGTGTCTATGTGTGTGTGTGTGTGTGTGTGTCTGGCCTTGATGAACAACAGACCTGCACATAAACTGAACCAAAACCTGCACTGCTTCTGTTATCTATTTGGGTGCCTATGATGAAATCTTTCTGAGGCAGAAAGTGTAAGGAGTTGGCCTCTTTTTGTGGGTTAAACCTGCAGATTTCCACCTTTTTAAATGCAGGCAGGTTTTGGTTCAGATTGTGTGCAGGTTTTCGTTCAGATTATGTGCATGTTGTGGTTTAGTTTCTGTGCAGGTTTTGGTTCAGATTCTGTGCAGGTTCTGGTTCACTTTCTATGCAGGTTTTGGATTCAGTTTCTGTGTTGTGTGTGTGTGTGTGGCTGTGGTATGAGTTCTGAACTGACAAATGAGTTCACGGAAATGAGTTCTGAACTGACAGATGCGCTGGACGTGTATGTGGACATATATTCGATCAAGTATGATCTCATTGCCAACTCTACCAAATATGGTAAGCTCATCAATATGTTGCCTTCTTCCTTCTTTCCAATGACCAATTTCTTTCTCGCCTTTTCTTTTTCTGTTACCATAATAAGATGGACTAACCGTATCCATGTTTGATGACATGCCAAGGATAGGCTGGATAGCTACTACACTTGAATATCATGCATCTGAGTTCTTAACCAAAAATCCAGATTTGAATAATTGTAAACAAAGAAATGAAATATTTAGCTTGGTGGATACCTCTAACCTGGTCTTATGCCAAACCTGAGGTGTAACGAAGCCAGGCTAAATATTGAGTTTGTTTTTTGTTTGTATAGTTAGTTTTATTTGATTGTAACGAAGCCAGGCTAAAAAGGATATTTTTGGGGAAAATACTGAAAAGGTTTTGAGGTTTTCCATTTCCCTCCTTTCTTTCAGAAAGAAACTCTTGGTGAACCTCTAGGAGATTTCAGATTTCTTATAAACACTTGGGGTACCGGTGACACATTTCCTGTTATTAATTTTTCCATTTTTTGAGTGTTATGGAACAACTGATTAGCAGAAAACTGGAATTTCAGTAAGTCTTACAAACTAAATAGTGTTGGTGATTCATGAGCTGCTGAAATTTCAAGTTTGAGAAGTCTATTTAAGCATTATGAGGTTTATGTGTAGTGCTGTTGTTGCTGCTACTGCTTATTCTTCTTCCTCCACTTAGCTTGGTGGCTGTTTGCAGTTTACTTGGCTGTTTTCTGCAGTTACCATGCTTTGTGCTGTTACTTTGCTGCTGCTGCAATTTTTCTGGTGCTGGCTGGTGGCTGCTGACAAGCATGTGTGTGTGTGTGTGTATGTGCAAATTGCAGGGCATGCTGTTTTTGAGCAGATTTTGGGCTGTTTTCAGTTATGCAGGTTTCAGCAGATTCTGGGCTGTTTTTGGCATGCTGTTTTTGAACTGATTGTGCATTGTTTTGACTGCTTTGTGGCCTGTTTTCATGTGGTTTCTGGGCTGTTTTTGAGGTTGTTAGGCAATGATGAAGTTTTTCCGAGCCAACTGTCATAAATTGCAATTTGCACTTACCTTGGTGGCTGTTTTTGTTGCTACTATTGTGTGTAGTGCTGTTGTTGCTGCTACTGCTTATTCTTCTTCCTCCACTTAGCTTGGTGGCTGTTTCCAGTTTACTTGGCTGTTTTCTGCAGTTACCATGCTTTGTGCTGTTACTTGGCTGTTTTTTGGTGGCTATGATGTGTTATAAGCTGAGCCAAGTGTGTGTGTGTGTTATAAACTGAGCTAGTCACAGGTTAAACCCAATAACAGCATGCTAAACTCAGAAACTGCAACATGTGTGTGTTATCTTTTTTTATGGGCAATGATGAATCAATTGAATTGATAATTTTTTGAAGGTGGATACCTTGGCGGGGTAACTTTTTTTGTTGCAGCCATGAGTAGCCTTGTGATTCCCAAAAAATATTTTCTGAGCCCATGTTTGGTTTAGTAAACTATGTTACCAAAAATTGTTCTGGGTTCCATAGATGCATGCTTGCATGTTCAGCTGAACTTGTTCTTGCTACACATAAAACAGTAACAATGTTATTTCCTGCTGTATTGGAGAGAACTAGGATAACAGCTTTTGATCTTAGCAAGGTGATAGAGAGTTTTATTAGACATGAGGAATCTCTGCCCATATAATTGAGGAGACATCTGAACTCCCTTGAAGAGCGACTTTTGGAGAGCATGGTGTGGGAAAAGGGCTCCTCAATGTACAATTCTTTGACAATTGCAAGACCAGCCCTGTCCTCTGTTGTCTGTTGTGGTCGTCTTTTGGCATGTGTGATGGTGTGAACTGCACAGTCTGTGTGTGTCCAAGCTGTGTCCAACCTGTCTCCTGTGTTGTGGCATTTTTTGAGACCGTTTTGCGGCAGGTTTCTGGGCTTCTTCTTATAATTAGGCCATGATGATATATATCTGAGCCACATAGAATTTGTAAGCATACTATTTTATTGGCACTTGTTCTCGATTCGGAATAAACTTGTAAAAATTAGTAATTTCAAGACTTTGACTGAACGATAACATTGGATGAAATTCATTATTGTCCCAGGGAAGCCATCAAATGGCAAATCCATTATTGTCCCATTGGATGAAATTCTAGTTTTCAAAGACATTGACATTGGATGAAATATGGTCCCATTGGATCAAATTGTAGTTTTCAACTTCTTCGAACACCTCTCTTCGACAGGGGTATCAGGGACATTTGTTGAAACGCCGGGAAAGCCTTTACCCGCGTTTTTGGGTACTTTTTCCGGCTTTTAAGAAATGTCGGGAATGCTCTGATTTGCTGTAGTGTGGGCACGGTCCGATCCAATCCGACACGAATTTTTTTAGACACGACACGACCCACCCGTTTGATACCTCTACACCCGCTTTAATTAAGGCACGACCCGACCCGACTCCCGACACGAATTATGAAGGCACGGCACGATAGCACGACACGATCCGTTTTAAATAAGGCATGACCCAATCCGACACGAATTCTATCGGCAAGTCACGAAAGCACGGAACGACCCGATTTCAATAAGGCACGACCATGATCCGACACGATCAAATTAAGAAAATGGGCCGGCACGGCACGACCCGATTGCAATCGGCACGACACGAACACGACCCGATTTAGTAAATGGACACGACACGGCACGACCCGATAAAGAAAATGACACGGTTGACACGGCACAGTATGACACGGACACGGAAGTGGACACGGTCTGATTCGACCCAACCCGACCCGACACGGAAATTTTTTGACACGACACGACACGACCCACCCGTTTGACACCTCTACGTGGTTGTAAAGGTTGTCAAATTTTTGTGTGTTACGTACATTTTTATCGATCATTCTTTGTTCACTTTTCACTCAAATATGTGTCGGTTCCATAATTAATGGACCTTACATATATGCGAGAGAGAAGCAATCGATAGGAGAGATCCAAAGAGTTATTATGTTGTACTTGCCGATGAATGATCTTTTTAACGTTATTCCGATGTGATCAAGCGGCATAAGTTGTAGGACCATGGGAGAATTGTACTTTAAAAGTGATTAGCGACTGCTGGAACAACGATTCTTGTCATGGTGCTGAGTTCCGATTTCAAAAGGACTCACCTTGGGTTCCTGCAGTGCGTTTGGTGCACTATTGGGAACCCGTGTTCGGTCCCTTTTACTTTTATATAAGCCCACAAGCTACCCAGGTTTAACAGACATAAGACTTTTAACCACACACGTAACGTTTCATGTTTGCGACATGGATAAGAGTGGTATTCCCTCCGTCTCTTTTTAAGTGTCCTGCTTCGTAATTCCTACTTATTAAAAAAATATCATCATTATACCTTTCACATCAACTTTTTCCTTCACTTTCCCTACTTACCCATCATCATTACTCTTTTACTCATTTACTTTTCAAAAAGGAATCTATTTTTAGGGACAAAATAGACAATACACCAACTTTTACCCACTAACTTTACAAAATGAACACTTACTAAGGGACAGCCCAAAATGGAATACTGAACAATAAAAAAGGAACGGAGGGAGTAACATTTTAGCATGCTACAACTATTCCGAAGCGAAAATCAAATAACGCTGCTTCGTCTGGTGAAACCTCGAGACTTTGAACACTGATAAATAAATAAAAAAAACCCCAAACAGTATTCCACCTTATTTTCTCCCCACGAAATTGGGGGCCGAATCCTTTCTATTTTTCCAGGATCAGTTCGGTTCATTTGGACCGAACTAGTCCAAAAGTCTTGAATGGACCGAACAAGTCTGGGAAAAATGGGAAAATGGACAGGATCCCAAGTCCCACGAAATCATATAGGCTAGATGATTGATTACCTTTATTTTTCTTCCCTCACGAGAGGGAAATCCTTGTTTCCAACTGACTCTCTCACTCTCTGGGTTCCTTAATTCCAAAGAGGGGTGAATAAGTCAACTTTCATAAAATGAATCCATCAATTATCGACCCAGGGAAGTCATCAAGGTGGGTGTGATTCGTGTCAGAGGTCAAAGGGGGGAGAGATTATTTAATGCTCTCAGAACAATGCCACGAAGTACTCGAGGGCTTTTCCCCGCCAAATCATTGGAGCACCTACAACGTAGTGCTTCTCTAGAATCCTTCCCCATTAGACATTACGGGCCTTACAGCCTAATATGTGGTGGAGAAAAACCTAGTGCACCAAGCAGTGCTCTTGAAGCACTTTTTTGAAGAGTGCTGCTATACGTACAGACGAAATCCATACCGAAATCGTACTGACGGCGCCGGCCGGCGGTCTCCGGCCACCGGACGGCCGATCCGAGCCGTCCAAAAATTCTAAAAAAAAAAACCGATATACACGAAAAAGAGGTGCTCCGATCAAGCGCCTTACACACCTCGGATGCCGTTGATTCTCGCGTGGTGCCCCTCGGTTTTTTTTTTTAGAATTTTTGGACGGCTCGGATCGGCCGTCCGGTGGCCGGAAACCGCCGGCCGGCGCCGTCGGTACGATTTCGGTATGGATATGGTCGGTATACATATCTTTATCGTTTTTTGAATGGGTTTTGTTAATTCATAAAAATTTGGTATAAAACTACCAAAAGCAAAAAAAAAAAAAAAAAGAAGAGGACAAAACAAAATAAAAAAAGGCCAAAAAAGCTAATCTAACAGGAGACTTTCATTCATTTTTCCAAACTTTAGCCTCTCTAGCTCTTTTCTTCATTTTTTCTTGCTTAGAGTTCAATGGAATAAATAGTTAGTTTTATTTATTTATTTATTACCATTTTGGTAACTGATATGGAGTATCCATAGGGTTTTTTTTTTTTTTTTCTTAAACCCACATGAGTTTAGACCTAGAAAAACAAAAGGAGTTGAAAATATATCATGCATTGAGGGAAAAGTAAAATGGTTAATTTGTTCTCACCATAAATAAAATTTTCTCCCAGGAAACGTTGCCTGACCTATTGATTACCTTTGGGAGTTTCAATACAATTCTGGATATAATTGGCATCATTAAATGAGTACTAACATATGTCTCTAGGGCATACATTAACAAAACCCTTATTTTGTATTTTTTTATGAAATGATTACCGCTCTGGAGCATTAATTTTTCCATGAAATGGGACCCTTTTTCCCCTTTGAATCGATCACACAAAAAAATCTTTGCCCCTTCGACACACTCAGTCAGAAGCAACTTGCAAGTCAAGCGTCCTTCCACGGCATCGTAATGTCATGTGGTGAAAGCTCCAAATCTAAAATGACAAATGTGTCGTGTTTTCGAAAAATTGTAAACATTGGGGTTCTGTTTGGAAAACTTTTATTTTTAGTTTTTTATTTTTGTTTTCGATATTTTTTGAAACAGACACTATAAACATGTTTGTGTTAATTTTTTTTGGTTTACCAAACACGTAATCAATTCCATTATTTTATGGAAATTCTATAAACACAAAAATTTCGTTTTCATTTATTTTGAAAACACTTTTGGCAGCCCAAAAAATAAACAAACAAAAAACTATTATGGTCACCAAACATGTTTTTTGTTTTTATTTTTAATAAATAAACAAAAACTCATTTCTTGTTTTTCATAAACGAAAAACAAAAATTGGCAACTTTACCAAACAGAGTCTAGATTTTAAGAATTTTTGCTCCTAAAAGTTACAGTTTTTGTTGCAGTTTGTCAAAATTATATCGAACATGTTATCGAACTCTTGAAATCTCAAAATGATATGAATATATGATTTTAGATAAGTTGGGTTTGAGGCGCTTTTGAGTTTTGAGATTAAATTTTCGGCTCTGACTAATTAAAAAGTTAGTTTTCAAAACTTTGAAGTAAACTATCAGTTTTGTTGTAGATTAATTTTCCTAGCTTGCGGGTAAAAATGCCACTCTGCCGAGCAGCGCCCTGCAAAGTAGTGTAGAGTGGCCGGATTGGCCGCTCTTTTTGACAATCAACTACTTGAATCTTAACCGAGTAATGGACGGTTCAAATATGTATGCGTTCATATTTGATTCGAGCCGTCCGTGCTAAGATAAACGGCCCGATCGACCGCTCTGCACCCGCACGGCAACCTCCCGGGTCCGCTCATAAGAGCCATCTAGCTTGGAGGGCAAACATTGACCATCTGTCTGTAATTCAGCCGCGACTTGCTCCCTCTATTTCTGTAAAATTAATTTTTTGTCTTATTTCATTTTGGATATATCTAACCGTAAATGGTGGACTCTTTCAAATATTTGACCATTTCGCTCTACAAAATTAGCGTCGTTCCCGTTCGATGCACGGGACGAACAACAAATTTTGTATGAACTCGATATTTTGTATCAGAATCACACTAATATTTTGTCTTATGCATCGAACGGAAAAGACGCTAGATGATAGAAAAAGAACTCGGGGTGCGTGCTATCCCTCAAGAACAACATGGCGTTGGGCCAATCCGAGCCGTCCATACTCGACAATGGACGACTCATATTGCAACAAATACTAAGTCAAATTAAATTACTTCAAAAAATTAAATCAAATTAATTTGTAACAAAAAAATCAAATATTGTACCCATTCAATACATGAGAAAAAAAAATTAACATTAGTTTTTTTCCGACCCTATGTATCAAACAAGCACAACGCTTCTAAAAAAAATTATATAATCTACTAATATTTTTTGGTCCCATGTTCGATGCACGTTAGCATTAGTCTTATTCTATACATTGAAAAATATATGTGTGGTGTAAAATGAATTTGGAGTACCATGTGACGGTACCTCTGGGATAGAGAATAATTTTTCCTCTCTCTCTCCCCCTCCCCCACTCCTACGTTCCCTCCCCGCACTCCCACGTTTTTCTCTCTTTCATTTTTTTTTTATTTTATAAAAAACTCTAAATTTTATAAATTTAGGATTAAGGGTTAGAAGCCTTTTACTTCAACTACATTCCTATAGTATATTTATTATATACTTATATTATATATTATATTATATAGATAGATATATAGATATAGATAGATTTATATAGATAGATAGATATAGATATAGATTTATAGATAGATAGATATAGATAGATAGATTATAGATACAAGTTACTTTTATTAGGCTGCTGAATGTATTCCCTAGCCTAAAGTCCGGAAGCTAGCCAGGCCCATAAATCATCTGTTCAACAACTAGTGGGTCAGTGATTCATTCCTATGGTTCTACAACCCGAGCAGCTCCCTGTCGAACGGTCGATTCGGCCGTTCATCTCGGTACAGATGACTCGAATTGAATCTGAGCGCATACAAATCGCATACAAACCTGAACTTTTCATTGCTAGGATAATATCTGAGCCGTTGATTTGCCGAGATGAACGGTCGAATGAGCCGCTCTGCACTACTATATAGGGAGATGCTACCATCTCCCATTCCCTATGATTGAACCATCTGTGAAGGACTCCCTCGCAGCAGACTTGGCGGGGTTTTCTAACGGCAAGTACAGAACTTACCCGTCAAGATCAAATGTTCAACTATCATTGCCAGCAAAAACTCTTGAGGTTATTAAAAGTATATCGAATCGTTATAGCTTTCCAACTTTGAAATTAGATGAGGAAGAAGAAGAAGAAAGAGAACTTTTGAATTATGCGTCCCTTAGTTTGAGGTCTCAGTCTCTCAGATAGTAAAATTTTAGAACTTTGACCCCCACACTCGACTCAAACATGACGAGTTGAGCCAACTCGAACAACTTGATCGTGGTTCAAGTCGAGACTTGCAATGGTGTTCATGTTCTCATTTTCCCTAAGAACATATTTCTCCATGTCTCAAAATTTTTAGTTGAGTACTATGAAAAGTTGGAAATTTGGAATAAAAATAAAGTATTGCTACGAATAATTTTTCAAAAGTTTAGCACCAATTTAAAGAATTAGATCAGATGCGGAGTATTTAATTTCGTGCAAAGACATTGAAAAAGTCACGCACGGAATTCATGAATACATTGTGTGAAAAGACAACCGGCCAACAAATCACTAAAAGCCAATTCTTTATCCTTCACTCAAATTTTGAAGGAAAAAAATTAGGCAGCTGGCAAGTGAAAGATTAAGATGTGACTCCGAGCCAACTCATTTACTATTTGGTTGAGATAAGCACATTAAAGTTGGATTCCTGGAATCGTTCAAAAGGCAATTCACATATATATATTTTCTTAACAAGGCATTAGATTCTTAATTGCTTCTTTTTATTGGTCCTATTAAAAGCAATTCACACATATATATTTTTTTTTATAAGTAACCCCCAAAAAAAAAAAGAGAAAAAAAGAGAGAAGAAGGGTTCTTCTTGCCGACGATTTCCAATATTAAAAGCTGTTCGCTAATGACTGGTAGCTTGTGTGGTAGGCCGAACCGAGATTGGGCCTGTGATCGGCCCACGAAAGGGAAACAGGTAGAGCCAAGAGTTTGGGCGCTCTTGGCTGGCCCCGCGTACGTCGTCTGGGATGAGGCCCAACGTAGTGGACAGGATGGCCGAGCGGAGGTGGGCTGGACCGAAGGGTCCGACTCACCGGTTTACAGCCTAATTTGTTGGCCCAGTGCCCAAGCCTTTGGGTCGGGCTTTATGAGTCAGGTCGGTCGATCGGGCCCGTGCAGAGGCCACATGAAGATTCTTCCCGTTGTTTCCAGAGGGGAATGACATGTCTAAGAAGGAAGGCGGTTACTTGTGACGTCATGGGCATGTGTTGTGCATCACGGTCGCTCTTAGCTTGGGAAGCAAGTACGTTTGCCTATATAAGGAGAGGGATAAACCCTAGAGAAAGGTACGCAACCCTACGCTCTGAAAGTACTCTCTCTCTTTCTCTCTCTCCTACTTACTAACTTGCTCGTCGGAGGGGCGAGAGGCGGCCAACCGCCTCACGCCTTGGTGCAGGTTTGCGGCGGAGCAAAGGAGGGGCGATTCGGAGAAGTTGTGAAGAGAAGCCACCACCCACAGTTTGTGTGATATATAGCCATTAAAATCAAGGTAGTGCTGCTCTAGGGTCCTTCTCGATCATTAATGCTCTCGGAACACTACCACGAAGTACTCAAAGGCTTTTCCCCGCCAAATCATTGGAGCACCCGCCATGTAGTGCTGCTTTAGGGTCCTTCTCGATCCACTAGATACTACGGGCTTTACAGCCTAATATGTGGTGGAGAAAAATCTTGGTGGCCGGAGCACCGAGCAGTGCTCTTGAAGCACTTTTTAGAATGATTACCGCTCTGAAGCATTAATATGTTTTTTCATGAAATGGGACCCTTTTCCCCGTTGAATCGATCACACAAAAAATTCTTTGCCCTTCAACACACTCAGAAGCAACTTGCAAGTCCTTCCAGCATGGTAATGTCGTGAAAGCTCCAAATCTAAAATGAAAATGTGCGTATTTTCGAAAAATCGTAACATTAGGGTTCTGTTTGGAAAAGCTTTTATTTTTTAATTTTTTTAATTTTTGTTTTCGATATTTTTTGAAACAGACACCATAAACATATTTGTGTTACTGCTTTTGTTTACAAAATACATAATCAATTTCAGTAGTTTACGGAAATTCTAGCAACACAATAATTGCGTTTTCACTCATTTTGAAAACACTTTTGGTAGCGCAAAAAATAAATAAACAAAAACTATTATGATAAGCATTTTTTATTTTTATTACGTAATAAATAAACAAAAACTCATTTCTTGTTTTTCATAAACGAAAAACCAAAAACTGACAGAGCCTAGATTTTAAGAATTTTCGCTCCTAAAAACTATTTGTTGCAGTTTGTCAAAACTTTTTATGGAACGTGTTATCGAATTCTACAAATTCTTGAAATCTGAAAAATGATATGAATATATGATTTTAGAGAAGTCAATAACTAGTGGACCACAAGTGGAACTATAACGACCCAACTAAGATGACCTGCTAACCATTCGCCTAATCACACGACTCAAAATGTTAACCTCAAGTTATATAGGAGCTGGTCGAATCACTTATATATAATTTTTCCTATTTCCAACACCCCGATGTGGGACTTTGGAACATGTGGAATCTCACAGGAAGTGGGTCAGACCTGTTCCGCCAAGAAAAATAAATGCTTATTTTTTCGTATTTTTCAAATCAAAAGCGATAAATTGTGAGAGAATGACATGTCTCGTAAAACAGAAAATAAGGTCTTCAAAAGTAAGAACCATAACAAACCGGAGCCTTAAAACCCTGATGGTTTAAAGGACTCCGAGGGTGTTCCACTTATGTGGAAAAGTAACTTTTTGAAAAAGAAGACAATTTCAAGCTCAAAAATCATGTGTTTACGCAAATAATTTTTCTACCAATATAGATCTTGTTTAATAGATTTCATTGAGATCTTTTAAACGATGTAAAAAAAAATTTTAAAATTATTTTTCATTTTCGTTATATTTGAGTTTAAAATTATTTTCTTTTTCAAAAAATACTTTTTCTTAAGAAAGAGGAACACCAGCAAAAAGTTTCTTTTTTTTTAAGAAAGAGGAACACCAGCAAAAAGTTATATTTAAATTTGAAATTACCCTCGCGACAGATTTGGCGGGATTTTCTTATGGCAAGTATAGAACGTATCCCCGTCAAGAGCAAATGTTCGACTATCATTACCAGCAAAAAAAACTCTTAGAACGTATCCGCGCCAACTCATTGATTTGGTCGATAAGCACATTGAATTTGGATTCCTGGAATCGTTCAAAAGGCACTTTACACGGTTGAACACATCAGAAGTCATTAGATTCTTAATTGCTTCTTTTTATTAGTCCTATTAAAAGCAGTTCAATTTTTTTTTTTTTCGATAAGTAACCAAAAAATTTTAAAAAAAGAGTGAAGAAGGATTCTTCTTGCCGACGATGTCCAATACTAAAAGCAGTTCACTAATGACTGGTAGTTTGTGTGATATATAGCCATTAAAATCAAGGTAGTGACAAAGAAAGGGTAATTTGGTAATTGGAATTGGTGTAGAGATGCGCTCATTATCATATACTCCCTCGGTCCCACTTTGATAATCCCATATTTCATTTTGGGACGTCCCAACTACATGTCCACTTTCCGAAATCAACCGTAGAAACTTGGTAAAATATCATTATTACCCTTATGTTTAAATTGAAGTGCTACTACATTCATCAATGGGAAAATAAAGGCTTACGTCGTGTTTTGATAATTAATACCCGTTAAAAACATTTTCAGCATTAACAAATATTCTCAGCATGTCATTGGCGGGTATTCATTAACAACCTATTCACGGAGCGGCACAATCTCGGCTGTCTATTTGCGCAATCAATGACTGAGGTTCGTTTTTAATTATGACCGGTTACGATCAACTCTTTTCCGGAAAAATTTTATCAACATCCCGATTGTCCAAAGCACTTTTAGACGGTCATGATTAAGTGCTGTTTACAGCACCTCCTTAAAGAAGATTTTTTCATTTAAGTTTACCCATCTACCTTAGTTCTTCCCCGATTAGACAAAATGGCGGAGTCCTTTATGAACTTGTTTTTTAACCAAATGGGACCCGGGTCTTCCATGATTAAGTCGATGTGCACGTAAAATAACTTCGACATCTAGTTAAAAAGAATCTGCGAGTTTATCCACTAGTGAGGCACACGAGCAAAATCGAACTATTCGAGTAACCATATTGCGGGAAACTAAAAGTGTTCGAAATGAGAGGTTGGAAACAAAAAAGTTTCAATGCAACAGTTATTTATATCGTCCTCTCACGTGGGTCTCATCCTGTATGAGAGGCATTACAAATAACCGTTGCATTAAAAATTTTATCGTTGGAAACATGGAAAATTAATGATGGTAGCTGGTTATTTTAGCCATACAAACAAGATGTAACACTCCAAAAAGAGAAAAACCTATACATACAAAAGGATTCCACAGGCGGACTTCACCGGATTCCGACACAGAAACTAAGTGAATTTAAGGTGCAGCAAAAGCATCATCAACCCATTTTTTGTGGCGGACCGAGGCCTTGTCGCCGGGCTTGGAAGCGAAGGGGGCGGTAAGGAGGGCCTTGACAGCAGTCCCGACCTTGCTCATGCGCTTCCTCTGCCTTAGACGGCAGAGGACGACTTCTTTGTCCAGAGTTTCAGTGGTGTGAGTAGGCTTCAAGTAAAGATGGGTCGTGATGAGGTCTGGTTTCTCTCTCTCTTCTGGATCAATTTCGTTGATATTGTTCTGATCAGTTAGGTCTGGGGGAGGTGGGCTGTTTTTGGAAACTATAGAAGACATCTTTGTTTGAGATGCTGCAGAGGAAACAGAGGAAGAAGATGGAAAACAAAAGAGTTTGGAATTCTGGCCTGTGGGGTATTGTAGTGGGGCTCGGGTATTTACCAGTTAGGATATATAGGGAGACGGCAAGAGAGGAAGGAGCATAATATAATTACGGACACAATTACATCCAGAATCGTTCGATGCATATGAACCCACGTACATAGAACGGTTGTGTCCGGAATTGTAGTCGGAAGGTGTGTTCCTAGACTTTTTGGGAGGATGAGTGAACCCCTCAAATCATCTTTATCATCTCAGTACTAATACGAAGCAAACATGATTCTTCTCAAATTATACCATTCGTTATTTTATTTTTTTTCCAAACAAACGTGTTTCATTCATGTTTGTACCGGGTCTAATGAATTTATTTCCTTTGTAGGCATTACAAACCCGACAATTCCGAGAAAGATAAACAATTCAGATTATGTACTTTACACAGCAACAAGACCGGTACTATAGAATTACACAAATATAGGAAATACACATTTATTTCTATTTCTATTTCTTTTTCATTTTTCTACCTTAGCAATGGATACCGCATCACTTTCTATTGCTGTTTTCACTAATTCAACGTGTCTCGAACCAGTTTGCATGTCCTTCGGTGAATGGTCGACTTAATGTACCGAGGATTGTGTGGGAACATTTCTGTTGGTGAGTTGGGGTACGAAGCAGGTGTGTGGCACTTTGGAACAGAGCAAAAAGCAGAGAGTGCACCACCACTGATTTTTCTAGGCTAAGTCGGTGTCCTTTCGGTCTAGGGTTCTTTTGAAAGGGTCTACTTTTTACTCCCCCAACAATAATATTGTCCAAAAAAAAAAAAAAAGGAAATTTGTATTGTCGAATCTAATGCTTTCTAAAGTTGGGTGGAATAAGGTAAGTAATACAGTATGAATTCTTTCATTTGAGGAAGGAATATAATGATTATAAATAGTCAAATACAACAAAAAATTGATTCCTTCAAATGCTAAAGAGACCTCGATTGCACGAGACTATTTTGATTATAAAAATGTTTGGAAATAACAAAAAAAAAACAAGACTCAAATAAGACGATATTTTTAGGAGCATGAAATTTTCACCCTTTGCGAAATGTGAATGTTTATCAAAATAAATGAAAATAAAATTTCGCATACCAAAAAAAAAAAATTTAATTTAGTTGTTTGGCTAACTAATTTGTTTGAATTATTTCATCTTTTCTCAGAAAAATTTCACATTTGTTAACTTTGCTTTAAAATTATTAATTCGTTTCTAAAAGAGGGATATTAAAAAGTAAAACATTATGTTGAAAATACTATTTTTAAATAAATACAAAAATTAGTCAAAACAGGCTAATTTTTGGATTTCTTTTTTTTATTCAAAAAGAGTGATGTTTGAACATAATTTTTTACTTATTAGATTCTTCTTGTCGAAACAAACCAATAATTCAGAAAAAATAATGCAAAACTAAGAAATATGAAAAAAATTTGATAAAGGAAAAAGAAACCTTCCAAAATTATGAAGGCAAAAAATAAACTTAAGATTAAATGCACATAAAATAAAATAAAGAAAAAAAAGGAAAACCCATGTGAAAATAGTGCAGGAAATAAGTTTCAGGTAGGCCACGGGCCCAACAAACAAGCCCATTCCCAGCCGGGATATATTGTGGGCTGGGGCCTAATCTGTGAAGTAAATTAATCAAAACATATATGTGTGCATATATATACTACTTCAGAAATAGTATTGTTTCGTAGTGTTTTTTTGTGTTGTTGTATAGTTTGCGAACGTGATTTCTTGATTGGAAATATGCCGTGGTTCAAAACCGAACCGAACGGACCTCTAATTCGTTGTAATTGATTATGTCATTTGTTCACTATCGTACCAAACCAATCTGGTCCATGATTAGCCCGAGATCAGGCCCTTTTTCCCGAGGAATATTTTCTCAGCCATCTTTGTCCTCCTTATGTGGCTGATTGACCCAACTAATAATTTTCATAAGCATTCTTTCTTTAACTACTATCACTACCTTAAGAAGGCAATCATATAGAAAAAGTTGTGGGATTATGTCCAGGACTGATGTAGTATGAATGGTGCCCTTTTGCAGCCGTACCCAACCATCTAATTAATGGACGCTTCTACGTACCACCTTCAATTAGCTTGAGAATGTTAGAAAACAATTTTTTTTTTTTATAATTTCGGGTGTCCGCACCAGCTTACGTACGCGCATCTTGACTAATTCTTAGAGACCCAATTCCACCATCCACTTACGAAAAGTCCAATTAAAGTCCAAACACAGCTTCCTATGAACTAATCCTCAAGGAATTGATAACACATGAGAGATCTCAATCCTGAGACCTTACGAGAGAGTGGGAGCAAACCCCCAAAATTATGAACATTTGGAATTAAACTTATCTGGAATTTAGACTAAATTCAACTTTTTTTTTTTCTTGCTATTGACGTATTTTACTAACACTTAATTCAAATATTACCTCTGCTTCCTTAAACATTGTAAGCAACTTTCACTCAGTTCTTGGGCCCGGTGATCAGGTCCCAGCAAGTAATTTCTTGTGAATTCTCATGTCTTAGCGTGGATGGCCTGTTTTTGACCAGATCGGGATGGGGATTAGTTGAGGTTTGCGTAAACTGGCACAAACTCCCCTGACCCTCAGGGGAAAAAAAAGTAGGTAATATTTGAATCACTGTCACAAAGTGATTGAAACTGTCACAAAGTGGTAAGGTTATCTTAAGGATTTGATCATGGTTATAGCATATGGATCTTGTCGAAAGGAAACACTGTTTTTGTGTGTTTTTCGTATGTGTTTTACCATTTGGAGGAAGATAGGGAAGAGAACATGAAACACAGTTACTTACCCCAAAAATAAAAAAAAAACATGAAACACAGCTTCTAGAATTCTTAGAATGAGGGAAATCCATTAAACTGATAAACATTACCCATACTTATACACAAAGTCTCATAGACGATGGAGGACGCAGAATTCCATCAAAAACTTTTCCAAAGTTGGTTAAGGTAAGATTATCGGTCGTTTGTGAGGACCAAAGTGGCGGTTCCTCAGCGGTCATTATTGGGGTTCGGTATCTTGTGGGGTACGGCGGTGGTGCGGGTTCCTCGTTCGTCGTCTGGTGGTGGTATGTACGCGGTCCAAGTGGATGGGTCTGGTGGTGGTGGTTTGGCCGGTCGGTGAGGTGGTAGACAATTTGGTTGTGGCGGTGACTGATGTTGAATAAGTTTAGGGTGGTTTGGGCTTCTTGGGCTGGGCTTGGCCCATTCTTTGTGTGAGCTTTGCTCATTTAGGTATTTTGGGCTTGGCCCATTAATGTACCTTTTTTTTTTTTGGATCCGCCATTGATGTACCTTGTGTCAAGATTTCTTCAATAAATTTGTTACCGTTTTGAAAAAAGGGTAAGATTATGGGTCGTGAAGAGGGGTACTTGTTCCTATTTTTAAAACCAGTAGTGGGGCAAAGTACTACTCAGTATTTGTGTTAAATATACACCAAAATTTATACGGGATAGCTACAGATTCAAAGTCATTCAACCAAATGCTTTTTCACCCAAGAAAAACAATGATGCATTTACCTTAAATATATATTTTAGTAGTCGAATGTCCGGGCCAGATTTTGTGCACCTCAACTAATTCCGAGACTATAAAATTAACGACAAAGTTTGAAATATTTAACCTTCACAAAGTTCGAGTATGCGACCTCATGTATTTACCTCAAGTTGCGGGGATCAATTGAAAGCCTTTTCCACTGATTTCTTTAAATCTTTTGATGGGAGAAAAAAGATTTAAATCTTTTGATGGGAGAAAAAAGACTTCCTATAATTAGCTCCGATAAGGGATATGGTTGTTCAATGTTTGTGCTTTTACATAGCCATTACGTTAGCAAAGGCCAAAGACCTTCATTGACGTGGCAGCATACCAGCGGTGGAGCTGCGAGAAGTTTTTGGGTGCAAATTGGGTACAACGTGGCATTACCCAGTGCGCATCCGAGCCGTCCACACGTATTTTGGACGGCCCATATCCAAACACTCTCTCTCCCCCTCAGCCGAACACTCTCTCTTCTCTTTCTATCTTTCTTAATCCTGATCGTCTAAAACACATTTGGATGACTCAGATAATACGCGAAAGGTACCTCGTGTCCTATAGAGTTTTGGATGGTTCAGATGTGCGATCGGATACCACATGTCCTATATCCTATTTGCACCCAAAAACTTCTCGCGGAGCTGCACATATACTTGTCTGTCTTGATGTTAGCTGCCACAACGGTCGTTCTTCTACGTGTCAGCCGCCCGCATGGGCAGTTCGTTAGGTCGTTAAGATTGTTCATCCTTGAAGCATAGTGGATGCTTTTCTTTTTAAAATTGTTTGACCAATTTACCGACAATCCATAAACTTTCGGGGCCTTAAAATTAATGAATAGATGAATCTCCGGCAGACCTGAAGATTTTTTTTTATTGGCGGTGGGAATTGAACCAGTTAGCTTGAAAGAATCAAGCCTCTTATTTGTTGTCATACTCTCACTCGACAAGCATATACACGTGCGTGTAAATGTGAATATATTGGCTGCTTTGATTAGCTTAGACCACAGCTAAGGGAAGTACAATCTTTTACTGTGTTGTTCAAATGTGTTTAAACTTAAGTAAATAAACAAGCTCCTTATTTTTCACTCCTCGTATTTATAAGTTATAACCAAACTTTATTTTCTTCTTCTTCTTCTTTTTTTTTTTTTTTTATTACCTTTACATGTGAATTTATTAACCTTTTTATATTCCTTCTACATGTGTTTGACCACTTTTATAAGGGTTTCTCGACTTTAATTAGACCTCTCTCTAGTAATGATAGTAGGGACGGACGCAGAATTTCAATATTATGTTCCTTCTACTTGTGTGTGGCCACTTTATAAGGGTTTCTTGACTTTAATTAGACCTCTCTCTGGTGATGATAGCAGGGACGGACACAAAATTTCAAGATTGGATGGGTGCATTTTGTTTTAGAAAATGACATATAAAAGGTGTTATTACTTTTACCAAAATAAATCGTAAAAATACTACGAGAAAGAGTTTTACATATTATATTTTCAACAATCTATTCAACTACTAAAATGGTCATCTTCTTTAGTTGTAGCTGCATATGGTTTTGTGCATTGTTATCTATTCTAAAAACAAAATCATATATAGTACTGTACAAAAAGTAAAATTATTGCTACAATTAACATCACTTTTTTTAAAAAACTATTGCTTCGGCGAGTGTTAGATTGTTCAAAACAGTATTAGGCAGGCAAATCTATATAATTTTAAATTTTTTTGTAAGAAGATACTATATTCCTTCCAAAAATTTGAAACGTGAGTAGGGTAGTCGTACGGACCCATCCTTGGGTGGTAGATTGATTCCTCAAATTAGTTGACATTAGGTCGGATGCCGTGTTATGAAAGAAAAAAAGAAATTACCAAAACATTGGACAAGTTTGAAAATAACACAATCGGATTGCCCAAGAGGCCTTTGGTCCAACTGCATTAAAGGGTGCACATAAGCGGGAGAAGAAAGGAGGTCATGTGTTCAATTCCTCCTCCAATATTTTAATGGGAAAAATTCAAAATACCTGCTTGCGACCTTAATGTGTGTTGATATAAGAGCATGCCCCAAGCGTAGGGCTAGGTCGGTTGTAGAATAATAAACTCGGAAGTCCGAGGTCGAATCCACAGGGAGCCAATGGAGCTAGGCCAGAAGGCTTGCTTTACGAAGGATTTTTAGCGTTAGGACCGCCAACCTTTAGATTTGGCGTTGAGACGGCCAACTGAACGATTTCGTTAACTGGCTACTTAACCTATCTACGGCGTTTGACTGGAGGTTAAACTAAAGGTTAGGTCTAGGGATACTCAACACCCATAACACAAGGATAAGCTTGATTCTTCTCTTTTGAACAAAAGTGTTAAACATGGCTCGGGTTCTTTTGATACATTTTGACAAACACAAAGAGGGACATAGCTTTAAGTATCAAATGTGGCAAGGAGCGAAACCATTGCCTACACTTGATCAAAGAGATTAACACCTCTAAGTTTTGATACATAAATTAACCTTAATCCATGTTTAAACTATAAAACGAGATTTTACAAGAGAAGAACAAACTACATCCTTAGTTACGGGATGTTAATCATCCCATAGCCTAACCTTACTACACTATTCACTCATATTTAACGAAGACATGAAATGAGCTAGAGGAAAGGTAAGGAAAATACCAAACATTGATTAAACTTAAAGTAAATACAAGATCCTCGAAGAGGAGAGAATTCTCTACAACTTTAATGAAGGCGTAAAGCTCCGAAATTGAACGGATCGTACCTTAAAACACTTAAGAAGACATGAATGAGGAGAGAGGTTGGAGCTCCATTAATGGAGGTAGAGAGAGAAAGTGCAAAAGTAAAGAATGCCCTAGAATCGGGCTAAGGGTGGTATATATACCCCCTTTACAAAAAAACTACAAAAATGCCACTGAAATGTCCGCGCAGGAGTGAGGGATCGATCCCTGGTCAGAGGGGGATCGATCCCTGTTGTTTCTGAAGCTTTCTGATGGTGGGGGATCGATCCCTAAACATTGGGGGATCGATCCCTGAGCTTGCTGGATTCTGCAGACACATTTTCAACTTCGCGGGCTCGCTCCGGACACTCCCGAACTCGGATTTAGGTGTTTTTCGAACCGTTGGAAAGCTTGTTGAGTCTACTTTCTAACCCAAGTGGTTTGGATCAAAAATAATTTTTACATCAAAAGTTATGATGATTCTACCCTCAGCTGGTCGGAAAATGAGTTGCTTTAGGTAACATCCTTGCATCTCCCTCACTTCCCTTGATCCTTGGACATCCCGAGTATGCTTCAAAGCTTCTTTTCATGACTTTTGGGACTCGGTCGCAGAGCGCCACGTGGTCTTGGGCTTTTGGACACCCTCGGGGCTATCCATGGCCTTCAAATGCGCCTTATTCACGCGATTTACCTGCAAATGCCAAAAACACACCTTTCGTGCAATATCGTTCAAATCAAGCAAGTTATGCACTTGTGTGTGACAAAAATGAGGGGGATAAGCCATATTATTTACACTATTGAGGGCTTATCACACCCCCCAACTTGGACTTTGCTAGTCCCTAGCAAACTAAAGCAAAAATATAACTAATTATGCTATGCAATCTTCCCTCGAAACAAGATACGACAACTATGCTCAACGACACTCGGCAAGAATCCAGACAAACACCCTTCGAACTCAATCACATGCAACCCACGCACATGCATACAATGAACTAAGGTGAACAAATTATGCCAACGGCCAAGCAACACACATCCACCTTGAATTTCAATTCTAGGACTCAAAAGAGCGTACTCTGATATGAACTTGTACAAGGTAATAAACAAAAACATCCCATGATAAGCGCTAGCAAGAATCGCAATAGCAAGAGACAAAAAGCTATGCATGCTAATCAAAAGAGCGCCAACAAAGCGAGCTAAGCAATTATTCAGAAACAAACTAAGCTAACGGAAACTTCATACTAAAATAGCATTAAATATCGATCATGCATCAAAAGGAGTTAGACGAGCGTACATTAGGATCAACTAAGGACTTTAGTAGCTTATAATGACCTCGGTGCCAAGAAAAGGGCAACAAAAGGGGTAGCGGCCATAACTTTGCTTGGTTTCAACTACCCTTGGCCACTACCATCCCCTAGACTACCCAACCATGGCCTCAAGCCGGCCACCAAGTAGATTGCCCAAAAGAAAGCTACAAAGAAGACAAAAAAGAAAATCTACTAGATTAATCCTACTAAACTATTACCACCGGCTCCACCACACTGTCCTTATCATCCGGCACCTCACGATATTGAGCCTCGAGCTCTCCCTCCTTATCGGACTCTTTCTTATCCAAAATATATGCTAGCCCGGAGGTCTAACCAATCCTCACATCATATTCGAATCCCATTTTGCTCTTTCATAGCATTTCTTTGATTTTTTTTTTGAGGAATAGGGTCATTTGAGGTGAGATTTGTAGTAAGAGAGATCGAGGGTCCCATTTTTCAAGAGCTTTGGAAAGAGAGATGAAAATTTGGGGCTTTAGCTTTTGTAGTGGGAGATGAGAGATAGGGGATCACATATCAATTCTTTGCCCTTTTTGCATCCCAACCACTTCTATCACATTCACACCACCCTCAAACCTTCTTAGATCATTGAAACATAATTTCACACAACCCTCCAAACATCCGGTTACCTAAGTTTAAACAATGGAAGAGACTCGGACTATGGTTCAACAATTTAGGACGAGGGGACACATTTGTGGTTTTATCATGCAAAAATTGCCTTGTATCATTTCCTACGTACGCCAATCAACTCCAATATGATGCATAAAAGATATCTAAACTACTCAAGTATGAACAAACGGATATTATTTACGCAAGTGCGGAAAGAGAGACAAACAAGCATGGGATGCTTCAAAAAGAACTTCAACTCTAAGCGATGCATACTACTTGACACACATTGGAGCTCAATTTGTTCAACAAAGTTCACATATATGCATGCACATGGATTCAACACATAATCAAATTTGACGGGGTGCACGACTCTTGCCATTATTAGGGAAAATTGAGCATAATCTAAGTATCTATCACTTGAAATCAAAAATTACAAGGGAAAATTGCACAAAAAATTTAAAAATTTTCTATGCAAACCAAGAATGAAATAAACTTAAAGCATAAACCATCCCCCCCAACTTGAAATATGCAGTGTCCTCAATGCAAAAGACAGTAAATAAGAGAGGGATAGAACAAAAATGTACCGATGGGGTGGAATGTCAACCACCCGATACCTCGACCAAGTTGGAGGATTTTGCGTCATTGCCGCCGTTCGTCATCGGAACCGCTTCCAAGGCCCACTCTTTCGGCTCCTCCTTCGGAACCAAAGCCAGTCGCACGAGGCCATCGCCGGAGCTTTCTTGGACTTACAACCGCGACACATAGTCGCACCCATGCTTAGGGCTCCTGAATTCCTCACTCACCCTGGCTTTTAGACCCAAACTACCAAGGCTGGTGCGGTAGCGTGTTACCCTGCAAAAGACTTAAGAACCAACTACCTACTTGGAGACAAATGACATTAGTACCAACTTGCTATGTTAGCCAAGCAACAAAAATTATTATCAACAAGTATTGAAACCACCGAATCGTCACGTGATTAAACGGGTACTACTTTTCTCCCCATGTTTCAATGAGGGTGTTGCAAAGCAAAAGAGACAACACCTTAGGCGAAACACAGGTGGCTATACCGGACCACAAAAGGGAAATAGAAAAAACAAAAAAAATTGGAAAGCCCAGATCAAACATCTTCAGCCAAACGTGGATTTCGAACATTGATTATGCCATCAAGAGCTATTAACATGAGCACATCACTCCACTCCAAAATCTCGGTCAAAAATTGAATTCGGCCATACCACAAAAATAGATACTTTGAGTAGAGTAATTGCCGAAGTCGTTTGAGAAATTTAAGTTCCACCAAGTGAGCATTCCAAACGAGATTGATTTTCAGACTATTGACAAAATCTACAATGTAAGGATGATAATCTAAATTAAAATCATCAACACCAAGAAAATCGACCCGTTCAACTTCAACAAAATCGTTCAATGGTGGAGACCTAATAGGAGTATGGGCAACATCTACAGGAGTATGGGCAACATCTACAGGATTCTCCAAAGTAGGAGACCAACTCTTTGTCTCATATACCCTGTCTTGCTCTTCTAACAATGAGTACAAGTAATCCACTTCTGCGTCCATCTCTTTAGCAGTGAGAAGTTTCTCCCCCAAATCATCACATAGAGGGGGATCCACAGGGGGAAAACACTGGATGTCAGGCTCATCATTAGGCAAATCGCTCCATTCAGACTCCGATGAGCTATCAAAATCTAAACTAACTTCATCAATAAAGTTATGTGGCTCAATTTCCTCTTCCATGGCATGTGAGTTGGGACCTTGAAAATGTTTAACATAAACCCGAGACTGTAAAATTTCAGCCAATTGATCAAAAAAATTTAAAGCTTCAGCGGGTTCCTTGTCCAAAAATTTTCCATTGCACATCAGGTCCAAGAATTGTTGACTCTTTTGAGAAAGTCCTTGATAAAAATAGCCAACTATTTCGAAAATGTCATAACCATGATGCGGGACCACTTTGAACAAGTCCTGATATCTTCCCCAACATACATAAAACGGCTCATTCTCTCTTTCGGCAAAAGTTTGAATTTGTTTCTGGAGAGCCCTTGTAAAATATATGGGAAGAAACATTTTGTAAAATTCTTTTTGCAAATCATCCCAAGTTCGCACGGATTGAGGATTCAAGGCATCGAGCCAAGTTAGGGCACTATCCCTTAAAGAGAGAGAGAAAAAATTCATCCGCGCGGTCTCTGACATCACAAGGGTACCAATTTTGGCCTCGAAAGCCCTAACATGAGAGAGAGGGTTTTCATGATCCATGCCATAGAAGTGGGGCAGCCAATTGGAAATGCACATTTGAATCCTAAAAACATTGGCAGCATGAGTGGTTATGCTAGGAGGTGTAAAAGTGTGTGCAAGATAACGTAACTCCTCCATAGTCCTGGATTCCATCTCCTCATGTGCCGAAAACATTCTATTTTAAAGCTTAAAACATGAAGTAAAAACAAAAGATGAAATACTTACAGTGCGGTGTAAAGCAATACCTCCGACTTAACTACCAATTGATTCCCCGGCAACGGCGCCAAAAATGCTTGCGACCTTAATGTGTGTTGATATAAGAGCATGCCCCAAGCGTAGGGCTAGGTCGGTTGTAGAATAATAAACTCGGAAGTCCGAGGTCGAATCCACAGGGAGCCAATGGAGCTAGGCCAGAAGGCTTGCTTTACGAAGGATTTTTAGCG
This sequence comes from Rhododendron molle, assembly GCA_025413875.1. Taxonomy (NCBI): domain Eukaryota; kingdom Viridiplantae; phylum Streptophyta; class Magnoliopsida; order Ericales; family Ericaceae; genus Rhododendron; species Rhododendron molle. The sequence goes on from CM046393.1 coordinate 7,716,379, forward strand.
TTAGGACCGCCAACCTTTAGATTTGGCGTTGAGACGGCCAACTGAACGATTTCGTTAACTGGCTACTTAACCTATCTACGGCGTTTGACTGGAGGTTAAACTAAAGGTTAGGTCTAGGGATACTCAACACCCATAACACAAGGATAAGCTTGATTCTTCTCTTTTGAACAAAAGTGTTAAACATGGCTCGGGTTCTTTTGATACATTTTGACAAACACAAAGAGGGACATAGCTTTAAGTATCAAATGTGGCAAGGAGCGAAACCATTGCCTACACTTGATCAAAGAGATTAACACCTCTAAGTTTTGATACATAAATTAACCTTAATCCATGTTTAAACTATAAAACGAGATTTTACAAGAGAAGAACAAACTACATCCTTAGTTACGGGATGTTAATCATCCCATAGCCTAACCTTACTACACTATTCACTCATATTTAACGAAGACATGAAATGAGCTAGAGGAAAGGTAAGGAAAATACCAAACATTGATTAAACTTAAAGTAAATACAAGATCCTCGAAGAGGAGAGAATTCTCTACAACTTTAATGAATGCTTAAAGCTCATAAATTTAACTGATCGTACATTAAAACACTTAATAAGGCATTAATTATGAGAGATGTTGGAGCTCAATTAATGGAGATAGAGAGAGAAAGTGCAAAAGTAAAGAATGCCCTAGAATCGGGCTAAGGGTGGTATATATACCCCTTTACAAAAAAACTACAAAAATGCCACTGAAAAGTGAGGGATCGATCCCTGGTCAGAGGGGGATCGATCCCTGTTGTTTCTGAAGCTTTCTGATGGTGGGGGATCGATCCCTAAACATTGGGGGATCGATCCCTGTGCTGGCTGGATTCTGCAAACACTTCTTCAACTTCGCGGGCTCGCTCTGGACACTCCCGAACTCGGATTTAGCTGTTTTTCGAACCGTTGGAAAGCTTGTTGAGTCTACTTTCTAACCCAAGTGGTTTGGATCAAAAGTCATTTTTACATCAAAAGTTATGATGATTCTACCCTCAGCTAGTCGGAAAATGAGTTGCTTTGGGTAACATCCTTGCATCTCCCCACTTCCCTTGATCCTTGGACATCCCGAGTATGCTTCAAAGCTTCTTTTCATGACTTTTGGGACTCGGTCGCGGAGCACCACGTGGTCTTGGGCTTTTGGACACCCTCGGGGCTATCCATGGCCTTCAAATGCGCCTTATTCACGCGATTTACCTGAAAACGCCAAAAACACACCTTTCGTGCAATATCGTTCAAATCAAGCAAGTTATGCACTTGTGTGTGACAAAAATGAGGGGGATAAGCCATATTATTTACACTATTGAGGGCTTATCAATACCCTCCAACCTTAAGACCAAAATTCAATTAGACTCCCAACCTTTTAAAAACTTCAATTTTACTCTCCAACGTTATCTTCCGTTAATCAAAATGCCCCCTTCCGTCCGAATGACTAACGGATTCTGTTAAAGGCTCTGTGAAATATCATCCCAATCGAATTTTGATAATCCGAGCCGTTCAATATGTTCAAAACGTGATTTTAAGGGTACCCGCGGGAGATCAACAAAAAAAATGACCGGGAAGGGCTTCATCTGAACAGTTTTTTATTGAATCACGGATGATCGAAATTCGATCGGAAAAAGGGAGGTGCAGACCGAAGCAAAATCCGAACGTCCGGACTTGAACAAAATCCGGATCAATCCGCACCTCCCCTTTCCCAATCGAATGTTGATTAAGGGTGTAACCGGTTCGGTTCGGGGGGAGTTTTGACGAAACCGGTTGAAACCGGTTCAGGGACTAGAAGGAACCGAAACCGAGTTTTGATGGTCGGTTCGGTTCATAAATTGAAAATTTAAAAATATTTTAAAATATTTAATATATATATATATATTAAGAAATTTAAAAATATTTAATATATATATATTAAAATACATTATTAAAATATTTAATATATTTAAAAATATTTAATATATATATATATATATTAAGAAATTTTAAAAATATTTAATATATTTAAAAAACATTTAATATATATATATATATTAAGAAATTTTAAAAATATTTAATATATTTAAAAATATTTAATATATATATATATATATATTAAAATACATTAAAAATATTTAATATATTTTAAAATATTTAATATATATATATATATATATATATATATATATATATATATATATTAAAAACCGGTTCGGTTCAGTTCGGTTCGCCAAAAATTTTCAAAAACCGAGAACCGAACCGGTTTCAAAACCAAACCGAGTTCAAGAACCGAACCGAACCGACCAATGAAAAAAACCGAAAAAATGAACCGGTTCGGTTCGGTTCTTCGTTTCGGTTCGGTTCGGCCGGTTTTTTGTTCACCCCTAATTTTGATGATCCAAGCCGCTCAATATGTTCAAAATGTGGTTTTAAGGATATCCGCAAGAAATCGGAAAAAAAATGACTCGGAAGAGCTTCATCTGAAAATTTTTTTATTAAATAGTTCAATAAAAAACTGTTCAGATGAAGCCCTTTCGGGTCATTTTTTTTTCGATTTTTTGCGGGTTCCCTTAAAATCACGTTTTGAACACATTGAACGGCTCGGATCATTGAAATTCGACTGAGACGCTATTTAACGGAGCTTTTAACGAAATCCGTTAGTCATTCTGACGGAACTCGGAAGGGGGCATTTTGATTAACGGAAAATAACATTGGGAGTAAAATTGAAGTTTTTAAAAGGTTGGGAGTCTAATTGAATTTTGGTCTAAAGGTTGGGGGATATTTTGAAAATTTTCCTATTTTAATCTAACTATTCTAACAATTCTGATTTTCGCCGGTATACAAAAATCTAAATTAAATACGCTATTGGATTGGGACATGAGGTATCCCGATTCCTGATCACTAGTTTAAGTTCAAGATCCATGCCTCAGTACATACAAGTTCAATGTTCATTGCACCTATGGTTTAAATAAAAGGTGATTTAATTTCGCCCACAGATTGTAGGTTTAAAAGACAGTGCAATCAAATTATAGACCTTTGGGATATGTTCTAAAAATACAAATAAAAATTATGTACCTTTTGGCACATTTTATCCCCCTACCCATATTTCAATAGTGATTATGCAGTGCTCTGGTTACGTCACGTGGTGCTCCAGTAACTTTTTCTACCACATGCTCGATGACGGAATCCACACAAATACATGGCGAACAACACATTCATGTAATCTCACGTGGCGGTGCTCGAGAAGCGAGCAGTAATTTTCCTTATTTTAGAGGTCGAAAAGTTTCCCATAATAGATTCTTATAATAGTGCACAAACCAGCCGCCGTGCATGTCTCACCACCAATCCTTTTCTAAGGAAAAAAAAAAAAACAAAACAAAACAAAATTAACCAACACCAACGGTCCCTAATTTTCTCTCTCCCCCCACAAAATTCTCCACACGTATGACTAACGTTTTGTCCCAACACGTGTCCCCATCCCATTGCCCCATATCTCCCTTAACCGTTCCTCTCCGTTTTATAACTTACTCTGCTCTCTCTCCTCTCCCGCCCTTTACACTTTCTATTATTCCCCTTCCAAAAACCTTCTCTCTCTCTCTCTCATCATATCTGCAACCTTTCGGCAATCCTTTCTGTTCGTTTCCTTCGAAGAATACATAGGATATTTTGGTGAATGTAACTACCTGAAACATCCATGTACAGCGAGAGGAAAAGCTTACCTTCAATGTCCCACAACATGATGCACTCCGACCCGAACATTTCCTCATCGACCGTCACCGATGAGGACTATGCCGCCCGGAACAGCAGCTTCTCCGCCTTCGACCCGAGCCGGATGAGTGGGGAGGGGTCCCCCATGATGATGTCTCCCTGGAACCAAACCACTCCTTTCAACAAATCACCATGGTCCCAACACTTTGATGAGAACCCACCTCAAAACCTCCCGCAAAACGGCCTCATCTCCTCCCTCGTTCGTGAAGAAGGCCACATTTACTCGCTCGCGGCCTCTCGCGACCTCCTCTACACCGGGTCCGACAGCAAGAACATCCGGGTCTGGAAGAACATGAAGGAGTTCTCCGCGTTCAAATCCAACAGCGGGTTGGTGAAGGCTATTATCATCTCGGGGGAGAAGATTTTCACGGGTCATCAGGACGGGAAGGTCCGGGTGTGGAAGATCCACCCGAAGAACCCGAACGTTCACAAGCGGGCTGGGACGTTGCCCACTTTCATGGACATATTCAAATGCTCAATCAAGCCGAGGAACTACGTGGAAGTTAAGAGGAAGCGGACTGCTATCTGGATTAAGCACATCGACGCGATTTCAAGCTTGAGCATGGATCAACAAGCGGGCCTTTTGTATTCGGCTTCTTGGGACAGAACATTTAAGGTCTGGAGGATGGAAAACTCGAAGTGTCTCGAGTCCGTTAAGGCCCACGACGATGCCGTTAACTCAGTCGTGGCCACCGTTAACGGAATGGTCTTCACTGGATCCGCTGACGGGACCGTCAAGGTTTGGACGAGAGAGATTGCAGGGAAGGTGACGAAACACACACTGATAGACACGCTGTTGAAACAAGAGTGTGCGGTTACGTCTTTGGCCGTAAGCGGGTCGGGTTCGGTGGTCTACTGCGGGTCATCGGACGGGCTAGTGAATTTCTGGGAAAGGGAGAAGGAGCTGTGCCACGGTGGGACACTCAAGGGGCACAAGCTGGCGGTTCTGTGCCTCGCGGCTGCAGGTAATCTGGTGTTCAGCGGGTCGGCAGACAAGACCATATGCGTGTGGAGGAGGGAGGGGATGGTCCACACATGTCTGTCCGTCTTGACGGGCCATACCGGGCCCGTCAAGTGTCTTGCCGTGGAGGAGGACCGGGAATCGACGGCTGGGGATCAAAAATGGGTGGTGTACAGTGGGAGCCTTGACAAGTCTGTGAAGGTGTGGAGCGTGTCAGAACTGGCGCCTGATCTGCATCAGATGGCCATGATGCAGCAACACTACAGTACTTCCTCGGAGGGGAACGTTTCGTGGGATTCTATTCCATCAGCAAAGTACTGATCAAGCCGGCGGGGCCGGGCCAGAACTTCCGATACGGTGAGTGACACGTGTAACCTTGATGAAGAACTTGTGATGATTCTCGTATGGCAACACGTCGTATTGAAGAACAGGAGGATTGTTGTTCTGTATTGTTGTGGACATGCATGATTATTGGATTATTGGAGAGGGCATTGAAACAGATTGAGATTTTTTTCCCCCCTTACAAACATAGCTAATGTATCCTAAAAACAGTTTTTCTTTTGTTGGCAGTTCGTGAATGTGTTTTCTAACATTCCCCCATTCTTTTGCTCCTGGAGAGTTTCCCGGGTCGGAGGCACTAGCCTCACCATATGGGTGCCATTCATTTTGCGCCTCCATTTTAAATCAAACCCATGCTGTCTTTTGTTGAGGATTTTAGATCTCGAAACTGATACTCGAACCACGATAACAGAAACATGTAGTTCATGTCAGTGCATTTATCTATATTGGCTCTACAAAATTTTGGAATTCTGTACTAGTTTGTCCGGTTTGATAGTATGATAGGACTACTCGGATAGGAAGTCAAAACTAGCTAGACGGAGGTTTCAAAGGTTACGCAATCCCAGTGACAATAAATTTTTCTGCATTGTAACATTTCGTGATTCAGGAGTTATCAACTAGGAAATTGAGAAACAAATCAGGAAAAACGTTCTACAAGTTATTATGTAGTGAAATGACTTAATCAGGATGAGTCAAACTGTTTGTTCTTTTGCATTATTCGACAAATGAGAATATCATTACTATGTGCGCAATTGTGGAGCAGATAACTTGGAAATGAGAAATCTTCAACTATTATGAGGCACATCAGCCCATGAATTACATACAGTAGTTTTGAATTTTCGCTCTTTCTTTCCCTTTTCTTTGCATGGTTCATTTCCAAGTACTTACTGCTTTCTACAAACTGACAGTTAGGGTTGTCGTGCAAATCTTATCTTTTCCGATAAACCAAGTGTCGTAGCAACTCACACCTGCAAGGCTGCAACTATATACGATTATCTCAAAGCCTTGCTTATGAAAGCTTGAATATTCGTTTCCCCAAAAGATTTTCTTTTACTGTCTGTAACGAGGAGTCTAGGATCAGCGAAAACTATCAACAATTGGACAGAACACTTAATATGCAAGGCTTTGAAACAGTACAAGGAAATGAAACAACACTTGAATTGTATTGAAGGCTCCAAACTTGAGTTCCCAAAGAATGACTGACCGTGGACAATAACCACGATAGTATAAACTTGGGGAAAAGAAACATGAGGTTAAGTGATGCGAAAGAGCAGCAAAAAAATAACAAGTACAAATAGATCCAGGCGACTCACCAGATAAAGTTCCAAGCTTATTGAGTATTATTAAGAATGAGAAAGACTGCGAGAATGCCTGTTTGTTGATTCAAGTCGTGTTTTTGAATTTAGACCCTGCATATATCCACTTCTACTACCCACAGAGTTCAAGTCCAAGCCCAGAGGAACGACTCCATCTCCTGCTTCTAGTATTCTTATGACCTAGTAAATACAAAAATAAGTGGTTAATTTTGTGCAATCGACCTACTGATCAAAGAAAGTGAAGCAATCCCAAATGATTGAAAAAAGTCAGCAAGAAAAAGCTATTACTTGAAGAAATGTTCTATCGAATTATAACAATAAAGATCAAAGAGGGAGGTAGAAAGTAGAAACCTTTGACACAGGGGGTCTCGATTCAGGATCAGGGTTTAGACACAAGAAGGCAGCACGACTCATTGCCTGGACCTCCGTTGGCAAGTCATTGAGTTGGTATTTATTTGCAAACATATGGCCAGGTTGTGCAGTCAAGGAGTGAAAATTTCCATGAACCATTTGCCGTCCCTCATAACATTGGAAGTCTATAGTTCTTTGACCAGTAATCAGCTCTAATAATACCAATCCAAATGCATATACATCAACTTTTTCTGTAATCTTTCCATCACTAAAGTACTCCGGTGCAAGATACCTGACAGAGAATCGGCGACAATCAGATTGCCATAATCTTTGGATTTGGATCCCAGATTTTGAACTTTACATTACAGAGTTGCATGATTGAATAGTACTAAGACCCTATTAACACTTTTTCTACTTTTTTTGGTTTTGTCCTTATTCAAATTTGACGAATCAGAAAAGTAAAAATGTGAGGCGTAAAACTAACAAACGCGAAAAAAATTCAAATAAGGACAAAACCCAAAAAAGTCCTACAAGTTCCTATTGGAACTAGGTTTAAGAAAAACAAAAAGTGAAGGCAATAATATATAAAACACATCACGTTGAAAGAGAAGAAACTGTACTGTTTTTGTAAGCAAAAAGTGAAGGCAATAATATACAAAACACATCCCGTTGAAAGAAGTGAAACCGCACTGTTTTTGTAAGCAAAAACTTAGTAAGAATCAAGTTTCACTGCCTTCCAGAGTTGTTCACAACTGAGAGAAGGATACAATATTGGGTATATTTTTTGAAGGACACATGTGACAATTACCGTGAAGTTCCAACAACTTGCTCATCGGATATATCGCATTCTGTGGGCAATCTTGCAAGCCCAAAATCAGCAATCTAAATAGATAAGCCACATAATAAGACCAGCGAAGCTAAGTTGGCAAGACATGAACTTCAAAACCAAAAATAGTATGTGAAGATGAGTAGTAGCCGTGGCACCACATTAGAAGTCCATGGGTCACATCGGTGCATTTTAAAGTAGATCGATTTCTACTTCCAGTGCAGCATACCGTAGATATTAACGATTTTATTTTTGTTCAAAACAAGAAGAAGAAGAAGAAGAAGAAGAAGAAGAAGTACCAGAGGCTCATAATCATGAGTTAGGAGGATGTTGCTAGGCTGCATATTTCTATGAACGACACGACCCACTCTACAATCTTCATGAAGGTATCTTAACCCTCTTGCTGTCCCAATAGCTATCTTTTGGCGTGAGTGCCAATCTATAGGTGTTCCCTTGTTCCCTATCATGCATAAACAACTTGCCAAGTCAATGTTGTGTTGATGCATGCACTGAGGGCACAACTAGTCAATTGAATATTATCATACTAAACAAACAAACATTGGCCTCTGTGCAATAAAAATCAGAGCATGGGATGAGGGATGAGGTGCACAAATATAGGCGGAAAGAAAATGGAAGGAATTAAGGTATTAAACTATACCGTGTAAATGGAAGTCCAAGGAACCATTGCATACGTACTCGTAAACTAAAAGTCTGATTTTTCCCTCGACACAAAACCCAATAAGTAACACAACATTCCTATGTTGTGCACAGCTCAGAACCCTCACTTCCCGGGAGAAATCAGTATCTCCCTTTGAACCAGTCGACTTCAACTGCTTCACTGCAACAACCTGACCATCCCTCAAGACCCCTCTATGAACTGTTCCAAACCCACCTTCTGCCAAGAAATTTAAATCCGAGAACCCATCAGTAGCTTCCTTGAGGAGTTTATAATCAAATCGTTGTGGCGGTTTTCCAAAAACAGGTGCTTTGTGTTGACAAAATGAACATAAAGAGACTGCCTGTCTGATGGTTGAGTCAAAATTGTACGCTTTCTTATTAAACTGCACAATGGTATCAAATTCAGTTCTCGGAGTGGGAGATTTGGTCTTGAGGGCATTTCTGTAGTTTCTGGTAGGTGGGGCTTTCTCAGTAACAGAGTGATTTTGGGGAATCCAGAACACACTGGAATCACTTCTATCTATAGATGATTTCGGTCTTGTTGAGAGAGTAACTACCATTTCCCTGTCCGCATTTAGTGCTTTTAGCTGGTCATTGAAGCTGTTGCGTATATTACTTGGACTCTTCATTCCCATCTTTGGTCCTTCAAAAAGTGGATTTCGTTCATAGACAACAAAAGGAGATTCCGTTGTGTCTGGACCTGATAATGAATATCCTCGTGTTGTTCTTGCATAGGAAATACTTGGTTCTTCAGGGCTGCTCACAGGAGTGGAATGCCTCATCTTGTGTCCGCGTATCTCTCCAAAATCAGAACCAGGCGAAGAAGCAGCAGAAAAGAAGGGGTTTTGGAGTTCATCTGAGGGTCCTAGATTTAGCCTAAGGATTTTTGGCTGGGAACGTTTCATTACCACAATGCTGCAGTGAAGTTCTTCCAGGCAATGCTTTTGCTCCTGCTTCAAATTTCTGTTTAGGACGAACAAAAGCCGATGTTGGTGTTTAGTCTATTCCTGATGTTTCTACAACATGCATGAGAAATGAGTTCAATTTTTTTTACTACAATCAAAAAGAGATGAAGACATATTTTTATAAAGATTTCAACCCAAATACAAGTAAAATCATGCTCTGTTAATTTGAAACTATGGGAGCACACAAAAAGTTGGAAAACCATATCTCCACAAACATTTTCATCAATTGCCTAATCATTGGATGCTACATAAAATTGCAGCAACCTGAAAAACAATAGGAGGTACCAATGTACGACTTCCTAATTGAGCCATTATACCTATGCAAATGAATCATGAATAAAACTTGGATAGAACTTCAGGTATCAATATTGAAAGTAGACTCAGTTGAAACTCTATCCCAATGAGTCTGGTTGGTTCAGAGTGACAGAAACCTAGACATAACTATTGGGTTGGAAAACAAAGTCCCAACTAACTGACCCATCCAGTAAGGGCTCCAAAGAAATCCGATTTGCTGAACTGTTCTTGTTTGGTCACCCATGCATAGAGACAATGTTATCACCTACTTAGCTGAAAACAGATTATACACTCAATAGTATTGAGTCAATATAGTGAGAATTTAGTACACTGGTTCACCCAGTGTGGTCTTGAGACCTACCGGAAACCCACTTTGGTTGATAATTCAAGTGGATTTGGCCACCATAATTTTGATGACCGTCTTGCTAACTCTTTGTCACTTATATTTAATAACTACTGAAAAACCTTGAAATCATTGCAAGGCAAGATGCTCCCATTGAAACTTAAGACCTGAATTGAGCACTCATATGCATCATGGTTAAAAATGAAAATACTGAACTACACATGAGTCTCAAAGACAAGTTGAATACAAGAATTCAAACACAGACTGCCTAAATATAACAGTACTATGCATAACAGAATGTGTCCATACCCATTTAGCAAGTTTGGTACCCTTCCCTATAAGGTGGCTTCCATGATGGAGAAAAACTAACGAATCAAGAAAAAAAGTAGTAATTTGACACCAAACAATCCAACTGATAGGTAAGAAAACGAGAAATAATACATTTATGTTTAATTACTTGTCCAGTATGACCCAGCTGGCTGCATGATACTTTGCCTCGGCTGCAACACCTCCGGTTGGTGTACCTGATACCACCTTAATCTGTATTGTAACCTAAAGTCAACAAACAGTTATGAAGGCAGGGAGAAGTCCGGCAGTTACAAGTTACAACTATCAATCTATTATTTGGTAAGCAAAGAGACGACTTGATAAAATTTCTTGCAGTTTGTTCTGGTCAGAAGTTATGAAGGCATGGAGAAGTCCAGCAGAGAGAAGTTCGTCGGATAATATATCTGAGGGTAAACTCATCTGACCACAGAAATTTGATAATAGTCGCTTGGAATATATAGTCCTTGCTCGTTTCTGCTCAAAGAAACGGGGACTTGGTGTGTGGCGCATTGGTGTTGATAGTTACTACAGTAGAAACAAATCTCTATGTCGCGTACAATTATATTTGTTTCCCCAACAGCAATCGTGCACTATGCATAATTTATCGCTTGAGGCTAATGTGGAGCATCAGGGTTGTACTGAATGGTGACTACGAAGGATAATGCAATTATATAAAGATCATAGGATTCCCGAGGTCCATGCCAATCTAATTTAAACATTTCCAGGCACATGGTACCTCCAAATCTGAAACAAATTACACTTTCCCAAGGAATTAACAGGCTCGGAATCTTCCAAACCTCAACAACTCAATCGAATGCCACTGTGCCAGAACCCCAATCCAGAATAATAGATTCTCCAACGACGCAATTGATTGAGCAGATACCCAAAGTATTTTATTGTTTGACCTCTCAAGAGCAGCTCCAACTCAATTCTTCAAAAATTTCATTTTGAAGAACCAAAAAAAGTATATTTAATTACAAAAGTGATTTTTCAAAGTACAATTATTTACATTAACTCCAATCACCATTCTTCATTTCTTCAAAATTTTATCCATTTCTCTCCAATAACCTCAACTTTTCCTCCAAATTTTAAAGTTGTGATTTTAAACAAATTTGTTAGATAAGTTGACGATTGGTCTCATTTTAAAGGTATTGCGAATCCCTTTCTAATTATACTAATTTATGATAAATAAATTACAATACCATTTTAAAGTGGGAAAATAAAATGAAGAAGGTTCTTCATTATATGAAGTATAAAAAATGGTTCATTTTGAGGAATTCAAATGAAGTTTTGAAGCTTGGTTGGAGATGCTCTAAGGCTTTCAAAAATTGAGTTATCAAGCATTTGCCAGATAGCAATCTTAGGGTTTGCTCTTTTCTAGATCTCAGTTTCAAAATGTCATCGACTCTAATAGACCAGTATGGCCACTCAAACGGACTTGTCCCGGACTCCCGGCACAAATTGGACGCCACTAGTGAATGGTGGAATTGGCCCTAAGACATAATAAAGGTGCGTGTGAGCTGGCCCTACAACGTATAGCAAGCGAAATTGGGGAATTTACGTAGTCACCTCGATTTGATCGTGAAGTTTCAGTTTCATCTGTGAACATGACTGAGAGATCTGATGAGATATCCGCTCCGGTAACTTTTCCCAGTCACCGGTCCTACAATCTCCGGTCAGTCTGGGGAAGTTCCACAGTGATCTCATCCTACCTGCAACCGACATACAATGAACACAAGTTAGGCCACATAATCTTCGACTCTCCGTTCCACAATGATCTCATCCTACCTGCTCTCAATGCTCTACGCTCTTGCCTCTCAATTTTGGCTTTCACGAAATTTAGTAGTTTTTTTTTCCTCCAAAACGATAACCAAACCAGACAAATCTTTCCGAGAAAAAAACACACACTTCTCGATAAGCTTCGATTGAAATTCAATCGAAAAAGTTGTTCAAAAAAAAAGAATTCCAATTGAAAAAGGGAAAAAATCAAAACATCACGAACCATCCTAATCCATCGCCGGTAGAGCCACTGCGACCACGACCACGAATTTTAGTAGTTTAAAATGTTTCCGAAAGGCGGTTTCACGTTCTCTTACCCGGCTCTCATTCATGGCAACGCACGCGCATTTGGTGACTCGGAAGTCAGAACACAAACGCCTCAATTCCAACACACAACTCAAAACACGAATGACAGAGAGAATTTTGAAGTTAGGTCAAAGCCAAATTACTTACCTTCAGTTTTGTGGCCGGAAATGACGGCGAGGAGCGTAACGGAATCGCCGGGGTGAACGACGTGGGACAGAGCCCAAGCCAAGGCAGCCTTCGAGATCACCTTCTCCGCCTTCACGGCGACGATCACGTTAGAGGCGCTTCGCAGACTCATGCGTCCTGAATTATTTTGGCGGGAAAGTGGGTTAGAAAGATTTCCGGCGGCCGGGGAATTACGGAATGTACGCGTATTGAAAAGCTTTAAAAGAAAGGCAGTTTAGCCTGTTTATATTGCGGGAAGAATTGGCTGTTTGTTTTCATGAGAAAAGAAAAGAAAAAAAATAAAGACTTCTTATTTCTAGTCATCACTTATTCGGATTAAAAATGTTTCGACAAGAAATTGAGAGAATAAATATTTTGATTGGGTCATTTCATTTCTCACTAAGTCTCACCATTTTCCCACAAAGGAGGCCAGGATTCGAGTCTCGTTTGAGACGTTTGGGGTTCAGGACTATAGATAACTTCTGGACTTTTACAGCCCCTTTGGCTGCCCAGGTGAGAAAGGGGGAAGAAAGGGGAGTGGTCTCCCTTATTAGTGAGAGAAGAAAAGAAAGGGGTGTGATTTCTCACCAACCCATCCAAATACACATGAGAAATCAAACTCTCACCCTCATCTTCGGCGACTGGTTTCTTCTCCGGCAACTCTCCGGCGACCTGAAACTCTCCGCTCTCTTCTCCGGCGACCTGGAACTCTCCTCTCTCTTCTCTGGCGACTGCACAGCCACTGTTCCGACGACGAAAAGCCGTCGTAGCTCGCACACGCTGCCGGAAGTTGCGTGAGTGAGATCTACTCTCACCCACGCACCTCACTCGCCTCACTCTCTCCCTTTCTCACGGAATCTCGCCACTTTTGGTGAGAAACGGAACTAGGGGGTGAGGGGGTTCCCGTCTCCCACCTTCTCTCACCCTTTCTCGCCTCCTGGCCCTTCCAAACGAGGGAGAGAATCAGTTCTCCCTCCGTCCCCTTTCTTTTCTCTCGAAATCTCCTCTTCCAAATGAGCTGTTAGTGAACTGAGTCTCTTCGTCCCATTTTTTTTTCTTTTGTGTCTATTGCGTATATCTCTTAATATAAATCTTTAAAAAATATACAATATAAATCTTAGTTGATAGATTTCAATTTATTCTATAATATATTGAAAGATGTAAGTACGGAGTAATTGACACAAAAGAGACAAATAAAATAATGAACAAACAAAATGAGACGGAGAGTAACTAACTAATTTCCTAACCCCTTACTAAAAGTAGTTTATACAATATAAAAAATAAAAAGAAAAGGGGCTGTTGGTTAACCGTGGTTAAGTCTTTAATTCGTTTTGACGGGACCATGGCGTTAATCATCCAGGTTGGCCATCTCATTATCAGGGATCAAGCATCAATTAATGGCGGTTAGCCTATAATTTCAACAGTTCAGTTGTAGCTTGTAGGTGTGGCTTGAGATCACCTTCCGGCTCTCCTTGTCCCACCATTCTCGGCCGTTGATCTCGCAAATGAACTGCTGAGATGGAACGTGTTGAAACGACGTCGTTTCAAAGCAAAAGAGGTCGGCTCATCTCAGTTGTTGATTTACAAGATCAACGGCCGAGAGGTGTGGGACAGACGGCTCGGACAAGTGATCTTTTGCCTGTAGGTGTTGACTTTTCGAGCTGCTCCAAAAAATTTTAAAAAAAATAGAAAAATTCAATTTTGAATACATTTCGAGGCTTCTTTTGAGTTTGGTTGAATTTGGTTGCATATTGATTCAACAGTTTTCTACCTCTTAAGTACAAAAAAAAAAAAAAAAAAGTGACACTTAATTCCCATTAAGGAGAGACGAAATACGGGGCGTTTGGACAAATAAGCCACTTTAGCTTATTTTTTGTCCTTATTCAAATTTTTTTCACATTTTGTGGCTTATTGTCAATTTTTTAGGGATTATTGCTTCGTTATGACGAGACGAATCGGAAAAGTAAAAAATTTCGATCGAAATCCAATTTTTTTGGAATTTCGACGAGATTTGGCGGGAAAGCCAAATTTTGGCGGGAAGGACAAATATTTGGATTTCGATCGAAATTTTCTTTTCCAGTTAAATGCCGTCGTAATAACATAATTCTCAAAAAATCGACGAAAACTAAAAAATCTGAAAAAAATTGAATAAGGACAAAAAATAAGCCAAAGTGGCTTATTTGTCCAAACGCCCATCACTATGTCTACTTTACAAAAATACATTTACCATTAATGTTGATTCTAAACAAATGAAACATAAATACAATTGTACATTATACAACCTGGTGCGATGGGGAGTGGTCATGACCATGCGGAGATGAGAGGGATCGCCTTCAATAAAAGGGGTAAACCAGCCTTTTTGAAAGGGACTGAGCTCCCGTCCAGTCTCCCTTCCCGTCCGTTCTAATTATAGGCCATCTGTGGGCTTTTACCAACCGTACAATAATGCTCGAAATTGTTGACGTTTTAAAGTGCGAGGAATATATCAACAACGTCGAAAGTTGTAGTCATTGGATACCGTTTGATAGAATTTTTAAATGCATTAAATTTTAGATAATCATCCGTCTTGAGAAGAGTAGTTTAAAAGTATAAAATTATGACTAAAAGCAAAAAAAAAAAATTCACTAAACACTAAGAAAGTGTAAAATAGCTGCCTTATTTGTCTAAAGTGATATGTCTTCTTTGAATTTTTTCAACATCCCCGTTCATATTTTTAGACTTTTTCGATTCGTCTCGTTGAGACGATTAACTTAAAAAATTATGATGAAAAGCTAAATAAAAAATTATGAAAATAAAAAATATTGAAATAAGTTTCAGACTTACAAATTTATAAGAACGCAACCTTAATCCATTCTGAAATCATATCAAATGATACCATATCAACGTTATTTTTGATGTAGTAATTGATATTCTCGGCAAGGTTTGAAAAGTAAACTATTACGATCATTATTGTAGGCTCAAAAAGAGTTTACAAATAATTCAAACTAGACCAGACCGGAGGGAAGGGAGACTGGACGGGAGCTCAATACTGACAATACCTTCGAAAGAGCATAGTCATTGGTTGGACCATCCAAAAAACTGGAGACTCATGTATGGTTGTAGGTGCCACGTACCTCGTACATTTTCATTTCGTTGATCGAATGGCCGAGATTTCTTGATGGATGACTGATGATTGTTGATAAATATATACACACCGGACCGGCAAGGGAAAAAACGAATGTGTATAGCTCTTTCGGTTTGTTGATAGATTTGCTTCTCTCATAGTTGAACATGTTACAATGCTTGGAGTTAAGCAGCAATAAAATAATTTTTTATAAATTTTATAGTCTCGATATGAATGACTTGCTTTTGACAGAACAGAAAAAGAATTATTTGACGTGCACGTAAGTTGGCTCGAAACTGTCGAAGAAAAAAAAAAAAAAACTGATCATGTGTACTGTTATTATCAGGCACACAAGCAGCATGTGCTCATAGTTAATGCTGTCCTCATTCATTGGTCCATATTATTGGGGTAGTAAGCAAATAAATAATTAAAGCCAGTAAATTAGTACTATTATTAATGCTGCATTTATCAGTCAATAGTGTTTACTTTTGGAGTACTCGCTTAAAGGGGACAAGTCTTTCTCTCTCTCTTCCAAAGAAAAGGGGCCCTGCTAATGCCATGATCCAAATTCGGGAGGAAGGGAAGGGAAAATGTTGGGCCCGTGATGCTCCATGACTCTGGCTAAACCCTTCTTTGCGATCGCTTTAAAAATAGATTTATACATGCGATATCGAATGCCGTAAAATATCGTATTGGAGTATTGGATAAGCGGTCTGACAAGTGGCATTAGATTTGGAATTGCATGAGTATTGGGCCCGGGGTGCCTTCATAGATTTGGATACATGATGTCACTTCCTGCAACCGAAAATTTGCGGATGCAATGTTGAATGCCTATCTCTAGCTTCTCCTCTAGCTTACCTAGAGGATTCGATTCATCGGAATAGTCAATTTATTACCAAACTTTTGAGTTGAACATATTTTAGGAGCTGTGATCAGATTGAATGAGACTCGGCATTGGTAGACTTTGCTCTTCAAATAATTGAGCAGACGGTCATTCTGAAAATTATACAATACCTCTTATCTTCAATAACAAATGAGCTTTTGAACTTGTATTCCTTGAAGGGCGATCTTCTTCTGCATGCACGAATAATTTTCCTGTTGCATTAATTATGGAAGTACACCATAGGATATCAAAGAGCCGTAACTATCGTCACTTGATAGGTAAGGATGGAGCCAGGGGAGACAAGTGGCGGCGGCAGTCATAACAAGGATTTTTAAAAAAATACAATTATTATATGTAAAAACAAATATTTATTCCAAAATTATATAGACCCGCCATCGCTAGATTTTTTCCCTTACTTTTTTTGTTTTATAGGAAGTCCTTCTATTTTAATTTTTTTTAAGAAAGAAGACCCAAAAAAGTATTCCAAATTAAACTACATCCAATGAGCCAAAGTGAATATTAAAAAAGACGAGATCTAAATTAAGGAGAAAAAACTTCACGCTTTTGACTTTTTGCAAAGTACTACGAAAAGGGTAGAGGGGAAAAAAAAAACCTAAAACAATAATTTAATATTATTTTTCCAAGTACTTTAAATAATAAAAAGGATTTCATAGGAGGTCAAACGATAACCAACCATAATTTGAGTCTTGATTACAAGCTGAATCCGAAATATGAAAATTTGAGTTCTCTAATACGACTAACATATGGACTTCTTTTTATTTTTTTTCAATCAATAGGAGGGGATAGGAAAAGGGTCTTGCAATTCGCAGCGATAAGACTTGAACCCAACCATTTTACTTGGTAAAGAAGTGCCACAACCACTAGGCCAACCCCTCGGCCTTTAACATATGGACTTCCTCGGCCTTAACATATGGACTTCAAATACCAAAATAATTGAATAGAGCAAACTACGGTTTTGGGATCCATGGGCCATTGCTTGTTGGCCTCTTCCTCATCTATAGCACCGTCCTCCTGCTGGAATGGCTTTTTGGCTCCTTCGCTAACACATAGCTTGAAATGCCAAGACCAAAATCGTATCATGAGCGATTGACGCTCAGTAGTGAGCCGAAAGAATTTTATACTGATGCGATTGAGGAAAATATCTTGGACTGCAGACTGCTCCAACATCTCGTCTAGCATTTTATCTTTATTGGGTAAAAATAAAAATTGAGAATGACCAAGGGCACAATATTGGGGCTGTGAGATAAACAACATTAGATACTTTCGGGTATAATAATTTATTCCATAAAAAGTATATATCTCTTTAGTGCCTGCTAATACCTCCACACTTTATTATAGACAAGTTCATTTCTGAAAACTATAAAACTATTAATTTTGAAGATTTTGTTCGAAATATCATGACTACTCATACATAACCCTACAGTTGATAGAACGTGCACTTATAAATCGGGTCACCATCCTCCATAAAGTTCAGAAGGCAAGCGCGGAGTGAGATGGACTAGAAGCGGCATCGCTTTCACATTGGTGAATCCGAAGCTCTCAGTCATATCAACGGGCTCATTAGCTGGAGTCGAAATCTCAAACGCATGTAGCAAACTAGCGAGCGTAAAGTGCACGACCTGGAGCGCAAAGGAGATCGCGGGACACGCTCTCCTTCCGCTTCCAAACGGCATCAAGCCAAAGTGCTTCCCCTTCAGATCAACATCTTTGTGAGTCGTCAAAAACCTTTCGGGTCGGAACTCCCATGGTTCAGGCCATGTTTGCGGATCGCGATGAATTTTCCATAGATTCACGAATAGGCGAGTGCCCGCCGAGATGTGGTGCCCGCCGACGATGCAGTCCTCTGTGTTTTCTCGTGGGGGAAGGAGTTGGGCCGGTGGGTACAAACGTAGGGTTTCCTTGACAATGGCTTGGATGTAGACTAAGTTTTTAATGTCTGATTCTTCTACTTGCCTTTGCTCACCAATATGGATCAGTAGCTCTTCTTGGGCTTTCTTTAGTGCCTGGGGATTGTTGAGGAGCAAAGCCACGGCCCATGTAAGGGCTGTGGTTGTGGTGTCGGTGCCCCCTAAAGTAAGACCCTACAAAGGCTCATTAAATATGGAGTTAATTGATTGCATGCCCCCTAAAGCTAGGGTTGTTCATTGCAAAAGAGACCGTTAAACGAGGACAGAGGGAGTAATCCTTCAAATAAACAGGTAAAAGCAAAATATTGACTATATTTTTTTCCCAATACAAAAAGGATTCTCCCCCGTAAAGATGGGCTTCTTAAAAATTTTCAAAAAGGAGACTTATCTTACCAGACATGTTGCCTTATTGATTGTATCAGCATCAAAATTGAGTGCCTCGTTTGTACCACCATCGAGAATTTCCAACATCACGTACATGAAGTCTTTCTCCGCCTCCGCCGTCTCAGCGGTTTTCCGTTGTTTGTGCTCATCTAACCACCCCTGAAGCATATCATCCAATTTCTTCGCCGTCTTCTTCATCTCATTCTCATAGCCACCCAAATCCAACCGCCTCAAAAAAGGAATCGCATCCGCCACGGTAAAGACTCCCATGAGGTCAAAAAACTCCCGAAATGCCTCCCGATAACTCTCATCCACCTCTTTTCTTCCATTCCCTGGAGTAACTAAGCACTTAGATTTATCGAATACTATTTTGTTCACCCACCAAACTGTATAGGAGCCACATTAACTACTTCGATCAAGGGGGTTAATTCTATAGTACTTGATTTTCAAACCATTCATGCTAAAATTAGCTCAATCTCATATTGGCCGGTTAGAGCTAGATCAAATTGCCAATTAAACAAACACTTTCCAACCAATTATACTAAATCGAGCTAATTTTCTGATAATTTATTGTAAAATTAAGTTCTACATACAAAAAGATTTTGCTATAATTGATCATTGAAGGATGACATAGTGTCAACCAATGTTTGAGAGCTCTCAAATTTATCAGTCAACCGTTATTGGACCGTTCAAAAGTCTATTTATTTCCTAAAATCAATTCTTCGGTACATAAATTCTCCGGATGCTACCAAGCAGGGGTGTGCTTAGCAGCGGTGCCGAGCGGCCGATCTGACTGTTCATCTTGGTAAGAACGACTCTGATCTAATTCGAGCGCATAAAAATCTAAACTGCCCGTTGTTTGAATTGAGATCCGAGTCGTCGATTGCTGAAATGAACAGCCGAATTGACCGCTCAACACTGCTGCCAAGCAGGAGTGCTTGGTAGCATCCCCGGGTATGGGACTAGGATTCAGTAGTAAGCTAACCTATACATCCTGTTATCAAAGTTTTTAAAAAAGTACTGCGTATGCAATATTTTCAAACCTGCAATAATTCTAACTGTTAACTTCAAGGTTATCTCATCAAACCATCTCTTGATCTCCACCAAACAACTCCCCTTCTTGACCCAAATCTCATAGGCTTTTTTCACCGATTCTTTCACCTGCGACTCACGCACGTGGCTAAGCTTCGCGAGCCGGTGGTTCGACAAAAGCTCGAGCATTGTAATCTTCCGCATCTCGCGCCAATAAGGCCCATAAGGGCTGAACCCAAAATTGGCATAGTTATAAGATAAGTGCTCCAGAGCTATAGATTTTGGCCGGTTCGAGAAAACCTTGTCGTTTGAACCGGTAAAGCACTCTTTGGCTATCTCTGAATCGCTCACTACAAGGGCTCGGTGGACCCCGAGCCGGATTGTGAATATCGGTCCATGTTTGTCAGCTAAGGCTCCCAACACCTTGTGGGTCGGTTCATGGCCGGATAATAGGCGGAGGTGGCCTATTAAAGGCCACGCTCCGCCGGCTTCCGGTGGGAATCTTTTGTTGGCGGCAGGGGCAGTTGTGCTTTTTCTGTGGAAGTAGTAAAGGAAGAGTAGGAAGGCGAAAATGGAAGGCAAAAGGGTGATTGGGGGTGGTAGGAGGAATTCCATGGGGGTGGTGGTGGTTCAACTGAGATTGGAAGGTTGAAATGAGTTGGTTTTCCACGGTTAATTAAGATTGTGATGGAGATAGCGGACTAGCGGACGGCCATAATGACTTTGTCGGTCCAAATCCGTCTCATCGTGTTTCGATATGACACGAAATTAGTACTAATACTTTGGTGACCATTTTTTGGGAACAAGAGAATGGTGCTGTGTGAAGTGAACGATGAGTTTTACGAAGTAAGCGTTTTCGATTATTAGAGTGAGACCGGGGCGAATGCAATTGCCGTGCACAACATCATCCCCCGATCTACATTTTAGTGATCGTATGTACTATGTAATGGTTCACTTATGTATCGGTAGAAGTGTACCATTTGTCCTATAGTTAATCAAATTCTACTAATGCAACGAAGACACATCACATTATATATATTTGAAATATGGTGCTGTGTGAAGTGAACGATGAGTTTTACGAAGTAAGCGTTTTCGATTATCAGAGTGAGACCGGAGCCAATGCAATTGCCGTGCACAGCACCATGTGTGCACAACATCATCCCCCGATCTACATTTTAGTGATCGTATGTACTATGTAATGGTTCACTTATGTATCGGTAGAAGTGTACCATTTGTCCCATTTGTCCTGTAGTTAATCAAATTCTACTAATGCAATGAAGACACATCACATTATATATATCTGAAATACGGTCGCATAATGTGGTCAGTGTAGCATTGCTCTAATTAGTTCCGTGATCAATAATGCAGTTCACTTCTCCCTCCGTCGACGGTGTATATATGTTAGTCTACAAAGATGCTTTTATTCATCCATTAATGTTTGTCTATGTTAATTTGTTAGTTCACAAACATACTGTATGAGAGTCAAAGAATAAATTGTGTCAATTGTACTCTTTTACCCTTGTATTCAGATATTGAATTAATTGATTGAAGGAGAAACTTAACCTAGAAAGATAAGAATTGTACCAAGCATCATGATGTTGCCGATAAAAATGGTTTGAAAACCCATGAAATAGACTAAAAGCACTCGTGAAAATTCTGTATGGACGGCTGGCTACTTATCAGTCAGGATATTCGGTTGATTTTGGTGGCAAAATCGTACCTTTCAAGCAAATGTCATAATCAGTGGACTCCACATGCGAAAATTGAGCAAACAAACGCCTTAAACTCTAAAAGTTATCCAGTGAGAAAGCCAAAATAATTGATTTAGGTGGCAAAAAAATCTTACCTTTCAAGCAAACGTCATAATCAGTGGACTCCACATGCGAAAATTGAACAAACAAAAGCCAAACTCTAAAAGTTATCAGATGAGAAAACCAAAAAAATTGATTTATGTGGCAAAAATCGTACCTTTCAAGAAAACATTAGAATTTGTGAATTCAATACGAAAATTGAGCAAACAAAAGCCTAACTACGGAGTATAAAATTTATCTATCATGCGAGAAAAAAACTTGCCCTATAAAATCAAAAAAAGAGAGCATGATAAGCACCCATTATTGTAGATAATTGGTGCGCTTAGTCCCGCTTTAGATTGGTTTCTTTCTTTTAACCGTCGTTTTAAGTCATTTTGCGCGTAAGGTTTCTTTTGAGCATTTTCAGGCAAAACACATCTTAAAGGCATGTTTTGATGCCCGGTGCAACCCTTGAGGGTATTCAAGCGTTTTTGCCCGGTAGATTTTGGCCATCGGGCATTGGAAGGATCACTCGGCCACTTGGCGGTGCCTGCCAGGC
This sequence comes from Rhododendron molle, assembly GCA_025413875.1. Lineage (NCBI taxonomy): Eukaryota > Viridiplantae > Streptophyta > Magnoliopsida > Ericales > Ericaceae > Rhododendron > Rhododendron molle. Next base: position 7,738,465 of record CM046393.1, read on the forward strand.
ATCTGGAAGGCCGTCGGGACACTATGGGAGGCAAGCCATGGCCAAAAGCTGGGAGGCAGGCCATAAGGAAGCGGTATCGATACAAGCATTTTAGCTGTATCGATACAACATTGAAACAGAGCAAGGGAGAATCCGTAACGTCATGGTATCGATACAAGCTTTTTGGCTGTATCGATACAAGTTGCTTACTGGAGATATTTCCAGTTTTGAAAATTTTCTACTTTTTGGATATTTTGCACTTCTTTTGGGATATTTTGGGGACGTGCAGAGTGAGAGACTGGGCCATGTGTATAAATACCTCACCCTCTCACTCTTGTATCTCTCTCTTGTCTTCTCCCATTTGAAGTTTTTCACTTTCTTAACTTACCTCCATTAAAGCTCTAAGGTTTTCTTGCTAATTTCTTCAAGTACCTAGGTAAGTTCAAGTTATTTGTTAATTCGTCGTTTATTAATGTTGTAGTCACGGTTAAGGTTGTTATAAAAATCAAGTTTGTTTTCGATTCTATCGGCTAAAAATTATGTCTTGCTTTTATGCGTTCGTTTATGCCTTAGCTATGAATGAGTAGTCGTTAGGCTAAGTCTCGGGATAATCTTTCCCAAAGACTTAGGTTGTTAATTGGTTCTCGAGCCATCGGGCTTGAATGCATGATTTTCGGAATAGAACTTGCTTTGCAAATTCGGTCTAAACTTAGGGGTGTTAACTCCTTGGTATGCCGTTTGTCAAGCGGTCTTGGCAAATAGTGTGTCGAGGGCTCGTGGCCTCCTTTGGTTTCGATAAATATTAAGAACAAGTTGGTTCGCCTTCGGAAAATCACATCTTTTGATAAATGTAGTCATTAAAGCTAAATCTTCCAGGCGTGAGCACGCGGTCGTGACTCTCGCCTGAGTTATAATCGAGAACCGGTAACGGCCTTAGTCAAGGGTTAGAAAATCCCTAGACTTGCCTCTTTAAGTTAAATAAGCAAAACTCTAGTCTTCATTTTAGTCTTTCCACCTTTCAAAGCAAAACCGACAGTTAGCCGGCTTAAAGGCTGCAAACCGACCATAAAACCTTCAATCCGAATCAAGCTGTTATCGAATTCTCTGTGGGAACGATTCCGGTCTTCCGGTTATTATGCGAGTAACGACCTAGCCCTACGCTTCGGGTATTTCAACCTTATTGGAAGGCGAGGTTCAATCGTAAGCAGAGCACAAGGGGCTGATTTTTGAGGGGGGGAAAATGGTAATGCAGAATAATTTAGGGATCACTTTCATTACTTTTGAAGCTTTCGAGAGTTGATGATTTGATCATTTTTGACCAGCTAGCAGGAACAATTGTAAGAGTATCTGCATCAGACTTAGCAAATTTTGGATCAAATTACATTTAAAAAGTCACTTTTCTATTTTAACTACTCACATTTTTAAGAGTATACTGCATTAGACTCTCTATTCTAACTTTATTTTATTAAACTACTCTTTCTTTATACTTATATTTATCAATTTAAATGTTATTTTTAGTTGGTATTTAATGACGAACTACTGTTCACAAGCAAATAAAAAAAATTAAGTGTTCCAATTTTCAATCTGTATGAAACGGTATGTTGATTTTATTTTTCTAATCATATTATTCTAAAGGGTCATAATTAATTTTTGTCTCTAGAGCTCTCATATTTAAGTACCCGTTCTTTATTTGGGACCCTAAAGAGCAGAAATTTGATTATGAGAGCCCTAGAGATAGATATTAATAATGTTTCTTAAGAATAATATGATCAAAAAAAATATGATCTTCGCTTCAAACGGATTAAAAATTTGAACACTTAATTTTTTAACAATATTTTTAATATATAAATAATCAAAAAAATTAAATACTCCAATTTTTAATCCGTTTGAACCGGTGCAAAGATCTTATTTTTCTGATCATTTTATTCTAAAGGGTCATAATTAATATTTATCTCCAGGACTTTTATAATCAAGTTTCTGCTTTATAGGATCCCATAATCTTTTTAAATAGTACTACTTATAAGATATTGTTTGATTTGATGAATAGTGCCTCGCTCATTTCAACGAGGCACTGTAGCAAAACTCCAACTTTTGCAAAGTAGCGAGGTAAGAGGCGTGGCTGATGCAAGGGAAATTTTGAGGTTTGGCTCTTTATTACTCCCTCCGTCCCACTTTGTTCCGCTCTTATTTCTTTTTGGGATGTCCCAAAATGATACGCTTCTTTCAAAATTTTTCATTTTTGAATGTCAATTTTACCATTTTACCCCTTATGTTCTTTTACATTTAAAAGGGTTTGAATTTAAAAATGATTGGGCTCCATCTCTCCTGACATGACAGGAGAGTATTTTGGATTTGATGGGTTCAATTATTTTTTTAAACAAAATTTTAGTACTCCAGTACTATTTTCTAAAAGGGTAAAATGGGAAATTGATCAAAAATCAATCTAATTGTAATATTTCCTTAAATTTCGTGCAAGTCAAACTAGGCGTAACAAAGTGGGACGGAGGGAGTAATTATTATAGCATGAAAGGAGAAGTAGAGAGGGAGGTGTGGGTGTTCTAACAATTGTGTAATTTTTTTGAGAATATATAAATGGAAGCTTACATGAGTTCACAGGAGTTTTAAGTGCAAGAGTTGAAACTCCAAGTGTAGGCACCCTCCCCTGGCCCCTCTTTGGATCCGCCCATGCATATGCCTATCGCGCGTACATGTAAAACAGACCTGGTTTTGATCCCGAAATCGCAGTGAGAAACATTCGGTTTTTAGAGCTCATTGCTGGTACATCTCAGTAGCAAATCACGTCAATCAGCTAGACATCAATAACCACATGCTTGACACACACATTTGTCCTAAAACTCTTATTCCCTTGCCATATATATGGCAGGCCATTGTTTGAAGACAAATATCATTTGAAAATGACACTACTAAAAAAATAGATAAACATCTCGGTCATCTGATGTGGTCTTTTATTTTTAATCTTGCATTCAAAATCGTGGTCTATTAAGGTGTAACTAAAAGCCCTCTATCTTTTAATCATGGGATAGAACCGTGATTAAAACTCATTAAAATCGTGACTAAAAAGGTAAAAATCGTGATTAAAAATGACAAAACCGTGGCTTTAACAGCTTAACATCTCAGTTTAATTTATTACAAAATGTGACCATCAATGTTAGATAACTTCAATACCTGAAGTAACAATGGTAATACGTCAGACCCAAGGAAGGAGTTGCATAGTGGTCAAGGTCTGAGACCTTAGGAATGTACATTTTTTTTAAGTCACATGCTCAAAGCCACCTAGGTATTGTCAAGTTTTGCGGGGCCAGTTAATATGGGACTTTGCTGCAACTTCAATTGAACTCTGCAAGCGGACAATGAGACAGGCTCCCAAGAACTAATCGAGGTATATGAATTTGGTTGCCAGTTTCGAAACTTTGGAAAATGAAAGTAGAAAATACCTTATAAAAGTCAATGTGAAGGTGATCACATCTAAAGGCTCTATTTTCCTTTGTAATCCTCAACTTCCTCCTCTGTAATGCCCCATTCTCACGAATATGTTCTATCCAACTTATCACGATACACCAATCAACTGGGGTTAACTCAGTTGACCAGGACTCTTATATCTCACTAGGAGGTTAGAAGTTCTAGTCTCTCCACCTGCGTATGAGTGTTATTCGCTTAGAGGGTTTTTCCTTTCTTTCTTTGTTTTTGGCCTATAATGGGCTTATTTCTTGTATTGGTTTAGTTGTTAGGCTTGGTTATCTCATTGATGAGACAATTGATGTAGTGTCCCGGATTTGTACTCTGTACTTTATATTTGATATAAAAATGATCTCTTGTATCTATTGAAAAAAATAAATAAATTATCACGATACACCCACCTAGAGACCACATTAGCTACATTGACATTATAGCACAAATAATTTGCACTCACATATCACATATGTATTCACTTGTCCCGTCTTTTTTTCATTAATGTTCAGTTAGAACTAGGATTTGTTGATACTGGAAATAACAGATTGCAACACATGAAAAAGTAATCAAGACTCGAAACTTACTGGGCCAATTTCAGACATCCGAATACTAGCAATTGAAGCTAGTATTTGGATATTATATCCTTGAAGCAAATTCGTCCTCCATACTTCCTAAAAATACCAAAATAATTAAACAGAGCAAACTACGGTTGAAGGATCCATGGCTTGTTGGACTCTTCCTCAGCTATAGCACCGTCCTGCTGTTGGAATGGCTTTTTGACTCATTCGCTAACACATGGCGTAAAATGATTGGGCCAAAATCGTACCACGAGCAACTGACACTCAGTATTGAGCCGAAACATTTTATACTGATACGATTAAGGAAAAATTCTTGGAGCTGCTCTAACATCTCGTCTAGCATTTTATTGTCGGTAAAAATAAAAATTGAGAATGACTAAGGGTCTCCCATGCACTCTCACTTGGGGGAATTACGGTTCAGCGGCCGTTGGGGGCAAATAAGTCTCAAGTTATGAACTAATTTTTATGGAATTCCTCTAGATATGAAATGGAGAAATTTGAAAACTAATTCGTAATACTTGAAAAGGGCCATGTAAAAAGACTAATATCCCCCTTAGTATCATTCTGGTTTTCCAGCAAAAAAGCACACCCACGCAAGCGTATAGATTACATACATATACAGAGGAGAGAGAGGGGTGTGTGTGAGAGAGAGATACAGAGGAGGTTGGAGATGGTCAGTTTCAGTGACATTTTACACCTATTATGCACCTCTGTAAGACATTACACTTTGCTCATGTTTGATTATAAACTTCTTCATCAGACAATGTAATGAACGGTGCCAAAATTGAACTGATTAGTGTCGCAATAAATTTAGTTGTTTAAACCCTGTTATAATAACATTTATTGCTTGAGTTTTATTTGGAAATCATATTGATCTCTCTGCCATAAGGTCCTTTTCGTGCAGCACAGTTATGTGCACCTTAAATAGGGAATTTCCCGGCTCCCATCTTCCTTTTTATTTATTGTACATACAAATCTGCCCTGAAGTGTTGCACAAGATTCAAGTTCTGTGAAAATGGTTTAATTTGACAGTGTCGTGATATGCTATAACCAATTCCCCTGTTGGTGTGGTGGGTTAACAATCCTCTGACTTGATCCTATGGCTTGACCTTCTCTATCTAGGCGGCGTAGTATTTAGATTGGCAATAGTCAAATTGGCTTTTGTCTAATGTATTTGAAATGCCTCTAGAATATGAACATTCTATTTTTAATTTGCTTTAAATGAACGGATTGTGTTCTACTGGAGGTCAACATAGAGTATTCTTGTGATACTCATACGACCCTGTTATACAACCATGGTATACTGTTGAAGACGTGAAATTTTGTATTATTAGAGTTTTCCTCTAAAATATGCCACAGATTTTGTATTTTACATTTGTTTTTGTTCTAAACTTATAACTACGCTGGTTAGCGAGAAAAATGATAATACACAACAATGCATCCAGTTTTGACAACATTGGGCACGACTACTACTTCGAGACAGGCAGGCGGTTTGACGTCTTGCAAGTAAGGAAAGCATATATACCTGGTAGGCAGAGGCCCCAGAGCCGAAAACAAAATCAGGTGGGAAGTCATGTCTGCTGAAATCCTCAGTGCAGAAGACTAATACTGCCCCAGGGGCTGCTAAGTGTATGATCAAAAGAGATGCTACAGGGAAAGAGGAGAGAGACACCACATTGTCCTATTTGGTTCAATTTCAGATACTTTAATGAACATTGCGGGATTGAACTAATTGGTGTGATTCAATTATACTGCGATGACCATGAGGTAAGTTACCCGTCTTACTAATCTTTGCTCATGTGGAGGTTACCTGTCTTACTAATCGCCACTATATATATATATATATATATATATATATGATTGATGGTGTGACGTTGTATGCACTTTTTGATGCACTATATGGAGAACGTGTAACACCCGCAAAAAGAGACACTGTATGCCTTCTCATAGGTACAACACAATGCCAACCGATAAACTCAAACCACAAAAAATGACCAGAAACTCCGGAGCCTCACGAGTCATGACTACTTACAAAGTTTCATACCAAAAAGCTACAACGTTCAAATGTTACCACAAAGCCTCCTAATTCAAAACAAAGCCTCCTCACGAGTCATGACTACTTACAAAGTTCCATCCTTTACATAAATTTATTACTACTAATTTAGATCAACAATTGGCTGGCTCTGCCTTCAATTTCGAGTGATGAAGATCATGTTGGGGTTGTGAGTACGAGTGCTTGAACAAATGGAAGATGGGTGAGATGAACTGGACTACTAATAAATCCGGATTTGCAGAAAGAGGAGTACGATCGAACAACTAGTGGATCACTAAGGGGGTACTGTTCAACAGTTGGAGATCAAAGTGAGAATTGATATCCGAGCTTGTTTTAGCTCCCGGAGAGGAGTTAAAAAGTCAAGTCCATGGCTCTCTGCTAGTCTTTGGCAGAATGTTGTCTTGATTTGTGCTGTTCTTTTTTCAAGCTTTGCTCGATGTTTCTTTGTTTGGCTTTGGGGTATGCCCCTGACTTGTGTAATTAGATTCTCTAACACAATTTTACCTTACCCAAAAGACAAAAACTGGTGGATCACAAATTCACAATCTCTGTAAGGAAAAAATCCAAAACTGCGCAGTTTGATCCGGATAAGCGCTCTCATCATGTCATCTATTTTCACTTTTGCAGAGTTTTTCTTGGCTTCAATTCTTCTTCCTTAAAATTTTCTGGCTTCACGTAGTCTAAATTGTCCTCTCTTTTCTCTCTTCCAAATTCTGTGTATTTGTTTAAAGAAGTGCCATCGTGTCTAAAACATACTTAAAAAGTAGTAAAAAAAATTGACAAAATTGGCCAATGGCCATAACTAAAACGAAAAAAAAAAAAAAACTGCAGAAGGGATACATGCTTCTCTCAACTTAAGCCACAGGTTAAGTAGGGTTATAAGGTCCATTTGCTAACTTCTTGCTACTCCAGTGAACAAGTTAATAGTATTTCCTACAAATTACCATAAAACAATTATCCCAGGGAATGAACCCTGAAAGTATTTATGTACCCGTTACATGAAATAAAGCCCTGAATGAACCAACGCGAAGCCAATGCCCATGGTTCTGTATCACAGGATCACAGCATGCATGTAAAAATTCCCACGCTGCACATCCCTTAAACCCTTAAACATGGGGACTTTGCCTGTTATACCTTCCAATTAACGTTTAGTGACTTAAAACTAGAATACTCTGGGATCGTATGTCCAAGTCGTAGTAGAATAAAGACTTGAACAGCATCAGAAGCTGCCTTCAGAATCTCTCTCTCTGCTTCTTCTGCAACCTTTATTGCATCTCTGCAGAGTGAATACAGTGATCAAGTTAACATAAGTACTTGACAAGTGCAAACTATGAAAACACCTGAAATGCGGAGTCTTACCGAATTGACATGTCTGGAGGCATCGAGACCTCTATTTGAAGTAAAATCTTGTCTCCAAGCAAGTGACGTGTGCGCTGAAGAACCAATTTCTAAAACCAGTAAAAGTATTTAGAATGCTAATATTACACGAGCTGACTTGAGAATCCATTTCATGGAAGGGGGAAAAGCATGAAATCACAAAGGTACCTCTGAGAACTTCGATGATAATATATTCGACACAATGTCTTCAATATCCTTCAGGTCTGAGGAGGGATTCCTACTCTGCCAATTTGTTTCCATAGTGTTAACTTGGTCTGTTACACTTTCCAAGACAAGCGAAATTGCAGGATCTACAAATAAAACTTGTCAACAGGTAATCTTATACTTGAACATCTCCATCAAAGCAAAAACTCCAAAATAGCCTAACTCAGACAGCTCCTAATCTGAGATTAATATACACTCTAATTGGCAATATGATGTATAGTAAAACCAAGTCGACTACCTATGTGTATGAAGACTTCCGCCACTTCATGGTGTAATTTCTGAATAAGACGACGAACACCTTCACCAGCATCATGAGCGGCACTAACACTAGAAAAGGGATCTACCTGCAAGGAAAAGTAACTGCTTTACCCATTTGAGGATTTGAAAGTACCATCTCAGATACAAGTATACAACCTTACATGTGTACGATAATCTTTTGAATCAAAAGAAAGGCCGTACTACATAGAGCACAGAAAAGAAAACTACTCAGATAATCTACCTCAATATTTACTTCAAGATGAAGAGAGGAACCTGCTCTTCTTCCCCTGAGATGATTGCATCCCTGTACAGATAACGAAACATGTCAAAGACAGTATATTTCATAAAAACAGGACAGCAAGAGTAGGCCCATGGCACAGTAGGGTTCACATGGTACAAAGTCCCCAAGTCACAGACTAGCCAAGCAAATGACACTTCATAGCATAATGTACAAAAGGCATTTCCTTTTTAAAGACATCGAAAGCCACCTAGGGACAAGTAGGCCTTGTGAAAGGTAACCAAATACCCACAAGCCACAAAAAGGTCAAAGGAAAAACAATTGTTATGAAAAAACCATTATTACTTATTAGCACTTACAGTACCTTATTTTAGCCAATCAATATGGTTGTTTTTTTTAGCACTGTATAATAACCAACGGATCATGACAAGAAGGATCACTTTGTCCGAAACAGGATTAAAACAAGCCAAAATGTAGACAAGGAATATAAGAAAGAAGCTACTGGGTCTCATGTTCTTCTGCGCTTATGCATGACAATTGTGTGTGTGGTGGGGGGGCAGGTGTGTTGGTTTACCTTCACGCCTTCAACTTGTTGGACCTAAATTAAAGACGAACTCAGAAAGAAAATTAGATCAGTTTTGCTTCACAGCCTTCACTTGATATGGGCACAAGTATTCTAAGAGAAGTGAATGCAGTCCTGCCTCATTGCATCCATCATAAGATAAGGGTGACATAACAAATTGCAAGTTGTAGGATAAAGTGTTACTCATATCCAAGTCCAATTTGATTTCAACTCATAGATAGAGTGACATTCTGATACTACCAATTGAAGCAACTTATGTGGTCTCAAGTTCCCATATGAAACTAAAATAGTACTTCATAATAGACAATAATGCTCACCATAAATGTTAACCTTACCCTGCTTTTGCCTTTTGCTCTTGACAGTTTTTATTTTCTCTGGTGACTTGGGACAGGGAATATTTTCCTGAAAAAAAAAACTTTAGTAAATCCATAGCAAAATCTAGCATTCAAATAGCAGTGTGGCAAGATTACCTTGTTGCAATCCAAACTGGTTGACATATATTGACCATTAGGAGTGATATAGTCAGGAGTGCTGCAGTAGAAGCAAAAGTAACAATTACAAAATGTTGAAAGAGGAAACCCGTATCTACAAGTTGCATTTATTTTTATTTCTTATGCATTCACGGCATTGGAACTCATTAAAATTTAGACTACTTGAAAAAATCCAAAATCGAATGCAGTCCAAGGAAACTGGATTTGATTTTGATGAAATGAAAAAAATTAAATGAATCATGGCTGCCAATATATCTCTTGGTAACATAAAGGTGTTGTTCTGAGGTATGTTAAGGTTCAGCCTTCGGTTCATATTGGGTCGACCAACCCTTCCTAACACATTTCATGAAAAATTAGTGTATTTGTTCACAGCTTAATAGGTCACCCCAAAAAACTTTTGTTGAGAGATATCCTATTCATTTGCTTAGTCCAAGCAAACAAAAACAAAGAAATCATCTTTTTCTCCTTCATCTTCCTTCTCCAACCAAAGAAGTCAAATTTGACATGGCATGGCGAGTGAAAGAATTGGCATGTGAAGAAACTCCACAAAAGTTTCAAATGCTAAGTGTCATTTAGCATCGCTCTCTCATGTTTAATTTGGCAACTGATGTCAAATGCGTGTTCTTTGAGTACTTTGTTGAGTGAGATCTTGGCCAAAACTTCATAAATTACAAAACAATTAAAAACATACATAAGTTTTGACATGAGCAAAGTCCACTTTGACCTCCCGTGGTTATCGCCATGTGCGGATATCCCCTCATGGACCACATAACCTACCCGTGGTTTTAAAAATGTGCGGATAGACCCTCTGCCGTCATGTTTTCCATCCATATTAACGGAAACAACATTAAAAGACTGATATACCCTTATCATGTTCCTTGATTCTTTTTCTTTTTTAAATCTAACCACACCATCTCCTGTACCAAAAATTGAATCCAAACCGTTGATATTGTAAATTTTGACGAGTACTACATCTATGCCATAATTCAAGTCAATCAAAAAATGAAAAGCTCATGGTCAAATTGATTTTGTTATGAAATTAAAATTTCAAATTTGAATTTACTAAAAATTAGATCCCTAGGTTATTGATGCTTGATCGAGATGACTTTTTACAAAGATACTCTATTCTTTATTTAATACATTATGAACGACTCAAATTATATTCTAGAAGCGTGTGAGATACACCTCCGTTAATATGGATGGAAAACATGACGGCAAAGGGTCTATCCGCACATTTTCAAAACCAGAGGTAGGTTATGTGGTCAGTTTTGAACCATAAGAGTGTATCCGCACATGGCAATAGCTACAAGGGGTGAAAGTGGACTTTCCTCTTTTGACATAATGGTTGCAGTGTGCATCTGAAAATGTCAAATTTGACATTCCCATTTCTTAAGCCAAGACTGAAGATGCTCCCTCAAACAAAGCTTTACGTTCTGTTTAGATCATTACTGTGAAAATTGATTTATAACCCAAAGCACAAGAGAAAATGAAAGGAAAAGATAAAACTGTAACAAAGTGAGCAGATTTCTCTACCATTTTCTTTTCCATGGTCAATCCCCCAAGAAATCCATATAAAATAAGGTAATAAGGAAACAAATACCCTAAAACCTATTTTTCTAATTTTCGGACGTACGTAAAACAAAACTCGATTGATGAGGAACTTGAAGTTACCAAAAGAAATCCTGGCTGCGAATGCAGTCTTTGTTGTTCGCAACAGCATCAGCGTCGATATGGAGGGGCGATAGCAAAGGAATATGCGATTTTTCTCGAGGTTGAGCTTGTGATTCAAGGGGAGTCTTGAATCGGGACGATTGGGGCTGCAAAGGCATGAAAGAGAGTTGCCCTAGCTGCTGAACTCTTGTCAGTGACCCCTTCATTCTCTTCTTCACTCTCCCCTCGCTGCTCCTTGGGGTTTTCTTCTTCATCAGCTCTCTCTCTCTCTCTCTCTCTCTCTCTCTCCGCGTGTATGAACTTTTGGGGATTTGGGGGGGGGGAAACCAGGGAAAATTTCAAAAAAACACATGAACTTTCGACCGTTTATCACATAAACACTTGGACTTCAATAAATATCAATCTCATATTTGACCTTTGGTCTCCGTCATCAAATAACCCCTCCGTCTATTTTCCGTCCAATACTTAACGGAACGTCCATTTTCCGTCCAATACTTAGCGAAGTGCAAGCAAACAACGTTTAGGTTAAAAAAGTTCTTAGCACCGATTTGCAATCACATGGGCGAAAGCGTGATTATGGGAGGCGCAGAGACAAAATTTAATTATGTCACTTTAGAATAATATGATCGGAATAAAAACGTACCGTTCAAACGGATTAAAAATTGAAAGCTTAATTTTTAACCATATTTTTAATATATAAACGGTTAAAAACTTAAGTGCTCCAATTTTAATCCGTTTGAACCGGAGATCTTTTTATTCTGATCATATTATTCTAAAGCGACATAATTAAATTTTGTCTCTAGGACTCCCATAATCACGTTTCTGCTCCATATGATCCTAAATAAAGAACATATACTTAATATGAAAGGCCTAGAGATAAAAATGAATTACGACCATTTAGAATAATATGATAAGAATAACAAGATCTTTACACCGATTCAAACGGAGTGAAAATTTGAGTACTTAAGTTTTTTTAGACCGTTTATATATTAAAAAATATGGTTAAACAATTAAGTGCTTCAATTTTTAATCCGGTTTGAACGGGTGTGAAGATCTTTTTATTCTGATCATATTATTCTAAAGTGACATAATTAAATTATGTCTCTAGGGCTCCCATAATCACGTTTATAACAGTAGGATCGCAAACGGTCTTTAGAACTTTTTTTAACCGAAGCGTTGCCTTGCTACTTCTCAGTTAAGTATTGGGACGGAAAATGGACGCGTTAGTTAAGTCTTGTCAGTGACCCCTTCATTCTCTTCTTCACTCTCCCCTCGCTGCTCCTTGGGGTTTTCTTCTTCATTAGCGCGCGCGCGCTCTCTCTCTCTCCGTGTGTATGAACTTTTGGGGATTTGGGGGAAAACCAATAGAAGTTCAAAAATTGCCGGTTTTTTACACAATCGGTGGAAAGTGATTCGGGGAGGGCAAAGTGAAACGAATCGATGGGTACCCGAATTGTAACCGAAAAGTTTTCCTGAATCATAACCGAAAAATTTCCCGTGGGTATGGATATGGTTGAGACCTTGGATAACCGAACGGGTATTGGTTCGGGTATGGTTTAGTCGATCCCCGAACCAAACCGAACTGAAACCTTACAATTACGAAATTACCCCTTCACACACACATATATATAGGAGTTAAAAGAGACTAGAGGTCGAAGTGCGAGCATCCAAAAATTTAGGGACCAAAGTTTTGCATGTGTTAAGGTCTAAGGAACTGGAGTGTGATAACCCTTTATTTATATTTGTAACAGCAGCTGGCACTCACTTGAACTTTTCACGCCGTCATACCCCAAACGAGCCAAACCCACTCCCTCCTCTCCTCTGGTCTCACCCTTCACGGTACTGTCGTCGTCGTCGCCTCTCTCTCTCTCCCTCTCCCAATCTCAGGTACTCCTCTCTCTCTGTTACTCCCCTTTTCTTCTCTCAGCTCTGTATACTAATTTATTAGAACAATCCGGTTGTAGCACTCTCTCTCTTTCTCACCCATCGATCAGAATCCACCCCAAAAACTTGAATCGAACAAATCTTTTCAGATCTGCCCATACTCTTGTCTCTTGAAAATTAAATTCATTACCTTTTTTTTCTCTTTTTTTTTTTTATAAAAGAACGAGTTTGGTTCGGGTATCCAGTCGGTTCGGGGATTACCCGAACCCCGAGTGGTTCGATTATGGTTTCTTCTTGGTCTCTATGGGTAGGGGTTCAGTTTCGGGGTTCGGGTATCGGGCCGGATATGGGTAGGGGTTCGGTTTTGGGGATCGGGTACGGAATTCCCCATTTCCGGCTTGCCATCCCTAGTCAAGTGAAAACTGGATTTTGATCAAGTGATACTGCGACGAATAATGGAACAATCTGAACCGTCCGCTGGAAAGCGACATGCCGTTCGGTTTGTGGTGTGCTAGGCACGCTTTCCTGCTTGCTGGTGTTTTTGAGGTGTATTGTCCTAGTGGGCGTAGCAAGGCCCAAGAGTGCATTGGGCTGGGTTTGGGCCAGAGACAGTCCCCAGTCCACTAGGGGCACGGCCCCCACTGCAAATTTTTTTGTTTGTTACAGTTTCGGTTTTTCTTTTTTTCAATTGGTTGTTTAAGTTTTACTTTAATCAAACAATATTACGTTTATGCAGCTGAGCTAACTAACTAACTAACAAAATTACGTGCGTATCAAGAGATTTTGTCAATAACTTCATATGGAGTAAACATTATCTACTATTTTATTTAGAATTCACACTCGGTCCCACTTTAACAGTCAAAGCCATTTTTTAATATTTTAACATTTTAATCGTTTATTAAAAATATATCTCAATTAAACATTCTTAAGTGCTTGATCAAACAATCTAACTTTTTGTTGGAAGACCATGGTATTCAATAAAATATTTATAAAAATGAGAATGGACCACTGTATATTTTTCTTCTGGAATGTTCTACAAGATTGTATAAAACTCTATTATATGTTACTTGTGTGGATAGTTCTGAAATATTCTAGAGATGTGAATAAGAAAATATGTTTTTTTAGGAGAATTCTAGAAGAATGTGGACTCTTAGATGAAAATAATCCTACCCGTTCATTAAAGAGGTGAATGACTATAAAAAGGAAAAATGTGTGCACTTGTATAAACTATTGTACAAGTATAGTATGCTAAGGTTATCTTTCCAATTACAAAATCAGAATTTTTCCGTATAGTTATGGTAGATGTGTATTTGTTAAAATATTCGTTCTTTTTTCAAAGCACAATCGATCAAGAGAAACAATACATTTCAATGTAGAACAATATTCGTACATGAGAAAAAAGAAAATAAAATTCAAGTGATCCCAGCGATAGGAAAAAGACAGATGAATTAGTGCTATTAATTTTAAAGTCAAGTTGTCGATGTAATTGGTCTCATCACTATGCTACTCCCTCCGTCCCTTTTTTATTGTCCAGTATTCCATTTTGGGTTGTCCCTTAATAAGTGTCCATTTTGTAAAGTTAGTGGGTAAAGTTGGTATATTGTCTATTTTGTCCCTAAAAGTAGATTCCTTTTTGAAAAGTAAGTGAGTAAAAGAGTAATGATGATGGGTAAGTAGGGAAAGTGGAGGAAAAAGTTGATGTGAAATGTATAATGATGATATCTTTTTAATAAGTTGGAGTTACGAAGCATGACACTTAAAAAGGGACGGGGGAGTATGAATTTGTGCTATTGAGATCATAAAGCTATCGATGACCAGTAAATTAGCCAGATTAATTTAACGCACAATTGTAGTGGTGGAAACTCACGGTTTCCGGCGCGGACGAAAAGAATTTAATCTCACATGTTATATCTACAGCAATCAGACGCTTTCTTCAGTACTACCAAAGAACCCAAACGTGGTGAATTGAGTCCCCAGAAACATAAACAGAGGCCACTGAATTCTCTCTCTCTGCGTGCGTGTGTGTGTGTGAATTTGTAGTGTTGTGACAATGGAATCGCAGTCCGATCAGAAAAAGGAGGCCACCATAATCGACGGCAAAGTAATCGCACAGACAATCCGATCTGAAATCGCTTCCGAAGTTCGCCATCTCTCCGACAAATACGGCAAGGTCACCTCTCCCTCTCTCTCATGAACGTCGACATAGTTAATAAGTGTTTGATTTACTTGGAATCAGAGCTACAATTTTTACCAGCAATGTATAGTAGAAAAGAAAAGGATCAAGAAGGATTCGATTCTTCTGTTTACTTTCGTCATTTGGTACCTATCATCTGCTTTTGGACATTAAATTTACTGTTAACTATCCAAAAAGAGAAAAAGAGTGTAACTTGATTGTTTTTTGTGAACCAAGCATATGGAGAGACGCTTATCAAACCTTGACCTATTGATTTGTTAACAAAAATCTGTCTATTTAACTTATTAAACTACGGTTGAACAAGTATTAACTTTGTTGCTATTGGGTTTGGAATTTGGATACACCAATTGTAGATTCTCTGTGCTGATTTTACATAATACCAGCTTTTATGGTTTCAATTGGATGAATTTTCTGTAGCTGTTGTAGATGAGTGTTACATTTTGGGATGTTTTGTCGATTGTTGTTGTGAACCTTTGTCTAGAACTAAATAAGGTTGTTATATTTTGGAATATTGAATTGAGGAATTGCTGTGAATTTGGTCGAATCTCAGGTCCCAGGACTGGCTGTAGTCATTGTAGGCACAAGGAAAGACTCTCAAAGCTATGTGAGCATGAAGAGGAAAGCTTGCGCTGAAGTAGGAATTAAGTCGTTTGACGTGGACCTTCCGGAACAAGTACCAGAGGCTGAATTGATTAGCAAGGTCCACGAGTTGAATGCAGATCCTGATGTACATGGTCAGTTTCTTGTTATCAGAGAAGTGAAAGATAAATAGTTCATGAATATGTTTTGCCACTATTATCAAGATCAAGGCGCTTCTATGAATTATTTCCGAGTTTCTTGTGTGTTCGTTTCCTGTATTCATGTAATAGTCATTTATGTGCTTATCGATTATTGTTTGTCAATCTAGCACCTGCAATGAGTGAAGCCGATTGCAGATGCTATGAACTAAAAACACATGTTTGTACATCTAGTTTGACTGTACACAAAATGGAATCCTAAGTTCACATTAACTGGAGTTGGTAAGTCTTTTGTTGAGATCTGATGCAATTGTTTGATATCAACTATTCCTCTTAGTTTTTTCTGGCATCCCAGAAAATAACATTTCTAATATGAGAATCGGTCTGCAATTTCAAAAGAAAGACAGTCAATGCCGTGAAATTTTCGTTAATGCTTAAATAGATAGCAAGCAAGTTTACTGGTTCTTCAACCAGCGTATCATATTTGTTGGTATTTGAAGTAATCATCCAATGGGTTTCCTTTATGCAGGTATATTAGTTCAACTTCCTTTGCCGAAACACATAAATGAAGAGAGAGTTTTAAGTGAAATCACCATTGAGAAGGATGTAGATGGCTTTCATCCTCTGAACATTGGCAAGCTCGCCATGAAAGGCAGAGAACCTCTGTTCCTTCCTTGCACCCCCAAGGCAACATATCTAGTCTTAAAGTCAGAGGGTTATTCTAAAATCGTTTAATTTATGTACAGCTATTCTTGTTGTTCCAGAATTATGTTGATGTGGGTGTGAGATAGAGGATCCTCTATGAACACTCTCAAGTCTAATGGGAATTGTTTTGTCAACAGGGATGTCTTGAGCTTCTATCACGGAGTGGTATTAGCATAAAGGGAAAGAAGGCAGTTGTGGTAGGTAGAAGCAACA
Organism: Rhododendron molle; assembly: GCA_025413875.1. Lineage (NCBI taxonomy): Eukaryota > Viridiplantae > Streptophyta > Magnoliopsida > Ericales > Ericaceae > Rhododendron > Rhododendron molle. The sequence continues at coordinate 7,755,122 of CM046393.1, forward strand.
TAGTTGGACTGCCCATTTCACTATTACTTTTGAAGGCAGATGCCACGGTTACTGTTGTCCACTCACATACTCATGATCCAGAGAGCATCATCCGTGAAGCAGACATTATTATCGCTGCAGCAGGACAAGCAATGATGGTTTGTAGTGGCATTTCATATTTATATTCCAGGGCTAAGATCATCGATATCCTGGTTATTTACAACTTGGCTTTTCATTTTCCATTTTTCCTGATGGAGTTCTGGAATTTTCTTTAAGCATTAATTAGATAACATAAGTTGACTATTGGTTTAGTAAAGAGTAAAAGCCACTACTGCATTACAAGTATCAAGATGTAAACTGAGTGTGGCATGCATATCCCCAGGCAAAACAAAATGGTTACTACTCCCTCCGTCCCTTTTTTATTGTCCAGTATTCCTTTTTGGGCTGTCCCTTAATAAGTGTCCATTTTGTAAAGTTAGTGGGTATAAGTTGGTGAATTGTCTATTTTGTCCCTAAAAGTAGATTCCTTTTTGAAAAGTAAGTGAGTAAAATAGTAATGATGATGGGTAAGTAGGGAAAGTGGAGGAAAAAGTTGATGTGAAAGGTATAATGATGATGTCTTTTTAATAAGTTGGAGTTACGAAGTAGGACACTTAAAAAGGGACGGAGGGAGTACCTTCTTTGCTTGTCATTGTTCTGACTTTTGATTTCATTCAAGACATTTTAGATCCTTAACTTAATTCTTTATCTAATTTCAGATTAAAGGCAGCTGGATCAAACCTGGTGCTGCAATTATTGACGTGGGAACGAATGCCGTAGATGATCCAAGTAAAAAGGCAGGATATAGATTGGTGGGAGATGTGGATTTCAAGGAAGCATGTAAGGTTGCAGGATGGATAACTCCGGTTCCTGGTGGTGTTGGCCCGATGACTGTAGCTATGCTACTCAAGAATACATTGGAGGGTGCCAAGCGAGCAATAAAGCAGTGAACGAACAATGTCAAAGCTTTTAATTGGATGTTGCTTGTTTTGAAATTACAAATTTGTTGAAGTCGCTTCTCCAATGTTCAGTGATTGTGCACGTTTTTTTCTTTTTTGATCAATGATGATTATGCTTGTTTAGTGTTGTAATTTTGAGATAATTGTTCGGACCTTCTTTAAGTTTCTAACAATAACACAGATTTTGAAAAAGAAATATCAATGGTGCAATGCCTTGTACCAAAGCAATTTAATGAGTCTTCGTTGTGTTAGTTAAGATTCATCGCATTGTTAGTACGGACTGGTGTACTATATCAAAAGTCTCTTGTCATGGGACTGCATGTTTTGAATTAGGAGGCTTTGTGGTAACATTTGCATGTTTTGAATTAGGAGGCTTTGTGGTAACATTTGAACGTTGCAGCTTTTTGTTATGAAACTTTGTAAGTAGTCACGATTCGTGAGGCTTCACAGTTTTTGGCCATTTTTTGTGGTTTGAGTTATCGGTTAGCATTGTGTTGTACCTATGAGAAGGCATACAGTGTCTCTTTTAGATCCTTAAACAAAATGATAAATAGCTTAATTATTTCACACTTTTCTTCTTTGCTTATTTTTGTATTTTGTCAATTAGCAAATAATTACGAATTTTTGTAGCTATATCACGTGGTCGATCACCGAGCAGTCGGACGACTCTTGAGTAAACCCAAGATGACCTCTTCGACGCTTCTTTGAGTTCCACGAGAGAATTTTAACATCTATATCACGTAAAATTCACATACTCAATATATATATATACTATTTTTTCCGTCCTTAAATAAGTGTCCGGCGCGCAAACCTAGACCTTTTAAAAAATGCATTTGCTTTGTTAAAAAAAATAATTTTTTTTCACAAATCAATAGATGGCAATGGGTTCTATTAGATTGTGGGAAAAAATGAGATTTTTTAACGAAAAAATGCATCTTTTGTAAGGCATAGTTTTACGCGCCAGACACTTATTTAAGGACGGAGGGAGTAATATATTAACCCGGCCCCCATATCTATTAGCAATAACAACCGCGATACATATTATATAATTGTGAAAACAAAAAAGTCACTTTCTTTAATTATCTTCGCTAGTACTAGTAGAAGAAAATTAAAGCAATATAAAAGATTGCAAAGCAGGGCAACCAATTTATAAGGCAATCGTGAAAAATGTTCTAGTAGTATAAAGTTAATTTTGCTTGTCCCACAGTCATGGAGTGTATTGATAAATGTGTAACATTCATTGATAATTGAACAATAAAATAGTGATGTATATAGATTTGATTTATATGTATGTACATGTCCATGACCATGACCACGGGGTAATTTTCATTTTCATAATCGGATGTTCAGGTCAGTTTGTGTACGTGCATCTCGACTAATTCCAGAGCTCCTGAAATTAATAACTGGAAAAACCCTTCAGTGGCCCTAAGGTTTGAAATGTTTAGCCTTCGTCGAATTCGAACATGCGAGGTCGACACACTTCTTTGTTTTCTTATGCTCCTTTGACCAAATTAACCCCTATGTTGTCGGGTACTGACGTACTTTTGGGGCCTGTTGGGGGTGTGGAGAGAAGGCGTGAGAGCACTACTTCAATATTAGGAAGTGACTAATATATTTCCACAAATTTAACTTGTTTGGTTAGACTATGTGTTCCATTAATTCAAATTAGTATGTATTTATTTTTTTAATTAAAAGATGAAATATTGTGAAAGAATGATCTGTCTCATAAAACGAAAAATAAGTACTTAAAGAATAAGAACTTTAACGGAACGGGGCCTAGGAGTGAGAGTGAAATCAATTGGCAATCCAAGTATGATGGTGATGTAATTTTGAAATTTTGTTCATGGTGGTGAGATTTACATCTCCAAGAGCAACTATCACGATTAGATAAAGTTAAACCAAAGTTGTGTATGCGATTTTCTTTTTTGTTATTATAACTGGATATTTGAACCAGGTTGCATGCCAGAGATCATCATCTCCAAGAGCAACTATCATGATTATAGAAACCAAGTGGTGTATGCGATTTTTTTTGTTATGGGAAATTTATGTAAATGATTCTCCTAGTTTCATCCGAGTCTCATTTTCGTCCCCCAAGTATCAATTACAACTCTTTTGACCTTCAAATTTGGTTTTTGTACCAAATTAGTTAAATTGATAACTTTTGTCAGCCAAGCTAGATGAAAAAAATTAGATTAATGGCAGTTTGGACGTTGCAGTTCGTACCAAGTTAGTCCAATTGATAACGTCTGCCCTTAATACGATTTTTTCCGTCCAGTTTGGCTGACAAACTTTATCAATTGGACTAACTTGGTACGAAAATGAAATTTGAAGGTCAAAAGAGTTGCAATTGATACTAGGAGGATGAGAATGAGATTTGGGTGAAATTAGAAGGACTATTTATATGAATATCCCTTTTGTTATTATAATTAACTGAATGTCTGGATCACATTGCATGCATTTTGATTAATTACGGGGGTTAACGATTGGGCAACCCCTCTAATAACTAAGCTTTGGAAGGTTTCGCCTTCATGAGAATCATACATATATACAAACTTATGAAAAACAAACAAGAATTACTCTTGGCCGCAAATAATTACTCTTGGCCACAAATAATAATTACTCCTAGCCGCAAAGAATATTTACTCTTGATTGCCATCATCATCCACTATCATAGATCTCCAACTCCGGCGACTTAATCATGCACAAAAGCTCCGCACCCACAGCCGCATATCTGAACCGCACCACCAAAGGCGAGTCACCGACGAACGGCGAATATGATGGAGGTCCGCCGGTAGAGGAACCCGGGAGGCCAAAGCATCGGGAGGCGTGAGGGGAAGATGAGGGTGGAGAGTAATGAAAGGAGAGGAAAAGAGTTTTCGATCGGAGGCTGATAAAGAAAAAAAACTCCATAGGAGAGATCGATGGCCCCCAGAATAAGACCGATGGCGTACAATTTTGCTTGTTAGACCGATGGCGCCCAGAATAAGACCCTGCAAGGCCCATAAAACATAGAGTTAAGTAGACCTGGGTAACAGGTCGTGTCGGGTCGTGTTCGTGTCGTGTCAGTCGGGTTCGTGTCACAAACCACCCAACCCAAACTCGACCCATTTAGAATTCATGTTTCTCAGGTCGTATCATTTTCGTGTTTCGTGTCAGAAATGCTCAACCCTAACCCGTTAACTTTGTGTCCGGTTCGTGTCATGTTATCGTGTCCGTTGCCCAACTCTATGTAGAATTACAGATATACCATATATATATATGTTCGTGTTAATGGGTGACATAGATTAGTAATCGTGTTAGTCGTGTTAATTTCGTGTCTCGCGTGTTCAACTCGAACCTGACCCATTTTGAATTCGTGTTCTCGAGTCGTGTCATTTTTGTGTTTCGTGTTAGAAATGTACGTTCAACCCTAACCCGCTAACTTCGTGTCCGGTTTGTGTCGTGTTATCGTGTTTCGTATCTGTTGCCCAGCTCTAGAGTTAAGTAGTTGCATGCCCACATTATCTTGATTTGGTGGAGTTTGGAGTAACTTGAAATATTCTTCTTAGACAACATCGTTGTTTGGTTCCCATCTCAGTAATATTCTCTCCAAATTTTTTGGTTGTTTTGTCTCATTTGTGTTTTTTCATTTTTGGTGATTTTTTTATCAAATTTTTTTACTTATTTTTTCCTTTTTGGATGCATATAGCGTATTTCAATTCAGAAAGTCATAAAGTTTGTGAAAATGTTAAAAAATTAACTAAAGACAAAAAAATACGCAAACTTATGAAGTATTTTTTCTTTCTCAAAATATGTGTCAAAACTGACAACCAACTACATTAATTATTTTATGATTTTTTTTGAACTGAAAAAATAGAATTTTATTACGGGGACCGGGGTAGGAACAATTCCAACAAAAAATTGAAAATACACCTGAGGGTCTAAAATGCCCAGAGAAAATAATAACAGTACAAAACACTCAATAGAAAATTAGAGGTCGGTCCTGATTTTTAGGTTCGGTTTGATCCCAACCCTGAATATTATTTCCAAACCTGCATAGGTTCGGATATGTTATCTCATGACTTTTTTGCCCTTTTTATTCCGCATCGTGAACTCCATCTTGCCATTTCTCCTCTCTCTCCCTCTCTGAGGAAGACGATAAACTTCTCCCCTCTCTCTCTCTCTCTCTCTCTCTCACATCCCCGGCGTTCCAAAATTGCGACCACGCCGCCATACAAAACACCAGCACTCGTTTGATGGAATTGCTCTCGCTGGCGATCACCTCCATCGTTTCGGCGAGAATCCCACACTTCTCTGGTCTGTACAATATCTCGGTTCTTCCAATCTCAAGGCCGAACTCGCAACAGGATTCACACACACACGCCGCCATCCTCCTCCGCCGCTGCTGGAGCGATTGAATAGAGTGTTCCTCAGTGGAAGTCCAAGCACTGAATAGGACGACTGGGATTCAAAGGATCCAAATAAAGAGAAGCAAGACCAAACCTCCACACCTCAATTCGGTTCCAGATTCAGATTCTTTTCAAATCCATCTACACCTCGATTACACTCTCAGTCCGCTCCGAGCCCCACCCTCCGTTGCCGAACCATGTTACAGATCGGCGGCGTCGAGTTTGAAAAGAAAGCCATGGAAATATGGAATCTCTCCTCCAGCTTCTGGAAAACGAGGAGAAAGCCGCGGCCGTGGTTTCCAAGGAAGGCAACGTCTCTTACTAGATTCATTTGCTAGATCGGAACACTCATTCTTCGATTCGTAAACAAGAGGTCACCACCGTGTCTGTGCATTTGTTGAGGAGTAGTAGGAAACATTTAATTTCTGAACATTTTTTTTGTTGCCCCTGAAATTCGCATTTTGTTGAACTTGCATTTTTTTTTCTGATCCGCGTCGAACTTGCATTTGTTGTAATAATTAATTTCAGTTTGCCTATGTGAACTGATTTGATTTCACATAGCCAGGTCACATAGTTAGGTCACATACATAGTTCTCATAGAAAAATACACACTTCTCATAGAAAATACACAAACGAACATGACCTCTATCTTTTTGTTTTTGTTCAATTTTAATTCATGTGTGTATTTTCTATGAGAATTGTGTATTTTTCGATGAGAACTGCGTATTTTTCTATGAAAACTGTGTATTTTCTATGAGAAATATGAATTTTTTATGAGAAATGTGTATTTTAGTGTGTGGTGAGACTATGTTAACTGTGTCTTTTCTATAAAAACTGTGTATTTTTTTATGAGAAAATTATATTTTCTGTAAGAACTGTCTATGAAAACTGTGTATTTTCTATGAGAACTTTGTGTTTTCTATGGGAACTATGTATTGTCTATGAGAACTAGTTCGCATAGTCCAGTTCACAAACCTAATTCTCTATGAAAACTGGCAGTTCTCATAGAACTGATCATGAAGTTCTCTATGAAAATTGAGCAGTTATCATAGAACTGATTATGAGACTTGGTAGTTAAAAATTCAATTCTAAATTAATTTATTTCCTATATGAACTATTACTTTTTTAAGACATGGCAGTGAGAACATTTATAACTATATTTGATTTTGATTACCTTTTCATTTTTGTTCAATTTTTTTCGTGTACGTATTTTCTATGAGAATTGTGTATTTTTCTATAAGAACAATGTATTTTTCGTGAGTGGTGTCTATGAGAATTGTGTATTTTCTATGAGAACTGTGTATCGTTCATGAAAACTATGAATTTTAGTATGTGGTGAAACTATGTGAACTGTGTATTTTCTATGAGAATTGGGCATTGTGCCCAATTCTCATAGACACAGTTCTCACACAATTCTCATAGAGAGTTCTCATAAACACAGTTTTCATAGATAGTTCTCATAGTCAATCTCATCGACAATTCTCATATAAACAGTTCTCATAAAAACAGTTTTCATAAAGACAGTTCTCATAGACATTCTCATAGGAACAATTCTCATAGAGAACTGTCTATAAGAACTATGTATTTTCCATGAGAATTATGTGTTTTCTATGAGAATTGCGTATTTTCTGTGAGAACTGTCTATAAGAATTGTATATTTTATATGAAAACATTATATTTTTCTATGAGAACTGTCTATTTTCTACAGAAACAATGTATTTTTTACGAGAACGGTATATTTTTTTATGAGAACGGTCTATAAAAACTGTGTATTTTTCTAAAACAACTGTGTATTTTTTATGAGAATTGTGTATTGTCCATGACAACTATCTATGAAAACTGTGTATTTTCTATGACAATTAGGTATTTTCTATGAGAACTGTGTATTTTAGTGTGTGGTGAAACTATTTGAACTATGTATTTTTTAGTTCACATAGCCATTTCACATAATTCTCATAGAACTGACTATGAGAATTGACTATAAGAATTGGCAGTTCTCGTAGCCAGTTCACATAAGCAAAGGTATTTTTGTCTGAAACAATTCTTATACGGACAATTCTCATAGATAGTTCACATAGAAACAATTATCATAGAAACAGTTCTCATAGAGAGTTCTCATAGTAAAGGGCATTTTTTTAATCTTACATAATTTCATATTCAATATGGATCTTGTTTAGTAGATATTATCGAGTAGGTTCCAAAAATATAATTTTTAAAAAAAAATAAATTTCTACAACAAAAGTTATGGCCTTTTGAAATTTAAACAATGTTTTAATGGTGCACCAATGCTCATGGAGCATTGGATAATATTTCTATACTAGATGCTCTCCAGTTCCGTGCGTGGAGGGGCATGGTTGGAATAAAAAGTACAAATAATTGTGCAGGACTAAATTAAGTCCGAGCCTAATTTATTGGGCCGGCCTAAAAGCCCAAGACTCAAAAGGCCTAAAAGCCCAAATATAACAATGGAAACCCAGCCCAAAAGAAAACCCCAAAAAACCTAATCTTAGATCGCTGCCCACCGCATTAAACAGAGCCACGTCCACCATCGGATTGCACCGCCTACGTCTACCACGCCTCCACATCGCTGCCCTGCATTAAACAGAGCCACCTCCACCACCGGATTGCACTGCCGACATCTACCACGCCTCCACAGGGCACCCACCTGTATCTCTCGGGTTTCTTTTGAGGAATCAAGCGAAATCTCTAGGTTTTCGACTATGTCAATTATTTTATGATAATAACCTGTATCTTCGTACCTGAATTTTTTTAGTAATTTTTATGTTTTGAATCAGAATATTTTACCTTTTACATTTATTTTAACGAGAAGAATAAAAAATGTACAAAAAAAAAAAAAAAATTGAACTTGACGTTGAACAAATTCTAGAAAAGCAAAAAGATATGACTCAATTATTAATTTTAAATTATTGTGGTCTTCAGTGGTTATTTTATGTCGCTCAATCTAAACTATTTTACTTTCTCATCAAGATGAAATGAAAAAAGAAAAAATAAATTGATGCAAAAGGTCAATAAAAACTTAAAAGACAGCAAGAAAATATTTTTGGACAAAAGACCTCTTAAACATTTCCAAAAGGAAACTGCATGTCTTACCACACACGTAGCCTTATTTTATTTTATTTTATTTTATTTTATTTTGGGTCAATCGGAAGTAGCCTTATTGATTGTATTAGCATCACAATTGAGTATCTTATTTTTTTATTTTTACCACCGTCGAGAATTTCCAACATCACGTCCATGAAGTCTTTTTCTGCCTCCGCCACTTGATCACCGGAGTTTTTTCGTCATTTATGTTTATTTAACCTAGAGGTGACCCTTTCAGACTTATTTTTGTTTTTATTAAAAAATTTAAGAATTTCGACCATAATTTATTATTGTTCCAATTCATCTTGTTGAAACGAATCAATAAGTCACAAAAATTTGATACAAAACCAACAAATGGAAAAAAAACAATTAACTTTTTAAACCAAAACAAGCCTACTTCGTCTCATCATGACATCATCACCTTGGCCAAGTTGCCGCAAGGACCATGACAATTCCCTCGTCTCCCCCTCCTTAACTACGTACAATGTAGAAGGACCAATAGAATGTTGGCGTTCAAAGCTTTTTTAATAGTTAATTCAAATACATGAAATATAAAACTTATATGAATAATAAAGATTAGTCCAAAAATAGAAGAAGGTAAATATGAATTTGGGGCCATGCGGCCAGAGGAATTAATTTCTTTTGAATCCCCTAACTCCAGTGAGGATGGTCTACTTGAGACCAAATTACCTACACTGACACTGTAGCGAAAATAATTAGGACACTCACATATGTATTCACTTCTCCCGTCTTTTTTTCTTTAATAATAATGTTCTGTTAGAACCAGTCGGGCCGGGATTCGTTTATACTGGGAAAACAAATTGCAACACGCGATAAAGTAATCAAGATTAGAAACGTACTAGAGCAATTTCAGGTGTCTGGAAATTAGCAATATATCAAAGCTAGTATTTGGATATGAAGCAAATTCGTCCCTCACATTGGTACTCTGCGGATTACTCGGACATTTGTTTCCTAGGATTACTCGATTATCAAAAGACAAAAGCACACTTCAATATGTCTAACAGGCAAACCATGAAACTATGCAGAACTTTCAGACTCTATGTATGCAGTATGCAGGAATCTCGTGTATGAGAAAGGAGGAGATGGGTACTGTATATGCAAAAAATAGGCACCCGAACAAAAACGAAATGGACATGCACAGGTGCGTCTACATGCGATGGGCGAACGATCATGACCGAAAGAGAAAATAATGCATCAACTCGAGCGTGGGAAGTAGGGAATCTAATCAAAACTACAGTGGTGATGTAGTTGAAAGCAAAGTTTGATATTAAGATCTACACATTGGAGGATTTTAAGGGTTAGTTAGATGGTATTCGAAAGGTCAAAGTGTAATGTAGCTTTGAGGTGTGTCTTTTCATCCAATTGTTGATTGGATGAGTGTTTCTCTTTTCTTTTGCATAGTTAAGCTTGTTTATGTTTTTCTGCTTTCCCCCTCGATGTACCCTTTTCGAGTTAGATAAAATGTTTTGTTTGCCGAGAAAAAAAAAGAGATTAAATCCGTTGGGGAGGAAAGAATAAAATTGGTTTGGGCCAAACTTATTTTCTGTACCTAATGACCCAACCCGGCCCGGTTCAAACAACAGAAGGCGCGATTGTGGTAAATGCCCCGAAGCACCGAAGCCCAATTTATCCATGCCTCCCCCCCTACAAAATTTGAGTGTCACAAGGACCCTGCCGAACTTGTGGTATAAGAATCCAAATATATTTAGTGGCCACGCCAAACACTTTTTTCTCATCTACAAATATTCATGTAGACTAGACACTTTTATGGTCAATTTCTCATTCACCATTAATTAATTTTAACCAACCAAGTGTGGTGGCCTCGGTTACGAGATCGGTAACCGGGCCATGTGAAGTGACTCCGGACATTTGAGGAGCCCAAAGCCGAAGCTGCATGTAGACTCCACACTTCGGTTTCCTCCTCGGTGTCCCCCTCGGGGTCAGACCTTTGTCTGTTGCATTGCTTCCGGTTGCTTTGTCTCTCCCTGAAGATATTCTTGAGCTCACTAAGAGAATGTTGTTACGCCAAGCGGTCCCCACAAAGGTCATGCAGCGGATGCAATCATTGGGATTCCTCTCAACCATGTGCTCTGTAACCGCTTCGTCCCTCTCGTCACCTATAACGTCACCCGAGGCGGTTACCTGAGCGTATACTTCATGCGCTAGCTTGGAGGCCAAGTAAACCTAGGTCTATAAATACAAAGGGATACTCACCTGAAAGAGGTACGCCATTCTACCCTAACCCTAGACCTACACTCCCTTCCTGAGATCTAACTTGATCGTCGGAGGGTCACTGGGGTGTCCAACCCCTAGTGACTTGGTGCAGGTCTCGGCGGCGGAAGCGCGGAGCAGCAGCAGGAGGAGGAACCAACCTGAGCCTTGGATCTGTTCCCGTTAATTCGAACCCCTACACCAAGTGTTCGATATTAATCTTCTTATGAAGACGAACACAACGGTATGTGGGTCCGACCACATGACTATGTGGGACCAACTCAAAACTAAGATCAAAATAAGTTAAAATCAATTTTCTCCAACACGTTCTTGTTCTATTGATAATTAATCAATGATTAACTACATTGATTCTAACGCAATTGAAGCAAATACAGAAAAAAATTTAAAATTTAGTTGTACAATAATACTTAGTTTACCTTATTTGTCATCTAGATAAAAATGACATGAACTCATTATTTATGCCTTATATCAAGGTATTATAAAATTTTGGATACTTACGGTCACAGACAACCCCAAAGCTGATAGAACATTCAAGCATAAATCGTCATAATCATCCATAAACTTCAGAAGGCAAGTGCGGAGTGAGGAGGACTTGAAGTGGCATTTCTTTGACATTGTTGAATCTAAGGCTCTCAGTCATATCGACAAGTTCATCAGATGGCGTTGCAATTTCAAACGCATGTACCAGACTAGCGAGCGTAAACTGTAGAACCTGGAGTGCAAAAGAGATTGCAGGGCACCCTCTCCTCCCGCTCCCAAATGGAAGCAACACATAATGCATCCCCCGCAAATCAACATCCTTGTGAGTTGTCAAGAACCTTTCGGGCTGGAACTCCCACGGATCGGGCCATACCTGGGGATCATGATGAATTTTCCACAAATTCACAAACAGGATGGTGCCCGTTGGGACGTGGTACCCGTCCACAGTGCAGTCCTCTATGTTTTCCCGTGGCGGCACTAGTACGGCCGGTGGGTATAAACGCAAGGCTTCCTTGATTATGGCTTGGATGTAGACTAGGTTTTTGATGTCTGATTCTTTTACTAGTCTTTGTCCACCAATTTGGGTGTTTAGTTCTTCCTGGGCTTTCTTTAGTACGTGGGGATTGTTGAGGAGCAAAGCAACTGCCCATGTAAGAGTTATGCTTGTAAGACCGATGGCACCTAGAATAAGACCCTGCAAGGCCCAGGAAACACGCATAGAGTTAAGCAGTTGCATAGATGACCAGGAATCAAATGAATTCTCTAGGGTTTCGACTACATTATTTAAGGATAGTAACCTGTATCTGTTATGATCCTAATGTCCCACATCAGCTAAGTATCGGTTTGGCCATGTGCATATTAGCTCTTTGGCACCCTTCTCTTGTATGCCGGTTTTTAAGGGTGAGTTCTACCCAATGGTTTGTATCATTTTGTACGTAAACTTTTTTTTAATTTTTATGTTTTCGGTCAGAATCTTTAATTATTACCTTTTAGAATTGTTTTGAAGATAAAGAATCAAAAATGCAAAAAGCAAAAAATAGAACTCTGTCTTTTTTTTTTTCATATGATATACATCAGCGGGGGTTAGCGGGATGTTAGTGTATTAGTCAACGGGAGTTTAGAGGCTATCCATAATCTTGAACCCCAAACCTACTCCCTGTGGGACTCGAACTCAGGTCACCATTGGGAAGAGAAATGAGACAACCAACTTGACAAACTTAATTTCTCAATTATTGTGGTTTTTAGTGGTTATTTTATGTCGCTCAATCCAAGCTTTTTTACTTAAAGTTTCTCATCAAGATGAATTGAAAAAAGCAAAAAAAAAAAAGAAAAAACTTATTGACGCGGAAGATTTATGAAAACTTAGAAGACAACAAAAAATAGGACGTACTATATGGTTATTTGGACAAGGGATTAAACATTTCCAACCGGGAGATGCTGGGGGCATATCACTTTGTCACACCTCAACCACACCCTTCTCACATACATGTGGGTCCTTAACGGGTCCCTAACATTTATTGTGAAATTTCCACACATACATGTGAGAGAGGTGTAACACATGATGTATCTCTAGGATTTCTCTTTCCAAAAGGAAACTGTCTTACCACACAAGTAGCCTTAATGATTGTATCAGCATCAAAATTGAGTATCTTATTTGTACCACCGTCGTGAATTTCCAACATCACGTCCATGAAGTCTTTCTCCGCCTCTGCCACCTGATCACCGGAGTTTTTTTGCCGTTTATGTTCGTTTAACCACTCTTGAAGTAGGTCATCCATTTTCTTTCCCGTCTTCTTCACCTCCTTCTCGTACCCTCCGAAATCAAACCATCTGAGAAACGGGATCGCATCCGCCACAGTAAATGTCCCCATTAGATCAAAAAATGGCTTAAACGCCTCCCGAAAACCGTCATCGACATTTATTCTTCCATTCCCTGGATAATTCCTTTCCTGGGTAAGTAAATGGGTAATTCACAGAATTAAACTAATTCACAGAATTAAACTAAAAAGAAGAACAAGTTACCTTCTCCCTTCTTTTGCCGATCTATTTTGGAGATGTCACGTGATTTAAAATATTAATTTTATAGGAGTAATTCTGGGCAAAAATTATCAGCACGAAAGTCTCTCTCTCTCTCTCTCTCTCTCTCTCTCTCTATATATATATATATATATATATATATATTTAGTGTGGTGGTTCGAATCATATACGTAAGTTCGCGATAGACCTTGTCCCGGAGTAGCACAATACTCTTTTTTTTTGAAACCACGAAGAAAGTTTTATTAATTTTTGAATAAACTTTACAAAGACTAAAGGCAACAAGAATAAAAACGACATCGTAGTCTGCAACAAATATCTCAACGAGATTGGCACATAAATCTATGGACAATGATATGCAAATCCAAGACCTAACAAGAGAATAAGAAAAAAAGAGTTGGCCTCGAGCCAACTTGATACTACAATAACAAAATAAAAAAAAGCCAAAGCCCAGCGCCTAGTCTCCTGAAATAAAATAGAAAGCCCGGTGGCTAATCTCATGAAGTATAAAAACCGTATTCCTACAATTATTGTACATCCCTTTGGGAAAGCATGATTGCTGACCGGTTGGACGGTACGTTGAGATTATGCACAATTGTGCAATTCGCATCATTAATTGCCGAGATCAATAGTTCGAATGGCACAATATCATGCCGCACAGCACCTGCCCGGACATCCCAAATCCCATATGATGTGACTGCGAGGGGACATTTCAGGTGCAATAGATCTGTAACAGGAAATCCGCAAACATCGGTAAGTCTATTGGTGCAGCAAAAAAGGACAAAAAAGAACAGATTTTGGGTACAGATCTATTGTGAGGTCTACTACGGGTTTCATACAAACAATCGAAATCGTTCATTAAATGTACAAGATTTTTTCAAGGGCCTCCGAGAAAAAATAGCTCAATCCGATACCTATAAGTACTCGATCCAATCATAAACTTTTCATTCAGATTCCATAATAATGAAAAATTAGATGATTAGATCGAGCACCAACAGGTATTGGATTGAGCTGATTTTTCGCGAGAACCCTTGAAAAAATGTTTTATATTTAATGAACGGCTTAGATCGTTTATGTGGGATCCATAGTGAGCCCCACAACAGATCTGTACCCAAAATCTATCTCTCTGTTCCAATAGACTTACTGATCAGACATCTACGAATACTTTTGTTTTTGAACTTTGTCTTAACGCCCGTCTCTTAAGCATTATGGGACCACTAAAAAATGAATAATGTGTCAAGAAAAACAAAAGAATGTACTATTAGATTTCAAGCATTAGTAGACGAAAAGGATTGAGGTTCAACACAAAACCTGCAATAACTCCAGCAGTCAATTTCAAGGTTATGTCCTCCATCCATCTCTTCATCTCCACCAAACAACTCCCCTCCTTCGCCCACTTGTTATAAACTTCTTTCACCGAGCTTTTCACCTCCGACTCGCGCACGCAACAAAGCATAGCGAGCCGGTGGTTTGACAAAAGCTCGAGCACCGTGATCTTCCGCATCTCGCGCCAATAGGGTCCATACGGGCTCAACGCGAAATTCGCGTAGTTATAAGACAAGTGATCGATCGCTATGGATTTCGGCCGGTTCGGGAATGCGTTGTCGTTTAAGCCGGATAAACATTCTTTGGCTATTTCCGGCTTACTTACCACAAGGGCTCGGTGGACCCCAAGCCGGATTGTGAATATAGGTCCGTGTTTGTCTGCCAAGGCTCCCAACAGGCGACCCATATGCCCGTGTAAAAGGGGTAGGTGGCCAATTAAGGGCCACCCGCCCCTGGCTTCTGGTGGGACTTTTTTGTTGGTGGTAGTTGTGGTTTTTCTACGGATGCAGTAGAGATAGAGAAAGAAGATGAAAATTGAAGGAATAACAGTAATTGGGGATGGGAGGAGGAACTCCATGGGTGTTGATTCAACTTAATTGGATTTTGAAGTTGACGAGATATGTGATGTAATTTCGTGTATTCATAGATTCAAGAAAATGTGGGGCCCAGTTTTTTTTTTTAATGATATTTACAAAAAATACTTATTGAGACGTCCTTATCTCTAAAAGGCCTCGCTTGTAAAGTTTTCATCGTCCGAATAATTGTTTCGGTTTACCTCCGTGGATGTATCGGACCCGATTTTAGGAAACCACATATATTCAGTATTTGTGTGTGCTTGGTGTGTTTGGTTTTTGATTCTTGGGGCACAACACGGGAACCATTGAACCAATAATGCTACGGACATGCCTACCGATCACTCTTTTATTACATATGTGTTGGACCTAACTATGCCGTAATCAGTGATTGGTAGAAATGTATGTGGCATTGTTGATGTGGTACTCATAACTGAGCAGAAAGAAAACCCGATTATCTTTGTCTCATCATCGCCGTTGCCAACTTGCCGCGAGACCCGCGACACTTCCCTCGTCTCCCCCTCCTAAACCACCACATCCCATTTTGCTTTCATTCTCCTCTCCTCTTAAGCGATCCCTCACTATAAAGCCCCAGATTAAGCCCTTTGATTCTGTCCCTAAATTGATAACAGCTTTAGCAATGGATGGATAACAGTTTTGGATCTTTTTGTGAACTCTTAACGAACGTTACAAAGTGACGGTTTAGATCATCAAAATTTAAAACGAACCCAACATGGGCTAGAAAATGGGCTACCTATATGCTGCACTTGGGTCACATGCCACCTCCTTGATAACAAGTCAGACAACAGTAAAAATATGGGTCAGAAAATTCCTCGCTAAAGCTTTTGGCGATGAAAAATTTCGTCATCTTTTTGTTTCACGCGAAAGGGGTACCACCAATTGGCCACGAATTTTTTCGGCGGGAAATGTAGATTTTGGCGACGAAATATTTTTTCGTTGCCAAAAACAACCGAACTAGGAAAAAAAAAAATCTAGTTTGTTGTTGCTCGAACTCTAACTTGTGATCTTCCGGTTTCTAAACTACAACTATCACCACTTATCATTTTGTTGATGATATAGCAAATTTAATATATATTACTATTTTTTCAAAATTTTTAATGTAATCTATGTTTCAAAATGGAATTATTTATTTAGAATATATTGAATTTTTTTGAAATTTAACAAGTATTTAGTCTTTCATTTTCGTCGCCAAACCATACCTTTTGGCATGGTATTTCGTCCAAAAATGGTACTCCCTCCGTCCCTTTTTTATTGTCCAGTATTCCATTTTGGGCTGTCCTTTAATAAGTGTCCATTTTGTAAAGTTAGTGGGTAAAAGTTGGTGTATTATCTATTTTGTACCTAAAAGTAGATTCCTTTTTGAAAAGTAAGTGAGTAAAAGAGTAATAATGATGGGTAAGTAGGAAAAGTGGAGGAAAAAGTTGATGTGAAAGGTATAATGATAATGTTTTTTTAATAAGTTGGAGTTACGAAGTAGGACACTTAAAAAGAGACGGATGGAGTACCCTTTAACGATAAATAATTTTTTATTCTTTTTTGTTAGTGGAAGGTCTCGTCGGACAATGAAACAAAAAAACATAAGACCATAGTTAATGCTGCCCCTTTCTCCACTGATATGCAATTTTATACGAGCTCGATTTTTTATTGCGAAGCTACACTAACATTTTGTCCTATGAATCGAACGAGAACAACACTAGTTGATAGAAAAAGAACCCGAGGTGTGTGTTGTCTCTCTGGAATATATAATATGTGTGTTGGGTCAATTCGGGCCGACTGTCCATGCTCGGCAGTGGGCTGCTCAGATTGCATCTCAGCAGAACAACAATGGAGGTTGAGATTTGTTCGATCGAGATACAATCTGAGCCATCCATTGCCGAGTATGGACGGCCCAGATTAGCCCAACATGCATGCTGTCTCCTTAGCAGACACCCCAAAAAAACTTAAACCAAATTAATTTGTAACAAAAAAAATCAAACATTGTACCTGTTCAGTTTATGGGACAAAAAAAATAACATTGATTTTTTCTGACCCTTATATCTAATGGGTACAACGCCCGCCAGTGATAAAAAAAATTGTATAATATTTTTTCTGTCTCATGTTCCATGAATTTGGAGTACCGCGTGATGAGATTCGTGGGCATAAAATAATTTGTCCTAAGTCTCTCTCTCTCTCTCTCTCTCTCTCTCTCTCTCCAGTTCCGCACGTTTTTCTTTCTTTCATTTCTTAAAAAAAAAAAACTCAAAATTCTAAAAATTTAGAATTGAGAGTTGAGAGGCTTTTGACTTCAACTACATTTTTATAGTATATAAATAGATAGATAGATAGATGGCCGTTAATGCTGCCCGCTAAATTAGGAACCTACGTACCTCATCAGTTATTTCATAATAATAATTAGGAACCCACCCCATCAGTAATTAGGAACCTACCTCATCAGTTATTTCATAGTAATGGCCGTTAAATGCTGCCCGCTAAATTAGAAACCTACCTCATCAGTTATTTCATAGCAGTAATTAGGAACCTACTTCATCAGTTATTTCATAGCAGTCGTAATTAGGAACCTACCTCATCAGTTATTTCATAGTAACAATGGGGGTAAATAAGTCAATGTAATTGAACCCAATATTAGGCCATCTCCAATAATGGGGTAAGAAGCAAATTAGGTCAGTTAATAGTTTGGTTGTAATTAAAGTATGTCAAGAGGCCAAAAAAAAGTTAACTATGCAAACTCCACAAACCTCAACTAAGTGTGCCCACACCACGTTCGTTTTGGGATTTTAGACTTGGAACTTTCTCTCTGTGTACAGCGTATGATCCCTAATAAATTTTCTTTCAATTATGACTCTTATTTCTCTCTCTATCTCTCTTTACTCTTTATACAAAATTCAAAATCTTAAATCCTAAAACGAACAAAGCCCAGAGGTCTGACCAAAAGCAAAATGCAGCCTAATTTAAAACTTTACCGTTCCGCATTTTCCCTTCAAGTATCACTCCATTGTTTGCTCCGTTTTTTCGTCTTTCTCTGGTTGCCATTTCTCGAACTTTCGGTTGGTGCTGTGCAGTCGTGCCGTGTTGCGCACCTTCGAGCTGTCGGATTATGCATCCGACGGTTTGGATCTCATCTCAACAATCAACGATCGAGAGTCATTTATTGCCGAGATGAGATCCGAGCCGTTAGATACACGATCCGACGACTCGAAGCATTTCTTGAACTTCGGGTTGGTGTTGTGCAATCGTGCCGTGTTGCGCACCTTCGAGCTGTCGGATTGTGCATCCGACGGTTCGGATATCATATCAACAATCAACGATCGAGAGTCATTTATTGCCGAGATGAGATCCGAGCCGTTAGATACACGATCCGACGACTCGGAGCATTTCTTGAACTTCGGGTTGGTGTTGTGCAGTCGTGCCGTGTTGCGCACCTTCGAGCCGTCGGATTGTGCATTCGACGGTTCGGATCTCATCTCAACAATCAACGATCGAGAGTCATTCATTGCTGAGATGAGATCCGAGCCGTCAGATACACGATCCAATGACTCGAAGGCAACCAACACGGTGCTGCGCATACCACTGCACACAGCACCATCCCCCACTCCCCATTTCTCATCCAAATTTCAGCCCCCAAATAATAATTTCCTTTATCCATTCCACAATAATGAATATTCCTCCACCACCAAATCCACACTTTTTTTGGATCCGCCACCAAATCCAGACTTTGGCTCTCTCATTTTCTAACTACTTGGCAAATTTACAAAAGAAAATGTAAATACTCCAGCAGACAATTTCAAGCATTAATTAGAGGACGAAAAGGA
Organism: Rhododendron molle; assembly: GCA_025413875.1. NCBI lineage: Eukaryota > Viridiplantae > Streptophyta > Magnoliopsida > Ericales > Ericaceae > Rhododendron > Rhododendron molle. Next base: position 7,774,084 of record CM046393.1, read on the forward strand.
TTTCTCAACACAAAACCTGCAAAATAACTCCAGCAGTCAATTTCAAGGTTATGTCCTTGTTTCCCACTTTTCTGCCGCGTAGGCGTGAGTGGAAAATCAATGGCGTGTGCGGTATGAGCGCGGGCGTGTCTGGACTTATCGACGTCCAACATATGAAAGGCGAGGGTGCCTCGATCTGACTTCGTATGTAGTGCGATTGCGTGTGACCCAAAGGGTGAGGCCACAAAGAAGTTCATGGTTTGGCACAACGAAAATGACTTAGAATTTCCTAACCGTGTGAGAAAAAGTAGAGAACATCGTAAAATAAAGACGGTTTTTATTATATCGGAATAACAAAGTCGGGTACAAGAAAAAGTAAAAACTCGAACTACTTGATGAAGTAACTGAGTTTATGAACTAGGGTTTTATGAACTTTCATTGGATACCCTAGAGTTTTAGGCGCTTTTATAGGGTACACTATGATTTTAGACACTTTCATAAAAACATTTGTCCTTATGTTTGTAAAAGGTGCTTGTCCTTGAGCTTCAAAAATGTAAATATGAGGATTTTTTTGGCTAAGTCTCTCTTTCTAAATTGATCTGACGGCTCACCAATATCGGATTTGTTTATAAATTATGGATCAAGAAAAATAATATACAATTAAGTCGGGCAACATAATTAACCACGAGGATCACGTTATTTTATATTCGTCCAACAAGTTTCAGTCACCTTTCAATTTCTTAACCAAACTTGTTCGATATTTATGAAAATCAGGTCTCTTTCGTACTTTTACGCAGTGGCGGAGTTAGAATTAAGAATTTTGGAGAGTATGTGGTGGGTCACAATGGAGAAAAAAAATTTAACGTCAACCATCTCTCTATTCCTTACTCAACAAATAAGCATGAAAAAACAAATACCAATATTCATTTGTCAAGATTGGTTATCCACTAAAATACTACAAAATTAGTTTAACAATTTATCAAAGTGAAATATGTATTTTCAAATCTCGAAAATGATCTAAGATTGACCGACTCTAAACTAAATTGCATTGCAGTTTCCCTTTCAATATATATAATCACATGTCTGCTGAAATCGAACATTTAAGCCGATTCAATTGAGCAATTTCAAGCCGATTCAGTCAAAAAACAACATGAAAAGCAAGAGGAGTTGTCGAGTTCGTAAGTCGTCCATAACAATGGAAGAAGAAGGGAGGGTTTTGTTTGGAAGCTTTGTTTTATCACCTCCACCCCTGCTTTTACCAGAAAATAAATTAAGCTAAAAAATTAAAATAAAATATATTTAATTAGATAAAATCTTCAAAAGTAGTGATCATAACAAGAACTTAAAAGTACCAATAAAAGGGGAACAAAATTTAAAGAATAGGCGAAAAAGAGATCGATTTCAAAGAATTTACAACAGATTAATTCAAACCCAAAAAAACTTGAAATCCATGATGGATCACCAAATTGATTTAATGGAAATAATATTATTTCTTAATTTAAGCATATGGGGCCGAAACTGAAGAACGAAGGGGACGAAATTAGCTTTAGTAAACAAATATGCTTTTTTCCTATCCTTTATGTTTTAATTTTCTCAATTATTTCCCAACACTCTATGAGCCTATTTTTTAGGGGTGAGCATGGTCTGGATTGGTTCGGTTTTGTAGTAAACCAAGAACCAAACCAATACCTACGGATTATAAATTTATAGAACCAAACCAACCCACAATGGGCATAGAACCAAACCAATCCAATCCAATAAACTACGGTTCGGTTTCGGTTTTAACCACGGTTTGCTTCCAAGTAAGCTATCATCTTCAAAAAATATTTGAAGTACTTAAAATTAAGAAGATAAATTAAAAAAATTATATTAAAATCAATTTCATTCAAATAATCAAACTAACATCGACCAACTAATTTAAGAGTACAGTACCAACATTTGCCTCAAACTAATAAAATGAAATATTGGTAAGTCACTAAAATGAGCCAATTAAGAATACCACCTGCTAAACATCTTAAGATAGTTTAACCCAATAAAAGATCAAAGATAATTCCTAAAACTATAGAATTAAAATTAGGCAGCAAAATGGCAGTAGCAGCAGCGTGGTAGCATATATATATATATATATATATATATATATATATATATATATATATATATATATCTATATATATATATATATATATATATATATATAGATATATTATACGGTTCGGATCGGTTTGGAACCATAACCGTGAACATGAATCCACAAACCAAACCATGTAATGCGGTTTCTAATTTTTTTAAACCATGACCGAACCACACTACTAAAAAACCAAACCAAATCTTTCGGTTTGAATTGGTTTGGACTGGATTCACGATTTGACGGATTTTTTGCTCACCCCTACTATTTTTCCATGCACTTACCCATAATTGTTTTGGTGTACCTACTATAGCACCCTGCAGAATTTGAAAAGCTAGACAAACATGTCGAGACTTCAGCTCCTTGTAGACTTGCTTAGATCAAAGAGGAGTTATGACAGAATTTTGTTCAATAAAATTGCTTGATATATACTATTTTAAAAAAGGGTTCTTTTTTCTTTTTTTAGTGGAAGAGTAATAAATTCATTAATAATAAGGAAAAAGTACAAGGAACAAACCTTATAAGGAGACCTTATAAGACGGTCAGGACAACGCAACTTAAAAAAGGATTCAAAAGCTAGAAAAACATGTCAAAACGCAATGCAAATCCTCATGTTCTAGTTGAATATTCACAATGGTGAGACATGGTTTTACTACTACGAAGTACCGTTAAGGACTCGGGGGGCCTGTGGTGAGGGAGCTCACCCTAGGGTTGTAGTCTTTCCAAAATGGTGCCGTTGAGATTAATGAGGCAGACCACGGATGCTCTGCAAAGTAGGGGATAAATTTTCCAAATAGCGATGTAAAACGAATATGAGCCCCGTTGCGATTAATGAGGCAGACCACGGATGCTCTGCAAAGTAGGGGATAAATTTTCCAAATAGCGATGTAAAACGAATATGAGCCCTAATCTGATCGATTCCCTCTTTTTGTGTAGCAATGGCTCCCTAGTCGCCGACAACCACTTCCTCACCACCTGTAACGATCCGGAATTTTTTTTTTATAATATCATTAAAAAGTATAATTAGCATTAATTAAATTCTTTTCCTTAATATAATTATCTATCTTATCCTATTTAATTTTATTTTTCTTTTCTTTCTTACTTTGTATACAAGTAATTGCATGCATGCACACTCCTACCATCCCTCCCTCTCCTATTCGATCTCGACTTCCTCTCTAACCCTAATCTCGTTCATAATCGAAGCCCAATAGATAAAACCTTATTTGAAAACAATTCCACCACCCTCTTCCCAATTCTCCTATAAATATCCCATAACTTCGACCCTAGGGCACACCACGAAATTTCCCATGCCCCACCAGTCCAGAAGAGAGAGAAAAATAGAAGAAATCGAAGCTTCAATCCATGGAGTTTTAGAGAGAGAAAAGTGGGTTTCGTATCTACGATCAATCGAAACTCAAATTGATCGTTCAGGTCTCTTCCCTAAACCCCAAGCATCTCCAAACATCATCCAATTCAAGCCCAAGGTGCTCCGATCGGAGAACCCGAAGCCTTCTTCTCCAATATTCAAGTATCGATCGAAAATCAATTCGAACCAATTCGAGGTATTATAATCCTTTACAATCGCTCCTGTAACGCCCCGATTTTCCACAGAATTTCGAAAGCATTAACCTTGAAATACACTGAATTTTACAAACTATTAGGCCCCTATTTATCGTTATACAAAAATTACAATTTCAAAATAATACAAAAAAAAAATCTATCTACATTTATTTAACAAAAACAACTCCAGAGCGACTCTAGTTTGACACGAATTCCAAGCAACGTTGGCCCAGACTCCATTCCAGGATTTCACCTGTATCAACTGCTTCCCTATGGAATCCTGCACACTCTGGCAAATTGATCGCCGAAGCAAACGATTTGCCAGGATACAAACGTATCCTGAGTGATAATTCACAAAGTAGAAATCCTAAAACCCAATACCACAATATGCAGATCAACAATATAATAATTCATAATACACAGAAGGTACAGAATAATAGCACATTGTCTTTTTCTTTACTATTCATTAACTTACATGAAATCTAAGGATCGTCTCCACGAGATCCTTTCCTCCCACATCCACTAACTACAACCGTCTCATGGGTCCACCCTTCCTCTTGCTTGTCCTGCACCAGGGTCCTAGGTGAGCGCATCTAAGTTATGTACCGAGTATGTTCTCACTTAAGACCATAACAGGAGGATCGAGTCATCCCATGACGTATCGTACATTAGGGTCGGACATCCACTACCCCACGCTAACTATAACCGTCTCATGGGACCCATTCTCGTCCTCGGGAGAAACTTCCCATGACGTATCATACATTAACGTCTCACTAACTATAACCGTCTCATGGAACCCATTCTCATCCTCGGGAGAAACTTTCCATGACGTATTCATACGTTAGCGTCACAACAAATCTCAACACAGGGCCCCGCTGGTCACCCTTGCCATCACCATGGCTCAAATCACAATCCACACACTCACACTTCCAACACTTACAAATTTCCATTTACTTAACATCGTCTACGTGAGTCACTACTCGTAACCACCCAGTGAGCCTAATTGTCCATTCTAACACGTACAACATGATACAATTAATAACAGCTCAACTCATAACATGATATATTTCAAGGAGATAAAAAGCACATATCAAATAATATTGTGCAAGTAATTAAACACAAAATATTTTATGCTGGACTGATGCCCTTAAGGTTCGTTGAACAAGTAAACTACTTATAGTTTTTATTACTTTCAAAGGTGCCGTTAGCGATTTCGTAGTCGTATCTTTGATAACATACTGGGTTAACTTCTTAAGAACTAAAGTATAATTATTGAATCAAAAGGTTAATCCACTACGGCATCTTACGGTATCAAAATCTAAGGTGTAATTCATAAATTTACATTTAGAAATTTTATTTATAAAACATTTCTACTAATTAAACATTATCTTTACCTCTCTTATTATTCATAGATTTTTCAAACTAAATTTTATTGTTAAATACTTATTGCTAAATTTAGTATTTACTAACTCTAATAAATATTAACACGATATTTTCGTAACAATTAATATTATGCGAGGTTATTCTAATCAATATTTATTAGGGTTAAATATTAACCAATATATAATCTAAAATATTTCTTGTTTACAATCTAAATAAATTTTTACTAGTAAAATATTCTTGTTAATATTTCATAAACATTTATCAATCTCAATAATTTATTAAACACGTAAACGTCCACTCAAATACAAATCAACAATGCATTATCAACAGTAATTTCGCAATCAAACACTTGCTAAAAGATCATAAATTTTCACAGGGTATAACGCTAATTATTCCAGCAAACCGGACTGAATTTTAATATAAACAGGACTAAAAATAAATTAACAATTTAACAGCAGGTCATCATCTTCAATAAACTTTAAGTCTAAGTCCTAACTCCATTAAAATGCAGATTAAGGTTTCGAGTTTCCGGAAAACTACCTCAAATGCAATTCTAAGCTCGTGTAAATGTTGTACGGGGTCCAGAGATCGCCATGGTGGTTTTGAAATCTAGAGGCGGCGTCCGGCGGCACTCCGTCGGGGCCCGCGGCGGCGGCGCGCCCATGAACACCCACGGCTCACACACTCACAGCAGAAATGGTGGGCCACGGAGGGCGGGGTGGTGGTGGGCAGGGATGGAGCCAGAGGGGGGCCAGTAGGGGCGGTCGCCCCTACAAGAAGAAAAAGAAACATTACTATTATATGTAAAAAAGAAAAAATCTTCAAAAAGTATATAGGCTCGCCCCTGTGTAGAATTTTGAAAAAAATATATAATATTAACATTTGAAATACGATGATACCAACATTAATTACTAAAGGCTAATGGCTAAAATATAACAAAAGATAAAACTATAGGGTTAATATTGTGAATATTCAAGTAATAACCTTCCACATTTCATTAGATGGGTTTAGTGTTTTACAGTTTTATTTTATCTTTTGCCCTAAAATCTCAATGGCACACCAAATCTGCTCTCTCTCCCTCCCTCTCTCTCTCTCTCTCTCTCGGCCCAAACATTCCTAATTGTTAAGACTTCAAGGGCAATTTTGAGAAAATAGCGACGGAGGAGAAGAGATTTTGGAAACCCTAAGTAATTTGGTGAAATTTAAATTGTAGGTATATCTTTCCTCAATTGTTGTTCTAAACTTCTACTAATTCTTTGTTTTTTGCCTGGTAAAATCATGTAAGATGAAAACCCATGTACCGAATTCGTCCAGTTGTGATGAATGAAAAAGAAGAAGATGAACAATGAAGAAAAACAAGACACATACATCAAGATCGTTTCCATTAGTTAAACTGATTTGTGTATTTATGAAATTTTGAGTTTTAATGTATTTGTGTGATTATGCATGTATATTTATATTTTTTTCTAACATGCACGGTCGCCCCTGCGTGGCAAAATTCCTGGCTCCGTCCCTGGTGGTGGGTACAGGCTGGAGGAGGTGGAGATGGTGAGGCCGAGGGGAATGAGTGGGCCGGAGGTGGCAGCAGGCTCAGTCGAAAGGTGGTAGTGTACGGTAGTGGAGGACCCGGCTGGTGGGGGTGCTGCCCGATGGTGATAACTGCCCGGGTTGGTGGCTGGATGAGCGGCGGCTGGAGGTGGTCCGTTTGGAGGTGAGAGGTGCGGTGGTGGAGGAGTTCGGTGGCGATCCGGTTGTAATGGAGGAAGGAGGTGGTTGTGTTGGTGTTCTCGGCTGGTGGTGATGATGGCAACCGAGGGAGGTGGTACGGGGTGCGGGTGGTGTGGTGACGGCGGTAGGAGATGGTGGTTAGGAGGCTGAGAGGTGGGGCTGGCCGGTTGATGGTGGAGCGCAGCGGGGGAGGGGATCGAGAGGGTGGAGTGTGGGAAGTAAGTATGGGTTTTATTTGGATAGAACTTTAGTTAGAATTTTTAGGGTGTAGTCAGGAAGGATAAAGGATGGGTATGGATCCATGTATATCGAAAGTATAATATATATCCATATCCTATACAAGTTTGTTAGTAATAGTAATTATACACATGATAATGCATTTAAATTAATTAATCTAACTAATTATTGAATTAGTATTTTAACATTACAAATTTGTATTTAAAAAAAAATAGGGCAAAAATTTGGGTCGTTACAGCTCCTCAAACTATATTTAGTGTTTTTGGGCATAACCTATAGTCCCTAATGGCCCCATGCAACGAAAACAATGAAGAAAAACAAAAAAATCGAAACTGACCTGGACCTCGCGGCCGCAACCTGTGGGTTGCTCCAGCCGCATGACCAAGTGAGCCGAGTTTGTGGGCCGCAAGGTTGACCTGGTGAGACCTTGCGGTAGGTACTGTTTTGAATCGAAATGATTTTGCGACCTCCCGAATCTCGTTTTTGACCCCAATCTATTTTTCCTAGACTTGTCATACTTCAAAGATCATAACTTGTTAATTTCATATTTTTTTATTTTATTATCTATTTATTAAATTTCTTTCTTATTTTCGATCAAAGTTTACAAACGGAAAATCCTTGCGACATTCTGAAAAATGTTTTTAACACCCAAACTATTTTTTCTAGACTCCTTGCATCTCAAAGATGATATGTTGTTAAAATAATATTTTTTATTTAATTAACTATTTATTATTATTTACACATTGTTTCTAAATAAAAATACTTTACGATATTATAAACTAAGTTATTAATGCCCGAATAATTTTATTTGAACTCCTTACATCTCTGAGATGAAACGATGTTAACCTCAACAGATTTTTGTTTATTTTATTATTTATTATCTATTTATCCTTCTTTCATCAATTATCTTAATCTCTTTATTTAAAATAATTCCACGAACCCCCAAACCTGACTTTTAGCACTCGAACTTGTTATAGAGGACCGTTAGGACTCTTATTAAGATTTTGATTATTATTCTAATATCTTTACCCAATTAATGTATTAAATTAGTATTTAACCAATCTAATTACTTAAGAGTAATTAATAAAAGTCTAGAAAATTATTTTAAAATCTTTTATAAAATTTCTTACCTTATTAATGATTTTGTGGCCACACAAGATTAAGAGCAACGGCCTAGTCATAAAAAGTTGTGTGATTGTATTGCCCATTAATTGTTCGGATCCGCTTATTATTAGTTTTTATTTATTATTATGATTAATATTGTGCCAATACTTAATCTGAATGCTAGATTGGACCCTAGAGACATGGGGTGGTATACGGAATAGAAATCACTTAGACGATGCTAAGTAATGGATAAATTGTGAAGTTTCTTTTTTTTAAGAGATTGCCTGCAGGCGTGATTTTGAGATGTAACGAGATTTGTGATGTGATTGAAACTGGCAAAGTAAGCCCAGAGATGAATTGAAACTGGCGGGAGTCCAGTAATGAATTGAGACTGGCAAAGTAAGCCTAGTGATGAATTGAAGTTGTCAAAGTAAGCCCAACGATGATCGTGACGATTGTGAAGTGGTGCATAAGATAGGTGAACCCTACCTGTGATTCAGGCATGATAAGCTTTCCCTTTGTTGGAATGAGAGGGATACACGCTAGGTACATAACTTAGCTGCAATCCGCGCCAGCAAAAGGAAGTGATCGATCTCATGGGACCGAGCATGGCTAGTGGTTGGGGAGGAAAGATCTCGCGGTGAGATCGTAGATCACACGTCAGGTTAATGGATAGTAATAAACTGTTTATGTGAAAAATCTTCGTTTTACTTATTCGTATCATTATTATCCTGTTTGCCTGCCAACTGTAAAGTAAGAGGAGTAGTTGGGTTGGATTATTCTACTGGGTGATTTATCACTCACGGATACGTCTGTATCCTGGTAAATCGATTGCTTCGGTGATCAATTTGCCAGAAGGCGCAGGATTCAATGGAAGAGATTCAACGACGGTACAGTTCGACACGGGAAGAATATCAGGAAGGGAGATCGAGTATGCTTGGGGTCCGTATTAAGTCTAGAGTCAGCTCTGAAGATAATGTATTTTGTATTTAGAATCAGAAAATTTATCTTGAGATTGTAATAGCAAAACCTTTATTTTGAAAAATTATATTTAATTAGTTAAATTTTCTTGAGAAATTATTTTATTTTGCTTCCGAAAAGTCGGGGCGTTACACCACCACAGACAACATCCACCATCAATCCGCCCCCTTCATTTTACAATATTGCTATTTGGGAATTTTATCCCTTGCTTTGCAAAGCATATGTGGGTGTGCCTCATTAATCGAAACGCACACCGTTTTGGGAGGGCTACAACTCTGTGGTGACCTCCCTCACCACAGGCTCCCTGAGTCCGTTGGTTAGTGGCCTCTTTGTGCTATGAAAAAATGTTGTACACTAGTTTACTTGATTACCTTAGTCGTCACCACTATGGCGAAAACTTGGCTCTGCCCATGCTTGTATGGAACTCATGATACTTCAAAAACTTAAAAAAGAAAAATGATAAAATAGCTTCTTTATTTCACACTTTCCTTCTTTGCTTATTTTTTTATTTGTCAATTAGCAAATAATTACTAATTAGAGGAGAGGCAGGGGCCGGGGGGGTGTGTTGGGCGCGGCGGGGGCGTGAGATGTTTCCCCAAGAGAATTTTTGTAGCTATATCATGTGGTCGATCACCGAGCAGTCGCATGACTCTTCAGTAACCCAAGATGACCTCTTCGACGCTTCTTTCGCTGTATACCCCTCCATTCTTCGAAGGGGGGACATGACCATGACCATGACCATGGGCTAATCGGATGTTCAGGTCAGTTTGCATACGTGTATCTCGATTAATTCCGAAGCTCCTGAAATTAATGACTGGAAAAACCCTTCAGTGGCCTTAAGGTTTGAAATGTTTAGCCTCCATCGAATTCGAACATGCGACGTTAATGAGGTCGACACACACTTCTTTGTTTTCTTATGCTCACTTGATCAAATTAACCCCTAGGTTGTCGGGTACTGACGTACTGTTGGGGCCTATTGGGGTGTGGAGAGAAGGCGTGAGAGCACTACTTCAATATTAGGAAGTGGCTAATATGTATCCACAAACTTAACTTGTTTGGTTAGACTATGATGTGTTTCACTAACTAAAATTAGTATGTATTTATTTTTTAAATTAAAGATGATATATTGTGAAAGAATGACTTGTCTCATAAAACGAAAAATAAGTACTTAAAGCATAAAAATCTTAATAGAATGGGGCCTAGGAGCGAGAGTGAAATCAATTGGCAATCCTAGTATGATGGTAATGCAATTTTGAAATATTGTTCATGGCGGTGAGATTTACGTCTCCAATAGCAACTATCACGATTAGATAAAGTTAAACCAAACTTGTGTATGCGATTTTTTTTCTTATTATAACCGGATGTTTGAACCAAGTTGCATGCGAGAGATTTTTGTCTCCAAGAGCAACTCTCATGATTATATAAACCAAGTGGTGTATGCGATTTTTTTTGTTATTATAATTGGATGTCTGGATCACGTTGCATGCATTTCGATTAATTACGGGAGTTAACGATTGGGCAACCCCTCTAGTAACAAAGGTTTGGAAGGTTTTTCCTTCACGGGAATCGTACATATATACAAACTTATGAAAAACAAACAAGAATTACTCTTAGCCGCAAAGAATATTTACTCTTGGCCGCTAATAATTACTCCTGGCCACACAGAATAACAGTCAAGAGTAATTTTTTGTGGCCAAGAGTAATTCTTTACGGCTAGGAATAATATTTCGATTAATTTCGAGATTAACGATTGGGCAACCCCTCCAGTAACTAATGTTTGGAAGGTTTCGCCTTCATCGAAACAGGGCACATATACAGCCTTATGAAAATAATTAAACACTTATTACTTTTTCATCTTCACCTAGCCAAATTTATTGGGATTAAGTTGCACGTGTATGCGACTTTTGAATCATGTACAATGGCAGACTAAAATATTTAACTTTTGTTCCAGTAAGTTGCCTGTGGTATACACAATTTGGGACATTTAAGGGGACATTTATGAGAGTTAGTTTATATAGATTTACACAATTTTCAAAAATTTAAAAAAACTAAAAATACTTTTAGCACATCATAAAATAAAATGGTGAGCGGACAAAATAAGATAGAGGGAGTAAAATCATGTTAATTTTTTTTTTTCAATAGCAAAAGAAATGTATTAATCTTTATAAAAGATTACAAAGATTAAACTGATCAATGGTATACCGGCAAGAACCCACCTCAGACCGAAGGAAGGCAAGACGCCAACTGAACCACCACGAACAAACACCTAAAAATCCAGACACCAAACCATCCAAAAGACAAAAAACAGACACTAGAAGCCAAAAACCAAACGGCCGAACAAAACCCAAAACCAACACGTAATAAAAAAAAACACATAAACCAAAAGAAAAACCTGCAAAGCAGCCAAAACGAAAACAAGAACTCCAAAGAAATTGAAGCATTGTCTTTCTTATCAGAAAATTCTCCCTCTTCTAGCTCCGCGTTATTCTTCAAAGCTTCCTCCCTTTCAACGATTTCCTCTTCTTCCTTCTCTACCACACGCTTTTTTTTTTTTGGTAAAGCTCTACCAAACGCTTTAAATTATAAGTCCTTCCCCCTATGAGTTTTATTCCAAGCACAGCACCTACATCCAGCATTTTACGAGCATTCTTGAATAACAAGGAATTTCTATCCCAAAAATCGGAGAAGGATAAATTTTTCCCGCATAGAGAAATAGATACTTACTCCATCTCATAAATGGTCCTTTAATCTGAATGAAAAAATAGAAGATTGGATCAAACACTTACACGCATCGTACTGAGTTGAGTTTTTGCAAGGCCATTGGAAAAGTTATTTTAAAATTATTGAACGGTTCGAATTATCCATGCAGGATCCGAAGCGGGCCTCGCATGCCGGTCTGTGCACTGTATGTGCACAATCCGTTGATGTCCATAGAGGACTCTGTAAGTACATTTCACTTATTATTCTTCAATTGAAACTATATTAACAATCAGCGGTTGTTCTTAACTCACACAATGCTCACACATGGTATAAGTGAAAATGGAAGCGAGAGAGTACCGTCATTATCAATACGATTTATCGATCTAAGAGCATTGAATGGTCTCAATTCACAGTACAAAAATGACGAAATCAATGTCGAACAATTCAAAATCAAGATTTGATCATAGCAAATTCATGTAAGAAGAACTACTTAAGACTAAGTGTATTTATATCTAATGTCTTTGGGGCACCGAAACATGGTGCCTAGGACCCTTCTCCACCATATATTGCGGTAGAACTTAAGACAAAGTGTGCGTGATTGTGGTGCTATTTGGTTTATGATGACTATATAATTCGATATTGTGATTGCAGTAGAACTTAAAACAAATCCGATATTGTATTTTTGGGACCAGTGATTCTCTTGTACTATTTGGTTTATGATGACTATATAATTCGTTTTCCTATCCTAAAGAAAAAGAGAGAGCTTATTTTTTCTATTTTTTTTTTTTTAAAAGAGAGCTTATACAATTGGTTTATGATGACCAGTGATTCTACAAAGTATAGCTAGCCAGCTAGTTAATTTGAGTATTCACGAAGAGCATAGCCGGCCTTGACTTTTTTAGGGTCCAAAGTAAAAATTAAAGATTCCCCCCAGGCCGTCCCTCCTCCCTCCCTCCTCCTTCTCTCCCTCTATCCTCACCTGCTCCCTCTCCTCCTCCTCCCTGTTTTGCGTCTCAGTTTCCGGTTGGGTCAACGCCCTTCGTCTGTGTCGGAGGGCGTGACGCTCGAGGCTCGGCCTTTTCGTCTCCGACCGGTGGTCCCTTGGTTCCTCCGGTATGCCTAGCGGCGATGGATGACTCCGATCTGCTGTGGTGGTTTTGGGCGGTGGGCGGTGGTGTGGTGGCGGTGGGTGGTGTTGGTGTGGTGGATTTGGGTGGTGGTGGAGGTTTTTCTTTTTCTGTTTTTGCAGGGTTCATATGGTGCCGGGTACCCACCGGATTCACTGCTGGGTGTATCCGGTTAGGCCTAACGGCGAGTGGTGGCTCGGAAGTCCAGTGGAGTGCGGCGCGGCTGTGTGCGGTGGGTCTGTTCGTGCCATTTCTCTGCAGATCGGGTGGTTTTGGTGGTTTCTGTTGGGGTTTGGCAGGCGGTCTCGTCGGCGTGGCGGCTTGTGGTGGTGGTCTGTCGGGCTCCTTGGGGCGCCGGGCGTCGACGGCTGTCGATTTCTGTACGGCGTTTTGGGTCTTCCAGGTGTGGGTCTCCTGCCGTCTTGAGAAAGTTGTTCTGATTTTCTTGTTCCCTCAGCTGTTTTGGCTGGATTCGGTTGGAAATCTTCATCTTTTGATCTCGATCTGCTCGTGCTTGTGGTGCATCGACTGGTGGCGGGGTCCTCGGGTTCTGTGGAGGCGGCGGATGGTGGTGGTCAGGTGGGGTTCTGCTGGTGGTTGGTCGGGGCTGTTTGTTGTTCTGCAGCCTGTTTGTTGTTTTTGGGTGTAGTCGGCTGCCTGTTTGTTGTATTTGGGTGTATTTGGGCCTTTTGGCCCGTTTGGGTGTTGTTTTAAAATTTCTTCAACTTCGGTTGGAGTCCCCTCCCCCTTCCCCCGACTTGTTTGTTCTCTCTCAAGTCTTTCCTTATATAAAATGTTCGTTTGCCGAGCAAAAAAAAAAGTAAAAATTAAAGATCGCCCAAATGCTAACTTTATTCATGCCTCCTCCCTCTTGCTACAAAACCTGGGTGCCCCAATGTCCCTATGGGCCTGTTTGGATGGGGTATTATAAATGGGTGTTGTGTTATACCCCCTTATAATCCCTGGGACCCACCGTAATACCCCGTTTGGCAAACAAAAGGGGAGGGGGTATTCCCTTCACCCGGCATTCCACTACACCACGTAATACCGCCTGAGGGGGTGTTGGCGATGGGCACCCTTCGACCAGTCGCTGCGTAATACCCTCAAATCTCCCTCTTTTTCGGACGAATGTACCCCTCCTAATCCCCTTTTCCCACCCCGAGGTACCCATTTCCTGTCACAATTCGTCGCCGCAGTTGTTCTTCGAAGAGACGAGGGTTTGTGGCAATTTGGGTGCTTTTTCGATCTGAGTTCGATTCTTCTCCGCACAGTGAGGTATGGGTTTGATTTGTTTGTGGTTTTTCTGTTCCTACTCTTCCCGCACTATCTCTGTTGGGAGTTCTTCGATTCAGTCAGGTTTAGGTTCGATTTTATGCATTTGGGTTTCGACTGGTATAATGGGATGCATGGGTTTTGGATTTTGTTTCAGATTTTGTAGGTTGAAGGTTAGGTTTGATTTAGAGTGCTAGGGTTTCGACTGGTTGATGCATGTTTTGGATTTGTTTCAGATTTTGTAAGTTGAAGATTATGAAACCCAAACCTCAGATCTTGTTTTTTTGGTTACTTCTACACAGAAAAAAAAAGTACATTGCCTCCTTTTTATCACGCAAGACTGTATAGCAACAGTCTCTCATGTGCTGGTATTTCCCATTTCCAAATTTTAACTAATCATAACAAATCAGGTACCTAAATCTTGAATGCTTGCTTTTGCTGTGCTACTACCAGTGGTTTGCCTACTTTCTTTTTGTCCTTTTCATCGCAACTTTCTGTGGATACCATTAATGCCAAGTCTTACTTGATTTCTTCTCTCACCTTGGACTTCAGCTTCCCTAGTGTAATTTGAAAGTGTCCTACCATATGAACATACATGAGGTGTGCTGTGGCCTGTGCTTGTGTTGAACCAATAAATGGAAGTACCAACCTGTTAATGCCTTATACTTTAAGTAAGCAATTGTCATTACTTTACATTTAGAGATAGGATGCAATTCCCAGTTAGTTTCAGTTCATGCTCTACAAAGAAGTATTTATCACCAACCTGTTAATAAATACTAGAAGTTTCAATTCCCAGTTACTTTACGTTGAAAGTATCTTTAGTGCCATTGATTGCAAGAAGTCCAATTATCACCAAAGTTACAACAAGGGAGGAAAACAGTTGGAAAATGTTTTTACAGCAATTGTAGTGCCCCTTTGAAGTGGCTTAAGTACCCTTATAAGCAAGATTGGTACTTGACCCACTTTTTTTTGAAGTGGCTGCACATTATCGTCGTACAGATTAGGCCATTTGTTAATTTGTAATGACTAAGAAGAAGAAGATACGTTCGTAGGAGCTAAACTAAGAACAATGTTTGATGCACTAATACGTATGCTATCCGGTGATGTAATCGACTATTATGAATGGTATATATGTTATGTCATATTATGGTAATGTGGGTTTGTTATTATTAATATTGTTATGTAATTGATAAAATTTTTGCATGACAGGGTTTGGTTGATTGTATACTACAATAGGGCGATGATGAGTAAATTAAAAATGGTAAAGATGGTAGTTACCTTGGCGGGGTAACCTTAGTTGCAGCCATGAGTAACTTCAAATGGTATTCCATTAATTGCTTGAGCCCACAACGACTACATAACTGGTGGCTATGATGTTATTATTCTGAGCCTAATGTTTGTATCACAGAACTACACTTGCACTGTATTCTGAGACTACATACTTGGGCCCTGTTTGGATGGGGTATTGTGAAGGGGGATTTTTTGTGTGTGTGTGTGTGTGTGTGTGTTAGTGCAGTGCAGTTGTATGTCCTGCTGTTTGTGATAGATCAGGCGGTTTTCTCTCACATTAGTTTGTTGTTCTGAATTCCAATGGTTCTAAGTGGTTATTAAAAGGGCAATGATGAAAAAATAACATTGTAAATGAAGGTTGTGCCTTGGGGGGGCAACTTATGGTTGTAGCCATGCGTACCCTCGTGCGTTTTGTAGTAATTTGCTGAGCCCACTATGATTTCTGCTCTGTCCAGCTGAGGAGTTGAATGGTTTCTGCAGTTGTGTTCTGTTATGGTTCAAGTGTTCTGTTCTGTTATGGTTCTGCAGTTTTGTTCTGTTTTGTTATGGTTCTGCAGTTTTGTTCTGTTATGGTTCTATAGGTTTGGAGGGATATGATGAAAATTTTCTGATCCAAAGTGGAGTTTTGTGGCTGAATATGTGGCTCAAATGCAGTTCTGTTGACTGTTTTGCCATACCATACTGCTGGGTGTGTGAGAGTTACAAGTGTTGTGCAGTTTTTGAATTTGTGCAAGTGCAGATCAGTGTGTGTGTGTGAGTTATAGCAGGTGCACTATGTGGGCAGTTTCTGAGTTGTTTTTGCAGTGGCTGGATTGTTTTGGCATGGGTTTCTAGCATGTAGTTTTCTGATCTGTCCAGTTTTTAGCATGTCGTTTCTAGTATGTCCAGTTTGCTGTTCTGCATTCCAATTGTTGTAGGTGGTTCTTAATAGGGCAATGATGAAAAATTGACAAACTAAATGAAGGTAGTGCCTTGGCGGGGCAACTTTTGGTTGCAGCCATGTGTACCCTCGTTCTGTTATGGTTCTGCAGTTTTGTTCTGTTCTGTTAGGGTTCTGCAGTGTGAGTTAAAATGGTGGTTTGGTGGACTGACTTTTGAACTGCTTGGATGGGGTATTGTGAAGGGTGTGTGTGTGTGGCATGGGTTACTTGACAGTTTTATGGGCTGTTACAGATCAGTGCAGACATTTTTGCCTTACTGCTGTGGCCAAACTGCTGTGTTGCTATTTTCTGAGGTGCTTAAATCCAGGTTCTGTTATGTTCTGCAGTTTTCACCATGTCTGTTATGGTTCTGATTTGTTCTGTTATGGCCCAAGGTTTACTGCTATGTCCAGTTTGATGTTCTATGTTCCAATGGTTCTAAGTGCTTATTAATAGGGCGATGATGACAAAATGACAAACTAAACGAAGGTAGTGCCTTGGCGAGGCAACTTTTGGTGCAGCCATGCGTACCCTCGTGCGTTTCTTAGTAATTTCCTGAGCCCACTATGATTTTTGATCTGTCCAGTTGAGGAAGAAAATGGTTTCTGCAGTTGTGTTCTGTGCAGTTTTGTTCTGTTCTGTTATGGTTCTGCAGTTTTGTTCTGTTCTGTTATGGTTCTGCAGTTTTGTTCTGTTATAGTTCTGCAGTTTTGCTTGAGCCCACATCGATTACATAACAACTGGCTTATGTTATGGTGGAGTTTTGGCATGGTGTGTCCGAGCTGTGTCCTAATCGTGTCCTAAGTGAGGTTCTGTTCTGTTCTGCAGTTTGGTGTTTTTGTTCTCTGTGTGTGTGAGGTTCTGTCCTAATCGTGTCCTAAGTGAGGTTCTGTTCTGTGTCCTAATCGTGTCCTAAATAGGGCTATGATGAAAATATTAGAATGTAAATGATGGTAGTGCCTTGGTGGGGCAACTTTTGGTTGCAGCCATGCGTACCCTCGTGCGTTTCGTTGTAGTTTTCTGAGCCCACTTTGATGGTTGGACAGGGATGGTGTGTGCACTTTTCTGAGTTACGGGTGGATGTGGGGGATGTGCAGGTGTGTGGGTTGTGCAGTTTTGTGGACAGTGTGTGTGTGTGTGAGTGTGTGTCCATGCTATGTTGGTGGCTGTTTTCAGCAGTTTTAGTACCTGTTTTCTGCAGTTTTTTGGTGACTGTTAGCATATTGATTTGTAAGCATACTTTTACTATTGTTTCACATTGAAATATCGTAATTGTTGTATCGAAATAGATTTTCGATGGGAAGTGAAAAGAAAGATAAGTATTGGGTGGTGTTCGTTGGCCGTAAACCGGGGATATATACAAGTTGGGCGGCCGCGGAATTGCAAGTTAATGGATACGCGGGAAACTTGAAGAAAAAATACAACACAATAGACGATGTGGAAGAAGCATTGTTAGCATTTCATGAGGAAAGATACCGGCTCTTTCAAGACATGGAGTTGGCCCGAACCAAAAATCAATCAAGTGACGGTGCTTCGACATCCGCAAGTGCTTTGGAAGTTCAACATCAAACTAGTCTAATAACATACTTTGTTGTAACTTTATTATTAGGTTTCGTATGTTGTATTTTATTGGCACATCTGTTTTCTGATTCGGAATGAAGTTGTAAGTTCTATTTCACAAATTTGGACGATTTAGTAACGTATGGCCAGATTAATTATTCGGTGGTTTGAAAATTCACTTCAAAACAGGATACAATACAGATGGCCGACAGAAATGCACTCTTACACACATACATAAAACAAATTTGGAAGCCATAAAAAGGCAAATCCATTTATTTCACAACGACAAATTTATTCTTCGAACGCATGCCTTCAACTTCGACCTTCTAGTTTTCCCGACGACCGAAAATATGGCCCAATTGATTGAATTTGGGAAATTGCTTGTCCCGATAAGCTCTCACTTGTCGCCGATCCTACATAAAGTAAGGGAAAAAAACATTAAGAAAATTTAGTAATCAAGACTTCCTATAAAATTTAATTTATTGAACAAGACTTTATATAATATTTACTTACTCGGATTAATTCATTCCAAACTTCATCTTCTGCCACAACTTTGTTTTCATTTGAATCCCACCCAAATCCAGGACAGTGAAGCATTTTCCAATACTTCATCTTGGTTAGTATATGATGCCCAATGATACCTGCTTCGGGAAAGGAAGCTTGCATTTGATTTAGAAGATATTCCAAGTAGGCGGGTTGCCACTCACTGGTCTCACCATTCCAAATTCCTTCATTTCGAAGGGTCGTAAGGTTGGAAAGTAACGTTTCTTCCTCCACCTCGGTCCAAAATCGCCGTGCCATCAATATGATTGACCAATGAAAGGAACAACTTTTTTTCTCAATCAATATGAAATATGAAATGAGAAGAAGAGACATGGGAACAATTTATAAGGAAAAAATTTACCAACCTAATTAGTTAGGCACATTTTCACCAAAAAAATATGTTGGCCACATGGTATTTCAACCTAACAAAAGTTTGACACTTTTTCAACTACCAAACAATGTATTTGTCCAAAAAAAAAAAAAAACAACCAGATTTTACCAAAAAAAAAAACGAAAATTTTCAAATTATAAGACTTTTTAATTTTCTAATATTAATAAATGTGTACATTTCTAAGTTAATTAAATATTACGTCTTAAAGTGTGAAATATTAATTATATTTAAAAATATATATTTACCAACCTAATTAGTTAGGCACATTTTCACCAAAAAAATATGTTGGCCACATGGTATTTCAACCTAACAAAAGTTTGACACTTTTTCAACTACCAAACAATGTATTTGTCCAAAAAAAAACAACCAGATTTTACCAAAAAAAAAAATGAAAATTATCAAATTATAATACTTTTTAATTTTCTAATATTAATAAATGTGTACATTTCTAAGTTAAATTAAATATTATGTCTTAAAGTGTGAAATATTAATTATATTTAAAAATATATATATAACATAATACTTAATTAAGTTTGAGACTGCATAAGGGCAAAAGGGTCATTCTACAGCTTTTTACATCATCCACCATTCCTTATACCCCCTATTAATCCTCCATCCAAACAAAGTATTATTTAATCCCCCTTCTCTAATACCTCATCCAAACAACCTACTATTTAATACCCCCTTATTAAACATCACATCAATGCGGCCATCCCTTGCTATCCAATACCCCCTACTATCTAATCCCCCCTTATTACATAACACCTCCAAACCTAATCCCGCATCCAAACGAGCCCTATATACCCAAGTATTTTTAGTTGCCACACCAATGTGGGACCAAGCACTATTTTCAAATCTACTAATGTTCAGGTAGGCGCATTACTCTCTCTCTCTCTCTCTCTCTACAAATCTTGAACCTTAGAACTTCTTCTGCATAGGGGGAGGCGTGCTCTTCCCCTGGGCTCCCGATCTCCGATCTTCTCCTCTCTCTCTCTCTTTCTCTCTCTCTCTCTCTCTCACTTGGAAAAACTTTTACATCAAAAAAATATTTTACTTTGAAACAAACGGAACCTAAAATTGTGCGATTTATGTGGGCTCTTACAAATGTTACAGGAAATCCTGCAATAACTCCAGCAGCCAAAGGGGTGCTCGCGGTCCGGTTCGTTTCGAATTCTTAGGAATCTGAGGACCGAACCACTAGTCACGGTTTATACAAAATAAAATTCGTGTCCGGACTAAAAACCCTACGGTTTGGTTCCAATCCAATCCTTAACTCGCGGATCGGTTACGGTTCTGAGGGCCAGTCCATTACTAGCCCTGTTACTCTTTCGAGGCCCGTTGTGATGGATAGGAGCACTGGGCTCAGTAATCAACGAGAGAAATCTGTTCTTGAAGCATTCCAAAAAGTGGACAGGAGAGCGAAAAGATCGAGAAGGATGAGGAGCTTGGCGATTTTGATGATTTGGAGGAAGGTGCCTCCCTATCCGTGGAGTTCTAATTTCTTTTGTCTTTTCTGTCTTGGAGTTTGTTTTTGCTGCGTTTGTTTCCGGTGTTGGGTGTTGTTTTCGCGGGGTGGTGGTTTGCTTTGTCGTTGTCTTGGTGGCCGGGTGTTGGTGTTTTGTTCGAGGCTATTTTTTGCGTGCTGTTTTTGGTGTTGTTTGTTGTTTGTTTCTGCTTCTCAGGAGTGGGCTGGAGTGTGGTGGTGGCAAGTGGGTCCGGATCTTTTGGCCTTTCGTTGTTGGTGTCTGCTGGTTTTGGTGGGTGCTTGGTTCTGGGCGGCTTGGTTTTTGGAGGGAGCGCTGTCTTTGGTTCCCGGGCTCTTTTGGTGGTTCGGTTGTTTTCTCCGGTTAGGTGGGGCTTGGGGCTTGGGGTTTTGTCTTTGATGTTGGGGGTTTTGTTGGTCTCGGACCATCGCTTAGGTCTCGGGTAGTCTTGGAATTTAAGTATCTTTAAGTTCCTTTTGCCCTTGTCCTTTTAATCTTTGTAATCCTGCGGAGATTAATAAAATTTTCTTTTGCCGATCAAAAAAAAAAAAAAAAAAGAGAAGAAGGTTACATTCAAAATTAAGTTTAATACTGGCCACTAGAAAGTACTTGTTACTTTGAAGAAACGGAAAGAGAGAGGAGGAGGAGGAGGAGGAAGAGGCGAAAAAGTAAGAACGCTGCGGCGGTGACTTGAACAACGAATGAAAATTAGGAAAAATTGAAAAGAAACGAACCAGTGAAACTAAATTAGGGTTACCCGTAACTTATATAAAAATTTTATGATTTACCCCCTATATTTTATGTACATCTACACTATATCTCATTATTAAGATGAAATACTAAAATTGGTAGAATTTTTTTTTAACATTACTAACAATTAATTATATAAATACACATATATATTTATTTATTATTTATATAAAATAAATATCTCACGGTCCGGTTCGATTAATCTACGATTTCGTAATGAAAATACGTGGACCGAACCGCGAGTCACGGTTTTCTAATTTTTTAATCTGTGTCCGGACCATTAATTCACGGACAAAATCCAAAAGGTACAGATCAATTTGGTCCGGACTCTGTTTCACGGTTCACCGAATTTTTTGAGCAGTCCTAATTTCAAGGTTATGTGCTCCAACCATCTCTTCATCTCTATGTATTTCGGCCGGTTCGGGAATGAGTTGTCGTTTAAGCGGATAAGCATTGGCTATTTCCGGCTTACTTACCACGAGGGCTCGGTGGACCCCAGGCTCCCAACAGGTTGCCCATATGACCCCATAAGAGGGGTGCATGTAAGGAACATGTGTGAAAGGTTGAGTCTCACATTGAATAAATAAAAAAAGAATTGGATTTTAATATACAACTGAATAGCTCAACACTTAGCCTTTTAAGTACTCCGTAAATATAAATCATTCAATGTGTATTGGGTCCATAAGGTGTGATTCAGGCCTCCGCAGAGTACAAATCCTGCCAATGTCATACATATTCGTCTCGTACTTTCTTACGTTGTATAATATTTTTCGCTGGCTTTTGTTAAAAATTACAAATTGCTGAAAGAATTATTTAAAAGAAAAAAAAAACGAATGGCAGAAGCAATTGCTCGAGAAAGGTAAAAGGGAAGCTCTACATCATTTGGTAAGTTGAGCAAATAATGATATCGAAATTGCCGTTCTTCTCAAGAAAAATATGTTCTGAAAAGATATCTCCCATCATTTGCTTAAGTAAATATGGTACTCTCTCCGTCTTAATTTAATTGTCTCTCGTTCTATTCTAACCGGTTAAAAAATTAGTTATATCTTTAAATCCGTATTGAATTTCATATCGAATATGGATCTTGTTTAATAAATTTCGATTAGTTATATAATACTATGTTTTTTAAATCACATAAAACATGATAGTAAATTACAAAATATAATCAATTGAAAAGTAGCACGAACTTTCAAAAAAGACAAATAAATTGAGAATGAGGAAGTAATTATTAACCAACCAATCAATATTTTTCACCTGCACAAAAAAAAAAAAGAAAAAAGAAAAAGGGGCGAACAATTAGAGAACATCAAGATATATGCGAACAACCCTAAATGGGAAAAATCACATGAAGGGATCAAACACTATAAACATGATATAGCTACAAGTAATCTTACACTATGATTTAAATCCTTATAATCGAGCCTAAGATCTACTTGGCGAATTCACGTTCACCACATTCAGTGTTTGACCACTGCTACCTTGAATCTACAAGCCTACAATCCGTTTGTCTCCCTGAATCCAGCAAAGCACTTTGCTCAAAGATTAATTGTGTTGATGTTGTAAACCTCTTGAAGTTGTATTGAATTAAATACCAAAAAAAAAATTGTATTGAATGCTCAATGATCTATTGATCGTGTACGTACTCCAAGATACAGGGCAACGAACACTCTAGGGTGTTTCTGTCCTTCAAACCCTCAAGACGTACGGTCAATTTCGAATAAGAACAGTGATGCATATACATAATGTTGTTTTGACCTAAGTGATGCATATATATACATATATATACGCGCAGAAGTTGCTCGAGCCAAATGTCCAGTAACTTGCAATAAGAACAGTGGGCTGGACATGGGTCTGACAGTGGCTCAAGCCACTTCATGGAAAACCAAAATGATGCAAACTGTGAACTATATTTCCGCAGTACTCATACACTCAATACATGTTCGAAATGATTTCTTTCCATGTAATCGCCAAACAAACTCTCTTTAAGAGTCTAAGTAAAATAAAATAGAACTTTGATAAAAGGGATACAGAGAATGCGTGTATTGCTAATAGAATTGCCTACACCAAAGAGATCAGCTTTTTGGATCAGCTACACAAATTATTACTGAAAAGCCATGCAACAGGAAAACCCAAAAAACATCAAGTTCCTTGATCATGGATAACCGGCCCAAAGCTATATAGAACATTCCCACCTTATAAATCATTCACCATGCACCCTGCATAAACTCGAGAAGGCAAGCGTGGAGTGAGGACGACTTCAAGCGGCATTGCTTTGACATTGGTGAGTCCAAAGCTCTCAGTCATATCTACAGGCTCATTATCTGATGTCGCAATCTCAAACGCATGTACCAAACTAGCGAGCGCGAACTGCACAATCTGAAGCCCTAAAGAGATTCCAGGGCATCCTCTCCTTCCGCTACCAAACGGAAGCAACTCGAAATGGTTCCCCCTCAGATCAACATCTTTGTGAGTCATCAGAAACCTTTCAGGCCGAAACACCCACGGGTTGGGCCATACCTGGGGATTGTGATGAATCTTCCACAAGTTCACAAATAGGGTGGTGCCCGCGGGGACGTGGTACCCGCCCACGGTGCAGTCCTCTATGCTTTCCCGTGGGGGCAGGAGTTGGGTCGGTGGGTACAAACGCAGGGTTTCCTTGACAATGGCTTGGATGTAGACTAGGTTTTTAACGTCTGATTCTTCTACTTGCCTTTGTCCACCAATTTGGCTGTCTAATTCTTCTTGGGCTTTCTTTAGCACATGGGGATTGTTGAGGAGCAAAGCTACAGCCCATGTAAGAGTAGTGGTTGTGGTATCTGTGGCCCCTAAAGTAAGAGCCTGTATATAGGGCCGTAAAAATGGAGTTAGAAGTTATGTTCTTGTGTCAAGCATCACCCTGCAAAGCGGTCAATCCAATCACTTATCTCGGATCTTTATTGAGCAATGGACGATTCAGATTTGTAGTTGATTTTTATGCTCAGATTCGATCCGAGATAAACAGCCGGATCAACCGCTCTATACCCGCTCGGCAGGGAGATACTCAACAGCATTCCCTGGTCGGGGAAATAAAAAACTATTGAAAGATATTGTCTTGAGTTGAAAAATCCAATACGGACGAGTAAAAAGACTCAAAAATTGTCTTTTTGAAATTAGTTTCTGGTTACTGATCAGTTTTTTTTTTTTTTTTAAAACTTTTTTCATTATTTTTTAATTCTTTGATTCTTTCCATTGCACGGAATGATAATGGTAGACATAAAAAATATGACATCTCACTTAATTTAAGATAGGAAATATGATCAAACAATCTTTTTTTTTTTTTTTTTTGGTTTTTGCTCGTTGATCAAATAATCAATATATATAAGGAAAAAACATAAAAAAATAAAAATAAAGAAGCATTTTGTTTTTCATAAAAAAGAAATTAAGTGTTTCTTAAACATTTCCAAAAGGATTATCTTACCTGGCATGTAGCCTTGTTGACTGTATCAGCATCAAATTTGAGAGCATTATTTGTGCCACCATCAAGAATTTCCAACATCACGTCCATGAAGTCTTTATCCGCCTCCACCGCATCACCGGAAATTTTTCGCCGTTTATGCTCGTCTAACCATTCTTGAAGAAGATCATCCATTTTCTTGCCAGTTCTCTTCATCTCCTTCTCATAACCTCCCAAATCCAACCATCTTAGAAAAGGAATCACATCTCCCACGGTAAATGCCCCTATCAGCTCAAAAAATGCCCTAAAGGCCTTCCGAATACCCTCATCCACCTCCAGTTGTCCATTTCCTGCAATAATTAATTGTTTTCCTGCTGGGTATAAGAAAAGGGTGAATTGATATAACGAAAATAAAAAAAAGAAACCTAATCTCCTCCTCCCTCTTTTGATCCATTTTGGAGATGTCACATGATTTCAAATACCAATTTTTCAAAGAAGTAAAAGCTAGGTGCACGAAAGTAGAAAATCATATCCTTCCCATACCTGACAGGGTATTTGACTTCCCACGCACCATACCCACTTCTAAGGGTAGAAGATCGGGTAATAATTTCAGTGGCGGCTCCAACATTTTATATGAGGACGTTCAAAAATTACTTTAATTTTAGTAGCTCTGTTACCCAATTGCTATCCACAAGATCTCATATGTTATGACTTATGGTGTGATAAAGAAAAATTTAAATCAGAATTGTAGTCCTGAGTTCTCATATTTTCAGCTAAGCAGCTTTAAAGAGATTATTTCACTAATATATCTTTATTCAGAAAATTGAGGCGAATAGGTTTTTTTTTTTTTTTTGATCAGCAAAGAATTTTATTAATCTTTGCCATGGACTTTTTTTGAGATACATTTCCTATTTTTTTCCCTATATATTATTAGACTTATACGACAATATTTTTTTGGCCGTGGTCATAAATCCAAATGAAAATTGTTCAAGTCAACATGAAGTAATTTGCTTAGAAAATCCGCTAGTATTACTATCAACAAAAAAATTCGGCGAAGATGAATCTTACAACGTAGTTCAAAATAAAGATACTAAATCAATACATTTTCACTGTAGGCAATGTATGTTGAGTCGATTGTTGTTGAGACCTAGAGAGGAGACATAGCACGATACCGATACCCACAGATTTTATATTTTCTCTTCATTTAAATTTTTTATAAAGAGTGCATGTGCAACTTTGTTTCAGCTAATGTAATATTATGTGTATAACTACGAGTTACCTGGAGCAATGAGTGTCCATAATTCATTGAACGCTATGTTCAAAAAGAACCTCACATAGTTATATATAACTAGTACTATTCTTTCCGTCCCTGTTTTTTAGAGTTTGGTATTTCGTTTATGGTTGTCCCCTGATAATTGTTTATTTTTATAAAGTTGGGTAAAAATTGGTATATTTTCTATTTGGCCTCTAAGAGTATATTTCATTTTGAAAAGTTAGTGAGTAAAAATGTAATGATAATGTCTCTATAGAGAGTAAGAAAAAAAGTGCAGGTAAAGTTGATGTGATATAATGATAATGTCTTCTTAATAAATTGAAATTAGGAAACTGGACATTTAAAAAGGAATGGATGAAATAATAAATTTCACGCAGGGAAAATGTTTAGTGGGTCTCCGTCAACTTATTTATAAAAAGTGAAATCAATCAAATGAGTCTTATCCAATCTGATCTGAAATATTTGATTAGTTTAAAATTTCAACACTCTAAGAATAAGGTGAAAAGAGACCCCATTAACTATGCCTTTTTTTCACGAAGACCCCCTAGCATTTAAAACCACCCATACAGACACTCTCAACTATATGAAATGAAAAATTGGCTAACTCTGTTAACAGAATGAGAAAAAATGATGATTCTACCCCTAAAAAGTCATTCATACTGACCCCCTCTTTTATAAAAATTGTCTACACTGACCCCTTCATCTTAATGGTGTTTTTTGACAGAAAGATATTGATTTGTTAACGGTTATAATTGAAAGGGTCTGTATGGACGATTTTAAATGTTATGGGATCTCCTTGGAAAAATGGCATAGTTAAGAGGGTCTTTGTGTACTTTCACCTAAGAATAATCGTGTTGACCCGAACATGACATGGGTTGATCACACGATTACACAAAACCCTTTGCTTTCCATTGACCTGTTTACATAACCCGATTGCAACTATTTGTCTTTTAAGTTTTCAACCAATTTCAATCCAACAGTTGGCCATTCTCAACCAATTTC
The DNA here is from genome assembly GCA_025413875.1 of Rhododendron molle. Lineage (NCBI taxonomy): Eukaryota > Viridiplantae > Streptophyta > Magnoliopsida > Ericales > Ericaceae > Rhododendron > Rhododendron molle. Next base: position 7,800,926 of record CM046393.1, read on the forward strand.
AATCTAACAATTAGCCATTCTCAAGAACTGAATGACACTAGGTGCTTGCATGTTTCAACATTCAAGAAAAAACTACTGAATGACAATATATATATATATCTATATATATATCTCTATATATATATATATATATATAGATATATATACGGGACGGTTTCAGAGACATTTAAAAAAAAAACACACACACACACACACACACATATATATATATATACTGCTCTCAAACTCTCTGATTTTCAGATGCTCTCTCATTCTCTTTTTCACAAAACCTCATAGGAGGAGCTCGCCTCCGTCCCAAAGGAGGAGCCCTCACACTTCTCTACTCTCTCTACGCTGTCTGACTCTCCTTTATGGTCTCTCACTCAAGAGAGATACTAAACCCAAAGCAGAGGACTCCAATTTATAGCCAAAACTTGGAGCCTTGTTCATGCTCAGGCTCATTTACTGCAATCCCACGCCTGGGATTTTCCAGATTTAGGCGTACGTGCCGTTTGAAGGCTGCCATGCCAATCCAAAACCTTGACTTCAATCACCTACTTGGGTGAATTTCAACAAGTGCCATGCCAATCCAAAACCTTGACTTCAATCACCCACTTGGGTGAATTTCAACAAGTGAACAGAAGTATTGGAGCCAACAAAATCAACAAAGGCTGCCAATCTTTATCCAATTTTTGACCAAGGTGAGAATTTGAGCCAAATATTCCAACGAAACTACCCAAAATAGGGCAGGATGTACGCTTAAGGCTCCGTTCCAGAAACCTTCTTAAAAAATAAGCAGCTTATTTTACATTTTCAAACTAAAAAATAATGCAAACGAAAAATAATTTTTTAATTTTTTTTGGACTGTATTAAAGATTTTGATGAGATTTATCAAATAAGATCCATAGTGGTAGGCAAATTATTTGCGTAAACACATTATTTTTTAACTTGAAATTGCCTTCTTAAAAAATAAGCAGCTTATTTCGTTTGCGGAACGGAGCCTAAATCAAGTGGTAAGGTCTTCAGTTTTCCACCCGATTGGTCGCGTGTTTGAAACGTGGTACCGCCCTTTGGTTACTTCTCTTTAACTCACTGCGTTTGTAAAAAAATCTTCAAAACTAGCTCCTGGTTGGGATTGGACCAGGTTCATTCTAGTTCTAGGCTTAAGTAGTTGTAGTACCGTAAAACCAAACCCTACAATTCTACCAATTACTCAAATAAAAATGTGATACAGGAGAGTAAAAACACTAGTGTATTCATTTTTTATTCTCGTTCTCTTATTTTTTAACGCATATTCTCTTTATATTAGATTGTGAGTATTTTTATTAAGTTTATATATGCTCGAAAGGTAAATCTGTCAGAAATTTCTAAATCCGCCACTGAACTTCGTATCGAACTCGAGTCGTGTTATCATATTCTGGTCATGTCATATATATCCTCACCCTACAGCATGTGACTCCTACGAGTATACTATGAAATTCACATGCATCAGAGACATGTTTTCATCTGAGGCATTATTACATTATGAGACAACTAAAAATGAAAAAACTTAGGCCCCGTTTGATAACAGTGATAAATGAATGAGTTTCGTAAAGAGATGAGATTAGGATTGGAATTCGCAAGGAGATGAGATTGGTAATAAGAAGATATTGGTAATGAGTATGTTTGTTTGGGATGAGATTAGATGATGGTATTAATATCATGTTTGTTTGAAATGAGATTAGATGATGAGATTGGATTGATAGAAGAAATTGATAATGAGAAGGGATTGGTAATGTGAAGAAGTTGTGATTGAACTATTAATACCTCTTAATACCAAGTTCCAGGGGTATTAGCAATACCCCTATTACCCGGATTATTAATCTCATCAGACTACTAGTCCGAACCATTTTTGATTACTAAACAAAATATTAATAATACCCCCACTCTATCAATCCAATCCCAACTCTTTGGAGGGTTATCAAAAGGGGTCAAGGAAGGAAAAAGGAAAAGAGGACGGAATAGTGCATCAGTACGTAAACGAAAAGTAATGGGACAGAACTCCTGTCCATTTTTTGTAATTTTCAGTTCAGTCCAGTTTGGATCTTTGTTGGCCCCACTTAAGTGTACAAAAATGATCGAAACCATTCATTTTTAAGAGCTCATCGAATAAATTATCCATGTTCAAAATTTTCTTGATCGAACATTGACACGTATGTGTGAAGGAAACAGATTTGTTCAAGAAAGGATATGACAAGAAAATAATTTGAAAAATTATTTTGGCCAGGAGAGATAATTACTCGACGAGTTCTAAATAATAAACTTTTTCGATCATTATTGAGGCCCTGACAAAATCGCCCAAAATTGGATCCAACTGGACATGCACCACAAAAACTGGCCAGGAGCAGTCCAAAGGAGTTAGGCTCAACACAAAACCTGCAATAAGTCGAACAGCCAATTTCAAGATCATGTCCTCAAACCATCTCTTCATCTCCACCGAACAACTGCCCTCCTTCACCCACTTCTCATACACCTCCTTCACCGAATTTTTCACCTCCGACTCCCACACGTGGCCAAGCATCGCGAGCCGGTGGTTCGACAGAAGCTCGAGCATCGCGATCTTCCGCACCTCGCGCCAGTAGGGCCCATACGGGCTCAACCCGAAATTTGCGTAGTTATGAGACAGGTGCACCGCCGCTATGGATTTTGGCCGGTTCAAGAAAACCTTGTCGTTTGAACCGGTGAAGCATTCTCTGGCTATTTCCGAATTGCTAACTACGATGGCTCGTTGGGCCCCAAGGCGGATTGTGAATATCGGCCCGTGTTTGTCGGCCAAGGCTCCCAAGACCTTGTGAACCAATTTGCGGCCCGCTAAGAGGGGGAGGTGGCCTATTATAGGCCACCCGCTCCCGGCTTCCGGTGGAGCTCTTTCATTCGTGGTTGTAGTGTTTTTGCGAAGAACGAAGTAGATAAAGAGAAAGGAAATGATTATGGAAGGTATAAGGGTGATTTGGGATGGAAGGAGGAACTCCATGGGTGGTGATTTAACTTTAAGGTTAATGAGATATGTGGTCTGATTCGTTTGCTTTTAGTGACATAAATTTATAGTAATCTAGTAAAGTAGAAATTTTTGGGTACTGGATGGGTATCACGTGACCGTGTCCATGTGGTATTCGAGCAGTCCATTTGGACCGTCCAAAAGTGTGTTGGATGGCGCAAATTAAAAACCTCTCTCCTCTCACCCCACTAGTCTCTCTCTCTCAAAATCCGAGCCGTCCAAAACTAAAATAGACGGTCTAGATGCGAAGATGCTGGTTGTTGGTCCTTTTATATGGTCATCCTTATTTGTGCCGGCTCAAAAATACTTGGGAATTTTTGAAAAAAGTTCTGGTAAGCTTTGATTTGCCGCTAATGATTGTGGGGGATTATAACCAAGTTCTTGATCCATCAGATAAGCTCAGTACATGTTCAAGAGGGCTGGTGGGTGTGGAGTGGCTTAGAGAGTTTGTGGAAAAATTTAATCTTGGGAATATTCCAGGGTTTGGTGTTCATTTCACATGGACCAACAATTGAAAAGGGAGGGATGTCACTTTTGAAAGACTAGATCGAGCTATGGCTAATCCGTTGTGGCAGGAGTTCTTTCCATCGGCTGCCTTGTTTGTCTACCCAATGCTTCATTCGGATCATAGTCCGCTGCTGGTGGATACTCATTGGGTGTTTCGATGAAGTGGTAGGGGCAGACCGAGAAGATTTGAAGAGAGGTGGTTGTTCGTGGATGATGTGGGCCAGATTACGCGGCGTGTTTAGGGGCAGTCGATTCAGGGGTCCGTTGCTTTCAGGGTGGTTCAGAAGCAGAAATGGTTGATGCGACATTTGTCTATTGGAATAAGCTTTCGTTTAGACACCTTCGGAGAAAGCTAGAGGATGCGCAATTGGAATTGAAAGGTATTCAAAAATCTCTGAGCGATGTTGGTGCAAAAGAGTGGCATATGGTGGAGCAGCTAGTAATTAGGGATCAATAGCTCCGCTTGCAAATCGACCAATTGTTGAAACAACAAGAGATACATTGGGCGCAGAGGGCAAAGGAAACATGGCTGGCTCTAGGCAATAGGAATTCAAAATTCTTTTATAAGGCAGCAACTATGAGGATGCGAAGGAATCGTATTGTGTCTTCAAGGGAGTGATGGCCATTTTGTGCATGATTTAGAGGCTATTGAGCAATTATTTTTATCCCATTTCAAGGAGAAATTATTCCTTGCCCCAAGGGCAACACGTGGCCGTGCCACAACACATCTGAGCCGTCCGTTCGGTACCCGGACGGCTCGGATTTAGTGAGAGAAAGCAGAGAGAGAAAGGAGAGAGAGAAAGGAGGAGAGAGGGTGTTTTAATCTCATCCGTTCGGTACCCGAACGGACGGCTCGGATCGTGCCGAGGGGCACCACGTCACCCCTGGCCCAGGGGCATTGAATAATTTCTCCATTTCAAGGCCCTTTTTCAGTGTGAGTCAGATGGCGATTTTGGGGGCGGCTTAAATGAAGGGCCAGCGGAATTAGAAGCCACTCTGGCTTGTTTTCAGCCTCTTTCAGCATTGGGGGTGCACTTGTCATCTGATCTAGTGCGAGACCTGGAAGCTCCTTTTGTTGAGGCTGAAGTGCTTGAAGCTGTGTTCCAAATGGGGGGTATGTGTTGGGTTTTTTCCACATTAAATGCAGAAAAGAAAAAGTGATAATGAGTTGTTGAGCATTATTTGGGCCATGTAGTTATGGTTATTGGGAATGCTCTTGGAATTTAAAGAGTCAAGTGTTTAAATTCTTCTCCTAGACCTATTTAAGTGAAGTGGTACATGTGGGCTAGGAGGGAGTGAGATAGAGAGCAGAGAGGCAAAGAGAGAGTGGGGAGGAAAAATAGAGAGAACTGGAGAAGGGCACGAGGGAGGGCAGCCCCTGTGGGGGTTGCCGTGCGCTCCGGACTTTGTTTGTAATCTCATATTTTTATAGTGGAATATCTCTCTCCCGTGGACGTAGGCATTGAGGCCGAACCACGTATATCGTGTGTGTTTGTTTGTGTTTGATTTATATTGCTACGCTTCCGTTTGTTGTGCGTGGTGGGATCGCAGAGAATAATCCCCAACATGTGGTATCAGAGCTGCTGGTTTGGAGCTGGGTTTGAAGCACAGAAAGCAGCCGAGGTGGCTGCGTTGTACGGGTCAGTGAAAGGGTGATCCGGTTCGAGATTGGAGCATAGGGTTTTGCTCGTCTCGAGAATACGAGTCTATTGGTGGTGGTGGCGTTGAGTTTCGTCACCGGATGAGTGCTCGGGAGCCGTTCAAACGGCGGAGGCGCGCGGCGGAGAGGCGGTCCAAGGGCGGCTTGTTCAAGGAGATGTCGGGTGCGAGATTGGAGCATGGGGTTGTGTTCGTCTCGTCGAGACGAGTACGGATATGGGTAGCGTGTCGCCGGAGGTTGCCGGAGGAGGCCGCACGCGCCGATCAAAGGTGGGGCGTGCCGGGTGCGTCGGATCTTGTCGCGCGGTGTGGTGCACGCGCTGGGAGTTTTACCTTTTCCTCGGAGCAGGCGGCCGTGCGTGTTCCCATGTGGAAATGACAAAGATAAAAGAACAAAAAAAAAAGGAAAAGAAAAAGGGCAGGCAGCACGTGATGGGTTGGAAAAGTTGTTAGGGAAATGATTCGGTGCTGCAGGTGCCACTTGGAACACGCCACGTCATCCTGCCACGTCAGCAGGGTCAAGGCCACACAGTCAGATTTGTTTTTCGCGATTTGGGAGCTGTTCGGACTCCGTTTTGCGCGTGTGAGTAGTCGATTTTGAGTATCGCGACGTTCCGGATCCAACCGTGCGCTCTGTTTTCTGATTGAAGGCTCCTAGGCAGGTGTGATTGCGCTAGTTGAGCATGAATCAGGTGTTTGGAGGCTGGTTTAGGGTTGGAAAATGGCTTGGAAGCAGCGAGGTGATCTGTTATGAGCTAGCAAGCAAGGAGACTTTACATTCGAGCGGGTGTGCTCGTCTGGTAACTGACACAGGCGCTTGCTATAAGTAATAGATCGGTTTGGAGATGCTGAGGAGCCAAGAACGGAATGAGGATGGACGAGTGGCAGAGTGGTGACCCGGGGAGAGCTGACGATGGGTGGCAGGAGGTTCGGGTGAGTGGCAGAAAGGATGTTGATGGAACAGACTTGCAAGGATCGGAGGTTGATCGGGGCAAACATGCGCGGAGTTAGTGAGCAAGGATACACTCAGGTTGGTAGTGACACAGGCGCTCACTATAGCGATGGTTTGCGGAGATGATTGACGATGATCGGAGGCAGTCTGGTTCAATCGGAAGACCTATCATCAAGAGTTGCAGTTGTGGTTTGGGATGCACGAGGAGGATGATAGGGTCATGGATTGTGATTAGGCACGAGCGTTCGAGATCAGACACAGCTACCGAGCACAGCAAGGATACATTCAGAGGAATGACACAGGCGCTGTGAACGGATGGTGGTGGCAATGGAAGCGGTGCTAATTCTTTGATTGATCCGGTGAATAGGCAAGTCGCTGATGACTAGACGTTCACGCGGTGGGGGTGCGATGTGCCTGAGCGAGGGAGTGCATTTCCTGTGGGAAAAGGGGGTGATTGTTGGGTTTTTCCCACATTAAATGCAGAACAAAAAAAGTAATAATGAGTTGTTGAGCATTTATTTGGGCCATGTAATTATGGTCATTGGGAATGCTCTTGGAATTTAAAGAGTCAAGTGTGTAGATTCTTCTCCTAGGCCTATTTAAGTGAAGTGGTACATGTGGGCTAGGAGAGAGTGAGATAGAGAGCAAAGAGGCAAAGAGAGAGTGGGGAGGAAAAATAGAGAGAACCGGAGAAGGGCACGAGGGAGGGCAGCCCCTGTGGGGGTTGCCGTGCGCTCCGGGCTTTGTTTGTAATCTCTTATTTTTCATAGTGGAATATCTCTCTCCCGTGGACGTAGGCATTCAGGCCGAACCACATATATCGTGTGTGTTTGTTTGTGTTTGATTTATATTGCTATGCTTCCGTTGCTGTGCGTGGTGGGATCGCAGAGAATAATCCCCAACAGTATGAAAGCTCTGGGTCCGGATGGGTTCGTTGCAGGGTTTTATCAAAAGAATTGCGACTGTGTGGGCAATGAAGTTACTCAAATGTTCTTGGCGTTCCTTCATTCAGATACCATGCTTAAAGAACTTAATCGCACTTTTATTACTCTGATTCCTAAAGTTTCCAGTCCGTCATCTGTTAATGATTATAGGCCCATCAGTCTGTGTAATGTATTATACAAAGTTATTGCCCGTGTCTTGGTTAATTGGCATCGTCCTGTGCTGAAGTCTTTATTATCTATTTTCCAGAATACTTTCGTTCCTAGCCATCTTATTACGGACAACATTTTGCTAGCTCATGAAACAATTGAGTTCATTCGAAAAAAGTGGAATGGTCAGTCTTGTTTTGCTTTGAAGCTCGATATGAGCAAGGCGTATGATCGTGTCAAGTGCTCTGCAGTTTTGGATGTGCTCTCCAGCTTGGGTTTTAGTCCTAAATGGATTAACCTTATATCTCAATGTCTTTCTACAGTGTCCTTTTTAGTTCTGGTTAATGGTGTTCCTTCCGAGTTCTCTTCTCCTCGTTGTGGTCTTCGTCAGGGTGACCCATTATCACCTTATTTGTTTATTTTGGTTAGTCAGGTGTTGTCAGCCAATCTGAGTTTTTTTGCTAGTCAATCGGTTTGTCGGGGTGTGGCTGTTAGTCGGCATTCACCTCCAATTTCTCACTTATTTTTTGCGGATGATAGCTTCTTTTTTCGTAATTTTGACTTGACGGAGGTGTGGTGTTTAAAGTGGTTAATTGATTCGTACTGTGAGTTTGTGGGGCAGCGGGTTAATATAAGCAAGTTAGAGATTTTTTGTTAGTCCTAATATGTTGGGATGACAGAAAGATTTTCTTACGAGGGTGTTGGGCATTAAAATTGTGGCAAAGCCGGGTATTTATCTAGGGTCTAATTTAGATGTTACAAGAAGGAAATGTGACCTTTTTAGGAGGATTTTGGATCAGTTTCAGGCGCGGTTGGGTAGACTTAATATGCAGGCTTTAGATTTTGGGGGTAGATTGGTTCTCGCAAAACATACTATGTCTAGCTACTATCCCAGTATACTTATTTTCAATCTTTAGGGTGCCTATGTATTTTGTTCAGAAAGTCAGAAGTATGGTAATTCGGTTTTTGTGGGGGAAAAGGGGATGGTGGTGGTGTTTGCTGGAAGAAGTGGGAGGATTTGTGTAAGCCGCTGTGTCATGGTGGGCTTGGGATAAGAGATTTCGGTTGTTCAATCAAGCTTTGCTGGCAAAACAAGCTTGGAGGTTGATCTCTAATCCGCCGTCTCTTGTTGCTAAGTTACTGATGGGGTAAGTACTGTAAGGAGAAGGATTTTGTGGAGTGTAAGGCTAGGTCGGGTTGTTCTTGGGGGTGGAGAAGTATTATGTGGGGGCTTGAGCTTATTAGAGATAATATTGCTTGGCGGCTCGGGGACGGGGATAATATGATGGTTTTTGGTCACCAAAGGATTCCGGGGAGTTGCAATCCTTTTGTGAGGAGAAGCCTTTGATCGAGGTGTTGTTTCCCAAGGAAGTAGTTCCTAAGATTTTATCCCTACATGTTCCTAAAGTTAAAGAGCTGGATGAAATGTATTGGACGGGTTCCAGGGAGGGGAGTTTTAGGGTTAAATCAGCTTATTTTATATTGCCTCCGTCCCTAAATAAGTGTTCGGCGCGCAAAATTAGGCCTTATAAAAGATGCATGTTTGTCGTTAAAAAATCAAATTATTTTTCACAATCTAATAGAACCAATTGCCATATATTGATTTGTAAAAAAAAATTAATTTTTTTAACGAAACAAATGCATTTTTTTGAAGGCCTAGGTTTGCGCGCTGAACACTTATTTAGGGACAGAGGAAATAGCTGTTAACCTCAAATGGGGAAACATTGGAAGGGTGGGAGATTGTGTGAACTAGAAGAGTATTTGGGGTCTTAATTTGCCTCCTAAGTTTGCGCTTTTTATTTGGAAGGTGTTGCATAGAATTTTGTCGGTCAGGATTCGCTGCAGCAAAATTTGGGAGAGGCTTATCGCAATCTGGTGTTAGTGGGAAGGGCTATGGGTGGTTCTGGGTTGAAGAATGGGATTCGGGGACTGTGGGGGGCCGATTCGGGTTGTGGCAAGCAGAGAGTTGTTTTGAAGAGCAGTTTAGGTGAGGTCAACGCTGTTAGGAGGCTGCTTGTGGATGGGGTGTGGGATAAGATGTCTTGCGAAGGTGCGGTTGCGTGGTGTTCGGTTGGTGACGGTGAAGAAGTCCGGAATGATACGTGGTGTTCGGTTGGTGACGGTGAAGAAGTCCGGAATGATAGAGGCTCTTGCCGTTTGATATGCGCTAGCTTGGGCTTTTGACAGGGGATGGTTGTCTGTGGAAATTTGCTTGGACTGCTTGGTTTTGGTGCAAGGTTTTCAAAAGGCTAATCGAGTTCATTCTTTGGTTAGGATTATTTTGTCTAACATTGTTCATTTGGCTTGTAAGTTTAATTATGTTGTTTCTAAGGTTTTAAGGACTGAGGTTAGAGCAGCCCATGCTCTAGCTAAAAATGTACATTATCTAGTTTAGTGTGTTTAATGTTATATTTGTGGTTTGATAAAAAAGAGAGTAAAGAAACTAGAACATTCCAGATCTGCTAAATCATCGTGGGTGATCATCAAGTGGTAGTGATACCTTCTTCTTGCAGATTTTGATAATTGGTCTTTGGCGATACAATTTAGCTATTATCACACAAACTCATTCACATCAAGCGTATGTGCGGCTATAGAATTATGAAAAATTGACTCCTCGATCCCTCGAATAGTTTTGGATTTCTTTTGTCCATTAAAGGTGCCGTATGGAACTCATTTGAATTGAGAATATTGTCATGCTCTAATGCTTTGCATGATATGGTGACCATCTACTTATTGTTATGATATGTGATTGCAGGAGATTGATGGATTTACGCGGTGCAAATGAAGTTCGGCAAGTGTGGCGGGGAGCAAATCAGTGTGCGGATCTTATAGAAACAAAGCCTTATAGTTTAAGCAATTTCAGATATGTTTTATTAATCTTTAAAGCAATACTCTAACCATTGAATTAAGTAGGCCATTTCTCATCCCAAAGAGAACCAAATCAAACGGGACCTATCGTATATAAATAAATAAATGAAAATACCGTATATAAATAAAGAATTTCGAAATAAAGAAATATATCTCTATCTTATAGTTAGGAGACGAATAAAGAAGCTATAAGTCAGAATATTCATTACATTACAATATTAATCTATATATATACAATAAGATAGAGAATCAGATATTTCTATAGACGTAGTAGAGGGTCCCATTAGCATGCATCTAGTAGGAATTGAACCTACGAACTCGCCATTATGAGTTGGGCGCTTTAACCATTCAGCCATGGATGCTTAGTAGAGATCCTCGTACATGGTGAATAACCAAATTCCAATTGAAAATGAAATCTATATATTAATATTTCTATAGGGCGATTAGATTCGAATCCATATTATTTAAGAATCTATTATAATAAGATATACGATCGATCATATACTTGACAATTTCTATATAAAAAGTTTAGATTATTATTGTTATAAAAAAAGAAATAGAATTAATTATAATAAGATATATGATAGGCGCGTAAATATTCACATTAGCGCCTCCTAATTTATCTTTGCTATGTCTTTTTAATATTGTTAATCAGAATTTAATGCTTAATTATTGTGTTGTAGGTATTTGGAGAGTTTGATACAAAAATATGTAAAGTTGAAATAATAAACGGCGTTCGACGTTGGGCCGTCCGAATTCAGTCAAGCGAAAATGAAGAATTGGCGGAGGATAGATTCAGTGGAAATAAAAATTGGATTTAGACTTTTGTCTACCAAGTGGGCCCAATGGTATTTTGACTACATGGTGGGCCATGGACAATGGGCTTACACGGCTGAGAAGAAAAAAAGAAAAAGAAATATAGGGTTTGGTTTTAAGTCGGCAGGAGGACGCATAAAAGAAGGAACGGGGGGCGACAAGTCCAGATTGACTTTTGCAGCTTCAGCTTCAGATTTCGGTTCTTTCATTCAGAGTTATTTTTTTTTTTAAATTCTTAGAGTTTTGTTCAATTACTCATCTTTCAGTAACTCGTATTACGTTTTGTTCTTAATTAAAGTTACATTTTTTTTGTATTTGCTTGATATTAATCTGTCGTTTGTTTTTCTCTTCTGAGCAATAGAAGCATGTTTTCAAGTAGGGTTTCTTTTGTTTCTTTCGTAATAATGGGTGAGTAGTCTTATAGATGAGATAGAGAGAGAGACGTTGGGGGGCAGGTGGGTGGTTATGAATATGGAGAAAAAAATATTCTATGCCCCTGGGGCATCGCCACTTGGTATCTCAAAACTCATTCTCCATCACAAATATGTCTTCGAGTACATAGGACGAGAACAATACTTGCGTGCTTGGAATGAGTCAAGAAAAAAATTAACATATATCGACAGAGTTAATCCAGATTTGGTTGCCGACGTTATGAATTTACTAACACCTCCTTTAATTATCCTGAAGGTACAATCAATTTCAAGATTTTAGTTTATCTCAATCAATTGATAGGTGGTGGTTACCTAGCCCATTAGTTAAACTCGACTTTTAGTCAAGATACTGTCGTTTCTACGGATTGACTGACTTTCGATATTGTTACGTTGCCTTCATTTACGCTGGGAGCAACCTTATTAATTTAGACTAGGAAATCGCCAAGCATGTTTGAAAGATACCCAAATGATTTCTAGTCCTAAAATAATGGGTTGCCTGCCGTTAGGTCAAATCGACGAAGACAATACCCTGTAAGTTCCTAATCGAATCCACGCAGACGGTGATTATGGTGGCCGACTAAAACTCAAGTTGTTATAATTTAAACTGCTTAGAAGCCACCCCCTTGGAATTTGATGTCGAGATTAACTAAAACTAAGAAATTGATTAATTTTTCAGAGATAATTAAAAAGAGGTATGGTCGAGGGTTCATAGCACTCGTGAATCCAAATCCGATTAACCTGGCCCCGCTTGATGTTCTTAAAACATTCGATTTTAGAGAGAAAAAGATACTCTGTAAGATGCGAGTACTTCCTATGGTCGCCGATACCCATGCGCGCATGTGAGAATAAGTTTTGGTCCCCATCCCCGCTCTCACATGGGCCCGACGACGCCTTCGATTCGCCTTAACGAATGTTCTTTACTAACCTAAAATTGCCTTTTCTTTATTGTTTGAAAATAGGAGCAGCGCCCGAACTAATCACGGCGTGCTACTCACCCCGCGACCCTACCTATACGACTACTCACTATGCATTGAATAAGAAACACAAGAAACCCTAATTTGAATCATCCTTCTAGTACCGAAGAAAGAAAATAAACGAGAGATAACAATTAACTGAAAACCAACGAACAACTTGGATTAAGAACAAAAGTTGAAACGAATTACCGGAATGCAAGTAATTGAACAAAAATTTAAATAACTCAAAGGAAAGAAAAACTCGAAAGAAACTAAAAAACATCCGAACCAAATAACGGCAGCCTCGTTCTTCTTGATCTCCGCCCCGCCGTTCTTTCTTCTGTTTCGTCCAAAAACCCCTTTTTAAACTAAACCCTATCCTTTGTTGCCCGTCAGAGACGTGGGCCCATCAGCCGCCGAGAATGTGCCAATTCCTTTTCTTATTTCACGTTTTAGCCCAAAGCCCAATTCAGCCATACCAACTAATAAAACATTTACATTGGGCCCACTAAATACACGTATGAGTTGGAATATTTTCTGCAAACCCATTTCACTTCAAACACCACTGTGCTGTGGAGGAAAAATTATATGGTGCAATTCACGCTTCGATCGGCAACTAACGCATTAAGCTTCCAAACACCTACAATACAAAAATCAAGCATTAAACTTCAAGTAATAATATATAATTAGACTTAACAAGGATAAATTAGGGGGCGCGTATGTGAACATTTACGCGCCTATCAATATATCATCGATCATATAGTTGACAATTTCTATCTAAAAAGTTTAGATTATTATTGTTAAAAAAAAGAAATAGAATTAATTATAATAATTATTATTATTATTATTGGTGCCTCCTACTCATTAACTGGTTTGGTTTGCTACGCCCTGATTGGTGAAACTTTATCAATTTTATAAATTATAAAGATATATTTGTCTCCTAATAGTTGGCACATGGAGCAAACACCGGGGGTCCTTATCTGTAAGCAATGATGTAGTAATTTCTAAATGAGACGAGTACAATAAAAAAAGGAAGTGTGGATAATTAAAAGGAGAGTACGAAAATCATTTTTTAAAAATAAAATGAAATATTGCTCTAATAAGAGTTGAGAAATAGAGGGGGTCCGATATTTAAAAATCATCACTACAAAAAAATCGAGATCTCCCAACGGTTTTGCTAGCGACGGTTCAAAAAACCGGGTATAGACGATGTGTAGCAACGGTTTTCAAACCGTTACTAGAAACATGACTATAGCAACGGTTTTCATGCAACCGTTACTAGATTATAGGACTATAGCAATGGTTCTCCATAACCGTTACTAAAAACCGGCCTATAGCAACGGTTTTCCGTAACCGTTACAAAAACCAGCCTATAGCAACGGTTTTCAATAACCGTTACTAGATTTTCACACCGCCAAAACCAATTTTCTTTCATGCGATCGGTTTTCCAAACCCGAATTAACGATCGAGACCGTTGATTTTATTTTTCATGTTGATTAAATCGTTCTCATACAAATTTGGCTCGATCGGATTTAGAAAATTTCTTTATCGATGGACAATTTCATTAATAAAATGAATTTATCTGTCCAATAAGTATGTAGCGATACTCGATTAACTTAATTCTTGAACGTACTTTAGCCACTCAACCGTGACACAATCATGATGATCGAGACCGTTGCTTTTGTCATGGCTATGTTTCCTAAATTTTTGGTGGTATTTTTTCCGGTATTGTTTATTTAACGTATTTTTTAGCATTTTGTGGTAATTTTTGAAACAAATCATTCATTTTGGGATTAATCATTCATCTTCACAAGAATAAAAAAAGTATAAAATTGTGGACCGAAGTTGAAAAAAAATATCATTTAATTAAGATGCTACTAAAGACAACAAATGTTAGTTGTTTGATATTCTTTCGCCCATATTGATTTTTTATGCTTTTAATTGCATTTTTTTAATTTTTTAGACTCATCTCGTAGAAATAACTGACCAATCAAAAAAATTTATGTGAATCTAACAAAAATTTAGAAAAGGCAAAATTAAAAAAAAAAAGGGGAAAACAAAGAGGTTTTTTTTTTTTTGGTACAAGGTGCATGTCAATTTATACCAATTTTAAAAGGTAATTATTGAACCTAGCGTTAAATTCTATGTAATAATAATTTCATTCTTCGTACAAATATTGTACTCCTTATTATGTAAAAAATAGACGCTTCCGATCGGAAAAAAATGATATTAGAAGTATTTGTATAGTATAAACAGGATTTAAAAAAAAAGGATTTAAAAAGTCCAGTTAGTATAGTATCAATATTAAAAGGTTTAAGTTTTTACACATGTATTGCTTTTGCCGGCGGTATTATTACCGGCGGTAAAAAAACTGCCGTTAAAAGCAACTTTTACCAGCATTAGCAAAACCGCCGGAAATAATTACAAAAAAACGGCGGTTTTTTTAATAATGCCGTTTTTATAAACTTTTACCGGCGGTTTTTTAAAATACCTCCGGAAAAAATAGAATATACGATTTTTTTAATACCGGTGGTTTATTAATGCCGCTTATAATAATAATACCGACCCGTATAATATAAATATTATTATTTATCCTACATGACGGAATATGCGGGTCAGCCCAGTTGGTAGCACAAACGCTTTAAGATGCGGAAGTTCCGGGTTCGATTCCTGGGAGAACAAAAAAAATAAACCACTGATTTTATTTCCGGCGGTATTATTACCGGCGGTTTTTTACCGCCGTTTTTAGTATTGCCGGCGGTTTTCTAATGCCGCTTGTGTTTTTCCAACAATTGTATTCCCGGCGGTTTATTTCCGGCGGTTTTTGAACTTTTACCGGCGGTTTTGAGTATTACCGGCGGTTTTTGGACTATTAACGACAGTTTTCTCATGCCGTTAATACTAAAATTTGGCGTAGTACAAGTTATGGGCTAGCACAGTTGGTTCGCGCATGCGCGCGCACACATGAGGTCGGGAGTTCGATTCCCCGGAGGAGCAAGGTTATTTCGCCCGCCAATGGGCGCAACGCAAGCGCCACGTCAATGCCACGTGAGCGACAGGTGGAGGCTACGTGGCTGCCGCCATATCATATTTTACTGCAGATTTAAAAAAAAAAAAAAAACTTGCCTTTAGCAATGCTTGTAACCGTTGCTAAAGAAACCGTTACTTAAAAAAAATCTGTACCGACGCTCGACAAAACCGTTGCTATACCTCTACAGCAACGGATATATTGCAACGGTTTGGGTAACGGTTCTCCAACCGTTGTTATAGCCTGAACGGGTCTATACCAATGGTTTTTGGATTCTATGGCAACGCTTTCGACCGTTGCTATAGAACGATTTTCTTGTAGTGCATCCTATGCACGTTCATTGCCATAAACAAAGTAAATCAAATCAATTGTTGTCTTGGTCATGATCATAGTTTTTTTCCCCTCAGAGAAAGAGGAATTGTATTCGTCGATGAATCACAAAATAGAGTGATTAATAGGATTAAGAGAATAACGGTATCGCCACCGAGAACAAAATCCCAATTAGGATGACACCTTGCATTAGCCTATATATGTCACCCAAAACCCCCTTGCATCAGCCTATACGTCACCCAAAACGCAAGAGCAGAACGGATGGCAAGGAGCCGACCCAAACATACTAATTACAATATCTTCCTCCGTCATTTTTTTAGGGTCCAGTATTTTATTTTGGGTTGTCTCTTAATAAATGTCCATTTTGTAAAGTTAGTAGGTAAAAATTGATACAATGTCTATTTTGTCCCTAAAAGTAGATTCTATTTTAAAAAGTTAGTGACTAAAAGTGTAATGATTATGGGTAAGTATGGAAAGTGGAGGAAAAAATTGATCCGGAAAGGTATAATGATGATATCATTTTAATAAGTTGGAATTACAAAGTAAGACACTTAAAAATGGACGGAAGGATCGAGTAGCAAAAATGAAGATGCATCTAAAAGTCAACACCTAGCCTCCATCCCAACATCCAACTGCATAATACAATTTCGACACACAGCTTCTGCAAAAACCTAGCAGTTGTCTTCTTGGTTATAAGAAAATGTATAATTTACAGATGATGTGAATACAATCAAAATGTATAAGTCCGTATAACCTCAATCTCCTTTATGTAATTAAACCGTTCAGGAGGAACTCAAGATATTTACTCAAATTTTGCATAGGTTAGAAGACATGTATATTTAGGCCCCGTTTGATAAATGGATTGGAGGTTGGGATTGGATTATGAAGGTGATGGTATTAGTAATACCTTGTTTGGTAACCAAAAATGGTTCGGACTAGTAGTCCGATGGGATTAATTGAGGGGGTATTAGGGGGTATTGCTAATACCCCGTGGGACTTGGTATTACGGGGTATTAATAATCCAATCCCAACTCCTTCACATTATCAATCCCTTTTCATTACCAATTTCGTCTAACAATCCAATCCCATCATCTAGTCCCATCTCAAACAAACATGATATTAATAATCCCATCATCTAATCCCATCCCAAACAAACATACTCATTATCAATCCCATCTCCTTACCAATCCCATCTCCTTACGAATCCCAATCCTAATCCCATCTCCTTACGAATCCTATCCATCTATCACTGTTATCAAACGGGGCCTTAGAGGTTGTGAGAATTACGTGCAGGGTTGGCCCTAATATTTCAAAGGCATATCGCAATTTTAAAAATATAGCCCTCAGTAAATTCTTACAAAATTAAAATAGATTCTAAAGCCGATAAACGATCCTTGAAAAAATAAATGCATGTATTCAACCCTATAAAAAAACACCCAAAGTAGATATAAATAGGTAAATGAACTTTTCTTTCTACGGAGTATTAAAAAAAACAACATGAGGGTTTTTCTAGGGGTGTTCAAGAAAATCGTCCAAACCGTAAAACCAGTCCGATTCGGACCGAACTGTCCTATTTGGTCCGGTTTTGTGGTTCTATGATCAAGTTATGGTTTCAAGAAAATAAGAACCGTTAATTTTTGATTCGGTTACTGGTTTCAAGAATAGTGGTTAGAACCGAACCGGACCGTTTAAAACTAAGATAAATATAGAAATACATATGTGTGTGTAATTAAATATGTATTTGAATTTGGTAGGTTAATCTTTTCCTTGCTAAACTTAATTTATTTAGAGATGAAATCTCATTTGTTAGGAGAGCTTTTATTTTTTTCCTTCATTTCCTATTCCAGCAAATTATCTTCCTATTTATTTAATTTTATGAGTTCATATTTTGTAAATAAATGCTTGGATATTTATTGGATAGAACGGAACCGGACTGGCCTTACGGTTTGGTTTTGATTAGGTTCCATGCATATATATATTAGTTAGGTTCTGGTTTCTAATTTTCTAGAACCGTTTGAAATAATCCGGTTACTGATTTTCTAGAGAACCGGACCATGTACACCTCTAAGTTTTTCTATACCGCGACGTTTTTAAGGAATAATAATGGGAAAGGATATTCGATGCATCAAACTCTCCGATACACCCACCACATGTGATCATTATTAAGTGGGCTGTTTTGCTTTTAAAAAATGGGCCTCTTTCGGGCTTGTTTGGTTGGGTTTTTTAAGTCTTGGACTCTAAATTATTACCCTACTCCAAAATTCACTCATTACCTATATCTTCAACCATTACTTTTATTTTTATCTCTATCTGTCTCCAATCATTACCCCTATCTCCCTACCCTAATCATTACAAATTCAAATCCAAATCCAAAATCCCCAAAACGAACATGCCCATAGTGTTGTTATACCAAAAAACACTTGGTCTCTGGTACTATGTACTAAGGGAAAATGACAGCCCATGAAGTGTTTTGATAGCTAATACTCGCTAAAGACATGCTGAGAATATTTGTTAATGCTAAAAATATCATTGGCAGGTATTAATTAGCAAAATACGTCATTGGCCGTCATTTTCCCATGTACTAAAGATAATTGGGAGCCCTAGTTGCTAATATATAGGCAGGCTCCTGGTTCTTAGCCCAAAGCCGGCCCAATAACACTAAACAAAGGAGACAAAACATACGTTACAATTTTCTCTCTTTTCACACATCTTGAGAAATTAGATGGTGCCAAATTGTTCGTCTTTGATTTCTTGTCATGCTGTCATTTTGTAATTAGCTCAGGGTACTAAGTCAGCCTTCCAGCTTGGTATCCCTATTAATTGGTACCCAAAAATTCCTCCTCCATTTGGCTGTTCGGATTATTTCGGAAAAGGGAAAGTAAACTTTCTCTTGGTCCCTGGAAAATCAAGAACATATATGGTTTTAAAAAAAAAAACATGATGGCTGTTCGGATTACTTCGTTTTTTTGGTACATGCCATGTATTCAGAACTTGAATTATTGATAAAGAGTCGGAGTCAAATTAACATGTTTTGCAACAAGTACTTCAAAAGATCGAGGAGGTCCTTAGAAAGGTTTTAGTCCATCAGTGATCATCACTTGATTTTCCGATGTATGAAAAAAAAAAAAAAATCAGTGATCACTCTCAAGTAGTGAAAACTAGAAAATTGTCTGTTATTGAACAATTCAAATCTGGTACGATATAGTTGGCATTAAAAAATACTTTACATATTTTGACCATACATAAATCTATGGCCACCATCTGTTTAATATCACCATATTGCCAGGTACTTCATTGTACCTTATTTTGTTATACTCACTTCAACTATTCATAAAGAGCAGGAGCCAAACGAGGTGCAACCAATACTTCAAGGGGAGTGGCTTTCTTATTGATTAGTCCAGCGCTCTCGGTCATGTCAACTAGCATATTGTCTGGAGTCGAAATCTCAAACCCATGGAGTAACGTAGCAAGCACAAAGTTCAACATTTGGATGCTGTACTCAATCCCAGGGCATGCCCTTCTACCCGCTCCAAAAGGGATCAGGTCAAAATGCAGCCCGTTCACATCGACATGTTTGTGTGTCGTGAGGAACCTCTCAGGCCTGAACTCCAATGGGTCCGCCCATATCTTTGGGTCCCTCTGGATCTTCCACAGATTTTGAATCAACCGTGTGCCTTTGGGGATATAGTAGCCGTCAATTGTACAGTCTTCAGTGAGATCTCTCGGGCCTGATAATTGACTACCCGGATACAAGCGTAGTGTCTCCTTGATTACGGCTTGGAGGTAGAATAGCTTGTTGATGTCTGATACTTCCACTTGCCTTTCCTTGCCAACGTGGAGTTCCAGCTCTTCTTGTGCCTTCTTCAACACGTGGCGGTTGTTCATTAGGAGTGAGAGTGCCCACGTCAATATCACAGAAGGGGTGTCGCCTCCCGCGACGATCATATTCTGCAAATTTTAAAGCCAACATCACTTGGGGAAATTAAACTTTTTACTAAATGAATTTAGAATTCCAATTTTGCGATTGGTTTTGTTCCTATATTATTATTATTTTTTAACAAATCAGAGATGCACTAAATTAGAACACAAACATGTGCAAAGTTTAAGGCATTGCATATATAACAACCAACATACGTCGGAGTTTCATAACTTTAGACGTTTTAAATTTGTAAAGTAGATGAGCTAATAGAACAAAATAAATAACCTATCAAAATGTCTAAAAACACAATTGCGTTTAGAACCGTGCGATACTGCGATGGATGTGTACTCATATGTGTCCAACAGCTCCAAACACTGTTTTGCGCGAAATTATGTTTTATGTTTTCGAAGGTTTTGTTGGTATCTTTGCTCAAAAAACAATACGGGGAAGGATCCCGTCAAGTCGCTCCAGGCTAGTTTGGACAAGTTTTTTGCATCCGGGCCGTCTAAAAGTATTTTGGACAGTCCAGATTTGTTCGGATACATTAATATTATAAAATATCCCAAACATCTCCCAACAAATCTGAGTTGTCCAAAACACTTTTGAACAGTTCGGATGGAAAAAAAACTTGACCAAACTGGTCCGGAGCGACTTGACGGGATCCAACCACAAACAATACACACCAATTAAGCAAGTAGCTTTGCTGTGAGCAAAACAATACACACCAAGCATGTAGCTTTGCTGATGGTTTCTGCGTCAAAATCAGCAAAATCCCTTCCTTGAAGAGTTGAAAGCATGGCGTCCATAAAGTCTTGATCACCCTTATAACCTCCGCCAGGTTCTCTCCTCCGACGATGTTCCTCCAAAAACTCGGAAATCAAGCTATCCATTTCCTTGAAAGCTTCTTTCATGGCCTTTTCGTGTCCGCCTAAGTCCAACCATTGCAGAAAAGGAATGGCGTCGCCAACTAGAAACAACCCCATGAAGTAAAAGAAGTCCTTGAACACCTTCTGGAATTGCCGCCCCTCCTTTCCATCGCCGTCGGCATCTACCGCAAAGTACCTCTTCCCGACGACTATCTTGACCATCACGTTCATGGTCAAGTCAGCAAACCACTGCTTCATCTCTACCAAGACATGCCTGCTACAAACATTACGGGGGGGGGGGGGGGGAATTAAGAAAATAGGACTCTTTATGTTTGCATTATCAATTTTCATTAAATCGATTGGCATGCTTTTTTTTTTTTTGGTATATTAACCACTTTATAGAGCAAACAAACAGGATATGCAGAGTTTTACCAAAACAGACTCTGAAATGGCTACCAACAAGGAGCCTTAACAAGGAAAGAAAAGAGAACCCAAGTCCAAAACCAGCAAACAAAAAACAATGAGCTAGCCCAAACAACAACAGCTAGGAACTAAAAATCCTAGAATTTAAGCCCCAGATATCAACCAGCAAACGGTTCCCATCAGTCCGCTTGAGGCCCCTCCACGAGCATAGGCATGCCCGAACTTCATTAATAATGTGAGAGCCCAAGAGAGGAGCAGGAAGAGCTTGACCTTTGAATATTTTGGAGTTCCTTTCACGCCAAATCCAGTAGATAGAAGCTGCCAATGAGAGTTTGTAGATTCGGCTAGGGATAGAGGCACCATTCATCCGAGAACACACCCAATCAATTTCCTCAGTTAGCCCCCAAACAGTTCGAGTAATTTGATTCTTGGCTAATACCATTTTCCAAACCTCCTTGGAAAACGGACACTCAAAAAATAGGTGTTCATGGGAAAATTAAGAAAATAGGACTCTTTATGTTTGCATGATCAATTTTCATTAAATCGATTGGCATGCTTATTTTTTATTTTGGGTAAATTAACCACTTTATAGAGCAAACAAACAGGATATACAGAGTTTTACCAAAACAGACTCTGAAATGGCTACCAACAAGGAGCCTTAACAAGAAAAGAAAAGAGAACCCAAGTCCAAAACCAGCTAACAAAAAACAATGAGCTAGTCCAAACAACAACCACACTACAACAAAAAAGGTCTATGACGACGAAAAAAATTCCTCGCCGAAGAAGCCAAATTTGTCGCTAAAGCTTTTGGCGACGAAAAATTTCATCACCCCATTTCGTCGTCTTTTGTTTCACGCGAAAGGGGTGCCACCCTTTGGTGAGGAAATTTTTCGTCGTCGAATGTACATTTTGCCGACGAAAATAAATTTCGTCGCCAAAAACACCCAAACTCAATTTTTTTTTCCAGTTTGCTGCTGCACGGACTCGAACTCGAAACCCACTGGTTCTTGAACAATGACAATGACTCCAACCACTTGGCTAACCAAACCTTTGTTGATAGTTATGCAAAATCAAATATATATAGACGTTTTTTGAAAATTTTCAAACTAACAAATGTGTGAAATATATGTAATATACACAGAAAATATAATTATTTATTTTAAATAAAATTTTTTTTTCTTAATTTTTTTAAGAATTGGCGACGAAAAATTAATTTCGTCGTCAAATTGTACCAATTGGCGACGAAAAATCAATTTCCTCGTCAAATCTTCCAATTGGCGATGAAAAATTAATTTCCCAGCAAAAATGTCCCATTTGACGAGGAATTTTTTTTTTTTTTTGTCGCAAATAGATATCATTTGGCGACGAAATTCAATTTTCTCGGGAAAAAAGTCCTATTTAACAACGAAATCCTATTTCCTCGCCAAAAAGTACCATTTGGCGACAAATTTTGGACTTCGTCGCCAGTTTTCGTCGCGATAGACCATTTTTGTTGTAGTGCCAGCTAGGAACTAAAAATCCTAGAATTTAAGCCCCAGATATCAACCAGCAAACGGTTCCCATCAGTCCGCTTGAGGCCCCTCCACGAGCATAGGCATGCCCGAACTTCATTAATAATGTGAGAGCTCAAGAGAGGAGCACGAAGAGCTTGACCTTTGAATATTTTGGAGTTCCTTTCACGCCAAATCCAGTAGATAGAAGCTGCCAATGAGAGTTTGTAGATTCGGCTAGGGATAGAGGCACCATTCATCCGAGAACACACCCAATCAATTTCCTCAGTTAGCCCCCAAACAGTTCGAGTAATTTGATTCTTGGCTAATACCATTTTCCAAACCCCCTTGGAAAACGGACACTCAAAAAATAGGTGTTCATGGGACTCCATGGCATCGACGCAGAGAACACAATTAGCATCAATCCCTATTCCCCAGCTAAGCAACCTGTCCTTGTAGAAAGACGACCCATAAAGGCAGTCCATTCTATGAAGGCCCACCGAGGAACATGGTGGGGAAACCATAGAGTAATATTTACTTGATACTAAAAAAAAATTTGGGAGCCCCCCCCATATAAGCGAAATTTTGCGAGTCGATCGCGATGCTGGCCTTTGCTCATGGCCGGCACAAAAGCAGACATAACATAAAGACGTACCATGTATCAGTGTTCTAAATGGCTCTTGACGCTAATAGGACGGCGACCCACCTCCAAGCGTCAAGTCTGCTTAGGCGGCCCCCAAGCAGTTTGGCCTTTTTTTTTTCTTTTTTTTTTCCGGCCTTTATTCACTTTTCTATGCTACACACACTACTTTGTCTGCAAAACCCATGTGCACGCTGATACAAACCAAAACAACGAGAAATTATTCGGTGCCCTTGGGGCAACACGTGTCCCTGTCTCCAACACATCCGAGCCGTCCATCGGGTACCGAACGGCTCGGATTTAGTGAGAGAAAATACAGAGAGAAAGGAGAGAGAGAAAGGAGGAGAGAGGATGTTTTGATCCGAGCCGTTCGGTACCCGAACGGACGGCTCGGATGTACCCAAGGAGCACCACGTGTCCCTGCCCTAGGGGCAAGGAATAATTTCTCCAAAACAACACGTCAACTGAGTCAAAATAATGCTGAGAATATATATATATATATATATATATATATATAAAGATGCTGTACTTCTCTGACAGTAATGCTGAGAAAGGAAGTATCGGTATAGGTGTATTATTATATAATATATATAGAATGAAAGAGACAGAAAGTGTATATATATATATATATATATATATATATAAAAGCTGCGTTTTTAATAGAAAAGCTGATGGCCTCTCTTTTTTTTTTTAAAACAGCACATCGTTCTCTCTCTCTCTGAATCGACCTCCGACAAGCACGCCCATCCAGACCTCCGACAAGCACGCCCATCCAGACCTCCGACGACCATCGAACACCACCGGTGAGACCACCCAGGCCACCGGCGAAGCACTCCGACCTCCGGCGAACCTCCGACGATCAGTATACAGCCCCAGACGATACTCTATTTCAGTATTCGAACTAGATCTGACGATTCCAGCGACCCTTAGCCACCTAGCCTAGGCGCTGCCTAGATCCGCCTAGGCTGCCGCCTATCTCCGCCAAACCCTCCGTGACCGCCGCATGAAACGCCAAAGGGTGTAGGCGTGGTGGTGACCCGCCGCCGAGCACCTAGGCGGCCGCCGAGGCCGACATTTAGAACACTGTCATGTATGAGGAAGTAACAGAAAGATACAATTTGGCCTCTTTTTCTTTTTTTTTTGGAAGTGAAATTGTATAAAGAAACCAACCAAAAAGATCGATGGAATAGCCTTGGAAAATATGAACGAATTTCCTGACATTTTTTCCAATTTTGATTGCTATCGAGTAATTCAAACACCATTTGATGTAAGGAAGATTAAAAAACACTTTAGTTTTCGCAAAAGCTATGAATAATACCTTGAGCTGGTTTCTCTCTCTGTCCAAAGCTTGTGAAGCTTTTTTACAGAGGTCTTAGTTTCAGAGACTCGCACATGCTCAAGCAACCCAAGCTGACGGCTCCCTAGTAAATTGATCGAGACTATCTTGCGTAATTCACGCCAGTACGTTCCTCCATCCGGAGCGAAGCCGAACATGGCGTGGTTGTAGCCCAGATGATAGCTGGCTAGAAGTTTCGGCCGTGACAAAAGAGCCTTACCGTACGTAGTAAAACATTCCTTGGCTATTTTTGAGTTACTCACCACCACGGCTCGGTGCATCCCGAACCGGAGAGTGAAGATGGGTCCGTATTTGTCCGCCATGGCTCCCAAGGTTATGTGTGGGAGTTGAACAGAGGTTCCTAGGAGGTGGAGGTGGCCTATTATAGGCCATGCGCCGCCAGCTTCGGGCGGTGGAATACTTTTCAAAGTTTTAGATCTACTAAGTAATACTCCTACATAGTAGAGAACCACAAGTAGAGGGATGAGTCCGGCTATGGCAGTGTTGATGTGTGGGAAGAAGAATTCCATGCTGGCTTGAAGCAAGCAGTTGGAATGATGTTGGTTTGTTTATGAATATGGTACTCCCTCCGTGTTATTTTATACTTCGAAAAGTTGAAATTAAAACAATCCTGTCGTGATTCTGTCGCAATCGCAGCGTAATTACCGCGATATCAGACGACTCAGGTTGGTTGGAGATTGTTGTTCAAAAAAAAAAAATTTCCTATGCGATTCCCCTTTCGTCTTTCACTCTTGAGTTGATATGACAAGATTATTTCTTGTAAAGTTCAAGTTTGTACGGTGTATATTTTCTTTATTTTTGCATTCATTAAAATTAACAAATAAAATGGGACGAATGGAATATGGTTTTGTTGCATTAGCGCATGATTGGATTCGCTATGCTTTCCAACTTTTTTTTGGATGTATTCTTCTTTCAATGATGCTAGTTTTCTCCCTAATAAAATTTTTCTTTACTTATAAAAAAAAAAAAAATACTTATAGCACTCAGGATGAGTGTGGGGTACATAAGAGTACTAAAAGTTTGCCTGCTCTTTAAATTTAGGGTTTCGAAATTAGTCGAGATACGCACAAATTAACCCGCAGAATAGATTATAAAAAAGAAAAAAGAAAAAAGAAAAAAGAAAAAGAAAAGAGTACTACCAAAATAGAAAAGTTTGCTATGTAAAGCTTACATAGAAGCATTCATGAAACCGGCCGGTCTCCACTCTGGCCTTATCTTTATTCATTTAGCATTGAAAGTGAAGGAGCTAGACTAATTGTACAATCAGAAGATTCGACATACTCCCTCTGTCCCTTTTTTAGAATCCAGTGTTTCATTTTGAGTTGTCCTTTAATAAGTGTCCATTTTGTAAAGTTAGTGAGTAAAAGTTGGTGCATTTTCCATTTTGCCCCTAAAAATATATTTCATTTTGAAAAATTAGTGAGTGAAAGTGTAATGATAGGTCTCCATAGAGGGTAAGTAGAGAAAGTGGAGATAAAAGTTGATGTAAAATATGTAATGATGATGTCTCCTTAATAAGTTGGAGTTACGAAGCAGGACACTTAAAAAGGGACGGAGAGAGAATAATAGATTTGATCGGGATGCTTACAACCGTGCATAATTTTCTTTATTGTTAAAGACAGAAAATTAGGTTTATGTCATCAATTTCTTTTTCTACATTTGCCGCTTTGTCATTTCTTTTTTAATGATGTCTGATTTTCCATCTTTTTTTATAAACAACAAAATTTTATTAGAACTCGACAAAATTTTATTCTGATTTCCCATCTTACTACTTAGTAGTAGTTAATTTAATTAATTTTCTTTCTTCGAATTTTTGTGAACCCGAAAAGAATCGTATTCTATGCAAAACAAAAAATGACGAAACTCTACAAAAATGCTAGAAAAAGTTGCATCTTTGTTCACTATCATCACCTAAAATAACTAAATAAGTACACATTGAATTGTGTTGAAAGAATAGTGTGGATCCGTGAAAAAAAAAAATAGATTTTGAGATTTTAGCTTTTAAAAAGTCAATGTACGTTTTGTTCAAATATTCTTGTGGCTGATGTTGGGATTCTAGAGATTTTTAGAAGCCAAAAATGGTTCTAAATCTGATTCTAGAGAAATTGGATTTTAGATGGCTTTTGGATCATATTTTCATTCCAACACAGCTCAAGAGAAATCATATCCTCATGCCAAGAGCACAATAGAAACAAATTAAAACACTTCAAAAAATTGTTCTAATCAAAAATAATTTTAGTATATCTTTTCAATCAAATAAATCCATCCAAATGGCTTTTTTCTAATGATAGTTGGCACTGGAACAAAAAAATGGAATTATTTTTTTTTAATTTTAAAAAGTATACAGTACACGTGATACAGATACAAGCAAGAATTCAAGATACGAGTATATCAATCCTAGATGTCGAAAAAGAAAAGGATGACATGCACCCCCCTTATCTATCATGGTTTATCACTAAGCAGCCCTAATTCTAATTTAATACAGGGTTTCTGTTTTGTATTATTTTTTAATGATATGGAAACCTTTCTTTGTTGATAAAAAAAAAAAAATCTGACATTTTTTAGATGAGAGGTGTTTAATTAGTGATAAAGTTTGATAGAGGGGGTGTCTAATCGTTGGCCGGCCAACAATGGAGATCTTAGTTGATTAAAAAAAAAAAGGAGATTTAGACATGATAAAAACAAAAGTAGAGTTGACGTATGATATGAACATAATCAAGATATCAATCCTGAGATATGCAATATAATCGAAATCAAATATCAGTCCGTATAGTATGTAGTTGGCCGGCCCAGAGAGCAAATTAAAACTATGGACATCTTTGGCTAATAATTATAAATTGGCCTTGTTCGTTTGGAGATTTTGAGAAAGTTTTTTTAGAGTCATGAGTGAAGATAGGTAGATAAAAAAAAATTATTGGAGACTGGGCCCAGAAAATTTAAGTCCCCCGAACGAATAAATATTATACCGAAGCTACTTAACTGTGAAAAGGGTAATATTTACAAAGATTGCAAGTCTTATCAAATAGATGTATTAAAATGTTATGCAAATCACTATGAGCATACGGGCAAACACCAAAGGTGGTTGGTTATGATAGAAAAACAATTAAGAGTTGCCCACATGGATATAAAGAAAAAGAAAACAATAAAATTAGAAATAAACTATTCTTCTTGACCAACCAAGTATTAAAAGTAAACTATTCTTCTTAACTAGGAGCTAAACGAGGTGCAACAAGTACTTCAAGTGGAGTGGCTTTAGCATTTGTTAATCCAGCGCTCCCAGTCATGTCAACTAGAGCATCGTTTGGCGTTGAGAGCTCAAACTCCTGGAGTAGCCTAGCCAGCACGAAGTGCAACATCTGGACACCGAACGCGATACCAGGGCACATTCTTCTACCTGCTCCAAACGGGATCAACTCAAAATGTTTTCCCCTCACATCAACATCCTTTTGCGCGGTGAGGAACCTCTCGGGCCGAAACACCAACGGATCATCCCACTTCATTGGGTCCCGATGGATCTTCCACAAATTTGAAAGCAGCTGTGTTCCTTTGGGGATATGGTAGCCACTTATCGAGCAATCTTCTGCGAATTCCCTTTGGCCGGCTCGGCCCCTGCTGGGCATAAGCGTAGTGCTTCTTTGACTACGGCTTGGAGATAGAAAAGTTTGGTGATACCTGATTCATCTACTTGTCTTTCCTTGCCAACGTAGAGATCCAATTCTTCTTGTACCTTTTTTAAAACTTGACGGTTGTTCAATAAGAGTGAGAGTACCCACGTCAACATCACTGAAGTGGTGTCGGCTCCAGCCATGATCACCTGCTGTAAATTGTAAAGCCGAAAGCACTTGGATCGTTTAGGTACTGGATCGAGTGGTTAAAAAAATGCATGGATTCCACTACATCGGTTTTTAGGCCTTGATATCCTAACAGTTTTGGAGATTTTTTTGGCTTTTTGTCCATATCCAATCTTTTTCTTTTACTATTTATAAGTTTTGCACTAAACTTTTGGGGATTATTAGTTCATCTCGACAAGACGAATTAATAATCTGCAAAAGAATTTGGAAAACTTGGTGTAGATTGCGAAAATTAGTAAAGGTTTTGCATGCTTACATGTGCAAATAGATACGCTAGAAAGAAAAAGAAATACATAATACGTACCAAGCATGTAGCTTTGTTGACGGTGTCCGCATCGTAACCAGCGAGACTAGTCCCGGTAAGAGTTGAAAGCATGATGTCCATGAAGTCTTGATCACCCTTATAACCACCTCCCGGTTCTCTCCTCCGACGATGTTCCTCCAACCACCCCGAAATTACTCTATCCATTTCCTTGAATGTTTCTTTCATTGCCTTTTCGTGTCCCCCCAAGTCTAACCAACGCAAAAAAGGAATGGAATCTGCCGGCAGAAATAGTCCTACATAGTGAAAGAAGTTCCTAAATGCCTTCTGGCAACTCCTCCCCTCCTCCTCATCACCGTCAGCAGCAACACCGAAGTACCTTTTTCCGGCAACCATTCTGACCAGCACATTCATGGTCAAGTCTGCAAACCACTTCTTCATCTCCACCAAGACATATCTGTTAAGAAGATAAGAGCTAGGATAAAAATGAACCCATGGCATATATATATAATTATATATGATGACACAAAATAGAGACGGAGATAGGATTTAGACAGAGGGGAGGCTGCGACTTAGAATCCCATATATTCACATTGTTTCTTAGTTTTTAGTTTTCCTCCCACATAGGAGTAGTTTAAAATTCAAGCATGAAATCTGAGAAAATAATATTCTACATGCAATAAAAATAGTGAATTTATATTCATACTTTGCAAAACACACATATATACATACAGATAAAAGAAAACTAAAGAAGCTTTTCCATCCGTAGTGGCTAAACTTCTTTTCTATTAAAAATAGTAGAATCGGGTACGTAATGGTATCGTTCGCAGTGTAACGGTACTATGAGGAGTAGGGCTGTAAATGAAGTAAGTCGTTCGTGAGCTGTTCGAGACTCGGTTCGGCAAGAGCTTGTTCGAGTTCGATTAGTCTGTTAAACGAACTGAACCAGAACCTCAATTCTAGGCTTGTTCAGTAAATGAGCCGAACTTGAGCCTAACGGTATTCGACTCGGTTAGGCTCGCGAACTTATACTTAAATTTAATTAATAATTCAATAGAGGTCTATTTGTAAATATAAAAAATTTTAAGATTGTATATATAATTTAATACTTATTTTTCTCCCAAATTCTATACGATCAATGTGAGAGTTTGGGTTTGCTTGAGTTTAATGACCCGAGTCGAACTAAACCCGAGTCTTGACGAGCTCAATTCAACCTTAGATTCGGCTCGACTCGATTCGTTTGAGTTTAACGAGCCAAACTCGAGCCAAGATGTTCAAATTCGAATCGAACCCGAGCCGACCACGAGTCAGACTAGTACCTTAACGAACCCAACGGAGCCAAACCCGAGCCTTGAAAAATTTTAACGAGCTGACCTCGAGCCAAGTTGTTCAGGCTTGAATCGAACTCGAGCCAATTTTTTTTTTACCTGAACAAACTTGAGCCAAACTTAACAGGGTTCGGCTTGATTCGGTTCATTTACAGCCCTAATAAGGAGTAAGTACCAATACATAGCAAGAATCGGTTGTAGCGGCAGTAAATTTTAGAATAATTTTTTTATAACATAAAAAACTTTTGATAGTGCTTTAACCAGCCTCGGCGGTTGAGTTTTGGTCATGCGGTTGTGAACGGATCCGTGAGTCATAAATTAACAATCCGTTATCACTGAACAAAACTATGCAATGTCGGACAAAAAAATAATCCAAAAAAAATTGGATTTCGATAATAATTTTTTACTTTTTAGATTCCTTTCATCATGACGATGCAATAATCTTCAAAAAATTAACGATAAACTAACAAATACGAAAAAATTTAAATAAGGACAAAAAAATAAGCTAGTCGTGCCTAAATTCAATAAAAAAAAAAATTGCTTTATACAGATTTACTAATAATGCGTACCCAGACCCAGGGTTTGGAATTCCAAACCCAGGGTTTTGGATAAAGTAACTTTTCTACTTTTTCTCTCTCTAACTTTTCAATCATTACTTTCATTTTTCACTCTATCTCTCTCTACTTTTTACCTCTCTCCACAATCATTAGTCTCATTTCTCTCTCTACCTTTATTCAAAAACACAACTCAAAACCCACAACCGAACAAAACCTAGAGTCCTCCGTCTCAGAAACTCGGACGTGCTCGAGCAACTTAACCCGGCGGCTCCCGAGCAACTCGACCGAGATTATCTTGCGTAATTCACGCCAATAAGCACCATAGGGAGAGAAGCTGAACATGGCCTCGTCGTAGCTGAGATGATCGGCAGATAAAAACTTGGGCCGTGACAAGACAACCGAATCATGCGTAGTGAAACACTCCTTGGCTGTTTGCCAATTACTCACCACCAAGACTCGTTTCACCCCGACCCGGATGCTGAAAATGGGTCCGTATTTATCGGCCATGGTTCCCAAGTATACGTGGGGGAGCTGCTCGGAGGACGTTAGGTGGTGGAGGTGGCCTATTATAGGCCACGCATCGCCGACTTCGGGTGGTGGAATACGTTTTGGAGTTTTAGATTTCCCTAGGAAATAGTAGAGAAGTACAAGTAGAGGAAGGAGTCCGGCCATGACAGTGCTCGTGTGTGGAAAGAGGAACTCCATGGCCGTGGGTGTTATGAACCGGAGTTGATCGATCTTGGTTATGTTGTTGGATGCTTCTGTGATTTATATATAGCTAGGTTGCATATAATATAATACGGTACGTACAGGAAAAATATCCATAAAAATATACACGAAAAAGAAATGAACGAATCATATTCACATCACTATCTGAACCGTTCATTTTTTTCATATGCACTTTCATGGATACCTACCTTTTATGTATACATTTTGGTATATTTCGCTTCATAGGTGTGGATGCCCTCACGGAGAGGATTCAAAAGTCTTTTTACGCCAAAAGTCTTTTTTTTTTCCCCCAACTGTGGTCATAACTCCTTTTTACAACATAAAATAGTGTGGGGCTAGTGTATACATTTCTCTGCTAGGCCTAGGGGGTTTAAACTGCCACCAGTACACCTCCTCAATGGCGTCGCCTGATATTTCGGCCTCATCCGGCTAAATTAAACTCATTTGACTTAATTTTTTTGTTTTTATTTAAAATTTTTCGTATTTGTTAGTTTTTTGTTGATTTTTTTTTAAGATTGTTGCTTTGTCATGACAAAATGAATCTAAAAAGTAAAAAATTACGATCGAAATTCAATTTTTTTTAATAAAGACGATTGGCTCGTTGGTTTATGTTCATCTTTATTCAAAAAAAAATTAGATTTTAATCTTAATTTTTTACTTTTTAAATTCCTCTCGTCATGACACAGCAATAATCCTCAAAAAAATTGACGAAAAACAATTAAATACGAAAAAAATCGAATAAGGATAAAAAAATAAGCCAAATGGCTTATTTAACCGAATGATTCCCAACTAATGATCTTATGCCTTGTTTGGATTCAAATTTGAGTTTTTTTGGGGTTTGATTTTTGGGGTATTGAGTAGAAAGAGAAATTAGGGTAACAATTAGTTATAGGAGTAGTGGGTGGAGAGAAATGAGAGATAACTAGATTCCTAACTAATAAGCACTCTTTAATAAAAGATGCCTGTTAGATTATTTTTGGGGAGTGATTTTGCCACTCTCCTTTTTGTTAATGTCACTCCCCTTTGTGTCTTAATAGATGATTTATTTTCTGAGAAAAGAGAAGTGACATTAACAAAAAGGGGAGTGGCAAAATTAATTCCCATATTTTTTTTGTGCTCATAATTCAACAGAGTTATTGAGCCAGAACAAAACCCCTAACTCCATTAATCTGACTTTTCCAATCAAAATTAGGGCAATTTACCTCTAGGCCCAGAAAATAAAAAGTAATTCCCACCAAGTCTCCTCTAATTAACAAAACGCGAAAACCCTATGAAAGTGCCTAAAATCCTAAATACTGAAAGTGCCTAACCCCTAGGGTACCCTATAAAAGTGCCTAAACTTCAGGGTACCCTATAAAAATGCCTAAATCCCCTAGGGCACCCTATGAAAGTGCCTAAACCACTAAAACCCTATAATAGGAAAGTGCACCCTAAAACTCAATGAAAGTCACAAACCTAAACCCTAACGCCTACATGAAAGTGGACTAAACCTAAACCCTAGATCAGTAAACCCTAGGGTATTCTAAAACCTAAAATCTTAAGTATAACTAAACCCAGCACTAAAATCCTAGAATTAAGATTTTAGGATCTGGCCAAGATTAGTAGATCATTAAAGCACTACAAGACCTCTAGCATGCCCTAAAACTCCAGGATGACACTTCCATTAATGGTAAATGTATTTTTGTAAAAGTGGACTTAGTGGTAATTAAGTATTTCATCTATCCTTAATGGGAATTAAGTGTCACTTTTCTGTACTTAGAGGTAATTTTCTCTCAAAATTAACGTCTATAGAATATGATCCAACCGAATTCCATACAATGCAGGGGAAAATTATTGCATGCTCCTCTTCCCCTCGCATAAGATGAGGGCTCACGCGGGACACACATATAAGCTCCACATGTTATGTGGGAGAAGATAGCATACACCGAGAGTACTACAGGGTAGTACTGAATAATTACAATGCAGTGCACCTTTCCGTTGTTTGCATTGAAAAATGATCCTGAGTTTCTCGGGCGTATGAAACTTTGGTGCATCCTTCCCTGTAAAGTTAGGTTAATTTGGCTCCCACCATGCAGGTATTTTACTTGGGGGCTGGGGCCTCTAATTCTACCAATCTAATCTTGCCGTGGGGTATGTGTAACAACCCATACGAAAAAATATTTTGACATATTTTTATATTCTAATTTCTAAAAATCAGTTTAGAATTTTGTCAAAAAAGTTTACAAAATTGATTTTTAAGAATTTACAACTTCTGAGAATCTGACTATGAGGTAAACCATTTGGTAAGTTGAGCAAAGAGTCGATCAAAACTTTACCGATATCTAACTTAGTTGAATTTTTTTTATAAGAATCCGTAGAAAAAATATTCTAAATAAATTGACCGACTCCGATCATTTGTGTAGAATGGTGTACCCATAGAGGTCTCATCAGACAATGATAAAAAAAAGCACAAGATCATAGTTAATGCTGCCCACTAAATTAGAAAAACCTCTGGTTAATTAATAAAATTTTCTCTGTCATTTAAATAAAAAATGCTATCCAGAAACCTACCTCATCAGTTATTACATAGTAATGGCTGCATTAAATTAGTCAATGTTATTGGTCCCCATATTAGGAATACTGTTTCTCAAAAAAGATAAGGAAGAACTTCATCCATCCCAATTTCTTAGTTCATTTTTGGAGTACTTGCATTTCTATTTTTTTTTATCGCAGAAAATTTTATTAATCTCTGCAAAATTACAAAGATTAAAAGGACGAGGACAGAAAGGAAATTAAAATTACTTACATGCATTTCTCAATTGATTATATCTTGTAACCTGCATTTGTTTTAGGTGATTTTTAAAAATTTTGTTAATAAAATTAATTGAAATCTATAACACAAAATCTTTATTGCATGTAAAAAGTATGAACAATTAAAAATAAAACTAATTTTCAATCAAGTTGGAGTAGAACGAAGGGGGAAAAAATGGGACGGAAGGCGTATATTCCAACAAAAGCGAAATAAATATGGCTCATTGAAGTGAACTATATATTCCCATTGAAAAGTCCAACAAGTGTAGCTGAACATGTTCAATCAATGTGAGGGCTCATTTCTAAACTGATATAGTTTTCTTAATTTTTGTTCAGTTCTTTTGGGTCCTTTGTTTTTTTTTTGGTACATCAGAAATTCAAATAACTAAAAAAGCAAGGACCATAGAAGAGTCATAGCAAAGATAAAGGATAAGAAGGCCTGAGATAAGTCCAAAGAACACTAATCTAAAGCCTGCCTAAGAAGAATGGCTATCTTTTATCAAGAACTCCAGTAGGGAGATGGGGGTAGCCACTGCAATAATCAGCTCGTCGTTTTGTTTGGCTCCCAAGTGAGCAAGATGGTCGGCACATTGATTGGCATTGCGGTAAGTGTGAGATAACTTGGTGTCCGTGCGGTTTAGCAACCCATGAGCTTCAATTATAATGATACTTTGAGCGTGATTACCTGGATTGCCTTCATTGATGAGCTCAACAGCCACAAGAGAATCTGATTCGATAGTAACATTTGCCAAACTTTTCTCCAGGATAATAGTAAGGCCTCTATAAATTCCCCAGAGTTCCGCTTCAAGGCTAGAGTCGCAGACGAGCTTACCAAAGAACCTAAGGATCCAGTCTCCCTTTGAGTCTCTGTAGACACCACAATCCGGACCTCGGAGAGTCTTTGTCCACCCCGATGATGAAATAGAGGAAACGATACCTTCGCGAGCTTGAAAAAGGACTTCTCTCAGCCCATGTAAACCCAAAGACCCAAAAAACCTGAAAAGCCCAAACAAAAGCCCAAACAAAGCCCAAAAGATTCCTAGACCGAAGGAAGAGGAACCGTACGAGGCAGCTCGAGCGCACGGCACCTTGAAATTTAAGGGTGGTGGCGTGCATCAGAATCAAGCCGACCTTGAGCAAAAAAATTTGGTAGCTCGAGTCAGGCCACGCGTCGGTGTGAGCCCACGATGATTAGCTCACTAAATGCACTTCCGCCCGCCTAAAATACCTCCACCATTTGAATTCAAAATCCTGGCCATTTGCCTATAAATTGACCCTCCACTCAAGGAAAAGGGGTCCCTCTTAGCCCCTTCTTTTGAGTCTCTTCTCTTGCCTTTCTCTTGACCTCTCACTCTACTTTCTCTCTCTAAGTTCTCAAATCCCTTTCCATTACCATTTCCATTTCCAAGCCTTAAAGGATGTCATTCCCAAAGACATTTTTAAGAGCTTTCACTCACTCCTTCTCATCATTGAAGTTGATCACTCATTGACTTCAAGACCCCATCACCCAAAAAACTAACCCTCACTCACACCCATACTCCACTTTGTCTCATTTAACCTCCCCATCTACATCCGTGACGCATCCATCCACATCCTTGCATCCACGGTCCTTGATCGAGCTCGAAACCAAAGGTACAAACTAGTTTCCTCGGACTAGACTCCGTTCTGGTCCTGAGGGGACCTTTCTGTCAGCAGATCTAACCTCCTTTTGGTTAGATCCTGACTCAAAACGTATTCTCATAAAATAAAACCAACACTGTGCTGAGGTTGGGAAACCGCGCGGTCTGTTGAACAGAAGCGCGGCATCCTGACACTCAGCACACGGCATGGTGCACATTGATGCTATTGTGAGCAGGCTGTTTGGATCCGAGTCTTCCTCTGTTGTGGTTATCTGTATCTGCTGTTTACTGTTTCTGCTGCTCTTAAAATAAGGCCACATCTACAAGCCATGTTCTAGCTCTTTAAAAAAAAAAAACTTTTCAAGATCATCCCGAATGATTAAAAATGTTAAAAACTACTTTAAAACCCTATTTTGAGAAAGACAATGGTATTTTTGGGATGATCTAACTGTCGTGATGTTTCTGATAAGCTTTTCAAAAGATATGCAGAGAAAGCCGTGGGCTAAATAACGTTTTGAGAGACTGAAACAGTCTGACAGCAGAGCCGTTGCCACGCACGGCATGTTGAGATGCCTCGCACGTCATGTTGAGATGCCTCGCACGGCATCTCAGGGTGCCGTGAATGGCTTTCTAAAGTCTAAACGGTCTGGATCTGAGTCTTCCTCTGTCGAAGTTATCTGGTCTTGTTGTTTACTATTTCTGTGGCTCCCAAAATGAGATCGTATCTACAAGCCAAGTTCCAACTCTCCTAAAACCTTTTTCAAGATCATCCCAAATGATCAGAAATGAGCTAAATAATGTTTTCAAAGACCTCTGGAACAAGCGTTAGGCTAAATAACGTTTGAGAGTGTAAACGACCGACGGCAATGAGCGGTTGCCACGCAGCGGCATGCTTTGAGGCGCCTCGTAGCGGTATCTCGGTGGTGCATGACGGCTTTTCCGAGGTCCAAACGATGCGTTGAACGTCATTTACTTCTATTTGTTCACATCATCTTATCACGATTGTACAGAGCACCACCCGCACGCCAACGTGACATATTTCCCATGTCCCTTTCCGCTACGTGTTTTATTAAAGAGCTTGATATTCGAGATTTCCTTTGATCTCCCCTTTTTGAAAACATCAAGTAGACCGGTCTTACCGGGCGAATGTGGTGCTTTTAAA
The DNA here is from genome assembly GCA_025413875.1 of Rhododendron molle. Classification (NCBI taxonomy): domain Eukaryota; kingdom Viridiplantae; phylum Streptophyta; class Magnoliopsida; order Ericales; family Ericaceae; genus Rhododendron; species Rhododendron molle. The sequence continues at coordinate 7,837,570 of CM046393.1, forward strand.
GAAAAACCTTCCTCATTCGTAATGTGGCTCCCGAACCCATCATCTCAACGTTTTCGTTAGACCTAAAGCATTTTTCAAGCAAACTCTCGGTTTCTCGGATCATCCATCTCGAAAATCCGTGTGGCGACTCTACGAGCGGCGCTCATCCACGGCGCGGAGCCCACAGGTGGCGACTCTGCTGGGGATCAACTTTTATTCAATACCTTTTTAAAAAAAAAAAAAAAAAAGAATATACAAAAAGTATTGAATAAACAAGAGGGCTAAACTTGAAAGGTGTTTTCTAAAAGGGGATTCTCGAATATTTTCCGGAAGACCTTTCTCTTTACCCTGTACACTTTGCACCGCACAAGCCTCGCTATCCGTGTTTCAGCTATCTTGCCCGGTTGCCAGTGACAAGCTCTCCGAATGCCTAGCAACCTCGACTATGATGAGCCATCGTCCTGTGTTTGACCGTTGTCTTGCAATACACTCGACACGGGTAGCACATCTTGGCTCTAGTCCAGGGAACCCTCTTGAGACCAAAACCGACCTTTGCACTTGTACATAGCCATAGAACGCTTCCCAACTAGGACAGGGACCCATGTCTAGGACTTATGTGCTATATTCTACTTACGTGCTTTTATTCCTGTACACACGCATCATTTGCACACCATTGCATCTTGTGGGCTAGAGGAATAGGCCTCCTTAGAATTCTTTAGGACCCTCCGGTCAGTCCAGGAGACTTTAAATCCATGGAGTGTGAGATACCTCCGGTGTTTGCCGTGCCCGAACGGCTCCCTTGGTTTGGATCTAGCCTTAAGCATGTCTGTATCGATTCCGCTAGCCACATTGCTCTGTCTCGGATGGTCACGATAAGGAGATTGGCTCGGGTTCCGACCCGTTCGCCTGACGGTACGTACCCGGGCTATCGGAAATCTTCTGCGTACGGACGCCTTAAGTGAGATTTGAACCACGGTAGGTCCACTAGGGCGGTCAGGAGACTTTAAATCCATTGAGTGTGAGATACCTCCGGTGTTTGCCGTCGAACGGCTCCCTTGGTTTGGATCTAGCCTTAAGCATGTCTGTACCATTCCAGGAGCCACATTGCTCTGTCTCGGATGGTCACGATAAGGAGATTGGCTCGGGTTCCGACCCGTTCGGAATTCAACCTGCCGACGGTGACTTACCCTGCCTATCGGAAATCTTAGACGGACGTCTTAAGTGAGATTTGAACCACGGTAGGTCCACTAGGGCAGTCCAGGAGACTTTAAATCCGTGGAGTTTGAGATACCTCCGGTGTTTGCCGTGCCCGAACGGCTCCCTTGGTTTGGATCTAGTCTTAAGCATGTCTGTATCTGGATTCTGGTAGCCACATTGCTCTGTCTCGGATGGTCACGATAAGGAGATTGGCTCTGATTCCGACCTGTTCGGAATTCAACCTGCCTGACGGTACCTACCCGGGCTATCGGAAATCTTCTGTACGGATGTCTTAAGTGAGGTTCGAGCCACGGTAGGTCTTACGCCTTATTTCTAGGAGATGGGTAGAAGTAGGGCGAGTATTCGGATTGGTTATGAGTTGCTCCCTTTTGACTTGTTACCAGTGTTGCCAACATTGATCTCCTGCGGAGGAAAGAAGCTGTACCCAATTGGTTCCGTCTGTCCCAAAGACTAGTTCGCGTAGACACCCTGGAAGGACCCCCACTGTTTGAGGTCCAAATTGAGGAAGAAGAAGAACCTGTGGTAGAAGAATCCGTGGTCTCGTTCCCGACCGAAAACCCCTTACCTATGGCTGACCAGGGAGACGGAATGGAGGAACTCAGGCAGAACGTGGCCAACATGGATGTTCAGTTTAAGCAGTCCCTCGCTGGTGTTGACGCGCAGCTTAAGGCTGCCGTAGTCTCTATGAAAAATGACATGAATATGATAATGGAAAGCATGCAGGAAATCACTGACAAGCTTCTAATCAAGACTTCCCTGCAATCTGAGCAACCACCTAAAGTTGAGGTACCAGTAATCGACCCTAACCTGGCCGCTATCATGGATAAGATTGGCAAATTGGAGGAATCTGTCCAGGAAACCAAACGGCTTGGAAAAGGAGAAATCGACATGAAGAAACTATGCCTCTTTCCAAACGCCAAGCTGCCAGAAAAATTCAAAGGAGTGGACTTTGCAAAATTCGATGGAACCGGTGACCCAAGAGCCCACCTTCAGGGGTATGTCAGATCCCTCACTATGCGTGGCATCAAAGGAGAAGCCATGGCCCAACTCTTCCATGAATCCTTGTCCGGTCCAGCCCTGCAATGGTTCCTCTCACTCGAACCATCCAAGAAAAGGACCTGGGAAGACATCGGGACAGCTTTCGTGACCCAATATGATTTCAATGTCGACCTGAAAGTGACCACGAGAGAGTTGGAAAGCACCAAGATGGGTGAGAAGGAAAGTTTTGCCGACTTTGTGAAACGTTGGAGGGCTAAGGCTGCCCAGATGCAAAATAAACCTGACTTAAAGGAACAAATACGGATAATAACCAAGAACTTGCCAAGCTCTTTCGCACCTTACATGGTTCTTTCTCAGGCTGCCCATTTCGAAAACTTTTATGATTCTGGATTGGTCGTAGAAGAGGCTCTGTGAGACGGAACTTTGGAGAAGAAAGAACCAGGGTCCGGGTCCAAATCCAAACGGGCGATTCAGAAACAAAGAATGTTCTCTTCGGGAATGCCAATCAGCCAGGAACCTCTCCACCAAACCTGTAGAAGTCAACCAAATTGTGAAACCAAAACCAATTCATATCGTTCACCCAATTCAACACTCCAAGGTCCACTCTCCTTAAGAAGCTCACGGACATTGTGTTCAAACCTCTTCCGCCACCACAAACCATTCCGCCAAACTTAAACCAAAACGTCTACCGTGACTTCCACCAAATGCCCGCCATACCACCGACAACTATCCGCCTTCGCCATGAAATCCAAAACCTCATCGACAACAAGGTTGTCGATGCACCACCCACGATAAACCCAACACCATTTCAAACCCACTACCACAACATAATGCTCCCTTAAGTATCAACCAAATCACCTTAGCCGAGGATCAAAACATCCCGTAGTTTGACCCTACCTCGCCGATGTCGAACCAATGCTGGTGAAATTCTCGGGGGAACTGCCTTCCGTTCAATATGGGAATGGGAAGATACATGGGGAGAACTAATTGCTGACTGGGAAGAATTTGAGGCTGCCAATTTCCAAGGAAGTGACGAACCTCTGTTCGAGGCCGGATGGGAGGTTGATTGGCAAAACATCCAGGCAGATCCTCTTGATGGATTCTCTTTGAGTACACTATTCGAAAATCAAGAGGAAGAATACTTGGTCTTCCAAGATGCACCCGAATGGGATTGGGACCCGGCCCCGGATGAGTATCAGCTTTTGGCATGGAACGACCCATTGGATACCTTCTCCCTGCCGACACTATTCAGTGAAGAATACCAGCTTGGATACCCACTTGAGATGGCAACATACGACTGGCCGGAACTCGCCCCGCTCCGCCCAGATTTCTCTCATTTTAATGACTTTGTCGTCAACAAGCTGTATGAAAACGTGGACCTCACCCCGTACCCAAACCTTCCTGGATTCGAGGAGGAAGTCGCTAGCAACGGGTTTGACCCAATGGACTACCTCGTGGACGGAGCTGAATCTGAGCCATCAGTCACTTTCCCGGAACACGCCGAAGTTGCCATGATAAACTTATGGGAAGATGAACCGGCAAACTTGTGGGCCAACACTGAAGTGGTTAACGTAAAAGTGGGAAACGAAGAATGGACTGTTAACAAAGCCATGATGGAGGCTGAAAAATGGACACCCGAAGATTTGTGGGATGATTTGGTTATCGCCGATCTGGCCGCCAATTTACAAGATACAACTATTGGAAACAAGCGTAAAGCCCTGGCCGACCTATGGAACGAGGAATCAAAGTACCGCCAGATTGATCATCTAACCAGAAGCGCCGTGTTTATCAACCTCCGAACCTCCAAGTTGGGAAACCTTCCAACCCTGCAGCGCAGAACCATCTCGATCCCTTCACCACCCCGGCCAAGAGCACCTTCCGACCCTTTGACCCGCCAGCTAAAGAGCCTCCCGACCAGAAAAGAACCCGAAGGAATGATTAAGTGTCAACTCGAGCAGAACCAATGCCAAGATGTCTGCCTGGGATGTGTTGGTTCACTCCACACGCCATCGCGGAAGGTCTCATCCAAGCGCTCTCCCGACTCAAAGTTCCTTCCGCTATAACTCCCGATGAGCTTGTGGCATTAATCAAGACCATACCCATCAAACATGCCATCACCTTTACTGATCGAGACTTACCCGCCGAGGGAACTGATCACAATCGTCCGCTGCACATCACCTTGAAGTGCCATGGCAAGTCGGTTCCCGCAATCTTGGTCGATAATGGATCAGCCATTAATGTCTGTCCACTCCGCGTTGCTTACTGTTTGGGATACAAGAATAAGGACTTCTCCCCATCAGAAGTCAAAGTCCGAGCATATGACAACACTCGGAGGGATGTGGTTGGAACTCTCATGATTCCTATGACCTTCGGACCATATCAGACGGACGTAGAATTCCACGTAGTGAATATCCCCGCCCCCTTCAATCTGCTTCTGGGTAGGCCCTGGCTGCATCGGCCAGACATCATGGCTGTGCCCTCCACACTCCATCAGAAAATTCGGCTGGGACTGGAAACAGGAATGCTTACTATCCACGGAGACTCGGGGATTCATGCCCATGTTGAGGACAATGCCCCACTCTTGGAAATTCAACACGGGGAAGAAGACATCGCTTTGGGAGGCTTCTCTTTAGACACCTCTCGGTCTATCTACTCAGTTAGAATTGACGACGACTTTGTCATTAGCAACGTCGCCATCAAGATCATGAAAAAGATGTCCTACATGCCAGGGTTGGGACTGGGAAAGAACCTCCAAGGCCCTGCAAAGTTCGAAGCCCAGGGCACTCTGATGCGTACAACAGGCCTTGGTTACTCACCCTCAAGTAGTAGCAAGGTGAAAAGAGGAAACAGGCTAGAGGACTATTTTGTCAAAGAAGAAGCAAAGCAGATTTACCAAGGACAGCCGGAACCGTTTTGGGACAAGGAAACCAATACCTTCCTGCCAGGATTTGAGATATTCGCCAACGACGTCTGGTTGGATAGTGATGAGGAAACTGAGGTTGAGGAAAAGCAGAAAAAGCCCGCTGACTGGATTGAGGTTTTCAGCATGGGTAGTCTCGCAACTCTGTTTAGGAAAGACGAATCAATGGGTACAGCTATGGAAGCAGAAGTGCTGATGATGGAACAAGATGCCCCCGAGGATCCGGCTTTGTTTATCATGGATGCTGCTGAAGAGTACAAAAACTGGATCTTCATGCCAAATGCAACCTACCACGAATCAGAGTCCGAGTCTGAATCTGAGTCTGTTAAGTCTATCGAGTCTTCAGGCCTTCCGAAGTCTTAGTCTGTCTAGCCCGAGTCAGCCTCTCGCCCAAACTCTCGAAGTCTGATTTCTAATTCGAATCCACCCATGTGTATGGTGCCCCCGAGGCCACTGTTGATCATGAAATGAATGAATCTGATTCTGCTTACTTTCCTGACTTTGAAATAAATTGCGTCGCCCCTGGTGATGAAGAGATTGATTTCGATGGGGACATTCCTAAAGAAATTCGATCCCTAATCGGCGGGGAAGATGAAAAGCGTGCTCAACCCGTAAAAGAAGAAATTGTTTTAATAAATCCGAGAGATGGAGAGAATCCTCGATAATCCGATCGGTTCTCGCACTATCCACAAGAACGCGAAGCTCTTGTAAACCTGCTTAAAAGAATTTGAAGATGTGTTTGCATGGTCACATGCCGACATGCCCGGGATCGATCTCGAAATCGTGGAGCATCGGATTCCCTTTATCCTGATGCAAAGCCAGTAAACATAAACTAAGACGCATGAGGCCTGACCGGGTGCTTAAGATAAAAGAAGAGGTCACTAAACAGATTAACACTGGAGATTCTTAATGGTAATCGAATACCCTCGGTGGGTTGCAAACATCGCCCCCGTGCCAAAAAAGGGTGGCAAAATAAGGGTCTCAAGTCGATTTCGTGGATCTTAACAAAGCCCTAAAGATGATTTCCCGTTACCACACATTGATGTGTTAGTTGACAACACTGCTGGTCATGCTCTACTCTCTTTCATGGATGGTTTCTCGGGATACAATCAAATCCTTATGGCTCCAGAGGATCGGGAAAAGACTACGTTCGTCACCGAGTGGGGGACATACTGTTATCGAGTCATGCCTTTCGGACTGAAGAATGCAGGGTCCACGTACCAACGGGCCGCCACGGCATTACTACACGACATGATTCACAAGGAAGTGGAAGTCTACGTTGATGATATGATTGTTAAGGCCAAGGAACGAGAGGGGCATCTCCCCGCGCTCAGGAAGTTCTTCGAAAGAATCAGGAAGTACAAGATGCGTCTCAACCCCGCCAAATGTACATTCGGAGTCACTGCAGGAAAGATGCTTGGATTCATGATCACCACCCGAGGCATTGAAGTCGACCCATCAAAAATCAAAGCCATCCTGGAAATGGAGCCGCCGAGATCTGAAAAGGATGTAAGGAGCTTTCTCGGCAAGGTGCAATTCATCAGTAGGTTCATTGCGAGGCTGACTTCAACCTGTGAACCATTGTTCCGCTTACTCAAGAAAGGAGTGCCATTCGTGTGGGATGATAGGTGTCATAAAGCTTTCGAAGCCATCAAGGCTTACCTGCACAAGCCGCCGGTATTGACACCGCCTGTAGCAGGAAAACCTTTGATCCTATACCTGTCAGTCACTCCATCCGCAATGGGATGCATGTTGGCGCAGGAAGGAGATGATGGGGTAGAAAGGGCCGTGTATTACCTCAGTAAAAAGATGGTCGGACCTGAAGAGCGTTACACTCCCCTAGAAAAGACATGCTGGGCACTTGTATGGGCTTCTAAGAAGTTGAGGCACTACATGTTAGCCTACCCGGTCAGGCTAATATCTCGAATGGATCCCCTAAAGTATCTATTCGAGAAACCGGCTCTCACAGGTAGGATGGCACGGTGGTTGTTGATGTTGGCTGAGTTTGAACTAAAGTATGTCACCCGAAAGTCGGTAAAAGGAAGAGCCGTCGCAGAATTCCTAGCCGATTGCCCAGTCAAAGGAGAGGAGGATGCCGAGTTCAATTTCCCCGACGAACATAATGACGGTAACCGAGGACATTTGGCAGTTGTACTTTGATGGAGCAGCCAACCAGAAAGGATTTGGAATCGGTGTATTGCTCATTTCGCTCGATGGATCGCACATCCCATTGGCGTTCAAGCTTAACTTTGAAGTCACCAATAACCAGCTGAGTATGAGGCTTGCATCGTAGGCATGGAGGCAGCCATCGAAATTGGCGTAGAAAAATTGGAAGTTGTGGGGGATTCGAACTTAGTTGTGTCTCAAGCGAATGGTGACTGGAAGGTCAAAGAAGAAAAGCTGAAACCGTATCACCAGGATCTCGAAGATCTCATTCCCCACTTCACCAAAGTGACATTCACTCACGTCCCAAGGTTCAAAAATCAATTTGCAGACGCTTTGGCAACTTTGGCGTCAATGGTCGAGATCCCTGTTGGCGTAAAGTTAAGGCCAATTGTGATAGAACAAAGGGATGTTCCAGTACATCAACACGTCATGGCAGTCGACGAGCCCGATGATGGCCACCCATGGTATTATGACATTTGGAGGTACGTGGAAAGGGGAGAGTACCCCGTGGGAGCAAACAAGGGAGACCGAATCGCCCTCCAGAGGATGGCAACTCAGTACCTTCTGTGCGGAGGAAGCTTATATCGAAGATCGCCCTGTGGCACACATAAGCTCTGCATCCATGGAGAAGATGCGAAAAGGGTAATGGAAGAAGTCCACGAGGGTGTATGCGGTCCTCACATGAGCGGCATAATGCTTGCAAAGAAAATTCTCAGGCAAGGATACTTCTGGTCCACCATGGAAACGGAATGTGTGGAGTACGTGCGAAGGTGTAAAAAGTGCCAAGTTCATGCTAACCTCATGCATGTCCCGCCGCACGAGCTGCAACAAATGACCTCGCCATGGCCCTTCTCAACATGGGGGATTGATGTTATCGGAAGGATAGTACCGGCAGCATCCAACGGTCACAAGTTCATTCTGGTAGCCGTCGATTATTTCACGAAATGGGTAGAAGCTGCTTCCTACACCACTTTGACTGCGGTTCAAGTCGCACATTTCATCAAGCAAAACGTCATTTACCGGTACGGGGTCCCTCAAGCTTTCGTATCTGATAATGGTGTTCATTTCAAAGGACGGGCCCGAGAAGTTCTGGACGGATTTCAAATCCAGGTACACAAATCAACGACCTATCGGCCGCAGACCAATGGCGCTGTGGAAGCAGCAAACAAGATAATCAAGGCCATTCTGGAGAAAACTATTCAATCAACAAGGGACTGGCATGAGCAACTACCCCTGGCTTTATAGGGGTACCGCACGTCGGTACGGACACCAACAGGAGCAACCCCCTACTCTTTGGTTTACGGGATGGAGGCAGTACTTCCCATTGAGTTGGAAGTCCCATCTCTTCGGACAATGATTGAATGTGAAGTCCAAGAGGCTGAATGGCTGAGCAACCGATTTGAAGAACTTATGCTGTTTGATGAACGCCGGTTGAGGGCTCTTTACCATGTCCAAGGGTATCAACGAAGGATCGCACGGGCATTCAACAAAAAAGTGAAACCCCGGAATTTGATAGAAGGCGACATGGTTTTAAAGGAAATCCGGGCTCCAGTCTACGACCCACGAGGAAAGTTTCGACCGAAGTGGTCCGGGCCCATACATCATCAAGACCATCCTTTCCGGGAGCTACGCAACTCATCGACTTGGACGGAAATGAATTCTCAACCTTGGTTAACTGGATCAACTCAAGCGCTATTACCTCTGAGAGAAGCTCGCTAGGTCGAAAACCCGCAAGGGCGATCTAGGCAAAAATTAGAGCAAAGCCTCGCTAGGATGAAAACCCGTCAGGGCATCCTGAGGCAAAAGTTAAGGCAAACAATAAATGAGCTCGCTAGACCGAAACCCGAAAGCGGCGGTTCTAGGCAAAAGTTAGAGCGCAAAGGAGAGTGTTAAAACCCGAGCGAACCCTCGCTGAACTACGTCATGACTGATTCCTTCACCGTAAGGATACGTAGGCGATCTCACGCCGAGACCCGGTCACGATCCATCCAAATAAAAATCAGGCTGAGAAAACTTGAAGAACAAAAGTCAAGAAGGGGGAAACCCTCCAAGACTCGTTTTTATTACGATTACTTCTACTACATAATGTTGAGCAAATCTTTCATAACAAAAGAAGTGCAACATAATGAAAAAGGGGTCCTCAATTTATTCAACGGTCAAGGTGGTAGGATTGAGTCGGTTTCCTTGAGCTCCGGCTCTGCTGCAATGTCCCTCACAAGCCCACTTTCGATGGGTCCGCGCGCATCATCTGAAGGATAGGGATGTGCGTCGGTCACCTCGTGTCATCCAAAAGCGCTGGTAATGGCAAAGAACTGAATGACTGAAAGGAGGCAGAACCACGTCCACCAGAACCTCGGCAGGGGCCTCCTGTCTCAAACCAAGCTGTCGCTGGATACGGTAAGGAATATAGAAGGTGAAAGCTCCCAAGCCAGCAAGAACAACCCACTGAGAGCCCATATAGTGCACTGTCATGGGAGGAAGGTCCAGCCATCGACACCTCCAGACAATGGTCTCCGCCCGCTGGCGTCTGAGAAAATCGACCCACTCGGCCCTGCTCCTATCCTCAAACTCAAAGCATCGCTGAGAGAGTAACCTCGCCTCGTATGCCCGGTTGCCAGGAGGAATGGTCAGCACGTTCACCTTATCACAAAGCCAAATCTGTGGGAAGAGAGAAAACAAGTAAGAAGCCTTAGATAACCAAGCCGAGCGTGAGGTAAAAAGAGAACGTGGGGGAAACCCGAAAAAGGAGAGCTGAGTGAGAAGCCAACCTGTAGGAGAAGTGGGCTACCCCCAAAAGTCTCAGTCTCTCCAGAGCGAACCTTGTCCAAACCAATCAGTGTCTCGGCCAGAACCATCGGAATCACATCCCTTCGGGCTTCGATCTGAACAGCGACGCTGGCCAACGCCGAGCTAGCATGACCGGCAGAAGGAACCAAGAGATAGGCTGCGAGCAAGCACATACAGAGAGCAGTCATGCGTCGAGTCTGGTAAGTCATGTCTCTAAGATCGCCAGGAGAAGAGAATAGCTCAATGAGACGCATGACATTGAGATGGCCATTTCTGACCAAGTAGCGGGCAGCACCCTCACCCACCCCGAGGGCCGCGACCAAGACTCTGTACGCACTCTCACGTACAGGGGGAATGATGACCTCCCCCGAACCAAAACCCCCGAGGTATGCACGAAACTCCTCGACAGTGGGACAGAGCTCCTGATCGCCAAACCGGAACACGTGAACCTCCGGATCCCAGAAACTCACAGCTGCCCTCAAAAGCTCGGGGCGAAGGCGAATGTTGCAAAGGTACCTCAAGGAATAGAGACCGTGAGCTCGAAAGTTGAGCCAATCGACACCTTCCATAGAAGCCAACCATGGACGGAGGAAACCGGTAAGGGGGAGAGCCATTTCAAAGAGTAAAGGAAGAAGATGGGACTTGGACGAGATGAGGATGTGGTAAGAAGGCTTGAATTTATAGGAGGAGTAGAAGGGACAACTTCAACTTTCAAAGAGCCTCGGGTTTCAAAAGCGCAAGTTTTCCATGAGTCTAACATGGGGAAAGGCTTGGTCAAGTCCTAAAAGGTCCAAAGCAGGCATGCACTGGTTCAGAAATGCCATTGCATGGGTCAAACCTCAACCCCCGACCAATCTGCCTTGGAAATCAGCAAAAACTGCAATCTGTCAGGAAAAGAGCCTCGCACGGCACCTTGACAGATCGCACGGCATGTTGAAACCAGAGAAATACCACGGCCAGTCCATTAGGGTACCGTGCGAAGCATTCTTACCCGCACGGCACCTTGGGGTATACGCACGGCAAGTTGACGCTGCATTTCTGCAACTTTTAGCAGCAACTCCCCAAGAAAGGATCAAGGCCCTACGAAGCACCAACCAACACCTGAACAGACTCTAACGGGTATTTGGGACTTCGGGGATGTTTCGTTTCAAGGTAACCCCCAGGATTCGTCGTCGTGGCACAAAAACTCGATAATGTCCGTTTCTTAAGCCTTGTCAAAGCATCAAAGTCCGTTTCGGGTCGTTTCAAGGCGTCCTTCCAAGCCCTACAAGTCATAATGGTCAATAGTGACCTGGTCCAAATGCCAGTTCGTGTCCAAAGTCAAAACTCGAGGAGGTCGCGCGTTAAAGTCAACATTTTCCTACTTTTCGAGTATATTCCAGAGGCAAAGTAGAACTCCCAAGTCGCATGCCAAGATTTAAAGGTCGTTATTACCGTATGCTTGTGTCCGGAGTCAGTTGTGAAAATGTCTATATAAAGTCTGGTGTATAGAGTCAATTTTGCCAAAATTTATCTAGTCGCTTTCTTTGATTTCTATTTCACTGTCAATATATTTTGATTTCTCGTCACAAACCTCACATTCGGTTCAGTGGTTGGTTGCACACCCCGGTTAATGTTTTGGCTATTCAATTTTCTTCACACAAACTAAAGGAGATTGAATGGCATAAACAATGAAAGGAGAAAATCTCTGTATATATGTCCCAAAGGCATCCATGAATCAAAGTACAAAAAGGGGCACAGTGGCCCGATAATCAAAGTCCTATCTATCATAGGCAAACAGGCGCCCCACAAAAAAAAGAAGCATGCAGGCTCCGTCAAAAGTACAAGACAAAAGAGGAGCTCAACTCTCATCCTCGTCCTCGCCCTCGCTCTCCTCCTCGTCCTCTACGGAGATCTCCTCGTCCGCAGGAGAGCTGCTCGCCACTGGAGTACCGGTCACCCTAGGCACAGTATCTCCTGAGGTGACCTCCAGGTCGACGTCTGTAGGCTCAGGTGTATCGTCCTCAGAGACGTCAATAGGCTCGTCCTCGGTCCCTACAGAGCGCCGTGTCCTCTTCGACGCCGGCTCCTCCCGAGAGCCAGCAGAGGAGACCTGTCGTACTATCGGGCGGACGGACTTCCGCCGCAACCCTCGTGTAGCTCCTCTGGCCTGCAATGGTATAAGCATTCATATAACATTTGCATCATAATCATAATCTAAGCAGTCGAAGTAAAGCAATTGACTAAAGTTCGAGAGTGTACCATCGCCCCGCCAACACGAGGCAACACCTCTGGAGGGTGGCCCATGGCGTACTGCCTCACTAGCTGCTCCAGGCCTATCATGGCCTCCGCCATCTCCTTCACGTACCCTGGAGGAGCCTGCAATGAAGGAAGTTGATCAGAATGTGCAAACGGAACGAATGTACAGAAAATTGAAAGCATGACATACCTGAGCAAGAAACCCCGGAGCCTCGACGGGAGGACGTGGCACCGCAACCAAACCAGGGACTCCCTGAGGGGTCGTCACGTCTGTCCAAGAGAGGGCAAGGAGACTAGTGCCACTCGGGCCCGCACTCGGCCGCGACCTCTGGCGCCCCGATCTCGGCCCGCTCCGTCTCCTCGCCTCTCTTCCACCCTTCTTCCTCCAGCGCCTCTCGTGCCTGTGCCGCCTCCCAGCAAAGACGTATCCCAGACCGCCATCGTGCGGGAACGATTACTCGCATAGTCGGCCAGAGGCCTGCCTCAAAACGGCTCTAACTCGAGGTCCGGCCAGTGTGCTTTCGACCTCCCTCGCGTGTCTTTGATCATCCTCTGCACTAGAGCAGAAGCGAATGGGGACTCAGGCGTCGACCTCGGCGGCGCGTGACACTCGATCACCCAAGTACCACTTTGCCCGGTAGTAGGGGACTCGAGAAGCACCACGCCACGCGACCACCTACTACGTACACGTAGGGGATCTCGGCGGTCCCACACTCGCCAAATGGACTGTCATCAAGAATAAGTAACATCAAGGTGCTGATTGAATGAAAGTAAGCTGAAAACAGATACGCAAGCGCTTTAGTACCTGATCGGGACGCAGCTCGTCCAGGAAAAGACGGAAGGCGTCCAGCTTGCCCCTCCCTCTCTTCACGCCCTTGTACTCCGTCGACCAGCGTAGGGCTCGAGGGAGTATCGTGTCGTCAGGACACGTAGTCTCCGGAGGGTACATCCCTATCACCTCGTACGTCCAAAGCTGCAATTCAAGACATTGAAAGTTAGCACAAGATGTACATTGAATAGATATGAATGGAAAGCTAACTATTCGTGAGGAAGGAAACAGGATATACCTCCCAGACCCTCCAATAGCCTCCCAGGCTCACTCCTGCCCCGCGGGAAAGGGAGCCCATGAAGGCATAGCACGTCCCCAGCGCCACGCCTCCCGGTCAGGCCGAGCGATCTCCCGACGTCCCTCGTGGTGGGAGGAGTGAAAGGTGCACTCTCAGTTGCGCCTGTTGGGAAACAGGAACGCACCAAGTACAGCAGGAGAAGCACCTCGCCATCTGCTCCTCCTCCACCCGGTCAGCCGGGAGTCTCTCGTCCAAAACCTCAGGAGCTGGGCATACTTCGCGTCGTCCCCTCGCTCTCGTGCCCCAAGATCGCCCTGGAACACCGCCGCCTCCCGTGGCGCGTCGAGATAGGTCACCTCCGACCACGAGACCGATGATCGCCGCAAAGTCCAGGGGCGTCACGGTCAACTCACCAAAAGAGAAGTGGAGGGTGTTCGTCGTGTCCCACCACCTCTCACCAAAGCCCTCACCATCGGGCGGTCGTTGCACACGCCGCTCGCCAGCACCCCTACAACCCGAAGCCCGCTTGCCTGACCATCTCTCGCGAGGCCTCGGGCAACCTTTCCCAAAACGTCGGCACAGCCGCACCCCGTAACACGAGGCGAAATCGCTGTTAACAACAAATGGACAAATATTCGGTAAAGCATGGCATGCAATACAATGGTATACTTAGATGCAATGAAATGGAAATACGATGCATTGGAATTTGAAATACGGATATACCTCGTCTCGTCGCAAGGAAAGGTGTCGCCGAGGGTCCTCAACACGAGCCTCGTCTTACCGGCGCCAGAGGTCCACCGGAAAAGTCGGTGGCACCACCACGTGTTGAAAGGCACGTAGGCCGCCTCGTCGTAGGGCCCTCGCCCGCAACGCCAGAGTCGCCTCGGCCACCACAGCGACGCGAAGAGCCGTCACCCTGGCCTCTCACCTTCGCCTCTCCTCAACTCCCGCTCCTGGCACCCCCCTAGCCTCGACCTCCTCCGCCTCCGCCGCTGGCCGCCAAGAAAGCGCCCGCCAACCCAGAAACCCCGCACCACCTCCAAGACGCTCCTCCATGGACGCTGCCGCTAATGTAATCGCCCATGCCTATAGGGCGTGATGACCCCGCACCGGTACCACTGCCCACAAACAGGGGCGGTGTGTCCTCCACCACCGGCTCCACCATTGGCTCCACCACCGGCTCGTCCTCGACAAGGGGCCTTCCCAAGTCAGTCCGAGGCTCCCTCACGAGAGAAGCCTCCGTCTCTCTACCACCGGAGTCTAAACCGCCCGCCACCATGACCACTCCATGGTCCTCTCCTCGTGGCCGCCGCGCCCGGCCCGAAACCCAACGTCGCTCCTGACTCCATTGCACCCGGGTCTCGACCTCCGACCATACCGGCCACCACGACATCGCCCCGTCACCTCCACCGCTGCCGACCACCATGGCAGCTTGGGCCGTGACCTCCTCGGCCAATGCCGCCTGGCCCGAGACCCCCGAGATGTCCTCGGCTGTCATAACATCCTCCGGAGCAGTCGGAGGATGTATAGTCGCGACCCGCGACGAATGATCGTCACCCGGTACCTCGCCGCTATCCATGTATATGAGAGAGAGAGGGAGCAGCGAGAGAGAGAGAGATGATCGAGAGAGAGAGAGATGATCGAGAGGGAGAGAGATGATCGAGAGAGAGAGAGCAGTGAGAGAGGGAGAGAGGTGATCGAGAGAGAGACTGAGCGAGAGAGGGAAATTTCGAAGTGGGGTGTACTGTGTACACCCCGCGTATATATATATATCCCTCGAACCGGTTCGCCTGGAAATTGACTTTGGACCGGGTTCGGAGCTTCCCTGGCCGCACGGCACCTTGGCCCAGGCGCACGGCACCCTGGGCGCATATGCAGTGTTCTCAGTTCGCGTTACCGTGCGTCCCTAATTCGGCTGCGCACGGTGTGTTGGTTTGTTTCGACAGTTTGCTTCCTGGCAGCCGTTTGGCATTTCCGTGTTCGATTCGATTCGGAATTAGGTGTTTGGATGCAACAGAACGGAAGAGGAAAAGGGACTTTTCATTAAATAAAATCCGGGGTTTCCCCCGGGATCTTACCATTACATTCAAAAAAAGAAGAAGAAAAAAAAAACAACCAAAAAAAAAAAAACAGAAAACGGGCCTACTGCCCTCTTTTCTCCTTCCTTCTCCTTCCTCTTCCTTCTCTCCTCCTCCTCCTCAGTCGCTCACCCCGTCATCGGACCCATTGGGGTTGCCCTCGGAATCTTCTGCGGACTCCTCTGACTCGCGCCCGAGAACGGAATCCGGGTCATCTTTGTTGTCTAGTTGGTCAAAGGCGACGTCCTGCAGGTTGGACACGGCGCGGCGAAGGGTGCGGATGGTGGAAATCAATCGCGCAATTTGCTCATTGAGTTGTTCGATCTCCCCCCGAAAAAAGGCCATCTCGGCCTCCAAGGAGATCACCCGGGCTGCCAGGTCGTTGTTTACCATGACGAGAGTATGCGTTGAGGGATGCGAAGAATTTGGAGATGTTTTGTTGGTGGTGCATGGAATGTGGCACCCCCACACTTATAAAGACGTCCCGGCCGACGAAAGGGCACGCCTGCATTAATGAGCACCCTCAAAGCTTTCAACTGTTCTCGGAAATCGAAGGGGTGTGGGGAAGATCGAGGTGCCGCGCGCCTTGAATTTGGACCGCACGGCACCCTGGTGCCAGAAGTTTAAATACTTTCTTGGAAGTTGATCCGGCCAGCCACCTAAACCCTCTTGGAATCTCAACCCTCAGCCGTTTTGCAGAATAGGTCTCTTAGAATATCGGGCATTGGTTACAACACCATTTGATCCCTTGGGAATTCGCCGTATTCGCCTTTTTCTCGATACTCGGGACTCGCCGTGACCAGTCTCTGATTTTTTAAACTAACGTCTCAAAAATTCTCAAGAATTCAAAGGTCAATTTTCGCCCTCCGAGGGTTCCTAACGTCTCGACGACTCTTCGTCTCCCGAGCCACGGCCCAACGGGCCTAACGCCTCTTCGTCTCGACGACTCTTCGGGCCTAACGGCTCTTCGTCTCCCGAGCCACGGCCCGGTAACTGCGCTCTTCGTCTCGAGCCACGGCCAGCGGGTTTAACGCTCTTCGTCTCCGAGCCCACGGCCAGCGGGTTTAACGCGCTCTTCGTCTCGAGCCACGGCGTAACGCTGTCTCGAGCCACGGCCCAGCGCGCTCGTCTCGAGCCGGCCCGGTGTTTAACGCCTCTTCGTCTCGAGCCCGCGGCCCAGCTAACGCGCTCTTCGTCTCGAGCCACGGCCAGTGAGCCTAACGCCTTTCGTCTCGAGCCCACGGCCCGGCGAGCCTAACGCCTCGCCGTCTCCCGAGCCACGGCCCAGCAAGCCTCTTCGTCTCCCGAGCCACGGTCTAACGGACCTAACGTCTCTTTTCGCCTCGATTTCCGCATCCCAAGGGCTCACCTCGGGTCTTTCAAACACTTTGCATGGCACACGGCACCGCAAGCACGCTTTTGCATGAGTTTGTTCTTCGAGACTTGTTTTCTTGCATTACATTGTCCCGATCGAACTACGCTGGTCTGATCCCTACAACGGGGTACGTAGGCAGCTCCCCGAGCGCGACCACCATCGTTATTTACTTGCATTTTTGTTTTGTCTCCGGCCAAAGGCACTAGAGCAACGGATTGGGATGCCTATTCTTTAAGCGTCACTCGTACCAACTAATGGTATCCGAGTTACGTTAAAGAGGGACTACTGTAGACACCCCAATCCGAACCTCGGAGAGTCTTTGTCCACCCCGATGATGAAATAGAGGAAACGATACCTTCGCGAGCTTGAAAAAGGACTTCTCTCAGCCCATGTAAACTCAAAGACCCAAAAAACCTGTAAAGCCCAAACAAAAGCCCAAACAAAGCCCAAAAGAGTCCTGGACCGAAGGAAGAGGAACCGTGCGGAGCACGACCCGGAGCGCCACGGCACCTTGAAATTTAAGGGTGGCCGTGCGCAGATTTGAATCGCACGGCACCTTGAGCAAAAAGCTTGTGGCTCGTAAAGTCGCCACGCCACAGTGAGCCACAGTGATGATGGCTCAAATTAAAATGCACTTCGCCCGCCTAAAATACCTCCACCATTTGAATTCAAAATCCTTGGCCATTTGCCTATAAATTGACCCTCCACTCAAGGGGAAAGGGTCCCTCTTAGCCCTTCTTTTTGAGTCCCTTCTCTTGCCTTTCTCTTGACCCTCTCACTCTACTTTCTCTCTCTAAGTTCTCAAACCCCTTTTCATTACCACTTCCATTTCCAAGCCTTAAAGGATGTCATTCCTAAAAGACATTCTTTAAGAGCTTTCACTCACTCCCTTCTCATCATTGAAGTTGATCACTCATTGACTTCAAGACCCCATCACCCAAAACACCTAACCCTCACTCACACCCATACTCCCTTTGTCTCATTTAACCTCCCCATCTACATCCGTGACGATCCATCCACATCCTTGCATCCACGGTCCTTGATCGAGCTCGAAACCAAAGGTACAAACTAGTTTCCTCGGACTAGACTCCGCTCTGGTCCTGAGGGACTTTCTGTCAGCAGATCTAACCCCTTTTGGTTAGATCCGGACTCAAAACGTATTCTCATAAAATAAAACCAACACCGTGCCGAGGTTGGGAAACCAGCATGATGCATTGAGCGAAGCGCGGCATCGACACTCGGCGCCACGGCATAATTGCACATTGATGCTATTGTGAGCAGGCCGTTTGGATCCGAGTCTTTCTCTGTTGTGGTTATCTGTATCTGCTTTGTTTCTTTTTCTGCTGCTCTTAAAATAAGGCCACATCTACAAGCCATGTTCTAGCTCTTTTAAAAAAAAAAACTTTTCAAGATCATCCCGAATGATTAAAAATGTTAAAAACTACTTTAAAACCCTATTTTGAGAAAGACAATGGTATTTTTGGGATGATCTAACTGTCGTGATGTTTCTGATAAGCTTTCCAAAAGATATGCAGAGAAAGCCGTGGGCTAAATAACGTTTTGAGAGACTGAAACAGTCTGACAGCAGAGCCGTTGCCACGCACGGCATGTTGAGATGCCTCGCACGGCATCTCAGGGTGCCGTGAATGGCTTTCTAAAGTCTAAACGGTCTGGATCTGAGTCTTCCTCTGTCGAAGTTATCTGGTCTTGTTGTTTACTGTTTCTGTGGCTCCCAAAATGAGATTGTATCTACAAGCCAAGTTCCAACTCTCCTAAAACCTTTTTCAAGATCATCCCAAATGATCAGAAATGAGCTAAATAATGTTTTCAAAAGACCTACAGAACAAGCAGTAGGCTAAATAACGTTTTGAGAGACTGAAACAGCCTGACAGCAGAACAGTTGCCACGCGCGGCATGCTGAGACGCCTCGCGCGGTATCTCAGGGTGCCGCGAACGGCTTTCCGAGGTCCAAACGGTCTGTTGAACGTCATTTACTTCTATTTGTTCACATCATCTTATCACGACTGTACAGATAGCACCACCCGCACGCCAACGTGACATATTTCCCATGTCCCTTTCCCGCTACTTGTTTTATTAAAGAGCTTGATATTCCGAACGATACCGAAGATCTCCCCTTTTTGAAAACATCAAGTAGAGACCGGTCTTACCGGGCGAATGTGGTGCTTTTTAAAGAAAAACCTTCCTCATTCGTAATGTGGCTCCCGAACCCATCATCTCAACGTTTTCGCTAGACCTAAAGCCTTTTTCAAGCAAACTCTCGGTTTCTCGGATCATCCATCTCGAAAATCCGGGTGGCGACTCTTCGAGCGAAGCGCTCATCCACGGGCGCGGGAGCCCACAGTCTCGAAACAATCCTCCAAAGCCTCCATTGCCGTTTGATTCGTACCAGCAACCATCCGTGTTTAATTAACTTGATTGAACCTGTACAAGGAGCAATCCAATTAGCACATTGAGAATGGGGCGGGCCATGCAGGCGGAGGGATTTAAAGGCTTCCTCAATCTCACGCGCATAAGAGTATATTAGCTTGGCACTAATGGATTGTATTTTAGAGACCAGTGATTCTCTTGTACTGTTTGTTTTATGGTGAATATGATTCTTCTCCTCAAAAAAGAAAAAGTCAGTTTATTTTTCTATTTTCTTAAACAATTACTATAGTTGTGTCTCAGGCCGTGGTTATTTGGTTATTCCAGACTATCTGCCAAAGAATAAAAGTCAATAAGTTAATGGTTAACTAAGTTAAGTTACAAGTTTAGTTTAGGAAGCCAATAATGCCACAACAATTTCTGTTGTCTGGCGTTAATAACCCCGCATTTCCTAAAAAAGTTTCCCACTAGGGCGTTGATGTTACTCTCCCCGTCCCAAATTGCCGGTCCTTATTTCCTTTTTTGGATATTCCAAAATATTTTGTGTCTTGGAAAAGTCAGACTAAAAAAACTTCTAGTTTTCCCAAATTATCCCTAAAAAATAGTTATCGTTGTGCTGAAAAGATACAATACGACATTTACCAAAAAAAAAAAAAAGATACAATACGAAGGCAATGTCGTAAAGTCATGCCTCACAAGTGAGTTTGGATGCTGTTGTCTTGGCTGTTGCTACTCAATCTGGGTAGTGACAATCAGTCAAAGCTTGGAAGGTCTCAACCATGAGGGAAAGGATTTCTTGGTACAAAACATGGACAAGGGAGTGCTACTTCAATCAAAACTGGAAAGGTCCACGCATGCATGAGAAATTCAAGCTATATGGTGACATACACATGCTTCAGGGGATTTTCTTGACAGTGTCAAGAACGAAAATCTTGGGATTCTGTTGGCCCTGGTCTTTTGTATTATTATTTTTTTTCCTCATCAACTTGTGGGCTGAGGTGCAGATGAATGTCGATAGGTAGGGTGCCAACATAATTGAGATGCTAGCTACTTTGGCTTTGCGATGCTTTTTCCTTCTTGCCGATTCCTCTGTACTCTTTTTTATCTCTATTTTGTCAATAATATTAATTTCTTCACCGTTCAAAAAAAAAAAAAAATTACGCCTCACAATTTGAATTTGGTGCAATCATTGCTTGTTCTATTAGGCCTCGTTTGATTCGTGGATTAATTGACACTAGCTAATCCCAAGAAATCCCCAACTTTAATTTCCAAAATAACTGTCGGGATTATCATCCCTGTATTATTATTTTTTTTTTGATCGTGCTTGACCGATTCCTAGTCCTAAATTAATGGGTTGCCCCAAGCGTAGGGCGGAGACCGACGTAGCACAATATCCGGTAAGACCGGAGTCGAATCCACAGAGACAGTAATGTGTGCTGACTAAAAACTCGGGTTGTTACTAATTAAACTAGCTTTTAGGTAGCCACCCCTTGTCGTTTTAAATGAGATAAATTAAAACCTACAAATTAATTGTAGTTTCAGATAATTAAAAGGAGGTACGATCGAAGGGTTCATAGCACTCGTAACGAGTCCGAAATAACCTGCTCTGTTTGGAGTTCTTAAAAACGTTTACTTTTAGATTGAAAAAGATACCCCGCAAGATGCGAGACCCTATGGTCGCCGTATACCCTTGCGCAGCGGAGAATGAGTTTTGGACTCCCATTCCCCCGTTCACATGGGCTCCGACGATGCCTGGGTTCGTCTCACGAATGTTCTTTATTAACCTAAAATTAATTTTTTCCATTGTTGAAAATAGGAGCAGTACGTGCCCGAACTTGTCACGGCGTGCTAATCACCGCACGACCCTACCTCAACAACTACTCACTCATATTTAAGCAATAAACAAGGAAAACCCTAGATTGAAACTTGCGTCTAAATACGAAATAAACAAAAGATACGAATTAAACAAGTATTAAAGAATAACTTTAGTAAAGAACGAAAATTAATAACGTGTTACCGGAATGCGAGTAATTGAACAAAGCTTGAAAACTTGAAGGGAAGAAACTCGGAAGAAAACTAAACAATATTCGGAAGCAAAGAAATCCTGATGGCAGCCCCGTTCTTTGTTCTCGGCAGCCCCGTCCAGTTCTCTCTGTTATGCGTGCCTCCTCTTTTATATGCTGCTGCCAATTACTTGGCAGCCCTAAAATTCTCGAAAGAATTAACTCTCAATTGCAATTCATTGACCTGGCCCACTTCCACGTCATACGGCTTCCAGCCTTGCCTCCCACGTGCACAGCTTCCATTTATTAAGGCCAAGAGAATTTTCTAATATCACTCCAAGTATCGATATCTTTCAACCATTAAACTTCCAAGGTAATTGTAATCGCACTAATCGAACTTATGTAAAACCCATTAGCACGTTAAGCCTCCAAACTCCAAATAATATGTTGGGCTATCCTGACTCGCATTCCGGTCATATCTTTGAATCTTTAAATCTCCAATTTAAAGCCCAATTCTATGCAAACGACCCGAGTGACCTGCAATTATGAAAATCGCATAAAGAGTACCAAGTAACCATCTAAATTGACACGCACAAGACAAGTTAAAGAGATTAAATGGATGCATTTAAGCACCTATCACACCCCCCAACTTACACTTTGCTAGTCCTCGAGCAAAGAAAACATAATGCAACTAAAGAAAACAAATTAAAACTGATAGTTCTTTTAAACCCCCAGGCGGCCTCGGTAGGACGAGTGAAGTCTCGTGAGGGTTTTCAGCAGTGATCACCCGCAAAACACATTGAACCTTTTCTATGGAATCCAAAACTTGTCATACAACTCATTGGTCCATCAAGCAAAGAATGCACAGCTACCAAAAAGATATAAGAAGGCGTAAATAGTTCCAAACACTATCAAGTCAAGAAATAAACCATGGCACCTAGGCTAAGCATGTGTGTGTGACATGGGCCTCAACCAAAAGTGTGCAATGACTAACCGCTCTCTCCGGACCGAGTATTGACTTCAATTCTCACTGTGTCATGCACTCACAACTAAAATCACTCGAAACAAGGTGCATATTATGTACTCTCAATGTGTGCAGTTGGAAGTTATGAAAGTGAAAGCAAAATACTCTGCACACGATGACACGGAAAGAAAGCACTTTATAGTGGACACGCAATCTCATGAACAGAATGACAAGTATTGGAACCTTCTCTGTCCACCAATCCACAACCCATTGCCCCTAGGATCAAATAGGACTTCAATTCCGGTGATAACGTTAGAGTAGGGAAAGTATTTCAAGGTTAGGGTAAAACATTTAATTGTCCGAGAATAGGCTAACCACAACTCACATAGGGCAAATATAACGATGCGTGTGCCCCTTCTTTTTTTTTTTTCTTAATTTTTTTCTTCTTTTCAATTTCACCTTATCTCTCCTTCTAACCTTTTAACATTTCCCAGCAATAAAGCACGATTCCTCCTTTTCATCTATATCTGCGCCCCTTTTATTTTCTCTTTCTCTTATTTTTTTCCTATTCTGTTTTTTTTCTTTTTTTTAAAGGAGCACCACCAATTCAAGCACAAAAGTTCACAATCCATCCAAAAATTACACCTTTACACTTTTGCCTTTCTCCAAAACAATATGAAAGGTGGATCTAACCAAGAAAAGGCTAAATATATAAGGCTCAAAGTGGTTCACAAGGGATAAGTGGAAAAAACAAAGGAACGAACCGGCTCGAGTATCAAGAAAATGCCCATAATCCTCTCCCAGGGGTGTAACATCCATATGATCGACTAACCAAAATCCAAGAGATATTATTATGCATTCAAGTTCCAACATTCAACAATCAAAAAATAATAAGACCACAACAAATAGAATCTTTCCATGACAAACTAAGAGTTAATGTGACACCACTCCAATAAAAGATAGGGCCCAAAAGCTCACTAGGGCATAAGTCTCCACTAATCTAGCCATCAAAATTGGTTAAGTCACGGCTCACAAGTGGTCAAGGCCAAAATAAACGTGACGTGAAATAGTGCTATACAAGAGTGCCATGATCAACTTCTTAAGACAAGCTAGCAAGTAGAACTACCAAGCCAAAAACAGATATCACTATGGTAGGCAACACACCTCAACTTAATTATCCAACAAGTAATCACAACAAGTGCCAAATCGTAGCAAAAAGGGGTCCCACTTTGTTTTAGATTTTTCAAAATTTTCAATTTTTTGGATTTTTAGACTCTAAAGACTCTAAGTGTGAAAAACTTACCAAAGTAATCCCTCCTCCCAACTTGAACCATTCGATGTCCTCATTGAATGCAAAAGAATAAAAATGTAGGACATAAAAGCAAATGAAAGGAAAGGTATCACCTCGGAAGGGAGAACTACGCAAGAAATAAGATAGCGGAAAGAAGACCCCCCAACTTGAATGAAAGCATCCTGCAATGTTAGTCCTCACAACAAAAAGGAGAAAAAAATAATAATAATAACTAACCTAAAAATAAATAAATAAATAAATAAATAAAATAAAAAATAAAAAATAATATATATATATATACATAAAGGTAATGACATTCACTCCCATCACGAAAAATCCAAACATTTATCACATTACGAAGAGCAATCAAAATCAACATCTCACCCCACTTCAAGCACTCCGTTAAAAATTGTACGCGACCATGCCACAAAATCAAATACTTAAAATATCTTAATTGCCTTTGTCGCGTTTGAATTTTAAATTCCACCAATCGCATATTCCGAAACAAATTAACTTTCAAATTGTTGATGAATTTTTAGAAAAATGGATAGTAAACCATATTAAAATTAAACACACCAAGAAAATCAATTTGCTCTAACTTAACAGTCTTTTGCAATGGTGGATGCTCAACAGGAGTGATGACATCAATATCTATGGCCGGAGATACTTGATCATCAAAAACAAGTGGACTTTGCACAATTATTGGCAACGAATCCTCAAGAGTCGCATCATGAAAATCCATCTTAAGTGTACTAGAATGTTCTCGAGAAGACTGTTGCATTTCAGGTGAACTAACTATTTCGTTAGTTACCAGTGGCTCTGTTGTTTCATCTTCCAATGCACAAGAATTAATCACATGAAAATTTTCAACTTGATTGCAAGAAATAGAATAAGCTAATTGATCAAAATAAGGTGGCTCTATTTCCTCTTTTCCCCTCCCATCAGAATTGGTATCCTCAGAACTATCAGTCAACTCATAAAATTGGAGCTTTTGGGTTAATTCATCTAGATAATCACAAGGCTCTTCAGCATTTTTATCTAGGAATTCGTCAGTGGACCTAAAATCCACTTGGCATGGCTTAAGATTTAAACTACGGCAAAAGATAACCAGAAGACTACCAAGCTCACAATTAAAACTCGACCAATAGAATACGAAAGATTTCAATCGCTCCCAACACTGTGACAAAGACTCATCATCTTGTTGAGAGAAATGTGATAGCTCTTGTAAAAGCATATGAGTCTCATATGAGGGATTGAAAGTTTTGAAAAACTGTATTACAATCTCATCCCATGTCAATCTTGGATTCAAAAAATTAAACCAATCTTGAGCACTACCACGCAAAGATGTTGGGAATACACGTAAAAGAACCACTTTATCGCTAGCAAAAGATTTCTCAAGGTCATGAACATGCGAAAAAGGATTCTCTGAGGCCAAACCATAAAATAGAGGAAGTGACACTGAACAATCAAATTGATTTGCATAACCTCCATACCACTTTCCAAAATGGGCCATTTTTTTTTCAACAATAATAAAAAAAAAACAGGCTAGAGGTGATTGCCTTCCTACAATGGAGGATTGCCTACCTCTACCTATTCTAACTCAAAATAAAGAACTAAAAGGAAAACAAATAAAGTAAAAAAAATAACTACCCGAATTCTTAACACACGTTACCGTCCCTGGCAACGGCGCCAAAAATGCTTGACCGATTCCTAGTTCTAAATTAATGGGTTGCCCCAAGCGTAAGGCGGAGACCGACGTAGCACAATATCTGGTAAGACCGGAGTCGAATCCACAGAGACAGTAATGTGTGCGGACTAAAAACTCGGGTTGTTACTAATTAAACTAGCTTTTAGGTAGCCACCCCTTGTCGTTTTGAATGAGATAAATTAAAACCTACAAATTAATTGTACTTTCAGATAATTAAAAGGAGGTACGATCGTAGGGTTCATAGCACTCGTAACGAGTCCGAAATAACCTGCTCTGTTTGGAGTTCTTAAAAACGTTTAATTTTAGATTGAAAAAGATACCCCGCAAGATGCGAGACCCTATGGTCGTCGTATACCCTTGCGCAGCGGAGGATGAGTTTTGGACCCCCATTCCCCCGTTCACATGGGTTCCGACGATGCCTGGGTTCGTCTCACGAATGTTCTTTATTAACCTAAAATTAATTTTTTCCATTGTTGAAAATAGGAGCAGTACGTGCCCGAACTTGTCACGGCATGCTAATCACCGCACGACCCTATCTAAACAACTACTCACTCATATTTAAGCAATAAACAAGGAAAACCCTAGATTGAAACTTGCGTCTAAATACGAAATAAACAAAAGATACGAATTAAACAAGTATTAAAGAATAACTTTAGTAACGAACGAAAATTAATAACGTGTTACCGGAATGCGAGTAATTGAACAAAGCTTGAAAACTTGAAGGGAAGAAACTCGGAAGAAAACTAAACAATATTCGGACGCAAAGAAATCCTGATGGCAGCCCCATTCTTTGTTCTCGGCAGCCCCGTCCAGTTCTCTCTGTTATGCGTGCCTCCTCTTTTATATGTTGCTGCCAATTACTTGGCAGCCCTAAAATTCTCGAAAGAATTAACTCTCAATTGCAATTCATTGACCTGACCCACTTCCACGTCATACGGCTTCCAGCCTTGCCTCGCACGTGCACAGCTTCCATTTATTAAGGCCAAGAGTATTTTCTAATATCACTCCAAGTATCGATATCTTTCAACCATTAAACTTCCAAGGTAATTGTAACCGCACTAATCGAACTTATGTAAAACCCATTAGCACGTTAAGCCTCCAAACTCCAAATAATATGTTGGGCTATCCTGACTCGCATTCCGGTCATATCTTTGAATCTTTAAATCTCCAATTTAAAGCCCAATTGTATGCAAACGACCCGAGTGACCTGCAATTATGAAAATCGCATAAAGAGTACCAAGTAACCATCTAAATTGACACGCACAAGACAAGTTAAAGAGATTAAATGGGTGCATTTAAGCACCTATCAGATCGGCTAAAAGAAATTTCATAGAACTCGAAAGGTTACAACGAGGGGGAAGGTTGAGGAGCGCACATGCTCAACTTAACCGGGGAATGGGAAGACGATAATCATCCAGCAGGAAGTTGAATGATAACCGTCAAAACAAATTACAAATTTAGCGATCGAATGCCATCTAAAAATCGTTTGAAGTCCTCCACAGTGTACATCCTAACATTGAATTTGACTTTAATCCACATCGCCACCCTAAACTTAATAATATCCACCACCTCCTCTGAGCTTGCAGTCGCATTCTTAAAAATACAGTCATTCTGCATCATCCAAATGGACCAAATTGTTGCATAGGAGCACACTTCCCAAATGTGTTTTTCCAAGTTACGGAAGCTATTGTCGAACCACCCACACATGAGGTCCGCTATCGAAGACGGACACACCCAATTAGTATGCCACCAATCCAAAACTTGAGACCAAACACACCAAGAAAAATGACAGTGAAATAGCAAATGGTTAGGTGTTTCCAGAAACAAGGAGCAAAAAGGGCACAATACATCATTTACCACAATATTTCTGCTCATCAGAACTGACCTTGTGGCCAACCTCTCCTGCACTGCCTTCCAGGCCAGAAGTTCCACCTTAGGTGGGCATAGGTTTTTCCATAATGAGCCTAGGATTGGATTTCTATCATGTGTCTGCCTTTCCCACTGCTCGTACACGGACCTAACCATAAAGTTCTTGTTGGCCGTCTATCTCCATTGCAGCGAGTCAGGTTTGGACGGATCTAAGTGGAAGGTCTGCAACCTTAATTTCAGGTTTGTTAGCATCAAATTCTCCCTTTCACGCAAGTCCCTCCTAAACTCCAGTCCCCAATTGCCGTTGCCTAACCCATCCCAAATGTTACCAACCACCTCCTCCTGTTGAGTTGATATCAAAAACAGCCTGGGAAAAGCTTCTTTGAGAGTTTGAGGACCTAGCCATCTATGGTGCCAAAAATACGTGTTCTGACCCGAAGAGACATGGATTTCAAAGCCCTCTTTCTCAATTTCTCCAACACATGACCCATTATCACCAATCGAACAGATGCCTTTCCAAAGAGTAGAAACTGAACCTCTCACGGGACAAGCCGGCAACCAACTCCTCTGATCCAGCTTATATTTATCTCGCACCACTCTCACCCATAAAGAGTTGTTGTCTTTGTTGAATCTCCACCACCACTTAGCAAGCAATGCTAGGTTTTGTTGCAAAAGTTTTTTCACCCCTAAGCCACCCGCTTCTTTCTTCTTTGCTATGCTCTCCCACTTAACCAAATGTAGTTTCTTCTTGTCAATAGAATCACCCCAAAAAAAATCCCTATATGTGGGGTACTTATAATCCCAAGAAAGAGCTGGGATTGAGTAGGATTAACAAAGACCACCGTCAACGAGCCTCGCCTTCCCCTTCGCTCTTTGCCTCACCACAGTTCACTCCTCTGTTCTCCATTTTTTCTTGTATGTACATATCAGGCGTGGTAAATAAACGATTTGAAGCTCTAGGTTTTTCTCACCCAGCAATTAGGTACCCTGTGTTGGAACACACACGAACAGTACGATTTTTGCTGATTACAATAGCAGACGAAGAAAATGGTGATGAAATTTAATTTTTTACTATAGGTGACGAAATAACAAAATTTTCGATCGTCGCCAAAAGTTACTATAGGTGACAAAGAACAAGATTTTTGTCACTAAAAGGGACTTTAATTCCTCGACAACTTCGTCACCTATAGGTTGTCTCCGAAAGTCACTTTTTCGTCACCTATAACATATTTTCGTCACATGCGATAACTTTTGGTCATGAATTTTTTTTTTTTTTTTGTCGTCAGCAATATATTGTGATTTTTCTTGTAGTATAAAGGATTACAAAGATTAAAAATATCAAGAGCACAATGGCAAAAGCCACCCGAGACCTAAAAAAAGGCAAAAAGGCCAACTAACCACCAAGACGATTTAAACTTAACTCACAAGAAATACATCTAAAGTCGATTGAATGATTGAATGCAAGAATATGAAGTGAACATCCTTATTTATAGGCAGAGAAACACTATTTTTGACAGACTCCAAAATAGGAACTTTCTTGCTGATCAATAAATTATGAACAAGTAAAAAATAGAGTAGCGATCGACCATGAACCACAAGGTCTTAATCTGCAAAAACACATAAGCTCCGTTCAATTATCGGAAAATGTTATGTGGGAAATTGGTTTCCAAAAAAAGAAAGTGAGATAAAGTAAAAGAAAATGAAATTTATTTTCTTATGTGTGTTCTGTTGACGAGGAATCTTGTAGAATAACAAGAATTTCTTCTTTTTGGCAAACCTAGCTTGCAGCCTGCAGGAAAGTGTTTCCCAGTGGGAAAGTTGAAACTATGAGTCCTACAATTTTTTTGATAACTAAATACACAGAAATTAATTTTTCCTTTTTTTTTCATCCTTTCCGTGCAACTAAACTTAATATAAATAATAGTACTAAAAGCCATAGAATAGTATAGTGACAAATAATTTTTATCTGTAGCAAACTCAAAGCCAAATAGGTCTAAATCACGACCATTAAGCATATTCTTCCCACGAACCAAACAACAATGAATGTTACATAGGCAACCATCCAAGTCTCATGTCCCCTGGCCTCATTGCAACTTTCCTCATATTATCTTGTTATTTTGTTTGGACTTTATGATGTAGAGAAGCTACCACACGAAATTTAAGATCGATTGACGTTCAACAAGGACAATCACAAATAAAATAGATTTAGAGAAACTCTCTCTAGACTCTCAATAATAATCAAAAAAAGCCCCCATTATTCAAAGGATTATAACTCAATTTACAGTAGAAGAAACACGACATACTAGGAATAAAGAAAAAGAAAACAACAAAATTAGAAACATACTATTCCTCTTGACCAAGCAAAGACTAAAAGTAAACTAAATCAACTATAACTGAAAAACTAATCACTGTAAGATACTTCCCAAACTCGAAGACTCGCAACAACATAGTGAAATCCAATATACTAGTTTCTTAATAATATACTAGCTAGTACTAATTTCGAAATAATAAACTAAAGTTCTTATATTTCTAGAATAATAATAAAAGATTGGCCTGCATCACTTTAACTGTTGATAATGACTAGGAGCTAAACGAGGTGCAAAAAGAACTTCAAGTGGAGTGGCCTTAGCATTTGTTAACCCAGCGCTCTCAGTCATGTCAACTAGAGCATCGTTTGGTGTCGAAAGCTCAAACCCCTGGAGTAACCTAGCCAGCACGAAGTGCAACATCTGGACACCTAAGGCGATCCCGGGGCACAATCTTCTACCTGCTCCGAACGGGATCAACTCAAAATGTTGTCCCCTCACATCAACATCCTTTTGCGCCGTGAGGAACCTCTCGGGCCGAAACACCAACGGATCAGCCCACGTCATTGGGTCCCTATGGATCTTCCACAAGTTTGGAATCAGCTGTGTTCCTTTGGGGATATGGTAGCCACTTATTGAGCAATCTTCTGCGAATTCCCTTTGGCCGGCTAGGGGACCTGCTGGGTGTAAGCGTAGTGTTTCTTTCACTACGGCTTGGAGATAGAAAAGTTTGGTGATATCTGATTCATCCACTTGTCTTTCCTGGCCAACGTGGAGATCCAATTCTTCTTGTACCTTTTTCAACATTTGGCGGTTGTTCAGTAGGAGTGACAGTGCCCACGTCAACATCACTGAAGTGGTGTCGGCGCCTGCCATGATCACTTGCTGTAAAAGTTTATTGATTCGCAAAAGTTTAGCACAAAATTAGCAAACTCAAAAAGCCAACAAGCACTTGGATCGTTTAGGTACCGGAGTGATTTAAAAAATGCATAGATTTTACTACGTTGGCTTTTATTGCCAAAAGAAATTTTAATAAGGACGAAACACCAAAAAAGTCTCAAAAGCTCTTAGGAGAACAAGGTTTTAGTGCCATTGCAGTTCAAACACTTGGTGCAGATTTCAAATTGTACTAAAGGTTTTGCATGCTTAGTATTATACGTACCAAGCATGTAGCTTTGTTGACGGTGTCCGCATCGAAACCAGCAAGACAATGCCCTTCAAGAGTTGAAAGCATGATGTCCATGAAGTCTTGATCACCCTTATAACCACCACCCGGTTCTCTCCTCTGGCGATGTTCCTCCAACCACCTGGAAATTACACGATCCATTTCCTTGAATGTTTCTTTCATCGCCTTTTCGTGTCCCCCCAAGTCTAACCAGCGCAAAAAAGGAATGGCGTCGGCCGGTAGAAACATTCCCACAAAGTGAAAGAAGTCCCTAAATGCCTTCTGGCAGCGCCGCCCCTCCTCCTCATCACTGTCGGCAGAAACACCGAAGTACCTTTTTCCGGCAACCATTCTGACCAACACATTCATGGTCAAGTCAGCAAACCACTGCTTCATCTCCACCAAGACATACCTGTTGGAACGATGAGAGGATACAAATGAACCCACTTAATACACGATTACATGAAAAGAACCAAAAGATGTGGTTTACGATACTTAGGACTTGTTCGTTTTGGATCTCAAAATCCCTGCGTGTTGTCCCTAATAAATTTTCGTATAACTAGTTGGGTCTCAATTGTTAGACACTTCAATAGTTAGACGACACAAGTGGTTGGCTGCCTTAGTGGTGAGGCTTCTGCCCCCATGCACTTGGACAGGATTTGATTTCCATAAGCCCTATTTTTCTCTCCCAAGTCTCCAAAGATAGCATAGATTAGGTTTAACGAATGGAAAAAAAAAAAAATTGTGGTTAGACTGCATGTCAGCTTAATTCGGTCCATAAAGAGACGAGCAATATATATTAATGATTTCGATATTTAATTATAATGACTAAATATACCCAACTACAATATTAAGAACAGCGTCGAATATAGTCTAATTTTATAGGGATTAAACATGTAGAGAAGTCAACACAACAATAACCAAATTTTCTAAACAAAAAAAGTTTTAGCTTTCTAAAATTTACGAATAATACCCTGAGTTGGTCTTGGCCTCTGCCCAATGCCTGTGAAGCTCTTTTATAGAGTCCTCCGTTTCAGAACCTCGGACGTGCTCGAGCAACCTAACCCGGCGGCTCCCGAGCAACTCGACCGAGATTATCTTGCGCACTTCACGCCAATAAGCACCATAGGGAGCGAAGCCGAACATGGCCTCGTCGTAGCTGAGATGATCGGCAGATATAAACTTCGGCCGTGACGTGACAACCGTGTCATGCGTAGTGAAGCACTCCTTGGCTGTTTGCCAATTACTCACCACCACGGCTCGTTTCAACCCGACCCGGATGGTGAAAATGGGTCCGTATTTATCGGCCATGGCCCCCAAGGATACGTGGGGGAGCATCTGGGAGGACGTTAGGTGGCGGAGGTGGCCTATTACAGGCCACGCACCGCCAGCTTCGGGTGGTGGAATATGTTTCGAAGTTTTAGATTTCCCTAGGAAATAGTAGAGAAGTACGAGTAGAGGAAGGAGTCCGGCCATGACAGTGCTTGTGTGTGGAAAGAGGAACTCCATGGCGCCGTGGGTGTTATGGGAGTTGATCGATCTTGGTATTTATATGGTTTTGGTATGGTTTTTTAGAGTGAGTATTCCACAAGCAGGGCCCAGCCCAGGCCAGGTGTGGAGAGTTGAACGACTAAAATTTATTTGGACAAGATATATATAAAGAGCAAATATAATTTGTTGCAAGAATATATAGAAGTTAACGTGTAAATTATTTATGTCACAAATTTTGATCCAAAATTAAGATATTGAATTCCGAATGAAGATTGAAAAATTGGATCAAACACCTACGTTTATCTGATTGAGCTGCTCATGTTCACTAAAATTTGTTTGCTCACGTTCATTAATTAACGGCTCGAATAATTTGTGCATATGCAACCTCATAGTGGGTCCCACATGCCAATTTGTGAGATATCGGTACATTCTTGATGGATATCCGTAGTGGAGTTCATGCACTATACTGTAGCACCTATTCCAACTCAATAAATTACAAGCAAAGATATTAATACATCTTTAAAACAAAACTCCAGACACAACTGGATCTGTTGCCCGAAGCTATTCGATCCATAGAGACATGTGCTTCGAATGGCTCTAAACGCAGTTGTGTCTGGAATTACCATGTGCATTGAATAACTCCGGACGCAGTTGTATCTAGAGTTTTGTTTTATAGTTTATCTAGAGTTTTGTTTTATAGTTGTGCATGTAGACTTTTTGATACATTAGTTTTGTGTTGGGGTTAAAACGACCAACTCCCTCCATCTTAATTTCGTTTGCCCTTTTGGAAAAAGGGGTTTTATGCGTAGAATGATGGGATATAATTGGTATTGATTTTTTTAATCTGTCCCCATTTTATGTTTTGTTGACATGACACTTAAGCTGCATTCTTATAAATTTTTAAGTCTAAAACTTATTTTGGTAATTTTATTTTTTGTAACTTTTTATTTAGCTTTTCGTTGTTATTTTTTAGGTTAATCGTTCGTCTTGATGAGACGAATCAAAATAGTATGAGAATATAGACCAACATTGGAAAACTTCAAACAAGACGACAATTTAGACAAAATAAGACAGTTGTTTAATATGTGTTTCTTCTTTAGTGAACGATTTTGTGCTTTTGGTCATAGTTTTTTTTAAAACTCTTCTTGTCAAGATGGATGATATATTACTTCAAAAAATATCACGCCAATCTAACAAAAATTCAAAAAATAAGAACAAAACAAACAAAACGACGAAGAAAAATAAATTTACTTTTATCTGATTGAGCTGCTCATGTTCACTAAAATTTGTTTGCTCACGTTCATTAATTAACGGGTCGAATCATTTGTGTATATGCAACCTCATAGTGGATCTCACATGCCAATTTGTAAGATATCGGTACATTCTTGATCGATATCCGTAGTGGAGTTCGTGCACTATACTGTAGCACCTATTCCGACTCAATAAATTAGAAGCAAAGATACTAATACATCTTTAAAACAAAACTCCAGACACAATTGCATCCGTTGTCCGAAGCTATTCGATCCGTGGAGACATGTGCTTCGAATGGCTCTGAACGTCTGGAATTGCCATGTGCATTGAATAGCTCCGAACGCAATTATATCTAGAGTTTTGTTTTATAATTTATCTAGAGTTTTGTTTTATAGTTGTGCATGTAGACTTTTTGATACATTAGTTTTGTGTTGGGGTTAAAACGACCAACTCCCTCCATCTTAATTTTGTTTGCCCTGTTGGAAAAACGAGTTTTATGGGTAAAATGATGGGATATAATTGGTATTGACTTTTTGAATTTGTCCCCATTTTATGTTTTGTTAACATGACACTTAAGCTGCAAAACTTACAAGTCTGAAACTTATTTTGGTAATTTTATTTTTCGTAACTTTTTATTTAGTTTTTCGTCGTTATTTTTTAGGTTAATCGTTCGTCTTGATGAGACGAATCAAAATAGTATGAGAATATAGACAAACGTTGGAAAACTTCAAACAAGACGACAATTTAGACAAAATAAGACAGTTGTTTAATATGTGTTTCTTCTTTAGTGAATGTTTTTGTGCTTTTGGTCATAATTTTTTTAAAACTCTTCTCGTCAAGATGAATGATTACTTCAAAAAATATCACGCCAATCTAACGAAAATTCAAAAAATAAGAACAAAACAAACGAAACGACGAAGAAAATATAAATTTACAAGAATGGACATCTATTTTGAAAAAACCATATAAAAAAAAAAAAGGACCAACAATTTACCACGGAGGGAGTAATAAATTAGCATTGTTGGATAAGTAATTGAAGTCAAGCAAGATTACGGGTCGCAATTACGTGTAATGACCGCACTCCCATCCACGACCCCTTTAATAATACACAGCCACTCATATGCCAAAATTGCTTCCCAAGTTTGAAACACAACAACTTGTTTCCCAAGACGTACTTTCTTAGGTCCAATTATTCTTGAGTTATTAATACAAAAATCTTGACTTTTATAAGTTTCTTTTGCTTGAATCAAAAGATATCCTGTTTAATAATTTTCTAAAGGGGGAGGGGATCGGAACCTGCCACTCGAGCAAGAACGTGATTTGATAAAATACTAATGCATGTCCGTCCCTGAAGATACGGTTCGAACGATATTAAACACATCCAAATAAATTTTTGACTCGCAATTTTATTTTCTTTTCAAATTCAGATCATCCCACAAATGAGATTTGGAGGGTTTTGATATTGGTATTCACCTGAATGGGCCAATAAACCAACGTTGATATATCAATAAGGAAAAGATATTGTCAAAGAGAATTCAATACCAATTAAAGGATTTGATTACTGATAATCATTTACGAATTTATCAAAGAATCTTTTTTTCTAAATTAAAACATATGTTACAGTTTCTGGTGAAAATCTTATGTCTATAATTAATTAAAAAACGGGTGTATATTTGGTAATATTTCAAAATTTAAAAATAAATGGTATTGTTTCATTTCTTCTATTGGAATAGAAAAGGTTTCTCAACCATAGGATTTATGGAGATAGGTTTCAATGGTTAAGATTTATGAATTGATGTATGTCAAATTCAAATACTGAGCTGTTTTATTATATAGATGTTTTTGTCTTAGTACGTAACCATAAGATATTAGATTGATTGATGACAGATGGGGAGAAATATGATGTCGAATTAGACCGAGATGGGGTATTGCAGTGCGTTGCAGGCACAATAGGGTGTTGTACATGTTCTTGCTTTCAGTTCTAGGATGGAGACATTGGTAATATCCAAATTGTTCATTTTGTTTAACTTCTCAAGTTTGTTGTGCACACCAAAAATGAGATTGATCGGACGTTGGCACCCACAAGTGGAAAACAAAAATCTACTAAAAGTTTTAGTTATATTTTTTTTCTCGGTAAATAAAACATTTTATTAGAGAATAATTATGTAGGGTAAAGAGCTGGATACATCAAAGTGAGCCAAAGCCCAAAATCCTAAAATCAGAGAATGTGCCAAAGGCCCAAACTCATCCCAATAACCAAAAACCTCACCTAACCCTAATCTCTCAACTCCGGCCGCCACCATCCCCCTAACCTGCACCACCTCTCAGCAAAACAACCACCACTTGAAAACCCGAACAGGCCGAGATGAAGACCACCAGACTGCGGCACAACCACCACCGACGTCGTTGACTCCTAGATTGCAATGATAGCCTCCAACAGACATGCCGAAGCAGCGCTCAGGACCGGCCTGAGACAGCATACACCTCAAATCCATCGAACCAAAGCCACCCAAGAAACCCCAGATGCCAAAGCCCAGGCACCCTCGACCAACAAGCTGCAGTGAGATCCTGTTGCCATTAGGCCGCAAAACCCAGCAGTAGATCGGTTGAGAATCAAACGCGAGATCACCTTCGAATCCACCGCACCACCCTCGCCATTAAGCCCAAACCAAAATCCCCAAAACTCGACTCAAAGATAAAGTTGAAAAAAAAAAAATCAGAAATGTAATCCTAATTGATCTACACCAATTTTCCTAATGAAATTGAAAAACAAAGTCGACAAACAAGATATTTCCAGGCTTACAAAAATATTCCTAGCTAGCCAGAATCTAATTGTCCTACATCACAATCGTACTACAAATAAGTTCAGATTTTATTTAATAACGGTAATTGGCACAGGGTTCAAACACCAAATATCCTCCTTAATTACTAGAAAAAAGTACAATTTACAGAGATACTATTAAAGGTGCAACGAATATCAGAAATATGCAACCATCCATGAGATACATATTACCGTATTGCAACTTTCCTCACATAATCTTGTGATTCTGTTCATACTCTAACAATTATTGAAGAGTCGGAGCAAAACGAGGAGCAATAAGAACTTGAAGTGGGGTGGCTTTAGCATTTGCACTCTCGGTCATGTCAACTAGCGCATCGTTTGGTGTCGAAAGCTCAAACTCATGGAGTAACCTAGCCAGCACTAAGTGCAACATCTGGCCAGCAAACGCGATCCCCGGGCAAGCTCTTCTACCCGCTCCAAACGGGATCAGCTCATAATGTTGTCCCTTCACATCGACATCCTTTTGCGCCGCAAGGAACCTCTCCGGCCGAAACACCAACGGATCGGCCCATTTCATCGGGTCCCTCTGAATTTTCCACAAGTTTGGAATCAACCTTGTGCCTTTGGGGATATGGTAGCCCCTAATTGTGCAATCTTCGGTCAATTCTCTCGGGCCTGATAGTGGACCCGCAGGGTATAAGCGTAGCGTTTCTTTTTTTTTTTTGATAATCAAAAACGCCCTGAGGGCTTACAAACACAGAAGAGAATCTCTAGCTAGAATAGAGGAAATAAAATTTGGGGGAAGCACCACCCAATCCCTAGGAAGCAGACCCTTCAAAGCATTCTTAGCCACCACATGAGCGAGCTTGTTAGCCGTCCTCTTGACCCATCCAAATATGATGTTCAAATCCTCTCTCATCTTCCTAATGTCCCACACAACTGCAGAGACTTCCCAAGGAGGGACCAATTCGGATACACTCAACTTGATGGCCACCTGAGAATCCGACTCGACTAGCGCATTTTGATATCCCAAATCTGAAATCATGCCGCACGCTTGACGAATAGCCACCAATTCCCCTTGTAGGGGCGACGAGACACTAGTCAAAACCGCTGAACCATTCACTAGGATACCCTTGTTGTCCCTGATCACAACTGCTGCACTCGCCTCCTCCCCATTCTTTCCCACTGCCGCATCACAATTTAGCTTAAAACACCCATTTTCCGGAGCCCTCCATTGGGAAATAAAGTCCTCAACAGTTGGGTTATCCATATGGAAACGGGAAGGCACCACTACATCTGAAAATTCACGGAAAGCCTCAAGAGCTCTCCTCATAGTCCACTCTGGATTAGGCAGCCCCGAGTTGAACACTACTTCTTTTACTATGGCTTGGAGATAGAAAAGTTTGTTGATATCTGATTCGTCAACTTGTCTTTCCTTGCCAACGTGGAGATCCAGCTCCTCTTGTGCCTTCCTTAACACGTGGCGGTTGTTCAGCAGGAGTGAGAGTACCCATGTCAACATTATGGAAGTGGTGTCGGCCCCTCCGCCGATGATATTCTGCAAATTGTAAAAGCAAACAACACTTTGGAAACTTTTTACTAAATGAAATTAGAATTCCAATTTTGCAATTGGTTTGGTTCCTATATGATTTTTTTTTAACAGCAACAAAACTCATGTAGTCTCCAATCATTGGGGATATGGGCGGAAGAGGATTAGAGACACACCCAACATTTGGCAATATGCACATAGTGCCTCCTCTCAAAATACCACTGAAACAGTGCCTCCCTTTATATGTTTTGCTATGGAACCATGCCCCAAAATTAAAACCGAATGGCATCAGAGAGGACAAGCCTAAAGACTTAATTCAATTTATGTGCACATTACCGTGTTTTCTTCATTGATAGTTTAGAGGTGTGGCCACAAAATAATAATAAAAATAACACAGAGTGAAATATAGTTTCCCGCAAGTATAGGTGCATCAACAATGACATAATCAAAAGCAACACATTTACAAAGATAGCTATGTAGTTTCGTGGATTCAATAATCTCAAAGAATAAATATTCAAGGTCAACCTCCTAAGGCGTTTAGAGCAGTCAAGTGATGTGTTCACTAACATGTTAGTTCTGGGTGTTTCTGGTAGGCTATTACTTAGGGATCGATCACTCTTGTCGTTGAAAAATGTCAAGTTATTTTCACACTAATTAATGAGTTGTATAAGTTGATGGGATGCAAAGTTTGTTCTTTTGTGTAAACAACATACTAAAATATCATAACTTGTTGCCCAAAATAATTAGTACTGAAAACATGGCCTAAAAGTATAACTGTGTCCGTGTCATGCTGCATTTGAACGTGTCGTGTTGTGCCGTGCCATGCCAGTGCGGCCCGTCTGACACCTCTAATATATACATACCAAGCATGTGGATTTGTTGATGGTGTCTGCATCGTGACCAGCAAGATCAGTCCCTTCAAGAGTTGAAAGCATCACGTCCATGAAGTCTTGATCCCCCTTACAACTCTCTCCCGATTCTCTCCTCCGCCGATGCTCGTCTAACCACCGGGAAGACAAATTATCTGCTTCCTTGAAAGTTTCTTTCATGGCCTTCTCGTGTCCGCCCAAGTCTAACCACCGCAAAAAAGGAATGGCGTCGGCCGCCAGAAATAGTCCCAGAAAGTAAAATAAGTCCCTCAGCGCCTTCTGGCATCGCCGCCCCTCCTTCCCATCGCCGTCCGTGGCAACACCGAAAAACCTCTTTCCTACAACCATTCTTACGACCACGTTCATGGTCAGGTCAGAAAACCACCGCTTCATCTCCACCAAGACACATCTGTGAGAAGAATAAGTACAGGAGAGGATAAAAATCAATCCATCACAGATGCATTTACATGAAAAGAAAGGAAAGCTATGGTTTGTGATGCTTAGAGACGTCTAGCTAGTAAACATGTTGTTCCCGGCAAGCTTGCTTAATTTGAAGATTCAATTGGATTGAAATTGTTCAAAATACAACTTAGAGTGCATACATCTCTCATAGAGTTCTTGAGTAACGGTTTCAAATCAAGATAGTTTTTTTTTTTTCATTTTCCGGATTATATCGGGATTGGTATTACGTCATGTAAGTTACGTTAGTAAAAGCTAATATACGATTAAAAATTAGTTATACCTGGTTACAACTTACAAGCTAAAAATCTGTTATATATAAACATAAGAGTTTCATAAAGAAAAAATGAGTTTTGTAATGAAAATTTTCAAGTCTCCCAAGCTGGGTCTATGACATTGAAATTTTCTTGTTTCTTGGTCAAGAGAAGAGAAAGAATAGATCCATGGAAAACATGATTGAAAACCCACGGTTTCCACCCCACGGAGAGTTCAAATTCTTTGAAAACCATGGGTTTTCCACCATCGCTCATTGTGGTCCTCACTGTGCATATTTTGTTCTAATTTGAACCGTTTGTCATGTATAACTCACAGAATAGTATACTCACGCAAAAAAATTAGCTAGATCGGATATTAGTTGGTATATCAAAAATCAAATTTTGATTCATAAAATAGACGATCATTGACAGTTTAACTTCAAAATATATGATCGTCCATTCTATAAGCTAAATTTCATTTTTGATATATCTATCAATATCGAATCAAGTTGGTTTTTAT
Organism: Rhododendron molle; assembly: GCA_025413875.1. Lineage (NCBI taxonomy): Eukaryota > Viridiplantae > Streptophyta > Magnoliopsida > Ericales > Ericaceae > Rhododendron > Rhododendron molle. Next base: position 7,877,263 of record CM046393.1, read on the forward strand.
ACATGAATATACTAATCTGCGAGTTCTATAGGATGAACAATTTATATTTCAATCCAAAAAAAAAGTCAGGTGAGGCCCACAGACGGTGATGAAAACTCTGGCTACTTAACCTCATAATTTAAAATGGTATTGCCACAAACAATACATGATATGCTCATTACGTACCTGATAAGAAAATGATCTCACGTGTGACGTAGTCTTGAAAGTTAATTTAATTACGTGGAATTTGGCCTAAATTAGTCTTTTTGTCTTTTTTAAACAAGTGAATTTTTTTTTTTTGAATCAACCATCCATCTTGACAGAAGAAATCTAAGTAGTAAAATTTTATGGTGATCGAAATACAAAAATCTTCGGATTAGATTTGTCTTTTGTATACTTTTCTTAAAAAAAAAAAAAGTAAAATTTTATACTCTAATATATTACTCCCTCCATCCTGATTTATTTGTCCCCCTTTTGACTTATACATATTCCAAATTGACTGTCCAATTTTAAAATCAATGACTTAGATTATATAAATTTTCAAATAAATAGATTTGATTTGATTTTCTTAATAAATTGGAAACCTGAAATTGGACAAACAAATCGGGACGGATAGAGTATATTAATCCGAACTCCAAGAAAATACTTTACTCAGATTCATTCTCAACCCATTAACTATGTTTTCAATCTTCTCCTAATAGCAGTTAATCCCATAATCTCATTGCTTCTAAGTGCAGCTACACAATTGTTGGGGACTTGTCCCAGCACTCCGACATGACAATTACATCCCTCGATACACCAATGAACGACTTTGATTTAGCTATTTTGTTGGAAAGCGGATGCAACTATGAACACGCACCATCAAACACATAGAGAATACAGATTTTATGTGGTTCCCCAATTTGGATACATTTATGGACAACTTACTAGTATGAAATTAGGGAGGAGGATACACAAATCACTCAACTCAACCTCACACTCTCACAGCTCTCTTCTCTCTCTACTCCTATTTCCCACTAGAGCTGGGGGAGTTCCCCCAAGGGGGCTCTCTCTTTCTCACATCTCTCCCTCCCTTTTCTCTCTCACTTTCCACATCTTTACACTACACCTTTTACGCATATATATAGGATACAAGCTCTAAATTAGACAAAAGTAAAATCTTTGAAAATCACCCGTGCACCTACGAATTTGGACTTTCAAGACCAAATCTTATCCGATCAATCTTTGACAAAATCTCTTAGTCTGATCCAAATCCTTAAACATGTTTTTCATGTGTAAATCAAGCTTACCATAATTCAACATACTCCACTAAAATAGTAAGAACGATGTTGAGTTTGGTCTTGTTTAGGAGTAATTATTCGAACAAGAAACTTTTTTGTATACCTGGTATACCAACACCATTGGTATCCCTTCCCGTCCGTTTTTTAATTTTTCGGTCATTTTCGGATCACACTTGAATGATCGACTCCGTTCATTTTGTAGAGTTTGGCGAAAACCTTAAACATACCAAAAATCGTGTTCATCGGATTTTTTTAAATACATGATCAGCACACATGAAAATTGAAGAAAATCAAAATTGGATCCAAAACCACACTGAATCATAACCCAGTTTTGTTTTTTTTGCAATTTTCACGTGTGGCTATCATATATCAATTAAAATCCGATGAACACGATTTGTGATATGATTATGGTTCTCGTTGAACTCTACAAAATGAACGGAGTCGATCATCCAAGTGTGATCAGAAAATGGCCGAAAAATTGAAAACGGACCGGAGGGGATACCAAAGGTGTTGGTATCCCCGGTATACAAAAAAGTTTCTCTATTCAAACAGTCCGAAAGTACCGTTACGTAATACTCCAGACCACTTTACAATCATACGTTCCTGTGGAGTCCATACACTTAGTAATAAACCGTCCAAAAATGTGTGGTTGTAAAGTGATTTTCACCTGATTTATGGGAAATTAAGTGGATAAGGAAACATAACATTTGTTATATTTTATTAAGAAAGAGAAAAGATCTTTGTAAACAACAATACCCTGAGTTGGTTTTGGCCTCTGTGCAAACCTTGTGAAGCTCTTTTATGGAGGCCTCGGTTTCAGAAACCCGTACGTGCTTCAGCAACTCAAGCCGGCGGCTCCCTAGTAACTCGAGCGAGATGATCTTGCGTATGTCACGCCAATAAGCACCATAGTTTTTAATATCGGCCGATACGGTACGTATCGGCCGGTTCGTCTCGGGATTTGGAGGCTCCGATATCGATACGTACCGTACCGTATCGGCCGATACGCCAAAAAAGTTAAAAAATTCACGACCGCGACATCCGATTCCCGCGACGTATCACCGATACGTACCGATACCGATACACCCAGATCGATACCGCGACGACGACCGATACCGAGATTTAAAACTATGATAAGCACCATACGGACAGAACCCGACCATGGAGTAGTTGTAGCAGAGGTGCTGGGCGGCTATGAACTTCGGCCGCGACGAAACAAACGTGTCGTGCGTGGTAAAACATTCCTTGGCTATCTCCCAGTCACTCACCACCACAGCTCGTTTTAACCCGACCCGGATGGTGAAAATCGGGCCGTATTCATCCGCCATGGCTCCCAAGGTTACGTGGGGGAGACGATCGGAGGTTGTTCCAAGGAGATGGAGGTGGCCTATTATGGGCCAAGCGCCGCCGGCTTCGGGTGGTGGAATATGTTTTGAAGTTTTAGATCTCCGTAGGAAATAGTAGTAGAGAAGAAGAAGCAAGGGAATGACTCCTCCGGCTACGATAGTGTTGGTGTGTGGAAAAAGGAACTCCATGGCCATGGGTGTTACTAATGGGTGTTGATCTTGGATATGTTGTGGAATGATTTTGTGCTTTATATAGAGAGAGAGCGCGTCCGCGCTTGCATATAATTTGATAGTGCTAGAGTTTAGGCACGACTCGAACAATCAGCAAATAATTTAGTTTCCACCTCCTAACCTCATAGGTCCAACCTTTCGAGCTATTTTTCCACAAGGACCAGTTGAAAGCTATTTTTCCACAAGGCAGGACCAGTTGATTTCGTCTCATTGTGTGGAAAATTGAAACTTGTTTGGATAGGATAAAAAGCAAGAGAGTGTCTTTTTCACGTAGCCTCCGTGAAAGCTTCTCAATCTCACGCGCCATGTCCATTTTGATTTCAGACGGTCCAGATTTTAATGAAATTTTTCCGGAAAAAAGTAAATGCACTACAAGAAAAATGAAAATTAGTGACAAAAAAGTGGCAGCGAAATTTAATTTCATCACTAAATGAGTATATTTGGTGACGAAAAAATAAATTCGTCACTGTTTTGACAACTTTTGGGATGAAATAATTTCATCACCAATGAGATCTCTCGGGCCTGATAATTGACTACCCGGATACAAGCGTAGTGTCTCCTTGATTACGGCTTGGAGGTAGAATAGCTTGTTGATGTCTGATACTTCCACTTGCCTTTCCTTGCCAACGTGGAGTTCCAGCTCTTCTTGTGCCTTCTTCAACACGTGGCGGTTGTTCATTAGGAGTGAGAGTGCCCACATCAATATCACAGAAGGGGTGTCGCCTCCCGCGACGATCATATTCTGCAAATTTTAAAGCCAACAACACTTGGGGAAATTAAACTTTTTACTAAATGAATTTAGAATTCCAATTTTGCGATTGGTTTTGTTCCTATATTATTATTATTTTTTAACAAATCAGAGATGCACTAAATTAGAACACAAACATGTGCAAAGTTTAAGGCATTGCATATATAACAACCAACATACGTCGGAGTTTCATAACTTTAGACGTTTTATATTTGTAAAGTAGATGAGCTAATAGAACAAAATAAATAACCTATCAAAATGTCTAAAAACACAATTGCGTTTAGAACCGTGCGATACTGCGATGGATGTGTACTCATATGTGTCCAACAGCTCCAAACACTATTTTGCGCGAAATTATGTTTTATGTTTTCTAAGGTTTTGTTGGTATCTTTGCTCAAAAAACAATACGGGGAAGGATCCCGTCAAGTCGCTCCAGACTAGTTTGGACAAGTTTTTTGCATCCGGGCCGTCTAAAAGTATTTTGGACAGTCCAGATTTGTTCGGATACATTAATATTATAAAATATCCCAAACATCCCCCAACAAATCTGAGTTGTCCAAAACACTTTTGAACAGTTCGGATGGAAAAAAAACTTGACCAAACTGGACCGGAGCGACTTGACGGGATCCGACCACAAACAATACACACCAATTAAGCAAGTAGCTTTGCTGTGAGCAAAACAATACACACCAAGCATGTAGCTTTGCTGATGGTTTCTGCGTCAAAATCAGCAAAATCCCTTCCTTGAAGAGTTGAAAGCATGGCGTCCATAAAGTCTTGATCACCCTTATAACCTCCGCCAGGTTCTCTCCTCCGACGATGTTCCTCCAAAAACTCGGAAATCAAGCTATCCATTTCCTTGAAAGCTTCTTTCATGGCCTTTTCGTGTCCGCCTAAGTCCAACCATTGCAGAAAATGAATGGCGTCGCCAACTAGAAACAACCCCATGAAGTAAAAGAAGTCCTTGAACACCTTCTGGAATTGCCGCCCCTCCTTTCCATCGCCGTCGGCATCTACCGCAAAGTACCTCTTCCCGACGACTATCTTGACCATCACGTTCATGGTCAAGTCAGCAAACCACTGCTTCATCTCTACCAAGACATGCCTGCTGTTCATGGGAAAATTAAGAAAATAGGACTCTTTATGTTTGCATTATCAATTTTCATTAAATCGATTGGCATGCTTTTTTTTTTTTTTTTTTTGGGGTATATTAACCACTTTATAGAGCAAACAAACAGGATATGCAGAGTTTTACCAAAACAGACTCTGAAATGGCTACCAACAAGGAGCCTTAACAAGGAAAGAAAAGAGAACCCAAGTCCAAAACCAGCTAACAAAAAACAATGAGCTAGCCCAAACAACAACAGCTAGGAACTAAAAATCCTAGAATTTAAGCCCCAGATATCAACCAGCAAACGGTTCCCATCAGTCCGCTTGAGGCCCCTCCACGAGCATAGGCTTGCCCGAACTTCATTAATAATCTGAGAGCCCAAGAGAGGAGCAGGAAGAGCTTGAACTTTGAATATTTTGGAGTTCCTTTCACGCCAAATCCAGTAGATAGAAGCTGCTAATGAGAGTTTGTAGATTCGGCTAGGGATAGAGGCACCATTCATCCGAGAACACACCCAATCAATTTCCTCAGTTAGCCCCCAAACAGTTCGAGTAATTTGATTCTTGGCTAATACCATTTTCCAAACCTCCTTGGAAAACGGACACTCAAAAAATAGGTGTTCATGGGAAAATTAAGAAAATAGGACTCTTTATGTTTGCATTATCAATTTTCATTAAATCGATTGGCATGCTTTTTTTTTTTTTTGGGTAAATTAACCACTTTATAGAGCAAACAAACAGGCTATACAGAGTTTTACCAAAACAGACTCTGAAATGGCTACCAACAAGGAGCCTTAACAAGAAAAGAAAAGAGAACCCAAGTCCAAAACCAGCTAACAAAAAACAATGAGCTAGCCCAAACAACAACCAGCTAGGAACTAAAAATCCTAGAATTTAAGCCCCAGATATCAACCAGCAAACGGTTCCCATCAGCCCGCTTGAGGCCCCTCCACGAGCATAGGCATGCCCGAACTTCATTAATAATGTGAGAGCCCAAGAGAGGAGCAGGAAGAGCTTGACCTTTGAATATTTTGGAGTTCCTTTCACGCCAAATCCAGTAGATAGAAGCTGCCAATGAGAGTTTGTAGATTCGGCTAGGGATAGAGGCACCATTCATCCGAGAACACACCCAATCAATTTCCTCAGTTAGCCCCCAAACAGTTCGAGTAATTTGATTCTTGGCTAATACCATTTTCCAAACCCCCTTGGAAAACGGACACTCAAAAAATAGGTGTTCATGGGACTCCATGGCACCGACGCAGAGAACACAATTAGCATCAATCCCCATTCCCCAGCTAAGCAACCTGTCCTTGTAGAAAGACGACCCATAAAGGCAGTCCATTCTATGAAGGCCCACCGAGGAACATGGTGGGGAAACCATAGAGTAATATTTACTTGATACTAAAAAAAAATTTGGGAAATTTTGCGAGTCGATCGCGATGCTGGCCTTTGCTCATGGCCGGCACAAAAGCAGACATAACATAAAGACGTACCATGTATCAGTGTTCTAAATGGCTCTTGACGCTAGTAGGACGGCGACCCACCTCCAAACGTCAAGTCTGCCTAGGCGGCCCCCAAGCAGTTTGGCCTTTTTTTTTTCTTTTTTTTTTTTCCGGCCTTTATTCACTTTTCTATGCTACACACACTACTTTGTCTGCAAAACCCATGTGCACGCTGATACAAACCAAAACAACACGTCAACTGAGTCAAAATAATGCTGAGAATATATATATATATATATAAAGATGCTGTACTTCTCTGACAGTAATGCTGAGAAAGGGAGTATCGGTATAGGTGTATTATTATATAATATATATAGAAAGAAAGAGACAGAAAGTATATATATATATATATATATATATGGATCCGGTTCAAATGAGGGATTAAAGTGAGGGACTAAAATGCGGGACTCTCCCTTCCCGATTGAATTTCGATGATCCGAGCCGCTCAAAGTGATCAGAACGTGATTTTAAGGGTCCCCGCGAGAAATCAGCAAAAAAAATGACCGGGAAGAACTTCATCCGGGCAGTTTTTTCTGAACGGTTCAGAAAAAAACTGCTAGTCAACAGATAGTTGGCCGGCCCAGAGAGCAAATTAAAACTATGGAGATCTTTGACTAATAATTATAAATTGGCCTTGTTCATTTGGGAATTTTGAGGAAGATTTTTTTAATCGGAGACCGTGCTCAAGGAATTTGAGTCCCCCCAAACGAACAAATATTATACCGAAGCTACTTAACTGTGAAAAGGGTAATATTTACAAAGATTGCAAGTCTTATCAAATAGATGTATTATAATGTTATGCAAATCACTATGAGCATACGAGCAAACACCAAAGGTGGTTATGATAGAAAAACAAGTAAGATTTGCCCACAAGGATATAAAGAAAAAGAAAACAATAAAATTAGAAATAAACTATTCTTCTTGACCAACCAAGTATTAAAAGTAAACTATTCTTCTTAACTAGGAGCTAAACGAGGTGCAACAAGTACTTCAAGTGGAGTGGCTTTAGCATTTGTTAATCCAGCGCTCCCAGTCATGTCAACTAGAGCATCGTTTGGCGTTGAGAGCTCAAACTCCTGGAGTAGCCTAGCCAGCACGAAGTGCAACATCTGGACACCGAACGCGATACCAGGGCACATTCTTCTACCTGCTCCAAACGGGATCAACTCAAAATGTTTTCCCCTCACATCAACATCCTTTTGCGCGGTGAGGAACCTCTCGGGCCGAAACACCAACGGATCATCCCACTTCATCGGGTCCCGATGGATCTTCCACAAATTTGAAAGCAGCTGTGTTCCTTTGGGGATATGGTAGCCACTTATCGAGCAATCTTCTGCGAATTCCCTTTGGCCGGCTCGGGCCCCTGCTGGGCATAAGCGTAGTGCTTCTTTGACTACGGCTTGGAGATAGAAAAGTTTGGTGATACCTGATTCATCTACTTGTCTTTCCTTGCCAACGTAGAGATCCAATTCTTCTTGTACCTTTTTTAAAACTTGACGGTTGTTCAATAAGAGTGAGAGTACCCACGTCAACATCACTGAAGTGGTGTCGGCTCCAGCCATGATCACTTGCTGTAAATTGTAAAGCCGAAAGCACTTGGATCGTTTAGGTACTGGATCGAGTGGTTAAAAAAATGCATGGATTCCACTACATCGGTTTTTAGGCCTTGATATCCTAACAGTTTTGGAGATTTTTTTGGCTTTTTGTCCATATTCAATCTTTTTCTTTTACTATTTATAAGTTTTGCACTAAACTTTTGGGGATTATTAGTTCATTTTGACAAGACGAATTAATAATCTGCAAAAGAATTTGGAAAACTTGGTGTAGATTGCGAAAATTAGTAAAGGTTTTGCATGCTTACATGTGCAAATAGATACGCTAGAAAGAAAAAGAAATACATAATACGTACCAAGCATGTAGCTTTGTTGACGGTGTCCGCATCGTAACCAGCGAGACTAGTCCCGGTAAAAGTTGAAAGCATGATGTCCATGAAGTCTTGATCACCCTTATAACCACCTCCCGGTTCTCTCCTCCGACGATGTTCCTCCAACCACCCCGAAATTACTCTATCCATTTCCTTGAATGTTTCTTTCATTGCCTTTTCGTGTCCCCCCAAGTCTAACCAACGCAAAAAAGGAATGGAATCTGCCGGCAGAAATAGTCCTACATAGTGAAAGAAGTTCCTAAATGCCTTCTGGCAACTCCTCCCCTCCTCCTCATCACCGTCAGCAGCAACACCGAAGTACCTTTTTCCGGCAACCATTCTGACCAGCACATTCATGGTCAAGTCTGCAAACCACTTCTTCATCTCCACCAAGACATATCTGTTAAGAAGATAAGAGCTAGGATAAAAATGAACCCATGGCATATATATATATAATTATATATGATGACACAAAATAGAGACGGAGATAGGATTTAGACAGAGGGGAGGCTGCGACTTAGAATCCCATATATTCACATTGTTTCTTAGTTTTTAGTTTTCCTCCCACATAGGAGTAGTTTAAAATTCAAGCATGAAATCTGAGAAAATAATATTCTACATGCAATAAAAATAGTGAATTTATATTCATACTTTGCAAAACACACATATATACATACAGATAAAAGAAAACTAAAGAAGCTTTTCCATCGGTAGTGGCTAAACTTCTTTTCTATCAAAAATAGTAGAATCGGGTACGTAATGGTATCGTTCGCAGTGTAACGGTACTATACTATAAGGAGTAGGGCTGTAAATGAAGTAAGTCGTTCGTGAGCTGTTCGAGACTCGGTTCGGCAAGAGCTTGTTCGAGTTCGATTCGTCTGTTAAACGAACTGAACCTGAACCTCAATTCTAGGCTTGTTCAGTAAATGAGCCGAACTTGAGCCTAACGGTATTCGGCTCGGTTAGGGTCGCGAACTTATACTTAAATTTAATTAATAATTCAATAGAGGTCTATTTGTAAATATAAAAAATTTTAAGATTGTATATATAATTTAATACTTATTTTTCTCTCAAATTCTATACGATCAATGAGAGAGTTTGGGTTCGCTTGAGTTTAATGACCCGAGTCGAACTAAACCCGAGTCTTGACGAGCTCAATTCAAGCTTAGATTCGGCTCGACTCGATTCGTTTGAGTTTAACGAGCCAAACTCGAGCCAAGATGTTCAAATTCAAATCGAACCCGAGCCGACCACGAGTCAGACTAGTACCTTAACGAACCCAACGGAGCCAAACCCGAGCCTTGAAAAATTTTAACGAGCTGAACTCGAGCCAAGTTGTTCAAGCTTGAATCGAACTCGAGCCAATTTTTTTTTTTTTTTTACCTGAACAAACTTGAGCCAAACTTAACAGGGTTCGGTTTGATTTAGTTCATTTACAGCCCTAACAAGGAGTAAGTACCAATACATAGCAAGAATCGGTTGTAGCGGCAGTAAATTTTAGAATAATTTTTTTATAACATAAAAAACTTTTGATAGTGCTTTAACCAGCCTCGGCGGTTGAGTTTCGGTCATGCGGTTGTGAACCGATCCGTGAGTCATAAATTAACAATCCGTTATCACTGAGCAAAACTATGCAATGTCGGACAAAAAAATAATTTAAAAAAAATTGGATTTCGATAATAATTTTTTACTTTTTAGATTCCTTTCATCATGACGATGCAATAATCTTCAAAAAATTAACGATAAACTAACAAATACGAAAAAAATTTAAATAAGGACAAAAAAATAAGCTAGTCGGGCCTAAATTCAATAAAAAAAAAAAATTGCTTTATACAGATTTACTAATAATGCGTACCCAGACCCAGGGTTTGGAATTCCAAACCCAGGGTTTTGGATAAAGTAACTTTTCTACTTTTTCTCTCTCTAACTTTTCAATCATTACTTTCATTTTTCACTCTATCTCTCTCTTTTTTACTCTCTCCACAATCATTAGTCTCATTTACTCTCTCTACCTTTATTAAAACACAACTCAAAACCCACAACCGAACAAACGTAGAGTCCTCCGTCTCAGAAACTCGGACGTGCACGAGCAACTTAACCCGGCGGCTCCCGAGCAACTCGACCGAGATTATCTTGCGTAATTCACGCCAATAAGCACCATAGGGAGAGAAGCTGAACATGGCCTCGTCGTAGCTGAGATGATCGGCAGATAAAAACTTGGGCCGTGACAAGACAACCGAATCATGCGTAGTGAAACACTCCTTGGCTGTTTGCCAATTACTCACCACCAAGACTCGTTTCAACCCGACCCGGATGCTGAAAATGGGTCCGTATTTATCGGCCATGGTTCCCAAGTATACGTGGGGGAGCTGCTCGGAGGACGTTAGGTGGTGGAGGTGGCCTATTATAGGCCACGCATCGCCGACTTCGGGTGGTGGAATACGTTTTGGAGTTTTAGATTTCCCTAGGAAATAGTAGAGAAGTACAAGTAGAGGAAGGAGTCCGGCCATGACAGTGCTCGTGTGTGGAAAGAGGAACTCCATGGCCGTGGGTGTTATGAACCGGAGTTGATCGATCTTGGTTATGTTGTTGGATGCTTCTGTGATGTATATATAGCTAGGTTGCATATAATATAATACGGTATGTACAGGAAAAATATCCATAAAAATATACACGAAAAAGAAATGAATGAATCATATTCACATCACTATCTGAATCGTTCATTTTTTTCATATGCACTTTCATAGATACCTACCTTTTATGTATACATTTTGGTATATTTCGCTTCATAGGTGTGGATGCCCTCACGGAGAGGATTCAAAAGTCTTTTTACGCCAAAAGTCTTTTTTTTTTCCCCCAACTGTGGTCATAACTCCTTTTTACAACATAAAATAGTGTGGGGCTAGTGTATACATTTCTCTGCTAGGGCCTAGGGGGTTTAAACTGCCACCAGTTCACCTCCTCAATGGCGTCGCCTGATATTTCGGCCTCATCCGGCTAAATTAAACTCATTTGACTTAATTTTTTTGTTTTTATTTAAATTTTTTTCGTATTTGTTAGTTTTTTGTTGATTTTTTTTAAGATTGTTGCTTTGTCATGACAAAATGAATCTAAAAAGTAAAAAATTACGATCGAAATTCAATTTTTTTTAATAAAGACGATTGGCTCGTTGGTTTATGTTCATCTTTATTAAAAAAAAAATTAGATTTTAATCTTAATTTTTTACTTTTTAAATTCCTCTCGTCATGACACAGCAATAATCCTCAAAAAAATTGACGAAAAACAAATAAATACGAAAAAAATCGAATAAGGACAAAAAAATAAGCCAAATGGCTTATTTAACCGAATGATTCCCAACTAATGATCTTATGCCTTGTTTGGATTCAAATTTGAGTTTTTTTGGGGTTTGATTTTTGGGGTAATGAGTAGAAAGAGAAATTAGGGTAACAATTAGTTATAGGAGTAGTGGGTGGAGAGAAATGAGAGATAACTAGATTCCTAACTAATAAGCACTCTTTAATAAAAGATGCCTGTTAGATTATTTTTGGGGAGTGATTTTGCCACTCTCCTTTTTGTTAATGTCACTCCCCTTTGTGTCTTAATAGATGATTTATTTTCTGAGAAAAGGGAAGTGACATTAACAAAAAGGGGAGTGGCAAAATTAATTCCCATATTTTTTTTGTGCTCATAATTCAACAGAGTTATTGAGCCAGAACAAAACCCCTAACTCCATTAATCTGACTTTTCCAATCAAAATTAACGTCTATAGAATATGATCCAACCGAATTCCATACAATGCAGGGGAAAATTATTGCATGCTCCTCTTCCCCTCGCATAAGATGAGGGCTCACGCGGGACACACATATAAGCTCCACATGTTATGTGGGAGAAGATAGCATACACCGAGAGTACTACAAGGTAGTACTGAATAATTACAATGCAGTGCACCTTTCCGTTGTTCGCATTGAAAAATGATCCTGAGTTTCTCGGGCGTATGAAACTTTGGTGCATCCTTCCCTGTAAAGTTAGGTTAATTTGGCTCCCACCATGCAGGTATTTTACTTGGGGGCTGGGGCCTCTAATTCTACCAATCTAATCTTGCCGTGGGGTATGTGTAACAACCCATACGAAAAAATATTTTGACATATTTTTATATTCTAATTTCTAAAAATCAGTTTAGAATTTTGTCAAAAAAGTTTACAAAATTGATTTTTAAGAATTTACAACTTCTGAGAATCTGACTATGAGGTAAACCATTTGGTAAGTTGAGCAAAGAGTCGATCAAAACTTTACCGATATCTAACTTAGTTGAATTTTTTTTATAAGAATCCGTAGAAAAAATATTCTAAATAAATTGACCGACTCCGATCATTTGTGTAGAATAGTGTACCCATAGAGGTCTCATCAGACAATGATAAAAAAAAGCACAAGATCATAGTTAATGCTGCCCACTAAATTAGAAAAACCTCTGGTTAATTAATAAAATTTTCTCTGTCATTTAAATAAAAAATGCTATCCAGAAACCTACCTCATCAGTTATTACATAGTAATGGCTGCATTAAATTAGTCAATGTTATTGGTCCCCATATTAGGAATACTGTTTTTCAAAAAAGATAAGGAAGAACTTCATCCATCCCAATTTCTTAGTTCATTTTTGGAGTACTTGCATTTCTATTTTTTTTTTTATCGCAGAAAATTTTATTAATCTCTGCAAAATTACAAAGATTAAAAGGACGAGGACAGAAAGGAAATTAAAATTACTTACATGCATTTCTCAATTGATTATATCTTGTAATCTGCATTTGTTTTAGGTGATTTTTAAAAATTTTGTTTATAAAATTAATTGAGATCTATAAAACAAAATCTTTATTGCATGTAAAAAGTATGAACAATTAAAAATAAAACTAATTTTCAATCAAGTTGGAGTAGAACGAAGGGGGAAAAAATGGGACGGAAGGCGTATATTCCAACAAAAGCGAAATAAATATGGCTCATTGAAATGAAATATATATTCCCACTGAAAAGTCCAACAAGTGTAGCTGAACATGTTCAATCAATGTGAGGGCTCATTTCTAAACTGATATAGTTTTCTTAATTTTTGTTCAGTTCTTTTGGGTCCTTTGTTGTATTTTAGAGACCAGTGATTCTCTTGTACTGTTTGTTTTATGGTGAATATGATTCTTCTCCTCAAAAAAGAAAAAGTCAGTTTATTTTTCTATTTTCTTAAACAATTACTATAGTTGTGTCTCAGGCCGTGGTTATTTGGTTATTCCAAACTATCTGCCAAAGAATAAAAGTCAATAAGTTAATGGTTAACTAAGTTAAGTTACAAGTTTAGTTTAGGAAGCCAATAATGCCACGACAATTTCTGTTGTCTGGCGTTAATAACCCCGCATTTCCTAAAAAAGTTTCCCACTAGGGCGTTGATGTTACTCTCCCCGTCCCAAATTGCCGGTCCTTATTTCCTTTCTTGGATATTCCAAAATATTTTGTGTCTTGGAAAAGTCAGACTAAAAAAACTTCTAGTTTTCCCAAATTATCCTTAAAAAATAGTTATCGTTGTGCTGAAAAGATACAATACGAAGGCAATGTCGTAAAGTCATGCCTCACAAGTGAGTTTGGATGCTGTTGTCTTGGCTGTTGCTACTCAATCTGGGTAGTGACAATCAGTCAAAGCTTGGAAGGTCTCAACCATGAGGGAAAGGATTTCTTGGTACAAAACATGGACATGGGAGTGCTACTTCAATCAAAACTGGAAAGGTCCACGCATGCATGAGAAATTCAAGCTATATGGTGACATACACATGCTTCAGGGGATTTTCTTGACAGTGTCACGAACGTAAATCTTGGGATTCTGTTGGCCCTGGTCTTTTGTATTATTATTTTTTTTCCTCATCAACTTGTGGGCTGAGGTGCAGATGAATGTCGATAGGTAGGGTGTCAACATAATTGAGATGCTACTTTGGCTTTGTGATGCTTTTTCCTTCTTGCCGATTCCTCTGTACTCTTTTTTATCTCTATTTTGTCAATAATATTAATTTCTTCACCGTTCAAAAAAAAAAAAAAAAAGTTACGCCTCACAATTTGAATTTGGTGCAATCATTGCTTGTTCTGTTAGGCCTCGTTTGATTCGTGGATTAATTGACACTAGCTAATCCCAAGAAATCCCCAACTTTAATTTCCAAAATAACTGTCGGGATTATCATCCCTGTATTAATTTTATCCCTATATGTGGGGTACTTATAATCCCAAGAAAGAGCTGGGATTGAGTAGGATTAACAAAGACCACCGTCAACGAGCCTCGCCTTCCCCTTCCCTCTTTGCCTCACCACAGTTCACTCCTCTGTTCTCCATTTTTTCTTGTATGTACATATCAGGCGTGGTAAATAAACGATTTGAAGCTCTAGGTTTTTCTCACCCAACAATTAGGTACCCTGTGGTGGAACACACACAAACAGTACGATTTTTGCTGATTACAATAGCAGACGAAGAAAATGGTGATGAAATTTAATTTTTTACTATAGGTGACGAAATAACAAAATTTTCGATCGTCACCAAAAGTTACTATAGGGGACAAAGAACAAGATTTTTGTCACTAAAAGGAACTTTAATTCCTCGACAACTTCGTCACCTATAGGTTGTCTCCGAAAGTCACTTTTTCGTCACCTTTAACATATTTTCGTCACATGCGATAACTTTTGGTCACGATTTTTTTTTTTGTCGTCAGCTATATATTGTGATTTTTCTTGTAGTATAAAGGATTACAAAGATTAAAAAGATCAAGAGCACAATGGCAAAAGCCACCTGAAACCTAAAAAAAGGCAAGATGTCAACTAACCACCAAGACGATTTAAACTTAACTCACAAGGAATACATCTAAAGTCGATTGAATGATTGAATGCAAGAATTTGAAGTGAACATCCTTATTTATAGGCAGAGAAACACTATTTTTGACAGACTCCAAAATAGGAACTTTCTTGCTGATCAATAAATTATGAACAAGTAAAAAACAGAGTAGCGATCGACCATGAACCACAAGGTCTTAATCTGCAAAAACACATAAGCTCCGTTCAATTTTCGGAAAATGTTATGTGGGAAATTGGTTTCCAAAAAAAGAAAGTGAGATAAAGTAAAAGAAAATGAAATTTATTTTCTTATGTGTGTTCTGTTGACGAGGAATCTTCCAGAATAACAAGAATTTCTTCTTTTCGGCAAAACCTAGCTTGCAGCCTGCAGGAAAGTGTTTCCCAGTGGGAAAGTTGAAACTATGAGTCCTACAATTTTTTTGATAACTAAATACACAGAAATTAATTTTTCCTTTTTTTTTCATCCTTTCCGTGCAACTAAAATTAATATAAATAATAGTACTTGTAACGCCCCTAATTTTGGGAACGTTAAACAGGGAAATATTATTGAAAACTAAGGAGAGTCAAGCTCATTATTACATCACAAATCTTATAAGAGTACTTTTATTCAACAAAAGGAGGGAATCTAGGGTTCCTACTACTGTTCTGCCTCTTCCTCCATTCTTGCCAGCTCCTCGGCTCCGAAGGCCTCCAAGGAGTAGAGTTCATCCTGTTCATCTATCAGGTCTGACATATTATACCGGCGTCGCCACCAATATAATATGTCAGGGTTACCAAAGGTAGCACCGTGAGCTTTAAAGGCTCAATAGAGTAATCTCGTACATACTAACCCATAACTTACTAACAATAAATCATAGGTTTAACGATTACCATGAAGTCATGCATTTTTATCCAAGTAATTTAATAAAGACACATTCACAATTAATAATTTAGCATACGTTGGTGTCCATGTTTTCCGAGTTTCTCCTACGCGACTCATCGTAAAACGTGTCTCGTTTTTCATTTCCAAATCAACATTTTGAAATTCTCCTTTAACACATCCAACCTCGGTTCCGCCGCGCCGGGTTCCCGAGTATCCTCACAATGGTTCCGCCGCGCCGGGTTCCCATTGCAACACATTTCCTTGCATTGGCTGCTCTCCACGGATAACCAAGCTACACACCCAACCTCGGTTCCGCCCCGCCGGGTTCCCGAGTATCCTCACAATGGTTCCGCCGCGCCGGGTTCCCATTAGCACACAACATACACACTCACATGATGCACCCACATTTGGTCATTATGTAGTTTCAAAAGTATTTTACCAAGTCCATGCCTTTAACACACCCTAAGTGCCATGTTTCTATTTTCTCGATTTCTGTATCTCGTTTTCATGCAATGACTCCGCGGTGGGACTTTTCACATAGATTGACTTTAAATCATTCATTGTAATCTATCTAGCAAGATCATTCAACTCTATATTACCTAATCGTACTCAAATTATTACTAACGAATAAGGCTACATGTAAGGATGCTCTCGAAGTAATCTTTACTTATGCTTTCAAACATTCACAAATATTCAAAACATGCCTTAAAGCTCGTAATCATTTCAAAGATCAAAGTATACTCCTTTCGAACTAAGTTGGTACTTATTGAAAACAAACGTCGTTTTTCTTTCATGCGTTTCAACTTTTAAAGGAATTTAGAAACTTCATATACTTAAGATTGAAGAGTGAGGGATAACGACTTAGAGTTAGAGGTATAAGAATATTCTACCTTGATCCGAACTAGTCGGGGCCGAAGTTAGTTGGAAGTTCTACGGCGGTGAGCTCTCAATCGGGTCCGAACTTCGGATGGCGATAACTCGGTCAATATTTGGCCAAAATATAGTCGTCCTTGAGCCTAATTTGAAGATCTTGAAGTGTTCTACAACTTTCGGGAAGAATGTTGCTCCTAGAAATGACTTAAGGTGGGAGAAAAATGGGGATAAGAAATGGACAGTGGGCTGGTCGGATCTTGAATTCCCAGATTTTTACTGAACTTTGGAGGTTGATATCTTGGCCATTTCTTGACCGTTTGGGGTGGTTCTTGGGTCTAAACTAAAGCTCTCGAAGTGCTCTACGACATTCTCGAAGGGAGTTGGTGCTAAAAACTAACTTAGACAGGAGAAAAGTGTGGTTTTACAGGAGACAGTAGGCTGTCTGAAAAAAAACAGGAAAGTTTTTAGAGAGAAGATGGAGCAATGCTTGAAGGTGTGCTTTGTTTGGAGAGTGAGGAGGCTATTTATAGCCAAGCATGGAGCTCCCTCTCCCTCCCTCAATGGCTGGCCCCCCCCTCCTTTTCCATTGCTTCCATTGATTAGCTCCATGGACAAGTCCAATCAAACCTTTTCAAGCACACAAGCCTTGTCACTTCCATCTTTGGCCACTTCCTAGGTCATCATAGAGGTCTTAAGCCTAGAATGGTTAGTCTTGCAAGAAAGAAGGCAATGATAGGCTATGATTATGTATAAAGAAGCCTAGAATTGGATTGGGTGAAAATTAGGATGAAGTGAAGTACGCTAGGTACTTGATTGAGTTGCCAAGACACACACACACACCTCACTCTCTCCTTCACTCTTCCATCCGGCCCCCCCTCTCTCTCCCCATTCAGCTCTCACTCTCTCTCTCTCTCTCTCTTGGTCAAACATATATATATATATATATATATATATATATATGTATATATATATATAGAAAGACTAAGGAGGATAAGGCCAAGGTTAGGAAATTAAGGTTGCATGCATGGCAAAGCCATGGTTGTTTCTTTTGCCTTGACAAGACTAAACAAGTAGTCTAATGATCATTTCTAGGGTTCAAGGGTTCAATAAGGGTTCATAAGGTTCCTAGGGTTTACTTTCGGTTAGAGAAATGTAACCAAGTCAAGTGGTAGTTAGGATTTACTAACTAATCGGTTAAAAACTAACAATGTAGGATTTCTATTCAAGAAATGAAATTTTAAAACTTAATCTTACTTACTCGGGAAAATAATTGAGCGCATACTTGTCTTTAGAAAATGGCCAAATTATTCGGTGCATGAAAAGAAATAATTCATAAGTCATGAATCTAATTATGACGGATTATTAAAAGGATTAGGGTAATTTATTATGCAACAAAAGGGTTAATAAGAATTTTCAAATAAAACAACGAGATTTTTATTATCAGAAAATCGGAGTTGTTACAGTACTAAAAGCCATAGAATAGTATAGTGACAAATAATTTTTATCAGTAGCAAACTCAAAGCCAAATAGGTCTAAATCACGACCATTAAACATATTCTTCCCACGAACCAAACAACAATGAATGTTACATAGGCAACCATCCAAGTCTCATGTCCCCTGGCCTCATTGCAACTTTCCTCATATTATCTTGTTTTTGTTTGGACTTTATGATGTAGAGAAGCTACCATACGAAATTTAAGATCGATTGACGTTCAACAAGGACAATCACAAATAAAATAGATTTAGAGAAACTCTCTCTAGACTCTCAATAATAATCAAAAAAAGCCCCATTATTCAAAGGATTATAACTCAATTTACAGTAGAAGAAACACGACATACGAGGAATAAAGAAAAAGAAAACAACAAAATTAGAAACATACTATTCTTCTTGACCAAGCAAAGACTAAAAGTAAACTAAATCAACTATAACTGAAAAACTAATCACTATAAGATACTTCCCAAACTCGAAGACTCGCAACAACATATTGAAATCCAATATACTAGTTTTCTTAATAATATACTAGTACAAATTTCGAAATAATAAACTAAAGTTCTTATATTTCTAGAATAATAAAAGATTGGCCTGCATCACTTTAACTGTTGATAATGACTAGGAGCTAAACGAGGTGCAACAAGAACTTCAAGTGGAGTGGCCTTAGCATTTGTTAACCCAGCGCTCTCAGTCATGTCAACTAGAGCATCGTTTGGTGTCGAAAGCTCAAACCCCTGGAGTAACCTAGCCAGCACGAAGTGCAACATCTGGACACCTAAGGCGATCCCGGGGCACACTCTTCTACCTGCTCCGAACGGGATCAACTCAAAATGTTGTCCCCTCACATCAACATCCTTTTGTGCAGTGAGGAACCTCTCGGGCCGAAACACCCACGGATCAGCCCACGTCATTGGGTCCCTATGGATCTTCCACAAGTTTGGAATCAGCTGTGTTCCTTTGGGGATATGGTAGCCACTTATTGAGCAATCTTCTGCGAATTCCCTTTGGCCGGCTAGGGGACCTGCTGGGTATAAGCGTAGTGTTTCTTTCACTACGGCTTGGAGATAGAAAAGTTTGGTGATATCTGATTCATCCACTTGTCTTTCCTGGCCAACGTGGAGATCCAATTCTTCTTGTACCTTTTTCAACACTTGGCGGTTGTTCAATAGGAGTGACAGTGCCCACGTCAACATCACTGAAGTGGTGTCGGCGCCTGCCATGATCACTTGCTGTAAAAATTTATTGATTCGCAAAAGTTTAGCACAAAATTAGCAAACTCAAAAAGCCAACAAGCACTTGGATCGTTTAGGTACCGGAGTGATTTAAAAAATGCATAGATTTTACTACGTTGGCTTTTATTGCCAAAAGAAATTTTAATAAGGACGAAACACCAAAAAAGTCTCAAAAGCTCTTAGGAGAACAAGGTTTTAGTGCCATTGCAGTTCAAACACTTGGTGCAGATTTCAAATTGTACTAAAGGTTTTGCATGCTTAGTATTATACGTACCAAGCATGTAGCTTTGTTGACGGTGTCCGCATCGAAACCAGCAAGACACTGCCCTTCAAGAGTTGAAAGCATGATGTCCATGAAGTCTTGATCACCCTTATAACCACCACCCGGTTCTCTCCTCTGGCGATGTTCCTCCAACCACCTGGAAATTACACGATCCATTTCCTTGAATGTTTCTTTCATCGCCTTTTCGTGTCCCCCCAAGTCTAACCAGCGCAAAAAAGGAATGGCGTCGGCCGGTAGAAACATTCCCACAAAGTGAAAGAAGTCCCTAAATGCCTTCTGGCAGCGCCGCCCCTCCTCCTCATCACTGTCGGCAGAAACACCGAAGTACCTTTTTCCGGCAACCATTCTGACCAACACATTCATGGTCAAGTCAGCAAACCACTGCTTCATCTCCACCAAGACATACCTGTTGGAACGATGAGAGGATACAAATGAACCCACTTAATACACGATTACAAGAAAAGAACCAAAAGATGTGGTTTACGATACTTAGGACTTGTTCGTTTTGGATCTCAAAATCCCTGCGTGTTGTCCCTAATAAATTTTCGTATAACTAGTTGGGTCTCAATTGTTAGACATGTCAATAGTTAGATGACACAAGTGGTTGGCTGCCTTAGTGGTGAGGCTTCTGCCCCCATGCACTTGGACAGGATTTGATTTCCATAAGCCCCATTTTTCTCTCCCAAGTCTCCAAAGATAGCATAGATTAGGTTTAACGAATGGAAAAAAAAAAATTGTGGTTAGACGGCATGTCAGCTTAATTCGGTCCATAAAGAGACGAGCAATATATATTAATGATTTCGATATTTAATTATAATGACTAAATATACCCAACTACAATATTAAGAACAGCGTCGAATATAGTCTAATTTTATAGGGATTAAACATGTAGAGAAGTCAACACAACAATAACCAAATTTTCTAAACAAAAAAAGTTTTAGCTTTCTAAAATTTACGAATAATACCCAGAGTTGGTCTTGGCCTCTGCCCAATGCCTGTGAAGCTCTTTTATAGAGTCCTCCGTTTCAGAACCTCGGACGTGCTCGAGCAACCTAACCCGGCGGCTCCCGAGCAACTCGACCGAGATTATCTTGCGCACTTCACGCCAATAAGCACCATAGGGAGCGAAGCCGAACATGGCCTCGTCGTAGCTGAGATGATCGGCAGATATAAACTTCGGCCGTGACGTGACAACCGTGTCATGCGTAGTGAAGCACTCCTTGGCTGTTTGCCAATTACTCACCACCACGGCTCGTTTCAACCCGACCCGGATGGTGAAAATGGGTCCGTATTTATCGGCCATGGCCCCCAAGGATACGTGGGGGAGCATCTGGGAGGACGTTAGGTGGCGGAGGTGGCCTATTACAGGCCACGCACCGCCAGCTTCGGGTGGTGGAATATGTTTCGAAGTTTTAGATTTCCCTAGGAAATAGTAGAGAAGTACGAGTAGAGGAAGGAGTCCGGCCATGACAGTGCTTGTGTGTGGAAAGAGGAATTCCATGGCGCCGTGGGTGTTATGGGAGGTGATCGATCTTGGTATTTATATGGTTTTGGTATGGTTTTTTAGAGTGAGTATTCCACAAGCAGGGCCCAGCCCAGGCCAGGTGTGGAGAGTTGAACGACTAAAATTTATTTGGACAAGATATATATGAAGAGCAAATATAATTTGTTGCAAGAATATATAGAAGTTAACGTGTAAATTATTTATGTCACAAATTTTGATCCAAAATTAAGATATTGAATTCCGAATGAAGATTGAAAAATTGGATCAAACACCTACGTTTATCTGATTGAGCTGCTCATGTTCACTAAAATTTGTTTGCTCACGTTCATTAATTAACGGCTCGAATCATTTGTGCATATGCAACCTCATAGTGGGTCCCACATGCCAATTTGTGAGATAACGGTGCATTCTTGATGGATATCCGTAGTGGAGTTCATGCACTATACTGTAGCACCTATTCCAACTCAATAAATTACAAGCAAAGATATTAATACATCTTTAAAACAAAACTCCAGACACAACTGCATCTGTTGCCCGAAGCTATTCGATCCATAGAGACATGTGCATTGAATGGCTCTAAACGCAGTTGTGTCTGGAATTACCATGTGCATTGAATAACTCCGGACGCAGTTGTATCTAGAGTTTTGTTTTATAGTTGTGCATGTAGACTTTTTGATACATTAGTTTTGTGTTGGGGTTAAAACGACCAACTCCCTCCATCTTAATTTCGTTTGCCCTTTTGGAAAAAGGGGTTTTATGCGTAGAATGATGGGATATAATTGGTATTGATTTTTTTAATCTGTCCCCATTTTATGTTTTGTTGACATGACACTTAAGCTGCAGTCTTATAAATTTTTAAGTCTAAAACTTATTTTGGTAATTTTATTTTTTGTAACTTTTTATTTATTTTTTCGTTGTTATTTTTTAGGTTAATCGTTCGTCTTGATGAGACGAATCAAAATAGTATGAGAATATAGACCAACATTGGAAAACTTCAAACAAGACGACAATTTAGACAAACTAAGACAGTTGTTTAATATGTGTTTCTTCTTTAGTGAACGATTTTGTGCTTTTGGTCATAGTTCTTTTTAAAACTCTTCTTGTCAAGATGGATGATATATTACTTCAAAAAATATCACGCCAATCTAACAAAAATTCAAAAAATAAGAACAAAACAAACAAAACGACGAAGAAAAATAAATTTACAAGAATGGAGCTAGCCTAATCGATCATATATATATTGAAAAGAAAGTGTGAAAGACTAATGTCGCACGGCTTTTTATGCCAACTTTTGAAAATGGACATCTATTTTGAAAAAACCGTATATAAAAAAGAAAAAATGACCAACAATTTAGCACGGAGAGAGTAATAAATTAGCAGTGTTGGATAAGTAATCGAAGTCAAGCAAGATTACGGGTCGCAATTACGTGTAATGACCGCACTCCCATCCACGACCCCTTTAATAATACACAGCCACTCATATGCCAAAATTGCTTCCCAAGTTTGAAACACAACTTGTTTCCCAAGACGTACTTTCTTAGGTCCAATTATTCTTGAGTTATTAATACAAAAATCTTGACTTTTATATGTTTCTTTTGCTTGAATCAAAAGATATCCTGTTTAATAATTTTCTAAAGGGGGAGGGGATCGGAACCTGCCACTCGAGCAAGAACGTGATTTGATAAAATACTAGTGCATGCTCGTGCCTGAAGATACGGTTCGAACGATATTCAACACATCCAAATAAATTTTTAACTCGCAATTTTATTTTCTCTTCAAATTTAGATCATCCCACAAATGAGATTTGGAGGGTTTTGATATTGATATTCACCTGAATGGGCCAATAAACCAACGTTGATATATCAATAAGGAAAAGATATTGTCAAAGAGAATTCAATACCAATTAAAGGATTTGATTACTGATAATCATTTACGAATTTATCAAAGAATCTTTTTTTCTAAATTAAAACATATGTTACAGTTTCTGGTGAAAATCTTATGTCTATAATTAATTAAAAAACGGGTGTATATTTGGTAATATTTCAAAATTTAAAAATAAATGGTATTGTTTCATTTCTTCTATTGGAATAGAAAAGGTTTTTCAACCATAGGATTTATGGAGATAGGTTTCAATGGTTAAGATTTATGAATTGATGTATGTCAAATTCAAATACTGAGCTGTTTTATTATATAGATGTTTTTGTCTTAGTACGTAACCATAAGATATTAGATTGATTGATGACAGATGGGGAGAAATATGATGTCAAATTAGACCGAGATGGGGTATTGCAGTGCGTTGCAGGCACAATAGGGTGTTGTACATGTTCTTGCTTTCAGTTCTAGGATGGAGACATTGGTAATATCCAAATTGTTCATTTTGTTTAACTTCTCAAGTTTGTTGTGCACACCAAAAATGAGATTGATCGGACGTTGGCACCCACAAGTGGAAAACAAAAATCTACTAAAAGTTTTAGTTATATTTTTTTTCTCGGTAAATAAAACATTTTATTAGAGAATAATTATGTAGGGTAAAGAGCTGGATACATCAAAGTGAGCCAAAGCCCAAAATCCTAAAATCAGAGAATGTGCCAAAGGCCCAAACTCATCCCAATAACCAAAAACCTCACCTAACCCTAATCTCTCAACTCCGGCCGCCACCATCCCCCTAACCTGCACCACCTCTCAGCAAAACAACCACCACTTGAAAACCCGAACAGGCCGAGATGAAGACCACCAGACTCCGGCACAACCACCACCGACGTCGTTGACTCCTAGATTGCAATGATAGCCTCCAACAGACATGCCGAAGCAGCGCTCAGGACCGGCCTGAGACAGCATACACCTCAAATCCATCGAACCAAAGCCACCCAAGAAACCCCAGATGCCAAAGCCCAGGCACCCTCGACCAACAAGCTGCAGTGAGATCCTGTTGCCATTAGGCCGCAAAACCGAGCAGTAGATCGGTTGAGAATCAAACGCGAGATCACCTTCGAATCCACCGCACCACCCTCGCCATTAAGCCCAAACCAAAATCCCCAAAACTCGACTCAAAGATAAAGTTGAAAAAAAAAATCAGAAATGTAATCCTAATTGATCTACACCAATTTTCCTAATGAAATTGAAAAACAAAGTCGACAAACAAGATATTTCCAGGCTTACAAAAATATTCCTAGCTAGCTAGCCAGAATCTAATTGTCCTACATCACAATCGTACTACAAATAAGTTCAGATTTTATTTAATAACGGTAATTGGCACAGGGTTCAAACACCAAATATCCTCCTTAATTACTAGAACAAAAGTACAATTTACAGAGATACTATTAAAGGTGCAACGAATATCAGAAATATGCAACCATCCATGAGATACATATTACCGTATTGCAACTTTCCTCACATAATCTTGTGATTCTGTTCATACTCTAACAATTATTGAAGAGTCGGAGCAAAACGAGGAGCAATAAGAACTTGAAGTGGGGTGGCTTTAGCATTTGTTAACCCTGCACTCTCGGTCATGTCAACTAGCGCATCGTCTGGTGTCGAAAGCTCAAACTCATGGAGTAACCTAGCCAGCACTAAGTGCAACATCTGGCCAGCAAACGCGATCCCCGGGCAAGCTCTTCTACCCGCTCCAAACGGGATCAGCTCATAATGTTGTCCCTTCACATCGACATCCTTTTGCGCCGCAAGGAACCTCTCCGGCCGAAACACCAACGGATCGGCCCATTTCATCGGGTCCCTCTGAATTTTCCACAAGTTTGGAATCAACCTTGTGCCTTTGGGGATATGGTAGCCCCTAATTGTGCAATCTTCGGTCAATTCTCTCGGGCCTGATAGTGGACCCGCTGGGTATAAGCGTAGCGTTTCTTTTACTATGGCTTGGAGATAGAAAAGTTTGTTGATATATGATTCGTCCACTTGTCTTTCCTTGCCAACGTGGAGATCCAGCTCCTCTTGTGCCTTCCTTAACACGTGGCGGTTGTTCAGCAGGAGTGAGAGTACCCATGTCAACATTATGGAAGTGGTGTCGGCCCCTCCGCCGATGATATTCTGCAAATTGTAAAAGCAAACAACACTTTGGAAACTTTTTACTAAATGAAATTAGAATTCCAATTTTGCAATTGGTTTGGTTCCTATATGATTTTTTTTTAACAGCAACAAAACTCATGTAGTCTCCAATCATTAGGGATATGGGCGGAAGAGGATTAGAGACACACCCAACATTTGACAATATGCACATAGTGGCTCCTCTCAAAATACCACTGAAACAGTGTCCCCCTTTATATGTTTTGCTATGGAACCATGCCCCAAAATTAAAACCGAATGGCATCAGAGAGGACAAGCCTAGAGACTTAATTCAATTTATGTGCACATTACCGTGTTTTCTTCATTGATAGTTCAGAGGTGTGGCCACAAAATAATAATAAAAATAACACAGAGTGAAATATAGTTTCCCGCAAGTATAGGTGCATCAACAATGACATAATCAAAAGCAACACATTTACAAAGATAGCTATGTAGTTTCGTGGATTCAATAATCTCAAAGAATAAATATTCAAGGTCA
This sequence comes from Rhododendron molle, assembly GCA_025413875.1. Taxonomy (NCBI): domain Eukaryota; kingdom Viridiplantae; phylum Streptophyta; class Magnoliopsida; order Ericales; family Ericaceae; genus Rhododendron; species Rhododendron molle. Next base: position 7,903,056 of record CM046393.1, read on the forward strand.
ACCTCCTGAGGCGTTTAGAGCAGTCAAGTGATGTGTTCACTAACATGTTAGTTCCGGGTGTTTCTGGTAGGCTATTACTTAGGGATCGATCACTCTTGTCGTCGAAAAATGTCAAGTTAATTTCACACTAATTAATAAGTTGTATAAGTTGATGGGATGCAAAGTTTGTTCTTTTGTATAAACAACATACTAAAATATCATAACTTGTTGCCCAAAATAATTAGTACTGAAAACATGGCCTAAAAGTATATATAACTGTGTCCGTGTCATGCTACATTTGAACGTGTCGTGTTGTGCCGTGCCATGCCAGTGCGGCCCGTCTGACACCTCTAATATATACATACCAAGCATGTGGATTTGTTGATGGTGTCTGCATCGTGACCAGCAAGATCAGTCCCTTCAAGAGTTGAAAGCATCACGTCCATGAAGTCTTGATCCCCCTTACAACTCTCTCCCGATTCTCTCCTCCGCCGATGCTCGTCTAACCACCGGGAAGACAAATTATCTGCTTCCTTGAAAGTTTCTTTCATGGCCTTCTCGTGTCCGCCCAAGTCTAACCACCGCAAAAAATGAATGGCGTCGGCCGCCAGAAATAGTCCCAGAAAGTAAAATAAGTCCCTCAGCGCCTTCTGGCATCGCCGCCCCTCCTTCCCATCGCCGTCCGTGGCAACACCGAAAAACCTCTTTCCTACAACCATTCTTACGACCACGTTCATGGTCAGGTCAGAAAACCACTGCTTCATCTCCACCAAGACACATCTGTGAGAAGAATAAGTACAGGAGAGGATAAAAATCAATCCATCACAGATGCATTTACATGAAAAGAAAGGAAAGCTATGGTTTGTGATTGCTTAGAGACGTCTAGCTAGTAAACATGTTGTTCCCGGCAAGCTTGCTTAATTTGAAGATTCAATTGGATTGAAATTGTTCAAAATACAACTTAGAGTGCATACATCTCTCATAGAGTTCTTGAGTAACGGTTTCAAATCAAGATATGTATCATGTATCGTTTTTTTTTTTTTTCATTTTCCAGATTATATCGGGATTGGTATTACGTCATGTAAGTTACGTTAGTAAAAGCTAATATACGATTAAAAATTAGTTATACCTGGTTACAACTTACAAGCTAAAAATCTGTTATATATAGGAAACATAAGAGTTTCATAAAGAAAAAATGAGTTTTGTAATGAAAATTTTCAAGTCTCCCAAGCTGGGTCTATGACATTGAAATTTTCTTGTTTCTTGGTCTAGAGAAGAGAAAGAATAGATTCATGGAAAACATGATTGAAAACCCACGGTTTCCACCCCACGGAGAGTTCAAATTCTTTGAAAACCATGGGTTTTCCACCATCGCTCATTGTGGTCCTCACTGTGCATATTTTGTTCTAATTTGAACCGTTTGTCATGTATAACTCACAGAATAGTATACTCACGCAAAAAAATTAGCTAGATCGGATATTAGATGGTATATCAAAAATCAAATTTTGATTCATAAAATAGACGATCATTGACAGTTTAACTTCAAAATATATGATCGTCCATTCTATAAGCTAAATTTCATTTTTGATATATCTATCAATATCGAATCAAGTTGGTTTTTATACATGAATATACTAATCTGCGAGTTCTATAGGATGAACAATTTATATTTCAACCCAAAAAAAAAGTCAGGTGAGGCCCACAGACGGTGATGAAAACTCTGGCTACTTAACCTCATAATTTAAAATGGTATTGCCACAAACAATACATGATATGCTCATTACATACCTGATAAGAAAATGATCTCACGTGTGACGTAGTCTTGAAAGTTAATTTATATAGTTACGTGGAATTTGGCCTAAATTAGTCTTTTTATCTTTTTTAAACAAGTGAATTTTTTTTTTTGAATCAACCATCCATCTTGACAGAAGAAATCTAAGTAGTAAAATTTTATGGTGATCGAAATACAAAAATCTTCGGATTAGATTTGTCTTTTGTATACTTTTCTTAAAAAAAAAAAAGGAAAATTTTATACTCTAATATATTACTCCCTCCATCCTGATTTATTTGTCCCCCTTTTGACTTATACATATCCCAAATTGACTGTCCAATTTTAAAATCAATGACTTAGATTATATAAATTTTCAAATAAATAGATTTGATTTGATTTTCTTAATAAATTGGAAACCTAAAATTGGACAAACAAATCGGGACGGATAGAGTATATTAATCCGAACTCCAAGAAAATACTTTACTCAGATTCATTCTCAACCCATTAACTATGTTTTCAATCTTCTCCTAATAGCAGTTAATCCCATAATCTCATTGCTTCTAAGTGCAGCTACACAATTGTTGGGGACTTGTCCCAGCACTCCGACATGACAATTACATCCCTCGATACACCAATGAACGACTTTGATTTAGCTATTTTGTTGGAAAGCGGATGCAACTATGAACACGCACCATCAAACGTATAGAGAATACAGATTTTATGTGGTTCCCCAATTTGGGTACATTTATGGACAACTTACTAGTATGAAATTAGGGAGGAGGATACACAAATCACTCAACTCAACCTCACACTCTCACAGCTCTCTTCTCTCTCTACTCCTATTTCCCACTAGTGCTGGGGGAAGTTCCCCCAAGGGGGCTCTCTCTTTCTCACATCTCTCCCTCCCTTTTCTCTCTCACTTTCCACATCTTTACACTACACCTTTTACGCATATATATAGGATACAAGCTCTAAATTAGACAAAAGTAAAATCTTTGAAAATCACCCGTGCACCTACGAATTTGGACTTTCAAGACCAAATCTTATCCGATCAATCTTTGACAAAATCTCTTAGTCTGATCCAAATCCTTAAACATGTTTTTCATGTGTAAATCAAGCTTACCATAATTCAACATACTCCACTAAAATAGTAAGAACGATGTTGAGTTTGGTCTTGTTTAGGAGTAATTATTCGAACGAGAAACTTTTTTGTATACCTGGTATACCAACACCATTGGTATCCCTTCCCGTCCATTTTTTAATTTTTCGGTCATTTTCGGATCACACTTGAATGATCGACTCCGTTCATTTTGTAGAGTTTGGCGATAACCTTAAACATACCAAAAATCGTGTTCATCGGATTTTTTTAAATACATGATCAGCACACATGAAAATTGAAGAAAATCAAAATTGGATCCAAAACCACACTGAATCATAACCCAGTTTTGTTTTTTTTGCAATTTTCACGTGTGGCTATCATATATCAATTAAAATCCGATGAACACGATTTGTGATATGATTATGGTTCTCGTTGAACTCTATAAAATGAACGGAGTCGATCATCCAAGTGTGATCAGAAAATGGCCGAAAAATTGAAAACGGACCGGAGGGGATACCAAAGGTGTTGGTATCCCCGGTATACAAAAAAGTTTCTCTATTCAAACAGTCCGGAAGTACCGTTATGTAATACTCCAGACCACTTTACAATCATACGTTCCTGTGGAGTCCATACACTTAGTAATAAACCGTAAAAAATGTGTAGTTGTAAAGTGATTTTCACCTGATTTATGGGAAATTAAGTGGATAAGGAAACACAACATTTGTTATATTTTATTAAGAAAGAGAAAAGATCTTTGTAAACAACAATACCCTGAGTTGGTTTTGGCTTCTGTGCAAAGCTTGTGAAGCTCTTTTATGGAGGCCTCGGTTTCAGAAACCCGTACGTGCTTCAGCAACTCAAGCCGGCGGCTCCCTAGTAACTCGAGCGAGATGATCTTGCGTATGTCACGCCAATAAGCACCATACGGACAGAACCCGACCATGGAGTAGTTGTAGCAGAGGTGCTGGGCGGCTATGAACTTCGGCCGCGACGAAACAAACGTGTCGTGCGTGGTAAAACATTCCTTGGCTATCTCCCAGTCACTCACCACCACAGCTCGTTTCAACCCGACCCGGATGGTGAAAATCGGGCCGTATTCATCCGCCATGGCTCCCAAGGTTACGTGGGGGAGACGATCGGAGGTTGTTCCAAGGAGATGGAGGTGGCCTATTATGGGCCACGCGCCGCCGGCTTCGGGCGGTGGAATATGTTTTGAAGTTTTAGATCTCCGTAGGAAATAGTAGCAGAGAAGAAGAAGCAAGGGAATGACTCCTCCGGCTACGATAGTGTTGGTGTGTGGAAAAAGGAACTCCATGGCCATGGGTGTTACTAATGGGTGTTGATCTTGGATATGTTGTGGAATGATTTTGTGCTTTATATAGAGAGAGAGCGCGTGCGCGCTTGCATATAATTTAATAGTACTAAAGTTTAGGCACGACTCGAACAATCAGTAAATAATTTAGTTTCCACCTCCTAACCTCATAGGTCCAACCTTTCGAGCTATTTTTCCACAAGGACCAGTTGAAAGCTATTTTTCCACAAGGCAGGACCAGTTGATTTCGTCTCATTGTGTGGAAAATTGTAACTTGTTTGGATAGGATAAAAAGCAAGAGAGTGTCTTTTTCACATAGCCTCCGTGAAAGCTTCTCAATCTCACGCGCCATGTCCATTTTGATTTCAGACGGTCCAGATTTTAATAAAATTTTTCCGGAAAAAAGTAAATGCACTACAAAAAAAATGAAAATTAGTGACAAAAAAGTGGCGGCGAAATTTAATTTCATCACTAAATGAGTATATTTGGTGACGAAAAAATAAATTCGTCACTGTTTTGACAACTTTTGGGATGAAATATTTTCATCACCAATTATATCTGTTTAGAAAAAAATATTTTCATCACCAAAGGTACCCATTTGGCGACGAAATACATTTTTCGTCGCCGAAAGCTTAAAAAAAGTGACGAAGTTATTTTTCGTTGCCAAGGATAATCATTTGCTGACAAAAAATATATTTTGTCGCCAAATGAGACCAATTTAGTAACGAAATATTTTTTTCGTCACCAAATGCTTAATTTTGGTGACGAAAAATAATTTCATCACCATTTTAACGCTTTCAGTGACGAAAAATATATTTCGTCGTCAAATAGGTGCCTTTTGTGACAAAATTTATGAATTGCGCTTTGTCACTAAATGTATTTCGGACATAACTCTTTCCTAAAAACTCCGATTGAGATAATTCAAATTGGGTTTGAACAATAGCTCAATTGCCTACAACTTTTATGTTTATCAAAATGGTTAATTTTAATGTTTAAAGGTTCAAAATTACATTCGAAATATATTTTCATGTTAAACATATATGTTATATATTAGATATTTCAAATATTTATTGAAAAGTGTGTGTAGTGTAGTTGGTCGGAGCTTGCGCGAAAAACTCAAGAGACTTGGGTTCAAAACCCCGCAGGAACAAGAAATAAGGACTTTTTTCCATATGAAAACGTCTTTTGCGACGAAAAATTTCGTCACCGATTTCTTATATTTTGTCACCAATGTGACCCCCCGGTAATGAATTTTTTCGTCATCAAAAAGCGCAATAGGCGAGGAAAAAAATTTCGTCACCAATTATTTACTTTTTGGTAACAAAATATTTCGTCATCAAAAGGCACTATAGGTGACGAAAAATTGATTTCGTCACCCGGTAGGAATCCTCGACAACCTTTAGTTGACAAATTTTTTTTCGTCACCTATATTATTTGTGACAAAAAACATGCAATTTGTGACGATTTTCATTCGTCACCCAATGTAATTTTTCTTGTAGTGATCACAATCAATTTTTAACGGTCATAATTTTTATTTTTATTTTTTTGATCAACTTACCAATCATAATTGATTTTGTGCTTTATATATATACTAGTGTCTGCCCGTGCCTACGACACTACGCACCTTGGTAGTGCTGTAATTTTTATTTTTTTTATGCCAACGTCAGAAGCCGAGCAATAGGTAAAAAAAACATATGCCATTTTTGTAATCTATTTGTGAGAGTGTAGGTGTTTTCTTAAGAGAGTTTGAGAGCATACATCATCCTTTGGATTAAACGAATCTCAACCCTTCTTTCAATTTGTATTTGTGTGGTCCCCACACCCTTGTATTTTATTAGGTAGATATGCATGTGCATAATGGATACCACATAGGACAAAGAACTTTCTGTTTTATTATATATATATATATAGAGAGAGAGAGAGAGAGAGAGAGAGCATGCTTGCAAATAATTTGATCGTACTACAGTTTAGGCACGACTCAAACAACCAGTAAGTAAACAATGCAGTGTCTTCCTCCTCACGTAAGTAAACAATGCAGTGTCTTCCTCCTAACCTCTTAGGGGCAACCGTCCAAGCTATTTTTCCACAAGGCAAGGCCCAGTTGATTTCGTCTCATTGTAACCGTGGAAAATTGAACCACTGAAACTTGTCTGGACAGGATAAAAAGCAAGAGTGTCTCTTTTTCATGGAACCTCCGTGAATAGCTGTTCAATTTTATACGTCCATTTCGGTTTTGGACTGTCCAAATTTTAATGAAACTTTTTACGGGAAAAAAGTTATTCACAATCAATTATTACCGGTCATAATTGATTTTCAATCCGGATCATCTAAAAACACTTTGTACGGTCGTGATTGAGCTCCGTAACTTATTCTTTTTGGAACAGCCGTAATGAAGATTTTCCCAAAAAGCAAACAGATTTGGTGGAAATTAAAAGTAGAACAACAAAGCAAGGAAGTAATGGGACGATGAGTTTGTAGCACCACTAGTCCACGAGGCAGGTTATTTGTTCAAATCTATGCATCTTTGTCGAGTCGAGTCATGTGATAATTATACTTATGGTAGCCGAGTTTCGGAGAACTGGTTAGTATATATGGTCCATATGGATCGAGTGAATTGCCAATAGCCAGAAGCCCATAATATTAACACTTCTCTCCCTTGTCCTGTAGGTCTCCCCTTCCCTCTTTATATTGAAAGAAGACCCCAGTTAGATTTATTTGAAAGGGTCCAACCTAAAATCAATTAGTAATAGGGGGAGTATCCTTTAAATTTTATTAACCAAGTTTGGGTGGCTTAGATAAGGGATGTGGGATAAAGTCTAATTCTCCCCCTCACGTATAGCCCGGATGCACGTGGAGGTACGAATTGAAAAGACTAAGAGATTTGCTCAGATGCCGGAAACTCGATCACCCGATTTAGGTGAGGGCACCGAAAACCTAATTTTGATAATAGAATACTGTATTAATCATAGTATCCTATATGCATATGACAGCAATCAACGGGGTTGTCCTTCTTACGAACAACCGGTGCAATGTTTTTGGACCCTTTTCTGTCCGTCCCATTTTTCCTCCTTTGGGATTAGGGCTCCGTTTGTTTGGGCGTAAAATATTTATCGGTAAAATGTTTTACCAATTTTTCAGTGTTTGGTTATGTAAAAAATGAAGAAAATATTTTACATGTAAAACATTTTTCAGTAATTGGATGAAAATGACTTACCCTCAAATCTTTCGTAAATTATTTTTTGAAATGAACCCGTTGTCTTCTACTGCAATTTTAACTGCTCAGTTTTTTCGATCGTCAATCCTGACCCACATCTAATATTCTCAAATCTCTCCACCGTTTTTATTATTTTGTTAATTTCTAAAAATATTTTTAAGTACTAACCAAATACCGAAAAATAAAAATTTAAAGTTTGTTTTCTGTAAAAACATTTTACATCGAAACAAACGGGGCCTAGGTGTTTTGGGCCTTTATTGTGATCGATGTTTGTGTTCGCCTTTAATGGGGCTTTGTACCTTTGATTTTTGTTTCTCTTTGGGTTTCATTCCTTATCTAGACCTCTTTTCCTTGAGAAACATTTTTTTACACTGGGGATACCAAGTAGGACTATAAACGAATCACGTAGCTCGCGAGCTTGGCTCGTTAAGGCTCGATTTGACTCGGTTCATTTGGTAAACGCGCCAAGCTCGAGCTTGACAAAGCAAAACATGCAACCACCACTCAGCAAAACAACCACCACCTAAAAACCCGAACAGGCTGAGATGAAGACCCCCAGACTCCGGCACAACCACCACCGACGTCGTTGACTCCTAGATTGCAATGATGGCCTCCAATAGACATGCCGAAGCAGCGCTCAGGACCGGCCTGAGACACCAGACCCCTCAGATCCATCGAACCAAAGCCACCCAAGAAACCCCAGATGCCAAAGCCCAGGCATTCTCAACCAATAAGCTGCAGTGAGATCCTGATGCCATTAGGCCGCAAAACCCAGCAGTAGATCGGTTGAGAATCAAACGCGAGATCACCTTCGAATCCACCGCACCACCCTCGCCATTAAGCCCATACCAGAATCCCCAAAAATCGACTCAAAGATAAAGTTTAAAAAAAAAAAATCAGAAATGTAATCCTAATTCTTGTACACCAATTTTCCTAATGAAATTGAAAAACAAAGTCGACAAACAAGATATTTCCAGGCTTACAAAAATATTCCTAGCTAGCCAGAATCTAATTTTCCTACATCACAATCGTACTACAAATAAGTCCAGATTTTATTTAATAACGGTAATTGGCAAAGGGATCAAACACCTTGAGATACATATTACCGTATTGCAACTTTCCTCACATAATCTTGTGATTCTGTTCATACTCTAACAATTATTGAAGAGTCGGAGCAAAACGAGGAGCAATAAGAACTTGAAGTGGGGTGGCTTTAGCATTTGTTAACCCTGCACTCTCGGTCATGTCAACTAGCCCATCGTCTGGTGTCGAAAGCTCAAACTCATGAAGTAACCTAGCCAGCACTAAGTGCAACATCTGACCAGCAAACGCGATCCCCGGGCAAGCTCTTCTACCCGCTCCAAACGGGATCAGCTCATAATGTTGTCCCTTCACATCGACATCCTTTTGCGCTGCAAGGAACCTCTCGGGCCGAAACACCAGCGGATCCACCCATTTCATCGGGTCCCTCTGGATTTTCCACAAGTTTGTAATCAACCTTGTGCCTTTGGGGATATAGTAGCCCCTAATTGTGCAATCTTCGGTCAATTCTCTCGGGCCTGATAGTGGAGCCGCTGGGTATAAGCGTAGCGTTTCTTTGACTATGGCTTGGAGATAGAAAAGTTTGTTGACATCTGATTCGTCCACTTGTCTTCCCTTGCCAACGTGGAGATCGAGCTCCTCTTGTGCCTTCTTTAACACGTGGCGGTTGTTCAGCAGAAGTGAGAGTGCCCATGTCAGCATTATGGATGTGGTGTCGGCTCCCCCGCCAATGATATTCTGCAAATTGTAAAGCAAACAACACTTGGGAAATTAAACTTTTTACTAAATGAAATTAGAATTCAAATTTTGCTAATTGGTTTTAGTTAGGGGTGTTTCCGGTAGGCTATTACTTAAGGATCGATCACTCTTGTCGTTGAAAAATGTCAAGTTATTCTCACTAATTAATAAGTTGTATAAGTTATAGATGGGATGCAAAATTTCTCCCTTAGTGTAAACAACATACTAGAATATCATAACTTGTTGCCCAAAATAATTAATACTTAAAAAACATGACCTAAAAGTAAAACCGTGTCCCTACCATGCTACATTTAAATGTGTCATGTTGTGTCGTGCTCGTGCCAGCGCCAGCGCGGCCCGTCTGACACCTCTAATACGTACCAAGCATGTGGATTTGTTGATGGTGTCTGCATCGTAACCAGCAAGATCAGTCCCTTCAAGAGTTGAAAGCATCACGTCCATGAAGTCTTGATCCCCCTTACAACTCTCTCCCGATTCTCTCCTCTGCCGATGCTCGTCTAACCACCGGGAAAACAAATTATCCGCTTCCTTGAAAGTTTCTTTCATGGCCTTCTCGTGTCCGCCCAAGTCTAACCACCGCAAAAAGGGAATGGCATCGGCCGCCAGAAATAGTCCCAGAAAGTAAAAGAAGTCCCTCAGCACCTTCTGGCATTGCCGCCCCTCCTTCTCGTCGCCGTCGGGAGCAACACCGAAATACCTCTTTCCTGCAACCATTCTGACCACCACGTTCATGGTCAAGTCAGAAAACCACCGTTTCATCTCCACCAAGACACACCTGTGAGAAGAATAAGTACTGGAGAGGATAAAAATCAATCCATCACAGATGCATTTATGTGAAAAGAAAGGAAAGCTATGGACCTTGTAAGCTTTGCTTAAATTGAAGATTGAATTAATTGAAGTGAAATTGTTCAGAACACAATTTGAGTGCATACAACGTCTCTCATAGAGTTCTTGAGCAATGGTTTCAAATCAGGATAGGTATTGTGTATCGTTTTTTTCATTTTCCGGATTGTATCGGGATTTGTATCGCGTATTAATTGTAAGATACGTTAGTAAAAAAAAAGCTATTATATGATTAAAAATTAGTTATACCTAGTTACAACTTACAAGCTAAAAATCTGTTGTATGTGGGAAACATAAGTGTTTCATAAATAAAAAATGAGTTTAGGAATGAAAAATTTTCAAGTCTTCCAAGTGGTTTCTTGGCCAAGAGAAGAGAAAGAATAGATTCAGGGAAAACATGATTGAAAACCCAAGGTTTCCACCCCAAGTGGAGAGTTCAAATTCTTTGGAAACCTTGGGTTTTTCATCACCGCCTGTTGTGGGTCTCAGTCTTACCGTGCCTATTTTGTTTTTAATTTGAACCGTTTGTCATGCATGACTTGTAGAGCAGTATATTCATGCAAAATTAGCTTGATCAGATATTAGTAGGTATATCAAAAATCAAATTGTGATTCATAAAATAGACAATTATTGACAGTTTAACTTCAAAATATATGATCGTCCATTCTGTAAGCTAAATTTCATTTTTGATATATCTATCAATATTGAATCAAGTTGATTTTTATACATAAATACACTAATCTGCGAAACCTATAGGATGAACAATTTATATTTAAACAAAAAAAAATGAAGTGGGGCCCACAGATGTTGATGGAAACTCTGGCGGAGAGAACTAATTAACCCCATAATTTAACATGGTATTGCCACAAACAATACATGATATGCTCATTACATACCTGATAAGAAAATGATCTCACGTGTGACGTAGTCTTGAAAGTTAATTTAGTTACGTGGAATTTGGCCAAAATTAATCTTTTTGTCTTTTTTAAACAAGCGAATTTTTTTTTTTTTTGAATCAACCATCCATCTTGACAGAAGAAATCTAAATAGTAAAATTTCATGATCCAATGCTTATGAAGTAAAATTTTATGGTGAAATACAAAAATCTTTGGATTAGATTTGTCTTTTGTATACTTTTCTTTAAAAAAAAAAAGTAAAATTTTATACTCTATTATGTACATGTCCCAAATTGATTATCCAATTTTAAAATCAATGGTTTAAATTATGTAAATTTTTAAATCAGCGGATTAGATTTGGTTTTCTTAAAAAATTGAAAACCCGAGATTAAGACAAACAAATCTTGACGGACGGAATATGTTAGTCCGAACTCCAGCGAAATACTTTATTCAGATTCATTCTCACCATTACCTATGTTTTCAATCTTCTCTTAATACTATAGCAGTTAATCCCATAATCTCATTGCTTCTAACTTTCTAAGTGCAGCTACACAATTGTTGGGGACTTGTCCCAGCAGTCCGACATGACAATTACATCCATCGATACACCAATGAACGACATTGATTTAGCTATATTGTTGGAAAGCAGAAGCGACTACGAACACACACACCAATAAGCACCATATATACAGACAAAAACCAAAGGGGGCTCTCACTTCTCTCCCTCCCTTTTCTCTCTTTCACTTTTCATATCTTTACACTATAACTTGTACACATATACATAGAATACAAGCTCTAAATCAGACAAAAGGAAAATCCCCGAAAATCACCGGTGCGCCTACCAATTTGGACTTTCAAGACCAAATCTTATCCAATCAATCTTTGACAAAATCTCTTAGTCTGATCCAAATCCTTGAACATGTTTTTCATGTTACCATATTTCAACATACTCCACTAAAATAGTAAGAACGATGTTGAATTCAGTCTTGTTTAGGAGTAATTATTCAATAATTCGGAAGTACCGTCACATAATAGTCCGGACCACTTTACAACCACACATTCCTGTGAGGTCCATACATTTAATGGTAGACCGTACAAGAATATATGATTGTAAAGTGTTTTCACCTGGTTTATGGAAAATTAAAAGTGGATAAGTCAACATAACATTTGTTATATTTTAAGAAAGAAAAGATTTTTGTAAACAATACCCTGAGTTGGTTTTGGCTTCTGTGCAAAGCTTGTGAAGCTCTTTTATGGAGGCCTCGGTTTCAGAAACCCGTACGTGCTTCAGCAACTCAAGCCGGCGGCTCCCTAGTAACTCGAGCGAGATGATCTTGCGTATGTCACGCCAATAAGCACCATACGGACAGAACCCGAACATGGCGTAGTTGTAGCCGAGGTGATGGGCGGCTATGTACTTCGGCCGCGACAAAACAATCATGTCGTGCGTGGTAAAACATTCCTTGGCTATCTCCCAGTCACTCACCACCACAGCTCGTTTCAACCCGACCCGGATGGTGAAAATCGGTCCGTATTCATCCGCCATGGCTCCCAAGGTTACGTGGGGGAGACGATCAGAGGTTGTTCCTATGAGATGGAGGTGGCCTATTATGAGCCACGCGCCGCCTGCTTCTGGCGGTGGAATATGTTTTGAAGTTTTAGATCTCCGTAGGAAATAGTAGTAGAGAATTAGAAGCAAGGGAATGACTCCTCCGGCTACGATAGTGTTGGAGTGTGGAAAAAGGAACTCCATGGCCATGGGTGTTACTAATGGGAGTTGATCTTGGATATGTTGTGGGATGATTTTGTGCTTTATATATAGAGAGAGAACGTGCGCGCGCTTGCACATAATTTGATAGTACTAAGGTTTAGGCACGACTCGAACAATCAGCAAACGATTCAATTTCCACCTCCTAACCTCTTAGGTCCAACCTTTCAAAGTTATTTTTCCACAAGGCGGGACCCAGTTGATTTCGTCTCATTGTAAGTGTGGAAAATTGAACGACTCTTAGGTCCAACCTTTCAAGCTATTTTTCCACAAGGCCGGACCCAGTTGATTTCTTCTCATTGTACATGTGGAAAATTGAACGAGTGATGCCTAGTTCCAGAATGCTTCTTAAAAAATAAGTACTTATTTTGCATCTTCTCATTTCAAAATAATCCACCCTTCTTATTTTTCCCAAACAAAAAGTTTCTTTCAAATTTTCAAACTCAAATAAAACATAAATGAAAAAAAAAAAATTTTTTGGACCGTATTAAAGATCTCAATGAGATCTATCAAATAAGATCCATAGTGGTAGGAAAATTTTTTGCGTAACCCTATTTTTTTTGACCTGGAAGTTGCCCTATACAAACAGTGGACTGTTGGTACACTAAATGAGGGCCGGCGGACGGAAACTGACCAGCAGCCGTGCCAGGCCGTCTCCGGCCGCCGGACGGCCGATCCGAGCCGTCCAAAAATTCTAAAAATTAAAAACAAGGGAGCCTACGCGGGAATCAATGGCATCCGAGGTGTGTAAGGTGGTCAGATCGAGCAATCTTTTTCCATGTATATATGAGTAACAATATGTTTTGATACATACACGAATAAGAATTGCTCGGATCAAGCACCCTACGCACCTCGGATCCCGTTGATTCTCACGTAAGCCCCCTTGTTTTTTTTTTTAGAATTTTTGGACGGCTCGGATCGACCGTCCGGTGGCCGGAGCCGGCCGGGCGCGGCCGCCGGTTGATTTCCGGCCGTGAGGTGCTTGATCCAAATTCTTGGTTGAAAAATAAGAAGGCTGAAGTTGTGGAACGGGCCTTCTTATTGGACAAATAATGACTTTTTTCAGTTGTGGAACACAGCCTGAAACTTGTTTCGACAGGTTAAAAAGCGAGAGTCTCTTTTTCAGGGAGCCTCCGTGAACAATAGTTCAATCTTTCGCGTCCATTTTAGTTTTGAACGATCCAGATTTTAATTAAAAAAATTTGGGAAAAAATTAATCACAATCAATTATTACCGATCATAATTGATTTTCAATCCGGATCGGTCAAAAACACCTTGGATGGTCGCGATTAAGCTCCGTAACTTCTCTTTTACGAAACAACTATAAAGAAGATTTTCTCCAAAAGTAAACATAGTTGGTGGAAAAGTACAACAACAAACTTAATGTATTTTCAATTAAGCCTTTGTCATCATCTTCCATCAAGTTACAAACGGAATTGTGAAATGAGTACTGTTCCTCCAATGTTTGAATCATTTTTATAGGATCCGTAATTGGTCCAAATAAATATTAAACATTAAATAAATAGTATACCTTTCACAATTCCGTTTGTAATTTGACGGAAGATGACAGCAATCGATGGGGTTGTCCTTACAAACAACCAGTGCAATGTTTTTGGACCCTTTGCCACTACTGCTGTGTTTTAATGGGTGTTGGTGTGGTACTGTGGTCCTGTTTTCTGTCGGTCCCATTTTTCCTCCTTTGGGATTAGGTGTTTTGGGCAATTTATTGTGATCGATGTTTGTGTTCGCCTTTAATGGGGCTTTGTACCTTTGATTTTTGTTTCACTTTGGGTTTCATTCCTTATCCATATCTCTTTTCCTTGAGAATCTTTTTTGGTATAATTAGGATATCAATGGTGGTAGTATTCCCTCCGGTTCGTTTTCAATTTTTCACCCATTTTTCTATCACACTTGGATGATCGGTTTTGTTTATTTTGTAGAATTCGGCGAGAACCTTAATCATACCAAAAGTCGTGTTCATCAGACTTTAATAGATATATAATCGGCACACATGAAAATTGCAAAAAAACAAAATTGGGTTTCGATCCATCATGGTTTTGGATCCAATTTTGGTTTTCTTTATTTTTCATGTATGCCGATCATATATTTACAAAAAATCTGATAAACACGATTTTTGATATGTTTAAAGTTCTTGCCGAACTCTACAAAATGAACGGAGCCGATCATCCAAGTGTGATCGGAATATTAGAAATAGACCGAAAGGGGATACCACCACCCTTTGTATCCCCGGCATATAAAAAGGTTTCTCCTTTTCCTTTGTACCTCCTATTCCATTAATTTCTTTATAAAAAAAAAATTCCTCTTTGCCGGTCAAATAAAAATAAATGGTGTCGCGGGGTCGAACCCTATGAAGCCCAAACAAACCAATCTTTAAACCACTAGAAGTATGCCCGATTGTTATCTTCATGAGGCCCCATTTACCTTCCTCTCTCTTTTTTTTCCCCTCAATAGAAATTGAACAAAGAATAAAAAGAAAGGCAACAGAACAAACAAGGGCAATGCAGCTTCCCAAAGGTGAAGCCATAGATCCTAGCATTATTTCAAGACTTTATTGGATGTGAAATGACAACCGATCAAATCAAATGCGAAATTGATAACAAGAACAAAATTGAAGACTAACGAAAGATACTTCCATTAATCTTCAAGATATATCGACACGTAAAAGAAAATCAGTGTTGCGAAGAAAACACCAATATGCAAGAATCAATCGATACATAAGATTCTAAATTGCTCATACTCCTAGTCTTAATGATAACCCAATAATTGGGTTGATAATTAAAGACAATAATTCAAAAAAAAATAGAGATAAATTCTTTGATTTGTTGGAGAGAGTTTACAATGAAGCCTAAGAAGGTTATTTATAGGAAACCAAAATGTGTAAAAAAAAAAATAGAACTTCTCTTCAACTTTCAAATGTGTAGCAGCCTGAAACTACTTTTCATCTTCTTCGATCATTTGCTTCCATTGTCAAAATAACTTATCTTCCACTTTCAAATGTGTAACAGCCTGCACAAGTAATAAAAATAATAACAATAATAACAGAGATATTGCAGTAATAATGACAACAACAATGATAAGAAAAATATTAACAATATGGGTTGCATTCCATTGACATTGACAGATGGTAATAGGACCTAGCGGTAGTTGAGGTGCATAGATTAGTCTGATCACCCGGTTGTAAAAAAGTAAACAAACAAATTTTTGAAGATCATTTTTTGACCCTTCTACTGTTCTACGTCGGATAATAAATATGGGTAATATCTTTTAGAAAAGCTTAATTATCTTTAACACAAAACAAAAGCACAAAAATGGATAAGCAATAATATATAAGAAAATACTGCAACACAAAACCCTGACCAACTCCCATGGTCAATGTTTTTTTTTTTTTGCTCCATCCTTCTATTTGTTTGCTCACTATTCTATTTTGAAATGTCCTAAAAGATTTACAATTTTTTGAAAAATTGAAGAAAAATGTGTGATTTTTTAAAAACTAACCTTCATAAATAGTAACAAAAACTATAGGTTTAAAAGTAAAGTATATGCGATAATATTGTAAATCTAATTAAATATTATCAGAAAGGTTATCCACGCAGATTTCGAATATGTACCTGCAAGTACAGATCCGGTTTGGACCCATTTTGGGTCTTGAAAAAAATTATTCGACTTGCTCATTTTGTTTAAAATATTTTATTATTTAGGATTCCTACAAAAAATTCGCTTAACCGGATATTAGTAATGACGTTTATAAAACATCCAATTTTACTTCAAAATTCTGGAGTGACATTTGGGACAATTCCCCTCGACAGTGATTTGTCCATAGGACCACCTCACCTCACGCAAACAAGTGAAAAACATTGTGGGAGGGACTGTTAAAGCGTCCAACTCCAAACCAATTGGCAAAGAATGGAGAGGCCGCTCAGACTCATATACTAGTTTTGGAGGAGATAATTAACCAATATGGGACAACTCCCAACATCAAAGAGATTAGTTTGGTTTAATAAGAGCATCTCTAACCCAATACTCCATTTGAGGGTATCAAAATAATGTTTTTTACTCATAAAGTGATTATAGGTGAAATTACTATTCATGTTTACACCAACCACAAACCCTCTATTTTTGTCTCTAAAATCACTTTACAAAAAAAAAAAAAAAACCTTTTTTTATACTCTCATGAGGATATGGTTAGTATAAAAATTTAGTGAGAAAAACAAATAAGGACAAAAATATCTTTTAAAAAGGTAAATAATATTTTAGAGATGAGCCTCTATATTTTCTCTTACCCTCTAAATATAGAGGATCAAAATCCAATACTCTCAAATGGAGGAGGGTTGAGAGGATGGATTGGAGTGCTTTGATACTCTCAAATAGAGATATAGAGTATGAATTGAAGATGCTCTAAGACACTCGAAGCTATCTACCTTTCCTTGAAAGTATTGGTTTTAAACTTGCCAATTCTTTCCATCTCATTATTAAAAAGCGGTTGCCAAGTTTGAATTTTCGAACAAACGACAAACGTGTAATTTCCGTATTTCAAAAGACAAGTTCTTAATCATATAGTATAACTAGCGAATGCCCGTGCCTGAAGGCACGGCGCAACACATTTTAAAGACAACTAAAATTATTGGTCGAACAATGAGCAAAGGGAGGATCAAACTAAACTTTGGTATATGTGCAGGACAAATCAAGGTGTAAATAATATTCAAGTTTTACACAAATTTCAAAAATTCATAAATCTCCCAACACACGTAATAAAAATTAAATACTGTCAAACCAAATATATTTTTGTAAAACTTAACAAATAAAATGTCATTATAATATTTTCAATGTCTTAACAAAACTCTTATCACAACGACCCCATTGTCTCTTTGCCAGTCCTCCCAGCGATCATGAAGATAGAGTCCGTCGGTCTTCGATCGCGCACTCTTTTTTTTTCCCATAACTTCACTAACCCAACAACCAAGATTGGGAAAAAAAAAATGGATGGAAGCTCGAAGTTCAATTGTGGTATCGAAGTTGTGGTTCCCTATCAAACTTGAGGCATTTTTAATCTGCAGCATCATTTTTACCACCCTTAATATAGCATAAACAAATGCCTACCTCCGCGCTCGAAGACCACCATTAATATAGCATAAAAAAATGCCCACAATTGTCTGATCAATGTTCAAAAACAACTTATGGAATAAAGATCAGAAAGCACTCCGAGCCGTTTCCCTCATGTATCCCTCTTTCCCTCATCATTTGTATTTGCTAGGATTAGGGCAATGAAAAAACGATCATGAAAATAGACATGAAGATAGAGTCCGTCGGTCTTCGGTTGTCATGTTTTTTTTTTTTCCATAAACAATCAAGATTGGGGGAAAAAAAAATGGACGGAAAGCTCGAAGTTAAATTGTGAAATCGAAGTTGCGGTTCTCTAACAAACTATATGAGACATTTTTAATCTCTAGCATCATTTCTATTTGTATGAGGCATTTTTGCAACCACCTTGGATGCAGACCACCGCGCTCGAAGACCACCGTTAATATAGCACAAACAACTTATGAGCCGAAGACCACCGTTAATATACCACAAACAACTTATGGAATAAAGATAAGAAAGGACTATGAGCCGTTTCCCTCTTTCCCAAATCATTTTTATTTGCTAATAATTTAACCTGTTCCTGCCAGTGGGATAAGGCTGAAATGGAGTACCAAAGCATGAAATCTCGAAAATACGGGAGAGCAAAGCGTTCCAATTACCAGCAAATATATTTTAAAAAATGCCTCATATTTTTGAAATGGGTTGTTTGGTATAATTTCTGATGGCGGCGACTATCTCGTCTTAACCGCAAGTAAGGCATGTGGCATCTACGGAGGAATGACATGATAAATTATCACTGTTTATTTTTAAAAAAAAAAAATTGTGAACATTCGAAAGTAAGGCGTGATCTTATTATTTTACTTACTCATGCCATCAGCGACTTGCTCATTCAAAGCACTGGCAATTAATAACAATAACTTTTTTTTATTGGCAGAGAACGTTTAGTTCATTACAATGGTAAAAAAAGAATGAAATCTACACAAAAAATTTAAACATACACCCCAATCGCTTACGGTTCTTTGTACACATGCCGCTTATCATTATCTTCTCTGTCATTTTGATTTCAAGCTTTCTAGACATCTATATTTAACAGGGGCTCCACTATTTTTAAACACATAAAAGAATAATAGTATCAGAAGGGACTCCACAATTTTTAAACACATAAAAGAAGAATAGAATAGGAAACACTCAAAAAAAAAAAAAAAGACTTGGCAATAAAACGAACAATATTAATCAACCATTAAACGGGAAATAAAAGAATGGTAAGCCTTGTGTTTCCATTTGGGTTCCCTATCAAATACTGTATTTGAATGCAACCATGTTTAGTTTGTAGAAAAATCTATACGTGTGAATATTTCTTGTCGCAAAAGAACAAAAAATGAGCATGATATGTGCTCATAGTAGACCATTTTCTACCACCTCCGAAACCTACTCCGATGTCAAGAGACAAAAATAATTTAATCAAAATTAGCTGCAACCCAAGCCAAAAGAAGAACAGAGCGCTAACGTATGTTTCGAAATCCCATGTAAATTGACAAATCATGAATAATAATGATTAAGAAACCCATGTAAATTATTGGGCATTCTTCCCAAAATCAAGAGACCCACACGTAAAAAATGGAGTGGTGTTTGCAACATTGCGAGATCCACATCTCCAACCAAAAAAATGGACGGTTCTTAACAAAATTAAGAGACCCACATCTCAAACCAAAAAAATCGAGAAACTGTGAAAAAACATCTAGAGACTGCCCATGAAAAAAAAATCTAGGAACCACTCACCTCAATTATTGCAGTCCTGGAAACAGACTGAGGTAATTTTCGGTGGGGTGGTGGTATGGAACTGAAGGAAGAGAGAGGGAGAGAGTAAAGAAGAATAATAATATACTTGTGAGAGGGAAATGCTAACCATCTATAGAAAGGATAACACGTGCAATTTGAGGTAATATTGCAAAGGATATCCGTTATTTTGTCCACTATTTAAGGAATTATTATTTCACGCACCTTTTAGTTATGGGAAGATAGATGGCTTAAATTACTCCTTTCATTACACAAAAAGAGAGGTTTCTTTTTACTGTGAGAGAGAGCGAGAGAAATTAGGTGATGACTTTCCAAATTTTATTTAATGCTGTAAATCCCTATGAATCGAATAATTGTAGTAGAGGGAGAGGGAGAGAGCAAAAGGCACGGAATGTGTTTGGAAATCAAATTTCCAAATTAGGCACGGGAATGTGAGTGAGAATGCTCAAAAAATGGTAAGTATTTACGGGCCTGGCATTGTAGAATGGACGGTGGAGAATATGCAGGAGACAATTCTGGACCGTTGGTTGTCTTTTGGATTCAAACCCAGTCCTATATTATTATATAGATTAAGCTGCCACCTAAGCAAGAAGGTGATTAGCTAAAGTATAATTAATTCTATGTAGCAGATACCCCCTAAGATAATGAATTGACAGATGACATAAAGATAAATACTCCTCATAAATCATTTACTGTAGTTGGGGCCTACGGTGCGTTGAGGGCACAACAGGCTAGCTGTTGCGTTTCCGTCATTTCGATCCCCGACGAACACACTACTATGATTGGAACCCATTAAAATGTGCATCGACTCCATCAAAGGGGTGCAAAACACCCTATAATTTACCCCAACCAACCAACAATATTCTTCTGTCTTCTCCACTTTTTGCTTCGTGATCTCTCTCTGAAGGAAATCCCTGTTGTGTTTAGATCTTCCAATTACTCCGATTCTAAGGCTTTAACAATTCTCTCTATCGAAATGAGACTTGATGTGGGCCCAAAATAAAGTGGATACACCCAATTTTATGGACCCAAGTCCATATGATACACCCAATTGTATAGACCCAGCCCATATAAAAGTGGATACACCCAATTGCATAAGACCCAGCCCATATAAAACAGATAGTGCCGACTATGCCGCAAATGTAGGGGCCCATGAAATGGTTGCCCATTGGACCCATCAAATTCCTTTTTTATATCTGGGCTGTGCTTTTCAATAACCGGGCCTCCTTCACTACGGTAACGCGAGCGTGCTATTAAGAATTTCGTCCTGTTGGCCCCACCGAGGGTCCCGTAGTGGGGTCCAATGTCCCGATTCTCGAGAGCCCCTGTGTCTCTGTGCGATTTTCCAGCCGGTGGATTTTATGATTTTTATTTTAAATCCAACAGTTGGGAAACTCCTTACCCTTGGCACAGAGGCACAGGAGTTTTCGGCACAGAAAATCTTGCCTCCCCGTAGATAACGCAAGTCATTTCTTCTCTAGCAATAAAAGCATTTATCTATTTCAAATGAGAAACGGTGTTTAATTAGGTAATCGTTGTTATATTAGTAGTTCATCACACTCATTATACACAGACCGAAATATGGTCAATTTCTAATTAAAACGATATGGTTAATCTAATGGCTACAAATATCACATCAGTCTTATGTTTTTATGGATGAGATTTATCCATGGAGATCTTATGAATCACTCAACTGACTCAAGTACTATAAATCGTACCTGACCGTTACCTTCAAACCATACGAACTATACAAAAAGTATCTCATATTGAGTTTATGAAACCCTATTTGGTTAATTCGCAGACGAAGGGTATGAGAATTATTAATGATGTTAACACTAGATTATAGATAACTGTTATATGCAGCATCCGATGTAACTCTTGTACTCTCTTTATTCAATACATAGCAAAAATTGGTGTGAATACAATGCATGTCTACCTAGAGTTAAGATTCTATGCCGGCCCTTGATGCCGCTTATCCCTTTGGTGAGACACCAAGTTGAAGTAGCGCTCCACGTGCCTATGCAATGGTGGTGCTCGTAATTTTTTGGCCAGGGGTTGGACTCCTCTCGTATAAATGTTTTGAATGGTCCAATATTTTCTCGCAATACAGAAATACTTTGTTAGAAAGATACTTATGTGAGACCTACGCTTGCGAGATAACTCTAGCTGCTGTATGAGACAATTAGGGAAGCTGTCTGGGAGTACTGTTAGAAGAGAAAATCTACTTCCATTGGCCAATTAGAACATTCTTTCAGCAAATCGCATCACGTGGGCTGAATCTTTATCATGATTTCACATCAAGCAAGTAAATCATGACATGATTTTTGCCTAAACCGTTTGCATGAGCCTCTGTGCCGAGGGATTTTTCGGTCGTTAGATTTAAAACATTAAAAGAAAATACACAATTCAACGGTCAGAAAACCCATCGACACAAAGGCCCTGGAGATTTCTGGGACATAAGATATCCGACCCCCTAATTACACAAGGCAGGATCCGCTATGCCGAAAATCTTTGTGCCTCTGTACTGAGGGGTTTTCCGGTCGTTGGATTTAAAACATTAAAAAAAATCACATAATCCAACGGCCAAAGAATCCCTCGGCATCGAGGCACAGACATTTTCAGGACAGAGGAGATCCGCTATCTCTGATTAGTAATTACCGTCCAATACGACTCCATTTGTTCCAGACAATATATACTTACTGGGTGACAGACTGATACCAGCTGGTAAAAATCATGAGTTGTTTGACCCCGGAGAGCCAACCCATGCATTAGTACTCAGGGGCGCACTTGACCCACTTGCCGACTCAGACACCATCAATTTACTACAAGACCACATGATTCGTTGACAAAATTTAACACCATCATGTTGGAATTTATATTGTCTCCTCCAATACCCAAGCAGGATATGGTTATGTATATTAGATGGCGGACACTCCTTTACAAGCCTAATTTTTCGACACGTGTAGCCGAACGCTCCTCATTATGCATACCAAACACATACAACGATTTTAGAAATGGGAGATGCTTGCAGAGCGGGTCAGAGCGACCGATTCAATCACTCATCTCGGCAATCGACGGCTCGGATCTTAATCGAACAATGGACAACTCATATTTGTATGCGCTCAGATTCGATTCGAGTCGTCTGTACTGAGATAAACAACCGAATCGACTGCTTTGCACCTGCTCTACAGAATCCCCTGATAACAATTTTAACTATAATATAAGCAGTGAGATTCAAACTTCAAATCTATCTTTTTCTCATGTTATATAATATACATTGTGAGCCAATATCAACTCATTTAAGAGATTAAAGTGAGTATTTATATTCTCAACAATGAGCATAGAATCTACGCATACAAACTAGTTACCGTAAATTTATTGCAGAGCAAAACAACAGCAAATCAAAGTCATGAACGCATTGGTGTTTCGTACAAGCGTGCACGTATTAGCTCTAGAATAACTATGATAGCTACAGCGAAATGTACAATACGTGTTTTAGATTTTATACTTGTCTTGTGAGGCCCACATGTCTAGGATGAACATCGACCGCAAATCAATAATTTCTCTTTTTTCAAGTTCTGTGTCCGGAACATTACTGCTACGCCCCTCAAACTTTGTCATATGTTGCGCGGGCAATCATTACTTAGCTTCTTATGTCCATCACTTTTTCCACTTCTTCTAAACATCATTCAATTAATACGATATCATGGATTCCAGACTTCCTTCTAAAATCTAAGACAAAATTTAACAAAAGTGGAACAAATCCACGAACATTAAGGATTTCCTCCATGCTCCCGGGAGAAGAAGAAAAAAAGAAAAGAAAAGAAAAAAAGGATGGTTGTGTTAGTTGCTAGGGACTAATTAACACTTGAGAAGAGTAATTTCATTCGAGGATTCAGCGTAGTCCATCTGCCAGTTCGGCCTCCCAAGAGTGATCTCTAAATTAAGCAACCTATCGGAAGATGACAAGGCGGTTCTTTCCAACCTTTCCTTCTCCCTATCCGCCGCTTGGAGGGCTGCCTCCTGTCCATCCACCTAGATATATCAAAAATCCACACACTGCATATTAATTCGATTATGAGTACCGGTTAAATGCATAATTCTAGTTTTTGTATTAATTGAATGTTTTTTTTTTTGGTAGTCTAACATTCATATATACCTTGGTGTCATTTTCCCCAAACTGAGAGTAACTTGATGCATTTTCGTGATTTGAGTGGCTCCAAGCATTTGTTTCCATTGATGATGACCACGAACCTCTGCTCAAAAAATCAGGAGAGATCAAAGATGTAGCAAACAAGACAGTAAGGCCACGTTTCGTTAATAGAGTGATTTTCAGACTCGCCAACTTGGTCAAATTAATTAGTTGTAAAGATGACAACAAGCCTCAATCAACAGATTCTTGGTAATAGAAGTTACAAAAGTTTCATTTTCAATTTATTGTGGACAGTTTTTGGTGCGCGAGTGCTGTTTAATTTTATCGTTTCCATTTTTTTGGATGACTCGACTGTCGTTGATGCTTCATGTTATGGGAGAACCAAGAGCATCTCATGCATGCGACGATCCCTCATCTGTCGCATCTCGTTTTATTGCCTCGCTCGTTCGCTTTGAAAGTTTCGATCATGCCTCCAACATATATGCAAGATATCATGTTGGCGAAATAAGAAAAAGAAGGGCTCGATGAACCATAGTCTTCTTTACAACTTTATCATGTTCCATGGATATGATTGTTTTCGAAGAAATATTTACTCATCGAGACTTTCGAAGGGGCTGACCACTGACCTAGATCATCAAATCAAATGAGACCGTGATGGATTAACTTTACAGTAAATAAAGTGTATATGCTTATATACTATGCCAACATAATATTTCGTGATGAATTCCATTTTACATCATATGACAATCCAAACACAATATATATATATATATATATGCATGCATTCGCCGTCCATGAATAAAGTCAAACAAAATCTAGCTAGCCAACTGTTACATAATTAATTAAATAGATAGAGATACCTTAAAGACATAGTGAGACATAGTGAGACACTTTAGATATAGAACCTGTACTGTCAATTCACAATAATTCTTTCAGTACAACCCCATTGAGATGTGAGCTGATTTATTGACTTTTGGAATGCATCGAGATCCGTACACATATATTCACTATTACTATTTCTATTACTATTTATTATTTAATTAGAGGACAGGAGCTTGTTAATTCCATAGTCGTAGTAATTCCATAGTCGTAGTATAGTAAATAATGGTATCCAGTAAATCCACAGGGTTGGTCAAGTGCGAAAGAGAAAAGCAATAAGTGCTTGAACACCATGAAATTGTATGTTCGAATTCTGTGAAAGTCAAATATCAACAAGCTAGCAAGGGGTTTATTTAAACCCTAAGCAATGTCCCACATGAATTGAATTCACAGTAGTTGATAGAACTTAAAAAGTTTCGAACATAAAACCAATGTCGATTTTAAACCATCCATTAGCCGCCTTCATTGATTGATTGGGGTGGGTCTTGTTCGTTTTGAGATTATTAGGCACGGTTTTCAATTAAAAAAATTTGTTAATGTCTCTCCACTCATTACTCTCAAAAACTTCTTTCAAAGTCCAAACCGAACAGGGCCGTACATATATGTCTGCATTCATGAGATGCCTTCGTGACAGTCATTATTTCTACTTCTTTCAACTTGTAATGATGTAAAAGCCAGTAAATTCGTTTTGTCAATAAAGCAAAAAAAAAAAAAAACTGAAAATAGAGATGGGAGCATCTGCCAAAATCCACTCACCTTTGGGAGGACTTTTGAAGCTGCAGTACTAGTGGTAGTGGTGGTGATGGGTTGAGAGAATAAGAAGGCTTCGGTTCAGCTTTCTCACAAGATAATCCTGCTTCCTCCTCAACTTCAACTATAGTAGTACCAGCTGTCCCTTGCTTCAAACCGTCATGATCATCTATCATCTGCCCCTCACCTGACACCCACCAAATAATTCACGTGCTCTCTTTAGAGGTATGAGACGGTAAAATCCGGAACCGAAAACCTGTAGTCCAGGAGTACTGTCTTGCACTACAGTGTCCCCGGATCCGTAAAATCCTAGCACCATTCTTTGGAAACAAAGTAAAATAATGGAAGAGGGAAACAGAAATGGGGTCCCTTTAGAGGGGGAAAAACCCAAATTACCTGTTCCTTTGTCAGTGCTCTTCACTGTTCTATACATCTGCATGAAATGAATACCCAGGAGGAAATTTTAGTACATATAGTCCAAATTTCTAAGATTACCCCTCTAGATTCCCCCTCTTGTCGGGTCAGCTCCTCACCATACTTCTCTATACTGTCCTTTTGTGGGCCCATTTTGAACGTTAAAAATTTAAACCGTTTATCTTGTGAAGAAGAACATATGTAAAATATCAGCTTGACTGGATTTTACAGATATGTGAATAACACGTACAAAATGAACATTTCAAGTTACATATGTAATTTTGTCGTCCATTTTGTACAAGCTATTCACATATCAGTCAACATCCAACCAAGCTGATTCTCTATTTGAATGTTCCTCTTAATTTACAAAATTTTCAAGATCAACGGTTTGGATTATGAAAGTGAGTTCAAGATGGGCTCACAAGAGGAGAGTATTGAGGGGTATGGTGGATTGATGTATCTGGGAGCTTACACCCCTTTTGCCTTTTAACCAGTATACTCTTCAAACCCCAAGTACTAGAAACTAAAATCATAGAACAAAAAAGCAATGATGGACACAAAGAAGCATGCAGCTTGTTCATAAGTTCAAAATTGTGTTGATTAAACAAAGTAAGGCCCACCTGCAAGTGACTCTTCACGTGAGCTAGTGTTAGATCCTTCACATTCATCAACTCTAAAACTGATTTTGGTGTTGCTCCTGTCACATTATTGAGGGGAAAAGGTTACATAAGCTATCTAGTCTATCTAAAACATAGTTATCATACAGCTAAAATGGCATTAAAATTGTTATCAATACCCGTATTGGCTGATATGTAAGTATGACCATTTTGGATCTTATTCTCCTTAACAACATATGTAATTGATACAGTCTAATATCGCGCGCTTACTACATAAGTATATCACTTCCACTGATATCGTGCAGCATCGAGATACCAAGGTTTAAAATCTTGATATCAAGATACTTAACGATATCAACGATAAAAGCCGATATATCGGCAAATAAATAGCTATGAAGGTATCAAAAGGTCTGTAATCTTATTACATAACGGCTGATACAATACTTAGTGGCCCATAGAAACAAATGTATGCGGTAATGGTTTTGAACTTACTTTCATGGCCGCCGAGGAGCTGAACTGCGTGAACGAAGTGGGCATGGAGGGTAGAAGTCCACCTCATTCTCGGAGCTCTAACGCTCTTCCTGACGCCGCTAACCATCCTCGAATTCCTCTTGAAATCGTGGCCGTGGATTTGAGGCTGGAAGCCGTGATGATATGAATGATGATGATGATGATGCTGTTGATAAACGTTTCTCGGTCGCAAAGGATTATTCAGAGCTGCCATATAGTCAAGCCCTAAGCTCAACGTGGGCTCAACCTCAATAGGCCCGTGATTAACATACCCACTTTCCGGACTGAAGAGCAGACCGTTTTCATGGCTCAAGTCGCTTCCCCCGCCGCTGCTACCGCCCGACTCCGTCGTCGAGCTCATTTCAAAGTAGGGTGATTTCTGAGAGAATTTGTCACAGCCCATTTGCTTGATCTGGCAATATGGAATGGTCGGTGGGCTGATCTGTAGAGACAGATTAGGCATCGTTGAAGCAGTTCTCATGGAGTAGTCTGAACTCAGGAACATGAGTGAATGTGAGAGAGAGGGAGAATTAAGTAGACAACTGAGGAGTGGAATAAAAGATGGTTAAAAGGAGGAGGGTATGGGGAGAGAGGGAGGGAGTTGTGGTGATTAAGTCATGAGTGGCTTATGATTTGAGTGGGGTGTGTGGAGAGAGAGAGAGAGAGAGAGAGAGAGAGAGAGTAGGCTTTATGAGTAGGATAGGACTAGGTAGGAAGGAGGGGAGGGTTGGGGAAGGGGAATACTAGAGGCTGCTCGGTACTAGTAGTAGTCAGCAAAATGATGCAGGAAAAGAGGGATAGTAAAACAGAGGTTCTTCTTGGGATGAAGGGTAGACGGAAAAGTTAGTGAAAAGGGGAACTAGTTTATTTATGTATGCAGAGAGAGAGAGAGAGAGAGAGAGAGAGAGGTTTGTGGTGGTTGCAGTTGCAGGGATGTAATGGTGGGGGAATTCTGCAGGGGGGGGGGGGAATTGTTGGAATTCGAGAAAACAAAAGGGGTACTGTTTCAAGGATTGGAACGTATTGGAACGGACGTCTCTCTCTCTCGCAAACATTTCCAGTTTAAATTCCTTTTTAATCGTGATCCATTTAAATTCCTTACTTTTTAAATACTAAGCTCTTGTCCAGAATTAGAACACTCCAGTCTAGTTTCGGCCATTTGGAAGCATTTTTTAGACTCACTTTTTAAAATTCATTTAGAGCATTGTACACGTAAAAAACCACATTGATCGAATACAGTTTCATATGGTTTCGAAATTTATTAACCTTGTAAAAGAGATTTGCAACAATAGATTGCAACCCATTATTAACACCTTTATCTGAAACTTACTCCATTTAAAAATCAAATCAAATGGTATCCAATCAAGGTGATTTATGACGTGCCTAATGCTCTTAGTGAGAACAGTTCTAATTATTATTTTGAACCCGAGAAGAATCCACAAATGGCTGAAACTGGACCAAGCCAAAGGGTTTGAACACCGGAGGCGCAGGAGCTCAGTCTAGTTCAAATGCTTACTTTAGCACTGGAAGATTGACACAAAATGTTCTACATGGCCGGACAAACACTGTTACATGTAACTCTTTAAAACGATTATTGGATTAATGTCACAGAATTTTTTTTATAGTAATTTAGGGGGCATTCCGGTTTCTCTTCTTTTTTTAAAAGTTCTTTTTCTTCAATTTTCAAACTCAAATATAATGAAAACGAAAAATATTTTTTTAATTTTTTTTGCACCGTTTAAAAGATTTCGATGAGATTTATCAAATAAGATCCATATTGGTAGGAAAATTATTTGCGTAAACACATGATTTTTGGGCTTGAAATTTCCTCCGTTTGAAAAAAAGGAACTTTCTAACAAACTGAAACACCCCCTTAGAAGCTAAATTTTATTCTGAAGTGTTTTCTACTAAAATCTCCCACCACATTATTTTGATAGTAACTTGCATGGTACAATATAACAATTATAGCCGTCTTGGTGCATAGGCATGTTACATTCACGTGGTTGATTTAATTCAGTTACGTCAATCGTTCATTTGGTTTGTAATACTGTCCAATTTTTCGTAATCATTGATCTCATTTACTAAACGAATCATGCTGCACATATATATACGGATATATAACAGCATCAAAACTTGTGTTTTTCATCGCACAAACTAATCACCAAACCATTAATTAATATTAGTTAATGACAATCTCTCTCGAAACTAATTCTTCAAGTGATTAAAATCGTTCATAAAAGCTCAAATAACTAGATTTAATTGAAATATGGGACAAACTATTCTGCAAGAGTATATCAATAAGAGGAAAGTTCACTTTCACCCCCTGTGGTTATCGCCATGTGCGGATACACCCCATGTGGTTTAAAAGTGTGCACGTAACCCCCTGTGGTTTTCAAATTGTGCGGATAGACCCCCTGCCGTCGTATTTTCCATCCATTTTAACAGAAATAACATTAAAAGACCGTTATACCCCCCATCATGTCCCTTGATTCTTCTTCTTGTTTAAATCTAACCACACCATTCCGTATACCAAAAATTGAATCCAAACCGTTGATATTATAAATTTTGACGAGTACTGCGTCTATGCCAAAATTCAAGTCAATCAAAAAATGAAAAGCTTATGGTCAAATCGATTTTGTTATGAAATTAAAATTTCAAATTTGAATTTACTATAAGTTAGATCACTGGGTTATTGATGCCTGATCGAGATGATTTTTTACAGAGATACTCTATTCTTTATTTTTAATACATTATGAACGACTCAGATTACATTCTAGAGGTGTGTGAGATACACCTCCGTTAAAATGGATGGAAAATATGACGGCAGGGGGTCTATCCACACAATTTGAAAACCATAGGGGGTTATGTGCACACTTTTAAACCACAAGGAGTGTATCCGCACATGACGATAACCACAGGGGGTGAAAGTGGACTTTCCTCTATCAATAAACCAGCTGAATACTACATTAAAAAACATCAAATGATATTAATCGGGAAGACTCAATAATTAATTCACTTAATTTCCATGATACTAATAAACTAAGTACGTAATAGTAGTAAAGTAGAATTAGTGAAAAGTGCGGGTATGTTGGGATAGAGATGAGGTCGAGCATCTTCTTGTAAAGCGGGTGTAGAGCAGTTGGTCTGGCCATTTATTTTGGCAATCGACGGCTCGGATTATAACCCGAGCAATGGACGGTTCAAATTTGTACGCGCTGAGATTCAATTCAAGCTGTCCGTGCAGAGATGAACGATCGAATCAATCGCTCGGTACCACTCTACAGGAAGATATTTGATAGCATCTCCCTATCCGGGTATGTTGACCTGGACACCTAAATTGTGAGGAAAAAAGTTGTCTTAAGTAGGTGCCGTTCCGCTTTTTGAAGGTAATTTCAAATTTAAATATAATGAAAATGAAAAATATTTTTTAAATTTTTTTTGTACCATTTAAAAGATCTCAATGAAATCTATCAAACAAAATTCATATTGGTAGAAAAATTATTTATATAAACACATAATTTTTGAACTTAAAATTACCTCTTTTTTTTTCTAAAAATTCGTTTTTTAATAAACCGGAGGAACATCACCTTAATCTCACAAAGCACGTTTTATCGCCAGCTCTGATCTGATCGGGGAATGTACAGTATCCAGTCCAAGTCTTCTCGTATAGTTCATGTGGTTGTACACGTGCGAACCGCACAAACAGCATCGGATATGCGTGGACTCGTGAAAAAAAATACGGAGAGGTGATCATTTCAGGTTTATATTCTTTGTCGACAGTAAGAATTACGAATCAAAAGCTCCGGTGTGTAAAATATGGTGTGAGAAGATGTGTCACAGAGAGTACTCACAGTGTGGCCACATGCAACTCTCTGACTCAACTTTCTTTTTTTTATACTCCGGTTCATCTTTCGCACATCTCGATTAATTAAGAGGCACAATCCACACCTTGATAAAGCCAGAACAAAGCTTGGTATTGGCCAACCAGCCTTGGGGGTGGTTGTTGTCCCCCTTAGGGACATCATTCATGTTGGGTCAATCCAAACTGTCCATGCTCGATCGACAATAGCCGGTTGCATCTCGACTGAACAGATCTCGGCCGTCCTTGCTGTTCAGCTGAGATGCAATTTGAGCCGTCCATTGCCAACCATAGACGGCCCGAATCGACCCAACACACATGGGACAACACACACCCGAATTCTGAGAGACTCCAAAAGAATCGATGGCACTGGAGAAATTTTAAACATGAGACGTTTGAATGGCTCTTGATAACCACTCCAGCCCATTAGGATTCTGTGACTCAACTTCTTGATCCACTTCCACGCGCCTCTCCACTTTTCTAATTCTTAATTTTAGTCAAACTTTAATCTAATGGTTTTTTAAATAGACCAACTAATCTCCAAGATGAAAAAAAGAAGAAGAAGAAGAAGAGTAGGAAGAAGAATATGCGGACAACAACGTTAGGAGTTCGATTAGCTTGCCGACAGTCAAGGTGCATGGCTCAAAACATTATCTCGTACGTGACACTTGCCAAGTTATTTAAGAAATACTCTGAGGGAGTCTATATATATGATCCTCAGTTCTCAGATCTTAAAACTACAGTAATTGATTGAGATATTATAAAAAGTTTAGAGTCCATCCCAGAAATTTTCATAAAAAATAAGCAGTTTATTTTATATTTTCAAACTCAAATATAATGTAAATAAAAAATAATTTTTCAACTTTTTTGCATCGTATAAAAGATTTCGATGAGATCTTTCAAATAAGATTCATATTATATATTTTTAGATTCCAATAAACCCATAATTTTTGAACTTGAAATTGTCTTCTTAAAAAACAAGGGCCTTGCTCGTTTAGCAACTTTGGGTATTTTAGTTTTGGTAGTGGGTGGAGAGAGAAATAGGGTAATGATTTGAGAGAGAGGTAATAAGTGAAGAGAGATAGAGAGAGAAATAAAATTAATAATTGAAGAAATATGGTAATGATTGGGAAAAGATGTAGGGTAATGATTGAAAAACAAAGTAAATATGCTAAACGAATAAGGCCGGCTTTTTTCCGGTTCTAGAATGGGCTCTTAGTCAGAATAGTTATATTACTAACAAATTTTCGTTTTGAGCTTTACCAAAATAGAAAATTATGCACAAAGGGAGGGGGGCTCAAAATGTTTTAAGTTTTGTCCCTAGCTAACTGAACGATTTCGTTCATAATTTTCTATTTTTAGATTCGACCCATCAAGCCAAATACATAAACATAAATTAAATGAAGCAAAACTAACAAAAGTTTTTAAAAAAATAAAATAAAAGGGCAAAATACGTTAAACAGAAATTAGTTTGAGGGCATTCACGTCATCTTTTTTTGAACAATTTGTGCCAAAAATTGCTTGTTGTTCACATTAATCAACAAATTTTGACATTTTTAGCGTATTGTTCACACTAATTAACAACTTATTTATACTATTCCACTCATAACCAACGACCACAAATTGCATTTTCTTCACGCTAATGTTTGGGGGTGAATTAGTTCAATCAAAGGAAAAAGATTGTGTGCGGGCGTGCCAGAAAAGAACTAACTTCACGAATGAAATTATTCTTTTCAATGTGATTTGAAACAACTAATTTATATCAGACAACTGTGTTATCTGTTCAATTACCTCAACTAAGAGGATTTTTCCTTAAAATGTCAAACCAAGACTAAGGACTGGCTTCAAATCAAAAAAGATGATTGAACACAAACAAACCTGAATCTAATCAAAGGTAAGTTTGTATACAAACACTCTTAAGACCTTACTAAAACCAACGAAACAAATATAAACACGCTGAATTTAATCAAAGAGCACTTATAACCAATCGAGACGATCAAACACAAACAAACCTGAATTAAATCGAAGGCAAATTTGTGTACAAATACTCTTGGATTTTTCTAAGACTAAGCAGAAATATAAGCACACTGAATTTAATCAAAGAGGGCTTATAAACGATTAATCTTTGGTAAGAGAAAGATTGGAAGAAATAAGAAACTTGAATTTAATCGAAAGTAGTCTTACATGCAAATAAGCCTTCAACTTACAAAGTAAACTAACTAAGTCCTAAACTAAGATAAATCCCTGAGCAATCATATTGAGTATGAGTTGTCAGTGGATGAGATTTTGTCGGGGGCTCTTTCCTTCATCTTCTTCTCTTATTTATAGACGCCGAGCCTGCTTTCGAATTCCACGTCTTCAATTAATAGCCACGTTCTACTTCGAACTGCCCATGATTCCTTGAAAAATGGTTGAGTGGAGCCTTCGAACGGTTACTTGGATCTGCTTCCTCAAAATTCTTCTCTTTCCACGTTTGCTAATGCCGATCATGGCTGTTTGTCTTGGTTGTGGGCTTCCTGTTTTTGTGCAACGTGGGTAATTGCAACACGCCTGACTTTGTAAATGATTCCCTGCTTAACTTCTCATGAGTCGAGGGATCAATCATCATTGGATGAGTTTTAGTAAGTAATCAACGGCTAAACTTAATTACCATTAAATTACCCTTAATTGAGGCCTAAACGCCGCCGTTTCCCATCAAAACGATACCGTTTAGTACTAAAATAATATCGCCATTAACCCTATGATTCCATGTATCTCGGGCCAAAATGGGATATGTTCTGATAGACCAAAGCATTATTTGATGCCACGTGTAATTTTCTCATTGGGTGGCATACTTTAGGATGTAAACAGCTAATCAACAACTTATTGATTAGTATTGTGAATAATAACAACTCTTATTCACACTAACTTATTCGTTAGTGTAAACACCAAACGGTTATAGAATATTTAGTGGTTTTTTTTCCAAGCCTTTTCACTTTTCTTATCAATTAAGAGGATATTCTGTGATTGTAAAATATTGGATTACTAGGATTTAGGAGGAGGACCGGACATTAAATTGGGTATGAAGAGGGATCAAAAAGAGCAATGCTACGGCCACCGAAGGCCAAAGCGGTGGCCGGCCACCGCACGCGTGTGGGGTTCACTCCGGGCCCCGCACGGACAATCCGAGCCGTTCAAAAATTTAAAAAAAAAAAACCGAGTGGGACACGTGAGAAATCACCCCCGTCCGACACATGTAAGTGCTCGATTCAATCATCCTCTTTTGAACGGCTTGGATCATCTGATTTTTAAAAGTTTGGATCGAGCACTTACACGTATCGGACGGGGGTGATTTCTCACGTGTCCCACTCGGTTTTTTTTTTTTAAATTTTTGAACGGCTCCGATTGTCCGTGCAGGGCCTGGAATGGGCCCCACACTCATGCGGTGGCCGGCCACCACTTTGGCCTTCGGTGGACTTAGCATTTCCGGATCAAAAAAGCCTGGAAACCCACCGGCAACAATTAAGTCCGGGCAACTTGGTTTGCTTTGACCGTGGAATGTGGATCCTATGCAGGAGTATTCTTTGTCAAAGAACAACACCAATATTCTCTCTCCTTGTCCAAATATATTCCCACCTCTCTCTCTCTCTCTCTCTCTCTCTCTCTCTCTGTCGAGCCCCACCCTTTGTGGCGCGTGGGAATTCCCAACCTAAGATACACGACGACCATAATACTCGGCGTCAACATTGGACAAACTCTCTCTCTCTCTCTCTCTCTCTCTCTCACGTGACATCCAGACGTGACAGTGTCCCTGTCGATGCCTTTCACTTTGTTCTCTCCTCTTTGTTCTCTACTTCCTCGAATGTGTCATCTGGAAACAATCCCCCGATTATTTTTACTTAATTTCGATAACAAACTAAGTATTCGGACTAATTTACATGTATCTTAATCAAATTTTGGAGGATCATAAATTCATCACTCACTAGCGGGTGCTCTACTTGAAGGCGGAGCAAATTGTCTGTATGCACTGATCTTAAAAAAGTTAATAGAACCTTGAGACTTTTCAAACCTAATAAAATCTTACAATGAAACAACCTCTTTCTTGGGTCTCATCAATAATTCCAGGGACACAACTATCCGCCACAATCCAACCACAATTGGCCTACGTGGCACTACATGATTGGTAATGGGAGAACAACTGCTTTGCAACAACCAATCATTCAGTATCATATAACCGGTTGTAGCTAGATTGTGACTTGCCATTGTGTCCCTAGCAGTATTGAATTCTCATACCTGCCACTAGGCCAACCTCATGGGAACTCAAGGGCTTGTAACCCAGCGGTTATTTCTTGGTACTTTCACAAGGGGGATCAGGGTTCGAGTCTTGGTGGAGACGTTGGGGTTCAGGGCTATTCATAATTTCTGAATCCTCTGTGCATTAACTAACTAAACTCCTCCACTAACTTCATTGATGTGTACAATATTGAGTGGGAAAAAAAAAAAAAAAAAAAAGAGCCTCATGGGGGTTCATTATTTTTAATTAATTACGCTCTGGTCCCCACGTCTTGCAATTTGTTTCGAACCACACCAGGGACTAACTAAAAGGTTAATCATTTTGTTAATGGTTTCCCAAAGCCGTGGTCAGCGCTTAATGCGCTCTAGATACTCCGGGATACGGGAACTTTTCGACTTCTTCTGGTACCTTTCTTAACGTCAATAAATATTCGGTCTCGTGTAAACGATGTAATTATCGTTTGATTAGGGGAATTAATTACACGAATAAAAATGTGATTAAGTATATAGTACATAGCCGGCTAACATCCGGTCAACATGTCTCTAATGTGGCTCACTTTCAGTGTTTTCAAATGCTTGGGGTTTTATTCCAATATTCCATGTGTTTGTCTCATCCTTGATAGTATTGCTTTCCTTATTTTGCCCTTTAAATTTTCTATATCTGAATTTATCGGTTCTCATGAAAACTTTTGGACGTTAAAATCTCGTGGAAATCTTTAGACATGAAAAAATCCGCTCGCGTGAATCAATGATAGAAAAAAAATGCAGTGAAAAATCGATACAGGAAAATTTGGATGATCCATAGCTCTGATCCTTATTTTGCACTGTGGCTCCAACTAAGGATTATTGTAAGGCAAGCGTGCCCAGATTACATGACTCATCTAATCAGGTTGAACATTTGTGTGACGGAAATGAAGAAAATGAACGGTTCCAATCAAATGAACTTGGAGTACAGCTATAACAATGGACGCATTCTTTAGGGGTCCAGCTAGTTTCTATATATAACTATCAAAGCCATACCATTAGAAATGACATTAGGGCACCTGATTAAACCAAACCATCCAATTTAGCTTCATGTATTGTTGCCATCTAAAAGTGCCTCCAAATGTCAAATAATCAATCATAGCCATACGTGTGCATGCTTAGCTATAGGTATATATTTTTATGCCTTCGACAACAAGTAGTAAAAGAGTACTTATATATGACAGCTATGGTAGTGGGGCAAGAAGCTAGAGTACTACTCCAGTAAAAGTTTCTTCATAGTTATTCGTGAGGTGAGGAGATAGAGACATGAGTTTTATGCTTTGAAAGTCTGAATTCCCTAGCTACGTTCACCATCACGTAGTTTTTTGCAGATGATAGAGAAACTGCGCACGGAAGGAGTAAGTACTGATAAAAGAAGACAACAGAGAAAAAGGAATCACCGGAATCAACGCCGTTTAGAATGATGCGAACCCCACGACATCACAACAAATCCAGAGCTTAAATTGGCTGATCCAGAGCTCCAATTTCTTTTGGTCCTTTTTTATGCAGGAGTACTGTTTTTTTTTTTTTCCCCCCTTAATGATTTATTGTTCAGACCAATTTACGCGCACCTCGATTATTTCGAAGATCCTAAAGTTAAGGACCGATCAAATCCTCCAGTGGTCCCAAGGTTTCTGGAATGTTCGGCCTCCGTTTCAAACATGCAAATCTCATAGAGGACGATCACTTATTTACTTTCTCATATCCACTTGGATATATAGTAATATTTAGAGGTTGCAATCTCAACCTAAATTTTTTTAATACGTCCAATCCATCCACTTATAATCCACTCCAACCCACCCATATTATATAATGGGTTGGTATGAGTTGAACTCATATAAACTTATATTTACATGAATTTAAATGGGTTCAATATGAGTTGAAATACCTGCCAAAGATAAACTAAGAATATTTATTAATACTGAAAAAATCTTTAATGAATATTAATTATCAAAATACGTTATTGACCGTCATTTTCCCTTGAAAGAACCAAAGAAAGCCCAAATCTAAAATTCTGGTAGGTTGGCTTTTCACATATGAGAGGTGCTACAGGCACATCAGGTGTGGCACACCTCAGCCATACCTCTCTCACATACAGGTAGTATCCGTTTTAGTGAGACCCACCTGTATATATGAGAGGAATGTGGGTGAGGTATGACACACTGATGTTCCTCTAGCATTTCTGGGTATTTAACTCCCACCCACCGGCCAATGATCGAGGGGGCCCTCCCACTTTTCCCTCCCTCTCGTCCTTTTACTTCAAGGTAAGGAATTTTCAAAAAAAAAATTAGAAAATGGGGTCCACTCCTCAGACCTATACCAGCCGATATTTTTTTTTGGGTCAAAAGGAGTAGAACGAGCCAAATCTTTACAAACCACACAGGCACGCACATTTATTCAGTTAGTCTCTTCATGTTCCCTAATGAAAGGCAAAAAAAATTTGCATTTATTAATTTTGCATCAAACTTTTGTGATATTAAAAATTATTTTTTAAATAACAAAAAAATAAGTCAATAATAATGTCTTTTTGGCTTATTAAGACAAATTAGTAAGTCACAACCATTCAAAAAAAAAATCAAAAAAACTTGACGCAAAATAAATAAATACCAAAAGCATTGAATAAAGGCCAAAAAAATAAAGTCACCTAATTTATTGAACCAAAACAAGACACACCCACACACACACACACACACACAAAGAAAATCTGACTTTTTTGTTGATGTTTGTCTATATTAAAATAAATCTTAGTTTGGGCCATAATTTTTTAATTTTTTGATTTCACTCTTTGAATAGAATCAATAATTCACAAAAAAATTGACGCGGAACATATAAATAGAAAAAAATTAAATAAAGACAAAAAAAAAAAAAACCAATAGGCTTATATAGCCGAAAGACCCCACGGGGTTTTTGCCAATTTGTGAACATGTTTCAACCTATATTAAGGGAAGACTGAGGAGAAGGAAAATAATGAGGGGAAAAAAGGGGAGTGGGTGGGGGGAGGGGGGAAAGAAAAACAGGTTGGGTCGGGCGGGTTTGGATTTGACTTGACTCATATTTGACCTAACCTGTTTCAACCCGTTTACTATTTGACCCGTCCATATTTGACCCGTGACCTGTTTCAACCCGTCTAAACCCGCACAAACCCGCTCATTTGCCACCTTTAGTAATATTGTTTCTTGGATGGAACTCGCTATGAAACATGTCTGATTCAATCGAATTTATGATTTGTTGTTAGAGCATAGTAGTTTTAGGCCCCGTTTTGCTAAGTTTTTTATTTTTTAAATACTTATTTCTTGTCTTACGCGAGACGGGTCATTCTCTCACAATACATCACCTTTAATTTAAAAAACAAGTACTCCTACTTATTTTTCCTTGCAGAACAGGACCTTAGTGAAGCATATATAATCCGTTCTGATCAGACTTCTCGCTCTGGGACAATGAAATTGGGTTTCCAGAAATTAGTTAAGACGCACGTAAGTTGACTCAAATATTATGAGTATGCAAAAAAAAATTGAATATTTTTTATCCGACATGGTAAGATTATATAGAGTAGTTGGGGTGGGGGGCCTGGGGCTATAGTAATTGATGAAATTGTTCTAGTTTCATGTATCTCTTACTGCTTGTCAGAAGAAATTGAAAGGATGATAATCTAAATGTATGTGAATAAAATAAAATAAAATAATGCTAAAAATCATTATCCTTGTTTAATCATAGTACTCCTCTTCAAAAGGTTCAATAATTGATAGAATTTAAAAAAAAAAAAAAAAAAAAAAAACAGGCACTTGATCATCACTGTCAAAGAGCAGAGGGTACAGTTTGAGAGCAACGTTTTCCAGAGGAGAGTGACCCCTTCTAAGTTCTAATGTAGGAATGAAGTCAGGAACATTTGACAGTGTTGAACCTCCCTTTGGACCCTTACCGCCAGATTTGAAAACTTACAATAATGCCTCTTACAAACAATTTTTCTAGTTTTTTTTTTTTTTTTTTAAAGAGTAGATCTTCTTGTTTTTCCGACGTATACATACAAATATTTTGCGTACATACCTAAATAAACATTCGTGTGGCCGGGTTTGGCACGTGCGAAGCCGACACATGCTGCACCACTAGTGCGTGCATGTGGATGTGGTATGCCATCCACTGTCACAGGTTCATACAGTACTAGTCGAAAGCCCTACATATATAGATACATATCATCGTAGGAAAATAGTTTAAATCCTGTTATATTCATATTCCGAAAAGATAATCTCCTCGCTCGTTTATCCCCTTCTCTGTCCCAAAGCTTAGAGAATGGTAAAAACAAAATTGGCTAATACCAGAAATTAAAAAGTCAAGGACCTAGCATCAAAATAAATCTCCCACATTATTATTTGGAAATTGATTTTCGCGCTCCACTTTTAACGTGAAGTTATTAGTAACTTCATGAACAAAGTGGAGTGCCATCAACAAAAAGTGGAGTGCGAATATCAAAATCCTATTTTTTTTGTAGCCTATTTTGTTGTTTAACTACGGGAATAAATTCGGAAAAGATTTTAAGAAAAAAAATAAGGTTAAAAGTTGTTTTGTAAAGGAACGGGTAGCACCCCTAATGACTATTGGCAATTGTGAAGGAATCAAATGCCAACAGGTTTGGTCAAGTAAAGATGAGAAAGCTACCAAATGGCTTACCGCTCAATAGGTCGCTAGTTCAAATCCCACGAAGGCAAATATTCTAAATCTTGGGGCTACTAAAGGTTCGTCCAGTCATTAACTTTAGAATTTCCGAAATAGTTGAAGCGGGCGTAAGATGGCCTAGACATCACGAAAGAAAAAAATTGAATGTATCAAGGTTATTTAATCGAAAAGAGAGACAAAAATCAATCTGGTTTGGTAAAAAGGGCTTTGTCTGTGCCTTGGAAGTTGGAAATAGAGAACCATATGCATATTTTAGACTACCTAATCTTCCACCACCACTGCTACCTAGATTCACAGATCACAAGCTAACCCCACTACAAATCTATCCTTGTTGCTTTCCCAACAATTCTCTAGTCTCTTTCTGTCCAAAAAGAAAGTACTACTGTTTTCTAGTTTTCGAAACTCGGGTTGACGTTCCTATTAGACCGTAACGCGAAACTGGGGGTGGGCCGCGAAATTAGGGTCTAGGGGAATGCTACAAACGAACCGAGCTGTTCGCGACTAATTTATGGCTCGATCGGCTTCTTAAGGCTAGGCTCGGCCCGACTCGTTTAGTAAGCAAGTCGAGTTCGAGTTCGAATTTTAGACTCGTTTAGTAAACGAGTCGTGCTTAACAATCTAAAGCTCGGCTCGATTGAGTTCACTAGCTGGGCCCGGTCGCACGGCCTTGAACTTGGGATTCTACGGGTTGGGTTCACGAGTTTCAGGCCTCTACGTCCATACCGGCGGGATGGCCTAAGGCGATCAGTTGGGCCAATGTGAGACGGGCCCATTTCATCAAGCAAAAACACTATCCGTTAGGCCCAGGAGGCAGGAACCCATTCAATTCACACTCTTATTCGTTAGAGCTGTGGAATATGGACCACAAAACATCTACTCTTAATCAAATGGGTTGGTCCCTGATCAACTGAAGGTTTCTCATTTTGAGCCAGCCTTCAACGGCATGAATGAATGTCCTCTACGAGTTGTCAATTGTCTTTGTTGGAACGTGTCCTACATCACATGGACATGCCACATATGTGATGGTTAGAAAGTCTCAGTTTTCTTCTTCTTTAACACTTGAGTTTTAAGGAGTAGTGTGGGCTAAGTTTTTCTATTTGGTATCAGAGCTTGGTTTTGGTCTTTGTTTGGTGGATCGTCGTCCGGTTGCCATGTGTTGTGGTCCAGTAGTGTCTGTTGGAATGTGTCTCACATCGCTTGGACATGTCCCATCTGTACTGGTTATAAGACTTCAGTTTTCCTCTTTTTAACACTTGAGTTTTAAGGAGTAGTATGGACTGTTTTTCAACTGTCTTTCCTCTTTCATTATTCAAAAATATGAACAAAGCAAAAACTCAGTACAT
The DNA here is from genome assembly GCA_025413875.1 of Rhododendron molle. Taxonomy (NCBI): domain Eukaryota; kingdom Viridiplantae; phylum Streptophyta; class Magnoliopsida; order Ericales; family Ericaceae; genus Rhododendron; species Rhododendron molle. Next base: position 7,944,127 of record CM046393.1, read on the forward strand.
CTATCTCAATAACGATTAAGCTCCTCTTCGGTCTATGAAAATTGATTTGATGGCCCTAGCTCGTTTGTGGGTCTTTTTCGGGCACCGTTCATATTCTAGAGCTTGTCGAAAACATTGGTTACCCAAAAAGTCAGGTTGATCAAATATCGTTTATTATTTCAGAACACATTTGTTGTAGAACATGTACACAAGATTACAACACCAAATACCCATTTATCTTAAAACAATTGCATTCCGAAATTATATCAACGAGTGTCTGACCAACATGATTTTTGACGTGGTTGATGTCATCAACAAGCTCTAAATTGAGACGGGTTTGAATCATCTAAATGGATCTGGAAAGGGCAAACAAATGAAAAGAACACCAATTCTCTTTGATTGTGTGTTGTAGGAAAGGTTCAACTTTTCATGAGTCCCCGAGAATATTGCTAGAGAGGTGATGATGATCAACGATCAAGAAATCCTCCACCATATTTGCAAATATGTGGCCGAGCCAATTTTATAAGAGACCCAACATCTGTTTCAAGGCTTTGAAAAAACTTTTAAAATTTTAATCGAACGATAATCAAGCCTTAAACTTGTTTTGTCCACAATTGTTTGGAAAAATGATGACCCTGGACATGTTTTGATAATTAATATCCGTCAAGGACATGTTAAGAACATTTGTTAATAGGAAAATTTATATAAATGGTCCTCCTAGTTTCACCCAAGTCTCATTTTCGTCCTCCAAGTATCAATTGCAACTCTTTTGACCTTCAAGTTTGGTTTTCGTACCAAGTTGGTCCAATTGATAACGTTTGTCAGGCAAATTGGACGGAAAAAATCAAATTGAGGGAAGACGTCATCAATTGGACCAACTTAGTACGAACTGCAACGTCCAAACTAACATCAATTTAATTTTTTCCGTCCAGTTTGGCTGACAGAAATTATCAATTGGACCAATTTGGTACAAAAATCAAACTTGAATGTCAAAAGAGTTGCAATTGATACTTTGAGAACGAAAATGAGACTCGAGTGATACTAGGAGGTCCATTTCTATAAATTTCCCTTGTTAATACTGAAAATATCCTTAACAGTATTAATTATTAAAACACGTCCTTAGCCGTCATTTTCCCCAATTGTTTATCTGGTCCTTTACTATGGAGGCAAAATTAAATGTAGAAGGACTTCTTTTGGGCCAATCCTATGTGGGTGGACAACACCTCAATAGGTCCTGTCCATTAATTTGGTTGAAGCTGGATTTGCCAAAAATCCTCTTTTAGGTCAAATTTAGAAAATATTACTATGTCACTTAGACGATTGATTAAATTTTCTCTCTCATGAATTAAATATCTTATCCATTCAAGAACCTTATTTAAGGGTTTGTAGTTAATGACAAGGCGCGGGACACCACGCTCAATTTCAACATTTTTGTTTACATAAAAAGCTGGGCACGACCGTGGAGATTTACTTTTTCAAACAATATTGTACTTTTATAAATTGTTAATTTATTATTTACATATTTCCATGACTTCAGGATTCATTTAAATGCGCCTGGATTTAGTAGAAATATGTTGTTCATTAAACCTCTTCATATATGGGAGAGTTATTATATGCTTACTTTTATGCCAAATTAGGAAGTTTAGAGTAGACTTCTTTTTCTAGTTGTTTTTTTAAACTTTCTATTTTGTGATTAAAATTTTTATCAGTCATTAATCTGTTCTTTAATTCTTTAGTATTTAATTTCATCTTTTAAGAATTTTAACTGTTTCATTTTTTGGCTTAACGTGTTAAGAGACTGAGATATGAATAGTTTTTTAATCTTGCTGTTTAATTTGGTTTTGTTAGAAATTTAAAAATTAGTTGTTGACCAAAAGGCTTGGTAGTAACCATTTGTATTAGCTATGTAAGGATGAAGCAAGTATATAAAAGGATAATGGGAGTTCATTTGATGCCAGATGTTTCAGTATTTGACTTGATCATGGTTTGAAAGTGATGCGGGTTCAATGAAAGGATGATGATGCTTCTTACAAAGTTCTGATACAAGTTGAAAATCAGACTTTGTGAAGGATATTTTCATTCATCACAATCCAATAGTGCATATAGTTACATATTTATAGAGATGACCAGTATAATTCAAGCTCTTCCTATAATCATGTTATTTCCTATTGTACAGCTAGAATAATTAAAAAATATATATAGGAAAGAATATTATCCTAACAATCGGGAAGAATCACAAGAGATAATCCATAGAATCATTGGCCATTAACCCAATATCTGAACAAAAAAGAGAGGTAATAGAGGATCAAGAATGGTGGGTCTATGGATCCAAGGATGAATATTAGAAGTAGCAAGCACATGTATATAACGTATCGGGCCCGAGTGAAAAAAAGGCCATCAAGAAAGTAGACCTGTCGAGATGATAGGGCCGTGAATACCACGGAAAGAACCAAGGTAGCCATAGCAAGCAAAAGTCTCAACGGCAAGTCCAGGTAGAAGTCGTTGCTACGGAACGGACATGACATAATTGAAAACATAGTCGCGAAGGCAACAAAAGCAGCTAAAAGGCCACTGAATATGTGGAAGAAGTACATTCGCATATCGTCCGTGAGGAAAACGAGGAGACCGTACAAAGGATCTGCCTCGCTTTGACGGTAACCACCCGGTGGGGTAAAAAGTGCGGCATAATTGACAGTCCCGATCAAGGCAACAATTAGCATTAGGCCACTGTTCACATCTTTGACTGCTTTCTCAGCCTTCTCTCGTATTTCTGAATGTTCTTTTGCGAATACTTCTATTGCCGTCTCCTCGTCTGAGTTTCGAAGATACCATAAATGTGGGGGAGAGTCGTAACTCACGTGCTGCATGCGGAATTTCAAAAGACTATAAGTATAAGGACATGCAATGATTTTGGCACTCCAATTTTTTTGACACTTTAAAATTTGTATTTTAATGTGCTTTGCTATGTATAATTTTTAGGCTAAAAGACAAGTCTTTAAATGCCATCATTAAAAATCTGAGTGCCAAAATCATTTTCCTAAGTATAAAGCCAAATTCATCAATTTAGAGTAGTACTATTAAACATGCAACTTACTATATATGATACAGACAAATTTATCAATGTAGTATAAGAGCATCCACAATGGTAATAATCAAAATTAATAATCAAAATGTGTCACGTCAGTATTTGATTATCCATTTAGTCTATTATCAAACTTAACAACTTCTACCTCCACATTGGTTATTTTTGCATCCCTAACCAAAAAAAACCCCCACAATACGCAATGCACATTTGTCCAATCGCAAACGAGTTTCAATCACACATCCGATCACACCAAATTATTCGTCTAGATGAGACGATTCTAATGTGGGGTGTTTTTGAGTTATTGAGTTTGGTTATTGAGTTTTGATTATTGGTAAAAGTTGTTAAGTTTGGTTATGGAATTGGTGGAATTTGGTTATTTGTTAAAAGACTTATAATTTTGCTTGTTATAACGTAGGGTGTTTTTTGAGTATCGTTGTTAAATTTGCTTATCCGTACCCATTTACTTATTACAATAGAGATGCTCTAAGTACGTACTCAACGGCAATAGGAGCATAATACAGCATGCAATTAATTACTAAAAGATTTAACTCCCTCAAACTCGTGGGTGGTGACATAACCTCCCTTTGGTGAGGTAGGAAGACCCCAAAGTGGGGGAGTATCATTCAAGTCTGTGTTGTTTCTAAGTACAATTATTTGTGCATGTAATTAATGTTGGGTTTTTGCCCATGAAAATAGGCCCAGTAGTATTTGGCCCGAAAAGATTATTACGTAGGTTAGTTAAATGGGCAGAAGTTTCTACACTTGTTTTGGCACATATTTGTCACATGTCATTGCTAACTTCTCTTGGAAGCTAAAAGAGGTTTTTTGTTTGGCTGGAAAAAAGATAGAAATAGAGAGCAGAGAGAGAGAGCCGAACAAACAAAAAAGGGAGGAAAGGGTTTGGTGCTGTACTGCTGTGTGTGTGATTCATTGGTTACCTGGAAAAGACAAATAGAAGTGCTCCTGTGTGTGCTTGAGTTTTCGGTGGTCAAGGAACAAAAGGGCGGCTAGCTATTTCCCCTCTATCCTGAAGCCATTTGTGGCAGTGCGCGAACTTTTGTGGGCTGTTTTGATCCGGTTGGTGCCCTCTATTTCAGCTGTGTCGGAGAGTGTTGGGTAAGATCTTTTCATTCTGGTTGTAGTTTATTGGATAGGGTGTTTGTGAGATCTTTAATTTCTTTGTAAACCCTTTGTAAACTTTGGTAATAGTGGAAATTGCTTTCTCTCTTCCGTGGATGTACCCAAATTTGGATAACTACGTATATTAGTTGTTCTCATTATGCCTTGTTTATTGTGTGTGTTAATTTTTCTGATTACGCTTCCGTTTGCTTGTGAAATTGATTAGGGAAAATAATCCTTACAATAAAGTTCGTATTACTTCTGTTGCGTGTGTGGTCAAGAAATAAACAAACACTTACCTTAAACCAACAAACGTCCCACATCATCTGGTACAAATGTCCGGGTTGAGCTGATCTAAAACTTGGGGTACCCAATTTGGCAGCAAGATGTAATATGGTGTTTCCATGATAATCAACATCTTCCACCAGCATTCCATTTCTGAGATCAATTTTCCTCTTCAACAAGTTGTAGATATTCCAATCTTTCTGCTCAACCGCTATGTGCAATATGTTCTTTCTTTTGTCATTATCACTGTTCTTGTCAAAGCTATACGCAGCCTCCGGAAATTTTTCTAAAATCTCATTTACTAACTCAATGATGCCCTTCTCCGCGGCTTCAACAATCGGACTTCCCATCTTATCGTCTAAGTAGCGACTCCATTCTCTCTCTTCTTTTAGTAGCCTTTTTCCAAGCTCAAGTGCGAAGGCATGTTTCTCTTTTTCATTGTAGATTATTCTAGTATGTCGACAAGCTTAATTGAAAAAAAAAACAATTGTTTATGAGTTAATGAACTTAAACCAATCCTCCAAATTGTATTATATAGGTTTGACAATAATGTCTACGATTCTACGGAGGCCGGGCCACGAACTAATTATGGAGCGAACTTTGTGAGGTCAAAGTTATGGGGCATGCAGCATTGTTGGGTCGACCTTTGGTTTGAAAATAAAAAGATATTTTCCATTAATTTCTCAAAATAAAAAAAAATTCCCTTGGTGGTTTTCATAATTAATGAGTATGATCAATTTATTTAAAATCGTATAGAACCCTGCTATTTTATTGAAGTAGTAAAAGATATTGAAAATCTATCTCAAGTTTTTAAATAAAAAAAAAAAAAAAAAAGGCTTTTTCTAAGAAGGGGTAACAGAGCTTGATCTAAGTGAACGAGTAAAGGGACTCACCTTTGAAGACGGTTTTGAATCCTACAGTAAGAAAAGAATGTCACCAATTAGTCAATTAATTAGCTGAAAGAAAATACTATTACAGGTAAAGAATATTTCAAAATCAAATAAATATAGGATAAATAATACCGATTGATCTCCCTGAGTTTCTGAGAAATATATATTGACCTCCGTCTCAAGTTTGGAAAATTATTCTAACCTCCCTTACTTTTTGATACCATACGCAAATTAATTTCACCCTTTATGTTATCCTTTCGTTTGCTCAGTGCTACTATCAATGTTCTCAAAAAAACAAGAACAAAGAGTTAAAGTGAACGAATTTAAGCTCTCTTTTTTTCATTTTTTTATTGGATTCAAAAAAAAAAATAGGAAGAAGACGAAGACATAATTGTCAAAAAAATTATTATTCCCTACCGATATGAATGAATATATATATATATACACACACACACGAGAAAAGGAATTTTCTTTGAAATATTTTTTTCGAAAACAAAGTGTAGGGTTGGTTTTCTAGAAATAGTGTTCGTCTACTAGAAATCATCTTTGTTTATCTCAATGTGTTTATATATTGCAGATTTTTTTACCTATTTTCTTCTATTGCCTACCATATGTGATGCTACCGATCGAATGGATATAAGAGAAATTTAAAGTTAAAAACTAGCACGGCTTTGCGCTAGTATATGCTATAAAAAAAAAAAAAAAAAAAAACAATAGAGGCAAAACTCAAAACCAAACCTGCGACTACTGACGCCCAGAACCCTTTTAGTTTTGAGATATTAACATGTTTTTGCTGTTGATTTTCCACATCAGCGTCATGTTTCGACTGATATACTATCGACGGAATAAACCCTGCTTAGTAATAAAGAAACACATTTTTTTCATGAATAAGTTATAAAATGAAAACAAATGACAAAAAAGAAAAAGATATATACATGATGCAACTGGAGGTGTACTAAAAATCATACTAACTCCGCCTCATACTGGTTATCCAATTTCGCAAAAATTCTGTCCCTTATTTTTTTTTGACTTTTTTCCACCAATTTAAAGATCGCAATGAGTACTTTAAATTAGTGTGATAAAAAAACGTGAAAGAAAATGAAGGAAAGTATTAACATTTTTTCATCTAAAAAATGACACAATTTTCAAAAAAAGACCAATAAAGTGGGACTGAGAAGGTAGCACTTACAGTATGTGAGAACTGCGAGAAAGTCCACCGAAAGGATTTGGGAGCCGGAAATATAATTGTGTGGAGAATAAAATGACCCACTCTTGAAGGATTTTGATTTTTGAGCCAGTAGGTACAATGCAGTTCTTCCTTCTTCATCAGGATTTTGAGCAAGTTGAGGGAATGACTCCAATATGCTCATAGCAAGACCTTTTTTTTTAACGTCAATGAAAATTTTATTAATCTTTGAATAGAGATTACAAAGACAAAAGAAAAGAAGCAAAAGACAACATGGATGGGTTGCACTCAAATAATTTCACTGTAAGTTCTATGTACAATCTCAGTGATGTGAATGGTTCTTTCTCCGACCCTACTTTCAATCTATCATGGAAGAATATTTCACACTTCAAAACCCAGTGCTTTTGTTGTTTAACGAAACAGGGCAGGGTAAAGTATACCGAATAGTAACACAGATTGGGGATCATTCAAAATGAGGAGGATGACTTACGCAAATTCTGCAACAATCACATGGGATCTTTAGCATTCCCAATCCATCCCTGTTTCTCCAAAAATAGAGGATGGATGGGACAAGTTGAGCGGAAATTTTGTATTCATGTTGCAATTCTTTGGACTGTCTAGATTAAAAGGAATGTCGGGTTTTTTTTCCCAACCGATAACAGATGATATTATAATTTCAGACCAAAGATTTTGAAAACTCGTTCTTAGACAACCCAAGGAAAAACCCAATCATTAGAGAGACTCAAGGCAAGAAACCGATGAGAAAACCACCACAAAACGGAGGAAAAGAAGCAAAGGATTGCAAGCCAACAATAAAAGGAAAAAATAAAATGGAAAACCTAAAACCTCGCCATAATCACCCCTAGCTCAGGCAAATAAAATTTTAAAGGGTAATGTAAGACAATCATACCTCCCTAGCTCTAGTTGGAGTTGACATGCAAGCAAAATTAAAGGGCCAAATTATATGGAGTAACTGGTGGTATTAGAGAAACAAAATTTGGAATTGCTTAAAACTAGCTAGAGATCGAGGGGGGCGATAGTTGAAGTTGTGCTTAGGACCCTCTTCTCCGCATAGTAATTAATTTGGGATCTACACATTTGGTGTAGAAGAGTCCTGAAGCACTACGAAAAAAAACGTAAGTACCATAATGTTCTCCCGTGACCGCAGCGTGAAAAACATTGGAATTGTCGATATTCCTGGTCATCTCCCGATCGCGATCGAGTACCTTTGCGATTAGATGGTCGAAAACATCCTTCTGTCCACAAGCCGCAGCAGCGTAAATAGGCGTCTCTCCCAAGCAATTGCGTTCCCGAACCAATATATGATTGTTGTTTCCGCAAAAGGATTTCAACCACACTTTTTCGACCGAACCTCGCAGCTTCATGCAATGGCGTGTTCCCCTTGTCGTTTCTCCCAAACAGATCTTCACATTTTACTATGCTGCTGCTGCCGTTGTTGTTGTTGTTGCCGTCATCGTTGACGAGTTTCTGAATCACGAATGCGTTTCCGTACATGGCTAGAAAATGGAGGATTGTGTTGCCTCCCGTGTCCAGTGGTATTCCACCTTCTCGTATCCAGAACTCGCGAATGGTTTCGAACGACGATGATCGCGACCGTGGTTCGCAATCTGACGCTGCTTTGAAAGCAGCAGAGCGAGTGACTGAAATGGTGGAGGATGCCATCTTTGAATCCTCGAGCGGACAGAAATTAACAACTATTTTTTTCTAGTTTCAAAGTTCTTGGATAGTGGAAGGAAATGTATTTATAGCTTCATAAGGTAACTTCCATGAGAAAAAAAAACGAGAAGGAATTCTCTTTTACTTATGATGAAAGCGAAGGGAAAGCAAGTGGGAAGGAAGGAATGAATTTTCTTTTATGCAAGGAATTTGGGAAAGTCTACAATGTACCCTTTAAAAGGGCGTACCATATGTAATTATTTTAAGGTTCATTCATAATATTTTCGTGTGTTTAGTAATTTTTGTTCTAGAATTCATAACCTTTCAGCAGTACGATTCGTAACATTTTCATTATGATTCATAATATTTTGGTGTATCTCGTAACTTTTTAGCAATATGATTCGTAACATTTTCTCTACAATTTATAATATTTTGGAGGGTGCATATAATACACACCCAAATAAGGGATGTGTATTATAGTCTTTCCCAAGGAGCGGATCAAAAAAAAACAAAGGAATTTATGTATGGAAAGAAGAGAAATGGGGACAGAAAAAGAATAGGAGGCGGCTTTTCTGCAATTTAGGCCTTGACTACACCTTAGTCAAGTCATTTTTGGACCCATTTTAGAGTCATTTTGATGATTCGAACCGTCCACATTGTAGAGTTTTTCAAGTAGAATAGCCTAGTAAAATGTCAAGTTAACCGGACACTAAGTAGTTTATAATCAGATCACATATTGGATACCAATCTTTCTATTTTTCATTCAGATTTTAAAATCCTGCAATCTGAATGAAAAATGAAAAGATTGGATGGAGCACCTAAACATATAGAATTGAGCTGATTTTTCACAGACCTATTGAAATTTTTTAAAAATTATTGAACTGCTTGAATTTTCTACGCGGGACGATCCAAAATGAGCCTTGCTTGATTGTCGGTGTAGAATCAGTAAGTCACCGTTGGTGGCTGTAGAAGGACTCCTCCAAAATGGTTTGAAAAATGACCGAACTGCATGGGATGTTGTCCACGCCTGTAACGGCAGGAAAGCCAACCCCACCCCACCAGGCACCATTAGAATAAAGCTAGTATTATAAGTGCACCAAGAAAAGAATCAATAAAGAACAAAGAAAAAGGTAACAAATGTTCAAGTAACAGCCAACAATTAGTACAATCAGATATTGATTGGGGTTTGATCGATTCATTTAATTTTTATCTACCAAATTCTGAAATAAAAATCTATCAAGTTCTTAACAATCTTTGAACGAGTTGATTTCTTGCCTAGACCGTTAAGAGCATATTCTAAACAAGTTAACTGTGTAAATTTAAATTTAATAGTAGTGTTTAATTTACAACTCAAGGTTTAAAAATAATAAATAAATAAATAAGCGACTACACCTAAAAAAATCATTTTTAACACATAATTTCATATCCAACTGTAGTCTTATTTGATACATCTTACCGAGTAGATTTCGAAAACATAATAAATTTTATAAACATGCTGCATGTTTTTTTAAGGGAGAGAAATGATCTTAAAAGGTTATGAAATTGAAAATTGGGACCGGCCCAGCATTTTCCTAAACTTCAGGCCCAGCAGGCCCGACCGAATGCTGGCCCAATCAAACTAACAAAGTAAAAATACTACAGTACGGCCAGAAACAGCAAATCCTGGACTTCGTCATTGGTCCGACTCCCTCCTGTCCGACCCGCCTGTTTTACTCTTCTTGATCGTTGATTTTGTAAATTAATAGTTAAAATATACCAAGAATTTTTTTCTCAAAATCACGTCGTTTTGAAGCAAAATATGTATAATCTATTTCATTCGTTGTTTTACAAGATCAACAGCCGGGAAAGGCTGCGCTCTCTCTCTCTCTCTCTCTCTCTCTCAACTTAACGATTTTCCTTGTTTGGATCTCTCACTTCCAGAGAGAGAGAAAGAGAGGAGAATGACGGTGTTCCACTTCTTCAACTGCGCAATTCTAACTTTCGGCCCTCACGCCGTCTACTACTCCGCCACTCCGCTGTAAGTTCGTTCTTCTCCGCCTCCTTTTTCATCCACCCTAGTTGTCTTCAACTACTCATTTCCGTTCCAGTAATTACGCACAGATCTGTTATTGAATCTTCTTTTCGCGGCCGTGTTATTTTTTGGAGTCTTTCTCGTCGCTTTGCACAAAGAAACCCTAAGTCACTATTAATTTTCAGCCGTTAATTGCCAATCCAATGAATTTGTAATCATTGGTTTTTTGTTTTTGCGATTTCTAGTTTTTTCTTGCAAGCTAACCGATCCACTCACTGACTCGTGTATGCACACGAAGTAGTTAGTTGGGCCATGCAAAAACTCAATCCTACTACTTTATGTGTGGAGAGAGGGATCACACTTTAACTTTGTTGTGCTCTACTTCCAATTAACGGACAACTTGAATAAAAACATTGCGGATTATATGTAAAGGAGAACCGTAACAGATTGGTTGGTGTTTCATAAAATTTTGTGGTTGCTACCCCCAAGGGTTAGTCTGGTTGGTTAGTGGGTTTGCTCTCCACACAATTGACCGGCCTTCAATTCTTGGGGTCAGGCTGCGAGAAAGTAATTTCTTTCCTAGTCCCGATGCAGATGGGCCTGCCTTTAATCGGACCGGGGAGGGGATTAGTTGAGGTGCACGTAAGTTAGCCCGGACACCCCTAACCATCACACCAAAAAAAAAATTGCAGTTGCCTTGATTGGCTTCTAGGTTCTTAATTTGCTGCATAATAGCGTCATGTGAATCAAGGCATACAAAGAGTTGGTCGCTCATGGGTTTTTAGCTGGATTTTGTCCATATTTAAAATTAAGGAAATGGATGCCAGCAATATTTTTGGTAGTGTACTGTTAGACATTCCTTTCTACATTCTTTCTAGAAGTACTTACCTATACAATATTTTTCTCATTTTTGTTGAGAAGTTAGTGGGCTAATTTGTACCCTCTCATGGAGCCTCCCCTGCACATGTATGATCAGGGATTCCATATACTTTCGTGGGCATTTGATACCAATGCAACCCACAACCATATCTACATTTTTTAGTAGATCGTAAATTGGATTGCTTTAGTGCCTATCTTATGTGGAATTGCTTGTGAAGCATCCTTTCATGTCACATGTGAAGTTGTTTCTGTGCTTTCTATGCTGTAATTAGAAGTGAATTGATCATTGCATCCTGTGCACTTGAAACTTTCGTTGTTGATATATTTGTTCCCTAAAAAGTTCTTTCTGCGTTATATCCATGAAATGAACTATTTAGCGGGCATAAGATTATGAATATGCACATCTATGTAGATAAAGAAAGCCGGGAGGGGATAAAGTTCATTGTGCAGTTTTATCTGCTCCATGTACATATGAGATGCATTTGCTGTAATTATTTCTGTGCAGATCAGAGTATGATACTCTCGGTACTTCTGTTAAAGCCGCTCTCGTTTATCTTGGAACGGCATTAGTGAAGGTTGGTTAGTGCTGTTTCATATTGCTCCGTCATTTTATTCATTTTCTTGGACCTGTGTTTTACATGACTTCTTCTCCATCTGATTGTATTTTTTTTCTATGTTCAATTTAATCATTTCAATTTCATTAACACTTCTACATTTTTTGCCTTGTGGCAGCTTGTTTGTCTAGCAACCTTTCTCAAAGTTTCTGAAAATGACAGCTTTGATCCATACCAGGTACATAATGGATGTGTTTTCATGGTCTTGGTTGTTTAGATTTTATATGTATGATTGCATAACAGGAGTCCTCGTGTTTTTAAATTTGTTTGTTAGATGAAAATCCATCTGTACTTGTAAGAAGGAAGAATCCAATAGTAGATCAATGTATCGATCATTTGCATTTTATTTTATTTTATTTTGGGCGGGGGGGAGGAGTCTTTGATTGTTAGAACTTCAGTTCTTCAGTCAGTTATTATGAAGAAATTTTCCTGAACTCCTCACAATATGAGAGTAGTTATAAGATGAAAGACAGATGTGTGTAGAAGAAAATATATGGGGGCTCGTTCAGTGATCCATCCAGTACTCTTGTTTCCCCATCTATATGTGATTTGAGGGGAACGCAATTGCATTTCTTTTTTACTTGAACCAAAATGGGTGAAAACAAATTGAAGTTTGTAAGGTTGAGGGGCTATGCTAGCCCTAAAGGTGATCCAGGGAGATCAGCAAGTTCTCAAAGACTCGGGGTTGCCAAAGGCGGAGAGGAGAGAATCCAAGGCAATCTGAGAGAGAGAGAGAGAGAATAGTATGTGATGCAAACCAAATCAAGGGATAGATTCATAAGAGAGATAAATCCCAAAATGTGATGTAAGGAGCAAAAGCTCTCTATATTCTTTTATCAATACATCAAATAAACTAACTAATGAGGGCTTAAGACACCTATTTATAGACTCAAAACCCACCTACACACACTAAAGACACTAAAATGACAACAATACCTTTAAATCATACTGCATCAGACTCACCCTCTAAAAAAAAACTTGTCCTCAAGTTGGACAACAAGACACAAGACACTAAATAAAGAAAACATAAAGCATGCAAACTTCGGGTTAGGCATGTAGCCTCATTTTATTGACCATCATCGCCTGTTTTGCAATAACCCATCTTTAATACAAGCTTCCGTTTGTGTACATCCACTGCATCCTTATGTGCCAAGAAATCATCCATTTGCCATGCCTCTTAAGGCTCAACACTTCCTCAACATAGGTGGCTACCTTTGGTTCCAAAACGTCACAAGAATCGCCAACCATCGCATAGAAAAATTTCAACCTCAACCGATGCCCAAAATCATGCCCAAGACTTTCACGAGTGAAGACAATTCCTAAAAGATCTTCAAGTTGTCTCAAGTTGCCACAAGTGAATTCAACGCAAAGTTCGCTCTCTTGCACCAAAGATGATTCGGGAGGAATCTCATGGGACTGGTCATCAAGCTTCGACTCTATGAAATCCTCTAGAATTGGCGGGAAATCAAAGACAACCTCTTTGGACTTTGGTAGCACACCCAAAGCAAGATCAACTCCTATCCCTTCTTGCACTTCCACACTTTCTTGCCTAGACACGAGGAATTTTTCCTTGACAATGTCAACAAGTCTTCCCTCTTCACTATCAATGTTAAACTCCTCATTAGGATACTCATCGAACACGGGAACATTTTTAAAATCACCTCCAAAGTCTTCATTTTGGAGACTCAACAAAGATGGGCAAATCTTCAACCTCATCTTTAACATCAAAGACACAATTATCTTCAAGAACACCCTCAAGTTCTTCATTAGGATATTCATCAAAGATGGGAGCATTGTCGAAATAACCGTGTTTCATCTCATCACCAAACACATCCAGATTGATGTTCATCTTCTCAACAAAGAGGGCACTACTTTGATTCTCATAGGCATTTTCACCAACGTCTAACGACTCTAACTTGAAACTAGAGTTCCCACACTTGAAGCATTCAAATTCCTCATTAGAAGATGAATTTCTAGCCTTCAAAGTGTCAAATAAAGGCTGATTTTGTAATGGGACAGCACCTATATCAAATGTGCTTTGTACTCCAACTCCAAAAGACTTCCCACAAGTCCTATACTTTGCAACATTAGTCAAAGAACCAACATTGGCAAAATGAGAGAAAGGTAAGAATCGTTCCTCGAACGTTTTCTTCATCTTCTTCCACCCTCTAATCTTTCCCTTACCTCTCTTTTTCCTACTATCTTGTAATTGTTCCCACCAATCAAAGGCTCTTCCTTGAGGCTTCTGGATGGCTGCCTGTTTGAAGGTCAACGCCTATGGTCTTAGGGGACAAAGTCACAAATGTATGACAGCCAAGTGTCATAGGTCAAGGGTTGTTGGGTTGTAGTCAACTGATCAAGGGACACGTGGACGGTTATAAGAGGGTGGACAGAAAGGCGTTTATAGCCATGTGATGTCTGGGACTTGGGTTTGAAGTCTCAGCGTCCAGAGGTCAGTGATATGTGGGGCTTCGTATCATGCAACCTCAGGAGTCGTATGAATGTCAGGTGGTAGGTGATGTCTTATCCTTTAGTCTTAGGTTTCAGAGGTTTGGTATGATTCTGGTCCCAATAAAGCTGAGCTCTCGGTCAGCAGGTCGTCCTCTCCTAAGTAGGGCTGCAATCGAGCCGAGCCGAGCCGAGTTTTAACACATTCAGGCTCAACTCGAAGTATTTTAGATTGGAGCTTGAGCTCGAGACGAGCCACGATCCTTCAGCTCGAGCTCGGCTCGGAAACGTTAATGGCAGCTCGGGCTCGGCTCGATGCTGCTCGGTAAGGAGCAGAATTGCGAGCGCTCCATCTAAGCCCAAGGGGAAAGGGAGAGCTATACTTATAGAGTACACTTTGCCTTCAGTTTTCTTGGACAAGCAATGTGGGACTAAAGAAGAAGGGACTTTCCTTTGCACAACAGTACAACACTAGTCCCACATCGGAAGAATAAGGCTTAAGAGGCAAGGTGATTTCCCATAAAGCTGCTACTCCACTCTGACCAACACACCGGGTGCTGCACGTGCATGATAGCGTGTGGCAGACTCAAAACTTGAAAAGTAACTTTTCATTTGAAGTTTGAAATCTTAAATGATATATTAATTTATTACATATACGTACATACACATTTATATAGACTCGTGAGCCCATACGAGCCGAGCATTTGTTAGCTCGAGCTCGGCTCGTTTATGAATCGAGCCCTATAAGTGAGCTCGAGCTCGTTCATTTGGGTAGCGAGTCGGGCTTGAACGAGCTCAAATCGAGCCGAGCTTCGAGCCGCTCGCGAGCGGCTCAGTGCAGCCCTACTCCTAAGACCGGTCTGAAGGTTAGCTCCTAAATGGAGCTTAAGCCTTCACACGATCCCTTGGGTTCAAACCTCCATGCCTCATTCCTCCTTCGGTCCCAAGTCACTAAGCCCTGCTTCAGGTCAAGTGTGGGCTACCAACCTTGGGAGTGGTCGTCCTTCAGAGAATCCCTTGGGGGTTGTCTTTCAGCTATGACGACCCTCGGTCCTGAGGTCTCCTTTTTCCTTCAGCCCTTGAGATTCAGGCCAAGTACCCACAAAGTTAAACTCGGATCAGTGTTCTTCCCTAAGTCGCGTCCCCTGGGTGGCTTGTTGTATGAAGAGAAAGTGTCAATGTTGACATGAAATGATAAGTCTAGTAAAAGTATGGATTCAAGTTGATCAATTATCTGGAATGCTGGAATAATCTCTGACTGTACGTGAATTTCATAATCTATGTACTTAGATACATATTTTGAGGGACCAAATAATGTTGGAAAAAATCTCACTCTAAATAGATTTTGTCTAGTTACTTATATGTTGCCAATTCCTGTGTGAGATTTGCAGTTATAAAGTATGTTTCGTCTTTATTTCAGGAACTATTGAAAGCTTTGATCGGCTTTATTGATGTTGCTGGGCTGTACTTTGCCTTGACACAGTTGACTCACAGGAACATCTCTCAAAATCATAAGTTCCAAGCTGTTGGACTTGGTGAGGAAAGCTTGACTCCAGTTGATTTGACATCCAATTGCTTTTTACTGCCTATTCTGGATGGATTTGTGGCTATTTATTCTTTAGTTATATTTATAGGCTATCATGGTTTTTGTTCTCTGTTTAGTTTGTCAAGCATTGTCGTAAGAGTAGGCTGAGTAGCCATATCTAGTTCTAATTTTAGTAGCAATCTTGGGATTATGACCTAGAAAGATCATACTGTCTTAGAGGTTCTGTGTAAATTGTCTTTGTTTAATTGCAATTCTCATTCTGGCTACTATGCTATGTTACCGTTGGAATTAGAGTTGGTGAACTTTTGTGGAAATACATGATGTAGTTCTTTTGAATGATGGGGAGGTTACTATGTAGGAGTAGCTTCATTTTGCTTGACAAGTATGGTACCATTTTCCTTTTGGCAGGGTGGGCTTTTGCAGACTCTGTTCTGCATCGGTTGGCACCCCTATGGGTTGGTGCTAGAGGACTAGAATTTACTTGGGACTACATCCTGCAAGGCCTTGAAGCAAATGCAAATCTGGTATGATATCAATTTTTTTGGTTCAGAATCTGCATGCTGAGTTATGTACTGTATCAAACTCTTGTAATGCCCATAATAATTCGTATTGTTAGGTTGATACTTTTGTCATAACAATGCCGAGTCTGTTGATATGGTTATTCTTCTTTTTCGTAAAAGAGAAATATTCTTTTCCCGGTTGATTTTGTTTTCATTCCCGTGATTCAGATGTTGAGTATATCTCTTGCGGCATTGGGATCTTTGATGTGGCTTCGGAAAAACAAACCCAAGACATTGATACCCATAATATATGCGTGTGCAGGGATTGTGGCTACGATGCCATCCATCACGAGGTCTGTTTCCATATTGCTTCATAGTCATAGAATTATCCCCATGTAACAATAATCACATATCTAAAGTGTCCTATGAAACAAAGCATTGAAAGCGATATTGATCAACCGGTGTTACATCCGAAATATGAAGGTAGCATATGGTGCTCAAGTTACCAGGTTTTGTGTCTTCATGACGTACAGTTGGAACCTTTATAAACCAGAGTTATTTCTTGTCTAAATTGAATCTTAGTACATCCTCGTTCCCACGTATCTTACAGTACTTTTCACAAGCTAGTGTTTTATACAAGTTGATACAAATAGATGGCTGATGTTTAGCTGCTGAAATTTGTTTGACTCTTGAACATTGGTCAGGCCACCTTTTTGAGTTATGAATAATGATGATAATTGCCATTCCTCAAAGGTGTTATTGCAAAACCTTTTTCGCAATTACATTCAAGACCTTTTTCGCAATTATATCCACCGTGTCTAATAATGGGTTTTTTTTTGCAGCTATCTAAGGCGTGGCTTGGGATGGCACTTTCCAGAGGTGGTAGGATTTGAGCTCTTCACTTCTCTGGTGATGGCCTTCACTAGCTGGCAGCTCTTTGCTGCGTGTCAGAGACCCTCGAGCTGATTACGCCTGGGATCACCCCTTGTAAGGCTGAGAGGACAATGGAAGCTCCGAGCCATAGGTTAGAGAGAGAGAGAGAGAGAGAGAGATCCCAGTCATGTATTCTTGTTGAGACGACTGTTTTCTATGTAGATCCAGCACTCTATTTGGGAAATTTATTTCTTGGAGATAAGTAGTCTTGTTCTCCATTCATCACTGAACCTTGTATTACAAGGGCTTGTACTAACGTTACATCATAAGCGGTGGGAGAATTTTTGCAATTGTGTCACCCTTTCACCAGTCTGATGTTGTTCACGAGTGCGAACATATATTACACTGTATCGGTTAAAACATCAGACAGTGGGGTGGGTTTCACTTTTACCTGCGGTGTGTACCTACCCGTTAAACGGTTCATAAAGGAGAACAAATTTGTTGACTCCCTATGAAGCTTAAGGTTACCAATAGTAACATAGGTTTTTCTTGTTTTGCCCCTGCAGCAGATAGCAATGACATAAATTCATGATATGTGAATCATGTGATCAAAGATTCGAAAGGAACTTAAAACTTCTGGCAAGCAAGGTTGTCAAATCGTGAATCGAAATGGTCTTTTTTTAAATCGTGAGTCGAATTTTTTTTGGATAACGATAGAAATACATAGATAAAAGGATCGTGAGTTGAATTGAATCATGAATTGCTCCAATTCAGTCATAATTTTTAATTTTTTACTCCTATAATGCATGGAAACATGTGTTTATTGTTTTTTTTTTTTTTTGATCCGCTGTGTTTATTGATTAGGATAACAAATATATATAATGCAGTAGCATGAATAAAAGTTTTAGACCTAGGTCAATAAGAAGCTTCTTCTGAAGGATGATTTGATAATAATGGGGGATAAGCTGCTTCTATTGCAACTCCCAAGTAATGAGGATTCCTGTATTCTACTTATGATCTTTTTTCTATTTTTTTGAAAAAGAGGTAAAATTACAAAACAAACTTTTAGAAGGTCTACTAGTGTCTTGCCCATTCGATGAACACAAAAATCAGTGAGCACCTTTTTCCTGCTGTCCTGTGCAACAATAGGTCGGCATGTATAGCTCTTGAAATTTACTGCATTTTCTCGTTAAAAAATTAAGAACCGCAAAGATAGAAAGAAAGAAGATAATTTCATGCAATATGTAGTATATATTTGTTATGTTAATGATTAAATTTAGTTTCTTTTTCAAATAAAAATAAACTACATAAAAATTTTTAAAATGTAGAATAATGAATAAAAAATTAAAAATTGAGAAATTTTCATGTAGGAGAGAGAGAGAGAGAGGGGGGGTTAAGTTGCTTTTCTTATTATTTATATACTATATAAGGAGAAGCATAAACAAAAGATGATCACAATACGAAAGACCTTAAACAAACAGTTTGAACCATTTTCCAAAAACAAAAAAGCAAGAAAAGAATCACAAATGAATTCAAGAAATTTTAAGTGATCGAACGATTAACCGGTCCACTAACGATTCACAGATATTTTCGATCCACTGAATCAGATCGAATTGTACAATTCCAACAACTACGCTGGCGAGTACGAAAACACCTTTGCTGCTAGGATACGGACACGACAAGCTATTGTTCGCTGGCCATTTTCTATTTCTGGTCTCACGAATTGAACGCAGCAACTACATCAAAAAATATACTCCCCTTTCCGGCTGAAGTAAAGGCAAAGAGAGCAAAGAAGAAATGGTGGGTCAGAAGCCATGCAAAATGCACAATTATATCTAACAGAAGACACAGTAGTAAATATAGCTTAATAAAACCTGGAACACTCGTTTAATTCTACTCTTCACATCCAAAAGGGCAACATATGTGTACATCAACCACCAAAAACTTCCAAAAGTACACCATACTTTTCCTCCATAATACCATAAACATAAGCAAGAACAAAAGAACTGATATACCAGTGCTTTAATTTCAGTTCCTCGGACATTTTCGGCGTCTTCCACGCCTTGTAGGAGAACAGAACATCCGGGTCAGTGCACTTACCTCTGCAACAACTCGAAAGATACTAACATCCATGACAATTCCGTCGTGAGTTCCACTAGCGAGCTCAAACAAACACACATCAGATTCTTCCAAGTTGTTTTCAAAAACGAAATCATTCCAACCACCATCCAGTCCACTACTGGCACCAACACCGACTCTACACTTATATTTGGCATGCCATGTCTTCTCATTCTCTTTCATCCGGAGAGTCACATCTTGGCTCTTACGAGTCAATTGGGAATGCACCCATTCAGAAGGAATTGCCTGCATCAAATAGTGTTGCACAATGGGAAGTCAGTCAAGATCATACTTCAAAAAATATCTACAATTGAAGTTTTTCATATCCGTCAGCATATCTGTATATACAGCCCAATGAAAAATAACGGAAGATTTAGAATATGGAATTGGATCTCACACTCTATTTTTACATTAGGGCCTGTTTTCCTTCTTTATCCTTACGAATTTACACCATTTCCCTTTTGGTGTTTCACCCATTTTACATATATAATTTTGTAAATCTACAAGATGCAAATGGTATAAAAAGGAGCAAAAAAATCAATCACAAAAACGGAGTACGATCAAACCATGAACTACACAATAATTTACCATGAAGAAATTCTTGTACGCATGTGAGGGCCGCATATCTATTCTGAAATTGTTTGGAGTTGGTGCTGCACATGATATTTTTAGTTCATTCTCTTACAGAACAATGAAGGGGTTTTCAGAGCATAAGAAGGGGAAATATTGGGACTTTCGAGAAATTAATAAGGCAAAAAACCCATGTACCGAGGAGATACAAATTCTTTAGCTTCAAAGAAACCAAAAGGTGCAAACTTTCTAACTTCCAGGCTGTTCCAGCGTCTATGCGAGAGGATGAGAGAAGGTGGAGGAGGTATGGGTAAGTATGCTGAAGAACCACCAAACAAACATGCTCGAGCTTGATTCTCCAATTTCTGGATTGGGGAGAAAGGTATTGAGACATGGGAGGATAAGTGGAAAATCTTTGTCGAGAGGAAGAGGAAAACAAACAAAGGAGTTTGGGGACTGAGAATGTTGCTGGGCTTGAAGGGATTGAAGCAGAGGCGGACACAGGGGTGCAAGTGGGGGCCTGGGTCCCCGCAAACTCTCCAATTATCGCAATATTTCTATTATATTTTAGGTTTTGTATGTAAAAATTATGAAGAAAGGTCCCCTCAAAATTGTGTTATTATTATATGAGGATAATATTTAGTTGTTAATTTATGAATACATGTGATTTGGTCCCCTTACGTCAAGAATCCTGTGTCCGCCACTGACTGTGTCCGCCACTGATGAAGTTGGATTTTCAAATGCTATTCTGAAAATTCTTATTACAAGCCAAATGCACAAATGCCTTTGGGAGGAATAGAAAAAAAAACCATGTGCGCGCGCATGTGTGCATGCGTGTGTGACTGTGTGAGAGAGAAAGAGATGATTACCAAAATCACTGAAATCGTGGTGTGGGAAGGAGAATTGAAGGGGTTGGAAACTGCAAAGGTAAAAGGCAATGGACATGTAAATGTTCGACTCATTTATTTTCACGAGGCAACTCTCACAAAATAAAGTCCCATTACCTTCCCTAGCAACTGAATTAAGAGGCAACTCCGGATCGGCCCAACTCAAGCAATCCAAATTTCAAATTGGGGAGCCTGTTGTGCACGATCCGACGGTTCGGATCGTGCATCCAACGGCTTGAATCTCATCTCGGCAATAAATGGCTCTTGGTCGACATTGCCGAGATAAGATCTGAGCCGTTGGATATGCACGATCCGATGGCACAAGTGTACAGCACACACCCCAGGTTCCCGAATTTCATAGCTTGGGTTTAGGTTTGCGCTTCGGCTGATTCTAAACCCGTGTTTTATTACGGGTCCTAAAACTCCTAAGCCTTTTGCCTATGGATCGTAAAACGTCGTCTACGTGTTAGGCAACATTTTTCAAGAAAGGAATGAAATTTCTGTAGGCGCCATACTTACACCAAAAGTTTAAGACCATATACATCAAACAATTTGAATATAGATGAGTTCAGAGTTATGTTATAAAGTTGTAATCCGGCTTTCACTTAATTACAAGCTTTCTTGTCTTCATTTTCAATTTTCATTTCTTTTTCTATTTTCATTAATTTCAAGGAGTTTTCCTACACGTTAACATTTGCAAAATAGGAAGAAAAAAAAAATGTGTGATTGTCAATAATAAGCATGCAACTAAGCACATTTAAAATAAGTCCATCAAAAACTTAATTCCTTTTTGGATTTTATCTTGTTAAAAAAGACTAGTAATTTTACTTTTTGAAGTTGATTGTATTTTCTTGTCAATTAATGAAAAAGTTACAAAAAGAGCCCCATGGGCAGAACAAATTTCATTTGAAATTCTTTGCACTTTGATCATGTCATTGAATTTAATTACGGAATGTTATGTTTGCAAATAGTAGCCAAATTCAACTCTTTCGCACTAAACCCGTCGTGCTTCCTTGGATTCTTCAAGGGATGGTAGTTTTTTTAGAGCTTAGGTGTCCGGATCCGCTTACGCTCAATTTAGTCTTGTGGGATCAATGCCACCACCTACTTAGACGGACCCAATTAAAGCCGGAGCAACTTCAAGCAATATAGTGAAAACATTTTGATAAATCTCTAACACCCCCTTGTGCCCTTCCTATGATTTTTGGATTGAAGTGCTGCTTACACTCTCTCAAAAAAACAGAATGCTTAAGCGCCATGCCTAGATGGTCCATTTAGCTGACATCCGATACGGAATGCTTAAGTGTCATGCCTAGATGGTCCCTTCGACAACATTCGATAACATTGGAAACTAAAATTGGAAGCATCTTAATATTTGCGGAAGAATTTCGTTTTCTGGTATCCCAAATACAAAAAAGGGAAAATTGTTTCACTAAATGGAGCAATAAAAATGTACTCCCCTTTCCGGCTGAAGTAAAGGCAGCTATTTCCAATCCACTGAACCGGGTTGAATCATATGATTCCAACAACTATGCCGGCGTGTACGAAAACACCTTGCTGCTAGGATACGGACACGACACGCTTTTGTTTGCTGGCTGTTTTCTGTTTCTGGTCTCACCAATTGAATACAGCAATCACATCAAAAATATATTCATCTTTCCGGCTGAAGTAAAGGCGAGAGAGCAAAGAAATGGTGGGTCAGAAGCCATGCAAAATGCAAAATTATATCTAACAGAAGACACAGTAGTAAATATATAGCTTACTAAAACCTGGAACACTTGTTTAATTGTACTTTCACATCCAAAAAGGCAACATATGTGTACATCAAAATCGCCCACCAAAAACTTCCTAAAGTACACCATACTTTTCCAACATCATACCATAAACATAAACAACAACAGAAGAATTGATAAACCAGTGCTCTAATTTCAGTTCCTCGGACTTTTTCGGCGTCTTCCACGCTTTGTAGGTCTTCCACGCTTTGTAGGGGAACGGGACACCAGGGTCAGTGCACTTACCTCTGCAACAACTCGGAAGATACTAACATCCATGACAATTCCGTCGTGAGTTCCACTAGCGAGCTCAAACAGACACACATCAGATTCTTCCAAATTGTTTTCAACAGCGAAATCCTTCCAACCACCAACCAGTCCCCCAGAATTACCAACTGTGCCATAATAGTTGGCATGCCATGTGTTCTCTTTCTCTTTAACACGAAGGATCACATCTCGGTTCTTATGAAGCAAATGGGAAAGGACCCATTCAAAAGGGATCGACTGCACAAAGGTAGTCAATCAAGGTCATACTTCAAAAAATATCTATGGTTGAAGTTTTTCATATCTGTCAGCAATTGCGTATATAGCCTAACGAAAATAATGGAAGATTTAGAATATGGAATTGGTTCTCACGCTCTTTCTATACCCCTTATTTTCTGTCTTTATTCTTATGAATTTACACCATTACCCTTTTGGTATTCACCTTTTCACATAATATAATTTTGTAAATCCATGAGATGCAAATGGTCTGAAGAGGAGTGAAAAAATCACACACAGGACAGAATAAGATCAAATTATGAACTACACAAGAATTTACCATGAAGAACTTCCTGTACACATGTGTGGCTCGCATCACTACTATGAAACTATCGGGGGTTGATGCTGCAACTGCCATTTTTAGCGCATTCTCTTTCTCCTCTTCCGTTACAGGTCTTCTATTGGATACATATTGTAGAAAATAGCCCGCAACAGATCCGTCTTTCGCAACTGAATCATTTATAAATCAAAGAACCATGCAGAAGGCATGCATATTTCACAATCCCCAAAATCGAACGACAGGATAAACCACACGATGGCCATACCATCGAATTTGGAATTGAACTAAAATAGCAACAAAAAATTAGAATACACATGGACCAAAGAGATTTTGAAAGACTTCTTAGATTAGGAATCATCTGTACCAAACCAAGGAACTTTTTTTTTTTCTATTTTCTCAAACAAAGAAACATTAAAGACAATTAACTATGTGAGAGAACTATGCAAGTAGAATTTGACAGATTGCATGTTCGGAAAAATAAAATGGCTTACCCGAATTAACCTTTTTCGCCACCACACGCTTGCCATGATGAGTCATGACATCGCTCGCTCCATCCCTATTCCTAGCTTGGGTGCGCCGTCCCAAACGCGCTGACTGCAGATTCTCATTGTTTCTTGGTCTTTTTGATGGAGTACATCCTACACCACAATCCAACGAGTCATGTCCAACTTCATCAGGACCCTCACTCTCCCCCATGTTTCTCTTTGTTTGGAATCCAGGATCTAGTTCTATATGTTCACATTTTCTAACAAAATATGAAGATTCCCTCTCACAGAAGCTCCGCCCGTTAAATATTAAAACATCAAACCGTGAGTCCCCATTGTACTTAAAGATCAAGACATCATCTTCTTTGAGAGAATGATCCTCAACAAATTGTTTCCAACCATGTTTGAAAAGCAAGGTGTCTCCGCTTGCGACCAGTCCTACATTCCACTTCGCACCACTCGGACCTATTACGGTTACATTTTCGGGTAATTTCTTTTTCATGTTTCTGGCAAATTTTAATGGAATATCCTGCAAAAAGAATTAGAGAATTACCTTCCTCTCCACATCATTCAGATAAAGAAAAGTTTGCAGTTTAACCCAGCAGCCCTAAAGCACAATAGTCTATATATAAGAAAGACCCTTACCTAGAATATTCAACAAAAAGAACTACAGGAAGTGCCATAAGGCCCATAACCAAAATGAAGCAGCATTATCCTCGTGAGTTTCGAGGATCTTGACCAAGAGAATGAATGTAGCAAAGATTTAACATATCTTGTCAAGAAAATTGTAAATATCAAACAATGGAGTGCTCGATACAGAAAAAATAGATGGCCAATAGATCATATGCGGATTCTCAAGTAGCTAAATTTCGCTGCATGCAGGATTTTGCTCATTGCACCTTTCGCAAACCAGAAAAAGGTATCAAAATATTGAGCATTTCTTTCTCTACCCCTGCTACTGATTCTGCCATAGTGCTATAGTTATATGGGACTTAGATTGGATGAATTATGTGATCAATAGAAAACTTCTACAAATACATCACTGATAATTGATCATCGCATCACGCAAAGACCTAGTGGTAATATCTTGTTAATCCAGTCCTCTTACAATTCCAACCCTAGATTTTTCAGTCTCAATATCATTTTTTTTTTCCCTGCAACCCCAACTTGCCGTAATAACAGCAGGTCAGCAGCCTAAAGAACTTGATAGATTACGTTATCACGAATTTGGGTGGTACTTAAATCAATCTCTGTTTATCCCAGCACCCATTATGAAAGAGCGACACTATATGCTACAAACAGATCCCGACACATCCTGATCTGGCACCATCCTATAAAAGCGCGTCCCACAAAACAGTGAGAGACCCATATGCATCGGGCGGTTACGGACGCATATGTGTCCAAATCTATTGTTATAGACTTTTTCGTTATGAAATATGGCCAACTAGGATGACTCTTTCAAATTTCTAAGCATCATATGTGGCAAAAGATATAATCAATGTCATCCATGTATACGAAGAGGGCCAAAAGAACTTTTAATTTGGTAATGAGAGTTCGAACATACACGCATAGACGCATAGTCAGATACAAAACCATAAACATTCAATAAGCAAAACAACCTAACACGATAATACCAATGAGGGGTTGGTTCAAGTGGTGGAAACTAATGACTTGGTTGGACAAGCACGAGGTTCAAGTCCTCATAGTCCTTTTTATATTTTTTTGGGTAATGCAGGATGTCCTGGACCAGCTTATGCGCACCTCGAACTAATCCCTGCAGCCCCTCTCAAAGCAGTTTCACACGCATACGTGTGGGAGTGAGGTGTCCCCAAGAGTTGTTGACAAGGAGAATCGAACCTGAGACGTTAGGACGAGACAAACACATAAAGTCCCAAGCCAAGACCACTTGGTCAACTCCTTGAGGTTTTCCTAGTCCATTATTAGAGCTAAACATACTCATAACGCCTCACATCATATGTGCGGTGGGGTTTCTACAAATAGTAGTGTGATGTGACCGAGCAACGCTCCCTGTCAGAAGGATGGGTACCATACTTGCACGAAAAAAAAAGAACACGATCATAAAAGAGAGGGAATTAACAAAAGATTATTGAACTCACAAGTTGCAGATCAAAACCCTGGGGGAGAATTTGAAGGAACATAATGGACTGGAAATGGGTCCAGTACATGTCTTGTTCCCATTTACTGCAATCCCTGCAATCTTCTCGCATCTTTCTGCCAAAACAAAAGAAGGGGTTTTCAGAGCATAGGGAAAACGGGGAAATATTAGGACTTCCCAAAAATTAATAAGGCAAAAAACCCTTTTTCTGAGGAGATAAAACAAACTCTTAGCTTCAAAGAAACAAAAAGGTGCAAACTTTCTAACTTCCAGCGTCTTTGCACGAATTCTTACAAGCCAGATGCCCAAATGTCTTTGGAAGGAAAAGAAAAGAAAAACGTGTGTGTGTGTGTGTGTGTGTGTGTGTGTGAGAGAGAGAGAGAGAGAGAGAGAGAGAGATTATTACCAAAATCCCCACTGAAATCGTGCTACGGGAAGGAGGAGTATCAAAGGGGTTGGAAACTGCAAAGGTAAAGGAATTCGTAGCTGGGGTTTAGGTCTGTGCTTCGGCTCAATCCAAACCCGTGTTTTATTAGCGGGCCAGCGGCCCTGAGCAAGGAGAATAACTAGCCTTTTGCCAAGGACAATGCTACTCATACAATAATTTAAACACAATAATTTACATAATTTCTCACATATATGTGGGACCCATACATAGTAATGTGTGTGGAGCCCATATGTATATGAGAGGTTGTGTAGGTTATTGTGTTTGGATTGTTGTGTGAATATCATTTTTGTTTTGTCAATGGCTCGTAGAAATCGTCGCCTACGGGTTATGCAACAATTTTCAAGAAAAAAGAATAGAATTTCTATAGGTGCTACATTTTACACTAATGGTCCGTTTGTTTTGGCGTAAAATATTTTTCGGTAACATATTTTATCTATTTTTTGGTATTTGGTTGTGTAAAAAATGAGAAAAATATTTTATATGTAAAATATTTTTCATTAATTGGATGAAAATGACTTACCCTTAAATTTTCCGTAAGTTATTTTCTGAAATGAATCCGCTGCCTTTTACTGCAATTCTCATTACTCAGTTTCCTCGATCATCAGTCATGAATCACGTTCAATTCTAATTTTCTCAAATCTCTCCACCGTTTAAGCCGCAACCCCCCCCCCCCCACACACACACACACACACACACACACAAACAAAATATTTTTTCGATTTCTAACGATATTTTAAAGTACAAACCAAACACCGAAAAATAAAAATTTGAAATTTGTTTTCTGAAAAAATATTTTATATCAAAACAAACAGAGCCTAAAAGTCTAAAAACATATGCATCAAACGATTTGAATATGAGTTCGGAGTTATATTATAAAGTTGAAAATTGATTTTCGAACTTCATTTTTGTAAATTGACACTCCACTTTGTAAGTAAAATTAAAGTTACTAGTAAAATCACGATTAAAGTAGAGCGCAATAGGGCGTTCCATGTGCATGAGTTTCGTGGCCGACTTGACAGCCATTTTGCTTCAATGTCAGGTGGCTGGGACACTCCTCTCAAACGCATTTCAGATGTGGAAACCAAATTACAAAAGTTACCCCTTCGGCCGTTTCTACATTCTTTTCTCCGCTTGGGGCAGCTTGCCCCACAATTGTACAACCAAAGTTATTTTTGACACGTGTCAATTTTTTTTGTCCGTAGCATTTTCTTTGAATTCTACTCTTTTTTTTTTTTTTTCCCCAAACTTGACTAATTAGGTCATGTTCCACTAAGAGCAAGTACATCAGTTGAGAGCAAAAATAGCTATTAACAGTACATTTTACCTACTCATATTCATGGGATACCTCATCCCTCTTGCAGCAGCATCTCTGCTTTTCCTACCCAAACCCATCAGATTTTCCCCCGGCCCACCCCACTCTCTCTCTCTCCTCTCAAGGAGAGAGAAACTGATTTTTTAAAGAGAAACACATGAACAGTTATTCGGTATTAATACCGAACCATTTTATTAAAATGCATTTTACCTTCTCTAATAGCTCATCTGCTGCAGCATCTTTTTTGTGTTTTCCTTCTCCAAAATACCTAAAAATGCATTTTTTCTCCTCTGGTGTACATGCTCTAAGGATCTTTTTTATAAATACTTATTTTTTGCTTAACGAGACAGGTCATTGTCTCAAAATACATCACCTTTTATTAAAAAAAATAAGTATTTATTTTAGATAGTAAAACACAGCCTAAACGATATTTTTGGTATTCAATCAAGAAATACTCACAGAACATTGTAGATAACTCATGTCTCTTATCTAAAGGAACTACATTGTATTTTTAGTGGAAAAAAAGAGAGTAATATTTGGACATTAGTCTAGAGACCAAAACATATAGGGCGAATTCTCCATTATCATGTTACTATTTTTCAGTACATCACAATTACAGAAATTAATTTTTTGTAAAATAGTGTGAATTTGATTTACCAGTGCGGTGTTTACGCTAGTAATTAACTTTTGTAGAATAATTTTTTGGTTTTTTCTTTATTCAAATTTTTTTACATTTGTTAGTTTTACGCCAAATTTTATGTAATATGGGTGAGTAAGAACGAGAGGAATCAAAAAAGTAAAAAATTTTAACTTTTATACGAGTATTTTGAAAAATATCCAAAGAAAATCTCAAAAAGTTAATTTTTAAACTTTTTCTTGAATATTTCTCAAAATACTTGTTTAAAAGTCATTAATTTATACTTTTCCGATTCTTCTATTCCTTACTCGTATCACGTAAAAATTTGGTGTAAAACTAACAAATGAAAAAAAAATTGAATAATAAAAAAATTAAAAAATTGTGGTGAATAAGTTAATCACTAGTGTGGACGGGAAAGGAGAAATTTCAAGCAATAAAAATAGGTTATTGACACATGTCGTAAAACTAGCATAGCCCGTGCAATATTGGGCAAGTTGACCAAGGGAGAAAAGAATTTGGCAAAGGCAGGGGTTATTTTCGTAATTTGGCTTTCACATCTTAAATGTGTTACAAATGAGTGTCCAAAAAATCTGACATTGAAACAAAAAGCTGAATTGCACGAGACTCGTGCATATTCGAACACCCACTGGGCAGTAACTACTAGCATTTAAGCACATTTAAAATAAATCCATCAAAACTTCACAATTTTTTTTGGGAAAAATGCAAGAAGAGGTAAACGATAATTTTATACTGTGTTTGGATTGTATTTTGAAAAAATAGTAGAGATAATAAGTGGAGAGAGATAGAGACATAAATGTTAAAAGTACGGGAAATCGAGGGGGAATTTTTCTTAAAATTCTTTTTGAGATAGGTTTAATTTAGGAAAACTTAAATAGAGGTCCTTCCTTATACGAATACTTAAGTCCTCATCCTATTGGGTTTGAAAACTTATTTTTCCATCCTTAAAGTGAAATAAATTCTTAAGTAACCCTTTCTCTAACCTAATCTTCTAAATATTTATCTCTCCTTCTCTTTTCTAATTAACCTAATTCTCTCTTCAATCCTTCAAATATTTCTCTCACCTAATCTTTTTATTTCTTTCGACAGATGAGGGTTTGAAAACATGATGAATTTCTGTAAATATGCCATGAAATCTGAAAAACCATGAAATATACAAATACAACAAATTTCAACAAAATTACCATGAAATCAACCATATATAATCACAAAATTGCTACCGACACAGATTTTAAAAAACAGATAGCACGTACAGATGGACTTTGGATCCGTTTTGGGTCCCACAAAGATGATCGGAGCCGCTCATTTTGTTCAAGACATCTTGGGTGTTTCATAAACCCCCTTACCGATATCCAAATGAGCTGATTTTTTATGGGGACCTTAAACAAGATGTCTTGAACAAAATGAGCAACTCTGATCATCTTTGCGGGACCCCAAAATGGATCCAAAGTCCATCTGTACGTGCTGTCTGTTTGCAAAAATCTGTGCATATAGCACTGTTGATATAATCATGACATATTTCTACAAATCTAACATGAAATCATTCATATATAATACATCAAATTACGTTTTTCATGATAGAAATTTATCCTACAAATACATAATGAAAATCATGACATATTTCTGTAAAACTAAATCAGCCATACGCAATACATCAAATTTCAACTACAAAACACATCCTGAAAATCATGACAGATTTTTGTAAATTATCATTTAATCACGTTTGGACGGAACTCGGTAACTGCGGCGGAGGACGGAACCCGTGAACGGAGGTGGGCAGAACCCGTAATAGATATAACAGACCACTACACTACATAATGAACCAAAAGGTTTGTACACGAAGTAAATTAAAACCCACAAAATTTTAATTGAAACTCACAAAATCTTGGTAATTTGCATTCAAAAGATTAGTTTCTTTAATCGATATTACAGAATGAACAACAAACCTAATCTGATGACAACGATGGCTTGGGCGACGGCTCTTCCATCACGAATCTATTTAGTGGTGGAGCAGAGGAGAACTAGGAGCTGTGGCGAAGAACCACGAGCGTCACAACTCGTCAAAGAATAAGGAGCGGCGGCTACTGACTATAACGTACAGCGGAGTAGAGGAGGCCGAATAAGACGTCGCCGATGTTGGCTGATCTCGATCCAAAGAGAGAGAGAGAGAGTACCTGTGCGCAAAGCATTGGATCGACAGTAAAATACCCAGCAACGGCCATCCAATCAAGTTGTTCTTCGATAGTACCATAGAAATCACAAACTATACTACCAATTTGCCCATGTATTAGGAGAGAACTCATGATTGTACGGTCAAACCAAGAACTCATGTAACCGACTTCACGAGAAAAGAGGACCAAAATCTACGGGAGTATAGTGGGGCAATAATGCATTTTGAGGATGAGAACTCAAGTATTCAAACTCATGTGGACGAGCACCTAAATAAGTCTTCCATATAAAATGTCTATTTAATTTCTTCTTTAATTTATGTACCGCAAATATCTTTCTGGCTTTTTGGATTTTATCTTTTTTTTTTTTTTACCGGCTTTGGATTTTATCTTGTTAGAGCATGTATACCAATGGATAGGTAAACTAATCTGGTGAATAGTTCACAATTGTAATTTAATTATCAATTTTTTCTTTCATAATTACACTAACATTTATTATTTATTGTTCCTAATATCAATTAAAATATACATTTTCCACTATTTTCCTTTATCTTTTCCCCAAAACCCAAATTGCAAATCCAAGTTCGCACCTTGCCTCTGATTTCGCCGTCGACCGATTGCAGGTCCACGTTCCCCCAAAACCCAAATCAGGTATGATAAATTTGACAAGTAAGTTCACAAATCTTTGCCAGAACAGAGATTAAAGAAAAAAGGATCTTGTTAAGCAGTATTCGAGAATGAGGGAGTTCTCAAAAATGACGACGGCGACTGCTTGTTGTTGCTTATTCTCTGGTAATTATCACCTGTCGAAGAAACGTAAGAAAGGGGTGAAGACGGATCCATAGTGATGAGCCAGTGATTGTAAGACCCATCGAACAGGACCGTGTAGATCCGGTCTGATTTCGTCGTCGTAATTGTTGTTTGGTTTAAAATCTGGATGACAAGAGCAGCGCCGTGGCCGATCGGAAGAGCCTGAACTGAAAGGGAACCGAGTGAGCCGTGGACGATCGGAAGAGCCTGAACTGAAAGGGAACCGAGTGAACAGCGCTAGGGTTTTTGTGGGATGATGGTGGTTGCGGAGGATATCGTTGGTGGTAGAAAGTAGAAACCCAGTCTTTCTTCGTGGAGAGAGAGCAGGGAAGAAAAAAGAATAAAAAATTGGGAATCGAGTGAAACAGTGCTTCTGTAAGATAGCGAAATACTATTCACGGATGTATTTTTATCGCCCATTTAAGAGAACCTGGTGCAGTTCCTTTTTGGGCCTTTTCCTAGTCAACGTAGCTGATTTTGCATGTTTACCAATGCTGGTGTTGATGCTGTTTAAGACTAGTAATAGTTTTTGAAGTTGATTGCAGCTTTTTTTTGGGCCTTTTCCTAGTCAGCTCCTTTTTGTTTGAAGTTTTTTTTTTTTTTTTGATCCACTCAAAAGTCATTTATATTCAGAAACGCCATACGACATCTACAGATTTCAATCAAAACCACAAAAGCGTACAACAGGAATAACCGGAAGGGCAAATTGAAGCCTGAGAGCAGGGACATCTTCACACCGCCACATACTCAAAGGCAGGGTCAGGACACGTGAAGTATGCATCCAGACAAACAATTCCCTTCGAGAAATAAAACCCTAATCGAAGTGATCAATGCAGCATAGAGAAATCTGTCTTCCCCAATACAGTAATCCAAAAAGAGCCCCATCCTTAAAGTTTATTTTTGTTTGAAGTTAACTTTAGATTTCTTGTCAAGTCATGAAAATTTCAAAAAGAGCCCCATCCTTAAAGTTTATTTCGACTTCCGAGCCCAAAAAAGTGAGACACGGCCCTGCTGAATTTCATCATAAATCTTACTCCCTCCGTTCCTTTTTAAGTGTTCTACTTTGTAACTTCAACTTATTAAAAAAACATTATCATTATATTTTTCACATTAATTTTTTTCTCTATTTTTCCTACTTACCCATCATCATTATTCTTTTACTCACTTACTTTTCAAAAAGAAATCTACTTTTAGGGACAAAATAGACAATACACCAATTTTTACTTACTAACTTTACAAAATGGATACTTATTAAGGGACAGTCCAAAATGAAATATTGGACTCTAAAAAAGGGACGGAGGGAGTTGTACCTTAGTGAAGAGCATTGCCTGATTTGGTAATTTTTCTCGAAAACGAATGACAAAAACATGTTCATTGCCTTGCAGTATGTTTTAGGCTTTCTAGCTAGCTACATTCAAAAGCATCGACAACAACTAAGTTTTTGTCATTTTTATTCCCTGTTCTCAAACAAATAGAAGGTGACCCGTTATGACTTATTGGGCCTCGTTTTATGTTCTAACAAATTGCTCTGCAACTATTGATAAATCGGCCAAAACAGTACACATATGATGCGCGATGAGCAATCAAGTACAAAACGAAATCAATATATGCACGCTAATTTTTACATGGTTTTCCAACTCTTAGGTTGAGTACATCTACAGCTCATTCTAGTTTTCACTTTTGTCGAATGAAAAATGGAGCACAAGTTACAATGGCTAGGTGGTAGTATGTATTTGTGATCTAGGATTTTCATCACAATTACAACTGTGATAACCACTGTACGTCTAGATTAAATCCGAAATTAATTGTTCCCAAATTGCAAATTATACTGTAATAGGCTTCATAGAGGAAATACCAACAATCACATATGTATCGTGTTGAATAAATTGAAGATTTTCTTTACTTGTGATCCATTTTTCACTTTAATTGGGGTTCTTGATTTTCCTATTTGGCCCCTTCAAGAGACTATTAGTTGGGGTTAATCTGATGGTGGGCTATGTCTATGTTAGGTACTTAAGCTCAATTATTAGTAGAGATTGAGAGATTGATGATGATGTGACTCATAGGATCCAAGTGAGGTGGCTCAAGTGGAGGAGCGCTACTAGTGTAGTATGTGACAAGAGGGTACCCATAAAATTGAAAGAAAAATTCTATAGAACTGCCATCAGACTAGCGATGCTTTACGAGATAGAATGTTGACTTATTAAGAAACAATAGGTGATCGAACAAGATGAGTGTAGCGAAAATGAGAATATTGAGGTGGATGTGTGGTAAGACTAAACGAGACAGAATTAGAAATTAAACGGTTTGTGAGATGGTAGGTGTAGCACCCATAGAAGAGAGGTTTAGGGAAAATAGGCTAAACTAGTTTGAACATGCCTACCGTAGAGCAGGAGATGCAGTAGTTAAGAGAGTGAATATGATAGTTTTGGATAGTAATGCAACTAAGAGGGGTAGACCTAAATTGACATTAGATACTGTGGTAAACAAATATATGAGTATAGTAGGTTTGTGTGAACAAATGGTCCTTGACAAAGCTCAATGGAGAAAAATGACTCATGTAGCCGACCCCAAGTAATTGGGACATAAGGCTTGGTTTGCTTTGGCTATGTTTAGTTAGTTCGATTTAGGAACCAGCTAGCTTGAAAATCTTTATTTGTTTTGTATTTCGTAGTCGTCCCTCTAGTTTTACGGTTGTTTTAATTTCGTCCATCTAGTTACAATTGTCTCAATTTCATCTATGTAGTTTGTTTTATGTTCCAAATTGGTAAAATAGTTAACACCATTAATGAAATTAACAAAAAAATATGATTAAAAAATTAAGTGCTTCAATTTTTAATCCGGTTGAACCAATGCGAATATCTTATTTTTTTGATTATTTTATCTTAAATGGTCATAATGAATTTTTGGCTCTAAGACCTTTCAATGAGCACCCTAAGAGAGCCATGTAACTAAATAAGGAGTCTTCAGGTGCTCGTTGGAAGGCTTTAGAGTCAAAAATTCCTTACGATCATCTAGGATAAAATGATCAAAAAAATAAGATTTTCGCACTGGTTCAACCGGATTAAAAATTGGAGCACTTAATTTTTTAATCATATTTTTCCGTTAAATTTCATTAACGGTGTTAACTATTTTACCAATTTGGAACGTAAAACAAATTATAGGGACGAAATTGAGACAATTAAAACTAGATTGACGAAATTGAGACAACCGTAAAATTAGAAGGATGACTATGAAAATTTGCCCTTATTTGTTTGTATTTTTCATGGGTAATAGATGAGCATGGTAATTAAGTTACAAATGGTCCCCTTAGATCCCGTTTGATAACAGTAATAGATGGATGAGATTCGTAAGATGGGATTGGTAATAAGATGGGATTGATAATGAGTATGTTTGTTTGTGATGGGATTCGATGATGGGATTATTAATATTATTCTTGTTTGAGATGGGATTAGATGGTGGGATTGGATTGATAGAAAAGATTGGTAATGAGAAGGGATTGATAATAAGGAGAGGTTGAGATGGGATTGTGAATACCAAATCCCTCGGGGTATTGCTAATACCCCCTAATCCCCGACTTGCTAATCCAATGGATTCGCTAAGAGAATTATCAAACAAAGTATTGGTAGTCCCTTGGGATTGGTAGTCCAATCCCAAAGACTAAGAGGGTTAACAAAAGGGGCCTTAATTCAATTTTGATGCCTACCCTTTCGATATTTACTGGGGAGTGATTCACGCGGATAAACGAAGTCAAACAAGAAGTCGTTTTAGCAGCTTCCTAACCGCAATGGCAATAATTAACGTGATGGTTAGACCTTCCAAGAAAGGGCAAAAATGGTTAGGAAAAAAAAGGGTAAAGTCATATTATATGACAAACACGGGCATCAAAATTGAAGGTGATAACTTACTATCATCAACTGAGGGACCTGAATTTCTGATTTTTCTAATAAAGGAGGAGGACATCCACACTCATTTCCATGGCATCAGCTGCTTGAGTGCCTTATCATGCGGAATCAGCTACCTAGGAAAGCATCTTTTGTCTTTTGTAAGATGTCAATCCCTCTCTTTCTTACGACGTCGTATTTTACCTATCGATCCATGAAAATCACTCCACAACATACCAAAGGGGTAGGCATCCAAATTTGAATTAAGGGGACCATTTGTACCTTACATGGTCAATAATGTTTCGGTGCCTAGTGGACATATCGCACATGATATCCACTCAGTACATTCGGATCGTCCAATATATTTTTGAATAGCCCGGATTGAAATCCTATCTCTCTTCTAATCCCTACACTTTCTCTCTCCAAATCCGAGCCATCCAAAAACGCAATGGACGGCTCGGATGCGCCGAGCGGGCACCATGTGGTACCTACCCGACACTGAAATTTTTTCCCAATAATTGCCAATGACACCGTAATTTTTTATTTTTAGATTCATTTCTTCATGGCGAAGCAATTATCCTCAAAAAATTGACGAAAATCTAAATCCAATTTCTTTGAATAAAGACAAAAATAAGCCAATTTTTTCGTATTTATTTTTAAAAAATGGATTTTGATTGTAATTTTTTACTTTTTATATTCCTTTCATTATTACGAAGCAATAATCCTCAAAAAATTGACGAAAATCTAACAAATGCAAAAAAAATTGAATAAGATCAGAAAATAATCCAAGATGGATTATTTAGCCGAACAAGGCCTATGTCCTTAGGCTTGTGCTTTCAACTATTTGGTAGTTTGTCCAGTCGTTAAATTTTCTACCGTTTTAATGAGGCATTCATTAGTGAAAGTACTATTTTTGGTGAGATGTTACAGCGATTTCAACTTGTGTGGCATTATATACATATTATCCATCACTTGGTGGGCGATCGTCAGCACTAGACCCGTGTATGATTTTATCTATTTTAATGAGGCATTCATCAGGGAAAGTACTGTGTGAATCACTCCACAATATGTCACAGGGGTAGGCATCAAAATTGAAGGCGACTATTTGTACCTTATACTAAGGTCAAAATTACCTTGACAGAGTGACAGTGATGACATTAACTAAGTCCTCGGACTTTAACAATATCCCATTTTATGTCACTTTTTTGAAATATTTTTGTTGCACACTCTTGGCCATGAGATCTCGAATCTCTCTTTTTGCAGGATTACCAAGGTAGAGTGCAAGGATGTACATCAAGCCATTATCTTACTATAGGCAGGCGCTAACAAGCTTTGTGCACCACATATGTACAACAGTTACAGGAATTAACATGTTTTGTAATAGAGCTATAGCTATCTATTTGTAATAGAGCTAGTGCTGCTCCAACCTAATCATTGTAGCTTTATATTTTGGGTTGCTTATCTTGTAAACTGTTATGCTTAAATGAATTAATTTCTTTTTGTTTAAAAACAAAGACTGTGTTTTCTCTTCACGAATTTCAACCTTATCGAGTTCAATGCTTGTCTCTGTTCCTGAATTAAGTGTGAAATCCTATTGTTGTAAAGTTGCCTTTGTGAGAGACCTGACTTGACTTTATCGATAGTACGTGGTCTCAAAACATGCGTGATTTGGTAATTTTTCCCAAAAACGAATGACAAAAACTTATTCATTGCCTTGCAGTATGTTTGAGGATTTCTAGCTAGCTACGTTTGAAAGCATCTACAACAACTATGTTTTTGTCATTTTTATCCCCTGTTTTCAAATAAATGGAAGGTGACCCGTTATGACTTATTGGGCTAAAGCAATTTCACTCGTTTTTCAGCTGTTCTAACAAATTGCACTGCAAATGTTGATAAACCAGCCAAAACTGTAACGACCCTGATTTTTGGTCAATAAAAATTTCGCTAAAAATTTGAATTTTATTTTAATACTTGGATTTTATTTTTAACATCCAAAAATCGGTCGTTATTGACTTCTAAAAATTTTATTGTTATATTTGAAAATTCTTTATTTGTTTTATAAATCCTTTTTAGCGATTAATAATCCGTCGTAATTAGGTTTAATGACTTAGGAGATTGGTATTCATCGCCCGGGCATTAAGGTCATTTTCTAAAGACGAGTATGCCTATTAAGACCTTGGTATAATTACTTGGCAATTGTAGTAAATCCTAGAATTACATTTCTCGGCTGGAAATCCTACATGGCAACCGATTAGTTAGCAACTCTAACTACCGTTTGGCTTAGTTACATTTCCCTAACCTAGAGTGATGCATCGATGCCGAAGTGGTTAGTAGAAATTTTTGGTCTTTGCCTTGACCGTTGGCTTGACTGCTTTTGCTTTGGCTTAGCTAGGCTGCCTTGGCGTCGGGTCACCGTCGAGCCTGCCTTGCCTTGGCATCGGGTCGCTG
This sequence comes from Rhododendron molle, assembly GCA_025413875.1. Lineage (NCBI taxonomy): Eukaryota > Viridiplantae > Streptophyta > Magnoliopsida > Ericales > Ericaceae > Rhododendron > Rhododendron molle. Next base: position 7,981,712 of record CM046393.1, read on the forward strand.
TCGCGCCTTGCTTTCGCCTTGGCATCGGGCCTGCCTCGCCTAGGCGTTGGATCACAGTCGGGTGGTTCTGCCTTGGCTGCCATCGGGTTCTGCCTTGGCGTTTGGTCGTGCCCTGCTCTAGCCTTGCCTTGGCGTTGCTGGGCTGCCTTGCTCTAGCCTTGCCTTGGCGTTGCTGGGCTGCCTTGCTCTGGCCTTGCCTTGGCATTGCTGGGCTGCCATGCTCTGGCCTTGCCTTGGCCACCGCCACATCGCTATTAGCAGGCCACCTTGGCCACCGCTGCCATTGTTGCTAGCGGGCCGCCTTTGGCCACTGCTAGTGGGCCACCTTGGCCATCGCTTGGCTAGCAGGTCGCCTTGACCACCGCTTTATAGCTGGTCGCCTTTGGCTACGCCACGCTTTGCCTACGCCACATCGCTTTGTTTTGCCGCCGCCAGCCTTTGTTTTGCTAGCGGACTGCCTTGGCCACCGCTTTGCTAGCGGGCCGCCTTGGCCACGCTCACGCCTTGCCTTGACGTTGGCACCGTCGGGTTTTAATATTCCGTTATTAGGCGACTTCCTACTAAATAAAACCAAAATACCACTCGAGCAATGAAAGCCTAGATTAAGTATCGTTAGTCTTAACCAATAGCCTAATACCCATTTAGCCTAATCACTCCTTCCTAACCCTAGTTAGACCACTTGAACCTTTTTGTCTTTATCCATTGGACGATAAGTGCTAGGGTAATCTTTATCCATTGGACAATAAGTGTTAGGGTAATCTTTATCCATTGGTTATTACATGCTAGGGAAATCTTTACCCTTTGGACAAAAGTTGTTAGGGAATTGGTTGACCATTGGGTAATGGAGGAAAGAAGGAGAGAGAGAGGAGGGGCCAACCATGGGAGCTTAACACTTGGAGCAAGAAGAAGAGAGGAAGAGGGGCCAACCATGAGAGAGCAACACATGGAGCAAGAAGAAGAGAGGAGAAGGGGCCAACCATGAGAGAGCAACACATGGCGCAAATTCATGAGAGGTAGAGAGAGGGGGGCCGGCCATATGAGGGAAGGAGAGGGCTCAAAGTTTGCTATAAATAGCCTCTCACACTTGCCACTTAACTCACACCTCACTCCTTTGCTCCCACTTCTCTCTAGACATCATTCCAGTTTTCAGTCAGCCTACTGTCCTCCGAAAAACCTCATTTTTCTCCTACTTAGGTTAGTCTTTAGAACCAACTCCCTTCAACAAAGTCGTAGAACACGTCGAGAGCTTCAGTTTAGACCCAAGAACCACCCCAAACGGTCAAGAAATGACCAAGATATTGCCATCCGAAGTTCAGTGAAATTCTCGGATTTCCAGTCCAGACAGCTTACTGTCACCTCTTTATCACCAATTTTCTCCGGGCGAAAGTCGTTTTTAGGAACAACGTCCTTCACGAAAGTCGTAGAGAATTTCGAGATCTTCGTTTTAGACTCAAGAACGATCCTATTCGGCCAAGTATTGACCGAGTTACTGCCATCCAAAGTCTGGTCCAGATTTGCGAGTTTCAACGCCCGTAGAGTTTCCACGTAGCTTATTCGGCCCCGACTAGTTTCGGATTAAGGTAGATTTTTCCTATCTACTCTCCCTAAGTATATCGTATGTTATGTGCATGATTGAAATGTATGTAGATTATTTTTAACCGTTAACTCCGAGATATATTGTATGATGATAGTATTGCTTGAGATGCATGAAGTAGATTTTTCCTATACTTCCTAACTCTAAGTATAGTAGATTAATCTCTACCCGTTTTCTCTAAGCACAAGCTCGTATGTTATGTTTAAATGCATGTTAAGTTAAGATACTATAGATTAGTTAGCAACCTTGTTTTAATAAAATTTCGAAGGAAGTATGAAGTACATGTTGAACAGACGACCTCTACGTCAATAAACATATGTTATCTTTTTGAAATTCCCACAAAGAAAGAAAGAACGGATTTCAAAACAAGAGAAATCAGAAGCTTTATTCGAAATATTCGTATTTTGATCTTTTAGAAGGTTATGAACTTATTTACATGTTGTTTGCATTACTTGTGGTTGTATAAGGATGGTGATGAGCTTAAGAATGCTTGCATGATATTGCTAGTTAGATTACAATGAATGATTTAAGTCAATCTATGTGAAAAGTTCTACCGCGGAGTCTATGCATGAGAACGAGACACGAAAATCGAGAAAATAGAAACATGACACCTAGGGTGTGGTTGATATGGATAAAAAGGGTTAAAGATAAGGTGTGTTTTGAAAACGCAATGCGGCCGGACTTGCCCATTGTGGGAATGTGGTTGATATGGATAAAAAGGATTTTCGAAACTACATAATGACCAAATGTGGGTGCATTATGTGAGTGTGTGTGTGTGTTGTGTGCCAATGGGAACCCGGCGCGACGGAACCATTGTGAGGATACTCGGGAACCCGGCGCGGCGGAACCGAGGTTGGGTATGTAGCTTGGTTATCCGTGGAGAGGAGCCAATGCAAATGTGTGCCAATGGGAACCCGGCGCGACGGAACCATTGTGAGGATACTCGGGAACCCGGCGCGGCAGAACCGAGGTTGGGTGTGTTAAAAATGATTTGCAAATGTGTGCCAATGGGAACCCGACGCGGCGGAACCATTGTGAGGATACTCGGGAACCTGGCGCGGCGAAACCGAGGTTGGGTGTGTTAAACGTGATTTTCAAAATGTTGATTTGGATAATGAAAAGGATTTCGAAAATGTTGATGAATATGGTGACACGGTCTACGACGAGTCGCGTAGGAGAAACTCAGATATCACCGACACCAACGATAGAATCGTGTATATGGATGTGTCATTATTAATACCTTGTTAAACATGTATGTATTATTCCGCTGCTTGTTCAAGAGTTGGTATGCTGCTCTTTTACTCTGATATTGATAATTTATGGGTTAGCGGGTATAGGATTATTCTGCTGAGCTCTTGTAGCTCACGATGTTGCCTTTGGTGACCCTGACATATTATATCGGTGGCGACGCTGGTATAATGTGTCAGATTTTGTAGATGATTAAGATGAACAGTATACCTTGGAGGCTTTTGGAGCTGAGGAGCTGGCTAGGATGAGCCGCATGCGGAGCTGTAGTTAGAAACCCTAGAACCCTTCATTTGTATAAATATTGAATCCTAGTGGGAGTTATGTTGTAATAATGAGCCAGACTCCATTTGATTTTATCAATAAAATGCTTATTTAACGTACCCAAAAATCAGGGGCGTTACAAAAATAATACACATATGATGCGCGATGAGCAATCAAGTAAAAAACGCAATCAGTATATGCACGCTAATTTTTACAGGGTTTTCCAACTCTTAGGTTGAGTACATCTACAACTCATTCTAGTTTTCACTTTAGTCGAAAATGGAACACAAGTTACAACGGCTAGGTGGTTGTATGTATTTGTGATTTAGGATTTTCATCACAATTACAGCTGTGATAATCACTGTACGTCTAGATTAAATCCGGAATTAATTGTTCCCAAATTGCAAATTATACTGTAGCAGGCTTCATAGAGGTAATAACAACAATCACATATGCATCGTGTTGAATAAATTGAAATTTTTCTTAACTTGTGCTCATTTTTCACTTTAATTGGGGTTCTTGATTTTTTTATTTGGCCCCCTCAAGAGACTATTAGTTGGGGTTAATCTGATGGTGGGCTACGTCTATTTTCATGAAAATCAAATATATACTTCTAGTCTTCTATGCTCACTCGTAATTAAAAAAAAAAAAAGTATTGGTCATGGAATTCTAGTGTATAAGGGTGACGGAAAGAGAAATTTTGTTGTTCAATCATATCCATTTGGATTTTGTTTTTGCGTATTTTTCATGGACAAGAGTGTCAATATTTATCTATAATCATTATCTTTGTTTAGTCGAGGATGATCTCGAAATATGTGGCATGAAGTTTTTTCCTAAAGGCCATTAGCCAAATATGGTCATTGCTAAATAATTATAACAAATTGCAAAACACCAGACACATAAAATACAACGTTTTTTCAAAGACTATTTATCAAGGGATTGACCTTAAGGAACTAATCAAATTTAAGGAAAAAATATTGCTTGTAATGTTTCTCTTCATTCTTTACAATTTACAACTGGAGCTCTAGCTCTTTTTAGATGAATGAAATTAGAAATTGAGGCCCTATATATTTATTCATAGAGGAAAATTCAAGGGCCAGTTTTATGATATCAAACCACGAGATGCCTAATAGGTAATAACGGAGGAGGTTGCCGTTGTTTGCCACTTTTCACTGCCTGAAAACTTTAGCCTGTTCACATCTCCCAAAGAGTCATCTATACCTGATTCTCATGAGTAATGACATCGCGCATGTGATGTGTGATGTGATCACAATCTTGCCTTATCATTCAGTTGAAACTTGCTAAAACTTCTTATTTTTTTCAATGTTAGAAGCGCATACAAGTAGCTCATCTAGGGCCCAATCAGAATCGTTCATTTTGAACAGTCGATATTGACCGCCGTAAACTTTATTTACGTGGTGGAGGCCATTTTAAACTAACGCTGCCAGAGATAGACTTTTATGGCCAACGCTAAAATGTTTTTCTCGAAGACACCTACTACTGTCTATTATCAAAGAAATTTTAATTTCTGAAGAAGACTTGTATAGTTGTATGTTGTTTTCCGGAAGACCTAGAAGAAGACTTGTATGGACAGTCAACTAATGCGACAAAAAAAAAAAAAAAAAGACTTTTATGGCCAACGCTAAAAAAAAATACTCCTATAGCAAAAGACGCTAGCTGGGTGGAGTTGATTTGGGACGTTTAGATTCGGTCCTCCTAAAATTTTAGGTGCGATTCTTCTTGTTAATAAATCTGGAATTATCTTACTTCCACGCGTACATGAGGAATGATTGTGGAAGGAGTTGTAGTCAGAAGGGCGCGAGCTCAGCCATAATACCCAGCATTACAAAAAAAAAAAAATTGAAAAATAAAAAGAAGGATGAATTTCACTTTGTGCCCACATGTTTTTTTTCGCCCACATGTTTGCCCATGTTCGTTTCGTTTCAACTCATGATGCGTAACCATCATTCGGTTGTTGGAACATTTTGAGTAGTTGAACTTGAATACAATTTATTATGAGGTGTGATTCACGAGGTTGGCTTATTCACAGTAGAGTCGTGAATAAGTCGTTTGCAGAGCTACTAGATCTTAGCGTCCGTTTCGGCATTAGACGATTCGGATTTTTAAAAAACTATTTGTTGGAAGAGTTTAACTTTTTGCGCGAATAATTTTTTAAAAATCCCGACTGTCCAATACACTTTGGACGCACGCGATTTGGCTTTGTAAACGTTTATTCACTGAAAAATCCATAATAAAGTTTTTCTCGTGATTCACATATCTCACACCAAATTCCGAAATCTCCTTGTGTTGGCAATTTCGTATGACACAAAGCACATATTTATTGTAATATCCCGTATTTTTCTATGCTGCATGCAAAGAGTAAAAGTTGTAGGAGTATTATTTTGAACCGTGACGAAATTATCATAAGGGGTAGATTGTATCGGTCCGAATTTCCGAAAAACATTTTAGTCGTAACTCTCTCTCTCTCTCTCTCTCTCTCTCAGGTTCCTGTTTAGTCGTAACTCTCTCTCTCTTTATCAGGTTCCTGTTTAGTCGTAACTCTCTCTCTCTCTCTCTGTGAGTCTGTGACACAAACCTATTGATGATAGGTTGCATGAATTTTCCATTGATCGTAGAGAAAATACACAACACATTATACTATTCATGCTTTTAGTTTAGGCTTTCCTTACCATTAGTGTACATTATACTATGCATGCTTTTAGTTTAGGCTCTCCTTACCATTAGTGTTTGACGTTTATCCTTCCATATACAGAAAGTAAGCTGGTCAACAAGGGATATTTGTGTTGTCTAACAAACCTCCAGTGAATATCGACCCTTCAAAGGAGGTAAAGAAAGCCAAAAGAAAAGTGAAATCTGTTGAGGATATTCTGGGAATTCCAAAAGCAACTGGAACTAGGAAAGGTGGTCGAAAAAGAAAACAAAAATGTGTGGTTTTCCGTTCTGCTTTGGCTGCTGCTGCACTTTCGGTTTCAACTGAAGGGATCAATAATAGGAACAGAATTCTGCTCAATGAATCACAGGCCGTGCGGACGGTTACAAAAATCATGGGAACAGATTATTTCGGTAATGATGAAGAGGTCATCAGTAGCATTATGGTCACGGATGAGGAAGAGTTATTAAGAGCTGCTCTTGCAGTTCACCAAACAGCTTAGTATCTATTGTGAACTGAACTTCATGTTGCTGGGATCGATGGTGGTGGGGTATGGCGGTGTGGGGTGGTGTTGCTTTTGCAGGTGGGCGGCATCGATCAGGTTTGGCGGTCTGGGAGGGTTCGGTGTTGGCAGTTTGGCGGCAGAGCACGGCGGTGGTTGTTGCTGGTGTTTGAGGCTGGATGTTTGGGGTGGATCGATGGGATTCGGTTGGGCTCCAGTGGAGGTGGCGGTTGGTGGTGGGCTGTGGTGATGGTAGTTTTGATCCATTGTTGGGGCAACAATAGGGGCTGGTTTTTCCGGGTTCCGGTGGCGGTTTCGAACTATCTTGGCGCACGTCTTGGGTCTGCGGTTTGGCAGCGAATGATGGCGGCATCTTGGGTTTGCTTCTGTTTAGGGGTTGTTTGGGCTAGCCTATGTTGTCTATGGGCTAGTCTTTATTATGTTCGGGCTGGCCTATGTTGGGTTTGAATTGGGTCTCGTTTTGGGCTTCATAGTTGTATTTGGGTTACAGGATTTTTGTGGGCCTTTATGTTATATTTTTTTCCTGTATAGACCCATTCCCATCGTCTACTATGTCTATTAGCAAAGGCCCCCAATTAAAGATAGAGGCAAAGTTCCGTATGGGCGAACCCCAACGAGTTGATAGCAACTGATAAATTTCAAACCTGAGACCTTAAGATGGAACAAACTCCTAAATCTCAAGCTTTAATCACTGCTTCAACCCCTTGGGTTCTCCAAATTTCAAAGTTAATGGTGCTAATCTTCTCGTTGTCTTACTTAGGCTCCGTTCAGCTAATTTTAATTTCTGAAGAAGACTTGTATAGTTGTATGTTGTTTTCCGGAAGACCTAGAAGAAGACTTGTATGGACAGTCAACTAATGCGACAAAAAAAAAAGGACTTTTATGGCCAACGCTAAAAAAAAATACTCCTGTAGCAAAAGACGCTGGCTTGGTGGACTTGATTTGGGACGTTTAGATTTGGTCCTCCTAAAATTTTAGGTGCGATTCTTCTTGTCAATAAATCTGGGATTATCTTACTTCCATGCGTGAACATGAGGAATGATTGTGGAAGGAGTTGTGGGCTCGTTTGGATGAATTATTAGGTTTAGAGGTATTGTGTAAGAAAGGGGGATTAGATAGTATAGGGTATTATGTAATAAGGGTGGGTCCACATCGATTGTGGAAGGAGTTGTGGGCTTGTTTGGATGAGGTATTAGGTTTGGAGGTATTATGTAAGAAGGGGGGATTGGATAGTAGAGGGTATTATGTAATAAGGGTGGGTCCACATTGATGTGATGAGAGGATTAAATAATACTTTATTTGGATGAGGGATAAAATGGGGAGATAAGATTGTTTTGTAGTTGAATGGAAGAGAAATGGGGTATTATAAGGAGGGATTACACATAGCCGACTCCCACTCTAGCCATGTATAAGTCCCCCCTTAGGGGATATTAGGGGGAATTAAACATGAACCGTATAAAGATATACACTCTAGTTTTAGACTTCCAAAACCACTCCATAACCATAGGCCCACGTATTAGGAGGGGGATATCATAATCCCCTTACATTGCTGCTTCCAAGCAGGGCTTGTAGTCAGAAGCGCACAAGCTCAGCCATAATACCCAGCATTACCAAATAAAAAAATTGAAAAATAAAAAGAAGGATGAATTTCACTTTGTGCCCACATGTTTTTTTTCGCCCACGTGTTTGCCCATGTTCGTTTCGTTTCACCTCGTGATGCGTAACCATCATTCGGTTGTTGGGACATTTTGAGTAGTTGAACTTGAATACAATTATTTATTATGAGGTGTGATTCACGAGGATGGCTTATTCACGGTAGAGCCGTGAATAAGTCGTTTGCAGAGCTACATAATTTCAGTTGTCCGTTTCGGCATTAGACAATTCGGATTTTTAAAAAACTATTCATTGGAAGAGTTTAACTTTTCGCGCGAATAGTTTTTTAAAAATTCCGACTGTCCAATACACTTTGGACGCACGCGATTTGGATTCGTAAACGTTTATTCACGGAAAGATCCGTAATAAAGTTTTTCTCGTGATTCACATACCTCAGACCAAATTCCAGAATCTCCTTGTATTGACAATTCCATATGACACAAATCACATATTTATTGTAATATATATCCCGTATTTTTCTATGCTGCATGCAAAGAGTAAAAGTTGTAGGAGTATTATTTTGAACCGTGACGAAATTATTCATAAGGGGTAGATTGTATCTGTCCTAATTTCCGAAAAACATTTTATTCTAATAACAAAGTTCATTTTATGAAGTTGCAAATTTTTATTTACATGATGATAGTACATCGTAAAACCAAACTTTATATAAGACGTCAACCCCGAGAAAGTAAAACTACGTACGCCTTTACGACTCCTCTCCCAAGTCTCTCGTGTCCGCCTCCATCTAAATTAGTAAATTCCCACACATTAGCTTGCTAGCTCCGTTTCCTCTCCAATGGGGGAAACATTTAGTCCAATCCGTCCACCAACTTATGGGGATCGTATTACGATACTTAGCATTGATGGAGGAGGTATTAGAGGAATCATACCCGGAGTTATGCTCTCATACCTAGAATCACAACTTCAGGTATATATATATATATAATGTTTCAAAGAACTCATATAGAACACTGTGGTCGATCTGTTTCTATTTTTGGGTAAGAATAAATAAGTATGCACATACCAATTAACTTAGCCAGATCTCTGATTAAACGTATTCGATCATTATATTTTTGTGATAAAGATGCGATAATGGTATGTTTTTCTGGTCTGATCACGGTTGATTCAATTTTAATGTCTATATATGATTGTGACAATTAGGAGCTAGACGGAGCAAATGCAAGACTCGCAGATTACTTTGATGTGGTCACAGGAACAAGTACAGGTGGTCTAATAGCAGCTATGCTAACTGCACCAAATGGTGATAAACAACCTTTATATGCTGCAAAAGAAATAGTACCCTTTTATCTACAAAATGCTCCAAAAATTTTCCCCCAAAGAAAGTAAGCACAAAATGCTTCCACATAGAATGGGACCTAAAATTCATGCAACTATTTTTTTTTTTTTTGGCTTCTTCATTCCTGGATTTCTGGAAAATGCAGGGGACTTTGTGGTTGGATTATAGGTTTACTCACACAATTATTTGGACCTAAATACAATGGGAATTATCTCCATAGCCTGATCAACGACGTATTGGGAAAGACAAGGTTGCACCAGTCCTTGACCAATATTGTTATTCCAACTTTTGACATCAAGAATCAGCAGCCAACTATCTTTAGCTCTTATCAGGTTCCTGTTTAGTTGTAACTCTCTCTCTCTCTCTCTCTCTCTCTCTCTCTCTCTCTCTCTCTCTCTCTCTCTCTCTCTCTCTGTGAGTCTGTGACACAAACCTATTGATGATAGGTTGCATGAATTTTCCATTGATCGTAGAGAAAATACACAACACATTATACTATGCATGCTTTTAGTTTAGGCTTTCCTTGCCAACAAGGGATATTTGTGTTCAGTACCCAATTTACCTTTTACGATTTTTATTTACATTTTTGCACTAATTTTATAACAATACTGTTTATCTTTTTAGATGATGATATTAAATGCAGGTGACAAGCAATCCAGTAATTGATGTGGCGCTATCAGATATATGCATAAGCACCTCGGCAGCACCAACTTATCTTCCTGCTCATTATTTTCAAAACACTGACGCAGATGGGAAACTCATAGAATTTAACTTGATCGACGGTGGTGTGGCTGCCAATGACCCGGTATGCAAATTGGATCTATTCGATTATGTTTAAACTTTTGTGAGAATGACAACTTAAAAGGTACGCGGTTGTAGAATTATGATATGATATATGCTCACTCTATAATGGTTCATTTTTACTTTTACTTTTTCGTAGATCTTCAAAACTTATTTGAGGATAATTTTTTTACGGCTGTTCCGTAAAAAGTTATTTACAGCACCCATTCTCTGCCGTTCAAAAATATTTTGGACGGTTCGGATGTTAATGAAATTTTTCGGAAAAGAATCAAGACCATATTATCTAAAGGCGTAACTTTATTTTCTTATTTCAAGTGTAGCAGGCCCCAAGTATATCATGGTTAGACCCGCATGGGCAGGATGCTGCAAGCAGCATGCCATCCAGGGGAGTTGAACCTATGACCTTGACTCTGATACCAATTGTTAGGATTAAGCGCTTACCATCTTACCAAAACCAGCAGGCAGTAGTAGTAAAGACGCAACTTTATTTTCTTATACTCAAGCGTAGCATGCCCCAAGCACCACGGTTCGACCCTCGTGGGCAGGATGCTGGCCCGCGACTTCATTAAAATCCGAACCGTTCAGAACATTTTTAGACTATCATGAATTGGTTGTTGCTACAAAACACTTGTTTATGGCTGTTCCGTAAATAAATATATCTCAACTTTATTTATGTTTTTTTAATACTTCTTTGTTTTATAGATTAAGAACTTTTTTTTGTCTAAAAGAAGTAATTATGAGATCTTTTAAATTGGTCAAATTGTTTCGATGTTTTTCTAATACAAAGTTTAGTATTTGTCGATCCCAAAAAGTGCCCAACTACCGAAGAAAGAGTTGTTGAATTTGTCCAAGAATTAAGGATGACATTAAGTAGAAACTCAAAAAAAAAAAAAAAAGTGAGATCTTATTATTAATTGGCCGGTTTGGCATGTTAATTATTATTGCAGGCTCTGGTTGCCATTAGTGAAGTGACCAAACAAGCGCTCAATGAAAATCCAGACTTTAAAGAAATAGAGCCCTTGGATAAGGACAGGCTACTTGTGATTTCACTAGGGACAGGCTCGAACAAGAGAGAGCACAAGTACAATGCGAACGTGGCTGCCAAATGGGGTCTTTTGGATTGGTTTTTTGATAATTTGTCTCCTCCTTTGGTGAATATTTTCACTCAGGCAAGTTCAGATATGGTTGATTACCACATTGCTGTGGTATTTCAAGCTCTTTGTTCACAAGATAATTACCTCAGAATCCAAGTAAAGCCTTAATCCCCTACTCTTTTGCTTTCTCATTCATATTTGTCCTTCATATATTAATTTATGGCATGACTAGAGATCCCATATATAGATTCAAAAATAAAAGAAGAAAAATTCTATTAGCTTGAAATTATAGTTGGGACATATTTCTTAAGTATTATATATGTTGCTTATTATTATTATTATATTTATTATTACTATTATTCTTTATCAATGGCAATAATCACCGTAGTAGCACAAACTGTCATTGGCAGGGTACTAGATATCAATAAATTCTTTAATTTACGGAAAAAATTTCAAATTTTATAATCGAAACTCCCTTTTTGGTCTTTATTCACAAGAATCTACTATTTTGCCATTTTTAATATATTTTTTCACACTTCCAAGGACAGCATTGTAAATTTCTATGGATAAAGACAACAAAATGAAGTGTTGATGATATAAAGGAGAATGTGAAAATTATTTTCCAAATGAATTTTATTATTAAGTTCTCTTTTTGCGTAGTGACAAATCCTTTTAGAACGAAGGAAGTACAAAATATAGTATGTCGTGTCTTGAACATGAGAATAAATATAGTACTTTTTTCAAGGTGCAAAATGATTACAAAGTGAATTAAAGAGTTAGATCTAATGATTTTAGATGATTTCCTTGTTATGCACGAATTCAGGATGAGACGTTAAGCGGGACACTAGCATCAGTTGACATAGCTACAACAGAGAACTTGGAAAAACTTGTGGATTTTGGTGAGCAATTGTTGAAGAAACCAGTTTCGAGGGCGAACTTGGACACTGGTCTCTACCGAAGAGTTAGAGTTGAAGACAGTGGGACCAATGAAGATGCACTCAAAAGGTACATAACCTTGAGTACTTATTATTGGTACCTCACCCCAGGCCTGCCTCAATGACCTGAACCAGTCATAATATTGCATACAAATTGGTTGTGCTAAACGTCAATTTGATCAGCATTAGTCGACCTTTATGATCAATTCTAATCTTTTTTTCTTATTTAAATGCACGACACTAAAAGATTCCGAGGAGTGAGTGATGCCGGATATTTGGAACGAAGGAAAAAAAATGATAAAGGAGTAAAAAGGTAACGCTCACTATCCAAGTTAGGGACCTAATGGGATATAGATTAACACGACCCGAGGATTTAACGAGAGATACAGGACTAATAACCGCTCACCACTAAGGAATCCACCTAAGAAATATAGAAACGGAAAACTTGCCACATATCGGAATCCGCTTAAGGATAAGAGTTAATAAGAAGAAATTGCTTCACAAGCCAAAGACTATTTTAATTGAACACTCAAGACTACTCAATTCATTCACCACATATGTTTAAATACTCCCTCTGTCCCAATTCTTTTGTTCCTTTCGGGAGTCTGTGCCACTTTTCAATTGATTATATTTTGCAATCTATAATGTTTTAGGTGATTTTGAAAACATCGTTTAAAATAGTTCATTGAGATCTATAAAATAAGATCCATATTACATATAATTGGTATTATCAATTAAAAGTTATAATTAATTTTTTAGCCAGTTAGGAAAGGATGAGGGACAATAGAATGGGGACGGAGGGAGTAGATAACTTGGAACATCCCTCCAGCATATCAAAATGAACTTAGATTTTCAAGATTCGAACTTAATGAAAAATAAAGACAATTGACTTTCTAAAAATTAGGAAGACTCTTAAAAACTTAAAAGACATTTATAAACTTAAAAATAATATAAAAACTCCGTTGTCAGTTAGAATATAGTGTCCATATATTTATTTTTATCAAAGTAAACTATTATGTTCTTTTTTGTTTTGGTTAAAAGGTTAGAAATTTCATTAATAACTAAGAGAATATATCAAAAAGCAGAGTCTTCGTTGAACAAATAAGAGAATGGTCAAACAGGCGAATAGATTCCAAAGTTGGAAGCCCTAAACTCCAAACCCATTACAGAGAGACACACACTGATGACAATAATCCACACAACACACACACACACCAAGCTCATCAAAATAGTAAAACAGACGCACCCACGAAGGGTGAGGAAGACCCCGAAGGCGAGAAACCAACCAGCCAAAAACGAAAACCGGAGAAGCGCCATGTAAACATGTCGCCGGACCAGAAACCTCGTGGTCTGCAAACATCGGCCTTCCTCGCACCCTCTCGATCATCTCCAAGCCATCCTGAACTGCTGCCGCCTCAGCCCATCTACGCCACCAACAAAACGAGAAACGCATTCAACGTTCGAGATAGCTGTAGTATAATTAGTGATTAGTTAAGTTATAACGACGCGTTCAACACTCCTCGATCTGCAAGCACGTACTCTAATCCATACTAAGAAGTGCCGATAGCAATAACGTTGTCATATCTATCTCTGCAGGTTTGCAAAAGAACTTTCACGTCAAAGGAGATTGAGGGAGTCAAACTTCGAGAAAGAGAAGAATAAACCCAACACGAGTGTTTCCCTAAATTAGTCTGTATGTCTCCTTGTGGGATGAGTACTTTGCTGTTGAAAGTTAATCTTGCGCAGGTGAGAATAAGGCCAAGTCAGAGAGGTTTTTGAATTGTATTACTGTGTGTGCATGTGTGTGAGGTCATTATATGTGTGAGTTGGGAGACATGGGAGGAGATGGGATTGAATAAATGGGGCCTAGCCCAATTGTGTTATTACGTTGAGTTAAAGGCAGTTGGTTGCATAATGGAGATGCCTTGAATGCTGCATGTGTTGTGTGGACATGAGTGATTTATGTATTGCATAAATATGTATCTTGTGTATTGTATCAAAGTGTGTGTGGGAGTTCAATTGCTGTAAGAGAGATATAGAAAGAGAGAGAATAATCTGTGAGAGAGAGTGTGTGTAGTGAATTCAGTTTGTGAGGTGTGTGAGCCGTGAGGTGAGATATAATTAAGTGTGTAAGAGTGAGTTTGTAATATTCAGATTTGTGTACTGAATAAATAAAGAGATTTGTGAGTGCTTTGTGTGTAATCTCTCTGGGTTTAAACTGTTAACGAACTCCCACCTCCAACATTTGCGACCAGTGATGGTTAAGTGTCTCGGTGAAAGGCTCCGCAAAAAATATCTATTACGTGTTTGTTTACCTTTTAAAAGTTAAGAAGAAAGACTAGTATTATGCGGCAAGAAAATACTCAATTACTTTCTTTTTCAACGGCAAAGAAAATTTTCATTAATCATAAAGATGCGAAGATGAAAACAATTCCACAGGAAATAAAATGCATTTGAGAGATGTTCAAAGAGTGTACTAATAACTCTTCTACTACTGCTACTCTCAAATACAAAACCTACCTCCAGGCCGATCAATTTTTTTTTTTTTACAAAAACAGAACAGCAGAGTAAATAAACCCTACAATGTTGACAAGGAGCCAACAAAAAAGGTGTTCCATAGTCCTCTGGTAAACCGTGCGCTGCCCAGTATCGAATCCCAAGACCACTCCACTATCACACACCCAAATGAACATCATAAACTACGTTTTCCACACGTTTTTGTTCCCTAAAAAGGCCATCCCACACTTTTTTGTTCCCCAGATAGCCAATGGCCTTCGCAAAAGCACGTCTCTCTAGATATTTATGAGCCCAACAACATGTCTCTCCGAACACCACTTTAGCCGGAAAGATCAACCGTCACCTGCGACCCATCAGCAACACATTCGCCGGAACAACCCGCCCCGAAGTCCTCTCATCCACCCCTTCGCCGAAAGCCCCTAATCTGCCCCTACGCCGAAACAAAGCCCTCGCCTGAAACTCCTCATCTGACCCTCACCTCCGCTACCCTCCGCTGTCATGCATGCTCTGCCAAAATGCTGCTGCCCTGATCATCACCTAAAAAGCCCCTCCATCGTGATACCCTAAACTGCCTCTACTGCAACCATGGCTGGCCAGTCGACCTCCGAAAACCCCTCAAACATGTCAGACGAATTTACTAGGCTCACCCCTTCACTCACAGACAGTGTTGCTGCCCCAAAACATCGCTAAAATTTCTTCAAGAGTTGCTTCCCCACACCTAAACAGCCCAACTCCGCCTAGCTACCACAGACCACTCACCAACCTGCCAAAACCCACCTGCCCTTAAACAGTAAAATCACTGCTGAATCAAACCCCTCAAATTAAACCCCCTAGACGACCCCTCAGTTCGCAATCCAAACCCTCAAATCGACGGCCCCTCCTCTGTGCTCCATAGCATAAGAAAAACTAGATATAGTTCTAGTAGGCGAATAACAGAGGAGCTCTTGAATCCACAAGAAGGAGATAACCACCTTGTGCACAAGAAAAATAGGAAGAAATCTGAGTTGTATTGAATGATTGAATGAATTACAAAAAGAGTTGCACCCTTATTTATACTAGTAGCTAGTAGACCTAACTAATAAGGTAATGCTTCGCTACCACATTACAAGAACATGTGGCTTTAGCAGCATTTTTATTACCAGCAGTTCATAAATTACCGGGTAAAACTGGTTATTCCTGGCATTAATACTAATGACGGTTCAAACTGGCTTTCGATCTCTCTATATGTCTCGGTTCCGTCCCAAGAGATGCTCTAATAAAATAATGTAGATTTGCGTTTACACTTTTTGACACGTATGCGTCTCCCTTCTCTATAAGTTCATTTGAAATTCTTTGCACTTGAGCATTTTCTTGAATTTAATTACGGAATGATATAGTTTCCGTTTGACCAAAAAAAAATTACGGAATGTTATGTTCGTAAATACAACTCTTTGGCACTAAACCCATCGTGCTTCCTTGGATTCTTCCAAGGGATAAAGTTTCTTTAAGAGGTCAGATATCCGGGCTAACTTACGCGCATTTCAATCTTGAGGGATCAATGCCGCCACCTACTTATAATTAGAGAGACCCAAAAAAGCCAAAGCAACTTCAAGCAAATATAGTGAAAACGTTTTGATAAATCTCTAACACACCCTTGTGCCTTCTCTTACATACCCTTGTGCCCTCCTAATATTTTGAACGCTTTTGGATTGAAGTGCTGCTTACATTCTGCATCAAAAAACGGAATGCTTAAGCGTTACCTATATGGTCCTTTCGGCGACATCGATAAAATTGGAAGCGTCGTGCCTAGTTGAGGGTCTTCTCTTTTTTTTCTTTTTTGCCTAATCACGATCCAAGTGCTTAATATTTGCAGTAGAATTTTCTCTTTTCTGGTATCCCAAATACAAAAAATGGAAAATTATTTCCCGCTGGAACAAGGGGAGCATTAAACAGAGCAATAAAAAGGAGCAATTGGATATAGCCAATCATCCTTTAACTAATGTCATGGCCTTGAATATTTTGCTAACCAAAAACAAATGCTGAAATGCAACTGTTATCAAGAATCAGCAATCTAAGAAAAATGACAATAACTTTAGGCAACGTAGTCCTACTTCGAAGCGCAATACAGATAACAATAGCAATGACACAAATTAGACGGTAAGGTCGGTTTCACTTGAAAGCAGTGGGGTGTACCTACCCGAAAAATTGTGACTCCCTACGAAACTTAAGGTTACCAATTCCGAGAGTAATAGCTTAAGTTTTTCTTAATTTTTCCCTGCGGCATCCAAACCTGCTCTAAAAATAGCAATGGTATATTTTCATGATATGTTAATCATGTGATCAAAATGAACTTAAACTTCCAGCGAGTACGAAAACACCTTGCTGCTAGGATACGGGCACAGCACACTATTTCGCCCGCGGTTTTCTGTTTCTTGTCTCACCAATCGTCTCACCAATTGAATAGAGCAATCACATCAAAAATTTCATGCAGAAACCCTTCCCAGCTGAAGCAAACGCAATGAGAGCAAATAAATGACTAAGAAATGGTCAGTCAGGAGCCATGCAAAATGCACAATGATATCTCTAACAGAAGACACAACAGAAATATATTACTTTAAACTGGAACACTTGTTTAATTGTACTCACATCCCAAAGGGCAACATATGTGTGCATCAAAATCGACCACCAAAAACTTCCAAAAGTACGCAATACTTTTCATTATAGGACAATGACTTTCGCACTCCACTTTCTTATGATGCACTTCAAAGTTCGTCCTTTAATATTTTCAAGTTACACACAACACAAGAACTAAAAGACAAATTTCGGAGTGCATTTATAAGAAATTGGAGTGAAAAATCATTTTCCTTCATAACAGAAGAGCTGATACACCAATGCCCTCATTTGATTTCCTCCGATACTTTGATGATCTTCCACGCTTTGATGGGGAATGTGACACCTGGGTCAGTGCACTTACCTCTGCGACAACTCGGAAGATACTTACATCCATGACAATTTCGTCGTGAGTTTCACTAGCGATCTCAAATAGACACACATCAAATTCATCCAAGTTGTTTTCAATAGTGAAATCCTTCCAACCACCAACCAGTCCCCCAGAATTAACACCGACTCTACCATAATAGCTGGCATGCCATGTGTTCTCTTTCTCTTTAACATGAAGGATCACATCTTGGTTCTTATGAAGTAAATGGGAAAACGCCCATCCAGAAGGAATCGACTGCACAAAGGTAGTCAGTCAAGGTCATACTTCAAAAAATATCTATGGTTGAAGTTTTTTATATCTGTCAGCAATTGCGTATGTAGCTGTTTACACCATAATTTAGCCCGATATGATCGACTAGGTCATGTGGTCGACTAAGTTGATCAGTGACACGTGCAAACAGTAAATGGACTAACTTTATGAGACGGTTAAAAGAGTGATGTCTAAATACAAGACACACGTCCAATAAAGAAGTTACAAGCGGATCATGGACCAAGCAGTTGACAAAAGGCAGTTGAAGAATGCAAGCATACAGCAAGAAGAGCATGTGAAGAAAACCGTCAAGACTTGAACGTGAAAACCAAATAAAGAGGAAGAATAACCGCCTGATTCAAATTTATGGAGGGAATGCTGTCAAGTTTGAATCTCCAATCGAAGTGAAGCCCATAAATACAAGATGTAAAGACGATTTCAGGACCCCACTCAACCGCCCAAAGGCTTCTACTTTTTATCTGTACTTTACTTTTCCTGCACTAGGAGTAACTTGTAACTTTAACCGTCTACTCGGCTATTTGTTGTAGTCGACTGACTTCTACTTTGAAAAGTAATAAAGTCAATTTTGTTACTTTTCTCCCATCTCCATTCACATCATTAAGTTTGCTTCCAGAGAAGTCCTGAAATACGGCAGGGAACCAAACCCACATTCCAGCACTCACACGATTTGACTCACACGATTTGTAGTCGATCATTGACTATAAGCGAAAAATAGACAAACAGTTTTGGCGCTAGAAGGAGGGCTACGTTACTAATTTGGAAGTAATGGCAGTAACCAGGAAACAAGGCGACCGACCGATGGAGCCTCAAAATGAAGGCTCAGAAACTCAAAACGATGGAACGCATCCTGAGCAAAGGATGCCAGAGAATGGCCAAGGAAGTGGCCCTAATCCACCGGTAAATGTGCAAAGCCTTTCTAGGCAGTTGGCACAAGTTCTGTCAAACCCAGAAGATGAAGCGGCACAAGAGTTGATTACCCTACTAAGAAGGGTAGTAACTCCTCCATCCGTGGTGGACGTTGATGCTAGTGGTGTAGTTCATGAGCAGATCAATCATGGTGATACACTCAGGGTTCAAAGACGATTTCTACCTTTCTCAATTGAAAAGGAAGATAATCGATTGGACGCATTGGTCATCAATATCTCTGAGGATTGGATGACTCCAATAAAGAATTATTTGGCAAATCCCAACATAAAAATAGCAAGGACAATTAGATGTAGATCGGTCAACTATGTCCTGTTGGAAAACGACTTGTATAGAAAAACATCTGACGGTTTATTACTATTATGTGTAAATAAAGCCCAGTCAATGAGGGTTATGGGTGAGATTCATGAAGGAACTTGTGGTTCTCACCAAGCTGGTGACAAGATAAGATGGTTGATTAAAAGGCATGGATATTATTGGCCAACTATTAGGGCTGACTGTATCCGATACGCTAAAGGATGCCAAGAATGTCAGAAACATGGATCTATCCAAAGGATTCCTGCACATCAGTTGCAATCGATTATTAAACCTTGGCCATTCAGAGGCTGGGCCATTGATATGATTGGTGATATTCACCCAGCATCTTCATTACAACATCAATTTGTTGTAGTGGCAACTGATTATTTCATCAAATGGACCGAAGCAATACCTTTGAAAGGTGTTTCACAAAAACAAGTAATCGATTTCATTGAAGAGTACATTCTGTGCAGATTTGGGATCCCTGAAACTATTACTGTTGACCAGGCATCTGTGTTCAACGGTAGAGAAGTCATTCAGTATACACAGAAGTATGGAATACAAATTGTAAATTTCACTCCATACTATGCACAAACCAATGGGCAAGTTGAATCGACTAATAAGATTATTAAAAACACTCTGTCTAAAATGATTGATGACAATCCAAGAGAGTGGCATGATCTTTTGCCCAGGGTATTGTGGGCATACAGAACATCACAGAGAACTAGTACTAAAGTTACTCCTTTCGAACTCGTTTATGGTCACGCAGCAGTTTTACCAGTCGAAATTAATGTGCAATCATTACGAGTAACACGTCATTATGATCCAAGCCTACATTATGAGGAGGCTATGTATTTGGACATTGATGGTTTGGAGGAGAGCAGGTTGAATGCTTTAAACCAAATGCAAGCCCAAAAGAAAAGATTAGAACGGGTTTATAACAAAAAGGTTAAAGAGAAATCGTTTGCAGTTGGAGACTTAGTGTGGAAGACAATTCTTCCAATCGATGCAAAGAAAAAGAAAGGTAAATTTGGAAAATGGTCACCAAATTGGGAAGGTCCATTTCATGTTGCTAGAATTTTACGAGCGGGTGCTTATCACCTAGAATTTATTGAGGGGATCTCACATGAAAGGTCCATAAACGGTAAATATTTAAAGCATTATTTTCCGTTTATGTGGGAGAATATAAATTAAAAACCCTAATATTACTAAAAAAGCTACCCATGGGTAGGGCAGCATTACAAAAGATAGAAGATAAAAGATCCCAAACAGGATCTAACAGGAAAAGAGAAAAGAAAAGTAAGATCCCAAGTAGGATCTGAAGAAAAACAAAAGATCTCAAGTGAGATCTAAAAACAAAAATACTAATAAAACTCCAGGAGGACTCCAGAGAGAAGAAGCCTATTTTGTAGGCCACTCCCTCCATTTGCCGGAGGTGCCACCCATGGAGGTCCTGATGC
The DNA here is from genome assembly GCA_025413875.1 of Rhododendron molle. Taxonomy (NCBI): domain Eukaryota; kingdom Viridiplantae; phylum Streptophyta; class Magnoliopsida; order Ericales; family Ericaceae; genus Rhododendron; species Rhododendron molle. The sequence continues at coordinate 8,002,237 of CM046393.1, forward strand.
TTTCTAGGTCAGCTGGAGAAGGATAGTCGATAGTCTCCCAGTTGGCCACCATCAGCTTGACAGCTGATTCCATCTTCTCCAGCCGAAGCGCCATCCCTTCCACTCTGTCGTGGATGGCCTGGATTTTCCTCTTGCACTCATTATGGTCCTCGATGAGGACCCACTTCAGCTCGTCAGCAAGTTGTTTGATGTGGGCTGGGGTGATTTGGGTGAAGAGAGGAGAAGGGGTCCTGGGGTCAGAAGGTTTGTCTACCATTGCCAAAGTGAGGTTTTGTTATCTTTGGCACAATATATTTATAGACCAAAAGAAGGTCTAAGGACGTGCATCATGGGTAGTTAATCCCAAGGAAGATCAGAAGACGTGGTAAGTAAAGAGACACACGTCCAGTTGCCATTTTGAAAACTGAATGGATAGGCGGCTGTATTAATCATTATTTATGCTTGAAGAGGCATCCAGTGCTGCACCCAGAACCGTCATTAATCATTATGCATGTTCCCCGAAGTGAAGGGGAAACGTCATCATATGACGAAATAAAGCATGTTTAAGGTACAGGTCTAAGTATAGTGAGCCCATTTGTCTGTTAATTAGCCCAAAAGTAAGGGTGCTGGGCCATATGAAATCTACTAGAGTTTTAATTATTCAAATTTTATCAACTATAATAAAGTTGGAAATGAGCTACAATTTAAAATTTTGTGGGAGTAGCCTAAATGGGCATACAAAGTTATGCTGTTGACACGCTGTCAAACCAAGATAACAAGAAATCAAATAATGGCTAGATCAAAGCCAGATGATGGTCATTTAAAATTAGCCTCTCGGATAGGCCAAATATGTACTAACACAGTACCTATATACCGTTAGCCCTAGTCGACTATCGCATAAGAAAGTCATTCACAAAGGAAAGAATTAAACGTTTCCTACCTAACTACAGTCGACTATTACAAAAGACAAAATTTACGAGGGCAAAGAACTTAAAAGTTTCCCACTTAGGTACAGTTAATCATAAAGGAAATCAATCACGATGGAAGAAGGACTTAAAAGTCTCCCATTTGGTCAAAAGCTCATCACGCTTGAGGCTATTTCGTTGCAGGTCAATTCGTGCAGCTGAAACGTGAACTAACACTCCTTTGCCTTCTTCTGCTAGCTGTTTAAAGTCAGTGTCAAGTTGACTAGCTGACTGCAGAAGACCTTCTTTTTCAGTTTGCAATTGGGCCAGTCGACGCAGTAAATCTTGCTCTTCTTGGTCGATTGCCACAAGTCTTGACTTTAAAGTTGAAGCATTTTCTTGCATGGTTGATAGCTTAGCCGTCATGCCAGACAAATTATTGATCAACTCCTGTTTCTGCCTGATTTCCCCTTGATAATATCGGTAGAGGGTGAAATCATCGTTTAAAGAGGAAGCAAAATTCTCAAGAGCGATCTGTTCCCTGAGTGGGAACACATGCCTTTGAGTCAAGGCTTCAACACAGGAGCAGAATTCTGCGGACTTTGTAGTCACCAGCTCTTCATAAGACAATTTTAGGAAATCAAAAAAGCCTTGGATTTCCTTTTATGTATTCTCATCATACTGAAGGAAGAAGAAAGAGCTGCTAGACTCTGATACCTCGGTGAGAGATCGAAATGCTTGTGAGGTTGATTTCATCTTCTCCATCAGTTGGTCCAACGAGTTACTTGATGACTTGGCCTGCTCTGAGGTGTCAGTATCGATAAGGATAGGTCCGGCCGCTTTGTTTACAGACTTGGAGATGCCTCAACAGCAGGATTGGCTATGACAGCCAAAGCAGCAGGAGCGTGTGTGATTGGCACTGAAATAATTGGAGCAACCTGGTTACCAGTAGGGCTAGAAGCAACATCCTCTTCCTGATTGGGAGCAGCAGAGGTTTCTTTCGTTTGGATGGGACCTTTTATTGGTCCACCCTGCAGATTTTTCTTACCTGGTTGAGTTTGAGTTGTGTCATGATGGCCTTCTAAAATAGGCACATTCATTTGCTCAATAGTATCCAATTTCTCCCTAATTTCTGCTTGTTGCTTCGAATCAGCGGCTTGAGGCTGATCAGGGATTTGAGGATCAACACTCATCTTATCTGCATTTGTTGGAGTGTTTTGATTTGATTCAGCATGAACGGAATCAGGCTGTTGGCATGCTGAATTGACGTTTTGTTCAGGGACAAACTCAGTTGGTACTGCACTGGTACCTTCGTTGACCTGCATGAAAAGGTCATCATCTTACAGTAGTGGGTTCTCCTAATACAGAGGATTACCTTGCAGCGTCAGAGGTTGATTCAAGGGATAAGAAACAGCTGTATCACCAAATTCGAATTGATCGATTGCAAGCTCGGTATCAACTGTTTCTCCTGCTGAGTGAGATGACTTGGAGGATTTTCCTTCATCATCTTCATCTTCAAAGGCGTCCACGATCTTGGTGCCTTTTCCTTTCTGCAATAAAGAAAAGGAGAAACGTAGTGATAATCGATAATCGATTGCAGGAGGGAATGAGTAATAAATGTACCTTTGACTTGGTGACTAGGTTCCTTTTTGACTGCCTCTTTGGGATAGGAGGCTCATCAGTCACAATAGGTTTCTTAGGTCCCTCAGAGATACACAGGCTTTTGGAAGCCTTCTGATCATGTGATTTAGCCCTCAAAGTTTTCTTCTTTGGAGTTAACTGTGGGTTTTCAATTACTTTGGCCTTCCTTTTCCTAGAGCTCTCAATTGGTACTGAGGAGATGGGAGAGACTGCTTCAGCTTGAGGAACGATAGCTTTAGAAGCCTCATCAGGCAATCGAGCAGCTTCCTCTGATGAAAAACATGAATCAGTAGTGTAAGGATTGAAACAAAATATACGAAATAATGAAGCTTACTTACCAGCTTTGTCTTGAAGAGATTTGTATTCTGAATCAAGCCTATAGAGGCAATCTTTAAGGGGTGCTCCAAAGTAGATGGCTTTCATAGTCGACCACCATTCATCAAAAGCAGTTGTGGTCCCATCACTGACCTTGAAGTCCGAGAACTTGAAAGCCTTAACACGATGGTGAAAATTACTAACCATCATAGAGATTAGCTATGCATCCTTTGCCTTAATTACCAGTCTGCTGGAAGACATCTCCGTGATGTTTGGATGGGTAAAAGGCATAGGGACACCCTGTACTAACCCAAATTGGCAAGCAAATTGGCAAGGGGAGTAGTTTTCGTAACTATAATTCCCATATGGAGTACTGTTCAAAGCAAAACCCACTGGAATGAATCGCGGGAGAAGAATGCTTGTCCAAAATAATCGTTTGGCATTTACCATTTTCTCCATCAATTAAGGAGATGCAGATGGAATTTCTCCAAAACTTGGCCTTAGCCTTTCAGAGGCATACTCGAATTTGGCAAAATGATAGAAAATAGGCCAATTATCTCTCTTATCCTCATAGAAAAAGGTAAAATACCTCTGAAAGGAGGATTCTTCTCTATCAGTGCTCCAGGCTAAAAGATATTCAGCATAGCTGCGACATGTCTTGATATCCTCATCTGCCCTAAGGGGGTTATCCATTTTAGGCTTAAGTTGAGGAAAGTATGCGTAGAGCCAAGCCTGAAAAATCCAGAAAGGACCACCGCAAGAAGATGCAATCTTCTTTTCAACAAAAGAAAACATCCCTTTATATAGGGATCCAAGAACAAATGGTGCTAAGGCTAATCGTTTAGTCTGTGCCAAACATATGGCCAAATTTAGGTATTCTTTAGTCACCTTGAGCCCAGGGACTGCCAAAAGAAACCTACAGATCCAAAAGAGATAAAATGCTATTTTCTCATGAAAACTTGGTGTGGACGCTTTGGCTTTGAAATAGGTCTGTAGCCATTTGGAATAGCTTACCCCTGTAGAAGGAATTATAAATGGGGGATCATATGCATCAGGAGCAAGTAGAGGATTTACCTCACAGCCTAAGGAAGAGAGGCCGGTCAGGTGAGAAACATCTAAAATGGTTGGAGATAATAGACCAGATGGGAGAATTAGGGCATTGGACGATTTAGACCAAAAGCAAGCAGCAGCTGCCAAAAGCTCAGAGTTCATCTCCAGGGGGAATTGAGAAAGTTCAATGGTTTCACGAATCCCCATTTTCTTCCAATCTTCAAAAAGGAATTTGGTCATGCGCCTTATCCAGTCAACCCATCCTGCTTAACCGACTTCTAGTCCTAAAATAAAGGGTTGCCCCAAGCGTAGGGCGGAGACCGACGCAGCATAATATCCGGTAAGTCCGGAGTCGAATCCACAGAGACGGTGATGTGTGCTGACTAAAAACTCGGGTTGTCCTAATTTAACAGGCTCTTAGGTAGCCACCCATTGTCTTTTGGTTGATTAATTAACTAGACTAACAAATAACTTGCTCAAACGATTAAAAAGAGAGGCATGGTCGTAGGGAATCCGGCGCTCGCTACCCAATCAGAATCCGCTCGCTTTTCAAAGTTCTAAAAACATTTAAATTTTAGGGAGAATTGGAAACTCCGAAGGATGCGAATCCTAAGGTTGTCGGTCCCGTACACAGCGGCGAATAGGTTTTGGTCCCCCATTCCCGCTCACATGAGTCCCGGCAATGCCTCGGATTCGTCCAACGAACGTAGTTTTCACCAACTAAAATTATTTAATTAAATCAATGAACGAAAAAAATTGCGAGACGAATCGTAATTAGGTCGCGACGCGCTTTTACCCAACGACCAAACCTCAGAAAAACTACTCACTCATTATTAAAAATAAAAGGAATAAAACCCTAAAATTAATCATGCTTCTGTTACTTGATACGGAAAATAAACAAAAGATCCAAACCAAACAAGTACCAAAGAACAAATTTATTAAAGAGCGGAAATTAATACAAGTTACTGGGATGCGAGTAATTAAACAAAACGTCAAATAACTTGAAAGAAATAAAATTCAGAAGAAAAACTCTCGGATCGGAACAGAAGGAGATCTCGGCAGCCTGGTTCCTCTATTCCACGGCGGCAGCCTCTGTTCTTTGTTTTTACCGTGCGTGGGAATCCAAGAAGATTCCCAGCGCCCTGTTCTCTGTAGCTCCGTGGGAATTATTTCCGTCCCGTTCTTCGTTTCTTTTCTATTAAAAGTAAAAGTGACAGCGTGCGAAAAAGATCCCCAAACAGTAAAACCCTTGCTCCTTTTATACTCTGTAATAGCCATGCCGTGTAAAACCTTTTTTTTTTTTCCTTTTCCAAAGGCCAATTTTCCATCAGTCCACTAATTATTGGCTCACTTATAATTCTTCCAATTCCCAGCCAATAAATGATTGGGCCTAATGGTTTTTGACCCAAATAAGTCCAGTCAATGCCATAAACTCATCAATTGCCGCTTCAAACTTCAATTGCTTCGACGACCGATTTTGTTTTGGCACGAAATAAAATTTGATTTTGCGCTTTTTGTATCAAACTCTCCAATTATCGGCTTCAAGGCCTCACAATCTAATCTTGGCGCTAAATCCGCCTTATTACCTGAGAAAATACTAAAAACACAAAACCAAGACAAAGCACGGCGTCAAGTGAAAAATGGAATAAACCACGCCTCTAACGCGCTAAAATGCCCTACTTAGGCGCTTATATCTATGATATTACGCGCCTATCACATCCCGATTCAACATTATAAGGCCAAGAGCGAAGACAAACATTCTTACCCCAACCTGACCATTCAAGGGATGAATGTTGTAGTAGAAGGGGGTCACGCTCAAGTACAGGGTAAACCTCTGGAAAGCCATCTGGCATGGCCGACGACAAAATAGGACCCAACGCACAAAGGGAACTGCTATTCGCATCATGAATCAGGACCTGGAGGTTTTGATCGGTGTCACCTCGATACGAGTCTGGAAACCGTGGAGTATCGTCGGTAAGAGGTTCTGAAGTAGGGTTTTCAACAGGAGTGCTAGAAACTTTCGATTTGGTTTTTGGAGCCATGAAAGATCAAACGTTTTCGAAAGACTTGAGAAGAAAGAGTTTCGTGCCCTAAAAATTCAAAGTGCTCCGCTTTATATAGGCGGTGAGACTGAGAGATTATTTACCAAAGTTAATCCTTAACTCAGGTAAATAGGGGGGCATTGTTTACACCATAATTTAGCCCGATATGATCGACTAGGTCATTTGGTCGACTAAGTTGATCAGTGACACGTGCAAACAGTAAATGGACTAACTTTATGAGATGGTTAAAAGAGTGATGTCTAAATACAAGACACACGTCCAACAAAGAAGTTACAAGCGGATCATGGACCAAGCAGTTGACAAAAGGCAGTTGAAGAATGCAAGCATACAGCAAGAAGAGCATGTGAAGAAAACCGTCAAGACTTGAACGTGGAAACCAAATAAAGAGGAAGAATAACCGCCTGATTCAAATTTATGGAGGGAATGCTGTCAAGTTTGAATCTCCAATCGAAGTGAAGCCCATAAATACAAGATGTAAAGACGATTTCAGGACCCCACTCAACCGCCCAAAGGCTTCTACTTTTTATCTGTACTTTACTTTTTCTGCACTAGGAGTAACTTGTAACTTTAATCGTCTACTCGGCTATTTGTTGTAGTCGACTAACTTCTACTTTGAAAAGTAATAAAGTCCATTTTGTTACTTTTCTCCCATCTCCATTCACATCATTAAGTTTGCTTCCAGAGAAATCCTGAAATACGGCAAGGAACCAAACTCCACCACCACAAATATCCACATTCCAGCACTCACACGATTTGTAGTCGATCATCGACTATAAGCAAAAAATAGACAAACAGTAGCCTGAGGAAAATAATGGAAAAATAAAACATGGAATTGGTTGGACAAGCACGAGGTTCAAGTCCACGTAGTCCCTTATTGGAGATAAACATACTAAGTGTAGTAGGATTCTTATAGATAGTGGTGTGATGTGACAGAGTAATACTCTCTGTTTGTTTGTTTTTTTTGCTCGGCAGGGTAATACTCTCTGTTGGAAGGGACTATTTTTTGCACCAAAAAAGAGAAGAAGAAAGAAACACGATCTCTCTCTCAGATATATATCTTAGAAGAGATTGATGCAATACCTTTTCATGTTCAAATTGCAATGTTTTGATTGATGAATTAGTACAGAGAAGCTATGATAGCAAGTAGTGATTCTGTCCACCCCCGAAATCAAGTTGAAGCTCCTCCGCCCCCTTTCCTGCTGCGAATCGAGTCCATAGAGCAACTTTGGATTCGTAATCCAGCGTGTGTTCAAACTCAACCCCCGATTTCTTGATCTCAGAACAGTTGTAGAGAAACAGGGTTTTGTTGACAAAGCTAACGAAGTCAGCAAGGCATTTGCCAGGAGAATAGCCATCATGGAAACGAGAAACAAGGGAAGTGAGGTAAGTCCGTAGGTATTTCCACCGTCTGGATAAAACCTGGGTTTTGATGACGTCTTCAGTTGCACCTAAGAAGCAGGAGAGAACGTGAATGAGTAAAGAGTCGGGCAATGCGGTGATCAGATCGACAGCCTTTTACAGAAAAATGAAGGGGTTTTCAGAGCATAAGAAGGGGAAATATTGGGACTTTCCAGAAATTAATAAGGCAAAAAACCCATGTACCGAGGAGATACAAATTCTTTAGCTTCAAAGAAACCAAAAGGTGCAAACTTTCTAAACTTCCAGGAGGATGAGAGAAGGTGGAGGAGGTATGGGTAAGTATGCTGAAGAACCACCAAACAAACATGCTCGAGCTGGATTCTCCAATTTCTGGAGAAAGGTAAAGGTACAGGGGAGGATAAGGGGAAAAATTTTGTCGAGAGGAAGAGGAAAACAAGTCAAAGGAGTTTGGGGGCTGAGAATGTTTTTGGGCTTGAAGGGATTGAAGCAGAGGCGGACACAGGGGTGCAAGTGGTGCCCGGGTCCCCCGCAAACCCCCCAATTATCTCAATATTTCTACTATATTTTAGGTTTTGTGTGTAAAAATTATAAAGAAATATTCCCTCAAAATTGTGTTATTGCTATATGAGGTTGATATTTTGTTATTAATTTGCTTGTGATTCGGTCCCCCACGTCAAGAATCCTGCGTCCATTTGCCATGTTGAAGTTGGATTTTCAAATGCTATACTTAAAATTCTTACAAGCCAAATACGCAAATGCCTCTGGGAGGAATAGAAAAGAAAACCGTGTGTGCGCGCATGTGTGCATGTGAGTGTGAGAGAGAAAGAGATGATTACCAAAATCCCACTGAAATCGTGGTGTGGGAAGGAGAACTGAAGGGGTTGGAAACTGCAAAGGTAAAGGGCAATGGACATGGAAATGTTCGACTCATTTATTTTCACAAGGCAACTCTCACAAAATAGGATTGTGATTTTGACACTTCAGAAATTGATGGAGGGGCTCCAAAACTGAACTGTGTTAATACACAAAATGACGTCGTTTTGGAGTCCCTCCATCAATTTTTGGAGTGCTAAAATCAATTTCCTTAAAATAAAGTCCCATTACCTTCCCTAGCAACTGAATTACGAAAATGATATGAGTACCGACCCCCAGGGAGGGGAAATCGTACCGATGGCCTCCGGCGGGCCGTCTCTAGCCACCAAACAGCCGATCCGAGCCGTCCAAAAATTCTATAAAAAAAAACCGATCAATACATATGTACATGAAAAAAAGAGTGTTTAGATCAAGCACTCTAGACACATCGGATGCCGTTGATTCCCACGTAGACCCCATCGGTTTTTTTTTTATAGAATTTTTGGACTGCTCGAATCGGCAGTCCGGTGGCCGGAGACGGTCCACCGGAGGCTGTCGATACAATTTCCCTCCCCAAGGAGTCGGTACATATAGCACAACTCACTGAATTAAGAGGCAACTTCAGATGGGCCCAACTCAAGCAACCCGAATTTTGAATTGGGGGAGCCTGTTGTGCATTTGTGCTCAGCATGCTTGTTGTGCATGATCCGACGGTTCGAATAGTGCATTCGACGTCTCGAATCTTATCTTGGCAATAAATGGCTCTCGGTCGGCATTGTCGAGATGAGATCCAAGCTGTTGGATATGCATGATCCGACGGCTCGAATTTTGTAGCTTGGGTTTAGGTTTGCGCTTCGGCTGAATCCAAACTCATGTTTTATTATTGGCCCTAACTCCTAAGCCTTTTGCCTATGGATCGTAAGAAAACGTCGTCTAGGCGTTAGGCAACATTTTTCATGAAAGGAATGGAATTTTTGTAGGTGCCATACTTACACCAAAAGTTTAAGACGTACCATATACATCGATGTCAGGTGTCTGGATCCGCTTACGCTCATTTTAATCTTGAGGGATCAATACCACCGCCTACTTAGAAGGACCCAATTAAAGCCAGAGCAACTTCAAGCAATATAATAAAAACATTTTGATGAATCTCTAACACCCCCTTGTGCCCTCCTATGATTTTGAATGCTTTTGTACTGAAGTGCTGCTTACACACTCTATCAAAAAAAGGGAATGCTTAAGCGTCATGCCTAGATGGTCCCTTCAGCGACATCCGATACGAAATGCTTAAGCGTCATGCCTAGATGGTCCCTTTGGCAACATTCGATAAAATTGGAAGCATCGTGCCTAGATGAGGTTTTTTTTTGTTTTTTTTTTTGTGCCTAAATACGATCCAAGCGCTTAATATTTGCGGTAGAATTTCGTTTTCTTGTATCCCATATACAAAATGGGGAAAATTGTTTCACTGAAACAAGGGGAGCATTAAACAGAGCAATAAAAATGTACTTCCCTTTCCGGCTGAAGTAAAGGCAGCTACTTCCAATCCACTGAACCGGATCGAATCATATGATTCCAACAACTAAGCCAACGAGTACAAAAACACCTTGCTGCTAGGATACAGACACCTGAGACACGACACGCTTTTGTTTGCTGGCCGTTTTCTGTTTCTGGTCTCACCAATTGAATACAGCAATCACATCAAAAATATACTCCTCTTTCTGGATGAAGTAAAGGCAGATAGAGCAAAGAAATGACTAAGAAATGGTGGGTCAGGAGCCATGCAAAATGCACAATTATATCTAACAGAAGACACAGTAGTAAATATAGCTTACTAAAACCTGGAACACTTGTTTAATTCTACTCTTCACATCCAAAAAGGAAACATGTGTGTGCATCGAAATCACCCACCAAAAACTTCCAAAAGTACACCATACTTTTCCTATACACCAGTGCCCTAATTTCAGTTCCTCGGACTTTTTCGGGGTCTTCCACGCTTTGTAGGGGAATGGGACACCCGAGTCAGTGCACTTACCTCAGCAACAACTCGGAAGATACTGACATCCATGACAATTCTGTCGTGAGTTCCACTAGCGAGCTCAAACAGACACACATCAAATTCTTCCAAGTTGTTTTCAAAAGCGAAATCCTTCCAACCACCAACCAGTCCACTGGCACCACGACCAAATCTACATTCATATTTGGCATGCCACGTCTTCTCGTTCTCTTTGACACGGAGAGTCACATCTTGGCTCTTATGAGGCAAACGGGAACGCACCCAATCAGAAGGAATCGCCTACATCAAATAGTGTTGCACAAAAGGAAGTCAATCAAGATCACACTTCAAAAAATATCTATGATTGAAGTTTTTCATATTCATCGAGCATCAGCATATCTCTGTATATATATATATAGCCTAACAAAAAATAACGGAAGATTTAGAATATGGAATTGGTTCTCACACTCTCTTCTATATTAGGGCTTGTTTTCCATCTTTATTCTAACGAATTTACACCATTCCCCTTTTTGTGTTTCCCTAATTTCACATGTATAATTTTGTAAATCTACAAGATGCAGATGGTATAAAGAGAAGCGAAAAAATCAATCACAGAACGGAATACGATCAAATTGTGAACTACACAAGAATTTACCATGTAGAATTTCCTGTACACATGTGTGGGTCGCATCACTACCATGAAACTGTTTGGGGTTGATACTGCACGTGCCATTTTTAGCGCATTTACTTCTTCTGCTTCCGTTACAGGTTTTCTGTTAGATACATACTGCAGAAGATATCTCCCAACCAATCCTTCTTTCGCAGCTGAATCATTTATAAATCAAAGAACCAAGCAAAAGACATGCATATTTCACAACCCCAAAAATCGAACAACAGAATAACCCACAAGATGGCCATATCATGGAATTAAGAATTGAACTAAAATAGCGACAACAAATAAGAAGACACAGACCAAAGAGATTTTGAAAGACTTCTTAGATTAGAAATCATATGTACCAAACCAAGGAAATTTTTTTCTATTTTCTAAAACCAACAAAGAAACATTAAAGACAATTAACTATGTGAGAGAACTATGCAAATAGAATTTGACACGTTGCATGTTTGGAAAAATAAGAAGGCGTACCCGAATTAACTTTTTGCTCCACCACACGCTTGCCATGATGAGTCATGATATCGCTAGCTCCATCCCCAGTCTTAGCTTGGGTGCATCGTCGCAAACGCGATGACGGTAGATTCTCATTGTTTCTTGGTCTTTTTGATGGAGTACATCCTTCACCACAATCCGAGGAGTCATGTCCAACTCCAACAGGACTCTCCCCCTTGTTTCTCTTTGTTTGGAATCCAGGATCTAGTTCTGTATGTCCACATTTTCTGACAAAATATGAAGATTCCCTCTCACAGAAGCTCCGCCCATTAAATATTAAGACATCAAACCGTGAGTCCCCATTGTACCTAAAAATCAAGACATCATCTTCTTTGAGAGAATGATCCTCAACAAATTCTTTCCAGCCATGTTTGAAAAGAAAGGTGTCCCCGCTTGCGACCAGTCCTACATTCCAATTGGAACCACTCGGACCTATTACGGTTACATTTTCGGGTAATTTCCTTTTCATGTTTCTGGCAAATTTTACTGGAATATCCTGCAAAAAGAGTAGAAAATTACCTTCCACTTCTCATCATTCAGGTACAAAAAAGTTTGCAGTTTAACCCAGCAGCCCAAAAGCACAATAATCTATGTATAAGAAACACCCTAAACTAGAATATTCAACAAAAAGAACTACAGGAAGTACCATAACCAAAATGAAGCATCACAATCCTAGTGAGTTTCGAGGATCTTGACCAAGAGAACGAATGTACCAAAGATTTAACATATCCCGTCAAGAAAGTTGTAAATATCAAACCATGGAGTGCTCGATACAGATAAAATAGATGGCCAATAGATCATATGTGGATTCTTAAGTAGCTAAATTTCGCTGCATGCAGGATTTTGCTCATTGCACCTTTCACAAAGCAGCAAAAGGTATCATAAATATTGAGCATTTCTTTCTCTACCCCTGCTACTGATTCTGCCATATAGTGCTATAGTTATATGGGACTTAGATTGGATGAATTATGATCAATAGAAAACTTCTACAATTCTACAAATACATCACTGATAATTGATCATCGCATCACGCAAAGACCTAGTGCTAATATCTTGTTAATCCAATCCTCTTACAATTCGAAACCCTAGATTTTTCAGTCTCAATGTCAATTTTTTTTCCCCCTGAACTTAAAAGATTCAACCCCAGCAGCCTAAAGAATTTGATAGATGATGTTATCACGAATTTGGGTGGCACTTAAACCAATCTGTGTTTATCCCAGCACCTATTATGAAAGAGCGACGCTATATGCTACACACAGATCCCGGCACATCTTGTATCTGGCGCCATCCGATAAAAGTGCGCCCCACAAAACAGTGAGAGACCCATATGCATCGGGCGGTTACAGCCGCATATGTGTCCAAATCTGTTGTCACAGACTTTTCCGTTATGAAATATGGCCAACTAGGATGATTCTTTCAAATTTTTAAGCATCATATGTGGCAAGAGATATAATCATATTCATCCATGTCTATGAGGCGGGCCAAAAGAACTGCTAATTTGGTAATGAGAGTTGAAACATACACGCATAGACGCATGGTCAGATACAAAACCAAAAACAATCAATAAGCAAAACAACCAAACACAATAATACCAATGAGGGGTTGGTTCAAGTGGTGGAAACTAATGACCTGGCTGGACAAGCACGAGGTTCAAGTCCCCGTAGTCCTCTTAATTTGGGAGACTTGGCCAAAAATCTCTCATATTTACATTTTTTGAGCTCAATGACAAGCACCTTTTGCAATAAAACTGAGGGCAAATTTCACTGACCTCCCCTGAGGTTTCTGACAAGTGCTGAGACCTCCCCTGAGGTTTTTGAAATTACATTTACCTCCCTTGCTTTTGCTGACATTGTCAATACTCCCCCTTTCGTTACTATTCCGTTATAAATTTAACAGAACCGGAGGATTCATGATGACATCAGCATTAAACACAGCACAATACCTATTTTACCCTCCATTGATCAACCCGTATGTTTCACACTCCATCCCTCTCTCCCCCTCCTCCCCGTCTCCCAATCTAACATTTTACCAGGAATAAAATTTTTAGTTTTTGTGTTCAAGAAACCAAAACTCCATTATTCACCAACTTATCACAGTAATCCAAACTCAAAAAAAAAAAAAGGAATATGAATTAATTTCCTTGACCAGCAAGCTCATTTGTGATGTGAGAAATCTGTTTGGGAAAAAAATTGATGCAAATGTAGCCACAAAGAGATAAGAGAAAAAGTTATAGGGAGTTTCACCACACCCTACCCGCTATAGATCGTCTACATTTCAGCCCTGCTGAAGTCGAATTCCATAAATTTAAACTCAGGACAATGTTTATGCAAAGATATATCAGTGGCTTGCTTCATGGGATGCAGGTGGAAATGGTGTTTTGTCTTTGTTTATGCAAATTAAGACAGAAAATTAAGCAAGACTACCAAACGAGGTGAGAGAATTTTGTTTGCTGGGTTTCTAGGGTTGAAAAGAGGGGGGGAGAGGAAAGCTAATTAAATGATAGAGGCAGAGGAGGGAGGATGTGGTGTTAGAGAGAGAAACTATTTGCTTAATTGATCAAGACCTTGAGATATGGCTCCACAATCCTCATTAAATGCCGGCCCCATACTTTTTTTTTTTAATGGAATAGCACTGTATAAACAACTAATTAAGGACATGTTATTATAAAGCATTTCATGTAATTAATGTGTATAACAATGGTCAGGTTCGACACCTCCCATGTGTTATCAACTCCGATTGATTCGTTATTTTAAGGTCTCGTAATTATTTGAGGTGCGTGCAAGCTGACTCAAGCACCTGATTATTTAAAAAAAAGAGTGGTATAAGTTAGTAGATGTGTTTTTTTTTTAGTGAAGAGATAACTGGCAATTTCATTGCTCAAAAAGAAAAGAACAGAAAATTGCCCGGAGGTTACAAAATCTCAACATCCAGAGCCCTTTTGTTGGGTACAAAGACCTCAACGACCAGGTTATCAAAGGACGAATCCATAAGGCGTTGAGATGACAGTAGCATATGCACATAAAAATAAGCTCCACACAAGGATAATACGTGGACGGTAATATATAAGTCAAAATTACTGGTAATATCAGACCCAGGATCTTTGGATTAAAAGAAAAAAGAAGGGAAAAACAGACCCACGATCTACTCCCAGATACATTTCTTTGATTCTCTTTTGCACTTTGATTTTAACCATCAAGAAGTCAATTGAGATATTTAAAAAACAAAAAAAAAGGGCAAGCTTGTTTATTCTCTGTGAGCATTTTGCTCATAACCAACAAGAGAAAATCTTAAACTAACTACAAGATTTCATCTTGTGTATTCTTATTACAACTATATATAAATCGACTTACAAAAAAAAAAAAATTGCTAATACTTTTAGAGAACGTTTTTCTAATTAAATGAACTAAAGTTCATGTTTTTAGGAATTTTTAAGAAAGCCATTCTCCTAAAAAATATATGAAATAAAATACCATTTAGCGCAAACAACTTGACTATTGCTATTATCTGTAGTCCAATTATGTAGCGGAAATGCACCCTTAGTTAGATTAATAGATTAGTTAAAAAGGAAAAAATGACCTTTTAAAAATTAAAAATAAAATAAGATCTCATACACAACTATAATCATGTTCCCGTGCTTATATCGATTACAGCCAATGAAAATAAATCTATATATGTTTGCACTATGTTGTTTATTATTTGATTCTAGACATTGTTGTATGATAAAAAGTTGATTTGTTAGTTTTTTTTATTTACGAAATTTGTAAGGTAAGATAGTGGTATAAAAAGTAAGGACTTTGTGCAATTATTTATTTTTTATTAGTGGGTATTTTGGTCTTTTTAATAGTGGGGTTAACGCCATCTAGGGTAAGTTAACGTGAAGGGGAATATTGATATTGTCAGCAAATGTAGGGGATGTCAGTGTAATTTCAGAAATCTCAGGGGAGGTATCTGCATTTGTCAAAAACCTTAGGGGAGGTCAGTGAAATTTATCCTAAAACATAAGAACAAATGTGCCTATGAAAGTGCTTAAAATGCTAAGGTACCCTATGAAAGTGCCTAAACTACTAAAAGAGCATCTCCAATTCACCTCTATTTCTTTAAAATAGAGGATGAATGTGACACATTGAGGGGATATTTTATAATTTATTTCATTTTTTCTTCACTTTTTGTACTTTTTGGGAGAATTTTCGAGGGATTCACCGTCCTTTTTAGAGTTTGGTCCTCTAAAAGTAAATTTGGTCCTCTAAAACTGGAGGATCAAAAGTAAATTTAGAGTACAAAATCCTCCATACTCTAAAAAGGAAGATGGGTCCTCCAAAAATTTTCCCAAAAAGTACAAAAAGTGAAAAAAAAAAAAAGGGAATAAATTACAAAATCTCCCCTCAATGTGTCACATCCATCCTCTATTTTGGATGGATTGGAGATGCTCTAAAACCCTATAATAGGAAAATACACCCTAAAACCCTATGAAAGTGTATGAACATGTTTTAATCTTATGGTTAGAAAACTCAAAAAGTTGAAAGACCTCCACTGAAAACTATTTTGTTAGCGTCATTCCCCTAAATGAAAACTATTTTACCGTCTTTATAGCTAATTTTACCTTTTCATTTTTTTTTTTGTAATGCAGGGTATCCCGGAACAGCTTGTGCGCACCTCAAACTAATCAGCCCCTCCCATAGCCGTTTCACATGCTTATGCATGAGAGTGAGGTGACCCCAAGAGATGTTGACAATGAGAATCAAACCTGAGACCTTAGAATGTAACAAACACTAAGTCACAAGTCAAGACCATTTGGCCAACCCCTTGGGGTTCCAATAGTCCATTATTGGAGCTAAACATAGTCCTAATACCTCACATCATACGTGCGGTGGGCTTCCTACAAATAGTAGTGTGATATGACG
The DNA here is from genome assembly GCA_025413875.1 of Rhododendron molle. NCBI lineage: Eukaryota > Viridiplantae > Streptophyta > Magnoliopsida > Ericales > Ericaceae > Rhododendron > Rhododendron molle. The sequence continues at coordinate 8,018,481 of CM046393.1, forward strand.
GGGCAATGCTCACTGTGGGAAGGATGGGTACCATACTTGCACTCGCGTTTTTTGCATGAAAAAGAAAAAGAACACGATCATAAAAGAGAGGGGATTAACAATAGTTTATTAAACTCACGAGTTGCTGATCAAAACCCTGGGGGAGAATTTGAAGGAACATAATGGACTGGAAATGGGTCCAGTACATGTCTTGTTCCCATTTACTGCAATCCCCGCAATCTTTTCCCATCTTTCTGCCAAAACAAACAAAGGGGTTTTCAGAGCAGAGGGGAAACGGGGAAATATTGGGACCTTCCAAAAATTAATAAGGCAAAAAACCCTTTTTACTGAGGAGATACAAATTCTCAGCTTCAAGGAAACCAAAAGGTGAAAACTTCATAACTTCCCGCGTCTATGCACAGATTCTTACAAGCCAACTGCACAGATGCCTTTGGGAGGGAAAAGAAAAGAAAAACAGGACTGCGCGTGTGTGCGTGTGTGTGTGAGAGAGAGAGAGAGAGAGAGAGAGAGAGAGAGAGATTATTACCAAAATTCCACTGAAATCGTGGTGTGGGAAGGAGAATTGATTCAATTGAAGGGTTTGGAAACTGCAAAGGTGAAGGGCATGGAACATGTAGAATTAATAGATTCCCATTAGCTTCCCATCCTACCAACTGAGGGCGTGTTTGATAGGTTTTGTTTGGAGGGGATTAATAATGAGGTGGGATTAGAATAAAGATTGGTAAGGAGATAAGATTGGTAATGAGTATATTTGTTTTGCACCAGATTAAACGATAGGAGTATTATCTATTATGTTTGTTTTACATGGGATATGATTGGATTAAAATGTCTAGTTTCATTTTTACCCTTTTGCAAAATAGTTAAAAAAAAATGAAGCAAAATTTAACTCTTCTATTTCTCCCTAAGGCCGTTATATAACTATTACAAAAATAAAAATATTAATACAATATTTGTTCTATTTTCTCGTGCTATCCTTTTTTCCTATCTAGTACTTATCTTTTGTAGTTGCCATCCAACAAAAAAATACAGGGGGATTTTTTTTTGGTAAATCAGCTTGAAATAGAAAAAAAGGCTAACCGAATATATAGCTTACAAGGGAGGGCATAAAAAGTCTAGGTTTTCTTCATTTATATAGATAGATGAGGGTATTTGTGTCAATCTATGTAAAAACAAAGGGCATAAAAGTCTTTCAACACCAATCCCAGGGGGATAGGCTTGGTAATTAACACCCCCGTGGGTTGGGTAGTCCAGCCAATTTATGAGATTCACAATCCCATGTACTCCTAATCTCTCCCACCAAGATAACCACTGTCCAGTGCAGTTGGTATGTCATCTCTCCCCTATGAAGGAGGTTCTGGGTTCGACTCCTGCTGGAGCAATACCCTTGGGGTCCCAAGCTATGAATAGCTTCTAGACCTTGTGCTAATCCTAACACCCCCACTAACCCCCGCTGATGTATGACGATTGAAAAAAAAAAATCTCTCCCACCAAAATCAACTCAAACAAGCAACTTTATGTCCAAACCACTTCATTAGTCCATCCCAAGGCCTTAATTGGCTATCAAACATGCCCGCAGAGTTAAGAGGCAACTTCGGATTGGCCCAACAAGCAGCCCGAATTCGTAGCTGGATTCAGGGCTGAATCCAAATTGGGGCATTTACCGGCCGGTCCTAAAAGAAGAATCAAAACTCCAGAAGCTCCAAGCCCAACCCAAAATGCACGCATAAGGACACGGACTAAAAAATTGCCAAAAATACCCTCGGAATAAAATACAGCTTACTAACGCGAAGAAACATTCCTTCTCTCCGTCTACACCATCGCCTCTGTCTCTCTCTCGTAGCCTGTTCTCACTCTGTCTACACCATCGCCTCTGCATCTCTCTGGTAGCTTGTTCTCTATCTGACTTCTCTCTCTGACTTCTACACCATCGCCTCTGTCTCTCTCTCGTAGCTTTCAATTTCGAGATCTCGTACCTTGTTCTCTCTCTCGTAGCAGGTTTTCATTGTCGAGAAAATGAGGAAGAAAAGTAAGAAATTCATTACTCGTCTAATTTATTCATTACTCCTTTAATCTATTCACTAATGACAATGCATGCAAAGAAATTCATAACGGAACTATAAATCGTCTTAAAAATATCCGATTCGAAATTGCGAACCCTAAATCACCTTAGATATTCACGGTGAGCTTTGACAACTCAGTCTTTATTGTTTTATAGATTGTTTCAATGCTTATGATTTTCCTATGAGGATTTGCGTTGTTTTGATTTACTGTAAATAATGCTAGTGACACATGGTATTTCACTTGCTAAAAACTCTCAGACCTATTATATGTATGTGAAAAATGTGTGGAATCAAAATGTGCCTGGCTGCGAAATTGTTCGTATGAAAAAAACATTTTGAATATATCAGTATGTCTTATTAAACAATTTCGCAGAGGTTTTGTATTGTATTTGTCATTGGTTATTTAATTTTGATGAATAAACAACGTATATTGCTGCAAAACATTTCATATGTGAAATAGAACATCTTGACAGACCTTTGTAGGATGATTGTGTTTACATGTATTCATAGCTTATATTTAATCAGTTATCTGATTTGTTTACATGTGAATCTACTGTATCTCGCTTAATTTTCACTTTGCGTAGTTTATACTTAACCTGAGCGTGTCTCTAACTTGAGGTTTAACGAAGCTATAGTAAGTATAAACTACCTTTTTATTTATTGTCTTTACTTGTTGGGGCGGCGGCATAGACCCTCTTGTTTGTTTACGTTGCATTGCGGTCCATTGTTCTCGAGGAAAGAATGAAACAAATTGGTAGAGCCTCATTGCATTATTCTAATATAATCTAATTTTCAAACATCTGAAACATCATCTTCTACAATGTACAAAGAAAAAAAAATTTTGAATATATTAGTATGTGTTGTTAAAGAATTTCGCAGAGCTTTTGTATTCTATTAGTCATTGGTTGTCTGATTTGTTTACATGTGAATCCACTGTAAGTATCTCGCTTAATTTTCACTTTGCGTAGTTTATACTTAAACTAGTGGATACCTCTAACATGAGCGTGTCTCTAACTTGAGGTGTAACGAAGCTACAGTAAGTATAAACTACCTTATTATTTATTGTCTTTAAACATGTCAGATACAATTAAACTAGTAGGATAATTGTCTAGTGTACAATTACCACTGGACATAATTGAACTGACAGATTGTTCATTATTTATGTTGCATACCTTATAATGGAAGATTGTTTGCAGGTTTAGCATTCAAGAAGAAAGCAAGCAAATCAAGAAAAACTTCTGTTGCAACACCAACACCATCAACCAGGAAAAAAAATAGTAGTCCTTATCTTAGACATTCACCATACAGAGCAAATCTACGGGCTGCGATAAAGTACATCCCAATGATTGAACTTAGAAAACCACATATTGAGCTTCTCAAGGAAACACCATTTTGGTTGCTAATAAATATATTGAAAGAAAAGGCTTTGAAACTAGAGGAATTCAGAAAAGTAAATTTTTCTGTGGAAATGATATTGAAGCAATATAGAGGAAACGGCCAATTCCTTATAGGTAAAAAATTGGTTGAGCTTCGAGTATCGGATATCCAGTTGATTTTTGGGATAAGAAGTGGAAAAGAGAAGGTTTCTGGCTTGTACTGTTCTTCTAATAAAGTGAAGTTTGCAAGAAGAAAGAATTTGCAAAGATTGGACCAGCAAGCAATTAAGAATATGATAACTGAACAACTTCTCAAAAGTAATAAGAAGACAGATGTTGAGGATGTTGCTCGACTTTTGTGTCTGTTTTTATGTGCAACTCTGTTTTTCACAACTAGTGCAACACTATCATGGGTGTATGTTAAGCACATGGATGACTGGAATAAAATGAAGAATTATGATTGGGGTACAGCAATAAAGGACATGTTGATCAGATCAATAGAGAAAAATATTGCTGACCCATGGAAAGTACAAGGATGTGCCATTTTGTTGTTGGTAAGTGAAGAATATTGTTTTATTTTTTATATAGAAACAATTTTATGTTTGTATATCGAAATATAACATTGAATTTTTTGTTTTCAGTATTGGTTTTGTGAACACACAAAAATAATGCAACCAAAAACCGAGCTTGCAGTACCAAGATTTTTAAACTGGGACATTTCAAGATTGCATTTGCAAGATTATGTGATCGGAAATATGGCAGATGACCAGGTAAAAAAAGTTCTGAAACCATTAGCATAGTAGTTTGCTCTTTTTCTTGAATTATATTACTGGTCTTTTGTTTAAAAAGACAATTTCACAGACATTTTTTTCAAACGGACAAGTTAGTTTTGTGTCCAGTGCTAAGGAATGACGAATGAGAGAACTGGACAATTTCGCAGACATTTGTATTGTTCAAAGTTCCACAATTTCGCAGGGATTTTTGTTGCAGTGTTTTCTACATCAAACAAATTTGCAGGTCTTTGTGTATATCAGTATGTTCAAAGTTGAACAATATGCAATGAAAAAAACTTGTTGGCTGCTAGGTCTGCGAATTTGTTAGGTTTATATTGGTAAAATATAAATTGAGAAGTAACAAAATCAATTTGATTATACATGTTTTTTCTTAACTTCACATTTCAACAGTCCACAGGGGTCTGCGAATAATTTGATTATACATGTATAATTTGATTATACATGTTTTTTCTTAACTTCACAGTTCAACAAGTTCGACAATTTGGCAAGGATTTTGTTGCATTATGTTGAAAGTTCACAGGTCTTTGTATATATCAAACAATTTCGCAGACATTTGTATTGTTCAAAGTTCCACAATTTCGCAGGAATTTTTGTTGCAGTGTTCACCAAGCATGAAACAATGTTTATATGTCAGATTGAATGGAAAATGTTCACAGGGATCTGCGAAGTTCACAGGGGTCTGCGAAATTGTTTATATGTCAGATTGAATGGAAAATGTTCACAGGGATCTGCGAAGTTGTTTACTAGACACTTTTTGCAGACATTATTCATGTTAGGCCTTGTACATATCATATGCGAACTTGTAAGGCAGACGGTTGCTGCTAGGTCTGCGAATTTGTTAGGTTTATATTGGTAAAATATAAATTGAGAAGTAACAAAATCAATTTGATTATACATGTTTTTTCTTAACTTCACATTCAACAATCCACAGGGGTCTGCGAATTTGTTGAGAATTCAGATTAAATTGGAATGAAAATAAACTAAAAAGAATTTTCACAAGAGTCTGCGAAAATAGTTAATACGTGGGCAATCTGATTGTACATATTTTAAAATTTTCAGTTCTAGGATTGTTTATATGTATTACTTGTCGGCTCTTCGAAATTGGCTACTTTGAGGCAATTCTATGATTGTACATATTTTTAATTTTATGAATGCTAGTGTTTGTGCAGAATAGAATCCTTTGTGTTCTGAAACCACTAGTATAGAATTCTTAGTGCTCTTTTGTTTAAACAAATCCCAGTGTTCTGAATTTGATTTTGACAATTCTTAGTGATTTGATTGTAACAATGATAACATTACTGACATAACCAGGTCAATGAAGATGAACTTACAACAACAGCAGAGGAAGATTTGATTTACAAAATTCACATTGAACAAGAAGAAGGAGAGGAAGGGGAAGTGGAAGAGGAGGAGGAACAGGAGGAGGAGGACGAGGAGGAAGAAGAAGAAGAAGAAGAAGAAGAAGAAGAAGAAGAGGAAGAAGAAGAATATGAAATAATGAATCATCAACACGAAATAGAACAAGAAGTAATACACATTGAAGAAGAAGAAAATAAAGAAGAACTAGAAGGAGAAGAAGAACGAGATGCAACACCACTTGAACAAGTTGTTCAAGAACATAATGAGGCACATTTAGTAGAAGAAGAAGAAGAAGGAGGAGGAGGAGGACAGAAAAAGAAACAGCAAGGCAAAGAACAAGAGGAAGAGGAAGAGAAAGAGGAAAAGGAAGAGGAAGTACAAGTAGATGGACGAGTAGAATCAATTGAAAAAGTTGTAAAAGGAGGAGATTCAGAAGAAGAACAGCAAGGCAAAGAGCAAGAGGAAGAGGAAGAGAAAGAGGAAAAGGAAGAGGAAGTACAAGTAGATGGACGAGTAGAATCAATTGAAAAAGTTGTAGAAGGAGTAGATTCAGAAGAAGAACAAGATTCAATTGAAAAAGTTGTAGAAGAAGGAGGAGATGATAGTGAAGGAGGAGATGATAGTGAAAGAGCAGGTCATGATGATACTGAAATGAATGAAATGTTCCATACTGCAGAAGCTGTTGATGAACAATTCCAATCAACAAACCAATCAGCTTCAACATTTGTTCCCGAGACGCAGTTTTCAAAACAAGCAAGAGTTGAGACTGCAGTTGAAAGGCAAACCCAAGTAAGAAACGTTTTTGATAAATTGGAAGAACAAATAGTAAAATTGCAGCATAACTGTGGAAAGCTCAAAGAGGACAACGTCATTCATGAAGCCCAAATTAGAAACCTTGAGATTCAAAACAGTCAATTGGAAAGACAAACGTTGCTGCTGAGGTTAGAGATAAATGAAGAGCAACAACGTAGGGAAAGAGTTGAATTTGAAAAAAGGAAGATGGCTAGGGAAAAAGATGCGGAAATAGCATTTCTGAAACAAAGGATAAAGGAATTGACAAATCAAGTGAAACAGCAATGGAAGCAAAAGCAATCGGAATCAACAATTTTTGATTCTATGAGTGATGCCCAATTGCATGAAATAACCCAACAAGGGCGAGCAACCATTGAGAAAAGGAGACATGCAGAAATAATGTCTCGATCGTGTCAGCAAAGCACATATATCAGACCTTTACTGAAAAAAGTTTGGAAATTCTGTGCTCAAGAACAATGTACAACAAGTTTTGATAGTGAAAGTGAAAGGCTAGTACACGAACTGACACAAAAATTTGGTGTCAAGAAGGATGAAGAAGAAAAAAAGAAAGAAGTTTCGCATCAAGTGAACTCAAAGAAGAGGAAAGCAAAAATCGATGTCAACGAACGTGCTAAAGATCCTGGACAAGCTCAACCAACAAAGAAGAGAAAACTTTTGAAGACTGGTCCAGTATTCAAATATCTTTCGAAAGAGTCAAAGAAAAAGTTGACATCATTCTGGAAATCAGCTGCTGAAACGTAAATTCATTACTATAACACAAAAATATTTTAATTTCATATAAAATGGTTTCTATATTAATTTATCCTACTTTTTGCAGTGACAGCTTGTGGGCAGGTAATCATTATGAAACATCCATTTATGCGGATGAAGTAGGTCATATTCTCGAGCAGGAAGCCATAGCAAGAAGTGTAAGTAATTTAATCTTTTTAGAAAAGCAGTGTTGTGCTTTATTCTAGTTAGTGACATAATTTTTGGAATCTTGTAGACGATAGATTCCTATGGTGAGATTTTGCTTGGAAAGTATCCAAAAACGAAATGTATGATATTGTCAACACGTTGGTTGGTAAGGCATCCTCTCTGTTTTTTCCAACCTTTGTTGTTAGATTTGTTTATTAGTAAGATATATTTTTTTGGGTAATTTATTTTCTAAGTGGTTGATGGTATTGCAAATATAGTATGTGGAAGCAAAAGCCAATGAAACAACAAGGAGGAAGATGTACGATGATGATTTGAACAACGTGTTGACATTCGATTTTGTTATTTTCCCAATACACGAAGATGACCACTGGACACTTCTTGTCCTAAAAGTTTTAGAGGGATGTTGGTGTTTCTATGATTCAATGCTAGAAAAACGAAAACAAATGTCAAACAAATGCAAGCCAGCAACACTCCTTGTAAGGAAACTACTTACTTTGTGCTCTTCTCTGAAAATATTCGAACTGCAAAATACAAAACTATGAATTCCTTTTGTTTCTATAAAACAGCAAAAGCGTGTGACCGATTATCTTAAAGAAAGGTGGCAGTGTCTACAAATTGAGTCAAAAGTACGGATAGAACAAGGTTGTCCGCAACAACCTCCAGGGTAAGCATCTGCATCATTAAATTTGTTTGATGTTAGTCAAAACAATATGAGATCTGATATTTATAAAACATACTATGCAGATCCGATTGTGGGGTAATGGTATGCAAGATAATGAAGCACTTGGTTTTAAATGAAGAAATTCAGTCCCACATATCAGATGAGGAGAGCAACAAAATGAGAGCAGAAATACTGGAGGCATTCATTACAGATGAAGATGGGTCATGGCAATCTCAGGAGGAGTTGTAGTTTTTAAAAATATTTGCTTGTTTGGGTTGAATGCTAATGTTACATTGAAATATCCGTAACTGACCACTCCTAAGTAATGAACAACAACAAGTTCGACAATTTGGCAGGGATTTTGTTGCATTATGTTGAAAGTTCGCAGGTCTTTGTATATATCAAACAATTTCACAGACATTTGTATTGTTCAAAGTTCCACAATATCGCAGGGATTTTTATTGCAGTGTTCACCAAGCATGAAAGAATGTTTATATGTCAGATTGAATGGAAAATGTTCACAGGGATCTGGGAAGTTCACAGGGGTCTGCGAAGTTCACAGGGGTCTGCGAAATTGTTTGTATGTCAGATTGAATGGAAAATGTTCACAGGGATCTCCGAAGTTGTTTACTTCTAAGAATCCCAAATTTCGGAGTCATATGTATTTCATAAGAATCCGCAATTGAAAACTTTCTATGGTAATTGTCCAGAACTAGACATTTTTTGCAGACATTATTCATGTTAGGCCTTGTACATATCATATGTGAACTTGTAAGGTAGACGGTTCAGTAATTCATTTAATTGGACAATTCCACAGGTCTGCGAAATTGTTGACAATTCAGATTGGCTGTGCGAAATTGTTGAGAATTCCGATTGGTTCTTGGAGATCTCTTTCAAGATCTTCCTCTTTGTTTAAATGGTCCAAAAAAGGATAAATTTTGTATACTGCCACCCAGCGCATGGGTGGGTTTTATGTGAATATCAATTAGTCGAGTTGTTGTTAGTCTGCGAAATTCCCAATATGTTCACAGGACTGTTCGAAATTGTTCACATGTGGGCAATCTTATTGTAAATATGTTTAATTTAATACCTCTATAATTGATTTTAAATTTCACAAGGGTCTGCGAAATTGTTGAATCCAGATTGTCTGCATATGTATTACTAGTTGGCTCTAAAATTGTTTATTTTGGTTATGAAAAACGAAGAAAAGAACTTCAAAGGAGTCTGTGAAATTTTTTATTTGTGGAAAACCTGATTATAGTTATATTTGTAATTCATTTTTAATTTCAGATTTTTCAATATTTGTCATTAAACAGTTCTATTTGTTTGAATTGATTATTGGTGTTATTCTTAGTAAATTAGTCTGCGAAATTCTCCATACCTGCGACGCAGAACAACGGTAGCATTAATCACCAAGCATGATATTTTAAAAAAGACTTGGTAGCTCTGCAATTTTTATATATCTGTTAGAAAAAAATTTACATGGACTCTGCGAAATTGATTTAAAAACTGGAATAAAAATAGAAAACAACTTCACAATAATCTGATTATAAATATATGTCTAATTGAACAATTATATAATTGATTTTTAATTTCACAAGGGTCTGCGAAAAATAATAAAATGAATTTAATGTTTTTTAAATTGGTTCCTTAATTTATTTTATAAGCAAGAATGCGCAAGAAATATTAAAAATAGCAGCCCATTATATACAACCAAAATAAAGGTCTGCGCCTCTACTGAGAGTATAAAAATCGTACAACCTTGTCGACGCCTCTCCGTCTCATTTCTGCGTTTAAACTTGTCGAAGCCTCTCCGTCTCTTTTTTTCCGCTCTGATTTCTTCGACTTGAAGTGTTGAAGATATACGAAGAGAAGAAACTTCAAGCCAAATGAAACGTAAAAGAGGACAGAGTTCAAGCAGAATGAAGGGGAAAAGCGGTACGGACTTTGTCTTGAAACAATGCTCGGTAGAATTTTTTTTGGAAAAATTGTTTGATTAATTTTTCTCATTGTTACACATATTTTGTAGTTTCATTTTTCTCGTATTGTTACACATATTTTGTAGTTGCATTTGCAGTAGATATTCTTACAAAATAGTCTGTTTCCTAAAAACCGGAGACTTAATTTATTACGAATTACGTAGACTTATAGCATCAGAATGTGTTATGTATGTAAATTAAAATAATTCCCACGGACTCTGCGAAATTGTTCGATTCGCAGATTTATATAAACAATTTCGCAGAGTGATATGTATTTTTTAAGAATTCCCTATTATGACATTTTTAGGGTAATTAAACAGTGATGACGAATAAGCAATGACCTTGTATTATATGGAATTATTTTGTTTTGTTTTGAAAAAAATAGTCATTTAATATGGATTGCTATACAATATTTTTGTAAAAGAATTTATTTATGTGACAATTTTGAGTGTCATTTGGGAATTTATTCTATAACATTCAGGTGGTGGGAATGCATATAAACTGAGACCGAGGGCAAACATCAATCGGTCAACAATGGAGGAACCTGAAACTAGTATAACACCAACAAAAAGAAGACAAAATCAAGGGAAAGTTCAGCTCAAGAGCAAACATAATAAGAAAAAACTGGATGCTGAAGGAACACAGGTCACATACCGATCGAACCTGCAAGCGATGGTAAATCTTATGAGAGATTTACAACTGCAGGAACACCATTTGAAATTGCTAAGGAGGACTCCATTCTGGTTGTTAATTGATGCGTTGAGAAAACAAAGACTGTCAAACGACAATTGCATGAAGTTTGATAAAGTAGCTCTCAAAATAATAAAGTCCTATGATCAAGAAGCGAAGACATTCAAAATTGGTGGACGAGGTGTAAAAATTCAGGCTAACGACATAGCGCTGATTTTTGGAATTGTATCTGGTGAGGAACCAATTCCAATTACAAATCAATACCAGAAGCGGAATGAAGTTCAACTTCTAATAAGAAGAAATTTAACAAAAACAAAAGGAATGACAACTAAAATAGTTGCAAATTTGATCGAAAGCATAATAGAAAACGACGATAAGCAAGCGATCAAAGATGTTGTGCGGCTAGTATGCTTGTACCTGTGTGGTACACTATTTTTTTCTGGGCGTGGAATTCAGATCAGTTGGAGTTTTGTTCAACTAATGGAAGACCTACCAGCTATGAGCAATTATAATTGGTCACAAGCAATACTCGACAACTTAATGAAATCAGTTGAAGCGTATGCTACAAAACCAAAGGATGTTGCTGGATGTGTTATGCTATTGTTGGTAAGTCAAGCAAAGTTTATACTCTTACGATTGACTGATGCTTATAGTTTAGTTGTCTAATATTTTTGTATACATTATGACTACATTGCAGTATTGGCTTTGTGAAAGGACGAATATAATTGAACAAGAGACACGACTCTTCACTGTTCCTAGAATTCTGAAGTGGAATTTGCCAAAGCTGAAAGAAAAATTGGAAGGGATAGAAAGCTTGGACAATCTCAGAAATGTACAGGTGAAATTATTAAATGAGTACATTTTTTCTTCATTACTTCCTTTTCTTTTTGCTTTATTTGGTCTTATTTGGCATTAAGAAGCGAAGTACTTTTCAAAAATTACATATGTGAAGCAAAAGAGACGAATAGTTTGCCAATCCAGAGTTATCTAATGAAAACAACATGTTGCATATATCAGTATGTTCAAAGTTCCACAATTTCGCAGGCATTTTGTTCCAGTGCCTTCTAAAGCAAACAAATTCGCATTTGCTATTTTACCTTTAATGAGTAAACAATTTCGCAGGCATTTTGTATTCCTGACTTGAAAACTATTACATTGCAGCTGTTGGACGGTACGCTTCAACAAACAGAGAGGGAGGTTCGAGTTTTCCGTACAGTTCGTAACAATCAAACCACTAGCTCAGACCATGATGATAGCTCAGAACATGATGATAGCTCAGAACATGATGATAGCAGTGTAAGCCCAGAAAGTGATGATGAGCATGATAATGAAAGTCAAGATGATGATCATGGAAGTAATGACAATGATAACGAAAGCCAGTGTGGTGAAGATCATCGAAGCACAGAAAAGGATGGTGAATATGATTTCAGAAATGTATAGGTGAAATTATTAAATGACTACATTTTGTCTTCACACACATATCCTTTTGGTTTGATTATTGTTTTCCTCTTTTTGCCTTTGTAGAATTAATTATTTGGTCTTATTTGGCTTTAACAACCAAACTACTTCTCAACGATATGTATGTGAAGCAAAAGAGAGGAATGGTTTGCCAATCCAGAGTTATGTGACTGTGAAATTGTTAATATGAATAAAAATAGGAGAATTTCGCAGACCTTTGTTGAACTGATCTGTTAAAAATAGCAGTGCACATTGTTGAACTGATCTGTTACCTATTCACCTTCGTTGGGGGTAATTGTCCACTGTTTTCTACAATACGCAAATGAAAAATATCATTTGGTATATATTTGTGCGTTCAAAAGTTAAACAATACGCAATGAAAAGAACATGTTGCATATGTCAGTATGTTCAAAGTTCCACAATTTCGCAGGGGTTTTGTTCCAGTGCCTTCTACGTCAAACAAATTCGCAGACCTTTGTATTCTATCTGGCATTTGCTATTTTACCTTTAATGAATAAACAACTTCGCAGAGGGTTTGCTTCTTCTTTTTTTTTTTTTAAACATAGATTCCTGACTTCAAAACTATTAAATTGCAGCTGTTGGATGGTAGCCTTCAACAAACAAACCATGATGATGGAAGCTCAGAACATGATGATCATGATGATGGAAGCTCAGAACATGATGATAGCGGTGGAATCCCAGAAAATGATGACCATGATAACGAAACTCATTGTGCTGAAGATCATGGAAGTTCAGAACTTGATGATAGCGATGAAACCCCAGAAAATAATGATGAGGATGATAACGAAAGCCAGCATGGTGAAGATCATGAAAGTGCAGAAGCTGATGACCTTATAAGTAATGAGCACAGAACTCCAGTTTATACTCCTTACTTTGGTTCATTAGTATCAGAAGACGGACTTGAAAGAATAGACTTGAATCAAACTGAGCAGAACATCCTTCAAAGTGAGGAGCAATCTCCTATTTATTTGGATTCTGCAATGACAACCAAATTGAGTCTTTATCTGCTTTCAGAAACAGCAGCCATCGCACAGCAATCGAGCCTGGTATACAAAAGAAGAGTGAAAATTACAGGAACTGAATCACAAAAAGAAGAGCAATCAAGTCTCAAGGATCAGTTGGTTAAATCTACAGAACCGGAACAACAATCTTGTCGTTTTCTGGATTCCATAATTACACCTCAAGGTGAGCAGATGTAAATGACTACTTTTTTTTCTTCATCACTCCCTGTTCCTTTCATTACTATTGTATTTAACAGTGCTCAATGAGATTGCTTATTTGGTCTTATTTTGGTTTAATGAGCAAACTACTTTTCAATGATATGTGTGTGAAGCAAAATTGAGTAGTATGTGACTGTGAATTTATTAAATGTCAGGTGAAACACCACCAATCGAAAAGCCATCGGGTTATTTTCTGGATTCCAGAATTACACTGCAAACTGATGAGGTGGAAATGAATGGAATTGAATCACAAGAAGAAGAGAGATCAAGTGTGAAGGATCCATTGCTCAATTCTACAGAACTGGCTTGTTCAACTCTTTATCTAGATTCAGCAATATTGGATAAGAAAATGGAAGAGCTTCAAAGACAAATTGATGATGAGAGAGCCCTGAAGGAGAAAGAAATGGAAAAGAATGAGGAAGTAGTCAAGCAGATAGAGGATATACAAAGGACAAATGAAATACTTCTAGTGGTCATTAACTACATCAATGAAATAGCAAAGCAAAATGATGAAGAAAGAGGTGCCAGGGACAAAGAAAAAATGGAAAAATCTGAAGAACAGACACGTCTTATGTTGAAGGAGAATGGAGTCTTGGAAAAAGAGAATGAAGCTGCAACTTGCAGAATTGGAGAACTTGAGAGAGCCCTGAAGGAGAAAGAAATGGAAATGAATAAGGAGAATGCAGCCCTGAAAAGGGAAAATGAAGCTGCAACTTCCAGAATTAGAGAACTTGTTGAGCAAATTGATAAAGAGAGAGCATTAAAGGAGAAAGAAATGGAAAAGAATAAAGAACTAGTCAAGCAAATGGAGGAATTGAACTGTCAAGTAGTAAAGCAACAAGAACAGAATGCAGCAAAAATTGCTCAACTTGAAGAACACAATGCTGTGATGAATAAAGAGAATGCAGCGCTAGTCATTCAGATAGATGAAGAGAGGGCTCTCAAACAAGATACAATGGAGAAATTGAACTCAATCATCGAAAAGAGGGATAAAGAGGTAAAAGCTATTGCATATAAGATCCATACAACTGAGTTGGATGAATTGACCAAAGCTCAGGCTGAATTCAATAAATTGAAGAGAGAGTACAGAGAACAAATTCTTCTGAGAGATGGAAAAATTAAAATGCTCGAAGAACAAATGGCTGCTCCTGTTCGTCCAGAACCTCAAATGGCTGCTCTCGTTGCTTCAGAAGCACAAGTAAATGCTCTGACACCACAACAGAACATTAATTCTGAAGAAGATCGTGTGGTTGAGGAACTAGCACCAGAGAAGGAAGCTATTGTAGAAAAAATTATCAAGGAAATTAAAGAAAACTACTGTGATCCAGAAGTGCTAGAGAATGCAGTCCACCGCATGAACAAAACGTTCATGCGGAGCCCAAATTCGTACATCAAAAGACTGAAGAACAAGACTGGAAGGAAAAACACAAAAATTGCTGAATATCATTATACACCTCTCAAGAAGCAAACAAGAAAAGGAGCAGAGCTGAATGTGGAAAGCTTCAAAGCTTATGAGCCACCTGTTGCAACGCAGCAGACCACCAATGATGAACACAAAGAACATTCTGATGATCAAAACAAAGAGATGGAAGCGATTGATTTTATTCCAACAGAATACAGAGTCATGGTTACTACTATATTGAAGGATGAGTCGAGGTAAGAATCGTACAAAAAATTGAAGTTTGATTTTCCCAAAGTACTTTAAAACTTTACCTACTAACATAGAAATCTAACTTGCAGAATTCTTGTCTGGGCTGGAGAAGAACTTGACAATTATGTATATGATGATGATTTCAGATTTCTTATGCTAGATGATGCGCTAACGTGTGGGGTAAAAATGAATATGCTATTTTACTTTCATTAAATGTGTTCAGCTCTTGCGTACACTTATCGTCTTGCATATATATCCTCACACAGACTGTAGGTGCTTATGCGAAAATATTGATGGATCGAAACAAAAACAAACAAAGTACAAATCCAACATTTTCACTTGGATTGGATACACAAACGTCATATTTGTTCAACACCAAATTCACGGTAAGGAGCAATACTATTAAATTCCATGCAGCATAACAGTTTGTTCATTAAGTTTGTTAACTTAATTCAACTCTATGAACATGTGAAATCAGCTAATGAAATTGAAAGAGCAAAGAACAGATGTGCTTAAGGACGGTCTTGCAGCTGCTATGCAATGCACGTTTATTCATTTCCCATTGCTTCATTGTAACCACTGGACACTGCTTGTGCTTAATACACTTAATGGGAGATGGGATCTTTATAACTCATTGGCAAAACTGAACAAGAAGCATGCGGACAGGGCAAAACAACTTGTAAGATAAGTGGTTGCATATTACATTTTTCATATTGTTTGTTTTGCATTAGACATAATGTTTCAAAATGATTTGCAGGCAAATCAAATTGCAAACGACATAAATGGCTTGATACCAGGAACCATACGAATCACTAACAAGGTCAGGACTGTAACAGTTACACCGCAACAACACCCAGATTCGTAAGTTTTAACGAACTTTGAATTCGTTATCAAAGTTTAACGCTTAATTCACTAATGTCAATACAATTTTTTTGCAATTACGATTGCGGCGTTATAGTCTGTTATTTGATGAATAGAATTTCAAGGAACAAAGAAATTGATCCCAACCTATCAAGGCAACAATGCATAAGATTCAGAGCAAAAATTGTTGTTAAATTGTTAAGCGATAGACCAAGATCATGGAATCCAGAAGACAATGAAGACTCTGATTTTGATATTTGAGTTATCTTAAATAATGCTAGTGGTTTTTTCTTTTGTGCAAACAAATGTAGAAATCTCCTCCTTCTTGGACACATGCTCTTTCACTTGCCACAAATTCGCTGACCTGTTATATGTATCTGAAATTGTTTGTCTGTGAATCCAAAGTTGCATGGCTGCGAAATTGCTCATTCAAATTTTGTAAGAATGATCACTGCACAATGAGTACTTAGCATTATTGAACTGATGCGTGGTGTATTCATAGCTATTTGGATCTTAAATATGGATCTTATATCCGATTTATATTGTCATAAAACAAACTCGCAGAGCCTCATTGCATAACAAATTCAATGTAACAAATTCGCAGAGGGGTCTGCGAAATTGTTTACATAAATTGTTTATTTATAGCTCATAGATATTTGGATCTTAAATATGGATCTTTATATCCATTTTATATTGTCAGAAAACAAATTCGCAGAGGCTCATTGCACAGTAACACACACATTAACTTATGGCGGTTAACTAGGTGCATCCCGTCCCCTCAACTACCACGTTTCTCTTTTTTCCTCGGGATAACAGCCCACGATTCACGTCTGTAGGTCTTCTTTAGTCTATAAATATCAAACGTAGGTATGGTGTTTACCACTTGCACACCTCTGTTCCTTCTCTAAAATGGCTGGCAAAATGCCAGAGAGCAACCTCCGTTCTCCCCTCTTTACTCAAATCACCCCTGCCCAGATCAAACAGTTGGCGAACGAACTCTCCTGGGTTCTACTGGAGGACCACACCGAATGTAAGAGGAAGATCCAGACCATCCATGACCGGGTGGAAGGAATGGCGCTTCGCATGGAGAAGATGGAGTCTACAATCAAACTTGTAGTGGCCAACTGGGACACCATCGAGTACAAGCCTCCCCCAGCACCTCCATGGCTGGCACCTCTGGCCAGTGGAAGGAGTGGCCTACAAAATAGGCCCTCTTTCTGTCCTGTGTTCGGGTGGTTTTAGTAGTATTTTTGTTTTAGGTCTCACTTGAGATCTTTGTTTTTGTTAGACCCCTCTTGGGATCTTTTCTTTTCTTTTCTTTTACTGTTAGATCCATATTCGCAGGGGGGTCTGCGAAATTATATGTATGAATTATTTATTCATAGCTCATAGCTATTTGGATCTTAAATATGGATGTTATATCCGATTTATATTGTCATAAAACAAACTCGCAGATCCTCATTGCATGTATGAGCATGACTTGTTTTAAAAGTTCCCAGGGGGGTCTGCGAAATTGTTCATCTAGAATCTTGGCTTGTTCATCTAGTATCATGGGTTCCTGGTGTCTGCGAAATTGTCTATATGTAGGCGAGTTGATTGTAGATTTTTTTAATTTGACACTTCTTTATATTTGTAATGGAACAACCCCTTGAATTTCTTCAGATGTATCAGTACGTCACATATGAAATGTTTCGCAGCATTTCAAATATAAAACAGTGGAAATTCGCAGGGGGGTCTGCGAAATTGTATGTATGAATTGTTTATTCATAGCTCATAGCTATTTGGATCTTAAATATGGATGTTATATCCGATTTATATTGTCATAAAACAAACTCGCAGATCCTCATTGCATGTATGAGCATGACTTGTTTTAAAAGTTCCCAGGGGGGTCTGCGAAATTGTTCATCTAGAATCTTGGCTTGTTCATCTAGTATCATGGGTTCTTGGTGTCTGCGAAGTTGTCTATATGTAGGCGAGTTGATTGTAGATTTTTTTAATTTGACACTTCTTTATATTTGTAATGGAACAACCCCTTGAATTTCTTCAGATGTATCAGTACGTCACATATGAAATGTTTCGCAGCATTTCAAATATAAAACAGTGGAAATTCGCAGGGGGGTCTGCGAAATTGTATGTATGAATTGTTTATTCATAGCTCATAGCTATTTGGATCTTAAATATGGATGTTATATCCGATTTATATTGTCATAAAACAAACTCGCAGATCCTCATTGCATGTATGAGCATGACTTGTTTTAAAAGTTCCCAGGGGGGTCTGCGAAATTGTTCATCTAGAATCTTGGCTTGTTCATCTAGTATCATGGGTTCCTGGTGTCTGCGAAGTTGTCTATATGTAGGCGAGTTGATTGTAGATTTTTTTAATTTGACACTTCTTTATATTTGTAATGGAACAACCCCTTGAATTTCTTCAGATGTATCAGTACGTCACATATGAAATGTTTCGCAGCATTTCAAATATAAAACAGTGGAAATTCGCAGGGGGGTCTGCGAAATTGTATGTATGAATTGTTTATTCATAGCTCATAGCTATTTGGATCTTAAATATGGATGTTATATCCGATTTATATTGTCATAAAACAAACTCGCAGATCCTCATTGCATGTATGAGCATGACTTGTTTTAAAAGTTCCCAGGGGGGTCTGCGAAATTGTTCATCTAGAATCTTGGCTTGTTCATCTAGTATCATGGATTCCTGGTGTCTGCGAAATTGTCTATATGTAGGCGAGTTGATTGTAGATTTTTTTAATTTGACACTTCTTTATATTTGTAATGGAACAACCCATTGAATTTCTTCAGTTGTATCATTACGTCACATATGAAATGTTTCGCAGCATTTCAAATATAAAACAGTGGAAATTCGCAGGGGGGTCTGCGAAATTGTTTGTATAAATTGTTTATTCATAGCTCATAGCTATTTGGATCTTAAACATGGATCTTATATCCGATTTATATTGTCATAAAACAAATTCGCAAAGGCTCATTGCGTTATTCTACAATAATCCTATTTCCAAACATATCAAACATTGTCCCCAAGTTCTAGGGGGTATGCGAAATATAGAAAGAAAAGAACATTTTGCACGAATATAGGAAGAAAAGGAAATTTTGGATGTATCAGTATGTCTTCCAAGTTCCCAGGGCGGGCTGCGAAATTGTTTATATTTATTTAAAAAACTTCCAGGAGTTCAGCAAATTTGTTCAATTCAGATTGCATCTATTCTTTATTGTAGATGTGTAAATTTATTCAATTCAGATTGCATCTATGCATATTAGTGTTTCAGTAACGAAAAGTGTAAATGAAAACCTTGTAGAACTTCCGTCAAAATGAAAAGCAAAAACATTACTCATATTAGTTTTTGTCTTTTAGCAACAAATGCAAATCCGTACAAATTTATACCAGTCATTGTCGTTTAGCAAGAAATGGAAAACCCTACGCGTTTTAGCCAAAACCCTACGCATTTCTCCCAAAGAGCGAAAACGCAACAAAAAAACCATGGCAAGCCGCCTGGAAAAAGTGAGTGAAATGTGCGAAATGGTCTACGCCGGTACGCGAGTGCTGCTACGTGAGGTGAAAAAACTCAGGAAAGAGATAAAGAGGCTGAAAGAGGAAGAAGAGGCTATGAACTTGCATCTCGAAGAGGACAACGACGACAACAACGACGAGGACGACGACGACGATGACAACAATGAGGAGGAAGATGACGAGGACGACGACGAGAACGACGATGACGAGAACGACGATAACGAGGACGAGGACGAGGACGACGAAAATGAGGACAACGGGGATGAGGATGAGGACGACGAGGATGAGGACAAGGGAACTAACGATATGCACTATCAACAAGTCATCACCAACGGACACAAAAGTCCCCTTCCTAGTCCCCTTCCAAATCTGTAAAAGAATAAAAAACGTAGATATGAATATGTGGCTAGTTTAATGTTACAGCTTTTTCTACGTTAATGTTAATGGTATCTAGTTTCGTGTTGCGAAATTGTTCAAAGGTGCCTGGCTGCGAAATTGTTAGTATGGGGAAAATAAGACAATTTCGCAGACCTATTCACACCTATCTGGATCTTAAATGTGGACTGATGGGTTACTGGTCTTTCTACTTTAATGTTAATGGTATCTAGTTTCGCAGGTCTTTGTGTATATCAGATGTTCAAAGTTGAACAATATACAATGGGAAAAACTTGTTGGTTGCTAGGGCTGCGAATTTGTTAGGCTTTGAACAATATGCAATGGAAAAAACATGTTGGTTGCTACGTCTGCAAATTTGTTAGGTTTATATTGGTAAAATATAAACTGAGAAGTTAAAAAATCAATTTGATTATACATGTTTTCTCTTAACTTCACAGTTCTTGTAAGGCACCCAATTCAGTAATTCGTTTATTTTGACAATTCCGCAGGGGTCTGCGAATTTGTTGACAATTGAGATTGGACCTGCAAGATTGGATAAATAGCAATCGCCTGTATATGTTTTACTTATTCGCAAACATGCCTCATACAACTGAAGTTCCATTTAGTATACTGACACTTCAAACTCCTACTTATGCACAATAAGGATTTTTTTTTTTTTTTTTTGCCCCCTGTAATCCTTTAGCATCTCAAAACAGCTCCACTTGCCATAATCTAATCAGGCCAAGTTCTTCGAAGAGCCAAAAAGTTCAGAAATAAAACATGACAATGCTAAAAAGTCTGGCGTTCCAAATGATATTCCCAAAGCAGGCTTCACAATATAGGCTACCTTTGAAGGGTTACCTGTAATTAAATGACTCCCCATACTATATATATTTCTAATTGAACAGTTTCCAATCATGTCAAAACACCATTTATACAATAGCCAATGAAAATAAAATTTCAGTGTACAACTTCGCAAACCTTTGTACCACTGCCTTCTGCATTGGACAATTTCTCATATTTCATAACCACATATGCCAATGGAATGCGAAAAAGTTTAAAAAGTGGTGGTGCTACATAGAATGACGAACAGAAAGGTAAAACTGCACTGGACTTTGCGAATTTGTTTATATGTGGAGCAAGTAAAAGGCAGACTAAAACAACTAAAAACACTATAAGTAAAGCACAAATCCTGTCAGTGCTCCAATGGTTCTTTGCACCTTGCCCTATTATGTCTCCCAACTTGGCCACACCTCCCGCATGTGATCTTCCTGGTTTTCACTCCAGTTGAAGGGATACGTTCAGTTTCGTGGTCTTCCTGGTGGTCTCTTATTACACAATGGAGGAAGAAGAACATTGCCATCAGAACCAACAGTGACATCCTTCCATATGGTAGGTACAGGATTGATGGATTTGGAGTATGTATTTTGAAAAGCATGGACAGAGTAGTAATGATCCACGTAGTCATTCAAATTTTTCCCCGCTCTCTTGAGAGCACAAAATGCATGAGCACATGGGAAACTATTAATCTGCCATTCTCCACAAGAACAACTCCGGGAAGCTATATTTACACTCACAGAAGGGTCGCACCGAACCTCATACAAATCATCACTTGACCTAGAAATAGCCCACGTTTTTGACACATTGAACAACCCCTTGAATTTCTTCTCCATGATAGGACATATCACACCTTTCCATTTTATTGATATTGATCTCCTCGCAGACAGCTGTTCCATTATTTTCAGCCTAATCTTATCAAAAAGCAAAGTAATAGGCAAACTCCGTTCCTTTTTTATCCAATTATTAAAGCACTCAACTAAATTTGAACTCAATTCACCATATCTCTTCCTGGAAAATAAGCATGACACCAATGCTCATTATCTAATGTATCCAGAAAGGCAGAAACTTTTACTCCACCTTCTTTCTTGAGTTTGTTCATCAACTTTTCAAACTCTCTTACAGTTGGTGCATAAGCACACAAGTTGAACAAATTCAGTAGATACTTCTTCTTGCTATTGTCCAACCCGCCAAAACGTTTCTTTAAATTTTCTTTTAAATGAACCAGACAATGTGAATGTGGCGAAGAAGGGAAAATTTGTTTGACAGCTTGCAACAAACCATCATGCCGATCAGAAACAAAAACCAAAACCCTTCCATCTTCAAGGAAATCCTTCAACTGTTCCATAAACCAATGCCAGTTTTCATAGTTCTCTGAATCAACGACAGCAAGACAAAGCGGATACAAACCTACAATCAATCCAAAACGGCTAATAAAATTTAACTACTTGAGTAACAAATCCCCAATAGAAGTCAATCAAGAAATGCATATCCTACTACTTAGCAGAAGCAGTTTAGCACTTAAATTTTCTGTAAACGGGGAAAAAGGGAAAGTGCAGAAACCTGTCCCCAATAATTGAGGAGGGGAAAAAGTATTGTTTATATAAAAATGGTAGTGAAATGTTACCTTGGTTACCATCTTTTGCACAAGCTGATAACAAGCATCCATTGTGTGTGCTCTTTAAAAAAGTGCCATCGACAAACAGAATAGGACGGCAAAAGGTAAAGCCATACTTGCAAGCGGCAAACCCGAGAAACATCCTCTTGAAATGGTCAGAATCATGACGCTCTAACACACACATACTATCTGGATTTGAAGCTCTAAAAGCACCAACATACCATGACAATTCCTTAAACGACTCCATATAATCCCCATATACGTGTGCTCTAGCTTTTTTAACCGCCATCCAAGCTCGACGATAAGTGATCTCAACCCCATAATCTTTCTTCATATCCTTCATAACCTCAACTGGGCGTTTTGATTCATCAGATCGCATGTCTTCAGAAACCAATCTACTAACAAAACTAGAAGTACTACGAGAACTACTATATGACAATGAAGCATCCCCACAAGTGTGCTCACCAACAAACTGCTTTATAACAAAGTAACCACTAGGCATTTCTAACTTGGCCTTCACAATCCACTTACATTCCTTTGATGTATGCCTTTCCAAACAAACAGCCTTCACTGTTTGGGCATCATTTTTCGCGTAAACATATTTGAAACCATGGAACAACGAGTACATAGACAACGCATCACGAAAACCAACAGCCCCGTCAACAAAGACCTGACCAACTCCAACAATTGCAGTACACCAACCAGCTGACTTCAGAACCTTACTCTTATTATTATCACTAAATGATGGTGGCAAATCCACTTGAGTGCCAACGTAATCAAACAACACCAACTGATCACAACCTACATCACCACTACTGCTACAAACATCAACAACAGTAGACACCATACTTGTATCAACCAAATCTTTGACAGCAACATCAACAAACTCAGTCCTAGATGACAAGGTTAAAGCATATAAGACACACAAGTCCTCATCACACTCCAACAAACACTGCGGATGGCCAGCAACTGAGAAAGAAAGAGAGAATGAGCCTTCGGTCAAATCTTTCCACTTTGCACATAACTTCGTCATCAAAGATTGAAAACTCAAAGTCCGTTCTAACAAAACACCACAACTAACATCACCCCGTTTGCACAACAATACGACAGCATTTTCCATAGTCCCCGTAGACCTAAAACAAAACAAAAACACTTAGAAAACAGCCACCAACAAAAGATCAGTATGACTTCTTAAAGAAGTTGACTATTTGTATTACAATTTCATTATTTTCACAGACGTTCTTAATACAAATAGTCATCACAGGGTGGTCTGCGAAATTGTAATACAAATGTCTTGGACTTCTTTAAAAAGTCAAACAGAAAATGATATTCAATAGTCTCTCTAATTTGGCTAGATGAAGAACAAACGAGTTTATCTAGTTTGTCAAACTTCATTACGTTCAATAGTGTAAACAAAGAAATTCACTACTTTTGGATGTTTGAGTTGTTTTCGTTTAATATTAATGATTGCAGTGGTGTCCCCACAGCAAGCACAAGTTGGAATAACCTTCTTTGGACACATGTTGTCTGACTTGCACAAACTCACATACCTGTATGGCTGCGAAATTGTTAATCTGAATAAAAATAAGAGAATGTCGCAGACCTTTGGTATGGTGATTGTCCATACAAACGTCATTACTTTCACAACTTCAAACCCAAAGAAATTCAGTAGTTGTAATAATTCACATAATAAATCACAGCTTTCAACTACTGAACCAACAGAAATCCACTAGTTCCACCAACTCAAAACACCATCAATGAGTTTAACTAGAGTAAATATCAAGCTTCAAATTCAGTAGTTGTAATTCACGTACTAAATCACACCTTTCAACTACTAAAGCAAGAGAAATCCACTAGTGCCACAAACTCAAAGCATCGAACGTCATTACTTTAACTAAATCGATCAAGTAACTCAAGTGAAAAAGAGAGAGAGAGAGAGAGAGAGAGAGAAACGTTATCTCAGCAGAAATAAATCCAGTGAATCGAAAAAACAAAATCTACGAAAGTAAAAGAAATCGCGAGAATCGAATGAATCAAACAAACCTTCTGGATTGAAATCGATCCAACGGTCAAGCCAACTAGATAATCGAATGAATCGAATGAATCAAACCCTCGCGAGAATCGAATGAATCAAATAAACGAAATCACTGAAGAGAATGGAAAGCCCCAGCGATTAGCGGTGGAAGTCGTTTATATTTTTGAAGAGAATGAAAGAGATCAAACGCGCGAAAATAAAGGGAATAAGGGTAGAGCGGTAATTTCAACTCCAATTTATCCTTCCACGTAATTAAACAGATTCTCCATCCTTAATGGGAATTAGGAATCCAAAATCAGGACCGGCCGGTAATTTTCTCATCCAAATTGTTCGGCCTAATAAGCCGAATGCCTTAGTCTTATTAAAAAAAATTGAATTAATTTGTTTTTTGTCAATTTTTTATGAATTATTGATTCTTTATGACAAGAGAAATACAAAAAATATTAAATACTCCGTATATGAAAAGCCCCTTGAAAAGCACTTGCTGCAAATTTATGTTCGTCACAAAATTTACTACCCCTTTAACATGCCCACATAAGTCACCAAAACAAATTTTGATAAAATAAAATAAAATTGTCTCACCTTCTGTAAAAATTCATTTGAAATTCTTTACCCTTGAGCATTTCTTTGAATTTAATTACAGAATGTTATGTTTGTAAGACCCCGTTCAGCCGAGGTTTTTATTTTTTAAGTATTTATTTTTCACTTTACAAGACAGGTCAATCTCTCACGATGCATCACCTTTAATTTAAACAATAAGTACTTCGTTATTTGAAAAATAATTACTTATTTTAATTAGTGTAACACATCCTAAATAGGGCAAAGTAATCTTGATGAAATCTAAATTGTAACTATGAAATGAGTGAATACTAGACTCTGCAACACGATGGGGGATGAACTTTAGCAAGTTTCTAAATCACTTACATGGAGAGGGATAATGCAAAAAGGTTTGATGCCGATTCTATCATCGATATTTTTAATGATATGAAAGAGTGGAATGCAATTGAAGATGCCTTGTTTTACTAAATAAGCTGAGATAAGTCGTTAATACTTTTGCAATATATATTTTTGCAATATATATTAACTTCCGTGATGGCACTGTTGATAACGATCATCATTTTGTTGTCAGTAGTAATTTTAGCTTTATCACTTTGGATTTTTGTGTTCCATTGTTTAAGAGGGGGGAAACATGCTGATAGAACTTCCCAAGAAGTAGCTCCTTAAATAGGCAATGTATAATCAATTTCTTTTATATGTTTGCCGCTTTATCTTTTTTAATGTTGTTTGATTTTCTATCTTGAATGTATGGTGCAAAGATTGTCGCCGTAGCAGGCATCCCGCATAGGCACGACACGTTAAGAATGTCACGCCACGACACATGCACAACATGAGCACGAAAAAAGCACGGGCACGACACAACATGATTAAAAATTTAAATATATAAAATAATTAATTACAAAAGTAGATGTAAGCTACGTGTACACTCCTTGTCGTATAATTGATATTTCACAATGTTGATGATTACAAATAAAAAAGTATTAAATTCATTTTTAAATTTGTAATTGGTTGTCGATTTATGGTTGAGTATGAACTAACTTAGTTAAAATGTACTCAAACTATAGTGATACAACTCTTACCTATTTACATTCATTGTATTACGAAATTGCAATTTTTCATAATATTTTGTATTTTTTCAGTTTAATTGTTTCATTTTAGTATTTATATGCAGAATTGGTCGCATATTTTATTTAAATTATTTTGGAAGCATAATTTATAAAAAGAATAATTAAGTATGGAGTAGTCATGTTGCAATTTTTTACATTTTTGAGTTTTAATGTATTCACATTGTTATACATGTTTCTTTTTTTTTTTTTTTTTTGGCCTCGCATACATGGTTGCCCTTGTGTAGTGAAATTCCTGGCTCCGTCCCTGAATACACCCTTTATGGTTCAAAAATGTGCACATAATACCCAGTGATTTATAAAATGTGCATATACAACCCTTGCCGTCATATTTTTCTTTCATATTACCATACATACCAAAATAACGACTTTTTTGTCCTCATCTTTCACCTTTCCATCTGTTTCTCTCTCTCCTCTCTTTCTTTCTGTCCTCCCCTCCCTTCTCTCTTCCTCTCCCCTATAGACGCTGTAGTAGACCCCATTTTTGAAAAAAATTGAAATATTGGGCAATTAACAAAGTTGCAAGCGCGAGAGGGGAATTTTGAGCTCCATGAACGGACTGGTGCGCAAGCGTGAGGTGTTGGCTTCCATCGTCGTTGCTCTATTTCAAATATTGAGAATTTGTGGCTGTTAAAAACTAAGGGAGAAAGGATTGAAGGAGGAGGAGGCGACGGTGGCGGTGGCGGTGGTAACACCAATTTGAAGAATTAAAAGAAGGAATAAAGAAACGGACAAATGGGTATTTTTCTCTTATATTTTTATTTTTAAAATTCAAATTTCTGTTAATACGGATGGAGAACATGACGATAGAGAGTGCATTTGCACATTTTACAAATCACCGGTTGTTATATGTACACTTTTAAATTATAAAAATATCCACACACGACCTAAACTTCAGGAAGTCAAAAGTGGACTTTGCCTAGTAAATACAATCCTTTGGCACTATCATTTCATTTTTTTTCTTCCTTAAACCCATCGTACTTCCTGAGATTCTTCGAGGATACACTGAAAAACATTTTGATAAATGCGCAACACCACTTTATCCCCCTACGATTTTGAACGCTTTTGGATTTTCTTTTTTTGATGAGGTCATTTTTTTCTTTCTGCCGTGTAAAAACTTGGGTTTCAGCTGCCACCATTGTGGGTCCCACGGTGTATTTGTTGTAGGAATTTAAATCGTCCATTTTATAAACCAAAATTCATTTATACATATCCAACCAAGCTAATTTCTTGAAATGGTTATACCACAGTGCATGCCGTACAATAGGAACGGTTCAAATTAATTACTACAATAAATGCATGATGGGGCCCACAATGATGGTGGCGGTTTCCACCGCCGGCCGACGATAGAATTTAAACTCATCCCAAAATACCAAAAAAGGAAAAAACTATTGTCGACTGAAACACCAAGAAGGAGAGCATCAATGGAGAGCAATAAAAAGTAGTAGCAATTGGATATAGCTAACCATCCTTTTAACTAATGTCATGACCTTGTATAGTTTGCAAACCAGGAACACAAGCTTTGAGATTATTACTTGGCCAAATTGCTACTGTTAGAGCCGTAACCCTTTTTTGGCTGTTATTTGGTCGAAATTTGGCAAAAGAGATTCAATGGCTAAAGCCATTATTTGGCGGCTACCACTTGCAACAGTTGGATACTTGATCAAACTCACATATCAGTCATTGGAGTGCTCCCAAGAGCCATTAAATTACAACCCTTGCAAAAAAATGGAAATGGTTGTTTCACAACCAAATTTGGCCGAAGAAATGGTCATGCCATTTTTGGCTCCCAAAATGGCTCCCCATGGAGGAGAGAATTTTGGTCTTGAAGCCAACATATGGCTTTGGCACGGTGGCACACAAAATGGCTCCCCTTTGGATTCAGCAATCCAGAATACTGAGTACTTCAAACAGCAATGTAGATATCATTTGTGGCTCGGCTAAAACTCAATTTGCCCATGTTTGGTTGCTGTATAGAGTTAAAAAATAAAAATAAAAATCAGATGTATCCTTGAAAGAAATAAAATCGGCACGGGCACTTCCTAACTAATTGGTCAAAGCATTAGAGTGGATTTCACTTAAAAGCAGCACTGAGCTGGATGGCAGCAAAATTGTGCAGAGGACACAATGTAACTAAAAGTCGAATTAAGTTTAGTTTGCTCTGGCAGCAGCAAAACCTGCTCTAACATAGCAATCCATAAATTCATGATGTGAATTACGTGATCAAAATGAACTCCAGTCTCCGGCTAGTTCAAAAGAAAACATTGCTGCTAGGATACGGACACCGTATTTTCCACTTGTGGTTTTATGTTTCTCATTTCTATGTTCCGTCTTTTGAAGAGCATTGCGACTCACCAATTGAATAGAGCAACCATGTCAAAAGAAAAAACAAAATAAATTTCAAGCTGAAGTAGACGCAGAGAGCAAAGAAATGGTGGTCACTGAACCAATGCGAAACACAAAGCTATCTATGTACAAACTACAGTTCATAATAGTACTCCACTACTCCTATAATGCAGCTTACTAGGGACACTTGTTTAATGGTACTTTGCAAATCCAAAAGCCACGTATGTGTGCATCAAAAGCGCCCACTACAAACTTTCAAAGTAAGCAATACTCTCATAATGCCATAAACACAAGCAAGAACAACAGAACTCATGCACCATTGCCCTTATTTCGTTCCGTAGCATATTTTGAGCGCCTTCCACGCCTTGAAGGGGAACGGGACACCCGGGTAAGGGGACTTATCTCTGCGACAACTCGGAATATAGTAACATCCATGACTATGTCATCGAGAATTCCACTTGCAAGCTCGAACATACACACATCAAATTCTTCCAAGTTGTTATCAAAAACAAAATCCTTCCAACCACCAGATAGTCCACGGGCAGGATTGCGGACTATACCATTATATCTGGCATGCCATGTTTTCTCTTTGCCTTTAACACGGAGAGTCACATCTTCGCCCTTACGAGGCAAATGGGAAAGAACCCATTCAGAAGGAATCGACTGCATCAAATAGTGTTGCACAACAATCAGTCGAGATCAGTGTTCTAAAATAAGGAATTAATCGGCAATTAATCACTGCGGGGCCTATCCGACTAACAATTAATTGCCGATTACAGATTAATATGCACCGATTAATCCAATTAATCACTCAAAGGCGTCCTACCGCCCGACTAGCGCCTAGCGACTTTTAGAACATTGGTCAAGATCATACTTCCAAAAATATCTCGGGTTGGAGTTTTTCATATCTGTCAGCAATTTGCCTATGTGTATAGAATGACTAACAAAAATAATGATAGATTGATAATATGGAATTTTTTCTCACACTCCCTTTATCAGCACTCGTGTTTTTGTCTTTATTCTTATGCATTTACACCATTGCTGCTTTGTCTTTCATTTTCTCACATTGGATTTTGTAAATTCACAAGAATAAAACATGAAAAAATAAGCGATGCATATTGCATAAACAGGAGTGAAAAAATCAATCGTAGAAGAGAATATGATTGAATTAGAAACTACACAAGAATTTACCAGGAAGAATCCCCTGTAAACATGTGAGAGTCTCATCACTACTATGCAACTTCCTGGAGTCAATGCTGCACGTGCCATTTGTAGTGCATTCTTCTTCTCCTCTTCCGTTATAGGTCTTCTGTTGGATACATATTGCAGGGGATAGCACCCAACAGTTCCGTCTTTCGCAACTGAATTATTAATAAATCAAAGAACCAAGAAGAAGACATGCATAATTCATAACCTCCAAATTGAGTAACAGATAAACCAAAGACACATGCACCTTTGAATTCGGGGTTGTTTCGGTGGCTCGAATTTAACTAAAATAGCGACTCCAAAAGAGACTACACAGACCAAAGAAATTTTGGAAGACTCCTTAGATCAGAAATTGTATGTGCCAAACCAAGGAATTTTTTTGACTATTTTCTCAAACCAACAAAGAAACATTGAAGAAAATTAACTATGTGAGAGAACTATGTAACTAGAGTTTGACACATTGCACGTTTGGGAGAACAAGAAGGCTTACCTGAATTAACCTTTCGTGCTCCAACCCTAGTCCTAGATTGCGTGCGCCGTCCCAAACGCGCTGACTTCAGATTCTCATTGTTTTTTGGTTTTTTTGATGGAGTGCTTTCACCACCACAATCCGACGAGTCAAACCCAACTTCAACAGGACTCTCCCCCGTGTTTTTCTTTGTTCGAAATCCACCATCGCATGCTGTATGTCCACATTTTGATTTTGTGACAAAGTATGAAGATTCCCTCTCACAGAAGCTCTGCCCATTGAATATTAAAACATCAAACCGTGACTCCCCATTGTACTTAAAAATCAAGACATCATCTTCTTTGAGAAAATGATCCTTGACAAATTCTTTCCAACCATGTCTGAAAAGCAAGGTCTCCCCGCTTGAAACCAGTCCTACATTCCACTTGCCACCACTTGGACCTATTACGGTTGCATTTTCGGGCAATTTCTTTTTCATGTTTTTGGCAAATTTTTCCGGAATAGCCTGCAAAAAATACCTTCCACTCAGCATCATTCTGATACAGAAAATTTTGCAATTTAAATTTAACCCAGTAGCCCAAAAGCACAATAATCTACTAATAAGAAAGACCCTACTAGAATATTCAACATAAAGAACTAAAGGAAGTACCATAACCAAAATGAAGCGGCACTATCCTTGTGAGTTTCTCTAGGATCTTGACCAAGATATTGAATTAACAAAGATTTAAATAGATGGTCTGTAGATCATATGCGGATGCTGGATTCTCAAGTAGCTAAATTTCGCTCCATGCGGAATTTTGCTCATTTCACCTTCACAGAACAGCAAAGGTATGACAAACATTGAGCATTTCCCTCTACCCCTGCTACTGATTCTGCATTAGTGCTGTTGTTATAGGGACTTGGATCAGATGAATTCTATGATCGAAAAAACTTCTACAAATACATCACTGATAATAGTCCATCACATAACGCAAAGACCTAGTACTAATATGATAATAATCATAATATCTTATTAGTCCAATCCTTGTACAATTCCAAGCCTAGATTTTTCGCGCCCAATTGCCAAATTCAGGGCGAAGTGGTCTCCTACTACATGGACGCAATTTCTGTTCATCATTATCTTGTTTTCCCCTGAAGTTTGCAGTGATTTGGGTGGCGCCTAAATCAATCTCTGTTTATCCCAGCACCTACTGTGAAAGAGCAATGCTATCATGATACAAACAAATATGGTCACATCTTGTATCCAGAGCCGTCCAATGGAAGTGGGCTCCACAAAACAGTGAGAGACGGAAGCAGATCCACTGTCCGACTGCCGCTGTCCCACTCCCCTGTCCAACTGTCCCACATCGTCGTTTTGTAAGGAAACGGCAAGCATATATTAAGACATGTTCCCTAATTAGTTTTAGGACTCTCTCAGGACTTTTGTTGAAAGCCTTAAGAGTCAAAAATAATTATGATCTTTTAGAATAAAATGATTAAAAAGATAAAATCTTCGCACCGGTTCAAACGGATTAATAATTGGAGCACTTAATTTTTTAATCATATTATTTAATATATAAACATTCTTAAAAAATTAAGTGCTCCAATTTTTAATTTGTTTGAACCAGTGCGAAGATTTTATTTTTCTAATCATTTTATTCTAAATGGTCATAATTAATTTTTGGCTCTAAGGCTTTCAACGAAAGCTCTGAGAGAGCCGTAGAACTAATTAAAGAACATATACTTAATTATGAGAGTATTAGAGACAAAAATTAACTATGATTGCTTAGGATAAAATGATTAGAAAAATAATATATTTGTACTGGTTCAAACGAATTAAAAATTGAAACACTTAATTTTTTAAGAATGTTATATACTCCCTCCGTTCCTTTTTAAATGTCCTGCTTCGTAACTCCAACTTATTAAAAAGACATTATCATTACACCTTTCACATCAACTTTTTCCTCCACTTTTCCTACTTACCCATCATCATTACACTTTAACTCACTAACTTTTCAAAATGAAATACACTATTAGGGACAAAATAGACAATGCACCAACTTTTACCCCCTCTAACTTTATAAAATGAACACTTATTAAAGGACAGCCCAAAATGAAATACTGGACTATAAATAAGGGAAGGATGGAGTATTAAATAATATGATTAAAAAATTAAGTACTCCAATTTTTAATCCATTTGAACTGGTGCGAAAATTTTATTTTTTTAATCATTATATTCTAAAGGATCATAATTAATTTTTGACTCTAAGACTTTCAACGAAAACCCTGAGAAAGCCCTAAAACTAATTAAAAAGCATGTCTTAATATGTTTGCCGTTTCCTTACAAAACGACGACGTGGGACAGTCGGACAGGGGAGTGGGACAGCTACAGTCGGACAGAGGATCCGCTCCCGTGAGAGACATACGTGGATAAGACAGTTCCAAACACATGCGTAATCTGTGCACACGTACTTTTTCCATTATGAAATATCGGCCAGCTAGGATGACTCGCTTTCAAATTTTTTAGCATCATACGTAATGTGGCAAGGCATACAAGATTCGTTTTGGAACTCAAGTCTCAACTTTTCTCTCTGTGCACAGTTTCCAATAAATTTTCCCTCAATTGTTAGTCTAATTTCTCTATGTATCTATCTATCTCCACTAATTACCCAAAACGAACATGGTCATATAGATTTCTACAAGGAGATACGATAGAACTAATTTGGTAATAGAGTTGGACTAAATTAGAAGTCAAAACACTTGATTTAGAGCTCAAAAACTCTCTCTCTCTCTCTCTCTCTCTCTCTCTCTCTCTCTCTCTCTCTCTCTCTCTCTCGTGCAGAGACATAGTCACATACAATCTCAACCAAAAGCACACACCAACAAAACACAGTCAGGAAAAGAGAAAGGGTTAAGAATAGATTGTTGAACTCACGAGTTGCTGATCAAAACCCGGGGGGAGAATTTGAAGGAACATAATGGACTGGAAATGGGTCCAGTACATGTCTTGTTCCCATTTACTGCAATCCCTGCAATCTTCTCCCATCTTTCTGCCAAAACAAAACAAGGGTTTTCAGAGCATAGGCAAAAGGGGGAAATACTCTTGACTTTTTTTAAAATCTACGAAAGAAAAAATTGGGGGGAAAAAACCCCTTTTACTGGGGGAATATGGAGTTCTTTAGCTTCAAAGAAATCAAAAGGTGCAAATTTCCGAACTTACAGCGTCTATGCCAAAGGATACTGAAAATTCTTACAAGCCCAAATGCACAAATGCAGCGTGCCTTTGGGAGGAAATATATAGAGAAACATTTGAGAGAGAGAGAGAGAGAGGATTTACCGAAATCCCACTGAAATCTTGCCGTGAGCAACGATTGAGAAAGGAGAAATGAAGGGGTTTGAAACGGGGGCGAAGCAGCTAAGGTAAAGACGAAGGGCATTGAAATCTACTACTGTACTGTATCAATTTGCTTGAATCAACTCATTTCTTTACACGAGGCAAGTCTGCTGAAATTGACACCTGTGGCTGGCGTGGTCTTCCGCATCCTTGGCTAATGGCATGTAGGAACCGACGGTACCCGACCGATGGCCACGATCTTTTCAATTTTGCGGATTTTTCAAAAATATAAATATTGAAACGAGCACCTATACATATTGGATTAAGTTGATTTTTCGTGATGCCCACTTGATTCGGTTATTGCCCGTTGAGCTTCCTCTTTCTTCTGGAGTCTGGGGCCTCGCGAGTGTTAATATAGCTAGTTCATCCAATCTTTTCAAATTTTGTCAATTTTTCAAGAATATATATATTGGAACGAGCACTTATACACATTAAATTGAGCTAATTTTTCATAATGCCCACACAATTTTTTATAATTTTTAATTATTAAACGGCTCAAATTTTTCATGCTAATAGGCCTCAAGTGGCCATCCGTACGAAAACCATAGGTCCCTTTAGCTTTTCTGTACATATAGTAGAAATTAGGTCGGCCCAAGTCAAGCAGCCCGAATTTCGTAGCTTGGGTTTAGGTTGGGCTTCGGCTGAATCCGAGCCCGTGTCTTCTGTCTACGTGTTAGGCGACAGTAAACCCGTCCTACTTCCCTGGATTCTTCAATGGATATAGAGAAAACATATCGTAAGTGATTTTCGGATTTTTCAAATTGTTAATCGCACTTTTAAAGGATCAAAAGAAGTGTGAAAATTAACTCCTTATTGATTTTCGCACTCCCCTTACGAGTACGGTTAATAATTTGGAGAGTTCAAAAATCACTCCCCAAATGTATTGATTAATGCTTTAGTTCCCTTTTGTCCCCCTCCTATCAAATAAACGGAATGTGTAAGCATCATGCCTAGAGTATCCCAAAGAATTTGGTCAAGCTCGCATAAGAAAATAAAAAAGTATTTGTCTTCCATGAGATTACATGTTCGAATTCTATAGAGCACACAGAGCCGGCTTATAACCAAGGCGAGGGAAGCCTACGCTTCTGGCCCCCGAAAAAAATGAAAAACGAGGGCTCCCAAATTTTTAGGATTCCTATATATATATATATGGTCCAAAAACCAAACTCTGGAAAATGATGGATTTTGAAGTATTGTAATAGTTGCATTTTTTTGGGATAATTATATGCTTCTATTTTGTAATGGTAAATCTTTTGTATTGGTTTTTTTTTTTTATGACTCTTTATAGACCACTTTTGCATGAAAAATATAGGGTGGCCTCATTCAAGAGATTCGCTTCCTGCCTCCAAAACTTATGAGCCGGCCCTGAGAGCACAAATATTCCTCATCTTGGGGCCACTGTAGTGTTTGTGTGGCTATCAACTTCAGAATCCCAAAATTAATCAAAATGCACACAAATAGCAGTTGGATACATAGCACCATGCTTCATGTCTCCTACATTTTGCAAACCAAGAACAAATGCTTAGACATTATTAGTTGGCCGAATTGCAACTGTTATCAAGAATCAGCAATCTAAGAAAAATGACAATAATATGAACTTAATTTAAACTTGACTTAAATTTGGGATTTGTCCTTATTTGAATTTTTTTCGCATTTGTTAGTTTTGCACTAAATTTTTGTGGGTTATTGATTCGTCTCGAAGAGAGGAATTGAAAAGGTTTTTTTTTTTTTACTTTTATCCAAGTATTTTGAGAAATAACCATTTTTTATGCCAAAAAGTGACTTTTTTTTTGTTAAAAATGGTTATTTATCAAAATATTTGGGTAAAAGTAAAAAAAATTACTTTTTCGATTCCTTTCGTCAAGACTAATCCATAACCCATATATATTTGGCGCAAAACTAACAAATGCGGAAAAAAAAATTTAAATAAAGACAAAACTTACAGATTTAAGTTAAGTTAAAATTAAATTCATAAGAAGGCAGCTTTTAACACGGCTCTACTTTCAAAGAGCAATACAAATAAATAACAAACATTTGTGGCTCGGCTAAAACTCGATTCGCTCATGTTTGGTTGCTGTTTAGTGTTTGCGGTCAAATTTATTCAGATATGTCCTTAAAAGGGATAAAAATTGGGAAATAAAACAGCATCGAAAAATTGAATGACCGAAGAAGGTTGGATCTTTCGGTGAGCCCAAGAAAGGCTCGTTTAATAAATGAGCCGAGTTTGAACACTACGAATTTGCCTGGCTTAGTTTGGATCTTTTGCAGCCTTAGGTAAAATTAGTGTTGAAGATAAATATATAAGTTTTTGTTAATAACCAGCTCGACTAATAATTTTGGGGTAAAACCCACCGTCCACTATAGCGGACTTCACTACTGCTGACAATCCAATTGCAATAATAGGAGTTAATGAACAGTACCATTGAATAGTTTCATTCTTACGAATTTAAAAATAATACTTATCGATATACGTTAGAGCTGATTTTTTACAGTATCCCATAAAATATTATTTCAAAACTTATGGATTTTTTTTTTATTGTATTTTTGTAAGACCCGAAGTGACTCCACAAAAGATGCAGTAAAATGGGATGGTGTAGGTAGCATTTCTGCTTGCATTAATGTTGTAAAACCTCCTAAAAAGTTGACTTGTAAAGATGAGAACTATGATACCAAGGATTAACAATCTTCAAAAATACGATTATCCACTCTCTCTTCTTCAATGCATAGGTTTTTTCTATTTATCAAACTCAGGCTTCGTTTCCACTAAAAAAAACACCAATAACTTAACGCATTTTATTATCTCGTTTTCATTAACAAAAAAATTTCAGCATTTTGCCATCTCGTTTTTACTAACAAAATTTTTTTTACCGACAATGTTTTTACTCATATACTCATCAACAATTTATTCACTACCGAAAATAACTTAACATTTTTCAACAAATTATTCACTCTTAGTCACTTCCAAAAACACATGGGCTGTGTTCGGTTGCAATTTCCGGAAAACATTTCCGAAAAAAGTGTAAAAGATTCTACTTTTCACTTTTCTCTCATTCCAATCATTACTCTTTCATCCAATCATTACCCCTATTTTCTTCCAATCATTACCCCTATTTCTCTCTCTGTCTCTCTCCAATCATTACCCTATTTCCAATCATTATCCCTATTTTTCTATCAAATCATTACTCCAACAACCATTTCTAAAAATCAAACCAAACACTAACTCAAATTTTTTTTTTCAGAAATTGCAACCGAACACAGCCATAACAACTTCTCAATCACAACAAAAATCTACAAATTTTTTACTACCAAAAACACCCCTCAATGTACAGCCCTTTGGGCGTTTTTTCCAGTTCAACAACTACTAAAAACTCAATGTACGTATTAGGTTTGATAAATAAATAAATAAAATTCAATGTATGGGTGAATGGCATGCCGCATGGGTTTCATTTGTGAATTTTTTTGGGGGCAATTTACCTCTAGGTCCAGAAAATAAAAAGTAATTCCCACCAAGTCTCCTCTAATTAACAAAACGCGAAAACCCTATGAAAGTGCCTAAAATCCTAAATACTAAAAGTGCCTAACCCCTAGGGCACCCTATAAAAGTGCCTAAACTTCAGGGTACCCTATAAAAATGCCTAAACCCCTAGGGCACCCTATGAAAGTGCCTAAACCGCTAAAACCCTATAATAGGAAAGTGCACCCTAAAACTCCTATGAAAGTGCCTAAACCTAAACTCTAACGCTCTATGAAAGTGACTAAACCTAAACCTAAACCCTAAGGTACCTTAAACCCTAGGGTATCCTAAAACCTAAAATCTTAAGGTACCCTAAAACCCTAGGGTACCCTAAAATCCTAGGGTACCCTAAGATTTTAGGGTCACTACAAGAAAATTCACAATTCCCGACTAACCATTTAGTCGGCAATTGTGAGCTTTTTAGTCGGCAAAAGGTTTTCCCGACTAAATAATTTAGTCGGCAGTTTGGTCGACGAATGAGAGTCGGCAAATGTATTTGCCGACTAAAAAATATTTAGTCGGCTAATGTTCAGACTATCACCGACTAAACTTTAGTCGGGGAATATTAGCACTCATCA
Organism: Rhododendron molle; assembly: GCA_025413875.1. Classification (NCBI taxonomy): domain Eukaryota; kingdom Viridiplantae; phylum Streptophyta; class Magnoliopsida; order Ericales; family Ericaceae; genus Rhododendron; species Rhododendron molle. Next base: position 8,055,916 of record CM046393.1, read on the forward strand.
CCGACTAAACTTTAGTCTGGAAATATTAGCACTCATCACCGACTAAACTTTAGTCGGGGAATATTAACACTCATCACCGACTAAACTTTAGTCGGGGAATATTAACACTCATCACCGACTAAACTTTAGTCGGCAATAACAGATTTTTTTTTTAAAAAAAAAAAAAGGGAAATAACAATCAGTGACTAATGTTTTAGTCGGCAATAACAGTTATTTTTTTAAAAAAAATAAAAAACTGGAAAATAATACCTTGGTATCCAATTCTAAAAGCTGAAATCCCAAAAACTGCTAAAATCCTTTTCCCATTTTCATTCCTTGTAAATTGAAGCCAACGATCATTACATCCACGTTTGCCAACGTGCTAAAATTAATAGAAAACTAAAAATTCCAATAAATAGAGTTGTCCACCAATTATTTAGTAAACAAATTATATCCAAATTCCTAGAGCGCAAAATAATGACACATCGAACGACAAGAAGGGGAAAAACCAAAAATCGAAGCAACAGTATACTAACCATGTAATATTAAACAAAATGTATCCAAACAAAAAGTTCAACTCGCTGCACATAGAATCCACAACCAAAATCTAACGTTGATCTTCATAGTCCGTAACCCACAGCAGAACCGCGGGATACTCCACTAAAATGACAATTTGTAAAAAAACTAACAAACCACCATCTATTGTGCAATATGATCTTGTGCACTACCAAAATCAGATATGCAGTTGGTCTTCTACTATATTACAATATAGGATGTAGCAGGAATAGATGTAGCAAGAATATTGATTGAGATACTAACCTGATCAAAACTTGACGATAGAGCAGTCTTAATTGCTGTATCCAGGGTAGGGAGGGGTACTTTGCTGAAAAGTGCTTAAGTTGTATAGTTTTGAGCTATTGCCGGTAGAAGCTGCACTGTAACGAGGTGGGGGAAGAGGGACCCTTATTGAAGCATTCCCCATCCGTCAACTGTTAAAGAAACAAAAGAACAAAAAAACGTATTGGTTTTAGTAACCGGAGGTTAAAGTCTTGGTCCAAAATACTTGTGGTATAAGAGTAAATTTTTTACCTAAACTACTGAATTTCAGCAAAATGAAGACATGGACACTTGCTGTATTGTCAATATTTAAATGGACAAACTAGTGGGAACCTTAAAATTGTCAAAGGCTTGATCGGGGATGTTATCATCAAACTAGAGGACGATATCCTTTTCTGCTATGTGCTTTCACCCATTCTTTCCTGAAGGCTTCCATTTTTATGCATTATATCATTGGCATTATAGAATGATTAAGAATCACTCATAGTACCTCGCAATGCAGTTACATATAGCACATATAGATCATGCGATGCTAGTATTACCAGTTGCCCCACAATATGGCCTCATTAAATGACAGTAATATATCTCTAAGGATACAACAGATAAACTTTTTTGTTTCTGCCAATCAGAAAAATTCATGCATGACACAGCTCGATGAGCCTCATGAATATTCAAATCATTGGATAGCACTAGCTCCAACCACAAAGTGTTTCATGTTTGTTTTCAAAGCATCCACACTTCACAAGAGGAAAATACTGAACTACAGCCCAACGATGAATTATATCAAGCTCTAAAATATCTCACAGAAAGCTAAAATTTCACGGAATCCACCTGCAAGAAAATGCTAGGTTTGGCAAGTAAAATGATCAATTACTGCAACTTGCACGCTGGTGTGATGGAAACAGACGAATGATGCTCGGAATTAGAATGATGCCACAATATCTCACATTTCAATACAAAGGTAATAAATTTTACCTCGTAACCGGGAAAGTAGTTAGGATATACGCCATTCCGAAAGACAGGGTGTTCTGATGTCATTGCTATGCCTTGAAGAGTTGGATTCCCTACTGTAATTGTAGCAGGGTTCTTTATCTGTAATAGATTAGAGGAAATTCCTTATTAACAGCTTCAAGATCAACATTTTGTTGCATATTATGGCATAAAAAGGAGTATCAGAACAAGCAACATGTATTCCCGCTAGCAGACTAACAGCAAACAGAGTGATATCAGTAACTCCCTCTATCAATTTCTGGTTCTTTCAACTAGGCTAATAGCTGCATCAGTTTTTGTAGAGGTTTAAGCACTATAAGCCAGTCTGTAGTGGTTTAAGCCACACAACTTCTTCAAACATGAGGTTTAGGGCACAGACGTACAATTGGGCAGAAGAGGGGGAAAGAGAAAGTATAATCCAACTATTACATGTGGTTTCAGTGTAATATTCAATAGCAACTTTTGTGATAAAAACAATCCAAAACTTGAATTCGAGATAGAGTGCTCACTTTTTGCCTAGTAACTGTCCCATTCGAGCTTCCCATCTACCACATTTGTGCAGAGTTACCCCTCTATATTTTGAGCTCCCTGCATAAAAGCAGTAAAAGTAATAGAGTAACTAAGAAATTTGGTCTTTCCTGCATATTTGACCCTGCCCATTTTAACTAGCCATCCAAAACATTGGGTGTTCTTCTAAGTCAAGCTAAGGTTCTTAATTTTAGTGTTCCACCACTTAAAACACAAAATCCAACTTAAAATTTCAATTTATGCACTTACACTCTTAGATTCTGCATTCAAGAATGTAATTTCAGCATCAGTATCTTAATCTCAGCACATACCAGCTCTCAGCACCTAATTCGAGTACTTACACTGGGTTTTTTTAATCTTAAAACTACATTTCCAGCACCTAATCACAATTTCAGCAACTCAAAATTCATTTTCCAGCAACAAAGTTCAAATTCGCATCCTATTTGCAACCTGACAAAGCAATAACTCAAAATTCTTGGTGATTCACAAAGCCAAATTGTATGGAAAATTGAGAGCATGAGATTAGTTCTGAAACAGATGCTGAAATTGAGAGCATGAGATTAGTCCTGACAAAGCCAAATTGTATGGAAAATTAGTTCTGAATCTTAGCTCAAACTTGATGATGGAAAGATCTAATAGAACTATAAGGTCAGATCATCAAGCAGAGTGTTCTCTATGTTTAAGTATCATACACGATCACATGAAACAGACATCCTATGAGAACCACTTGGTCCTCATGAATTGAGAGCATGAGAAAAGCACAGACTGCCACAAATGCATTTTCTCTCTGTGAATAATGCTGGTTTGAAAAGTATCAACTGCATTAGTCATGTTGATTGCATAAATGTCTAATACAAATAGAAAATTATAGCTAAATTAACCCAGAGGAAGCCCCAAAATGCCACGTCCTACAGCTTCCCAATACTGTCGCATCGCACAAACTTTTTTCTTTTGAAGACACTGTCATACTAATTGTGGTACTGTAAATGTAGAATTTGAAATCTTTTGATCGCAAAGTACGTATTCACTCACAGCTTCCCTTCTACATACCTCAAGTTTGCAATTCTCACATTAATTCAGAACCAGATCTGTCAAAAAGCCTTAATTCTAAGCTTTGGGATAAAGCAAGGCATCAATGTTCATAGCAGTAAACAAACAAATCAAGTTTAAGACACTCAAGGACTAATAGATTTAGCTCAAACCCGACATGCATACAAGTAACACTCAAAACACTCCAAACCCTCAACAAAAAAAAACACTCAAAACTAAATTACAAGAAATCCTTGTATGTATATGCTTACCTATCATCGAGTAAAAGCCCTAATCAAACAGAAAAAGAAGCAAACATTGTCACCAGTTAAAAGCCCTAATTTAGTAGCGCTGATAGCCCTCACGATTTCAAGCAATCCTTGTATGTATATGTTCACATATGTTGGAAAAGGCTAGGGCTTAGATAAACATATACATATCGACAAAGAGAGAGAGAGATAGAGAGAGAGAATACCTTGCAGGAGTGAGAGAGAGAGAGACAACGCCTCTACCACGGCTGGAGACGCGCGCAGAGTCGGAGGAAAATCAACGGGGGAGGCAGTGTCAGAGGATAATCCGAGCTTTTATTGTTACCAGTGAAATATATTTAAAAAAAAACTAAAACTGAGGGTCTACTGTGGGTATGGGGGTTGCGCACATATCTCATGCCCTTACCCTCATCATATCCTGTGGGCACGACTCACGAGTCCCTGGCAAAATACAGAAACAAGGCAATCAACTCAAACTAACTCTGGCCATCTACTGGCACTGTGGTGTGGCACAGCACAATAGATGAAAAACAGGAATAAATAGTAACCTAAAACAACAACAAAAGCTACACTAGGGTATAAAAATCCCAGTACTTCATCAGCACTCCCTGGCCAGTAAACATTTCATCTCTTGGTGGAAGGAAGGCCTCTCCAATGATCCATACAGATTTTTAAAAAAAAAATTTGATTGGCGATCAGTTTTTAGCTTCTATTCACCAAATTTCAGCATGTACAGTCAATTTTCAGCATTCTAACACCATTTCCTGCATCTAATCAGCAGATTCAGCACCTAAACCACCAGTTTCAGCATTCTAACACAGTTTCAGCAACCCAAAAACCCGTTTCCAGCACTGGGTTAATATTTCCAGCATTAGGATTGAATTTTCAGCACAGTTTCAGCACTTAAAAGCTATTTCCAGCACCCAAAAACATGAAGGGTGTAGTTGCAGCAATAAAATTCCTGCAAGAACTCAACTTATGGCAACCTAGTTATCAAATTCAAGTATGTAACATTCAATTCTTTTGCTTCTAATCACAAATAACAGTTCCAATAAAGGAAAACAATAAAGAGCCCTAATTGAATCTTGAACCCAATTGATTCTCAAAACCCCCAAATAACTCAATTCATGATCATAATAGATTATTTGAATAATACCCATAAGAATACAAGCATGAGATACTTAACAAAACTAAAAGTTCCAATTCCCCCAGCAACCAACGTAGACTTTCCTCCAATACTCGTGGATTGACCTTGACCAAATAATTCTACTACTAATTCATGCTCAGCTCCTAATACATACTAAACCTCATCAACTCTAATTATTTCTCAAAAATCAAACACTTGTTCTAATAGAATATCAGAGCAACATATAATAAAAGCAGACTGTTCAATTCATGCATCTCCAAAATGTGACAATGTGACATTCTATTAAATGTCATGATAATTAGTCCACTCCCAAGAATCATTGTTTAGTTGTTTCAGACTAATCTAGGAGACTAATTTGGATGTCTGTTCTATTTTAGTATGTGCATTAGCATAGGAATCTACGGGCTTGCAATTCCAGATTTCCAGATTTCCTACTTAGCATCAAAGTCAATTCTAAAAGTGATATTCTCAAACTACTTACCATATATTTGAGCCACCATCACCCTGCTCCCATGTTGCCTCGTCCACCATTCTGCATTTGGCTCATAAAGCTTTTGAATACCTCCATCTCTTTTAGAAGTGTAGACCGCTCCTCATCTTGTCGCCTTTGTGTCTCCTCCCACCGCCTTTTCTCCTCCTCATACTTGTCCTCATGACGTCTTTGTTCCTCCTCGTGTCGTCTTTGTTTCTCCTCCCTTCGCGTCTTCTCCTCTTCCCTCGTGTCGTCTTTGGTCATAGATGCCTACTTATCGGAGTACTGGTACAAAGAGTCCAGGTTCTTCTCTTCCACAAGTTCCTCGACAGTATCAAGAACGGTACCTACCTGCACATTACACAATATAAGAAAAACAGAAAGACACACAGAATGATTGACACCCAGTATTAATGCGAGTAACAAAGACTAGCACGCTGAAATGCATAATCAAGTAAACAGAAGTCAGATAAACTATTTCAGACTCTTTTTCCTTCTAGTTTTTGGTTACAAGTAACAACACAGTAGACTATCATCAAGCAGATGAGGCAGCTGACTATTGAATTGGATTTCTCTACATCACGAATGTCGAAATGGCACATGAGAGGCCCAACTAGGCCTTCAAAATCAGATGTTTTGTTTCCATCTTACTGTCCCTTTTGTTCATTGTTATGGAATTTTAGCAGGAACCTGCACTCCTAACATCGTTCTGTGCTGACCATGTAGCTTTCTTGGTGTGTATTCATGTCAACAAAAATGAAGAAAAGTTTGTTGCTTTAGCATGATACAGTCCTTTCATGTCAATTAAAACTATTTGCTGTAAAGCTGCTGTTATTTCCAAGGCAAATACAACTTGTATGTGCACTGAACAGCAATCCATGTCTATCAAAAGGACTGTTAAGCACTTAAGCTGTAAAAGCTGTTGAAATGCCACTGTAGAGCTGGCAGCAGGTGCTAGTATATGTTGCAACTGATCATTTCGTTTCTAACGATCGTGAGGAATAATGTGAGGGGGAAATAGTTTTGTGGCCAATAAGTGTTTAACTTGAAGCAATTAAGAAGGATTTGAATCTGAAAAGTACTAATATACATTAGCAACACTCTTCCCCTCATCCAGATTACAGGTTAACCAAACTTAATCATTCAGATGGTAAATTGGGGAAGCATGACCCAGCTTTCTTATTTCAAAAAAACAAAAAACCCTGATATTAAGAATAAAAAAAATTCCATGTGAAACCCAAATTTGGGGGTTCAATGTGGGACGTTTTTCACCATAAAATAGTCACATGCAAAACTCAGATTATGAGAGAAATTAACCAAATCCGTAGATAATCAGTATATTCAACACGTGCAAAACAAAGACTGAGCTTGGATTGTACCTGTTGAGGAGAAGCAGAGCGACCTCAGCCTTGAATAACGAAGACTGAGCTCCGATTTCTGTTGTCGTTTGAAGAGAGGACACGGCTACAGAACACAGCGATGAGCTCCGGTGGGAACTAGGTCTTGATCACGATCTGGATCTGGGGCAATAGGAGGACGGCGTTGGGGAGAGAGAGAGAGACCTGTGTTGCGCGTTGGAAGGAGAGAGAGAGAGAGAGAGAGACCTGTGTTGCGCGTTGGAGGGAGAGAGAGAGAGAGAGACCTAGCTATGTTCAGCGTTGGGGACGAAGTGATGAAGACAAGGGTAGAGAGAGGGGCTTATCACCTGTGTTGAGATTAAACGATGTCGTTTTTGGGATAGAGAATGCCGCCAACAATTTTCGCGGAAATTTCAATTGTCCCGCAAAAAATTTACGATTTTCCCGACTAATAAACGTAATTTAGTCGGCAATTTTCTAGTTTGAGAATTTGGGAAAAAATATTTAGTGAGCTCTAATTGCGCTACCATTGCATATAAACTCTATACTTTTTAACCATGGATTTTTTTATAATGCTTGATCTGAATCGTTAGGATTTCACGTCTTATTGATTATAGAATTGTCGCAAAAATTGAAAATCATTCAGTAGCAACAACCACATGATCGGAATAGTTTTACTGTTTCCAGAAGCATTAAAGACTAATAGCACACCACATGAGCCACACTTGAGATCTTTTCGCAAGATCAAAACCATCTGTCTTTAATTTATTATGGATTAAATTATTCTTACTGAGTTATAATTGAGATCGCTTTTGATTAGACAACTTATCGAATGAAATATACTATTTTCCTAATGAGTCTATGTTTCCATAAAGGAATTTTCTAAACCTGATCAAACCGCAAATTTACGATAATAAATAATTTAACAAATGCAACAAAATCAACGGTCTCGATCATCATGGTTGTCTCGCGATCATGTAGCTACTGCAACAACAAATGCAACATAAGACTTAGTTGACTATCAATTAGATCAAAAGTATAAATTGTAAAGGTAACTGTCGAGTCATTTTTTATAATGCTCGATCTGAACCGTTAGATTTTTACGTCTTACTAATTATAGCACCGTCACCAAAATTAGATATCACTTGATACAGGCGACTTCGTGATCGAAATACATTTTATGCATTTAGAGACATTTAAGTGTAATATTGCACTAACCGAACCCCGCATGAGGTCTTTTTTGGCAATCAAAACCATCTATCTTTGACGTAATACGAATTAAATTATTCATCCTACAAAATGAAGTTAACCGCGTATGAATAAACTCTTGATTGGACAACAAAAAATTTTTAATTGATGAATTTATGTGTCGATAAAGGGATTTCCTTAACCCAATTGAGCCAAAAATTTACGAGAATCTTAGAATTAAGAAGAAAAGAAATTGGAACAGTTTCGATTAGAAAAGTTGCATTGTAATCAACGCACTTGGATTCCAAATATTCCTCTCTTGAAATTTTTTGAAAAGAAGGAGAAAAAAAGGACACTTTCTGATTTTTTAAATTAATAATCGCCGACTAAACATATATTTAGTCGTTCCGAAAAAAATAATTTTGTCAGCCAAATGTATTTTATTTATTGATTTTTTAAATTGGTTAAAAATTAATATTCACCGACTAAACCTATATTTAGTCGTGTAATATAATTAATTACCGACCAAAAAATTTGTCGGGAAAATGTATTTCATTTATTGATTTTTTAAATTGCTTAAAAATTAATATTCACCGACTAAACCTATATTTAGTCGTGTACTATAATTAATTACCGACCAAAAAATTTGTCGGGAAAATGTATTTTATTTATTGATTTTTTAAATTGGTTAAACATTAATAGTTGCCGACTAAACCTATATTTAGTCGTGTAATATAATTAATTACCGACGAAATAATTTGTCGGGAAAATGTATTTCACTTATTGATTTTTTAAATTGGTTAAAAATTAATATTCACCGACTAAACCTATATTTAGTCGTGTAATATAATTAATTACCGACCAAAAAATTTGTCGGGAAAATGTATTTCATTTATTGATTTTTTAAATTGGTTAAAAATTAATATTCGCCGACTAAACCTATATTTTAGTCGGCAAAAAGTTATTATTAAATTCAAAAAATGATATTTCACGACTAAATGTACACTTAGTCGGCAAAATATATGTTTTGGCCGACTAAAATAATTTAGTCGGCAATTTTTTTATATTTTACCGACTACAAATTATTTAGTCGGTGATTGGCTTATATTTTCCGACTAAACATGATTTAGTCGGGAAATTTTAGTCGGGAATTGTGTATTTTGTTGTAGTGGGTACCCAAGGGTACTAGGATACCCATTAGGGTACCATAAAACCCTAGCATGCCCTAAAACTCCAGGGTGACACTTCCATTAATGGTAAATGTATTTTTGTAAAAATGGACTTAGTGGTAATTAAGTATTTCATCTATCCTTAATGGAAATTAAGTGTCACTTTTCTGTACTTAGAGGTAATTTTCTCTTTTTTTTTTCATCGCGGGCATTAGTGGGACCCGGGGGTGTTGTAGTGCACCCCCGCGCTACATGTATAGTGCATTCAATCCGGTCGACTATCTTGGCAATGGATGACTCGGATTTTCATCCGAACAATGGACGTTTAAGATTTATAAGAATTCGGATCTAATCCAAACTTTGGAAAACAAATAGTACTGGTAATATAGTTATTCAGCTTCCGTACAGGAGTATCAGTATTTGACGATAGGTAACCACATTATTAAAGAGGTTACGAAGCTCATGCGAAATTTGTACTACTATCTACGGTCCGTAAAACAATGATTAAAAAATACTAATATATTTCTTTCGAGAAAAAAGTTAGAACTTTTTTTATTAACAAAAAAAACTCATCGATATCTAATGAATTATTGAAAAATTGAAAAAAAATTCTTGCAAAAATTTATTTTTACGTTCTAGTGCCAATATGTGTAGGTGCTCGATTAAATCTATACAAGGCTCGGAATGAATCCCACGTGGCCGTCAGTACGCATGGTCGGTGACCGACGTCAATTTCCGTAGCGAGGTCCTATGTATACACATTTATGTGTGATTTTCGATGTTAAAAAAATAAAAAAAAAAGAGGTGATTTTTTCCAAATGGAATGACATTTCCTTGTCAAGTTTGAGACGTGGAGGACAAGAAATTTGTCAGTAGATTCCCTGAATAATTTTGATACTAGGAGTACTTCACGTAGTGAGTGCGTAGGAGTACGCCTCTATATATTTGACCATAGTCTACGAGTGAAGGACGAAAGGCGTGAAGGCGTGAAAGGGGAGAAATTATTCCTTGCCCCAAGGGCAGGGACACGTGGTGCCCCTCGGGCACATCCGAGCCGTCCGTTCGGGTACCGAACGGCTCGGATCAAAACACCCTCTCTCCCCCTTTCTCTCTGTATTTTCTCTCACTAAATCCGAGCCGTTCGGGTACCGAACGGACGGCTCAGATGTGTTGGAGGCAGGGACACGTGTTGCCCCAAGGGCACCGAATAATTTCTCGTGAAAGGGGGGGTTAACATGTTTGGGGGCAGGCAAAACCGGATTCCACTGGGAATACTGCTGCTGCAAAAACCCGCAGTGCTCTTCGAAAGCGACGTTGGAGAGTCTCTCTCCATCCATCCAGACAGACACAAATGGCAGAGAATCTGAAGACGGGCGCATGTGGTTCAGAATCTGAAACTCTTATCGCCAAGAATCGGACTCTGCGCTCAACGCCGGAGGCCGAACTTGTCCTCCCCTGATTCCATCCTTGGACACTGCACAACGGAAACCTTTGAGAGAGAGAGAGAGAGGAGAATTTCGCCCCCCAACTGTCTTGAGCGTGTTGATGTGAGATTAATTCATGCAACGTTCGTGTTTGGTACGGGTGAAAAGGCTTCAGATACGACCTAACGCTGTTTCGAATTTAATTTAGTTATTATCGAGTGACTATGCTAGCGACACACACAATTATAGAAACTTATTATGTCCACACTTCTTTTTTTAGCAGAATAAGAAAATAGCCGATGTTTCTACACATGTAAGATACTAAGATATACTTATGTACAATTGGTATTGTGTCTTATAAGAACAGCGCGCATGTGTTCTACAAAGAGAGAGTTTGAAAATCATCTTGTTGAATATATAGGCCATACTCTTCAATCTTAGCGCGCTAAACCCTAAGTTAGCGCAGTGATCGTCACTGGCAAACAGTTGTCTTCATGAGCTCTTTTTGGTTTGAGGTAGGAATTTTTGGTCTATGATTTGACTATTATCTGGGTGCAATTAATTTTTATGTTGAGCCCAGTCTATACGACAACTTACCCCGACTTTAATTTACTCATCCCGAGTAGCAAGTTGTAGAACTTATTTCCTCACGTGGATTGTTTATTGAGAGTCTAATATCAAGTTCGCTACTATATAGTAACAAGTTTTGCCGATTTGGGAGAGGCTAATGTAGCAAATGAAAAAGTTAAAGTGCATTTTGTATTCGTTAGAAACCTGAGGGGAAGGCAAGTCTAATTTAGGGCCTCTTCTTCCGAAAATTTTTCTGCCTTTTTAATAAAATTATTTTAGTTTTCGTAAATTTTTGTTGATCTTTTCGCGTAATTTTTTAGATTAATTATTCCTCTAGACCAAAAAGAATATAAAAAGTATAAAAATCTGGCCGAAGCTGGAAAAAGTTCATATGGATCGCTACTCGACACGAAAATTAGCTATTCGTTTTTGTTTTTTTTGTCTTTTTGGTAGTAATATTTTTCAACTTTTTATACTCCCCTCATTGAAATAAATGGTTAATTCAAAAAGAAAAAAACTTGTTCGCGGCTCCATGCAATATCAGTCATCAAAAATAATCCATTACCATTAATAGATTGTTTTAATCTAATTTGTCCAAAATACTCTTAGACGATCGAGATTGAGCGACGTAAACCTTATTCACAGCTTCCCCGTCAATCAAATTTTCTCATTGAAAAAATTTGTCGTGAATCTAGCAATACTCTGGCCTACAACTTCTATTGATCGATGAAAACAACCTACCTATGGAAGAAGAGGGGGCGGTGATGGCGGTAGTGATGGGGGGAAGAGAATCTGATTTTGCGGACTTGATGCAATTGATTTCGATGGGGGGCTATGCTATGCTACGCTATATACCCAATTATTGTTCCCCACGCTGTCCGACATCAATGATGCTGTCGGTCCACCTAATCCTACTCCTACACACCTAGTACACTAGTACTATTTACACTACTATTCTCTCTCCTCCCTCTCTCTCTCTCTCTCCTCCCCTTGACGACCAAGCCATCCTTGTTTGCAAGTTTTGAACTTTGGTTTGGCAATTGGCATTCTTCTGTGTCAAATTTGCATGTTTTTGCTTCTCTTTTGAACTTCAGCTTTTTTTTATTTTTTTTATTTTTTTTATAGTAGTACTTCTATAACTGAAGTACTGTTAATTGATTAGATTAAAAAAAGTACTGTTGATTGATACATTTTGGAAAATTTCTTCGTTTACTTTCTTCCTTTTTTTTTTCAATTTTTTTTTGGTTATTTTTCTTTCTATCTCTCTCCGATCATTATTCTTATTTTAATAATTATTTTATTTTTTTTCTACCCTCATTACCTACAAATCTAAAATACCAAAACGAGCAAGGTCGAAATTTTGTCTGACATACAAGGGAAGGAGTGGAGAATATTAATAGCTCACTGGACTGTTAATAAGCTAAAAAAAATTATCGAAAGAGCACACATTAATTTTAAGGTATCCTGTATAATTCTCAATATACTATCATACACTTGTCCACATTTTTTTTACACGTTTTAATACACTTCATAACCTTAATGACATCCTAATAAATTGTACGCAAGTGTTTGTGTATTTGTGTGTGTGCAAATGTTTGTGGTTCTAGACTTATTGATCAAACAAATTCGGACCGCGTCGAGTGTGAAATGGATTTCGAAACGGCTTAACTGTGAATACTTTTTCGCTCTACTTTTTTTTTTAAAAAACGCAAGTTGGATTAATATTGAACAAAATCATGAGTGGAATGTCCGCTTTTTTTACTAAAACAAATGTTTCGAAGATTACGAGCTAGGTCAGAAATATTAACGACGCTGGATTACCATACTATATAGTATAGTATATTTGCACCTTCAAGTACAGTACGTAGCGCTGTATACAAAGCTAATACGATAATCCCCATGTACACGACAATTGAGTGTAACCTAATTAAGATAAACTAATACTACTTGATGTAGTGCAAAGATCACTAGCTTTATGGTATGCATTAAAAACGTGAAGTTGGAATGACATTATCGGAGGGAAAAGTCGTATCGTGCAATAGATCAATTTTTATCTTTTTTTATTCTTAATTTTGGAGTGAACGTGACAATGAAAATACGATTTAGTTAGATTTATTGTCTCGTCAAATCGAAACTTGGATTGTCTCGTCCCTTGTGCATTATGCCACCTAAATTTTTTTTATATACTTTTTTTTTTATAGTTTTTTATCGACAGTATAGTTATCAACAGCGTAGTCTGAAAAATCTATAATGTGTCTGATGGACTATGAGGCAGTCTTACTCGAGCATGGATTAATTTACTTGCCTTGATTTAGGAAGTTTTATTTTTGTTAGAAATGACAACTAGTATCCAATTATCGATTGACATTTTTTTTAAAAACACAAATAAACGAGCTTTCAAACCAATTGGAGTTGTTAATTATTTACGTGAGTGGTAAATGAACAAAATTATTTTCAAAACACAATTGGCACCAAGTGACTTGTACCTTGTCTCTACGTCTTGAAATTTTCTTTAATGCCGAGCGTGTACCACGTAGTGTCCGCTCGCACATTCGAGCCATCCATTCCGTGTTTGAATGGCTCAGATTTGGAGATAGAAAAAGGAGAGAGAAAGTGTTGGGATGAGAGGAGAGAGAAGGTTTCAATTCGAACTGCCCAAAAGTGTATCGGATGGCTCGGATGCGTCGAACAGGTACCACGTTGGATATACATCTTTGTTTCTCTATAATTCCAAGACGGATTGCTCATATACAAAAATAAATAAATAAATAAAAATTATCGTTGAAGTTTTTATTGGCAATTCTGCGACTGAATTATGCAGAAATAGAGGTGTAGAGGTACAAAACCATTATTGGTACATGCACGCGACTTGAACTCTACATTAAAAACCTTGGGACATGATTTTTGCACATCTTTTCTTGTCATTATTCATCGTAAATTACCGAATTATCCTTACTTGTTAAATCACTCTCCAGTCTCCATACACATATTAGGGAGGCTAATAAAAACAAAAATCATTATCGCAAATCATTCTTTTAAATATAGTTTTTGCTTTTCACACAAGTTTAAGAGGCAACAAAAACCCACTTTTATCCTTAGAAGTTAGAAGTATCCCGCCACGACGTCGTTCAATGCAGCAGACAACCCACCGCTTTCTGAAAAGCCTTCCACCAAAGACTTCCCCCCCTGCGTCTCAAACGGACCTTAACTTTGTCCCCTTCCTACATACAAAAAAAATCCCCTCTCTCTCTCTCTCTCTCTCTCTCTCTCTCTCTCTAATATAGTAATATATAATAATGTTCCCTCTCTCCTCCCAACACAACCTGCTCCCATTTTCATTCTCATTCTCATTCTCTCTTATTTTCACCCTTTCCCACTACACTCTCCTCTCTCCACTAATAAAATCCACCTCTAAAGCAAAACTCAGCACAAGGTAAACCAAAATGCCATCATCAGACTCAGGCGACCGCCGCCCGGCGCGGCCACTGCACGGCGGGACCCACCCGCCGGAGACAGAACAGCTCCCCTGCCCTCGCTGCTCGTCCACCAACACCAAGTTCTGCTACTACAACAACTACAACCTCTCCCAGCCCCGCCACTACTGCAAGTCCTGCCGCCGCTACTGGACCCGCGGCGGCACCCTCCGCAACGTCCCCGTCGGCGGCGCCACCCGCGCCCACAAAAACCCCAGCAACAAACGCTCTCGCACCACCACCACCTCTTCTAACTCGAGCCACGACCCGTTACCTGTCGACCCGATTACCCAAATCCACATGCCGTTGGGTTCCGTGGTGAACCTGAACGAGAAGGTGCCCGAGGCGGGGGGTTTCGCGTCGCTCTTGAATCTGAATGGGGGCGGGTTTTTTGGGCTGGGCGGGTATGGGGCTGGGTTCCGTGAGATGGGATTTGGGGTCGGGCCGGGCATGTGGCAGATGGAGGATGTTAGCGGTGAAAATGGCGGCGGCGGCGGTGGGGCGGAGGGTGGTGGCAACATGTGGCAGGTGGGGGGTGTGGAAGGAGGGTTGGCTGATGGGAGTTGCTATGGCTGGCCGGATCTTGCTATTTCCACACCAGGTGAGGGGCTCAAGTGAGAAAATCTCAGCTGATTTGAGCTTTTTTTTTTTGAGAAATGGGAGAAAAAAGGGGTTTAGCTTCTCTCTCTCTTTCTGGTTTCTTTTGGTTTGTTTAACTCTACTTGGTTGCTCATGTTGCTGTTTTGTGAGTCTTTTCTTTTTTGGAGGGTGGGTACAAAAACAGAGTAATTTACGAATACTAGTCTACATTTTGGTGGAATATCGGAATGTTACAATTGTGATTTTGGACGAATTTGGGGGCTCTCTGTAAATGTAATGGTCTGTTTGGGATAGGCAAGTTTAACAAAACCTGTGTTGGTTTTATTTGCATTATGGCTACAACTCACTTTTTGTGTGGATTATGGGTTGATTTTTAGTACCTTTTCCTTTGTTCTTCGGACAGTAGAAATGATGAACAAGAGATGTCTGTTTGTTTGTTCCGAAAGAATGTCGGTATATTTGTTTGTTCCCGTGTAATATCAGCCGTAAGATTTCGCAAAAGAATTTTCCATCAACAAGATGTCGGTATGATGTTTGTTCCGTGTAACATCGGCCGTAAGATTTCACGAAAGGAGTTTCCATCGTGCGATCTTGTTGTGAACGTTGAACATGTGGACGTTGAACAGGAACAGAGGTACAGACATATTAGGGCCGTACCATGGTGCCCAAGCCCGATGGAACTGGTAAACGTGCCAATTAAGACAAGAGTATACTAGTTGTAGCCGGTTTAGAAGTTTGTTTTATGAGTCTAGTCAAATTTTTTTTATGCAGAGTCTTGAGTTGATTTTGAAAAGGATTCATGAACCCGATCCCACCCCAAGTGATTGGAAGATAAGGATCGGTTTTGTTTGATTTTGTTTGGTAACATTTTGAGTAAAATATCAAAGGCTGAATGGGTCGAGTAATAGCGTAATAGTGTGTTTAAGTTTTTGTAGATTACAAGTTTTGATTCGATAGCGTGTTTAAGTTTTTGTAGATTACAAGTTTCGATAGCGTGTTTAAGTTTTTGTAGATTACAAGTTTCGATTCGATAGATTAACGAGTTTCAAATATAGTTCGTATTGCAATCTCGAGTTTCAAATATTGTTCATTCTTATCACTTTCAACCAAACATGACCTAACCAAACTAGGCTGCCAAACTTTGTTTTGAGAATAGGTTGCCTAAGGCATCAGATCCTCTCCACTCCCAAGTTTTAAACCCAAGTTTCAAACCGGAAAAAACAGTCCAACTCAAGACTATACATCGAGAAAATCAATAGTTCGGATTTGCTCAGTCACTTTTTGTGGAAAGAGTCTCGCGAAAAATCTCTAAGTAGATGCAAACTATTGATTGCAACACTGGACAGTCCAAGTTTTGATGTAGTCCAAGTAAACTATTGATTGGAACACTAGACAGTCCAAGTTTTGATGTAGTCCAAGTGGATCCACTTCTGCTGCCAAACTAACTACCCTATAAAATGAGAAGTTTTTGGGTGGCGAGCGGGTACCACGTGGCGGTACCTGTCTACAATCCGGACCGTCCAATCGTTTTTTGACGGTTCAGATTTATTCCCTCTCTCTCCCCTCTTCCGACACTCTCTCCTCTTTTCTCTATCTAAAATTCGAACCCTTCAAAACACGTTTTTGACAATCCAGATAGCCGACAGGGGGCACGCAAAATTTTCTCACCCTAAATATTGTCATCATCATAGAGAGGGTTAGTGTAATGAATGTGTGGGTTAGGGCTAGTTACCTAGAAAGCATAGAGTAGTGTGTGTGGTGCGGGTTGCCTCTTGCAGTTAACCATTATTATAGAGAAGCATTAAAATAGTTTGAATGGTTAGGAGGTGGAGGTTGATGTAATACGGGTTTGTCTCTCACAAACAAGGTTACAACTTACAAGGTTATGATGAAATTCCCACCGGCCATTGCTCCCTATTGATGCATCCATCACACTCACCCTAGCTTAGCCAGTTGAAATGTCATACCCCCGTTTGTGTTTGTGCATCTTTTTGGCAATATATAGTGATAGGAATGTGGATGCTTACCGGCATTATACTGTTGCGCTTTGTTAGAGCAAGTTTATCCGTCGCTGTATCATAATTGCTGGTACAGCTTAATAAAATAATTTTTTAGCTCGCTACAGTGTCATTGGGGCATAAATGGAATCGGAGATCCTGCAGGTCGGCCCGACCTGCAGGGCGTGAAGGTCGGCTCCGAGCCGTCCGATCGGAGCTCAACGGCTCAGATTTAATCTCCCGACCCTTCAAATCTGAACCGTCCACTGCCGAGCTGAGATCCCGACCGTTGATTGCCGATCCGGCACCGATCGGACAGCTCGGAACTGACCTTCACGACCTACAAGGCCGGCTGCCCTGCAGGAGTTTTTGTTTTAGACTAAATAAATGCTGCTACGAGGGCCAACCTTGTGTACATTGGAGTGAACCACTTGAACTTTGGAGGACTACACAACTATTAGGCCAAACCCCTGGCCAATGATGTCGTAAGTTTGGCAATTGTCAAAATTGACGTCGAATTTGACACCAATAATAGGACTGCCAAAATTTGGTGTTGAACAAGTACCGAGTAGGACTTGAAGTCCAAACATCTTAGGCACATGATAATGTTTATTAAATAAGGTCAATTAAACTCCACTATTATAGAAAGTAGTGAAAGTTGTTAGAATATTGGATGAAGAGTAAAATTTATTTTGGAGACCAAAATACCCCCATAATTTTTCCCTCCACTCCATTTCATTTGCGTTTCGTCCTTTTTTATTTTGCCCTTTCACCTTCCTCTTGACTTTTATCCAAATATTTTCTAAAATATTCAAGTTAAATTCCAAAACCGTGCTTCAACCCAAGCCCAGAAAAATTTAGCACAAAAATAATAAACGCGATTTTTTTTTAAAATAGCAACAAAAACGTTGAAAAGTAAAAAAATAATAATAATAAAACACCAAGGAGAACAAGAAACGTATGTGCCCCAACGTACAAACACGTTCTTCCAATTGATATTTGCCATTTTACACTCCTGGATTCGCTTTCCCATGATTCTTCAATGTCTCCGGTAATTTCAGGTTAAATTTGTTGTAAGAATATTGAATTTGTTTATTCCGGTTAAATAAATAAATAAAAAAAAGTGGGGAACACAAATAAAATAGAGTGGAGGGAAAAATTAAGGGATATTTTTGTCTCCAAAATAAATTTTACTCTTCATCCAACATTCCAACTACTTTCACTACTTTTTACAATAGTAGAGTTTAATTGACTTCATTTAATGAATATTATCAAGTGCATTATCATGTACATTAACAAAACCCAACATTTTATTAGTTGAAGAGAAAAATGAGCATTAACGTTTGTAATTGATTTCATTTCCGCATAGAGTTGTCATTGTAAATTTTAGCTGAAGATTATTTAAGATCTCCTTTATTGAAATTGCTTTGGTCCATGGACCATAGTATTGGCCAAAAATTTTACACCATATATTCGATTTTTTTCTTAAATTTCCAAGAACGAAATTTGCCAAAAAGAAGCTTTTAAAGTTGTATTTTTTAAATAAAAATGATAATCCTAACAAATATTGGAAAATCACTATCCTGTGAAGATTGATAGTTCCCTATATGGGTAATCTTTATATAATAAAGGATTTTTTACACCTGAATTTTATTTTAAGTTGTACATCTGTTAAGAAATATTTTTTGAACTCATAAATAGTTTTTGATTTTATAATCTAGTTTTTTTGCTCAAATCTGTTTTATCAATATTAAAAGCCTCTATATTTCTAATAAAATTTCGGAGAAAAAACTTAAATTGACTTTATTACCTTTGTGTGAGCCTAAAAATAACAGTAATGCTACACACACAGCAAAAGTGCACAGATTTGTTGTGGGGCCCACTACGGATCCTATACAAATAATCCGAACCATTCATTAAATGTAAAACATTTATTCAAAGGTCCCTGAGAAAAATTGGCTCAATCTGATTCTTATAGGTGCTCGATTCAATCATTTACAACTTTTCATTTGGATTTCAGGGTAAGGAAAAGTTGGATGATTGAATTGAGCACCTATAGGTATTGGATTAAGTTGATTTTTCGTGAGAACCCTTAAAAAAATGTTTCACATTTAATGAACGGCTCGAATCATTTGTGTGAGATCCCGAGTGAACCCCACACACGGATCTGTGCTCAATCTATGTAGGAATTGTCTATGTGAACAGACTTATTATAAAAATAATATAACCATTATTCTGCGACTATAATTCAGCCACTATCCTATAGAGCTATAAATGAACTGAGTCGTTCGCGAATTGTTCGAGGCTCGGTTCGGCAAGAGCTCATTCAAGTTCGATTCGTCTGCTAAACGAACTGAACCTGAACCTCAATTCTAGGCTCGTTTGTAAATGAGCCGAACCTGAGCCTACTTGTATTCAGCTCGGTTAGGCTAGCGAACCTATACTTCAATTTAATTAATAATTCAATAGGGGTCTATTTGTAAATATAAATTTTTTTACGGTTGTATATATAATTCCAATACTTATTTTTCTCCCAAATTCTATATGATCAATGAGAGAGTTTGGGTTCGCTTGAGTTTAATGAGCCGAGCCGAACCAAATCGGAGTCTTGACAAGCTCAATTCGAGCTTAGATTCGGCTTAGCTCGATTCGTTTGAGTTTAACGACCCAAACTCGAGTCAAGATGTTCAGGTTTGAATCGAACCTGAGCTGAACTCGAGTCAGACTAGTACCTTCACAAACCCAACCGAGTTGAGCCCGAGCCTCAAAAAATTTTAACGAGCCGAACTCGAGCCAAGTTGTTCAGACTCGAATCGAACTCGAGCCAGACTAGTACCTTAACGAACCCGAGCCGAACTTAACAGGGTTCGGCTCAATTCGGTTTGTTTACACCCCTACTATCCTGTGAATTCCACCTGTCCCATTTACTTGATTCTTAAATTTGATCTTGTTTAATCAGAAAATCAAACGTGCGCGACGTTTTGTAGAAAATGGGCCTTCTAGTAAATAGTGAACACGGCCCAAGTGTCTTCCAAAGGGGAAGCCCATAAGCCGGTCAATAAATTATAACCCAAAAGGCCGCACTATTTTCACGTCTTAGGTCCAAATCTTTTCACCTCAATTATACCTACTACAGGCCGGGAATTTCACACATTTTGACAACGATAAGCGAGAAGCTATTGGCTGTATTCTGTCAAAAATCTTTTGATCCAATTTTGTCAAAATATGCAATATTCGGCTTTGCCGGGCCTCTTAGTGTTAATAAGGTAAACGAACACGTCTGATAGCCGAATGAAAGCAAGGTGAAAAGATGGCCCACTTAAAACAATTATATGCTACATTAAATACCATGTCTTCTTCACTCATATAATAGTCGTAGAGCCAATGAATTAGGAACTGTAAAACAAATTAAATTTTCTTTTGAAAAAGTGTAGTTACATGTGTCTAATCTTAAAGAAAACAATACGACACTAAAGTACAAAAAATTCGCTCCTATTTTTTGCATTTTATGAGAGAATCTAGAAGAGACTCATCATACTTTTTAGATATTTGAGTCTCTAAATTGCCATTGATTTTCCAAAAATGGAGACCTTACTCTCATTTTGGAGAAAATCTCTAAAAGGTACGATGAGTCCCTCATAAATTCTCTCATAAAATGCAAAAAGTGGGAATAAATTACAAAATCACCCTCTAATATGTTACATCTATTTTTCATTTTGGACTTTTAGAGATGGGTTGGAGATGCTCTTCCAGCGAGTTGAAGAATCCTCCACGTTCCATATGCCTCTCTCTCTCTCTCTCTCTCTCTCTCTTGCCCTATAGGATTTCCAAATCCGATAATTTATTCTATCCGTTGGATTGTAACTCGAACTTTTTTTTTTTTGTCAGGCGATTACATCAGTGGAGTTAGTGGGGGTTGTTAGGGTTAGCACGGGGGTCCAGAGGCTATCCATAGCCTTGGTCCCCAAAGGGCCTGCCCCTGTGGAGCTCGAACCCAAAATTTTCCACAAAGGAGAGGCAGTGACTTACCAATGCACAAAGTGGTGGTTGTCAAGATTGTAACTCTAACTTAAACCATCGAAAACATTTCAAAACTGAGCTGGCCAATTGAATTAAGATCAACGTCTGCAAATATTCTAAATTCAAAACGTTTCCATACTTACTTTGTTTTAACTTTGTTTTCCAATCATTACCCTATACCTTTCTCCAATCATTACCCTATTTCTCCAATTATTAATTTCATTTCTCTCTCTATCTCTCTCCAATCATTACCTCTCTCTCCAATCATTATCCTATTTCTCTCTCCACCCACTACCAAAACTAAAATACCCAAAGTATGGAAACGAACAAGGCATAAGATCTTTATATGGTCTAATTTTGTCTTTTTAGATCTCAGCTCATTTTGGATCCATTTTCAAGATCAAAATCATGTATTTTTATAGATCTTGTCGAGAAGCACAATCATGCCAAACGTAAAGTTAGTGTTAAGTGAATATCAATAAACAAATGTACAACCATAGAAGCACAGTATCTATCTTGAAATAGTCGATATGATCACAATATATATCTTCAACTCTTATCCAATGTGTTAGTCTGCCTTTCTTCAAGATAATAAAAAGTGTGAGCCAAAAGCATATACTAATACCCATCAATTTTGAGTTTTCACGCATTTGGATCTTCTCGACAAATATATAAAATAAGAATTTTCGATCATTAAAATAGGACGGACCTACACATGCAAAGCTGGACGGGAGATAATTAATAGGAGTAATTAAGCATCTAATTTTTTTTGGATTAAAAATAAGTACTTTTCCTAATCATCTTCAGAATAATTAAGCATCTGATCATAACTTGTTATAAAATACTCAAAATAGGCTCACATACTTGCATTCAGATGCCAATACGAAGCTTACAAAACACAGGTTATTATTCAATTGATATTGGAGCACTGTTACGGCGACACGGATACATGAAACCATCAAAGTACCATCTGCCCACGCACAGCACGCTAAAATGCATGTTGAGTTTGAGCAAGAAAGAACACTGTGACTAGATGGAACATTCCTCTTACTTACTGAGACGCTCGATCCCCTCGGGAACGAGAGTTGGGGAAAGAAAAGGCCGAGGGAACGATCAAGAACATTATATCATAGAACATCTATTGGAGTTTAGACTTGTGGATTTCATATAGTCAAAAAAAACAAAACAAAACAAAACAAAACAAAAGGGCCAGGCCGGGACATCCATGTCCTCCCTGGTTTCACATCTCCGAGCCCATCAAGAGAGCGCATCGTCTGGACAGGATCGATTTCCAGTCTGAACTCCAATATTGGGAATTCACTGAAGAGCTGCTACATAAGAGAGAGCTAGCTCGACTTCAAAAGCATACGCGGAGCTTCCTTTTCTCCCTCAGGGGACCCCGTAGCTACAGTTCCAACTCACAGATCGCAAGCGCAAGCAGCTCTAGATGAATGTGTGATTGTGAAAGGTGGTAAAGCACCACATAGTAGAGAACATACGATACTTTTCGCACAAACCAGGACAACTAAAGTGCACATGCCAAACCCAATGCAGAAATACATCACTTCATGGATTAGTTGAACCAAAAAATGTAAACCAATTGTATTACTTCAAAAGCAACTTGCTCATAAGGCAGGCATACCAGAAATTAGAGAAGGGAACAACTGCAAGGAGCTTTACAAGCCCATATCATAAAATGAAGACCTTTACCATAGACTACCACTGATCGCAGCTATTTAACTTATTTCAGCTCTAACATCACAAAATTTTCTACAACAAATTTGTAGGAAAACAGAGCCCTACAATGTCAATCTTTGCTCTACCCGTTACTACCCAATCCTTTGTATCATGTTACAAGGTCACCACAGAAGAATGCAAAACCTATTTTACCATCCAAGTAATCTATATCAGCAATTGTTTTCGTTCTTTTGGCTCAATATTGAGCATCTGTAAATATTCCGACTTCCGAAGTCTTGGGTATCCCAATCGATTTTATCATGTTTTAATGTCACTACCAGAAGAATGCAAAACCAAACATTGACAACATCTTATCACAAACTCATCGCGGCGATGATCCACAATAACATTGATAGGAAGCCGATTGGGATAAAATCTATGATCCTTCATCGGCTTCCTATCAATGTTATTGTGAATGAAGGATCTTATCACAAACTCATCGTCGATGAAGGATCATAGATTTTATCCCAATCGGCTTCCTATCAATGTTATTGTGGATCATCGCCACGATGAGTTTGTGATAAGATGTTGTCAATGTTTGGTTTTGCATTCTTCTAGTAGTGACATTAAAACATGATAAAATCGATCAGAAGTCGGAATATTTACAGATGCTCAATATTGAGCCAAAAGAAGGAAAACAAGTGCTAATATAGATTACTTGGATGGTAAAATAGGTTTGTCAAGAAGAGGTCAATAGATTGCCACTGCATCATCTTTTGCTGGTTCTTCATAAATAGCGTCAGAGGCTTTGGAGGGGGGCCAATAACGAAGCAGTGACCTACCAACAATGTTTCTGATTGGTAGCGGACCCCTGAAAAAAATCGCAAATAACATGTCAAAACAAATCTTCTCCCAGGATAGTTGCACATTGTTAACTAATCCACTGGAAAAATTGGTAATCTTCTTCAATTTTCTGTGTTTTGGATTCAGTATCCATGAAAAGTTTCATGGCGAGAAAGCAACGGAACAGTACAGCTACAGAGGGAAAAAAAAAAAGGAAATACATATTGATTGCAAGGACTTACCAATTATGGGAATCAAAACTGTTGTTGCGGTTGTCCCCCATGACAAACACATAACCTTGAGGCACAATCTGCAGAAATTTAATTTGCAATGATTTTCAGACCAACGTAATAAATATTTTGGGGCTGAGGATAAGAAATTGGCATCAAGAAAACAAGAACCACAAATCCTTACAATTGGATCCATTTCATAAGCAAGGGGCTCCAAAATGAAATCCTCATCTTTCACAACACTATTCACCAGTAACTTACCATCACGCACCTATTAAGCATAGAGACACATGATATTTAGATATCAAGATGAGGCAATGTCTTATTTTCAGTTATAAGAGAGAACTTCTTACTTCAACGTAATCCCCTTCCTTCGCAACAATTCGTTTAATAAAAACATCACTAGAACTATAGCCAACTGCCTGCATCACCAAATCAGAACATCCAATGCATTAGTTTCTAATGAATTGGTTAAAAGATCGTTATTTAAGCACTTTGCAAACTCATTACTGACCTGAAGAATTGGGGGCGCCTTAAATATAACTATATCAGAAACGTCAGGCTTCCTAAAGAAATACGAAACCTGACACACCAGATAAAATCGATATGATAATTCAAAGAATTAAGGAGGCTCCCCTTTTTTATCCCACATAAATCCAAGAAAAGTTGACATCTATGATGCACCGAAACCGACACGGACACGGACACGGACACCGACACCGACACGGGGACACGGGAATTCTAAAAAAATGGGGACACGGACACGGCGGGGGACATGCCACATGTATATTTATTTATTTAAATAAATATTTATATAAATAAATAAATATAGTTTGACACCCAGAATTTTTTTAAAAAATTACAATTTGGCCCCAAATTTTTTTAAAAAATTACAGTTTAACCCCCAATTTTTTTCAAAAATTACAGTTTGGCCCCTCAAAAATTACAGTTTAGTCCCTCAAAAATTACAGTTTGGCCCCTGCCGTGTCCCCATCAGTGTCCCCAGCCGTGTCCCCCCGTGTCCCCGCCGTGTCCCCGTAAAAAATTTAAATTAAATTATGGGACACGCCACGTGGCGTGTCCCGTACGTGTCCCTGCCGTGTCCCCGCCGTGTCCCCGTGTCTGACACTCCGATACTTCGACCTCTAGAGGTGTCGGTGCTTCATAGGTTGACATTCATACTGCAAGAACAAGCACGCATGAACCATTAAATTTCTGAATACACTTTACGGATAGAATCACATAATATATATTCTCAGAAGAAAGATAGCTTAAAATTACTGGACTAGGTATCGGTCTATGCCTTCAAATGGTTTTCAAGAGAGTGAATCATGCACTCAAAGAAATTGGAATAGAATTGTCCTCTCTAATACTCCCCCCCTGAAAAAACCAAGTTTGAAGCTGTGACAGAGAAGAATATATGAACGGTTATTGGACGCATGATACTTTTAACAGGCTCAAAAAATAGTTTTGGCTCCTTATATGATGATCTTGATCAGAATCAACATGGTTTTGCCCAAACTGCACGACTCTAATGCTAACAAGTAATAACAGTTGTTAACACATTCTGCGTGTTGGCGCTGAGAGAGTCACATGCCAATAGGGACGTAAGGAAGCCTTTGGTCTCGGGTTCGAGTTCGACTCCCATGCTATCGACTCCAAAGCCAAGTCTATGCAAGGCAAAGACTTTGACCCCAGTTGAATTACGCTCCCCGCTAGTGGGATTGATTCCTGGAATATTCAATCACTGGCTGGATAACATACCAAGTTTTCAAAAGGATATAGAAATGCCAGGGACTACCAAATTCCTTGCAATCTATTATTTCATCTATCAAAATGTACTATATAGCAAGGTCTATTCCGACCAAACTGTTCATGTTACCAATAAGGTCATAATAAAACAATCAACTAACGTTAACAAGCTTCTATCTTCTATCAAGTAATGAAAGTTGTTAACACATTCTGCGTGTTGGTGCAGTGAGAGTCACGTGCCAATAGGGACATAAGGAAGCCTTTGGGTTCAACTCCTATGCTATCAACTCCTGGCCCAAGTCTATGCAAGGCAAAGACTTTGTCTAGAGTTGAATTGCGCTCCCCGCTAGTGGAAAGTGAGATTGATCCTGCATTAGTCAATCATTGATAGGACTACAAACGAGCCAAGCTGCTCCCGAGCAGCTCATTAAGGCTTGGCTCAGCTCGACTCGTTTAGTGATTGAGCAGAGCTCGAGCTTGAGTTTTAGGCTTGTTTACTAAACGAGCCAAGATCAAAAGCTCGGGTCGGCTCACATAAGCTCGGGTCGTTTGTATAGGCTCAGCTCGTTTGAAGAGGCTCATTAAGTAAATAAGTCAGGCCCAGGCTCATTTACTCAAGCTCGAGTTCTCGTTTAAAGACAAGCCAAGCTCGAACACTATGAAGCTAGCTCTGCTCATTTACACCCATAATGATTCATTGATACGATACTGAGTTATCAAACTAAAAAAGGAACGGCAGATGCCAACACGTTCCTTGTAATCTATCATTCCATCCATCAAAATGTAGTATATTATATACCAAGGTCTATTCCGGCCAAACTGTTCATGTTACCAATGAGGTCATAAGCATATACATTTAACAAACCGAACAGCAACAAAAGAACAATCAATTTAACAAACTTCTACCTTCTCCGCTAAAACACGGTCACCCACATCCAGAGTCGGATACATCGAAGCCGACGGAATCGACCTTGGCTCCGCTAACGACGACCTGAACAGTATCGTGACAGTCAATGCCGTCAACACCGCCTTCGCATCCTCCGCCCCGAAATTCAAAAGCCTCCCAAGCCAACCATCGCTCCTCGCCGTGCTCAAGCCCCCCTCCGACACCTCCCTCACCGCCTTCTCCCCTCCGTCGCTCCTCCTTCCGCCCTTATCCGTTGCATTCCTAGCCGACCCCAGAATCAGCTCATTGCACGGCAGCCACTTCGACCCTTGTAGAAACGGAACGATCGTCGACGCCTTGAACGGAGAAATCGCCAAAGTCGACGGCCCGGAGACCCCAGCCGAGGATTTTAATAGGGAGACCAAACCCACGACGATCGGGGAGGAATTACAGTTATGACCTCCAAGGATTTCGCAAGCGAGAGTCGAGTACATAGACGATGCTGATGATGTGGGACGGAAACAGGATTTGGGATCGATTTTTTCAGGGTTTTGGGTGGGGCAGAGGAAGCGGGAGCGGGAGCCGAGGAAGCATTCCTGGAAGAGGCGGCAGGGTGTGGTTCTGTTGGAGGCGAGGGTTTGGGCGACGTAGCCGGAGTAGGTGACGGTGAACCGGATCGCCATGGGAGTGGTGGCGTTTGGTGGGCTGGTTGGGATCTGGCGATGAGAGAGAGAGAAACCCTAGAATTTGAGGAAATGGGAAGCGGGTTTTGAAGGTTTGAGAGTCAACTTGAGAGGTAAGTGAGAGAATTGGAATTGATGAGAGAGAGAGAAAGGGGGTGATGAGAGAGAAGAGGAAGACAGGGAGTTGAGGAAGCTGGTGAGTCCCGGACGATCTCTCGATGCGAGAGAGAGAGAGGGGCTCAGGAGAGAGAGACTGGAAAGGGAAGACCAAGAAGATGGGGGGAAGGGGAATCTGGCTATGGGGTTTTATGTGCCCTTTTGGGGGAAGCCTCCTCCTTGTTTCTTCCTGATTTCTTTAAAGAAGGAGTACTAGGAAATCAAATAATATATAATTTGGAAGGAAAGAAAGTTATGGGTAAAAAACAGGCCTGACAATAATGAAAGAGAGCAACTATTTGCAGCCCTCCATTTTCTTCCGTAACCCATTAAAAATTTTCGAAAATTATATTTCGGTAACTACATGTCGAAAATATATTTAACCTTCGGTAAACAACTGCCAAACATACATTTTGGTAAATAGCTGTTGAAAATAAGATTATATTTCGGTAACTACATGACGGAAATGCACAAGAAACATATATTTCGGTAATTGGATGCTGAAAATGTAGCTCAATTTCAATAACTAACTGTCGAAAATGAATCGGTAATTAACTGTTGAAACATATAAAAATTTTTAACGGAATACGGGAGAAAATAGGGGGCTGCGAATAGCGGCGCCCTAATGAAATCCTTCTTGTTTCTTCTTGTTTTCTTAAAGTATGAAAACACTTTTGAGATAATAGGCTATTTTTGTGGGATTAGCATTTTTTCTTCCCATAATAATGTTGATGCTCCTTTATAATTATGCTTCTGTGAAATAATGATACTTGGAATCTTCTGAGATGTACAACGGTATGGTGAAAAAGCTTTGCTAGACGAGTGTAGCTCAAATAGGGGAAAAAATCCCCAGCTTAAAAGACCTATTCATATTGAACGAAGTCTCTTTCGTTGTTCACACCCTTTCTTTGCCATTTTTAAATTTCTTTCTAAGTACTGCAAAGATAAAATTTAAGATGGAGAGTAGAGGTTAAATTCGGTGTAAATATCATTAACGTTTGAAAAATAATAGTATTATTTCTAATTTACACCTATTACACTTTCCTTAGTACTTATGCAAGGTAAAAGATGGAAGAAAATGCGAGAAGTTTAAAGCCAATTGTGTAATCTGTTTTCCTAATATTTTTTAAAATGCACAGAGGTACAAACGGGTCGGATCAATATTAACAAGTCATGAGCACGACACGATGTATTGAACTGCACAAAAATCGGCTTGGGTCGACACGGGCATTGCACAGACACTTTATTGGGTCCAAATGAGTTATCGTACATTTTAGAGTTAGCCCATGGCAGGGGCGTGACACACAATAGAGAGTGGAGGTTAAATTAGGTGCAAATATTATTAAAATTTGAAAAATAATAATATTACTTCTAATTTAGTTCTATTACCCTTTCCTGAACTCTTACGAAAGATAAAAGACGAAAGAAAATGTGAGAAGCTTAAAGATGATTGTGTAATATGTTTTCTTAAATTTTAAAAAAATGCATAGGGGTACAAAATAGGTTAGATCTATATTAATGAGTCACAAGCATGGCACGATATATTGAACTACAAGCACAGGCATATCACAACACTATTGGGTCCAAATGAGTTGTCACGATATATTGAACTACAAGTATAGGCATATCACAACACTATTGGGTCCAGATGAGTTGTCGTAAGTTTTAGAGTGAGCCCATGGCACGATATATTGAACTACAAGTACAGGCATATCACAACACTATTGGGTCCAGTTGTCGTAAGTTTTAGAGTGAGCCCATGGCAGAAGCACGACACACAATGGAGAGTGGAGGTTAAATTCGGTGTAAATATCATTAAAGTTTGAAAAAATATTATTATTACTAATTTAGTCGTATTACCCTTTCCTTATTCCTTGCGAAAGATAAAAGATGGAAGAAAATATGAGAAGCTTAAAGCTAATTGTGTAATACTATGTTTTCCTAAAATTTTTGAAAATGTGTACTAGGGGTGAGCAATTAATCCGTTAAACCGTGAATCTAGTCCAAACTAATCCAAACCGAATTATTTTATTTGGTTTTAGGTAGTGTGGTTTGGTCTTGGTTTTAAAAAATTCAAACCGAGTTATATGATTTGGTTTGTGGATTTACATTAACGGTTGCGGTTTCAAATCAATCCGGACCGTATATATGCATTTATATATTTTTTAATTTAATATAGGTACACCAATAAACATAGGCTATGCCATGGTGAATTAACTTCCTAATTTAGTACTCGAATTCACTGCTAAATTCCTTTATTGCGAATAGTAATTGCCCTAAATTTCAAGTAGTTCACGAGTTATGGTGATTTCAATAGAATTTTAAGTTTAAATATAAGTTTTGGTTTTATTTATCTATGCCATTTTGAGTACTTTAAATTGTGTATAAAATTGATATTTTAACTTCAAGCAAACTGTGATTCAAAACTGAAACCGATCCGTATCTTAAAGATTTGGATTGGTTAAGTTTTATGAATTTTATGGATTGGTTTGGTTCTCAAATTCATAATCCGTAGATATTGGTTTGGTTCTTGATTTACTACAAAACCGAACCAATTTAGACCATACTCACCTCTAATGCGTAGAGGTACAAATAGGTCGGATTTATATTAGCAAGTCACAAGCATGGTACGATATATTGAATTATACGAAAATTGGCTTGGGCCAGCACTACAATAGCACGACACTTTATTGGGTCCAGATGAGTTGTTGGGTCCAGATGAGTTGTCATACGTTTTAGATTTAGCTTATGGCAGGGGCACAACAAACAATGGAGAATGGAAGTTAAAAATAATATTATTTGGGAAATGATATTAGCACTCCAAAAATTGATGTAGGCACTCCAAAAAATAAAGGAAAGTGACTTTGGAGTTACACTGATTTTGGAGTGTCTGCATCAATTTTTGGAGTGCCAATATCATTTCTCTATTATTTCTAATTTAGTCCTATTACCCTTTCCTTATTCCTTAAGAAAGTTAAAAGTCTGGAAGAAAATGTGAGATAGAAGCTTAAAGCTAATTGTGTAATATATTTTCTTAAAATGTTTGAAAATGCATAGAGGTACAAATGGGCCGGATCAAATATTGACATGTCACGATATATTGAATTGCACGAAAATCAGCTTGGACCAGCACGAGCATAGCACAGACACTTTGTTGTACGTTTTAGAGTTAGCGCAAGGCAAGGGCATGGAGAGTGGAGGTTAAATTCGATGTAAATATCAATAAAATATGAAAAATTATAATGCGATTTCTAATTTAGTCCTATTACCATTTTCTTAGTCCTTACGAAAGATAAAAGATGGAAGAAAATGTGAGAAGCTTAAAGATAATTGTGTAATATGTTTTCTTTACAAATGAGTTGGATCAATATTGACATGTCACGAGCATGACACAATATATTGAACTATACAAAAATTGGCTTAGGCCAGCACGGGATCAACACAGACACTTAATTAGGTCCTGATGAGATGTCGTACGTTCTAGAGTTATCCTATGGCAGAGGCATGATACACAATGGAGAGATGCCTATGGGATTTTATGTGCCCTTTTGTGAGAAGTCTCCTTCTTGTTTCTTCATATTTTCTT
This sequence comes from Rhododendron molle, assembly GCA_025413875.1. Classification (NCBI taxonomy): domain Eukaryota; kingdom Viridiplantae; phylum Streptophyta; class Magnoliopsida; order Ericales; family Ericaceae; genus Rhododendron; species Rhododendron molle. The sequence continues at coordinate 8,086,779 of CM046393.1, forward strand.
TAAAGAATACAATATTAAGAAATCAAAAAATATAAAAAAAATTTGGAAGAAAAAAAGTTTTAGATAATTTAAAAGGCCTTAAATTTTTTTTTTTTTTTTTTACAAGTATGAAAACATTTTTGAGATACGTGGCTATTTTTATGGGATTACTATTTTTTCTTCCCATAATAAATTAATGAATCATTTTATGTTGATACTCCTTTGTAATTATGGTTTTGTGAAATAATGACACTGGAAATCTTCTGAGCTGTAAAACGTTACGGTGAAAAAGCTTAGCTAAAATAAAAATAACGAGCGTAGCTCAAATAGGAAAAGAAATTCCTTGCCTTAAAGACCTATTCAAATTGAACAAAGTCTCTTTTGTTGTTCACACTCTGTCTTTGCCGTTTTTAAATTTCTTTCTAAGTGCTGCAAAGATAAAATTTAAAATGGAGAGTTGGGGTTAAATTCGGTGTAAATATCATTAAAGTTTGAAAAATAATCCAATATTATTTCTAATTTAGTCCTATTACTCTTTCCTTAGTCCTTACGAAAGATAAAAGACGGAAGAAAATGTGAGAAGCTTATAGATAATTGTGTAATATGTTTTCTTAAAAATGCATAGAGGTACAAATGGGTCGGATCAATATTGACATGTCACAAGCATGACACGATATATTGAACTGCACAAAAATCGGCTTGGACTAGCACGGACAAGTTATTAGATCCAAATGAGTTGTCGTACGTTTTAGGATTATCCGTACCAGGGGCACACAACACAATGGAGAGTGGAGGTTAAACTCGGTGTAAATATCATTAAAGTTTACTATAAAATAAGTATAATATTTCTGATTTAGTCCTATTACCCTTTCCTTAGTCCTTACGAAAGATAAAAGACGAAAGAAAATGTGAGAAGCTTAAAGCTAATTGTGTAATATATTTTCTTAAACTTTAAAAAATGCAGGTACAAATGGGTCGGATCAATATTGACATATCACAAGTATGACAGGATATATTGAATTGCACGAAAATCGTTTTGGGCCAGCACGAGCATAGCACATACACTTTATTAGGTTCAGATGAGTTGTTGTATGTTTTAGGATTAGCCCATAGCAATGGCACGACACACAATAGAGAGTGGAGGTTAAATTCTGGAGTTAAAATCATTAAAGTTCGGAAAATAATAATAATATTTTTAATTTAGTCCTATTAGCCATTCCTTAGTGCTTACCAAAGATAAAAGACAGAAGAAAATGTGAGAAGCTTAAAGCTAATTGTGTAATATATTTTCTTAAAATTTTTAAAAATGCGTAGAGGTGCGAATGGGTCGAATCAATATTGACATATCACGAGCATGGCCCAATATATTAAACTGCACGAAAATCGCCTTAGGAAGGTCCAGTTAAGTTGTCGTACATTTTAAAGTTAGCCAATGACAGAGACACGATACACACACGATATATTAAACTGCACGAAAATCGCCTTGGGAAGGTCCAGTTAAGTTGTCGTACATTTTGAAGTTAGCCAGTGACAGAGACACGACACACACATGAAAAAAATAGGGCACGATACGAGCACTACGAGAATGGATTTATTGTTCCTTATTTGTAAGGAGCCTTTTTTGTGTTTACTTGTTCTCCATTAAGGGGCTATATCATGGGATTTGTTTATTAAATTTCATTGCAATAATCTTATTCACGGAGGGTACTTCTGGAATAGAGGGTATTTCTGGAATAATGTGATGACCCAAACCAACTAGATATGGGACCCAAACCAACTAGATATGGGTCAATGATCGACCAGTGCAATTAAGTCACCCTAGGTCTAATGTTGTAAACAGTTTAGGGAAGATTTATTTAAAACCACTTCTTACTAGTTGCCAAAAGACTTAAAACTTGAGATTATAAGTGTAGCATTTTTTTTTTTTGAAAAAGTTACTAGTTCTCTTATCGCTAAATATCCAGAGTTCTAACGTGCGGATGCGAAAAGTCATATGAGTCCATAGATTACATAGTAAGTCATCATAGACAGGAACAAACCGGCTAACAAAAACTATCCTATATAACAGATCTTAACCACAACAACACATCTGAGAATATACACAGCAACAGAACATCGACTTTAGGAGAAGCTTAGTCCATCTACTGCTGCTGACCTGAAAAAGGGGTATTTTGAAAAATCCACGAGCTTTAGCTCGTGTGAAACATGACGTATCGAATTCAAAGTTTAATTTGAAGAACTTCTTGAGAAAACAACTAAGTTTTTTCTTTTGTTCTCAAAACCATGAATCCTTGTTACGTCATGGATTCATCAAGCCAAGTTAAATCGGTAAAACAAAATCTTATCATTCATAGGTTTAAATAGAAAACCTTCCAGATATGCAATAGATCATATTATTCTTTCTGTTCGTCGATTTCATGCATCTTTCATGAACAAATTTCAATCAGGAATCTAAAGGAGCTACCTCTACATAAAAGGGAATGACGTCAAATCATCAAGATATCTGATCAATATCCTCCAACCTTATTACTCCAATTGCACTTTATCTTTTTACCGTTCTCAAGTAGGAACACATGTTCAGATGCATTGACAAGAAAATTATATATTCCTTTTCAACATTACTTCATAAGAAATTCCTTTTTCATCATAGCATGCAAAGGTGATTTAGGCATTAAAAACCAAGTATAGTAAAGATAATGCATGTTTCACCTCTCGTCCTGCCGATGCAGCTAAAGCTAGACGCGTCCTACTAGTTCACCCTCGCACACTCGAACCTAAACATAAAGTAAAGCCAAAGTCAAACACCAACCAACTAAGACGTTTAAGAGTAAAAAGAAAAGAAATTAGTCAAAAAGAAAGTATAATTACTTCCCAAAGAGTAAAATATTCTATTAACCTCAATATAGTAGACTCAAACTACTTTCATCAACTAAATTAAACTAATAAAAATCTGATCCAAAGTAAGAATTCAAAGAAAATTAACATAAAAGGTTAACTTCACCGGTTAATACATGAAAATGGTAGTTTAGGCATAAAAGGCCCCAAGGGCAAAATGGTAACTTAAACTCCCCTTTTTTTTGTAAATACTTCGGTATATAACATAAATTTCATGTCACACTATGACAAATCTTGTGCAATTATCATTTTAGGATGATAGAAAACTTATTCAGTTGATAGGAGGTGTCGGGGTTCGTTCTTGGTATCGTATGTCTATTTATCGCCAAACGACGCACCCGATTTAACAACCAACTTAAAAATTCATAATACAATTCAACATAAAGAAAAGAATGAAGAGAGTAAGGCATGCAAAGGCACAAGTAATTTGTATACATATAACAAAATTCTAGAAGACTAGTTTTAAAACTGACAACGTAACGGCTTAACCAAATGCAATATCATAATTTATTTGAGACTAAGAATTAAAATTTAGGTTCTGATCTCAAAAGTAAAATGGTCAATTAATTCTTAAAAATTCGGAGAAAATCAGTTCATAATATAAAATTTCACAAAAATGACCACAAACTACTCGGAAAAAAGAAAAATTGCTACCTTTTAACAAAAAGAGTATACCTCACTCATTTTTAATCCAATCAAAGTAATATTAGTCCTCAAAGTTAACTAACCCATAGATGTAACTCTAGAGAAAATAATATAGTGACCCTTTTTGCAAAACAAAAGCATAAAACTCAAAACAAAAGGGGTATTTCCAAATTCGTCCCACACTGGACAGCTTGCAAAACAAAAATCATAACTAATTCATCTTAAATCCATTTTAGTTGATTCTAGCGGCCAAATCTTTCCAACAAAAAGATCTACAACTTATTTGAAGGGACCCATTAAAAATTTGTAGCTTAAGAAGGTCAAAAACGGCAAAACCTGAAGTTCAGAAAATCTGTCTTAGAACCAGAACATATCTTAGCATCCTTTTTGGCTTGCATGTGAACCAAATCAGCCAAGATTTATCAAAACAAGCTAGAAGACAGAAGGGGTGAGCTGTACCTAAGCTCAAATGAGCTTCTCTCTCTCCTCCTAAGCTCTCTCTCTCACTCTCGGCTCTCTCTCTCTCTCTAGTCTCTACATGTTTTGTTTTGTCTTGTAAAATATGACCATCAGGCCGGTCAAATCTTACATATAGGCAAGAGAATTGGTGGGTGGATAATGACATGTGTCCCAAACTTGGACATATGTTGTCTCTTCTTGCCACCTAGCCATGCAAAAGGTCGGTGCGTAGGCGCGCCTACGAAAATTGTTCGGGATTCGATCGATCTCAGAAAAATTCCAAATTCGCGTCGTAGATTAATTAGAAAATTTTAAGAATTGCCCTACTCTCGGAATTCTAAGGAAAAATCCAAAACTTTGAAATATTAATTCAGCAGGCCTCTCGACCTGCAGTCTGATTTGAAGTTGATACGGAATGTCAGTCAGAATCGGGCGACGCTCTACCTTCGATATTGAATTCCTGAACTAGTTTAATTTAAATCATTTGAAAATTATTTCTAGGGTATCCGCAAGGTTATCTGGAAGGTACCGTCAAATCGTCAAAACGAGTCATTTCTATGACTCATTAAGTCCGCGAGTAACCGAAATTTTCTTAAAAAGATTTATAGAATGACTAAATTATTCATTATACCCAAACATATAATCGTATTTTTATTATCTAGGCGAGAGTCCTCACAAATAAGGTTTTACGGAGCCAATCGTGACCGTCCGAATATTTAAAGTTTTATTAAAATCTAAACCGTCAGAACACTTTTGGATGATCGGGATTCATTTCCTCCGCAAAGAACCCGTGAATAAGTATCTCTCAATTTGATTTAGCTTGTGCAGAGTCTGCAGACTCTTGCGTGGGTAAAGGAATGTCTCATTCTTGTAAAAATTGCGTTATGAGAATGTAATACTCCTGCGGTTTGAGCCTACAAAAAATTTCATTTTCCACCATTATCTCTATATTCTATTTTTTTTACAAATTTTTCTATTCATTCATGAGAGACACTTTTGAAAATCATCAAACTTCTATTTTCAGTTTTAAAAGAACCAACATTTTGGAACATCCCGAAAAGAAATAGTGGACTAACAATTAGAAACGGATCGGAAGTATTTGAGACAATTGGCTATTTTATCTTTTTCTCAGGATTATTATACAGGGGAGTGAGTATCTTCCAAGTTCCAACCTCGGAAAAAAGAAAGGAAAAAAGTGAAATGAGGCAATGGTGAATCCAAATTTGAAATACATACGGATAAATAAAAAATATTGTATTGGATGATTGAACTGAACAATAGAACCTTCAAAAAGTTTTTCCATTTAATTATATTTCAACTACGCTAAAACCTTTTTATTACTACAATTTTTGTAAATTCACCCTGGGATGCTCCTTGTTGTTTTTCAAGGGAGAGTTCGGAGTATTGAACTGAATATGAGCTTTTGCCAAAAGTTTTGTTATAGAGAAGTTGAAGAAAGACTTTGGTGGTTTTTTAGAGTCAATTAATTTTTAGATTTTAAGGCTCTGTTTGTTTCAATGTAAAATGTTTTCCATGTAAAATGTTTTTTCAGAAAATAAACTTTAAACTTTTATTTTTCGGTGTTTGTTCGGCAGATAAAAAATATTTTTAGAAGTGAACAAAATAGTGAAGAGGGAGAGAGATGGCTTAGATGATGGTGGAATTCGATTCCGAAATCGTCAAAATAATGTAGAGGGAGAGAGCTTAGATAAGATGGTGGAATTCGATTTCGAAAATCGACAAAATAATGTGAAGAGAGAGAGAGAGATAGTGTTCTCCTGCTAGCGGTGGGGAAATTAGAGGGGAAACAATAGGCATTGACTGCGGGAATTTCACATGGAAGACACGAAAGGAATCATGAAAACAACTTAATTACAGCCAATTACGTGGTGAGTCATTTTACGCACATTGAGGGAAATTATTTTACACTTAAAAATGTTTTACATGTTATTCATCTAACCAAACACTAAAAAATGGGTAAAATATTTTTGGAAAAAACATTTTACGTTGAAACAAACGGAACCTAAATTGTACAGAATTTTTGGATAAGGTGCGCAGAACAAATTGTGAAAACTGATTTTATAAGTGAAACTATAATCAGAATAAAAAAGCTACGGTGATTTTTAAATTTTTTTTTTCTAATTTTTTGTTAACAATTCATTTTGACAAATAAATTACAAAAGTGATCCCCAAGTACTCAAAATCGAACATTTGTATGGCTACGTAATCTACAATCCAATATCTATAATTGGAGAAATTTTTCGGTGCCGGGTGGGTACCACATGGTGTCCGTTCGGCACATCCGAGCCGTCCGATACGGTTTTGGACGACTCGAATTTGAAGAGAGAAAGATGAAGGGTGAGAGGAGAGAGGAGGTTTCAATCTGAACCGTCCAAAAGTGCATTGGATGGCTCAAAAATGCTGAGCAGGCACCACGTGAGATATATACCCATCCGACACCCAAAAATTTCTCCTATAATTGGGGCAACCCCAGTACTCAAAACTGCTGAGGGTACACCAACCACAGCTGCAATTTCTTTCTGCATTTACTGTTCCAATTTTCTGCGTTGTAGTTGGTCTTGGCCATTTAGTTGCACCATGTGTTATAATCGTGCACTCAGTGCTCTCTACTTGGGGTGCTAGAGTCACTAGGTCTGTATCAGTTAATTTCTTTAAGAAAGCCTCGATAATAGTGGCAATGTCATGATAGTTGTTCATCGCCAACCTACACCCACTTCTTCGACGATTAACCAATTTTATCGCTGGATGCAACCTTCAATTGATTCAATGTGTTACATGTCGTTCACATGTGCAATTAGTCTTTTTTTCAGTTATAATATTAGATGCACACAGTAATTTATAATCTCAAAACAATAAAAATCCAATAATTAGCTGCTAAACAGTCACGTGGGCACGGCCACGTGGTGCCATGCACCATCTCGGCCGTCCAACGAAGTTTTGGACGGTTCAGATCTGTTCGGCTACTTTTAAAATTTGAAATGATTAAAATACTTCTCGACAGCCGAACAAATTTCAGCAGTCCAAAATTTCATTGGACGGCCGAGATCAGTGCAGGACAACACGTGGCATCTTACCCACCCGGCACTGAAAAATTTCTCGCTAAACAGGGCCAAATCTTTTCCACAATAATTCGAAAAATCCAACTGCCAGTTTGACCGCCAGTTCCTTCCGTTGTGTTCTTTCGATTCCACTTAAGTCCTCACTTCCAACGGCCAAGATCACCCCATCCCAGGAATCCACTTTCACCCACGGGGGCCATTCTCGTCATTCCACACCTTTTCGCTCGGACACCAATCAAGAGATTCCCAATCAAGTCAGAAGAAACTTATATCCTGCGCCCAAGTGTCGCTCCAACCCCCCACAGTCCCCCATTCGCATCCGCAGTAGTCCTCGCCGCCGCCGTCGTTAACGGCCGTTGACGGAAAACACCACCGGACAACAATGATCATCACGCGCTCCTTTCCTTTCTCTCTCCTAATCTTCCAAGCCCTAACACTAATCACCGCCCAGCAGACCCTCAACATCTCTCACTTCCTCTACCCCCAGATCCGCGACGAATTTCGCCCGCAACCCTCCCCTCTCTTACAGGTCCGTACAATTTTATGTACAATTATCAATTGTAGTTACTTCAAACTTCTACTTACGCACTATCTCCGCCTCAATTTGCTAGTCCTCTGCGAATCGCGCAACTTTCAGGTCAAAAGATTATGCACGGAAGTATCTTTTTTTTTTTTTGGTTAAAAAATTACACGACTTTTCGTGGTGGACGAGCAACTTGGGACCGACGGAGTATTGTACTATCATTTGATTTTGAATTGATTGTTATGGTTGAAATTCAGGATGTTTTGAGGGCTATTTCCGTTAGACAAGAGTGGGACAGCTTGAGGGATGTTAGGGTTTTGGAATTAGATGGGAAGAACGCGAGGTTCGGTAGTTCGGAGAGGTATGAGTTTCGGATTCGGATCGGGAGGAAAACTGAGTTGATTTTCAAGCTCAGAGATGAAGTGTCTTTGTGGAAGAAGATGGGGAAAGGGGAAGGGGATTTTGAATCTTTGGTTAAGGAGGTTAGTTCGATCGCAGTGCTCGATGTGTTTCGAGTAGAAGGGCCTTTGGAATTGATAGCGGGAGGAGACGATGAGTTGTCGCTGCTATTGCCGGTACAGTCTTGACTTGTGCCCTGGAATTTTCGGATCATGTTTGTTTTTTTGTGTGTACTGTTTTGTAACTGATTCATTCGGTAGCTTAAAATTGAAGTTTGTCAATTTCTAGTGGGGAAGAATTCATTTTGAAAGAGGAAATGGGGAATGGGTGGAAATTGAACTCAAATGTTTTGGTGATCTTTTTTTGATAAGAAAAAAGGGTGGAGGAGGGGGCGACCGGCATATCAACCTCTCTAGGCGTTACCATATGGATTCTAGACCAGTGGCAGCCGACCAGTCACCCTTAGGTTTCTACTGCCCACCAAGGGCTAGTGATCTGATAGAAAATTTTGATTGCTTGTTGCAGTTTTTGGCAAAAAAAGGTATTGAAAGGACGTCGTCCAGTCTTCTGTAAGAAGTATTTCATGTTCAGTTTAGCTCAGAACTTAATTGATTACGTTGGGTAGTAAAAAATGTAGATTAGGCTAGCAGGGCAATAAAAAATCATGCAAGTAGTTGATGCCTGGTGGGATAAAAATGTTGCATCCATTTCAGCTTATTAACATTGTAGCAGTTGTTTAGAAGAGTTAATATCTTCCTCATAAACTTTTTGATTGGGAGGTCTGTGATTTGTTATGACTTCAGGCTGGGAACAATATGGAAGTCATTCAGACTGAATTTTTAGTTTGGCAACATGGTCAATGCTTAAATTTAGATATAGCTAAATTTTGGGGCTGTTTATTTGAGAAGTTTATGAAGATCTGAGAAGTGGACAATATTGTGTCCGATTATATTTAATTTTTTACCTGTTACTCAAATTGCTTCCAATATGTCCTGCTAACACTCCAGCACTTTCATCATTCATCTATGTAAGCCAAGTCCAATATTATGAACTGAAAATAGATTTTTATTTATTTATTTGTATTCCTGTATAGCATGTTACTGGTTTATACAGTATAAAAAAGGCAACATAAACAAGAGGAATCACACAAGAACACTAACAGTGTAGGTCTATGATGCACCGAAACCGACACGGACACGGACACGGACACGGACACCGACACGGGGACACGGGAATTCTAAAAAAATGGGGACACGGACACGGCGGGGGACACGCCACGTGTATATTTATTTATTTAAATAAATATTTATATAAATAAATAAATATAGTTTGACACCCAGAATTTTTTTAAAAAATTACAATTTGGCCCCAAAATTTTTTAAAAAATTACAGTTTAAACACAAATTATTTCAAAAATTACATTTTGGCCCCTCAAAAATTAAAGTTTAGTCCCTAAAAAAATACAGTTTTGCCCCTGAAGTGTCACCATCAGTGTCCCCAGCCGTGTCCCCGTAAAAAATTTAAATTAAATTATGGGACACGCCACGTGGCGTGTCCCGTACGTGTCCCTGCCGTGTCCCCGCCGTGTCCCCGTGTCCCCGTGTCTGACACTCCGATACTTCGACCTCTAGAGGTGTCGGTGCTTCATAGGTGTAGGTAGCTCGGTTTAAAGCTTACATCCACGGACAGAGCAACAAAGGAATCTCACTATGAAGGAGGAGAACATAGTGTGGCGGTTGTGTCCCATGACTCTCACATAAAGCCCTAGAGCCCAAAATACCCCATGTAAAGAACAACTCTACATAATGAGTTTGGTCAAGGTAGCCCTGAATAACAAGCTGGGTCCGAGTCGTGCAAGTTGTCGGACCTAGTGACACCTTAATCGGATCATGCAGCTCGGGAACGCGACTATAATCTTATTGCGGAAATGGTTTCCTCTTTCTGAAACTTACTGTGTCATAGGTGTTGTCATCTATTTAATCTTGTAATATGAACCGAACTCTTTCTACTCGTGTCTAGTGAAAAATGGCAAATTTTAAAAATGTCCCTTGCATGTGCCCAGTATAATCCTTCTCATGCTTTAAGCTGGTTAAGATGCTCAGGGTTTGTCGAAAGCTTTTACAGACAGGAACTCATTTAGTAATTGGCCAGTCATACTCGTGGAGACATGAACAGTAGTTATAGCAACTTAAGGTGTAGACACCCCAATTTGGCTACGTAGGTTAACTAAGTCCCCACCTTAGACCGATGATGATGCCGGTCCCTATTTACAGAAGCAACGCTCTGGCAGAGCCTAAGGAGTGACTAAGACAACTCTAGAGTGTGGAAAGCTCTTCCAAACCTTTGGAACTCAAACCGAAAGTCACAGCCGCATCTTCAATCTCACGGCCGTGTAATCATTCACACGGCCGTACCATCTATTTGGCACGTGCACCACTGCCGTCATTCCTAAGTAGCACGGACACGGACACGGGACACAGACACGACACGATACCGACACCCCGACACGTAAATTTTCAGAAAATGGGGGACACGACACGTTTGGGGACACGTATATATATATATATATATATATATATATATATATCAAGAATAAAAAAAATTCAAGTAAGATAAAAGTTAATAATATTATATCCAGATAGCCTTGTTTTTACCTTTGTAGTACATTGTTGTCCAAGTCATTACATCTATCATCTATACCTTGCAACAAAAAGTGTCCCAAAAGTGTCCAAAAGTGTCTGTCAAAACTGTTTGAAAAGTGTCCCGAAGTGTCCCAAAAGTGTCCGTCAGGTGTCTGAAAAGTGTCGGACTTCAAATATTGCTCAAAATAACAGGACACTTCTGGAGAAGTGTCCGACACGTGTCGGCCGAGTGTCCGGCGAGTGTCGGTGTCCGACACGTGTCCGACAGCGGTACGTCACCCCTGGTGGAGTGTCGGTGCTACATAGCTTTTTCCCATGTGCGCCACGGCCGCGTAATGGAGTTTGCAGACATGTTACAAAGGCCCGGTTGCATGGTCAAACCTCTGGCCGCTTGATTGTTCCCATGGCCGAGCGATTGTAGCCGCGCGTCCGAAATCCCGTTCCATTTCTGGCTTAATTGATTCGTGATTGATTCTCAGAGCGTCCCTACCCCTTGTAGCCACATACAAACCTCCCCTATAAATAGGAGAGGCAGTTTCAACGCCAAAATCCAAACACACAACCTACTGCAACACATACACCGAAAGAGCTGAAACTACACCCCCACTGTCTCTGTTCTACCCGAGCTACTACACCTACAAAGCCCTCACTTACCTCCATATTTTCACCCCTTCAACACTCTGAGAAGTCCTAACTCCTAAGCCACTTCATTAGTTCTTCCAAGCAAAGCCAAGCATATGCAATCACTCAACTAAACTGAGGATCCCCTGGATTGTACTTTTAATATCCTTATTTTACTTTGTTGTCATTTCTCTTCTTTCTCTGGACTTCTGGTGCAGCGATGATCCCGCGGCCACCACTTCGTAGTCACGGCCGCGAGATCATCTTTCAACAGACACATGGTTTAATTGCTTCTCAATAGCATGGCTGCGGTGTTCTCGCATTAAGGCTATATCCCAGTTGGAAAATTGCCCTTTATCTTCCCCATCCCCTATCCCTTATTTCTTTATTGCTTTTCCATTAAAAGAGAATTAATTAAAAAGCACTTGTGTGTTTTCTTGTGCGCTCGAAACCATTTTCAAAACCCGTCGAAGGTCAACCATTTGGTTGGGCAGAAAGGAGTGCCTAACACCCTTCCTTTTTGTACCTTAGCTCCCGAACCTAAAAGAATCTCCATTTTGTGTTTTCTTAGTTTTCCTAAAACTAAGTGGTGACTCTCGAACAATAAAGTGTTGTGCAATGGGCACTTCCGAAAATAGACACACCGCAACGGGTGTCACGCAAAAAGTTGTGTATCCACATAAGGCTTTAATTTCTTCTTAAGCATTGTAATTCGTCAAGTGGCTTTAGTCTGTTGAGTGTTTTCCTACTGCTGCTAGCTTACCAGTACTGTTATTGTGACTATTAGCAGAAATATTTTGCTTGATGCTTTCTTTGTTGTATCAATAGGCTCATCATATTGCTAACGAAGTGTTGGAATCATACATTCTACATGTCAAACAACAAGTTTTCCTTTATGTTCAAAGTTTCTTTGTTTGATTTATGATGTAAAATATGTCTAATCTCTTACTAAAATTGCTGCTGCATTGCTCCTACTAATATGAGTATCTTTTTGCCTTAATTGTTGTTAGCTGAACTCGTCACATGCTGGTCTTAAAAGGATCCTCGTTGGTGAAGGCATCACAGTAGAAGTAAGAAATGCTCAAGTAGTCTCCCTGTTTCAACCATTGGAGCTTGGGCTACAGTTGAATAGAAGTGATGATATCTGGCCCTTTCAGGATACAATATGTAGGCCGTTACTTCCTATTCACATTTCAGGCTCTGTGGCAGTGGCTGCCTACAGGACTCGAAACCCTAGTTCCTATATTGTAACTGCTTTCCCATTGAAAGACACAATTGAGTTGCTTCCAGAAAAATGTTACGCACAAAATATCTACATAAAGCGGCGTTGTCCCATTGATTCCCTAGATTTGAAGATAACCCTGATAGAGAAACTTTTAAGGAGCTTTCTTGGTAACAAAATCGACCAGAATACAACTTCTGGTTTTCTGAAAGCAAGCATCAAAGCATCAACTGTTGTTCGCTTCAAGATGGAAGTGGAAAGGGATATAAGAAGCAATGACACTGCTCAGGTCACATTGGCTGAATGGAGAACAAGACCCTCCATCGAACGAGTTTGGTTTGAGATTGTGGCTAGAATTGAGGGAGAGAGGTTGAAGCCGTTGGCTTTAAAGAAGGTAAGACCTTTCGTTGACGTAGATTCATCTGCTTGGAGTAATTTAATGTCCAACATGTCGTTCACAAAGTTTCCATCAGTCCTTGTCCCTCCAGAGGCACTTACTCTGGATGTGAAATGGTAGGAGAAATGACGGAGGTTTATTTGGGCATGTTTTTTGATCCATCAATGTATTTGTATATTTCTTCCTCTGCTGAAGTCATCAGTTTTAGACATGCACCTGGTTTGTCACATTCACGTGTTTTGTATAACGAAACTTTGTTGTTGAATTTTGTAAATTACAGAAATTGAAAAGAAATTAAATAGTAGCACGAACATTATTTACGAAGATATTTGAAAATATTATGTCGTTCGGTGCCATAATTCGTCCATTGTGTGACTTAGTTGTTTTATGTTCCTTATAAATTTGATTGTTTGTGATATCATGTTTTGAAGCTTGACCAAACAAGGAAAGTAGACGCTTATTATGACTAATTTGAGAATATGTCACCTTTGTGTTCCTCGTATCACATTCTGTTACTTGTATTTAGGGAAGTTTTTTACAGGTTATTATCCTAAGTTGTCAATGCATCTGCGTTGGTCGTGGTCGTGGATTTGTATTTCGGAAGATGTTAATGAGCAGAGAGTAAACTTGGTGCTCCAGTGGAGCTGTTAGTTGGTCCTCTTAGGTACGTAGGACTCTGTCAGATGTAAAAGCCATTGCTACCTGTTGCAATGTGTTAGGTTTGGAGGGGTGTTTTTTAACTCACACGAAGAGTGAAAAAATCTCCTTTCTGTTCAGTAATATCATACTGCACAAGTGGCTGTCTAGTTTTTATTCTATGCCAATTGAAAGAGATACAACATCATGCTACTATCGCACGAGGGCTGTAAAATATCTTCACCCAGGTACGGATTCATGCTAAAATATCTGCACTTTAAATGTTCCCATTTCAATTTTTCCCTCGGGATCCGATTACTGGTACTTTCTTTTTGCACTTCTACTTTTTTCTATCTATACCAAGATGAACACAGCAAATAAGCACCAAAATTCACCATACTCAACCCTGCTAGTAGCCAGCCAACCACCCACCACTCACCTTGTTCGCCACCTCCACCATATATGACTGAGCTCGTGAAGTACCCAAGTGCCGTCGAACACCAGGTGACAGCAGTGCTCGATGATTTCAAGCCCGCCGAGCTTTCCACGTAAAAGAACTCTAGCAACCCTACTACAGGAAATATGTAAACCGAGCCAAAAAACAGTAACAGGCAAAGGATGAAAAGAGTCGACCATGTGGTGTTTTCTAGCGACAGATTTCCTGTGAGTTTCTATGATTTCGGCAAGTCAGCAACTGCCATAGAAATAGCTGGAAGCACAAGTCCGACTACTGAATCCCAGTTGGAATTCCTGTGAATTTCCTTGCTATTGGAATGAAAATCCGTTCATCTTTAGGGACTAGAAGGAACATGAACACTAGGGGAATAACTGGAACGGAAGGGCCTGGAACTTGAAATCCCATTGAAGAGCTTTGTTGGATCGTGAATGTTTGGAGTTCAGCCAAACAGGTGTTCATCAACACGGTGCTCAGGATTATCGGCAGCATTCGAACCAGGCTAATATAGGAATTTAAGCCCTTCCTATTTGTACTTGAACGCAAATGTTACTTGTCCGCTTGAGAAGTTGGAACTTCCAAAAGGAATCATGATTGACAGAGGGGGTATTAGTTTTCTTTCTTATGAGAAATTATTCTGATATTGCATACCTGTAGGATCCGAATGATTGGGCTCCCCTGGGGAACATTATTCCGATAAACTGATTTTCCCATAGTTAGGAATACCAATTATCAAACCCCATTTAACCCTAGTAAGTTATCAAACATGGCCTAGACTAGAAGCCTTTATAAAGACACTAGTGCTTGTTTGTGCCTACGGTACTACCGGAGTGGGCCTACGGCACTACGCACCCCGGTAGTACCGTAGGCACGGGCATTTTTGTGATATATTTTTATTTTTTTTATGCCAACGTCGGAAGCCGAGCAGTGGATAAAAAGAACCGATGGTATTTTTGTAATATATTTGTAAGAGTGTGGGTGTTTTCTTTAGAGAGTTGGAAAACACACACCAACCCTTAAATCAAATGAATTTCAACCCTTCTTTCAACTTGTGTTTGTGTGGTCCTCATTCCCTTGTGTTTTATTAGGTAGATATATAAGGGAGAATTTCACAACCAACCTGCCACAACCATGTAAAATTGTCCTTTGTCGAGGGTTAGGCTCTAAGGTGGCCGGACTAGCTAGTACTTTTCTTTATCGTCTACTTTCCTTCCCTTCACAAATCCAAGATCTAAGTGTAACACTAACCTTGCTCAGCAACCTTGGCCTTTAGAACTTATGAAATGAAACAAGAAAAATTCAACATCTGCCAATAGTTACGTACCAATCTACAACCAAAAACAAATACCCACAGCTTAAATTACTTGAATTTGTTGATTCTCGACTGGAATGCCTACTCATTATAGTGGACATTAATGTATTCAAGGGTTATAAAATCTGTCTCTGGCCAACAATGGTAACATTGATGATACACATGATGACTGGATATGATGCTGATGCAAAGTATGAAGATCTCACAAATCAACAAGGAGAAAACCAGACAACAGGAAAACTTGTGAGACAAAATTTGAAACTGCTCATCGCTGCTGCAGTTGCTTCCACTCCTGAATTGCAGAACGGAGAGCGCGATTCGGGACAACATTGGAGTGTGGCAGCTGGAGGTTGGTCATGGGCGACGTATTGTGGCCCCCGTCGAGCCATCCTCTCAGAGCCTCCAGTTCATAAGTATAGCCATCAGCTGCTACATGCGGATCTTGCATGATGTCCTGCAAGTTTAAGCCACCACAAGATGAACCATGTTGGCCGAGAACATGATGTTTTTGTTTACATGAGGAGTTTTCGGACTAAACACCTACATGAACTCTTAGCTTACCTAATGTTGGGGTTTTTTACATCCAATTTGTACCAGCAGAAAAGAAAAACTCCATTTTCAAGTGGTTTAATCCACATTTCTTAAATCCACGAGGGAGAGTTAAACCCATTATGAATGAAAGAGAGTGCCCTACGAGATGGAAAAATACGCAAACCAACAACCGCTATAGTATGACTTGACCCTCTGCCGTGTCCCAAAACATGTTTCACTTACGCATGTCCAAGTTGTGTCCCTCACGCTATGATGCACGGACACCGATACGGACACCGAAACCGACACCGGGACACGGGAATTCTAAAAAAATGGGGACACGGACACGGCGGGGGACACGCCACGTGTATATTTATTTATTTATTTATATATAAATAAATAAATAATTATATTTTAACTCCCAGAAATTTTTTAAAAATTATAATTTGGTCCCCAATTTTTTTAAAAAAATTACAATTTGACCCCCAATTTTTTCAAAAATTACAGTTTGGCCCCCAAAATTTTTTAAAAAATTGCAGTTTAGCCCCTGCCGTGTCCCCATCGGTGTCCCCGCCGTGTCCCCATCGGTGTCCCGCCGTGTCCCCAGCCGTGTCCCCCTCAAAATTTAATATTAAATTATGGGACACGCCACGTGGCGTGTCCCCAAGGTATCCCGCCGTGTCCCCGAGGTATCCCGCTGTGTCCCCGTGTCCTGACACCGTGATTCTTCGACCTCTAGAGGTGTCGGTGCTTCATAGCCCTCACGTGTTCCCTACTCAAAAGTGAATAACATGATTTGGGCACGCCACTTGGCATGTGTATCCGTGTCCTCGGCATGTCCGACACGCGGCAACCACTTAGGCTTGTCATTGCTTCATAGAGCAATAACTATTAAGCTACGCTCAGCGGTGGGGGTCAATGCAAACAATTGGCAGTATAGATTATAAAGACTACAAAGAATCACTTATTTTGCAAAAGGATTATGGGAGAATTTAGCAAAAATTGTTCAATACAAACGACTGCGAAATTGAGAGATAACCAATGGACCAACCTGAACAATAGGACAGATAAAATACGGCGGAGTCCGGTGATTCTCCTCTGAACTCACTTGGAATGATGAGATATCACATGAAGCTCTCATCGGCTCAAGCATCCTCCACACCTCTGAAGCAAGGTCTGGCCGGCTCGTAGGATTCCTCTCGCAGCACCTCATTGCTAAGTAAGCCAGCTGCTGGGCTTGCACAAAAGGCCAGTCCTCAACTGTAGGATCCAGTATATCTATCAATCTTTCATCATCTAGTGCCTCTTGCATTTCCGCTGGTAACCCCACCGCTGGTTTATTTCCAGTCAATAACCGTAACAATATGACTCCAAACGAATAGACATCTGATTTCGGGGTAAGCTCTCCTGCGAAATCAGGATCTATGTATCCAAAAGTGCCCCTTGAAACAGTCACGCAACACCCTCTTGTGTTGCTAGATTCCTCGTTTCGATTTACCACACGACATACCCCGAAGTCACTGAGTTTGCAAACATAGTTGGCATCTAGAAGGATATTATCAGGTTTTAGATCACCATGTACTATGCTGTCAGAATGAAGGAAGATGAGAACAGAACAGAGCTCCGCTGCAATACGTATTCGAGTTTTCCAGGATAGGGGGGTCGAGTCATCTCGGCAGCTAAGTCTGTCTTCAAGGCTTCCATTTGGGAGATACTCATAGATGATAATACAAGCATCTGGGCAGCTTCCAATGAGGGTGACAAGGTTTGGATGCCTCAACTTACTCAGAATATGGACCTGAATAAACGAAGAGAAGCCACAAATTCATATGGTTCCCTCCTGATAAAAAATGACTACAAAAGAACTGAGACAACGACAACGTGCAAACATGTAGGTCAAATATACTGAGTGATGTGAAAGGTAAATTTTGTTTACAGTTTGGTGCATCGATTTGTTTATAGTGAATGAACAAAGACAAAAAAAAAAAAAAAAAACCATTTTCATGACACCCCAACAAGTAATTGTTACATGCCCTTTATTGAGACAATGGTCCAAACCATAACAAATTAGGCCGTTTCCAAATGCACTAGAACCATAAACCATACCCGTTCGATTCTGGTACGACATCAACAAAATAGCTTAACATTTTGCAGGCAACAAAATGTCGATACCTGCAAAATGGGATAGCATGGGAAGACATAGTTCGAACCTAAGTAGTAGACCAATAGGCAAATATTCTATTTCGCATGCCCCTTGAGGCTACCTAGGGATTAGGCTGGTAACTACCTAGTATGTGTGGAATGGACATGTAGGAAGAGAATGTGATACTATGAGGAAGTCCTGGGCTCAAAAGACCCTTGACGCTATCTACGGCGTAGGCCGGCAATTACCTGGTATCTAGGGGAGGGAGGAGTACACTCAGACTCCCTTTTTCGGTAGATAATAAATTTGTGCATACAAGCATATAGATAACTAGTTAGAATCCAACTCCTGCTTGCATGATAGCAAAATCAATTCAGCTCTTCTATCCAAACTTACAATTTTCAACAAAAATCAACTAGAGTCTAAGAAACTCAGCATACCTCTTGTTGGAATTCTGAGCGGCCTTGCATGCTTTGAGAGATCAAAGTCTTTATAGCCACTTGAGTGTGCCGAAGGAAACCTCTGTAAACAGGTCCATAAACCCCTTGCCCAATCTTCATCGATGGGTTAAAGTTGCCAATTGCTCCTTCGATCTCATGGAGGGAGAAATACAGAGGCGTGATCGTGTTGGAGGGCTGCTCCTGCAGATCGCCCTGTTCCATCTTATAGTTTTCCAACTGTTCCACAGCAGAGAGCATGTTCTGTTCAGATTCTTGCACCATCTGGTTGGACTTTGCAATCTCCATCTGTAGAGATGCTTTCTCGTCCAAGGCAATGCAGAGATCGATCGCGATTTTGTCGACCTGCTGACTCATGTTCTCAACTTCTTTTGCTTTCATTGCTAGTGCTTCCTCAAAATCTTTCCTTTCTCTCTGTAAGTTAGTCAAAGACTTTACAGTTAGTTTCCTGTGAATAGATATGCTGACAATTTTTTCCCTCCGTTTTTTAATTTACATCTAGATAAGAAATCAGAATCCTTTCAGGAATACACAACTGAGCAAATTTTGTCTCTCACCAAACAAAATACTATTGAGCTGCATGTTGAAATCTATTCAAGTTCATGTTCAAATTTTCCATAAACATACCCTTGATATTCATTTACAGTCTTTCAGAAAACATAAAGACTACCCATCACTGGATCTTTTTACAGTTATCATTGAAAGAAGAAGAATGCAATTGTTGATGTTAGAAAAATTTATTCTCAGTGAGAGGGGAGAAGCTATATATTCACTGGTTTGGGATCAAGGATCAAAGTCTTGAAACCACGCGATATATGATCACTCAAATGTACTAAAGGTTTCTAGACTTAAATGTTGCCAACATGCGTGAAGTTAAGAGTCCCACATCGTTGGGAAAATAAAATTAGTTGAGTTCCAAGCAATTTGTATTGAACATTTGGTGAGATTTTTGGCTCGTTGACTCTCCCGCTTGGTTTGGGTATTTGGCGAGCGGACTGATAAACCTATGCACACACGGGCGCTGGAGTTCAACTCCTCCAACATTAGCAACATCAGAGCAGGGTCAATAAAGTGGGGCATCTAATTTTCAGAACCCCATAAACTCTATTGTAGTATTAGGTGCAAACCTAGCTTACGAATTTATCAATAAAAAATAAATAAATAGCAAAGAAACTAAAACAAAAGATTAAAACCAAAATAACAAATAGTAAAAAGTACCATGCGGACGGTGTTAATGGCTTCTTTTAAAGCCTCCCTACGCCTCATGGATTCTTCAAAGGCCTCTCGCAGGGACTTATCTTCCTCCGCCATGGCTTCTTCAAGCTCATCATAAAGTTCATAATTTGGCCCACCACCTCCTCCTTCCTGCTAAATTTAATACTACAATGAGTGATTCAGCACAGCTCAAAAAAATACAAAGACTATAGCCTATTCTTGTCACAATTTTGCTCCATTGTGTGCGTAAGAAAAGATGATTCACTTTGTTTTGAGTTTTTCAGAGCATTGAGTATAAGTATCTAGCTAAACAATGACATAAAACACAGGCGCGTGATCGAAATTCAGCAAATTACCTCGAAAGATAGAAACAATGCACTTGATTCCCATAACTCAATTTTTAATTACCTTCCAATTACAACCTCATGATAAAATTACCCTTTTACCTTTCTAATACTAAATTCACCAAATTCACTAAACCTAGGGAAATTACCTAAATCCTAGGGCACTCTACCCTACGGTTGGGTACACGGTAAGAGTACGCTAGGATTTAGGCAATTTCATAGGGTTTAGGGTTGCAGAGGTTTAGGCACTTTAATAGAGTTTAAGGTTTTAAGTATTTTCATAACATACCTTATGATTTAGATTTAGGAACTTTCGTAGGATTTTAGGGTACACTTTTTTACTTCAGAGTTTTAGTGATTCGGACAGAAGCAATTTTGAGAAAATATTCCAGAAATCCTTAACAGTGTATTTCCGTATTTTTCTGGAGTGCCCGGGAAGGGGGTCCAAAACAGGAGCTACTCGTAAAAAAACCCCCCCATCGAAATTTAGTGACAGGTAGTGTTTCTCGTTGAGGACATACCAGTGAAGTTGAAGGAGATGAATGCTGAAGAGAATCGCCCGCGTAGACTTGCAATTCGCGTGACTTTGATCCTGAATCCGTTTCCACAGTTGCTGAATCATCAGCCATGTCACAAGTTACAAGAAGAAGAAGAAGAAGAAGAAGAAGAATGATGATGATAAAGTCCTAGGAAATTTCAACGTCAGCAGCTCATACTGATCAAAACTATATAGTACCAGTTTAAGCTGCCATGACTACAAAAGGAGGATGGGTGGGATGCAAAGTTTACTCAAAACCACGGGCTTATAAAGGAAAGGAAGGGAATCTAAACAAACAGACACGGCCGTCGTGCTTACCGACCTTGATGTTTCTGACAAATGTAAGAACGTCCCCTGAGGTTTCCAAAATATCATTGTCCTCCCTTAAATTTTTTTTTTATTTTTTTATTTTTTTATTTTTACGTTTGTGAAACTATTATGAAGATTCCCCATTCTGTTACATTCCCGTTAAACAGAAATTGATGATGTCAACATGTTAGTGGACAAAAAGCTAAAACAAAAAAAAAATTGCTCTCCAACTAATAAAAATAGCCCCGCAGGCAAGCCCCAATCATCCCAGCCTTTTACGTTTTTTACAGCCAAACATGGCCTTCCCTTTAGAGCAAGCCTTGAGTTAAAGTTTGTGTTGCGGTTGTTTTAGGCTTCCAAAGTTTTTGAATTTCAAGTGCTCCTTTCGCTTTTTTGCCCCTTGTAATAGTCTAACAAAAAAAGCCCTCATTTTTAATTTTCACTTTAAGCCTCTTAAAAGTCAGGGCCGGCTCTACTTCCTTTCTCTATCCTTCTCTCTGCAACCACTAAACCCTCCTCTCTCCCCTTCACCTACAACCTAATTGTTGGTTTGCTGCATACCATAAAATCCATCACCCACAAGGGCCACAACAACTATTGCCACCTATAACCACCACTGCCTGCCACCTCCACTTTAACATCACCAACAACCGTCTCGAGTATCTTCCACCATCTACGACACCTCTATGCTCCCAATTCGGTCCTTACTATATACATGTATATGCCTTCAGAAGTAGTTAACCTTAATTTTATGCTCCTTTTGAATTTTGCTCAAATCACTATTTTTACTCTCCATATTTCAAGTTGTGGCCACTTCTTTTGAAGCCACCTGCAGTCTATTTCCCTCAGTGAATACACAAATGATGTCATTTTACTCATTGGAATTCCCTTAGTTTGGGGTACACTTTGATGGATTTTCCTTGATGGAGGAGATTTTTGGCTAGCTTTGCCATAGATACATACATATATGAACATACATTGCGTATATATCGATTTTGGACCTGTCTTGGTTTAAAAAGAAAAAAATTATTTGAACCGCTCATTTTGTTCAAAATAGTTTGTCTAGGGTTCCTGCAAAAAAATCAACTCAATTAGATATAAGTAAAAGCATTTAAGAAACATTCAACTTTGCTTTATAATCCTGGCCTGAATTTAGTCACTCGACTTGACAAGATCTACATGATGAACGATTTGATCATCTACGTTGGCCCTACATAGGCCCATCTTATTTTTTGAAGGGAATTTGTGTCATTTAAGAGCTAAATTTAACGCCATTAGTGAATTAGTTAGGGAAGGAGGAATTTTTGTAATAGCTTCAAAAGCAAGAAAGGCCGGTGTAATTTTAGAAACCTCAGGAAAGGTATTCGCATTTGTCAGAAACCTCACGGAGGTCAGTGAAATTTACCCCAGAAGGAAAAGAGAAGCTTTATTTTCTGGCTGTTGACATTGACTCAAGTCTTCGTATTATATTCCCTTGGGTATCTTTCATCTGAGCTTCATTTTAAGATTAGAGGGTTTAGTTTTGCCTTTTGGGGCCTTATACAAGGTCCACTTCAATGATCAGAACTATTCACTTCGTGGAGGTCGTTGAGAAGATGAAGTCCATAAGAAAATTAGTATTTTAGTCGATTGTAAAACTTTGCCTGATCTAAACATACTTACGTTGAGATATATGGGTTTTTGATTAACTTGTCCAACACGTTTTCATTTTCGATCAGGTACTGATCGGTATTCAAATAACATTAATTTTTGAATGGTGCATCGAGTCGATAAGCTCCGTAAAATAAATAATTCCGATCGTCAAACTAAACTCAACTTGAGTCCATGAAAGGCAAAATCGTCCAAAAAGTGGATCCAGATCCTTCATGTAACCTTCTTTATTTTTATTTTTTTCCTTCATCTAACCTAGTACGATGTTTGGATCATTTTCAACCGCGTGCAACAATGATTGCTTCTCGTCTCCTCGATAGCTCCTTCTTTGTAATTTCTTGGTCAATAATTCTATGGACACACCCAAGTACACATTCACTACTCACATGAGTGGTGAGTTCCACACACACTACACATTTTAATGTGTGTATGGAGCCCACCATTCATGTGAATGTGAGTATGTGTTTGAGTGTGTGCTTGGGTGTGTCCCTAGCACCATTATTTCTTGATCCCTTCCATACTCCGCCCAGGAGGCGGACGATTGTCGTGAGTTCTGTGGCATAACGGACGGTGCTTTTGTCAATGTGTCAGGATAAAAGTTGAAGACTTCAACTAAGAAAAGTAAATGACCAAAATAGCCCTCCAACTTTACCCTGTATGGACCTCCTTTGTTTATATTTGTAAAACTTTCTTCTTCTTCTTCAACACAGACCACACGGTGCAGCCCCTCGGTGGTGGACCTCTCTCCTCTACATCTTTTCCCTTTTGCCTTTCACTACGAGAACAAACTCTGCTTTACTTTTCCTTTTGCCTTTCACTACGAGAACAAACCCTCTCTTTCTCATTAACCCTCTTTAAAAGATGGTGAACATTACCCTCTTTTTTATTGATTAAAATGGTATAGATCATACCCATATACAAACTTTTTCGTAAGCATGACATTTTTTTTTTTGGTCAAACGGAATAGAAGCATGACATTACTTTGTGGTGGAATCCAACTTACATTTTTTATTTTTAGAAAAAATGCACATTTTTTTCTTAAGCAAGTGATATTCCAACGTACACCACGTTTCACCAACACTTTTTTTTAGTTTTAGAAAAAATGCACATTAATTTTTTTTTTTACTTTTTTGATTCGTCAATAATTCGCAAAAAATTTGACGCAAAACTAGCAAACGTGAAAAAATTGAATAAGGACAAAACGTGTAATTTTTTTTTCTAAAAGTAGAATGATTCTTAGCTGATTTTTTTAACAGAGATTATTAAACAAATTCAGCGTCTCTGATCATTAGTATGAGATCTCGATGTCACACAACAAATATTTTAAGCAAATAAGCCAAGTGGCTTGTTTTTTGTCTTTATTTAATTTTTTTCCGCATATGTTAGTTTTGCATCATTTTTTTTTACATTATTGATTCATTTTCCGAGAAGAATAAAAAAGTAAAACATTATGATTGAAACTCATAAATTTTTTAATAAAGACAAAAATCGAGACGAATCAATAATTCACGCAAAATTAATAAATGCAAACAAATTTTGAATAAGCCAAGTGATTTTTTTTTTCCAGAGTCGCATGCCAAAACACCCCTTGAGTGCTATCAATTACTTTGGAGTAGTTTCCAAAAAAAAAAACTACTTTGGAGTAATCCATATAGAGTTTTGATCTGTTTGAATTGCGAATCCTGTAATAGAGCGATGGGATCGATCTCCTAGAATTAGTCGAGAAGCGTGTAAGCTAGCTTGGACTTCCCCATTCTCTTGAACTTAACTTAAATATGAAAATTTTGTCTTTATTTGAATTTTTTTCGCATTTGTTAGTTTTGCGCCAAACTTTTGTGGATTATTAATTCGTCTTGACAATACGAATTTGAAAAGTAATTTTTTCTTTTTTACTTTTATCCAAGTGTTTTGAGGAATAACTACTTTTTAGTGCAGATTAAAAAAAAAACTACTTTTTAGCAAAAAAATTGACTTTTTCCGCTAAAAAGTGGTTGTTTATGAAAATACCTGGGTTAAAGTAAAAAAAAAAAAATTATTTTTCCGATTCCTCTCGTCGAGAAGAATCAATAACTCACAAAAATTTGACGCAAAATTAACAAATGAGAAAAAAATTTAAATAAGGACAAAATTCTCAGATTTATGTCGTTCCGTTAGTCCACAATCTTGTTTCCGAAGCAAACAGTAAGGTTTTGGTATAGGTAAGGATCGAAGCTATTTTTCTCAGATTCTCACATTTCTCTTTTATGTTGTTTTACATGTCTCCAATAGAAAATAAATTATCAAATTAATTAAACCGTCCTTCACGAATTATTGTCAAATTCAGCTTCGATGGATTTATAAGTCGAGTATCCTTTATAACATTGAATAGTTGCACATGCCCGATATTTGTCAAATTATAAGCATCCTTTACCGAAATTGCTTAAGATCAAGACAAATGTGTGTAATTAGGTTTTATTGGTCATTTATCCTGTTTACCTGGTAGATATGAATGTTCTTAATTTTTGGTAGGCTTTTGTCTCCTGCTTGGCAAAGTGCCTACTTAGTTTGCGGAATTGCAATTTGATTTAGCCTTTCGGCTTTTTTTTTTAATGTTTTTTAACAAAATTCTACAAAAATTGCCCTCAACCTCAACTAATAAAAATTAGGGGTGCTCGCGGTTCGGTTCGGTTCGAATTCCTAGGAATCCGAGGATCGAACTGTTAGTCACAGTTTTTACAAAATGAAATCTGTGTCCAAACCAAAAGTCCTATGGTTCGGTTCCAATCCAATCCGTGACTCGCGGGTCGGTTACGGTTTTGTCTACGGATTTTAGCAAAAATAAAGTTTAAGCTTATATCCCACACTAAAAGGGAAGAAGGTTACATTCCGAATTAAGTTTAACACCGGCCACCAGAAAGTATTTGTTACTTTGAAGAAACGGAGAGAGAGAGATGAGGAGGAAGAGGCGAAGAAGTAAGAACAGTGCGGCGGCGACTTGAACAAGGAATGGAAATTAGAAAAACTGGAAAAGAAACAAACTAGTAAACTAAATTAGAGTTACTGGTAATTTATATAAAAAAAACTACAATTTACCCCCTATATTTTATGTACATCTACACTATATCTCATTATTAAGATAAAATACTAAAATTGGTAGAAAAACGTTTTAATATTACTAACAATTAATTATATAAATACACATATATATTTATATATTTATTTATTATTTATATAAAATAAATATCTCATGACCGGTTCGGTTAATCCACGGTTTCGTAATGAAAATCCGTAGACCGAACCGCGAGTCAAGGTTTTCTAATTTTTCAATCCGTGTCCGGACCAATAATCCACGGACAAAATCCAAAAGGTACGGATCGGTTCAGTCCGGACCGGTTTCACGGTTCACCGGATTTTTTGAACAGCCCTAATAAAAATGGCCCCGCAAGCAAGCCCCAATCATCCCAACCTTTTACGTATTTTACCATTCTCTTTCTCTACCTTTCTCTCTCTGTAACCAATGAACCCTCCTCTCTCCCTTTTTTTTAATTTTTAATTTTATATATATTTCCAATATTGTATAAACATTAGCGAGAGTTAACAGGGTATTAGTAGGTTAGTCCACAATAGATTCACAAGCTACCCATAGCCCTGAATCTCTTAACGCCCACGATGAGACCCGACCCTGACCTCCTACATTGGGAGGACCAAGAGATGTTAATGGGCTAGAGCCCATTGGCCTCCTCTCTCCCTTTCACCTACAACCTAACTGCAACATACCGTAAAATCCATCACCCACAAGGGCCACAACAACTATTGCCACCTATAACTGCCACTGCTTGCCACCTCCACTTTAACCTCACCGACAATCATCTCAAGCATCTTCCACCACCTATGGCACCTCTATGTTCCCAATTCGGTCCTTACTATACATGTATATGTCTTCAGAATTAGTTAATCTTTTGTGTTCCTCTTGAATTTTGCTCAAATCAATAATTTATGGCCGCTTCTCTTGAGGCCACCTGCAGTTGATTTCCCCCAGTGAAGACACAAATGATGTCTTTTACTCATTGGAATTCCCTTTGTTTTGGGTACACTTTGATAGGTTTTTCTTGATGGAGGGGAATTTTTGGTCATCTTTGCTATAATTACATACATATATGTATGTACATCATGTATACATTAATTTTGGACCTGTCTCGGGTCCAAAAGAAAAAAACTTATCCGAGCTGCTCATTTTGTTCAAAATAGTTTGTCTAAGGTCCCTACAAAAAAATCAACCCAATTGATATACATTTAAGAAATATTCAACCTTGCTTTATAATCTAGACTTGAATTTAGTCACTCAACTCAACAAGATCTACATGATGAACGGTTTGATCATCTACATGAGCCTGACATAGGCCCAACTTATTTTTGAAGGGCATTTGTGCCTGACATAGGCCCAAAAAAATGGGTGCTTGATCCAACCACCCTACACGCATCGGATGCCGTTAATTCTCGCGTGGGGCCCCTCGGTTTTTTTTTTAAATTTTTGGACGACTCGGATCGGCCGTCCGGTAGCCGAAGACGACCGACTGAGACTGTCGGTACGATTTCGATATGGACGGGATCTGTCCTCATATCTTTACTGAAATACAAAATAGACCAAAAAGTGGATCCAGATCCTTCATCAGACCTTATTTATTTTTATTTTTTCCTTCATCTAACCTAGGTAGTACAACGTTTGGACCTTTTCCCAACCGCGTGCGACAATGATGGTTCTTGTCTCCTGGCTAGTTCCTTCTTTGTAATTTCTTAGAGCATCCGCAATGGGAATAATCAAAATCAATAACTAAAATGTGCCACGTCAGCATTTGATTATCCATTTAGTTCATAATCAAACTTAACAACCTCTATCTCCACATTGTTTATTTTTGCATCCCTAACCAAAAAAAATCTCAAAATACTCAATGCACCTATGTCCAATCGCAAACGAGTTTCAATCACGCATCCGATCACACTAAATTATTCGTCTCAATGAGACGATTCCAATGAGGGGTGTTTTTGAGTTATTGAGTTTCGAGTTTCCTTATTGGGTTTGGTTATTGAGTTTTGGTTATTGGTAAAAGTTGTTAAAGTTTGGTTATGGAATGAGTGGAATTTGATTATTTGCTAAAAGACTTGTAACTTTGCTTATTACAATGTGAGGTGTTTTTTGAACATTATTATTAAGTTTGCTTATTCACATCCATTTGATTATTACAATGTGGATGCTCTTATAGGTTCTTTGTGATTTTTTAATAACGTCAGCAAACATAAGACGGGATACATAACGACATTTATAAAATCTTTATATGTACTCGCAATCGTCAAAAGCGAAGAAAAGAGTAGCTTTACTCGGCCATTGACTTTGATTCTGACTTCCTCTCCGTCTTTCATTTACTCTTGGGTGTGTTTCATCTGGTAACTGGATGGATACCCAAAACTTTGTAACAACATTTTAAGATTATAGGGTTTAGTTTTGCCTTTCGTGGAGCTCGTTGAGAAGATGAAGCGCATAAGAAAATTATTATTTTTTCAATTGCAAAGGAATGCCTGATCTAAACACATTTATTTTGAGAAATATGGGTTTTGATCAACTTGTCCAACGCGTTTAGAAAACACGCATATAAGTTAAAAACGAAGAAAAGAGTAGCTTTACTCGGCCGTTGACTTTGATTCTGACTTCGTCTTCGTCTTTTAATTTCTCTTGGGTATCTTATCACTTCACGTCAAGGACGGATCTAGGAATATATCCTACTGAGGGCACCTATTAATCATAATAGCAAAAGTTCATTTTTTAGTCAACCACAGTAAGATCGTACAAAATTAAAACATGCATTACTAACTAAAAAAATTTATAACGCGTACTTTAAGTTAAATTAGGTAAAAAAATGAGCACAAAAATCCCAGAATTTTTTTTTAAAGTATGTTTTAAATGAATATCGACAAGTTTTAGAATGATCGAGCTAATTTTGTTAATGACTTTATTTTGAAAAAAATATTTCTCTCAAACGGTTAAAAATAAAGAGAATCAAAGAATTAGCTCCAAATAGACAAACAGCTCGTAAAGCAACTAGCATAAATGTACCATATGATGAAATTCAGGTATAAAACTAATTCTATATGTACATTTTTGAGAAATATGCAAGCGTGTGTGTTTATATATTAGCACACTTTCATAATTATGCTAATTTATACAAAAATATAAAAAATTTATTTTAATTTCGAGTGGAGCAGGCATTCGAGTAGGGGCACATGCCCCGCGGGCCCCGTGTAAATCCGTCCCTGCTTCACGTCATATGATATGGCTGGCCTTACGTACAGATTGAGAGACTTTCATTCCATAGGATGCATGTGTACGCGAGAAATATGGGTTTTGATTAACTTGTCCAACGCGTTTAGACTTTTGATCAGATATTGATCGATATTCAAATAACATTCATTTTTGAATGGCACATCAATACAATAAGCTCCATAAAATGAACAATTCCGATCAGTATACTAAACTCAACACGAGTCCACAAATGGCAAAATAGTCCAAATATTGGATCCAGGTCCTTCATCTAACCTAGAAGGTACAAAGGTTGATCTTTTCAGTCGCGTGCAACAACGATGCTCTTCTCCTCGATCTCCTGGCAAGTTCCGTCTTTCTAACTTATGTGGAGAAGTTATTCGATCAGTGTCCCTTCGGCAAAGGTTGTGCATAACAATACATTTGATCCTTTCAGTCGGCTGCTTGCAACAATGATGCTTCGCCTCTCATAGCTAGTTACTTCTTTCAGTTCTTTGTAATGTATGTGCAGAAGTTATTCAGTGTCCCTGGGGGCAGAGTTGTGCATGAATGACTTCCAATTTATGTGTCCCTTTGTCTGTCTATTTAGGAGGAGTAACGATGCATTTAATCACAAAATATAGTCTATGATAAAAGTAGCGTCCGTAAAAGTAGAAATCAAAAGGCATCAAAATAGAGCTTCTAGGAAAATCAAATTTTCTTTTTTACCCCCAGAAGTGAAAGACACAAGTTAATTATGCTAGCGGCCCAGTAACCAGTATGACATAGCTTTTAAGTTTAACACAGAATCTACTCTTCAAAACTTTAAACGAAAATGCTAAGAGTACCTATCGTTGGGATACCGAAGGGCGAGCGGGGCCCACTCCGGGTCCCGTACGGATGATCCAAGTCGTTCAATAATTTTTTTTTTTTAAAATCGAGTGGGCCCGTAAAAATCAGCTCAATCCGATATGTAAAGGTTACTCGATTCAATCTTTTATTTTTTTTATTCAGATTACAGGATCAATGGAAAAAATGGATCGAGCACCTACCAGCCACAACCATGTAAAATTGTCCTTTGTCGAGGCTAGGCTCTAAGTTGACCGGACTGGTAGTTTCCTTTTACTTAAGAAATTGAAGTTCTAATCGTAGCACTAGCTTGGGGCCTTGCCAATATTTGCATCGAAGGCAATGCTTTGGAGATCTCCCGAGCTCTTAAATGGCAGCCATCCTCCGAGATTGAAGTGCTTATACAAGATTGCTGGCATCTTGATTGTCAAATTTCTGCTTGTGCTTTTCATTATGTTCCTTGTACATGTAATAGAACTGCCAATGTTATGACTAAACATGTTCTTGTAAGTTGTAATTGGGCTAGCTGCTCATGTAGTCACAGGTTATAAAATCTGTGTCTGGCCAATAATGAATCTCTTAATTTGGTAACATTTATGATACACATGTATAACAAGAATACTTGTTCTCATACACACATGACGACTGGATATGATGCTGATGCAAAGTATGAAGATCCCACAAATCAACAAGAAAGAAAACCAGACTACAGAAAAACTTGTGCGACAAAATTTGAAACCACTCATCGCCGCTGCAGTTGCTGCCACTCCTGAATTGCAGAACGGAGAGAGTGATTCGGTACAGTATTGCAGTGTGGCAACAGGAGGTTGGTCATGGGCGACATACTGTGGCCCCTGTCAAGCCATCCTCTCAAAGCCTCCAGTTCATAAGTATAGCCATCAGCTGCTACATGTTGATTGTGGATCTACCCTGATGTCCTGCAATTTTAAGCCACCGCAAGATGAACCATGCATGTTGGCCCAGAACAACATGTTTTGTTTACATGAGGAGTTTTCAGAATAAACATCAATTTGAACTCATAGCTTAGCTAATGTTGGGGTTTTTTTTTACATCCGATTTGTACCAAGAGAATAACCCATAAAATATCTAATCATGCTTATACACAAAAGGAAAACTCCATTTTTACGTGGTTTAATCCAAATTTCCTAAATCCACGAGGGAGAGATAAAACCCATTATGAATGAAAGAGAGTGCCCTGCGAGATGGAAAAATACGCAAACCAACAACTGGTATAGTCTGACACTATGTAGCACGGACACTTTGTCGGAGCTGACGTCCCAGTGTCGGACATTTCTCGTACACCGACACTCTCCGGACTCGTCTGACACTCAAATCCGAAGGGTCCTATTTTTTCACAACTTTTTTGATTTGGACACTCAGGGGACACTCCATTACTGCATGGGACACTTGCAAGACACATCGGGTGTTAAACAAAATGGTTAAAACTCTTGTTAAAGCTTAGAAAAGTCTTTCTTCTTCGTGTACCATATGATAGTTTATTGATGACAAAGACGCATAGATGATGAAACGCTATCTTTGGAATACGTTTTGTGAAAATGTAATAATATGTACGATTTAAGCTATATATGGCGTTATATATATAGAATTAGAGCCTTTTTATACGTATAATTGTATAAATACATATCATTTAAAACGTGTCCCCTAATGTGTCGAGTCCTGTAATTTTTGAACATTCGCATGCCATGAGTGTTGTGTCGCGTGTCTATGTCGGTGCTATACATAGGTACAACTTGACCCTCTATCGTGTCCCAATAAATGTTTCACTTACGCATTTCCAAGTTATGTCCCTCACGTGTTCCCCACTTAAAAGTGAATAACATTATTTAGGCACGCCACTAGGCATGTGTATCCGTGTCCTCGGCGTGTCCAACACGCATATGAGTATACGACAACCACTTAGGCGTGTCAATACTTCGTACACCAAAACTATTAAGCGACGCTCGGCGGCAGGGGTCAATGCAAACAATTGGCAGTATAAGCTGGTTATAAAGACTACAAAGAATCACTTATTTTGCAAAAGGATTATGGGAGAATGTAGGGAAAATTCAATACAAACTACTATGAAATAGAGATGAGAACCAATGGACCACCCCGAAGGATAGGACAGAAGAAATACGGCGGAGTACGGCGACTCTCCTCAGAACTCACTTGGAATGATGAGATATCACACGAAGCTCTCATCGGCTCAAGCAACCTCCACACCTGTGAGGCAAGGTTTGGCCAGCTCGTACGATTCCTCCTCTCGCAGCACCTCATCGCTAAGTAAGCCAGCTACTGGGCTTGCACATAAGGCCAGCCCTCAAACTGTAGGATCTAGTATATCTTTCAATCTTCCCCCATCTAGTGCACTTTGCATTTCCGCTGGTAACCCCACCGCCGGTTTATTTCCAGTCAATAACCGCAACAATATGACTCCGAATGAATAGACATCTGATTTCGGGGTAAGCTCTCCTGTTTCAGCGAAATCAGGATCTATGTATCCAAAAGTGCTCTTTTGTACAGTCAAGTAACACCTTGTCGTGTTGCTAGATTCCTCATTTCGATTTACCACAGGACATATCCCGAAGTCACTGAGTTTGCACACATAGTTGGCATCTAGAAGGATATTATCAGGTTTTAGATCACCGTGTACTATGCTTTCAGAATGAAGGAAGATGAGAACAGAACAGAGCTCCACAGCAATACGTATTCAAGTTTTCCAGGATAGGGGGGTTGAGTTGTCTCTGCAGCTGAGTCTGTCTTCAAGGCTTTCATTTGGGAGATACTCATAGATGATAATACAAGCATCCGGGCAGCTTCCAATGAGCGTGACAAGGTTTGGATGCCTCAACTTACTCAGAATATGGACCTGAATAAACGAAGAGAAGCCACAAATTCATATGGTTCCCTCCTGATAAAAAATGACTACAAAAGAACTGAGACGACTACAACGTGCAAACATGTAGGTAGAATATACTGAGTAATGTGCAGGTAAATTTTGTTTACTGCATTGAAACAAGTCCTTTCTTTTGTTGTTTATAATGAATGAACAAAGAAAAAAAACCCCATTTTCATGACACCCTAACAACAATTAATTGTTCCATGCCCAAATTAGGCTGTTTCCAAATGAAGCAGAACCATAAACCATAACAGTTCGATTCTGGTACGACATCAACAAAATAGCTTAACATTTTGCAGGCAACAATCGATACCTGTAAGATGCGATAGCATGGGAAGACATAGCTCGAACGCAAGTAGTGGAGACCAATGGGCAAATATTCTTTTTCACATGCCTCTTGATAGGCTACCTAGGGATTAGGCCAGTAATTACCTAGTATGTGTGGAATGGACATGTTGGAAGAGAATGTGATAGTGTGAGGAAGTCTTGGGCTCGAAGGACCCTTGAGGCTATCTAGGGCATAGGCCGGCAATTACCTGGTATCTAGGGGAGAGAGGAGTACACTCAAGACAACTTTATCGGTAGATAATAAATTTGTGCATATAAGCATACGGATAACTAGTTAGAATCCAACTCCTGCTTCCATGATAACAAAATCAATTCAGCTCTTCTATTCGAACGTACAATTTTCAAAAATGAGTCTAAAAAACACACCATACCTCTTGTTGAAATTCTGAGCGGCCTTGCATGCTTTGAGAGATCAAAGTCTTTAAAGCCACTTAAGTGCGACGAAGGAAACCTCTGTAAACAGATCCATAACCCCCTTGCCCAATCTTCATCGACGGGTCAAAGTTGCCAGTAGCTCTTTCGATCTCGTGGAGGGAGAAAGACAGAGGCGTGATCGTGTTGGAGGCCTGCTCCTGCAGATCGTCCCATTTGTCTGGGTCATTCAATGGTGAGAGAGAGGAACAAACCCTTGTAAATCAGATCATTGGAAAAATAGAGGAGAAAGACCAAACCTTTGGGTGGAACACAGAACGAAGTGGGTTATCACCTCTTCAACCCCAAAGAAAACAGCGATGCCCCTTCTCTCCGAGAAAACAGTCTAAATTTTCCGGCGACGACAATGTGGAGGGAAGAAGTGTTAGTGGTTGTGACGCCGGAAGGGATCATTTTCGTTGAGGTTGTTCAAGGATGAGATTGATAAGCTCAGGGCACCATTTCTTCCCAAAACGATTGGGATTTCACCAATAGTCCATCTACTTGTGCAGATAGATCGATTTTGAGGACAAAGTTCAGCTCAAAAGATGGAGCTCCTTCGATACGCCATGCTTGTTGCAATTGAAATCTTAGTTGAGAGAGAAAGAGTGTGTGTGTGTGTGTTTTTGAAATTGAAACGAAGAAGAGAGAAAAAAGGGATTTCCCACGAAGTCCCAAAATGGGATTGCCGCCTTTCATAGGTGCACGCTATAATTCAGTTAATGAAACGCTATAACAAATCTTCCACTTCCCTATAGCACCGTGAACGCTGTCTTAAACTAAAGATGCACCTTTATTATAACATTTGTGAAAGAACGCTATCATATCATATTATGCTATAAAAGGTCTTCTTCGTTGTAGTGAATTAAGATAGATAATTTAAGAACAGAAAACTGAATAGGCTATCTTGTCCATAGTTGTCATGGGCGAAAAGCGCGCCGAGGCGCAAAGTCCTGTTGGGCCTGAGGCGAGAGGCGAGAGGCGAGGCGCGCGCCTTTTTGAAGCGAGGCGCACATTTGCGGAAAAAATAGAAAAAAATAGCACACACTAATATTTCAAGCAATAAGCACTAAGCCAATGAGTTTACCATCCAAAAGATACATAAAAATATTCATGAAATGTCAAATAGCCACCGAAAAAAATTACAAAAATTACACTTAAATTTATTAGTGTTCGCGGGATCTACCAAACTGTGATACTTCCATGCAGGATAAGTTTTATTCGTAGTTTCTTCGTTTGACATCTAAAAGCAAAAAAAAAAAGTTCAATTTACATTAAGTAAACCCCTGACATTAGGTTAAAATCAGCCACAAATACATACGTATTTCTTATTTTTATCGGGCAAAATCAGCCATCTATTTTCTATTCTCCTATTTTTATTTTTTCCTTCTCTGTCATATACTAATAGCTTACATATATATATTAGAATAAATATCCTTCTCAGAATTTCAGTCATATACTAATAGCAGACATATATTATATATATATTAGAAATTTAGAAAGATATACGTATGAGAAGAGAGAGAGAGACCTCAGGTCAGGACTCAGGAGAGAGACGAGAGACAAGAGAGATGGACGAAGCAGAGACAGAGATCGACGACAGCAGCAGTAAACGACCGACGACAGCAGCAGTGAACGACCGACGGCAACAACAGTGATCGACCGACGGCAGCAGCAGTTAGAGATCGTCGGCAGCAGCAGTGAGAGATCGTCGGTAGTTCGTCGGCAGTGGGAGGTCGTCGGCACTCGGCAGTGAGAGACGAGAGATCGAGAGCAGTGAGAGATGATAGATCGACTGATCGAGTGAGAGAGGTGAGAGATCTACTGAGTGAGGCTCTCGGCTGAAACCCTTTTCTGTTTTTTTGGCTCAAATCTAACGGCCGAGGGTTAGATCTTCAACATCGTAGGGCTGAGATAAAATCTTCAAAGAAGCGCGCTTTTTGTGCGCCTCTCGCCTTGTCGCTTTTCCTCGCCTCCTGCGCCTAAGCTGCGCCTTATTGAAGTCGCTGCGCCTGGGCTCCCTCAAGGCGCAACATGTGCGCCTCGCCTCGCCTGGCGCCTAGGCGCGCTTTTGACAACTATGATCTTGTCTCCCTCCGTTTACTCAATCGTTTACTTAAACAATCACAGGTTAACATCGTCATGTTCTGCTTCAAGAGATTAGAAAACAAAGATTAGTGAGGAAAGAGCATTGGAAAGAAGAACATATACTTGCAAAAATTGGTGATCAAAACATATACTTGTAAAACCAAGTAACAAATACGACAAGTTGCTTAAATTTCCAATTTCCAGGTACTCAAACCACAAGCACTAATAGATCAGAAAGAAAAGGCAGACATAAAAAAGGAAAACCCAATGGCCTAGCTATCAGAATTGGCAAAAAGCCCAATCCCTCACTAGATTACCTGAAAAGAGAATATAATCAGGACTTAGATAGGGTCATGCCCAAATATGTCGTCATGCACAAATATATCCACTACCAAAGTAATTCAATTACATAAAAACTTAAAAGTCTCATGGTTGCAAGGGAAAAAAAAAACCTAATTTAGGAATATAAACTCACTAGACTTTCATCATAAGGAGTACATATACAGTATATGAGCCTAAATTGTACAACCAAATACTAGTTTGTCTGGGTCATTCAAACAACTTGATATCAGCGAAGACTAGTTCACAATTTAACATGCATGTACAACTCACTTTGGTAGGGTCTATATTTAACATGTATGTACACTGAACTTCAACCACCAGTAGGATTCCAAAGTATATGATCCAACCAAAATAAAAGAAAACAATTCACCATTAATTCCTAAACATTTCAATACGAAACAAAATAAACCTAAAAACATTCCAATATTAAAAGTTCTCATAAAACCCAGCCATCAAGTAGAAACTCCCGACCACCATCAAAACTCTCCAATCTCCATCATTAGAACTCCACGAGCTTCCTACAACATTAAAATCAATTGAAAGTATGTAAATCTTCAACAAAGGAGAGTAACACAAAAACAATAAACCCAAATAACAAAGATTTAAACAATATTAACAGGGGTTACATTGAACATGCAAATAAAGAAACGGATTGAAGATTACTTACCCATTCCCACGATTTAATGATGGAGTAGCCCACCGGGAAGGCAAAGTAATTAAACAACGATCGCCGTATACGAGCATATCCTTCTAGCCCCCTTGAATTTTAGATCCAGAAAAAGTCATCTACCGTGGTCTCCCCAAAACCCTACCCAACAATCATTACGGCATGACAGATGGCATTGTCACTCACACAACCTGAGTACTTTTTATTGTACACTTCCTACATGTTCACAAACAAAAAAATGAGTTGCCACAACTAAAATAAAAAACAAAACATAGTAGATTTACCCCTTCGGCCTTCTTGTCGAACTCTACAAAATGAACGAAATCGATCGTTCAAATGTGATAAAAAAATGAGAAACAGACCGGAGGGATACTATGGGGCTTGGTATCTCGGGTATACCTAAAAGTTTCTCCATATCAGGAATCACTAGATCTTATGTGCCACAGGCCCGAGACACGTGACTTTGTGTTTCCAGACAATGGCTGACCTTGTTTTTCAATAATGCCAGGGAATGTCTTTGAATACATAAAAATGTAATTTCTATTTTTTACCATTTTACTTATATTATGTGCCTAATGTCGAAGTATTTTTATTTTCAGCTACAGTATTACTAGTAAGGACAAATACCCATTCGTGGGTCAACCCACCGACACTAGAAGAGTTCTTGAGTACAAACCTCGGTTGCAGATCGAGGATTTTGAAGAAAAATATGAGGACTTCTGTGAAAGTGTACCTGCTATTGTTTATGGACTCCGACAATGGGGTGTTTATAAACAATAGCAGGGACACTTTCACAAAAGTCTTTCATCTTTTTCTTCAAAACCATCGATCTGCAACAGAGAATTGTGCTCAAGAACTCTTCTGGTGTCGGTGGGCTGCCTCACGAATGGGTAATTGTTCTCACTAGCAATACTGTAACTGAAAACAAAAATACTGCGACAATAGACACATACTATAAGTCAAATGGTAAAAAGCAGACAGAAATTACATTTTCATATACAAGAAGACATTCCCCGTCATTGTTGAAATACAAGGTTGGCCATTGTCTGGAAAAACAAAGTCACGTGTCTCGAGCATGTGGCGCATTAGATCCAGTGGTTCCTGATATGGAGAAACTTTTAGGTATACCGGGGAAAACAAGCCCCATGGTATCCCTCCAATCCATTTCTCATTTTTCAATCATTTACCGATCACAATGATCGATTTCGTTCATTTTGAAGAGTTCAACGAGAAGGCCGAAGGGGTAAATCTACTATGTTTTGCTTATTGTTTTTTATTTTAGTTGTGGCAACTCATTGTTTTGTTTATGAACTAGGAAGTGTATAATGAAAAATACTTAGGTCGTTTGAGCGACAATGCCATCTGCCATGCTGTAATGATTGTTGGGTGGGGTTTTGGGGAGATCACGGTAGATGACTTTTTCAGGATCCAAAATTCATGGGAGCCCAGCTAGGGCTAGAAGGATATGCCCGTATACGGCGATCGTTGTTTAATTACTTTGCCTTCCTGGTGGGCTCCATCAGTAAATCGTGGGAATGAGTAAGTAATCTTCAATCCGTTTCTTTATTTGCATGTCCAAAGTAACCCCTGTTAATATTGTCTAAATGTTTGTCATTTAGGTTTATTGTTTTCGTGTTATTCTCCTTTGTTGAAGATTTACTTACTTTCATTTGATTTCAATGTTGTAGAAAGCTCGTGGAGTTTTGATGGTGGGGATTGGAGAGTTCTGATGGTGGTTAGGAGTTTCTACTTGATGGCTGGGTTTTATGAGAACTTCTTTTAATATTGAAATGTTTTTAGGTTTATTTTGTTTCGTATTGAAATGTTTAGGATTAATGGAGAATTGTTTTCTTTTATTTTAGGTTGAATATTATTTTGGTTGGTTAACTAGGTTTGAATCCCATATTTAGGATTAGTGGAGAATTGTTTTTTTTTTTTTTTTGGATAGAATGTTATTTTGGTTGGTTTAGACTGGGTTTATATCCCATCCAATATTCTTGTGTCCACTTTCCTTTGGCCATGATTAATTTACTCATTACATCCACATTCATATCCATGGCTAGACTTTTTTATTCTTTGGATCTGTCTCAAGGAGAGAAATAAAAAAAGTAAGAATTTGTTACCGAAAAATATAAAAAATTAATACTAGAATAGCATACCAAAAGAGAGTAACTATTGTTAGCACAAAAATGATAATTTTTTTTCAGATGGTGATAATTGATTGGTTGGTAATAAAATAAAACGTTAGTTGATTGTTGACAAAAGAAAACAAGAAGAAAATACAAAAAATGGAAAAGAAACAATTTTGGGTGTATCTAGTATTCTAGTCTGTATAAAACAGTGGCTATTGGAGTGTGAAATGAGATGGTCTATGTGGCAAAAGTATGAATATGGATGTAGTGAGTAAAATCATGGCCGCACACTAGAGACTGGACATGGCAAGGCCACGTGCAAATTAAGGTTACAACTGGACCAAACGAAATAGATTTCGCCCCTACCTAAACCTTTCACTGAAGAAACAACATGGCGAGACCTTGTGCATGTTTGAAAAATGATATTTACCCGAAAAGAATTTGGTGGAGCCCACACCGCGTGAGGTGGGTCCAAATGAATTTTAGATACTCCTTGTTACAGGATTTAAAGCAATAAAAGAATGAACAAATTTGATTGAGATGAAACGGGGGTGGAACATACTGCTCAACAATAGTAGTGTTCGTAATACTGTGATAAGCAGCAGTGCACTGTGCTGTCGATACTAGAGCACAACACCAACAGACTTCCCCTTGGTCCCTGACCCGGGGGAGGTGAGGAGAACCCTTGAAGTGCCAAGATTTCCCAACCCTTGATACGTCTTCCATGTATGTGTCTTCCATTACCTGGGATAAGAGTGGAGAGAGCAAGAGAGGGTGTAATAGAGTTTTTGGTCTCTCCTGTTCTGTTGGGATTTCGCTGAAGGGTTTTATAGAAGGTTTTACAACTGTTACACTTTTAAAAAAACAAAACAAAACAAAACAGGAAAAACCGGATCCAAAAAACAACCCGGACCCGTAAATTAATTCGTCCAATCTGAGAGAGAAATAGAGACCTGTTTGAGATGAGCTTGGATGAGGGGAGAGATCTGACGGATGTTGTTCAGACTTCAGAGCATTCATTTTTCTACTACTTTTCTTCTTCTTGAGAGAGAGACAGAGATTCAACGCGGGCCGTCAATTTCGGTGAGCGCGCAGAGATGAGAGACAAATCGGGAAACATGATGGAGAGAGAATGGTGAGGGAGAAGGGGGAAAGTTTAGCAATTTTGAACCCCTTTTTGAGTTGTATGACGATAGATCTGGCGAGAGAGTACAGAAGGGAGAAATTAGGGCTTGGCAATTGGTTGTCGTCAGAACCAGAGATTATAGCGTATAGGAGCATACAATTTGTAGTACTACGCATTTAGAGCATCCGCACCCGTCTAGCTACTCGACCATGAAAATTATACTGACGAGCAAAACCCCTAAAAGGGGGCTGCATCAGACTTGGCTCTAAGCTTGCTAATTGCTATTATGAAAAATGTGTAACTTTTCTACAGTGACCCGCTCCAAGAACCGAGCCACTGTTCACTCGTTTTGTAATAAACTGTAATATTTTATTGGTCTAGAGATCCATACCTGTAGCAGGTGAAAACCGCTCGATTCGGGGTGGCCAAATCGCTTAGAGAGATGAACATAGATTGGACGACGTTGCCGCCGCAACCGTCAGTTAGGGTGGGTTTCTCCGCCAGAGATGAACACAGAGGACACCGCCGTCGTGCCAAAAACGAGAGAGAGAGAGAGAGAGAGAGAGAGAGAGGGAGAGAGGAGGAATTTTGAGGTTCTAGTGGAAGGGTAAAAAATGAATTCGGTTCTTAACTTAGTTTTAGTTTTAGTTTTGTTTCCAATCATTACCCTATATATTTCTCTAATCATTACCCTATATTTTCAATTATTAATTTCATTTCTCTCTCTATCTCTCTCCAATCATTACCCCTATTTTTAATTATTATTTTATTTCTCTCTTCACCTACTACCAAAATTAAACTAAACTAAACTCCCAACCAAACACAACCGAAGATCAACGCTATGGGTTCTCCGCCATCCACACTGTGGGTTTGTTGTGTATGCGAAAGAGAGATTGGGGAAAAGAGCCTGACGTAATGGAGAGAGAAGAATATATTCTAAATTATGCCGGTGAATATTTTGTGTAATTGTGGGAATATTTAATTGAGGAGAGAAAGAAAAGGGCGCAATGGACATTGTAAAAATGGCTAATTATATTAATAAAGGAACTGTTTTAGGCTTGGTTTCAGAAATATTCTTAAAAATAAACAGTTTATTTTACATTTTCAAACTCAAAAATAATGTAAATGAAAAATAATTTTTTAATTTTTTTTTCATCGTATAAAAGATCTCGATAAAATTTTTCAAATAAAATCTATATTACATATTTTTAAATTTTAATAAATTCATAATTTTTAAATTTAAAATTATTTTCTTAAAAAATAAAAAAAAATTTCACGTTCTGAAACGGGCCCTCAGGTTGTCTTAAAAGCTGGCCCTTCAAACTCCCTTCCAGCTGTGGTAAAAGAAAATGCTGATCCCTTCCGGCTGTAGTAAAAGAAAAAGCTGAACATGTATTTCCTTTTCAATCATTATATCACCACACCCAATTACACATCTAAATACACATTTATACTCATAATAACGGTGAGATCCACACACACTAGTGGGGCGCACACATACGCACTTCCACACTTGTGCTCGCTTCTCATGTGCGAATATGTGCACTTGTGTGTTGCGCTAGCATTTTTATTTCTTGTTTCCCAATCCCAGACACAACAGCTGTAGTAAAAGAAAATGCTTGCTCTCAGTTCTTGGGACTATACTTTAAAAAAGCAAAAAATAATAATCATACAATAATTCAAACACAATTTCTTACATATATGTGAGCTCCATACATATTATTAAGGGGGCGTTTGGACAAATAAGCCAAAGTGGCTTATTTTATATCCTTATTCAATTTTTTTTGCATTTCGTGGCTTATTGTCAATTTTTTGGGGATTATTGCTTCGATATGACGAGAGGAATCTGAAAAGTAAAAAATTTTGATCGAAATCCAATTTTTTTGGAATTTCGACGAAATTGGCGGGAAAGCCACGTTTTTCGTCTTTATTCACAAAAAATTGGATTCCGACCAAAATTTTTTACTTTTTAGATTTCTCTTGTCATGAGAATACAATAATCTCCAAAAAAATGATGATAAGCCAAGTGATACGAAAAAAATTTGAATAAGGACAAAAAAAAATTGGCAAAAAAACCTAATGGCTTATTTGGCCATACAGGCCCTAAGTGTGAGCCCTACATTTGTGCAGGCTCTTCAAATTTGTGATGAGAATAGAGTTTGGGACTACCATCTACCAAGCCCCAATGGCATGGAATAACTTTTCCTACAAATGGGTTTGTCTTTGCCAAAGACTTCTGAAAAAGCTCGGTCTGCCTCCACAATGATTATTTTGGGAGTTGTGTGGCCAAATGGCAGGGGAAAATCAAAAAATAGCAGGTCACTTTGGGAATAGTACTGTACTGTGCTTATTTAAAGTGGGCTTTGTTTGGCTACAGTTGTACAGCTACATCACGTATACGGTATATCTATATCTATACATTTGTATACTCAAAGTATTTATGCATTAGTACTATTATTATTGGTCAAAAAAATCAACTCTTTGACTAATTAAAGCTCGGGTGTACTTGGGGAAAATCATTTGGTTCAATACAAAAACGTGAAAACAACCATTTTTTAATTTTTAGGACCACTCATTGCTCCAACACTAAGGTCATCTTTTCACTAATAATTTTGGGGCAACAAGTTACGGCATTTTAACTTCTTATTATTCATACTAAGAAGCAAGTTTTACATCTCATTTGTAACTTACTATTAAATAGTGAAAATAACTTGACAATTTTCAACAACTCTCTCTCACAACAAACTTCTCGTTTCACTAACGTTCTTATTTTTTAAATGTTTGTTTTCTATTTTACAAGACAGATGACATTAAATTCGAAAAATAAACACACCCTTTATTCTCTACTAGGAACACCCCTTAAGGCCTATTTTCGCTAAATTACAATTCAAATACTATAACTTTTTTGTTTTGTCCT
Source organism: Rhododendron molle (assembly GCA_025413875.1). Lineage (NCBI taxonomy): Eukaryota > Viridiplantae > Streptophyta > Magnoliopsida > Ericales > Ericaceae > Rhododendron > Rhododendron molle. Next base: position 8,129,302 of record CM046393.1, read on the forward strand.
TATTCAATTTTTTCCATATTTGTAATCTAACCAAGGTTAGACCCGGTTCCCCGCCCAATTACAAGTTATAGATTGAGTATAATTTTTTTTTTTTGTTATATTACTCATTTTTTTTTTGCGTTTATTATTGTCGCGCCAATTTTTTAGGTATTATTTGTTTGTTTCAACAAGAAAAATTGGAAGATTAGAAAGTAATTTTTTACCCAAATTCTATGGTTTTTGGAGCTTTTTCTTGGATAAAATTTAAAAATATTTACATAGAGGTCATAAATTTTTATTTTTTTTGCTTTTTTGATTTCTCCTATCCAGATGAACCGATGATAATACTAATACATATAAGATTGAAGCATAATCAACAAATACGAAAAAAAAAAATTGAATAAGGACAAAACAAAAAGGTTATAGTCTTCAAATTGTAATTTAGCACGGAAATAGGCCTTATTAACTATGGTCATACCTTTTTGTCCAGACGTTCATAATAATACTAATGCATACAAGATGACGCAAAACTAACAAACATGAAGAGGGAAGAGACGGCCGCGCTTTGTTCGTGAAAAGAGTTGTCTACCAGTTAAAAGAGAGCACAAAATCCTGGGCACTACGAAGATTTTCTAGACTAATTGTTTATTGTTGGTAAATCTCGTAAGTCGAATTGTTTTAAGGCAGTTTATTGGAGCCCTTGAACTTCAAATATGGTGAGTAGCAGCGTCCGATTGGGGAGCAACTCCCGATTGTCTTTATAAAGTACTGAAGTACAATTACACGAACACCTAAACTCTTGTAAATTAAGTACGTACTCAACATTATCTGCTTGTTTAGAGTAATGCTATACGTACCAACCGGTCGGTATACCGAAATCGTACCGACGGCCTCGGTCGGCCGTCTCCGGCCACCGGACGGCCGATCCGAGCCGTCCAAAAATTTAAAAAAAAAAAACCGAGGGTGCTCACGCGAGAATCAACAGCATCCGATGCGTGTAAGGTGGTTGGATCGAGAAACCCTTTTTTTTGTGTATATACGTATATACACGAAAAAAAGGGTTTCTCGATCCAACCACCTTACACGTATCGGATGCCGTTGATTCTCGCGCTCGGATCGGCCGTCCGGTGGCCGGAGACGGCCGACCGAGGCCGTCGGTACGATTTCGGTATACCGGTGGTCGGTCCTCATATCTTTATTGGCTTGTTTAATGGGAAAAATTGCTTCCTTTATCGATCTTATTGCCGGTTGGGAACTAATTATTTGGTTTAGTAAGCCCTGATTGTTTAATGACGTGTACTAAGATGAAAATTCAATAACTAATCTGAGCCCGATCGAAAGAATTTGTTATTGGAAATGGAGCACTTTGTTATTTGAAATTCTTCACTCTTGCGGCCTGTTAGAGAGAACATTCTGATCGTACCTGATTTTGGTTGTTGACTTATCATTCTCTCGTTTTGGGTAGTATACCGGTATCGTTTTGGAAGTTCAAGTTAATGCTATTTTGGTGAAGTGAAAGACTACCGAACAATACTTTTAGATTGAGAATGCAGTTACTTCGAAGTTTAGTTGGTGCTTTATAACCTATCCTTTATTGTTCAGTGTCAGTTTATTAACAGAATGCAGATGATTGTGCAATATCGCTCTTGTAAACGATAATGACGGGGCTTTCCAATGGAGTCTTGCTATGGGTGCATACAATTATATGTACATATCATGCCCATATGAAATTTGTGGGGCCCATCTCGGGTCCCACAGAAATGATTTGAACCGAGGGGACCCAATCATCTGTATGTACATATCGTGCACATATGGATTTTGTGGGGCCCACCTCAGGTCCCACAAAAATGATTCAAACCGTCCATTATTTTTAAAATATTTTTTTATGGAACCCCGTAAAAAAATCAGCCAAACCCGATATCGGTGAGGATTTTTTCGGAATTTGTAGGGACGAAACTACCTAATTGTTTTTCGGAATTTGTATGTGTATATGTATATATACACGAAAAAAGGGTGCTTGATCCAACACCCTACACACATCCGATGCTATTTTTTCAACCTTCGGCCCCCTCGGTTTTTTTTAATAGAATTTTTGGATGGCTCGGATCGGCCGTCCGGTGGCCGAAGATGGCCCGGCGCGGCCGTCAGTACGATTTTGGTGGGTTTCTCGTCGGTACCGTTAGACTTTTTGTTTTGGATTTTTCTTTAGATCATTTCAACAGTCACGTGTTTATTTTTTATTTATGAAAAAATTGAAAAATGAGAATGTAAAATAACCAATTTTTTATCAAATCAAACCAAAATTATTACGATTATAAACACCTATACATGAATAATTATTGATAATATTTAAAATCAAGTATATAAAAAATAAAAAATTAAAACTCTGGGTTGGGCTCCCCGAGCCCCAACATAGCTATGCCCCTGATTTTTAGAAATTTTAAAATATCTAGCTCTGGAAGTTCTAAAATATCCTTGTAAAATATCTAGAGTTTTTTTTTTTATATAGAATTAGTCACATGTGTAATTCTAGAATTATCTCAAAGTTTATCTTGTATGAAAATATCTTTGTACTAGAGTTTTCCATGAAATAGTATAAATAGAGATAGGTTCTAGCCATTTTGTACCAAGCAAAAAAAAATTTTGAGTTCAAATGTAATGCAAATACTCTCCTTCTCCACTCTTGTCTTGTCTTCCAAAAATCTTGAATGTATTTTAAGATACGTGATACATATTCTATACGATTTATAAAATTTTAAAAAGATTTTCCCATCAATTTTTTTTTTTTTGGATTAGCCCAGGGTGGAATCAATTCCTGGTTCCGCCCTTGGGTGTGGAAGTAGAATGATTGATACATTTTCGAGTAGAATCCCAATTTACAGTATACATTCTCGGTTGGTTTTAATTTAACGGGTTCAGATTTGAGTTGAGTTTGACATCCTAAGGCAAGAATCACTTGGCGCCTAAAAACAGTTGTATTCCTCCCCCGACACACACACCCTTCTTCCCCCACTTCCCCACCCTGTCACAAGCAACTCTCTCTCTGGTCAAAAACCTCATATGCTGGATTTTGAAGCACAGACATACCGAAATGTAGTATCCTGAGACAGGGTGGCATTTAATGAAGGAATTCGGCTCTTTTTCTTTATCTCTCTTGCGTGGTAAGCCTCTCATCTAGATTTTTATTTGCTCGTTTCTAAAATTTTTGGAACGATAGAACAGTTTTGGAATAATTATTCGGAACAAATTTTTTTGTCAAAAAATGGAGAGAGAGAAAGATCAAGGGCTGGTCACAGCAATGGTGGAGCAAGTAGTCATGGAGAGGTTGCCGTTGCTCATGAGTTCGTAGACGAGCAGACATGACGCGGCGCTTGCGGTCGGAGGAGAAGCCCCTAACAGAGATGACATAGTCGGACTCGATTCGGCTGGCAAAGAGAAGTTCGTTATGGAATTCGCGCTCCGCCTCAATGGAGCCAGCGTCGAGGACCTTGACAGCGAGGGAGCAGCGGTAGATGAAGCCGAGGAAGATATATGATTTGCAAGGGTGAGTTTGTGGAGGAAGATGGTCAGAAGGATGAGGGAGGGAGGGGGCGGCGGCAGCAGCGCCGGCCAGCGGCGGGAGGAGATTAGAGGCTTGGTGTTGCGGCGGTGGGTCGAGGGCATGATTACAGGGGAAAGTGGGGAATCAAAATGGTTTTATTTATTTATTTAATGATCTTTATCTTCAGACTTATAAGGGATTGAAATTATCCGAGTGACGATGGATATAAGTCAGGAAATAGTTTTTTTTTTTTTTCCTAACATGAAGATCGGATTCGATCCGATACAATCCGAATCCGTATTTAGATTGTCAAATTCGGACCGAATTTGGATTTGTCGGATTGGATTCGAATTTTCCATTAACATGCCTAATTTTTTCATCCGTATGATTTTACAAGCAATTGAACCAAGTTTTTTGCTTCACTATCCAGAACACTATCTGAATGGGCATATCACTGAAGATTCATACCTCTGCGGTGTGATGGAGTTAGTGGATGGGGGACGTTGTCTTCAAATCATGGGTTGAAGGTGCAGATGTTGAGTAAGTTGCTTGACCTGGTGTTCAGTGAATCGCTTTGTTTTTTGTAGTCATAAAATCGAAAAAAATTAAAACATTTGAAAAACTAGAAAAAGGGCTTTGTGCAAGGCACAAATATCATGCCCCGTTGATTTGGAGCAAAAGATATTCGTGTCTTGCATAAAGCCCTTTATCTAGTTTTTCAAATGTTTTAATTTTTTTCTATTTTATGACCACATAAAACAAAGCAATCCACTGGACACCAGGTCAATCAACTTACTCAACATTTGCTCCTTCAACCCACGATTTGAAGACAACATCCCCCATCCACTGACTCCATCACACCACAGAGGTGTATGAATCTTCAGTGATATGCCCATTCACATAGTGTTCTGGATAGTGAAGCAAAGAAATTTGGTTCAATAGCTCGTAAAATCATACGGATCATGCCCGTTGATTTGGAGCAAAAGATATTAGGCATATTGTGTGGATTGTTCAAAAGTCTAGTTTTTTTATGTTCGGGTTAATGGCGTTTTAACTTGCTAGAGTACTGTCTGCGGTGGATTAGGATTTTACATGTATGTCCAATAAATAGGTCGGTTATGTAAATTGCTATTACATATTCTTGTTTTCTAGGCTTAAGCAACCAAATAGAAAGAATTTTCATAAAGAATGTGGTTTTCCCAAGAAAGAAGCGAGGTTGTGTGGTCGAACCAACTATAAGTTTGGGATAGATCCCTTCCAGTTTTTAAAATAAGTACTTATTTGGGAGTAAAAAGGTGATGTGTTGTGAGAGAATGACCTGTCTCGTAAAAAGAAAACAAATACTTATTTTTTAAGAAGGAAAACTAGAACGTGGAACGGAGCTAGAACATATAAGTTTCAGCTAAGTTGCAGAATTGCACACAATAGCCAATCATACAAGTGTCAGCTCAGCTAAGTTGCAGAATTGCAAACAATAGCCAATGAGCCCCTTTCTTGCACTATCAACACTAATATCGTTTGCTCTCAATCGAAGATATAACTCAACGCATCAAGCAACACAAAATTCAAACTAACATAAAAAGCTTGATCAATCGAAAGAGTTTTGGAGCTGCTATTCAAAATAACATAGCATTTAGTCACTGCAGATATAACCAAACCAACCATTCATGAAGGCTATTGGATTCCGCACATTCCATGACTATAAATAAAAATGCGATTGATTAGTCCATCTACCTGTTCATGTTCAAAAAATTCCTTTACGCACTAAACCAACCATTCTTACTCAATATTGATCTCCATAGTCCAATGTGATTGCTACCAAAATATACTTCTACAAATAAGAGAAACAAGAGGACATTCCAATCACATAAAAACTTCCTTCTTCTAACAAAAAATCCAAATAATATAAACAGGTAAATTGAATGTATACATCGGAAGTTAAAATTATGTCTTTTCGTTTCAATTTTCGTATCATGGAAAACAGAGTTTCTCTCTTTTCTTTGTGCGCAAGCTTTGCTCGTGGATTCAAGTTGTTTATCTCGTTTGAACTAGTATGCTAACTAGTCTCTCTTGTGAATTCCGCTGTGTCAAGTGGTATTAGAACAAGACTTTTCTTGGTTTGATGGCATTCGTCCGTGGAAGATGCACAAACCCCATATATTGACGATGATCGTAGGGAAGGATTTAACAGGACTCGCACCAAGAGATTCACCCATAGTCAATAAAAAAAAAAAAAGAGTTGATAGGAACCTCGTTAAGAGATTTGCCCGCAACCAAACCCAGTAACCAAAACGTCTTCGGAGGATATTCTTATCATCAACTTGATAATGAGGATGAATTTCAAGACTAATTATTTAAGGATTATTATGGATATTAGTCGAAGAAGCGGCATTCAAGGTTTAAAGGGTTTTATCGCATAGATGACGACTTTTCAACTTTTTAGGAAGAACCAATAATTTCTGGTTTTCATGGGTATTGCCATCATGAGAATTTTATTTATTAGTTTCGCAGAGTTGATAAATTTTTTGAGTTCTACACGGGTACGTATTCTGTAAATTACAAGGCTATGCTTCTAGACGGTGGGGGCAATTATAATCTAATTGGAGGTGCCAGTATAAACAACCAATCAGGACATGGCACAAAGATGAAAAATTTGATGAGCACAAAGTTTCTTCAAACAAATCATGGACAAATGTTATATCACGAGTATCGAAGAAAGCTTGAGTCAAAACATTCCTTCCAAAAATTTTCAAGCTCATATATAATTTCAATTCTTGATAAATGGGATGGATATGAGATTAAAAAGGAAGAAGAAGATGGGGTTGAACTTGATGCCAACAAAGAAGTTGCAAACGAAGGAAAAAAATTTGTTTGCCCTAATGCTCGAAAGACAATCCGATCCAGATGGAAATGCTTTCAAAGTGGTAGTCTCACATGGGAGGATGAAGATATTGCAACAATCGACCAAACATTAGAATCAAACGAAGAGGAAATTCATGAATGGGTGCATGTAATTTCTCAACACGAGAATATCACCCCCAATATTGAGCTTTGTGAACCACTTGGAGCTATGACTTGTCCAAGTGGTGGAGTTACTACAAATACTCTTCATGCTACATCATTTGTACTTGATCTACCGACCAATTCCATGGTGGAGCAAGGTCAACAGAACATGCACTTTCAGCATAAAGTTGAAAGTGTTGATTTTCATGGGTACGTTGGAGCAGTTTGAGTATGCACTCAATTCTCGTATAGTGGATATTGTCAATCAATTGAACTATGCAGAGAAGATATCGTTACGTTTTTCTGTGAATTTTTTTTTTTTTAAAGGAAATTAAGAGATTGAAGTATTCTAAGTATCTATTTCTTTGGCATGAAAAATGTAAGATTTTCAACAAGAACTCGAGGATGAGATTTGTTTGAAGAAAGAGAGACTGTTGAAACATATCCTTGTCTGTGAATTTAGATTGTATTTTGCAGTTAACGTATTTTGCATTCTCCAAGTTATAGAATGGGTGCAATCCGTGAGTAAGTGTTGAAACAAATGGCCACAACGATCAGGCACCAGTCCCATATAGGCTCAAAGTAAAGTTCGGTAGTGTACGTCCACTTCACCAAAATAACATTAACTTGAACCTCAAAACGACACCGGTATACTACTGCTGTTGCTGCACTGATGTCTCCGAAGGTCCTTGTTTACACGATAAAGTTGCCGCTATCGCGCGGAGCAATCTTGCAAATAGCACAAGAGAAATGATGAGTCAATAACCAGAACCAGGTACGATTATAATGTTCTCCCTAAAAGGCCGCAAAAGTCAAGCATGGGTCGATCAAGATATGCAACAATTAATAACTGAAACGAAGAAGTACCTTCAGGAAGCTCAGGTTTTGGTTCAACTCTGCAGAATTCAACCTTCGCCTCACTTCCAAGCCGACCCGGAGACGTGCGAGCCTGGAAATTCTTAACTTGAGAACCATTTACATTCTTTGCTTGGAACGTAATATAATACCAGAGCGCCCCAGTAAACACACAATTCACCCTGATTACTTGGAAAAATTGGTACCGAGTCCCCTACGAGTTTGAAAAGCACCAAAAAAAAAAAAAGAAGTTAAACCCAATAACAAGAAAAGGAGTTAACAAAAGAGGGAAGAATTTTAATGAACCAAAATCGGATACCTGGTTTTCGTTATAAACTCCAAAAGCAACCTCGGCCATCCCGGCGAAAGCCTGCTGCAGAGCAAGGGGATCACTCTGGTGATGGACGGGACGAATCACCTCCAGCATAATGCGGGCTGGAACGTCCCCAACATCAAACCCCTATACAAGAAACAAGTTACACTGAGTCTACATGCCGAAACAGCTCATATCGTGAAACCGTAATACTATTAAGTACCTACTCGGGCATGTAATACTCATGACTTTACTCACAAGTCTAGCATCCTAAGTTGATTCATAGGATAATCTACAGAATCATGAACTCTAGCTTTGATATCAGCTCTAACGACACGGATACTCAAGCACCACGATAAGAAACTGTTTTCTTTCTTCTTCTTTTCTCCCTCCCTATACAAGACATATATGGAAATACAATATCTCGTTTTTAACATTATCCCCCGAGCACACAAACGCGCACCATCTACCGTATTACACGTAAATCCTATTCAAGCACCACTGAAAACCCACTCTTAATTTGCACAGGTAATCATGTTATTTCAAAATTCTGGTATTACAAATTTGTACGTACCTCGCTCGCCCGCAGCTTTCTAGAGTAAACGGCATACTCTTCGGGGGTAAAATAATACTTTTTCGTGTCCTCCTCTGTAAGTGATTTTGATGCTTTTGCTCTTTGTTCTTGACCCTTGGGCCAAAGGGTGACTTCTTCACCCTCCAAGGAGTCCACCTCGTCCAACAACAAAGCCTATAATCCAAAAAACTAAAAATTAAAAAAATCAAGCCCAGGATATCTATTTATGTATTATTTGGATATGAATTAAACGCAAGGATTTGAAAAAAGGGGACATCGATCTATCTATCTAGATGTACGAAAAAGGAGAGAGCTAGCGCTGTATACCTTTCCATCCCCTAACGGTTTGACGAATCTGCCCGACTCCGTTCTCATCATTGGTTGTGCCATCTTTCCTTCGAGTTTCAGAGAGAGAGACAGAGAGAGTAGTTGTCTCTTGTGCGTAATCAGAGAGGAAGAAGAAACTGCTTTAGGATTTTGATTGAAGGCGTTGGTTGTGTGTATATATATCGAAGGGTATTTCATGACATGCATGAGGAGATACAGAATTGAGATTCAATCCTGTCCGTATTCGGATTCTCCTATTTGCCAACATTGCCCTTGCTTCTTTTCTTAAATTTCAGGTTCTCGACTCGGGCCGCAATAGTGGACTGGACGCTGTCGTTTTTAGTTCAGGCCCAACACGATGGGCTTGGGTCGTCGGGGGGGCTATGATGGGTTGGGCCCAGGCCCAATGAGTGTCCTTGATAATCTAATCTATGATTTCTTCCCCTTCTTCACATTTAAATCTGCGTGTGTCTCTCTCTGTCACATTCAAAATTTTTGTAGTTTATATAAGTAGTTTTCTTTGGGTTTTTTTTTTTTTTTTATATCAGCTCGAGCAGTTTGTTGTTGTTGTACAGATCCCCTTTGCGCACATCTCAGGTTCCATAAAGATGATCGGAGCCGCTCATTTGTTCTTAATATATTGTTTAGAGCCCCTGTAAAAAATCATCTCAATTCGATACCAGCAAGGGCGTTTACGAATCATCCAACTTTGCTTCAAAAATTCAGGCCAAATTCTGAAGCAAAATTGTATGATTCGTAAACGCCCTTACCGGTATCGGATTGAGATGAAATTTTACAGGGGACCCAAAACAATATATTTTGAACAAAATAAGCAGCTCCAATCATCTTTATGAGACACAAGACGGGTGCAAAAAAGATCTGTGCGCGACTGCTGTACGGTGTACATTGTCCGTTTGTATTGTCATACCAATTGCATTACTCGAATATCGATCAATGAATGTGGATACATTGTCTGTTTTGCAAGTATTGACAAGCTCTATAAATTTGACCGACATGAGTATTGGAATGATGTAAATCTATCTAATAAAACAGGAGGGTTGTCCTATGTAACACCCTTTGTCTTAGGTGGTATCTACCACGCACATGCACACACGTTCACACATGCGGCACACGCATTCATTGTTCACACATAAAAAATGTGATTAAAAAATTAAGTACTCCATTTTTTAATCCGATTGAACTGGTGTATAGTGCCTTAGGCACAGGTAAGCACTAGTAAATATATAACTCGGAAAGTGAACTACACTACTTGTTTGTTTGGTTTCTATATACGGCCATACGCGGGTACTTTTATTATTTTATTAAATATTAATAAGCAACAAACAACGATAAATTGCGAACTTTTTTTTTTTTTTTTCCCCATTTGCTTCCACAGACCATGCGGCATTCACGTGATCTCGGCACGAATTCCTATACCTTAGTAGAGCGGTATGCAATCCCTTTAATTGCATGCCATACTTAGCACCCCAAAACTATCACGAAATTACACACACTGCCATTGCTGGGAGAGATTATTTCATGCCCATGAGGTATGACCACGTGATGCCCCAGCCACCAAAGGCTCTTTGCACACACATTTTAGTGAACCGGCATATATTTGTGTGGTGCAGAGGGCCCTGGGGTTCAAGCTTAAATAAATCCTTGGCTTTTGCTCTTAATTTTTGCTACCTCTCGTTAGGGTTGCAAATGAATTGAGCCGCTCGGCTCGTTAGTGGCTCGTTCAAGCTCCGTCCGGAAGTTAAACGAACGAATTCGAGCCAAATTTTCCAGCTTGTTTTGTAAACGAGCCGAGCTCAACTCGAGTCAGCTCGCGAGCTGGGGGATATATAATTAAGTTTAGAGTTTTTATTGTTATTTCATATTTTGTTCTTTCCGTTTTCACTTTCCAGTCAATCAAGGAAGGTGAGAGTACACACACACCAATACACCCCCTCTCCATAGAAAAATGAAAGATATATACATTCACAATCAAAAATAATTTTGGTTGTAGTAGGCCTATGCGAGGATATATATACTTTTTTCGTTGGTCCGTTGAGGCTCGTGAACAAGCTCGAGCTCGAGTCAAGCCAAGGCCCGCTCGGCTCGAGCTTGACTCGTTAAGTTTTCACTGAGCTTGAGCTCGAGCTCGGGTTCATTAAAAACTTAACAGACAAGCTTGAACATGGTAAAACACGGCTCAGCTCGGCTAGTTTGTAGCCCTACCCCTCATGCTTCACTTTTGTTCGTGCTCATGCACGCGCACGAGCGTCTCCAACCCATCTTCAAAACTCCAAAATGGATAATAGATGTGATACATTGAGGAAATATTTTGTAATTTATACACCTTTTTTTTTCATTTTGTTGGGCTTTATGGGGAATCTAAAAGGGACCCGTCATATTTTTTTTAGAGATATTGGTCTCCAAAATGGGGTGTGGCCTCCATATTTGGAGACTACACTCCATTTTGAAGACCAAAATATCTAAAAGGGATGATAGGTCCCTCCAAGATTCTCTCAAAAAGTACAAAAGTGAAAAAAATAGAATAAATTACAAAATTTATCTCCTTAATGTATCACATCCATTCTCCATTTTAAAGTTATGCAGATGGATCGGAGATGCTCTCTTATCCCTTGTCAACCATCCTGCAAAAAATCAGAATTTGCTTGGAACTTTAAGAAAACAAAACAAGGATGACAAAAAAAAGGAAAACATCATAGTGAGGAGTAATATGTGTGTACATAGAATAATTTAATGTGCTCAATTAATTATATTTTTCCTCTTTCTCTACAACTCAATCAATCGACGTGAATTCTTTTTTTTTTTTTTTTTGTGGTTATTTTTCCTTTCTTTCCTTGGATTCCAAACAAAGTGTCAAGGCTTGTTTCCACTGTCCTAAAAACGAATTTTTTATTTTAATTTTTATCAGACGCATTTGATCCATTAACTATTTTGAATAACATTTATCAATTACAGTAGATCACACAAATTGAATGATGAAATTTGTCGCTATGAAGTTGGAGATCAGTGCTCATAAAAAATTTAACTACATTTTTTTAAGTTCCAAAAACATTCAGTACGGTCTTCTGTTCTCTCTCAATATTCAATCTAAGCTGCCGCTCTCGATCATCGCTCTTCGCAAAGTCCAGTAATTTCAGATGTTTTCAGAAAATTCTTTCACACGCCCACGGAAGCGCATAGTTTTTTTTTTTTGGATCAGATAAAAATGCCCTACGGGCTACACCTCCGAGAAGGAAAAATCTGAGCATAGCAAAGAAAGTAGAGACTCTGGTAGGTTGGAGGTGTACAAAAAACCGACCGAACCGAACCGAATTGCCGAACCGGTCCCGAACCGAACCGAATCAAACCGAACCGAACCGGTTCGGTTCTTAGATGTTAAAAATTTCTGAAACCGGTTCGGTTCTCGGTTCTTGAAAATTTCCAGCGAACCGAGCCGAGCCGAACCGAACCGAACCGAACCGAACCGGTTTAATATATATATATTAAATATTTTTAAATATATTTTAATATATATATTAAATATTTTTTAAATTTCTTAATATATATATATATATATATTAAATATTTTTTAAATATATTAAATATTTTTTAATATATTTTAATAATATATATATATATTAATTGTTTTTCCTGAACCGAACCGAACCGAACCGACACCGAACCGAACCGAACCGAACCGGGATCAATATAACCGGTTCGGTTCAGTGAACCTCCCGAACCGAACAGAACCGGTTCGCACAAAAACGTCCAAGAACCGAACCGAACCGAACCGGTTTCAGCCCTAGGTTGGACACCTAACTAAGGTTGAGATTCCCCTTTGAAGCTAATGCTGACACATGATGAGCCAAGCTTGAAAAGCCACCTTACTAATCACCTCGGCTGCTCCACTGAGACAAGAGCTGCTATCAATAATGTTTGGAAGTCCACTTAAGCATTGAGGGGCACTTTATCAGGAGAGATGAGATCATTCCCAAACCAAACCGGTCTTGTGCATGCATGCACAGTGGAGGTGACAAATTGAACTAAGATCTATTAATAAATTTATACTCATCAATTAAAAAATAGACTCAATCTAATCTATTTATTAGTTGGGTAAGAATGGATCCAAACCCAGCTAACCCATTATTAATTGGGTCTTAATTGGACATCAATTGGGTCAACTTAAATGACCCAATAGATCATAAAAATAACCCACCAAATTCCCATCTCTTTACCAGATTTTCCATCTCTTTTGCAATTGGGACGCCAGGAGTATGTCCTTCTCTCTCTCTCTCTCTCTCTCTCTCTTGCAATTTGGACGCCAGGAGTATGGCCTTCTCCCTCTCTCGTTTATTCAATTGTTCTATGCTAAATCACACGCGTCCAAAATATTTTAGACAGTCCTGATTAAAAGCTAATTGTGTCCGGTAACAATTATTTTGACCAGTCAAAAATTGAAAAACACATCTCATCCATTGATTGCGCGAATGGACCGGTGAAATTGCACTCCGCCGTGAATAAGTTTCTCTCGTGATGGTCCCGCATAGGGTTTGGATTAAAAAGGTAAGTGACTTATTTTTTTGTCCTTATTCAATTTTTTTTTGTCAAACTTCTATGACTTATTGATTTGTTTCGACGAGAGGAATCAGAAAAGTAAAAAAATTTGATCGAAACTTATAATTTTTTGAATAAAGACAAAAAAAAGTCAATAAGACAAAAAAATTTACTTATTCTTGTCTTTTTGAAAAAATTTATGAGTTTCGATCATAATTTTTTTTTACTTTTCCAATTTTTCTTGATGAGACGAATCACTAAATCATAATAGTTTGATGCAAAACTATCAAATACAAAAAAAATGTGAATAAAGGTGCAAAACTATCAAATACAAAAAAAATGTGAATAAAGGTATGGAAATACCTTAGTTATTTTAAAATTTAATATATATGTAATTGGGCTAATGAGCGGGTCGGGTTCAATTTTACATAAATGGGTCGGGTCGGGTATGAGTCATTGACCTCATAACTAATGGGTCAATGACCCATTAGAGACCCAACCCACTTCCATCTTACCCAATTTGGCCCAAACCCACCCATTTGACACCCCTAAATGCACACCGAGTAAGCATATGTTCCACGGATTCAACACTGTCATCACAAACAGGGCAGATGGGGGAATTGGCACACCTGGCCTCCTCTTGTATAAATTCTCTTTTGTTGCTAGCTAGCTAGGCCATTTTTGCAAACCCTCCACCAAAAATTCCTTACTTTAGGGGGGAAATTTCATTTTCCGTATCAGCTTCCAAAGATGTTTATTTTAGGTTTAAAAGGAAGCGCACAGTTAGTACTTATAATAATCATTAATCTCTTTGACTGACCAGCCAGGGAATGTTTTCATTAGACTCTTTCATGCGCTCACGGAAGCACATACTCACAACAATTATAATCAATCTCTTGTTTGCCCCCAAACTCGAACCAAAATAGTAAAAAAGGGTTGCATGAGGAATTTTGGATGGATGGGAAATGATTCATTAGTCAGCGATGCGGCTGAGGATAAGAGAGTTATCATGAAGAAAGTTTGGAGTTTTGAAAGACATTAAATTCTTTCTGCTGGTGGTGAAAACGGTGAGTTTTTCACCGTCACCTATATATGGTGGACCCCACCATACGTTTATTGGTATAATCCAAACCGTTCAATTTGTAGGGGCCCATAGTGTAGTATATTCAGTCAAAAAATCATTTTGATTGTGGATATAGATAGATCAAACAACAGTTGAATTTTAATTTATAAAATGGATAGTCTGGTCCTGTCAAGTCAATCTGTCAATGATCATCCATTTTATTAATCAAAATTTAAATTTTGATACACCTATCGATATCCAGTAAAGCTAAATTTTTAAATGAGAATAGTACTCTGCGGACCCTACAAGATGAACGGTTCAGATTGACAATCAACTTACCGTAGGGCCCAAAATGGTGGTGGTGATAAATCCATAATTTCTGCAGCCGACGGAAGGAATTTAATCTCATTTTGAAATGATCACCTCCATCTTTGTCATCATATGTACCAAAAGCAGGGACAATATTACTCCTACGTTGAAAGTTGAAGCCTTTCTGCATTATTAGATTAGATCTTTTTTTTGAATATGATGATTAGATTAGATCTTGAGTACTACATAATACCGGCAAATCCTCCATTAACATCTGAAGTAGACTGCTCACCGGAAAGGAAAAAGTGTCGATATTTCCCACTCACTCCCCTTTTGCCAATTTTTTGGTTGATGTCGGCTGAGATGGGACCCAGACTGCTATTGTTCCTTTAAAAAAAAAGGATTTGAACCGGGTTTCACAAATCTCGCCTAATTCCGAACCATGAAGTTAAAGATCGGACAATCTTTCCAGTAGCTCAAAGTCTTGGAATGTTTGACATCTGTGAAATTCGAACATGCAATTTCATAAATGACAAACACTTATTGTTAGCTTTCTCAAGCTTGTTTGGCCAAATTCATTGTCAATTCTTTTGCTTATTGTTCACCCTTTTCTATCCGAGATAGACTAGGAAAATCACAAGAAATTACTTTTTGTAACTTAATCAAAGAATGGAACACTGGTCAATTGTATAAGGAACAAACTTACCAACCAATTGAATTTACCCCTTAGCAAGGGCGGAGGGATTAAGGGTCAAGGGGGTCCCTTGACCCCACTGAGGTGTTAAAGTTTTCACAGGATAGGTGTAATTTTTTTTGGGAATTTAATTAACTTGCCCCATGTGTAAGATGTATTCTTGTCCCGAAGAGCAGCAAAAATTACAGCACCTTGCCCTTCACAGCTCATACCTTTTTGTCTTCTTCTTCCCTCAACTTGGGAAACCTTTTTTTCCCCAATTTTATAATATTATGCAGGTGAAGGAATTATATGTAATTGTGTTAATTAGTTGGACCTTGTGATCGATTGAGAATCTTGTAAGAATTTAACTTGTGGGTCAAGATCTAAGAATTTAACTTGTGTGTTTTTTTGGAAAGAAGAATTTAAATTGTGTTGCGCATTGACTTGACACCCACAAAATATGAATATCGTTTGGGTTTATTCCAAACACGATTATACGTTATAAATAGATTTCTACTTAACTACTTTATAAAATATTTGGCATTTCGGTGTATTTTTTTCGGAATAATTGTAAATGATTATATGTTACACTCCTTTCTATTTGGCATTTCAATGTATTTTATACGAAAAAGAGAATTTATATATTGTACATAATTGACTCTATTGTCAATAAATCCTGGCTCCGTCCCTGCCCTTGAGGCGTGTTCACCCTTCTTGTGTCGTACTTCTTTGAATCTCTCACTTTTCCTTCTTTTTAAAAAAAAATCTCTCATCTTTAAAATTTTGATATAATTATTTTGCAATTTTTGATTTTTAACATTTTATTCATAAAAAAATCAACTCAACTAAATATTCATAAGTACTTGATCGAATAACACTTGCCTTGCATCAGTTATTTGGTCTTAAACTTTGGACCAAGAATTGAAGGATTTGTACTAACAAAGTTTAATTAAGCTAAAGTAGACCTTGTGTGTAGTGTCATGCACCTAAAAAGTAGCAAGTGAAATATTACCCATCTTTTATAAGATGCACATTCGATATCGAATTCCACTTAATCGGGATTCAAAATAGTAGCACTCATGCTACACGTGTGGTAATTTTTGAGAAGTGCAAAAATCAATATAGAGTTGATTGTGTGGTTAACAATTTGGGGATTTGCGAAAATCACTCCCTCATAATCAACGAAAAATACATTCCTTCCACTTACCCAATTCATGTGGAATGTGATTAAACATATAAGAGTTCATTAATTTACACAGAATACGAAAGTATATACTCCATATCAACTACGTACATTAAATATAAAATTCTTGCACGTCTATCGGTGAGTTTGTAAGAGTATAAAATACGATCAAATACAGTCCTCCTTAAATGGGCATCGTCTCAACCTCTCTAAAATGTGATCCGCACAATTCTCTTTATAAACAATATTGCAAAAAATCAAATCGATCGTATAGTAGTTGACTAGTAATCTAAGGTACGAATCACATTTGTTGCTATCGATGTCCGGAAAAATAAAGTCCAAAAATGTGATTCATTGATTTCATTCATCAAGTTACCGATATTTTGTCCACTTAATTACATGAAGCATTTATATCCTACGTATCAAGTTCTGCAAAATAAACTGTTAAACTGCCAGTGGGTCAATGGACGTGTTTAGGTCCGGAAGGTTTAGGTCATTTTCAAGTGACGATGAAACTCGGGAAGTTCGAAAAGCCCACGCGTTCTGTTCCTCGGTATGGACAACCTTAACGTGTAAATCTCACCCAATTCTAAAAAATGAAAATTTCCTAGTCCATACTCTCTCTCTCTCTCCTCTCACCCAATTCTAAAAAAAGAAAATTTCCTAGTCCATAATCTCTCTCTCTCTCTCTCTCTCTCTTAATTGTTCGGACACGTTCCTATTTAATGAACAGATCCCAAATCATGTTCCTAAATTCACCAATATTTGTTTCACTTCTTCCCCAAAGACAGAGACCTAATTTTTTTCCAGAATCTCCCTGGCGGTGATTCATTGGAAACGGAGCAATAGGAAGCAGGGAAAAAAATAACGGGAAATTTTAGAAAGTGAAAAAATAATGGTAGAGACCGGAAACCACCAGCACCAGCCGGCGCCGCTAGCGATTGCTGCGCCGCCCCTGCAACAGCCAGTTGGAGGCGGTAAAGGCCCTGTATATGGTCCTACTGAACAACTCACTCAGCTCCACTACTGCATTCACTCTAATCCTTCTTGGCGTCAGTCCCTCTCTCTCTCTCTCTCTCTCTCTCTCGAGATACACATGTATTTTTACACATATCTTGCACATACATTTTTATGGAGTCCACCTTAGGTCCCATCAATATGATCTAAACCGCTCATTATTTTCAAAATAATGTTTTAAGAGTTTCTGTAAAAAATCAACTTGATAGGATATTGGTAAAGGCTTTTTCAGAAATCATAGGGTGAAACAGTCTGATGCGCGCCTGCAATTTCTGGAAAAGCCCTTACCAATATCCTATTGAGTTGATTTTTTACGAAAACTCTTAAACAATTATTTGAAAAATAATGAGCGCTTCGGATCATAATGGTGGGATCCGAGGTGGGTCCCATAAAAGTGTATGTGCAAAATATGTGTAAAAATATATGTGCAAGTAGCATGACTGCTCTCGATATATATTTTCCGACAGTGATACTTGCACATATTTTTGTGCACATATCATGCACATACATTTTTGTGGGGCCCATATCGGGGTTCCTCAATATGATCCAAACCGCTAATCTTTTTCAAAATATTTTTTGGAGGATTCGTACAAAAAATCAGCTCCAACGGATATCGGTATCAGTTTTCTCAGAAATCGTAGGGCAAAACAAAATGATTCGCGCTACGATTTTTGAGAAAGCCCTGACCGATATCTGTTGGAGTTGATTTTTTACGAGAATCGTTCAAAAAATATTTTAAAAAAGATGAGCAGTTTGAATCATTTTGTGGAATCTCGATATGAACCCCACAAAAATATATGTGCATAATATATGCACAAAAATCTGTGTGCAAATCGTTACTGTATATTTTCATAGTTTGTGATACAGTTTTTCCTCTGTTTTCAAGCGGATACATGCATGTTCTCAATTTAGTTAGAACTCTGTTGCTCTGCAATCCGACATGCAACGGTGACTTATGTGTTACATCACAAGAAAAGAAAGGGAGTTTGGAGTACTATTTTGATCACCCGTCTAAACAATGGGGAACATTATTCGGTGTCCAAACTGGTGAACAATTCAATCAAGTCATTCTTTTGTCCCCTTTTCACCAACAAAAATCACTAAAAACCTAACGAATTTATCATTTCGTTTTCACTAACAAAAAACTTTCATCATTTTACCATCTCGTTTTCACTAACAAAAAAGTTGTCAACAAACACTGTTTTTGCTATAGTAACTCTACTCATAAGCCATCAACAACTTATTCACTACCGAAAATAACTTGACATTTCTTAACAACTTATTCACTACCAGAAGCACCTCACAATTCTCGACTACAAATAAAAATTTACAAATTTTTCACTACCGGAATCACTTTATACAAGTATTTGATCAAATAACATGTGCCTTGCTCTAAATATTTGGTCCAAGATTTTAAACCAACTAGATACTTTGGTTAAGTACTCCGGATATTTGGCCCTGTTCCGCAAAGATTATTGTTTTTTAAATACTTTATTTTTCATTTTATGAGACATTATTTTCTCACAATATATCATCTTTAATTCAAAAAACTAAGTACTTATTTTTCTTAGTGGAACTGGTTATAAAGATTTCTTTTTATATAGAATTGTTTAAAAAGTTTAAGACGTCAAAATTAAAGATGACTTAGACTATTAACGTGGGAGCTAGTATTGGATAGCCCTAAATTTCTGGCGTGGGATTCGAGCATGATCCCAAATAATTTCAAAGTTTATTTTAAGTTTCAACGTGTCATGTTAATGCAAAATTAGTAGGCACTCAAATAATCCTACCTGCACGGAAGCAAGAAAAAAAGGTTCTATTATGTTATTTACCCCTCATTACTTTTGGTATTTTGCAAAGTGAGGGAAATAAAAAAAGAAAAGGAAATGAATTTTAATAGGAGAATGCCCCCATATGAGAGAGAATTAAGAAGAGAACTTGATTTTATTTTTAGAAACTACATTTGCTTAGTATGTAGTGCAGGTACTCGAGATAAAAATAGTTCGATGACACATTTGTAAATATCTGTTCAATTTAGTTAATTATACACAAATATTTATCCATAAAAGTAGGAATTTATAGATCCCATTTAACTTCTAACCAAATCCTCTCACGATAGTCTAAATAAATTCTTGTCCATTCTCTTAACTTGGGGGAATGCAGTGCTCCTTAAATGGGTATCTTTTCAACCTAACAAATGTGATCCGCACCGTTCTTGTCATAAACAATATTTTCAAAAATCAAGTCAATTAGATAGTAGTAATAACCCAAAGAACGAACCACATTTGTACCACATTGCTATCGATGTCAGGAAGATTAAATCCAAAATGTGATTTATTCATCAATATTGGTTTTCTGTCGACTTAATTAAACGAAGCATTATTTTACGCATCAAGTTTTGTAAAATAAATGATTTAGATCACATTTTTAGACTCGAAACCAATTTGATGGACCCCAAACTTCTGGTGGGCATACCAAAATATGCCAATATTTTTTCTAATAAAAACGGTTAAACTGCCAGTGGCACAATAGACATTTAGGGGAAGGTCAAGGATCGTTTCGAATTGACAACGAAACTTGGAAGTCCAAAGCCCACGCGTTCTGTTCTGTTCCACTTCCTCGGTATGGACAACCTTAACGTGTAAATAAATCTCCCCCAAATCGAAAAAGAAAAACCCTTTCCTTTAGTAGTACTACTTCCTAATTTCCTAGTTCCTTCACTCTCACTCACTCACTCACTCTCTCTCTCTCTCTCCCTCTCTCTCTCTCTCTCATCGTGACAAAGCATTCTTAATTCTTCGGACACGTTCCTATTAATGAACGGATCCCACATCATATTCCTAAATTCACCAATTAATTTTAGTATTAGTACTACTTCTCCCAAAGACAAAAAAGGAAAAAAAAAATGCAGAGCAAAAACATCCAAATTAAAGCAACATCAAGGACATAGGTCAACCTAAAATTCCATCATCACAAGCCGGAAACGTCAACAAGCTTAACATAACAGAACCAGAGTTGCAACATGTAGGGGTTCGAATTATCGGGAACAGATCCAAGGCTCAGGTTAGCTCCTCCTCCTGTTGCTCCGTGCTTCCGCCGCGGAGACCTGCAATAAGTCACTAGGGGTTGGACACTCCAGTGACCCTCCGACAATCAAGTTAGATCTCAGCAAGGGGAGATAGGTCTAGGGTTAGGATTGAATGACATACCTCTTTAGGTTAGAGTCCTTTCGTATTTATAGACCCAGGGTTTCTTGGATTCTAAGCTAGCGCGTGGAGTATACGCTCAGGTAACCGCCTCGGGTGACGTCATATGTGACGAGAGGGAGGAAATGGTTATGGAGCACATGTGAAAGGGGAGTCCCAATGATTGCGTCCGTTGTATGATCTTCGTGGGGACCGCATGACGTAACAACTTTCTGTTGATGGACTCAAGAATATCTTCTAGTGAGGCAAGGCGACTGACATCAATGCAACACACAGGCTTAGGCACCGAGGGTAGTACCGAGGAGTAGACCGAGGAACGAAGTCCTCGCATGGCTTCGGTTCACGGTAGCTTGAGTGCCGGGGTCACAACATTCGGCCAGGTTACCGAGTTCGTAACCAAGGCCACCACACAACACGTGTAGGGAAAATCCATAAGCTTCACAAGGTTTTCAACATAGACAATCCATAGCAGTAACATGAACATAGAAAACTAAGAGGTGTTTCTTTCCAGATTGTGATGTCTTGGAATTGCTACATGCTTTGAAGTCACAAATATGACCATAATCGTAGAACCCCTGTAATAATAAAGAAAGCTCATGTGAAAGGTTTCCTTTTGCCATAGTTTCCCATAATGGAGGCTGTTTTAATTAGTAGAGGCTAGTACCACTTATTTTGTATAATTTGTGAAACAAATGAAAAGAATACCTTACCCCCTTAAAAAATGATAGTAATCAACTTCTTCTTTGTTAGCATTCTTTTTTTATGCTATTGTCTCAGGTTTTATACATTTCTCTATATCAAAATTACCCAGAAGATTTTCCCAATGCAAAAGTGTTTTTGAGTCACAAAAGAATTGAAGAATACATGCATTTATTCTTCTTTCAAACCATTTAGCACACAAGTAGACTACACTGCAGTTACTCAAGGAACAAATTAGGCTACTCTCAAAACAGAACCGATCATAATCAAAACATCAATTGTCACTGTAGTCATTACAATTCTAGATCAAACATGGAACTTACGCACTTTTTAGCTACTCCAAAAAGAACCAAAACAAGAGAGACATGATCAACTTATTTCATGCTAGAACTAGATGATGACCGAACCAAAAATTTGCATATTGGAAGCAGAAATCTTTGACTGTTGATGCATATAGGAAGCATAAATCTTATAGTTAGGGTTCGAACCAAAAATCTCCAATTTCAAAAGCCCTAATTTTTTTGGGTTTGAACAAGTTACAGAGAAATTAAAGGTTAGAATTGACTGAAAATCGTAGAGATCATCGACAACCCAGAGAGAGAGATAAAACGAGACCTTGATTGTCGGTAATGGCGCCGGTGGTGGTGTCGTTGCTGGGCCCAGGAGATTTTCCCTGCTGGTGGTGGTCGCCGAAAGTGGAGGGTGAGGCTGGTGGGAGTCGCCGGTGGTCCTCCTCCTCTGTCCCTCTCTCCGTTCGTTATGCAGATGGTGGTTTGCGGGAAATGCCGAAATGGTCTGGTTTGGGGCAAATGCAAAATTTCAGCCTTTGTTTTTTTTTCCTACTGCTGACGTGGAGCCCACCTGCCACATCAACGTCGGGAACAAAACCGGGAGTAAGGGTCGGGATGACGGAATGTGTAGACTTATTGTAATATTTTCCTCCATTATATTTATCTTGTTTTTCCGATACAATATATCAATAAAAACAAGGATTAAATAAATCGGAGTTTTGGCGACAAAATAATACGGAGTACTGTACTACTTCTCTATTATTTGTTTAAAATATCTTGTTGATGTCCGTGGTTTGCTAATGCCAGGCCAAGAACCCACCAAGTATATCAGTGGACAATGATTGATCTTTCTTTCATTTCAGTGGTTGAGAGTAAACGATTTGTTATTGCATTCTAATCCCCTCATTTTTAGGGACGTGGCCGAATTTCTGGAAGATTTCATGCTCTCTTGATGCTATTAATACCTACCTCTACAATGACCACTTATCTGATGTGTTTTTTTTTTTTTTACGCTACAAGAAAACGTATGTTTAGTGACGAAAAAGTGGCGACAAAATTTAATTTCGTCGCTAAATGATTATATTTGGCGACGAAAAAATAAATTTGTCACTGTTTTGACAACTTCCGTGGCGAAATTATTTTATCACCAATTATAACTATTTGGCGACGAAAAAGATATTTTCGTCACCAAAGGTACCTATTTTGCGACGAAATAAAATTTTCGTTACCAAAAGAGTAAAAAAGGAGACGAAATTGTTTTTTGTCACCAAAAATAACTATTTGGTAACGAAAAAAATATTTCGTCGCCAAATGGACCAATTTGGTGATGAAAAATATTTTCATCTTTTTTTTTACGTTTTCAGTGACGAAAAATTTATTTCATCTCCAAATGGATACCTTTGGTGACGAAATTTAAGAATTATGCTTTGTCACCAATATATTTTGGGCATAACTCTTTGCTCAAAACTCCGATTGAGATTATTTAAATTGGGTTTGAACAATAACATAAAGAGTTACGACTTTCATGTTTATCAAAATTGCTAATTTTAATGTTTAATGGTTCCAAATATATTTTAATGTTAAATATATGTGTTATATATTAGATATTTCAAAAATATGTTGAAAAATGTGTGTGGTGCAGTTGGTTAAAGTTTGCGTGCAAAACCTAGGAGACTCGGATTTGAAACCTAGCAGGAGCAAGAAAGTGAGATTTTTTTTACATCTAAGAATGTCTTGCGACTAAAATTTTTGTCACTGATGGGTCACCTTTGACAAGCGAAAAGGAATAATTTGTGACGAATTTTTTTGTCGTCAAAAAGCACAATAGGTGACAATGAAAATTTCATCACAAAATCATTTTTCCGTGACAAAATTTTTCGTAGCCAAAAGGTTCTATAGGTGACGAAAATTAGATTTCGTCACCAGGTAGGAATCCTCGACAACATTTAGTTGACAAAAAAAAATTCGTCACCTACATTCTTTGTGACGAAAATATGCAATTTATGACGATTTTCATTTGTTACCCAATGCAATTTTTCTTCAAGTGTTATGAAGGGTGTGTGACAAACTTAAGGAGTCAGCTCCCCTCCAATTTACAAAACGAAAATGCTAAGAGTACCGATCAATTGAGTACCGATGGGCATGCAGGGCCCACACCGGGTCTCGCATAGATGATCCAAACTGTTCAATAATTTTTAAAAAAAAACACAAAGTGGATGTGTAAAAATCAGTTTAATCCGATATTTGTAGGTGTTCGATCCAATCTTCTATTTTTTCATCCAAATTTCAGGATCCTGTAATCTAAATGAAAAATGGAAAAATTAAATCGAGGACTTACACATGTCGGATTGAATGATTTTTCACAGCCCCATTCGGGATTTTTTCCCCAAAATTATTGAACAGCTCTGATCATCCGTGAGGAATTCGGAGTGAGTCCTGAGGGCTTGTCTGTACCCCCATCGGTACTCAACTTATCAGTACTATTAGTAGGAGTGTAGGACTCTTTATAAAATGTTATAAACTGTTTTTTTTTTTCCCCAATATTGTATACATCAGCGGGGGTCAGTGAATAAAGTTAGTCAGTTAGTGCACAAGGGGTTCAGAGACTATCCATAGTTCTGAACCCACAACCCACCTACAACGAGACTCGAACTCTGGTCTCCCACAAGATTTACCAACTGAGTTATCAATTTTCATATTTTAGGGTTTATCCAGGTTCACTTTAATGATCAAAATAGTTATTTTTTTAATTTTTAAATATCAGGTATTTTGCACAGAATCTGTTACGTTACTCAAATAACGATCAATTTATAAAATACTCCGGACTACATCAAGTTTCATATTTATTTTTTTATAACGGTTTATTTTGTAAAGATCGTCAACAAACTCAGTCATACATTACTTGAATACCGGTCAATGAAGCGTGGAAATGATGTCACAATCAGCCAGGCACGAATAACTTACAAAAAATGATGCAAATACAAACTCGGAAAAAGTGAACTTGTTTCTATATACGGGTACTCAAAGCAATAATCAAAGGCGGCTGATTTTATCACTTTTTTTTTAACGTCACTTCCCGCAAATATGTTTTTTATTAAAAATATAAAAAGGAAGTGGCGAAATCATTTTTCTAACCAAATGATAAATTGCGTACTTTGTTTTTTTCAATTGCTCCCTCCCACGAACCATGCAGCATTCACGTGATCTGGGCACGATTTCCTAAAACCTTACTAGAACGGTACGCAAAAATCCCTTTCCATATTTTAGTACCCCGAAACTGTCACAAAATTACATACACTGCCATTGCTTGGGTCTTCAATCCGGATTGGGAGATGCTGGCAGACGTGCCGAGCGTATCTAGACCGTCCAAATGTGTTTTCAGAGGTCCGGATTACGAACAAATCTTTCCGGAAAAGAGAAAAAGTTTAATCTTAACCATTGATTGCAAAAATGGACGACCCAAATGCGCTCTGCAACCTTACCAAGCGAGGACCTGCTTGGTAGGGTCCCCAAGTCCCTTCAATCCACAAGCTACATAATCATTCAGTACGATCCATTAACAATTTTGAATTAGATTTATTAATTAGATCTCACAAATTGAGTGATGAAATTTGTTGATATGAAGTCGCAGAGAGCTATATAGTAATGAAAAACTTATTAGTATGATCTTTTAAGTTCCATAAACATTTAGTACGATCGACCTTTTGTTTTTTGCTCTCTATGCTCGATCTAAACTGTCACTTTCGATCATCGCTCTTCACGAAGTTCTGTACTTTTACATGTTTCCAGAAGATTTTTTCATGCGCTCACGGAAGCACATAGTCAATACTTACACTAATAATCAATCTCTTTGAGCGACAAGACGGAATGTTTTCAGTAGACTCTTTCATGCTCTCACGTAAGCACATAGTCGCTACTTATAAATTATAATCAATCTATTTGAGTGGTAAGAGGGAATGGCTTAGAAAGAGTTTGGTGCCGTTCCAAATCTACAGTAAAAAGAAATTTTGAAAAAAGAAAGATTTTCAAACTCAAATATAATGAAAATGAAAAATATTTTTTAAATTTTTTTGTACCGTTTAAAAGATTTCGATGAGATCTATATTGGTAGGAAAATTATTTGCATAAACACATAATTTTTGAATTCGAAATTACCTTCGTTTGAAAAAAAAATTATTTTTTTAGAAATTGGAACACTACCTTTGTTCTCAAACTCGAACCAAAATGGGAAAAAGGGATGCATGAGGAATTTTGGATAGAGTTTGCGGCTGAGGATAAGAGAGTATCATGAAGGAAGGTTGGGAATTTTGAAATGACCTCCATCTTTGACTTCATAGGTTTGTACCAAAAGCAGGGACAATATCACTCCTACGTTGAAAGTTGAAGAAGCCTTTCTGCATTTTATAGATTAGCTCTCGAGTACTACATAATTAAACCAACGAATCCTCCATTAACATCTGGAGTAGACTGCTCACAGGAAAGGAAAAAGTGTCGAGATACTGAGAATTTTGTCACTCCTCCTTTTGCCAATTTTTTAGTTGACGTTGTAAGACTAAATTTTGATTTAGTCGTTGTGGGGACTTATATATTTTATATGGCACATATTGATTATGAGTTTAATACTCCTAAGATTCTTCATATTTTATTTTATTCTATTAATTAAATAGAGAAGTTGTTTCCTAAATACACTATATTTTGATAGAGGTGTAAAACGGGCCGGGCCGGCACGCGCACGGCACGAGCACGGCACGTTTGAAGGCGGCACAGCACGGCACGGACACGGATTTATTCTTGGCATGGCACGAGTAATCTAAGATGCTTGGCCTAAGGGCAGAACAAGACGGCACGAGCGCAGTAAGCTAGAATCAACAACATTTACACTCGGCATTTAGACGCGACAAGACGGCATTTAAGACCGCAAGACGCAAGATTACAGCAGCGACGCCACGCTGTACGCTGCGGACGCAGCGGTGACACGTGACGGACTTCGCGGCACGCGACACAAGACGCAGACGGATGATACTAGACGACACGCGGTGATGCAGACGGATTTGCGACGGGCATTTTTAAGATTTAAGACGCAAGATTGGACGGTCTGATGATCAAGACGCGACGCTGCACTAACATTTAATATTTGCGGCATGATAGAAAAACCCAAAAAAAATATATTATTAAATAAATAAGGGATTTCATATTATAGTTTACTTTATTTCTGTGTATTTTTTGATAATCCAATAATTTATTAATCTTTTCCCTTTATTTAAGTAAAATAAGCTTTTAAAATATTTTATATGATTAAAAAAATTTGAATCAAAATTCAAACATGATAATAATATAATATACCTATTACCACACATATATTGATATATATTGCATTTTATCTAATAAAGATTTTTAAAAAAAATTACATCACACATCACAAACCACCAAGGCCATTAATATTGATATACATTCCTAATGTCCTATGGAATTTGTCACACATCACAAACCACCAAGGCCATTAATTATGATATGTTTTTACTAGGAACAACTAATAATAAATAAGAAAAAAAATGGTTTTAAATATGTTTTTACTAGGAATAACTAATAATAAATAAGAAAAAAAATGGTTTTAAAAAAGTAATCCCTATGGCCTATAGTTAAATAAGTGGCGGACCTAGAAAATTGACATAGTGGGGCACCAATTTTTTTTGTAACCGTAATATACGAATTACAGTTAAACACATTTATTCCAAAATAATTTAAGTATTCATTATAAATTAACAAATTTAAAGTATATGTGTATTTTAATAACCAACTACATGGGCAAACTTGCGCACCTCGATTATATGCGTTAAAACAACATTATCACATGTTCATCATCTATTTTCCTGTTATTAACTCTACAAGTACAAGTTTTGGGGACCAAAAAAGTATATAAATGCAATGTGCAAATTCATATTTTGTACTACACAAATGATCAGAGATGGTGGGGGAGTGGGAGAAACCTTGGTTAGAATTTTGGGGGAAAAAAAATAAAAAAACACAGTTGATGTTAGGGGAAAAAAAAAAACACAGTTGATTTTGGGGGAAATAACAAAAACACAAAGTTAACAAGCACATAAGGAGAATTGAACCCGCGCCACTTGGTCCAAGAGGGAACACCTTACCACTGGGCTACCTGATGTTTACTTGCAAACATTTGGACATATTATATATATATACACAAAATCGACATATATAATATATAATATAAAATTCTAAAGAAAGACTTGTGGAGTGACGACGCACGTCTATTCGCCACTCTATAAATAGTGAGAATCGGTGATGCTTGACCATATGACTCACATCCAAACACCCCCCAGAAGGTTTTACGAAAACATCCTATTTCTTCTACACAAAACCCAATCGGAGAGTCGTACATATATATATATATATTTTAGGGGTGCGACCGAGTATATAACGATAACCAATTTATTTAATTTTTTGCACGAATGATATAATAACTCCCACATAAAAGGTAGACGATTTCGATTTTCAAAAAACAATTCGGGTGGCCCTCAAGTGGTGCATTATAGGACTTTAACGCCTTTGGAAGCACCGAATGTGTTCTGATCACTTGGTTTCCAACATCCAATTATCATCTATTTAGGGGAGGATGATAAATTTGATAAGATCTTAAATCGCGGTTTAGATCGAACATTATAAAAATGAGTCTGCAGTTACCTTTCAAATCTATACATCTAACTTATATGGTTCTAAACTAATGTATGTCGCTATAGTCCAAAGTACGATAGCCACACGATTGCGACACAACTATGACGATCCATACCGTTCATTTTGTTTTTTTGGTGTTTTAATCACTCTCACAAAAAATTCGGGTCTATCGGGTTTGGGAAGCCCTTTCATCGGGACGTAGATTCATTAATATGAATTTTTTTGTTATGTGCGATCAAGTATATAACGATAACCAATTTACTTCATTTTTTGGACGAATGATATAATCGCTCCCACATAAAAGGTAGACGGTTCGGATTTTCAACAAACAACTCGGGGCGGCCCTCGAGTGATGCATTATAGGACTTTACGAGAATTTTCGATAAGTTGGTGCATATGGATTATGGTGTCTCGTATGCACATGATCACACAGATCATATAAAACGAATGAGATGCTGCCCTAGCAGACATCTCATTCAGTCATTCTCTTCGATCTCAATCTGGCTCTCTCTCGAACTCTCTGTCTCTCTCTGTCTCTCTCAACGTCTCTCTGTACGATCGATCCTCTCAACTCTGACTCCTCTCAACGTTCGGATTCCACCGGCACGCCTTATTTCTCCAGATTGATTCACGGAGCCATTCACTTCACCTCTCTCACTCTCAGACTCTCTCTCTCTCGTGCCTACGCAGCTCACCTCTCTCTCTCTCTCTCTCTGCTCACCGCTCACGCTGTCACGTAGCCCACCTCTCTCTCTCTCTGTGTTTTTGACTTTTCGGTGACACGACTCTCGATTCTGAAACGGTGACTCGGTGACCGGTGGTACAACACTCAAACGGTGACTCGGTGACTCGGTGATCGGTGGTACAACACTCAAAACCTAGATCTACAAGACTACAACCAGATCTGAGTTTGCCCGAGTGCCCGACTCACCTCTGTCTCTCTTTGTTTCCGGTGACGTACAACACTCAAACGGTGAGCTTTTACAACCTTGACCTTGTTAATTGTTACTAATTTCTGAAATTAGGGTTACGAAATTAGGGGTTTTGTTACTAATATCTGAAATTAGGGTTCTTGCAATTAGGGTTACGAAATTAGGGCTTTGGTTACTAATTTCTTAAATTAGGATTTTGACCAGTCACTGTCAGGCCAGATCTGATGATTTTGTTACTAATTTCTTCTAGTAGTATAGTTTTGACAAATTTGTCGAAACTGATTTTGCAGTGATTAATCAGTCTAGTGTGATTAACAGTCTAGTGTGATTAATCACTTCCCATGTGATTAATCAGTCTACTGTAGCATGTGATTAATCAGTCTGCTGTTGCATATGATTTAGGGTTACAAAATTAGGGCTTTCGTGTTTTTCCCCTTTAATAACCCCTGTTATGGTGTTTTTTTTTTTTTTAGATGGGCTCCCACTCAGGTTCTTCTGATGAACGACCACGAAACCCTATTGCACCACAGGCTGTGGGTTCTGTAGGTGAGGAGGCTGCTTCAAACATTGTTGGTGGTGGTCCTGGTGGAAGTGGAACAGGACCTTTAGGTTCTACTGCTACTCCATCAGGTTCTACTCGTGCAGCTTCAAATTCAGGTCTTAGTGGTTCAAAAAGGTCACGATGCCACTCATGGGTATGGAAACATTTCACTATAAAGGAAAACTTCAAGAATGAGAGTGGTATTGACATAGGACATAGGTCTGTATGCAATTATTGTGATACACATTATAAACGCACAAGTACTAATGGTGTAGGGCCAGAACAAAGACATTTAAAAAAAAACATGCTGATAAAATTGCTGATGCATCTGATAGTAGTAATTTTGTTTATTCAAAAGAAAAAATGAGGCATGGACTGGCCCTTTATGTAGCTGCAGCAGAACAACCATTTACTTTTGGTGATGACATTAGATTTGAGTATTTTGTAAAAAACTATCCGAATCCTTCTTTTGCTAAAGTTCTAGAAATTCAACCCGTAGTGATACAAAGAAAGGTCATAGTAAAGTTAAAAAAGATTTGATTAGTGAACTTGCAACTGTTGGTGCAATTGGTTTTACTTCTGATATGTGGTCTGGCATAAATAATCGTGGTTATATTTGTGTGACTGCTCATTATATAGACTCTAGTTGGACTTTGCAAAAAAGAATTATTGCTTTCCGTTTAGTGGAGTTTCCTCATGATGCTGACCATATTTTTGATAGTATTATGGGTGTTTTTAGGGATTTTGAAGTTCTTGATAAAGTTTATAGCATTACTTTTGACAACCATAGCGCTAATATTGCTACACTTCCATTGTTTGTAAGAAATTTGACAACTCCTTATTTTGGTGAATTATTGCATTTGCGATGTGTATGCCATGTCATTAACTTAGTTGTGTAAGATGGTTTGGAAAAAATAACTCCACAGATTTCAAAAATTAGAAATGCTGTTCTTTTTATTGGTAATTCCCCGTCTAGGCAACAAGAATTTGATAAAATGTGCACATCATTTTACCGTCTTAAACCCAAAAATATGAACTCTGATGTTCAAAATCGTTGGAATTCGACCTACCTTATGTTAAAGTCTTGTAGGAAATATAGTGATGTAATATCTGCTTATGTTAATCAGAGGTATCAACCGTATCGTGCTAGTCCTTTAACTCAAGATCATTGGAAAATTGGTTTTGAGTTCATGAAATTTCTGAAAGTGTTTTATGTTGCTACCGTAGGTTGTTCGGGTGTTCGTTATCCTACTTCTTGTATTGTGCTTCATCATCTTTTCAATATCAGTGTTAATTTTTGTAAACATAGGGAACATCCAAATTTTGCACATGCTTGTTTAGTTATGGAAGCAAAATTCAGAAAATATTATGAGGAAATGCCACCAATATTTATGTTAGCTGCAGTAATGGACCCTAGGATGAAGTTAAAAGGTGTTAGCTTGGTCTTAGGACAGATTGGTACGAATTTAGGGATTTTTACTTTACCTTCTTCTGATGATGTGTATGATTTATTGACTACCATGTATGCTAAATATGACTCTAAGTTTCATTCTACTGCTGCTTCTACTGCTGCTCCTTTAACATCTTCTACAAGTGGCAACGATGATTTTTGGAATTTTGTTAGTTCAAATATAGGAATAGGAAGTAGCACTGTTAGTTCACGCATTGAACTTGATAAATATTTGGACCTAGAATCTGTTAACGTGAATGAAATGCGTGATTTTGATGTCTTAGCTTGGTGGAAAAGAAATGAAGATAAATATCCTGTTCTTTCAATCATGGCACGTGATCTACTAACCCCTCCTGTGTCTTCAGTGGCATCCGAATCTGCTTTTAGTGCAGGTAGTAGAGTGTTGGATGAGAGGAGGAACAGACTAGCTCCAGACATTTTGGATTGTCTCATATGCTTGAAAGATTGGGAGGATGCACGCATTGGAATTCAAAAACGGTCAACTAAAGATGAATTCAGAGGCTACTTATGAGATTCCGAGCATAGCAAAGTGATTAAGCCGGGACTCATTGACCACCGCTATTTCTTTGGGTTTGAATCTCATTATTCATTTTTCCCGCCTTCGGATTGTGCGTTCCATTGCGTGGCTTATTCATTTCGCAGTTGGGGTCAAGTGATGTCATGTGGTAACTTATGAAGGCCTTAAATGGCAACATGATGTTGCCCCCGCTTCAGTTTTTGGCATGCCTTGTGGTGTGTGTGTGTGTATGTAGCATGATATTTTGATAGAGAGAGTCTGGATCGACAACACAACTCACAAAATCTTCGACGTCGCGTTGCTTTCTCGATGACTGTTCTCGATGGTTCTCTCTCCCTCTCCTTCTCTGTGTTTGGTTCTGTTACCCAATCGGTTCGGGGAATCCCCGAACCTGGTTATGGTTCACCACTCCCCTACCCGTTCAGGTTTCAGGCCGGATTTGAGGAGCCATTCTGTAAAGGCGCAGTGTAGGCAACGCGTTGCGTGTGTGTGTGTGTGGCGTGACCGGCAAAGTGTGTGTGTGTGCGGTGGCGGGTATCGTGTGGTGTGGCAAGAGTGGTTGTGGTGTGGCGAGTGTTGTGTGTGTGTCTCTTTTGAACTTCAAATAAGGGTGTGTGTAATAACCCCAGTTATTGGCTAAGCGAAATGTGATTGTGTTGCAACTTATGAAGGCTTTAATGGCAACTTAATGTTGCCTCCATTTCAATTTTCTGTTATGATGATAAAAGGAACTAATTTCTGAGAAGAATTCTATTTTCCTATTCATTTACCTTGTTCATTTGGCTTTCATATACCTGTTTTCTGCTGCTACTGCTGCTGGTTTGTTTTGTAAGACATTGTAGCTGCCAAGGAGGCAAGGACCAAACCACGTGAAGGCTTAATGCCAGCAATCTGAGGTAGTTTGTATTAGTAGCTTGTATTTATCTTTGGTGGATACCTCTAACCTGGTTTTATGCCAAACCTGAGGTGTAACGAAGCCAGGCTAAATATTGAGTTTGTTTTTTGTTAGTATACTTAGTTTTATTTGATTGCATTGCTTAGCTGAGGTGGTGGCATAACCCCTTGCATATTCTATTTGCTGAGTGCTGAGTTGAGATGGCGGCCTAGCCCCTCCGGTCTGTTAGCTGTTTATAATCTGTGTGTTACTGCTGGGTTTGTATTATAGAAGAACAGCCTTGGCTGATTACTTCCGAAGTGAGAATAAAGCATTCCAAAGTTTCCGTTCGAACAAAAAAGTATGAGAATTGAAGAGGCACGGTGCCTCTTCAAGTATGAGAATTGAAGAGGCACCGTGCCTCTTCAATTCTCATACTTTTTTGTTCCAAATCTTTTGACAGTAACGGAAACTTTGGATGCTTTACTCTCTCTTCTGAAGTAATCAGGCAAGGTTGTTCTTTATTTTGAATGTTCATGACAGGATGTTGAATGGCTAAGACAAGTTCATGCAGGCTGTTAGGATGTTGAATGACTGTGACAATATGTGTCCAACTTGTGCAGTAGTTGTGTGTGTGTGTGGCTTATTCATTTCTGAAGTGCTGAAATGGATGTTGTGGCAACTTATGAAGGCCTTAAATGGCAACATGATGTTGCCCCCACTTCAGTTTTTGGCTATGATGTATTTTCTGAACTAATATCTGAGCCAACACACTGATCTGCACTTATTAGTGGCTATGATATTATTTTGAGCCAACACACTGATCTGCACTTGCACAATTTCTTTATCATCACTGGTGGCTATGATGACATTGTTCTGAGCCAAAAATGCAGCCATTACTTGTGGATAATTGTAGTTTTGCAGCTGTGTTTGTGGGTGGCAGATCAGTGTGTGAGTTACAAGTGCAGTGCAGTGTGTGCATCATACTGAATATATGGAAAATATATGTTTTTCAACTTGCGCTACAGTTGCATTATGTCTAAGTCCTTCATTTTAGGCTTGAAAATCTCAACCTTGGTAAAGGAATCTGGGCACAACAATCAAACCTATTATGTTCTCCTGGGTTCCTTTACCAAGATTGAGATTTCAAGGAAAATATGAAAGACTTGGACATAATGCAAAAGTGGCAGCTCTCTGTGTGTGTGTGTTATTGGCTGCCATTGGACATAAAGTAACAATGTAACATTCTAAACCCAGAAAACAGCATGTTCAACTCAGAAAATAGGTACAAGGGCATGAATGTGTGAGTTCTTTTTATTTATGGGCAATGATGAATCAATTCAATTATTATTTAAGGTAGATACCTTGGCGGGGTATCATTAGATGCAGCCATGAGTGCATTTCAATTTTCTGAGCTTAATTACCTATGAGTACCCTTATGCCATGCCTCTATTTGGTTTACAAGTTTGTTTTCTACAGTTTGCATGCTGTTTTCTGAGTTTGCATGCTGTTCTCTGGGTTTAACATTGCTATGCAAGTGCAGCTGCTGCTGCGTGTTTGTGTGTGTCCAAACTGCAGTTTTTTGTGTTACTGCTGTGTCCAAATATGTGTCCAACCTGTGTCCATCCTCTACTGTGTCCAAATATGTGTCCAACTTGTGGGCAACTGTGTTGTTAGTTGGATGGCCAGGTTGTGGGCTGATTTTCCGTGAGAAGATTAAGCGAGAGTAACACGGATGATTCAAGTCAGGGTAAAGGTCAAAATGAATTCACCTTATGCCAGATATTGAGACTTGCAAAGCTGAAGTATGTCTCCCTTTATTCCTCTACTTATTATCAATTTCTGGTGAATTCTTTGTTATAATTCTGCTTGATCTTTCTTTTCAGCTTATTTTTCAAGGAACTTCCTCAGTTTATTATCAAGTCTGGTCCAATTTTAAGTAACCAATATGGTGCAGATTGGGAGAAGAGACTTCGGGTAATAATAGCAGTAGAGTTTGGCTTAGGGCTTAGGAAAGTTGTGCCAATGCATGTGCTGCTCTTATTTTGTTTTGTTTCTGTCTACTTTGTTTGGGTATTTACTTATGACGCTTTCTTTTTTTCTTTCCCTTTTCTCCAAACAGGCAAAGGAGTTGCAGGCAAAGGAGTTGCAGGCAAATTTTGTGCACTTGAGCCTTTTAAGCAAGTTTGTATTCTTTTCTTGCATGTCCTGTTTTGGAATTTGAATAATTGGATACGTGATACATGATTCACTGATGCTTCTATGGAATTCTACCTTTAGTATTAGCCAAAATTTACCAATATTGCTTGCCTATACCTCTTTCATTAAAAATATTACTTGGAAATTGAGCAAGTCATATTGGTGATAGTGGTGTTAGCTGTACCACGTACTGATACATGGGACTTGCTTAAGAGTCTATTTAAATGCATTGCAGAGAATTTTAGATCATGGACTTTCGAATAGACTTTTTATTCATTTGATTTATCACTTCGAGACGAATGATGAATTGTAAAACTTTCAAGGAAAAGCTAAACAAAAGATTCCTAAAAGTCTAACACTGACCCCCTTTAATGAAAACTAATTTAGGCCAAAATGTTCCGGTTGATTGTTGATTTATTAGATTTTTGTTTGTGTCTAATTTCAAGTGTCCGGTAATAAATGTTCTTTTTGACTCGAGCGTTTTGATGTGATACAGAGCGGATTATCATTAGCGGAGAACACATACACTGAAGCCATGAAGCTGCTTAGCGAAAGCAAACATCTTTTATCTACCAACGTGTTTTCTATTGGAACACATCCTTTGTCGCTTACTCGCTTTGAACTGTTTCTGTAATTTCTGTTTTCTGGAAATTTTGTACTAAAGTAACTTATTTATGTTGATGGATTGATGATGTGTTGTGCCATCAGTCACATGGATAAAAGGAGTTGTTTTTTTATGCACAATAAAGACCATACGGTCCATACGGACCATACCTTCCTAACAACTGTTTCCCTAGGTCCAATTCTGCCACTGTCTTCTCACCATCACGAACAAATTCCAAATTCTACAAAATAGAACAAACACACAAAGGCCATCGAACATCCAGTTCCTGAGCAGTATAGTTCAAGGGACATTTTGGATCTTCCCTTGTGTGCATTTTCAGAAATCACCGTCTTTAATCTCATACTCTCATGTCCGTAAAAGACGTCAAGTTAACGTTGAAAAGATTTTAAGTCAAGTTCAATTAAAAAAGATTTTAAGTCATGTTCGTAATTGAATTCACGTCCATTTCAAAGGGACAGACGCTTACAAATTACAATGAGTGCAAGTAAATCACCAATGTAACTAAAGCATGCAAAATACTTGTTGCTCCCAAGTAAATTTTCAAAACCTGCGTGGCTAGAACTAGAAGTGCCACAACTTCAATGTAATTGAGCCTCAGGCCGCGAGCAAGACGCTTCTGTGCAAGGTATCCACTATCCAGCATCGTGCCATCGTGTAGCATAAGCTTCTCGACCTCTCTCGGAGTCAGCTTCATTTATCTTAATAATGGCATTTTGGAAAAACTTCTACGATCTGAAAATAAGGATGAGCATGTCAACGTGCATATATGATATATGCATGATAATTCCACCGAAAGGGTGTTTCCAGCATCTTGGAAAAACTTATACGATCTGAAAATAAGGATGATGCTCTGCTCGCATTTTTTTTTGACGAAAATCGATTGCCGGTTCGTGATGTGTATACGACAATATGAAAATCGATGGCACAACATGGCACTAAGCATGACACGACTCCGACAACAAGGCACAAAAGACGACCCGACTTGACATTAAAAAAAAGAGCACTAAGACGACACAATCCGACAAGTACCAGATTTAAGACGACCGACAAAAAAGGTACTCGGACAAGATCGCGACTCCGACAAAAGGGTACGCGATTTACCCGACAAAAAGGCACGTGACGACCGACAAAAAGGGCACGCGTGCAAGACCAAGACGACTCTCGACAAAAGGCACCAAGATCGACGCGCGGCATCGACGATTAATTAATCGGCACCCAGACGTCACTTGTATTAATGACCACGATTTGAAAAAGGCACTACCCGGCAAAAGCAAATGGCCAGCGCTCCTAAGACTATTTCCGGTACTCGGTCGAACGACGCACTGACGGCACGCCATGGCACGATGAAGTAACGCCACGGTAGACGGCACTTGTGACACCTGCTAACCCGCGCATAATTTTAAGAAAATGGCACGGCACGGCACGATAGGCACGTTTGACACCTCTATATTTTGATAGAAAGTTAGTATCAATGTTTAATAGGAAAACTGGTCCTCTCTCTGCTTGTAAATGAACGTCTAGGGTTCCATCAAATTAACGTGATATACTAAACAGCTAGAAAGAAAGGTAAGAGAGAGAAACCAGTCTTCCACCTAGGGCTCAATGCTCTAGTAAAATTATGATCGCTACAGTCACTTACCGGATCGCTCAAGTTCCGCAAAAATGGATCCGGGTACACCGTTCTTAATTATTTATCTTCCGTTTAATGTTTATATTGTGATAATCATGATAGTTCTAAACCCTGGCATAATGGTGGGTTGTTAAATTATTTAACACCATAAAGAATAATTTTATATGTGGTATCCGAGCCATAGGTTTGAGAACATCATGATTTTCCGATAAACGAATAAAAGGATAAACTAATTTTCGTTGTTCTCCGTTTCGGGTTGAACATGTATGCATTAATCGCAAAAATTAAATTATGATTATGATACACGTTGGCTGGTTTTTTCAAGTTCCAATGGATTTTGTTTGTTTCGACTCGAGACTGAGATTGACAATCTCATGCATGTGGGGGTTTCGATTCTCCGATTATTGGTGCTATAATGTTATTTCCGGTATTGGAGGAGGAAATGACAATCAGTGTATATGCCATTGGAGGAGTAATTTTCAGTTTTATTGTCTTATTTTGCTGTGCCATCATTATGCATGATAATTTAGTGGATGCAATAATGGGTTATGATCTCGTCGATGAATATTACTACTATGGGTTTCGGCTTTTACGAAATCACAGAGCTCCACGCAAATTCCTTAAGAAGACCATTATGTTTGGCATACGTACACTGATTTACAGTCAGACTTTACCTAATTGACCAGTCCTCATATGCCATGCTGTAAAGTACGTATGTGATTGGTGGGTTTTTCTTTCCTAAAGTATTAAATGATGTGATTCATTTTTATGATGATGAGTGATATTCATTTTTATCCACCTTATGATTATGTGAAAAATTATTGTTTCGACTAATAGTCTACATTACGATCGATTTGGGAATCACTAAAGTGACCGAATCATAATGGTTCGTAGATTAGTTGTATTACAGTTTTATCTGTGAATACTTCTTTAATCACCTTATGTCCATAAAGAAAAGTTACTGATTTGAATTTATATATATTACGGAAGATCTGATAGTCACCAAAGTGACCCGGTCATAATGATTCACAGATTTCAGATCATATTATGGAATTGTGAATAATCTAAGATTCACCTAATGTCCACGAAAAGGTCACTCTATATTTTGATTTGGGTCTATATAAGGATGTGGTTTGGTTTCGCGAAAGCGATACAACCAGAATGTTGATAAACGATAATCAAATTATGAATTTAGTAATACCTATTATGATCAGGTGTTAAAATAGTGATGCTTTTATATTTTTAATCACCTAATGTTAATGCAAAAGTCATTATCTTGATTAAAATATGTATTAACACACGGTTTGGTAGTCACAAAAGTGACCCAACTTGAATGTTTCATAGACTTCAATTAAATTAAGGAAACTTAACACTTATTTTATTTGATATTTATATTACGATACGGTTTGGTAGTCACCAAAGTGGCCCAATTGGAATGACTCATAAATATCAAGTTATATATGAAACTTATTCCCATTTTAAGTGTTAAGAATAATAACTTTACAAATCACAGTTCTCTAGTTGCATGGATATTAGGTAGGCCCAAAGGTGCACTACTTCTAAGTGATTAGTGAATTGGAATAGGATAATTTATAATTAAGTATTCATAATTGAGATTGGATTTGGATACTCAAAGGTAACAAACCTACTTAATTGTGAATCCTTATCGATTAGTCCTATTGGTGATAAGGAATCACCATAACTATTAATAGTGTAACATTAGATGAATCCAAAGGCAGATCACCGTTGCACTATTTATTATTGTTTGGACAAAATTTATTTTGTCAACTATTGGCAACTCAAAGCATTATTGTAGTGAGCACATATTATGTGTGCATTGTTAATTATATCTGTATCACTTTCACATGCTTGGTATGTTTCATTTCAATTTAAATGATGGAGTTTTTATTTTTGAAAAGAACAAGATTAGTATCATTTTGAATACTAGCTCTTGATAAAGAATTATTTTTCAGAAATAACTTTATTTAGGTGAAATGTGAATGAAATGGCCTTATATTTGTATGAATGTTTATGGTGAGCACTATCAGTTTATTGTGCGTATAATGATTGAGGATGCCATTGAAATGTTATATTTGGCCTACTCAATTAAAGAACTTGAGAATTAAAGTAGAGAAAGCCTAAATGAGACATGAAGTTAGCATTATAAGCCTGCTACATTTATGTGAATCAGGTTTCTTATAAGACAGTTTCAAATACTTCTTTTGAATTGTGGATGAAAAAGTAATCGAACTTAGAATATTTGAATGTTTAAAGTTGTCCAGCAGAAGCAAGAATTTATAGTTCACATGAGAAGAATTTAAATTTTAAAATGAGTTATGGTAACCTCATTGGTTATTTTAGAAAATTCAAATGGTATGAGTTTTACTATTCAACCATTGTACGAGAATTATAGAAATTGGTCATTTAGATTCTTTAAGAATGGAGAAATCAATGGGAGTGATAACTATGGAATATGGTCACATAAAAGTTAGGTATAAGTGTCTTTACCCATAACGTAGAATGATGTTGTTCTTACCGTTGTTAAACAACATAATGATTTAGAACAACAAAGTAAGTTGTCAATCACTCCATAATGAGATTGAAACCACTGAAGAAATTGTAGAACAATCAATGAAGTAGCATTAAGAATATCTCGAAGGAACAATAGATTTGCTATTTGAATGTTTATTTGATTTATCTACACGAATGCTTTTGATCCGATTTCATTTTCACAAGCCGTGTAAAGTGATAATTTTACTAAATGGATTGATGCAATGAATGATGAGTTTAATCAATGGAACATAATGAAGTTTGAAATTTTGTTGAATTGCCATAAGGATACAAGAAAATATGTTAATTGTAAGTGAGTCTTCAAGACTACATTTGACTTAGAGGGCAATATAGAACGATATAAAGTCAAACTTGTGGCCAAGGGTTACACTAAAAAAGGAGGCGTAATTTTATGGAGCCCTTCTCTCTTGTATCCGAGAAAAACTCGCTGAAAATTTATTATAGCATTGGTAGGTAACTCTTTATGTTTGGGAGTTACGTTTGGACGTGAAAATAAGCTTTTGAATGAAAGCTTAGATGATGGAGTCTATATGAATCAACCTTAGGTTTCTCAATTTAAGTGAAAGAGCACTTTTATACAAATCTAAGAAGTCAACTTCTGGATGTAAACAAGCTCCCTGCCATTTGTTTTTTATATTTGCTGATACCATTGGTTTCTCTGGAATTAAGAAAAAAAATTATTATTAACTGGTGTATATATCCGAAGATCTATGGGAGTAAGTTTATATTTTTTTGACATGTATGTTGACGGTACTTTGCCTGCTGTAGTGATATTTATTGTTTGCACTTAAAGTTTTTCTCACGAACTTTTAAATTAAAGATTATATGCTCACATTGAGAAAGTCTGATGATCTTGAATTTATTAACTGCTCAAATTCATATTTTTATTTGAAGTTTTGATAGTAGAAAGCCTACTTTTTGATGAGTTATTCTTATTATGTGAAAGAGCAAATGAAAGTTTTAAAGTAGCTATCATTGTTTCATCGATTATGTTGATAGAATTATGGCATGTTTTGAGACCATACTTCATGAATAGTAGTTGAGATGTTTATCTTAGGACTTGGAGTTGTCGACACCATTACCAAATCGCTAGGAGTTTATGATTTCCACAACTATTTTCTTTTTAAGAAAAATTTCAGAAACAAAAGTGCCACTAAAGGTAAAAGCACATAGTTTGTGATTGCAGATTAACTAATGAAAGGGTTAGTGCAAGACGTTTAAGAAATATGCTAATTTAATGAGTCTAGCATAATTCATAACAGTTGAAATTTATGGACTGCAATATAATGATAATGTTATTTGACACTTTGAGAGATCTCAATTACGTGTTTCTGATAATTCCCTGTAATGAACAGTGTACGTACATGTATGTGAATGATTAATAATTACAGGAATAATTTTTGTCAAAAGACATTATTGTTGGACTTTATAAAATTGCTTCTCACTTAAAAACTATGTTAAGCAGTTTACTAGTGTTGTGGTACATGGAATAAACAAGAAACTATGTCATTATGATGTAGAACCATCATGACTCGCATTAGTGTGTTGTTTAATAATAGTATTATGATTGTGACCAAAGTAAGAAGGATGTGATATGGACTTATGCCACGCCTTATGTTTACCTTGTTAAATTCTACTTAAATTATCATATAAGACTAAATTTTGATTTAGTTATTGTGGTAGCCCACGTATTTTATATGGCACATATTGATTATGAGTTTAATAGGATTCTCCATATCTTATTTTATTCTATTAGTTAAATAGAGAAGTTGATTCCTAAATACACTAGATGGAAAGTTAGTATCAATGTTTAATAAGGAAATTGGTCCTCTCTCTACCTGTAAAAGAGTTTCTAGGGTTCCATCAAATTAACGTGACATACTAAACAGCTAGAAAGAAAGGCAAGAGGGAGAAACCCATCTTTCACCTAGGGCTCAATGCTCTAGTAAAATCATGATCACTACAGTCACTTACCAGATCGCTCAAGTTCGGCAAAAATGGATCCGGGTTCGCCATTCTTAATTATTTATCTTTAGCTTAATGTTTATATTGCGATAATCATGATAATTCTAGACCCTGGCATAATAGTGGGTTGTTAAATTATCTAACACCATAAAGAATAATTTTATAGATGTCGGCTGTTATGGTACCTGAACTGTTATTGTTCCTTTTTAAATAAATATAAACTGGATATCGAGCCAGCTTTCGCGAATCTCGCCAATTCTGAACTATGAGGTTAAAGATCGGGCAATCCTTCCAGTAGCTCAAAGTCTTGGAATGTTTGGCATCTGTGAGATTCGAACATACGACATTAGAAAGGATAAACGCTTATTGTTTCCTTTCTCAAACTCGTTTGGGCAAATTCTTTGTGAATTCTTTTGTTTAATGTTCACCCTTTTCTATACGAGAGATTAGGAAAATCACAAGAAATTATTTTTTTGTAACCTAATCCAAGAATCGAATACTGCTCAATTGTATGAGGAGCAAACTCACAAACCAATCAGATTTACCCTTGGGGCTTGGGCAACATTCTTGTGTAGTAACATCTTTCTTTTTTATCCATCTTTGAATCTCACTTTTCTCCTTTAAAAAAGAAAAAGAAAACTGAATCTCTCATCTTTAAAAATTTGATATGATTATTTTGCAATTTTTGATTTTTAACATTTTATTCATTAAAAAACAACTTAACTAAATATTCACAAGTACTTGATCGAATAACACTTGCCTTGCATCAGTTATTTGGTCTTAAACTTTGGACCAAGAATTGAAGGATTTGTACTAACAAAGTTCAATTAAGCTAAAGTAGACCTTGTACGTGTAGAGTGTCACCTGAAAAGTAGTGAATGAAATATTACTCATCTTTTATAAGACGCACATTCGATATTGAATTTCACTTATCCGGGATTCAAAATAGCAGTCATGCTAAGCGTGTGGTAAGTTTGGAGAGTGCGAAAATTCATATAGAATTGATCGTGCGGTTAACAATTTGGGGAGTACGAAAATCACTCCTCAATAATCAACGAAAAGTATATTCCTTCCATTTACCCAATGCACAGGGACGGTGCTAGGAATTTCACCACGCAGGGGCGATCGTATATGCGAGAAAAAAATATAAATGCACATGTATAGTAACGTAAATATATTAAAACTCAAAATAACGTAAATACATAAATCAGTTTAACTAATGAGATCAATCTTGATGAATGTGCCTTGCTTTTTATTTTATTTTATTGTTCATCTTTTTTTTCATTTATCACAACTGGATGAATTCGGTCCAAGGGCTTTCATGTTACTTGATTTTACCAATCAAAAAATAAAGAATTAGAAGTTTAGAACAACAATTGGGGAAAGACATACCTGCAACTTAGATTTCACCAAAATTAATAAGGGTTTCCAAATTCTCTTCTCCTCCATTGCTATTTTCTCGAAATTACCTTTGAAGTCTTAACAATTGGGGATGTTTGTGCCAAGAGAGAGAAGGGGTTTGGTGTGCCATTTAGATTTTAGAGCAAAAAGAAATAAACCTGTAAAATACTAAACTTATCTAACAAAAGGTGGAAGTTTATTACTTGAATATTCACAATATTAACCCTCTAGTTTTATATTTTGTTATATTTTAACTCTTAGCCTTTAGGAATTAATATTGGTATCCTCGTATTTCAAATGTTACTATTATATATATTTTTTTCAAAATTCTACACAGGGGCGAGCCTATATACATTTATAGGAATTTATGTATTTTTACATATAATAGTAGTGTTTTTTTTCCCCTTGCAGGGGCGACCGCCCCTATTGGCCCCTCCCTGGCTCTATCCGTGCCAATGCATGTGGAATGTGATTAAACATTTAAGATTTCATTAATTTAGACAGAATACGAAAGTATATACTCCTTATGAACTACGTACATAAAATAGTAGTATAAAATACTGACTGCACGACTATCAGTGAGTATGTAGGAGTATAAAATACGA
This sequence comes from Rhododendron molle, assembly GCA_025413875.1. Classification (NCBI taxonomy): domain Eukaryota; kingdom Viridiplantae; phylum Streptophyta; class Magnoliopsida; order Ericales; family Ericaceae; genus Rhododendron; species Rhododendron molle. Next base: position 8,172,915 of record CM046393.1, read on the forward strand.
TCAAATACAGTGCACATAACAAACAAAATCACATGAAAGTTTTTACGTTATACAGACTGCACAATGTAAGAAGATTCATCATCATATTATATACGACCTCCGTCCCAAAATGTTTGTCCAGTCCGCAAAACGAGAACTAAAAAATAATGCATTTTTTTCAAGAAAAAATCTCAAACTTTTTTCATAAATTAAAAAAACTCATCAATATCTAGTGAATTGTTGAAAAAAATTTAAATTTCTTGCAAAAATTGTATTATTTTTATGTTCTTGTTTTGCGGACCAGACAAATATTATGGAATGGAAGTAGTATTTTATGGACTGAGATACTCTGTAAAATCTCACCTTCAGTACTTCTGTTAGTATTTCAAAAAGACTGATCACCATGGTACCAAATAATTTCAAAGTTTATTTCAAGTTTAATGTAAAATTAGTAGACACTCAAATAAAGTAGTATACTCGAGATAAATATAGTTCGATGATACATTTGCAAATATGTGTTCAATTTAGTTAATTATACACAAATATTTACCCAAAATAAAAATAGGAGTGTATAGATCCCATTTACTTCTAACCAAATCCTCTCGCGACAATCCAAATAGATTCTTGTCCATTCCTTGAATTCGGGTGCCTGCAGTGCTCTTTAAATGGGCGTCGTCACAACCTCTCCAAAATGTGATCCGCACCCGTCTCGTTATAAACAATATTGCAAAAATCAAGTCGATCATATAGTAGTATTGACTAGGGCTACTAGCGGATCAACTGAATTGTCAAAATCAACCAATCCGCCTATCCATTTGTGAACCAAACCGAGGTATATATGTGATGGATGAAAACAACAACAATCTGCTGCAAGCGGATTAGATTCACTCAAACCGCCTAAAGTAAAAAATAAAAAAAATGTGAGAAAGAGTTAGCCCTTCACAATAAACTATTAGCCCCATCAAAATAATACTAGTAAATTCGACAGTACTTCATATACTATGCTACTTGTTATTGACATAGAAATTTTGACATTATGTCAATACGAAAAATTATTGGCTAGTTTTGGGGCAATATGGAGTGGTATGATATTTTGTTGTGCTACTATTCGTTTTAAATTTTTGGCATTTGTAAGAAATAAATTTCAAGCTTAAATCCACCCAAACTACATCCAAACCGATCCGACCGAACAACGCTCACGGACGGGTGGTGGATGAGGTAATTATGAATGTGTGTGGTTTGCTCTCTGATTTTTGGGTTACATAAAGCTTTTTAGAGCAGATATGAACGTGCTTTATTTTAAAAAAATGTTACTCGAGTAATGTAACATTTTTACAAATGCAAAGTTTGTTAGATTATTTCAAAATACTTAGGCTGTTTCAAATCCGCTCAAGCCGAACCGCCTAAACCGCAAACCAAATAGACTGAACTGCGAAACACTCATGGACGATGGCGGATGGAGAAAACAAAAATTTGATCCGTTTAGAAACTAAACCGATCCGTTTAAAACCGAACCGCGAACGACCCTAGTAGTGACTAGTAACCCAAGGAAAGAATCACATTCGTACAACATTGCTGTCCATGTCCGGAAACTAAAGACCAAAAATGTGATTTATTATTCATCAAGTTACCGAGTTAATTATATGAAACATTGTCTTACGTATCAAGTTTTGCAAAATAAACGGTTAAACTGCCAGTTGCACAATGGACATATTTAGGTCCGGAAGGTTTAGGTCATTTTCAAGTGACGATGAAACTTAAGGAAGTTCGAAATGCCCACGCGTTCTGTTCCCCGGTATGGACAATCTTAACGTGTAAATCTCACCCAATTTTCTAAAAAATTGAAAATTTCCTAGTCCATACTCTCTCTCTCTCTCTCTCTCTCTCTCTCTCTCTCATCGTGACAGAGAGTACTCTTAATTGTTCGGGCACGTTCCTATTTAATGAACAGATCCCAAATCATGTTCCTAAATTCACCAATATTTGTTTCACTTCTTCCCCAAAGACAGAGACCTAATTTTTTTTCCAGAATCTCCCTGGCGGTGATTCATTGGAAACGGAGCAATAGGAAGCAGGGAAAAAAAAAAAAACAGGGGAAATTTAGAAAGTGAAAAAATAATGGTAGAGACCGGAAACCAACAGCACCAGCCGGCCCCGGTAGCGATTGCTGCGCCGCCCCTGCAACAGCCAGTTGGAGGCGGTAAAGGCCCTGTTTATGGTCCCACTGAACAACTCTCCCAGCTCCACTACTGCATTCACTCTAACCCTTCTTGGTGTCAGTCCCTCTCTCTCTCTCTCTCTCTCTCGAGATTTGCAGTTAATGGGTTTTCTCTATGAATTTGATAGAATTTTTTGGTAAAATATATATTTTCGTAGTTTATGTGATAGTTCCTCTCGTTTCAATCGGATACGCGCGTGCATGTTCTCAATTTATGGTTAGGACTCGGTTGCTGTGCAATCCTTAAGCCAACTCAGTGGCGTTGCCAAGAATATGCGTCAGTAGAGGTACTATATAAAACTTAACTCCAATAACATGCAACGTTTGACTTGTATTACATAACGAGAAAGGAAGGGGATTTTGGAATATTATTTCGATCATCACCCTAAAACAGTGGGTGAACATTATACGATATCCATGCTGGTGAACATTCACTTTTTAGGAAGTTCATGATGGATTTTTACTTTTCTTTATCAGAATCATTCATTCATTTTTTGTAAGGCTTGTTTTTATAACAATTTAATCAAGTAATTCTTATTTGGATAAGTATTTGATCAAGGTTATGTGCCTTTGTAACGACCCGGAATTTCAACCCAATTTTTTCGAATAAAGAAATTATTATTTTAACCAAATAGTCTATAGTAATGGATTAATTATAAAAATATAACTCGATTAAAACCTAGATTTATTTTTGGTGATTAAAATTTATTTAAATGTTACATTAAGTAACTCGTGACCGTATAAGTGTTGTAATAACCCGAAAAATTTTTAACTAATAAAAATATTAAAAAAATATTATTTAGTTGTAATAATATTAATTTCATTATTAAGTAAATAGTAGATAATTACAAAAAAATAGTTATTCTATCTAATTATCGCTTTAAAAATATTTTATAATTTCATACATATATACAATACTCCTATATCTCCCTCTCCTACTCCCGCTCGATCTCTACCTCCTCCGAAACCCCAAAACCGAGCTAGATTCGTCCATTCCGAAACCCAATTCCGTTAGAACTCTAATTAATCAAAAATCATCCAATTCTTTTATAAATACCCCGTGAATCCTCGACCCTAGTAGCACGCCACACATTTTCCACACCCCACCAAATTCGTAGAAGAGGAAATTCGTAGGAAACAAAGCTCCAATCCATGGAGTTTTAGAGAGAGAAAGAAAGAGAGAGAAAAGTGGGTTTCGTACCAAAACTCAACCGAATTCCAAATTGATCGTTCCAATCACTTCCCTCGACCCCAAGGATCCCCGAGGATCAACCAATTCGGCCCCGAAGTCCCCCGCTCGACGGAACCGAAGTTGTCTTCTCCAATTTCAAGTTTACGATCGAAAACGAATTCAACTCAAATCGAGGTACTATAATTCAATCCGAGCCCTCCTCTACGTATAATTATGTTTATTAGACATAACCCAAGGACCCCCGTGCCCCCATGCATCGAACCCGAGGCCAAACGAACGAAAATAAAAAACCAGCGCGCGACCTCGCGGCCACAAGGTGCGAGCTCCCAGCCGCGAGAACCAGACGGACAGAGTTTGCAGCCGCAAACTCTGTTATTCCCAGCCGCGCGGTTTGTTTTCTTTTGAGATCGAATTGATTTTTCGACCTTTTAAAAATAGATTTTGACTCCGAAATTTTTATCCTAGGTTACCCACATTCTAAAGTTCATAACTTGTTAGTTTCATATTTTTTTTATTAAATCTTCGATTTATTAAATTTTTATTCGTAATCGTGTGATCGTTTGTAAACTAAAAATCGTTGCGACCTTTTAAATTATTCTATAAATCCCCAAACTATTTTTCTTAGATCCCTAACTTCTTAAAGATCATAATTTGTTGATTTCATAACTTTTTGATGTCATTTGTTATTTATTTTATTTTTAATTAAAGTTATAAACGAAAATTAATAACGACCTTATAAAAAATATTTTTTATATCGAAAATATTTTTGTTAGACTCTTGTCAGTTCAAAGGTGATATGTTGTTAAAATAAAATTTTATTTATTTAATTAACTATTTATTATTATTTAAGTATTGTTTCTTAATAATAATACCGTAAAATATTATAAAGAAGGTTTAAAATTCCAAATAATTTTATTTATACTTTTTACAGCCCCATAATGTTATTCTGTAAATATAAAAATATTATCAAATATTTAATCATTTATTGTCTATTTAATCCTGTTTTGCCTATTAACTTGAATCTTTTATTCAAAATAAATCCGTGAGCGTTCAAACCCAAATTTTAAGACTTGAACTTGTTATAGAGGACCTTTAGGACCCTTATTAGGATTACGATAATTATTTTAATATTTTTACCTAATTAATGCATTTAATTAGTGTTTAATTAACTTAATTACTTATAATTAATTAACGAAAGTCTAGAAAATTATTTTTTAAATCTTAATTAAATATTTCTTTCATTCTTAAAGACTTTGTGATCATATGAGATTAAGGGCAACGGCCCAGTCATAAAAAGTTATGTGACTGCATTGCTTATGAATTGTTTCAATCCATATGTTATTTGTTTTAATTACTTTTTGTTTATAATTGATATTGTATCGATGCTTCATTTGACTGTTAGATTGGACCCTAGGGACATGGGGTGGTATGCGAATTAGAAATCACGTAGACGATGCTAAGTAATGGATAAATTGTGAAGTTTGTTTCTGTTTAGAGGTTGCCTGCAGGCGTGATGTTGTGATATGATGAGATTGTGATGAGAATTGATACTGGCGGGTGTCCAGTGATGATTTGATAGACTGGCGGGTGTCCAGTGATGATTTGATAGACTGGCGGGTGTCCAGTGATGATTGTGAAAAGAATTGTGATGTGGTTTATAAGATAGGCGAACCCTAGCAATATAACGGCATGATAAGCTTACCCTTTGTTGTAGTTATTGGGATGCATACTCGGTACATAACTTAGGTGTATCTGCGACAGCAAAAGGAAGTGATCTCATGGGACGGGATATGGCTAGCGGTTGGGGAGGAAAGATCTCGTGGAGAGATCTTAGATTTCATGTTAAGATTAATGGATAGCAATGAATCAAGTTATGTGAATTATCTCTGTTTTACTTTTTCGCACCATATATATTCTGTTTGCCTGCTAGCTGTAAAGTAAGAGGGGTGGTTGGGTTGGATTATTTTACTGGGTGATTTATCACTCACGGATACGTCTGTATCCTGGCAAATCGATTGCTTCGGCGATCAATTTGCTAGAGGGCGCAGGATTCAATGGAGAAGATTCAACGGTGATGCAGTTCGACATGGGAAGAATATCAGTAACGAAGATCGAGGATGCTTAGGATTCGTATCAAGATTAGAGTCAGCTCTGAAGTTAATGTATTTTGATTCCGTAAAACTATTTTGAGATTGTATTAGCAAAAGTTTTATTTTGGAAAATCATATTTATTTAGCAAATTTTCTTGAGAAATTATTTTATTTTACACCCGAAAAGTCGGGGCGTTACAGCCTTCCTCTAAATATTTGGTCAAAGATTAAACCAACAACTAGATACTTTGATTTTTTTAGAGAATTAATAAACAGTGTAAGAAGTCAAAAGATGGTTTTACTATTGAAGTAGGACTCAGGATGGATTTTCTCCCTTTCGTATTTATTTTTTGAATTAAATGTGATGTATTATGAAAGGGTGACCTGTCTCGTAAAGCAAAAATAAACACTTAAAAAATGAGACTTTAACAATCGGGGCATGATCAATAGATTAGATAAGAGTTGACAAAAAAACTCTCTTTCTATCCTTTCATCTCTCGCTCTCTACCTTATCCATAGACCAAAACCGCCGTTTTTTGCTTTGGCTGGGGGGAGGGGGTAGTCGCCTCCTCTTTTTCCCTCCTCCCTTCCCGGCTCTCCCCTCCCCTTTTTCTCTCCTCTCCCTCTCCTCCCCTCTTCTCTCCTCTCTGTTTTCCTCTGGTTCGAACCCTCTCCATTTGGGTTGGGTCTCGGGTGTGCTCTCGTAGATGAGCCCCAAGCCAGAGGCTTGTGGTCTCTTTCTTTTCCGGCACCTCCTGGGCCTCCTAATCTGGTTGCAGTGGCCAGTTGGTGGTGGTGGTGGGGCGGTGGTTGTGGGTGGTTGGTGAGGTGGGGTTTTGGGGGTTTTTTTTCTGCTGTTTTTATTTCTTTTGTCGGTGTTTTTTCGATTTTCTCCGGCTGGTTTTCCCAATCTGGATTTGTACCGGTCTGGTTCCTCGAACCGGTGGGTGGTGATGGTGGGCAAATAAGGTGGGCTGTTTGCTGTTGTATCTCGTTCTCTGGAGTGGTGCTGTACGGTGGCAGGTTGAAGTCGGTGTTCGGTGCTTATTCTGGCTGCTTTTGGTGGTGCTGCAGTAGTTTGAACGGGTGTTGGTGGTGACAGAATAAGACTCCGGGGCATGGTCGTAGGCCATGATTCATTGTCAGCAGTGGGGGTGATTGGCAAAGGAGTTTTCATTGCCTTCGGCGCTGTGTGGCCGGTGACCAGAGATCCTGCCCAGGATTCCTACTTCGATTCCCGTGTCCGGAGCCTGTCGTGCCAGCATAGGCTTGCCGGAGTTGTTCTCCATTCCTTCGGTCGAGACCCAGTCGGTGCCTCTATCGTCGGCTTCGGGTGGTTCATCTCGGTTGGAGGTGGCCGACGTGCTTAGTGGATTCCATCCACGTTGGTTGTGTTTATCTTTTTTGACTGTTTATTACTCCTGTTTTCATCGGCTTTGTATTGTTTGGCTCTGATAGGGTGCCTTTGTCAGGCAGGGGCAGCTAGTGGTTTGACGGCTGGCCCCTCGTGTCCTGACCCTTTGAGACGGTGCATCGTGCACAGGTCAAATTACTAGCTTTGCGGTTTTATCGCTGCTCTTGGGTCACCTGGTCTTGTTGTTTTTCTTTCGGTGATGGTTTGCTATAGGCCCCCTTTCTCTGTTCTAGGATGGATTCGTTGTTTTTAGCCTTTTTTTTTTTTGTTTGTTATTGAAATGGGCTTTCGATCAAAAAAAAAAAATCAATAGATTAGATACTCTATTTTGAGTTATTAAACTAAATATCCTTGTCTTTAAAAAACAAAAAGTTAAATAGGTCGATGACACATTTTTAAATATTTACCCATAAAAATAGGAATTTATAGATTCTACTTACTTCTAACCAAATCCTCTCGTGATAGGCCAAATAGATTCTTGTCCAGTCCCTGAACTCGAGTGCATGCAATACTCCTTAAATGGGCATCGTCTCAACCTCAAAAATGTGATCCGCATCGTTTATTGCTAAAAATCAAGTTGATTAAATAGTAATAACCAAAGGAACGAATCACATTTGTGTCCCCAAGATTAAGTTCAAAAATGTGATTTATTCATTAAGTTAGCGATATTCTGTCGACTTAATTATGCGAAACATTATTTTACGTGTCAAATTTTGTAAAATCAACCTCGAAAACGTGATCCACACCATTTTCTTCAAAGACAATATTGCTAAAAATCAAGTCGATTAAATTAATAACCAAAGGAACGAATTACATTTGTGCTCCCGAGATTAAGTCCAAATTCCAAAAATGTGATTTATTCGTAAGTTATTCTGTCGACTTAATTATACGAAGCATTATTTTACGTGTCAAATTCTGTAAAATAAACGGTTTAGATCACATTTTCAGACACGAATTTGAAGGGCACCCCGGAATTACGGTTGGGCATACCAAAATATGCCAATTTTTTTTCCTGACCAGAACGGTTAAACAGTCGGTGGCACAATAGAAATTTAGGGGAAGGTCAAGGATCGTTTCGAGGACAACGAAACTTGGAAGTTGGAAGTTCGAAGCCCACGCGTTCTGTTCTGTTCCTCGGTATGATGGACAACCTTAACGTGTAAATAAATCTCCCCCCCAAATCGAAAAAGAAAAACCCTTTTTCCTTTAAGTAGGAGTACTACTTCCTAATTTCCCAGTTCCTTCTCTCTCTCTCTCTCTCTCTCTCTCATCGTGACAAAGCATTGTTAAATGTTCGGACACGTTCCTATTAATGAACGGATCCCAAATCATATTCCTAAATTCACCAATTAATTTTAGTAATACTTCCCAAAGACAAAAAAACCCAATTTCCAGAATCTCCCCCAAGGCGGTGATTCATTGGGAACAGTGCTGAAGATTAATATCTATCTAACAAGAAGAATCCACACACCGCTTTCAATAGACAAACAGAGGAAAAAACAGAGAAGCAGGAAGGACGAAAACAGGGGGAAATTAAGAGAGGGGAGTAATGGAAAAGACCGGAAACCACCAGCACCAGCCGCCGCCGGTTGCTCCGCCGCCCATGCAACAGCCACTTGGTGGCGCTAGAGGCCCTCTTTACGGTCCATCTGAGCAACTCCTTCAGCTCCACTACTGCATCCACTCTAACCCTTCTTGGCGTCAGTCTCTCTCTCTCTCTCTCTTTATATATATATATATATATAGTATATATCTAGTTATCTCTCTCTCTCTCTCTCTGTTGATTTGTACTTCATGGGGTTTCTCTATGGATTTGTTAAAATTGTTTGATTTGTGAAATTGATTGTTGTCGTCTCTGATTTTTCCCTCTGCTATCAATCGGCTGTCTGCATGTTCTTTGTTTATGGTTAATCGTTAAGAAGCAGTTTCATCTCGACCGCCCGTTCGGATAATCAACGGTCGAGGTTTGTGAGAGATTCTTGAAGGGGGAGATATTTTTCTTACAGATGAGAATCTCCCAGTAAATCTGAACCATGAGAAATATTACTGTTCTCGCGCTTGCACAGACTGCCCGCTGCAGTCCGACTCAGACCGCGGAGAAGTCGGATTCTTATATATATATATATATATATATATATATATATATATATATATATACATGATAAAGTTGTATCTTAATTATTAGAATATATGCTGGAAGAAAGCACCTTTAAGTGGGATATTCTAATGTCTTTTTTTTTCCTTCTCTTTTTTTCGGTGAATCGAACTTTTTAAACCTTTACTCTGATTCTCTTCCCCTTTTTCTGATGTAGTAAAAATTTCTGGTGTGGCATCTCATGACTGGAATTCAGCCCACCCACCTCAATTAGATGATCATATAATGGATCTTGAGCCTTAAAAATGGAATCTTGCTGAATTTATCGATAAATTTTGCGTCAAATTTTGTCTGTGGCTGCACTTTATGTTCAGCCGTTACTGCCGGTTCGCTGAGTATTATAGGAATTGTTGAACCCCAAGAGTTGAAGTGACAATTCTTCAGTGAGGAGCAGAGCCAGGATCGAACTTGGGGGGCCGAAATTTGAGAGAGAAGTTTTCCTTGGAATGAATTTTACAAATTCATTGCAATGAAGTCATTCGATTAATTTTGTGATATTGTTGCTATCGTATCATGATACAGTATCATTTATCCACCAATATCATTCACTATAATTAATTTAGCGTACTCAAAACGTGATGGTTGTTCATACCTTTCATTTATGGTTGAATTTTTTTTTTATGAATGTCGAAAAATTATGAAAATCATAAAAAGATTTTGCTGCCCACCAGCGCACAGTAGCTCTGCGAAATTCTCATTGTGTAACTTGAATTGTTTCTCTTTGGGTTTGTGCTAATGAGTTGCGGGCGCTTTTTATTTAACAGCAAGAGCAGTTCTATTGGCTTTCCAACACTATATTGTGATGCTTGGCAGCACAGTTATGATCGCCGCTTATCTTGTTCCTCGCATGGGTGGGACTCATGTGAGTATTGTTCGCCATTTCTCTTAAGTTAAATTTACAGGTTATCCCATTGAAATTTTAAAATCTCGACTTTCAACTTTCTGAGCTCCATAAATTCACTGAATAGGGTGATAAAGCCCGAGTGATTCAAGCTTTGTTGTTTACATCGGGAATAAATACTCTTTTTCAAACATGGATTGGGACAAGGCTTCCTACGGTGATGGGCCCTTCATTTTCTTATGTCCTCCCCGTGTTGTCGATTATCAAAGATTACTTCGATAACAACAACTTCACTTCAGAGCACGAGGTATGCAACTTCACTACAAGTTTCTAGCCTTTTCATTGTACAATAAAATTGTCGAATTTTCTTGAGTTTTATAATGAGAACTATTACTATAATTTCCAAAATCTGAACTACTGCTAGCGATAGCACAGATATTGCCCATGGTCAGACTCATTATTGCTGCAGATGACATGTTCATCTTTTAATTGACTACGAAGTTGTTTTTATTCCTTGTATTGTTGGAAGAAATTGTTAAAAATTGTTTTGTTGTCAATGACACGTCTTTTCTTTATCTAGTTCCAATTTAATATTCAATTGTGCAACCCAAATTTAGACCCGTAATCTCTAAGTCCCAACTACTTGAAGTTGGTTACACCAATGCCTTCTCTTTGTCCAACTCTAGAGTTTGGGCTTCGTCACCGGCGCCTCACCGCGTCTTTTGACTCTACCCATTACTTGGATAAATAGTTCTTTGAACTTTTCCTTTGGCTCTATCCATTACTCTACCTAATATAAGTAGATACGTAGCCCTAGACAGAGGTCAATGAAAAACAAGATTCATATAGCCGACCCAATTGATTAGGACACAAGGCTCAATGTGGTTTGGTTAAACCTTAGTAGCAGGGACCTCCTAAAACAGTGCCACTCCCACCTTGGGAGCGTGCTACTGTGCTCTAAAGAAGCTTGACGGGAGCCTGGTCCTTATGAAGATGAGAGCTTTTGTATGATCCTTAATATATAAAAAGAGTGATTTATAACTTGGCTCTATTAATTGGTCCTCGATTTAACTCATATATATAGCCCAAATCATGATATCTTGAAAAAAAAAAAAACCTCATATATTGCGACACTTGCCCATTTCTTACACTTGTGGGGGACTCAGAACCATGTTTTTACTCCAAAAATGATTGTACTTTTAAAGTGTACATTCTATGCTACATAATATTCGTAACATATGTACAAGTTCATTCTACGATCCCAACCTTGGGAGCTTCTATAATTGCCCGCTCCCTCGCTTCCGCTCCACACCCGCTTTTTACAACTGAGGTTAAAATTTTCCTTTGGCCTCCTTATTGTACTTAACTGAAATGAACTCTCTAAAATGTGTGTACTTATTACCTACCCTCGATGTGTCCTTGGATATGGGAACTTTGAGCAAGTCCCCCCCTTGATATTAAAATTATTTTGCCAAATTCAAATTTTGACTGGCTACAATGTCAAAAGCCCAAAAAAATCGCAATCTTGTTGCACTGGTTTCGTGCCATTTTGGCCCAATCGCAAATCCACTCCATTAGATTAAGCCCATCTCATTTTTCGATGCAAATCAGTTGGCAATCAGTTGGCTTGGGTGATGTGGCAGATTTTGGCATCGCCAAAGTTGCTATCAAGTTGGCACAAAAGATGGCTTTGCCATTTTTTTGGCAGCAATTTGGCTCACGGTTGAACATGAATGTTGCCAAAAAGAATCTGCCAAATTATGGCTTTGCAAGCCAATACTTCAGCGGGTGGAATTTCTCTTAATGATCCAATCCTTAGGCCTATGACCAATTACTTGTCCCAAGTCCGTCAAACATGGCTTTTTGCGACTCCAACTCTAATCTAATTCTTACTTAGTTGTTCAACATGGAATTTGTTGCATCTAGCAAAAGATCATGGTTGGCTTCACCCTATGAAGCACGGGTACTCCAAAAATGTTACCGCACAAGTACCGGGTACAGCATAATCTATACCCGGTACCGCAAAAACATATCAGGTACGTTTTGGTATCTGGGTATAGCGCCAGTACACCATGGGTACGGGATGGGTATGTCGATGGGTACGACACTAGTACACCTATTCTCTTTTATTATTCTATATTACTTTATGTTATATGTACTAGATACTTGTTAATGTTAAAAACTATTTTTGCCCTCTCATTCTTATTTCATATTTTTTATTTATCTTTAATAAACTTTTCTTATTTTAAAAAGAACCAATTTAAAGTACCCACACAAAACCGAGAAAAAAAAAAATCTATAAGGAAAGTATAAGTTTAACAAGTGGAGGTGGGACGTCCATGAATGAATAAGGCCATGTTTTTCGCATGCTAGAAATATAAAAGAATATTGGCGCACCCTCGCTTTACCCGAACCCTACATTTTTGGGGTTTTGCCGTATCCCGTACACCCGGACCTGTGCTTCATTGGCTACACCTCATCTTGTCCTACATTACCACTTCTTCATGTCCATGCCCCTCCTCTGTAGCTCATTACCACATATCTACTACTTATGTCCAGACTTTGTGGTCGTCAACCTCAATATAGTAGTTGCCATGTAAATTAGCAGCTCGCTGTAAAGTACTTGGGTAGTATTCACTCGTTAAAGTGCAGTTGCTATTGCATGTAAGATATCTCTATTATTTATGTTGAGAAACCTTGATTTTATTGATGTAGCAGCTTTTGTTTTAAGGGTTGTGGTTGCAGTTTTAATTGATTGTTTTGATATGATACCTGCAGAGGTTCCTTCACACAATGAGAACTATTCAAGGATCATTGATAGTCTCTTCTATAATCAATATCCTGATTGGATACGTAAAGGTTTGGGGGAAGTTTACAAGGTAATGTAGTTTGATCTTGAGCATCAACTTTGCACTTGTACTTTCTAGACTTGCATGTTTTTGCATATCAATATTGGCCTGAGAATTCGAACCTCTGAATATACAGGACCAAAACCCGTTGCCTTGACTTTTGGGAGTCTTCCTCGTCTTTTTGTATGATTTTCTTTTGTTTTCGCTATTCGTCTCCTCACCGTTTCATTTTATTTCAGGCTCTTCAGTCCTATAGTCATTGTACCAGTGGTATGTGTTGTGGGTCTTGGTCGGTTTGCAATGGGCTTCCCGCAGGTACCTTTTATGATTCAGCTCTTTCGGTTTGCAATTTTCAAAATCTGTTTTGTAGAACAATTTTTAGAAACTGGTTTTGGAGAAACAAATACTCGTCATTTTCATATCGTATTTTTTTCTTAGAGGAGACACTTTTTTTTTCAGAATTTGGAAACTTCCTCCTTTGTCACAAAGATTAGAAGTCCTAGGTTTAAAAAAACCTTCAATCAACCAATTTTTTATGTCTGTTTTTGGTAATGTATTGTAGAAGCTAAAACCAAACAGAGATTTAGTTCTTATGAATAGGAAAAAATTCTCAATCGTCTCTTGCAATCTGTTTTTGGAAAACAATTATGTGACTCCTAATGTCCCATGTACAGCTTGCCAATTGCGTGGAGATTGGTCTGCCGATGCTTATATTACTTGTGGCCTGCCAGGTGATTTGGACATTGTTCTACTGGCATCGATTGATGATTCGTTCTTTATTTAGAATACCTCAGGAAACTGAAAGCGTTTTCTGTTTCTTTTCTACAGTATTTGAAGCGCGTTCATCATGTTGCTCATGCGGTACTCGAGAAGTTTGCTTTGCTTATCTGCATTGGGTTAGTTTGGGGATATGCTGCCATTCTCACTGTAGCTGGTTCTTACAACAATGCCAAAGCTGATACTCAGCAGAATTGTCGCGTAGACCGTTCGTATCTTTTGGAATCTGCTCCATGGTACTCTTCAAAGATAGGGATTGTCCTATTGAGTTTGTCTCTCTTTTGGAGTTCATGTGACACCTAAAGTGATGTTTGTGTTCAATATAGGATCAAAGTCCCGTATCCTTTCCAGTGGGGTACTCCAATATTCAGAGCAAGTCATGTCTTTGGGATGTTTGGTGCTGCCCTTGTTTCAACCGCAGAGGTGCTTCCGGAAAACGATTTAGTATAATGTATATATTTTTGGTTTTTGCTTTGAATTTAAGCAACCTTGTGATTATATGATATAAACCTTCTTCCAAATTGTTTTTGTTTCTGGAAATTCCTGAATCGGTGAAACCATGATCTCCTTCTCCCGGAGGTAATAGGATAAAGTTAATTTTTGAATTTATGCATATTTGATGTTTGGAAATTTGTAGTATAATAATCCCTTTGGTTGGTGTTTCAGTATCCAGAATATTTCTGAGTTGAAAATTTCTTATACGTGTTTGTAAGGATTGTTTGGGAAAGTATCAAATTTTAAGGAAACACCAAAAATATAGTTTTGATTGTCCAAAAACTGTTTCCACTCACAATTAATTACTATATGAGAACGACCGAGTTCTTATTTTCTCAAAAACAGTTTTCTGGAAGGTATTCTTGTAAAGTAAGTTTGACCAAAAACCAAACTTGTTTCCACTTTTAAAATTATGTACTTTGTAGTGCAGTCCACGGGAACGTTCTATGCTACAGCACGGCTTGCAGGTGCAACATTACCTCCAATTCACGTGATTAACAGAAGCATTGGTCTACAGGTAGACACAAACTATAGATATTTCTTTCTTTCCATTTTCGTTTCTTCTCTTTTTGACCTTTTCTTTTAGTGCAACGGGACGATTTTAGGATAATCGAATCACATGATTGTGAATCCACTTTGAGTGCAGGGTATTGGGCAGCTGTTTGATGGGTTATTTGGTGCTGTAGTTGGTACCACTGCTTCAGTGTAAGGATTTGAAACATTTCTAGATTCAGATTTATCAGTAATATGCATCAAAAATCATCATTTATGGTTTATAAAGGGTATTCTAGGTTTTTTTTTTTACTCTTATTCGTGTGTCTAATGCAGTGAAAATGTTGGCCTTCTCGGACTGACTCACGTTGGGAGCAGAAGAGTGGTGCAGATATCAACCGCTTTCATGATCTTTTTCTCCATATTCGGTTTGTTACCTTACCACCATCGCAATTCAAAGTGTCATTAATTTGATCTTATCCACCATCACAATTCAAAGTGTCATTAATTTGATCTTATGAGTTATGACCAATTTTAAATTTGGGAATCCTTTCTTTTCAGGAAAATTTGGAGCCTTTTTTGCAATGATACCTTTGCCAATATTTGCTGCCATGTACTGTGTCCTATGGGGCATTGTTGGTGAGAGTTCGTAACTTGACGTCTTTTCGATGTACTTATCCACTTCACCGTTTATAATTGTTATGATTTTGTTTTTGGCCTTTGTAAATGATTTATTCTGCAGCTGCTGTTGGGATTTCGTTCATTCAATTTACAAACACCAATTCCTTGCGGAACATTTACGTTTTGGGCATTTCTCTGTTCCTTGGAATATCAATACCGCAATATTTTACCTCGCACACTGATGACTCTGGACATGGACCTCTTAGAACAAGTGCTGGATGGGTAAGCACTATATTGTTTGTCTTATTATACCATTTTGTCATCCAATATTTGTTGCTGTGGGGATGATTCTTACGAATTACATGATTCTGTTTGTTGTGAGGAGGTAACAGTGTAAGAGAAGGTAGCAAATGATCAACTGCAAACTTTTATTAACAGTTAACAGATAAAAATACACAAATTTTGCTGAGTTATTTTACACATCCGATCTCTACTCTATAAGGCGCCCTTAACCTAAGACGACTCTGCCATTTGAAACTTGCCTTTAAGGTGTTCCATCTCGAGAATTTTTTTTTTAGGTTTGGAAATTAGTACTGTAGTAGTTTTTGGGTAAGCATTATGGAGGCATTTGTTCTTAAGAGTAAAAGATGCCCAGATAACTAAACTCTATGCAAGTTTAATTTTCGGTAAGCAACATCTTCGTGTGGTTTGGCTTATTCAACCCGAAAATAATTTGAGTTAATATGTTCGATCTGCCCCTCCCAGAAATCCATTAATGGGGTACTAATTGAGCGTAGTTTTTTTTTTTTTACCATCTCATTGTTTTACGCAAGGTGCCTGACTTTATCTGTATACAATATACATGGTTCTCTGTTGGTGACATGAATTTATGTATCTTGTTTTTGTGTTATTTTTCTTTACAGTTCAACGACATAGTGAACACGTTATTCTCCTCGCCTCCTGCCGTGGCGATGATTGTCGGAACGCTACTGGATAACACTCTCGACGCACACAAAAACCGGAACGAGAGGGGTATTCCATGGTGGACTCCATTCCAGAACAGGCAGGGAGATAGCAGAAATGAAGAGTTCTACAGTTACCCTATTAGAATGCATGAGTGGATCCCTAGTAGGTTTCTTTAGAACACTTTTACATGCCTGTACAGTACTTGTGTAAATTACCCTAAGTGTGTTATATCTGCGCTGAGGCGGAATTCCAAGCGAGATATAAAGGACTCTAGTTGTTCGTATTTCGACTTTTTTGGAGCAGATTGTGGAATAGACTTGTGTCAAAAATGCACCATTGACTGGAGATTGCAAAATTCAAAAACAAAATCTAGAGGAGCCTTATGAGTCCTGATCGTAAATTTTTTTTTTTTTGTTTCACTAAGTTTATTTTGCATATGTTATTCATCAAACACTTCACGGATTCTAATTATATTCTACAACTTGTGTAATCTACCATTCAGAATCTGAAAAATACTTTGCTCTCAAGTAGCCGTATCGTTCCAACTTCCAACTCCCTGAATTCACAAATTGGGTGAGTTCATGCTTATACTCCGTATTATTTATATTTTTTGTTTCGGTATTTATGTCGCATTTTCTGGAATTTTGTGGAATACACGTTTTGATTTTTCGTTTTTTTTAATTATCCGTCTCGACAAGACGTGTCTGAAAGGTAGTTTAAAAAAAATCATGGTGAAAAGAAGGAAAAAATAAGTTCATTAAAGACAAAAATATATTCCTTCTGTCCCACTGGTCTTGTAGCTTATTCTGGGATGTCCGAAAATAATTGGCCATGTTGAAAAGTTAAATAAAAAAAGCAAAATTTTAAAACAAACTACCCCACATTATTGATTAAAAAAGTACTCCAATGAAAGGGCATAAGGGGTAACATTGAAAACTTCGGGTAATAAGGGGTAATTTCTAATGTCGTCTTACAAGAATTTGTTTCAATTTTGGTTCACATTTTCGTACTTTATTTTTTTTTATTTCTCTTACTGAGAGCAAGCAAGGATTAATTTCAAAAATTATGACGGAAGGCTAAATAAAAACTACAAAAAAATAAGTTTGTCAAAAAAAATGGAAAATGGTAACGTAAAAATTGTCTATCGAGGACAAGTGTGAACGAGGCGTGTGAATGCATTTTTCTTTCGTAACATTTTTGTATTGGTCACTGTCTGTCGAGGAACTTATTGACTACAGCGACAAGTCTTTAACATCCATTCGAGGGTCCACACGTTTTAATCTTCTGCCAAATGCTCCACAGTCCACACATTATTGTTTCCTACTCCATCACATAAAATTGACAAGAGTACCGACCAACTGACTACCGATGGGTACTGATGGCCCTGCAGGCTCATCACGGGTCTCACACAGATGATACAAACCGTTTTAAAAAAATTAAAAAAAAAAACCGAGTGGACCCGTGAAAAATCAGCTCAATTCGATATGTGTAGATGCTCGATCAAATCTTCCATTTTTTTTGTTCAGATTTCAGGATTCTCAGATCATCCGTGCGGGACATGTAGTGGGCCCCACGGAGGCCGTCAGTACCCATCGGTATAAAACTCAACGGTACCACTAGCAGTTCTCCCATAAAAAAGTAGCTCTATACTTCATGTATCTGTTTGGCTAGATAGAAAAATCAAAACCTACTGAGGGGAAAATTGTTGTCCAGTCCATATTTCAGGATCCTCGGATCATCGTTGCGGGACCTGTAGTGGATCCCACGGGGGCCATCAGTACCCATCGGTATAAAACTCAACGGTACCACTAGCAGTCCTCCCGTAAAAAAAAAGTAGCTCTATACTTCATATATCTGTTTGGTTAGAAAGAAAAATCAAAACCTACTTGGGGAAAAATTGCCGTCCAGTCCAGATGTCTTTTTCTTGGAGTGGTCTAAACGAAGTAGGGTAGCCAAATTCATATTTTCCTCCTCCATTTTTCTTGCTCTTTAAGTTCCAGCAAATTAATGTCATGGATGAGATCATGACGTTATACCATCTGTTAACCACATGCACGTTAATTAATTGATGTCTGGAAGATTGAATTTTCCGGGAAATTTCTAGCTCTTTTAAACTTGGAATGGAAGCAACATATTCAAAGATCCAATTGGAATATCCACTCTACAGTATGGGAGTTGGTATATACTGCTAAGTGCGCCCATTGGAAGACGAAAGTTGAAGAGAGGGGCTTTCTTTCAGCACTACTTAGTCCCGTCGTTGTAAAAAAAGCTCGGTCGCAGAAGGTTTATCTGATCGCTGGCTGGAGTTTTGTCTGAACATTAAGTTTGTGACTATGAAATTAGTCGGAGTGCGCGTAAGTTGAACCCAACATATCGTTATTATAACAAAATCTCTAGAGACTCTACTCGTATATGCCCTAATTGTGTATGTGGCAATATTCAAACAAATGATTTCATCCATCTATTTCGCTCTTCGTTGAGGTGATTATACCATGTTCACGTGAGTCACGTGACCGGATAAGAGTATCGAGCTGGATTGTACAGTCAAAGAGACCACATACCCGATGTTTGGTTAAAATTTTAACCGTCGTAGCTAAATATTGATCGTAGATGTTTGGATGTAGATTTAGTAGTGTTCCCTTCACCATCAGTCTAATGTGTGGGGTTGTAGCATTATTCATGGAAATGACCATCTGATGAATTTGTGTTGGTGGCTATTTCCTTTCAATTATGACAGGTTTGGATCTTTCATAATTTTCAAGAGAAGAAACACTTGGAAAGGAAGGAAGTTACAGAAGAATAAACTGGACCAAAACCCAGAAAGCCAATAGAAAGTGGTGTATTAATAACCCACCCTTTCTTTCTATGTCAGCTATCTACAAGTGTAGTTCAATTACAAAAGATCAATAAAAAGAAATGGAAATTGGAGTGACATCTACAGAAGTAAGCCTGTATCAATCTGCCAGCCAATCCAAGTTAAAGGATTCCTCAGCAACCTGAACACAAAGATCTGGTAAGGCCCTCTCCAAATCTTTCCAAAACCAAGAAACCTCTTCGTCGCAAACCACGCGACGCAGCGACTGCAGTTCTACCACAGACCTTGGCAGATTCCTAATCTGCATGCATTCCCTCATATCGATCTTTTCTAAACTCGTTAACCCGCCGATCCCCTCGGGAAGGGACGCCAAATTCACACACTCGGAAATGTCAAGGTACTTCAACGAAACAAGTCTGCACACTCCATCCGGAAGGTGTCTCAGAGAGGCGCATGCGTAAATCCTTAGAATTTGGAGACAAGTGAGTTTCCCCAACTCGGGTGGCAGTTCGCGGAGACTGTGGCAGTTGGTGACACTCAGAGTCTTGAGTTTGTCCATTTGGCAAATACTTGAAGGCAATTCGGTTAAATCGACACAGTGATCGATTGTGAGCTCTGAGAGGCGAGGGAAGAGGTGGGGTAGGTTGACGACTGACTCATCAAGGCTGTCATTGATCTTGCAAAGAATTAACGATACTTTGCTCAAGTTTTGTAATGGTGATGTTGTTTCGGGTAACCGAGGGACTGAGATTTTCTCAAACCACAGACTCCTCAAGTTGGTCAAATTTGCAAAGGCTGATATGTTGCGAAGGACTGCATTTGAGGTGCTGGAGTTGATCAATATTAATGATCTGAGCTTGGGCATGTAGTCAATGAAGGGAGGAAGGAAGTACTCCTGCGAGGAGAAATTCAGGATGAGTACTTCTGCCTTGGGAAATTCCATGCAAAACCAGTCCATTTCTCTCATTTCACCTGTGTCGCAACATATACACATATCAGCGTGCAAAAAAATCATACGTCGCCAGAGACTAGAAATGGACTCTGTTGCAGTCGTGCCGCCCTTAATCTCAGGTTAATAACAAATATATCTTTGTAAAACAAATTCAAGATTTTTCCCTCCAATTAAACCATCTCCATTAGTTCTTGTAGACAGTTTTCAGAGTCATCTACAGAAAATAAATAGAACAAATAGAGACGATGGTTCGAGTCTTCGAGATATCCAGAAAGCATTCAAGTAGTAGGAAAGGTTATACCATAATACCTACTTACCAAAAAAAAAAAAAAAAGGTTATACCATAATACCTGTATGAAGTGAGACCATTTGGGCATTGAATGGCTTGTCGATATTCCTCTCCCATTCTTTCGGAATCCCTTCCTCTCTTCTTGGCATAAGCAATCGCCTCCGCTGGTTTACACTCTCACAGTTGCTCAAATGTATGGCAAGATCTCTCAACACATCATGCTGAGACACGGATATCTCATAGTAACTGCTATACATCTCTCCGCAGCTGCAAATCAACAAGTTTAAACTTTTCAAATGCAAACATCTAACGAAATCAACAACAAAGAAGAAGCCAGCATTTCAGTTCACCAACCGTTTATCTTTCACCAGAGTGAGGAGATTCTTGTCCGAAAGCTCAATAAGAATCGCAAAAGCTTCTTGCTCATCAATATCATGCATTTCAACCCATATGTTAATGAGAATGTCAATAGGGATCTTCTTGTCCTCCAGAAACGAACCCAAGTCCAAGAAACACTCCCTTACTTTCTGCGCCAACATATCTATGCTTAGTTTCATTCTTTCAAGTAACTGGGTTTCATGCGACTCGCAAATAGGTTGGCTTCGGGATAGCCTACTCTTTGCACTATTCCAAAACATTTCAGTTTGGTCCCTTAATGAAGCTCCAATTACTTTCAGAGCCAACGGAAGGCCTTTACACTCATCAACAACCTATCCAGATTTCAGAGCATATTCAATCAACACTAGAAATAAGTTGGAGAGAATGGTAAGATATATCAGATATCAAACAGAATCTTACCTGTTTGATCAATTTAACGTTAGCACCAGAAGGAATGTAGTTTTGCCCGAAAGCAAATCTGCAGAACAAGGCCAAGGCTTCATTTTCCCTCAACAGCTCTAATTCATAGGTGCAGTTGATAACTGCTGGGGAGAATCTGAATCGCGAAACCACAAGGGTTTTGCATCCGGGTATTCTTGGCAGAAGCTGCTCAAGAACCGAGAGCGACCAAACATCATCTAGAATCATAAGTGTTTTCGTGACGATCCTGAAATCGAAGGGTGGCAGCGTCCATTGAGGAATTACGTCACTAGAATCAGCCATTTTGTTTCCAGTTATCATTCCCCAGATCTTCAACCTCAATTGCTCCACGTTAGGAGATTGTGATACAGTGAGGAAGAAAACTCTGTTGTTGAAGTAACCTGTAGTATTAACTTGTACAGTCAAAAAGTGCTATTCCAAAAGTAAATGCTCCCAATAACTATAATCCTCCAGAAAAGTGAAGTTCAAAACATCAGTCCCTTTAACTTGGCCAATTATTCGCTACTCCCGGATTACCATGTGGCATTGGCATGTGGTGCTCATTACAAATAAAAGATCGCCACCACATAACGTGGGTCATTCATTGTCCAACCACCCAATAAAAATGAAAGAACAAAATTTCTCGTTAGGTAAATGGTTGGGCGTACCATGTAGGCAATGGCACGCATTACTTCGGGAGCGTTGAATTCCTTTAACTTACTATCTTTTTGACCAAGCAGAAATAATAGTATTTTTAACTGTATTTGAGCAATTTGATTCGAAGCTATTTGAAGAAAGGTGTAAAAGAGAATCTGAGGCCTAATGAAGGAAAGATAGTCAAGGGTGAAAATTTTCAGGTGTAGAACCAATTATTCTCCTCCACCTAAAAGAAGTACGATTTCATTCTTGAAATATTAGTTTACTTCTTGTCTTAATTTTTCCAGCCATCAATGGAAGACTAAGCGGAACTGTTTGATACGCGCATAAAGACTTAAAAAATACTACAAACAAATGCACTAAACGAGTCAAGTTGAGCCGGACTTTGAAGTGTTCGATCTTGGCTCGTTCAAAACAAGTCAAGCTCATAAAAATTGAGCTCGAACTCAGCTCGTTTAGTTATTGAGGTATTCTAGCTCGTTTGTCTACTAGACGAGCCTCTAGACTAAGCTGAGACTCTTCAAATGAACCGAGCTTTAACTACACCGAGTTCGACTCGTATACTAATGAAACGAGTCGATAACGAGCCGATTCTCAAGCATCTCGGTTCGTTCGTTTGCAGATTATGTAACTCAAAACGAAAGAAAAACATAACTTACTTTGAACTTCACCGTCTCTGCAAATCTCCCTTGCCAGAGTCGTCTTCCCACTGCCCCCAATCCCACAAACCCCCACAACCCTAAGCTCCTCCCTCCCCACCACCATCTCCTTCACCTCCCTCCTCGCCACCTCCATCCCACCACCCAAATTCCCCAAACTACCCTCCACCTCCACCTCGTCCTCCACCCTCCTCATTGCCTCTCCCAACCAACCTCCCCCCTCCGCCACCCCAATCTTCATCTCCCCCAGCCTCCTCTCCAGCTGCCGCGCCGCGTTATCCAGCCGGTCAAACCTCTCCGCCGACTCGAACCTCATGTGGTGAACGTCCGCCAGCACGTGCGCCTGCATGGGTCCCGCCATGAACCTGTTGGAATATTGTTAAAAAAAAAAAGAGTTCCCAAATTCTAATTACTAGAGCAAGTTTCTGACAATCTAAAGTAATTGACAATTTTAACAGAACCTCGAGATATGCTTATCCAGCTTCTCCATTTTCCTCGTGAGCTGGAGGTTCTTGTAGACGTTCCAGCGGGAGGAGCGGAGGACCTTGTTGGCGAGCTCGAGGCCGGAGGAGAGGGAGCCGGAGAGGGCGTCGAGCTGACGCTGGCGCGGCTGGGGTAGCTCGACGCCCGAGTACTTTATTTCTTGGACGATGGGGAGGAGTTGGTTGATGGAGTCTATGAGGCTCTCGGCGGTGGATTTGCAGAGGCTGTATTTGCGGCAGATTTGGTATAGGACTTTGAGGAGCTCCGTGGCGATTTCGCCGGCGAAGAAGTCCGTCACCGCCATATTTTCCGGCGGGGGTGGGTTTGATGGTTGGTGGTGTGATCAGAGGCCAACTGTCGCCAAAGCTGTGAAGTTGGAATGGGGAGTGCTATTTATAGGAGGTATCTAGGCCTATTTTTTGGTTTTTCCATTTTTAGATTTTTGACTTTTTAAATTATAACTAGAATGTATTTTGAGTATGGTAGAAATATTTGAGAGATATGTTCAAAATGTATTTTGAAACTGTAGTAGTGTTTGGTGAATGAATGTTGAAAATGAATTATGGATTGATTTTTTACCAAATTAGCCTTGGCCTTTATTATTGTGTTAAAATTGTGTAAAAAGTTATTTCTCCCTTTTATTAAGATTTTCAGGTGGTTCGTATTCTTATCCATTACTAGCATGTAAGCATATATTGTTTATATCTCTCCTCTTTATTTGGTTATAGGGCTCTTTTAGGACGCTCGTTGAAAACCTTAGAGCCAAAAAATTTATTATAACCATTTAGGATAAAATAATTAAAAAAAAAGATCTTTGCACTGGTTCAAACGGATTGAAAATTGAAACATTTAATTTTTTACACTGTTTATATATTAAAAAACATGATTAAAAAATTAAGTGTTCCAATTTTTAATCCGTTTGAACCAGTGCGAATATCTTATTTTTCTGATCATTTTATTCTAAATGATCATAATAAATTTTTCACTCTATGACTTTCAACGAGCGCCTTAAAAGATTTCTATAACCAAAAATTAGAGGGCAAAAGCAAAACTAGGAAAAGCTCCTCCGGACTGAAATGGGAAAAGCTCCTTCAAGCCACATTTTGCATTCTAATTTCTTTAGTTAAAATCAGTGGGGGTGTTCCACTAACCATTCTTTTTTAAAATGTTCTTTTTTTTAAATTCAAATATAATGAAAATAAAAAATAATTTTTTGATTTTTTTTGCACCGTATAAAAGATCTCAATGAAATCTATCAAACAAGATCTATATTGGCAGGAAAATTATTTGCGTAAACACATGATTTTTGGGCTTGAAATTACCTTCCTTTTTTAAAACCTTCCTTTTTACAAAACTGGAACGGGGCCTGAATCTATTTTGCCAAAATCCATTCCGGAAATGAGGTGCCGTATAACACCTTAAACTGCTGAAATGGGAATGAGAAAATGGGAAAATCCACCTGCCAAACACCCCCTGACCCCCATAGTCATGTCGATGTGTAAAGTATTGAAATGCCCTCGACAGTTTCAAAAGTTCGTTTTTTAAGTTGAGGGTAATGCCGGAAATCCCAACAGCAAGATCAATTTTTTCTTTTTCTTGATTTTCTTTAGGGACCATGAGCTAGATTTTTACTACTCCTAATATTTATTTTATCAACAAATGTGAACAAGATAGTTGTCGTTAATAATAATTTTTTTTGCCAAAAAAAGAGATTTGACGTCTCTCCATAGACTCGAATCCAAAGAGTACAATCAAATGAATTAAGCGGCACATTTATTGTCTTAATACTATATGAAACCGTAAGAGACGTTATTACTAAATTAGAAACTTGGAAAGAAACATTATAGTCAAAAGTATTAAGGATCAGTAAGAGTAAAGTAGAATATATGTAAACACCAGAGAGTTGGGAATTACCAAGAAATGAGGGTGGTTGGTAGATTACTTCAATTTTTAACAAGGGGAGAGAGTGGGGATGATTTAAAACTCCACGTTAGAGTGCAAGTTGATGGATGAGAGGGTGTGGGACCTGTGAAGTTGGGATGGGTTAAGTTCCAATTCCGCTACGATTTTTATTTTTTTAAGTATTTATTTTCGCTTTACGAGATAAGTTATTTTTTTCACAATACAACACTTTTATTTCAAAAAATAAATACTCCACTTATTTTCCTTAGCAGAATGGACCTTTCCTATTCATAGTAGGGGATGAAGTATATGGCGTTGGCGTCAAGTTTAAATTACTAAACTATCCTCGACTGTTTCTCAAAAGTCACTCCTAAGTCGAGGGTAATGCCGGAAATTCCAACAAAGTGAGCTACGTTTTGTTGTGTCACCCGATATTTTAGTGCTATTATTGGCAATGCTACATTGTCAAAACAAAAGTGCTAAAGCAAGTGTACAATGGGGACGAGAGATGTTCTAAAAAGGAGAGACGCACTTCATTTTTTTTTTTTTTATCAGTAAAAAGGGTGGGAGGGGTCAACCAGCGTAGCAATATTCCTTGGGCGTGACTATAGGGGCTCCCTATCCGCTGTGAAATGTCCGGTTGAGCCATAGCAACTGCCCGGGAGGACAGGCCGTCACCACAGTACTACCAAGGTACTAGCTGGAAGTAGTACGCCATCACCCCTGCGGGAAAAGAACGTCCCAGGACTAGAACTTGAGTCTCGTATGGGGGAAGCAACTGACCTACTAACTAGGCTACCACCTCCGGTGGTTGACGCACTTCATTTTACAAGAGGAAAGTATAAAATAGGAAAAAACCGACTGAACTCATCTAGCTACATAGGGACCTACATAGTTGATCATCTCATCGAGGACCATCTCTATCTAATTCATAAAGTTTGGGTTAGAGATGCTCAACCATGATCATGATAGCCGGCCAATTATTTATTTGTTTTTAACTCCAACCCACTCATTAAATGTCTATAGACAAAATGCCTTCAATCTTACTCGCTACTTGTATGGCTTCAATCCTGCTCGCTACTTGTATGGTTTCAATTTTATCTTATGTCCCCCGCTTGATAGAGATACATATGGTTGTTAGTCATTTTCTACGGATGAATGCGATTAGCCAGGCGAATTTCCCTCCATCTTCGTCAAGCACGGAGTGCTAACTTGATTGGTGGACTCCATTTTTTCTCTTTTTCCTTGGAAGAATGCCCAAATTATAGCAAAATCTATTGAAATAGGATCTTGAGAGATTGGGTCTCGGACTGAACAAATGATTATTCTTAGCTTTATTAGGAATACAATATCATTCTCATTGTCCTATTAGTCTTTGTTTCTCTTTTAAAGATTAACGAAATTTCTCTTTGCCGTTCAAAAAAAAAAAAAAAAAGAGAGGATATCGAACCCTAAGAGGAACATTTCTTTTTAATATTTATTAAGTTAGGTTGAATAGGAAAAATAAAGAGTGTGGTTGGAATACGTACATATTAAAATGAATAGGCAACATGAAGATAGTCTCTCTTTTTCTGTACTTCTGGTTATGTAAAATAAAAAGTAGGGTCGGAGATGTTCTTAAGTTCCTTCCTCCACATTCCTTCCTTTTCTCCCCTCAATCCCCCATTTCCAAACTTCTCCTCTTTTCATGTTTTCTATCTATGCCCATAGTTGTGAGGTGGTTGAGACTCTCTCCTTAGAGAGCTGAGACCTCCCACTCTCCTGATCATTTTTGGACTCAGGAGATAGTTTAGGGTTCTATGTCTGGTTTCTTGGAGCGAGTGTACCGGACACGAAGACGACGTCTGCAGCTGCTTTTGCCTTCAGCCTGCAGCAGAACGAGGGAATGAGTTCGAGTTGGTGCGGCGGGTCATCCAGGAGGGTCTGCTCTGTGTTCTTACTTGGCCTCTCAACTTCGGTCCCTCCAACCCCTCTTCACGAGTGTGTTCAACGGGTCCGGCGTCGTGGTTCCAGACTGCTTTTCTTTCTTAGTTTTGTTGTTTTTATTTATTGCTTTTAGTTATTGTTCCTGTATTTTCGGACCGGTAGTGTCCCTTTTATTGTACCGTTTTCTTATATATATTATTTGCATTTTCTGATTGGTCAAAAAATAATAATAATCTTCTCAAAATAGAAAAGCGTTTTCTTGACTAAGTAAGTAAACTAACACAAAGGTATCAAGAGATAGAAAATCATTGTTATTGAAAAATTATTAGAGGTATCATATGATAGGTCGACTTCAGCTATCAACGCGGATTGAATGCCGTGTTCCCACTGTCTCTATCTATGATTAAAAAAGGATTGTGATTTTGGTACTTCAAAAATGGATGGAGGGGCTCCAAAACTGTGCTGTTTTGATATATAAAACGACGTCGTTTTGGAGCCCCTCCATCAATTTTTGGAGTGCTAAAACCAATTTCCTTAAAAAAAACTAAACTGTCTTTTTTTTTTTTTTTTTGGTTAAGATAAAATGCATTAGGAAAAACAGAAATAATTAAGAGTTTACACCCGTTGGTACTTTTCAAGACCATGTTAGTAAAGAAGAAATACAACTAGGAATAGCGCCGTGGTAACGTAAATTTTCTACGCCACTGATATGGTTGTTGACAAATGCATCCGGGCATAAAGACTCTCTCTATCTCTGTGCTTTTGTTAGGATATGGATTCTCTTCAGTTCGTGTTTTGGACGGGAAGAGAGAGTCCTGATCTGGATCGTTCGTTTGCTACAATCAATGGTTCGGATGTATTTTTATGCTTTTATCGGTAAGAGTGTATTATTACAGGTAAAAGTGTATGAAAAAATCCAATTCATTGAATCTAACATTGGATGGTCCCGATTTGGTCTCGTCTAGTTCAAACCATTGCACCGGAGAGGAGCCGGACCCTTTTGTTATCTCTGAGTCCTTTTTTACTCTGATGTTGCAGTAAATTTGGTTTGAGCCATGAGATACCAATATGTGAAATCTGT
Source organism: Rhododendron molle (assembly GCA_025413875.1). Classification (NCBI taxonomy): domain Eukaryota; kingdom Viridiplantae; phylum Streptophyta; class Magnoliopsida; order Ericales; family Ericaceae; genus Rhododendron; species Rhododendron molle. The sequence continues at coordinate 8,200,566 of CM046393.1, forward strand.
CTCTAATTAACAAAACTACCCTTGACGTTTCTAAAAATTAAATATTGCTCCTTCACGTTTAGAAAACTACAAAATACCCATGTCTCATAACAAATCATTCCCTTATCATGATGTAGCCGTTACAAAATTCGACGAAATCTATTTGACATCATAAAATCCTAATTATAATGAACCACATTGTCCTTTTGTAGCTTGTGAAATGTTGCAGAGTTATGAAAATAGCCTTTCGCAAGCTAAAAAAGACTGATTGATCAACTATAATAGGATATATTCCATATAATTTCCTGGCAGCTACATCACGACAAGTGAGAATTTGTTATGAGCCAAAGGGATATTTTGTGAATTTTCCAAATGTGAGGGGCAATCTGTAATTTAAAACACTAATAAGTGGTTTGGATAGCTTACCCTAGTATATAACACGGTGATAACGGTATATGATAAAACAACATGTTAAACTAATATTGTACACTAAGAAAATCTTGAATTCTTAAAAGCATGGCTCTCTGTTAACTACAAAGATGAAAGAATACATGGAATCAACAATGTTGAGTGGTAGCCCAGTTGGTAACGGAGTCCATATTCACCTTATGAGCTGATGATTTCAAACCCGTTAGCCCCTCCCTTTTTCCCTTTTGCTGGAGTCGAAAAGGGATGTCCTTGTTAAAAAAAAAAAAAAAAAACCTACCTTAAATTCAAGATAATGCAAATCAAACAATGAGTCACCAATCACCATGCATAGTTCTAAATGAAGCAGAACAAATTATACAAAACCAACCTCAAGAGGTTGGTCTGATGGTCAAGGTGGCTTTGGCTTAATTGGGACCTCGCTAGTGAAAGGGGGACTGATTCCCTAGGATTCGTTGATGTATCCATAAGTTGATTCGGATACCTGAGCTATTGAGAAAAAACAAAAATGATCCGAAACCATGACACCATCGAATGCTCTCATCAAATGGAAGGGTCTTCGTTACATAGGAGAGCTACTCGGTCAAATTTTTGGTAGTGAACAATCCATCATAAGATCGATGATGATTAATATAGTGTACTGTTTTTGTATCAAGAGAGACGCAACTGCCAAATAGAAAACGGTATTGATGTCAAAATTTGAATGATTTTAACAGTTTTCACTTTTCAATATAGCCAAATCCTGTTAAAAGGTGAAGAAAACGACCAACATAGCGACCTCACTGAAGAGACTAGTCAGCCATAGGTTTCTACCACACCGTTTAGATGCGAACAAAACAAAATCTCTATACGCGATATTTGGTTCGTAGGGCTATTACTTCAAGCATATTCAATCACACGATTGCGTGAGAAATAACATATAGTACAAAAGTTTAACCACTTTGCCGATTCATCCACCGCTAACTGACTAAAGAAGTCACCATACCCAAACCCCAGCCTGCATTTTTCAACAATTCTAGACGGAGTTGGGTCCAATCCATAGATTCATGAAACACAAATTGTTTCCAATTAGGCCGCTGCAAAATGCAAATACAACCCAGGAAAATAAAAGAGTTTGCTGTGCCGAACTAGAGAAAATGTAGGGCAGAGTTGGAGGAATCTTAAAGTGGGTCGTACGAGGTCCACAAAGACTTGAAGGTCTTTCGAATGGGTACAAGAAATGGTAAGTGCAATTGATTGAGGAAAGAAATCAAGTGCCAATTTGATATAACTAATGGCCCACAAAGGCTGCTCTTCTTGACTCGTTTAATCACTACTACTAATGGACTACCACAATCTCATCAGCTCAGAACCAAAAAACAAATCAAGACTCCCATCATCTGAAAGGCTAAAACCTATCATATAACGAAGAAGAAACAAAGAAAGGTGCTATTGGAGTGTATTTTATGATAACCGAATGTCCAATCCAGTTTGCGCGCAGCTCGAATAATTCTGAGGCCTTGAAGTTAACGACCGGGCAAACTCTCCAATGGCCCCGACATTTGGAATGCGTGGCCTCTGTAGGATTCTAATTTCTATGCTCAATTATTTTAGGAGTGTACTTTGGAGTTACGATAAGAAAGGTCATATGGAGCTGGACTTAAAGGGCCAACTGTAATGATCTCTTTCTAGATTTTCACATGAAAGGTAGTAAGTACTATAAAGGGTGTTCGCAAAATTTTCACATCCTTGGATAAACTTTCACACCACAATTGGAGTTAGTTGAATTTCATCAATCGACAAAATCACGGGCAGAACAGAACATAAATACATAATCACGTAACTTAGCCGAATTCGTCAATGAACAAAATCGCATGAATTACTTGAATCGTGATGGGGAAAAAAAATGGGGGTTAGGCAAAGCTTTACAGGAGTCAGAAAGTCTAGTTATTAACCAGGAAAAAAATTGCACGTCAGATGCTTTGACCCGACCATAATATCACTCTTTTTGTAATGCCAGTTGTAACCGAGCTATAATGGCTTCATAGCAAAACACGAGTGGAGAAACATTCGAACAAGGAGGGTTAAGACAGAAGATTTCAGGACAATGATTTCCCCACTCCAAATTTTACCATCTTGCCTCTGGATCGTAAAGTGAAAATCAAATTCTTATATGCAGTTGATTTTCGCATTCTACTTTTAGAGTGCATGTATGTGGTAAATTTTGAGGTGCGAAAATCAATTTCCAAGATTGAATAGCTAAATATTTGACTATGTAGATCATTACTATTCCAAAAAGCCCCTGGTATTGGTATAATTGCAGCAAGAATGTTACACGTTGAACGTGAAAGTCATCACAATCATCTGAAAAAAAGACTGAAAACTTTCAATTAAAGTAGAAAGAGTAAAAAAGATCCTTAAAAGATTTACATCAGCCTACAAGCCAGTCACGTTGACGGCTGGAATGACAGTCATGCCCCCAAGACTCGAACAATTTACCTTTCCAAGTACAATGAATGGAAGACTTGAGAACGCCAATCATAGAAGTCAGTGACTCGGGCAGAAAAGGAAAGGACAGTGGAAGAAGAAAAGGCAATTGATTTCACACTCCCCTGTAAGGGGGGGGGGGGGCGGTCGAAATGCCCGAGTCGTGAGGTCACCACCCTAAGGTTCAAGGGGGCGTCGATAGCATGACTAGAACCCGCGATCTCTGATCCCCCAAAGATGGTAAACTTGTGCCAACTTGAATCATGCGGAAGAATTTCTACAAGAGCAGTCCATTTTCATGGCGAGAGGTTGATCGAGGAATGTGGTTTAACCCCTTAATCCCCAAGACCTAAAAATTCATAGAAACGCCAACCTTATCAAACTGTCCGTACGAAATGATGTGTTGCATAAGGGTTAAGTTGGACGAGGAGTTTTTTTTTTTTTGCCTTTTCCCAACAATATACAATGGATTTAACAAGAAGTCCTATCAGTTTACAAATAATTTCGCAACTTTATTAGTTTGTCTAGGACTAGATCTGGACCGAGAGGTTTGTGCTTCTCTTCCTCATTTTCTCTTTCCTGTCGAAACATAGGAAATCCATGCATGTTCCCTTTTTCTCATGAGTTAGTTTTTACTGTTACAATAAGATAAGTCCTCTAGGTTTTAATTGTTCTAATGCAACTACATGTGCGAGGAGCTACGTCATCATGAAAGTATGTGTTAAAGCATTCAACTCCAAACCAATTGGCAAAGAGTAGAGAGACCGTCCAGGCTCATATACTAGTTTTGGAGGAGATAATTAACCGATGTGGGACAAATCCCAACAGTATGCAACAGAAAATTCCCTGAAGCAGTAGTAGACAATAGACATACCTTCTCCCAGTATTAGACAACTGCTACAAAAAGTATTTTGCCTTCATTCCTTGTCCTTTCATCCAAAACTGGAAAAACTTCCTGAAAATTTAAAACCAGCACACTTATTCTGGTCATTGAATCATAAGGAAACAAAAACAATGGCAACTTAAATATGAACCTTGTCTTGGTTCAACAATTTTGAGGTACTGAAATTGGACGTTCATTTGAATACATTAAACTCTCTGTCTGCTACCCAAAGTATCTCCAGTGCTGTGGTTTAAGGCTTACTCTACTTTTTAAGATTCCAACATCAGTTCTGGGTAAGGCAATGATGTGTAAGCAAGAGGACTGCTTCATCCCAAATTTTAACCTGAAAAAGGACAAGAACTAAAAGATCTGCATGAGAGAGAGAGAGAGAGAGAGAGAGAGAGAACGTGTGGAACTACCAGCTGTTGTGAATCATAACAAACTTCAGCTCATAGTTCAGCTCAACACCAAACAAAACACTTGGTCGTAATCCCAATATCAAACTCCCATCAACTCAGGTTCCGTAAATAGAACAAGTCATATTGGTTTGGTCCAATTAGCAACAAGACAATGTGAGTAGGCTAATAACTGCATTTAGACTAGTGACATCACACCTCAATGCCAAATCCAGTGCTTCAGACGCAGCAGCTTCATGTGAAAGGTCGACAGTTCAAAGGAAGTAGAAAACTGCAAATACCATTCTCCAAGAAGCGTTTTCGTTTTCCACTTATTTTTTCTAGATCATTTTCAGACAAAACCGCTCCCTTTTCAGCCTATCTTTAGCTCATTACTTGGTTTGTAAAATGATTTTTCTCCTCTGGAATGTATAAATGTGAAATCTAGTACAACTGTGAGCACAACTGCAAAAAACTGACGTACATAGGCGAAGACATCATCTTCACCAACGCCTAGTCCAAACTGGTTCTTAGGCAGCAGAAAACTCCTCCATTTAGAGCCTCATTCTAAAGAATAACACCAGCACGTAGTGTAAACGACTATGCTTGAGTAGTTAATGCAATGCATCAGGGGCAGCTTACCAATAATCCTTGCACGAGCATAAACCACCTTGAAAGTGATGAAACCGGTTTGCATCTCTGATGATGATTTTTCTTCCATAAATACGTGAAATAAACTTAAACGCCGAATGACAATCATTGCAAACTCGCAGGTTCTTGGTTACATAGATATCGGCTCCTCTCTCAATTTTAATGAGTCCTAATGCCACAGCCAGCTTCTCACTGTGATAGTTGAGAATATGCTCCTTGTCCTCGTCTTCCACGTCATGCAGCACACACGACCAATCAGGCACATACCCGACCATCTTCATCTCAATTGCCAACCCCTCCACTTTTCTATGCACCTCTCTCCAGTAGGGATTGATTTGATCTGCAGTGTGGAACCCATGAACCTCTTTACCAAACTCGATGACACTAAAAGCTGCAATTTTTCTTAAACCCCTACTCTTCATATCTCCTCTCAGCTTCCCAACTTCTAACCATTTGCTCGATGCTGCGTATAGGTTTGACATTAACACATAGTACCCTGGATGTCCTGGGTCCAGCTGGAATAAATTATTGGCTGCAATTTCACCTAATTTAGTGTTCCTGTGGATGGTGCAAGCCAAAAGCAATGCACCCCATACCCCGTCATTTGGCTGAGATGGCATCTGTTTGATTAAATCATAAGCTTCGTATAAAAGCCCCGCTCTCCCAAGCAAATCAACCATGCAAGCATAGTGTTTTGCCTCAGGTACCACGGAGAATTTAGGCATGTCTGAAAAACACTTCCTACCTTCGCTGATAAGGCCAGAATGACTACAAGCCGAGAGAACGGACGTGAAGGTAATGTGATCTGGTTGAACACCATCATTAATCATCTGCGAAAAGATTTCTAGGGCTTCTCTCCCATACCCATGCGTGCCATACCCAGATATTAACACATTCCAAGAACTAACATCCCTTTCCCTGGGGCGACTATCGTTGAACATTTCAACCGCAGTGTCTAAATCTCCGCATTTAGCGTACATGTCCATGATTGCATTCCGAAGGGCCAATTCAAGTTTTATCTTACTGTTGATAATAAGACTGTGGATTCTCCTCCCATGTTCCCGTGATCCCAGATAAGCACATGCAGAAACCATGATCAATGCTGTCACAGGATTAGGTATACAACCGGAAGCCTGCATTTGGTCAAAGAGTAACAAAGCTTCACTAGCTAGTCCATTCTGGGTATAAGCTGATAGCATAGAATTCCATGATATCCCATCTCTCTCCTCCATGCAATCAAACACCAAACGCGCCTTTCTCACGTCTGCACACTTCGCGTACATCCCAATAATCGCATTCTCAGCGCACACATCGTGGAGTAATAGAGCGTTACATATAGCATATGCATGAACTGATTCGGCCATTTTTGAATCTCCCAACTGACCAACGGCAGAGGACACACTCACAACCGCAACAGAATCAATGGAAAGCCCCTCTTGCTGCATCTTCTGCAAAAAAACCAACGCGTCCTTGGCTCGCTCAGCCTGCTCATAGGCCGTGATCATCGTGGTCCAGCACACGAGGTCCCTCTTAGACATTTTATCAAACACCCTGCGGCCTTCATCAATCAGTCCACATTTGGCATACATATCAACCAGAGCAGCCTCAACATACGTATCCGTATCAAACCCAGTTCTTATAACTTCTCCGTGAACCATCTTTCCTTGTACAGGCAACGACTCACAAGCGCACGATTTGAGAACGAACGGGAACGTGTAGTTGTTGGGCCGGACCCCGGTTCTTTGCATGAGAAAATACAGCTCCAGCGTCTTAGTGAAGTGAGCTCCATTTGAGTAGGCACGGAGCATTGTGTTCCAGAGGAAAGAATGGTGTCCACTGCGGATTTCATCGAACAACGACCGGGCGATTTCTGGGTGGTCATGCTTGGAATATTTGGCGATGAATTTGGCACCCAGATGAGGGCTTTGTCTGATGAAGCCACTGGTTGTGAGAGAGGAGTGAATTTGCTTGAGGGTGGACAAGCTGCTACAGGACTGGAGAAGACGATCGTAGTGGTTTTCGAGTTCTGAAAACGTGGGAATGCTGTTGCGGCATGCATATAAACCCTGACGATGCATGGTTCAGGGTGGAGACAATGTGGAATGGGTTTCTCGAGCATAAGGTTAACAAAGAATAGTACTAGAAAACCTGTTTCTTGTTCAACTACCTCCGTTTGTGAAGATTGTGAAGAATTAGCCCTTGCCTAAAATGGAGCAGTGTTCTAAAAGTCAGTCGCCTGGGTTGATTAGTCCCCACTTAAGCACTAGAGGGTGGTCCAACGCCTAGATTAGGCAGCCTACTAGTCGGCACGGCGACACCTAGTCCCCGCCTAGGCAGCTCTTAGCCGCCCGACTAGCGCCACGTATTTTAGAATATTGAATCGTAGGCACCTTGATTTGATTTGGAAGGAACATCACGTCCCGAATTGTGTCGGAAAGGCGCTTTTCAATGTTTTGAACTATAAAAGGACGATTGAGAAATCACAACACATCAAGCAATTGGGGAAAACCAAAGGAAATGGCGGGAATCCCAGTTCAATATTTGTGCCTTTTGTTCATGTGCACTAATCTGGACAAATATACACATACAAGTATATAGGTTGGGCCTTGTAAAGTCACCAGAAAATGGTGGAGAGACAGGAAACCAGTAGCTAAACGTCCTGGACGTGTATCCGCCATTAAAGGCTAGGAACCATAAGGTTACGGCCAAAAACCCGTCCTCATTGAACATACGCATAGGACAGGACAGAAGGATAATAAGAACACAACCGTCCATACAAAAGGAGCGGCATTGATAAGCATTCAAGACAGAGGGTACTGTCACTGAGACAAAGGCTGAAAAAGAAAAATGGAAATGCACACACCACAGATAAAAGAGTATTGCAAGGTAAAACTTCACCAAAAGAGGTGGCAAAATCACCCATCTTTCTCTTCCACTATATATTCCTTCCCAATAAGAAAACAAAATTGCATGTACATCACCACTAATGGTGAATCATTGTCCCCTACTACAATATCCAAATTATACCGTGTGATGAAGTATAGTGTAGTTCCATCTTCCAAATAAAATCTGCACAGCTATTGTATTCGCACATGGAAACAAGCGAAGTTCCCCAAAGTATCTGGATCGGTCATTGATGTCACTTTTAGTCCTTTCATAGTCGTCTGTAGAACAAGATCCCCAACACTTTTGTCTTGGAATCAACAAGAAGAAACGGGCAGTGTTCAATGCAATTTTGTAGACTAAAGCTCCAATCCACAATGTTCTTTTCAAAGATAGCAAATTTCTTCTTAGTCATCAAAAACCATCGGTAACAAACTAGAACGTGAGCTCGGGTAATCCCCGAGGCCTCGTTGTTCTGCCAACCTAGAATCGTACCGTTGGAGTTGTCTCTTAATCCATGGAGGATCGTTGCGACTGATCCAAAGCGCTTCCCCGGTATCTTTGTTCTTAAAATCTGGATGATTTGGTTTTGACTTTCGTCTTCTGTAATCCAGCCAACTAGATGGATTGGTAAAGAAAACTTGCCACAAGTGTAGGCGTTCCTTGTATTTTTCCAAACCATTTTCACCTGAACCCGAGGTATGAATAAATATAAGCACGAGAAAAAAAAATGTACATTCAAACATAAAAAAAGGATGTGCTAAAAGGAAAAAATTAATAATGATACTTAGAGAGAAGCCATCACATGTCTAGATCAAAATCCAAGAAAATTGCCCATATTCCAAGACAACAATATATGCAGAAGCAGACTGCTTTTTGAAACCTAGACCAACTTAAATAAACTGAGGTTACGAACAGTCAAGCTTGCTTTTCAAAATTAAAAGTAGCAAGATAGTTCTCTTTTGCCAAACGTAAAAATGCTACCAAAGGATTATCCTTTCGGCACAGCAAGAGCCAAAAGCTCAAAACAAGTTCTTTTGGCCCACATGTTAGATATTTGTCAACTTGGAAGAACATAAATTATACAAGCTCTGTCCAGGCAGTTTTTGAGGATAACCTGATCCTCTAAAGCCGTAATTCTGCACTAGTTTATACTTCTAACAATTTCCCAAGCACTGAAATGGACTGTCAGATGTAGGAGTCGAAATTATCACATCATATATTCCATCAACTAGAGATGCAAAAAATACCTTCCCCAGAATCTGATGGTTCGGATTTCTTATTGTTCAGGCCTTGACCACATTGCACAACATAATTCATTTCCTCCACCGCTACCTACAGAGAACAAACAAACACTATTTACATGGACAGAACATTGATATAATCGATTGCAGTGATTCATCTCTATACTTCAGGTAATCATGATTGAAAGCCCCTGTAACATTTACGAAAAGCAGTTATACACTCTAAACAACTGAAAACAATGGTAGCACCAATATAGCATTCTAACCTGGTAAGATGTATTGAGCTTTCCATTCTCATCAATTTTAGTGTATAATTGCAAATGGCCAGAGACATAAACACAATCACCTGGTTTCAGATGCTTGATGGATATTTCGGCCATCTCATCCCACATCATCAAGAGAATCCTGTGCACGAATTGTAGGATGTGAGTTTTCCGAGTAGCAGACGTTCCTTGACAAGTCTAACGTATAAATGGCCTTTTACAGCACCAAAATCATGGGCGAAACAGTTTCGAGTGAAAGAACAAATAATTGACTAAAAAAAAGGTAAGAAAAACTATTTTTATATAAAGTACTGAATTTACCCAAAGAAAAACTAATGCCGGTATGGACTTAGATGAAGCAAAAAATGTGTACATGCCAGGCGACAAACTGATCAAATGTACGAAGATGGTCAAAGTCAATAACGCCTATGGGCTACCCACTCGTATGTTTTATTTTCTTTGCACATACAGCATGCCTTGCCCTTCCTTCACAGATTCCTATTCTTTATCTTACATTTTTCCTAACCAAAGCCTTCATGCTCATATCCAAGTTTCCAATTCTAAAAACACAGGTAGCAGTGAGTGCCCTTTTAAGTTCTTCAAGTTATGAATCGGGAATTGAAAGGTCTTACAATGCCCCCATAAAAGCACGAGACTTCATCAGTTCAACCTAGACCAAGTAGACCGTTTAATAGCCATAACTATATCGACTAAAACAATAGCAGCAGAATTCAAGCTTTCAGACTGCATTTTTTATCAGCACAACCTGCGGAAAGCATTTGGGAATGCTACAAGACAAGGGTGCTTCCGATGTGTACTATCCACAAGAAAGAAAGCGGTCAGATGAAAATGGTGCAGAGGTTGACTCCGAAACTACTCTCTAAACCCTCACTACTTTGTCACTTTGCTGTAGATAAGCAAGAGCATCTCAAGCCCTAAATCATATCTCCACTCAAACTCAAACTTTACTTACCTTGACTCAGACCTATATCAAATTGAGTTCTACTTGTGTAACCCAATCAAAGGACACCCAAATCTTTATTTCAACTTTTAAAGGTCATTGTGCATCTTCTAAAGTTACAAGTTACAACTACTCTATTCAGAATGACTCTAGAAAATGAAGCTTTCACTTGGATTTGAGAAAAGTTTGACTAAAAGCTAGAGACCAGACCAGACTAAACAGAGCTTTAATTCCAAATAATTGAGGTCAGCTACATAAATCCGCTTTTTATCTCTTAAGTTCTATCAAAGGCATTGTGCTCCATAATATTCAAAAGAGCTAGATCCTTTCAAACTATGGCCTCTAATGTCAATTGCAATCTACCCCTCCCCTCAGTGTGACCCTCAACCGTAACCATATCACTCTTTCTAATTACTGCATCAGTCAATCTACGATAAACATGTCCAAACGACCTTAATCTATTTTCTCTCATCTTATCTTGTATCAGTGCTACCCTTACCATTCTGCAAATGTTCACGTTTCTAATTCTATCACTCTATGTCTTACCACTCAATGCACACATCCATCTCAACATTCTCATTTCAGGTACACTTATCTTACGCGCATGTTGTTTATTAACAGCCCAACACTCGGTGCCGTACGGACAAAAAGCTAGAGACGGTCTCGAAGAGATGAGATGAAACGCAAAACAAACAGTTTCTCTTTTTTTGATAAATCAGGTGTCCGGGCCAGCTTTCGTGTACCTGAGACTAATCTTTGGGGGACCAATCCCACCGCCACTTGCCGGTCCCAATTAAAGCCAGAGCAAACCTCTCTAGGACAAGCCCCAAAGGAGTTGACTTAGGAGGACTAGGGAGCAAACCAAGCCTTGACCACTAGGCCAACCCTTAAACGCAAAACAAACAGTTGGAACGAGAAAACAACCGTCACACTCAGCAAAAAATTCCACGCACGTATACACAATGAACACAGAGAGGAGGATCAATCGTGTCTCACTTGAGAAACTGGTTAGAGTCGGGGGAGGTTTTGACGTTGATCAACGTGTAAGCACCGAATCCAACAACGGACTTAACTTGCTTGGGAGGACGGTCGACTGTTCCGATGAAGCTGACGGAGTTGAACAACTCTTTTCTCCACTTGATGGTGGACGGGCGCTGGAACTTGAGGGCGTGACGGTAGACGGAGCTCCCGCCTTCCGCCGCATCGTCGGAGAAGAATTGACGGGGTTTAGGGTTGGCGGCGGGCGGAAAAAAGGAAGAAGAGGAGGAGGAGGAGGAGGAGGAATGGCGGAGGGTGCGGAGAAGGTAAGAGAGTGGGCTCGGTTTCTTGAGTAGGGTTCGAATACGACTCGCCGCCATGAACCGCGGCTAGTCCGGGTAGGACTTTGGATCTGGACCAAAAAGAAAGACTAAGCCAAAAGCTGTAATATGATTATTGGTAGATGGTCGAGCAATCAGCGAGCAGGCATAGACGGGTAAGGGTAGGGGTTCGGTTTCTTCACTAGGGTTCGACGACGACTCGCCGCCATAGACGGCTGCGAGCCTGGTCAGAAGTCCGGCTTTCGTATCGTGGGAGCTTTTCTAGTACGGGAAGATCGCATTTTCAACACAGGAGGTTGAGTTAATGTTAAATGGAGTAAAACTTTTAACTAGGAGTAGTAGTTTGTCTTAAAACCAAACTCGTGCTGTTGGAAACACGATTTCTCCTTGACGTCATGCATGACAACTTCCATGGAGTAGTTTTGACATTTCGTGAAGTTTTCAAAGAACGAACAGGTAACCTTTCAACTTCAACTCGAGTCAATCTTCTATATTATGGAAATCAGTATAGTACGTAAACAAATGTTACAGTTATTAGAGTCTCTAAGGGACAAGTATGATTCTTTCAAGAGCCCGGCGTTAATGTTCCGTACGCAATAACAAAAAATTATAATTTTCACAGCTACACGGAGGGATGCAACTTCCACCCGAAGTTTATTTTGGTCCAAGGCATGTAACAAAACTTGGCTATAATCACCGCCAAATTATGATCTTGTAAAGCTATAAAGGTCTAGTTCTTCTTGGTGTAGTAAGTCAGTAATTAAATCAGCCTTGGGCCAGTTCATACGGAGCATTCGCTCTAGTTTCAAGTGGGGCCTCCGCTAGTGGACGGTGGGTTTATGGTCCCCAATGAATTAAGTCAATAATCTAAGATTACCATGTGGTAAGAGATGGATCAAATTTTGTCTTAGTCGAAAATGGAATTCTAAGGTTGAATATGTCGTTCGGAATCATATTCGTGTTGCATTCTATTGTAAATACAAAAATCATGAAAATACGATACTATATTTTCTCGTTTCTTCGCAAAATTAACTGTCATCCAAACTAAACCTTCCGTTGAGATTATACGAGGATATATATAATATATTGCTTCAAAATTCAAAGTAAATGTTAAAGTAAGTACTCCCTCCGTCCCTTTTTTAGAGTTCGGTATTCCATTTTGGGCTGTCCCTTAATAAGTGTCCATTTTGTAAGGTTAGTGGGTAAAAGTTGGTGAATTTTCCATTTTGCCCCTAAAAGTAGATTCTATTTTGAAAAGTTAGTGAGTAAAAGTGTAATGATGATGGGTAAGTAGGCAAAACTGAAGGAAAAAGTTGATGTGAAAGGTATAATGATGATGTATTTTTAATAAGTTGGAATTACGAAGCGGGACACTTAAAAAGGGACGGAGGGAGTAGATTTTACCAATTGCTAATACTCAAACCATATTATCTAATCCACCTAACACTTGCCGCGTAATGACAATGAGTATAATATTCATCTACATTGTCACCGTCCGCGGGAACATCCTATCCTATCACCCAATGTTTACTCATAGCTTCACAATCCAATTCTCTGATTTCTTACTTTATCATCTTGTTGATGACGGCAAGAAAGCAAGGTACGTAAAAACAAATTATTCAACGGTTCATTTTCCCCGATACGCCTTGACGAGACGAGTCAATAATCCACAAGAGCTAGACGCGAAACTGACAAATTTCGAAATATTTTGAATACAAACAAAACAAAAAAACTCAGCGGAACTTAGCCTAAGCTGCACGAAGGCATCAAGAAAATGAATGTGAAATGCACAGTTACAGAATTAAATTTGGGCCAATGATACAAACGAAAGAATGTTACTGTAAAAGAGTGTTTACCAAGAAAAGAAAATTAGAAAAGTAAGCAGAAGAGCAATCACACATTTGTCATGTAGTAAGAAGTAAACTTGGTCAACATTAATAAGTTAAAAAAGATGAAAGGACGGAGATATTGCGAGCTCAAGTTTCTAGATTTTCTGTTTTAAAGAATCTTTGTGGTGTTGTTATGAATTTTTGTTTTGGAGCTTTTTGTGCTTTTTAAAGTCGTCTTTATTTAAGTTTTTTTTCGTTTTTGTTAATTTTGTGTTAAATTTTTATAGATTATTATTGGTTTGTCAAGTCGAGACGAATCGTAAAAAGTTGAAAAGGTCAAGAGTTTTTTGGCTTTTTTTTCTTGGATATTTCAAAAAAAAAATTGGGTAGAAATATATATTTTTTTTTACTTTTCTGATTGCTTTAGTAGAGGCGAATCAATAATGCATAAAAATTGAGTGTAAAACTAACAAACTCCCAAAAGCTAACGACCTATTTTTCAAAGGGGAGAAGGTAGGGGGATAAGCTAATACATGTTCACCCTTATTCAGTGTTTGGTTCCCATTTTGCACCCGAATTGTGTATACCACCCCACCCCTAGGACAAGCTTATTCAGTTCGGTATAATGACCCCAATGCCCCTCAAATCTCTCCAAACTCTTTTTGTACTCTTACTATAAGGGACAATTAAGTAAATTCTCACACCATTTTCTTTATCTACTCACTTTTATCCATCTATTTTAACTACCAAACAAACTCATTCTTAACTTATTACCCCTTTTTAACTAATCTCCACTTCATATTCACCTCTTATCCACCCAAAGGGTTCGGAGACATAGACCGGAGAAGACAGTCCACATTTGGACCATTCATTGGCATATCCAATGGTTCAGATTTGCTCATCAATTCTTACCAGTAAGAATTTACTTGGACCGGTAAGAGTTGACAAGCAAATCTAAACCGTTGATTGCTACAAATGGACGGTCTAAATCATGACTATCTCATCCAATCCAAAACATAAAACAAAGAGGATGCATTTCTCCGGCCAAAACTTTATCCGTTTGACAAATGAGCCGCAGGAGAAGGGGCTCACATTATTCTAGTATTACAAATCATTTTGGTACATGGGTACCCCTAAAATTGAGTCTAGAAAAACTTTGAACCCCAACATAAAAGAAAATGATTTTCACGCTTCATTTTTATTCTGTTGCCAAATCATCATGGCTTACAGAGTCTGATCCAGAGAGTAAACTAATCGAGGAAAGCGTAACGTACTTGGACGCCAATTAAGAAAAAAAAAAAGTCACACTAATTTCATATGCAGAAAATCTTAAAACAAAAAGGGAAATTTGCACTTACACCCCTTGTACTATCACCAATTTGCACATACACCCCTTATACTTCAAATTTAGGCATTTACACCCCTGTACTTTGGATTAAAGTGCAACTGTTAGAAAATCTGTTAAAATGGATAGAAAAGCTACTGGCGGGTGATTTCCCTGACGAACCCTGATAGCTGACTCCGTTTCATTATCCACTTTTTCCACTTTTTTTGGTTTTGTCCTTATTTAATTTTTTTCACGTTTGTTAGTTTTGCACCTCACTTTTTTAGTTTTTCGAAAACATATTTTTTGTTTACCTTTACCCAAATATTTTGGAAATTAACCACTTTTTAGCAAAAAAAAGTCAACTTTTTTGAACTTTTTTTTTTTTTACTTAAAAGTGGCATTTCCCAAAATATTTGGATAAAAATAAAAAAAAAATTACATTTTCGATTCATCTCATAGAGATGAATCAATAAATCACAAAAATTTGGTACAAAACTAACAAACGTGAAAAAATTTAAATAAGGACAAAACCACAATTTTAAGAAAAAGTTGAGTGGAACAATACCTCTCCCTCCTCTCACAAGATGCTCCCCAAACATCAAGAAGCCCATCAATTTTAAGCCAACCGCAACGGCAAATTGGGTTCATTCTTTGGCTTGAAATTGATGGGCTTCTTGATATTTGAGAAGAGATCTTATGAGAGAAGAGAAAGTGGATTAAGGAAGAGGAGTTTGACAAGGCTTATAAATGGCTATCAGGGTTGGGTTGGACATTCCCCCCCCCCCCCCCCATTTTGGAGGAAAATCTCCCGCCAGTAGTTTTTCCATCGATTTTAACGAATTTTCTAACAGTTGCACTTCAATCCAAAGTAAAGGGGGTGTAAGTGCCTAAACTTGGAGTATAAGGGGTGTATGTGCAAATTGGTGATAGTACAAGGGGTGTAAGGGCAAATTCCCCAACAAAAAATAATAGTTCTAGTTTATTGTGGTTGGTTCGAAAATTCAAATAACGAGCATTGACTTTGCAAAGGCCAAATGTCGTGTATTGGTAACGAAACCGCGATGGTATTTGGAAAAAAGACAAGTGTCTCAAATTTTCCAGTTCAAAGCATTGAAAATTGTCTGGAGTGCGTTTCCAAAGCGGAGACCCGGGGTTTCCCAGTGTCCGTTCAACGCCTGCAATATCTTCAACCCACTTCGATTGCAAATTCAATCCCTATTTCAGTTGACTGCGGATTCCTCTTCAAAAATCGAGGTGGTGTTCTTGTCGATTATGAACGGTAAATTCAAACCTCATTACAGTTGACTGCAAATTTCTGTTTTGGAAATTGGTTGTTGTTCTTGCTGTTATCGATTCTGACCCAAATGCCTTTTCTTAAGGGTAAATTCAATATTCATTGATTCTGGACGCAAATTTATTTTCAGAAATTGGGTTGTTGTTGTTATCGATTATGAGGGGTCTCGAAATTGAAACAAAAAACCCAAATGCGTAAATTCAATACTCATTGATTTTGACTGCAAATTTATTTTCAAGAACTGGGTGGTTGTTGTTGTTATCGATTATGAAGGGTTTCGAAATTGAAACCAAAATCCCAACTGTGTAAGTCCTATACCCATTGATTTTGACTGCAAATTTATTTTCAAGAATTGGGTAGTTGTTGTTATAGATTATGAAGCGTTTCGAAATCGCTACCAAAAACCCAAATGCCGTCTCTTCAATACCATTACAGTCGACTGCTAATTTCTTTCAAGAAATATAGTTGTTGTTGTTGTTGAGGAGTTTCGAAATCGCAAATTCGCAACCAATACCGAAATGCTGTCTCTTAAAGGGTGATCTTTTTTTTCTTGAGATAATTCAGGTATTCTGGCCAATCTAAGTGCACCTTAAGTTCAATCCCCATCGTGGTTGACTGCAAATTAGTTTTCGAAAACTGGGCTGTTGTTCTTGCTATCGATTATGAGGGGTTTCGTAAAAATCGAAACCAACAACCGAAATGCCGTCTCTTAAGGGTTTATTCTCATCTTCATCTCCATCCTCTTCTGCATCGTCTCCTCGTGATTCTCCTCCTTTGGGGTCGGAGCTAGGGTCAAAGAAGCGGCTCACTCGGCAGCGGAGGCTCCGGTACCATGCCGGAGTTGACCTGACGGTCTTGACTGATCAGTCTTGTTCGCTTCCGGTTTCGCCGGATTCTGGGCCACGGTCTCTGCCTAATTTCTGCCATTGGTCGGTGCTGGCAGTCCCACAACCTTTGCCGCTGCCTGAATCTACTGCTGCTGGCCTTAAGCAGAATGATCAGTCAAATTTGAAATCGAGCTCTACTCCTGTAAGGTAATATTATTAGGTACTTATAACTTGTTTTGGTTTAATAGGATTGCAATACACAGGTAAAATGGTATCTATGTGGTGACAATCCTATGTGGTCGAATTGGTGTGTGGCATTTAGTTAGTGTTTAGTATTTGTTTTTGTTATCTTGGGATGAAGTTTAGGATCTTTTGCATGTGGGTTTAGTTCATTGAAATGGAGAAATTGATACTAATAGCATGCACGTGCAAGCTATTCTGTTTGTTTGGTTTTTGTTTATATTTGCTTATCATGATCAACTGCGGAGCATCTCCAACCCTTACTTGTACCTTTACTCAAATTTGAGCAAAAGCTTCACTTGATATGAACCATTAAGTGGCTAACCCAGATGTAAGCTACTCCCTCCGTCCCATAATGGATGTCAATTTTTGATATCCGTGCCAATTTCAACTCCTTATATCTTTTAATACGGATCTCAAAAAATATGCAATATGGATCTTGTTTGATAGTTCTCGATTAATTCTATTATACAAAATTTTCAAACTCATGAAAAACATTATAGATTGAAAGATATAAGCGATGAAAAATGACACGGATTTCAAAAATTGTCATTCTTTTTGGGACGGAGGGAGTATAATATTACTAGTAAAAACCTACAACAATGGCATAGCTGTAAATTTGAGTCAGAGACATAGCCTTCTAAGATCTTAGTGAAATTCTTAGTCTCCCTTTGATTTTCTCAGTATGATTTTGTTTCAAATCCTGGCTCAACAATGATTGCTTCTTTGAATCTAATAGGGTTACAATACGTAGATAGAATCGAATCTTTGTGGTGACAATACTTTGTGGTTGAATTGGTGTGGGATTTATGTAGTGTTTATTATTAGTCTTTGTTATATCGGGGATGAAGTTAGGATCTGCTGCATGTGGCTTTAGTTCTTTGAAATAAAGGAATTGATAGTACTAGCATGCACGTGCAGGCTATTCTGTTTATTTGATTTTAGTTTAGATTTGCTTATCATGATCAACTGCTTTTTAAGTTCTGTATATCACTAGTCTCCAGCAAGAATATAAGTAATCATATGCTATTTAATTTACTAACAGTTATTATAGTACCTACCGGAATGATAAAAATTAGTTTGCATGTAATTATTATTCAACACTAAAAACAAATAATCTTTTTTATATGATTTTTGATATTCTACCCACCGGTTGCCCAATAGAGCCAATGAGAAAACAATGGTTTTTGCAAACTACCGCCAACATCATCCTCGACCACCACTTGCATTGTCAGGATTCCGGATATAGGCTTGCTATGGTACAAAACAAAACATAAACTATTTTTCTCATCGGCAATTTTAACCGTTATTGACAGGCAACATCTTGCGTATGAAAATTGTTAATGTTGCTCACCTCCATTAACGGCATTTGAGTTTTATCATTGTATTCCGTAAAATTTATTATTGCTTTGATATTATCACTGCGGACGCCTCTAACCTCTTCTCTTTTAACAGTAATTAAATGTTATGAATCTCAATCCCAATGTATGATTTATTGTACTATACTCGTATTATTTAATGATGTGGGTATGAATGGCCAAGGGAATTTGGAATTGAATCATTTTATTGTACATACCGAGCTATTTCATTTTATTATTCGGGTTTTATCATTTCATTTCTTCCGGCACATGGCACATCTTCTACTTCCAACTAATCTATAAAATATTAATTTCATAAAATGATTTTATTAGTGATGTCTGGATTCTGCAGCTCTCTTTCTCATCAAATTATCAGGAAGACCACAGAAAATGCTGCCACAAGTTCTTCCAAAACTCCAACCTATCGCCGTAGGGGATTCCGCCAACTCCTAAATGTGGAAAGCGTTCCTTACTCCCTCAGGCTGGATGCTCCTCCCAAGAGTGCTCCAACCACTGGTTTTTCAAGTCCTGCTCTTAGCCCACAAAGATTTAGCACTGTGGATCTCAGTCATTCTCTTGTGAATCCTCTAGAGTTTCGCGGTTCCCCATCTTCACAGGGCCCACTTTCAAATAAGCTTGCATGTTCCCCTCCCCAAATGTTTTCAACCCAAGTGTGTTCAGCAAGACTACCATGTACCCCTGATCATTCTCCAGTTCATAGCCCAAAATTCAACAGTGCTTTCCAAGATAGCAGAAACGCTTCTGGTCTTGCATTTCACTCACATCATAAATCACTCCCTGAAAGCTCTATGGGGTTGCGTGAAGGTAGTAGTCATGCCAATCTCCATCCATTACCTCTTCCACCAGGAGGTCCGAAGCCATCATACTCAACTGCTAATGGGTACGTTATGGAGAAACCTGACGTGTCATTGGTTAAAGGTCAATGGACAAAAGGGAAACTTATTGGACGCGGTACTTTTGGCAGTGTTTATGAGGCGGTCAATAGGTATGCAAATCTTCTCAAGTACTTTCTCTAGTTGGTTTCTGATTCAGTAAACCTTACCGGTGTTTTTTGTGTAATAGGGAAACTGGAGCTTTGTGTGCCATGAAAGAAGTTGATGTCATTGGGGATGATCCTAAATCCATCGAATGCATTAGGCAGTTGGAGCAGGTGATTCCTGGTGATTTTACATATTCTAGGGAACACAATAGTGTCTAGCACTAATACTATAATGTATTCTTGCTTTAAGATAACTTGGTTTTGAGAAATGTTAATGTGAAGGCAAAGGTCGTAGATTCACTAGTACTATAATGTATATGTATATTGCATGTGTGTGTGTGTGTGGATAGATAGCGATAATTTTGGGTTAATGTATGAGGATTTCTTTTCTTTTGTAACTTGAGTTAACAGTAGTAAATATTTTGACTTCTTATGTCGATACAACAAGTGCTGTGGTATGGTATTAAAGATATTGGCCATTGAACATTTTCTCATTATTTAACTGTTGCTCTTTTCCTTTTTTGTTTATTAGGAAATTAAAGTTCTCCAAAATTTAAAGCATTCAAATATCGTGCAGTACTATGGCTGTGAAGTGGTGAGATTCTTTTGGTTTCCTGCTGTCCTCTAGTAGTGATATCTGATTGTGGTTGATTTCACACAAGTTGGATAAATTTGAGGAATAAGCTTTCATATGCAGGTTGAGGACCGCTTCTGTATATACTTGGAATTTGTTCATCCAGGATCAATAAATAAATATGTTCGTGATCATTATGGAGCTGTTACAGAAAGTGTAGTGCGTAATTTCACCCGCCATATTCTTTCAGGGCTGGCTTATTTGCATAGCACAAAGACAGTCCACAGGTGATGGTCATGAAAATCAGGATATGGTTTTTTTTTTAGTGAGTGTTGAGATAAAGTTTTGATGACTCAAATGCTTGTTTCAAACAGGGACATTAAAGGAGCAAATTTGCTTGTTGATTCATCTGGGGTTGTCAAGCTTGCCGACTTTGGGTTGGCGAAACACGTGAGCTTTATATTTTATGGATATCTGCCAGATTTGTATTCGTGCATATTCCATATATGCTAATTTATTATTTTAGCAGAAAATTGCCAGTTGGTTATATGATACTCCCTTTGCTATGCCTTTTTTCCTTCCAATGAACATTTTTGCCTCATACACCGTTAAAGTGTAGACCTTTTTTTGACAAGTATGCCCCACACAAAACATCTTCGAAGTGGGACTTGAGCCCTGCACCTTTTCCTCCGAGAATGACTGGAGGTACTACTTGTGCTAATAGTTGCTGATGGCAAGCAAAAACATTGTTCTTGCAGCATTCAGCAGATGTGATAGATGGTCTTACACAGGTTTCTAGCTTTTAGTGTCTGTGTTTAATTCTTTGTATCCATGTCTTAAACTAAAATTCATAATCTTTTGGCTTTTTGTCAGACTTATTTCAGTTTAGCGAATATTTTGTTCACTATTTGGGTTTATCAATTCTACTTTAAGTATAAACATATGGACCAAATTTGAAAGTTCAGAAAAGCTAATGCAAGTAAAAAGCTGGAAATTTTGGCTTATTTTTCGTCTTTAGTGAACTCTTTTCAAATTTGGTTCAATTTTTCTAACTTTTATGATTCTTCTCGTTATGACGAATCAAAAGAGTTAACATATTTGGACTCCAGACAAGATGAAAATAAGCCGGAAAAAGGTCAACTGTTGAGATCCCAAATATAGGAAGCAACTTTATTAAGAGTATGGGAGAGATCTAAATTTCAGGAAAAATGTGTGGGAAAGGGTTTCTAAATGTTTCCTTTGAATCTTGAAATCTTGATGACCTCTTAAGGAAGGTGTGTCAATTGGTTCTTTCTTGGGAAGTGCCTGAAAATCGCATGACTACAGTATAGTAGATGATAAACAGGATGAATTTAGCACTAGATATTTACAGACCTTTATTATTTCCTAACGAGACGTATTGGAAATCTAGTATTCTTAATAAAGTTGCTTCCTATATAGTTAGTTCTTCCCAATATAAAAACTTAAACTGAATGGTACTTCATGTAGCCACAACAATATTCGCTACAATTTATCAGCTGATGTTGTCAACAAAGAAACACATGATATCCCAACCAAGTTTTGTTTGGACATATATATTGTTACTGCTATAATTTATTGCAGTTTTAATGGTTTTCTTGACTTGGAAGGTGACCAGATTATCAAAGCTAAACCTAGAAATTTATGGCTGAGCGCCTTTTTTGTTATCATTTGGGGGTGCAAATGACATCTTATATCCCTATTATTTAGAGTCTTAGAGCTTATTTGGTTCCAGTAGTCCAACTGTAACAAATTGGGCCTCAAGCTTCTCAATTCATATCAAACTGACATTGAACAACATTCATACATCGTATTGGCTTTTTTGGACGGATATGGTGCATGTGAGCTCTGCGTGTGCTCCATATGGGATCCCAGTGTTCTACATCGTCAAAGAAAGCCATGTGGTGCTGAGTGCTGACTTGTGTTTCCCCTTTGAAATATCCCAAGAGAGTTGATTACTAGACCAAATTGAAACCCAATAACCAGTAGAAAGTAGAGGGCCCAGAATTTCCCAATTACCTGTGAGGATCAGAGTGAAATTCATCCCAATTATAAGGGTGTAAATTGAAATTTAATATTTTTATTCTGTTTAACCTACTTCTAACTCTTGCATTCGGTTTTTATGATCTCATTTCCTCCACTACCCTTACATAGCTTTTCGTTTATATTCAGCTTACAGGAGTTGCAGTTGATCTCTCTCTGAAGGGAAGTCCCCATTGGATGGCTCCTGAGGTATTTCAAATTGCATTTAGCTAGTATGATTTCAGAGATTGCTCGTTTTGGCTTTTGTTCCGGCTTTAGCAACTTTCTCAGTTTTTGGTCGAAATATTTTACTTCTATGATTCCTCTCGTCTAGGCGAACCAGAAAAGTTGAACATGTCCAGCTGAAAAGTAAATATTTTTACCTGAAAACTGGAAAGAATAATTTCGTTGAAGATAAAAAGATGAAAAAAGTTCAGTTGTTTAGACATTCCTAATATAGGTTAATCCTGACACCCAAAACTTTTCTCCATCAGGTTTTGCAGGCTGCGTTGAGAAAAGATTCCAATCCTCACCTTGCTTATGCTGTTGACATTTGGAGCGTGGGATGTACAGTTATTGAGATGCTGGATGGAAAGCCTCCTTGGAGTGAGTTCACCCCGGTAAGCATGTTTTTTTAGCCTGTTATTCTTTGGATGGGGACGGTATTGGAAGAAGATATAAGGGCCTAATAACGAATTTTGGTATTAGCATATGTTCTAAGATTGATTTTATTTGTAACATTTTAGTTGGGGTTTCTGTGGATGCCTATTAACGGGCTATTATGTACTGAACGAGAGTAGAGTGTCCACTTGGGACTGATTCCCGTGGTTTTTCTTATTTCCAACACTCTGAAATTTTTTATTCTTCGTGAATTTCATCTCCTCTCTTCGGGGCAATTGTTTGTTCTCTCCGGTTTTCTATAATTAGATACGAAGACAAATTTTTTGTTAGTCGTCATGCCTCACTTTTACTACTGCTGCTTAAGGTTATGCAACTAATTATTCGGTTGTCTCCTATCCTCTAGGTTCAAGCTATGTTCAATGTCCTGAACAAATCCCCAACTATTCCTGAAACTTTATCTTCAGAAGGAAAGGATTTCCTCCAGTGGTGCTTTCAGAGAAATCCTGCAGACCGACCATCAGCTGCTTGGCTACTTGATCATCCTTTCTTGCAAAGTTCACATATAATGGTAAGTTCACATGAACAAGATTTTTTGGGTGGCATGCACGAATTTTCTAGAATGAAAGTAATGGTAAGTTCCAAATCCCAACCATGCATGAGTCCTAACATCTGTTGGACACAAATGTCCTTTGTAAAAACGGTTAATTGAGTGCCAAAAATGGTTGAATAACCTTTTCAGCAATTAAATAAACCAAAAATAGTCAGGCAAATGTGCTGAAAATTCTTTTCTCTCAATCAAGAGGACTTCACACTAGGCAAGCGTTGACACGGAATTAAAAGTGAAGATGAGAAGAAGCAGTAGAGAAGAATTCACATGTTTCGAATATGAATCTGGATTGGTTGATTTAAATTACATGATTACTGAAAAAGTAGTCATTGGAAATGAGGGGATGAAACAATCTAAGTTACTCTACTCCTATCTAAGTTACATCTACTCCAACGAAAAGAATGAAGTAAAAGACAAATATACTGATTAAGTTGATGGATTGTATGGTTTTGAGTTTTTTACAATGGAGCCCAAAAGGGCTATTTGTAGGAATAAACTGCAGAAATACCTCCATGTAACTTCCTAAAACTACCCATATTTTATTATTTGCCATCAGTAATCCTGTCTTCAGAAGTTTCCTACCAAGTCACCTGAGTCTTTGCCCTACGTGTTCTCTACACATTCTTCATGCGTCCCTCAACTATCAAATAAACAACAGGATGCCATAGTGCCATGTGTCATGGAAGTATACTAACCACAGTATTAATAGTACAAAATTAGTTTATTTCTATGATGCGAACATCTATAGTTTTTCCCATTTCTGATTTTGTTCCTTTTTCTTCTCTAACATGGGCATAACAAAATTTGGGCAATCTAGGATATCAAGTTTGTTTTGCTTTTTTTATTCTTATTTTTATTTTGTTGTTTAAATGTTGTTGGTTTTCCAGGATCATAGTCCAAGAGACAAGATGAAAAATATGAATGGTTCAGTGCCAACCTCTCCAGGCGCAGGGATTAGGCAACTTTCACGTAATGGGTATGTTTGTTATACATTTTCTTGCCTATGGATATTCAGAACTGTGTTAAATTTGTGATTTTGACCTTACATCGTTGTTACATTTGGCTCATGTCGTTCTTTTTTTGGGTAATTTTTTTTGTTGCTTTAGTGAAACTTCCCCAAAACCTTATCCTGAATGTTCCGAAAAAGGAGTAGCATCTCGCCACTCTCCTCGTTCTACACTGGAAGCGCTTCCTAGTATACTTTCTTCAGAGTTGAACTGCAAATCACATTTTGCAAATGCTCCCAACAGTATGCAACTTGCAGCCAGGGAAATTTCACCGAAAGCCACCTATAACATATTGTTATGACTGACTATGAATCTATCATGAAACTCTTGTATAGTTGTCAGTCGAGGAAACAAAATTCTCATATTCTACTGCTTGCATAGACACCGGCAAAATGGCTACAGAAACTGCGTGAACCACTTTCTGGAAATACTGTTTCCGAATATACCAGTACTACACTGTTAAAGCTGCTGTTGACGTTACCGAAAGCAAGTTTTAATGGCAGACCAAATTCAGCTGGTCCAGTTGTGCTCTTCTTTGCCTGTATACAGATTCAGCTAAAGAACATACAGTTGAAACTTCACACAGAGCAGGGTAATGAAGCAAGGAAAGGTTTAGTGGTGTTGTAATCTAGATGTGACAGAAGTTGGTTAGATTTTAGATTACACTGTAGCTTATTTTCCCACTGTTTATTTTGCTTTTTCTTGAAGAGGACAAAATGTGTCACGGTAGTCGTTCCTGGTCTAGGCTCAGGCGTATTGTACAGTTACCTATAACCCATGATTGAAGTCGCAACATTTTGTGGCGAAGACAGAAAACTTATGGTTTTGAAATTCAAGTTATGTTTTGTAGGAGGGGGGAGTTTTTTCAAAACTTTCTTCTCTTGTTTGGGTGACATTCATATGATTGGCGGGTCTGGGTCCGCATACCTTATGTGATTGCGTTAATTGTACAAGTGAGGTGTGTCACTGGAGTTTTTCGTTGGATTTATTTTTTTTCCTTTTCGGCATTCGTTTTTTACTTTAAGACTGTTTCAACTGAGAAATATACAGGAGTGGAAAATGGTAAATGTTGGGATACTGAATGGTGAATTTTACCATTTTTTTTCGTTTTTATTTTTACATCACACGTAATAGAGGGTGAGAAAAATTAAGTTCGGTTCCGCGCCAAATGTTTTTGGCGACCCATTTTGCAAAGATTGGGGTAGAGGGTTATTTGAATATGTAATGATTTACCAAGATCATGAATCTTCAAATGCAGGATGAAGGCAGGTTCCAATTTTAACCGTTTACCAGTTTATCCGTGGGGTTTGTATCCGACGGTGTCAATTTCAAATGCCAATCCAACGGTTGGAATTCTTACACTTCATATTTAATTTTTTAAAAAAGTTACTTTATCAGAAAAGGGAGGGCACAAAATTGGAACTTTAACAAATAGGGCAGGAGGGAGTATAAAGTACAAATTTTGGGACACTATTTCAATTGTGTGAGACGAGATAATCAAATACAATAACTCAACTAATAAGACAAATAAGCCCATCAAAAAGACCAAAATGGATAGGAGACCAATCCAATTACAAGCTCCATTAGGGGAAGAAATAATCCCAACAAATACAAAGAAAAAAACACTTACACGCACGTTGAAAGAATCAAACTTATGACTACTTAGTAAGATGCAAGAGTCCTCACCAATTAACATAATCTGGGTTCGAAACTCTTTCTTCTAAGAGGAAAATTTTTCAGTGCCGAGCGGGCATTGGCAACGTGGTGCCGAACACTCATCTCGGCTTTCCAAACGTGTTTTGGATGGACCAGATCTATTTGGGCGTGAGAGGTATTTTGGTAATTTTACACTTAAAAATTACCCAAACAGATCTGAGCCGTCCAAAACACGTTTGGATGGCCGAGATGGTACTCGGCACCACACGGCCGGTGCCTACCCGGCACTGAAAAACTTCTCCTTCTAAGATGAGGAAAGCCAGCTGTTAGGACAGATTGACTAGGATAACTAAAGTTGCCTTACTACTAGTTGTACTCCGTTCTATTTTGTTCAGAAACCATAACAAGTTCTAGCATGCCTCCCGGGAATGGCTACGTCCGTACACATCTGTCGGTACACATCTGATATAACTAAAAATGTTACGTCTACGCCTATTAATGGTTAAGATTGTGTCATTTCAATGGTTAAGTTAGGGATTATGCCACTCGATGGTTAAAGACATACGGTATGCATGGTTACGTCTATGTTACGTCTCTCAATGATTTTGATGACGCCTAAAATGTTATGCTTATGTTACACCTCTCAATAGTTTGATTATGTCTCTCAATGATTTAGTTATATGAGGTGCATATGGTACATATTGTGTACCGCATTTTTTTTTTCTATATAAACAAAAAAGAGAGTGGCAAAATCAGCAGCCTTTTTTTATGGAATGATGTCATATTGCATATGTCATATGTGAACTTTTCTGTCTTTCTTCTTGATGCCTTATTTGTTTTTTTAGCAAGGGGAAGCTTGCGTACTTGGGCAGCTTTTCCTTTCGGGGAAGTAAATTAATTTTCGCGCTCTATTTTTTATTGATGTTACTCTATTTTTAATGTAAAGTTATTAGTAACTTTATGAACAAAGTAGAGCACAATCTGTAAAAAATAGATCGCGAAAAACAAAATCCTTCCCGAAAAGAAGCATTTGGGGTGAAGTTTGTTTTGGGCGCAGCTCTATAAACTTATGTTTTGGGGTGAAGTTTGTCTTGGGAACATCCGTGCAATTATGTTTGGTTTAGGCTCTGTTTGGAACCAGTGGAAAAGAAAAGAAAGGAAAGGAAAATAAAAGGGAGGGAAAATGAGAGGAAAATGGGAGGAAAAATTTACTGTTCATTACACTTAAAATTCTTATTTTCTTCACACTTTTGCTTTCAACCAAACAATGGAAAGGAAATTTTTTTTATTTTCCTTTCTTTTCCTTTCCTTTCCATAGGTTCCAAACGGAGCCTTAGTTTTTTGGGAAAAATTGAATGAATCAATTAATTAATATCTTATTGTGCTAATTGTTTGCAAGAACTCTTAAAAAAATATTTGAAAAATTAATGCTTTGTTCTCTTCCCAACTCAAAAAGAATTTTTCAAAAAATTCCCCCTAGATTCCTTCTGCTTTCCACATTTCTCTCGCTATCTCTCTCCACTTATTACCCTTACTATTTTTCAAAAAAATTTTCAAAACACAATTCAAACACTGCAGAAATAACTTGAAAGAAGTAAGACATGGATGGTGAATTGGGGAGTGATTTTAGGAGCCATAAAAATAGGCCAGCAAAACATGAAAATTTAAGAGAAAAAAAAAAAAACTAGGGAGGGAACTCAAGAAGTAAAAAGAATCGTTATGGATATTGTAAGTTTTCCATTTGAAAAATTTGCCTTGTTCTCTTTATAATTCAAAAAGAATTTTTCAAAAAATTCCTCCTAAATTCCCTCTACTCTCAACATTTCTCTCTTTATCTATCTCCACTTATTACCCCTACTATTTTTTTAAAAAAATTTCAAACACCAATCCAAACAAAGCATAAACGAATCCAATCATTTGCGAAAAACTCCGTCCCAGGCAAGAATTTTCACATATTCCCTCCGTCCCAAAGATGATGACAATTTTTGAAACTCCTGTTATTTTTTATCGCTTATATTTTTCAATCTATAATATTTTTTATGTGTTTGAAAACTTTGTATAATAGAATTAATCGAAAACTATCAAACAAGATCCATATTACATATTTTTTGAGATTCATATTGAAAGATATAAGGAATTGAAATTGACACATATATCAAAAATTGACATCCAATTTAGGACGGAGGGAGTAATACATTTGATGTGACATTTCCCCTTTTTCTTAATTTGTTCATTCATTGATTCTTTTCTTGGAGCACTAACATTAGCTTTATTGTAATGGGGTTGGCTTTTCTACGGTTAAGGCATGGATAACATCCCATGCAGTCCAGTCATTTTCGAAACCATTTTGGAGTTACTTGAATGATCCAAATCGTTCATAGTGTAGAGTTTGTCGAGCAAAATATGCATGTGAAATATCAAATTAATCAGATAACGATTAATATTCAATGAGAGTACATAGATTCTGAAAAAATCTGATTAAAATTGAAAACTCAAATTTTCTGAATATATGTGATCTGATGATGTACTACTTTGTATCCGATTAACTTGACATTTTACTCGGTTAGGCTGTTCAACTCGGCAAGCTGTATAATGTGGACGGTTCGGATCATCAAAATAACTCCAAAATGGGTTTAAAAACGGCCAGACTACATGAGGTATAGTCGAGGCCTAAACCACAGAAAAGCCGCCTCCTATTCTTGTTATGTCCATTTCTCTTTTCTTTCCGTACATAAATTCTGTATCCTCTTTGATCAATGAGGGGCTCATACCATGGATGGGCCGATGGGGCATATGGTTTTGATATGGAAAGTAGTATGTTGATCAGAAGAGTGGTCTTGGTCTTTCTGCATCCTTATCCTGATGGGGTCCGGAATCCCTCAATACTGTATCCTGTTACTGCTCGACTCCCGTACAAATGGAACTAATGGCCATCACACGGGCTCTAGCTACACCATAATTTTAGTTCATGCAGCCGAGCTGACAAGTCGATCTGAATTCCACTTTGCAGACAACTTTGCATACAATTTTTTGTTGCGCAATTTTGACGAAATTTTTTTCAAATTAGCTTTTTTTGATCGCAAGGACGCTAATGTCACCACTGCCTTGTCAAACGGCCGATGCTGCGTCAACAACTGCTCGGGGATCACCTCGATCATTTTGTTTTTGTAGTTGCCACTGTCGTACATATTGTCACTGTTTTTTTTCTTTTTACGTTATTCAATGCGTATATATCTATGCGCATTTATAGTGCTTTCTCCCAAAAAAAGAGAATTCCTGACATAAAGAGAATTCCTTCCCACGTGGTCTTGTCTTTGAGGCTTTGCTTTTCCACATATACCTAAAGAGAATTCCTGCTCTTGTTTTTTTTTCTCAGGGAAGTTACCTTATGAAGCTATAAATACGAAAACCTCATTTCCTTCCACTACCCGAGAAGTTTGAAACTAGAAAAAAATACTACGTAGTTCTTAATTTCTGTCCACTCGAGGATTCAGAGATGGCATCCTCCCCCATTTCAGTCACTCGCTCTGCTGCTTTCAGAGCAGCGTCAGATTATAAATCACAGTCGCGGTCGTCGTCGTCGTTTGCAACCGTTCGCGATTTCTGGACATCACAAGAAGGCAAGGAACCACTAGACACGGAAGGCAACACGATCCTCCATTTTCTAGCCATGTACGGGAACGCATTCGTGGTCGATAATCTCGTCAAGGACAACGGCAACAACAACAACAGCAGCATAGTACAACGTGAAGATCTGCTCAGGAAGAACAACAAGGGCAACACGCCGTTGCATGAAGCCGCGAGGTTCGGTCAAAAAAGGGTGGTCGACATC
Organism: Rhododendron molle; assembly: GCA_025413875.1. NCBI lineage: Eukaryota > Viridiplantae > Streptophyta > Magnoliopsida > Ericales > Ericaceae > Rhododendron > Rhododendron molle. The sequence continues at coordinate 8,230,248 of CM046393.1, forward strand.
CTCTTGCGGAAACAAGAATCGTTGGCTCGGGAACGCAATGGTTTAGGAGAGACGCCTGTTTACGTTGCTGCGGCCTGTGGACACGAGGATGTCTTCGACCATCTAAAGATACCGGTCAATCCCGTCTCAAAGATACCGGTCGATCCCGATTGGGAGATCATGATCACCAGAACCGACAAGTCCAACATTCTTCACGCTGCGATCAGAGGAGAACATTACGGTAAGCACGTGTGTTTTCTTATTCCCTTTAGTCTTTTTAATCACTATTCAAAAATTAATAAAATTTTCTTTGTCGTTAAAAAAAAAAAAAGGTCTTGCTATGAGAATATTGGAGTTATACCCCCAACTTGCTCAGAATCATGATGTAAAAGGAAGAACTGCATTGTATCTGCTGGCTCAAAAACCAGAGTCCTTTAGAAGCGGGTCAAGTTATTCTCCACACAATTATATGTCCGCCTCTTTGATCATTTCGGTGCACTTTCTCGCAGTTCTCATATACTGTAAGTGCTACTCTCTCTGCTCCACTTTATTGGTCTTTTTTCGAAAATTGTGTCATTTTTCAGATGAAAAAAGGTACTCCAATACTTTCTTTTATTTTCTTTTCGTTTTTTATTGCACTTATTTAAAGTACTCATTGCAATCTTTGGTGCAACAAAGTAAAAAAAAATAAAATAAGAGACATGATTTTCATTTTATAACTTATTCATAAATAGAAAATGTGTGTGTTTATTACTAAGCAGGGTTGATTCCGTCGATGGTGTATCAGTCGAAACATAAAGGGTTCCGGGCATCAATAGTCACAGGTTTGGTTTTGTGTTTTCTCTTTTCTAGAACAGATATTAGTGCAAACCTGTGGTAGTTTTTAACTTTAAATCTCTCTTATATCCATTCGGCAGCATCGCATATGGTAGGCAATAGAAGAAAATAGAAAAAAAAAAATGCAATAAGCAGATTGAGATTAAAGCCATCCACAATGGTATAATCAAAAGTCAATTGTTGTTAAAGTTAATAATGTTGGTGTAAAAAATGACTCACAATGGTATAATCAAATTTAGCAACAGCTTTAGAAATAATCAAATTTTGGGTTTTGGATAACTAAAACTAACAACATTTTTCAATAATCAAAATTTGTGAATCTCACACAACATAAGTTAATTGGTTCTAAAATTTGTATACACGCGTGTTTCAACTAGTATTTTCTTCTTCTCTTCTTTGCCTGCTTTATATCTTCTTCACCTGTTCTATATCTTCTTCATTTCACCTACAAACTGTTTCTCTTTCTTTCCCTCCAAAAGTGAAACTTATATCTCTTGATCATCTACAATTCAACCCATCGTGGCCGAATTAAGGTATATCATTCTTCTTTTCCATTTTTATTTTATTCATTTTTCGTTTATCCCCTATGGTTGAGAACGTGAAGAACCTTACATTCTTTTCCAAATTTAAGAACACATGTGATTTTTTTTTTGAAAGATTAAGAGAGTGGTGGATTTGTGATATTAGTTTGGTTAGATAGGCTACAGGAATAGGAAGGGAAAAAAAAGTTTCGGTGTTGTTTTGATAGAGAACACTAGAAAGAACACCATATTTTCGATATGTTTTTGTCCAAAAAAAAATGTAATGGAGGGAAGTGAATGGCGGAAGAGAGAGAGAGAGAGATTATAGTGGACCCCTTATTTTGGTTATGGACTAAAAGTGACTATTGTGGACATCAACATTGTTAAGTTTAGCAACCTCTTAAATGAATAATCAAAAGCCGATGTGTCAACTCTTTGTTATCAATTTTTAATTATACCACTGTGGATGGCCTAAAAAAGATCTAGAAAATCAAACACCCCCCCCCCCCCCCCCCCCATCATTCGCGCTTGTAGGTAAAACAACTTGGGAATATGAAAATGCTAACATCGGAAATGATAATTCCAAAACTGTTTTTGTTGGTGTTCTAACTAGTGGACAAAAGACTTGTACCATGTGTAGTATACAAGGTTTTTATGTGCTGAAGTTTTGGGACTAACAAAAATATTTTTGGCATTATCACTTTCTATTGATATATGTGAAATGTGTATAGATATCCGAATAAGTGCATGAATATTTATAGAAATTACATTGAAACTCTAACTTTTTCCGCATTCACTTCATATAGTGCTTATATATTAGCAAAGTAAAAAAAAAATGGGTATTGCGAAGTTGAAAAAGTTGTTTTCAATTCTTTATTTCAAGAGCCACCCATGTGAAGTGTTAATATTAAAATTTAAAAAAGAAAAAAAACCCAAATTGCGGGGCCTTGGCCCCCCTATGCGCATGCCCCTTCCTCCCTCTATCTCTGCTAACAGGGGAGACATAAGAGGGAGGAGCATAGAGAGATAACATGGATCTAAATAGGTGTCTAGGTTGGGATACTGTTTACCAATTTTTCCCTCGATCGAAATCGACAGAGATTTCGGGAAACAATGCTAACAACAAAAATAAGGGCGAATGCGGCTGTGTGTCCACGAGATGGATCCGTGGTTCCATGCTGTATTTCAGGACTTCATCGGAGAGAAATAACGGTCGAGTCAAATGTGAGATTGGTGATATCGATTTGGCGGAGTGGATTGATGATTTAGTGAAGTGGGATGGAGCGGAAGAAAAATAACAAATGCACTTTGTTATTTTTTCAAGGTAGAATTACAATCAAGAAGGATGGATCCTCATTAAAAGTAAAAAAATTAAGTTAATCCTACTCCTACTAATTATAACCCGAACGGGTTAGTAGTTCCAAAAATTAAGACAAATAAAGATAGACTTTGATTTGTTGGAGAGGGATTACAATGAAGTCTTAAAAGACTATTTATAGAAAACAACAAACGTTGGAAATAACTTCCTAACTTCTCCACTAGTCTTCATTCAATCATTTGCTTCTACTTGTCAAAATAACTTCCTACTTCCCTTCAAATGTGTGGGAGCATGACAAGTGTTCTTTTAACTTCCACATGTGTAAGAGCATGCCAAGTGTCCTGCATTTCATACAAGCAAATAAAGGAAATACTAATAATAGTTATATTATTAATACAAATAATAAAATAGGAAGTATTCTCATAATTGTCACCTTTCAGTCAATCATCGACATACGGTAAAATATGGTGTAAACAGATACCACTGTTACATTTTTGTTGGCTTTTTTTTTTTTTTCATAGACGAACATTTGTGCAATTTTTTAAAATTATTGATCTTTCTAAATGGTAATTCATGAACTCGTTTCTTTTCAATTAAGCTTATTGGCGTACTAGAAGAATCTATGATGAAAAGCAGAAACATGCCTTCGCACTTGAGCTAGGAAAAAGGCTCGTAAAAGAAGAGAGAGATTGGAGTCGATACTTAGACAATCGCATGTGGAGCCCTATCGTTGAAGCCACGGAGAAGGGCATTATTGAGTTGGTAAATGAGATTTTAGGAAAATTTCCGGAGGCTGCGTTTAGCTTTTACAAGAATAATCGCGTTCTCGCCTCCGCCTCTTCTCCAAATGACAAAGGAAAGAACATACTGCACATAGCAGTTGAGCAGAAAGATTGGAATATCTACGACTTGTTAAAGAAGAAAATAGAACTCAGAGATGGAATGCTGGTGGGAGATGTTGATAATGATGAAAACACCATATTACATCTTGCTGCCAAATTGGGTACTCCAAGTTCTAGATCAGTTCAACGAGGACATTTGTACCAGATGATGTGGGATGTTTGTTGGTTGAAGGTACGTGTACATTTTTTTCTTAAAAAAAAAGGTACGTGTGCATTTATTTGTTGAGCACACACCCAGCGAAAGAAATACGAATTATTACGTTTGCAAATGCTTGTGCATAGACACATCACACACTTAAATGGTACTCCCCCACCTTGGGATCTCCCTACCTCACCAAAGGGAGGTTATGTCACCACCACCTCAATGAGAATCCAAGTCTCTTATTTATACTTGTATACAACATATATTCTAAATTCTCTTCCTATGTTCTTGTCCACCCTAACAATATAGAACTCTCCACACATATTTAGAACATTGCGAATTAATTGTCCTTGATCCTTCCTGAGTCTTCATGAACGTTGAGATCACTCTAGATTCTTCCACGTTCTAGAACCTTCTAGGAAAAACTTTTCTTTTTTCCAAGTGGTATACATTAACGGGTTAGGAGTAGTTAGTAAATTAGTCTACAGGAGGTCCGAAGGCTCTCCATAGTCCTAGACCATAAATGCTCCTAACGGGACTCGAAACCTGGACCACCACAAGGGAAGGACTAGAAATACCATTGGGTTACAAGTCCTTTGGCTAGGATGTTTTAGAACTTTCTCCAATATTCTAAAAGATTCGAGAATATTCCGAAACCAAATACGCCTTACTAGAATGTTCTCAAATGTTTTAAAAAATTCCCGAATCTTCTAGAATACTAAAGTATCGAACAATAGAGAGTAAGTGTAGCCTCTCAACATTATTATGGTTTGATTTCTTACTCCCTGTGGATCATTTGTTGTACATGACTTTTAATAGTGGTTGTACGTAGGTAAGGCCAAATGACTTCGACAAAGTCCACTGTTTGACTGCCCTTTGAAGTGCGATGTGTGGCACGTGCATCTGCGCGACATGTGGCAGCATCACGAAAGAGGTTTAGTCTTTTAAGTGTTAAGTTTAGCTAGACCTAGAATTAATGGGCAATTAGGCGAGAAGCCTGATGGCTTATATATTACCCAGCCTTTCATGTTTGCTCCGAGCTTAAGCAAGATCCGAGAGGTCCTTTGAGGCTGGGTAGCGGTACAAGTATAGCTGAGTACGTTGGCTATGACCTTACCCATACGGGAATGAAAGAGATATATTATTTCTGTAAAGTTTCACAAAATCTTGATTAAAATTGTACTATAGGATTCTATTAGTTATTAGCAGTAAAGAGCAGAGATACTAATACGAATGATCGTTAAGCTACCCTGACTAGAAGTTATTGCATCTTTAATTAACTATAGTTTTCTTGTATTTAAAAGTCCTTCTTTTATTAATTGAGTGTTTTGTTTAACGAATAAATTTTGCACATCTCGATTAATCTCAGAGCCTTGGTGTTAATGCCTTGATAAATCTTTAGTGGCCTCAGTTTTTGCCCATTTGCGCTCCCGTGTTGACAGTGTGAATCAAACCCACGAGCTTGAGGGAGTTAAATCTTTTAATTAATTACATGTTGTATTATGCTCCCATTAATTCGACCATTGCCGTTGAGAACTACTCTACATTTTTTTTTTGCCATTCGTTAATCTTAATCTACATCGATATATGGCTTTATGCTTCTAGTCTCTTGAAATTCCACATGCATGATGCAGCACGTGAGTTACAACTCTCCCCCACATTTATGGAATCTTCGAAACTCGGACGGGAAGACGGCAAAAGAAGTATTCGTAAACGAACATTTGGAAATACGAGAGAAGGCTGAGAAAGCAGTCAAAGACATGAACAATGGTCTGATGCTAATCGTCGCGTTGATAGGAACTGTCAATTTTGCCGCGCTTTTTACCCCGCCGGGAGGTTACAGCCAGAGCGAGAAGGATCTAGGTCTCCCCGTCTTCCCCATGGACGACATGCGCATGTACTACTTGCACATATTCTGCGGTCTTTTAGCTGCCTTTGTTGCCTTCGCGACTATGTTTTCGATACAGTCATGTCCGTTCCGCAGCAATGACTTCTACCTGGACGTGCCGTTGAGACTTTTGGTTGCTATGGGTTCCTTGATGCTCTCCGTGGTATTCATCGCCCTCGCATCTCGACAGGTCTACCTTCTTGAAAGGCTTGGTTTCCCTCTGGGAGAATACATTACGTACGCATGCTTGCTCGCTGCAACATTCATCCTTGGATCCATAGACGGAAGTTTCTTGCTCCTCTATTACCTCTCTTATTTGCTTAAACTTGAGTTGCTTCCCTAGCAACCCATGAAAAGCACATGGTTTACTTTTACTGCTTGAGAAGACTCTCAAGCTTCTGTAATATGTTTTCAGATTTGCTCAATAAATGTGAGTTTATCACATCTTTGTTTTCTTTTCTCTCTTGTTTAGCCTATAAATAGGCTTGTAAGCTGAATATGTAAGTGTGCAAATAAGAACGATCAAAATGTGTGAGAGTGTAAGAAAAATCCAGTTTCTCAGTGTAATACAAATTGAGTATGTTTGTGAAATACAAGTTTTAGAGTTTGTAGAGTCGTGTTTTGCGCAAGGTAGCTGACGTGTAGATCTACGTGAGGTGGAGAGATGTGATTGGTCGTTTGTTAGGAGAGATGGGGAAAAGGGGAAATGATCTGGTGAGGTGGAGGAAAAGGACACGGGAACAGAAAGGACAAAGGCAGCGTGTTACTGACAGTTCTTCCCAGATGGATCGCCTGGCACTAGTCTGAGAAGAATGTTCTTCTTTCTCAGTTCAGTACTTCTCAATCTTTTCTCTAGGAATAGTCAGTTTTTGTCTCTATCCACACGTGTGTCCCCGTTTGAGAAGGAAATGTCGGTGCGTATTTATAGGCCTCTGGGCCTGGGGGGGTCCCCTGGACGGCCCAGCCTAATTTCGACACGTATCCTTCCTGCTCTCGAGGTCGCGAGGTGACGTCATCGCGCGCACCAAGCGCGCGGGTGGCGCTCGACACCCCGCGACGGATCTCCCCTTCCTTAGCCACCAAAGCACTAGATCTTCCTCAATTCCCGTTGGAGCAAGGTCGCGACCTGCAACGATCGTGTCCCCTCTGGAGCCCATTGGTTCTGCCTTTCACCAAGGCGCGCTCTACCATCTGAGCAATCTGTAGGTATCTCGGTCCTCCTCGCGCTTTAGGGCCCCCTAAGGCCCGCGCGGACCCATTTATTCTCGCGATGATTCTCGCTGTTCATCTGCCTTTGTGGGCTCGTATTCATGACAATCGGATGCCCTTCTTTAGCGGGCGTCCTTGCACGCTAGTCTCTGCGCGCGGTATGGGCGTGCGCTACACCTGCGCGTAGGGTCCGTCTCACGCCCCTCCCATCGCAGCAAGAATTACTTACAGGCTGCTCCTTTGTCGCTTCCACGTGTCGCACCACAAGAGGTTGGTCAAACTCTTGTAATTGGCCAACCGTTGACTTAATTTGATCACTCCTACAGAGTTATAAATTGGTACTCATCTATGTTTGCATCAATGGTATCAGAGTCCTTGGCTAATTCGATAAAATTCTCTCTCAAAACATACCTTCGGCCTTCGACATTCTACTGCTATTTTCACCAGAAACTAGCTCACTCGAAAACAGATTTTTGAGTGCGGATTCAAGATCGTCTCATCCACAATGAGCCGACCGCCTTCGAGCCCAGCAAAAAAGATCACCCAGACGCCGCCCGATAACCTGTCGACGAAATCAAACGGTCTCTGTTTCGTTCGATACCCGGTAGTGCTCATCTTCACAGTTTGATATCTTTGTAACCTGATAGTCTCCACCGGACGATCTCATCATCACCAATAACCGTATTGTGTTTTGTTTATCTGTTATTTATTTTGTTTTTTGTTTTTTTTTTTTTAAAAACGAGTGGTCAGGGGTTGGTTAAGTTTTTGGAAATTGCATCACTAAAAGAGTTTTGGTCCAGCTGTTTGAAAGATCTCTCAAAGCATTTCTTTTTCTATTGTAATGGTTGCATCTGTGATTTTTATGATAATGAAGTTTTCTTTGCTGATAAAAAAAAAAAAGAATACGGATTGCAGATGTGGGGTATAAAATAATAGAGTTTCTTAGATTCTAAGCAGGGTTCGTTTCGCTAAACTAAATGGACTTAACTGTATTTATAAATCTATGTTATTACGAATTTCTAGATAGGTCATTCTCCCCGAATATATCAACCGAAATTTTATTTAATGAAAACAACCTGACTATTGTCATTAGTTTGTAGCCAATAAAATAGTGAAAAAGCTTCCATGTTGCACGTATCAATGGAAAAGATTATATACAGTGTTTACTAGTTAGGATATTTCCTTTTACTAACTTTTGCAAACTATGGGTACATGGTTTGATGTACTCCTAATTGTGTGGGAGCTACTTTGGAGTGGGGTGAGTCTCACACAAATTAATAAAAATCGTCTAACTTGTTTAAGATATACTATTTTTAATGGTTCATGTAAAAAATTAACTCATATTGATATTATTAAAGATTTGAGAGCTTTTTACCCCAGAATTTGTTGGAAAAACATTTGAATGAATCGATCGATCAAACTCTCATGATTGTGCTAATTGTTGCAGGAATTCTTAAAAAAAAATATTTTAAACAGATTAGTAGAATCTGAATGGCGAGAAACTCCGTCCAAAGCAAGAATTTTCACATAAACATTTGATTTCACACTTGTTACCTTTTCTTTGTTGTTTTGTTAATTCTTTTCTTAGACCACTAACGTTGGCTTTATTCTAATGGGGTTGGCTTTTCTGCCGTTAAAGCTTGGACAACATCCCATGCAGTCCAGCCATTTTCGAAACCATTTTGGAATTTTTTTTTTGCTCGGCAAAGAAGATTTTATTGACTCAAAAAGGGTACATCGAGAAAGGCACTCATTAAGCACACATGCTTACCGAGTGAGGAAAACGAAGCGAGAAAACAGGAAAATAAACATTGGACCATCCAACAGAAAATTGGATCGCCCCCACCCATACTACAAGTTCCACTTGCTACACTTTCTCCTTTCTCATTCCATCAAGATAGCTCTTGAAATCTTCCACGGAGTGCACCTTAATATCGAACTTCACTTTGACCCACATTGCTACCCTAGTTTTAATTAGCTCCCCAAGATCTTCCACTCGTCAAGACGCATAGTTGAAAACAATCTCATTCCGTGCCAACCAAACGGACCAAATTGTAGCATGGAATGTCGTTTCCCACAAATATTTCTCAAGATTTTTGAATCCACTACCTTTCCACCATGTGAATAAATTAATCAGAGAGCCAGGGCACACCCAACAAACATGCCACCAATCTATCAACAACGACCAAACATCCCAAGAAAATTGACAATGAAGGAAAAGATGCTCCGGAGTTTCAAGATGCAGTGAGCAGAAGGGCTTACTTCAATGATTGAAATAGTTCACAGTGTAGAGATTGTCGAGAAGAATATGTACGTAAAATATCAAATTAATTGGATAAATATTAATATTTAATGAGAGTACATAGATTCTTAAAAATCAGATTAAGACTTGAAGTATATGGGACCCGACTATATCCTACTACTTGCCATCTGATTAACTCGACATTTTACTTCGCTATTCTAATCGATAAGCTGTATAATGTGGATGGTTTGGGTTTCTGTGATGTTCGTACTCTCTGTTGGTGTTGCTGCTGCATTATTTTGTGCAGCATTGCTACATTTTGTGCTTCTGATGCATTGTTTGCTTGACTTCTTGACTGTTAATGCAAGTCATTTGCAGTTTCAAAATCTGTGCAGTCCCATTTTTGCTTTTTGTTTTTGTTTTTGTTTTGACTATGATGATATGTACAAACATTTCAAGGCTAGATACTAACTTGGTAGGACACTTGTGAGGGTCAACAGGTTAACCATGGTAGCAATGTGGGTTAAAGTAAAGTTCGATTTAAAAGTGCACTCGATGGAAGACTTTAAGGGATATCTTGATGGCGTGAGGAAGGTCAAAGTGTAATGTTTTTGTCTGAGGATTGGTGTAGTCCAACTTTCTGTTGGACTATCATCAGCTCTCGTTTCTTATTTTGGGTTCTTTACCCTCTTTCGCTCGTAAGCGTTTGTGCTTAGCGAGTTTTCCTCTCGATGTACCCCTTTCGAGTTAATAAAATCTTCGTTTTGCCGAGCAAAAAAAAAAAAAAAAAAAAACCGACGTTCGGCAACATAAGGTCCATCCAAGTGGTGCATTGTGTGCCAGTGGAATAAATATCTCAGCCACAAACAAGTTTTTATCTCCGCCTGTGCAATTGTCAGTACACAGCCGATCCCAAGCCCAGAGAAAAGGAGTGTTGATTAGGTAGCTTCTACCGTATAAAAAACTTGTTGATTTTCACCATATTTTATATTTTTCATTAGGCTTCGTTGGTTTGTTTTTGTTTGCACTTGTATTTCATTCCAAATGAAGTTTGTACATTTATTTTCAAGATTTTGGAAATGAAGATACATTACACTGCTGTCACTACATTACCTGAGATACATTACATTACAATGGTACAAAGCAGCTAGACTCGTAAGATTTTATAGCAACGCCTCCTCCTCCTTTTCGCTCTAAGTCTGGCGTGTCATTCTAATTCTAATGATGAAAAAAATAAAGAAAAAATGAAAACACAAATTAGAATGATGATATGTGGGATGATATGAACAAAAAATGAGACTTATTTATAGAAAAAAAATTTCCTAACAAAGTTGTTCAACCTACTAACCACATTCTTAAACTACCACTCACATTTTTTCAACAAACATTTACTCACCATTCAACTATGAATATTTTGTTTTCCAAAAACTCACCATTCAACTATGAATATTTTGTTTTTCAAAAAAAAAGAAAGAAATAAAACTTAGGTTCAAACAAATTTTACTATAATTAAATTACTTTCAAACTAATAAACCATATAAATCCAATTTTTTTAAAAAATCATAACAAAAAATTAAAGTTTAGAGAAGGAAAATTTTTAAAATGGCACCTGAACTTTCACCAAAATATCCCATAAACACCTAAACTTTAGTTTATTTCAATTAAACGCATATACTTACAAAATTTCTAATTTTAGACACCTACAGTCTTATTCCGTTTTATTTTGTCAAAAAATTTGCGGACTGGCAACTCTATTCCGTTAAGTGCCCAAATTGTACATGGGAGGGAGTCCAAAAGATACACACAATCAAACCCTTCACCACCCCCACACACCACCCCCCACCCCCCCCCCCCACAGTCTCCCTCCCTCCCTCCCCCACTCCCTCTTTCACCCTCCCTCCACCGCCTCCTCCGGCGCCGCCCAACTCCCCTTCCCCTCCTCCTCCAAGGCCGACATATCGGTTCGCCACAACCCCAATTCCAAAGAAGAAACCTCAATTGGGTTCAACCCAACATTCTATTACTCTCATTTTCATATCTCGGGCAATCTAAAATCCCAGATGCAAAGCTGTCCAAAATCCACCACTCTCCACATCCACCGTTACGACACCTCACGTATATATCTCTGTATATTAGCCAATTTATTAGGTCATGGATTAAATTTGACCCTTTATGGAGTTCAGAAACCATAAAAAAATTCAAATCTTCGACTCTAGTTCTTTATTCATGGCCTAAATCCAGCCAACGCGCGTGAATTCAGGACAACCGGCTTTCTTGGATTTGCTCCACCTCAACCACCAATCCCCTACAGTTCTGTTCTTGTTTGTTCCTGTCGAATTATTGATGTACGAGATGAGTTGATTGATTAATTGGGGCTTTGGGCCTATAATCTCATATGGGTATGTCAATTTTTTGCTTTGCTCTCTTTTATCGGTTGGTTCTGCAATTTTTTTTAGGTTATCTTGCTTAATTTAGATTCTTTGAAGGTTGGAGCTACCAGATTCAGATTAATTCTGGATAATCCTTATTTTCAAGAAATTTGCTACAAATTGCAAGAATGATGAAATGCATGGTTTAGATATGGCTTTTATTGTTCAATCTTTTATTTTCCTAATTTTTGTTTCGTTGGCAACGGAGGGGAGGAGGGGTGGGTTAGAGAGGGAGTGGTGGAGGCGTGGGAAATAGAGGTGGGAAGCTGGGAGTGAGGAGACGAGAGAGTCTTTGGGCTGGCCTCCCACATCGGGAGGTTGGGAATTTGTGCGTTTGTGTATAAGGGTCCTTTACCCTTCACGTAGTCAGCAATTGTCTAGGTGTTTGGGTATATAAAATTATCCTTCTGTCCCTCTCCAAAAAGGAGGAGAGAGAGAGGGGGGGAGGGGTTTGATTCACTACAACTTTTGGGACTATTCTTGTGTGCCAAAGGGGCACTTAACGGATAAAGATGCCACATCAGCAATTTTTTTTGACCAAATAGACAGAATATGATGGCAAGTGTCTAAATTTTGGGATTTTGTAAGTATAGATGTTTAATTGAAATAAACTAAAGTTCATGTGTTTATAGGACATTTGGGTAAAAGTTCAGATGTCATTTTGAAATTTTCCATTTAAAGAATCTAACAAAACTAATTTTATGAATTTCATTTTTTTTAAAAAAATTCAAAATTTGTAAGGCTTAAAGATTTTATAGTTTAAATGAATTTATTTTATCAAAAATTAATGGTAAATAGGTATTTATTCTAATTATAATGAAACTAATAAATTTTGTCAAAAAACACTGCATAAGGGCAAAAAAAGTCATTTAACAGCTTTTTAGATCAATTCATCACTCTTATACCCCAATTAATCCTTCATCCAAACCAAGTACTATTTTATTCCATTTTTCTAATACTTCATCCAAACTAAGTGCTATTTAATACCTCATCCATAAACATTACATCGCCATCCTTTATTCTTGCATAATACCCCCAAATCTAATCCCTTATCCAAGCGAGCCCTTCCCATGCAGTCGTGGATCCAAAAAAAAAAAAGAAAAACATCCCATGTAGTCCAGTCATTTTTTAAACCATTTTGGAGTTACTTCAATGATCTAAATCGTTCACAACGTAGAGCTTGTCGAGCAAAATATGCACGTAAAATATTAAATTAATCGGATGAAGAATAATATTCAATGAGACTACATAGATTCTGAAAAAATCGGATTAAAACTTGAAAACTCAATTTTTTCAAAATATATGTGATCTGATTGGTATATATCCAATTTAACTTGACAATTTACATGGCTATTCTACTCAACAAGCTCTATAATATGGACCGTTCGGATTATCAAAGTGACTCCGAAATGGGTTAAAAAATGGCCAGATTACATGAGGTGTAGTCGAGGCCTAAATTGCAGGAATGCCACCTCCTATTCTTGTTCTGTCGCTTTCTTCTTCCCGAACATAAATTCCCTATCCCCTTACATCGTCTCCGATGATCAATGAGTGGCTCACATTCATATTACATAATGGATGGAGCATGGAAAGTAGATGTTGATGAGAGTCGTCTTTGGATTTTCCGCTTGACCAAAAAGAGAAAAAAGAAGTCGTCTTGGTCTTTGTACATCGCTTTTATCCTGATGGGTCCTCCTCCTCCACCATCAATTTTTCAAAATAATAAAAGCAAATAAAAATGCGATTCTGACTAGAGGTGTCAAACGGGTCGTGTCGACCCACGACACGACCAGTTTGACACGGACACGGTGTGACACGGGACACGAAAAAGACACGGTATGGCCGGACACGACACGATACGGACACGGTATAGTTGGGCACGGACACGGCACGAACATGAAAGTGAGCGGACACGACACGGACACGACACGGTATTTGCTGACACGTGACACGGCACGGACACGAAAGTAAGGATACACGACACGGACTCGACACGGTTCGAGTATGATCTCGACACGGCATGACACGGCACGAGCCTGAGCCGGCACGACACGGACACGATACGGTTGAGGGCACGGGCACGACACGGGCACAGTAATGAGCAGACACGACACGGGCACGGTAATGAGCAGACACGACACTGGCACGGCACGATTGTGTTGCACGACACGACGACCGCACGACGCGGCACGCGACCGCGACCACGGCAACACACGGCCGCAGGACACGCACGGCACGGCCGATTCTGAGCCTTTATTAAATGAAATTTCAAGAAAAATGATGATGAAATTTAGTAATATTTTAAAAATAAATAGCAAGATATAGAAAATAAAAAATAATGTTATAAAAATAATTTCAAAAATAATGTTACTAAACAATTAATTTTAATAAGATATAAAAAATCAAATTATCAAAGCCGTCATTTGCAACATGCAAGTCATGTAAATAATGGTTTGACGACGTCGATCACTCGATTATGTATTTAATAAATGAATGAGTAGCTATTTATTCCTAAATCCTATTGAATTTCTCATCAAATTTTACCATAGATGATTTTAAAAAAACAAAATGGGTTCATTTTATTAATAAATTTTTGAAAATAATTTGATTAAACCAAATTTCCAAAAAATAGAAGAAAACATTCGCCACCAAACACACACTTATCAATGCACACATTAAACTGGATCAAGCACTTGTAACTTGTAAGAATGAATTGAACGATTACAACAAAAAAAAATTGTATTTTTTAAATACAGTCTCCCTCTTATTATTTTCAAAATAATTTGACAACGGAAAAAATAATTTGAGTAAATGAAATTTCAAAAAAAAAGTGATAAAAAATATAATTTTAATTTTTGTTGAAGAAAATTTTGACTAATTAATTGTAGAAGGAATTAAAAATGAATTTTAGTATTTAAAAATAAATAGTGACATATTAAAAAATAATAATTAATTTTATTAAAAATTAAACCATTAAATTTATTACAATAAATTTAAAATTTTGAAATAATTTTATTAAATGAGATTTTAATGTGTTTAAAATGTATTTAAAGTCAAACATATTGAAATTTGAAAGAGATCTCGCTCCGTGCATGATATTGATTTTCTAATTCTGATGGTTCGTGATTGAATTTTGATGATCGGGACCGTTGAAAGTTTTTAAAAGGTGCTTTCCAAGGGCTACATAAGAAATTGGGGAAAAAATTACTGCAAATGGCTTGATTCAAGCAATTTTCAATAAAAAAAACTATACTTTTCTAACTTTTTTGCAATTGCGATAAAGGGGTTTCTTATAGCCGATTGAGTCAAAAATTTGTACAAATCATTTATTAAACAAGCACAACAAAATCAACGATATGGATCGTCGTGATCTTTTATTGGTAGTTTAGTCACTATACATTGAATAAATGCACGAGATTCGGTTTAATATTAATTACATCCCGATGAAGGCACTAAGTAAAATCGATCAGCCCAATTTTTTACGTGAATAATGTAATCAATATCCATAATCAAATCAACGGTTCAGATTGATCGTTATTAAACAAAAAAACAATAATAAGTATTAGAATCTATACGTTCAACTTATTCTAAATGAAACTATATCTTTTGCTATAGTTGAATATACAGTAGCCATCAGACCGCGACAAAATTACGACGATCGAGACCGTTGATTTGATCACGCATGTTGATTACATTATTCGTGTAAAAAATTGTATTGATTGAGTTTATGTAGCGCCCTCATCGGGATGTAAATTTTATAAACCAAACGTATTGCATTTATTCAATATAAAGTAACCATACTGCCGATACACAATAACAACGATCCATATCGTTGATGTTGTTTTGCTTGTATAATAAAAAATACGTTCAAAATTTGGGCTCGATCGGGTATAAGAAACCCTTCCATCGCACTGCTACTTTATTACGAAAATGCTATTTCTCATCCGATCAACTCTTTAATGAACACATGATTAACATGTATGAATGATCTGAATCGTTCAAGTGACAAAATTATTCAAATTCTTTTGATTTTATTAGGTATTTTCTCCGGATACCATTTTCGTGCACTTTAATTTCGATAAGGCGAACATCCCTAAATTGTTCGAAATAAACAATTTCAAACAAAAAAATAAAAATAAAAAGGAAAAGGAAAAATAGAGGGCCGGTGGTGAGATGTAATAAAGAAGGGCATGAGGGGCATTATTGTATTTGTGTGTAGCCGTTTGGGGGCATTTTGGTCTTTTCGGATTTTAGGGCAGTCAGGTCTTCTTCGGCTTCGCAGATCTCAACTCATTTTCATTGCAGTCATTCTCATCTCATCTCTCTCTCTCTCTCTCTCTCTCTAGCTCTCTCTGTGACTCTGTCTCTTTGATCTCTCTCTCTCTGTCTCTCGCTCTCTCTGTCTCTTTGATCTCTCTCTCTCTCTCGATCTACCGAAGTAACCAAACCACGACCACCACACGTGGTCACGGCACAACCTGTCAAACGGATCACTGATCTCTCTCTCTCTCTCTCTCTACTCTCTAGCGGCCTCTGCGATAAACAGGTACGGTTGTTCGACCACGCAAAATTATCCATCTATGAAATACAACGAATTTTCTTATATTAACGGATTGTTCGATTCATTAGAGACAAATATGGAAATCGCAAGGCTCTCGAGTGTTGCTCGGTGTTTTCGTTTTCCCCTTTAACTGTAAATTACTGTTTTCTCGTCTGCCATTTCGGATCTGTCCGATACCTGTAGCGTGTGAATCGTGTTATTTTTAGGGTTTTGTTTGGAGCTAGACTCGGTCCAGCCCTTCCTGCAAAGTAGCACGTGAAATCGACTCTTGGTCGCGTGTTTTTTTGGCCAATATATTTCGATTGTTTCTCGGGTTTTTTGTCGTTGATATATATATATTTTTTTCTGCTCAAAGCCTATGGTCTGTTTGGTGTCTATGAGTACTATCAGAAGGTGAGAGAAGTGATTGTACTCAAACCCACCACTGCACCACCGATCTCAAACACAAACCCCAGTTCACTTGTAATCTCAAACCCCAGTCCACTTTCATTTGTGTTTTTTTTTTTTTTGAACAGCCCTTCATTTGTGGTAAAATATATCTGATTTAGTTTAAACTGAAGTTATATTAACTTGTTATCTGAATGCTTTTTATCTGAATACAGGAACAGGGTGTAAATGGACCCGGACAATATCCATATGGATTTTGCCAGAGCACAATCTTACTCTGAGTCTTCTGATGAGGGTCATGAAGCACATGCAAGTGGAAACAGTGTTGGTGAAGGTGCTTCCAACAGTGTTCCAGCGAATCCAGCCTCTACTTCTATAGGTAGTCGAGGTAAAAAAAGGGCAAAAAGGACTAACACATCTTGGGTGTGGAATCATATGTCTAAACGTAAAAATGTGATTAATGCTAAGGGTGTAAACATAGGACCTAGATCATGCTGCAATTATTGTGATAAAAATTATTCTCCTGATAGTAATTATGGCACTGGTAGTATGATAAAATACCTCACTAAACATCATCAAGATAAAATTGAAAACGAACACCGTAAAGATTTCTCTAATTTTATATACTCGAAAGCTGAAATGAGAAAGGGGTTAGCCCGTTATGTAGCTGCAGCAGAGCGACCCTTTACTTTTGGTGATGATGTTAGGTTTGAACATTTTGTCCAACAAAAACTTAATCCTATTTTTAAAAAAGTTTCTAGAAATACAACTAGAGCTGATACGCTTGCTGAATTTAAACTTGATAAAGAACAGTTTATAAATGAAGAAATTGGTGGATTTCCTCGTGGTACTTCTGTGTCGTTTACTTCTGATATGTGGAGTGGTGGAAATAATCGTGGTTACATGGCCTTGACTGCTCACTATATAGACTCTAGTTGGAAATTGAATAAAAGGATTATTGCTTTCCGTTTAGTGGAGTATCCTCATAATAGCACTACTATTTTTCAAACTGTGTATGGTGTTTTTACGGAGTACAATCTTGCTGATAAAGTTTTTAGCATTACTTTTGATAACCATTCTGCTAATACTGCTTCTATTGATATGTTCTTGGATAATTTAAGTCCTATTCATGGTGGTAAGTTATTCCATATGCGATGTGTGTGTCATATCATTAACTTGGTAGTGCAAGATGGTTTGAAAACAATTTCTCTAGAGTTGTCGAAAATTAAAGATGCTATTCATTTTATTACTTCCTCCCCATCTAGGCAACAAGAGTTTGATGCGTTATGTGCAAGTTTGAGTCTTAAACCAAAAGTTTTTAATACTGATATTAGAACTCGTTGGAATTCGACATACATTATGTTAAAATCTTGTAAAAACTATTACAAGGCAATATCTGATTTTGTTAATCCTAGGTTCGGTGGTGGCTTTTTGTTAAGTATAGCGGATTGGAACCTTGCATTTGAGTTTATGAAGTTTTTGAAAGTATTTTATACTGCTACGTGTGCTTGTTCGGGTGTTCGTAATCCTACTTCTTGTATTGTGCTTCACCAATTGTTTAATATCAGTGTCTTTTTTCGTAGCTATAGATTGCGAGAAAATTTTGTAGGTCCTTTGGTGAATATGGAAGAGAAATTCAAAAAATATTTTGAACCAATGCCAAAATTTTTTGTTTTTGCTGCTGTTATGGACGCAAGGATTAAATTGTGTGGTGTTGACAGGCTTTTGAAAGGGCTTTCTAATAATATGGGTGTTTTATTTTATTCGATCGCAACTGTGAAAAAGGATTTGATTGATTTATATGATTTATATGAGTCTAAGTATGCATCCACTAATGTTGCAAGTACTTGTCCGGATCCATGTTTACCACGTCCAAGTGTTGATGACCCAGGTTGGAGTTTGATGTCAGATGATGCTTCTGATATTTTTGATTTTGATTACTTCTGATACCTCTGCTCGGTCTGAACTTTCTATATATTTAGAGACAGAACGTATTAAGATAACCAACAACCAACAAAACTTTGATATATTAAGCTGGTGGCAACAACATGCTCCAACATTTCCTGTTCTTAACATAATGGCACGTGATCAATTAACCCCTCATGATTCTTCGGTGCCATCCGAATCGGCTTTTAGTGCAGGTGAAAGAGTGTTGGATGATAAGCGCATGAGACTAGCTCCAGATATTCTGGATTGTCTGATGTGCTTGAAAGATTGGGAGGATACACGTCTTGGAATTCATCCACGCGCAGCCAAAGATGAGTTACGAGACTATTTTGCAGACTCGGACATAGATGATGAGTAATATTGCTGTATTTGGTTTCAGTTTTCTGCATTTAGTTGGTAAATTTGATGCCAATTTTGGGGTTGTGTTGGCACTTGGCTGCATTTGTGTTGGCTGCCTTTGGTTTTAGTTTTCTGCATTGGTTTCATTTGGAGATGCATTACTGCTGCTATTGGTAGTGTGTTTGCTGCTGGGGTTTCGTTTTGCTTCATTTGGTTTCAGTTTTCTGCATTTGGTTTCCTTAAATAAACCTTGCATTTGAGTTTTTCAGGCTTTTTGTATGCAGTTTTAGGTAGTTTGAGTTGCCTTCTAGGGAATTTGAGAGGGGTGTGTGTGTGTGTTTGTGTGTGTGTTACCAAATTCCCAAAAAAGAGTAACCAAATAACCATTAAACTGTAAGCAAAAGCCCAGTTTGAGCTGAAGTGTGATTGTGTTGCAACTTATGAAGACCTTAACGGGAACTTAATGTTGCCATGATCCATTTTAGTTTTTGGCTATGATGATAAAAAAAAAAAAACCTAATATCTGAGCCGAGACTTGCCAAATTCAGCAGAAAACTGAAACCAAATGCAGCCAACCATGTCCCAAGGCTATGATGTTTTTCTGAGCCAAATCTTGTCCTAGGCTATGATGTTTTTCTGAGCCAAACCTGCATACAATGTGAACCAAAACCTGCACATAAACTGAACTTAATTCTGCACTGCTTGTGTTATCTGTTTGGGTGCCTATGATGAAATCTTTCTGAGGCAGAAACTGTAAGGATTTGGCCTCTTTTTGTGGCTTATCTGAGGCAGAAACTGAAATCTTGTGTTATCTGTTTTGGTTCAGATTCTGTGCAGGTTCTGGTTCAGTTTCTGTGCAGGTTTTGGTTCACATTGTATGCAGATTTTTGGTTAAGTTACTCTGTGTGTGTGTGGCTGTGGTATGTGCAGTCCAGATGGAGTTGTATGTGGAGGCTATGGTTTTGTAACTGCAGTCCAGATGGAGTTGTATGTGCAGTCCAGATGGAGTTGTTGTGTGTGTGTGGCTGCTAGAAAACATTCCATAAAACAAGGCTATGGTTTTGTAAAATGCTCCATTCTTTTGTGGCTATGATGAATTTTGTGAATAAGACACATTTGGCACTTAGGCGGGGTAACATTAGACGGCCAATTGGCAACTAATGTAGCAGCCTTCAAGTGCTTCGAAATGGTGTCACTCTGAGCCAAATCTTTAGTAGTTCACAACATTAGACAACCATGTATTACCAGTTGGCAGTTTTTTGCACTTAGCCTTGTTTGTAAGCATGCATAACATTGTGCTCTAAAACTGCAGTGCTTGGTTCAGTTTGCTGGTTCAGTTTCTGCTTTAAAACTGCAGAACTTGGTTATGTTGGGTTAAATCTGCAGGTTTTGGCCACTTTGGGTAGGTTAAAGCTGCAGATTTTAGCCACTGGGTTTATGTGTCTATGTGTGTGTGTGTGTGTGTGTGTGTGTCTGGCCTTGATGAACAACAGACCTGCACATAAACTGAACCAAAACCTGCACTGCTTCTGTTATCTATTTGGGTGCCTATGATGAAATCTTTCTGAGGCAGAAAGTGTAAGGAGTTGGCCTCTTTTTGTGGGTTAAACCTGCAGATTTCTTCCACCTTTTTAAATGCAGGCAGGTTTTGGTTCAGATTGTGTGCAGCATTTGTCTAGGATGGCTATTCCTCGTAAGTTTTATGCATAAATGGAAAGACCAGACCAGAATTATTGCATATGCAGTCAAATTTTTGCATTTACGTGTGTGTGTGTGTGTGTGCCAAGTGGTATGAGTTCTGAACTGACAAATGAGTTCACGGAAATGAGTTCTGAACTGACAGATGCGCTGGACGTGTATGTGGACATATATTCGATCAAGTATGATCTCATTGCCAACTCTACCAAATATGGTAAGCTCATCAATATGTTGCCTTCTTCCTTCTTTCCAATGACCAATTTCTTTCTCGCCTTTTCTTTTTCTGTTACCATAATAAGATGGACTAACCGTATCCATGTTTGATGACATGCCAAGGATAGGTTGGATAGCTACTACACTTGAATATCATGCATCTGAGTTCTTAACCAAAAATCCAGATTTGAATAATTGTAAACAAAGAAATGAAATATTTAGCTTGGTGGATACCTCTAACCTGGTCTTATGCCAAACCTGAGGTGTAACGAAGCCAGGCTAAATATTGAGTTTGTTTTTTGTTTGTATAGTTAGTTTTATTTGATTGTATTGCTTAGCCGAGGTGGTGGATATTTTTGGGGAAAATACTGAAAAGGTTTTGAGGTTTTCCATTTCCCTCCTTTCTTTCAGAAAGAAACTCTTGGTGAACCTCTAGGAGATTTCAGATTTCTTATAAACACTTGGGGTACCGGTGACACATTTCCTGTTATTAATTTTTCCATTTTTTGAGTGTTATGGAACAACTGATTAGCAGAAAACTGGAATTTCAGTAAGTCTTACAAACTAAATAGTGTTGGTGATTCATGAGCTGCTGAAATTTCAAGTTTGAGAAGTCTATTTAAGCATTATGAGGTTTATGTGTAGTGCTGTTGTTGCTGCTACTGCTTATTCTTCTTCCTCCACTTAGCTTGGTGGCTGTTTGCAGTTTACTTGGCTATTTTCTGCAGTTACCATGCTTTGTGCTGTTACTTTGCTGCTGCTGCAATTTTTCTGGTGCTGGCTGGTGGCTGCTGACAAGCATGTGTGTGTGTGTGTGTATGTGCAAATTGCAGGGCATGCTGTTTTTGAGCAGATTTTGGGCTGTTTTCAGTTATGCAGGTTTCAGCAGATTCTGGGCTGTTTTTGGCATGCTGTTTTTGAACTGATTGTGCATTGTTTTGACTGCTTTGTGTGCTGTTTTCATGTGGTTTCTGGGCTGTTTTTGAGGTTGTTAGGCAATGATGAAGTTTTTCCGAGCCAAATGTCATAAATTGCAATTTGCACTTACCTTGGTGGCTGTTTTTGTTGCTACTATTGTGTGTAGTGCTGTTGTTGCTGCTACTGCTTATTCTTCTTCCTCCACTTAGCTTGGTGGCTGTTTCCAGTTTACTTGGTTGTTTTCTGCAGTTACCATGCTTTGTGCTGTTACTTGGCTGTTTTTTGGTGGCTATGATGTGTTATAAGCTGAGCCAAGTGTGTGTGTGTGTGTTATAAACTGAGCTAGTCACAGGTTAAACCCAATAACAGCATGCTAAACTCAGAAACTGCAACATGTGTGTGTTATCTTTTTTTATGGGCAATGATGAATCAATTGAATTGATAATTTTTTGAAGGTGGATACCTTGGCGGGGTAACTTTTTTTGTTGCAGCCATGAGTAGCCTTGTGATTCCCAAAAAATATTTTCTGAGCCCATGTTTGGTTTAGTAAGCTATGTTACCAAAAATTGTTCTGGGTTCCATAGATGCATGCTTGCATGTTCAGCTGAACTTGTTCTTGCTACACATAAAACAGTAACAATGTTATTTCCTGCTGTATTGGAGAGAACTAGGATAACAGCTTTTGATCTTAGCAAGGTGATAGAGAGTTTTATTAGACATGAGGAATCTCTGCCCAGATAATTGAGGAGACATCTGAACTCCCTTGAAGAGCGACTTTTGGAGAGCATGGTGTGGGAAAAGGGCTCCTCAATGTACAATTCTTTGACAATTGCAAGACCAGCCCTGTCCTCTGTTGTCTGTTGTGGTCGTCTTTTGGCATGTGTGATGGTGTGAACTGCACAGTCTGTGTGTGTCCAAGCTGTGTCCAACCTGTCTCCTGTGTTGTGGCATTTTTTGAGACCGTTTTGCGGCAGGTTTCTGGGCTTCTTCTTATAATTAGGCCATGATGATATATATCTGAGCCACATAGAATTTGTAAGCATACTATTTTATTGGCACTTGTTCTCGATTCGGAATAAACTTGTAAAAATTAGTAATTTCAGGACTTTGACTGAACGATAACATTGGATGAAATTCATTATTGTCCCAGGGAAGCCATCAAATGGCAAATCCATTATTGTCCCATTGGATAAAATTCTAGTTTTCAAAGACATTGACATTGGATGAAATATGGTCCCATTGGATCAAATTGTAGTTTTCAACTTCTTCGAACACCTCTCTTCGACAGGGGTATCAGGGACATTTGTTGAAACGCCGGGAAAGCCTTTACCGGCGTTTTTGGGTACTTTTTCCGGCTTTTAAGAAATGCCGGGAATGCTCTGATTTGCTGTAGTGTGGGCACGGTCCGATCCAATCCGACACGAATTTTTTTAGACACGACACGACCCACCCGTTTGATACCTCTACACCCGCTTTAATTAAGGCACGACCCGACCCGACTCCCGACACGAATTATAAAGGCACGGCACGATAGCACGACACGATCCGTTTTAAATAAGGCATGACCCAATCCGACACGAATTCTATCGGCAAGTCACGAAAGTACGGAACGACCCGATTTCAATAAGGCACGACCATGATCCGACACGATCAAATTAAGAAAATGGGCCGGCACGGCACGACCCGATTGCAATCGGCACGACACGAACACGACCCGATTTAGTAAATGGACACGACACGGCACGACCCGATAAAGAAAATGACACGGTTGACACGGCACAGTATGACACGGACACGGAAGTGGACACGGTCTGATTCGACCCAACCCGACCCGACACGGAAATTTTTTGACACGACACGACACGACCCACCCGTTTGACACCTCTAATTCTGACCGTTTAGAGTTTGAGCGAATCCTACACAACCGTTATGTGTGCACCAGCAATGAACGGTTAGAGTTGGTGGATCCGGTTTTTTGAGCAAATTTGAGGAGAAAAAGAGCCGGTGGTTTAACCTGTTTTGTTTTTACTAGTCCATTCGTTCCGATTTGTTTGTCTCTTTTCATTATTTAGGACATCCTACAAAATTGTCTATTTGTTTCAATTTATAATGTTTTCTATATGCAATATGTATCTTGTTTAATAGATCTTAATTAAGTCTAAAATATAATATTTTCGAAATTATGTAAAACATTATAGATTATGAGATATAGGCAATTTTTTGAAAGACACGTATGTCGAAATTGGATAAACAAACTGGACGGAGGAAGTACTCCCTTCGTCCCTTTTTAAATGTCCTGCTTCGTAACTTCAACTTATTAAAAAGATATCATCATTATATCTTTCACATCAATTTTTTCCTCCACTTTCCCTACTTACCCATCATCATTACACTTTTACTTACTAACTTTTTAAAATGGAATCTACTTTTAGGGACAAAATAGACAATTCACCAACTTTTACCCACTAACTTTACAAAATGGACACTTATTAAGGGACAGCCCAAAATGGAATACTGGACTTTAATAAAGGGACGGAGGGAGTATATTTTTTGGATAATGCTACTCACACAACGATCTAAACACAACAACTTACACATAGACTATTGTTTTACATGCGGACCGGGAAGTGCGAGATCCGTTCTCATTGTACGTACTCATAGACTGTTGTTTTATCTCAGGGAAGTTACCTTATGAAGCTCTATAAATATGAAAATCTCATTTCCTTCCACTACCCAAGAAATTTGAAACCAGAAAATATTTGCATTTTTTTTTTTTTTGGTGCTATCATAGCACTCGATCCTTTAAATCTTTCAAGAAAAACATTATCAAAACTAGTGGAGTAGCTAGCTAGGAAGCTCAGGAAGCTCAGTAGTCAGTAGTCCAAATCGGTTCTCTCATGTGTTAATTTCTGTCTACTTGAGGATTCAAAGATGGCATCCTCCACCATTGCAATCAGTCGCTCTGCTGTTTTCAAAGCAGCGACAGATTGCAAACCACGGTCGCGGTCGTCATCGTTTGAAACCATTCGCGAGTTCTGGATACAAAAAGGTGGAATACCACTAGACACGGGAGGCAACACAATCCTCCATTTTCTAGCCATGTACGGAAACGCATTCGTGATTGAGAATCTCATCGACGATGACGGCGGGAACAACAACAACAGCAGCAGCGGCAGAGTAAAATGTGAAGATCTGTATAAGAGAAACGACAAGGGGAACACGCCATTGCATGAAGCTGCCAGGTTCGGCCGAAAAAAAGTGGTTGAAATCCTTTTGGGGAAACAAGAATCATTGGTTCGGGAGCTCAATCGTTTGGGGGAGATGCCTATTTACGCTGCTGCGGCTTGTGGACACGAGGATGTTTTCGACCATCTAATCGCAAAGGTACTCGATTGTGATCAGGAGATGACCAGAAGTGCCGACAATTCTAACGTTCTTCACGCTGCGGTCACGGGAGAACATTATGGTACGTACATACGTACGTTTCTTTTGTAGTGCGCACAACTTCAATGTACTATATATCGTCCCTCTCTAGCTAGTTTTAAGTATGCAATTCCAAATTTTGTTCCTCCAATACAAGTTATTACATAATTTGGCCCCATGTCAACACAACTAGAGCTAGGGATGATTGTTGTACATCACCCTTAAAATTTTATTTGCCTGAGCTCAGTATGTGGTAATATCTAACTAGGTAACATATATAGACAATATTAAGGTACCTACGGAAAAAAAAAACACGCAGTCCAAAATTCTTTTGTTCATGTGAAAAAATAAAACTAAAAATAATTAATTAGACCAGAATATTACACACATAATTCTAAATTTTAAATTTTCGAACCAATCATAAGCATCCCAGCAGATATGGAGACGTTTGCCCACCACGATATTGTAAAATGTCTTTGAAGCTAGCACCAATTAATTGAAGACAGCTGCATGAAACAGAGGAATTGGAGCCAAATCTAAGGTAAAGTGTAGGAAACCAAACGAGACAGGCCTGACGGATCCCGAAAATTCGAAGCCGACATTTTGTTGGGGCTTCTATGCAGACCATTTTTTTTTTTAGCACTATCCCGTCAAGGTCCTTTTTACAGATGATTTTTAATATTTTACCCTCATTTTCGAAGGGGTGAATTTTGCAAAGTGGTGTGAAATTTGGGAGTGTAAATTCACACACAAATGAAGAATTCACACATTCGAAAAAGACAGAATTCACACCCTCTACCACCAGTACCAACACCCAAATGAAGAATTCACACTTTCGAAAAAGACAGAATTCACATCCCTAAATTAATAATTTGCACCTTCAAACAAGACACAATTCACACCCAAATGAAAAATTCACATATTCAATAAAAATAGAATTCACACCCAAATTAAGAATTCACACCTTCGAAAAAAGACAGAATTCACATCTCCAAATTAAGAACTCACACATTTGAAAAAAATAGTATTCCCATCCACATGAAATTCGAACCAAATCGTCAAATCTCTCTGTTAAGAAAATAGAGTCCCACATTGCTTGGGAGTGGAATGGGCGATCTCTTTAGAATATTTGGGACCTTTCCACTAATTGCCAATTGATTTTGATTTGGACATAAAGTTTCCACATGGTAACAGAGCAAGACCTATTCCACTCCACATTTAAAAAAAATATTCACAATTCACGATGATAGACCAATAATAAGGTTGCACAATGATATGACCCAAAAAGTGGCCACAGGTGACAGACCTCATACGCGGTGGCTGCAATGGATTCGTCGATTGTGGCATTCGACGATCTACTGGGGAAGTACGGGAGTAGCGTTTCGGTGGCTGCCGAGAAGATTGTGGGATAGGTATTGTGGGACAGGTTCTGGACGTGATGAAGGTCGTGGCTTATGCGGAAGATTCTAGCATGTAATAAAAGTGGGGGTATTTTGGATACTTCACTTAAAATGGAGTTTATGTGGATAGTATTTGACATGAGGTGGGCATGAACAGGTAATGGAAGACAAAAGGGGACCGGCTTGTAAGAAGCCCAAAAGGATTAGACCAAACAACCCAAGCAGAACACATTGACCCAACAACAAACGACGTAGTCCAACCCGGAATTGGATCTGTTACATCCACCTCTATTTCTCTAAAATAGAAGATGGATGTGACATATTGAGGGGATATTTTGTAATTTATTTCATTTTTCTTCACTTTTTGTACTTTTTGGGAGAATTTTCGAGAAACCCACCGTCCTTTTTAGAGTTTGGTCATCCAAAAGTAAATTTGGTCCTCTAAAAATTGAGGATCAAAAGTAAATTTGGAGTACAAAATTCCTCCATACTCTCAAAAGGAATATGGGTCCCTCAAAAATTCTCTCAAAAAGTACAAAAAGTGAAGAAAAAAGGGAATAAATTATAAAATTTCCTCAATGTGTCACATCCATCCTCTATTTTGGATGGATTGGAGATGCCCTAATAGAACACCTGACCAAACTATAGAAAATACACATCAACCTAATTATAGATCGATGGGCCAGAATGCTGTCTAGCTTGAAAAGGAAAGGAAATGGGAAAATTACAGTTCAGGACGTATTTTGATAATTAATACTCATCAATGACAAATTAAGAACATTTGTTAATGCTGAAAAAGTCCTTAACGGATATTAATTATCAAAACACGTCTTTGACCGTCATTTTCCCAAAGGAAATCATCCACAATATTGTAGAGACAATGAGGCTGCCCCATATATTTTGATCTCACACAGAAAGCCACTCTGATTTTGATAAGCTCCAGAATTTCATCCCAATCCTCATTTTCAAACACCACGACATTCAAACATAAACTTGAGCATAAGATCGTTTAAAATATTCATGGGTAACTAAGGCGCACCGATCCGAAACTTGTTTAAAATAGTAAGCTATTTTCTCTCTCTCTCTCTCTCTCTCTCTCTCTCTCTCTCTCTCTCTCTCTCCTTAGCCATCACACCTATTTGTTTCTCTCTTCCCTTCGCCTAGGGTTTCCACCCTAAAAAGTTGGGGAATCGAAATCTCTTTTCCCCTCCTTTCATTACTCTCTACCCTCATCCGCCCCTCACGCTACCCGTTACCTCAACCCTTCGGTTCCTCTGCTGCCGAATCTCCTCCATCATCTGCGCCGTTTGTCGGTGACTTGTCTTTGGTGGTGTAGTTCATATTTGCGGTTGTGAGTATGGAGCTTTTGTGCATGATTGGGTCGCTGGAGTTAAAAATCTATATTGGAGATGATTAGGTTTTTCATTTTATTTTTATCTTTGTGGAGGTTTTCTCTTCGGTTTCTTGTGGTGAGTCTCTCTCCCAATTGGGTTTTCCCTTGGGTTGTTTGGTTTGATTCTGCAGAAAAAAAGTTTAGTTGGTTTGTGATATAGTCTGTGGAATGAATCTTTGTCGTCTTGATTGCTTGGTCCTTTGTCTAAGGACGAGTTTTTATAATCTTTGATTTGGAGTTATACTATCATCTTTTATCGGTTGGAAATAAAAAAAAACACACCCCGACATTCCTTTTAATCTAGACAGTCCAAAGAATTGCAACATAGATACAAAATTTCCGCTAAACGTGGCCCATCCATCCTCTATTTTTGGAGAAATAGGGATGGATTGGGGATGCAAAAAATCCCATGTGATTGTTGCAGAATTTGCATAAGGCATCCTCCTCATTTTGAATGATCCCCAATCTGTGTTACTATTCTGTAGACTTTACCCTGCCCTGTTTTGTTAAACAACAAAAGCACTGGGTTTTGAAGTGTGCAATATTCTTCCATGATAGATTGAAAGTACGGTCGGAGTAAGAACCATTCACACCACTGAGATTGTACATAGAACTTACAGTGATTCAGTGAAATTATTTGAGTTGCAACCCATTCATGCGGTCTTTTCTTTGTTCTCTTTAGTCTTTGTAATCGCTATTCAAAAATTAACAAAAGTTTCTTTGCCATTTAAAAAAAAAAAGGTCTCGCTATGAGCATATTGGAATCATTCCCCCATCTTGCTCAAAATTCTGATGAAAAAGGAAGAACTGCATTGTATCTACTGGCTCAAAAATCAAAGTCCTTCAGGAGTGGGTCATTTTATTATTCACACAATTATATGTCCGGCTCAATTATCCTTTCGGTGCACTTTCTCGCAGTTCTCACATACTGTAAGTGCTACTCTCTCAGTCCCACTTTACTGGTCTTTTTTCAAAAATTGTGTCATTTTTCAGATGAAAAAATGTAATACTTTCCTTCATTTTCGTTTCATTTTTTATTGCACTAATTTAAGAGAATTGATTTTGCCACTCTCTTTTTTGTTAATGCCACTTCCATTCTCTCACAAAACAAATTATCTAATAAAGACACAAAATAGAGTGGCATTAACAAAAAGAGAAGTGGCAAAATCACTCCCCTAATTTAAAGTACTCATTGTGATCTTTAAATTGGTGCAAGAAAGTCAAAAAAATAAGGTACATGATTTTTCGCGAAAAAGGATAACCAACATGAGACGGAGTTAGTATGATTTTCAGTACACCTTTAGTCGCATCATGTATATTTCTTTTTGTTTTTTGTCATTTGTTATCATTTTATAACTTATTCATTGAAAGAAAATGTGTTTGTTTATTACTAAGCAGGGTTGATTCCGTCGATGGTGTATCAGTCAAAACGAATTGATAGCTCAGAACTAAAAGGGTCAATAGTCACAGGTTTGGTTTTGTGCCTTGCCTTTTTCTATAACCTGTACTAGCGCAAACCCGTGTTAGTGTTAACCTAATTAAAATGTCTCTTATATCCATTCTGCAGCATCACACATATGGTAGCCTGGTAGGCCATAGAAAGAAAATAGAAAGAAAAAACACATATGGTAGCCTGGTAGGCAATAGAAGAAAATAGAAAGAAAAGAAAAAACTGCCCCCCCTCTCTCTCTCTCTCTCTCTCTCTCTCTCTCTCATAAGAATATCAGCTTTGCTATCTGTAGAGACGATTTGAAGAGAACCACGCGGATCTAGAAAAACGTTTTTGGCCCCATTTCGGGTCCTAGAAAAATCTGAAAAAATATCCATAAATTTTTGAATATTATTTTATGGAGTCCTGTAAAAAATCAGCTCATGCGGATATCGATAAATATTACTTTTGGATTCGTAGGGCCGAACATTCGCGCTTGCAGGTAAAACAACTCGGGAATACTGCACCGATCCTCATTTCATCATTGCAACTACCACTCCTACATTTTTTCCTTACTTAAAAGCTCTGACCAAAACAAAATGTAAAATAAATATTTTTAGAAAATAAATTAACTTGGTGAATCTAGATAATTTTTAGAAAATAAATATTTTTTAAAATTCCTTTTCTCATGTGTGTGTGCCCGCATATATATCAGTCCGGCTCTTATGAGGACCACCTCATTTTAATAAAATGCGGACCTCCCTTTTCCGATTGAATTTTGATGATCTGAGCCGCTCAATGTGTTCAGAACGTGACTTTAAGGGTACCCCCGAGAAATCAGCAAAAAAAATGATCCGGAAGGGTTTCATCTGAGCAGTTTTTGTTTATTTTTATCGAATGGTTCAAATAAAAACTGCTCGGATGAAGCCCTTCCCGATCATTTTTTTGCCAATTTCACCCAATTGATCCTAAAATCACGTTCTGAACACATTGAGCGGCTCAGATCATTGAAATTCGGTCGGAAAATGAGAGAAATGAGGAGGTCCGTATTTTAACTAAAATGAGGAGGTTCGCATTTAACTAAAATGCGGACTCCCTCATTTGAGACTGACTATACATATAAATAATGGGCTCTTCTAATAAGGGCGCCCTTAGACTAATAAGTTGCGGACTTTGCCTTTCTCGATCGAATTTCGATGATCCAAACCGCTCAATGTGTGCAAAACGTGATTTTAAGGGTACTCGTGAGAAATCAGAAAAAAAAAAAAATTGACTGGGAAGGGCTTGATTCAAACAGTTTTTATTTGAACCGTTTAATGAAAACTCCTCGGATGAAGCCCTTCACAGTCTTTTTTTTTTTGGTTGATTTCTCGTAGGACGCCTTAAAATCACATTTTGATCATATTAAGTGGCTCGAATCATCAAAATTCGACCGGGAAAGGCAAAGTCCGCAACTTGCTGAATAAAGGCGTTAGTAGAAGGGCCCTATATATGTATATATATCAGGGATCCTCTAATATAGATATTCATTCATATCGGTCGGGAAATAATAACTTTTTTGACAATAATATATTTGTCTTCTTCCTTTTTTTTTTTTTTTTTTTGAGTCCAATGAAAAAAGAGAGCTTAAAATTTGTTCACTTTAAGTTTTTTGAGTTGAGTATTGCTATTTGCATCGATGGAAGTGTAGGGATTTTGTACCGACCGGCCGCGCCGGCCGGTCTCCGGCCACCGGACGGCCCATCCAAGCCGTCCACAAATTTTTTTTAAAAAAACCGAGGGGGTCCACGAGGGAATAAATGGCATCCGATGTGTGTAGGGTGCTTGATCTAAACACCCTATTTTTCGTGTATATTAATTAATTTGCGTATAGTTAATTTGCGGATGGCTCGGAATTAATTAATTTGCGTATAGTTTCAAAAGTAAAGGAGGTTAGAGTAATTTTCCAAACTTGAGATCGAGGTCATCAATATTTGTCAGAAACTCAGGGATATCAATATAATTTAGCCTATATTTTGGGGTGCGATTATTCGCAGCCCCGTATTTTCTCCTTTAGCCCATTAAAAATTTCTAACTATCGAAATATGTTTCGACAGTTAGTTACCGAAATAGAGATACATTATTGACAATTAGTTACCGAAATTGAGATACATTTTCAGCATCCAATTACCGAAATATATGTTTCTTGTGCATTTCCGACATGTAGTTACTGAAATATAATTTTGTTTTCAACAACTATTTACCGAAATGTATGTTCGGCAGTTGTTTACCGAAAGTTGAACATATTTTCGATATGTAGTTACCGAAATATAATCTTCGGAAATTTTTATAGGGCTATGGGAGAAAATACGGGGTTGCAAATAGTCGCCCCCCATATTTTGAGACCTGCTTGTCCTCCTTTTTCATCCTTGTTTATTTCGTGAAATTATACAATAGTCTGGAGTACTGTTAGTGATACTCCGAATCATTTTACAATTACACATTTTTGTAAGATCTACCACTAAATGTATGGACTCCACAAAAATGTGTAATTGTGAAGTATTCTGGAATACTACGTGGCAGTACTCCCAGACAATTGAATAATTACTCGTTTATTTGATATATATTCTTTACCTGTAGTATTTTCTTTAAGCTATTTTACTACTAATTAGTGATATTCTTTTCTTACTGTAGGATTCAAAACCGTCTTCAAAGGTGGGTCTCTTTACTCGTTCACTAAATCAAGCTCTGTTTCTTAGAAAAAGTTTTTATTTATTGCTTCGTCCCAACCTTGCCTTCAATTGAGGTTGAAATACCCCGAACGTAGGGCTAAGTCGATGTCAGCATAGATACCGGAAATCCGGGATCGTTTCCACAGAGAAAGTCTTAATAGCTTGCTGGGATTTTTTGGTGTAAGGTTTTTGGCGTTTAAGACGGCCAACTTTAGGTTTTGCTTTGGAGAGTGATGAATACTTATGCAAATGACTAGAAAAACGGTTTTGACTAAGTTAAACAAGCGGCATGGCAATGGATTCGTTAACGCCCGTAACTTAGGCCATCAAACTAACCTCAACAGAATCACAGTTGAATTGCACGGCTTAGGCTATTAACCGGAATGTTTAGCGGAGAAAATAAAGAGACGAGAGATTTAGCATAAAGAACAAGTGAACTCTTTTATTCTTTTGGCAAACACAAGGCGAGACATAGCTCACGGAACCATATGAGCGAACATATGATCACCGGAGGTTAACATCGACAGGTTTTGTTACATAAAGGCGAATTCATCTTGTTTCTCATACTAAACTTCAAGCCATGAGTTGAGAGAAGGAAGATAACGCAAGTCACGAGACGCTAACGGCCCCACGGCCAAGCCTAATGAACTACTCACGCATATTTAAGCAAATAGAAAGCATGCTAAGGATGGAAAACATTTCTAACCGATAGAATTGAAAATAAACTTGATTTTATAGAAGAGCTAAACCACGGTTACAACTTTAATAAACGAGAAAAGACGATACGAAAGCAACTTACTTGAGTTCAATGAAATTACACTTGAAAAGCTAGAAACACCATTAATGGAGGAAAGTTAAAGCTTAATAATGAACTAGCTCCCAATGAGAGAGATGAGATCTATACTTATACAAAAAGGGGTCTCTCTCTCCAAAATATCTAAAAATATCCTAAAAGTGGCTGAAATTCCATAAATGGAATGCCCAAAAAGTAGAAAATATCTGGCCGAAGGCTCCCCGTATCGATACAAAATAAGGGGTGTATCGATACGTATAGCTTAACAGGAAATGGCCCTAGAATACGTAGTCGACGCGTATCGATACAAAATAAAGCCGTATCGATACGGCAGCCTCTGATGTAAATCCTAACCCACGCGTATCGATACGAGTGAAAGCCGTATCGATACGCAGAGCTTATCTCTGAAACTTCAGGCCAGCCTTCAATCCTTGACACCCGACGACCCTCGCCTTGCCCGACGGCCAATGCTTTCACTCTTGGGACGCTTGGGCACAAATTCCTCCGGGCAAACATGCTTGCAATCACTTGGGAGATAGATTGTCAATCAAATTACGCCTTTTAAGGGCGTTTTGCCTGAAACACTAAACAAAATACCTTACAAGCAAAAATCAAATAAAAACGACGGTAAATAATTAAAAACGCCACAAGCTAAGGTATTTTTAGCACCACGATTTACAATCTTAGGTGCTAATCACGCCCCCCAACTTGAGCGTTGCTAGCCCCTAGCAACAGCAAAACAAACTAAAAGACATAAATAATAGTCCTTCCGTGAAAGCTACTTAGCACCAACGCATAACAACCTAATTGGCAAGAGTTCAAAACAATTTAATTACCCCAAAACAACTCGCAATAGAAGATTGAATGAACAACTACATATTGAATAAGTTATAAACAAGTATCCAAATGAGTGTTCAACGACAAAAGACGGATACTAGGTTATAACATAACCTATCACATGCAAAGTAACCATATCCCACAAAGAAAAAGGTGCTCGAATTAAGCAACGGGGAGCAAAAAAAAATACCGTGCTTTATAAGTGGAGAGCACCATTAAACAGAACCTACGACTACACAATTGAAAGATTGAATGCCGAAAGAAAACATGCCACATACTAAACAAGCTAACTATCATGCGATAAATCAAAATGGAATCAAGGCATACTAAAGATCAACTAAGGGCTTTTAAGCATATAATGACCTTGGTTTAATCAAAGAACGGTTAGCAAAACGAGATAGCGGCCATATGCTAGCAAGGTCAAACTACCCTTGGCCGCTACCAACTCCAACTACCAAGTCATAGGCCACATGACGGCCTTAACAAAAACTTGCTAACTAGCAGTCAAAAGTTACCAAACTAAGCTAAAGACAATAAAGTAAATAGGATAAGAGGTGGGCTGTCAACCACCTTGCACCCCGACCAAGTATAGGGCTTTTCATACTACTCCACCAACCCTACTCGTCATCCAGAAACAATGGCTCCTCCCCAGCGAAATCATCACTATCCTCAGCCGGCTCCTCTGGCGGTGGCACATACGGCTCACTAGGCTGCCCTCCACCTCGACTCAGAACCCAATCCAACTTGTGGTCAATCTTCTTCTGCCTCCTTGCATTGTCCCGGGTTTCCTTCTTGAGCTTCTTCAAACACCCCATAGTGGCTACCCCTTGGCAAAACAACAGCTTATTCCATGTCGCCGACTTTGCACCCTTTGGTGGCAAAGTAGTCAAGTAGGACCCACGTGGGATAGCAGAGGATGGTGGTCGAGACTGAGAGATGCTCTTTGTCAAAATCGAGCTATTGATATCACCCGGATTGAGCTTCTCCCGCTCCACAAACTTAGAGGGCGGGACCTTGGAAGCAAAGCAAATGGCGGTCACCAAGCACGGAAAAGGCATCCTCGTATGAGCGGGGGCCATTGCTTTGAAGTCAATCATCTTCTGAAAGATGAACCTTGCCCAATTAACTACAATGTCGGGATTCATGAAGGCGTGAATCATACCCCCTTCAGCAATGTCCGGCTTGTTCTCGGTTCCCCTCGGGTTGAAGTTGTGGTGAACGAATTGGTTGACAAGGCGATACTCATCCTTGAATTTCCCCGGTGTATGAGGGACACCTGCTTCTCCCGGAACTTTATACAAGTCACGAATGGTAGTTTCATCCTTCACATATTCATCCACCCGGTAATTCACATCCTTAGGAGACGGTTGAGCGTAGTTCAAAACCTTGGCGATAAACCCCCTCGTAACCTCTATTGGAATCCTTCCAATCCTCGAAGTTATCTTGGCCCTAGCTTCCCCCTCGTCCTCCAGAGGCGGGAGTTCCATATTCTTGTAAAATTCGATCACCAAGTCTTTGTTGTAACCCGGATTAGGAGCAAGGTAATAGGCCAACCCTTGTTCTTGGATGCGGCGAACAAACGGATTGTCGATGCCAAGATTGTCAATGTCCACATGCCTCTCATTCTTGAAACCCCTTCCCGACATTCCTTCTTCCCACTTTTTCTGTATGGCGGCTCGCACCTCGGCGGCCGTCCTTCGCTTAGCACGAGGCCTATCCGGATTAGCAATCATCTCCTCCTCCACCTCCATATCCCGGACAATATCATCCGCCTGCCCGGAGGGTTCAGCCGGAGCCTTGCCTTTTGCAGCCAATCTTTTAACCTTCGGCATCGTGAGAGGACCTACCAACACAGCAACACCCCAAAACCTCAACACCTCGGGTAACGACCTGGAAACACAGCCAGAAATCAAGTTTTCAATAAAACAGGCAGAATCAAAGATTTGAACAAACTAAAATTGGGCATGTGCAAAGTAAAACCCCCACATTATAGTCCACCCTAATCAACATCCAACCAAAAATAGCCCCACAACAGCAGAACAGTACAAATCAATTCGAACATCTCACTGCGAAAAATTGTCCCCACTAACAGCCTTTCATAGTAGAAAATTACCTCGGATTTGCAGACTAAAGCAATAAGCAAATGAAACCCAAACACAGTACCCAACTGGAATTCAAGGGGACTAGGGTCCAATATCGTACAAAATCTCTAAACAACTCGAAAATCCACCACATTACGTGACAACCTGATGAAAATTTCGAAGAGAAAGAGGGATTTCCGGGTTACCTTGCAAAAGGAGAGGTTTGGAGAGAGAGAGAGAGTGAGATCCACGTGAAACTCCGGATTTTGGCCAGAAAACACCAAGAACCCTTGATATTCTTCGAAAGTTAGAAGGTTTTATGAAAGAGTATGGAGATTTGGTGGAGTTTTGAGGTAGTATGAGGGTAATGGAGGTTAGGGTTTTGAAGTTTGTGGGTGGCTATGGAGGAAAAGAGAGAGAAAATGAGTTGGGGGAATGAAAAGGTCGGGCTAGAGTTCATAGCAGATTTACGAGATAACCCACGCGTAACGATACGGTCCTTAATCCGTATCGATACGCATCAAACTGATGGCCAACGTAGCCTACGCGTATCGATACAAGTTTCATGCGTATCGATACGCCAAGCTCTGTTCCAGAAAATGCAGCTTGCCATCCTATTGCCCACTCCAATGCACGATATCACCTTAAACCGCACCCGGAGCCTATTAACACACCTGGAGCCAGCCCATTGCAATGCAAAAACTCAACTTCCAACCATCCACCCTAACATCCGGTTCCCTATGGAGAAGAGTGTGACACAACTTGGCTTTATTTTCAAGGAAAACGAGACACTTTGTGGTTTAATCAAACAAAGATGGCCTAGTATCATTTCCTAAATATGCCATAGATTCCGAAATGATTTAAAGTAGATAACGAGCTAAATTAGACACGACATGAGATGAATACCTAGACTAAGAATACGATATGCTCAAAATAAAGGGATATGGGTCAAACTTGCTCACAACGCACTCAACACCACGTTCTTCATTCTTTCATCAACATGCGAGTTGGAAAACACCAAAGGTATTTACAACGAACTCTTGCCAATAAAAGAACTAATGACCATGTGCTACGACGCTTTACTCCACTAACTTTGTATTAACGGAAGGATAAACTAAAATTAAACGAAAATTTTAAAATTTGGTTTAAAATGTACCAAATTTCAAAACTTACCAAATTTAACAATTTAAAAAGACATGTATTAACATAAATACATCCCTCCCCCCAACTTGAAATATGCAATGCCCTCATAGCATGGAGAATCACAGTAGGGAGAGGGAAAGAACAAAAAAGATTACCCACGGGGGAATGTCAACCCCCGAATACCTCGACCAAGTTGGAGGCTTTGGTATCACCGGCTCCGTTCGTCATCCAAACAGCTTCCAAGGTCAACTCCTTCGGCTCTTCCAACGGAACCACAGCTAGTCACACAGAATCACGGTCAAAGCTTTGTTGGACTGATAACCGCGACACGTAATCGCACCCATGCTTAGGGCTCCTGAATGCCGCAATCACTCCGACGTTAGATTCAATCCACCGAGGCTGGTGTGGTAGCATGTACACCCTGCAAAAGACTGAAGCTCGAACTACCTACTAAGAGCCAAATGACATTAGAAACGCCCGGCGCATGTGATCCGGGCACCACAGAGATAAGAAGAAAAACAGGAAAAAAAGAAAAAAGAAACACCATCCGATATTCACGCAATCTTACGAGTCATACTTTTCTTCCCGAGTCTCACCAGCGAGATAACTCGGGTGGCTATACTAGACCGTCGAATTTGTTACATCATGCCCGAAGTAAAATATACCGCTGGACCGCGCCAAGCAACTAAGCCCAGCGTTCCCTAGGATCGAAACAAAGTGAGACATGGCAGAGCCTTGCGCCAAAGCACGGGAATACCAATTCTCACCCAAAGACCTAAATTGCCCCCGATAGGGACATATCTGGTGAGCATGGATCATTAACGGTACACTACTACAAAAGACGGACTAATTAAAGACCGAAACAATGATGCATTGGTGAAATCTCTTAGTGAGAAAAACCCGAAACTAAGCAAACAAGCAACAATATGCACAAGAAACAAAACATTGCCCTTACTAACTGGAGCTGAGCACACGATCCTTATTTTAGTAGCGGCATGCGAAGCTACAAATACCTAAGTCAATGGAGGGTACCCCTTACAATTAAGTCAAGGGGCCGGGTCCGACAAACAATGAAGTTCAGCGGTTACACTTTCGCTCCCCGTGCAAACAAAAGGGTAAACACAACTAAGCTAAGGAAACAGCAGGAGTATCTAAGTAAACCGGAGCAACCAAGTCCTCCGTCATTTCTTCTTTAGCAAAGTGTTCCAAAAACGGCTTAAGCCGCTGCCCATTCACCTTAACAATATGCGCATTAACAGGATTCATGACCTCAACGGCCCCGTGAGAATAAGCTTTATGCACAACATAAGGGCCTATCCAACGAGAACGTAACTTGCCCGGAAAAAGATGAAGTTTTGAGTTATAAAGGAGCACTTTTTGACCTACTTCAAAATTTTTCCGTTGAATATGTTTATCATGCAAAACCTTCACCTTAGACTTATAGATGTTGGTATTATCATATGCATCTCTACGGATTTCCTCAAGTTCATTCAATTGGAGTTTACAGTGCACCCCGGCATCCGGAAAACGATAATTTACTTGCTTAATAGCCCAAAATGCTTTATGCTCTAATTCCACCGGAAGATGGCATGCCTTACCATATACAAGCCGATAGGGCGAAGCACCTAACACGGTCTTGTATGCGGTACGATATGCCCAAAGAGCATCGGTTAGCCTTAAAGACCAATCCTTCCGGTTGGGATTTACCGTTTTCTCAAGAATACGCTTTACCTCACGATTAGCAAGCTCGGCTTGACCGTTGGTTTGAGGATGATAGGCGGTGGAGACCTTATGCGTGATGCCATACTTCTTCATCAAGGTGGCGAATGGCCGGTTGCAAAAATGCGTCCCTTGATCACTGATAATTGCCCGAGGCACCCCAAATCGGGACAAGATATGCTCTTTAAGAAACTCGAGCACCACCTTATGATCATTAGTGCGGGTAGCAATGGCTTCAACCCATCTCGATACGTAGTCAACCGCCAGGAGGATATACAAATTCCCGAAAGACACCGGGAACGGCCCCATGAAGTCAATACCCCAACAATCAAAAACTTCCACAACTAGAAACTTCCCTTGAGGCATTTCATTCCTTCGGGTCACACTCCCCAACATTTGACAACGATCACACGATTTGCAAAAGGCATAGGCATCGTGGTGAAGAGTCGGCCAATAGAAACCACATTGTTGGACCTTGGCGGTGGTCTTCCGGGCGGAGAAATGGCCGCCACATGCTTCCGTATGGCAAAATTGCAAAATTTCTCGTTGGTCAGACTCGGGAACACACCGGCGGATAATTTGGTCGGGGCAATATTTGAACAAGTACGGATCGTCGTATGAGAAATGCTTCACCTCTGCTAACCGACGGCGCTCATGAGAAGACCAATGCGTTGGAAGTAAACCCGTAACCAAATAGTTAACGATGTCAGCAAACCACGGAGCCGTTGATATACCAAATAACTGCTCATCTGGGAAACTATCGCCAATAGGTAGATGGGAAGTGCGATCCTCGAAATCCAAACGAGACAAATGATCAGCCACCACATTCTCTACCCCTTTCTTGTCCTTGATAGTTATGTCAAACTCTTGCAACAGAAGGATCCACCTGATCAAACGGGCCTTGGCATCCTGCTTGGTGAAAAGATACTTGAGTGCCGAGTGGTCGGTGTAAATTGTGATCGGGGCACCAACTAGGTAGGACCGGAACTTGTCCAAGGCGAACACGATGGCCAGAAGCTCTTTCTCCGTAGTAGAATAATTCATTTGCGCATCGTTGAGACTTTTACTTGCATAATAAATCACCCATGGTTGCTTGTCTTTTCTTTGGCCAAGAACCGCCCCGACGGCATAGTCGCTTGCATCACACATCAACTCAAAAGGAAGATTCCAATCGGGCGTTTGAACAATGGGAGGCGTAGTGAGGCTAGCTTTAAGCTTAATGAACGCCAGCGCACATGCGGCAGTCCATTCAAAGGGAACGTCCTTGGATAGAAGATGGCAGAGCGGCCGCGAGATTGCACTAAAGTCCTTAATAAACCGCCTATAAAATCCGGCGTGGCCAAGGAAAGATCGAATGTCTTTAACGCATTTCGGAGTAGGGAGGTTGGAGATGAGGTCAATCTTGGCCTTGTCGACCTCGATACCCCTAGCCGAAACGATATGCCCAAGCACAATCCCTTGAGTGACCATAAAATGGCACTTCTCCCAATTCAAAACCAAATTCTTCTCCTCACACCGGGCTAGAACTTTCTCCAAGTTGGCAAGACACGGCTCGAAGGAGTCACCAAACACGGAGAAGTCATCCATGAAGACCTCCACAATTTTCTCGACCATATCACTGAAGATGCCCATCATACATCTTGAAAAGGTGCCGGGAGCATTACACAAGCCGAAAGGCATGCATCTATAAGCAAAAGTCCCGAATGGGCATGTGAACGTGGTTTTCTCTTGATCGGACAAGGCCACTTCGATTTGGTTATAGCCGGAGTATCCATCGAGGAAACAGTAGAAAGCATGGCCGGC
This sequence comes from Rhododendron molle, assembly GCA_025413875.1. Lineage (NCBI taxonomy): Eukaryota > Viridiplantae > Streptophyta > Magnoliopsida > Ericales > Ericaceae > Rhododendron > Rhododendron molle. The sequence goes on from CM046393.1 coordinate 8,270,510, forward strand.
AACTCTCTCCAATATTTGATCGATGAAGGGGAGAGGAAAGTGATCCTTACGCGTGCTGGCATTCAACTTGCGATAGTCTATGCACACTCGCCACCCAGTAGTAACACGGGTCGGTACAAGCTCGACTTTGTCGTTCAATACTACGGTCACCCCTGCCTTCTTTGGAACTACCTGAATAGGGCTTACCCATTGAGAATCGGCGATGGGATAGATGATCCCAACATCGAGCAATTTAAGAATTTCCGCCCGGACCACATCTTTCATAATCGGATTGAGCCGGCGTTGAGGTTGCCGTGTTGGTTTAACATCCTCCTCTAAATAAATATGATGAGAGCATAGAGAAGGGGATATGCCTTGAATATCCGCAATGGTCCATCCGATAGCCTTAGTATGCCTCCGCAAAAGTGCAAGCAAAGCTTCCTCTTGTAATTTCTCAAGAGAGGAAGAAATAACCACCGGAAAGGTATTAGTCTCACCAAGGAAGGCATATTTCAACGTGTCCGGTAAGGCCTTCAACTCAAGCTTAGGCGGCTCAACACTAGAAGGAAGCGTTTTCCGCTCAATAGGGGGCAATTCCTCAAACTTTGGAAGCCACGGTGCAACTCCACAAATCTCCTCGCCACCGGTATCTTCATTAAGCAAAGCAAAGAGGGATTCCATTTCTTCGGATTCAAGGAAAACGGCCTCTTCCGAGGTGAGAGCTAATTCCAACGAGCCTTTAGATAGAAATTCATCCACATGCTCTTGCACCAATGTATCCACAAGGCTGACGTTCTGACAATCATCATCATCACCCATTTGCGCCCCGACATTAAACATATTTACCTCCATTTGCATGTTGCCGAATGATAGTCTTACAAGTCCATCCCGGCAATTGATATTGGCATTCGAGGTTGCTAAAAACGGCCGACCAAGAATGACGGGAGTAGATAATGGCGATGTCGACGACGGGCAAGTATCGAGTACCACAAAATCCACCGGGAAAACAAATTGACCGACTTGGACCAACACATCTTCCACCACTCCCCGAGGAATGCGAACACTCCTATCTGCCAATTGAAGAGTGACCCGTGTTGGTTTCATCTCCCCCAAACCGAGTTCTTGGTAGACCGAGAATAGTAGCAAATTCACGCTTGCTCCCAAATCCAACAGAGCTTGCTCCACCCTTGTACCCCCAATGTTCACTGAAATTGTAGGACATCCTGGGTCTTTGTACTTAGGGGCCAGACTTGTATGGATTACTTGGCTGGCTTCCTCGGTAAGGAGTACGTTATGATGCACACTGAGGTGGCGCTTCTGAGTACATAGATCCTTCAAAAACTTGGCATAGGCGGGGATTTGCTTGATGGCGTCCAATAAAGGAATGTTCACATTGACCCGCTTAAAAACATCAAGTATATCGGCCTGCTTTGATAGATTAACCGGCTTTTTCAGTCGTGAAGGATAAGGTACCGGAACGGGAGAAACTTGTGGTTCCGGAGCGATCTCGGCTTCCTTTGAAGCTTGCACGGGAGATTCCCCGTCTTCCTCAATGTCTTGCTCGAGACTAACATCCGGTGCAGGAGAACTTGTTGACTGTGATGATAGCACGATAGGAGGTGTACCCGACGGCATAACTACCCGGTTGTCAACAGCTTTGCCACTCCTTAACGTGATGATTGCTTGAGCTTGCTCGGGCGGAGGTACCGAAGAAGTGCCAATAAGAAGTTGTCCTTGTGGGTTGGCTACTGGCTGAGTGGGAAACTTGCCTCTTTCTTGCTGTAGAAGCCCAATAGACGTGGTTAACTTCCCCATTTGTTTTTGTAATTCCCCCATCATTTGAGTGTTGCCCTCATTGTAATTAGTCTGAGATTGCATGAAAGATTGGAGAGTATCCTCCAAAGATCGCCTAGGTGGGGGTTGGAATTGGTTAGCTCCTTGAAACGGGCCCGACGGGCCAAACCCGGGCGGTCCTTGGGAAAAACGAGGCTGGCCCTGGCCTTGAGCAGGCCGCCATGATTGCATTTGAGTAGAGGAGGTAGCTTGAGACGGTCCGCCCTCAATCTGATTATTCCAACGAAATCCCGGATGCTGTCTTTGTCCTTGGTTGAAATTCTGAGGGAAAGATTGGTTGAAGTTCTGGGGAAAAGACTCAAATCTTTGGTTCACCGCACTAACTTCCTCAATCGGAAGGTTGAGGTTAATATATTGCTGCCTCAGAGTGGGAATAGATGAACAGCTGTCGGTTGAATGACCCGTTGTTTCGCAAATAACACAACGCTCCTCCACGGCTCGCACCACGCTGACCTCTTTTACCCCTTTCAATTCCAAAGTCTCTAATTTCCTCGCCAATTCTTCCATCCATGTTTCCATAGCTTGATGCTCATTAATAGAGAACTTCCCGGAGCTTCCGGGACCTTGGTTTGCCATTGCTCTATCCCCCGCATCCTCAAAACTCCAAGTTAATGACTTCTTGGCCACTTCATCAATATAGTCCCATCCATCATTGGGAGACTTATTCATGAATCCACCGGTGCACATAGTGTCAAGCAACTGCTTACTTTGTTGAGAGCATCCCAAGTAGAAATAATGAATGAGCTGATACAAGGCAAAATTATGGTGAGGGACCGCTGATAGTAAATCCTTGTAACGCTCCACATATTGGTGAAAAACTTCCCCATCCCGTTGCTTAAAGGTCTGGATTTGATCCATTAAGAGCTTCGTTCGGCTAGCCGGAAAAAACTTCTTATGGAAAGCATCTTGAACCTCCTCCCATGTAGTCAACGATTGAGGCTTCAATGAGTGAAACCATGTCTTGGCTTTATCCTTCAATGTGAAAGGAAAAAGCCTCAATCTTGCTTGATTAAGATGAGCATCCACAGTAACGAACGATTGGAGAGTTTCCTCAAAGGTCCGGATGTGTTGATACGGATCCTCACGGTCCATGCCATGGAAGAAAGGGATGCACCGATGATAATCTGATTTGAAAATGAAGGTATTTGCAACGGTAGTGGGCCGCGGAAAGACTATTGGAGACCGTTGAGTGACCCTATCCGGATTCAAATAATCATTAAGGGTCCTAACCGGGGGAGCTTCCTCGTCCGCCATTGATATTCTTGATGGAGAGTATGGCCGAGAATAGCTACTTGGCGGAGAATAAGACCGCAGAGTGCTGTGTCGGATGCTAGGCGGAGAACTAGAACGATGCAAACGGTTGGAGCGAGGACTACGATAAATCCGAGGCCCTCGATAAACCACAAGCATGAACTGGCGTTTTAAGCAACTTAAGAGCTAAGTAACCGCCCTGCAATAAGACTAACAGACTGGAGGGGCTATGCCGCCGCCTCGCTCTCTCAAGACAATTATGAGGGGCTATGCCGCCGCCTCGATATATGCACAATAATAATAAAGGAAAAGAAAAGGCACTTGATACTCAAACTAGCTTCGTTAAACCTCAAGTCGAATGGGTGGCTCAGTTAGAGGTATCCGCTAGGCCGAGTATGCGATGTACAAAGTAGAAAATAAACGGAATACTTACAGTGGTTTGTCGAACCTCCCAATAAGCTTAGAATAAGAAAATTCCCCGGCAACGGCGCCAAAATATGCTTCGTCCCAACCTTGCCTTCAATTGAGGTTGAAATACCCCGAGCGTAGGGCTAAGTCGATGTCAGCATAGATACCGGAAATCCGGGATCGTTCCCACAGAGAAAGTCTTAATAGCTTGCTGGGATTTTTTGGTGTAAGGTTTTTGGCGTTTAAGACGGCCAACTTTAGGTTTTGCTTTGGAGAGTGATGAATACTTATGCAAATGACTAGAAAAACGGTTTTGACTAAGTTAAACAAGCGGCATGGCAATGGATTCGTTAACGCCCGTAACTTAGGCCATCAAACTAACCTCAACAGAATCACAGTTGAATTGCACGGCTTAGGCTATTAACCGGAATGTTTAGCGGAGAAAATAAAGAGACGAGAGATTTAGCATAAAGAACAAGTGAACTCTTTTATTCTTTTGGCAAACACAAGGCGAGACATAGCTCATGGAACCATATGAGCGAGCATATGATCACCGGAGGTTAACATCGACAGGTTTTGTTACATAAAGGCGAATTCATCTTGTTTCTCATACTAAACTTCAAGCCATGAGTTGAGAGAAGGAAGATAACGCAAGTCACGAGACGCTAACGGCCCCACGGCCAAGCCTAATGAACTACTCACGCATATTTAAGCAAATAGAAAGCATGCTAAGGATGGAAAACATTTCTAACCGATAGAATTGAAAATAAACTTGATTTTATAGAAGAGCTAAACCACGGTTACAACTTTAATAAACGAGAAAAGACGATACGAAAGCAACTTACTTGAGTTCAATGAAATTACACTTGAAAAGCTAGAAACACCATTAATGGAGGAAAGTTAAAGCTTAATAATGAACTAGCTCTCAATGAGAGAGATGAGACCTATACTTATACAAAAAGGGGTCTCTCTCTCCAAAATATCTAAAAATATCCTAAAAGTGGCTGAAATTCCATAAATGGAATGCCCAAAAAGTAGAAAATATCTGGCCAAAGGCTCCCCGTATCGATACAAAATAAGGGGTGTATCGATACGTATAGCTTAACAGGAAATGGCCCTAGAATACGTAGTCGACGCGTATCGATACAAAATAAAGCCGTATCGATACGGCAGCCTCTGATGTAAATCCTAACCCACGCGTATCGATACGAGTGAAAGCCGTATCGATACGCAGAGCTTATCTCTGAAACTTCAGGCCAGCCTTCAATCCTTGACACCCGACGACCCTCGCCTTGCCCGACGGCCAATGCTTTCACTCTTGGGACGCTTGGGCACAAATTCCTCCGGGCAAACATGCTTGCAATCACTTGGGAGATAGATTGTCAATCAAATTACGCCTTTTAAGGGCGTTTTGCCTGAAACACTAAACAAAATACCTTACAAGCAAAAATCAAATAAAAACGACGGTAAATAATTAAAAACGCCACAAGCTAAGGTATTTTTAGCACCACGATTTACAATCTTAGGTGCTAATCATTTATTTAAAAAAATTGAGATCGATTTTCAATATCGATCTTTTAAGGCCTTGTTCTCCTTCGTTATAGTGGCTTTTTGGGCTTGTTTTTTCCTTATTCAAACAAAATTTGTGTTTGTTGGCTATGCACCAAATTTTTGTGAATTATTGATTCGTCTTGACGAGAGGAATCTAAAAATTCAAAAAAAATCTTGCTTTCGGGGCTTGATCTTGGATAGTTTCAAAAATGTTTGGGTAAAAGTAAAAAAAAAAAAAATCGATTTCTCTACTTGAGACGAATTAGAATCAATTAATAATCTGTAAAAATTTTGCGCAAATTTTTTATATAATGACACAATGCGCAAAAAGCCACTACGTACAACTAAAGAGAACAAGGCAAAATTATTGATCTTTCTAAATGGTAATTCATGAACTTGTTTCTTTTCAATTAAGCTTATCGGCGTACTAGAAGAATCTATAATGAAAAGCAGAAACATGCCTTTGCACTTGAGCTAGGAAAAAGGCTCATAAAAGAAGAGAGAGAATGGAGTCAATACTCAGTCGATCGAATGGGGAGCCTGATTGTTGAAGCCACAGAAAAGGGCATCATTGAGTTAGTAAATGAGATTTTAGAAAAATTTCCGGAGGCTGCGTTTAGCTTTGACAAGAATAATCGCGTTCCCGCCTCCACCTCTTCTCCAAATGACAAAGGAAAGAACATATTGCACATAGCGGTTGAGCAGAAAGATTGGAATATGTACGACTTGTTGATGAGGAAAATAGAACTGAGAGATGGAATGCTGGGAGATGTTGATAGTCATGGAAACACCATATTACATCTTGCTGCCAAATTGGGTGCTCCAAGTTTTAGATCAATTCAACGTGGATATTTGTACCAGATGATGTGGGACGTTTGTTGGTTTAAGGTACGTGTGCATTTATTTGTTGAACATGCACTTGAATGATACTCCTTCACTTTGGGGTCTTCCTACCTCACCAAAGGGAGGTTATGTCACCACCACCTCAATGAGAATCCAAGTCTCCTATTTATACTTGTGTACAACATTCTAGATTCTCTTTCCATGTTCTTCTCTACCCTAACATTCTAGAACACTCTCCACACATATTTAGAACATTGCAGATTGTCCTTGATCCTTCCTGAGTCTTAATTACTAGAAATACCACAAATGTTCCTGGCGGAGCTCGAACCTTAACCTCCCACAAGTGAAGGACCAAAAATACCATTGGACTACAAGCCCTTTAGCTAGGATGTTCTAGAACTTTCTCCAGTGTTCTGCACCTTTCTAGAGTGTTCTCAAATGTTTGAGAACATTGTCGAATAATCTAGAATACTAAAGTATTGAACAATAGATGGAGAGTTAGTGTTGACTCTCGACATTATTATGGTTCGATTTGTTGATTTGTTACTCTCTCTGTGGATCATTTGTTGTACATGACTCTTAAAAGTGGTTGTTGGTAAGGCCAACTAACTTCGACAAAATTGACTGTTTGATTGCCCAATTGAAGTGTGATGTGCGGCACACGCATTTGCACGACATGTGGCATCATCATGAAAGAGGTTTAGTCTTGAAGTGTTAAGTTTAGCGCGACCTAGAATTAATGGGCAATTAGGCGAGAAGCCTAATGCATGGCTTTTATATTACCCATCCTTTCATGTTTGCTCCGATCTTAAGGCAGGATTCGAGAGGCGCTTTGAAGCTTGGTAGTGGTACTAGTATAGCTGAGTTGGCTATGACCTTAACCATGCGGAAATGAAAGGGATCCAAGCAGGGTACTCCAAGAGAGGGGAATATTTGCACACCCGAGACCCACGAGAGCATAGCGATGGGTGACGTCACACTTGCGGTCAGGAGCTATGAAAGGGACACATGTTAGCATATTATTGCACCACTTGGCGCCTAAGTATTGACCCAAGTTATGTATGTATAAATGTGATACATTCCCTTCAGATTGGTAAACACCGAGAGAAAGCATTCTTCCTATAGTGCCTCTATTGTCTTTCTCCAAGGGATTTCTGGGCAGGAACCTCATACAGAGAAAATAGCCTAAAGGACTCCACTTCCTTAGTCTCTATAGTTCACTCCTATCCTATTCTTCACTCTTCCAGATCACTTCTCTTATTCTCTTTAATCATCAATCATTCTTGTTAAGAAAAAGCAAAAGATTTATTATTGATTGTCTTCAAACCATAACCCTAGCACATCTTTATATAGGCTACAAGACGTATAACAAGAAAATATGCAAAATAAGAAAACCTAGACTAACCAAGAAACATAAATAATAATCTGTCTAAACTGGAAACGTAATAATAAAGCTTAGAAAATATGGCAACATAATATTTCCTAATATTATGTTAACATTCCCCTCAAACTCAAATAGGTCTACCAACTTGAGTTTGAAAAAACTAAGAGAAATCAGGACCAACCATGCCATGCTAAACCAAGCCAAACCAGGAGAAGCCGGGAAAGAGAAACGGCTAGGAGAGTCAAAAATAGCCATGAGTGAGAGAAGCCATGATAGTAGGATTTGAGTTGAAATCCGAGTGCACGAGCCGGTTACATATTACTACGAGTGCGCGGCGGACGGCGACGAAATTTAGGCCACCCGCCGAAAGCGAAAATTCTACAGAGCCTAGATCTTATAGCTCTGATACCATGTGAAAAAAAAAGAAATGATGTATTATTGATTGTATTCAAACCATAACCTTAGCACGCCTTTATATAGGCTACAAGACGTATAACAAGGAAATGCGCAAAATAAGAAAATCTGGACTAACTAGGAAACATAAATAATAATTTGCCTAAACTGGAAACGTAATAATAAAGTTTAGAAAAATATGGCAACATAATATTTCCTAATATTATGTTAACAATTCTTAATCTCTCCAGCACACTAATTCTTAAGGAATATTTGACCCACCTCTCGAATTTATTCATATTCTACAGCGACTATAACATATTGCTCCATCCATCCAATTTCGATAGTCCCATTTTGAGATTTTAAATTTTTAAGGGAGTATTATGATCGCATCAAAAAGTATTTAACTTCTGAATTACGGGCTATCAAAAAGTAATTAGAATGATTTAGGTAGTAGTATTTTAATTTAAAGAAAAGGGTGATACTGAAATTTTACCAAGTTTCAATGGTTGATTTTGGAAAGTGAAAATATATTTTCTGACATCCCAAGATGAAATATGGGACTATTAAAGTGGGACGGAGGGAGTATTTGAGCCAGTTATGAAAGAATATAACACCGAAATGTCATGTTTTATTTTGGCTAGTTTCAAAATGGTGTGTACAGGACACATAAAAATATAATTATTTATTTTGATTAGTTACGAAAAAAATTCGTTGATAGTTAGCAATTATTTCTGTAATGCTTCTCACACAATTTTGATTAAAGTTGTACTATAGGATTCTATTAGTTAGCTATTATTTCTGTAATGTTTCTCACACAATACGAATGATCGTTAAGCTACCATGATTAGAAGTAATTGCATCCTTAACTATAGTGTTCTTGTATTTATTAGTCCTTCTATTAATTGAGTGATTTGGTTAACTAATTAATTTTGCGTACCTTGATTAATCTGGGAGCCTTGGTGTTAATTGACTACTGTTATTGCTGATGCATATATGGCTTTATACTTATAGTCTTTTGAAATTCCAAATGCATGATGCAGCACGTGAGCTACGACTCTCCCCCACATGTATGGAATCTTCGAAACTCGGATGGGGAGACGGCAAAGGAAGTATTCGAAAAAGAACATTCGGAAATACGAGAGAAGGCTGAGAAAACAATCAAAGATATGAACAACGGCCTAATGCTAATCGTTGCGTTGATCGGAACAGTCAATTATGCCGCACTTTTTACCCCGCCGGGAGGTTACCGCCAGAGCGAGGATGACCTTTCTTACGGTCTCCCCGTCTTCCTCACGGACGACATGCGCATGTACTACTTGTACATATTCTGCGGTATTTTCGCTGCTTTTGTTGCCTTCGCGACTATGTTTTCAATTCAGTCATGTCCGTTCCGTTGCAATGACTTCTACCTTGACTTGCCGTTGAGACTTATGGTTGCTATGACTTCCTTCATGCTCTCTGTGGTATTCACCACCCTAGCATCTCGACAGGTCTTCCTTCTTGAAAGGCTTCATTTCCCTCTAGGACAATACAATACATTCGGGTGCTTGCTCGCTGCAACAATATTCATCCTTGGATCAATAGACGGAAGTTTCTTGCTCCTCTATTACCTCTCTTTCATGCTTAAACTTGAGTTGCTTTCCTAGCAACCCATGAAAAGCACATGGTTTACTTTACTGCTAGAGAAGACTTTTAAGCTTCCGTAATATGTTTTCGAATTTGCTCAATAAATGTGAGTTTATCACATCTTTGCTTTCTTTTCTCTCTTATTTAACCTATAAATAGGATTGTAATCTGAATATGGAAGTATGCAAATAAAAGTGATCAAAGTGTGTGAGAGAGTGTATGAGAAATTCAATTTCTCAGTGTAATACAAATTGAGTATGTTTGTGAAATACAAGTTTGAGAGTTATAAATTGATACTCCTTTGCTTGCATAAGTGGTATCAGGGCCCTAGTGTCACGCCCATCATTTTTTTTTTAATCAAATAAAATACAACCTTAAAAGCAAATGGTGTCATAAAAGTACTCAAGTACGGTCCCCTGTTAATTTCACAATAGTCCCCAATTTAGCAAAACTAACCAATAAGTCCCATTACATCTTAAAGTCCAAAATAAGTTATAAGTCCAAAGTTTAGTACAACTTTACAAAAAATATACGGTTACAGAGCCATCTATCGACCCAAAAAGATAACGCGAAGAGGGCTAAGTAACCTCCAATGAAGCTCTAGCTATGCCCTGATGCACAATTCACACACAAAACATCATGTCGCTGGGTTCGTACCTGAAAAAGATCTAGAAATAACAGTTTGAGCTTACACGTGCTCAGTAGAAACCCTTTGATAGATTTTACAAGTGTATGAGACGTGTCTCAATTAAGTATGCAAGGGTTCACTAACAATTAAACAAATTGTATCCGAGAGAATTGTACAAGCCTATCCGCCACCAAGAATACCCTTTTCATTTCATGTTTCCACCATGCCTTTACCATGCTTTCACCATGCCTTGACACGCCATGCTAATGTTCCATGCCTATCCTAACCGGCAAGTGTCGGGCCCTGACACCCCCGCCAGCGACACGCCCATAAGGCGACCCTGAATAACCGGCGAACCCACCATTTGGTGGCCCCGAAAATAACCAGCGATCTACCATTTAGGTAGCCCTGAAACAAACCGGCGAATCACCATAAAGGTGCCCCGAAAATAACCAGCGATCCATCATAAAGATGGCCCTGAAAATAACCAGCGATCTACCATTCAGGTTGCCCTGAAGATCTGTCAAATAAGATAAATGCATAGTGCCATGATTCCTTATCCATTCAATGTAATTCGTGCTCTGCCTTACAAAAATTTCATCCAAGTCTAGCTAATAGCCCCAAAAAGAAAATACCATTTCAGTGCAATCACCGGAAAAATGCAAACCAGTCCCACCGGTAGGAGGAACAAATCCCCAGCGGTAGGAGCTGGATTTTTCGACAAGAATTCGCAGCTCAAGCAAAAATGCGAAAATGGTGCAATCAGTCAACAAACCACCTCAAGCATAACGAAATTAAGCTCACAAATCATAAACAAGTAAAATGGATCAAAGAATTTCTACCTCAAGTGGATTTTGTAGAAAAATTTCGGATTCAAGCCCTAGCTTTGTAATACCTCCAACCGGACTTCAATGAGTGAAATCCCAAACAGAACTTTGATCCTCACAGCAGATTGAAGTATGGGACTGCAGATTTTTTGATGAAAATGGTGGAGGAGGGGGAGAGAGAGAGAGTATACGGGGAGAGAGAGAGAACAAGGGGGAGTGAAAGAGTAAAGTAAAAACAACTTTACTAAATTTAGTTTTTTTTTTGTTCTAATTAGAAAAGGTATATCAATTTACCAAGATTTTAGAATTATTACACTCCGACTCATCCATACGTGTCCCGTGACGTCATAAACACATTTTAAAATATCCAAAACGAAAATTTAAAAGTCCGAGTCGTTACACCTAGGCTAATTCGATAAAATTCTCTCTCAAAACATACCTTCGTCCTTCGACGTTCTACTGCTATTTTCACCAGAAACTTGCTCACTCGAAAACAATTTTTTGAGTGTTGATTCAAGATCGTCTCATCCACACGAGTCCATCGCCTTCGAGCACAGAAACAAACGACCACCCAGATACCACCCGATAATCCAGCGACGAAATCAAACGGTCTTTGTTTCGTTCGATGCCCGGAAGTGCTCATCTTCACAGTTTGACATCTTTGTAACCTGATAGTCTCCACCGGACAATCTCAACATCACCAATAACGACCGTACCCATGCACGTGATCGGCGGTGTAGGGGCGAAATTGCTCAGTTTCAGAGTTTCGCCTCTTCAGAAAACATACCTATCGACAGCCCGGAATATCATTTAGAGGTACATCTCTTTATAATCAACCAATGATCATTTCTGCGGTTCCCCAATTGATTGTTCGACTTGTATTTTAAAAGGTTAGAAGATTAGTTGGATTGACTAAACATATCAAATAGCAATTTCCTATTTAATAAGTCTAAGTACACTACACTAAACCACTACACTATCCACTGCATTTTTTATGGTACTCATTTCGGATCTCACAAAAAATACAGAAAAATATCCATAAATTTTAAAATAATATTTTAGGGGGGCCTATAAAAAATCAGCTCTAGGGAATATTGGTAAGTATTATTATGAATTTATAGGAGCGAAAATGCACAACTGCGCAATTTCGGACATACAAACTCAAAAATAATATTTACTGATATCCGTTAGAACTGATTTTTTTATGGTCTCATAAAACATTATTTTAAATTTTTTTTATATTTTTTTGTATTTTTGCAAAATCCTGAGTGGACTCCCAAAAATATAATGGATGGTGTAATGATTTGATGTAGTATATGTAGCATCTCTCTTTGCTATTTGCCTACCTAAAACAAGCATTTAATTTTGTAAGGAGTCCATTGATTGGTTAGAAACACCCGACGATAACCCCTATGCCCAAAATTTCTTATTTTTTAAATATTTTTTGAGTAGGTGTACACCAAAAAAGAAGGTGTACGGCATAAAATTCCAAGGGCACGTGATCTGGAGGTAATTTTTTCCCCACTTTTATTATGCCATAATCTTCCACATAAGCCACGACCTTAGTCACGTCCATAATCTATCCAACAATCTTCTCCGCAGCAGCGGAAAACCCTACCCACATACTTCCCCATCAGATCGTCGAACGCCATGATCGACAGAACCATCGCTGCCCTCGCCACATATCCGCCAACCTCTGGCAACACACCTGAAATCGCCTCCAGCCACACCATGGCCGATTCCAACCTCTCCACCGGCTTCTCTTCCATATTCAACGCTCCTCGCTCCCAATCTCTCTCTCTCTCTCTCTCTCTTAAGATTTCTCTCTCTAAAATTTCAGGTGGAGCATATCCAGTTGTATATAACTGATCTATTTGTATATCAATATATGTATAGGATGTACGTATTCTTTGCTTTTTTTTTCCTTTGAAAAAACCCGAAAGGGAAAAAGGGTAAGGATATGATGGTATATAGTGCCTTTTTTCCCCCTTACTTTGGAGCGATGAAAGCTACTAAAACAATGCACTGAAAGCTACTACAACAGTTTTTATATGATTCTTTTTTAAAGCGAGGTTTGATGATTTGGTTCAAATTTGAATTCTGACTTTTTCGAAGGTATGAAATTTTAATTTGGGGATGCGAATTCGATATTTTTTCGAATGCGTGAATTCTTTATTTGGATGTGAATTTTATCTTTTATCAAACGTGTGAATTATTCATGTTTCCTATTTACTTTTGCAAAGAATTCTTCGTTTGGATGTGAATTTTGTCTTTTATTAAACGGGTGAATTATTCATGTTTTCTATTTACTTTTGCAAACTCTGGGTCATGGTTCGGTGTACAGTAAGGATTCGTTTGATTAGCGAGATAATGTTAGAAAGTGTAAAAAAGATAATTTTTTTTTATACTAATTAGTGTTCATTTAGCAAGAATGTCCTAGAAAGTGGTAAAAATTAAGCTTTTCCATACAACCCTCAAAATCTAGACAGCTTGTCTTACTTTTTTCTCACAACAAGTGCAGGAAAATTTTATTTTCTTGTAAGAATCAACCAGAATTGCTCTGACTTCTTTATTTTGTTGCAAAACTTTCATCCTAATCAAACAGATCACGGATGCGAGAAAAAAAGTTTATTTTTCTTTTCTTTTATTTCACTTTCTCTCATTTTCACTTTCCATTATAATTTTCTCGCTAATCAAACGGACCCTTAAATGTATACCGAATTACGTGAGATTTATCTTAGAGTGGGGTGAGTTTGAGGCAAATTAATGAAATCGTTTAACTTGTTTAAAATATATTTTTAATGGTCCATGTAAAAAATTAACTCATTGGAAGATTGTTAAGGACTTGATAGATTTTTATCCCATAATTTGGTGGGAAAAAATTGAATCAATCAATCAAATTCTAATCAATATCTGATTGAGCTAATTGTTTGCAAGAACACTTAAAAAAATGTTTTAAACAAATTGGACGAATTCAATCATTTGTGCGAAACTCCGTCCAAGCAACAATTTTCACAGACCCTGTTCAATTTGGTATTTTGAATTTGGATTTAGATTTGTAGGTAATGAGTGTAGAGAGAAGTAAGATAATGATTGGAGAGAGATAAAGAGAAATATGAAAGTAATGATTGAATCGAAATAAGATAATAATTAAAATTCAAAATCCAAAACCCTTAAACGAACCGGGTCATAAAAATTTGATTTGACACCTGTGACCTTTTTCTTTGTTGTTTATTGATTCTTTTTGTTTTTGGAGCACTAACATTAGCTTTATTCTAATGGCATTGGCTTTCTGCCGTTAAGGCGTGGACAACATCTCATGCAATACAGTTATTTTTTAAACCATTTTGGAGTTATTTCAATGATCTAAATCGTTCACAGCATAAAGCTTGTCGAGCAAACTCGGATGAAGATTAATATTCAATGAGAGTACAATAGATTCTGAAAAAATAAGATTAAAACTTGAAAACTCAATTTTTCAGAATATGTGTGATTTGATTGGTAACCGATTAACTTGACATTTTACATGGTTATTCTATTTGACAAACTCTATAATATGGACGGTTCGGATTATCAAAGTGACTCTGAAATGGGTTAAGAAATGGCCAGACTACATGAGGTGTAGCCGAGGCCTAAACTGCAGAAATGCCACCTCCAATTCTTCTTCTGTCCGTTTCTTCTTCCCGAACATAAATTCCCTACCCCATTTATATAATGGATGGAGCATGGAAAGTAGATGTTGATAAGAGTCGTCTTGGATTTTCCCCTTGACCAAAATCAAGAGAGAGAGTCGTCTTCGTCTTTGTGCATCTCTTTTATGCTGACGGGTCCTCCATCCATCAATTTTTCAAAAATAATAAAAACAAACAAAAATGGTATTCTGACCGTCCAGATGTATTTGGACGGTCTAAGTTTTAAAAAAATTATTTCATAAAAAAATATAACTTTTTTGAAAAAGAGTTTAAGAGAATCTTAATCATTTATTACAGTAATAAACTATTAAAGATTGATTATGTGTTATATTTTACACAACCATTATATATGCACTAGCTCATCTTCCCCTCGAATCTGCCCAAACCTAGTCAAAATGCTTTTCACTAAGGCCACGTTTGTTAAAAGTATTAGATGAGTTTGATTCGTAAGGAGATGAGATTTATAAGGAGATGAAATTTATAATTTGCATGTTCGTTTCGCTTAGGATTATATGATGGGATTCGTAAGGAGATAGAATTGAAATATTTTTTCCCATATTGCCCTTGCCTTTGCCCTTGCAAAACGGCAAAACCAAAATACCCCAACCCCAAAAAATACCCCAAACTAGTCTCACACCGGCAAAATCATTCCCTCTGATCAACCTCCCTTCTCTCTCTAAACCCCTCTCAACCACATCATCATCTCTTCACGAGCCAAGCTCAAAACTGCTGTCGGCGTTCGAGCTCTAGCGGCCATGGGAGGGGAATTGGAGCAGTCCGGCAACCAGTATGGCTTCAGCAGGGAGGAAGGGGAGGGAGAGTTTGGTCATTAATGTAGTGTTAAGGGAAGGGATTAGACTGTGACTACCAAGTCCTTGGGGTTACTAGTAATACTCCCAATTTGGGGTCTTCGTAGTTCGATCGGACTATCAATTCAGACTCATTTTGTAAACCAAATAGGGTATTGCTAATACCCCACCCTAGTAATCCAATCCCAACCCCCGAAGAGGCTTATCAAACGGGGCCTCATACTCTTCAAAGGAAGGTGGGAGAAGAGGGGAGTTCACGCCCTGTCTTCCCCTGTTTTCAATTCGGGAAAAAGTTGGTGGGTCCTGTTCTTTTGGGCAAATTTGAGAGGAAAAGGAGCTGGTGGGCCGTTGCTTTAAATTAACCTGTTTTGTTTTTATTACTCCATCCGTTTCAAATAGGATGACAATTTTTGATATTTGTGTCAATTTCAATTCTTTATATTTTTCAATATGAATCTCAAAAAATATGTAAGATGAATCTTGTTTGATAGTTCTCGATTAGTTTTATTATACAAAATTTTCAAACTCGTAAAAAATATTATAAATTAAAAGATATAAGCAACGAAAAATGACACAAATTTCAAAAATTGTCATCATTTTTGGGACGGATAGAGTATATTTTTTCCATGTGGACCGAGAAGTTCGAGATCTGTTCTCATTGTACATACTCATAGACTATCGTTTTATCTCAGGGAAGTTACCTTATGAATCTATAAATATGAAAATCTCATTTCCTTCCACTCCCCCAAGGAATTTGAAACCAGAAAAAATTTGCATTTTTTGTTTTTCGCTATCATAACACTCGATTCCCCGTTTTTGAAAAGAAAATAAGTACTTATTTTTAAGAAAATAATTTCAAACTCAAAAATTATGTGTTTACGCAAATAATTTTTCTATCAATATAGATCTTGTTTGATAGATCTTATTGAGATCTTTTATACCATGCAAAAAAATTAAAAAATTATTTTTTATTTATATTATTTTTAAATTTAAAAATATGAAATAAGTATTTGTTTTTTAAAATCATATTCCGGAAGGGAGCCTAAATCTTTGAAAAAAAAACATTATCAAAACTAGTGGAGTAGCTAGCTGGGAAGCTCAGTAGTCAGTAGTCAAATCGGTTCTCTCGTGAGTCACTAGTACTACCTCCCATATATAGTTGTTAATTTCTGTCTACTTGAGGATTCAAAGATGGCATCCTCCACCATTTCAGCCCCTCGCTCTGCTGCTTTCAGAGCAGCGTCAGATTGCGATCCACGGTCGCGGTTGTCGTCGTTTGAAACTGTTCGCGAGTTCTGGATACAAGAAGGTGCGATACCACTAGACACGGGAGGCAACACAATCCTCCATTTTCTAGCCATGTACGGGAATGCATTCGTGATTCAGAAGCTCGTCAACGACGAGAATGGCAATAAAAGTAGCAGCAGCAGCATAGTAAAATGTGAAGATCTGCTTGGGAGGAACGACAAGGGCAACACGCCATTGCATGAAGCTGCGAGGTTCGGTCGAAAAAGTGTGGTTGAAATCCTTTTGCGGAAAAAAGAATCGATGGTTCGGGAACGCAATAGTTTAGGAGAGACGCCTATTTACGTTGCTGCGGCTTGTGGGCACGAAGATGTTTACGACCATCTAATCACAAAGGTCAATCGCCATCCGGAGATCATGACCCGAAGTACAGACAATTCCAACCTTCTTCATGCTGCGGTCATGGGAGAACATTATGGTACGTACTTACGTACATTTTTTTTTAGTGTGCACAACTTCAACTATATATCGTCCCTCTCTAGCTAGTTTCAAGTACAATTCCAAATTTTGTTCTTCTAATACAAGTTATTATATATTTTGTTCCTCTAAGACAAAGCGTCTCTCTTTCTCTAAAAATCAGACCCTCTCTCTCTATCCTATTGAGCCGCCTAGGTTTCGCTTTGCTTTGCTTTGCCTGGGGGGGGCCTTTCTCTCTCGCCCTCCCCCATGGCGTTCTCTGTCCTTCTCTTTTCCTTTCTGTTGACTTTTGTGGCTCCAACCCACGCTTGCATTTACTCAGCAGACAAGCAGCCTCCCAAATGCTCATCTGATATTCTCCAGTATCCTTCAGCCTCCTTTGGAGTAAATGAAGGCAGACTTTCGTGGCAAATGAACAGGGTCTCATCTGGCTATAAATGGAGACCTTTGGTTCAGAGCTTTGTATCAGAAATCAGAGAGAAGAGAGTGATACACGAGTGGATTGTGAGGCAATACTGTGTGAGTTGAGTGATTGTTGTAATACTCCTCCAGTAAATATAGTGAATCCGCTGCCCCTCCGTGGACGTACCCGATTATTGGGGAACCACGTAAATCCTCGTGTTTCTCTGTGTTGTGTGTTTGTGTTTGCTTGGTTTAAGTCTGATTTGGCACCACAATTGGTATCAGAGCAGTGTAGTGGCTACCAAGAACACAAAACACCATTGTTGTCTCTGTTTTAAGGTCTCTGTCCGAAAATCACAGACACGGATTTCTGATCCTCAACTCGGTTTGAGCACTGAGACTTGTGCATCTTTGGGAGATGATTCCAACGCACCAAGATTCATCGCGAACGGAGCAGTATAGCGTCCAAACGGTCCGTTCCATGGTGGAGCGTGAAACAAGCTGCTGGTCGCCGGATCTGTTTTTTCTTCTGAGAAAACAGATTTTTTTTTTTTCCTTTATAAAGGAGGAAAACCAGGTGCTGGTTTTTTGACTAGTCAAAGTCAAGGGAAATTATCCAGTGCTACGGGCTCACCTAGAGACGCTGATGTCAGCTTGACATCATCGGTCCAGAAGCTTCGGAAGGGTCAGAAGGCCAGGAGGTTACGCCCAGTCAGCACGCCACGTGTCACCCAGTCAGCAGACACGTCATCAGTGGGGCCCACTCAGTGCTGAGTCATCAGCCACGTCATCAGTCCACGTGTTATTCCATGTCAGCACCAAGTGGGCGCCACGTGCACGGCACGTCAGCAAAAGGGTCCAATCATCAGCACCCAGTCAGCGTTTGGTGCTAAGTCAGCAGGTCCAGTCAGTCCTAACCAGGGGAAATATTCTCTGATCCAAGGAATATTCCAAGAGGTGTTTTTTGCGATTTCGGAGCCGTTTCAACTCTAATTTGCACAAGTGAGTAGTCGTTCCTGACTATTCTCGACATTTCGAATCCAACGCTGCACTCCGTTTTCAGCAACTCAGCTCCGACATTGGTGTTCTGTCCGTTGGTTGGCTAAAAAACGCATTTTTTGGCATTTTTTGTGCACCGGATATTTGCGTGGGTGGAGTTTAAGGAGTTCTAATGGCGGAAGGAGAGTTTAAGGAGTCCTCGGAAGTTTCTTCGACTGCAGAGAAGAATACCGAGCATCCCAAGGTCACTTCGAGCAGTTATGGGCAAAGGAATACGGTTTCCAATGCTAAGTTCGAGGTGGAGAAGTTCGACGGAACAAGTAACTTTGGCATGTGGCAATGCGAAGTTTTGGATGTTCTGTATCAACAGGAGTTGGATATTACGTTGGAGGAGAGGCTAGACAACATTTCAGACAAGGATTGGATAAAGCTTAATCGCCAAGCTTGTGGCACCATCAGACTTTGTCTTATGAAGGATCAGAAATACTTCATGATGAAGGAAACGTTAGCTAAAGAGCTATGGGAGAAATTGGAAAACAAGTACATGACGAAGAATATTGAGAATCGGTTGTATCTCAAGAAGAAGCTCTACGGGTTCCAGTACGCGCAAGGTACGACTATGAACCAACACTTGAACAATTTCAATAAGATTTTGGCTGATTTGCAAAATCTAGACGTTTCCATAGAAGATGAGGATAAAGCTTTATTGTTGTTAAATTCCTTGCCTGATACTTATGATCATTTGACTACTACTTTATTGTACGGTAAAGAAGAAATCAAGTTTAATGACGTTTCAAATGCTTTGATGAATAATGAGGTACGAAAGAGAGATCAGCAAGCTCACCGTGACCCGTCCGCATCAGCTTTGACAACAAGAGGCAGGACCGACACCAGGAGGACTGGAGGTGGAGGGCGAAGGAGGTCTCGCTCAAAATCAAAAGGGAAGTTTGTAGAGAGACAACCTGTAGAGAGAAGATTGGGGAAAGACGAGTGTGCCCTTTGTCGTCAAAAGGGGCACTGGAAGAAAGACTGTCCGAACAAACAACCAGCCGCAAATGTTTCACAGGAGACAGAGGATGATCTAGAGTCAGCACTATTAGTTTCATCATCACCAGACCATTCAGATGAGTGGATACTAGATTCGGGATGTTCCTACCACATGTGTCCCAACAGGGACCGGTTCTCGAGTTTTCAAGATCTCGATGGAGGAGTTGTTTTGTTGGGCGATAACACCGCCTGTAAAGTACAAGGGATAGGTTCAATTCGTTTGAAGTTGCATGATGGGACGATCAGGGTGCTTAAAGACGTTCGGTATGTTCCGGACTTGAAGAAGAATCTCATTTCGCTTGGAGCCTTCGATGTGAAAGGCTACAAGATTACAATGATGGGTGGAGTGCTGAAGATAGTTCGAGGGGCGCTCATTGTGTTGAAAGGTAACCGAAAAGGAAACTTGTATTTCCTAGGCGGTTGTGCAGTCACTGGGAGAGCGGCTGTTACTACCAACTCAGACGAAGACGATGCATCCAAGCTATGGCACATATGCCTAGGGCATGCTGGCGAGAAGGCCTTACAGGGTTTAGTAAGGCAAGGCTTGTTGAAAGGGGCCAAAACAGGGAAAGTTGGCTTCTGTGAGCATTATATATTGGCCAAACAGACTCGAGTCAAGTTTGGCACTGGAGTTCACCGCACAGAGGGGATTCTTGACTATGTTCATTCAGATGTTTGGGGGCCAACTAAAAATGCAACTTTGGGCGGCAAACGATGGTTCGTGACATTCATTGATGATTTCTCCAGACGTGTCTGGGTTTATACCATGAGGCACAAGTATGAGGTCCTTCCAATCTTTCTTCAGTGGAAGAAAATGATGGAGACGCAGACAGGAAGGAAAATCAAGAAGCTGAGGTCAGATAACGGTGGCGAGTACAAGTCGGATCCTTTTCTCCAAGTCTGTCAAGAGGAGGGGATAGTCAGACACTTCACAGTTGCGGGGACGCCGCAGCAGAATGGAGTAGCAGAACGCATGAATCGCACTTTGGTGGAGAAAGTTCGGTGCATGTTGTCAAATGCCGGGCTTAGCAAGGTGTTTTGGGGCGAGGCTCTCAAATATGCCTCCCACCTTATCAACCGTTTACCGTCAGCAGCAATCGGAGGGAAGACTCCGATGGAGGTATGATTTGGCAAACCAGTTGCAGATTATGATTCGTTACATGTTTAGGGTTGTTCTGCTTACTATCATGTAACTGAGTCCAAGTTAGATCCACAAGCCAAGAAAGCTATTTTCTTGGGTTTCACTTCAGGCGTTAAATGATATAGGCTCTGGTGTCCCGAGTCTAGGAAGGTGATTCTAAGTAGGAATGTTACTTTCGACGAATCTGTTATGTTACAGCAGGTTCCTTCCAAGGAGAATGTGGAGCCGAATGCACAGCAGCAAGTGGAGCATTCAGAACAGGCGGAGGTTGAGACTCCCCTTATTCCAGCCAAGACTGTTCAGACAGTCAGTCGTCCTGAGGATCAACCTGTTGATCAGGACGTCGTTACCGAAGAGGAGGCTCCATTACAGGAAATACCACAGCAGCCAGAATCCATTGCAACCAGCAGACCGAGGCGGGACATCCGGAAACTTGCTCGATATGCTGATACAGTTGCTTATGCACTTCTAGTGACAGACGATGATGTCCCCTCCACTTACCGGGAGGTAGTGCAGTGTACAGATAGTAACAAGTGGAAAGAGGCGATGGATGAGGAGATGGGTTCACTCTCCAAGAATCAGACTTGGGATTTGGTTCAACTTCCCAAGGGTAAGAAATCTATTGGCTGCAAGTGGGTTTATGCGAAGAAGGAAGGTACAGGATCTGAGAAAGTCAGATTCAAAGTAAGATTGGTAGCCAAGGGTTACGCACAGACGGAGGGGATCGACTACAACGAGGTGTTCTCCCCTGTCGTCAAACATTCGTCGATCAGGATCTTGCTGGCATTGGTAGCACAGTTTGACCTTGAGTTAGCCCAACTCGATGTCAAGACCGCTTTTCTACACGGAGATCTGGATGAGGAGATCTACATGGCTCAACGAGATGGTTACAGAATTGCAGGAAAGGAGCATTGGGCTTGTAAACTGAAGAAGTCGCTATACGGGTTGAAACAGTCGCCGAGACAGTGGTACAAGCGCTTCAATCGGTTTATGATGGAGCAGGGGTACACAAGAAGTCACTTTGACCATTGTGTTTACTTCTGCAAACTCCGGGATGGATCATTTGTCTATTTGCTCTTATATGTAGATGACATGTTGATTGCATGTAAGAGCAAGGCGGAGATTGACAGACTGAAGGCTCAACCCAGTAAGGAGTTTGACATGAAGGATCTCGGGGAGGCAAAGAAAATACTCGGCATGGAAATTCAGCGGGACAAGGCGAAAGGCACAGTTTGTTTGACTCAGACGCAGTATCTGAAGCGAGTGTTGCAGAGATTTGGGATTGACGGGAAAGCCAAACCTATCAGTACACCTTTGGCCGCTCATTTTAAACTTAGTGCATTGATGTCGCCGCAAATGGAGGACGAACGGAAGCAAATGGCTCAGGTTCCCTACGCCAATGCAGTGGGAGCTTTGATGTATGCTATGGTTTGTACGAGGCCAGACATTTCACACGCAATTAGCATGGTCAGCCGATACATGCACAATCCAGGGAAAGAGCACTGGCAAGCTGTGAAATGGATTCTACGGTATCTTCAGGGTACTATGGATGTTGGATTGAAGTACGAGAGAAACAGAAAACTTGGTCAGCATTTGGTTGGTTACGTGGATTCCGATTATGCTGGTGACCTGGATAAGCGATGGTTGACTACAGGGTATGTGTTTACACTTGCCGGAGGGCCAATCAGTTGGAGGTCAACGTTACAGTCAACAGTGGCTTTGTCTACTACAGAGGCAGAGTATATGGCAGTGATAGAGGCTTTCAAGGAAGCTATTTGGGTACATGGTTTGATTGAGGACTTGGGAATTGTTCAAAAAAACGTGGAGGTTTTTTATGGCAGTCATGTTTAGCGAAAAACCAGGTTCACCATTCCTGCACCAAGCATATCGATGTCCGATTTCATTTCATCAGGGAGATTGTAGAGGAAGGGGATGTTCTTCTTCAGAAGATTCCGATTGCAGATAACCCTGCGGATATGCTCACCAAAGTGGTTACAGGGATCAAGTTCCAACATTGCTTGGACTTGATCAACATCTCTTGAGCAGTGCGCGCCTAAGGGCGCAAAGGGGCAGTGTTGATTCAATGTTTGCCGCCAAGGTGGAGATTATTGACTTTTGTGGCTCCAACCCACGCTTGCATTTACTCAGCAGACAAGCAGCCTCCCAAATCCTCATCTGATATCCTCCAGTATCCTTCAGCCTCCTTTGGAGTAAATGAAGGCAGACTTTCGTGGCAAATGAACAGGGTCTCATCTGGCTATAAATGGAGACCTTTGGGTCAGAGCTTTGTATCAGAAATCAGAGAGAATAGAGTGATACACGAGTGGATTGTGAGGCAATACTGTGTGAGTTGAGTGATTGTTGTAATACTCGTCCAATAAATATAGTGAATCCACTGCCCCTCCATGGACGTACCCGATTATTGGGGAACCACGTAAATCCTCGTGTTTCTCTGTGTTGTGTGTTTGTGTTTGCATGGTTTAACTCTGATTTGGCAGTACACTTTCGTAACCCCGCAGACTGCAGTACTCATCTCGCGCTGGCTCTGTCCCCTCTCCTTCTCCGTCTCGTCCTTTTCTCTCATCGCTTCGGTTGCCGGGATCCACTTCTGGGTGACTCCGGTTTTGCGCCTAACGGCCAGTCGTGGTGGTGGTTGTTGATGGCGTGTCGCAAGTCTCTTCGCCGCCGAGATCCACATCTGGGGGATGTTGGTTTTGGGCTTAACGGCTAGGCGTTGTTCTTGCAGTGGCCGATGATCCGATGCTCTTGCAGATCTGGTGGGTTTGCTGGGTCGATCATGCTTTCGTTGGTTGTGGAGGTGGTGGCAGCTGGTAGTGGTGTTGTGGTGGTGCTATTGTCTATTTTGTTTTATTTTGTTGCTGGTGGCTATTTGATGTTGCAGCAAGTGGTGGTGTGGTGTAGCAGCGGCGGCGGTGGAGGCTTCGGTGAGGCTGTTGGGTTGTTGGGGGCTGCCAGGGCTGGGGTGGATTGTGGTGGGGCAACCTGTGGTGGGGTGGTCGGGCCGTTCTCCTGGATAGCAATAGGGGCTTGTTCCCCGGGCTCCTGGGACAGTGGTGGCAACAACCCGTCTCAGTCCAGGTGGCCGCGGTTGGTGGTGGGTTGGGTTGCTGTTAAGGCTAGCCCATGTTGTCTATGGATTAGTCTCCGGCTAAACCTATGTTGTCTATGGGTTATACCATTTAGTTTTTGGGCAAGGGTTTTGGTGTTATGGGCTTGACCTATTTGGTGCTTTATTAGTTTCTGGCCAACTTGAGTTTTGCTTTGTAATATTTTTTCTTATCAATAAATTTTTTGCTTCGCTGTTTAAAAAAAAAAAAGGAGTGTAGAGATAAATGGAAAAATTTCACATAGACCCTCTTCAATTTGGTATTTTGGATTTGGATTTAAATTTGTAGATAATAAGTGTAGAGATAATGAGAAAAATGAGAGTAATGATTGAAGATAAACAAAATAATAATTAAAATCGCTGACAAAAAAAAAAATTTAAAATCCAAAATCCAAAACCCTACCGAACTGGGTCATAAAGATTTGATTTGACACTTGTCACCTTTTTCTTTGTTGTTTATTGATTCTTTTTGTTTTTGGAGCACTAACATTAGCTTTATTCTAATGGCATTGGCTTTCTGCCGTTAAGGCGTGGACAACATCTCATGCAATACAGTCATTTTTTAAACCATTTTGGAGCTACTTCAATGATCTAAATTGTTCACAGCGTAAAGCTTGTCGAGCAAAATATGAATGTAAAATATTAAATTAATCGGACGAAGATTAATATTCAATGAGAGTACAATAGATTCTGAAAAAATAAGATTAAAACTTGAAAACTCAATTTTTCAGAATATGTGTGATCTGATTGTTAACCGATTGACTTGACATTTGACATGGCTATTCTACTTGACAAATTCTATAATATGGACGGTTCAAATTATTTAAGGCTCCGTTCCAGAAACCTTCTTAAAAAATAAGCAGCTTATTTTACATTTTCAAACTAAAAAAATAATGTAAATAAAAAATAATTTTTTAATTTTTCTTGCACCGTATTAAAGATCTTAATGAGATCTATCAAACTAGATCCATATTGGTAGAAAAATTATTTACGTAAATACATTATTTTTGAGCTTGAAATTGCCTTCTTAAAAAATAAGGACTTATTTAAGGTTCCGGAACGGAGCCTAAGTGACTCCGAAATGGGTTCAAAAATGGCCAAACTACATGAGGTGTAGTCGACGCCTAAAGTGCAGAAATGCCGCCTCCTATTCTTGTTATGTCCCTTTCTTCTTCCCGAACATAAATTCCCTACCCCCTTTATAGTTTATATAATGGATGGAGCATGGAAAGTAGATGTTTGATAAGAGTCGTCTTGGATTTTCCGCTTGACCAAAAAAAAGAAGAAGAGAGAGTCGTCTTCATCTTTGTGCATCTCTTTTATTCTGATGGGTCCTCCATCCATCAATTTTTCAAAATAATAAAAACAAACAAAAATGCTATTTTGACTGTCCAGTTGTATTAATTTGGACGGTTTAAATTTAAAAAAAATTATTTCAAGAAAAAGTTTAAGTTTTCGAGAAAAGAGTTTAAGAGAATCTTTGTCATTTATTACAGTAATGGACTGCTAGAGATTGATTATATGTTGTATTTTACACAACCGATATGTGTGCACTAGCTCATCTTCCCGTCGAATCTGCCCAAATAGAGCTAGGGATGATTGTTGTACATTACCCTTAAAATTTTATTTGCCTGAGTTCAGGATGTGGTAATATCTGACTAGGTAACATATATAGACAATATTAAGGTACCTACCGAAAAAAAAAAAAAACACGCAGTCCAAAATTCTTTTGTTCACGTGAAAAAAAAAACTAAAAATAATTAATTAGACCAGAATATTAAACACATAATTTCTAAATTTTAAAATTTAAATTTTCGAACCAATTGAGATTTTTAAATTAATGAAATTAAAAGTATCAAATTGTGCTAAAAAATTCTGTATCTTTATCCGACTAAGGATAAAATTACTTTCTTTTTTTTTTGATCGGCAAAAGAAATTTTTTATTAATCTTCGCAAGATTACAAAGATTAAAAGAATAAGGGCAAATGGAAATTAAAATTACTTAAAATCCAAGACTACCCGAGATCCAAGCGTTGGTCTGAGACCAACAAATCCCAAACACCCAAAAGACAAAAAACCCCAAGCCCCTACTGGAGAAAACAACCGAACCACCGACAGAACCTAAGGAACCCAAGACTTTGTTGCCTCCATAAACCAAAACGCCACCCAAATAATCCACCACTTAACCAAACCTCTCCATTGAGAAACTTGAAACCACCGCCCCCTAAAACCAAGCTACCGCCAGGAACCACCGCAGAACCAAGCTCCCAACATCTCCATCAGACACCAATGAGCATCTGCAAAAAAACATCCGAGCCCTCTCTACCTCCAACTCCAACCCAACTCCTGAGCAACAGGAACAAACAACAAACAACAAACACCAACTCCAAAAACAACACACTAACAACAGCCTCGACACGTCCACACCCAGCCACCTAGAGAACAACAAAGCAGACCCAACAAGAGACACAAAATTGCGACACAACCCCGCCAAAGCTACAACCAACAACAGAAAAATGCATCAAAAATTTGCAACAAACACCTAAACAAAAAAGACAAATGAAATCAGAACTCCACAGAGAGGAAGACACCTTCCTCCAAATCATCAAAATCGCCAAGCTTCTTATCTGAAATTTCACCCTCCTCCAATTCAATATATTTCATGATATTGAGGTTTTCCCCCAATGATATTTAACTCCCAACAAAGCACCAGTCTCCATATACTTACGAGCTTTCATAACTAACAAAAGATTTCTGTTGCGAATGTCACCGGAAGAAAGAGAAGAAAAAGAAACCACCTTATTGTTCTTCTTCACTTTGGCCACCTTCAACCCAAAATCAGAGAAGGGTTTCTTCTTACCATTTTTCCTTCTTGATCTTTTTGACCTCCTATCCAATTTATGGTTTGCTTCATGAATAGATTTCTCTTGGGGAATATTGAGCCCAACGCTCCTATCCATCACTACAGGCTTCGAAAGAGTAACCGGACTAGTAATGGACTGGCACTTTGAGTTGGAGGAAGAGACCAAATCATCAACCTTCCCTCTAAGGGCTTCAACATTTTCGACAGCAATACCATTCTCATTAGCCAAATGACCAGCCTCTTTTTCTAGAACATTTGAGGAAGTAGGAACCACTCTATTCTCGTCATTCACTTCCTCAGCTACATCAACTTCTACCTTATCGCTGTCTCCATCTGACCCGTCTTCAGATCTCAGAATAGAGTCCATGATAACCTTAATTACCACAACCTTTGCAATTGAAGTTAGCTTTCATGATATTATTGACAACCGTTTGCTCCTCCAACACTCTAATGGGAAATTATTTTCCATTTAGATCCAAACTTATCTCCTGACTAATAGTTTCAAAAACATCTGTAAGAATTTTCACCTTTCCAACTGCAAAAGAAGATCCGTTTGAAGTTGCATCATCTAAAGTAATGAAGTCACCCCAATTATTCCCTATGTTTTTGAAAGTGTCCGAGTTCTAGAAATTCAAAGGAACCCCATAACAGCTCAGCCATACCTCCCTCTTACTAACAAACTTCAAATCAGAACTCCATTTCTTAACATCCACAGACCAACTCCTCATCCAACACTTACCAGCTTCTTCTAGCATTAATGACATATCCTCCAAGGAATCGAAAATCAGAAGAACTAAGTTTCCCCATCTCTCTAGCCTGAATGTATGGTATCCCCTCCGGAATGAAAGCCTCCCCCCAAAACGCCACATTTCTTGGAGAAGGAAGTATTCCAATTGCACTTCTATGTAACCAATCAAATCCTTCATCACATGCCTTTACAATTGGTCAACTACATTGGTTCAGTTTACCATTAGCGACAACATCCGCAAAGGAAGAACCAAGCCCCACTACAGATTGAGGTTGCCATTTGTGAACAGAGGAAGCCAAGTTAACATTTTTAGCTCCATCCAGTCTCATTCTAATGACTTTTGGAGAAACTTTAGAATACTTCGCAAGCTGCACAAGCATTCTAAAATTTCTGATTAGACAGCCATTAAGAGCATCAATCGCAGCTAAAGCCTCCTCTCTCCTCTTGAATCTGATAAAACTAAGTTTAGTATTGAAAGACGAATTTCTCTTGCTAGGCATATACACATCCTTCAGACGCCCAAAAGGGTTGAAGAGTTGCCGAAGCCAATCGACATCCATGGCTAGGGAAAGATTGTCAGCAAAGACCGTAATTAACTCAGCCATCAAAGCCACAAAAAAAAGGACCCAACAATTAACAGCCAAGTAGGGTGGATGTGAGTGTAGGGGATTATTCCCCCTTGTTATATTTGTGCCGTGTGTGCACTGTGTGTTTAGTGTGTGTTTTGTGTGTAAGTGTGAGGTTTGAGAGGTTAGAGAGGGTTTTTTGTAACTATATTGAGTGTTTAATATAGTGAAATTTTCCCTACTCATTTTGTGTGCGTTCCTTGCTCAACTATGGTTTGATTGTGTGTGTGTGCTTCGTTGGTGTTGATCTTGGGCGTGCCCCAACAGTGGTATCAGAGCTGGTTCGGCCATTGTTGAGCTCGGAAGAGGAGGTTCGGGTTGAAGGTCGTCGGGTTCAAGATCTGAGCACGGGGTTGTGTTCGTCTTGAAGAGAGGAGTTCGGTTTGGGGTAGCACGTCGCGAGAGGAGCTCGGACGTGACCGGAAAACTTGTTCGAACGGCTACGGGCGGAGGGGAGTGGCGGCGAGGTACGTTTTTGAAAAGCCCGTACTCGTTCTTCCTTGGATTGAAGTTTGGAGTACAGGGTTTTGTTCGTCTCGTCAAGGCGAGCACGAGGGTGTGTGGAACGTCGCCGTTGGAGTTCGGGATAGCCCGGAAAACACATTCGATCGCAGCGGGCGGAGTCGGTGACGGGCAAAGAGGCTGTTTTGAAAAGCCCGAGGTCGTGGATGATCGAAGACGAGTTTTGAGCACGGGGTTTTGTTCGTCTCGAGGAGACGATTCTGGACCTGAAAAGTTCGTCGTCAGAAGTTGTGAGGGTGGGCCACACGCGCCGATAGAAGGCGGCGCGTGGCTGTCGGCTTTTTTGAAGCTGTTTGGCCGGTTCGAAGCTTCCAGATCCGGGTCTAAGGGTTCACGGCTCCGGGTCAGGTCAGAGGTTGGGTCATCGGTCCGGGTTGGTGTTCGGGTCAGTCCGAGATGGTGCAAGCGGTACAAACCGGTTCGGTGATTGTTTTCGGCCGGTTCGTAGCGATACATACCGGTTCGTGGCCGGTTTCGGCTTGGATTCGACGTTTTGGATTCATTTTCGAGGTCGGTTCGCAGTGATCAGGCTCAGATTTTGCTGATTTGTATGTTTCAGCTTGTTTTTTATGCGTTTTTTGAGCTTTTGGATTAGTTTCGGAGTACCTAGGGTCAATTTATTGCGTTTAGCTTGTTTTTGGGTGATAAAGTAAGATGGCGAATGCGAGTATGAGTAGTATGGTTCAATTAACGTCTTCCAATTACGCGATTTGGAGAGCTAGAATGTTGGATTTGTTGTCGTGGAAGGATTTGTATGAACCGTTGGAGTGTGAAGGGGTAAAACCAACGGCGATGAAGACGGAGGATTGGAAAAAATTGAACCGAAGAGCGTTAGGATTGATTCGGCAATTTATTTCCGAGGAGGTGTTTTATCATGTGTCCGAGGAGACCGATGCTTATAATTTGTGGATAACGTTGGAGGGTATGTATCAACCGAAAACTTCCCGAAATAAAGCGTTGTTGATGAGGAGATTAGTGAATTTGAAGTTGAAGAGCGGAAAATCGGTTGCTACACATTCGAGTGAGTTCCAAAATTTGGTGAATCAACTTAGTAGTGCGGGTTTGAAGCTTGATGATGAATTGCAAGCCTTGTTGTTGCTTAGTTCCCTACATGAGGATTGGGATATGCTTGTGATTTCTCTCGGTAACTCGACACCGGAAGGAAAGGTATCTATGTCAATGGTTAAGGAGGCCTTGTTCATCGAGGAAGCATGACGGAATGAGGGGATGGGAATGAAGTGTGTTGATGATTCGCAAGCTTTGGTTTCGGAAGGGGCTCGAGGGAGAACCCAAAAGAAGGGTGGCAATTTACGGTCAAGCTCGCGTTCGAGGGATCGGGGTGAGAATCGGGGTTTGTCTTGCTTTTATTGCAAGAAAGAAGGACACATGATTCGAGATTGTCCAAAGCTAGTCGGTTGAACTTGCCATTATTGCAAGGAAGAGGGACATATGATTCGAGATTGTCCCAAGATGAAGGGCCAATCGAAGGAAGCGGCGGTGGTCCAAGATGGGGATCTTATGTTGGTTGAGGAAAAGGCTAAAGTTGCGAGAGAAACGGATTGGGTACTTGACACGGGGTGCTCATATCACGTTTGTGGGGATAGGAGAGAGTTTTATAGCTATGAGGCTTTTGATGGTGGTGTTGTTCGGATGGCGAATGGTTCGAGGAGCCGTGTCGTTGGAAAGGGGATAGTGAAGTTTCGCTTGCCGGATGGTAGGTTTGTGAGGTTGTCGGATGTTCGACATGTACCGGGGGTGAAGAAGAATTTGATTTCGCTTGGAGTGCTTGATGGCAAAGGGTATACTTTCTCGGCTAGTGAGGGTATTCTTCGGGTTCGGCAAGAGGAGCGTGTGATGCTTGAGGGTAGATTGATTGATGGATTATACCGCCTTGAGGGTTCCGTCGTGGGGGATGATATGCGCTCTAGAAGTTCGGTTGAAAGAAAAGTGTGGCGTGTGAAGGCGCAAGCCATTGAGTTTTTGTGTGAAGCGCATTGTTTGTTGGTTTCGAATGGAGCTTCGGTTAGTGGAATTGGTGAAGAAGAATTGTGCACAAAGAAAAGGGTTTCTTTTGCACAAGATTTGGTTTCCGATGTGTTTGTGTTTGCACCCGATGAAGAGGTAAAATGCTACCAAGTGAGGGGGTGTGAGGCATCCGTTAAGGGGGTGCGAGCTATCGAAGTTTGGGATCGCGGACGCTCCGGTCGGGGAGCGAAGAGATGATCGTCCTTCCACTTGGGTGTAGGGGGTGATTGTTGGGTACACCCAAGTAGGGTGGATGTGAGTGTAGGGGATTGTTCCCCCTTGTTATATTTGTGCCGTGTGTGCACTGTGTGTTTAGTGTTTAGTGTGTGTTTTGTGTGTAAGTGTGAGGTTTGAGAGGTTAGAGAGGGTTTTTTTATAACTATATTGAGTGTTTAATATAGTGAAATTTTCCCTACTTATTTTGTGTGCGTTCCTTGCTCAACTATGGCTTGATTGTATGTGTGTGCTTCGTTGGTGTTGATCTTGGGTGTGCCCCAACAGGAGCCAACAACCATAAAACAACTGAAAGCCCCAAATAATAACCCTAAACCAGTTCAAAGCCACCAACCACGCCAACCTCAATAAGAAGCCAAAACCAGCAGGCAAAACAATGGAAAACATACATCAGAAGCAAACCAACAACCGGGATCAAGAATACACCTGATTGAAAGAACCCGCAGCAGCAAGAGATCGATGAGCAAAAACCGGCGCCCGATGATGGCGGCGAGCACGCAACCTGAGGACCAACCAAGGCCAGAGAAACTGTAGAAAGAAGACTGAAACTGCCGAAGGACGGGGAAAACAGGCAATCCGACTTGGAAGATAAAATATGGAGGGGGAAACATGGAAAGAAGGGAAGTGTATTTTTGCACAAAAAATACATTTGCAGAAAATACACTTACAGGGAAGTGAAGGTAACAAAAAAGGAAGTGACAAAATCAGCAGCCTTAAGAAAATACATATTAATATTTGACAGAAAGAGTAAAACAAAAATTCTAATACTAAAGATACTGCTTTCAAACAAGTTAATTATAATGAGTTACTAAAAATCACTTAAGCACTTGCATGTCAAGTGTCAACTACAACTAGGTCTTGCTACGAGCAAGGCCAAAAACAGAGAAAAGGAAGAGAAAGCAAAGGGATAGCTAGCTAGGAGCCAACCCAAAAGCAGTAGCAATAACAGTACAATAAAAGCAAACAAAAATCAATCAAATAACTATCATTTAAAAAAAGAAATCAATCAAATAACTATCAAAAAGACATAACCGGCTGTGGTGGTTGTTCTGTTTGATGTGGTGGGCGGCGACGTTTTGCAGTTCTAGGGCAGGTTTGGGTTTCTTTGGATTGAGCTTTAATGTATTATTTGGACTCTTTAGGCCTTTTGGGTGGTTTGTGCTTCTATCGTTTTATCTGGGCACTTTAGGCCCTCAAGTGTTGTACTGAGTTTTGTCCCTCTCAATGTATGTTTTCAACTTTTGGGTGGAATCCCTTCCTCCATCCCTAATAAAATGTTGTTTTTGCAAATTAAAAAAAAAAATATTAGGACAGGACAGCTGTGTCCTTCCATTCATCCTTCCTTGCATCTTGCCTTAGGAATATCTCTTCCCCCAAGAAGCAGCATTCAATCCCAAAAATCCGTTCACATCAAGTTTGCAATCTGGGATACAAAGCTCCAGGAGAAGTGTAGTGGTAAGATCACAATCATAAGCATCCCAGCAGATATAGAGACGTTTGCCCACCACGATCTTGTAAAATGTCTTTGAAGCTAGCACCAATTAATTGAAGACAGCTGCATGAAACAGAGGAATTGGAGCCAAATCTAAGGTAAATTGTAGAAACCAAACGAGACAGGCCTGACGGATCCGGGAAATTCCAAGCCAGTCCTACATTTTGTTGGGGCTTCTATGCGGACCACTTTTTTTTTTTTGTGGAGCATTATCCCGTCCAGGCCCTCTTTACATATGGTTTTTAATATTTTGACCTCATTTTTAAAGGTGTGAATTATGCAAAGGGATGTGAATTCTGGAGGTGTAAATTCACGCACAAATAAAGAATTCACACATTCGAAAAAGACAGAATTCAAACCGTCTACGCTAGTACCAACACCCAAATAAAGAATTCACACTTTCGAAAAAGATAGAATTCACATCCCCAGATTAAGAATTTGCACCTTCAAACAAGACACAATTCACATCCAAATAAAGAATTCACACATTCGATAAAAATAGAATTCACACACAGTCGATAAAAATAGAATTCATACCTTCGAAAAAAGACAGAATTCACATCTCCAAATTAAGAACTCACACATTCAAAAAAAAAAAAAAATAGAATTCCCTTCTAAATGAAATTCGAACCAAATCGTCAAACCTCTCTATTAAGAAAATAGAGTTCCACATTACTTGGGAGTGGAATGGGCGATCTCTTAAGAACATTTGGGACCTTTCCACTCATTGCCTATTGATTTTGATTTGAACATAAAGTTTCCACATGGTATCAGAGCGAGATCTATTCCACTCCACATTTAAAAAAATATTCAATTCACGATGACAGACCAACAATAAGGCTGCACGATGATATGACCCAAAAGTAGCCACATGTGACAGACCTCATACGCGGTGGCGGCAATGGATCCGTCGATCGTGGCGTTCGACGATCTACTGGGGGAGTACATGGGTAGGGTTCGGTGGCTGCAGAGAAGATTGTGGGATAGGAATTGTGAGCAGGCCTGGCCCTGAGTTTTTCGGGGCCCTAGGCGACCAACCAATTTGGGGCCCTTAACATTTAGAAATACTATATCATCAAAAGATACAAATCATTGCAAATATAAAACTTGCAAATACTTATATGTCGAGATCACAAAAATTACTTGACATTACAATAACTAATGCCCATAGCCATACCTGGAATGAAAAGAGGATTTCGAGAGGCAAGAAAGCAATCCGACAAGGCGATACCGAATCAAAATATCAAATTTAAATGGTAGATTTATTCCTTGCCACAAAACCGGTTCTTACATGTTGTATTGCTTTTTTTTACCACTTCAAGTGCTAAAAATGACCCAAGACAGAGAAGAGAGAGAATAGCTCGGTTTTCCCGAACTCCTCACCTACCACTATTTTGATATTGCTCTCCTTATATTTTGGGGGTTGGCTTTGATTTGGAATTTGAGGGTTAAGGCCACAACCCATGAGTAGGATTTGAAATTTTAGGGTGAGAGAAGCCGATT
This sequence comes from Rhododendron molle, assembly GCA_025413875.1. Taxonomy (NCBI): domain Eukaryota; kingdom Viridiplantae; phylum Streptophyta; class Magnoliopsida; order Ericales; family Ericaceae; genus Rhododendron; species Rhododendron molle. The sequence continues at coordinate 8,304,209 of CM046393.1, forward strand.
GAGTTTGTTTCTGTGTCAAATTCTACTATATTTTATTTTTTCTTTTAAGAGTAAGAGTTCAAGAATTGACCAAATTGGGCTTACAAAAACATTTGGGCCTTAGTTTCTGAATGGCCTCACTCAGTTAAATTAGTTTGGGGTTCTTACTAGCCGGCCCAGTTTTGTGTCTGCATAGCCGTGCCAGCCCACCCCGCGTCAAACCCTTTCCGCCCAAGTCCCGTTTCAAGATGTATGCCCAAAAATACCCTCGCCTAAGCCTTGCCTCGGATTACAACAGATCCTGGGAACCTAGGTATTCATGCGAGAGACAGAGTGACAGATCGAGGACGGTGTCTTCGTCTTTTTCGCCGGTGGTGACGGCGACGTCTTCGAGCTTGACGATCAGTGCGACCAATGCTCCGGTGTCTTCGTCTTTGCCAGTGGCGGGTTTTTCCACGTCTGTGCTCTGGATCGGCCATTTGAAGAGAAGAAGTAGAGTGCTCGATTTACTGAAAATCCAATCATCCCTGACGGTGCCAACGCTACCATCGCCGTTGACTACGTGGCAGCTCTTGATGAAGCGCTTGTATGCCTGGGGGTTGTCGAAGCAGCGGACGACAGGCCAGACGGCGGAGATCGGGGCGGAGATCTGCTGCGTCACGACTAAAAGTAGCACTGGTTGGGCCCCACCGTGCGGGCGTGGTAGCGAGACACGGTGCCGGCACCGGGATTTTTAAAGAAAGAAAAGTGGGGGTGTAATGACGTAACAGAAGTTTTCCAAATTTTTTAAGCTGCTAAAATAGGTGTCAATTCATTTTGAGATGTGAATTTTAGTTTTTCAAATGTGTGAATTCTTCATTTTAGTGTGAACTTTTCATTTAAGTGTGAATTGTGTATTTTTTGAAATGTGAATTCTAAATTTAGAGATGTGAATTCTGTAGAGAGTTAATTACCTCTAAGTACAGAAAAGTGACACCTAATTCCCATTAAGGAGAGATGAAGTACTTAATTACCACTAAGTCCACTTTTACAAAAATACATTTATCATTAATAGAAGTGTCACCCTAGGGTTTTAGGGTATGCTAGGGTTTTAAGGTACCCTAATGGGTACCCTAGTACCCTTGGGTACCCTAAAATCTTAGGGTACCCTAGGATTTTAGGGTTTTAGGGTACCCTAGGGTTTTAGGGTACTTTAAAATTTTAGATTTTAGGATACCCTAGGGTTTAAGGTACCCTAAAGTTTAGGTTTAGGTGCTTTCATAGAGCCCTAGGACTTAGGTTTAGGCACTTTCATAGGAGTTTTAGGGTGCACTTTCCTATTATAGGGTTTTAGCGATTTAGGCACTTTTATTGGGTACCCTAGAGTTTTAGGCACTTTTATAGGGTACTCTGAGGTTTAGGCACTTTCATAGGGTGCCCTAGGGGTTAGGCACTTTCAATATTTGGGGTTTTAGGCACTTTCATAGGGTTTTAGTGTTTCGTTAATTAGAGGAGACTTGGTGGGAATTACTTTCTATTTTCTGGACCTAGAGGTAAATTGCCCTTCTGTAGATGGGATGTGAATTGTGTAATTAGGTGGGTGTGAATTGTGCAGATGCGGTGCAAATTCTGCATTTAGGGGTGAATTCCGAAAAAGTGGTGCATTTTTTAAAGAGATTTGAATTTTTGGAATGTGAATTCTACAAAGGGGTGTGAATTCTGGGTATGACTAGTGTAGATGGGGTGTAAATTCTGAAAAAAAAGATGTGAATTTTAGGGGTGTGAGGTCTGCAAAAGGTGTGAATTCTACAAAAAGATGTGAATTCTTGGGGGTCTGAATTCTGAGAGGTGTGAATTCTTGGGGGTGTGAATTCTCGAATGTGTGAATTCTAGGAGGTGTGAATTCTTGTGGATGTGAATTTTGGAAGGTGTGAATTCTTGGAGGTGTGAATTCTTGGGTATGAAAAGTGATAAGGGTAAAATAGTAAAAACATCTTTAAAAAGGGTTTAGATGGGATAGAACTTTAAAAAAGGGTTTACATGGAACCCCATATAAAATATGGGACCGGCCAGGAATTTCCTGAATTAGTTTTGGGTACAAATGTTGGGCCTAAAGACGCCTAGTATAGTATGTTAACATATAATGGTGGGCGGCCCTAATTTTTAGGCTTTTGGGGGAGGCCCTAGGCAACTGCCTGGTGGGCCTAAGCCCAGGGGCGACCCTGGGGACAGGTTGTAGACGTGACGAAGGTCGTGGCTTATGCGGAAGATTCTGGCATGTAATAAAAGTGGGGGTATTTTGAGTGCTTCCCTTAAAATGGGGCTCATGCAGGTAGTGTTTGACGCAAGGTGGGTCTGGACATGTAATGGAAGACAAAAGGGGAGCCACTTTTGTCGCCTTCTCTTCCTGTCAAAATACTCAAATATTCTCCCTTCCCTTCCCTTTCCTTCTCCTTTCATTACTCTCCACCCACATCCTCCCGTCAAGCTACATGTCGCCTCAACCCCTCTGTTCCTCTGCCGCCGAACCTCCTCCATTATCTTCGTCGTTTGTCGGTGACTCGTCTCTTGTGGTGTGGTTCAGATTTGCGGTTGTGGGTATGGAGCTTTTGTGCATGATTGGATCGCCGGAGGTGGAGATCTATATTGGAGATGATTATGGTGAGGTTTTAGGTTTTTCATTTTATTTTTTTCTTTTATTGTTGACTTGCAATCCTTTGCTTCTTCTCCTCCATTTTGTGGAGGCTTTCTCCTCGGTTTCTTGCCATGAGTCTCTCTCCCGATTGGGTTTTCCTTGGGTTGTTTTGGTTTGATTCTGCAGGAAAAAAGTTTAGTTGATTTGGGGTATAGTCTGTGGGATGAATCTCCGTTGTCTTGATTACTTGGTCCTTTGTCTAATGACGAGTTTTCATAATCTTTGGTTTGGAGTTATAATATCATCTTTCATTGGTTGGAAGAAAAAAAAAAAAACCACCACGACATTCCTTTTAATCTAGACAGTCCAAAGTATTGCAACATAAATACAAATTTCTGCACAACGTGTCCCATCCATCCTCTATTTTTGGAGAAATAGAGATGGATTGGGGATGCTAGAGATCCCATGTGATTGTTGCAGAATTTGCATAAGGCATCCTCCTCATTTTGAATGATCCCCGATCTGTGCATGTTAGTATTATGTAGACTTTACCCTGCCCTGTTTCGTTAAAGAACAAAAACACTGGGTTTTGAAGTGTACAATATTCTTCCATGATAGATTGAAAGTAGGGTCAGATTAAGAACCATTCACACCACTGAGATTGTACATAGAACTTATAGTGATTCAGTGAAATTATTTGAGTTGCAACCCAATCATGCTGTCTTTTTCTTCATTCCCTTTAGTCTTTGTAATCGCTATTCAAAGATTAACAAAAGTTTCTTTGCCATTTAAAAAAAAAAGGTCTCGCTATGAGCATATTGGAATCATTCCCCAAACTTGCTCAGAATTCTGATGAAAAAGGAAGAACTGCATTTTATCTGCTGGCTCAAAAATCAAAGTCCTTCAGAAGCGGGTCATTTTATTATGCACACAATTATATGTCCGGCTCGATTATCCTTTCGGTGCACTTTCTCGCAGTTCTCACATACTGTAAGTGCTACTCTCTCGATCCCACTTTAATGGTCTTTTTTTGAAAATTGTGTCATTTTTCAGATGAGGAAAATGTAATACTTTCCTTTATTTTTTATCGCACTAATTTGAGGGAAATGATTTTGTCACTCCTCTTTTTGTTAATGCCATTCCCATTCTCTCACAAAATAAATCATCTAATAAAGACACGAAGGAGAGTGACATTAACAAAAAGGGAAGTGGCAAAATCACTCACCTAATTTAAAGTACTCATTGCGATCTTTAAATTGGTGCAATAAAGTCAAAAAAATAAGGTACATGATTTTTCGTGAAAAAAGGATAACCAATATGAGGCGGAGTTAATTAGGCCCCGTTCTTGAAAGTTAAAGTACTTATTTTTTAAGAAGGCAATTTTAAGCTCAAAAATCTTGTGCTTACGTAAATAATTTTCCTATAGTATAGATCTTGTTTGATAGATCTCATTTAAATCTTTTATACGGTGCAAAAAAAATTAAAAAATTATTTTTCATTTACATTATTTTTGAATTTAAAAATGTGAAATAAGTACTTATTTTCTAAGAAGGTGTTCTGGAACGGGGTCTTAGTATAATTTTCAGTACACCTTTAGTCGCATCATGTATATTTCTTTTTGTTTTTTGTCATTTGTTTTCATTTTATAACTTATTCATTAAAAGCAAATGTGCTTGTTTTTTTTACCAAGCAGGGTTTATTCCATCGATGGCGTATCAGTCGAAAAAAGTTAATAGCTCAAAACCAAAAGGGTTCCGGACATCAATAGTCACAGGTTTGGTTTTGTGTTTGGCCTTTTTCTATAACCTGTACTAGCGCAAACCCATGCTAGTTTTTAAGCTAAAATGTCTCTTATATCCATTCTGCAGCATCACACATATGGTAGGCAATTGAATAAAAGAGAAAGAAAGAAAAAACTGCAATAAACAGATTGAGATAAACAAAGATGATAAGAATATTTGGCGGAGCATTTGCGCTTGCAGGTAAAACAACTTGGGAGTATTGCACCGATCCTCATTTTTTTTTTAACGCCACTCCCCTACAAGTGTATTTTTGCACCAAAAATACATTTGTAGGGGAGTGGCGTTAACAAAAAAAATGAATGGCAAAATCATTTCCCATTCAAATCCATGGATTCTAAATCTACCAAAAATACACTTACAGAAGAGCGACGTTAACAAAAAAGAGAGTGACAAAATCAGCAGCCATTTGAATTTTCGTTGTTTGAAAATAATATTTCCAGCTAATTATGGATGTTGTCCCAACGTAATTTTCTGCTTCAATTACCATTGGTCAATCAGTGCTTTTTTTTTTTTTTTTTTTGTGTGTGTGTTGCTAAAAGAGAATAGTCTTGAAATCCAGAAACTCTAAGACTTGCCACGTGGCAAACTCAGGTGGCTTCTCACTAAAACAACCCCGCAATACTATGTGAACTCTGCTATCCGCGCAGATAATTTGTAGAGAATCACGCAGAGAAAAATATGTTTAGTCCCATTTCGGGTCTCAGAAAAATCTAGAAAAATATCCATAAATTTTGTAATATTATTTTATGGGGCCCTATAAAAAATCAGCTCATGTAGATATCGATAAGTATTACTTTTGGATTCGTAGGGGCAAAATACTTATCGATATCCGCATGAGCTGATTTTTTACAGGGCCCCATAAAATAATATTCAAAAATTTATAGATATTTTTCTAGATTTTTCTGGGACCTGAAATGGGACCAAACACGTTTTTCTCTGCGTGGTTCTCTGTAAATCATCTTTGCTGTTAAAATTTTTGATACTATGTAGTATATATAGATACATAAATTAACGCATATTGTTGTGCTATTATCAGGAAAAGACGTTTAGGGTGAAGCATTATGCTTGTAATCTGGGTCTATGAACCTTGAAATTTGGGTGTGTTGTTCGGGTTGATTTTTTGTCAATCCTTAGAGCTTGAATAGCATATGATTGTCGTGGTACATGGTGCCAATCTAGTGAGATGATACTCTCATGTTGTGAACTATTGTACTTCTTCCATTATTAATATAATTCCTTTTTTCACTGTTCAAAAAAACAAAACAAACAAACAAACAAAACAAACAAAAGGACAACACAAAGGGTGGGAATTAATTAGCGTATAGTTTCAAAAGTAAAGGTAGTTAGAGTAATTTTCCAAACTAGAGATCGAGGTCAATATTTGTCAGAAACTACTATATATAATTTAGCCTATATTTTAATACCACACCCAACTACACTCCTAATCACACACTCACACTCATAATAGGGGTGGAGTCCGCACAAACATTTGTGTGTGCGGACTCCACCCCTATTATGAGTGTGAGTGTGTGATTAGGAGTGCAGTTGGGTGTGGTGGTAGAATGATTGTATTTTGAGACCTGCTTGTCCTCCTTTTTCATCCCTGTTTATTTGGTGAAATTATATAATAGTCTGGGAGTACCTTTAGTGATACTCTAGATCACTTTACAATTACACATTTCTGTGATGTCTATCACTGAGTGAATGGACTTTACAAAAACGTGTGATTGTGATGTAGTCCGGAATACCACGTGGTGGTACTTCCAGTCTATTGAATATTTACTTGTTTATTTGATAGGTTCTTTACCTGTAGTATTTTCTTGGGGAAATTACAGTAAGCCCCCTCCAACTATACCTCGGTAACGAGTTGTCCCCTTCATCGTTTAACTCGGATACTTAACCCCCTTCATCTTTTATGGCGTGACACTTAAGCACCTTTCGTTAGTGAGCTGTTAACGGAATTGCTGAAATTACCAATTTACCCTCTTTCAGCCATTTTTATTTCGCTTATAATTTTTCGTAGGAAACTCCGTTTCAACCTGTTCTTTTTTCAGAACTCTTGTTTTTTCCTCTATTTTATGGGTCTGTAATAATTTTAGTATGGTTACTTTATGTTTTCTAGGGTTAGAGTTGCATCCTATATCTTCGGTTGTTCGCCTCTTGGCTGAGACAATTGATTATTGAATATTGAAAAGAGTCTAGAGAGAGTTTTTAGCTGTGTGTTCAGTGCCGCTAGCTGTTGGTTCCTTTGCAAATGGTGTAGTGGTTCATCCGGGGAGCTGCCAAAAAGCAAAAAAAAAATAGGGCACTTTGTTTTTTTTTTTTTTTTTTTGCTTTGCTCTATTTTTTTTTTTGCTTTTTGGCAGTCCCCCGGATGAACCACTACACCATTTGGAGAGGAACAAAAACAGAGCACTCTGTTTTTTTGTTTGCTTTTTGGTAGCCCCCCGGATGAACCACTACACCATTTGCAGAGGAACAAAAATAGAGTGCTCTGTTTTCTTTTGCTTTTCGGCAGCCCCCTGGATGAACCACTACATCATTTGTAGAGGAACTAGCAGCTAGCTACACTAAACACACAGCTAGAAACTCTCTCTAGACTCTTTACAATATTCAATAATCAATTGCCTCAGCCAAGAGGCGAACAACCGAATATATAGGACACAACTCTAACCCTAGAAAATATAAAGTAACTATACTAAAATTATTACAGACCCATAAAATAGAGGAAAAAATAAGAGTTCTAAAAAAAGAAAACGGGCTGAAACGGAGTTTCCTACGAAAAGTTATAAGCGAAATAAAAGGGTTGAAAGAGGGTAAATTGGTAATTTCAGCAATTCCGTTAACGGCTCACTAATGGAAGGTGCTTAAGGGTCACGCTATAAAAGATGAAGGGGGTTAAGTGTCCGAGTTAAACGATGAAGGGGCCAACTCGTTACTGAGGTATAGTTGGAGGGGGCTTACTGTAATTTCCCCTATTTTCTTTCAGCTAATTTACTACTCCTAATTGGTGACATTCTTTTCTTACTGTAGGATTCAGAACTGTCTTCAAAGGTGGGTCCCTTTACCCGGTCACTAAATCAAGCTCTGTTTGTTAAATTCTTTTTTTTTTTTTTGTATATTTAAAAAATTGAGATCGATTTTCAATATCTTTTAAGGCCTCGTTGTCCTTCGTATAGTGGCTTTTTGGGCGTTTTTTCCTTATTCAAACAAAATTTGTGTTTGTTAGTTTTGTGTTAAATTTTTGTGGATTATTAATTCGCCTTGACGAGAGGAATCTAAAAATGTCAAATTTTTTACTTTTACCCAAATATTTTTGAAAATATCCAAGATCAAGCCCCAAAAGCATGCTTTTTGGAATTTATTTTGGATATTTTCAAATATGTTTGGGTAAAAGTAAAAAAATATTAATTTCCCGATTTCTCTACTTGAGATGAATCAGAATCAATAAATAATCCATAAAAATTATGCGCAAAATTAGCAAACCCGATTTTTTTTGAATAATGACACAATACGCAAAAAGCCATTACGTACAGCTAAGGAGAACAAGGCCAAATTATTGATCTTTCTAAATGGTAATTCATGAACTTGTTTCTTTTCAATTAAGCTTATCGGCGTACTAGAAGAATCTATGATGAAAAGCAGAAACATGCCTTTGCACTTGAGCTAGGAAAAAGGCTCGTAAAAGAAGAGACAGAATGGGGTCAATACTTAGACGATCGCATGGGGAGCCCGATTGTTGAAGCCACGGAGAAGGGCATCATTGAGTTGGTAAATGAGATTTTAGGAAAATTTCCAGAGGCTGCGTTTAGCTTTGACAAGAATAGTCGCGTTCCTGCCTCTGCCTCTTCTCAAAATGACAAAGGAAAGAACATATTGCACATAGCGGTTGAACAGAAAGATTGGAATATCTACGACTTGTTGAGGAAAATAGAACTCAGAGATGGAATGCTGGTGGGAGATGTTGATAATCATGGAAACACCATATTACATCTTGCTGCCAAATTGGGTGCTACAAGTTTTAGATCAATTCAACGTGGATATTTGTACCAGATGATGTGGGACGTTTGTTGGTTTAAGGTACGTGTGCATTTATTTGTTGAGCGGGCACTTGAATGATACTCCCTCACTTTGGGGTCTTCCTACCTCACCAAAGGGAGTTTATGTCACCACCACCTCAATGAGAATCCAAGTCTCCTATTTATACTTGTGTACGACATTCTAGATTCTCTTTCCATGTTCTTGTCTACCCTAACATTCTAGAACACTCTCCACACATATTTAGAGTAATTAATGATTAGAAATATCACACACGCTCCTGACGAGGCTCGAACCCTAACCTCCCACAAGGGACGGACTAGAAATACCATTGGGCTACAAGCCCTTTAGCTAGGATATTCTAGAACTTTCTCCAGTATTTTGCGCCTTTGTAGAGTGTTCTCAACTATTTTAGAACATTAATGTCGAATATTCTAGAATACTAAAGTACTGAACAATAGAGAGTAAGTGTTGACTCTCAACATTATTGTGGTTCGATTTGTTACTCTCTCTCTAGATCATCTGTTGTACATGACTCTTAATAGTGGTTGTAGGTAAGGCCAACTAACTTCGACAAAGTCGACTGTTTGATTGCCCAATTGAAGTGTGATGCGCGGCACGTGCATCCGCGCGACATGTGGCGTCATCTCGAAAGAGGTTTAGTCTTTAAGGGCTAAGTTTAGCGCAACCGAGAATTAATGGGCGATTAGGCGAGAAGCCTAATGGCTTATATACTATTACCCTGCCTTTCATGTTGGCTATGACCTTACCCATTCGGGAATGAAAGGGATCTAAGCGGGGTACGTACTCCAAAAGAGGGGAATATTTGCGCACCCGAGACCCATGAGACCATAGCGGTGGGTGACATCACACTTGCGGTGAGGAGCTATTAAAGGGACACGTGTTAGCATATTATTGCACCACTTGGCGCCCAAGTACTGACCCAAGTTATGTATAAATGTGATGCACTCCCTTCAGCTTGGTGAACACTGAGAGAAAACATTCTTCCTATAGTACCTCTATTGTCTTTCTCCAAGGGATTTCTGGGCAGGAACCTCATACTGAGAAAATAGCCTTGTTAACATAATATTGAGAAATATTATGTTACTATGTTTTGTAGGTTTATTATTCATGTTTTCAAGTTAGGCTGATTTCTTTGTAATGCATGTTTCCTATTTGATTTATATTTCTTAGTGACCAAGAACATTGTAGCCTATATAAAGGCACGCTAAGTTATGATTTGAACACAATCAATAATACATTTTTCGCTTTTCTTCACAAAAGGACTCCACTTCCTTAGTCTCTATTGTTCATTCCTATCCTATTCTTCACTCTTCTAGATTACTTCTCTCATTCTCTCTAATCATCAATCATTCTTAATCTCTCCAGCACACTAATTCTTAAGTAATATTTGACCCATCTCTCAAATATATTCTATACAGCGAGTATAACATATTACTCCATCCATCCAATTTTGATAGTCCCATTTTGAGATTTTAAATTTTTAAGGGAGTAATATGATTACATCAAAAAGTCTTTAACTTCTGAATTATGGGCTATCAAAGAGTAATTAGATTGATTTAGGTAGTAGTATTTTAATTTAAAGAAAATGGTGATACTATAATTTTACAAAGTTTCAAAGGTTGATTTTGAAAAGTGGACATATATTTTCAGACATCTCAAAATGAAATATTAAAGTTGTACTACAGGATTCTATTAGTTAAGCTACCCTGACTAGAAGTAATTGCATCGATCCTTAACTATAGTGTTCTTGTATTTATTAGTCCTTTTATTAATTGAGTGTTTTGGTTAAATAATTAATTTTGCGCACCTTGATTAATCTCGGAGCCTTGGTGTTAATTGACTACTGTTATTGCTGATGCATATATGGCTTTATACTTATAGTCTTTGAAATTCCACATGCATGATGCAGCACGTGAGTTACGACTCTCCCCCACATGTATGGAATCTTCGAAACTCAGACGGGGAGACGGCGAAGGAAGTATTCGAAAAAGAACATTCGGAAATACGAGAGAAGGCTGAGAAAACAGTCAAAGATATGAACAACAGCCTAATGCTAATCGTTGCGTTGATCGGAACCGTCAATTATGCCGCACTTTTTACCCCACCAGGAGGATACCGCCAAAGCGAGAAAGATCCTTCTTATGGTCTCCTCGTTTTCCTCACTGACGACATGCGCATGTACTATTTGCACATATTCTGCGGTCTTTTAGCTGCTTTTGTTGCCTTCGCGACTATGTTTTCGATTCAGTCATGTCCGTTCCGTTGCAATGACTTCTACCTGGACTTGCCATTGAGACTTTTGCTTGCTATGACTTCCTTCATGCTCTCTGTGGTATTCACCGCCCTAGCATCTCGACAGGTCTTCCTTCTTGAAAGGCTTCATTTCCCTCTAGGACAATACAATACATTCGGGTGCTTGCTTGCTGCAACAATATTCATCCTTGGATCAATAGACGGAAGTTTCTTGCTCCTCTATTACCTCTCTTTCATGCTTAAACTTGAGTTGCTTTCCTAGCAACCCATGGAAAGCACATGGTTTACTTTACTGCTTGAGAAGACTTTCAAGTTTCCGTAATATATTTTCGAATTTGCTCAATAAATGTGAGTTTATCACATCTTTGCTTTCTTTTCTCTCTTATTTTTAGCCTATAAATAGGCTTGTTATCTGACTATGTAAGTGTGCAAATAAGAGTGATCAAAGTGTGTGAGAGAGTGTATGAGAAATCCAGTTTCTCAGTGTAATACAAATTGAGTATGTTTGTGAAATACAAGTTTGAGAGTTATAAATTGATGCTCCTCTACTTGCATCAGTGGTATCAGAGCCCTAGGATAATTCGATAAAATTCTCTCTCAAAACATACCTTCGGCCTTCGATGTTCTACTGCTATTTTCACCAGAAACTAGCTCACTCAAAAACAATTTTTTGAGTGCTGATTCAAGATCGTCTCATCCACACGAGTCGATCTCCTTCAAGCCCAGCAACAAATGACCACCCAGATGCCACCCGATAATCCGGCGACGAAATCAAAAGGTCAATGTTTCATTCGATACCCCGGAAGTGCTCATCTTCATAGTTTGATATCTTTGTAACCTGATAGTCTCCACCGAACAATCTGAACTTCACCAAAAATCGTACCCATGCACGTGATCGGTGGTGAAGCCGCACACGCTGCTCCAAGCCAAATTAAGGGATGATCAAAAATAAAAAAAATGCAAAATTAAGGGGTATTTGGGTTAAGTTTTGGGCATTTATGCTTTGTTTATTTTGTTGAAATCTAGTCAACACTGTTGTGTATTGTTTATCCGTTACTCCCTCCGTCCCATTTTTATTGTCCATTTTTGTTTTTTGTGTCGTTCTTTCAACACTTATATCTTCCAATATGAATTTTTAAAAATATGCAATATGGATCTTATTTGATAGTTCTCGATTAGATCTATAATACAAAATTTTCAAAATTATGAAAAACATTATAGATTGAGAGATATAAGCGTTGAAAGAACGGCACGAAAAACGAAAATGAACAATGAAAATGGGACGGAGGGAGTATTTTGTTGTTTTATTTTTTAAAAAACGAGTAGTGAGGGGTTGGTTTAGTTTTTGGTAATTGCATCACTAACAGAGTTTTGGTCTAGCTCTTTGAGCTTCAAAGAGCTAATAAACATAGCGATATCCTATTTAGCGGATATAACTTCACTATTGTCATTAACTTGTAACCAATAACATAGCGAAAATGCACCTTAAGACACCACTAAGTTAGTAAGTAAATGTTTCCACCTACCAATGGAAAAGATATACATACAGGGTTTCCTAGTTAAGATAATTCCTTTTACTAACTTTTGTAGACTTCGGGTACATAATTTGGTGTACACTAACCGTGTACCCAAAGTGTACATCAGATTGTCTCGGATCTGTTTTGGAGTGAGGTGAGCCTCACACAAATTAATGAAATCGTTTAACTTGTTTAAAATTTGAATGAATCAATCATCTGATTGATTGTGCTAATTGTTGCAAGAACTCTTAAAAATATATTTTTAAACAAATTGGACCAATCCCAATTGTGCCAAGCTCCGTCCCAAGCAAAATTTTCACATAAAATATATGTGGCCCGTGATCTTTGATCTGAGTCCTTTCTCCGTTGGTTCTGGGATCACCTAGCCTCTCTGCCCAATCTGCAAAACGAACGCACGACTTAGACCAGACCGGGGTTTCCCCGGCAAGGTCCTCCGGCGAGATGATAAGTATGAGTGGAGAGAAATGGTGAGAGACTAGTGTAGTGTGTAGAAGCATGTACCTCTTAGGGTTGCTATCCTTTGATATTTATAGAGCTCCCTTGACTTGCTCTCCAAGTACGAACATGTGCCTTGCACGGGTTGTGTGATGACATTATGACGTCACTAAACGAATCTGGTAACCGTTTTGGTATGATCTGGCACCCTCCATGTGCGCTCATTATTATCTTTTAACGTAACCGTTTCAACACGTGAAAAGGCGCGTGGCTTTGCACGTAGCCGAGCCCCAACCGTAGCCAAACCTCACACTCGGCCGAGCTTGGTAAAAGGATGGGTGTGAGTGCCCGTTCATGGGCCACTTCTTTGGAGGTGGCTGAGCTTGGCAAGTCGGCGGGCGAGTGGAACCCGCTCGATGACCGCCTCATTGGAAGGCCGAGCCCAGTATGCGATCTTTGCCGACGGTCACAAGGTGAATGCAACGTGAATGATGAGCGGCCTTCGGCTAGGGCCGAGCCCCAATCCCGCTACGGCTGCCAACAGACTTGCATGGGTTTGTCTATGGTGGGTACGAACAGTTATGTTCGGCCTGCTACGAAAAATTTGATTGGACACTTGCTACTTTTTTCTTGTTGTTTATATCTTTTCTTGGAGCAGTAACATTTAGCTTTGGAATTTGACACTTCGAACCTTTTTCTTTTTTGTTTATTAATTCTTTACTTGGAGCAGTAACGTTAGCTTTATTCTAATGGGGTTGGCTTTTCTGGGTTAAGGCGTGGCCAACATCTCATGCAGTCTAGTCATTTTCGAAATCATTTTGGAGTTACTTCAATGATCCAAATCGTTCATAGCGTAGAGCTTGTCAAGCAGAATATGCGTGTAAAATATCAAATTAATCAAATTAAGATTAATATTCAGTGAGAGTACATAGATTCTGAAAAAATCGGATTAAAACTTGAAAACTCAATTTTTCAAAATATATGTGATCCGCTTATATACTAATACTTGATATCCAATTAACTTGATATTTTACTTGGCTACTTTATTCAGCAGACCCTACAATGTGGTCGGTTTGGATCATCAAAGTGGCTCCCTAATGGGTTCAAAAATGGCCCGACTACATGAGGTTTAGTCAAGGCCTAAACGGCAGAAAAGCCGCCTCCTGTTCTTGTTCTGTCCCTTTCTCTCTTCTTTCCGTACATAAATTCCTTACATAAAGAGAATTCCTTCTGTTGTTTATTTCATAGGCAAGTTACCTTATGAAGCTCTATAAATACGAAAATCTCATTTCCTTCCACTACCCAATAAATTTGAAACTAGAAAAAAATAGAGTAGTTCTTAATTTCAGTCTACTCGAGGATTCAAAGATGGCATCCTCCACCATTTCAGTCACTCGCTCTGCTGCTTTCAGAGCAGCGTCAAATTGCGAACCACGGTCGCGGTTGTCGTCATTCGCAACCGTTCGCAAGTTCTGGATACAAGAAGGCGCGATACCACTAGACGCGGGGGGCAACACGATTCTCCATTTTCTAGCCATGTACGGGAATGCATTCGTGATTCAGAAGCTTGTCAACGACGAGAATGGCAATAAAAGCACCAGCAGCAGCATAGTAAAATGTGAAGATCTGCTTGGGCGGAACGACAAGGGCAACACGCCATTGCATGAAGCTGCGAGGTTCGGTCGAAAAAGTGTGGTTGAAATCCTTTTGCGGAAACAAGAATCATTGGTTCGGGAACGCAATAGTTTAGGAGAGACGCCTATTTACGTTGCTGCGGCTTGTGGACACGAGGATGTTTACGACCATCTAATCACAAAGGTCAATCGCCATCCGGAAATCATGACCAGAAGTACCGACAATTCCAACCTTCTTCACGCTGCGATCATGGGAGAACATTATGGTACGTAAGTTTCTTTCGTAGTGCGGACAAGGGTCCCAAGCACAATTCCAAATTTTGTTCCTCTAATAGTACCAGTTATTATATAATTTGGCCCTTCGATTATACTTGCATGCCAACAACAACTAGGTCTTGCTACGAGCAAGAACCAAAACAGAGAAAAGGAAGAGGAAACAAGGGATAGCTCATAGCTAGCAAGGAGCTAACAGAGGATGAATGTGATATATTAGGGAGAGATTTTGCAATTTATCCTCTCTTTTCTTTATTTTTTGGGAGAATCTTTAGGGACCCGTTGTTCTTTTTAGAGTTTGGAGGGATTTGGTCCTCCAAATTTACTTTTTGTCATCTATTTTTAAAAGACAAAATTTACTTTTGGAGGACCAAATTCTAAAAAGAATGATGGATCCCTCTAAAATTCTCTAATAGAAAAAGTAAAGAAAAGAAGAGATTAATTACAAAATCTCTCTTTAATGTGTTACGTCCATCCTCCATTTCAAACAAATAGAGGTAGTAGATTGGAGATGCTAATAGCACTGGGTTTTGAAGTGTGCAAGATTCTTCCATGATAGATTGAAAGTAGGGTCGGAGTAAGAACCATTCACACCACTGAGATTGTACATAAAATTAACTTACAGTGAAATTATTTGAGTTGCAACCCATATCCATGCTGTCTTTTCCTTATTTCCTTTAATCTTTATAATCGATATTCAAAGATTAATAAAATTTTCTTTGCCATTAATTAAAAAAGGTCTTGCTATGAGCATATTGGAGTCATTCCCCCAACTTGCTCAGAATCCTGATGAAAAAGGAAGAACTGCAATATATCTGCTTGCTCAAAAATCAAAGTCCTTCAAAAGTGGGTCATTTTATTCTCCACACAATTTTTTGTCTGGCTCCTTGATCCTTTTGATGCACCTTTTTGCAATTCTCACATACTGTAAGTGCTACTCTCTCAGCTCCACTTTATTGGTTTTTTTTTTTTTGGTGTCATTTTTCAAATGATTTTTTTAAATAATTTCCTTCATTTTCTTTTTGTTTTTTTATCACATTAATTTAAAACACTCATTGCGATCTTTAATTAATTGGTGCAAGAGATTATAATAAATAAATAAGGGACATGATTTTTGCCAAAAAAAGGAAAACCAATATGAGGCGGAGTTAGTATGATTATCAGTACACTCCTCGATCTAGTCGCATCATGTATATTTCTTTTTCCTTTTGTCATTTGTTTTCATTTTATAACTTATTCATGAAAAGAAAATGTGTTTATTTATTACTAAGCAGGGTTTATTCCCTCGATGGTGTATCAGTCGAAACATGACGCTGATGTGGAAAATCAACAACAACTCTCAAAACTAAAAGGGTTTTGGACATCAATAATCGCAGGTTTGATTTTGAATTTTGCCTTTTTCTATATCATATACTACCGCAAGTTTTTAATTTAAAATGTCTCTTATATCCATTCCGCAGCATCGTATATGGATGGCAATAGAAGAAAATAGACAGAAAAAAAAAACTGCAATAAACAGATTGAGATAAAGAAAGATGATTTTTAACTTAAAATGCTTGAATGCCTTGCGCAGATATATTCTCTATGATTTGTATTTTGTAGTAACCTCTCTCTCTCTCTCTCTCTCTCTCTCTCTCTCTCTCTCTAGTATAAGAATATTTGGCCGAGCATTCACGCTTGCAGGTAAAACAACTTGGGAATTGCACAGGAAAATGACGGTCCATGATGTGTTTTGATAATTAATATTCGTTAAGAATATTTTTAGTATTAACAAATGTTCTCAGCATGTCCTTAACGGGTATTAATTATCAAAACACGTTCTTGGCCGTCATTTTCCCATATTGCACCGATCCTCATTTCGTCATTGGTTTTTGGGCTGGCTTCACATCGGGCTCATTCAAATTTCATTGAATGTATTTTGTTTCTCTCTCTCTTTTTTCCCCCTTTTCTTGTAGGTCTCTTACGGTACCTCAATCTTTGTGGTCTATAATTGGTCTCCCTTCAATGTACCTTTTATCGAGTTTCTAATAATTTTTGTTGCCTATAAAAAAAACGTATTACTCCTCCATTTTTTCCTTAAAAGCTTGTATGTTTTTTTTTTTGCTAAAAAAAAAAAAAAGAATCACTAACAAAAAAGAGAATGTGAATATCAATTCCCTTTCTTTCAGCTAATTTACTAATTGGTTACATTCTTTTCTTACTGTAGGATTCAGAACCGTCTTCAAAGGTGTTGTCCCTTTACTTCGTTCACTTAGATCAAGCACTGTTTCTTGGAATTTTTTTTATTTTTATTTAAAAAATTGAGATCGATTTTCACTGACTTTTACTACTTCAATAAAATAGCAAATTTACAAAGGATTTTAAATAATACTGTGGGCTCGCGCGCCCTCGTTCGAAAGAGTCGTCACCCGAATTTTTGAGATGGATCATCCGAGAAACCGAGGAGTCGTTGGAAAAGGCTTTTTGGTCTAGTACGTATGTTGAGATCTCGGGTTCGGGAGCCACGTTATGAATGGGGAAGGTTTTTCTTTAAAAAGCACCCCACTCGCCCGGCAAAACCGGTCTCTAGTTAGTGTTTTCAAAAGGGGAAATCTTCAAGTATCATTTGAAAGATTAAGTTCTTTAATAAGAGCACATAGCGGAGAAGGGACATGGGGAATATATCACATTGGCGTGCATGTGGCGTTATCTGTGCAGTAGTGGTAAAATGATATGAACAAAAGAAATAAACAATTATCGAACTGTTTGGACCTCAGCCGTACTGTTCACGGCACCTTGAGCTGCAGCGCGCGGCACCTCAACACGCTGTGCGGGGTAGCTGCTCTGCTGTCAGACTGTTGCGGACTTTCAAAACATCATCTAGCTTATTTCTATCTCTGTATGTCTTTTGAAAAACTCATCAGAAGCCTCGTAATAGTCAGATCATCCCAAAGATGTTGTTAACTTTTGCAAAACAAGGTTTTAAAACGGTTTTTGACATATTTGATCATTTGGGATGATCTAGGAAAGCTTTTGAAGAGCCAAAACATGGCTTGTAGATATGGTCTTATTTTAAAAGCAACAAAAACAGTGAACAGAGGATACAGATAGCAACAACAGAGAAAACTTCGGATCCGACACTGTCTAAGATAATACCAACATGTAAGGTGCCGTGCGATGGGGGTCGTGTGCCAGCGCCGATGCACACTGCGGTTCCCGACTTCAAAGATCTTCGTTTTTATTTTGTAAAGATGGGTTTTAAGTCGATTTAACTAAAAGGGGTTAGATCTGACAACAGAGGTCCCCTCAGGACTAGAACGGTAGTCCAAGGAAACTAGTTTTTACCTTTAATGTTGAGCTTGATCAAGGGTTGTTGATGCAAGAATGAGGATGGATCGTCACGGATGTAAATGGAGGAGGTTGTATAAGACAAAAGGAGTATGGGTGTGAGTGAAGGTTAGGTATTTTGGATGGTGGGGGCTTTGAAGTTGATGAGAGATCAACTTCAATGATGAGGAGGGAGTGAGTGGAAGCACTTAAAGAATGTCTTTTGGGAATGGCATTCTTAAAGACTTGGAAATGGACATGGAAATAAAGAAAATGGGTATGAAAACTAGAGAGAGAAAGTTTATGGAGTGAGAATGGCCAAAGCAAAGGAAGCCAAAAGAAAGGTCAAGAGGGACCCCTTTCCCTTGAGTAGAGGGGTTAATTTATAGGCAAATGGCCAAGGATTTTGAATTCAAATGGTGGAGGTATTTTAGGCGGGCGGAAGTACATTTGGTGAGCCGATCATCAGTAGCTCACACTGGTGTGGCCGACAGCTTTCTGAGCCAGTCAGTTTTTTTGCTCAAGGTGCCGTGCGGGGAAATTTGGCCGCGCACGGTTCCCTGAATTTTCAAGGTGCCGTGCGCTCAAGTTCGGCTCCGCACGGTGCCTTCTTCCGCGGTCCAGAGTCTTTTGGGCCTTTTG
This sequence comes from Rhododendron molle, assembly GCA_025413875.1. Classification (NCBI taxonomy): domain Eukaryota; kingdom Viridiplantae; phylum Streptophyta; class Magnoliopsida; order Ericales; family Ericaceae; genus Rhododendron; species Rhododendron molle. The sequence continues at coordinate 8,322,747 of CM046393.1, forward strand.
CTGGGCTTGGCTAGGCTTGTCGGGTTTCTTGGGTTTTTTGGTTTTTGGGTTTAGAGGAAACCCTCTTTCAACCTCACAAAGATTTTGTTTCCTTTATTTCATCATTGGGGCGGACAAAGGTCCTTCGAGGTCCGGATTGGGGTGTCTACAAATACAATTTGGAGGATTGGTTTAAGTTTATTAACTCATGAACTTGTTTCTTTTGAATTAAGCTTGCCGACATACTAGAGGAATCTATGATGAAAAACAGAAACATGTCTTTGCATTTGAGCTGGGAAAAAGGCTTGTAAAAGAATAGAGAGAATGGAGTCGCTATTTAGATGATCACATGGGGAGCCCAATTGTTGAAGCCACGAAAAAGGGTATTATTGAGTTGGTAAGTGAGATTTTAGGTGAATTTCGGAGGCTGCGTATGGCTCTAACAAGAATAGTGATAATGCCAAAGGAAAGAACATATTGCACATAGCAGTTGAGCAGAAAGATTGGAATATCTACAACTTGTTGAAGAGGAAAATAGAACTCGGAGATGGAATGCTGGTGGGAGATGTTGATAATAAAGGAAACACCATATTACATCTTGCCGCCAAATTGGGTACCCCAAGTTTTAGATCAGTTCAACGTGGACATTTGTACCAGATGATGTGGGACGTTTGTTGGTTCGAGGTACGTACGTGTGCTTTTTTAAAAAAGAAAAGAAAAAAAAAAGGGGTATGTGTGCATTTATTTTGTTGAGCACACACGCAGCGGAAGCAATACGAACTTTATTACTTATGCAAATGCTTGTACAGAGAAACAACATTTGCTTCTGAAATCTCATAAAGTAACATCAACTCCATCTCTCTATATATCTCTCCACCTTCTATTCTTTTGTTTTCTCAATGGTTCGACTGTTTTATTTCCGGCGGTTTACTCCCTCCGCTAATGATTTCCTTTTGCTGCGGTTTTTTGTTATTGTCTGTAATATCACTCTTTACCGACTGTTTTATTACCGCCGGTCTGTAAAAGCTAGTTTTGGCATAGTGAATCCTGTCATTTTCCTACGTATATGATCACGATCAAGCGATCATATCATATATAGTTTAATTAATTGACTACTGTACGTTATTGCTGATGGTTTATATATATACTTATACAGTCTTTTGAACTTCCACATGCTGCACGTGAGTCATGACTCTCCCCCACATCTAATGTATCTTCGAAACTCGGACGGGGAGATGGCAACAGACGCATTCTTAAGACAACATTCGGAAATACGATCGGAGGCCGAGAAAGCAGTCAAAGATGTGAACAATGGCCTGATGCTAGTTGTTGTGTTGATCGGAACCGTCAATAACGCCGCGCTCTTTACCCCGCCGGGAGGTTACCGTCAAGACGAGAACGATCCTAAATACGGCCTCCCCGTTATCTTCACGGAAGAGATGTGCATCTACTTCATGCTCATTTTCCTTGGCCTCTTCACCGGTGTTCTTCCCTTCACAATTATGTTTTCGATCCAGTCGCTCCCGTTCCGCAGCAGCGACTTCTACCTGGACTTGCCGTTGAGGCTTTTTCTTGCCATGTCTTCCCTGGTTCCCTGGTTCTCTCCATGGCGTTCACTGCCCTATCGTCTCGACAGGTCTACCTTCTTGATCCGGTTTATCTCCCTCAGGGTGCAGTCCTTGCATACTTTTGCGGGGTCGTTTTAATGTTCTCCCTTGTATACATAGACGTAACATTCTTGACCGTCTATTACCTCTCTTTTGTGAAAAACAGAATTAAAAGTTGTTAATCATCGAACCGAAGTTTACAAAGACTGATAGAAAACAAGGAGAAAAGGCATCACAACCTACGCCCGGTAGGAAGGAAAGTACTCTTGAGTTGCTTTCCTAGTAGCCCATGAAAAGCACATGGTTTACCTTACTGCTTGAGAGATCAGGCTTGAAGACTTTCAAGCTTCCGTAATATATTTTAAGATTTGCTCAATAAATGAGTTTAGCACATCTTTGTTTTTTTCTCTCTCTTGTTTAATTAGCATATAAATTGACTTGTAATCTGAATATGTAAGTACGCAAATAAAAGTGATCAAAGTGTGTGAGGGAGTGTATGAGAAATTCAGTTTCTCATGTAATACAAATTGAGTGCTTACGAAATAAGTTTGAGAGTTAGATTGATACTCCTCTGTTTGCATTAGTGGTATCAGAGCCCTGGGCTAATCCGAAAAAATTCTCTCTCAAAACATACCTTCGGCCTTCGACATTCTACTGCTATTTTCACCAGAAACTAGCTCACTCGAAATCAGATTTTTTTTAGTGCAGATTCAAGATCGTCTCATCCACACGAGTCGATCGCCTTCGAGCCTAGCGACAAATGACCACCTAGACGCCGCCTGTTAATTCAGCTACGAAATCAAACGGTCTCTGTTTCGTTCGATACCCGGAAGTGCTAATTTTCCCAGTTTGATCTTTGTAATTTGATAGTCTCCACCGGACGATCTCATCATCACCAAAAACCGTACCCACGTGATAGGCGGTGAAGCTGCACACGCTGCTCCAAGCCACCGTGAACAACCGAACCACCAGTTTGACATCATCTGCAGAATCGTGGCATTCGTCTCACCGTGGCGAATTGTGGCCACCACCAAGAACAGAGCCGTCTTGAGTACTGGAGGTGAATCCGCACACACGGCCAGACTGTGCGCCTCACGCTGCAACGAGCAAATATTTCTTATTCCCACCTGCTAAACCACCAAATGGCCACTCAAAGCAATCTTTTCCCTCCCAATTTCCTCGTTTTTCCAAAAAAAATTACAAAAATTGAAGCATTCAATTGAAAGTTCTAATTGGCTCACAAGATTCATGGGACATGGTGGAGCGAGGCTAAAACCGGCCTCCAAAGAAGAAGAATAAAAATATTATGATGCTCAAGAAGCAACATTCAAAGAAGCATGCAGAGGCCAGGGGATAAACGAGCACTATACTTATCAAGGCATCGATGAATCAAGTTTTGAGAACAATAGACGATTTAAGATTCCACCTTCCACCTTTTTGGCCACACTTTGGAATAGTGTTCCAAAGGTCGGCCGATTAATCGGCACCTAAGCGCTAGTAGGGCATTTCGCCAAGCGACTTTTAGAACATTACGTTTGATTTTGTTGGGCACACTATTTTTGCCCCAATTCCGATGTTAATGGAATGAGTTCACAAGATTAGTTAAGATGCGCTTAAACTAGCGCGATCAAACACCTGAGTTATAAAAAAAATTGATGTAATGCATTTGTGTAAACTTGATGTCTGTTAGAATAAATGCATATACAAAATAATATCGTGATCTTGAGATTGTGATTTGATTGTAATTAGGATGATTTTATTCCATAGTTAATCAGTATGATTTTCTTTCCATAGTTAGGCTTTCTCCTCTTGTATAAATAGAGGCCTTATTGTTTGGTTTCAATAATCGAATTCAATATTTCTTTTCTCATATTTAACAATGTCTTTCTTCTGGATGAGAACAATAGACTTTTTTTGCCGCTATTTTGATCTTATTGGTCCATTTTCTTTTTTTTTTCCCACTATTTTGATCTTATTGGTCCATTTTCTTTTTCGCCAAAATTTTGATTTTATGGGACAAAAGAGAAGGGGGTTGTGCTGGAGAGAGCTTAATTTTTTGCTAAGCAAAAAGATTTTATTAATTTTTGAAGAAGATTATAAAGATTAAACGTATCTCGGGTACATTAGCAAAAATGCCACCCGATAACCAATACTACGGAATGACAAGAAATCAACCGTACCAAAAAAGCTAAAACCATTGAAACACCCAAACGGGCCAAGCCCAACCTAAAGCACTACAAGCAAGACACCACAAAAAACGGCTAAGACAAAAACAGGACCCAACCCCTACACCCGAAAGCAAAAACAGGACCCAAAACCAACATCCAAACCCGAAGCACAAAAAACAGTTGAGACGAACAAGACCGAAAACCCAGATAGAAACCAAACCAACACATCTCGGGCTTAAAATTCTAAAGAAAGGGAGGCACCTCCCTCGGGAGCTTAATTTCTCTGTCAATCTTATTCATTCCTCCATCGCGATTAATTGTTCATGGGTACATAGATCAGTCTAATTGTTTTCTTCTATCTCTCATTTTCCTAGCGTTATGCAACAACATAACATAACATAACTTATCCAGTCTCCAATCATTGGGGGTATGGGCGGGGGATGATTAGAAACAGATCTAATCTTTGACAATATATGTACAAAGTGGCTGCTCTCAGAATATCTAACCTCTTCCTAGCGTTATGCAGAGACACAAAAATAGAAAAAGAACAGAATGGGCAAAATTGGCATTAAGTGTTGGATCATACATACACTACATTGTTATCCCTATCAATAAGCATCTAATATAATAAGACTGATGATTAAAAAGATACAAGCATAAGCTCCATGCATATTCCTAAACTATAAAGATGATAAAAAAAAAAAGAAAAGAAAAAAGAGAGGCCATTTATGTCAACTTAGCATAAGCAAATCAATCACATTGGCTCGGATCGAGCACTACTCCTGTGAAAAATATCAGCCCTGATTTAGCTTCCCTAATCATAAATACAAAAGGATGATCGGCAACGAAACTTGATCTTTCTGGATTGTGGTATGAAAATCCACGGGGCGAGTTAATGCAGTAATGACTGCGACCTCTGTGCCTTTCTCGTCCATCTCAATACAAGCCTTTTGAATTATTACTGCGGGAGGCAATTGTGCACCCTCAGGAATATGTAACATGTTCAATAAGTCTACCGGATTTGTTTGCAAAAGAAAATGGTGTTTCCGTATAATTCATCGGCATCGGAGACTTGAAACTTGTACGAGAATTTAAACTTCGGTATCCAAAATTTATCAAGCAATGCTTCTGACAAGTAGAAGTACGTCTCGGGGTTGGAGTTGATGAGCTTTTCTAAAAGATTTTGCAACCCGCATCGCTCATCTGGGAAAAAAAAGTACATGGAGAAGTCTTGTTTGCGCTTTCCGTTTTCATACGGGATTTGAAGGACCTTGAAACCGTCAAACGATCTGCAGTAATACATTCTGCTGCTGGTCATGAATGGTACTGAAATAGTGTCACCGTTAAGAAGATAGAAATCTTTTCTTTCAGTACATTTTTTGGCGAATTGATAATCTTGATCCCATGTTCGTTTAAAGCGAGCAAAAGCGATAGGAGATCATTGTTCTCGTCAAATCTCTCTCAATATACCCATAGCAATTTTGTTTACACAAACCCTTGAGACCTTAAAATCAGTTTTCAAGAGGTTGACGTTAGGATCCTGTAGACTTCCTGTCTTTCTTCTGGATGAGAACAATGGACGATTTAAGATTCCACCTTCCACCTTTTTTGCCACACTTTGGTACGCTTTTTTTGCCCCAATTTCGATTCGCACAACTTTAAAACAACTCCGGACACAATTGTGTCCACGTACATCTAACAGTTCCGAACACGGTTATGTTCAGAATTGTGGTTGTAGCATTGCTCATGTGATAAAAAGAGAAGGGGTTTGTGCTACAGAGAGCTTCATTTCTTTGTCGACACTCGACATTACCATTGCCTCATTCATTCCTGCATTGCAATTATTTGTTCATGGGTACGTAGATGGGATGAACTAGGAGACAGGAGTAGGTCATTTGGTAGTCTAATTGTTTTCTTCTCTCTCATTCTACTAGCGTTATGCAGAGATAAAAAAAAGAAAACAAAGGGCAAAATCGACATAAATATTTGTTGGTTCACAAACTACATTATCACTAACAATAAGCATCTAAAACTCATGACTACAAAGATAAAGCATAAGCATCTAAAACTCCATATTCCTAAACTATATAAAGATAAACAAAAACAGGCCATAGGGCAACTAAGCATAAGCAAATCAATCACTTTGGCTCGGATTGAGCACTACTCCTGTGAAAAAAACCAGCCTCGATTTAGCTTCCCTAATCATAAATACAAACGGATGATCAGCTACGAAACTTAATGGTTTTGGCTTGTGTAATGGGTTCGAACATCCAAACATGAGTAATGCAGTAATGGCTGCAGCCTCTGTGCCTTTCTCGTCGATCTCAATACATGCCTTTTGAATTATGCTCGTGGGTGGCAGTCGAGCACCCTCAGGAATATGTAACATTTCTGATAAGTCTGTCGGATTTTCTGCAAAAGAAAATGGTGCTCCCGTATCCCTCATGGCCTCCGAGACTTCAAACTTATACGAGAATTTGAATTTTGGTATCCAAAATTTGTCAAGCACTACTTTTGACAAGTGCAAATACGTCTTCGGATCGGAATTGATGAGCTTTTCTAAGAGATTTTGCAACCCGTATCGCTCATCTGGGAGGAAAAAGTACATGGAGAAGTGCTGTTGGCACTTTCCGTTCTCGTATGGGATGTTGAGAACTTTGAAACCGTCGAAGGATCCACAGGGATACCTTTTGCTGCTGGTCATGAACGGTACCGAAATAGTGTCACCGTTAAGAAGATAGAAGTCTTTTGTTTCAGTACGTTCTTTGACGAATCGATAATCGTGATCCCATGTTCCTTTGAAGTAGAGCCCATTTGCAAGGATGAGTGCTGTGTTTGGACTTGGAGTGCCCGGATCGAGAAAGTTTTTGATAAGTCCCCTTGATACAGCTTCGGCCCATGCATTAACTTCGTCTCTCACTTCCGCCGCCTGTTTTGGTTGTAAATAGAAACACATGTAAGCAAAAAATTAGTCATCTTCTTGACTATTAATTTCAGAATTTTTTTTTTTTTGAGATTTCATCATTTTTTTTTAATAGGTGCTTTGGACAACGTCTTAGTGAGCTTATTGAAATAAAAAATATACAATATGGATCTTGTTTAAAAAAATTTGATGAGATCTTTTAATTGATGGAAAAAAAATTTAAAAATTATTTTTGTAAGTACATTATTTTTAAGTTTAAAAATTGAATATAAGCACTTATTTTTTAAGAAGGTTAGTGGAATGAGGCCTATATGAGTTTCTTAAACTCCTCCTTTCGACTACAACAATAGGGAAGAATGTATATGTTTGTCAATGGACCGGATAAAACTTGAATCCGGTCAGAATTCAAAATAGTTTAAATTCCATCCGAATTTGAATTCAGTAAATCTAATATCAGTAATCCTAATCCGATACGAACCACATATTGTGCTATGAATATTTATCGTGAGTTTTGTTTAGATTATTTCAAAACACTTCTTAAACGAGCATAAAAGTCGAAGAAATCCATAGAGAAATAACGTTAGCGACCGAAAGATCCAAAACTCGTATTAGGGTTTTTCCGAGTCGTCTCCGCGTGAGGCATATAGAATGCAAAAGAGATCAAAGCATCTGGTATTTTTATCAAATTACTGAATCAGATTAAACCACAACCAATGAGTCAATATTAATTCTACAAATTAATTACCTGAGTTGCAAAATCAACAGTTTTGGACTCACAGTTGAAGATGCCCTTGAGAATCTTCTCCTCATACGACGGTTTCAAAGGAAAACGTTGATCGGCCCAAGCTCCGTTAACCATGGCCAACATCGGCCCACCATCATCATCGCCATCCTTGGTGGATCTGATAGCAGCCGCGACTGCCATCATCTCCCGGGACTTGGAGTTGATTGCATCGATGTTTTCCGACCCGAGATAGCCCAACGTGTACTCTAACGTAGAGCCCTTTAACCCGGCAGCCACCATGTTTAGAAGGACGTTGAGAGAGACCGGAGACACCACCAGGTTATTTTCTCTGGACTTTTTTACCTCCTCGAGCATCCACTGAGAGGCCAACTGCGCGCAGAAATCCATTCTTTCTAAGGTTTTCGCTTGACTTTTTCTAGGGTTTGAGAATGTATCCATTCTTTCTTGCTATGGTTTTTGCTTTTCTGTTTTTTTTAGGGTCCGAGAATGCATAATATATAGGGGAATATGGAGTGCAGAAGAAGTGGTATCCAAGTAATATTCTTATGGCAAGAGTATATGGGTTATGGACAATATATAGGGATGCTTTGCTTGTTTAATTTGAACGCTATTCTTTTTCCTAATTAAGATTTCTCGATCATGCCCACTCCATATTTTGTAACTTCGTTAGTATATGCCTCTCTTATATTGGTACTAATAATCTTACCCATATTTGCCGGTGCTTTTTCCTTTTCAAGTTTTGATTGTTTTTATTTTTATTTTTAAAAAGCTACTCTTTCGGGTTGTTCGTGTCTCATGAAAAGTCCCACATGTCAGTCATTTAGGGCCCATGGCAATCTCAAACAGGCCGTTTCACATAATTAAGCACTTACTTTTTCTGTCTATTTTAATTGTTGGGGTTCTTCCAAGTCGGTCCTTGTTTGTCTCTCTTTACCCCTCTACGCCCATCAAACTCCACCCACATAAGCCCCGTGTTAAGTAAAGTACCCAAAATATCCTCCCCTCTCCCTTGAAGCAGCGAAGCCCTGGCAAGAGCAGCACCGGCGAATCAGAGCCCTAGCCAGAGCAGCACCGTCAGTCCTCCAGCTACGCAACGTTGCCACCGTACACGCCCGTCCCCCCTCCCTCTGCCATCGCTCAATCTCAACCTCACCTATCTCGGCAGCGGAGGTTGCGGTGGAGGTGTCGGATTCACCAGATTTGTCCCAACGGCGTGTCCACTAGTACTGTTCTTCTTGGACAAGTTGTCGCGCGCTGATAAACGAGTTTCCTCTTCTATCAAGCAAAGGAAGTTCGTCACTTTTTTCTCTTTACAAGCATGTAGACCTCTCCAAGGTCAAACTTCCATCCATTTTCTAATTCTCTTGCCTGGATGTGTTCACATGTCTCTCGTTTTGATTTGGCATTTGGGGAAAATCGGCCCATACTAAGAACTTTTGTAAACTGAACTCTTTTGATTAATCAATCATTCTGAATACAATGAAAGGAAGCCCAAGCTCTACTTTATATATAGAGATCAGTAGTTGTTAATCCTCAACTAACTATACAATTATGCTAACAGAAACCTCAACTAACTGCGCGATTACATTAACAGAAATCCTAGCTAACCAGAAGTTTCAGTTCTCTTATCATGCTTGAAAAGTTAAATAATTAGTTGAAATAGCGAATGTGTTCTCCGTCAGTGATTAATTTTGTTGTTGCCTTTTCCCCCCTATGTGGTGCCTGTAAATAGGGTGTGAATTCTGGGATGTGAATAGTGTAGATAGAGTTTAAATTCTGCAAAACAGTGTGAATTTTGAAGGGTGTGAGTTTTGAAAAAGAGTGTGAATTGTGTCTTTTTCGAACATATGAATTCTTCATTTGGATGCGAATTATGTCTTTTTTCAAAGATGTGAATTCAGGGGGGTGAATTGTTCAAAGGGGTATGAATTCTGGAGGTATAAATTCTGCAAAGGGGTGTGAATTCTTGCAAATGGGTGTGAATTTTCCTAAGAGGTGTGAATTCTCGGAGGGTGTGAATTCTTCATAGAGATGTGAATTCTGTGTATTTAGAAAGGATCTTGACAGTAGCATTGACAAAAAGTATGAATAGTGCAGACATGGTGTGAATTCTAGGAGTGGATAGTGCAAAAGTGTGTGAATTCTTACAAAGGAGTGTAAATTCGGAGGTGTGAATTCTTAAAAGGTGTGTGAATTCTTGGGGTGTAAATTCTTCACAAGAGTGTGAATTCTGGGAGTGTTGAAAAGTGACAAGGGTAAAATAGTAAAAATATTTTTAAAAAGGGACTGGATGGAATAGCTCTACAAAAAAAGGGTTTGTATGAAACTCCAAGTAAAAAATAGGACTGGCCAGAAATTTCCCGTTAATTGTTCACTATGATTTATTTTCAAACGACTTATATCTTTCGACCTTAATAAAGGCTTATGATGGGCCAAATAGATCCAACTTCCTTCTGGATCCAGCCCAACTAAAAATTTGCATTGTTAAGGTATGGGAAAATGACGGCCTAGGACGTGTTTTGATAATTAATATCCGTCAAAGACATACTGAAAACATTTATTAATGCTGAAAATAAATGTTCTCAGCATGTCCTTGGGAATTTTTTTTTTGATAAGTTAGGAGTTGGGGATTTTGATGTTTGGGTAGTCATCTCTATTATAAAACAGAAGGGTGTGGCGACAAGTTGTTGGAACAGCTTAAATTCAATTGATCCAAAGGCTATAGTTCATCTTCCCACTTCTCAGTTAAGTGCCCATGGTTTTCACCTAAATTACACAACTGTCATCCTCTTCCAACCGGAATGAGTAGTGCCGTAGGCAAGGGCTAGCATTAGTAGAGGAAAAAAGGGAGGAGAGAGAGAGAGAGAGAGAGAGAGAGAGAGGGGTTTGGTGGGTGGAATTTGTATCAGTTGAATTTGAAGTTTGGAACTTACATCAACTCTGAATTTGAAGTTTTCTATCTTGCAAGGTTTGACAAAAATAGCTGCGAATTTGAAGGTTTTTTGTTTTACGTGAAAAGATTCACTGGACTGGGAGATTTTTGATGTTTGTGTTGTCAAACAGGAAAAAAGAGGAGGTTTTTACAGAGAGAGAAATAGAGCTTGCTATTGGTAGGAGGAACTAATGGTTTTGCCATGGCTGTGGTGAGTCCTATGAATGTGACACCACAAGAGATGAATCCAATAAGATACCCTGATATCCTGATATCCAAATCCCTGGAATTAATGATGGCAAGTAGGGGCAAAATCGTCGAGGAACCACCGCCATCGGTGCAGTTGTTGAAGATGAGTTGTACGTTGCAGTGTGTAAGGAACTTAGAGAGGGCAAACGAATACTTTCATGGGCATTGCATAACTCGGGAGGAAGGAAGATATGCATCCTTCATGTTCACGAACCGGCTTAGAGGATTCCCTTGAGTAATTCTTGATCCATGTCCTCTATAGCGATGATCCAATTAACATAATCATTGCTCAGAGGATTCCCTCGAATCATTGCTCCTCATTTGATATAGCACTACGTCTTGGTTACTACGTACGGGGATGATCCAATTAACATAATCAATTCGAGGTCTCGCAGCCTAACGTTGTGCCTTCTCTGCTGAATGTGTGGAAATATTCAAGTGAATTTGAGAAGTATGTATAAACCGTATGTGAACCCAACATTGTGCTGTCTCTGCTGAATGTGTTGATTTTGTTGCTATATTTTGTTTTCCATAGCGATGTAGATATATTAATCTTATTTATAATTTCATCAAATTTTAACGCAAAATATTACTTTAGATCCAAAAATAGTTAATGGGGCCTCATTAGTTTCTCCCCTTTTACATGCGCGCGTGCACACACCCAGATGGGAATGTCCAAACAAGAAGAGAAACCTGATATCTACTATCTTCCAGTAGATTGGGTTGGGGTTATAATTGAACTTGTACACAATCACAATCAATCACAGCTACAAAAGCTAAACCTACCAAGGCTACTCCCCAACTCCTTAGTTGATCACACAAACAAACACAAATGGCCGGACCCCTGCAGGGCGATTTGTTGGGCAGATCGCAGCCGTCTAAATATGCTTTCAACGATTTAGATTTAAAATGAAATTTTCCCCAAAAAAGTTTCATTTAAATCTGAATCGTCCAAAACACTCTTGAACGGTTGAAACCTTGCACTACAGGGTTTCCGAATCCCCCAACTCCATCACATATACTGTACACCCCACAACCAATCATGAAGTTTAATTATACAACAACAGTCGTATTCTGCGATATTAACATGTTGTGCCTCAAATCGACGTTTCCGCATTTTTTGAAAATCGATAGGAATCAAAACAGAGGAAACCGCGTTGCCAACTATGATGAATAAGTTGAGCCTTTGCGCCGTTCCCAGCAGATGCAAAAGCTACAATCAAAGGGTAAATGTGGTCTGGTCTTGGATGTGCCATCTTTGCATGGGGTGCCAGCTTCTCAAATTCAATAACATCTTCATGCCTGTATAACATGTGCAAGGGATATATAGCTTAGTATCTAGCTCCACTACTTAACTGAGAACATATATATAGTACTACTACCCTCATATATAGTTTGTTCCGTATTGTTTGTATCCTTATCTTGCTTTGGAGGGAAACTGTAGATGCCGTATGACTTTTATTGAATGTTAGATTGCATTTCGGATCAAAAGATTAAAAAACAAAATTAGTACTACTACACTTCATTAAGAAAACTCAACCAGATCGTGTTGTGGAGCTGTGAAAAAATTGAGAAAAAGAATCGCAATCGTCCAAAAGTTCGGATGTTAACGAAACTTTTCCTGCGATACACCTCTGTAAAACCTAAGATTTGTTGGTGCAAAACTGGAACCTTCGAAATCTGAAGCCTTCTGGAACTTGAACAATTTGATGGAAATCACTTCGAGTCACGTTACAATGTTGCTTTCCGAAAACAGTATTCGCCCCCACCAATTGGTTTGCACCGGGTTACAGCGAATCTGTTCTGAGGATAAAACGAAGCCCGATCAAAGATCTTCTGCCTGCGTCCGCACAAACGAAGGACAGACAGAATACTGAGCGTAAGAGAATCAACTGAACCAAGGATTGTTGATTCCGTTTCTGCAGAATAACGGAATAACAGCACATAAAACAATGAGCCAGAGAGAGAGGGAGAGTTTCTTGATATTTTTTGGTGTATCAAATGATTTAACCAATGGCCTATTTATAGATTTATAAGCACCCTTATGTGAAAGGTTGTGTCTTTAGTAAACACACATTAGAAATGGTATGTCTTTTGAAGACAATTAATCAATAGAAAGGATCATATAAAAGACACCCTTTCATGAAAACAGTTAATTACGAAGGGTTTTGCCTCTTGGAGGCACCCCTATGTTTTACATCTCTTCCTAACAATCACATCTCATTCTAATAATTACACCCTAACTTAATAGGTGTTATAACTATTCACATAAAGTCATACTCCATGTGAAAAGGTGTCGCACCTTCTCACAAATAACCTCCCTCAACTTTTTTATTTGAAAAATCTCCAACAAGATTTTCTCTTGTTCCATTGCGACTTATCAAAGTGTAATCAAGCATGTAAACAGAGGGGGATGATCAAAAGCATGCATATCCGGAAAACAAAGGATTATGACTGATAAGCATAATGTCTAGAGAGAGAGAGAGAGAGGGGTTGGGACTTGGGAGAGATGAGAGAGGGTGTGATGACGACGTCTAGCAACACCCATCACGGAGAGATGCAGGGGAAGGGGCTACGTTCACATTATTCGTGGACAAAAACCTACCAGAGGATGTATCAATTAACTGGTTCAAACCTCTTCATCAGGTTCTGATCGGTGAAGGATGCGTTCATACCAACAAAGAGAAGCAAAGCAATGGGGAGAAATTTCGGCTTCGTGAGATACAACAGTTGAAAGATTGCAGAGAATGCTAAAAGCCAAAACAAACGGCATCTGGATTGAGGACAGACAGCTATTCGTAAAAAATGCAACCTTTGAAGCGAAAGGGGGAAAATTAGGGCAGGGAAGTTACCCAGTCAATAGCTCTAGCCAACCATTTTTCAGAGGTCAAAACCCTGGATCTGACTACAACGAAGGAGATGGCACAGGGAAATCCAAGAAATGGAGTGGGAGCAGAAGGGAAAAATCGTATGCTCGGGTAGTAAAAGGAACTGGAGAGCATCTGAATCAGGAAACAAACATGATTTCGGTACAATGCACACCAGGTGCTTGTGGTTGGTTATACAGGAGTGTTGTGGCCACCCTCCATACAACTATTAGCTTGATTGAACTCAAAAATCAAGTTATTGCAGAAGGGATCCCAATCACAGATATTCGAAGTATGGGAGCTAGACATGTGCTGCTAACGTTCAAGGATAAGGATATTAAGGATTCTATTGTCAAAGAAGACATACTGCAAAGATGGTTTAACAAAATGAAGCAATGGGAGGGGGAAGCAGCCAGCAGTGAAAGGATCACATGGCTTTCTTCCTGCTATGGAATTCGTCTTAATGTGTGGAACATGTCAACATTTCAGAAAATCGGTGAGCAGTGGGGAATTTTTATCAGAAATGATGAGGCAACCCTCAAACTTTTAACCTTCGACAAAGGAATGACGTTGATTGCTATTGAAAGGCCCAGCAAAATCGATGAATGGATTCAGCTGAATGTCGAAAGTAAAATGTACAAGGTTATGGTGGTGGAAGCAGAGGGACAGGGTCTGGGTCCCAGTTGCAGAAAGCCATAGTCCAGACCTCAGAAAGTTGGTGATATGGCAGAGCTTGGAGATGATGACGTGGAGAATGAAGATGAGGAGGTGGATACCAACAAGGATTCCTTTGTAAAAGACAAGGTGGATTCCACATTAGAAATTAACAATACAGAGATGCCTGTTTCAAAAGCGCATGGGGAAGGTGAGAATATCACAGTGACATCTAATGTTGATATACTTCATAAGACGGCTGTTTATAATGCACTAAGGGGCTACAACCAAATGGATACAACAAAGTCTTCGGTGGAGGGAACCGTTGTTCAAAAGAGTATGAATGGGCAAAAGCAAATAGAGGGAGAGCTAGCAATTAATAAATGTTGTTCTGACCAACATCCAATAGGATCAAGCAACTCAGTATCCAATGAGGAGGGGGCATCACAAGAGGAGTTAGAGTCGACTGATAAACTGAAAGTGCATCATCAGTTGAAATTTTCTCAAGAAAATGGTATTGATTTAGAGGTGGGACTAAATTCGGGGGATAAAAAAACCAGACAGCATATATCTCTAACTTAATCCAGATTCACGATCAGGTTTCACTAAGTCCAAATCAAAGGGTTGCTTTCTAGCAAGAATTGCAGAAGAGCTTGATCATTGACAGTTCTAAAAGGATTGAGGATATTTCTATTCCAAAGATACAAAATATCAAAGAACTCGCAATAGCAAGACAAGTTGATGTGACTAAGGAGGCAGGGCTCAACCTGGGTATGAATTTGCTTCTTCAAGATGAAAGGATTGTCAGGGAGATGATTGAAATAGAGGCAAAAGAATATGTTCAAGCTCATACCAATAGAGATGGCTAGTTGAGGGAAGCTGCCAAAGGGGGAAATAATTTCATTGATCTAATGAAAATTATTACGTTGGAACACGAGGGGAATGGGAAGTAGACGAAAGAAATCCTTTCTAAGAAAGATAATAAGGAAAAGAAGTCCAGAGGTAATGTTTATACAGGAGTCAAAGCTGGAAAGTATTACGAGGAATGAGATGTGCAGATTTTGGGGCAATGCTAATATGGATTTCACCTATGTGGCTGCAGCAAGAGCATCTGTTGGGTTAATATGCATATGGAATAAGGAGTGCTTTCAATTCACAAATATGCTTGCTAACAGGTATTTCATACTTTTGCAAGGAAAGCTTAATTTTGTTGAATGTGTGTTGATGAATGTATATGCATCTAATGAGGTGGTAAAGAGGAAAGAGACATGGGAAGAGATAACCCAAATCAGAAACACAAGCCCATTACCGTGGTGTGTGGGAGGTGAGTTTAATGAAATCCTATCTGTCACAACCTGAAAAATTTGCATGAATTACGAATTTACTTATCGAGAAAGTTATTCATAAAACCGAGACCATGAATCCGGGTTGGGTCGTGACACTATCCATTAAGGAGAGAACTGGGACGTCCGTTTCTGAGTCAAGAGATATGAGGGATTCCAATATTTCATTAACACAATGGAAATACTTGATCAACCTATGGTTGGGAGGACGTATACTTGGTCTGATTTCCGTACAATAGAAACCCAAAGTAGACTGGATAGGTTCTTGATATCCCAGGATTTTAGGCAACTTTTCAAAGTAAGCCAGTGGGGTCTTCTAAGAGAGACCTTAGATCACTACACCATAATGATATGATTAAGATTGCTACGCTACTGCTCAAGGTGCCAATCAGTTGGGTTAAGATTGCTAGTAAATAAACTATTATTTGGATGCAAGTTTATTATGTAATAATTCATAACCATCAGTGTTTGAGAGATGATTTTAACAAGTGACCACATCGCAAGATATTTTAATGCTAATTGACACCATGTTTTTGCTGTTTTTTTAGTATATACTTCAATTTATCCTGCTCTATGATAATGCTAGCACTACACACTTGACGGCCAATCCTATGTTCCATGCCTGCTCTAAGAACATAGAAGTTGACTACCGCTTTGTTCGCGACCTCGTCCCCATTTTGCTTTTACATCTTTTCTTCCAAAATAAAAAAGGAAATGTTTTGTACATTACCTTCCATTAAGGATAGAATCCTTGAGCCAAGTATTAAACTCAAGAGCCCAAGACTGCATGGGTGCATGGACCGGAGGAATACAGGGGGGAACATAGCTGATAGTTCCACCTGACCCAATTATCAAAACTCCTTCAGCCCTAAGGGGAGCAAGGGCTTTGCCCATGTTGTAGTGGTGGATCCCATCCTTGGAAGATTGTATTGAGATTTCACACACTGGAATATCTGCTTCCGGGTACATGAGCATTAGTGGAAACCAAGCGCCGTGGTCAAGTCCACGACTTGAATCTTCATGGACTGTCTCGAAACCAGACTCCATTAACAACTCCTTCACTCTCATTCCCAGCTGTGGAGCCCCTGGTGCTGGGTATTTGAACTACAAATTAAAGAGAAAATATTTTCATCATTTTTTTAGGGAAAAAAACTGAAATGATCCCTATAGTTTAGTGTTTTGTCAACTTGATCCCTGTAGTTTGAATTGGTTCGATTTACACTCTGTAGTTTCCATTTTGTTCTAACTTGGTCCAATTACTAACTGTCGTTAGCCTCTGTTAACCCTAGACACAAATGGGTCCCTTTTCTAGTGAATTACCGAACCCTTTCTTCTCTAACCTCGCAGACCTAAAGCTTTTTCCTAAAAAGCAAAATGGAGTCACTTTTTTCTAAAAATTGGGTTCTCTGGCTCGTGTTCTTTTTTCTAAATGACTTGAATTATTCTTCCGATATTCAACAGGTGACCAGACATATCTAAACTCTATGCCCGGTGGAGACTCTAAGTTTTTTTCCAAACCCCTTTTGTGGCCCGAACTATGGCCGGACCTGATTCTTGTGTACCCGGAGATATGTAGGCAGTTTGATGAAAGCTCGGTCCTCTTTAAATAAAACCCACTTCATTTTCTAAAATTCAAACATTTTTCAAAAATATCAGAACCCCTTTTATAGAACACAAAACTCCTCATTTTTCCTTTTTTTTTTTCAAGATCCACGTCTCAATCCATAGGAGTCGCATTACTTATTCAAGCCCTAGTCCCTCTCACTCCTTCCCCCCAAAGGTGAATGAGACACGTTTCGGTCGAAGGTAAAATCCCGGGCGCGACAAATGGAGAATGGAAGCCGTGAAAAAAATGGAGAATGGAACAATAAGGCTTTGTGTTTTGGTTTAGAGGTATATTAGGGTAAAAGGAGAATGATAGATTACGATTTTAACCCTAGAAAAGGGGCCCATTCATGTCTGGGGTTAACGGAGTCTAACAGCAGTTAGTAATTGGACCAGGATGGAACAAAATGAAAACTACAGAGTGTAAATCGAGCCAATTCAAACTGCAGGGACCAAGTTGACACAAACACTAAACTACAAGGACCATTTCGATTTTTTCTCATTTTTTTTATATAAAATTTGGAAGTCAAATGAAGCTATATATGGCCTAGGAGCATCTGCAATAGATATCTAAAACATAAAATTAAAGTTGAATTATGCTACCTTATATGTATATGATGAATCAAAGGATGATCAATCAGTTTTGTTGTGTATCCCAGCCCAGCAGACTCTTCAATTGTAATTTTGTTAATAGTTGTTCATATTATAGGGCTCGTCGAATATTAAGCCCATAAAAAACTGCTATTGTATTCTTTTTTTCAGTTTCAATCACATGTATCGGAAATGTTGTTGAAGATTTATTAATTCCTATGTATTTTAACCGGGACAAAAAAAAACTCTGACTTGTAAGAGTCTTTCTGTGCGATTCTATTATTGAAATTGCACGGAAAGAGAGGTACAATGACAAATGAATACACATGACCTAGTGGCTAGAATTTCGGAATGCTATGTTTACTGCTAGGAATTTCACTTTTTCAAGGTGGTTTATCCTTTTTATTGTGTTCATAATAATGCACAAAACGACCAAAATTTTAAAATGTTTAGAACCCGCATAAAGTCGAGAAATTATTCAGTGCCCAGGCTTTATTATTCTATCACAAGTTACACATCGATCTGTGTTTTACATACTTAGTTTTGAGCCAAGATCAATATGCGGTGGAGGAAGAACATGGAACATCATATGAATCGTTCGTGTGGGATCCATAAGTGAGCTCCAAGACACCCGTCTGTGCACAGACTGGGTGTGCAAATAGAGTTCTGGTTACTATTTTGTATCACACTACGAAATATTGCTACTGCTTTATGCTACACTATGTAAAGTTTACGTACCTTGGCCAAGTGACTTTCTGTGGAATCCTCAGATTCATACGTGGTTTCATGAATGTAAGGGAAAACGCTCACAGTTGGATCACACGTGTCCCAGTGTGCTGAAACAATCAGAATTGACTTTGGTTTGGGCACCCCTACCACGTCCTTCCAACTTCTCAGGAATTCCATTATGGGGGTGCTATCCGTTTTCCCCATGGTTGCATGAGGAAGGAAGAATGTATCCATCATATGAGAGAGAGAGAGAGAGAGAGAGAGAGAGAGAGAGAGAGAGAGAGAGAGAGAGAGAGATGATGTAGTATGATGGTGCACGTAAGAGAAAACTCAGAATATATAAGACTACTTCTAGGCCTTTTTAACATAACTCTCAAACCCCCCAGATTGGCACAGCAGTAGTTACCTCGCAACTAGGGAATTAGGAAGCCTTTAGTCTAATTAAGGGTCGATTCCTTTGTTGGGTTGGTCTGTAACGATCCGGAATCCTAAAGCACCACAATCACAATATAAACAACAAATATTACTAACAGAAAATCCAACCCACTTCCTTAAACATTTACACACTTAAAATCCAACCCATTTCCTTAAACATTTACACACTTCTTCGTTTATACCTCCCACATAACCTTCTCTCCTCAACTTACCTTTGCCTCTCCTCTCAATTTACCTCTTCTGTTCACTCTTTCCAACATTTCTAAACTGTAACTCCTCGTTCTTCAGTTTTTACTGTGTTTCCCCTGTCATCCGTCCTCCCCCCTCTCCTCCGTTTTCCTTTTTTTATAGAACCTGATGAGTAGTATTCATGGAATTCTTAGCACTTGACACATGTCCTCCAAATGTCATCTTTTAAAATTAGTCCTTACTACCACAAATATCTTTTCTTTTTTAGCTCTGGATGAACACAAGTACCCATATTGCTTACAAGTGCCCAGTACCCCACCTTCCACGCATCACCTTAAGCCCCATAATTTGTTTCTATCACAATGTTACATACTTAAATAATTTTAACCTTTCAAATATATTTAAGTGGGGTTTCACATGGTCCATACCGAATCTCGACCAAATCTGGAGAATATCCGACTAACAGAGACGGAATAGCTTCTCATAATGGAGGAACAAGTACAAAAACACTCAAGGTAGTTTTGGATTTTGGGTTACTTGCTAGCAAGGTGACTCAGCTAATCGCTCTCTCTTGATTTATCTGTCTCTCCCTCCTTCTATTAACAACCATATATGTGTCATCGTCTTCCTTATTGTGACAATTAACTTTACTTGAATATTACATTCTTCTAAACAAATTGGGAGGGAGTGCTTGCAAACAAGATTCGCCTAACGAGCATATATTTGCTTACTGTTTGAATAGTTGTTTGCTTGCAAACAAGATTCGCCTAACGAGCATATATTTGCTTATTGTTTGATTAGTTGCTTGCAAGCAAACAAGATTCACCTAACGAGCATATATTTGCTTATTGCTTATTTTGAGCAAAAACAAGCAACCAAGGCAAGCTGGCCAAACCAGCCCTCTGACGAGGGCATTTTTCATTTTTAAGTGAGAAAGGAACATTGTTCAAGATTAAACAAACCAAAGCAAGCGACCAACGCAAGCTGATCACACAACAAGCATTGTTTTAGTTAGAAAACAAACAGATTAAACCCACGTCATTACCCTGGCCCTCTTGATTGAAATATGACCCAATTACTTTCCACCGGAGCAGACACAATCATCAAAAATGAGGTAAAGCGCATCGCTTCAAGAGACATTATCATTACATTTTTACTCACTAACTTTTCAAAATGAATTCTATTTTTATGGGCAAAATAGAAAATGGACCAACTTTTACGCACTAACTTTACAAAATGGACACTTATTAAGGGACAATTAATCCAAAATAGAATATTGGACTCTAAAAAGGGACGGAGGGAGTATAGTTTTCTATTTTCTGTTTGGGTGAATCAAAGTGCAATCTTTGAAGATGTATTCATCTGTTGGAGCCATTATTCCTGTCCTTCAAGCTTCTTAGTATTTGTGAGTCACTGAGCATCAGGATCAAATCAGCCACTCAGTATTTGTGAATCGTTGAACTTTAGGATTTAGGATCAAATCAGTGAATGTGACCGTGGGAGTGATAGAACATTTACCTTCTTCTCCTTTTTTTGGGACAATATAAGGATGATCCAGCCCTTGCCCTCCTAATTTAACATGGCATGAGAGCTCATGTTAGGAGACGTCTTAAGTTCAATCGAGTCTCTCTGTTTGTATTTGGTACCCCATTGCATTATGCTTCCCTGAGAGGTCTTAATTTCAAGTCTATATGTTTGCATTTTCTCTCCGTTTGCATCATACCTCTGATACCAGGGACATTTTTTTGCAGCATGTATGAGTGTTTTTTTATCTCCACGTGCAAGACAGGGTTGCACATGTGAGATCGAGAATGTTAGATAGTTTGATATACATTTTTGGGCCCTTTCCTCCGATCCTTTGGCATGGTTTGAACATTCTTAGACCGGCTTGAAACAAGACTTTACAATTTGTACAAGTGAATCGACAAAACGAAAAGACATTTTTCATGAGATGTATCATAAATGGTGGATATATACTTGTGTTCGCCCAATCTAAAGATACAAACCTGAAATTGTGTCTTAACCATCACTAATTCGACCATATCCAAGATCTTTCCTTCACTAGTTTCGATTCATAGTAACCCTATTACATGCCAAGTTCATCCTGAATCCATACCAATGGTCGGGGCCGCCAAAAGCGTGTGCTGAAATATCTTCGATCCAAGATTGGATTACACAGAAAAAGTTCAAGCAGGAATTACAGTAACAAAACAAAATGACATCGCATTGCAATATGTTACAGAAGTCTATCATACCTTAGGTTATACCATTTATTTTACACTAGATCGAGCTTATAAGCCTCTAGTGTCCTAGTACCTTTAGCCTCACGAAGATTGGCCGTGTTGATATCAAGGTACTCCTTGAACCGAAAGGACCTGAACAACTGGGGCTCGGATGCACTAACGAGCGCTTTTTCAGGTTCTATGATGGATTCTAGAGATGGACCGATAAAAGTGTTCAAGGATGTCCGAGCAATGCTGGTGTTCGTCACCACTCTGTGAAGAGTACTTCTTAGCTTTCCATTGCTGATAATCTACATCCAATCCAAACAGGAAATCGTATTAGTTCCAGCCCTAGAAAACTCACCAAGGTGAAGAACAAATAGACAACAAAATTTAAACATGCATCTAATAGGACTACAATCTATACAATGCTCCATCGTTAAAGTCACCTGAGATGGGTCCAAAAACGTCAAAACTAGACTGGTTCACATTAATGACTAAGTGTTCAACAAATGATCGGATATCTAATCAATGTGATTTTCGATGGAAAGGATCACGTTCCCTAAAATAAACAATTCAAAGCCTCAAAAAAAAAACACCTTCCAATTCAAAACTCTATTCCATCCATGATAACTACAGCTACACATGTAAGATTTTACGAAATTCAAAAATTTAAGGGCCTTTATTTATATGAGAAGCTTCAAAGGGGTGGAGATCATATATATACCTCAAGTTGGTCAGATATGTTAA
This sequence comes from Rhododendron molle, assembly GCA_025413875.1. Classification (NCBI taxonomy): domain Eukaryota; kingdom Viridiplantae; phylum Streptophyta; class Magnoliopsida; order Ericales; family Ericaceae; genus Rhododendron; species Rhododendron molle. The sequence continues at coordinate 8,344,735 of CM046393.1, forward strand.
TAACAAAAGCATGAGGAATTGGTTCAACCCCAAGCCACTGCCCATCCTTGAAAATCTGAAGCCCAAAACTATCCTGCTGAAGCAAGGTTAAGAGATTTACATCAGTGTGACCGCAAACTCCCAAAACCAAACTTGGGTCTGGACATGGTGGGTAATGGTGGACTATCAACGACTGGCGTTTGCTCAGCTCATTCCGGCCAAAGTACCCCAATTCAACCCCCAGCCCTTCACAAATCAGATCCAAAATCCTTGAGCTTAACTTCCTCACTTCCACTGAATACGACCCAACCAGCTCCCTGCAAGCATAATTCAGCAACAAGTTTTATTTAAAACGTGCGTGCCTTAATTAATTCCTTAGTTACGACAAAAAGAGGAAATGTAAATATGGTACCGATATCTTGGTGGGTTTTCAGGCCAAGATTGGATGTTATCCTCTAAAGGCTGACAAATATTGTGTTTCACTGAATCTTTCCAGGTGTTAACCCCATCCTTGATGTAATTCATTGTGCTTGTGTAGAGCCTAAAACCCTTAGTTCCATCCTCCGAATAATAGATAGCATTGTCTTCTGTAGGCATGTTGAAGAACTCCTTGAACAGAGTCATCGTTTCATCCACTAGTTCTTCAGATACACCATGGTTAATCACCTATTTTATGATCGATAATTTAATGCATTATTAATGTTATGATCAAGATTTCATGGAAGTTAGTACATAATTAAATTATAAGATTCTGAATTATATATGGAATCACAATATTTTGGTCTAAAAAAAGACACAGAGAGAGAGAGGTTGAACCTGAAACATTCCAAAATCCCGGTTAGCTTTCATGATTTGCTGAACTGTTTTGACGCGATGATCAATACCATCCAATTGTGATAGATCAATGACGGGAAGAGCCTTGCATACCGGCACTTCAATGTCACCTCCGGGCCTTTTGTCCTTCGGGAACACATAATTTGCTGGCACGGACTGAACCTCCCTAGACCAACTTGAAAGAAGAAGAGTCGACATGTTTTTTTTGCTACTGAATCATTTCAAAGGAAAACAAGCATTGAAGGGAAGAGGCAATGGTTCAGACAGAGTTATATAGTGGGCTAGCATTCTTGTTCATGATAAGTCAGGTCATGAATGCTTATTGGTAGGCATATTACCTGCCCTCTTTGTACCGATTCCTTTCTTATCCATAAATATTTTCGTTGATTCGGAAAGACAAAAAAATAGTGACAGGTAGGTCCAGTACAAAGCGGACTGCAATTTTCGCTTTATTGTGATTCATTTTACACGAACAACTACAATTAACTGTATATTTTTTTAGCTGAATTCTGTTTTTTTTTTTTTTTTTGGGCAAAGTCCACTTTCACCTCCTGTGGTTATCGCCATGTGCAGATACCCCTCTCATGGTTCAGAATTAACCACATAACCTACATGTGGTTTTGAAAATGTGCGGAGAGATCCCCTGCCGTCATGTTTTCCATCCATATTGACCGAGGTGTATCTCACACGCCTTTAGAATGTAATCTGAGTTATTCATAATGTATTAAATAAAGAATTGAGTATTTCTGTAAAAAAATTCATCTCGATCAGGCATCAATAACCCAATGATCTAATTTTTAGTAAATTCAAATTTGAAATTTTAATTTCATAACAAAATCGATTCGATCATGAGTTTTTCATTTTTTAATTAACTTGAATTTTGGCATAAATGTAGTACTTGTTAAAATTTACAATATCAACGGTTTGGATTCAATTTTTGCTATAGGGGATGGTGTGGTTCGATTTTAAAAAGAAGAAGAATCAAGGGACATGATAAGGTTATACGGTCTTTTAATGTTGTGTCCGTTAATATGGATGGAAAATATGATGGTAGGGGGTCTATCTGCACATTTTCAAAATCATAGGTAAGTTATGTAGTTTTGAACCATAAGGGGGTATCCGCACATGGCAATAACAACATGAGGTCCCAATGATCTAATTTTTAGTAAATTCAAATTTGAAATTTTAATTTCATAACAAAATCGATTCGATCATGAGTTTTTCATTTTTTAATTAACTTGAATTTTGGCATAAATGTAGTACTTGTTAAAATTTACAATATCAACGGTTTGGATTCAATTTTTGCTATAGGGGATGGTGTGGTTCGATTTTAAAAAGAAGAAGAATCAAGGGACATGATAAGGTTATACGGTCTTTTAATGTTGTGTCCGTTAATATGGATGGAAAATATGATGGTAGGGGGTCTATCTGCACATTTTCAAAATCATAGGTAAGTTATGTAGTTTTGAACCATAAGGGGGTATCCGCACATGGCAATAACTACAGGAGGTCAAAGTGGACTTTGCCCCCCCCCCCCCCCCTTTTTTTTTTTGATCGGCAAGTTTTTAGCTGAAAGTGTTTGAAATTTTTTGCTCGCGGTCTCAATCATCGCTCTATGCTTGCTCTGTCAATCCTTGGTCTCATGAGTTTTATTAGTGTAAGATGTTTTCGAAATATGCTTTAACGTAAGCGCTTGTGCTCTTGTGCGCACGCGAATTCTGTGAACAAGGTTTGAATAGGCAGGTAACATAGAACGTTTTCAGGTTGAGTGATGCATTCTGGAGAGGAAGAGATAAAAGTGACCGGCGGTGTTGGAGCAACACTACAGTTGGTACGTGACTTTCATGGCTCGATGTTGAGCACAATTTATCTTTCGGGAAAATGACGGCCAAGGACATGTTTTGATAATTAATACTCGCCAAGGACATGCTGAGAACATTTGTTAATGTTGAAAATGTCCTTGGCGGGCATTAATTATCAAAGCACATCCTGAACCAACATTTTCACTTATCTTTCCAATGTTGATAATGTACATCGGAGTCCAATAATGGATTGCATTGGTTCCAACACTAGAGCTCCGTTTGTTTCAACGTAAAATATTTTTCGTTGTAAAATATTTTTTTATGCAAATTGATTTTGCCAAAACAAAACTTGTCAATTTCTTTTTCCGGTGTTTGGTTGCTATTAGGATGTCACAGTGAAAATTTAAACTAAACAAATCATTATATGCTAATTGCCGGATGAGTTACCAACAAATAGGGAAATATTTGGAATGCATTTCTTCAATCAAATGGTTGTAGTCTCTGATCAATTGATTGCAATAGAAATGGATGTGGAGTATAAAAAATAGCAAGATCAGTAAAAGAACAAAGGAAACAAGGGGGATTTTATTTTTCGAAATCGAAATACGCTTCATGAGAGAGAGAGAGAGAGAGAGAGAGAGAGAGAGAGAGAGAGAGAGAGAGAGAGAGAGAGAGGGTGTTTTTACATGTAGCTTGCTTGAACACAGTTGAGGAGAATCAATGAGGGAGAGGGAGAGGGAGAGGGAGAGGTAGAGGGATAGAAAAGAGGGGTAGCTGGACTTTGGAAAGGAAACGTTGGGAATCTTGGGATGCATCCCGTAAAATAACTTACGGGAGTATTGAGGGGAAGTTATTTTCCTTCATTTGGAAGAAAAAGTTTTACAGAGTAAAATATTTTACCCCTGTATTGTCAACCAAACACCAGAAAATGAGTAAAATATTTTATAAAAAAATATTTTACAGCGAAACAAAGGGAGCCTAGAAGTAATACGCGAGGAAGGGTGAAAATTGCTTTAAAACAGAATGGGTAATAGAAGGTTGCCGTTCTTTTTCTCTTCTTAGCTCTCGACTGATTCAAGGCATTTGAGGTGGGGCTAAGATTTCTTTCTTCTCAATTTAACTCTTATCGAGTTTAATATAATCTTTTTGCCAATTAAAAAAGAAAGAAAGAAGGGTTAGTCTGTCGTTTACGGTAAATTGGAAATTTTGCAGTCACTGTCCTCTCCTCCAAAGTTCTGCTTGGTCAATCTCCGAGGTCCATGTATGTGCACTCATTATTAGGTTAAAACCCAAATGCGAATGAGAACCATAGCTATCAATCGAAAATTTAGCCTTTGCATCAATTTTCCCAGACAACAAGAAGGCATTCCCAATTACAAATCAAAATGTTCCATTTCCCTAAATTCCCTTGCAAAAGCAAGTATGAATTACCTTTGCATTAATCAGATCCAGGCATGATCTTGAAAGAATTGAGGGTTCCGTTAATTGCCAAATGTTTTATTTATATCTATCAATTGGTGAGGGGTAGAGATATTAAAAAGAGGTCTATCAATTGGTGAGGGGTAGAGATATTAAAAAGAGAGAAGGAGATAGAAAAAGGTGGAGAAGCTAGAATGAAGAATGACGTTTGAATATTCCATAGACGTGTAGGTTATTACTAATACAGTCCTCACAATTTCAAGAGGACGTAAATTTTTTCTCTGCAAGTAGGGTTTATGGGAAATAGGAAGAGCCAAACATCTAATCATTTAATTCTTTACTCTGTCCAAAAATAATGAATTCATTCATTACCTCTCAAGAATATGCATCAACGGGTACACTATAAAGAAAAAATTTCAGTGAACACCAGATGAATTACGGTGTTCTCTATGTTTTTAGAAATTCAAAGTAGGTGTAAATTCTCCCAATTAATATTAGTTGGGTGAATACTTGCACAATAGTTTATACAATGCACACTTTCTTTGTATAGTCATCCACCTTCTCAATGAACGGCTATGATTATTTTCATCTAACAACCCACATTCACCTTTTAGAATCCTCATACAAAATATATTTTCTTTTTCCCATCTCTAGAATATTTCAGAAGTCTCCAAACAAGTAGTATAAATATTTACAATCTTGTAGAACATTCCAAAAGAAAAATGTACAGTAATCCATTCTGATTTTTTATAAGTATTTTATCAAATAATATGGTCTTGCAAGATAGTTTGATGAAACACTTAGGAATGTCTAATTGAGATAGTATGTTTTTAATAAATGATTAAAATGTTTTAAAAAATGGCTTTGACTATTGAAATGGGACCTAGTATGGATTCTAATTAAAATAGATAATGTTCACCCTATTTTCAGTCATTGACAAAATTTCTTGATATGCGCGTAATTGTGTTAACTATATAGTTGGCTCAACTGTATAAAAGCAATATTGTTTGATTAAAATAAAACTTAAACTACCTATTAAAAAAAACTAAAATTGAAACAAAAAAAAAATGCAATGGAGCACGTGCCCCCGGTGGACCTAGGGTGGGCCCGCCACTGCCTGTCAAGTGACCTTTTTTGATTTTTTTTTATAGGAACGCTTACAAACTTATTTTAAATGAATTGAACGGCTCCAATTATTTGCTTGAAACTCCGATTAGATTTGTGTCAGTTCCCCTCACACAAAAGTTGATACAAATTTGACACAAAACTAATCAGAGTTTTATGCAAATGATCAGAACCGTTCAATTAATTTAAAATAGGTTTTTAAGAGTTTCCGTATAAAATCAATTGATACCGATATCAGTAAGAGCTTGATTGGTTCACCGAGTTTTATCTTATAAAATTTGACAAAAATCAACTGATGGAACCGATCAAGCACTTATCGATACCCGAATGAGAGTTGATTTTTTTACGAGAACTCTTAAAAATTCATTTTAAACAAATTGAACGGCTCTGATCATTTGCGTGAAACTCCAAAATTGGGTCCCTAACAAAACTTGTATCAAAATTTTTGTCAAATTTTGTGTGAAGGGAACCAGCCCCATATATATCATTGGTAAAGAATTTTTTAAAATTAAGTAATTTTGATTATTATTATTTTTTTGGTCATAGTTTATACATCAGCGGGGTATGGGGGAGTAAGTGAGTTAGTAGGTTAGTTCAAAGGGGTCCAGAGGCTGTCCATAATCCTGAACCCCACCCTCGCAGCGCTCGAACTCCTACCTTCACTGAGGCAAGAGGGTGAAAAGACCAACTTAACAAGCTTGGTTTCTCAATTTTGATTTGATCTAGTAAACAATTAAAGTTATTTTTCTTTGTCATGCAAATTTTTCTCAACTTCTTTCATATACCAAATAATCACATATGTGCAATGTAATTGTTGACAATAAAACAAAATAATTTTGTATCCGGTATGTTAAAGTACTATATAAAATTACCATATATTGAGTACAATTTTAAGTAAAAACATTTTCTCTTGAGCCAGCCTTTTTCAGACCGAAATTCTAGTTCCGCCACAGCACTACCTTGACCTCTAATTTAATAAACACACTTGATTTTTGTGTCTCGATGTAGGATGCAGGCCATTGATCGAATCATTCTATTTTAAGTCCCAAAAAACAAGTGTTATTACCACTTTAAAAATAGGAAAGTGATTTTGGCAATCTACTTTTAGTCAATAGCACTTCATTTTCTATTTTGTAATCTTACATGATCAATAAACATACAAAGTAGTAGTGCCTTAAAACTAGAGTGCCAAAATCAATTTCCTAAAAATAATAGAAAAGTGGCACGCTGATGGTGCACGTTTACTGACTGTCCCATTCCTCGTAACTAATATAAAATTCGTGTTATGCAAGGGCTTTAAACAAAAATAACATAATAATTTTGCACTTTATTCTTTTTATCAATATTTATTTTACATTTTGTATTTAGGGCTGGTCCCCTCACACAGAAGTTGACACATGTTTTTTGTGGAACGGATTTTGAAGTCCCATGCAAATGATCGGAACCGTTCGATTTATTTAAAACATATTTATAAGGGTTCCGGTAAAAAATTACTCCCTCCGTCCCATAATGGATGTCAATTTTTGATATCCGTGCCAATTTCAACTCCATATATCTTTTAATACGGATCTCAAAAAATATGCAATATGGATCTTATTTGATAGTTCTCGATTAATTCTATTATACAAAATTTTCAAACTCATGAAAAACATTATAGATTGAAAGATATAAGCGATGAAAAATGACACGGATTTCAAAAATTGTCATTCTTTTTGGGACGGAGGGAGTAACTCATTTGGATATCAGTAAATGCTTAATCGGTTCATTCAATTGATTTTTGTCAAATTTTACGTGACAGACCAACAAGAAGTAAAACCAAAACCAAAAACCCTAACCCTAACCCTAACAATCAGATACATTTCAGCCACCGCCACACCAAACTTTAGCCTTCATCCACTGTTCACCCCTAAATCTTGCACGCTGACACCCACCGCAAGGACTGCCCCAAGCCTCCGTTCTCTTGCTTGTGCAACTGCTGTAGAAGTACCGTCACGGCTATAACTTGTTGGAATTGCCGACGGCGATGGAGGCAAGAATCGCCGAGGAGTGGTAGGATATGCGCTTCAATGCCTAGATCTAAATGTCCGGAGAAGGGTATGACGATGGAGAGAAAAAAACAAATCATCTAGGGAAAGAGAGAGAACAAGAAAATACCCACGATGGGAAGAATTCTCTCCCCTCCCACTGCCCATTAGGGTGTAAAACCCTGGAGGAGGGAGAGGAGAGGCACGACTTCTAGGGTTAGAGAGAGAGTTTGAAAGAGAAAATCTTGTTTACAGAGAAGCTGTAAACAAGTATTTACAGAGCTCAATTTCGGCCATCCAAAAGCGTTTTGGACGATCCGGATTAAAGTTAATCTTTTACCAGTAAGAAATACCCGTCAAAGATTGAAAATATATCTCAATCGTTGATTGCTGAAACGGACGGCTAAGATCACTCAGCTCCTTAAAGAGCCGCTCCATAAATAAGTTTCTCTCTAACTACTATAATCCGTGTTGAAACACAAACACAGCCTGTATCCCAATCCGTCAGGTTGTTTCCAAAACTCATCCTATTCTTGATTTTCTTCAACTTTCTTCAAAAACCCACCCTTATTATCAACCTTTGTTACAACTTACAAACCATTTGTAAAAGAAGATTCTTGATGAAGGAACGAACATGGGTCTGGAGAGGATGAGGCAATGGTTTGAGAGTGAACTCAATCTTCAAAATCGCGAAAAAAAAACAGAGGAACCAAAACATTGGGTGCTACCGGTGGTCGCCGGTCTGGTTGCTCCTCATCCTTCTCTATTGCTTGCGCATAACCAAATTTAAATTTCTGACTTTTTTCTAAGTGGGCTGAGTTGCTGGGCTGCCAATTCTGCAGTTATGGTTAGAGGTATGGCTAGCTAAGAGCTGTGTACCCAATATAACTGTATTTTGTCCCTGACTTTCCTTTACTAAAGGCTTTGTCAATGGGCAAGGCTCCTTTTTGTGGGCAGCATGTCCCTGGGAAAAGGATTTCGTTCCTTTTCGCCAAAGCGGCCCGGAAATCGAGGGAGCGCGAGCGGAGAAGCAGGTGCTCGGAATATAGAGTCGCCACTCGGGTTTGAAGGTCCGACACCCAAGGAACCGTACTTCGAAACACCTGTCGCGCTATTTGATTTGAAAAAGTAAAGGAACCAGTCCGTCATAACCATATCTGGGTTCGGGAGCCAAGTTACGAGAGGAGAAGAGTTTTAAGGCACCCCTCTCGCCCAATCCGGAGATCGGTCTCTACTTAGGCATTCTGTGTATTGCGATTCTTCTTTTATTAATCAATTTTTAGTCAATTAGGACGGAGAACAGTTTAACCGGGGATAAAAACTGTAACACGATTTGCAAGATGTGATTGTATTTAGCATGGATGGATGGAACGATGGAAAATAAATAGGATAAAATCCAACACTGTGTTTAAACATCAAAACAGTGCTTAATATGAACTTGTCGTGCACAGCGGCCAACTTGCATGTATGGATCTACGTACATGCAAACTGACCATCGCGCGACATACCCATACCATCGCACAAGGGTTGGTGTTTTTCCACAGGTTGAGCTTTATCCTTTTCTGGGCTCTGGAAGGACCAATGCTCACCCACGAGGCAAACCAAGCAGTTTATCAGTACTGTAAATAAAGGGCTATTACAAACAGAATGATTAAATTGAAACATAACTCTCAAACAGCGGGGGTATTAAAACAAAGGCCGATGCCTAGTTACCCATGCAAAATTAGTCACTGGAAATAGGCTGTCCAGCGCGCGACAGAGTGACTCCGGCACGCGATTGTGCGCCCTGGCGCTGTCCAGCGCGCGAGAGAGTGACTCCGGCGCGCGATGGTGCGAGCCAACTTTCCAGTGTCTGATTTTTCATGTTTTAAGGTTCTGGGACAGGTCCAGAATGATCCCATTCCCAGGGTACTCCAATAGAACAGAACGAAGTATTGAAGTGCAAGGTACCAGTTTTTAACATTTTAGAAAGCAATAAACTGGTTTTTGGCATGCTTGCAGTGATGTATATAAACAAAAAGACATAAAACAGCAAGACACCAATCCCCACGCCGCCCAGCACGCGCAGCCACAGAGTGTCGCGCGCGAGAGTGGGACCGTCACGCGTTGGTTCCTACCATGACGGTTTTTGAAATCTTGCCAGCTTTAGGGCCAGGACTGGAATTGATTACCAGCCTTGACCCTGCCAGTCCCCCTTAGAGATTAGAACAGAGAGCCGAACCAAAGTAAGCTATACCTTTGGCTTTTGAGATTTGAAAAGTGTTTCAACTTTGAGTTGAGGTTGAGATTGATTGAGGTGTGTGAGTGGAAGAAGTAGAACAAGCTATGTTCTTGGGGTGCTTAGGGTGTAAGCCTTTTGTAGACACCCCAATCTGGACCTTCAAATAATCTTTAAGTTTCCCCGATGATGAAATAAGGAAAAATATACCTTCGAGGCTTGGATTGTTGCTCCTTTGCTACTCCTTTGCTACTCCTTCTTTAACCTCAAGAAAACCCCTTTTCAACCATGTAGGGTGGCCCCCGGTTCAATTGCAAAAGAGAAAAATGTGTTTATCTTGTCAAAAACAACTTTTTCCATGACACACTGAGGGTAAAATGGGCACACATTTCAATGTATAAAATGTCTTTGAGTGAAACCAATTGGGTTAGAAAGAGGACTCGACGAGCTTTCCAACGCTTCGAACCGCGTTCAAATCCGAGTTCGGGAGTGTCCGGGGCGCCCTCGCGAAGTTCAGTGTGTTGTGCTGACTCACAAACCGCACGGCACTTCAAAAGGGCGCACGACACCTCAGAAGGGCGCACGGCACCTCAGAAAATTCAAAAATCACTCCATCGCGCGGCATTCAGGAGGAGCGTCTGACAGATTCCCATGCGCGTCAGCTGATTGGGCAGAGCACATTTCTCACGTTTTTTTCATTCTTTGGGTGCTCTCCAAGTATCTTTTTGCCTATAAATACACCCCCTCTCTAGTTGAAAAGTACCCCTTCAACTCCAAGTAAAGTTACTATGCCATTTTTTTTGGCTCTCACTCTCTCTCTCTAAAAATACTCTCTTTTGATTCTCTCTCTACAACTTCTTACACCCACCACCACTATACACATTTCCCTCTCTCTCTCTCTCTCTCTCTACACTCATTTGCTCTCAAATCTTTCAAGTTCAATCCAAATCAACTTCCATTCCTCCACCTTCAAGCACATCCAAGCTTCGATCAAAAGGTATAAATCCATTTCCTTGGGCTAAACCACATTTAGCCTTGAGGGGAGCCGATCGAGACCCTTCTCGGTCTTTCTATACCGAGCTTGGGTCTCAAACGAGCTTTACATTCAAAGTCTTTCTTTTCTTTTCTTTTCTTTTTCTCTTTTGCATTTTCTTTTCATATTTTGACTAATATTGCTTAAAGATCGTGCGGGTACATTCTAGATTCAAGTTTCATGTTAAAAGTCTTTTTTTTACTTCATGAGTTCTTTCAATATTCCAAAAAGCTTTTAACATTATTTTACATGATAAGATGAACAAATGGGTCTCATAAATCATTTTTCAAAGATTCGGAAAATATAACAAACTATTTTGCGGACCTATGGTTTGTTTTGTCATGTAAAAGCAAACTGATTTTAGAATGTGTAGACAGGTGTACCGCACGGAGTGTTGGTTGTACCGTGCGATGCATCCGGGCATCGCACGGCGTATCATGTTAAGCGCACGGCATGTTGGTTACTGATGTTATTGTAAGCAGGCTGTCTGGATCGGAGGTACTCTTTGTTGTGGCTGCTTATTTCTGCTGTTGACTGTTCTTATTTCTTTAAAAGTAAGACCATATCTACAAGTCATGTTCTGGCTCTCAAACAAGGTTTTCTAGATCATCCCGAATGATCAAACACGTTAAAAACTATTTTGGGATCATGTTTTGAGAAAATAATAGTCTTTTTGGGATGATCGGTCATTATATGACTTTTGATGAGTCTTTTAAAAGGTGTACGGTGAAAACAAGGGCTGAATGATATTTTAAACGCTTATAATACCGACAGGAAGTAAGTCACGCCGACGGCATGTTGAAGTACCGCCACGGCATCTCGGTGTGCCGTGCCCAACATGGTCGTGATCCAGACACAGCTTGTTAAATGTTTTCATTATATTTGCTTGCATCATTCTTATCATTCTGTAATTCGCACCACAAGCACACCAATGTGTTATATTCTATCCCGTGTCCCTTCCCGTATATGTTTTAAAGTTAAGTTTTTCAAATGATATTAAATCCCCATTTAAAATGCTTAGTAGAGGCCGGTTTTACCGCGGGCGAATGGGGTGATTTTCAACAAAACCTTCCCGTTCGTAATGTGGCTCCCGAACCCAACATCTTAACGTTTTCGCTAGACCAAAAGCCTTTCTTTTTCAAATCAAACTCTCGGTTTCTCGGATCATCCATCTCAAAAATCCGGTGGCGACTCTTCGAGTTAGCACTTTCGGGCGCGGGAGCCCACACCCACTTTTTACCCATACTTTACTTGTGCTTTTTTTAAAAAAAAAAAAAAAAGAAAAGGTTTTTTTTTTTTAAAAAAAAAAGAAAAGTATTGAATAATCAAGAGGGCCAAGCTTGAAAAGCATTTTTCTTGGGGGATTTAAAATCATTTGAAAATCTTAACTTTTTTTTTTTACACTATGCACCGCACAAGCCTCGCTACGCGTGTTTCGGCTATCTTGCCCGGTTTACCGGTGACAAGCTCTCCCGGGATGCCTAGCAACCCTCGACTATGATGGGCCATCGTGCTGTTCGACCATTGTCTTGCAATACACTTGACATGGGGTAGTACATCTTGGCTCTAGTCCGGGGAACCCTTTTGAAACCAAAACCGGCCTTCTGCACTTGTATATAGCTGTAGAACCTTCCCAACTAGGACAGGAACCCATGGCTAGGACTTATGTGGTAAATTCTGCTTACGTGCTTTTATTCCTGTACACACGCATCATTCACACATCATTGCATCTGGTGGGCTAGAGGAATAGGTTCCCTTAGAATTCTTTAGGGCCTTCCGGTCGGTCTAGGAGACCTTAAGTCCATGGAGTTTGTGATACCTCCGGTGTTTGCCGTGCCCGAACGGCTCCCTTGGTTTGGGTCTAGCCTTAAGCATGTCCGTATCTGGATTCCGGTAGCCACATTGCTCTGCCTCGGATGGTCACGATAAGGAGATTGGCTCTGGTTCCGACCCGTTCGGAATTTAACCTGCCTGACGGCACCTACCCGGACTATCGGAAATCTTCTGTACGGACGTCCTAAGTGAGATTTGAACCACGGTAGGTCCACTAGGGCAGTCTAGGACCTCAAATCCATGGAGTTTGTGATACCTCCGGTGTTTGCCGTGCCGAATGGCTCCCTTGGTTTGGAGTCTAACCTTAAGCGGCGTGCGTATCTGGATTCCGGTGGTCATATTGCTCTGTCTCGATGGTCCACGATAAGGAGATTGGCTCTGGTTCCGACCCGTTCGAAATTTAACCCTGACGGCACCTACCGGACTATCGAAAATCTTCTTTGCGACGTCTTAAGTGAGATTTGAACCATGGTAAGTCCTTAGGACAGTCTAGGAGACTCTAAATACACAGAGTTTGCGATACCTCCGGTATTCGCCGTGCCCAAACTGCCTCCGGTCTGGGAACGCTAGTGGCAGCAATCTTATTGCTTTGTCTTGGATGGACATAATAAAGGCGTTGGGTCTAATCCTGCTAAACAACCTACCCGTGGTTGTTGGAAACCATCTATGCAATGCCTTAAGTGAGACCAGCCTGGGTTAGACTTTAGGACAACATCAAGATTGACGACACGTACATGACATGTTCTTTCTTTTTCAAAAAAAAAAAAAAAAGCGTCTGGGACTCATCTAAAATTCAATTTTTGCTTTACTGTCAGTACTAAGTCACTCATCCTACACAAAACCACACCGCATTCTTCGATCACCTCAATGGCAGGGCAGACAGAATTGAATGAGCTGAAAAAGACTGTGGAGGAAATGAGTCAGAAAATGGACAATATGCTAACTTTGGTCCAAGGGCTGGTTAACCTTTTCACCTCCATAATTTTGAACACAAATGTTGGACTGAATGATGATGTTGGGGACCTAGGGGTTGACAGGGCTGACAAACGTTTCTCAAAAGTGAAGCTCTCGGAAATGTTCAAGGACCTGGCTGAACTTCATGATGCTAGGGCTCACTCGAAGGAAGATACTGGACCCTTGATCGAAACCAGTGTTGACATGCATTGTCTCAGTAGAAGTACATGAGATCGATCCCAGAGGCAAAAGGGTCTGTCCCATTGATAGCAGAAGGCTATACAGTTACAAAGCAAGTAGGAGCACCACGGGCGCCACCATGGACCCTCAACTCAATCGCAGAACCAAACCAAGGAGGGCCTTCTCCCATTTCCCTGAACCTCAATCCCTAGTTTATGAAAAGATCCTCAAAACTGGTCTCATCAAGCCACTCCCTCAAACTCCTTTACCTCAAAACCTTTCAACAAATCACAACCCAAATGCCTTCTGCACCTTCCATCAAATGCCCGGTCATGTTACCGATGAATGCATCCGGCCGCCATGCTATCCAAGACCTCATCGATGACAGAATCATCCCTCCACCATAGCCAGACATCATGTCCAAGCGTAATCCTTGCATCAATGCCGCCTTTTTCAACAAAGAAGGGTAAATCATCAAGAGCCATGAAACGGTCTGACCTTCCACGAGTCCGGGAGTTTTCAAGTTCTGAGTCTTTGTCCTCTAAATAATCATCTTTGTGTTTGAAGTCAGTTTGTACCTCGAGTCTTTCATGCTTTCACTGTTGTGTCTTTGTCTGTAAGAGTCAAAAAAAAAAGTGTCAGTTTCACGAACTACGTTGTGACCTGATTCCTTTATAGGATACGTAGGCAGCCTCATCCTGAGGCCCGGTCACGAGCATTCAAGTCAATCCCAATGTTCGGTCATGGTCTTTTGAGTCAACCCCTAGTGGATCAGTTGCTGTCTCTTGAACGTCACATTTCTGTAATAAACTCAAGGTTTCGAAATTGTTTTCTACCATCAGTTGAGAATCATGATAATCACTTCAAAACACGAGATGATTTTTGATTGAACCCTCACCTCAAGCAAGAAGAAGAATTTCAAGGGACCACTTCCCGATGCCATATTCATTCTAAGAAGCAAAGTCGTGACTCTGAAAAGGCTCGCTAGGTCAAAACTTCAAAATCTGACCTAGGCAAAAGTTAGAGCATGCAAACAAAAGCCTCTCAATAGAGCATCTAGGATTCAGTTGTTAGGTTGCGCAATCCAAAATGAAGAAAGGCCATCATTTCTTTCATCCTACGCATAAAGATGTATCTTTTGATAGCCCCTTTTGAGCCCCAATCAAATTCTTTGAACCCCAGCTAGCCAGCTATCCCCAACATCGGGGTGAAATGAAAGATGAAATGCTAGAAGAAACAATGAAATTCAAAGTATCAAAAGAGTGAAAGTGCCAAACACATCAAGATTCAAACCATCAACATGATGAAACGTGCCGAACACACTGGAAGGCATTAAAGGCACGAGAAAGCAAATGAAAAATGAAAAGAAGGCACCTACAATTCAAAGATAGCTGCTAGCTTTGAAAACCCAAAAGAAAGTGAAATTTTTGAGCCAATTGTCCATTCTTTGTTAAGCCCAAACCATGGCCCACATTACAACCCAAAAAGTCCTTTCAGATTGGAAAGTGCAACTTGATAGCAAGAACCCTAGGCGTTAAGAGGCATAATCGAAAGTCAATACATGAAGAAAAAGTCAAAGCATTGCCCAAAGCAAAAATTCAAATTGTGGTCATCGTCAGCAACCTGGGGCACGGTTCATGATAAAAACTCTCGTGTTTTGACAAAACAAAGTTGAATGATTTGAATGAAAATCAATTGATGGAGTGAAATAATTTTGAAATTCCAAAGGAGAATTCCAAGAACCTGGGCATGTCTGCCATTTCAAAAAAGTCAAACTGTCCAATCAGGGACTCCATTCGAAAGTCGGTTTGTCTTTCTCTCCTTCATTTGCGTCAACGTAGTTTGTCAAAATCCACTCATTTTACCAAAAGTCAAAAGCGTCATCTCAGTTTTGTCAATTCTCGACTCGTGGAAGTCATTTCAACGCATGGAAAAATACACCCCTGAGAGAAGCTCGTTGGGCTGAAAACCGCAAGGGCGGGCAGACCCAAGCAAAAATTAGAGCAAAAGCCTGCTAGGTTGAAAACCCGCAAGAGCGGCCTAGGCAAAAGTTAAGGCAGTTAATCAAAAGAGCTCGCTAGACCGAAAACCCGAAAGGGCGGTACTAGGCAAAATTTAGAGCGCAAAAGGAGAGTGTTAATACCCGAGTGAAACCATAGCCTGGACTGCGCTTGGACAATTGCTTGTCAAAACCATCAGAACTGGGGTTCGTCATTCACTGGGGCACCACAACTCGATGTCATCTACCGAGGCTAGCGTATGCCTAACTTTAAAACTCGGGCACAAACTTCAACCCGAAGCTCAAGCCTTGATCAAAGGAAAGTTTCAGTCCAAAGCTCGAGCCCTGACCAAAAACAAACTCCAACTCAGATTCAAGCCCCCAACGCAGGCGAATTCTAGCCCAAAATCCAAGATATCAGTCACCGGCCAAAGATAGTAAAGCAAAAAAGGTAATTAGATGTGTCCCCTATTTTTCAAAAAAAGGAATGTTGTCATCGTTGTCGTCAAGTGCCAAATCGCGAATCTCAAATGTTGTCCAAAAGTCAATCAACCAAGCTACGGTCTAATCGACCTAACGCTTCTTAGTCTCTCGAGCGACGGTCCAAAAGACCTAAGCTTCTCATTTAATCGAGCTATGGTCTAATCGACCTAATGCTTGTTAGTCTCTCGAGCGACGGTCCAAAAGACCTAAGCTTCTCATTTAATCGAGCTATGGTCCAAAAGACCTAACGCTTCTTAGTCTCTCGAGCGACGGTCCAAAGGACCTAAGCTTCTCATTCAATCAAGCGGCGGCCAAGAGGGCCTAAACATCTCATTCAATTCGCAACGGCCAAAAGGGCCTAAGCTTCTCATTCAATCGGCTACGGCCAAGAGGGCCTAAACATCTCATTCAATCAAGCGGTGGTCAAGAGGACCTAAGCTTCTCAGTCAATTCGCAACGGCCAAAAGGACCTAAACTTCTTTGTTTATCAAGCAATGGTCAAAAGGACCTAAAACTTCTTTGTTTATCAAGCAATGGTCAAAAGGACCTAAAGCTTCTTTATCTATCGAGCTACAGTCAAAAGGATCTAAGCATCTCGGTCAATCAGCTATGGTCTAACCGACCTAAAAGCCTCTTTGTTTCTCAAGGGTCACGGTCTAATTGACCTAAAAGCCTCTTTCGTCTCTCGGGCTCGGTTGAATTGACCTAAAAGCCTATTCGTCTCTCAGGGGTCACGGTCTAATTGACCTAAAAGCCTCTTCGTCTCTCAGACTCACGGTCTAATTGACCTAAAAGCCTCTTCGTCTCTCAGACTCTGGTCTAAATGACCTAAAAGGCTCTTCGTCTCTCGGACTCACGGTCTAAATGACCTAAAAGCCTCTTTGTCTCTCAGACTGGTCTAATTGACCTAAAAGCCTCTTCTTCTCTCGGGTCACGGTCTAAATGACCTAAAAGGCTCTTCGTCTCTCGAGTCACGGTCTAAATGACCTAAAAGCCTCTTCGTCTCTCGGGCTCAGTCTAAATGACCTAAAAGGCTCTTCGTCTCTCGGGCTACGGTCTAAATGACCTAAAAGCCTCTTCGTCTCTCGGGCTACGGTCTAAATGACCTAAAAGCCTCTTCGTCTCTCGGGCTACGGTCTAACCGACCTAAAAGCCTCTTCGTCTCTCGGGCTACGGTCTAAATGACCTAAAAGCCCTTTCGTCTCTCGGGCTACGGTCTAATTGACCTAAAAGCCCCTTCGTCTCTCGAGCTACGGTCTAAATGACCTAAAAGCCTCTTCGTCTCTCGGGCTATGGTCTAAATGACCTAAAAGGCTCTTCGCCTCTCGGGCTACGGTCTAAATGACCTAAAAGCCTCTTCGTCTCTCGGGCTACGGTCTAAATGACCTAAAAGCCTCTTCGTCTCTCAAGACTCACAGTCTAACCGAGCCTAAAAGCCTCTTAGTCTCTCGGGGTACAGTAAAATGACCTAAAAGGCTCTTCGTCTCTCGGGCTACGGTCTAAATGACCTAAAAGCCTCTTCGTCTCTCGGGCTATGGTCTAAATGACCTAAAAGGCTCTTCGTCTCTCGGGCTACGGTCTAAATGACCTAAAAGCCTCTTCGTCTCTCGGGCTACGGTCTAACCGACCTAAAAGCCTCTTCGTTTCTCGGGCTACGGTCGAATTGACCTAAAAGCCTCTTCATCTCTCGGGCTACGGTCTAAATGACCTAAAAGCCCTTTCGTCTCTCGGGCTACGGTCTAATTGACCTAAAAGCCCTTTCGTCTCTCGGGCTACGGTCTAATTGACCTAAAAGCCTCTTCGTCTCTCGGGCTACGGTCTAAATGACCTAAAAGGCTCTTCGTCTCTCGGGCTACGGTCTAAATTACCTAAAAGCCTCTTCATCTCTCGGGCTACGGTCTAACCGACCTAAAAGCCTCTTCGTGTCTCGGGCTACGGTCGAATTGACCTAAAAGCCTCTTCATCTCTCGGGCTACGGTCTAAATGACCTAAAAGCCCTTTCGTCTCTCGGGCTATGGTCTAATTGACCTAAAAGCCCTTTCGTCTCTCGGGCTACGGTCTAATTGACCTAAAAGCCTCTTCGTCTCTCGGGTTACGGTCTAAATGACCTAAAAGCCTCTTACTCTCTCAGACTCTTTGTCTAATTGACCTAAAAGCCTCTTCGTCTCTCACTCTGGTCTAATTGACCTAAAAGCCTCTTCGTCTCTCGGCTCTGGTCTAATTGACCTAAAAGCCACTTTGCCTCTCGGGCAATGGTCTAACCGACCTAAAAGCCTTTTTGTTTCTCGGGCTACGATCTAAATGACCTAAAGCCACTTAGTCTCTCGGGCTTACGGTCTAATTAACCTAAAGCCTCTTAGTTTCTCGGACTGTGACGGTCTAACCGACCTAAAGTCTCTTCGTCTCTCGGCCTCGGTCTAATTGACCTAAAAGCCTCTTAGTCTTTTGGGAGCCACGGTCTTACCGACCTAAAGTCTTTTTGTCTCCCGAGCTCTACGGTCTAATCGACCTAAAAGCCTCTCAATCTCTCGGGCTACGGTCTAACCAACCTAGAAGCCTTTTAGTCTCTCGAGTAGTGGTTCGTCCTACTTGCACTCTATTTGCACTCTGGAACTGCACTTCGTCCTCTGGCACTTCACTCTGTCTCGCACTTTGTCCTTTCGTACGTCACTTTGTCTAGCACTTTGTCCTCCGGGACTTACTTTTGTCATACTTGCATTGATTTTGCATGCTTACGTGACATTCAATGATATATCAACTTGCATCACCATTCGTGTATTGTCTCAATCGAACGTCAAGTTCTTCAAGTTCAAACCACTTTCACAAAATCAAGCTCTTCGAAATTCAATTTCCGGTCTCTTCGAAAATTCAAGTTATTCAAATTCAAGTATTCCAAAAATCAAAGCCATTCAAACTCAAGTCTCTATTCAAATTCAAGCTTTTCAAATTCAAGTCCCTTACAAAATTCAAGCTATTCAAATTCAAAATCTCTTTCAAAATTCAAAATTCAATTTTCGCCTCCCGAAGGCTCGTCTTAAAAATTCAACTCTCGCCTCCCGAGGGCTCGTCTCAAAAATTCAAAATTCTATTTTCGCCTCCCGAGGGCTCGTCTCAAAAATTCAAAATTAGATTTTCGCCTCCCGAGGGCTTGTCTCAAGTTTTTCAACGATGTTTTGCATGATACACCACACCGCAAGCACTCTATTGTTTTTCTCTGCATGATTTTGTCCTCTGGGACTTGTCTTTTCACATTGCATCGTCCCAACTGAACTACGTTGGTCTGATCCCTACAACGGGGTACGTAGGCAGCTCCATGAGCGCGACCACCTTTATTGCATTCTTGCATTTGACTTAAAGACTTTGGATTGATGGATTGGGATGTCTAATCTTTAACGTCACTTATACCAAGCAATGGTACCTAAGTTCCGTTAAAGAGGGACTACTGTAGACACCCCAATCTGGACCCCTGAATAATCTTTAAGTTTCCCCGATGATGAAATAAGGAAAAATATACCTTCGAGGCTTGGATTGTTGCTCCTTTGCTACTCCTTTGCTACTCCTTCTTTAACCCCCCGGTTCAATTGCAAAAGAGAAAAATGTGTTTATCTTGTCAAAAACAACTTTTTCCATGACACACTGAGGTTAAAATGGGCACACATTTCAATGTATAAAATGTCTTTGAGTGAAACCAATTGGGTTAGAAAGAGGACTCGACGAGCTTTCCAACGCTTCGAACCGCGTCCAAATCCGAGTTCGGGAGTGTCCGGGGCGCCCTCGCGAAGTTCAGTGTGTTGTGCTGACTCACAAACCGCACGGCATTTCAAAAGGGCGCACGGCACCTCAGAAGGGCGCACGGCACCTCAGAAAATTCAAAAATCACTCCATCGCGCGGCATTCAGGAGGAGCGTCTGACAGATTCCCATGCGCGTCAGCTGATTGGGCAGAGCACATTTCTCACGTTTTTTTCATTCTTTGGGTGCTCTCCAAGTATCTTTTTGCCTATAAATACACCCCCTCTCTAGTTGAAAAGCACCCCTTCAACTCCAAGTAAAGTTACTATGCCATTTTTTTGGCTCTCACTCTCTCTCTCTAAAAATACTCTCTTTTGATTCTCTCTCTACAACTTCTTACACCCACCACCACTATACACATTTCCCTCTCTCTCTCTCTCTCTACACTCATTTGCTCTCAAATCTTTCAAGTTCAATCCAAATCAACTTCCATTCCTCCACCTTCAAGCACATCCAAGCTTCGATCAAAAGGTATAAATCCATTTCCTTGGGCTAAACCACATTTAGCCTTGAGGGGAGCCGATCGAGACCCTTCTCGGTCTTTCTATACCGAGCTTGGGTCTCAAACGAGCTTTACATTCAAAGTCTTTCTTTTCTTTTCTTTTTCTTTTCTTTTTTTTGCTTTTTCTTTTCATATTTCGACTAATATTGCTTAAAGATCGTGCGGGTACATTCTAGATTCAAGTTTCATGTTAAAAGTCCTTTTTTTACTTCATGAGATCTTTCGATATTCCAAAAATCTTTTAACATTATTTTACATGATAAGATGAACAAATGGGTCTCATAAATCATTTTTCAAAGATTCGGAAAATATAACAAACTATTTTGCGGACCTATGGTTTGTTTTGTCATGTAAAAGCAAACTGATTTAGAATGTGTAGACAGGTGTACCGCACGGTGTGTTGGTTGCACCGTGCGATGCATCCGGGTATCGCACGGCGTATCATGTTTAAGCGCACGACACTTCATTAGCTATTGTTTTCTTGTCTGAGCTGTCTGGATCGAAGGTACTCTTTGTTGTGGCTGCTTATTTCTGCTGTTGACTGTTCTTATTTCTTTAAAAGTAAGACCATATCTACAAGTCATGTTCTGGCTCTCAAACATGGTTTTCTAGATCATCCCGAATGATCAAACACGTTAAAAACTATTTTGGGATCATGTTTTGAGAAAATAATAGTCTTTTTGGGATGATCTGGTCATTTTATGACTTTTGATGAGTCTTTTAAAAGGTGTACGGTGAAAACAGTGGGCTGAATGATATTTTAAACGCTTGTAACAGTCTGACAGCAGGAAGTAAGTCACGCGCGGCATACTGAAGAGCCGTGCGGGGCATTACAGTGTGCCGCGTAAGAAATGACCGCGGTCCAGACAGCTTTGTCAAATGTTTTTCATTATATTTGCTTGCATCATTCTTATCATTCTATACAATTCGCACCACAAGCACACCAATGTGTTATATTCTATCCCGTGTCCCTTCCCGTATATGTTTTAAAGTTAAGTTTTTCAAATGATATTAAATCCCCTTTTGAAAACATCAAGTAGAGACCGGTCTTACCGGGCGAATGAGGTGCTTTTTAAAGAAAAACCTTCCCCGTTCGTAACGTGGCTCCGGATCCAAAATCTCAACGTTTTCGCTAGACCAAAAGCCTTTCTTTTTCAAATCAAACTCTCGGTTTCTCGGATCATCCATTTCAAAAATCCGGGTGGCGACTCTTCGAGTTAGCGCCTTTCTGGCGCGGGAGCCCACACCTTTCAATATCAAAAATTTTAACCCTTTGAAAGAGAACAAATGGGGGGTATTTATAGGGCAAGAGAGGGAGGTAGATCGGGTGCAAAGAGACGTGCTCAGCCAATCCAGTCCACCAGGCTGGCTGAGGGTTACTTCGTGACTAAGTTTTCCCAGCTAATAAAGGTGATGGGGACAGGCTTGACCGTCGCGCGATGGAGCCAGTCTGTCGCGCGAGAGTGCGCCCTGGGGCGCGATTGTAATGCCCCGATTTTCAGAGATAAAATCGAAGACTTTAAATATTAATTTCTGAAAAATTTCACCTAATTAAAGTTTAAAACCCAAAACAGAATTCTCAACATCGAGATTCATTTATTACAAACCACTAAGAAAATACTAAAATAGCCTTTGGGAAATAAAATAGACTAAATAACAGAGCTGACTTCTAAGTTTGATACGGATCCCAAGTATACTTGGGCTCGGTTCCCACCTCTGGATTCTCCTCTGCATAAAACTGTTCGCCCTCGGGATTCTGTGTTTCCTCCTGATTTTCTGCAAAATCTGACACGGATGCCAGAAAATCCGTGCCTGAGTGAAAGAGTTCACCCCGTATTATAATCCAACCCAACTACCCCTCTTACTTTACATCTAACAAGCAACAAAATATAAATGGTGCAAGAAAGTAAAATAGAAATATTTCACATAACTTGATTTATTGCTATCCATTAACTTAATATGAAATCTAAGATCTCATCCACGAGATCTTTCCTCCCCAACCACTAATTATGCTCGGTCCTATGAGATCACTTCCCTTTGTTGTCGTAGGTACACCTAAATTATATACCGAGTGTGCACCCCCAATAACTACAGCAAGAAGTAAGCTTATCATGTCGAATCATAACTAGGGTTTGCCTATCTTATAACCACATCACAACCATTTCACAATCATCACTGGACACCCGCCAGTCTATCAATTCATTACGGGATATCCGCCAGTTTCAATCTCATCATAAATCTCATCACATCTCAAAATCACGCATGCAGGCAATTTCTAAGTGATTTCTATTTCGTATACCACCCCATGTCTCTAGGGTCCAGTCTAGCATTCAAATTAAGAATCGACACAATATTATTCACAATAATAAATGAAAACGAACAACGAGCGGATCAAAACGAATATTAGGTAAATGCAATTACACAACTTTTTATGACTGGGCCGTTGCCCTTAATCTTGTATGGCCATAATATCAATAACAAGGTAGGAAATTTTATATAAGACTTTTAAAAATAATTTTCTAAGCTTTTATTAATTTTTCTTAAGTAATTAGATTGATTAAATACTAATTAAATACATTAATTAGGTAAAAATATTAAAATAATTATCATGACCTTAATAAAAGTCCTAAAGGTCCTATGAAATAAGTTTGAGGGTCAAAAGTTAGGTTTAGAGAGTTGCGGGATTATTTTGGAATAAAGATATTAAGTAATGGTCGAAAGAAGGATAAATAGATAATAAATAATAAAATAAATAAAAATATGTTGAGGTTAACATTGTTTCATCTCAGGGGTGTACGGAGTCTAAATAAAATTATTCGGGCATTAATAACATATTTTATAATATTGTAAAGTATTTTTGTTTGGAAACAACATGTAATTAATAATAAATAGTTAATTAGATAACAAAAATATTATTTTAACAACATATCATCTTTGAGATGCAAGGAGTCTAGGAAAAATAGTTTGGGTGTTAGAAACATTATTCGGAAGGTCGCAAAGATTTTTCGTTTGTAAACTTTGATTTAAAACAAATAAAAATTTAATAATTAGATAATAAAATTAAAAAAATATAGATTAACAAGTTATGATCTTTGAGGTGTTAAAAGGCTAGGAAAAATAAATCGGGAGTCGAAAACAAGGTTTGAGATGTCGAAAAGAGGCTTCGAACCAAAACAAGTCAAACCGCAAGGTTTGACCTGTTGACCTTGCGGCTGGGGCCGCTGCCGCGAACTCACGGCTGGTTCTTGCGGTCCGCAGGTTGCGGCCGCAAGGTTTAAAGCAGTTTTGTTTTGTTTTTTTTTGTTTTCTTGCTTGTTTTTTATGCATGGGACTACGGGGGACGTTGGGTTATGCATAAAAATAATAAATATACTTAGAGGAGTGTTCGGGATAGATTATAATACCTTGCTTTGATCAAATTGAACAAAAATTGAACTTTGAACGTTTGGGGAAGATGACTTCGGTTTCTCAATTGGGGAGCCTTGGGACCGAATTGAATGGTGTTCTGGGATGCTTGGGATTGTAGAAAGTGAATGGAACGATCAATTTGGGTTTTGGTTGGTTGTGGCTATGAAACCCGCTTTTCTCTCTCTTTCTTTCTCTCTCTAAAACTCCATGGATTAGAGCTTGATTTTTCTTCGAATTCTCTCTCTCTCTTCTGGACTGATAGGGTGTGAGGGATTTCGTGGTGAACACTAGGGTCGAAGTAATTGGGTATTTATAGGGAAATTTGGAAGTAGTAGGATTAGATTGAGTCCTAATAGAGTTGGGTCTTAGAAGGTACGAATTGTGCTCGGTTTTAGGGTTAGAAAGGAGGTAAAAACTGAGTAGGAGTAAGAGAGGGAGAGATGGAAGAGTTGCATGCATGCATGCAACTTTAAAAAATTTAAAAGGGATAATCAAGGTAGAATAATTATTTTTTTGTAATTATCTAGTATTTATCTAATAAGGAAAATAATAATATTAAAATTAATTAATACTTTTTAATGTTTTTATAAATTAGAAATTACGGGTTGTTACAGCAATGGTCAACGGTCAAACTTTGACCACCTGGAAGTTTGACCATCGCGCGATGGAGTCAGACCGTCGCGCGACGGTGCGCCCTGGCGCGCGACGGTTGCGCCCTGGCGAGGGTCAGTAAGGTTTTTGGCTTTTGGAAGTGGCTTAGGCTAGGTTAGGTTCAAGAGTTTTGCAAACACTCAAATCTCAAACACTCGACGTTTTCGAGGTGTTTTTGATCCGTTTCATCATCGGGGAATCAGAAACCGTAAATAAACTAATCTTGAAGCTCAGATTGGAGTGTGTACACTTTTCTTTTACTCCATATAGATTTTCCTAACTTAATTGTCGTCGTTTAATTCCTTATTCTTAGGGTGTAA
The DNA here is from genome assembly GCA_025413875.1 of Rhododendron molle. Lineage (NCBI taxonomy): Eukaryota > Viridiplantae > Streptophyta > Magnoliopsida > Ericales > Ericaceae > Rhododendron > Rhododendron molle. The sequence goes on from CM046393.1 coordinate 8,369,290, forward strand.
CGTAAGGTAATGCTAATTACATACCCGAACTACGTGTACACTCTTGGGTGTATCGGTCATCGCTTAAAGGCTCGGTGAGATTCCACGGCAGCTTCGGAGTTTGGTTTTCGTCTTTCCTGTGGCTGGCCAATGGCAGCGCAGTGGTGTCCGGGTTTGACGTTTCGGTGGTGATGTCTGTATTGGTATTTGCTAGTGGTTGGACGGCGGTTTGTTGAAGATGTGCAACTGGCTACGATTATGCACGGGTGATGAATCCAAGTGCATAGTATGACTCGTGGACGAATCCAAGTGCACATACTTAATTTAAATTCATCAAACAGTTTTCCACTTAGTTTAAAATGTCAAATTAAATTCATAAATCACTCCCCACATCAAAAAAAAAAAAAAAAGAAATTAAAATAAAATCAAACAAACGTTAAACCTAAGTAAAATCCCTTCAGCTTATTGAATGCATGTCAATCCCTTGAGCTTAAAACAAAATAAACAATACAAATATTCTATCATGAATAATATAAGGGTTTTGTTAACGTATGCCCCCAAGGCACATGATAATAATGCATTAAATTCACTATTTGATTCCACTTTTTTTGGGAAATCTAAGGGTAAGACTTGAGTAATAAATTCAGTTTTTAAAGAGGGTCACTATTTGCGAAATGGACGGAAATGCCCAGCTTTATAATGGAAGACCAATCATCAAACATAATTTCAAGGGAGAATTTTTGTAACGCCCCGACTTTTTGGGTGCAATATAAAATAATTTCTATAGAAAATTTGCTAAATAAATATGATTTTCCAAAATAAAGCTTTTGCTAATACAATCTCAAGATAGTTTTACGGAATCAAAATACATTAACTTCAGAGCTGACTCTAATCTTGATACGAATCCTAAGCATCCTCGATCTTCATTACTGATATTCTTTTCGTGTCGAACTGCATCATCGTTGAATCTCCTCCATTGAATCCTGCGCCCTCTAGCAAATTGATCGCCGAAGCAATCGATTTGCCAGGATACAGACGTATCCGTGAGTGATAAATCACCCAGTAAAATAATCCAACCCAACCACCCCTCTTACTTTACAGCTAGCAGGCAAACAGAATTTATAGTGCGAAAAAGTAAAACAGAGATAACTCACATAACTTGATTCATTGCTATCCATTATCTTAACATGAAATCTAAGATCTCTCCACGAGATCTTTCCTCCCCAACCGCTAGTCATATCCCGTCCCATGAGATCACTTCCTTTTGCTGTCGCAGATACACCTAAGTTATGTACCGAGTGTGCATCCCAATGTGCATCCCAATAACTACAACAAAGGGTAAGCTTATCATACCGTTACATCGCTAGGGTTCGCCTATCTTATATACCACTTCACAATCATCACAATATCACAATATTACTCGGCTTACTTTGCCAGTCTATCAATTCATCACTGGACTCTCGCCAGTTTCAATTCTCATCACAATCTCATCATATCTCAACATCACGCCTGCAGGCAACCTCTAAACAGAAACAAACTTCACAATTTATCCATTACTTAGCATCGTCTAAGTGATTTCTATATCGTATACCACCCCATGTCCCTAGGGTCCAATCTAACATTCAAATTAAGCATCGACACAATATCAATCTCAATAATAATTAAAAACGAATAACAGACAGGTCCAAACAATTGTTAGGCAATGCAATCACATAACTTTTTATGACTGGGCCGTTGCCCTTAATCTCGTATGGTCACAAAGTCATTGAGAATGAAAGAATTAATTAATTAAGATTTAAAAATAATTTTCTAGACTTTCGTTAATTAATTATAAGTAATTAAGTTAATTAAACACTAATTAAATACATTAATTAGGTAAAAATATTAGAATAATTATCGTAACCTTAAAAAAGGTCCTAGTAGTCCTTTATAATAAGTTCGCGTGCTAAAAGTTGGGTTTGGATGCTCACAGAATTATTTTAAATAAAAAGATTTAGTTAATATGCAAAAGAAGAATAAATAGATAATAGATAATTAAGTAATTAAAAATATATTTATTCTAACAAAGTATCATCTTAGAACTGTAAGAAGTCTAAATAAAATTATTCGGAATTATTAACCTCTTTTATAATATTTTAAAGTATGATTATCAAGAAACAACGCGTAAATAATAATAAATAGTTAAGTAAGTAAATAAAATATTATTTTAATAACATATCATTCTTGAGATGTAAGAAGTCTAGGAAAAATAGTTTATATGTTAAAATCATTGTTTGGAAGGTCGCAATTATTTTTCGTTTGTAATTTTAATTAAAAATAAAATAAAAAGCTAATAACATAAAATTTATATGAAATCAGCAAGTTATGATATTTAACATGTTAGAAATCTATGAAAAATAGTTTGGGGATTTATAGAGTAGTTTATAAGGTCGCAATGATTTTTAGTTTGTAAACTTTTACAAAATAACGAATAAAAACTTAATAAATATCAGATTAAATAAAAAAAATATGAAACCAACAAGGTATGATCTTTAGAGTGTGGGTAACCTAGGAAAATTAATTCGGGGGTCAAACACGATGTTTAAAAGGTCGCAAAATCGATTCGGCACGAAACAACAAAAGAACGCACGGCTGGGCGTAAGGAGTTCGCGGCCGCGAACTCTGATGTCTGGTTCTCGCGGCTGGGGGAGCCCGAAGGTTGCGGCCGCAACCTTGCTCGCTGTTTTGATTTTTTTGCTTTTTCGTCGTGGTTTTCGATGCATGGGAGCACGGGGGCTATTGGGTTATGTCTAATAACATCAAATATACTTAGAGAAAGCTTCGGATTGAATTATAATACCTCGGTTCGGATTAAATTCGTTTTCGATCGAAAACTTGAATTTGGAGAAGACGACTTCAATTCCGTCGATCGGGGGACTTCGGGGCCGAATTGGTTGATGTTCGGTGATCCTTGGGACTGTAGTAAGTAATTCAAACGATCGATTTGGATCTCGGACGAACGAAACCAAGAAACCCACTTTTCTCTCTCCTTCTTTCTCTCTCTAAAAATCTATGGATTAAAGCTCGGTTCTCTCGGGTTTTTCTCCTCTCTCTGGCTCCGTGGAAGGTGGTGGAATCATGTACGTGCCTTAGGGTTGGAATAGTTATATATTTATAGAAGAATTTTGAGGTAGAAGAATGAAATCGAGTCCTAATCGAATTGGGTTTCGAGATGGACGAATTTAGCTCGGTTTAAGGGCTACGGAGGTGGTAGAGATCGAGTAGGAGAGTGAGGGAGAAGAGAGACGTCCATGCATGCAATTATATGTATGTATATAATGATAAAATAATTTTTAAGAGATAATTAGATAAAATAACTTATTTTTTTTGTATAAATCTCTTAACGGAAACGATTTTATTATTACTAATAATACTTTTTAATGATCTTAAATAATGAAAATTTTCGGGCTGCACAACACTTATATGCTTACAATATATTTAAAGAAATTTTAAATCTCCAAACATAAATTTAGGTTTCAATTATATTTTTACATTTAATCCATTATTATAGACTAAAATAATAATTTCTTATTTGAATAAAATTGGGTTGAAAATCCGGGTCGTTACAATTTTGCATAGGTCCACTATAGCAGTTTTCAAACCCATCTAGTCCACTTCTAAGTTTCATAACCCACTAAGTCCACTAATAATTTTAATGACAAAAATACCCCACCTAAGAAATAAGGGCCATATTTGGCTAACACGAAAATATATATTTTTTCATTTTTTTCGTTTTTGTTGCAATCAAGCCGCCGCCGTTGCTTCCACCACTGCTGCCACCGCGGCCGCTACCACCACCACCACCGTCGCCGCTGCCATCACGCCACATATAACGTTATATGTGTAACAAAAAACGTATTTTTTTATTTTTCTCGATTTTTTTATTGAATCCGCTACATTTAACATTTAACGTTATATATGTGACAAATTTCTTTTTGTTTTTTTGTATTTTTCTTGTATTGATTTTTTAAGGTTACATGAGTGATAAAAATTTTCTAACATACAACATTATATGTGTGGCAAAAATTTTGTAACATGCAACATTTCTTTTTGATTTTTCTTGTTTTTAGTCTTTCACGTTATATGCTGGTTTATACAAAACATATAACATTATATATGAGTTTTTGAATATCTAAATATTGCAAAAAAAAAAAGAACATATAACATTATATTTGAGCTTCTACAGCTCTGAATCTCACAAAAAAATAGAACAAAACATATAACATTATATGTGAGCTTCTGTAGTTCTAAACTCACAAAAATACATAATATGGAACATTATATTTGAACTTCTGTAACTCTAAGTCTCACAAAATTATATGTTCTCAAAACAATATTATATTTTTCCAACAATATTATATATCTCAAAAAATAATATTATATGTTCACATATCATGCTACCACTATCCTTATTTCCAGTCGCGCCTTGAATCCCAAGTTGAATGTTGATGAGGCCACAGGGGATTGAGCTTTCATTTTTTCACCGTTTCTTCATCAAAACCTTCATCGAATTCTTCAAAATTTGTGATTTTCTGCCTCCGAATAATATTTCCATAACCTCTATATCTACATATATAAATATTCAAAACAACATAAACAACATTAATATATCTCAAAAACGAGATATAATATTATATGTCTAACTCTAGAAAAAACACATATTACACATGGCAAAAGTTCACATACAACGTTATATGCTCCGTTGTCTATCACTTATTGAATTGGTCCACGCAGCGGCCTGTTCGACTTGCTTCTGATAATATATGAATATATCCATATGTGCTTTTGAGAGGCCGCTGCGCGGACCTATTCAATAAGAGAACATATAACGTTATTAGTTTTTTTTTTTTTTTTGAGTTTTACATGAAAAAATCTCATATACAACGTTATCTGTTCTCTATGCAAATTGAAATATTTTTTTATGTCAATACAAGCTCATATATATATATATATATATATAAGGTCACAAATATTCTCATATAACCATATATAATCATATATGGATATATTCATATGTGTTTTTGAGAGGTCGCTACGTGGACCAATTCAATAAGAGAACATATAACGTTATTACTTCCTTTGTTTTGGAGTTTTACAGGACAAATTAGGTACCAATGGCAAATTGTCACATATAATATATATGTCTCAGTAGATAATATCATCTATAATCAAACCACATCGCTAACCGAATTTCAAATCACATATTTTCACGTATAAGTCGGAGAGGCCGCTACGTGGACCAATTCAATAAGTTATCAACAATGGAGCATATGCCGTTATATATGACAGAAGCTCATATATAACGTTACACGCTACAAAAAGTCATATATAACGTTATATGCTCTCTTTATTAAATAACATAGAATATTTCTAATTTAGAATGTTATATATAACAATATAACGTTATATATTATTATATCTCTTTCTAATTGAGAATGTTTTAAAAAAATGACATTAAATAACAACAAAAAGGCACAAAAAATATATTTTTGTGTGACACGAAAAGCACACATATAATCTTATATATTTTTTCAAAAAACATAATCTGTTCCAACCTTATATGTCTAGCCTTAGAAAAAACATACATATAACCTTATATATTTATTCAAAAAACTCCAAATGTATCAAAAGTAAGTTGGAGAGGCCGCTGCGCGGACCAAATCAATAAGTGATTAATGAAAACACAAATATAACCTGATATATTTATTCAAAAAACTTCAGATCTCTAACCCTAGGAAAAACACACATATAATCTTATGTATTTATTCAAAAACCTCCAAATCTGATGATAATCGGACACGGGACAAACAAAAGACTAGATCAACCTTCTTATAATATTATATTTTTTGTTTTTACTACTCTAATTTTTTCTCCAGTAAAACAAATAAAAGACCGGATCAAAACAAAGAAAACAAAACCGTTCTAACCTTGACATGCTTTTGGTATTAGACGGGCTGAAAACAAAGAAAACAAAACCAAAACCCTTTTAACATGGAGGAGCTTAGGCTTGATATTCTTTCTGGTGTTTCTCAAAAAACTTCTTTACCCTGAAAGGAAGCATCTGAAGATGGGCCCCTCGTGAAATCCCAAGACGCAGATGCAGCAAATCATGACGATGAATTGGGAAGATCACAATCGCTCGCGAGGCTCGACGCCAAGAAGGAGTTCCTCAGAGGCACTTCCCTTGCTGCAGAACGAATATTCGATTTAGAAGACTCCATGCCGGCAACGACAGAGAAAGAGAGAGAGGGGGTTGTGCTCTAGATTTGTTTTTGGTTTACGATTTCTCTCTATATGACAGCTTATATAGGAGGACATTTTTGTTTTGGTTTATTTTTTTTTTATAAAAAAAGTGGACTTAAGACCTTACTAAACTATACTAGTGGACTAGAGGGGTTACAAACATTAGAGGTGGACTAACTGGGTTACAAGTTCTCTATAGTGGACCCTAGACTAATTTTTTATAATTTCAACCCGTGTTCTTTAACGAAATTTACTTATCAAAAGAAACAAAAACTTTCTTCAGATCAATTGAAATCTTTTCCCTTTCTAATGTTAGAAATATTCAGCAAATGCATATCATATGAAAAGAGCAAATAGCTCCGTTCCGCTTTCTTTCAAAATCTTCTTTTTGAAAAAGAAGGTAATTTTAAATTTAAATATAACGAAAATGAAAAATAAATTTTTAATTTTTTTTGTACCGTTTAAAAGATCTCAATGAGATCTATCAAATAAAATCCATATTAGTAGGGAAATTATTTGTGTCAACACATGATTTTTGACCTTAAAATTACCTTCTTTTTTCCAAAATCTTCTTTTTCTAAAAGTGGAATGTCAGTTGTTTTGTCTTATTTTTATCTAATTTTCACAAGAACCCATAAAAAATATTTTAAAACAAAAACAAAAAATATTTATATGTTTTACTGTTTTCCACACCCGAGTTGATCGCTCCATCGAACCGTTTATTTCTTTTGTTGCTATTTCTTCATCATTTGAGTGAAAAGTTACTTAAATTCAACTACCTTTAATGTAAAATATTTTTTTCCTAGAACCGATGCCACTCCCACCCCCATATACCTCCTCCTCTGTCAATGACGGACAACGTCAAAACATAGATTAATCAAAAAAAATGAAAACGTAGACTACCCATACACTAATCTAATGCTAGAGAAAAGAAGTAAAACACTTGAGGAAATGTAAAACAGCAAAAATGGCGGAGGCCGTGGAGTGGAATGAAAATGAAGGGGAGATGAAGTAAAAGGGTATTTGAGTCAAAATATAGGGAAAAAATTCCTTCATCCAATATGATAACTAGTATTTACTATTTTCAATGTGAGTGCGGTTGGTTGAACTCATTTATTGAGTATTAACATATGCCTTAGGGGCATACATTAACAAAACCCATAATATAACTCAGAATATTAACAAATCTTGAATTTTATGCTTGTTTAAAAAGGAATGTCAAAGCCCCGATTTTTATGTTATCAGAGCTGATAACTTTAATTCATGTCGGTTTTTTCTCTTCAATCCTCATGCAGCTGAACTGATTAATTGTTACGCAGGCAACAAAAGTGCTTGGTACAAATAAAATATACTCCGAATACACTTTTAGAGATATTTATGACCGTTAATAGATTTTTATTAGCGGTAAGAAATCCCTGCTCTGAGTGATTTCAGGGTATATGTTCTTTGTATCTAGCACTCCTACGCAGGCAATGATGCCACTGGAATGTAGCATTAACTCTAAAACTTCAATTCCAATTATTCCACACTACAAAAATAATCTAAGCTAAGATAACAAATCATTCCGTTACTAGGAACAAGTACGTAGTCAATTCTGGCCTATTTGATTGGATTGACTACTGCTCCACAGAAAAGAATTAAACCCGACTTCTCTTCCCTAATCATGAATACGAAAGGATGATCAGCAACGAAATTGTATCTCTTACTTTGCTGCCGATACGTTGCAGAAAGCAAAACATAGTCGAATTGAGTTATAGCTACAGCCTCGGTGCCATTCTCATCAATGCCAATATGAGCTTCCTGAAACATCTTTTTTTAAGATAAAGGATTGAACTTTCTCAGAGTTTTGCACCATCTGGGACAAGTCTCTCGGATTCTCAATTCTATACAACGATTCCTCCATGTCGTCCATGACCTTTAAAACATCAAAATCGAAAGAGAATTTGAATTTCGGGATCCAAAATTTGTCGAGCTTCACTATTGTTAAATCGAAGTACTCTCGACACAGAAACCCAGAATCAGAATTGAACTTCCAAATAAGATTTTGCAACCCATCTCGCTCATCTAGGAGAAAAAAAATACATAAGAGAAATTGTTCGGTTGGCAGCTCTGATATGGGATTTTAAGGACCTTGAAACCTTCAAACCATCCGTAATAATATTCTTCACGGCTAGTCATGAATGGAACTAACACCGACTTCCCATCGGGAAGATAGAATTTTCTTTTTTCAGTCCTGGTTGCATCAAATTTATAGTCAGCGTGCCAAAGTCCTTTAAAGTAGAGTCCATTTGCTAGGATGAGTATTGTCTCGGGATCTATGGACCCATGTTGGAGAATCTCTTTGATAAGACCTCCTGATGCTGTATTTGCTCATGAGTTAATTTCATCTACCACTTGATCAGCCTGCATGCGTAGACATATTGGTGCTCACAGTGAATAATGGAACATGTAATTTCAGTAGTTATCTTGAAGTTAGGTAATCGATCGTCACCATGAGGGTAACTATAGGTGCAAAAATCACTACCTTAGGTTTTTGTTACTTTACCAAAGAACGAAACAAGGTTGGAAGCACACTATCAAACGAAGTCCGATCAAATTAACTAGAAAATGATGTTCTCTCTTGTGATTGGGCGATCTATTGAGGGCTTTCGAGATCCTTTTGAGTCCACTTTAGTGGGGACTCCATGAATATTCGTCTAATTTTTTTTATTTATTAAAACGCATATCTCAAAACGTAGATTTTTTTTTTTGCGCGGAAAAATAGATGGAGTATTATTAATCAGGACGATGGTCCGAAGACCCAACATCACACAGGGAAAGATCAGTGAGAGACTGGGGGACAGGACCCCTCCAGGACACCAACCTAGCACCTAATAGAGATTGTTTTGCCAACGAATGGGCAACCCTATTACAAGAACGATTAACGTGAGTAAAATGAGAAGAAGAAAAGAGAGGTAATAGCTCGATACAGTCTAAAAGGATCGAACTACAATCTGAGAGAGACTTTCCTTCTTGTATAAGAGCTTGGACTACTTCAAGTGAGTCCCCTTCAATAATAATATGTGATAGACCGCTATTGGCAGCAAAAACCAGAGCTTCCCGAAATCCCATAGCTTCGACAGATCGAGGGGATAGCAGACCCATGGAAGGGATAGATGCCATTCCCAAAATCTGCCCCTTATGATCCCGGGCCACCAAACCAACACCAACAATACCTTTCTTCCTACAAACAGCTCCGTCTACATTAATCTTGACCGTACCAATAAGTGGCAAACACCATTTAGGAACCGGTAAAGGAACAGCAGAGACTGAAGGAGGATTATTAGGCCCAGACGCTAAACGAAACTCCGAGCATAAATCCCAGGCATTCACCAAAATACGGGTCGATTCCCATCTCTGGCCGTTGAACAGCAAATCATTCCTGACTTTCCAGATAAACCAACAGACAAAGACAAAAAGGGCTTCCATGTCATCCATCCACCAATAGGTGTGATCGTTTATCTTTTATCACAGTTATAAGCCGTGATTGTTTCTCTTAAGCTTCTCTTTTTGGGTGTGATTGTAAGCCACTTTAGATCACGGTCCATAACCGTGATTGAAAGTTCAAAATGATCGAACCCATAAACTGAGATGGAAAACCATTGGGCGTGATCTTTTCTTTGTATCTACTAGACCATCTTTTCTTGTTATTGCCAAGTTTCGAACTCACTCACTCTTGGTTGATTTTTCAAGCCCTTACCACTAAGCTAGCCAAGAACTTTTTTACATCATGAAAACAAAAATATTTATACTTACTTCCTAAAGTAAGAAAACTTTTTTTTCCTTAAAATTTGCTGAATTTTTTTGAAATGCAATTAACATGATATTAAAATATATAAATATATATATATATATACACACACACACACACATTGTTTAAAAAAATTTTAAAATATGACAAAGATTTTTTGCCAATCAAAATTAGTTGTTGGTCACCAAAAGATTTTCTTGGGGCGAAAAATTTGGTTTTTGCCAGTAAATTTAGTAGACAATAGTGTTTTTTGTTGTAGTGTACGCTTTGTATTTTTATGAAAATTATCACAACCCGCAGATTGTAACATTATGAACAAACTTTAGATTTTTTTTTTATTTTATAAACTAACCATTTCACATATATTTTGTGTTTATATTGAATTTCAATTTCAATGGTGGCTTTCCAATTGGATTTTAATCCTTTTCAAATAAGGTTAAGCCATAATAATATAATTGTTTTTTTACCTAATGTGTCAAACACTTGGAAGACATTCGAAATAACAAAGTTTCACCACTACAATAAATCATAAAGATCACAGTTCGCCCACATGAAAATCGGGCACTAGTGAAACAGTCTGCCCGTCGTCGATGAAACAACTGGGCATTGGTGGAACCCAGTCGTGAGATTTGCTCTCTCTCTCTCTCTCTCTCTCTCTCTCTATCTTTTTTGGGGTGAATGTAATTAGAGCTTATCTTCTTACCTTTTGTAAAAATAAAAAAAAAACTTTTCGAAGTCCTTAAACGACATCGTTTCCCACACATAACTTTTCAAAGCCCGCCTAAATGAGTATTAGCCCGCCCACATGAAAATTAAGACCGCGCGCCTAAATGGGTAGGCTTTTTATCTCACCGCAAGAGTGAGATCATTTATCTCACTTTGTTTCACGCTAATATTTTTTATCACGCCATAAGGGTGAGATCTTTTCTCTTTTATCTCGGCACAAGAGTGAGATCTTTTATCTTATTTTTTTCCGCCCTCAAATCTTTTATCACACCACAAAGGTGAGATCTTTTCTCTTTTTTTATCACGGCACAAGGGTGATGTCTTTTCTTTTTTATCTCGCCACAAGTGCAAGATCTTTTATCTCATTCTTTTCAGCCTTAAAATCTTTTATCACGCCGCAAGGGTGAGGTTGTTTTTCTTTTATCTTGCCGTAAGAGCAAGATCTTTTATTCCGCGCTAAAATCCACTTTTTATCTCAGCTTTGGACTTAAACTAAGATAAAAAATTTAAGCACCACTTTTTATCACGTTTTCACTGAAAACCGTGATCTTTGTGAATCTTTTTAGTGTGATACATATCTATTATTGTAGTAGTGAAGCAAGTTCGGATATCTATGCATTGAACACGGATATCAAAACGCTTTCACAAATATATCAATATACATTTCTCGGATATCAATGCACATTTTATCTATTATCCCTACATCTTTTGGACGGAGGTTCGAATAATTCTACAAAAATTATTTCTGATAAAGAGAACTTCAACTAAGAAGTGCAAATTTTAACAAGTCAAAACTCCAGTTATTCAAATTAAACACAAAGATAATCTAAACTGGACTAACAATAACCATTAACGCTCTAAGAAAATTAGAACAAGTACTGGTCAATCCTTTTGGATTGGATTGAGTACTGCTCCAGTGAAAAAAACTAAACCTGACTTCTCTTCCTTGATCATTAATACGAAAGGATGATCAGCAACAAAACTGTAGCTCTTTTTCGGCAGAGGCATTGCACATCCTACAAAATTCATACAAGTAATGGCTGCAGCCTCCGTACCCTTCTCATCTACCTCAATAAAAGCTTTTTGAATAATATTTGTGTTAATGCGCGGAACGTGCTCAGAATTATGCATCATCTCTGATAAGTCTCTTGGATTCTTAATAAAAGATAACGATTGCCCCATGTTATCCATGACCTCAGAAACATCAAAACCGAATGAGAATTTAAATTTCGGGATCCAAAATTCGTCAAGTTTCTCTTTCCTTAACTTGAAGTTCTCCTGATTTAGAAACCCATAATCGGAATCAAACTTCGCTAAAAGATTTCGCAACCCATCTCGCTCATCCGGAAGAAAAAAGTACATAGCGAATCTGTTGGGTTCCCCACTTTGATATGGGATTTTAAGAACCTTGAAACCATCAAACGATCTGTAAAAATACTCGTTACTGCTAGTCATGAACGGAACTAACACACGGGTCCCATCGAGAAGATGGAATTTCCTTTCTGTAGTCCAGCTTGCATCAAATTCAAAAATAAAAAAAAAAATAATTAAAAAAAAAAATTTCATAGTCAGTTCCAAATTCCTTTAAAGTAAATTCCATTTGCAAGGGTGAGAATTGTCTCTGGAGATACGGACTTGAGGATTGTTGGGATAAGACCTCTTGATGCAGTAGTAGCCCATGAGTTAATCTCACCCACCACTTCATTAGCCTATATTGACATCCCATTATTCAAAACAAGCGTCGTACCCATGCTATGCACGGAGGTAAACAAAAAATCCTATTATACATAATTTTATTTGATGAGCAACCAATATTGTAGATATTTGGTGCGACTAGTCCGGACTTATGTTGTTTTATCTTGCGTTTATTTAGCTTTTATTGCGATATTGCACGTAAGGTAGGTTTTTGTGTATTTCAGGTAAAACGTGCTAATAAGGCGGTTTTGAACGCCAAGTAATGCTCCGGGTGCAACCAAGTGCTCAAGGCCATGTGCCACCCCATTGTGGTGCTCGAAGAGTCATGAAGAGATGGTTTGGAGCTTGCTTGGGTCGCCCAAGGGTTAAGGGAATTGAAGGAGATGTGAGGATTTTGCCAAAACTTTTCATTTTCAGACCAACTGAGGGTAGAATTGTCATATATTTTGATGTACAAATCATGTTGGATCCAAACCTCTTGGGTTAGAAAGTAGACTCAACGAGCTTTCCAATGGTCCAAGAAACACCCAAATCCGAGTTCGGGAGTGTCCGGAGCGAGCCCATGAAGTTCAGTCAAAATCTGCCAGGAGACATAACCGTATCGGTAGGGTTTCGGAGTATCGATACGGTTTCAAAACAGAGATAAATTCACCCTTTAGCGTATCGATACGGTTTTTGGAGTATCGATACGGTTTCAAAACAGAGAGAAATCTAAGCTTCAGCGTATCGATACGGTTTCGGAGTATCGATACGGCTCGTCTACGGGGAATCCTGCATTTCAGAGCAAGACAGAACCGTATCGATACGGTTTTGGAATATCGATACGGGTGGCTTACCAACTTACTTTTTGACAGCTTTTCACTTTCTATAAGTAGCAAGTTACCACTTTTTGGATATTTTCGTGGAGAGAGGGTGCCCTATTGTATAAATGCTCTTCTCTCTCTCTTTTGTAAGGAAGTAAGTAGTTAGTTTAGGTTAGTCTTTTGCTTTAATTTCCATTGTTGTCTTCTCCAAGCTTTCTCTCTAGCAATTTCTTTAAGAACTCAAGTAAGTATTTGGTTTCGTTTAATTTGTCGTGTGTTAATGTTGTAGCCTATCAAGTTTATTTCTGTTTTTATCGGTTAAACATGTTTTCAATATTTAGCTTGATTTCTAGTCTTTTCAATATGTGTGAGTAGTCTTTTGGCTAAGTCTCGGGCTACTCTTTTCTAATGACTTAGGTGGTTATTTGGTTCTCAAACCTTTGGGTTTAAAATCATGATTTTTGGAATTGGATTAAGCTAATCATTTTGGTCTAAGCGAGGGGTGTTAACTCCTGGATATGAAGTTTAGTCAAGTGGTCTTGGCAAGCGACATACCGAGGGGTCGTGGCCTCCTACGTGTTAGATACATTAGCAAAAATAGGTTGGTTTAGTTCCGTTTAATCACATCTTTTGATAAACATAGTCTTTAAAGCTAAATCTTCCGAGCATGAGCGCGCGGTCATGACTCTCACTTGAGTTATAATTGAGAACCGGTAATGACCTTTGTCAAGGGAAGGACGATCCCTAGACTTGCCTCTTTTAGTTTATAAAGCTCATTTCTAGTCTTTTACTTAGTATTTCCACTTTAAAAGCAAAAAGTTGGCCGTCTTAAACGCCGAAACCTACCATACAACCTACAATCCGATTAAGCTATATTCGATTCTTTGAGGGTACGATCCCGGACTTTCCGGTTATTATGCTACCGACCATCTAGCCTACACTTCGGGTTTTCCAACCTTATATTTGAAGGCGAGGTTGTGGCGTAAGCATTATTTCTAGCTACCAGTATAGTCTTGTTAAATTATTTTAACCGCTCATTGATTTATAATTTATCAATGGCTGGCAACCGGTCTTATTTGTTAAGTGAAGCCGTTGCTGGATTAATGCTAAGGGATGCTTATTCAAGAGAGAATGTTTTGCAAGAAATGAATTTTATTAAGAGAATGTCACATAAGAGAGAGAATTAAAGAGAGAGTTTGGTTTTAATTTTGAAAATTACATTTGCGTAGAATATAGTATAGATAGATAGATAGATGAATACTAAAATCATGTAATCTTCTTCAAGTTTGAGTGATCGCCCTCACAAGTAGAAGAATAGTGGATCTTGGAGTTCGTATGTAAAAAGTAATAACTTACATTCTTAAAACAGGTATTTATTGGGTACAATAATGTACTTTATCGTGTTCTTTTTTTCCTCGACAAACGAAAACTTTTTATAAAACTCAAAAGGGGTATAACGAGAGGAACATCGAAATCACACAAGGTTAAACAAAAGAAGAACAAAACAAACATCCAACAGAGAGTTGGATGGAACTTTTTTACCTTATAGTGTTCTTGCCGATTAAAAGAAAATTATAGTGATGTACACTAGAACATACAAATATATATATAACTATAAAGAGTGTGTTTTTTTGGATGACATTGTATCTAATGGTTAGCTCCCCCTTCTGGATCAAAATCTTGGCTTCGCATCTCTTTTCCAAAAAAAAAAAAAAAAAATTGATTAATTGTTTGGCTGCTGATTTGGAAACTTGTTTGGATTAAATATCAAAATATAATGTTTCAGATCGATCCTTCATCACTATTTTCACAAACATGAAATATATATATATATATATACACACACGATGGCTTTGATTTTCGAAACTATATTCTTGAAGAAGTCTTCAAAAAGAATTGATTTCGAGGCAAACCATTGAACATCTCCATATGGACGAAAACATTGACTATTGTTCAATTTTCGAAACGTTTTCTCTCTTTTTTGGAAAGTGCACCAAAAAAATTCTTTCTAAAGTGTTTGATTTTGTGAATTCTAATTAAACTAAGTGACAAACTACTGTGAACAAATGCGTATGAAATTTGTGAAAGAAGACGTATTACCTTTGTTCTAAAATCAACATTTGCTTAACTCCGCAACTTACCCTTCAAATATGGCAAAGGGCGAGGTCGTTGATAGCATATAAATCCGGTAAGACCGGGATCGTTCCCACACAGAAGTCTTCTTTAGCAAATTTGAAATAAAAGGTAAGTACGTAGCACGGCTTTCAAGCAGCCAACTTGGAGTTTGGTTTAGTTAACAAAATTGAACTTGAAATTAACTTAGATTAAAAGCGGTCAAGTCATAAGGATTGATTAACCCACGACTCAGCCATTCAAACGGTTCCTTTATCTAGCGAATGAGTGGACCGAAACCGTCCGGATTCCACTTGAAGAATTAAAAGCTGAAGACTACTTGTAACTCAATTTAAAGCATTAATTCAAACTGAACTCATTTAACGCAAGTGAGAGACGAAAATAGATCGTTCGCACGCGTAGGATTATCAAGCACGTAACATAAGGCGATAGACTTCATTGATCAAGAAGCCACCGACCCCATGATCAATACAAGAAATCATGGGTTTAATTCATTCAACACATTGAAATTGAGCTAAAGTTTAGGCGAAACCGTTTAAACGACTAATCCATAGGGTGCATCTCACCCCATGACCAAACCTATTAACTACTCACACATTGGAAAAAGACTAGAAATTATGCTAGGAACGGTAAACATGATTAACCGATGAAAACGGAAATAAATTTGATTTAAAAGGAGAATCTAGTCCGTAGCTACAACATTAATGAACGAGAAAACAACAAACGAGAAAAACTTACTAGTGTTCTTGAAGAAATTAGCTAGGAAAGCTTCAAAGACATTAATGGAGTTCTTGAAGGAAAAAGACTAACCTAAAACTAACTACTCTCTTTACCTAGGAGAAAGGAGAGGGATATTTATACAAAAACCAACTTTTCCTCTCTACAAATATCCCAAAACATACCAAAAGTGGAAAGTATTCTATAAATGGAAAGTTGAAAAAGCTGGAAAAAACTGTCAGTAAGCTAACTGTATCCATACAATAAAAACGGTTGTATGGATGCCGAGCTGTTAAGCCTGTATTGGGAATACTCCGTAGAGGAGCTGTATGGATACAACCAAAACGGTTGTATGGATACGCTGTTCTCTGAACAAAAGATAAGGCCACCGTATGGATACAACAAAAATGGTTGTATGGATACAGCCCTGCTAACTGCAGAATTGGCCTTGAGCTTCAAAACTTGGTACCCGACGCTTCCAAACTTCACCCGATGCCTAGTATCTTGATCATCGGAGAACGGTGGCACTCCGCCACTTGGCCTTGGAAGCTCGGGCTCCCCCGAGGCATGTTCATGGCGTCAAAATCACCCTTGTTAAAGCATAAAACCTGAAACATCCTCAAACGAGCCTTACGTGCAAAATCATAATAACAGCTAAATAAACGCAGATTAAAACAACATAAAACGGGACTAAGCGCACCAATTATCTACAATATTGGGTGCTCATCAACATTCTTCGCTTCGCACTTGAAAATACCTTTCAGAACCTCCTCTTTGTACTTAGGTACCAGAGGAAAACGTTGATCCACCCAAGCCCCGTTGACCATATTCAAAATTGGACCATCGCCACCATTTGCTGCCATTGCTATCATCTTCCTCGATTTTGAATGGATTTCATCAACGTTTTTGGACCCAAGAAAGCCCAACATACACTGCAACAAAATACACAATTCCCGACTAACATTCCCGACTTAAAAATATTTAGTCGGAAAATATAAGCCAATCACCGACTAAAGCATTTTTAGTCGGTAAAATATAGTACAATTGCCGACTAAATTCATTTGATCGGGCAAAGCATACATTTTAGTCGGTAATTGATAGAAATAATTCCGACTAAACTAAATTTAGTCGGTCATGTATTTGTTTGTCGACTAAATTGAAATTTAGTCGGGAAATATCATTTTTTCGAATTTAATAAAATAGGAAATTTGTTCCGACTAAACTAAAGTTAGTCGGTAATTTGTATTGTTTCCGACCAAATATCAATTTAGTCGGGAAATATCATTTTTTCGAATTTAATAAATTAGGAAATTAATTCCGACTAAACTAAATTTAGTCGGTAATTTGTATTTTGGCCGACTAAATATCAATTTAGTCGGGAAATATCATATTTTGAATTTAATAAAAATAGGAAAATGAAATTAGATTTCTCGACCAAATATATTTTAGTCGGGTAATATCATTTAATCCGAATTAAAAAGTAAAATACATTTCCCAAATAATATATTTAGTCATGAAATATCAACTTTTCCTCCCTTTTTAAAATTTCCAAGAAAGGAAATATTTGTTCTAACGACATTGATCACAATGCAACCTTTCCGATCACTACCGCTCTTTTTTTTTTTTGCTTCCAAATCAAATTCTATCGCTAAAAAATTTAATCCAAAAAATCAAAATCCCTCCAATTTTTCATGGATAAATGAGAGTTCACTAAATAATTAATTACTGTATTCAACTGTCTCAAGACACGGATTTGGGTTCGACCTTTAAGATGAAATGGGTTGAGTATGACTATCAAAAGTATGACCAATTTTAACTTAAGTTTTGTTTTTTAATTTTTTGTTAGGATCGATGATCGATCTAAACCATTAGTATATCTAGTCTTACGATATTTAACATTGTTGCTAAAATCAAAGATTATCGGATATTGACAAGTACGTATCAAAGACATTAAAATTTAATAATGTCATGTTGATCAAATTGGACTAAAACATTGATCATATCAAACAGTCTAATTTTATTGGTTTATTAAATTAGTTTTAAATTATTTTATTGTTTTCATAATTTTAAATTTAATAGTTTAGAAAGTAGAAAAAAATATTCCTAAAAATCCAAATTTCTAGTCCACCCAAATTGATATTGGACATCATTTGAAAGCCCATTAAAGATAGAAGAGAAGGAAACCCAACAATAGAGTAAGTGATGACTGGTTAGACAGGTTGCTCTTTTTTTTAAATTAAAAATTGAACTGTTAAGATTAAATTATCTCAAATCTACGGGAATATATAGAGGGTGCGTACGGCACACACTTATTAAGGGGTGTGTACCATAGATCTTCTTTTATTCAAGTCCTACACAAACCCTAGAGCTAATTAGGGAAAGAGAACGTAAACAAATCACAAAACCCCCCAAAATAAGTAGAAGACGGTTAAGTGTACAAACCTAATTCCTTTTCGTTCTTTTCCTTTTCCGTTTGCTTCTTCCTCTCCTGCGTTTCTGTTTCTAGTTTCCTTTGTTTGTTTCTTTTCTTTTTTTTTTGTTTGGTGTTCAGTGTTCTTTCTCCTCTTCTCACCTCACCCATATATATCTACAAGCACACTTAACCCTTCCAATATCTTTCCACGTGCACACACAACACAACAAAGTCTTTTTTTTTTTTTTTTTACAACTACACCCTTTTAGTTTAAGGAAATCACTTTGTAAACCCGCACAAATAAAATCAAAGTAACTCTTCTTTATGTTCTATTTCTTTTTTTAAAGAGTTGGGTCTCACAGATCTTGGAGATGTTAATTTTAATCTTTTCTGAAATTTTATGACCCTACAACCTTATAGCCTCGCATAGAGATTTGTGATTTGAAAGAAGCTGGAGGAAAGAAGAAGGGTGCGGCCATATGGTTTCTCGAGGTATTGTTTCAAAGATTAATAAAATTTATTTTGCTGTTCAAAATTAAAAATTATTCATGTTAGTTTTTTTGTGTATTAGGCAGTCGACGCTAAGTATGTTGTCAAAACTCTTAACGATACACCTTTTCGGAGTGGAAATATAATCTCAGTTACTAAGGCTATAGGTAAAATTTTGTGACATTTGTGATAATTTTTACGTATGTTTATCGGCTTCAGATCTGCTGTTAGAATTCTCTGTTTCAGATCTCTGTGATTGTTTTCTTTCTTCTTGACTGAAATGAGATTGTTTGATTAAACTCAACTCTTGACTATTCCTATCTGTTAATCAAACAATCTCATTTGTTTACCAAAAAAAAAAAAAAATCAATCAATCTCATTTCAGTCAAGAAGAAAGAAAACAATCACAGAGATCTGAAACAGAGAATTCTAACAGCAGATCTGAAGCCGATAAACATATGTAAAAATTATCACAAATGTCACAAAATTTTACCTATAGCCTTAGTAACTGAGATTATATTTCCACTCCGAAAAGGTGTATTGTTAAGAGTTTTGACAGCATACTTAGCGTTGGCTGCCTAATACACAAAAAAACTAACATGAATAATTTTTTATTTTGAACAGCAACATAAATTTTATTAATCTTTGAAGCAATACCTCGAGAAACCATATGGCCGCACCCTCCTTCTTTCCCCCGGCTTCTTTCAAATCACAAATCTCTACGTGAGGCTGGTTGTAGGGTCCTAAAATTTCAAAAAAGATTAAAATAACTTCTCCAAGAGTTCTGTGAGACCCAGCTCTTTAAAAAATGAAGTAGAACATAAAAAAGAGTTACTCTGATTTTATTTGTGTGGGTTTACAAAGTGATTTCCTTAAACTAAAAGGGTGTAGTTGTTAAAAAAAAACAAAGAAGACTTTGTTGTGTTGTGTGTGCACGTGGAAAGATATTGGAAGGGTTAGTGTGCTTATGGATATATATGGGTGAGGTGAGGAGAGAGAACACTGAACACCAAACAAAAAAAAAAGAAACAAACAAAGGAAACGAGAAACAGAAACGCAGGAGAGGAAGAAACAAACGGAAAAGGAAAATAAAGAAAAGGAATTAAGTTTGTACTCTTAATTGTCTTCTTCTTATTTTGGGGGTTTTGTGATTTGTTTACGTTCTCTTTCTCTGATTAACTCTAGGGTTTGTGTAGGACTTGAATAAAGGAATACATGTATTCTTTTAAGGAACTCAAGCACAGGTGGTTAGGTTGAGGAATTGTGTGCTAAATACTGGAAAATATCACTGTAACTGCTGTAAATGAATGTTAAGTGCTGAATTTCTTTGTAATCTGCTATAGGATGTGAGTCAAGATGCCAAAAATAATCGCCCAAGTGCTGAACTGGGTTTATAGTCGCTGAAAATAAGAGTTAGATGTAGAATTTGTCTAAATTAGGTGATGTGTTATTGGATTCCTGTGATGATTTGTGGAATTTGGACCAAAGAGTCGTTCAAAGAAGAAGGGAATTTGGGTTTGGTGCGTGAATCAGAGAACGTGGTTCTCTAATGGCTACCAAATGAGAATTTTATCATGTGTAGTTGAGTCTACAAAAGTATGTTAACACTTTATTGTTATTTGTTCAATCAGTTGACTTTTTGGTCATGTAATAGACTTGCTCTTCAATTTGCAGAATGTTATCTTGGGGTCAGTTGGAAGGAATGTGATGCTAGAGTAATGGTTGCAATCCTTTCACTTTTATGAGTATCTTAATAATAATATTCACATGTGTTGATTTATGTGTTACACATCAGGTTCGGAGGTGGCGACGAGTACCGCGACTCCACGTATGGAGTGAGTTTGTGTTGGTACATTTTTGCTGGGCCTTGAGGTGGGTGTTCTTATTTGTTCTTTCAGAAGATAATGATAATGTGTATAGCCTGTGGAAAATGGTAAATGATGATAATCATCCTTGGCTTGAGGTTAATTGATATATAACCTTAATGGCGTTGTGAATTTGGCCTTAGTGGCATTGCAAGTTGTAAGGACCAAATTCCGTGATCTTTATTGTATTGGCAATTTCGTACGACAAAACACATATTTTATATCAAGTTGTAATATTATTATTTTTAATAAGCTAGTGAGTCTGTATAAGATTAGAGTTGAAGGAATCATATTTATTTGTATCGAGAGTGAGCGTATAAAATGAAGTCGACTACGGCGAGACAGTTGTTTGACGAAGATGGATCAATCGGCACCATCCGTTGATTTAACCAAAAAGGCAACGTGAAAAATAGGAAAAAGGAGGGGCTTGTTATTTCCTAGGGTTTGACTACAACAATATAAAAAGGAAAAGAGGGGCAGCCTTACAATCGTCGACGAAGCCACATATATTATACTCCACTGTGATAAGAGAAAAAGAAAACGGCGGCAGAGCATATCCAAAGCAACAGGTTCTTTTGAGAGCTATTCCGAAGGTAGTTTTTTTCATTAGGTTAATTGGAGGGCTTGTGGATTCAAGGCTGTTAGCGATCAAGATCACTGGGTGCGGTGTACGTGTGACTCGGCAGGTAGTACTTAGAACGTTGTGAGGATTTACATCATTTGGATAGGTATATCTGTAACTGTACAATGATTATAGTGATTTGATTCCTTCCCGTGGTTTTTACCCATTTTGGGGTTTTCCACGTATATCTATGCGTTGTGCGATTGATTGCTTTGCGTAGTTTTTGCTGATAAGTTAACTCAGTGATTCGCGTTCATACAGTTAGGGTTTTTTTTTTGGAATATTAGGGAATCCTGATTTTTCAATTGGTATCAGAGCGGGCTGCTCATTCCGTTAGAATTTATTTTATTCTAGAGCAGATCCATCATGAATATGAACATGAATCACATATCTAGAAATATGCCTATACTTGATGCTGATAATTTTGATTACTGGAAATCTAGAATCAAGGCTATAATGAGATCAGTTGGGGAAGAAATTTGGGACTCGTGTATTTTGGGGTACACTCGACCCATGAAAATTGTAGACGACAAGCCAATTCCAAAAACTGCATCTGAGTTATCAACCACAGAAAAACCCTTACTTCAGGCTAATAACCGTGCACTTGATATTTTATTTGCTGCTGTTGATATAAATGAGCACAGGAAAATAGCTAACTGTGAAATTGCGAAGGAGGCCTGGGATATTCTGGTTACTTGCCACGAGGGGACAGACGTGGTTAAGCAGTCTAAGTTGCAAAGGCTTACCACGGAGTTTGAGACCATCAGAATGCAGGAGGAAGAGACCTTCAATCAATTCTACTCCAAGCTCATTGCCATCGTCAATAGCTGCGAGAACTTGGGTGAGCCAATTCCTTCTTTTCGTATTATTAAGAAAATTTTGCGCTCCTTACCTCCTAAATTTAAAATTCAAGTTACTATGCTAGAGGGAAAGAAAAAGTTAAAAGTAAAATATGTTCAAGAAATTGTTGGAATTCTCCAAACTTATGAGACTGACCTATTGCAATCTGAACCTGTTAAACCCAAAATAAAACCTTCGGAAACTCCAATTGCTTTTAAAAGTACTCAAAAATATAAGAAAGGTTCAGATAGTGATAGTGATGTCGATCTTGAGGAGATGAAAGCTTTTTTCAAACAATTTAAAAATAGTACGAAAAAGAAAAATGATAAAGGAAAAGGAGAATTTTCTGAAAAAAATAAAAGGGAGGGAAAAAGACCACCTGAGGGACCACAATGTTTCGAGTGCTATGGTTTTGGTCATTACGCCCAAGAGCGTGTTAATAAAATGAAAAAGAAGGCTCTCGTCACTAAAACGTGGGATGATAGCGATTCTGATGAATCGAATGAAGAACATGGGGCCGATAAAAATGATAAAGAAAACTTTTTGGCTTTTGGAATAACCTTAAATTCACATGGTCATTCTGAATCGAGTGGTTCTGAAACCGATAATAGCGAGGCAGAGAGTTGTGATGACATAGATGAGGTCAGAGAGAAGTACAACAAACTTCAAGTTTTTAGTAAAAAATTAATAGAGGCGAGTGAAAAACTTTCTGATAAGGTTAATAAATTAGAGCATATTTTGAATGAACGCACTCAAGAGAGGGATGAGAGAAATAAAGAAATTGAGCTCCTTCTTGAGAAAAATAAAGTTTTGACTGCTAGCTCCAAATCTAAGGATAAATCAGAGGATGCCACACAGACAGGGACCAAAGTGTTGGATCATATTCTGTCCATCCAACGACGACCTAGTGATCGTTCAGGGCTTGGTTATCATGCAACTCCAGCGATAGGGAGAAACGAAACTAAACGTCAGGGTAAGAAGACTAATGTGAATGACACGCAGAACATGATTAATTCTCCTACGACAAAGAAGCAAATGGCTACAGAAGTAAGCGGACATCCCAAGTGCAAGGAGGTAAAACCTAAAGTTATTAATACTAATAAGTCTCACGTTTTTACTCCTGTTCTTAAATTTGTTCCTACTTGTCATTATTGTGGTATGACTGGCCATATTAAACCGCATTGTAGGAAGATGCATGAGTCATACACTTCACATGCACATGTAGCTTGTCCTTATGGTCATAATTATTTTGTTCCCACTTGTCATCATTGTGGAATTAGAGGTTATATTCATCCATACTGCTTTTCCCTTTATGGCTACCATAGGACTCCTCCCAGCTACGATAACTTGAATAATCGTAAAGAGTATTTTCAGAGGCCTAAACGTAGGATGCCTTCGCATGCTAATTTTACAAAGGTTAATACAAAACCCATGACCAATAAAAAGAGTCATATTGGTAAGGCCAAAACGAGACAGATTTGGGTTCGTAAAATTGATTTGGTTTCTAAAGCTGATGATGACCTTGACTCTCTAGATGAATATAATTCATCCGGAGAGGTTGATCTTGCATTTTGAGGCTTGGTCGTGGTTCCTTAACATAGGTTTAATTGTTCTTGCATATCTAATTACTTAGAGTTAAGGAGTTTCATATTTGTTTATTGTTTTTTTTTTGTAATGTTTATTGAGTTACTTAAAAAAAAAAATTGGGTGTTGTGTGGATTGAGCATGATACTGTTTGATGTGTAGTTGAATATCATTGGATGTTATGAACATGTTCATCCATAGTCTTATTGCACTTCTTTCATGGTATTCTCACTGCAAGTACGTTCGAATTTTGATAAATCATGAGTATTCGACATTCTGTACACTTATCCATGGCTTTTGGTCAGTTTCTCGATTATGGACTACTATTCTCATATGCTTAGTTATATCTTGTGTCTTTCCAGAACTGTGACCACCTTTTGTTTAGTTTCCGTTGATAGAACCCTCGTTTATTCACAAAAAAAAAAATAAAGGAAAAGAAAATATATATCTTGGATTTTGCTTATCCGGGCGTTCATTGAGTAACCGGACAATTGGGGTGAGGTATTCTCCCTCTGAGTGTTCGCGTCAAAAAATGGATAGACCTTGTGAAGGCACCCGTGTTGGACCATTTGCTTAGTAACCGGGCATTGGGTATAAGGTATTCTTACTCTCAATATTCGCGTCAAACAACGGTGGGGTAAAAGTAAAAATACGGTTATAAATTTCTATTGATTACTTATTAAATAACCGCATGTTGTTGAGGGGGAGCTTGTGATTAATAATTTGTGACTTGTATGTCAAACCTAAAGAGGTGTATTTTGTTGAGTGGGAGTCACTAGATAAACCTAAGCACTCGAGCATCTTGGCCCTATTTTGAGTTGCTGAATTTTTTGGCCATGGATGCACACACACACTTTCCTCACATGTCGATGATCATGGTGTGTCGCATTCCTTCTGCCTTGTATGGTGTTATATCATTAAGTGGTGCCTTAAAATTTGGATGTCTTTTTCATCTCATCTCATGATATAATACTTGCGCTAAAACTATCTCATGCTCGTATCTTCACATTTCTCATTCTCTTTTAGCATTTAGTTTATTTTTTATTTTATTGGTTTTGCATGTCTCATTCTCGTTGTTTGATTCTCCGATATTCGCAATTATTACTTTATTGTTAATCCTATTCGCCCTTTGTCACTTCATGTCAAAAAGGGGGAGAATGATGAAAGGGAGAGTAGGTTGCTTAGTATTCTAATGTGTTTGGATGTTGAGTTATTGTTTGCAGCTGCTATACAACTCGATCTCAGTTCGTTAATTTTTCATTGTAGTGTGTTTTGTCATGGAAGTGCCAAATGGGGAGATTGTAAGGACCAAATTCCGTGATCTTTATTGTATTGGCAATTTCGTACGACAAAACACATATTTTATATCGAGTTGTAATATTATTATTTTTAATAAGCTAGTGAGTCTGTATAAGATTAAAGTTCAAGGAATCATACTTATTTGTAATCGAGAGTGAGCGTATAAAATGAAGTCGACTATAGCGAGACAGTTGTTTGACGAAGATGGATCAATCGGCACCATCCGTTGATTTAACCAAAAAGGCAACGTGAAAAATAGGAAAAAGGAGGGACTTGTTATTTCATAGGGTTTGACTACAACAATATAAAAAGGAAAAGAGGGGCAGCCTTACAATCGTCGAGGAAGCCACATATATTATACTCCACTGTGATAAGAGAAAAAGAGAGCGGCGGCAGATCATATTCAAAGCAACTACAGGTTTTTTTGAGAGCTATTCCGAAGGTAGTTTTTTTCATTAGGTTAATTGGAGGGCTTGTGGATTCAAGGCTGTTAGCGATCAAGATCACTGGGTGCGGTGTACGTGTAACTCAGCAGGTAGTACTTAGAACGTTGTGAAGATTTACATCGTTTGGATAGGTATATCTGTAACTGCACAATGATTATAGTGATTTGATTCCTTCCCGTGGTTTTTACCCATTTTGGGGTTTTCCACGTATATCTCTGCGTTGTGCGATTGATTGTTTTGCGTAGTTTTTGCTGATAATTTAACTTAGTGATTCGCGTTCATACAGTTAGGATTTTTTTTTTCGGAATATTAGGGAATCCTGATTTTTCACAAGTAATATAGCCGTAGTGGCGCAAGTGATAGTGCCTTAGCGGCATTACAAGTATTATGTTGGTGTTGATATAGCCATGGCCAAGGGGCTATAAATTTATGTGTTGATAAAAGAAGTGGAAAGTTATTCGTTGAGCTCAATATTGTCACTTCATTCATTTTTAAGCACTTATCATATTGCTTCTCTTAATATGGATAAGAGCATTCATTGAGCATGTTGATAGCTCCCACCCCCACAGTGTTTTCTTTTCAGGTGCGTGACGGCACGTGGGTCCATTGTAGAATCTAAACAGGAGTTGTGGATAGAGTAGTCTAGAGTTTTGATTCTTTTGGTTATGTGCCTATCTTTGAAGCTTGTGTATGATGTAAATACCCGTGGGCACGTCTTGTATGACTGACTTTTCTTTTTATATGCAGGTTAAGCTTTCATGGGTATGGGTCCATCCCATTTGGAAAATAATTCAATGTGGGGTTTTCCAGGATGGGGTGTGACAAGTTCTCTCTGTGGTGTGAAAGTTTTGAATCAATATGTGGAAGCTCTGGGTCAGGTGATGGGTTGTAAAGTTGAATCTCTGCCTGTCAAATATGTGGGACTGCCATTAGGGGCTAATCCAAAGAGATTTAAGATATGGGAGACTGTAGACAGATTTGAGAGGGCTTTGAGTGTTTGGAGAAGGAGATACATTTCTACTGGAGGCAGACATTAGCCATTCTAATTATGATTAAAAAAATAAAGGAATACATAAAGCGATATTTTTCGTACCTTTGGTATTTTTCCGTTCTTGCTAAACACTTGCACAACCTGCAATCAATTTTGCTATATCAGTGTTCCCCTAATAGGCGCAATACAAGAACAAAAGTCCAACAACAAGAAGTGAAGCTAATACCTGATCCACAGTAACATCATCGGGTAGTCCAGTAACAGAAACAAGTGAATTCGGATGTAGCTCCACATAATCATCATTATCCTGGGGAGAAATTCTAGAAACGAGCAAATAAAAATCTAGATGAGAGCAATGTTTTCAAATGTATTTGGTTGGACAAGATTTTTGGGAGAACAGAACACTAAAGACAAGAGTGAGGAATGAGACTATTTGTATTACACTGGAACTCAAACTGTTTTTTTGCTTGGTAGAAAATAGCTAGACCCATCGCTATTTATATTACTCCATAGATGGCTCTAGTACAAAGATATTTTCATACAAGATAAACTTTGAGATAATTCTAGAATTACACATGTGACTAATTCTCACAAAAAAACTCTAGATATTTCGCATGGATATTCTAGAGCTTCTAGAAATAGATATTAGTGTTCTTAAAAACTAGATAAATATATCTTCTTCAATAATATCTTCCATCTTTGGATTTTGTCAATTGGACTTGTTTGAACTTAACTTTCTTGTGCCAAAATACTAAATTTAATTTATGCTTCAACAACGCTATTCATAATTAATATTAAAATACAATTAAAAATTTGATACACTTAATAACAACGTTAATCATAATAAATATATAATTAAAAAGTTGATACACCTAATAACACCAACAAACTATGTTTACTTTAAAAAAAAGTTTTTAAGAAGCAAAATTTCTTTCAATTAGAGCCTATTGCATTAAGACTTCATGTTCTCTTTACTAGGGAAAGAAAAGCCAGGCAACAAAACACAATCGAAGTACGGTTCTTTCTTCTATACAAGCCCTTATTGAGGTTGAATTTTATCAAATGGTTTGAAAGATGCCATAATTAGATCAACTGGCTTAGATTAATGCATTTGGGATTCCGCTTCAGAAATAAGGTCCAACTTTTTTCGAATAAGTAATCGAAGGATACGTACCAAATTGGAAAACGCGTATAAATCGTAGGATACGTAGTCGTATCATAGGATTTCTATAAAAAAAGGATACAGGGTGGGATACGTATCGTTCTCCGAATGAGACGATATAAATCGTAGAATACGTATCGTGTATCGTAGGTTTATAACGACTATGGATGAAAGGCTTACCATGCAAGCGAGATAATGAAAAAGGGCCGGATTCCTTCATTAAATGCCACTCCGTCTCTGGATACTGCATTTCGGTATGTCTGTGCTTCGAAATCCAACATATGAGGTTTTTGACCAAAGAGAGAGAGTGTGTGTGTGTGTGTGTGTTTATGACAGGGTGAGGAAGTGGGGGGAAGAAGGGGGTGTGTGTCGTGGGGAGGATCACAACTGTTTTTAGGCGCCAAGTGATCCTCGCCGTAGCATGTGAAACTCAACTCAAATCTGAACCCGTTAAATTAAAACCAACCGAGAATGTATACTATAAATTGGGATTCTAATCGAAAATGTATCAATCATTCTACCTCCACACCCATTTACACGTACACTCACACTCATAATAGAGATGGAGCCCGCACACACTACACACCCAGTGTGTGAGGGGCCCACCCTTATTGTGAGTATGGGTATGAAAGTGAGTGTGTAAGTGGGTGTTGAGTTAGAATTTTTGAAAATGTATACCATAAATTACTTAGCACGTGGTTTGGCTTTATAAGCTGGTTGGTTTTTTACTTTTTTTTTTTTTTTGTCTTTACTCAATGTATTTTCGTATTTGTTAATTTTTGTGGATTATTAATTCGTTTCGAACGAGAATCAAAAGAGTAAAATTATGATCCACATTTAAAGATTGGGTAAATTTCACTTACCTCCCGTGAGGTTTCTGACAATTACAGACATCTCCCCTCAAGTTTTTGAAATTGCACTTATCTCCCCTGTCAGAGTTAGGAGCGAACCGACTTTAACAGGAAAAGAAAATTTACTTTTTTACCCCTTCGTTGACCCCCCCATGGGGTTTCTAATAATAATAGATATCTAGCTCCCCTCATATTTAATGGAATATTTATGTTGTCTTTCGTTTTTTAAAATATATTTGTAGCATCTAAAATTTTATTCTATCATCCAAATAAGTGACTCTATTGTTAAAGATATATCATACATGTATTTGAGCTTTAAAATGGCAAAAGAAATTGACTAAAGACAAACAATTACTTATATCTTTAGTAATTTTTTAAAGATTTTGATAATAATTATATATTTTTTAGATTCCTATTGTCCAGACAAACCTATAATTAAAAATAAACTAAATAAAAAAATAAACGCAAAACTAACAAAAGGACTGATGGATTGCGTTCACTCATGGTTTTTACCAAACAAGACAATAAATCACAATCGCAATTGCGAATCGTCCAGAGCATTCAGGATATAATTCTTGCACATGTAGTCATGC
Organism: Rhododendron molle; assembly: GCA_025413875.1. Lineage (NCBI taxonomy): Eukaryota > Viridiplantae > Streptophyta > Magnoliopsida > Ericales > Ericaceae > Rhododendron > Rhododendron molle. The sequence goes on from CM046393.1 coordinate 8,398,570, forward strand.
TCTTTCCATTTGGCCACATCGATACGCTTCTGAGTGTCAGGGTCATTCTCATCAATAACAGGTGCTTCCTCAATTAGCCATTTCGCCAAGTTCAAAGTGGTGAGATAGAACAGCATCTTTTGTTGCCATCTCTTGAAATCCACCCCGACAAACTTGTTTGGCCTCTCCACGTGAGACATCGGGACAGAGGGAATCCCAGGAGTAGGAGCAATAGGAGCAGGAGTTGAAACAGCACCATTGCCACTTCCATTGACATTTCCAATCTCCTTCCCAGTAACGGTAGTTTTTCCTTGCTAAGTTGTCATATTTCCTGAAATTGGGAGCAACCACATATATGGGAATAGATCTCAATTTCAAAATGACAAGCTATACGTAAATATATTAACAATCTATTAAACAAACTAAGTCTAACATCCCCCACAATACCATGCTCCCCGAGGGTCCCAGAGGGCGCGCCCCCTGGAGGGGGTCTCAGGGGGCAGCGCCCCCGGGCAGGAGACTAAGGGCTGGCCCTCAGCGGGGCGCGGGGGTCCAGGGGGTCGCGCCCCCGGGGGGGGTTCAAGGGCAACGCCCCCGAAAGGTAAACGGTATACACAATCTGTTAAGTGCAGGACTGAGACTGTCCGACTTCTCCTTACTCAAACAGACCAATCTGTGTATTAGCCATACCACACAGGCCACGTTCTATGACTGAATGAAGCAATCCTACCACTTGGATGCTCAAATCAGGCATAGCACCAATGGCCGTAACAAGCCTCTCACTAGCTATTCATAAGGCCAAAGACACAGACTACTTCCATTGAGTAAGTCACATAATAGATTACGGCCAAGCAGTGTCACAGCAGAAACCAAGTAGACTACTCCAGAGGCCCTTCCATCCATCAATCTTAGGCATAATCGTGCACGACTAGCCAAGGCCGTAGCCTTCCAGTTTACCAACAGATCAAGATCGAGTCGCGCACGACTAATCTTGCCGAGGCTTTTCTGTTACCAACGTGATCCAGTCGCGCACGACTGATCTGGCCGAAGCCAAACAGGTTAGGAATATTCCTTATCCCTCAGGGCAAACACCAAGAAATCAACTGTAAAACAGTTTACTCTTATGGTTTGGATATATCTATCACATCCTGTCATGAAACTCATCTGCACAAGATCGTTAGAACCAAACAGAACACGTATTTTGGAATACCGATCGCCGAAACCTTGAATCTGTTTTAAGCTTGTCGGGAAAATATTGCAATATGATCTGACATTCCAGAGTAAGTTTCCACAAATAACAAAACAAAATTACAGATTACATTTTCATGAACAGAAACGAAATATACAGAATTTTGTTACACCGAACCGAGCCCTGAATCAGTCTCCTTAAAACAGATTCACTGCCTCACCGTTGGGTGTTAGAGGTTGACCGACGTCTGTCTCCCAGGATAGGACGGTTAAACCACGGCTGTCAGAACACCACCTGAAAGCCGCCTTGGCGAACTGAATGCTACATCTGTCTCTCTCTCACACAAGAATAGTATCAGAGTGGATTTGTGTATGCTTGAACTCATGAGTCACATCTGCAAACGGGATGCTGAATTTATACTTTGATTGCAAATTGTAACAGCCAGAATATTGATTTCAGGCTTTGAATACCAAGCAATAAAGAGGGGAAAAAGTGCTGACATGAATAACCAAATGAATTCTGCCATAACCCATACATAATGAGGTATAAACCAACTGATAACGGCTGGAACTTGTAGGGTCTCGTCCAAATACAATGAACTTACGGGAGACATTTCGGTTGCCTTGGGAGACCCTCCGAATGTCCCAATTATCATTCACAAAAATCTGGAAAATTTCCAACAGTTAGAAACAAACAGATTAAACCCGCGTCATTACCCTGGCCCTCTTGATTGAAATATGACCCGATTACTTTCCACCGGAGCAGACACAATCATCAAAAATGAGGTAAAAAAGCGCATCGCTTTCAAGATTGAAATAACTCCTCAACCCGATTACTTTCCACCGGAGCAGACACAATCATAAAAATGAGGTAAAAGCGCATCGCTTCAAGATTGAAATAACCCCTCAATTAGTAGAAGAAATCAACATTGTAGTTGATTGTCTCTTCTTGTGGACTTGGGATAAAAGCTATAGTTTTCTATTTTCTGTTTGGGTGAACCACAAGTGCAATCTTTTAAGAAGATGTATTCATCTGTTGGAGCCAATATTCCTGTCCTTCAAGCTTCTTAGTATTTGTGAGTCACTGAGCATCAGGATCAAATCAGCCACTCAGTATTTGTGAATCGCTGAACTTTAGGATTTAGGATCAAATCAGTGAATGGGACCGCGGGAGTGATAGAACATTTACCTTCTTCTCCTTTTTTTGGGGACAATGTAAGGATGATCCAGCCCTTGCCCTCCTAATTTAACATGGCATGAGGGCACATGTTAGGAGAGGTCTTAAGTTCGATCGAGTCTCTCTGTTTGTATTTGGTACCCCATTGCATTGCTTCCCCGAGAGGATCTTAATTTCAAGTCTATATATTTGCATTTTCTCTCTGTTTGCATTATACCTCTGATCCCATGGACATTTTTTGCAGTATGTATGAGTCTTTGTATCTCCACGTGCAAGACAAGGTTGCACATGTGAGATCGAGGGCGTTAGATAGTTTGATGTACATTTTTGGGCCCTTTCCTCCTTTGGCATGGTTTGAACATTCTTAGACCAGCTTGAAATAAGATTTGGCAATTTGTACAAGTGAATCGACAAAATAAAAAGACATTTTTCGTGAAACGAAGTTATCATAAACGGTGGATATATACTTATGTTCGCCCCATCTAAAGATATGAACCTGAAATTGTGTCTTAACCATCACTAATTCGACCATATCCAAGATCTTTCCTTCACTAGTTTCGATTCATAGTAACCCTATGATAAGCACCCGATAATGCAATGTAGGGTGCGCTAGTATCTAGATTTGGTTAATTTTATAGCTTAAATTAGTTGTTTTAATGGCTTTCTTGCTCGAGTGGTATTTTGGTTTTATTTTGCAGGAAATCGCCTAATAACGGAGTCTTGAGGCCCGTTGGTGTGCAATGCCCGAGCAACGCCTAGGCGTGGCAAGCAAGCAAAGCAAGCCAAAGCACCCGAAGGCAAAAGCAAGGCGTGGCCAAGGCGTGGCCTAGACAAACAGTGGCCAAGCAGCGCCAAGGCGTGGCCAAGGCAGGAAGGCAAGACTAGGCAGCGCCAGCAAAGGCAAGGCGTGGCCAAAGTAGGCAAGGCGTGGCCAGGGCAGGCAAGGAGTGGCCAAGGCAAGACAAGGCAGCCTTAACCACTGCGGTATTGCTACCAAGCGAAAAATGGTAGCAATACCGAGCCTCTTAGCATTCAACCCTTAACCACTTCGGTATTGCTACCACTTTTCGCTTGGTAGCAATACCGAGGGCCTTAGCAGCGAATTTTTGGATCTTTGGGCGAATATTCCGTACGGGTACAATGGAGGATATTTAAGGAGTGATCTCATTGTACAAAAACAAGTAATTTTTAGATTTGCTCACGTTTTTAGGATCTAGATCTAGTTTTTGAATTGTTCTTGGTGTTCTTCATTGCTCTTTATTTTCAGCACTTTAAATTTCATTTTCTGCTTTATTTAGTTAATTTTTGATAATTTCGTCTTCATTAAAGTTGTAGCTCGTACCCCGATCTATCTTTTAATCCAATTTCCTTCTAGCGTTGTTATGTCAAATTTGCTAAGTAGATTTTTGCTTGCTCTTAACTTCATAGTTATGTGTGAGTAGTCTTTCAAGGTTAGGTCATGGGGTGATTAGCACCCCATGGCTCGAGTAAAAATTGCATTTTTCACCAATAAAGTTTGAATCTTTGGTTCGAAAATTGATGTGGGGCTTGGATTTATTTGTCAAATTGCCGAGGTGTTAACCTCCTTGATCATGTGTAGGTAAGAGCATCGCCTACTTACCACACAAGATGCTTGGAGCTCTGTTGCTCGAGGTGTTTGCTAAATGAATTCTATAGCTAGCTCGATTTTTGAACCATCTTATCTTCCGGCTTAAGAACCTTACTTGAGTATCTTAAATCGCGTAGTTGGTTGAAAAATGTAATTTAGCTCGAGTCGTGGGTGTTAGGCATTCCTAGACCTAACCTGCTTTTTAATCTAGTTTATTATCGTTTAATTTAGCCTTTTTACTTTCCACCGCAAACGAAAAACTAAGTTGGCTGTCTAAAGGCCGAAAACCAAGATTGCATCTACAAATCCAGCAAAGCCATATTAATTATTCCCTTGGGTACGATCCCGGTCTTCCGGATTATTATGCTTCAATTGGACGCTTATACCCTACGCTTGGGGTGATCTTATTTGATATATCGACGAACGAAGCATTTTTGGCGCCGTTGCCGGGGATTTCTGTTTATGGCTTTTCTTGGAGGTTCGACAAACCATTGTGAGTATTCCGCCTCTTTCTAGTCGTTTATTAGTTTAAGTAGCTTAAGTAGTTTAGTAGTTTATTTGCTTATAGGTCGTACTTAGCTTGGTGGATACCTCTAACCTGGTCTTATGCCAAACCTGAGGTGTAACGAAGCCCGGTTAAGTATTGAGCTATCTAGTTAGTTAGTTAGTTTTCCTTGCTTTATTTGATTGCATTGCTGAGCCGAGGTGGTGGCATAACCCCTCGCACATTCTGTTTGCTGAGTTGAGGTGGCGGTCTAGCCCCTCCAGTCTGTTAGTTTGCTGGTAGTTAATTAGTTAGTTAGTTGGTAGATTTTGCTTGTGTATGTCTGTTGTGTACCGAAGCCCAATTTCCAATCGGCTTCATCGTTCTTCGTCTCCGCCGAGAATCCGTAGCATTGTCAGGGCGTATCCTGCCCACTCTCCGCCTCGCAGATTTAATCGCAATCGCAAAGGCCCAATGGCCGACGAAGCTCCAGTTCGTACTCTTCGTGATTATCTGAATCCAGAAAGGGCTCCACAAGTATCTCCTATCGTTATTCCGGTTCCAACTGCTGGCAACACATTTGAATTCAAGGCCGAGTATCTTCGGGTTATTCCAGAGTTTCGGGGGCGAGAATTGGAGGATCCTTATTTGCATATCCGGGAGTTCGAAAACGTCTTGCATTCCTTTGTTACAGTTCCGGGGCAACTTGAGCAAGCTCGCTTGAAGTTATTTCCATTCACTCTTAAGAACAAAGCGAAGCAGTGGTTCAATTCTCTCAAACCTCAATCGTTGCGCAACTGGGGAGCAGTTCAGGATGCTTTTACTACTAAGTTCTTTCCAGCCAGCAGGACCAAGTTACTTATCGATCAGATTCAAAGTTTCAAGCAAAGGGATGGGGAGACTTATCACAAGTATTGGGAGCGCTACAAGGATTTGCTTATGTCGGTTCCTCACCAAAACTTCCCGTTGTATCTTCGAGTGAACTATTTCTACACAGGTTGTTCCCAAGAGAGCAAGCAGCTGTTAGATACTATGGGAGGAGGTGACTCTTTGGGAAAGACTCCGGAGGATGCTTGGGATTTCTATGAGACACTAGCTGAGAAGACTCAGACTTGGCAGTTTGCAGACCCAGGAGATAGGGCGATGTTCAATCAGGGGCCTTCTGGTTCAGAAAAATTCTCTATAGCGGAGCATACAGCTTTTGAAACCCGTTTGGAGGAGATTGCCCGTAAGTTGGATAAGTTGGAACGTAAGAGTGCTCAGTCTCAAGAAGTGAAGGTGGTTCGCCAAGTTGAGGAAGTTTGTGTGATTTGCGAGCTGGTGGGGCACACTACCGATGCTTGTCCTAATATTCCAGCTTTGAAGAACGTAATCAATGGGATTGCTCCGGAAGAGGTTCAAGCAGTTCAACGTTTTGATCCCTATTCTCAATCTTATAATCAAGGGACACGTCAACATCCAGCCTTCCGTTGGAATCAGTCAAATGAATGGAGTTCTTCTCAAGTTCAACCTCCCGCTCCTCAATTGCCTTGGAAGCAACCTCAGAATGCTTTCCGTTTCCCTCAAGCTCAAGGTCCGTCAGGGTTTGCTCCTCCTGCTCCATTCCCTCATGCAACCCAATTTCAGCAACAACCTGTTCAATTTCAACAACCCTCTCAGTTTCAACAACAACCCCCTAAGCGTTCTTGGGAAGATCAGTTCAGTGCTCTCTTGCAAGGCCAAACTGCTATCAATGAGCAACAAACTCAGATGATGAATGATATCAAGAATCAGTTGGGTAAATTGACAACAACTGTGGGGATGTTACAACAAGAGAGGGGAAAATTTCCAACACAGTCTCAACCTAATTCCCAAACGACTTCCACTCCAACTTCTCAAGGTGTTCACTTTGCTAGCTCTTCGGTGACTTTCCCCGAGCAAGCAAAGGCTATTATTTCTCTTCGAAGTGGGAAGGTTGTGGATAATCAAGTGAAGATGCCTCCAGAGCCTACTTTGTTACCTACTCCTATCGATTGTTCAGTTCCAACACCAATCCTTGGGGAATCTCCCAAGGAGGATGCAAGCAAGGAGGATTCAGAAGATAAGGAGAAGGAAAAGGGTAAAAAGAAGGAAAGTGTACCGGATCCTCAAGTTGTTCCAATACCGGCACCTTATCCTCATCGCTTGAAGGCTCTGGCGAAACCTAATCTCAATGCGGAGTTGCATGAGCTATTTAATCAAGTGAAGATCAACATTCCCCTTATGGATGCCATCAAGCAGATTCCGTCTTATGCTAAGTTTCTTAAGGATCTATGCACTCGGAAGCGAAAATTGAATGTCCAAAAGAAGATCTTTCTGACCGAACAAGTGAGTTCCATCATTCAGACAAACATCGCACCAAAGTACAAAGATCCGGGGAGTCCTACTATTTCAATTACCATTGGAGGAAAGCGTATCGAACAAGCTTTGCTAGATCTTGGTGCAAGTGTCAATCTGCTTCCATTTTCTATTTATCAAGAGCTTGGGTTGGGAGAAATGAAGCCTACTCGAGTCACTCTTCAATTAGCTGACAGGAGCATTCGCACTCCAAGAGGGGTAGTAGAAGATGTTTTGGTACAAGTGGGTCAATTTATCTATCCAGTGGACTTTGTGATTCTTGATACAAATCCGACTGATTCTTGTGTTGCTTCTACTCCGGTGATCCTTGGGAGACCTTTCTTAGCCACAGCAGATGCAGTTATCAATTGCCGGAATGGAATGCTCAACATGACCTTCGGTAACATGAAGATGGAGGTCAATGTATTCAATGTGAGCAGTCAGATAGGAGATGACGAGAATGTGAATGAAGTGAGCTTTATTGACTCTTTGGCGGAGGAACATGTGGATGAGTTGCTTTATAGTGATCCTTTGGAAGTTGCTCTTACAGCCGAAGAGGCTGAATTTCTCGAATCTTCTGAAGTCAGTTATTTACATGCGTTGCTTGATGGGGATGAAGCTTGTGCTATGAATGCTTGGACCCTAAAGTTTGAGGAGCTACCACCGATTGAGAAGAAGGTTCTTCCCTCTCTTGTGGATCCCCCTCTATATGATGATTCAGGGGGAAAATGCCTCACCGCTAAAGTTGTTTTTTCCGATCTCCCGTATCTTGATTCTTCCCCGGCGGAAGTACTCCTTGCTCACGAAATGAACATACTTGAAATGTCGGGCATCTACTATGAAGATCCGTTGGCAAAACCTCTCACCGCTAAGGAAATGGATGCCGAAGTGGATTACTTGTATTCGTTGTTGGCTAAACAAGATGCTTATGGACCAATCTTTGAAGAGTTGGAGCCCATGGAAGCTAAAATTGTCCCTTCGAGTTCTCCGTGCCTCGATCTTCTCACTACTAAGGAAATGGATGGTGAGGTAAATTCTTTATACTCTTTGTTAGAAAAACAAGATGCATGTGAGCCTATTCTTGAGAAGTTTCCAATCATAGAAGTAATTGATTTTCTTGGTGTTGATAATTTTCTTGTGGTTTATCATCCTTATATTGTAGATTTTGTCAACAAATTGAAAATTGATTTTGCTTGGGCTATGCACTTGGTGGAACTTAAGTTTTTAAAACGAACTCAGCAATTGCTTTACTCAAAATATCTTATCTTGTGGCATGGTAGAGTTCAATTTTTGGCAAAGACTATAGTTTGGAGTGCTCTGTTTCTTTTAATAATTCTCAATGGCGTGCTAATTATTCGAAACCATCATGGTGTTGTTGATGTTATGAATCCAAGTAATGGTAAATCTTTTAAAGTAAATGGACAGAGGCTTAAACCATTTCTCGGCAGTTTCGAGGTTGGAGAGCCGGATGAGGCGCTAGTCGATCCAGTTTACACGGTTGATTAGCTTGTTTCTTTATGTTTGCACGGGGAGCGAAAGCGTAACCGCTGAACTTAACTGTTTGTCGGACCCGGCCCCCAGGTAGGGGGTACCCACCATTGACTTGGGTATATGTAGCTTCGCACGCCGCTACTAAAAGAAGGATCGTGTGCCCAGCTCCGGTTCGAAGGGCAAAACTTGTAAATATTGTACATACTTGTCTTTCTTTCTTGCTTTATCATGTTTTAGTTAGCTATGCATGTTTAGTTTTTGTGTTAGCTTGTTTGTTTGCATGTTTAGTTTTGTTATGTTTTCTTGCTTTCAATAAAGTCTTGGAGATGTTTCACATGAAAAGATTTCACCTATGTTAGTGAAAAAAGGGCTTTCAGTAGCTTTTCTTGGTAATAGTTTATCGGTAACGATTCATGCTCTCCGAATATGCCCCTATCGGTGGCAACTTAGGTCTATGGGTGAGGTGTGATATTGCCTGGAGTGCACGCTAGGTTGTATTCTATCTTGCTTTGTTTTGATCGTAGGGGACGCTGGACTTAATTGTTTGGCGAGGTCGAGCGATAAATTTTATTACGGGCGCTAGCATAACACATTTTCAACGGTCTAGTATAGCCACCCATTTCATACCCCACCGGTAAGGAATGGGAAGAAAAGTATGACTCGTTTGATCGCGTGATGATCGGGTGGTGCATTGCATTTCATTTTGTTTCACATGTTTTGCTTGTTCTTTGTTGTTACTTTTTGCTTTCTGTCTTTTAAATTTTGTTTCGGTTTGAAACCCGATAACACGGGCCGGTGGTTCTAATGTCATTTGTCTTGTGGAAAGTCGTTCTCTTAAGTCTTCTGCAGGGTTTATGTGCTACCACACCAGCCTTGGTAGTTTGGATCTAAAGCCGGAGTGAGTGAGGCATTCAGGAGCCCTAAGCATGGGTGCGGCTATGTGCCGCGGTTATTAGTCCAATAAAGCTTTGGATATGGTCCTGTGTGACTAGCTGTGGTTCCGAGTTGGTAGAACCGAAGGAGTAAACCCTGGAAGCATCTAATCTGGCTGGAACGGGACATTGACATGAAATCCTCCAACTTGGTCGAGGTATTTAGGGGTTGACATTCCCCTTGGACGGTACATTCGCTCACTTTTTTTTCTCTCTTCGCTCTTGTTCTTAATGCTATGAGGGCATAGCATCGCTTTAAGTTGGGGGGAGGGGTTAGCTCATGTACCAAGTTGCTTCATTTTTGTGCTTTTTGTTTGATTTTGAGTATATTTGAAAATCCAAAAACAATTGTATATTTGAAAATCCAAAAACAATATAAATTGAAAATTCAAAAACAACAAAAATTTTTAAAAATCCAAAAAAAATGAGAAAATGGAAAATTTTAATAAAAAAAATAATAATAAAAGCTTTTTGCTTGCAATTCTTCCTTTTGTCATGTTTTGAGTTTTGTTCATGACTTGTTGCATGCTCAATAAATGTTAGTTGGCAAGAATTCGTAGCAATTCTAAGAAATTTTGCGCTTCTCGTTTGCATGCTTAGTTGAAAATTGAACGGTCTAGGTTTTGAGTTAAGTTTTTGAGCAAGCTTTGGCCCATATCTCCATCTTTTCAATAAAATGCTCGTAGTTAGGTGAATAATCGCATGTCCATCTCTAATTGTGTTTAAATGTCGATTTTCAATCATTTTGGAATCCAAAGCGCACTTAGGGGAAGATACAAGGCATTCTTTGCATGATCATACCACATATGCGTCACCTAGTCCTATTTTGCATCCTGTTTTTCTCTCGTTCTTTGCTTTAACCTAGGCAACCGGTTGTTTGGAGGGTTCTTGGGATGTGTTTTCAATGATTCAAGAAGATTTGGGGGTGGTGTGAATGTGATAGAAGTGGTTGGAATGCGAAAAAGCGAAAAATTGTTACATGATTCTATATCTTTCCTCTCCCACTACAAAAGCAAAAGTCCCAAATTTTTATCTCCCTCTCCAAAAAGCCTTCAAATTTGGCTCCAATATCTCTCTCACTACAAATCTCACCTCAAATAACCCTATTCCTCAAAGAAAGAAGATCAAAGAAATACTATGTTAGAGCAAAAGTGAATTCAAAAGAGGGTTGAATACTTTGATATGAGAGGATTATGTTGACAAATGGGCTATTATACATTCTGGATGAGAAAGAGTTCAATGAAAATGGGGACCTCGAGGCACAATACCGTGAGAAGCCGGATGAGGATGATGACTTGGTGTGATGGAGTCGGTGGTAGTAGTTTTAGTAGGACTTATTTATTAGTTCTCTTTATTTCTTCTTCGTACTTTTGTTTGGCCGGGTTGGCCCTTGGCTTGGTTGATCTTTGTGAGTCGGCGGCGGTCATTCGGGTAGTTAACCAAGCTAGAAAAAGACCGTCGCCCATTTTTGTGCTAACCTTTTCTTTGAAACCAAGGTCATTAAAAGCTTAAAAAGTCCTTAGTTGATCCTTTGCGCGCATGGATTCCATCATTGATTGACTGTCTGATAGTTGCATAATTAGTTGAATGGCATGCTTTCCTTTCGTTATCCATAATCATCTGCTAGTTTGTTAACTCTGTTGAATAAGTGCTGTAGTTGTTGAGGCATAGCTTTTCTTTTTCGCTATTGCCTGGTTATCAAGCACTCTCTTTGGTGGATATGGATTTAGTCTGAATTCGCAGGTTTTGTGTCCCGTATCCTCCCTTTGTTCGAGGACACAAACCTTTTTAGCTTGCTCTTAGACTTGCTTGTTACTTAGCCTGTTTAATTGGATGCTGAAATTGTGAATTGTAGAAATGAAATAAAAAGCAGGATTGATTAAAACTCTTGCTAGTTTACACTGTTGAGCATGTTCTAAGTTGTGGTAGCGGAATGAATTGCAAGTTGCTTGTTTCTAGTTTTTCATGTTTTATTTGCTAGGGACTAGCAAACCTCAAGTTGGGGGGTGTGATAAGCACCCGATAATGCAATGTAGGGTGCGCTAGTATCTAGATTTGGTTAATTTTATAGCTTAAATTAGTTGTTTTAATGGCTTTCTTGCTCGAGTGGTATTTTGATTTTATTTTGCAGGAAATCGCCTAATAACGGAGTCTTGAGGCCCGTTGGTGTGCAATGCCCGAACAACGCCTAGGCAGGCCACTAGCAAAGCAAGCCGACGCCAAGGCAACGCCTAGGCGTGGCAAGCAAGCAAAGCAAGCCAAAGCACCCGAAGGCGTGGCCAAGGCGTGGCCTAGACAAACAGTGGCCAAGCAGTGCCAAGGCGTGGCCAAGGCAGGAAGGCAAGACTAGGCAGCGCCCAGGCGTGGCCAAGAGGCAACAAGGCAAAAAGCAAGGCGTGGCCAAGGCAAGACAAGGCAGCCTTAACCACTTCGGTATTGCTACCAAGCGAAAAATGGTAGCAATACCGAGCCTCTTAGCATTCAACCCTTAACCACTTCGGTATTGCTACCACTTTTCGCTTGGTAGCAATACCGAGGGCCTTAGCAGCGAATTTTTGGATCTTTGGGCGAATATTCCGTACGGGTACAATGGAGGATATTTAAGGAGTGATCTCATTGTACAAAAACAAGTAATTTTTAGATTTGCTCACGTTTTTAGGATCTAGATCTAGTTTTTGAATTGTTCTTGGTGTTCTTCATTGCTCTTTATTTTCAGCACTTTAAATTTCATTTTCTGCTTTATTTAGTTAGTTTTTGATAATTTCGTCTTCATTAAAGTTGTAGCTCGTACCCCGATCTATCTTTTAATCCAATTTCCTTCTAGCGTTGTTATGTCAAATTTGCTAAGTAGATTTTTGCTTGCTCTTAACTTCATAGTTATGTGTGAGTAGTCTTTCAAGGTTAGGTCATGGGGTGATTAGCACCCCATGGCTCGAGTAAAAATTGCATTTTTCACCAATAAAGTTTGAATCTTTGGTTCGAAAATTGATGTGGGGCTTGGATTTATTTGTCAAATTGCCGAGGTGTTAACCTCCTTGATCATGTGTAGGTAAGAGCATCGCCTACTTACCACACATGATGCTTGGAGCTCTGTCGCTCGAGGTGTTTGCTAAATGAATTCTATAGCTAGCTCGATTTTTGAACCATCTTATCTTCCGGCTTAAGAACCTTACTTGAGTATCTTAAATCGCGTAGTTGGTTGAAAATTGTAATTTAGCTCGAGTCGTGGGTGTTAGGCATTCCTAGACCTAACCTGCTTTTTAATCTAGTTTATTATCGTTTAATTTAGCCTTTTTACTTTCCACCGCAAACGAAAAACTAAGTTGGCTGTCTAAAGGCCGAAAACCAGTACTTGCATCTACAAATCCAGCAAAGCCATATTAATTATTCCCTTGGGTACGATCCCGGTCTTCCGGATTATTATGCTTCAATTGGACGCTTATACCCTACGCTTGGGGTGATCTTATTTGATATATCGACGAACGAAGCATTTTTGTTATGGCGATTTTTTACAAATGTCTACCCCATCTCAATGCAATTGAATCACTCTTAACAAGACATCAGATGAGTCCTTCCACCATACTGATCATGTTTTATTTTGGACATGTAGCCATACAGTTTATTACAGTAGACTAGGTTATACCATTTATTTTACACTAGATCGAGCTTATAAGCCTCTAGTGTCCAAGTACCTTTAGCCTCACGAAGATTGGCCGTGTTGATATCAAAGTACTCCTTGAACCGAAAGGACCTGAACAACTGGGGTTCGGATGCACTAACAAGTGCTTTTTCAGGTTCTATGATGGATTCTAGAGATGGACCGATAAAAGTGTTTATGCATGTCCGAGCAACACTGGTGTTCGTCACCACTCTGTGAAGAGCACTTCTTAGCTTTCCATTGCTGATAATCTACATCCAATCCAAATGGGAAATCGTATTAGTTCCAGCCCTAGAAAACTCATCAAGGCGAAGAACAAATAGACAATAAAATTTAAACACGCATCTAATAGGACTACAATCTATACAATGCTCCATCGTTAAAGTCACCTGAGATGGGTCCAAAAACGTCAAAACTGAACCGGTCCACATTAATGAGTACTTGTTCAACAAATGATCAAATATCTTATCAAGATGATTTTCGATGGAAAGGATCATGTTCCCTAAAATAAACAATTCAAAGCCTCAAAAAAACACGTTCAAATTCAAAACTCTATTCCATCCATGATAACTACCTCTACGGATGTTAGATTTTACGAAATTCAAAAATTTCAGGGCCTTTATTTATATGAAACATGAAGGGGGTGGAGATCACATATATACCTCAAGTTGGTCAGATATGTTGATAACAAAACCATTAGGAATTGGTTCAACCCCAAGCCACTGCCCATCCTTGAAAATCTGAAGCCCAGAAATATCCTGCTGAAGCAAGGTTAAGAGGTTTATATCAGTGTGACTGCAAATTCCCAAAACCAAACTTGGGTCCGGACAAGGTGGGTAATGGTGGACTATCAACGTCTGGCGTTTGCACAGCTCATTCCGGCCAAAGTACCCCAATTCAACCCCCAGCCCTTCACAAATCAGATCCAAAATCCTTGAGCTTAACTTCCTCACTTCCATTGAATACGACCCAACCAGCTCCCTACAAGCATAATTCAGCAACAAGTTTTATTTAAAACGGGCGTGCCTTAATTCCTTTGTTACGACAAAAAGAGAAAACGTAATTATGGTACCGATATCTTGGTGGGCTTTGAGGCCAAGATTGGATGTTATCCTCTAAAGGCTGACAAATATTGTGTTTCACTGAATCTTTCCAGGCCGGTGTTAACCCCGTCCTTGATGTAATTCAATGTGCTTGTGTAGAGCCTAAAACCCTAAGTTCCATCCTCCAAATAATACATAGCATTGTCTTCTGTAGGCATGTTGAAGAACTCCTTGAACAGAGTCATTGTTTCATCCACTAGTTCTTCAGATACACCATGGTTAATAACCTATTTTATGATCGATAATTTAATGCGTTATTAATGTTATGATCAAGATTTCATGGAAGTTAGTACATAGTTAAATTATAAGATTCTGAATTATATATGGAATCACAATATTTTGGTCTAAAAAAAGACAGAGAGAGACAGAGAGAGAGGGGTTGAACCTGAAACATTCCAAAATCCCGGTTAGCTTTCATGATTTGCTGAACAATTTTGACGCGATGATCAATACCATCCAATTGTGATAGATCAATGACGGGAAGATCCTTGCATACCGGCACTTCAATGTCACCTCCGGGCCTTTTGTCCTTCGGGAACACATAATTTGCTGGCACGGACTGAACCTCCCTGGACCAACTTGAAAGAAGAAGAGTCGACATGTTTTTTTACTACTGAATCATTTCAAAGGAAAACAAGCTTTGAAGGGCAGAGGCAATGGTTCACACAGAGTTTTATAGTGGGAAACATTCTTGTTCATGATAAGTCAGGTCAAGAATGATTATTGGTAGGCATATTACCTGCCCTCTTGTACCGATTCCTTTCTTATCCATAAATATTATCGTTGATTCGGAAAAAAAAAAAATAGTGACAGGTAGGTCCAGTACAAAGTGTACTGCAAATTTTGCTGTATTGTGATTCATTTTACAAGAACAACTAAGACAATTAACTGTATACATTTTTTAGCTGAATTCTGTTTTTTTTTTTTTTTTATCAGCAAAGTTTTTTTTATTAATCTCTACAAAATTACAAAGATTAAAATGATAAGGACAGAAAGGAAACTAAAATTACTTAATCTCCGACACTACCCGAGACATCTTTGCTGGTCCAAGACCGACCAAAGCCCTAAACACCTAAAAACTGAAACTCCACTACCAAACTACCACCCTGCCGGAAACCGGCCACCAAAGATTGGGAATTGAAATGCCGCCACTGTCACGCAGACCGTTGTGAATCCGCCGTACATCCCAACCAACACCGCTAAATGAGACACAACCACCGCTCCAAAGCCCCACCACCGCTATGAACAATCTGCGCCACACCTGCTACCACCAAAAATCCCCCATGTTGCCCTCCAAAATTGCGCCACACTTGCTATATAAAAAATCCCCCATGCTGCCCTCCAAAATTTCCCCATGCTACTGCCAAAAACGCCTCCTCTGATCCAAACCCCCAACACCACCAACTGCCATCAGACCCCACCATCCAGCCAAGGACGGACCACCGGTCGGAAACCAAAAAGCAAGCTGCTGGCGAGGAGAGGCGCAACAACAGGACTTCGGGAATCCCAAACGCCGTTAAGCAAAACCAAGATCCGCTGAATTCTGTTACAACTCATTGCAATTGAACTGGTCTTGACAAGGCATCGGATGTTTCACCGGACTGACTTAAGGGTCTATTTTGACTATGTGGGTCGAATAGCTTATTGCGACAAACCAGCTCACTTTTTTCGGTCTCTCTAGATCTTCTTCTAAAGCTTGGAGCTTATATGACTCTAGTGTCTTGTGACCTTTAGGCTCATGAAATTCAGTCATGTAAACATCAAGTACTTTTTGATTCGAAAGTGTTTGAAATTTGCTCGTGGTCTCAATCATCGCTCTATGCTCGCGCTGTCAATCATCAGTCCCATGAGTTTTATTAGTGTAAGATGTCTTTGAAATATGCTTTAACGTTAGCGCTCGTGCTCTTGTGCGCACGCGAATTCTGTGAACAAGTTTTGAATAGGCAGGTACTTTATGCACTAACATAGAACGTTTTCAGGTTGAGTGATGCATTCTGGAGAGGAAGTGATAAAAGTGACCGGCGGTGTTGGAGCAACACTTGGTACAGTTTGTACGTGATCGACTTTCATGGCTCGATGTTGAGCACTATTTATCTTTCTTTCCATTGTTGATAATGTACATATCCAAGTCCAATAATGGATTGCATTAGTTCCAACACTAGAAGTAATACGCGAGGAAGGGTGAAAATTGCTTTAAAACAGAATGGGTAATAGAAGGTTGCCGTTCTTTTTTCTCTTCCTAGCTAAGATGGGTGGGTGTTTGCTAAGATTTATTTCTTCTCGATGTAACCGTTATCGAGTTTAATATAATCTTTTTGCCCAAAAAAAAAAAAAAAGAAAAGAAAAGAAAAGAATGGTTAGCCTGTGGTTTACAGTAAATTGGAAATTTTGCAGTCATTGTCCTCTCCTCCAAATTAAGTTCTGCTTGTTCAATCTCAGTCCATGCCAGTTATATTATACTATTTGGTTTCATACATGTACGTGCACTCATTATTAAGTTAAAACCCAAATACGAATGAGACCATTGCTATCAGTCGAAAATTTAGCCTAACACCAAAAAAGTTATTTTCCCAGACAACAAGAAAGGATTCCCAATTACGAATCAAGATGTTCCATTTCCCTAAATTCCCTTGCAAAAACAAGCATGAATTACATTTGCATTAATCAGATCCAGGCATCTTGAAAGAATTGCATTAATCAAATCCAGGCATCTTGAAAGAATTGAGGGTTCCGTTAATTGCCAAATGTTTTATTTATGTCAAAGGTTGAATTTTATACCCAATATTTCAACAGAGACATATCTTCAAACACTTCCAATGCAATCAATAATTTGCTAAATCCATTAGCCTCCACTAATCCAACCACGAGCATTAACGGAAGAGCATTATATAGATTTAGAACCATTGAACCATGAGGGGTATCTGCACTAGTCCAAACCTACTTTGCCCAAAAATAATTTAACCACTATTATAAATATTTTTAACTCTTTTAGTATTTTACCTTAATGTGATATAGTGTATATTCATGTAAAACCTACGGGGTAAAGTTCTATTTTTATCCAGTTACACGTATGAACTTGCTACCTTGCTTTGTGATGCACTATTGCACTTGAACCTATGAATCTGGAATGATGAAAATGTGGAATGAATTTGCCAACCTGGAATACAAAATTCAGAAATTGCTACTCCCTCCATTCCAAATTGTTGGTCCTTATTTTCTTTTTTGGATGTCCCAAAATGTTAGTCCCTTTGAAAAGTCAAAATAAAAAAGCTTTTAGTTTTCTAAAATTGTCCCTATAAAGTAGTCATCATTGGGTTGACAATATAGAATACAAGGGCAATGTAGTAAAGTCATGTCTCACAATTTGAAATTGGTGCAATCATTATTTGTCCTCTTAATATTTAGCTTCCCCAAAAGGGGCAAGCAATTTTGGACGGAGGAGTAGTTTTTTTTTTTTTTTGGTTGGTTGCTTATTTCCTTATGACATGTAATCCGTTGAAAAAACCGGAACCGATCCGTAACTCACAGATTGGATTGGAACCAAATCATGGGATTTTAGTCCGGACACGGATTGTATTTTTTAAAAGCCGTGACTTGCGGAGTAGGATCAGATTCATAGAAATTCGATCCGATCTGGACCATGAGCAGCCCTACTAGGAGTATTACTTTTGGATTACCTTATCCATGTTGCTTCCACATACTAGTTTCATTTGTGATTCTTCTATTTCAGGTGTGAGGTGTACTGCACATATTACAAGGTTTATCAATGTTCTTTATTTTTATTGGGACAATGTTAGAATGACTTACCATGCCAAAACTGGGATATATGTTACTCACCTTTCGCAGAAAAGTCCTTATGTCATTCTCAATCAACTCATATATGCTGCAACATGTTTAAGACCGGTAGAAGTGGTAGTCAATAGGGTAGAGATATCTGTCAGGTTACCAACACCTATTTTGAGGGCATTTTCATTCTCTGTTTCGGCTTGGCTTAAGGTATATGTTTGATACTCATTGCTGGATTATAGTATAAAATTTTCTGCAATGTCCCATTTTCATTGCTTTAGCATGATGGTCGTTACATTTTCTTTGAAAACTTTCTTGTTTTTGGAGCAGAGATTACGAGATGTAGCCTTGAAGGATGAAGTAAGTATAAGCAACTCCAATGGTGAAGCTTCTCCAACTCTCCTGGGTTTGGCAAGTTCTATATCAAGGTTTGTGCAGTTAGCTATCCAAAATTTTCAGCGTTTGAGAAAGTGTTAGTTATTACCTTATATTCATCAAAGGAGTAATCCAGGGTTGAGGTGTAGAGTCTAGAGACAAGATATTTTTGTCTTCTCATTTCTACCGTTCAGCTTTCTCGCGTGGCAAGGATTACCTGCTTCTGTATTTTTTTTTTCTGTGTACTTCTTTGTTGTTGTTTTCGTTCTTTGAGGCAGCTGGGATTTTGTATACTATTTACGGGCCTGAACCTGTCTTCGGATTGTTATTCTTGTTATGAAAATATCTGATGGTGCTTGGTTTTTACTAGTCTTTGCTCAGGTGCAGACTTTTTACAGTAATAGTGCATGGAGCCATTCCTTAAGTACATTTGGAGACCGATTCTTCTGTTCCAGCTTCTGAAATAGCTGTTCATATTCTTGACTATCTTTACACGAATCTCAATGAAATATGTCCTGTGCAAGGGGGTGAGGTCGTGAAATTTCCCGGTCTGCACATGTTTTCATTCTTACTATTCTGTGCGTGTTTTGGTTAATTTGTGGTCTATGTCTTGTGCGGTGCTCGTTTCAGGAGGATGCATACCAGATACTACATTATATATTTGTTGGAAGTCTATTGCCATGTATTGAGAGTCTTGATTGCTGGCTTTTTGAATCCAGCTTCTGAAATAGGCAAATAGCTGTTCATATTCTTGACTGTCTTTGCAAGAAGCTCAATGAAATATGTCTTGTGCAAGGGGGTGAGGTCGTGAAATTACTCGGTCTGCACGTGTTTTCATTCTTACTTTTCTGTGCGTATTTTGGTTAAATTGTGGTCTCTGTCTTGTGCGGCGGTCTTTTCAGGAGGATGCATACTGGATGCTACTTTATATACTTGTTGGAAGTCTATTGCCATGTTTTGAGGATCTTGATTCCTTTCTCTTTGAAGGAACACTTGATGATCCCTTTGAACAGGTAGTCATTGCAAGTTTTGTACACTAATTTGGGGGTTTGAGGCAGATTACTTTCTTGGTTTTTCGGCCCAAGCCCAATTATAAGATTGAAGTAACTCTTTTGTTTTAGGGGAACTGAGGAAATCCTTTGTGGTAATCTATGCATGCTAAACTAAGTACAGGAGTTTTACGTCTTTGCATCATTAGTATCTGTTTGTACCTGAACATGTGTTTCGCCCTCAAACTAGTACGTTCCATCAGCAGTTCTACTCCTAGAATTCTCTTTCTATTAATGTTTTTCCTTCTCAGATCACTTCAATATTCTCCCTTTTTACAGATGTTATTCTATGCTAATGAAGCAGTTTCTGTCAATGAGGCTGATTTTTGGGAGAAGAGCTATTTGTTGAGGCAAAGACATCATGGAATATTTAAAGTTGCTGGTACCACTACTGGCATATCTACGAATGACAAGAAGGAAATGGCAGGAAGAGAATCCATCACTGTGTCTAGCCCAATAAAAGGAAATGACCTAGGTCAATAGAGACATTCAAGTATGTCCTTTGTTTATTAAGGAAATAGCAACGGGGATATATAACTTGGAGACGTAGAACAAAAATGTGTCTATTTGCAGTAGGATGGGCTTGGGCTCTTACTGGAAAGTCTTCAATATCAAATAAAAAGCTTTGTATTCTGCTCATCGGGATAGAGGTTGGCAAAAGAGAAATTTTGGTTGTATGTGGATCACTCGTATAAACGCGTTAATTCACAAAATGTGGGTATCTAATAGTTATAGTAGATTTATACACGATCTGTACAAGAAAGGGGCGTTTCTGCTGGAAAATCATTGCAGCTAATTCAACATGCTCCTTGATGTTTTTATGGGCTTCTGGTAGAGGGGATATTGATGAAGTTGGTAACTTCAGAAGTGTTAGTTTTAATACTGATCCAAACATGACTGGGTTAACCTTATCAGAGGTCTTTTGTTTATCATCAGCAGGTCTTATTGGGCATGGTGATCATCTCTCTTACTTTTGGCAAGAAGAGCCATTAAGTGATCAAACTCCAAAATTGCCTCTCTATTTGAACCCTTTGTGGACATACAGAAACTTGAAGGAGGGACTGGTGAGAACTTGCCAGCCATAATATGCTCAGAGAAGGAAAAGAGTATTGATTCAGGTGCGGTGGATAATTTTCCCTTTACAAAGTTATTCTATCCTGAAAATCCAGTCATCACTGTGTGCCAAAGCTCCCTTCATGAGAATAAGGATGCCTGGAGTACATTAAATTTGGCTGAAAATTTCGATCTTCCACCTCTTAATGATGAGAGTTTAAGAAATGATGTTTTTTGCAAGAAAGGGGAACCGTTTTGTACAGCTAAAGGAACAAACTATGCTTCAGGCTTTCAGTTTGGTGAATCTGGACAACTTCGTTCACAGGATGACACACAAGATGTTGGAAGTATTATTTCCATTTCCAACTCTTCTTCCTCCTCTTCAGGTACTGCTGTATTGAAGTTCTCAGAGCAGTTTGATAGTTAATTCGTTAAGAAAGGAGGAGTGTTATATGTCCGAGTTCTTGTCTTTCTAGAAAAATATTACTCTTCCATCAAGAGTTCTTTGTTGGATTCAAGCTGTTGAACCAAAAGCTACTCCACTACCTGTGGTTATTGTACGGGAATGTCTCACTGTCTACATTAAGAAGCAGATAAGTGGTTGTTTTTTTTTTTGCATAACGTATGTTTCTGTTAGCATACATACAGTTTATGAATCCAAAATGTTTTTCTTCCGGCAAATTCAGGTTGACTACATTGGCAGGAATATTTTGTTAAAGTTACTTTATGAATGGAGACTGATGGATGAGCTAGGACTACTACGTGCTATATACCTTTTAGGATCCGGTATCTACTGGATTCCTGTATTTTTGAATTTTGGTGCTTTGGAAATTGGTTTGTTGACATTCTCAATTTCTTAGATTCGGCATTGCACCTTCCCCATCCAGGTGATCTGCTGCAGCATTTCTTGACCGTGATTTTTGACCAGCTGGATAAGAAAGAATCGTGGGATGATGATTTTGAGTTGAACATGATATTCGAGGTACAATGCTCATGTAAAAGCCGAACTCCTATCGTTTGGTTGGCTAGTTCGATACCTCTTTGTGTATCTATTCTATTAGGGCCATATCTTTGTCCTAGTCTGCAGTAGAAGCTTAGCCCTTTGGGGATTGACCAAGGTCACTATCAGTACAATGGACCAGTGACAATGAGCCAGATTGCCACACAAGGGCATGGATGCGTATATCTATACTTTAACGTTAAAAAAGTTTCTGCAGCGTTCCATTATTTTTTGCAAGAGAATGATTTGGTGTTACTTGTTACTTCCCGCAACTTTTGACTTGGATAGGCAATAACTGGTGGTGATAGCCCAAATCCAATTGCTGCTCCTATTGATCTCAGAAAACGACTCGATTAGCTGTATATATGCTCATGAAGGATGGCTGTTTACAGTTTGAGGGGAGCCTATGGTTTCATGTATTGATCTAGATGGAGAAATTAGGTTGACACAAAAACAAAGTGGTTTTTCCTCTATGTATGTCATAGATGCAGAATATTGATATCGTAATCATCTTCTAACCAACTCTTTTTTTTTTTTTTTTTACTTGTTTTCCTTGTGCCCTTCTCTCTTTCTCCTCGGCAGATATAGTTCTCTCTGTTACCTCTCCCCCAATCCTGATTCTAACTTCTGCATTGCCCCTTAGAAAGACGGGCACTTTTGAAGTGTAATAACAGTGCTGAACTATATGACCAGAAACCTGCAAAGCCAACATTTATAACAATCAATTAGAGACTTAAGAGTACTTTTTGTTTTTAGAATACTGAAGTTTGATTTGTTGGGATAATGTATTCCTGGCTATATTCATGACGTTATCAGCTGTTTTCATTGAAAAGACCGCGACGCTTATGTTTCTCTCTTCTGGGAAACTGAAAAGAGATATTAGCGATTCCCCAAATTCCAACATTTCCACCGACCGACATGGAATGCCCCAAAAATGTTTGAATTCTGCGAAGCCTTTTGCTCCATCGAGTTGTTTCGGCACCTATAGGTTCCCTTTTTGACATTTCCTGTATGTTCCAGCTCTATGTAGAGATGTTTCCGAAACTTTTCCTTTTCCCAGCTAACCGAGGCAACATACTGAAAACGATATTTCAATCCTCGAGGTTGCAACCTACTCAACTCATGTGCCAAAAATTCTTGAACAGTCCCGACAGAAAAATATATTAGAAGCAGGTGTGATTGTATAGACAAGCGTGTGAATTTTCTGCATTGTTTGCACTGTGCAAGTTCTCTTTCAAGCTCAATGTGCGACACTTCCCTCATTTAGCAGAGTTGGTAACAAGAATAAACTACGACTACTTCTACATGCCCGATAATGGGAACTTGATTACGGCACCTGGGTCTGAAACTGCCTCTCTTCTAAGATGGGGAAAGCCTTCGCTGTTCGAACAGATTGACCACATTTGCCTCGCCTGTACTCTGTTACATTTTTTTGGACAGAATCATAACCACGACGTACTGGAAGCGTAAGTGAAAATTCCCCAAATAGAAAACTAATCACGACGTTCTTTCGCATTCTACTAGCGCATTGCAAAGGTTTGAAGAAAAAAAAAAAAAAAAACCGACTGCAGCATATTGGCATAAAGTACTGGATTATAAAACCACTACCCCTCACACAAAACTAAATCTAAAACTGATGATCAAAATGAGAAAAACAAAAACATACAAATGCATCTAAAACTCCCTAGTCCTAAACTGGAAAGGTAAACAAAAGCCCATATGACAACTTAGCATAACTCAGTCAGTTGCTTTGGCTTGGATCGAGCACTACTCCTGTGAAAAAAATCAACCCTGATGTAGCTTCCCTGATGATAAATACAAAAGGATGATCAGCAACGAAACTAAATGTCTCTGGCACATCGAACGAACATCCCGCGTACTTGAATGCGCATGCAGTTATGGCCGCAGCCTCCGTGCCTTTCTCGTCTATCTCTATGCATGCCTTTTGAATTATTTTCGGGTCAAAGAATTGGGCACCCTCTGCAATGTGTAACATTTCTGACAAGTCTTCTGGATTTTTCGCAAAAGAAAGCGTTGTTCCCGTATCCCTCATGGCCTCGGAGACATCAAACGTGTTAGCAAACTTAAATTTCGGTATCCAAAATTCATCGAGCTCTACTTCCGACAAGCTGAAGTACTTCTCGGGGTTGGAAATGATGAGCTTTTCCAAGAGATCTTGCAACCCATCTCGCCCATTTGGGAGGAAAAAGTACATGGAGAAGTACCGTTTGCGCTTTCCCTTTTTATAGGGGATTCTTAGGACTTTAAAACCGTCAAATGATCCACAGGGGTACATGTTGTCACTTGTCATGAACGGTACTGAAACATTTTCTCCGTTGAGAAGATAGAAATCTCTTTTCTCGGTATGTTTGACATCAAATCGATAATCGTGTTTCCAAGTTCCTTTGAAGTAGAGTCCATTTGCAAGAAAGAGTGCTGTGTCCGGACTTGGGGAGCCTGGCTCAAGAAAGTTTTTGATAAGTCCTCTGGATATGGCTTCAGCCCATGCGTTAGCTTCATCTTTCACTTTCTCAGCCTATTTGGACGGAAATAGAACACATGCATGTAAACAACAAAAATACATAGATGGTATCTTCATTTATGTAACAAATTAAAGAACCTATGATTGAATCTGAATCTTTTTTTTTCGTTGATAAAAACTGAGAAATAAAAATACAATAAGTCTGTTGACATAGATCACGCACAGACTTTGTGAAATATTTTTTCAAGAGCCTCCGCTAAAAATCAGTTCAATCCAATACCTATTAGGTGCTTGATCCAATTATCTAACTTTTCATTATCCTGAAATCCGAATAAAAAGTTAGATGATTGGATCGAGTACTTATAGGTATTATCCTGAAATCCGAATAAAAAGTTAGATGATTGGATCGAGTACTTATAGGTATTGGATTGAACTAATTTTTTGTGAGACCCTTAAAAAAACATTTTATATTTAATGAACGGCTCGGATTGTTTGGGTGGGATCCGGAGTGGACCCCACACAAAATCTGTACACGATCTGTGTTCTATTTGTATGTAAGAATAGCGCTGTTGATAAAAATAGGGTAAACAAAATGATTTAGAAAGGAGAAAAAATATCCAAAAAGTCAGAAGGGGGCAAATCTAACCGGACTTAATTACCAAAATTTTCAATAGCAATATGTGGCCGTGTAATAGTAACGGGAGTATTGGGTGATATGTAGCGAAAATCGAATGTAGGGATTAGTGATTTGTTATTAAAATCAGTTTTTGCGTCAAAACGTACAATGACGCGGTCGCAGCGAAGTACTAGCCCTCCGGGTGCCTAGCGGTGTTGGGTGGTTCGATGTGTTTTCGGAGGGGCAGGGGTGGCGGCGATCTGGTGGTTGTTGTGGTTTTGGTGGTGGTGCGGCGGTGTTGGGGGATGTTTTCTAGGCTGTTTTCTTTAACTTTTGTTTTGCAGGTTTCTCTTATTTCTAAAAACGATCAGTAAAATTGCGGTGTTGATCAGCGATGGCTGTTTCTGGTGGTGGTGAGGTGGATGTGGCTCCCATGGCTGTTTTGCTCAGATCGCTTGGTGTGTCGAAGTCCAGTCGGTGGCCATTCTGAGTGCTCAGTCGAGCGAGGGGTAGCAGTTTGTCGCTTCCGAGTCTACTGTTGCTGGTTGACATTGTTGGTTCCTTGGGTCTGTGCTGGGGCTTGATGTGGTGGTGGTGGATTCCTCTCTACCTTGGTTGCTTTGGTGTTCATTTCAGTAGGCCGGTTTTTGCCGTCGGGAGAAGCCGGCTTGGCTTAACAGCGAGGTTGGGCTCCGGTGGTTTGTGCGGCGGTGGGCGTTGAAGTTAATTAGGGTTTGAGGGTTTGGTTTGGGAGGGCCGGTCCATGGTTTGGACCGGATTTGGGTGTTTTAATTTAAGCTGTTATTGTTTCTTATTTGGGTTTAGGGTTGGGTTTTATTGTTTGTCTTTTTGGACTCTTGTAGGCTTTTGAGTGTTTCGGGCTTTGCCCTTCTGGTGTTTTGTCCAACTATTTATTGGATCGCCTTCCCTTTTCGCCCTTTTTTAATAAATTTCAATTTTGCCGATTAAAAAAAAAAAAAATCAAAGCGTCTAGGGTTCTCGAAAGAGATCGAGGCATCAATAGGTTTTATCAAAACAGAATAAAATAAAACCAAAGAATCAATATTTCTTAATTACCTGAGTTGCAAAATCAACAGTTTTGGCTTCACAATTGAAGATACCCTTCAGAACTTTTCCTCCTCCTCTATAAGAAGAGGGAGTTTCCACCAATTTTTCGCTTGGCAGTTTTTCAAATTGGACCAATTTAGCCCTTAATTTGGACGGCTGTGTTCTTGGAATGTTGGGGCAATTGGTCATTTTGCTTGTGCCATTTAGTGGGCTACATGGCGGTAGGTTTTCCAGTACGTGGTGAGATGGCGTGCCAAAACGTAAACAAGCGTCTCCCCCTCCTCCCCTTTTCTTCCTCTGGTTATTCTCTGGTTAGAGAGAGAGAGAGAGAGTTTTGGGCAAGTTGCACCACCCTCGTATTAATCGTAAGAGCATCTCTAAATCGTCTTCGTTGTATCTCTATTGAAGATGTGGAGATGCAAGAGAAAGCTACGGCAGCTGCTTCCAATTCCGAAATTCCGTGTCTTCAGCTGCCCTTTCTACTTTCTGAAATCAGGTATCTGGATCTGCTGCTTCCTTTCTGAAATCCTAGAGCTTTTACTATCTGTGATGTTCTAAGTTTTGCAGTTCGATTGAAAATTTTGTTTCTTTTTTTTTTCAAAGATGCAAGAGAAAGATACGGCAGCTGCTTCCAATTCCGAAATTCCGTGTCTTCAGCTGCCCTTTCTACTTTCTGAAATCAGGTATCTGGATCTGCTGCTTCCTTTCTGAAATCCTGGAGCTTTTACTATCTATGATGTTCTAAGTTTTGCAGTTCGATTGAAAATTTCGTTTCTTTTTTTTTCCAAAGATTCTACATCCCTTTGATGTTTCTACATTTGGAAGAAAAAGGAGTTTGTGGTTGTATGCATGTGTAGGGTTTTGTCGATCTGATGTAGATGGTTTTGTATATGATGTGTGTTTTTTTTGCTTTTTCTTAGGAAGGAAAAATATGGCTTCGATCTGCTGGAGATGGCTTTGATTGTGCATATTTTTGGGGCGTGTTGATGTTTCTGACATTTGGAAGAAAATTAAGGCTGGAGATGGGGATCGACGGCGGGACTCTGGGTTCTCTTCAATTCTTCTTTACCTCTCTTCCAGCAAACATGGTTTACGTCACATCATGGGACGATTTCGTGGAGAAATCGGTCCAGTTGTTCCACACTGATCCTGAATCCATAATCCCTTCCTACACTCGCAGTTCTTTCTCTCCGTTACTTGCTCAATAGATCCATATTACTGCTGTTACGTTCAATTTTTATTGATTCTACTGATTGTTTGGTTTTCCTGACATGTTTTCACGCTTTTTTTCACCCTTTGCTAGGTGGACATAAAATCCACCCTTTGCACTGAATTGATGCTAGACCCCATTAGCTTCCAAGTACTTCATGACAAAAATATATTTTGCATCAGTGGACATAAAATCCTCATTAAGCATATGAAACTCTACCCACTAACTGTTAAAACTACTTTTAGTGCATTAAAGTGCACTAATTATTATTTTTGAGCAACTACAATGCACTATTTTCTAATCCTAATATTTTGCAATAGACTATATATCTTGATGCCGCATATCACATGAGGATAGTTTTGGTGAATCACTAATGGTTGAAAATTTGATTGCTAATTTGCATGCTTTTCTTGGCCTCTTCATGACCTAACAAAAAGACATGAATTTCAGAAATCCCAAAAGTCCCTTGAAACAAGTTTAAGAGTTGTATTTGAATGTTCTCTCCTAGAACAGCTCGAATTGGTGACTGGATGCACAGAATTAGGTTTGAGGTAATAAAGTTTGTTGGAGCTAGGGCTGAATACCAGTGTTACGGGTTGATAAGCTGAGGGAATTGACTGAATCTATTTCTATGCATGCTTGTTTTGGCTAAAATTGTTTGTTAAAGAGCAAGAATTTTGTGCTAGATGCTGGAAATGACCTCCATAGCTGCTGTAAATGTATCCTAAGTGCTGAATTTCTTTCTAATCTGCAAGAATACAAGTCGAAATGCTAATAATTAATTGCACAAGTGCTAGAACTGGATTTATAGTTGCTGGAAATAAGCTTTGTGTCTGTTGTAGATCTGCTATAAATGAATGCTTAGAGCTGATTTGCATCTTAATCTGATAGGACTTGTATCAAAAACTACAAATCGATTGTTGTACCTATTGAAGGAAAGAGTATTAGAGAGTAACGGTTGCAATCCTTTCTTTTTACAAGTATCTCAATATTGATACACACATGTGTCGATTAATGTGTTACATGCCAGGTTCGGAGGTGGCGACGAGTACTGTGACTCCACGTAGGGAGTGAACTTGTGTTGGTACCTTTTTGCTGGGCCTCAAGGTGAGTGTATCATCTCAAATAATTAAGGAAAGTTAACCGTATTGTGATTGTTTTATCGAGTTATTGGTGGACTGAATTGTTGCTAGACTTGGCTATTGTTGGTTGAGTTGGAATTGTCTATTGGCGACTGTGATGGTATTGCAAATTTGGGTGTCCGCGTGTGGACGTGGGCCCGAGGTGCCTATGTTTGCTAGACATAATGTGCTGATACCCACCAGACTTGCGGATGAGCAGGGCCAAAGGTGCATGTGCCCAGTGACTCATAAAGAGCGAGGCCCGAGGACTGGGAAGAGAATTAACCCTAACCCCCACACAATTAATCACTTAGACTGGACAGAATGTTCATACTAAGTACCTGGTATTATGATTGGTGGGAGGTTGTTAAAGTCTTGGTTTATGTACAGTTTGATATTTTCGGCCAAAGGTTATGGTGACTAGATTATCTTGCCACAATACATGCCTTTAGCTTAAATGAGTTGATTCATCCGCCAATAAACACACACAAAACAAGTAACATTAAATATTTGTGTGTGTGTTTATTAAATTAGCTAACTGGTAAATATTTGAACTATTAAAAACAAGTGATCTTGCTAGCTATTCTTTACCATGTGTCTTTCTTTCTTTGTTATGGACAACTTGGAGATCGTTGTTTGTTTTTTAGTTTCTCTTTATGTGTAAAGTATTCCGTATGGTCGATTGGAAAATCATTGCACGTTTTAGGACTTTGTGCTGCATCATTTCTTATTGTTTGTCTTTCCTGATTTCTTATTCTTTGGTAGTAGTACTATTGCTATCATTAAAATTGCACGCAAAATTTCTGTAGCATGTTCTATGAAGATTGATTGTTAATGTGTCTACTTAGTGCAGATTCAGTCTTCTTGGTTGTGAGGATTGCCTTAGAGGGACAGAAAATCTGGAGCATAAGTTTATTCAGAAATTGTACACGAAACTTCAAGAGGGTGGGTGGCTATTGGTTTTGTTCTCAAGTAAACCTGAGAATCAACGGAATGCCATCACAAAGCACCTTATTCCTGCTGGGTATGGTGCTTGGTCTTCAATGCTTATGAGGTACGGTCCCTTCATTCCTTTTTGTCACTGTGATAAATTCACTAAATGAAGGATACTAAAATGTTTAATTGGGTCTATCTCATTCTGTATTAGATAATATGATGTCGCAATGCTGCTAACACTTATTCTCCTGTATACCAGGGCTGTGTATACAGTTAGATGTTCCATTTTTATGCAGATACTACTACTATTTACTATATGGTTCATAATAACCAAAAGTCAGCGGTGAAGGAAAATTTACTGGTCGAAATAATGTTACTACTCTAATATTTTAGAGCCTAAGGCATTGAGCTAGAAAGTAAAGACTTGAGTAATAGACCTCCGAAATGACAAAATAGGACTTTTTCCTACAGATTGCTTAATTAGATTAAGAATATAATCCTTGTTTCGTGCTATTTGTTTTGTTCTATATATGCGGACATACACACAGACTTTATTTTTTTGTCATCGTCACGATTATAGGTTGAATTTATGTGCAGCAGTGTCCTAAGTTTGCCACCATTATCAATTCTGTGACTTCCAAGAAGGTTGCTGCTTGATCACGCCACCAAAGCAAATAAAGGGCTTTGAAAATCACCTTTGCGTTTGCTTGATCACTTGACAAAGCATACAAGGTTATTCAATACACCAGCTTCACACAAACTGCAGCCACAAGAGGAAGCCTTTTGCTATCAACATGTTCAGCCTAATTTTACGAGGTCCTTTTGTAATAAGAAATATGGCTTATTTATGTATATGAAACTTATGGACCCTATACTTTCGGAAATATTCAATACCGTTCAATTCAACGGGCATGACATTCGTGCCTTGCACGTAGCAATGCACCTAGTCTCTATATACAAAGGTTTGAAAGGAAATTTTTGATCGGCCCAAGCTCCATTGACCATGGCCAGAACCGGCCCACCATCATCGCCATTGTCGGAGGAACCAACATCGGCCGCCACTGCCATCATCTTCACAGACTCCAAGTTGATTTGATTGATGTTTTCGGACCCAAGAAAACCCAACATGGTCTCTAAAGTACGGCCCTTTAACCCGGTAGCCACCATGTTTAGAACGACATTGAGGGAGACCGGCGACACCACAAGGTTATCTTCTCTGGACTTTTTGACCTCCTTGAGCATCCACTGAGAGGCCAACTGTGTGCAGTAATCCATTCTTGCTAAGGTTTTCGCTTTTCTTTTTCTAGGGTTTGAGAGTGTATCCATTCTTGCTATGGTTTTTGCTTTTCTTTTTTTAGGGTCCGAGAATGCATGTACGCATAATGTATAGGGGAATATGGAGATGGAGTGCTATACAAGTAATATTCTTATGGCAAGAGTATATATACGTTTCCTTTTTCTAAAGGCTATTTTTTGAGTTTGAGAAATTAAGTATCCGCAATTAGATATAACTTATTCACCACGATCCCCAATGCTGTAGCCAGGAATTAACCACAATTATAGGGAGCCTTTTAAACATGCTTCAACCAAAAAAAAAAAAAAAAATCGAGATGAGCAATACAGAAATAATAGAAGAACGCCGGTGTTGACATTTTTTTTTTTTATCGGCAAAAGATGAAATTTTATTAAAAGCGGGAAAGGGGATCTAACAAAAAGTTAGATTACACCTCAAAAGGGCAAAGACCCAACCACCCAAGGGTCTACATGGGTCCACAAAAATAGAAACAAATGAGCCCAACCCAACACCCAAATAAAATAATAAAGCCGAAACACCCAAATACCGGCCCAACCCTGGACCGGCTCACCCAAGCCAACTCCCAAAACCCTAACCACAGCGGCAACCCTTTCCGAACAAACCACCGGAAAAACCCATCCTCGCTGTTAAGTCGATCCGGCCACGCCCAGAAGTAGCAACCGGCGGCTGGAATCCGATGGTTTGTGGTGACATTAATAAAAAGCCAACATATTTATTAAGATATGTACTCCCTCCGTCTCACTTTGTTCTGCCTGTTTTCTTTTTGAGATGTCCTAAAAAATTGCCTATATCTCACAATCTATGATATTTTTTATGATTTCAAAAACTTTGTTTAAAAAAATAAATTGAGATCTATCAAATAAGATCCATATTAAATATATAAAATATTATAGACCGTGAGATATAGACAATTTTTTGGGACTTCCCAAAAAGGAAACAGACGGAACAAAGTGGGACCCAATTGCCAAATTGTCTTAGAGGATAAAGTGGAGCAATTCAGCGCACACAAACTAAAATGTCAGTATTACTATTTAGCAATCTTGTTAAAATTAGAAAGAACATATTTTGCTTTCAAATTTTATTTAGACCTAAACCTCTGAATTCGTGTTTTCCCTCTGGTTGCTGCCTCAGCCCACGCGTTAATTTCTTCTCTTACTTGGTCAGCCTGTTTAGATGCAAACAACAGATATGTAACTAAAAATGAGCCGGGTGCGGGCTACATATATCAAACAAAGAAAATCATGGATATCATTGAGGAGCTCATGGATTTTATGTTTTTGCTATTTGTATGCAGTTTGTTGTCTCTGTAATAACAGAGAGGGGTTGCAGTTCCTTGAATATTTTTCAATTATGTTTCTGCTTCACTAACCTACGGTTGGCTTCTTGCATGCCAACTCGTTTGGTTCTTTGGGCCCTGTGTTACATATGATTGTTTGGTCCTTTTTTTGGTAATCCTCAAATTTGCCATAAAGGAACAACAAATAAGAAGAATCAAAACTTAACGATAGATGTGTTTGTTAATTTAAGTTTTTCTCTTGTTGATTTATAAGATGAGAGCGCGCAGGATGTGGTTTTTTATTATGTTGAGTTGATCATGAATTTTGATTGGTTACTGTTTTGTGGGGAGAAAAATAAGGAAAATACAAACTGCTACGGCGAATGAGGTGGTTTCTGATTGAATTACCGTTTTGTCCAAAGCTGTTTTTCTACACAAATCTTGGCTGGAGGTGGCCGGCATGTGCTTTGTGAAGTCCATCCGTGGTGGTCGTGTTTTTCTGTCTTGTTTGTTTATTACCCCCGTTTCCATCGGTTCGTATTGTTAAGTCTCTGTTAGGGGTTCTTGCTCCAGGCCAGCCGGGGCGGCTAGTGGATAGATGGCTGGCCCCTCGTGTCCCGACCCTTTGTGGCGGTGAGTCGTGCTTAGGTCTAGTCACTAGTTTTGCGATTGTTTGTCGCTGCCCCTTTGTCACCTGTTCTATTGTTTTTTCTTCGGTGCTGTAGATTCCCTTTCTCTATGCGAGGTTGAATTCGCTATATTAGCTTATTTTGGCTTTTATGAAATGGGTTTCTGATTAAAAAAAATACAATATAGAGGGACAATTTAGGACACGGGCAGAGCCTTAGGGGACAAGGGCGGAGCCTTTAACGGCACCTTATGGTTTTTCTCTTTGAAAAAAATTGGGTGGCTGATAGGTAGGTTGAGATTTTGCGAGTAAGAGGGGCAGGAGAGTCTACTGCAATTTTTGAGGCTCTCTCTCAACACTTTTCTTTTTCATGTGATAATAAAATTTCCTTCGCCGTTGAAAAAGAATTCAATTGTCTCCAATGTAATGATTAGGAGACGGAAAAATATTTGCCTCGCCGGGACCCTTTTGCGAGAAAGCTTCAGCGATGAAACCCTGCTACAAGAATTATTATTGGCCGCTACGAATTGTACTTGACCGCAAACGAATTGCTTTTGGACGCATCGAATTGCTTTGGTCAGTACGAATTGCTCTTGGCTGCATCGAATTGCACTTGACCGCATCGAATTGCTCTTGGCCACTACGAATTACTCTTGGCCAAATCAAATTGCACTTGGTCGCATCGAATTGCACTGGACCGCTACGAATTGCACTTGCCGCATCGAATTGCTTTTGACCACATTGAACTGCCATCGAATTGCACTTGGCCATATCGAATTGCATTTGACCGCTACGAATTACTTTTGGCCACATCAAATTGCTTTTGACCGCTACGAATTGCTCTTGGCCAGATCGAATTGCACTTGACTGTATCGAATTGCACTTGACCGCATTGAATTGCACTTAGCTGCTACGAATTGCACTTTGCCGCATTGAATTGCTCTTGGCTGCTACGAATTACTCTTGGCCGCATCGAATTGCGCTTGGCCGTATCGAATTGCTTTTGGCCACATTGAATTGCATTTGACCGCTACGAATTGCATTTGGCCACTATGAATTACTTTTGACCGCATCGAATTTAAGAGCTTACAGCGACGAAAACTGACACAAAATTGGTTTGTCATAAGAGTCCCAATTTTGGCAGCCATTGGTAGAGCATCTCCCGGACTTATCCGCCCTCAACCCGCACTTGTCAAGAGTGCATCAGGGTTTTCTTAGCAGCTCTAAAGCCACCGTATCCAAAACCTTACCAAGTCTCCTATATATCTTTTACATTTCCCCCGCTCTACAGCTATTCACTATGAGAGAAAACCTTGTTTTTTTTTTTTTCCCAAAATGGTAAAAGATTTCATTGATACGAGAAAACCATACAAATGAGGGTTATGATCAATCCAAAGTAGAGACAATAACTAAGAGGTCCAAATTCACAATCTTATACCCAGAACCCCACAAACCAACCAACGAAAACCCAACGAGCGAGCCACTACAAACAACACCCCCAAGGGGTGAGCAAGTCCCACTCAGGGTAGAAACACCAACAGAAAGAAAAACCAAAAACCCTAACCCTAACAATCTGATACACTTCAGCCACCGCCACACCAAACTTTAGCCTTCGTCCACAGTTCACCACCAGATCTTGCACGCCGATACCCACTGCAAGGACTGCCCCATGCCCCCGTTCTCTTGCTTGTGCAACTGCTGTAGAAGTACCGTCGCGGCTATAACTTGCTGGAACCGCCGACAGCGATGGAGGCAGGAATCACCGAGGAGTGGTAGGATATGCGCTTCGATGGCCAGATCTAAATGATTGAAGAAAGGTATGACGATGGAGAGAAAAGAGCAAATCAGCTAGGGAAAGAGAAAGAACAGGAAAATGCCCACGACGGGAAGAATTCCCTCCCCTCCCGCCGCCCATTAGGGTGTAAAACCCTAGGGGAGGGGGAGGAGGGAGGAGAGGCCCGGCTACTAAGGTTAGAGAGAGAGAGAGAGAGAGAGAGAGAGAGAGAATCTTGTTTACAGAGCAGCCGTAAACAAGTATTTACGGAGCTCAATTTTAGCCATCCAAAAGCGTTAGACGATCCAGATTAAAGTTAATCTTTTACTGGTAAGAAATACCGGTCAAAGATTGAAAACATATCTCAATCGTTTATTACCAAAACGGACGGCTGAAATCGCTCAGCTTCTTCAAGAGCCGCTTTACAGTGGCTCCATAAATAAGTTTCTCTCTTACCATTATACTCCCTGTTGAAACACAAATACACCCTGTATCCCAATCTGTCAGGTTGTTTCCAAAACTCACCCTATTCTTGATTTTCTTCAACTTTCTTCAAAAAACCCACCCTTATTATCAACCTTTGTTACAAACCATTTGTAAAAGATGATTCTTGATGAAGGAACGAACATGGATCTGGAGAGGATGGGGCAATGGTTCGAGAGTGAACTCAATCTTCAAAATCGCAAGAAAAAAACAGAGGAACCAAAACACTGGGCGCTACCAGTGGTGGTGGTTGCCGGTCTGGTCGCTCCTCCTCCTCTCTCTCTTGTGCATACCCAAATTTAAATTTCTGATTTTTTTGTAAGTGGGCTGAGTTGCTGGGCTGCCAATTCAGCAGTTGTGGTTGGAAGTGTGGCTTGCTAAGAGCTGTGTACCCAATATAACTGTATTTCGTCCCTGACTTTCCTTTACTAAAGGCTTTGTCAATAGGCAAGGCTCCTTTTCTTTTACTCCATATACCTCAAGAGTTTCCTAGCTTGATTGTAGTCGTTTAATTCCTTATTCTTAGGGTGTAACGTAAGGTAATGCTGACATACCCGAACTACGTGCACACTCTTGGGCATATCGGTCATCACTTAATAGCTCGGTGAGCTTCCGCAGCAGCTTTGGAGTTTGGTTTTCGTCTTTCCTGTGGGTGACCAATGGTGGCGCGGTGGTGTCCGGGTTTGACGTTTCGGTGGTGCTGTCTATATTGGTATTTCCTAGTGGTTGAGCCGCGGTTTGTGGAAGATGTGCAACTGGCTACGATTATGCACGGGAGCTTCCACGGCAGCTTTGGAGTTTGGTTTTCGTCTTTCCTGTGGGTGACCAATGGTGGCGCGGTGGTGTCCGGGTTTGACATTTCGGTGGTGCTGCCTATATTGGTATTTGCTAGTGGTTGGGCAGCAGTTTGTGGAAAATGTGCAACTGGCTACGATTATGCACGGGCAAAGAATCCAAGTACAAAGTATGACTCGTGGACGAATCCAAGTGCACACGCTTATTGGATGCATGTCAATCCCTTGAGCTTGAAACAAAGTAAACAACACAAATATTCTATCATGATTAATATAACTCATTGGATGCATGTCAATCCCTTGAGCTTGAAACAAAGTAAACAACACAAATATTCTATCATGATTAATATAACTCAAGAATATTAACAAATCTTGAATTTTAGGCTTGTTTAAAAAGGATGTCAAAGCCCCGATTTTTACTTAGCCTGTTAATCAACTTCATCTCGATTTTTACTTGGCCTATAATCAGAGCTGATAACTTTAATTCATGTTGGTTTTTTTCTCTTCAATCCTCATGCAGCTGAACTGATTAATTGTTTCGCAAGCAACAAAAGTGCTTGAAACAAAGAAAATTAATATACTCCGAATTCACTTTTAGAGATATTTATGACCGTTAATAGATTTTTATTAGCGGTAAGAAATCTCTGCTCTGGGTTATTTCAGGATATATTTTCTTTGTATCTAGCACTCCTACGCAGGCAATGATGCCACTGGAATGTAGCATTAACTTTAAAACATCAATTCCAATTGTTCAACACTACAAAAATAATCTAAGATAAGATAACATATCACTCCGTTACTCGGAACAAGTACGTAGTCAATTCTGGCCTATTTGATTGGATTGACTACTGCTCCACAGAAAAGAATTAAACCCGACTTCTCTTCCCTAATCATGAATACGAAAGGATGATCAGCAACGAAATTGTATCTCTTACTTTGCCACTGATACGTTGCAGAAAACAAAACATAGTCGAATTGAGTTATAGCTACAGCCTCGGTGCCATTCTCATCAACGCCAATATAAGCTTTCTGAAACATCTTTAAGATAAAGGATTGGACTTTCTCAGAGTTTTGCACCATCTCGGACAAGTCTCTCGGATTCTCAATTCTATACAACGATTCCCCCATGTCGTCCATGACCTTTAAAACATCAAAATCGAAAGAGAATTTGAATTTCGGGATCCAAAATTCGTCAAGCTTCACTTCTGTTAAATTGAAGTACTCTCGACATAGAAACCCAGAATCAGAATCGAACTTCCGAATAAGATTTTGCAACCCATCTCGGTCATCTGGGAGAAAAAAATACATAGAGAAACTGTTCTGTTGGCAGCTCTGATATGGGATTTTAAGGACCTTGAATTCTTCAAACGATCCGTAATAATAATTTTTACGGCTAGTCATGAATGGAACTAAAACAGACCTCCCATCGGGAAGATAGAATTTTCTTTTTTCAGTCCTGGTTGCATCAAATTTATAGTCAGCATCCCAAAGTCCTTTAAAGTAGAATCCATTTGCTAGGATGAGTATTGTCTCAGGATCTATGGACCCATGTTGGAGAATCTCTTTGATAAGACCTCTTGATGCAGTATTTGCCCATGAGTTAATTTCATCTACCACTTGATCAGCCTGCATGCATAGACATATTGGTGTTCACAGGGAATAATGGAACCTGTAATTTCAGTAGTTATCTTGAAGTTGGGTGATTGTCACCATGAGGGTAACTATAGGTGCAAAAATCACTACCTTAGGCTTTTGTTACTTTACCAAAGAATGAAACAAGATTGGAAGCACACTATCAAACGAAATCCGATCAAATTAACTAGAAAATGATATTCTCGATCTCTTGTGATTGGGCGATCTATTGAGGGCTTTCCAGATCCTTTTGAGTCCACTTTAGTGAAGACTCCATGAATATACGTCTCATTTTTTATTTTTATTTTTATTTTTAATTAAAACGCATATCACAAACGTAGTTAAACTTCTCAGACTTATGACGTAGAAGAGACCAAAAACATGTTTGGTCATGCAAATTAGTAATCTCTTTGAGAACAAATTTTGTTGAAGGCTTGAATCTGTCCAAATCTGTTGGCAAGGGATCAGGATTGCTTGGGGTCAGCGCATATCGATCTGTAAGAGGTAAATTTGAATCTATACAATAGTAATACCAACTCCAAAAATTTCCCCGCAGCGCCCCTGCTCCACTTTAATGCTCGAAATCGTCATTTCTTTAGAAACGTCAATTGAGATCTTTAATTTGGTGCAAATAAATTAGAAAGATTAATTATAAATTTATAACACCAACTAAACGTCAATTGAGATCTTTAATTTGGTGCAAATAAATTAGAAAGATTAATTATAAATTTATAACACCAACTAGGAAAAGTCTACAATACACGCCCCTTAAAAGTGTAAACCATATGCACCAATTTTATGTTTCATTCATAACATTTTAGTATGTTTCGTAATTTTTGTTCTAAAACTCATAACCTTTCAGCAATACGATTCGTAACATTTTCATTGTGATTCATAACATTACTAAAATCGTATTGTACTCTTTCCCCACAAACTAACTCTTAGGTAAATTACAACGTGGATTCAGACCTAGGTTTGAGCACATAATGAGTCGGAATGTATTTAGTTAGTTTCAAAGTTCCTTGACAATTTTGACTCCGGTCTTCAGGCCTTGAGGAGAATGTATTTAGCTATTTTTAGATTCTAAAGTGTTAGATTTCGTGAAGTCCTGTTGAATTTAATGACAAACTACAAAAAAAAATAATAATAATAATAAGGCATATTAGCCGGGGGGGGATTCGTAGAAGAAAGATTACCTTAGTTCGAAAATCAACGTTGGTCACTTTGCACTTGAAAATACCTTTTAGAACCTCCTCTTTGTACTTTGATACTAAAGGAAAACGTCGATCGGCCCAAGCTCCGTTGACCATGGTCAAAATCTGACCATTGCCAACGTTTTCAGAGGATCTAACACCGCCACCTGCTGCCACCGCCATCATCTTCCTCGATTTTGAATTGATTTCGTCGTTGTTTTTGGACCCGATAAAGCCCAACATATGCTTCAGAGTATGGCCCGTTGATCCTGCAACCACCATGTTCAAAACCGCATTGATTGATAATGGGGAAGAGACTACGTTCTTGCCAAAATGGTTTTGAACCTGCTTTAGCATCAGCTGATTAGCAATCCGTGTGCAGAACTCCATTGTTGATGTGCCGCCTTTTAGGGTTCGTTCTATTATGTGTATGTACTTTTAATCTTATATATATAGGAGTAGGAGTTTTAGGCTTTCTTGATAGGACGTTTTATTTTATTTTTCCTTAATTTTGTTCTCACTGGACTTTCTTTTATTGGTTTGTAGTCATTTAATTCCTTAATTTTAGGATGTAAATATGGCCAACCTTTTTGTTCTCTAGTAAAATACAAATCCTAGGAATTTAGGATTCTGAAAGGGAAATGATTTTGTTACTCTATTTTTTATTAACGCCACTCTCTTGCAAGTGTATTTTTGCACTTCTGAAAATAAGAAGAGAAGGAAAAATATGCTTAATTGGTTTCCTAATGCAAGATTATGGCAGAGTGGCAGTAAGGCTAGACCACATTATCCTTGAAGGTGACTCTCAACAGTTGGTTCGGCTAATACAAAGGCGTGCTGAAGCACATCTAGGTGTGGGGATTATTGTGGCAGATATTCTTCGGCTCTTTGATTTTAGGAACTAGACTAGAGGACAACGTTGATCGAGCCAAACTCCATTGACCATGGCCAAAATGGACCATCACCGACGTTTCCAATGGACCGGCCATCACCACCATCTGCTGCCACTTACCGCCATCATCTTCCTCAATTTTGAATTGATTCCGTCGACGTTTTCGGACCCAAGAAAGCTCAACATCTGCTTCAAAGTAACGCCCAAGATCCTGCAACCACTATGTTTAGAGCTGCATTGATTGACAGGGAAAAAGACACTATGTTCTTGCAAGTACCCTTTTGGATCTCCTTGAACATCAACTCATTGGCAATCCGTGGGCAAAACCCAGCCATTGTTGATCTCTTTCTTTTTAGGGTTGTGCAGGGCTCCATTGTTGTTCTCTTTCTCTTTGGGGTAGTGCAAGACTCCATTTCGACCTCTTTCTTCTTTCATAGTCTGTGCTAGTATGTGTACGGGTTTATTATTGTAGGCGTTTTGGGCTTTCATGATAGCCAGGTTCTTTCAATGGTCCTTGTAGAGCGCCCTACATGGCACATCCGAACTGTCCATCTCGATAATCAATAATCTGGATTGGAAACAAACTCTTCTAACAATCAATAATCTAGATTGGAAAAAAACTCTTCTAACAGTAAGGGAAGAATTAATTTTTTTATGGAAGAAAATCGTTTTTAAGTTGAATCGTTAAAAAGACTTTTGAACAGCTGCTTGGCAGTATCCCAGATCTGGTTCTTTTTATTTTGATCTCCCTAGAGTTTTGCTGATTGTTTGCCTTTGATCTCAGAGTATAGATATGGCCGACCTTTTT
Source organism: Rhododendron molle (assembly GCA_025413875.1). Taxonomy (NCBI): domain Eukaryota; kingdom Viridiplantae; phylum Streptophyta; class Magnoliopsida; order Ericales; family Ericaceae; genus Rhododendron; species Rhododendron molle. The sequence goes on from CM046393.1 coordinate 8,438,037, forward strand.
GTTCACTATCTATAGTAGTACAAATCCTATAAATTAGGATTCGGTCCAAAAAAACCAGGACTTTAAAATCAAAATAAGGAAAACGAAATCAACTCAACTTATGCAACCTAAATTTAATTTAAGAATATTCAATACCATTACGAGATTAATCATGGAATTATAAACTCCAGGCAATTTTGTTACTTTGGTTTCCCTTTTAGTTTAATTTTTTATTCTAACTTATTTTAAGTTTTTGAACTTTTTTTAATTCTATATCAAATAATTCTGAATTTAAGATTTATTTTTCCAAGAGAAATCTTAAAAACAAGAAATTATGCTCAAAATCTTTAAAAAGCAAGTTCGATAAGATAAAAACTACTCTAGTAGAAATTAGACAGATTGTTTGAATTACTTTTATTTTATATGAACTTTTTGAAAATTCCGTAACTTTTTCGATTCCTCTCGTTTAAACAAATTCAATAAGTTGCATATTTCGACCACTAATTAACTATAAAATTAATAATTCCAAACAAGTTCGGATATCTATGCATTGAACACGGATATTAAAATACTTTCACAAATATATCGATATACGTTTCTCAGATATCAATGAACATTTTACCTATTACCCTTACATCTTTTGGACGGAGGTTAAAATAATGCTACGAAAATTATTTCTGACAAAGAGAACTTCAACTAAGAAATGCAAATTTTAACACGTCAAGACTCCAGTTATTCGAATTAAACACAAAGATAATCTAAACTAGACTAACAATAACCATTCACGCTCTAAGAAAATTAGAACAAGTACTTGGTCAATCCTTTTGGATTGGATTGAGTACTGCTCCAGTGAAAAAAACTAAACCCGACTTCTCTTCCTTGATCATGAATACGAAAGGATGATCAGCAACAAAACTGTAGCTCTTTTTCGGCGCCAGAGGCATTGCACATCCTGCAATATTCATACAAGTAATGGCTGCAGCCTCCGTACCCTTCTCATCTACCTCAATATAAGCTTTTTGAATTATATTTGTGTTAATGCACGGGACGTGCTCAGAATTATGCATCATCTCTGATAAGTCTCTTGGATTCGTAATAAAAGAAACCGATTGCCCCATGTTATCCATGACCTCAGAAACATCAAAACCGGATGAGAATTTAAATTTCGGGATCCAAAATTTGTCAAGGTTCTCTTTAGTTAACTTGAAGTTCTCCTGATTTAGAAACCCATAATCGGAATCAAACTTCGCTAGAAGATTTCGCAACCCATCTCTCTCATCCGGAAGAAAAAAGTACATAGCAAATCTTTTGGGTTCCCCACTTTGGTATGGGATTTTAAGAACCTTGAAACCATCAAACGATCCGTAATAATACTCGTTACTGCTAGTCATGAACGGAACTAAAACACTGGTCCCATCAAGAAGATAAAATTTTCTTTCTGTAGTCCAGCTTGCATCGAATTCATAGTCTGAGTTCCAAATTCCTTTAAAGTAAATTCCATTTGCAAGGGTGAGCATTGTCGCTGGAGATACAGACTCGAGGATTGTTGGGATAAGACCTCTTGATGCAGTATTAGCCCATTAGTTAATCTCACCCACCACTTCTTTAGCCTGCATTGACATCCCATTATTCAAAACAAGCGTCGTACCCGTGCTATGCACGGAGGTAAACAAAAAAATCGTATTATACATAATGTTATATCTAGCTATCAATATAGTCTTGTTAAATTATTTTTACCACTCAGTGATTTATAATTTATCAATGGCTGGCTACCGGTCTTATTTGTAGGTGAAGTCGTTGCTGGAATAATGCTAAGGGATGCTTATTGAAGAGAATGTTTTGCGAAACTATATTCTTGATCAAAATCTTGGCTCCACATCCACTTTTCCGGAAAAAAATAATAATAATAATTTTTTTGGCTGCGGATTTGGAAACTTGTTTGGATTAAATATCAAAATTAATGTTTCAGATCCTTCATCACTATTTTCACAAACATGAAAATATATATATGATTTCGAGCCAAACCATCGAACATCTCCATATGAACGAAAACAATATATGTTCCAAAATAATTTTGGAAAAACATTGACTATTGTTCAATTTTCGAAACGTATTCTCTCTTTTTTGGAGATGTTTTACAGGCTTGTTCTTAGTGGGAATTTCACAGTAAGATTCTTTCTAAAGTGTTTGATTTTGTGAATTCTAATTAAACTAAGTGACAAACTACTGTGAACAAATGCATATGAAATTTGTGAAAGAAAGACGTATTACCTTAGTTCTAAAATCAACATTGTTCGCTTCGCACTTGAAAATACCTTTTAGAACCTCCTCTTTGTACTTGGGTACAAGAGGAAAACGTTGATCCACCCAAGCCCCGTTGACAATATTCAAAATTGGACCATCGCTACTATTTGCTGTCATTGCCATCATCTTCCTTGATTTTGAATGGATTTCATCAACATTTTTGGACCCAAGAAAGCCCAACATACGCTTCAAAGTAGAGCCCGTTGATCCAGCAACCACCATATTTAGAACAACATTTATCGATAGTGGAGAGGAGACTATGTTCTTGCTAAACCCTTTTTGATAAATCTTCTGTAGCATCAGCTGATTACCAATCCGTGTGCAGAACTCCATTGTTGGTCTCTTGCTTTTTAGGGTTTGTGTTATTATATATGTGTTTGTTTTGATATATATAGGAGTTTTGGGCTTTTCTTTATAATCACGGCTCTTTCTCTTCTTCTTTTTGCCCTGCCCTACATAGTAGTGGAGATCTCCTAGATATTTAGGATTCCAAAATAATAATCATCAAAATAAGGAAAACGAAATCAACTTAACAAAGGAAACCTGAATATTCTGTTGCGTTTATAGTATATTTGTTTTGAACTCTCCCACATAATTGGTGAAGTGTCCCATTAGAACCCAAGGGACCCTGGGTGTTGTCTCCATCCAGGCTATCTAATTTCAGCAATGGACGTCTCATACTTCATCTCGGCGATGAATGGATGGACGGCTAAGATTTGTTCGATTGAAATGAAATACGAGCCATTCATTGTCGAAATGGACGGTCCGAATGGGGACAACATCCATGTCCCTGGGTTCATCCCACTGTTACAACTCTCATGACATATGAAATTAATCAGTAAATGTAATACTTTGCCAGTGAGACATTATCAGAGAATTGAATGTCGCTAACAGTTTTTAAAAAATAAATCAATACTGTAATATCTCACATAATTCTCATAGAAATATCCTCACAGACGATCTGGATCCTTAATTATTTATCGTACTAAACCATAGAGATTAATCGGACCCCTTTTTTCGCTACTCATAATAACAATTCAAAAGGCTAATTAAGAAATAATGAAAAACTAAACTAGACTGCTGCAAGTAATCAAAGCAGAAATCCGAAACTAGGAAATCTAATGAATCAAGATAGAGAAAAATATTCCTATATATTTTGGGTGCATCTACTCTCCAATCCTTTTCAGTTTTCTCCCTTTAAGGCACTGGATCATTCAGCTTTGCCCATTTGTGTTCCTTTCTCGAACTTACTTTAGGGATCAAAGTTATTTATTACTCCCTCCGTCCCTTTATTATTGTCCAGTATTTCATTTTGGGTTGTCCCTTAATAAGTGTTCATTTTGTAAAGTTAGTGGGTAAAAATTGGTGTATTGTCTATTTTGTCCTTAAAAGTAGATTCCTTTTTGAAAAGTAAGTGAGTAAAAGAGTAATGATGATGGGTAAGTAGGGAAATTGGAGGAAAAAGTTGATATGAAAGGTATAATAATGATGTCATTTTAATAAGTTGGAGTTACGAAACAGGACACTTAAAAAAGGACGGAGGGAGTAGTATTTTTTAGATAAAGGCAGTCTACTTTTCAAACCATTTCATCATTTTTTTTAGTCCAAAAACCTTTCGAGCTGTTTGGTAAAGGTTTTGCAAGAGGATTTTTGGTAACTAGCAGAGAGATAGAAAGGGAAAATGACGGCCCATAACGTGTTTTAATAATTAATACTCGTCAAGAATATTTTCAGCATTAACACGTCATTGACCGTCATTTTCCCAAATATGAAAGTAACAGGTACAAAGAAAATTTATTGAAAACGAGAGAGAGAAACCTTTTGGCCCAATATCAACTGGGCTAGACTTAATGGGCCCGTCCGTGAACGAAATCGTTTAAACCACCCCCATTCCCGCCGTCTCCCACCGCTCTTCACTCTGTGTCGATTCCTGCAACTCTCTCTCTCTCTCTCTCTCTCTCTCTCTCAGACTACATATATGTATACACATATATACATATCTGTGTGTATGTATAAGAAGAGGTTTGGATTGGTAATGTGATGGAAGAAGGAGGCGTGAAAATCATCACACTTTCCGACCTCCTCCGCCGCTCGCGTCCCGTCACCGCCGCATCATCTCTCACTCCCAGCTGTTCGATTTCCCCATCTTCAAAACCACAGCCGTCCGACAGAAATCAGACCTCCACTCCTCCCACCCAAAACCCTAACCCTCACCCTAAAACCCTGCCCTCTCTCAACCACCCATCCCTCATCATCGGAACCCTAACCCTACCTTCCCACGACAACGACCCTTCATCTCCAAATCCCACTCCTCGTTGCCCTAAAACCAGCTGCTTCTCGTTCTCCGACGGTTCCTCGGCCGTCTGCTGCGATATTCTTGACCTAGACGTTCGAATGATAGGAAGAAAGATACACGTTCTTGCTTGGAACTTCATTCCGTTGAAATTTGGCGGGGGTTTCTTGGAAATCATCACGTGGAGGTTTCCGGAAACTTCCCGTGTGATTCCTCCGTGTTCGAATGTGTTTCCTTTGGTTTCGGATTCAGTGATTGATTGTGGAGACGGTGACAAGGCGAGATATTCGGTTTGTGGCGAGTTAGAGTCTGTCAGCCCTGTTTCGGTAGTTCCGTGTGTTAGTAATTCTAGCGTTTCGAGAAATGTTTGTGGGTTTCTTGTGCAAATTTCGGTTTGTAAGTGTAAATTGTGTTGTGTGAAGGACTCTAAATTAATGGCTATGCAAGATCAGATTGAAGGGCAGGATAGCCATTGCTTTGCCGAACCTGTGATTGTGTACTTTTGTGGGTCGGCTTCGTCTTGGCATCCTGTGATTGTAAAGCTGATTGGTAGTGTTCTTTTGCTATCTGGGTTGAAGAAGAAGTTGGTTTTTATTGGAGAGGAAGATTCTCAGTTGATGTATGTAACTTCCGACAAAACTTTGTTGCATCTCCCCAAGGTGATTAATAGACAGTTTCCAGCTAGTAAGACCGTAATTAAGGGCAAGGGTGAATGTGGCATGTATACCGGCACTGTTACGGGCATTTACATGCAGAGCATGGTAGTTGAGTTGGACAGAGAAGTGATGTTGTTACTTACAGATCGACTCATCGCTCTGCCTCATAGTCTCAGAGTTGGCGCTATTGTATGTTACAGCTTGCTTGATTTCATTGTGTTGAATTCGCTTTGATAAATATTTAGGCCAATTTATTTGTCTTGGTCTAGTGTGGTTTGGTTTCTCTATCTACGAGTGGAAGTCATGGTAGTATGGCACTACTTATTTCTAACAGGTGATTCTTTTGCAGGTATCCATGAGGAATGTCCATTTTGTGAATCCAAAATTTTGTTGGACAAAAGTACTTATTCTTGGTGCTTGCTATAGAACTAGCATTATTGTGAAATCTTTTTCCCCATTTGAAACTGGGTAAGGGATTTTGAATCTGATTTGTATGTTATGATGTTATCTACCTGGGCTCATAGCTTTTGTATATTTTGTACAGCACTGCTATAAATCAATGTTGTGTGCTGCAGGTGTTGTTTAAATTCACAATCTCAAAGCCTTTTGGGGAAGTTCATTAACTCATTATCATTTTCCGTAAAACTATGGTAAGAAATTATTCTACCCTGTGATAGTGTTGTTTCTCCTATTGTTTAAAATTCCTGATTGACTTATTTGCTTGCATGCTTGGGTCAGGGCATTACTTCTTGTCTCAAGTTTCAGGAAAAAGTTTGCTGGCATTTTAAATGAGAAGGAGATCTTGGGATCAAACAATGTAATTTACTGTCTTTGGATCTTCATAATATAGTTCACATTGGTATGAAGTTTTTTGTTTTACCCTGGAGCAATGTTTTCTTCATTTTTGGTTATGAAATTTTATGATGAGCTGATGTGGACAGTCAAAAGATGTTGCCAGAAGGAAGGACTGGTTCAGTCATATGCTACTTCGCAGTTACCTTCATCCGTGTTTCGATCTCGGGTAAAGTTGGTAAATTTGCTGGTGGTTAATGAAGATATGTTTCTCGTTGTCCTTTTTTTTTTTGACCTTCCACAATGGGACTTTCTTTGAGCAGCATGGAGTATTTAGAGAATACTGTAAGCATGACTCTTGCAGCTGTGGCAACGAACCGAACTACGGTCAACTTAAACTGGTAAGTTCAGCCAATCAGGGATGGAAGTGCAGATAGTCTTGGTTATTGAGCTCTAACAGTTTTCTAGTTTGTTATTACCGCTTGACAAGTAGTGATTACTAATATTTGTGTGCTTATGTTCTTTCAGGTGGTACCCATCGCTCATTTTGTCAGTCATTGTGAAGCAACATGGATGAAAATGCTGTGGGAACGGGAGACTGATTCTGACTTGATGAATAACTCTGACGAAAATAGCCATCTATCCTGTGAAGAGTTATCTTATAGTGGGTCAATTAGGAGGATTATGCTCAGTGAAGACATAGGTGTTGTTTTGCTTGGATCGGTAAAGTTTAGTGACCTCATTTTGATTGATTTCCAGTTTTGCTAACAATAATTTATCACTTCTATACAACGTGAGTTTGTCCTGTGCAACTTGTTTGGTTATGCACAAGTAAATCATCTCGTACTTCTGTAGATGGAAAGTGAGTCAGAAGGCAACTAGTTTTTTTGCTATTATCTGCCAGAGATGACAGATGTTGAACTAAAGGAGATTTTGATCCTTTCCTAGATTTGCATTGTTTGGATAAAATGACAATCGTGTTTCATTCTATACTGTTGTAGTAAGCTTGAAGTGATTAGCCAGGTTGCATAGAGATAATGTTTGCAAATAACAGACTAAGATAATTTGGTTGAAATATATGAACTCTTAGACTTCTATAACTATATAAAGAAATATAACAAGAAGTGCTCGGTTCGGACATTTTATATTTCAGATTTCCTCATCTTCCGGAAGGGTGCAATTGATTGATGCAACTGGCACCATTGATGTCATTATACCAGATCTTTCATCAGCTTGGAATACTGACAGTCTATACGAGGTGACAAGACAAATTCTCCCTCTCTTTGAAAAGGCTAGATGTAATTTGATTAAAGGTGCATGGAATTTAATTTAGCATCTTCTTCTTCTTTTTTTCCGGCTTTACTGAATCAATTTTTGTTTTTATTTGTCCAGGTAAATGACTTCTCTCTTGTTATGGAAGGAAAAGGGGAACGAGTGGATTGTTTGGGGTTACACCTCAACGACTCATTCTTGTGCAGAAATATTTTTAGCAGCATTCGATTTGTAAGAGAGATGAAGCTAGCAATTTATCTTCTCTATCATTTGGGAGACTCAAAATCCAGAAATTTCCCCTTCCATGCTGGTATCAAGAATAAAGCAAACTTTGAGGAGCTTCAAAGTGGAAGATTTCACCTTCTTTTGGTGACACATAAATATCCTGTGGAACAAAAGGTATGATGCTTTTGTATCTTTATGCATTTGCTGATATCAACTATCAATAGTGCGAACGATGTCATCTATATTCTTGCAATCTTGCAAAATAATAAACTGACCCCCAACACCAACCGCCCCCCAAAATGAAAGTAAATACAGAAGCTTCGAACTCATGGATGGTAGCAGCAATTCTCCCTTGTTACTTCTTCACCTTTTTCATTCACTCTAAAGGTTTTATATGGTTTCTCAGTTTCAAGGTGAACAAGGTACTTCAAGCATGTTTGCAGAGGCATTCATTTTGCTTTGGGATCTTTTAATTGCTGGCAAGGATGGGCATAAGTGTCTGACTAACCTTTCTTCAGACCTGCTGAAAGAACCCATGGAGCATCACTATACGAGCAGAAACTACCCAGAATTCGTTCCTAGTAAGAGATATAAAATTGATCAGCCATCAAATAGAGATTTGCATTCTAGTTTGCACGGTGCTGAATATGAATTATGTGGCCCAAAAACTTGTTTCTCTTCGAGTTCTTGTGCGAGATCATATCAGGAGCAGAAATGTTTGAATTTATGTTCCCCGCCTGATATTCCTTGTTTTGTTACCAATAATGATCATTGTGTAGCTAGTTCAGGAATCTTGTGTTGCTCAAAAGCTAATTTAAAGGTCAGTTCTGGTTGCACACCCAGTGCACAGAAGATATTGTTGGAGTTCAATTCTGAAAGCTTTTGGAAGTGTGAGGTGTGTCATTTATTTTCCTTTACAATTTACATGGTTACTGCTTGGATTAGGAAATTATGCTCTGTCGCTTAAGAAAGAGCTTTCATTTGGATTTATGTTGCAGCTGTTGAGAATCGGCGGCTATTACATCATAAAGCATCACGAAGAAGATATTCTATGTACTTCCAAGGACACTAATGATGCAAGCTGTTGTAAAATTATTATTACTTCTACAACACATCTGTGGAGCCTGTCATTCTCTTCTGATGAGGATATCCAAAATACCAATCTAGCACACCCTCCTACTGATTCATTTGACAGCCCTAATGAGGCACCCTCTGAATGCCCTCATCAAAATGTGCGTCCTCTCAAGAATTTGAGTGTAGATTGTGTTTCAAGTGATCCAGACTTGCATGTACATCTCTCTAGGGATAATGCAAGTTTCTTAAAGGAAAATCTTAAGTCATTGGACGAAGGTTTGCTTAAGCCATCTGTCTCAGTTGAAGAGGTTGCCAACATTTCTTGGTGCAATGAGACGATAATGAGAGGATCATTTCATTATTCTGGTACTTCTGACCCTGAATTCCAGTTGCCTGAGGGAAATTTGATCTCTTTCCATGGACATGTGGTGGCTGTTCACAACTCTGGTTGCAGTTCTTTCGGCGCAAATGTAAGGTGCAAAAGTCCGGTGGATATTAGTTGCACAAAATTCTTTCCAGTGACAAACAGTGTCTGTATCCATGTTTTGGTGGACCATCACTTGGTAACGTTCCTACACCCTGATTTTAACCAGTATATCCTTGTCTCCTGCTTTGATTTACGTTGGGGGTTTTTCTTATTTCCTTGTTTCAAAAGGTCAAGATTTTTGGTGCTCAAAGCAAACATTCATACCCCATTGGATTTGGACCTGACATCACTGCAACTTTCCATCGAGTACTTGTTTTGAGGTATGTATTTGGTCTTATATGCACAGGCCATTTGGCGATACTTGCACTAGTGAATACGACTTGTATGTATATTATCTCATTCCCTTACCCTTGCCCCCACCCACCAAAACTAAATCAAAACAGTCAATATGGTCTGAGTCTTGACTGCCTCTGCAACCGATCAGATTCACTCTCTTCCTCAGTTAGCCGTTAAATGTAAACCATTGCATAAATGCAAAACTATGAAGCATGGGTACTTCTAAAACCCGGGCGTACTCGAACCCGTAACGTACCTGGTACCGGTACTTTGCATGGTACTTCTAAATCCATACTGGGTACATGAAACACGTACCGAAACTTTTTCTCCTCGACTTTTGCCGTACCCCAAAAGGACCACAATGTATATCAAGCCGTACCCAACCCAAAGATGAAACTTAAATTGATAACACTTACTTTTTCCATGCTTAGCGTGATTGTACAATAATGATTTTTGGTCTAAATGTTCTTTAGTAAAATGGCATTAAACTCTGATTTTTGCTTTATGTTTGGTGTTAAACTACTATTTGATGGTACATTCGGAATTGCCCAAGTCATTTAGCTACTTTCTTTAGTTGAAGTGTAATTATTACATGTAGTACATTGCTCTAAGTTATAAAAATACATTTGCTATAGACGTACCCCAGGCGTACCCGTACCCTGCGTTTTAAGGTTTTTGTCCATATCGACATACCCGTATCATACCCGTGAAGTGTAATTATTACATGGAGTACATTGCTCTAAGTTATAAAAATACATTTCCTATAGACATACCTCAGGCGTACCTGTACCCTGCGTTTTAAGGTTTGTCCATATCGACATACCCGTATCATACCTGCACCGGTACCTGTACACGTGCTTCTTAGATGCACAATGATCTCTTAACAAAACACCAGATAAAATAATCGCACTTGATACTACACACAATCTTAGTTTTACTTTCAAGAACATGTCACTGATGTTATTCTTTCTATTTCTAGCAGTCATGGTTGTTCATTACGATGAATAAAAAGAAGGCAAAAAACCAGGAAAGCCCACAGTAGATGCTTTTGACGTTCTCATCGAGATCTGTTGTCATATCTTTGGCGCTTATCAGTGTCTTATGTATAGCCAAAGTTTCCTTAGAGTTACATTACCAATCACTTACTTTTTACTGTTGTTTCAGGGGGAGGAATGAAGTCATCCTGACACCTACATCTTTCATTGTAATCACAGCCGTAGGAGTAGCCAGCGACCAACGTATCGACAAGTATGATAATGGATTAGTTGTTTCAGGGCAATGCAATGTTACATCTCTAGATACTTTTCCATCAGCTTTGATGTCAGAAATAATGCAACACAGTGACTGTATGCCGGTACAGTTTCATTGCAGGGTAAAGTACTCAGTCATATAAATAAGCATGCTCTTCCTGTTGGCCGAACAATTTATTTAGTTCGATTATTGGCAGATGGATGACATTATCTCAGATTTGAATTGCTATTTTCCGAGTTTCTGGGTTATACTGATTTAGCTGCTGAGTTTGATAGGTTGTGGCTATTTATATTCTGGTTCTGGAGAACAGCAGTAAAGCTGTTTATCCCAAATCAAGATTTCACTCCCAGTCGCCCATGGTTAATATTCCCCTCGCTGGTTTTGTAATAGGTATGTTTTTTCTCAATTCCATGGTTGGTCAGAATTCTGTCAGGTAGTTAAGCATGTAAAGGACATGGTTGGTCAGAATTCTGTCAGGTAGTTAAGCATGTAAAGGACATCATTACAGTAATATCTAATAACCTTGCGCATCTCAGGCTCAGATCAAGAGCTTAACGCTGGCTTTATGCTTCTGCCTCTTCTATTCATTCGTCTATCATCTTCTTTTACTTTCTCTCCTGTTTATTTTCTTATTTTTGCCATTTCTGACCATCTATAGGAATTAGTCTTACAATATTGACTGCACAGTAAACAATGAGAGGTTCTCCAGACTTCAGACAGTATCTCTTGCTTTGTATTAACCTGGATTGGAATGCCTTTCAGTCTCATCTCTCTCCTATCGGTTACCCAGATGTCATAATTTTTGCACTCTCATGTGCCTGTGCAGATGATGGGTCGTCCTCGTGGTGTTGCTGGACAAATAGTGAAAAGGCAGCAATCTTACTGAGGCTACATGAAGAATTTTCACATGAAAATCATACTAGAAGTACGAGGGGATCAAAGATCACAAGGGTAGATGAGGCCCGTGGCCCCCTTCGTCATTTAGATAAAATTTTACAGAAGCATGGTAGAGTTATTGTCAAAAACTATGGATCGATGTTCGACTCTTCAGCTCAAGACCTTACATTTTCCGTCACTTCAAATACTATCTTCAGCAGCTCAGATGAGGACCTCCTCAAGTTTCTTATCCTCAAAGCCTGCTTCAGCACCTTATGGGTACGTTCATATATTAACATTGACAGATATATGCAAAAATAAAAGTATGAGCTCGAGATTTGACCTTATAAAATGCATTCCCTGACAACATATGGGTTAATCAAGTACTTGTTCTTCTTTTGTGCTGGCAGACTGTTGTCGGCACCCGCATGGATTCGAATGCTATTGGAAAGCTGGAGAAACGGTTGATGGAAATGGAGATGAAAATGCATCCAATGCAAAATATATGGGTTGGAGAAATTCACTTCTCAAACCCTCTCACTGAAGCACGAAAAATAGCCCAAGAACTCCTGAACCGGTAGACTACCACGGTAGTTGTGAATTGTGATATGATCTTACTTGTACGATGTAATGCAAGTTCTGAATCGCATTTTACGCATATCTATCATGTTCACGACACAATGTGGTGAGTGGTAAGAGCTATTATATGAGCGCGCAATACTGTACTTGTCATTAATTATACGTGTTGTATAGAAATCTTGAATTCTATAAATGCATTTTGTTCACCTTGATGGGTTTTGAGTTCTTAATATTTTGTGCGCAAAAAAAAAAAAAAAAACTACCAATAGGCATTAATTGGTGGGTCTGATCATTTCACTTGTTGCAGTTCTTAAAATATTGAAAAAGGGAAAAAAAATTTGGAACGGGAGGGAGAAGAAAATTACCATTTTGACCCTTTTTGCACTACCACGTTGCCATGTCAAGTTGTTGTCCCTAGGCCTTTTGTTGGCCTTTATCTTTTGGCAATAGCATAGTAGTTCTTTTATGTTTTGCGGCTCAGTATGTTGTGTTTTGTTCCTAAAGCCCTAGTTTGGTCTTTGCTCGTCATTGGCGTGTCTTCATTATTGTAACGGTGGTAGCACAGTTATACTTTTAATTAGTCTTTTACTTATTATTATCAATGCCTTTCTATAATGTTCCCAAAAAATATGTAATTATGTATAGTTATCTGAATCCACTGGGATCACCTTCAACAATCATGGGTTTATTTTGCCTCAAAGAAAAAGAACAGCAACCATGTTTACTCCTGAAAAATTATTTAGTGATCGTGGCATCCCGACACCGTTCACAGCTAAACGTTAATATGAAGCCCACCACTAAATGTGTCGGATTTACATGAATGAATGATTGTGAAGGGTGTTGGGAGACGGCACCCGAATACCATTAATTACTCATTAACACCACACCTGGAACCCTTAACTAGAAATTTGCATTTCAACGGTGATATTGCTGTGGAGAAAGATGGATTTGCGTGGAGGGTGGCGGTCATGGTGAGGAACCATGAGGGGAAGCTGGTGGATGGATTAACCAAGCGGGTGACGGTTCCCTCAAGTTTTTCAAGGAGAGGCTTTGGCAATCAAGTAAACGTGTTTACTTGTTAAAGCAATGGGGATCAACCAAGCAGTGATAGAATCGGATAACAAGAAGGCGATTATGCTTAGCGTTTATGAATCAGTTCCACCATGGGAAGTAGCAGCTAATAAGTATGGATATAAGAGATTAGGCTCAAGAGCAGGGGATTTCTATCGACTTTGTTAGAAGATCGACGAGTCGGGTGGCGCATGAGGTGGTCTCCTTGGCAAAGACGGGCAAGCTTCCTCTTGACTGACTAGAGGGCTAGCTAATCCTCCTTGTTCAGCTTTGTCTTTTTTAAGCTTTGATAGCTCTTTTTGGTGGCCTAGGCTTAGGCCCAGTTCCAGTTTCTTTCATAGAGTAGGGAGAAATAGTCTGTGAGATGGATGAGAAGCACGACATCTGTCTTACAGCCATATTTGCTTCCTTTCGAATAAGTTCTAATGGCTGAATACAATTGCAAGAAACAACTCACAAATCTTACAGTTTGTCTCCACGTTACACTATCGGTTTAAAACATGGATGCCAACTACGAATTGAATTGCCCGTATAAAATAAAGGAAATAGAGAAGAGAGAACTTAAAATGCATTAAAACGAATGTGGACGGTCCTCTATTATTATAGAACTCCAAAAACATTTTCCCAAGAGTCACGTCCGCAAAACAGTGGTGGTATGGACACCAAAATTTGGGATTTTAAATGTATAAGCCCTGTCAAGCGTACTTCTTAGGATTATCCCGCTGATTAAGCAGTTTTTATGTGCTTCGATGAATTGTGGAAAGTCTTATGAATTCTCTAGAACTCTTAAGAAAAAAAAGAATACCTTAGAGTTGGAATGGAAGTATCGAATGCAACTTAGAATAAGTTAAGAGGCGTGAAAATGTGTTTTAGCCCCAGTGGCCCGGACAATCTTCGAATTAGTCTACTTTCGACAAACTTTTTCTAAAATAAATGTATTATATTTATGGTTCGATACAACCATCTTTTAATACGTCAAATACCCTCTTTATCCATATAAAATAGGTTTCAGTCTAGTTTAAAACAAAGGAGATACAAACGTTTTATAGAATGATTTATTTTTTTACTCACTGAATGTAAAATAGTCACATCGTTTGAGGTACAAAAAACTTTGGATCAAAACTACTTGGGTTATAAAATAAACTTAACAAGATTTCTAACGGTTCAAACGTTGCGAAAATTGGAGTTTGATCGATAGTGTCTGGAACATGACCAGAAAGTTTGACAAATTTCGGAGTTTGTGGGCGCCATTTCGTGCGCCCCGGGCGCAATAAGATGCGCCTCAGGGGCATTGAAGATCAAAAATTTGTGAAATTTTGTGGGCTTCTCACGAACACTTCCGAACTCCGATTTTTCCAAGGTTTGAGGTGTTAAAAAACTTGTTGTGTCTACTTTTTAACCCAAGTAGTTCGGATCCAATATTGTTTGTATACCAAATGATATGACTATATTACCCTTAGTGAGTCGAAAAGTAAATCGTTCTTGAAATTAATGCTGGATCACCTTCATTTTAAAATGGATAAAGTCCTGTTATATATCGATAAAGAGGTTTTTTAAAGTACTAAAAGATAGTAGAATCCAGCCATAAAAATAATGAAATTTTAGTTTATGAAAAATTGGTAGAAAACAGACCCCTAAAAGATCATGGGAGCACTACCACCCCTCCGCCACCGAGTTGCTAACGGATGGCCGTACAACATGGCTTGAACGGAAGTTTCGTGAAGAATATTATCTCTTGGTTTATGGTCCCTCCGTCTTTGTCCTTATTAGGTGAGATGTGAGGTTGCTAACGGATGGCCGTACAACATGGCTTAAACGGAACTTCTGTGATTAATCTTATATCTTGCGAAAGAAAGATGATTTCTCCAAATTTGATGGCAGCGAGTGTCGACTATCGCAAATTGTTGTCCAATTTTAGAAAAATAATTTATTTCGGCATTTTACATTTTGACACCATCCAATTTTTAGTCTTTAGCGTTAAAAATATGCATGATATGATCACTAAAAAGACAAATATTTAAGTGTAGTTATCAAAATATGGAGTGCCAGCTTTCTATATTTTTTCTCCTTCCCTGTTCTTTCAATACGTAAACTTTTTGAATAAAGACGTAAAGATCAATTGTCCAACTTTTTGATTGAAGATAAAAAAAAAAATTCAAATTTGGAGTTTTTAATGTATAAGCCCTGTCAAGCGTACATCTTAGGATTGTCCCGATCATTAAGAAGTTTTTATGTGCTTCGATGTATTGTGGAAAGCCTTATGAATTCTCTAAAACTCTTAAGAAATAAAAGAGTACCTTAGAGATGGAACGGAAGTATCGAATGCAACTTAGTACGAGTTGAGAGGCTTGAAAATGTGTTTTAGCCTCAGTGGCTCCGAAAATCTTTGAATTAGTCTACTTTCGACCAACTTTTTATAAACAAAAATATTATATTTTTATGATTCAATAAAACCATCTTTTAATACGTCAAATACCCTCTTTATCGATATAAAATAGGTTTCGGTCTGGCATAAAATAAAGGAGACACAAACGTTTTACAGGATGATATATATATATTTTACTCACTGAAGGTAAAATTGTTACATCTTTTTAAGTATAAATAATCTTGGATCAAAACTACGTGGGTTAGAAAATATACTTAACAAGTTTTCTAACGGTTCAAACGTTGGGAAAATCGGAGTTTGATAGTGTCCGGAACATGACCGGAAATTGTGACAAATTTCGGAGTTTGTGGGCACCGCACCTAGGCACCATTTCGTGCGCCCCAGGCGCAATATGATGCGCCTCAGGCGCATTGAAGATCAAAATTTGGTGAAATCTTGCGGGCTTCTCACGAACACTTCCGAATTCCGATTTTTCCAAAGTTTGAGGCGTTAAAAAGCTTGTTGTGTCTACCTTTTAACCCAAGTAGTTCGGATCCAATATTGTTTGTATACCAAATGATATGACTATATTACCCTTAGTGAGCCGAAAAGTAAATCGTTCTTGTAATTAATGCTGGATCACCTGCATTTGAAAATGGATATAGTCCTGTTATATATCGACAAAGTGGTTTTTTAAAGTACTAAAAGAGAGTAGAATCCAGCCGTAAAAATAATGAAATTTTAGTTTTCGAAAAATTGGTAGAAAATTGACCACTAAAAAGATCATGAGAGCACTACCACCCCTCCGCCACCGAGTTGCTAACGGATGGCCGTACAACATGGCTGGAACGGAAGTTTCGTGAAGAATATTATCGCTTGGTTTATGGTCCCTCCGTCTTTGTCCTTATTAGGTGAGATGTGAGGTTGCTAACGGATGACCGTACAACATGGCTTAAACAGAACTTCTGTGATTAATCTTATATCTTGCAAAAGAAAGATGATTTCTCCAAACTTGATGGCAGCGAGTGTCGACTATCGCAAATTGTTTTCCAATTTTAGAAAAATAATTTATTTCGGCATTCCACTTTTTGACACCATCCAATTTTTAGTCTTTAGCATTAAAAATATGCATGATATGATCACTAAAAAGACAAATATTTAAGTGTAGTTATCAAAATATGGAGTGCCAGCTTTCTATATTTTTTCTCCTTCCCCGTTCTTTCAATACGTAAACTTTTTGAATAAAGACGTAAAGATCAATTGTCCAACTTTTTGATTGGAGATAAAAAAAAAAATTCAAATTTGGGGTTTTTAATGTACTAGCCCTGTCAAGCGTACATCATAGGATTGTCCCGATCATTAAGAAGTTTTTATGTGCTTCGATGTATTGTGGAAAGCCTTATGAATTCTCTAAAACTCTTAAGAAATAAAAGAGTACCATGGAGATGGTATAGAAGTATCGAATGCAAATTAGTACGAGTTGAGAGGCTTGAAAATGTGTTTTAGCCTCAGTGGCTCCGAAAATCTTTGAATTAGTCTACTTTCGACCAACTTTTTATATACTAAAATATTATATTTTTATGGTTCGATAAAACCATCTTTTAATACGTCAAATACGCTCTTTATCGATATAAAATAGGTTTCGGTCTGGCTTAAAATATAAGAGACACAAACGTTTTACAGTATGATATATATATTTTTTACCCATTGAAGGTAAAATAATTACATCTTTTTAGGTATAAATAATCTTGGATCAAAACTACGTGGGTTAGAAAATACACTTAACAAGTTTTCTAACGGTTCAAACGTTGCGAAAATCGGAGTTTGATAGTGTCCGGAACATGACCGGAAATTGTGACAAATTTCGGAGTTTGTGGGCGCCGTGCCTAGGCGCCATTTCGTGCGCCCCAGGGGCAATATGATGTGCCTCAGGCGCATTGAAAATCAAAAATTGGTGAAATTTTGCGGGCTTGTCACGAACACTTTCGAACTCCGATTTTTCCAAAGTTTGAGGCGTTAAAAAGCTTGTTGTGTCTGCTTTTTAACCCAAGTAGTTCGGATCCAATATTGTTTGTATACCAAATGATATCACTATATTACCCTTAGTGAGTCGAAAAGTAAATCGTTCCTGTAATTAATGATAGATCACCTTCATTTGAAAATGGATATAGTCCAGTTATATATCGACAAAGCGGTTTTTTAAAGTACTAAAAGAGAGTAGAATCCTGCCGTAAAAATAATGAAATTTTAGTTCACGAAAAATTGGTAGAAAACTGACCACTAAAAAGATCATGGGAGCACTACCACCCCTCCGCCACAAACTTGCTAACGGATGGCCGTACAACTTGGCTTGAACGGAAGTTTCGTGAAGAATATTATCTCTTGGTTTATGGTCCCTCCGCCTTTGTCCTTATTAGGTGAGATGTGAGGTTGCTAACGGATGGCCGTACAACATGGCTTAAACGGAACTTACGGGATTAATCTTATATCTTGCGGAAGAAAGATGATTTCTCCAAACTTGATGGCAGCGAGTGTCGA
The DNA here is from genome assembly GCA_025413875.1 of Rhododendron molle. Taxonomy (NCBI): domain Eukaryota; kingdom Viridiplantae; phylum Streptophyta; class Magnoliopsida; order Ericales; family Ericaceae; genus Rhododendron; species Rhododendron molle. The sequence goes on from CM046393.1 coordinate 8,456,075, forward strand.
CTATCGCATATTGTTGTCCAATTTTAGAAAAATAATTTATTTCGGCATTTTACTTTCTGACACCATCCAATTTTTAGTCTTTAGCTTTAAAAATATGCATGATATGATCACTAAAAAGACAAATATTTAAGTGTCGTAATCAAAATTTGGAGTGCCAGCTTTCTATATTTTTTTTCCATCCCCGTTCTTTCAATACGTAAACTTTTTGAATTTAGACGTAGTGATCAATTGTCCAACTTTTTGATTAAAGATTAAAAAAAATTCAAATTTGGGGTTTTTAATGTATAAGCCCGGTCAAGCGTACATCTTAGGATTGTCCCGATTATTAACAAGTTTTTATGTGCTTCGACGTATTGTGGAAAGCCTTACGAATTCTCTAAAACTCTTAAGAAATAAAAGAGTACGTTAGAGGTGGAACGGAAGTAACGAATGCAACTTAGTACGAGTTGAGAGGCTTGAAAATATGTTTTTGCCTCAGTGGCTCCGAAAATCTTTGAATTAGTCTACTTTCGACCAACTTTTTATAAACTAAAATATTATATTTTTATGGTCTGATAAAACCATCTTTTAATACGTCAAATACCCTCTTTATCGATATAAAATACGTTTCGGTCTGGCTTAAAATAAAGGAGACACAAACGTTTTACAGGAAGATATATATATTTTTTACTCACATAAGGTAAAATAATTACATCTTTTTGGGTATAAATAATCTTGGATCAAAACTACGTGGGTTAGAAAATACACTTAATAAGTTTTCTAACGGTTCAAACGTTGCGGAAATCGGAGTTTGATAGTGTCCGAAACATGACCGTAAATTGTGACAAATTTCTGAGTTTGTGGGCGCCGCGCCTAGGCGCCATTTCATGCGCCCCTGGCGCAATATGATGCGCCTCAGGCGCATTGAAGATCAAAAATTGGTGAAATCTTGCGGGCTTCTCACGAACACTTCCGAACTCCGATTTTTCCAAAGTTTGAGGCGTTAATAAGCTTGTTGTGTCTACTTTTTAACCCAAGTAGTTCGGATCCAATATTGTATGTATGCCAAATGACATGACTATATTACCCCAAGTGAGTCGAAAAGTAAATCGTTCTTGTAATTAATGCGGGATCACCTTCATTTGAAAATGGATATAGTCCTCTTATATATCGACAAAGCGGTTTTTTAAAGTACTAAAAGAGAGTAGAATCCAGCCGTAAAAATAATGAAATTTTAGTTTATGAAAAATTCGTAGAAAACTGACCACTAAAAAGATCATGGGAGCACTACCACCCCACCGCCACCGAGTTGCTAACCGATGGCCGTACAACATGGCTAGAACGGAAGTTTCGTAAAGAATATTATCTCTTGGTTTATGGTCCCTCCGTCTTTGTCCTTATTTGGTGAGATGTGAGGTTGCTAACGGATGGCCGTACAACATGGCTTAAACAAAACTTCTGTGATTAATCTTATATCCTGCGAAAGAAAGATGATTTCTCCAAACTTGATGGCAGCGAGTGTCGACTATCGCAAATTGTTGTCCAATTTTAAAAAAATAATTTATTTCGGCATTCTATTTTTTGACACCATCCAATTTTTTCTCTTTAGCGTTAAAAATATGCATGATATGATCACTAAAAAGACAAATATTTAAGTGTAGTTATCAAAATATGGAGTGCCAGCTTTCCATATTTTTTCTCCTCCCCCGTTCTTTCAATACGTAAACTTTTTGAATAAAGACGTAGTGATCAATTGTCCAACTTTTTGGTTAAAGATAAAAAAAAATTCAAATTTGGGGTTTTCAATGTATAAGCCCTGTCAAGCGTACATCTTAGGATTGTCCCGATCATTAACAAGTTTTTATGTGCTTCGATGTATTGTGGAAAGACTTATGAATTCTCTAAAACTCTTAAGAAATAAAAGAGTACGTTAAAGGTGGAACGGAAGTATCGAATGCAACTTAGTACGAGTTGAGAGGCTTGAAAATATGTTTTTGCCTCAGTGGCGCCGAAAATCTTTGAATTAGTCTACTTTCGACCAACTTTTTATAAACTAAAATATTATATTTTTATGGTTTGATAAAACCATCTTTTAATACGTCAAATACCCTCTTTATCGCTATAAAATTGATTTCGGTCTGGCTTAAAATAAAGGAGACATAAACGTTTTACAGGATGATATATATATTTTTAACTCACTGAAGGTAAAATAGTTACATCTTTTTAGGTATAAATAATCTTGGATCAAAACTACGTGGGTTAGAAAATACATTTAACAAGTTTTCTAGCGGTTCAAACGTTGCGAAAATCGGAGTTTGATAGTGTCCGGAATATGACCGGAAATTGTGACAAATTTGGGAGTTTGTGGGCGCCGCGCCTAGGCGCCATTTCGTGCGCCCCAGGCGCAATATGATGCGCCTCAGGCGCATTGAAGATCAAAAATTGGTCAAATCTTGCGGGCTTCTCACGAACACTTCCGAACTCCGATTTTTCCAAAGTTTGAGGCGTTAAAAAGCTTGTTGTGTCTACTTTTTAACCCAAGTAGTTCGGATCCAATATTGTTTGTATACCAAATGATATCACTATATTACCCTTAGTGAGTCGAAAAGTAAATCGTTCCTGTAATTAATGATAGATCACCTTCATTTGAAAATGGATATAGTCCAGTTATATATCGACAAAGTGGTTTTTTAAAGTACTAAAAGAGAGTAGAATCCTGCCGTAAAAATAATGAAATTTTAGTTTATGAAAAATTGGTAGAAAACTGACCACTAAAAAGATCATGGGAGCACTACCACCCCTCCGCCACCAACTTGGTAACGGATGGCCGTACAACATGGCTTGAACGGAAGTTTCGTGAAGAATATTATCTCTTGGTTTATGGTCCCTCCGCCTTTGTCCTTATTAGGTGAGATGTGAGGTTGCTAACGGATGGCCGTACAACATGGCTTAAACGGAACTTATGGGATTAATCTTATATCTTGCGGAAGAAAGATGATTTCTCCAAACTTGATGGCAGCGAGTGTCGACTATCGCAAATTGTTGTCCAATTTTAGAAAAATAATTTATTTCGGCATTTTACTTTCTGACACCATCCAATTTTTAGTCTTTAGCTTTAAAAATATGCATGATATGATCACTAAAAAGACAAATATTTAAGTGTCGTAATCAAAATTTGGAGTGCCAGCTTTCTATATTTTTTTTCCATCCCCGTTCTTTCAATACGTAAACTTTTTGAATTAAGACGTAGTGATCAATTGTCCAACTTTTTGATTAAAGATAAAAAAAAATTCAAATTTGGGGTTTTTAATGTATAAGCCCGGTCAAGCGTACATCTTAGGATTGTCCCGATCATTAACAAGTTTTTATGTGCTTCGATGTATTGTGGAAAGCCTTATGAATTCTCTAAAACTCTTAAGAAATAAAAGAGTACGTTAGAGGTGGAACGGAAGTATCGAATGCAACTTAGTACGAGTTGAGAGGCTTGAAAATATGTTTTTGCCTCAGTGGCTCCGAAAATCTTTGAATTAGTCTACTTTCGATCAACTTTTTATAAACTAAAATATTATATTTTTATGGTTTGATAAAACCATCTTTTAATACGTCAAATACCCTCTTTATCGCTATAAAATTGATTTCGGTCTGGCTTAAAATAAAGGAGACACAAACGTTTTACAGGATGATATATATATTTTTTACTCACTGAAGGTAAAATAGTTACATCTTTCGAGGTATAAATAATCTTGGATCAAAACTACGTGGGTTAGAAAATACACTTAACAAGTTTTCTAGCGGTTCAAACATTGCGAAAATCGGAGTTTGATAGTGTCCGGAATATGACCGGAAATTGTGACAAATTTCGGAGTTTGTGGGCGCCGCGCCTAGGCGCCATTTCGTGCGCCCCAGGCGCAATATGATGCGCCTCAGGCGCATTGAAGATCAAAAATTGGTCAAATCTTGCGGGCTTCTCACGAACACTTCCGAACTCCGATTTTTCCAAAGTTTGAGGCGTTAAAAAGCTTGTTGTGTCTACTTTTTAACCCAAGTAGTTCGGATCCAATATTGTTTGTATGCCAAATGATATCACTATATTACCCTTAGTGAGTCGAAAAGTAAATCGTTCCTGTAATTAATGATAGATCACCTTCATTTGAAAATGGATATAGTCCAGTTATATATCGACAAAGTGGTTTTTTAAAGTACTTAAACAGAGTAGAATCCTGCCGTAAAAATAATGAAATTTTAGTTTATGAAAAATTGGTAGAAAACTGACCACTAAAAAGATCATGGGAGCACTACCACCCCTCCGCCACCAACTTGCTAACGGATGGCCGTACAACATGGCTTGAAGGGAAGTTTCGTGAAGAATATTATCTCTTGGTTTATGGTCCCTCCGCCTTTGTCCTTATTAGGTGAGATGTGAGGTTGCTAACGGATGGCCGTACAACATGGCTTAAACGGAACTTATGGGATTAATCTTATATCTTGCGGAAGAAAGATGATTTCTCCAAACTTGATGGCAGCGAATGTCGACTATCGCAAATTGTTGTCCAATTTTAGAAAAATAATTTATTTCGGCATTTTACTTTCTGACACCATCCAATTTTTAGTCTTTAGCTTTAAAAATATGCATGATATGATCACTAAAAAGACAAATATTTAAGTGTCGTAATCAAAATTTGGAGTGCAAGCTTTCTATATTTTTTTTCCATCCCCGTTCTTTCAATACATAAACTTTTTGAATTAAGACGTAGTGATCAATTGTCCAACTTTTTGATTAAAGATAAAAAAAAATTCAAATTTGGGGTTTTTAATGTATAAGCCCTGTCAAGCGTACATCTTAGGATTGTCCCGATCATTAACAAGTTTTTATGTGCTTCGATGTATTGTGGAAAGCCTTATGAATTCTCTAAAACTATTAAGAAATAAAAGAGTACGTTAGAGGTGGAACGGAAGTATCGAATGCAACTTAGTACGAGTTGAGAGGCTTGAAAATATGTTTTTGCCTCAGTGGCTCCGAAAATCTTTGAATTAGTCTACTTTCGACCAACTTTTTATAAACTAAAATATTATATTTTTATGGTTTGATAAAACCATCTTTTAATACGTCAAATACCCTCTTTGTCGCTATAAAATTGATTTCGGTCTGGCTTAAAATAAAGGAGACACAAACGTTTTACAGGATGATATATATATTTTTTACTCACTGAAGGTAAAATAGTTACATCTTTTGAGGTATAAATAATCTTGGATCAAAACTACGTGGGTTAGAAAATACACTTAACAAGTTTTCTAGCGGTTCAAACGTTGCGAAAATCGGAGTTTGATAGTGTCCGGAATATGACCGGAAATTGTGACAAATTTCGGAGTTTGTGGGCGCCGCGCCTAGGCGCCATTTCGTGCGCCCCAGGCGCAATATGATGTGCCTCAGGCGCATTGAAGATCAAAAATTGGTGAAACCTTGCGGGCTTCTCACGAACACTTCCGAACTCCGATTTTTCCAAAGTTTGAGGCGTTAAAAAGCTTGTTGTGTCTACTTTTTAACCCAAGTAGTTCAGATCCAATATTGTTTGTATACCAAATGATATGACTATATTACCCTTAGTGAGTCGAAAAGTAAATCGTTCTTGTAATTAATGCTGGATCACCTTCATTTGAAAATGGATATAGTCCTGTTATATATCGACAAAGTGGTTTTTTAAAGTACTAAAGTAGCAGAATCCAGCCTTAAAAATAATGAAATTTCAGTTTATGAAAAATTTGTAGAAAACTGATCACTAAAAAGATCATGGGAGCACTACCACCCCTCCGCCACCGAGTTAACGGATGGCCGTACAACATGGCTTGAATGGAAGTTTCGTGATGAATATTATCTCTTGGTTTATGGTCCCTCCGTCTTTGACATTATTAGGTGAGATGTGAGGTTGCTAACGGTACAACATGGCTTAAACGGAGGTTTTGTGATTAATCTTATATCTTGCGGAAGAAAGATGATTTCTTCAAACTTGATGGCAGCGAGTGTCGACTATCGGAAATTGTTGTCCAATTTTAGAAAAATAATTTATTTCGGCATTTTACTTTTTGACAACATCCAATTTTTAGTCCTTAGCGTTAAAAATATGCATGACATGATCACTAAAAAGACAAATATTTAAGTGTAGTTATCAAAATATGGAGTGACAGCTTTCCATATTTTTTCTCCTTCCCCGTTCTTTCAATATGTAAAGATCAATTGTCCAACTTTTTGATTGAAGATAAAAAAAAAAATTCAAATTTTGGGTTTTTAATGTATAAGCCCTGTCAAGCGTACATCTTAGGATTGTCCCGATCATTAAGAAGTTTTTATGTCCTTCGATGTATTGTGGAAAGCCTTATGAATTCTCTAAAACTTTTAAGAAATAAAAGAGTACGTTAGAGATGGAGCGGAAGTATCGAATTCAACTTAGTACGAGTTGAGAGGCTTGAAAATGTGTTTTAGCCTCTGTGGCTCCGAAAATCTTTGGATTAGTCTACTTTCGACCAACTTTTCCTAAACTAAAATATTATATTTTTATGGTCGATAAAACCATCTTTTAATACGTCAAATACCCTCTTTATCGATATAAAATAGGTTTCGGTCTGGCATAAAATAAAGGAAACACAAACGTTTTGCAGGATGATATATATATTTTTTACTCACTGAAGGTAAAATAATTACATCTTTTTAGGTATAAATAATATTGGGCCAATACTACGTGGGTTAGAAAATACACTTAACAAGTTTCTTAACGGGTCAAACGTTGCGAAAATCGGAGTTTGATAGTGTCCGGAACATGACCGGAAATTGTGACAAATTTCGGAGTTTGTGGGCGCCGCGTCTAGGAGCCATTTCGTGCGCCCCAGGCGCATTGAAGATCAAAAATTGGTGAAATCTTGCGGGCTTCTCATGAACACTTCCGAACTCCGATTATTCCAAAGTTTGAGGCGTTAAAAAGCTTGTTGTGTCTACTTTTTAACCCAAGTAGTTCGGATCCAATATTGTTTGTATACCAAATGATATGACTATATTACCCTTAGTGAGTCGAATAGTAAATCGTTCTTGTAATTAATGCTGGATCACCTTCATTTGAAAATGGATATAGTCCTGTTATGTATCGACATATTGGTTTTTTAAACTACTAAAAGATAGCAGAATCCAGCCGTAAAAATAATGAAATTTTAGTTTATGAAAAATTGGTAGAAAACTGACCACTAAAAAGATCATGGGAGCACTACCACCCCTCCGCCACCGAGTTGCTAACGGATGGCCGTACAACATGGCTTTAACGGAAGTTTCGTGAAGAATATTATCTCTTGGTTTTTGGTCTCTCCATCTTTGTCCTTATTAGGTGAGATGTGAGGTTGCTAACGGATGGCCGTACAACATGGCTTAAACGGAAGTTCTGTGATTAATCTTATATCTTGCGAAAGAGAGATGATTTCTCCAAACTTGATGGCAGCGAGTGTAGACTATCGCAAATTATTGTCCAATTTTAGAAAAATAATTTATTTCGGCATTTTAATTTTTGACACCATCAGATTTTTAGTCTTTAGCGTTAAAAATATGCATGATATGATCACTAAAAAGACAATATTTAAGTGTAGTTATCAAAATATGGAGTGCCAGCTTTCTATATTTTTTCTCCTTCCCCGTTCTTTCAATACGTCAATTTTTTGAATAAAGACGTAAAGATCAATTGTCCAACTTTTTGATTGAAGATAATAAAAAAAAATTCAAATTTGGTGTTTTTAAAGTATAAGCTCTGTCAAGCGTGCATCTTTGGATTGTCCCGATCGTTAAGAAGTTTTTATGTGCTTCGATGTATTGTGGAAAGCCCTATGATTTCTCTTAAACTCATAAGAAATAAAAGAGTACCTTAGAGATGGAACGGAATGATCGAATGCAACTTAGTACGAGTTGAGAGGCTTGAAAATGTGTTTTAGCCTCAGTGGCTCCGAAAATCTTTGAATTAGTCTACTTTCGACCAACTTTTTATAAACTAAAATATTATATTTTTATGGTTCGATAAAACCATCTTTTAATACGTCACATACCCTCTTTATCGATATAAAATAGGTTTCGGTCTGGCTTAAAATAAAGGCGACACAAACGTTTTACAGGATGATATATATATTTTTTTTTATTCACTGAAGGTAAAATAGTGACATCTTTTTAGGTATAAATAATCTTGGATCAAAACTACGTGGGTTAGAAAATACACTTAACAAGTTTTCTAACGGTTCAAACGTTGCGAAAATCGGAGTTTGATAGTGTCCGGAACATGACCGGTGCTTGACCGATTCCTAGTCCTAAATTAATGGGTTGCCCCAAGCGTAGGGCTGAGACCGATGTAGCATAATACCCGGTAAGACCGGAGTCGAATCCACAGAGATGGTGATATGTGCTGACTAAAAACTCAGGTTGTTATAATTTAAATGGGCTCTTAGGTAGCCACCCCTTGTCGATTTGATTGAGCGATTAACTAAAACTAAGAAATTGTTTGACTTTTCAAATAATTAAAAAGAAGGTACAGTCGTAGGGTTTCTAGCGCTTGTAACCAGTTCGAATTAACCTGCTCTGTCTGGAGTTCTTAAAAACATTTAATTCTAGATTGAAAAAGATACCCCGCACGATGCGAAACCCTATGGTCGCCGTATACCCATGCGCAGCGGAGAATTAGTTTTTGACCCCCATTTTCCCGTTCACATGGGCTCCGACAATGCCTAGGTTCGTCCGCTGGAAGTATTCTTCCAATTTAAAATCGTTTTCCATTGTTTAAAAATAGGAACAGTACCCGAACTGGCCACGGTGTGCTAATCACCCCGCGACCCTACCTGAACGACTACTCACTAATCATTATGCATAAATAGAAGACACCCTAATTTGAATCATGCTTCTAGTACTGAAGAAAGAAAATACGCGAGAGATTACAATTAACTGAAAACCAACGAACAACTTTAATTAAACAAAAAGTTGAAACAAATTACCGGAATGCGAGTAATTGAACAAATCTTCAAATAACTTGAAATAAATAAAACTCATAAGAAAACTATCGGAACAGAAAAAGATCTCGGCGTTGCCCTCCGTTCTTCGTTCCCTGGGAGAAAGTGACGTCCGGTTCTTTTTAAAACCCTTCTTTCTTTTCTTGTTAATTCCCAGCCGTGTAAGCCCATTGTCCATGGCCCACCATGTAGTCAAAATACCATTGGGCCCACTTGGTACACAAAAGTCTAAATCCAATTCTTATTTCCGCTGAATCCATCCTCCGCCAATTCTTCATTTTTGCTTGGCTGAATTCGGATAGCCCAACGTCGAACACCGTTTATTATTTCAATTTTGCATATTTTTGCTCTAAATCCTCCAAATTCCTACAATACATAAATTAAGCATTAAGCTTCGAATAATAATATAAATGAGACTTAACAAAGATAAATTAGGGGACGCTGATGTGAACATTTACGCACCTATCACACCCCCCAACTTACACTTTGCTAGTCCCGAGCAAAGAAAACAAAATGCAACTAAAGAAAACTAATTAAAATTGACAGTTCTTTTAAACCCCTAGGCGGCCCCGGTAAGACGAGTGAAGTCTCGTGAGGGTTTTCAGCGGTGATAACCCACAAAACACCGCGAATCGCTTTACTTGTAACTCAAAACCTGCAATGCGACTCATTGATTTACCAATGCCAAGAATATAGCATACGCAATAGTAGTTCTAGATGCTATCAAAACATAGAAATTAATCATGGCATCCAAACTTGGCGTGGGTGAGCAAAGACCTTGACCACAAGTGAATCACAACCAAGTACTCTCTCTGGACCGAGTCTCGACTTCAATTCTCACCGTGTCATGCACTCAACAAAAGAAAACACTCGAAACAAGGTGAATTTAAGAAACTCTCAAAATGTGCAGGTGAAAATTATGCAATAAAGAATCAAAGTACCCCGCACACTTTAGACACGAAGAGAAAGCTTTTTAAGGTAGACACATGATCTCATGAAAGGAATGTCAAGCATTAAAGACTCTCTATCCATCGATCCACAACCCATTGCCCCTAAAATCAAATAGGACTTTTAGTCGGTTATATCGTTGGGTAAGGAAAAGTGTTTCAAGGTTAGGATAAATCATAAGCAAGTGTCCGAGAATAGGCTAAAACAACATAGGGCAAGTGTAACAATGCGCACCGTCTTATCATTCTTTTCAACTCCGCCACATCTCTCTTATTTTTCACCCTTCACACAATTCTACGATGAAATAACTTGTTCTTTCTTCAAACAAATGCATGGGTGGCTTCCCCTTTTTCATTCAAGTTCAATTTTTTTTTTTACTATTTTCTTAATTTTTTCTTTTTAGCTATAGGGGAAGAACACACCACATTTCAAGCACATCTTTCTCAAATACACTTTCTCTATTCTCTTCAAAAATTAACCTTCACATGATTAACTTGTCATTCTCAAAGCACATTATTGTTGGTGAAGCTTAACAAGAGAAAGGCTCATGCAAGAGGCTCAATATGGCTTACAAGGATAAGTATTAAAAAAAAAAAAAACGAACCGGCTCAATTAGCAAAGATGGCCTATTATTCTCTCCTAGGGGCAATACAACCAAGTAACAGTCTAATCCCAAAGAATAAAATAACAGCCATGTATTAAGTCTCATCACTTGACAACAAAGAGATAATGAGATCAACAACGATTAAGCTTCTTCTTTTTTTATGACAAACAAAAGAGTTTATATGACATCACTCCAAAGGATGGTAAGGCACTAAAGCTCACATGGGTATAAGTTTCCACTAATCTAGCCATTGAAAGCACTCAAGTCACAACTCACAAGCAGTCAAGGTCCAAGAAACGTGCAGTGCAAAGAGGCTAAGAGTTTATGTCAAGATAAATTCCTATCGCCAAGTTAGCAAAAACAACTACCGTGCAACATAAATATTCAACGAATGCCCACAAATTCTCAGCACAAGCAACCAACAAGTAAATATCGCAATCTCCAAGCCTCAAGTAGAAAGGATCCAACAAAAATTTTTTTGAAATTTTTTTTTAATTTTCAAAAATTTTTCTTTTTTTAATCTAAAATTAATCTAACAAAATAAAAAAACAAAGTGATCCCTCCTCCCAACTTGAACTATTCAATGTCCTCATTGAATGAAAGAACAAAAATAGGACATAAAAGAAAAAGAAGGGAAAGGTATCACCTCGCAACGAAGAACTATGCAAAAAATAATATTGCGGGAAGAAAACCTCCCAACTTGAACGAAGCATCCTGCAATGTTAGTCCTCACATAAAATAAAATAAAATAAAAGTAGTTAATCTAAGAAGAAGGAAAAAAAACTATACAAAAAGTAAATGACATTCACTCCCATCACGTGAAATCCAACCATTCAGCATACTACGAAGAGCAATCAAAATCGACATCCCACCCCACTTCAAGCACTCCGTTAAAAATTGTACGCGACCATTCCACAAAACCAAATACTTAGAAAATCTTAATTGCCTAAGCCGCGTTTGAAATTTAAATTCCACCAATTGCATATTTCCAACCAAATTAACTTTCAAGTTGTTGATAAATTTTAAGAAAAATGGATTGTAAACCACATTAAAATTATCAACACCAACAAAATCAATTTGTTCTAACTTAACAATTTTTTGCAATGGTGGATGTTCAATAGGAGTGATAACATCAACATCTATGGCTGGGGATATTTGATCATCAAGAACAAGTAGACTTTTCACAATTATTGGCAACGACTCCTCAGGAGTCGCGTCATGAAAATCCATTTCAAGTGTACTAGAATGCTCTAGAGAATACTGTTGCACTTCAAGTGAACCAACTATTTCGTTAGTTACAAGTGGCGCTGTTGTTTCATCTTCTAATACACAAGACTTACTCTCTTGAAAATTTTCAACTTGATCGCAAGAAAGAAAATCAGCTAATTGATCAAAATAAGGCGGCTCTATTTCGTCTTTTTCCCTCCCATCAGAATTGGTATCCTCAGAACTTTCAGTCAACTCACAAAATTGGAGTTTTTGGGTTAAGTCATCTATGTAATCCCAAGCCTCTTCAGCATTTTTATCTAGGAATTCGTCAGTGGACCTAAAATCCGTCTGGCATGGCTTAAGATTTAAACTACGGCAAAAGATAATCAGAAGACTACCAATCTCACAATTAAAACTCGACCAAAAGAATACGAAAGATTTAAACCGCTCCCAACACTGTGACAAAGACTCATCATCTTGTTGAGAGAAATGTGATAATTCTTGTAAAAGCATATGAGTCTCATATGAGGGATTGAAAGTTTTGAAAAATTGTATTACAATCTCATCCCATGTCAATCTTGGACTCAAAAAATTAAACCAATCTCCAGCACTACCATGCAAAAATGTTGGGAATACACGTAAAAGAGCCACTTTATCGCTAGCAAAAGCTTTCTCAAGGTCATGAACATGCGAAAAAGGATTCTCTGAGGCCAAACCATAAAATACAAGAAGTGACACTGAACAATCAAATTGTCTTGTATAACCTCCATACCACCTTTCGAAATTGGCCATTTTTTTTCTTTTCAACAGTAAAAATAAAAAAAAACAAGCTAGAGGTAATTGCCTTCCTACAATGGAGGATTGCCTACCTCTCTACCTATTCTAACTCAAAATAAAGAACTAAAAGGAAAACAAATAAAATTAAAAAAAATAACTACCCGAATTCTTAACACACGTTACCGTCCCCGGCAACGGCGCCAAAAATGCTTGACCGATTCCTAGTCCTAAATTAATGGGTTGCCCCAAGCGTAGGGCTGAGACCGATGTAGCATAATACCCGGTAAGACCGGAGTCGAATCCACAGAGATGGTGATATGTGCTGACTAAAAACTCAGGTTATAATTTAAATGGGCTCTTAGGTAGCCACCCCTTGTCGATTTGATTGAGCGATTAACTAAAACTAAGAAATTGTTTGACTTTTCAAATAATTAAAAAGAAGGTACAGTCGTCGGGTTTCTAGCGCTTGTAACCAGTTCGGATTAACCTGCTCTGTCTGGAGTTCTTAAAAACATTTAATTCTAGATTGAAAAAGATACCCCGCAAGATGCGAAACCCTATGGTCGCGTATACCCATGCGCAGCGGAGAATGAGTTTTGGACCCCCATTTTTTCGTTCACATGGGCTCCGACAATGCCTAGGTTCGTCCGCGGGAAGTATTCTTCCAATTTAAAATCGTTTTCCATTGTTTGAAAATAGGAACAGTACCCGAACTGGCCACGGTGTGCTAATCACCCCGCGACCCTACCTGAACGACTACTCACTAATCATTATGCATAAATAGAAGACACCTTAATTTGAATCATGCTTCTAGTACTGAAGAAAGAAAATACGCGAGAGATTACAATTAACTGAAACCTAACGAACAACTTTAATTAAATAAAGAAGTTGAAACGAATTACCGAAATGCGAGTAATTGAACAAATCTTCAAATAACTTGAAATAAATAAAACTCAGAAGAAAACTATCGGAACAGAAAAAAATCTCGGCGTCACCCTCCGTTCTTCGTTCCCTGGGAGAAAGTGACGTCCGGTTCTTTTAAAAACCCTTCTTTCTTTTCTTGTTAATTCCCAGCCGTGTAAGCCCATTGTCCATGGCCCACCATGAAGTCAAAATACCATTGGGCCCACTTGGTACACAAAAGTCTAAATCCAATTCTTATTTCCGCTGAATCCATCCTCCGCCAATTCTTCATTTTTGCTTGGCTGAATTCGGATAGCCCAACGTCGAACACCGTTTATTATTTCAATTTTGCATATTTTTGTTCTAAATCCTCCAAATTCCTACAATACATAAATTAAGCATTAAGCTTCGAATAGTAATATAAATGAGACTTAACAAAGATAAATTAGGGGACCCTAATGTGAACATTTACGCGCCTATCAACCGAATGGCCGTACAACAAGGCTTGAACGGAAGTTTCGTGAAGAATATTATCTCTTGGTTTATGGTCACTCCGTCTTTGTCCTTATTACGTGAGATGTGAGGTTGCTAACGGATGGCTGTACAACATGGCTTAAACGGAAGTTCTGTGATCAATCTTATATCTTGCGAAAGAAAGATGATTTCTCCAAACTTGATGGCAGCGAGTGTCGACTATCGCAAATTGTTGTCCAATTTTAGAAAAATAATTTATTTCGACATTTTACTTTTTGACACCAACAAATTTTTTGTCCTTAGCGTTAAAAATATGCATGATATGATCACTAAAAAGACAAATAATTTTGTGTAGATATCAAAATATGGAGTGCCAGCTTTCTATATTTTTTCTCCTTCCCCGTTCTTTCAATACGTAAACTTTTTGAATAAAGACGTAAAGATCAGTTGTCCAACTTTTTGATTGAAGATAAAAAAAAAAATTCAAATTTGGTGTTTTTAATGTATAGGCCCTATCAAGCGTACATCTTAGGATTGTCCCGATCATTAAGAAGTTTTTATGTGCTTCGATGTATTGTGGAAAGCCTTATGATTTCTCTAAAACTCAATAGAAATAAAAGAGTACCTTAGAGATGGAACGGAAGTATCAAATGCAACTTAGTACGAGTTGAGAGGCTTGAAAATGTGTTTTAGCCTCAGTGGCTCCGAAAATCTTTAAATTAGTCTACTTTCGACCAACTCTTTATAAACTAAAATATTATATTTTTATGGTTCCAGAAAACAATCTTTTAATACGTCAAATACCTCTTTATCGATATAAAATAGGTTTCGGTCTGGCTTTAAATTAAGGCGACACAAACGTTTTACAGGATATATATATTTTTTACTCACTGAAGGTAAAATAGTTACATCTTTTTAGGTATAAATAATCTTGGATCAAAACTACGTGGGTTAGAAAATACACTTAACAAGTTTTCTAGCGGTTCAAACGTTGCGAAAATCGGAGTTTGATAGTGTCCGGAACATGGCCGGAAATTGTGACAAATTTCGGAGTTTGTCGGTGCTGCGCCTAGGCGCCATTTCGTGCGCCCCAGGCGCATTGAAGATCAAAAATTGGTGAAATCTTGCGGGCTTCTCACGAACACTTCCGAACTCCGATTTTTCCAAAGTTTGAGGCATTAAAAAGCTTGTTGTGTCTACTTTTTAACCCAAGTAGTTCGGATCCAATATTGTTTGTATACCAAATGATATGACTATATTACCCTTAGTGAGTCGAAAAGTAAATTGTTCTTTTAATTAATGCTGGATCACCTTCATTTGAAAATGGATATAGTCCTGTTACATATCGACAAAGTGGTTTTTTAAAGTACTAAAAGATAGCAGAATCTAGCCGTAAAAATAATGAAATTTTAGTTTATGAAAAATTGGTAGAAAACTGACCACTAAAAAGATTATGGGAGCACTACCACCCCTCCGCCACCGAGTTGCTAACGGATGGCCGTACAAAATGGCTTGAACGGAAGTTTCGTGAAGAATATTATCTTTTGGTTTATGGTCCCTCCGTCTTTGTCCTTATTAGGTGAGATGTGAGGTTGCTAACGGATGACCGTACAACAAGGCTTAAACGGAAGTTCTGTGATTAATCTTATATCTTGCGAAAGAAAGTTGATTTCTCCAAACTTGATGGTAGCGAGTGTCGACAATCGCAAATTGTTGTCCAATTTTAGAAAAATAATTTGTTTCGGCATTTTAATTTTTGAGTCTTTAGCGTTAAAAATATGCATGATATGATCACTAAAAAGACAAATATTTAAGTGTTGTTATCAAAATATGGAGTGCCAGCTATCCATATTTTTTCTCCTACCCCGTTCTTTCAATACGTAAACTTTTTGAATAAAGATGTAAAGATCAATTGTCCAACTTTTTGATTGAAGATAAAATTAAAAAAAAATCAAAATTGGGGTTTTTAATGTATAAGCCCTGTCAAGCGTACATCTTAGGATTGTCCCGATCATTAAGAAGTTTTTATGTGCTTCGATGTATTGTGGAAAGCCTTATGAATTCTCTAAAACTCATAAGAAATAAAAGAGTACCTTTGAGATGGAACGGAAGTATCGAATGCAACTTAGTACGAGTTCAGAGGCTTGAAAATGTGTTTAGGCTCAGTGGCTCCGAAAATCTTTGAATTAGTCTACTTTCGACCAACTTTTTATAAACTAAAATATTATATTTTTATTGTTCCATAAAACCATCTTTTAATATGTCAAATACCCTCTTTATCGATATAAAATTAGTTTCGGTCTGGCTTAAAATAAAGGCGACACAAACGTTTTACAGGATGATATATATATTTTTTACTCACTGAAGGTAAAATAGTTACATCTTTTTAGGTATAAATAATCTTGGATCAAAACTACGTGGGTTAGAAAATACACTTAACAAGTTTTCTAGCGGTTCAAACGTTGCGAAAATCGGAGTTTGATAGTGTCCGGAACATGACCGGAAATTGTGACAAATTTCGGAGTTTGTGGGCGCCGCGCCTAGGCGCCATTTCGAGCGCCCCAGGCGCAATATGATGCGCCTCAGGCGCATTGAAGATCAAAAATTGGTGAAATCTTGCGGGCTTCTCACGAACACTTCCGAACTCCGATTTTTCCAAAGTTTGAGGCGTTAAAAAGCTTATTGTGTCTACTTTTTAACCCAAGTAGTTCGGCTCCAATATTGTTTGCATACCAAATGATATGACTATATTACCCTTAGTGAGTCGAAAAGTAAATCGTTCTTGTAATTAATGCTGGATCACCTTCATTTGAAAATGGATATCGTCCTGTTATATATCGACAAAGTGGTTTTTTAAAGTACTAAAAGATAGCAGAATCCAACGGTAAAAATAATGAAATTTTAGTTTATGAAAAATTGGTAGAAAACAGACCACTAAAAAGATGTTGGGAGCACTACCACCCCTCCGCCACCGAGTTGCTAACGAATGGCCGTACAACATGGCTTGAACGGAAGTTTCGTGAAGAATATTATCTCTTAGTTTATGGTCCCTCCGTCTTTGTCCTTATTAGGTGAGATGTGAGGTTGCTAACGGATGGCCGTACAACATGGCTTAAACGGAACTTCTCGGATTAATCTTATATCTTGCGGAAGAAAGATGATTTCTCCAAACTTGTTGGCAGCGAGTGTCGACTATCGCAAATTGCTGTCCAATTTTAGAAAAATAATTTATTTCGGCATTTTACTTTTTGACACCATCAAATTTTTAGTCTTTAGCGTTAAAAATATGCACGATATGATCACTAAAAAGACAAATATTTAAGTGTAGTTATCAAAATATGGAGTGCCAGCATTCTATATTTTTTCTCCTTCCCTGTTCTTTCAATACGTAAACTTTTTGAATAAAGACGTAAAGATCAATTGTCCAACTTTTTGATTGAAGAAAAAAAAATTCAAATTTGGTGTTTTTAATGTATAAGCCCTGTCAAGCGTACATCTTAGGATTGTCCCGATCGTTAAAAAGTTTTTATGTGCTTCGATGTATTGTGGAAAGCCTTATGATTTCTCTAAAACTCATAAGAAATAAAAGAGTACCTTAGAGATGGAACGGAAGTATCAAATGCAACTTAGTACGAGTTGAGAGGCTTGAAAAAGTGTTTTAGCCTCAGTGGCTCCGAAAATCTTTGAATTAGTCTACTTTCGACCAACTTTTTAAAAACTAAAATATTATACTTTTATTGTTCGATAAAACCATCTTTTAATACGTCAAACACCCTCTTTATCGATCTAAAATAGGTTTCGGTCTGGCTTAAAATAAAGGCGACACAAACGTTTTACAGGATGATATATATATTTTTTACTCACTGAAGGTAAAATAGTTACATCTTTTTAGGTATAAATAATCTTGGACCAAAACTACGTGGGTTATAAAATACACTTAACAAGTTTTCTAACGGTTCAAACGTTACGAAAATCGGAGTTTGATAGTGTCCGGAACATGACCGGAAATTGTGACAAGTTTCGGAGTTTGTGGGCGCCGCGCCTAGTCGCCATTTCGTGCGCCCCAGGCGCAATATGATACGCCTCAGGCGCATTGAAGATCAAAAATTCGTGAAATCTTGCAGGCTTCTCACGAACACTTTCAAACTCCGATTTTTCCAAAGTTTGATGGGTTAAGAAGCTTGTTGTGTCTACTTTTTAACCCAAGTAGTTCGGATCCAATATTGTTTGTATACCAAATGATATGACTATATTACCCTTAGTGAGTCGAAAAGTAAATCGTTCTTGTAATTAATGCTGGATCACCTTCATTTGAAAATGGATATAGTCCTGTTATATATCAACAAAGTGGTGTTTTAAAGTACTAAAAGATAGCAGAATCCAGCCGTAAAAATAATGAAATTTTAGGTTATGAAAAATTGGGAGGAAACTGACCACTAAAAGGATCATGGGAGCACTACCACCCCTCCGCCACCGAGTTGCTAACGGATGGCCGTACAACATGGCTTGAACGGAAGTTTCGTGAAGAATATTATCTCTTGGTTTATGGTCCCTCCGTCTTTGTCCTTATTACGTGAGATGTGAGGTTGCTAACGGATGGCCGTACAACATGGCTTAAACGGAAGTTCTGTGATTAATCTTATATCTTGCAAAAGAAAGATGATTTCTCCAAACTTGATGGCAGCGAGTGTCGACTATCGCAAATTGTTGTCCAATTTTAGAAAAATAATTTATTTTGGCATTTTACTTTTTGACACCATCAAATTTTTTGTCCTTAGCGTTAAAAATATGCATGATATGATCACTAAAAAGACAAATAATTTTGTGTAATTATCAAAATATGGAGTGCCAGCTTTCTATATTTTTTCTCCTTCCCCGTTCTTTCAATACGTAAACTTTTTGCATAAAGACATAAAGATCAGTTGTCCAACTTTTTTATTGAAGATAAAAAAAATTCAAATTTGGTCTTTTTAATGTATAAGCCCTGTCAAGCGTACATCTTAGGATTGTCCCGTTCATTAAGAAGTTTTTATGCGCTTCGATGTACTGTGGAAAGCCTTATGATTTCTCTAAAACTCATAAGAAATAAAAGAGTACCTTAGAGATGGAACGGAAGTATCGAATGCAACTTAGTACGAGTTGAGAGGCTTGAAAATGTGTTTTAGCCTCAGTGGCTCCGAAAATCTTTAAATTAGTCTACTTTCGACCAACTTTTTATAAACTAAAATATTATATTTTTATGGTTCCATAAAACCATCTTTTAATACGTCCAATACCCTCTTTATCGATATAAATTAGGTTTCGGTCTGGCTTTAAATTAAGGCAACACAAACGTTTTACAGGATGATATATATATTTTTTACTCACTGAAGGTAAAATAGTTACATCTTTTTAGGTATAAATAATCTTGGATCAAAACTACGTGGGTCAGAAAATACACTTAACAAGTTTTCTAGCGGTTCAAACGTTGCGAAAATCGGAGTTTGATAGTGTCCGGAACATGACCGGAAAATGTGACAAATTTCGGAGTTTGTCGGTGCTGCGCCTAGGCGCCATTTCGTGCGCCCCAGGCGCAATTTGATCCGCCTCAGGCGCATTGAAGATCAAAAATTGGTGAAATCTTGCGGGCGTCTCACGAACACTTCCGAACTCCAATTTTTCCAAAGTTTGAGGCGTTAAAAAGCTTGTTGTGTCTACTTTTTAACCCAAGTAGTTCGCATCCAATATTGTTTGTATACCAAATGATATGACTATATTACCCTTAGTGGGTCGAAAAGTAAATCGTTCTAGTAATTAATGCTGGATCACCTTCATTTGAAAATGGATGTAGTCCTGTTATATATCGACAAAGTGGTTTTTTAAAGTACTAAAAGATAGCAGAATCCAGCCGTAAAAATAATGAAATTTTAGTTTATGAAAAATTGGGAGAAAACTGACCACTAAAAAGATCATGGGAGCACTACCACCCCTCCGCCACCGAGTTGCTAACGGATGGCCGTACAACATGGCTTGAACGGAAGTTTCGTGAAGAATATTATCTCTTGGTTTGTGGTCCCTCCGTCTTTGTCCTTATTACGTGAGTTGTGAGGTTGCTAACGGATGGCCGTACAACATGGTTTAAGCGGAAGTTCTGTGATTAATCTTATATCTTGCGAAAGAAAGATGATTTCTCCAAACTTGATAGCAGCGAGTGTCGACTATCGCAAATTGTTGTCCAATTTTAGAAAAATAATTTATTTCGGCATTTTACTTTTTGACACCATCAAATTTTTTGTCCTTAGCGTTAAAAATATGCATGATATGATCACTAAAAAGACAAATAATTTTGTGTAGTTATCAAAATATGGAGTGCCAGCTTTCTGTATTTTTTCTCCTTCCCCGTTCTTTCAATACGTAAACTTTTTGAATAAAGACGTAAAGATCAGTTGTCCAACTTTTTGATTGAAGATAAAAAAAAAATTCAAATTTGGTGTTTTTATTGTATAAGCCCTGTCAAGCGTACATCTTAGGATTGTCCCGATCATTAAGAAGTTTTTATGTGCTTCGATGTATTGTGGAAAGCCTTATGATTTCTCTAAAACTCATAAGAAATAAAAGAGCACCTTAGAGATGGAACGGAAGTATCGAATGCAACTTAGTACGAGTTGAGAGGCTTGAAAATGTGTTTTAGCCTCAGTGGCTACGAAAATCTTTAAATTAGTCTACTTTCGACCAACTTTTTATAAACTAAAATATTATATTTTTATGGTTCCATAAAACCATCTTTTAATACGTCCAATACCCTCTTTATCGATATAAAATAGGTTTCGGTCTGGCTTTAAATTAAGGCGACACAAACGTTTTACAGGATGATATATATATTTTTTACTCACTGAAGGTAAAATAGTTACATCTTTTTAGGTATAAATAATCTTGGATCAAAACTACGTGGGTTAGAAAATACACTTAACAAGTTTTCTAGCGGTTCAAACGTTGCGAAAATCGGAGTTTGATAGTGTCCGGAACATGACCGGAAATTGTGACAGAATTTCGGAGTTTGTCGGTGCTGCGCCTAGGCGCCATTTCGTGCGCCCCAGGCGCAATTTGATGCGCCTCAGGAGCATTGAAGATCAAAAATTGGTGAAATCTTGCGGGCTTCTCACGAACACTTCCGAACTCCGATTTTTCCAAAGTTTGAGGCGTTAAAAAGCTTTTTGTGTCTACTTTTTAACCCAAGTAGTTCGGATCCAATATTGTTTGTATACCAAATGATATGACTATATTACCCTTAGTGAGTCGAAAAGTAAATCGTTCGTGTAATTAAGGGAAAATTTCAAAAAAACACCTGACCTGTCACCTCAATGTCACATAAACACCTGGACTTCAAAAAATGTAAATCCCCCACCTGACCTTTGGACTCCGTCATCAAATAACCCCCTCCACCCATTTCCCGTCCAATACTTAACATAGAAGCATACTTCTGAAGCAAAACGGCAACGTTTTGGTTTTAAAAAAAATTCTTACCACCAATTTGCAATCCTATGGAGCAGAAACGTGCTTATGGGAGTCCTAGAGACAAAATTTAACTATGTCACTTTAGAATAATATGATCAGAATAAAAAGATCTTCACACCCGTTTACACAGATTAAAAATTGGAGTACTTAATTTTTTAACCATATTTTTTTAATATATAAACGGTCTAAAAAAACTTAAGTGCTCAAATTTCGCCCCGTTTGAATCGGTGCAAAGATCTTTTTATTCTTATCATATTATTTTAAAGGGTTGTGATTCATTTTTATCTCTAGGGCTCTCATATTAAGTATATATTTTTTATTTAGAACCATATGGAGCATATATGTGATTATGAGAGCACTATAAACAAAAATTAATTATGTCACTTTAGAATAATATGATCAGAATAAAAAGATCTTCACACCCGTTCAAACGGATTAAAAATTTGAGCACTTTATTTTTGAACCATATTTTTTTAATATATAAGCAGTCTAAAAAACTTAAGTGCTCATATTTTCACTCCGTTTGAATCAGTGCAAAAATATTGTTATTCTTATCATATTATTCTAAAGAGTCGTAATTCATTTTTATCTCTAGGGCTCTCATATTAAGTATATGTTTTTTATTTAGGACCATATGGAGCAAAAATGTGATTATGAGAGCCCTATAAACAAAAATTAACTATTACCTTTTAGAATAATATGATAAGAATAACAAGATCTTTGCACCGATTCAAACGGAGTGAAAATTTGAGCACTTAAATTTTTTTAGACCGTTTATATATTAAAAAAATATGGTTAAAAAAATAAAAAAATAGGAGTTCGGAAGTTTCGTGAAGAATATTATCTCTTGGTTTATGGTCCCTCCGTCTTTGTCCTTATTAGGTGAGATGTGAGGTTGCTAACGGATGGCCGTACAACATGGCTTAAACGGAAGTTCTGTGATTAATCTTATATCTTGCGAAAGAAAGATGATTTCACCAAACTTTATGGCAGCGAGTGTCGACTATCGCAAATTGTTGTCCAATTTTAGAAAAATAATTTATTTCAGCATTCTACTTTTTGACTCCATCGAATTTTTAGTCTTTAGCGTAAAAAATATGCATGATATGATCACTAAAAAGACAAATATTTAAGTGTAGTTATCAAAATATAGAGTGCCAGCTTTCTATTTTTTTTCTCCTTCCCCATTCTTTCAATACGTAAACTTTTAATGTATAAGCCCTGTCAAGCGTACATCTTAGAATTATCCCGATGATTAAGCAGCTTTTATGTGCTTCGATGTATTTTGGAAAGCCTTATGAATTCTATAAAACTCTTAAGAAATAAAAGAGTACCTTAGAGATGGAACGGAAGTATCGAATGCAACTTAGTACGAGTTGAAAGGTTTGAAAATGTGTTTTAGCATCAGTGGCTCCGAAAATCTTTGAAATAGTCTATTTCGACCAACTTTTTATACACTAAAATATTATATTTTTATGGTTCGATAAAACCATCTTTAGTACGTCAAATACCCTCTTTATCTATATCAACTAGGTTTCGGTCTGGTTTAAAATAAAGGAGACACAAACGTTTTACAGGATGATATATTTTTTTTTACTCACTGATGGTAAAATAGTTACATCTTTTTAGGTATAAATAATCTTGGATCAAAACTACAGGGGTTAGAAAATAGACTTAACAAATTTTCTAATAGTTCAAACGTTGCGAATATCAAAGTTCGATAGTGTCCGGAACATGACCGGAAAGTTTGACAAATTTCGGAGTCTGGGGGCGCCCCGCCTAGGCGCCATTTCGTGCGCCCCGGGCGCAATAAGATGCGCCTCAGGCACATTAAAGATCAAAAATTGGTGAAATTTTGCGGGCTTCTCACGAACACTTCCGAACTCCTATTTTTCCAAAGTTTGAGGGGTTCAAAAGCTTGATGTGTCTACTTTTTAACCCAAGTAGTTCAGATCCAATATTGTTTGTATACCAAATGATATGACTATATTACCCTTAGTGAGTCGAAAAGTAAATCGTTCTTGTAATTAACGCTTCATCACCTTCATTTTAAAATGGTTAAAGTCCTATTATATATCGATAAACAGTTTTTTTTAAAGTACTAAATGACAGTAGAATCCAACCGTAAAAATAATGAAATTTTAGATTATGAAAAATTGGCAGAAAACAGAAAACTAAAAAGATCATAGGAGCACTACCACCCCTCGGCCACCGAGTTGCTAACGGATGGCCGTACAACATGGCTTGAACGGAAGTTTCGTGAAGAATATTATCTCTTGCTTTATGGTCCCTCCGTCTTTGTCCTTATTAGGTGAGATGTGAGGTTGCTAATGGATGGCCGTACAACATGGCCTAAACGGAAGTTCTGTGATTAACCTTATATCTTGCGAAGGAAAGATGATTTCTCCAAACTTGATGGCAGCCATTGTCAACTATCGCAAATTGTTGTCCTATTTTTGAAAAATAATTTATTTCGGCATTCTACTTTTTGACACCAACCAATTTTTAGTCTTTAGCGTTAAAAATATGCTTCATATGATCCCTAAAAAGACAAATATTTTGGTGTAGTAATCAAAATATGGAGTGCCAGCTTTCTATTTTTTTCTCCTTCCCCGTTCTTTCAATACATAAACTTTTTGAATAAAGGCCAAAGGATCAATTGTCCAACTTTTTTATTGAATACAAAAAAAAATTTCAAATTTGGGGTTTTTAATGTCTGAGCCCTGTCAAGCGTACATCTTAGGATTATCCCGATGATTAAGCAGTTTTTATGTGCTTCGATGTGTTGTGGAAAGCCTTATGAATTCAATAAAATTCTTGAGAAACGAAAGAGTACCCTAGATATGGAACGGAAGTATCGAATGCAACTTAGTATGAGTTGAGAGGCTTGAAAATGTGTTTTAGCCGCAGTGGCTTCGAAAATCTTTGAATTAGTCTACTTTCGACCAACTTTTTATAAACTAAAATATTATATTTTTATAATTTGATAAAACCATCTTTTAGTACTCCAAATACCCTCTTTATCGATATAAAATAGGTTTCGGTCTGGTTTAAAATAAAGGAGACACAAACGTTTTACAGGATGATTTTTTTTTTTTTACTCACTGAAGGTAAAATAGTTACATCTTTTTAGGAATAAATAATCTTGGATCAAAACTACGTGGGTTAGAAAAAAGATGTAGTGGGCCGAAATATTCAAAGGGTTCACAAGATTCAAAGGGGTTACACCTGGGGTCCATCGTTCAGTTGTCTCAGTCCGTTGAGGGCTGAACTGGACCGGTAACACGTCATCTACCCTTCACCGAACGTAAGGAGGCGCATCTGTAGCTCGTCGAACGACGGCATTTAACTGGTTTGTTCGGCGAAATGGTCTTTTGTTCGGCGGAACACTTTCCTATTTTTACCTCCGTTTGTTCGGCCTGTAATATCTCCTTCAGGACCAGTTTGCTCGGAAACCGTTGGTACAGAACGTTCTAGAACCTTTCACATGATACGTGAGTTGCCTTCTCTTCTCACTTCCGTGACGCCCCTTCGTGATGTGACATGTCTGACACGAGCCCATGTGCGTCTGCAAACCTGGGAAGACGGCCTTCATTAAATGCCTTTGACGGGTGACGTCATCCGAGCATAGGAACGCGCGTGCATCCTACGCTCGGTTGGCTTAGCATGCAAGATTCCCTTGCCTATAAATATAGTGGTACTTCTTACTCAAAAACACTGATACACACTCCTCTCATGAGCAATTCCTCTTTTCCTAACATACACCACTGTACTTCTTCTTCTCTATACTGACTTAATCGTCGGAGCTTCTACCCGGAGGAACACCATCCTCCGGTTTGCAGGTACCCGGCGAGCCACGTCATCTTCCCGCGACCAAACCGCAGAGGAGTGAAGGGTTCAAGAGATCCAGGTTGAAAACAGCCCCCACAATTGGCGACTCTGCTGGGGAGGACATCCTAGCAGGACGTGGATCTGTATTCAACCTTAGATCTCCCCCACTCCTTCCTTTACCACCGTCGGAAAATGACACAACGCCTTCCTCCACCTGGCCCGGAGAACTTCACCCTCGGTCTGGCTGGGTACGGCGCGATGAACATCGAGCCTAACCAGGCCGCTACCGCCCCGCAACCAGTGGCTCGTCCACTCAGCTACCCACCAACTGAACTTGACATTGCCTTGGCGGAGCAGAAGCGTTAGGCAGCTGTCATAGCCCTCTTACAACAACGCCTCGAAGCTCGAGACGGAGGCGCACTCGTGACTCCTGCTCGGAGCCACCAGGCCGAACCAAGCCAATCGAGGAAGCCTCACAAACGAAGACGAAGGATACACCAAGCTCAAACGTCCGAAGGAGTACCCTCCGAGCGTCGCAACGTGTTTGAAAGGCTCGAACGCACTCCTAGGGATCCTCCAACTTCCTCTCGTCCACGTGTGGCAAGCATCATCAGGGAAGAGAGTTCACGTTCTTCGGCGACACATTCGACGGCTGGAACTCTTAGGATGGGAGTCTCGGGGCGGACACATCGCCTTAGCCGATGACAACAGGAGCGGGCGGATGGAAAAAGGCCTTTAAACCTCAACGAGCACCCTGTACGTCAACAAACAGGAGAACTTCCAGAGCGATCAGAGCAATCCAGGCCACGTACCGAACGAAACCCCCAAGGGAGGCAAGCTGCAGGTTCGCGAGGCGAGCGAACGAGTAGGGGAACGCGATCCGAACGTGCGAACACCATTGTTTTGTATGATCAATATACGGGAAAGCCGGTGGTATACCAAGCGGTGGATGATGGTGTAGACATACCGCTCGCTCGGAACGGAGGTCCGAGAGTGGAACATCCGGAACCTTCGGATGAAGTTCGGCTTAACCACCACGTTCGGCAAGAACAGGGGTATCGTCACAGAGATCCGAGGGCCAACAATGAAGCTCGGCAAGGGAACCCAGCGCCGGTCATTCCACCCGCACCTATGCTTGTACCTGTGGATGACTCAAAGCTCGGAAAGGCAAAGGCATCCCCCTTCATTGACGCCATTCAACAAGAACGGCCACCAAATCATTTTGTCATGCCGAAGCTCAAACGCTACGAGGCAAATGAGGATGCTGTTGCGTTCGTTTGTCGCTTTCGTCAGACGATGAGCCTCCACAACTTCACCGACGCACTCATGTGTAAGATCTTTCCTCTTACATTAAGTGAGCCCATTATGTTGTGGTATAATCAGCTCAAGCCGAAGTCCATCAAGAGTTTCAACGAGCTGGAGTTGGAATTCACGAAACGGTTCGTGACAAGTAACATTCAGCCGGAGACACTCTCGATGCTGGTAAACATGCGGAGAACTCCGGGGGAAACTCTTCGGGCTTATACCGAGCGTTACTGGGAGGTGTACAACCTGATCCCTGATTGCGATCAAGGTGTTGCGGCGGAATCCTTCATGAACGGGTTGGACCCAACCTCGGCGATGTTCCGAGATTTATCCAGGAATCCACCAAAGACAATGGGCGATCTAATGGTCATTATAGAGAAGGATTGCGTCCATGAGGAGGCTGTTGCCGAGCGAAACGCTCCGAAGAATGCCGAAGTACCAAAGTCCACTGCAGCGAAGAAACATGTTGCAAACGTTCGGCAATGACAAAATGGACAGCATAATTCTGGCTCAGGAGCAAATAAACCGAACAACAAACCCAAACCGCCACAGGTTCCACAACAACAGCCTTGGCAGCAGACACGAAGGGATCCGAGGCCTGATGAGTATGTTGCCGAGCGTACTGCCTTTACCGAGCCAATCTACAAGCTTCTGAGTATCATTGGCCAACTCCCGTTCTTCGTTTGGCCGACGGGACTCCTTGGTACGGCGGGCAGCGGACCAGGGATGTGCAGCTTCCACAAAGAGCGTGGCCATTATACCACACAATGTCAACCATTCAAACGTTATTTGGAGGAACTAGCCGCAGCAGGGCATCTTAACCAATGGATCGACCTTCGGCGAAATCCACTTCCTCCTCCCCCTCCTGTAGCTAGAAATCTCGTTGGCGTGATCCAGGGGTTAGTGTCCGAAGGAAAGGCTGCCGAGCTTCGTACGGAGATTGATAAAGCTGTTGCTGCATTGTCCGTTTGCAATGTTGGAGTGGCACAAAAACGGAAGTGGGAAGATCCGAGCCTCGGAGGGCTAATAACCTTTTCAACTGAAGACATGCAGGGAGTACAAATGCCACACTCCGACGCTCTGGTCGTTACAGTCATAGTGGGTTCTTCCACAGTACAGCGAGTGTTGATCGATCAAGGAAGCTCGGCCGAAGTGATGTTCCAGTCCACCTACAAGAGTCTGGGGCTTTCACCGGATAAGCTTCGGCTAGCAACCACCCCGCTCGTCAGTTTCACAGGGGCTCCGGTTTGGCCTCTCATGCTGATAACCCTTCCCGTGCGTGCCGGTTCCCGAGTGGTTAACGTCGAATTTGTAGTGGTTAGCTCTCCAAGCCCCTACAACGTTATCCTCGGTCGAACCTGGCTACATGAGATGAAGGCAGTCCCTTCAACCTTGCACCAGGTGATGAAGTTCGTTGGATGGAATGGGCGACAGGAAAGCCTTCGTGGAGACCAGGTCCAGTCGAAAAAATGTTACATTAGCACGGTAACCAATAAACCGAGTTATCTGGAGGTACAATGTGTCGACACAACCGACATCCCCGTATTGGAAGACGTAGGCATTCCTGCCGAGCAAAGATCGGCCGAAGAATTGATCAAGATGCCAATAACGGAGGATGGAAGTCGGTACTTTCTCATAGGCAGTTCTATGGTCGAGACCGAGCGTACAGAGATGTTCAATTTCCTCAAAGAGAACATCGAAGTATTTGCTTGGACTCCCGAGGAAATGCCTGGCATGGATCCAGCTTTCGCCGCTCATCATCTGAACGTTGATCCGAGCAGACGCCCCATTATTCAGAAGGTCAGGCGTTCGGCCCCTTCGCACGTGGATGCAGTGATGACCGAAGTTGACCAACTTTTAAAGGCTGGGGCTATCCGAGAAATTCTGTACCCGACGTGGCTGGCAAACCCGGTGTTCTGAAGAAGAACGGAAAGCTCCGAGTGTGCGTTGATTTCACCAACCTCAATGACGCTTGTCCGATGGATCGATTCCCTCTTCCTCGGATAGAGCAAATGGTGGACGCCACGGCTGGATATGAGCGATTGAGCTTCATGGATGCATACCGGGGCTATCATCAAATTGCCCTGGCCGAAGATGATCAAGAGAAGACAGCCTTCATTTCTCCCCGAGGAACGTACTGCTACAATGTCGTTCCGTTCGGGTTGAAAAATGTTGGGGCTACGTTTCAACGGGCAATAACCAAGATGTTCCTCACCAAGCTCGGCAAAATCATGGAGGCATATATTGACGACATGGTGTGCAAGAGCAAGTTTGCTCGAGATCACCTTCAGCACTTGGGTGAAATCTTTGCCATCTTGAAGGAACACAGGCTCCGCCTCAATGCGGAAAAATGTGCGTTTGGAGTAGGCTCGGGGAAGTTCCTCGGCTACATGGTTAGCCGCCGAGGAATTGAAGCTGATCCGACCCAGCTCACTGCCGTGCAAAAGCTTCGAGCTCCAACTACAATTAAGGAAGTTCAACGGCTCACAGGCATGGTTGCTGCGTTGAGTCGCTTCATCCGACGTTCGGGAGATCTTTGTAGACCTTTCTTCCAGGCAATAAAGACCAGTCGGCGAAGGTTTGTGTGGACTGAGGAATGTGATGTGGCTTTGCAATCCCTTAAAGAATACCTTGCACAAGCTCCACTCCTCGTCACACCCCTTCCCGAAGAGGATCTTTATCTATACCTGGCGGTCTCGGATCATGCCACCAGTTCTGTTCTTGTTCGGAAGGAAGGCATGGACCACTTACCTATATTCTTTTCCAGCAAGACGATGACGGATTCTCAGACGAGGTATCTGCCTATGGAAAAGTTGGCTTTAGCACTCGTGTCATCTAAAATGAGCCTATTGCCATACTTTCAATGTCATAGGATCGTGGTCCTCACTGAGTTTCCTCTCAAGGCGGTTCTTCGGAGAACATGTTCGTCCAGCCGGATCCTGAAATTCTCTCAAGACCTGGCCAACTATGACATCCAGTTCGAGCCGAGGACAGCCATCAAGGGACAGGCTTTGGCAGATTTCTTTGCCGAGCTTACTCCTGGGCTCAAAGACGAAGAGAATGCACTAGCAACAGCTGCCGAAGAAGCACGAATGGCCGAGGCAGAAGAACATCTTGAATGGAGTGAACCTCCCCGCGAGTCTCTTCGGACAAAATTCACTTTGGGCATAAGAAAGCCGAAGAAGGAGTGGAAGCTTTTTTCCGGTGATGCGTGGAAAATGACAGTGGATGGTGCTTCCAACGTCAACGGGGCTGGAGCAGGGGTCGTGCTCGTTTCTCCGGCTGGTACTGTGCATGAGCATGTAGTATCCATTGGCTACCCTGCCACCAACAACGAGGCCGAGTATGAAGCTCTCATTGCTGGGCTGCAGCTTGCTCTTAAGTTGGGGGCAGGCTCGGTACATGTATTCTGTGACTCTCGGCTGGTAGTGGGCCACCTCAATGACAATTACCAGGCCAAGGACACTCGGATGAATGCTTATGTAAGTCACGTGTTGGCCCTGCTGAAGCAATTTGGCCGCGTGGAAGTGGAATGGATTGCACGGGAGCATAATGCTCATGCCGACGCCTTGGCGGGTCTTGCTTCGGTGTATAAGGCTGCTGGGGCTCGCACCATCGTTTTCGATGAGGTTGTCCATCCGAGCTTCGAGCTCGCGGTTTGCACGGTCAGCACCGCTCCCCTCGGTCCCAGTCAGCTGGATCCTGTTATTGCCTTCCTAAAGAACCAGACCTTTCCACAGGATAAAAGGGAAGCCCACAAGGTTCGTTGCCGAGCAGCTAACTACTGGTTGGACCCCCATGGACAGCTGTACCGTCGCACGTTCACTGGTCCAGACCTTCGGGTGGTGCATGAGGATCAAGTTCAAGGCGTTTTGGATGAATTACATATGGGAAGCTGCGGTGGGCATTCAGGAGGCCGCACAATGGCACACCGAGCGTTAACACAGGGGTACTGGTGGCCGAAGATGGTCAAGCAGTCCGAGGAATATGTGAAGCGCTGTGTTCGGTGCCAGAAGCACGCTTACATACCTCACCAACCAGCCTTTCCTCTCAAAATGATTACCAGTCCATGGCCCTTTGCTGTATGGGGTTTCGACATTGTGGGAAAGCTGCCGAAGGCCCCCGGTGGATTCGAATATCTGCTTACTGCTACGGACTTGTTCACCAAGTGGGTGGAAGCAGCACCCTTGGTCAAAACGACAGCTTCGGACGTGGAGCGCTTTATTTGGAGGCATATCATTTCCAGGTTCGGCGTTCCCTATGCCATTCTCTCGGACAATGGCACCCAGTTTGTAGCAGCAGCAATCCAATCCTTCTACAAGCGCCATCATATTATGATCCATACTTCGTCGGTGGCCTACCCGCAAGGCAATGGACAGGCCGAGGCTTCCAACAAATCTATCACTCGGGGGCTTAAGCGTCGTTTGGATCGTAAGCTCGGCAAATGGGTTGACGAGCTTCCTCACGTCTTATGGAGCT
The DNA here is from genome assembly GCA_025413875.1 of Rhododendron molle. NCBI lineage: Eukaryota > Viridiplantae > Streptophyta > Magnoliopsida > Ericales > Ericaceae > Rhododendron > Rhododendron molle. The sequence goes on from CM046393.1 coordinate 8,487,099, forward strand.
ATCGTACCACCCCACGACGCTCCACTGGCCGAACCCCATTCTCTATGGCATATGGCATGGAGGCTGTCTTGCCCCTATCTGCGCTCGTTCCTACTGTTCGGTCAGAAAACTTCAATCCTGTGGACAACAATGCTTTGGTTGGTGCTGAGCTGGACTTTGCCGAAGAACTTCGCGATAACGCCAACTTACATCATGCTGCTTATCAACAGGAAGTTGCTCGGGGTTACAATAAGACCGTCCGTGCTCGGCCGTTTCAAGTTGGTGACCTCGTTCTTCGGATGGTCGTAGAAGCCAAGAAGTTGACCAAGCTGAAAGATCCCTACGAAGGCCCCTATAGGGTGATCCAGAAAATTGGCCACGGAGTTTATAAGCTTGCTGAGATGGATGGTACGCCGATTGCTAACCCTTGGAACGCCCAAAAACTTAGGAAGTTCCATGGCTAGTCTCGGCCCCTTTTGTTCGTTGTTATTTTTGCTTTTGTTTGGATTGTAAGCCTACGGGCGTTTTGGTTATACTACTTGTTCAGTTTTACATTCGTTCATTGGGTATCACATCTCGCCCGTGGTTTCTTCGGATTCCTTATTCGTTCATTGGGTATAACATCTCGCCCGTGGTTTCTTCGGATTCCTCATTCGTTCATTGGGTATAACATCTCGCCCGTGGTCTCTTCGGATTCCTCATTCTTTCATTGGGTATACTATCTCGCCCACGATGTCGCCTTCGGGCTCTAGCACTTTTACCTCGGTTCTCTTATACTTTTTACCGAGTGCTTGAGTACCCATCTTTCTGCCTTCGTGTTGTTTTTCTTACTAAAACCAGCCCGAAGGCAGGGGGGCTACTATCTGGGTACAGATAAGCAAGTTTTTACATGGTACTTGTTTTTACGACTGCGGACCCTCGGCCACATAATGTTATCCAAACCAATTAAACCGAGCTTCATTGGTTTATTTTTGGAATGAGCCTCATCCGAAACAGATACAGTGAAACAAACAGATACAGTTTCCGAACAGCTGTATCAACAAGGATATCATTCAACAAGGATATCATAAGGACATCAAGGATTGGTCAAAACATTTTTTTTTACCGAACAGGAATAGTTGAAAAACGATTGAAAAACAAGCATCCACAACAGTTAAATCTGTTAACAGTTAAATCTGTTACTTACAACTTACGTTCGGAAAACTCCAAACTCCAACATGTATGGAGCCGAACGTCCCATTTCAAAGTTCAAAATTCAAAACCAAAACTACACTAAAAAAAAAAAATCTACGTTTGAGCCTCGGGAGTAATTGTGGCCGAGGAAGAAAGGGATGGATCCAGTGGAGGGACTTGGGTGCTGTCTAACTGGGCCGCATCCTTGGCAGCCTCATCAGCAGCTGGAAGCTCTGCATAAGCTTCGGCAGCTTCGAGGGATGGCATCTCGACGAGTGCTCTTCGTTCGTCGTCTGTCTCGACGCCAGCCTCGTCGAAGCCACTGTTGAAGCCAAGCATAAAGCTTTTCTTGTGTTGCTCCAACCGAAGCTCGGTCTGCAAGGCCGCCAGTTCTTCGGCTGCATCCTCCTCTGCTTGGTAATAGCCCTTATCATAATGGGCCTGTAGCTCTTTTTTCATCTCCTCCTCCATTTCCTTCCTCCCAAGGGCCCTGCCCTCGGTCAGCCCTTCATCTTTCCCTTCGGCTCGAGCTTGTTCGGCCCCATCCTGAAGCCCTTTGATCACATCGTTCAGGTTGGCGATGGTGATCTCTTGGCCTCGGCGGGCCTCCTCTGATTGCTCGAGGCACTTCTTGTAGTCCTCAGCCGTAGCATGACTCGACTCCAGCTTTTGCTGGAGGAGTTTTGCCTGCTTGTCGTGATCAATGAGTTGTCGTGATCAACACATGATAGATTGAGTGGCCTGCAAGTGGAACAAACTATGAGAGTCCGAAGAAAAACAGTTGGAATTATTTATGCTTTATAACAAGCCAAACAACTTACCCTGCCAGTGAAGTAGTAGTAGTCGCTCAGAGCCGACTTCAGGGACACCTGGGCGTTGATATCCCTCGGCAGCCTTAGCCCTGAGTGGAGAGTGAAGGCCAAGGAGGGGTCATCAATGAGGCTATCCGTACGAAGGATTTGTTTGCCTCGTGGGGTGATGAAGCTCGGCGCCCAGATAGCGTCGGCGCTCGGAGCTTCGTCTTCGTGACCGGTCCCCTTTTGTTTTTCTCCCCCTTCTTGTCCTTCGGCGCTGGGAGACGTGTCTGCAGCGGCCGAAGCTGCAGCCTTCTTGGCAGTAACTTTAAATCGCTTCGACGGCTTATCGGACGAAGCAGGGGGAGGTAACTGGCGCTTTTGGGGGACCACCTCCGGTGCGGTCTTCTTGCTTGGAGCGCTGGGCTTCGGTGCCGAACCCGACGCACCATGCCCCCTAGATTTCTATTTTTCGGCCAGCTCTTTGGCCGCCTTCTCCTCAAGCTTCGCTTGAAGGATGGCTCTCATGCTGCGTGGCAGCATGTTGTCTTCTTCGGTGAAGGGAGTATCTTCGGTCGGATGGCGAATAATGCCTCGAAGTGGCTTCTCTGGGTTTGGGAGCTGGTCCTCGGGAAGCTCTGTGAGGTCGACTGTTGGACTTTTCCTCTTTCCGCTCCCTTCGGCTCCTTTTCCTTTGATTCTCCCGCCGTACGTCGCGTCGTATTGCAGGATAGTTGGCCCGTCCCTCTCTTCCCTCGGAATTGTCAGGAGCGAGTCTGCAAGGCCGCAATCTTTGGCAAGCCTTAGCAGGTTCTTGTTAATCTTAGTTGTATCTGCCGAACACATCACAGAAGGAAAACGTACTTAGTACAAAGTGAAATAGACGAACATTCGACTCAAATCCAACCGAACAAAGATGTGCAACAAACAAAACGATATCATAACTTACTTGGGTTGCCCCTTTCCTTGGCAACATAGACGTGATCATCTTGACCGGGGGGAAACTCGTAATTTCCCCGAACTTCAACATAGTCTGAAGCCCACTTCTCCGAGTCATACATGCCCTCGGAAATGATTTTCATCATACTCCTTCGGGAGCAGAGATAGTACCGTGAGTATCTCACGTTCCGAGACATCATATAGTTCTCAAAGATATGATGAGCTTGGAGGTCAAACATTTTTACCTCGGCCAGCTTTATGATCGAGTGGATAATCCGGTAGGAATTCACACTCAGCTGGCACGGGGTTAGTTCAAAAAAATGGAGGATCTCCCTCAAGATCCTATGCATTGGGAATCTGAGGCCTCCTTCGGTGATGGCCATGAGTGGCACCGTGATATGCTCATCAGAAAACCGAATCCGAGGCCCTGGGATCACGGAAATTACGACGTCTTCGGGAATGTGATAGGTTGTTCGGAAAAGATCTATCCCCTCCTGATCGCTGAAACAATCCCAATAGGGACATGGATCTCTTCCTGTTCGGGAAGGTATCTCATCGGGGTCGAGGGCCGCGATTTTTCTCCTCTTCTTCGGTGGTTGGGAAGACGACTCACCGACGTTCCCAACTTTGGTGGCGGAGGCGGCAGGATTGGCCTCGTCTTTGGCTTCCTCCTCGGTAGCTTCTTCATCCTCTCCCTCGGCGTAGCCTTCCTCCTCAGGGTCTTCGGCCGCCTTTTCCGAGGGATCGTCCTCGAGGTCTATTACGTTAGGACCTATCGACCGAAGTGGCCTCGCATTGGCCGGGACGAAGACCCCTTCGAATGCTTCGGGTAAGGGTTTGCCGCCCACTCTGTATTCCCTGGCCGCAGTTCGGAGCACTTCAACTATCCGCGGATCAATCTCGCCGAGGCCCGTAGCGTTGGGATCGACGGAACTATATGATTCCGCCGAGGAATTTGAGGAAGACGCCATCCCTAAAAAACACAAGTGCAGGGATGAGACCGTTAGCGAAATGCAAGGTCAAGTCTCCTAAGGTGCCTACGTTCGGTGTACTATGTTAATTTCTCCGAAGGTGGGTCATAGTTTCCGAGCGATTAGGTGTCGATGGGGGCGCCGAGCGTAAAGGTTTACCCGGAGGAGAATGTTTTTCGATGGGTCTTGTGTTCGGAAGAACGCTGGTTGAAGGTGAACGTGTGCTCGGAAGAACACATGAACATCTTCAACCTGTTCTTCATTTCCCAGAGAACGTTTCAGGCGAATGTGGGAGAAAAACCCATTTTTTAGGTCAAAAAGTATGCAAAAATAACCAAAAAACGCAGAAAACAGTGGAGAAACAAGAAATACCTGAGAATCGAGGGAGATTTGAGATCAAACTGCACTAAAATCTGGGTTTTTGATGAGTTTTGGTGTTGAACGGTGTCTTGGCCAGAGAATGCAATCGACTGGAGAGAGAAAAAATGATTTTCTCTCTCCCCGCTCCACCTTTTATACCTAGGGCGGCATTTGAAACGGTGCCGAGCGCCCAGCCGTTAGATCTAGGCGGGAGACTGATGTGTCGTTGGATGCTCGACGCGTGGCAGTTCCAGCAGGCGCTGTCTCCCCCCCAATGGCCTATGGACGCGTGGCAGATTTGAAGTTGGCGGTTGCAGGAGCAATAAATGCAATCTCAGCTTTTGCACCTCGAAGCCTAGAGCATACTTGTCCTCGGCTGTGCACTCTGTTCGGAAAAGTCAACGTTCGGAAGTCTTACTTTTTCAAATATGAAACGTTTGTTCGGCCACACTGGATCAACTCCTCCCTCTTTTCCGAGCAAAAGAAGAAGAAGTTGAGGGGCTATTGTAGTGGGCCGAAATATTCAAAGGGTTCACAAGATTCAAAGGGGTTACACCTGGGGTCCATCGTTCAGTTGTCTCAGTCCGTTGAGGGCTGAACTGGACCGGTAACACGTCATCTACCCTTCACCGAACGTAAGGAGGCGCATCTGTAGCTCGCCGAACGACGGCATTTAACTGGTTTGTTCGGCGAAATGGTCTTTTGTTCGGCGGAACACTTTCCTATTTTTACCTCCGTTTGTTCGGCCTGTAATATCTCCTTCGGGACCAGTTTGCTCGGAAACCGTTGGTACAGAACATTCTAGAACCTTCCACATGATACGTGAGTTGCCTTCTCTTCTCACTGCCGTGACGCCCCTTCGTGATGTGACATGTCTGACACGAGCCCATGTGCGTCTGCAAACCTGGGAAGACGGCCTTCATTAAATGCCTCTGACGGGTGACGTCATCCGAGCATAGGAACGCGCGTGCATCCTACGCTCGGTTGGCTTAGCATGCAAGATTCCCTTGCCTATAAATACAGTGGTACTTCTTACTCAAAAACACTGATACACACTCCTCTCATGAGCAATTCCTCTTTTCCTAACATACACCACTGTACTTCTTCTTCTCTATACTGACTTAATCGTCGGATCTTCTACCCGGAGGAACACCATCCTCCGATTTGCAGGTACCCGGCGAGCCACGTCATCTTCCCACAGCACAGTAGCGGAGGAGTAAAGGGTTCAAGAGATCCAGGTTGAAAACAGCCCCCCACAAAAGACTTAACAAGTTTTCTAACAGTCCAAACTTTGCGAATGTCAGAGTTCAATGGTGTCCGGAACATGGCCGGAAAGTTTGACAAATTTTGGAGTTTTTGGGTGCCGCGCCTATGCACCATTTCGTGCGCCCCGGGTGGAATATGATGCGCCTCAGGCGCATTGAAGATCAAAAATTGGTGAAATTTTGCGGGCTTCTCACGAACACTTCCGAATTCTGATTTTTCCAAAGTTTGACGCGTTAAAAAGCTTGTTGTGTCTACTTTTTAACCCAAGTAGTTCGGATCCAATATTGTTTGTAGACCAAATGATATGACTATATTACCCTTAGTGAGTCAAAAAGTAAATCGTTCTTGTAATTAACGCGGGATCACCTTCATTTTAAAATGGATAAAGTCCTGTTATATATCAATAAAAAGGTTTTTTAAAGTACAAAATTACAGAGGAAACCAACTGTAAAAATAATGAAATTTTAGTTTATGAAAAATTGGTAGAAAACAGACCACTAAAAAGATCATGGGAGCACTACCACCCCTCCGCCACCGAGTTGCTAACGGATGGCCGTACAAAATGGTTTGGACGGAAGTTTCGTGAAGAATATTATCTCTTGGTTTATGGTTCCTCCGTCTTTATCCTTGTTAGGTGAGATGTGAGGTTGCTAACGGATGGCCGTACAACATGGCTCAAACGGAAGTTTTGTGATTAATCTTATATCTTGCGAAGGAAAGATGATTTCTCCAAACTTGATGGCAGCGAGTGTCGACTATCGCAAATTGTCGTCCAATTTTAGAAAAATAATTTATTTCGGCATTCTACATCTTTACACCATCCAATTTTTAGTCTTTAGCGTTAAAAATATGCATGATATCATCACTAGAAAGACAAATATTTAAGTGTAGTTATCAAAATATGGAGTGACAGCTTTCCATATTTTTTCTCCTTCCCCGTTCTTTCAATACGTAAACATTTTGAACAAAGACGTAAAGATCATTCAAACGTACATCTTAGGATTATCCCGATGATTAAGCAATTTTTATGTGCTTCGATGTATTGTGGAAAGCCTTACGAATTCTATAAACCTCTTAAGAAATATAAGAGTACCTTCGAGAAGGAACAGAAGTATCGAATGCAACTTAGTACGAGTTGAGAGGACTGAAAATGTGTTTTAGCCTCAGTGGCTACGATAATCTTTGAATTAGTCTACTTTCGACCAACATTTTATAAACTAAAATATTATATTTTTGTGGTTCGATAAAACCATCTTTTAATACGTCAAATACCCTCTTTATCGATATAAAATAGGTTTCGGCCTTTTTTAAAATAAAGGAGACACAAACGTTTCACAGGACGATTTTTCTTTTTTTTACTCACTGAAGGTAAAATAGTTACATCATTTTAGGTATAAATAATCTTGGATCAAAACTACGTGGGTTAGAAAATAGACTTAACAAGTTTTCTAACGGTCCAAACGTTTCGAATGTCGGAGTGCGATAGTGTCCGGAACGTGGCCGGAAAGTTTGACAAATTTCGGAGTTTGTGGGCCCCGCGCCTAGGCGCCATTTCGTGTGCCCCGGGTGCAATATGATGCGCCTCAGGCACATTGAAGATCAAAAATAGGTGAAATTTTGCGGGCTTCTCACGAACACTTTCGAACTCTGATTTTTCCAAAGTTTGAGGCTTTAAAAAGCTTGTTGTGTGTACTTTTTAACCCAAGTATTTCGGATCGAATATTGTTTGTATACCAAATGATATGACTATATTACCCTTAGTGAGTCGAAAAGTAAATCGTTCTTGTAATTAACGCTTCATCACCTTCATTTTAAAATGGATAAAGTCCTGTTATATATCGATAAAGAGGTTTTTTGAAGTATTAAATGAAAGTGGAATCCAACCGTAAAAATAATGAAATTTTAGTTCATGAATAATTGGAAGAAAACAGACCACTAAAAAGATCTTGGGAGCACTACCACCCCTCCGCCACCGGGTTACTAACAGAGGGCCGTACAACATGGTTTGAACGGAAGTTTCATGTAGAATATTATCTCTTGGTTTATGGCCCCTCCGTCTTTGACCGTATTAGGTGAGATGTGAGGTTGCTAACGGATGGCCGTACAACATGGCTTAAACGGAAGTTCTGTGATTAATCTTATCTCTTGCAAAATAAAGATGATTTCTCCAAACTTGATGGCAGCGAGTGTCGACTATCGCAAATTGTTGTCCAATTTTAGAAAAATAATTTATTTCGGCATTCTACTTTTTGACACCATCCAATTTTTATTCTTTAGCGTTAAAAGTATGCATGATATGATCACTAAAAAGACAAATATTTAAGTGTAGTTATCAAAATAAGGAGTGCCAACTTTCTATATTTTTTCTCCTTCCCCGCTCTTTCAATACTTAAACTTTTTGAATAAAGACGTAAAGGTCAACTGTCCAACTTTTTTATTGAAGATAAAAAAAAATTCAAATTTAGGGTTTTTAATGTATAAGCCCTGTCAAGCGTACATTTTAGGATTATCCCGATGATTAAGAAGTTTTTATGTGTTTCGATGTATTGTGGAAAGCCTTATGAATTCTATAAAGCTCTTAAGAAATAAAAGAGTACCTTAGAGATGGAATGGAAGTATCGAATGCAACTTAGTACGAGTTGAGAGGCTTGAAAAATGAGTTTTAGACTCAGTGGCTCCGAAAATCTTTGAAATAGTCTACTTTCGACCAACTTTTTATAAACAAAAATATTATATTTTTATGGTTCGATAAAACCATCTTTTAATACGTCAAATACCCTCTTTATTGATATAAAATAGGTTTCGGTCTGGTTTAAAATAAAGGAGATACAAACGTTTTACAGGATGATATATACTTTTTTACTCACTGAAGGTAAAATAGATACATCTTTTTTTGTATAAATAATCTTGGATCAATATTACATGGGTTAGAAAATAGACTTAACAAGTTTTCTAACGGTTCAAACGTTGCGAAAATCGGAGTTCGATAGTGTCCGAAACATGACGGGAAAGTTTGACAAATTTCGGAGTTTGTGGGCGCCGCGCCTAGGCGCCATTTCGTGCGCCCCGGGCGCAATAAGATGCGCCTCAGGCGCATTGAAGAAGAAAAATTGGTGAAATTATGTGGGCTTCTCACGAACACTTCCGAACTTCGATTTTTTCAACGTTTGACGCGTTAAAAAGCTTGTTGTGTCTAGTTTTTAACCCAAGTATTTCGGATCGAATATTGTTTGTATACCAAATGATACGACTATATTACCTTTAGTTAGTCGAAAAGTAAATCGTTCTTGTAATTAATGCTTCATCACCTGCATTTTAAAATGGATACAGTCCTTTTATATATCGATAAAGAGGTTTTTATAGTACTAAATGACAGTGGAATCCAACCGTAAAAGTAAAGAAATTTTAGTTTATGAAAAATTGGTAGAAAACAGACCACTAAAAAGATCATGGGAGCACTATCACCCCTCCCCCACCGAGTTGCTAACGGATGGCCGTACAACATGGTTTGAACGAAAGTTTCGTGAATAATATTATCTCTTGGTTTATGGTCCCTCCGTCTTTGTCCTTATTAGGTGAGATGTGAGGTTGCTAACGGATGGCCGTACAACATGGCTTAAACGGAAGTTCTGTGATTAATCTTATTTCTTGCGAAAGAAAGATGATTTATCCAAACTTGATGGCAGCGAGTGTCGACTATCGCAAATTGTTGTCTAATTTTAGAAAACTAATTTATTTCGGCATTCTACTTTTTGACACCATCCAATTTTTATTCTTTAGCGTTAAAAATATGCATGATATGATCACTATAAAAAGACAAATATTTAAGTGTCGTTATCAAAATATGGAGTGCCAGCTTTCTATATTTTTTCTCCTTCCCCGTTCTTTAAATTCGTGATCTTTTTGAATAAAGTCGTAAAGATCAATTGTCCAACTTTTTGATTGAAGATAAAAAAAACAATTTCAAATTTTGGGTTTTTAATGTATAAGCCTTGTCAAGCATACATCTTAGGATTATCCCGATGATTAAGCAGTTTTTATGTGCTTCGATGTATTGTGGAAAGCCTTATGAATTCTCTAAAACTCTTAAGAAATAAAAGATTACCTTAGAGATGGAACGGAAGTATCGAATGCAACTTAGTATGAGTTGAGAGGCGTGAAAATGTGTTTTAGCCTCAGTGGCTCCGACAATCTTTGAATTAGTCTACTTTCGACCAACTTTTTATAAACTAAAACATTATATTTTTATGGCTCGATAAAACCATCTTTTAATACATCAAATACCCTTTTTATCGATATAAAATAGGTTTCGATCTGGTTTAAAATAAAGGAGACACAAACGTTTTACAGGATGATATATATTTTTTTGCTCACTGAAGGTATAATAGTTACATCTTATTAGGTATAATTAATCTTGGATCCAAACTATGTGGGTTAGAAAATAGACTTAACCAATTTTCTAACGGTTCAAACGTTGCGAAAATCGGAGTTCGATAGTGTCCGGAACAAGACTGGAAAGTTTGACAAATTTTTGAGTTTTTGGGCGCGGCGCCTAGGCGCCATTTCGTGCGCCCCGGGCGCAATAAGATGCGCCTCAGGTGCATTGAAGATCAAAAATTTGTCAAATTTTGCGGGCTTCTCACGAACAGGGCTTGCCTAAGGTAATTGGATGCCCGAGGACTATTATAAGAATGATGCCCTAAGCGCTTTACAATTTTTACGAGAAAAAATAATAATTAGAGAATGCCAAAACTATAGTATTAAATCCTGTTCACTAATACATACACACATATATATTTTATTGCCATTTTAAAATAAAAACTTCCTCATTTCTCCCATTTTTTGTTCTAATTTCGATGATCCGAGCTGCTCAATGTGTTTAGACTGTGATTTCAAGGGTGCTCGCAAGAAATGGCAAAACAAAGAGACCAGGAAGGGCTTCATCCAGCAGTTTTTATTTGAACTGTTCGATAAAAAATAAACAAAAACTGCTCGGATGAAGCCCTTCCCAGTCTTTTTTTTTTTGTTAATTTCTCGCAAGTACCCGGAAAATCACATTCTGAACTCTTTGAGCGGCTCGGATCATTGAAATTCGATCAGGAAAAAGAGGTCCGCATTTTATTAAGTTATGGTGGTCCTTAAGAGAAGAAGATTGATATATTATTACATATTTTATATATATATATATATATGATTTTTTTTTTCTTTTTGAAATTTGAAATTTCCCTTCAAAATAATTTTAAATTTAATTCTGATACTTACTGCCCACGTGTTACTTTCGTGTGCATCCACTCTGTGAGCAAGTGGAATAGGTGGAGTAGAGGGCTTTATAGGTGAGCACTTTGCCAATTGAGCATTTGCACTGTCGATGTGAGACAAACAAGTTGCAAAACAAAGCCTTCCACCTATAGTCTCACATCGCTAGTTGAAAGAAACAATGATGGCAAAGAATCTTTTATATGTAGAAAATCCTACTGCCTCAGTACCAATACTCTAGAGACTGGGTCATGCTTCTAAAACTTGTACCAGGCCTTTCCTAAAAAGAGTCCTACCCAACCCAAATACAAAAAAAAAAAATTAGAGTGCCCCAAAAATTGAGCATTTTGGGGATACCCAAGGCCCAGGTCTTGTGCCTGAGCCGGCTCGGCTCACGAACACTTCCGAACTCCGACCTTTGCAAAGTTTGAGGCGTTAAAAAGCTTGTTAAGTCTACTTTTTAACCCAAATAGTTCGGATCCAATATTGTTTCTATACCAAATGATATGACTATATTACCCTTAGTGAGTTGAAAAATAAATCATTCCTGTAATTAACGTTGGCATCACCTTCATTTTAAAATGGATAAAGTCCTGTTATATATCAATAAAGAGGATTTTTAAAGTACTAAAAGATAGTAGAATCCAACCATAAAAATAATTAAGTTTTAGTTTATGAAAAATTGGTAGAAAAAAGACCACTAAAAGGATCATGAGAGCACTGCCACCCCTCCACCACCGAGTTGCTAACGGATGGCCGTACAACATGGCTTGAACAAAAGTTTCGTGAAGAATATTATCTCTTGGTTTATGGTCCCTCCGTCTTTGTCCAAATTAGGTGAGATGTGAGGTTGCTAACAGATGGCCGTACAACATGGCTTAAACGGAAGTTCCGTGAATAATCTTATCTCTTGCAAAAGAAATATGGTTTCTCCAAATTTGATGGCAGCGAGTGTCAACTATCGCAAATTGTTGTCAAATTTTAGAAAAATAATTTATTTCGGCATTCTACTTTTTGACACCATCCAATTTTTAGTCTTTAGCGTTAAAAATATGCATGATACAATCACTAAAAAGACAAATATTAAAAGTGTAGTTATCAAAATATGGAGTGCCAGCTTTCCAAGTTTTTTCTCCTCCCCCGTTCTTTCAATACGTAAACTTTTTGAATGAAGACGTAAAGATCAATCATCTAACTTTTTGATTGAAGATCAAAAATTTGTCAAATTTGGGGTTTTTAATGTATAAGCCCTGTCAAGCGTACTTCTTAGGATTATCCTGATGATTAAGCAATTTTTATTTGCTTCGATGAATTATGGAAGGCCTTATGAATTCTCTAAAACTCTTAAGAAATAACAGAGTACCTTAGAGATGGAATGGAAGTATCGAATGCAACTTAGAATGAGTTGAGAGGCATGAAAATGTGTTTTAGCCTCAGTGCCTCGGACAATCTTTAAATTAGTCTACTTTCGTCCAACTTTTTATAAACTAAAATCTATTATTTTTACAGTTGGATATATCCATCCTTTAATATGTTGAATAACCTCTTTATTGATATAAAATAGGTTTCGGTCAAGTTTAAAATAAAGGTAATACTAACATTTTACAGAATGATTTAATTTTTTTACTCACTGAAGTTAAAATAGTTACATCTTTTTAGGTATAAATTACCATGGATCAAAACTACTTGGGTTAGAAAATAGACTTAACAAGCTTTCTAACGGTTCAAACCTTGCGAAAATCAGAGTTCGATAGTGTCCAGAACAAGACTGGAAAGTTTGACAAATTATGGAGTTTGAGGGCACCGCGCCTTGGCGCTATTTGGTGCGCCCCAGGCGCAATATGATGCGCCTCATGCACATTGAAGATCAAAAATTTGTCAAATTTTGCGGCCTTCTCCCGAACACTTCGGAACTCCGATTTTCGCAAAGTTTGAACGGTTAGAAAGCTTGTTGAGTGTACTTTTTAACCCAAGTAGTTTGGTTCCAATATTGTTTGTATACCAAATGATATGACTATTTTACCCTTAGTGAGCCAAAAAGTAAAGCGTTCTTGTAATTAACACTGGCGTCACGTTCATTTTAAAATGGATAAAGACCTATTGTATATAGATTAAGTGGGTTTTTAAAGTACTAAAAGATAGTAGAATCCATTCATAAAAATAATGAAATTTTAGTTTATGAAAAATATGTAGAAAACAGACCACTGAAAAGATCATGGGAGCACACTACCACCCCTCCGCCACCAACAATGCTGCCGTAACACAATCCTTCCACCACCATGATCACTTGACCACCTACACCACCATCACTTCACCACCTCTAGCATCACACTTCCAGTCTGCGGTAATGGTGGACAACTGTAATGATCTCAAAACATCCTAAAATATATCTCATAATACATGCATTTAATTTTTTTTGTTCTTATGTCTAGATTATCCTCTACCTAGTGAGTTGAGGTTAGCAAAAATAATATACATAAATTAAAAGCTATAATGCATAACCGGATGAAGCATTTGAACAACTCATTGTTGCCTCTATTCCTATTCTTTTTTTTTGCATGAAATAGTGGAATCCACAACCCAAATGTGGAAATTGATGGACTACACGCATGCAATTCATGTGCTATAGGATTCAGGAAATATTCGCCATCCATTATATAATTTCATTTGCTTTTTTGTTGCTTGTCGCTACTTGAGAAGTTAAGGTGTGTTTGAAAATTCTAGCAACAAAAGAAAATCTTTTTGGAAGAAGTTGTCAGCGATCGGCTTTGTGCGTAGTTTGTAATGGATCGAGCTTCAGAATTGATTGAACATTTGCTTTTTGATTGTTTGTGGGCGAGAGGGGTGTGGTTTGGTTCCCATGTGAATCTTGATCGTGGAAGGGGGCCTCCAACATCTGCTCTTAAATGGACATCCCAAGCGATTGACTTGGGGAAATCTATAAAGGATAGTAAAGAGTGTTTTTTTTTTTTTTTGAAGTTGCGCATTTTATACCAACCAACACAAAAACAAGGGGAGATCAACCCGCTGTACAAAATCTTTACAAAGGAAACTCCTCACTATAATCTGACAAAAAAAACAAGCGGAGATCAACCCGCTTTACCAAGAACTTTGCTTGAAATATTTCAGAGACTGCATAGTCTTTGGTTCTCAAATGAGTGGGGGAAATGCTCCCAAGTGCACACACGAAGTGATGCAGCGGCCAAAGAGGAGGAGTATCACTTTCGGCATCCCAAATTTGATTTCTACTAGCCGGTTTTTTCGTAATTATCTGACCGAGGAATTTGGCATTGGGCCCATTTGGGTTTGATCTGGAATGGGCCGACGATCAAGACACAGTGCCTTTGGCCCTGTGCCGCATGTTTTTTAGCCTTCTGAGGCCGTTTAGGCCTCCAAACGGGCCTCCGACCGTTTTGGGCTATTTTTGTTTCGCTTATAACTTTTTGTAGGAAAGTCCGTTTCAATCCTTTCTTTTTTCAGAACTCTTATTTTTTCCTCTATTTTATGGGTCCATAATAATGTTAGTATGGTTTCTTGATGTGTTCTAGGGTTAGGGTTTTGCCCTATATATTCGTATTGTTCGCCTTTGGGCGAGGATTGTTGATTATTGATTAATAAAAAGAGTTCAGAGAGAGTTTCTCTAAACATTGTGTTTGTGATTGTCCTTGGTGCTTCGTTTTCAATCTCTTATACGCTTCCCTGCATCACGAAGTCTACCATTATCCTCAATACAAGCCAGCACTGCATCAGCCGTTTTGCTTCTGCCAGCAAAAACTCGAGAGTTCCTTTCCATCCAAAGATGGTAGACCCCAGCCACCAAGACTAGATTGAACAAAAAAGAACTGAAGCTCGTACCCTTACAATGATCAATAGCCCACTTAATTTCACACTATCCCACACCTCCAGATTTCTCTAAATCTGGAATGCTAAGGATAACCTTCCAAATGCTGCTGGAATAGCTACATTCAAAGAACAGGTGTTGTAACATTTCATCACTTTGAGAGCACAACACACAACCAGGATCAATCGTCATCCCCTATCTACAAAGTCTCTCCTTTGTAGCTAACCTCTTCAAGCAAGCTAACCATAAAATGAATGACCACCTTGAAACACTTCTGGAAAACCACACTATTGAAGCCCATTGAACTGTCCCTCCTCAATGCCTAAGAGCCTCCCAAGTATATATGCTTGCTTAGTATTGTATTGGCCAGTAGGGGAAATAACCCATATAACTTCATCTTCCCTAGCCCTTCAAGGTCGAATTGAACTAGGAATTGAATTTTGAATTCGTTGAATCAAGGAGGATCTTGGTCTTGGCCAATTCCATTCTCCATCTTGATAGTAAAGAGTTGATTGGTCAGGTTGCTTCGATTGGCAATTGCTTGGCATATCTGAAACTCTCGGAATGATTTTATTTTTAGGGGGTTACTATAAACCCTTTGGACACCATGGGCAGAGCTTGGGTAGCCCATATGGAGTTTCTTAATTTCTCGATCAATCCTTTTGTCCCTATGGATAACCTTAGCGAAGGGCCTGAAAACTCTTCGTCTCAAAATTAACTGTGATGTTGATGTGGAGAAAGATGGATATGCAGGGATGGTGGGGGAAGTGGTGAGGAACCATGAAGGGAAGCTGGTGGATGGATTAACCAAGCAGGTGAAGTTTGCCTCAAGTTTTTCAAGGGGAGGCTTTGGCAATCAAGCAAGCATGTTTACTTGTTGAAGCAATGCGGATCAACCAAGCGGTGATAGAATCGAATAACAAGCAGGCGATTATGCAGTGTTTCTGAATCAGTTCCACCATGGGAAGCAGCAGCTATAACTATGGATATCTGAGCTTTGGCTCAAGAGCAGGGGATTTCTTTCGACTTCGTTAGAAGATCGGCGAATCCGGTGGCGCAAGAGTGGTCTCCTTGGCAAAGACGGGCAAGCTTCCTCTTGACTGACTAGAGGTCTAGCTAATCCTCCTTGTTCATCTTTGTCTTTTTTAAGCTTTGATAGCTCTTTTTTGTGGCCTTGAATGCATGATTGGCAGATTAAAAAAAAAGAAGGGGAAAACTAATGGATACGCTCTCTCACAAAAGCAAACTTTAATACTAGTCTAGGCTTAGGCCCCCTTCCAGTTTCTTTCGTAGAGTAGAGTGAAATAGTCTATGAGATGGATGAGAGGCACGACATCTGTCCTACAGCCATATATGCTTCCTTTCGTATAAGTTCTAACGGCTGAATAAAATTGCAAGATACAACTCACAAATCTTATAGTTGGTCTCTATGTTACACGATCGGTGGAAAACATGGATGACAAGTACGAATTGAATTGCCCATATAAATTAAAGGAGATAGAGAAGGGAGAACTTAAAATGCATTTAAACCAATGTGGATGGTCCTCTATTATTTATAGAACTCCCAAAATATTTTCTCAAGACTAACGCCCACAAAACAGTGGTGGTGTGGATACCAAAATTTGGGGTTTTAAATGTATAAGCCCTGTCAAGTGTTCTTCTTAGGATTATCCCGATGATTAAGCAGTTTTTATGTGCTTCAATGAATTGTGGAAAGCCTTATGAACTCTCGAGAACTTTTAAGAAATAAAAGAGTACCTTAGAGCTGGAATGGAATTATCAAATGCAACTAAGAATGAGTTGAGAGGCGTGAAAATGTGTTTTAGCCTTAGTGGCTCCGACAATCTTTGAATTAATATACTTTCGACCAACTTTTTATAAACTAAAATTCATTATTTTTATGGTTCGATACAACCATCTTTTAATACGTCGAATACCCTCTTTATCGATATAAAATAGGTTTTGGTCTAGTTTAAAAAAAGGAGATACAAACTTTTTACAGAATGATTTATTTTTTTCCTCACTGAAGGTAAAATAGTCACATCTTTCTAGGTACAAATGACTTTGGATCAAAACTACTTAGGTTAGAAAATAGACTTAACAAGCTTTCTAACGGTTCAAACCTTGTGAAAATCAGAGTTCGAGAGTGTTCGGAACAAGACTGGAAAGTTTGATAAATTATGGAGTTTGAGGCCGGGCGCCACACCTAGGCGCCATTTCGTGCGGCCCGGGCTCAATAAGATCCATCTCTAGCACATTGAAGATCAAAAATTTGTGAAATTTTGCAGGCTTCTCCCGAACACTCCCGAACTCCGATTTTCACAAAGTTTGAACCGTTAGAAAGCTTGTTGAGTGTACTTTTGAACCCAAGTAATTCAGATCCAATATTGTTTGTATACCAAATGATATGACTATTTTACCCTTAGTGAGTCAAAAAGTAAATGGTTCCTGTAATTAACGCTGGCATCACGTTCATTTTAAAATGGATAAAGACCTGTTATATATATTAATAAAGAGGGTTTTTAAAGTACTAAAAGATAGTAGAATCCAGCCACATAAATAATGAAGTTTTATTTTATGAAAAATTGGTAGAAAACAGACCACTAAAAAGATCATGAGAGCACTTCCACCCTTCAGCCACCAACAATTAATGTTGCCGTAACACAATCCTTCCACCACCATGATCACTTGACCACCTACACCACCATCACTTCACCTCCTCTACCACCACACTTCCACTATGCGATAATGGTGGCCAACTATAATGATCTCAAAACATCCTAAAATATATCTCAATAGTTAAGAAACGTATCTAACTTCTTGTTCTTTTCATCCCAAGAAACAACCCCACAAGACACTCATAATACATGCATCTAATTTTTTTGTTATTAAGTCTAGATTATCCACTACTTAGTGAGTTGAGGTTAGCAAAAATGATAATACATAAATTAAAAGCTATAATACATAACCAGAAAAAGCATTTGAACAACTCCTTGTTGCCTCTATTGTTGTTCATTTCTTCTTCACTCGATTCCTATTCTTTTTCTGGCATGAGCTAGTGGAATCCACAACCCAAATGTGGAAATTGATGGACTACACGCATGCAATTCATGTGGTATAGGATTCAGGAAATATTCACCATCCATTATTTCATTTGCTTTTTGCTGTCCTCAATCGCAGGGATAAACAAAAATAACCTTTCCAGGCGGATGACACTATAGCTCCTCAAACGTCTATCGTCGAACCACACAAATGACCAAAACCACGGGAAGTCATTAAAATTACGTAAAGTGGAGATAATGGAAGGTGTTGAATGTGAGGATAAAAGTTCAGCAAACCTTGCAATCCTAAAGACCAAAACCACGGAAAGTCATTAAAATTACGTAAAATGGAGGAAACATAACCAAGAGAGTCTCGTGGGGGCTGTTTTAACCTTGAACCTCTTGATCGCTTCTCGCTTCTTGTTGAATCGTGGAAGAGTGACGCGTAACGTCGTGTACCTGCAAACCGGAGGGGGGTGTTCCTCCGGGAAGAAGCTCCGATGATTAAGTTAGTGTGTGGAGGAAGAAGTTTAGTAAGAAAATATGAGGAGAGAGAAGAAAAGTATTTCTGAGTGAAGAACCAGGTTAGGTCAGAGCCCCCGTCCTAGGAGAGGCGTCCCTCTATTTATAGGCAAGGGCCGGAGCGGTGAATTAGCCGAGCGTAGGCCACACGCGCACTCCTACGCTCGGCTGACGTCATGTGTCAGGGGCATTTAATGAAGGCCGCCTTCAGAAGATCTTGCCGTGTGACAGTAGTTAAAGTCAGACCAGTCACCATCGGTCAGGGATGTCACTTCGTGTATCAAAGATGACAACTTGCGTATCATCAAAAGCTTCTAGAATGTTCCACAGAGGCGGTTATCCGAACAATCATCCAAGGAAGACATCTTCAAACCTTGTTCCCCATGCCGAGTGCTGACATCACTCTCCAAACAAATGAAGATCGTCCGAACAAAGCAGGTGGTCCGAAGGAAGGGAACAGCGTGGATACACCATCCCTGTAGGACTCCAGTCCTTCGGCGGAACCACCTGAATCACCCGATCATTCGGTCGTCGCAACGAATAAGGTCCAAAGATGCACACGAACTGAGACAACTGAATGATAGCTCTTACAAGTCTGACCACTTTGAACCCTTTCGTCCCTTCAGATATTTCGGCCCACTACAAGTCTACAGTGAGTTCCTCGAGCGACTAGTTATCATTCTCTGCATGACAATGTTGACGCACTCAGAATTCCTCTTCTCCACTTCCTACACAAATTTCGGCAACGTATGCAAAGCCTGCATTTGGGTGAGTAAAACTCGATCAATGCTTCTTTCCCAGTAGCCAGTGCAGAGACTAGCGCTCTCAGCTCGGTTTCAACTGAACTGACCTGAACATAGAATCATCACCTCTACTCCTGTTTTTTGTTTTTTATGGATTCTAGTTCTGGTGCTATATAATATTCCCTCCGTCCCAAAAAGAATGACAATTTTTGAAATCCGTGTCATTTTTCATCGCTTATATCTTTCAATCTATAATGTTTTTCATGAGTTTGAAAATTTTGTATAATAGAATTAATCGAGAACTATCAAACAAGATCCATTTTGCATATTTTTTGAGATCCGTATTAAAAGATATAAGGAGTTGAAATTGGCACGGATATCAAAAATTGACATCCATTATGGGACGGAGGGAGTAGTACTTCTGAAACCAAGCAAAAGAGATCGAACATGATAGATTGCACAACATCACATAATTAAACTATCTAAAATCCAAAACATAACTCTATCCTTGGGATGCATGGACTCACACCTAGACATACCCATTCAAAAGAGAAACATTAAATCAGCTTATTTCATGATAAATACCAAAGAAGTACCAAGTCAAGTCTTCATCATCTTTGTTCTGTTCATAACTTCTTTTTTATCCTTTTTGAGAAAAAACAGTTCCATTATATACAAAGAAAAAAACAGATCACATACTAAGAGGAAGAGCTACCCTCATTGCCATTTGCCACCGCTAAAGCATGTGTTTCATGAACGACAGCTCGTTCAACAACAGAAATAGGAACCCTATATGACATATTACCTGACTCGGTATCTAATATTAACGACTGAACTGTGCATTCCGATGCTCTCCCATTCTTGATCCTTTGAACAAGCAAAAGACTTATATGTAGATAGCACAACATGTAAGAGAGCATCTAGACAAGCACTAGTTTTCACATGTAATGAAGATGAAGCATTAAAACTTTCCCCTTCTCATCACAAGGTCACCCACCCTTGTAGAGTTGTACGCATAAACCACGATGCCCCGACAAGTGCAAGGAGTTGCACCATGCCCCATCTTTCTTGACATAAAAAATAAAACAATTCTGCTCAAACTGAGAAAAAGACCCCATATTGAGAGAGTTATTGAAAATCACTTCATACTGAGAGAAAAGAAGACACGACCTTGTTCGTTTGGAGGTCTTAGAACTAGAATTGACGTGCCTGAGAGAGTTATTGAAAATCACTTCACTACAGAATAATACTCCGTATATCAAAACACAATCCCCATATGCGAGTACTAGTTGATGCTTACCCACAAGTCGTTATCAATCGAAAATCATAAAACTTAGGTTCTAATACCAAATTTATAGCACCCCAACTTATCCCAAAACACCACCTACAAGTCTCTCATAGGATCACCACCATCTCACTTCTCTCTCTCGTTTACCTCTGGTCATCACCGGTCACCTAAAACATGCCTAACTTAAAAGAAAAACCATTTTCACAAACACAATCAAGGCCACACCACCACCAATTACTAGGTTGAAAATCACACAAAACAAAGATATCTCTCTCTCTCTCTCTCTCTCTCTCTCTCATGTTAAATAACAATTGTGCGGGCAATGGCAAAAGAGATGCTAGTGTTGGCACTGGGGTGGATATGATAGTTATCATAGAGAAAACTTCAACTACTTAGTTTTAACAAGTCAAAATTCCAGTTACTCACCACACAAAGAAAATCCAAACCAAAGTGACAATAACCATACAGGTTCTAAGAACAGGTACCTAATCAATCCTCTTGGATTGGATTGACAACTGCTCCAGTGAAAAAAACTAAACCTGATTGCACTTCCCTGATCATGAATACGAAAGGATGATCAGCAACAAAACGGCAACCTGACGGAGGGGGTGCACCTCCTCCTCTCAACTGCGCATGAGCTGATGCCTCCGTTCCATTCTCATCCACCTTAATATAAGCTTTCTGAAACATGTTTAAGGTAAAGAAGGGGATATCCTCAGAATTATGCACCATCTCGGACAAGTCTGTCGGATTCTTAATTATAGACAACGATTCCCCCATGTCATCCATGACCTCAGAAAAGTCAAAATCGAACGAGAATTTAAATTTCGGGATTCAAAATTCGTCAAGCCTCTCTTTAGTTAACTCAAAGTACTCCTCATTCAGAAATCCGGAATCGGAATGAACTTCCCAAGAAGATTTTGCAACCCATCTCGCTCATCCGGGAGGAAAAAATACATAGAGAAATTTTTTGGATGGCGACTTGCATATGGTTTTTTAAGAACCTTGAATCCATCGAACGCCCCGTAATAGTTCTTTTCAATAATGTCACTCATGAACGGAACTGAAACATTGTCCCCATTTAGAAGATAGAATTTTCTATCTTTAGTCCGCGCTGGATCAAATTTATTTTCCCAAATTCCTTTAAAGTAGAGTCCATTTGCAAAGATGAGAGTTGTGTCTACAGGTACGGACCCACGTCGGAGAATATTTTTGATAAGACCTCTTGAAGCAGCATCAGCCCATGAGTTAATTTCATCTACCGCTTGATTAGCCTGCGTAGACATTGCATTGTCCAAAATAAACAATAAAGAACATGTAATTTCAGTAGTCTTCAAGTTAGGGTGATCTTTTCAATTTTTATCTAAATTATATTAACATCACATACTTACCGTTGCATTGGGCCAAAATTATCTAAAATTATACTGTACTGTATTGGACTGAAACACAAAAATACTGCATTTTTTGCTTGAAAATCTGTCTCATCATTTTTGGCCCTCTTGAATCAAAACCTTGACTCCGGCATTGATTGTCTCCCGGCCCATTTCCAGTTAGAAATCAATTATTTGTCTTGTTGAGGATTTCAGATCACTCAGAACAATAGTCACACCCACACACATAACTACTTTCAAAAAAACATTGATTTGGACCCAACCCACAAATATGGAGGAAATCAATGTTTTAGGAAATTAACTTTGATAAAACACTCCCCACTGTTTATTGTTCAACTACTTAAAATTTGTTTGTTTCTTTTCGAGATTTTTACAGGCATGTTCTTAGTGGGACTGATTCATCTTAAAGTGATTGATTGTATGAAATCCAACTGAATATAACGACAAACCTTAGAAAACATGAAACAAAAGGGTCGATCTTGGGCAAGGCCTAAGATTCAGGATTTGCTCTCTTCCAAGGTCTCATGTTATCAACTCCTATAGAGCCCGTCCATACGAAGCTTTGGTCCAACTTTAATTGGGCTCCCCCAAGTTGGTGGTGGTCAAGGTCTGGAAAAAGGAGGCGTGGGACTTAAGGTTTCCTCTCTCCTAAGATCTCAGGTTCAAAACTTCTGAAATGCTATCAACTCATTTGGGGCCATCCGAACGAAGTTTTGGTCTGATTTTAATTGGACTCCCCACATGTGAACAGTGGGGTTGTTGGAAATGTTTTGAACTTCTGATATGCTATCAACTCATTTGGAGCCATCCAAACGAAGTTTTGGTCCGATTTTAATTAGACTCCCCACATGTGGACAGTGGGGTTGTTGGAAATGTTTTGTGGAAAATAGATTTCCGGGAAAAGTGAAATAAGGTGAAGTAAAGAAAAATAAATTTATTTTCATGTGTGTTCTCTTTAAAAGGAGGGCGCGACTATTCGCAGCTACGTATTTTTTCTCCCATAGCCCGCTAAAAATTTTCAACTATACTCGACAGTTAGTTACCGAAATTGAGATACATTTTCAGCACCCAATTACCGAAATATAATCTTTTTTTCAAGAGCTATTTACCGAAATGTATGTATTAGCAGTTGTATACTGGAGGTTGAACATATTTTCGACATGCAGTTACCGAAATATAATTTTGTTTTCAACAGCTATTTACCGAAATGTTATTTATGATTTTCAACAATTACTTACCGAAATATAGTGGGCTATGGGAGAAAATATGTAGCTGCGAATAGCCGTGCCCTAAAAGAATCTTGAAGAAAAACTAAAATTCCTTCATTTTGACAAGATCAATTATGCAAAAAAAATGTTTTTCCTACAGTTTTTCTGGTAACTGAACATAAAGAAAAGTTATAGAAAAGTTAATTTTCTTTCTCATCCTTTCCGTGCAAGTCAACAACGCCTTAATTAGAAAACATGCATATATATTAGCCGAGGGAAAATTTCGAGAGAAATATTACCTTATGCAAAATCAACATTGTTTGCTTCACACTTGAAAATACCTTTTTAAACCTCCTCTTTGTATTTAGGAACTAGAGGAAAACGTTGATCAGCCCAAGCTCCATTGACCATGGTAAACACCGGACCATCACCACCACGCAACATCGCCATCATTTGTCTCGATTTTGAATTGATTTCATCAATGTTTTTGGACCCAAGAAAGTCCAACATTTGCTTCAAACCATCGCCCGTTAATCCTGCAGCCAACATGTTTAGAACTGCGTTGATTGATAGTGGAGAAGACACTATGTTCTTGGCAACCCTTTTCTCGATTTCCTTGAGCATCAGCTGATTGGTAATCTGCGTGCACGACTCCATTGTAAGTATCTCTATCGTTTGGGGTTTCTCATTGCATGTGTCCATATTTATATTGTACGTGGTTTAGAGAAATTTTTCAGTGCCAAGTGGGTATATCCCACGTGGTACCATCTCGGCACATCCGGGCCGTCCAATACACTTTTGGACTGCTCGGATTGAAGCTATCTCTTTCCTTTCACCCCTACACTTTTGCTCTCCTTTTTCTCTTTTCAAATCCGAGCTGTCCAAAAACGCAATGGACGGCTCGAATGCGCCGAACGGACATCACGTGATACCCACTTGGCACTGGAAAAAAATTCTGCTACAAGGCTTGATGACAAAGAAACCTAAGCAACTTAGGAAAAAATGCATAACAAGAAAATAAATATAGATTAACTAGGAAATATGAATAATATCTATAGATTAACTAGGAAACATGAATAATATCCTAGTCTAAATAGAAAACATAATAATAAAACTTTGAAAATATGGTAACGTCATAATCTCTTGATATTATCCCAACAAACAGAATTCGGCTTTTCCCCTTATCCCCCAAGGGTTTGCTATCTTGATTGTAGTCATTTAATTCCTTATTATTAGGGTGTAAGGTAAGGGTTCCTATCCGTCCCTTTTCAGTTTTCACCTCTTCAGGTTAGTAACTTAAAACCCTTTTGGATCTCTTGGGCATCAACTCATTGGCAATCAGCAGGCAGAACTCCATTGGTTATCTAATTTTTAGGCTCGGTTTAGATATCCGTAATCTTTTGTAGGAATAGAAATTTGATTACCGGGAATCAAATTTCTAGTAATTCGATACCTAGAGTAATTCTATTCCGACATTCGGATCAATTAAGTAATCTTCTCTAGGAATCATTTATCTTGGAAATATCCTAAAGTCAAATGTTTCCTTTTTATGTTGATCGAGTGAGGAATCCAAGATTCCCATAAGTAATGTGATTCCTCCCGGATTAGGAGATCAGTAATCTCATTCTCATTTTCACTCTTCACAAACATAGGATGATAGGAATGTTAGAGTTCCGGAATTCATTTCTCCCTAAGATATCTGTTATGCAAACACAACCTTAAGGTTTTGCAGGACTCCATTGTTTTTCTCTTTCTTTTTAGGGCTTCTGCTAGAATAGTAATAGTATGTGTTTTGTTTTAGGCGTTTTGGGTAGGCAAGGTTCCGGACTCGGATGTAGAGGAGATTATGGGCCATAAAATAACTGAGCCCTATAACCATGAACCATTAGGCCCAGTAATGTCTCTAGTTGGGCCATAGGAAAAAAAAAAAGGAAAAAATGACGGCCAATAACATATTTTGATAATTAATATCCATCAAATACATTTTTAGCAATAACAAATGTTCTTAGCATGTTTTTGGCGGATATTAATTTTCAAAACAAGTCATGGGCCATCATTTTCCAAAAAAAAAACCTAGAGTACGGCAGAAGCCCAAATAAACAACTGGTCTATTTTTTGTTCCTAAAGGGCCTGATTTTCCAGTCCTTGAGCAATCTACGATGCATTTATATTCGGAAACAAAGCAAAAGTGGAGTTGGGTTCCAGATAAGACCACCACAGACCAGAAAATACACTTTGGCTGAAAATAGCTTATGACTGAAAATACCCTTGAGCAATCACCATGGTTCACGAGGTTGTCTCAAATATTGCCGCACCGTCCACAAGCTCAGAAAAACTCTCATTTGTCGAACACATTCGTGAAGAGGGGTTAGAGAGGCCAAAGTTGAGAGGCCAGGTATGAACACAAAGCAAACCCTCCTGGATGACTTGCCACACCAACTCGAACTCGTCCTACCGCAAAATGAAGGCAGAACCCATCGCAGACGCCGTCTTCATCGCCAGTAAACTGGTTCCAAGAAACCAGACCTAAAAACTTAGATATGGCCCTGAGTCCAAAAATGATGGGGAGAGTAGGAGGTCTCAGCTCCCGAAGGAAAAAGTCTCAACTACGTACCCCAAAATACAAGAAACTCGGATGAAATTTGTTGTCCTGGATCACAGGAATACCAAAATAATCTTTCCCCACGGATGACATTATAGCTCCTCAAAAGTATACCATCAAACCACACGAACTTTTCGAATGTGAATGCAACAATTTGTGAGTTGTGAACAGTTACACAATTAAGAGCATTCGTAATGGGTGTGTTATATTTGTGTATCAAAATGTTTGTTAAAGGTATGTGTTGGGATAAAAAATAGGATGATAGGAATGTTAGAGTGTGTTAATGGGTTTGTTAACTAGTATGTTAATTACGTGTATTAAGACTTAACAAACAAAATTGTATTTTTTGGTGCCACAATACATGTGTGTTAGAGTGTGCTAGAGTGTGTTAAATCTAGTAGTGTGTCAGCATGGTTATTAAGTTTAGCAACCAAGCTAACAAGTAATAAGTGGACCCTAACTCTATAAATCCAAACTTCAACAATAAAACATAAATGCTCACACTACTTCTTTTTTTATTATAGCCATTGTTTTGACATTATTTTAAAGAGTTAACACACTCCTATTAAACCCATTGAGGTACTCATATATTTACTAACACACTTCAAAGTTAACATACAATTATGGGATCCATTTTTATCCTAACACATACCTTAACAAACATTTTGATATACAAATATAACACACCCATTGCGGATGTTCTTAGTATATATATGAGTACCTCAATGGGTTAGTTAGGAATGTGTTAACTCTTTAAAGAAAGTAGTGTAAGCATTTATGTTTTATGGTTGAAGTTTGAATTTATAGAGATAGGACCCACTTATTATTTATTAAATTCTTTGCTAAACTTGATAACTATGCTAAAACACTATTACATTTAGCACACAAGTATTGTGACACAAAAAATATAATTTTATTTGTTAAGTCTTAACACACTAGTTAACAAACGCATTGCGGATGCTCTACGCAACAGAATATTATTGCAGCCTCAAACACTTAAGTACTTCCTCGAAATTAGAAAATGGAGGAAACATAACCAAGAGGGAGTCTAGAGAGAGTACCTCAAGCAACCACTTATCATTCTCCGCATCGGCCATCACCATGTTAAGCAGCTCAGAATTTCTATTCTGCATTTCCAACATGAACTTGAGCAAAGAATTGCATAGCCTGAATTGGGAGAGTAAAACTCGGTCACGCTAGCCAGTGCAGAGGCCAGCGCACTCAGCTCGGCTTCTCCTCGTTCTTCAGGAATCAATACCTTCTTGTTCGTTTCAAAACTGGTTTTGGGGCTCATTGGTTTTCCATCTAGATCTAACGGGGTTCCGGTCGTTGAATTTGGGGATTTTGGCAGGTGGTGTTGGAATTTTTAGGATTTTGGTGGGCATCATCCCATGCATGGCTAACATAAAAGAGAATATTGATAGACTGCACAACATCGCATAAACAAGCTTAAATCCAAAACATAACTCTATCAATATTAACACCAAAATTAACAAATTCAACACATCTATACATCCCATTTCAAACTAGAACATAAAATTAACAATTATAATAATAATAATAACAACAACAAAAGAAGCACCAGTAAAACCCCAACTGAGAATCGCTTGAAAGTTAAGTCTTCATTATCTAACAGATGTTCTGTTCTGTTCAAAAGTCTCACTTTTTTCCTTTTTGAGAACAAACACCAGCATTACATAGAAAGAAAAAACAGATATACATACTAAGAGGAAGAGCTACCCTCATTCCTCATTGCCAAGGCAGAGCATGTGCTTCATGAACGACAGCTCGTTCACCATCAGAAATAGGAACCTTATATTACAGATTACGTGACTCGATATCTAATGTTAACGGTTGAACTGGCCATTCCAATGCACTCCCATTCTTGATCCCTTGAACGAGCAAAAGACAATCTCTAGATAGCACAACCTGGAGAAAATTGTTAAGAAAATACCATGTATGAGCATTGAGACATGTCAAAACTCCACTTATTCAGAACACAAAGATAATCCAAAGTAAAGTGACAATAACCATTCAGTTTCTAAGAACAAGTACCTAGTCAATCCTCTTGGATTGGATTGACTACTGCTCCAGTGAAAAAAACTAAACCCGATCGCTCTTCCCTGATCATGAATACGAAAGGATGATCAGCAACAAAACTGACACACTTGACTCCTGGCGGAGGCCAACAACTTCCTACTCTCAATCTCATACGAGTAATGGCTGCAGCCTCTGTTCCATTCTCATCAACCTCAATATAAGCTTTCTGAAACATGTTTAAGATAAAAAACGGGACATTCTCAGAATTCTGCACCATCTCGGACAAGTCTCTCGGATTCTTAATGATAGACAACGATTCCCCCATGTCATCCATGACCTCAGAAACGTCAAAATCGAACGAGAATTTAAATTTTGGGATCCAAAATTCCTCAAGCGTCTCTTTCTTTAACTCAAAGTGCTCCTCATTCAGAAATCCGGAATCGGAATTGAACTTCCCAAGAAGATTTTGCAACCCATCTCGCTCATCCGGGAGAAAAAAATACATAGAGAAATTGTTGTTCTGGCGACTTTGATATGGGATTTTAAGAACCTTGAATCCATCAAACGCTCCGTAATAGTACTCTTTATAGCTAGTCATGAACGGAACTGAAACATTGTCCCCATTTAGAAGATAGAATTTTCTATTTGTAGTACTCCAAGCCTCAAATTTATAGGGATAGTCCCAAAGCCCTTTAAAGTAGAGTCCATTTGCGAGGATGAGTGTTGTATCTATAGGTACAGACCCACGCTGGAGAATGTTTTTGATAAGACCTCTTGATGCAGTATTAGCCCATGAGTTAATTTCATCTACCAATTGATCAGCCTGCGCACACATTGCATTGTCCAAAATAAAAACATGAAATTTCAGTAATATTTAAGTTCTGGTGATCTTCACCTGGACCTGGTACAGAACTAGAGTGAGGCCTGCAATTTTTATCTAAATCATAATAACAAAACATACTAACGGTTGCATTGGGCCAAAATTATCCACAAGCATGGTGATATATTAGACTGAAACACAAAAGATATTAGAATATATAGTGCATTCTTTTGCTTGAAAATCTGTCTAATCGTTTGGCCCTCTTGGCTAAAAATCTTGGCTCTGCCATTGATTGCCTCCCCTTCTTTCCAATTAAAAACCAATTATTTGTCTTGTTGAGGATTTGGAAGCTTTATTTGATTGAAAAAAGAAGAAAATATTTTGAAGAAACATTTTCAGATCACTCAGAACTATTTTCACACACACACTCAACTACTTTTTCTAAAAAAATGATTTGGATTTTGGACCCAACCATCAAATACGGACGAAATCAATGTTTTCGGAAATTAACTTTGAAAAACCATTGTTTATTGTTCAACTACTTAAAAAACTTTAGATTCTTTTCGAGATTTTTAAATGCATGTTTTAGTGGGACGCAATTTTTATCTTAATGTACTTGATTGTATGAGGTCCAATTAAATATAACGACAAACTTTAGAAAACATGACTCCAAAAGGGTTGCCCTAAAGGTTAAGGCCGGGACTTAGGTTTTGCTCGGTCTTAAGTTTGAAATCTCTCAGGTGTTATCAAATCTTTTGGGGCCAATACACACGGAGCCAAAGGGTCGGTGGGATTAAGCCTCGAGGTGCACTAAAGCTGGCCCGGAGGCGCACTAAAACTGGCCCGACACCTCAGTTATCATGCAAAAGAAAAAAAAAAAAAAACCTTAGAAAACAATGCAGTTTAAATACGTACGGAGTTTAAACTTTTTTGATCCGCAAAACTAGTGAACTTAAAGACACAACGAGATGGGCCTGCAATCTTTATCTAAGTTATAGAGTAATAACTTTAAATACGTACGGTTGCGTTATGCCAAAATTATTTTTTGCTTGAAAAATTGTCTGATCGATTGTTTTGCCCTCTTGAATCAAATCTTGGCTATGCCATCAACCGTCTCCCCGCTTTTCATTTAAAAAATAATTGAGGTCTTGTTGAGGATTTGAAAGCTTGTTTTGATTGATTAAACATACTCCAAAGAACTATCTTCAGATCCCTAATAACTATTTTTCACACACACATGAGATTGATGATGCCAACTATGTTTTAACAACAAAAAAAAAAATATTTGATTTCGACCCAATCAACAAACATGGAAGAAATCAACGTTTTCAGAAATTAACTTTGAAAACCATGTTTATTGTTCAACTTCTTTTTTTTAGGTTTTACAGGCTTGTTCTTGGTGGTACTGCTGCAGTACAATTATCATACTGTATTAAAGTGCTTGAGTGTATGAAGTCCATTAGAATAAAGCGACAGACTAAAGGAAAAAATATACTAGCCGAAGGATATTTGTGAGAAAAATTACCTTAGTTGCAAAATCAACGTTGTTCGCTTCAGACCTGAAAATAGCTTTTAGAACCTCTTTGTATTTAGGAACTAGAGGAAAACGTTGATTGACCCAAGCTCCATTGATCATGGTCAAAATCAAACCATCGTCCCTGATAAAACCACCACCGTAATCCCTTTTAGGGGACTGACTGCAATCACGCAGCACTGCCGCAATGTGTGTCGACTTTGATATGATTTCGTCCACGCTTTCAGACCCAAGAAAGCCCAACATAAGCTTCAAAGTATCGCCCGTTGTTCCTGCAACCACCATGTTTAGAACTGTGTTGATTGACAAAGGAGAAGACAGTACGTTCTTGCCAGAACCCTTTTGGATCTCCTTAAGCATCAACTCATTGGCAACCCGCGTGCAGAACTCCATTGTTGATCTCTTTCTTTTCAGGATTTGTGCGGCAACTTTAACTTTCAGTCATTTCATTTCTCTGGAGAGGGGTAGAGTTATGGGGAAATTGCAGAACAGTGGGTAAAGGGGCAAATAATACCCAGGTCATGGACTACTTTTTAGGAATTCAAAAGTTATGGAAAGGAGGAAATTATTTTCCAATACATGGAATTCAAAACAGACTTGGACAAAAATACCCATTTTCCTTCACACGACGTCGTTCCCCTTCCTTCGCTTTATTCCTTCCCCAAAACGAAACCCTCCCCCCCAAATCAGTCTGAAACACCTCTCTCTCTCTCTCTCTCTCTCTCTCTCTCTCGCTCTCTTCCTCCATCTCGTTGCTCCCTTTCTCCTCCTCTCTTTGTTGCCAACCGACGACCCGAGAAACCTCTCTTTCTCTCTCTCTGTGTTGCTCTCTCCCTCCATCTCGTTGCTCCCTCTCTCCTCTCTTTGTTGCCAACCGACGACCAGAGAGCAGCCCTCTTCCTCAATCAGGTTTCAGAATTCATTGGGTAAGAGTTCTTGACTTACACAACTTCAATTTTATCTCATGTACTTACTATTATTTGTTCCAGTGCTTTATTGGTGTTTTTGCCACATTCTTCAATTTTATCTAGGTTTGAACTTCCGAAATCCCCTTGCTTCCGAAGACCGATTTTATTGATTGATTCAAAACCTAAATCTGCGTGCTTTTATATAGGGAAAACGTGGCAAGCCATCTTCAGGTACGGAACTTCCCTTTTCCCATTACTTGTAGTATTCCTTTGGGCTGTGTTTGTATCCTGGATTTTGGTGAGATTGTAGAGGGAAAGAACAAGTAAGGGAAACTATCTTGGATTTGTGTAGGAAAATCACTTACGTTTCTTTTCCCTTGACAAATCCCCTTGCAAATCGAAGATTGTAATACAGCCTTAACTGATGTGCCATCTCTTGACCAATTTTTAGATTGGTTTGAGCTTTTCCACTCTTTGGAGAGTATATAGGGCTTTTTTGTATTGTGGCCTTTTTTTTTTGGGTGGCAATCCATTTTTTTAAATAATTAATTGCTCATCAAAATAAATAAATAAATTTTGTCTTCAAGTGAAACACCCTGAATCAGTTGGTTTGGTAAGTACTAATTTGGAATCTGATAAATTTGGTGAATGCTAAGAAAACCACTAGTATGCGATCCCAAGAAGATTTTGTGAGGTTATAAGAAGCATTAAGAAGTGGAGATGAAATGCATGTTTGATCTTCCGAAGTGGTCTCTCTTGTGAATTATTAATTGGAATGGGGAGAACGATACTAGTCTTCTAGTAAATGAGAAAATAGAGTTTTGACAGGTTACTTAACATTGGGGGCTGCTTACATAACTGATTAGCTTACGTGATGGAAAAGACTCATTATAAACTCCATACAACCATTCACCTACTGTAATTCATCGGCTCCTTACATATATCTCAACTCGTCACTGTGTCAGACCACCCTGAAACTCTAATCCGAGGAAATAGTCTAGGCTTGAAGTGTGCATGAAAAAGTTGTAATTTTAGTGCTCATTTGCTTGCCTTATGTGCTAAATTAGGAATATGATTGTTGTTTAGGTACTTCAATTGGCTTCTGTGATGGTTATGCATGAGACTATATGAGACACTTTCAATTAGTTGACCAAATCAACTTGTAAATTATTGGATTGTGAATGTTGTTTAGGGGTTGAACCTTTTTTAGTTAGTCATTACCAATGTTGCATGACTCATCAGAATGTATGAAGTATGCGGTTCGAACACTCTACACTATGACTTGGATTCTTTCCTTGTAAAGTAATGGAATCTGAGCTGTGTGCTATGACATTCCGTCGCACTGTATTTCTTTGTATGGTAAACCAAACCATTATAACCTGATTCCCAGCAAAACAGAGCTGAAAAAACAATTATATTGCAGCAAACACTTTAGGACATGTTCCAAGCTATGCATAGATCAGTCATTAGATCAGCACACTACAACAAATATAGCTTTCAACAGCATAATTTTATAGCGTTCTTTCATAAAAGCTATTGTAGGGTGGCATTAACAGCGTTCCGGCTTGTTGAAAGACACGGAGAGAAGCGGAAGTTCATCAATAGCGTTTCATTAATCCCATTATAGCGTTTCACCAAATTTTGGGCGCCTAAAAACACCTGCAACCTTGAAAATTTTCTCTGAAATCGTGGGCGCACTCTGATTTCCCTCTCTTTTCTTGCGAAGAGGGTTTTGGCTTCTAATGGATGATCAAGCGTTCAGTCCTCCATTCAATCGTGAGTTTTCCTTCCATGAGCAAAGGTTTCAGTCGTGAGTCGTTCTTCCATGATTTGTCTTTCTCCTCTCTTTTTATCGTTCTGATTTAGCTAGTACTCGATAAAAAACCCTTTTTCTGCTCGATCCCTCCTTCCACGGAAAGCAGCAAATCACGGAGACCTATTGAACCAGTTGAAGCAACGAGCCGTCGAACGGAGAAGCCCTAACCAAGTTCACTTCGATTTTTTCCTTGATTCTTGCCTAAATGATCTGTAGGGGTTTGCACGGATTATATATCTAGTTTTTCATTTTCATTTTGATAAGAATATTGGGCTTTTCTTTTCGTTCGTTCTAGAAAAGAGAATACAACGTGTATGGGTCTTCATTGTTTGCCCAAAAAGCATGAGAAGATTATTGTGGGTTTTATATTTTCAATGAAAAAGAGAAGTCGGATTAATGAAAATTTAAAGATTAATGAAAGAGTTCTTGTTCCTATTGGTCTTTGTAACAATTCCAAATATTATTGAAATTTTCTTGCCATTCACAAAAAAGAAAAAAGAGAAGTCAGATTAATGTTCTTGCTACCTGAGGCTTTGATTTTACAGATTCAAGTGTTGAAGAAGAAGGTGACATTTTCATGTAGAATATGAACTATTTGAGGATGGTCACAAAAAACATTGTTGTTAGTAACCTAAATAGACCTTTTTCAGGGCACTCCGGGCGTGCGTCGAGGGGGGCCCTCCTGGGCTGTAAGCATTGCACGATAATTTGCCCCATGTTTTTCTTGATTGACATTGTGACTTGTGTTAACGTTGGATTCTATATGTTGGATGGGCTTTTTAATCTCTCTTCATGGCTATTATAAATTGGGTATGGATCTATTTGGTTCGCTTTCCCTTTATTTCCCTATTTATTATGCACTCGAATAAGATATTTTAGCGATCCATGTTAGTTCGTGGTAAGCACTTGGTGATGGGACGCGACTCTCATTTTACTAAATTGTACTATATGATGGTCCAATTGAGAAATTGACTTTGGAAAGTCATTCCCTGCTTATGTTGGAAGAGTAGCCCTTTTTAAAGTTGAGAACCGACTTCATGATAATCGGAGTACGCCGCAGACAAAGATGAGTGGTCAAGCACCGCATAATGTGATTTACCTAACTAACCTCCAGGATTTTTGTTTGGGTTTTTTGATTTCTTTGCTTTGACACATATATAGAGTTAATTGATACTTTTTCTTTTGTTTCTTGTTGTTCAGACATGTGAGCCATTGCACGTACTGAACTACTTAGGATTGTGTTTGCCTTAAGTCAACGCATTGTTAAGAAGATTGGCTTGGTTCAGTTTTCCTCTCACGGAGGAGAATTGATACCTTGACCCGTTGAGAGTGTTCTGTTCTAGTTCCTTTCAATAGAATGTCAAACATCATATATTGGGTTCTCTTGATCAAGTTTTTTGTCACTTTAATCTGTATAGGTAACTGGATGGCTTCATATTTTGCCATTTTGGGATTTGCATTATCTGAAAAGAAGTGGGCAAAACCTTATTTCGGGGCTTACGAGAGGTTACACAACAAAGCTCTTTTCTTTGGAGTTCGTCTCAGATCCGATTCGTGAAAGTGCTCCCTCTCTCACAGGTAAATCGGTTAAATTTTTGACTTCATTAATCACTAGTATTTGGGTTTGAGTCAATTTGTATTCTGAGAAGTTTTTTGGGTCTAGAGCGAAAAAGTTAGATATGTTGCGTGCGCATGTGTACTGTGGAATTTCTGGAGGCCGTAATCGGACCAATTTTGGAACCGAATGACTTGATATGGGTTCGTTAGACTAAAGGGGATAAGAATTCGCGCATTTGAGTCGGGTCTGGTAGTGTTGCATTTTTATGGAAAGCATAGCATGTTGATAGTTCTAAGGCCTAGTTGTGTTTGGAACTTTGGAGAATTGGAATTGAATTTGAATGGTCTTGAGGAAAATCATTTACTAACATTTTTGTCCTGTTTTTATCAACCAAAATTAGCTTAAGTACAAAACATTGCATAAAAGATCCTCTGTGGTACCATAGGGTTCTATCACTGTTCTGAGAAGATTATTTGCATTCACACTTCTAAAGCAATGTTGCTTTTCGATCATGCGCAAACTATTTTCCTCGCAGTAGTATGAACTATGAAATATAAGTAAAGAGAGTGTTTCACATTTTGCCGCAGTAATTGACTTCATTTAAGGAGGGAGTAAGACTGTTGCAAGCTGCATAGCTATAGAATGGCTTTCACATTCTCCTATACAAACCATTTTTCATATTGTTTATATGAGCGAAAAGTTGGACAATTGCTCAGTTTTTCGGTCTTTGAACATTATCAAAATTTTCATCGGCTGATGTAATCTATGGACACGGTATGCGGTTATTTATGACACTATTATTTTGGTTGCTTGATTTGTTGCCTTGGTGCTTGTTTTTGTCGTGAAGCATATTTTTATTGGCTTTGTTTCCATCTTCTGTTGCCTAGTCCTCATATCAGGCCCTGTTATGTGATCATGCTTGTTAGAGATCGATATAAATAGCAGCTGTCATATCTGGCGAGGACAAGGGGGGCTGCCAGGCATTGGGTCATGGAGACTCACTTTGGCAAATAGGGAATTTATATCATCCAAAAGTCAAATATACAAACATTTTGGGACATATATTTGTCTAAAAGGACACTACTAGATAGAATCTGCTTTTATACAGGATTTGAATAGAGTTAGTCGCTTCTTCGTCATAAACGGTCAAGTATTCCAATCAAAATAAGTAATCCATTTGTGTTGTAGGATTCTCAAAACCTGTGACAACCATCACCGTGTCCAATAGCTGGGGGTGAATGCTGTCCTCCCTTGTTTGGGCCCAACTATATTCAACTATTGTCATGCACATTGTCTAAAGTTGAGCATGCTAAGGCCCTTAGACAAATATGGAGGACATTTGATAAATATACATACATCTATATGTATATATATACAAGTAGATATACAGTGTGTGTATGTGTGTGAGTGTCTATTACATTGATGTTGATTCTGCTAAGGCCCTTAGACCAATATGGCTGATTCTGTTTGTTGTTATTTGCGATCAGTGCTGCATTGATGCTGCTCTGAATATGACTGTATTTGTTGACTCCCTTTTATGCATATCATATTTTTGCCTGATTATTTGGTTGCTCCATAGTGTTGATTATGGCCATATCAGTCTTACTGTTAGTAAGTTATATGCACGGTACAATACCTGTGTTGGCATTTGTAAAATTATGGGATTTGTGTCTTAAAGGATGTCTTCTAATTCTATCTTGTTAATTTTGTGAAGTAACTGTATGAAAATGTGTAAGGTGGCCTTTAGTGGACCTCAACCATATGATTTAGTGATTGTAAGCTACTAAGCTCTGTAGTCCATACTGCTTTCTTGTATGCTAAAACTTTGAACCTGACGAAAAAGTTTGTGGCAATCCCCTTTTGGGACATTTTTCCATCTTTGTGGCATGCTTAATGGATGGTAGCACATTAATTTTTATTTGACGCTTGAGTAATCACCTGAATATGAAACTATACTGATAAAGTCACTCAGTGAATTACTGATTAGAAGAGATACTGCATTGGTGAGATTTCCCGTTAGAGGTTTGATTATTCGCATTGGTCACAAGTCTCATGACTCACGACATTCTTGTAAATTGCAAATGGTTTTAGCGTCATCTACATTCCCATGCCACGTTTGGCATCAATTCCTACGTCTTCTTTGCCTTGAATCCATGTAAAAATTCTTCTTTCCATAGTAGATGTGTCTTTTTCTTTTTCTTTTTTTGATCCGAGATGTGTCTTTTTCATATTATGTTCTTCATTGCTAGGTGTATAATTGCCAATTGGAAGTATACACTTCAAAAAAGAACTTAATGCTTTTGGAAGAAAGAAAGTTAAACTTTGAATTCATTCTCAGAGTTGAAAATCGGTCTACGAACTTGAACTGGCTTTTAAACATATCTTGTCGTGGGTATATTGGCATTATATAGGGCTATGAATATAATTTTGGGATGGCAAAAACAGTTGGGAGTTAATGCATATAATTAATGTATTTTTTTTTAGAAAGAGGAGTCATATGATTAAACATCCCAAATAGAGAATAAAATCCTTGGTTTACCCAACAGAAAGCAACTGCGTTCAACTAAGACAATCCAAACAGAAACACATGGCTCCAAAGAAACTTACGAAGATCACCGATTGAGCACTGAACTCGATCAGACAGGCAGCATAATCAATCCATTCTCAATGCGTCAATCCTGTTAGCTTTTATTACTTGATTACTATCGGTTTCCTCATTTACAAGGCAGCTACGATAGGTTTGATACGTTCTGAACTCTTTTATTGGCTTAAGTTATTGTTGGATAGCGTGGATAGTATTTTTTTTAGGTCATTATTAGGTATATTAGGATTTATGAAAATGTTTGCAACAATTTGGGTTTCCAATTAGGCACTATAGTCAAATATCCTCGTGACCTCTTATTTCCATCGAGTTAACAGCTGATTTTTTTTTCTCCCTTGATTAGAAAATGATACACAAGATTAAAAGTTGGGCTAAGAAATCCATCTCTTGCGCTGGTAGGCTACAAGTTGTCCGTTCCATCAGCATCCAAGTGTTTTGGAGCTTGCTCCTTGATTCCTTTCCAATAAGGATATGCAGTGGATTTAACATGGAACTTCAGACTGGATGCGGCTGAGATTATGCAGGTATCGGTTGTCTTTGTCCAATATTTCATGAAATTCTTAAGCAGTAGCTACATATAGGTTTGAATCCCTCATTTCTTAATTCACATGGAACTTGAGGCTTACTATTTTTGTGTTTTATTAAGATCATCAACAGATAGTGATTTTTAGGGAAGGCTTGAGCATCGAAAAACTGAAATTCTCAGAGTTCCATATTGAGTTAATTCTTTAGTCCTATATTGCCATGCAAAAAAAGAAAAAGAGCTCCCATGGTGCCCTTCCATTGATGGGCGGAACCAGAGTAATGAACTTGGGCTTTCACATTTGTATTTCGATTAGAAGGATTGAATCTTCCACACGAATTGTCTTGCATTGCCTATGTCTAGATCTATGCTACCGGAAAATGCTAATACCCTAGTGATTGCGGATTGGAACACAGTTTTCAAAACAGGGTACATTGATATTCGAAAGTGATGGATTCAGTGTTCCAAAGTGTTCCCTAACTTTTTCACTATTTGTT
The DNA here is from genome assembly GCA_025413875.1 of Rhododendron molle. Taxonomy (NCBI): domain Eukaryota; kingdom Viridiplantae; phylum Streptophyta; class Magnoliopsida; order Ericales; family Ericaceae; genus Rhododendron; species Rhododendron molle. The sequence goes on from CM046393.1 coordinate 8,524,771, forward strand.
TCTTTATCTTTTACCTCATGCGTAAAAAAGTAAAATTATGACTGCCTAAAACTCGAAGAGAGTAGTTCTTTGGAAGAGCGTAAAAAATGTTTTCATAGTGCGCCAAAAAATGTGCTTTTAGTGGACATTTTCAAAATTTTACCATGTTTCGTAAGTGTGTATCCCCTGTTGTGGCAGATCCCATGGTATCTCAAGTAGGTGGTATTCCTCAAGTACTGCCTATAGCACTTCTTATGAATGTCCTACTTTTCTGGATTACTTTGTGGTTTAGTTGATATCTGCTTATGCAGCACCTGATACTGTTTGGGATATCCTTCTCAGGGCATTGCTATTGCGCTCAAGTGCGGAGCAACTAAGGCACAATTTGATAGCACAGTAAGCTGGACTTCACTCCTCAGAACTAGTTGGGAAAGAAATGACATACTGCTCATTCTGACTAGTTTCTCTTCCTACTTAATTTTCTTTCGAACTGGCATCTGAGCTTCTGTTTGTTGACGTGTGTAGTTACTTGAAGGAATATTCATACGAGTAGCCTATAAGTTGTTTCCCCTAGCTGTCAGAGCATTGATTTTCTTTAAAGCTTAGTTGGAGTCTTTTGTCTCTCCTCGTACTCCCTCTGTCCGCACTCCACATTGTTTGTCATTTTCTGGCAGTCATGCCTTTATCAGGTCAACATATACTGTTTTTGGTGGAAAAAGATTTCAAGATCTTTTCTAGCAATTAAAAGATCTCATTTAGGTTTTGTAGACAAAGTTTTCATAATCATCTAATAAAAAAAGTTAGAAAACATAGACGATTTTGTGTGATGTCCATGATATTGGAAATGCACAAATAAATGAGGACAGATGTGTATTTTCTTTCATACACAAATTGACTGAGAACTCATGTTCCTATAACCATTTCCATCCCCCAGTTGTGTCGAACAACCGAAATAAGATGGGCTAGAATTTTTCTCTCTAAATTCTTGGGGTTTTTTCGCTGGGGATTTCCCAAGGCTACATGGAATGCTTGGAAGGCATCAGATTTAATCTTACCATGTTAGCCCCTTGTTGACATGTGTTCAATCAGTCTTGAGTTTTCCCGCCTTGATCAATCATTTGACTCATTTTAATAACCCAAAAGGGATGAGTTTTTTTTTGCTTTTTTTTTTTTTTTTTTTTTGGGGGGACAGTTTGAAGCGCAAGTTTTTACAAAAATATTGAATTAGAGCTCTCTGTTGGCACCCTCTTGCCCTTTTTGGTAGAAGTTTACACTCAAATGCATGGGCGATTGCCTATATGGTCAGTATAATGAAAGGGGTGGAGAACATATAACCATATAAGAGCGTAATAGATCAACTCTGTATTCTGTCACACAACTACAATGTATGTGTGTCTCTGTGTATAGATATATAAACAAAACCATACCGAGCCTTCAAAGTCCCAATCAATTAGGGTTGGCTTATGAACCCGTTTTCTTCATTGAGCTCTGTCAAGGGATAAATCATAGTGCCAAAAAAATAAAAGAAAAGGGATTAATGTAGCCCGCCGAAGTGATTAGGATGCAAAGACTTAGTTTCGATTACGAACACATGTGTTCCTATATATATGTGTGTTCTGAAGCACATTCATTTGTTAAATGATTTGGTTGGTGGTTTTTGTCCTTTCATCCTTTTCTTTTGACCTATAGATTGAAATTTTCGAGTCCTTTCTTGAGCTCATATTGACTATTAGCCTTATCTGGATGTTGTCTTTCTTACCCGTGCTACTTGTTTCAACATCCACCAAACGGTTCGGGGAAGGTGTTGTGTCTGGGAGTACAACAGTGTGCTGTGAGTGCAAATTGGGTCTACCCCAGGCTCGATGATTTGCACTCACAGCACAGGATGAGGCACAACACCCACTCCGAATCCTTCATTAAGAATCCAATGCCATTATTCCCCCAAACTGAATGAATACGATTTGTTATTAGTATCATAATTTTTTGGTTGGGTGACAGGTGGGCATACACCCTTCTGCAGCGGAGGAATTTGTGACTATGCGCTCAGTGACGAGGCGCCTCACTAAACCGAAGACTAATCTCTGAATACACATGCAGCTTTGAGAATAGTAATTAGGCTAATATAAGAGGCTCTATTATGTAATTTGTTTCATATTATCTATACACCCAGGAAAATAGAGACAAGGATCAAAGAAGGTTATTTCGTTGAGAGTTTGTTGAAGTGTTGAGAGTTTGTTGAAGTATATATTGTCGCATAAATGGAAGTATTTGTTTACACTTGAAATGCTTATAATGGATCAGGATCCACTCATATGAAGATTCTTATTGCGATTTTTATGTATGTTGCCAACTTCAGTTCCATGTTTGTGATGTGCGGGCGGTTTAATGTCTTCATGCAAAAACATCATAAGCAGCAAACTACCCGTTAGGATGGTAGCATTCGCAATCCCCTGAGCATAACACCAGCGAACAGCCTCCAAACTAGTAGTGGCTTCTGCAATATTTGCACTGGGCATTGAGTGCTTCCCCGAACCCTACCACGCTCGCATATGGGATCATCAACCCATTGAAAGTAACTGTAATGGTTTGGATCATCAACCCATACAGACCAACACACCTTTATAAACATAGAGCAAAGTCAAAAGGTCACCATTGGAATGACAAAATTGCACCTTATAGTGATCAAATTGAAGCATAGCTTCTTCATTACCCACTCTACAAAATATGCTATTGACATTTGGCATTATCGCAACCAGAACAAGAACCTCTTTACCCAAGCGGTGCTCGAAGCATTGAAATTTTAATTTTCCCAACCACGGTTCAATGCCCAATCTAACCAATTTCAGCCCGTCCGTTGTTAAATTTAACACATCGTTCTTCAATAAAACAGCTCCTAACTGGATAAGATTTCTAATATCCATGTCAATAGCTATTGCATTAAGAGCATCAATAAAATCTAAACTCTATACATCAGTTGTGGCAAAAGCAAGAATCCTTAAAACTGCCACACCAAGATGAACCCAAGTGATCTATTGGGTTCCTAATGAGGTGGCATAAATTGAAAATCACTCTAGGAATAAAGTCTATAACACCTTCCCGGTTCAGTTCTCCCAGCACGACCAACTCGTTCATTTGCAGAGCTCTGACTAATTCAGCAAACCTTGATGACATTCATACGAGAGCCAGGTACAAACCTAATCTCTTTCACTATAAAAGGTAACACAACTACAGAGGGAAATTTGAACTTTTTATAATTTCATTCTACTTCCATCTGAGATTTGAACTTTCTTACAAGCCCATTCTACTTTTCAAATAAGGTCTAACTTTTTTCGAATAAGCGTATGATACGATTAAGATACTAGCACTTTTAGGCTAGTAGGAGACACGCTCCATTCCAATTATCCAACTAGACATCCCAACAACGTCTTACTCAATCAAGGAATGGACTAAACTAAGATATGAACAAACAAACCTTATTAAGCAAAGAAACTTAACCTTATTAATAGTTAAAATGGCTATAATAGAAACTTATCAACACACAAGGGTAAAGGGACAGCCATTGAGTGAGTTAAAACATGGGTGACTGCCCTTAACAGTTTAAGGCATACTTTCTTACATAGAGAGCAACAAAAGTTCATGAAAGGAGTAACATTAGGTGACTTAAAGAGCAACTTTTGTATTTTCAGAAAAAAAACAACCCTTAATAGTCTAGGGCATACTTTCTTACATAGAGAGCAACAAAAGTTCATACAAGGAGTAACATTAGGTGACTTAAAGAACAACTTTTGTATTTTCAAAAAAAAACAACCCTTAACAGTCTAGGGCATACTTTCTTACATAGGGAGCAACAAAAGTTCATACAAGGAGTAACATTAGGTGACTTAAAGAGCAACTTTTGTATTTTCAGAAAAAAACAACCCTTAACAGTCTAGGGCATACTTTCTTACATAGGGAGCAACAAAAGTTCATACAAGGAGTAACATTAGGTGACTTAAAGAGCAATGTTTGTATTTTCAAAAAAAAAAAAAACCCTTAACAGTCTAGGGCATACTTGAAGAAGAACCACATTTCATACAGACCAATACACAAGGGTAAATGGACAATCATTCCCCGTCGTAATTGATTCCAGAAATTCCTTGTAATCTTGAGTCCATCGTCGGATTGGCAGCTCTAAATTCCTGAGTGTGATGTCATTGACTTCCCTCTATAATTCCACTGAAAGTGTAACTAACCCCGGATTCATAGGGCAGCCAATTTTCTTCTTTTTCCTCCTGGGGTATGCCCCTTGTAGGCTGTACATTCGCTTAACTTCTTTTTCTATTTCAAGCTAAATTACCCACCAAAAAAAAATTTGTTTACTAAAATTGGTTGCTATTTTCTCAATCGTTCCTCTAAACCCTTTGCTACGGTTGGATCCATAACTTCCATTGCCTCATAAATGTCTCACATTTGCAACTATATCCCTTGGGCTATAATTCGGAATATATGAGCTCCATCTTGTCCCAATTCCCTCACTTCCGTTGACAACTAACATCGGTATGATCGGCATGTACCTTTAGAAAATGGCAAATGAATATACAACATGCCAAACAAATTCATCGTAATATAAATTGTTTACTACTACTCAAAAATCATACCAAGTAGGTTCAATAGATTGCCCATCTTCATTCAAGTAGTCAAGAAGGATGTCATCATCCTTGGGGATCAGGAATCTCGTAAAAAAAGATGTGGAGTGTATACATACGTACCACTTGTAATCGAAGGTATTGACCGCTGAAGATCTGCCATTGAAAACAGTATAAGCTCCTTGTAGACAAAGTCACTGTACTTGATGAGCTTCTCCTTCTGATCAAGGTAAGTACCAGGCTGCAACGACAAAAACAAAGAAAGTGTTGTCCCCATTAAAAAAGACAATATTTGCAAAACAAAAGAGAACTTACAAATTTGAGGAATAAATTATATAACTTCAAACCTCGAAGTGTCGGAGCCAATTCTTTCTTGCTTCAAATTTCTTCTTGCTGAAGACAAGCTCAATTGCTTCCCCAACTTGTTTTTTTCTGAAAATATAAAAGTTGCTCTTTAAGTCACATAATGTTGCTCCTTTTAGGAACTTATGTTGCTCTCTATGTAAGAAAGTATGCCCTAGACTATTAAGGGCAGTCTCCCATGTTTTAACTCACTCAATTGTTGTCTCTTTACCCTTGTGTGTGTTGGTGTGTATGAAATGTGGTTATTCTTCAACTCATGTAACTTGTTTTTTTCTGAAAATATAAAAGTTGCTCTTTGAGTCACCTAATGTTGCTCCTTGTATGAACTTCTGTTGCTCTCTATGTAAGAAAGCATGCCCTGGACTGTTAAGGGCAGTCACCCATGTTTTAACTCATTCAATGGCTGTCCCTTTACCCTTGTGTATTAGTGTGTATGAAATGTGGTTATTCTTCCAATCATGTAACTTGTTTTTTTCTGAAAATATAAAAGTTGCTCTTTGAGTCACCTAATGTTGCTCCTTGTATGAACTTCTGTTGCTCTCTATGTAATAAAGTATGCCCTAGACTGTTAAGGGCAGTCACCCATGTTTTAACTCATTCAATGGCTGTCCCTTTACCCTTGTGTGTTAGTGTGTGTATGAAATGTGGTTATTCTTCCTGTCATGTAACTTGTTCTTTTCTAAAAATATAAAAGTTGCTCTTTAAGTCACCTAATGTTGCTCATTTTATGAATTTTTGTTGCTCTCTATGTAACAAAGTATGCCCTGGACTGTTAAGGGCAGTCACCCATGTTTGAACTCACTCAATGGCTATCCCTTTACCCTTGTGTGTTTGTGTGTATGAATTGTAGTTCTCCTTCAAGTCATGAAACTTGTTTTTTTTTTAAATATAAAAGTTGCTCTTTAAGTCACCTAATGGTGCCCATGTTTTTACTCACTCAATGGTTGTCCATTTACCCTTGTGTGTTGGTGTGTATGAAATGTGGTTATTCTTCAAGTAATGTAACTTGTTTTTTTCTGAAAATATAAAAGTTGCTCTTTAAGTCACCTAATGTTGCACCTTTAATGAAATTTTGTTGCTCTCTATGTAACAAAGTATGCCCTAGACTGTTAAGGGCAGTCACCCATGTTTTAACTCACTCAATTGCTGTCCCTTTACCCTTGTGTGTGTTGGTTTAATTGTGGCCTTTCACAGTTGACTATAGGTTTTTGGTCTCGAAGCATTTGCCTTTGGTTCTCAATGACTGAAGTGCGGAATAGATACTGCAAATGGTCATGGTTTACAATTTACATTTTCCTGTAAATATAGTATATGGAATGTTAATGCGAGTTAATAAGATAAAAATGTTGGAAATCTGGAGAGAGAGAGAGAGAGAGAGAGAGAGAGACATGATATGGAATGGTTCATTGTATTGCATAAACACTTAAGTAATGTAGTCATCATCCCCTTCATCCATCTCATATGGTAGTCGAAAACGACAGAAACGGGAGTTGTTTGGTAGATCAACAGGTGGGGTGTGTACTGGTGGCACTTGGATTGGTAATCCACCATATTGGTCTATCATCGTGCCACAACTTTCCTGTTTGTGAGAACTCTCATACTTGTTTGAAGTAAAAGATGCAGTTCCTGATCTTCTGCGGAACCAAAGGAAGGCCAGATGTTCGGATGTTGAACAGGTGGGGGGTGTACGTGTACGTGCCCGTGTACGAGCACCAGAACTCTCTCCCTTTTCTAGTCTTCTTCCAAAATGACAGTTTGGATCCATATCGTAATTGTTTTGAATGCTTCATCAATGGCCGAGCAAGTGTGTATATAGATAGGTAAATTAGTTGATATGACCTTTCATTGGCCCCCCTTGTCATGTATATGGTGTACCTTATTTTCATATACAGGGCAACATATTTTTCAGATGGGGCAACTTAATTTCACAGATGGAGCAACTTAATTTCATAAAAGAGCCACATATATGGATTGACAGAGTAAGGGTCACGGGTAAGAAAACAGAAAGGTGATATGATCTTTCACTGGCTCCCCTTGTCGTGTATATGGTGTAACTTATTTTCATATACCAGGGCAACATATTTTCCAGATGGGGCAACTTAATTTCACAGATGGGGCAACTTAATTTCATAAAAGGGGCAAAGTTCCAAATTCGATTCAAGGAATGTCTTTACGTCCTTTTTTGATAGTTGCAAGAGCCTTCTTAATAACTCCTAACGTTACTCCTTTTATGAACTTTTATTGCTCTCTATGTGACAAAGTATGCTCTAGACTGTTAAGGGCAGTCGCCCATGTTTTAACTGACTGCATGGCTGTCCCTTTACTCTTGTGTGTTGGTCTTTATGAAATGTGATTTCTCCTTCAAGTTATGTAACTTATTTTTTCCTGAAAATATTATAGTTGCTCTTTGAGTCACCTAATATTACTCCTTCTATGAACTTTTGTTGCTCTCTATTTGACAAAGTATGCCCTAGACTGTCAATGGCAGTCGCCCATGTTTTAACGCACTGAATGGCTATCCCTTTACCCTTGTGTGTTGGTCTGTATGAAATATGGTTCTCTTTCAAGTGATGTAACTATTTTTTTCCCTGACAATATAAAAGTTGCTTTTTCAGTTAGCTAATGTTACTCCTTCTATGAACTTTTGTTGCTCTCTATGTGACAAAATATGCGCTAGACTATTAAGGGCAGTCGCCCATGTTTTAACTCACTGAATGACTATCCTTTTACCCTTGTGTGTTGGTCTATATGAAATGTGGTTCTCCTTTAAGTGATGTAACTAATTTTTTCCTGACAGTATAAAAGTTGCTCTTTCAGTCACCTACCTAATGTTACTCCTTCTATGAACTTTTGTTGCTCTATATGTGACAAAGTATGCTCCAGACTGTTATAAGGACAGTCGGCCATGTTTTAAGTCACTGAATGGCTGTCCCTTTACCCTTTTGTGTTAGTCTGTATGAAATGTGGTTCTCCTTCAACTGATTAAACTTGTTTTTTTCCTAACAATATAAAAGTTGCTCTTTAAGTCAGCTAATGTTACTCCTTCTATGAACTTTTGTTACTCTCTATGTAAGAAAGTATGCCCTACCCTTGCTTTAACTGGGAAGGAGTTATAGACTTTATTCCGAATGTGATTTTCAATTGATGCCACCTCATCAGGAACCCAATAGATCATTTGGGTTCATCTTGGTGTGGCAGTTTTCAGGATTGTTGCTTTGGGCACAATTGATGTACAAAGTTTAGATTTTATTGATGCTCCTAATGCAATAGCTATTGACATGCCTATTAGAAATCTTATCCCGTTAGGAGCTGTTTTATTGAAGAATGATATTTTTAATTTAACAACGGCCGGGCTGAAATTGCTTAGATTGAGCATTGAACCTTAATCAGGAAAATTAATTCGTCAATGCTTCGAGCACCGCTTCGGTAAAGAGGGTCTTGTTCTGCCTGCGATTATGCCAAATGCCAGTAGCATATTTTGCAGAGTGGGTAATGAGAAAGATAAGCTTAAATTTGATCACTATAAGGTGCAATATTGCCATCCCAATGGTGACCTTTTGACTTTTCTCTCTGTTTATAAGGAATGGGAGGGTGTGCCTCTACAAAAGAATAATAAATGGTGTTGGGAATGCCAAATCCATGCCGAGATGCGAAGACGTTGTCTGTTGATTGGAAACTTGTTTTCAGCATGAGCTTAATCTTATTATTCCAAGTTAGTGGCGTTGGTATGCACAGGTGTGTTTTGACCAAGAAACTTGTCTCTCTTCACTTTCAGAGAATGTAGCTATGTATTTCGGTTATGATAAACTTGGATATAAGTTCGCATTGACTGGAAAGCATGTTCGATTACATCCTTCATGTTAACTGCTAATCTTTGGTCAAAGGCCCAGTTGGGTAGTTTTTGGGGATATTCTCTCTATATTCAATCAAGTTTCACAATGATGGAAACTTGTTTGACTTTGCAACCCATGGAAATCATGTAGCATGCAGGAATATTGTTAATGATATCAGCTCCGAACGCACTTTCAACGTCAACACGTGCATTGACAGCTTCTTCTAAAGCTTCCATTACAAACTTCTGAATATATGGAAGAGTGAATATATGGAAAAGTTGTTTAGATGGAGTTTAACTAACAAGGTAATGTGAGCAAAAAAAAAGGAGCTATGGACTTCTCAACCAGGTGGTATTGTCATTTATAGAGGACATAAGGCCACATCAAATAATGAATTTTGTAATAATTTAATGGTTTTTTTCGTTGAATGAGTGTCCCGTTACAGTTGCTCTATCAATTCACCTAAGTGGCTCTGTCTGTAAAATAAAGTTGCCCATTCTGGCAAAGAAGTTGCCCTGCCTGTATATGACAATAAGTTATACCATATACACGACAAGAGAGCCAGTGAAAGGTCCTTTCCCACTTTTCTGCATTAGGGCCTGTGATAGTTGCTCTGCGACTTGGTGTCTTCTCCATGGATGAAGGTTTGCACACTATAACATTTAGTTCGAGTCCATGCATGAAGAGACAAATCACCAAAAATTCAATTAAAAACATGCTACAACAGAGGCCGGTAATGGGTTCAACATATACGCAAATCACACATACGAATTTATTCTAACAGACATACGAAAATAAAAAAATGGAACCCATCAAATGGCAAATCATTTATTGTGACAACTAAATGTTTCTTAGAACACGTGCCTTCAACTTCTAGTTTCCCCAATCAACAAAAATACGGCGCCATTACATGAAATTGGGAAATTGCATGTCTCGATAACGTCTCATCTGTGGCTGATCCTACATAAAGTTAGAAAAATCATTATATAATTTACTAAAAAATGAGACAAAAAGGTCCTTTACAAAACAGGACTTTATAACATTTTAACTTACTCGGATGACGTCATTCCAATATGCATCTTCTGCCACCATCCTGTTTTCATTTGCATTCCACCGAAACCCACGACGCTCAAGCAAAGATTCAAGAGTGTAACTGCTGCAAATCTAAAGTATCTACCATGAAGTTGTGTCCATATTTGAAGTGCTGAAACTGAAGTTATGACTGTGTCCTAAGTTCTGTCTGTGTCCAAAATTTGTGTCTTAAAATGCAATGAAATGATTTCACCACTATCATGCATTTGTTTGTGCAATGAAATAATTTCACCACTCCAAAATTGGTAACAAAGCTACATCTAAACTGGTGCAGCAAAGTGCATCAATCAAAGTGCAGCAATCATTGCAAATCATGGTGTGTCCAATGACAAAAAGAACTCAAAACAATTATTCCATTTAACTACCAAAAAGTCTTCAACTCCATCTTGGTAAACTGCCAAAAAGCAGCTCCATCTCCTACCTATACAAAATTGCAAAAAAAAAAAAAAAAAAGCAATTATGTAACATGTCAAGCCTACGAAAGGTTATGAAAAAGAAAGAGATTTTGCTCTAAGTTGTTATATAACGAATTATGACATGACTCATAAGTGACTAAGCGAGCTACCCAACCCAGATTTTGATGTCATTCTACATAATATCGATGATATGCAACCTACGTAGCAGCAAAACTTCACTAGAATCAAAGTGTTGGTGTCGGATACTTGTAAGACATGGACAACCTCCTGACACACTTCAGACACGTGTCCGACACATGAACAATGTTAATTCAACTTCCCCGTTTGTGAGAACTCTCATTCTTGTTTGAAGTAAACGATGAAGTTCTTGATCTTCTGCCGAACCAAAGGAAGGCTGGATGTTTGGATGTTGAACAGGTAGGGGTGTACGTGCCCGTGTATGAGAATGAGAACTCTCTCCCTTTTCTAGTCTTCTTCCAAAAGGACAGCTTGGATCTATATCGTAATTGTTTTGAATGCTTCATCAATGGCCGAGCAAGTGTGTATATAGACAGCTAAATTATTGATATGACCTTTCACTAGCCCCCCTTGTCATGTATATGGTGTAACTTATTTTCATATAGAGAGCAACTTATTTGCCTTAAGGGGCAACTTAATTTCATAAAAGGAGCCATATATGTGGACTGATAGAGCAAGTGTCATGAGTAAGAAAACATAAAGGTGATATGACTTTTCATTGGCCCCTCTTGTCATGTATATGGTGTAACTTATTTTCATATACAGAGCAACTTATTTTCATATAAAGAGCAACTTATTTGCCTTATGGGGCAACTTAAGTTCATAAAAGGAGCTACATATGTGGACTGACAGAGCAAGTGTCACGGGTAAGAAAACATAAGGTGATATGACCTTTCACTGGCTCATCTTGTCGTGTATATGGTGTAACTTATTTTCATATACAGAGCAGCTTATTTGCCTAATGGGGCAACTTAAGTTCATACAAGGAGCTACATAAGTGGACTGACATAGCAAGTGTCCAAGTAAAAATGGAGGTAATGTATTCAATTCATAACCCAACTTATGTACACCACACAAAAAAAAGTTATTACATTACGTGTCAAACCGCAACAAAAAAAAGTTATTACATTACAAAATTTGCAAATTATATCCAACAAACATACAAATGAAGTGGTTAAAATATAGGTCATTGCCCTTAACTGGTGCATACATTCTTACATAAAGAGCAGCAAAATTTCTTACAAGGAGTAACATTACGTAACTTGATTGAATGGTTGTAAATGGACAACCATTCAGTGAGTTAAAATATAGGTCACTGCCCTTAACCGCCTGGAGCATACATTCTTACATAAAGAGCAACAAAAGTTCTTATAAGGAGTAACATTAGGTAACTTAAAGAGTAACTATATTATTTTCAGGAAAAACACACTACAACAAATAAGTCCTTTCATAGCGTGCAAAAAACGCTATAGAATGATATACATAGCGTTTCGAAGAACGCCTTATTAGCCGATGCAATTAAAAGTCATTTCTTTCAATAGCGTTCATTGTCCGCTATTGTTAACATATTCCACAGCGAGCAAAGCATGCTATAAAAAGTTAAACATAGCGTTTAGATGGGCACTATACTAGCCCTTGCTATTATAGATACTGGACCTTCCATAGTGTTTAAAACTACTATAAATAAGAGACCTTTCATAACATTCAACAATTGCTATGAATAAGTAACTACATTAATAAAATTTGGACATTCCATAGCGTTTATGCCCGCTATAACTCGTCAACTTCTTCATATATACAATTGTAAGCATTCATCGCATCTTATGCAAAGTTCTGAAAAGAATAACCAAAACCAATCGTCGAGTTCAATTAATTGCCATAAATCAAACCCTCTAAGTGCATAATGTGTGCAAATCCAAAATTCATTATCAAACCCTAATGAATGAAGATTAAAAACCGACCATTATTTGGATCTATTGCAAAGCAGTTTCAAAATAGAATAGTTTTTTCCTTCTCGGTCAAGGAGTACCCTATTTGCATCTATCGTATTTTCTGGATCCTATTGTCCAAATATCTAAGGGTACTCCTAGGGCTCAAAAATTTGTTCAAAACCGAGCCTTAGGAATCATATATATATGGCAAACAGGAGCCCTAAATACTGTCGAACAAATATAGAACCAAATCACGAAGACATAATGAAAAATCAAGCCAGATAGCAATGTTGGGAATAAACAAGACTGTCTGTGAATGTCCATATGATGGAGGACAAAAATAGCAATCTCACACAAAACAAGCTAGTACAAAGTTGTAGCAGGAACATGATCTACACAATTTCAAGGCTTAAAAAACAATGAGAAAGCCTCAGTAAATCATTCTTACCTCAATTGTTTATCTGACAAAGAGATCAATGGATGTGGGTCATAGTTTGGTATCATTGATCCTGGCAAGATGATTATTTCTGAATATTTTGTCCTAAACAGCCAGAGAAAATGACTGCAACACTGAAGGAGCAACTAAATTCGATTACCCCAGCTCTGCGGGAGATGCAATTGTGGAAAGAAGAGAGGGTAAAGCAATTCCAAGCTATGCAAAACCAAATACAGAGAATTTCTGTAGACATAGCAGGTCAATCACAATGCGATGAACAGCCATCCAAAATCACAATAAATGAGAATGATCTTTCCCAGAAGAAACTTGAGGAGTATCAAACTGAGCTACAGAGACCTCATAAAGAGAAGGTACTACAATATAACACCAAGTTGAAATTATATAGTGAGGACCTTTGTCCAAAAAAAAAGAATTTGCATCAAACTGATATCTTAAAGGTTATGATTTTCTGGTTCTTTTCAATTGATGTCAGAGAATGACAGACTCCAAAGATTGGAAAAATATATGAGCACAGTCCAGAATCTGACTGCTACATTGGGAATGGATTCGTCAACGATAATCACAAAAGTTCACCCAAGCTTAAATGAACTATCTGGATTGTCAAAGAACATAAGTGACAGTATTTTAGCTAAGCTAAACAGCACAATGGAGTCCCTGGAAGACGAAAAGCGCATGCGACTTGAGAAGGTAAAAGTAACCTAAGAAGATAAAATTTAGGCTGTTGCTCAGAAAAAGCATCAATTGAATGAATTTTCTCTTCCATGAATTTTATGTCTTTGCAGCTTCACCATGTCGGTAAAGTGTTAACAAACCTGTGGAGCCTAATGGACACAACTTATGAAGACCGGCAATTGTTCTCCCATATCACTGGTTTATGGTCAGTTTCATCAGCTGAGATATCCACTCCTGGAACACTAACTCTTGGTATAATACAGCAGGTCAGTCCAAGTGTAGTCTGTTATTCTCCATATCGTTAGCTTCACTAAAGATTTGATGTATTTCAAATTGTTACAAGCCTGAAGCTGAAGTCAAGAGACTAGATCAATTGAAAGCGAGCAAGATGAAAGAGCTTTTCCTCAAGAAACAATTTGAACTTGAGGAGATATGCCATGGATCACACATGGAGATCCCTTCACGATCCGAGATGGATAATATCATAAACCTAATAAACTCTGGTGAGATCGTGTGCATAAAAATTATCTAACGTTGTGTAATATTGTTTTCTCAAGTTTAATGGTAGTTCACAGACTGACTAATGCTTGCAAATAGGGGAGATTGATTATGCTCATCTCCTCATGAGCATGAATGATCAAATATCCAAAGCAAAAGATAAAGCTTCTAGCAGAAAGGTTATAATGGAGAAAGTGGAAAAATGGATGTCAGCATGTAAAGAGGAGAGATGGCTGGAAGAATATAGCAGGGTCAATTCCCTCGACCCATTTATTTACACATATTTGATCACTTATGTGTTGTCTGAATATTAATCAAACCATTTATATTTATCAGGACGAGAATTGATATTCAGTCAGTAGAGGTGCTCACAAGAATCTGTGGTGCGCAGAACGTGCCCGAGTAATGGTGAACAAAATACCTGGTAGGATTCAAGAAAGTTTTATGAATCTTAACAACCGCAACAGAACATAGTAACTTCCTTTGTATTTAATCAAGTCATAAACAAGAAATATGTTCAAAGAAAATACAAAGCAACTAAGAGAATGGTTATATATGGTATTGATAATTTTTTTTGCTCGACAATATGGAATTGATATTGGCAGATATAACCTCATATATCATGAAACAAAAAAAGAAAAGATTTATATAGAAGAGCTATTAGCTCATATAACCAACATTGGTGCTTAAACCATTAGAGAGCACAAATGCAGGAACTTGACTGTTGCACTACTTAAATTCCAGAGTTTTGAGGTATCTTATGGGCACGGTTATATGCACAATAAGAACCCTCGTAAGCGTGGGGGACAGGAGAGAGAAATATAACTGCTAGCACAATATCATCCCAACCACAACAAGAAAGATGCCTGCACCGCCACTGTACCAAGTGACAACATTAAGAAGGAAGAAGGATTACCTGTAAATAGGATCAAAATCTCCAGCACTAGCATCAAATGCTCCAACAAGAAGTGAAAGCGCCACAAAAAAGCAATCCAATAACGATCTATCATCTGATTGGAAGATCCAAAAAAGCAATCCAATAACGATCTATCATCTGATTGGAAGATCGAAAAGAAAATGTAAAATTGGAAAGCATGAGTGATGCAATCTAAAAATATGGAGAAAGAAGTTTAGTTTCATGGCATGAGACTTGCCTAGCATCCGCTGAATCAGGGCTAACAACCTATATTTTTTCCCAATACTTTGCAGACATAATACTTCAATTGGGAAAAAAAAGCTCTACCAATCCAAGGAGAGGAATTCAATTCAAAATTAATAAGAAGTTATAATGACTGTTCTTAGCCATGTGATTAGCAGACAATGAAATCTTGGTCACATGCACGGGTAAACCAAACAACACTGTATTTAATTAGTAATAAAGGAGCTCAAACCCCATTACTATATATAATATGTTCAAACATAACTTGCCAAGACGAAGACGTTCAATTTATAGAGTACCCAAGACAAATAGAGGAAGATTTTCACCTATATTACTGGAAGAAAAGGATTTTGAACGAAGGATTTTAATAATGCTGCCATAATTTGTAAAGAAGATGAAGCGCAATATGCTCCACATCCAAATAAAATTTTGGTGGAAAGTGAAACTCTAAATTTTTTGAAAACATAGAAAGTGCCCTTTATCATCCTATAACGCAATAAGTTCATAAAACCAGAGTCCAAACTAAAATGCTGAATTTGACTTCAAAATAAAGCTGAAAAGGGTTTATAACATGCCATGGAGCAACATATTGATGAGCCCAATCTATAGGAATCAGAGTTAGCAAGTCCGCTGAAAGTAAAATAGCCTTGTGTTCATTTATCATACCCTAGTCTCCGGATACAAGATAAACAATTAACCACCCTTTTTCCAGATGCTTCCACTTGTTATAGGTAGAAGATGTCCACGCTTGACCCTAGTCCCTCGGCAATTTCGCATAGGCCTTCTCTAGATTTCCGTGTCTGACAACTCCTAATCAATCCTGCCAATCTCAAACTAGTCTTGCTAAAACTAGCCTATTAACTGGAATGCTGCCCATGAAACTGAACCACAAATCTAACCCTACCCATTTCTCAATAAGTGCAAGCACTCTATGCCAAAATCTTCCAAAAACTAACGCCCGTCTCTTATTCATTGCCTACAACCAAATATTCCAAATGAGTGTTACCTTTATGAGTGTCATTAAAAAACTTGTGCTTGAATATTAAATCTGCAACTCTAAATTATCTACATAGCTGGTCTTTAATAATGCTCCACATCTTTCTAGAACTAATTCAAAGCGTCAGTTTCTCTAACACAAAAATAACAGGCAAAGAGGGAAGGAACACCAAGGCCCATCACCGAAGGCAACAAACAAGATGGTTGGTAAGTCATAATATCAATCAGGAAAAACACGACCCAAATTATAGTGGAATGTAGACAGCCTAGGGGGCGAGGGGTGGGCCCCCTGTGACGCACGCCTAGATTGCGCCAAAAATGGTCTTTTTAGGCTACTAACGACAGTGTTTTTTCTGTCCATCCTCAAATAGTTCAGATTCTACGATAAAATGTCATCTTCTTTAACACATGAATCTGTAAAAAGTAAAGCCTCGACTTCTCTTTTTCAGGAAAAATATAGAACCCACAATAATCTTCTTGTGCTTTCTGGGCAAATAGTGAAGCCCCATACACATTGTATTCTCTTTTTCCAAACCGAAGCAAATGAAAAGCCTCATATTCTTATTAGAACTAAAATAAAAAACCAGATTTAAGTAAACCACACAGTTTAAGAGCATAATTTGTGCAAAGCCCTATAGATCATAACCTTCGACGGCTGAGCAAAATTAAAAATCCATAACCTTTGATTAGCCAATGAGAGAATAT
Source organism: Rhododendron molle (assembly GCA_025413875.1). Lineage (NCBI taxonomy): Eukaryota > Viridiplantae > Streptophyta > Magnoliopsida > Ericales > Ericaceae > Rhododendron > Rhododendron molle. The sequence goes on from CM046393.1 coordinate 8,541,515, forward strand.
TAAACCCCTAGTCTGTATTTGGGCAAAAATCAAGGAAAAAATCGAAGGGAACCTGGCTAGGGCTTCTCCGCTGGATGGTTTTTTGCTTCAACTGGTGCAATCGGTCATGGTGATTTGCTTCTTGCTACAGAGAGATGAAGTGAAAGAGGAAGAAGAGGTGAGGGAGAACGGTCTTGCAGCAAGAGAGCAGAGGTGGAAGTGTGGAACCCTCCCCTGCTGTTCTCTCCTCTTCAGCAGCGTACGAGAGAAGGATGGAATGAGAGAACAGTGCCTGGAATTCAAAATGGGGATATTTAATTAGGGTTTCATTCTTCAAGGGCATATTAGTCATTCCAGGTTGCCCTCTCCATGTATGGAGAATTATTTTTGTCCTTCTCATGTCCAGATGAATTCAGCAAAAACTACTCCATCACCTGGGTATTTTTTGCCCCTGTTCCCACTGTCCATCAATTTCCCCTAGAGTTATTTGTTTATACGTGAAGTGTTTGTCTGGTACTTGTAATATTATATGTTTTTCACTTTTCAAAAAGAAGTGATGAGTCATATGTAAGCAAGAAGGCGCTATTATGCTTGTCACTTTTCAAAAAAAAGTGATGAGTCATAAATAAGTAGGCAGTTTTCAAAAAGAAGTGATGAGTCATATGTAAGTAGGAAGGTGCTATTATGGCTTATTGTCAATTTTTTGGGGATTATTGCTTCGTTATGACGAGACGAATTGGAAAAGTAAAAAATTTCGATCGAAATCCAAATATTCGTCCTTCCCGCCAAAATTTGGCTTTCCTGCCAAATCTCGTCGAAATTCCAAAAAAATTGGATTTCGATCAAAATTTTTTACTTTTCCGATTCGTCTCGTCATAACGAAGCAATAATTCCCAAAAAATTGACAATAAGCCACAAAATGCGAAAAAATTTTGAATAAAGACAAAAAATAAGTCAAAGTGACTTATTTGTTCAAACGTCCCCTAAGTAGACAGTTTTCAAAAAGAAGTGATGAGTCATATGTAAGTAGGAAGGTGCTATTATGCTTGTCACTTTTCAAAAAAAAAGTGATGAGCCATACGTAAGTAGGAATATGTTATTATGCTTGTCACTTTTCAAAAAGAAGTGATAGTCATATATAAGTATGAAGGTGCTTGGAAGGTAGTGTTTGTCGTCTTATGTAAAGGAGTTTCCTCCTAATCTATAAAAGGAGGACACCCCCGGTTAGTATATGTGTTTTTTTTTTTTTTTTTTGTGCAACGGAAAATGAAAAAACAAACTACACTCTCTCAAAACTATGTGCTAGCATGTGCTTGTATTTATATACAGGCGTTTTGGACTAGCTTTTCCGATAGCCAAGGTTTCTGTCTTTGACCTCTCCACTTCAAGAAATTTTTGGGCGCTAGGTGGGTACACATCATCCGGCCGACGTGGTATTTGAGCATCACATTCGAGCCGTTCAAAAGTATATTGGACAGTCCATATTAAAACACTTTCTCTCTCCTCTCACCCCAACACCCTCTCTCCTCTCTCTCCTTTTTTTCTCTCCAATTCGAGCCATCCAAAACTGAAATGTCATTTTTGCGCTAAAAAATGGTTATTTCTCAAAATACTTGAGTAAAAGTGCCAAAATTTTACTTTTCTGGTTCCTCTCGTGGAGATGAATCAATACCCCAAAAAAGTTTGGCAAAAACTAACAAATCCGAAAAAAATTCAAATAAGAACAAAATTTTCAGATTTAAGTTAAGTCTAAAAGAACAGAGCCAGTAGTCTCTACGTGGGTAGAGAGCAGAGAAGACGGAAAGATTGGGAGCCCTTTTGGGGGTCTCCCCCCACCGTGAAGTTTTGTGTGAGAGAGACAATAAGATGAGAAGAAAAATACAGTTGTGGGATGAGTGTAAAATATTGTATAGAATCATGTGTTAGGAACTCGGGAAGGGTTTTACCTCTCACATTGTAATATCTATTTTTCATATAGTAGAAGATCTCTCTCCCATGGAAGAACCCGATTTCGGAGAACCATGTATTTTTGGTTGTGTTGTGCTCTTGTGTGTGATTTGTTTTTATTTGTTGCACTTCTGTTGCGTATTGGTATTAGAGCATGGGAGTGGTGAGGAAATATTTTTTTCCCTAACAAAATACTCTGTTCACGATCCTTGCAAAAAAATAAGCTCAATCCGAAATCGGTAAAAGCCTTTACGAAACATCCAACTTACAACTCTTAGGAAAAGACTACTTCCATTTTTCTAATAAACAAGTTTTGTTGGGTCTTAGGTCGCATTCTCTTGAACTTAACTTAAACTTAATTTAAATATGAAAATTTTGTTCTTATTTGAATTTTTTTTGCATTTGTTAGTTTTGCGCCAAACTTTTGTGAGTTATTGATTTGTTCGTCTCGACGAGAGGAATCGAAAAAGTATATTTTTTTTTTTTTACTTTACCCAAGTATTTTGAGAAATAATCATTTTTTAGCAAAAAAATTAATTTTTTCTCGAAAAATCTGGGGATATTATTTAAGTGGAATAATGGTCCGAAGACCTAACATCAACTAAGGCAAGATTAGCTTAATATTTAAGGACAGGATCCCCCAATTCTCTAAACTAGCACCTAATAGGAAATGCTTAGCCAACAAATGAGCTACCCTATTGTAAGACAGTTTAACATCTCTATTATAAAACAGAAAAGTGTGGGGACAAGTTGTTGGAATTGAACGGCTTAGATTCATTTGATCCAAAGGCTGTAGTGCATCCTCTCACTTCCCGGTTAAATGCCCATGGTTTTCACCTAAATCACACAACTGTCGTCCCCTTCCAACCGGAATGCGTAGTGCCGTAGACACGGGGTAACACTAGTATTTAAAAACACAAGAGGAAAATAATGGAAGAACCTCTAAACAATCCAAGAGAATAGAGCTACAATCGAAGAACGATTTTCCTGCTTAAGTAAGCGCTTGAACTTTCTGCAATAAGTCGCCATCCATAATAATGCTAGAAAAACCTTTGTTTGCAACAATAACCAAAACTTCACAAAAACCCAATGCTTCAACAGCTCTCGGGGAGAAAAGACCAAGGAATAGAATGGATACCGTGCCCAAGATATGAGTTGTGTTTATGGGTTATTGTCACGACCCCGACTCTAGGAACTTTGTCGAGTCATCATGACCGGCTGATGAGCCCTAACTCTCATCCAGACCTATTTTCCATAAAATAGAAATTTTGGAGATAATGACTTAAGAAAGACATAACTGAATTATTTAAATTAAAAAAACACTTATTACAAAAACGTAACCAAGTTTTATTACAAAATCCAAGCCTTCTGAAAAAGAGAACATTTTTACAATATCTACACAAAAGTAAAACTAACATATCCCAGGACAATAGCAACTCCATCACTATTCTTCATTATCGATGGAAAAATATTAATTTTTATAAGCTGAATACTCATGTGAGATACAAATACAAAAGTTGCATGTTTTATACCATGGAAATAATTTTTAACATAAATGCTTGCATAATATGAAACAGTGAAACAAATAATCTTATGATCTTCATCCAACAGCTTTATCTTTCTGTAGGGAAGCAACCCCTCTTGTTGTGTGAAATGATCAAGTCACTGGCCAGTAGGGCTACATTCTTTACGTCTGTATAACTCTCTTCTATGTTATGGTATTTTTTTAGGCGTCCCCCAAACTCGGGATAATTGTCTGGATGCATCAATAGGTCATCACCTTTATCTGACCGCTTTCATTTTCTAAGCTTTAAACTTTTACAACGTCATCACCTTTGTCTGACGTGTTCCTAGTCTTTAACATGAAAATTTTATCGCATTTCTCTTCATGGCATATTTTTAAATAAAATCGTACGCGTAATCTTTTCTTAACATAAAATCATGCTACTTTTATAAAGAAAATTTATGTGAAACTTGAGAGTGTAGTGAAGACTTAACTTGTTCCTTTGCTAAACTCCAGATGACTAAAGTGGTACACGGCTTGACTACTTCTTTCCTTTCCTTTCCTTTCGATAGCACTAACTATAGACCACTAATCTAATACCACCAGTAGCTTATTCTTTTGCCGTACCAAATGTAGTTTGTATACTTTCTTTTTCTGTGACATGCTGACAGGGTCAGCCCAAGGTAATTAAATGCCCTAGGTTAAGTGCTAGAATACTATCCTACATAAATATTTTTTTTTTTGGCGAAAAGACACTTCAAAAAAGTATTCTACCAGGATTTTAACCTAGACATCTTATGTGAAAGAGTAAACACTTTATCGATGAACTACCAAATGAGTTTGTATTATAGTTGCCTACAGAAAAATATATGTACTTATCTAGGAAGGAGTGCCTCAATTTTTACCCAAAATATAAAAACCCAAGGCGACAGCCTCTTGGGCCTCCCCATTGGGTCGGCCAGTATTAACCACTAAAGTCAGAATAACCATTCAGGTTCTAAGAACAAGTACCAAGTCAATCATCTTGGATTGGATTGACTACTGCTCCAGTGAAAAAAACTAAACCCGATCGCTCTTCCCTGATCATGAATAAGAAAGGATGATCAGCAACAAAACTAAAAGGCTTCATTCCTCGTGGAGGCCATACACCTCCTCCTCTCCACCGCACAAGAGTAAGAGCTGCAGCCTCCTTGTCATTCTCATCTGCCTTAATATAAGCTTTTTGAAACATGTTTACGAGAAAGAATGGGACATCCCTAGAATTATGCACCATCTCGGACAAGTCTCTTGGATTCACAATTCTAGACAACGTTTCCCCCATGTTATCCATGACCTTGGAAATTGTAAAATTGAACGAGAAGTTAAATTTCGGGATCCAGAATTCCTCAAGCGTCTCTTTCGTTAACTTGTTGAAGTACTCCTATATATTTTGAAATCCAGAATCGGAATATATTGAACTTTCCAAGAAGATTTTGCAACCCATCTCGCTCATCCGGGAGAAAAAAACACATAGAGAAATTGTTGGGCTGGCAACTTTGATACGGTATTTTAAGAACCTTGAATCCTTCAAATGCTCCGCAATAGTAGTTTAAATCACTACTCATGAAAGGAACTGAAACATTGTCCCCCATTTGGAAGATATAATTTTCTATTTTTAGTCATCCATGGATTAAAATTATAGTGAGAGTCCCAAATTTCTGCAAAATAGAGTCCATTTGCAAGGATGACTGTTGTATCTAGAGGTACGGACTCACATTGGACAATGTTTTTGATAAGACCTCTTGATTCAGTTTTAGCCCAGAGTTAATTTCATCCACCACTTCATACCATTGTCCAAAATTAACAACCCAAAAAAAATAATAATAATGTAATACTAATTCAGTAGCTATCTTCAAGTTTGGGTGATCTTCACCTTGCACAGAACTCTAGTGGGGCCAGCAATTTTTACCTAAATTATAATAACTTCACTGTGGCGTTGGGCCAAAAATATATACCAGTATAGTGTAATATCAGACTGAAACACAAAAGATGTTTGCAACAAATTTTGCATTTTTTCGCTTGAAAATCTGTCGTTTGGCCTTTTTGGATCAAAATCCAGGCTCTGCCATTGGTTGCCTCCCCTTCTTTCTAAATAAAAAAAAATTAGTAATTACGTCTTGCTGAGAATTTGGAAACTTGTTTTGATAGGAAAAATATGTTTTGAAGAAACATTTTCAGATCCCTCATAACTTTTTTTTTTTTTTTGAAAAAAAAAAAAAAAATTTTTGATTTGGACCCAACCGTCAAAATGGGCGAAATCAATGTTTTCATAAATTAACTTTGAAAAGTATTGTTTATTGTTCAACTTCTTAAAAAAATCAAAAATTGTTTCTTTTCGATATTTTTATTTTTTACAGGAATGTTCTTAGGCCCCATTCCAGAACGCTTCTTAAAAAATAAGTACTTATTTTCCATCTTCTCATTCCAAAATAATCCACCCTTCTTATTTTTCCCAAACAAAAAGTTTCTTTCACATTTTCAAACTCAAATAAAACATAAATGGAAAAAAAAAATTTTTTTTTTTGTACTGTATGAAAGATCTCAATGAGATCTATCAAATAAGATCCATAGTGGTAGGAAATTTTTTTGCGTAACCCTATTTTTTTTGATATGGAAGTTGCCCTATACAAAGAAAAGGATTGTTGGTGCCAAAAAAAAAATTTCCGACCGGCAGCGGCGCCGAGCCGTCTCCGGTCTCCGGCCTGCCGATCTGAACCGTCCAAAAATTCTAAAAATTAAAAACAAGGGGGTCTACGCGGGAATGAATGACATTCAAGGTGTGTAAGGTGCTCAGATCGAGCAATCTTTTTCCATGTATATATGAGTAACAATATGTTTTGATACATACACGAATAAGGATTGCTCGGATCAAGCACCCTATGCATCTCGGATGCAGTTGATTCTCGCGTAAGCCCCCTTGTTTTTTTTTTTTAGAATTTTTGGACGGTTCGGATCGGTTGTCTGGTGACCCGAGATGGCCCGGCACGTCTACGGGAACGATTTCCCTCCCGGTGCCACAGTTCAACGGCAGCAGAGTTCTCCTCTCTGTCACTTTCAAAAAATAAGAAGGAAGAAGTTCGGGAATGGGGGTTCTTTTTGGACAATAAATAAGAACTTATTCTTGTTCTGGAACACACCCTTAGTGGGACTGCTAGAGTATATAAAGTTTTTTCGTTAAAGTGTTCATGAAGTCCAATTGAATAAAAGACAAGAGTTAAAATTCTTTTCACCTTAGGTGCAAACAATAGGGTTTCCACCACACATTGTGGATCCCACCGTGTATTCACCGTGGAAATTTTTTGAGAGAAATAATATTACCTTTGTTCGAAAATCAACATTGTTCACTTCACACTTAAAAATACTTTTTAGAACCTCCTCTTTGTATTTAGGAACTAGAGGAAAACACTCTATTGATCATGGTCAAAACCGGACCATCGCCGACATTTTCAGAGGACCCACCGCCACCACGCAGAACCGCCGCAATGTGACTCGACTTTGATTTGATTTCATCGACTCTTTTGGATCCAAGAAAGCCCAGCATATTCGCATCAACTCACGTGTTTGTATATTTAGGGAAAATGACGGCTGAGGACGTGTTTTGATAATTAATATCCGTCAAGAATATTTTCAGCATTAACAAATGTTCTCAGCACGTTATTGACGGGTATTAATTATCAAAACACGTTCTGGACCGTTATTTTCCCTTGTATTTATATACAGGCGTTTTGGGCTTTCCAGATAGCCAAGGTTTCTGTCTTTTACCTTTCGACTTCCGTTCAGTACTCCAAGATTTAACTCCCCAGAATTCCCTTGATTGTTTGTGCATTTATTATGGGAAATTTATATAAATGGTCCTCCTAGTTTCATCCGAGTTTCATTTTCATCCTCCAAGTATCAATTACAACTTTTTTGACCTTCAAGTTTGGATTTCATACCAAATTGGTCCAATTGATAACTTATGTCAACCAAATTGGACAGAAAAACAGTTCGTACCAAGTTGGTTCAATAGATGGCGTATGCCCTCTATTTGATTTTTTTGTCCAATCTGGCTGACACACGTTATCAATTGGACCAACTTAGTACGAAAATCAAACTTGAAGGTCAAAAGAGTTGCAATTGATACTTGGAAGATGAAAATGAGACTTGTGTGAAACTAAAAGGACCATTTCTATAAATTTCTCTTTATTTATTGCCTTGATTTTAGGGTATAGCTACGGCCAACCTTATAAATATTCATACAGAAAGGATAATGGTACAAATATTAAAATCTGTACCAGCGCGCATTCTCTTTTCGGGCCCATTTTTTGTCCCAAAAAATGAACGGAGTTGCTCATTTTGTTTAAAATATTTTGTTCACGGTCCAACTTACAGCTCTTATGGTATATAGGTAAATATAATTCTTTTTGCCACGTAGACATTTAGAAAAAGACTACTTTATTTTTCTCTCTCTAATAAACAAGTTCGTTGGGTCTTAGATTAAACTAAAATTGAAGAAGACAGGGAATGCAAGAAGAACAGATTTTTCTCCAATCCAAGAGTCGGTCGAATTTATTTGCAGGCTGTTAATGGTGAAAGGGAATCTTGATGAAGACAAAGTGAGAGACGGAAGCGTCAACAAAATTTAATTGCTGGAGGAAGATAGAATGGAACCAAAAACTGTACGGCAGAAGAGAGAGCCGAAAAAGGAACACCACCTAGTGTGGTTGGTTACTTACCGTCCTCACGGAGATGGTGCTCGACTCCATGGTTATAATTACTAGCAACTAACCCCTAAACATTTTATTGTCTGGCCGAAAAAAACATAGAGGGAGCTGAAAGGAACAACTGGTCTGTTGTTCGAAAAAGGGTCTCATTTTTCAGTCCTCGTTAAATAAATCCGAAAAATATTTGGATGATCGGAATCTTCAGGAAGAGAAGATTAGGAATATAATGACTAGAAATCAAATTCCTAGAAACTTTTTTGAGTAGGAAGAATATGAATGTAATTTACTAGGATTATAAATTCCTGGGAGTATAATACCTCAAGTAATTTCATTCCAATGTTTCAATTAATTCAGTAATCTTATCCATGAAATAATTCTTTTAGAAATTTATCAAATTAAGTAGACATTTTTCATTTTTTACTCCCTCTGTTCCTATTTATGTAACGCCCCGATTTTCGGAAGTAAAATCGAAGACATTAAATATTAATTTCCTAAAAACTTTATCTAATTAAAGTTTAAAATCCAAAACAGAATTCTTAACGTCGAGATTTACTTATTACAAACGACTGGGAAAATACCAAAATAGTCTTGGGGAAATAGGATAAGCTAAAGAATAGAGCCAACTTCTATGTTTGATATGGATCCCAAGCATACTCGGATTCGGCTCCCACCTCTGGATTCTCCTCAGCATAGAACTGTTCGCCCTCGGGGTCCTGTGTTTCCTGGTTTTCTGCAAAATCTGACACGGATGCCAGGAAATCCGTGCCTGAGTGAAAGAGTTCACCCCGAACTATAATCCAACCCAAATACCCCTCATACAATACAGTTAGCAGGCAAACAGGATATATATGGTGCGGAAAAGTAAAACAGAGATAATTCACATAACTTGATTCATTGCTATCCTTTAACTTTACATGATATCTAAGACCCCTCCGTGAGATCTTTCCTCCCCAACCACTAGCCATGCTCAGTCCCATGAGATCAACCTTTGTTGTCGCGAGGAACACCTAAGTTATGTCAGAGTGTGCACCCCCGATAACTACAACAAGGGGTAAGCTTATAAATGAATCACAACCAGGGTTAAGCTTATCTTATATACCACTTCACAGTCATCACAATCATCACTAGACTCTCGCCACGATTATATCAATTCATCACTGGACTCTCGCCAGTATATCAATTCTCATCACAATCTCATCATATCTACGGCATCACGCGCCAGGCAACCTCTAACAGAAAGAAAACTTCACAACTTATCCTTTACTTAGCATCGTCTATGTGATTTCTATTTCGCATACCACCCCATGTCCCTAGGGTCCAATCTAACATTCAAATGAAACATTAACACAATATCATTCTCAATAATAATTAAAAACGAATAACAGACGGATCAAAACAATTATTAAACGATGCAATCACATAACTTTTTATGACTGGGCCGTTGCCCTTAATCTCGTATGATCACGAAGTCAATAAGAATGTAAGAATTATTTAATTAAGATTTAAAAACAATTTTCTAGACTCTTATTAATTAATTAAAAGTAATTAAGTTAATTAAACACTAATTAAATACATTAATTAGGTAAAAATATTTAAATAATTATCGTAACCTTAATAAAGGTCCTAACAGTCCCCTATAATAAATTCAAGTGCTAAAAATTGGGTTTGGATGCTCACGGAATTATTCTAAATAAAAGATTTAAAATAATTAACGAAAGAAGGATAAGTAATTAATAAATAGTTAAACAATTAAAAACCTGTTGATATTAACAAAGTATCATCTTAGAACAGTAAGAAGTCTAAATAAAATTATTCGGAATTTTTAAAATCTTAAATAATATTTTAAAGTATTTCTATTTAAAAACAATGCGTAATTAATAATAATTAGTTAATGAAATAATTAAATTATTATTTTAATAACATATCATCCTTGGGATGTCAGAAGTCAAAAAAAAATAGTTTAGATGTTAAAATCATTAATTATAAGGTCGCAACTATTTTTCGTTTGTATCTTTAATTAAAAATAAAATAAATAGCTAATAATATCAAGAGTTTATGAAATCAGTAAGCTATGATCTTTGACACGTTAGAAAACTAGGAAAAATAGTTTGGGGATTTATGGAATAGTTTACAAGGTCGCAATGAATTTTAGTTTGTAAATTATTACAAGATAACGAATAAAAATTTAATAAATATCAGATTAAATAAAAAAATATGAAACTAACAAGGTATGGTCTTTAGATTATGGGAAACCTAGGATAAAAATTTCAGAGTCAAATACGATGTCTAAAAGGTCGCAAAATCAATTCGAAACGAGAACAAAATCATCGCGCGGCTGGGGGAGAAGGAGTTCGCGGCCGCGAACTCCGCTGGACTGGTTCTTGCGGTGGAGGATCCCGCACCTTGCGGCCGCGACCTTGCTCGCTGTTTTTATTTTTTTGCTTTTTCTCGATTGTTTTCGATGCATGGGGTCACGGGGGTCCTTGGGTTATGTCTAATAAACATATTTATACGTAGAGGAGGCTTCGGATCGAATTATAGTACCTCGGTTCGGATTTAATTCGTTTTCGATCGAAAACTTGAATTTGGGGAAGACGACTTCAATTCCTTCGATCGGGGGACTTCGGGGCCGAATTGGTTGATCCTCGGTGATCCTTGGGACTGTGGGAGTTACTTCAAACGATCAATTTGGATCTCGGACGAACGAAACCACGAAACCCACTTTTCTCTCTCTCTTTTTCTCTCTCTAAAATTCTATAAATTAAAGCTCGGTTCTCTCGGGTTTTTCTCCTCTCTCTGGCTCCGTGGAAGGTGGTGAGATGATGTACGTGCCCTAGGGTCGGAGTGGTATGTATATATAGGAGAATTCAAGGAGTTTCGAATTAAAACGAGTCCTAACGGTATTGGGTTTCGGAACGAACGAATTACGCACGATTTTTGGGTCACGGAGGAGTTAGTGATCGAGTAGGATAGTGAGGGAGAAGAGAGACGTTCATGCATGCAATTATATGTATGTATATAATGATAAAATAATTTTTTAAGAGCTAATTAGCTAGAACAACTTATTTTTTTGTAATTATCTACTAATTATTAAATAAGGAAAATAATATTATCATAAATAAATAATTCTTTTGAATATTTTTATTAGTTAAATTTTCGGGTTATTACAACTTAATTGTCCACTATGGTTTTACCTACATTTTCAACGACTTATATCTCTCGACGTATATTATGGTTCATGTTTTTGAAATCATTGTCTTATAGAAAAAATTGAGATCTATCAAATAAGATCCATATTGTATATTTTTAGCAATATACATTGAGAGATATAAACCGTTGAAAATGCATGCTAAATCGTAAGGACAATTAAATAGGGACGGAGGGAGTAATTATTTAGTCAGAAATCTAAGATTACCATCGGATAAGAGGGGGGTCAGATTCAAAACCAGTTTGGGAGTGTGATTCATGGTTGATTGTGTCATCATGAATCACATTAAAATTCATGTCTCTTTTCAAACATCGGAATCATGAAAGTATGACATCACATTCAAAACATTGTTTCTTTCAAACATCGAAACAATGAAAATATGGAATCACATTCACATTGGTCCTCAAGATTCCCGCCATCTACTTATTGGGGCGAGTGAGTTCGTAGGTTCAAATTTGATTTTCCATACTTCGGAAGTCGCGGAAAGTATCGGTCACAATTGTCGTAGAAGAGAGATTTTCTGTGACGAAGTTGTCACTAAAAGTACCTACCTCGAAAATCAATTCATGTACATGTCACCAATAATCTATCTCAGTGGACACACAAGGGTGTCAACGAAAAATAAGACTTCAGTGGCACTATACACTACATGTGTCCCCGTAAGTGTTCCATCAAAAATGCTAGTATTCCAAAATATTATTTTCCTCTGGTCAAAATATATATATATATATATGTTATTTTCCACCTGCTTACAAAATTTTTATAACTTAATCTTGTGGTTTGAAAATTGCAAAACGACTCTATACTGCAACGAAGCAAAATATCATTCAAACCAAATTTTTTAGCAAGTCAGACATTCATCATTCATTGTAACGACCCGGATTTTCGACCCAATTTTTTTTAATAAAAATATTAAAAGGTATTAATTAATTCTAAAAATAATACTTTCCTTATTAAATAAGTAGTAGATAATTACAAAAAAAAATAGTTATCTATCTCATTATCTCTTTTAATTATTTTTATTATTGCATGTATGCATGCAACTCTTATATCTCTCTCTCTCCTACTCCTAGTCAATCTCTACCTCCTCCGTAACCCTAAAACCGAGTTCAATTCGTCCGTTTCAAAACCCAATTCCATTAGGATTCAATTTTAATCGAAACTCATCCCAATTCTCTTATAAATACATCATTACTCCGACCCTAGGGTACACACATTATTTTCCACGCCCCAACTATCCAGAAGAGAGAGAAAAACCGAAGGAAAGCAAAGCTCCAATCCATGGAGTTTTAAAGAGAGAAAGAAAGAGAGAGAAAAGTGGGTTTCGTATCTACGATCAACCAAAACTCAAATTGATCGTTCCAATCTCTTCCCTCAACCCCAAGCATCCCCAAATATCGTTCAATTCGAACCCATGGTCCCCCGATCAAAGAACCCGAAGCCTTCTTCTCCAAAATTCAAGTTTCGATCGAAAATCAATCCGAACCAATTCGAGGTATTATAATTCGATCCAAGGTCTCCTCTAAGTATATTTAATGTTATTAGACATAACCCAATAGCTCCCGTGCCCCCATGCATCGAAAACCACGACAAAACAACAAAAAAACGGAAGTTGAAACTGACCTTGCGGCCGCAAACTACGGACCGCAAGAACCAGACGCGAGGTCGCGGCTGGAGGCTCCACCGCAAGGTCAAACGGTCAGACCTTGCGGCTCACAAACCCTCGTTTTGACGTCCCGAACACCGATTTTGACCCCCGATCTATTTTTTTTAGACTTGTCACACTTCAACGATCATAATTTGTTAATTTCATTTTTTTAATTTATTTATCTATTTATTAAATTTTTGTTCATTTTTATGTAAAAGTTTATAAACTAAAAATCTTCGCGACCTTATAAACTACTTTATAAATCCCCGTACTATTTTTCTTAGACTTCTATCAAATCAAAGATCATAACTTGCTGATTTCATATTTTTTTTATGTTATTAGCTATTTATTTTATTTTTAATTAAAGTTACAAACGAAAAATAATTTCAACCTTACAAATAATGTTTTTATCATCTAAACTATTTTTCCTAGACTTCTTACATCTCAAAGATGATATGTTATTAAAATAATATTTTATTTATTTAATTACTAATTATTATTTATTTACGCATTGGTTCTAAATTAAAATACTTTAAAATATTATAAAAGATGTTAATAATTCCGAATAATTTTATTTAGACTTCTTATGGTCCTAAGATGAAAATTTGTTAATATCAACATGTTTTTAATTATTCAATTATTTATTATCCATTTAACTTTCTTTTGTCAATTATCTTAATCCTTTTATTTAAAATAATTCCACAAGACCTCCAAACCTAACTTTTAGCGCTCGAACTTGTTATAGAGGACTTTTAGAACTCTTATTAAGGTTATGATAATTATTCTAATATTTTTACCTAATTAATGTATTTAATTAGTATTTAACCAATCTAATTAATTAAGAATAATTAATTAAAGCCTAGAAAAATTATTTTAAATCTTTGTTAAATAGTTCATACCTTATTAATGATTTTGTGGCCATACAAGATTAAGGGCAACAGCCCAGTCATAAAAAGTTATGTGATTGCATTGCCTGATATTTGTTTTGATCCGTCTGTTATTTGTTTTTTATTATTATTGAGAATAAAATTGTATCGATGCTAGAGTTGATTGCTGGATTGAACCCTAGAGACATGGGGTGGTATACGAGATAGAAATCACTTAGACGATGCTAGGTAATGGATAAATTGTAAAGTTTCTTTCGTTTTAGAGGATTGTTTGCAAGCGTGATTCTGAGATATGATGAGATTTGTGATGAGAAAGTATACAGACGTTGTCATTGTTAATGGAAAGGGAAAGACAAATGAAAGTTGTGGGCTTAGCAGGATCTTGAGGGCAGCCTGAAAGACCCAGTGTCGCTAGGGTGGCCAAGCAGGACCACGGGGGTGGCCTGACAGGACCTCGTGTGATCGGGGGTAGCCTGAGCAGGACCTTAAGGGCAGCCTGATGGACCTAGAATTGTGAGAGTGGCCAAGCAGGACCTTAGGGGCAGCCTGACAGGACCTCAAGTATTGGGGGTAGCCTGAGCAGGACCTTGGAGGCAGCCTGATGGACCTGGAATAGTGATATTTTCTGTTGATAAAACCTGGCGGGTGATCCAGTGATGTTTTGATAAAACCTGGCGGTAGTCCAGAAATGTTTTCTGTTGATAAAACCTGGCGGGTGATCCAGTGATGTTTTGATAAAACCTGGCGGTAGTCCAGAAATGTTTTCTGTTGATAAAACCTGGCAGTGGTCCAGTGACGTTTTATGTGGATAAACTTGGCGGTAGTCCAGAGATGTTTCTGTTGATAAAACCTGGCGAAGTCCAGTGGTGAATTGATGTCCTGGCGTGTGTCCAGTGGTAAATTGATGTCCTGGCGAGAGTCCAGTGGTAAATTGATGTCCTGGCGAGAGTCCAGTGGTAAATTGATGTCCTGGCGTGTGTCCAGTGGTAAATTGATGTCCTGGCGAGAGTCCAGTGGTAAATTGATGTCCTGGCGAGAGTCCAGTGGTAAATTGATGTCCTGGCAAAGTCCAGGTGAATTACAGATCAAGCGTGTGTCCAGTGATGATTGAGAAATGATTGTGATGTGGTATATAAGATAGGTGAACCTTAGTTATGATTCAGGCATGATAAGCTATCCCCTTGTTGTAGTATTGTAACTTAGGTTATCTACGACAGCAAAGGGAAGTGATCTCATGGGACCGAGCATGGCTAACAGTTGGGGAGGAAAGATCTCATAGGGAGATTTTAGATCACACGTTAGGCTAATAGATAGTAATGAACTGGTTGACGTGAAAAATCTCTGTTTTACTTATTCGCATCATTATTATCCTGTTTACTTGCTAGCTGTATTTGTAAGAGGGGTGGTTGGGTTGGATTATTCTACTGGGTGATTTATCACTCACGGATACGTTCGTATCCTGGCAAATCGGTTGCTTCGGCGATCAATTTGCTAGAGGGCGCAGGATTCAATGGAAGAGGTTCAATGATGATGCAGTTCGACACGGAAGAATTATCAGTAACGAAAATCGAGTGTGTTTGGGATTCGTATCAAGCCTAGAGTCAGCTCTGAAGTTAATGTATTTTGAATCAGTAAATCTATCTCAAGATTGAAATATTTAAACCTCATTTTGGAAAATTTTATTTATTTAGCAAAATTTTCTTAAAGAATTATTTTATTTTGCTCCGAAAAGTCGGGACGTTACATTCATTGTCAAAACACTTCAAAACATTCATCATCCACCAACAATAAACAAGCACTTCAAAATTAACAGCATTACCAAAACCACAGAACATCCAGAGACATAGTGTGTCAATTTACGGTTGAAGTAATCATTCTTTGAAAACTACTCCTCCAGGGATTCATACTGCCACATATTTACATCGAATTACGTCATCATCAAGTATTATTTTGGTAACAGAAGAACTCACCGCCACCCCTCTTGCACTTCCTTGACATGCATGATTGTATATAGTACTCCAATCTTCTAGGGTATTCATGACATGCATGAGGAGATACCCGAATTGAGATTCGATCCTGTCCGTATTCAAATTCTACTAGTATTTGCCAACATTGCCCTTGGTTCTTTTCTTAAAGGGCACCGCTATTTGTAACCACAAATTTTCTAAACGTAGCATGTGTACCATATTATAAACAGGTGTGTACCATATTATATACAGGCTACGTTCAGAAAATTTGTGGTTGCAAATAGTCCGGCCCTTTTCAAATTTCAGGTTCTTTGGTGTGGACGCTGTCGTTTTAGTTCAGGCCCAACACGATGGGCTTGGGTTGGGCCCAGGCCCAATGAGTGTCCATGATAATCTTTGATTTCTTCCCTTCACATTTAAATCTGTGAGTCTCTCTGTCAACCAGTCATACTACACATTCAAAATTTTTGTAGTATATTGAGTAGTAGTTTTTCCTACCGTTTCACGTACTTCTTTGACAGCATTAATCTCATCCTAGTACACCCACCCCAAAAAAAAAAAAAAAAACTGAACTGCTGATGTTATGCACATGAATTGTTCGATGGAATTACTCAACATCTTTGGGTATTGGAGAATAAGTGTTGTCTTTTTCCCTTGGTGCAAAGTGACCACAAATTAGACATTTGTAGCTACAAGTTGTTTTCGGGGTTATTGGTTTCGGCCTCATGTTGAGCAAGCCCGACTTCATTGCCCCATAGTGATAATGAATGTTTGGCTTTCTTTGAATCATTTCACTTGTTGTGCGCTGGCGCTACTTGACCAAAAGTTATACGAGGCCATCCTCTTATGTAACTCTTTAACCTGCAGTAGGAAAATTACTTTTACGATGTACTTACGCATCGCTTTATATAAAGTTAGTAAACAAACACCGAGTCCAAAGGGATTTGAACCCAAGTATCCAGAAAAAAGTAGAACATTCGGTTTTGTCATCCCTGTTGTTATTCTTTCAATCGTCCGTCTGGAGAGCAAGGAATGAACTTGTTTTCCCGAAATTGAACCTGATTGGCAGGCTGTGATTTATACCATCAAATTGAAGATAGTTCTATGGGTGAAGTTGAAGAGTACATCTAATCGCTATTCCATCAACAACATTATCCATAACCTGCCAAGCATCGAAGAAGGGGGACAAGTTGTGCAGTTTTGTTAATAGGGATCAGGGAGCTATTACCAAGCCTCATTGAATGGGAAGCATCTTGGAATCTTGGATGCTGCATGAGGGTCATAGACAGAAGATTTGTTGGGGCTAGCATTTCTTTGTTTATGGACTGTGTTCTGATTTTATTTCAAATCAGTGAACTAACATAGCAAATGCAGAGAGAGAGAGAGAGAGAGAGAGAGGATCAAGAAACATTCTGTCAAGAAACTTTGTTCACATGAGATGGGTGAAAACCGTGAAATTCACCTTTAAGTTTGTATAGAACATGAAGTTCAAATTTTACAATTAATTCTCTCGGGCACGCTTCATTTTGAGAAGATGAGAGACACCTGCTATAACATGTAGCCTACTGTTTGGAACGCCAGTCTTTGCTAGTGCCCTCCCCTGCTTGTCCAGTATCACAAAGCAAGGAACATATCTAATGTCATAGTGGAGGAGCTGCAATGAAATCAAATTAACATTAGTCAATCGCAGCATCGTACCAGTTAAGATTATACACTATGAAAAATGCAGCATCCAAAACGACAGAATTCAAAAAATAAAACATTAGATTCATCGCTGAATAATCAAGTCGCAACTTCAGCTTACGCAATTAAAAGAGATGGAAAAAATGGACAACATTAAAAGTCAATATGGATAACATATGGCACAAACCCAGAGTGAGTAATCTAGGATGCATTTATATTCAGAAACAAAGCAAAAGTGGAGTTGGGTTCCAGATAAGACAACCACAGACCAGAAAATACACTTGGCTGAAAATAGCTTATGGCTGAAAATACCCTTGAGGAACGACCATGGTTCATAAGGTCGTCTCAAATATTTCAGCACCACCCACAAGCTCAGGAAAACTCATTTTTCAAGACTAGAGAACGTAGCTTTGAGGTACTCCATCAAACTCTTATTTGTTCAACAGCTTCAACCCTCTTTTTCAAAAGTACATTTGTTAATCCCAATGGTGATTCTATGATTGTTGGAAGGATTCCTTATGCAGCAGAAGAAAGCTAGTCAAAGCACTTAAGCCAAATGCCACAAGACTGGGTAACGCCTCCATTGGTCCAGGAGGGTAAAATCGTGTAGGTATCTTCCTAGTTAAGGCCCTAACACTGATAACCTCTTCCCCAAACAGAATAAAATCATATCTGTAGTTCAACAAAACTTCTGTGATGCTCCCAAGTGGTATGGGAGCATCATACCCCCAAGGATTACTTACTACAGAACAGGCAACTTATACCATTCACTAAGACAACACTTACCATTTCAAAGGTGGTAAGTTTTGCCTTATACGATGGTAAGTGTTGCCTTAATCAATGGTAAGTGTTGTCTGTTTCTGTGGTAAGTAATCTTTCGTTTTTTTGGTCAAAACCACCTCGTTTTTAATAAAACCACCCTACTTTTAGTTTTTTGATTTTGATCCAAAGGCTGTGATTTATTTATTTTCAATCCAAGGGCTGTAATTCATTGGGAGTATGATGCTCCCAAAACCGCTGGGAGCATCATAGCCATTTCCGTAGTTCAAATATTGCCCTCAACACATGTGGTACATGGTACAACTCTGCTGTACATCGGCCAAATGCCTTCGAGTTCTTTGTACATTTTAATTAGGAAATTACTGCACATGTAAGTGAAAAACATTTGTTAAAAGCAACCTCTATATTTCATTCTTCTTGTCAATGCAATGAGTTAATTGGAACGTTGCTCAACACAATTGCTAAATGTCATTCGTTTAATAAGGAATAAAAAGGGAATGTCGAAAATTTGAGTGTCTAAAGTTGAAGCAACTACTTTTGAAGTAAGAGAAACAAAGGCAAGGACTGGAGAGGAACTCAAAGCCGAAAAGAGTAAAAGAAAAGTAGAAATGTAGTGGGTTTCAGAATGGACAGAGTCATCTATTCAAAGAAGAAACTCGGATGAAATTTGTTGTCCTGAATCACAGGAATACCAAAATACCATTTCCCCACATATGACATTATAGTTCCTCAGAAGTATATCATCAAACCACACGAACTTTTCGGATGTGAATACAACAACTTGTGAGTTGTGAACAGTTACACAACTAAGCAACAGAAGATTACTGCAAATTTAAGTAAAACAACAGCCTATATATATTTGTAAAACTCAAACAAGGAACACCATATGAAATTACACACACATGGTTTCAAATTTCATTTTTCAATACAATAAGATATACATGAATGATGAATATGACGGGGAAAAAACCCTAAACGTTGCAGCCTCAAACACTTACAATTGGGTACTTCGTGGAATTAAGTAAAATGGAGGAAACATAACCAAGAGGGAGTCTAGAGAGAGTACCTCAGGCAACCATTTATCATTCTCCGCATCGGCCATCACAATGTTAAGCCACTCAGAATTCCTACTCTGCATTTCCAACACAAACTTGTGCAAAGAATTGCATAGCCTGCATTTGGGCGAGTAAAACTCAATCACTGTAGCTTCTTTCCCGCTAGCCAGTGCAGAGGCCAGCGCACTCAGCTCGGCTTCTCCTTGTTCTTTGGGAGTCAATACCTTCTTATTCCTTTCAAAACTGGTTTTGGGGCTCATTCTAGGTTTTCCATCTAGATCGAACGGGGTTCCAGTCGCTGGATTCGGGGATTTCGATATCGATTTCATGATATTGAAAGCCGCGGATCCGATATTTTGGAGGGATTTGAACATCCAAGGAGTCTCGAGTTTGCAGGTGGTGTTGGAAACTTTAAGGTTTTGGTGGGCATCATCCCATGGCCATTTCAGGCAAAACAGAGGAGGTTTCGGAAAAGAACCCATTTTTCCTCCAATTTCATTTCCTTGAGTCATTTATTCTACGGCATTCGATGTCGTCCTACAGCTAAGATGCTGGGAAAACAAATAACGTCACGAATCAGACAAGAAGTATGGGTGTTCACATAAACCCTAAACCCTAGTATCAAGCAAATTGAGCGTTGCTCTAAAAGTAAAAATAAAAAAAACAGTTCAATTTTGGCGAAAAGATAATTGGAATCAGGAATCGACGAACCTCTTGTAGGCGAACAACTCCAGATTCCGCGACCATAAAATCTGCAACTACAATACACAAAATCTAATTTGCAGAGGAGAGCTGGTAAAATCACTGCCCTCTCTCACGCATCAATACCCAAATATATCAAAGGGGGAAAGGGTACAGATCTCAAAAGGAACGCTATGATGGTGGAGGAGGAGAGACGAGTAGGGAGGGAGGTCGATGTTGAGTGGCCGCTAGGAGGTATGGTTCGGGAACAGTTGCCGATCAAATCAAACGGAGGAGGCTCCAGTCCAGTATTACTTTGCTCCAGTTCGGTCCAGTTTTGGGCCATTGTGGGCCCCTTTCGGGCCCACAACAATGATCGGAATCGTTCATTTTGTAGAGCTCGTCGAATATGTCATCCACGCCAAAAATTAGTTTCATTGAACATCAATAGGTACATGGATGAAACAGATTTGTACATGAAAAAAATGGGCAATTATTAATTTCAACTTAATTTTTGTCATCACTTTTTTCTTGTACAAATCTGTTTCATCCATGTACCTATTTAGGTTCGGTGAAGCTAATTTTTAGCGTGGAGGATATATTCGATGAGCTCTACAAAATGAACGATTCGGATCATTGTTGTGGGCCCGAGAGGGGCCCACAATGTTGAGTGGCCGCTAGGAGGTATGGTTCGGCAACAGTTGCCGATCAAATCAAACGGTTGCAGTCTCTGATATTTTTTTAACAGATGGAGAAGACAAGGGTGAAGAGGGAGGGATTGGGTGTGGCGTGACCTATTGGTGTGTGGTAGGAGGGACACGTGTTGCCGTTTGAGGACTGGGACAGAGAACTCGGACAACTCGGACAGAGGGATTGGGACAGAGGATCCAAGTCCGTAACTTTGGAGGAAGACAGGAAACACGGTGGAGAGAGGAAGCACGATGGAGAAAAATACAATGATCGTAATAGGTTTTTCAATCCAACGATCGTAACCTATTGAATTTGTGATCCAACAGTCGGAGGGGTGCTCATGTTTGTATGAGTAGACAAAAGTCTGCTCCGTTTTATAATATAGATGGTCATATACAATTTAACTTTAAAGAATCAAATCATCCAAATTACCAATCGCAATTCAATTTTTTATATACCTATCGATGTTCGATCAAATTGATTTTTTACGTTGATAAACTACTATGCAGGTCCTCCAATGTGAACGATTTCACATCACCATAATAAAAGCATAATGGGGCCCAACAAATGGCGGTGGTTGAAAGAGTCGTGGATTTTCCACTAAGGTGGAAATAATTAAAGGCTGCTGATTTTGTCACTCTTTTTTTTGTTAACGCCACTCCCACAAAAAATACACTTGCAGAGGAGTGGCGTTAACAAAAAAGGAGTGGCAAAATCATTACTCTGTCTTAAAAATATTATCCAATTTTCCCTCCTTCATTCATGTGCTCAAAGTTCTTTAACCCCACAGGTACCAACATAGGGATGGCAACGGAGCGGATCGGAGGCGGATATTGACATATTCAAATCCGAACCTTCCACCAGACCTCCGAATCCGACCCCCGATCGGATATATTTTTGGTCCTCCATCTCCGTCCCGAACAGAGATCCGATCGGAGATTCGGATATCCAAATTTGAAAAAAAAAAAAAAAACCAAATTTTTGATCAAAAAGAGTATTTGGAGACAGATCGGGGCGGATCGGAGGCGGATTTTTATCAAAAAAAGAGATTTTCGAATATTCGGAGACATATCGGGGCGGATCGAGGATGGAGATCAGATTCAAGGCGGATCGGGCACAGGGACAGACTTACCTCCGAATTTGATCTGATCTCCGAATTTTTTAAATAAATCCGAATCTGCCCCGATATCCGAAAAATCCGATCCATTCAGAACGGATAATAGATCGGATACTAATAGATCGGCCGAAATGGCCATCCCTATACCACAAGATGTGGTGATATCATATAGGATGTCTAGTGCCGGGTCTAAGCAAAAGCAAGCAAGGCGATTACTTTGGGCTCCAAAAATATTTGGAAAAAGGGGGCCCCAAAATTATGTAGTATATACCTTCACTTTAGGTCTATAAAATGAAAAATCCATTCAAATTGAACCCATCAAATAAGAGAGCCCAATGAAAAATCCTTTAAATCTTTGTAATCCTTTTTAAAGATTTAAAAAAAATTTGCTTATAAAAAAAATAAGAGAGCCCAATTTATATAGAAAATAAGAAAGGATCCAAATTAACTAAAAAGAGCATGCATGAGGGCCTCATTGAAACAAAGATAGCAGAGAAAATTGATTTTTTATTTTTGATCCGGAAGAAAATTGATTATACTAGCGTAATTAGTACATAAGTGATTGAATTAATTTTTGTAATGAGGCAGAATTTTTGAATTGTTACAATTTTTTGTCATGACGTATGATATTGCAATTTTATCTCGTTTACTGCCAGTAATCATTCGTTTTGAACTTGATTAAATTTTAATTGTTGATCAAAAGAATAAAAAATAAACTTGATTAAATTTCTCATTGCTTGTGGTATATATTAAAGGCCCCATCTTTTTAAGTTTGCTTTAGGTTCCAAAATGTCAGGGCGGGCACTAGTGTAGTCAGAAGGACATATGCTTTCTACGCTCAAAATTAACATAAAAAAAAAAAAAAGAGAGGCTATCTCTAGGAGAATCTAAATGAGGTATTGATCAAACAACCTTAAAAATAACAAAGGCAAAACAATCCAAACATTCAAAAATTACGCAAGCTAGACATCTGTTTTCAAAAAACGACCTATTCAAAATGTGCTAGTTAAAAGGATAGTACATATATGGTAAGAATATTTGGCGCCAGTGCGAAATAACTCTATAATTTTTTTGGAAAATAATTTTCACTCTTTCTTTTAATATAGCACTCCTTTTCTTGTCTTTTGATTAAAAAAATGCACAGAAAAACTTCACTTAAAGACAAAAAATAGAGTGTCTTAATCAAAAAAATGTAGTATGAAAATCATTTCTTTTTTTTTTTTGGATAAATAAATAACTCTATAACTTGATAAGTTGTTTATGTTCGGTATATATCTAGCCTCCAGAAACTTATTGGTGGCTACGGATCTTGGGTTGGTGCCTTGGTCTCGTTTGGTTTATCGTTTGATTTATTTATTTATTCAATGCAGCCAATAAGTAAGTAATTTGGAAAATAAGCAAACGAATAATAATAATTTGGAAAATAAGCAAATAACACCAACCAAAATCAAAACGAAAAAATAAATGATAGCCAAATACAATAATTTAATCTTATGATCCACTTTGGTTCTCTGTTTATTTTATCTCAATAAGGGACTCGGAAACCCTATAGTGAGCACAGTCACTACTGGTTGCAATGAGTTTTTCAGTCATCTATTTTAGCAATCAACAGTTCGAATTTAAAACAAATTCTTCTAAAAAAGAGTTATTATCTACCGTGAAAGGGGTTTTTTTTTTTTTTTAATCTCATGGAAGAGTTTTTCTTAATCCGAATCATTAAAAATTCTTTTGAACGACTAAAATTGCTCACTGCAAACCCTGTAGGCTTACCAAACGAGACCTGAATAGGTGATATTGATGATGACTTACGACAGATACCAAAGATTTTTTTCCACTCTTAACCTATTTGGTATTTATGATCAGCCAACTGTCTGATGTTACAGGGACTGGATTCATTCATGTAGAGCTCATGTAGCAATGATTTAGGGGCCTTGAGTTTCCTCATATATATATTTTTGGAGTAATGGAGCAATCCCCTCACAATCAGGCCACTAAATGAATCAAATTGTGTAATTCAAACCTTCGAAAAAACTAGAATACCAGTCACGGTCCGCCACTTACTTCAAAATACTCATCATGTGGATAATTAAACCACAAACCTTGAACAATACTTCCAAAATTCAGACATCCGTCTGAACCACTAGAACAACCACGGGTGTGTGAATTTTCCTCATTTTGGTGGCCGTCCAAAATTTTGGGCGCACGTTGGACTCATGCGAAAAATTGCAATTTTTTTGTTACTAGTAGTAAAGGTGCAGCTCGAAAGTGGGGAACAAACCACTGAAGAGCACTCGTTTTCAACCTGACAAATACAAATTAGATTAGATTCCTTGTGTCTCTCACCTTTTAATTTCTTTAAGTTATTTCCCACCTTCAAAGAACGTACGTGCCCCCCTTTCCGCTCATGGTAAACTTGCTCATTATTCGAGTAACAAACATCTATTTGTTAATATAACCCTCATTGAATCGTGTGTTGAAAACATCATCAAGGTCAGGTCTTTTGATTAAATCCTCGGAGTTCAATCTAGTCATTCATTTGCGGAGAGTCCAAATTAAAGTTAGAGCGAAACTCCGTATGAACTTTACCCCAAAGGAGATGATAATACTTGAGAATAATACTTGAGAACTTCGGAAGGAACAAACCCGTGAGACCTTCGAAAAGAGCAAATCAACGAACCCATAAGTCGCATGTCTTAATCACTAGGCTTATTCCTTGTAGTTTGAGGTTAGGCCTTCATTTGCAAGTTGTAATTGGAGAAGTTTTTGAGTGTCGGGCGGGTACCGCACATGCAGTATCTCCCGTCGGCAATTCCCATGTTTTGGACTGTTGGAATCGCCAACGGGTACCTCTACGTGATACTCGCTCGGCACCCAATATATACACCCCAAAATTTTCTCCTAATTTGATGTGAATGGAAAATTTTGATGGAGTAACACCGAGAGATTATTAGCGTAATGTATAGTAGCCAAATTTAAGGCCCGTTTCACTAAGGTTTTTATTTTTCATTTTACAAGATAAGATCATTCTCTCATAATACATCACATTTAATTAAAAAAATAACAACTTCATTAAGAAACTGGTCACGAGACGAATAGTGTTTACCAATGTTTTAAAATAAAATCCGGACCGGACCGCCCGGTTGGACCGTCCACCGGCCCCTGCACCAGTCCGGTCTTACCTTGAAACCGCTATGTTTACAAAACCGGCTTCATTAGATAAAACCGGACGTTCAACTGTCAACCCGGCACAACCGCTAGCGGGTCACTCGAACCGTTAAAGAAAAATTGAACTTTGAAAGGCTGTGAAATAAACCAGTATCCAGTGCAGTTGGTCAGTCATCTCTCCCCTATGAGGGAAGTCTTGGGTTCGACTCCTGCTGGAGCAATACCCTTAGGGTCCCAAGCTATGGATAGCTTCTGAACCTCGTGTTAATCCTAACACCCCCACTAACTCCGCTGATGTATGACGATTGAAAAAAAAAAAAAACTGTGAAATGTACAGCTGTCGTGTTAAATACACTTCCTACACTTCTCCTTTCAAATGATCTACTAGTATTATTTTTATATTATTAATAATATATCGTTGACATAATTATGACATTACAGTTGAATATATTTGATTTCTTTTCTAGTTCGTCTATCGGTTTGATTTTTAATTATTAATAATATGTCGTTGACATAATTATGACATCACGATTGAACATATCTGATTCCTTTTCTAGTTCGTTTATCGGTTCGATTTTTAAAACATTGATATTTGCAACAAGCCTACGGATAAATTGCATGGCCCCAAAACGTGTATCGTTTTGCAACAATCAAGTGAAATTTACTTTCTTTTTGTATGGTAAAACAATTTCATTAACGAGCAAAAATGAAATAGACAATTTCCAGGCTTTTTTTTTTTTTTTTTGCCAATTTATATGGAATTAAGCGACTAAATACACATTTAACAGCAGATTTAGCTAAATTCCCGAAAACGATCGTCTCAACAACTTGATTCTTAATAATCAAAAAAATACACTCGACAAGCAGAGAAGCAAACGCGTCATCACAGTTAACGCGTGCGTCAACGGAACCCCGACGGATCCGGAAACGACGTCGTCACGTACTCCCTCACTTCCCTCGCGATCACCTCCCTCATCGCCTCCCAAAACTCCGCTGGCATTGTCTCCTCCCTCCTCTCCCCCACCGCCGCCCTGGATCCAACAGCCACGTTGCCACTAGCGCCCCCAGCCCCTGGGGGCGCCAGGGACAGCATCGTCATCGGATCCACCTCATCACCGCCACCCGCGTTCCCAAACGCCGGCGTCCCACTCGAACTCCCCCCGCCACCGAAACAATCCCCACCGCCGTCCATTCTCCTTTGCCTTCTTTTCAACGTGGAGTTCCAATGGTTCTTAACCGCGTTGTCGGTCCGGCCCGGCAACAGCCGGGCAATGGTGGCCCACCGGTTCCCGTACTGAGCGTGGGCCGCCAATATCGCCTCGTCTTCTGCCTGCGAAAAGGGCCGGTGCTCGACATTCGGGCTCAGCTGGTTACACCACCTGAGCCGGCACGACTTCCCCGACCGGCCCTTTATGTACTTGCTGATCAACGACCAGTTTCGGGCCCCGTACCGGTCCACGAGCCGGGTCAGGATCTTGTCCTCCTCGGAGCTCCACGGCCCCTTTATCTTGTCGCTTCGGTCGTGAGTAGTTGAATCGGATGACGACGAATCGGACGAGGAAGAAGTGGCCGACGAACAGCTGGTGAGGTTGTTATTGATGTTGAAATTGAACGGTTCCATTTTATTTTTTGCCGCTTTTGAGTGAGGTTGCGAGCAAGTGTGGGTTGGGAGCTTGTTCGGAGGCAGAGAGAGAGTATATATAGTTGTAGAGAGAGAGAGAGGGTGCATGCACTCGGCACTGTGGAGAGGGGTTCGGGGAAACTGCCTGGTGTAAAGTTGGTAGGGGGACTAACTGGAACGGGTGCGTAAATGCGCACCCCCTTGATTATAAGCTATAGTTTGTCCTAAATTTAGGAAAATCCTTTTAGTACTATTTGTTGTTGTGAAATCGGTTGAAAATTCTAAATTAATCATTGATTTTCAAGTGTAAGAAAATTAAGTAAAAAAAAAAAATTAAAAGCAAAAAGGTTCAGAGATGTATTTTCGATATTTAAGAAATTCTCGTAATTTTAATCCATATTTTTAGACTTGTTAATTTATCTCAGTAAAACACGTGATTAATTTAAAAAATGTAATACGTGTGTTCGACAATTAACCAAAAAAACAGTAAAACACATCAGTAAAGATCAACCAAGAAAACAATAGGTCTTTTATCTTTCATGAGGCCGCATACTCGAATCCTACAAGGACCAAATATTTCGACCTTTGGTCCACTGAAAACTTCGTCCGATCGTTATTTTTAGAAATTCGAAATTATTCGAAGTGCGTTCAAGCTGGCTTAGACTTATGGTTATAAAAAAAAAAATAGTAACGACTTTTTAGAAAATAGAAAAATGCTAACGTTTGCCCATTAGGAGCAAGATAATGGGTAGAAATGTATCGATGTCCGACAAAAGCTTTTTTTTTTTTTTTTTGGTCATTCGTCAATTCTAATCTATTTTATTCTAGGAGACTTTGGGAGAGAGATGTATACTTACGGGAATCGAACACTGCCCATTTGCACGAAAGTATAAAGATACATCAGCTGCACTCCACTCCACTTGCGACAAAAAACATACAGATATATCCGTGAAATATGTGTTGTTATTTTAAGGCTAGTGAGCGGAGATTAGACGACGGTAAAAAATGATCCGATACTGGATAGACTATATATATTTTTATTATTTTCCGAACCCGAGTGGGGCGGATGGGGGTAGTGCTTTGTCGTGACTCGTGACGCGACGATTTTGGACAGTATTTTTTTAAGGGTTGGAAATTGTGATGTTGTTAACTTATTAATTTTTTTTAATTAAAAATTAGGATAAGGGAAGCGTCTAAACGAGATTTGGTACGGGGGGGGAAAATTCATTGAACGTGGTTTTAATTTAAATTTAGGATTTTTTAGAGCACGGTGCAGCAATTATGATATTGTCTGGCGGTGGGGGATTGAGCTACGAACCCTCGATTAATTTAGAGTGTTTGATCCAATTCCGATTTGTTTTGTCGGTTAGTTGATGTTTATGAACTAGAGATTTCGGTAATGGCGCTTCTCTTCTAGAACATAATATGTCCTCCTATTTCCTTGTGTCAATTAGGTAAAATTATACTACTAGTGCTTAACAATCAACTGTGTCTGATTGAGAATCCAAAGGGATATTTGCCTGCTGCTTTAGGAGGACTTCGGGTTGGTATTTTTTGTGTCGTGAGGTCGGATGCACGATTCGACGGCTTAGAGGTGCAGAGCACGGTGCTGCGCACACTATTGTACAATATCATTCTCTAATTCGGTTTAGGACGAGACTTAAGGGCTTGTTACCCTTTAATGTCTCGGATTCGAAATATCTTAGGTGTTGTCAATTCCTTTGGGGAAAAGCCCATACAGAATTCTGCTCCTGCTTTGCGGGGAGGGGCCTGCTGATGGACGATAGAATAGGACACTAAAGATTAATTAACTTGAGCATAAATTGGCATTGACTCTTTAGTTATAAGAATCCCTGTATTTGATTGAGAAACCGTTTGGTTTGACATTTTATTAGCGGATAAGACGTCAGAATAAGCAGGTCTTAATCTTGGGAGAAAATTCTTGCAAAATATCTTCTTCTTTTCTTATCTATACGAAGCATGGCGTTCCTTGAAAAAAGAATTTTTAAAAAAGAAGGTTTAAAAAGAAAGCGGAACGGAGCCGCAATAACTCCATTCAATAAAGCCTTCCGACATCTACAAGATTTTCATCCAAATATAGATATTACGAAAAAGCCGAATCGGGAAAAAAACTAAAGTTAGACAATAAGCACAATGCAGCAAAACAAGTGTCTGTGTCCTAAAACGAGCACAAAGCTCTCTTCGTGTTATTGCTTAGCAGATCGATCCACGATTGGCATAGAGAAAGACATAATACAGGCACTGAAACACCTCCGGATGGCAGAAGTCCAAAGCGGAGTTAGCAACCAACGCGGAAATTAGACAGGCAGTCAAGCAAGAAGGCGAAAAAATCCATCCCTTGGACTACTATCCAATAAGCCCAAGGATGGACTCAAGAACCGCCCCGAATATATAAACGTACACACTTGCATATATCTTGAAAATACATATATAGAATTAGTTTTATGTCTGAATTTCACCATATAATCAATACATCTATTCTTGTTGTTTTGCAAGCTGTTTGTCTATTTGAACTCATTCTTTCTTTCTTTTTTTTTTTTAAACCGTCTAGGAGAAATATTTTAAAATAAAGTCATTAACAAAACTAGCTCGATTATTCTAAAACTTTTCGATGATCATTCAAAACATACTTTAAAATTTTATCTGAGATTTTTGTACTCATTTTTATCTAATTTAAGATTTTAGTAATGTATGCATGCCTTAATTTTGTACGATCTTATTGTGGTTGACTAAAATAAATAAATTTTCTCTATTATGATTAACAGATTTTCCCACTAGACTATTCTTGGAGTTGTCCCTGAATAAGCTCGCTAGGTGACTTCGGACGACGAAACAGGACACCATTGATTGCGGGTGTTAGCGATTCCTCAAACCATAGAAAAGGAGAAGACTCTGAGGCAAGCCCTCTCTGCCACGACAGGCTCCAAGCGCAAAGACCGAAATGGATAAGAAAACGATCCCGCAACCACGACGGCCGGTGATTGAAACCCTACATAAAATCTTGCTTGTCGGTTGGCCCGAAAACACACCCCTGGTGAGTAATTCATCAAGCAAAGGCACAACTAATATGACAACACACCCATAATATTTAAAATTTAAAAAAAAATAAAAAACTTTATGAACTGTCCGTAGTCACAAAAGTCTTCATGCTAAACCGTCCATTCCAATCGAGGAGAAAATCTTTTTCACGGTTCCGCCATGAATAGTTATTTACGGAGCTTATCGCAGTTGTTTAAAAGTGTTTTGGATGGTCCAGATGTTAATGAAATTTTTCTAATGAAAAGTTAAAATTTTTCCCAAAAAAGTTTCATTCAAATCCGAACTGTCCAAAACCAAAACAGACGACCGAAATTGCGCGAAAAATTTCTAAAATAAGTTTCTCTCCCAATAGAGTTTTCGAGAGTTTTCGAATGGGTCCCCGGTTTTTTTTTAGTCATTCAATACTCTTCTTTTCTGAATGTCACATTTTTTCTATGCAACTTTAACAAAATTATCAAGACAATAATGCCCCTCTTTTTAGTATTGGGAAAAGGCGATATAATTATCCATATACCCAAATTAAGAGCTTGTACCAGTCTATGGGTGGTTTGCCTTAAAAAGCCGTTTGGATTTATTTTTTCATCTTTATTCAATTTTTTTTCGTATTTATTAATTTTGCATTAAATTTTTTAAAATTATTGGATCGTCTCGACGTGAGAAATCAGAATATTAATTTTTTTTATCCAAACTCAAATTTTTTCAAAAGACAAATTATTTTTAAAATATGTCCGCTTGGCTTATTTTTGTCTTTATTCACAAACTTTTGAGTTTTCTTCATAATTGTTTATTTGTCTTAGTCCTTTTATCAAGACTAACAAATAACACGCAAAAATTTAACGCAAAATTAAGAAATGTGAATTTTTTTGTATAAAATAATAAAAATAAGCCAAATGACTGTACACCTAGTTATCAAAAAGAACTTACACTGTCCGATCGTAGTAAAAGATTTTTCAAACAAAAAACGAGCCAATTCATTGGCATTTCTCGAAAAAGGTATTAATTTCTAGTAAACTCAATTTGAAAATGTTACTACGACGTTAGAATGTAATATCGTAAAATAGGGCCAATAACTGCACTCCTTTATGCTTTGTAGAGAGGGTGCGCTTGATTAAACAGCGCAACGATTTCCCAATCAACAACCAAACCAACCCGATCTAGTAGAATTTTACTGAATTAAACCATAATTGAGCCGACCGGGGAGAAAATATCTGCTCATCATCATGTCTCAGGCTCCATCGATCACTAGACCTCCACCGAAGTGGAAGTTTAATTGAAGCCTTATCTCCAACCTATCTCATCCCAAGTATCGAACTCAAGACCCGATTAATAACTCCATTCGATTAACTAAGCAAAACCAACCAAACCCTTGAAAAACAAGTGAAGAAAATAGTACTACTAGTAAAAAAATCATTCTCTTACCCACTCTCGTTTAAAACATGACAGTAAAGATAGAGCTGTTGATCACCATATTAATCCAATAAACCATATACAACTAACAAACAAACGTTTTCAAATGTCTATGTTTTGGGGCCCTAGCTCCTTTTTTGACTACTTTTGCAAGAGTTACAGCTGGGAGTCCAAATCCAGGGCCCGGGGGTGGTGCTAAGCGAGTATAGAGTGGTCGATTTTGTCGTTTATCCTAGCACTGACGGCTCAGATCGAATCTGAGCGCATACAAATCTAAATCGTCCATTGCCCATTTAATATCTGAACTGTCGATTGCCGAGATGAGCAGCCGAGTCGGCAGCTCTGCATCACTCCGCGGTCCAAATCCATAGCCTAAAAGTCATTTGAATTATTAACGGTTGTGATTCAACAACATCCAAAAGAACCACTCAGATTAAAAAGCCGAAGAAAGTATATAGTAAAATAAAACTGCTTCTTGAGGATGACCTCAACTTGTTTCAGGTAGGAAGGTCCCACGCACAGCCTGGAAGAATCTCACGTGTTACGAGTTTGAATCGGCTTTGACTTTTGGGCTCAAAATTCACGTAAAGGTATACCCTTCGGCGCGCGCTTGGAAGGTCGTGCGTCCCACGGGAAAGTATAGCCTCAAACATTTATATTCTAGAAACATTTGAAAAAGTCTACTGGTATAACTTTAAAATACAATTCGGGATGCAATTACATCCGGAATTATTCGATACATGCTTACTTATGTACACCATCAAATAGGGTCCGGACGCAATACTCCATAATTGTGTTTTAGAGTTGTGCATGTTGCTTTGCTCGAAATATTATTCATCCTCTGTCAAATTTTATCGAAGATTAGGGTGGGAGTGAAATAAATCAATTTTCCGTATAGGCATCCAATACTATTATTTTTAGTTATCTTTCTTCTAGTTTTTTTTTTTCCTGCAATTTTGATAGAGTGATTCGTCTCCACAAGATGAATCAAAAAATTATGAAAATATGGTCTCAAATTAAAAATAACGTATTATGAGAGGTGAGAGACTTACTAGTCTTGTAAAAAGAAAAATAAGTGTAACCTCGGCGGGAGGGAACCTAATTAGCCAAGAATGGATCAGGAACAACTCTCACAACATCTTGGAAGTATGCATTCCTCAGTACGTCGAACCCCCCAATTCAAGTGTAGCCATTGTACTAGCGATCGCCTGGGTTTATGTAATCCTCTAGTCTAGTACTTGAACTCTTCTTTCTGCTTTTCGCTTTCCATCCTCGCTCCCCGCATGACCGCGTCCTACATTGTTAAGCACACACGCTTGTTACCAAGTTTAGGACCACCCTAAACAAAAGAATCATCAAGGAGGAGTGTCATTTCTTATTCGACTCCCTCATTTTTTTTCCGGGTGGAGCCTCGGCGTGCTCTTTTTTTTTTTTATAATCGAAGAACAGTCATACAGCTGAGTCACCATTGGACTCAGCTACGCAACCCAAATCTCAGGAGAAATTAGAGCGAACACACCAGTCACAATACCCCATTTACCTTAAGGTACTCACCCGATCCATTGGTGCCAAACTGTGCGATGATTATACTCTTGTAGCCGCCCACGTGTCAACTACTCAACGGGATTTGGATTCTTGTGGTGGACCCAGGGTCTGGATAATGATCATTACGTTGATATCAGCCGTTGGGGTTAGTTTATTGATTGTGCGTAGGGCTGTGAACGAACCGAGCAGTTCGCGAGCTCGGCTCTGCTCGTTTAGTAAAAGAGTGGAGCTCGAATTTTCGACTCATTTACTAAACGAGCCGAGTAGAGCTCGGCTTGTTCGACAAAAGCTCGGCTCGCTAAAAGAGTCTCGACTCGATTAAAAAGACTCGTTTAATAAATGACTAAACTCAGCTCATTAAGAACTCGACTCGTTTACACTCCTATAATTGTGCGGTCTTGCTTTTTCCTCTCTTTTTTTTGGGTCATGATAGTTTATACATCAGCAGGATTAAAGGGGGTTGGGGGATTAGTAAGTTAGTTCACCGGAGATCTAGAGACTGTCCGTATCCCAGAACTCCTCCCACACCCCTTGCGGAGCTCGAACTCCCGCCTCCACCGAGGAAGGCTTGGGATCACGCCAACTGAGCCAACCATAACACGACGGAGGCTCTGTGAAACCTATTCGCCGAGCGGTGCAATCACAGCCGTTCATTCGCGCAATTAATGGTTGAGATTTATTTTCAATTTTGACCGGTCACAATTAGTTTTTTCAATCCGGACTGTCCAAAAACACTTTGCACGTGCGCGATTGGATTCGTGTAAATCATTCTTTACGGAAAAGCTCCGTAAAGAAGTTTTTTCTGAAATTCAAATCTATTCGGGTATCGATGCATATATCATTGATATTAATACACTTTCATAAAATACCAATACATATTTTTTCCAAAATTTCAATACAAGTTTTGCAAATTACTATTTCCCGCCATTAGAGCGGAGGTTAGCATTCTCTTCGTTCGTGATCGATGCTCCTAGCAGACATCAGTGGTAGTAGCTAATTTAGAAGTACAGCTGGAATGCTGGGATGACTAGTGCACCGACTGGACTTTTTGTCTGGGAAAACACGACGAAACTACGAGTCGGGTTCCGTTTTTGCCTGCCGTACGTCCTGCCCTCGGGCCCGATGTTATCGTCCCGGTGTTGCTTTCTGATTTTTTTAACATCCGGAAAAACAAAAACAAAAGAAATCTCCCTATCCGATTACTTCCACGTTTATGTTCCCTCTCAAAGGAAATAAAAATAAAGACAAGATGTGAATGACTGGCTGGCTTCTCAAAATTACGATAAAATCTTGATAAGATTATCACCAACCGCCCCCATTGGAGTTACTCGGCCTACTCGGTGGAGATTTAGACGTTTGCTCGTCCCTACGATTTTAGGTATGAAGCCGTGAGAACGACTTAGCTGTCAGTTGGGTCCTACGTGGCATCCTATGTCACGTGCTTGGTCATGTGCACACCGAGTGTCACATGTCTAAATTAAATTACTCCCTCTGTCTCATAATATTTGTCCAGTCTGCAAAACGAGGACGTAAAAATAATATAATAAGACCGGTAATCCCCGGCCATTCTCGGCGTCTTCACTTTTCGCAAGAAAAATTCAATTTTTTTTCAACAATTCATTAGATATCGATGAGTACTTGTAATTTATGAATAAAAAAAATTTGAATTTTTTATTAAAAAATGCATTAATTTTGAGTTCGTCTTCTTATGGATCAGACAAATATACATTTTGAAACGGAGGTAGCACGAGTGACAGATGGAGTAGTAATAATAATAATAAGAATGTTGAAAAGAATGAGAGAGTAGGATTTAAATTGCTATAGGGGTGGGTCCCGCGTTGTTCCCCTCCAACTAATTTGGCGTTGGAACTCGGCCGTATGTAATCACTACAGGTTACCGCGTAGAACGGGGTTTGTACTTTTGTTATACGGTCAACCTGTTTCTGTTATGGTTGTTGAATGTTTTCTTTTCTCTTTACTAAAAATCAACGCGTGAGTGATCAGTGATGGATGGAAATTCTAAACAATCGCTCCGTTCCAAATTGAGAGTCTCGTTTGGGGATTTTAATTGTTTAACGAGACATGCAATAATTACACATACAATGCCTATCATTTTCACTATTATCTCTATATTCTATCTATTTTATAACACTAATATTCACTTGTGAAGGATAATTTTGGAAAATCATCAAAATTTTCCTTCCATTTTTGAAGAATGACTATCATTTTGGAACAATCCAAAATGAATTAATGGACTCTCAATTTGAAACGGAGGGAATACTTTCGGGCTGTTTCCTTGGAACCAAACCGGGGTCTTGAACCGGACTGAATCCCAATCCACTGTAAACATGGGTTGGGCCGGCTTGTGAACACGCCTTTCCCCGCTAAAATATGGAGTCAATAGGCTTTGTTCACTTAGATTTATTGGGCCGCCCATATTTGCCTGATCCACGCTCCTCCTGCAACACACACACACACACACAAAAACTTTAGCGGACGTATTCAGCAAGCAATAATTTTACGTACCCTGTAAATCTTCTCCGAAAGTGAAATTAACAATTGAGATTTATTTTGATGTGTGGGACCGAAACATTCCAATGATTCTGAACTACTGATTTCTCTTTCGGGGACATTTTCGGAGAAACTTTTCGATCGCGGTCCCCAGCATTGCTCTTTGGCGAAAAGGAAAAAAACCCGCTAGAGATGTCTCACCCATTAGGTCATTTATCCATTGCACGCATAAGATTCATTTATAAATTGTTAGGAAATGTGACAATTTGGGATTAAAATTCTTATATAATAAGGAGACTCACGCCGGTTCATCAAAAGCTTTTCTACCTCAGGAATGACTGTTGACTAATATAAGCATCATTTTGATGTTCGGCTTTCTCAAAAAGTCAGAGACCACGATTGAACTCATTAGTCGAAGATTTTGAGCCAACTAAATATTAGGCAAACATTTTTAAAACACCGCCATTCCACGACATATATTCACTCAAGGTTGGCTTATTCACGGAGGAGCAGTGAAAAATTCGTTTGCGGAGCTTCACGATCTCAGCTGTCCGTTTTGATATTGGACGATTCGAATTTAAAAAAAAAAAATCATTCGCTGGAAGAGTTTTTTTAAAATCCGAACCGTCCAATACACTTTAAACGCACACAATTTGGCTCCGTGAACGTTTATTCACCGAAAGCTCCGTAATAAAATTTTTCTTATATTCACTGGTGTTAATGCTACCATGTAACAGGGCAACTAGGGACTCCAATTACCCTATCTCGAGGAAATCTTTCTCCTTCCGTTCCAGGTAATCCAAGAGGAGAAAATCTTCTTTACGGAGGTGCTGTAAACACTTGTTTACAGTACTCAATCGTAATCGTCCAAAAGTGTTTTGAACGGTCAAAATGTTAATTAAACTTTTTCGGGAAAAAGTTATAGCGACTAGTCATAATTAAAAACGAATATCAACAATTGATTACGCGAATAGACAAAATTGGTTGGTGCTACAAACAGACTGTTTACAAAACATTCGTAAATAAAACAAGAGTGATGTACTTATATATTCCTTCGACTTTACGCGAAAGTTCAGTTTGGTCCTTCAAGTCCTAATTTCAACAAATAAAACCTTTAATTTGCAAATTTGTTTCCAATGTCATCCATCCGTTGGGTACCGTTACTAATTTGACGGGAAATTGCCATGTGATGGGCACGTGTGCTCTCTCCAAGGGCATATTTGCCCATTCCCCTCTTTCTTCTTCTTCTTCTTCTTCTTCTCTCTCTCTCTCTCTCTCTCTCCATACAACCTGGTCCTCCAAAACAACCAATTAGCACTTCAACTAGCCAAAAAAGAGAAAAACCTAGAAAAAATTGACAAAATGAATAATTTAACTCTCTCTCTCTCTCTCTAATTCTACACAAATCAAACGATTAAGCACTTCAATTACTGGACTTCATGGCGAGTAGAGCCCGAGCCCTTATTAGCTGGCTTTTGTTTGCTCACAAAGAACAATTGAAATTTGGCCCTACGGAGAAGTAGAACTCAATTACCAATAATTAATGTGTTCCCCTATTTTTACCCTTATATTTTAGTCATAGTCATAGCAAATGCGTAACCGATATAAATGTTGCTGGATTCCACGGAAGCAATGGGTGATGGTTTTGAAGCTGAAAACTAGATTTCAAAGCCACCCCACCATCGCCAACATCCTAGCCCCCTTCGCGATATCATTAGATCCACCGTCGGCGTCGAGCACCCCCCGCCCCCTTCGCATTCGTCAACAAAAGTTCTCTTTATCGCCATCGTTCCCAGCCCTGCCATCGTCGGCAATCTGTGCCTCGTTGTTGACATGTTCTCCTGCTTCGTCGCCGTTGATTATGTTTGCCTATCATCATTCGGAGCACCTCTATTTTCAAGAAGATGGGGTAGCTCGAATTGGTGCTCGGCTAAGTGTGGAACCAAACCCACCTAAGTTGCTCTCTCTCTAAACCACCATTGTTGGAACTCAAGCTTTCTTTCTCTATTTTTTCTTCTCTGAATACAGTGGTGGGAGGGAGTGTTGTGCTGTAAATTTTCGGAAGGAGGGAGATGGGTATAAATAGGAGTAGAACTGGGCCACGATTTGCCGAAACGGACGGCGAGCATTGGAGTGTGGCCGGCGTGGGAAACGGTGAACTATGATTCACCGAGACGGCAGCGAGGCAGTTAGAAGAAGAAGAAGAAGAAGAAGAAGAAGAAGAAAGAGGAGGTGAATGGGCAATTCTACCCTTAAAAAACAATCACGTGCTGGGCACATGTCATTTCAAGTCTAAATTGGTAACGGCACCCAACAGATGGATGACACTGGAACGAATTTACAAATTAAAGGTTTAATTTGTTGAAATTGAAACTTTAAAGACCAAATTGAACTTTCGCGTAAGGTCGAAGGAATATATAAGTAAATCACTCGTAAAACAACCTCATCCAATAGTAACTTTTCTACTCGAGATTAAAAACTTTCTCATGCAAGAACTCCGCATCTAAGAGCATGTACACCAATAAAAATGTAAAAAGGCTGATCAACAGTGCATTTTTTTCATTTTACCTATTCATATCTCTCGCAACACTACACCAATATTATCTATTTTACCTATTTTTTATTAAAATATTAATAAAAAGAGTTTTACCTATTTTTTTATTAAAATATTAATAAAAAGAGAGAAAGAGAAAAAGAGAGAGAGAGAGAGAGAGAGAAAACAATTAAAAAAAAATGGATTACTTGTGAATAGTTGTAAGCTATTTTTAGTTTATAACTGTAGCCGGAGGTAAATTAAGTCCAGGTTTAGCTCCTCTGCTGTAAGGGCATTTCCCTCCTTTTTGTGAGCTAAAATAACTCTAAAGCCATTTTAAAGTGGCTGGTGTACTTGCTCTAACTTTGATGGAGAAACTCCTTTGCAAACAACTTAGAGCTAAGTTGCTAACCGCCTTAAAAGTCACATCATCAAAGCTGGAATAGAAATCAATTTTTTCGCTCTCGATTTGATTTTTTGGGCCAAATTTAATTTACATTAATTTCTTTCCTCTCGTCAAGATGAGTTAAACATTAATTACTGTAAGTTTAGTCAACGATTAAAAACAAAGTGACCTACCAAGAAATAAGCTAATTTTTACACATCGATCTCAACGAAGGAGAACGATGCCATGCACAATCTCACAAATCGAGCATGTTGGCAAAGTATTGTCCACCATTTCCTTTTTTCATTTGCGCAACTTCAATGATTAGATCAAGCATGTTGGCAAAGTAGCGTTCCGTAATTTCTACTTTTTGATTCATACATGATGTAAATGATTCCTCTGCCCGGAGTGAGCCATGCATGCACAATCTTGTCCACCGTTTTGTTTATCAACTTCAATGATCAGATCAGTACGTGCAAATAGCACCACGGTGGTATTCCGAGAGTACTGAATAATTCTCGACAAGTACTCTAATCTCTTTATTTCACTTATATATATATATTTTTTTTTTCGGCAAAAAACAAAAACATAATTATATAAAAGATGTATCTAACTATAATGATATCAGAGAAAAGAAAAAACAAGAAGAAGAAGAACCTAATGCACTCTGAGAAAGAAAATGCTCAACTCAGGCCCAGCTCCACCATCAGGATTAATCATATACAAAGACTCAGAATCCTTAGACCCCACCACCCTCTCAAACCTTGCCCTTATATAAGTCAACTCCCCGTCGGCCGCCGCCGCCGGCTTCTCCGACGGTGGCGCTGGCAGAACTCCGGCGCCCATCGACACCCCTCTCAATAACTTTATAACATGCATCTCCTCCTCCCCCATTTCCATCCTCCTAATTGAGTACCCAACTTTCCTCCCATTACAAAACACCCCCCAAACAAACTCCTCCAGTAGTTTCTTCTTTTGGGTCTTGGTGTCGCTCTCCAGCGCGATTCTGACGACGTCGGAAGCCATTTCTTTGTGGAATACGGTGGTTAGCAGAGGGAGTTCGATGACGAAGACGGGGAGACGGTGGGGGTCTTCTTGGATGGTGAGGATTATCTTGCCTTTCCGGTACCCGAACAGGGTTCCGGTGGTGGCGTTGTCTGTAAGGAGGGGTTTCCGGTGGCGGCCGGTGGCTAAGAGGGTGATCATCTTGCAGCCTGTTGTTAGCATTGGGAAGAGCTTGAACATGCGGAGAAGGCCGCCGCCGGTGGAATGCTTTTTGAGTCTCTTACGGTGGTGGTTATCGGTGGTGGCGGTGGTAGTTGTGGTGGTGGTGGTGGTGGTGTGGTGGAGGAGGGAGAGGAGAGATGGGTTGTCCATGTGGCGGTATGGAGTTGAGTGCACGGTTGGCATATTGGGAGGTTTTTGGGTTAGGGTTGTTTTGAGGGAGTTGGGAGGTTTGTGGTTGGAGAAGAGTGAGAGAGAGCAAATGAGAAACATATATAGAAAGGTTTATGAAAGGTAAGCTTTTGGTTTTTTTTTTTAATATTTAAAAAAAATTAATTATAAGTCAAATTTTCTTATTTTTATTTTTCTCTCATCAAAACGAATCAATAATACAAAAAATTTTGACGTAAAATTAACACATGAAATTTTTTTGAATCAAGACAACGAAAAAAGATAAAAGTCTACAACTTATAAATTAGCGGAATAGGCCCTAGTTTTGGACCGGGAGATCATGTAGGACAGACTGGATAGGACGCTCTGCAGAGCAAATTTGGATAGTTCATCTCAGCAATCAATATATGGTTCAGATGTTTGCTATCTTTGACCGGTAATAGTTAACTTTAACTGATAAAAAATAACAACCATATTTGAATCATTGATTATCGAAATGGACGGTCCAAGTCTGCCCCGCAAGGTGCACAACTGGACAGCGCTCCTCAGAATTTCCAATTCCCTTAGTTCCAGGCAATCCAGTTATAGTTACGACTTAGTACTAAACAATCCAACACGTGGATCTCTCATAAGAAATGGTAAAACCGTTGCAGCCTTGCGACTCGGTTATATTTACGAGATCCTACACAATCCACTAAAAAAAACTACAGTACTTGTAGTTTAACTGATTTTCACGCTCCATTTTTTATTGATGGCGTTCCACTTTTAACGTGAAGTTACTTGTAGTTAATGAACAAAGTGGAGCGCCATCAGTAAAAAATAGAGTGCGAAAATTAAAATCTTATTTTCTAAGTTATATATATATATAGTTTCATCTATGATTCTTTAGTGTAAAAATTTTCTTAAATACCCCTAGATGATTATCGGAACGGGCTAACTTGCACAAATCTCGAACTAATCCATATGCAGATAATTATCCCACCGTTCTTTCCATACTTACACTTGGGCTGAGGTGACTCTAAGAGTTGTAGACCAAGAACAATCGAACTTAGGAGGGAACAAACCTTTAAGTTCCAGGCCGAGATCAACCCTTGGGATTGTGATTACTGGAACTTAATTATAAATTCGAATCTACACCATGTAATTCATCTATGAAGGTAAATTTTTTGAATATAGTTCATTGATTATTGAATGGATCTATCATTTCATTATGATAAGTGGGTACCATCATTGAGTTCAATGTTAACCAGTTTGTTGAAGC
This sequence comes from Rhododendron molle, assembly GCA_025413875.1. NCBI lineage: Eukaryota > Viridiplantae > Streptophyta > Magnoliopsida > Ericales > Ericaceae > Rhododendron > Rhododendron molle. Next base: position 8,582,286 of record CM046393.1, read on the forward strand.
TGTCCTCCCTTGGAATCTTTTAAAGTGGAGAAGGGGAAGGGACCCCTCCAAGTTTGGTTAAAAGAGTGAAGGGAAAAGAGGCCGGACATCTAACTGTACTCCTTTATCTCGAAGATTAAATTGACAAGGCTAAAAGGGCCGAAGCTTTAATTGGAACTCTCGCAACGTAGGTGGTGAGATTGGTCATTGGTCCCCTAGTGTTAATTGAACTGCACGTAAACTGGCCTGAATACTTGAGCTGTTAAAAAAAAAGGAAGTTCGGATGTGACCAAGTTTAGTGATCAAAAGAAGGGGGATTGAATGTGATAGGATAAGGGTGATCGGACCACAAGTTGTGGGGGAGGGGAAGAAGAAAAATACCCTCTTCAAAAGGAAGAAAAAAGACTCTTTTTAATGGTGGTTTGGCATGTGCTTCTCTGATCACTACATGGGTTATCACCATCTAGCTTTATGCTTTATTAATTTCGGGAAAATGTGTGTATCATGAACAGATTTATGTTCAACAAAATTAAAACTAATACAGATGTGTTCGGAGTTGTCCAATATGGTGAACGTAGGGGACCCTATAGCTTATTTGAGGGCCAAATTAAGCGAGATATAAATAGGGGGCCCTTTATACATTTGTACGAAAAACTAAATAGACGTTAAAAAATATAAATATAGGTAAAATTCCATATCTTATTCATTGTAACAAGTGAAGTAAGTACATTTTCATTCATGTCTCTCTTGGATCGATGGTAACCTTTTTTTTCTTTTTCCTGTATCTCAACTAGACCTGCAAATGAACCGAACCGTTCGTGACTACTCGAGGCTCGACTCAGTAAAGACTCATTTGACTTTGGTTCATTTACCTTAAGTAGATGCCCTTATAGGTTGTATATGTTGTTCTTCTATATATCCGTTGACTTCTTATATTTGCAGACTTTTATAAATGACTGTTAAACCAAAATTAGTAGATAGAACCCTATATATTTTCTTTAACTATAATTTATTTGATGATTCATGTATGTTTGAAATTGAAGCCTAATAGCGGCCGCTTCCTCGGCCTCCTCTCAAAGTCGGCTTTGACTGTGGATCATTATTATTTTGTGGAATTTACATGTAAATCAGATTGGGCGCAGAGATATATTCACTATGTTTGGTTAGCAGTTTTGAAATTTATTTTTGAGATAAAAAAGTTTTATAGGTTTGCGTATTTTTTCGTTTTTAGTAAATTTTTTTAACATTTTAACAATTTTTTTTACTTTTTGAATAGATGTACGCTTATTTCCGATTCTATGCACGGAGTATTGTGGTTTATTTTTGCCCAATCCCACCTCCCAAACGTGCCCCTATCATTGAGGTGCAACAGAACTCATCTTTCCCATAAAACACGTTCTCTTGTTTTCCAATGTGGGAGATCACTTTTCTTGAAGGGTGGCTCTCCTCTCCCCCTTTCTTTCATTCTCACTTGCTTCCCTGTTTTTTTGGACCATTGTGTCGTTGAGTAGGGCATGTTTGGCAACAAATTTCTGCCTTTTCCAATGCGGGAAAGCCTAATGGCTTATTTGGTCAAACAGGCCCTTAGCTCAACCTCACAAACTCACCTATCGATTAGTCGAGACAATTCAGGCATATATCAGATAAGAAATCATATATTTTCATTCTTAGTTACTACAAAATTGGATCGAGCATATTGTAAGGTAACCCCGACGAGTTGGCAAAATGGACATGAAAAAGCAATAAATACTTGATCATAAGATTGCATGTTTGAATCCCACAGAGGTCAATTATCCCAAAACCTTGGGGCCATTGACAGTGGCGGACCCAGAAATTTGACATAGTGGAGGCACCAATTTTCTTTGTAACCGTAATATATGAGTTACCGTTAAGCACATTCACAGAAAAATAATTTTAGCATTCATGATAAAGTAATAATTTTAAAGTATATATGTGTTTTAGTAACCAGCTACTTGGGCAAACTTGCGCACCTCGACTATATGTGTTAAATTTAACCAAAATTATCACATCTTCATCATCTAATTTCTTATTATTAACTCTACGAGTACAAGTTTCGGAGACTAAAAGTGTATAAATGCAATGTGTGGATCTATATTAAGTACTACATAACTGATCAGAGACATTGGGAGAGTAGGGGAAAAGCTTTGTTTTGGCTATGATGGGAGGATAGATTTCTATTTTTTTGTTTCTCCTCCAAGGTCGCACTATTTTCTAGTGCCAGGAATTTGAAATAAAAAGATATAAAAAGTTAGGGGAGGGGGGGACTCGAACACACACACTTGTTCACAAAGTCAACACTTTACAATTACACCATACATTGCTTACTTCCATATATTCGGCATATATAATATATATACAAAATAGAAAAAAAAATTTAAAGGGCATGGGTGACCCCACGTGTCCCAAGGTGGGTCCATCCCTGGCTACTGGGGGTTATGCTCGATCGTTACCTTCAAGGCCCCGAAATTAGTCGAGGTGGTCAAGTGCATGTAAATTGGCCCGAATAGGTGTATCATAATGCTTGGACCAGTTATACTGCGGTGTCATGTGCACCATATTCACGTGTACAGGCGGCATTAATGTTGGTCCATCATCTAATTATGCATCTATAAAGTTTTATTTTTTTTATTTTTGGTAACGCAAGGTGTCTCGGGTCAGCTTGCGCTCACCACAGACTAATTTCTACAGCCCCTCCCGTAGCTTTTTATCCACAGTTACATGAGGAGGTGAGGTTGCCCAAAAAGTTGCTAACAAGGGGAATCGATTGAACTTCTGACTTTAAGTGGAAGCAAACTCCTAAGTTCCTGGCCAACACTACCATGTCAATCCCTTGGGTACGTTTCTATAAAGTATATACTTTCTTAGGTCTTGAGCATTAAATTGGCATCATATGCGTCGGCAACCATATTTTGTACCTTCCTTAATAAGACCAGATACGTAGCCTAAACAACGCAAGAAAGGAAATTAGAAAAGATTTTTTTTTTTTGTTGATATATTAACAATATTTGAATAAGTGAATTTTCCTTTTGGTTGGATACTCGCCAACCTTTTCCCTTCTTTGGTAACGGGTGGCATATGATTGTCCTAAACTTAGATGCCAACATATATAGTTGGGATATAGGTCTTTGGTTGCGATGCCGATTGGCCCGCTCCCTTTTAATCTTTGTAACTTTGTTTCATTAATTAATAAAATTTTCTTTGCTGATAAAATAAAAAAAAAAACCCCCATATGGAGTCAATCCATACAGAGTAATGCTCTGACTTTAATTCGGACCTCGCAAGTAATCGGTGCGATTGGTTCCCTAGAATTGGTCGATGTGGCTAATCTTGGCCTGAAGAGCCGTGTTATCAAAACAAATACTGTACTCTACGAAAATGGCCTAATGATTGAATTAGACGATCTATTGAGCTCATGAAAGAGATTTGACAAAAAAGCTACATAGATTGATGGAAACATACACTGCACCATTGCCTATGAAAGTTGAGTTTGCAATTGGTACAACGTAAAGGGAGTTAGCAGACATGAGTATAGACGACTTTAAGCATTTCCCAAACCCTAAAAGGGTTCGTAGGGATTTGATGTTTAAGGCCCAAGTTTTTTGGGTCGAGCTCCCCCATGGAGCCCCCAGCCTCCGCCTGTAGGTTCTATAGTGAAAGTTGACACTATATCGATGATCCGTTCTAGATAATTCATACTGTTGATCGCACACATCCTATATATAGGTTCTATCTTGAACCTATATCGTTGATTCATATTATTGATCGCGTACATTCTATAGAATAATAATAGCTTGATCTAACATCAATGAGTACAGGGGCGGAGGGGGCAAGTGCACCCCCCCGGTTTTCAAAAATTAAGAAAAAAAAATTTATTATTATTTTTTTTAAATTGAGGATTGAGGGGAGGGGTCATGCACATAAGAGTTTTGGTCCTTTCGGAATTGTAGTTTCTGAAACTCAAGGGAGAGAAGTGTAGTTTCTGAAACCTCCGACCAATGTCAAATTCTCGTTTAGTAAAAGTGCCCTTTCAAATTCCAAAGGATTATTAATCGTTCTTTTTTATTCTCCTACCTCTAAACCCATCAAAGCTTGAACGGAAAGAGGCTGCACAGAGCTTGGCTTGGGTTTTCTCTTGGCAATCCCCAACAAATCTATTGCTATGTTCTTTAATCAGGTAATAATTAAAGAAATATTTTATCCACTACTTGTCCTTTATTTGAGCTACCCCAATTTTATTACTAGTATATTTTACTGTTTACTACTACAACTTTAGGGTTTGAACAGACACCAATACCATCGCTTGCTACATAGAGTTTGAACTTTTAGGGCTTGAACAGACACCATCTTGCTACCGGGTAAATCCAAGTTTTGAATTTCATTCCAGCAGCGGATCGAAAAAACAAAAAAAAAAGAATTCCATTCCAACAAAGCTAGCTACTACGGTCAAAAGCTTCTGACGACAATGATAAATTGGGGGAACTACGTATCAATTTCTATTGAGTAGAATAGGAACCTTGCTTCGTTAATTCACTGTTCTTTCTCTTGGGTCCCTAGAAATTGTAATGGGGTTGCCCATTGGATGGCATCCCATTATTTAAAGGGAGCTATACCAGTTGATTGGGTTTCTACAATCCCCCCTGTCCCTCCCTTCCATTTTTTTATGCAAATAGCCACGTTTTTCTCTCTAAGGATGGCTCTCAATTTTGAAGGGGTATTTTCATAAAATAAGTGGCGCTCAACAACCTACGACTTGGTATTCCGACTGATCAAACTCGTGCTCACTCTTTCTGTTTCAACGGCAACGGCGGAACGATCATTTTCAACCATGAAGATTATCAAAACTAGGCTTCGGAACAAAATGGAAAATGAATTCCTCTCGGATAGTTCCCTTATCTACATCGAAAAGAAAATCTCTTTAAAATTGGGTTTAGAATCAATTGTAACAGATAATCGTCGAGTTCCGTTTTGATAAAACTTCAAACTCCAAATCATTAACATGTTAAGACGTGTGTCTTTTTTGGATATTATGTAATGGTTAATCGTAGGACTCATGTACTTATTTTTGATATCGAATGTATTAGCGTATTTGGGTGCCCCCTCCCACTACAATTCCTGGCTCCGCCACTGAATGAGTACGTTATTCTCCAAGGGAAAATACGAAAAATTCCCATGCAGATAGTATATACTTGCTTGATCTGACATGGCGAGCGTATTTTTCTTGGAGGAATGTGTGAGAACAATAATTCAGATCATCGATGTGAGATTGAGATAGGAGCAAAAGATATGGTAGGGTGTGGAAGACAGGGCTTGGAGGCTCGTCCCTAGGTTTTTTACTTTAATTAGATCGCGTGATGGGTGATCGGAAGCAACCCCGATCTATTACGTATGTCGTTTCTCATTTCAAACATTCTACAAATAAAATACCACTATCCTATAAAAATACAGGAGACAAATCCTGAGAAAATTACTACCATCTTTCATTTTACTGTGGGAAGCCTAATTCTGATAATAATATTGGAGAGGCCGCTCAGACTCATATACTAGTTTTTGGGGGAGATAATTAACTAACGTGGGACAAATTTCAATTCCAACACTCCCCCCACGTGCGACCCCCCGACTCGCACGTGGAGAGATAAACAAAGGATCCGTAACACTTGGATCACAACAAACAACGGTATACTTATGGCACAAATAAGGGGGAACAAATTCTCCCTGATACCATGTTAAAGCATCCAACTCCAAACCAATTAACAAAGAGTGGAGAGGCTACCCAGGCTCATATACTAATTTTTGGAGGAGATAATTAACCAATGTGGGACAAATTCCAACAATTATGGCAAATCTCCATCTGCTTTAATCACATTTATTTGTTTGGCCATGGTCTAGTACCCTTAGGCAAACTGACCTAATAAAGTTAGTCAATGTGAACTAAAATGTTTCTTCAATCCAGTTTGTGCTGATGCTTTTTTGTCAATAATTGTGCATGTGATGGGTCCGATTTCCATGTGAGATCGCCTTTAGTTTCAGTTTCTATGGATATATTTCCTCTACGTCTATGGTTTGATTGCAACGAAAACAAAGTTGTTTTGGGTGAGAATGGGAGAGGGGCTTCCTTTTTGTGGGTTGTCCTCAGAAAGGGTGAATACCCACGACCAGAATCTGATTTGGTTGGCTCCCTATACAATTGATCACGATATGATTCTCAAGATTAGGCCACAAGAGAGTAATTTCTTGTGAATTTCGTAGTCTTGACATGGACGACATGCTTTTGACCGAATAGAGGAGAGTAGTCAAAGTGCGCGTAAACTTACCTGAACGTCCCTTACCGTCAAAAGCACAACTCCTCTTTTAAATTGGAATACTGGTATTGGGCATTAAGGCAACAACCAATAGGTAATGCTACCAACACCATAATTTTTCGTATCGATGCACAATGTGTCAAGGTGGTATCGTCTCATTGAGAATTGAGAGTATCAATCTTTTCAATTGCCAACTGAAAACCGTGTCCCCTTGAGATGTGGTGCTTTTTCGGGTACACAAATGAATATGCCGATATGCTACTCTCCTAGTTGATTAAAAAGAATTGCTCCCAAGATCACCTAGTCATTTATGCAAAACCAATTGCACCTATGTCGAGACCAATGCTAAGGCCTACAGAGTATGTTTTAGCCAGATACTAAGAAGAATTGAATCCATCAATCAAATTAACTACTTGGTTATCAAGATGTTTGTGAACAATACTTCCATAAATCATAGTATTGGGTTTTCATACTCTCTAAGAAATCAGCTAACAATTCGTCCTTCATCTTGTTGGGCCCTCGCATGAAGCACAATGATCCAAGCACCTTGATCATTTCTAACCCGGCAATTGGGCTAGACGACCATAGAAAGAGAATCGATATCACATGTTATGGGCTTGGCTTAAATGGAATGGGAGATGCGGCCCTTTAGATCTGTGCAAAGCAGCCGACCCAGTTGTTAGTCTCGACAATCGACGGCTCGGTTTTTAATCGAGTAATAGACGGTTCAGAATTGTATGCGTTTAGATTCGATTCTAATCGTCCGTGTTGAGATAAATGGCTGGATTGACCACTCTACACCAGCTCTACAAAGAGCTACTCGGCAGTATCTCCAGATTGTGCTTAATTTAAAATAGAAACAGTTATAAGTAGACAATACTTTTTTGTTAAAAATACGAACATTTTCATTTCATTTGAACTAAAATGTTTTTTTTTTTTAAACTTTTTCGCTTTTTGTGTATATTTTGGTACTTGTAATTTTCGTCCGCGGTTTTTTTTTTCTTTTAAATTTCTCAAAAGTTTTGTTTTTTTTTTTTTTAAAGAGAAACTTATTACTACTACTATATAAAACACAGATTGCAATAGGTCTTGGACTCTTGGTTTCTCAGATAATGTTGCACGTGAAATTGGAATTCGAATTTTTCCAGAATTTGCGTACAAAGTCCGCATGATGTAGAATTTCGTCGTCAATAATAAATCACCCCAGCTTTCCCGCCATTCCTCATCGTCTTCTCTCTCAAGACTATGGCTGATTCAACAATCCCCAACCCCGATCCATGGTTCTCTCTCTCTCTCTCTCTCAATGCATACCCACGAAACACAATTGACAATGGTAGAATTTGATGAACAGGGTTTCTTGTGAATCGCATTGGGACGCTGGTGCTGGTATTGGCTCGGCGCCTGATTATGCTGAGATAGTGGTGGTCCGTCACGGAGAAACAGATTGGAATGTAGAGGGAAGAATTCAGGTTTCGTTTCTTTTCTTTTCTTTTCTTTTTTCTCTGGTGTCCGGGGCAGGTTTCTGGCACCTGTACTAATTATGTGGACCAACTCCACTTCCACTCATGAAATTCTAATTAAAGCCACAGCGAAGCTCTTTGTGGACTAACTCTAAAGGAGGGAGTCGATAGCAAGAGATTTCAAACTTGAATTTAAAAAGGGAGCAAAATTAATAAACGCGAAAAAAACTTGAATAAGGATAAAACGTGCACTTTTTCTAAAGGTCCCATCTCCGCCGGTTCAGCCCCGGACGTCCCTCTCGCTCTGCTCTCTCGCCGTCTCTCTGGCTCGCTCTGTAAATCGGTTAGACCCAACTCTGAAAATCTGTAAATTAGGTTTCTTTCTTAAATTGAGCGTTCGTAAATTTGGGGTTTCATTCGTGTCTTTCGTTGTCTCAGACCCAACTCCGGCGTCGGAGATGGGTGTTTGTTTGATTTTTGCTTCCCGGATAAGTTTTGGCTGGGATATGCCGAAGCCGGATATGCATATCCTGCCAAATCCTATATCCTTCAAACAAACAGGCAAAACCCCGAGTTCTATCAACTCCTTTGGAGCCGGTCCGTACAGATTTTGTTCACTTTAATTGGACTCTCGCTAGTGGACGGTGGGATGGGTCTTAAGATTAGTCGAGGTGCGCGTAAGTTGGCTACCTAACTTTTTGAAGCTGAATCGGCAATGGAAGGGAAAAAAAAAGATTTGGAAGGGAGAATTATTTTCACTATTCGAGTTATCTATTGTTCCTGAATTTCTTGAAACGAAGAAATTGAGAATAACAGGGCACAGTTGTATTTTCTCTGCTTCATGTTGCCTCGACATTCCCATGTTTCTTCCAAAATGTGGTTAACGTTACAGACTTGGTATAAGAAAAGGTTGCCTAAAGAGTTTAAATTTAACCCATTTTGCCCCTAATCGACTACTAACTGGAGGATGACAACAGAAATTTTTCTTGATGTTTTGCCTTTTAGAACATATAACTTGATAGAGGTTGGATATGATTCTATCGATTTCTTCACAGAACATTCATTGATATGATTTGAAATCGAGGTGAAAGGGAAAAGGAAAAGATGACAAATAACGCAAGAGGGAAAATAAAGAGATTGTCGAATTAGTTGTGCCCTCCTTGATTGGGGCACATGCATTTTTCACATTCAACCTCAAATCTTTTTAAAGAATCTTTGTAAGTGAAAGAATAGATTTGTTAGAAACTAACTGAACAGTCGTTCATTCCCTTGTACCCTTATTACGATATAATTATTGCTTTGAGAGTAGCTTGCTTTCTGAAAACAATGAAATGGTTGCCAAACATGTCAATACTTTTCTTTTCATAGGCGACCACAAATATTACTATTAATCAAGTCCTTTCCCAATTTATCTCAATGCTTTCTTCAAATCCCACCTGGTATTTCGTGGCACTTTGTTGTCCTAACTTCCTCGTTCTTGCAACAAGTAACATATGTGGTTTGCTTTGAAAATGTAAGTTTTTTATTATCTGCATGTTTCATTCTGTTGCCCATCTCTGGTTAAAGATTTAGAAACTAAAAAAGGGTATCCTGAGCAATTGAAATAATCATTGACTCTCGAGGCATCTTAAGATGCTTATCCCTTCTTCCCATGAAGCCACTATGTCTTTGAATCCTAAGTGGATCGATGATCTAAGCACATTTATATCTCACATGGCTCATTGCTGTACTAACTCTTCACCATCAAGGATCTCCTGGCATCCCCTTTGCAAAAGAAAATAAAAATGACAACTTCTTTGATCTTCAAGTTGATTGCTCTTCTGACATGCAAAGGTTTCTTCTGGAGTCTGGACTTGGAAAATGGTGATTCAACCATGTACCGTGTGAATGAAAATTTGCATGCAAATTAACTTTGTCATCGGTCTTTTGTAACATGATATGTTTGAAATTTGTTAATCTGTGGAAGATTCTTAATAACACGTGATATAAAGATATCTTGATGTTCTAGAGGTTACTAATTCTTTGTGCTTTTGGTGGCTATGTCTATAACATGCTGTGTTCTCTATATTGTTTCTTTCTATTGTATTTATGCCTACTTTTCGACCTACGCCTAATAATCAGGGACATGTTGATGTGGAACTGAATGAAGTTGGGAGACAACAAGCAGCTGCTGTAAGTTGACACGTGTCATTGGCACTGTTGAGAGTTTTTATTTCATCATAATAATGCATGCCTTTTAAACTGCTTGCCTTTCTTGTAGGTGGCTGATCGACTCTCAAAAGAGACTGCTATTTCTGCAGTGTACTCGTCTGATTTAAAGCGAGCTCTTGAGACTGCCCATATCATAGCGAACAAATGTGGTGTGTCTGAGGTATGATTCAAGAATTGAGACAAAAAAAATTGAAACCTTATGTTTACTATAGACAGCCGAAAAATTATGTCCTTGACTCCATTTTGCTTGTTCTTGTTTTTCTTTTCTTGTAAGACATCGAATCTGGCTGTTGATTTCTGCTTTCCTCCCACATTTCTGGATCTAAACCTGATGAATCAGTTTTTTCCCTGGTTTCGACCTGGTCCTGCAAAACAAGGAAGGAGCTTGAGTCACCAGTGTGGTGGCGTGCCAACCACCCTCCGATGCCTAAGTCAGTATAGAACTTGCTATATGGTAGGAGAATTAAGGTTCTTGGTTGTCAGTTGTGCGTACCTTTATTGGAGTTCTACCGTCACTTTTATAAGCATTTGATAGGAGGTTGAGTCCTAATAGGACTGTATCCCGGGGATTATGGATCATCTCAATGATGAGCGTGGAGTCATGCCTTAGCTGGGACTCCATACTCATCCAGTCTTGGCATGGGATCCTTATCCGTCTTTGATCGTGTTTATCTCTGGCATTTTGTGTTTATCTTACCTACATCTTCTCCTTTATCCCGTAGGATCATAGTTCCTCAGAGTGGTATCTTTAATTGGGATAAGTATGCTACATGAGCGTTACTTACCCTGCCTTAGCTAGGTGTCCGAGCTGGTCCTTAGACCTTAATCCAGCTCTGTCTTACGGGCCGGGCTGGCATACCTGACTTTATCACAGGTGGTACTTCCCAGAGGGTCACAGGCGAAGCTGATTCTTACTCCCCAGCTCCGCTTTTTTTTTCCTGAGCTGACCTTGCCAGGTCTTTCCTACTTATCATTACCAATTAAATTTTTTCCTTCTTGATCAAACTCTCACATTTTTATCTCCAAACCTCGTGGTTGTAACAAGAGATTTCTTTAGATAACGTATCTGCAGACTGATGGCCAATTTTGTATTCGCTTTTTTCTTGGTATGTTTCAGGTCATACAAGATGCAAACCTAAGGGAACGACATCTTGGAGATCTTCAAGGTTTTGTATTACATGAAGCAGCCAATCATAAGCCAAATGCATATCAAGCAACTTTATCTGCCAGGACTGATGAAGAAATCCCTGTGAGCACTAAAAGTTTAAAATTTTGGTTGCTATTGGATATTTGAAATCAATGTTCCACACGAGGTTTTTTTTTTTCCATTTCCATAACTGTATATAAACCTTGTGCAAGAATCAAATTACCAATGTTCTAAAAATTGCTAGGCTCTAGTTGGGCGGTCAGCCAGTAATCAAATTACCTTTGACCTTCAAGGCCGAGTAATTGGCAATTAATCGGCGCATAGTAATTAGTCGGATCTAGTCGGATAGACCCCGCTAGCAACAACTGTACCACAGAATAAGTTCAGATATATGGCAGATAGATTACGTAAGGAATTTTGGAACCAACATAGATGAGGGGGCTAATTGAATTTTTCATGGAAGAACATAGGTTTCCTATGACTTGCTTATTATAGGGTGCCTATAAGTGTAATATGACCTGTTTTGAAGAGAAAGGGATTGACAAAGGAGTATATTGATGTGGTCAAAGACATTTATGATGGAATCTGAGCCTGGACTACAATTAGATCACCTGCAGACAACACATGGGAGTTCCCATAGGGACAAAAAAAGTCTTCAGAAAACAACTATTAGGCCGTGGAAAAACTGTTCAACAACATCAGAATAACAAATTAAGAATGAGTTTAGCTGAGAGGAAGGCGCTTAGACACCTTGATTCATGTGCGGTAGGATTAGGAAAGATAGAATTGACTTCATACCGTTTGTGAAATGGTACGATTAGCAATTTTGAGAGTAAGTTGATTGAAATGCTACGGAGAGTGAAGACCTAAATTAACATGGGACACTGTAGTAAAAATAATATGAACTATTAAATTCAACTAAGTATATAGCCCTTGACAGATTGATTGGGAGTTTGGGACACAAGGGTTGGTTGGGTTTGGTGGGCGTGTAGGGAATGTAAGAACAATATCTTGCTTCAAGGTGTATTTAGGATGGTACTTATTACATATTCCATCTTCTTTTGTGGTATTCTGTCATTTCTGGAATTCCCCTCTTCTTTACTTTAATTTACATTTTCTTGTGCTAATGTAGTTCGAATAAAAAGCCATTTGTGCTGATGATTTGCCGGATCATGCTCTTTTAGTTTCTGTAAAACCCTTGACCATTTACGATTTCGATTTTAATATTTTAATCGAGTACATTACAGCCCCAACAATTGTGACTTTCAGGGTGGTGGAGAAAGTCTTGATCAACTTTTTCACCGCTGCACATCTTCATTGCAGAGTATTGGTATGAAGCATATAGGTATATTCGTTATCACTGTCGCTTGGCCTCTTTTCCCAGTTTATAACTTAGTTGTCAAGAATGTATACTGGTTCTGGTAGCTAGCAATAAGGCAAGTTAAGTCTTTATTCATTTCCAGAAATGCTACTTGGTGTTGAATAACCATTTAATACCTTCGAAATATCACTCAACTTGACATATCCGTTGTAGACCACCTTATATACTATCCGCCATCACAATTCTTTATTTCCCCATTTTGAGTAACTTCAAGTACTTTAACCCCTAGTCGTGCTCACCTGCGATATTCTCTGGAGTCCAAGTCATTTGATCATTTAATTGGGCTCCCCCGCAAGTGAGCGGATTGGGCCCCCAAGATTAGTCGAGGTGCGCGTCAACTGGCCCGGACACTAGAGTTATCGAAAATAGTAGAAGAAGTCATTTGATCATTTAAAATGGAGTAGCAAGTCTCATTTCAATTGCAACATTCATTTTGCGAGTTCAAGTCCTTTATTTTCTTTGTCAATGTTATGTAGAAGATGCCTATTCGTACACACAGTGGATTGAATCGTGCCTTTTAAGGTGGATGGAATGGTGCTTTAGCCAAAGGCGTTCAATTTCTTTTTTGCCAACTTCTTTGTCCATTCCACTGCAGGTGAGAGAGTGGTAGTGGTTACTCATGGTGGAGTCGTCCGTGCACTTTACAAGCGAGCTGCTCCAACAGAACACCTGCAGAAGAAGATCCTGAATGCATCTGTAAGTATACTTCACTTATCCAGCAAGGAAGACTGGACCATAAAGACATGGGGCGACGTTAACCATCTCAACGATACCGCATTTCTGAAGACTGATTTTGGAGGTGACAACACATCTTCTGCTCAAATAAATCCAGAATGCTCTTCTGGCTCCTCTGGTTGATTACCCTCTAGCAGAACATTAGTCAGACTACAATCAAATAGTAGTATGTAAATCACCACCCAAAGTCTGTTTCAGTAATGAATCTAATTTCAAAGTGCACTGATTTGAACTGCTCATGGAAATATGAAGTTCACTTATGGATCTTAGATTTAATACAAGGACACCTTCATTCTCTTGTGGGTTGTTGATTCTGCTCGGGGTTGGCTTTTCTGGTTTCATCGATGGAATGTTATTGAAAGGTTAATCTGAATGCTACATGCCATAATCCTTAAGTAACTTCAAATTCTTGCAGCTTGGCTTCTGGCAAATCAAATCCCTATATTTATAGTCTGTAAAACTCTCCACTTGCTTGCAACAGTTCCTCCTCTTGTAAAACCTACGTTTTACCCGAAGTACTGTATCTTGGTTTTGATATATGCATTTTCAAGCAACTGAAGCAATTTTCAGTCTCTGAAGCAGCAAGTTTTTGCTGCAAGAGAACAATTCTTTTGTTAGATGCGGTTTCCTTTAGCAGATTCAATATCGGAATGTAGAACTGTTGGTGAACTTTACATTGACGCGATTCCTCATGAGAATGAAACCAGTGACGTGTTCTAAAACTTGCAAATTTTGTTAATTAACGTTTCCGCTATATACCTGCCGACTCTCCCATTTTCACATTTCCCCCGCCTAAGTAACGAGGGGGACTAGGCGCACGCAGCAAGTAATTATTCAGTGGTTTTGCAGCATCCGTCAGTGATCTTGCAGGCATTGCCACACGAATAATTATTGTTAACCCGAAATGATTGACTTGGTGGTCAGATTGGGTCTAAGGATTGCTTCCAAGTTTGAAACTTCTAAAGTGTTACAGTATTTATTCTTATAGGGCAAATTAATAATCGAGTTCTTTTTTTCTTTTTAAAATTAACCCGCATGATGAGGGAAAAACCTGATTTTAGGCACAAGTAATAGATTGCAAGCAAGCAACAAACATATTATCCCTGGGTAAGTACTTCAATCCGATCAATGCTTTGGTCCTAACTGTTTCACGAGAACAAATGTATTTCCTCTTGCTTTGCTCCCGCGATGAAGAGCTTCGGCTCCAACATAAATGCACCGGATTATGTGATGCCAAAAGCAAATATCTATGCCCATTGGGCCCAGGAGCAGTTCCAAGGGGGCGACGAGCCCATCACAACTCTAAATATTCTCGTGCATTATACTAATTTTTAAGTTAATTATAAAAAATTCAATGGGATTAGCGCCTGCAAATCCTTTGAGTGAAATTTTTTCTTTAAATTTCAACATGTGGGGTAAAAATTTCAAGTAATCAATCATTTTTTAAAGTTGTATGTATAAAATTTAACAGTGGTTGCGCACGTGCATATAATATGTCGCTTCTTCAAACCCCGCGAGTAGTAGTACTTGTAAAATGTATTTTGATTATCGATATGAAAATACAAGCGATTCAAGCTCGTGCTTGACACAAATCGTGCATCTGCGATCCGCCCACGTCGATAATATATTACTATGGAGTGGCCTATTTAATAAATAGTCGACCCAGTTGACTTATATTGATTATCCATATGAAAATACACTGTAACGCCCTGACTTTTCGGGCGCAAAATAAAATAATTTCTTAAGAAAATATTGCTAAATAAATATAATTTTTCAAAATAAAGATTTTGCTAATACAATCTCAAGATAGATTTACGGAATCAAAATACACCAACTTTGACTCTAATCTTGATATGAATCCTAAGCATCCTCGATCCTCGTTACTGATATTCTTTCCATGTCAAGCTGCATCATCGTTGAATCTCTTCCATTGAATCATGCGCCCTCGCAAATTGATCGGCGAAGCAATCGATTTGCCAGGAAACAGACGTTCCGTGAGTGATAAATCACCCAATAGAATAATCAACCCCAACTACCCTACTTTACAACTAGCAAGCAAACAAGATAATAATGATACGAATAAGTAAAGCAGAGATTTTTCCATAAACAGGTTCATTACTATCCATTAACCTAACGTGTAATCAAACATCTTCCTACGAGATCTTTCCTCCCCCGTAGCCATGCTCGGTCCCATGAGATCACTTCACTTTGTTTGTCTTAGATAACCTAAGTTACAATCTACAGCCGGCGGAGTTCATGCCTGAATCACAACGAGGGTTCGCCTATCTTATATACCACATCACCATCATCACTATGTCAGTACATCAATTTGTTCCACTTGACACATGCCGGGACATCAATTTATTCCACTTGCAGGACATCAATTTATTCCACTTTGGACACACGCCGGGACATCAATTTGTTCAGCGGACCGCGCCGAGGACATCGATTTGTTGTTTCGCTGGACTCTCGTGAGGACATCAATTTGTTCCCCATGGACTAGCGCCGAGACATCATTTGTTCCCTTTGGACTCTGCTTGAGGACATCAATTTGTTCCTTGGACCCACGCCGAGGACATCAATTTATTCCTGAAACATCCTTTGGACCATCAGCGAGGTTTATAGTCCTGGCTCATCATTGGACCTCTCTTGAGTTTTAACATCACAAAATATCATTGGGCCATCGCCAGGTTTTAACATCACAAAATATCATTTGGCGCGTGATTTTATCAAAACATCATCCTGACAGACATCTTGGGCTTACTGCGATCTTAAATCATTTAAGGGCTTACTCTGTGGTTTTAAATCATCCTGACCATCAGCGGGCTTACTACGCGATTTTAAATCATTTCGGGCTTACTCTGCCGGTTCTAAATCATTTCAAACATCACTGGGCTACTCTGCCAGTCTTAAATCATTTCACAAATCTCATCAGATCTCAAATCGCGCTGTGACGACCTCTATGAGAAAGAAATTTCACAATTTATCCATTACTTAGAATCGTCTCGTGATTTCTATTTAGCATACCACCCCATGTCTCTAGGGTCAATCTAACATTCAAATCCAGTATCAACACAATATCATTCTCAATAATAATTAAAACGAATAATAAACAGATCAAAACAAACATTAGGTAATGCAATCACATGACTTTTTATGACTGGGCCGTTGCCCTTAATCTTGTATGGCCAAAATATCAATAACAATGTAGGAAATTTTATATAAGATTTTAAAAAATAATTTTCTAGGCTTTTATTAATTAATTATAAGTAATTAAGTCAATTAAACACTAATTAAATATATTAATTAGGTAAAAATATTAGAATAATTATCGTAACCTTAATAAAGGTCCTAACAGTCCTCTATAATAAGTTCGAGTGCTAAAAGTTGGGTTTGAATGCTCACGGAATTATTTTGAATATAAAGATTTAAATTAACAGACAAAACAAGAATAAATAGACAATAAATAATTAAATAATTGAAAATACATTTTTATTTACAGAATATCATTATAGGACTGTAAATAGTCTAAATAAAATTATTCGTAATTTTAAACCTCCTTTATAATATTTTACAGTATTATTATTAAGAAACAACTCTTAAATAATAATAAATAGTAATTCAAATAAATAAAATTTTATTTTAATAACATATCACCTTTGAACTGTCAGGAGTCTAAAAAAAATATTTTTGATACTAAAATATTTTTTTTGTAAGGTCGCTATTAATTTTCGTTTATAACTTTAGTTAAAAATTAAATAAATAGCTAATAATATAAATTAACTACGAAATCAGCAAGTTATGACCTTTAACATGTTGGGAGTCTAGGAAAATAGTTTGGGTAATTATAGATTAGTTTATAAGGTCGTATTGATTTTTGTTTACAAACGATTACACAATTACAAACAGAAATTTAATAAATATAAGATTAAATAAAAAAATTATGAAACTAACAAGGTATGAACTTTAGAATGTAGGTAACCTAGGATAAAAATTTCGGAGTAAAATCTATTTTTAAGGTCATGGCAAATTCGATCTCAAGCAAGCAGTAAATCACGGCTGGGGAGTTCGGTTTTTGATTTTTGGGTACTTTTTGAAGCATGGGACTCTACGGGGCATTGAGTTATGTCTATAAACACTTAATATCCGTAGACCTTGGATCGAATTATAATACCTCGAATCAGTTGGATTTGATTTCGATCGAAACTTGACAATTTGGAACGAGAACTTCGGGTTTCTTGATCGGGAACCTCGGGGCCGAATTGATTGATTTTTGGTGATGCTCTAGGTTGTAGAAAGAGTTCGGGATGATCGGATTGGATCTTGGTTGGATCTAGGTGCTGGAAGGCACTTTTCTCTCTCTTTCTCTCTACAGTCCGACGTATTGGAGCTTTGATTTCCTTTGATTTTCTCTCTTTTACGGATGATTAGGCGTGAGAGAAATGGTGCGTCTTTTTAGGGAATTGGAGTAGTGAGCGTGTTATAAGAGGGAATTGGATGGGTTTTGATTAATTAGAGTCACAGATTGGGTTTGAGATGGGCCGAATGGAGCTCGGTTTTTGGGTTACGGGGAAAATGGAGACTAAGTAGGAGTAGGAGATTAAGAGATTGAGAAGGTGTATGCATGCATGTAACTAAGGAAAATAGAATTAGATAATTATAAGTATTTATCTAACAAAATAAATGTTTTTATTAAAAGGATATAATTAGGGAAAATAATGCTATTATTATTTTAAAAGCTATTAATAATATTATTTTAAAAAAAAAATACGGTCGAAAATCCGGGTTGTTACATACACGTTATTCAAGCTCAAACTTAAAACAAATCGTGCATCCGCGGGCCGCCCATGCCGATAATATATTTACTATGGAGTGGCCTATTTAATAAATAGTCAACCCAGTTGACTTGTTTTGATTATCAACATGAAAATACACATAATTCAGACTCGTGTTTGACACAAATCATGCGTCCGCGAGCCGCCCATGCCGATAATATATCACTATGGGGTGGCCTATTTAATAAATACTCGACCCAGTTGACTCACTGAATGGCCCTGTCGGCTGCAGCCACTCTCACTCGCCGCTACCCCATTAATTCCCTTTCCTCTTCTTCATTTTCTCGGCCCTTTTTAAATACTCGATTCATCAGAGACAGACCCCACGGTCGAAAACAGAGGCCGGCAACAATGGCTTACGCCTTGTCAACGGATGAGAAAATCACCGCACCATACGGTTCTTGGAAGTCTCCGATCACCGCCGACTTCGTCTCCGGCGCCGAGAAGCGCCTCGGCGCCACCGCCGTCGACGACCACGGCCGCCTCTTCTGGCTCGAGTCTCGCCCCCTCGAATCAGGGTACGAGTTTGCCTACGTGCGTAAATATGTATAGTATAAAACTAATACGGAATTATCTTGTGTGTGATTAATTTAGCAAGGGCTGATAAACGAACAAGCTTACTCGAGTTCGAGCCCGTGGTAGTCGTTTGAAAGCTCGTCCAAGATCGGTTTGCTAAATGAACCAACCTAGCTTGAACATTTTTTGAAATTGGTTAGGCTTTCAAATCAAGCTCGAACAAGCTACTATTCGGCTTTGCTTGGCTTGTGGTGTATACAAATTCAAGCTACTCAAGATCGGATTGTATTCGGCCTGATAAAAGCTTGTTTCTCGTTCGAGATCGGCTCGTCTTGTAAACAAGCTTTAAGCTAAGCTTGGGCATGTTTTGAAGCTCATAAAGTTTTCAAATCAAGTTTTTCACAATTATTTGGCTCGTTTATCACCTGTATCCACGAGTTGAGTACAGTGCCATTATATTCAAGAACATTCACGAGTTAATTCGCATAGACCAACAAGTAGAATCACACAGGCAGTATGATTTCAATTGGCAGATATCCACGGGAGTTCAGTGCGAAATCCCGGACACAGTCACACGTGCGCATATGCTCGTGACTTTATGTTATGTTGAGTAATTTTGTAGCAGTTGATTCAGATGCTGGTGTTTTCTTCAAATGTAGGCGAAGTGTTCTTGTTAAAGCTTCAGAAAAACCTGGAGATGAACCTATTGACATTACGCCCAAGGAGTTTTCGGTGCGAACAGTGGCTCAAGAATACGGAGGTGGTGCATTCAGGATTGTAGGGGATACTGTCATTTTCTCGAATTACAAAGATCAGAGACTGTACAAGCAGTCAATTCAATCTGGAGGTCATCCCCTTAGTGCTTGCATTGTTCTCGCTTAGAGTGCATTTTACATGAACATTAGCTTATTGAACATGGTTTTAAATTTTAAGCTACTTCTCAAGTCCATCATATTCATTTAGCTCTATTTTCACCAGCATGTGTGTCTAATTTTAGACTCGGACTCTGTATATGGCTTTTGCGAAACCTGGATTGGCCGATGGTCAAGTCTGAGACTTATGGTTTGTTTGGAACTTGAGGAAATGAAGAGACGAGAAGAGAAAGTAAAGAAGGTTTTCCCTTCCCTTGCCTAGTTTGAGAAGAAAGAGGGAAGAAAATAACAAAACAAAGTATTAAGTACGGAGAAATTTTTTCCATACTCTCTTGACGGACCATTAGGTTTTTGCTCCTAGTTCTCAAGTTTGAAATCTCCTAGCTATTATCAACTCTTGTGGTGCCACCCCATACGGAGCTTCGCTCCGGCTTTAGTCGGGGCCCCTGTAAGTTGTTCCAGACACCTGAGTTATGTACATATGCATGCGGAAGTGATGCCAAACTTAGGAATATGGGGTTAGGCGGTCTGACACCATGGGCAAATACTTACTCGATTACTCCTACTATTGTACTAAAAATTACTAGTATTGATTAGTTAATAATTGACACCATTAAAAATATAGATGACCCCAATCATAGAAAGTGTAGTGGTAGCCAAGTGGTAGGCACCATGTACTCCCATGCACTCTGTAGAAGTTCATTCCTCACTAACTACAACTAAAAATGCTTACTTTCGCCGAGCAAAAAAAGATGACAATCAGTTTTTAACAGGGGATAATCTTCCTTGCATAGCCTGTCCAAACTTTTCCCAGTTGACAACTTTTCACTATCCACTCTCTCTTCATTCATAGAAAGCAAGGGTTTGTGGTTTGAAATTAGGGGAAGGAGTAACTAAAATTTTGCCTTTTATTCTGGTACTGATTTAGAGTTTCATTTTACTAAAGCGTGGATTACAGTTTTGGACATGGGAGATCTAAAAATATATCCACATTTATACATCTATATAGTATATACACGGGCATTTGGAATTTCTTAATGGTGTCAATGATCCCTTCTATATCCACATTTATACATCTCTATGGCCCCATCAGTGATTAATCCTGCAGTCACCGCTGTATGTATGTGAGGCTTTTACTACTGTTATATGAGGCACAGTTAATTCAATTAGACCAATTTTTTATATTCTTGGAACTTAAGAGCTTATACGAACTGACAGATTCGTCTCCATTGCCACTTACTCCGGACTATGGTGTGCCATCAGTGTGCTATGCGGATGGAGTGTTTGATTCACACTTTAACCGTTATGTTACTGTAATGGAAGGTAGAATGCCTTATACTCTGCAGCCTCCAAGGGTCTAAATGATTTTGTTTGCTTTTCCTGTCAAGCATTTAGGCATTACTATTTTGCATTTGTTGTACAGATCGTCGTGAAGACCATCTGAACGCAACAACAACTATTGCATGGCTCAACATCAATGAGCATAATATCCAAGGTTAGGAGCAGTTGCTTTGAAATTTATTACTGTTTAATTTCCCTGCATGCATGGATGGCTAAGCTCTATGGGTATGCATACTATTTCTGGTCCTCCAATTCTCTGTCATTCTCAAAACCCATTTTATATCATTTCCAATGAAGATTAATGGTTATTTTGTTCCCTTATTTTTGTCATATCACATACAGAACCAAGAGTTTTAGTGAGTGGAAACGACTTCTACGCTTTCCCACGTCTGGACCCAAAAGGAGAAAGGATGGCGTGGATTGAATGGGGACACCCTAACATGCCATGGGATAAATCAGAACTTTGGGTTGGCTATTTTTCAGAGAATGGGTAACGTAGCTCTTTCTGTACTTTATGTTCATTTCCAGTGTCCGTTTAACTTTGGTGATATTAATTGTGTTAGAAGTTAAGTCTTCACTACTTTATGCTTGGTATAATGGTATGTTTTCTGAATTTATCTGGATGCATGTGAAGGTGCTATTTAACGCAAGTTTTGTTAGTCTCAATAAGAAAAAGTGGTATAGCCATGTCTTTTTTTGGTTTGCCTTCTTCTATCATACTCTGGGACATGAACCAAACTGGAAACAATTGATATTTGCTGATTGAATAAAGGATCGACAAAACATAGGCCAACACACAACAAGAAAGCCGTGTTTTCAATGACTTGATTCCTGGGTCTTGAGAAAAAGCTGCTTAGTCCCAAATAGGAAAGTTTGCTAATAATGATCGGTAACATCTCTCTCTCTCGTCTCAATATATATACGTATATACATATAAATATGTGCTACGTATGTATATAATATTTATCTAAAAAAGAGGACAGTACAATAAAGCCAGCTCACAAGGACTCAATAAGCGCAACTTGCACACCCTAAAACAAAACCAGCCCACAGAAGCATATGACAGCGCCCTTCTCATCAACACAAAGGACAGCTCACTTGCTGGTCACAAGACTCACAACAGAACCTGCGATTAAATCATTGCTCAAAAGTCAAAAGCCCAGGTAGTTCATGATCCTGCCAGAGCAAAAATCAAAACTCAGCTTCTACTGAAATTCAAAAACTCAGCTTCTCTCTAGAAAACAAAAACTCAGCTATAGCAGAATGCCTTCAAACGTAGGTCCACATTAAGTCTGCCGGCCACCTAACCAGATTAGAAACACCAGCTAGTAGCCATCCTATACCTCCCTCAAGACAACTCCATGATGGTACCAGGTATGGCACTCAGCTTCCAAAAGCCACCAAATACTATTGAACGAGAGATGAACGGACTGAGAAAATGTTTTCCCTTTTGCTCCCTGGCCATGGTGGGTCAGCTGGAGTAAAGGAACACGCACCTCGAACTGTCAACTATCTTCACTGGTACATTGATAGTCAACGCAACCATGTTACATATAACTAGTTTTGCGGACCATGTTGCATTATTGAATCTCTAAAGCTAATGCTTCTTATCCACTCATATTTGCTTTTTTTGTACTCTTTAGGTACTGTATAATTCTACTACTATGAGGACATTACTGAACTTGCTCTAGACTTTATTTCTTCAAGTAGGAACATCATTGAATAATCCCTTTTGTTAGGAAGAAGATTTTAAGTTTTCTTTAGATCTAGACTATTTGTTTTGTGTAACCCTCCTTCAATAACTATTGTCAATCCTCATAATGCTATGCAGAGATATCTGCAAACGTGTGTGTGTTGCTGGTGGTGATCCTGCGATTGTGGAGTCTCCAACCGAGCCCAAGTGGTCATCTGATGGTAATCCTTTTCTTTTTATGTACTTCTGAATTTTGATTGTCGTCAAACGTGTCCGTATCTAGTTGATATTTCTGATTTGTGTTCTATAAATGCTTCTCATCCTTTTTTGTTTGATTTGACTTGAAAGTCAAGTGGACATATCTACTTTATCAGCATCTTGGGTTAGAGTAGCTTTTGAAGGCTCTTGGTTGTAGCTATTCTTATGACATAAATGATGGAGTTGTTGACTCATTTGATCTGACTTTTTTGGTTTGAGATCTTTTTGTTATTCATAAAATTGGGGAAGTGAAGATCATTCGTAGTAAAGCATTAGGAAACTTGTTAGTACCATTTTTTCCTTCTATACTTAGTTAAAGGAGCGGCCTATCAAGAAGTGTATAAAATAGCGAAGCAACATTTCGTCAATTGGTGGAAAACCTTAGACATAAGAGAAGAGAACTTGGTGAAATGTCATGCTTATAGTATATTGCCTGCTAGGCTGCTGTAAACAGTTTCCAGTTAAAATCTTCAAGACTTAAAGTTCTACAAGGTTCTGATTCTTGATATCTCTTTTTAGTTACACAAAAAAATCTGTCCAGTTCCAATTGTTTATATCTTTTGTTCGTGTTCAGTTCCGATTGTTTGTATCAAAATTGAAATTGCAATTTCAAAGTTTAGATGTTTTTCTTATGAAGAGGGAAGTGAAATGTTTGAGGTTCATTTTTGATGAAAGATGAAACTCAAGTTGCGTATTTGTTTCTAAAAATAGCGATGAGATCAATGGTCCTTGGTTTCAGTCCTAGAATCTGGAGTCTCTTACAGTGTTCTGCAGAATATTAATATATCCTAGGAGTCTAAGACAAAGGTCGAACACTCACTTTTTTGTGAGGATTGGCTCAAGCTCCTCAAGAGTTTTCTTATGACCATCATGTTCTCTTTGCTCATGATGATTTTGTAGCATATTAATGCAACAGTTATTGTGACCTATTTTCAAGTTCTTCTACTGTTACTTAAATGGGCTTTAATATCTAAAGGGCTTCAAACAATTACATCCTTTAATTTACTATGTTTGTTGCTGCAGGGGAACTATTCTTCATCACCGATAGGGGAAGTGGGTTTTGGAATATTTACAGATGGGTAAACTTCAGAGTTTGAGATCTTAGATTTGTTTGTTGAGATTCGATGTGTCCAAGCTTATATAGTCTAATTTTGCCTATCAAGTTTAGTCATCTTTCTCTATTGATGTCTAGGTATTAACTTGTTCAGCTGTGATCTTGTTTAGTTCTTTATTCGTAAAAAATTACTAATACTATAGCATATTAATTAGTTTGAAAATCTTGTGTCTTCGAGGATTGAAGAAACTTTTTTTTTCCCTTTTTGTGGGAAAGGTTCGTGCCGCTTTATATGGAGGACTTGTTTGTAGAGACAAACATTCATGTTTGATGATATATTTTTGAGCAAATTACCCAAAACCTTCTTCATGTATAATTTATTTTAGTGCGCCCACTACTCCGGCAAGTTATTCTAACCTGAGAAGTTGTTGGCAAGCACATGTAATGGATAAAAGAATATTCCCCTTTCTTCTTGGTAATGGATAAACCAATAACTGGGTTACTTAAACGAGTCAACTTCCTTTCTGCTTATTTATATTGAAATTGTTTGTGATGTTATATAAGCCCTTATGGCACTTTTTTAAATACTGGTAGAAACTATAATGCAAAACTCCTGTATAAACATGAAAAGATTTCTCATAGAAGAGAAGTAACCTTTAAAGTGTTAATGGAGCCCATGGTTCTGCTTGCTCTCATAAAAACGAGAGAAATTATTTTACTGGCGTGATTTCGTTTCATCATGGTTGGGTCAAACATATTCTTTTTTGCTTTTCTTTAGATGAAGTCATGTGCATTTTATTGTTTAATCTTCACTCTTTGGACACAGGTTGAGTCTGATAACAAGGTGTTGCCAGTTTATTCCATGAACGCTGAGTTTTCAAGACCATTATGGGTTTTTGGCATAAGTTCGTATCAATTACTTCAGAGTCGTGAACAAAAAAATTTAATTGCTTGCACATACAGGTGATCTGAGAGATGTTCCATCATATTGTGTCTTATGCGTAATTTCTTCCTTCATTGCTATTTTAGCAGTGGTCCTGTCATTAGCTTAATAACCTAATGAGGTTGTGGTGAATCTGGTGATGCATTGCAGGAAGAATGGAAGATCTTCTTTTGGAGTTCTAGATGATGTTCATAGCACATTATCTCTTCTTGATATTCCTTTTACAGACATAAACAATATTGTAATGTCACGGAACTCTATCCTCACTGGTTTTGTTTGATATTAAAAAATTCTCTGGTTGGTAAGATCTGATGTATTATGTAATTATATACTTATGCAGACTTCGGGGCTTCATGGCCTGTACATTGAGGGAGCATCTGCTGTCCATCCTTTATCAATAGCTAAGGTGCTGCCCTCCTTAGAATGTGTAATCCTCAACAATTTGTTTTTTTTTTCCCTAAGATTTTTCTGTGGTACATGTTTCCCTAATTTCTTCGTGTTATTCAGGTGACTTTAGATGATACTAAATCAAAAGTCATAGATTTCGATATCATTTGGTCGTCTTCACCTGATAGTTCGAAGTACAAATCACACTATAGCTTGCCAGAATTGATTGAGTTTCCAACTGAAGTTCCTGGTCAAAATGCTTTTGCATACTTTTACCCGCCAACCAACCCCTGTTATCAAGCTAGTCAGAAAGAAAAACCTCCGCTACTGTTGAGGAGCCATGGTACGACTTTATGGTTTTCTTATGTTTAGATGTTTAATGCCTTAATGCTTTATACATCCAGTTCAACTTATTTTGTTGATCCATCCACCATAGCTGCAGTTTCAACACCTATAAGTGCCCTGTTGACTTCATCCAGTCAGAAAAAGAAAAAAAAAAAAAAAACTGATTTGCGCGACGAGCTAAATGACTTTTGTGCACATAGGTTTTACATGGTGCAGCAGTGGTATTGACATTAGATTAGTATCTATGTGTCCTAAATTCATGAACATGATGAGTTTTGAAGTGGAGGCAAATGAACTCTACATCCAATGCTTCTTATCATCTGTGTCCTTAGTGCGTGTGTAAGATGTCAGAGTTTAGCCAAGGTTTACAGCAGGAAGCCAATAATTGCTGCTGATATTTTTTTGTAGCTTTCAACAGACTATGTTTCAACTTCCATTTCAGGATTTCAAGGATCTGATCATATAGTCAATGCATTGAAAGTTAGCAAGGTAGACTTGGGGAGAGTTATTGGATTAGGAAAGTTACTAGGTAGATCTGCAAGGCAATTTTAATATAAAAAAGTGTCCAGGCTAGGCGAGCCTTGATGCAGGATGCCAACTCACAGCCAAAAATTTGCATTCCAACAAATCCTAACTTCATTGAAAGATATAAAGGATTTCATAAGAAAAATGAATGCACGTCAAAAGTAACCAAGGCTGAAATACTATACATGGGTGCATGTTATGAAATTAGTTGTTATCTAATCAAAACCTAATTAAAAGGTACTAACATAACAGAGTTATCAAGGAGGGTTTTTTCTTTGATGTATACTGCATATAGGTGTCAGTGGCCAGTTCTTTGGCTTCCTGGTGATGTAGTCCCTTCCAAACAAGTAGTAGCTTCCTTTTACTCCATCTTTCTTTGTTACCATTCATTGTGGCTAGTCTATGTTGGATTCTTCCAGGTTGGGATCTTAAGTGCCCATGACAAGCAGAACGGTGCAGCATTTCATCTTCAACAAGGAGCAATCTTAGGGAAAGAATACTCCTTGTATGAAAACCTCTAAGCCTAGCTAACACTTACTGTGCCCCTCGTTTAAAAGCATGTGACACATGCACTGTGTTGCTGTAAAATGCTGGGAAGTCTCAGGGAAAAAAAAAAGTGGTCGATTAACTTCTGTTAGATTACTTCTATGAGGCATTGCAAATTGCCAACAATTCAGGAGGTGGAAATGCTTATTTGCTTGTTTTTATTGGAAATGAAGCTTTAACTTTGAAACTAGTGACTATGATGTATCTGAGTACAAATATCCTTCCAACATTTTATAGCATGGTGCATGAAATATTGCAGGAGGGCCTACTGCTGAGACCCGTGGAGTCCTAAATCTTGCTTACCAGTATTGGACTAGTCGAGGTTGGGCAGTAGTAGATGTCAATTATGGTGGAAGCACTGGTAAGTCCTCAACTTCGTCCATTCTTTTCATATGAGTTTTGTATATAGGATCTGAATTGCCTAGCTATGTATTGACAAGGTTTGGAACTTGTTTGATCGTCTTGCTTCTACCGGATCACCGATAGCCTTTATTTTTTTGTGATTTTGTATCTCGAACATGTTGACTGTTTTCCATTTATAGCACATTTAAATTCTTTGCGAACCTCTCATATCTTCTGCCGGTGGCCATCTGGATTTATTTGTGAAGGTTATGGAAGAGAATATCGTGAAAGGCTTTTGGGTCGCTGGGGAATTGTTGATGTCAATGACTGTTGCAGTTGTGCTAAGTTCTTGGTAATTGTTTCCTATTTCCTCAAAGTCTCTAGCTTTTTATGGATGGGTTGGGCAAACATTCCTCAGTTTGTGGTAATATGTGTGTTTAGTATTTCAGGTCAATGAAGGAAAGGTCGATGGAGAAAGATTGTGCATTGCTGGGGGCTCTGCTGGTGGATACACAACATTAGCTGCTCTCGCTTTCAGAGAAACATTTAAGGCTGGTGCTTCCTTGTATGGTGTGAGTGCTTGATTCTGTCATCAAATTTATAAATCTTGTTAGAAACTATTTTTCTTTCCACAATTTTCAGCTATTCATACCTTAATGCTCAATGAACAGATAGGTGACTTGAAATCCTTGGTAGCAGAAACTCACAAATTCGAATCTCGCTATATATACAACCTTGTTGGTAAATATCAAAACACATTTTGTGAGCTACTTGTTGATCCACTTGGCTTTTCTTTTCTTTTGTTGAGGCCATCAAGTGACACATTTCAGGAAATGAAGAAGATTTCTTTCAGAGGTCGCCCATCAATTTTGTTGATAAATTTTCTTGCCCCATACTATTGCTACAAGGGTTAGAAGATAAGGTAATCACAGCCCTATTATTCTCAATTTTCTCTGTGTTTGTCTGTATTTTATCAAATTTATGACTACCAAATTAATAGATGAAATCATGTGGGGGCTCCGATCAAGGTGGTTCACTCTCCTTGGGCTGTGACGTGGGATTTGCTCCTGTCCTTCCCCTAATCCTGCAAAACAGAGCACGACTAAAGACCACACCGGAGGCCCTCCGGGATGGCCCTCCGGTGCAAGAATCAGTCCACTTGCAGAGGAAAGAGTAGAGAGCAAGAGCTAGGGTTTTAGGATTATCTGGAGTGTGTAGAACATACCTTTTACCAGAAGGCATAGTATTGTATTTATAGGGAACCCGTAGCTTGGTCTCCAAGATTGTTTATGAGTCTGACACGCGTCGGCTGACGTCGCCCTTACGTCACATTTAGGGTTTTGTAACCGTTTGGGAGGTGAGCTGGCACCTTCACGTGCTCCTCATCATTACCTTTGATAACCGTTCGGCTGACGTCACTATGGTCATCATGGCTATGGTGGTTATCCCCACGTGGGTGAGCTGGAGGTTATGGTCCCCACACTCGTTCAAGACCGAGTATGGCGGCCGAATGTCGAAGGGGGGTTGCCGAGCCGAACGTCGTGAACAAGTAACTGACATGGTCAGAGGTGGAACACGAGACCTTCGGCTTATCCGAGGCTTAGGGATGTTATCCGTTCGACGTCCGGTTAGTCCTCCGAATGTCTCGAGATTCTATCGGCACGACCCGAGCCATTCTCGCTCGGCCTGCTACAATAGCCCCTCAATTCTTGCCGAATCTCTTCATTCGACAGGAATTGACTTAGGATTTTGGCCGAGCTTCAGCCCCCGCCGAGAGTTTTGCAACGGTTGGATCCGAGCTTCTGGCATCATGGACAGATGTCAAAGGGGGAAAGAAGTGTCAGTTGAAAGGACGCCTTGGCAGGCGAAGGGACGGGTGCAGCAGTCTGCAGGCTGGCAGGGGACACGCGTCACGCATTGATTGGCTGGAGGTTCGGCGGAGTTATGTTTGCGCGGGAAAGTTGAAACGGTTGGAGCTCTATAAATAGAGGCAAGAGAGGAAAGAGAATACTCTTTGCTTCTCTCTCTCTACGCCCAGAGCTTCTCTCTCTAAAATTCCATCCGCTCCAGCCTTCGATCCTGCCTCAGATCTTCAATTCCAGGCAAAATCAAGCAGCAAGTTCTTCAAGTAAGTGATCGTCTTCTTCTGCTTTCTGCTTTTGTCGAATTTGTCACACTTCTCATGGGGTTTCGGGGCTTTCCTGGGATTTTTGGGTTTCATACGAATAGTGGAATCTGGGTTTGAACAGTGATGTTCATCCTCAGATTCACCCTGTCTTTCCGAACCTCTATGGGGTATTAGGTTTAGACGAACTTCTTTAGGAGAGCCGAGACGTTCACTCAAAGCTCCTTCCGAATGTAGAATAGGCCTTTGGGGTGCCGAGCCCTCAATGGAATAAGAATGACTCGTGAGCCTATAGGGTTTAGCCGAGACTTTTATTTTCTCCTTTCTGCCGACGCGGATCCATCATCCTTGGCCTTTGTTTTGTCTTCTAGGTCTGGCTCACGAGGTCATCGACGTCTCTTCGGACTTGGATCGCTCCCTGACTGAATCCGAGCGTCAGTTCATTGACGAATTAGCACGACAACGTAGAAACCAGCGCCGAGCTGAAGAGTCTGTATCCACGAGGATGTCTGCGACTTCTGCAGTTTCCAATGATTCAAACGCCGAGAAAGATTTCGAGTATGATGCCGAGGGATATGCTACTGAACCCGACATCAATTTTACCGGTGAGACCGAGTCTGACACCGAGCCCCAGATGGGCCACGAGGCTCAGTCGAGGTTCACGTCCGAGGCCGAAGCTTCGACTTCGGTTTCAAAGGATGATGACTTATTTGATAAGGGACTCCTTTGCCCTTACGCACATTACTTCAGCGGAGATACGGCCGAATCCGAGGCGTTCCGCGAGAAGTATAACATCCCTGCCGACGTCTACCTCCATCGAGTGAAGAGCGATGAAATCAAGGCCAAGAGGGAGGATCACCCCGAGCACATCACCGTGCCTATCATGGCCATCTGTGAGGCCGGACTTCGATTTCCTTTCCACCCATTCCTTAGGGAGGTCCTCTGGAAATTTAGCCTGTGCCCTCACCAGCTGGCGATCAACAGTTACTGAATAATAATGTCGGTAATTGCTCTGATCAAGAGTCAGAATTTAGACTTTAAGCCGAGCGACCTATTCCACACCTACACAATGTCTCGGCACGGGAAGTCTAACCGACGGTTCTTGACAACGCGCCCAAAGAAGCAGCCCTTGATAGTGGGGCTGTCTGATACGGATAAATGGGCGAACTTTTACCTCGAGGTCCGTGGAAACTTCGAGTTCGGCGGGCTCAACCGCAGTCACCCCATCCCTCGTTTTGTCGAGGAGAGAGGTAAGAGACCGAACCTTTTCTTCATAATACTGTTTGCTTATGTTCAATCGCTGCCAAGGCTCTTAATTATTCTTCGTCTTTATCTTTTTCAGAGCTCGGCCCTATATCAAAGACTTTAAACTCCGTGGCTAGGGAATTGGCTTGTGACATTCTACGAGCCCAAGGCTGCCGTCACGCTCCAACTCTGTTGGACTACGAACCTTCGAACAAGGGCGTGCTGAGGAGGAAGGAGAAGAAGAAGGCTGCAGAGCCGAGCGAGGGAGATCAGCGAGAGGAAGAAGATCAACCTGCTGCCGCCGCGGTTCAAAAGAAGAAGAGGCAAGCTTCCGGAGCCGAGAGAGTTCGACAAAAGAGACAACGAGGGGTTAGATTGCCGAAGCCCGGGTACACGATCGAAGAGTGACTCACTCCGCTCGGTCCAGACGAGGGTTTTGAGCCGACGCTTCCAGGACTGAACGTTCCGTTAAAGATCGTCGAACCCAGCACCGAGGAAATGTCGAGGCGAAACATTCCGAGGCCAGTCATTCCAACCAAAACCAGCAATCCGGCGGCCAAGTCGAAGGCTCCTTCTGATCATCAACAGAGGGAGAAAAGGCAGAAACTTGCCGAGGACGCCCCCCCACCGAATGCCTCAAAATCTCTCCAGGCCGAGACTGGCAAGGCTCCTCCTGCCGAGAAGCAAAAGAATCAATCCGCCCCCCACGTTGACCTCACCGACCCTCCAGTGGAGGTGGACTTCTTGAGACATTTCAGCCCCTCCTACGCTTTGCCAGACGGAAGGGTTGTCTTGTTGAAAGATTCGGTGAAGGAAGAGCCGGATCTTGCTGTCACCCTCCTCAGGGGCCTTGCTCTGCCGAGGGATTGTGATAAGGTCCCAGACGACCTTATGCCAAATTTAAGGGAGATGTGCTCCCAACTCGTTCAGGTACGTTTTTGTTGATTTCAGCACTTCACTTTTTGCCCTTGATTCATGATTTTTGCTAACTTGTTCTTTTTATTCCCTTCTTTCCTTTGCTCAGGCGGGCCAGGCTGCCTTGAAAGCTTATGACAAGGCCGAGAGGGTCCAGGCCGAGCGTGAGCGTTACCGTTCAGAGCGGGATTCCTGGAGAACCAAGTGCAGGATCTTTGAAACGAGTGCGAAAGAGACCGAGGCCGAGGTGGACAAGCTGAAGAAGCAGCTTGATGAGGCTAGGAATGCTGCTGCTGTGGCCGAGGCTAAGACAAAAAAGCTGAAGGAGGAGGAGAAGGGCAAAATGATGCTGGCCGACGCGAAGGGGTATGAGGCTGGCATAAAAAGAGCCGCCTTGGAGTACACCCAGATAGCCCATAAGATGGTGAATGAGGCCCTTGAGGAAAGGCTCCCCGATTTCTTCAAACCTGGTTATGCTGAGGGCGCCAAGGCAATGGCAAGCCAGTTGGCTGTCGAGGCCGACTCGTCCTTCCTGCAGAAGCTTCCCGAGCCAATCATTCCGGACCTCGAGCTCCCCTATACTGCCGAGGAATGTGAGCCCTTGCCTCCCGAGGAAGACGAGGATGAAGAAATTACCGAGCCCGCAGCAACTGATAAGCCTGCCGGGGGACACGAGACTGAAAGAACAACCGAGGCCGAAGGCCAGTGATGGGTTGTTGATATTACGAACCAATGGTTGCTTTTCTTTTTTGATCATCATCTTTTAAGTTTTTGTCTAAACATTTGAATGGACTGGACGGCTCCGAACATCAGGAGTTTGCCGTACCAGATGTAATAGTTTAAACAGTAGGATGTTTTGTTTTTGCCGAACGATTGGGCTTTGATGTTTTGAATGCATGCTTTATACTTTTCCATGCCTTAGAATATTTTGCATGTCTGCTGGTCTTTAATGGATGTATATTTCTTTTCTTGCCTTAGAAATATTTTCAAAGATTCTGTGCCGAGGGTGTATTAGCTCTGTTTATCACATTTACCTAGTAACAGCCCCTATTTTGGTGTAAGGTTCGGTTCGTGTGTCAACCTTATGCCAAAATAAAATGCTAAGTAAATGGGTAAGGTGTGGCCGTTTGGTCAAATCAATAAAGAACGTAGCCGAATCAAGATGTGGCCGTTTGTTCAAATCAATCAATGAACTTAGCCGAATTAAATTTTAACCAAGAGGTTAAATGCTCAAGTGAAACCGAACGTCAAGTAGTCCGAGTTTGTACAATTTGTTGGATTCTAGATCCGAACGTGTTTAGATAGCCATGAGGCCGAACTAGGTGACCGAAGTCAAGTTATCAAATATGTGTCCGAAGAATGGTAAGATAAAGCGTGGAGCTTCTCATTCATGGTTCTCTCATTCCATCGAACTAGCAGAATGATTACAATTTTTTTTTTTTTTTTTTTTAAGTAAAGGAAAACAGATAGGGCCCGAGATGAGCTCAGGTATGCCTTACGCAGATTCAGAGCGTTCCAAGGGTTCTCAATCTCCCTGCCATCTTTGTCTTCCAGCTTGTAAGACCCATTACCAACTTCTTTAATCACCTTGTATGGACCCTCCCAGTTGGTTTGAACTTGGTTTTCTGATTGGCTCGTACAACCTTCCTCCAGACCCAATCGTCTGGCTTGTACTTCTTGAGCCGAACGCTTCTGTTATAGCCCCTAGCAACTTCTCGCTGGTAGGAGCTTGAGTTGAGCTTCGTCCCGTTTTTCCTCGGCCAGTACTAGCTCGGTGGCTACTGCTTCATCATTGTTTTGTGGATCGAAGGTCTCAGTTCGAAGCGTAGGAAACCTGGACTCCAGTGGGATGACTGCCTCCATGCCGAAGGCCATGGCGAAAGGTGTTTGCCCAGTAGATCGTCGAGGAGTGGAGCGATAAGCCCAAAGTACCCGAGGCAGCTCCTCGGCCCATTTTCCTCTTTTGGAATTTAGCCGTCGCTTAATACCCGCACAGACAGTCTTGTTCGTCGCCTCGGCTTGGCCGTTGCCCTGAGGATAGGATGGCGTGGAATTGAAGAATCTGATGCCGAACTCAGCACATAGGCCAGTGAGCTCCTTGCCAACAAATTGCGAGCCATTATCTGATACAATGGCGTATGGAACGCCGAACCTTGTTACGATGTTCCTCCAAACAAATCGCCGGACGTCTGCCTCGGTTGTGGTGACGAGCGGTTCGGCCTCCACCCACTTGGAGAAGTAATCTGTTGCAGTGATAAGAAATTTAAAACCTCCAGGAGCAGTTGGAAGTTTTCCTACGATACAAACCCCACTGGGCGAAAGGCCAAGGACTAGTAATTGGCTTTAATTCTTGAGCTGGCTGCTTAGGAATGGGAGAGAAGAGTTGGCAAGGTTTGCAGGTCTTCACTACTTTTTCACAGTCCTTCTTCATCCCTTTCCAAAAGTAACCCTGGCTAAGTGCTCTTTGACAGAGGGAACGTCCTCCCGAATGACAGCCACAGCTTCCTGAGTAAAGCTCGTTGAGTATGGTTGGGACCTCGGTGGGATGGACTACACGTAGGTAAGGGCCAGTGAAGCTTTTCCTGTAGAGTTGTCAGCCAGTAATACGCTGCTTTGCTTCGGACTCGGTGAGCCTCTTTCTTGTCCGAGGGTAGAGTGTCATGCCTGAGGAAAGCTACGATTTCGTCCATCCAGCTAGGACCGAGGGAGATATTGAGGACCTCGGCTGGAGCTTCAAAACTTGGCTCGTCGATCTGGCCGAGGTTGATGCTTCGGAACTCTGAGGCCTTGCTAGCCGAAGCCAAACTTGCTACGGCGTCGGCGTGAGCATTGTTCTCCCGATTGATCTGTTCAATATGAAAGCCTTTGAACTGTTTGATTAGCTCTAGTGCCGTAGCTTGATATTTCAGCATCCGAGGATCCCGAGCTTCATAATCCCCAGTCACTTGATTAACAATCAACTGAGAATCACAAAATACGTGGAGGTCTTCAACCTGTAGCCTTGCAGCCGTACGAAGTCCTGCTAGTAGAGCCTCATACTCGGCCTCGTTGTTTGTTGCTGGAAAGTTGAGAGTGATAGCACTTTCATGCAGCACACCGCATGGGGTGACAAGAACCACTCCGGCACCAGCACCGTTGTGATTTGAAGCCCCATCGACGTGTAGCTTCCAGACGTCACCACTGAAAAGGTTCCAAGTCCTCCGAGCTTCTTGCTGCTCCTGCGTCCCATACTCTGGCTGAATCAAGGGCTTCTTCGTCTAGGCTTCCAGGAGTGAACTCGGCAATGAAATCGGCCAACACGAGCTTTGATCATTGTCAGGGGCTCGAAATGGATGTCAAAGTTGGCTAACTCGATTGCCCATTGAGAGACTCGGCTAGAAAGGTCAACCTTCCGAAGGAGGTTGAGGGGGAATTCCGTGAGAACAATGATTGGGTGTTCTGGAAGTAAGGAAGGAGCTTCCGAGCCGCAGTGACAAGAGCAGCAGGAGTTTTTCCAACGGAAGATACCGTGTTTGGGCGGGAAGGAGCGTTCGGCTAGCAAAGTAGATAGGTTGGTCTTCAGGGCCCTCTCGTCGGACCAGCGCCGAGCTGGCATGAGAAACCGCTGTAGAGTGCGAGTTTCAAAGGATGTGGCTTAACGAGAAGTGGTGAGCCAAGATAAGTCTTGAGTTCGGTTAGTGCTGCATCACAGTCTTCCGTCCATTTGAAGTTTTGGCGGCTTTGTTTCTTCAAAGTTTGGAAGAAAACGTGGCATCTATCCGAGGAGCGATCGATGAACCTATTGAGGCGCGACCATGCCAGTGATTCTGAATCTCCGGGGTTAGCCAGCCTTTAATTCTGTCTTGCGAGAGATCTGGTTTGGGTCGGCCTCGATTCCCTACGAGTGGCGAGATAGCCAAGAAATTTCCAGAGCCGACGCCAAAAGCACACTTCGGCGTTGAGCCGTAGCTTGAATTTCTTGAGTATAGCGAATACCTCGGCTAGATGGGCAAGGTGGTTTTCGGCTTTGAGGCTTTTTACGACCATGTCATCGATGTATGCTTCCATGATTTCTCCGATGAGAAGACCGAAGAGGAGGTAGATCATTCTTTGAAAAGTAGCACCAGCATTTTTGAGGCCGAAGGGCATGACAAGATAGCAAAACAGACCTTTAGGGGTGATGAAGGCCGTTTTTTCCATGTCATCTGGGTCCATTGCTATCTGATGGTATCCTCTGTAAGCGTCCATAAAACTCAATCGGGCGTGGCCCGCAGTGGAGTCTACCAGTTGGTCTATTTTGGGAAGGGGGAGGCAGTCTTTTGGACAAGCATCGTTCAGGTTGGTGTAGTCCACACAGACCCTCCATTTTCCGTTCTTCTTTTTCACCACCACTGGGTTTGCGAGCCAGGTCGGATATTGGACTTCTTTGATAGCCCCTGCTGCGAGGAGCCGATCAACTTCTTCATTAACTGCTTCAGCATGGATTGCTGCCGAACGTATGGGCTTCTGTATCACAGGCTTGGCTGACTTAGAGACGTTTAGAGAGTGCCGAATGAAAGTAGGGTCAATACCAGGCATCTCGTACGGCGTCCAAGCGAAGACTTCGATATTATCTTTGAGAAATTGGACAAGTTCCTCACGCTCGGCATCCGTCAAGCTGGAACCGAGCATGAAAAAGCGTGAGCCATCGTCGTTTATAGGAACCTTCACAAGATCCTCCATTGATTTCTGTTCGGCAGGAGCCCCGACGTCTTCAAGGACTGGTTTATCCGGAACTTCCACCCAATGTACGCGCTTTGGGCTCGGCGCCCTTCCGACTGCCGAGACGTAGCATTGTTTTGCTTGGACTTGATTACCGTAAAGGTCTTCTTGTCGGCCAGTCGCTCCAATAAACCGTACCACCTGGTGGTAGGTTGAGGCAATGGCTTTGATGCTATGTAGCCAATTTCTTCCGAGGATGGCGTTGTATGGGCTTGGGGCGTCTACTATGAGGAATTCCATGTTAACCGCGACCGAGCCAGATACAACTGGGAGAGCAATCTTCCCGAGGGGCCAGACTGGCGTTCCACTGAAGCCAACTAATGGAACGTCAGTTGGGACGAGACTTGATTGGGGAAGCTTTAGCTCGTTAAAAAGAGATAAATACATGATCTCTGCCGAACTGCCTTGATCCACAAGAACTCGTTTGACTGAATGAGTTGAGATATGTACCGTAACGACAAGAGCATCATTATGGGGAGTCTGAACTCTCTGGAGGTCACGATCTGTAAAAGTGATGGACCAGGGTCGTTCGGCTTTCTTTGGCTTCTTTGAGGCATGGCCAACAGAAAATATTTGAGAGATTTTCTGTGCTTCTCGTAGCTCTGTCCGAAGTACTTGCGCGGCTTCTTTGGTGACTGGGCCGTGTATAACGTTGATTACCCCAACAGGTCGAGGGATTTGAGCCTGAGCTCCGGCATTCGGCTGTCGCCTCGGAGTTTTGGTCCAGTCTATGTGATCGTCTAGGAGTCCCTGAGCTGCCAAGTTCTCCAAGAGCGCCTTGTAAGGAGCACAAGCCGTCGTGTAATGGCCGAGCTCGTTGTGGTATGAGCATCTCTTCCGGCTATTTTCATTGTCCGCCTCGGTATTGAGCTTTGGTGGATTTGGCCAGACGAAGAAGGGCTCGCGCTCTAGCGTCCGTAGGAGGAAATAGATGGGTTCCTTGAAGACGGTTGTTTCCGCGACGTAGTCGTGAGGCTTTGGGGCCTTTTTTGTTGTCGTCTTTACCGTATTGACTTGCTTCTTGGGCTGAGGAGCCGCTACGGGCTTTGGAGCTGCGATCTGTGGGGTTGGAACATGGAGAGGTTGAGGGACGGCTGCCGTCTGTCCGCTTTGAAGTTCTCGCTCAGCGAGGAACTCCTCGTACGTACAGAACTGCTCAACCGTCCTCATGAGCTCGTTCATCCCGTGTGGAGCCCGAATTGCCAGCTCATCTAGTATTTTGCTCCCCGTTTCCAAGCCATTTTTGAAGTTTCTGGCGGCCCAATACTGGTCGACTCCAGGTATCTCATTGAACAGCTGCCAGTAACGCTCGGCGTATTTCCGAAGCGTCTCACCTGGTCGCTTTCTCATCTGGGCCAAGGCGTCTTCCTCCTTGGCTTGCTTGTTGCTTGTGATGAACCTATAGTTAAAAGCCCTTTCGAGCTCCTTGAAGATGTGGATGGAGCCAGCCTCCAGTTGGTTGAACCAAAGTAAGCCGAGGAGGCCGAGGCTTGAGGGGAAAGCCTTGCACATGATTGCGTCGTCGTCAGTCACACACGAGATTGTGCTTCGGTAACTGATGAGGTGTGTGTAAGCCTCGGTGGTGCTGGGGTCAAACTTTTGGAATTTAGGGAGGTGGAGGCCAGGTTTTGGCAGAGTTGCTTGAATTTTCGACGAAAACGGAGACTCTGTCAACTTCTTCAGTTGGTACTCGTGAGTTGGCCGAGGCGGTCGTCCATCCTTGTCGGCTCTGGACCTTTTTGAAGCACGGCGATCCCTGTCATAATCAGTCGTTCGGTCGGGCCAACGGCGATGTGGGTTGTCAATCCTGTCGAAGGGTTCGTGCTGCTGGTCGTCTTCTGGCAAGTTCTCTGTTCGGTAGACCCTTCGGCGACTTGGCTGGTCGTCGCGCCAAACCACCACGCTCACGCTTTTGTCCCGAGCGAACTCTGGCGGATTCCTTGAGTAAAAGGTTCTTCCTGCTTGGAAGTTACCCTGAGGGACATCATCATCTTCCCTTCGAGAGCCTTCATGTCGCTTGCCGTCCCTTTGAAGTGTTCGGCTCTTGCGCCGTCCAGCGTCATAAGGAATCAAGGCTTGACCATTCTCGTGATCGTTGAACTGAACCGTGTCGTAACTCTGTCCGCCTTGAGAATATTCGTCTCCTGCCGAGGAGCTTGAATACACAGTATGAGTACTTCTTTCTCTCCTCGATCTTCCACCTCTTTGGCCCGTGCCACCACCGAGACGCATGTGAACTGGGGAACGTTGCTGCCTAAAGCGAGCGTTGTCCCCAGCTCGATTGTCTGCCAGTGGTGGGTCTAGGCGGTCGTGGACTGAAACTCTGGGAGGAGCCCCGTCTCCAGTCGTGGGAAGAGGAGGAGGAAGGCTTCTCCTCTGGCGTCTTCCCTGAGATCCAGAGCGAGAGGCCGCTGGACGCTCTTTTGCTTTGATCCTGGCGATCTCCATTTTGAGGATGGCTACGTCCGTGTTTGTTTGTTCCTGTTGTTGCTCCAGCATTTGGACGTAAGCTAGAGTGTCCTCAGTCATGGTGACTGGACGTTGGATGGAGGAACTGACGATGGGTGGAGTGAAGCCAGGGGGATTAGATGGCGAGGTGGCGTTAACGCCTGCTTCTGGAAGGATCTGGAGGGATGGGTTGAGGGGGTTGAAAGGAGGTGGAGCTTCGCCCATGTTTGAGAGTAGTGGAGTGGTGGAGATGTGGTGGGAGAGGAGTTTGGAGAATGAAAGAAGGAGAGAAGCGGTGGGGCCGCCGTGGATCTGAAAAACTTTCACGTCGGGTTCACCAAATTGTGGGGGCTCCGATCAAGGTGGTTCACTCTCCTTGGGCTGTGACGTGGGATTTGCTCCTGTCCTTTCCCTAATCCTGCAAAACAGAGCACGACTAAAGACCACACCGGAGGCCCTCCGGGATGGCCCTCCGGTGCAAGAATCAGTCCACTTGCAGAGGAAAGAGTAGAGAGCAAGAGCTAGGGTTTTAGGATTATCTGGAGTGTGTAGAACATACCTTTTACCAGAAGGCATAGTATTGTATTTATAG
Organism: Rhododendron molle; assembly: GCA_025413875.1. Taxonomy (NCBI): domain Eukaryota; kingdom Viridiplantae; phylum Streptophyta; class Magnoliopsida; order Ericales; family Ericaceae; genus Rhododendron; species Rhododendron molle. Next base: position 8,621,241 of record CM046393.1, read on the forward strand.
GGAACCCGTAGCTTGGTCTCCAAGATTGTTTATGAGTCTGACACGCGTCGGCTGACGTCGCCCAAGATTACATTAGGGTTTTGTAACCGTTTGGGAGGTGAGCTGGCACCTTCACGTGCTCCTCATCATTACCTTTGATAACCGTTCGGCTGACATCACTATGGTCATCATGGCTAGGGTGGTTATCCCCACGTGGGTGAGCTGGAGGTTATGGTCCCCACACTCGTTCAAGACCGAGTATGGCGGCCGAATGTCGAAGGGGGGTTGCCGAGCCGAACGTCGTGAACAAGTAACTGACATGGTCAGAGGTGGAACACGAGACCTTCGGCTTATCCGAGGCTTAGGGATGTTATCCGTTCGACGTCCGGTTAGTCCTCCGAATGTCTCGAGATTCTATCGGCACGACCCGAGCCATTCTCGCTCGGCCTGCTACAAATCACATTAATATTGCTGTCTACAATGTTGGAATGACAGATCATAGGTCCTTCAAATTGTTTTTTCCCATTTTGTATAACTATAGAAACCCTTATACATTTTATCTGCAGATTGATAGTTCTCAAGTTTCATCACATCGTGGGAAGTTAGTTACTTGCTAGAGTAGATAGAGCTATAGACACAATCAAGTGCTAATTTGAGCACTAGCCAAAAGTGACTTCAGATTTCCTAATTTTTGTCAGATTTATTTACTCGATCCATGTTCCCTGACATTAGTAGAATATGATGATGCCTTTGCTTGTTCCTTTCTATTTGAGTGATTCACAATTCCCTTGATAAGAAGTGAATCCATTTTAAGAATCCATTCTTCCTACTTTAGTAGGGGCATGCTGTTTGTGATCTGTTAGATTGAAACACATTATGAGATTAGTAAATGGTTTAGAATTTCGGATGCTGAGAATCCCGGGCATCAATTTTATCTCATCATTCAACTTGCTTTGCACATTGTATTACGTCCAATCCAATGCAGAAAATAGGGCAGCAGTGGTTGGTGTGTATAAATGACTAGATCCTGATTTCATTTGCAAGGGTATGATTTCCTGGTGAGACAATTTTCATCTTCTAACTCAAATGTGCCACAAATACCTGACCTATACGCTATATCAATTTGACATTTGACGTTCGTAAAGATTCCTCAAATTCCACCCTCTCACCGTCCACCTCTGCCATTAGTTTAACAGGATCATCCTAGTTGGATCTGACATGTCTAATTTTAATGGCAAGCGTCACATATCCCCTGTCATAATGACTTCCAGATATTGTGAAAATCTGTCCAATGGTTGTAGGTTGTACCCCCTGATCAAGCACGTAAAATTTACGCCGCGTTGAAGGAAAAGGGTTTGCCCGTTGCTCTTGTTGAGTTTGAAGGAGAGCAGCATGGTTTTCGCAAGGTACACTATACTCCCTGATTTAACCACAACATGTGTCTACTCGATGAAAATGATCACACTAATAAGTTGAATCCACAGGCCGAAACCATAAAGTTCGCGCTGGAGCAGCAAATGGTTTTCTTTGCTCGTCTAGTGGGACACTTCGAGGTTGCAGATGACATTACTCCGATCAAGATTGAGAACTTCGATTGAGGATCCAAAACTGTATTTTATATCTGAATTGGTGTATTGAGCGTTGGATACGGCAGAAACTGTATTTTATATCTGAATTGGTGTATTGAGCGTTGGATACGGCATCATGTTTGCAGGTTTAGGATCCAAATGAAACTCGATGCACATTCATCTGCAATAGTATCTTACCTTGTTCAAGTTCTATGCAAAATTCCACATTTCTTGTTAGGTTACCAAGAATGCTGGTGTTTCCTGTTTCCAGATTGTTTGTTGTCCACAAAGGGGATTGGACGGTGCAATCCCCTCATGGGTCTACCATGGGCCCCATCTCCATGTTCCCAGTTGTCTTGCGTAGATCATCCGCACACTGGACGGGGGAAATACGGGGAAGGTGGGATGGTGCAGTGCTCAATCTCACTGTTCGACGGTTCGGATTTTAAAAAACTCTTATTCCCTAGAAGAGTTCTTTTAAAATTCGGACCATTGATTGTCGAGACGGACAATCCGGATGAAGCGCTACACCGTGCAGCGCGCCTGGGGCGTTACAGGGTGGGGAGAAACCATACGGAAGTGATATCATAGGTGATTTCATTACATTCGTCTTTGATAAAATTGACTAGTATGTTCTGAAATTTTCACCGTATAATTTTTTTTTTTTTGGGGGGTAATTATTAATGCCCCTATGCTGAAATCACATGATTGAATATTGGTTATCTGTTTTTCTCTTTTGGTTTCTTTTACAAAAAATGGAGTTAAATGTGTAATATAAGAAAGTATATAGAGTTAAATGTTAATTTGACAAAAAACATAAAAATATCATAAACGTACTATATGAAAAAATTCACTGATTCAAACCCCTAAAAAAATAGTACTATATTTTTAGTATTGATTCTTTTTCTCTTTGGAATCAGAATTGCTATAGGTACAGCAATCTGTGCACAATTTTTTTGTGGGGCCCACTACGGGTTTCACACAAGTGATCCGAGTTGTTCATTATGTTTAAAATATTTTTTCAAGTGCCTACGCGAAAAATCAGCTCAATCCGACACCTATAAGTGTTTGATCTAATCATCTAACTTTTCATTCGAGTTTTTAGAGAATGAAAAGTTAGACGATTAGATCAAGTATTTATAGTTGTCGGATTGCGCTGATTTTTTGCGGGGGCACTTGAAAAAATGTTTTAAACATAATGAACGGCTTGAATCACTTGTGTGGAACCCGTAGTGGACTCCACAAAAAAATCTGTGCACAATCTGTGCACAGATTGCTGTATCTGTAGTCTTTCTGCTTTGGAATCTTATGTCATTTCTTACTCAGTTTTGGGAGATGTGGGGATATATTATTTTTAAATATTGAAAAAATCAACTAATCTCTAAGTGCCCATTAGTTTCTGACAAATCCACGAACGCATCTAGATATCCCTCTTCCGCTCGACTAGCGCCAAGTGAAAAAAACATTCCTTCTAGAGGCCCTTCTTTTGCCATTGAATGGAATTTTAATAGATTTAAGCTTCATTATCGTTAGCTACACGTCAAGTTATATTTAGATATCTTCATCTATCAGTCTTTCACATTATCTATCTGCGACAACCCATTTGACAATCTTAATTATTTCATGTGATTTCTCGAGGAAAAAAAAAATATTTCACTTGCTGCGACATTTTCATTTATTTTTGCTCTGCCATGTTCTGCGACACTGAAATACTATCAATTACTCTACATTTTAATGGGTTTGGTCAACAAAACCCCAAGGTGACATGTGAAAACACAATTTTTGATTTTACAAAGAAATGGCCTCTGCTCATCTAGAACAAGTTTCATTTTTATTTTATTTTTTTCAAATCAAAGCTCATCTAGAAGGTGACAATAAAATACTATTCTACCAGTATTTTAATTGCGGCCCTTAAATTTCTCTTTCCACAACATCTCGTATTTTGTCTTAGACGTCCTTTTTGGCTAGTCAAATGGTTCGACAAATTTGTCATGGCGTAAACCCAACATCTTTGACATTTGTCTTTTTTGTTTTGTACTAACGTAATGTGTCTCGGGCCAATTTACGTGTACCTCAAACTAATCCCTGCAGACCCTCCGTAGCCGTTTCACACTCTTATGCGTAAGGGTGAAGTGGCTCCAAGAATTATTGACAAGAAGAATCGAACCTGAAATCTTAGAATGAAGAAAATATCTAAGTCCCACGTGAAGACCACTTGGCCAATCCCTTCTGTTATCATTTTTGACTTTGTTTTTAAAAAGAAAAGAAAAGAAAAGGTAGATTCGTTCATGCAGACAGATTATTTAATTTGTTTTACCATTCTCATGCACATCTGAGTCAAAGAAACTGCGAGGATACTTCCCGATCAGAACCACTCAGCTTCCTCAAGAAAACAACTGGACTATCTATCAACTGTGTTCGTTTATACCTAATTTTTTCCGGATCCACTCCGATGATGATTGAAAGCATTATATGTCGTTCAGACCATAAATTATGTCAACAATCATGTTGATCGGATTTCAATAGATATAATTCCGAATACATGCATCTTGCAAAAAAACAAAAAAAAAAAAAAATCATTGTCTAGTTTAGATAAACCAGATTTACAGATTATCTTGATGTAACACTCATGTGTTGATTGACAAGGTGTTTACTACTTTTCTGGTTTGAGCCGATCGATGGGTGATCGACGGGAATTGGTTTCGTGATTTGCTGGAATGTGGGTGTGGTAAGGTGGAGTTTGGTTCCTTGCCGTGTTTCAGGACTTCTCTGGAAACAAACGATGAAGTGAATGGTATATGGAAGAAGTAAAATAAATGGACTTTATTAAACTTCAGTGTAGAAGAACAATCAACCGTGAAAGTTGAGTGAACAATTACAAGTTATAGCTACTCCTAGAAAAGAAAAGATAAAAGGCCTGATTGGCGTTGTTTGTGTGTCCTTCAATCTGTCACGATCTCAAACATAAATAGAGGCCTTCTCTAATTTGAATTTGAATCTCTCTCCAAGATGGCAGTTGAGCCTATTCTTGACTGATCATTCTCAGTTGAGTTTTCCCTGGCTGATGAATTGAATTTGTAAATTGCCCACGTCAGAAAATTGCTTCCATGTCTATGAATAACCGTCTCCGGTCCGCGGGAATAACTGCACACTTCTCTTTTCAACACCTGTACATGAGTTGTCACGAGTAGCAAGTCCAAATAACACTTAATGAATAACTGAATATGTCCCATGCATTGGCCACTCGACGGGCCACTTGACGGGTCAATCCTGTAACTAACGCTTTCTAAATGTTCCCCATGTATTGGCCACTCGACGGGCCAGTCAATTCTACTTAATCGGGTTTGCCCGTGATATTAATTACCTTTCGAATATCTAATTATCTTTTCCTACCATGTCACGTGTCGTTCAATCGACGGGTCTAAAGAAAATCACAGAAATGGAGCAAACAATGCCCCCCTTATTTATTTGAGTTAAAACATTTAACTCAAGTAAATAAATCCCTATGAAGTCGTGAACACCACACTGGGTTTTTCAAACGCTCACATATTCCTTGTAAAAAAATTAGGGCACGGTTACTTTTGCTTTCACCTTCCTTTTGAAAACTCCATCTCATACAGTAATGGCGCCTAAGAAAGCTTCGTCAATGGCACCCAAGTCCTCGAAATCTTCATCCAAGCCTTCAACTAACAAGTCGAGTGAAACACCGGTGCTAAGTTCTTCAACACTTAAAGTTTCTGTCGAGTCGCAACCGAGGTTTCCCCAATGCCTTAGAGAGGCACCACAGGTGAACCAATTTTTCATCCCTTCATCAAAAAGCTCTACAAATTTCATTCTTGGACCAATTTATCACCCAACTGCCCTCGCTGCATTACCGACTTACTATCCAGTCAATGATGAGGAACCATTGATGCTTTCTTTACCCCTTTTTGCACTTCAGGAGTCATTTGTCTAGGAGTTTGTTGATATGGGACAAAATTCCCTTTGATAGGAATTTTATGTTCTACTAATGATCTATCTAAACCAGGCATATCATCATAATCCCAAGCAAAACAATCTTTAAACTCAGACAACAAATACTTCAAACGATCCTTCATTTCATCAGGCAAAGAAGCACATACATGAAGAATTCTAGAATTTTCTTTTGTCCCTACATTAAAATCCTCCAAAGGATCTTTAACTTCTACTGTAAGATCATCAAGCTTGGCAGGAGCAGCCTTGAGATCTTCCATAGCTAACTCTTTCAAAGTTAAGGGACTATCATCTATCACACACTCTGCCCAATTACAAGAAAAAGGCTCATCAGCCTCTAATCTTCTAGACACAATAAAAGAAAACAGTCTTTTAAAAGTGGCTCTCAAAGTAGCCAACTCTTCATCTACCAAACTCAATATTTCACTAGACATGGGAAACTTTAGACTCAGTGCCACTAGACCTCAATATTATGTTAGGTCTAACAAAATCCTCACTCAATTCTTGCAAGCCATCTTTGATATACTTGAGAAACTGGCTTTCAGTTAGACTTGTATTTACTGATTTCACTTCTGACTCCTCAATCTTGACTGGCCACAAGTCTTCATCATATAGACCTGCTTCCACATTGTTAGTATCCGCTTTGAATGGATGCTTATCTGCCCAATAGATCTCCATGTCTGCACCTTCCCTACTTTGCCCTTGTTTGAGAAATATCAATGCTTGATATAAGGAAGAAGGAACACATCCATTTATATGGATCCAATCTCTGCCTAACAAGGCATTGTAATTGGACGAAGAGTCAATTACAAAGAAAGTGGTATTCATTTTCCTATTTCCGATTTGTAACTGCAAAGAAATTACACCTTTAGCAGGCAAACACCTCCCTGCAAAGTTTCCAACTGTGACCTCTGTTGAAATCAGGTCAGCATCACTCTTGTTTAATACCTTCATCATCCTTGAAGGCAAAATATTGACAATAGCCCCATTATCAATTAGAACCTTATTGATAGGTTGACCATTGATATGTAACATGATATATAAAGGCTTTAGATGCCTGACTAAAGCATCATTCGGAGACCTAAGAACAATCACATCTTTTCCAATTGCATCTTTTTCCACTCTTATGGATTCTTGTTGGAAATCCTTCTCTTGTTGATCATTTATCTTCACTATTGCATCTGTTTTATCTTCCACATCTCCTTCCAAACTAGTCGGTTGATTAGGCTTTGCCTGAAAAGTTTTTGGCAGAACCAAAACCATATTACATGATAATTTAGTAGGAGAAACTGACCCGAATTGAATGGTATTCAAAGCTTGACCAAATGAAACAGAATCAGGATTCTCTTCATTTCTGACATCTTTAGGGTCTTCCTTCATGATATCTGAACTGTCAACAGATAGTAAATCATCATCTTCATCATCCTCTAGCAAAACCTGTTGAAATTCTGCTATCTTCTTTTTCAAACTTTTCTTAAATATTGCTTTCTGTTCTTTGATCGATAGAGCTGAAGTATCTGAAGGATTTGGACATTGCCCCCCAGGTTTATGGGCTAGACCTGGTTTACTGTCTTGTCCCCCAAGCTTCTCTATTTCTTTTGCCTTCTGCTTAGGCACTGCTGGTTCCCTATTCCAAACTAATGGAATTGGTTGATTAAGAACTGTTCTGGCCTTCAATTCTGGCCATTGCGTCGATTCTGCTTCCACATATGAATCCCTCCTTTCCCTTTCTGAAATCTTTCTCTGCAACCTTCTTTTCTGAGTATTAGTGATGGGAGTAAACTCCCCTTCAGTTGGAAATTTTGGATGCCTCACTGTATCCCACATATGGTGTTCCATATTTGGTGGCACAACCATTCTCCCTTGATATCCACCTCTAACAAAGGGAACTCTACCTCTAGATCTCATACCCCTTTGGTACATACCTCTACCTCTAAACACATGTGGGTAAATCAAACTTGGGTCTGGCTTCCCTGGCATGGCAGGGATTACTGGATATCCTTTAAATAAAAATGGCTCATCATCTTCCCCATACCACTTGATAGACTCGGATGGTATAAACACCCCTGGATCTTCACCTTCAAATATGATCTTCACCTCCAAAGTTGAATCATTACAACCCATTGTGTTAAACCTTATGGAACCTTTAGCATAGGTTCCATTATATTCTTTCTCTGCAATCACTTCCTCTCCAGATTTAATTTCCCTGTCACATCTTAAACAGAAGTAATTTTCAAATTTCTGTTTGACATATACTTCCTCTTCAGTTTCCATGATGTCATTTTCTTCTTGAATTCTCTTCTCAATCTGAGATGCCATCTTTCCTTTCTTTAGTCTGGCAGTTACCACACTGACATCCACTAATAGAAATGGATCAATGTCAATTCCCATAACTTCTTTGTTTCCTTTGGCATATTGCAACAAATCTTTCTGAATTAGGTCCTGCACATAATTTCGAAAAGTAATACAATTATTGGTGTTGTGTCTAAAAGAATTGTGCCATTTATAGTAATATTTTCCTTTTCTATCATTTTCTTGAGGAATAACATGTCCTGGTGATAAAGTTAAGAACTTTTGCTTTATTAGTTCATCAAACAACTGATCTGCTTTAGACAAATCAAATGAATATTGTCTAAAATTTGCCTGATTTCTCCTATTCGGATGAGAAGAAGGCATATTCACAGGTTTCTCAGTTTTTGTTAAAGTGTCACACACAATTGGAGCTTTTCCAATTACTTGGGCAACATCAATCTCTACATCTCCTTCTACATCCTGATAATATGTGCCAAGTGATTTGTTTTTCCTAATTTCTCCTTCCATAAGAATAGCCTCATAACCAATGGCTTTTGAAGTGAAATCAAACAAATCTCTGAATTCAGTGCCAGTGAAGTGTTTCTTAAAGTCATAATCAAGCCCCTCTTGGGCAATTTTCACTATTTCAGATTCTGGAATATAGAAATGACACTGATTTCTAATCTTTTTGAATCTATTCATGTATTGTTCAACAGACTCTGAAGGCTTTTGTTTTATCTTAGCCAAGTCTGCTACAGAAATTTCTGGTGCATGTCTAAAGAATTGAGTGTGGAATTGTTCCTCCATTTCCCTCCAAGAATGAACAGAATTTGGAGGTAAACTAATAAACCATGAAAATGCAGTTCTAGTAAGAGAATGAGGAAACAATTTTAATTTTAAAGCTTCATCTAAATCTGCTTCGCCTATTTGTAGGCAAAATCTCCCTATATGCTCAACAGTTGATTGGTTCTCCTCTCCGTTGAAAAGAACCAAGTCTGGAATTCTATAATGCCTGGGAAAAGGCACATTATCAACCCAATTTGGATACGGTTTCCTAAACATGGGTTTCTCGATCCTCCTAAGTCCTGGACCATACATATCTTGCATAATATTCATGAGTTGAGCCCTCAAGTTGGGCTCTTGCATTCTTACTACTTGGTTAGTTAAGTCAGGCCTAGTTTCATATCCATACGGATGATCTGGCCTCCTCCCATTTTGATTAAGAATTGGTAGATCAAATCCATACATATTGGGGTCATTATTAGCCATATTTGGTACGTTTCGGTTATCATTCCTGTTTAAATTAAATTGCTGTCCCCCAACTTCAACATTATAAGGATTTGGGTTTTGATTTCCAACATTTCCAATTACCATACTTATCGGAATTGCAGTTGGAACACTTTGATAAAAACTCTGATTCTGTCTAGGATTTTGATTTCCCAGTGGAATTCTATTGACTCCAGTAAAGATGGCATCAAAAGTTGGATTATCATATACCTGAGAAGAAGGTACTTCAATCACAGGGTTTAATTGCCCACTGCTTTGCCCTGGATTAACATTCACATTAACTGGCACTTCAACTGTTGGTGGAGTTATTTGATTCTGTGCTATTGCAATTTTGAATGCAGCCACCAACATTTTAGCCATCTCATCTTCTGGATTGCTCAATGTTCTTATAACTTGTTGAACCAAATTCTCTGGCTCTACCTCTGGGCCATTTGACTGGCCAATCTCTGGAATCCTCTGATTTGGACTCACTGCATTTCCTTCATTCACATCGTTTCTACCATTAACGTTGGTAGAATTGTTGTTTTCATTGTTACCATCGGCTGGTAGTTGATTCCTAGTCTTTGGTGCCATGTCTTACTTCCAAATTAGTAAGAGCCCTCCTTCTAGCGCCAAAAATTGTTTACTACTTTTCTGGTTTGAGCCGATCGACGGGTGATCGACGGGAATTGGTTTCATGATTTGCTGGAATGTGGGTGTGGTAAGGTGGAGTTTGGTTCCTTGCCGTGTTTCAGGACTTCTCTGAAAACAAACGATGAAGTGAATGGTATATGGAAGAAGTAAAATAAATGGACTTTATTAAACTTCAGTGTAGAAGAACAATCAACCGTGAAAGTTGAGTGAACAATTACAAGTTATAGCTACTCCTAGAAAAGAAAAGATAAAAGGCCTGATTGGCGTTGTTTGTGTGTCCTTCAATCTGTCACGATCTCAAACATAAATAGAGGCCTTCTCTAATTTGAATTTGAATCTCCCTCCAAGGTGGCAGTTAAGCCCATTCTGACTGATCTTTTTCATGAGCAGTTGAGTTTTCCCTGGCTGATGAATTGAATTTGTAAATTGCCCACGTCAGAAAATTGCTTCCATGTCTATGAATAACCGTCTCTGGTCCGCGGGAATAACTGCACACTTCTCTTTTCAACACCTGTACATGAGTTGTCACGAGTAGCAAGTCCAAATAACACTTAATGAATAACTGAATATGTCCCATGCATTGGCCACTCGACGGGTCAATCCTGTAACTAACGCTTTCTAAATGTTCCCCATGTATTGGCCACTCGACGGGCCAGTCAATTCTACTTAATCGGGTTTGCCCGTGATATTAATTACCTTTCGAATATCTAATTATCTTTTCCTACCATGCCACGTGTCGTTCAATCGACGGGTCTAAAGAAAATCACAGAAATGGAGCAAACACAAGGTAACAAGAAGATTTTGAACACTATTGATGATCTTGACATGGGTTGAAACATAAACGGCTCCTCTGATTTTCCGGATTCCTCTCACTTGCAAACTGTCGAATCAAATTCATTTTATTTTATTTTTACACAAATCAGTTTTACTTGAATGATGTTGGAGATTTTGCGAATGTTCAAAGCCAAATTAGTGCCAAATTTGACAACAAGTGAGCCACGAGGACTTGAATTTTGCCAAAAAAAATTGCCAAATTACAAGTTTTATGCTAGTTCAAATAACTCATGGGTCGCCAATGAGCTGTTAGTTCACTTGGCATCATCCACTGCCTTCCTTAGTGGAGAGCCAAGGTTCGAGCCTCATGAGGAGCGGTTGGTTCGGATTCAGGGTTATAGACAGCCTCTAAACCCTGTGTGAATTAACTTACTAACTCCCCGCTATTTTTCACTGATGTACTACACAATATATTGGCAAAAGAAAGAACTCATGGGTGGGACTTGCTCTGGCATGATTCTGCCAAACAGCCTTTCTATTCGACAATTCAAACACCTTTTTTTTATAACCAATTTCAATTTCTATAGTTCTTATATTTTAACAATTTCGTGCTTGTGCAGTTACATATAGCAATTCTGCTCGTAAAAAGAAACAATAAAAGAACATAGTAATTCCAAAAACTTCCCCTTACTTCCCACAACTAATCTGACCTTGAGACTACCTTTACAAACAAATTGAATCCCAAACACATAACCTTAATTGTTGCGCCTGGGGTGCCTCTTTAGATTTTATTAACATAATATCACACCCTGCAAACGTTGTAAAAACTTACTTACACATTGGGTATCGAATGCTAAAAAAAGACTTAATTGAAAGTCTTCCACTGATTTTAGCGGACGGTGGAAAAACGGCCCGACAATCATAATCACTTCCTCGAAAACCCAAACCCATTAGCAAGCGCATGAACGGCAGGATTAAACGCCAGTCTCCCCACAATCCCCTGCTTATACGGCAGAAACGTTTTCCTTTTCAAGTCCTCCGAAACTGCTCTGTTCACCGTGTAATGCAACTCGTGAGCCGAAACATTCCCCTGCGCCCCCTTCCTCCTCAAACTCGACCCTTCGACCGCCCGAAAACTCGAAAACCCCCTCACCTCCTCGTGCTTCTTGAACAGAGCCGTGTACTTTCGCCCTTCAGACGCGCTCCTGAAGAGGAAAAAATCCTTCAGCCTCCACTTCCTGCTTCCGATTTTCGAAAACAGAGAGAAATTAGAAGTTTGCTTTGATGTGTTCTTTGTTTCTGGTTCTTCCCACGGGTACTTAGAAACCCTATCGGGAGACTGTGACCTGGCTCCTCTCCGGACCGAATTCGACGATGAGAGAGTTGGGTTTCTCTCTCTTCCTCTGTTCTGCTCTGTTCTCTTATCGGTATTTTCGATTGATGGGTTTTTCTCTCTTACTCTGTTCTGCTCTGTTCTCTTATCCGTGTTTCTGATTGATGGGTTTCTCTCGCTACCTCTTCCTTGCTCTGTTCTCAATTGGGTTTTTTTATTTGGCTCACCAAACCTGCTCGGAGGGTTTGAAGACCTGATTTTTCCGCTTTCGAACAGTTCTTCAGCTGGGAGGGTAGTTCCCTCTGATTCTAAACGGAAATCAAAGGCAAATTCATTGTCGAACTCGCGGTAAAATTCCGAGATTCGGGTGGGGCTGCTGGGAGCGGTTAAGGAGTAGTGGCCGAATCCTTTTGGGGTTGAGGGGAAGGTTGAGAACGTGGAAGTGTTGAATTGGAAATCGTTGTTGGGTATTGCCACCTTCATAGCTATGGCTATGGCTAACGCACCCCCCGTGTTTGGTTTTTGGTTGGAGTGATGACTGAATAGAGGGTTTATAAAGGGAGGTGGGGGTAGGAAGGAGGAGAGAAGGATCTGGGAGGGAGGGAGAGAAGTCTAAAGAGAGAGATCTGAAGCCGCCTTTGATTACTCCTACTTTTTTGCCTTGTTTGTCACGTTCTGTTTTGTGTAGAACTGTTTAGGTTTTGAATATAAGTGTGGCCTGTGGGGTATGGTGTTGGGACTTTTGGATGAATTTTGTGTCATTCCATGTGGGTATTACTATATCACAGGCAGTGTGAACCCGGTTTTGGTATTAAGAGAAACTTTTATGTGTGTCGGGGATATCAACCCTTTGGAATTCCTTCTGGTTTATTTCGTATTTTTCGGCTATTTTTCGATCGTATTTGGATGATCGGCTCCGTTCATTTTGTAGAGTTCAGCGAAAACTTTTAAGCATACCAAAAATTGTGTTTACCGAATTTTAATAGGTATATGATCGGCACGCGTGAAAATTGAAGAAAACCAAAACTGGGTCCAAAAACATTGAATCGGAACCCAGTTTTGGTTTTTTTTTTTTCTATTTTCACGTATGCCGATCATATATTAAATAAAGTCCGATGAACGCGATTTTTGGTATTATTAAGGTTCTCGTCGAACTCGACAAAATTAACGGAGCCGATCTTTAAAATATGATCGAAAAATGGCCAGAAAATATGAAACGGACCAGAAGAGGATACCAAGGGGTTGGTATCCCCTGTATACTTAAAAAGTTTCTCGTGTATTAATCTATATTATCATACTAGGAAATTAGTAATATAGTTACTAAATATGTGAGAATGTAAATTGTACTGAAAATAAACATAAGGAGTAAAATAGAAGCTAAAAGTTGCTCTCAATCAAATCAAAAGAGTGATATGCTTGTCGCAAATAATTGGTTTTTGAAAGGGGAGGGTAACATGTTCGTCGTAAATGATTAATTTAGAAAATAACATGTTTGTTATCCGTAACATTTTGTTTTTTTAGGGAGGGCAAAAGAGTAATTTTATATACCAAACTTACCTAGGCAATTGCTGACTAGGAAAAAGTAGAGTGAGGCTCCGTTCCAGAAACCTTCTTAAAAAATAAGCAGTTTATTTCACATTTTCAAATAAAAAAATAATGCAAATGAAAAATAATTTTTTAATTTTTTTTGCACCGTATTAAAGATCTTGATGAGATCTATCAAACAAGATCCATAGTGGTAGCCAAATTATTTGCGTAAACACATTATTTTTGAGTTTGAAATTGCCTTCTTAAAAAATAAGCAGCTTATTTCGTTTACGGAACGGAGCCTGAACCCGTTAAACACACACACAAAAACCCAAACTCCCGATATGAAAGCCAACCCAACTGATACAGACCCAAGAGTCTCTCTGCGAAACGCATTATCAGTAACATCAATCATACCAATAATTGAGTAATATAGAAACAGGAGAGTCATATAATTGAAGGAAACATATACTGCAAACTACTGTGGAAAAAATATTTTCAAATTTATTATTTTAAAATATGTCAAATTCACAGCAATATTTCTCTCCCGTATAGGTGATGTAACTACGGCATTACCCTACGTGGGGAGTCCATAGCTTGAAATATATGGCAGTAAAATATTCCGATTTTCAGTTACCACGATTTATTCCTAAATTCTTAAATCTCCTCATAACTTGATGTCAATTCTAAGCATTGAAAACGTGTATGTATTTTTGATCCATCATATATGTAAAATATATTGCTGATCAAAAAAAAATATATCATTAAGTAAAAAGTAGGCCATTTTAGCTTGTTTTAAATAGAGTTATATTCACATTTTAGAGGTACTAATTAATTATATTTTCAAATGAATAGATACAGTCCCATGAGAGATTTTTTTTATTTTTATTTATTTTTTATTCGTTTCCATGAGAGATTGTTGGAGAAATATATAGGTACTAGTTAAGATTCCTAGCTATTTTTATTTAATTTTTATCATGCAATTGGTTGGAGACATGGAAATTACTAAGTAAATATATGAGTAGTGAAGGTTATCATTTTTTCATTATTTGGAGATTAGAGTAAGGAATATTTAAATCTCTATTATATTGGTGGAAAATATTTGATCAATTCTTCACTTATCTTTTGTTCACACTTTTGCATTGTTTTGTTGATCATTTTTTATTTCTCCAATTATATCATAGAAAAACTTAACCAAATAGATCGAGAATTGACGCTTGTCTTCATGTGAAGCTTTCTCACTAATTACTCTTTTGCTTAGTATGTAGTATCGATCTTTGTACTGCTTCTGTAAGTCCCCATTCAGTTGTACAAAAATGATAAAATGGATGAAAAAATCAAATCGTTAAAAACTTTTTTGGTGTTTGGTTATCAAGAAAATTGTTGGAGTTATAATTTCAACTTTTTTAATTATTGCAAAATTCTTTCTCAAGCAAGCACACCTAGGAGAATAAATAATATTTTTTTTTCCCTTTACTTTGCGTCGCATTATTTTTCTTGATAAAACGTTTCCTACGCAACATGTTCGAGATAGTTCGGAGCTTGAGTTGGAAGTAGTGACATTTTAGGGGCAATGGATGGCGTGTCTTTTTGCCTTTGATAACTAGTGGTGCTATCCCACCGCAGTGCTCAATTTAATTATTCATTTCAGCAATTAATGGTACGAATTTAAAAAAAAAAACTCTTCCGTTTTTCGGAAGAGTATTGTAAAATTCGGACCGTTGAAAACACTTTTGGACGGTAAGATTGAGAGCGGTGGAGAGAGCAATGAAACACAGTGGTGGGGGTAGACAGATGGTTTGATTTGTCTTGAAGCTTTTTTCTTCCGCAGAGAAAGTTCTTCTCTTGATCCGCGGCTTAATTAGATCAATTACCAAATTTGGGAACCACACATAACTCACGGCTCACGCACATATTTTGTGGGATATTTTGTGGGTCCTACGTAGGCCTGTCAGTGGACTGAATCCGATCCGAATCCGATAAAACTCAAATCCGATAGTGGTAATTCGGATCCGATCCGAAAACCTTTATTACTTCAAAAAATTTAGCCAAAAAAAAAAAATTTCCAAAAAAATTTATTTTCCAAAAAAAAATTTTAAAAAAAAATGCAACTTCTTAAACATGTTTTTTTCAAAATAAAAAATTTACATTTTTTTAAAAAATTTTAAAAATAAAATTTCAGATCGGATTTATATCCGAATCCGATCCAATCCGAATTTGGATTACCGTATTCAGATTATCGGATCTACGTTAACGGATTCGGATCGAATCCGGTACATTGACAGGTCTAGTCCCACGTGCATATTGTAGATTTGGGATGCAATTGTATACATGTAATACTAAGATCACGTCATTTAGCTCAGTTGGTCAGGACTCTTGCATCTCACTAGGAGATCAGGAGTTCGAGTCTTCCTATCTGCATGTGAGTATTCTTCCCTTAGAGAGTTTTTCCTTTCTTTCTTTGTTTGCTTATTTCTTGTATTGACAGGTCTAGTCCCACGTGCACATTGTAGTTGAGTTGTTTGGCTTGGTTATCTCATGAAATTTCAAAATTGATGTTGTAGACAGACCATATGGAGAATTTTTTTGGTGCCGGACGAGTATATCCCACATGGTACCCACTCTACACATTTGGGCCATCCAATATACTTTTGGACAGCTCAAATTGAAACTATTTCTCTCCTCACACCCCAACACTTTCTCTCTCATTTTTCTCTCTCCAAATCCAAGCCGTCCAAAAACACAATGAACTGCTCGGATGCGACGAGCGGACACTACATAGTACCCATTAGGCACCGAAATTTTTTCCCACCATATCTATGAATTTGAGATACTATAATAATGTGTGTGGTTGTCAAACCATGAGATGAATTCTCACTCGACATAAAATCGAGTGAGCGCTGCCGACTCTGTCATGCATGAGAGTAGTACATTATTTTGAGATCTAACAAGAGGTCAATCATCCATAGCTGTTTGGGTGTCTAGAAAGTCAGCAAGTCCCCATCATCTACCCAACCAGGCTTATAGTCGGCGGGACCCGGGAATGCTGCAGAGCAGCTTCCTGTTTAGCTGTTGCAAAGTTGTCGGATTGGCCGTTCATCTCTGCACGAACGGCTCGAAATCTGAGTGTATACAAATCTAAAATCGTTCATTGCTCGATTAAGATATGAGACGTCGATTGTCGAGATGAGCGGTCGAATCTACTGCTCCCAAGCACAAATCAATAGGATAACCTCAATATTACACAATTGATTAATAAGCCATTCCTGCCACAGTGCCACTCAATCATATACTGATTCTATACTATGGTCCCTTTAAACGCATTCGTTTCTATCTTCCCCAATAGATTGTTGGACATCATTTTTCCACGTTTAAGAGTTTGTTGCATTTTTCAAGTTATGGTTTGCTGCGATAAGGTACATTTCATAAATGGAAATGATAATGTCAAAACTGTTTTTATTTGTAACAAGATTCTGGTGCGTAAAAACCTAGGACCGGCCTTGATCACGTTTGGGTTGCCCAAAGCCTGACCATAAGCTCGGTTGTCCGCTTACTATTAAAATATAAAAAATAAAAAGACATTCAAGTCAAAAAAACAAAATCAAAGTTACATTATTGTGCTTTTTCTAGTTTGAATTACATCAACAAATTAAAGTTCAACTATAATCCCGGTTATAATGCTTTATGGTTAGCACGATCTGATAATAAATAAATAAAAAAACACACTCTCGTTGCATTTTTTTTTTAATCAAATAACACTACGAGAAAATTCTTCTATATTGACATGCAAAAATTGTCCTAAAGTATATTAGTGACAAAAAAAATTAGTTGTCACAAAGATGTCATTTAAAAAAAAGTGACAATTTTCACGAATGTGTCACTAATACTTCTTAGAAGTGACAAGTATTACTAACAAGAGATAAAATTATTTCCACCAGTGGTGGAAACCAAGGGTTTTCCACCACGGCCCATTATGGGCTCCACAAGATAGCTTTTGTTATAATCTGAACCGTCTATTTTGTAGGGTCCGTAGAATAGTATATCCACGCAAAAATTGAGATTTATCGGACGTCAATAGGTATATTAAAAATCTACTTTCGATTTAGGAAATGGACAGTCATGGATAGTTTAACTTCAAAATCTATGACCATCCATTCTGCAAACCAAAATTCAATTTTTGATATATCTATCGATATCCAATCAAGCTGATTTTTTGATGGATGTACTACTCTATGTACCCTACAAGATGAACGGTTCAGATTAGAACAAAAAAAAAATTTACGGGACTCATAGGCAGTGGTGGAAATCCCATGATTTCTACCAGAGGTGGAGAGAACATACTCTCTAGTGACAAACATAAAGTTGCCACTATAATTTTAGTAATGAGGCAACACAAAAAAAAAAAAAAAACCCCCTTGAAAAGGGCCTTTGTTTGGTGGGCACAAGTTATGAACCCGTGACCTTTAGTAAGGGAACTTAAATGCATGATGTTGACCAACAAACCAGCTCCGTCATTTGTGCTACACTGCTACACCTTCGTCAGCATATATACATACATACATACATACAGTTAGTCTCCTATGAGGGAGTCGTCCTTCTCATTTCTCCCATTTTTCAATTGAATTTTGATGATCCAAGCTGCTCAATGTGTTCAGAATGTGGTTTTAAAGATACCCGCGAGAAATCTGCAAAAAAAAAGATAAAGAAGAGCTTCATCCGAGCAGTTTTTATTTGAAATGTTCGATAAAAAATAAACAAAAACTGCTCTGATGAAGCCCTTCCCGGTCTTTTTTTTTGGCTGATTTCTAGTGGATACCCTTAAAATCATGTTCTAAACACATTGAACGGCTCGGATCATCAAAATTGGATCTGGAAATAAGAGGTCCGCATTTTATTAAAATGAGGTGGGCTTACGGGAGAAGGACTGTGTATATATATATAATGGAAATGATTTTTTTTTTTTTTTGGTTGCCAAGCTCAAGAGTTTGTAGGGACCCCTGGGCCGCCTACCTTGTACATGATACAAAAGTTTTATGCACTACAATTTCGGCACAAACAAAAATAGTTTTGGCATTAGAACACTCCTCATAAAAATGGATACATTTTCCTCTATTTTTCAATAACTTATCCGAGCCAATTTATGCACATCTTGATCACTACTCTTGGATCATCCCGCCACCCACGTATAAGGGTTCTAACTAAAGTCGGAGCAAAACTCTATATGGACTGACTTAAAGGAGTTGATAGCACCCGAGAAATTTCAAACTTGAGACCTTAGGAGACAGAAAACTCTCAAGTCTCGAGTCTCGACTACTGGGCCAACCGTATACATGAATGGAGTACCTTATTTGGATTAAGGAGGAAGACGAAGAAAAAATGTCAATTGAAAACCCCGTGAAGTTGCTTTCTATAGAAAATTACTCCTTAAATCGCAATAAAGTTCAATTTTAACGGTTGTAACACGTGGTCAATATTTTGTGTCAGACTTTTTATTAAGAACTTCTAGAATAGGCATAACGTGATGTAACTTCAATCTCAAAATGTTTCCCAAAAAAAAAAAAAAAAAAATTCAATCTCACGAAAATAAATTCGTTCGCAGTGTTTGGCGCAGCTCTTGGAGACCTTTGGGGTCTGGGGAAGCCAATACACATTCATATGGGTGTTGTCTCCTTTTCGACGGTCCAATTTCGGCAATGGACCGTTTCAATTTCATCTCGGCAATAAACAGATGAAATCTGAGCTGTTCATTGTCGAAATGGTCGGCCCGGATGAGGACAGATTAAATTGGTGGTAATAATTAGTTTTAATCTTTGCAATCTTTTTCAAACATTAATAAATTCTTTTTTGCTGATAAAAAAATTAGTTTTTAATGTGGGATAAAATATACATAATCTCGGGGATATCTCACAGAAAAATCATCAAAAAAAATGAAAGAGAAGGCAAAGATCTCTATATGTACCGGAGGAAAATTCATCTCTATACATAGTCTTAGGGATTTCTTTTTTTCGATGGGATCCTCTAGAACATAATCCCCCTTCTATAAAAGGTGCTTACACAAAAATAACTTTTCAGGTGACGGCTTCTCTAGAACAAGTACACTGTATATGTTTCTCGATCCTTCATGGATCCGGATCCTCGGCGAGGATTCTTTCCTGTGAGGATTGTGTTAGGATTTTCATATAATTCGAACCGTCCATCTCAACAATCAATGATCGGGATATATATATGTTTGCTGTCTTTGACCGACAATTGTTAACGTAATAGAAACAAAGAAAGCAATGGCTTGAGATTTAATCGATCTCGCCAAATATCGTCATTACAAAACCATTACCCAATAGGAAAAATTCATGCTGCCAAGTAGATCACATAAAATAACAAGGTATGTGTATGTGAATAATGTGAAATTTAGAAACTGAATGTATATTGTGATTTGGTAAAAACAAAAAGCAGTCCATTTCCCTCCTTGTTGGCCGAGAGAGAAAGAGGAAAGAAGTTGCTCCAAAATGAAGGAGGAGCAGGAAGAGGAAGAGGAGGCCGCACCAAAGCGACGGGGCTTACTTTACTGCCGCAACCCCCTCCCTTTTCTTCGCTGAACCACGCCCTCGTCGCAAAATCTGACGGGAGAGAGGTAGAATATTGATCGTACCCAAACCTTCCCCCCGTGGTCCTCGTAGGGTTTTAGTGGAATAATACGCATGTGTGGTAGGGGTGTACAAAAAATCGACCGAACCGAACTGAATTGCCGAACCGAACCGAACCGGTCCCGAACCAAACCGAATCAAACCGAACCGAACCGGTTCGGTTCTTAGATGTTAAAAATTTCTGAAACCGGTTCGGTTCTCGGTTCTTGAAAATTTCCAGCGAACCGAACCGAGCCGAACCGAACCGAACCGGTTTAATATATATATATATTAAATATTTTTAAATATATTTTAATATATATATTAAATATTTTTTAAATTTCTTAATATATATATATATTAAATATTTTTAAATATATTTTAATATATATATATATATTAATTGCTTTTCCTGAACCGAACCGAACCGGCCCCGAACCGAACCGAACCGACACCGAACCGAACCGGGATCAATATAACCGGTTCGGTTCAGTGAACCTCCCGAACCGAACCGAACCGGTTCGCACAAAAATGTCCAAGAACCGAACCGAACCGAACCGGTTTCAGCCCTAATGTGTGGACCTTAGAAGGGGGAAAAGTGATGTTTTGGTGGAACTCCAACTGACCAGAAACAACCTTGCGGCCATGTACTCCAACATTGCGTCCAAGCACGCATACCGTGCCTCCAAGCACACGAACCGTGCGACCATGTACAATGACTTCGCAGCCACACGACCACAAACTCTAACATTGGGTCCATGCACACGAACCTTGTGGCTACACGCCCGACCATTGCGGTCACATACTCGAACATTGTGGTCTTTTTTTAGAGTGTAAAACAACTGTTTAGGTTTAAAACAACAGTCAGCATCATCTCCCATCAATTAATTTTAGGGGTGCAAACGAGCCAAGCATTAGGGTGATCGAGCTCCACTCATTTTAAGATTAAGTGATCTCGAGTTCGGCTCGAGCTTGAATCGATCCCAAATGTTTGAGCACGAACTCGATTAATTTACCAAACCATCCTCCATAAGAGGGGCCAAGCATATCTACACGATCCGGGCTATGGCCCACAAGAGCTCGGCTCGGTTATAAATCCGTTTCATTTTCGAGACAAACCGAGCCAACCGGAGTCTTGAGTTACTTGGGTACAGCTCGGTTCGTTTGTAACCTTAATTTGCACAAGGTATCGCCAAGTTGTTTCTCCAGTGAAAGGTTTAGGTGGGGGACGAAACCAATTTGGTTTGGTTCTGCTTTGGGCAATTTGACGGGCCAAACCAGTTTTTCAAGATTGAGAAAAGTGAAACCGAAACCGAATCAATTCTTAGGTGGTATGGGCTAGCTCGGGTTGCCAGTTTCCAGCCCGGAATCTCAATAGAGCTAAGGCATCTAGGCCAAGACTAGGCCTTTTGGTGTTGGGCCAGAAGCCCACAGGCTGTGGTAGAAAATAAAAGTCCTCAATTGGAAATCAATCGAAAAAGTATCACAAACCATCATAGTCCGTCACCGGTAGAATTGCAACCATGACCGCAAATGACGGATCTTTGATGACCATGAGATGCTAACCAGAACCACAATCATGAACATCGACCCACCGGCGTCCACGTGTTGGCGACGATGGAGGAGGAGCGACGGAGGAGGGATCACTGATGAAGGGAAGCCAAGAGAAAATAAAAGAGGAGTTAACTCAAAAAAACTCGCAGATTCGAGATGGAGAGAGAAATCCCTAACTGAAAATGATAAGTTATTGAAAGCGAAAAAAATCATCATTGCGGAGGAAGAAAAACATAACTATCAAAGGTAAAGCCCTCCCCTCTCGCCGCTGCATAAGGGTGGTGAAAACCCTAAGGCGAGGGAGGGGAAAATTGATTTGTTTAGAGCACCCAAAAATTCAGCTCAATTAAATATTGAAAAGTACTCAATCAAAAAAAATCTAATTTAGCTCTATCCATTTCTAAACCCAAGAATCAGACTTTTTAATCCAAAATACTTATAGTTACTCGATTGAATCGAAACCCTAAACATACCTCACCGAATACGGGTAAAGTTACTCTCACCCGAGTGAATAAAAATTGATCTCCTTGTGCAGCCGATGTGATCTTTGCTTGAGAATGGGACAAAGTTGAATTCCTCCAACCTGTCTGGTGGCCCAGATTTGCGCAAATCTGTGCATGGTACCAATATATTACTACTATTCAACTAGCTAGGCACATGTCAGAAGAACCCTCAGACAAAAGAAAAATTGTATCCTTGTTGAAACAACTTTTCATTTGCATGGCCCGTGCCTTCTGGATTTGATAAAGACTATAGGGGAATTACAAGGAAAAAATAAAAGCCAGTGGAAACGTTAAGCCAATTCGGACCGGACTATAAGCTGACTTTGGACAAACTTGTTTTAGGACTTTTCCGTAAGATCTTTTTGGTTGTTTTCTCTCTATTGTTACGACTTACGACATTGGGATATGGTTTTAAAATATATATATATATAGCATCAGCATGGATGCACAGCCAGCTAGCTACTAACAGGAAAGATAGTAATGGGCTGTCACTGTTTACACCCAAGACTTTGTGCCAACAGATCGAGCTATACATTTCACCTTTCATTTTCAATATGGTTGGACATCTTTTGTTTTGCAGATAGGCTAATCCAATATGTAACTCGGTGTCCGAGCAAACTAACGATCGCCTGAAATAATTCAAAGTCCTGAAGTGATCGTCCAGATCAACCTCTAGCGGCCTCCAGAGTTTATTGACGGTGATAGAAGTCCAACTTGTAAACTCGGAGAATAAACTCTACAATGTAGTGAATGATAGGCGCGTGAAATTCATGAATTTAAGCGCCTAAGTAGGGAAAATTAGCGCGTTAGACGTGCCTTTAATTCTCATTTTCCTTTTAATGCGTGCACGTGGTTGGATTTGGTGTTTTTGATAAATTTGCAGGAAGTCGAGGTGTTTTGGCATTAATGAGAGGTATACGGATTGTCCGAGATGAAGTTTGAGAGTAAGGGAGGCCGTGGAAACTAAGTGTTGGAGTGAAATTCTCGAGGAAGTGGTCAGAATGTCCGTGAGCGCTACAAGAAATTAAGTGGAGCGCTCAAGATTTGCTAACGAAGTAAAGCAACAGACCAGAACCTGAGCTAGCGCTACATGGGAATTGCTATAGCGCTAGCGAGCCATTACAAGTCAAACAGTCAAAGGCTCGAGTCAACGAAGTCAATGTCCAGTTAAGGCCTCGCTAGCGCTACTGAAGAATTGGTATAGCGCTACCGAAGCGCTACGGGGCTTCGAACGGCATCGTTTTGGATTATTTTAAGGTTTAATTCCGATTTCGTTTTAGTTTTTTTATTTCTAATCGAAGGTTAGTATAAAAACCATATATATAATACTCATTTAGGGTTACGGAGGAGAGGAATATTATTCTTTTCGTTTTGCTCAACTTTGGCGGCTGTCTTTTGGAGTTTTTATTGCAGATTCAAGTTTCAATTGAAGTTCTTCGATTTTCCAGCTTTTAA
This sequence comes from Rhododendron molle, assembly GCA_025413875.1. Taxonomy (NCBI): domain Eukaryota; kingdom Viridiplantae; phylum Streptophyta; class Magnoliopsida; order Ericales; family Ericaceae; genus Rhododendron; species Rhododendron molle. Next base: position 8,644,738 of record CM046393.1, read on the forward strand.
TTCTTGATTTCGTTCGGTATTTAGATTTAATTAATTTCTGCAATTCGCGGTATCGTATTTGCGTTTTATTTTTAATTCGATTGCTAGAATCATGTTCTGTTTCAATTATATTTTTGTCGCGTTCGTTATAACCATGAGTGAGTAATTCCTTTGAGTGCGGCCACGGGGCGAAGGCACCTCGTGGCTAGTTTAATCGAAATTCACCAAATGAAATATTGTTTTTAAGCAATTTTAGGATACGAAATTTTTTCTAACGAACAAATCCCGGGCATTGCCGGAGTCCTTGTGAGGGGAGCGAAGGAATCCGGAGCCTTTCTCTCAATCGAGCTCGGAAACTGGTAACAGGTGGTGAGCATTCGTTAGGAAACCTTTTTCCTATTCTAAAATCGAATTTTCAAAGAAATCGTAAATCGGGTGAATTTTGGTTAGATTAGTTACGGGTGTTGGAGTTCCCATGGCTGTACTCTTTGTTTTAAATTGATTTCTGATAATTCAGCTGAGTAATTTTTAGTTTAATTCAATCAATCAACAAGGGGTGGCTACCTAAGAGCCAGGTTTAAACTAAAATTTCACGCTTTTGAGTCAAGCACCGTCCGTCCGTCTCTGTGGTTCGACTCCGGTACTTCCGGATTTATTGTGCTACACTGGTCGAGAGTCCTCCGCTTGGGACGCGTTTTTAGCTTAATTTTATTAACACCCGGTCGGTCAAGCATTTTTGGCGCCGTTGCCGGGGACGGCGACGTGTGTTCAAGAGTGTGAGTTTTGTGTTTTTGTCTTTGAATTAATTTCTCGTAAGTAGGAAAGCGAACTGGAGTCGAGTCAGTCAGAGTCTATTCCTATAAGTAGTCTTTATATTGAGTTACCTTTAGAGCCAATTCTCGAGTCAGTTTCTGAGTCAGATATAGAATCAGTTGAGATGGGAGATCGGCAAGTAGCGAACCCGCTGTCCTTGAGGCAACACATACATCCTGAGAGGACCACTCCTCTCGGACCCATTGTGTTCCCTCAAGAAACACAGGAGGCACGTAATGCCTTCACAGTCAAACCCGGTGTCCTTAATAGTCTTCCTAATTTCCACGGGAGAGAGTGTGATGACCCGTATGAGCATGTGCGAACGTTTGAGGGATTAGTGCGCAACCTCGCGTCTAATACCCAATATGAGAATGCGTGCCTAAAGCTGTTTGAGGCAACTTTGAGAGATGGTGCGCTTATGTGGTTTCGTATGCAAAAGTCTCAGTCCTTTACCACTTGGGCACAGGTTCGTGATGCCTTTTATAGGAAATACTTCTCTGAGGCCAAGACCAAGAGTTTTAGGCGTCAAATCCAAGGGTTTAGGCAGGAGAGAGATGAGTCGTTTCTCAAAGCATGGGAACGCTTTAAGGAGTTGCTCCTGAGGCTTCCCCATCATGGCTTTTCGAGAATTCAGTTAGTTGGATTTTTCCATTTGGGTCTCAACGCTGAGTCAGTCCAACACATAGAGTATTCGTGCAAAGGGGACGATTTCTTGTCTAAAACAGCGGATGAGGCGTGGGATTTCTTAGATGACCTAGCTGATAGGCAGAGGGCGTTAGAACCATCCGAGTTTGAGCGTTCCGGACCTGCTGGGTCCAATGTTATTCCGGTCACCGTCCGTGACCAGAGACTCCATACTCAAGTTGAGAAAATGGCTCAGAGGTTAGAGGAGCTAGAGGGAAGACAGGTTCGTCCAGTTCAGGAAGTAACGATTGAGGAAGTTTGTGTGTGGTGTGAGTGTAAAGGGCACACAACGACCGCGTGCCCTGGGTTTATTGCCGCTAAGGGAGCGAATCAGTCTAATCCGGAAGAAGTCAATGCAGTTAGGGCGTGGGATCCGTATTCCAACACGTATAATCCGGGATGGCGGGATCACCCCAATTTTGGGTGGTCAGATTCCAGACCCGTAGGTGGAGGTCAAGTTCAACCCCTGGCGCTACCTCCGCCGCAGCAGTTCCCACAGACCCAATCGTCTAGACTCCCTCAGGGCCAGGTCATTCCATTTCAATATCACAGATGACCCATACGTGACCATAAGTTAGAAGAGAATATGAATTCCCTGATGCAGTCACAGATGACGTTTCAGACTGAGACTAGGCAGCAGATTGGGGCTCTCACAACCCAAATGTCCCAACTCACTGCGGTTGTCAGTCAGCTGCAGCAAGAAAAAGGTAAGTTTCCAGCCCAGGGTAGTGCAGCAGGTGCCCATTACGTGGGAAATTCTTCAGTTCCGAGTCACGAGGAGGCTAAGTCGGTCACCACTCTTAGGAGTGGAAGGGTAATTGACAAATCCATACCGCTTAAACAGAAATCAGCTCCACCTCCGGAGATGGAAAGCGAACCCTGATAGTGTTGATACCCCTAGGGAGGAGGTAGAAGTTGATGAGGAGTCACTGAGATGGCGGTGCTGCGGTGCCGGCAGCCTCTATGACTCCAACACCGCCGTGTGCGATGCCCCATTTCTCAAAGGTGGCGGTCGACTCCAAGCGAATCGCGACTCTTAAAGATGGTAGAACTTTTAAAGAGTCCAATTTCCGATCACTTTGATGGAGGCAATTGAGTGTTTTCTCGGTCTTGAGGTCTTGAGGACCTTTGCCTGAAAAGCACAAGAGTCGAACAACGTGGTTCTAACTGAGCAGGTGAGCTCCATCCTTCAGACTGAGATTTCTGCAAAGTGCAAGGATCCCGGGTGTCCTACCATTACCATAGATATTGCGGGCCGGACTTTGCATTGCTGGATTTGGGGGCAAGTGTCAACTTGCTTCCCTGATTCGTATATTTCAGATTAGGTCTAAGCGATTCACGGCTACTCGAGTCCCGGTTCACGACGAGGCAGGAGTATGAAATCTCGAAGAAGTGTGGTAGAGATGTTATGATTGGTAGAGTGAGTTCCAATTCCTGCCCGGATTTTTATCGTTTTAGACACTTGTTTGACTCCTGAGGCGTTAGAAAAGACTCCCATCATTCTAGGTCGTCCATTCCTAGCCACCTCCAACGCCGTCATGAACTGCAAAACTGGCAGAGTCCAGTTATCTGTTGGCGAGGAGAAAATGGAGGTGGATGTTTTCAATGTGAACACTCTTGAGGAGGATGATGAGGAGGTAGAGGAGGTAAGTTTGATAAACTCGTTAGTTCAGGAGCATATTGACACAGTTTTGTATAAGGATCCTCTGGAGGTTGCCCTCACCGCCGAGGAGGCGTCATTCTTAGATTCCCCAGAGGTAGGCAGTTTCTTAGAGATGTTGAATGTCGAGGATACAGTGGAGGAAGCCTGTGGGGTCTCTTATGACCCAATGTTCGAGCCTCTGGGCGACCCTCCACCCAAGGTCCTTCCGTCTTCAGTCCAGCCGCCTAAACCAGAGCTAAAGCCTTTGCCGGACACACTCAAGTATGCCTTTTTGAAAGGCAATGATACTTATCCGGTGGTGATCTCCTCATCCCTTGAGGAGAGTCAAGAGAGGAAGTTGCTAGAGTTACTAAGAGAGCATATAGGCGCGTTTGGCTGGACTGTAGCGGATTTGCATGGTATAAGCCCAACGGTGTGCACACACCGAATCGTTCTTGAGGAAAGTGTGAAACCTTCTAGGCAACCTCAGCGGCGCCTGAACCCCCACATGAAAGATGAGGTTTTGAAGCTTTTAGATGCAGGTATCATATACCCAATTGCTCACAGTGAGTGGGTGAGTCCAGTTCAGGTAGTGCCTAAGAAGGCGGGAGTGACAGTTGTGACCAATGAGCGAGGTGAGTTAGTCCCAACCCGTGTTCCCACAGGATGGAGAGTTTGCATAGATTACCGGAAGCTCAACGCGAGCACCCGGAAAGACCACTTCCCTCTCCCTTTTATTGATCAGATTTTAGAGAGGGTGGCTGGTCGTGCGTTTTATTGCTTTTTAGACGGGTATTCGGGGTACAATCAGATAGAGGTCGCATTAGAGGACCAAGAAAAGACCACCTTTACGTGTCCGTATGGCACATATGCTTACCGTCGCATGCCCTTTGGATTGTGCAATGCGCCTGGTACCTTTTCCAGGTGCATGATGGGAATCTTCAGTGACATGGTGGAGAGAATTGTTGAGGTTTTCATGGATGATTTCTCGGTTTTTGGGGATTCATTTGAGGGGTGTCTCGAGAATTTAGGCAAGGTTTTACAGAGGTGTGAGGAGAAGCACTTAGTGCTGAATTGGGAAAAGTGCCACTTTATGGTAACCCAAGGGATTGTGTTAGGACACATTGTGTCATCCAAGGGTATCGAAGTGGACAAAGCGAAGATAGACTTGATCCGTAAACTCCCTACTCCTAAGTCTGTCAAGGATGTGCGTTCATTTCTTGGGCACGCTGGGTTCTACCGGCGGTTCATTAAAGATTTCAGTGCTATCTCCCGTCCGTTATGTCAGTTGTTAGCAAAGGACACACCCTTTGTGTGGTCCGATGCGTGTGAGGAGGCATTTCAAAAGTTGAAGCGGAGTCTCATTACTCCGCCTATTGTGCAGTCTCCTGATTGGAGTCTTCCTTTTGAGTTGATGTGTGATGCGTCTGACTATGCAGTCGGAGCTGTTTTAGGACAGAGGAGAGGGAAGGACCCATTTGTGATTTATTATGCGAGCAAGACACTCAACGAGGCACAGATGAATTACACCACTACCGAGAAGGAGTTGTTAGCGGTGGTGTTTGCCTTAGACAAGTTTCGGTCCTATCTGGTGGGTTCGCAGATCACGGTGTTCACCGATCATGCAGCCCTAAAGTACTTAATGACTAAGCAGGATGCGAAAGCTCGCCTTATATTCGGTGGATTCTTTTGCTGTAAGAATTCCACCTCATCATTAAGGATAAGAAGCGGGGTAGAGAATGTAGTAGTGGCCGATCATGCATCTCGCCTGGAGTTCGAGACCCCACCTCGATTTTCCCATTAAATTCCTTTCCAGATGAGCAGTTGTTCGCTGCTAATGAGTACCCGTGGTATGCTGATATTGCAAATTATTTGGTAACTGGGCAGATTCCCTCCCATTGGTCAACCCAGGAAAAGCAACGGTTCTTGAGGAATGTCCGACAGTACATATTCGATGACCCATATTTGTTTAAGTACTGTGCGGACCAAATCGTGCGTAGATGTGTCCCCGAGTCTGATCAGCGGGGTATTATAGAGTTTTGTCATGGGGAAGCGTGTGGCGGTCACTTCTCTGCGAAGAAGACCATCGCCAAGATTATGCAATGCGGGTTCTGGTGGCCCGATATGTTTAAGTATGTGCATGAGTTTTGTAGGTCATGTGACCGTTGCCAACGGCTTGGCAAACTATCTTCACGTCAAGAGATGCCCCTCCGGCCCATTCTTGTGTTAGAGGTGTTTGATTGCTGGGGCATCGATTTTATGGGTCCATTTCCCATGTCTCATGGTTTTGAGTATATCCTGTTAGCGGTGGATTACGTGTCCAAGTGGGTTGAAGCAATTCCCACTAGGTCTATGGAGGCGAGAGTCGTGCTAGAGTTTCTTAAGGCTAATATCTTGTCGAGATTTGGCGTGCCACGCGCCATTATCTCGGATCAGGGCACACAGTTCACTAGCCGGATGTTTGAGAAAATGATGGGGGAGTTTAAGATCACTCATAAGGTGTCCACTTCGTACCACCCCCAGACCAATGGGCAGGCTGAGTTAGCTAACAGAGAGATCAAGCGGATTTTAGAAAAGACTGTAGGGGTGACTAGGAAGGATTGGGCCACCAGGTTGAATAATGCGCTGTGGGCCTATCGCACTGCTTACAAGACCGTGCTGGGTGCTTCACCCTATCGGCTTGTTTATGGTAAGGCCTGCCACCTGCCAGTTGAGTTAGAGAAGAAGGCCTATTGGGCCATTCAGAAGGTCAATTCTAGTTTGAGTGAGGCAGGTGAGCATAGGAAGTTACAGTTGTGTGAGCTGGAGGAGCTTAGGAACGACGCGTATGAGAATGCTAGCATTTATAAGGCTAAGGTTAAGGCGTATCATGATAGGAACATTCAGCGCAAAACCTTTAAGATTGGTCAGAAAGTGTTACTCTATAATTCGCGTCTTCATATCTTTCCTGGGAAGTTGAGGTCTCGTTGGGATGGTCCCTATGTAATAGTTCAGGTTTATCCAAATGGTTCCGTCGATGTCCGCGATCCTAAGGATAGTCATGTGTTTAAAGTTAATGGACAGCGTCTTAAACCCTATTTGGAATTTTTAGAAGTCGGGGAACCCGATGAGGAGTTGGTCGATCCTGTCTATAAGGACGACCCAGTTGAGTAGGCTTTTTCAGCCATGTTTCGACGGGTAGCTTTCGCGTACCATGCTCTTCATTGAGTGTGGACCCGGCTCCTAGCAATAGGGGTACCCATCATTGACTTGGGTTTTATAGCTTCGCACGCCGCTATTAAAATAAGGATCGTGTGCCCAGCTCCGGTTCGAAGGGCAACTTGTAAATATTGTGCATATGTGTTTTATTTTCTTGTCTCATCATATTTCGTTTAGTTCTGCATTTTCATTCCGTTTCGCATGTTCGTATGTTTGCATCTTCTATCATTCTGTCTAGTATTGCATGTTTTGTATTATGTCTTGGGATTTTGTCACATAAAAAGATTTCACCTATGTTAGTGGAAAAAGGGCTTTCATTAGCTTTTCTTGGTAATAGTTTATCGGTAACGATCCATGCTCTCTGAATAGGCCCCTTTCAGTGGCAACTTAGGTCTGTGGGTGAGGTTTGATACTGCCTGGAGTACACGCTAGGGTGTATCTTGTCTTGCTTTGTTTTGATCGTAGGGGACGCCGGACTTGATTGTTTGGCGAGGTCGAGCGATAAATTTTATTACGGGCACTAGCATAACACATGTTCAACGGTCTTGTATAGCCACCCGGGCCTAGCTCATCCGCTTGGCCCGGGAAGAAAAGTATGACACGTGAGACTGCGTGAATGTCGGGTGGTGTTCTTTTCTTTCTGTCATTCATTTTTCATTCATTGTTATTTTTGTGTGTTTGGAACCCGGATAACACGTGCCGAACTAATGCCTTTTGCATATTTTCGGTAGTTGTGGTTTTGATCTTTTGGCGGAGTAGCGTTACCACACCCGGCCTTAGTAGATTAGGCCTCACCAGCTGAGGTGATGGAGGCATTCGAGGAGCTCTAAGTCATGAGTGTCATTGCGTGTGGCGGTTGTAAGTCCGAAGCCCCCAGTGCGGCCTTGTGTGACTAGCTGTGGTCCCTCGATGTGGGGCCGAAGGAGCAAGCCTGGAGCAGCACGAGGACGGCAAAGGCGAAAAATTCCTCGAACATCGGCCGAGGTCATGGTGGTTGGCTGCCACCCCAGGTTCACTCTCTCTTTCCCTCTGTTCTCATTTTTCTTGGTCCTAATGCTTTGGGGACCATGCGCATTTCAAGTTGGGGGAAGGGGTGTACTTTGTACACGTTTTTGTGTTGAGCGTTGCTAGTGGGTAATAATTTTTTTTTAGTGGTTTTATTTTTTTATTTTATTTATTTGTTTTCGTGAAAGCGAGGATACGATTGTTATGCATGTTTGTATGAGTTAGGGGACTGATTTCATTATTTGTTAGTTTAACTCATTTTCATGCATATATCTGGCATATCGGTTAGAATATTTTCGCACCATAAGCAGCATGTAGTAAGTCCCCACTTAGTTGACAGTGTGTCCCTAAAAGCATTCCCATGTTTCTTTGACTATCAATTTCTGCAATTGCATAAAATAGTAGGCGTTTGCACCATTCGTTGTAGGCTGAATATTTTGCATGCATGCTATGAGAGTTGAAAACGGACTTAGGGGATGAAACAAGGCAATTTTTGTGTGATTAGACCACCAAATGAGTCCCATTGTTCCCAATGTAAACCAGTCCGTGTCAGTCAATCTGTGTCAGCTTAGGAAACCGGTCTTTGGAAGGGGTGTGATTTGGTAGTCCAGCTCTATGCGCATTTTGGATGTCTCGAATTGTTAGGAGAGCATTGTCATTTGGAAGGGATTAAAACTACTGCTTTTGGGTGTTATGTCTTGGTAAAAACCTAAGCCTAAGCCAAACCTTAAACCATTTTAATCCCATTAACCTTTCCAAATTCGGAAGAAAGAGAAACACACAAAAAGGGGAAAATTGGGTCAATTGACCCTTTGACCGGAGTTTCCAAGTTCAATCAAAAAAAAAAAAATAGTGATTCGGTAGCGCTACACGTAAACCTGTGTAGCGCTAGGGTGAGGCCGTATAAAAAAAGGAAAAAAGAAAAAAAAGAAGGCGGTGCACGGTCAAAGGGGGGGACCCCCCCCATTAATTCTCATCACTTCTCTTCTCTTTCCGCACGCCAATATCTCTCTCTCTCTTCCTGTTCTTTTCCTCCCTTCATCTTCAACCTTCATCAGAAACCTCCATAGCCAACCAAGTTTCAAACCCTAAAACTCTAAACCCACCTCCAAAACTCCACCAAACTCCACCAAAATTTACAGAAACACTCCTCTCACCCTCCTCTACCATAATATCCAACCCAAATTTTTCCTAACCTCCTAAAATTTCCAGATCAGAAAACCTAAAAACCCACTTTTAACCAAAAAAAAAAAAAAACCCACCAAGTCATGGCACCCAAAAAGCAGAACACAGGCAAGGGTAAGGCAGTGGCTGGGTCCTCTAGCGCGCCAGAGGAAGTTCATAGGGGTCGGGCTAAACGTAGAGACCGGGAGCAGATTGAGAGGGACAACCAGGCAGCTTGGGTGGCGTCTATTAAGGGAAGGGGAGTAAAGAACGAGAGACACATTGTAGATGACGGGTTATGGCCGGCGAATTTCACTCCGTTTCTCGCCATTCGGGACCAAGGTTTAAGGTATTGGTTCGAACCTAATCCTGGTTATAATAATGCTTTGGTGGAGGAATTTTATAGTAATATGGTTGTGCCGGAGCCGGGTTCCTTTTTGGCTCCGGGTTCTCGCATTACCTCAAGGATAGGTGCTACCCCAGTATTTATTGATGAGATAGCCACTGCTTTAGAGTACGCAAGGCCCACGAGACCCATAAATTACCCTAGACCAGACGAGACTTTTGATCAGGCTGAGGTGGCGAGATATTTGTATGATGATCGCCGGAATGCGCGGATTCCCCATTGGCCGGGTAGATTTAATAGAAGTTACAGGTTAATCAACCAGGTGGTATGTTTCAATTTGCACCCTAGGGGTCGGGAGGGAGCACCCCAACTGTCGGTTGGTAATCTGATGTTTGCATTCATGGATGAGGACACGGTCTGTGATTGGGCTTTATATATTTTTGGGCAGATGTGTGATTTTAGGGACGCCCCGACCACTTTGAGGATGCCCTTTCCGTGTTTGGTTACGAAGATTATGAGGAGTAGGAACGTCCCTGGGAAGCGGTTTTATAGCAATGACGATTTGCTGCTTGGTGATTTAGATTCTTCGTTTCTTCAGCGGAGCATGGGTCAGTTGAGAGGAGTCGAGGGGTCGTTACTTACTCCACTGCCGGCGAATGCTAGTACTAAAACCTGGTTGGAAAAGCTTTTTGGGTGTGTTACGGGCATTGCAAGGAGCCAGCGGAAATTGAAGCGGGAACAGAGGCAGCTGGCTAGAAATCAGATGGATTTGCTCGATAGGCAGCGCCACTTGCAGGCGCAGATTGCTGGACAGAATCCAGGGCCTTTCCGACCGAGACAGTGGCCACCATTGGAGGTGAGCGATGATTTTGCGGACGCACCTGTTGAGGAGGAGGAGGACTCAGACGCTGGAGATTGAGCATAGAGTTGGATTTTATGGGGTGGTGTTGGTTTTTGTGTCGAACTCTGTTATTTTATGTGTCATTTTATGTGGTGGTGTGGTATTGTCCATGTACTGGGGGTCATTCGTGAGTCGGTGGTGAATCTTATTGTTTCGTATTTTGTGTCGTAATTCGTACTTTGTTATGGTTGTTATGGTATTTGTGTTGAGCACCGATGTGGTGCTGGAGTCAAGGTGGTGGCCAGTCAGGGTAGTTTATCCATGCGCTTCTATAGGCCACCATCTCTTGCATGTCACTTTTCTTTTGAAACCACGGTCGTTATAAGCCTAATTAAGTCCTTAGTTGACCCGATGAACGTTGTTTAACTCTCTTGCATGCATGTTTTATATTTGGTTATGATTGTATGGTTCTTGATTTCGTGAGCTTTTGTCATTATAATTGGCGTTATTTTGATTGGCACGTGGTGGTTCCTTTGTTCTGCCCCACGTTGTTCGCCAAGCGCCTTGCATGGGATGTAGAGTGTTCTAGTGAGCGAGAGAAACATTGTGACTTTGTGGTGACAAATATTTCTATCAATTGCTTTGGTGTTAAATTGTTTAACTATTAGCTAGGGCATGCATGGGAATGAGTTAAAGATGGCAGGGATGAAAATTTTCATGGTCACTTGAGTTTTGTACAGATTGCATAACCCTCGTATCCCTTGTTGGTTTGTTAGTTCTTATTTTGTTTTTTTTTATTTCGTTCGTTACTAGGGACTAGCAACGCTCAAGTTGGGGGATGTGATAGGCGCGTGAAATTCATGAATTTAAGCGCCTAAGTAGGGAAAATTAGCGCGTTAGACGTGCCTTTAATTCTCATTTTCCTTTTAATGCGTGCACGTGGTTGGATTTGGTGTTTTTGATAAATTTGCAGGAAGTCGAGGTGTTTTGGCATTAATGAGAGGTATACGGATTGTCCGAGATGAAGTTTGAGAGTAAGGGAGGCCGTGGAAACTAAGTGTTGGAGTGAAATTCTCGAGGAAGTGGTCAGAATGTCCGTGAGCGCTACAAGAAATTAAGTGGAGCGCTCAAGATTTGCTAACGAAGTAAAGCAACAGACCAGAACCTGAGCTAGCGCTACATGGGAATTGCTATAGCGCTAGCGAGCCATTACAAGTCAAACAGTCAAAGGCTCGAGTCAACGAAGTCAATGTCCAGTTAAGGCCTCGCTAGCGCTACTGAAGAATTGGTATAGCGCTACCGAAGCGCTACGGGGCTTCGAACGGCATCGTTTTGGATTATTTTAAGGTTTAATTCCGATTTCGTTTTAGTTTTTTTATTTCTAATCGAAGGTTAGTATAAAAACCATATATATAATACTCATTTAGGGTTACGGAGGAGAGGAATATTATTCTTTTCGTTTTGCTCAACTTTGGCGGCTGTCTTTTGGAGTTTTTATTGCAGATTCAAGTTTCAATTGAAGTTCTTCGATTTTCCAGCTTTTAATTCTTGATTTCGTTCGGTATTTAGATTTAATTAATTTCTGCAATTCGCGGTATCGTATTTGCGTTTTATTTTTAATTCGATTGCTAGAATCATGTTCTGTTTCAATTATATTTTTGTCGCGTTCGTTATAACCATGAGTGAGTAATTCCTTTGAGTGCGGCCACGGGGCGAAGGCACCTCGTGGCTAGTTTAATCGAAATTCACCAAATGAAATATTGTTTTTAAGCAATTTTAGGATACGAAATTTTTTCTAACGAACAAATCCCGGGCATTGCCGGAGTCCTTGTGAGGGGAGCGAAGGAATCCGGAGCCTTTCTCTCAATCGAGCTCGGAAACTGGTAACAGGTGGTACGTTAGGAAACCTTTTTCCTATTCTAAAATCGAATTTTCAAAGAAATCGTAAATCGGGTGAATTTTGGTTAGATTAGTTACGGGTGTTGGAGTTCCCATGGCTGTACTCTTTGTTTTAAATTGATTTCTGATAATTCAGCTGAGTAATTTTTAGTTTAATTCAATCAATCAACAAGGGGTGGCTACCTAAGAGCCAGGTTCAAACTAGAATTTCACGCTTTTGAGTCAAGCACCGTCCGTCCGTCTCTGTGGTTCGACTCCGGTACTTCCGGAATTATTGTGCTACACTGGTCGAGAGTCCTCCGCTTGGGACGCGTTTTTAGCTTAATTTTATTAACACCCGGTCGGTCAAGCAGTGAACTCTGAATATGTTAAGTTACAATGTAGTGCCCAGCGCTTACCTCCTCGTACTCCCACAAGGGAGGCCAGGGTTCGAGCCTTGACAGAAGCGTTTGGGGTTTAGGGCTATGGACAACTTTTAATTCCTATGAACTAACTACCTAGCTCTCCCACCAACCCCCCACTGATGTATACAATATTGGAAGAAAAAAAAAAACTCTGCATATGTTAAGTTAGCCACAAGTTGCCTTAGCATCACTCCACTTGGACCACTTCCAAGTCTTTTTCTTCAATTTTGCATTTTTTATTTTTTTTGGATTGGTAGCTCTACATCAATTACACAGGCAACACAAAAAATGAGAAGGCAAATGGGAAAACCCAGAAGAGTAAAAAGACTTCCAAGAATTTGCCCATGTCATTCCAAAATCTCAATCCTCAAAAGCAAAAGCAAAGAATAAATCTGAGAGAAGAAAACCCAACCCCAACAAATCAAATTACTCACAAAAGACAACAATAACAACATACTATACCATTTCCCATTTCTATAGCTGTGTACAAATCCCAAACCTCAACCAAAAAAAAAAATACCCCTCAGAACTGGGTACAGGAGACATCAAATAAATCACAAATATATTTACACATGTAAGAGGTATCTGAAAGTAAATTCATATGGCATAACGCGAACAATCTGCGAAAGAGGCTCATCTTTTCCTCTCTCAAGACACTTCATTGCTTCTTTTCCGAGTTCACTTGGTAGCTGAAGGCATATCCAATCAAGCAAAGAGTCCAAGTCCTTTGCAAAATCAAGTAGATACCAATCCAAGAGTTTTGGGATCCCTAACAACTTCCTTCTTGTTGAAATGCCAACAGCTGCCTGTAAATACTCCCTTTTCGCAACTTCCAATTCGTTTTCTACCTGAGATGCTGTGAACACTCTCACCTTCATTCAGCAAAGTTCATGAGTCAATAACAACATACATGATCTTACAAATGTTACTTGTTACTTGGTTCGGAAACATGTTCAGCGATTGGCGACCACGTGTGCCTCAAAGAATTAGTACAAAGTTCCTTTCTGGTGAAAAACTTGGACTATTTTTTTTTCCAAAGGAAAGCAGCACATATTTTGGGAATGTCCACAGAATTACCGACATTCAGAAATAATATTCCTATTATAAACGCCGAAAGTGGTGATTCCCATAAATGAACAAGTTGAATTTGTTTTTTGGTTAGTGATTAACTTTAAACAGTATCCCAGATTTACTTTCATTCATTAAGCCAAAAAAATTTACGAGGAAATGAGCAAATAATTTTTTTGAGAATATCGACAGGATTAGAATAATCAGTCAGAACTGTGTTCGGGAATGAGGTAGATGAGTATTGAATCCTATCTACCATGTGAATTAACTTACAGCAGGGGAGGACCAGCTTCCACAGGAGAGTGCAAATGTTACCAATGGTTCAGATAGCTCCAATGCAAAGGCACCACGTGTCGTCATCTCATCGTTTCTGGCGACTTTTCCCAAGGACTGGTGGCCAATCATCAATAAGGGTGTAAGGCCAGCAAATTTCCAATTGAAGTTGAAAAAGAAGTTTGCTAATTGAAAGGGACTTACATATTTGGAGTGGTAAGGCAGTCTCAGGATGAAATGCTCGATGGTGATTGCATTTAGCAAGTGCCCCCCAACATTTATTGTTGCCTGATGATAAGAGGTAGAGATATCTTCTGTCAATAAATTTTATCTACATACCGTAATGTAAGACTGAACTAACAGAATCCAGAAGGACAATGAAAGCTATGTTTGGCACTTGTACTTGCAGAGGAAATTGGATGGGGGAAAAGAAAGAAAAAGTACAATGAAAAGCTATACGAATGCCTTTAATTTTTCATTTCCCTTCACACATCCCTCTTAAAATTGCTTGTTAACGGGATATGGGCGAAAGGATAGATCACAAATAAGTTACCTTCTGCATCAGTTCGACAACCATGTCAGGACTGTCTGGTATTCCATTCTCGAGAAATGCCTGAACCATTGAAGTAAATAGTAAATGGTAATTTCTTTTTAACAAAGTCATAAAGGAAGGCTTGAATGAAACTATTCAAAAAACTTGTTTGGACAACTTAAGTGATGTATTTGAAAACTGGGATCGTAAATATATATATACGCAGTACAGAAAATTGGTCAAACAATTAGTTTATGGCATTGTATGTCCACAGAAAGGTCTAACACATACATTCATCATGCATGAATTGTACATGTTAATCCAGAAAGCAAGTTTCTCCTGATGAGTGAGACCCTTTAAGTTGATGGAGCCAAGTTTCTCCAAGAGAAGTCTGCGAATTCAACATAGAACACAGTTACAACTCCAAGCAACGAAAAAAGAGCATGAAGCCAACGAAAAATTGATATACCAATGTAATTCCAAACCCCAGGACTTACTTCAGTCTGCGTACAAGAAACACAGAATTTGTTTTCCTGTTTGAATTAATCGATGTAGCTTCAACTGCAAATAAATGCTTATATGGACCAACATCTCTCTTGCCAAATTCTGAACAGATACCATAGGGGTCCTTAAACACTTTCCCATCAAAGCTTTCACATGAAGTCAATGCCGACAAAGACGGCAATGTGTCTGTTGTGGCTCTAGTCTTTGATGAGCTCATTCTTAAGAAGATGCTTGATAAGCACTTCAAAATTGTTTCAGAAATTCTGTTTGGACATTCGTCTCCATATAATCTTTCATTGCAAATAACTGGAGTCGTCGCTTGTGCATTTTCATGGTTCTTAGCTCTGCATTCTAGCTGGACATAGAGGTAGCCTTAGTTTATTGCACAAAATGTAGACTTAACTCCCTACTTTATGAAAGTTGGGTATCTTAGAATTATACCTCTAACTTTTTAGGGTCAAAGTGCATCTCCGGTTGTCTATACTCGGTGGAATGTCTCTTTACTGGAGTGTGGACTGTTTGCACTCTCAAACTTGGTGATCGTTTGTGCTTTGTAGGATTCGTACACGGCTGATTCTCTTTCCCTCGTCCATCATCTGAAAATAAAGTAGAACATATTCAATTTTGTCCCATTTTTCTTCCTAACTAGCAGTGCAATCAAAACGTTTTGCAATGAAGATGGATGACAAAAGAAGCCAGTTCGCCAATTGAAAGTGTTACCAGGAAGAGAAGGTAAATGCCTCAACGTAGGTGTTACTGAACTGCTTTCTGTTTGAACTGAAATTTTGGATTGCTTCTGTTTTGAGTTCTTAACTGGGTATGGCTCATATAAATCAGCTGAACTTTCCATATTCCGCTTTGAAGAAGAAATGTAGACAGCTTCCTGATAAAGGCCTTGTCTGAAATGCACAACTTGCTCTTCAAGCCTTGAAACCTCCTCTTCCAAAACAGCGACTTCCGCAAGAAGCTCCAGTGTCTAAAAAATTAAAATGCAGGATTACTCAGCAATTGATACCAGTGTACAAAATATATAGTCCAAATTCATCGGAGTGGGAGACGGAACCATAATATCACCAATAATAAGTCTACACACCCTTAATTATCCAGAAACAAATGGTATATAGAGATAGGTGTAATGTGGAGCATACCCAATATTGAATCCGGTTGGTACACTTCAGTTTCTAGACCAGTTTATGTTTATGTGGTTTAAATCCAGGTATGTGGAACAAATCTTTGGTGGGGTTGTCTCAAAGTTCAATAAGATTACATTAATGACATTGCCCTCAATCAAAATCCTACAACCATGAATCTCATGACAATATCCAATGTTCAAAAAGTCACTAGGCACTAGTAGGGCAGTCGGCCACCTTCGAGCGATTAATCGGAGCATATTAATTAGTAATCGGCGATTAATCGTTAGTCGGACCTAATCGGAATAGGCCATGCCGATTTAATTCTTTGTTCTAGAACACTGACAATATCCCTTTTATGCCATACGCTCTATCCAAATTATACTATTGCAAGCAGAAAAACACTATCAAACGCCATGAAGGTTACTAACAAAGAGAGAGAAGTACTAACACAAGGAGGGAGATAAGGGGGAAGACGAGGTAGAGCGCCCAAAGGTCTTGTGAAAGCCCTCTCCAGTGCTTTATGAACATTCTCTTCGTGTCTAAGCTTCTTCTTTAGCTTATCAACCTGAAAGTATGTGAAACCTATCAAAAAAAAAAAAAAACCCTGAAAGTATGTGAAAATCAGTTCAGAATTAATCAGTATAAGCGAGTTTTGTTATCGAAATTAATGAACAAATGACTTGTGTCATTAGAGTGGATACATCTTGTTGTAACGCCATTTTTCTCTCTCTAATTGAGCCCCTTCGACTTGTGCTCGCTTTCGCAGCATCCATTAGTATGCTCCCCTGTATTCCCAACGCCTCCTTCAAGCAATCAGACAAAAGAATAATCATTCGGAGAGAGAGAAGACATGAAAAGAAAAGAAAACCTGCAACCCATTGTGGGCAGGAATTAAAGGAGATTACTTTTTTTAAAAGCATCAGTGGGATAGATCAGAAACGCACATTGATGAGGGGAAAAAAAAAAAAAAAGAAAAGGAAAGGAAATATATTCCCTCCCTCAAGGCAATCAAAAAAAATTCCTATAAAAAAAAGAGAAGGAAATATTGCAGTTTTCCCAACAAAAAAAAAAAGAAAAAACTCCTGGGCTGGGAAATTTAAGTGTACGCTACTAAAATCGTCGAAAACCCGTAAGGAATTTTCCACAAATTAGGCCTAAATTCTAAAATTTTGTTGCGGGTATTAATTATCAAAACACGCGTCATTTTCCCTAGCAGCTTCTATAGTCGAAACCGGTTTTCTTTTCTTTTTTTTCTTTTTTTTTTTTTGAGAAACGGGAATTTCACTGCGAAAGCTGAAACTAGCTGAAAGATAATACAGACTACAGAGTATAGGAGGAACATCATACGGAGAAGAGAAAGGAATCTCTAAACTTTAAAAAGTACGACCAGTTAAGCACTAATCCTCTCTATCGTTCCAATTTTATTGGATGCCCCCGAAGGGACACTTAAAGCACTAATCCTCATTCTGCAGAACGGATGGTACCGTGCGGGCACCAGTTCTATGCGCCATCCGAGCTTCGACAATTCAACGGTCTAAATCTCAACTCCACCATGTAGCATCCGAACCTTTCATTAGAAACCAAAAACACAGAAAACATACATCTATACCAAGAATCCAATTCAGAATTTGATTATAAAGGAATTAAATTATGCTTACTTTTTCGTGCTTCCGAGCTTTCATGGATTGCGAAGTCGTCCGGACTCTGGTATTCATCTCCTTTTTCTACTTGCTGGAGAAATTTTTGCGAACTGCAATCAAAATAAGAAAAACCCCAGATCAATAAATAGAAGATAAACATGTTCGCATCTTCAAAGACGTGTATATTTCACCAAGCCTCTCTCCAAGACAGTGCCCAGATCGTTACGCCTTTCGTATTTATAGCCAGAATTGAAAATCCACTTCAAGAATTACAAATGCGCTTTGAATTTGACATTAATGATTTGAGTATGTAGACCTCCAGTGGAATTTCACTCCATCACGAATGCAAGCTCCTAAAAAAGACCCAACAAAAAAAAAAATAAAACAGTAAAACTTTGATCAGTCCAATCTGGGTATTTGTTTGATCCTTGTGAAGTAAATCAAAATGGGCTCTCTAGCAAAATCAATGATTGGACACTAGAGGAAAGCTTACCAGAACTTCAAGAAAACAGAGAGAGAGAGAGAGAGAGAACTGTATTTTTTCTTCTTCTGGTTCATGCGGAGACATTTTATTTAAGAGGAAAAGGAGAGGGAAGGGAGTGGAGGGAGTGACTGTGAAAGGTAAATTCGGTTTGGCTTTGCTGCTGAAAAGCTGGATGCGCATTGGGCGCACTATAGCACCGTACTCAACTAGACGCACGCACCGCCTCGCTGCGCCATCGTTGATTAAACGTGCGCTTGTTCCCTAGGAGTATTTATTTAAGTACACCATTTTCCCTTTTCCAATTAGCACTAATCCCTAACAGGAAACAACTTTTAATGTAACTGTTATTTGTAACGTCCTCTCCCCCGTGAGGAGGACCTCATATCTTTTTGTCGGAATTTCTTAGGCCCTATCATAAATTATCATTTGAACTTATTTCCACATGTTTGATTTCAATGTTAAACTTTTTTATTTTTATCGAATTTTCAAATATTCATCTATTTATGGATATTTTGTCAAACACATGAACAAAAATTATTTATCAAGGTTAACTAAAAGTAAAAAGACGATTATTGATTTATCAAACCTGGCACTAATTACCAATCGCAGTTTCAAACTACGTAGAGAAATTACGCTAGTAAAAATGCAATGAAAGGTGTTTCTAGAGACCAATCGATATAACTTTAGATAGTAATTGTAATTTGTGTAAGCCTATTACGCATCTAGGGTTCCTATTATAGTATTATGTAGCCATAAAATAGTCGTATTGGATGTGTAGATAGGCTTACCTTTTGCAAGTAATAAGCTATCACCACAGCCCTATCTCTCTCCCCCTCTCTCAACCCTAGTTACCACAACTCCTCGATCTTCTTCATTCCCTTCCCCCCCCCCCCCCCCCACCCACGGTCGGCGGGAGGGGGAGGCCATGGTACTATCGTCTCCCTTTATTTATTTATTTTTCCTTCCATCTCTCCAGATCTACGACATGTCGTTTGATCTGTGAGAGTTTTGTCTCTTGTTCTATGAGAGTTTGATCTCTCGTTCAATGAGAGTTATTAGTTTCATCTTTTGACAAATTTTGTCTACAGATTGGTTCTCTTAATCGAGATTGTTTCACAACGATATCTGTACTTCAGCGTTCTATCCCTACACGAGATTTTTGGCAAGGCAACCAGTGGCGGCTTGGTAGATCTGTAGTTTTTGGAAGTTTATTGGTGCGTTCATACTTGGGTGAAGTGCATCTAATCGTCTGGGTATTTGGTGTCTTTTAACTTTGCACTTTTTCTCGTTTGAGACTTAGATATTAGGTGGTAGTTTAAAAGTGTCGCTATTGCTTCAGGCTATGTTTGGGTTAGGAAGAAAGACATCGATTGTCTTGTGATTTACTTATTTTGTATTTATTAGACGATTAGTTTGGTTTTATTCAAGTTCTTTGTAATGATCTCCGTTTTGTAAATACTGTTAGGTGTTTATCAATATAATTTTCTCACCTTTGAAAAAAAAAAGCTATCACGACATTATCCTTCCTGGTGTAATAGAGATTTGCATTTAAACCTAATAATATCCTGGGGTAAAGGGATAAACGTGGAGGTGGGGGAGGGAAAGGAATAATCAATAATGAAGGGTCATATGAAAGATTACGGCTCGATGAGACCAAGCCACGCGACATTGACTCAATTAATTCAATTAATTCGAAGGATTTCTTTCATAGGTTTTGATATTCGAGCTCTTCTTTTTACTGATAGCACTCCATTTTATTTATAAAGTTACTAATAATTTTATAATTTTACGTTAAAAATAGAGCACCATCAATAAAAAATAGAGTGCGAAAATCAGTTTTCCTTTTTCATTTATGAGGGGGTTTTTTTTATTCCCTAAACTATGCACTTTTTCTGTACTTAGTCCCTAAACTATCAATTTGATAATTTCATTCCCTCAATTATCATACAATTACCTACTTAGTCCAATAGATAACTGAAATTAAAAATTTGGACGGAAAATGTCATGTAAGGCTCTATTTAGGACTTTGTAAAGCATATACTTAATTATGAGAGCTTTAGAGATAAAAATTAATTATAACCCTTTAGGATAAAATGATCAGAAAAATAAGACATTCACATAGGTTTAAACAGATGGAAAATTGGAGCACTTAATTTTTTTACAAGCTTCATATATTAGAATCTTATGTGGTATTTTATAGAGACTAACACATACATTTTTTTTAAAAAAGACAAAGTTCTTTATATAGAATTTAGATTGTTTATCTATTAAAAATAGGGAAAATTTTAGAAATGGTCCCTCTAGTTTGCACAAATTTTCATTTTTGTTCCTCTAGTATCAATTGTGTTATTTTTAGCCCTATAGTTTGCATTCTGCCCCAATTTGGTCCATCTCGCTTACGGCGTTAATGAAACTAACGGAATTGGAGGATAAAATTGTCATTTCACCTCACAGAAAGACTAAATTGAGATTTCATGCAAACTAGAGGGACTATTTCTAAAATTTTATTTTTTACTTTTGTTTTTATAAATAAATTTAAAATACATCATATGTAATATATTTCTCATCCCATTTATTTTGAATAATTAAAATATGTTGAAATTTTTTAAGGTTTTTATTATATATATCACAAAAAATATGAGAAAATTCAAAAATCAACCCCTATGTTAAATGTCTTGGTATTATATTTTTTTTTTCAATTGAATTTTCATTCTTGTTATTTTTTTTGTCACATGATTAAAAAGAAAAAGTTGTTCAGTAGTATTTAGAAATCAGAAAAGCGATAGAGACCGACGGGTTCCATAGGGAAATCGTGCCGACGGCCACGCCGGGCTGTTTCCGGCCACCGGATAGCCGATCTGACCCGTCCTAGAATTCTAAAAAAAATAAAATGGCAACTGAATAAAGCCAGTCTACAAAATAAAAAGGACCATGCACTTCTCTCAAACTTGGAAGAGCAAATTGAACTTATTTAAGTTTTTTTTTTTTACTTTTAGTTATTTTTTATTTGGCTTTTTCTCGTAATTTTGGGGTTAATCGTTCATCTCGACGAGGTAGATCGGAAAAGTATAAAATTAGGAACTGATGTTGGAAAAAGTCCATATAATAGAATAATTTAGATAAAACAAGACAAATGATTGATACTTTTTTCGTTTTTAATGAACTTTGTTTTGCCTTTGATCATAATTTTTTTACTTTTTATACTATTCTCGTTGAAACAGCTAATTAATCAAAAAAAATATGGAGTAACAAAAATTCAAAAAAGACAAACAAAACACACAAAACGAAGACAAAAATTAAATTTACAAGAACTCAGCCTTAATATCATAAGAAGGCAAAAAAAAAGAAGTGTGAAAATCAAAACCCTATGGAAAATAGAAAAAGTAACCCATGTTGTTAACGTTGAGAATTTGTTTTTTATTTTTTTTATTTTTGACAAGGATTGAAGAAATTGTATTGAAATGCGTAAAAGTGCATAAAATTAATGTGTGAAAATGTATTAAAAAGTGTAAAAATAGTATTGGAGTTTTTTTTTCTTTTTTTTTTTTGCGTTTTTCCAATTTCCAGGAAAAAATAAAAACGTGATGTGTTGATTCCTCATAATAAAAACCCGTCGGTCCCTACACACATCGGATGCCGTTGATTCTCGAGCGGGCCGGCTCGGATCGGCCGTCAGGTGGCCTGAGACGGCCCGGCGCGGCTGTCGGTATGATTTCCCTACAGGACCCGTCGGTCCCTATCGCTTTTCTGATTTCTAAATACTACTAAACAATTTTTTCTTTTTAATCATGTGATAAAGAAAATAACGAGAGTGAAAATTCAATTGAAAAAAAAATACAATACTAAGACATTTAACATAGGGGTTGATTTTTGAATTTTCTCATATTTTTTGTGATATATATAATAAAAACCTTAAAAAATGTCAACATATTTTAATTATTCAAAATAAATGAGATGAGAAATATATTACATATGATGTATTTTAAATTTATTTACAAAAACAAAAGTAAAAAATAAAATTATAGAAATAGTCCTTCTAGTTTGCATGAAATCTTAATTTAGTCCCTCTGTGAGGTGAAATGACAATTTTGTCCTCCAATTCCGTTAGTTTCATTAACGCCGTAAGCGAGAGGGACCAAATTGGGACAGAATGCAAACTATAGGGCTAAAAGTAACACAATTGATACTAGAGGGACGAAAATGAGAATTCGTGCAAACTAGGGGGACCATTTCTAAAATTTTCCCTTAAAAATATGATTAAAAATTAAGCGCTCTAATTTTCAATCCGTGTGAACCGGTGTGAAAATCTTATTCTTTTGATCATTTTATTTTAAAAGGTTATAATTAATTTTTCTTTCTACATCTCTCATAATCAAGTATTTGCTCTAAAAGGGTCCCAAATAAAAAATAGATATTTAATTATGATAGCCCTAGAGATAAAAATTTATCATAACTCTTTAGAATAATATGATCAGAAAAATAATATTTTCGCACCGTTCCCAACGGATTGAAAATTCGGGCACTTAATTTTTTTAAGAAGGATTATATACTAAAAAATATAGTTACAAAATTAAGTGTTCCAATTTTCAATCTGTTGAAACCGGTGCAAATGTCTTATTTTTCTGATCATTTTATCCTAAAGGGTCATAATTAATATTTATTTCTAAGATTTTCACAATCAAGTATCTGCTCTACAGAGTTCCAAAGTGGCCTTACATGGCATTTTCCATCCAAATTCATAACTTCCGTTATTTATTGGACTAAGTAGGTAACGGTATGATAGTTGAGGGAATAAAATCATCAAATTGATAGTTTAGGGATTAAGTCTGATAAAAAAAAATAGTTTAGGAATTAAGTAGAGAAAATATGCATAGTTTGTGGGATAAAAAGAAAAAAAACTAAAAATCATTTATAACACCTCAATTAATTTATTGAGACAAATTTTACTGTTCTATGGTGGGCCCAAGTAAAGCTAAGACAAAACCCCGCATGAATGACTGGGACGAACCCGAGGACGCTGTCAAGCACTCCGGTGCCAACTGCCAAGCAGGTGTCGAGCGGTATTCGGCCGTTTATTTAGGCATGAACGGCTCGGATTAAATCTAAGCACATATAAATCTGAATCGTTCATTGCTCGGTCAAAATCTTAACTGTCGATTACCGAGATGAGCGATTAAATTGAGTGCTTGGCACCGCTGTCAAACACCCATCTCCCAATCCAAATGACTCACAATAGTTTATTGCACTCGAAATATTACGAAAGACGGGTGAAATTAATTCGTTCGTCCAAGACCATAACTATTAGATCAATCCTTGGAATTGCGTGATTTCTTTTTATAGTCAGTAATCAATTATATGTGTTAGTGATTAATGTTTTCATATGCTGAAACATCCACATTATGAAAGATAAAGCTAAGGTCCGCTAAGGGCTTTTTGGGTATTTTTTGTTTTGTTCTTATTTAAATTTTTTTCGTGTTTGTTTATTTTGCGACAAACTATTATAAATTATTGATTCATCTCGACGAGAGGAATGACAAAAAATACCTTCTTTTTTTTTAATTTTTATCCTAATATTTTTTGTAATATCCAAGATAAACCCCAAAAAGCTAAAAAGCAAAAAGCTCCTCAGTGGAACTTAACCGAATGAGAAAAAATTCTTTCTACCTAAGGTCACCACGCATTGCGGGCCCCGCTGTGTATTTTTTCAGTAATCTGAACCGTTCGTCTTGTAGGACCCGTATAGTAGTATCTTCATACAAAAAAATCATATTTATCGGATATGAATAGGTTTATTAAAAATTAAATCTTAGTTTTATAAAATACACGGCTATGGATAGTTTAACTTTAAACTTATCTACCGTCAATTTTTTAAACCAAATTTCAATACTTTAGATATCTATCCAAGTTCGATAAAGCTGATTTTTGGTTAAGATATACTACTACTTTGCGAGCCCTACAAGATGAACGGTTCGGATTACTATAATATACGCATGGTGGAGCCCACAATTGATGGTGGTGGGTTTTCCACCTAAGGTGGATGGAATTTACTCTCTCTCTAACCTAATATCCTTCTGGGTGAGATATAATTCCACAAGCTTGGATCGCTGATTTTTACAGAGGAAAAATGAAAGGGAAAATTACCAAAAGAAAGTATATAATAGAATAACGTAAAAAAATTCAAATCTCACTCCATCATTTTTCTTTTGAATAGGAATACAAAATGACAAAAGGAAGTGACCCTTAGGAAGCTAGCTTGTGATATTACACAAATTAGTAAAAAGTCCTCTCTTCTTCAATAATCGTATTTGGATGATGTAGAGATTAGTGAAAATGCATAGATTAAAGGGATAATGATGCTTCTTAAAAATAAATAATTAGGTTAAGACATCACTGTCTCCGTGCACCGTAAGCAAGACATTAGTTTTAAGAATAATTATCAATGGAATAAAACTCCTCACCCCGTCAAAGTGAGGGAGTACAAAAATGCTACGCGCAAGAGGGAGGGACAAATTCGGAAACAGAAGTGTTCAAAATCCTTGAATACGCTAGAATTTTACATGCATCGTGCGGAATTGACCCGTGTCAGACATTCCGGGACACATATGTGTGTCCTACTAAAGTGTCCCACCAACCATAGTGTGAAGATTACTTTATTCAAGCATTAGATCACCATAATTTAAGAATTTATAACACCTTTCAAGTACAGATCCAATCCTAAGCACTCAAACAATATTAGAGGCACGTACACTTTCACACATAAAGAAATTAACATATAGAGACAAAAAGGTGGGAGAAAGCAATGGTGCACATGTTGCAGACAATAGCGGTAGAACACCTTCTTTTTTTTGGAGAAATTTTTTGGTGCCAGCGGGTACCACATCCAGCCGCGTGTCTAAATGTGTTTTGGACAATCTAAATTTATCCCCTCTTCCGACCACTCTCTCCTGTTTTTCTCTCTCTAGTCTCCACTGATTTTGTCAAAATAGCCCTTTAACCTATAAATATTACAGAAATCAATGTAATGCATCCATTCTAAGATTACTCATATCTAGGCGCGATAATTGACCCGAACAAACCGACCACGTTATTGCTCTGACTTGGTTCAAACTCTTAATTATTACACTTGGTCAGGCTCGACTCACATTTAAAGTTTTGTGATCGTGATAAGCTCAATTTTACTCGTGAAATGTGCAAATCGATTCAAGCGTTCAAGCCTAGCTCGGTTAAGCTCATGAGCGTACAAATGCAAAATAGCTGGAAAACACAAGTTGTACACTACTACACCTGCATAAAAAAGCTGAATTTTCATGCCTTTTTCAGCCTCTCACTGCAACTTTTTAACACTAGATAGAAAAAGCAATTTTCCTCTTCCATGCTTAGAGTGTGTTCCAGAACATAAAGAAACTCTTCTTTTTTGTCCAATAATAAGCATTGTTCTACAAAAATAAGAAGTTGCCACTTATTTCCCCAAGAATTTTATAGGTTCCAATTGGCGCCGGGGAGGGAAATCGTACGGCGCTGCGTTGCCGTCTCCGGTCACGGAAGGCCGATCCGAGCCGTCAAAAATTCTAAAAAAAAAACGAGGGGGCCGCGAGAATCAGCGGCATCCGAGGTGTGTAGATGCTTGATCCGAGCACCCATTTTTCGTATATACGTATGATATTTGATAAGTACACGGAAAAGAGTGCTCGGATCAAGCATCTACATCTCGGATGCCATTGATTCCGCGTGGGCCCCTTGGTTTTTTTTTAGAATTTTTGACGGCTCGATCGGCGTCCGATGGCGGAGATAGGCCGCCGGTACGATTTTCGTCCGTCGGCGCCAATTATATAGGTTCCAGTCTTATTTTTTGTATAGGTAACTTCAAGCTCAAAAATCATGTGTTTACGCATATAATTTTTCTATCACTACGGATCTTGTTTGATAGATCTCATTGAGATCTTTAATACGGTGCAAAAAAAAAAAATTTTTTTTTCTTTTATGTTATATTTGAGTTTGAAAATGTGAAAGAAACTTTTTGTTTGGGAAAAATAAGAAGGTGGAATAAGAAGTTTGAGAAATAAGTACTTATTTTTTAAGAAGGTTTCCGGAACGGGCCCTTAATTCATTATTACCACTGGGGCGGTAGCCCAGTTGGCAGGGTTCTCTTCCCTTCTCAACGGAGACGTGGGTTCGAGTACCCGACAAGTTGTTTAGCCTCATGTCTGCAGATGAGTCTTTGGACCATTGAGGAGGGAGAGTTTATGCCAACTATGCACTAGGTGGTGCCATAGTGACGGTCTGTCCTTCCGGACGGTAGTTATGGCTTAAACGGGATATTCCATCGGCGGGCAGAGAGCTCCTATGGTCACACCCAATAGAAGCTGTTACGCTGGTTGTCCCCTCCCACCCTTTAGATTATCAAAGGAAAAAAACAAAAACAAAACAAGCACTAGATGTATAAGATTTTATTGGATTTCATGAAGTAAATTGATATTGGCGCTCCACTTTTTACTGATGATGCTCTACTTTGTTCATAAAGTTACTAGTAACTTCATGTTAAAATTGGAGCGCTATCAATAAAAAATAAAACGCTACATTTTATTTTAGTGATTTTGTTGCGGATTCTTACCGGGACTGATTTGTCCCTTTTGCATTGGTGTTGCCAGGATATAATTCCAATGTTTTTTCAGACAAAAAAAAAAGGGGCATGTAATTCCAAATGATTTTTCACCCAGGCAGGCTGTCAAGCAGCTCCCAGTCGAGCAAGTGCAAAGCAGTCAATCCGGTCGTTCATCTCGGCACGGACAACACGGATCAAATCTAAGCGCATACAAATCTGAATTATCCATTACTCGGTTAAGATCTGATCCGTCGATTACCAAAATGAGTGGCCGATCTGCACCGCTCCACAGGGAGATCAGCATCTCCCATTCCACTAAAACTAAGACGTGGGGATCTGCCTCTAGCCTCTCATGTGGACGTGCATATAAACATACATTATCACCTATGCATGCACAGCGATAGAGTATTCGAATTACTCCAATAGCTAGGTTTGACTAAAATGGTTAGATTAAAAATAAATAAATAAAAAGATTGATATTCTAGTCATCAGAATCAGAGAAAAAGAGTTTCTTTATTCCCCGACAGTGATGCTTAGCAGATGAAATGTCCATGTCCTGAAAAAATAATTGAGTAATTAAAGATTAGGTAGAAGATAAACGTATTTAGATAGGAACAACTAATTAATTATCAACTTCAACGTGGGGCTGATTATAATTTATACAGTATTTTCCAGTTGTCATTCTTTGTTTTTAGTCAGAGGGAAAACATATTAAAAATAGATTATGGGATCATGAGCTCTCTAAAATAATAGTAATGATACTAGTAAAATGTCTTTGTTTAATTACTCGAGGAGCATGCAGCGAATAAAGGTCGTTTCCAACGGTGTAGGGATGCATAGGCAAGCGAGGTCGATTGACTCAACTTAGAGCACCTTCTGTTAATAGGAGATGCCAAGGCTGATGTGATATTTTTTTAATGGTTAATTTTGGCATCAATTGACTATCTAATGAATCTGCCTTTAGTCGTGTCAAAAATGATGTGGCTTTGACAGCCATTACTTCCATGCCAATTTTGACAGCCTCTTCGCATGATGCCAATTTTTGAAGACTTATGTGACAATTTGATATGTTACTAGAATTTAACATTTCTACAATGTCCAATCCGGCCAAGTAATATGCCTAATCTTTTATTTAAGGATGGTTATTGAATTTTGGGGAGTGAAGAAACCAAAGAAAAGATTTGACATGAGAGAGGAGATGTCAAATAACACCTATAAATTTGACACTTAGCTGGAGTTATTTCAGATGTCAATTTTTTTGGC
This sequence comes from Rhododendron molle, assembly GCA_025413875.1. Lineage (NCBI taxonomy): Eukaryota > Viridiplantae > Streptophyta > Magnoliopsida > Ericales > Ericaceae > Rhododendron > Rhododendron molle. The sequence goes on from CM046393.1 coordinate 8,672,212, forward strand.
TGGCATGTCATGTCAAATTCGACACTATTACTTGGGGATGCTTCAACTTTTTTATTGTTTGTTATTTTCCTACTTCATTCTTAAATTTGAGCCCACTAAAATAATCCATTCAAATTTAATAGGAAACTTCTTTACATGCAAGCACCCCGTGTAGCGCACGTGTAGGGCGACAGACAACCGTCGATTTCATCAATCAACAATTCAGATTAAAAATAATCTTTAAAACCGGTAAAAAGATATTTATTACCGGTCAAAGATTAAAAACACATCGTCACCATTGATTGACGAGATCAACGGTCCGTGTTCCGCACTACACCGAGTGCTCTACAGCACCTCCGATTCCGTTGCGAAGAACCCTTTCAAAACTGATGAGAGATTAATCGATGAATGACAAGTAGTTTGCAAGTTTATTATGCAAGAGGTATTTTTAGGAGCATACAAAATAAAATTAATCCACTCTAAGCTATTGCTCAATCTTCCACTAACTAAAATAAGTATTTATTTTTCAGATGAATATTTATTTTTTGAATTAAAAGTGATGCATTATGAGAGAATGACATATCTCTTAAAACGGGAAATAAGTACTTAAAAAATAAAAATATTAGCGAAACGGGGTCAGTTGGGAGTGGTCTACTGTTGCTCAATCACTAGACAACTGGGGTAGTATTTTTTTTGACACTCACTATGATATACAACTAGTAGACCACATTATATTCTGTCTTTTTTATTTTTTTGGGTCAACCGGAAGTTCATTATATTCTGTCAATTGTGGGAGAACAAGCCTTGTTGGAGACAACTGTACCCGATGGGATTCCTACAGCAGCAGTGGGTTTCACACACATGCCATTAATATTCTCTCTTAAAGCTAAAGCATTCCCACAAGAACCCCAATTCAATTAATGTGTTCTCATGACAAAAACTTCAATCCTCATTGCTTGATCCAAATAGTAGCTAGGAACCTTACCAACCAAGAGCCCCTCCCCCCTCCCCTCTCTCTCATTTATATTATTTTTTGTTTAAAAATAGATGTTTTAGATTGGCTATTCCACCTATGTCAAGATCGAAGTCAAGATACCGCCGCACATTTACAAGCACAAAAGAGTATGTTTAGCCCCACCAAACGGGTATAAACACTTGAACACAAGCATTGAGTGAGAAACTCCAAGTAATTACGTATTGAACCAATCACTCGGTGGCATGTCTCCAATTGGACAGTTCATGAGATTTAATAATGAACTAGTTCTAAAATCAACTTGTAGTGTTTTCATTGGGAGAATAGAGTGTTAGGGACCTCAGCTGAATTATTATTTCGGAATCATGAAGTTAACAGCGGAGAATCCCTCCAGCAGGGGCGGAGGGGATTAGGGGGGGAGGGGTCACGTGCCTCTCGCCTCCGGATTTCACAAAATTAAAAAAAAAAATTAAAAAAAAATTGGGGAAATTATATTAACCCCTCTCACGTGCACCCCCCGTATCAGTTCAACATGTGAAGTTCTACTTTATATCGGGGAAGAGGGAGCTACTTTGTAAGATCAGGGAGTAGGCAAAGGAGCTCATAAAAAATTGACTTCGTTTGACTTTGTCTTCATCTTGCATGTTGTGAATGAAATCATTAACATGTTAAGACGTGTGTCTTTTTTGGGTATTATGTAATGGTTAATTGTAGGATTCATGTACTTATTGTTTATATCGAATGTATTAGCGTATTTGGGTGCCCCCAGGGCGGGCTCATAAGTTTTGGATGCTGTAAGCGGACCTCTTGAACAAGGCCACCTTATATTTTTCATACAAAATGGTCAACAAAGAGTCATTAAAAAAAAAAAAAAAACCAATACAAAAGATTTACCATTACAAAATAGAAGCATATAATTATGCCAAAAAAATGCAACTATTACAATACCTCAAAATCCATCATTTGAAAATTATTCTTCTCGCACTTTTTGCTGCAAACGTATTGATTAAGTCTCCATAGTCAAGCTGCTTCACCAACTCCTGCTCGATAGACAACATAGCAGTCCTTGTGATCGGCTATATCTTCTTCTTTTTCTTTTTTGATGATCTTCTTTTTTGATTGGCTATATCTTCCTAGTTCTTGCCGACCCTTATGTTATTTTCTTATTTAACGCATTAGTGTTTCTAATGAATAATTTCACAATTTTGGCTTATTTTGTGGCTCCTAAATTTCAATTGAGCCTATTTTTGTGTAAATGAGGATAGTGCAATTTTTTTTGGACCATATATACATACATATATTATATAGGAATCTTAAAAATTTGGGGCCCTCGTTTTTAATTTTTTTCGGGGGTCAGAAGCGCAAGCTTCCCTCGCCTTGGCTATAAGCCTGCTCTGGGTGCCCCCTCCCACTACAATTCCTGGCTCCGCCACTGCCCTCCAGTAACTCTGACAATTTTTCCTCCTGGCAACAGAGTTAATTTAGGAGATTGACATCTACACTCCCCATTTCTACACCTGCACTCCTTTTTTTGTCCCTATTAGATGAAGTTACGAAATTGCCCTTGTTGGATCTTGCAGGAATGGAAAGATGGATTTTTTCGGACCCAGTGGGTGCTGAAACGGCACCGTTTTGGTGAAAAAAATTCTTGCCACCAATTTGCAATCCTATGGAGCAGAAACGTGATTATGAGAGTCTTAGAGACAAAATTTGATTATGTCTTTAGAATAATATGAACAAAATAATAAGATCTTCACACCCGTTCAAACGAATTAAAAATTGGAGCACTTAATTTTTTAACCATATTTTTTAATATATAAACGGTCTCAAAAAATTAAATGCTCAAATTTTCACTCCGTTTGAATCAATGCAAAGATCTTGTTATTCTTATCATATTATTCTAAAGGGTCATAATTAATTTTTGTCTCCATAAGATTGCAAATTGGTGGCAAAAATTTTTTCTTTCACCAAAACGGTGCCGTTTCAGTACCCACTGGGTACTGGGTAGGGTCCGATTTTTCCCTCATTAGTTATTTATTGGAGGGTAGTTAAGGTATTTGAAGAAATGAATGTTGTAGATTATAAAGTACAAGGGCTGTTTAGTAACTTCACCTAATAGGGACAAAAAAAAAGAGTGTAGGTGTAGAAATGGGAAGTGTAGATGTCAATCTCCTTAATTTAATGCCAATTTTTGACAATGCAATTCATGGTGCCAAATTTGACAATTACTAAATTTTATCAGTTCAAAGGTACGTAGGAAAGGTGATTGCAACGGAGAAAGAAAGATGGTTATTACCGAAATGGCATTGCCCTAGTGAAGCAACCCTGTCATTTTTTTTTTTTTTTTTATTTTGGGCAAAATAACACTGCAACCAGCTAAGAGATAACGTCGACAGTGTCGTTTTAGACATTAACGAGTGGGCTTGCTCTAATGATCTCAAGTCAACTCTTAACCAATAATAAATTACTCCCTACATTTGAAGAATCTTTATCTTTTGCTACCAGAGTTCAAATGTTGACAAGCACTCCCACCCTACGGCACTGCGTATGGTCCAAAGACTCCAAACCCCTTCCACAACAGAGCAAGGCATCAGGTCCATTCAAATCTTTCATTTTAAGCTCTCATCTTATCAACTCCTGGCCGGCATCAGCCTAACTGGGATTATATATGTCCACTTTCAGCACACCACAAAACCATTTTAACCCACTTCCCTTTATACCCACCACAATCCTTTTTCCTGCCCGATTGTGAAACCAAGGGAATCGTTATACTCCCCGCGTTCCATAAAGCTGGTCCCCCTACGAAACTATGTGCAAGTTTTGAACTTAAGAATAATGTATTTATCAATGTAATTTTTCGATTTTTTTTTGCACCGTTTCAAAAAAATCTCATCGAGATCTATCAAACAAGATCCGTACTGCACAAAAAAATATTTCGGTAAGTACATAATTTTTTAGCTTGAATATTGCACGTAATTTCATAGGGGACGAACTTTACAGAACGGAGGGAGTATTTTGAATAAGTCAATATCCGGTCCAATGGACAAACCAATCAGGAATCCGTTTCAGTGTCTTAAATAGCGAGAGACCCAATTAAAACCAGAACAAACCCTCAAAACTGACTCAACACTGAAATGAACAACACGCAAAGGAGAATCAAACTCTGGACCCCATTCCATAACATTTCTCCACCCGCCTAGGTCCGGTCCAAGTCCTCTCTTCCTGCCTTTAATTAGGAAGGCATTGGATAAGGGCTGCCCTTTCCTTCTAGCTCTAGGTTCATTAGAATGAGAACTTGCTTTTAGAATGCTTCCTGGGTTGTTTTTAGTTTGTAATCGCATTATCCATGGCTCGAGGATAGGATTTATGAAGCCTCCCGATTGCCAAGTGACTACCAATGTGCCAACCCCTAGCACTTGTTGGGAATGCGAGTATAAACCCATCGCCTAGTTTTTTTTGTCTTCTAAAATTGGGATATTGTGGGAGTAAAATTAGCTGCTTAGTTGCAGGAGTTAACCTTTTCTCCTAGCGAGAGGTCCAATTACAATCGGTAATGCCCGAAACGGGCTCAACATGGAAATGGATAACACGGGAATAAGAATCTCGAACTCCAAACGATAGGGCTTTCTGGAGCTCCCGGTTCCCCAGTGACTACCAATGCACCAACCCTTTAGCACTTGTTGGGAATGTCACTGTAAAACCCATCCCCCGAAGCAGAAATTGGAGTCAAGCTTTTCTCCTAGTGTTTTCTAAAATTTTGGGATACTGGGAGATGGGCCGTAAACAAACCAAGCAGCTTGCGAGTTCGAGTTCGAGCTCGAGCTTTCAGTTTGTTTAGTAAACGAGCCGAGACTCGACAAAAACTCGGTCTCGTTAAGGGAAGCTCAGCTCAATTAAAGAAGTTCGTTTAGTAAATGATTAAATTCGGCTTGTTAAGACTCAAGCCGAGCTCGAGCTCAAATTTTTGGCTCGTTTACTAAACGAGCCAAGCTCGAGCTTGACAAAGCTCGGCTCGGCTCTGTTCGTTTATAGTCCTACTGGGGGATTAAAGTCAGCTACAGAATAACCTTTTCTCCTATTTTTTTCCCCTGAAATTGGGACATAAGGGAGTCAAATTATTTGCAGAAAACTATTGAGGGGATTGCTCCAGATTCCACAAAGGGCAATTTTGCCCCACGAGTCATGTCTTGCTTTCATCCCTCGTTGCCTCAGTCTTTTAAAGGAGTGCATACATTGAGAGCTTTTTAGAGCTTTTTTCGACTTTCTGGATATGAATGGAGTCCGAATCGCCATGTTACCCAAATCATTGTACCCTTCTTAGTGAAAAAGCTTCTTTCACTCATCACCATCACCTCACTCTTTAGTCTTTGCAAAGAAAATAATGGGGGGACCAATTACTTGTACGAATTTGTTAGCACAAGATCTTAGAGGAGGGTAATTATCTCGATCGAATCCAAATTACTGGCTTATAATTGCTGGTGATTATCTCAATCGCCTTGCCGTACCACTCACCGGAGTCCGTCGGTGGCAGCGTAGGCTTGCCCTGGAGGGACGTCCATGCTTTTGATTGTGAAGATGCACCGGCATTCCGTTGGCGTCGTTTTTTTCTCTCAAAAATAGCCGGCAGGTGTGTTAGTCTGGGTTTCTACTTCTGATTGATGAACATTGCATCCGGGCTTTCCAACGATGGTATGAGCTGCGGTTCCGGTTGGATCCTCTACTACTTAGTCACGGACTGGATTCTTATAACGACACCTGGTGTACATTTGCTTTTACAGGTGTCCTAAAGCCATGGTGGTTGTCAGTCGCATTGGCTTGTGTTAAATCTTCTCACATACCGCATTAGTACATCTTTATACTCCATTATAAGTGAGTTTGTGTACCATGTCTATCTTCTTTCGAACAACTTTCCCCATTGAGGAACAACCTTTCCGCTTGGTATTGTCGAATCACTAAGACCGACTTCGTCCTTGCTCAATGGGCGGGTCTTGCTGTCGAGCTCCCTTCCTTTTCTACGAGAGTCGATCTCCCTGACATGAGGGTCTCCTTTGAATATTGTCCCTTGGTCTCCTTTGAATATTTGTCCCTTCAATCGTTAGTCTTGCTGGAACTCTATGCATAGCGCTGTCACTCAAATTAAGCCAAGTTCCATGATGAGACAATGAAATCAATTAATCTAAGTTACATGATGAGACAATGAAATCAATTTAAGCTAATTCCCAGTTCAAAGGAGTAAGAACGTTAAACAATCTGGGGAATCCCACCACTGCATAGAATCATGAAATTAGATAAAATCATAAAAAGCTGTACCCATGCCTTTAAGTGGTCCATAACTCTCTCTCTCTCTCTCTCTCTCTCTCCATGGGTTTCTGGTGTCTTGACTTTTGTGTGGGAGACGAGACCAAAATAGAAAATGGTTACGCTGGTCCTCCATTTGCTTTCATGAATCATGATAAAAGGGCAAAAGCAGCCACATGCTAAAAGGCCATCCCTTTCATTTGTCCAGTGAGAGTGGTGACAAGAAACAGCAACTTAACACCTGCGACTTGCAAATGTAAGATAGAAGCTACTTCCACCACTCAGTGATCGATTTAATACGTAAATACTTGATTTTTCTCGCTCAACGATTGAACTCAAATTTTCGTAACGCTTGACAGGACTCTAGCTTTGGCTCTGATGCAAGTGCGGAGAGATCCTTACTATAGTACACATAAATAGCTATGGTGCCGATGGCAACACCTTATTGACGAACACGTAAAATAGCCTATCTGAAGCCAAGAAAGACTACTTTCAATGCTGTCTTAATTTTTTACGCGTAAGATAGCCTATCCGAAGCCAAGAAAAACGACTTCGATGCTGTCTTAATTTGAGCACCCTGTACCATCAATATAGCAACATCAACAAGAGCCAACATTTAACTGTAATTGCTATGATGAGAAAATGGCTGAGAATGCATCAAAACATTAACACAATTAACACAAGATATAATAAAGGTGCTATTGGTTTATCAGCAAAAATGGAAATGGTCCCGATGGACCAATCCCAGCTAAAGATAAAACACTGGCATTCGTTAGGCACTTGCCAGCAAGAAGATGGCTGGATTTTTGTGGGTCCTCCTCTCAAAATCATTTCATCACCATACCCAGAGCTAGATGTCCTCAAGGCCAAAACAGCACAATGAAAGCACAGATGCAGGGTGCGCACGGGTTGGATCGAGTCGGGTTTGGTCAATTTGATACCAACCAAATGTTCAGTTCGAACCTTCCGAAGAATCTCTGAAGATCGCCGTTTCGGTTCGGTCACTTGGAACCTTTCGCTTGGTTCAGTCAATTTACAGCAGAAAGACCACATGTAGCCTTCTTAGTTAAAAAGAAAATTGCGGCCCTCGTACAAAACAGAGAGGGAATTCTGGAATAGACCCCCTATAAATTGCATAGGATATGTCCCACGCCACAATGGTTCGTAAATTCACAAAGGAATACAACAAATAAGCCGCAAAACCTCACAAAGGCTCTCGCCACAAAGTCTCATTACAAAAACCCACTGTATTCATCAACTTTTTCTCTATGGTACAACTCTTCGTAACTACACCACAACGGCTTGTGTTCACCTCTACTACAAAACCTCCAAACTTATCAAACGGTACAGGCACAAGTCCTGTGGATTTCTCCAACAAGACGAGCAAAAGCAAATGACCCCTATTCCATGAGACCATTCTCACTAAAATGCAAACATAAAGTGAATTACTATGTTGCTACAGATATCTATCAATAGTTCTGTAATTTCTCTGCAGCCCAGAACATATTTACATGAGAAGTAATAGGAAGTTACTGGTAAGACAGCAGAAAATCACAGTATCAGAGAGAGTGCGAAAAAAATGTTTTGAGGTAGAAAACAAGTAATGAAGATAAAAGGAGCAGAAAAAGCAATCTAGGGATTAATATCTTACACAGAGACCAGTCCAGTGGTCCTTATCGTCTACCACATTTGTTTGGCTTTATGAGATCAACCAGAGAATTGTCAATGGTCCCAATTGCATTTGTAAAACAGAAAAAAAACCTATGCCTCTTCACTAAATTTTGTAAAAAACATCACTGCAACAAATCTGACTTTAAGCTTTCCGTGCAATTATAATTAACTGAAACTAAAGACAAAGCAAGACACTTACCAAAAAAAAAAAAAATTGAAGACAAAACAAGACATCTAGAAAAGGAATGGTGTCCTTTTTACGGTAGGAAATAAATTTATCGCATTTTACCCATGTAGAACTAGCAGTACACTCTCCAGACACGGACACACTCTGAACACGTGTCCCGCACTTAATGAGGTGTCCAGATTTTTTAGTGTTATTTCCCATTGGACACGCTCCGGACACTCGGACACCTTCAGGGCTTGCAATATAAGAATCTGAAGTTGGGAGCATTTACAGGAATGGTAAATACATAGAAATAAAAATATGGATACTTCTAAATGATCATCTTTTGTCAGTCGTAGTATACATGTCAATTGGTGTCAACTGCAAATGTCATGTTTATACCAAGAATTAGAGAAAATTTGAATTAATGTTTTTCTAGTATCTTTTCGTTGTTTCATAGTTTCTCTGGCTACCAAGCTCTTCCTTTCCTTTCTTTTAGGATTCATAAAAGGTTCTATCCTATTTCGGAGTGCGCTCCTTTCTCGATGGGAACAAGGTTCCTGGAAAATTCTAACCTAGGAGCAGGGAGCAGGGAGCTGGGTGGATTCGTCAACCTGATAAGAGGATCCCATTACCAAGCACCAAATACAAGGGTAGAAAGCTGCTATCAATATGGCCATTAACTACACCCTAGTTTTCGGCATTAGTGTGATAACCAAATGTGAGTTGGGCCATTAAAGCTGCATTAAAATTCTCAGCAACAAAGTCGTCATCCAAATCAGTAACGAAAGTTATGGCTCCACCAGTAATTTTACTAACGCCAAGCATCACCCATACTCGATTGTCAAACCCGTTTGGAAAATATCAGGTGTGAAATCATGTTGGCATTTGACATAACACTAGTGTACACATGAGTGGCCTCACTGCAATGCCATTATTAAAAAAAAAATATGGGCATGGATCCAAAAAGAAATGTGCTGCTGCAGATATTGTTAATTTCATTTCACTGATAGCTATAAAACTTCCCAGGTTAACCTTAACAATGTGTTGAAGTTGGATTTCGAAAGACAGAAAAACCAAAATACTCAAACATATTTAACTTTCTTTGGGATGCCCAACCAAATATGGGTTTTCCCTAATAAATGTAAACTATAGGAAATAATCAAAAAATAGCTTCTCTCACTTTACTTTCTTTGTATATCTTTTCAGTTTGCCACAGATCCAAGATCCAACCATACCACTAGTCCACAACTTCTCAGAGTCCCAGTTGCCAGCGTTCCAACTCCTTGAACTCATTAGAACTAGCTATGAAATCTCTTTTATGGATATCCATTCTTAAAAGGGATATCTTGGAAGCATCCTAATTTTAAGGTGTTTTATGTTTCACTTCCATTCACTAGTTCGAAAATGATAAAATACAGCCTGGTTATGCAATCACTCGAAAGTGATAGTAACCACAACACGGTCCTGAAACAACACACGGTCAGACATGATATTCAATGCGCTTGTACTGACACAAAAGAACTTCAATGGAGAGTAACTGTCCAGTAAACCATTGTCCTGACATTCCGAATGCAAAGTCATATTTGCATTTTAGCTATTAGCAAATGTTAAAGCTTCAATAGTAATACATCAATATAGTAACTACACAATTACCAATTTGCGCTACTACCCATAATATTTCCACATGAGAGAACCATCAACTAGTCTCATGTAATATTTTGTCATTAATTACCAAAAACTGCTCTTTTTCTTGTTATCCTAATAGAACGCCGTCAAAGCAAATCTACTACTCATGGCCTCGTAGGAAAGAATCCTCAAAGAGAACAAATATGCAGAGAGACACACAGAAAGTACCAAATTATACCAAGTGTCAGTGGAGTCAGGCCAACTGCAGGTCCAAGCATGGACATGACAATCAAGCTGCAGAATCCTAAACTGTAAACTTACCAGTTGAATGCACTATGGCGACCGAACCATTATAAAAAGGCCTTCACAAGAAACTAATGTCTCACCACAAGAAAACATGACAGTAAAGAATAAAAATTCGATGGCATAAGCTGGACAGCCATTTTATGTGAAAATATTCATCCCTAAACCTAAAGCCTTGGCAAGTTTCCTTGTATAAATCAAAAAAAATAGGGCACGATGAGCAAGCATGTGATTGAAGAGTAACACAATCACAACAGGGTAAAGTGCCTCTTTGCCTAACAAAAAAATGTAGCATAGTACAGTGTGAGGATTGTTCTCGAACCTGAGCTTGAAACTTTATATATTAACAGTGGAATTTCTACAGCGTGCATATACAATTTGTTGGTCCACAATCTATAAACAGCTACCTAACTTACCCTGAAGTAGCTCTACCACATGTACAGGATCCCTCAGAAAGGCAACCAGTTTAACCCCTTCCTGTTCTGCTGTTAGAGATTTTGTCTCTCTTATTTGAGAAGTTAAAAGCAGGACCTGGATAACAAGTGCAGCAAATAAGTAACTACATTGCTCCCTGTGGCAAGCATACAATAACTAGCGGATGAAAAATACCCAACGAAAGTAGAAATCTGCCAATTGCCGAACAGCACCACTATAGGACGTTCTGGAACTGATCATGGACTCTTAAAGCTTCAAGAATGCTATCGAGCCATCTGCGAAAAAATCAGATTCCTAGCGACTATGGAAGCAAAGGCATGGTTTACAAGATTTCCTAATAATAACAAATAATATACTTTAATTGTAGGATCGATGGACAAAGAAACAATATGGCAAACCAAATGATTTTGAGCTATAGTTGTCACCGTACAATCTTTCAGAGTCACAACCCCAGGGGAAAGAGATTCCGTGAGCAACACAAGACAAGAGAAACTAAATCTGATCACTGAGCCAAAAGATAGCTAAGGAGAGCAGTGAATACCCGTCCAGACCAGGATTTTCAGGAAAATACACATTTCTCAAGCCTAGTCTTTTTGCAGCCGAAGCAGTTGTCCCACCAATACATGCAACAGAATTGCCCCAGCGTTCGTCTGAAATAAGGTTAACCCAAGCACTGTTGCAATAGAGCTGTATGAAGTTAGTGAATGGAACAAAACCACCTTGCCAAATATCACTACTAAATACAGATTTAAAAGGCATACCCGCAATACTAACACAATCAACTACAAAGAAGTTAACTTCATATTAGTAGGATTGGTTTGGGAACGTGGCAATAAGTTCGAATGAAGATTGCCCGATGATGCAAATCTCATACAACAAATACACGTCTTTCTCTTCTTTATTCGTCCATTAATTTCCAAGACAAGGACACAAGTTAAAAAATATTCCATTGAAACTTTACATAGCTAAATAAGAACTGTGAAACGATAAGTTCACCGAATTGCAGAAGGTGATGCTACAGCAACAACAGGAGCACAAAGTGCCTGCTTCAGAATTGTTTGGTCTACATGATGAACAGAAACCTGGAAGAAGACAATACGAATCAGGGGCTGCTAGATACAACTCGATGGCCAACGTTAGCCACCAAATGAAGCATTGAGATTGTGCAGAAGAGCTAATGCATGGCCGAATAACTTTTTAACTACAATTTATGATAAGACATTTTAAAGGGGACACCACCCAGGCAGATCACATCTGTGTCGTTTAATATACAACTACATTTAAAAAAACAGTTCTATCTCTTCTAAAAGCTTTCAGCAATTGCTGAACTAATAAATGACCACTATTTCAGACAGGCAATTCTACTAAAGAGTAGGCAAAGTTCAACCTGCTTAGATTGCCTCGCAACCAATCAGATAAATTTTAGATTGCACAGTAATGGTATAGCCAGGCAATGCCTATATCCGAGAATATACACCCTTCCCAAATAGTAATACTTTGCAGAGAATTATGAAGAAGTTCACCGAAATCATCCATTAGCCCAATGCCACTAATCAACTAGATTCATTGGTTGTGCAATACTGATGTACTGGATTTTGAGTGAAGGAAGCAGAGTACTGAGCATAGAAATCAAATCGGGTCTCTAGACCTGCCCTCTCTGGTGCCTACCGGCTTTGATTTGGGGGCATGGTTCCAAGGCATAACATCCCTTGATTTTGGAGGTATGGGGGGGCACTATTTGAGTGGTGAAACTTTCTGAGAGTAGCCATTTTGGGCATATGCTGTCAAAAGGTTACGTCTGTCTCTAGTCCTCCCGCGACATACCCCATCAATTGCAGATAACACGGATACTGACGTACTATTTTTCTTGTTTTTGGTTGTGTAGATCAGGTAATTAGCCCCTTCAGTTCTTCATTGAATATCACAATATGATAAAAAAGAATGTGAATAACAGATTTCGAGGGGTGGCATAAAGCTTCAGTTGTCAAACACTAAAATTGCAGACAATGAGAATTCTCTCTTTCATCAGGAGAAAGAAAATGGATAAGCATAAGAAAATAAGGCATTATTTAGTGGTGGTCCCTACTCGTTCCGATGCCATAACCCTTCAAAGACAACATTTCTCCCTAGCATTCCCAGGTTCAAATTGAGAATTCAAACAAAATAGTTTAGAAAAACAACAATTACAAAACACTTAGAAAACCAACAGAAGATTGAAAACTGAAATATATTACCGTTGTGTATGTATTCAGCCTTGTAACCTGGAATCCACGATTAGACAGGCCTTCTTCTGAAACAAAAAGGTTCATAAATTGCAAGGAGGGTACTAATTGTTAAAAGTAGACACCCAATAAATAAAGGAACTTTCAAACTCTGGGGTATAGAATTAGGGACGTGTTCAATATGTGAAGGGAAAAAATTGAAAACATAAATAGTTACATAATTCCCTTGACGAAGTATTTAGAGAGGGAGAGAAACATTGCACACAACCACAAGATCACAAAATTATGAACAATGTATTAAAAGTCGCTCAGCGCTAGTCGGGCGGTCGTCCACCTTTGAGCGATTAATCGGTGCATAGCAATTGGCAGTCGGCGATTAATTGGCACATAGCAATTAGTTGGATCTAGTCGGATAGGCCCCGCCACCGATTAATCGCCGATTAATCCCTTGTTTTTGAACATTGATTATGAACATCGCACATACCAATCTCAGTGCTAGCTTTTGCTGAAGCAGGATATAGGACTCTACACTTCACATTACCATGCTTCGGGAGCTCTGAAGCCAAAACCTTACCTGTTGCTGAAGACAAATTGCAGAAAATCGAAATTTCACCGTTGTGAGATTCCATGAAAACATGGGGAGAAAGAGATCATGATATCCACAACACTACGCATGGATAATGGATGTGAATGCCCACTCGCTCAACCAAGTAATGTAAAGGAGCAAAAGGACATATGTGTACCTTTTGATGGTGCAAAAGCAACATCAATATGACCATTTGAGGACTCTGCTACTTCCTCAAATATACTTGCTGTACCAGCTCCGACTACACCTACTTTAACATTGGGGGTTCCAGCAGCCCTAAGGACCAAAAATTAGAACGAGCCCATCATTCGAATATACATAGACAGGTAGAGGGTGGGTGGGAGGAGGTAGAAGAGAATGACAGAAAGAAGTTTGACAAGCTCTTTTTGACACCTTATTTCTTACTACCATATGGAATTGCATACAGCATTTCACATGGAAAAACTACAGGACAACACTTATTTCGATGAAGCACCATTACAGCTCATAGTGAATATTATGAAATAACCATTATACAAAACATGGTGGGAGGAACTAGAAACCCGACATCAAATATATATGTGTGTGTGTGTGTGTGTGTGTGAAAGAAGGCATCTCCACAAACAAACAAAAAAAGGCGTGTCTTAAGCTTGTATTAGCTCATTAACAAGTCTGACAAGTCTGTACTGGTAAGGAAAAAGCAGGAAGCAGAAAAGTTTTTAATATCAATTTACAAAAAATGCATGTCCACCAATATATATATATTAAGGACCTCAGAAGATCATGTATGACCAAAAGGAAACATTATCTAACAGGTTAGCTAAAGTTGCTGACAACCTCCTGGAATTCTGCAAAACACATCCAAATAACTATAGGGCCACCACTAAGATGCACACGACCAGGAAAGACCAGCTTCTTTTGGAACCATGCAATCAACCAATCAAAATTTCTCACCCCCAATATAAAGGAATTAGGGAATAAAAATTTGTAAATTCAATCCCGTCAATTGGATCACCACGGAGTTAAGAAATAACAAAAGGTGAATTCAGTCCCATCAAATTGAATTACTATAGATACAAGAAGAAACATCCTTCTTTTTACTTTAGCAGTCAGCAAATGCAAAAAAGAACATCCCAAGTAAACGACGAAGAATCACAGAAAATACATCAGAGACACCATAAGACAAATTATAACACATGTAATTCAAGTTGCAATATAAAATTGTAAATGATAAAGGACTACAACGTAAACCCAAAAACCATGTTTAACGGTATCTGGTATGGATGCCACGTGAGGTTATCTGTCTACTTTATGGATTCATCTAACATGAAACACAGCCAAAAAAAATATTATAAAATCCTTATGCCAAAATTGGATAATGAGTCAATAACAATATTTTCTGTAGCATTTAGTCCTTACTTCCAAGCGTCGAGGAAAACCAGACCCGCTTCAGGAGAAGTTATGACTATCCAGTCAAAAGCACTCTCTGCTGCCACAAACAAGATACGAAAAGAGAAAAGAAAACAATTTTACTAAAGAATAACAAAGAATCTCTCTTTACCATACAGGCATATACTACAAACTCAACAATCACAACCACCAACTAGTTCAAGCAAAATTTAATAGCAGATTGGCACTCAAGAAACATGGCCCTCTCTCTACCAATATTAGCTCCCCTCTTAAATGCCACTGTGTAGTACAAAACTCACATAGAAAAGGACCTTTTTATGGATCAGAGATTTGACCATGCCATGATATGGCCCACTCTGTGAAACTCCATGCGTCCCAAATTTTAGTCACTAATACAGAGACCAGTTCAGATCATCTGCCCAAAAGTCCACAAGATGTCTCAATGAACTCAAACAAACCCAGAATATACGACAAATTTTCAACCGCACTTGACTCCAATAAAGATTAAGAATGACAAGGTAATGAGACAAGGCATGAGAAAAACTTAGGTAACTGTTCCATCCTAATAAAGTCATCTTAACAAGGCTCCACTATAATCTTGAAAACTGATATGTCACTTAAACGCTAGACTAGGAAGACTTTGGGAACTCACCACTCAATACAGAAGGAAGCTGATCCAAATC
Organism: Rhododendron molle; assembly: GCA_025413875.1. Classification (NCBI taxonomy): domain Eukaryota; kingdom Viridiplantae; phylum Streptophyta; class Magnoliopsida; order Ericales; family Ericaceae; genus Rhododendron; species Rhododendron molle. Next base: position 8,687,546 of record CM046393.1, read on the forward strand.
TGGCAACTGTGTGTGCTCAATGAGGGGAAGCTCCAAGCAGTTAATTCCACGTTTCGCCTGTAGACATGAGCAAGAATGCCATTTACAGGGAGTTACCATGCGTATAACACCCTTATCCCCTTCTTTCCCGACTGAGAGATATATACATAAAGAAATTCCTATTTATTACAACTTACTTATCAGAATTCAAAAGCGTTATCAACATATCTTTGTGCTAACTGCAGAAACTAACATTGCACTTACAAGGCAATGACAGAGCTAGTGAAGAATGGATCTTTCTCCAGAAAAAAAGTGAAAACTGAAACTTTGTAATTGCAACAGCCCTTTGGAAGCTTTTCAGCCTTTTCTAAGAGAACAGATTGCATCTCCCGCTCCTCGCAGGCAACACTACTCATCCAATGCAAACACACACGTGGACATATAACTATGTATCTTATAACACAGTCATCAGACAATTAAAAAACTCATCTAAAAGATTTAGCAGTCAGAGAGGGGAGTAATATTCTCAACATACTTCCTCGCATGTTTCAAGCTCTCCTTCATAACCGCGTCAAACACGAGCACATATTTTAAAATATTGTATCTCAATTGCATAAACAAGTATAGGGGGGCCACTGTTTCAGTGGTATTCTGAGAGCAGTCACTTTGTGCATATTGCCAAAGGTTAGGTCTGTCTCCAACCTTCCCCCGCCCATACCCCCAATGATTGGGGATTACATGGGTGCTATTGTTGTTGTTGTTGTTGTATCTCAATTGCATATTCTGATATCATGCTAAGCTATTGACCACCAACTCCTTTAAAAGCTTAGAAGAATGCAAGTCTAGAGAATTTTTTGTCCAACATAGTACGGTTGAACAAATTCTGGCAATATGCAGGAAAAACTAAGGCTATTAAGTTAGCACCTAGAAGGAGGCTCAATTGACACTTAAGTTCTACAAGCAATCTAGTTCACAGAATCACAAAACTTGAACAAAACCTATACTCAGAATTTCTCAAAAACATCCACCAACGGGCCTGTAAATTTCAATCTAGCCCTCCAAACTTATAATTCTGCATCAAAATTCAGCCCAATTAAACCCAAAATTCAGCTGCATTACAATCCCAATTTCAATCTGCTAATCCATATATAAAGATACCACTACCCTTTTAAGAAGGCATTGCTAAAAGGAAAGCAAGTGCTTAACTTGACAATTTGCATCCTCTCTTTTATTCAATAACTACACAAGAAATCAGAAACGGAGGTACATATATACCAAAAAGGACAGACTAAGGAGCAGACAAGTCCGGGCAATCGCCCTACCCACGTTTCAAATTTTTCCTCAGCGGTAAATTAGATTTTCTCTTAAAAATGGATAGACATCTATAAAATTAAACGCAATTATCATTGTAGATTACGATGCATTAGTAACAGAATAAGTTGATCGAAAATATATACAAAAGTCTTTTTGTAGCATTTTAGAATTTGTATTGTCAAGATTAATATTAACACCTTTCATATGTTAGAATTATTTCTTCTAATGTTTCCCTTATACCAAACATGCTTCATTATGGCATTTGATCGAACACGCATTGTCACAAACCTAATTGGCAACTTATGTCTACAAAGACAACCGAATAATCGAAATCAGAGAGCCATACAAAGCAGAGGACTTTAAAAATCCATATTTTGCACAGCGAGACGCAACGGAAAAGCTCCAATTCACGATTCCAAAAGAATTCAACAATGCAGGCATAATTCAAAAAAAAAAAAAAGGAAAACCGAAAGCTCTCAAAATCAACAAAGAAGAGGAATTGTCGAGAGAGAGAGAGATTACCAAGGCATTGACGAGCTTGGCGTTCTTGCCGCGTTCTCTGGTGACAACGACCTTGGGCTCCGAAGACGAACAAACGGGAGACGAATGCGAAGACTGAACTGTGAAGGAGCGAGAAAGGGCGCGCCTTTCGAGGAGCAGAGGAGGCGACGGAGGTGAGGGAAGAGAGAGAGAGGAGAGAGAGAACTTTGCCATATTTGTTCTCTGAGATGGATGAGGTAACGTGGTGAGCAGAGGATCGCCGCGAAGGGCCAGCTGTTGCGACCACCACTGCCCTTTCCTAACATTGCCCCCCCAACTGGTTTAATTTAATTTCAAGGGTTAAATTCCCGACATAACCCTGAGGTTTCGGTCAAATACAGTCCTCCCCCTGTGAGTTTGAGAAATTACATATACCAGCTTGTTCTTTAATGGAAAAGACTTCGGAGGTGTTCCACTTTTAGAAAAAGTGGCTTTTTTTTGGTCCAAAAAGAAGGCTGGTTCCAGATCTGGAGCCTTCCCTTTTTTTTAAAAATGTTCAGCCAAAACGACGTCGTTTTGGCCGAAGGTCCCCACAGTCCCGAGTGAAATGACAATACTGCCCTTGCACCATTTTCAGCGGGGTCTGTCACCTCCATCCTCATTTCACAGTCCTCTTCTTCCACATACGCCAAATCTCTATCCTTTTTGCCCCTAAAACTACCCATTCTTGCCCCCTTAACCTCCTCCTCCTTGCTAGGTTGGCTCACTAACGTTGTCGGAGCAGTGTCAAGTTCAAAATTCTTCGGCAATGACCTCCGGGCAGGTAGGAGGCGGGCCTGGGAGACCGGCCAGGACGATAATGTCGGCGGCAAGTCCTTCGGCTTGTCGTCGTCGTCCTTGCACCGAAGCGAATTTGGAGGGGGCAAATTTCTCTGCTAGAAACCAGATTTCTTTGGTTTGGGAGTTACCCACGAGTTGTTCCGAAAGGGTGAAAGACAGAAATTTCTGGGTTGGCTTCGTTACTGTCACAGCCAAAGAGGAAGAAAGGAAAGTTTTTGAAATGAGAGAGAAAGAGAGGGTCTGCTCTAGTTGTGCGTGGAAGAAGGGGAGGGGAGAAAGGCAGGGTGTTTGGGAAAGTTGAATAAGTCCAAAGGGCAATATGGTCATTACAACACTAATAAGTTTAAAAAGTAGTAGTTTTGAAGGGAGAGTGGAACGGACTTTCGTTTCTTGTACTATTCATGACCACAAAAAGTACTTTTGCAAGCAAAAGAGAATCTGGAACGGCCCCTTCTTATACCCTTCGTATAATATCCACTTTGTATTTTTACATTAACCCAAAAAAAGCCTTCATGTTTTTGTGCTTCTCGTCTCTCTATCTTTCCCTCTCCCCACACCAACCTCCACTTAATATCACTGAGGCTTAGTTTTCCAAATAGTTTTTTTCCCTTTGTATTTTGTGAAAGAAAAAAAAAGCTCATTTAGCACTTTTGAAAAACTAGGCCTAATTAACCTACCAAAATTAGGTTTACAACAAAGTGCAATGCGATTTCCATCGAAGTTGAATTTTTTGTCTCTGTCTAAGTTCTACTAGAGTTAACTTAGCTGAATATAGTCTTTGATTTGGGTCAATTAGTGAGATTTAGGTCTGATTAGCGAGATTTCGGCCTCTATTATAGTCGTGTTAATTTAGGTTATGTTTGTGTGTATATACATACACAATGTTCTAAAAGTCGGCAGCCTACTCCTTTCCAAGACGCTAGGTGTTGCTCCAACGCCTACATTAGGAAGCCGACTAAGCCTACTCCCTGCCTGGCGCTTAGGCGGCCGATTAATCGGCTCTAGGCTGTCATTTTCCCGTTCGACTAACGGCTAACAACTCTTAGAACATTATAGATACACATATAGGTTTGTAAATAGAGGAAGACAAAAAGATAGTGATAAATCATACAAATTGTGGGAATTGAATTTCTAGATGGTGGTGGCTACTAGTTTACATGGGGTTTGGACCTTTGGTGATGGATTCTGCATATTTCCAAGTTCTGATTTCATAACGGTAAACTTGATTTATCTAAACCTACTTTATAACATCCAAAATATGTTATTGGAGAATATCCAAAAGGTTCGAATAGAGAAATTAAACTGCTGACGTCACTAAAATCTATTAGTTGACCTAATTGTTGTTGACTCGCGGAAGGAGGCAATTGTGATGCAATGTTAAACCTAAGCTGGCGGGATGTAATTTCCCTTACCTGGGGGAGTCAAGTATTTGTGAGAAATCTCAGGGTGGTATCTGTACTATTCAAAATTGATACTCCCACTAATTTGGACTCAGTACTACAGTAGACTAATGGAGACCCTCCCGTCTCAATTTAAACGTCATTTACGGAAAATCGTGCATTTTAAATAGTCAAAAATTTTACTCTAAATTTCTAAAATTAACCTTAAAAACTATGAAGTTAATTATGCATATGGAAATCGCTTATATCTTTCAATATGGATTTCAAAAAATATGTAATGTAAATCTTATTTGATAGATCTCAATTAATTTTATTATACAAAGTTATCAAAATCATGAAAAATATTAGTATATATTGAAAAATATTGTCAATCTAAAAATGACACGAATATAAAAAAGCAATCAAATCAATGCATACTTCTTAGGGGTAAAATTGAAATGTTTGACATATTTTGATGGTTATTTTTAAAAAATGAACACTTATTTTGAAACATTCCAAAATAAAAATATGAACACGACAGAGGAAGTATAGCTTTGTGGATTAATACACCGACGGACGGTCACGGCAGGAAAGTTCAGTGGAAGCTACTGGAAGCACACATGGCATGGCGGGGCCCATGGTTAATCATTGGGCTTCATTATTGTTTGGTTTCTGCTTTTAACTTAGAGAGCTGATGTGTATACTGGAGGAGAGGAGGTAGGACCAGGGTACTGATTATCCTCTCGGCGCGAGGTAGGCTACATAAGGTTAGCCAAATTGTCTATACACAATATCTCCGTATCGTTTCAATTTTATCGGATATCTATCTTACACAAATTTTATACCATTTCGGTATTAGAATTAACAATCACGAATGAAATATATGCCATCATCTCTATAGATATGCACGATTTAATACGTTCATAAAATAGAAAATGGTAACGTGTGATTTGCTTGGATGCCTCGAAATTATACAACGTAACTTAACTATATTTGAATGATAGTTATGATACTTATATGTTTCCTTTCATTGGAAAAAAAGATGAAGAAAAATGTAGTCAACCGAATTTGTTTGTGTCGCCAAAATCAGGTTCTCTGATCATTTGGTTTCAAGATCAAGCGTTGTGAAGTGAACAATGCAACCAAGGGAAGAGGGAGGGAGTAGATACATATAGGGAAAATCATTTGTTCTTTTCTCTTCTCCAGAAACTTATCTCCAAAACTTTTGACTCCTTCGTCATTCGGGTTCTTCTCTCTCTTCCGAAAACTTCTCTCCAAATACGCCACAATCAAAAAATTCAAGACTTCTTTATTATGTTCTTCCTCTATTTAAACACTAATCAGTTTGAAGGAGTATTTTTTTTGGATTGCTTCAGAACCACTGTTCAACGCCAATCATGAACTACTCTTATGAATTCAAGATTTCTTTATCATGATATATATATATATATATATATATATATATATATATATATTTTAGCTTTGATAAACTCCATCATATAAACTACTCCAGTTGTTTTATCGAGTTGAAACACCATGTGACAAAAGCTGAACAAACACCTCTTACTTTTTGGTAAAATCATCTCTTATCTCTCTTATGTAAGTTTGCGAGGCAGGATTGCAGCACCCCCATTCAAGCGGATGCCGAGTGGTATCCGGTCGTTTATCTCAGCACAAATGATTCAGATTGAATCTGAACGAATACAGATCGGAACCGTCTATTATTTGATCATGATCCAAGCTATTGATTGTCAAGATAAACGGCTGAATCAACCGCTTAGCACTCTTTTGACAAAAGGTGCTTGGCAGCATCTAGAATCTAGATGGCCCAGTAGGTTATCAAGTAGGTGGACTTAATATTAAACAAATTTCAAGTACCATATGCCTCTTTGGGCATTGGGCTGGCAAAACTGGCTTTTCGTGTGACCAGAAGGGGGGCAGAGTACACCAATAATATTATACATCAAAGTAAAAGGAAAGTCTCAGATCCCGGGAGCACCTTTTCAATCTGTCCCCACTTTATTATCAAACTTGAACTTCAAAGTTCCTTCACATAGCATCTCCTTCAAAAGATTGTCCTGAGACCATTCATTTACAAGATTTATACATCTAAGTGTCTAGGCATTTTGTGATGGGAGAGGATCCTTTCCGGTTTATGCGAACTGCGCTGTTCAGTTTTCCCATTTGTGGGCCATATCCAGACCCATTTTAATGACTCAAACTGTTCACATTTTAAAACCCATCCAGCACATTTGTCAAGCCAAGAATCAGGTTGATCAGATATTGTTCTATACAGTTTTGGAATGCACTTTGTCTTGAGATAAAATGGGTCAAATGGGTTCCAATTCGGTGTCATATTGTTCCTTGACGAGCTCCACAATATGAACAGTTTGGATCATCAAAATGGGCCAGTAAAAAGCCCGAAACAGAAAAACCGGACAGTCCACTCCATTTTCTTGGACTGGAAAAGAAAGGAGCCCAACCCTTTTGTTTCAATGCATAGTTCAATGACTTTAAAAATAAAATAAAATAAAACCAATGCACTCGTTAATAAAGGCTTCAATACAAAGTTTTCCAAAAATTTTTGATCAGTTTCTTTAAATGATTTGTGAAGGTGTTTATGAAACGTCTTGTGAACGTTTCGGATTTGAAAGCATTGTCCCCGTTTCGCAAACGAAGTTATCAGGCAACAGATTTACCATAGTTTCCCGGCAAGCAATCCTTTTGTATATGGCATGCCGCCCTCAAAAGGCCGCGTTAACAAACCTCAACAACAAGTATCGGCTCAAGCAACTAGTCTCTGCAGCTCCCTTTGTTCTGCCTTCATGCCGAAAATATGAAAGGCATGGCAAAAAGCCATATTAAACATTATCAGAAACTCACAACAGCTTCTGATCCTGTTATAAGCTTTTCTGTAGAGCAAACTAGCTGCTCACCGCATTAGGTAATGAGCAATAGAAACCTTCAGCAACCACACCACTTGGAAAGATCGATTTATTCCAATCGAGAAGTTTCACGTTAAATCCGAACTTCTAAACAAATGTTTTTTTCCCTCAAAATCCCTACATAAGACTACCTCGTGATGACAAAATTCATTTCCGCTCGCACATCTGGAGGGGATCATAAAATTCGACAGACTGAGCCAACCATGGAAAAGAGAAGGCCATTGTAACGACGTGGGTCTGCAACTGTCTGGATGCTAGAACTAAACGTACTCTTCCCTTGGGTAGAGCCATTTAACTTACTTGTTGTTGGTGGGTGCCATACATTGGATAAGCCCCGTAAGCCGCAGCGTACATGCTTGGACTGTGCGGCGGTGGCAAACCATATCCATAGCCCTCGTACATTTGCCCTCCGTAATATGGGCTGTTCCATGGGCTGCCAAAGTCACCTCTCAACTGCAAATCCAACAGGTAGAGTAAGAAAGACAGACTACCATGAAAAAGATCAGAAACGGTTATTTCCACCTAAATAACGGGCTGCTTAATACGCATTTGCGAAACCGATAAGAAAAAATATGCATTTTAAAACAAGTTCTCCGGACCGTTTAACTTTTTGGGTCACCAAAATGGTTCCAATTCTGATGGTAATCTTTCAGAGAAACACTAAGTAAAGATGTTGACATGCGGAATCACATCAACTTTTCCACGTAGTCACTCGACTCCCTGCATATTTTAACATTCCATGAATCCATAGCATCTAGATAGATGTTGAACAATAATGACTATTTCGAAGTACAGTTTCTCGGGAAAAAGCCCGACAGAACACAAGCTCGAATGGAGAAAAATAGAAGGCAGGAAGAGACAGAGCGAATACCTGCTTGTTTGCTGGATTTCGTCCCCAAGAAAGCCGCACCGTTTGCTTTCCAATTGTTGTGCCAGTCAATTTCTGTAGGGCCTCCTCAGCATTATTTCTGCCAAGGGTAAATGACATGGAAACATAAGAACTATGCGGATCAAACTTTATATGAGCAACAGAGTTATCATAAAAACGATACCCGGAGTAATACCTGTTAGCAAATTGTACAAAGCCACAGCCCTTCCCAACTGGTATTTTCACAGAGACTATATCACCATACTCAGAGAAAGGCGTCCTCAGATCTTCGTCCGTGACATTAGGGTCGAGCCCTCCAACAAATATCTATAAACTAATCACGCATAACCCAAAAAAGGGGGAAAAAAGAAAGATGGTAGGATTAAAAGTTATAACCACATGGAAGGACTCGAGAACTAACAGTTGTGTTTGTAGAATCTCCTTCAGACTGGGAGCCCCCGGCTGGACCACCATTTGATACATATCCACCTATCAACACCAAACCAAATGAAAGAAAGTTTAATCTAGTCGAGTAAAACATTAACAAGAATAGGTCACATGTAATTAACTGCCCTGCAAAAATGTAACCCATTTAGTCAGATTCTCAATCAACAGGCGCTGTTAGACAACAAGGCAATGTATGCGAAACAGAAGCCTAAACAAATTTGCAAATGAATTAAGAGCTAACAAGAATTAAGAGAATAAAGTATTCAGCAATACAAATTTTTGTGAAATACATGGGCCGAAAGAAGCTGATTTACGATAAAGTTGATGAGCAACTAGGGAACGATAACATCACCTAACTTAAAGAAAGACGAGATGGTACAGAACCAATTAAAGGAAGATGAAAAGGTAAACCCATTCCATAGGTACTTTTCAGCTTATCCACCAACAACATCTGTAACCTCTTCAAGTTCACCACACTAACCCAATGAGATTCAGCATTTTCACTAAACCCATTCCAAGTTGATAGTCAAGACAAGACCAAAGTGGCAAAGAATGAAGATTTAGGCATCCTTGAACGGGTCTAGATCTTCCACCTCAATTTGATGGCATCCATAAATGGAAATGCACATGCATTATGATCAAACTGTTTTTTTCTGTGATCATCCATTAGGTAGGATCAAAGTAGAGTGGAACGAATTTTGTCATGCAAAGATAATTCAGGATTAGGCTTCCTGCTTTTCCTACTTTTTTTTTAATTTTTGATCATCCATTAGGATCAAAGTAGGAATTTGCATGCCAAAGCACCAGTTAGTCAATTAGGACTAACAAGTTTTTCGGGGAACTGATGGCTGGAACCAAATGTCAGAACTAAGTGGGCTTTGTCCCTCAAGCCCAGGAGGAATGGGAATCTCAAATAAGCAACCGTCCCACCATCCATCCCCTAAATCTCACCAAATTTCTACTTCTGCTAGAACCATAATGCGTAATCCTTCATACATCCATGAAAGCATAACATAACAAACAGTCTCCCGGTGCAATAATATTGTAGCCATCACCCTATGAAGCATGGATACTCCGAAACTAGTCACGTACGAGTATAGGATACGCGAGGGATATGGATACGCGCCCGATACGCCCTGATACGTATCGGATATGGCAAATAAGTATCTGCATTTAAATTAAATATTTTTGTATTTCGGATACGCGAGGGATACGCGGGGGATACGGCAGGGGTTAAAATGAATTTTTTTAAAGAATCAAGTACAAACTAAAAGGGGAAAATTGTAATAATAGCATCACTAAAAATATAAAACTTAGAAAATTATGCACATCGATAGATCATTCCTTGAACCGGTCGATATTTTCCTATCCTAGATCTCTTGAACCTTTGATTCACAAGGTTCTCTCTGTTTTAATCGCGTGGATTTCTATTGTTTACATATACAATAAATTATATCTAATACATACACTGGTACATAGATATGTGTATATATATGAAGTATATTACTATATGCATACCTATTAGTCTATTGCCTACTAATCTGTATTTTTTTCCTTTTTTACAAATTCTAATCTTTTGGATGATAAGTTCCTACTCTTTTGAGATTGACATGTACTTAATGCTTGGTATTTGGCAATTCAGCTACTCTTTTATTTCTTATGGCTTCATTTTTATGCCTAGGAGACTAATAATTATACCAACATATAATTTATACAGCCGTATCCCCGACATATCCGTATCCTATTTTTAGGTTTTGCCGTATCCGTATCGTGTCATATCCATATCCCATATCTGTATCTGAGCTTCATAGCCATCACCACTAGACCAGTCACAGTCACATTGCCACAGCCCCCACCATTGTGACCATCGATGATCTGTATTACCCATCTGCCCATTCCCACGCCTCCTCCAGATCACCCTTACACCATTGCCCTCACCACAGTGACCACCACCCGAACATCTCAACTAGATTTGGCTCATCTAAATTCAAATACTCACACAATCAGAACCATCATCTCATAAACAAACCTATAAGAATTTCACAGGAATGGATCCAGTGTTACCATTGCTTTATTCCTGCTATTTCTTGGCATAAGAACAAACCTATAAGAATTTCACAGGAATGAAGTGCAAATAAGGTTTTTTCCCCTTGACTAGAAGGGGACCTTAAAGTGTACGTACGTTAGGATAAAGGTAAATGATGAATGTGAAGGAATATATAGAGCAGTGCCAAATAAGTCATGAGACCGAGATAACAATTAGTCTTTTACATGTGAAATGCCACACGGGCTCATAAAAAGAAAGGCACAGGCTCATAAAAATTTCAAAGGTAAGTTGTCAACTGAACATATATAAAGCAACATGGAACTTATGAAGGGGCAGTGAAGCAGAGATTCCATAATCTGTCCCTCGAACTAAACCACCCATTCAAAACCCTACCTTCTAAACACCAAAGCCATTTACAAAAACAAAAAAGGCCGAGCAATATACAAATATGGTATGGGAGAAGTGAGACAATCAATTTTCAATAGGATGCTCCAGAAATCTTGGTCGCCTTACTCAATTTTGAAGGCACTGCATGATATACTTGGCATTGGTTCAAGGGGATGAAACACGATTGAAAGTTGTTAGAGTGGTAGAACAAGATAATTAAAAGCAGAAACGCATACAAACATAAATCCAGACAATGTCTCCGCGAGAAAGAAAGTATTTGTTACCTTGAGAGGAATAGTGCTGTTGATAGCCAGATGACTTTCTAGGAGTTGCGACTCCAATGCGCATAGGCCTGCTTGAACAATATACACCATTCATTTCAGTCATAGCCTGTGACCTCTCATTCTCATCTCCAAACCTTACAAAACCGTAACCTTTTGAACGGCCAGTATTGACGTCAATGACAACTTTAGCAGCTTTTACGGAAGGATATTTACTTGAAAAAGTTTCATGTAGTAGGCTATCCGTAACATCTGAGGCTAAATCTCCTACGAATATAGAAAGATCAGAACCATTATTTGCACGCTTATCGCCCATGCTAAATGAAGCCCAGTTCAAGCGGAAAGGTTGTTCAGTATTAGGCATTTGTTTTCCAGTATAATTCTGCAGGACTTTATCTGCTGCAGTGTGGGAAAAGAACTCCACAAATCCATAACCCTCTGACAGCCCAGTCTGCTTATTTCGAATAACCTTAATGGAGGTAACCTGCAAGTGAACAAGGCATAGTAAATAGAGTGTAAACAGCAAAAGTAGGATCAAATTATCAATTCATCCATTGGAAGAAGATGGAGTTCAACAAAAATCATTAAACTTGGTTTAATGTCACAATGCATCCAAAGCCTGCTTTCATTTTACAAAATGCATAATACACAAAATGACTAATTTTGGCGGAGGTAAAGCAATGACTAATTTTACAAAATGACTGCTTATTAGATGTTAGATGTATATTACGTATTACATGAAATTATGTACTGCTCAACATTCACCAACAAATTTGCAATCCCCAATCAATTCACATAGTGCAGCCAATGTAACCACCAAAATTAACAGCACATTGGTGAAGCAAGTCATTCAAAAAGTATCTAAAACCATAACACCTCAAGGCAATATATCATAAGTCAAAGAATTATATACCATTATGGGAACTTACAAACCATCAGGAATAGCACACAAGTTCTCAAGTTCATTGTCAGACGTTCATGTTTACCACTCATGACAAACGCACCTATCTTACCGCAATTTTGCTTGAGAGTACGATTGCAACTACAGTTGTAAAAGTGTCACCATCACTTCGACTGGTGCACTCTCTACATCATTGCCCACCAACTTATTACACTACCACATTTCTAAGTCAGTTTTGGAACCGAAGAAAAATTGGAAAGGGACACATGTCCCACCCTGTTTTATAGCATCAATAACAACGATTTTAACAAATACACGTAGACAACAATTACATTAGGTAGTTCATTTCTATATAATCCGCAAAGAACACTTGTCTTAAATAATGACCTCAATAGGATAGACATTTGCAGGAAAGATGGACAAGCAACCATTTGCTCTTTGGGTGGGCTATGTGGAGCCGTGTCTTCCCCTGCCTTGAAAAATCCTCTAAATACAATAAAGCAAAACACAAAGCTTGGATCTTTATGTATGCTCTGTGTCCCCCTCCCTTTCACCCACCTTCTTCCATGTGTCACGTAAGAGTTGAATGTCTCTTGAATCCTTACTTTGCCATTTTGGGATAAAAGTGTCCACTTTGTATTTAAATGATCCATGTAAAAAAATGCACACATTCTACCAAAAAAAGTTATTTCTGTAACACACTAATGTCAAACTTTACCATTATCCTCATATAATCAATTCAACCCGAAATAAATGCTTTTTCAAGAAAAGTTACCCTACACGAACTTCCTACAATTTCAAAAAGTCAAACCACCTTTTTGTCTCACAAAAACCAAGCTCTATCTCCCTACGTAACACTTAAGCAATCGATAAGAATACAACATCAATAGATATAAAAGCCAAAGCATACTCGATAACCCAAATGTATTGAAAAAGGCAATAAATGGGTAGAAAATGCCTTCATTCTACCAAGACAGTTACTTTTATAACGCACTAATATCAAATTTCTCCATTATCCACAACATATCAATTCGATTCGAAATAAATGTCTTTTTCAAGAAAAAGAAACCAGCTTTTAACTTATCCCAACAGTCACACAAACTGCCTAATATTTCAAAAACACAAATTAACCAGTAGATGAGAAAACAGAATCAACAGACATAAAAATCAAATCATACCCAGTAACCCATATGCACGAAAAGAACAATTAAATCTTGATACGGTACCTCTCCGGTGGAAGTGAAGCAGCTGTGGAGGTAATCCTCGTCCATCCAATTATGCAGATCACCGACCCAGATGGTCTTGTTCTCGCCGTTGGATCCCTGCTGCTGGTTCTGCTGAACGTGGTGATGGTATTGATGCGGGTGAGGGTAGTGGTGAGGGTGGTACGGCAGGTACTGCGGCGCGTAATGCGGCGGCGGCGGCACCGGCATCATCCCGTGGTGCTGCATTACCATCGCCGCCGCCGCCGCCGGGTACTGCATCGCCGCCACCCACTGCTGCTGCAGCGCCGCGGACGGCGCCGCCGCAGGGTGGTGCTGCTGCTGCCCCTGTTTTTGCGGATCAGAACCGTTGCTGGGCTGCATCTCTCTTATTCTCTCTCTTTCCAAAAATAAAAGCTTTCAAATTGATTTATTGGGTATACAAACAGGGTTATATTCCTGATATCTGTGTGTATAAGGTTAGATTTCTGTGGGCGTATAAGTATGGTAATGGATATTGAATCTGGGTTTTTTTAGAGAGAGAGAGAGAGAGGAGAGAGGGAGGGGGGATTTAGTTGAGGACGACAGGGGGGGATACAGAGTGAGGAGGGAGGGAGGATTTAGTATGCTATGACGCGGTGGGGGTGAGAGCCGTTGGATCAAGTGGTGGCGTGCGATGTGGGCCGTTGGATGTTTGGTTTCCATCCGTGGATGGATGGAAACAGCTGTTTGGGGGGGGTTTGGGGGTCGGCCGCCACGCCAGGTTTTGCCTTTTCTTGGCTGAAAATGTTTTTAGGGTTTTATTTGTTTATTAATTTAATTTCTTTTTTATTTTTTTCTTTCCTTTTCTTTTTCTTGGGTTATTTGCGTTTTTGTGGCTGGCCTGCACAAACTCTGATGGCATCTGCATTGGGAAATTTCCAGGTTTCAGCTTTCAGTGATGTAATAAAAAGGTAAGAAGTTGATTGATGGGTAAAAGGATACCCAGATAGTGGTTCCAACAAGTTATTTTCGGTGATTTTGTCATTTTTTTTTAACGTCACTTTCTTGTACGGATATTTTTTATAAGAGGAGTAAAATTAAAATAAAAAAAATTGGCAAAATCATTTCCCTTTTCTTCTTCTAAAGGGACCAAAAATCAGAACAAATTTAACAGAACCGTTATGACAACAAATTATTGGTTCAGAATTTTGGCTGAATTTTTTTACTCCCTCCGTCCCTTTTTTATTGTCCAGTATTTCATTTTGGGCTGTCCCTTAATAAGTGTCCATTTTGTAAAGTTAGTGGGTAAAAGTTGGTGTATTGTCTATTTTGTCCCTAAAAGTAGATTCTTTTTTGAAAAGTAAGTGAGTAAAAGAGTAATGATGATGGGTAAGTAGGGAAAGTGGAGGAAAAAGTTGATGTGAAAGGTATAATGATGATGGTTTTTTAATAAGTTGGAGTTACGAAATAGGACACTTAAAAAGGGACGAATGGAGTAATTATTTTTTAAATTTTTTGAGCTATTGTTACTTTTGTGTTAATATTTTTAATTATTTATTCATCTTGACTAGAAGGATGTAAAAAGTTTATTATAAAAATTTTGGTCAACCTCCCCTAAGTTTAAACAAAAGTAAAGCTAAAATATTTAGGCCCCGTTTGATAACAATGATAAATGATAGAATTATAATTGAGATTGGTAATGAGAAGAGATTGATAATGAGTATGTTTGTTTGTGATGAGATTAGATGATAAGATTATTAATATCATATTTGTTTGTTTGAGATGTGATTAGATGATGTGATTGAATTGATAGAAGAAATTGGTAATGAGATGAGATTAGTAATAAGAATTGGTTGGGATTGGACTATGAATACCAAGTCTCAAGGGGTATTGTTAATACTACCTATGGACCGGATTGTTCATCACATAGGACTACCAATCCGGACCAATTTTGAAAACCAAACAAAGTATTATTAATACCATTACCTTAACAATCCAATCCCAACCTCCAATCTGTTTATCAAACCTTTTAAGATTCATTCATAATATTTATATGATGATGGTTCAATGAACACCCCTAAAAAACACCCAACGGGAACACCAAAAATCTCAATCTCATAGTTTCCGATTGAATTTTTATGATCCGAACCGCTCAATGTGTGCAGAATGTGATTTTAAGGGTGTCCGCGAGAAATTAGCAAAAAAAAATGACCGGAAAAGGCTTGATTAGAGCAGTTTTTATTTGAACCGTTCAATAAATTTTTGTTCAAAACTGTTCGGATCAAGCCCTTCCCAGTCATTTTTTTTGCTGATTTTTAGCGTGTACCCTTAAAATCACGTTCTGATTACATTGAACGGCTCGAATCATCAAAATTTAATCGGAAACCATAGGGTGTTTTTTTAGGTGTTCCCGGAACCGCCCCCTATTTATATTTATTGAACGATGATTAGCGTGTCAATATCTATACAGTCATTTCTCGCTAAAAGGAAATCACTCACATATTTATTTGCCAATACATTTCGATTTAATGACAAGGGGTTCAAAGATTCTTTCCATAAGCTGGGGTAAATGTAATTTTAAATTTCATGCAAACTAACTAATCATGAGGCTCGAACTATGAAAATGGTACCAGTTTTGAAAAAAAGTTTTTACTCTTTGTAGGATTTTTAATAAGTTTATTTATTTATCTCTCTCCACTCATTACCACTTATTACATTAAAAAAAATTCTCAAAACCAAATAAAGTGAGACTGTGTTTTTCATAAGAAACACATTTGTCTTTCGTTTATATAGCTTGCTTAGATAGCTCTATTGAACCCGAACAATTTACCCAACGATTGTGTAGCTGTACTTTAGTACAATGAGGTTATGAGTTCAACTTATATAGAGAAGAACATGCTGATACTTTAGGTGTTGAGTTGGATTTGGGGGAATATAAGTTTCTCTAAAATATGACAAGAAAAAAATAATACTAATAAAACCCTATTGATTTGCTTGGGTTGCACCATTTAAGGAATTGATTTATCTTTATCATGTTAGTTCAAATATTGTTTATTTTATTTATATTAATTGTTAAGGGTACAATGGGTATCAATATTGACATCGAACCTAATATTTCATCGTGCAAAGAGTAGCTACGCAATTAGTGAGCCAATTGACCAAGTCATAATATCAATATTGATATCGAACATATCGATATTGATATCGAACATATCGATATTGATATCGAACCTAACACTTCATCGTGTAAAATGTAGCTCTACACAATCTAGTGAGCCAATTGACCAAGTCATGTTCAATAAAACTACTGTACCATACTTTTGTGAAGTTCAATATTCACCAGCAGACAGCAGACTTCTTCTTCTTCTTCTTTTTTTTAAATTGCTTTTGTGGTTCACACCGAAATATTTAAATGATTTAACCGGCGCACGTAAATGCAACTAGGCTTATGGCCTGTTTGGCATGGCAGCTTCTTTTTTTTTCATTCTCTGTTTCCTCATTTTCAACTTCTATGTGCTAAACTCATTTTGGGAAAATGAGTTCTCTGTTTTGAGGGAAATTTATAAAAATGGTCCTTCTAATTTCACCTGAGTCTCATTTTCATCCTTCAAGTATCAATTACAACTCTTTTGACCTTCAAGTTTGGTTTTTGTACCAAATTGGTCCAATTAATAACTTCTGTTAGCCAAATTGGACGGAAAAAATCAAATTGATGGCAGTTTGGACGTTGCAGTTCGTACCAAGTTGGTCCAATTGATAATGTATGTCCTCAATCTGATTTTTTCCATCCAATTTGGCTGACTGACGTTATCAATTGGACCAACTTGGTACGAAAATCAAACTTGAAGGTTAAAATAGTTGCAATTGATACTTGGAGGACGAAAATGAGACTCGGGTGAAATCTAGAAGGACCATTTCTATAAATCTCCACTGTTTTTATGTTTAGAGAAGAGAAGTAAAAAGTAGGGGAAGAGGAGCTTTTTGACTTCTCATTTTTGACGTTTTTTTTTTTAATTTTGGTTAATAAAAAGACCTACAAAATGTATTATGCATATATTTCCCAAACATTCTACCATATTCAAAATAAATTCTGACTAAAATTCAAAAAGTTAATAAGCAAAATCAAAAAAATCAAAAAGTAGAATAACCTAACACCCCCTTAAACAAAGAGTATTTTTCCCTTCAAGGACAACATTTAAATGTTTCGGCCCTCTATGAGCTCGGGCTTTCGACAAAAGGAAGACACAACAGACCCAAAGTTAAGAATTCTGGTGAGCCCATCAACCCATACAATACATAAGGAAGATGTATTGAATTGAGGGTGAGGGCGAAGAGTCATATAATAGCGGCGGTTTCAAAATTTTAGTTTTACATAGATTTTTTTTTTTTATACGAATCTCTGTGTATAATGCACATATTTACATTTGCATGAAATTTTATTGGGCCTAATTTATTTTGTTTACTTGACCTATGGTACCCTACTTACTCACAAACTTAATTTTTCACTTACTTTGACTATGTATGAATGATTCAGTGCCGACAATATTAATGAAAAATACAATTATATAAAAGAAATACGAATATTTTAGTACATTTTTTGAATCCAGACGAAACCCCCGGACACCATGTAGAGCCGCTCCTGCATAAATGCTGAAGAATTATGTGACTTAGATATAGATTAGTATGGGTGCTTTTGGAGAAACTATAAATAATGCAAAGAAAATTGCAGATAGAAATTAATGTGTGGGTAAAAAACTAAAACCAAGCTCATCTGAGCAACGCAATATTGATGTTTAAAAAAAAAAAAAAAAACCTGAGAGGTGCAAATTTTTTTCCTGCATATTAAGGTACATAAAACTGTATTACACATTAATTGAAAAACTGGATAATACACATGCGGTAACTTGTATATATGCATGCAAATTTAGACTAAGCTGAAGGAACTAGACAACACTTAATTACAATAGTCTTAAAATATATATAGGACCCAATCCTTATATAACACAACAATATTTTATTTTATTTTATTAATCTTGTAGCCTATTGATTATATCATACTCATGGATCCGTGTGTGTGGGTCCAACAGAATGACCAACACCAGGACTGTGACCCGGTCCGACGGGTATACTTTCTTTTCCATCTGCGACAGAACCGCCACCGCTATCAACACCGCTGCCGCCGCCATTGCCAGAGTTGTTACTCAATTGCCTTCCCTCAGGGAAAACAAGTCCATGAAACAAAATTAACACAAGAAGAAAGGCAGAGGTGAATAGGACCTTGGCTCTAGCCATTGGCCAAGAGAGATTTTTTTTTCTCCTGTCTTGTAGGCCAAAAGATATCAAATTATGGCTCTGCTCTTGTGAACAATGTGTTTATGGGTATTTATAGACTTCAAAAAGTCGGTGAAAACTACCACACGTCTTCTTCAAATTCGTCAAATGGGAAACTATAATTGTCATTTTGATTTTTGAATGGTTCATAGTATTTGAGATTCTACTGTTTCTGCATGTTTCTTGCAAGGGAGTTGATGTGACTACAGGTTTGGTTGATTTATTTATAGTATCTAGGTTACTGTTTCTGCATGTTTCTTGCGGGGGCTACTGTGAGTAAACACAATAATGTGCAGTTGTCCCATCTCACCGTTCGTCTTGGCAGTCAATGATCTGGATTTAAAAAAAAAACTTCTCTAGGGAAGAGTGAGTTTTTTTAAAATCCAAACTGTTCAAAACACTTTTAGATGATGAGATTGCTCATTGTTGTACGCTACTGTGTTTTATTGAACACAACCCCATGGTTTTGGTGACTACAATCGAATGTTGTTCGACATGCACATGTATTAAGCAGAGATAAACGAAAGGGTCCATATCACTAATGCATTGGTGACAGATCAAATGACACAATAATATGGTCTATTTTGGGAGATCAATGTTATCATTGACTCACTCTTGCATTAATGTCCTTGTCCCTTTAGTTAAATGCCTTCAGCGTAGCGTATTATACTGAAAATTCTAACCTCTACATAAATTATGTAGCGTTCGGCGAGCTTAGAAATTTGATAAAACATGAGGCTAATGTGAAATAATTTTGCATTTGGAGGGATTCTGGTAAAATTTTGCAGGGGCTTAAAGTTAAAAAGTATAATACTAGTAATTTTGAACTTACTAAATTTTATTTTGTCATAAAATAGACATAATGTAGAAAGGGTTTTGTTAATGTACGCCTAGGGGCATATGTTAGTACTCATTTAATGATGTCAATTATATCAAGAATTGTATTGGAACTCTAAAACGTAATCAATTAGTCAGGCAACATTTACTAGGAGAAAAATTTATTTATGATGAGACCAAATTACCCTTTTTACTTTTCACTTCATGCATGCTATCTTTTCAACTCCTTTTTATTTTTATGCATTATTGATTTATCTTGACGAGAGAAATTATAAAAGTGATTTTTTTACTCTTACCCAAATATTTTTGGAATATTGATTCGTCTCGATGAGAGAAATCGTAAGAGTAAAAAATTATGACTGTTACCTAAATATTCAGGCTATATCTTAGATATTCCAAAAATATTTGAGTAAGAGTAAAAAAAAAACACTTTTATAATTTCTCTCGTCAAGATAAATCAATAATTCATAAAAATTTAGCATAAAATTACCGAACAAAAAAAATTGAATAAGAACAAAACAAACAAAAAAAGCCAAAAAAAGCTAACGGGAGACTTTCATTTAAATTTTCAAGCTTTCACTGTAGCTCTTTTCTTCATTTTTTCTTGCTTAGAGTTCCTTTTTTTTTAAAAATCCGCGCTTAGAGTTCAACGGAATAAAAAATTAGTTGTTTTTTTTATACCATTTTGGTGACTGATAAGGAGTTCTCATAGGGGTGTTTTTTTTTTTTGGCTTAAACCCATAGGAGTTTAAAGACCTAGAAAAATAAAAAGGAGTTGAAAAGATAGCATGCATGGAGTGAAAAGTAAAAAAGGATAATTTGGTCTCATCATAAATAAATTTTTCTCCTAATAAATGTTGCCTGACAAATTAATTACGTTTTAGAGTTTCAATACAATTCTTGATATAATTGGCATCATTAAATGAGTACTAACATATGCCTCTGCGGCATACATTAACAAAACCCATGTAGAAATATGAGATTACTTAAATTAAAGTTTGTGTCGGGCTTCCGACTTGCACCCCTTCCTTTAGAGTGCAATTTTGTTTATTCTCCTTAAAAAAGGGTGAACATTACCCTTCTTTTTATTAGTTGACATGGTGTAGGTCCCACCAGTGCAAGATGTTTTTCTGGTAAGAATGACATCACTTTGTGATGAGATCCACACCATTTCAACCAATAGAAAAGAAGATAATGTTCACTTTTTTAAATGGAGGGTGAACAAAACTCAACTGATTATAGCCTTCAAAATTGCAGTGCTTCTCTATATTTGACTGTATAATTATTATGTCTTCTATATATAGTAATACACTCTCACATGATGTGGGACCCATGTATGTGTAGGTCCCACACCATGTGAAAGAGGTATTACAAATAACTATTGCATTGAAAATTTTCTTACTCAATACGAGCGATCCAAACAAGACAAAGGTTGGACTCATCATACCATGAATTATGCTCTACATGTGTTAGTGACACAAGATGATCACAATGCAAGATGTATTAACCGTTGCACCAACATCTGCGCAAGGGACATTAAATATTGCAAACGTACATCTGCGCAAGGGATATTAAATATTGCAAACGTATCTAGTAATCTTTGAGGGAATAATTTCACCGCCTCACTAGCTAGCGAGAGGGTCTCAATTCTGTTTTCCTAAAAGCTAGTACAACATTTGAGTTACGTATCATCACGTACGCCGGCCATTTCTTATTTAAAAAAATGGAATCAATGAATTGGGGAAAATGTCATAGCACCACTACCTCTGGTGGTGGCATAATGCATGTTATCCCATGGAGACTTTCAGAAATTTCATTCGAAGAAGATTGAGTTTTAACGGTGCTGTTTGTGCCATATTGAAAGAAAAGTGGTTTCCAAACAGTCATGCCCATACGGATCAACAAAAAAAAAAAACAGTCATGCCCATATAGGGTGAAAGAGATGTTTTTCTGGTGCAAATCCAATGTGAAAGGTTGCTGCCTAGCTTGGCTCTTCATCTTATCGATCATGTGCAAGTACAGTAGCTTTGGTACAAAAAAATCTTTCTAAATGAGAATGACCGCAATGGCGAATCCACCATTTGAATTTTGAATGGTCTCTATTCTCAAAATTTATTGGTTCGCGCTCGAGTTCAATTTTGTTCACCCTCCTTAAAAGATCGGGTGAACATTACCCTCTCTCTTATTGGTAAACATGACATCATTTTATAGTGGGATCCACACCATTTCAACCAATAAGAAGGAGGGTAATGTTCACCCTCTTAAATGGAGGGTGAACAAAACTCAACTCTTCGCGCTCGTATACATATCATGAAGACAAAAATTTATAAAATAAAAGTGTCTTCAATTAATATAGGACCCTCTTAGGTTCTTATAGGTTGTTTCATGCATCATTTATTCAACGGCCTAAAATGAGCCGTTCCAATCATCATAACGATCACTTTGGTAGACCTCATAAAATAAATTGTACAGTCTAGTAAAGATTGATCGGTTATGTTCTATATCTATGTATAGCGCAGAGTACTTCTTGTTGTCGCAGGCCAGGATCCTGTCCACGCGGGTCGAATCGTGACGCTTGGGGCCTGCTACACTTTAATATAAGGAAATAGAGTTGCGTTTTTACCATTACCAGTGGGTTTTGGTAAGATGTTAAGCGCTTGATCCTAATAGTTGGTATCAGAACCAAGGTCGCGGGTTTGACTCTCCTGGATGGCATGCTCCTGCGGGGGGTGGGTATTTGTTGGTTGCGGGCCAGTATCCTGCCCACGTGAGTCGAACCGTGGCGCTTAAGGCCTGCTACGCTTTAGTATAAGGAAATAGAGTTGCGCATTTACCACTACCTACGGATTTTGATAAGATGGTAAGCGCTTGATCCTAATAGTTCTAGCATTCCAAGTTAACCATATAGATCTGGTGTTTGCAAACATTCAGACGTTGTTCGATTTTGGTTTTGAAAGAGTTTTTTAAGAGTAATGAGTTGGGAAAGATAGATAGAGAAAATTTATCAAGAATCGTGCGTAGAGATTTTAAGACCCCAAACAAACAAGCCGTCAGTGTATCCAAGCCCCATGTTGAGTTAAGCTCCAGAGGCGGTCGTCTTAGGCTTTCCAAAAAGCCAATTAAGACGTTAACTATCTTTGGTATACCCAACATACCTATAAGAGAAAATTTCAAGAGATTGGCTAAATGGTCTTGGATTGAGACTTAGGTATTTGCTTTATCCTAAGATCTCAAGTTCGATTCTTCTTGCTAGCAACTCTTGAAGTCATCTCACCCCAACACCTAAGTGTGTGAAACGACTGTAGGGATTAGTCCGAGGTGCGTGTAATCTAGCCCGAAACATCTTGCATTACAAAAACAAAATACCTACTTAAGAAAAAAATAAAGCCCCTTCTTTAGACCCCGAGATATTATGACATTGACCGGCCATTGTGTATCAACAACTTTGCACTTCTTTCTAGTCCAAGGAGATTCGTGCAAGGAAGAAAAAGGATGGTGCAGGTTGGCTCCCGAAGTTGGGGAAGTTTCAACCTCCCCTTATACTTGACCACAAAAAAGGGTGAGCACTTTTAGTCGTTTATTGTTATGATTACAAGCAATTACGACTCCGGTTGTGGCTTTCGCTTTGGTTGTGGTGTCTTGGTTGGTTTCTTGCCGTCCATTTTGATTTGGTTGTGGTTTTTTATCGGTGCGCCCAAGATCCTTTTTAATCTTTGTATCCCTTCTCAAAAATTAATGAAATCTTTTTTGCCCATCAAAAAAAATTATGATTCCGGTTGAAAAGTTAAAGACAAAAAAGAATTTCTCCATAGCCTTTAAAGTTCATTTTTACGTTAGGTGTGATTGGGATTATAGATAGCATGCTCTTCATTCCATAGGTAGAACGAAGATTTCTATTTTGTAGGATTGACACCTCATCGATCTATTTGATAAATACCGTCCCCGAAGACAACCACTGCCTAGTGCAGTTGATATGTCATCTCTCTCCTATGAGGGAGGTCCTGGGTTCGACTCCTGTTGAAGCAATAATACCCTTGGGGTCCCAAGCTATGAATAGCTTCTGGACTCCGTACTAATCCTAACACCCCCCACTAACCCCCGCTGTTGTATGACCATTGAAAAAAAAAAAAAAGTAAATGAAAATTTGAAAGTTGTAGAACGATAGGCTTTTACATATACTGGCACAACTTAAGTGTTGTTTTTTCCTCGAGTTGGTGCTTGAGATACCGTGATTTTCGAGTTAAGGTGAGTTTGGCCTAAATTAATTATTTAAAAGCAGTTGGTATTTATTTTATGTTAATTTGGTGATTTTTTTGTTAAAATTTTAAGAGATAGAAATAATCTAATGTGGTATCGGTAACATTTTTTTGGGATCGTTTATGAAATGAGAAGAAACTTTTGTACAATAATGAAGCAAAAAGTTAAAAAAATGTCGCGCGACCCCATACTCTATAGGGTGGAGTTGCCTCTGATTATAGACCAAAAATACCCACTATTCAAGTCTCAAGACAACTCGTTTCTTTTAATTTTGTTGTCCAAATGGTATGTTTGGTACTTTTAGTATAAGTGATGATATTTTGTCGTACGTCTACGCACAAACAAAAATTAGTGTGAGCTCACCTGCAGTGGAGTCAAATACATAGGCCATAGAGTGATTGATTAAGAACTTAATCGATTTTTACAGTAATGAGGGGTAAAAAAAAAGTTTTTAAATTGAGCTATTTAAACTATTTAGGTGTTTTCTGATATATGTGTGGGGTCAATTGTGTCAAAATCTAATAAAAAGATAATTATTTGATGTGATTTTTTAATCTTCTTGGGTCAGGTGATCTATGGTCTTCTTTCTTCGATTCGCCTTTTGCTTCAAAGGTTTTGACTAGCTAATATAGTTTTATTCAAGGTTGTCGATCTCGTTCCGTACCGACTGGTACATACTGTTTTTGCGAAGAAACCGGTATCATATAGGTCAGATTTCGTTCGGGCTTGCTTTTCGGCGTTTTCCGAAGATTCCTTCCTGCTGGTATGTATGTAACCAGTGAAAAAAATGGAGAAATTGAAAGGGAATAGAGAGAATGGGCAGATTTGGAAACAGATCGATTATGTCCATGAAATTGATTGATTCACGTTTTGAATTGGTCTTCTCCTCTATGCTTTGAATCAATTTGAACTGATACCCTTTCTTGTACAGTATTTAGAACCTTGGTTTTATTCCTCATCTTCATCCCCTTGAGTCTGTCAACGCATATAACAAAATCTATAGTAGAAATTCATTTTCCCCTCTGTAATAATCACGCAATTTAATGTACTAGTCAAATGTTACACATATATTTACGACCTCCTCCAAACCCAACCAACTATTGATGAAAGAAAAATGATATTCGCGCTCCACTTTTTACTGATGACGTTCTACTTTATCCATGAAGTTATTAGTAATTTCACGTTTTCATGAAGTTATTAGTAATTTCACGTTAAAATTGGAGCGCCAGTAAAAAATGAAAACGCCAAAATTAGTTCCCTTGGTGAAAATCACGTCATTTTTATATAGCCATACACTCCAAGCAACCGCAAAAACAGTGCATCGATCCCAAATCAGAATTTTGACGTTTCGAAATTTACAACTAAATCTCCAAATTGATATCTGGCTAATTAATGCAGGGATGTGAGTGTGCTGTCTCACTCAAGAATTGTGTAGCAATTGAGTACTTGAGATGAGTTCATAAGAAGCGTCAAGGATA